>JAIOJX010000004.1:176397500-181397500 GCA_022376925.1 Tragulus kanchil | reverse complement strand
CTCACGCCCAAAATATTGACTTAATAAATAGAAAACCACCTGAAAAGAAGTCTGAGTTTTAACAGAAACTCTGAGCATTTGATCTGGGGGCCCTGGTCCAGCAGGGAACTGGGACGCAGTGCAGGCTGGCTGGAGTCTGGAGGGAATCGTAAATGCTGTAGTTATATACCCTGCCCACCCCGTCTGGTTCCGTAAACACAAAACTATCTGGGGACTGTGCTGGTGACGTGGTTATTATTGTTAAGTGGACTTTGATAAGCCACATTCTTTTCTTCTCATCCTGTTGAGAATTCATCCAGAGGTTTCCTATAAGGTTTGTTTGAATTCATCAGTGGGCTTCCTGTAAGGCTGGTCTGGTTTTTTTTCACCCATTTGGCAATAAACAGTGTGCACGTGGACCCAAGTAACAGTCAGTGCAACGTTTGGTGACCTTGGACTGGGTCCCTCCTCTTGGGGCCTTTGAGGAACAACATTAGTTCTTACAGATGTTGAAGTCTTATAACCTCAAAAACCTGGGCAGTTGGAATCCTGAAACCCCCATGACTGAGTCACAGAATTTCTGAAGATCAGGGTGTGTGTTTGAGAGAGTGGGTGGGGCAGAGGTTCCCCAAACAACGAACTAACCTGGGACAGATCAGATCGAAGTGGTACAAAAAGGACAAAGTGTTTCTGCCACCTGAAGCCAAAAGAGCCCTGGTCATAGCCCAGCAGGAGTGATGCCTGTCCCCTTGTCCCAGGGAAAGAAAGTGAAATCGCTTGTCACTCAGTCGTGTTGGACTCTTTTGTGACCCCATGGACTGTAGCCCACCAGGCTCATCTGTCCTTGGAATTTTCAGGCAAGAATACTGGAGTGGGGCTTCCCTGGTGGTCCACTGGGTAAGGACACCGCCTTGCAGTTCAAGGGGCGCCGGTTTGATCCCTGGCCTGGGAAGATCCCACATGCCTCGGAGTGGCTGGACCGATGTGTCCAACTACCAAGCTGGAGCTCTGGAGCGCATGCGCCCAGAGCCAGTGCTCTGCCGCAAGAGAGGCCACTGCGATGGGAGGCCCACACAGGCCAAAGAACAAAGATGGATGAAAATAGATAAACGAAAGATCAATAGAAGTGGCCAAAAAAAAAAGGAATACTTGAGTGGGTTGCCATGCCCTCCTCCAGGGGATCTTCCTGATGCAGGGATCAAACACGGGCTTCCCAAATTGCAGGCAAATTCTTTACTGTCTGAGCCACCAGGGAAGCTCTGGTCCCAGGAAAGGCAGAAGTCATCTGGTAGGAGCCATTGCTGCCAGCCTTCTGCCAAGAGATGACTGGAGGATGAAGCCAGATGCCCACACCCCAACACACTTTCCTCTGAACATCATGTCAAGTCTGTTGGTATCCAACAGGTGGTTGTACATTAGAAACTAACATAACCTTGTAAATCAACTATACTCAATTTTTAAAATGCTGTGCTAAGATATAAAGCACAGGTTGGAATCAAGATTGACAGGAGAAATATCTATAGCCTCAGGTATGCAGATGACACCACCCTTTCAGCAGAAAGCAAAGAGAAACTGAAGAGCCTCTTGGTGAAGGTGAAAGAGGGGAGTGAAAAGGCTGGCCTAAAACAGCATTGAAAAAATGAAGCTTATGGCATCCGGTCCCATCACTTCATGTCAAACAGATGGGCAAACAATGGAAACAGTGACAAACTTTATTTTCTTGGGCTCTAAAATTACTGCAAATGGTGACTGTAGCCATGAAATTAAAAGACACTTGCTCCTTGGAAGAAAAACTATGACAAACCTAGACAGCGTATTCAAAAGCAGAGACATCACTTTGCGGACATAAAGTCCATATAATCAAAGCTCGGGTTTTCCTACTAGTCACGTATGAATGTGAGAATTGGACCATAAGGAAGACTGAGCACCAAAGAATTGATGCCTTTGAACTGAGGTGTTGAAGAAGGCTCCTGAGAGTCTCTTGGACTGCCAGGAGTCAATCCTAAAGAAAATCAACCCTGAATATTCATTGGAAGGAATGATGCTGAAGCCGAAGCTCCAAATATTCTGGCCACCTGATATGAAGAGACAACTCATTGGAAGAGAGCCTGATGTTGGGAAAAATAGAGGGCAGAGGGAGAAGGTGGTGACAGAGGATGAGATGGTTGGATGGCATCACTGAGTCAATGGGCATGAGTCTGCACAGGCTCCGGGCGATGGTGACGGACAGGGAAGCTGGGCGTGCTGTAGTCCACGGGGTCGAAAATAGTTGGACACAATTGAGTCACTGAACTCTGAACTGTACTAAGATATACATGCAAAACAGTATAGACAAATCAAAATTAATTAGAGAAAATTCTAGAAGCTGACCTACAGTAAGGAAGGGGAAAAAAAGAGAACCACCCACCTCCACCCCTCCAAATACAGGAAAATGAAGCAGAAGCATGTATTGAACACATACTTTACCTGGGTCAGCTCTAAGCACATTCCATGGATCATCCCACTGAGCCTTCGGAGTGGTCCTGTGAAAAAAGGAAAAGAGCATCCTCAGTTGGGAGTGAGGAAACAGAGGTATGGAGAGAGCGAGTAACTTGTTCGAATCCCGCTGGCAGTGGGGTTTGAACCCAGACAGTCTGTCTCATTCTTTTAAACACTCCTTATCTTACTGTGAGAGCATGTGGCTTTATTTTGGAATCCAGTTGTTGGAATGCTTCAGTTCCTTCCAACCAGGTCCCTTAATTTTTGAGATATATTTTTTCCTGTTGAACGCAAGGGTTTTTCCGTTATGTCAAACAGATGGGCAAACAATGGAAACAGTGACAAACTTTATTTTCTTGGGCTCTAAAATTACTGCAAATGGTGACTGTAGCCATGAAATTAAAAGACACTTGCTCCTTGGAAGAAAAACTATGACAAACCTAGACAGCGTATTCAAAAGCAGAGACATCACTTTGCGGACATAAAGTCCATATAATCAAAGCTCGGGTTTTCCTACTAGTCACGTATGAATGTGAGAATTGGACCATAAGGAAGACTGAGCACCAAAGAATTGATGCCTTTGAACTGAGGTGTTGAAGAAGGCTCCTGAGAGTCTCTTGGACTGCCAGGAGTCAATCCTAAAGAAAATCAACCCTGAATATTCATTGGAAGGAATGATGCTGAAGCCGAAGCTCCAAATATTCTGGCCACCTGATATGAAGAGACAACTCATTGGAAGAGAGCCTGATGTTGGGAAAAATAGAGGGCAGAGGGAGAAGGTGGTGACAGAGGATGAGATGGTTGGATGGCATCACTGAGTCAATGGGCATGAGTCTGCACAGGCTCCGGGCGATGGTGACGGACAGGGAAGCTGGGCGTGCTGTAGTCCACGGGGTCGAAAATAGTTGGACACAATTGAGTCACTGAACTCTGAACTGTACTAAGATATACATGCAAAACAGTATAGACAAATCAAAATTAATTAGAGAAAATTCTAGAAGCTGACCTACAGTAAGGAAGGGGAAAAAAAGAGAACCACCCACCTCCACCCCTCCAAATACAGGAAAATGAAGCAGAAGCATGTATTGAACACATACTTTACCTGGGTCAGCTCTAAGCACATTCCATGGATCATCCCACTGAGCCTTCGGAGTGGTCCTGTGAAAAAAGGAAAAGAGCATCCTCAGTTGGGAGTGAGGAAACAGAGGTATGGAGAGAGCGAGTAACTTGTTCGAATCCCGCTGGCAGTGGGGTTTGAACCCAGACAGTCTGTCTCATTCTTTTAAACACTCCTTATCTTACTGTGAGAGCATGTGGCTTTATTTTGGAATCCAGTTGTTGGAATGCTTCAGTTCCTTCCAACCAGGTCCCTTAATTTTTGAGATATATTTTTTCCTGTTGAACGCAAGGGTTTTTCCGTTCCTGGGTTTCTTGACATCGTGATGTGTCAGAGGTCTGCTCCAATTCCTCTAATGCTGAGCTGTGGATGTTTGCCATTTCGGAACAAATTTGAGATTTTACTTCTGGTTTACTTCTGGTCGAGTGTCAGAATCTCCTTGGTTATGCAGATGAGGCTACTGGCTTGCAGTCCACACCCGTGATTGCCCTCGTCCCTCTGCCTTTCCAAGGGCCCCTCACCTCCTTTCTGATGACCCAGCTGTCTAGAGGTATTAGCAGCTTCAGTGCCCAGTATGTTTTTGCTTCTCTTTTCTTGCCTTTTCATAAACAGTACATATGGAAAAATTAGAAACTACAGTTATGCAAAGAAGTAACCAAAAATCTCCCATCGTCCTAGCGGAGAAAAACTTTTGACATTTCTTAGCATATGCCTTTCTAGTCTTTTCTTTTTATATTTTTATAGTTAAATTTCCTTTTATATTTGCAGCAGTTATAATTTGGGGACAAAAATTAGATCAGATATTATTTTTCAACCGACATTTTCACTAAATAATACATTGAAAATGTCTTTATGGTTGTGTATGTTCCATAATTGATTTAACTGACATTCTCATTTAATGTTTAGATGCTTCCCTTTCTTAATTAGTGTATTTTAATTAAAGGATAATTACTTTACATTATCGTGATGGCTTTTGCCCTACATAAACATGAATTTCTTTTATTTTCTTTCTCTCTCTTTTTTTGTTTTTGCTATAAAAAGCGTTTCAAAGAAGTTCCTGGGATTTTCTTGTGATCTGGTGGTTAAGACTCCATGCTTTCCATGCAGGGGGCTTGGGTTTGATCCCTGCTTGGGGAACTAAGATCCCATATGGCACGTGACATGAACAACAACAGAAAGTTTCCTGGTATAAACCCAAGTACTTCTCTTTAAGTATCTCCTTCACATAAATTCTCAGAACTGAAATATCTGGGTGAAAGGACATAAGTATTTTTATTTAAAGCTATTGATACTTACTAACAAGTAGTCCCACTGAAAGTTTAAAATGCTCTCACCAACAGTGTGCGAGAATCAGAGTCCCTCTTCTTTGACCAACTTTTGCCAAGACTGAATATTATTGTTTTTTTCCATCTTTATTATTCTTATCAAGAAAATGGAATGACGTTGCGTGTTTTTGGTTAAACATTTTTTCACCTTTATAAGGCCTTTGCATTTCTTCCTTTATGAGTTGTTGTTATTTGGTATGTTTGTGTTTTTCTTAGGCATTCGTAATACTTCTCCTCCTGGAGAGAGTAGCTCTGTGTCTAGCACGTTTTGCAAACTTTTGTCCTCGACTTGTCACTTTCTTGATGTCTCAGAGGTGGCTGGCCACAGCTTAGCTCTCTGCAATTACAGTGTAGCTCTGGGAGGTGTGATCTGCATTTTAAATCCTGAAAGACTGTCACTCAGTGGCTCTCAGAAAGGAAAAAAAAAAACAAACAGAGACAAAGATAACCAACAAAGACCTACTGTATTGCACAAGGAACTCTGCTCAACACTCTGCAATAACCTAATCGGGAAAAAAATTTTGAAAAAGAATAGGTACAGGTAAATGTAGAACTGAATCACTTTGCTGTACACTTGGCCTTGTTAATGAACGCTGTTATGGCTTAGTCGCTAGATCGTGTCTGACTCTTTAATGACTTTATGGACTGTAGCCCACCAGGCTTCTCTGTCCATGGGATTTTCCAGGTAAGCATACTAGAACGGGTTGCCATTTCCTTCTCCAGGGGATCTTCCTGACCCAGGGATCGAACCCATCTCTCCTGCATAGGCAGGCAGATTTTTTTTTTTTGTACCACTGAGCCACCTAGGAAGGCTACTTCAATATATAATAAATATTTTTTAAAAATAAAGTAAAACAAGGGATTCCCTGATCAACTTAGCCATATTAATCCAGCAGGGGAGTTTTCTTTGGGAGGGTGGCAGTTAGGGAAGATTTTTCTAAATTGCATCTCCTTCAAATATATTTTTAAAAATATACAATGTATGGGACAGAAATTGCCATTATAAGTATACAATGTATCAGCATGAATTATGAAGTTCATCTTTTTATTGTCTAATGCAGCCCCTTCCCAACCCACTCTGCCCCATTTCCTTATTTTCCTCCCATCCCGATAACCCGCCTAGACTGGTTACTAAGCTATAGTCTCTCAGCTCCAAACTGCTCCTTCTGGGCTCTGCTTTGTCGTCGTGGGAGTCCTGAGACTCCCCCAGCCACATTCTGCTCTTTCTGCTTGTTCCTTCTTGGTGTCTATTGATGGGGATGCCGGAGAGATGCTGTGAGGCTGGAGGAAGGAGAAGGGACTTGCTCCTTCCTGCCTCCTAGATGTTCAATGAGCCCCACTCCGGGAACGCCACCTTGCCTGGCCAGTGGCATTTCTCTCCTGTCCATTTTGGCATTTTTCCAGCCCTGGCAATATCAGCTTCATTGGCAGTTCTGCTCCCCTCCTCCAAGACACCAGCACCAGCTGAGCAATGTCCCCTCTTCAGAAGTCTGAACGTCACTTTATGGGGTACCTTCTCTCAATTTCTAAATTTTCATAATGCCAAACTGTTCCCTTTGTTCCCTCAATCCTCAGGCGTAACTACATTCTACAGCTCCTGCCTCCGTGATACCTTAAACTCTCTCTCTCCTTTCAATATCTTAATTACTTAGTTATCAACAATTATTTAAGTCATATTCTCTCTGGTTAAATAGATCATGTAATTGTTAAAGTTTCTTTTACTGAAGTAGAGTCGATATACAATGTTGGGTTTAATTCTGCTGTAGAGCAACGTCAAATCATGCCATTTCTGTCTCTGGATTGGACCTTGACTTACACACTGAGGTAATTCTATTCATTGCATTGTCATTGTCTGAGACTTTGAAAGTCTGTATTCCAGATCTGATTCTACCATTAATATATAAAGTAATCAGTATATAATGAATATAGTATATGAAGTAATCAGTAAATGAGTCCTTGGCTTGTCCTCTTGCTTTGCTATCATCCTCTTGGGTTACACAGTTCTACCTGCTAAACTGCTTTTATTTCCAGGATATACTAATATTAATACTAACACTAATATTAGCAATTTTGAGGGCCATGGGATATAGCATGTGGGATCCCCTGACCAGGGATCGAACCTGTGCCCCCTCCATTGGTAGCACAGAGTCCTAAACCACTAGACAGCCAGTGAAGTCCCAACATTAGCATTAATTATGAGTTTATTATGTGCCACATAGTTTCCTATTTGTATTTTCTCAGTTAGTCCTCAAAACAACTTCATAAAGTAGATACTAGCCTTATCCTCACTTTATAAACAAAGAGAGGTTAGATGTGTCTAAGGATTCACAGCTTTAGGTGGCCTAGACAGAAATCAAACCCAGGTAGATTACCTCCAGAAACCAGATGCTGTGCCTGCTGGTTGTGGGGCTGTAGAAGGAAGCCGGCTCTGAACTGCAGCTCTGCCGTCCATGTGGTGAGTCACCAAAGGCCGAGCTTTGGGTGGATCGAGCAAGTCAGGCCCTTGATCCGTCTGTGACTGATCAGTGTGTCACTATGGAGCAACAGGGAAGGGAGCCAGTTAGAGTCTGATGTGGTGAACTTCAAATGAGTAGGAGACTTTATAAGGCAGGAACGAGAGGGAAATAAATCTTCCACCGGAGAGAGCTGCAGAGGAAGCAGATGTCCTCAAAGGAGGGCAGGTTTGAGTCTGAGCCAGACGTAATCTTCAAAAAAAAGGAAGGCCATTAGCTCGTATACTTAATTCCTTAGTTATCAACAATTATTTAAGTCATATTCTCTCTGGTTAAATAGATCATGTAATTGTTAAAGTTTCTTTTACTGAAGTAGAGTCGATATACAATGTTGGGTTTAATTCTGCTGTAGAGCAACGTCAAATCATGCCATTTCTGTCTCTGGATTGGACCTTGACTTACACACTGAGGTAATTCTATTCATTGCATTGTCATTGTCTGAGACTTTGAAAGTCTGTATTCCAGATCTGATTCTACCATTAATATATAAAGTAATCAGTATATAATGAATATAGTATATGAAGTAATCAGTAAATGAGTCCTTGGCTTGTCCTCTTGCTTTGCTATCATCCTCTTGGGTTACACAGTTCTACCTGCTAAACTGCTTTTATTTCCAGGATATACTAATATTAATACTAACACTAATATTAGCAATTTTGAGGGCCATGGGATATAGCATGTGGGATCCCCTGACCAGGGATCGAACCTGTGCCCCCTCCATTGGTAGCACAGAGTCCTAAACCACTAGACAGCCAGTGAAGTCCCAACATTAGCATTAATTATGAGTTTATTATGTGCCACATAGTTTCCTATTTGTATTTTCTCAGTTAGTCCTCAAAACAACTTCATAAAGTAGATACTAGCCTTATCCTCACTTTATAAACAAAGAGAGGTTAGATGTGTCTAAGGATTCACAGCTTTAGGTGGCCTAGACAGAAATCAAACCCAGGTAGATTACCTCCAGAAACCAGATGCTGTGCCTGCTGGTTGTGGGGCTGTAGAAGGAAGCCGGCTCTGAACTGCAGCTCTGCCGTCCATGTGGTGAGTCACCAAAAGGCCGAGCTTTGGGTGGATCGAGCAAGTCAGGCCCTTGATCCGTCAGTGACTGATCAGTGTGTCACTATGGAACAACATGGAAGGGAGCCAGTTAGAGTCTGATGTGGTGAACTTCAAATGAGTAGGAGACTTTATAAGGCAGGAACGAGAGGGAAATAAATCTTCCACCGGAGAGAGCTGCAGAGGAAGCAGATGTCCTCAAAGGAGGGCAGGTTTGAGTCTGAGCCAGACGGGTATCACAGTTTCTGGGGCTGCCTTAACACAGTAGAATAGATGGGCTCTACCAACTAGAATGTGTCTTAGTTCTGAAGGCCAGAAGCCTAAAGCCAAGCTTTTGGCAGGGCTGTTTCCTTCTAAGGGCTTTGAAGGAAGGGTCTGTTCCCGGCCTCTCTCCTTGGCTTGGAGATGGCGTTTATACTCACAGAATGTTCTGTCTGTATGTGTGCCTGTCTCCGAATTTCCTCTTTTTATAAGGATGGGCTTGCCTCCAAATTTCCTCTTTTTATGAGGATAACAGTTGCATCGCATTAGGGGTTGATCTTGACCTCATGTGACCCATGACAGCCTCATTTTAACTTGATGACCTCTGTAAAGCCTCCGTCTCCAAATGCAGGCACATTCTGAGGTCCTGGGAGTTAGGCCTTCTGCATAGGAATTGGGGGTAGGGAGGTGTGTACGTGCTCAGTTGAGTTTGATTCTTTGCAACCCCATGGGTTGTAGCCCGCCAGGCTTCTCTGTCCGTGGGATTTCCCAGACCAGAATACTGGAGTGAGTTGCCATTTCCTCCTCCATGGGATCTTCCTGACCCAGGAATTGGACCCATGTCTTCTGCGTCTCTTGCCTTGGCGGGGAAATTCTTTACCACTGAGCCACCCAAGAAGCCCATGAACTGGAGTTGAAGGTGAGATGCAATTCAACCCTTCACAGGAATGAAAGGAGCAGTCAGAAAAGGGAGCATGAGCTGCTGTGAGACCACGCATTCCCAGGAGTGTGGGGAAGGGTTTGGAAAGGCTGAGGGATCCGACAAGGGTCTGAGTAGGAAATGTACAGAGAATTCAGAAGTGAAGTGCTGGGTCATGGGGGAAGCCCTGAGGGCCTGGGATTCTGGCAGTGACTGGGGTGAATCAGGAAGAAGTCAGTGTGCTGGCCTTGGACCTGATAGTCTCTTGGGGAAGATGAGAGCCCGGTCCAGCTGGCCTGGGGCTGCTGGACAGCTGACCCCTCTTTCATGCTTGATGGTTCAGGGCCAAGGTGGGAATGAAGGCTTCCTCTCCATCAGGCAGCATTGAGGGTGAGTGGGGCTCCTCCTCCTAGAAATAAAAGGACAGATCTTCCCCACAGTCAGTGAACTGAGCACCTCTAAGCATTCTGTGCAGAGGAAGGTACATGGAAATCCCCAAACCTTTGCGACTTCCCTCAATTATCCAGGTTTATGACCTCTGTCCAATTTTATCTTGTAATTAGCTGGGAAACAAAATCCCAAGGATGTGGAATGCCCTATGGCAGTTTTGAGGCCTCCTACCTTGATGGGTATTGAGGCTGCAGAGGGAGTTGGTTCCCTGAAGAGAGATAGTGATACAGAGGATTTCTGAAGCCCACAGGTCCACCAGCTACACAGAAGGCCACCCCATCAGCCAGGCTTGGGGGAAGGACCAAGGCTGGGGCTCAGGTCCTGGGGCAGCGCTCAGATGGGAGAGACCCTGAGGGCCTTGGACCCAGTCAGAGCTGATGACCCAAGGCTGTCTGAATCTACTCAGCTCTCCTCATCTGCCTTCCCACCAAACTCCAACCCGCACCTTGCCCCATCACCTGAGACCATCTGGTATGAGAAAACCCATGTGTCCAGTCGGTTTCTCCACTCTCATGCTGATGACCCAAAGATACATGCTTATCACTTCCTCTGTTGTACTCAAGACCTTATCAATTCAAAAGAATCAGATTATGCAACAGAGAGTGCAGTTTAGAGATAGGACTAAAACCACCATCTAGAGAGAAGCAGGATCTTAGGCAGGACCCCTGGGAAGATGCGTCTGAACCTAGGAACAGAGTCTGAGCACTCCCTGAGTCTCGGCAGGTCCCTGCCAACCGTGGGGTGGGACGGCAGCCCCCAGGATGGGAAAAGGGGCCGTGTGGGTCTTGAGCTCCCTCCATCTCTCTGTCAGCTCCCTCAGCCACAGCGAGGGCTTCTGGTTCCCCGAGGCTGTGCAGGATCTCAGCCTAGGCTGCCCTCTCTGAGCCCAGCACTCCACACCCTCCTGTCCTGGCTGCTGCAGTAGACTTCTGCCTTCAGGTGCCTCCAATCAGAGGCAGCTTCATGCCTTGAGTCACGACCACAGAATCTGTTTGTCTGGGCTTCTCCCCAACATGTCTTCCGGGGGTCTCTGAAGTCTGGCATGGAGCACAGTCTTCAGTCCCACAAGAACTTTCTCAGTGATTTTCCAAGGTCCTCCTTTCTCTGTGACTAGCCACCATCTCCTCACTCCCCAGCTGGAGACTCAGATCCATCCTTTGTCCTAGAACCATTCCTGACCCACAACAGGAAGGATAAGCAAGGTCTCAGCTGTTTCCCAGTTCTCCTTAAGACTCTGTTCCGGGTTCAGCCTTGTTTCTGAGAGTCCCAGAGCTATTTATGCTTGACAGCTGAATTGCTACATTCCTTCCCATGACAAAATCTCTGTCCTAAAAAGCCCAAGATGATCCTCAACTTGATAAAGAAAATCTATCAAAAAACCTACCACTAACTTCACACTGATCGTGAGAAACTGGAAGCTTTCCCCTAAGATCAGGTGCAATGTAAGGCTCTCTCCTCTCCGCGCTCCTTTCCAACACGGCACTGACAATCCCAGTTTATGCAGTAAAACAAGAAAAGGGAATAAAAGGGATCCATATTGGGAAGGAAGAAATTAAACAGTCTTTGTTAGTAGATGGTGTGATCTGCATAGAAAATCAAAACAACTGACTGCAAAAATTGTCCTGAAAATAATAAGCAATTGCAGCAAGTTTTCAAGATACAACGTTAATACTCAAACATGTCACTTTCCTGTATACCAGCAATGAACAAGTAGAATTTGAAATTAAGAACACAATATCATTTACATTAGTGCCTCCAAAATGAAATAGGTGCACGTCTAACATAGTATGTACAAGATCTATAGAGGAAAACTCTGATGAACAAAAGCAGAGAAGCATGAACTAAATGGAGAGATACTCCATGTTCATGGACAGACATACTCAATCTCGTCAAGGTGTCAGTTCTTCTGAACTTGATTTATAGAATCAACACCATTGTGGTAAAAATCCCAGGGAGCTATTTTGTGGATTATCACCAAAATGATTCTAAAGTTCATATGGAGAAGCGAAAGACCCAGACGAGTCAACACAGCGTGGAAGGAGAACAAGTTGGAGGACTGACTCCACCCCACTCCGACTCCCTACAAAAACTACAGTCATCAGGACACTACAGGTCGGTGCTCCCTTGAGCCGGCCCACTGTTCTGAGGGTGTCCCCACTCTGACAGTGTCTGTCCCGCCTTGAGCCAGCCTGCTATACTGGCAGCAACTCTCTCATTCTAATAAACTTGACTCCCTTGAAAAACCGGGCCCAAATGTTCTAGCCCACGAAACAGTGTCTTTGCAGAGCAAGGTCTCAGCTGTTTCCCAGTTCTCCTTAAGACTCTGTTCCGGGTTCAGCCTTGTTTCTGAGAGTCCCAGAGCTATTTATGCTTGACAGCTGAATTGCTACATTCCTTCCCATGACAAAATCTCTGTCCTAAAAAGCCCAAGATGATCCTCAACTTGATAAAGAAAATCTATCAAAAAACCTACCACTAACTTCACACTGATCGTGAGAAACTGGAAGCTTTCCCCTAAGATCAGGTGCAATGTAAGGCTCTCTCCTCTCCGCGCTCCTTTCCAACACGGCACTGACAATCCCAGTTTATGCAGTAAAACAAGAAAAGGGAATAAAAGGGATCCATATTGGGAAGGAAGAAATTAAACAGTCTTTGTTAGTAGATGGTGTGATCTGCATAGAAAATCAAAACAACTGACTGCAAAAATTGTCCTGAAAATAATAAGCAATTGCAGCAAGTTTTCAAGATACAACGTTAATACTCAAACATGTCACTTTCCTGTATACCAGCAATGAACAAGTAGAATTTGAAATTAAGAACACAATATCATTTACATTAGTGCCTCCAAAATGAAATAGGTGCACGTCTAACATAGTATGTACAAGATCTATAGAGGAAAACTCTGATGAACAAAAGCAGAGAAGCATGAACTAAATGGAGAGATACTCCATGTTCATGGACAGACATACTCAATCTCGTCAAGGTGTCAGTTCTTCTGAACTTGATTTATAGAATCAACACCATTGTGGTAAAAATCCCAGGGAGCTATTTTGTGGATTATCACCAAAATGATTCTAAAGTTCATATGGAGAAGCGAAAGACCCAGACGAGTCAACACAGCGTGGAAGGAGAACAAGTTGGAGGACTGACTCCACCCCACTCCGACTCCCTACAAAAACTACAGTCATCAGGACACTACAGGTCGGTGCTCCCTTGAGCCGGCCCACTGTTCTGAGGGTGTCCCCACTCTGACAGTGTCTGTCCCGCCTTGAGCCAGCCTGCTATACTGGCAGCAACTCTCTCATTCTAATAAACTTGACTCTCCTCTCAGAAAAAGAAAAAAAAGACAGTACAGTATTGGTGAAAGAACAGGCAAGTAAATCAATGGACTAGAATATACAGCTTAGAAATAGACCCACAGAAATATAGTCAGTTGATCTTTGACAAAGGAGCAAAGGCCATACAGTGGAGCAAAGATAGTCTTTTCACAAACGGTGCTACACAAATTGAATTTAGACACAGACCTTACATCCTTGACGAAAATTGACTCAGTGAAGCACTGCTCAGCTGCCGAGTCGTGTCTGACTTTCGGCAGCCCCGTGGTCTGCAGCGCGGCAGGGCTCCCTGCCCTTCGCTGTCTCCCAGAGGTTGCTCAAACTTACGTCCATGGAGCTGGTGATGCCATCCAACTATCTCATACTCTATCGCCCTTTCTCCTTTTCCTTTAATCTTTGCCAGCATCAGGGTCTTTTCTAATAAGTTAGCTCTTCGCATCAGGTGGCCAAAGTATTGGAGCTTCAGCATCAGTTCTTCCAATGAATATTCAGGGTTGATTTCCTTTAGAATTGACTGGTTTGATGTCCTTGCTGTTTAAGGAAGTCTTGAGAGTCTTCCCCAGCAATACAGTTCAAAAGCATCAGTTCCTTGGTGCTCAGACTTCTTTATGGTCCAACTCTCACATCTGTAGATGATACTGGAGAAACTATAGCCTTGACTACATGGATCTTTGTCAGCAAAGTGACGTCTTTGATTTTTAATATGCTGTCTAGATTAGTCATAGCTTTCCTTTCAAGGAGAAATCTTTTCATTTCATGGCTGCAGTCACCATCTGCAGTGATTTTGGAGCCCAAGAAAATAAAATCTGCCACTGTTTCCTCTGGCACCAGATGGCATGATCTTCGTGTTTTGAATGTTGAGTTCTAAGCCAGCTTTTCACTCTCTTCTCTCACCCTCATCAAGGGTCTCTTCAATTCCTCTTGACTTTCTGCCATGAAAGTAGTATTATCTGCATATCTGAGGTTCTGATATTTCTCATGGGAAGTCCAGCTTGTGATTCATGCAGCCTGGCCTTTATTATGATGTACTCTGATCTTAATATTAATAAGCAGGGTGACTCTAGACACCCTTGGCCCCAATGAAAGTAGTTCTAACAGTTCTGAAAATTCTCAATAAACTTGAAAAAAAGAAAAAAAAGACAGTACAGTATTGGTGAAAGAACAGGCAAGTAAATCAATGGACTAGAATATACAGCTTAGAAATAGACCCACAGAAATATAGTCAGTTGATCTTTGACAAAGGAGCAAAGGCCATACAGTGGAGCAAAGATAGTCTTTTCACAAACGGTGCTACACAAATTGAATTTAGACACAGACCTTACATCCTTGACGAAAATTGACTCAGTGAAGCACTGCTCAGCTGCCGAGTCGTGTCTGACTTTCGGCAGCCCCGTGGTCTGCAGGGGCAGGGCTCCCTGCCCTTCGCTGTCTCCCAGAGGTTGCTCAAACTTACGTCCATGGAGCTGGTGATGCCATCCAACTATCTCATACTCTATCGCCCTTTCTCCTTTTCCTTTAATCTTTGCCAGCATCAGGGTCTTTTCTAATAAGTTAGCTCTTCGCATCAGGTGGCCAAAGTATTGGAGCTTCAGCATCAGTTCTTCCAATGAATATTCAGGGTTGATTTCCTTTAGAATTGACTGGTTTGATGTCCTTGCTGTTTAAGGAAGTCTTGAGAGTCTTCCCCAGCAATACAGTTCAAAAGCATCAGTTCCTTGGTGCTCAGACTTCTTTATGGTCCAACTCTCACATCTGTAGATGATACTGGAGAAACTATAGCCTTGACTACATGGATCTTTGTCAGCAAAGTGACGTCTTTGATTTTTAATATGCTGTCTAGATTAGTCATAGCTTTCCTTTCAAGGAGAAATCTTTTCATTTCATGGCTGCAGTCACCATCTGCAGTGATTTTGGAGCCCAAGAAAATAAAATCTGCCACTGTTTCCTCTGGCACCAGATGGCATGATCTTCGTGTTTTGAATGTTGAGTTCTAAGCCAGCTTTTCACTCTCTTCTCTCACCCTCATCAAGGGTCTCTTCAATTCCTCTTGACTTTCTGCCATGAAAGTAGTATTATCTGCATATCTGAGGTTCTGATATTTCTCATGGGAAGTCCAGCTTGTGATTCATGCAGCCTGGCCTTTAGCATGATGTACTCTGATCGTAAGATAAATAAGCAGGGTGACACTAGACACCCTTGATGGGCCCCTTTCCAAAGTTTGAACCAGTCTGTTGTTCTAAGTCCAGTTCTAACAGTTACCTCGAGAACCATTTGAACAGTATGAAAAGGCAAAAAGTGAATGATACTGTAGATATAAATATGAAATGCAAAGCTATAGAATTCCTGGAAGGTAACAGAGGAGAAAGGTTGTCCTTAGGCTTGGTGGTGCCGTTTTAGATACATGCCACAAAAGGCCCAATCCATGAAAGAAACGATCAATAAGCTAGACTTCATTACACTTTAGAAACAATTTCCCTGTGAAAGACAATGTTAAGAGAATGAAAGGGAAAGTCACAGAGTGAGAGAAATATTTGCAAAGCACACATTTGGTATAGGACCATGATACAAAATGCTCAAAGAATTCTTCAAACTCCACAATAAGAAAACGACAGACACCTCACCAAAGAAGATATGTTCCAACCATATGACGTTCTGGAAAAGGGAACACTTTGGAGAAAGTAAAAGAATCAGCGATGGTCAAGGGTTGGGAGAGACATGAAGAGGTAGAGCATGCAGGATTTTTCAGGCCAGGCAGCCCCTCTGTGTGATCCTGCAGTGGTGGGTACACGTCATTAGACGTTTGTCTAAGTCCAGAATGTACACCGCCAAGAGGGACCCTACTGTAAACTGTGGACCTTGAGAGATAAGCATGTGTCTGTAGATTCATCCCTTGTGACTCATGTCCCACCCTGGTGTGGGGTGTGGATTGGGGAGAGCTGCCCAGATGTAGGGCAGGGGGTATATGGGAAGGTATATGCTGTACCTTCCTCTCAGTTTTGCGGTGAACCTAAAATTGTTCTTTAATTAATCATTAAAGCTCCAGATGGAGGCTGGTCTGTTGTGCCCACACCCCAGCCCCCACCCCATCCCGACTGGCTTTCCCAATCTTGCACCTGGTGCCTGGGTCCCAGCCCTCGGGCGTGGGGCCCAGCTCCCTCTCAGCAGCCTGCCCTTCAGAGCAAACCAGCCTTCTCTGGGTGCTGTCATCAGGAGTGGGGCCGCCCTCTCCTTGGGCAGCTGCTGTCTGCCACTCGTCATTGCCCAGAGCCTCTTAGCTTCAGATTCTGCCACCCAGAGACCCCGTGAGACGGCCTGCCTCTGAGGAAGGAGCCTGGTTGGTCACGCAGGGCTTTTCCTGGACGTCCTCACACAAGGGCAGTTGTTCTGTCTTCTCTGCGTCGATGAAATACCCACAGACTCTTATCTTTCTTGTGACTCCAAACCACACAGCTGGGTTCATGGTTTCTCCACCACTGCCTTGGCTACCCTCAAAACACAGCAGGTGGTTTCGTGCATGGGGATCTGGCCTCCCTTACAGTTCCCCATTTTTGACTCAGGTGCCCTTTTCAGGGGGAAGATGTGAGGGTGGTGCTTCCCTGGCCTTGGAAGAGCCGGTGGTCCAGGGCAAAGCCACTGAGACGGTCCGGAGAGGGCAGCGGGAGGAGGAAGAATGATCACAACGACCTTCGGCAGAGGTCTCATCTGCCGGGAAAACTGCACCGGCCCTCCAGCCAGCCACTCAGCTCCACAAAGAAATACCTGGGGGCCACCCCTCCCAGCTCTGTAGGGTTACATGATGATGTCCCCCAGTGCTCTGTGAGTGTAACCTTGAGACTTGTCTGGAATCGACTCACTGTTCTGTCCTCGCTGATACCACCAGAGTCCCCTCTAGCATCACCTCCACCCTAATGACTCCTCACTCTGTGGCAATCCTGTCTCCAGCGTTCTCAGTGTGGCAGCCTGAGCTATCTGTGCCAAAGCACATCTGGGGCTTCCCTGGTGACCCAGTGGGGAAGAGGCTGCCTGCCAATGCAGGGGACACAGTTTCCACCCCTGGCCCTGGAGGATCCCACATGGCAAGGGGCAGCTAAGCCTGTGGGCCATAGCTCCAGAGCCTGTGCTCCACAACAGTGAGAAGCCCGAGCCCCAGCTAGAGAGTAGCTTAGCTTGCCATAACCAGGGAGCGCCTTCATGCAGTGATGAGGACCCAGTGCAGCCAAAAATTGTTGAAAAAAATTAGGCAAACAAAAGAGCAAATCTGATCCTATACCCGATCTGCTGGAAATTCCTAAAACTTCTGAGTGCTCTTAGGCTAAAGTCCCAGATTCTTATTGTGGCCCAACCCATGCCCCAGAGCCTGCGCTGTCTCCGCATCTCCCTCTCCCCACATCCTCCACTCCTCCTGGTTCCCCAAACACCTCCCGTCCTCTTATCTCTGGGACCCTTCTCGGACACGCTTTCCTCCCCAGCTGACTCCTGCCTGCCCTTCTGGTCTCTGTTAATAAGTCACTTCCGGTGGGATGCCGGCCCTGAAGTTCAGGCTTGATCCGACAGCCCTGCAGCTTGCCTCCCATAGCAGCTCCCTTTTTCTTTTTACAAAGCTTTGAAAGACCCAAAGTTGTCTCTGATCGAAACAAAAGTTTGAGCATCACAAAGGCAGGCCCAGGGCTGTTTGGTTCACTGCTCTGTTCTCAGCGTCCTGCACCCGGCCTCGCACATAGTAGGAGCTTAGTCCATTCACTGAGGATGGCCTTTGTCTGCATTCGTTTAGAGAGCAGTTTGGCAAGACGGCTCTGGCTCAGAATCTCTCAAGAGGTTTTGGTCCAGCTGTTGGTTGGGCTACAGTCAGCTGAAGGCTGGACTGGGGCTGGGGAACCCCTTTCCAGATCACTCCTGTGTTTGTTGGCAAAAGGCTTCTGTTCCTTGCCATGTGGGCCTTTCCATAGGGCTGTTGGTGACCTCACAGCTGGCCTCTCTGGAGTGAGAAATCTGGACGTGAGGGTCGGAAAGGAAGGAGAGAGGAATGAGAGAAGGGGGGCAGAGAAAATGAGAGCCAAGATGGAAGCCGGAGTGGTTTTCATAACCTAGTATCAGAAATGACATGCCATCTTCCGCTCTATTCTATTGGTCACACAGAGCAGCCCTGGCACAGGGTGGTGTGGGACGACAGGAAGGTGAATCAGGACAT
The DNA here is from genome assembly GCA_022376925.1 of Tragulus kanchil. Taxonomy (NCBI): domain Eukaryota; kingdom Metazoa; phylum Chordata; class Mammalia; order Artiodactyla; family Tragulidae; genus Tragulus; species Tragulus kanchil. Next base: position 181,379,158 of record JAIOJX010000004.1, on the reverse strand, counting down.
GGGAATCATTGTGATGATCTGGGAGACAGGCATGCATGCCTGTAGAGCAGACAGCAGACCTTGGCTACCACGGTATGTGTTTGTTGAGTTGAACTGATTGACATGAAGGAAATGAGTTGAAATTTAGTGTTCTCAACTTCCAGTTGAAGAGGAGAAATGGGATAAGCAAGTTTACACTAATGTCATGCCCACATACACTAGCCACACAGGGTAGGTAATTGCACTGACTTGTTTCATCATACGGATAAGGGCACCAGGAGGCCAGAGCTCTGCCTGCCTTCCCTGCAGCAATTCCTTCTGAAGCCATCCCAACCCACAGCCGGCTGCATGTCCATGATACTTGGATTAGTTGAATCTGACTCTCTGTTGTGAACTTGAATAAAGAAGACTTGGTGAAGGAGTGAGGTTCTGATTGTGGAGAGAGAAGCTGAAAACCACACTGTGGTGGGCACAGATACACCCCTGAGATGCCCCATTGAGGGACGCCCCATGGTTAGCCAAGGGGCTGGAGTGCTGTTGACTCAGTTGAAAGCCCATTAATTGAGTACCACCTTGCCCAAGGTCATGACTTTTCCTAAGAGAAGAGATATACAGTGACTAACAGGTGCCACACAAAGGCCCGACCATCTTGGCCTGACTCAAGACAACTCTCAAGGAACATTCTAGCTTCTGTGGGATTGGCCAGGGCACCTGTGGGCGTGAATCACAGTTCAGCTTCTCCCTCTACCTAGCATTGCTCCCATCCCTTTCCCTCTCTGGTGTTTGATTCAAGGAGCCCTCCTTAATGAACCGTCTCCAAGTCTACTTCCTGGGAAACCTGACCTACAACAGTCAGTAGCTGGAATGGGTCAAGAACGCCGGAACAAAGATGAGGGTTTGGATCTGCCCAGCAGGAGCACGACTCCATCACTGGTGGTAGGTTGAGCATAAATAGCCCCCAGCACAAAGAGGCAGGTGAGAAGAGACATCTGCAGCAGTGGCCAATGATGAGGGTAGATATTAGCATCACTCTTAAAGGTCTGAAGATTTAGAGAAAAAAATAAATAGATAAAGGATACAGGTGGTTGCCATCACAACCCCACTGCATTCAACCACTGAAAGAAAAATACAGAGATCCCAGAGAATGGCAGGGGTGTACTACAAACTCAACCAAGTAGCAGCAGCTCCAGTGGTAGCTCATACGGCAGATGTGGTCCTTGAAGAAAAGATAAACATGGCTAAGTCCATGGTATGGAGCCATAAGCAAGTTTACACTAATGTCATGCCCACATACACTAGCCACACAGGGTAGGTAATTGCACTGACTTGTTTCATCATACGGATAAGGGCACCAGGAGGCCAGAGCTCTGCCTGCCTTCCCTGCAGCAATTCCTTCTGAAGCCATCCCAACCCACAGCCGGCTGCATGTCCATGATACTTGGATTAGTTGAATCTGACTCTCTGTTGTGAACTTGAATAAAGAAGACTTGGTGAAGGAGTGAGGTTCTGATTGTGGAGAGAGAAGCTGAAAACCACACTGTGGTGGGCACAGATACACCCCTGAGATGCCCCATTGAGGGACGCCCCATGGTTAGCCAAGGGGCTGGAGTGCTGTTGACTCAGTTGAAAGCCCATTAATTGAGTACCACCTTGCCCAAGGTCATGACTTTTCCTAAGAGAAGAGATATACAGTGACTAACAGGTGCCACACAAAGGCCCGACCATCTTGGCCTGACTCAAGACAACTCTCAAGGAACATTCTAGCTTCTGTGGGATTGGCCAGGGCACCTGTGGGCGTGAATCACAGTTCAGCTTCTCCCTCTACCTAGCATTGCTCCCATCCCTTTCCCTCTCTGGTGTTTGATTCAAGGAGCCCTCCTTAATGAACCGTCTCCAAGTCTACTTCCTGGGAAACCTGACCTACAACAGTCAGTAGCTGGAATGGGTCAAGAACGCCGGAACAAAGATGAGGGTTTGGATCTGCCCAGCAGGGAGCACGACTCCATCACTGGTGGTAGGTTGAGCATAAATAGCCCCCAGCACAAAGAGGCAGGTGAGAAGAGACATCTGCAGCAGTGGCCAATGATGAGGGTAGATATTAGCATCACTCTTAAAGGTCTGAAGATTTAGAGAAAAAAATAAATAGATAAAGGATACAGGTGGTTGCCATCACAACCCCACTGCATTCAACCACTGAAAGAAAAATACAGAGATCCCAGAGAATGGCAGGGGTGTACTACAAACTCAACCAAGTAGCAGCAGCTCCAGTGGTAGCTCATACGGCAGATGTGGCATCCTTGAAAGAAAAGATAAACATGGCTAAGTCCATGGTATGGAGCCATGGATTTGGTGAACGTGTTCTGTTCCATCCAATCAGAAAAGAGGATCAGAAAGAGTTCACCCTGGCATGGGAGATGTAGTCTACATTTACCGATTTTCTGCAGAGTTCTGTTAACTCTCCCTGCCTCCCCAGGTCGTAACATAACACAAACATAGAGGCATCTGGACAATCTAGACACTCTGCAGAAACTCAAGTTGACCCACTGAGTCAATGATACCATACTCATTAAACCAGACAAGTGAGAAATGGCCAGCACAGTAGAGGCCTGGATCTTTCACAGGTACCCAGTGGACAGGAAATAAAACTTATGAAAATTCAGGGCTTTCTACTTCAGTAAAAATTTCAAGGGCCCAGTGATCAAGAGAGTTCTGACACATTCCATCCAAAGTAAAGGACATCTTTGCAGGTTTCACCACAGAGGAGAAAACCCAGTGCTTGCTAGGCTTCTGCAAAGCTTATTTTTTCAACCTGAGAATACTTCTCCGACCCACAGACTGGACCACATTAAAGGCTGCCATATTTTTAAAAAATTTATTTTCTTTAATTTTTCATTTATTTGTTTCTTGGGTTGCTCTGGGTCTTCATGGCTGTGTCAGGCTATCTCTAGTTGTGGCAAGCGGGGCTGCTCTTCATTGTGGTGCCCAGACTTCTCACTGCGGTGGCATCTCGTACTGCAGCACGTAAGCTCTCGTCACATGGGCTCTAATAGTTGCAGCAGGTGGGCTCATTAATTGTGGCACTCAGGCTTAGTTGCCCTGAAGGATGTGGAATCTTCTCAGACCAGGGATTGAACCTGTGTCCCCTGCATCGGCAGATGGATTCTTAACCACCATACCACCGGGGAAGTCCAAGGCTGCCAGATTTGAGAAGGACGCAGAGAAGGGAAGGACTACGCAGCAGGGTTGAGATAACAGTGCAGGCAGCCCTGCCCCTCGGGTTGTTTGGCGCAGCAGGATCTATGATAGTGGAGGTATCAGTGGCAAGAAAAAAAAAAAGCCATGGGGCAAGCTCCAGTGGGAGAACCATAATGGGGACCCCTGGGGCCAAGGGGCAAGGCCATAGTAGAAACACAGTGCTTGATCATGGGGTAGCCCGTGACCATGTAGCCACAACTGGGGATCAGAATGGCACTATGTGAAACACACCAAGTCATAATGTGGGGCATTATATCATCAGATGGAAGTGGTCCACCTGAGATCAAGCTTGAACAGGATGCAGGGGGCGGGGGGGGGTGCTGGCGGCGTGAAATCAACAAGCTGCATGAACACGATGCCGGTCTGCCCGGATGTCTTTTCCCCGGCCCATGCTGAGGCTGCAGAGGGTGGGAGGGTTGCTTAGGACAACTGATAGAGGAAGAAAAAGCTTGGCTCCTTTATGGTCAGCTAGTATGTGGGTACCAGCAGAACGTGCATGGCAGCCCCGGTGACGAGTGGTCTTGAAAGACCAATGAAAATTTCTCTAGGGGGGCGTTTTGAGAAAAGTCTTTGCTTATTTGTATAGAAAGAGAAGTGGTGCAAGGTTAGAATAAATATAGACTCCTGTGCAGGCTGTGGTTGGGTCTGCAATCACAGCACGACTTCTGCTGCTGGTCCTGCTTCCTCTCCTCTCCTCTTACAGGTTTGGATCCTAACAACACGTCTTAATAAACATCCCACCACACGCTAAACACCGTCTCAGAGTCTGCCTAACAGAGAGCCCGGCCTGCAACATAGGGAGAGAAAGCAGATGACGGGGAGCCTGCAATGGAAGCACCCGAGGGCATCGTGGGGAGTAATACAGGAGTCGGGGTGAGGGTGCAGACTGGCAGGGACAGAAGGGAGAGGGAAGAAATAGAGGGGAGTGGACACAGGACAGTCAGGTGCCGCGGCTGAGCAGCTGGCTGTGTAAACAGTCCCCACCGTCGTCTCAAATCACATGCAGCTCCCTAACAGCTCTCCCAGTTCTGCAAAGCTTGGCTCTGTGGGTGCCCGGGGATGTCCATCATCCTACATCGGCACAGACTGCCCAGTGGTCTCAGAGTCTGTGCTTCCCTTTTCCTCATAAAAGAATCTGTGGTGCATACAGAGTGTGGCAGGTTCTCCAGAACCTATGTCTGCATGCCAATTCCCAAAACACAGGAATGTGACCTTATTTGGAAAAAGAGTCTTTGCGAGTGTAATTAGGCTAAGGATATTGAAAGGAGACCATCCTGGAATATCCAAGCGGCCCCTAAATGCAGTGACAAACGTTTATATAAGAAGGTGGCAGAGGACAGACACAGAGAGAAGACCAAGGGAGAGGCTGGAGTTTTGCTGCCCTAAATCATGAAGGCGGCCTGGAGTCATCAGGAGCTGGAAGAGGCAAGGAAGGCTCTTCCTGGAATTTCCAGGGAGAGTATAGCTTTAGGACACAACAATTTTGGACTTTTGGTCTCCGAAACTGCAACAGAAAAAGTTTCTGTGCTTGTGAGCCCCCAAGTTTGTGCTACTTTGTAACACCACCTTTAGAAAACTGACATGCACAGTGCCTTGAATAAAGACAGAGTTTCCCAGTTTCCCTTGCAGGTGAGTGCAACCGTGAGGCAAAGCCCCATCTGTGGGAATGAACAGAAGCACTGTGTGCCCTCCCGGGAAGATTAAGTCAACCGTTCCCAAATTTGTGGCCAAGATCAAGCTTTCACCAGTCTGAAATATAATGGAGAAAATTAAAATAATTATATTTAGGACATGTGTGGTGGTACAATGGCAAAGAACATGCCTGCCCAATGCAGGAGACACAGGTTCGATCCCTGGTGCAGGAAGATTCCATATACCAGGGAGCAAAGCTGCCCATGAGCCACAGCTACAGAGCCCACGCCCCAGAGTCCACAAACTGCAACTACTGAAACCTGTGAGCCTAGAGCCTGTGCTCTGCAACAGAAACTGCTTCAATAAGTCCACGCATTGCAATGAAGTGTAGCCCCAGCTTGCCTCAACTAGGGAAAACCCAAGCATAGCAAAGAACATCAAGTGCAGTCAAAAACAAAATTGGTAAATAAATAATTAGAAACAATTGTATTTGATTCATGACTATTTATTCTGAGATTATATCGTTTAACAAAAAACCCAAACACACATAAATATTCTTTCTTTAGTGCAATCAATAATGGTAGGTGGTGTGATGACCGAATTTGCCTTTTTCGTCTCACAGTTCCTTTTATTTACCTTCCATTCCAGGAAGGGAACTAGAAGTTAGCTGAACATCCCCATGTAAGAATCAGGAATTGATGGCAAGTTACAAGAGCAGCCTTGAACAATAAGGAAACTGACTGACCTGCGGTTGTTTTTGAAAATGTCCTTACCGCCCCTCCACCCAAATGTTGGCAACCTTACAATGATTACTATGATAATTTGGGAAAAGCTGGAGTGGGAAATGTTACCAGTGTGCAAATCTGCAAAGTCTGAGATCTGTGGGGTAGAGCACCATGCAGGACAGATGCCCAACAGCATCTTGTTTGAAGAATCCACGTCCTTAGAGAACAGGCTTGTGGTTGCCATGGGGGAAGGATGAATGGATTAGGAAATCGGGGTCAGCAGATGCACTGTTAGATACAGAATGGCTAAGACAGGGTCCTACTGTATAGCCTAGGGAGTTATACTCAATATCATCTAATAAGCCATAATGGAGAAGAATTTTAAAAAGGACGTACAGGACTCGGCTGGCAGCAGTGGTGAGGACTTCCTGTCCCACTGTAGCACTACGTGGGGCACAGGTTTAACTCTCAGTCAGGGACTTACGAGCCCACATTTCACATGCAGCATGCCACATGCCATGGCCAAAAAACTGAAAATGATGTGTGGGGGGCTTCCCTGGTTGTCCAGTGGGTAAGGACACCGCCTTGCAGTGCACAGCGCGCCCGTTTGATCCCTAGCCTGGGAAGATCCCACGTGCTGCAGAGCGGCTGGACCAATGTGTCCAACGACCGATGCGTCCAATGCACCCAGAGCCGGTGCTCTGCAACAAGAGAGGCCACTTCGATGGGAGCCCCACTCAGGCCAAAGAACAAAGATAAATAAATGAAAGATCAATAGAAGTGGCCAAAAAAAAAAAAAACTTAAAAAAAATAATGTGTGTGTGTGTGTGTGTGTGTCTGAATCACTTTACTGTACAGCGGAAATTAACACAACATTGTAAATCAACTATACTTCAACTTTTAAAAAACCCTATGTCTCAAACATTTCTGTAAGGGAATTCTCTATTATTTCTATTTCTTCAATCCTTATTTATTCATTGGCGGCACCGGGTCTTTGCTGCGGCACACGGGCTCTCCCTAGTTGTGGCACACGTGCTTAGCTGCCCTGCAGCTTGTGGGATCCTATCAAGGATATGATCAAGCCCATGGGATCAGGCCCAGGTCCCCTGCATTGGAAGGCAGATTCTTAACCACTGCACCACCAGGGACATCCCTTTCTCTGTTTTTAGACTGTAAGAAAATTATGATCACAGCTGCTCTTTCATGGCAACACTTCTCCCTGATCAGCTCAGACATCATGCAAAAGAGCTAAATGAGTGAAAAGCTTCAGACACCAGAATCTCTTCAGGAGGATCAAAGTGATACGCAGAATTTCAGGGAGGAAAGTGGTATCCCTTGGGTAGACAGTGGTCCGTGGCCATGCCCCACAGCACTCTCTGCACAATGTTTTGTGGGAGGCAGAGTTACTGGAAGTCTGAGACTCACAGACAGGGTTGCATCTGAGCACCAGACATCAAAATGTGGAATACCAAAAAGTCAGGGCGGGGTATGGGGTATTGCTCAAAGGGAGTCGAGTTAAATAGGTAGATTCAGCAGTGTGGGTCAAGCAGGCGTATGTCAAGCCATCCCTCAGCAGTCAGATCTTGAGTGGGAAAAAAAAGTCAAACAAGGCCAGAAAACAATTAATCGCTAGGATCCACTCCTACCCTCAGGCGTGAGGGGCCCTGGAGCAGAGCTCCAGCTGGGTGATGCTACTTCTGGTGACCACACTCTGAGTCACAAGGACTCGGTTGGCATCCCTCTGGGGGGGGCGTCCAGGAGGGCTACTGCAGCCAAGACAGATGCTGTGAATGGCGGACAAACGTATCACATATAAAAGGGCACAGTAATGAGGACTGTCTCAGCTGCAAACAACAAAAAGCCACTGAAAGCTGCCACAGTAAGTAAGTAGTAAGACACAGTGCTGGAGGCGGGACAGTACCGGATGAGTCAGCGCAAGGTCTCGACCTTGTCATGAACCTATGTGCTTGCCCTCCTTCTGCTCCAGCAGCTCAGAATGTGAGGATGGCCGGGGAGCTCCAGATTCACAGGCAGAGGACAGCGTCCAGGGGCGGGAGCACTGTCCTTCCTCGAAAGGCAGGGTTTCCCCTTGTGACTCTTTGGCCAGACCGAGTGCACATGCCTCTTCCCTAAGCCAGTCTCTGGCGGGACAGTTACCTTGAGTAGCTCAAACAAATCGAGTTCTGCCTCCTTAGGTCTGGCGACAGGAATGGACCTTATATTCCAGATCTGATTATTCCAGTGCCTTTGGTTCTTGAGAGTTATTATATATTGTTTGCTGTTTCTGCTTACGCTTGCCCCTGGCCGCTCGTTCCTTGTGAATATGCGAGTGTGTGTGCTCAGTTGCTTCCGTCGTGTCTGACTCTTTGCGGCCCCCTGGACTGTCGTCCATCAGCCTCCTCTGTCCGTGGGATTCTCCAGGCAAGAATACTGGAGTGGGTAGCCATTCCCTTCTCCTGGGGAATCTTCCCAATCCAGGTGCTCCACATTGCAGGAAGGTTCTTTACCATCTGAGACACTTTGTGAGTGTGGTGACTGTTAATTATGGGCTTATGTGGCTAGGTGGAAAGTCAACATGATTTGGCCAAAAAAAATAAAGTGTCTTTCTACAGTCTACTAGAGCTTGGTCCCCTAGGGTTCAGCTGTCCCATTGCTCCTCCTGGTCAAGCCGGTGTTTGTAACAAGTTGCGTGGTCCCATATCCACACTGCCACACCAGCTCCCTCTTTCAAGCATGGTTGCCTAGAGAGGCCACACCAGCTCCTCCCATTCCAGCTGGGTGATGCTACTTCTGGTGACCACACTCTGAGTCACAAGGACTCGGTTGGCATCCCTCTGGGGGGGGCGTCCAGGAGGGCTACTGCAGCCAAGACAGATGCTGTGAATGGCGGACAAACGTATCACATATAAAAGGGCACAGTAATGAGGACTGTCTCAGCTGCAAACAACAAAAAGCCACTGAAAGCTGCCACAGTAAGTAAGTAGTAAGACACAGTGCTGGAGGCGGGACAGTACCGGATGAGTCAGCGCAAGGTCTCGACCTTGTCATGAACCTATGTGCTTGCCCTCCTTCTGCTCCAGCAGCTCAGAATGTGAGGATGGCCGGGGAGCTCCAGATTCACAGGCAGAGGACAGCGTCCAGGGGCGGGAGCACTGTCCTTCCTCGAAAGGCAGGGTTTCCCCTTGTGACTCTTTGGCCAGACCGAGTGCACATGCCTCTTCCCTAAGCCAGTCTCTGGCGGGACAGTTACCTTGAGTAGCTCAAACAAATCGAGTTCTGCCTCCTTAGGTCTGGCGACAGGAATGGACCTTATATTCCAGATCTGATTATTCCAGTGCCTTTGGTTCTTGAGAGTTATTATATATTGTTTGCTGTTTCTGCTTACGCTTGCCCCTGGCCGCTCGTTCCTTGTGAATATGCGAGTGTGTGTGCTCAGTTGCTTCCGTCGTGTCTGACTCTTTGCGGCCCCCTGGACTGTCGTCCATCAGCCTCCTCTGTCCGTGGGATTCTCCAGGCAAGAATACTGGAGTGGGTAGCCATTCCCTTCTCCTGGGGAATCTTCCCAATCCAGGTGCTCCACATTGCAGGAAGGTTCTTTACCATCTGAGACACTTTGTGAGTGTGGTGACTGTTAATTATGGGCTTATGTGGCTAGGTGGAAAGTCAACATGATTTGGCCAAAAAAAATAAAGTGTCTTTCTACAGTCTACTAGAGCTTGGTCCCCTAGGGTTCAGCTGTCCCATTGCTCCTCCTGGTCAAGCCGGTGTTTGTAACAAGTTGCGTGGTCCCATATCCACACTGCCACACCAGCTCCCTCTTTCAAGCATGGTTGCCTAGAGAGGAACTGTGGAAAGCACAAACCCAAGGCAGAGAACGGTGCTCTCTGTTCTAACACCCTGTACTGGGGGTCACAGCAATCTAGGCAGCCTACCTGCATCATGATTCCAGGGTTGGAACCGACCAGGCCATGACCTCTAAAAAGGGACATTCACACCCTCAAGGAGCTCTCACTGGCCAGCTCTGTCCTCGCGTTTCACTTGGGACCACACTGGCAGGGTCTCTGCCACCCACCACAAGCCTTCTCCGACTCTTCCTCTTACCCTAGGCCTGGGCCTCTACCCTCAATTCTCCACTGACTTCTTTTGGTGTTGCCCGGAGACCCTTAAGATTTCTGCAACTTAGTTATGCTGAGCAAGTCTCTGGCGGGAGGGCAGAGGCTTCATCTTTCATGAAGATAAAGGAGCCTGTGGATTTCTTCAGAGTTCAGCAGTGAAACAGATGCAGGCTTCCCAGAGTGTTATAAGGCTGAAACTCCCCTGGGAAAGCCACTTGAGCTGAGCTGAGAGCCTGGATGGGCCTTGGAATCACCATCCCTGAAAGGATTGACGGAGAAAGAAGAGACGCAGAAGGAGAGACAGGAAATCGGAAAGCGTGGTGTGGGGAGGTCAAGGCACAAACACGCCTCGGGCGCTGCGGGCATCAGGCTGCATGTCTGCAGAGCAGCAGGTGGCTCTGAACTGGGCAGAGTGAAGAGAGCTCTGCTGCCTTGTCAGAGCGGCGTTTATGGAGCAAGCTTTCCCGGGCGGAGGAGTAAGCGGGAGGCGAGAAGTGACGGCGGTGATAGTAGACAAGACTCTTTAGAAGTGGCAAGTGACTCTTCTGCCCAAGGAAACGGACCTGACTGTCCCATTGAAGGCTGCAAGTCACTCTCTCCTCGCTCTCCCAACCTCCCTACGCTGCTTCACCTGTCTTTCCTAAAACAGCATGTATCCCCTTCCAAAATATTACATGTCCCTATCCTTAACTAACTTAATGATGTGCTTTGTTGATTGTGTCTGTCCCCTGTGAGACCAAAACAGTCCCACAGAGACGCTTGTCAGTTGTGTTCACTGATACATCCTAAGAGCCTAGAACAAAAGGTTAGCTCCTAGTAGATGATCAGAAAGGAATAAAGAGGAGAAGGCTGGGGATTGAGCGAGAGTGGGGCAAAGCAGCTCTGTGTCTAAAGACAGCAGCAGCCTTATTCAGTTTACGGCTTAGCGGACCTCTGCAGTTTGCAAACACAGAAGAGAGAAGTGGGAGATAATGACTCAAGGTCTTAGAAATGGTGAGTTTAAGAACAATGCTTAAAGAAAAACAGTCTGGTTCGGGGAAGTCGCAAGTGGTAACATGTAAAGGTGGGAGGCTAGGTCAGTGGAGTGTCTTAAGTAACTCCCACGGGCTCAGAGTCGGGAAGTGGACATCCCAGGGCCGATGCTCTTTCTGAACAAGGAGGAGACAGATCACTCTGGTGACCACTCGGGGTCACAGGGTTGCAGGGTCTCAGGACATGCCCCTCGAAACCCAGCACAAGCACAAGGTGGTGGTGTCTTCTGGAGTTAGGCAGCATGGCAGTCCTGTGAGGAAGGGCTGGCGCCAAGCGGGGTGGAAGGCGGGACCCTCTGACGGGAAACTCTTGGAGGCATAGTGAAGCCCAACCAGGGTGTGGAAGAGGCGTTCATAGAAAATTCTCAAAGGCTGATGTTTTCCCCCCAAATTGTTGCGAGCTTTAACATAATTCACACACACAACTAGATGCAGAATGAGTTAAACTATACCCATGGATACTTTTATTCCTATTTCTACTCCTTTTACGAAAACATGGTTTGAGAAATGTGTCCAGAGCAGTGTTAATGAAGGCTTATTCCTTTGGTTCTGACTTCATCGCATGCTCCTTTCGTTGACCCCGGGCTGATGTCCATACTGAACCAAGGTCCCCGGGGTCAGGAGGATGGCGAGCTGAGTCTGTGTCACTGGTTGGAATTCCCTTCTCCTGTGACCCCTGTGGAAAGCAAGGAACTGATTCCAGGAGGGAGGGCCAACCCCTAGTGGCGAGCACTTGACTTTTGTTCTCTGTAAAAAAGTCCCACAGAGACGCTTGTCAGTTGTGTTCACTGATACATCCTAAGAGCCTAGAACAAAAGGTTAGCTCTAGTAGATGATCAGAAAGGAATAAAGAGGAGAAGGCTGGGGATTGAGCGAGAGTGGGGCAAAGCAGCTCTGTGTCTAAAGACAGCAGCAGCCTTATTCAGTTTACGGCTTAGCGGACCTCTGCAGTTTGCAAACACAGAAGAGAGAAGTGGGAGATAATGACTCAAGGTCTTAGAAATGGTGAGTTTAAGAACAATGCTTAAAGAAAAACAGTCTGGTTCGGGGAAGTCGCAAGTGGTAACATGTAAAGGTGGGAGGCTAGGTCAGTGGAGTGTCTTAAGTAACTCCCACGGGCTCAGAGTCGGGAAGTGGACATCCCAGGGCCGATGCTCTTTCTGAACAAGGAGGAGACAGATCACTCTGGTGACCACTCGGGGTCACAGGGTTGCAGGGTCTCAGGACATGCCCCTCGAAACCCAGCACAAGCACAAGGTGGTGGTGTCTTCTGGAGTTAGGCAGCATGGCAGTCCTGTGAGGAAGGGCTGGCGCCAAGCGGGGTGGAAGGCGGGACCCTCTGACGGGAAACTCTTGGAGGCATAGTGAAGCCCAACCAGGGTGTGGAAGAGGCGTTCATAGAAAATTCTCAAAGGCTGATGTTTTCCCCCAACTTGTTGCGAGCTTTAACATAATTCACACACACAACTAGATGCAGAATGAGTTAAACTATACCCATGGATACTTTTATTCCTATTTCTACTCCTTTTACGAAAAACATGGTTTGAGAAATGTGTCCAGAGCAGTGTTAATGAAGGCTTATTCCTTTGGTTCTGACTTCATCGCATGCTCCTTTCGTTGACCCGGACTGATGTCCATACTGAACAAAGGTCCCCGGGGTCAGGAGGATGGCGAGCTGAGTCTGTGTCACTGGTTGGAATTCCCTTCTCCTGTGACCCCTGTGGAAAGCAAGGAACTGATTCCAGGAGGGAGGGCCAACCCCTAGTGGCGAGCACTTGACTTTTGTTCTCTGTAAGTGGAGAAATAGTACCGTGTAATGGAGCCTCGTGGGTCAGCAGAGGCCGGCCCTGGGCCTGGGGACGCAGGCGGCGGCAATAACTGCGTTTCTGCCCCAGCAGAATCAACACAAACTCAGACCGAGCTGACCAAAAGAGACATTTGGACTTTTCAGTAAGATGTTACAGAAAATCCAAGTGAATCTTCTGGTCACAATACTAGTGGGTGGGAAGGTAAGCGGGTCAGAAGTACTCAGTGTACATTGTTTATGGAAAGCCCTTCCAGACCTGGGCCGGCTGGACGAAGGAGATAATGAACTGAGGTTTTGGTAGTTGCAGTTGCTCAAGCACGAAGAAGGAAGTCACTCAGATACCATAAAATGTTTTGTTAAACAGTTGATTGAGATAAATTCCCAGACAAGACCCATAAAGGGAATTTAGCACTTACCCAAAAAAGGGCAATTGGAAGAGCCTGTGACCTTTGCAACTGATATAGGGGGGCCACCGATGTTCTACTGAGATCATCTTTTGCTGCCTTCACTGTGCTTACTTGATTCAATCCCATCCTGTCCCCTCTGTTCTACTGAACTACATTCAAGTCCATTCAATACATATTAATTGTTGTTCAGTCACGAAGTCATGTCTGACTCTTTGCAATCCCATGAACTGCAGTATGCCAGGCTTCCTCGTCCTTAACTATTTCCCAGACTCTGCTCAATCACATGTCCATTGAGTCGGTGTTGCCATCCAACCACCCCATCTTCTTCCCTTTATTGTTGCGAGCTTTAACATAATTCACACACACAACTAGATGCAGAATGAGTTAAACTATACCCATGGATACTTTTATTCCTATTTCTACTCCTTTTACGAAAAACATGGTTTGAGAAATGTGTCCAGAGCAGTGTTAATGAAGGCTTATTCCTTTGGTTCTGACTTCATCGCATGCTCCTTTCGTTGACCCGGACTGATGTCCATACTGAACAAAGGTCCCCGGGGTCAGGAGGATGGCGAGCTGAGTCTGTGTCACTGGTTGGAATTCCCTTCTCCTGTGACCCCTGTGGAAAGCAAGGAACTGATTCCAGGAGGGAGGGCCAACCCCTAGTGGCGAGCACTTGACTTTTGTTCTCTGTAAGTGGAGAAATAGTACCGTGTAATGGAGCCTCGTGGGTCAGCAGAGGCCGGCCCTGGGCCTGGGGACGCAGGCGGCGGCAATAACTGCGTTTCTGCCCCAGCAGAATCAACACAAACTCAGACCGAGCTGACCAAAAGAGACATTTGGACTTTTCAGTAAGATGTTACAGAAAATCCAAGTGAATCTTCTGGTCACAATACTAGTGGGTGGGAAGGTAAGCGGGTCAGAAGTACTCAGTGTACATTGTTTATGGAAAGCCCTTCCAGACCTGGGCCGGCTGGACGAAGGAGATAATGAACTGAGGTTTTGGTAGTTGCAGTTGCTCAAGCACGAAGAAGGAAGTCACTCAGATACCATAAAATGTTTTGTTAAACAGTTGATTGAGATAAATTCCCAGACAAGACCCATAAAGGGAATTTAGCACTTACCCAAAAAAGGGCAATTGGAAGAGCCTGTGACCTTTGCAACTGATATAGGGGGGCCACCGATGTTCTACTGAGATCATCTTTTGCTGCCTTCACTGTGCTTACTTGATTCAATCCCATCCTGTCCCCTCTGTTCTACTGAACTACATTCAAGTCCATTCAATACATATTAATTGTTGTTCAGTCACGAAGTCATGTCTGACTCTTTGCAATCCCATGAACTGCAGTATGCCAGGCTTCCTCGTCCTTAACTATTTCCCAGACTCTGCTCAATCACATGTCCATTGAGTCGGTGTTGCCATCCAACCACCTCATCTTCTGTCACCCCCTTCTCCTGCCCTCAATTTTTCCCAGCATCAGGGTCTTTTGCAGTGAGACAGCTCTCCCCACCAGGTGGCCAAAGTACTGGAGTTTCAGCTTCAGGATCAGTTCTTTCAATGAATATTCAGGGTTGATTTCCTTTAGGATTGACTGGTTTGATCTCCTTGCTGTTCAAGGGACTCTCGAGGATCTTCTCCAGCACTACATTTTGATGTTAATTGGGTATCTAGAAATCCTTGACATCAAAAATAAGAAAGAAATGGTAAGAATAAATGGCATGGTCCCTGCTCCTGAATAGCTCTCAGACATCCAAAGAAGACAGAAATGAGAGCAACTAGAGTAGACTGTGGACAATGCTAAAGAGAAGATTCTGCAGGGACTGGGGGAGGGCAGAGGGAGGAAAAGGTAGGGAGCCTTACGGTTCCTTCTCTCTGAGCTTCCTATGGAGAGAGGGCCATGCACACTTTTCCTTGGCCATCTTTCCTCCCAAAGTTCCAGGAGCTGGAGTGTGTGGTGGGAGGAGAGAGAACAGAAGGCTCAGGATTTCACATTTGCTTCTGAGATCCCTGACTCTCTTCAAAGTCATCATTGGCTTCCACTCAGGCTCTAACCAGCTGTGACCTTGGTGTGCCACTCACTGCTGGGGAGCCTGGAAGTGGGGCTGTGGACCTTGTCTTATGGGGAAGCCCTTTTGACTGCTGGATGCCCTCTTCAGCGAGCCAGGTCAATGAGGAGACCCTAGGGATGATAAGAGCAAAACCTCTCAGCTCCAAGAAGCTTGCCCAATTAGCCTTTTCTTCTGCCTGGCAAAAACTCCACAAACTCTAAAGCCTGGTGTTACAGGTACATCCTCTGTGGAGCCTCGTCTCATTTCCTAGGAGGTGCATTTCCATCTTCCGTGGGCTTCTACTGTGAGTGAGAGGTCTTCACAGTGCACAAGAGGGAGAGGTTTGCGTCTAACCCTCCCCGGATTGTGAATTCCATGTGGTCAGGCACCTACTTTTACTCTCTTCATTACCTAGCACACGGCAGGTGCTCAGGGTTGGTTGAACAGATGAATACATGATTGAATGTCAACATTTACACCCTTCTTCACTCCATAGATCCACCAACAAGGTCCCTGGAAACTTCCCTACCGTCCTTGGGCAGAAGTAAGTCATCTCTCTCTTCCTCATATGCTCATTGGATGCTCTTTTACTACCTACTACAAAACAGGAGCTGAAAAGGGGTTTTTTTAAGGACCGGATAGTGAATATGACTCTGCAGGCCACGTGTTCACTGTTTCAACTACTCAGCTTTTCCACTGGAGTACAAAAATAGTGCAGTAATTAAGAGCAAGGCCTCTGGAGACAGAAGAGGTATATTCAAATTCTGATTTCAGACGCCCTCCCTTCCTTCCTTCCCTTTACGGTCAGAGTTCCTAGGCAGCCTGCTGAGGGTGGGGAGGCAGCAGGGCCTCCTGCAAGGAGGGCTTAGTAACGGAGTACCAGAACTGGGTAGCACAAAACAACACACAGTGATTGTCTTACAGGGTCTACGAGTTTGAAATCAAAACTCAAGGTGTCCACAGGGCAGAGCGGTCTGAGACATCTCTAGGGGCGAATCCTCCTTGGCCTCGTCCAAGCCCCTTTGAGGTTTCTTCGCTTGGAGATGCATCACCACTCCCTGTGTGTCCCTGCATCCACACTTCCCTTTTCTAAAAACACCAGTCGTATTGGATGAGAGTCCACCCTAACGACCTTGTCTGCACTTAATGACTTCTATACAGACCATTGTGACCTTGGTGTGCCACTCACTGCTGGGGAGCCTGGAAGTGGGGCTGTGGACCTTGTCTTATGGGGAAGCCCTTTTGACTGCTGGATGCCCTCTTCAGCGAGCCAGGTCAATGAGGAGACCCTAGGGATGATAAGAGCAAAACCTCTCAGCTCCAAGAAGCTTGCCCAATTAGCCTTTTCTTCTGCCTGGCAAAAACTCCACAAACTCTAAAGCCTGGTGTTACAGGTACATCCTCTGTGGAGCCTCGTCTCATTTCCTAGGAGGTGCATTTCCATCTTCCGTGGGCTTCTACTGTGAGTGAGAGGTCTTCACAGTGCACAAGAGGGAGAGGTTTGCGTCTAACCCTCCCCGGATTGTGAATTCCATGTGGTCAGGCACCTACTTTTACTCTCTTCATTACCTAGCACACGGCAGGTGCTCAGGGTTGGTTGAACAGATGAATACATGATTGAATGTCAACATTTACACCCTTCTTCACTCCATAGATCCACCAACAAGGTCCCTGGAAACTTCCCTACCGTCCTTGGGCAGAAGTAAGTCATCTCTCTCTTCCTCATATGCTCATTGGATGCTCTTTTACTACCTACTACAAAACAGGAGCTGAAAAGGGGTTTTTTTAAGGACCGGATAGTGAATATGACTCTGCAGGCCACGTGTTCACTGTTTCAACTACTCAGCTTTTCCACTGGAGTACAAAAATAGTGCAGTAATTAAGAGCAAGGCCTCTGGAGACAGAAGAGGTATATTCAAATTCTGATTTCAGACGCCCTCCCTTCCTTCCTTCCCTTTACGGTCAGAGTTCCTAGGCAGCCTGCTGAGGGTGGGGAGGCAGCAGGGCCTCCTGCAAGGAGGGCTTAGTAACGGAGTACCAGAACTGGGTAGCACAAAACAACACACAGTGATTGTCTTACAGGGTCTACGAGTTTGAAATCAAAACTCAAGGTGTCCACAGGGCAGAGCGGTCTGAGACATCTCTAGGGGCGAATCCTCCTTGGCCTCGTCCAAGCCCCTTTGAGGTTTCTTCGCTTGGAGATGCATCACCACTCCCTGTGTGTCCCTGCATCCACACTTCCCTTTTCTAAAAACACCAGTCGTATTGGATGAGAGTCCACCCTAACGACCTTGTCTGCACTTAATGACTTCTATACAGACCTTATTTCCAAGGAAGGTCACATTCTGAAGGGCTGGAGGCTGAGACAGTAATACAGTTTTTGAGGGGCTCAGTCCAGCCCCATAACAGTGCATGCAGGGTAGCAGCCCAGCACGGAGGTGGCCTGCAGGCAGGTCAGTGAGCTACTAAGCAAACACACTGAAGGTAACAATACTCTGGTAAATCTCACAGCTGAGAAGGGATGTGCAGAGACACTGAGGAGAAAGCTGGAAGACCCCTGTGATGCTGGACTGGATTGAGAGTGCCAGTGTGAACCTGTGGTTTGAAAATAGACACAGACGTAAATATAGCTCTAAAATCACATGCTCATTCATTCACGTATTCGCTTATTCATTTCCTGCCTCTGTATACTGAGAGAGCTATGGGCGGTGACACCCAGAAGCCATGAGCTCTAAATACCACCCTCCACTAATAGGAGCAAAGCTCCTTGGGGAAATGCTGAGTCCAGGGCTGGGATAGGAGAAGCCCAGGGCATGATGGGAGGATCTTATGGTGCCTGGAAATCGGGGAGGTCTTGAGGAACAATGGGAATGTGTCAAAAGGACACAAGAACCAATGTGAAGGAGTGCTCACTGGCCAAACCTGGGATGATTAAATCATTCAAATAAATGATATCAATGGCCTATGATCCATTTAATAAAATAGGAACATGTGGGTCCACATTAAATTAAATGTGGTGACTAAATACGTAAATAAAAATATGAGAAATTTTTTAAAGTTCTTTTTTTTATTTGTAGAACACCACTAATAAATGCAGAAGGAATGAAAATGTTGCTATTTGGCAACCATCCTGATAATAGTTAATTAAGGAACATCATTGCATACTATCAGTGAGTAGGAATGAGTTGATAAGTTAATTTTTATATTTTGTTGTTGTTCAATTGCTAAGTCATGTCCAACTCTTTGTGACCCCATGGACTGGAGCACATGAGGCTTCCCTGTCCTTCACCATCTCCCAGAGTTTGCTCAAACTCATGTCCATTGAATCAGTGATGCCATCCAACCGTCTCATCCTCTGCTGCTCTTCTCTTGCCTTACATCTTTCCCAGCAGCAGGGCCTTTTCTAATGAGTCAGCTTTTCTTACCAGGTGACCCAAGTATTGGAGCTTCAGCTTCAGCATCAGTCCTTCCGGTGAATATTCAGGGTTGATTTCCTTTAGGATGAACTGGTTTGATCTCCTTGCAGTCCAAAGAACTTTCAAGAGTCTTCTCCAGCGTCACAATTCAAAAGCATCAATTCTTCAGGACTCAGCTTCTTTATGGTCCAGCTGTCACATCTGTACAGGACTACTGAAAATAAAAACGCTGCTTTAACACTACACGGACCCCTGTTGGCAAAGTGGTCTCTTTGCTTTTTGATACACTGTCTAGGTTTGTCAAAGTTTTCTTTCCAAGGAGAAAGCATCTTTTCATTTCATGGCTGCAGTCATCTTCCACAGTGTTTTTGGAGCCAAGAAAATAAATTCTGCCACTGTTTCCACTTTTTCCCCATCCATTTGCCATGAAGTGAGGGGACTGGATGCCATGATCTTAGTTTTTTGAAAGTTGAGTTCAAGCCAGCTTTTCATTCTCCTCTTTCATCCTCATCCGGAGGCTCTTCAGTTCCTCTTAGCCAGCTTTTTCATCTCTCTGTTCATCCTCATAAAGGACCAAAATGTGAAGGAGTGCTCACTGGCCAAACCTGGGATGATTAAATCATTCAAATAAATGATATCAATGGCCTATGATCCATTTAATAAAATAGGAACATGTGGGTCCACATTAAATTAAATGTGGTGACTAAATACGTAAATAAAAATATGAGAAATTTTTTAAAGTTCTTTTTTATTTGTAGAACACCACTAATAAATGCAGAAGGAATGAAAATGTTGCTATTTGGCAACCATCCTGATAATAGTTAATTAAGGAACATCATTGCATACTATCAGTGAGTAGGAATGAGTTGATAAGTTAATTTTTATATTTTGTTGTTGTTCAATTGCTAAGTCATGTCCAACTCTTTGTGACCCCATGGACTGGAGCACATGAGGCTTCCCTGTCCTTCACCATCTCCCAGAGTTTGCTCAAACTCATGTCCATTGAATCAGTGATGCCATCCAACCGTCTCATCCTCTGCTGCTCTTCTCTTGCCTTACATCTTTCCCAGCAGCAGGGCCTTTTCTAATGAGTCAGCTTTTCTTACCAGGTGACCCAAGTATTGGAGCTTCAGCTTCAGCATCAGTCCTTCCGGTGAATATTCAGGGTTGATTTCCTTTAGGATGAACTGGTTTGATCTCCTTGCAGTCCAAAGAACTTTCAAGAGTCTTCTCCAGCGTCACAATTCAAAAGCATCAATTCTTCAGGACTCAGCTTCTTTATGGTCCAGCTGTCACATCTGTACAGGACTACTGAAAATAAAAACGCTGCTTTAACACTACACGGACCCCTGTTGGCAAAGTGGTCTCTTTGCTTTTTGATACACTGTCTAGGTTTGTCAAAGTTTTCTTTCCAAGGAGAAAGCATCTTTTCATTTCATGGCTGCAGTCATCTTCCACAGTGTTTTTGGAGCCAAGAAAATAAATTCTGCCACTGTTTCCACTTTTTCCCCATCCATTTGCCATGAAGTGAGGGGACTGGATGCCATGATCTTAGTTTTTTGAAAGTTGAGTTCAAGCCAGCTTTTTCATTCTCCTCTTTCATCCTCATCCGGAGGCTCTTCAGTTCCTCTTCCATTTCTGCCTTTAGAGTGCTGTCATCTGCATACACAGTCTCAGAGAATCTCTTCACAAGTGATAGTCACTCAGTCATGTTCGACTCCTTGCAACACCATGGACTATAGCCTTCCAACCTCCTCTGTCCATGGCATTCTCCAGGCAAGAATACTGCAGTGGGTTCAAACACATTAGCTATAAGAGGGAAGAACTAACTTTGCAATGGAAAAACTTGCTTGATGTTATCTTAACCCAGTGTTCAGCATGAACATCATCAGTAATGGGACAAGTTGAAATTAACATCTGAGAGGATACACTGAGCAGAATCCAGTACCATTTCTGTGCTATTCTGGCCAAAAATGCTTAATCTGGGTCTAACAAGGGTAACAACCAGACAAACCCAAATTTAGAGACATGCTGCAAAATACCTGGCCTACAGACGTTGAAGATGTCAAAACTGAGGCACCAGTTCCAGACAGGAGTTGTCTACAAAGACTGGAGGGGCATGAGAGAGCAAAGCAATGTGTGGTCCTGAACTTGGTCCTCTGCTATGAAAGGCATTTGTGAAACTTGAACAGGGTTTCCACATAAAAAGTGTATGGGAATTCTTTGTACTGCCCTTAACCTTTTCTGTATTTTGAAATTGTTTCAGAATAAGAAAAAAATGAAAAAATACAATGTTACCAGACATGTCTGGCCATGAGGTAAATGCTCATGCCACGGACGCATCAGTATCACGTTTTATATTCTTGTCCGTGTTTTGCAGTGTTTCATAGAAGCGGAGATGTGGTCAACTGTAAGGCATTATTCTATATATGACTGGGAAAACAAGAATATACCCAGTCAAGCTGACAGAATGATTCTTCTCACTTAGAATTTTCATATTTCTTGAGAGAGCTCTTTTAGGTTTTTTAAATTGGAGGTTTTTAAATGCTGTGTCTATTGATTATATGCAAAGGAAATTATAAGGCATGGGTTGATGTGTGCCTAAGGTTTCTTTATATTTGCAGGCTGGTACTCCCAGACCGTTTCATTCGGAGTCTTCGGGTCTAAGCTTTTCTGTTCAGCAGCACCCTGTGTGTCATCAAGGGCATCGGAGATGCAGGCAATGCTCTGCTGCTGTCTCCGGAATGTTCTTCCTGGCCACTGCCACCCACCATTCTGTGTATATTTCGACTTGTTATATGAGGAGAAATGAAAAGGAAAAGGGAGAAGGAGGGAGATTAGGAGGGTGTGTGATGACAGATGGAGTTTTATCTCTTTTTTATACATATATTTGATGTCCAATATCTGATTATTCCAGTATCTTTGCTTCTTGGATGTCTACATCTATTGTTTGTTGTTTTGGCTTGCTTTCTGCAGCTTCTATCCTTGTAAGTTGGGTGAATGTTGATTGTGAGCTTCTATATGGGAAACTGAGTACATCTTCCTCCAGAGAGAGGTACGTTGTTTCCACAAGGAGGCAGGGACCATCCTCCCCTAGACTGGATTTCGGTCTCCTCCAGGGCTCTGAGTTCAAGGGGAGAACCTGAAGGGCACTGTCTTTGGGAGTCTAAGACACCCAGTCCAGATGGTCAGAGCAGTTAATCAGCATTTTCACTGATCGAAAATTTGACACCACACTTCCTGTTTGCTTAATACTTGAGGTTTCAACTCACTATTTTTGTTGATTTTATTTCTTTTTTGTTTTTGAATCTCATTAGAAAAGAGAATATGTTTTGGAAAATTCCTTCTCCCTTGGGGAGTCCAGCAATGCATTTAGGCACTAAGTGAATGCAGAATCTAGGGGTTTCAGAGTAAAGAGATCTTCGGTGTATCTAGATCATCACACCAATTGACGCAATAGGTCTTCCATTGTCTTCGTGGGCTTGACTCATAATCACAGTGAATGGAACGTCACAGTGGAATGGCAGATGATGGCCTGATTTTTCTCTTGACGATTTTTTGCCAGATTTTCGCAGGGTGTCTATGTGGTCCCTTGACCAGCTCCTCTCTGCTTTGAAGGGTCTTTCTGTCTGGATTTGCTGACTCACCCTCTCTCTCAGCATTGCTTCTGACGCACGGGCCAAAGGAGTGCCCAATGCTGGGTTGCCAGCCTCTTCAATGATTTCCTTGCTTCTGTGCCTGAAAATTGAGAGCAGAAAGTCACTTCCATGTCCTCAATTGCTTGCTTTGGTTGTCACTGGTACATTTTTGTCCAGTGTTCTTAATGAATTTTTTGTTCATTTTGAGTAGTATCTGGGAGGTATAATCTGAGATTTTGCTTCACTCTCTCATTTCGTCTGGAAGTCTAAAAGCTATGTTTTTCCCATAGCACCTCAGAACTCACAGGTGGTCTTTAGACCAGAATTTTAGAGTCAAGGGTTACCCATGGTTTGAGCAAGTTAGAATGAATAAACAGAGAAGGTAGTGGACAATTTTGCTATCAGAAAGACTTCATCGGGCTTCCCCTGGTGGTCCAGTGGGTAAGGACACTGCCTTGCAGTGCAAGGGGCGCCAGTTCGAGCCCTGGCCTAGGAAGATCCCATGTGCTGCGGAGCGGCTGGACTGATGTGTCCAATTACCAAGCTGGAGCTCTGGGGTGCATGCGCCCAGAGCCGGTGCTCTGCAACAGCAGAGGCCGCCGTGATGGGAGGCCCACACAAGCCAAAGAACAAAGACGGATGAAAATGGACAAATGAAAGACCAATAGAAGTGGCCTGTCTGCTCCCCTTCCTCCCCACCCCACCCCCACCAAAAATAAATAAATAAATCTTTTAAAAAAAAAAAGACTTCATCTATTACTTTATTTAATTGAAGCACATAAAATGCATCTAAGCATAAAGTGATCTCTTACACAAGTAAAGTTCAAAAGCAACGCAATTCAGAATGGCAGTTCAATCATTTAAATAAAAGTACCACAGGCCATCAATTCCAGTTCTGGGATTATTCTCAGAAGGAGTGGGAGCAGGGTAAGTAGATATGGGTGCTGCAGGGTTCATAACACTACTCACAGTACACGAAAGCTAAAACAGCCCAGAAGTCCAGATAACTGAATAAACAAAAGTGCTCTATCCTTACAGTGGAACAAGTCAGCCTTAAAAAGGAATTCCTTAAAAAGGAATTCTGATATATGCTGCAGTATGGATACAGACATTATGGTGAGTGACATAATCCAGTCATAAGAAGATTAACACTACATGATTCCACTTACATGAGGTACCAAAACCAGTCAATTTCACAGAGACAGAAAGTAGCATGGTGGTTTCCAGGGATTAGGAGGAGGTAGGAGCCGGGAGCTGTTGGTTAAGGAGGACAGACTTTCAGTGTGGGAGGATGAACAGCTTCTGGAGACGCTGGTGCTTGTCGCCCAACCACGTGAGTGGACTTTATGCCGCTGAACTGTACAGAGTGGTAAAAACAGCAAATCTCTATATTTTGTTCCAATTTAAACAACAGCAGCAGCAGTTACAGTCAGGGCAATCAGAGTAATGGCCATCTTTGAGAGAGAGTGAGGGGCTGGAGGCCCAGAGGAGCTTTCAGGGGTCTGGAATCTTCTGCATTTGATCTAGTAGAGCTTATCAGACTGTATAGATTTCTTAATAGTCCCTACACTGTCTATTTAGGATTTGAGCATTTAGAGTATGCAACTTTAAAATATTTCAAAATCAAATACCGTAGAGAATTTTGTTTTAATTCCACACACAAAACTTCTTCTGCCCCAGGCAGAGAGGAGTTGGGCTCCATGACATTCATGGCTGTCGAGGAAAGGATCACAGAACTGAGAAAAGCCAGCCTAAAACTTTAAAATAAAATAAAATAAAAATTTTTTAAAGCCAGCCTGCCACAGACCGGTGGCCGTCCTGCAGGCCTCCATCTGCCGTCAGAACCATGTTGAGCAACCACGCACCCCGTCCCATCCTGTGGAAGTTCACACCACGTCATAGGCACGCCTGAAGAACAGAATTAAGTTTTTCTTGGTTTATTTTTGCATAACTTCTTGTTGCTGCTTGCTGGTTTTCGCATTATTGGGAACTTCCTTTTCAGACGTCAAAGATTGTTAGCCTCTGACATTCCCTGTTCGGGCCACCTCACTGCTGAGCCTTGGTCACACAGTCCATCAGCGAGTCCTCGTCACACAGGGCGCCCCGAGGCTGAGGGGCCCCTTTACTCACTGAGGAAGGGGGGTGACTCTTTCCAGGAACTCAGCTGAGTGGGGAGAGGGGCCTGGGCTGCTGGATACCAGAGAGGTAAGGACAACAACCAGCTGACAAAGGGGTTAACCTTCGATGAAAGGGTTAACCTCATCCCTAACTATGATGGTGTGAGATGTTATAAGCAGAACGGTGGAAGAGGAGAAGCACAGACCCCTGCCCTTCCCCATCGGGTAGGATGGAACCTCTCATGGTTGAGGGAGCCAGAACGCAAGGCCCCAGCCTTTCTATGGCCTCAGAGCTGGGGGAGGGCCGGGGAGGGCTTAGAGAGGAAAGGCACAGGGTTCTGAGTAGGAGGGTGTCCCCCAGGTGTCCCCCTCCCCTCCTTAGGAGGCCCCACCCAAGGCCTCAGCTAAGAGGGATGCAAATGTATGCAAGAGTGCGCCCTGCCAGGGGCCTGAGTCCTTGACCTCAGCTCCCCCTGCACCCTGTGTGCACAGTCTGGGGTGGGCTTGAGCGGCAGCCAGGGAAAGCTTTGTGCTTACCTGAGGTCAGGGCTTAAAACCACGCATGGATTTCTACCCAGGCTCCTCAGCCGTGCGTCTCTTGCTTTCTCCAGGTGGGAAATTGGGGCGGGGGTGCTACAAGATGGAGCTCCTCGTGCTCCCCAGAGACCCGAGAGCCCAGTGAGTGCTGGCGTCAGCCCAGAGAGCTCGGTCCAATGAGACCACCCCACCTGGATTCCTGGAAGCGCCTGTCTCCTCCCACTAGAGACCAGGCCTGGGGTACCCCACCCCCCCAGACCACAACAGAGGAGCACAGCCCACACCTCCTGTGCCCCGCGGGACATTCCAGGCACTTCCGGGCCTTTCCTGGCAGGAGAAAAACAAAGAACCATCAGACCAGGAATCCAGTGGCTGCAGGCTCCGGAGCTCCTCACCCTTCGGCTCCAGTCCTGGCCTGGACTCTTTCCCCCATCTCTCTCCTCTCCTGTCACGCTGCCTCTGTCTGCTCAGGGCACAAGGTACCATCTCCTCCTGCTGCTGAACTCAGGTTCAGCCTGTCTTTATTTAAAATGTTGCATTTTGTTTATCAGATGTTTAAACTTTTTTACGATATTGTGTTAAAATATCATCTTAAGGGTTTCCCTGGTGGCCTGCTTGTTAAGAATCCACTTGCCAATGTAGGGAACATGGGTTCAATCCTTGGTTGGGGAAGATTCCACTTGCCACAGAACAACTAAGCCCGTGCTCCACGATGATGGAATCCTGTGCCCCGAGCCTGTGCTCTGCAGTGGGAAGAGGCATAGCAAGGGGAAGCCCACACTGCCGGGAGGAGCAGCTCCCCTACCCCAACTACAGAAAGTCCTTGTACAGCAGTGAAGATACAGCACAGCCAAAAATAGAATAAATAAATGCATTTAAAATAAACAAAATAGGGGCTTCCCTGGTGGCACACTGGTAAACAGTTCACCTGCCAATGCAGGAGACACAGATTCGATCCCTGATCCAGGAAGATCCCACATGCTGCAGAGCAACTAAGCCCATGAGCCACAACGATGGAGCCTGTGCTCTAGAGCCTCAGAGCCGCAACTCTGGAGCCCATGTGCTGCAACTACTGAAGCCCCTGTGCCCTAGAGCCCAAGACCCACAGCAAGAGAAGTCACCACAGCAAGAAGCCTGCTCACCTCCACTAGAGAGGAGCCCCCACTCCCTGTAGCTAGAGAAGAGCCTGTGACAGCAGGGAAAACCCAGAAGAGCCAAAAATAAACAAATAAAAATTTTTAAAAATAAATTAGCATCTTGATCACTGAGGATTTGGGCACCGCCTGAAATTTTGCGCTGAAAGGGGTGCTGCACTCACTTGGCCTTAACCTTAGCCCTGCTGAGCTCAGGGTGTCACCCATTCATTCATTCATCTGTTCCGCACACAGTCACCAAGGGCCCTGTCTGTGCCAGGGAGCATGCTGGGTACTGGGGAGAGAAAAGGAGCCCCACAGGACGGTGCTGGAAAAGACAACTGGCGAGCCCTGGGGATTGTGGGACAGTGGGGTAGGGGTGCAAGGCAAAGGGGCCCCAGGGGAATCAAATCACACCAGCTAAACTTAGGGGTCTTATGCACGAGGCTCTGAGCTAAGGTCTTGTCCTGTGACATTTCAACAGGCCTTAATGTTTACTGATGCTTGTAAGCCACAGAGGTGGGTCCTGAGCCCTGGTGAAGTTACACACAGGCGATCTGTGCAAGGTCACCCAGAGCAGGTGGCGATGGGAGTCCAGGTCCGCATGGTTTGGGGCTCTCGCCAGTCCTGGGTGCTGCAGCCCCCTTCCCCTGCATCCCCCTGGGGGTGTGGGGAAAGGCTGAATGAAGGAACTTGGCATTGAGCAGAGAGAAGGTGCGTGGAAATTTACAATAAGACCGTGTATAAAAGGTAGAATTACTCCTGGCAGAAGAAACAACGTTGGCAAAGTCAGAAAGGCTTCATATCTCGGTGTCCACAATTCTGAGAAACCGACTATCTCATGAAGAGGCATTTGTACAGAAAGAGGCCAGGGCCGGCCGCTTCCTCTTTTCTGCCTCTCTGTTTCCTAACAACGTCAGCATAAATAGGAAGCCCGACAGGCTCGCTGGCTGCTGCCGGGAGACACCAGCAGAAGGTCCGTCTGTCCCGGCACAGGAGGTACGGCTGGACTTCAGGACAACCTGAAGTGTGGGGTGGGGAGCAGGGGCCTGTGGGACCCTGGGCCGGGAAGGACGGGGTGCTGAGGGGGCAGGTGTGCCCTGGGGACTGGGCAGGTTCGGGCTTGGCCTCTTGGGAAAACCTGAGCCCAGACTCCCGGGAGGCCAGTGGGCGAGGAGACAGACAGCAGGGGTGAGCTGCCAGGGTGGTGTGAGAAGGACTTTGGGGGTCCAGTGCTCACGGGTGGATCCCACGGTCCTGTCAGCAGGTCGGTGCCTGGGGCAGGGGAGAGCTCCGGCCTGGGAATCACCCCGCTGCGCCCCATTGTCTTTGCCTGGTCACTAAGGTGTCACTAGAGTGTTGGTGGTAGTGAGAATATCCTGCCCCCGGCTTCTGTCTCAGGTCTGGAGCAAGGGGCGTGCTGATAGTCCCCGGCTCCCTGGTCTAGAGCGTGTGTGTGTCAGTTTGCACACAATGTCAGGCGCACATTGGAAGATGAGAAGGGATCCAGTCCCTTACTTACTGACTGACACGTCTTCCCTCCTCTCCAGAATGTTTTCTTTATGGCCGCACTCACTCCGCCCTGACTCCCGTCGCTTAGTTGGGTTTGGGCCCAGGTGTGGGTACCCTCTACGGAAGTGAGCTGGCTACGTGGTGGGCGTCTGGGGGGTGCCTGCGTCCAGGTGTGTGCAGGTGCGTGCATTTGCCCTGTGGATGGGAGGACAGGTGTTTCTCTGGGTCCCCACCGGGGTACGAGCCTGGGGGGACGCGCCAGACTGCCGCAGTGACAAGTTCCAAACAGACCTCACTGCGGTGGTTTTGTATAACCAGAGTCTAGTTTTCTCTGTGTATCATCTTCCTTGCTTTCTAACAGTTTTATAGCGAGTAAAACCTGTCTTTCAGTCACCTTATTTTTATTCATTAGTTTTACTGATGTTCTGGTATATCCACTAATACCACAGGATGCTTCTTGAGTTCTTTAATGAATGTATTTACTATTGAACAAAACCATGGGTCTCTACTTTGTTAATACTTGAAAAATTGGGGCAAAAGGGTCTTCTACTTAGGAAGCCCGACAGGCTCGCTGGCTGCTGCCGGGAGACACCAGCAGAAGGTCCGTCTGTCCCGGCACAGGAGGTACGGCTGGACTTCAGGACAACCTGAAGTGTGGGGTGGGGAGCAGGGGCCTGTGGGACCCTGGGCCGGGAAGGACGGGGTGCTGAGGGGGCAGGTGTGCCCTGGGGACTGGGCAGGTTCGGGCTTGGCCTCTTGGGAAAACCTGAGCCCAGACTCCCGGGAGGCCAGTGGGCGAGGAGACAGACAGCAGGGGTGAGCTGCCAGGGTGGTGTGAGAAGGACTTTGGGGGTCCAGTGCTCACGGGTGGATCCCACGGTCCTGTCAGCAGGTCGGTGCCTGGGGCAGGGGAGAGCTCCGGCCTGGGAATCACCCCGCTGCGCCCCATTGTCTTTGCCTGGTCACTAAGGTGTCACTAGAGTGTTGGTGGTAGTGAGAATATCCTGCCCCCGGCTTCTGTCTCAGGTCTGGAGCAAGGGGCGTGCTGATAGTCCCCGGCTCCCTGGTCTAGAGCGTGTGTGTGTCAGTTTGCACACAATGTCAGGCGCACATTGGAAGATGAGAAGGGATCCAGTCCCTTACTTACTGACTGACACGTCTTCCCTCCTCTCCAGAATGTTTTCTTTATGGCCGCACTCACTCCGCCCTGACTCCCGTCGCTTAGTTGGGTTTGGGCCCAGGTGTGGGTACCCTCTACGGAAGTGAGCTGGCTACGTGGTGGGCGTCTGGGGGGTGCCTGCGTCCAGGTGTGTGCAGGTGCGTGCATTTGCCCTGTGGATGGGAGGACAGGTGTTTCTCTGGGTCCCCACCGGGGTACGAGCCTGGGGGGACGCGCCAGACTGCCGCAGTGACAAGTTCCAAACAGACCTCACTGCGGTGGTTTTGTATAACCAGAGTCTAGTTTTCTCTGTGTATCATCTTCCTTGCTTTCTAACAGTTTTATAGCGAGTAAAACCTGTCTTTCAGTCACCTTATTTTTATTCATTAGTTTTACTGATGTTCTGGTATATCCACTAATACCACAGGATGCTTCTTGAGTTCTTTAATGAATGTATTTACTATTGAACAAGTAAATCCATGGGTCTCTACTTTGTTAATACTTGAAAAATTGGGGGCATGTAAATGAGATGATAGCATACATATTGTCCTATGACTTAGTTTTCCACTTAATGTTACATTTTGGACAATGTTCCATAATAAGACATGGAGATTTAACTCATGAATTAATCCTAAGAGATACATGACGTTTTATTAGTGTCCGTGTTAACAGAAGAGTGTGGTAGGTCCGGCTGCTCCCCACTCAAAAGCCAACAAACAGGCAGGCTAGGTCGGTGGAAAAGTTAGTTTCCTGTATATCAGAGGCCAGTAACTGGGGAGGGTGGATGTCTGTCCAAAGGTCGACTCCTTCTGTTCGCAACAAGTGGGGCGAGAGCCTTTAGACAGAAGTGGGTGGGCTGCGGAGGAGGGCTCAGGCAGAAACAGCACAGTCAGGGCTGACGTTCATCTTCCCATTGGTCATCAGTGGTCTGACCAAGGTCATCTTGATTATTTTAGGTACAGTTCATCTCCAGTTCCGGGGTCCATTTGTTCCCATTTCTCTGAGGCATGTTCTCAGAACTGTGGCAGCTCACGTCCTGGGTCTGGTCTGGTCGTCATGTAGCTGACTTCTCCATATGGCGTTTTAGTCTCTGTAAGGCAGCTCACAGCACATGGCTCAGAGCATTATCTACAGCCCCTGAGAAAGCACGAAAGGTCCTCGACTTTCCTTACTGACCCCATTATTAGTTGGTCTCCTTCGACTGTTGTTGTTCGTGTCTGCATTTCTCACTTCTCCGATTAAACGTATTCTTTGA
Organism: Tragulus kanchil; assembly: GCA_022376925.1. Taxonomy (NCBI): domain Eukaryota; kingdom Metazoa; phylum Chordata; class Mammalia; order Artiodactyla; family Tragulidae; genus Tragulus; species Tragulus kanchil. The sequence continues at coordinate 181,349,391 of JAIOJX010000004.1, read as the reverse complement.
CGAAAGTTTTCCACGGACAAAAGGCGGACAGAGGGCTTAGGGAGGGGGTGGTTCAGTTGGCAAAAACCGAAGGATCCTCTTTCATTTCATAGGCACACCACAGTTTGCCCAATCTCATGCTACTAGACACTTAGGTGGTTTCCACTTTTTCCACACCTGTGAAAGGATTTCTTTTTTTTTTTAATTTTTTTTTGCGGGAGGGAGGGCGGGTTGGGGAGGGAGGGGGCGGGTTGGGCCACTTCTATTGATCTTTCATTTATCTATTGTCACCCATCTCTGTTCTTTGGCCCGTGTGGGCCTCCCTTCACAGTGGTCTCTGTTGTCGCAGAGCACCAGCCCTGGGTGCATGTGCTCCAGAGCTCTGGCTCTGTAATTGGACACATCGGTCCAGCCACTCTGCGGCATGTGGGATTTTTCCAGGCCAGGGATCGACCTGGCGCCCCTTGCACTGCCAGGCGGTGTCCTTACCCACTTGACCACCAGGGAAGCCCTGTGAAAGGATTTCTACAGTCCAGATCCCTAGAAGCAGAATTGCTGGGCAAGAGACTGCCTGTTTAAAATAATAACAGGTATCGTCTCACTATCCACAAAGTAGCTGATACATCCCACGGTAGTGCATAATAGACAGGCTGGTTTCTCTTTAGGGAAACAATCCATCTTTTAATTGTGTCTAGTGTAATGAATGAAAAGTATCCAAATTTTTCCTTTCTTTGGCGCTGAGTGAAGTTGGGCATCTTCCATGGGTCAAATGGTCATTTGGATTCTGTTTGTAATTTGCACGGAAATTTCCTTTACGTTTCTCGACGGGTTGATTGTCTCTTATGTACTGAGTATTCATTTTGGGGATGCTCCATTTATTACACGTATGAACCATTTATTTGTGTATGTTGAGAATACGTTCTTTCAGATGACTGCTTCTTTTTTTCCCTTTGGCGTGTTAAAAAGATACTGTACATTGTATAAAAATGTATTTGTTGCTTTTAAGTAAAATCTGTCATTATGTTTTAGTTCAGACTTTCTGCATTCAGTGTCTTATTCAACCCCTAAGATTAAAGAAATATTTTCAATGCTTGTATCCTTTTAGTTTTGACTTTCAAACCTTAAATCCATCTAGGTTTTTGGAGGCGTGGCTAACTGTAATCATTTAACTTACAAAATGATCAGCTGACTGTACCGATATCATTGTTTTTGAGTATACAAACCATGTTTTCTCTGTGATTTGAAATTTTATTGTTATTTTCAAATAGCTATTTATTTATTTTCCTTTCTGTTTTCTGTTCCACCTGTCTGCTTTTATACTCCTAGTTTTTCTAGCCAAGACGGCAAGTCCCTCATGTTGGATTTGTTATCATCTAGAATCACTTTGCTAAGCCAGTTGAAAATTCTTTTGGAGTCTTAATTTAGATCACTTTGAATTTAGAGATTACTTGGGGAGGACTGATCCCCCGTGGGGTCATGGCAGCAGCGGGCAGCCTTCTCCTTTCTGTAATTGGACACATCGGTAATCCAGGCCAGGATCGACCTGGCGCCTTGCACTGCCAGGCGGTGTCCTTACCCACTTGACCACCAGGAAGCCCTGTGAAAGGATTTCTACAGTCCAGATCCCTAGAAGCAGAATTGCTGGGCAAGAGACTGCCTGTTTAAAATAATAACAGGTATCGTCTCACTATCCACAAAGTAGCTGATACATCCCACGGTAGTGCATAATAGACAGGCTGGTTTCTCTTTAGGGAAACAATCCATCTTTTAATTGTGTCTAGTGTAATGAATGAAAAGTATCCAAATTTTTCCTTTCTTTGGCGCTGAGTGAAGTTGGGCATCTTCCATGGGTCAAATGGTCATTTGGATTCTGTTTGTAATTTGCACGGAAATTTCCTTTACGTTTCTCGACGGGTTGATTGTCTCTTATGTACTGAGTATTCATTTTGGGGATGCTCCATTTATTACACGTATGAACCATTTATTTGTGTATGTTGAGAATACGTTCTTTCAGATGACTGCTTCTTTTTTTCCCTTTGGCGTGTTAAAAAGATACTGTACATTGTATAAAAATGTATTTGTTGCTTTTAAGTAAAATCTGTCATTATGTTTTAGTTCAGACTTTCTGCATTCAGTGTCTTATTCAACCCCTAAGATTAAAGAAATATTTTCAATGCTTGTATCCTTTTAGTTTTGACTTTCAAACCTTAAATCCATCTAGGTTTTTGGAGGCGTGGCTAACTGTAATCATTTAACTTACAAAATGATCAGCTGACTGTACCGATATCATTGTTTTTGAGTATACAAACCATGTTTTCTCTGTGATTTGAAATTTTATTGTTATTTTCAAATAGCTATTTATTTATTTTCCTTTCTGTTTTCTGTTCCACCTGTCTGCTTTTATACTCCTAGTTTTTCTAGCCAAGACGGCAAGTCCCTCATGTTGGATTTGTTATCATCTAGAATCACTTTGCTAAGCCAGTTGAAAATTCTTTTGGAGTCTTAATTTAGATCACTTTGAATTTAGAGATTACTTGGGGAGGACTGATCCCCCGTGGGGTCATGGCAGCAGCGGGCAGCCTTCTCCTTTCTGTCCCTTTAATGCAGAGGACTCTGACATTTCCTGGTTGGCTGATGTTACCGGAGCCAGACCCAGAAACGCCAATGTTCTCTTCGATTCCCCATGTGCCAGGGTTTATTTCTTTGTCTCATCAGGAATGGCTTTTGCATTATCAAATATTTAAGGGCATCTGTCAAGATAAATTTATCCTTTTCTCCCTCTTAATCTGTTGATCTATTTCTATTAATCGCAAATAGAGTTGATACATTCTGCTTTTTAAAGTCTTCGTCAGGCTGTCCTATGAAACTGTTTTAATCTGGAGTGGATTTGTGCCCTGCTTTTTTTCCTTTTCCAGATTTAATTTTTATCATTAAATTTCCTCATGAGTCTGAGAATTTGGGTGAGCATGTCTGTTTTATTTTGAGTGAGAAGGCATTCGGCTTTCCTCTCCTCTTTCTCCTTCTCCCTCCTTCGCCTTTCCCTCTTCCTGTCGTCCTCAGGCTTCCATGCCAAACCCTCACTTGTAGTGATCCTTAACTCTTGCATTTTAAGCACACATACTTGTATTTAACTTATATTTTCCATCAGTGTTTGGGCTTACTCAGAATATATATACACTCTTCCAAAACAAGGCAAGATCCTTAGCAAGTTTTCAGTTCTTCTCTGCTTCTCATCTGTAACCTCACAGCCAACACCCATGTTGAAATCATCTCAGTTTTACTTCAGTGTAGTTACCATAGTATGTATTTATCTTTCTTTATACAGTAGCAACAAATACTTTCTTTATACAGTAACAACAAGATTTAACAGTAAATCTTATGGGTTTCTTCTCTCAAAACTGATTCCAGTATTACGTACTGTCTTTCTTTCCTGGAACTTCCATGTTTTCTGAAATATACGCTAGAGGAATTATCTTAGAAAAGATCTGAAAAAAAAGAAAAAAATAGAAAAGAAAAGATCTGAAAAGCTTTCTCTGTCCTAACATTTTCAAAATATTGTGGTTGTTTCCTCCTTAATTTCAAAGTAAGCTAGACTTTTTTTTAAAACCTTTATTTTACTTTTAACTTTTACAGAGTTTTGGTGTTTACAGATATGCATGTTCCCAGATTAGTCATATGTATATTCCCCCCTTCCCACCCCTCTCGACCATCACACAGCATCCCTGAATGATCCCCTTTTCTCACAGAGCAATGACTAGAGCTATTTTCTTCCCTTATGATAGTACAGGCCTTCATGCTACTTCCTTTACGCCTCCCACCCTCTGTTCCGTCCCCACAATGTCCATATGTCCACTGTCCACTTTCCGTCGCTTCACTGCATGTGCCGTCATCACCATCCTGCTAGATTCCATATATATGTGTTAACATACTGTATTTTTCCTTCTCTTTCTGACTGACTTCACTTTTTATGATACGTTCTAGATCCAGCCACCTCATTAGGGCTGATTCTTCTGCATTTTAAGCTAGACTTTTAATATTTCTAGGTTCAAACATATTTTCCTCTCAGTATTTTAAAGATATTACTATCTATTTAGAATCCTGAATCACTTATGAGAGAACCTTGCAAACCCGATCTTTTTCCACTGAAACTAACTTGTTTCTTTCCTTCTGGAAGCTTCTAGGATAACCCTTTTACTCTTTGAGGACTGAAAGTTTATTAGCATGTGACTCAGTATGGCACCATTAAAAACGAATCTTGCTTTTCACTTGGCGGATTCTTGTCTGCAGTAAAGTCCTGTGAATCTTTTCTTTTATTTCCAATCGTATCTCTTTGGTTGCACGTGGAAAAACCCCAACTAACAGTAGCGTAATATAGAAGTTTATTTTTCTCTCACAGAAAAGATGTCCAGAGGTAGGCAGTCAGACATTGGTAAGGCCATTCAACAGTGAGAAGGGGGATTGAGGTTCCTCTTTGTTCGCACGGTTTCCGTTCTCTAGACACCCTGATAGTTCAAAATGGCTGCTGGAGCTCCAGGTGTCACTTCCAAGCTGCGAACCGGAAGAAGGAAGAAAGCAGGAGGGCAAAGATGAGTTTCTCCTACCTGAGCCAACTTCCTCTGAGCAGCCGTTCTTGGAAGGCACCCCCAATGGCTCTACTCACATCATCTTGGACACCATGTAGCCACATGACCACACCTAGCGACTACAGAGTGGAAGGAATGCGTCTTTTATTCTTGCAGCAATAAACCCAGCTCAGACCCAGGCTTCTGTTACCAAGGGGAGAGGACAAGCTAGGGAGCTGGCACTGTCAGCCCTACTTGTCCTCAGTTCTGTCTTCTGCTTCTAGATGCTGGAGCTCCTGGATTTCTTTCCCAGGGCTCAACTCTTCTCTAAGACCTTCCTCCTCACCTATTTGTTGCCTTCAATATCCACCTTTGTAACACAACTGCTTATAGTGTTAATTCTGTGATTAGGCCCATTATAGAGCCTCACCTTGTAATGTGTTAATATACTGTATTTTCCTTCTCTTTCTGACTGACTTCACTTTTTATGATACGTTCTAGATCCAGCCACCTCATTAGGGCTGATTCTTCTGCATTTTAAGCTAGACTTTTAATATTTCTAGGTTCAAACATATTTTCCTCTCAGTATTTTAAAGATATTACTATCTATTTAGAATCCTGAATCACTTATGAGAGAACCTTGCAAACCCGATCTTTTTCCACTGAAACTAACTTGTTTCTTTCCTTCTGGAAGCTTCTAGGATAACCCTTTTACTCTTTGAGGACTGAAAGTTTATTAGCATGTGACTCAGTATGGCACCATTAAAAACGAATCTTGCTTTTCACTTGGCGGATTCTTGTCTGCAGTAAAGTCCTGTGAATCTTTTCTTTTATTTCCAATCGTATCTCTTTGGTTGCACGTGGAAAAACCCCAACTAACAGTAGCGTAATATAGAAGTTTATTTTTCTCTCACAGAAAAGATGTCCAGAGGTAGGCAGTCAGACATTGGTAAGGCCATTCAACAGTGAGAAGGGGGATTGAGGTTCCTCTTTGTTCGCACGGTTTCCGTTCTCTAGACACCCTGATAGTTCAAAATGGCTGCTGGAGCTCCAGGTGTCACTTCCAAGCTGCGAACCGGAAGAAGGAAGAAAGCAGGAGGGCAAAGATGAGTTTCTCCTACCTGAGCCAACTTCCTCTGAGCAGCCGTTCTTGGAAGGCACCCCCAATGGCTCTACTCACATCATCTTGGACACCATGTAGCCACATGACCACACCTAGCGACTACAGAGTGGAAGGAATGCGTCTTTTATTCTTGCAGCAATAAACCCAGCTCAGACCCAGGCTTCTGTTACCAAGGGGAGAGGACAAGCTAGGGAGCTGGCACTGTCAGCCCTACTTGTCCTCAGTTCTGTCTTCTGCTTCTAGATGCTGGAGCTCCTGGATTTCTTTCCCAGGGCTCAACTCTTCTCTAAGACCTTCCTCCTCACCTATTTGTTGCCTTCAATATCCACCTTTGTAACACAACTGCTTATAGTGTTAATTCTGTGATTAGGCCCATTATAGAGCTTGATGTTTGCTCATTTGTGTTTTATGGATCTCATATCTTCAAATGCCAATAACTGTTTATTTGGTCTTTGCATAGCAATTTGTTCTTAAATGTTGGTGATGTCTCAATGATCCCTGAGGATGCTACTTAAGATGTGTTAATGTTTTGGTTTTGCTGGATCTGTGGCCTGTCTATAGAAGCGTCTATGGAGTCAGTAAATGTCAAAATAAACATGTATGATACCAATAACTGGGAAATACAGCCACTACCAGCAGAATGAGTGGCTAACAACACAGACTCTAAAGCCAAACTGCTGGGGCTTCATCGGAGCCTGTTCCTTACTTTGCCGTATGATCATGAACCCTATGGCAGTTTCCTCATCTACGAAGCAGAGGTGTTAACCTACACATTGATATATTAATATCTAGAAATCCCTTGGAACAGTGCCCAGCTAGTGGTAAGCATTTCATAATCGTTAGCCACTAACATGAATTCTCTGCATGACTGTGTCTTTAATGGGGACTTCCAGGTGGGCAGAGAAGAACACACCTGCCAAGGTAGGAGACATGAGAGATGGGGGTTCGATCTGGGTTGGGAAGATCCCCTGGAGGAGGGCATGGCAACCCACTCCAGTATTCTTGCTTGAAGAATCCCCTGGACAGAGGAGCCTGGCAGACTATGGTCCCTAGGGCTGCGAAGAGTTGCAGACATCTGATGCAACTTAGCACACGTGTGTGTGTGTGTGTGTCTCAAGGTGTGTCCTTGGAGGCCATTAATTTGTTTGAGCTATTCACAGTGTAAAGAGTCACTTGTTCTCCATACTTCTGGAACAAACATTTCTTTGGCACTTTGTCCTTTGCTTTGTGGCTCAGTTATTTATTTATTTATTTTTGGCCACTTCTATTGGTCTTTCATTCATTTATTTTCATCCATCTTTGTGCTTTGGCCTGTGTGGGCCTCCCATCACAGCGGCCCCTCTCACTGCAGAGCACTGGCTCTGGGCGCATGCGCTCCAGAGCTCCGGCTCGGTCATTGGACACATCGGTCCAGCTGCTCCGTGGCACGTGGGATCTTCCCAGGTCAGGGATCAAACTGGTGCCCTTTGTACTGCAAGGTGGTGTCCTTACCCACTGGACCACCAGGGAAGCCCTGGGTCAGTTATTTTTATAAAATGCTGAAGATTTGCTTTTATGCACTTTTATCTGTCGGTCTTTGTCTGATTTCTTCTAGTGCTCTGAAGCTTAGATAGTTCAAAGATAGTCACTTTTACAGTTTGCAAGTTTCATGGGATTTAACTGCCTACATTTAAAGTTTTCATTGACCCGATACACGGGGAACAGTGTGAGGTAGGGATTGAGGCTGACGTGTTTTATGCTGCTGTTCAGTTGTCTCAACACTTTTTCTTATTCCATCACTTAGCACTGATCTGTGCTTCCTCTTCATTGCACGGTAAGTTCTCTGGTGAAATACAGTCCATCCGGTCAGTAGCTCCATTGATTTGTCGTGTGTGTGTCTGTGTGTGAAAGCTCATAATAAATCTTGCTATTGGGTGGAGACATTGTTTTTATTGAACTACAGTTCATTTACAATGTTTTGTGGGTTTCAGGTATACAACAAAGTGATTCGATTATACACATACATACATACATATATATATATATAATCTTTTTACTTTTGATTCTTTTCCATTAGAGTTTATTATAAGCTATTAAATATCGCTCTCTGCACTATACAGCTAAGCCTTGTTGTTTTCCTATTTTACATACGGTAGGGTGCACCTGTTAGTTCCATTCTACCAATGTACCCCTCTCCTCTTCCCATCTGGTCACCAGAGGCTTGTTTTCTGTGAGTGCTTGGTCAGTTGTGTCCAACTCTGTGCGGCTCCATGGACTGTGGTCCACCAGGCTCCTCTGTCCATGGGATTCTCAGGCAAGAAAACTGGAGCAGGTGGCCATTTCCTCCTCAAAGGGAGCCTCCCAACCCAGGAATCAAATCCATGTCTCTTGTGTCTCCTGCTCTGCAGGCAGATTCTTTACCCACTGAGCCATCAGGAAGCCCCATGTTTCTATGAGACTTCTTAGTTTTAAAAAATGTCCTCACACCTATTTTTTCTTCAGAGTGCCTGGCCCCCAAAAGAACATCTTGCTTTGATTAGGATTGTGCTAAACCTATAACTGACTTTGGGAAGGGTTGACCTCATTACACATGCAATATTTGCATTTGTGGTAAGACCCACAGAGAAGCTCTGAGCTGGTGGGCGAGTTCCAGGTGGGCAGAGCAAGCTGCACCCCCACGTGCACACGCTGCCTTGCCTGCCAGGGCCCTGCCCCACTGCAGGAGCTGAAATCTGCTCCCCAGCTCTTCCTTCCCGAGCGCTCCATGGACTAACCACCTTACAAACATCATCGGTGTGGCTCTCCTCACGATTCCATGTGAGACTCGTCGGGCTGTGCCCACTTTACAGATGCAGAGAGCAAGGTTCAGAGCACCCTGGTGAGTCAGTCCAGGCCACCCGCGCCAGAGGGGCAGAGCCTGTGTTGAAAGTCAGTTTGGCCATGCCTAGAGCCGTGCTTTTCCCAGCAAGAGAGCTGTGGGTGTGTGTGTCCGTGCAGCCTGAGAAGTTTTAGACGATCTTACCGGCAAAAAAGGAGTCACGGTTCTCTTTGTTCCTGGTACTTCCCGGGGGGCTGGATAGAATGAAATAAGGAAATCCCCAACCTTCTGCAGAAAAAAAAGGGAACCAGCATTTCAGGGGCTTAGTGTGGGAGGGATGAGGCAGATGAGCAGGGTGGGGAGAGCACCAGGCTCCTGTGTGTGTGTGAGTGAGCGTGCATGCGTTCACACTCAGAGAAGCATCACACCCCCAACGCCCAGCGACTCCCCCAAGCAGACGTGGGTCAGCACCCAGAGCGAGCTGGGGGCAAATCAAATGCCAGGCCTCCCTCTGTAATTGTCTCACCGCTGGCAGCGCGATCCAGCGGGAACCCACGTGCTCAGCGGCCCACCGAGTTCCTCTCCCTCACAGGCACAGCCCAGCCCGCGGCCGAGGAGCAGGGACGGCCCAGGCGCTGGGCTGAGGCCGCAGCGGGGGCTGGAACCCGGACTCCTGGGTCCGCCCCACCACATGGGCCGAGTCTCACGGGCTGACGCCTCCTTCCACAGGCTAGAAGAGGCAGGGTCCTGAAGAGAAGATTCGCGAGAGCCGGTGACATGGGTCAAGCCCGGCCTGCAGCAGGAGAGGAACACGAGACCCCAGGAGAGTGAGGAGCCCGGACCTGGCCCTGGCCCGGCCCCACCCAAACCAGCCCGCCTCCTCCCCAGGGCCGAACCGCGGGACGATGCTGACCCGAGGGCTGCTGCCCCTGGCTCTGGCGGCGCTCTGCTGGGGACTCAGCCTGTCAGGGGCTGAAGGTGCGTCTGGTCCTCCCCTCCCTCTCTGGGGTCCCCTTCTCCCTGCGGCCCCACCCCCGAGGGAGCTCCAGAACCCAGAGCTCCAGCGCTCCCTCTTCCACTCCCCCCACCCCCACCATGTCTTCTCTTTCCTGATCTTCCCTGGAGGCGACCCCATCCCCCCCTAAACTCCCTCTCACTATACTCTGGCCTCCTGTTACGTCCCTCTGTGCTTGGAGGGCTGCTCTGTCCACATTTTCCAGGGTGCCTTTCCAGCCCTCTAGCTGCTGGGCTGGCCACTCAGTCCTTTGACTCTCCGTCTCCCCCCACGCTCAGCACCCGGAGGCCGTGAGGCAGGTCCTACTCTGCACCTTTGCTCCTGGGGGCCCTCAGTCTGGGGGCGTCTCCTCTTGCCTCGAGGCCCTGCTGAGATGCTCCCTGGACACCTCAGACCACTGAACGCTCCTCCCCAAGGGCTCCCAGAGACCTTAATTCCCCTGATCACTCTGGGAACCACGCTCCCCCTTCCAGCCAGCGGCTGACCCAGAGAGCCGGGAGAGGAAGTCCTAGAGCAGGGCTCTTAGAGGTGGGCTTGTGCCTCTGCTCCCAGGCTGCACCCACTCGGGCGCCAGGGGCAGGGCCTGTTCCTGGTGCACGGCCCCCCTGAAGTGGTAAGGACTCCATTCCTCCAGGAGAAGGACAAGGCAGGGGCTCAGGACATGTGCTCTGAACCAACTACAATAGTGCGCTTCTCTCCAGACAGGAGGGTCCACACCAGTACCCTCGCACCTGCGGAGCCCCCATTCCCCCCAGGGGCCTTGGGGACCTCTGCCTCATCTCTAGGAGCCTCTACAAGGCTCTGGGAGACTCTTCCCCAGGGCTGTGCACCCAGGAGGGGCTAAGAGAGGCAGTGACAAGGGACATATGGAGGGGAGCGGTGTGACCCTCTTTCTGCTTTCTCCCTGGTAGAGACTGTCCCGCTGCAGACCCTGCGTTGCCATAACGACTACACCAGCCGCATCATCTGCAGTTGGGCGAATACCCAGGAGGCCCAGCGGCTGGTCAACGTGACCCTCTATCGCAGGCTGAAAGGGTGAGTGAGGCCGAGGCCAGGGCTGGAAGGCAGGGAGGGGCCCTGCTGTGCGGGCAGGGCTGGGCGGTGAGGGCCAGGGGGTGAAGGCTGGACAGAGGGTGGGGAGGGGAGGCCCCTGCCCAGGAGCTCCTGCCCACTGAGGCCGCCTGCCCAGCCCGGGAGGCTGGTGTCTGATACCAGGTTTGGGGAAGAAACTCCTATCAGTCAATTTCAGTTCATCCTCCTTACAAGGTGGGCAGGACAGGGGTATATGTGGTGCCCAATTCACAGATGGAAAAACTGAGGCTGCGGAGGTGAGGTCCCTCTCCCTGGCCACACTGTAGGGTCAGGCCTGAGCAGGACCAGTGCCCTGCGTCCAGCCTGCAAGGCTGGGCTCTACGTCTCCCCCAGGCCCGGCCCCCTCCAGAGTCAGGGGGTTTCTTCTCTCTCCTCACCTAGTCTCCAGGGAATGACCTACTGGGGCAGGTGCCCCCACCATTCTGGGATCTGGTAAGAGTCTAACTCACCAGGATGGAAATAAATAAGCATCTGGTCCCAGAGACCTTAATTCCCCTGATCACTCTGGGAACCACGCCCTTCCAGCCAGCGGCTGACCCAGAGAGCCGGGAGAGGAAGTCCTAGAGCAGGGCTCTTAGAGGTGGGCTTGTGCCTCTGCTCCCAGGCTGCACCCACTCGGGCGCCAGGGGCAGGGCCTGTTCCTGGTGCACGGCCCCCCTGAAGTGGTAAGGACTCCATTCCTCCAGGAGAAGGACAAGGCAGGGGCTCAGGACATGTGCTCTGAACCAACTACAATAGTGCGCTTCTCTCCAGACAGGAGGGTCCACACCAGTACCCTCGCACCTGGAGCCCCCATTCCCCCCAGGGGCCTTGGGGCCCTCTGCCTCATCTCTAGGTGCCTCTACAAGGCTCTGGGAGACTCTTCCCCCGGGCTGTGCTCCCGGGAGGGGCGAAGAGAGGCAGTGACACGGGACATGTGGAGTGGAGCGGTGTGACCCTCTTTCTGCTTTCTCCCTGGTAGAGACTGTCCCGCTGCAGACCCTGCGTTGCCATAACGACTACACCAGCCGCATCATCTGCAGTTGGGCGAATACCCAGGAGGCCCAGCGGCTGGTCAACGTGACCCTCTATCGCAGGCTGAAAGGGTGAGTGAGGCCGAGGCCAGGGCTGGAAGGCAGGGAGGGGCCCTGCTGTGCGGGCAGGGCTGGGCGGTGAGGGCCAGGGGGTGAAGGCTGGACAGAGGGTGGGGAGGGGAGGCCCCTGCCCAGGAGCTCCTGCCCACTGAGGCCGCCTGCCCAGCCCGGGAGGCTGGTGTCTGATACCAGGTTTGGGGAAGAAACTCCTATCAGTCAATTTCAGTTCATCCTCCTTACAAGGTGGGCAGGACAGGGGTATATGTGGTGCCCAATTCACAGATGGAAAAACTGAGGCTGCGGAGGTGAGGTCCCTCTCCCTGGCCACACTGTAGGGTCAGGCCTGAGCAGGACCAGTGCCCTGCGTCCAGCCTGCAAGGCTGGGCTCTACGTCTCCCCCAGGCCCGGCCCCCTCCAGAGTCAGGGGGTTTCTTCTCTCTCCTCACCTAGTCTCCAGGGAATGACCTACTGGGGCAGGTGCCCCCACCATTCTGGGATCTGGTAAGAGTCTAACTCACCAGGATGGAAATAAATAAAGAGCGGGGATCACGGAGTCCGGGGAGAGCCTTGGTGGCCGCCCCTAGGAAAAAGCAGCCCTCAGCCCATGGCATCGGCGCCCTTCCCCGCTCTCTCCTTCTCTCCCGGGAGCCTGTCTTCCTTGTCCGCTGTCCTCAGCCCGCCTACACCCCACCCTCGGCTGGACCTGCCTCCTCCTGCATGGGGACAGCAGACGCCCCCAGGAGAGACGCTCCCCAGCTCCTCTCCCACGGCCGGCCACCTCCCTGGAGCCACCTGCAGGGGTGGCCTCTCCAGGCCTGTCTGAGGCCAGAGCCGGGGTCCTGCCTGGTCTTGCTTCTCAAGGACGTCAATGTCACCGCAGGCCCCACCGGCCCCATGTTGTCGAGGGACCCTCTTCCGGGATCCACTTACAGATGCCAACCGGGCCGCCACTTAGGGCCTCCCGAGCCCACCTCCTGCAGCCAGGCTGCGGGTTCTCTGCTTCCCTCTGAGGCGACCGCCTCTCAAGGATCCTCCAGAGCCCTGGATCCAGCGCCTCTCAGTCACTCACGCCGGAACCGCTCTCCCCGGACTCTGCTGCCCCCACCAGGCCATTTTAACTGCTCCTGCCGGAGCCAGCGATGCCCCCTTGGCGCTAAATCAATCCTCAGGCCCCACTGGCCTGACTGGCAGGGCATGAGCAGGGAGTCCCGCTGCGGCGCCTCCCTCCCCGACCCTGGCCAGCGCCCTGGCCCTTCCCCGTGTGCCCCCGCCCGCCCTTTCTGCCCCCTAGTCTGTGCCCTCCTCTGAAGGGAAGGTGCCCAGAGCTCGAGAACCTCATTCTTTTGTATCTGGATCCAGAAACAGAGGTTCAGCCCCAGACCATGGCTCTGACCCTCACCCGCTCTCTCCAGCCCAGAGCTTTCCCCGCGGTTCCGGACCCAGAGGCGCCCTTGCCTCTCCACGTGGCCCCTTCAGTAACAGGTGTTTTCAGCCCCAACTGTCCTAAACAAGAACAAATGTTCTCGCTCTGCCCCCGGAAGACAGCCCTTGTTCCAGATTCCTATCTCCATTCTCTAAAGGGAAGCTCCAAGGCGTTCAAGCCAGACAAATGCGGGGGTGGGGGGGTCTTTATTTTCTATCCTTCAGTCTCCTTCCCCTCCTTTCCTTCCCCACCGCAGCATCCAATCCACGAACAAAGGCAGTCAGCTTTATCTTCAAATAGAAAGTGAATCTGGCTAACGCCCTGGTTCAGCCCACTTCCCATTACTGAGAAAGACCAGAAACCTCCTTCCTTGTCCCTCTGCTTCCAATATTGCCACCCAGTCTATCCACAGCCCAGCAGCTAGGGGAATCCTGTCAAAGCATGTGTCAACATGCCACCCCTTCGCTCATAACTCTGAATTTTCCCCACTTCCAATGAAATCGAAGTTCCTTACATTCCTTTTAAGCACTGGCCTCCTGTCACCTCCCTCAACTAAACTCCCGGACCTCCCACCCTCACATCTCTACTTCGCACGCACTGCTAACTGCCTAGTCATACCATACTCTAAATCTGTACCCACCCCAGGACCTTTGCACTTGCTGTTCCCTTTCCTTGAAATCCTCTTTGCCCAGAATTGGCATGGCTCCCTCCCTCATCTCCTTCAAGTTTCTGCTCACATGTCCCCTTCTCCAAGAAGCCTTCCCTGCCTCCCTTAGTTCGAATTTTATCCCCAGTCCCTCCTTTCCGGCCTGCTCGCACCTCTTTCCTTCCTGTACAGTTTTCTCCATTTGACATACAACATCATTCCTTCATTGTTTCATGTGTGTCTCCTCTATTAGGATGTCAGGCCTATTAACAGGGACTGGCATGTGTTTTGCTCCTTGCCAGGCCCCCGGGTCCTGAACAAAGCCTCCACGTAGGAGCCACCTGCTAGTGTGTTTGAGTGAGTGGCTCTTCTCTCTGGGCCAGCCCGTGTTCTCTCCCAGCAGGGATGATCCAGAGCAAGTGTCCTGCAGTCTGAATGACAACATGCCCTGGTTAAACAGCCCTTGTCCTGGCTGTGTGCCCAGAAGATGTGTTATTCCCTACCAAAACTTTGTCCTTGCCGACTACGACTACTTCTCATTCCGCCCGGACCAGCCTCTGGTCACCGAGCTCACCGTTAATCTGAGCCAGCACGGTAAGGCCCGGGGCCCCTGGCCAAGGGTAGTTTCCTGTGAGGACAGTGGACCCTGGAGTGTCCACACATTCCTGGACTACTTGGGGATGCAGATGTGGAAACATTGAATCCTCCCGGGTTGTGAGGACCATGCAAAGGGATACGGCGGATGAAGAAAAGGAGCAAGGGATTCTGCCTGGGGGAGAAGGCTCAAGAAGGTTCTAGAGGAGGAGACGGGTCTGCTGGGCACTGAGAGGTGCGCAGGATGACAGAGCAGAGGAACGAAGAAAGTGTGGACGGAAGAGGGAGTAACGTGGGTCACAGCGCCCTCTGCTGGGAAGGAGGCCACACGGCCACCTCATGGGCGGTGGGACAGAAGGAAGCTCCCTGCAGATTTCAATCAGGGCTTTTATGGACCTTATGCTCTATGCCCAGGAATCTGCAGAGCTTTACATTCACACTGAACCCCCACGATTTAGCAGAAGGCAGTCTAAGATCCATGGAGTTTGTTCAAGCTCACTCAGCCGCTGGGAGCAGTGCCTGGCCAGGAACCCAGCAGGTCTGTCCACACACGGGCCACGGAGGCCCTTAACCTCCATCCCGCCCCTTACGGACCTTGGCCTTCCTCTCCCTCCAGTGCAGCCCCCCACGCCCACGGACCTCCACGTCAGTGCTGCCGGGGACAGTTTTCTCCTGTCCTGGAATGTCACCCATGAGGTTTTTCAGAGCCACTGGCTGTCCAGCCTGGAGTCTGAGGTGGCCTACAAGCGGCTTCAGGACTCCTGGGAGGTAGGGACCCCACCAGCTGTGCCCCGAGCCCACAGGGACCCGGCCCAACCCGCCTGCTCCAGCAGCCCCTCTCCCCTTCCAGGATGCCCCCACCATCTACTCCAACTCCTCCCGGGCCATCCTGGGGCCAGAGCACCTCCTGCCCAGCAGCACCTACGTGTTCCGCGTGCGCACCAGGCTGGCCCCGGGCTCGGAGCTCTCAGGACGACCCAGCCCGTGGAGCCAGCCGGTTTCCTGGAAGTCCCAGCCAGGTAAGAGCTGGAGCTGGGACAGTGCCCCCTTGTGGGAAGGGCCGCTCATTACAGCTTCCAGAAGTCCAGGGTCCTCAGGATCCTCAGGATCCATGGCTGCTGCGTGCCTTGTGTTCAGACTGGCTTCCCTGGCCTCGCCCGGCCCCACCATGACTCTGCAGAGGCAGCAGCTGTGTGCTAGTCACCCCCGGGTCCCAGGTGGCTGTCCATGTTCTGTGAGGAGCAATTGCAATTGAATCACAGCGACAGAAGGCTCAAGAAGGTTCTAGAGGAGGAGACGGGTCTGCTGGGCACTGAGAGGTGCGCAGGATGACAGAGCAGAGGAACGAAGAAAGTGTGGACGGAAGAGGGAGTAACGTGGGTCACAGCGCCCTCTGCTGGGAAGGAGGCCACACGGCCACCTCATGGGCGGTGGGACAGAAGGAAGCTCCCTGCAGATTTCAATCAGGGCTTTTATGGACCTTATGCTCTATGCCCAGGAATCTGCAGAGCTTTACATTCACACTGAACCCCCACGATTTAGCAGAAGGCAGTCTAAGATCCATGGAGTTTGTTCAAGCTCACTCAGCCGCTGGGAGCAGTGCCTGGCCAGGAACCCAGCAGGTCTGTCCACACACGGGCCACGGAGGCCCTTAACCTCCATCCCGCCCCTTACGGACCTTGGCCTTCCTCTCCCTCCAGTGCAGCCCCCCACGCCCACGGACCTCCACGTCAGTGCTGCCGGGGACAGTTTTCTCCTGTCCTGGAATGTCACCCATGAGGTTTTTCAGAGCCACTGGCTGTCCAGCCTGGAGTCTGAGGTGGCCTACAAGCGGCTTCAGGACTCCTGGGAGGTAGGGACCCCACCAGCTGTGCCCCGAGCCCACAGGGACCCGGCCCAACCCGCCTGCTCCAGCAGCCCCTCTCCCCTTCCAGGATGCCCCCACCATCTACTCCAACTCCTCCCGGGCCATCCTGGGGCCAGAGCACCTCCTGCCCAGCAGCACCTACGTGTTCCGCGTGCGCACCAGGCTGGCCCCGGGCTCGGAGCTCTCAGGACGACCCAGCCCGTGGAGCCAGCCGGTTTCCTGGAAGTCCCAGCCAGGTAAGAGCTGGAGCTGGGACAGTGCCCCCTTGTGGGAAGGGCCGCTCATTACAGCTTCCAGAAGTCCAGGGTCCTCAGGATCCTCAGGATCCATGGCTGCTGCGTGCCTTGTGTTCAGACTGGCTTCCCTGGCCTCGCCCGGCCCCACCATGACTCTGCAGAGGCAGCAGCTGTGTGCTAGTCACCCCCGGGTCCCAGGTGGCTGTCCATGTTCTGTGAGGAGCAATTGCAATTGAATCACAGCGACACATGGACAGCGGCGCTTTCGTGAGAGCTGCACGACAGGCTGACGTACCACCATGATCGCGTTATTTAATAAATCCCCGAACCCTGAGGCTGAGAAGGCCTCCCGGTTTTGCACAGAGGGTGTGACGATTTGCAGAGTTCACCCTCTGACCTGCAGTCACAGAGCTCGCGGGTCAGACTGAGTGTGGAGCCCCCTGGTCTCTCTGTGATGAGTCTCATGGTGGGCCCACAGAGGGCTAGGGAAAGAACGAATGAATGAATGAGGAATGAATAAAGGCCTGTCTCCCTCCCAGGGAATGAGGCCCAGCCCCAGAACCTCCAGTGCTTCTTTGATGGGGCCGCCCTGCTCACCTGCTCCTGGGAAGTGAGGTCTGAGGTGACCCGCTCCATCTCCTTCACCCTCTTCTACAAGTCCGGCCCCAGTGCCCCGTGAGTGTCCCCTGCCTATGTCCCTTCCTCTAAGCCACCCCCTCTCCTGGCCTCCTCCTGCCCCTGGGGCCCAGCGGAAGTCACAGCTCCTCCTGAGGTCTCACCCTTCACGTGGCCCTGCCTCTACCTGCCCTGACCTCTGCCGTGATCCTCAGGGAGGAAGAGTGCTCCCCAGTGCAGAAGGAGACCAGCGGCCCCTACATCCAGCACCGATGCCAGATTTCCGTGCTTAAACCCTGGGACTACGGGCAGTACAGCGTCTCTGTTCGACCAAAAGAGGAAGAGAGACTTATAAAGAGCTCAGAGAACAGTGAGTTTGCCCCCAGCCTTCCATGCGGAGAAGCTTGCGATAGTCCGTTTCGTTCCTCATGGTCCAGTCTTCACCTCTGTGGATGAAACAACCCAGGGAGCCAAATGGCACAAAAATGATTCCAATCTATCTCGGAAGTTCTCCAGAAACAATAATGCAGCAACAATGACAAACAACGTGAAGGAAGGTGCAATTGATATTCCTCGAGAATATCAATAGTAAAACCTTTGACCGCAGCTTTTCAGCTCTGTCTTCCCTGGTGGCTCAGAGGGTGAAGAATCTGCCTGCAATGCAGGAGATCCAGGTTTGATCCCTAAGCTGGGAAGATACCCCTGAAGAAGAGAACGGAAAGCCACTCCAGTATTCTTGCCTGGAGAATTCCATGGACAGAGGAGCCTGGCAGGCTGCAGCCCATGGGGTCGCAAAGAGGCAGACAGGACTGAGCAACTAACACTTGCACTTTACTTTCCCCTCCGGCCTGGTAGCTGCTCACAAGTTCCTACTGCTGCCCACGACCTCCTGGTCCTCCCACCAATCTTTCCCTTTCTTTCCCTGATTGGATTTTCTTTTAGGTTTCCAGAGTCCCCTCCCCGCCCAAGCGGATATTCTCAGGGTTCATAATAATTCATCGATGATTTAGTTGCTCAGCTGGGGACTAGGGAGTATGCAAATGGACTGAGGTTCCTTGCAGGTTCAGTTCCCTGGTTCCGCTACATAGCCAGGACCTCATGCGGAGGGAGCTGCTGCACTGCTGCATGACGATCAAGTTCTTCTACCCAGAGTGTGTCAGGGACATCAGCCGATGTGTCTTCGTCACCGGGCTTCAATCCACTGCTTACTGTTCGGGGTCTTCTAGGTTGCTCTCTTTGTCTCTGCCACTGGGTCGCTGCCTGTCCTTGGCAAGCTGCCTGATCACGCTGGGGCTCAGCCATCTGTCTGAAACACGGACAAGAGCACTTATATATACATCGGCTTGTTGTTAGCATTGAGGGAAATTATTCGTATAGATTCAGCAAGTAGAAGAATGCTTAGAACATTATCAATACTCGAGAATAGATTAATAGTAATTTTATTTCTGTTTAAATACTAGAGGTAACCCATCCTTGTGGTCACCTCACTACAAAACACTTGTGCGCCAGCATCTCCCAGGAGAAGGGCCTCTCAGGTCAGAACAGATGACGGGTGAAGTGGGCGTGCCAGGGCCCTAGGATGGGGGAGACCTGGGGCCCTGGGTCACCACAAAGCGCCTCTGTGATGAACGTGGAACCTGAGGCACGTTCCCGGGAGGAAGGTGCAATTGATATTCCTCGAGAATATCAATAGTAAAACCTTTGACCGCAGCTTTTCAGCTCTGTCTTCCCTGGTGGCTCAGAGGGTGAAGAATCTGCCTGCAATGCAGGAGATCCAGGTTTGATCCCTAAGCTGGGAAGATACCCCTGAAGAAGAGAACGGAAAGCCACTCCAGTATTCTTGCCTGGAGAATTCCATGGACAGAGGAGCCTGGCAGGCTGCAGCCCATGGGGTCGCAAAGAGGCAGACAGGACTGAGCAACTAACACTTGCACTTTACTTTCCCCTCCGGCCTGGTAGCTGCTCACAAGTTCCTACTGCTGCCCACGACCTCCTGGTCCTCCCACCAATCTTTCCCTTTCTTTCCCTGATTGGATTTTCTTTTAGGTTTCCAGAGTCCCCTCCCCGCCCAAGCGGATATTCTCAGGGTTCATAATAATTCATCGATGATTTAGTTGCTCAGCTGGGGACTAGGGAGTATGCAAATGGACTGAGGTTCCTTGCAGGTTCAGTTCCCTGGTTCCGCTACATAGCCAGGACCTCATGCGGAGGGAGCTGCTGCACTGCTGCATGACGATCAAGTTCTTCTACCCAGAGTGTGTCAGGGACATCAGCCGATGTGTCTTCGTCACCGGGCTTCAATCCACTGCTTACTGTTCGGGGTCTTCTAGGTTGCTCTCTTTGTCTCTGCCACTGGGTCGCTGCCTGTCCTTGGCAAGCTGCCTGATCACGCTGGGGCTCAGCCATCTGTCTGAAACACGGACAAGAGCACTTATATATACATCGGCTTGTTGTTAGCATTGAGGGAAATTATTCGTATAGATTCAGCAAGTAGAAGAATGCTTAGAACATTATCAATACTCGAGAATAGATTAATAGTAATTTTATTTCTGTTTAAATACTAGAGGTAACCCATCCTTGTGGTCACCTCACTACAAAACACTTGTGCGCCAGCATCTCCCAGGAGAAGGGCCTCTCAGGTCAGAACAGATGACGGGTGAAGTGGGCGTGCCAGGGCCCTAGGATGGGGGAGACCTGGGGCCCTGGGTCACCACAAAGCGCCTCTGTGATGAACGTGGAACCTGAGGCACGTTCCCCGGGAGGAATGTTAGAAGCAACGCTCCCTAAAAGTTTTCTCTCTCCAGTCCAGATGGCGCCCCCGACTCTCAACGTGACCAAGGGCCGAGATGGCTACATCCTGAACTGGAAAGAAGAGAAAATGAGCTATTCACACATAACTTGCATGTTCCAGGTGCAATACAAGAAAGAAGCAGCCTCATGGGAGGTGAGGGGCCTCGAGGGGAGGAGGGGCAGCAAGATGGCACTCCGGAAAGTGCCACCTGCCAGATGCCAGGCTCCCAGCAGGTGGCCTGTCACAGGGAGCCGCTGGGACTGGGTGGGCGCTCCCCCTGTGCGGCCAGGAGGCCGTCGCCTCTTCCTCTGATGAAGGAACTGAGGCTCGCAGAGGAGGTGCGAGCTTGGCCGGGACGAACACGTGACCCTGAGTTGCAAAGGGCGGACAGACGTCAGGACGGGGCGGGCTGAGAGACAGCTGGAGGAAGTGTTTTCAGTCGTCATAAAGGGGACACTTCTTCACAAGAATCTCATCCAGAACGCAAATGAGCAGCTCCCAGGGAGGCCCTCAGGGCCCCAGCGCCAGGCAACCCTGTGGGTGGACAGAGGGCCGATCAGACACCTCGGAGCCAGCCCCAGACCTTTAGGCTGGAAATGGGGAAACTGAGGCCAGGAGGGGTGGGTCCGCGGTCGAGCTGGGAGTGGTCCCCAGGCTCCCAAACATCGAAGCATCCAGAGCCTAGCTGTCCTGCACCGCACTCCAGGGGAACCCGTAGCTGGGGTCCAGGCTGTCCCAGGACGAGCTGGGAGAGTGAGGCGGAACACGGGGACTCCTCAGGGTTTCTGCGCCCTGGTGCTGTCGTGGGTGACAGGGATCAGTGTAAGGGGTGCTCCTGGTCCTGTCCCTCTCGGGGCGCTGAGTGCAGTCCTCAGTGTGGGGGAGAGGATCCGATCTGCAATGCAATAGCAAGCAGGGGGGTGGATGGGTCTCAGGAAGGCGGGGAGCCGAGGCGGCGGGGCTTCCTAGCTGTGCCCACGCGCCCCAGACTTCAGCACACCTGCTCACATGCCTGCACCCACAGGGCACCAAGACCGAGGACTTCCAGAATGCCCACACCATGCCCCTGCCAGCCCTGGAGCCCGCCACCAGGTATCGGGCCCGAGTGAGAGTCAAACCCGACCCGGGCAGCTACAACGGGATCTGGAGCGAGTGGAGTGAGGAGAGCTCCTGGGAGACTGAGTGGGGTAGGTCTGCTCGCCCGACTCGCCCCTCCGGGCACAGCCCCTTGCGAGGGCTCGGGGAGGTGAGGGGCCTCGAGGGAGGAGGGCAGCAAGATGGCACTCCGGAAAGTGCCACCTGCCAGATGCCAGGCTCCCAGCAGGTGGCCTGTCACAGGGAGCCGCTGGGACTGGGTGGGCGCTCCCCCTGTGCGGCCAGGAGGCCGTCGCCTCTTCCTCTGATGAAGGAACTGAGGCTCGCAGAGGAGGTGCGAGCTTGGCCGGGACGAACACGTGACCCTGAGTTGCAAAGGGCGGACAGACGTCAGGACGGGGCGGGCTGAGAGACAGCTGGAGGAAGTGTTTTCAGTCGTCATAAAGGGGACACTTCTTCACAAGAATCTCATCCAGAACGCAAATGAGCAGCTCCCAGGGAGGCCCTCAGGGCCCCAGCGCCAGGCAACCCTGTGGGTGGACAGAGGGCCGATCAGACACCTCGGAGCCAGCCCCAGACCTTTAGGCTGGAAATGGGGAAACTGAGGCCAGGAGGGGTGGGTCCGCGGTCGAGCTGGGAGTGGTCCCCAGGCTCCCAAACATCGAAGCATCCAGAGCCTAGCTGTCCTGCACCGCACTCCAGGGGAACCCGTAGCTGGGGTCCAGGCTGTCCCAGGACGAGCTGGGAGAGTGAGGCGGAACACGGGGACTCCTCAGGGTTTCTGCGCCCTGGTGCTGTCGTGGGTGACAGGGATCAGTGTAAGGGGTGCTCCTGGTCCTGTCCCTCTCGGGGCGCTGAGTGCAGTCCTCAGTGTGGGGGAGAGGATCCGATCTGCAATGCAATAGCAAGCAGGGGGGTGGATGGGTCTCAGGAAGGCGGGGAGCCGAGGCGGCGGGGCTTCCTAGCTGTGCCCACGCGCCCCAGACTTCAGCACACCTGCTCACATGCCTGCACCCACAGGGCACCAAGACCGAGGACTTCCAGAATGCCCACACCATGCCCCTGCCAGCCCTGGAGCCCGCCACCAGGTATCGGGCCCGAGTGAGAGTCAAACCCGACCCGGGCAGCTACAACGGGATCTGGAGCGAGTGGAGTGAGGAGAGCTCCTGGGAGACTGAGTGGGGTAGGTCTGCTCGCCCGACTCGCCCCTCCGGGCACAGCCCCTTGCGAGGGCTCGGGGAGGATCTGCAGAGGCGTAACCCCGCCCCAGGCTAGCTTCCTTCCCTCTCAGGTGGCGGGAGGGCTTAGAAAGTGACAGGAAGGGGAAGGTCTCCAGAGCGCAGAGGAGAGCACCTCTCACCACCAGGCCTCCCCCTAACTGAGCCTCAGCCCGCTAGGACTATGCCCACGCTGTCATCAGCTTCCCAGGCGGTTCGGTGGTCAAGGATCCACCTGCCGCTGCAGCAGATGCCAGAGCTGCGGCTTCAATCCATGGCTCAGGAAGACCCCCTGGCGTAGGCGCCAGTCTTCTTGCCTAGGAGGTTCCATGGACAGAGGAGCCTGGCAGGCTACCGTCCAGGGGGTCGGGAAGAGTCAGATGCAGCTGAGCACACGTGCTTTCAAAGGCAGAACTAGCCCGGGACCACTCAGCCCAAGGGACCACAGCCTGGGGCCTGGGCCTGGAGAGCTTTGGTCTGATGTCTCAGCCTCCACTCAGTCTCCACTTGCAAATGACATTTATCTGCCACCATCACCATACCGACCATCAGGAGACAAGTACAGGACACGGTCCTGGAGGCGGCTGCAGAAAGAGGATAGGCCGCAGCAGGGCAAGAGCGCTGGGAAGAGGACCCCAGCAAGCAGAAACGGGGACTGGGGCACAAGTCTTTCTATGGGAAAGAGATCAGGAGGTGCCGGAGGGGCCCAGCCAGTAAGGGGCTTGAGTCCAAGTGGACCTCTGTAGGGGTCCCTGATGGGCCTTTGCACCTTCTCATTCCTCCACCATCACCCCTGTCCCCATCTCTGCCTCTCCAGTCCTCCTTGTTCTTAAGGACCACCTGATATGCTGCCTCTTTCAGGAAGTCCCCTGGGATTGCCTCTGGCTACAGTTGCTGCTCTCCCACAGGGGTTCCTGCTGCTGGTCAGGAGCCAACCCTCTGGGTCCTGCCAGCAAGCCACTATTGTGGGTGGATCAGGCAAAGGCCCTCTTCTTCTTAACCTATTCCTGGTTTCCTCTCCTCCTCTGCACCCCAAAGTAGCAACGTCACATCATCTTTGAGTCTTCAGGCCTTTCCCTCCCCCGCCCACACCAGATGCTAATGTTCTTTTTTCCTTCCCGGCTTCTCTGCAGTGCTGCCCATGTGGGTCCTGGCGCTCATCCTGGTCGTCAGCACCTTAATCCTGCTTCCCGCCCTCCACTTCTGTGGCGTCTACGGGTACAGGTAAGGGGACTCCAGGAGGGAGAGTGTTCTCCGGGGCCCCAGAGGATGCCAGGATCCCTACCTGTCCCAGCGTGGCCACTTGCTCCTGATTGGATCGTGGGCAATCTGAGCTCTCTGGGCTTCCGCTGCCCTCGGTCCGTGAGCACAAGGCCGCTGCCCTGAGGTCCTGGGCACCGAGCGCCTCCCTGCTGTCTTTCCAGGCTGAACCGGAATTGGGAGGAGAAAATCCCCAACCCCAGCAAGAGCCAACTGTTCCAGGTAGGAGGCGACTGTGAGTGCAGCGGAGGCGCTGGGCTCCCGTGCTCCTGAGCCCGCGTCCTCCTCCCTGGGCGCTTTGGGTGGGGCTCAGGCGGGTGCAGGTGGCTAGCGAAGGGGCTGGGCAGTGCTAAGAGTCAGACCGACCCCTTCAAGCCCAGCGTTGAGACCCCCCAGAGGCTCAGGGTGCCCTGCCTGTGGGGACTTGGGGACTCACTGGGACAGGAGAGAGGGCTGGCATGGGGTCCCGGCCCCGGGGTAGTCCAGGGAGGCTTAGGCACAGCCGGGGCAGGTGGAGGGTAGGAGGCAGAGTGACCTCCCAGGATGGGATGGCAGAGCTGAGGGCTGAGGGCGGCAGGGTGGTGGCAGCAGGGAGGGGCCATGCAGGCAGAAGGCGTGCGGGGTGGAGACGAGGCTCCTTCAAGAAGGGAACTGAGGGTGGTGGGCGGTGAGTCTGGGGCGCATCACTGGAGCCTGAGGCGAACCTGGGGACTGGAGCCCTTTGGTCAGGAAGGCAGGGCTAGACCTGCCTCCGGATGGTGTCACGGCCAACGCGGAAGAGGGTGGGGTGAGCACAGAGGCAGGAATGGCCCGGATCGGTGTCCTCAGGGCTGCGTCCCTGCCTTTGGATGGCCCGGGAGCCCAGAGAAGTCCCCATCCCTCTCTGGCCTCATCCCTCTGGGGTCAGGAGGCCCATCCTGCGCCTGCTCAGAATCTGCCGTATCTGGGGCTCCTGAATCCCGCCACCCTTTTCCCCCGGCTTCTCTGCAGTGCTGCCCATGTGGGTCCTGGCGCTCATCCTGGTCGTCAGCACCTTAATCCTGCTTCCCGCCCTCCACTTCTGTGGCGTCTACGGGTACAGGTAAGGGGACTCCAGGAGGGAGAGTGTTCTCCGGGGCCCCAGAGGATGCCAGGATCCCTACCTGTCCCAGCGTGGCCACTTGCTCCTGATTGGATCGTGGGCAATCTGAGCTCTCTGGGCTTCCGCTGCCCTCGGTCCGTGAGCACAAGGCCGCTGCCCTGAGGTCCTGGGCACCGAGCGCCTCCCTGCTGTCTTTCCAGGCTGAACCGGAATTGGGAGGAGAAAATCCCCAACCCCAGCAAGAGCCAACTGTTCCAGGTAGGAGGCGACTGTGAGTGCAGCGGAGGCGCTGGGCTCCCGTGCTCCTGAGCCCGCGTCCTCCTCCCTGGGCGCTTTGGGTGGGGCTCAGGCGGGTGCAGGTGGCTAGCGAAGGGGCTGGGCAGTGCTAAGAGTCAGACCGACCCCTTCAAGCCCAGCGTTGAGACCCCCCAGAGGCTCAGGGTGCCCTGCCTGTGGGGACTTGGGGACTCACTGGGACAGGAGAGAGGGCTGGCATGGGGTCCCGGCCCCGGGGTAGTCCAGGGAGGCTTAGGCACAGCCGGGCAGGTGGGGGGTAGGAGGCAGAGTGACCTCCCAGGATGGGATGGCAGAGCTGAGGGCTGAGGGCGGCAGGGTGGTGGCAGCAGGGAGGGGCCATGCAGGCAGAAGGCGTGCGGGGTGGAGACGAGGCTCCTTCAAGAAGGGAACTGAGGGTGGTGGGCGGTGAGTCTGGGGCGCATCACTGGAGCCTGAGGCGAACCTGGGGACTGGAGCCCTTTGGTCAGGAAGGCAGGGCTAGACCTGCCTCCGGATGGTGTCACGGCCAACGCGGAAGAGGGTGGGGTGAGCACAGAGGCAGGAATGGCCCGGATCGGTGTCCTCAGGGCTGCGTCCCTGCCTTTGGATGGCCCGGGAGCCCAGAGAAGTCCCCATCCCTCTCTGGCCTCATCCCTCTGGGGTCAGGAGGCCCATCCTGCGCCTGCTCAGAATCTGCCGTATCTGGGGGCTCCTGAATCCCGCCACCCTCAGGGCCTTCCGCCTACCTTCGCCTTCTGGAGCACCCCCAGCCCCGCAGAGACAAACGCCCTTTCTCTTCCCAGAACGGGAGCGCCGGGCTCCGGCTGCCAGACCACATGGGTGCGCTCGGCAGTGGGAACCGCCCTCACAAGGGGCCGTGGGGCAGCAGCTACCCTGAGCTGGAAGGGTGAGTGTCGGGCATGGGATCCCTAGGCTGTGGGACAGGGGTCCCCTCCTGCCGCTTGGTGCCTTGGAGGAGACCCTTGGAGGCTGGCTGCCCTGAAGCAAGAGGTGTCCCAGGTGGACGTTGGGAAGAACTTTCCGATTCCCAAGCTCGCGAGGGTCAGACCTCACACTTGGCCAGAGGCAGGAGACGGGAGCAGAGGACCTCCCCTCGCCCTGCTTCCCAGGAGACCCTGCGCTACTGCGGCCCCACGGCTTGGCAAAGGTCGGCAAAGCCGCGTGGCTTCAGCACTGGGACACCAGCTCGCCACTAGCCCTCGGGTGGGAGAGGGCTGGGTCCGGCCTGGGCGCTGTCTGGGCCCTGAAGCTGAGCCGGGGGAGGAGCAGAGGCCGGGAGGGGCCGCAGCGGGCAGAGCATGACCTTGACCCAGAGCGAGGCGGCTAGAGGGCCTGACCCACTGGGAGGATGTGGCTTCCTGCTCCGGGCCTGCTCCGCGACCTTGCCCTGCCCTCAGTGTTCTCTGAACTGGGGTGAGGCTGAGCCGGGGATCCCACACCCGCCCCTGTGCTTGAGCTGCGACCTCTGTCCAAGGCGGTCCCAGCACCCCTGCCCCTGCTCTCCCCGCAGGGTGTTCCTGGTAGACGGCAGGTACAGCGAGGTGTCACCTCTGACCACAGAGGACCCCAAAGCGGCCTGTGACCCGCCATCAGAGCCTGACGTGACTCTGACCGCCTCGGACCTCCCCACGGAGCCGCCCCCGAGCCCCCCGCCGGGGCTGGCCGCCCCCTCCAGCAGGCCTGACGCCCAGGCTTCCGGCTTCGACTTCAACGGTCCCTACCTGGGGCCGCCCCACAGACGCGCCCTGCCTGACCTCGTCAGCCGGCAGGTGCCCTCACCGACGGGCAAGAGCAGCAAGCCGCAGGCCGCGGGGTCCCTGGAGTACCTGTGTCTGCCCGCGGGGGGGCAGGTGCAGCTGGTGCCCCTGGCCCAGGTGACGGAGCAGGGCACGGCCAAGGACGTGGACACGAGGCCCAGCCCAGGGGCCCGGGGGAGCCCTTCCCTGGAGTCAGGAGTGGGCCCTGCCCCTCCGGAGCCCAGGATGATGGAGGGTGGTCAGGACCCGAAGGTCAGGGCCCCCACGGTTCTGCCCAGTGGCTCTCGGGGGCCTGGGGATGGCCCTGTGGCCTCTGGTTATGTTGCCGCTGGAGATCTGGTGTTCACTCCAGCCACAGGGGCCCCATCTTCCTCCCAGGCTCCCCCTCCAAGCCTCCCCTCAGACCAGAACCCCGGCCTCTCTCCTGGACTGGCGAGTGGGCCCCCTGTGGCCCCAGCGCCCCTGAAGCCAGAGTTCGAGGGCTATGTGGAGCTCCCTCCAGCCACCAGCCCGTTTCCCCCGTCCCCTCTGGCCAGCGCCGCCCCTCCTGCAGCCAGGACCCCCGTCCTGAGCCCGGGCCTGTGCCGAGCAGACGTGCCCCCCACCTCCCCCACCCCCGAGGGGCTCCTCGTGCTGCAGCAGGTGGGTGACTACTGCTTCCTTCCCGGCCCTCTCTCCCCCAAGAGCAAGCCCACGTCCCCAGGGCCCTGTCCTGAGATCAGGGACCTCAACCAGGCGTCCCAGGCCAAGAAGCCGCCATCCCAGGCCATTCCCCAGGTGCCGGCCATTCAGCTCTTCAAAGCCCTGAAGCAGCAGGACTACTTGTCCCTGCCCCCTTGGGACATCAGCAGGCCTGGGCAGGTGTGCTGAGACACTGCAGGCCTGGAGGGAGGGAAGCAGGAGAGGGTCTGCCTTCCCTCCCGCCCTGCCTGGCCCTCCTGCCACCCCGGTCCCTTCCCTGGTCCTTTCTGCAAAGCCAGGGAGACGCTTCCATGTTGTAACAGATGGAGACCAGAAAAACAAGTCAACCACCTACCTCTTCCCTCGACCTTCAGCAAGGTCAGGCTTCTCTCTCCCTCCTTTCCTCTCTGACACACACACACACTGTTCTTTCAAATTAACTTATTTCAGGTTCTGAATTATCGAAGCTTTGACTGTATATATATATATATACTCATTTCATTTCTCATTTTCCTTTTTACCTAGTTTGGCTATTGTTGTCCTTCTCTTTTCACTGATTTATCATTAATGTTAGCTCGGGGTCTGACTGTTGTCTCCATCAGAGCCTATTCTGAGGCTGACACGTCTGGTTTCCTAGAGGACTTCTGTCTCTCCTCGACAGGCATGAATGTGCACAAGCTTCCAGCCCGGAGGCAGGAGACGCGGGGTGTGGGCTTGGGGCTCTCAGGCTTGAAAGAGCAGCCCCGGGCTCAGCATGCATCTGTCCGGTGCTGCAGCCTCAGGCGTGGCTAGGAAAGCACCAGCCTCAGTTGTCACCTGAGAAACGGGCTTGGCGTGGGGAGCCCTGCCCCGAGCTCACGGGAAGCCCTGCTCATCTCGTCGAGTGACTGAGGACCCTTAGGAACCCCAGGCCTTGCATCTTGCAGAAGCCTCTGACCTGAGCTGTGGGCAGGCAAGCTCCTGGCTGAAATGATGTCCTTCCTACACCCAGGCTGGTAGGGCCTGGGGAAATTTGGGAGGGATGGGAGCGGAGTTCAGAACTCACATAGAAAAGCTGGAAAGAACTGTTCACCAAGGGAAAAAGGAACGTGATCCAAGGCCACATGCACTTGGGTTTATGTCCAGATCTCCTGGCTGCCCTTCCTCCAGAAAAACCTTATAACGCCCGCTCCCACCAGCCACATACAAGGCATTTTTGGTCTATGGTTTGGCCTACACCCTGGGTCTTTTAAATCTTCGCCTTTCTGGTATGCAAAAAATAGCATTAAATAGTTTTAATTTGCATTATTTGAGAACTATCACGTTTGCACGTATATTTCTTGGGCATTTGTCCTTTTTTCTCCTAAGCTAAACCCATTAAGGTCTCCTGGTGTTGGATGTCCACTTTTTTCTAGTTAAACTTTAAGAACTATTTCGCTCTGACCTTTCACGGATGGTGCAAATTTGTTTTCCTAGTTTGTGGTTTGCCTTTTAATTCGGTATGTGATGCTTTTGAATATATTCAGTGTCGACTTGTCTGGGCGGTCAAGTAGATCTACGGGTGCACTCCTTCACGGCTTGGCTTTCTGTGTCAGACAGACATAGGCCGTCCTCACTTGAAAATGGCATTTGTCCAAAGTTATATTTTTTCTGGTTCTTTTTGTGTCTCAAAAATGTTCATATGGAATTCTTTGGGGGGATGTAGGCATTTAAAATGGAGAGCCTGCTTGAACAGGTAGCCCAGAGGTTCCGGCATCATTGGTGGAATCACCATTCTTCATCCATGTATCTGATAGAGAAAGTCCGTGTATATACAAGTCAGTTTCTACGCTTTCCTGTTTATTACATGGTCTTCTCCATGATACCGCGCCGCCTTGCTGATGCTAACTTTGTAACGTGTTCTGTAAGTGGCAAGGCAAATGTTCTCCTTCCTTTGGTCTACAAATCCCTGTTGATTACAGCATTGTTTGTGGTGGAAGAAAATGACACGTGGTTGAAATCTTCACCCAGAGTGAAATTAATCACAACACTTGAGTGCATTTCTAAGGTGGAATCCTGTGTGCAACATGAACGAAGCGGACCTACACATGCATTAGAAAGGAGCCCAGTGTGTGAATTCCAAAACGTTCGAACATTATTAGCTGGAAAAAGTTGCAATAAATTATTTTTAATATAAAACATTAAGGCGGGTGCACGCGCTTGGGTGGACGGGCATGGGTACTGTGTGAAGCCGCAGTCACTCTGAGGAGGATCGATTCTGTTCAACAGGAGGGTCTTTGGTCCACCAGCATGAGCTCGGGGCAGTTCTGATCAGAACAGAAATGCTGGTTGTCATGGAGTAAGAAGCAAGTGGCGCTCCTGGGACAAGCCAGGATACAGGGAGGGAAGAGGAAAAACGGGCAAGGGGAGGGAAGTATAAAGGACATACTCGTGCTAAAACAGGTATTCACTGTAACTCCAAATTCACATCTAACTGGGCATCCTGTGTTTTGTCTCTAATGGCAGAAGGAAGAGTCTGAATTCCCCATAAAATAGATAAGAATTATTTCGTAGTGGTGGTGGATTTTTAAAAATTAATTTATTTTTAGCTGTGCTGGGTCTTCTTGCTACTCAGGGTTTCCTCTAGCTGCGGAAAGTGGGTGCCACTCTCTAATTTCAATGCCTGGGCTTCGGGGTAGGCTCCTAGCGACGGCTTCTCTGGTTGAAGAGCACTGGCTCTAGGGCGCGTGGGCTTCAGTTGCTGCACGTGGGCCCAGTAGTTGCAGCTCCGAGGTTCTGGAGCACAGGCTCTGCAGCTGTGGCTCACAGGCTTGGTTGCCCCCAGTCATATGGGATCATCCCGGCCCAGGTAGTGAACCCACGTTTCCTGCCTTGGTAGGCAGATTCTTTACTACTGAGCCACCAGGGAAGCCCTAGATGAGAATTATTAAGAACTTATGCTTGGCAGACCCTGCTCCTTTGAATTGGGGGATCAGAACCCACCCGCCCCACCCGCCTCCCCGCCAAGACAAATACTATATCAGACTCTTTTCCTGTAAGTGGGGAAAGTAAAACACAGAGAAGTTATATAACTTGCCCCAGGTCAACCAGCCAGTGGATGGTAGAGGCAGGATTCAAATCTTGGCCCTGTCGTTTAGATCCTGCCCTCAAAAGCAACGTCCTTCACTGGAAGGCTCACAGGTGAATACCAGATGATCCATGTTGCTTGAAAAGACAGAAAAAATTGATAAACTGAGCAATTTTGTTGGTGGGGTTGGAGCAGGAGATACTGAGCCAGAGCTGAGCAGAAAAAAATATGTTTTTATTTCTTCGGGAGCTAAATATTAAGGGTGCGGGTTCTTACTCACTGATGTCCTGAGATGCCTGGCAGGTAGGACGATGTCTTCCTCATGTCTCTGCCCCTGAGAACCCAGCCCGGAGCCGCACACGGGGGTCGGGACCACCGAGGGGTTGCCATGACTGGAGATCGCCAGGAGGCTGCACCCAAGATGCAGAGAGACACACAAAGGACATGCGGGGGTGGCAGCCCAGAGGGGGCAGGGGGGAGCCGAGCGAAACAAGAGGAGCCCTTAGAGCTTCTAGACCCGGAGAAACACCTGCCAGGCCACAGGGGGCTCCCGAGCCAGAAGGGCCTGCCGGAGGAGCCCCGCGGTGGACGGAAAAGCCCCGGGGTGCAGGGGTGGGATGGGGGGTAATACGCACATGACTAATCTGGGATTATGCATATCTGTAAACAGCAAAACTCTGTAAAAGTAAAAAGTAAAATAAAAATTAAAAAAAAAAAAATAAGAAATGCCCAGGCCCTCAGGCCCTTGTAGTATCGGTTCATGATATTTTTAAAATAGATGTTGTTTTTTAGACAGGGAATCCCTGGTGGCTCAGTGGTAAAGAATCCACCTGCCAACGCAGGAAACATTGATCTGATCCCTGATTTGGAAAGATCCCCTGGAGAAAGAAACGGCCACCCACTCCAGTATTCTTCCCTGGGAAATCCCATGGACGGAGGAGCCTGGCAAGCTACAGTCCATGGGTCGCAGAGTTGGCCACAACTTATCAATTCAACAACAACCTCTTTTATTTTCAAAAAGTTTTAGGTTCACAGCAATATCAAGCGGAAAGTACAGAGATTTCTCATACATGCCCTGTCACGCATATGCACAGCCTCGCCCACTAGCCACAGCTCACACCAGAGCAGCACATTTGTTATCACTGACAACACATCGTTATCATCCGAAGTCATAGTTTTTGTGGGAATACATAATCTTTGTTCGTTTGAAAAGCAACGTCCTTCACTGGAAGGCTCACAGGTGAATACCAGATGATCCATGTTGCTTGAAAAGACAGAAAATTGATAAACTGAGCAATTTTGTTGGTGGGGTTGGAGCAGGAGATACTGAGCCAGAGCTGAGCAGAAAAAATATGTTTTATTTCTTCGAGCTAAATATTAAGGGTGCGGGTTCTTACTCACTGATGTCCTGAGATGCCTGGCAGGTAGGACGATGTCTTCCTCATGTCTCTGCCCCTGAGAACCCACCCCGGGAGCCGCACACGGGGGTCGGGACCACCGAGGGGTTGCCATGACTGGAGATCGCCAGGAGGCTGCACCCAAGATGCAGAGAGACACACAAAGGACATGCGGGGGTGGCAGCCCAGAGGGGGCAGGGGGGAGCCGAGCGAAACAAGAGGAGCCCTTAGAGCTTCTAGACCCGGAGAAACACCTGCCAGGCCACAGGGGGCTCCCGAGCCAGAAGGGCCTGCCGGAGGAGCCCAGGTGGACGGAAAAGCCCCGGGGTGCAGGGGTGGGATGGGGGGTAATACGCACATGACTAATCTGGGATTATGCATATCTGTAAACAGCAAAACTCTGTAAAAGTAAAAAGTAAAATAAAAATTAAAAAAAAAAAAATAAGAAATGCCCAGGCCCTCAGGCCCTTGTAGTATCGGTTCATGATATTTTTAAAATAGATGTTGTTTTTTAGACAGGGAATCCCTGGTGGCTCAGTGGTAAAGAATCCACCTGCCAACGCAGGAAACATTGATCTGATCCCTGATTTGGAAAGATCCCCTGGAGAAAGAAACGGCCACCCACTCCAGTATTCTTCCCTGGGAAATCCCATGGACGGAGGAGCCTGGCAAGCTACAGTCCATGGGTCGCAGAGTTGGCCACAACTTATCAATTCAACAACAACCTCTTTTATTTTCAAAAAGTTTTAGGTTCACAGCAATATCAAGCGGAAAGTACAGAGATTTCTCATACATGCCCTGTCACGCATATGCACAGCCTCGCCCACTAGCCACAGCTCACACCAGAGCAGCACATTTGTTATCACTGACAACACATCGTTATCATCCGAAGTCCATAGTTTACTTCGGCGGGCTACAGTCCACGGAGTCGCAAAGCGTCAGACATGACAGAGTAACGAACATACACCTCGGTGTTGAACACTCTGTGGGTTTGGAAAAAGATGTAATGACATGTATGCCCATGATAGTATCATACAGGGCAGCTGCACGGCCCCCCGAATTCTCTACGCTCCACCTGCTCATCTCTCCCTGCCTCCTAACTCTTGGCAACAATGGATCCTTTTACTGCACTAGCACGTCCTGTGGCCCCAGCCCCCCCGAAGCCAGAGTTCAAGGGCTACGTGGAGCTCCCTCCAGCCACTGACCAGTTTCCCCAGTCCTCTCTGGCCAGCCTCTCCGGCAGTCGGGAGCCCCATCCTGAGCCCAGGCCCACGAGGGACAGACGCTTCAGGCCTGCTTGCTGGGCGGCCGGCCCTCTCAGGGGCCTGGAGGGCTGCTCCGTGGGGAGGTCCGAGGCGATTAGAGTCCCATCAGGCTCCGAGGATGAGTCACAGGCAGCTTTAGGGTCTGCAATTTTATTGTTACAAATATGAGTCTCCAAACTTTACATGCTGACTTTTTCTGGGTAATAGTCACAATTTCTCAGCAGCAGATCACTCCTGGTTTCCGCTCCTTCACTCTCATGACGTCTAATGAACACTCCTGTGGATAATATCGAATTGTTGGAAAATATGCCTCATCTTCTGATGCACAGCTGAGCATCAGCCAGGTAAAGTTTTCAGGCAATACATTTCTAGAAGGAGTTCTGTATCCAGGATTCATGGATCAGATGGATTCCAAAGCCTCTCTCTTTGACTTCTATACATGGTTGGCAATTGAGAGCAGTCATCTCTACCAGCCTCTTGTTTAGATTTTTGCCTCCAAGGACTCAAAACTATGAGCACTGGCTTTCCTATGTCATTCTCATGACGTCTGTTGTTTTGAGGTCTGAATAATGAGGACACAGTGCGTCTGGGGGCCTTGCTCATCTGGAGCACTGGCTTCCTTTTTTCTCCACTTCGCCATCTTCAAGGCGTCTGCCTTGAAGACAACTGATCATGAATCTGGAACTTCAGCTTTGAATGTATTTGTCTTTCTGAAATTTCGAGATGGCTGAGGTGACATTTTGTTTCTAATTTATTCACAGAAGATGGGAACAGTGAGAAACTCTATTCAATATCCTGTGATAATGGACAAGAATATAACAAGAATGTATATATGTGTATATGAGCCACTTTGCTGTACAGAAGAGATTAGCACAACAGTGTAAATCAATCATAATTTCAACAAAAATTAAAAAGTACAAAAAATGAAATGTGACAATTCTCACACTGGAGCTTTTCTTGAAGGGTATTTGGCCTAAATGGAAGTAAGCCACTAATAAATGAACTAGAATTCTTAAAAAGGATTCTGTTTCATATCAGGAATATTATTCCTCTAAAATTTCTACAGTGATGAGCATCATAATTAAATCTCTATTCCTGCTTTTTATTGCTATTTCCATTTTAGAAGCTCAAACCATCTATAATATTCTTCCTGAAATTATCAAGCAAGTCCAGGCTTTTAGTATTTATATGAACCATCAATATAGCCCCTTAGTCCATGATTTAAAGCCCTTAGTTATTATTTTTCTTCAGAAAGTTAACAGCTTCCACCATTATTAATTAGTGCAGCCTTTTACTCTTGAAATAATAAATATATGCTTATACTTCAAGTGACTGAGTCAGTTTCAGCATAAAAAGTGCATAAGCAAGCACATTGTAAGAAGAAAGAAAAGAGAAGTAGATGGAGTAGCTACAGACTTCAAAAGGCAAAACTACGATGATAAGATGCTTGGTGACGTGTCTCGGATGATAAAACAATAAAGAAAGAACTTCCCTGGTGGTCGAGTGGTTAAGACTCTGTTGTGCTCCCGATGCAGAGGGTGTGGATGCAAGCCCTGGTCAGGAAACTAAGATTCCACATGCTGCGGCGTGCAGCCAAAAATTAAAATTAAAAAAAAAAACATTTAGAGGGCAGCGGTAGAGACAGGGACACAGAGATCAGACTTGGGAACACTGCAGGGGGAAGGAGAGGTGGGACAAATTGAGAGGAGAGTTGAAACACACACATCACCGTATGTAAAAAAGGTAGCTGGGGAATTTGCTCTGTGACAGGCAGGGAGGTCCACCGGGTGGTCTGTGGCATCCTAGCAGGGTGGGCTGGGGTGGTCTGGGGTGGGCTGGGGTGGGAGGTTAGGGGAGAAGGGACCTATGTACACCTATGGGGGATTCACATTGATGCAGGGCAGAAACGAACACAACACTGTAAAGCAAGTATCCTTCAATTAAACATAATAAATGTTATTAGAGAGAGAAATGAGAAATGATGGACTCTCTCATAGAAGTCCATGTCACCCCCAAGCTCCGACTTCTTATCTCCCAGGCTCCTTTTGGGGAGAGTCGGCCCTGTGGCTATTCATTTAAAAGGATCGTATTACATGGTAGAGGGGGAGTCATGGAAAGGGCGCCTGGACTAAGAAGGCGGCTGGCTCTTTCTATGTGTATATCATTTTATTTATTTATTTATTTAGTCTATGCTGGGCCTTTTCTGATGCGAGGGCTACTTTCTTGCTGCAGTGTGCAGGTTCCTCATTGCAGAGGGGTCTCCTGCTGTCGAGCACGAGTTCTAGGGCACTCCAGCTTCAGTAGCTGCGGCTCCCAGGCTCTGTAGCACAGGTTCAGTAGTTGTGGTACACGGGCGTAGATTCCTCTTGGGGATCTTCCTGGATCAGGGTCGAACCCTGTCTCCAGCACTGCCGGGCAGATTCTTTACCACGGAGCCACCTGGGAAGCCCAAGGAAGGCTGGCTCTTATGCTGCCCCTGAGAAGTGTCTCGGATGATAGATGGAGTAGCTACAGACTTCAAAAGGCAAAACTACGATGATAAGATGCTTGGTGACGTGTCTCGGATGATAAAACAATAAAGAAAGAACTTCCCTGGTGGTCGAGTGGTTAAGACTCTGTTGTGCTCCCGATGCAGAGGGTGTGGATGCAAGCCCTGGTCAGGAAACTAAGATTCCACATGCTGCGGCGTGCAGCCAAAAATTAAAATTAAAAAAAAAAACATTTAGAGGGCAGCGGTAGAGACAGGGACACAGAGATCAGACTTGGGAACACTGCAGGGGGAAGGAGAGGTGGGACAAATTGAGAGGAGAGTTGAAACACACACATCACCGTATGTAAAAAAGGTAGCTGGGGAATTTGCTCTGTGACAGGCAGGGAGGTCCACCGGGTGGTCTGTGGCATCCTAGCAGGGTGGGCTGGGGTGGGCTGGGGTGGGCTGGGGTGGGAGGTTAGGGGAGAAGGGACCTATGTACACCTATGGGGGATTCACATTGATGCAGGGCAGAAACGAACACAACACTGTAAAGCAAGTATCCTTCAATTAAACATAATAAATGTTATTAGAGAGAGAAATGAGAAATGATGGACTCTCTCATAGAAGTCCATGTCACCCCCAAGCTCCGACTTCTTATCTCCCAGGCTCCTTTTGGGGAGAGTCGGCCCTGTGGCTATTCATTTAAAAGGATCGTATTACATGGTAGAGGGGGAGTCATGGAAAGGGCGCCCTGGACTAAGAAGGCGGCTGGCTCTTTCTATGTGTATATCATTTTATTTATTTATTTATTTAGTCTATGCTGGGCCTTTTCTGATGCGAGGGCTACTTTCTTGCTGCAGTGTGCAGGTTCCTCATTGCAGAGGGGTCTCCTGCTGTCGAGCACGAGTTCTAGGGCACTCCAGCTTCAGTAGCTGCGGCTCCCAGGCTCTGTAGCACAGGTTCAGTAGTTGTGGTACACGGGCGTAGATTCCTCTTGGGGGATCTTCCTGGATCAGGGGTCGAACCCCTGTCTCCAGCACTGCCGGGCAGATTCTTTACCACGGAGCCACCTGGGAAGCCCAAGGAAGGCTGGCTCTTATGCTGCCCCTGAGATCTGTGCATTGGAAGCTAGAAACTTGGGATGCAGACCTGGGCGCTCCCTGACACCTGGGCAAATCCTTGCCAATGGTGATAGCTGACTGGACAGAGGATAAGTCAGCTCCCCAGACCGGGGCCACGGTTACAGACGTTCCCATGACTGGGCAGGGCCCCAGCTCAGACAGGCTGTTCTGAGCCCAGCCCTCTACACTCGCCTCTCCCACCTACTGCCTCCTGCCTCCTCCATCGGCACCTCCTCCGCCCACTTGCCCTGCATCGGCAGCAGCTCCCTGTCTTGGCCTACACTCGCAGGATTTGTCCATTCAGGTCTCCCCGTGCTCAACAATGGGTCCTCCGCTCCTCCTGACTGAGCCCCCTGGCCTCACCCAGCCATCGCCTCTCTCCTCCCACTGCCTGGCTGGAGACCGCCATCCACGCTGGGTTCCAGGACCCGCCCTGGCCCTAGGCAGCAGGGACGCACAGAGCCAGAGCAGCCTTTGACCCCAAGGTACTTCTGTTCTGTTCCTGGGTCCGTTCTTATCCTGAGAGCCAGGGCAACTGGATACTAGCCTCCGAGAGCTTGAGTTCCTGCCTTCTTTCTCAGGCTGGCATCTCTGTCCTAAAAGACAAGAACCAGACGTGTCCACTTCTACAGAATCAGACCTGTCCTGACCCTATGTGCTTGGTCTTGGAAGTGCGACCCCGCCCTCCTGGAGACTTCCTCTTGGTCCCCCGATTAACTAGTGATGACAAGTTTCCTCCTCTATTACTGCTCAGTGCTCTGTTCTGCTTCCCTGTTCCTCTCTACACATGCGACTTCCACGCTTTGCCTGCTTGTTAGTATTTGTTCACTAAAAATGAAAAAGACAGAAGCAGTACCAACTTTTTATTTTTCAATCAGACCAATTCAAAAGAAACTATCATTTATGAAACTTCAGACCAGCTTCTTGACACTAGGCTCTGACGTCTCTTTCCTTGCAGCATTTTCTTTAGAAAACTGAACTCTTTCTTTGCTCCTCTGAGATCCGTAGACATGGTTTCTAAAAGGCTCTTTCCAGTCTTAGAACCCAGAGCTGTCTTTCTCAAGGACCTGGCGGCCACCCCTTTGAAGGGCCGTCCTCAAAGAAGTCGGGTCTCTCTCTCCCAGTTACTGTGAGGAGGTAGGTGCTATGGACACCTTGCTCCAAGTTGTGAAACTACTTCCTGATTTTCAAAAGGCAGATGTTTGCTTCTCTGTTAAAAGCCGATGATCACAGACAGTCCAACAAGCTCCCTCTCGGCAGGCTCCTGAAAACCTTCCTGCTCTTTTTGTTTCAGGAAAGTTATTTACGCTTGGTTCTAGTTTCTCTCACCTACTGCAATAGTCTTAAATAAAGTCTTCCCTGTCTGTTTCATTTGGTACGATTTGCTTTGGCAACAGAAGCCACAGACGTGGGAGTGTCCCTCAGAACCCCAAACCCACCAGGGAATATGGTTATGGAGAGATGCCTAATGTCACAGATTCTACTTGTAGGGTCTCTAATTGATTGTACTGACTGATTTCCTAAATTGGCACTATCGCTGCATTGCGGGAGTGAATTCTACTCAGATACTCCTTTAAAACATGGTTGGATCTGATTTGCCAATATTTTATTGATGGTTTTGTGTCTGCATTTACAAATCTGGTTAATCTATAGATCTCTTTTTGTGCTAGCTTTATCCTATTTGGGGAACATGGAGATAAAAAGATGATAAGTTAAAGCAAAAAAAAGAAAAAATCATTGGTTTCCCATTTGGATTTCAGGATAAAAAAAGCTGTCAAATAACAAATATTTTTTTAAAAAATCAAGTATTCTTAAATTGTTGCAGTAAAAAGAGAAGAGAGGACTCTCTCTCAATGATGTGATCATCCACTGAAACTTCATGCTTTCTAAATATTACACTTCTTCAGGAAATTTGCCTAGCTTGCTGTTGAATCATTTATGTACACTGACATAATTTTTGAACTATCATTGATCTTCTTGAATTATATAATTAGCTTGAGCAATGTTTCAGAAGCTGTTGAAACAACTGAATTATTCAAAGAGTCTTAATATGAGCAATAAAAAGTAAATGAATATGTGTATTAGCATCAGAGGAATTCTTTTTTTTTTTCTGGGAGGTGAGTTTGAGTTCAGATAAAGTAGGTAAAGCAAAACAAAAATTGGTTTTGAGGCTTTTCCTTTAATATTCAAGTCTAGCTTACAAGCCTATTTCTGATTAGCAACTGGTCAACCTCCACTCTAAAAAGGACCCTCATCTTCCTGATCTCAGGTTATCTTCTAAAGAGGGGCTTCTGTGTTTTCTTCCCACAGTTTAGGGACGTGATAGCTGTACTGAACTAATTGGGAAGTTATTCTTCCATTTCAACCTTTCCTCTGAGGATCATTTAAATAACACAGGGTTTATCTGTTGTTTAAAAGTCACTCGTCTTAAAAGAACGTGCAAGTTTGAAAGAACTCGTTAAACTATCTGGGCCTGATACACTTATAAGTGGTTATTAAATATACTTTCCCTTTTGCTTCTATGATTATTGTTTTTCAGCCTTCTACAATACTTTTAAGGAGACGCGTAGGTTTCTGAAAAATACCCTTTCTCCCCGACAGTAACATTCATCTCACAAGGATCCGTATCAAAAGCCAAGTGCCCCACCTCCCCTCACCGCCAAGAACTCTGCCTGTCTCCTGTGGCATAGTATTAATTGAATATGCTTCTTGGCATATTATTTTTTAAGTTTTATTGAAGCATAGTTAAGTTACAATGTTGGGTTTCATTTCTGCTGTACACTGAAGTGACTCAGTCACACACATATGTATTCTTTTTATATTCTTTCCCATTATGCTTTATCACAGGAAACTGAGTACAATTCCCTGTGCTGCAGAATAAGACCTCGTTGTCTGTCCATCCTATAGGTAATACTTTGCATTTTCTAACCCCAAGTTCCCAGTCCTTCCTTTCTCCCAAGCCTCTTCCCCCTTGGCAATGTGGCAGGTTATTAAACCGAGCATGTGATTAAAACCTACATCAGAAAGACTCTTATTTTTTTCTCCCTTGCTAGCATTTCTACTTCTTTTTGAATTTGTTTTGGTGCAGTATATTTTACAGGATAATTGGGCATTTCGTCTAGATCTTCCAAATTAGTGGCACAAAGTTGCACATAACGTTCTCTGGCACTTCGGTTCATTTTCTCTATCTTTATGACCGTATCTACTGTTCTCATTTGTACATTACATGCCTTTGGTTTGTCTTTACAAAATCAGATCTAGGCCAGGGCAGTGTGAAGTCTTCTAAAACAGACACAATCAAAGTGTCAGCTAGGGCAACAGTCATCTCAAGGCTCAGCTGAGCCAGGACTGGCTGCCAAGCCCACTCAGTGATTACTGGGGGGATTGTGCCTTGTATACTCCATTCCTTTCTGACTACTGACCTCTGACATGCTCAGAGGACCAGGCTTGTAGCACATGAGCCATTCCAAGAGGCAGTTTGCAATGGCAGCTGGCTTCACCAAAGAAGAGGAAGTCACAGCCCTGCCTGACCTACTCACAGAGGTGAGGTCCCATCGCTTAGGTAGGTTCTATCGACTAGAAGCAAGTCACTGGGTCCATCCCGTACTCCAGCTATGCTACAACAGGTGTTCGGGATGAGCAAGTTATCGGGGTTCAATTAGAAAAACAGAAATCATTCTCTGTATTTAGTGTGTGAAGGATTCAATAAAGAATTGGGAGCTTACATAATTTATGGAAGAACAGAGACAGCAGAGGTCAGAGGAGGTGCAACAGAAGATCCCAACCTCAAGCACCAAGCAGATGGCTCCTGAGAGTGCTCCAGGAGGCTGTCTCCCATGGGTCCTGTGCTGCCAGAGAGAAGCACTATGTCACCTCTCGTGCCTTCACCTCTCCCAGAGTGCCTCTCACTAGCAAACTTGAATCCTGGACAACACTAGAAAGGGATTCTGGGAACTGTAGTTCCTGTTCCTCCCCCTCTAATCATCAAGAGACCTCAGGTGGCAACAGGGGTGACACCAGGATGATCGGATGGTTCACTCTCATCCACAGGAATCCTCACACACTCACACACCCCTACACTCTCATGGAATTGTCAAACACAGGCAGTAAGAACATCATGCTTCTCCATAACGTGATCCAGCTGTCTCTCAAACAAGTGAAGCACATCTTTCTCCAGAATTCCATTTACCTTATTTGGGCCAGCCCACATGGCTTGGGGATCTTAGCTGCCTGAGCAGGACTGAACCAGGGCCCTCTGCAGTAAAAGCATGGAATCCTAACCACTGGGACACCAGGGAATTTCCCCTTCCCACTACCATTTATCTTTTATCCTTTCCTAGCTCAGCCACAACTCTCTTTTATTTTTTGGAATGTATTTTATTCACAGTTGATTTGCAGTGTTGTGTTAAGTTCTGCTGTACAGCAAAGTGATTCATATATATATATATATATATAAACCCAAAGGATACATGTATCTTTTGAATAATAATTTTATATGCCCAGAAGGAGGATTGCTGGATCATATGGCAGCTCTAGTTTAAGTGTTGTGTTTTTTTTGTTTGTTTTCTTTTTTTTTGGTCACTTCTATTGGTCTTTCTTTTATTCTTTGCTCTTTGGCCTATGTGGGCCTCCCATCGCAGTGGCCTCTCTCACTCCAGAGCTCCAGCTCGGTAGTTGGACACACCGGTCCAGCCGCTCCGTGGCACGTGGGGTCGTCCCAGGCCAGGGATCGAGCCAGCGCCCCTTGCACTGCAAGGTGGTGTCTTTACCCACTGGACCACCAGGGAAACCCTAGTTTAAGTGTTTTTAAGGAACCTCCATACTGTTTTCCACAGTGACCGCACCAATTTATAGTCCCATCAATGATATAACAACTCCCCTTTAATATCCTGCAATATAAATGTTCAATCAAACATAGCCTGTATTACTTAGAGAGAAATGAAAAGGGGGGAAGATGCTTCAAAAGAAAAAGAAGAGACAGTTAAGGAAGAGAAAGGCAAATTTGGGGTAGAATATTTCAGTGATTGTATTTATTTCTGGCTGTGTTGGGTCTTTGTTGCTACGTGGGATTTTCTCTAGCTGCCGTGAGCACGGGCTACTCACTGGTTGTGGTGTGTGGCCTTAGTAGTTGCAGGTCTTGGGCTCTAGAGCACAGACTCAGCAGCTGCAGCTCATGGGCTTAGCCGCCCCAAGACATGTGGAATCCACCGGGCCCAGGGATTGAACCCGTGTCTCCTGCACTGGCGGTAGGATTCTTTACCACTGAGCCACCAGAGAAACTCTTGGGGGAGAGTGTTTTTAGCTTTTAGAATTCCATTTACCTTATTTGGGCCAGCCCACATGGCTTGGGATCTTAGCTGCCTGAGCAGGACTGAACCAGGGCCCTCTGCAGTAAAAGCATGGAATCCTAACCACTGGGACACCAGGGAATTTCCCCTTCCCACTACCATTTATCTTTTATCCTTTCCTAGCTCAGCCACAACTCTCTTTTATTTTTTGGAATGTATTTTATTCACAGTTGATTTGCAGTGTTGTGTTAAGTTCTGCTGTACAGCAAAGTGATTCATATATATATATATATATATAAACCCAAAGGATACATGTATCTTTTGAATAATAATTTTATATGCCCAGAAGGAGGATTGCTGGATCATATGGCAGCTCTAGTTTAAGTGTTGTGTTTTTTTTGTTTGTTTTCTTTTTTTTTGGTCACTTCTATTGGTCTTTCTTTTATTCTTTGCTCTTTGGCCTATGTGGGCCTCCCATCGCAGTGGCCTCTCTCACTCCAGAGCTCCAGCTCGGTAGTTGGACACACCGGTCCAGCCGCTCCGTGGCACGTGGGGTCGTCCCAGGCCAGGGATCGAGCCAGCGCCCCTTGCACTGCAAGGTGGTGTCTTTACCCACTGGACCACCAGGGAAACCCTAGTTTAAGTGTTTTTAAGGAACCTCCATACTGTTTTCCACAGTGACCGCACCAATTTATAGTCCCATCAATGATATAACAACTCCCCTTTAATATCCTGCAATATAAATGTTCAATCAAACATAGCCTGTATTACTTAGAGAGAAATGAAAAGGGGGGAAGATGCTTCAAAAGAAAAAGAAGAGACAGTTAAGGAAGAGAAAGGCAAATTTGGGGTAGAATATTTCAGTGATTGTATTTATTTCTGGCTGTGTTGGGTCTTTGTTGCTACGTGGGATTTTCTCTAGCTGCCGTGAGCACGGGCTACTCACTGGTTGTGGTGTGTGGCCTTAGTAGTTGCAGGTCTTGGGCTCTAGAGCACAGACTCAGCAGCTGCAGCTCATGGGCTTAGCCGCCCCAAGACATGTGGAATCCACCGGGCCCAGGGATTGAACCCGTGTCTCCTGCACTGGCGGTAGGATTCTTTACCACTGAGCCACCAGAGAAACTCTTGGGGGAGAGTGTTTTTATGAGCATTTAATCAGAGTTTCCCATTCGATCATATGTTTCAAACGAAAGATGTCTTGGGGCACATTTCTTTAAAGAAATTTACATCAGTCAAGTATTGAAACACAGATAAAACTGATTTAAGTTTGTGGTTGCTGATGCTTCAGGATATGCTTAGTAATTCAATAAATAATAAAATGAACTATAGAGTTTTTTTCTTTAAAAAAAAAAGATTAAAAACTGAATAGCACCTGCACAAGGCTCATTTCTGCAACCAGCCATGTGGCCATAACTGGTGTTAGTAAGTTTTTGTTTCATCACCCATCGTGTGTTTTCCTTGCCCTCAACCAGCACTTTCATGCTCCTGGTTCTTTATTTGGAAGCACAACTTCGCATCAGCCTTGAAGATGGTTCTGCCTCATTTAGGTCGCTGTCATTCTGTGCTTACTTTTACCACGGAACATGTAAGGTTATGGAGAAGGAAAATGGCAACCCACTCCGGTATTCTCACCTGGGAAATCCCATGGACAGAGGAGTCCCATGGACTGTCCTGTGGACAGTGTTCCTCTGATCACTGAAGCAGGGATTAGCACACTTCCAAAGGTGTCTACGTGTATGTGGCTTTCTTGAGTGATGCAAAGCCCTGGTGGTCCCGTGGCTGAGACTCCACGCTCCCAATGCAGGGGCCCACGTTGGGTTCTCGGTCAGGGAACCAGATCCCACCTGCCAAAACTAAGAGTCTGCATGCCCCAACTAAAGATCCTCGTGCTGCAGTGAAGATGGAAGGTTCTGCGTACCGCAACTACCTGGGGCACAGCCAAATAAATACATACGTTAAAGAAAGAGAGAAGAAAGCGATGCAAAAAGACAAAAGAGAAAATCTTACAGTGATGCT
The DNA here is from genome assembly GCA_022376925.1 of Tragulus kanchil. Classification (NCBI taxonomy): domain Eukaryota; kingdom Metazoa; phylum Chordata; class Mammalia; order Artiodactyla; family Tragulidae; genus Tragulus; species Tragulus kanchil. Next base: position 181,305,584 of record JAIOJX010000004.1, on the reverse strand, counting down.
AACAGTCCCTCGGTGGAGCATCTGGTTTCTCCTATCTTCCAACAGTAAATTAGGCCTTGTCTTCATGTCTCCAATGGAACTGGCAGGAAGATCACACCTGAAAGTTCCAGCTAGCATGATCCGTTGCCAAGTGCTCGCACACCATCACAAATTATGTCCTGCTATGAACTTGGCCTAACCACGACGCTTTCTGAGCAGACGCTCTGCACGCTCGTTAGCTATTTTTGTCTGGTGCAGCTGAACATCTGCACTGCGGTGCAGCTCCGCGTCCCTGGATGACTGATGAGAATGAGGCTCCCCCTCGCCAGCAGGCTTTGCCACATCTCATCACCCCCACGTATGTTCCCCCGTTTTACTGAGGCATGACTGACAAATAAAAATTGTGCGTATTTAAGTGGTGCTGTGTGATTTCCTCATACCGTGTGATGATTTAATACATATACAGTGTGAACTGTACAATGATCACAAGGAGGTAAATTACCAGGTCCATCAGTTCATGTGGTAACCATGTTTTGAGATCTTAGCAAATTTGAAACATACAATGAAGTATTAATCACTATAGTCACTGTGCATTGCATCTCCTAACCTATTCTTCTCATCACTGAAAGTCTGGGCCCTTTCACCAGCGTTTCCCATCTCCCCCACTCCCAGCTGCTGGCAGCCACTGCTCTGCTGTCTGTTTCTAGGAGTCCTATATTTTAGATTCGACATATAAGTGAGATCATACAATATCAGTCTTCTCGCGTCTGGCTTCTTGCACATAGCATAATGTCCTCCAGGTTCATCCATATTATGACACATGCAGGATTCATTTCTTTTTCAAGCTTGATACTATTCCACTATGTATATATGCTACATTTTCTTTATGCATTCATTCACTGATGGATGCTTGAGTTGCTTCCATATCCTGGTTATTGTGAATGATGCTACAATGAACTTGGGAGGACAATTCTCGCTTCAAGATACTGCTTTCATTTCCTTTGAACATATGCCCAGAAGTGGGCTCACCAGATCATATGGCAACTTTCCTTTTAATTTCTTTGAGGAACCATCACACTCTTTTCCATAATGGCTGCACCCATTTACATTCTCAACAACAGTGCACAAAGGTTCGCTTTCCTCCACATTCCCATTAACCCTGGTAGCTCTTGTTCTTCTTTTTTATTTTTTTAATAAAAATTGTTTCTATGTGGACCATTTGTAAAGTCTTTATTGGATTCATTACAATCATTTTTTATGTTTTGTGTTTTTGGCCACGAGGCATGTGGGATCCTAGTTCCCCAACCAGGGATCAAACTCTCACCCCCTGCGTTAGAAGATGAAGTTTGAGTCCCTGGACCACCAGGGAAGTCCCAGTTCTTGCCCTTTAGAGAACAGTCAGCCTGACAGGTGCGAGGTTATGTTTCACATGACTGTGCTCGAGGGGACGTGCTGCTCTGCCCTCTGAACTCAGGGAGGAGAGAACTGGTGAGAAGCGATGGGTCATGCTGTGGGCGAAGGGACACCTGTACTCCCCCATCTGGTGGCACAAACACGACACAGCTTCCCAAAGTCCACGTGGGCGACAAGGACGGTAAGGAGGCCTGAGTGACCGTGCAGAGCCTACCCTAGAGGGCAAGATGGCAACGACTCGGACTCTCTGTCTCGATGAGTAACTGAGATGACTTCCCTTTTTTCCTTTAAAAAACTCTCATGCCGAGTAGAATCTTCAGAGATGGTTGGTGGCGGGGGAACACTGTGTCCACTGTCCCCCCAAACTGCAAGCCTTCTGATTAAAAGCAGCTTTCCTTTCTACCAACTTTTGTAAATGTTGATTTTTTTTTTTTTTTTTTAAGCAACTAGACCTGATTTGGTAACAAGAGGAGTGAGAAGCACCCAGTGGCCAGAGAACCTTCGATCCTCTAGGCTAGGGGTCGAGCCTTAGGAGAAGAAGAGTGAAATTGAACGAGAGTGGACTTTAAAAATGAGGAACTGTGGTTAGAAAGCTGGAGGACTTGCCTGGAAGTCCCTTGCCTGGAAGGGAGCATCCACCAAGCCAGTGGGGAGGCCACGACGGCAGAAGGAAAAACGGCTCGTGTTTGCACCCAATGTGTGCAGACTGTTCAAGGAACAGGCTACCTAAGTTGTGGGAAAAACAACCTTTGGGTTCCTGGTATTTAAAAGTTGAGGCATGGGACTTGCCTGGTGGTCCAGTGGTTAAGACTTTGCTTTCCAACCCATGAGGTGCAAGCTTGATTCCTGGTAGAAGAGCTAAGATCCCACATGTCTCATGACCAAAACCACAAAGCATAAAACAGAAGCAATATGGTAGCAAATTCAATAATGACTTTTAAAATGCTCCACATTAAAAAAAAAAAATCTAAAAGATACAAAAAAAAATGTCATTTTTAATGTTTTGTGTTTTTGGCCACGAGGCATGTGGGATCCTAGTTCCCCAACCAGGATCAAACTCTCACCCCCTGCGTTAGAAGATGAAGTTTGAGTCCCTGGACCACCAGGGAAGTCCCAGTTCTTGCCCTTTAGAGAACAGTCAGCCTGACAGGTGCGAGGTTATGTTTCACATGACTGTGCTCGAGGGGACGTGCTGCTCTGCCCTCTGAACTCAGGGAGGAGAGAACTGGTGAGAAGCGATGGGTCATGCTGTGGGCGAAGGGACACCTGTACTCCCCCATCTGGTGGCACAAACACGACACAGCTTCCCAAAGTCCACGTGGGCGACAAGGACGGTAAGGAGGCCTGAGTGACCGTGCAGAGCCTACCCTAGAGGGCAAGATGGCAACGACTCGGACTCTCTGTCTCGATGAGTAACTGAGATGACTTCCCTTTTTTCCTTTAAAAAACTCTCATGCCGAGTAGAATCTTCAGAGATGGTTGGTGGCGGGGGAACACTGTGTCCACTGTCCCCCCAAACTGCAAGCCTTCTGATTAAAAGCAGCTTTCCTTTCTACCAACTTTTGTAAATGTTGATTTTTTGTTTTTTAAGCAACTAGACCTGATTTGGTAACAAGAGGAGTGAGAAGCACCCAGTGGCCAGAGAACCTTCGATCCTCTAGGCTAGGGGTCGAGCCTTAGGAGAAGAAGAGTGAAATTGAACGAGAGTGGACTTTAAAAATGAGGAACTGTGGTTAGAAAGCTGGAGGACTTGCCTGGAAGTCCCTTGCCTGGAAGGGAGCATCCACCAAGCCAGTGGGGAGGCCACGACGGCAGAAGGAAAAACGGCTCGTGTTTGCACCCAATGTGTGCAGACTGTTCAAGGAACAGGCTACCTAAGTTGTGGGAAAAACAACCTTTGGGTTCCTGGTATTTAAAAGTTGAGGCATGGGACTTGCCTGGTGGTCCAGTGGTTAAGACTTTGCTTTCCAACCCATGAGGTGCAAGCTTGATTCCTGGTAGAAGAGCTAAGATCCCACATGTCTCATGACCAAAACCACAAAGCATAAAACAGAAGCAATATGGTAGCAAATTCAATAATGACTTTTAAAATGCTCCACATTAAAAAAAAAAAATCTAAAAAGATACATAAAATAAGAAACAATATGGGGCTTCCCCTGGTGGTCCAGTGGGTAAGGACACCGCCTTGCAGTGCAAGGGGCGCCGGTTCGAGCCCTGGCCTGGGAAGATCCCACGTGCCGCGGAGCGGCTGGACCCATGTGTCCAATGACCGAGCCGGAGCTCTGGAGCGCATGCGCCCAGAGCCAGCGCTCTGCGACAATAGATGCATGGTGGCCCACAGGAGCCAAAGAACAAAGATGGATGAAACTAGACAAATGAAAGACCAGCGAAGTGGCCCTCCCACCCCCATCCCTCCGCCCCCCACCCCGCCAAAATAAATAAATAAATGTTAAAAAAAAAAAAGAAAGAAAGAAACAATATGGTATTTGTTTCAAAAGTTACAATTAAAAAATAAAAGTTGAGGCAGATCTATCAATACATGATAACTTAAAATAGGACAAAGTAAAAAAAAATGACAAAGCTATATTAAGTGAAAAAGTAAACTGCAGAACGTGAGTAGGATATGAATCTAGTTGAAGGGGGATAACATGTGTTTGCCCATGTACAGAAGAAAATATGTTGAAGTAAAGAAAAATGTCTTGGAGGAAGGGAGATACTGTCACCTTTTGTTACAGGCTTTAAGATGGTGCCCAGTTATGATTTTACTTTCTTCTAGGTGCGATTCTCGAGGATAGAATGTGTTGCACTTGTAATCAGAAAATTGTAAAAACAAACAAAAAAATTTAAAGAGAATGGAAAAGGATAAATTAGATTTTTAAAAATATATAGGCACGGAAGAATGGAGTGGGTAAACCCTTGGAGGATCTGTTGCTTTCGGAAACCTCCAAACTTTCTGGAAAAGGGAAGATGGACCTACACCCTAGGTCCACGCAAACAAACCCTTCTTTCCTTTTCAGCCGGAGCTGAGGCTTGACTCGGCGTGGTGCTGCCACCTAGAGGTCAACATCAGGCATGACTCCAAAAGCAATGGGTAGGAACAGCCCATCCTGTGGCTGTACCCAGTTGTCATTCTAACAGGGCTGCGGATGGAGTTCTGTGGGAACTTCCAGTGTGAAGACAAGAGGGGAGGAAAGAGCTAGACAGAATGAGATGGAGAACACCTGTATTTGCATCTATTCAAAAGTAGTAAGCATTTCAGGGCTTCCCTGGTGGTCCGGTGCGTAAGGCCACAGCCTTGCAGTGCAAGGGGTGCCGGTTCGATCCCTGGCCTGGGAAGATCCCGCGTGCCCTGGAGCAGCTGGACCGGTATGTCCGACTACCGAGCCGGAGCTCTGGAGCGCACACGCCCAGAGCCGGTGCTCTGCAGCAAGAGAGGCCACTGTGATGCAAGGCCCACACAGGCCAAGGGACAAAGATGGATGAAAATTGATAAACAAAAGACCAATAGAAGTGGCCAAAATAAATAAATAATTTTTTTAAAGTAGTAAGCATTTCAAAAGCACGACAGTAGATCATTAAACCAAGATTGGGGAGGGGGCTCCCTCTGAGTGTACACCCTGAGCAACTGCATAGGCTGCCCAAGTAAGCCATCGTCCTGGTTTGAACACTTGAGTCTGGATGTGTGCCTGGTTTTGATGCTTTTCTATGCCTTGCGTATGTGTATGTGTGTGCAAACATGCATACTGGTGCGTAGGCATCATGCTGATGCTCAGCCGTCTGTGGATACACACTTGCTCAGGTGCCTGTGTGTGCCCACGATGCTGTATGTCTGTGTTTGGGTGTGAGGGAAAGCAGGTTTCTGTTCGCCAGGACACGGGCGCCTCAGGTCCCTGACGGGCTGCTGGGGGACGGTGGATGGGCCGGTTGGCTCCCTGAGTAGCACTTACAACAGGTGCAGCAGGGGCTACCAGCTGAAAGCTGCAGCACTCTCGGAGCATAATGACCCTGTACAAACCCCCGCACTGAGAGACTTGACCAAACTCTAGCACAGTTTCTAGCAGCCTAAGGCCGTGCGCCTTGGATGACCCCGAGCCTCCCGCTGGAAGGCCTGCCTGGGAAAACTCAGCAGCCAAGAGGATTTACCGGCTGTTGCAGCCAACGCTCAGCCATAGGTCCCTGCCCGCCCTTTTAGAGCGTTTGCCAGAAAGGGATTACATGACAAGTCCCTCCTCTGTGCCTTGAGATGTCTGTGTTTCCTCCAACCCAGAAGTATCCTCCTCAAGGAATGGGTAGGAACAGATTGGCTGTACCCAGTTGTCATTCTAACAGGGCTGCGGATGGAGTTCTGTGGGAACTTCCAGTGTGAAGACAAGAGGGGAGGAAAGAGCTAGACAGAATGAGATGGAGAACACCTGTATTTGCATCTATTCAAAAGTAGTAAGCATTTCAGGGCTTCCCTGGTGGTCCGGTGCGTAAGGCCACAGCCTTGCAGTGCAAGGGGTGCCGGTTCGATCCCTGGCCTGGGAAGATCCCGCGTGCCCTGGAGCAGCTGGACCGGTATGTCCGACTACCGAGCCGGAGCTCTGGAGCGCACACGCCCAGAGCCGGTGCTCTGCAGCAAGAGAGGCCACTGTGATGCAAGGCCCACACAGGCCAAGGGACAAAGATGGATGAAAATTGATAAACAAAAGACCAATAGAAGTGGCCAAAATAAATAAATAATTTTTTTAAAGTAGTAAGCATTTCAAAAGCACGACAGTAGATCATTAAACCAAGATTGGGGAGGGGGCTCCCTCTGAGTGTACACCCTGAGCAACTGCATAGGCTGCCCAAGTAAGCCATCGTCCTGGTTTGAACACTTGAGTCTGGATGTGTGCCTGGTTTTGATGCTTTTCTATGCCTTGCGTATGTGTATGTGTGTGCAAACATGCATACTGGTGCGTAGGCATCATGCTGATGCTCAGCCGTCTGTGGATACACACTTGCTCAGGTGCCTGTGTGTGCCCACGATGCTGTATGTCTGTGTTTGGGTGTGAGGGAAAGCAGGTTTCTGTTCGCCAGGACACGGGCGCCTCAGGTCCCTGACGGGCTGCTGGGGGACGGTGGATGGGCCGGTTGGCTCCCTGAGTAGCACTTACAACAGGTGCAGCAGGGGCTACCAGCTGAAAGCTGCAGCACTCTCGGAGCATAATGACCCTGTACAAACCCCCGCACTGAGAGACTTGACCAAACTCTAGCACAGTTTCTAGCAGCCTAAGGCCGTGCGCCTTGGATGACCCCGAGCCTCCCGCTGGAAGGCCTGCCTGGGAAAACTCAGCAGCCAAGAGGATTTACCGGCTGTTGCAGCCAACGCTCAGCCATAGGTCCCTGCCCGCCCTTTTAGAGCGTTTGCCAGAAAGGGATTACATGACAAGTCCCTCCTCTGTGCCTTGAGATGTCTGTGTTTCCCTCCAACCCAGAAGTATCCTCCTCAAGGACCGTACTTTGAAACACAATCACCAGGGAGGCCAGTCCCATCTCCCAGACCCCAAGAGGACAGGATCTCAGCCTCCATGACTGCTGGCCTTCGGCCTCCAGCCCCTGACCCCATCGCATTTACCTGAGCCAAATCTCGGCTCTGTGGACCCCCGACAGCACCCTGCCCACACCCTCACTGTCCAGGGCCTCCCCGGCTGCAGGGTAGAGGATGCTCTCTGGATTAGGGAACAGAGCTTCCCTAAGGCGGCAGGGATCAGGGACTTGGGGACTCTGTGGGGTCACTCTGAGGCCCAACGTCCAGACTCTTTCCAGAATTGGGGGGATCAAGTTCCTTCCAGTTGTCCATGTGGTGACTGACTTCATAATGTACGTGTTATTTCCCTCTCACTTCCCTAAGAAATCCTTCACCGGATCCCTGACGCAGGGTCTGCTTCCGAGGACCTCAGACTCAGGCTGCTCTCCTAGGCTCGAACCCCCGAGAAAAGAAGTGCTTTTGTTTTCTGCATTTCTCTCTGTTCAGCCAGAGGACCAGAGATCAGACAGCTGGGTGATAGGTAACATGTTGACCTGTCTCCTGCGATCCTCACTCACACACCAAGGAGACGGGCCCTCGGGCGCTTCCTTCTCAACCCTCCATCTCTTCTCTCAGCTTTTCTGCTTTCCAACTGAGTTTTTTCCTCTTTCTTGGCTTGTTTGCTTTTTAAAATGATTTCTGGGAAGCAAGACCAGAAAGAGGAAAATAAGATGACAGCATAGCATTTATCAAGTACCTACGCTGCGCCAGGCACGGCTGCAGATCACTATGTCGGGGCGCCATGGACCACCCTCCCTCCCCCGACACACAGCTGCCCAGGGAGGTTTGTTCTCTGACTTTCCTGCTACAGATGAGGGCCTCTGGCTCAGAGCAGCCTAAGTAACCTTCCCATCTTTAATTAAGAGAAGGCGGGGTTTCCCTAAAGTCCCTCCAACCTTGCTTTCAAGCCCCTCTTTAGGGATGGAGCACGTGCTCTGTTGACCTCAGGCCACAGTCCAACACAGCCAGTAGGCCTGGCCGCCTGTAAACATTACCCGGGTTACTTTTCCTTATTCACGTGATCTGGCTCTCACTCAGAGCAAATACTCAAGAGCATTCCTCCTCCTTCAGCTTTCAAAAGATCACCGGCATTTCATTATCAGAAAGAATTTAAGGATCAGCAGCAAACACTAAAATCCCCGTGTGACCTTCCTCCTCTGGACTCGTACTCTAGAAGCTTCACTGGTGCCCATTCAAATTCTTGAGAAAACTGCCATTTACACTTCCTCAGAGCAAGGTAACCTGTGGTTAAGGGCAAGGACTTCAGAGTTAGAGACCTCAGAATTCAAATCCCAGCTCCATCGCTTACTGGCTGTGTGGCCTTGAACAAGTCCCTGGACCTCTCTGTGCCTCCATCTCTAGATCTGTAAAATGGGACAATTAAGGGAACCTACCTCAAAGGGGTGTTGTGACTGAGTTGATGCGTGTCAAGCTCTCAATGCCACTTTCTAAACGGGATCTGCCTAGGTTTCCAGTCCCTTAAGTCTGAGGACACAGAGGCTCTCCACAGAGACTTGCCTTTTCTGTGGTAGACTTCTGCAAGCAGTCTGAGGAAGTGGGTGTTACCCTGGGCAACAGGGTAACTAGAGCAGAAGGGAAAGTCAGAGCCTAGGGAATAGTTCTTAAGGGTCCCAGGTTAAGACAGGTGACTGGAGTGTCACCTGCATAGGAGCAAACCGAGGATATTGCAGGTGTCAAATTACAACAGCCACCCAGATGGTGAGCCCGGAGGGGACTTGGGATGAGAAAGCACAGGATATTGGCCCTAGATATCAAAGATGCACGTCAAAGGAATGATGTCACTGAGCTCAGACTCTTGCATCTTCCCATACATAGAAAAGTTAAATTCTGTAACTTGAGATATCTGGTCTTCTTTAATTTATGGTAATCTTTTAGTGCTCCAACTGCCTAGTCTTTGTCCGAGTGTATGTTCGTGGTTCAGCTGTGTCCTACTCTTTGCACCCCATGGACTGTAGCCTGCCTGCCCTCTGTCCATAGAATTCTTCAAGCAAGAATAGTGGAGTGGGTTGCGATTTCCTTCCCAGGGAAATCTTCACGTCCAACACAGCCAGTGCCTGGCCGCCTGTAAACATTACCCGGGTTACTTTTCCTTATTCACGTGATCTGGCTCTCACTCAGAGCAAATACTCAAGAGCATTCCTCCTCCTTCAGCTTTCAAAAGATCACCGGCATTTCATTATCAGAAAGAATTTAAGGATCAGCAGCAAACACTAAAATCCCCGTGTGACCTTCCTCCTCTGGACTCGTACTCTAGAAGCTTCACTGGTGCCCATTCAAATTCTTGAGAAAACTGCCATTTACACTTCCTCAGAGCAAGGTAACCTGTGGTTAAGGGCAAGGACTTCAGAGTTAGAGACCTCAGAATTCAAATCCCAGCTCCATCGCTTACTGGCTGTGTGGCCTTGAACAAGTCCCTGGACCTCTCTGTGCCTCCATCTCTAGATCTGTAAAATGGGACAATTAAGGGAACCTACCTCAAAGGGGTGTTGTGACTGAGTTGATGCGTGTCAAGCTCTCAATGCCACTTTCTAAACGGGATCTGCCTAGGTTTCCAGTCCCTTAAGTCTGAGGACACAGAGGCTCTCCACAGAGACTTGCCTTTTCTGTGGTAGACTTCTGCAAGCAGTCTGAGGAAGTGGGTGTTACCCTGGGCAACAGGGTAACTAGAGCAGAAGGGAAAGTCAGAGCCTAGGGAATAGTTCTTAAGGGTCCCAGGTTAAGACAGGTGACTGGAGTGTCACCTGCATAGGAGCAAACCGAGGATATTGCAGGTGTCAAATTACAACAGCCACCCAGATGGTGAGCCCGGAGGGGACTTGGGATGAGAAAGCACAGGATATTGGCCCTAGATATCAAAGATGCACGTCAAAGGAATGATGTCACTGAGCTCAGACTCTTGCATCTTCCCATACATAGAAAAGTTAAATTCTGTAACTTGAGATATCTGGTCTTCTTTAATTTATGGTAATCTTTTAGTGCTCCAACTGCCTAGTCTTTGTCCGAGTGTATGTTCGTGGTTCAGCTGTGTCCTACTCTTTGCGACCCCATGGACTGTAGCCTGCCTGCCCTCTGTCCATAGAATTCTTCAAGCAAGAATAGTGGAGTGGGTTGCGATTTCCTTCCCCAGGGAAATCTTCCCAACCCAAGGATCAAACCTGGGTCTTTGCATTGCAGACAGATCCTTTATAGTCTGAGCCACCAGGGAAGTCCAAGTCTTTGTTGGAAAATCCCTATATAGCCAGGCTCCTCGCTTACCTCTGGGAAGCAGTTCCTCAGAATGACCTGAGAGCCTGTTTCCCAGGGTTGACGTTCTCAGAAAATCCACCTAATGTAACACACCTCTCAGCTTTTAGGGTTTTTTCCCTCTGTGGCTACTGTTCCGTGTGGTGTGGGCTTCTCATTGCAATGGCTTCTCGTGTTGCAGAGCACAGGCTTAGTTGTTCCACACCATGTGAGGTCTTCCCAGATCAGGGATCGAACCAGTGTCCCTCGCACTGCAAGGCAGATTCTTGACCATGGGACCATCAGGGAAGTCCATGTGCTTCTTTTTTTTTTTTTTTTTTAAAGATTTATTTATTTATTTATTTTGGTGGGGGTGGGGTGGGGGGGGGGGGGGGCAGGGGGGCCACTTCTATTGGTCTTTCATTTGTCCATTTTCATCCATCTTTGTTCTTTGGCCCATGTGGGCCTCCCATCGCGGTGGCCTCTGTTGTCGCAGAGCACCGGCTCTGGGCGCACGCGCTCCAGAGCTCCGGCTCGGTAGTTGGACACATGGGTCCAGCCGCTCCACGGCACGCGGGATCCTCCCAGGCCAGGGATCGAACCGGCGCCCCTTGCACTGCAAGGCGGTGTCCTTACCCACTGGATCACCAGGGAAGCCCCCGCGTGCTCCTTATGATAATTGGATCACCCAAAGCACAGGATATTGGCCCTAGATATCAAAGATGCACGTCAAAGGAATGATGTCACTGAGCTCAGACTCTTGCATCTTCCCATACATAGAAAAGTTAAATTCTGTAACTTGAGATATCTGGTCTTCTTTAATTTATGGTAATCTTTTAGTGCTCCAACTGCCTAGTCTTTGTCCGAGTGTATGTTCGTGGTTCAGCTGTGTCCTACTCTTTGCGACCCCATGGACTGTAGCCTGCCTGCCCTCTGTCCATAGAATTCTTCAAGCAAGAATAGTGGAGTGGGTTGCGTTTTCCCTTTCCCCCAGGGAAATCTTCCCAACCCAAGGATCAAACCTGGGTCTTTGCATTGCAGACAGATCCTTTATCGTCTGAGCCACCAGGAAGTCCAAGTCTTTGTTGGAAAATCCCTATATAGCCAGGCTCCTCGCTTACCTCTGGGAAGCAGTTCCTCAGAATGACCTGAGAGCCTGTTTCCCAGGGTTGACGTTCTCAGAAAATCCACCTAATGTAACACCCCTCTCAGCTTTTAGGGGTTTTTCCCTCTGTGGCTACTGTTCCGTGTGGTGTGGGCTTCTCATTGCAATGGCTTCTCGTGTTGCAGAGCACAGGCTTAGTTGTTCCACACCATGTGAGGTCTTCCCAGATCAGGGATCGAACCAGTGTCCCTCGCACTGCAAGGCAGATTCTTGACCATGGGACCATCAGGGAAGTCCATGTGCTTCTTTTTTTTTTTAAGATTTATTTATTTATTTATTTTGGTGGGGGTGGGGTGGGGAGGGAGGGGAGCAGGCAGGCCACTTCTATTGGTCTTTCATTTGTCCATTTTCATCCATCTTTGTTCTTTGGCCCATGTGGGCCTCCCATCGCGGTGGCCTCTGTTGTCGCAGAGCACCGGCTCTGGGCGCACGCGCTCCAGAGCTCCGGCTCGGTAGTTGGACACATGGGTCCAGCCGCTCCACGGCACGCGGGATCCTCCCAGGCCAGGGATCGAACCGGCGCCCCTTGCACTGCAAGGCGGTGTCCTTACCCACTGGATCACCAGGGAAGCCCCCGCGTGCTCCTTATGATAATTGCAAGATCACCCTCAGCAATAACCATCAGGAAACACTGAAGAAATAATGGTTTATTACAGCACCTGGAAATTACACAGTATGCGTTGCAGTGAATAGGAAAAAAAAAAAAAAGAGGAATGAGTTTTTCTGTTTCCCTTTCCTCAGAACAAAGAAAATAAAGAGAACAGTAAACAGGCCTGAGCATTCCTAGGTGTTCTGTTTTGTTTTGTTTTACGTTAACTGTTCCTAACTCTGATTGTCTGTAATTAAATCGCTTTTCTGCCCCCGGACTCTGTGGGAGCTGCACGTCAGGCCTGTTTTCCTTGGACTCTCTGCTACATACACCCTGCGTCTGGCGTTCACCCTTACAACACCCTTCCCTTTGTAGTTGCATATCAGAAAGAAGGCCACAGAGCCACGGAACTGCCGGACTCAATTTCTCGGTTACTAATGCCAGCCTACGGCTGTCTTTGAAACAATGCAAGAGGAAGAAATCAAGATCTAACACCTTCGTTCCTCATTACCAACTCCTGACGGTGAACCCTTGTCATACATAAACCCCCAGACACCTCGTGGTAGGGGGTGGCACCGTTCTCGAGGCATGAGCCTACTGTGTTCCCCTTTCCACCAGCTGAGAACTAAAGCCACCTTTCTATGTCCTCCAGACTCTGTCTCTGTATTTCTTATTGGGCTTTGGTGCGGAGAGAAAGCCAAGATTGTGGCCAGCGACCTATGGTGGGGCCAGACAGCGAGGTCCTGGGGAAAGAAGAGAGAGAGAGCCGGAGGACCTGGGGTTCTGCTTCTCCTGGGGTCAAAGATGGGGGCCCAGGGCTCTGAGTGCTCATTCTTGTCAACTACCAATTGGCACTTGCCATCCACCTCTGCCAAGATTAAATCCATCGCTGCTGCAGCTGTTGGCTTTTAACACGTCCTGAAAGGCACTCAGGGCAGAGAGCAGAAATGAGGCCCTCTGCTCTGGGAAAGCTAGCAGAACAGGTCTTCAGATAGTTAGTTTCAGGAGCCAATTTACGAGCCCAGTTCTTGTATTTCCTCACATCTAGAAAAGCACTAAAATCCTTCACAGTGTCGACTACCAACTGGCGCTTGCCGAGGGCATTTGCCACCTGCACAGCTGCCCTGCTGGCCTTCAGCCCCTCCTGAGGGAGTTCAGGGTGGAGTGAGGCACTCGGTGTAATTCACGTGGAAAAAAAAAGAGGAATGAGTTTTTCTGTTTCCTTTTCTCAGAACAAAGAAAATAAAGAGAACAGTAAACAGGCCTGAGCATTCCTAGGTGTTCTGTTTTGTTTTGTTTTACGTTAACTGTTCCTAACTCTGATTGTCTGTAATTAAATCGCTTTTCTGCCCCCGGACTCTGTGGGAGCTGCACGTCAGGCCTGTTTTCCTTGGACTCTCTGCTACATACACCCTGCGTCTGGCGTTCACCCTTACAACACCCTTCCCTTTGTAGTTGCATATCAGAAAGAAGGCCACAGAGCCACGGAACTGCCGGACTCAATTTCTCGGTTACTAATGCCAGCCTACGGCTGTCTTTGAAACAATGCAAGAGGAAGAAATCAAGATCTAACACCTTCGTTCCTCATTACCAACTCCTGACGGTGAACCCTTGTCATACATAAACCCCCAGACACCTCGTGGTAGGGGGTGGCACCGTTCTCGAGGCATGAGCCTACTGTGTTCCCCTTTCCACCAGCTGAGAACTAAAGCCACCTTTCTATGTCCTCCAGACTCTGTCTCTGTATTTCTTATTGGGCTTTGGTGCGGAGAGAAAGCCAAGATTGTGGCCAGCGACCTATGGTGGGGCCAGACAGCGAGGTCCTGGGGAAAGAAGAGAGAGAGAGCCGGAGGACCTGGGGTTCTGCTTCTCCTGGGGTCAAAGATGGGGGCCCAGGGCTCTGAGTGCTCATTCTTGTCAACTACCAATTGGCACTTGCCATCCACCTCTGCCAAGATTAAATCCATCGCTGCTGCAGCTGTTGGCTTTTAACACGTCCTGAAAGGCACTCAGGGCAGAGAGCAGAAATGAGGCCCTCTGCTCTGGGAAAGCTAGCAGAACAGGTCTTCAGATAGTTAGTTTCAGGAGCCAATTTACGAGCCCAGTTCTTGTATTTCCTCACATCTAGAAAAGCACTAAAATCCTTCACAGTGTCGACTACCAACTGGCGCTTGCCGAGGGCATTTGCCACCTGCACAGCTGCCCTGCTGGCCTTCAGCCCCTCCTGAGGGAGTTCAGGGTGGAGTGAGGCACTCGGTGCTCCAAGGAATCTGGTGGAGCAGGTCTTCAGACAGATATTTTCAGGAACTGATTTCATGATCCCCATCTTTGCATCTCCTCATATCTAGAAAAGCACTACATCTCTTCCTGCTGACCTCAGCTCCTCAGGACTAGCAGAAAACCTTCTGAAGGAGTAAAGTCTCTGCCAGTCACCCCGGACAACTGACAGTTTGGATTTTCAAAGCTGATGGCATGGACTGTTCACTTCCAGATTAACCATAAATTCACTCAATTGAGTTTTAGTTTCCACCTCTAGAATATGGAGCTTCTAGTGGGGAGCAGGAAAGACTTTGTTAGAAAGATGCAATTAAATGGTCTCTGGGTCCCCTCCTGAGCATGAGCAGTCTGGCGTTCTAAGACCTAAGTACTTTGCCTGCACTTTAGAGACAGGGGGCTAGCTAGAGTAGGATACAGGTTAGGTAAGATAGGTCACCCAAATCTGAGGACAGAGCCCTGGAAGTTGCTTGTACAGGTTCCTCCCTCAGGAGATACTTGGATATCACAGAAAATGTGAAGACAGACCTGAATGACTATGAGTAAATGAGGTCCTGCAGGAACAGAAGGATGAGGACGTCTTCCACTCCATGTGCTAATGCACTTACGCCCTGGTCCCTGAACCTCCTAGAAACTTAAGCATCACCAAGTCGACCGTCTAATGACCTCAGAAGCACAAAGAACCAGGGAACAACAGCAGTGAAATAAAAGTCTCATTTAAGTTTAAAAGGCTGTGCATGTTTTATTTATTTTGCCAAGATTACTGCTTCTCTCTCTCCAAAATATTCAATGTTTAATTAAAAAGGGGTTCTCTTAATGTCTGGCGATAAAATCTTTTACCGAGGCCAAGTCATAAAATGTACCACATTTGTTCATTTCGTTCAAATTGAAATTGCTCATTTAACTTAGTTTCAGGAGCCAATTTACGAGCCCAGTTCTTGTATTTCCTCACATCTAGAAAAGCACTAAAATCCTTCACAGTGTCGACTACCAACTGGCGCTTGCCGAGGGCATTTGCCACCTGCACAGCTGCCCTGCTGGCCTTCAGCCCCTCCTGAGGGAGTTCAGGGTGGAGTGAGGCACTCGGTGCTCCAAGGAATCTGGTGGAGCAGGTCTTCAGACAGATATTTTCAGGAACTGATTTCATGATCCCCATCTTTGCATCTCCTCATATCTAGAAAAGCACTACATCTCTTCCTGCTGACCTCAGCTCCTCAGGACTAGCAGAAAACCTTCTGAAGGAGTAAAGTCTCTGCCAGTCACCCCGGACAACTGACAGTTTGGATTTTCAAAGCTGATGGCATGGACTGTTCACTTCCAGATTAACCATAAATTCACTCAATTGAGTTTTAGTTTCCACCTCTAGAATATGGAGCTTCTAGTGGGGAGCAGGAAAGACTTTGTTAGAAAGATGCAATTAAATGGTCTCTGGGTCCCCTCCTGAGCATGAGCAGTCTGGCGTTCTAAGACCTAAGTACTTTGCCTGCACTTTAGAGACAGGGGGCTAGCTAGAGTAGGATACAGGTTAGGTAAGATAGGTCACCCAAATCTGAGGACAGAGCCCTGGAAGTTGCTTGTACAGGTTCCTCCCTCAGGAGATACTTGGATATCACAGAAAATGTGAAGACAGACCTGAATGACTATGAGTAAATGAGGTCCTGCAGGAACAGAAGGATGAGGACGTCTTCCACTCCATGTGCTAATGCACTTACGCCCTGGTCCCTGAACCTCCTAGAAACTTAAGCATCACCAAGTCGACCGTCTAATGACCTCAGAAGCACAAAGAACCAGGGAACAACAGCAGTGAAATAAAAGTCTCATTTAAGTTTAAAAGGCTGTGCATGTTTTATTTATTTTGCCAAGATTACTGCTTCTCTCTCTCCAAAATATTCAATGTTTAATTAAAAAGGGGTTCTCTTAATGTCTGGCGATAAAATCTTTTACCGAGGCCAAGTCATAAAATGTACCACATTTGTTCATTTCGTTCAAATTGAAATTGCTCATTTAACTTAAAATCATCTCCCCTGCATTCTGTTATGCAGAGGCTCTTCCAGAGCCTCTGTGTTCTCTCAGAGGGCGTTGTGCCACAGCTCTCTAGCAGTTACAGGAAGGAAAGCTGTGACTGAAACGGGCTCAACTCAATGTGAAGTTGAATTTCTGCAGTATCCTTTCGATCCACCTTCCATACTGTGATAAGCAATGGAGCTGTTGTGCTTCAGTGCTTTGTGAAGGTGACCTAAATGGCACATCTCATACCATAAGACTCATTCTATAGACTGTTGTTTCCACCCACGAAGCTATATTGGAGAGCTATCTATGCTGGTGTATGTAGATGAGGTACGGCCCTTTCTATTGTCATCAATCACCCCCTGGCCTATTCTCTTCCTAACAGACCTGTGAGTTGGTTGTTGTTACAAACAACAAAGCAATGAATATCTTTGCATGAGGTTCCTTGTGGGCATGTGTCAGAGTCTCTCTAGGCTATGCAGAAATCCAAGCACTGGGTTGTAACATTTAATTTCAGTGTTGCTAAATTCTTCCTGACTGTTCTGGACTCAGGATTCACCCAGGGGATGGGACTTTTCATTTCTTTCCTCACCCACAGTTGCAACTGAACATCTGCCACCTTGATAAATGTATTACTTTAATTTGCATAATGATCTAATTATCTGAGGTATTGAGCACCTTTTCAACTTGGCTATGGGGTTGCTTCTGTTCTCGTTTACCCTTTGTGTTTCAGCCAGACTCTAAGCTTCTGGAGAGAGGGTTGGATCTCACATCTGAAACCCTCAGAAGGCACAGCCCCATCCAAGTACAGATTGTCTTTCTGTGAACCCTCCCCCCCCCCCCCCCGACCTCTGTGCCCCACCTTAGAGCCCTACCCTTGTCCAAGATTAGCAAGCCTCTTGCAGCTCCCTGAATAGGCTGGGCTGGGCTTGTCCTCACACAATACCTTGGGTCTGGAATGCTGGACCTGTTCCAGGCCACCTGCACAAACCCACTCATGTTCCAAGATTCAGGTCAAGGACTTCTTCCTCTAGGAGGTCATCTCTGACCTCCCCTCAGCCCTCCTTCCCCTCCCAGGTTTTCCTCTGCGCTTCCATTAGCCGCATGTGAACTTCTCGCTGCACGTACAAAACTTCTGAGCATCCACTGATTGATCTGTCTCCCCACCAGGCTCTGGACTTCTTAAGAAGAGTTGCCATGTCTTATCCATCTCTGAATTTCTGGTTTATTGTTCAGGACTGGACAGGTGGATCCGCAGGATGTGCTTGTCAATGGGTGGATGCGCTCAAAGTCAGCCCTTTCCACATCTGTCCTCTGTTGATGGTGATCTCCTTAAGGACAGGACTGTACTGAATTCATACCACTGTGCCCCACAGCGACTAATACAGCCACGTGTTTGTGGGATTGCCTGGTAGATCGGAACATGACTTTGGACAGAATTTCCTGAACTTTCCATCCCAGCTTCCTGTTGGACAGCTTCCTTGGCCACTGCAAGCCTCAGTTTCCTCATCTGCATAAAGAGGATGGTAATCGCATCGAGGACTGGCTTAAGGATGAACTAAGGCTGTGTGTGTCAAGCATCTGGCACATCATCACAGGCATCTGGCATATTAGAATTTCTCTGTCAGAACAGGGTGGGGTCTGATTCGCTACAGTTCTCCAGATGGCTCATTTTTTTCAGTTGCCACATTTGATGAGCAGAGAGTGGCTACTCAGTAAGAGATGAAGTCTAGTTTTACCCCCACAAGAACAGTCTTGCAGAAATTAGGGACCTAATATTAAGACGCTGAGCTGAACTGCATGCCTTACACAGTTAGGTACAAGAAATATTGAATCAAGCCAAATAACCTCCCTGCACTGCATCCAGTCCTACCTTAAAGAAGTCCTTTCTCTTTGTGGAAGAAGGGGCCGTCCCCCTCTTTCTGTCAGCGATGTGCTTTTGATTTTTCCAGAAGTGACGGTCACCATGGTAGACGGTTACTGTGCAGGGTCCCCCGTGAACCGCTCCTGCTGATGGGGACCGTCTTGTGCAGCCGCCCCCATATAAGCTCGGCTGTGTGTGTCTCTGACCACAGGGACGTTGACAAGGCGGTGTTGAGCCATGATAAGCTCTAGCACATCCAGTCTTGTCTCTTTGAGAGGCTCCTTGGAACACAGTCACCATGCTGGAAGAAGCCCAAGCTAGCCCCAAGGAGAGGCGGAGTCCCAACAAAGAAAAAGTGGTGCCCAACCGGCCTCTAGCTGAGGCGCCAAGTGTGTGAGAGAAGCAGCCATTTTCACAACAGATAGAAATGAGCCGTACCCGCTAACCCTACTCAGACTGCACAATCTAAGTGCATAAATGATTATGGTCATTCTAAGCGAGTAGGTTTGGCGTTGGTGTAGTGCATATCTGGGGATGGCGTGTGCTCTGGCGAGGAGGCCCAGGGAATAAGCTTCAGGATCAGATGTTGAGCATGACGGTCTAACCTGGAACCCCTTCTCTGGGGATCCTTTCTTGGGGCCCCAATTCCCAGCTCCCTCCTCTGTTGTTACCAGGGGCCCTTATTGGCCCAAGGTAAGTTTGACACAAACAATGAGATGATGCCCAGGTGCACACTCTAAGAAGTTCAGAGGGAATGCGGGGGCTTCTGGCCAGGAGGATGGAGCTCAGTGAGGTCAGGGGGGACCCAGACTGTGGTGCAGTGTCTGCAGTTCCTGTGGTCACAGAACCTCTGCCAAGAGCTGTCAACGCCCAAGAACTGTCCGTGACCATTCCTCACTGCCTACAACAGGAGCAAGTAAGGTTCCCAAGCTTTCCCAGTGGAGGAGAGAATTTCCTAGAATGCTCCACACACCCACATCTTTCCTTGCATCTCATTGGCCCGAGTTGAGTCACATGCCCCTTTCTGAACCAATCACTCTGTGTGTAGGAGGAAGGATTCCTTGAGACCAATCAAAACTACCGCTGGACTGGAGTGGGCGTAACCAGTTCCTCTGACGTCCACTGGATCTTGGGGAAAGAACAGCTGTCTGGAGATAACTGAGGTTCTGCTAGGGACGTCAGTGCCGTGAGGTTCAAAAGGTGTCTCCTGTGCGAGCCCTCCACACAAGGCAAGGCAGCAGAGGGCTTGAGCAGAGTTCCAGTCAGCTTTCACATCCTTTCCTGGAATTATGAGGGAAAGACGTGTGTGTGCGCGTGTGCGTGCGTGTGTGTGTCCAGGAGGAAGGGCTGGGAGTAGTTTGGGTTGTCAGGGCTTCTGTCCTTTCTCTGTAGATCTCTCCAGCACCGCACATTGTCCCTCCCCCGACCTGAAGGGAGGCACCAAGCAGAGGCCAAGGTTCAGACGCGTGCCTTTCTTTATTAGCACTTTCTCTGAGTAGAGGGCACCGCCTTGGGGTTGTATCTACTTTGAGCTCCTGGGTTTGCTCTTCTCTTTCTCATCCAGTGCTTTCTGCAAGCTCATGTTCATGGCATTTTTCTGGTGCCACCGTCCTGTAGATAGCAAGGGAGAAGGCCGCACAGATCACCCAGAGGATCTCTGGAGGGTCCAGGTCCCACTGGGAAGCCGTATGTCTTCCGGGCCCACCCCAGGGTTCTGGCTGCTGCCCCGGTTTACTCTCAGGACCTTAGGCCAACACACCCTAGCGAGGGAGAGCCCCCCTCTCGAGCTCCCAGCTCCCCACCTACCCAGATCATCCGTCTTCCGGCCATGCCAGTGCTCTAAGTCTCTCACCGACTTCTCGATCACCTCGGGGGTGTAGGAGGCCTTCATGAGGCTCTTGGTCTCCTGTGGGGCCCCTGTGGAACCCCATGAATAAAGCCCCAGAAGCCTCGAGTCAGCAGAGGTCCAGCACTCCAGGGTTCCTATCTAGGTATCTGTTTCCCCTGTGGCTGGTAGGTTGTGGAGGGCACGGGTAAGGAAGGTTAGGCAGAGGAATGCCCACCTGGGCTCAACCCCCAGCTCTGCCCTTTATGGACAGTGTGATCTCAGGTAAGATTTTAACCTCTCAGAGCTTTGACGCTTAATCTATTTAAAAGAATAAAATGTTCTCACAAGATTGGGAAGATGACGCTCCTTGGAGCAGCTGGCATGTGGCCATTGGTACCTATATTTTCGTTTGTGTGTAAAGTTAAAACACACATAAGGAAATAGGTCACCATGATCACAAGTCAGAAAAATCATCAGAGGACCAAATTCCAAAAACCAACAAGCGATCAGTCATAACATTAGCATCATTCAATGTGTGAAGCTGTGAAAAGAGAATAGAAGTATTAACAAAGAATAAGGAGCAAGAGACTTCCCTCGTAGTCCAGTGGTTAAGGCTCTGTGCTCCTCATGCAGGGAGTCCAGATTTGATCCCTGGTCAGGGAACTAACATGCCACACATGTAGCCAAAAAATTATTTTAATAATAAAAAAGAATAAGAAACTACCCAGAAAGAGCTGACAGATTAGTAAAGAATCAAATGGTATTTCAGAAATGAAACAAAATAGTTGAAAAGTAATGAATGAAAAAACAAAAGAAAAAGAAAGGTAATGGATGGTAAGAGACTAGGGATTTGCTTGAGAATTCTCTGGGGTGGGAATGCATGGGAGGGTGGGGAAAATGATACACAAGATAAGCCAGGTGCTGAGGATTGGTGAAGCTAGATGGTAAGTGCAGCATCTGTTTATTAAACTCTTCTTTAAGTTTGAAAATTGACCTTATAACTCTTAAAAACAAAGTCAATGGAGGGGTAAAAAAGCTGATTAATAATTCTGAACTAGATGCACAGGAACAATCTCAAGAGAGGCAAAACAAAGTTGACAGAGCTACAAGGAGCAGCGGACAAGGCTGCTCTCACGGGGAGAGACTTAAAGGTACGTGTTCTAGTAACGAATAGATTAAGCAAAGAATATTAACAAGGAACTTAAAGATTCTTATAGAAATAATTAGCAAGCCTGCTCTACTGGACAAATACAGAATCTTGAATTCAAAAAATTATTCTCAAATGTGTATTGATTATTTATAAAAAGTCGGCCATATGCTGCGTTATAAAGCCCCACATTGTAAAGGCCCACAAAAGTTGGTTATAAAGCTCCACATTTTAAAGGACTACAATAAGTACAGGTCATGTTCTCTAGCGATGATGCTATCAGGAAAGAAATCCACATTTTTAAAAAGTGATTTTTAAGGTGTTTGGTGTTTATGGCTTTAAATACTTACGTAGCAGAATGTTAAGTGAAGAACTTGAACTGAAGCCCTAAGGATAGCAGAGGTCAGATATCAGAGCGAGCTGTGAAGCAGATTCCTTCAGTGGGGTCACCTGGGGAGCTTGATACATAGCCCAAGAATTTGGGGACACTGAGGCTTGGAACAAGAGGCAGTAGCCTGAGATGAGAGCGCACCAAGGCCGGGGTGCTTCCTCCAGTGCAAGGACGTACATACGTGTATTTCCACGGACCAGGCGTGAGCCAGTGGGGAGAGGACCAGCCTGGAGCCGTTTTCAATTCTGCCTCTGGGCTGATCCTCCTCACTGGTCCCCCGCTTCTAGTTCTGCCCCACTGGATTCTGTCCTGTCTCAACACTACAGCCAGCCGAACCCTTAGCCACTCCTTACTACAAAATCCTACAGTGATTCCCAGTAGAGGGGCCAGAAAGAGCCTACATCCTCAGCCCGCCACCAGTGCCCAGCTGTTCTTTCCCTGCAATTCACAGGCCGAGTCCTGTTCCTTCTGGCCTGTGCTCAAAAGCCTCCTGCCCAGGAGATCTGGCACCATAAAGAAAAGCAAAGGGACCATTAACAAGGGTCAAACAAGGACCTCCCTGGTGGTCCAGTGGTTAGGACTCAGCACTTTCACCGTCATGGGCAAATAACAACAAAAGAGAGTCAAACAAGAGAGAGGAGAGGCTTCCGGGGTCCCTACAAAGCCCCCCATTAACCCAGGAGAAGGCACACCGCTACTTACTATTACTCCTTATATTCCGCACACAGGTTTTATACACTATTCTACGTGACGGCTTTTACAGTTAAAAAAAAATGAGTGCATCTGTCGTTGTATCGTTGCTAAGTTGTGTCCAACTCATTTTTGAACCCCATGGACTGTAGCCCATCAGGCTTCTCTGTCCATGAGATTTCCCAGGCAAGCACACTGAAACGGGTTGCCATGCCCATGGAGATTCCAGGGAATCTTCGCAACCCAGGGATCAAACCCTCGACTCCTGCATTAGCAGGTGGATTCTTTACCCCTGAGCCATCTGGGAAGCCTGACAATGCATCTATACTAGTTTAAATGTAGTTTAATTTAAATGCACTTTGCTATAATATTTAAAAATCAGTGACTATAATTTACCACATCAACAGATCAAAGGGAAAAAATCATATGATCATCTAAGCAACAGCTGTGTGACTTCAGAGGCGGTTCAGAGGTTCAGACTCAGTCTCCCACTGCAGGGTCGCAGGTTCCACCCTTGAGACCTGAGGGGAACTGAGATGCTGTGAGATGCAGCCAAAAAAATTAAACCGTTGATGGGACTTCCCTGGTGGTCTAGTGGTTAGGACACTACACTTTCACTGAGGAGGGCCCAGGAACATAGTCTTGGGAACTAAGATCAATGCAAGCCAAGCAATGCAGCTAAAAAAAAAAAAAAAAAACAGCTGCAGGAATAGTTAATACAACTCATCATTCATGCATGGCTTTTTAAAAAATTGAAATGCTTACTAAGAATAAGGGGAACCCTCAATCTAATAAAAGGTGTCTTTAAATTTAAAAAAAAAATTTATATTTAATGATGAAATGTTAGAATCAAGGAGGAGAGACAGATACCTTCTTCCAATGCTCATGTGCGCCACTGTCCTGGGTAATACCAGCTGGTATTCTCTACAGTGGTCCGCAGGTGGCCTAGGGCCTCCTGGGTCATAATGTGAACTCTGGGCCCAGGCTGCCAGAGTTCAAACTCCAACTCTGACTATTCCTAGCCGTGTGGCCTAAGGCAAGTGATTTAAGCAAGTGGCCTTAAGCACGTCATCTTTTCTATCTCAAAAAGGTGGTTGGGGCCGATTTTAGCACTACTGCCTGAGATTCTTATGAAAATTACCATGACTATAATTACTTAGAGAAGTTCCTGACTCATACTGCATGTTACACATAAATGGAGCCATTATTATTATTAAAAAGAAGGGGCCCCAAAGAATCTACAAAAGGATTATTGGAATTAATAGGTGAACTGAGCAAGGCTTCTAGATGTAAGATTAAGGTACAAAAATTAAAGTCGCCTCTGTGTATATAAGCAGAAAAGTTAGAAAAAAAAATCACATTTTTAAAAAGACTATTTTCAACAAGCAGCAAAAAAAATAAAGATTTTTCAAAACAAGTCAAAAACAAAGTTGCATTTTCTTTATAGAAAAAAAATGATAAAATGTTATTGACAGAATTTCAAGGTAGATTCAAATTAAGGGAGCTGTAGACCATACTCATGGATTGGAAATTCATTGTCATAAAGTTGACAACCACCCCTAAACTGAGGTGTAGATTCGGTGTATCAGTACTTCTAATCAAAATCCCAACAGGGTTTTTCATGGAAATTGACAAGCTGATTTAGAATGTATGTGGAAGAGCAAAGAGTCTAGAATAAGCTAAGACATTAGCTGTTCCTCCTGGTGGTGGTGGAGGGTGGGGAGTGAAGGCAGCCCAACCAGATATCCAGTCACTTATAATGCCGTGGCAATTAAGAGTGTAATGTTAGACCAGTGGGCAGAATAGAGAACCTGGAAACGGATGCATCCACACAAGGATGCTGATGGATACCAGTGGAACCACTGCAGGTCACTGGGGGAAAGATGAGATTATTCAGTAAAGGTCCTGAGAGGGGCTTCCCCTGGTGGTCCAGTGGGTAAGGACATCGCCTTGCAGTGTAAGAGGCGCCGGGTCGATCCCTGGCCTGGGGAGCGGCTGGACTGATGTGTCCAATTACCGAGCCGAGCTCTGGAGCGTATGTGCCCAGAGCCGGCGCTCTGCAACAATAGAGGCCACTGTGATGGGAGGCCCACATGGGCCAAAGAACAGAGATGGATGAAAATAGATAAATGAAAGACCAATAGAAATGGCCCGCCCACTCCTCTCCCTCCCCAACCTGTCCCCCACCCTAAATAAATAAATAAATAAATAAATCTTTAAAAATTTTTTTTTAAAAAAAAGGTCCTGAGAAAATCGGTAATCCACACAAAGGAGGAATTAACGATGAATTCCTGCTTCACACTAAAAGCAGCAATCGACTCCTTTTAGATTAAAGACTTCAGTGTGAAACGCAAAGCTAAGTATTTCAGAAGACTATATAAAAGATTATCCTTATGACTCAGCATGGCATAGGATGTCTTCAAGCCCCTCCCCTTGGACCCTTCTCTATCTTAGTAAATGAAGATCCCATCTCTTCCTTTGTTTAGGTCAAAAACCTTGACGTCAGCCTTAATTCCCTTCTCATGTACCCCACCTCCATGGGTGAGTGTTCTGTGTTTGCTCTGCCTCACACAAACAGCCAGACGCCTGCATCAGGTCACCTTCACCACCGCCTCCCTGTGCCGTCACGTTGCAGGAGGGGTGGCATGCCCAACCGTGTCTGACTCTTTGTGACTCTACGGACTATAGCCCACCAGGCTCCTCTGTCCGTGGGATTTCCCAGGCAAGAATACTAGAGTAGGTTGTCATTTCCTCCTCCAGGGGATCTTCCCTCCCTAGGGATCGAACCCGCGTCTCCTGCATCTCCTGTACTGGAAGGCAGAGTCTCTACCAATTAAGCCAAAGGGGGAGCCCATCACTGCCCAATGTACCCAGCAGAGTCATGAAATGCACTAGTGCTGCTCACTAGACCAAGCCCCCATTGTTCACCCCACCTGGGCTTTTTCAGTCACTGCCTCACTCTTCTCTCTGTTTCTACCCCAGCTCCCTTACATCTGTTCTCATCGCAACACCTGGAGTGATCCTTTGAGTCAAAGAATGCACTAAAACCCTGCCCCCACTCCACCCCTTTTTTACCCAGCCACAGGACCTGGGAGCGGCTGGACTGATGTGTCCAATTACCGAGCCGAGCTCTGAGCGTATGTGCCCAGAGCCGGCGCTCTGCAACAATAGAGGCCACTGTGATGGGAGGCCCACATGGGCCAAAGAACAGAGATGGATGAAAATAGATAAATGAAAGACCAATAGAAATGGCCCGCCCACTCCTCTCCCTCCCCAACCTGTCCCCCACCCTAAATAAATAAATAAATAAATAAATCTTTAAAAATTTTTTTTTAAAAAAAAGGTCCTGAGAAAATCGGTAATCCACACAAAGGAGGAATTAACGATGAATTCCTGCTTCACACTAAAAGCAGCAATCGACTCCTTTTAGATTAAAGACTTCAGTGTGAAACGCAAAGCTAAGTATTTCAGAAGACTATATAAAAGATTATCCTTATGACTCAGCATGGCATAGGATGTCTTCAAGCCCCTCCCCTTGGACCCTTCTCTATCTTAGTAAATGAAGATCCCATCTCTTCCTTTGTTTAGGTCAAAAACCTTGACGTCAGCCTTAATTCCCTTCTCATGTACCCCACCTCCATGGGTGAGTGTTCTGTGTTTGCTCTGCCTCACACAAACAGCCAGACGCCTGCATCAGGTCACCTTCACCACCGCCTCCCTGTGCCGTCACGTTGCAGGAGGGGTGGCATGCCCAACCGTGTCTGACTCTTTGTGACTCTACGGACTATAGCCCACCAGGCTCCTCTGTCCGTGGGATTTCCCAGGCAAGAATACTAGAGTAGGTTGTCATTTCCTCCTCCAGGGGATCTTCCCTCCCTAGGGATCGAACCCGCGTCTCCTGCATCTCCTGTACTGGAAGGCAGAGTCTCTACCAATTAAGCCAAAGGGGGAGCCCATCACTGCCCAATGTACCCAGCAGAGTCATGAAATGCACTAGTGCTGCTCACTAGACCAAGCCCCCATTGTTCACCCCACCTGGGCTTTTTCAGTCACTGCCTCACTCTTCTCTCTGTTTCTACCCCAGCTCCCTTACATCTGTTCTCATCGCAACACCTGGAGTGATCCTTTGAGTCAAAGAATGCACTAAGAAAAAACGCCTTCCTGGTGCCTTCCCCAACTCGCCTGTTACCTCTTTCCCCTTCCTACCCAGCCACAGGAGCCTTCCCAGACTGGAGCAGCAAATGCCAAGGCCAACCTGGGCGGACGGAGGGGGACCGACGGTGACGCACACTGACAACTGGGTGCAGAAAGCAGCACCCTAATTTAAAGTGCTTGCCAATTTCTGGAGTGTCAATACAGTTGACCCTTGAACAATATGGGTTTGAACAGCATGGATCCACCTATATGTGTATTTTTTTCCCCCCAATAATTATTGTACCTGTATCTTGCTTCTACAGATCCTTAAAAATTAACTAGGTGTGGGGGAAAGTTTGTGTTTGGTTACAGATGACAATACATGAACTCAAAAGAACTAGGATTTGAGTCCTGTTTCTGTTAAACTCTCTTAGCTTCCTGCCCTTCAATCAGTTATTTATCAGCTCCTTTGCTTGGAGGGCAGAGAGAGTAATACTTGGATTGTTGACTGCGTGTGTTTTGGGGGGTCAGGGAGCTTGACACCCTGATCCCTCCATTGTCCAGAGTCAATTGCAGAGCCATGGCCAATTGTAAGATAGCTCATGATACCAACAATTCAGTAAAATTTAGAAGCTGATACAAGCTCCTTTGGAGGAGTTCCATGGGTTTGCTCCGTTGGCGCGGCTGTGTTTCTCAGGCTGGGAGGAGGGCGCCTGTGCATGCTAGTTGCTCAGTCAGGTCCTCCTCTCTGTGACTCCCATGGACTGTACCCCTGCAGACCCCTCTGTCCATGCGATTCTCCAGGCAATACTGAAGTGGGTAACCATTCCCTACTCCAGAGTATCTTCCCAAGGGAGCAAACCCAGGTCTCCCGCATTGCAGGCAGATTCCTTACTGCCTGAGCTACCAGGGAAGCCCCGGGTGAAGGGTAAACAGATGCTTTTTATATTATTCTATCAAACATATGTAGACATCACAGTAAAAAAAAAAAAAAAATAAAGACATATGTAACAACTACTGAGTGAGAATTGCCATGGACGGCCAACTCCCAAGACTCAGAACGGGACAATCTGAGACTCTCTTCTCTCCCCAAGCACCACCCCTTCTTTAAAGCCCAAAGGAAAGCTCAGGAAGTTTTCCAGTGGTGGTCTGGTTCCTTGGGTAACGAGGCTCTGAGCCAGGTAGGCGGTTTGCCAGGCCCGGAGGCCTGGAGAAGGCACGAAGTAAGGAGGGAGGACAGAAGGGGGCCAGAAAGACTTGATCTTTTGCAATGAAGCCAAACTGGAATGTGAGGGTAGAGAGAAGTCGCCCCTTGCTGAGTGAGGGCCCCCATGTGGGCCGTCAGTTAACCCCTGGAAACAATGTCATAGTTCGGAGGTGACCCAGTACTTGGGAAAAGACTCGAGTTTGGAGGTGGAAGAAAACCCTGGATTTGAGTTTCAGATCCACCTCGTACAACTGAGAGGCCAGGGAAAACTGTTCCCCATCTGCAAGGAATGCTCCCAGACGATGAGGACCCCAGAGGCTCACAGGACCTGCTGCAGATGCCCTGGCCTCGGACCCACACGTTGCCCCAGAGGTGCCACCACTAGGCTCCGGGAAAGAAAAATATTGGCCTGTCAGAGAGTAAGCCAGCTCCTCATAAAATCCTGCCGTGTTATAAGCCCTCCATTGTCCAGAGTCAATTGCAGAGCCATGGCCAATTGTAAGATAGCTCATGATACCAACAATTCAGTAAAATTTAGAAGCTGATACAAGCTCCTTTGGAGGAGTTCCATGGGTTTGCTCCGTTGGCGCGGCTGTGTTTCTCAGGCTGGGAGGAGGGCGCCTGTGCATGCTAGTTGCTCAGTCAGGTCCTCCTCTCTGTGACTCCCATGGACTGTACCCCTGCAGACCCCTCTGTCCATGCGATTCTCCAGGCAATACTGAAGTGGGTAACCATTCCCTACTCCAGAGTATCTTCCCAAGGGAGCAAACCCAGGTCTCCCGCATTGCAGGCAGATTCCTTACTGCCTGAGCTACCAGGGAAGCCCCGGGTGAAGGGTAAACAGATGCTTTTTATATTATTCTATCAAACATATGTAGACATCACAGTAAAAAAAAAAAAAAAAAAAAAAGACATATGTAACAACTACTGAGTGAGAATTGCCATGGACGGCCAACTCCCAAGACTCAGAACGGGACAATCTGAGACTCTCTTCTCTCCCCAAGCACCACCCCTTCTTTAAAGCCCAAAGGAAAGCTCAGGAAGTTTTCCAGTGGTGGTCTGGTTCCTTGGGTAACGAGGCTCTGAGCCAGGTAGGCGGTTTGCCAGGCCCGGAGGCCTGGAGAAGGCACGAAGTAAGGAGGGAGGACAGAAGGGGGCCAGAAAGACTTGATCTTTTGCAATGAAGCCAAACTGGAATGTGAGGGTAGAGAGAAGTCGCCCCTTGCTGAGTGAGGGCCCCCATGTGGGCCGTCAGTTAACCCCTGGAAACAATGTCATAGTTCGGAGGTGACCCAGTACTTGGGAAAAGACTCGAGTTTGGAGGTGGAAGAAAACCCTGGATTTGAGTTTCAGATCCACCTCGTACAACTGAGAGGCCAGGGAAAACTGTTCCCCATCTGCAAGGAATGCTCCCCAGACGATGAGGACCCCAGAGGCTCACAGGACCTGCTGCAGATGCCCTGGCCTCGGACCCACACGTTGCCCCAGAGGTGCCACCACTAGGCTCCGGGAAAGAAAAATATTGGCCTGTCAGAGAGTAAGCCAGCTCCTCATAAAATCCTGCCGTGTTATAAGCCCCACTGTACCAAGAAAGTACATAAAGCAGGACCGTAAAGAAGGCTGAGTGAGCAGAATTGATGCTTTCAAATCGTGGTACTGCAAAAGACCCTTGAGAATCCTATGCACTGCAAGGAAATCGAGCCAGTCAATCCTAAAGGAAATAAATCCTAAATAGTCATTGAAAGGACTGTTGCTGAAGCTGAAGCTCCAATACTTTGGTCACCTGATGGAGAGAGCTGATTCTTTGGCAAAGACTGTGATGCTGGGAAAAACTGAAGGCAGAAGGCAAAGGGGGCAGCAGAGGATGAGATGATTAGATAGCATCATCGACTCAATGGACATGAATTTAAGCAAACTCCAAAAGACAGTGGAGGACAGAGGAGCCTGGAGTGCTGCAGTCTATGAGGTTGCAAAGAGTCGGACATGCCTACGCAACTGAACACCCATAACCAAGAAAGTTGGCTGAGGCTCAGAGAGGTTAAGGATCCTGCCTGAGGTCACACCAATTGGCTGAGCTGACCTTTGAACCCAGGAAGTCTGATACTGTCACTGTAACTAAAGTTGGCCAGATCAGAGGTACAGGGGAGAGGCAGGGCTGACTGCCAACCAGGAGGGACCGTCTGCAGAGGGAGGACAGACTTGCCAGGGAACTGGACATTTCCAGCACTAGGCACAAGGCCTGGCATACAGGTGGCCCTTGGTGGCCATGAAATGAGTGTCCCTGGGGGTGTATCCTGGGGTCTCAGATTCCTTTGGGGATCCAGGTCCTCCTGGCCCAATACCCTGAGGAACCAATACATAGTTCGGAGGTGACCCAGTACTTGGGAAAAGACTCGAGTTTGGAGGTGGAAGAAAACCCTGGATTTGAGTTTCAGATCCACCTCGTACAACTGAGAGGCCAGGGAAAACTGTTCCCCATCTGCAAGGAATGCTCCCCAGACGATGAGGACCCCAGAGGCTCACAGGACCTGCTGCAGATGCCCTGGCCTCGGACCCACACGTTGCCCCAGAGGTGCCACCACTAGGCTCCGGGAAAGAAAAATATTGGCCTGTCAGAGAGTAAGCCAGCTCCTCATAAAATCCTGCCGTGTTATAAGCCCCACTGTACCAAGAAAGTACATAAAGCAGGACCGTAAAGAAGGCTGAGTGAGCAGAATTGATGCTTTCAAATCGTGGTACTGCAAAAGACCCTTGAGAATCCTATGCACTGCAAGGAAATCGAGCCAGTCAATCCTAAAGGAAATAAATCCTAAATAGTCATTGAAAGGACTGTTGCTGAAGCTGAAGCTCCAATACTTTGGTCACCTGATGGAGAGAGCTGATTCTTTGGCAAAGACTGTGATGCTGGGAAAAACTGAAGGCAGAAGGCAAAGGGGGCAGCAGAGGATGAGATGATTAGATAGCATCATCGACTCAATGGACATGAATTTAAGCAAACTCCAAAAGACAGTGGAGGACAGAGGAGCCTGGAGTGCTGCAGTCTATGAGGTTGCAAAGAGTCGGACATGCCTACGCAACTGAACACCCATAACCAAGAAAGTTGGCTGAGGCTCAGAGAGGTTAAGGATCCTGCCTGAGGTCACACCAATTGGCTGAGCTGACCTTTGAACCCAGGAAGTCTGATACTGTCACTGTAACTAAAGTTGGCCAGATCAGAGGTACAGGGGAGAGGCAGGGCTGACTGCCAACCAGGAGGGACCGTCTGCAGAGGGAGGACAGACTTGCCAGGGAACTGGACATTTCCAGCACTAGGCACAAGGCCTGGCATACAGGTGGCCCTTGGTGGCCATGAAATGAGTGTCCCTGGGGGTGTATCCTGGGGTCTCAGATTCCTTTGGGGATCCAGGTCCTCCCTGGCCCAATACCCTGAGGCCTAAAGGTTCTCTTGTCCTTCGGTCTGACCTTGAAACAAGTTTGACCGCATGTTGTAGCCCAGATCATAGTAGTCTGAGAAGATAGAGGTGATTTCCATGGGACTCTGGATCCTGCTGGGCCATGAGCTTGCCTTCTTCTGGCCCTCCAAGGCTTCCTCAATGGCCTTTCGAGCCTGAGTAGGAAGGGAGGGAGGGACGGAGAAGACAAAAGATAGGGAAGCAAAGTCAGGCCCGTATCTCCCCTCTAACTTCTCCGTGCCCTCACCACCCTCACCCCACCCTTCAACCAGCTCCCAGGCCTGGGTGCTGGCATAGCTCCACCCTTCACCCTCCCACCCCACACCACCTCCCACAGAGGCCTCAGGCATTAAGGAAGACAATCATGAAAGCTTCTTCCCACACTGGGTACAGTCTATGAAACTCTCCAGGGGACCTCTTTAGAAGGTGGTATTATTCCCACATTTTATAAATAAGGGAAGCTGGGCCTCAGGGCAGGGACTCGCCCCGCACACAGCTGGAGAAAGAAGCCCTCGCTGGCCTCCTGCAGTGGTAGGAGTGGTTGAGCCCAGGCCTAGGAGCCAGGAAGCCTGGGTTTGGGTCCCAACTCTGCCATGTCCCAGCTGCTGATAATGGGCAAGTCTCTGCTCCCCTCTGGGCCTCCATTCCCCTACTCATAAAATCAGGGTGGGGCAGAACTGGGTGGTCTCAGTAACTTCCAGTTCTGATATTTACTAGCCTGATGACACTTGGGGATCTGGGTCACAATTGGATTTAAAAAAAAAAAAAAAGACAAAAGCAGATCTCTTGATTTAAGCCCAAGACGAAGATGACCAGAGAAAGAGATGGCACATTCCCTAAGCCAAGAAGGGCAGAGACCGTGATCCTACTGCCAACCTCAAGTTGGGGCCAGATCCTTCAAGTGGGGCAGGGCATTTAGGATTTTGACCTCTCAGACTAGCAAGCAGGTCCAAGGGTCACCCCACCTCACGATGATAAAGGAGAAAGGGACCCGCCCAGAGTCTTTGAGACCCTGGGGTCTCAGATTCCTTTGGGGATCCAGGTCCTCCCTGGCCCAATACCCTGAGGCCTAAAGGTTCTCTTGTCCTTCGGTCTGACCTTGAAACAAGTTTGACCGCATGTTGTAGCCCAGATCATAGTAGTCTGAGAAGATAGAGGTGATTTCCATGGGACTCTGGATCCTGCTGGGCCATGAGCTTGCCTTCTTCTGGCCCTCCAAGGCTTCCTCAATGGCCTTTCGAGCCTGAGTAGGAAGGGAGGGAGGGACGGAGAAGACAAAAGATAGGGAAGCAAAGTCAGGCCCGTATCTCCCCTCTAACTTCTCCGTGCCCTCACCACCCTCACCCCACCCTTCAACCAGCTCCCAGGCCTGGGTGCTGGCATAGCTCCACCCTTCACCCTCCCACCCCACACCACCTCCCACAGAGGCCTCAGGCATTAAGGAAGACAATCATGAAAGCTTCTTCCCACACTGGGTACAGTCTATGAAACTCTCCAGGGGACCTCTTTAGAAGGTGGTATTATTCCCACATTTTATAAATAAGGGAAGCTGGGCCTCAGGGCAGGGACTCGCCCCGCACACAGCTGGAGAAAGAAGCCCTCGCTGGCCTCCTGCAGTGGTAGGAGTGGTTGAGCCCAGGCCTAGGAGCCAGGAAGCCTGGGTTTGGGTCCCAACTCTGCCATGTCCCAGCTGCTGATAATGGGCAAGTCTCTGCTCCCCTCTGGGCCTCCATTCCCCTACTCATAAAATCAGGGTGGGGCAGAACTGGGTGGTCTCAGTAACTTCCAGTTCTGATATTTACTAGCCTGATGACACTTGGGGATCTGGGTCACAATTGGATTTAAAAAAAAAAAAAAAAGACAAAAGCAGATCTCTTGATTTAAGCCCAAGACGAAGATGACCAGAGAAAGAGATGGCACATTCCCTAAGCCAAGAAGGGCAG
This sequence comes from Tragulus kanchil, assembly GCA_022376925.1. NCBI lineage: Eukaryota > Metazoa > Chordata > Mammalia > Artiodactyla > Tragulidae > Tragulus > Tragulus kanchil. The sequence continues at coordinate 181,272,707 of JAIOJX010000004.1, read as the reverse complement.
AGACCGTGATCCTACTGCCAACCTCAAGTTGGGGCCAGATCCTTCAAGTGGGGCAGGGCATTTAGGATTTTGACCTCTCAGACTAGCAAGCAGGTCCAAGGGTCACCCCACCTCACGATGATAAAGGAGAAAGGGACCCCGCCCAGAGTCTTTGAGACCCTGGCTCTTCTGCGTGCTCTGTGTTACCCCAGGCAGATCATTTCACCTCTCTGAGCTCCAGATTTATCATCTGTTAAAGAAGATAGTGAAGGACAGGGGAGCCTGGCGCGCTGCCGTCCAAAGTGGGACATGACTTAGCAACTGAACAGCAGCAAACAAACAAACAAACAAAAAGAAACAATGACTAATGCCTGACTTGATGCACAATGTATCCATTATGAGAGTTGAGATGGTGGCTTTGAAACTATGTCTCAAAATGCCTCAAAATATCTTTGTTTGACCACAAAGGGCAGGAATGAAGGTAAGTTTTATCTCAACTTCCAGCTGATCTGCCGAGTTTCTGCAATAATGTATCAAGCGGGGAAAAGGGGCCAGCATCAGCCGGTGATGTCTGCCATGCATGCAGGCTGTGTATTTGCCGGCCTGCTCTAGTCTGCCTCACTTGGCAGGTGAAGAGACTGGGGCCCAGAGAGGAGAGGTAGCTTATCCAAAGTCTCCCAGGATTCAGGGGCAGAGCCAGGATTCAAACCTAAGTCTTCTGATTCTCAATCAATCCTGTCCCCTCAAGGAGACTTAAGTCAAAAGCATCTGATTTCGAGCTTCCCTGGTGGTCCAGTGGGTAAGGACACCGCCTTGCAGTGCAAGGGGCGCCAGTTTAATCCCTGGCCTGGGAAGATCCCACGTGCCACGGAGTGGCTGGACCAATGTGTCCAATTACCGAGTCGGAGCTCTGGAGCACATGCACCCAGAGCCGGTGCTCTGTGACAACAGAGGCCACCGCGATGGGAGGCCCACATGGGCCAAAGAACAAGGATGGATGAAAAATAGATGAATGAAAGACCAATAGAAGTGGCCCGCCCACCCCCCTCTCTCCCCAACTCGCCCCCCTCCAAAGAAACCATTAAAAAAAAAAAAAAAAAAGGCATCTGATTTCAAGCATAAGTCTTGTAAGTGCAAAGCCATTAACCGGCTCCAGAATCTGCCAGCTAGTTTGGTTCCGGTTTAACTTGGGTTAATTTTTTAAGCCTGCTAAAGCTTAGACTTCTAATCTGTAAAATGAGGATAATTATAATACCTCCCTTCTTGGGAAAATTGAACAGTGAGATGTGAAGACTAAAGAGTGCCTGGCCCATAGCAAGTGCTCAATAAACACTCCTGTCTGGTGATCCTATCACAGAGACTCTGTGCTCAAGAGCACCCTCCTTAGGGCTCTCTTCATGACCCCTCTCCATGCGTAACCCCCTGCCAGCCTCAGCTGCCCGTGCCCCACTCTGAACCTGCTCTTCTGAAACCAGCTGGTCCACCACGCTGCTCCCGAACTTGTGACGAATGTTGTTGGGGATGCTGCTGCCGCCCTGGCCCTGGGCCCGCGAGCCAGGGTCGTCCTTCAGCCCCTCGCATGGCTGAGCCCTTTCTTGTAAGGAAGCCCTGCTCTCCCTCGAGGAGGGTCTGTGGCTCCCCTTCTTCAGGGACATGGGGTCTGAGTCCCCCTGGCTGACTGCTGTTGGGGGTGGGGGCAGGATCCCCTCCAGCGAGGCCTGCCCCAGGGAGCTGCCTCGGGGGCTGTCTGCTCCGGACGGGGACGGCTGTGGGGAGACCGAGGCGTGGTGCTTGAACTTGGAGGTATCCAGGGGGCTACGGGCAGTTCTCCAGGCATCCGTGTCCTGCTGGCCTTTCTTGTTTGAATCCTGCTGGGCCCTGGTCAACGTGGTTGTACCTGAAAAGGGAAAGGAGAGGGAAGGAAGGAGAGCAGATAGACAGGTGCTGAAAGCGGAGGATAGGAAGACGGTGTCAGGGGTGGGGAGGGGGAGCAGACAGACCCCCTGGAGATCCAGAGCAGAAAAAATTATGGCGGGGAGCAGGAGGCAGGGGGAGGACAGACAGAAGTCACGGGAGCCAGAAACGTGGGTGAGAAACCAGGAAAGAGGGTAGTGCCGCCTGAAAAGTTTCCCACTGGACAGGGTGGCCCTCGTTGGTTTTGACCAGAGGCTGCAGCCCAAGCCCGAACTCCCTTCCACACCCTGAACTCCCCACCCTCCCAACCCCAGCAATCTAGTGAACAGCTGTGGCAGCTGGCAGAGGGCATCCTTGGCTTGGCCAGGGCCTGCCGCTAGATGTCCTAGAGCTGGGTAGGGCCAGACTTTGTTCCGCATTTAGAGCTGCTCCCCAACCCACTGCTCTCCTCTGTTCTCAGCTCCTGGAAGGGTGTCCTCCCAGCCCGCCCTTCGCCTGCGGCCACCCCCACTCCCGCCCTGACCCCCAGCTCCCCAGAGATCTCCTGCTCCCAGCCCTCAGGCATCCTCCTTCTCTTTCCCAGTCCCTGGCTCCAACCAGACGGCTGCTTCTTCCCACTCCATCCCACGAGGTCCGATCTCCCAGCCTCTCCTCAGGCTGGTTCAGCCACCTGGAAGGCCAGCTCCTCCTTTTCCCTAAACCAGAATCCTCCAGGTTCCTTCCAGTGCAGCACCCTCCCTCCGCGCGAAAGGCCTCCCCGAGACCCAGCCCCAGCTGGAGCCAACACCTCCTTTTCAGCTCTACAGCTCTGTCCCAGCACTCTCCGTGCATCTTTCTGGGTTTCCCCTCTGGCCATCCTTGTAAGTTTCAAACCCTCTTATTCTTTCTCCCTGATGGGAGAGGGGAGTCACGGAGGTGGGTCCACAGGTGAGGCCATCCTGGGCCCTCCTCAGTACCCACCCGAGGGCCCTGCGTGTCAGACAGGTCGGTGGCAACCCTGGGTGAGCGACTGAGTGAGTCAGACCCAGGGTCACCCTGCAGCTCAGCAATTCTAAAATGCCCTCTCTTCTGTTAGCATCCCTGACGTCAGGCTGCTTCTGACAATCAAGGCACCCTGGTCTAACCAGCGACGGTTTCTTTCTTAAGGACCAGTAAACAAGTAACAGTACATCTTACAATCCACTGGAGGATGACTTAAAACACACTTTATCTAACATTTTACAGCTAGTGCATAATAAACACCAGAAGACAGGTCTGTCCCTGCCTCCTCCCCACGGACAGCCACCTCCACAATCCTCAATCCCAGCCCTAAACGTGTTTGGTGAGCTTCCCTCTGGAAGGATCCTGCAGAGCTCTTGAGAGACTCACAGCCCCGTGGGCTCAGGGGGCACCCAGCTCTGAGCTGCGCCTCGGTCTCCCTACCAGCACAAGGCAGGGCCGCGGCTGATCAGGCCCGTGCTGAGTGCTCCTAGGCTTTCTGCCTCCTTTCTCCTGAGAAGGGCCCCTGCCCCCATCCTGGAAGCCTTGTTCCCAGGGGCTCCCTTTTCTTGGCTGCCTGCTGGTTGGCCAGAACTCAGGGCAGAAGGGAGGGAAGGCGGTCTGGTCTGGGGGGTGGGGGTTGGGGTAGGGGCGGGGCAGGTGGGGGCGGGGGCGGGGGAAGCAGGGGGAACAGGTTTTTCTTCTTTCGCGCAGATGACAAAGGGGCAAAGAAGGGATCCTCTGCCCTCCACTCCATGCAGGTGGTGGTGGGCGGGGGCGAAAAGGGAGGAGGAAGTAGGCAGATCGCCAGGCTCCTGGCTCCTGTTTCTCCCCAGCCTGTGCGCCCGCATGCCTCCTCTAAACACAGTCTAGCTTCACTGCCTGCTCACCCTCCACCTGCCCTTTGCGGTTAGGAGGGCTGCAATGGCCAGCAATGGCTCTCCTGTCCCCTGGCTCAGAGAGCCAACGTGTGCGCGTGCGCTCAGTCTTGTCCGACTCTTTGTGACCCCATGGACGGTAGCCCGCCAGGCTCCTCTGTCCATGGGATTCTCCAGGCAAGAACACTGGAGTGGGCTGCCATGCCCTCCTCCAGGGGACCTTCCCAACCTAGGGATCACACCTGCGTGTCCCGCATGGCAGGTGGATTCTTTACCCACTGAGTCACCTGGAAAACCCAGTCAGATCAGTCAAGCAGGCTCCCCGTTCCTCCTCAAGGGTATCTTTGAATTTTTCTGCAGAAACTAAGGCCTCCACCCTGGTGGAGGATGGCAGCTTCAGGCCGGATCACGAGACCCCTAGGGCACTGCCCTGAGACTTCACCACCAACCAGAGAGAAGGAAGCCACACAGCTTGCAGCCCGCACCTCAAATCTCGCCTATAAAACCTTCTCCCTGAAAACCACGCAGGAGCTCAAGGCTTCTGGGCACGAGCCACCGTTCTCTCTGCCTGTCCCCGCAGGATACCTTTCTCTGCTCCAAACTCCAGTGCTTCCGTTTGTTTGGCCCAACTGTGCCTTGGGCACAGGACCTTGTGTTGGTCTATGAGAGGGGGCGTGGAGGTGGGGTCCTGATCCCAGGACCCGGCAGACAAGAGGGTCTCAGCCATACTCCACGTCCTTCCTCTTCCTTCTGTCTTCAAACAGGAGCCTCACGGAAGTTAGGGCCACACAGTGGATCCAGAGGCCAAAGCAAGACTGACGGGGGAAGGGGCTGGTCCCCGCGGTCCCCAGGTGGGCCCTCCAGAAGCCCCGCCTGGGCACACAGCGTGACCCTGCCTGCCCGTCCTACCTGCTCGGTGGCCCAGCTCCATTGGCTCTTGTTCCGGGGCAGTAATTCCAGGCGGAGTCCTGTAGACAAAGAAACACGCAGGCTTGTCTCAAATGACAGAAGCTCTGGAAACCCGGATGGAGGGACGGCTGAACAGGGAGGCCTGAGGTCGCCCGCCAGTCCCTGAGGAGTGGCCCCTCTGTGCCGCCTCCAGGGCTCTCTGGAACCAAGGAGCCCCCTGCTCCATCCACCCATCACCCCGGCACAGGACCTGCTTCCTGGACCCTGGCAGACTGGGTCACGTCCACCATCAGTGCCTCAAAGGTCTTTCTCGAGGAACCCAAGACTCCTCTTCCTCCTTTGCAATATTTGCCTTCTGTATTCTCCCCTATCTATACCGCCCAGCGCTCCCGAGGGGCCCCCAGCAGAGCCCCAGCCGAGAGGGGTATTGGCCCAGATCCCCCATCCCGGGGACTATTTGCCTCTTGCAAATAGGGTTTTGTCCATTTTTACTAACTGGTCGTTCAAGGAGAGGAAGCAGCTTGACGAGCACGGAGGAGAGGAGAGCCACGAACAGGCACCATTTCTGGTGTAATCTCAGTCTGTCTTCCAAAGAGCAGGCCTTTGAGTCTGATTTGAGGGCCGGCGTTGGCCTCGTCAAGAGCCCCTGCAGCTTTCAGGGTTATGTTCCTTTTTCCTAAGTGTATTTCTTTTCTTACTCATATTCTTATGCACAGTCATGCATTTTTCAAAGGCATTTGTGACATTTGTAGCATGAATAGGATAAAACGATTTATTGTATAATGGATGATTAATGCCTAGATCGAAGTGCTAAGTATCTTTTAATGAGGAAAGCATAGAAGCAGCAAGTCAGAGCTGGAAAGGATCTTTGAGATTAACTAATCCAATCTCTTTATTTTACAAATAAAGAAACTGACACCCAGAGAGAGGGAGTGATTTGTCAGGTCACCCAGCAAATTGGTCTCTGCTGATAAACTCAGGGCAGGTGAAGAACCAGATGAATTGTATTCTTTTGAAAAATCACCCCAAACAAAATGCCCTATTAATTTTGACTGAATTGATGGTGGAGCTTCTACTGTGACTCTTAATGATCCTCAGTGCCCTGGTATTCATACCCTGTGTTCCCTCCTCTCTGTTCTCGACTTTGAGTATAGGCTGGACCTACTGACTTGCTTCCTTTTTAAAAAGAATTATTGTTCATTGGGCTGTGACGGGTCTTAGCTGCAGCACACGGGATCTTCGTGACATCGTGTGCAGTCTTTCATCGCGGCACGTGGGCTCTGTAGTTGTGGCGCCTGGGTTTAGCTGCTCCAAGGCATGGGGCATCTTCGTTCCCCAACCAAGGATGGAACCTGCGTCCCCTGCACTCGAAGGCAGACTCTTTTTTTTTTTTTTTTCTACCAATGTTGTTTTGTTTTGTTTTTTTAAGTTTTATTTATTTATTTATCTTTTGGAAGGTGGGGTGGGGAGGGAGGGGGATGGGCGGGCCACTTCTATTGGTCTTTCGTTTCTCTATTTTCATCCGTCTTTGTTCTTTGGCCCTTGTAGGCCTCCCATCGCAGTGGCCACTGTTGTCGTAGAGCACTGGCTCTGGGCGCACGCGCGCCAGAACTCCGGCTCGGTAATTGGACACATGGGTCCAGCCGCTCCGCAGCACGTGGGATCTTCCCAGGCCAGGGATCGAACCGGCGCCCCTTGCACTGCAAGGCGGTGTCTTTAACCACTGGACCACCAGGGGAAGCCCGAAGGCAGACTCTTAACCACGGAGCAACCAGGAAGTCCCTGGAAGGGATGCTTGTCATCAGAAGCTGAAAGGGTGGGCTGAGGTGGGCAGTAACCTGGCTCCCAGTGACCCCGATTCCCTGGTATTTACTCTCCCACTTGTGTAATTCCATCCCTTTAAGTGTGAACTGCAGCTGCGGACTTAAAGGATGGGCTGTCATTTCTGAGATGAGACTATGAAGGACGGTGACTTCTGTCCTGTGCACGTGCTCCCTGGCTCTTCTCAGGCTGATGGAGGCAGCTGCTGGGTTGTGAGCTGCCTTCTGGAGAGACCCGCCTGGCAAGGACCTGAGGGCCTCTGCCACCCGCTCAAGAGGCTGGGGAACTGAGTCTTACCACGGTGTGGGCATGGAAAGAGGTCCTTCGCTAACTGAGCTTGAGATGAGACAGGGCCCCGGCCAATACTTTACTCACAGCCTGAGAGAGAGCCTGAGACAGACGGCCCACTGAAGCAAGGTCTGTATTCCTGATCTACAGAAACTATGAGACAATAACTGTGGTCGTAAGGGTCTAAGGCCCTCCGTTTGGGGCGATTTGTTATACAGCAGGAGCTGACAAATACAGCGCATGTGCTAAGCACTCCCCCGTCTCGTGGATTAGCCTCTCCTCATAAGGCCTCTGCGAGGTGTTTGGAGAAAGAGTTAATGTACCCTTTTTCACAGGCGGAGAAACTGAGGCTCCGAAGAGCTAAAGGACCTCACCGCAGGTGGTACCGAAACCGAGTCCCACTTCTGTCTCCTTCAAATGCTTTTTGCTCCGATCCCCGTCCCTGCTCCCCACCCCCGGCCACCCACCTGACATGCCCACAGGAGGTCCCCCTCTGCCCCAGGGAACCCCCCCCCCGCCACCCCGGTCCAGAGAGCCCTGGACTGGCCTGGGCAGATGTGTAGACTCACTGGCCGTCTCTGACCTGGAGAGAAAGATCCCAAGAAACGTTGGTCAGGGAGGGAGGGAAAGTAGATCCCTTGCGGTCTGGGCACTCCACTCACAAGCAACTCTGCACAGAGAGGAGAAAGACGAAGCCCGTGTCCCAGCAGACCCCTGGCTCACACCGAGGCCCCTGCCTCACCTCTCCACTCTCTCTCGTACTGTCAGAAAACACACGGACCGCCCTGGTGTGTGCCGAGGCCCAGGAGTCCAGATCTGTGCCGCACAACTGCTGCTGGAGACCAGTGGGTGGCTGCTGGGGCGGCCCTCCCCCACCCCCGGAGTTGCCATGGCAACCACCCTACACAGGGCTTTGTTACCTCAGAGGGCTGATAAGCCCACCCAGGGTACAGAGGCCAGGGAGAGCCAGTCCTGAGGGGCCAGCAGGGGCCACCAGGCAGCCTTCACTCTCTCACCCACTCCAACTGTCCCCTGTGCATTCACCATGGGCGAGGTGGCATCCCAGGCATGGGGGCTCAGATGCCATCAAGTGAGAAGGATGTTATTGGGATTACAACATATTAAGCAGAGAGATTGATTAGTTTTGTCTAGGGAAAAGGAGTCAGGGCTCACAAAAGGGCCATTGGAGCTGGATCTTGAAGTATGCGTAAGAGTTTAAGCAATCCGGAAGAGACTAGACTGTGAAAGGCATGGGTGTGCTTCTGAGCATAAACTAGGGTAAGGGGAATGGGGAAGGAGAGCTGCACTTGGAGCAGCGTGAGCTGTCAGAGCGAAATGACTGCAGGGATGGAACAGCGAGGATCTACTCTCTTCCCCTTAAACCCGAGGCTACTTTCTTCTCCTGTAGCTTCCTAATTCCCACTGTCAAGAGTTCTAGACCTTCGCCCAGGGACTGAAGCTGTTTTTCTGGTCCCTCCCCCGATCCCACCTCGAAGGGTCTTATTCTGAGCCAGGAGAGAGACCCAAGGTGGAGATCACCTTCCTTTTGCCTACATTAAAAAAAAAAAAAGAAAAACTTTTCAAATTTGTTTCTTTCTCTTTTTTTGCCTCTAAGTCATCATTCATTTTTCATCCACCTTTATTCTCTGGCCTGTGTGGGCCTCCCATTGCAGTGGCCTCTCGTTGCAGGGCACTGGCTCTGGGTGCATGCACGCCAGAGCACTGGCTTGTAATTGGACCCATTGGTCCAGCCGCTCCTTGGCGTGTGGCATCTTCCTGGGCCAGGGATCAAACTGGCGGCACTTGCATTGCCAGGCAGACTCTTTACCCACTGGACCACCAGGGAAGCCCCTGGCCTACATTTTTTAAATTTGTTTTTTGTTTATACTGGGGTATAATTAATGTACCATATTGTGTTAGTTTTAGGTGTACCACAAAGAGATTCAGTTACCCACATATCTATTCTTTTTCAGATTCTTTTCCTGTATAGGTTATTATGGAACACTGAGTAGAGGCCCCTGTGCTATACAAGAGGTCCTTGTTGATTATCTCTTTTATATACAGAAGTCTGTATACGTTAATCCCAACCTCCTAATTTATCCCTCCCTCCCCCGATCGTTCCCCTTTGGTAACCAGAGATTTGTTGAAGATGGTCAGTCTGTTCCGTTTTATATTCCGCATGTAAGTGGTATCATATGATATTTATCTTTCTCTAACTTACTTCATTTGGTATGATCATTTCTAGGCCCTCCATGTTGCTGCAAATGACATTATTCCATTCTTTTTTACGGCTGAGTAATGTTCTATTCATACATAACATGCACCTCACCTTCAGTATCCATCTGTTGATGGACATTTAGGTTGCTGCCATGTCTTGTTACTGTCAGGCATGCTGCAATGTACGCTGCGTTGGCCCACATCTGGCATCACCTTTTCTGAAAGGCCCTAGGGCCTGTGGGACATCGCTTTGAACACTCATTTCCAGTGGAAGACCAGCTATCTCCTCGCCCACCCTCTCCTCCCAGAGGGCTGGGCCCACAGCAGGAAAGGGTGGCACCTGGCTAGCTGGTCCCACCCTCTCCCTGGCTTCCTGATGCCCCTTTCAGGTAAGATCCCAGGATGCTCCGTCTGACAAGTATCCACAGGCGGCTTTTTTTGCTAAAACAAAATAATAAAGTGTTGTCCCCAGGGTGGGGACTGCTGCGGAGGTTCCTTCCTCAGTGGGGTCTGAGGTATCTGAAGGAGAAGGAAGTAGGAAAACTGAAAGTGTTAGTGCCTCTAAGTCATCATTCATTTTTCATCCACCTTTATTCTCTGGCCTGTGTGGGCCTCCCATTGCAGTGGCCTCTCGTTGCAGGGCACTGGCTCTGGGTGCATGCACGCCAGAGCACTGGCTTGTAATTGGACCCATTGGTCCAGCCGCTCCTTGGCGTGTGGCATCTTCCTGGGCCAGGGATCAAACTGGCGGCACTTGCATTGCCAGGCAGACTCTTTACCCACTGGACCACCAGGGAAGCCCCTGGCCTACATTTTTTAAATTTGTTTTTTGTTTATACTGGGGTATAATTAATGTACCATATTGTGTTAGTTTTAGGTGTACCACAAAGAGATTCAGTTACCCACATATCTATTCTTTTCTGATTCTTTTCCTGTATAGGTTATTATGGAACACTGAGTAGAGGCCCCTGTGCTATACAAGAGGTCCTTGTTGATTATCTCTTTTATATACAGAAGTCTGTATACGTTAATCCCAACCTCCTAATTTATCCCTCCCTCCCCCGATCGTTCCCCTTTGGTAACCAGAGATTTGTTGAAGATGGTCAGTCTGTTCCGTTTTATATTCCGCATGTAAGTGGTATCATATGATATTTATCTTTCTCTAACTTACTTCATTTGGTATGATCATTTCTAGGCCCTCCATGTTGCTGCAAATGACATTATTCCATTCTTTTTTACGGCTGAGTAATGTTCTATTCATACATAACATGCACCTCACCTTCAGTATCCATCTGTTGATGGACATTTAGGTTGCTGCCATGTCTTGTTACTGTCAGGCATGCTGCAATGTACGCTGCGTTGGCCTACATCTGGCATCACCTTTTCTGAAAGGCCCTAGGGCCTGTGGGACATCGCTTTGAACACTCATTTCCAGTGGAAGACCAGCTATCTCCTCGCCCACCCTCTCCTCCCAGAGGGCTGGGCCCACAGCAGGAAAGGGTGGCACCTGGCTAGCTGGTCCCACCCTCTCCCTGGCTTCCTGATGCCCCTTTCAGGTAAGATCCCAGGATGCTCCGTCTGACAAGTATCCACAGGCGGCTTTTTTTGCTAAAACAAAATAATAAAGTGTTGTCCCCAGGGTGGGGACTGCTGGGAGGTTCCTTCCTCAGTGGGGTCTGAGGTATCTGAAGGAGAAGGAAGTAGGAAAACTGAAAGTGTTAGTGGCTCAGTTGCATCTAACTCTTCGTGACTCATGGACTGAAGCCCACCAGGCTCCTCTCTCCGTGGAATTCTCCAGGCAAGGATACTGGAGTGAGTGGCTGTGCCCTCCTCCAGGAGATCTTCTCAACCCAGGGATCAAATCTCCCTCATTGCAGAGGGATCCTTTCCCAGATGAGCCACCAGGGAAGCCCAAGACTACTGGAGTGGGTAGCCTATCCCTTCTCTAGGGGATCTTCCTGATCAGGAATGGAACTGGGGTCTCATGGAGCGAGGATGGAACCAGGGAGAAATAGGCACACACAGCTACTTGAAAAGGCCAAGTTTATTCCAGTGTTGCCGGGCAAAGGAGCTCTCTACACATGAACTCTAGACAGTAGGCGACGCCTTGGCCGACGAGGCAAGGATGAGCTGCAGGCCACGCCGGGGTCCCTCCCCCGGCAGGAGGTGTGGGTGAGGAGAGGGGAGGCCCCCGCTCAGGCCTTCCCCTGGGACACGCGGGTCTCTGAGGGCGCCCGGTGGAACCACTCAAACCAGGAGCCGTCGTAGACGGCCACGTCGGGCTTGCCACAGAGGTAGGCGGCCAGGGCGATGTGGCAGGCGGTGACCCCCTTCCGGCACGTGGCGATGATGGGCTTTGCGAGGTCCACCTTCTCGGCCGCGAACATGGCGCGGAGCTCGTCTGGGCTCTTCTCAAAGCCGTCCTCTGTCAGGAAGTTCATGAAGGGCATGTTGACCGAGCCTCGGATGTGGCCCGAGTCCAGACCTGGGGGGGCAGACAACAGGACAGGGTCAGGAACAGCACAGGGGTGGGCCCGAAAGTTGGACTCGACCACGGCTGTGAGGTCAGGGAGCTATGCAAACCGAAATAACGTCCGCCTTTCTCAGGGCTCATATGCCCCTTTCAGGTAAGATCCCAGGATGCTCCTGACAAGTATCCACAGGCGGCTTTTTGCTAAAACAAAATAATAAAGTGTTGTCCCCAGGGTGGGGACTGCTGCGGAGGTTCCTTCCTCAGTGGGGTCTGAGGTATCTGAAGGAGAAGGAAGTAGGAAAACTGAAAGTGTTAGTGGCTCAGTTGCATCTAACTCTTCGTGACTCATGGACTGAAGCCCACCAGGCTCCTCTCTCCGTGGAATTCTCCAGGCAAGGATACTGGAGTGAGTGGCTGTGCCCTCCTCCAGGAGATCTTCTCAACCCAGGGATCAAATCTCCCTCATTGCAGAGGGATCCTTTCCCAGATGAGCCACCAGGGAAGCCCAAGACTACTGGAGTGGGTAGCCTATCCCTTCTCTAGGGGATCTTCCTGATCAGGAATGGAACTGGGGTCTCATGGAGCGAGGATGGAACCAGGGAGAAATAGGCACACACAGCTACTTGAAAAGGCCAAGTTTATTCCAGTGTTGCCGGGCAAAGGAGCTCTCTACACATGAACTCTAGACAGTAGGCGACGCCTTGGCCGACGAGGCAAGGATGAGCTGCAGGCCACGCCGGGGTCCCTCCCCCGGCAGGAGGTGTGGGTGAGGAGAGGGGAGGCCCCCGCTCAGGCCTTCCCCTGGGACACGCGGGTCTCTGAGGGCGCCCGGTGGAACCACTCAAACCAGGAGCCGTCGTAGACGGCCACGTCGGGCTTGCCACAGAGGTAGGCGGCCAGGGCGATGTGGCAGGCGGTGACCCCCTTCCGGCACGTGGCGATGATGGGCTTTGCGAGGTCCACCTTCTCGGCCGCGAACATGGCGCGGAGCTCGTCTGGGCTCTTCTCAAAGCCGTCCTCTGTCAGGAAGTTCATGAAGGGCATGTTGACCGAGCCTCGGATGTGGCCCGAGTCCAGACCTGGGGGGGCAGACAACAGGACAGGGTCAGGAACAGCACAGGGGTGGGCCCGAAAGTTGGACTCGACCACGGCTGTGAGGTCAGGGAGCTATGCAAACCGAAATAACGTCCGCCTTTCTCAGAGCTCAACTGGTTCCAGCCCTGCCTACATCCAATGCTCGTGACCTCCACCCACTCCAGAACCTACCAGATGTAGGAACGTCCCACCTGCTTGAGAGGACGGGGGTAGTCTCGGCTCTACCATCTACTGACCTTTACCTGGGGCAAACTGTTTCCCATCTCTGAATCTCAGTTTTCTTATCTGTCAAAAGGGTTTCGCGGTACACTTCTAACTCACAGGGCTGTGGAGGAGAGCAAATGGAATGATGAAGGCAATCCATGCGCTGAGCCAATGGCTGAGCACACAGTGGTGAGGGGGAGACATAGGCCGTGCTTTCAGGGAGGTTATGGTCTAGCAAGGAAGATACAGGTTAAACAAGAACCTAATTCACTCAGCAGTAATGTCGCCCATTTTACAGATGAGTACACTGAGGCTCAACAAAGTGAAAAGGCTAGCTTGAGGCCACACAGTGGAGAAGGAAATGGCAACCCACTCCAGTATTCTTGCCCGGAGAATCCCCATGGACAGAGGAGCCTGACGGGCTGCAATCCACAGGGTCACATAGAGTCGGACACGAGGCCACACAGAGAGGCAAAGGCAGACCCAGGATTATGCTGCATCCCCTGGTTTGCCTGTCAGGCACAGTGCGTAAAGAGCCTGTGACTTGATAGTAGACAGAAGTGCAAATCCCAGTTCTGCCACTTACCGGAGGGGTGACCCCAAGCAGAGGAGAGGCCACCTCTCTGAGCCTCAGTGTCCCCAAAGGCAATGTGGGGTGCTGCCGTAAAGGGGGACGCAGGCCTCCCTCGACCGGCCGCTGTCTCAGCTGCTGCTGCTGCTCCATCACTTTCCCACCTTCCCTGGGCTCAGGCGAGAGCGGTGGCCCCGTGGCCCCTTTAGGACCTTCCTAGCAGCCCCGAGAGGCTTTGACAGAAGCAGAATGGGGGTTAGGTTGGCGCTCGGGTCCATTCCTGAAACTTCTCTGCATCCCCTGCCAAATCTGGGCGTCAGGACAGCCACCCTAGCGGGGAAGCGGGACTGGGCCGTGGCAGAGCCGGTGCCCCAGGTGGGGCCAAGGCCAAGGCCAAGGCCCAGCTCCAGCATGGCCAGGTCACTCCTCCTCCAGCGCCCCACACCCTGGCTGACTGAGCACTGGGAGGGGGGCCTGAGAAAGGTTGGGGGTCTCTTTGGGTGTGCCTCTCTCCCAAGCTCCCGCTTAACCCAGACTGTGGGGCAGGCAGGACCAGGTGGGCAGCGGCGAGAGGGAGATCTGCCCACACACAGGGACAGTGTGCGGGCCGCTGTGCCCTGAATGTCCGAGCCTCGGCTTCCCACCTGGGAAATGGGGAGATAACCACACCCACCTCACAGGCTTGTGGGGTAGCCAGCTTCTGCAGATCAAAGCCCTTCAAGACCTGGGCACCCAGGAGGTGGGCAGTCAGGCCAACAATGTCCCATTCTCCTCACTCCGAAGCCAAAGAGAATTCGAAATTCACTGGCCCAAGTCAAGACTTCCTTTGATTCACTACAGATGTCTTGACTTAGAAAATTATGGTGATTTTCTTCCTGTTGTGATTTCATTTTTGCCTGGCAGTTTTCATCTGAGATCAGATGTGGACTGACCCTGCTGATGACGAATAATTGGTCTGTTGGCTTCAAGGGCATTCTTTTCCAAGAAACCCAACTTAAAATGTTTTGGGGAGTCCCCTGGTAGCCTAGTAGTTAGGATTCTGGACGTTAACTGCTGGGGCCCTGGCTGTGAAATCCTGCAAGGCGTGCAGGCAAAAACAACAAAAGAAAGGCTCGGATAGAGGGCATTAAAGAGCATCAATGTTTGTGGAGTCCTAAGCGTGGGTTTTTTTTTTAATTTTCTGAGTGCGGTTTTGTTTCTTTCCACCCATCTCTGATGAAAGAGCTTTATTATTCCGTGCCAAAGGTGTGGGGTGCTGCCGAAAGGGACGAGGCCTCCTCGACCGGCCGCTGTCTCAGCTGCTGCTGCTCCATCACTTTCCCACCTTCCCTGGGCTCAGGCGAGAGCGGTGGCCCCGTGGCCCCTTTAGGACCTTCCTAGCAGCCCCGAGAGGCTTTGACAGAAGCAGAATGGGGGTTAGGTTGGCGCTCGGGTCCATTCCTGAAACTTCTCTGCATCCCCTGCCAAATCTGGGCGTCAGGACAGCCACCCTAGCGGGGAAGCGGGACTGGGCCGTGGCAGAGCCGGTGCCCCAGGTGGGGCCAAGGCCAAGGCCAAGGCCCAGCTCCAGCATGGCCAGGTCACTCCTCCTCCAGCGCCCCACACCCTGGCTGACTGAGCACTGGGAGGGGGGCCTGAGAAAGGTTGGGGGTCTCTTTGGGTGTGCCTCTCTCCCAAGCTCCCGCTTAACCCAGACTGTGGGGCAGGCAGGACCAGGTGGGCAGCGGCGAGAGGGAGATCTGCCCACACACAGGGACAGTGTGCGGGCCGCTGTGCCCTGAATGTCCGAGCCTCGGCTTCCCACCTGGGAAATGGGGAGATAACCACACCCACCTCACAGGCTTGTGGGGTAGCCAGCTTCTGCAGATCAAAGCCCTTCAAGACCTGGGCACCCAGGAGGTGGGCAGTCAGGCCAACAATGTCCCATTCTCCTCACTCCGAAGCCAAAGAGAATTCGAAATTCACTGGCCCAAGTCAAGACTTCCTTTGATTCACTACAGATGTCTTGACTTAGAAAATTATGGTGATTTTCTTCCTGTTGTGATTTCATTTTTGCCTGGCAGTTTTCATCTGAGATCAGATGTGGACTGACCCTGCTGATGACGAATAATTGGTCTGTTGGCTTCAAGGGCATTCTTTTCCAAGAAACCCAACTTAAAATTTTTTGGGGGAGTCCCTGGTAGCCTAGTAGTTAGGATTCTGGACGTTAACTGCTGGGGCCCTGGCTGTGAAATCCTGCAAGGCGTGCAGGCAAAAACAACAAAAGAAAGGCTCGGATAGAGGGCATTAAAGAGCATCAATGTTTGTGGAGTCCTAAGCGTGGGTTTTTTTTTTAATTTTCTGAGTGCGGTTTTGTTTCTTTCCACCCATCTCTGATGAAAGAGCTTTATTATTTTCTTCTAATTACATAAAAGGAAGTATAAAAAGTGGTGGTATGGGGGAGGTTTCTGTCGACTCTGGTCCCCCGCACCGGGCCAGCCTTGGGAGTCCGGGGCCCTCCCTTTCTGCCAGCCAGCGCTCACGGCCTGGCCTGGGGCTCACAGCCTGCCGGAGGAATTTAAATGAACAGGAACTGGCCGCCCGCGCTGGGGGAGGGCTGGGATGGACTTGGCAGGAGACCCTGAGACCAGCCAAGTAGGGGAAAGGGACTTTGCCCCCGGGGGCAAGGGCTCCTGCCGTCCTCCGCAGCCTTGCGGCTCTCCCTGCCCTAGTCACCACCCAGACCTCTGGCATCAGGCCCACAGACAACGGCTTATTTCAAGAACTTTTCCTCAATCCGCACAACGCCAGACAGACGAACCTCCCGGCACGAATGGGGGACCCAGGCTCAGAGAGGTGAGGTACCTTGCCACAGGACACACAGTCCAGGTATGATGCGTAGTCAGGTGTGTCCGACCTCAAAGCCTCTGTACTTTGGCTACCCTGAGTCTTCCTAGAAAGAGGGGCAGAGGCAGGCTAAGATGACCTCTCATGATGACCGGTTCGAGGTCTGGGACTTGGTGTTCCGGCACCAAGAAGGTGCCGGTTGAGTCGGTAAGTTAGCATCCTCCAGGTCCCTGATAGGTATGTGTTCTTTCCTTGCTTGTACCTGTGCTATTCTTTCTTGCTTTCATCCTAAAGACACCAAGGAGTCCAGGGCAGGCAGCCCCGGTGGGCAGCCCTCAACCCTGGCTGCAGGGAGGCAACTTGGCCCCCCATCCCCACCCCAGCCTCTAGCCCTGGGGAGAAACACCGGCAGGAGTCACATGACCCCACAAAGCAAAGTCTTGGAGCTCTGACCACTCCGTGTTTGCTCACGCAGCAGCGGCCTTGGGAAATAACCCCACTCTGATCCTGTGACTGAGATCCAGTCGTGGCCCCTGTGTCTGGCTACAGAAGTTTCTGCTTCCTTTCCCCACCTGCAAAGTGGGGCCACTCTGAACCCCCGCCTGCCTCCCCTGCTGTGGGTGCCCAGGGGAGAACGCATATAAAGGGTCCTTCAAATAACAGTATGCATTAGAGGGTCCCTAGCCTTCCTCTTCGACCCACAGAAAAAGAGAATTAAGGTTTATAGACACGGAGCTGGATCAACACCCACCTCTCTTCTCTCCCTTCCCCCCAAAGCTGCTCCTACAAGGTGAGCAGTGCTGTCCATCAGGAGGGTTCCGAGGGGAAGGGAGCTGGCCGAGGCCACACCAGGGCGTACACCCAGGTCTGTCTGACTCTCACTTTTTGCCCCTTACGCACAGGACAGAAGTCCCTGGGAGCACAAAACTGAGATGGGGTGGGGGAGTTGCTTGCCTGAAATGGGCGGGAAGTGGCTGTGGGGTTCACCACCCAGACCTCTGGCATCAGGCCCACAGACAACGGCTTATTTCAAGAACTTTTCCTCAATCCGCACAACGCCAGACAGACGAACCTCCCGGCACGAATGGGGGACCCAGGCTCAGAGAGGTGAGGTACCTTGCCACAGGACACACAGTCCAGGTATGATGCGTAGTCAGGTGTGTCCGACCTCAAAGCCTCTGTACTTTGGCTACCCTGAGTCTTCCTAGAAAGAGGGGCAGAGGCAGGCTAAGATGACCTCTCATGATGACCGGTTCGAGGTCTGGGACTTGGTGTTCCGGCACCAAGAAGGTGCCGGTTGAGTCGGTAAGTTAGCATCCTCCAGGTCCCTGATAGGTATGTGTTCTTTCCTTGCTTGTACCTGTGCTATTCTTTCTTGCTTTCATCCTAAAGACACCAAGGAGTCCAGGGCAGGCAGCCCCGGTGGGCAGCCCTCAACCCTGGCTGCAGGGAGGCAACTTGGCCCCCCATCCCCACCCCAGCCTCTAGCCCTGGGGAGAAACACCGGCAGGAGTCACATGACCCCACAAAGCAAAGTCTTGGAGCTCTGACCACTCCGTGTTTGCTCACGCAGCAGCGGCCTTGGGAAATAACCCCACTCTGATCCTGTGACTGAGATCCAGTCGTGGCCCCTGTGTCTGGCTACAGAAGTTTCTGCTTCCTTTCCCCACCTGCAAAGTGGGGCCACTCTGAACCCCCGCCTGCCTCCCCTGCTGTGGGTGCCCAGGGGAGAACGCATATAAAGGGTCCTTCAAATAACAGTATGCATTAGAGGGTCCCTAGCCTTCCTCTTCGACCCACAGAAAAAGAGAATTAAGGTTTATAGACACGGAGCTGGATCAACACCCACCTCTCTTCTCTCCCTTCCCCCCAAAGCTGCTCCTACAAGGTGAGCAGTGCTGTCCATCAGGAGGGTTCCGAGGGGAAGGGAGCTGGCCGAGGCCACACCAGGGCGTACACCCAGGTCTGTCTGACTCTCACTTTTTGCCCCTTACGCACAGGACAGAAGTCCCTGGGAGCACAAAACTGAGATGGGGTGGGGGAGAGTTGCTTGCCTGAAATGGGCGGGAAGTGGCTGTGGGGTTTCTAAGGCCCTGCTTCCAGGTCCTCTCGGGAGTCATTCCTTCCTCGGACACCCCGGGGCTGCCACCCAGACGCCCCTGGGCATTACATCTGGATGGCCGAGCCCGGGGGGGGGGGGGGCTCCCTGATCCCGTGAACTCAGCAGCGCTTCCCTAGTATCCCATACGGGAGGCCAGCAAAGCCTCTTAGGCGGGTTCTCTAGACAGCCCCAGCCCTCGCAGTCCCTTACCCTTCTCAGAGAACCTTTCCGGCCACTGCTGTGCTTCATAAACACACAGTCAGGTAGCCCGGGTTGGCATGACTCTTTTTATCTTATAAGGGGACCCAGAGAGGCTGAGCGATGAAATGATCGAAGTCCCAGCATAGAGGAGCAGGACTTGAGCTGGGGCCCGCATTCCCTGGTCATCGGATGAGAACGGGAGCCAGGAGGCTGGCAGCAGAGATGGGGAGGGGCTTTAGAATCAGGGGTTTCAAGGGGGTTTTACCTGCAGCCACAGACTTTTCCCTCTCTGAGCCTCAGTGTCCTCATCTCTAAAATAGGAGTAAGGAGATTGGATCTGGCACCTCTCAACTCGACCCTCACTTACTGTTTGCTCTGGGCAAGCTGGGGAGCAGCCAGAGAAACAATGCAACCTCTCCTCCCTCCAGCGGCATCTCCAGTGCCTAAGAGAGAAGGCGACTTGAACCAAGGCCAGGAGGGGCTATGAATCTTCAACTCCAGACCTCTTGAGAGCAAGCCAGGAAAGAGAACCACGGTCCTGGAGAAAGGCACAGTGGGGAGCGCAGAGCCCTGTCCCTTCCTGGTTCTGCCTCCATCTACCCAAGTGGCCTTGACCCATTCCTTCCTCTGTGCACCACAGCCTCCCCTCTAACCAGAGAGGTGATCTCTTGGGCCCTGGGGCTCTAGCAGTGTTGGATCCCAGCACTCTCCTCAGAGGTGCAAAAAGGAAGAGACTTTGCAACAAGTTAGTCCAAATGTTGCACAGGAGCTGGATTCCAAAGAGGCTCCTCCGGCACAGAGCTGCAGCCCCCTCAGGTCATCCTGCATCCTGAGAGCAGTGAGGCCTGGCAGGATGGTGCTGCACTCTGGTTTGAAACTAGGCAGCCCTGGGTTTAGATCTGGACTCTTGCCACCTGACTGAGCAAGTAACCTAAGGAGGTCCAGGAGAGCTGGAGGGAGCCGAGGGCTGGGGAACAGCACTTGGTCATGTCTCTAAGAATTTCTGAAGAGGTCAAGGCGTCCTGAGGAGACTTCTGTACAGCGAAGATTGTGTGGCTCAGGGGAGCTAGTGCCTGGCATGGGTGCAGGTGGATATGTCCTCAGTTATCTCTGCGTCACACTCCACACAAGTGCTAGGTCGTGCCTTAGCAGGGGACTATGGGAACCACGCGTCCGTCCCCATGTATCATAGCTGGAAAGGTCTCTAGGTTGGGCTCTACCCTTTCATTTTACAGCTGGAAAGACTGTCATTTTACAGCTGGAAAGCTCCCCCCACCATGGGGCGAGGAGGGGCAACACCTTACTTCCCATCTCGCCATTGGGCAATGCTCCCCAGGGACCGTCCCCCCAAGGGGACACCTACCTACTGCATCTGGCTCCGGCTGGGTGCCCAGGTACCGCCCTTGGGCCCGTGAATCCACCAGCTGGAATCTCTTCGATTCGAGGTTCTCCAGCACTTGTTCATAGGTCTTGAGCAGGGAGCGGTCCAGCGTGGCTTTGAAGACGGCTGGCTCTGGGCGGGAGGGCTCCGATGTCACCGGGTGACCCTCCTTCAGCCAGTTCCGGAAGCCACCATTGAGCACGGACACCGTGCGGTGGCCAAACACACGGAACATCCACCAGACCCGCGGTGCATAGAAGGTGCCCAGGTCGTCCCCATCGTACACAACCACGTGGGTATCGTTGCTGATGCCCAGGCCGCCCACGTAGTCGGCGAAGCCCACCTCGCTGGGCAGCATCACCTCGTAGGGCGACGCCTTGTCTCGACACTCCTCTGTGCACCACAGCCTCCCTCTAACCAGAGAGGTGATCTCTTGGGCCCTGGGGCTCTAGCAGTGTTGGATCCCAGCACTCTCCTCAGAGGTGCAAAAAGGAAGAGACTTTGCAACAAGTTAGTCCAAATGTTGCACAGGAGCTGGATTCCAAAGAGGCTCCTCCGGCACAGAGCTGCAGCCCCCTCAGGTCATCCTGCATCCTGAGAGCAGTGAGGCCTGGCAGGATGGTGCTGCACTCTGGTTTGAAACTAGGCAGCCCTGGGTTTAGATCTGGACTCTTGCCACCTGACTGAGCAAGTAACCTAAGGAGGTCCAGGAGAGCTGGAGGGAGCCGAGGGCTGGGGAACAGCACTTGGTCATGTCTCTAAGAATTTCTGAAGAGGTCAAGGCGTCCTGAGGAGACTTCTGTACAGCGAAGATTGTGTGGCTCAGGGGAGCTAGTGCCTGGCATGGGTGCAGGTGGATATGTCCTCAGTTATCTCTCGCCACACTCCACACAAGTGCTAGGTCGTGCCTTAGCAGGGGACTATGGGAACCACGCGTCCGTCCCCATGTATCATAGCTGGAAAGGTCTCTAGGTTGGGCTCTACCCTTTCATTTTACAGCTGGAAAGACTGTCATTTTACAGCTGGAAAGCTCCCCCCACCATGGGGCGAGGAGGGGCAACACCTTACTTCCCATCTCGCCATTGGGCAATGCTCCCCAGGGACCGTCCCCCCAAGGGGACACCTACCTACTGCATCTGGCTCCGGCTGGGTGCCCAGGTACCGCCCTTGGGCCCGTGAATCCACCAGCTGGAATCTCTTCGATTCGAGGTTCTCCAGCACTTGTTCATAGGTCTTGAGCAGGGAGCGGTCCAGCGTGGCTTTGAAGACGGCTGGCTCTGGGCGGGAGGGCTCCGATGTCACCGGGTGACCCTCCTTCAGCCAGTTCCGGAAGCCACCATTGAGCACGGACACCGTGCGGTGGCCAAACACACGGAACATCCACCAGACCCGCGGTGCATAGAAGGTGCCCAGGTCGTCCCCATCGTACACAACCACGTGGGTATCGTTGCTGATGCCCAGGCCGCCCACGTAGTCGGCGAAGCCCACCTCGCTGGGCAGCATCACCTCGTAGGGCGACGCCTTGTCTCGACACTCCTCTATGTCAAAGAAGGAGGCGCCGGGCACATGGCGCTCCAGATACTCCTTGCGGGCCTCGCGGGTGCCCGGAGAGTACCAGGACGCGTCCAGCACCCGAAGGCCAGGGCCCAGCTTACCAGCCCGGACAGACTCCGCCAGCCACTTGGTGGAGACCAGCGCCCGGTAGAGCACCTGCTGAACCATGGTGTCGGCTCTCCGTGTCACCTGGCGCGGGTGGGAACCGGGAAAGAGACCGGCGTGAGGGCTGCAGGCGCAGTGGGCGGGGACCCGGGGGGAGGAGCTTTGCTCGGCTGCACTCCCCCAAGGGTGTCGTGTTTATAGCAACCCGACAGGGCCGGGGTGCAGTGGTTTAGATCTGCAGACTCCCTAAGGAAAGCCTGCTTCGGCCGCTCCCTGCGCCCCCCGCCCGCGCACAAGTGGGTGGAGCAGAGGGCTCCAGACGGGGGAGCTGGCGGGGAGGGTGTCTGGCCCTAGCAGCGACTATCCTCTCCCTCGGGATCCTGCCAGAAAGCAGCGAAAAGATGTCCACGACGCGAGGGGAAGGCATCTTGGGCTTAGCGACCTCTTCCTGGAGGGCAGGGGGATGGGCGCAAGGGAAAGGGTCCGCGGGAGGCCCACCCCCACCCTCACCCGCGCCTCGGCTCGCAAACCTTCCTGCGGCCTCTCAGCAACCTGGGGCCGCCCGCCTCCCGAATGCCCGAGTCCGGCCCGGCCCGGTGCCCTCTGCCCCAGTGGATTCCAGGGTTCCCGGGGCTCCCCGCCCAGCTCTCGCAACCGGGACACTCCCCTAGGGCGCAGGTGGTCCGTTCGGCGGCCCAATCCCGAACGCCCCGGGCGCCTGCAGCCGCCCACCCCGCCCCACTCACTCGCCCACGCCGCCGCCCTGGCGCTCGGCCCTGCCGGTTGGAGAAGTTGGCAGGTTCAAACCCGGAGCCCGCGACTCCCCGGCCGGCCCACACCATCGCGCCGCCGCCCGGGGGAGGACCGCGCGCCGCCAGCCCCTCCCCGCGCCCCCGCCCCCGCGCCGCCCGCGCCCCCGGCCACCCCTCGGAAGCGCGGCGCCGCCCGGGTCCCAGAGGACGCTCCGGGGACGCCGGGCGGGCGGGGGCGGCGCGGCGCGGGGCTGGGCGGCGCGGGCATCCCCCCGTGGCCGGGCCAGTGGAAGGCCCCGGGAACCGCGGCTCCGAGTGGCTGGGGCGGTGGGCTGTGCCGGAGTCTCCTCCCTTTGGCCCGGCCGCAGGTTGGTGGCGGGAGGAGGGGACAGCCGAGGGCTCGGGGAGGGGGCGCTCTGCGAGGGGGTCATGGCCGAACCCGGAAGCTGGGAGCCCGAGACTCCGGTAACTGCTGCGGCGGGGCTTTTGCCTGGCTTTGGAGGGAGGCCGATCGTCGGGGTGCGCGGCGTGGGACTCCCTCCCGGGGCCTGAGCAGAGCAAGGGGCCGCAGTCCGGGCGGGAAGGCGCTCCCTTGGCTTCACCCCATGGATGGCTTTCTGCGGCTGCGGGGGGCGGCCCGCTGGGTGGGGCCAGGGTAAGTGGCAGGGGAGGGGGTGTCACCGGGTGCCATCCGAGACGGGAGAAAGGAGAACTAATAAAGCCAGAGAGGCCAGGGAGAGGAGGCCAACTGACCCACAGGCTCCAGGAGGACAAACTGGCCAAGAACTTCCTGGAGTGAAGGGAACTGACCTTTGTGGAAGCCTGCTTGGTGAGGCGCTTTCTTGGGGACTCCTGTGGCTGTCACTTCCCACCACAGTCCTGGGAGGAGGCCAGAAACTTATTTAAGGACTTGAAAACCAGGCCCAGCGAGTTGCCCAGCGGCTCCTGGTTGCTTTGAGGCCAGGCGGCTTGCTAATCCTGGATCTGAAGCCCATGTGGCAGGGGCTACTTTTGTTTACCTTCTTATCCCCAAAGCCACCTACTTAAAAAAAACAACAACAACTGCCTTTGTCCTTAACTTAACCTATTTCATTGTAAGTGTATATAATATTGTACAGTGGCTGTGTTTAACAACGGGTTGTTTTTTTTTATCATTATTTCAAAAATTTTTGACCTCATTTATTGGTGTTTTTTTATTTACTTTCATCCATCTTTATTCTTTGGCCTGTGTGGGCCTCCCATTGCAGTGGCCTCTCACTCCAGAGTGCTGGCCCGTAATTGGACACACTGGTCCAGCCGCTCTGCAGCATGTGGAATCTTCCCTGGCCGGGGTTTGAACCGGTGCCCCTTGCACTGCAAGGAGGACTCTTGACCCACGGGACCACCAGGGAAGCCCAACTGGTTGGCTTTCATTCCTGAAAATCTAACAACTGAGGATGGGATACCCCTGCCCCAATTCAGCTTTTGTATATGCTGCTATGTGTGCTTGGAATGCTTTTCTCATCCCCCTTGAAGAAATTCTTTTTTTTTTTTTTCCTGAAACAACTGCCGAACCCGGAAGCTGGGAGCCCGAGACTCCGGTAACTGCTGCGGCGGGGCTTTTGCCTGGCTTTGGAGGGAGGCCGATCGTCGGGGTGCGCGGCGTGGGACTCCCTCCCGGGGCCTGAGCAGAGCAAGGGGCCGCAGTCCGGGCGGGAAGGCGCTCCCTTGGCTTCACCCCATGGATGGCTTTCTGCGGCTGCGGGGGGCGGCCCGCTGGGTGGGGCCAGGGTAAGTGGCAGGGGAGGGGGTGTCACCGGGTGCCATCCGAGACGGGAGAAAGGAGAACTAATAAAGCCAGAGAGGCCAGGGAGAGGAGGCCAACTGACCCACAGGCTCCAGGAGGACAAACTGGCCAAGAACTTCCTGGAGTGAAGGGAACTGACCTTTGTGGAAGCCTGCTTGGTGAGGCGCTTTCTTGGGGACTCCTGTGGCTGTCACTTCCCACCACAGTCCTGGGAGGAGGCCAGAAACTTATTTAAGGACTTGAAAACCAGGCCCAGCGAGTTGCCCAGCGGCTCCTGGTTGCTTTGAGGCCAGGCGGCTTGCTAATCCTGGATCTGAAGCCCATGTGGCAGGGGCTACTTTTGTTTACCTTCTTATCCCCAAAGCCACCTACTTAAAAAAAACAACAACAACTGCCTTTGTCCTTAACTTAACCTATTTCATTGTAAGTGTATATAATATTGTACAGTGGCTGTGTTTAACAACGGGTTGTTTTTTTTTATCATTATTTCAAAAATTTTTGACCTCATTTATTGGTGTTTTTTTATTTACTTTCATCCATCTTTATTCTTTGGCCTGTGTGGGCCTCCCATTGCAGTGGCCTCTCACTCCAGAGTGCTGGCCCGTAATTGGACACACTGGTCCAGCCGCTCTGCAGCATGTGGAATCTTCCCTGGCCGGGGTTTGAACCGGTGCCCCTTGCACTGCAAGGAGGACTCTTGACCCACGGGACCACCAGGGAAGCCCAACTGGTTGGCTTTCATTCCTGAAAATCTAACAACTGAGGATGGGATACCCCTGCCCCAATTCAGCTTTTGTATATGCTGCTATGTGTGCTTGGAATGCTTTTCTCATCCCCCTTGAAGAAATTCTTTTTTTTTTTTTTTCCTGAAACAACTATCTGCTCAACGAAAGTTGCAAAAATTAGTACTATGGTAAGCCTTTACCGGGGAATCCTCTGAGCTTAGTACCGTGCAGTCAAGGGAGAGAGAGGGCCAGGACGTGCAGGACGGGGAGGCCCATGCAGAAGGTCCAGTCTGACTGGAAGCCTTGCCACTCCCGGGCCCAGAGGCAGCCTGGCGCTCGCACTTCCCCTCTCGCCACTGTGTGCACTCTGGAGGTGGGCCTGGGGCTGTCCTATTTGTCTGAAGGTCCTGGACCGTAGGTAGCAGCCCCACCTAAAGCCACCCAGGCCCGTCCAAGCGTATTGGAACCTGGTCCACACCCTTTGGTGATACACACCGCCTGCCCGAACCTCCCCTACCTCCTGTCACAGTCCTTTATGGAAACTACCAATCCAGCATAGGGAGTGTCCGTGCGTGCGCGTGTGCGTGTGTGTGGCAGGATGACCTCAGACCCCTGAAATTGCACTCCATGCTGAAATTCGAAGATTCTAGACTTGCCACTGATGGTTCAAAATCCACCCTTGAGAGTAACTTTGAAGAAATAATGGGATTTCTAATCGTTTTTAGCGATTATTAAAACCAGCCATATGCAGGGCATGATGGTGGCACCCCAGTGTTCATTATTTAATCTTCACCATAAGAGAGTTCTTCACAGGCCCACCCTCACACGCCTGGTTAAGTGGGGGGTAGGACTGGCACTGACTTAGGAGGAGTTCGGGCTCCCAGGTCAGGGTTCTCTCCACTCCGAATGGATCCTTGGGGAAGAAAAGACCAAGGTGTCTGGAGAATGAGGCGTGGGGAGGGCCCGCTGTGTCCCTCAACCTTACCCAGCTGCAGCGGGCACAGGCCCTGGGATCACGCCTTAGCCAGAGCTTCTGGCCGCCTCACCCTGAAGGTCAAATGGCTCCTGAGCAGGTCGCATCACTCTGACTGCCCCTTCCTCCCACCTTCCCTCTCCTTCTGACCCGAGCTGAGCTGGTGACCCCCACTCCCAGGCTCCTACTGAACTCTGGACTTCCTGCCATTATGCTGCTGCTTTTTTCTTTTGGTGGCAAGCGTGGGCTACTCTTCATTGCCGTGCTCAGGCTCCTCATTGTGGTGGCTTCTCTTGTTGCAGAGCACAGTCATTAGGGCACGCGGGCTTAGTACGTTGGAGTACTAAGGCTCAGTAGCTGCGGCTCACAGGCTCTAGAGCACGGGCTCCGTAGTTGCGGCGCACAGGCTTAGTGACCCCCAAGGCATGTGGGCTCTTCCTAGACCTGTCATTGAACCTGTGTTTCTTGCATGGGCAGGCAGCTTCTTAACCACTGGGCCACCAGGGAGGTCTTGCAATTACATTGTCTCTTAAGCAACCAGGGTCTAACAAAGTCAAGAGTTTCTCCTAACAGGGCCTGGCCACCTGGGCGGCCTTGTTTCTAAAAGCCAAGCTGCAGCGAGACCAGGGAGGGGACTGGGCACCAGGTGTCAGTCACACTGTGGATGCCTGAGGCCCTGGTCATCACTGCCCTGGGGCTGGGGAGCTTTAGGCTCAGAAGGTGCAATCTGGCTGCAAATCTCAAGGCTGTCCCTGACCAGCTCTGTGACAAGGGCCAGGTGTTTGTCTCTAACCACCAGTGTTTGGAAACAGGCAATCCCACCTGGTCACTGCTGAAGGCTGTAGTATTTCGTACGTGGCCTGCAGGGTCACTCTACAAAATGCCCCATTCTCTGCCTACCCCTGCTCTTCCCCTTGGTGGCAGGGCCACTTGGCACGAATGCAAGCTAGCGCCCTGCCTGGTGGGACACAGCCGAGGGGCGAGTGGGGCGGCCCTGCGGCTCGCACTCCAGTCACCCCTCCACGTGCTCTGGTGGGGGCTCTGCCTCTGCCAGGCAGAAGGGGCACCTTTCTCTCCCCTGCCCAGAGGCACCTAGGGGCTCCAGGCATTTAGAGCACCTCGGCCCTGACTTGTTGTGGTGGGCCGGCAAACAGCTGCACGCTGAGCTACTGGCCTGCCCTGGGGAGGCGGAGGGAGAGGGGGAGGCCCTGAGCCCGTGTTTGCTGAGAGGAAACTCAAGGGGCAAAGTCGGACTTTGCTGAATTGCCTGCCGTGAAGCCTGGCACTTCAGTATCTCTGCCAGGAAACAATGAGAATCCCAGCCTTCTTGAGATGACTCACACCCCGTGATCGAGACCCTCCCTGTGTCCGGCGGTGTCGTAAGGTGTTGTGATTAAAGGGCATGTAGGGAGGATTAATTTACTAATTCCATCTGCTGTTCCCTCTGTCAGGGCTGTTTGTATAAATATTTGATGAATGGGTGAATTCCACCAGGGACCTTGGCTGATGGCAAGCAAAGCTGAGCTGCACCCTAGGGAGGGGCTGAGACTTTGCCCCTACTGGCCTTAACGTGCCAGCAGCGTGCGTGCTCAGTCGCTTCACTCGTGTCCGACTCTTTGTGACCTCCTGGACTGTAGCCCGCCAGGCTCCTCTGTCCCTAGGATTCTCCAGGCAGAAATACTGGCGTGGGTTGCCACGCCCTCCTCCAGGGGATCTTGCTGACCCAGGGACTGAACCGGAGACTCATGCTTCCTCCATTGGCAGGATTCTCTACCAGTCGTGCCACTGGGGAAGCTCGCAGTCTGTGTATGTATGTGTTCAGTCCTGTCCAGCTCGTTGCGACCTTGTGAACTGTAGCCACGAGGCTCCTCTGTTCCTGGAAGTTTCCAGGCAAGAACACTGTGCTTCCCCTAGTTGGGCTCTCTTTATCCACCCAGCAGCAAGCACCTGTGAGAGGCATCGCCTGGCCCCCTCCAAGGGGTCATGGTCATGGGGGGCTGCTCTGTGTACCTGTCTCAGGTGTGAGAGGGGAAGGGAGGGGAGGTCCCTGTCGAGGTCCGTGCGTGGGTTGGAAAAGAATTTCCAGACACGAGGCAGAGGGAGAGGAAAGTAAAGTTTATTAGCCTGGGGGAAGGGAGAGTCGCTGCCAGAACAGTGGGCCGGCTTAAGGAAAAAAGTGGGGGACACTGTGAGAACAGTGGGCCTCCCAGGGGGCCGGCTCAAGGGAGAGCCCACATTGTTACAGTGGAAGATGTTGCTGGAACAGAGGGTTAGCTCAAAGGAGAACTGACCCTAGGCAGGGATCTTTGATCCATTTTATACCTGGGGTCTAAGGAGTGGCCTAGGGGTCCAAAGGATTGGACTATAGCCCGTGTACTATAACCTGGGGGAGGGGAGGACAATAAGGGTCTTGCATTCCAAGACCCTCCTCGTTTGCTTTGTTCTTTCATCCTTGGGCACCGCAGTCCCCACAACCTAAGTCTGCATCTGGGTTTTCCAGCTTTGGTGAGCTCTGCCTTCCCTGGGCTCCACGGCCCCCTCCGCCCTGGTCCCCTGCCCAGCCCCAGCGGCGCTGGAGTTTCCCACCCCGACCGACCCCTGACCTCCATCCTGACCTCCTCCTTGTCGCCCAGGCCTGCAGCCCCTGCCGTCTCACCACCGCCATGGCCTCACAGCAGCTCTTCCGCGCGCTCGTGTCGGCGCAGTGGGTGGCCGAGGCGCTCCGGGCCCCGCGGGCCGGGCCGCCCCTGCAACTGCTCGACGCCTCCTGGTACCTGCCCAAGCTGGGCCGCGACGCTCGCCGCGAGTTCGAGGAGCGCCACATCCCGGGCGCCGCCTTCTTTGACATCGACCAGTGCAGCGACCGCACGTCGCCCTACGACCACATGCTGCCCAGCGCGGCGCACTTCGCCGAGTACGCCGGCCGCCTGGGCGTGGGCGCCGCCACCCACGTCGTGGTCTACGACGCCAGCGATCAGGGCCTCTACGCGGCGCCGCGCGTCTGGTGGATGTTCCGCGTCTTTGGCCACCGCACCGTGTCGCTGCTCGACGGTGGCCTCCGCAACTGGCTGCGCCAGGGCCTCCCGCTGAGCTCGGGCAAGAGCCGGCCGGAGCCCGCAGAGTTCCACGCGGCGCTGGACCCCGCCTACATCAAGACGTACGAGGACATCAAGGAGAACCTGGAATCCCGGCGCTTCCAGGTGGTGGATGCTCGCGCTGCCGGCCGCTTTCGGGGCACGGAGCCCGAGCCCCGAGACGGTAATCCATGCGCACAGGGCCCTCGGGGTCCCTGGGACACGGGGCCGGGCGCGTCCTGAGCACTGCCTTTCCCTGGCTCTCGCCTTAAAGGCCACCGCGCGGGGTGGCGGTGGAAGATTCCATTTCTAGACGCCCCACTGGCTCTATTCTAAAGTGGAGGCAATAATATTCGCCTCACCTCCACCCCAGACTGGTTGGGAGCCCTGTATAAGTGGGAGAACCCAAGCAGCCCCCACCCCAGGACTCTTGGTGGGGGTCACTGCCAAATAGGAGGGGTGGACAGGTGCAGCTGGGGAAAACCCCCAAGCGGATAGGGCTTGATCAGGTCTCCTGCCACCTCCGAGGATGATGGAACCTGGAAGAGGAGTCTGGGTGGAGAGGGAGAGTCATCAGAGAGGCCAGGGGCTAGTAGAGGGCAGGACAGAGGGGTGTCAAGTACAGAGGTCGCATCCCTGGGTGGAGTGGAAACTAAACAGGGCGTGGTTGCTGGCCTGGACTGGAGCAGGGCCTTCCACGCATGGGCTGGTTTCCCAGGCCAGGAGAAGAGGTGGGGAGAGATCTCCACAAAGCGAGTGGGTCAGTAACCATTTAGGTATGAGGGAGTCTCACGAGGGAGACTTCCCTGGTAATTGTTGTTTAGTCAGTGAGTCATGTCTGACGTTTGTGGCCCCATGGAAGATAGCCATCCGGTTCCTCTGCCTGTAGGATTCTCCAGGCAAGAATACTGGAAGGGGGTTGCCATTTCCTTCTTTCCCTGGTGGTCCAGTGGTTACAAATCTGCCTTCCAGTGCAGGGCACAGGTTCGATCCCTGCTTGGGGAACTAAGATCCCACATGTTGCAGGGCCACTAAGCCCGGCTACAGCCAGAGAGCCCATTCTCCACAACAACAGACTGTTGTGACTCCATGGACTGCAGCACGCCAGGCTTCCTTGTCCTTCACCATCTCCTGGAGCTTGCTCAAACTCATGTCCACTGAGTCAATGATGCCATCCAGCCGTCTTGCCCTCTGTCATCCCCTTCTCCTTCCTCCTTCTATTTTCCCAGCATCAGGGTCTTTTCCAATGAGTCATCACTTCACATCAGGTGGCCAAAGTATTGGAGCTTCAGCATCAGTCCTTCCAATGAATATTCAGGGTTGATTGCCTTTAGGATTGATTGGTTTGATCTCCTTGCAGTCCAAGGGACTCTCAAGAGCTTTACCCAACACTACAGTTCAAAGGCATCAATTCTTCAGCACTCAGCCTTCTTTACGGTCCAGCTCTCACATCCATACATGACTACTGGAAAAACCATAGCTTTGACTATATGGACATTTCTCGGCAAAGTGATGTCTCTGCTTTTTAATACGCTGTCCAGGTTTGTCACAGCTTTTCTTCCAAGGAGAAAGTGTCTTTTTAATTTCATGGCACAGTCACCGTTTGCCGTGATGTTGGAGCTCAAGGATGCCGTGAGGGTCAAATGAGAGCGAGTGTGTTAAATGCTTAGCTCTGTGTTTGCACACACGGGATGCACTCAAGAGATGAGAAATGAGATAATTAACATGTGCTTCCCTGGCTGCAGCTCTTTTCTGGGGCATTTAATGCTGGCCTGCCTGGTGCTCGCTCACTTGTAAAACGGGAGATAAATACCAGCTGCCCTGTTGTCGAGGTGATATGTGCAGAGGCTCCATCTAAATCAGTGCTGAAATCACCACCTCCACCGTCCCCACACCACAGCCTGAGCCCTGGCCTCCTTGATGCCCTCTGCCTGGGACGCTCTCAGCTTCCACCGCCCGGACCCTTCAACCGGGTGAAATCCTACTCAGCCCTCAGGGCTTACACAGAGAAGCTTCCCTGCCCCTCCCTCCCCAGGCACTGGGTCCTTCTGGGGCGCCTCTGCTCCGACCAGCTTGGGCAAGTCCATCCGTGTCGCTCACTCCTCGTCTGTACAAAAAGGAGAACAGTCATTGCTCTCCCATTGAGTTGGAGGGAGGGTGAAAGGGGAAAATACAGCGGAGGGGCTCAGACCAGTGCCTGGCGCAAAGTAAACCCTCAGTAAGGTCAGCTACACTGACTCCTGTTACTGTGTGTTTCTGTTATTTACGATACGTGATATGCTCCCCAGCCACCAAGAGGGCCTTTTAGTAACACTCAGGGTCTTTTCCAATGAGTCATCACTTCACATCAGGTGGCCAAAGTATTGGAGCTTCAGCATCAGTCCTTCCAATGAATATTCAGGGTTGATTGCCTTTAGGATTGATTGGTTTGATCTCCTTGCAGTCCAAGGGACTCTCAAGAGCTTTACCCAACACTACAGTTCAAAGGCATCAATTCTTCAGCACTCAGCCTTCTTTACGGTCCAGCTCTCACATCCATACATGACTACTGGAAAAACCATAGCTTTGACTATATGGACATTTCTCGGCAAAGTGATGTCTCTGCTTTTTAATACGCTGTCCAGGTTTGTCACAGCTTTTCTTCCAAGGAGAAAGTGTCTTTTTAATTTCATGGCACAGTCACCGTTTGCCGTGATGTTGGAGCTCAAGGATGCCGTGAGGGTCAAATGAGAGCGAGTGTGTTAAATGCTTAGCTCTGTGTTTGCACACACGGGATGCACTCAAGAGATGAGAAATGAGATAATTAACATGTGCTTCCCTGGCTGCAGCTCTTTTCTGGGGCATTTAATGCTGGCCTGCCTGGTGCTCGCTCACTTGTAAAACGGGAGATAAATACCAGCTGCCCTGTTGTCGAGGTGATATGTGCAGAGGCTCCATCTAAATCAGTGCTGAAATCACCACCTCCACCGTCCCCACACCACAGCCTGAGCCCTGGCCTCCTTGATGCCCTCTGCCTGGGACGCTCTCAGCTTCCACCGCCCGGACCCTTCAACCGGGTGAAATCCTACTCAGCCCTCAGGGCTTACACAGAGAAGCTTCCCTGCCCCTCCCTCCCCAGGCACTGGGTCCTTCTGGGGCGCCTCTGCTCCGACCAGCTTGGGCAAGTCCATCCGTGTCGCTCACTCCTCGTCTGTACAAAAAGGAGAACAGTCATTGCTCTCCCATTGAGTTGGAGGGAGGGTGAAAGGGGAAAATACAGCGGAGGGGCTCAGACCAGTGCCTGGCGCAAAGTAAACCCTCAGTAAGGTCAGCTACACTGACTCCTGTTACTGTGTGTTTCTGTTATTTACGATACGTGATATGCTCCCCAGCCACCAAGAGGGCCTTTTAGTAACACTCATCCTGCTTATAGGGAGAAGGAAACGGCAACCCATTCCTGCCTGGAAAATCCCGTGGACGGAGGCACCGTGGCTGGCTACAGTCCACGGGGTGGCAAAGAGTCAGACATGACTGAGGAGCTTACACACAGCACCCCTATCGCGTTTATAAGGAGACTTTGCCTGTCTGCCACGGAGTCCTGGGTTCCAGGAAGCCATTCGCAAGATGCCTGACTTTGGGCAGTAGTGAGCCTCAGCATCGCCTCCTGTATCCTGTCGACAGTTCCTGGGTTTCCTGGTGGGGAGGACTACCTGAGACAACGTTTAGATAGGGTAGCAGCGTAGGTGCATAGAAGGCACTCACGCCCGCAGGGGCCACGCCTCCCTCCCTTGCATAAACACGTCTTCCCTGCT
Source organism: Tragulus kanchil (assembly GCA_022376925.1). Classification (NCBI taxonomy): domain Eukaryota; kingdom Metazoa; phylum Chordata; class Mammalia; order Artiodactyla; family Tragulidae; genus Tragulus; species Tragulus kanchil. The sequence goes on along the minus strand of JAIOJX010000004.1, from coordinate 181,240,111 downwards.
TCCTGCTCTCCTGCTGCAGGCATTGAACCTGGCCACATCCCCGGCACTATCAACATCCCCTTCACGGAATTCCTGACTGAGGAGGGCCTGGAGAAGAGCCCTGAGGAGATTCGCCGCCTCTTCCAGGAGAAGAAGGTGGACCTGTCCCTCCCTCTGGTGGCCACGTGCGGCTCCGGCGTCACGGCCTGCCATGTGGCCCTGGGGGCCTACCTCTGCGGCAAGCCCGACGTCCCCATCTACGACGGCTCCTGGGTGGAGTGGTACATGCGCGCCCAGCCCGAGGATGTCATCTCTGAGGGCCAGGGGAAGAGCCACTGAGGCGTGGCTGGACACTGGAAGCTCAGTGACGGCTCCCCCCACCCCACCCCACCGTCGCCCGCAGTGCCAAGCCCGGTGGATCTGACTCTGCTCTGACCAGGGTAGTATTTCTTCCTCCCACTCAGGTGGTATGTGGGGCAACATCTCAGAGGCCAGGACCTCTGAGGACTTGTGGGCTCCCAGCTGAGAAGGCGGCAGCGGGCACAGGGAGGGGAGCTGCCCACGTGGTTCTGCACAGGGGCACCGCGTCCCTTCTGTTGAAGAAATAAAACAAGTGCTAAACCCTGCTGGCTGTGGGGCTGCCTCAGCTCCCTTCGGCTCCTGGGCTGACGTTCCCACATGCCCAGCTCGGGAGCTCCGTAGAGCCAGAGGGTCTTGAGGACGCTGTCCCTTCTGCCTTCTGAGCGGTGCTGGGGCCCCAGAGGCCTTCCAGTCCTGTGACTGAATGTCTCCCCACCAGCTGTCTTCTACTTGTATTGCGGGCGTCTCTTTCTGGGTTATTTAAGGTGAATCTGCTGTGCTATCTGGAGTCCCACCCAAAGCCACCCCTTCCCCATGGGTAAGTAATACATCTCATTTCAAGACAGGTGGTTCCAGAAGGTAATAGGAGGCTGGACCACTCCAAAGAGGCCCATTCCAGCCCAACCAGGATGTTCTGGAGAAGGGCAGAATTTAGCCACACTGGAGGAGAATCTAGTTCTAGACTCGAGAGCCCTCCCACCCCCGGAGCCTAATCTCTGGGGTTATTCTGGGGGTGGGCGGTACCGGGTGGTTTAATCCTTTCCAGTACATCTCAGCTGGTAAAAAAAATCCGCCTGCTATGCAGGAGATCCCGGTTTGAGTCCTGGTCAGGAAAATCCTCTGTAGAAGGGATGGGCTACTGACTCTGGTCTTCTTGGGCTTCCCTGGTGGCTCAGACAGTAAAGAATCTGCTTGCAATTCGGGAGACCAGGGTTCAATCCCTGGGTTGGGAAGATCCCCTGGAGAAGGGAAAGGCTACCCACGCCAGTATTCTTGCCTGGAGAGTTCCACGGTGTGTCCATGACTCACAAAGAGTTGGACACAACTGAGCGACTTGACTTGGACTTGGCTCAGGGGAACCCTTCTCCCCCAGACTTCTCAAGGGCAGGGCCTCTGTTCTCCCTCCGTGTCTGTTCTTTGTACAGAGGAGATTGTCAGCATCTGAGAAGGTCCCGGGCACCCACTGTCAGAACCTGGGTCACCCCTCCCTATCTTTCAGCCTTCGGGGCCTGTCTTGGTAGCAAAGGACCGGATGTCAGCCAGTGCCAGGGGGAACTCCAGAAGTAAAACAAAGCAGAAGGGGCAGCGACTTACCCCAGGTCACACCGTGGGTTCACGACGTGAGTGGAACTAGACCAGATTTCCAGACTCTGAACTTGTCTAATTTTTGTTCACCCCTGACTGTGTCGCCTCTCCCCAGTCCACAGGGATGGTGGGGATCCCACGGGACAGAATCCTGGTTTTCTGAATAAAAGGTCTCAAGTAAGTCCCACCTGCCTGAGCCTCAGCTTCTTATCTATAAATGGGAACCATACGTGCTTCAGGAGAAGGGATTTCAGACCAGGACTTGGCCGAGAGCCCAGGGCTGAGTCCCGTCTTTCTAGCTCAGGCCTCCTCGACCTCGGGACAGCTGGCATTTGGGCAGGATAATCTTTCGTTGTAAGAGCTGTCCTGGGCATTGGAGGATGCTTAGCAGCATTTGTGGCCTCTGTCCACTAGAATGCCAGCAGCCCCGACCAGCAGTGAGAACCAGAAATCTCTCGCGATAAGACCACATACCTGCCAAGAGGCCAAACTCACCCCCTCGTTGAGCACCAGGGCTGTAGGAGCAGTGGCCATCCTTGGTGACCACAGCCGTGACCCGTGTGGTCACGACTCCCCACGTGGAGGGAACGCCCGTCTCCCCATCATCAACCCCTTCCCCTGGGGGCTGCATTTAGCAGGTCAGAAATCGTTTTCATTTTATGCTAGCTTCAGACAAACCTTGTTTCTCTCTTGAAGATGTTCCTGCCTCTTTCAAGGAGCCGGATTGTCGGCAAACACACTTGAGGTCTGATCTGGCTTCTGGTTCCCTCCCCACGCAAAGCCGCCTGACCTTGCGCATGGCTGAGCCTCTTTGAGCCTCCGTTGCTTCAGTTTTGACTTGGACTTGGCTCAGGGAACCCTTCTCCCCAGACTTCTCAAGGGCATGGCCTTTGTCCTCCCTCCGTGTCTGTGCTTTGTACAGAGGAGATTGTCAGCATCTGAGAAGGTCCCGGGCACCCACTGTCAGAACCTGGGTCACCCCTCCCTATCTTTCAGCCTTCGGGGCCTGTCTTGGTAGCAAAGGACCGGATGTCAGCCAGTGCCAGGGGGAACTCCAGAAGTAAAACAAAGCAGAAGGGGCAGCGACTTACCCCAGGTCACACCGTGGGTTCACGACGTGAGTGGAACTAGACCAGATTTCCAGACTCTGAACTTGTCTAATTTTTGTTCACCCCTGACTGTGTCGCCTCTCCCCAGTCCACAGGGATGGTGGGGATCCCACGGGACAGAATCCTGGTTTTCTGAATAAAAGGTCTCAAGTAAGTCCCACCTGCCTGAGCCTCAGCTTCTTATCTATAAATGGGAACCATACGTGCTTCAGGAGAAGGGATTTCAGACCAGGACTTGGCCGAGAGCCCAGGGCTGAGTCCCGTCTTTCTAGCTCAGGCCTCCTCGACCTCGGGACAGCTGGCATTTGGGCAGGATAATCTTTCGTTGTAAGAGCTGTCCTGGGCATTGGAGGATGCTTAGCAGCATTTGTGGCCTCTGTCCACTAGAATGCCAGCAGCCCCGACCAGCAGTGAGAACCAGAAATCTCTCGCGATAAGACCACATACCTGCCAAGAGGCCAAACTCACCCCCTCGTTGAGCACCAGGGCTGTAGGAGCAGTGGCCATCCTTGGTGACCACAGCCGTGACCCGTGTGGTCACGACTCCCCACGTGGAGGGAACGCCCGTCTCCCCATCATCAACCCCTTCCCCTGGGGGCTGCATTTAGCAGGTCAGAAATCGTTTTCATTTTATGCTAGCTTCAGACAAACCTTGTTTTCTCTCTTGAAGATGTTCCTGCCTCTTTCAAGGAGCCGGATTGTCGGCAAACACACTTGAGGTCTGATCTGGCTTCTGGTTCCCCTCCCCCACGCAAAGCCGCCTGACCTTGGACGCATGGCTGAGCCTCTTTGAGCCTCCGTTGCTTCAGTTTTCTTTTTTTGTTGTTGTTAAAATGTTATTCATTTTTGGCTGTGCTGCGTCTTTGTTGCTGCACATGAGTTTTCTCCAGTTGTGGTACATGGCCTTCTCATTGTGGTGGCTTCTCTTGTCACCGCACACAGGCTGTAGGGCCTCGCAGACTTCTGCAGTTGCAGCTACTGGGCTGAGCAGTTGTGGCACACAGGTTGCTCCAGAGCATGTGGGATCTTCCCAGACCAGGGATTGCATTGGCATTTCCTGCATTGAGAGGTGGACTCTGCCACAGAGCCAGCAGGGTAGCACCCATCTTTAAAAATAGATATATTTCATGCGCCCAGAGCCGGTGCTCTGTGACGACAGGGGCCACTGCAATGGGAGGCCCACACGGGCCAAAGAACAAAGATGGCTGAAAATAGATAAATGAAAGACCAATAGAAGTGGCCCGCCTACCCTCCTCCCTCCCCAACCTGCCCCCCCCGCAAAAAAAAAATATATATATTTATTGTTGTGGCCAAACCACAAAAAAGGGACCCTGTTCTCCCACCAGGGATCGAGCCCACACCCCCTGGACTGGAAGTGCAGAATGTTAGCCACTGGACCACCAGGGAAGTCCTAGTTTCTTCATTTTTAAAATGGGTGTAATCATACCTTCTTTGAGCACCATGGGGATTCCATGAGAGAATCCACAGGGACGGTTCAGCTTGGTGCAGGTGCAGAGTCAATATCAAGTGTTACTGTTATTCTTGATTCGGCACGTTGCGTGTCGCCTGCACTTCCAGCATTGGAGGAAGGGAATGTGAATATGAGAATTATGTCCCAACCCTGGAAAAGCCTCTGAGCCAGAAAGGAGAAACTAACTGACCCATGGCATATTTTTAGAGAGAAATGGTGAAATGATCTATTTTACAGCAGACTCATTTCACAAGAACCTTTTGAGGAAGATGAAAGAGGAGAGTGAAAAAACTGGCTTAAAACTTTCAGATCATGGCATCTGGTCTCATCACTTCATGGCAAATAGCTGGGGAAACAATGGAAACAGTGACAGACTGTTTTCTTGGACTTCAAAATCACTGTGGACGGTGACTGCAGCCCTGAAATTAAAAAGATGCTCGCTCCTTGGAAGAAAAGCTATGACAAAACCTAGACAGCATATTAAAAAGGAAAGCCATCACTTTGCTGACAAAGGTCTGTTTAGTCAAAGCTATGGTTTTTCCAATAGTCATGTACAGACATGAGAGCTGGATCACAAAGAAGGCTGAGTGCTAAAGAATTGATGCTTTCAAACTGTGGTGTTGGAGAAGACTCTTGAGAGTCCCTTGAACTGCAACGAGATCAAACCAGTCAATCCTAAAGGCAGTCAACCCTGAATATTCATTGGAAGGACTGATGCTGAAGTTGAAGCTCCAATACTTTGGCCACCTGATGCGAAGTGATGACTCATTGGAAAAGACCCTGATGCTGGGAAAGACTGAAGGCAGAAAGAGAAGAGGGTGACAGAGGATGAGATGGTTGGATGGTATCACCGACGCAATGGACATGAGTTTGAGCAAACTCTGGGAAATGAAGGACAGGGAAGCCTGGTGTGCCGCAGTCCATGGGGTAGCAAAAAGTCAGACACAACTTAGTGACTCAGAATAACAACACTTCACAAGGGGAAAGACAAGCATAGAGATGTTGAGTGATTTTGATTATGGGCACACAGCTATTTTGAGCAAGGAGCCTAACTGGAGTTAGCATTATTAGGGCAGGATCCTCTCTAGTGGGTTAGGAAAACCTGAGTTGGTTTTCTCAAATTTGAGATCAAGGGGAAAAGGAAGTGGAACTCAGGGTTTGGATGCACATGTGGCAAGCTTGTGGAAGGTGGCCAAGTGTCTTGAGCTGAGCCTTGAGATTTGAGCAAGGAGATTTGGTTAGGCTCACAGCCCCACCCTATGACGGATCATCCTTCCCTCCTTCCCCACCCCCAGCTCCAAACAAGGAGCCCCGGCTAATCTGAGCTGAGACTTTTTCCTCCTGGGAAGGTTCTGGATGGATCTGGACAAGTTCAGAGGCAGGAGAAGGGAGATGGAGGTGTGCCCCTCTAGGTTTCTTGGAGCTGCGGTTGGTCTGTCTCCATAGGCATTGGCGAGGAAGGACCCAGGGCCTCCCTGAGCCCTGCCTTAAATAAAGTCTGAACTCCCAGAATAAATAACGGCTCCCTGCAGGGTCCCAGCCTCGGCCAGCACCCATCCTACCCCACTCCATGTGTTCCAGGAACTGCAACATAGGACAACGGGAAGATGCAAGTTTTGTTCACGGCAAATATTTGCTGAGCACCCTCTAGGTACAGACATGAGAGCTGGATCACAAAGAAGGCTGAGTGCTAAAGAATTGATGCTTTCAAACTGTGGTGTTGGAGAAGACTCTTGAGAGTCCCTTGAACTGCAACGAGATCAAACCAGTCAATCCTAAAGGCAGTCAACCCTGAATATTCATTGGAAGGACTGATGCTGAAGTTGAAGCTCCAATACTTTGGCCACCTGATGCGAAGTGATGACTCATTGGAAAAGACCCTGATGCTGGGAAAGACTGAAGGCAGAAAGAGAAGAGGGTGACAGAGGATGAGATGGTTGGATGGTATCACCGACGCAATGGACATGAGTTTGAGCAAACTCTGGGAAATGAAGGACAGGGAAGCCTGGTGTGCCGCAGTCCATGGGGTAGCAAAAAGTCAGACACAACTTAGTGACTCAGAATAACAACACTTCACAAGGGGAAAGACAAGCATAGAGATGTTGAGTGATTTTGATTATGGGCACACAGCTATTTTGAGCAAGGAGCCTAACTGGAGTTAGCATTATTAGGGCAGGATCCTCTCTAGTGGGTTAGGAAAACCTGAGTTGGTTTTCTCAAATTTGAGATCAAGGGGAAAAGGAAGTGGAACTCAGGGTTTGGATGCACATGTGGCAAGCTTGTGGAAGGTGGCCAAGTGTCTTGAGCTGAGCCTTGAGATTTGAGCAAGGAGATTTGGTTAGGCTCACAGCCCCACCCTATGACGGATCATCCTTCCCTCCTTCCCCACCCCCAGCTCCAAACAAGGAGCCCCGGCTAATCTGAGCTGAGACTTTTTCCTCCTGGGAAGGTTCTGGATGGATCTGGACAAGTTCAGAGGCAGGAGAAGGGAGATGGAGGTGTGCCCCTCTAGGTTTCTTGGAGCTGCGGTTGGTCTGTCTCCATAGGCATTGGCGAGGAAGGACCCAGGGCCTCCCTGAGCCCTGCCTTAAATAAAGTCTGAACTCCCAGAATAAATAACGGCTCCCTGCAGGGTCCCAGCCTCGGCCAGCACCCATCCTACCCCACTCCATGTGTTCCAGGAACTCGCAACATAGGACAACGGGGAAGATGCAAGTTTTGTTCACGTGGCAAATATTTGCTGAGCACCCTCTGAGTCAGGGCAGTGGACAGTTTGCAAGCCTTGTCTCACCAGCTGCACTAAATTATATGTCCACTTGCTGCCTTGTTGCCTCGAAGGATCCTGGCACAAGGAAACCCCCACCCTGCCCAGTGGACTGAATAATGAATCGAAGTGCTGATTCAGTCCTAGCACTGCTTGAGGCCCCAGAAGATGTGCCTTCCCAGTTGGGACCTCAGTCATCTCATCTGGAAAATGGGAGCAAACTGCCCTGCTGCACACGGGATGGATGTGATGTCAGATAAGGGAGTGCTCCAGATGAGCTAAGGCATTTTCTTTTTCTTTTTTTTTTTTTTTTAAACCTTTATTTTACTTTTAACTTTTACAGAGTTTTGTTGTTCACAGACATGCATGTTCTCAGATTAGTCACATGTATATCCCCCCCTTCCCTCCCCTCCCGACCATCACACAGCACCCCTGAAGGATCCCCTTTTCTCACAGAGCAATGACTATAGCTATTTTCTTCACTTATGATAGTACAGGCCTTCATGCTACTTCGCTAAGGCATTTTCTATTGTAGGCCTTTCCTACTGGAAATAAATAACCCCAGCTATAGAAGGATGATGCTTTATTATCCTTAACCCCCGGAGAAGGAGTCATTCGGGAGGAGATGAAATTTTCAAATTAACTGAAACTTTATAATTTTTAACATAAATTTTTATGGGAGTAGAGTTGCTTTATAATGTTGTGTTAGTTTCTTGCAAGTGTGAACAGCAAAGTGAATCAGCTCTATGTGCATATAGATCCCCTCTTGTTTGGACTTCCTTCCCATTTAGGTTACCACAGAGCCCTGAGCAGAGGTCCCCGCGCTCTGCAGCAGGTGCTCATTGCTCACCTGTTTCACACATAGTATCAGTCACGTATAGATGTCAATCTCAGTCTCCCGTTCATCCCACCCTTTCTTCCCTGCTTGGTGTCCACATGTTTGTTCTCTACCCCTGCAGCTTTACTATCTTAAGCAACCCCAAATTTAACAGGGTGGGACACCATGTCCTGAGGGCACCCGGCTCTCTGTGGCTTTGTTTCACCACGTTATTGTGATCGTTGTTTGCCCCTAAACTGAAAGGCCCCAATGCTGTGACTTTCCAGTCCTTGAGTCCTTGCATCTCCACATCGTCCTCAACAACCGTGCGTCCTGGTTACCGTCTGTGCTCTCCAGAGTCTCCATCAGCTTTTCGGTGGGCCAGTCTCTGGATAATGCCAGCTATTCTAGTGGTTTCATCGTGGTGAGACTGAATTGGGGAGGGGGTCATAGGAGAGGGAGTGGGAATTCTGGGTGGGGGTATTCCTAAGCCCCCTACACGCTGACACCTTTGCTCACAGGTGAGGAGGAATGGAACCGGGCTAGATGGCGTGCCGGACTGTGTGTGCACTTTGATACGTATCTCCAGGACTCTATAAAAGATGTACTTCCTCTCTTTAAAGAACATAGAGGTAATTGGCAGAGAAAAAAAATGAAAGGAAAGAGGCAATTATTAAGTGCTAAAACTCACGCCCAATAGTGAGGGGCAAGCATGTGATACACTGCAGAATTGCGTGGCTCAGAATGAGGTGGGACGGGCTTCCGGAAGTTCCCAAGTGAGCTGGGTACCAGAGAGGCTTCTGGGAGCCGATGCCATGGTGCCGCCCCCAGGGAGGCTGGTTTCTGTCCGTGCTTTCTTCTCCCCTTCTCCCCCTCTGCCCCCTCTCACTCCTGCCTCTGGCAGCTTTTCCCCATTTCTGAATCATGAAAGGCTTGAAAAATCACACAGATATTAAATGAAATTGCATACGCCCTTACCTTGTGAACCAGGCATTCCATTTCCAGGAAATTTCCTTGATGATACACCTCCACCAGTAGGAAAACACTTACGCATAAGTGACGTTACACAGATTTCAGTGAAATTACATGCAAAAAATATTTGTACAGGTAGAGGATTATTGATTTGTTTTGCCCCTAAATCTGAAAGGGTCCTTCACACTGCTGTGCATCCCACCCTTTCTTCCCTGCTTGGTGTCCACATGTTTGTTCTCTACCCCTGCAGCTTTACTATCTTAAGCAACCCCAAATTTAACAGGGTGGGACACCATGTCCTGAGGGCACCCGGCTCTCTGTGGCTTTGTTTCACCACGTTATTGTGATCGTTGTTTGCCCCTAAACTGAAAGGCCCCAATGCTGTGACTTTCCAGTCCTTGAGTCCTTGCATCTCCACATCGTCCTCAACAACCGTGCGTCCTGGTTACCGTCTGTGCTCTCCAGAGTCTCCATCAGCTTTTCGGTGGGCCAGTCTCTGGATAATGCCAGCTATTCTAGTGGTTTCATCGTGGTGAGACTGAATTGGGGAGGGGGTCATAGGAGAGGGAGTGGGAATTCTGGGTGGGGGTATTCCTAAGCCCCCTACACGCTGACACCTTTGCTCACAGGTGAGGAGGAATGGAACCGGGCTAGATGGCGTGCCGGACTGTGTGTGCACTTTGATACGTATCTCCAGGACTCTATAAAAGATGTACTTCCTCTCTTTAAAGAACATAGAGGTAATTGGCAGAGAAAAAAAATGAAAGGAAAGAGGCAATTATTAAGTGCTAAAACTCACGCCCAATAGTGAGGGGCAAGCATGTGATACACTGCAGAATTGCGTGGCTCAGAATGAGGTGGGACGGGCTTCCGGAAGTTCCCAAGTGAGCTGGGTACCAGAGAGGCTTCTGGGAGCCGATGCCATGGTGCCGCCCCCAGGGAGGCTGGTTTCTGTCCGTGCTTTCTTCTCCCCTTCTCCCCCTCTGCCCCCTCTCACTCCTGCCTCTGGCAGCTTTTCCCCATTTCTGAATCATGAAAGGCTTGAAAAATCACACAGATATTAAATGAAATTGCATACGCCCTTACCTTGTGAACCAGGCATTCCATTTCCAGGAAATTTCCTTGATGATACACCTCCACCAGTAGGAAAACACTTACGCATAAGTGAGTTCCTTGTTACAGCAGTATTTGTCAGTGTAAAATACTGGAAACAACCTAAATGTCCGTGTATAGAAGAATGGTTGAATAAACTGCTTACATCCACATGATGGAGAGCTGCACAGGTATGAGGAGAGTGAGGAGGATCTCTAGGGAATGACGTGGCCTGATTCCTTGGTTACACTGTTAAGTGCAAAAGAGCCAAGTGGGAAAGAGTATCCGTGGCATGCAACTTTTTGTGTAAGAAAGCAGGAGACATAGATACGTGTGTATCCGTTAATTCTTGCTTAAAGAAATACAGGAAGAATAAACCAGGAACTGTATTTAATGAGGCTGACCACCTGTGCGGACAGGTGGGGCCAGGAGCCACAGATGCAAGTGACTCTTTTCTCTGTACATGACTCTTGCGTTGTTTTGACTTTAAGAACTATGTTACATTTGGTACATGCAAAAGTAATTGAATTAACAAGCATGGCGGAATAAAATGTTAATACCCATAGAAACAAATAAACCTGACTCTACTTCAAGTGGATTATATAACCACACTGAAGGGAAAGAGAACTAACGCAGTAACTCCTCTCATTCATCCAAGTGACTCTTGAAAGTGACTTTTTTCTTTTCTTTTTCTTTTTTGGCCATGCCACGAGGCTTGTGGAATCTTAGTTCCTGGATCAGGGATTGAACCTGGGTCCCCACAGTGAAAGCACAGAGTCCTAACCATAGGACTTCCAGGGAATTCCCTGAACATGACATTTTGGCTATTTTACCTGTATATATTCTCAGTCAAAAGATGAAAACAAACATACAAAAAAAAGAAAATAAATAGAAAGGAAATCCAGAAAAGAGTGGATGTATGTATACGTACAGCTGATTCACTTGGGTGTACAGTAGAAATTAACACAATGTTGTTAAGCAACTATTTGTTGATGTTGTTCAGTCACTAAATAAGCTACACTCCAATAAAAATTCATTTTTAAAAAAGAGCCTATTCTTTAAAAAAAAAAAAAAAAGAGAGAATACAAGAGCCAGCTTGGGGGAGTTCCCACTGACCAGCTCTTAGAATATGAGCATCAGAATACAGAATAATAGTAACAGAGTCTAACCCATAGAATAAAATAACAATCTGAGTCCATAATGATATAAATTAATGAATGAATGGATGAGGGAGAAGGAACATATCTCCCTTACAATACAATGCCAGATCATAAATGTAGAAGGAATGCTGAAATTAGAAAAATCACAGTTTGGCAATCATCATAGTCATAATTAATTATTGCCATAACCATTAGTGAATATTAAAATTAATAAGTTATTATCATCATGATGAAATAAATTAGCTTGATGGAAAATGAGATATTAACCTTGTCTAAATCTATCTCTCCACGTGATACTGATTAATTCAAAGGGCAAAGACTAACGGTACAAATCAGCAGTTGGACTGACACCACCTTTAAAAAAAACGGTCACAGTTAACCTCCAGGAATGGGATAAACAGACATGTGTACCTCCTGAGAGGATGCTCTGAGAACACGGCGTCCCTCTGCAGCGTCCCTGCCAAAGACGCAGTCGAATCAGAGCACGTGGCCACATCAGAAAATTCCAGACGGAGGGCCATGCTCTACAATAAGCAGCCTGTCCTCTTTGAAAATGGGAGACAAAGAAAGGCTGAGGGACTGTTTCACATCAAACAAGACAGCTGAAGGCAATGCATCCTGGACTGGGTCCTCTTTTTTTTTTTTTTTTTTCTTTTGCTCTAAAAGATACTGGTGAGACAAATGAATATTTGAAGAAATCCTTAGATAAGTTGGTGGCAGTGTAGCAAAGCTAATTTCCTGACTGTGGTCATTATACTGTGGTTGTAGAAAAGAACCTTACTTTCACATCTCCTGAAGAGTTTGAGTGCAAGGTCATTAACGACCGAATTTACTCCCAACATATTCAGGAAAACAAGAGAAGAGGGAGAATGAAAAAGCCAGTAGAGTAAAATGTTAACTTCCTGGGCAAAGGCTCTACCAGAATTCTTGATAATATGTTTGCAACTTTTCTCTGAGCCTGAAATCACTGCCAAATAAAATGTATTTATTTATTTAAAGAATTGCCATATAACTTTGAAGGTTAATTTCCACTTACAGTTATTACAAGATACTGGCTCAGAATACAGAATAATAGTAACAGAGTCTAACCCATAGAATAAAATAACAATCTGAGTCCATAATGATATAAATTAATGAATGAATGGATGAGGGAGAAGGAACATATCTCCCTTACAATACAATGCCAGATCATAAATGTAGAAGGAATGCTGAAATTAGAAAAATCACAGTTTGGCAATCATCATAGTCATAATTAATTATTGCCATAACCATTAGTGAATATTAAAATTAATAAGTTATTATCATCATGATGAAATAAATTAGCTTGATGGAAAATGAGATATTAACCTTGTCTAAATCTATCTCTCCACGTGATACTGATTAATTCAAAGGGCAAAGACTAACGGTACAAATCAGCAGTTGGACTGACACCACCTTTAAAAAAAACGGTCACAGTTAACCTCCAGGAATGGGATAAACAGACATGTGTACCTCCTGAGAGGATGCTCTGAGAACACGGCGTCCCTCTGCAGCGTCCCTGCCAAAGACGCAGTCGAATCAGAGCACGTGGCCACATCAGAAAATTCCAGACGGAGGGCCATGCTCTACAATAAGCAGCCTGTCCTCTTTGAAAATGGGAGACAAAGAAAGGCTGAGGGACTGTTTCACATCAAACAAGACAGCTGAAGGCAATGCATCCTGGACTGGGTCCTCTTTTTTTTTTTTTTTTTTCTTTTGCTCTAAAAGATACTGGTGAGACAAATGAATATTTGAAGAAATCCTTAGATAAGTTGGTGGCAGTGTAGCAAAGCTAATTTCCTGACTGTGGTCATTATACTGTGGTTGTAGAAAAGAACCTTACTTTCACATCTCCCTGAAGAGTTTGAGTGCAAGGTCATTAACGACCGAATTTACTCCCAACATATTCAGGAAAACAAGAGAAGAGGGAGAATGAAAAAGCCAGTAGAGTAAAATGTTAACTTCCTGGGCAAAGGCTCTACCAGAATTCTTGATAATATGTTTGCAACTTTTCTCTGAGCCTGAAATCACTGCCAAATAAAATGTATTTATTTATTTAAAGAATTGCCATATAACTTTGAAGGTTAATTTCCACTTACAGTTATTACAAGATACTGGCTGGATTCCCCGTGCTGAGCAATGCCTTCTTGAGCCCATATTACCTCCTGCTTGTTCCTCTGCCCTTCTGTGGCCCCTCCCCACTCACACACTGCTAACCACAGCTTGTTCTCTGTTATTTTTCAAACACTGGGTTTCTGATTCAGTTTCACAGGGCTGCTAACTGCACCCACATTTCCACACAAGGTGCTAGACCATCTAAAGCAGTTCTTGCAGCCGCAGTGGTTAAGAACTAGTTTTAGAAACTAAAACTCCCGCCCCCACAGCAGAGACAGGAGAGATGCCAACAGGAGCAGTTGGGAGGCAGAGGGAGGTCCAGGCTTCCCCTGGGGCAGGTGTTGGGGCGCTGAGCCACTCCCCATGGTGGGGGAGGTGGTTGGGGTGCCTCCCCTCCCTGCAGGCTGAGTGGGTGGAGGGGGGAGCTTCAGGGAGGCCACTTGAAGATGTTGAGCTCTGCCTCCTGGATTCAGGGGTGGGGGTGGAGGGAGCTCACAGGCCTTGCAGGACCCCTGCTGGGAAAGTCTCCAGCGTGGTGTTGGTCTGGCTGGAAGCTTGGTGATGGGGTCAGGCGATGCGCTGTGCAGGGCACACCGTGTCCGCGCTGAGCAAGCCACGACTTCTTGGGGACCGGCTGAGGACCTGGGTGAAGAAGATGACTGGGGCTGTCCAGAAGGGAGTCTGTCCAGAGGGCTGCGGGGTGGGGCAGGAGGGAGTGGGGGCCAGGGCGATGGTCCTCAAGTGGGGTGTCCCAGACAGCCAACCTGGGGAAGCTCTGCCCCAGGAGGAAACCCCAGGGTGAGCCACTCCAAGCCATCCGGGTGAAGTCCTATTATCTTGGTGAAAACTACATCTCCTGAAGAGTTTGAGTGCAATTGCCGTTCTTAAAAAAGAGAAGAGGGAGAATGAAAAAGCCAGTAGAGTAAAATGTTAACTTCCTGGGCAAAGGCTCTACCAGAATTCTTGATAATATGTTTGCAACTTTTCTCTGAGCCTGAAATCACTGCCAAATAAAATGTATTTATTTATTTAAAGAATTGCCATATAACTTTGAAGGTTAATTTCCACTTACAGTTATTACAAGATACTGGCTGGATTCCCCGTGCTGAGCAATGCCTTCTTGAGCCCATATTACCTCCTGCTTGTTCCTCTGCCCTTCTGTGGCCCCTCCCCACTCACACACTGCTAACCACAGCTTGTTCTCTGTTATTTTTCAAACACTGGGTTTCTGATTCAGTTTCACAGGGCTGCTAACTGCACCCACATTTCCACACAAGGTGCTAGACCATCTAAAGCAGTTCTTGCAGCCGCAGTGGTTAAGAACTAGTTTTAGAAACTAAAACTCCCGCCCCCACAGCAGAGACAGGAGAGATGCCAACAGGAGCAGTTGGGAGGCAGAGGGAGGTCCAGGCTTCCCCTGGGGCAGGTGTTGGGGCGCTGAGCCACTCCCCATGGTGGGGGAGGTGGTTGGGGTGCCTCCCCTCCCTGCAGGCTGAGTGGGTGGAGGGGGGAGCTTCAGGGAGGCCACTTGAAGATGTTGAGCTCTGCCTCCTGGATTCAGGGGTGGGGGTGGAGGGAGCTCACAGGCCTTGCAGGACCCCTGCTGGGAAAGTCTCCAGCGTGGTGTTGGTCTGGCTGGAAGCTTGGTGATGGGGTCAGGCGATGCGCTGTGCAGGGCACACCGTGTCCGCGCTGAGCAAGCCACGACTTCTTGGGGACCGGCTGAGGACCTGGGTGAAGAAGATGACTGGGGCTGTCCAGAAGGGAGTCTGTCCAGAGGGCTGCGGGGTGGGGCAGGAGGGAGTGGGGGCCAGGGCGATGGTCCTCAAGTGGGGTGTCCCAGACAGCCAACCTGGGGAAGCTCTGCCCCAGGAGGAAACCCCAGGGTGAGCCACTCCAAGCCATGCGGGCTGCAAAGACCTCGCAAGACTGGCCTCCAGGAGGAAACAGGCCCACATGAATCATTGCTCTGACCAGAGCAACGCCGCAGCAGAGGGCGTCGGTGCCAGGCAAGAAACATCTGTCCTTTCCTTTTCCCACCCCATCCCACGCCAGCCAAGACCACGCAGCAGCAGGAGGCCGTGGAGAGGGAAGGCATGGGAGAAGCTAGGGACCCGGGAGAGGACACCGCCTCCTCTGTACAGCCGGCAATTAGAGTCGAATCTCTCTGTTGGAGTAAGATTAAGGGTACTTGGCTCAGAGCGAGGCCCGTGGACATGCTCGTAAATGTCCCTCTCGCAGCAGGGGCGGGGCCCAGGAGGACAGGCAGGCGATTTCTGGTTCTGTACAATTCCTGATTCAAGCTTGATTCCAGATTCCACCTGTGGGATGACCTACATAGGAACCAGAAGGAGGTTTCTGGGGAAGAGCGGGATCTCTGGGGAGGCTGGTAAATCAGCCGGCTGTCATGACCTCTGTTCTACGAAGCAGAGCTTTTGGAACCGGGAACCAGCAGCAGAGAAACCACGTATCAAAGATCCGGGTAGACTGGTGCGCCCCCTGCTGGTGAAGCCGAACCGCGGGCCACACTCTTGTGGCGTCAAGACGGGCGGGAGCACGCTGAGCCCCTGCCTGCCGATTGAAGAGCTGCACGCGGGCTGAGGGCATCCAGCAGGGGCCCCGGGTTGGGACAGCGTCAGGGGCAAATCCAGCTCCACTGCTGTGCAAACTGGAGAAAGAAAGGCATCTTCTCCTCCAGACCCTTGACGGCCCTTCTGCGATGCGAATGGCGCCCCCTGGAGTCTGCAGACGTGAGTGGGCTACGCTCTTCAAGGGTAGGCAGTAGGGTCCGCATCTCCACTTCAGAACTTCTAAAACCCAGCATTTGGGGCCGGCTCTGTGAATATGTGTTGACAATTAGAGGAAATTCTAGGTAAATGCATTCTGGTATACGTGTTTTCTTGCGTGCATGCATGCTCAGTCGCTTCAGTTGGGTCCGAGTCTTTGCCATCCTATGAACTACAGGCTCATCTGCCCGGCTCCTCTGCTCATGGGATTCTCCAGGCAAGAATACTGGAGTGGGTCGCCATGCCCTTCTCCAGCTTGTTAACTTACAGACATCCAAGTCTGGATCAGTAATCTAGCCTCTCGGAGCCCCATCTGTAAAGCGGATATAATAATATTTCTAGCCCAGGTGCAGCACATAGTAGGTGCTCAGTCATAATAGTTAACATTTACTGCATGTAATAACACAAAGACGTATGAATAACATTATGATAGAAATATTTCAAATGGTGCAAAGTTGAAGAAGTTACATAATGAATTTTATGCAACTAATTAGTGAGGTCTTACAGTCAGGGGACCATGGGGCAGAGGTGCAGACGTTGGACCATGGGCCTCTGAAGCCTGTTTGAATATTTCTGGCTGGTAGAGACCTACTCTTTTTCATAAGCTTGCTCTTGCATAAGCGTGTTCTTCTCCTCGGGTGACCTAAAAAGGTGCCAACTCAGAACCAGCGACCTCCACTCTGAGGTAAGAGGCAGAACTGTCAAGCAAGACAGGGATAGGATTGGATTTGATGTTGAAAAAAAAAAAAAACAAAACAACCACATAAAAAAAGAAGAGTCAAGACAAATTAGAATGTTCTGACATTCTGAACGTGGGGCACAGGAGGACTGACTCCAAAAGCCCCAGCAGAGATGAACGACATCTTAGTCACGGAGATGACAGCTGATGTGAAGGAAACGCTCAGATGTGGGGGACGCTGCTTAGAAGATGAGAAGGTTCAAAATAGGACGCGGTGAGGTGCTCAGGGGAGACTTTCAGGATGTATTTTCTGGTCCTCCAGCTCTCTCTGGCAGTAGAAAGATTCCCAGGCCCCTTTAGGTCTTGGGGGTTCAGTAGGAGGAAATGAGAGTCACTCTGCTCCGGAGGCTGGGTCATCTGGGGTGACTTTTCTCTCTGTCTTGCCCTCGAGCCACAGCAGAGAAGGGTTGGTTGGGTTGACTCATCCCTGGCCCCTAGGAAATGGATCTCAAAGGGCAGTCTTGGCACAGCCCCTGATCTTGGGCCCAAAGGAGAAGAGACAGAGTGGCGGGATTGGTTTCAGGAAAGTCAGTACTCCCTGGACCCGAGGCTGTACCCAGGCAGTGTGCTGAGTGCTCACTATGGGTCCGCCAGGGCCCTTCTCCAGCTTGTTAACTTACAGACATCCAAGTCTGGATCAGTAATCTAGCCTCTCGGAGCCCCATCTGTAAAGCGGATATAATAATATTTCTAGCCCAGGTGCAGCACATAGTAGGTGCTCAGTCATAATAGTTAACATTTACTGCATGTAATAACACAAAGACGTATGAATAACATTATGATAGAAATATTTCAAATGGTGCAAAGTTGAAGAAGTTACATAATGAATTTTATGCAACTAATTAGTGAGGTCTTACAGTCAGGGGACCATGGGGCAGAGGTGCAGACGTTGGACCATGGGCCTCTGAAGCCTGTTTGAATATTTCTGGCTGGTAGAGACCTACTCTTTTTCATAAGCTTGCTCTTGCATAAGCGTGTTCTTCTCCTCGGGTGACCTAAAAAGGTGCCAACTCAGAACCAGCGACCTCCACTCTGAGGTAAGAGGCAGAACTGTCAAGCAAGACAGGGATAGGATTGGATTTGATGTTGAAAAAAAAAAAAAACAAAACAAAACAACCACATAAAAAAAGAAGAGTCAAGACAAATTAGAATGTTCTGACATTCTGAACGTGGGGCACAGGAGGACTGACTCCAAAAGCCCCAGCAGAGATGAACGACATCTTAGTCACGGAGATGACAGCTGATGTGAAGGAAACGCTCAGATGTGGGGGACGCTGCTTAGAAGATGAGAAGGTTCAAAATAGGACGCGGTGAGGTGCTCAGGGGAGACTTTCAGGATGTATTTTCTGGTCCTCCAGCTCTCTCTGGCAGTAGAAAGATTCCCAGGCCCCTTTAGGTCTTGGGGGTTCAGTAGGAGGAAATGAGAGTCACTCTGCTCCGGAGGCTGGGTCATCTGGGGTGACTTTTCTCTCTGTCTTGCCCTCGAGCCACAGCAGAGAAGGGTTGGTTGGGTTGACTCATCCCTGGCCCCTAGGAAATGGATCTCAAAGGGCAGTCTTGGCACAGCCCCTGATCTTGGGCCCAAAGGAGAAGAGACAGAGTGGCGGGATTGGTTTCAGGAAAGTCAGTACTCCCTGGACCCGAGGCTGTACCCAGGCAGTGTGCTGAGTGCTCTTCGCGGGCTTCATTAGCTTATTGCACACTCACAGTACCGGGCTTCCTGGGTGGCTCAGATGGTAAAGAATCCACCTGCAATACGGGAGACCTGGATTCGATCCCTGGTCTGGAAGATCCCCTGCAGGAGGGCATGGCAACCCACTCCAGTATTCTTGCCTGGAGAATCCTCATGGACAGAGGAGCCTGGCGGGCTACAGTCCATGGGAGTCACAAACAGTCGGACATAACTGAGCAACTAAGCATACAATACATAGCAGCACGAGGTAGGTACTACTATTCCCAATTTAGACATGGGGAAATGGAGGCTCAGAGAGGCTGAGTGATTTTCCCAGGATCATCCAGCTAAAGTCACAAAGCCTGGGCTGGCATCCTTGACTGGGAGCTTTGAGCCCCTTAATCCACCTCTCTCCAATCTCACTTTCAAGCCCTGTTTAGAGCCTTGTGAAAAAAGCACCAGAGAGCTGCTCTTCCCAGAAGGAGACAGCAGGGGGCAGTGTAACCAGCAGGCGTTTGAAGTCTGGCTCTTCTCCAGGGTAACCATCAACCTGATAAAGTGTCTAAAAGGATATTTAATTTTATTCTATATATTCAGAAGACATGCATAAAGCCATGAAGAGTACCAATCCATGATTACAAGCAGAATAGTCTGGGATTACACGTTTTGTCAAAGACTCTCAAGCCCACTTCCCCTCTAAACTGAAGCCCCCTC
Organism: Tragulus kanchil; assembly: GCA_022376925.1. NCBI lineage: Eukaryota > Metazoa > Chordata > Mammalia > Artiodactyla > Tragulidae > Tragulus > Tragulus kanchil. Next base: position 181,221,038 of record JAIOJX010000004.1, on the reverse strand, counting down.
TAGGGAAGGGACCATCCCTGGTGCCTTCGTCTCTGTGTTTCAATGTCTGGCACATAGCAGGTGCTCAGTAAGCAGCAATGACACCCAAGGATGGTTGGCAGGAGGGAGGGCGTGCTTCAGGTGGGAACATTTTAGCTTACTAAGGGGATGGTGGTGTCTAAGCATAGGTGGGGGCTTCTAAGGAAGGAGGGGATAAGACTGGATCACTCAAAGCCTCCCTCCCCGCTCTGGGACCGTGGAGGCTGGCCTAGCCTTTCTGCCCTTTCCAGATGCCAGTCCACAATGGCAGTGAGCCAGGCACGCTTGGACTGGACCACCCACATGGGTGTGGTTTCCTCATTGGCATCTTGAAGTTCAGAAGGCCTGTGCAAGGCTCTCAGGACTCCATGTCAGCTTGAGTTTCGAGTCAGTGAGACACACTCGAAGGCCGAGCTGCCCTTGGTTGCCATTCCCAGCATCGCCTAGAAAGGTCTATGGTCCCAGACCCTCAGTCTCATCTTCCGTAAACGGAGGTGAGAGCCGGATCAGACACGTGGGGCTGTTGTGAGAATTACACACAGGCTTGACCTGGTCCAGAACAAGCCTTCAACAGTGATAGCTGCTGCTGGTTCTGCGGGATGCCTAAGGGGGTGCTTGCCTGGTTCTGCGGGAACAAAAGTCGGACATAACTGAGCAACTAAGCATACAATACATAGCAGCACGAGGTAGGTACTACTATTCCCAATTTAGACATGGGGAAATGGAGGCTCAGAGAGGCTGAGTGATTTTCCCAGGATCATCCAGCTAAAGTCACAAAGCCTGGGCTGGCATCCTTGACTGGGAGCTTTGAGCCCCTTAATCCACCTCTCTCCAATCTCACTTTCAAGCCCTGTTTAGAGCCTTGTGAAAAAAGCACCAGAGAGCTGCTCTTCCCAGAAGGAGACAGCAGGGGGCAGTGTAACCAGCAGGCGTTTGAAGTCTGGCTCTTCTCCAGGGTAACCATCAACCTGATAAAGTGTCTAAAAGGATATTTAATTTTATTCTATATATTCAGAAGACATGCATAAAGCCATGAAGAGTACCAATCCATGATTACAAGCAGAATAGTCTGGGATTACACGTTTTGTCAAAGACTCTCAAGCCCACTTCCCCTCTAAACTGAAGCCCCCTCTAGGGAAGGGACCATCCCTGGTGCCTTCGTCTCTGTGTTTCAATGTCTGGCACATAGCAGGTGCTCAGTAAGCAGCAATGACACCCAAGGATGGTTGGCAGGAGGGAGGGCGTGCTTCAGGTGGGAACATTTTAGCTTACTAAGGGGATGGTGGTGTCTAAGCATAGGTGGGGGCTTCTAAGGAAGGAGGGGATAAGACTGGATCACTCAAAGCCTCCCTCCCCGCTCTGGGACCGTGGAGGCTGGCCTAGCCTTTCTGCCCTTTCCAGATGCCAGTCCACAATGGCAGTGAGCCAGGCACGCTTGGACTGGACCACCCACATGGGTGTGGTTTCCTCATTGGCATCTTGAAGTTCAGAAGGCCTGTGCAAGGCTCTCAGGACTCCATGTCAGCTTGAGTTTCGAGTCAGTGAGACACACTCGAAGGCCGAGCTGCCCTTGGTTGCCATTCCCAGCATCGCCTAGAAAGGTCTATGGTCCCAGACCCTCAGTCTCATCTTCCGTAAAACGGAGGTGAGAGCCGGATCAGACACGTGGGGCTGTTGTGAGAATTACACACAGGCTTGACCTGGTCCAGAACAAGCCTTCAACAGTGATAGCTGCTGCTGGTTCTGCGGGATGCCTGGGGCACAGTCTCTGGCGGGTTAGACGCGTAAATGGTAGCTCCCGTGCTCACCTGACTCCCTGAGCTCACCTGTTCCATAGGGGTGATGTTTAGAATAGCACCTGGCACCTAGAAAGCCCTGAAGCAGTGAAATCAAATACAACAGAAGCCAGTGTAAAAGAAGACGACTGAGACCTGTCCTGAAGACTCCCAGCTGTGGGGGTTTTGATCCAGGGTGGTTGTGTCGGGTCTTTGTTGCTACAAGGACTTTTCTCCAGTTGCAGCGAGCGAGAGCCACTCTCTAGTTGCAGTGAGAGGGCCTCTCATTGTGGTGGCTTCTCTGGTTGCAGGACACAGGCTCTAAGGTACGCAGGCTTCGGTAGCTGTGACTCCAGGGCCCTAGAGAACAGGTTCAGTCGTGGTGGCACATGGGCTTAGTTGCTCCATGGCATGTGGGATCTTCCCAGACCAGAGATCAAACCTGTGTCTCCTGCACTGGCAGGGGAATTCTTTACCACTGAGTGACCAGGGAAGTCCTTCTTTCTCTTATCATATCAGCTTTATGGTGATATAGGTCTACGTAGTAAGGAGTTTCACCTCACCTAAAGGATCCGAATTTCATCCTGTGACCTGCCTGTTTAGGCTAAAAACTCTACCCTGTCCGCAGGTGCTGTGTGGTTTATGCTCCTCACTGGGGAGAGGCAGCCCTAGGCTGGCGAGGGCTGGCCAAGGAGCCTGGGGTCTGCTCCACACCCACTGAGTGACCCTGTGCAAGCTCTTCTCCTGTCCCCAGGCCCGGACCTTGTCACATCTGCAGGAGCAGGTTGGGTCCGGCAAGCTCCCCTCCCCCACCTCCTCCAAGGCAGAATGAAAGAATATTAGGAAACAGATACGGGCAAATGCTATAGAACTGGGGGAGGGAGCAGCTGCTTCTCTTGGCAGCTGCGGATAACCCAGACTGGGCAAAGGGGGAACACTATGGAGACTGAATGGGTGGATTGCTGATCGACGGTATCTCTCTTTTCCCAGTGACCTCGAACATGACCTTCCCCAAGCACAGAAAAATTTGGCCCAGTTCAGTTCAGTTCAGTCACTCAGTCGTGTTCAATTCTTTGCTACCCCGTGGACTGCCGCACACCAGGCTTCCCTGCCCTTTCACCATCTCCCGGAGCTTGCTCAAACTCAGGTCCATTGACTCAGTGATGCCATCCCACCATCTCATCCTCTGTCTTCCCCTTCTCCTCCTGCCTTCAATCTTTCCCCGCATCAGGGTCTTTTCTAATAAGTTAGCTTTTTCGCATCAGGTGGCCAAAGTATTGGAGCTTCAGCGTCAGTCCTTCCAATGAATATTCAGGGTTGATTGCCTTTAGGATTGAGACTGGTTTGATCTCCTTGCAGTCCAAGGGACTCTCAAGAGTCTTCTCCAGCACCACAGTTCAAAGGCATCAATTCTTCGGTGAGCAACTTTCTTTATGATCCAGCTCTCACATCCATACGTGACTACTGGAAAAACCATAGCTTTGACTATGCGGACAGTTCTCGGCAAAGTGATGTCTCTGTTTTTTAATACGCTGTCTAGACTTGTCATAGCTTTCCTTCCAAGGAGCAATCGCCTTGTAATTTCATGCCAAAGGGCATCTCTAGGAGACCCCCGTTCCTAGCCCTTCCAGGGTGGACACGGAAGGGCGGGGCTAGGGAAGTAACCTTCTCTCCGCCGCCCCCGCCCGCGGCGGCGCGGACTACAGCTCCCGGCATGCCCTGCGCGCGGTACCTGCCCACCTCCAGCCGCCTCCCCGGGAGGATGCAGACGCTGGGAAGAGCGATGAGGATGGAGGCCGGCGAGGCAGCGCCGCCGGCGGGGGCGGGCGGCTGGGGCAAGTGGGTGCGGCTCAACGTGGGGGGCACGGTGTTCCTGACCACCCGGCAGACGCTGTGCCGCGAGCAGAAGTCCTTCCTCAGCCGCCTATGCCAGGGGGAAGAGCTGCAGTCCGACCGGGTGAGGCCCGCCGGGTGGGCGGCGCTGGGGCTCCTTCGCTCGCTCGCGGGCATCTGGCTGTCCGGCCCGGCCTGCCTGCGGGGCTGGAACCCCGGCTGGGTTCATGGCCAAAGACCAGAGGCGGGAAGAACTGGCCGGAGAAGGGGAGAGGGAAGTGGATCTGAGAATGAGGGATGTGCCCATTGCCGAGGCAACGGGACAACGCCGGGCTGGGGCCACTTGGAGCTTCTGAGCTCTGCCCTGGGCTCCCGACCCAGGAAGCTGTTGGAGGAGGTCTCTCCCGCGCCTCTGGGGCCGTGGGGAGGACAGACAGGAAGGGCCTTCTCTCCTGCCCTGACTGGACTCGTGCACCGCAGGAGGTACTGAGTCCGCTTCTCCCTGCACTTTGGGGTCTGAGTGGCCTCGGGGTACAGGGAGCTGGGTGGAGAAATCCTGGTACCTTCTGAGCTGGTTTGATCTCCTTGCAGTCCAAGGGACTCTCAAGAGTCTTCTCCAGCACCACAGTTCAAAGGCATCAATTCTTCGGTGAGCAACTTTCTTTATGATCCAGCTCTCACATCCATACGTGACTACTGGAAAAACCATAGCTTTGACTATGCGGACAGTTCTCGGCAAAGTGATGTCTCTGTTTTTTAATACGCTGTCTAGACTTGTCATAGCTTTCCTTCCAAGGAGCAATCGCCTTGTAATTTCATGCCAAAGGGCATCTCTAGGAGACCCCCGTTCCTAGCCCTTCCAGGGTGGACACGGAAGGGCGGGGCTAGGGAAGTAACCTTCTCTCCGCCGCCCCCGCCCGCGGCGGCGCGGACTACAGCTCCCGGCATGCCCTGCGCGCGGTACCTGCCCACCTCCAGCCGCCTCCCCGGGAGGATGCAGACGCTGGGAAGAGCGATGAGGATGGAGGCCGGCGAGGCAGCGCCGCCGGCGGGGGCGGGCGGCTGGGGCAAGTGGGTGCGGCTCAACGTGGGGGGCACGGTGTTCCTGACCACCCGGCAGACGCTGTGCCGCGAGCAGAAGTCCTTCCTCAGCCGCCTATGCCAGGGGGAAGAGCTGCAGTCCGACCGGGTGAGGCCCGCCGGGTGGGCGGCGCTGGGGCTCCTTCGCTCGCTCGCGGGCATCTGGCTGTCCGGCCCGGCCTGCCTGCGGGGCTGGAACCCCGGCTGGGTTCATGGCCAAAGACCAGAGGCGGGAAGAACTGGCCGGAGAAGGGGAGAGGGAAGTGGATCTGAGAATGAGGGATGTGCCCATTGCCGAGGCAACGGGACAACGCCGGGCTGGGGCCACTTGGAGCTTCTGAGCTCTGCCCTGGGCTCCCGACCCAGGAAGCTGTTGGAGGAGGTCTCTCCCGCGCCTCTGGGGCCGTGGGGAGGACAGACAGGAAGGGCCTTCTCTCCTGCCCTGACTGGACTCGTGCACCGCAGGAGGTACTGAGTCCGCTTCTCCCTGCACTTTGGGGTCTGAGTGGCCTCGGGGTACAGGGAGCTGGGTGGAGAAATCCCGGGTACCTTCTGAGCTGGGCTTCCGTGGAGAGGAACGTTCGCCTGGGGCATGTTCCCATCTCGGCTCTGCTGCAAACCGCCTGCATGACCTTGGGTCAGACCCTCCCCTGCCCCAGGCTCAGCCTCCTGTCTGGAAGCTCAGGGGGCCCGCCTGGTGATGCCCTCAAAGGGCCCCTCCCTCCTATTTCCTGACCCTCTGATGCTGTGACCTTGGACGAGTCCCCTCACCTGGGGATGTCTCTGTTTGCTCTCTGCAGAGTTGCATGGAGACCCGCTCAAGCCTCCCTGCAGGCTGAGGGTATCCAATGAGATCCCGGCTCCTTTGGAAACATGTAAACATCCCCAGAATGAGTGGGGAGCTGGTGGAGACTGTGGAAGGCTGGCTTCAGGGAACAGTCTCTAAGAGGGACAGTCCCTGAGCCCTAGTCTGTGTTGGGTGCCACTGAAACTTCACTGGGTACTCACAACGCGCCCTTCGGTGGGGGAGAGGAGCAAGGCACAGAGAGGTCAGAGCACCGGCCCAAGGTCACACAGTCAGAACCGGCAGAGGCGGGCCCTGCGCCTAGGTGTGCCCCGCCCCGAGGCCCTTTTCTCCATCCTGGCGCTCGGGGCTGCAACAGACACTCCACTCCCTCCCTCTGATGCTGACTGAAGTGCTGCGCTATATGCGGGGTCACAGGGGAGGGGGCTCACTCTTTTCTCACCGCCTGTGCCCCTCACCTTTGTAGGATGAGACGGGGGCCTACCTCATCGACCGCGACCCCACCTACTTCGGGCCCATCCTCAACTTCCTCCGGCATGGCAAGCTGGTGCTCGACAAGGACATGGCAGAGGAGGGTGAGTTGGTCCAGGGGCTGGCCGGGGCCCACATTCTCGTCCTTTCCTCTCTAGCCTGCCCGAGCCTTCCATTTCTCCCATCCAGAAGGGACATCGCTTTTCTTCCATGTGTCCTGCTTCTCCTCACTCTGGATCCTGCCCAGGCTGAGCCTAGGGGGGCTCTGCCGAGGCGACTGGCCCATGCTTCCACTGGGTGCTGCTGAGGAGGTGCAGGCACACGGGCAGAGGAGAGAGGAGGCCTGGGAGGCCGGCAGCCTCCACTGGGGGCAGGGACGCCCTTTCCCCCAGCTTCCTGGGAAGCCAGTTGGGAGCGGGGTGGCGGGGAGATGGGAGGAGATACGGCTCTTTCTCTGGATGATGGGGTATCGCAGAGGTCTGGTGAGGGCTGACAGTCAGCAGGTGGGTGGAGCAGGTAACTCTTCCCAAACCAGCAGCCTCTGCAGCACAGTGCTGGTTGTGGGTGGAGGCAGGGGCTGGGGGAGGCTGCTCTCCAGCGGGGTGTGGCTCCCCCCAGGCCGGGGTGGCTGCGACCTTGTAGATGTCCACTTCTGGGCCCCGCCGATGACGGGGAAGCTGGGCCTGGGGAGAATGGCTTCTTGGCAGAGTCCCAGCCAGGAGCGGGGAACTGCAGGTGGATACCAAGTCCACTCTTCTTAGGGCACCGGGTGGGGCTCTGGGTCAGCTGACCCAGCCAGACCAGCTTGGACATGCCACTTCTCCTTTCTGAGTCTCCGCTGTGTGCGTAAAGCGGGGTGGTGATCTCCATTAGGGACGTGTTCGGGGAAAGCAGCTGTCACGAGTCCCGGGGCTTGTACCCCGAGGTGTCTCGCACGGCTCCTCCCTCCACACTCGGGCCCTCGATTTCCCCTCCCGACCCTGCGGGACACAGCAATCCAGAGGCCAGGTGGCTCCCCGGAGGGACAGGGCTTCGGACTCAAAACCCACCGTAGACGTCGGCTCTGCAGACAGAGCCGCACAGCTTGCCCGGCAGGCCCTGGGGGAGCGGGCGCCACGGGCGTGGCCGGGGCCCAGGAGCCGGTCCCCCGGGAGGGGAGGGAAGCACTCCAGCATCACAGCCAACACCTGTTTACAGGCTCTGGGTTGCGGCAGCTCTGGCATGCCCGGGACCTTCTGGCAGGTCTAGGATCCACGGGGCTGGGGGGCCGGCAGGAAACGGACCGGTTGTGTGACCCGCAGAAAGTCACTAAGCCCTGCGTGCCTCCACGCGGCGTCTGTGGAAGGGCGTGACAGTCGCAGGCCCCTTGCTGAGCTGCTGGAGGATAGGAGCAACTCACGCCCGCGCATCGCTTAGCGCTGGGCCCGGCGCCGTGGAGCCGTGGTGCACCGCTTGGTGTCTTGGGGGGGTCCCGGCAGCACCCCTCACTGACCACCTCCTCTGTGTGAGGTGGGTATGGTGCAGGGGACAGCCAGGGACATCAGACGTGGGCCCCGTCCCCCAGGAGCCCTGAGGCCAGTCATAGAAAGGACCAGAAGCGTCCTGGCCGCGCAGGAGCTTCGGGGAGTCCGAGAGCTGAGGGCTGTCCCCTTCACGGAGGGGTTCTCGCCCAGTCCCCTTAAGGGGGGACAGTACGGCCTGGGGCTGGGGCTGAGCCCAGGAGGGGCTTTGCAGACTGTGACGTGTGGTGATCAGGGAGATGCCCGTGTGCAAAGATCGTGCATTCAGTGGGCTCGGAAGGCAGAGGAGCTTGCATGGGAATCCCAGCTCTGCCGTGTGCTGGCGTGAGGCATCGCACAGCTACTGCTTTGCCCGGTCCTTGGTTTCCCCGTTTGTTCCGTGTCCAGCAGCGGAGATGAACATGCCTGCTTCTCATGCTGAGGATGCATGGCAGCAAAGAGCGCGGCACGCCTCCCGGCCTTCACAGGCGCTTCCTCGGGGGCAGCGTGCAGTCGGGAGTCAGCCAAGGCGCCCCTCACTGCGGCCTTCTAGGGTCCGGTCCCACGGGCCTGCGGCCTCTGCAGAGCCCGGCCTAGGAGACTGGCAGGTCCGGCACGTGGCGCATTTGGGACAGGGCTTGACTAAAACCAGCGCCGGCTCTGCAGACAGAGCCGCACAGCTTGCCCGGCAGGCCCTGGGGGAGCGGGCGCCACGGGCGTGGCTGGGGCCCAGGAGCCGGTCCCCCGGGAGGGGAGGGAAGCACTCCAGCATCACAGCCAACACCTGTTTACAGGCTCTGGGTTGCGGCAGCTCTGGCATGCCCGGGACCTTCTGGCAGGTCTAGGATCCACGGGGCTGGGGGGCCGGCAGGAAACGGACCGGTTGTGTGACCCGCAGAAAGTCACTAAGCCCTGCGTGCCTCCACGCGGCGTCTGTGGAAGGGCGTGACAGTCGCAGGCCCCTTGCTGAGCTGCTGGAGGATAGGAGCAACTCACGCCCGCGCATCGCTTAGCGCTGGGCCCGGCGCCGTGGAGCCGTGGTGCACCGCTTGGTGTCTTGGGGGGGTCCCGGCAGCACCCCTCACTGACCACCTCCTCTGTGTGAGGTGGGTATGGTGCAGGGGACAGCCAGGGACATCAGACGTGGGCCCCGTCCCCCAGGAGCCCTGAGGCCAGTCATAGAAAGGACCAGAAGCGTCCTGGCCGCGCAGGAGCTTCGGGGAGTCCGAGAGCTGAGGGCTGTCCCCTTCACGGAGGGGTTCTCGCCCAGTCCCCTTAAGGGGGGACAGTACGGCCTGGGGCTGGGGCTGAGCCCAGGAGGGGCTTTGCAGACTGTGACGTGTGGTGATCAGGGAGATGCCCGTGTGCAAAGATCGTGCATTCAGTGGGCTCGGAAGGCAGAGGAGCTTGCATGGGAATCCCAGCTCTGCCGTGTGCTGGCGTGAGGCATCGCACAGCTACTGCTTTGCCCGGTCCTTGGTTTCCCCGTTTGTTCCGTGTCCAGCAGCGGAGATGAACATGCCTGCTTCTCATGCTGAGGATGCATGGCAGCAAAGAGCGCGGCACGCCTCCCGGCCTTCACAGGCGCTTCCTCGGGGGCAGCGTGCAGTCGGGAGTCAGCCAAGGCGCCCCTCACTGCGGCCTTCTAGGGTCCGGTCCCACGGGCCTGCGGCCTCTGCAGAGCCCCGGCCTAGGAGACTGGCAGGTATCCTGGGTCACCGTGCTCGGCACAGCAGGGATGTGTTGTGGCTGAACCACCATCACTTACCCCTGCTCAAGAGTGTGGAAGAAGGAAGTGTTCCCTCCTGTCTGAGCCCTGAACTCAGAGACGCTCATCGCCCTCGTGTGCCGCAGCAGGGGTGGAGAGGGAGGGGGCAGCGGGAGTGAGGGGGTGCTCTCTGTCTGTGCCAGGGGTCCTGGAGGAAGCCGAATTCTACAACATCGGCCCGCTGATCCGCATCATCAAAGACCGGATGGAGGAGAAGGATTACACCGTCACACAGGTCAGGGAGCAGCAGGGCAGCGTCCGTGGCGAGAGCAGGGCATGGTGGGGAGCGGGGACCCGGAGGAAGGCGGGGCCGAGCTGGCCTGTAAGGGGGTGTCCAGCGTCCAGATTGCCCCACCAAGCCCCAGACTGGGAGACACATGCTGGGTTCTGTCCCTGCCTGGGCTCTGTTTGTGTGTGAGCTTGGGCCAGTCACACCCCTCTCTGGACCCTGATTTCCTTTCGTGGCATACAGAGGTGCTGAGACCTGCCTCCCCCTCCCCTCCCCGGCAGCACGGGGGCAGTGTGAGGTACAGGAGGGCCGGTGAGGAGCAGTGGGGATTCCTACACCATCCACTGCGTGGGCCCAGGTGGCCTCCTGGAGCCAGGATTTCTGAGCTTGGACCCTGGGCCTAAGTGACCGGTCTGGAGGAGGAGCTGGCGTGTGGGGAGGAGGGGTGAGAGAGGGCCGTGAGGCACGCCTCCCAGCCCCAGGAGCTTGAAGAGAGGGTGCTCTGCGTCTTCCGGAGCGTCTGCCTCATCCCCCCTGGATGTCCCCTCAGCTTCTCCTCCTTTCCCCATGTTATCATCCATGTTCCAGTTCTGGCTCTGCTGCTCTTTCGCTGGGTGACCTTGGACCAGTAACTGACCCTCTCAGAGCTTCCTTCAACCTTCCTAGGGCTTTTGGAGGGGTTTAATGAGATCATGCATGTTGAGTGCCTGGCCCATCGTAGGTACTCAGAACATGGCTTGAGCCCCAGGCGCTTCCTCGGGGGCAGCGTGCAGTCGGGAGTCAGCCAAGGCGCCCCTCACTGCGGCCTTCTAGGGTCCGGTCCCACGGGCCTGCGGCCTCTGCAGAGCCCCGGCCTAGGAGACTGGCAGGTATCCTGGGTCACCGTGCTCGGCACAGCAGGGATGTGTTGTGGCTGAACCACCATCACTTACCCCTGCTCAAGAGTGTGGAAGAAGGAAGTGTTCCCTCCTGTCTGAGCCCTGAACTCAGAGACGCTCATCGCCCTCGTGTGCCGCAGCAGGGGTGGAGAGGGAGGGGGCAGCGGGAGTGAGGGGGTGCTCTCTGTCTGTGCCAGGGGTCCTGGAGGAAGCCGAATTCTACAACATCGGCCCGCTGATCCGCATCATCAAAGACCGGATGGAGGAGAAGGATTACACCGTCACACAGGTCAGGGAGCAGCAGGGCAGCGTCCGTGGCGAGAGCAGGGCATGGTGGGGAGCGGGGACCCGGAGGAAGGCGGGGCCGAGCTGGCCTGTAAGGGGGTGTCCAGCGTCCAGATTGCCCCACCAAGCCCCAGACTGGGAGACACATGCTGGGTTCTGTCCCTGCCTGGGCTCTGTTTGTGTGTGAGCTTGGGCCACTCCCACCCTCTCTGGACCCTGATTTCCTTTCGTGGCATACAGAGGTGCTGAGACCTGCCTCCCCCTCCCCTCCCCGGCAGCACGGGGGCAGTGTGAGGTACAGGAGGGCCGGTGAGGAGCAGTGGGGATTCCTACACCATCCACTGCGTGGGCCCAGGTGGCCTCCTGGAGCCAGGATTTCTGAGCTTGGACCCTGGGCCTAAGTGACCGGTCTGGAGGAGGAGCTGGCGTGTGGGGAGGAGGGGTGAGAGAGGGCCGTGAGGCACGCCTCCCAGCCCCAGGAGCTTGAAGAGAGGGTGCTCTGCGTCTTCCGGAGCGTCTGCCTCATCCCCCCTGGATGTCCCCTCAGCTTCTCCTCCTTTCCCCATGTTATCATCCATGTTCCAGTTCTGGCTCTGCTGCTCTTTCGCTGGGTGACCTTGGACCAGTAACTGACCCTCTCAGAGCTTCCTTCAACCTTCCTAGGGCTTTTGGAGGGGTTTAATGAGATCATGCATGTTGAGTGCCTGGCCCATCGTAGGTACTCAGAACATGGCTTCCGGCTTATCGCCCCACCCGGTCCCTTCCTTCTGCCCTTCTTGCGGGTGGAGGCTTGGGGAGGAGCAGGTGCTGTCCCGTCCCGAGGTACCCTCCACGTTGCCCCTCTGCCCGCAGGTCCCGCCCAAGCACGTGTACCGCGTGCTGCAGTGCCAGGAGGAGGAGCTGACGCAGATGGTCTCCACCATGTCCGATGGCTGGCGCTTCGAGCAGGTGGGTGGGGCGCGCGCGGGCCACACCTCCAGGCAAAGCAAGCTCCTCCCCTCCTGCAGCCCCCGCCCTGGGGTCCCCACTGCGCCGCTACCCAGGAGTCTTCTTAAGTCAAAGTGAACGAGATTAAGAAAGGCCACACTGGACAGCAGGCTGGCCAGGAAGGAGAGACAAGACAAGCCCCATGGGCCGCAGGACAGCTCCGGCGAGCCCCGTTTCTGGGGAGTCCTCCCAGGAGCCGCGCAGTGCCTACACAGAGGTGCGCAGCGCCTCTGCCCCTGCCAGCGGCAGTCCTGATGCGAGGAGACAGGGTTCACTTCCGAGAGTGGCAGTCCCCTGGGGGCCACACCTCTTGTAGCTGTTCCACAGGAAGAGATTCCAGGTCCCTGCAAGGGACATGCCCAGTTCTAAGCATCGCCAGATTCAGGGGAGCACAGAGCCGCAGCCTCCCCGCAGGTGGTGGTGGTGACCTGCGCTTCCTCCCCGTCCTGATGTAGTTTACCAGCCAGGAGCGATTTTTATCATAAACAGGTGGCCCTAGTGATACAGCTGACGTCAGGCCTCTCTTAGGTGTCCAGAGGACCAGAGCTCGCAAGCTAATCCAGGGTCAGATTGGCCCTGAGAGAAGAGAAGAGTTGGGCATCATTTTATCCATACAAGCTCCCTCCTACCTGGAGGCTGAAGAGAGGAGAGGAAGGTCAGGCTCCCCACGATGGCCAGGCTCAGGGGGAGAAGCAAGTCCAGTCCAGCACCTGGAAGCCCAGACTCACATCTACGCCTCACCACCGATGGACTGTGACTTTGAGTCAGTCATAACCCCTTGGGCCTCAGTTTCCTAATCTGTGGCATGGGCCCATAGTGTGTCCTTTGCAGGAACGTTGTGTAGTTTGGAAAGACCATGGATCAAGTCTCCAGCCCAGGGTAGGCCTCTGAACACCGGAGCATCCTGTGAATTCTTGAAGCATTTGAGCCTGTAAGATTGCAGACGAGGCTTGGGGTCCTGGATTCAACTCCTGTTCCACTCTTCCTGGCTGTGGGATATAACCACCTCTCCAGGCCTCATGTGCCAAAGGGACTGAGTTTTCCTCCCTGTCTGCAGGATGAGGGTCGCGGGGGCTGAAGGAGACCCGTCCTGTGCAGGACTTTTATCAGCCAGAAGGGTCCCTGTAGATGTGGTTCTTTTAGGACCTCAGGACAAAGGTGGGGCCACAGTCATCTCCCTCTGGGTGAAAGTCTTTGGCAATTGCATGGGCTCCCAGAGGCTCCCAAGCACGCCAGGGACCACTGGCCTAAGGAACAGGCGATCTGGTCTACCTCTGCTTCTGAGCATGAACAGAATAGTCCACCGGGCTCCACCTGGTCCGGTCCGCCCCATCCTGCTGCCAGGTTCTGCGGCTGTCTCAGCCACCTCTGGACACAGGAGCGCAGCTGCCTGCCACAGACCTCTGCCTGCTTCTGGAAGTGGCCTGCTCGAGCTGGGACTAGGCTTAGTCGGGGAAAAACAGCGAGGGTAACCACCTTCCCCTAAGGATCAGGCCCAGCCAAGCCACGGAGGGAGGCTGGCCCTGGAAACAGAGCAGAGGCGTAGGTATGGGAGGGGGAGAGGACTCTGACTTTGGGTCGGAGGTGTCCTCTGGAGAGCCAAGGACGGGCCTGAACGGAGCAGCCAGATCAGGGCCCAGCTGGCATCTTGCTCAGTGCCAGGGTCCGTCCCCCACCCCCCCCACCAAAACCTGATCATTTTCTCCCCGCGCCCGTCCCTCCAGCTGGTGAACATCGGCTCCTCCTACAACTACGGCGGCGAGGACCAGGCCGAGTTCCTGTGCGTGGTGTCCAAGGAACTGTACAGCTCCCCGCACGGGCTGAGCTCCGAGTCCAGCCGCAGAGCCCAGGTGAGCCCCCGCCCGGCCCCGGCCTCCCTCCCGCCCTCCCATACTGCCCCCCACCTGGCCATCTGGGCTTCTTCTTTCTCCCTCCTGCTGCACCCGCCTGGCCCCGGTCACAGCCGCCACCATCCATCCCATGCCACCCAGGGTCCTGTCTGCTCACGCCAGTCACCCAGGCACAGGCTCCGGGGAAGAGAGTAGCCTCAGGTGCGGCCGCAGTGGACTTAGATGTTAAGGGATGGTGGTCACCCAGGGGCCGCGGGGCACAGGGGGAGTGCACTGGACCAGGGCCTGGGTGTGGTGTGCGCGTATGTGTGACCTTAAACAGGTGCCATCCTCTCTCTGCACCTTGGTTGTGCTCTCAGAAGTGAGGGGTCTGGACCACCAGCTTAGAACTTCTGGGATCCAAGGGGCCAGTTGAAGTCCCGGGGACTGGGGCTGGGACAAGGAAGCCAGATCTGCCTATCCCACCCATCCTGCCGGCTCCCGGCCAGGACTCAGCGGCAGAGGGACCTGGAGCCCTCGGAGTCCGGCCCTGTGTTTCCATTCTGGCTTGTGAGGCAGCACCTGCTGGCTGGGGGGGTGGGGAGGCGGTGCTGATCGGTGGTCGTGTCACCCTGGACGACCCTGCAGAGCTGGTCGGAAGCCTGAGGAGCCCTGGGTGGGCCCAGCGGCGCAGGCAGCGGCCAGGCTGGGAGGAACGGAGACTGTTCTTTAGAAGCCTGTCCCCACGTGAGGACTTAGGAATTCTGCTTCCGTCTGTCTGTCTGCCTTCCCGTGCTGCGACCCTTGTCCGCCCGGGAAACAGAGCAGGGAGGTATGGGAGGGGGAGAGGACTCTGACTTTGGGTCGGAGGTGTCCTCTGGAGAGCCAAGGACGGGCCTGAACGGAGCAGCCAGATCAGGGCCCAGCTGGCATCTTGCTCAGTGCCAGGGTCCGTCCCCCCCCCACCAAAACCTGATCATTTCTCCCCGCGCCCGTCCCTCCAGCTGGTGAACATCGGCTCCTCCTACAACTACGGCGGCGAGGACCAGGCCGAGTTCCTGTGCGTGGTGTCCAAGGAACTGTACAGCTCCCCGCACGGGCTGAGCTCCGAGTCCAGCCGCAGAGCCCAGGTGAGCCCCCGCCCGGCCCCGGCCTCCCTCCCGCCCTCCCATACTGCCCCCCACCTGGCCATCTGGGCTTCTTCTTTCTCCCTCCTGCTGCACCCGCCTGGCCCCGGTCACAGCCGCCACCATCCATCCCATGCCACCCAGGGTCCTGTCTGCTCACGCCAGTCACCCAGGCACAGGCTCCGGGGAAGAGAGTAGCCTCAGGTGCGGCCGCAGTGGACTTAGATGTTAAGGGATGGTGGTCACCCAGGGGCCGCGGGGCACAGGGGGAGTGCACTGGACCAGGGCCTGGGTGTGGTGTGCGCGTATGTGTGACCTTAAACAGGTGCCATCCTCTCTCTGCACCTTGGTTGTGCTCTCAGAAGTGAGGGGTCTGGACCACCAGCTTAGAACTTCTGGGATCCAAGGGGCCAGTTGAAGTCCCGGGGACTGGGGCTGGGACAAGGAAGCCAGATCTGCCTATCCCACCCATCCTGCCGGCTCCCGGCCAGGACTCAGCGGCAGAGGGACCTGGAGCCCTCGGAGTCCGGCCCTGTGTTTCCATTCTGGCTTGTGAGGCAGCACCTGCTGGCTGGGGGGGTGGGGAGGCGGTGCTGATCGGTGGTCGTGTCACCCTGGACGACCCTGCAGAGCTGGTCGGAAGCCTGAGGAGCCCTGGGTGGGCCCAGCGGCGCAGGCAGCGGCCAGGCTGGGAGGAACGGAGACTGTTCTTTTAGAAGCCTGTCCCCACGTGAGGACTTAGGAATTCTGCTTCCCGTCTGTCTGTCTGCCTTCCCGTGCTGCGACCCCTTGTCCGCCCCGCCCCCCGCGGGGCCCGTGGCTGGCGTGGCCTCGCAGGGGTGCAGGGTGAGTCGGCTGCTCTTGCCTCTGTGTGAGAGTCCCTGGGACCTAGGATGGTACCTTGGGTCTGGCTGGTGTCCGCCCTGGGCCTTCCCTGTGCTGCTCGGGGTTGGTCCTTCTATAATGAGGCCTTGCCAGGTGCCCCTCAGGGGCACCCCAGCCACACGCCCACCCTCGTCCTCCTCCAGCCCTGTTACAGCGGCCAGGGCCATCTGCCAGCATGCCCAGCAGGTGCCTCTGCTGGCTCCCCCAGGCCCTCTGGGCTTCCCGGGGACCAGGCACGACGGCCCAGCTTCTGTGGCTGTAGCAGTCGCCTCCCCTGGGGGCCCCCCTTCTCCCGCCCCTCCCGTTCGCCCCGAGACCGGGCCCTCGGGGCCAGCCGCCCGCAGGCCCCGGCCCCCGGTTAGTTCTGCGCTCTTTCTTCCCTGGGTCCGCCGGCTGGTCACAGAGCGTGGAGGAGCCGCTGGAGGCGGAGCAGCAGCAGGCGGCGCAGGTGCAGGTGGAGGCAGATGCGCAGGAGAAAGGTGCAGCCCACCCCCGAGGAGAACGATCGCTCCGAAAGCCGGAGCCTCCCGCCCGCCCCTGCTGTCGATCCGGGGTCCGGGCGGCCGGGCGGCGGGCCCTCCAGGGTTAGCTCAGCCGCGTGCCTGGTGCCTCACCTCATAACCATCCCTTCTCTCGCTTTCTCTTTGCAGCCCAGTCATCTCAGGATCCCGCTAACCTTTCCTCCCTCCCGCCACCGCCTCCTCCTCCTCCGCTTCCCGCTGGAGGTCCTGCCTCATCTCCATCTACCTCTTCTTCCTCCTGGATCTCATCTGCACCCTGCCTCTTGCCTCTCTGCCCCTGTCCGGGTTTTCTCTCTGCCTGCTCACGCCTCCATCCCGGGGCTGCCCCGGTCCCAGCCTCCTGCGCCCTCCACCCAGGCGCCCCAGCCCCGCATCCCAGAGCATCCCGCCTGCTGCCTCCTGCCCCGCTCCTGGCACCGCCTGCCCCCCGGACCAGGGAGGAGGGGCGCGGCCGCACCTCCTCGGTGCCCACGGACCCGGCCGGGCACGTGTGAGGCCGGGCCGCCCCACCCCAGCGCCTCACCTCCTCGCCTCTGCCTCACGTTTCCTCCTTGCAGGTTTCTGTCTGCACCCCCTCAGGCCTGAGGCTGTGCTCGCCTCCCTTGCTTGGGAGGGCTTCTCCCGGGCCCCTCACCCGCCCCCAGAGCTGCCTTGCCTGGTTTGTAGCTTGGCGGAGCTGGAGGGAGGGGTGGAAGCCTGGAGGGTGCTCATCTCCTGTTTCTTGAACTTGAGCCAAAGTTCCCGGCTGATCTTCTCCCCTCACCCAGGTTCTCAGCCTGTCTTGGCCTTGGGTGTGAGGCTCTGAGTCGAGACTAAAGGGGGAGGAAGCTCTTTCCACCTGCCCATCAGCACCAGAGCCATGCTGGAGAGGAGGGAAGGGAAACAGAAGCCAGGTGCCCTGATGTCCTCGTCCCAGAGGCCCAGGAGCCCTTGCACCACAGCCTCGTGGCACTGGGTCCCCGATTTCTGCAGGGCTGGGGAAGACAGGCCACGCTTGGATCCCCAGGCCTAGGAGGAGTCAGCGGGAGCTGGCCCAGGACTAGGCTGTGACTGAAGGAGCTCTGGCCAGGTGCCCACCAGCCCCCACTCCATCTCACCTGCCTGCTGGGTGACCTTGGGCAAGTCGCAGTCCCTCTCTGGGCCACGGTTGCCTCTAAAATGGGGTGGATAGCTGTTCTCTGTGACCTCTGTCCTGAGACAGGGGTGGCCACCCTCTCTTGGCCTTGGCCCCCGTGGCCAGAGTCTTGGCAGAATATGGGCTCCTAGGCGGCCGTCACCCGGCCCGGATGGGGCATGGGGTGCCTGGACAGGTCTCCTTCCAGCCCCCCGCCTCCTCAGCTCTGAATCTTCCTTTTGTGGGCCTCCGCCCCGCTCCTTCCTCCCAGAAAGGATCTGGTGACTCACCTAACACTCTCTCTCCCCCTGTCTCCCCACCTCCCTCCTCCATTTCGATCTCCTCTCCACCCCTGTCCCGGCCCTGCACTCCCTCTTCCTCCCTGGTCCCACCCCCTCACCCCTCCCGGTGCTCTGACCACCCCACCCCTTCCCCCTGCCCCCTCTTGTTTTCTAGCTGTTACAAGCCAGAGGCACCCGGATGTGAGGCCCCAGACCGCCTCCAGGGACTTGGGGTTCCGTTCTGAAATCCTTTATTTTTGTACCACGGGGTGGGCCCCTGGCCCGAGGCGGAGGAAGAGTGCTCCCCGCCGCCACCTCTGTCTGCACCCTCGGGGCTGCGATGCGCCCCTGCCCCTGGGGGCCCGGTGGGGGCCCGCGGGGACCTCGCCAGGCCTGAGGTGGGCCCTGGGACCCCTGGGCAGAGCCGCCCGCCTGTGGATGAAGTGTGGCGTCGTCCCGACGTGTCTCCCAGGCCCCCACGTCCGTGTCCCCAGGCCCTCCAGCTGCATGGCAGATGCACGCCCCCCCAGCCCCGTGACATCACCGCCCTGAGCCCTGGCCTCTCCGTCTGTCCCACGGGCGCACGGCCCGCCGCGCCTACCTCACAGGGCTGTCGTGGGTTTCCAAGAGGAGCAGGGGCCCCGAAGGCCCCCAGGGAGGGTGTAGAACACAGGCCAGAACCTGCCTGGTGCAGGCTGGAGATGGAGGGGGCGGTGGGGTGAACGGGATCGGGGTCGTCCTGTCAGAAGGAGGGATGGGTGACCTGGCTTTCGCTTGGCTGCCCGCCCCCCACGCCTGCCTCACCCCCACCATCTGTACTGCTGGGCACAGCGAGGCCTGAGCAGGAGGGAGGCAGGCACTGGCTCAGCAGGGGCACTGGGGCCACTCAGGAACTGGTGACCAGGGAGAGGGGACCCTCCCCCACCTGCCGAGGGGAGAGTCCGGGGGTGGGCAGGGCTGAGCCAGGGGCCTCGCTGGTGTTCATGGCCTCCTTGGCTGGGTACTTGCTTCTCAGCTGTGTCTGACCCCACTGTAATAAAACCTGAAGCAAGAGCCCGCCTGGCTGCCTCCCTTTCCCTGGGCCACGCTGAGGAAGAGCACGCCGTGTGCCAGCCGCTCAGTCGTGTCCCTCTCTTGTGACCCCACGTGTCCCTCTCTTGTGACCGTCGCCTGCCAGGCGCCTCTGTCCGTGGGATTCCCCAGGCGAGAAGACTGGAGTGGGCTGCCGTGCCCTCCTCCGGGGCGTCTTCCCGACCCAGGGATCGAACTTGAGTCTCCTGCATCGCAGGCGATTCTTCAGCCACTGAGCCATGGGGGAAGCCCCTTGGGGTCAGGGGCTAGCCTTAAGGTGGGCTCCACAGCCCCGATGCGGAGACTGAGGGCGGAAGGAGAAGAGGGCGTCAGAGGATGCGTTGGCTGGACGGCATTGCCGCCAAAATGGGCATGAACGTGGGCAGACTTCGGGAGATGGTGAGGGGCAGGGAGGCCTGGCTGCTGCGGTCCGTGAGGACGCCAGGAGTCGGACAGGACTGGGTGACTGACCGCCGCCCGTCAGCCCGGAGGCCGTGGGGCTTTCCCCTCGCGTCCTGGGACCTGTCCTGTTGCCTGTCTCCCACGTGTCTCGGGGGAGGAGGGTCACGGCTGGCTCCTCGGGCCCGTGGCCGGATGCCCAGGGACCAACGCTGCCTCGCTGGGGTGAGCTTTGGGAAGAATCTGCCCCCCTCTGGGTCTCAGTTTCCTCATCAGTGAAGTCAGGGCTGGGACCAGGCGACTTATAGGCCCCGCCCCCGGAGCCCCTCCGCCTCTCGTGGCCTCCAGGCAGACCTGGATCAGCAGGGGTGGAAGAATCTGGAGTTCCCCACCTCCCCACTCAGCCAGCCCCCTGCTCCCTGGCTTTGTCCTGCCTCCTGGGCTCCATCCGAGCCTCCCAGGACGTCTCCTCTGCCTCCCACTGTGATACCTTCTGGACACCTCCACCCTCTGCCGGAGTGTGCGCTGTGGGTGGAGAGGACATCACTGCAAAGCAGTGCTCCCCTAGCCAGAGGCCGTCCCCAGCCCACCCGACAGCCTAGGGGTCCTCAACACGTCCCCCGGGGTCACCTGGCTCTCTCGAGTTGACCTCACTTCTCTATGTCCAGGTTTGCTTTCCAAAAGCTCAGCAAGCGGCTTGTTAAAATAACAGATTATCCTCTCCTAGTTCCCACTAAGGAGTCAGGCCAGGCATGTGCGTTCTTAGCCAAGCACCCTCTGGCCGTGTGCTGCTCCCCTCCTGAGAGGCCCCCGGGGCACCCCTGCCCCTACCCCACAGGTGCCCCCAATGGCAGCCGCTCCATCTCCACAGGCAGACCCCGCAGGCAGAGGGCTCTCTCGGTGGCCCTGGTGGCCGCCCCTTGTCTCCCTTTGAAAGCCTCTGGAGCCTGGGCCCTGCCGGGGCTTCCCCCTTCCTCCTCCTCTCACTCAGTCAGGCTCCACGGAAGACTTGTCTGCACTTTGCTTCCTGGCCCCGACCAGGGCCTGGCCCCATGGCCCTCCCTGACCATGCCCACTCAGGCCACTGCCGTGGCTGCTAAGACCTACCCCCTCAGTTCCCCTCCAGCTCCTGGACATGCCCCGCTGCCTCCTACTCTGGCCCCTGGGTCTTCAGTGTGTGTCTCCCCCACCATCTGTCCTGCTCTAGAACCTCGCGTGGCTCCCCAGGGTGCCCAGCCTCAGATCCTGAGCTCCTCTCCAAGCCTTTGCCTTCTCATCTCAGTTTTCCCCTCCCCACAAATTCCTTTTCATACCCCCACCCCAACCTGTGTACCAACGAAAAGCAACTGGCTTTCCCTAGCAGCCCACTGGCTTTGAGGACTCTCGGCACATCCTGTCTCCCTGCCTGGAATGCTCTTCCCCACCTCGGCCGCCTTTGAATCCCAAATCCCGTCTCCTCCTGGCAGCCTTCCCCGACTTCCCCAGTTACAAGCTACCAGCCCCAAAGCCCCTACACGCTGGATCACCATCCCACCCTCTGGAGATCAGGAGCTGAGGTCTGTGCAGCTCCGCGACCCCAGCACGGCACCTGGCAAGTGGTCGGAGCCTGAATAAAGGACTCGGAATGCAGAGGCGCGCTGTGGTGCAGGGGGAGTGGCAGCCTAGGAGTCAGGAGACCGGGCTTCCTCTCCAAGTTCCACTCCTGGCCCCTCACCTGCGATCAGGAGGCTCTCTGCCCCTCAGTGTCTTCCCAGGCTTCTAGAAGGAGTCCATCACTTCCCTCAACCCTAACTCTGACCGTGCGTGCATGCGCGCGTGTGTGTGTGTGCACGCGCGCTCAGTCATGTCCGACTCTCTGTGACCCCATGCACCACACGTAGCCCACCAGGCCCCTCTGCCCATGGGGTTTTCCGTGCAGGAATACTGGAGTGGGTGCCATCTCCTACTGCAGAGGATCTTCCTGACCCAGGGATTGAACCCGCATCTCTTGCATCTTCTGCATTGGCAGGCAGATTCTTCCATCACTAGCGCCTCCTGGGAAGCCTGACTCTGACTGCGGGGCACCCAACCCCTGCCTTCCTGGGGTGGCTCCAAAACCTAGGCAGCTGCCCTGGGGGGCAGCCCTGCTCCCAGTGACCCCTCATGGGCTTCTGGACACTCAGCCAACAGGCCAAGCAGAGAGCAAGGCTACTCAGTCAAGGGCATGAGATTGGTGCTGGGACCCCATTCAAACCCCGGAGCAGGACCTTGGGTCAGACGGCTTTATTCCACAGGGCAGCAGAGATCATCTCCCAGTGAGGATGGGCAGTGAAGGCCCAGGGGCCAGGGTGGTGGGAAGACCCTGACCCAGGGCTCCCTACCCTTTGGCTTGTGGTGATGGCTGGCGCACTTGGCTGTCTCCAGGGCTCTGAAGGCCCTTCCTGCGGGGGCACCTTCCCAGCCCCCCTCAAGTTAGACCTAGGGCCTCAAAGGCTGGACTCCTGTCTGGAAAGGAGGCCGCCTCGGAGCTGGGGCAGGGGCGGGAGCGGGGGAGACCAGGCAGCCACGTGATCGCTGCTCCACGCTTTCCCCACAAAGCCCGCAGCAGAGGAGGGGGAAGGAAAAGAGAGACTCGGGGGGCATGTTGGATGTGCCCTTGGGGAGGTCTGGACCACCCGCTGAAGGCCCTCCTCCCTCCTTGTGCCCGCACGGAGGCTGATGTCAGGCAGCGGGTTGGGGGACAGGAAATACACCGCCTCCTGTCCCCCAGGGCCCTGCTGCCCACAGAATACTTGCTCCCCACCCCCAGCTCGTGCCCTGGGCTCTCCCCGTCCAGGAGGCAGGCCCCTGCGCTGCAGGGAGGCAGCTCCTCAAGTCAGCACCTGCTGGATCCAGCCAGTCACACCTGTGATGCGGGTGTAGACACCAAAATAGTTGGGCCGGCCACAGCCCAGACCCCAGCTGACCAGTCCCGCCAGGAACCAGCGGCCACTGGGCTCCTTGCACACCAGCGGGCCCCCTGAGTCGCCCTGTGAGGGAGGGGAGAGACGTGGTGAGACATCCACTTGCAGGCAAGGGTCCCAACGGCTAAGGATGTTCGGAGTCACAGCAAGAAAGTCACATCCCCTGTGGAAGCTTCCGATACATGGAGGGAGCCCGAACGAGGGCCTCCGGTGGGCCCGGCTGTCACGAAAGCTTGGCTACGTGTCCCACGCCCTGCCCAGCTCTGCTCCCTCCCGTGGGCTCTGTCTAGGCCTCTCTGCTGGGTCACTTGGGCAAAAAGCCTCACAGTGGGCAAGGAGCTGAGCTGGAGTTGCGCCTCAGACCTGCCCGCCTGGGGATGCTTCTGATCTGGGGGCTGCCACCTGGAGCCAGACTCTCAACCTCCCAAGCCTGGGTGTCCTCGTCCATAAAGTGGAGACAGCCAGGCCCCAGCTTGCCATGGGCTGCAGCAGGCTGCGGTGAGTGGAGGGCCGGGCCCCGGGTGAGGGGGGCAGCGCCCTCTCCCCTGCCCCGCCGGCCCACTCCGCAGGAGTCACCTGGCAGGCGTCCTTCTTGCCCTTGCGGTAGCCAGCGCACAGCATGCGGGGCGTCACCTGGTAGCGGTAGGCCTCGCTGCACAGGTCCTGTGGGATCAGCTGCACGTCCACCTTCTGCAGACCGTTGCTGGTGGGGCCTGCCCAGCGGGGTCGAGGGCAAAGGTGAGATGACTGGGGAGGCCCGCAGCCTCACTCTGGCCTTGGCTGTTCGCCTTGCATCTCAGGAGCCCCCGCCTCCCTCCCGCTCTGCCCGCTCTGGCCATTCCCCCGCCCACCTCACCACCCCTGTGCTCTGGCTCCTTTTCCAGGTGGCTCGTGGGACAGAGCCCTCCCCTACCGTCAGGACCCATCTGGACCGGGGTCCTCCCCAGGTGCTCTGCCCCTGCCTCCTGCCTGGGGCCTCCTGGCCACCTTGCCACTTCCCTGTGACAGCCCTGGGGGATTTTTCCAGAGCACACACCTCACCACTCCACTCCCACCTAAACAAAACTCAGCCTCTCCCCACTGTTCAGCCAGCACTTCTTCATGAGCCCTGCATGCTTGAACCTCCACCCCACCAGAGCTTCAGTATATACCTTGTGCCTAGGCCCCCTGCAAGATCCAGTCTATTCAGCTGGGGTGGGGCCCAGGCCACCCCTTTTTTATTCCCTTGAAGCCCCAAGACCTTCATTCAGTTCAGAAGGAAGAACGCGGGCTCAAGATCCTGACTGAGACACGCGGCCTCTCCTTCCCGTCAGTCCTCACCCAGACCCACCTGCTCCCAGCTCCCCTCTGGCGCGGATGTTCTCAGGTGGGTTGCCACCTATCTTTTACCCTAAATGCCTTTCCCTTTGCTGGGGCACTGCCAGCCCCCTGCAAGCCTCAGCTCAGGCGGCCCCTCCTCCGAGCTGCCGCTGCCTCCATCCCCTCGTCCACGTCAGCTCTTAGCGCCGTCTCCCATTAATTTCTACACCCCTTGGTCCGACTCGATGCCTGGCACATTGCAGGTGCTCATGAAGGTGTCGTTCAATGAATGAATGAATGGGCAAGTGAATCAACCCTCGCTTGGCCACTGTTCTCTGCCATCCTCTTGGACAAGTCGCTGTTCGCTTGAGTCTCAGTTTCTCCATCTTCCAGTGATCCCGCCTGCCTCCAAACTGTAAAGCGCAGCAAGCCCTGGGGAGCCGCCACCGCAGAGCGTGCAGGGCGTGGCCGTGGCCACGTGCAGAGCTGAGAGGCGGCCTCCAGGGACAGCCAGCTCCCGTCAGGGTAGGCGGGAAGGGCAGAAACTCATGTGTCTGAGAGAGAGCAATAGGAACGGCAGGGTCTCTGGGGCCAGAGGGTCCTGGGTTCTCGTCTCTGCTCCAGCCCTCCCTGGCTGTGTGACTCGCGTGAATGCGAAATGTCTCTGAGCCTCTGCTTCCCCATCCTTAAGATGGGGTCCATGATAACCAAAAAGTAGGGTTATCCGATGGATTAAATGAAATCACGTTCCCCTAAAACCTAACCTCGATGCGGTAAGCGTTAATAATTAAAAGCCCCACCCACATCACAGACACATGCCCTTCCACCCCGCACTGTCCAAGGAGCAGACGGCTGGAGCTTGCCCAGGGACCATGCGGTCCCTGGCCTGCCCTGGCACTCCACACGCAGCCCCCAGGATTGCCTCCCATGACCTCCGTTCTCCTTAAGTGCCCTTCTGGAAGGAGGTCCAAGGCCAAGGGGATGGGGGCGCACAGCCATAGTATAAGTTTGTTTTCTTTTTTTTCTATGAACTCCAACCCGATTTCATCTCAAGACTAGCAGGCCCCAGGAGGGGAGCCTCTGGGCCCCTCGTCAGCTCCCCTCCAGGCTCAGAAGCTGCACAGGCAGACCCACCCCTCTGCGCTGCCCCCAGGCCAGCTCACCGCCTTCTCGCAGGGCGCCCCAGCCGGTGATCCAGCAGTGTAGGCCTGGCTCGAAGAAGTGGGAGCGCGCGGGCAGGCAGACGGGGTGCACGGCGGCCGAGCGCACCACGGGGTGGTCGAGCTGCAGCAGGGCCGCGTCGTAGTCGTGGCTGTCCTCCTCGTGGTACGGGTGCAGGAGCAGGCGACTCACCTTGAAGGACACCTCGCCCGGCCAGCGCGCGCTCTGCCACACTTTACCCAGGAACACCGTCCACAGCGCCGGGGACGCCATGCTGGGGGCGGGGCGGGGCGTGCACGCGCTCAGCGGCCGCCGCCTCCGTGGATCCCGGATCCCTTGGAGAGCCGGGATCCCCACCTGGGACCCGGCCTTCCACGCCCTCCCGCTTGCTCTGGAAGGGCGTGCAGCCGGTGGTGGTGGTCAGCCAGTGAGGGGCTTCCCACCATGCTCCTCTCTGTCTACGGACATCTAGACACCCTGCCCCCGCCCCACAGCCTTCCCGACCCACCCCTCGTGGCCCGTGGCCCTGTCCTCACCTTTCCTCCTGGAAGCAGTGGGCAGCGGTGATCACCCAGCGGTCGGCGATGAGGGCCCCCCCGCAGATGTGCCGGCCCCGAACCTGGAGGCTGGCCTGCCACGGCCACTCGCCCTCGGAGGACACGGCCCCGCCTACGATGCGGCCCGAGGGGCCCTGGAGGCCGCAGTCTGGGGTGCAGCAGGAGAGAACCAGTGGGAAACAGACACAGAGAGCCAGAGGGGGCGGCATTGGAGGAGGAGCAGAGGAAAGACGTGGAGGGCACAGGGAAGGAGGGAGGGAGCGAGGTGGGCAGGACCCCCAGAGGGGCGGAGGCGGTAGAAAGAGGCGGATGGATGGATGGTGAGCGCTCCCTTCCGCTCCCCAGAGTGGGCACCCCCCTCCCTCCCTCCCTTGCTCATGGCCCAGCAAGTGGAGGGGCATCCTGGCCAGC
Source organism: Tragulus kanchil (assembly GCA_022376925.1). Taxonomy (NCBI): domain Eukaryota; kingdom Metazoa; phylum Chordata; class Mammalia; order Artiodactyla; family Tragulidae; genus Tragulus; species Tragulus kanchil. The sequence continues at coordinate 181,195,813 of JAIOJX010000004.1, read as the reverse complement.
CCGGCCTGTCGGGGCCCTGGGGGCTCACCGCAGTGCCGCTCATCCGAGCCGTCCCTGCAGTCGGGGTGCCCATCGCACTGCGGGTTGGGCTTCTTCACACAGCTACGGTCCTCACACTGGAAGGTGAAGGTCCCGCAAGGCACCCCTGGGATGGGGGGGGCAGTGCACAGAGGGTGGGTCCCTGAGCCCAAAGGAGCCTCCAAAACGAGGCTCAGGGAAGACAGAGCCTGGAAGAGGCCAGGAGGCCACTGGAAAGGGGCCTGTTGGCCTCACTAAAGGGTCTCCTGAGGCTCCTTCAGGGTCCCCTAGAGGCAGGCTGGATCCCCTCCCCACCCCTCGGCCCCTCAGACTGGTCTGTTGAGAGAAGGCAATATCCCCGCTCTCAGACAGACCTGGGCTCCCGACTGTAGGCTCATGTCTCCCCAGGTGTGGTACCCCCTGAAAAGGGCGATCCCTTGAGAGCCGGGATCCCCACCTGGGACCCGGCCTTCCACGCCCTCCCGCTTGCTCTGGAAGGGCGTGCAGCCGGTGGTGGTGGTCAGCCAGTGAGGGGCTTCCCACCATGCTCCTCTCTGTCTACGGACATCTAGACACCCTGCCCCCGCCCCACAGCCTTCCCGACCCACCCCTCGTGGCCCGTGGCCCTGTCCTCACCTTTCCTCCTGGAAGCAGTGGGCAGCGGTGATCACCCAGCGGTCGGCGATGAGGGCCCCCCCGCAGATGTGCCGGCCCCGAACCTGGAGGCTGGCCTGCCACGGCCACTCGCCCTCGGAGGACACGGCCCCGCCTACGATGCGGCCCGAGGGGCCCTGGAGGCCGCAGTCTGGGGTGCAGCAGGAGAGAACCAGTGGGAAACAGACACAGAGAGCCAGAGGGGGCGGCATTGGAGGAGGAGCAGAGGAAAGACGTGGAGGGCACAGGGAAGGAGGGAGGGAGCGAGGTGGGCAGGACCCCCAGAGGGGCGGAGGCGGTAGAAAGAGGCGGATGGATGGATGGTGGCGCTCCTTCCGCTCCCCAGAGTGGGCACCCCCTCCCTCCCTCCCTTGCTCATGGCCCAGCAAGTGGAGGGGCATCCTGGCCAGCCCGGCCTGTCGGGGCCCTGGGGGCTCACCGCAGTGCCGCTCATCCGAGCCGTCCCTGCAGTCGGGGTGCCCATCGCACTGCGGGTTGGGCTTCTTCACACAGCTACGGTCCTCACACTGGAAGGTGAAGGTCCCGCAAGGCACCCCTGGGATGGGGGGGGCAGTGCACAGAGGGTGGGTCCCTGAGCCCAAAGGAGCCTCCAAAACGAGGCTCAGGGAAGACAGAGCCTGGAAGAGGCCAGGAGGCCACTGGAAAGGGGCCTGTTGGCCTCACTAAAGGGTCTCCTGAGGCTCCTTCAGGGTCCCCTAGAGGCAGGCTGGATCCCCTCCCCACCCCTCGGCCCCTCAGACTGGTCTGTTGAGAGAAGGCAATATCCCCGCTCTCAGACAGACCTGGGCTCCCGACTGTAGGCTCATGTCTCCCCCAGGTGTGGTACCTGAAGGCGGGCCCGTGCCCCCACTTTCCGAAGAGCGAGGCTTCCAAGAGCTAGCCTCTCCCGTGACTCTCTGTGCCTCGCCCGTGACAGGCTCAGCCTGGCAGCCCTCCAGGCCCTGGCCCCACCTAGCCACCCGCCTGCTCCTCACTGCCTCCACCGTGAAGAGCGTTCCGCTCCACCAGCCAGTCTTCACCTGGTCTCCCCTCCTCCTACGTGTATGTTTTACTTCTCTTCAAGGCCCAATTCGAAGCCCTCCTCCTCTAGGAAGTTGGCCCAGCCTGATCTCCCCCTCGCCTTCCAGCCTTCTTCCTATGCTACTGGACATGATGTCCAGAGGCTGTGGCCCTGAGAGAGAAGTCCATCATTTTTTCCATCCGATAACCCTCAGAGGGTAGGAGCCACTTCTCCTGAGCCTTTTATTCCCATTTCCTGACTCCGCCTTGCAAATCACTGGGCAGTCTGCAAGTGAAGGTTGGCTGGTTAGATGGATGTGTGGATGGATGGGTGGGTGGACGAGTGCATGGATGGGTGGATGGGTGGGTGGGTGAATAAAACAATGGAGATGCAGGAGATTGGGCAGACCAACAAATGGGTGGCTTGAGAGTCTGATAAGAAGACTGATAAGCAGCGAACTGAATGGACCAATGAGTGGATGTAAGCACCCGTGAACAACGAGTTAGAGAGATCACTGGATGGTCGCATTCGTGCTTGCGTGGATGGAGGATGGAACAATGGACATATGGACAGGTGTTTCGGTAAACCAATAAATGAGTAGACTGATGGCTTCGTGGATAGGGAGCCAGGTGGTGAGACAGGCCAGTGGATGAACGAGTGAGTGGATGTGTGACTCAGTGGACAGACAAGATGGTTGGAGAGACCAGAAGACGGACAGATGGGTGGACGGATGGGTGGTGGACAGATGGACACGGAGGCACACATACAGATGAGCTGGTATGTATTTCGATGAGAGGACAGAAACCATCGTGGAAGACGCACGCAGAAGGGCTGGGCTGTCTGGCTGAGCCCTCCCTTGGTTTCCCTCTAGGCGTCTGGTCAAACCCTGTCCTACCTTCTTGGCATTGCTCTTCGTCGCTCCCATTGAGGCAGTCGGGTTGCTGGTCACAGACCCTGGACAGGGAGATGCATGTGCTGTCCTCCTGGCACTGAAACGTGGCTCTGCAAACTGTAGGGAACACAGAGGGAGAGGTGGGAAGCCAGAGGCCCCAGAGTGGCGCTTGGCGCCACCTGGGGACCGTGTCTTCACCTGGTCTCCCCTCCTCCTACGTGTATGTTTTACTTCTCTTCAAGGCCCAATTCGAAGCCCTCCTCCTCTAGGAAGTTGGCCCAGCCTGATCTCCCCCTCGCCTTCCAGCCTTCTTCCTATGCTACTGGACATGATGTCCAGAGGCTGTGGCCCTGAGAGAGAAGTCCATCATTTTTTCCATCCGATAACCCTCAGAGGGTAGGAGCCACTTCTCCTGAGCCTTTTATTCCCATTTCCTGACTCCGCCTTGCAAATCACTGGGCAGTCTGCAAGTGAAGGTTGGCTGGTTAGATGGATGGGTGGGTGGGTGGGTGGGTGGACGAGTGCATGGATGGGTGGATGGGTGGGTGGGTGAATAAAACAATGGAGATGCAGGAGATTGGGCAGACCAACAAATGGGTGGCTTGAGAGTCTGATAAGAAGACTGATAAGCAGCGAACTGAATGGACCAATGAGTGGATGTAAGCACCCGTGAACAACGAGTTAGAGAGATCACTGGATGGTCGCATTCGTGCTTGCGTGGATGGAGGATGGAACAATGGACATATGGACAGGTGTTTCGGTAAACCAATAAATGAGTAGACTGATGGCTTCGTGGATAGGGAGCCAGGTGGTGAGACAGGCCAGTGGATGAACGAGTGAGTGGATGTGTGACTCAGTGGACAGACAAGATGGTTGGAGAGACCAGAAGACGGACAGATGGGTGGACGGATGGGTGGTGGACAGATGGACACGGAGGCACACATACAGATGAGCTGGTATGTATTTCGATGAGAGGACAGAAACCATCGTGGAAGACGCACGCAGAAGGGCTGGGCTGTCTGGCTGAGCCCTCCCTTGGTTTCCCTCTAGGCGTCTGGTCAAACCCTGTCCTACCTTCTTGGCATTGCTCTTCGTCGCTCCCATTGAGGCAGTCGGGTTGCTGGTCACAGACCCTGGACAGGGAGATGCATGTGCTGTCCTCCTGGCACTGAAACGTGGCTCTGCAAACTGTAGGGAACACAGAGGGGAGAGGTGGGAAGAAGCCAGAGGCCCCAGAGTGGCGCTTGGCGCCACCTGGGGACCGTGTCTTGTATCGCATGTCGTGGCCACAGGTCTCTTTCTCAGCTCCTTTACGCCTGAATTTCACAGCAACCTGGTAAGATGCTCCATTTCATTGGTGGAAATGGGAACAAAGTGAGACTTGTCTGAGGTCACCTGGCTGAGCGAGAACTTGAAGCAGACATTCTGATTCCAAATATGAGACACTTACCCTGCACGAAGGCAGGACCAGCCCTGATGCAGGCATAGCCCCCCACCCACCTGCCTCCCTCCCCATACATGGAAGACTTTGATGGGGTTCAGGTGGTCTGGAGATTGGGGAACAGGCTGCCCTGAGGCTGGCGGGCTCTGAGGAGAAGCCAGGATCCAGAGGCAGTATTCCGAGAGTCCTGGCTTGGGAACCATCAGGACCCCGAGCCCTTCTGCCAGGCTTGGGCAGGGGTGGGCACAGCCCCAGAGAGGGTCAGCAGCTCCAGTCTGAACCCCTGCAGTGGAGGACCCCGCTCAAAAGAGGCAGATACAGGATCCTCTCCTTGGCCACCCTAGGCCGGCTCAACCCTGCTTAACAGCCTGCCCCTCCTGCTCCGACGCCCCTCGTCTGCTCTATCCCTTCTCGGATGGATGGCTGGGCAGAAGGTCAGGGGTGATGGCCTGGTGGGGAGAAGCCCTGAGCTGGGAGTCAGGACAGCTGGGTCCCAGCCTGTCTCTGCCACTGCCCCGCGGGGTGGCCCCGGAGAAGCCACTTGTCCATCCTCTGTATCCACCTTGTCATCTCAACACAGCGAGGGAACCCCATTTCCTGGATGCTGCTCATAGAACTAGTTGCCCACTGGGGGTTCTCGAAGCCATGGGCTCAGCCCAGCGCGGGGGTGGGGAGAGCAGAAGGAGGGGAGGCGGGCTGCTCACCGCAGTTTCTCTCATCCAGACCGTTGGGGCAGTCCTTGACCCCGTCGCAGGCGGGCACACAGAGTCCGTTCACCGAGCAGAGGAACTCCCCGGGGCAGGCTGCACAGGGAGGGCGCCTTCAGGACACCCATCATCATGGAAATGCGTGCAGACATACCACACACGTGTGCTCCCACGTGTACCTGTATGTCTATGCGGACATACATGTCTGGGCACATGCCTGCAGCACACACTTGCAAACACCTGTGACTGTCTTGCACACGTGCACACACGCAGAGCTGCACATGCTCATGCACACATGTAGGCACACACACACGCACACTCCTTTTGACCAGCCTCTCAATGCTTCCAGGGATGGCCACGAGGCGGGGAGAAGCGGCGGGGGCTTTGGGGAGCCCCACCCACCCCCCGACCTGCCCGCACTCACGGTCTGACTGGTTGTACAGGCTGTAGTGCACCTGCACGCCGGGCCCGGTGAGGGAAACCTGGGACGTGAAGTTGATGGTGATGCCGGCGCTGGCCACCACGGGGATCCGCTCGGCGTAGGGCTGCAGGGTGCGCAGGCCGCACAGCCTGGGGGGACCAGAGGCAGACTGAGGGCCACGCGGGTCCCAGGGAAGGGACAGCCTGGGTCCTGGTGCACAGACACAGCGAGGACAGGGCGGCCGGAGAGGAAGGGGGAGCCGCACCCGCCTCCACCTCCTTTGACTTGGCTTCTCCCCCTGGGCGACTGCTCCCTCCAGGGTCCTCTAGACACTCCCCTGCTCAGAAGCCTCCCGTGCCTCCCCGTGGCCGGCAGGACAGCATCTAACATCTGGACTGCAGTCCTCGTCGCCTCGGAGCTGCGAGACTCTAGCAGATCAGAGTCCTTCTCTGCACCTCACCTTCCTCGCTTGCAAAACAAGGGCAATGACTGTCTCTGTGGACTGCCATCGGACAGAAGGCTCCAATGTGTCCACAGAAGTCAAAGGCCTTAACTGGCTGCCCTCCACTGACAGGAAGCGGTATGCCTCCCGTACTCCGTGTGGGACGAGAACATAGCCATGCTCTCCGTTCAGGCCTGTCCCTCCCACTGAGAAGGCTCCACAGCCCGGGGGGCTTCCCCGTGGCTCTCTGGATAGGAGGGAGGCACCAGTCTCGCTCCCAGGACCACCAGTGTGATGGGCAGCACCTTTCCCGAGCATGGCCACACTCAGGTGGGCCCCAGCATTCATATCCCCACCATCATGGAAATGCGTGCAGACATACCACACACGTGTGCTCCCACGTGTACCTGTATGTCTATGCGGACATACATGTCTGGGCACATGCCTGCAGCACACACTTGCAAACACCTGTGACTGTCTTGCACACGTGCACACACGCAGAGCTGCACATGCTCATGCACACATGTAGGCACACACACACGCACACTCCTTTTGACCAGCCTCTCAATGCTTCCAGGGATGGCCACGAGGCGGGGAGAAGCGGCGGGGGCTTTGGGGAGCCCCACCCACCCCCCGACCTGCCCGCACTCACGGTCTGACTGGTTGTACAGGCTGTAGTGCACCTGCACGCCGGGCCCGGTGAGGGAAACCTGGGACGTGAAGTTGATGGTGATGCCGGCGCTGGCCACCACGGGGATCCGCTCGGCGTAGGGCTGCAGGGTGCGCAGGCCGCACAGCCTGGGGGGACCAGAGGCAGACTGAGGGCCACGCGGGTCCCAGGGAAGGGACAGCCTGGGTCCTGGTGCACAGACACAGCGAGGACAGGGCGGCCGGAGAGGAAGGGGGAGCCGCACCCGCCTCCACCTCCTTTGACTTGGCTTCTCCCCCTGGGCGACTGCTCCCTCCAGGGTCCTCTAGACACTCCCCTGCTCAGAAGCCTCCCGTGCCTCCCCGTGGCCGGCAGGACAGCATCTAACATCTGGACTGCAGTCCTCGTCGCCTCGGAGCTGCGAGACTCTAGCAGATCAGAGTCCTTCTCTGCACCTCACCTTCCTCGCTTGCAAAACAAGGGCAATGACTGTCTCTGTGGACTGCCATCGGACAGAAGGCTCCAATGTGTCCACAGAAGTCAAAGGCCTTAACTGGCTGCCCTCCACTGACAGGAAGCGGTATGCCTCCCGTACTCCGTGTGGGACGAGAACATAGCCATGCTCTCCGTTCAGGCCTGTCCCTCCCACTGAGAAGGCTCCACAGCCCGGGGGGCTTCCCCGTGGCTCTCTGGATAGGAGGGAGGCACCAGTCTCGCTCCCAGGACCACCAGTGTGATGGGCAGCACCTTTCCCGAGCATGGCCACACTCAGGTGGGGCCATTCCCCAACTGTGGGAGCACATTCATATCCCCACGGCCCCCGCCCCCACTGATGAGGCTCTTATTCCCGCAGAGCAGGCGGGAGACCTCCACGGAGAGGTGGAATTCCCCATCCCCCAAGAGGAAGCAGGTAGGGATCCTCCTTGCTCCAGGGTCAGGACGCAGGGAGCTCACCCCATTGAGCGCCGGTCACAGCTCACCTCATAGAGCAAGAGGGCATGCTTTCACGGAGCAGGTGCAGCCGTGCCCCCAGAGCGGCGGGACCCTCCGCAGAGCGCAACCTGGGATTCCCTGCCTTCCCAGGCAGGACACCCTCACAGCAAAGATGAGTCGACCCGTATCAGCTCATAGCAGTGCCCACCCCCACAGGGAAGGCAGTGTCCACACAGAGCAAACAGGAATGCCTTTACAGAGCAGGGACACCCAGAACCCAGGTGGACAAGTCTGCAGGGAGAGGTGAAAACACCCCCAGCAGAGAAGCCAGCAGGCAGTCAGGAGCGCACGTGGGAGCGCCCCAGAGCATGACGGGAACACCCGCCGCAGACGCAGCAGCCCACGCGGCAGGTCCCCGAATTCTCGGGGGTCAGAGGCTTCCTCAGAACTCCTGGAACAAGGCCAGAACTCACTGATTCAACGATGGCTGAAGGCCTCACTGCATGGGGATTTTGAGGTCGCAGCCACTCCACCCTGTGAGCTGGAATTGTCCTCATCCTGCTTTCCAGATGAGGCTCAGCGAGGGGCGTGCCAAGCTGGGTCAGCACCCGGCCTCCTCAGGTCCCAGGGGGTCCCACCCTGCCTGCTCTGCGGGGAGGTGGGCGTCCTGACCCTCACACCACGTGAGCCCCAGCGGCGGAGCCCTCCCTTTCCCCATGACCCCCTCAGACCTGGCCACACTGTCCTGCTGCAGGAACTATATTCTTGCCCCCAGGCCAATCAAGTTCTCTAAATGTGGTCTGGGGCCCCTGGGGGTTCAAAGAGAAAATCACTTTTATAATAATTCTCAGGAATCATGTGCCTTTTTCTCAGTCTCATTGTCCCACGAGGATAGAACAGAATTTTCCAGAGACTGCATAAGGGTGTGTGGGTGCTTAGTTGCTAAGTCGTGTCTGACTCTCTCTGACCCCATGGGCCAGGCTCCTCCATTGGTGGGGTTCTCCAGGCTCCTGCTAACGAAGAGCAGACAGTGGTGCCTTGGAGCCTCTGGCCAAAGCATACAATTCTAGGGTGCTCAATAGATTTTTAAAGAATGTAGAGGGGTTCTGAGACAGAAAGTTCTGAGAACTGCTGCTGTGCAGCCCAGGGGAGCCAGAGAGGCATGAGGCGCCACCAGGGGGCGGCCCACGCAAACTTGGTCTTCTTTTAAAACTTAATAAGGAAACAAGGTGGGGAGCGATGGTTGTTGATTGTTTTTAAAGTATATAAATAAAAATTATCATGGAGTACTATCTCCAGACGATTGTGGACAGGGGATCTGGCAGTTGGAAAATACTGGGCAGGGAGAAATGAGGAATCAGGTGCATCTTGATCATACTTAAGGCTCAGGAGCCCAGGGTATTGTCATGGCATAGTCACGGAACACTGTGGAGAGACAGGGACAGACTTGGAGCTGGGCTGGAGGAGTCTGGAACACTATGCTTATAAGATTTTGAGGGCTGCATGGTGACCTCTTCGTTAGCAGGAGCCAGAGAAGAATTTAAGGCAGAGGCTGAAATCTGGCGACACAGGCTCAATTGCGCAGTCGAGAGATGAGTCTATTTAGTTATGCAGTGTTCAACCTTTTTTAAAAAATGTACTTGCCAGCTAATTCACGTAACCATCTAGATTTTTGCGTCTGAACAAGAAACCCCAGAATCACTGGCTGGAAGTCACGAGAGGCTACCCAAGCCAGAGAGGGCAGGCAGAGTGCTGCTGACTGGGCTCCTCCTCCCCCGCTCTCCTCCACGCAGCCCGACCTACAGAGCTGCACACTGGCTTGGTCTCTTTGCGCGTCTTTATTTCTGGGAGAGGGTTTGCATCCTCAGGCTCTCCAGTCCCTCTCCAACCACCAAATGCTGCCTCCACTCCCACACCCCCTCTCCAAGGAGCCCCAGAAGTCTGAAGACTGGGGAGCCCACCTCTCATCTCAGCCACGAAGAGCTAGGAGTCTGAGGCACATTTTTGCACTGATGTCTGCCTTGTTTTTTCTCATCTCTGAATCTGTGGGAATTTACTCCTCGGCTCATGCAGACAGTAAGCAGGGATCCAATCAACCTTGCACACCAGCATCTCTTTCTGAACTCAGGGAGGAGTTCAAGAAAGAGTGGGTGGTGGATGGAGAGAAGGGTGCGTAGATGGAAAGAAGGAAGGTGGGTCAGTGTACTGATGGATGGATGGAAGGGAGGATTGGTGGATGGATAGAGGGATAGATGAAAGGATTGAGAGTGGATGGATGGATAGACGGATGGATACACACACAGGTATTCCTTTCCCTAAAGACATGCTAAATGGGAAAGAGGGTCAGAAGGCAAGCACTGAAAATCAGAGGACAGCAGTGTCTCCCGTGGCCAGAGGGCTGTCCCTGAAGCTACAGAGCTCAGGCTAAGCCTGGTTGTGCGTGTGAGCCAGCTCTGTGACCTGGGGCATCTGCCTCGGCCTCAGCCAACCTCTGCTGTCACCTCTCTAGTCAGACGGGGTGACGGCGCCCTGTAGGATGTTTTACAGCAAGTGTGAGAAGGGACTTCTCTGAAAACCAGCTGCCGATGCCATCGGGCTGTGAGCTCACTGAGCGCAGTCGCTGGAGCTGCTCCTTCCACATCGCCAGCACCCAGCAGTGCCTGGGGAGCCTCGGTGGCCACCAAGGGGCTCAGGGGCAGAAGTGCCCCAGCCAGGCCCGACCTGAGGGGCTCCAGCAGGCCGACGGGCCAGGGTGCCTCCCTCTAAGGGGCCAAAAGCCCGACCTGAGGGCTCCAGCAGAGTTTCACGAGAGGCTACCCAAGCCAGAGAGGGCAGGCAGAGTGCTGCTGACTGGGCTCCTCCTCCCCGCTCTCCTCCACGCAGCCCGACCTACAGAGCTGCACACTGGCTTGGTCTCTTTGCGCGTCTTTATTTCTGGGAGGGTTTGCATCCTCAGGCTCCAGTCCCTCTCCAACCACCAAATGCTGCCTCCACTCCCACACCCTCTCCAAGGAGCCCCAGAAGTCTGAAGACTGGGAGCCCACCTCTCATCTCAGCCACGAAGAGCTAGGAGTCTGAGGCACATTTTTGCACTGATGTCTGCCTTGTTTTTTCTCATCTCTGAATCTGTGGGAATTTACTCCTCGGCTCATGCAGACAGTAAGCAGGGATCCAATCAACCTTGCACACCAGCATCTCTTTCTGAACTCAGGGAGGAGTTCAAGAAAGAGTGGGTGGTGGATGGAGAGAAGGGTGCGTAGATGGAAAGAAGGAAGGTGGGTCAGTGTACTGATGGATGGATGGAAGGGAGGATTGGTGGATGGATAGAGGGATAGATGAAAGGATTGAGAGTGGATGGATGGATAGACGGATGGATACACACACAGGTATTCCTTTCCCTAAAGACATGCTAAATGGGAAAGAGGGTCAGAAGGCAAGCACTGAAAATCAGAGGACAGCAGTGTCTCCCGTGGCCAGAGGGCTGTCCCTGAAGCTACAGAGCTCAGGCTAAGCCTGGTTGTGCGTGTGAGCCAGCTCTGTGACCTGGGGCATCTGCCTCGGCCTCAGCCAACCTCTGCTGTCACCTCTCTAGTCAGACGGGGTGACGGCGCCCTGTAGGATGTTTTACAGCAAGTGTGAGAAGGGACTTCTCTGAAAACCAGCTGCCGATGCCATCGGGCTGTGAGCTCACTGAGCGCAGTCGCTGGAGCTGCTCCTTCCACATCGCCAGCACCCAGCAGTGCCTGGGGAGCCTCGGTGGCCACCAAGGGGCTCAGGGGAGCAGAAGTGCCCCCCCTTAGCCAGGCCCGACCTGAGGGGCTCCAGCAGGCCGACGGGGCCAGGGGCTCTGCCTGTCGCCATCGGCAAAGTGGAAATGGTTGGGCTGATGGCAAGAAGAGTGACATCACCGGGGAGGAAGCTGGCAGGAGGCAGGTTCCCAGAAAGGGGGAAGCCTGGGCCGCGCTGACGCCCAGCCAGAGTGGGTTCTGTGAAACCCAGCCGCTGGTGGCCGGATCTCACCAGGTCAGCTCCCGCCCCCGCCTCCAGGCCACTCAAAGGGCACGAGGCCTCTGCCAGGGAGAGACTGGGGAGAAAACAGGGAGGTGGGGGCGGGGAGGAAGGCAGATAGGGCACAGAGGAGGGAGGCGATGTGCCCAAGGATGCCTCGATGGTGGAGGGAGCCAGGACCAGCCTCTCCTCCTCTCTGCTCTGGCACCTGAGGGTGAGACGCCCACTCCCCCGACCCACCTTCTGCCGCTCCTTGTCAGGGGCCATGCTGTGCCTCCCCCTCCCTAAAGATCCTGAGCCTGGAAATCGACGCCCTTCCCCAGACCTCTTGGGTCTCTGCCACCCACACAAGCAGATTTTCCAACAAATGCTTATTCAAAGCATTTCCCAGCAACTACACAGGCTGATCGGTATCAAAAGAGATCAGAACTAGAGGAAACCGCTTGTCCGGGGCTTGCAGTCTGGAGGTATCATTCAGACACGGGCAGGAGCCTGGGAGCAGGGGGCCGCGAGTCTCCCCCAGGGACTCTGGACCTCCATGAAGGTCCAAGGAGACACAGACGGGAATTTTCAGGCAGCTCTGGGAAGAGCCTTGGCCAGTCCCCTGGGCAGGATGTCCGTGGCTGGGTCAGGATGCCCTGGCCAAGAGAGAGAGCAGCAGGCAGGGCTGCCCTGAGGCTCTGCGAGAAGGCTCCTCGCGGGTGTGAGCACTCACGTAAACATGCGTCCTCGCACAACACGTGCCTACAGACCCACACACCGTCATGCATGCTGTGATCACACTGCTCAACTCCGGTTTCTCTCGTTAGGAGTTGGGTCGCTTTGTGCCTCTCTGTGCCTCGGCTCCCCTATGATGGAGGCAGCGCGGGGCCTGCTCCTCCCAGGTGGCTGAGGATGAAGGGAACACCTCCCCTATGCCACCCACCATCTCCGCGACTCTTCCCTCGGTGGGGGTCTGCTTCGTGCCCACTTTTCAGATGGGTTACTTGAAGAGAAGAAAGGTGATTCCTTGCCAAAAAGAAGGAAAGGAAAAGAGGCCAGGGGCCAGGGCTCTGCCTGTCGCCATCGGCAAAGTGGAAATGGTTGGGCTGATGGCAAGAAGAGTGACATCACCGGGAGGAAGCTGGCAGGAGGCAGGTTCCCAGAAAGGGAAGCCTGGGCCGCTGACGCCCAGCCAGAGTGGGTTCTGTGAAACCCAGCCGCTGGTGGCCGGATCTCACCAGGTCAGCTCCCGCCCCCGCCTCCAGGCCACTCAAAGGGCACGAGGCCTCTGCCAGGGAGAGACTGGGGAGAAAACAGGGAGGTGGGGCGGGAGGAAGGCAGATAGGGCACAGAGGAGGGAGGCGATGTGCCCAAGGATGCCTCGATGGTGGAGGGAGCCAGGACCAGCCTCTCCTCCTCTCTGCTCTGGCACCTGAGGGTGAGACGCCCACTCCCCCGACCCACCTTCTGCCGCTCCTTGTCAGGGGCCATGCTGTGCCTCCCCCTCCCTAAAGATCCTGAGCCTGGAAATCGACGCCCTTCCCCAGACCTCTTGGGTCTCTGCCACCCACACAAGCAGATTTTCCAACAAATGCTTATTCAAAGCATTTCCCAGCAACTACACAGGCTGATCGGTATCAAAAGAGATCAGAACTAGAGGAAACCGCTTGTCCGGGGCTTGCAGTCTGGAGGTATCATTCAGACACGGGCAGGAGCCTGGGAGCAGGGGGCCGCGAGTCTCCCCCAGGGACTCTGGACCTCCATGAAGGTCCAAGGAGACACAGACGGGAATTTTCAGGCAGCTCTGGGAAGAGCCTTGGCCAGTCCCCTGGGCAGGATGTCCGTGGCTGGGTCAGGATGCCCTGGCCAAGAGAGAGAGCAGCAGGCAGGGCTGCCCTGAGGCTCTGCGAGAAGGCTCCTCGCGGGTGTGAGCACTCACGTAAACATGCGTCCTCGCACAACACGTGCCTACAGACCCACACACCGTCATGCATGCTGTGATCACACTGCTCAACTCCGGTTTCTCTCGTTAGGAGTTGGGTCGCTTTGTGCCTCTCTGTGCCTCGGCTCCCCTATGATGGAGGCAGCGCGGGGCCTGCTCCCTCCCCAGGTGGCTGAGGATGAAGGGAACACCTCCCCTATGCCACCCACCATCTCCGCGACTCTTCCCTCGGTGGGGGTCTGCTTCGTGCCCACTTTTCAGATGGGTTACTTGAAGAGAAGAAAGGTGATTCCTTGCCAAAAAGAAGGAAAGGAGGCAGGACTTACACCCTGCTAGCTCGTTTCAACAGCTAAGCTCTTTCCACCTCTCCAGCCCAGCTTGGAATGCCATTTCATCAGCAACTGATAAATGTCTCTTATTGGGAGACATCTTTCTGATGAGTACATAATAAAACGTTGGGGCCTTGGGCTGGCCTAACTCCCTTGTTTAACAGATGAGAAAGGGGACAGCCCCAGAGCTGCACGCAGCAGCCAGGTGCAGGCTCCCCCGAGCACCTCACGAGGTAGGAGGGGCTTGGGAAGAGAGAGGAGGGGGTGGGCCTGCTGGGCCCTATCAGGTCTCACAGCTACACCCTGGCTCCCTGCCACCACTTCAAGACAAAAGGCCGGGGACTTCTGGCGGAGGGGACGTGGGTTTGATCCCTAGCCGGGGGCATGGACACCGAGGGAGCACCAGCCTCTGTCACAGGCGGGGCCCAGAGCGCAGGTCTTCTCTGCCGTGGACCCAGGGTGGGGCCTTGGCGGGTTCCTGGGCCTGAAACCTCACCACCACAGCATCGCGCCTTTGGATGAAGACGCTCCCCCTCTGTGGTCTACCCCTGAAACTCAAGGGCAGCTCATGACGTCCTAGCCCCTAGTGCCCACACTGCTGCCCAAGCTTCCTGGGTGCATCGGGGAACAGGAAGGAGGCCCCGCGGGGGGCAGAGTGTGGACCCCGTGCATCCTGCTGTTCGTGGCTGGGGGTGGGCATGGGAGAGTCAGCCCTGACTCCAGACTCATCTGAGTGCCACTTAAGGCTCTCTGAGCCTCGACTGCCTCCTCTTGGAAAGGGAATGGCAATCCTGCTGACATCACAGGCTGCCAGGCCAGTGAACGGGTGCCCTGCGCTGAGCTCCAAGCAGGTGGAAGGCATGGGGCACCTGAGGCCAGGGCCCAGCTCCCAGCTCACAAGGCAGCCATCGGGGAGCGCGCTAAGTAAAGGAACATCAGACCCAAGGCCTTTCTCCCCTCCTCCTAGCCCCTCTTGGAGACACCAGATTCAGCTCTCAGTTGAGAGCAGCAGGAAGAGGTGATAACCTCATTCGGAGAACCGTGAATCAAGGACCCTTCTAAAGTCTCTCTGGGCTCCTGAGACGGAGGGGTGAGCCCAGCGATCCTCAATCCGGGAGGCCCCAGGCAGATGGGGAGGGGCCCCAAGGGAGCTCCAGGCAGGATCAAGGCAGTCATGCCCAGAAATGCTACCCACATGCGGGGACCCGTGGGACAACAGGCCTTCTGATCTCCAGAAAGCACAGGGCCAAAGTCATGCCACCTGACATCTGCCCCAGACAGCACAGGCCTGCGCTCATACGCTCAGCCTGTCTTCCTTTCCTGTCTAATCACGGCCCCTGATAAATCCCCACGTCCTTGCAAAAGGATAAGTCAGCGAGCGCTGTCAATCCCCGTTCCCCTTTGTCTGGTGGATGCTTTTCAACAGGATCAACCGACAAGCAAAACACAAGTGTGGGTGAACGTGAACACGGATCCAAGAATTCCAGGGCCCCAGAACTTTCCACGTAAGGCGTACTGGAATCTTGGATACTGAACATCTGAAACCAGGAAATCAGAACACTTACATATCAGAATCCCAGTGTCTCATAGACACCTAGGATCTCAGGGCTGGGAGAGCAGAGAGCCAACCTGCCCGTAGATGTAGGATCTTCTCTTCGGCATCCTTGAACCAGGCGTGCAGGCAGCTCCCCGGTTCTGTGACGCTACTTTGAGATCCTTTCTCTCTCTCCCAGCCTCTGCCCCATCCTCTGCAACAGTGGCCCCGGAAGTCTTTCTGCTCCTCCACGCCTCCCACTCCCTCCCGCCCCACCCCTCCCGCTGCCACCTGTGCCCGTGCCGCCTCTGCCCTCTGCAGGAGGCTCCTACAGCGCTTAGACCCAGAGCCCTGCCCACTGCACACACCCCTCCCGAGTGCCTCAGTTCTCTCCCTAAAACCCCCCCGCCTTCCCAGGACCACCTGGGGTGCCGGGTGCCCGCCCAGCTCACAAGGCAGCCATCGGGGAGCGCGCTAAGTATAGGAACATCAGACCCAAGGCCTTTCTCCCCTCCTCCTAGCCCCTCTTGGAGACACCAGATTCAGCTCTCAGTTGAGAGCAGCAGGAAGAGGTGATAACCTCATTCGGAGAACCGTGAATCAAGGACCCTTCTAAAGTCTCTCTGGGCTCCTGAGACGGAGGGGTGAGCCCAGCGATCCTCAATCCGGGAGGCCCCAGGCAGATGGGGAGGGGCCCCAAGGGAGCTCCAGGCAGGATCAAGGCAGTCATGCCCAGAAATGCTACCCACATGCGGGGACCCGTGGGACAACAGGCCTTCTGATCTCCAGAAAGCACAGGGCCAAAGTCATGCCACCTGACATCTGCCCCAGACAGCACAGGCCTGCGCTCATACGCTCAGCCTGTCTTCCTTTCCTGTCTAATCACGGCCCCTGATAAATCCCCACGTCCTTGCAAAAGGATAAGTCAGCGAGCGCTGTCAATCCCCGTTCCCCTTTGTCTGGTGGATGCTTTTCAACAGGATCAACCGACAAGCAAAACACAAGTGTGGGTGAACGTGAACACGGATCCAAGAATTCCAGGGCCCCAGAACTTTCCACGTAAGGCGTACTGGAATCTTGGATACTGAACATCTGAAACCAGGAAATCAGAACACTTACATATCAGAATCCCAGTGTCTCATAGACACCTAGGATCTCAGGGCTGGGAGAGCAGAGAGCCAACCTGCCCGTAGATGTAGGATCTTCTCTTCGGCATCCTTGAACCAGGCGTGCAGGCAGCTCCCCGGTTCTGTGACGCTACTTTGAGATCCTTTCTCTCTCTCCCAGCCTCTGCCCCATCCTCTGCAACAGTGGCCCCCCGGAAGGGGTCTTTCTGCTCCCTCCACGCCTCCCACTCCCTCCCCGCCCCACCCCTCCCCGCTGCCACCTGTGCCCGTGCCGCCCTCTGCCCTCTGCAGGAGGCTCCTACAGCGCTTAGACCCAGAGCCCTGCCCACTGCACACACCCCTCCCGAGTGCCTCAGTTCTCTCCTCCTCGCCCCAGACCAAGGGAAGCATCTCCATCCTCCGCCTCCGCACCCACCTGACTCCTGTGTGACGTCCAGGACCACCTGGGGTGCCCGGGGTGCCCGCCCAGCGTGGACTGCCCATTCTCACCCTCCTGATCCAACTGCAGCCGCGCTGACCAGAGGATGGCCTGGCCCCGCTGCGTCCTGCCCACCCCGCCAGAGGACTCAATTCCTCCCCAGGAACTCTGTCACCAGGCGGACCCTGGGCAAGACAGAGAGCAGGACCAGCGCCCCTCGGGGGAGGCGCGTGACGCAGGGCGGCCTCGGGGAGGGGTCCGGTTGGCCAAAGTGGCATGGACTCGGGCTGGCAGCTGTGAGGCCGGAAGCCACTTTACTTGGACCAACAGCAAAGCTGCGGGGTGAAGTGGAAACAGCTCCACAGGCAGGTGCTGGGGTGAGTTTAGGAAAGGCGCCCTAGCGCCACTGAGCCCGGGGACTCTGCATCATCCCGGTCAGGATTCGGGCTGCCAGGCAATGGGTTCCCAAGGCAATGAAACCATTTCACTCTGACCAGGCGGCTGATGACCACAGTGCGTCTCAGGCCTCTGAACAGCAGGAGTGGGGGCGGGACGCGCACTGAGTCAATGTGAGGCCACAGCCCCGAGCAGCCCCACCTCCGGGTGCTTCCCGTGACACCCCTGAGGTTCCACACCTGCGCTCCCAGCGGAGGCTGCCTGCTGAGAAAGGGAGGGGTTCTGGGGTGGTACCTTCTGTTCTGGATGGTCCACTGGCCCTGAGTGCAGGGCAGGTCGTATTTCTGCCTCCGTAATGCATAGGCATCAAACCAGAGGGCCAAACCGTAGTCCAGAGAGGGCACCTGGGACAGAGGAGCTGGTCACTAGGTGGCCCTTGGGCTGTGGCCAGGCTGATGGCCCCATCTCCCAGGATCGCAGAGCAGGAAGGAGGCATGCCAACTTACAGCGCTGCCTGGGGCTGAGGTTTGTCAGTCGCTCAACAAACAAGCACCACCAGGCCCCAGGCAGCCATCCCACCCACGCCAGAGGGACCGGTAGCCAGGGCTCAGCCTGGGTCAGAGGCAGGGCAGTGCTCCCCTCCCGGCTGGGTCCCCGGAGTCTCCAGCGTGCCCGGGGCGGAGGCCAGGTGGGCTCACCGTGAGGTGCCAGGAGCACCGGGTGCTGGGTGAGTAGTAGCTGGGGAAGTACGGCGTGCTGAGGACGCCCTGCGGCTCCAGCCGGCCCTCCAGCGTCAGGTTCACCTCGCAGGCTGGGCCCAGAGAAGAGAAGTTACACAGGGTCCCTCAGCCCCATCCCCCTACACCTGCCAGCAGATGGGGGCAGCTGAAGCCCCACCACCCCTCCTGCCACTACACAGTACAGCCTAATGACTGGGTGTGAATGTGGGACCTTGGGCCTCAGCTTCCTCATCTGTGAAATGGGGACAAGAACAGTACACCCTTCGTAGGGTAGCAGAGCAGATTAAGCAGACGTGGCATATGATGAGTGCTCAGTAAGTGGTCACTCCTGACATCAGCGGAGCAGCCCTGACCGTTCAGTGGACGCGCTCACTGCTATGCCAGCGTCAGGGCCACAGGGGTTGGGGAGGAAGAATCGTTCCCCTTTTTCAAAAGATGAGGTTCACAGACGAGGAGGCGTGGCAGAGGTCCCACTGTGAGAGGGTGAGGGAAAAGGAGCAGGTGCGTCCCCAGATCCCCACCACCGTCCACGGAGCCCGGGCCCCTAAGCCTCCGCATAGAGCTGTGTCAGGATGTCCCTGAGCGTGGGCCAGCGCTGGCACCTCTTCAGTCCCAGGGACTCCCAGAGGGTCGCCAGCAGGAGACAGGCGGGGCAGACCCAGGGGAGGGAGCTAGAAGTGGGTGGAAAGGCGGAGACCGACGCAGAGGAAGGGAAAGGGGCAGCCGTGCATCCTCCCTCCACGGAGCCCAAGACCCTTAAAGTGGTGCTTAGCCTGCCCAGAGGTGGCTGATCGATGACAATGACAAGGGATAATGAGGAGGACAGTCGGCAGGCATGGAGAGGGGGCATGCTTTCAATGAGAAAGGGGGTGGCGGAGGGGGATTCAGAAGCAGGAGAGCGTGGGGTACAGCAGCTTGGGGACCCTTTCCTAGGAAGCACTGTGAGCCCTTCGCTAAGCACCCCCATCTCTAGGGACACCCGTGTGGCTGAGCTTTAGTGCGAGAGGGCTGTCCGGGGGACCCTACCCTCCAGCCAGGGTGGACGCAGAGGGAAGAAAGACAGGTGGGGGGCCCGGCGAGGAGACGCTCAGGATGGGGGCGTGAGGAGAGAGACGAGGAAGGACAGATAGTAAACCAGGGAAAGAGTCAGACAAAGGGTGGAGAGGGAATGGGGGGTGAGCGAAAGGGCGGCAGAGGGGCAAGGGAGTGGGCGACAGGGAAGTTGGGGGACATGGAGCCAGAACAGAGAGGGACAAAGGGGGTCAGAGGGGGTGAGGGTGAGTTTGCAGAGGTGCTTCCAAAACCTTACCCCCCACCGTCCCATCTCCAACCAGAGCAAAGAGGAGAAGGCAAGCCTGAGTAGCACCCCTGGTTTCTGCCTCAGCGCCCCTCCCTCCCCCAGAGCCCGGCCCCTCACCCTGAAAGGCCACGGGCTGCACGGAGAGCACAAAGGGGTCGGAGTAGCTGTGAAGGCCCTTCTTCCAGACCACCGCCATGATGGCACCTGAGGCCAGGACCTCCACCACGGGCTCCTGGCGGCTGCAGCCATAGACCCTGGTGGGACACAAGAGAGGTGAGGAGGAGGGGCGGGGTCTGGGAAGGACATGGCGGGGCGCTGCAGGCTGCCTGGAGGAGCAGAGGAGAGCCTGAGAGCCTGTACCTCTGGGTCTATGGGCAGCCTGCTGTGTGTCCTCAGGCAGGTGTCTGACCCTCTCTGGCCCAGGGTGCTGACCGGAGGCCCTATAACAGCCAGGCCAGCTCCTCAGGGGAGAGAGGACAAGAGGTCGCCCAGACTTCCAGAGCTTACAGATGGACTGTGCCGGCTGACTCCAATCCCACAGCCCCCTCCCAGCCGCTCCTCAGAATCCCCGGGACAGCTGAGTGCCCAGCTGCACCCCCTGAGGGGAGACCAGACTGCACCTGCGGGGGCCGCGCCCTTTGCTGGGCATACCTACCGCCTGGCCTCGTGCTGTGCCCGGGCAGAGAGAAGACAAGCATGCGGGCTGGTGACTGCTTGGGTACCCCACGATTCTACCCAGAGCTTGGTTTGGGGGAGGCACCGAAGAGCCATCTCTTAGAATTCTAGACTCTCAGAGGAAAGTTGACGATGATAAGGTTCTTCGGAGATGGTCAAGGTCAACTGCTTGGGTCCAGGTTGGGAAACGGAGGCTCATGAACCTGGCAAGGCCCCTCCCTGGGCCCACAGCAGCGACAGACCCATGCAGGGCCCTGCCAGTGACAGCGGCTGGCCCTCCCCTGATGTCCACGCTCCTGGTGAGCCCACCTCAGGGTGGGCGGTGCACCCGGCCTCCCTTCTCTCACTCCCCGCCAGCCTCTGCCCAACCTTCTCTGGTCTCTGACAGAATTCTCTGGAGCCATGCTCATCAAACCAGACTCCCAGGAAGTGAATAACCCTGCCTCGCTTGGAGGGGGCACGCCTTCATTCAGCAGAGAGGCACTGCCTGCCCACCCTGGGCGGACTCTAAACCAGACCAGTGGGCGTAGGTGGCAAGGGGGAGACGGCAGGCACCCGGGAAAACGCGAGACACCCAAGCCCAGGCCCTGAAACATCACCCATGGCGGCCCTGGCACCCCTGCCGCTGGCGAGGGAAGAGGGCACAATTCCAGGAATTTCCCCAGGAGGGTCCAGGAACTGCTCCCCACTCCCTGATCCTCCTGCTTGAGCACCACCAGCTCCCTCTCACTGCTGGCGGCCCCTCCCCGCCTCTGCGGCTCCTCCTCCTGGAGGCGGGAAGTGACACACAAGAGGCGGCCTTTCGCGCTTGCCGGTAATATTGGGGATTTCTTTTATTTACTTAAGCAGCTGAGCCTTTGTCGTCATTAAAACCCAGCTGAAAGTTGCTGGAGACCCCACCAGCTTCCCCTGCCACCCTACGCAACCCCCACTCTGTCTTCCTAGCAACCACGAAAGTGCCCCTCTCATGGTATGGTCTGACCCATCGTTTTGCACCTTCTGCCCCTAGGCAGCCATCAGGTCCTCTCTCCAACAACAGGCTGAGGGAGCACTGGGAGAAGCCCCAGGGAAAGCCCTGAAGCGTCCCCGCCCTCGTCAGGCCTGGAAATCAGCTGGTGTCTGACTTCTCTCCTTCCCAGGGCCCTCCAGGAACCCAGCCCACGCGCACCCCAGACTGCGGTCAGCACATGGCAGGGGGTGGGGCTGCAGATGCGAGTGCAGCCTCAGAGCCCAGAGAGACAGGGGCCCAGGACTGCCACTGATCAGAGCAGGCAGGTCCCACCCCCACGCCACCGGGAAGCTGGTCCCTAAGCAAAACAGAGAAGGCAGCAGCCTGGTGCCCCAGGGTCTCCCCCACCTCCTAGACACCCCTCGCTCCCCCACCACATGGGGAGGTGATCAGACTGCTAGAAGCCACAGCCCACTACCTGCCTGCCTTCTGCATCCCACATCTTCTAAATCTCTTTTCTGCCCCAGAACCTTCCATTCGTTTCCCACTTATCAAGTGTTAAAGTTCAGATTGCTCCTGGCATTCCATGCCCTTGTGGCCGAACCCATAGTGACAGAGGTCTGTAGTGATAGTAACAATGGCTAGCAGTTACCAGAGGTCGAATGGATACATCAAATGGATACATCGTGTGGTAATAATGGACTGTATTACTGTGTGTGAAGAGCATGGCCCAGCTCTGATTCAGTCTTCAGAGTTAACCCTGCAAGGCAGGCATAGCTGTGCACCCATTTTCCTGGTGAGGAAACTGAGGCTCAGAGAGGTGAAGTAACTTGCCTGAAGGCACGCAGCTAGGAAGCAACAGAGGACAGTTGGGAGTTGGGAGCTGCCAGACTCTGGGACAGTCTTACAAGATCATGTCACCTTCCAGAACTGACCTTAGAGGTCATTTAGTACAACTGCCTTGTTACAGATGGGGAAACTGAGGCTGGGGGAAGCGAAAGGGATGGCCCAAAGTACATAGACGCGTCCCGTTTCCTCCCGTCATCTCCCTCTGGGCTCATTTCACTGCTTCCTAGATGCCCAGTGCAGGGCCAGGGTCACACCGCCCCTTGCCTCAGAGTGCTGCGTCCGCGACTGACCTCACTCCGTCCTGACCTTCCCCACCCAGCCGCACCGCCTTCCCAGGGACTCACGAGGTGATGAGCTTCCTCTCGAGGGGCCCGGCCACGTCGTACACGGCCAGCCGGTCCCGGCAGTCGGCCAGTGTCCACTCGAGCCGGAGTTTGAGCATGAGATCCTCGGGGCCCTGCAGGTGCCATAGGCAGCTGGAGGCCAGGGGGTCGGGCCCCTTCAGCCGGAGGACCTGGCCCTGGCCCACGGAGCGGTAGCGGTAGCAGTCTGGAGGGGGAGAGGGACAGGCCCCCTGACCCCTGTTAGCTGGAGGAGGGACCCGGCGTGGGACCAGCCCTGCCAGGTCCTCACAGGGCAGGGTGGGGCGGGGAGAGCAGCTGGACGGGGTCAGCCCGAATGTGCTCTGTCCCGCGTTCTGTTTGCCCACTGCTTCCACCTCCAGCCTCCTCGTCCACACATGCGCTCACTGGCTCATTCGTCCATTCCCTCCACACTCACTGAGCTCCCCAGGCCAGGTGAGCGCTAAAGAAAGGTCCAGCCAACTGCTGAGAGCAACGAGAACATCTGAGAAACATACAGACATTGGAAAGTGGGGAGAAGCAAAGGCTCTCGAGGAAGTCCTAGGGCGTCACAGAGTGAGCAGAGGACTGCAGGCTAGGGCAGGTGGGGGACTTGGAGGCAGGAGGGCAAGCTGGAGGAGGGAGACAGGGTCCTGCTCGCGCCTGGGAAAGGAGCCTTTCGGTCCTGCAGCTATGGGAGCCACGGAAGGTTAGGTGGGGCTGGGACACCATCAGGCTTGGATCACAGGCTTCTCTGGCTGCTGAGAGCAACGTGGAGGAGACTACGAGAGCAGCAAGAGAGCCGAGCAGTAAACTGCATTTCAGATGAAGAGAAGGCAATGTGCTCCAGTGGGGCTGGGAGGCAGCCGGGTGAAGGAAGGGAGCTTGAGCTATTGATAAACAGCGCAAATGAAACACTGTGCTCAGCCAGCATTTTGCGTCATGCCCAGAACTGAGCCAAATGCTGTACACACCATCTCACGCAATAGCTCCATGAAATAGTCGTCCCCAGTTTACAGACCTGGGCCAGAGGCAGATCTCTACCTACTCTTTCCTGGGCCTCGGTTTTTCCTCTGCTGAAGGAGGGCTGACTTCCCTGGTGGGACAATGTTCACCTATCAACGCAGGGGACGCGGGTTCAATCTCTGCTCCAGGAAGACGCCACATGCCGGAGGACAACTAAGCCAGTGCACAAGCTCCTAAATCCCCAGATCTCCTTGGCAGATGAAGGTGATGGGTCTAAGGACAATCTTCAAATATTTAAAATCATGATTCTCATACAAAGATAGGAGCACATGTCAAGATTTATTAACTTTACAACTACGGAAGCCTACACAAGCGAGGACTCTCGAGTCACACCTAAGGAGCCCCTCTGCTGCGACGACCGAAGCCCGAGCCCCTCGAGCCTGTGCTCCTAACAAGAGAAGCGACTGCAAAGAGAAGCCCGTGTGCCACAGCTAAAGAGCAGCCTCTGCTCTCTGCAACCAGAGAAAGCCCGTGCGCAGCAATGAAGACCCCGTGCCGCCATAAATCAATAAATACAACAGTGTGTACGTGTCAGAGAAAAGAAAACTGAGGGCAATGATGGTCCTAGGTTGTCACAAAGCTTAGGGACCTGCACGTCTGAAGACTCAGCATAGAGCCTTGCAACACAGCAGGTGCTCAGTACATGTAGTGACCGTTCGTCTTTAGGTGGGTGTGGCGAGAGGGAGAAGGGGGCGCTGGGAAGAAAGTCCTATGACTTGTTATT
Organism: Tragulus kanchil; assembly: GCA_022376925.1. Lineage (NCBI taxonomy): Eukaryota > Metazoa > Chordata > Mammalia > Artiodactyla > Tragulidae > Tragulus > Tragulus kanchil. The sequence continues at coordinate 181,172,295 of JAIOJX010000004.1, read as the reverse complement.
CTTCCGTTGGTCCCACTGGAGGCTCAGATGGAGCCAGCCTCATGGGCTGCCCTCACTTTATGCCTCCTTCTCCATCACACCTATCTGCATCCACACCCTCGCTGCGCCTCCTCTCTCAGTTAGTCCATAAGCTTTACGTGCCGCGCTCGACCGTGCACGGCAGTATCGCCTACACCAGTCATGCATTCACTCATCATGGTTATTGGGCACCTGCTATGTGTTTGATTTAGGCTCCAAGGAACAGCAGTGAGCAGGGGCCAGAAGTATGTCATTTAAACGTCACCATGAGTCGTGAAGTGGGGAGGACGGGGACTCTGCCAGGAAGCAGAACGGATGTGGCAGTGAGCTCTGGATGCGGGAGGCAGCTGGTGTGCAGGGAGCTCACTCTGCATGATCATCTAGGCACCACCTCTCATCTGCTGTGTGACTCTGGACCAGTTGCTCAGCCACTCTGAGCTCTGTCAAATGAACACAATACTAATCCCTGTCCTACCTCCTTCTCTGGGTGGTTCGAAGACCAGGAAGGGAAGGGAACGGAGGTGAAAGAACAGGCTTTTCTCTGATACTGCTGCGTCTTGCTCAGCTCCTTCCTCGAGACTCCTGGCCATTCCGTCCCCAGCTGGAGAGCTGACCTCTCCAGGGAGAGACCTCTGACACCTGCAAGGGGAAGGGAGGGGAGCCCAGGGAGAGGAGCCTGGCCGTTCCTAGGCATTCGTGTTCTTTAAATCTTGCTCCAAGCTGCTGCTTGCCTTTGTCCCTTTAATTCTTACTTTTGTGTGTGTGAGGCTAATTCAGTGGAGAGGTCTCTTGATTGTCAGCAATACCTCCGGGGAGCTTGGGGCAAAGCAAATGAACCTGCCTGTGTGTTCCCCTCACCTGGCCTTCGTTCATGTTCTTCCCTCTACCCAGAGTGTCCTTTCTCCATTGCACCTGACAGATTCCCTCCTATTTGCCACTCCTGAGACTGTGGCCCCTCCTCCAGGGAGGCTTCCCGGACCCCTCCAGTCAGGAGCAACGCCCTTCTTCCTCTAGAGGCACATCCCTTCCTCCGCTTTGGATCACGGCCCCGGGCGTCCCCTGCTGTCCCCAGGGAAGAATGATTCCCTTTCTGCACGGCCCCCGGGATCTCTATTCTTGCCCTGGCACTCGGTGGTGTGAGATTCTGTTTATGTGTCTTTCTCCCTCACGGGCTCGCAGCTCCTCAGAGGGCTGGGGTGAGCACAGGGTCAGCGGGTGTCTCCAGCAGGCCTGGGGCCCGACAGGGAGACCAGGCCCCCAAAGCCTATTCAGAGGACGTGAATTGTCGCCCTTGCCCCATGGGGCACGGTGCCCTGGGAAGGCAGGGGCTCCCAACGTGCACTGAACCAGATAAGGAGAATTACAAAGCAGCTGCCAGAGACCATGAGTCGTGAAGTGGGAGGACGGGACTCTGCCAGGAAGCAGAACGGTCTCATCGGGTGTGCAGGAGCTCACTCTGCATGATCATCTAGGCACCACCTCTCATCTGCTGTGTGACTCTGGACCAGTTGCTCAGCCACTCTGAGCTCTGTCAAATGAACACAATACTAATCCCTGTCCTACCTCCTTCTCTGGGTGGTTCGAAGACCAGGAAGGGAAGGGAACGGAGGTGAAAGAACAGGCTTTTCTCTGATACTGCTGCGTCTTGCTCAGCTCCTTCCTCGAGACTCCTGGCCATTCCGTCCCCAGCTGGAGAGCTGACCTCCCCAGGAGAGACCTCTGACACCTGCAAGGGGAAGGGAGGGGAGCCCAGGGAGAGGAGCCTGGCCGTTCCTAGGCATTCGTGTTCTTTAAATCTTGCTCCAAGCTGCTGCTTGCCTTTGTCCCTTTAATTCTTACTTTTGTGTGTGTGAGGCTAATTCAGTGGAGAGGTCTCTTGATTGTCAGCAATACCTCCGGGGAGCTTGGGGCAAAGCAAATGAACCTGCCTGTGTGTTCCCCTCACCTGGCCTTCGTTCATGTTCTTCCCTCTACCCAGAGTGTCCTTTCTCCATTGCACCTGACAGATTCCCTCCTATTTGCCACTCCTGAGACTGTGGCCCCTCCTCCAGGGAGGCTTCCCGGACCCCTCCAGTCAGGAGCAACGCCCTTCTTCCTCTAGAGGCACATCCCTTCCTCCGCTTTGGATCACGGCCCCGGGCGTCCCCTGCTGTCCCCAGGGAAGAATGATTCCCTTTCTGCACGGCCCCCGGGATCTCTATTCTTGCCCTGGCACTCGGTGGTGTGAGATTCTGTTTATGTGTCTTTCTCCCTCACGGGCTCGCAGCTCCTCAGAGGGCTGGGGTGAGCACAGGGTCAGCGGGTGTCTCCAGCAGGCCTGGGGCCCGACAGGGAGACCAGGCCCCCAAAGCCTATTCAGAGGACGTGAATTGTCGCCCTTGCCCCATGGGGCACGGTGCCCTGGGAAGGCAGGGGCTCCCAACGTGCACTGAACCAGATAAGGAGAATTACAAAGCAGCTGCCAGAGACCTGGGGACCAGAGGACACGCAAGAGGTAAGCGTCGTGGAATGGCTTATTCAAGACCAAGGGTCAGGGCAACGTGGGCCAGTGCGGTGTCAGAGGATGCAGAGAGAGACAGGTCAATTTCTTCTGCTCTCCCTCAGACACAAGGACGGAAAACCGTACTGCCGCCTCATCCATGAGTTAAATAAATCTTTACATGTGCTCCTATCTTTGTATGAGAATCATGATTTTAAATATTTGAAGACTGTCCTTAGACCCATCACCTTCATCTGCCAAGGAAATCTGGGGATTTAGGAGCTTGTGCTCAGAGCCACAGAGCACAGTAGCCCAGGTGGAGCACTGCACAACTCCGGTCACCCAGCCTGCAATGCGGACAGCACTGTCCGGTGGACTGCTGATGTTTTGCTTCCCAGGCTCAGCAGGAAGATGGGAGCCTCTTGGAGAAACGCAGGGTGATTGGAGCAACAGGAGGGAAGACAGATCAGCTCCGCTGACTGAGAAAGGGAAGGAAAAGCTAGGGGGAGCATCCTTAAATGTGACGGACGTAGCTCTCCAGAGACCAAGTCTTAAAGCCAAAGGGTATGAAGTACCTCGAACTGGCAAGATTGTTCTCTACAGCAGCGGAAGCGGTAGACTGGGCGAATGGAATTCCATGACAGAAAAGCAGGGTCACAGTAACATGCAACTAAAGCTGCTACTCATCCACACCCCACACATGGATACACACACGTGTTCACACATGCACAACGCCTCCTCCCCTCCCCCCACAGGTCCCCAGCCTTGCTCAGGACCCCCGATCCATCATGGTGCCCCTCGGGCGACCCCAGGCCAGTGTCCCTTGGACCCAGGGAAGCCATGTGGATCCCTGACGCACCGCCGAACCAAGAGAAAAAAAAACCAACTCAAAAGGAAAGTGGGGTGATGAAACCGAAATGGCGTACCCAGCGTGGAATTCAGGGCAACTATGTCTTTCACGCTGGCTTCTGTTAAAAGGAAACGAACAAACAAATAAACAGATAATAAATACGTAAAATGAAATACAAAAGGAACATGAAAATAGAAGAGACGATCAGAGCCAGCCTGCCTGAGAGTGACCCTCACTGCCCGCCCTCCGCGAAGCCCTGCCCTCACTCCTGGCTCCTGGCCGCTGGGGGAGGGGGTCCAGTGGGAGAGGCCGTCCCCTGGGGGCAGCCTTGCCGGGCCCCGCCAGCACACCCCATCTTTCCCGTCTCCAGTACTGACCCAGGATCACCAGGCCCTCGGGGTCCACTTCGTACTCGGTGCTGTAGGGTGCAGGGACCGAGCGGTTGGCCGCGAACAGTAGCTCCTCCACCAGAAGGGCCCGCACCACGTCGGGGCTCAGCGTGGGCCGGCGGTGCTCCGGGATTTGGAGGATGAACCAGAAGAAGCAGGTGAAGGGTCCCTCCCTGGGCAGGCGGAGGGAGAGGGGCTGGGGGAGGAGCCTGGAGTTTGGGCCCCGCCCAGCCCCCTTCCCCACAAGGAGACCTGGCCGAGGACACCACCCGTGGCTCCTGCGCCTGGAGCCAGGCCTCCCTCTCCATCTTCACGTGGACACCTCCTAACAGCCTCGGAGGGAGGAGCGCTCAACAGCCCCATTTCACAGACGAAGACACGGAAGTGGGAGAGGTTAGGGCATATGCCACAGGCTGTCATAAGTGCATGGGACCGCCCCCCACGACTTCGCCGAGGCCTCATCTGATACCTATCATGCCCTTGGTAAGGACACCACGATCACTGTCTAGTAGAATCCCTACCACACTGCTGTGCCCATTCCACAGATGGGAAAACCAAGCTCAGTGAAGGGAAGTCACGCAGGAATCCCCATTTTAAAACATAATGGTGTTGCATCAGAAGCTGATAGCATCCCCTCCCGTTCTTTGAGTCTGAGGTCTAGCAGAGGCCTATGGAGGGGCAAGGAGACTCACCCAAAGGAGTAGACGGCGCTGGAGTTGTAGTAAGGACCTAGGCGGGTGCTAGCGATGAGCTCCTTGAGCTGAAAGGAGGGCAAACCATCAGAAAGAGGGTATGGGCGGGTCCTGGCAGCATCCCCACGCTGCCCTCACCTCTGAAGGCCATGCTCCTACTATGTGACAAATGTGGGATGTAATCCGAGTGCCGTTTGACCCCGGAGTCCACCAGCTTTCCCACCCGTAGGCACCACCTCGCTTCTAGGGTGCCTGGAGCAGGGCTCTCCCCCAGAGAGCGCTCTGCATGCATTCAGCCCCTGGCTTGACCTGATCGGGTCCTTCCCCTCGCCTTTCCCGTCCTTCCTACCATCTTCTGAGCTCTGGTGGTTTCGCTGCGGAAGGCGCTGGACTCCCGGCGGGCGAGGTCCTGGGAGAAGTGGCGGTTGAGCACGCGGAGGCTGCCTGAGTACACCTGGCTGACGGCCGCCTCTGCCTTGTACCCTGCCCGGGAAGAAATCAGCCAGGTGAGCCGAGGGAGCAGACGAGGAAAGCTCCTGTGTCCCCCACACCTTCTCCCGCCCCCCGGAACCCTCAGCGCGGCCTCCAGCACCTTGGGCCTCCAAGGCACCATCCTTGTCGCTGGCATTCAGTTTGTGTAGTGACCGACCGGCCCCACGGAGCCAGGGAGGAGAGAGCCCGCGGGTGGGCGGTGTCCCAGAGGCTCGCGGGCAGAAACTGACTTGGTGATCCGTCCGGGTCGTGGATACCAAGAAGCTCCCGTGGGCCCAGAAGGTCAAGTTCTTGGTTTAGGACCTCTGGGTGGTCCACTGGGCTGTCCAGGGAGCACCTGCTGGGCGGCGTACACGAGGAAGCCAGGCAGGTCTTCCGGCACGGAGCTGACCGTGACGGGGAAGACAGATGTTCCCCCATCGTCACACAACCTGTGGGATTCATCTGCCAGGGTGTCTTAAAGGAGAAGCACAAGGTGCTGGGGTGGGGCGGGGGGGGGGGGGCGGTACATGGCAAACCCTGGGCCCAGGTGACCCTCCATATGAGACGAGAGGCATGGAGAGTAAACTAGGGAGAGGGGAAATGCCTTCAAGGCAGAAGGAGTCGCATGGGCCAAGGCTCTGCAACAGAGGGATCGTGGGAAGGACCAGGGCCAACAGCCTGTTTGGCTGGAGCCATCAGACACGGGACCAAGCGGCTGAGACATCAGCGTGGCGGGATTTTTTTTTTTTAGATTTTATTTATTTATTGGAGGGGGCGGGTTGGGGAGGGAGGGGGCGGGTGGGCCACTTCTCTTGGTCTTTCATTTATCTATTTTTCATCCATCTTTGTTCTTTGGCCCGTGTGGGCCTCCCATCGCGGTGGCGTCTGCTGTCGCAGAGCACCAGCTCTGGGCGCATGCGCTCCAGAGCCCCGGCTCTGCAATTGGACACATCGGTCCAGCCGCTCCGCGGTATGTGGGATCTTCCCAGCCCAGGGATCAAATCGGCACCCCTTGCACTGCAAGGCGGTGTCCTTACCCACTGGACCACCAGGGAAGCCCACGTGGCGGGATTTTGGTCTTTCCCTGATGAACAAGGGAAACCATGAATGCTTCCACATCAGGGATGATGTCATCAGATTTCCGTTTTGCAAAGATCGTTTTGGCTGATGTGAAGATGATAAGAGTCACAGCCTGAAATCTATACCCTTCTTCAGCCCTTTATTCATTCATCTAACACGTGTTTATTGAGAACCTGCTATGCTTAGGGACTGGCTTCAGGCATGTGGGACTCTACCAGGATAACAACGAACAAAATAATAAAGAAAACACAGACTTGTCCTTAAGAGCTTGTAGTCTCACCAGAAAGAAAGACAATAAGCAGCAGATATAGGACAGAACACATTCGAGGTGTCAGCGGTGTAGATATCAAGAACTGGCGTGGGGGCTTCCCTGGTGGTCCAGTGGGTAAGGACACTGCCTTGCAGTGCAAGGGGCGCTGGTTCCATCCCTGGCCTGGGAAGATCACATGTGCCACAGAGCGGCTAGACCCATGTGTCCAACTACTGAGCCGGAGCTTTGGAGCGCATGCGCCCAGAGCCAGTGCTCTGCGACAACAGAGGCCACTGCGATGGGAGGCCCACACAGGCCAAAGAACAAAGATGGATGAAAATAGGTAAATGAAAAAGACCAAGAGAAGTGGCCCACCTGCTCCCTCCCCAACCCCCGCCTCCCCCCGCCAAAAAAAATAGAGCTGGCCTGGGCTGCTGTGGGGAGGCGGGGAGCCGGAGAAGAGGGAGGTGGTGACTGCCACGGGGATGTGAGCCTATGGAAAGAGCATCCCAGGCAGCAGACAGGCAAGGGCAAAGGCCCTGAGGCAGGAGCTTGTTCTGCTGTGTTTGAGGAACAGCAGCGTGGGCAAGGGGAGAGCAGGAGGAGAGGCGGTGGGGGTGAGGGGGTCCCGTCCGGCCTTGCAACCTTGGGAGGGCGTCGATTTTTGCTGAGTGAGATGGGAGCGATGGGAGGCTCTAAGCAGAGACATTTGATGATTTGATTGGCTCTATAAAGTAATCCATCTGCCTTTGTGTTAAGAACAGGCTGTAAGATGGCCAGAGCGGAAGCAGGGAGAGACCCAGAGGCGGCTCCAGCAGCCGTCCCAGTGAGAGTGGTCTGGGGAACCTGACCAGGCTGCACCGGGAAGAGAGAAGTGATTGGAGTCAGGGGTATATTTTGGGGTGCCGGCTGGCAAATGGGGGCTGGGGAGTAAAAGAAAAAGAGGAGGAAGGGGGAACGTGGCAAGGATAAAATGACCACCACCTGGGATGTCCTCTCCACTTTTTTCAACTTTAAAGATTGTCTTAGGTCACAAGTTTCTATTTTATCTTTTGGCACCCTGCAAGGCATACAGAACTCCCCTGACCGGGAACTGAACCCACAGGTCCTGCAGTAGAAACATGGAGTCTTAACCATTGGACCCATTCGGGGCGTTCATAAAGTTATAACTATTTCTCAAAGCCTCGAACTTCTAAAGCTCTTATCTATAAAGACGCATGGCCTCTGGGACATGGAAAGTCAATAGCTCAATATCATTTTATGTTAACCACGGGTACACATCAAATAAAAAAGTCAAACCCCTTCAAAATATACTCAAAAGGCAGACTGTATACAGCAGCAGTGAGAAGGGGTGGGGGCCGGGAATCAGGTTGAAAGGGTGCCAGAAAGCGGTGTGGAAATGGTGGGCACTGCATTTTGAAACAACAGGAGTTTGCTGCAGGGGAAGCAGAGACATGGCTGGCGGGGTGCGGAGACCGGAGAAACTGAGGACACGAGCAATGAGAAGCCCCCGACCAGCATCCATCCCACTCCCCATGCCCAGTATCCAGCGGGGGCAGAAATCATTCAAACATCTCCTAAAGTGCCTCCTCCACCCTCACCCCTTTGGGGAACGGGCTGGCTCCCCCAGCTGAGGCTTTGGAGCTCTCCTCCCCCGGGGTCCTCAGCCCCACGGAGCGCCCGCCCCCAGTGGGGTGAGTCACCCCAAGAGCCTAATCTGGAGAATCAGTCGCTGTGAAGAAAGACAATTGGCAGGTGAGTTCCTGCTCCCCTCCCCACAGCCACTTAACGCTCTGCAGTTTCCCTGAAGACTCATTATCCCCCAGCCTAAGGAGGCCTCGGCAGCCCCTTGCTATTTGGGGCGCTGGCTTCCTGCCGGTGGTGAAATGCGCACAGCTTCCACGCCCAGCCCGCGCTGCTCGGCTCTGGGCAGAATCACCGGTCACCCAGCATCACAGCGGGCAGGTCCGTGTCAGGCCCATGCTTCCTGACAGCGTTGACCCAGGGGCTGATGCTAACACACCGCCCGTTCCACCCCCTTGGGAGTTGTGTGTAGACTGCTGTCCCCTTTGGTTACTCCAAAGTGGGTCCCCATGCCTCTGAATGGACCTGAAATTCCACCAGGAGATGCAGTCAGTAGGCCAATGATCTAACTCATGCAGAGTGCTTAATGGGAGGTCCCTGATCTCTTGGGCAAGGTGGATTGTCCTTGCTAGGGTTCCACCGAGGCCCCTCAGCTTGCTCTGTTTTAGCACATAGCAGGCTTTAGGGTAAGGGCAAGGACTATCTCCAGAGCCTGCACAGAGCTGATGTATAGGAGGTGCTTGGTACTGAAGGAAGGAAGGAAGGAAGGATCGACGAATGGACCCAGAACATAGCTGCTAGTTGCTCCTGGGGCTCCAGGAGACTGATGGAGGGGCTGTGACACCAGAAGGGGAGGACCAAAACTCAGGACAAGGGGAGATGCACCTGCTCCGGACATTCTCGCCCCCACCAGTTCCCTCTGGGTTGGATTCCCTGTGCATCGTGCTGGGGTACAGAGCCATCGGCATGCACGGACGCCACGCTGGGCACTCGAGTCCTGGATGCCCCTCTCCTTCATCTCCGCTCACACTGGGCCCTGGAGACCCAGAGATGATAGAGCCAGGGTCTCCTGCCAGAAGAGCTTCCAGGTTGGACTAAGCGAGCAGAAGCACCACTGGGCCTCTTCCAGCTGAGCCAGCTGACTCCAAGCCCAGGGGCAACCCAGGAGCGCTGCAAGTAAGCAGAGGCAATGTTTACACTCCTGTCAGTGTATAAGAACTGGGTTCTGGAAGACCACTCCTTCCTCAGCTGCTGGAAATTCGGGGCATTTGACCCCAGAAAGGATCCTGCAGTCCCGTCTCATAAGACCAGAAGGGAGACTCAGAGAGAAGCTCGTGTCCAAGGTCACACAGTAAGTCTCCAGATGTTGCTGAGCCTGGAATCCTGGTCTGTCCTGCTGTGCCCCTTCGACGACCGCAAGTCTTCCCCAGATCCCTCTCTCAGGGGCCCACGTGATTACCTAGGAAATACCAGAGCAGGACCCCCACTGAAGCCAACACGACCAGGGCCAGCCACACGGGAGCCAGGCGGAGATAGTCGCGGACTTTCCTCTTCGTGTCCTCGGGGGCCTTGAACATCCCTTCCGGCTCTGCCTCTTCACCGTCACCTCCATCGCCCTGCCCGCCAGCCTCCGGGGGGACCTTGGCCATGGGCATCCTGGGAAGGGAACAGACCAGGGCTGGAAACAGACTGGCATGCGCAAGGGAGCCTTTACTGAATGCCAGCCTTGCAGAGAAGTCAGCCAGCACCCCTGCCTTGAGGAAGAGAAGGAGAACTCCAGGCAGCAGTCATTGAAAGTGAGCACAGAGCCCCCAGCTCCCAAAGGAGAGAAGGACGCCTCAGAGCGGCTCACCCCAGGCGGCCAGCTGGACCCAGTCTGGCTCCAGAGCCCCTGCCTCTGCACCTGCAGGCAGAGGAGCGACGGAGGCTTCACCGTCTAAACTCCACCCCCAAGAATGTACCCTCAGATTGAACTGGGGTGCATACATGTGGTAAATATTTCTATACAACTGTTCCTCCTGTCCTTGGCCTCCTGTCCATTTGGGAGATGTTTTTTCCTTCCTCCCGGTTCTCAACAGCAAAGCTTCCCACAATATCAAAGCAGTTCATTCGCTTCACCCTCCCTACCAAAGCCCTGAGTCAGCTCTGCATCGAGCCAGGGACTGGCCTCCAAGGAGTGCCGCCCCTTTGGGTCCCCACTGTCCAAAAGCGTCTTAGGGGCAGAGAAAGGAGCTAAAAACTAGTATTCATCTAGTGCCTGTGCAAGACATGCATAGATCCACCCCCTTTAACTTCTGGTCCCTGGGATGTGGGGACCATTGTCCCCACGCGTTCTTCTTCCCCTGGCCCTGTCTGTGTGGACACTTCACTTGCATTGTCTTATTTAATCTCCAAATGTCTTTCAAGGCGCTGCACTCTTCGGACAGATGAGGAAACTGAGACCTAGAACGTTTTAGCAACAGCTCAGCCCAGGGCTCTCCCAGCCTCATTTTCCCCAATGCGATTTGAATGTCTGGTGTTTTGCAGACAACCAGCCTCGTTTTGCAGATGGAAAAACTGAAGCCCAGAGAGGCAAAGCCACTCACCAAAGGTCACACACAGCAGATGAGTGGGGGTCGAGCCCAGGTGTCTGACTCCCTGATCTTTCCACTCCTCTGGGCCACTTCCTGGAAATGAGCTGTTAAGTAACAAATCATGATGAAATAATACCTGAAGGTCACCCCTTTGAGCCCCAGGCCTGACGCTCTCTTTCTAGACCTTCAGGCAAACTGCTGAGTGCTATTTGGCTTCTCGGACAGGTTTCCCACAGTCCTGAGGAAGCCCTTCACTAGCCTGCGCACCAGCAGAGCGAGGATTCCAGACTTCTGAGCAATTAGCCTCCTCTTCCCACATCGCAAAGGACACTGCACCTTTAAAATACATCCCTGTTGTGGGGGATGGGGAGTCCTTTGGATTGTGCCTTGGGTTTCGCACAGTCCTGAAAATAGGACTCCTTTGGGATGCTGGAAGTTTCTCAGCCAAGGATCTTTGGCCCCAGCTCCGGGGATCTCCTAACTGGCCCCCACGGATGCAGGGAAGGGAGGGGACTGCTGGTTGCTCTCAACTGGATATAGGACTCCCTCCAGCCCAACCAGAGGACATCTTCCACATGGGGCAGGCTCTGCTGGCTCTCACGGGGCCAGGGCCAGGCTTGGTAAAGGTGTTGTGATGGGCGGACCGCCCTCCCCAGTGCTCAGTGCCCAGGGTACCCCGGTGAAACTGGCTGTGAGCTGAATGGGATGGTTAGAGCCAGGGGCAGAGAAAGGAGCTAAAACTAGTATTCATCTAGTGCCTGTGCAAGACATGCATAGATCCACCCCCTTTAACTTCTGGTCCCTGGGATGTGGGGACCATTGTCCCCACGCGTTCTTCTTCCCCTGGCCCTGTCTGTGTGGACACTTCACTTGCATTGTCTTATTTAATCTCCAAATGTCTTTCAAGGCGCTGCACTCTTCGGACAGATGAGGAAACTGAGACCTAGAACGTTTTAGCAACAGCTCAGCCCAGGGCTCTCCCAGCCTCATTTTCCCCAATGCGATTTGAATGTCTGGTGTTTTGCAGACAACCAGCCTCGTTTTGCAGATGGAAAAACTGAAGCCCAGAGAGGCAAAGCCACTCACCAAAGGTCACACACAGCAGATGAGTGGGGGTCGAGCCCAGGTGTCTGACTCCCTGATCTTTCCACTCCTCTGGGCCACTTCCTGGAAATGAGCTGTTAAGTAACAAATCATGATGAAATAATACCTGAAGGTCACCCCTTTGAGCCCCAGGCCTGACGCTCTCTTTCTAGACCTTCAGGCAAACTGCTGAGTGCTATTTGGCTTCTCGGACAGGTTTCCCACAGTCCTGAGGAAGCCCTTCACTAGCCTGCGCACCAGCAGAGCGAGGATTCCAGACTTCTGAGCAATTAGCCTCCTCTTCCCACATCGCAAAGGACACTGCACCTTTAAAATACATCCCTGTTGTGGGGGATGGGGAGTCCTTTGGATTGTGCCTTGGGTTTCGCACAGTCCTGAAAATAGGACTCCTTTGGGATGCTGGAAGTTTCTCAGCCAAGGATCTTTGGCCCCAGCTCCGGGGATCTCCTAACTGGCCCCCACGGATGCAGGGAAGGGAGGGGACTGCTGGTTGCTCTCAACTGGATATAGGACTCCCTCCAGCCCAACCAGAGGACATCTTCCACATGGGGCAGGCTCTGCTGGCTCTCACGGGGCCAGGGCCAGGCTTGGTAAAGGTGTTGTGATGGGCGGACCGCCCTCCCCAGTGCTCAGTGCCCAGGGTACCCCGGTGAAACTGGCTGTGAGCTGAATGGGATGGTTAGAGCCAGGAGAGGCCTGTGACGGGTCAGCTCCTGCCCTCTCTCAACCGTAGGTCCACTCCCTCTGCCAGAGAGATGCGCCTGTATTTCACTCTGAGTCAGGATCACCAAGGAGTTTCTGGGGACTCGGGGACACAGAGGTGACCACGGCTGACATGTTGAATTGTTGTTTCGAGTTTTATAGATTCTATCTCACGTAAGCCTTCCACAGACCCTCTGGGGGACAGGTTCTCTTATTACTCCCCTTTCACAGATGAAAAAGTTGAGGCACAGAGCAGATTATCCAAGATCCCATGGTTGGTTAGCGGCAGAGCCAGGCTGCACACCCATGTGATTTGTCTCCAAAATAATGCCCTTACCACCGTGCTCTCCTGCCTCACACATCTTCAGGCTATGGGAGGAAACGGAGACTCAGAGAAGGTCATAGGTCCAACAGAGGAGGCGCTGAGGGGAGCTGTCCCAGGCAGGATGCTCAGTAGGCCCCCTTCCTCTCCCCACCCGCCCAAGCCCTGCCTTCACTCTGGGTTTTACCTCCCCCAGAAATGGCCCTCACACCTGTTTTGGAGGATGCTGAGTGTCACCGAGGATCCACTGTGTGTGATCCACGATCAGACACACACCAGGTTAGTGTGGCAGGTAAGGACCACACCTGGGCTCTCCGCTGTCTCCCACCGGACTCCCGAGGCGGCCTCTGCTCCCCTTCTGCCTCCCCTCTCCTCCAGCACGCCCTCCACGTGGCCGTCAAAGAGCTCTCTGCCCGCCGCCGCCCGTTCGCCTGCTCAGAGCCCCCTCTAGGCCCCAGCCACCTCCAAACCCCTGGACGGGCACCAAGCCCCTCCATGGCCACGGGTGCCCCCTGCCTACAGCCCTGCCTCTCAGCCCACACACACGCTGCAGCTCACAAGGTGCACAGCCACACCGCCAGCCTGAAGGACGGCGGGACCCCCAAGACGGGCTCCAAGGCCACCTGCCTGGGGATAGGGGCCAGGCCCTGGAGAGTGAGCCACCCCTCGCTTCACCACGTGTCCTGTTCATAAGCCTCACGGAGAGCCCAAAGCCCTTGTCACAGCCTATCAGGGCCTCCATGACATGACCCTTGTGTACCTCTCTGTCCTCTCTCTCCCTCCGCTGCAGCCACACCCAGCTCCCGGCCAAATCTTCAACAGACGCACAACAGAGTACAGGCCACCTCAGGGCCTTTGTACTTACTGTTCGCTCCGCCAGACATGCTTTTGCTTCCGTCTTGCCTTATGGCCTGCTCCTTTACCTCCTTCAGGTCTTTGCTGAAATGTTCCCTCTTCGCTGAGACCTGCTTTGCCCACTCCCCTGTCTCCGCTGCATCTCTCTTTACAACTCATTTTAGGACTGAACTTGCCTGATACGCTTCTGTGTCCTTGGTCTGTCTCTTCCCCGGCTGGAAACCGCGCCGGAGCAGAGGCTTTATTCTGCACACCCTGCTCTGAGGGCCAGCGCGGTCCCTTCCTGCTCGGCCAGGGTGCCGGGTGCACGGGTGACCCGGCCAAGGCATTCTGCCTCCTTCCTCCCCCTCCCCGTCTTCCCTGTTGCACCCTGGTGACCTTGGGCTGCTGCTGATTGATTCCAAAAATGAAGTTGGTAAAAACCTTTTCCAGATCTAGGGTTCTTAGCCAGCCCTGGGTGAAGAGCATCACAGGATCGTTTCTTGAACAGTTCTGAAAGTTCTGGCTCACGACCTGGCTTTCCTCCTTGTGTCTGAACTGCCCACCTCCCAGCCTGGCCCCTTCACACTACCGCTCGGCTCTCACCTCCTCCTGGCAGCCCTCCCAGAGTGCCCTGGAGGGGACGGCTGCCCCTCTGAAGTATCCCGGGCCTCTCCCATCAACGCACAGTTCATCTTGGGGCATTGACCCCTGACAGTGAGCCGCTTGGGGAAGGGACTGGCTGTACCCCAATTGCCACAGGAGTCTGAGGCTTCTCTACGAACCAGAGAACCTAGGCCCCAACCCAGCACCTGCTTCTCGCTTCCTCCTTCCCTTCTGGTTAGAGAACCTAGACATCAGCCCGGCACCTGCGCCTCGCTCCCTCCTTCCCTTCTGGTCATTGGTGGGTCTGCCTGCGGGAGGCCAGGCTCTCTGGGGCAGGGCCGTCCTCCTCCTGTGAGCCAGACCGTGCTGGACACCGCCACGACCAAATTCCACCTCGACCTCTAGCAGCCTTGCTGTCCCCGATTAAAGACTGAGGAAACCGAGGTGTAGAGAGAGACAAGGACCTACTCGGTCCCTCCCCCAGGGCAGACAGCATAGACCCGGGCTGGGAACCTGACCTAGGACCTAGCAGGGAGGCTGTTCAGGCCCAGAGTCCATTCCGCTCACAAGCTGCTCTGACCCTGAGTCCCCAGGTGTGGGAGAGGGGGTGAAAGTCCCTTCTACACACTCACAAACTCACACACCAATGTGCACAGACAGAAGCAGGCCAAAGTACACACATAGCTGTCGGAGGCCTACAAGCGGCTAGGTGCATGCTTGTGCCCGCACACACACACACACACACACACACACAGTCGCGCTCGACCCTGAGCCTGCCCCCGATTTAGTGCAGGGGACTCTGGGCCTGACTCGCACCAGAAAGTCTGGGCGGAATACCTGACGATGCAGCAGGCAGCTCGTCCAGCTCAGAATGCGGGTGGGGTCCTCCGCCCGGCAATCCAGGCCTCTCCCCTGCCCCAGCCCTGCCACAGGGCCCACCAGCCCCCGCTAAGCCCCAGACCTCCCAGACCCCAGAACCTGCCGCCCCTTCACCGTCCGGTGCCTGTCCCAGCTCTGTGGACGCCTCACCTTCTGCTCACCCGGTCCCTCTCTGGCCCACGAGGCCCGGTGGACAGGCCAGGCCTCCGAGCAGGGCCGTTGGCTCTAGTCCCAGGGAGCCAGGCCCGACTCTCCGGGTGGACGCTGTCACTGGGTCATCCCTAGGTCCCGGTCCCCTGTCCTGGAGGTCCCCGCTCACCTTCGGGAGTGGCGGGTGGGTGCCGGGCCTGCCGCAGGCCTCCGAGCCTCTGTGTGTCCAGGCCGAGGTCTCCCCACCCCCACCCAGCCAGCCAGGGTTGGATCAATGGCCCACAGCCATGGCCAGGGCGTCTGGCCCTTGTCCTCTGGGGCCTGTGGCCTCAGGCTCCATGGACCTCCTGCTGGGTTGGGGACAGCACTGTGACCAGCCCAGGTAAACAGGCGGGAGGCAGGAGGCAGGCGGCAGGCAGTGTCCCGCCCCGCCGCGCCCCGCCCCGCCCCGCCCCGGGGCCCCCTGGAGCCTGGCCGGCAGGTGTGGGAGATTCGAGCTGTCCCGTGGGGCCTGTTGCCGGGTGACACTGCTGCCTGGTTACAGCTCCTGGTCCCCTGGAGCAGGCGGGGAGGTGGCTGAGGACTGGAGGCTGTGCAGGGGCCCTGGCCGTGCGGGCGGGGCTCCCGGGGTCTCCTTACCTGGACAGGTGAGACCAGAGGAAAAAGAAGGGGCCTGGGCTGTGGGGGCAGGAGGGATGGAAGTGGCATGGGGGGTGTGGGTTAGTGCTATTTTCTGTTTAACTGGAAACTATTTGAATCGCTACCTGATTCTGGAGAGCTCTACTGTCCACGGGGGTGGCCGCTGGCTGCATGTGACTCTGGAGCCCCTGAGATGCTGTCAGTCTGATCGGAGGCGTGCTACGCGGTAAGATGTGCACCAGGCTTCGCGGACTGAGCGCAGAGACCGTAAAATGGCTCACGAAGAGTTTTTATGTTGATCGCATATGGAAGAGATCGCCTGTTAGCAAAATAAAATCTATTCCGATCCATCTCGCCTGCCTGTGTGTTCGTCGCTCCTCATGCCCGGCTCTTACGGCCCTGTGGACTGTAGCCTGCCAGGCTCTTCTGTCCGTGGGATTCTCCAGGCAAGAATGCTGGAGTGGGTTGCCGTCTCCTTCTCCATCTCACTTGCTTCATGTTATGTTTTTCAGTGTGACTATAAGAACATTGGACTCCCTAATGTGGTCGTGAACGGACTGCAGAAGAGATGGGAGGGTGGACGTGACCACGCTCCAAAGCACATGTTGCGAACCAGGGTCTTCTGGGTGTGTTCAGACGATGGCCACCTCCGGGCAGGGGCAGGGCTTGGCTCGGGCTCTGGCAGGGGGCACGTGGAGGGGCTGCTTAGGGATTCTGGGTTGGGAACACCTTCCCTCACATCTGTTCTTCAGCCCGATCGCCCGGTCCCTCTGGGTGACCTGAGACGAGGACCCCAGCCTCGAGCCCCGTCATCGCCCCAGCTCCGGGGTATTGTCCCTCCTCCCTCCAGGCTCCTTCCTCCCAGGCCCCGGCCCCGCTCTCCTGCGAACGGCCCAAGGGAGAGGCACTGAGGAAGGGAGCAGGGAGCATCGGAAGGGTGGATAGAGACAGCCAGGCCTCTGTCCTCCAGAGTGACCCAGGTCTCTGTACCAGGCAGGTGGTAGCTGGAGTCTTTTTTTAAAAAGTTGAAGTATAGTTGCTTTTTGATGTGTCAGTTTCTGCTGTACAGAAAAGTGAATCGGCTGAGCATATACATGTATCTTCTCTTTTAGGCATTTCGCTCCCATTGAGGTCAGACAGTGCGCCGAGTAGAGTTTCCTGGGCTCTACAGCAGGTTCTCATTCGTGATCTCTTCTGTCCATAGTGTGTCTGTGTCCACCCCAAGCTCCCAATTGATCCCACCACAACCACCCCCCGCCTACCCCTTGGAGCTGGACGGTCTTTGAAAAGCGGAAGATCTTGTGCAATCAGTCCTGTGTACGGGTCGGCGCCCAGCCATCGATTGGTCACAGCTTCGAGGGAAGGGCTGACGTGGGGGCAGCAACGTGCCAAGGGAGGTGTCTGAAAGCAGGGTCAAGGTACCAACTCCGGGGACAGAGGAGCCACCCCAAGTCCAAGCCAGTGAGGCTCAGAGGCCACAGGGCGCCGCCGGCTGGACCCCGCAGACAGGGAGAGCCAGGCTTCAGTGTGTGCACCAGGCTCAGGCGACAGGGCAGCCCACCCTAGGAGACACGGACATCAGGACAGGCGGCTGATCTCTGTCCCCACGGTGGCCCTCCGTAGGCCTAGGGATGTTCCTTAGTGCTTCCGGGAAGGGAAATCCATCAGTAAGGGCTGCCATCGAGGCAAAGGGGGGATCTCTCAGGAGTCACCCCCCTGGTGACCCAAGTCCCCTCACCTGCAGAGGAGCTCAAAGTCCTATGATCCTCCAGGACATTCTCGGAAGCCCTGAAACTCCGTGACTTCACGCTGCTGCTAACCAGACACAGCACCGACCGCATCTCCCAGGAAGACAGCTGGCCTCTTGACCCCATTTTGCAGGTGAAAAGTAGAGCTCAGACGTCAGGTGTCATTTGCTCTTGGTCACACAGCCGGAAGTGCTGAGGTTCAGAGTCCGGAGCCCCTGCCTTCAGGGCCCTCTGACTTCATCCCCTCAGCGGGGGAGTCCCTTGTCTCCTGCCATGCCCCCCTTCCCGGCCCCTTCAGTCCTCCTGGGCCCCGACCTCTGGCGAGAACTCACAGGCCCCCGCCTGCCCGCTCGCTGCTTTCCCAGCCGGGCGGTCAGGGGTGTGGCTTCTGATCAGGGGGTTGAGGTTTGAGAGGCGCTGCCTCCGTCCAGCCCGCTGGGGACACAGAATGGAAACTCTTCATGCGTCATTCAGCCTGGCCTTCTCTGTCCCAGGGTCCAAGCAGAAGGGGCTCCAGGCAGCGGGTGGGTGTGAGGAGACAACCCAGGTTCACGTGGCAAGTGGCAAGGCGGCGGCAGGGTTGAAGCTGGGACCCAGATGACCGGGTTCTCAGTCCTGTGCTCCTGACCAAAAACAAACGTTTAAACATAAAGGGCAATATCACCACCAAATCTGCAAACTCTTAGGTAGAAAGTGAATTAAAATTTCCGTGTGTGTTACAGGCTCATCTATTGTCGCAGAGCTTCCTGCTATAGGCAGTCGAGTTGGAGAATCTGCCACTTCTCCAGGGGAGCCCCGTTCAAGGCTGGAGGAGCAGAAAGCTCTCCGGGGAGCCTCTCTTCTGCTGCCCTTAGAGGCGAGCCCACCACTGGCTCTGGCCTTGGGCAGCCAGGGCAGCTGCTCCTGCTGGCGGGGCTGCATGATGTCCTAACGCCCGTGGACTCTGTCGTCCGCACGGGCCATCCACATTGGCTTCTGATTTCTATGCAAGTCAGTTCTTGGAAGTTTGGGGAGCTTTTAGGTAACTGCCCCTCCCTCCCTCCCTTCTTTCTTTCTTCTTCCCTCACCCCTTCACAGCCTACACATTCACTCAATGACTGTCCCGCGGCAGATGCTGGAATGCAGTTATGGACGGGACATTCGGGATCAGGGCTAGCAAAGGCTCCCAGTGGCGGGGCTCAGGGCACAGAGAGGGAGGACGGAGCACCCAACCCAGCCAGAGTCAGGAGGAAGTGACCTTTTGGAGTGAATCCCAGAGGATGTCTTCCCTTTCTCCCTCACCAGCAGATCCATTTTTCTTGGCCTGTATGTATTTACAATTTTTAAGTGAGTTGCCAATATTTAAAAATCAGGACGCTACACTCTCCAGATTTGCTTAAACGTTTCCAAGATCTGGTCCGCCTC
The DNA here is from genome assembly GCA_022376925.1 of Tragulus kanchil. Lineage (NCBI taxonomy): Eukaryota > Metazoa > Chordata > Mammalia > Artiodactyla > Tragulidae > Tragulus > Tragulus kanchil. The sequence continues at coordinate 181,153,518 of JAIOJX010000004.1, read as the reverse complement.
CCAAAGTGGCAACCTTCAGCGGTGGATGCCCAGAGCTGTTTCAACATGACACAGGCCGAAGTGTGTCCCACTGTCGGGGTTAAAAAACCCAAGGACTGAAGTCAGAAGCTTGGGTTCAAGTCCTGACTCTGACTCTTACAACTTGTAGCTCAATGAGACCCTGAGTGACAGGTTATTTGATCTCGTGCCTCCGCTTCCTCATCTAGAAAATGAGACAATAAGCATAAGTGGTGTGAAAACTGAAAGAGGTAACGTACGAGTAGAGCTCTGTGCCTGCCCCTCCCGACTCCTCACTGCACGTTGCTGTCATCATTTTCAGCCCTGTGGCTATGATCTGCCCCCGACTCCTTCCCCCCAGCAGCATCTGCATCTGAGTCGGGATCCCAGCCGTAAAAGTTTCGTTGTTAGCTTCCTATTTGCATCAGTCACAAGCAACAGACTTCACCGCCTTCCTCAGTGCCAGGCTGGTCGCTTTGGCCATTGCCGCTGGCGCGCTCCTGCCCCAGTTTTCACTAGAGTCCGTAGAGCCTCACCAGGGACTCCCTCTCAAACACTGGGGATGACCAACCCCAAGCCCTGACCCGAGCAACTCCAGCTCCCTGCAGTCCAAATGGCTGCCCTGAGCAGGGCCGTGCACACAGCAGATGCTCGATACGTGTATCAGAATGAATGAGGAATGGGTTGTCTGCTGCTGAGCGCGGCTACCGAGCCTGCCCCACGAGGTTTATCTAATCAGAAGCTCCCCTAGGTTTTAACTCGGAGATGAGGGTCAGGGAGGAAAGTGGCCATGGCACATGGTCTGGGTCGTTTAAGCAACGTGAGTGGGGACTCCATCCAGAAAAGACTCATTCAGTCAGAAGGGAGCTTCAAGGTCAGACGGATCCCCCTTCCTCTGCACCTTCTGCCCCAATGTACAGTTGAAGAGACTGAGCCTCCAAGGAGACGAGTGGTTCCAAGCAGGGAGAGAGGGGACAGAGCCCTTGGCACTGGCCCGGGGGGCAGCAGCTCGGGTGGCTGGACTTGAGAGGCAGGCGGAAGGTGTGGCATATTTTCTTCCTCCTTTCTCACACTTTCTGGAATCCCCCCTGCCAGAGACTGATCCCTTGGGGTACTTGGTCACCCACAGACAGGGTCACACCGTAGACCATGATCCCGTGAGACCCACGCAGGTGCTTGGGGGTGGACAGGCACTGAAGTGGGATCCAGGTCAGCCCGGCCCCCAACAGCAGAGAGCATCTGAGAGGCTGCCAGCAAGCCAGCTGCCTCCACGCTAGTGGCCCTTGGGTGTCCCCGGCCACAGCCCTCTAGCCGTCTGTCCTGTCTCCCCAGAACCAGCTCGTCTCTTCTAAGGACTTGGTGCAGGCTCGCTTCTTGAATCCTGACCACAGTCCTGGTACGTCCCTCTGTCTCTTACAGATGGGGCAGAGAGAAGGTTAGGCACTCGCCCACGGTCACGGCTGGCAAGTGGCAGAACCAGGATATAAGCCGAGTCATCTGGGTCTAGAGTTAGGATTTTGACCATTACACCACTGGTCCCCGAGGGGCTACAGGAGCAGAGCACGCTGGACTGTGTTTCATCCCCTGCTGCCTCCCTCCCAACTAACATCCTGCCCTGAGCATAGTCAGCCCTCGGTAAATGCTCGTTGAGTGAATGAATGAATGAACACTTCCTCCGAGAGGAATGAGCCCTTCCTCCAGCCTCAGCCAGCTACAGTAATTCCCCTTTATCTGCGGTTTCAGTTACCCGCAGTCAACCTCAGCCCAAAAATGTGAAGTGGGAAATTCCAGAAATCAACAATGCTTAAGTTTCAAATCATGCTCCGCCCCACCCCTGGCCACCCACCAATCACTCCTTTGTCCAGCTCATCACGCCTGTCAGGCATTTAGTAGCCACCTTGGTGATCAGATGGGCGGTCAGAGTATCTCAGAGTTGTGGGCAAGGAACCCCTGTGTTACTTAGTAATTGCCCCAAAATTCAAGAGTAATGACACTGGCGATTCAGACATTCTCCTATGTGCCTCATTGATTTCTCTGAAAAAAAAAAAAAAATTATAATGTTTTGGCCAAACCATGGGCCTTATGGGATCAAGCCAAGAACTGAACCCATGCACCCTGTATTGGGAGGCAGAATGTTAATCCCTGGACCTTCCCGGAAACCCCTTGTACCTCACCGATACATTAAACTTTATCATAGGTACGTATGAACAGTATAGGATAAAACCAGTATATATGGGATTTGGTGCTGTCCTTGGTGGGAGGCATCCGCCGGGGGTCTGGACTGTGTCCCCCCAGATAACAGGGGAATAATGGGGGAACGCGGCTGAGCCCCTCTGGCTAAAGACCTGTACAGAATTCCACTCTCCTCCCCAAGCTAGGAGACCCGGGAGCTTTCCCAGGTCGGGTATTTCCAATACAGGCTCTGATCAGCAGCCCTCCATTGCAGGGGGATGTGCTGTGGTCATACGGTCCCCCTAGGGCTGGGGACTCTGCAGACTGGGCAGCAGGCAGTCCCCTCTTGCTGGCCGGAAGCCTGGTATGGAGCCAGATGCTCAGAGGAATGGAAGCTGATGTGTCTGGTCTCCCACCAGCTCCTCCCTCCCCTCTGCATCCTGACTTCCTGGAATTGTAGATTGGGTACCTTTTCTCCCCACAAGCAACTCTCCCCCGACTCAGCACTTCCGGCCTTGCTTTCTCACAGTCCTGTCCAACGCCCTCCCTCCCAGGCGCTGCGATGGGACCTGTGTCACACCCGCGGTGGCGGAAAATGTCTCAGAGCCCGCCAAGGGGATGTCCCGGGGCTGCCACAGGGGCCAGGCCCCGGCTGCTGGTGCTGAGCTCGAGTTTCATCAACAACTCCCCCCACCGCCCCCCAGTGACAGTGGCCGTGAGACAGCAGGATCCAGGGATGGGAGCCCAGGCTGCTTCGCGTCATCCCCCCGCCTCAGATCCACAGTGTGGCCTGGCCCAGGGCACCCTCCTCGCAGGCTTGCAGGTCCACATCCGTGACGCAGCACCCAGAATCTTGGCCCTTCTTGTCCTGCTGGGTTGACGAGTGATTGTATGAGATCCTTGAGTACACACACTTTAAAGCGGTAAAGAGCTTGCCCACTTGAGAGCTAAAGACTGCTTGCCTGGTAGAGCACTAAAGACTTGCTGCACTGTGCTCCAGCTGTGTGCTCTTGGACAGGTCATTAGCTACTCCATGCCTTAGTCTGCTTCTCTGTAAAATGGGTGAGAAGAGACATTCCCTTGTGGCCTTGTCGTAAGGATCAAGTGAGTTAATACCACGATACGTTTAGAACAGAGTCTGAGGCCTGCTAAGTGTTCAAGAAATGCCCCTTTCGAAGAGACCCTGAAGGATGGAGACCGTTCTACTGGGGCCGCCACAGGTCCTTGGCCCCACACCTGTCCCTCCCCCACCTCCTGTTGATAAAATTCAAACTGCCAGAAGGTAGCTGCTGATCGGTAAGAACAATTTTCTCTCTCTCCCAAGAATCATTCTCAAGCCGTTGTTTCCTATACAAGCTGAACTCGGGCTGAGCCAACATTCCGCCTTCCTTCCTCGTGTTCAAAGCTCCTTTGTTGTTTTCTCGTGCCTGGTATTCCCAAATAAAGGCTTGCGCTGGTGGGGCTCTGGCTGATTTTCTTCCATAGCTGTCATTATCAGCCCTGTACCCCAGAGTCTAGCTCAGGATCTGGCCCAGAGCAGAAGAGATGAGTCTAAAAGGGATCTCAGGAGCGGGGCAGTAGGAGGAAGTACTCAACTCTACCTGGAATAAATCAGAGGGCCTCCCAGAAGTGGCGATGCTTGAAGGGCTTGAGGGATGCGTAGGAGTCTGGAAGGGAACTGTTGGTGGCGGGTCTGCTTCAAATGCAGGGACCAGCGCGCCCAAGCAAGTGAGTCAGCTCTGGTCCCTGTTCCCCTCCCCTCCCCCAGCCCCAGCCTCCCACTCTCGAAGTGAACTGCACGAAGTCCCAGACACCAGCCACATTCCGTGTGGCACCTGAAACCACAGACTCTCAGGGCTATGAGAGAACTTGGAAATCATCCAGTCTGGTTATGCCACTCACAAACGAGACAACTGAGGCATGAAAGCAGATGGGACCTGCCTAAGGTTCCCTGATTATTACCAACGAATTCCTCCAGTGTTCTGAAAACAACAGGGAGTTGTTGGCGGTTTAGGTGGGAGTGTAGCATGGCCAGATGTGACCATGATAAGATCACCCTGGTGGGGCTCAGAGGTGGAAGAGTAGGGGACAGGGGGACCAAGGAGGAGGCTCAGCAGGGACCTGAGTGAGAGGTGATGCTTCCAGGTCACCAGAATCGGATGGTTTCAGCCACAGTCACAGTCACGGAATATGGGTTGCTTTTCTTTTTTTCCAATTGGTTACCATGAAGCATCTGGTCCCATCACTTCATGACAAATACATGGGGAAAAACAGAAACAGCGACAGGCTTTGTTTTACTGGACTCCAAAATTCACTGTGGATGGTGATTGCAGCCATGAAATTAAAAGACACTTGCTTCTTGGAAGAAAAGCTGTGATGAACCTAGCCAGTGTATTAAGAAGCAGGTCTCTATAGTCAAAGCTATTTTTGAATTAAAGACCAAACTTGGGCTGAGCCAACATTCCGCCTTCCTTCCTCGTGTTCAAAGCTCCTTTGTTGTTTTCTCGTGCCTGGTATTCCCAAATAAAGGCTTGCGCTGGTGGGGCTCTGGCTGATTTTCTTCCATAGCTGTCATTATCAGCCCTGTACCCCAGAGTCTAGCTCAGGATCTGGCCCAGAGCAGAAGAGATGAGTCTAAAAGGGATCTCAGGAGCGGGGCAGTAGGAGGAAGTACTCAACTCTACCTGGAATAAATCAGAGGGCCTCCCAGAAGTGGCGATGCTTGAAGGGCTTGAGGGATGCGTAGGAGTCTGGAAGGGAACTGTTGGTGGCGGGTCTGCTTCAAATGCAGGGACCAGCGCGCCCAAGCAAGTGAGTCAGCTCTGGTCCCTGTTCCCCTCCCCTCCCCCAGCCCCAGCCTCCCACTCTCGAAGTGAACTGCACGAAGTCCCAGACACCAGCCACATTCCGTGTGGCACCTGAAACCACAGACTCTCAGGGCTATGAGAGAACTTGGAAATCATCCAGTCTGGTTATGCCACTCACAAACGAGACAACTGAGGCATGAAAGCAGATGGGACCTGCCTAAGGTTCCCTGATTATTACCAACGAATTCCTCCAGTGTTCTGAAAACAACAGGGAGTTGTTGGCGGTTTAGGTGGGAGTGTAGCATGGCCAGATGTGACCATGATAAGATCACCCTGGTGGGGCTCAGAGGTGGAAGAGTAGGGGACAGGGGGACCAAGGAGGAGGCTCAGCAGGGACCTGAGTGAGAGGTGATGCTTCCAGGTCACCAGAATCGGATGGTTTCAGCCACAGTCACAGTCACGGAATATGGGTTGCTTTTCTTTTTTTCCAATTGGTTACCATGAAGCATCTGGTCCCATCACTTCATGACAAATACATGGGGAAAAACAGAAACAGCGACAGGCTTTGTTTTACTGGACTCCAAAATTCACTGTGGATGGTGATTGCAGCCATGAAATTAAAAGACACTTGCTTCTTGGAAGAAAAGCTGTGATGAACCTAGCCAGTGTATTAAGAAGCAGGTCTCTATAGTCAAAGCTATGGTTTTTCCAGTAGCCATGTCTGGATGACGATAAAGAAGGCTGATGCCAAGGAACTGATGCCTTTGAACTGCGGTTATGGAGAAAACTCTTGAGTTCCCTGGACTGCAAGCAGAACAAACCAGTCAATCATAAAGGAAATCAACCCTGAGCATTCATTGTAAGTACTTCAGCTGAAGCTCCGGTACTTTGGCCATCTGATGCAAAGAGCTGACTCACTGGAAAAGGCCCCGATGCTGGGAAGGATTGAGGGCAGGAAGAGAAGGGGGCGACAGAGGATGAGATGGCTGGATGGCTTCATCGACTCAATGGACATGAGTTTGGGCAAACTCCAGGAGATGGTCAAGGACAGAGAAGCCTGGAGTGCCACAGTTCACGGGGTTGTGAAGAGTTGGACACAACTTAGTGACTGAACAACAACCAGGAAGCTTACAATGGAATTTCACTTTGTTGTTTCCCAATTAATATAATCGTCCCCTATTCAGCCTTGCGTGTGCAAAAGGGCCAAACGCTCTGGCTCCAAACTCACCCAAGTCTGAGTCCTGGACCCACCCACAAGTAGCTGCTCCTCTTACCTCTCATGAGCCTCGATTTCCTCATCTGCAGGAAGGGGAGCGCGGCGCCCGCCTCCCAGGGTTCTTTCCAGGTGATGACCTGACACTGGAGAAGTGTCTGGAGCATGAGTGTTAGCTGCCTTCCCACTTTCAAATGTGCTTCTTGACCACCTTTTTAAAAAACTTTGTTACAGAGTTTTGTTGTTTACAGATATGTACAATCCCAGATTAGTCATATCCCTGGCCGCCTCCCTCCTCCACCCCTCTCCCAGTCCCCCCGATCCCACCCCTCCAGGCCGTGGCACAGCGCCCCTGCAGGGTCCCTTCTTCCCACATCGCAATGACAATAGCTATCTTTTTCACATGTGATAGTATAGGTTCCCATGTTACTTCCTCTACACCTCCCACTCCCTGTTCATTCCCCCCAGTGTCCATATGTCTGTTCCCTATGTCTGTTTTTCCCTCGCTTCACTGGGTGTGTTATCTTTGCCATCCTACTAGATTCCATATATATGTGTTAGTATACTGTACTTGTCCTTCTCTTTTTGACTGACTTCACTTTTTATGACAGGTTCTAGATCCAGCTACCTCATTAGGACTGATTCTTCCGCATTTCTTTTTATAGCTGTGTAGTATTCCATTATATATATCCATTCATTCATCAATGGACATCTAGGTTGCTTCCATGTTCTAGCTATTGTATAGAGAGCTACAATGAACATTGGGGTACAGGTGCCTCGTTCAGTTTTGATTTCATCAGGGTATAAGCCTCATAGAGGGATTGCTGAGTCGTATGGTGCTTCTATTTTTAGTTTTTTAAGGAATCTCCACACTGTCTTCCATAGCGGCTGTATCAACTTACATTCCCACCAGCAATGCAAGTGTTCCCTTTTCTCTGCATCCTCTCTAGCGTTTATTGTCTGTAGATTTTTTGATGATGGCCATTCTGACCGGTGTGGGGTGATATCTCATTGTAGTTTTGATTTGCAGTTCTCTAATAATAAGCGAGGCTGAGCATCATTTCATGTGTTTTTGGGCCACCTGTATGTCCTCTTTGGAGAGGTATCTCTTTAGGTCTTTTTCCCATTTTTTGATTGGGTTGTTCATTTTCCCGGTGTTGAGTTGTCTGAGTTGCTTGTAGATTTTGGAGACTAATTCTTTGTCTGTTGTTTCATTTGCTATTATTTTCGCCCATTCTCTGGGTTGTCTGTTCACCTTTTTTTGTAGTTTCTTTTGCTGTACAGAAGCTTTTAGGCGGGGGGGGGGGGGCACTTCTCTTGATCTTTCATTCACTTATCTTTTTTGTTCTTTGGCCTGTGTGGGCCTCCCATCTCAGCGGCCTCTCTTGTCGCAAAGCACCGGCTCTGGGCGTGTGCACCCCAGAGCTCCGGCTCAGTAGTTGGACACATTGGTCCAGCCGCTCCACGGCACGTGGGATCTTCCCAGGCCAGAGATTGAACCAGCGCCCCTTGCACTGCAAGGCAGTGTCCTTACCCACTGGACCACCAGGGAAGCCCTAGACTAGCTTTTATGTTTCATTAGTTGGCCACTATTTAAGTTACCTAGGATGTCAGTAGTTCGGAAGATTGTGATGAATTATTCATGAGCTGTTCCCACCGTAATCTGTGTTATAACTATGGACGCTGAACGTTGCTTGGAGTGGGAATTGGTAGGTAGGGGAGAGCAGCAGTATCAGCGGACCGAGGAGGTGAAGAAACAAGCAGTTCAAGACCCTGGAGCCCTGAGCGGCTGGAAGGCCCTCTCACCCCCGCTTCCTGACACACCGTCTCTTCTTTCACTCCCTGATCCGGCTGCCTGCACCTGCCCGCTCTGCACCTGACGGTTCTTCCAGACCGTAGGTTGCCTGGCTCCCAGCTGGTGACAGTCCTCCCTCCTGCAATCTAACCCAAGCAAGCCCATCTTTCCCGCATCCCTTCCAGCCCTGCCAGCTGCTCCCTCCTTACCTCATCTCCCAAGGCCCATAGGCACCCCAGACATGTCACCCTGCAGCTTCCAGCCCATCTGCCCGTCTCCATGTAATGTGAGGTGGCTCCTCCTCCGCTCTCTGCCAGCTCAGGTCTCCCGGCAGACCCAGCAGGGACAGCTGGGTTCCTGCTCATAAGCCCTTCTCAGCTTTCCTGTCTCCATGAGCTCAGCCCGTTTTCTCTGTCTAGAAAATAGGAGTCAGGAGCAGGAGCTTCTGCTGAAATGAGGAGGGCTATGCTCTTTAGGTCTTTTTGATTTTCCGGGGTTTTCTGAGTTGCTTGTAGATTTTGGAGACTAATTCTTTGTCTGTTGTTTCATTTGCTATTATTTTCGCCCATTCTCTGGGTTGTCTGTTCACCTTTTTTTGTAGTTTCTTTTGCTGTACAGAAGCTTTTAGGCGGGGGGGGGGGGGCACTTCTCTTGATCTTTCATTCACTTATCTTTTTTGTTCTTTGGCCTGTGTGGGCCTCCCATCTCAGCGGCCTCTCTTGTCGCAAAGCACCGGCTCTGGGCGTGTGCACCCCAGAGCTCCGGCTCAGTAGTTGGACACATTGGTCCAGCCGCTCCACGGCACGTGGGATCTTCCCAGGCCAGAGATTGAACCAGCGCCCCTTGCACTGCAAGGCAGTGTCCTTACCCACTGGACCACCAGGGAAGCCCTAGACTAGCTTTTATGTTTCATTAGTTGGCCACTATTTAAGTTACCTAGGATGTCAGTAGTTCGGAAGATTGTGATGAATTATTCATGAGCTGTTCCCACCGTAATCTGTGTTATAACTATGGACGCTGAACGTTGCTTGGAGTGGGAATTGGTAGGTAGGGGAGAGCAGCAGTATCAGCGGACCGAGGAGGTGAAGAAACAAGCAGTTCAAGACCCTGGAGCCCTGAGCGGCTGGAAGGCCCTCTCACCCCCGCTTCCTGACACACCGTCTCTTCTTTCACTCCCTGATCCGGCTGCCTGCACCTGCCCGCTCTGCACCTGACGGTTCTTCCAGACCGTAGGTTGCCTGGCTCCCAGCTGGTGACAGTCCTCCCTCCTGCAATCTAACCCAAGCAAGCCCATCTTTCCCGCATCCCTTCCAGCCCTGCCAGCTGCTCCCTCCTTACCTCATCTCCCAAGGCCCATAGGCACCCCAGACATGTCACCCTGCAGCTTCCAGCCCATCTGCCCGTCTCCATGTAATGTGAGGTGGCTCCCTCCTCCGCTCTCTGCCAGCTCAGGTCTCCCGGCAGACCCAGCAGGGACAGCTGGGTTCCTGCTCATAAGCCCTTCTCAGCTTTCCTGTCTCCATGAGCTCAGCCCGTTTTCTCTGTCTAGAAAATAGGAGTCAGGAGCAGGAGCTTCTGCTGTGGAAGAGACCTGAGGGATTATCGGGTCTAGAGCTGCCGCCAGCTATCGGTTGTGATCATTCGGGACCTGCCTACAGAATCTAAGACTGTACCCAAGCCCCAGAGAAAGGAGGACTGTGGTCAGTTAGCAACGTCTGCCCAACACCTGTACAATTAATTAGCAATGTCTGTCCTGAGGGCAACTTTAGGAACGCCAGATACTGCTATTCATGATCTGGTTCAAATTATATTTTAAATGTATATAAAATTATTATTATATATACATTTAAAATTGTATATGATTATACTGATTGGTTATATATTTGATTAAACATATAATTTGAATATGTATGTATATGTGTGTGTGTATGTATGTGTATATATATATATATGTTTCCCAGGTGGCACTAGCGGTAAAGAGCCCACATGTAAACGCGGGAGAAATAAGAGACACAGGTTCGATCCCTGGGTCAGGAAGATCCCCTGAAGGAGGGCATGGCAACCAGTATTCTTGCCTGGAGAATCCCCTTGGACAAAGGAGCCTGGAGAGCTACAGTCCATAAGGCCGCAGAGTCGGACACGACTGATACAACTTAACACACACACACACACACAATCAAGCGCAATATTCCCCCAGGATACCATGTCAAATGGTGTCTGGACACAGAATAAGAAAAAGCTGACTCCTTTTAGTGAAAGAGACATTTCATTTACAATCCCTCTGCATTTTCTCAAGGCTCTGTTTGGTGCTGGAATGCCTCCATCAGCCTCCCAGCACGTGCTTATCTCTCCTTTAAAATAAGAGAGACGCTCAAGAGGGAGGGAGAACACGTACCCTAGTGGCTGGCTCAGGCTGAAGTTTGGCAGTCAACAACAGAACTCTGTGAAGCTATTATCCTTCAATCAAAAAAATTAAAAATAAAAAAATAAAATAATAGGGCACATTTCCAGCAGCCAATAAACTGAAACATTTTTGTCTTATTGTATTTACTTTGTATAATCATTACTTTTTATTTATAGTGAATATTTTTCCATTTACGGAATCAACAGATTTTTCTTTAAATAAAAATATTCAAAGAAAAGGTGAATTGATTTAAAGAAAAATACTCAGTAAACAATAACAAAGATGGTACACACAGATCATTAAAAAAAAATGTATATATATGTATACACACACATGCGTGAAATATATGTCTATCTCACACAGCAACCAAGGCCGGAGAAATGTAACCTTCCCGATCTCACATAGCAACCAAGGCCTGAGAAATGTAACCCTCCCGAGAAGTCTGCAACGTGGAAATTCATGGAGGGACTTCCTAGTTTTCCCCCAGGACACACAGCAAATCTGTGGGCACTGAGTTTGGGACTGACGCTCTCCTCAGGACTAAGAAGACATGGCCCAGACACACAGCATCCTATGGACTGGAGGCGAGAAGAGGGACCGCCAGGTAATGAAGCTATCCCGTGGTAAGGATCCCAGATTCAGACCTCCTTAGGAAAGGGGAGTTTATTTGGGATGCAAAAGAAACAGGCATCCTGAGTGAAGGCAGCAGCCGCATGTGGAGCAGGAGCAGCCGTCCTAGGCATGCAGACACCCTTGGCTAATTCTTTCCAGCCTTTTCCAGTCCCAGTTCCACGCAGCACCTGCTTCCCCTCCTGCCCTGTATTCAACTATCCAAGGCTGAGAGAACCCTGATTGGCCAGCGCAGGCCCGGCCTCCCTGATTGGACAGAGCTTCTGTTATAAGCCACCTCATAGGCTGTCATGAACCTATGGGTGGGCTTGTGTTAGGTAGCCAAGCAGTAGCAAGCAGCGCCTATAAAGGCAGGTACTGCGTGTTTTCACACCTTGGCTTCGCGGGGACCCGCTGGGATCCCTGCATCCTGGAGAATTCTTGTTGAGAAGGAAGGGTGTGACAGGCATCACAGGGGTGATCAGTGCCAAGGACAGAGGGAACAGGCGTGGAGTACTGAGGAGGGGTGTGGTGGGGCGGGCCTGCCATGCGAGGGCACAAGCCTCTGGCTGGTGCGGACATGCTGGAGCCTAGTGGACACCGACGGCCTGGCACTCCAAGTCTTGACCTCAGAAAGTTCAAGGTGCCAGGAATGCTCCTGAGAGGTGGATGGTACCCCACTGCATGAAGGCAGCAAGGGCACAGGCAACCCAGGCGTGGAGATGCCAGATAGGGCATGAATTCACCCAGGGAGTATGATGGGGTGTCAGGTGTTTACTGTGTCGAGTGCGGTGAATGGAACTGCCCTCTGGAGGCGGAGTGCCAGTCCTGAGCGGTGGGAACGATCCCTCCAGTGGAGCGGGGAGCAGGAGGGGCCATAAAGAGGGCTCTCTGTGATAGCCTCCGGTCCCGCCTCTAGCGGGGGTTTACTTTCCAGCTGCGTGCCGTTGTGGAAAGATCCAGTTCAGGTCCACTTGGCTTGGGCATCTGTGTCCGGACCTGGGCTGCAGCTGTAGCCAAGCATTCCGAGGTCATGCAAGATCCCAAAGGGGCGGTGACAGAGCCACGTTGTCCAGCCACCCTGTGACCCTGAGAGCCTGTCCCTCCAGCACTGAATCCCGAGTTTGGGCACACGAAAGGGGGCAGTGTTTGACGGAAAAGGAAGCTGAACTGCCACCTGAAGGATGAGGGGAGCTTGTCACCCCGATGAGGGAGGAGGGGCCCCCCAGCCCTACAAAGGTGTGGGGACGTGCAGGCATCCCCGTGGCTCAGGAGGACTGTCCATGCTGTTCTCTTGCGACTCCGTGGACTGCAGCACGCCGGGCTTCCCTGACCTTCACCGTCTCCTGGAGTTTGTTCAGACTTCTGTGCGTTGAGTCGGCGATGCCATCCAACCGTCTCGTTCTCAGTCACCCTTTCTCCTCCCGCCCTCAGTCTTTCCCAGCTTCGGGGGCTTTGACTAGGACTGTGGAGAAGGTTCTAGAAGGAATGTGCCAACAATTCCGGGCCAAGAAGTGGTGCCGAGGGCAGTGGTGAGCCACCGCAGGATTTTAACCAGCAGCAGCGTAACCAGGTTTCTGTCCTGGGAAGACCCGGCTGCTTGTCGTAGGGCGGGAGGGGCGTGGCCTGGGCAGGAAGCCCAGTGGGAGAGCCAGGGCCAAGACCCCCGGAGAGCCACCCTGAAGAGCGGCTGCTGGGTGGAAGAGGAGAGATGCTCCCGAGGTAAGCCCACAGGTCTCCGGGACAGGTGAGGGCGTGGGGGAGCCAGAGGACCCCGCCCCCCACATTCTTAGCTTGGGCGGTGGGACCAGAGAGCAGCAACTGAGGTTTGGAAGGGAACAGCCGAGTCTGCGGGGCTGTTCCTCCAGGCACAAGCGTCCAGCGGCGGCAGGACACCAACTGTCTCAGCAGTGGGCAAGCCTCAGGGACAGTGAGTCCTCAAGTGGGCCTGGTGCAGCGGTGGACGGGCCCCCTGCCTCTCAGCCCTGGCTGCCTCGCCGAGTGAGCGGGGTCCTGATCCTGGAGGTCTTGAAGGGACAGGTAGGCGTCTGTGTATGGGGTAAGGCCGGCAGTGGGAGCCCTGGCTTGGCCTTGCCGGGAGGGCTGCAGCTGTAGCCAAGCATTCCGAGGTCATGCAAGATCCCAAAGGGGCGGTGACAGAGCCACGTTGTCCAGCCACCCTGTGACCCTGAGAGCCTGTCCCTCCAGCACTGAATCCCGAGTTTGGGCACACGAAAGGGGGCAGTGTTTGACGGAAAAGGAAGCTGAACTGCCACCTGAAGGATGAGGGGAGCTTGTCACCCCGATGAGGGAGGAGGGGCCCCCCAGCCCTACAAAGGTGTGGGGACGTGCAGGCATCCCCGTGGCTCAGGAGGACTGTCCATGCTGTTCTCTTGCGACTCCGTGGACTGCAGCACGCCGGGCTTCCCTGACCTTCACCGTCTCCTGGAGTTTGTTCAGACTTCTGTGCGTTGAGTCGGCGATGCCATCCAACCGTCTCGTTCTCAGTCACCCTTTCTCCTCCCGCCCTCAGTCTTTCCCAGCTTCGGGGGCTTTGACTAGGACTGTGGAGAAGGTTCTAGAAGGAATGTGCCAACAATTCCGGGCCAAGAAGTGGTGCCGAGGGCAGTGGTGAGCCACCGCAGGATTTTAACCAGCAGCAGCGTAACCAGGTTTCTGTCCTGGGAAGACCCGGCTGCTTGTCGTAGGGCGGGAGGGGCGTGGCCTGGGCAGGAAGCCCAGTGGGAGAGCCAGGGCCAAGACCCCCGGAGAGCCACCCTGAAGAGCGGCTGCTGGGTGGAAGAGGAGAGATGCTCCCGAGGTAAGCCCACAGGTCTCCGGGACAGGTGAGGGCGTGGGGGAGCCAGAGGACCCCGCCCCCCACATTCTTAGCTTGGGCGGTGGGACCAGAGAGCAGCAACTGAGGTTTGGAAGGGAACAGCCGAGTCTGCGGGGCTGTTCCTCCAGGCACAAGCGTCCAGCGGCGGCAGGACACCAACTGTCTCAGCAGTGGGCAAGCCTCAGGGACAGTGAGTCCTCAAGTGGGCCTGGTGCAGCGGTGGACGGCCACCTGCCTCTCAGCCCTGGCTGCCTACGCCGAGTGAGCGGGGTCCTGATCCTGGAGGTCTTGAAGGGACAGGTAGGCGTCTGTGTATGGGGTAAGGCCGGCAGTGGGAGCCCTGGCTTGGCCTTGCCGGGGAGGGCTGGCCCAGGGGAAGCTGGCCCCCTCCCTTGGGCAGGAGACAGGCTCCTTCTCTCTCACTTCTCCTGGCTCCGGCGCTGGGGGTGCCTGCAAATTCGCCGTGTCAGGGGCTTCCGGGGCAGGAGGCCCCAGGAGCTGGGGGGCCCAGGCTGCAGGAACTCCCTCCTGCAGGCCGGGGGCCTGCCTCTCTTCAGCAGCCCCAGGGCCCCGCCGGGTCATGCTCAGGGGGCCTGGGGCAGTGAGGAGACGCGGGGAGAAGAGCAACAGGTCCTCCCCGGGGGGGAAGGTGCAGTAGGCATCGTCCTCACCCGGCAGAGTCGGCCGGGCGGGAAGGGGAGCCCCCTCGGGGGCCCCGGGCCCACCCTCATCGAGCTCCTCGGTGCAGGGGTCATAGGCAAAGTACACCTGGCAGGCCTCGATCTCCAGAGCGTCGGGGAGGTGGAAGAAGAAATAGCCTTGGTTGGTGAAGCAGCTGGTCACCGAGTGGCCGCTGGTCTCCGCCGAGGACAGCGAGCCCTTGTCCTGCTGCAGCAGGAGCAGCTGTGTGTCCTTGGCATCCTTGTCCAGCACCTCCAGCGGGGAGATCTCGGGCGCCGGGCCGCTGGGGCTGAAGGAGGACGAGGGGAAGGGCGAGGAGAGCCACTTCTGCAAGAGGAAAGCAGGGGGAAGGGGAGTGGGCCACCTCCCCCAGGCTCGGCAACATGCCCTATCCCCTCCTCTGGAGCGGTCCGCTCAGGCGGCCCCTCGGGGAAGCCCTCCCTGACCGCACCGCCCCCATCGCCCAAACACACACACACACACCCTGTCCTCTGGTTTGGGGAGCCGTCTGCATCAGCCCAGTGGATGTGCCTGCTTCTCAGGCCTCCCTGGCTCACTCTAGGGGCCCGGGGACGTGTGGGTTCCAAGTATGGCCGCTTGTTGAGCGGCTCTTGTGAACCTAGTGCTGCTCCAGGCCCCAGGGATGGAGCGATGGGTGGAATCCTCAGAGCGTCCGATGGGAACCGGTGTGAGTGTGTGAACCAACCAACCCTTGGCAAAGCAGAAAGAGCCGTCTGTGTATGGGGTAAGGCCGGCAGTGGGAGCCCTGGCTTGGCCTTGCCGGGGAGGGCTGGCCCAGGGGAAGCTGGCCCCCTCCCTTGGGCAGGAGACAGGCTCCTTCTCTCTCACTTCTCCTGGCTCCGGCGCTGGGGGTGCCTGCAAATTCGCCGTGTCAGGGGCTTCCGGGGCAGGAGGCCCCAGGAGCTGGGGGGCCCAGGCTGCAGGAACTCCCTCCTGCAGGCCGGGGGCCTGCCTCTCTTCAGCAGCCCCAGGGCCCCGCCGGGTCATGCTCAGGGGGCCTGGGGCAGTGAGGAGACGCGGGGAGAAGAGCAACAGGTCCTCCCCGGGGGGGAAGGTGCAGTAGGCATCGTCCTCACCCGGCAGAGTCGGCCGGGCGGGAAGGGGAGCCCCCTCGGGGGCCCCGGGCCCACCCTCATCGAGCTCCTCGGTGCAGGGGTCATAGGCAAAGTACACCTGGCAGGCCTCGATCTCCAGAGCGTCGGGGAGGTGGAAGAAGAAATAGCCTTGGTTGGTGAAGCAGCTGGTCACCGAGTGGCCGCTGGTCTCCGCCGAGGACAGCGAGCCCTTGTCCTGCTGCAGCAGGAGCAGCTGTGTGTCCTTGGCATCCTTGTCCAGCACCTCCAGCGGGGAGATCTCGGGCGCCGGGCCGCTGGGGCTGAAGGAGGACGAGGGGAAGGGCGAGGAGAGCCACTTCTGCAAGAGGAAAGCAGGGGGAAGGGGAGTGGGCCACCTCCCCCAGGCTCGGCAACATGCCCTATCCCCTCCTCTGGAGCGGTCCGCTCAGGGCGGCCCCCTCGGAGAAGCCCTCCCTGACCGCACCGCCCCCATCGCCCAAACACACACACACACACCCTGTCCTCTGGTTTGGGGAGCCGTCTGCATCAGCCCAGTGGATGTGCCTGCTTCTCAGGCCTCCCTGGCTCACTCTAGGGGCCCGGGGACGTGTGGGTTCCAAGTATGGCCGCTTGTTGAGCGGCTCTTGTGAACCTAGTGCTGCTCCAGGCCCCAGGGATGGAGCGATGGGTGGAATCCTCAGAGCGTCCGATGGGAACCGGTGTGAGTGTGTGAACCAACCAACCCTTGGCAAAGCAGAAAGAGCCCCGAGATCACATCACGGTCGCCATACGGAGGCCCAGAGAGGGCCAGGGGCAGCAGGTGGAAGAGCTGGGCTCCAGGTCCCCCACTCAGCCTGCCATGGAACCCTCCCCGTCGGGGAGCACGTGGTCCCTCAGCCGACCTCTCCCTCCCTGTAGGCGCCCTCCTCCTGGACCCTCCATCCGCAGAGAGGCGGGCACCCCACAGAGCACTTCGCAGCTGCTCTGGACTCTGGCGAGCCCCAGCAAGGAGCGAGGAGGCCCCGTTCCAGCCCTGCCCCTGGCACTCACTGGCAGTGTGACCCCGAGCAGGGGACTGCCCCCTGGAGCCTCCGTTCCATGACAGTGAGCAGCCTCGTTCCTGCCCGCCTCACTGTGGGCAGCAGAGCAAGGTTGAAGAAGGAAGGTGGGAGCACCTGGCACAGGTAAACGCCCATACCCCCCCGAGAGGAGGGACAGGACACCCCTCAGGGCAGAGGGAGGAGGCTTCAGGAGGAGGCCCCTGAGAACGCCACCAGCCTTCCAGCCTGGGAGCCCTCTGCAGCCGGACGGTGGTCCCCTGAACACAGAGGCCAGGCCTGACGGCTGCCCCTGCGCGGTGGCGCCCAGCCTGGGGCCCAGAGGCCCCGTCAGTGCATCGCCCGTGAATTACTGACGGAGCCACTCGACAAACAGGTGTTCCTGCTCCAGGAGGAAAGGCTGAGAGAGCGGGCCGGCGCGGCAGCTAAGGGTGGCGGCGGCGAGCAGGCGAGGGAGAGAGGCAAGGCCGGGCTGGGCGGGGCTCCCCACTGGAAGAGGCAGCGGCCGGAGGGCGAGGACAGCCCTGTGCCCGGCGCCGGCGTGCCCGGCCTCCGCGGGCGCCCTCAGAGCTGCGTGGTCAGCCGCTTCCGGGGCCTGGGCCTCCGTCCCCAAGGCCCTGAAGTGTCCGTGGGTGGGGGCGGGGGACTGCGGGAGGCCCAGGAAGAAGTGCATCCTGTCACACACCCAGACGGGACTGCAGCCTGTGGGCTTGAACCTGGAGGCTCTGAGGCAGACAGAGAGAGGAACTGGCCTCTCACCCAGATGCGGGGGAGAGGGTGCGGTCCCTCTCAGCCAGCCCTCACTCCCAATCACATCTGCATCCCCAGGGCCTTCTCAGGACACCCCCCCACCACACACAGCAAGCCCACGACCTGGGGATGACCTCATGGGAAGATGGGGCTCTGTAGAAAGGACCCCAGTCTCGCCTCAAAATGTCCTAAGCTCATAGACTCAGGAGGACCGCAAGCTGGAAGAGGTCTGAGGCTGCATCTAGTCCAGCCTCCGACCAGGAGTCCCTTCTGCCTTGTGGCTGACACAGCGTCAGCAAAGGCTGATTTGAATACCTCTGTTGGTGGGGAGATCACTACCTGTAGGAGGTAGAGGATGACTTTTAAGGAGATACATTCCCCCTCATAAAACGTACTGCAGGTAAGATATCCCCAGTCCTGGGAGTTTTCCAGAGACTTCCAGAAAGGACCCAGATCAGGGCAGATGGAGAATGCCAATGCCAGCTCCTGACAGGCCTGCCCCAGCATGGCTTCCCAGCCTTGCATCGTTCCTCCAGACCTCTTTGCACCCCGCCTCGGACCCCTCCCCCCACACTCATCTAGGGAGCCTCGAGTGGGGCTGGGGAGGTAGAAGCAGCCCACCGCATGCCCCTCCCCGAAGGCTTTCTTCCTGAAGCCTGGGTCGTCTGTTTGGACTTTACTTGGCATTCCGAGCATTCGCCATCTGGGCATGCCCTTTTTAAATGCACCTGTTTTGTAACTAGACATGCCTTGAGGCCTTCCTGATGTCTGTGATAAGTCATGGAGCCTGGCGGGGGGCATTTTTCAAGAGCAGGGAAAGCGCTAGGCCCACAGAGCAGGCCTGCTAAGGGAGAGGGGTGAGATTCTGCGGTCGCATTTCTGCTCTATCCACAGCCCAGTGCCAGAAATTCCAGCAAGGACTTTGTGAGCATCCACGGTGGGCCAGGCTGTGTCCTCAAGATCATGAGCCTACGGACACCGTCCCTTTCCCATTCCCTCCACCCATTTTACAGGTGAGGAAACTGACCCACAGAGAGGGTCTATAGCGCGCCCCAGGCCACCCAGGCAGGAAGCGGCGGAGCTGGAGTTAGAGCCCTGGCATTCTGGCTCAGGTGGAAGCTGCCGATTGGCCTGAGAACGCTGGTGCCAGGGCTGGGGAAAGGGCTCAGGGCTTCCCAGGTGGCGAAGTTGGTAAAGAATCTGCCTGCCAGAGCAGGAGGTGCAGGAAACTTGGGTCAGCAAGATCCCCTGGAGGGAGGCATGGCCACCCCCTCCAGTATTCTTGCCTGGAGACTCCCAGGGACAGAGGAGCCTGTCGGGCTACAGTCCATAGGGCTGCCAAGAGTCGGACATGACCAAGCCACCGCCCCGCCCCACTCACACATACTTACACCTGTGAGGCAGCTGACTATGTTTCTTCTTGCCTAGAGTGCAGACCCCCACTGCTCTGCACCTCCTCCCCGCCCGTCCACACCTCTGCCCCCCCTCTGGCCAGCCAGGGCCAGCTGCCTGCTGTGTCCTTCACCTCCAGCCTCCTACCTGGAAATCTCCTCCATGCTCAGAGCTCAGCTGGGAGAAGAACTCCGAGGGGTCTGGAATGTGGCACTTGAGAACCTTCTTCAGCCTGGACGGGGCAGAAGAAGCAAAGGAAGGAGGGTGAGGAGGGAAAGGGGCCACAGCATCCTGCCGTCGGCCTGGCAGCTCTGAGGGCAGGGCATGGAGCCTCTCCACCCACGTCCATTTATCTGCTCAGTGTTGATCGTGCGGAGAGAAGGCAGGTGCTGATGGAGCGAGGGAGGGTATTGTGCCAGGAACAATCAACCGAGAAGAATCAACTGAGGAGGACCCTGCTCTTACGGAGCTGATATTCTACTGGGGAGCCAAACCGCAAATCAAGAGTGGAGGTATATCGTTCATTCTGTGGAGACAGAGAGCAGAAGGATGTGGGGGTGGGAGACCACACAAGCTAGAGCGGGAAGAAAAGAAGACTGGAGCAGAGTGAACCAGGAGGAGGGAGGCAGGAGCGAGGCCAGACTAGACACGGCTGCCATGGATGGTGGTTCAGGTTGTGCACTGTCCGAGGGCACCTGGGTTGTTTTCTTTTTGGGGGGTGCACAACAGATGAATCCCAGGCCACCCAGGCAGGAAGCGGCGGAGCTGGAGTTAGAGCCCTGGCATTCTGGCTCAGGTGGAAGCTGCCGATTGGCCTGAGAACGCTGGTGCCAGGGCTGGGGAAAGGGCTCAGGGCTTCCCAGGTGGCGAAGTTGGTAAAGAATCTGCCTGCCAGAGCAGGAGGTGCAGGAAACTTGGGTCAGCAAGATCCCCTGGAGGGAGGCATGGCCACCCCCTCCAGTATTCTTGCCTGGAGACTCCCAGGGACAGAGGAGCCTGTCGGGCTACAGTCCATAGGGCTGCCAAGAGTCGGACATGACCAAGCCACCGCCCCGCCCCACTCACACATACTTACACCTGTGAGGCAGCTGACTATGTTTCTTCTTGCCTAGAGTGCAGACCCCCACTGCTCTGCACCTCCTCCCCGCCCGTCCACACCTCTGCCCCCCCTCTGGCCAGCCAGGGCCAGCTGCCTGCTGTGTCCTTCACCTCCAGCCTCCTACCTGGAAATCTCCTCCATGCTCAGAGCTCAGCTGGGAGAAGAACTCCGAGGGGTCTGGAATGTGGCACTTGAGAACCTTCTTCAGCCTGGACGGGGCAGAAGAAGCAAAGGAAGGAGGGTGAGGAGGGAAAGGGCCACAGCATCCTGCCGTCGGCCTGGCAGCTCTGAGGGCAGGGCATGGAGCCTCTCCACCCACGTCCATTTATCTGCTCAGTGTTGATCGTGCGGAGAGAAGGCAGGTGCTGATGGAGCGAGGGAGGGTATTGTGCCAGGAACAATCAACCGAGAAGAATCAACTGAGGAGGACCCTGCTCTTACGGAGCTGATATTCTACTGGGGAGCCAAACCGCAAATCAAGAGTGGAGGTATATCGTTCATTCTGTGGAGACAGAGAGCAGAAGGATGTGGGGGTGGGAGACCACACAAGCTAGAGCGGGAAGAAAAGAAGACTGGAGCAGAGTGAACCAGGAGGAGGGAGGCAGGAGCGAGGCCAGACTAGACACGGCTGCCATGGATGGTGGTTCAGGTTGTGCACTGTCCGAGGGCACCTGGGTTGTTTTTCTTTTTTTGAGGGGGAGGACCAGTGCACAACAGATGCGGAATCCCAGCCCATGCTCTGCGTGCCAAGCTGAGTGCCCCAGCGTCTGTGTGCATCTAGACCACAGCTTCAAAAGATCCCAGAAAACCTGACTGTCAGCCAGAAGTACAGGCTCAGGTCCCAGACGCCCTCTGGCCCCCGGCCACACCCACCTCCCTGAATGCTCCCTCCCTAGGATGCTCCTCGCTTGTCCCCTCTTTGCACAAGCTGTTCCCTCTGCCCGGGACGGACAAGCTCCTGACCCTCCCCTGCCCAGTTTGCCTCTTCTGATTTCCGTGTGGTCATCACTTCCTCAGGGAAGCTTCCCGTGGGCCCTCCTGACTGAGGTTCCTCTCCCGTCGTCTGCTTGGAGGACATCTAGCGCCTTCCTCCCTTCCCCAGCCTCGTCTCGTGTCCCTGGAAACCTCACGTGCACTCCTTCCCCCTCGGGACTGTGAGTCCCTGAACGTGGAGCGTGATGGTGGCTTCACCTAGGTTCCTAGCACTCAGCACCACACCAGTTCTGAGCTGGGACACAGCAAGTAGAGGGACAAACCCGTGAATGTCCAGTCCCGTGAGGACCCGCCTTCCCCACGCCAGATGGGAAGTCGGGTGGGAAGTCAGGTGGGATCCTCGGGTTGGCAGGGGGAGCACTGGAGTGTCAGAACATGGGGCTGAGCCCTAGAACCCAACCTGACCAGGGGGGATGTCAGACAGAGACGGGGAGGGGAGCGTTCTTACCACAGCCTGATGCACCGGAAGTTTCCCAGAAAGTAAACCAAGATGACAAGACCGGAGAAAATGCCAACGCCCAAGATGATATGGCCCAGCCAGGGAAGAGGGAGGATCATCCTCTTGGTTTCTGCCCAGAGGTGAAGAGAGAAGGGAGAGGTTCAAGCAGCACCCTACCCCGCCCGGGCCACGCCAGCATCCCTCGCCCATGGCTGTGTGCGGAGGGACAGGTCGACCTGTGCCCCACGGCCGGGCCAGCAGACCTGCCGTGTGCCTGGCTGACGTGGGGCATCGCGTGTTTGCATTGGCGTCCAAAAAAACCCTAGACACGGCTGCCATGGATGGTGGTTCAGGTTGTGCACTGTCCGAGGGCACCTGGGTTGTTTTCTTTTTGAGGGGAGGACCAGTGCACAACAGATGGAATCCCAGCCCATGCTCTGCGTGCCAAGCTGAGTGCCCCAGCGTCTGTGTGCATCTAGACCACAGCTTCAAAAGATCCCAGAAAACCTGACTGTCAGCCAGAAGTACAGGCTCAGGTCCCAGACGCCCTCTGGCCCCCGGCCACACCCACCTCCCTGAATGCTCCCTCCCTAGGATGCTCCTCGCTTGTCCCCTCTTTGCACAAGCTGTTCCCTCTGCCCGGGACGGACAAGCTCCTGACCCTCCCCTGCCCAGTTTGCCTCTTCTGATTTCCGTGTGGTCATCACTTCCTCAGGGAAGCTTCCCGTGGGCCCTCCTGACTGAGGTTCCTCTCCGTCGTCTGCTTGGAGGACATCTAGCGCCTTCCTCCCTTCCCCAGCCTCGTCTCGTGTCCCTGGAAACCTCACGTGCACTCCTTCCCCCTCGGGACTGTGAGTCCCTGAACGTGGAGCGTGATGGTGGCTTCACCTAGGTTCCTAGCACTCAGCACCACACCAGTTCTGAGCTGGGACACAGCAAGTAGAGGGACAAACCCGTGAATGTCCAGTCCCGTGAGGACCCGCCTTCCCCACGCCAGATGGGAAGTCGGGTGGGAAGTCAGGTGGGATCCTCGGGTTGGCAGGGGGAGCACTGGAGTGTCAGAACATGGGGCTGAGCCCTAGAACCCAACCTGACCAGGGGGGATGTCAGACAGAGACGGGGAGGGGAGCGTTCTTACCACAGCCTGATGCACCGGAAGTTTCCCAGAAAGTAAACCAAGATGACAAGACCGGAGAAAATGCCAACGCCCAAGATGATATGGCCCAGCCAGGGAAGAGGGAGGATCATCCTCTTGGTTTCTGCCCAGAGGTGAAGAGAGAAGGGAGAGGTTCAAGCAGCACCCTACCCCGCCCGGGCCACGCCAGCATCCCTCGCCCATGGCTGTGTGCGGAGGGACAGGTCGACCTGTGCCCCACGGCCGGGCCAGCAGACCTGCCGTGTGCCTGGCTGACGTGGGGCATCGCGTGTCTTCATCACAGCATTGGCCATGGCCGCGTGGTACCCACTTCACAAATGAAGAAACAGGCCAGCAGGTGACCCAGCCCACCCTAGACCTTGACAGACCCCAGAAGCTTGACTTGCAGGGCAGAGAGAGAGAGAAGAGCCTCAGTGGCCTCCTTCCTAACTCACAGACCACTGGCAAGTCCCACCACCTCACCCAGCCCTTGTGCCCACCTGTAAAATACACCCACCCTGCAGGTCACATCCAGCGAGCTAAAGATGGTCGAAGGGCACGGGACCCACTGCCCAAGGCTCCCCCGCCAGCTGCCCAGCCCCGCCTCCTGCACGAGCTGCATACCCACCTCAGCTCCCCGTCAGTACCTGCCGGGACCGTCTTGAAAAACAGGGACTGGCTCCAGAAGCTCCAGACCTCCTGGGTGCCCAGCTGGGGCTTGACCCGGACCTGGAACTCATATTCGGTTCCCGGAACAAGATTCTCCAGGGTGATCCACAGCTGGTTCTGCTTGAGGGCCAGTGGCGTGGTGTCCTGGGGCAGAGGCAGGGCTGTCAGACCAGAGGGGACCCCACGGCCCCCCCTCTCTCTGCGGCAGGGCTGGCCAAGAGGCTGAGCAAAGTGGCCCCTTTCTGTCTCCCTTCCAGTCACCCACCCTCCACCGTCCCCACGTCCTACAGAAAGCCTCCCCAACTAGCCAGGGGCAGGGGCCCCCAGCCTCAGGGTCATCTCAAGCCCCTCTCCCTTCCTCAACCCCAACAACCAAAGTCGTCTGCCAAGCAGCTGAGTCGACCTCTGGAGCCTGGCTGCACGGCAGAACTATTCCGGACTCTTCACTCCTTCCCCACCTAGGTCTGAGCTCTCCCGACCTCTGGGCCCTGTCCAAGGTCTCCCCACTTCCCTGCCCGCCGCACCCCGTGCTCTGCCACAGTCTGTTCTCCCCTCAGCCAAAAAGAAGGATCTCCCATAGACCCTCACGTCGGCCTCTCCTTTTCCTTTCTTTTGACAGTCCCCCCCGTAAACCCTACCCGCCGGGCCACGCCAGCATCCCTCGCCCATGGCTGTGTGCGGAGGGACAGGTCGACCTGTGCCCCACGGCCGGGCCAGCAGACCTGCCGTGTGCCTGGCTGACGTGGGGCATCGCGTGTCTTCATCACAGCATTGGCCATGGCCGCGTGGTACCCACTTCACAAATGAAGAAACAGGCCAGCAGGTGACCCAGCCCACCCTAGACCTTGACAGACCCCAGAAGCTTGACTTGCAGGGCAGAGAGAGAGAGAAGAGCCTCAGTGGCCTCCTTCCTAACTCACAGACCACTGGCAAGTCCCACCACCTCACCCAGCCCTTGTGCCCACCTGTAAAATACACCCACCCTGCAGGTCACATCCAGCGAGCTAAAGATGGTCGAAGGGCACGGGACCCACTGCCCAAGGCTCCCCCGCCAGCTGCCCAGCCCCGCCTCCTGCACGAGCTGCATACCCACCTCAGCTCCCCGTCAGTACCTGCCGGGACCGTCTTGAAAAACAGGGACTGGCTCCAGAAGCTCCAGACCTCCTGGGTGCCCAGCTGGGGCTTGACCCGGACCTGGAACTCATATTCGGTTCCCGGAACAAGATTCTCCAGGGTGATCCACAGCTGGTTCTGCTTGAGGGCCAGTGGCGTGGTGTCCTGGGGCAGAGGCAGGGCTGTCAGACCAGAGGGGACCCCACGGCCCCCCCTCTCTCTGCGGCAGGGCTGGCCAAGAGGCTGAGCAAAGTGGCCCCTTTCTGTCTCCCTTCCAGTCACCCACCCTCCACCGTCCCCACGTCCTACAGAAAGCCTCCCCAACTAGCCAGGGGCAGGGGCCCCCAGCCTCAGGGTCATCTCAAGCCCCTCTCCCTTCCTCAACCCCAACAACCAAAGTCGTCTGCCAAGCAGCTGAGTCGACCTCTGGAGCCTGGCTGCACGGCAGAACTATTCCGGACTCTTCACTCCTTCCCCACCTAGGTCTGAGCTCTCCCGACCTCTGGGCCCTGTCCAAGGTCTCCCCACTTCCCTGCCCGCCGCACCCCGTGCTCTGCCACAGTCTGTTCTCCCCTCAGCCAAAAAGAAGGATCTCCCATAGACCCCTCCCACGTCGGCCTCTCCCTTTTTCCTTTCTTTTTTTGACAGTACCCCAGCCACAGAGGCCGTGTTTTCACGGTGTTTTTTTCAGCTTGGAAGACCCTCCACAGATCCTCAAAGAGTCAGCTCCTGCCTGAGCCCCAGCTCTCAGAAAGGCCTTCCCTGAGTCAGAGAAGCCGGCCCAGCCCTTCTCAACTGTGTCGAGTGTGTAAAACCCCCAGAGTCCGCCCCTGTCCCCCGACAAGAGAAGGCAGCTGGTCAGACCCATTCCCCGCTCTCCCCAGCACCTGGCACAGAGCAGGCACTCAGGGAATGGTAGGTGAGTGAGTGAGTGAGTAAAGGAATGGCTACGTGAATGAGGAAGCAATCGACCTCTTTGGACTTGGACCACCCTGGATTTGAAGAGGGAAGGGTGACTGCCCAGGGCCTCTGACATCTCCAGAGAGAGCAGTCCCTTGCCTGTTGGTTTTGCAAATTCGGCCTAGACTCGGCCACCCGCTGGACCCTTGGGGTGCCAGCGACACCAGAGAGGGGGCGTGGGGAGCGGTTCCCAGGAGCAGCAGGGGCTGTTTAGGGGCTTCTGTGGATGTGATGGGAGTGACAGATGGCCAGGGAGGAGCCAGGGCAGGCTGGGGCAGAGCCAGGTACTCACCTCCCAGAGGTCGCCCACAGACCTTAACCGGGCCTCAAACCCCAAGGTGTCTCGGATGTAGTGAGAGACCTGGGAGACTGCCCAGACTATGTCGCACCTGTGGGTCTCCACGCTGATGACTTTGAGGGAGTGGGGCGGGATGAGACGCACTGGAGACGGGAGAGAGAAAAAGGCAGAGAGCGAGCTGGGGGGACACATCGCGCTGATGCTGAGAGGAGAAGGTGGAGCTCCCACCTCCACTTGGCGCCTGCCGTCCGTCCCGCCTGGCCCCCTCCTCCCGGGACGGGCAGCTCCCCGCTCGTGTACCACAGATCCAGAGAGGCCTGACCCCCACCGCTCTGTCCCCTCACCCAGCCACTGATCAACATCTGACATGTTAAATATCTACTTCTGATTCTTTATTCGTTTTCTCTCTGCCCCTCCAGACTGAGCTCTCGGAGGGCAACGGCTTTATTCTCTGGGGTATCCTGGTCCCACGTCGGCCTCTCCTTTTTCCTTTCTTTTTTTGACAGTACCCCAGCCACAGAGGCCGTGTTTTCACGGTGTTTTTTTCAGCTTGGAAGACCCTCCACAGATCCTCAAAGAGTCAGCTCCTGCCTGAGCCCCAGCTCTCAGAAAGGCCTTCCCTGAGTCAGAGAAGCCGGCCCAGCCCTTCTCAACTGTGTCGAGTGTGTAAAACCCCAGAGTCCGCCCTGTCCCCCGACAAGAGAAGGCAGCTGGTCAGACCCATTCCCCGCTCTCCCCAGCACCTGGCACAGAGCAGGCACTCAGGGAATGGTAGGTGAGTGAGTGAGTGAGTAAAGGAATGGCTACGTGAATGAGGAAGCAATCGACCTCTTTGGACTTGGACCACCCTGGATTTGAAGAGGGAAGGGTGACTGCCCAGGGCCTCTGACATCTCCAGAGAGAGCAGTCCCTTGCCTGTTGGTTTTGCAAATTCGGCCTAGACTCGGCCACCCGCTGGACCCTTGGGGTGCCAGCGACACCAGAGAGGGGGCGTGGGGAGCGGTTCCCAGGAGCAGCAGGGGCTGTTTAGGGGCTTCTGTGGATGTGATGGGAGTGACAGATGGCCAGGGAGGAGCCAGGGCAGGCTGGGGCAGAGCCAGGTACTCACCTCCCAGAGGTCGCCCACAGACCTTAACCGGGCCTCAAACCCCAAGGTGTCTCGGATGTAGTGAGAGACCTGGGAGACTGCCCAGACTATGTCGCACCTGTGGGTCTCCACGCTGATGACTTTGAGGGAGTGGGGCGGGATGAGACGCACTGGAGACGGGAGAGAGAAAAAGGCAGAGAGCGAGCTGGGGGGACACATCGCGCTGATGCTGAGAGGAGAAGGTGGAGCTCCCACCTCCACTTGGCGCCTGCCGTCCGTCCCGCCTGGCCCCCTCCTCCCGGGACGGGCAGCTCCCCGCTCGTGTACCACAGATCCAGAGAGGCCTGACCCCCACCGCTCTGTCCCCTCACCCAGCCACTGATCAACATCTGACATGTTAAATATCTACTTCTGATTCTTTATTCGTTTTCTCTCTGCCCCTCCAGACTGAGCTCTCGGAGGGCAACGGCTTTATTCTCTGGGGTATCCTGGGTGCCTGGAACGTTGCCCAGCCCCTGGTAGGCAATTGATTAGATATCTGAGGAATGAATGAATCAAGGCAGCCTTTCTCCGCACTCAAAATTGATCAAAGACTTTTACCTGCATTAGCTCATTCATTTAATTCTACTTCGTCAGTCTTCCATGCTTATAAGGTTATATGATTCTAAAGTTCAATTGATCTAAATTTTTATACTTCTGAGACTCTGTAGAACTCCACCAAAAAATGAGCAAATGTGTATTGAGCAAGTGCTAAGCAATTTGTGTGTCTGGACTTAGAAGAGACTCCTTACAATAACTGTGTTGTTAGTGGTGTTTAGCCGCTGAGTCGAGTCTGACTCTTTGCGACTCCAGGGACTATAGCCCACCAGGCTCCTCTGTCTGGGGATTTCCCAGGCAAGAATGCTGGAGTGGGTTGCCATTCCCTTCTCCAGGGGATCTTGCCAACCGAAGGGTTGAGCCCACATCTGCTGCTCTGCAGATGAGTGTTTTACTGCTGAGCCACCGTGGAAGCCCAAAGCAGCCATGGACAGGGGGTAACTGGTTATCCCCACTTTACCGATGAGGACACTGAGGCTCTGACGTGGTAAATGACTTGTCAGTCAGATTACACGGAACGCAGGGTTGCATTTAGAGCCCTGCATCTCACTCTCTGCTCCCATCTCTTCCCTGGAGATGACGTCCAAGCTTGAGGAGGGAGGCAGCTAGGCTGGGCGTTGGGGAGGGCACTAAGTCATTCAAAAGGCCTTCCCAGAGCACTGCTTAGCTCAGCCCTGATGCTAAGTATTCAGAACAGAGATACAAAGAAAAGCTCTGCCCTCAGGGAAACGCACCACCAATGAGGGACACAGACCCATAATCAGGCATCAAAGACCCAGGACGTAAACAGCCTGAAAGAGGAGGTACCCAGGGCGGCAGGAGTCTGGGAAGGCCTCCTGGGGGAGGTGACTCTTCACAGAGCCTGAAGGGTGACCGAATTTTCTAAAAGGACGTGGAAACAAGGCCTGAAAGACTGGAATTTGGGGGTACCCAAAAGGGAGGCCGGAGGGCAACGGCTTTATTCTCTGGGGTATCCTGGGTGCCTGGAACGTTGCCCAGCCCCTGGTAGGCAATTGATTAGATATCTGAGGAATGAATGAATCAAGGCAGCCTTTCTCCGCACTCAAAATTGATCAAAGACTTTTACCTGCATTAGCTCATTCATTTAATTCTACTTCGTCAGTCTTCCATGCTTATAAGGTTATATGATTCTAAAGTTCAATTGATCTAAATTTTTATACTTCTGAGACTCTGTAGAACTCCACCAAAAAATGAGCAAATGTGTATTGAGCAAGTGCTAAGCAATTTGTGTGTCTGGACTTAGAAGAGACTCCTTACAATAACTGTGTTGTTAGTGGTGTTTAGCCGCTGAGTCGAGTCTGACTCTTTGCGACTCCAGGGACTATAGCCCACCAGGCTCCTCTGTCTGGGGATTTCCCAGGCAAGAATGCTGGAGTGGGTTGCCATTCCCTTCTCCAGGGGATCTTGCCAACCGAAGGGTTGAGCCCACATCTGCTGCTCTGCAGATGAGTGTTTTACTGCTGAGCCACCGTGGAAGCCCAAAGCAGCCATGGACAGGGGGTAACTGGTTATCCCCACTTTACCGATGAGGACACTGAGGCTCTGACGTGGTAAATGACTTGTCAGTCAGATTACACGGAACGCAGGGTTGCATTTAGAGCCCTGCATCTCACTCTCTGCTCCCATCTCTTCCCTGGAGATGACGTCCAAGCTTGAGGAGGGAGGCAGCTAGGCTGGGCGTTGGGGAGGGCACTAAGTCATTCAAAAGGCCTTCCCAGAGCACTGCTTAGCTCAGCCCTGATGCTAAGTATTCAGAACAGAGATACAAAGAAAAGCTCTGCCCTCAGGGAAACGCACCACCAATGAGGGACACAGACCCATAATCAGGCATCAAAGACCCAGGACGTAAACAGCCTGAAAGAGGAGGTACCCAGGGCGGCAGGAGTCTGGGAAGGCCTCCTGGGGGAGGTGACTCTTCACAGAGCCTGAAGGGTGACCGGGAATTTTCTGGGTGAAAAGAGCCTTCCAAGCAGTGGGGCCAGGGAATGCAAGGGCTCAGGCATGGAAGGGCACGTTGAGTCTGGAAAGCTGGTCCTGGGTGTGGCAAGAATACGGGCCACAGGAGGAGGCAGGCCGGACAAGGAAGCCGAGCCAAGTGGCCTTGAACACCAGCGTAAGTGGCCGGGACTTCATCCCAAGGTCAGCGGGCCGTGAGTGTCTCGGGGTGGGCGTGGAAGCTGATGGGGAGAGATTGGAGCAGAGTGATCCCAGAGAGGGAGGCCGGGAGGGGGCTGCCCGCCCGTGCCATCCCACCCCTCCCGGGAGTCCTCACTCACTGTGATCAAAGGGCTTTACATCCTGGACCATCTTCCTCCTCCACTCGCCTCCTTCCTGGCACATCACCGTCAACCTCATGAAGTCCACGATGGTCAGCCGCTGAGTCTGCAAGGGAAGGAGACCGGGGACGTGGCTGCCAGCAGCAGGTGCGGGGACAGGGGGCTGTCGGGGCGAGGACAGCGGGGTGACCTCAGGTCCAGGAAACCGGCCCCCTCGCTGAGCCCCTCTCTCTAAGGCAGGGCTCTGCCCGCTTTCTGAAAAGGGTCAGCGTGTTAACACTTTTGACGTTCCAGGTCACACGGTCTCTGGCGCAACACTTCAGCGTTGCGGTTGTCGCTGTCCTACGAAAGCAGTCATAAAAGATGCTGTGAGAGCGGAGGGGGTGGCTGGGTGCCAATGGAGCTGCATTTTCAGAAACAGGCGGCAGGCTGGCTGGGGCCCACGGGCCGTGGCGCTTGTCAGCCCTTGGCCTCACTGATTCTCACAGCTGTCCGGCCCCATGTTGCAGGTGAGAGAACTGGGCATGGGGGGTTGGTTAAGGGACTTGCCCGAAGTCACACGTCTGGTCAGCAGGGGCGCCTGGAGGCCCAGTCCGGCCTCTGCCTCCAGAGCCTCGCCGAGACGGCAGCCCTGGCGGAGGGGACGGCGCGGCGGCCGCCTGCCTGTGCCCAGTGCCGCCCTGCGGAGGGAGGTCGGCACGGGTCCTGGTAGGATCTGCATCCTGGGGGCGGGGCTGGTGTTTTCGGGCCCAGGACCCTGGGCACAGCCCCTGGGACCCGCCGCAGGGTCCACCATGTGCACATCTTGGACTTGATCATCAGAATTCCTAAAGCTGGGAGTAATTGTCCCCCTTCTTCCAGCTTCTGTGGGGCCAGATTTTCTCAGAAGATAATAGTCTCATCACATGATTATGACTCTTGTTGTTATCGTTGTAAAAAGGCTCATAATATATGCTGCTGAGAACTTCCTCTGTGCCAGGCACTCTACCAAGCACGTCACGTGTAATATCTCACTTAATCCTCTCAGCACCCAACGAGACAGGCACTATGACAAGTCTCATGCTACCGCTGAGGAGACTTAAGCACAGAGAGGCTGAGGGACTTGCCTAAGGCCACACAGCTAGGCGGGGCCAGCATCTGAAGCTGGACCGTCTGCAGAGCTCAGGGGGACGGCAGAGCGACCTGGTTCGAGGGGCCCAGCCTTTGCAGCTCCACAGGGCTATGTGAGCCCATCTCATGTTCTCCTGCCCCTGGAGTGTGCATACAACCTGATGATGCTTGGAAAGCACAATCTGGCTGTCCCCGGTGCCCACCGTGGCCAAGATGCCCTCGCCGACCGTCATCTGATGCACCCCCACGTGGACATAGCCTCCTGCTCTCCGAGAGGCAGCCCCCGACGAGGCTGAAAGGCTGGGCTTGGGAGTCTCTCAGACCTGGGTTCGATCCCGGCTGGGCCACTCCCTGGCTAAGTGACCTGGGCAGGGACCACACCGTGCTGAGCCTCCGTGTCTGCTTTGGGCAGAAGAGAGGCAGTGCCAGTGCCCACGTGGAGTCCTAAGGGTGCCCTGGCAACCGTGTGAAGGGCCCGCTCTCTTCTGGATGGCATCTCGAGTGCCTGACCCTCAGAGCAACATACAAGGTAAAGACGGTTCCAGTTCCCTTTTGCAAAAGGGGAAGCTGGGACCCAGAAGCCGCCCCACGTCGCCCTGCCGGTGCAGGGTGGGGCCAGCGCGGGAGCCCAGGCCGTCCGGCTGTGCAATTCCTTCTCTCAGCGCCACCCGTCCTGTGCTGGCCCAGAGCTCGGGAAGAGCAAGATGCCGCGGTCGTTGCTACCACGAGGCGCTCTCCTGACTTGAGAAGGAACCCAGGAGTGTCGCGGACCCCACTTCAGGGGCAGGAGCAGAGCTGGACAGCCAGCGCCTCTCCACCTTGGATCCCTCGAGCCCCGGGCCAGATACCTGCTCTCTCTGGATGCTGCCCCCTGCCTCCCGCCTCCCCAGCCCAGGAAGCCCACACTGCCAGAGCCCCTGGCCACAGAGCATCCTGGGCCCCGGTGCTTGCCCCAGAAAGACGCCCCTCTGCACCCCCGGGCCCCCCGACTGCCCGCCCCGCTCAGCTCTGTCTACTCACTTCTAGAGACTTTGCTAGAATCAGGCTGCATGCCCAGGATCCCGGCTTCACGGGTTGCAGGGTACAGGTATCGTTCCACGGTCTTCCAGGAAGAAATTTCTCTCTTCAAAGAAAAAGAGGGACCCCACCCCAGAGCTGGCATCAGGAGGGTCCCTGCGCAGAGCGACTAATCCCTGTCCAAGGTCTATGCTAACCGCCACCTGCCCCACTTCTCTTTGGGAGCCCCTGGGCCAGCTTACTTCTCCCAGTCAAGCCCCACGGCCGCTGAAGTGATCTAGAAACAAGTCCGTTCAGGCCGCGTGGCCCCGACACCCCACAGGCTGAAGGCTGGGCTTGGGAGTCTCTCAGACCTGGGTTCGACCCCGGCTGGGCCACTCCCTGGCTAAGTGACCTGGGCAGGGACCACACCGTGCTGAGCCTCCGTGTCTGCTTTGGGCAGAAGAGAGGCAGTGCCAGTGCCCACGTGGAGTCCTAAGGGTGCCCTGGCAACCGTGTGAAGGGCCCGCTCTCTTCTGGATGGCATCTCGAGTGCCTGACCCTCAGAGCAACATACAAGGTAAAGACGGTTCCAGTTCCCTTTTGCAAAAGGGGAAGCTGGGACCCAGAAGCCGCCCCACGTCGCCCTGCCGGTGCAGGGTGGGGCCAGCGCGGGAGCCCAGGCCGTCCGGCTGTGCAATTCCTTCTCTCAGCGCCACCCGTCCTGTGCTGGCCCAGAGCTCGGGAAGAGCAAGATGCCGCGGTCGTTGCTACCACGAGGCGCTCTCCTGACTTGAGAAGGAACCCAGGAGTGTCGCGGACCCCACTTCAGGGGCAGGAGCAGAGCTGGACAGCCAGCGCCTCTCCCACCTTGGATCCCTCGAGCCCCGGGCCAGATACCTGCTCTCTCTGGATGCTGCCCCCTGCCTCCCGCCTCCCCAGCCCAGGAAGCCCACACTGCCAGAGCCCCTGGCCACAGAGCATCCTGGGCCCCGGTGCTTGCCCCAGAAAGACGCCCCTCTGCACCCCCGGGCCCCCCGACTGCCCGCCCCGCTCAGCTCTGTCTACTCACTTCTAGAGACTTTGCTAGAATCAGGCTGCATGCCCAGGATCCCGGCTTCACGGGTTGCAGGGTACAGGTATCGTTCCACGGTCTTCCAGGAAGAAATTTCTCTCTTCAAAGAAAAAGAGGGACCCCACCCCAGAGCTGGCATCAGGAGGGTCCCTGCGCAGAGCGACTAATCCCTGTCCAAGGTCTATGCTAACCGCCACCTGCCCCACTTCTCTTTGGGAGCCCCTGGGCCAGCTTACTTCTCCCAGTCAAGCCCCACGGCCGCTGAAGTGATCTAGAAACAAGTCCGTTCAGGCCGCGTGGCCCTCCCCACCGAAAACCCTTCAAAGTCACCCTGTAGGGCTGAGGGTGAAGACGGTCTTTCATGGGCAATCCAGACCCCTCTGAGTCATCCCTCACCTCGGGGTCAAGGTCAAAGCTGCCTCTGCTGGCTGCTACCAGGCTGTGTGGATCACCGTGACCCTTCACCGGCTCCGTCACAGCCTGCAGGCTCCCCCAGCCTCTCCCCAGCACCCCGTCCCCACAGCTGCCCTAGGCATCTCACCAAATCCCAGATTACTCCGAAAGTCTAGGGAGCCCTCCTCAGCCCCACACGCCTCTAACGCCGAGTCTAGCCTCCGCATAGCAAGCAAGAAGCCCAATGTCCCCAGACTGCCTCGTCTGGCCCCTGCCCAGCCCCTCCACTGCAGCCCGGGTCACGCCCTCCGCTGCCACGCAGGCTCCAAGAGCCTAGATATCTGACCCCCAAGTTCCTCCAGACTCCTGTGACACCAGGGGTCTGTGGGTCCTCTTAGTCCACAATGCTCAAGGGCAGAGTTCTCGATGGCTGAGAGCCATTCGTAGGATTTCAAGGGTCTAAAAGTCAGGACGATAGAATCTCACCGTCCTGAGAGCCTGTCAACCCCCCACGCACCTCAGGGGCTGGCGGCTGTGCAGGTAGCAGGAAGTGGCCTGTAGGTCCTCTTCATGGTGCCAGACGCAGGAGACGTTGGCGCGTGAGTTATACAAGCACGTGATGTTGGAAACATATGCTTTGGAGACGGAACGTGTGGAGCTGGCTGTAGGGGGCACGTGGCCCTCGGGGGTCTGCCCATCACTGCTGTCCTTATCAGGGGAGGAGGAGCTCAGCCCTGGGGGGCAGAGAAAGGGTTAGTGGATCCATTTCAGAGAGGACAAACCTGAGGCCCACAGCCTGCAAAGACCCCCAGACAGGTTGAGGCAGGGCAGAGACAAGAAGACAGCGTCTTCTGGGACTTGGAGAGGCCTGTGGGGCTGTGCAGGCAGGAGGGAGGGTCGAGGAGGAGGTGGGTCCCTGGTCGCTGGTCCCACTGTCCCCTCCTCCTGCCTCACTGATGGAGCTTCTGCCAAGAAGAACGGTCTCAGGAGAAGTTCTATTAGGGGCCTCAGCCTCCTCCCCAAGGGAAAGCACGGCCGTCCACATGCCGGGGTCCTCACCGTTCACCAATATAGATGCCCGAGGGATGGTCTGGGGCAAGAGAAGGACGAGGAGGGACACACAACAGGACAGAGCTGGAGCCGCCATCACATCCACGGGTGGGAGCTGGGAGAGGGAGCCCTGAATGGCAGAAGAAGGGGAGAGAGCACGCGTGAACGCCCAGCCACCTCCGCCCCGACCCGAGAGACAGGCTGCGCTCTGTCCTCTTAAGGTGCTCCCAGTGGCTCCCCACCACGCCAGCCTCAGGGCCTTTGCACCTGCTGGTCCCTCAACCCAACACTGCCTCGTCTGGCCCCTGCCCAGCCCCTCCACTGCAGCCCGGGTCACGCCCTCCGCTGCCACGCAGGCTCCAAGAGCCTAGATATCTGACCCCCAAGTTCCTCCAGACTCCTGTGACACCAGGGGTCTGTGGGTCCTCTTAGTCCACAATGCTCAAGGGCAGAGTTCTCGATGGCTGAGAGCCATTCGTAGGATTTCAAGGGTCTAAAAGTCAGGACGATAGAATCTCACCGTCCTGAGAGCCTGTCAACCCCCCACGCACCTCAGGGGCTGGCGGCTGTGCAGGTAGCAGGAAGTGGCCTGTAGGTCCTCTTCATGGTGCCAGACGCAGGAGACGTTGGCGCGTGAGTTATACAAGCACGTGATGTTGGAAACATATGCTTTGGAGACGGAACGTGTGGAGCTGGCTGTAGGGGGCACGTGGCCCTCGGGGGTCTGCCCATCACTGCTGTCCTTATCAGGGGAGGAGGAGCTCAGCCCTGGGGGGCAGAGAAAGGGTTAGTGGATCCATTTCAGAGAGGACAAACCTGAGGCCCACAGCCTGCAAAGACCCCCAGACAGGTTGAGGCAGGGCAGAGACAAGAAGACAGCGTCTTCTGGGACTTGGAGAGGCCTGTGGGGCTGTGCAGGCAGGAGGGAGGGTCGAGGAGGAGGTGGGTCCCTGGTCGCTGGTCCCACTGTCCCCTCCTCCTGCCTCACTGATGGAGCTTCTGCCAAGAAGAACGGTCTCAGGAGAAGTTCTATTAGGACCTCAGCCTCCTCCCCAAGGGAAAGCACGGCCGTCCACATGCCGGGGTCCTCACCGTTCACCAATATAGATGCCCGAGGGATGGTCTGGGGCAAGAGAAGGACGAGGAGGGACACACAACAGGACAGAGCTGGAGCCGCCATCACATCCACGGGTGGGAGCTGGGAGAGGGAGCCCTGAATGGCAGAAGAAGGGGAGAGAGCACGCGTGAACGCCCAGCCACCTCCGCCCCGACCCGAGAGACAGGCTGCGCTCTGTCCTCTTAAGGTGCTCCCAGTGGCTCCCCACCACGCCAGCCTCAGGGCCTTTGCACCTGCTGGTCCCTCAACCCAACACACGCTCTTTCCTTCCCTTTCAAGACTCAGGGCCCCGTGCCGTCATCACTGAACAGCGCCCAACCCTTGTTCAAGCGCTGGGGATAGTAAGGCCCAGAAGGAGGCACGCCCTGCTTACATTCACACAGAGGCCAGCACAGAGCTGGGGCTAAAACCCACCGTGGTCTACCCGGGGCTTCCCCCGTAGCTCAGATGGTAGAGAATCTGCCTGCGATACAGGAGACCCGGGCTCGATTCCTGGGGCCGGAAGATCCCCTGGAGAAGGAAATGGCAATTCACTCCATTATTCCTGCCTGAAGAATCCCACGGACAGAGGAGCTTGATGACAGTCAACGGGGTCGCACGAGTCGGACACGAGGTAGCGACTGAACCACCGCCGTCACCTCTCTACCGGCCGCCCTGGTAGCCACCCCAAGACCGTCTGCCAAAAGGTCCCTCTAGCCAGGCCCTACTTCAAGCCTTCAGCTGTGGCCTCAAGAGTATCCACTGGAAATACACTCAGGAGTCCCATTTGTAGGTGACAGACTGAGGCACAGAGAGGGGTAGCACGTTACCCAAGGTCACACAGCAGGTAGGAAGCCGATACAGAATGTGAGCAGGGAAAACGGCCCGGAGCCCAGCAAATGGGGCTGATCACCTCGTAACCACACTTTACAGACTACTTGAGGAGAGCGGGGGTGGGGACTAAGCACTGACACTGTGCCAGGGTTTCCCGTGCACCGGCTCCTCTAATCTGCCAGCAGCTGGGGCTGGAGAAGTTCTATTAGGACCTCAGCCTCCTCCCCAAGGGAAAGCACGGCCGTCCACATGCCGGGGTCCTCACCGTTCACCAATATAGATGCCCGAGGGATGGTCTGGGGCAAGAGAAGGACGAGGAGGGACACACAACAGGACAGAGCTGGAGCCGCCATCACATCCACGGGTGGGAGCTGGGAGAGGGAGCCCTGAATGGCAGAAGAAGGGGAGAGAGCACGCGTGAACGCCCAGCCACCTCCGCCCCGACCCGAGAGACAGGCTGCGCTCTGTCCTCTTAAGGTGCTCCCAGTGGCTCCCCACCACGCCAGCCTCAGGGCCTTTGCACCTGCTGGTCCCTCAACCCAACACACGCTCTTTCCTTCCCTTTCAAGACTCAGGGCCCCGTGCCGTCATCACTGAACAGCGCCCAACCCTTGTTCAAGCGCTGGGGATAGTAAGGCCCAGAAGGAGGCACGCCCTGCTTACATTCACACAGAGGCCAGCACAGAGCTGGGGCTAAAACCCACCGTGGTCTACCCGGGGCTTCCCCCGTAGCTCAGATGGTAGAGAATCTGCCTGCGATACAGGAGACCCGGGCTCGATTCCTGGGGCCGGAAGATCCCCTGGAGAAGGAAATGGCAATTCACTCCATTATTCCTGCCTGAAGAATCCCACGGACAGAGGAGCTTGATGACAGTCAACGGGGTCGCACGAGTCGGACACGAGGTAGCGACTGAACCACCGCCGTCACCTCTCTACCGGCCGCCCTGGTAGCCACCCCAAGACCGTCTGCCAAAAGGTCCCTCTAGCCAGGCCCTACTTCAAGCCTTCAGCTGTGGCCTCAAGAGTATCCACTGGAAATACACTCAGGAGTCCCATTTGTAGGTGACAGACTGAGGCACAGAGAGGGGTAGCACGTTACCCAAGGTCACACAGCAGGTAGGAAGCCGATACAGAATGTGAGCAGGGAAAACGGCCCGGAGCCCAGCAAATGGGGCTGATCACCTCGTAACCACACTTTACAGACTACTTGAGGAGAGCGGGGGTGGGGACTAAGCACTGACACTGTGCCAGGGTTTCCCGTGCACCGGCTCCTCTAATCTGCCAGCAGCTGGGGCTGGGAGCTTGGACTGCCTCCTTCCACAGACGAGGAGACCAAAGCTCCAAGCCGTGAACCCACCCGCCTCACATCGCAGAAGCAGGCCTGGGATTCCACCCTCGGGCTGCACCTGGGGGCGCATTCTCTCCTGTCATTCTGCCCCACCCAGACCTGTCCCCCAGGTAAGGCCCACAGATTCCCCTCCCTGGGGATCAGAGTCCGGCAGGGGCGTCTGGCTGTGGAGAAGGGTCCCGGGGGCTCCTCCCTGCCTGGCTCGCTGTGCCTCAGGGCAGCACTCTCAGGACAGGACCGGCTGCCTCTTTCTTTGGACCCTCCCGCCCCTATAGCACAGAGTTCAGGGCTAGGGCCCCAGAGGCCACAGAGCCCGGGAAAGAGGTTCCAACAAGCCCACGGTGCCCCTTATTCATGGATAATGACCTCGGGTCAGGGGCCCTGTGGATCCCCTGGAGGGAGCCGCCTGGGGCCAGACGCACAGGGCAGGATCTGGCACAGAGCCTGAGGGTGCGAGGAGGGGGATGGAGGGCAAGGTGTGCAAGATCACAGGAAGGTCAGGGCCAAACCGCACCCCAGCCCAAGAGAGTCGAGCAGAAGCAGCAGCATCTAGAATGAGTTCCCGCCACCCGGAGCCAGAAGGGAGCCGCATGAAAGCCCCCAGAGGACACGGAGCAAGGCGGGCAGTGAGGGGGGCTCCCAGCTGTCTCTGAGGCTGCACGCTCCTGGGGAGGAGGAAACCGAGTCTCGGATGGGTCCAGGAGCCTGCTCAAGGCCAAGAGGAACGAGGAGGCCCGGTCTCAGCGATGGCCAGAGGGGTCCCCGAGTCTCGGGCAGCCTCTGTCCTGGACGGTCACGCCCCTCCTGCGCCTGCGTCCTGCGCTTGATGACTGCAGAGGCGATCCCACTCACTGACTCATCCAGTCCCCGGCTCGATGCCGGGAGTGTGGGTCGTTATCTCCTTTGATCGAGACGGTCAGAGCCGCCCTGGGGACTGGACTCAAACGCAGGCTGTCTGAGGTCAAGTTTGAAAAGGATAAGGATGATGGAGACGGTGATGATGGTGATGGGGATGATAGTGGAGGTGATGGTGGTGATGATGGTGATGGTGGTGATGATGGGGATGATGGTGGAGGTGATGATGGGGATGGTGATGGGGATGATGGGGATGATGATGGTGGTGGTGGTGGTGAAGGCCGGGTGAGTGACTAATCCTTAGCGCTCACTCTGCCTGGCACTGTCATTTGCACTTTCAGATATGACCTCATTCAAAGCTCACAGCAACCCTACAAAAATAGGTCCTATTATGACTCCTTTTCTCAGATGAGGAGACTGAGGCCCTTCTATGCCTCTTGGGGTAGAGTTGGGATTTGCACTCAGTCAGTTGCAGCCTGAGGCTCTGCAGGGCGGACATGGCAGGATATGGGGCACCGAGGGACTGGGGGAGAGCTTGAAGCAGGGGGGGGCCCCCCTCAGGGCAGCACTCTCAGGACAGGACCGGCTGCCTCTTTCTTTGGACCCTCCCGCCCCTATAGCACAGAGTTCAGGGCTAGGGCCCCAGAGGCCACAGAGCCCGGGAAAGAGGTTCCAACAAGCCCACGGTGCCCCTTATTCATGGATAATGACCTCGGGTCAGGGGCCCTGTGGATCCCCTGGAGGGAGCCGCCTGGGGCCAGACGCACAGGGCAGGATCTGGCACAGAGCCTGAGGGTGCGAGGAGGGGGATGGAGGGCAAGGTGTGCAAGATCACAGGAAGGTCAGGGCCAAACCGCACCCCAGCCCAAGAGAGTCGAGCAGAAGCAGCAGCATCTAGAATGAGTTCCCGCCACCCGGAGCCAGAAGGGAGCCGCATGAAAGCCCCCAGAGGACACGGAGCAAGGCGGGCAGTGAGGGGGGCTCCCAGCTGTCTCTGAGGCTGCACGCTCCTGGGGAGGAGGAAACCGAGTCTCGGATGGGTCCAGGAGCCTGCTCAAGGCCAAGAGGAACGAGGAGGCCCGGTCTCAGCGATGGCCAGAGGGGTCCCCGAGTCTCGGGCAGCCTCTGTCCTGGACGGTCACGCCCCTCCTGCGCCTGCGTCCTGCGCTTGATGACTGCAGAGGCGATCCCACTCACTGACTCATCCAGTCCCCGGCTCGATGCCGGGAGTGTGGGTCGTTATCTCCTTTGATCGAGACGGTCAGAGCCGCCCTGGGGACTGGACTCAAACGCAGGCTGTCTGAGGTCAAGTTTGAAAAGGATAAGGATGATGGAGACGGTGATGATGGTGATGGGGATGATAGTGGAGGTGATGGTGGTGATGATGGTGATGGTGGTGATGATGGGGATGATGGTGGAGGTGATGATGGGGATGGTGATGGGGATGATGGGGATGATGATGGTGGTGGTGGTGGTGAAGGCCGGGTGAGTGACTAATCCTTAGCGCTCACTCTGCCTGGCACTGTCATTTGCACTTTCAGATATGACCTCATTCAAAGCTCACAGCAACCCTACAAAAATAGGTCCTATTATGACTCCTTTTCTCAGATGAGGAGACTGAGGCCCTTCTATGCCTCTTGGGGTAGAGTTGGGATTTGCACTCAGTCAGTTGCAGCCTGAGGCTCTGCAGGGCGGACATGGCAGGATATGGGGCACCGAGGGACTGGGGGAGAGCTTGAAGCAGAAGCTTAGTGGTCCGAGCCGCATCCCCCGCAACCTCTGACCTTGATGGGCTCCTTCCCCCTTGTGTTCTCTGACCAATCCCCTCCACTCCCGCCACGGGGCTCCCTCTTGCTGTTTAAGTCTGGGCACATCTCCCCAGCAGGGCGTGGGATGCTGGCTTTGAGGGAGGGAAGGGGCCCCTTGGCGATTACTTCACACTTAAATGCTCCAAACACAGCTAAGGATGCAGGTGACCTCCACCCCCAGGAGTGGAGGGAAGCCCTGACCTGCAGGGACCCCCAGAGATAGAGTCCTGCCCCCGCCGGTAGCCTGGAGACGCTGCTGACATGCCCGGTCACACAGCCAAGCAAGCCGCAAAGCTACACTCGACCCCAGGGGTCCAGCCTCCAGCCCAGGTACCCAGAGCCCTCCCAGAAACCCACTTCACAGCCAGGTCTCAGAGGGGTCCCTCTCTTTCCCCTCACCCAACAGCCTCCTGAGGCACCCTGTACATGGGGGCACCTCCCCGGTGGGGGCCGCCTCTCCCCCACCCACTTCCCTCACCCTCTCTGGGCAGCCAGAACACCTGAGGCTCGGCCAGCCTTCTTCCTCCCAGCCCTCACGCCTCCTCCTCTACTCCTCTGGGTTGGGGGACCCAGCACAGGGCCCGGGAAAGCCCTTCATCCCAGAGAAGACCCCAGTCTCCATCCCCGTGGAGCCCAGGACCCAGGACCAGCTTCTCCTCCAGAGCCCTGAGAGCAGATCTCGCTCCATCCCTGGGGGGTTCTAAGATAAGCTTGGGGGTGAGGGCTGAGACACGGCAGTTAAAGCAGAAACTTCTGGAGGATCTGAGTCAGAGCTGAAAGAAATCCCCGTGACATTCACCCCCAGCCCCCTGGCCTGTGGCAAGGGCGAGGAGGGAGCCCTCGGGCACCGGGGGACCAGGGCCGGGCAGAGTGGGGCTTTTACCTGGTTGGGACATGGGACCACGGCGCACTCTGTCTGCTCCTCTCCGTGGCTGGGACCACAGCCATCTCCCCGGGGCCCCGCTCCCGTTCCGTCGGCCCAGGTAGTAGACGCCGATGGGGCCAAGCTGGCAAATACTAAAACCCCAGGGCCAGCCCACTTCCTGTGCAGAGGATGGAGGGGTAAGGCCTGGGGGTGGGAAGGCGGGGGAGAGCTGACTGGTTCGAAAGCCTGAAACTCCTGAGCACCAGGAGCCAGATAAAGATCTCCCTCCTCCGCTGGGGGGGCGGTGGTGAGGGGGTGGGGGGCGCTGTGGCTGCAGCTGCTGGTGTCCATCCTCACACACACGCCGTCCCTCGCTCT
The DNA here is from genome assembly GCA_022376925.1 of Tragulus kanchil. Classification (NCBI taxonomy): domain Eukaryota; kingdom Metazoa; phylum Chordata; class Mammalia; order Artiodactyla; family Tragulidae; genus Tragulus; species Tragulus kanchil. The sequence continues at coordinate 181,112,230 of JAIOJX010000004.1, read as the reverse complement.
CACACAGACACCACGCTGCACACGACAGCCCGTGGCGACAAGGCCCCTTCTTTGCCCTCCCACGCCACCCCCATCCCGTCTCACAGGCCACCTCAAGCCTCCGACACCCTCATCCGGTCACTTACACACCCATGGACACCCAGAGCGCGCACACAGCCGTCGCTTTAGGGGTGCCCAGCCGTGGAGCGAGACACCCCCACTCTCAGACTTCCCTTCTCACCCAGCCTTCCAGGAAGCCCCTGACTCAGTTTAGCATTCAGAGGTGACTCTCTGGGGGGCCTTTGCAAACCATGGGATGGCCACTTACTGAACATTCTAGAACCTTCTTCTGCCTCTCAAGTCACAGTTTAGAATCCCCTTTCTCCTTTTATTTTGCTGGAGAGAATCAGTTCAGGGCTTTATTTTTTTTAATGATGGGCAGTTACAGACCCATCTTCGGGAAGGGGTATGTCTGCCTACATCCAGTGTTACAGGCCCAGGGACGCCGTGAGGGTCCCCCCAGCATCCGAAGAAGCGTCTCTGCCGTCTCTTGATGTTAAACTCTCTGCTTCGGGGTGGGGGGCAGTTTCCTGTGAGCTGCCGTCTCGCTCAGAGAAGGGAATGGAGTGAGCAGGAAGAGGGGTAGAAAGAGCCGCTCTGCAGAGGTTTCTGTTCCCAGAGAAGCGAGAAAGCAGAGCTGAGGACCTCGAGAGAGAGGCGGGCGCCCCTCTTCTGAGCGGGGACCGGGGCCAGGGTGGCCGAGGGGACCAAGACCCGCCCTGAGGCTCCTTGAAGCCGAGCGCTGTGCCGTCCTGTGCTTCCCTGTCCACGTCCGTGTAATGAGAGGTGCTGTCCCTGCGGGGTGTCAGGAGGGCCCAAGAGCAGGAGAGCGTGAGCCCCTTACCTGGGGACCCCGCAGAGTGGGTGCTCACGAAGCCCGCTCCCCTCTCCCCGAGAGCAAGACGTCGTCGGGCTCAGGAGAGGGTGATCCACGTGAGCTCCACAAAGAAGAGAAGGAGAGCCGAGATTTATGGAGGCTAGAATGGTTCTGGGAACTTTTCAAGAGATGACGGCTGCTGGTTCGTTCTCCCAGGGAGGAAAATCCCCGGCAAGGAAGGGAGAGGAGGGCCACATTTTGCCGTCGACTCTTTTATACTGCATCCGTGTATTTCCTGTCCCCAAACTCGGGAATTCAGATCGAGCTTTTAAAATGGATATACGTAAAAATCCGTGAAAGACAAATACCATATGATATCCCTTATATGGAATCTAAAATACGACACAAATGGAGTAGAGACAGACTCCCAGACACAGAGAAGAGACCCGTGGTTGCCGGGGAGAGGGGGCAAGCGGCGGCCGGGCTGGGGTCTGGGATGAGCGGATGCAAACTCTTAGATGTAGAACGGGGAAAATAACGAACGCGGACTGTCCACACAGGGAGCTGCATCCCATCCCCTGGGATAAACTGTAGCGGAAAAGCACACAAAAAAGAATGTATGTGTGTGTGTGTCACTGAGTCACTTGGCTGTGTAGGGCAGAAATTAACAGAACACTGCCAATTACCTGTGAAAGTGAAAAGTGAAAGTGTTAGTCGCTCAACTGCGTCCAACTGTTTGCGACCCCCTGGACTGTAGCTCGCCAGCTCCTCTGTCTGTGGAATTCTCTGGGCAAGAATACGGGAGTGGGTGGCCATTTTCTTCTCCGGGACATCTTCCCGACCCAGGGATCAAATCCAGGTCTCCTGCATTCAGAGAAGGAATGGAGTGAGCAGGAAGAGGGGTAGAAAGAGCCGCTCTGCAGAGGTTTCTGTTCCCAGAGAAGCGAGAAAGCAGAGCTGAGGACCTCGAGAGAGAGGCGGGCGCCCCTCTTCTGAGCGGGGACCGGGGCCAGGGTGGCCGAGGGGACCAAGACCCGCCCTGAGGCTCCTTGAAGCCGAGCGCTGTGCCGTCCTGTGCTTCCCTGTCCACGTCCGTGTAATGAGAGGTGCTGTCCCTGCGGGGTGTCAGGAGGGCCCAAGAGCAGGAGAGCGTGAGCCCCTTACCTGGGGACCCGCAGAGTGGGTGCTCACGACCCCGCTCCCTCTCCCCGAGAGCAAGACGTCGTCGGGCTCAGGAGAGGGTGATCCACGTGAGCTCCACAAAGAAGAGAAGGAGAGCCGAGATTTATGGAGGCTAGAATGGTTCTGGGAACTTTTCAAGAGATGACGGCTGCTGGTTCGTTCTCCCAGGGAGGAAAATCCCCGGCAAGGAAGGGAGAGGAGGGCCACATTTTGCCGTCGACTCTTTTATACTGCATCCGTGTATTTCCTGTCCCCAAACTCGGGAATTCAGATCGAGCTTTTAAAATGGATATACGTAAAAATCCGTGAAAGACAAATACCATATGATATCCCTTATATGGAATCTAAAATACGACACAAATGGAGTAGAGACAGACTCCCAGACACAGAGAAGAGACCCGTGGTTGCCGGGGAGAGGGGGCAAGCGGCGGCCGGGCTGGGGGTCTGGGATGAGCGGATGCAAACTCTTAGATGTAGAACGGGAAAGTAACGAACGCGGACTGTCCACACAGGGAGCTGCATCCCATCCCCTGGGATAAACTGTAGCGGAAAAGCACACAAAAAAGAATGTATGTGTGTGTGTGTCACTGAGTCACTTGGCTGTGTAGGGCAGAAATTAACAGAACACTGCCAATTACCTGTGAAAGTGAAAAGTGAAAGTGTTAGTCGCTCAACTGCGTCCAACTGTTTGCGACCCCCTGGACTGTAGCTCGCCAGCTCCTCTGTCTGTGGAATTCTCTGGGCAAGAATACGGGAGTGGGTGGCCATTTTCTTCTCCGGGACATCTTCCCGACCCAGGGATCAAATCCAGGTCTCCTGCATTGCACGCAGGAGGCCATCTAAGCCACACTTAGAAAGATAAAATCCATCCTCAGGTGAAGGGTCCAGCTTTGTCCACGTGGAGGCCTGGCTGCCGTCAGCAAGCACGCCGAGCGCCCCGCCTCCACCCTCCACATCGACACCCTCCTCTCTGCTCCCGCAGAGCGAGTGCCTGCCTTTCCATTTTACAGGCAAGCAGACTGAGGCTCACAGGCCCCCCAGCTGGAACCTGGCTGAACCAGGGTGAGAGCCAAGGTCTGTCTGATGGAGGACATCAGATCTGATGGAGGACATCAGCTCAGGAGTCCCGGGGGTTGGCCCCAGCCTCTTCCAGGAGGCCCCCTTCCGTCCCAGCCCATTAAACCCTGTCCCGCGCCCTCCACCCTATGTTCTCAAGGTCCCCTTGTGAACCAGCTTCCCTGTGCCCTCAGCTTTTGGGAACAAGCCGGGGCTCTGCCCAGGGATGCCAGTTTCACAGGAGCCGCGGTCCAGTGCCGAAGGGTCTCCCTTGCAGTGTGGGGAACACGGGTTCGATCCCTGGTCAGGGAACTAAAGATCCCACATGCCACAGAGCAACAAAGTCCACAGGCTGCAACTACTGAGCCCGCATGCTGGAACTAAGAGCCTACACTGACAAATAAATAAACGAAGAAAAATATTTTTAAAATCCTCCAGAGGCAGGGAGTCCAGGGCTGGTGAAGGGGTTCTATGATGTCATCAGGACCCTCAGCGGACTCTGTTTTCCCTCTAGGGCATCATCAATACCTTTCTCCTGCCTCCTGGGCCAAGAGTGCAATTCAAGCTCCATCCATTACATGTGCATTCCTGCAGCTGGACGGTGGAGAAAGAAGCAAAGAAGAGCATCCTTTGCCTGACAAGAACCCTTCCGCAGAGTTGCCCTAGACATTTCTAACTTACCATCCCATTGGCTATAACTGAGTCACATGACTGACCTAGCTGCAAAGGAGACTGAGAAATTTGCCTCCCTATAACTAGAGGGTCAGAGGTTTGGAGGGACCACTAACTCTCTCTGGGCAAGAATACGGGAGTGGGTGGCCATTTTCTTCTCCGGGACATCTTCCCGACCCAGGGATCAAATCCAGGTCTCCTGCATTGCACGCAGGAGGCCATCTAAGCCACACTTAGAAAGATAAAATCCATCCTCAGGTGAAGGGTCCAGCTTTGTCCACGTGGAGGCCTGGCTGCCGTCAGCAAGCACGCCGAGCGCCCCGCCTCCACCCTCCACATCGACACCCTCCTCTCTGCTCCCGCAGAGCGAGTGCCTGCCTTTCCATTTTACAGGCAAGCAGACTGAGGCTCACAGGCCCCCCAGCTGGAACCTGGCTGAACCAGGGTGAGAGCCAAGGTCTGTCTGATGGAGGACATCAGATCTGATGGAGGACATCAGCTCAGGAGTCCCGGGGGTTGGCCCCAGCCTCTTCCAGGAGGCCCCCTTCCGTCCCAGCCCATTAAACCCTGTCCCGCGCCTCCACCCTATGTTCTCAAGGTCCCCTTGTGAACCAGCTTCCCTGTGCCCTCAGCTTTTGGGAACAAGCCGGGGCTCTGCCCAGGGATGCCAGTTTCACAGGAGCCGCGGTCCAGTGCCGAAGGGTCTCCCTTGCAGTGTGGGGAACACGGGTTCGATCCCTGGTCAGGGAACTAAAGATCCCACATGCCACAGAGCAACAAAGTCCACAGGCTGCAACTACTGAGCCCGCATGCTGGAACTAAGAGCCTACACTGACAAATAAATAAACGAAGAAAAATATTTTTAAAATCCTCCAGAGGCAGGGAGTCCAGGGCTGGTGAAGGGGTTCTATGATGTCATCAGGACCCTCAGCGGACTCTGTTTTCCCTCTAGGGCATCATCAATACCTTTCTCCTGCCTCCTGGGCCAAGAGTGCAATTCAAGCTCCATCCATTACATGTGCATTCCTGCAGCTGGACGGTGGAGAAAGAAGCAAAGAAGAGCATCCTTTGCCTGACAAGAACCCTTCCGCAGAGTTGCCCTAGACATTTCTAACTTACCATCCCATTGGCTATAACTGAGTCACATGACTGACCTAGCTGCAAAGGAGACTGAGAAATTTGCCTCCCTATAACTAGAGGGTCAGAGGTTTGGAGGGACCACTAACTCTCTCTGCTGCACCTGTCCTCTGCCGTCATGAAGGCGTCCAGTATCTCCCAGGTTAGCAACCCTGCCGCCAGCCACCCTGCCTGCCTCGCTGGGCCCTGGGGACTCCTCCCACTCTCAGGACCTTGTCCCAAGCACTCCTGGGGGCCGGAAGTCAGTAGGTGGCTGAGTCCTCAGCCAGAGAGAGAGTCTTACTGCCGCAGAGCCGGGCTTCACTGATCACTAGACACGGGTTTCACGGATAACTAGTCCTCATCCCTCACCAGGAGGCAACGCCGGGGGTGATTTTGCGTCCAGTCCTCAGCCTGGTCCCCCCGGACTGTGGGGTGCCCCTCACATCAGATGGAAAGCACAAGGTAGATGGGCACTGTGGAGTGACCAGAGCAGGACAAGAAGGAGACAGAGCGGTCTGCTGACTGACCGTCCCGAGGACGCTCCTCCCAGCCAGCCCCTCTTTACTAGGCACACCCTCCGCCAGTCCCCAGGCCAGGACGCGACCCTCCTCTGTGGCTCCTTCTCTGTCCCCCCAATTCCAAGCGGTCATCCTCATCACCCCTGCTTTGCTGGAGTCGCCTCCTCGCAGGCATTCCAGGCTCCGGGCTGAGCCACCACTCCCTCACGTTCCCCCGTGAGCAGCCTGGGTCCTCAGCCAGCCAACACCGGCGCCCTGAGCAACTCACGTCTCCTGCAAACCACGACATCCACATAGAGAGTCACTCCCGGTCCCGGTTACTCCCCAGCCCGGCTCCTCCAAGGACAGCAGCTGTCCTGCTTTGCCTGAGGCTGTGTCCGGGACAGAGGGCTTTCAGGGCTAAACTTGGGGCCTGGCTGATCACCCCATTGCCAGCCCAGTCTTCCGGATTAACTCAACTCCCTTATTTAAAACCAGTTCTTCCCTAATGGCCCACCCCCAGCCTGGTCCAATCCAAGCACACATCAGTTTCTGATTCCGTGTCATGACTTTCTATTCAGGTGTCTCCACTGGGTGTTCCCTGAGAATTCGGACCGTGTCTGATTTATCCAGATCGTCCCAGAGCCTAGATAAGGACCCGACACACAGAGGCGTCAAATGGCGAGGAAGGAAGGACAAAAAAGGAAAAGAAAAGGAGCAGAGGCTTCCAAATCTCTGGTAGCCTAAAGGACCCAGAGTGGGAAATTAGAAACAGCACAGAGAATAATATCAAAATCTGAAGCTTCAAAAGGTTTGCCCGGGCTTTCCCGGTGGCTCAGTGGTAGAACGTCCACCTGCCAGTCAGTGCAGGAGACACAGACTCAGTCCCTGGTCTGGGGGGATCCCACCTGCCTCAGAGCAGCTAAGCCTGTTCTCCACAGCTGCTGAGCCTGCGCCCTGGAGCCGGGGAGCCGCAACTACTCTAGGCCGTGTGAACTGGGCCATGCAGCAGCAGAGGCCCCGCAGAGCCAAAAAGAAATCAATCCATCAAATGTTTTTTATATATAAAAGGAAGGGAGAGCGGTCTACTCCTGACGTGGGCAGCCCCCAGGATGTACAGCTCCGTGAAAACAAGCCAAGTTCAATGCAAAATGTGCAGGGGAAGGGGGTAGCCGTGTGAGTGTGCGATGTGAGAGAACATGTGGCAGAGTGTGGGTATGCATTTGTGAGGGTGCGTGGAGATGTGTGAGGATGAGCAGGTGTGAGTTCCTGATGGGTGTAGAAGCGAGTCTGTGTGTGAGAGGGTGTGTGAGGGGGAGTATGGGTGTATGAGGTGCCCGCGGAACCCCGAGCGGGACTTGGTTCTCGCTTTGCACTCAGTTGTGTGTCTCAGTGCGTGGCAAATCCTCACACACTCACACGGCAGCCGCAGAGACAGGTGAATAAGCCCCGACGCGAATGGCAAGCCGAAAGGAGAAAAGAGGTCAAAAAAGGAAATTCCCCCGGTGTAGAGAGAGGATGTGGGCGACCTTACCTTCTTGCATGGATTCGGACAAGCCCCCCAGAGATTTTCCACGATGCCTGGTGTTGGTGTACAGATTTGTAGCCTCCGAAGGAAGGAATTCACCTGGGACCAAAGGAATGCAGTCGCTCAGGTCTTACATCAGAGCCACAGCTTTCTTTAAAGTCAAAAAGTAACAGACACAGTTTCTGACGCCAGAAGCGGGTAGGAAGAGAACCACCACCTGCGGCTTTTAGGACATCTTATTATATACCTTTGGACCTGTTCTTAAAAATTATCTGAATTATCCGAGGCTTTCCCGGGGCTTCCAAATCTCTGGTAGCCTAAAGGACCCAGAGTGGGAAATTAGAAACAGCACAGAGAATAATATCAAAATCTGAAGCTTCAAAAGGTTTGCCCGGGCTTTCCCGGTGGCTCAGTGGTAGAACGTCCACCTGCCAGTCAGTGCAGGAGACACAGACTCAGTCCCTGGTCTGGGGGGATCCCACCTGCCTCAGAGCAGCTAAGCCTGTTCTCCACAGCTGCTGAGCCTGCGCCCTGGAGCCGGGGAGCCGCAACTACTCTAGGCCGTGTGAACTGGGCCATGCAGCAGCAGAGGCCCCGCAGAGCCAAAAAGAAATCAATCCATCAAATGTTTTTTATATATAAAAGGAAGGGAGAGCGGTCTACTCCTGACGTGGGCAGCCCCCAGGATGTACAGCTCCGTGAAAACAAGCCAAGTTCAATGCAAAATGTGCAGGGGAAGGGGGTAGCCGTGTGAGTGTGCGATGTGAGAGAACATGTGGCAGAGTGTGGGTATGCATTTGTGAGGGTGCGTGGAGATGTGTGAGGATGAGCAGGTGTGAGTTCCTGATGGGTGTAGAAGCGAGTCTGTGTGTGAGAGGGTGTGTGAGGGGGAGTATGGGTGTATGAGGTGCCCGCGGAACCCCGAGCGGGACTTGGTTCTCGCTTTGCACTCAGTTGTGTGTCTCAGTGCGTGGCAAATCCTCACACACTCACACGGCAGCCGCAGAGACAGGTGAATAAGCCCCGACGCGAATGGCAAGCCGAAAGGAGAAAAGAGGTCAAAAAAGGAAATTCCCCCGGTGTAGAGAGAGGATGTGGGCGACCTTACCTTCTTGCATGGATTCGGACAAGCCCCCCAGAGATTTTCCACGATGCCTGGTGTTGGTGTACAGATTTGTAGCCTCCGAAGGAAGGAATTCACCTGGGACCAAAGGAATGCAGTCGCTCAGGTCTTACATCAGAGCCACAGCTTTCTTTAAAGTCAAAAAGTAACAGACACAGTTTCTGACGCCAGAAGCGGGTAGGAAGAGAACCACCACCTGCGGCTTTTAGGACATCTTATTATATACCTTTGGACCTGTTCTTAAAAATAGCTTTGGCATAGGATTAAGTCAGTTTGTTTCCCTTAGATCTTGCAGCAAAGGCCAGTCTCCTGACAATGTCAAGCCACCTGTTCCTAGGGCTCTGATATTACCGATTAATCCGTTTCTCAGCTCTCCCTTCTCTTGTGGGTAAATGGCAATAATTCCGAATGGCCCAAAATTCCAGGACGTGACTGGGCCCGTGGACTACTTGTCAGCCTGCTGAAGGACTGCTGTCTTCCCCCTTCTCCCAGTTGGGAAATAAGGCTGTCGGTAAGATGGCGCTTTGATTTGTTTTAGCTACTTCCCACTGAGCGGGGGCGTCCTTGCTGAGGAATAGCAGCATTTTCTCCTTCCGCTTCAGAGGGGTTTTGATCCAAGGGCCCAAGATAATAGCCTTGAGAGGCCCGGCAAGCCATGGAGGCTGGGAACATATGAACAACCGTCCACAATTTCAATGCCTTAAGCTGCTTGGAAGCAAGATTCCTTAGACAATTAAAGACGGAGGGTGTTAGCAGCAGAAATAGGACAACAAGAAGGAGAATTACGAAAGCAGTTTTCACCATGAACACTTTCAGTGTTTTTGTAGGTATGAGCAGGTGCAGGAATTTGGGCTCAACCGAATCTTTACCTGAAAACATCTAACTAGTTGAAGTCCTGTTTTGTCCGTTTTTACCAGAGCACTGAGTGCATACCTAAATTTCGATTTCCACCCTAAATGTCTTTCAGGGGAGGTTGAAAGCCAGCAACTACAGCGTCCATGGTTTAACCTTCGTTGAGGCAGTAGGCAAGTGTCAATGTCCAGTCGGCAGAGCCCCCTTATGGCCACCAGTTTGACCATGGTTTCAGGGCATTTGGTGACCATTTTGTCCCATGATGCTGGGAATGTTTTTTCCCAGGTCTGTTGAAGGTTTCACGGATAGGCTCCCCCGTGTGCTGTTGCTGGACTAGACCCTGTGAGTATCCAACTTCTCTGGACCACACCTGTCTTACGTGCCTCTTGGTTCCAGAAAATAGTCCCCTTGGTTTTTTGGTCACACCGGTCACAGACACAGTTTCTGACGCCAGAAGCGGGTAGGAAGAGAACCACCACCTGCGGCTTTTAGGACATCTTATTATATACCTTTGGACCTGTTCTTAAAAATAGCTTTGGCATAGGATTAAGTCAGTTTGTTTCCCTTAGATCTTGCAGCAAAGGCCAGTCTCCTGACAATGTCAAGCCACCTGTTCCTAGGGCTCTGATATTACCGATTAATCCGTTTCTCAGCTCTCCCTTCTCTTGTGGGTAAATGGCAATAATTCCGAATGGCCCAAAATTCCAGGACGTGACTGGGCCCGTGGACTACTTGTCAGCCTGCTGAAGGACTGCTGTCTTCCCCCTTCTCCCAGTTGGGAAATAAGGCTGTCGGTAAGATGGCGCTTTGATTTGTTTTAGCTACTTCCCACTGAGCGGGGGCGTCCTTGCTGAGGAATAGCAGCATTTTCTCCTTCCGCTTCAGAGGGGTTTTGATCCAAGGGCCCAAGATAATAGCCTTGAGAGGCCCGGCAAGCCATGGAGGCTGGGAACATATGAACAACCGTCCACAATTTCAATGCCTTAAGCTGCTTGGAAGCAAGATTCCTTAGACAATTAAAGACGGAGGGTGTTAGCAGCAGAAATAGGACAACAAGAAGGAGAATTACGAAAGCAGTTTTCACCATGAACACTTTCAGTGTTTTTGTAGGTATGAGCAGGTGCAGGAATTTGGGCTCAACCGAATCTTTACCTGAAAACATCTAACTAGTTGAAGTCCTGTTTTGTCCGTTTTTACCAGAGCACTGAGTGCATACCTAAATTTCGATTTCCACCCTAAATGTCTTTCAGGGGAGGTTGAAAGCCAGCAACTACAGCGTCCATGGTTTAACCTTCGTTGAGGCAGTAGGCAAGTGTCAATGTCCAGTCGGCAGAGCCCCCTTATGGCCACCAGTTTGACCATGGTTTCAGGGCATTTGGTGACCATTTTGTCCCATGATGCTGGGAATGTTTTTTCCCAGGTCTGTTGAAGGTTTCACGGATAGGCTCCCCCGTGTGCTGTTGCTGGACTAGACCCTGTGAGTATCCAACTTCTCTGGACCACACCTGTCTTACGTGCCTCTTGGTTCCAGAAAATAGTCCCCCTTGTTGCTTCTTCTCATATGCAGAGTCACACGACTACAACCGCTGGTGTCACATGGAACTGTGGACCCTTGTGCTCTCAGTGGCTCAGCCACAGACTTGCTAATGTAAGGGACAACGTTTTCTGAAACAGGCAACGTAGAAAACAGTAGTTAGCAGTAAGAGTAAGATCCTAAGTAAGAACTTAAGAACCTCTGTTAGGTAAGCCCAGTGATATTTCTAGGTCATCTGACTTAGTTTGTCAGAATACTATAGCCTGTTGTTAATCTCCTGGCTGTAGATCTTGGAGCATCTGATCTTCATCTGAGGATTGGCTCCAGAGATAAGCTTTAGAAACAAACTTAGAGTGTTCTTTTAACCACCTAATTAAAATTTTCATAATATAACACAATAAGGTAGTACCTTAGAATTGAGTCTTAGTAAACACAGACCTTAATTAACAAAACCAGAACTTAATATTCAGTGAAATATAATTTTTTTCACTGTGAGGACATTGGCCCTGTAGCCAGGGAAGGCTTTAACTGACCAAATAAAAATGAGGTTTGTCAGGGAGCCAGGAAAAGTCAAGCGGCCACCTTGGACTTCCCATGGCCCTGACTCTGATGTACAGCTATTTTTTTAATTCCCGGGTTTAGGAGTAGATTATTTCCATGTTTTAAGGACATCAGGACAGCAAAAATCTGACTGTGAGGGGTTAATTTTTGTCTTGAAGTAGCAGCATTCTTACAAAGGCATCGGAGTGAAACCATAGAAAGAAAGTTTAAGATTGACTAAAGTGCAATTGACAAAGTAACCTGGCCTGGTTGTGACATGTGACACTTTAACACAACAGCTAGAATGACAACTGCCAGTATTTTACCAAGACATGTCAGGTCTCCATGAATGTCACATAATTTTTACGATATCTACATTAATAACATCAACCATACACTATATTTTGAGAAGATTTATCACTCTGTTAACAATATTTTCCATGATTAAATGTAACCAGGTGGCCTTTAGTTAGCCCTAGCACCTAGCTAGAGGTTAAAAGAATTTCATTAGAATTTATTATGTGCTGGGAATGTTTTCCCCTAGACCCCTGTGAGTATCCAACTTCTCTGGACCACACCTGTCTTACGTGCCTCTTGGTTCCAGAAAATAGTCCCCCTTGTTGCTTCTTCTCATCTGCAGAGTCACACGACTACAACCGCTGGTGTCACATGGAACTGTGGACCCTTGTGCTCTCAGTGGCTCAGCCACAGACTTGCTAATGTAAGGGACAACGTTTTCTGAAACAGGCAACGTAGAAAACAGTAGTTAGCAGTAAGAGTAAGATCCTAAGTAAGAACTTAAGAACCTCTGTTAGGTAAGCCCAGTGATATTTCTAGGTCATCTGACTTAGTTTGTCAGAATACTATAGCCTGTTGTTAATCTCCTGGCTGTAGATCTTGGAGCATCTGATCTTCATCTGAGGATTGGCTCCAGAGATAAGCTTTAGAAACAAACTTAGAGTGTTCTTTTAACCACCTAATTAAAATTTTCATAATATAACACAATAAGGTAGTACCTTAGAATTGAGTCTTAGTAAACACAGACCTTAATTAACAAAACCAGAACTTAATATTCAGTGAAATATAATTTTTTTCACTGTGAGGACATTGGCCCTGTAGCCAGGGAAGGCTTTAACTGACCAAATAAAAATGAGGTTTGTCAGGGAGCCAGGAAAAGTCAAGCGGCCACCTTGGACTTCCCATGGCCCTGACTCTGATGTACAGCTATTTTTTTAATTCCCGGGTTTAGGAGTAGATTATTTCCATGTTTTAAGGACATCAGGACAGCAAAAATCTGACTGTGAGGGGTTAATTTTTGTCTTGAAGTAGCAGCATTCTTACAAAGGCATCGGAGTGAAACCATAGAAAGAAAGTTTAAGATTGACTAAAGTGCAATTGACAAAGTAACCTGGCCTGGTTGTGACATGTGACACTTTAACACAACAGCTAGAATGACAACTGCCAGTATTTTACCAAGACATGTCAGGTCTCCATGAATGTCACATAATTTTTACGATATCTACATTAATAACATCAACCATACACTATATTTTGAGAAGATTTATCACTCTGTTAACAATATTTTCCATGTAATTTAACATGCCAAATGAACCCAGGTAGTTTAATGTCTCTCTTTGTGACGTCTCAGGGGCTCTCTGAAGCATCCCAAAGTTAGCTAGAGGTTAAAAGAATTTCATTAGAATTTAATTATAGGAAGGTTTGTCAAAAATACCCAAAGGGGGTTTCCCTGGTGGTCCAGTGGGTGAGGACACTGTCTTGCAGTGCAAGGGGTGCAGGTTAGATCCCTGGCCTGGGAGGAAGTGTCCAACTACCAAGCTGGAGCTCTGGAGCACATGCACCCAGAGCCGATGCTCTGCAGCGAGTGAGGCCACTGTGATGGGAGGCCCACAAAGGCCAAAGAACAAAGATAAATGAATGAAAGATCAATAGAAGTGGCAAAAAAAAAAAAAAAACTAAAAAATAATTGAAAAAAATTTTTTAATTAAAAAAAAAATACCCAGGGGCTTCCCTGGTGGTCCAGTGGGTAAGGACACCGCCTTGCAGTGCAAGAGGCACCGGTTCGATCCCTGGCCTGGGAAGATCCCACGTGTCGCGGAGCGTGCTGGCGCTCTGCGATGACAGAGGCCACTGCGATGGGAGGCCCACAAGAGCCAAAGAGCAAAGACAGATGAAAATAGACAAATGAAAGACCAATAGAAGTGGCCCGCCCACCCCCTCCCTCCACAACCCGCCCCCCCAAAAATAAAATAAATAAATAAATAAAAAATACCCAAAGGGTTTATAACACTCAGTCAGATAGGATTATATAGGTCACTGTGAAGCTACAGTTCTTCACTCAGCCAAAGTAACAAAAAATGACTTCAAAGGCAGTATAGAACAGATCGATTAAGCGGTAGAGAAAGTTAAATCTATTATCAAAAGCAATTCAGCATCTGAAGAAAGCATGTCCTCTTAATAGACAGAAAAACCAAATTCAAGATTTTGTACTAGCTTACTTTTAAATTCATTCAAAAGTGAACTTACTTAAATTTATTTTAAATTTAGTCAGTTCTAGTCATGCACAAAACTCTTTTCTCAGGATCCACTTTCCACAAACCTGACCTTTATATTAGCATTCTATATAGATTGGTGAGCGTAGACACCAGTGATAATTTCTAAAAAACACTTTGCTTTCTTATAGACAACATCTCAGGATGGTACCACACATATGTATTAATAACCCAAAATCTCTTTTCTAATTTCTCTGTAAATGTTTTAGAGTCTTATTTGGAAATGGCCTAGTTACTTAATAAAGTTTCAACACTTAACTAAGTGAAGCAAGTAAGACAGTGGTGGTCCAGAGAATTTGGATTCTCACAGGGTCTAGTCCAGCAACAGCACACCCTAGAAATTTAAGTTATCCAAATCTGGACAGACTATTTTAGACAGATGTTCCTAAAGTGTAATTATTCTTAATAGAGTCTATCTAAAAGCTCTTGTCCAACACACATACATATATATATATAAATTTCTTCATTTGAGTCACTTTCCTTCTTGACAAACTTAGCTTACATTAAACCTAGGCACAATAAAAGTATTACACAATGTTGATGACTCAAGACATGTCTCTATTAATTAGATCCACACACATTAATATCAGGTATTAATTTAATATTGAATATTTCCCAGTTCAATTGCATTGAACCTGCAATTCATTTAGTTTAATTGTTTTGAATTTAGAATTGTTTGATTTGTAAGCACTTACGTTTTTTTTAAGCCAGTTGAATTAAAGCTCATTTACAACTTCACAAGATTATCAGAAAACAAAGACACACTCAGACACACAGAAATCCAGATGCACAGACAAGAGATCTCAGAGTTTTCTGCTTGAGATTTAAAATGTCTCTTTGACCTCTTTTCTTCTTGGCTTGAAGTTCTAATTTGCCCAGGGCTGAGGTCTCAGGCAAAGTGGGCTGTGTATTTCAAGGCTGTGATAAGGGGTAATTTGAGTTTTTCCCTAGGCAGCGGGCTTTTTTTTTTGAACAAGCTAGTTGTTTTAATTGCATATGTAAAAAGAACCAGTTTTTCAGTTTCCAAGAAAATTTCCATTTTAACCAGTTTTCTCTGGCATCTAAAGAATATTATGGTTATCCTGTGTCCAAAAGGCATCTTTTCTTTCTGTGGTCCTCGTTTCATAGCTAAAATATAGACCAAATAGTGCCCAGATTGACTCGATACCAGGGACAGATCAGCTGATAAAATCTTAATTTATTTTAAATTTAGTCAGTTCTAGTCATGCACAAAACTCTTTCTCAGGATCCACTTTCCACAAACCTGACCTTTATATTAGCATTCTATATAGATTGGTGAGCGTAGACACCAGTGATAATTTCTAAAAAACACTTTGCTTTCTTATAGACAACATCTCAGGATGGTACCACACATATGTATTAATAACCCAAAATCTCTTTTCTAATTTCTCTGTAAATGTTTTAGAGTCTTATTTGGAAATGGCCTAGTTACTTAATAAAGTTTCAACACTTAACTAAGTGAAGCAAGTAAGACAGTGGTGGTCCAGAGAATTTGGATTCTCACAGGGTCTAGTCCAGCAACAGCACACCCTAGAAATTTAAGTTATCCAAATCTGGACAGACTATTTTAGACAGATGTTCCTAAAGTGTAATTATTCTTAATAGAGTCTATCTAAAAGCTCTTGTCCAACACACATACATATATATATATAAATTTCTTCATTTGAGTCACTTTCCTTCTTGACAAACTTAGCTTACATTAAACCTAGGCACAATAAAAGTATTACACAATGTTGATGACTCAAGACATGTCTCTATTAATTAGATCCACACACATTAATATCAGGTATTAATTTAATATTGAATATTTCCCAGTTCAATTGCATTGAACCTGCAATTCATTTAGTTTAATTGTTTTGAATTTAGAATTGTTTGATTTGTAAGCACTTACGTTTTTTTTAAGCCAGTTGAATTAAAGCTCATTTACAACTTCACAAGATTATCAGAAAACAAAGACACACTCAGACACACAGAAATCCAGATGCACAGACAAGAGATCTCAGAGTTTTCTGCTTGAGATTTAAAATGTCTCTTTGACCTCTTTTCTTCTTGGCTTGAAGTTCTAATTTGCCCAGGGCTGAGGTCTCAGGCAAAGTGGGCTGTGTATTTCAAGGCTGTGATAAGGGGTAATTTCGAGTTTTTCCCTAGGCAGCGGGCTTTTTTTTTTGAACAAGCTAGTTGTTTTAATTGCATATGTAAAAAGAACCAGTTTTTCAGTTTCCAAGAAAATTTCCATTTTAACCAGTTTTCTCTGGCATCTAAAGAATATTATGGTTATCCTGTGTCCAAAAGGCATCTTTTCTTTCTGTGGTCCTCGTTTCATAGCTAAAATATAGACCAAATAGTGCCCAGATTGACTCCGATACCAGGGACAGATCAGCTGATAAAAATCTTAGACTGTCCCTCTGGGGGACGTGGGGACTTCCCTGGTGGCTCAGCAGTAAAGAATCCACCTGCCATGCGGGAGATGCGGGTTCAATCCCTGGGTCGGGAAGATCCCCAGAGGAGGAAACGGCAATCTTGCCCGGAGAATCTCATGGACAGAGGAGCCTGGCGGGCTACAGTTCACGGGGTCATAGAGTCGGACACGACTGAGCGACTGAGCAGGCACAAGGTAAGTGGGGTCTTTGATCAGAAGAACCTAAGGGAGGAAGGGGATTGCAGGGGGCAGTTGAAGCTTGGTCCCTTCACAGCCTGAGAGATAATCATTAGAAGGGTGTTCTTTAGAATGGCCCGAGTCCTCTTGAAAGAGGTCGCCATTAGCTCCGCTAAAGAGCTATACATCTGTCAGGCAACTCACAAACTAGAGAACAAGTATACCAGAGAAGTTCTCCCACAGCAGACTTCCCAACCTGGGAGTCTGTCAAGGAGACCGAGAAGCCCCAGGGCATCTGACTTGGACGGTCAGCTGGATTGATGACAGAGCGTCCTCAGGACTGGGGAATCAGAGACTCCTGGAGGGGGCAAACCAAGGCTTGTGCACACCAGGACCCGGGGGAAGGAGCAGTGGCCCCACAAGAGACGGAGTCAGGCTTGCCTGTGTGTGCCCGGGCGTCTCGGGCAGAGGCCGGAGTCGACAGTGGCCTGTCGCAGGGTCGGGGGCACCGACTGCCGCAGTCCTGGGAGGCCCGCCTGCTGGCACAAGCCCTCTGGAAGGAGATCACCACTACCCCTGCCACAGCCTCCCGACAACGTGAAGGAACCTGCTCTGTGGCTCCGATGTTGTCCGTGGACCAATTTCTTAGCTCTCACTTCTGTTGTGGGTAAATGGCTGTAAATCCTAGGATGTGGTGGACGAAGCGACTGGGTTCAGTGACTCCTCAGGAACCCGCCCAAGGAATGCTATCGGGTGTGTGTCTGTTGTGCCTTTGTGTTCGAGTGAGTGTGTGTTGTGTGTGTGAGTGTGTCCGTGACCTGCCAGATACAGGCACTGAGTTGTTCTGGAAGGAATCCTCAGGGACTGGAAGCAGCATTTGCTTCTGGGAGGGAGACAGGAGGCCCAGAGAACAGGTCGGTGGGAATATTTCCTGAATAATCTTTGGTGCCTTTTGAACTTTGTTTCATGGGAAATATTTCCTTTAATAAACCTCGGTTGTGGGCCCCGTTTCTGTTTGAGAATCTCATGGACAGGGGAGCCTGGCGGGCTACAGTTCACGGGGTCATAGAGTCGGACACGACTGAGCGACTGAGCAGGCACAAGGTAAGTGGGGTCTTTGATCAGAAGAACCTAAGGGAGGAAGGGGATTGCAGGGGGCAGTTGAAGCTTGGTCCCTTCACAGCCTGAGAGATAATCATTAGAAGGGTGTTCTTTAGAATGGCCCGAGTCCTCTTGAAAGAGGTCGCCATTAGCTCCGCTAAAGAGCTATACATCTGTCAGGCAACTCACAAACTAGAGAACAAGTATACCAGAGAAGTTCTCCCACAGCAGACTTCCCAACCTGGGAGTCTGTCAAGGAGACCGAGAAGCCCCAGGGCATCTGACTTGGACGGTCAGCTGGATTGATGACAGAGCGTCCTCAGGACTGGGGAATCAGAGACTCCTGGAGGGGGCAAACCAAGGCTTGTGCACACCAGGACCCGGGGGAAGGAGCAGTGGCCCCACAAGAGACGGAGTCAGGCTTGCCTGTGTGTGCCCGGGCGTCTCGGGCAGAGGCCGGAGTCGACAGTGGCCTGTCGCAGGGTCGGGGGCACCGACTGCCGCAGTCCTGGGAGGCCCGCCTGCTGGCACAAGCCCTCTGGAAGGAGATCACCACTACCCCTGCCACAGCCTCCCGACAACGTGAAGGAACCTGCTCTGTGGCTCCGATGTTGTCCGTGGACCAATTTCTTAGCTCTCACTTCTGTTGTGGGTAAATGGCTGTAAATCCTAGGATGTGGTGGACGAAGCGACTGGGTTCAGTGACTCCTCAGGAACCCGCCCAAGGAATGCTATCGGGTGTGTGTCTGTTGTGCCTTTGTGTTCGAGTGAGTGTGTGTTGTGTGTGTGAGTGTGTCCGTGACCTGCCAGATACAGGCACTGAGTTGTTCTGGAAGGAATCCTCAGGGACTGGAAGCAGCATTTGCTTCTGGGAGGGGAGACAGGAGGCCCAGAGAACAGGTCGGGGTGGGGAATATTTCCTGAATAATCTTTGGTGCCTTTTGAACTTTGTTTCATGGGAACATTATATCTACTTAAGGAAATGAATAAAACAGGAACCAAAATTAAAATGTAAAAGTATGGGACCCTCGGTGTGGCCTGGAGGGTCACCACACACCAGGCCCCTACTATTTCTGATTATCTCCAGCCTCTACTGATGGAACCCAAAAACGTCCCAGGGTCCCCTAGGCCGGGGGCTCCTCTCCCCATGCCAACGGCACCCAGGGAAGGAAGCATTCTGTCCTCAGTCCCACGAACTCATCACCCCGTCTCCTGACTGCTAGGAGCACGTCCAGCTATGGCGACAGCCAGGAAAACTCTGAAGACCCTCCGGCGGCTCCTGCAACCGTGTCCCTCCTTTCCCGTGAGAAACAGATAGAAAAAAGACCTTCTTGCTTGTTCTTATTCTTAAGTAGGTTTCACCAAGATCTGTGATCTTTCTCAGAAGACGATCTAGGTGTTGCAGCGAGGAACGAGGACGTGTGATGTTTGTAAGGTGTCTGTGAGAAGTTCCTTTCTGTCTAGAAGTTGTGCATGCTTGCTTTTCTTTTCTTAGTGTTTTTTTCATTGAGGAATCGAAGAACATTTCAATGTCCCTTTGCGGAGATTGTTCCCGGTTGTCAGTGTGGCTTACAGCATCTGCCTGAAGAAAAGAAGCAAGCGGTATCAGAAGCTCCCCCAGCTCTGGAATGATGGCCCCAGTCAAGCCTGGCCACAGGATTAGGAAGGCTAGCCGCCTGCCCCTACCCCACCCCCAGAGACTGGGAACCCGGAGCTCCCCCATGGAGCAGAGATGCCCGCTTAAGGCTATGGCAGGTGCAAGGGGAGCCAGATCTGGCTACTGCCTGGCCCAGCATCCTCCTCTGACCCCTGATCCCTGATCCTGGGCATCCTGGCACTGCCTCCTCAAGAATCTAGGTAAAGGGGGGCTGAGAAAAGAGAGGTAGCTGTATTTTGGCAGATTCCAAAACAGCCACAATGAGGCCGTAGAAAAGACCACGCGTCTCCTTCAGAACAAAGCGGCTGAACCGAGCCTGACGAAGGGGAGCTCTGGGCAAGGGCAAAGCCCCGGGAGGTGCTGGGCCAGGCTGGAGGCTTCATGGAGAAGGGCCCCTTTGGGCGGCCCTGGGGAAGCGTGCCGGTGGGGGCGGCCCGCACCTGCAGCTCGAAGCCTCCCGCCGTGCGCTCTCACCAAGGCCCCACCGACTTTCAAACAGGCTTGTCCTGGCATCGCTGCTGCTCGCCCAGGTTCCCTCGAGGCCGCCCAGCTGTGCGCAAGAGACACCAGGGGTCCAGGGGTGTTTTCGGACAATCGGCAGTTGACTAAAATACATCTGACTCTCTTGGCCTCCCAACGTCAGAGACTTCTGGGTGAGGGAGGTGGCCTCCTCCCCGCCTCACTGTGGGTTTGGGTGGGGACCCCAACGCAGATGCCCCAGGGGCCGGGCAGGCACCCAGGCTTGGCGCTGGCAGGCAGGGAACATGGAACATTGGGGTCTCCAGCTCTATGAGACGGCAGATGGGAACAATGGCTTAATACTGCCAGAAAGTTCTCAATTTTCGAAAAAAGCAGAAAAATTGAGGGTTTTTTTGAACGTGATATTCTCTCACATAAAATAATGGTCATTGATTCTAGCTTCAACCCACAGCCAAACACCCACCTCCAGGCCTGCCTCGGGGAGAACACCCTGCTGGTCACGAGGTGTGAGGAAGTGGATTTTCAGAGGGAGGGGTGGAGCCGAGCGCCGACAAGGACCCTCTGTCAGCGATGTATCTTCTTAGGTGCTGGCCGGATATTTATTTTTCATCGTGGTCACACTGCAGCTTTACAAACCTTTCCTGTGTTTGTGGTGTTTACCTCTTTAGGAGCTTACAACCCTGGGTTGTAAGCAAGCCCAAGGTTTACTTTCCCAGCCTTCCTTGCAGCGGGGTGGTGAGCAAGCGATAGGGCTCACCCGACCAGGCGTTTCCACTGCAAACCTCGGCATGGGAGCCAGGGATGCGGGTTAGGAGGCAGAGAACTCCCAGGAGGCTGGTGAGGGCAACTTCAGAGCAGCCCATCTCAGATGTCGTGCCCCTCCAGGCCTGGTTTGTCGAGATCCCTGAGCTGCAGATGATCCTGAAACAAATGCTTTTCCAATGAGAGCGGCCAGGCTGAGCTCTACGGTCTACATCTGAGATTCCTGACTGACACAGGTGCTCTGGTAGGGCACCTGTCCCTTACCACACAGATTAAAACTCGAAGATTAAGATTAAGATTTTTAAAAAATACATTTATTTTACTCAACAGTGCCAGGTCTTTGATGTGACATGCAAGATCTTCAGTCATGGTATGGGGGATCTAGTTCCCTGACCAGGAATCGAACTCAGGTCCCTTGCACGGGGAGCATGAAGTTTTAGCCTCTGAACTCCAGGGAAGTCCCTCGAAATCATCTTAAATTACCAGCGGCAGCCCACATCCCCAGCCACACTCCCGTCTCCAGCTAGGGCTGACCAGCCGGGCTGATGGCAGCGTGGAAACACTGGGAGGGCACAGAGCGTGTCTGCACAGGCTTTTCTCTCTACTGGGACCCTCGGAATGGGGTCTGCCTTGTAACACAGTCCCACGGCCAGGCGTGAGCCCTGGGCGTGGAGGGCAACCCCAGGAGGCCTTTCCACCAAAACCTGCCGCCTGGCCTCCAGTTGGAGGGCACTCGACAGAGCCGGCCCCGGCTGGCTGTGCTCCTGGCCGAGTCCGTGACTGAGGGCCTGCTTCCGAAGCCTGGGAGGCCCGTGCACCCCCCGCGGGCTGACTGATGTTGAATCTCTCTCGCTGACTGGTTTCCACTTTGGGTGCTGGTTAAAAAAGAGACAGCCTGCCGGAGGCCCCCGTGTGTGGGGGGTGGCTGGTTTCGCTTTCAGGGTGAGTTAGCCCCAGCCGGCTGCGCGCCCTCCCGCTGCTCAGAGTCACAGACCCACCCTGGCGGGTCTGAACCAGGTCAGCACATGCTCTGTTGACTAAGGCTGCCTTCCCTGGGGGCGGCAGGGCCTGCACCCCTCATCCTCACACAAAGCAGAGCTTCCACCATGAGCTGAGGTGCCGGGCAGGGGCCGGCGCATGTGTGAGGGCGGTAGGGGGCCTCCGGCCCTGGCTGACCCCTTCCCGCCTCCACAGGCCCCCTCATACTCTGCCCAGTCGTCAAACCACCGACACCCCACCCAGCACCAGGCCGTAGCTGAGATGGCATCTCTTCGATTCCACTTCATGTCAGTCCTGCCCCTCCTCCCAGGCCCGGTGCTCCTCCCGGGAGGCACGAACACTGGCTGGGAGTCCACAGACCTGGGTCTGAGTCCCAGCAGCGACCCCCAGCTCCTGAGTGGCATGTCCTTCCCTGCAGCAATCACTGCTCTGGAGCTGCAGACCACAGGAGCAGGCTGTGGCTAACTCGGGCGAGGATCTGGAGCAGTTCCCAAGACCGAGACCTGGGGCGAGCAGATTCCAGATCAGCGGCAGGGGCCTGGTCGCCAAGATGCCCCCAAGGCACCCAACGCCAGCTGTTTCCTGGCCTCATTCCACTAGATTTCAAAGAGGACCATTGTCTATGACGAGGTCAAATGGCCACCGCTTGACTGGAGAGGTTGGATGGGGTAAGATGTCACCTTGACCAAGATGTCACCTAACGCAGGAAGTTCATCTCCAAAGAGAAATGGGTGACGTTATCAGAAACAGGGGATCGTTACCAGACGATGCTGAATAAGCAGGAACCAAAGGTCCAGGCCACCCCTCTTTAGGCCCGGCCTCCCAGCCTCCCAGCCCTACAAGAATGGAGTCAGGTCACATGAACCTGGAAAGTTCTTCCAGGAAAGGCATCGTCTGATTGGAGGAATCCCAATTGGGCACCTTGCTTCCCTAGTGGGGGGTGGGGAGGAAGGAGAGGGGAGGCAGGTGGTGGGGGAGGGATTCTTCTCAGCCCTCAGGAGGGGCTCCTGGCACGAGTGTGCTTTGCACACCCACCCTGAAGCCCCTCATTGAAGAGACAGCCAGGCAAGGTCAGGGCTGTCTCCAGAGGGGGAAAGAGGGAAGCTTCCCTCCTTCCTGATATGGGGCTTACACCAGTGACCTTGATCTCATGGGCCCCAGGGAGCTCATGAGCCAACCTGAAAGCAGTGGAGGATGAGGGCCCCAGCTGCGTCACCCTGTCTCGGGGCAAGGCCGGGGCAGCACTGTGACTAGCTCGCTCTGTGACTAGCTCACTCCTCGGGGCCCAGGGCCGGGAAATAACCTAAACTGGAACCAGGCAGCAAGCAGCTGTACCCGCTCCAGCCTGAGGGAGGCGATGCCCACATTTCATGGGACCCCTGGAAACAACACTGGGAGGAAGAAAATGAAGACGAGGGGACGAGAGCAGGGAGGGAGCCTGACGCTCAGCACGGAATTCTCTGTCTATAAGCCCCGCGCCTCACCTCGTGCCTCTCCCATCCCCAGCCTCTGCCTCTGCAGAAGCACCTAGGAGCCCCAGCCTCGCCCCTGCTCAAGCCGGGTCTCAAGGACCCACCAGACCTGGCCGGTGCGCCAGAGCCCGGAGGCCGTGGCTGTGGGGAGGGCCGTGGGCAGAGTGGGGAGCGGGCCGAGGGGCACGTCCATCGAGAGGATGTGGCCAAGGGCTGCAGGCCTGCGGTTCCAGCCAGAGCGCTGCTGGCCCCCGACTGAAGTCACCTGTGCCCTTCCCGCAGGAAGCAGGGGGTGGCAGGAGCGGAGGGGGCAGGGGAGCTGTGAGGCGTGTGGTTAGGCTGCGAAGCGCACACCGGGGTGAGCCCGGACCCTCGAGCGCGTGGGCCTGGGGAGCTGCCTCTGCTGCCAGACCCTCTTCCTGTCTCTCTCCTCAGCCTCGTCCTGAAGCCGCCCTCGGCCGCCCACCAGCACCTGTGCCCCCTCAGCGCCCCGAGCACAGACCTCCAGGAAGGTTCCCAGCAGCCCACCTCAGACAGCACGGGCTCCCGCGGCACCACGGCTCCAGAGAGAACGCCGAGAAGGTGTGCTGAAAGAGGGCAGAAAGCTCTAGAAGCCTTCCCCGAGAGGTGAGGTTACAGTGCTGAAAACGCTCCCCCAGTCTGTGCCCCGGGCCCTGTTCTTCGTTCACAGGCGTTAATTCCCAAATATGCCCAGTGGTGTGAGGTCCAGCAGCTCCAGCACCCCCAGATGCTGTCCAGAAACTTGGTCTCTCAGCCCCCACCCCAGACTGCATCTGGACCTGCATTTTAGCCAGGTTCCCAGGTGATGTCTTCACACATGGAAATTTGAGGAGCATCATATCCACTCATTTAATCCTGAAAACAGCGCTTGGTAGCTCAGAAGATAAAGAATCTCCCTGCAGTAACAGGACACCGGGGTTCCACCGGGGGTTGGGAAGATCCCCTAGAGTAGGAAACGGCAACCCACTCCAGTATTCTTTCCTGGAAAATTCCATGGACAGAAGGACCTGGTGGGCTACAGTTCATGGGGTCACAAAGAGTCAGACCCGACTGAGCGACGGACACTTTCAGGTAGGCGTTCTTTTTTTTTTTTTTTAATTTTTAATTTTTTTATTGGTGGTAAAATATACATTACATAGAATTTGCCACCTTAGCCATTTTTAAGCGGCCTGAAGTTCAGTGAAGTTAAGTCCCTTCATGCTGTTGTGCTACCCTTGTCAGCGTCCATCTCCAGAAATCTCTTCATCTTGTAAAGACCGAAGTAATTCTCCATGTGCTTTTCCTCCCAGCTTCTGAAAATCACCATTGTATTTTCTGTCTCTGTGAATTTGATGACTTCAGGTACCTCCTATAAGTGGAATCATCCAGGTTTTGTCCTTTTGTGACTGGTTTATTTCACTTTGCATAATGTCCTTCAAGTTCATCCATGTAGCGTATGTCAGAATTTCCTTCCTTCTTTTTTTTTTTTAAACATTTATTTATTAATTTATTTATTTGGGGGTTGGGTTGGGGAGGGACAGGTAGGCGTTCTTATGCTTCTCTTGCACAGACGAGTAAACTAAGGCACAGACAGGTTCAATAGCTTGCCCACAGCCACAAAGTGGGTGAGCGCCAGGTCTGGGGCTTGAACCCAGGCCTTCTGGCTCCAGAGGACAGGCTCCTCACTCACTGCTCAAGGCCGCTGCCCTCGAAATGAGAGGAGCGTGGGAACTCCAGGCACTGCTGGCCACTTGGTGCCTGTCCTGTCTCTACCCTTCCCATCGCAGGAAGACCAGGCCATCTCTGGTGTGGGCACGGATGTGTTCATGCAAGCCCGCATACCTGTGGACAGGTGGCCGTCCTTGCCACGGCACCCTGGGGAGATGCCTCCCACGCCTAAGGCACCTGCTGTAGCAGTAGTGATGTCTTCACACATGGAAATTTGAGGAGCATCATATCCACTCATTTAATCCTGAAAACAGCGCTTGGTAGCTCAGAAGATAAAGAATCTCCCTGCAGTAACAGGACACCGGGTTCCACCGGGGTTGGGAAGATCCCCTAGAGTAGGAAACGGCAACCCACTCCAGTATTCTTTCCTGGAAAATTCCATGGACAGAAGGACCTGGTGGGCTACAGTTCATGGGGTCACAAAGAGTCAGACCCGACTGAGCGACGGACACTTTCAGGTAGGCGTTCTTTTTTTTTTTTTTTAATTTTTAATTTTTTTATTGGTGGTAAAATATACATTACATAGAATTTGCCACCTTAGCCATTTTTAAGCGGCCTGAAGTTCAGTGAAGTTAAGTCCCTTCATGCTGTTGTGCTACCCTTGTCAGCGTCCATCTCCAGAAATCTCTTCATCTTGTAAAGACCGAAGTAATTCTCCATGTGCTTTTCCTCCCAGCTTCTGAAAATCACCATTGTATTTTCTGTCTCTGTGAATTTGATGACTTCAGGTACCTCCTATAAGTGGAATCATCCAGGTTTTGTCCTTTTGTGACTGGTTTATTTCACTTTGCATAATGTCCTTCAAGTTCATCCATGTAGCGTATGTCAGAATTTCCTTCCTTCTTTTTTTTTTTTAAACATTTATTTATTAATTTATTTATTTGGGGGTTGGGTTGGGGAGGGACAGGTAGGCGTTCTTATGCTTCTCTTGCACAGACGAGTAAACTAAGGCACAGACAGGTTCAATAGCTTGCCCACAGCCACAAAGTGGGTGAGCGCCAGGTCTGGGGCTTGAACCCAGGCCTTCTGGCTCCAGAGGACAGGCTCCTCACTCACTGCTCAAGGCCGCTGCCCTCGAAATGAGAGGAGCGTGGGAACTCCAGGCACTGCTGGCCACTTGGTGCCTGTCCTGTCTCTACCCTTCCCATCGCAGGAAGACCAGGCCATCTCTGGTGTGGGCACGGATGTGTTCATGCAAGCCAGCATACCTGTGGACAGGTGGCCGTCCTTCAAGCACACCTGAGCCGTGCTGATCCCCCCGGTCTCGCTGCCCCTGGGGAGTGGGAGATGCCTCCCACGCCTAAGGCACCTGCTGTACCAGACAGGTCCCACACCCTAGAGCCTGGGAGTCCCGGCCATGTGGAGACGCCAGCGTTAAATCTATCTGAAGGGGACTTTCACTGCGGGGCTCCCTTTCCAGAGTTGCTGCTGGGAGGGGGTGCATCCCACCAGAGCTCTGGCCAGCACTGGAAAGGGGCCTTCAGCAGATGAGCTCCACCTTGCCTGGAGGAAGTCCAAGGCTCGCGTGTCCACGCACACAGCAGCCCCTCTGGATGGTGGTCTCTCCTGACGGCACTGAGCTTGTGCAGGTAATAAACACAGGCCGCATGTCCTGCGCCGGGCGCGGGGCTGGCTTGCGCTCCATGCATGACGCCATCTAATGCCTGTGGCGACCACAGAAGCACCTCTACCATGACTGCCACGAGGACCCCCGGGACTCCCTGGTAATCAGGATCTGAACGCAGCTCGGCAGCCCTAGGGCTGAGCTCTGAGCACCCACACAGGAGGACTTCCCTCCTTCCCCTGGGTGCCCACCTCCTCCATGCCTGCCTCAGTACTTTGCACACAAAGGGCAGTCAACAATTACTTTAGAACGCTGGAGGTAAGGGACTTCCCTGTGGTTCAGTGGTTAAAGTATCTGCCCTGCAATGCAAGGGATGTGGGTTCCACCCCTGGTTATGGAATTAAGATCTCACATGCAACAAAGATGAGGCAACAACGATGCCCCATGCTGCAACTAAAACCCTACAGAAGTCCAAAAAATAAACAACTCCTGGGCCTAGAAGTTCTTATGCTTCTCTTGCACAGACGAGTAAACTAAGGCACAGACAGGTTCAATAGCTTGCCCACAGCCACAAAGTGGGTGAGCGCCAGGTCTGGGGCTTGAACCCAGGCCTTCTGGCTCCAGAGGACAGGCTCCTCACTCACTGCTCAAGGCCGCTGCCCTCGAAATGAGAGGAGCGTGGGAACTCCAGGCACTGCTGGCCACTTGGTGCCTGTCCTGTCTCTACCCTTCCCATCGCAGGAAGACCAGGCCATCTCTGGTGTGGGCACGGATGTGTTCATGCAAGCCAGCATACCTGTGGACAGGTGGCCGTCCTTCAAGCACACCTGAGCCGTGCTGATCCCCCCGGTCTCGCTGCCCCTGGGGAGTGGGAGATGCCTCCCACGCCTAAGGCACCTGCTGTACCAGACAGGTCCCACACCCTAGAGCCTGGGAGTCCCGGCCATGTGGAGACGCCAGCGTTAAATCTATCTGAAGGGGACTTTCACTGCGGGGCTCCCTTTCCAGAGTTGCTGCTGGGAGGGGGTGCATCCCACCAGAGCTCTGGCCAGCACTGGAAAGGGGCCTTCAGCAGATGAGCTCCACCTTGCCTGGAGGAAGTCCAAGGCTCGCGTGTCCACGCACACAGCAGCCCCTCTGGATGGTGGTCTCTCCTGACGGCACTGAGCTTGTGCAGGTAATAAACACAGGCCGCATGTCCTGCGCCGGGCGCGGGGCTGGCTTGCGCTCCATGCATGACGCCATCTAATGCCTGTGGCGACCACAGAAGCACCTCTACCATGACTGCCACGAGGACCCCCGGGACTCCCTGGTAATCAGGATCTGAACGCAGCTCGGCAGCCCTAGGGCTGAGCTCTGAGCACCCACACAGGAGGACTTCCCTCCTTCCCCTGGGTGCCCACCTCCTCCATGCCTGCCTCAGTACTTTGCACACAAAGGGCAGTCAACAATTACTTTAGAACGCTGGAGGTAAGGGACTTCCCTGTGGTTCAGTGGTTAAAGTATCTGCCCTGCAATGCAAGGGATGTGGGTTCCACCCCTGGTTATGGAATTAAGATCTCACATGCAACAAAGATGAGGCAACAACGATGCCCCATGCTGCAACTAAAACCCTACAGAAGTCCAAAAAATAAACAACTCCTGGGCCTAGAAGTTGCCACCAGAGGGCGATGCGTGTCTGCGCCGAAGGGAGATGAAGAGAAAGCCAGCAGAGTGGCCCAAAGTGAACAGTGGCTGCTTCCTCCCTGGGAGCTCCAGGTGCCCACAGGACAAGATGGGGACAGGAGCAAGGACCCCTCAATTCCAGACAAGCCATATGGAAGGAGGCCAAGGAAAGAGAAAGCCAAGAGAACGACCCCCCAAGGAATCTCGGAGACTCTCAGTTTGTCCTGTAGAGATGATGAGCCTGGGCCCAGAGAGAGGCAGCCAGCAGCCTTAGATCACACAGCAGGGTGGAGGCTTCTTAGCAAATGAACAACACTGAACAAGGTCACAGAGCGACTTAGCCCAAGTGTGCAACTAGAGGGTTCACGTGCCAGAAGGAAAGATCTGGCATGACGCAACAAAGATCCCTCCTGCCACAACTAAGATCCCACAGGCTGCAACGAAGACCTGAAACAGTCAAGTAATAACTAAATAAATAATGTTTTTTTA
The DNA here is from genome assembly GCA_022376925.1 of Tragulus kanchil. Classification (NCBI taxonomy): domain Eukaryota; kingdom Metazoa; phylum Chordata; class Mammalia; order Artiodactyla; family Tragulidae; genus Tragulus; species Tragulus kanchil. The sequence continues at coordinate 181,084,167 of JAIOJX010000004.1, read as the reverse complement.
GAAAAAGAACACGAGGGGCTTCCCGGGGCTTCCCCTGGTGGTCCTGTGGGTAAGGACACTACCTTGCAGTGCAAGGGGCGCCGGTTCGAGCCCTGGCCTGGGAAGATCCCACGTGGCGCGGAGCGGCTGGACTGATGTGTTCAATTACCGAGCCAGAGCTCTGGAGCGCATGCGCCCAGAGCCGGCGCTCAGCAACGACAGACGCCACTGCGATGGGAGGCCCACAGGAGCCAAAGAACAAAGACGGATGAACATAGAGAAACGAAAGACCAATAGAAGTGGCCCGCCTGCTCCCCTCCCTCCCCAACCCGACCCCTCCCAAAAATAAATAAATAAATGAATCTTTTTTAAAAAATAAAATAAAATAAAAATAAAAAGAACATGAATTATGGTCCCAGAAGCTGCCACCAGGGGGCGATGAGTGCCGCTCTCCCAGCCTCCCCCGTGGAGGAGGGAGGTGAGATGGAAGCAGGCAGAGTGGCCCACGGTGGACACTGGCTACTTCCTCCCTGCAGGTTCCAGCTGCCAGCAAGACAAGATGGGGAAGCGAGCAGGCCCCCCTCAGCGCCAGGCAGGCAGCATGAGAGGGACCCAGGGAAAAAGAAAGCTGAGAGGATGGCCCCCAAGGGATCTGAGTATCCGACTGCCAGAACACTGGCAGCCTGCTCCTTCCTGCCTCCTAGGCTTCGTTCAGCTCCCAGGACTTGCTGAGCAGTTCCCCACTCCAGGTCTTTGCCCAGAGGGGCCCTTTCCGCCCTCTGGGGCCTGGCCGAACCACCTCTTCCGCAGAGAGACCACCTGACCACCCGCCAACCTTCCAAATTAGCGTCTTCCATTATTACTGTGGGAGCACCCACTGTAATTTGAAATGCTAGTGCGATCATCTCTGAGACGTGGAGCGTCTCCGCATGATCCGTGAACAAGGACGCCACAGCCCTCAGGGAGCGCAGCGCTCCGGTGTGAGCCGGTGGCCTGGATTCTGCAGGACTTCAGGAGGGAGAAGAGCACCTGCTGTCCACAGACCCTGCGGTGAGCCCCGAGGAAAGAAGGGTCAGTATGTGACAACCACGGGCTACAGGCCCCAGGTGGCTGAGGGACATACAGAAGGAATGGTTTCAGCGAGCTCAGACGCTTTCATCTTCCCGTATACAGAGAAGCACTAAATTCCTTATCTCAGAATATCTGATTTTAATTATCAATAACCTTTCGATGCTCAGACTACAGGCCGCTTGTTGCCAAACTTGTCTATCACCTGGCTCCTCCCGACTTCCTTGGAGCTGTTCTCTCGGGGTCACCTGAGATGCTCTCTTCCAGGCTTCCGGGTTTTTTGTATTTGGCAGGAATTTGAAAGTTCTAAAAATTCCCGCCAAATAAAACACGACTCTCAGCTTTGGCCACCTGATGGGAAGAGCCGACTCAATGAAAAAGAGCCTGATGCTGGGAAGGACTGAGGGCAGGAGGGGAATGGGTAACAGCGGACGAGATGGTGGGATGGCATCACTCATTCCATGGAGTCTGAGGAAGCTCGGGGAGACGGTGAAGGTCAAGGAAGCCCGGCGTGCTGCAGTCCACGGGGTCGCAAAGAGCAGACACGACTTAGTGACTGAACAACAACAAATGAATTTTTTAAGTTTTGGACTCTTTTATTGTTTTATTTATTTATTTATTTTCATCCATCTTTATTCTTTGGCCTGTGCGGGCCTCCCATTGCAGCTGCCTCTCTCGTTGCAGAGCGCCGGCTCTGGGCGCATGCGCTCCAGAGCGCTGGCTCGTAATTGGACATACGGGTCCCGTTGCTCCACGGCACGTGGGATTTTCCCCAGCCAGGAATCGGACCAGCGCCCCTTGCACTGCAAGGCGGACTCTTTGCCCATTGGACCACCAGGGAAGCCCAACAAATCAGCTTTTAAGTTGTGTGTGTGGTTTTTTTTTTAATTCAACGTCTTAATGATGTCCATCCTCCCAAGTACACTGAAACCCCCCCGAGGGCTGGTCCACGTGGGCTTTTGTCCATCGCTCTGCCCCTCAGCCCAGCACAGCACAGGACCCAAGCTGCTGAATGAATGAACACATGGCACATCGAGGAAATTATCCAATCAGTTTCTTCTGTAAAATGAATATAAATTCAATGCCTACCTTCAAATAATATTTAACACCAATGAAAACCAACTGCGTGCCAGGGTCTGCATATACTCACACCTTTAATCCTCACAGCAGCCTTCTGGGGTGGATGCTGTCAGGATCATTTTTTAAATACTTCTTTGGCTGGACCGGGTCTTAGTCGTAGCACACAGGATCTTCGATCTTCGTTGCCTGATCTTTAGTCGCAGCATGTGGGATCTAGTTCCCTGACCGGGGATGGAACCTGGCCCCCCGGGATTGGCAGCATGGACTCTCGGCCGCTGGACCACCCAGGAGGTCCCCATGCTGCTATCATTATCCCCAGTTTCCAGATGAGGAAACTGAGGAACTGATAGGTCAGGTGACCTGCTCTCCTTTACTTGATTAGAACGGAACCCAGGCAGGGTCTCCAGCAGCCCTGGTTAAACTCAGGAAAACTCACCTCTGTTGAGGGAGGGCTGGGAAGGGCACCTGGAGCAGATGGAAATCCATTGCAGTTATTGCCCCCATGCAGCAGGACCTTATCCCCCAGGGCTGATAACTGACGAGCGTTCTCATCAGGGATCACTCAGGGCCAAGCCTGTCTCGCACGTCTGAGACACCTCCCCAAAACCAAGATACCCTGGCTGAGGAAGATACCTGTGTCTGATGATGGTGAGGGAAATTAAAATGGAGGAGGGCAGGCCTCCGACCTGCCCGCACATGGCCTGGACACGGCCTGGATTCCATGCCTGCCTGCAAGCACAGCAGGTCAGGCAGCACTTTAGACAAGAAAGGCAGCAGGCCTTGGGATTCTTGAGTCCCTGGAGGTCTGGCCAGCCCCCTGGGGTCTAGTGGAGCCTGTGACTCACAGGGTAAAACAAATAGCATTGTAGAAAGGTGAAGGGAACCAGAGCTGTACTTGTGAAGGCCAGCTGCTGAGGACACCCGTCTGTGGCTGGGATTATAAGCCGGAGCCCCAGAAACTGCGGTCTGAAGTCTCTCAAGAGGCCACAAGAAGGCCTGAGATAACCGAGTCGCCCGGGAAATGGGGGAAACCCTTACACTCCTTGTGTGCTCAGTTGCTCAGTCGTGCCTGACTCTTTGTGACCCCGTGGACTGTCACCTGCCAGGCTCCTCTTCCCGTGGAATTTTCCAGGCCAGAATACTGCAGTGGGTTTCCATTTCCTTCTCCAGGGCATCTTCCTGACCCAGGGATCAGCCCTCCCTCAACAGAGGTGAGTTTTCCTGAGTTTAACCAGGGCTGCAGGAGACCCTGCCTGGGTTCCGTTCTAATCAAGTAAAGGAGAGCAGGTCACCTGACCTATCATCTCCTACATTGGCAGCCAGATTCTTTCCCACTGGCGCCCCCTGGGAAGCCCCTAGCTTCTTTAACTGCCCAAGCAAAACAGCATGCGCGCTTTACCGATGGATCGGCTACATATACCGGATCCACTCGCTACTGGAACACAAGGCATGGAATCTGGTCACTACTGAATGGCAGACAACTACCGGGGAAGATAAAAGTAGCCAATCTGCTGGATATAGGCTGTTTAACAGGCTCAAAAACAAGACAATTGAATTGAATGCCATATAAACACCGATTCTTGATCTATAGCCAGTGGACTGGCCACCTGGATTCCCCTATGAGTAAAGAATAACTGCAAACTCACTCCAAAGAGCTGTGGAGAAGAGAATTACGGTCTGACATTTGGGATATTGTTCAAACTACTAATGTTTCTTTTATGTAGATGCTCATAGTGCATCTGTTGCAAATTCCACACAGCAATAGTATAACTTGCTTACAGATGAGCAAACCAGATCCAAGCAGTGGACGCTGACTGCTATGTGGACCAACATCTGGCCTTTGGGAAACTGCTTGTTGGAGAACTCCATCAACGATCATGAACTATATGTTCCCTAAATCCTACAATGCATATTTTTTGGAACAGCCCCTCCATTAGGATCTCTTGTAGAAAGGTGAAGGGAACCAGAGCTGTACTTGTGAAGGCCAGCTGCTGAGGACACCCGCTGTGGCTGGGATTATAAGCGGAGCCCCAGAAACTGCGGTCTGAAGTCTCTCAAGAGGCCACAAGAAGGCCTGAGATAACCGAGTCGCCCGGGAAATGGGGAAACCCTTACACTCCTTGTGTGCTCAGTTGCTCAGTCGTGCCTGACTCTTTGTGACCCGTGGACTGTCACCTGCCAGGCTCCTCTTCCCGTGGAATTTTCCAGGCCAGAATACTGCAGTGGGTTTCCATTTCCTTCTCCAGGGCATCTTCCTGACCCAGGGATCAGCCCTCCCTCAACAGAGGTGAGTTTTCCTGAGTTTAACCAGGGCTGCAGGAGACCCTGCCTGGGTTCCGTTCTAATCAAGTAAAGGAGAGCAGGTCACCTGACCTATCATCTCCTACATTGGCAGCCAGATTCTTTCCCACTGGCGCCCCTGGGAAGCCCTAGCTTCTTTAACTGCCCAAGCAAAACAGCATGCGCGCTTTACCGATGGATCGGCTACATATACCGGATCCACTCGCTACTGGAACACAAGGCATGGAATCTGGTCACTACTGAATGGCAGACAACTACCGGGGAAGATAAAAGTAGCCAATCTGCTGGATATAGGCTGTTTAACAGGCTCAAAAACAAGACAATTGAATTGAATGCCATATAAACACCGATTCTTGATCTATAGCCAGTGGACTGGCCACCTGGATTCCCCTATGAGTAAAGAATAACTGCAAACTCACTCCAAAGAGCTGTGGAGAAGAGAATTACGGTCTGACATTTGGGATATTGTTCAAACTACTAATGTTTCTTTTATGTAGATGCTCATAGTGCATCTGTTGCAAATTCCACACAGCAATAGTATAACTTGCTTACAGATGAGCAAACCAGATCCAAGCAGTGGACGCTGACTGCTATGTGGACCAACATCTGGCCTTTGGGAAACTGCTTGTTGGAGAACTCCATCAACGATCATGAACTATATGTTCCCTAAATCCTACAATGCATATTTTTTGGAACAGCCCCTCCATTAGGATGTCTTGTACCTGAGGATATAAACCCAACTTCTCTGTGTCCATTAGGAACTCCTTCGTCTGGATGCTTAACCCGTGGTGATCACTTATATTGGAAGGGGACCACCTATTATGTTCCCCTCATGAGAACTCAAGTATTGTGGACTCAAATGTTATTGCTTACTCTTTTTGTCTTAAACCCTTACAATTTTGCAAGTGTGGAATGAATGGTTTCTCTTGTTAGTGAATCCTCCAAACCTAAATGCAAGGAAAGCTTGCAGCCAGACGATGAGGGGCCCGGAAAGCTCTGATGAGAAACAAACCAGCTGTGCTCTGGGTCGCTTCTCACCTGCCACAACCTTTCCATCTCACTTGGGGGTTCAGCCTAGACCCTTGGGGTTCACAGGTAGATCTTGCTTCCCATCATCCTGTTCTCATTCCCAGAGGTTGGGCTAGCTGTGGCCCCAAGGGAAGCTGGCTTGAGGGCAAAGGTGTTGTACTAAGTGGGCTAAAGGGAAGCATGGAGCAGGTCGGGGTTCTCAGTGACGCTGCTGAACTGCTGAAATGACCAGCTCCAGCACTGCCCCACCCTGGGGTTTAGCTTTTTTTTTTTTTTTGGCCATTTCTATTGGTCTTTCATTTATTTCCATCTTTGTTCTTTGGCCCGTGTGGGCCTACCATCGCAGTGACCTCTCTTGCTGCAGAGCACCAGCTCTGGGCGCATACACTCCAGAGCTCTGGCTCAGTAGTCAGACACATTGGTCCAGCCGCTCCGCGGCACGTGGGATCTTCCCAGGCCAGGGATTGAACCGGTGCCCCTCGCACTGCAAGGCAGTGTCCTTACCCACTGGACCACCAGGGAAGCCTTTTTTTTTCCTTTTTTGAAACTCTATGTTCATATGTGTTACTTGTACCCAAGATCATCCTAATAAATACAGAAAGGATATGCAACAAAAACCAGAGAGAGGAAAGGCATCTTTCGCAGGTCCTTATGTTTCAAACTAAGAAGAGAGCCTATGTTCCCAGTCAGGAGCTTTGGGAGAGGATGCTCTGAGTGATCGCCTGGACCCCTGTCACAACACACCCAAGAGGCCCTAGGGGCAGGCAGGCTGAGGGGAGGCAAGGAGTGTCTTCTGATAACCCTGCATCCTGGCCCCTCTTTCCCGGCTGAGCCTGGCGAGGCTGCAGGGAAGACCCCCAGCAGGTCCAGGGCATCTGAGACTCAGAGGAGCCACCCGTCTCTCCCCGGGGAGGTGAGACCCCAGGGAAGAAAGGGTCTGATGGGCTATCCAGGCAGATGGGGCCAGGCTCCGATCTCTGAGGAATAAAGGAGTTGTGAGATGAGCATGTGTATGGAGAGGACCTGGCTGTCCCAAGAGGAAAGAGGACACAGCAGGCTTTGCAGTGATGCGTGTGGTTCAGCAGGTGCACAGCTGGCACGAGGAGCCCGAAGCAAAAGGGTTGCTGACCCGGTCAGCAGATTTCCTGTGCCTGTGCACGGCCAGGTGGCCCCTCCCACTGCCAGCACACGGCCCTCAGCCCCCTGGGACGTGTGGTAACAGAGGAAGCCCAGCTGGCCAAAATCGCATTTCTTCAACTTCAGCAGAATGGAAACTAAGCTTAGCTGTGGAGAGAGAAAGCAAGGTCTCTCCTGTGTACATTGGAGCTTACGGCATCAGTTCGCTGCCCACAGTGGTGAGGGGCCATCAGCCAGACGAAGGTCAACCACCAGCGACCCCACCACCAGCAGCCCTGCTGCTGCCCTACAGAGGGCCGGCTGTTTCCTCCGTCGTCGTGCCTCCACCCCACTGACGACTTCCTCCCGCCCACGCCACTGCCTGCAGGCAACCTCACACCTCACCCTGACCCCGTGCTACAGCCCCGAGCCTGGCTCCTGGCCACCCCAGCCTCCTGTCCCCCCCAGAACTGCACACCAGCTGCTCCCGGCCACGCCGGCTTAGTTCTGTGCACTCTTGACTCATGTCATGGAAATCCCTCCTTCCTTTCTGGCTCCCGCCGCGGCCCGCTGGCCCCAGCTCCCCCCAGTTCGGCCCCACCCATAATGTTCTTGACATCTGTTTCTGGTCTTGTTGAGTTTATGCCTATGTTTTTCCCTGCCTCCAGAGGTACACGTGGCAGCATGTGGCTACCGGGACAGGCCTGCAGAGCCGGCAAGAGGGGAGGGAGCAGGGAAATCGCATGATTGTATCCCGAGGCCCAGCACTCCGGTTCCTGCTCCCCCCTCCCCCACCACCCCCCACCCCACCCCAGCTCCTCTGGCCCTGCCCTCCAAAAAACTCACTCATCCAACAGATACTGTCCTCTTTTTCAGAACTCACACACTGCTGCTGTTGACACACATCACATTTGGTCCTCTCTTGGGACAAGAAGGGGATGCTCCCCCAACCTCACCGGGTAGTGAGACAGGCATTTCACCAGCTCACTGGGGTCACTGGGACTACGCATGGCAGATGCCCTAGGAGAGGCTGTCCCCACAGACCTGGCAGCAGGCTGAGGGAGGCTCCGCTTTTCCAGGGCCCTTGCCCAATCACCAAAACCTTACCTGTTGGGAGAGTCTCCATGACAAAGATGGAGTGGTTCTTACCCCCCATCGATGATGATATGCCACCAAGTCAAGAATGGGGACCCCGGGCTTCCCTGGTGGTCCAGTGGGTAAGGACACCGCCTTGTAGTTCAAGGGGCGCCGGTTTGATCCCTGGCCTGGGAAGATCCCACGTGCCTTGGAGCGGCTGGACTGATGTGTCCAACTACCGAGCTGGAGCTCTGGAGCGCGTGCGCCCAGAGCCGGTGCTCTGCCGCGAGAGAGGCCACTGCGATGGGAGGCCCACACAGGCCAAAGAACGAAGATAAATAAATGAAAGATCAATAGAAGTGGCCAAAAAAACAAAAATTTAAAAAAAAAAAAAAAAAGAATGGGGATCCCACGGGAACAGCTCGCCCAGGCAAACCAGAGGCCGCCTCTGACGTGCAGATGGAGACATGTCTGCAGTGGGTCCGATGGGACAGTGGAGGGCTGCCACTCTCGGAGCCCTGAACCCCTGTGACCTGGAAATCTGGGGCCTTTGGTGTGTTTGCAAAGGACAAACTGTAGTCCTCCCACAAGTGCTTGGCAAGCAATGGCAAAAGCTTTCTTGTCTCAGTAATCAGCTGGCTACTTTCCGAGTGGCTCAGTGGTAAGGAATCCGCATGCCAAGCAGGAGATGAGGGCTCGATCCCTGGGTCAAGAAGATCCCCTAGAGAAGGAAATGGCAACCCACTCCAGTATTCTCGCCTGGGAGATCCCAAGGGTAGAAGAGCCTGGCGGGCCACAGTCCACGGGCCGCAGAATCGGACGGACCGAGCCACCGAGTAACAACCATCCGCACACCAGGTCTCGGCGATGTCCATGACTAAAGGCTGCCTGGCACCGGGGGTGACCTTCACCACCAGGGCCGAGCCAGAGGTGCTGGTGAGGCTGATGGTGCTCCCACAGAGCCCAGGCCGAAAGCATGCCGCGGGGGGCCTCCCTGTTGGTCCGGTGGTTAAGATTCTGCGCTGCCAGTGCGGGGGGCCTGGGTTCGATTCCTGGTCGGGGAACTAAAACCCCACAGGCCATAGGGCATAGTCAAAACAAAAACAAACAGAAAAAAACAACGAGTGGGCTTGCTCTGCTGAGCAGCCTCTGACCTTTGAAGGCGTCTTGGGAGAGACCTGTGAGGTCTTGGGGTGTGATGGGAAACCTCCTTTAGGGGCAGATGAGCTACCAGAAAGCTGAGGCTTGTGCCTCCCTCTGCCCGGGTGGCCGCAGGTTCAGCGAATTCTGGCCCGGGCGGGCCGGTCTTCAGCATCCCCGGGCACGTGGTGCCCAGAGGGCCACCAACCACAGCAACAGACACGCGGGCGGAGCAGGACGGCCCTCAGGCCAGTCAGGGGAGTCAGGCAGGACGACGTCCAGTATCTTTCTGTGAACGGCTGCAGGGCTAACTGAGAAGTCAGACCCACCAAGACTGCCCACGGTGGGATCCGCAGCCCGACCCCCTGGAGAACGCCCAGCGAGTTTCCGTCAACGTCACACACACAACGTGAGGCCGGAGCCCCAAGAGAGGATCTGCGGTCTGTCTGGTGCTCCCAAGTGCCTCACTAGAACATAAACTCCATGCGTGGTCTCCAGGGTGGGGGTGATGGTGTATGCCCCTCACTGCCGCCTCCAAGCCTAGGGGGGCACCCAGCACAGAGTAGGTGCCCTATAGTTGTGGCTCAAAGGATGGATGCCTCACTCACCAGGTAACCTCTCTTCTAATTCTTATGGCCACTCCGTGAGATGGACGATTAGCATTCCCATTTTACAGACAAGGAAGCTGAGGTTCCGAGACACGGGGACTTTACCGAGGCCCCAGCCAGGGCTTGGCCCAGCAGCCTCAGCTGGCTCCACGGCCTCCAAGGCGCACAGGCTGGGGAAGTGACCAGGGGACTGGCTTCTTTGTGGGTGGGGAACACACGCAGTAGATCTTTGGGCGGCCGAGTGCCTCTGGAGCCCTGAGCCTGGCACAGCAGAGCAGGCCCGGCTGGCCTCCCAAGGTGGGCAAAGGAAACCAAGCAGAAAGAACCAGACTGAGCTGCCAAGAAGACATACAGCCTTTAATCATGCTGGACAAGCAGGGCGGGGTCAGGTCGGGCTCGGGATGGGGGTGGGGGGCGCACAGGACCAGCCTTCGCGGCACCGGCTCAGGCCCTGCTGCCGCCCCCAACGTGGCCATGGCTCCCCGGCTATGGGTAAGGCCATGGCCCCCCCCGGCCCCTGGCCCCCAGCCTCTGACCTTGAAGGCGTCTGGGAGAGACCTGTGAGGTCTTGGGGTGTGATGGGAAACCTCCTTTAGGGGCAGATGAGCTACCAGAAAGCTGAGGCTTGTGCCTCCCTCTGCCCGGGTGGCCGCAGGTTCAGCGAATTCTGGCCCGGGCGGGCCGGTCTTCAGCATCCCCGGGCACGTGGTGCCCAGAGGGCCACCAACCACAGCAACAGACACGCGGGCGGAGCAGGACGGCCCTCAGGCCAGTCAGGGGAGTCAGGCAGGACGACGTCCAGTATCTTTCTGTGAACGGCTGCAGGGCTAACTGAGAAGTCAGACCCACCAAGACTGCCCACGGTGGGATCCGCAGCCCGACCCCCTGGAGAACGCCCAGCGAGTTTCCGTCAACGTCACACACACAACGTGAGGCCGGAGCCCCAAGAGAGGATCTGCGGTCTGTCTGGTGCTCCCAAGTGCCTCACTAGAACATAAACTCCATGCGTGGTCTCCAGGGTGGGGGTGATGGTGTATGCCCCTCACTGCCGCCTCCAAGCCTAGGGGGGCACCCAGCACAGAGTAGGTGCCCTATAGTTGTGGCTCAAAGGATGGATGCCTCACTCACCAGGTAACCTCTCTTCTAATTCTTATGGCCACTCCGTGAGATGGACGATTAGCATTCCCATTTTACAGACAAGGAAGCTGAGGTTCCGAGACACGGGGACTTTACCGAGGCCCCAGCCAGGGCTTGGCCCAGCAGCCTCAGCTGGCTCCACGGCCTCCAAGGCGCACAGGCTGGGGAAGTGACCAGGGGACTGGCTTCTTTGTGGGTGGGGAACACACGCAGTAGATCTTTGGGCGGCCCGAGTGCCTCTGGAGCCCTGAGCCTGGCACAGCAGAGCAGGCCCGGCTGGCCTCCCAAGGTGGGCAAAGGAAACCAAGCAGAAAGAACCAGACTGAGCTGCCAAGAAGACATACAGCCTTTAATCATGCTGGACAAGCAGGGCGGGGTCAGGTCGGGCTCGGGATGGGGGTGGGGGGCGCACAGGACCAGCCTTCGCGGCACCGGCTCAGGCCCTGCTGCCGCCCCCAACGTGGCCATGGCTCCCCCGGCTATGGGTAAGCACCAGAGACCACCACCGGGGCCACCTCTGCCCCCGGGCGTCTCCACAAGCACCAGTGGGCGGAAGCCACCTCCCACGAGGGAGAGAGAGGCTCAGGCCACCTGAGGTGGGGGGGAGGGAAAGACGGGGGGCCACCAGGCTGTCCCACCCCGGGAGAAGGGAAGGGACAGAAGTCCTGATGTCCTTCACGTGGCCTCAGCTCCTCCCAGTGCCTCCCTCGGCATCATGGCTCAGAGGAGGGTCCCTGACTGACCTGGAACGTCGCTGGCTTCGGTTCCCAGACCTGCTGAGGAGCCCAAAGCCCGGTGCCCTCCATCCTGGCTCGTCGCCCGGCAGTGGCATTTGCCACGGGGGCCGCAGCTCCAGGCAGCTCTGCTGGGCAGGAGCGCTGCCCACCCAGGGCCTCAGCACCTTCACAGAGCCTGGAGGGCCAAGGGCGCGGGCTGGCGAGGGGCACCGAGGAGGTGAGAGCAGCCGGGGACAGACACTGGGGTCTGACGGCGGCTGGGAGGACGGAGGCCCAGGCACCCTTGGCAGAGAGGACTAGGCAGGGCCCTGAGGTCGCCCAGGATCGGGATCAGGGCGAGGAGGGTTTGCCCTGAGGGTGGTGGGAGGGGCGGGAGTCCTTGCAGGATCCATCCTAGCCTTGCGGGGAGCTAGGTCTGAGCTCCCTTCCCCAGGGGCGGCGGTACCCCAAAATGCCTCCAAGCTCCTGGGTCCTCTCCTCACAGCGCCTGTCCCCTGATCAAGCTCCATCTGGGTTTGCTTTCGGGATGGGCATTGGGCAGAAAAGAAAGGAACAGGCTGAGGATCCCCATTCCACCTCGGTACCCTACCCCATCGGCCTTGGGGAGCGGTGGGTGACGAGCAGCCGCAGGGCCTGCAGGCCCAGAGCACAGACATGTGCGATCAGAGCCCCACGGATTTCTCTGGGGCTGGTTTCCAGATCCTCTGTGTCTCCCCTCCCTGGCGGGACTGGGGGCTCACGGAGAGCAGGGCCCGTGTCTGCTTCGCCTCTGCCTTCCCGGAGCCAGGCACAGGGCAGGCACTCCAGAGCGGATGCACTGAATAAACGCGCAAGTGAGGGCAAAAGAGAGAAGGGAGGAGTCGAAAGAGGCTAGAGGAAGAAATGTCTAGAAGGAGGAGAGGATATAAGGATGTTGGGAAGATTCCAAAAGGTTTGGGAGATTCCAGAATGTTCAGAAAGTACCCAAATGTCATGACCGTCGTAGGACCTGGTGACCCAAGAGGGGTCCGTGGACCGGCAGCACCAGCATCACTCAGGAATAGTCCAGAAATGCTGGATCCTGGGCCCACCTGACACCTGCCACATCAGACTCTGCCTTTCAGCACAATCCCTCAGGGATGCGTATGCACATTCACGTTTGAAAATTGCTGGTCTTAAAGACGGGGGGAAGTTCTGGAAGACTTAGGTTAGGAGGTTTGTTAAAATGTCCAGGAGAGGAGAGAGGCAGGCACAGAGCAGAAGAGGTGACGGAGGGGAGGGAAGAGGAGGAAGCCTGCCCGGCACGCCAGGTCCGGGGCCCACATCACAGATGGGCAGACTGAGGACGACAGACCTGCCCACGGCCCCCCATGCCCGCACTGCCCCCGGGAGGCCTTAGTCGTCCTCGGGCTTGATGAGGTGGCCGCTGAAGGTGATGTAGGTGTCGATGTCGTCGCTGTAGACGGCGTTCTCACGCTCGCGCCTGAAGAGCCGCGCCCAGACGTGGTCGCCGGGCGCCAGGGCCAGCATGACGCTCTGGCTCTGCATGATGCTGCGGTCGCTGGGCTGCGCGTAGAGGATGACGGCGGCCTTGTCGTTGTGCACCACGTGCACGTAGGTCTCCTTGAAGTTCCAGCTGTGCACGTTGAGGCTGAAGAAGTAGAGGCCACGCAGCGGGGCGACGAAGCGCCCGGAGGCCAGGTCGAAGTGCCCGTCCGGGTTCACAAAGACCGTGTCAAACAGCAGCGGCTGGAAGCCCTCGCTGCTGTGCAGGGCCGCCTTGCGGCCCACCGAGAAGGCCGAGAAGCGCGTCGGGCACGGTCCGCCGGGGCTGCCCGCCTGCCCCTTGGCGCCCTTGAGGCCCTGGGGGCCGCGCTCCCCCCGGGGGCCCTCCCTGCCCAGCTTGCCGGGTGAGCCCAGCAGGCCTCGGTCCCCTTTGTCACCTGTGGGGACAAGAAGGGGAGACGTCAGGGTGGGCACCCAGGCCTGCGGTGAAACGTCTGCAGAAGGCTCCGTCCCGGCCCACAGGAGGCAGGCCGGGGGAGCCAGCTCTTACGGAGCACCTACGGCCTGCCGGGCATCGCTGCCCCGAGGGAGCGTCTAAAGGAGACCGCACGTCCACTGCCACTCACCGCCACTCGAGAGGGGAAGGGACCCGGCCGGGTGGCGCCGCTGAGGAGCAGGGCAGGCGGGACCCCCGCTGCACTCCGTCCCCACGCCGGCCGGCTCCCTCCTCGGCACTGACGGTCTGACTGCGGTCTCCGCCAGGCCAGGCCAGGCCCCCGGGGTCCACGGCACCCAGAGGGACTCCAGGGGCATGTGAGGGTGGCATTTCTGATCTAAAGAGGGAGTCACCTGGACGGAAGCTTCCAGATTCAGAGTCAGGCAGCCCCTGGTGGGGGTTACCACCCCTCTGTGTGACCTGGGGCATTCACGGGCAGGGTGTGGGGACGTGTTGTCTGTGTCTTGAAGAGGATCATGTCCACCTCACAGAGGGTGTTCGTGAGCCCCGTGGGAAAGCACCAGGCGAACTCTGCAGACGCGAGGCAGGGCCGTTCACCCGGCTCAGCCCAGCACCGCCTGCCCTGGGCCCTGACGGCATCGGCCCTGCTCCCCGGACAGGCGCGCCTCTGCCCAGCCCTGGTTCCGGGCTGACCCTGAATGCAAGAAAAGCAGCTGGCCACCTACTTTTTTTAACCATCTATTTCTTGAAGGCCGGTGTTGTTTAGTCACTCAGTCTGACTTTTCTGCGACCCCCTGGACTGGAGCCCACCAGGCTCCTCCGTCCATGGGATTCTCCAGGCAAGAATACTGGAGGGGGTTGCCATTTCCTCTTTTAGGGGATCTTCCTGACCCAGAGATCAAACCCACATCTCCTGCAGCACCTGCGTTGGCAGGCGGATTCTTTACCACTGAGCCACCTGGGAAGCTGTGCTTCCGGAGGGACCAGAGCCCATAGATTTCCCTGCGGCCCATCCCTGTGCCTGCAGCCGCCCTCAGCCCCGTCCCTTTGAACGAAATGGGCAGCCTGGTGTTCTCCCGGGTGCCCGTCTGACCACAGCGATGCTGCCGGGAAGAGAAGACCGGGCAGCTAAGAGGACACGGGCGCTCGAAGGAGAAGCCTGAAGGGAAGCAGGGAGGAGGGGGGCGAGGGCTTGGAAGGCTTCCTCACCGGCCCCACTGGCGAAATAACCACACCAGTTACTTTATCCATGTCCTCCACTAGGCAGTCCGCAGAGCGCTTGCTTCATCCCAGTGCGGAGGGAGGCGAGTTACGGTTTACACAGGAGGCTGAGCCCAGGGAGGACGGGACCCGCCTGCCCACACAGCGAGGGAGCGGAAGAGATGGGCTGGGACCAGGGAGGGTGCCAGGCGCCTTCCGCCATAGTGGACACCCTCCCCACCCGGTAGGCAGCTTGAGAGGCAGCCCAAGAGAGGTGACACGGGATTTTAGGGGGGATGGGAAGGAGGGTGCACTGTCAACAGCCAGGTACTCATTAACACGGAGGGCATTGCTGGCCTTGGGGAAGCAGGGGTGTGTGAGACGGTGGGGAGAGTGGGAAGAGGAAGAGAGGTGTCCTCGGCCACCAGACCTGACGGCCGGAAGGTCTCAGATCCGCAGGTGGACTGGCCCTCTGAGTTCCTCCCCATACGTCCTCGCTCTGCCCCTGACGGCTGTGCGAGCCAGAAGATCTCCTCCCCTCTCGGAGACTCAGTTTTCCCCATCCACAAAATGGGCAGATGGCAGCCCTTACAGAGCTGTTATGAGCAAAGACGGAGGTTAAGGAGACCAGGGGCCCGGCCTCAGGAGCATTCAGTCCAGGCATCAGTCTGACTTTTCTGACCCCTGGACTGGAGCCCACCAGGCTCCTCCGTCCATGGGATTCTCCAGGCAAGAATACTGGAGGGGGTTGCCATTTCCTCTTTTAGGGGATCTTCCTGACCCAGAGATCAAACCCACATCTCCTGCAGCACCTGCGTTGGCAGGCGGATTCTTTACCACTGAGCCACCTGGGAAGCTGTGCTTCCGGAGGGACCAGAGCCCATAGATTTCCCTGCGGCCCATCCCTGTGCCTGCAGCCGCCCTCAGCCCCGTCCCTTTGAACGAAATGGGCAGCCTGGTGTTCTCCCGGGTGCCCGTCTGACCACAGCGATGCTGCCGGGAAGAGAAGACCGGGCAGCTAAGAGGACACGGGCGCTCGAAGGAGAAGCCTGAAGGGAAGCAGGGAGGAGGGGGGCGAGGGCTTGGAAGGCTTCCTCACCGGCCCCACTGGCGAAATAACCACACCAGTTACTTTATCCATGTCCTCCACTAGGCAGTCCGCAGAGCGCTTGCTTCATCCCAGTGCGGAGGGAGGCGAGTTACGGTTTACACAGGAGGCCGCGAGCCCAGGGAGGACGGGACCCGCCTGCCCACACAGCGAGGGAGCGGAAGAGATGGGCTGGGACCAGGGAGGGTGCCAGGCGCCTTCCGCCATAGTGGACACCCTCCCCACCCGGTAGGCAGCTTGAGAGGCAGCCCAAGAGAGGTGACACGGGATTTTAGGGGGGATGGGAAGGAGGGTGCACTGTCAACAGCCAGGTACTCATTAACACGGAGGGCATTGCTGGCCTTGGGGAAGCAGGGGTGTGTGAGACGGTGGGGAGAGTGGGAAGAGGAAGAGAGGTGTCCTCGGCCACCAGACCTGACGGCCGGAAGGTCTCAGATCCGCAGGTGGACTGGCCCTCTGAGTTCCTCCCCATACGTCCTCGCTCTGCCCCTGACGGCTGTGCGAGCCAGAAGATCTCCTCCCCTCTCGGAGACTCAGTTTTCCCCATCCACAAAATGGGCAGATGGCAGCCCTTACAGAGCTGTTATGAGCAAAGACGGAGGTTAAGGAGACCAGGGGCCCGGCCTCAGGAGCGACCAGCTGTTCGCAGCCCGCAACAGCAGAAGTAGCTTCCTTGGGGTCTGGTTTTAAAGGACAAGGAGTCGGCTCTCACCTGGATAGCTCGAGGGGTCCCCGCCACTCTCCCCGCTCCTGCCCTGGTCTCCCTCTGTCTATTCTCCAGGAGAAACTAGGGGGATCCATGTGAAACCTAAGCTGGGTCAGGCCGCTTCTCTGCTCAAACCCTCCCCTGACCCCCCTCACACAGAGGAGAAGGCCATGATTTATTTCTAACCTCAGTTCCTCCCGCTGTCCCCCGCTTTTAAACCCACCAGGTCTACTCCTGCCCCGGGGCCTTTGCACCTGCTGTCCACTCTGCCTGGAAGGCCCCTCCCCAGGTCCCCACGTGGCTCCTTCCCCACCTTCTCAGTGACACCCACACCTACCCTGACCACCCCCCTTTCATATGCAGCCTCTCCACCCTGCACTCTCAATGCCCGACCCTGCTCCACCTCCTGCCTTCCAGGCGTTGGTCACCATCAGTCTCTTTAGCCTGAGGGACATGCTGATTGCTCACTGTCAGCCGTCCCCCCCAGAACAGCAGCGCTGGTGGTGGCATCTCTGCCTGGTTTCTACACACTCCGTCCCCGAATTCAGGATGATCCCGGCACCCGGTGGGTCCTCAATAAATGTGTGAATGAAAGAAAGGGTCTGGGACAGTTTTCTGTCCTGGTGTCTCCCGTTCGTCTCACCTCGCCGCCCCGCGGGCCGGGAAGACACCCTCCCCCTGCCCTCCCTGACCCCAGCCTGACCGGTCCAGCCCCAGCCGCGTGCGAGTCCTCACCCTTCAGGATGGTGATGTTAATGTAGGGCCTGACCTCAGGCATCACGTACGGGAGGGCGGACTGGGAGGCTGCGGACGCATGCGCAGAATCCGCAAGGACCATGGCATCTTCAGAGTCACAGCACCGTCGGCAGTGCCCCGGGGAGCCAGAGGCCGCGGCTTCCCCAGAGGTGGGCTCCTGGGTGGGGAGTCCAGACACCGAGAGAGGGAGCAGGAGCACTGCCCAGAGGAGCCCCAGGGCAGCTGTCCCCATGGCGACCTGGACCAGGGAAGGAAGGACAGGAGGTTACCACTCCGCGGACGCTGAGTGTGGATGCCGCCACCTGCAGCACGCGCATTCCTGACATAGACCGGGGCCGGAGCACTCGTGCCCCCATTGAACAGACGGGCAGACTGAGGCCTCCACAGGAGGGCACGTTCTCCAAGCTCACAAAGAGACCTGTGATAGCGCAGGGCCTGGAGGCTGAATCTCCAGGCCCTGGTGCTTTGTGCCACACGTGGGCCCTCGAATGAGGACCTCCTCTGAAGACGAGGCTCCTGGGAGCTCTTTGCTGGGGTGGGTGAGGAAGATGCCCTGCTGCCCACGTGTCACAGCCAATGAGGCTGTGAAACGCCCTACCCACCCCCTCAGCCTCCCTGCGGCGTGTTCCTGGTCCCTGGCTCTGCCTCAATGGAGTACAAGTTCTAAGAAGGCGCCCCCTTGGGACAGGCTAATTAGAAACGAACAAAAGAAGTCCCTGCAGGAATGCAACAAGGAAGGTGTGCAGCGGGTGCAGACCACCTCTCCCTCAGCATCCTCCAGCAGTCAACAACCTACAGCCTCAACCCTCCCCACGCAGCCCTATAGGGCGGGAGCAGGAGAGGGTGAATTCATTGGAAGGTGGCTATGTCAATCATCTTAGACCTACCAATCAACTGCCAAGGTGGTAAATTGAAATTAAGGGGCAGGACCAAGGCGTTTTGGAAAATTTAAAAGGGAACAGGGACGTCCAAGGATTTGTGAGGCCCTGTCTTTGGCCTTGGCCAAAGAGATCCGGAGTTCCAGGCGAGGGGTAGAAGGTAGCCTGGCCAGCAACGACGGGAGACAAGCCGGGCTGGTGGGCAGGAAGCCAGGCAAAGAGCCTGTGAGGTGGAGGCAGACGTTGGGGGCTGGCATGCCTTATCGCAGGATCAGAAACTCGTTTTTGAAACCAGACTGGTTTTTACACTTCTAGCGTTTCTTTGTTTATTTCCTTTCTGGTCTCCTTTAACATTTAGTACAATTCAAAAATATTTTTCTGTGGTTAATACGTGTAGAGAAGGTAAAATTATTATTTTTTTAAGTGCCATTGTATCCTAACCTGAGCACTGAACTAAGAGTTGAGTCTTAAAGGGGCAGGAGCCCTTCGTGCAATAGCCGCCCCCTCCCCGCGGCTGGGCAGTAGCAGGAGAAGAGAGGGGTGGGCGGGCAACCCCAGAGCCTCACCCTCTCCTGGAGGTAGCCCTTCTCAATCCCCTTCCCCACCCTGTTCTGAATTCCTGGTTCTGCTCCATGAGGCAGGTCAGATCTTCAGAGAACTGCATTGCCTCTGTTCAAGATCATCACCCTTACCTTTCATTTGTAAAATTATACATCCCAGCAGTTTTGAAAAGAGCAAAATCCCCTCTTTTCTGGCCATGGATATGACTGCCCAGGAAAAGGTGAGACTTTCGAGTCAGATCTGAGTTTCCAGAATAGTTTACAGGCTTTGTGACCTAGGGTTAGTGGCTTAACCTCTCTGGGCTTCTTGCACCTTAACATTTTACAAGGAAGCGACACGGCCACCTCCTTCCCAGGTTATGTGGGAGGATTTAAACGCGGGAAAATTGCCTGTCTTATAAAAGGCTCTTAATTCAACCTTTGCTCCTTTCTCTGCTGCCCAACATGACCTCTCCCCAGGGCCTGCATGGGACAGGAAGAGCAGGACTGTTCCCAGAGAACTGGCATGGTCTGGGGACATTTCACTTGGACCAGTCAGCTGGGAGTCAAAATATCTGTGACACAGAACTGTGACCTGGGGCGGGGGGAGGGGGGATGCAGGAAGCAGGAAGCAGAGCTGCCTAAAACAAAAGTAGTAAGAGCCACGGCCACGGTCACTAGCTGTCCCTGGGGGAGGGGGCCGGGCAGGGATCCAGTGGAGGCACCCTGCCATGGGGGTGACTCGGGGGTCCCTGCTGCCTCCACGATGGAGCTGGGGCCTCTTGGGGGTCGAGGGAGAGTCAGGCCTTGCTGAGCAGATTTGGTGTAGGGGGGCACCAGCCAGGAGCCCTGGGGGCAGCCCTTCACCAGTGCTAACATCTCAGTTGGTCCGGAGGAAGGGAGGGGGAGGGGGGAGGCTAGAGGGGCTGGCCGGGGTCAGCGGGCGAGAGCAGGGCCCTGAGATGTGTCCAGGACGACAAGAGGAAGGGGAGGAATTCCAGGCTCTGACCCCACCCCCCTCAGCCCTGCTGGAGGAAGTTGCAGGACCTCCCGTTACTCACTCTGCGTCCGACTGCCTCCAACAGCAGCTCACGGGCCCCGGGTCTCGGGGCCGCCTCTGGTTCCTTGACACATGCTTGCGATAGTAACTGGTTGCTGGCCCAGACCCCTGGACCTGGCGGGCTGGCCCGGGAGGGAGGGAGGGAGAGATGGAGGCAGCGAGGAGGGAGGGAGGGAGGGAGGGCGGAGGGAGCAGGCTGCGCTGGCTTCCCACTGCCCCTCCTCCCCGCTCCCTCCCCTCCAGCCTCTGGGCTCCTCGGAGTTAAAGGGAGCCGTGGATTTCCTCAGCTTCACTCTTTGGTGGTCTTAGAGCGTCTTGTTTAATTCAGAGACTCCATACATTTCCAGCAGGAAGGGGCCTGAGGCCCTGATGTGTGAACTGGGAAACTGAGTCTGGGAAGGGGGAAGGGCGGGAGCCCCATAAGTCGCTCAGAAAGGGGGAGGCAGTGCAGGAATCCTGACGCTGGGGGCTCCAGCCTAAGCCGAGGGGCTAGTTCAAAGGCGCCAGCCCAGGAGCCTCAGGCTGAGACCCTGGCTCGGGCACCCACTGGCCAGTCCCTTTCCTCTCGCACCCTAGTTCTGTGTAGAACTTGGGTCCCCAGCCTCAGCTGCGCCCATCGCCCGTCGCAAGAGGAAGCTTAGTAAATGTTTTGTTGAGGGAGGGTCTCACCTCCTTGGGGATCAGGTAAGGGCGGCTGCCTAAAACAAAAGTAGTAAGAGCCACGGCCACGGTCACTAGCTGTCCCTGGGGGAGGGGGCCGGGCAGGGATCCAGTGGAGGCACCCTGCCATGGGGGTGACTCGGGGGTCCCTGCTGCCTCCACGATGGAGCTGGGGCCTCTTGGGGGTCGAGGGAGAGTCAGGCCTTGCTGAGCAGATTTGGTGTAGGGGGGCACCAGCCAGGAGCCCTGGGGGCAGCCCTTCACCAGTGCTAACATCTCAGTTGGTCCGGAGGAAGGGAGGGGGAGGGGGGAGGCTAGAGGGGCTGGCCGGGGTCAGCGGGCGAGAGCAGGGCCCTGAGATGTGTCCAGGACGACAAGAGGAAGGGGAGGAATTCCAGGCTCTGACCCCACCCCCCTCAGCCCTGCTGGAGGAAGTTGCAGGACCTCCCGTTACTCACTCTGCGTCCGACTGCCTCCAACAGCAGCTCACGGGCCCCGGGTCTCGGGGCCGCCTCTGGTTCCTTGACACATGCTTGCGATAGTAACTGGTTGCTGGCCCAGACCCCTGGACCTGGCGGGCTGGCCCGGGAGGGAGGGAGGGAGAGATGGAGGCAGCGAGGAGGGAGGGAGGGAGGGAGGGCGGAGGGAGCAGGCTGCGCTGGCTTCCCACTGCCCCTCCTCCCCGCTCCCTCCCCTCCAGCCTCTGGGCTCCTCGGAGTTAAAGGGAGCCGTGGATTTCCTCAGCTTCACTCTTTGGTGGTCTTAGAGCGTCTTGTTTAATTCAGAGACTCCATACATTTCCAGCAGGAAGGGGCCTGAGGCCCTGATGTGTGAACTGGGAAACTGAGTCTGGGAAGGGGGAAGGGCGGGAGCCCCATAAGTCGCTCAGAAAGGGGGAGGCAGTGCAGGAATCCTGACGCTGGGGGCTCCAGCCTAAGCCGAGGGGCTAGTTCAAAGGCGCCAGCCCAGGAGCCTCAGGCTGAGACCCTGGCTCGGGCACCCACTGGCCAGTCCCTTTCCTCTCGCACCCTAGTTCTGTGTAGAACTTGGGTCCCCAGCCTCAGCTGCGCCCATCGCCCGTCGCAAGAGGAAGCTTAGTAAATGTTTTGTTGAGGGAGGGTCTCACCTCCTTGGGGATCAGGTAAGGGCGGCCACCAGGTCAACTGCCCCACCCCCCAGTGGGCACCAAAGCCCTGCTCCTCTGTCTGGAAATTTTCCCAGGGCGGCCCATCTTCCTGGTCTTCTAGAGAAAATCCACCCACGGAAATAACCCCCAAGATGTTCGCAGGAGGGCAGCCTGCACAGAAAGTCGCAGGGCTCCAAGCAGGGTCTTGCCTCAGTTTCCTTCGGGTGAGGCAGCGGGAGGTTTGCGAAGGCCGCAGCCCCGGCTCCCTGGAGTCAGAGACTCTCTCGCAGGTCCCTCAGCCTCTGGCCCTCTCTGCGTTTGCTGGGCACTTACTGCTGGGCCTGGCCGCATCTTTGCAGCGGCTTCTGTCACGCCAAGGGTGTTAACAGCCCTTATTTCTATGCTGCTTACCCCAGCTTTGGGAAAAAGAGCTAGTGGTCGAGTGGCTGTGCCTCCCCCAGGGCCACTCAGTGCATAAAGAGGAACCACAGCCCTACAGAAAGGCAGGAGTTTCCACGATGGCACAGCTGGGCACGGCTGTGGGCAAAGGCTGCCGTTCGGGGTCTGTCTTGGGTAGAGAGAGGAGGTGACTCTGACTCTCAGGAGGTACAGGAGTGCCTCGATGTAAAGGGGACTTTATTGAATTTTGGGGCGTTGGGCATTAACCCCCAGGCTTCACTCACAGCTGAGCAAAGGGTGAAGGAGGAGCGACGCTGGCTGTGTGTTGTTGACCCTCTCTTATCTCTGAGTTTCTGTTTTTCTCAATTACTTCGGGGGATGATCGCACATCAGAACACCCAGGCCTGAAAGGACCTATAGAGATGAGCCAATCCAATCCCTTAATCTGTCTGGCAAGGACACTATGACTCAGAGAGGGCACGTCTTTGGCTCCAGGTCACACAGCAGACAGGAGTCCAAGCTGACGCTCCCAGCTTCTAGCTTTGTGCAGCTTCCCTCTCCCAGGCCCACCTGGAGCCCTCCCCCCACCCTATTTAGGGGTCCAAGGCAGCGCAAAGGAGCACAGAGGGAAGGACTGTGGACCCTGGGAAACCTACCAGGTCCACACTGGCTGTGCCCTCTACGTGGCCCTGCCCCGGGCAGCATTCCCAGGGCCGGGAGCCAGGGCTGCAGAGGGAGGGAGGAGGCAGGGGAGCCCCTCTGCTGCCCCGGCCACAGCCGCCAGCGGGAAAGGGCTGCATCAGCAGTCCTGGAGGCGACACAGCTCTTGGCCAGCTCTCGAGATCTGGCTGAGAGAGCCAAGTCTGGGGACAAAGGCAAGGGGAGCTGATGGGGGCTGCGGGGAGGCAGGGTGGGGACACAGGAGTGTCTGGTCGCGGGCCCAGAGCACGCTCCTGCCACGCTCCAGAGGCCCTCAGCAGAAGAGCCTCCTCTCAAAAGTTTGGGAAATAATGTTGTTGTTCAGTTGCTAAGTTGTGTCCAGCTCTTTGGGACCCTATGGGCTGCCGCGCGCCAGGCTTCCCCGACCTTCGCTATCTCCTGGAGTTTGTTCACATTCCTGTCCACTGAGTCACTGCCGCCGTCTCACCAGCTCAGCCGCTGCTGCCCTCTTCTCCTTCTGCCTCCAGTCTTTCCCAACACCGGGGTCTTTCACAGTGAGTGAGAAGGTAATTTTTGTAAAGGTGGTGTGACACCCGTTATTAAAAGTGGTCCAGAGTTTCAAGTGGATGGTAAAGCAATCCTTTGTAGAAAAGAATTGAAATATCTGTATTATACATGTAATCCAGTTATATTTTACACACTTCCTTTGGAATGCCCAAAGAAGGTGCTAATGTCATTCTAATGATTTAGTTTTGTTATAATAAACTTGGTATATGTATTGGGGGAAAAAAGAACGAGCCTCCTCTCACTTAACAGGTGAGGAGGTTGAGGTCTGGACAAGCAAACGCTTCTCACCAGACTCTAGGTCCAGCTTCTTTGATTTCCAGGAAAGAGGGCCTTGTCTCTGTCCAGGGTCCCAGGCAGCTGGCTGTCGTAGGGGCAGAGCAGACAAGAGACCTGGACTCTGGAATGTTATATACACTTGAATATGTGTCCTCCAAAGCTCTTCCACCCTGCTGAAGACGGGTCCATTTAGGCGTCAGCTTCTGGTCTCCCAGGCATTCCACAGATTTCCCCAGCAGCCCAAGTAGCCTGGAGACAGATTCCCGGCCCCAGATCAGGCAAAACTGGGTCACAACTCAGCTCCACCTCCTTCTAGCTGTGTGACCTTGGGCAGGTCCCCCTACCTCTGAGCCTCGGTCTCCCTGGGCCAGAGGGATAGGAGGGAACCAAGCCCACCTGAGAAGCCTGGCGGGATATCCAATGGGCATTCTCTACTGGCCACCCATCCGCGCTTCTCCTGGGTTCAACCCTGTTTACGGTGAGGGCATGCGCACAGATGAGCCAGGCCCGCGGACTCTCGGAGCCACGCTAGCCACGCCCACCTTCCAGCCCAAAGTTGGGAAGATATAAAAACAGGGACATTTAGCCCGTGCTTCCAAAGCACCAAGAGACCTTCATGCATTTTTAAAGCATAAAATGTGTGCCTGCCATAAAGTGAGACAGAACAGAGACCATGATTCCCAGAGTCAGCCACGCAAGTGGTGTAGGCAAGTCGTGTTGCTCGGTTGCCCAGTCCAACTCTGAGACCGCAGCACGGCAGGCCTCCCTGTCCCTCCCCGTCTCCCGAAGTTTGCCCAAGTTCATGCCCATCGCGTCGGTGACGCCATCCAGCCGACGCATCCTCTGACGCGCTCTTCTTCTGTCCTCTATCTCTTCCAGCGTCGGGACTTTCCCAACGAATCCCTGATGTCACAGATCTATTAATAACTGTTCTCGGGCACTCATCGAGAAACTAAACTAAGGACACCGTGAGCGCCACCTACTGGGCAGAGGCATCGCGCCCGCACCCACGCCAGGCCACCCGCGGCTGGCGCTCTCCACCCGTCCCCTTAGGGAGCTAGGAAGGAAGGGGAGGAGAGGGGGCAGATGAGGGCCCACTGAGCTGCGCTAGGGGGTGCCAGGCACCCATTCCCTCATTTCTTCCTCCAAGCAGACTGGGCCGACTGTCGCTCTGCCAAAAGCGGCTAGCCGACTCGGCTTCCTGGGTCTGCTGAGCCCCTCCTTCGACCAGCTGAGAAGTCCTGGGAGAACTTCAGGGCTCAATCTCTCCGTCCTGGGCTTTCAGCACCCCACGTCTGCTCCTACCAGTGTCAATCTGACTTGGGCGAGTTTAATCCCATTTTACAGAAGAGGAAAGAGGTTCCCCAAGAAGCCTATAGAAAAAAAGAGCCAGTCCCATCCCAGTCCTCCTGGCTCCTGTTGTGACACAGAGGGAAACTGAGGCTCAGGGAAACAGGTGCTGCAGCTGGCGGCCAGATAGATGATGGGGCGGGCAAGGGACACAGGAGGCCACGGCCACCCTCCTGCTTTTCTCGGCCCAGTTAAGGGGGAGCCCCATCACCCCCAATCCATTTTGGGCTCCAACCGTGGGTAACACGGCCGCCAGCTGCGGCCGCTCTTGGCACTCGCCCACGGCTCAGCTAGACCAGACCCCCGCCAAGAAGAACGTCGCCAGGCGGTAGGCTCCCGCCACCGCCCTGGTCAACGGGAAGCCCAACTGCGAGAAGGGAGGAAGGAGCCGCAGCGGCGCCGGGGAGGGGCCTTTGTGAGTCCAGCTCCCAGGGGAGCGGAGCAGACCCGAGTAAAGCCGAACTTGGCCGAGCAGAACCGAGTCCGGCTGAGCCAAGCGGGTCTGGCCGACCTGAGCCGGGCCTGACTGAATGACTCCGAGTGGTGCCGAGGAGAGCCGAGTCCGGCCGAGCGGAGCGGCTGGAGAGAGCCGCGGGGAGAGGGGAAGGTCATGCGGCGCCACCTGCCGGACACAGAGCCTGGCTCTGGCCTCAGCCGCCTCCCGGTTCCGCGGTAGTCCGGTGAGATGGGGCTACTGAGCCCATTTTATGGATGAAACTCCCTGACGTTTCGAGGCTGGCCCAAAGGCACCCAGAGAGAAGAAGTGGTGAGGTTCGAGAGAGACTTGTGTGGCAGAGAGCTCACCTACCACTGCCACCCACTTCAAAGGACAACTGTTGGCTTTGTTCTCACAGTAATCACTGCCATGAATCATGGTCATTAAGGAGGAAGGACCCTGTCTGATGACAGGGCTTCCCGTGGGGAAGGCCCACGGGAGCAGAGACAGCCCCTGTTCTTACAGGTGGCCAAACCAAGTAGGCTCTGGGCACGCTGACCAGGCGGCCCAGGTCTGGCAGTTCCCGTGTGCAAATATTGACATGTTTCCTGGTCATTAAAGCAGTGAGCAGGACGGAGAGGCCCCAACCTACTGCGGGCCTCATTCTCCCTTTCTGTTAACAGGATGGCCAGAGGGCGGGAGCTCCCGGCTGTCTGCAGGCTGTGTTCCCGGGCGCGGTGAGGCAGCACCCGGCGTGTCTGGGACCCCGGTGGAGGCCAAGGGTGGCTCCAGGCACTGGTTGTGAACCTGTAAAAAAGTGAAGCCTGGCCTTGCCCTGCATGCACACGTGTGTGCTCCGCGTGTCTGTGGCATGCACTCCTGTGTGTGCAGACCACCGGATGGTCTGCACACACAGGTGAGCCAGGATTCAGGACCAGACGGCTCCAGATTCCAGGGGCTTAAGAAGTGCCTCCTTATCTCCTGTGTGCAGTGTGACTTCCTTCACCCCTGAGGACAGACCTTAGGTTTCTCTGCCTTCTGCTTTTGGCAGTTGGCAGCTGTTCTGTACACACTTGCTGAATGAAGAAATGAACGGCTCATCATGTCCAAGGTCTTCCGGAGACCCAGGAGAGGCAGGGCTGCTGGCTTGGTTTTGCCGGTGGTAACAGCGATTGTTTGCCAGGGCTGCTGAGACAGACTGCCACAAACCAGGGGCCTGAAATGGCTGTGTATTTTCTCATAGTTCTGAAAGGTCCAGATCGAGGTGCCAGGCAAGGCTGCTTCCTGCCGAGGCTGTGAGGACGAACCTGTTCCCAGCGTCTCTCCCATCTTCGGCTGCCTTGCCAGCCGGCTTCGGCCCTGTCTTGTGGACACATCCGTCCAGCGTTTTCCCCACGCTCCTGTCTGTGTCCAGATCTTCCCTTTCTTAACCCCAGTCCTACCAGCATCGGGGCGCACCTTCCTCCATGGTGACGTCATCTGAGCTCCTTATAACTGCTTGTCTGGACCCCAATAAAGTCACAGCTGGAGGTACTGGAGCTTAGGACTTCATATGAATTTCGGGAGTGGGGACATAATTCGATACGCGTGGGAATTAGCCTCATAGGGGGCCCTTCTGATACGGCCTCTGTCCCCAAACGGGGCCTCTCCTCTGCCCGACTCCCTTTCAGTCCCCGTCTTTCCCCAACCCCAGGGCCTTAGCACGCACAGTCCTTCTGCCGGGCACACTCAGACTTACCCTCTGATCACAGAACCGCCCCGCCCCCCACGGACCCCTCCCCGTCGAGTTGAGTTCCTCCAGAGCACCCTGCACGTTGTGCCGCCGTCCCCAGTGGGCAGAGGTCCGCGCACCTGTGTGACGGCCCTTGAGCGCCGCAAGGGCAGGAAGCGTACCGATTTCCCTCTACTGTCCTCGCAGCCGTGTGTCAGGGTCTTGCACATAATGGGTGCTCGGGAAGGGCTTTAACTTAAGGAACGTTGCCCAGAGAGGTCCAGGGAGTGGCCAAGGCCGTGTGGTAGGTTCCTGGCGGAGGGGGCCTAGGTCCCGGGCCTCCTGACCTCAGGCCTCATACCGTTTAAGGGACGTGTTTGCCCTCAGCTCTCCAGTCTGCCAGGGGCCAGGGAGCACACCGAGGTTTTTGTGGGACTGTGGCCTTGCATACTTTAGGGAGCGCCCCTCACATTACAGCCTGGCTTCTTGCCGTCTTTAGAGTGCTTTCTTCTGTGTCAGAAGTCCTGGGGAACCCAGGCTGTCACCTCCCTGTGGGACAGTGGCCTCTGTCTCCCCCACCCCGTGGAGGTGAGAAGGGCCTGGAGCCCTGGGCCCTGGGCCTCCCGGTCCCAGGCCCTGCAGACTCCTCTATGCTGGTCCTGAGTCTGATGCGTGGAGTCCTGGTTCAGAGCGTGGTGGCCATGAGCTGTTGCCTGGCGACAACCTCTGAAAGACAAGTTCAAGGTAAGGTCTTGGGTCTGAGCAACTTGGACGTCTGGAGAGAAGGAATCAGGCAGAGAGGGTTATCACCGCCCTTGTCCTGCCCGCCTGGGCTCGCAGCCCCAGAGCCTCCCCAGAAACCGCCGGCCCCGTGGTTCCCGTAAGCCGCACATTCCAGCCCCAAGCCCCCAGCCCCCGTGTGGCTCTTCCACCACCTCGATCCTCCCCTGTTTACTCAGAGCCACCACGTTGCCCCAGTCCAGAGAAGACGAGAGTTGCTGTGTGAAAGTTTTCCTCTGGAAATGCAAAATGGAATTTCTCCCATTTATTCGTTTATCCCAAATCGTCGTGCGAGGG
This sequence comes from Tragulus kanchil, assembly GCA_022376925.1. NCBI lineage: Eukaryota > Metazoa > Chordata > Mammalia > Artiodactyla > Tragulidae > Tragulus > Tragulus kanchil. Next base: position 181,056,444 of record JAIOJX010000004.1, on the reverse strand, counting down.
GCTCATAGTGTTGCCAGGCCCTGGAAACACAGATGCATCAGGCTCAGTCCCTGCCGAGAAGGACAAGGCTAGTAGGACACTCCCCCCAACCCTCTCTCTCACACACACACACACACTTGCCTGTGTACCATTTGTGAGTGGAGTGACAGCCGAGGGCTGTGGCTCCAGAGAGGCGACTCTGGCGCAGGTCCCATGCCCCACACAGCCATCCCCAGTCCCTCTGCTCCCAGCCCATTCACATCTGCCGCACACACAGCAGGCCCTCCAGGTCACGCCCCAGTGCATGTTCCATTATGGATGCGGCGGAGATGCCCTGAGCGCCCGTCCTGTGCTCGGCCACTGTGGTTACACAGCCTACCCCATCGCGCTGTTGCTGCTGCCGGGCTCACCTTTCCCTGCACTGAGAGTCTATTCCTGGCCTACCTCCTACCCCACTGCCCAGGCCCAACTTCCTCACAGTGTCCCACCTTCATAGCTGAAACACGACCCACGTCTATGCAGTCACGGCTTTCAGAGTCTTTGGCGATTGGCCCCAGGGGCCATCGCTTTCTTCTGTGTCAGAAGTCCTGGGGAACCCAGGCTGTCACCTCCCTGTGGGACAGTGGCCTCTGTCTCCCCCACCCCGTGGAGGTGAGAAGGGCCTGGAGCCCTGGGCCCTGGGCCTCCCGGTCCCAGGCCCTGCAGACTCCTCTATGCTGGTCCTGAGTCTGATGCGTGGAGTCCTGGTTCAGAGCGTGGTGGCCATGAGCTGTTGCCTGGCGACAACCTCTGAAAGACAAGTTCAAGGTAAGGTCTTGGGTCTGAGCAACTTGGACGTCTGGAGAGAAGGAATCAGGCAGAGAGGGTTATCACCGCCCTTGTCCTGCCCGCCTGGGCTCGCAGCCCCAGAGCCTCCCCAGAAACCGCCGGCCCCGTGGTTCCCGTAAGCCGCACATTCCAGCCCCAAGCCCCCAGCCCCCGTGTGGCTCTTCCACCACCTCGATCCTCCCCTGTTTACTCAGAGCCACCACGTTGCCCCAGTCCAGAGAAGACGAGAGTTGCTGTGTGAAAGTTTTCCTCTGGAAATGCAAAATGGAATTTCTCCCATTTATTCGTTTATCCCAAATCGTCGTGCGAGGGGCTCATAGTGTTGCCAGGCCCTGGAAACACAGATGCATCAGGCTCAGTCCCTGCCGAGAAGGACAAGGCTAGTAGGACACTCCCCCCAACCCTCTCTCTCACACACACACACACACTTGCCTGTGTACCATTTGTGAGTGGAGTGACAGCCGAGGGCTGTGGCTCCAGAGAGGCGACTCTGGCGCAGGTCCCATGCCCCACACAGCCATCCCCAGTCCCTCTGCTCCCAGCCCATTCACATCTGCCGCACACACAGCAGGCCCTCCAGGTCACGCCCCAGTGCATGTTCCATTATGGATGCGGCGGAGATGCCCTGAGCGCCCGTCCTGTGCTCGGCCACTGTGGTTACACAGCCTACCCCATCGCGCTGTTGCTGCTGCCGGGCTCACCTTTCCCTGCACTGAGAGTCTATTCCTGGCCTACCTCCTACCCCACTGCCCAGGCCCAACTTCCTCACAGTGTCCCACCTTCATAGCTGAAACACGACCCACGTCTATGCAGTCACGGCTTTCAGTCACCTAGTCTTTGGCGATTGGCCCCAGGGGCCATCAGGGGACCCAGTGAGAGCCAATCAGCTCTCTTCTATGAGATCTGCTATTTGGACACAGGAAAACATGCATCTACTGTTTGGGGATCAAGGTCTGCACCGGAATAGGCTGAGGTTTGTCAGGAGCATCTTCCATGACTCTTGGAGGACCAGGACTCTGGAGAGCTGTGCACAAGGAGGCCTGGGCATGCAGAGCAGAGAGACAGAAGAGAAGGGGCATTCTTTTTTTTTTTTTTTTTGGCCACTTCTATTGTTCTTTCATTTATCTATTTTCATCTGTCTCTGTTCTTTGGCCCGTGTGGGCCTCCCATCGCAGTGGCCTCTCTCGCTGCAGAGCGCCGGCTCTGGGCGCACTTGCTCCAGAGCTCCAGCTCGGTAATTGGACACTTCGGTCCAGCCGCTCCGCGGCACGTGGGATCTTCCCAGGCCAGGGGTTAAACGGGAGCCCTTTGCACTGCAAGGCTGTGTCCTTACCCACTGGACCACCAGGGAAGCTCGAGAGGGAGCATTCTGATGGAGGTGCATGCACTCCCCGCTCACGCACACCAATCTAGGAACAGCACAGTTGGCCCAGGCCAGTCTCTATGTGTCATCAACTTTACTGACTGGAGTTTGGGTCAGAATTTCCCTAAGGGGCCTCCAGCCACTTTTTTTTTTTTTTTCCCCCAGCCACTCTTGTAGAAGGGGTTCACTTGCCCCAGTAATCAGGAAAGAAGGACATGCTGGAATGCCAGGGGCCCTCTTCCCTCAGACCCCAGATCTGCCTCAGGAGGACCCCAGCATGAGGACTTGGCCGGCAGCCTCCAACCTCCACACAAGCTCTAGCTCTGTAAACTTCCTTCGCCCTGATGGGGCCTCACGCTCCCCCAAGCCCTGCCCCCCTGGTCCTTGGCCTCTGACCCTCAACTCTCCCTTTCTCCTGTTCCGTAGGGTGCTGACCCCCAAAGGCTGGAAGACATGAAGGAGAAGGGAGCTGCCTCACTGCCCAGGCCCAACTTCCTCACAGTGTCCCACCTTCATAGCTGAAACACGACCCACGTCTATGCAGTCACGGCTTTCAGTCACCTAGTCTTTGGCGATTGGCCCCAGGGGCCATCAGGGGACCCAGTGAGAGCCAATCAGCTCTCTTCTATGAGATCTGCTATTTGGACACAGGAAAACATGCATCTACTGTTTGGGGATCAAGGTCTGCACCGGAATAGGCTGAGGTTTGTCAGGAGCATCTTCCATGACTCTTGGAGGACCAGGACTCTGGAGAGCTGTGCACAAGGAGGCCTGGGCATGCAGAGCAGAGAGACAGAAGAGAAGGGGCATTCTTTTTTTTTTTTTTTTTGGCCACTTCTATTGTTCTTTCATTTATCTATTTTCATCTGTCTCTGTTCTTTGGCCCGTGTGGGCCTCCCATCGCAGTGGCCTCTCTCGCTGCAGAGCGCCGGCTCTGGGCGCACTTGCTCCAGAGCTCCAGCTCGGTAATTGGACACTTCGGTCCAGCCGCTCCGCGGCACGTGGGATCTTCCCAGGCCAGGGGTTAAACGGGAGCCCTTTGCACTGCAAGGCTGTGTCCTTACCCACTGGACCACCAGGGAAGCTCGAGAGGGAGCATTCTGATGGAGGTGCATGCACTCCCCGCTCACGCACACCAATCTAGGAACAGCACAGTTGGCCCAGGCCAGTCTCTATGTGTCATCAACTTTACTGACTGGAGTTTGGGTCAGAATTTCCCTAAGGGGCCTCCAGCCACTTTTTTTTTTTTTTTCCCCCAGCCACTCTTGTAGAAGGGGTTCACTTGCCCCAGTAATCAGGAAAGAAGGACATGCTGGAATGCCAGGGGCCCTCTTCCCTCAGACCCCAGATCTGCCTCAGGAGGACCCCAGCATGAGGACTTGGCCGGCAGCCTCCAACCTCCACACAAGCTCTAGCTCTGTAAACTTCCTTCGCCCTGATGGGGCCTCACGCTCCCCCAAGCCCTGCCCCCCTGGTCCTTGGCCTCTGACCCTCAACTCTCCCTTTCTCCTGTTCCGTAGGGTGCTGACCCCCAAAGGCTGGAAGACATGAAGGAGAAGGGAGCTGCCTCCACTCTGTGAGCGCCAACCCCACCCACTGCTGTGAGCACGGCAGGGGATCCCAAACGCCTCCTTTTCTCTCCAGATCCCAGGAGGCAGGCAAACTGGGACCACCACCGCCAGCTCGTGATGGGGACGCTGAGACTCAGAGGTCAAGGCTGGAGAGAATCTGGAGGTCACTCAAGCTGTGGTTCCCATGTTTTCCCTGAGGACCCCGACCCGCCGAGGTCCCAGGCTCCTCAGGACCAGTCTCGCTGTGGCTCCAAGGGGTCATCTCCGGAGGGAGTCCGGGTCAGCCCAGGCCCAGCCTTGGACAGTGGCCTCTCCCTAGGGTCTCCCTCCCGTCTCCTCTAGTCTTGCCTTCCTTGGGCCTTCCTGACCTGGCCTGGGGGAGGTGGAGGACAGGGAGGCCTGCTCCCCAGCTTGCTGGGGCGGCACCTCTCCCCACAGCCTCTCCAGGGAGCCAGGCCCTGCTTCTCAGCTCTGGCCCCGGGCTCTGGTCAAGGCCCAGCCCCTCTGACAGCACGGCAGGCCCTCAAGGGGGCGGGCCCATACCTGCCAGGGCATTAGTCTTCCCCCTGCTGGCATCCTTTCCTTCAGTTGGACCAGGTCGGGCCCTGGCAACCCGATTTTAAGCTGCTACTGAGCACAGCCCACGGGGGCTGAGGTCAGCTCTGAGGTCATGAAACAGATCTGACCTCTGCCTCCTCCTCCTTTCCTTCTCCCTTCTCCCTTCTCTTCCTCCTTTCTCTTCCCCTTTCCTCCCGCCACCTCTTCTCCCTTCTCCTTCTGACTCTGCTTAGGCACGCTGCCTTTCTGTGCCAGCCTGCCTGGGCCAGGCCCTTGCCTCAGTCAGTCAGAGGAGAGAGGCAGGGAGGATGTCTCCTACGAAGAGGCTCCGGCGCCCTCAAAGACCCCACAGGACACAAAGCAAGCTGCTCTGAGGGATGGTCAGCTGCCCTCAACAGGGCTTGAGCTAGACTTTGGGGGGCCTGTGCAATCTGGGGTCTTTAAGGAAAGGAGTACAAAATTACAAATACAAAATTAGACTCAGGGCCTCAGAAGGGCCCAGGCGGTCAGGGACCCTGAAGCTGGACTTCATTAGCTTCCTGGAAAATCCACCTCCTGTCCGGGAACACCGGAGTCCTAGCATGGACCGTCTGGGCTGAGAGGGCCTGGAGGTTATTGGGTTGTTCAGCAGTGAGGCCTGAGGTCCAGAGAGGAGACGGCGGGCCCACGGTCTTGCAGCAAGAGCGGGAGAGCTGGCGTGGAGCTGGGCAGTCCTGTGCCCCATCTCCCCACCAGGGAAGACTCGCTCCCACTTGGGGTTGTCGTATTGCTCCCTATGAACGTGGGGCCCCGCTCCCTCTTTTATGAATCCAGGAAATCTGGGGCCTTGGTGGATCCCGCTGAGGGCTCAGATTCAGGATGTGCTGTCTCTGAGGGGGAGAGCCCGCCTGTGCTTCTCCCACCTTTATCCTGACCCTGTGCGGGAAGACCAGCGCAGCCGCGGCGCCCTCCCCACTTCTCGTCGGACGGAGCTCGTCCAGGCCGCTCTCTCCCATCCCTGAGCCACAGAGGAGACCACAGGGCCCAGAGGGAGGAAGGGACCTCTGTGATCTGAGGTCACACAGTAAGTCTTGACAGCAGTGGGATTAGAGCCCAGCCCTCTGGACATGCCCTCACGGGCCCCTGCTACCTAGGGTGGCCCACCCAGCAGTATTTGCCCTTTCCTCGGCCTCCCCGGGCCCTTACAGGTAGCTGATGTGCAGCGCGCCCGACTTCTCCCCAGTCGAGGACTCCTGGGGCAGGAACTGATGGTCCTTGCCGCTGGGAGGCTGCTCCAGCCTGCTGGGGCCCGGCTGCGTGATCTGGTTGACCCGGCCGTTCATCTCCCTCCGCTCCCCTTGCTTCTCGGCTCCCCCTGGCCGGGTCTCCCTTTCTCCCTCCTCCTCCTCCTCCTCCTCCTCCTCGTCCGTCTTCTTCGGAGGTCCCACAGGAGGCTCCTGGTTGCGCACGCGGCGGGAGGGCCGCAGCAGGACCCTGCGGAAGGCCTGCTTGAAGCGGTAGGAGAGGAAGCCGTAGAGGATGGGATTGGCGCAGCTGTTGGCGTAGGGCAGGGCCACCACCAAGAAGTAGAGGCCAAAGAAAGCGGGCTCCTCGGGCAGCGGGCACACCACGTTGACGATGTTGAGCACGTAGAAGGGCATCCAGCAGATGACGAAGAGCGCCACCACGGCCACCACCATGCGCGTGACCCTGCGCTCCGACTGCCGCCACCGCTGGCAGGAGGGGGCCCGCACCTGCCGCCCAGCGGAGCGCACCTTGACCACAATGAGCAGGTAGCAGAGGCAGATGACCAGCAGCGGCCCAAAGAAGCCCAGCGCGGCCGTGTAGATGATGAAGCCAGCCCGCCAGGCGGCCGCCGGCTCGGGCCACTGCATGTGGCAGGTGCTCATGCCACGGGGCACGCCCGAGAAGACCACCACGGGCAGCACCACCACGGCCGAGGCCATCCAGACAGCCGCGCTGACCGTGCGGGCCACGGGGGCCGTGCGCCAGCGGGCCGAGCGGGTGGGATGCACCACCGCCAGGTAGCGGTCCACGCTCATAACCGTGAGGCAGAAGATGCTCGTGAACTGGTTGATGCCGTCCACAGCCATGACCAGGCGGCACATGAGGGAGCCGAAGGGCCAGTAGGACAGGGCATTCTGGGCAGCCAGGAAGGGCAGCCCCAGCATGAACAGCTCATCAGCCAGCGCCAGGTTGAGGATGTAGACGTTGGTGACCGATGGGGTGGCTGCCTGTCTCAGGACCACATAGATGACCAGGGAGTTGCCCAGCAGGCCCACCACACACACCACCAGGTAGACCAGTGGGATCAGGATGCCGCGGACAGCCAGCCCCGCGGCACGGGACGCTGTGGACACGTTTCCAAGGATCGCATCCGGGGGCCAGGCCGAAGAGGTGTTCCCGGGCTCGGAGGTTGCAGGCACCAGTGAAGGATAGCCAGGGGCGTCCATGGCCAAGAGAGGGTGAGCAGCAGTCAGCTATTGGCCTGTGGAGGAGGGAGGGCACAGCAGGGTCATGGCGGGGGGCATGGCTTTCTCTTCGGGGCCCCCCCCCCATCACACTGAACTTGGAGACACCCTGGGCCCCTGGCCAGAATTGGACAGGTCTGCAATGAAGGTCGGCAAGGTTGCGCCTTCTCAGAGGAAGACACTGCATCTCGGAGAGGTGAAGTGAGCACTCTGTACCATGCTGGCGGGGGGGGGGGTTATCCAGAGGGGGCAGGCGGCTGACGATGTTGAGCACGTAGAAGGGCATCCAGCAGATGACGAAGAGCGCCACCACGGCCACCACCATGCGCGTGACCCTGCGCTCCGACTGCCGCCACCGCTGGCAGGAGGGGGCCCGCACCTGCCGCCCAGCGGAGCGCACCTTGACCACAATGAGCAGGTAGCAGAGGCAGATGACCAGCAGCGGCCCAAAGAAGCCCAGCGCGGCCGTGTAGATGATGAAGCCAGCCCGCCAGGCGGCCGCCGGCTCGGGCCACTGCATGTGGCAGGTGCTCATGCCACGGGGCACGCCCGAGAAGACCACCACGGGCAGCACCACCACGGCCGAGGCCATCCAGACAGCCGCGCTGACCGTGCGGGCCACGGGGGCCGTGCGCCAGCGGGCCGAGCGGGTGGGATGCACCACCGCCAGGTAGCGGTCCACGCTCATAACCGTGAGGCAGAAGATGCTCGTGAACTGGTTGATGCCGTCCACAGCCATGACCAGGCGGCACATGAGGGAGCCGAAGGGCCAGTAGGACAGGGCATTCTGGGCAGCCAGGAAGGGCAGCCCCAGCATGAACAGCTCATCAGCCAGCGCCAGGTTGAGGATGTAGACGTTGGTGACCGATGGGGTGGCTGCCTGTCTCAGGACCACATAGATGACCAGGGAGTTGCCCAGCAGGCCCACCACACACACCACCAGGTAGACCAGTGGGATCAGGATGCCGCGGACAGCCAGCCCCGCGGCACGGGACGCTGTGGACACGTTTCCAAGGATCGCATCCGGGGGCCAGGCCGAAGAGGTGTTCCCGGGCTCGGAGGTTGCAGGCACCAGTGAAGGATAGCCAGGGGCGTCCATGGCCAAGAGAGGGTGAGCAGCAGTCAGCTATTGGCCTGTGGAGGAGGGAGGGCACAGCAGGGTCATGGCGGGGGGCATGGCTTTCTCTTCGGGGCCCCTCCCCCATCACACTGAACTTGGAGACACCCTGGGCCCCTGGCCAGAATTGGACAGGTCTGCAATGAAGGTCGGCAAGGTTGCGCCCCTTCTCAGAGGAAGACACTGCATCTCGGAGAGGTGAAGTGAGCACTCTGTACCATGCTGGCGGAGGGGTTATGGCAGGCGGCTCGGGCTTGCCTGACTCCAGAGGGCGGGACCAGCACTGGCCTGGGCACCACTAGGTCCCTTCCCCTGTGCACAGGGCACGTGTTCCACAAATGCTCAGTAAAGGGACGAGTGGCTTATTCCATCGGCTGATGACAACATGAGCCACTTTCCTCTAAACCAGCACTTTTCAAATGCCCCTGCGACCCAATGACGTCATATTGTTCCATAAAACAACAGGGGCCCTTGCTACAGGCGCTTGCCTGGCTGGAGTGACTCACCCACGGTGACAGGCCGACTATGCGCTCCCCACCCCAAGGCGATACGTTAAAATCCTAACCTCCGGTGTGACGGTGTTAGGAGGGAGGGCCTTGGCAGGGAGGATCAGGATGCAAGGGTAGGTCTCCTGGGTCAGATCAGTGCTCTTCTGAAGAAAGACCCTGCGTCCCTTCAGCTGTGGGAGGAAACAACAAGAAAAGAGCCACCTGTGGGCTTCCCTGGTGGTCCAGTGGATAAGGATACTGCCTTGCAGTGCAAGGGGCGCCGGTGCGATCCCTGGCCCGGGAAGATCCCACGTGCCGCGGAGCGGCTGGACTGATGTGTCCAATCACCGAGCCGGAGCTCTGGAGCGCATGCGCCCCGAATCAGTGCTCTGTGACAACAGAGGCCACCGCGATGGGAGGCCCACAGGAGCCAAAGAACAAAGACGGATGAAAATGGACAAATGAAAGACCAATAGAAGTGGCCTGCCCGTTCCCCTCCCTCCCCACCCCAGCCCCCAAAAGATAAATAAATAAAATAAATCTTAAGAAAAGAGCCACCTGTGAACGAGGAAGCCGGTCCTCACCAGACTTCGGACCTGCTGGCACCTTGATCTCGGGCTTCCCCGCCGCCAGAATGGTGAGGAATTCACACTTGAAAAACACTGCTACATGTCACAGGTCCTTAACATTGAGCCCAAGTCTCTAGATGAACTTCAGCGGATCCACAACCCCTTGACCCCTCCGCCCTCCGCCAAACTCGGGTGAAATTTAACATGTCCTTGTACTTCTGGGCACAGCCCAGCAGGTTCCTCCGAACGTGCTGAATTCTGAATGGAGTTAAGAACCACAGGCTCAGAGGTATCCCCTCCCTGGGTATCCAAGCCCTTGGGAGTCCTCTAGACCTGGCCACCAGCAGCCCCCCAAAAGCCCCGCCCAGGATGACCGACTCTGGACCTGGGGGGTGGGCGGCTGGTGCCCCTTCTTCCCTCGAGGCTGAGTGATGGTGGAGAAATTCACCGCATGCTGGAGGGAAGGACAAGAACAGCCAGCTCCCCCACGCTGCGAAGGCAGAGGGGACTCCCGCAAGAAGAGGCGTCTTCAGGTGGGTCTTGAAGCGCGAGTAGGAGCTCTCCCAGCGGCCCTGCGGGGACCAGCATCCCCACACTTCCCATGTGTCGTGAGCAGCTGGGACTCCCCCGGCCCTCCTGCTGGACTGGACCCTCCTTAAACGTAGAGATGCTCATGTTCAGCCCTGGTCCTTTCCCTCATCCCTTGCACACAAGTTCCGTCTCAGTATGGAGGCCTCGGGTGAATCAGAGGAAGCCGGGGTGGAAAAAACACAGAGGCAAGACACACTGCTGATCGAGGGAACCCAGGCCCTGCTTGGGGAGGACCACTGCCCTCGGAGGCGCTCACCCCTCAGCAGGACTCCCTGGTTCCCAGGAGAGCCAGGTAGAGGCCCAGGACGGAGAGCCAGAGCCTCCTCCGGGCCGGGACCTCGTCCCTGGCTTCCAGATGACCCCCACCTCCGGTCCCTGGGCTGCTGGGCTCCCCGACTCAGGACGGAAACCCTGAGGGAGAAGGAAAACTCTCAGGGGAGCCGTCCCCCAGTGTCCCCTGCCGGCCGAGCGCTGGAACCACGGTCCCCACCGTCCTGTCTGATCGCCACTTTTCAGATGAGAAGCTCCTGGAAAGGTGAGGCACCCCAACTCAGAGCAGCTGCCTCTGCGTGGGTAAGCACGCCCAGTTCCCTCGCCCGATGCCCTGAATCTTCCAAGGGCTCTAAGCAGGCAGGTGATGCCAAGAATGGGAAAGAACCCCTTGGGTCTGGTTCCTCCCAATGCTTCCCCTGGCTGGCTAGTCCCAGAGCATCCCTTCCTCGCTCCTCCAAGCCTCAGGACAGCCCTCAACTTGCCCTCACCCCAGGCACTACATGAGGGGCAGTCTGGACTCACAGGGTCCTAACATTGCTGCCAGCCCCCGGTCACTGAGCTCGGGCTGCCAGCCTCCAGGCTCAGCCGTGACGTGCAGCATCCTACAGGCTCTTATGAAGGAGGTGCTGGCTTGTCCCCCAGAAGTACAGGGTGCACACTGAGGCCATGTGCTCTGGTCACACAGCTGGGAAGGGGCAAAGCTGGGAGGATTTGTAACATCAGCTCCCACCCGCTCCATTTCACAGGCGGGCAGACTGAGGCCAGGCCTAGAGAAGGCCCTTCTGTAAGGGTCATGGGTGCTCAGAGCTACCAGCCCCCCCCGGCCCATTTTCGGGGCCTCTCGGTGGGACCAATAACGTACAGCTGGGACTCCCCCGGCCCTCCTGCTGGACTGGACCCTCCTTAAACGTAGAGATGCTCATGTTCAGCCCTGGTCCTTTCCCTCATCCCTTGCACACAAGTTCCGTCTCAGTATGGAGGCCTCGGGTGAATCAGAGGAAGCCGGGGTGGAAAAAACACAGAGGCAAGACACACTGCTGATCGAGGGAACCCAGGCCCTGCTTGGGGAGGACCACTGCCCTCGGAGGCGCTCACCCCTCAGCAGGACTCCCTGGTTCCCAGGAGAGCCAGGTAGAGGCCCAGGACGGAGAGCCAGAGCCTCCTCCGGGCCGGGACCTCGTCCCTGGCTTCCAGATGACCCCCACCTCCGGTCCCTGGGCTGCTGGGCTCCCCGACTCAGGACGGAAACCCTGAGGGAGAAGGAAAACTCTCAGGGGAGCCGTCCCCCAGTGTCCCCTGCCGGCCGAGCGCTGGAACCACGGTCCCCACCGTCCTGTCTGATCGCCACTTTTCAGATGAGAAGCTCCTGGAAAGGTGAGGCACCCCAACTCAGAGCAGCTGCCTCTGCGTGGGTAAGCACGCCCAGTTCCCCGCCCGATGCCCTGAATCTTCCAAGGGCTCTAAGCAGGCAGGTGATGCCAAGAATGGGAAAGAACCCCTTGGGTCTGGTTCCTCCCAATGCTTCCCCTGGCTGGCTAGTCCCAGAGCATCCCTTCCTCGCTCCTCCAAGCCTCAGGACAGCCCTCAACTTGCCCTCACCCCAGGCACTACATGAGGGGCAGTCTGGACTCACAGGGTCCTAACATTGCTGCCAGCCCCCGGTCACTGAGCTCGGGCTGCCAGCCTCCAGGCTCAGCCGTGACGTGCAGCATCCTACAGGCTCTTATGAAGGAGGTGCTGGCTTGTCCCCCAGAAGTACAGGGTGCACACTGAGGCCATGTGCTCTGGTCACACAGCTGGGAAGGGGCAAAGCTGGGAGGATTTGTAACATCAGCTCCCACCCGCTCCATTTCACAGGCGGGCAGACTGAGGCCAGGCCTAGAGAAGGCCCTTCTGTAAGGGTCATGGGTGCTCAGAGCTACCAGCCGGCATTCGCCTCTCCCACCAGCCTATTCAGAACTCTCCTTACTGCTCCTCGGGCTCTTGAACTGTGAAGATATGGACCCAAATCCCTAGACTCTTAGAGACTTAAACAGAGAATGTTAGAGTCTTAGAACTGACTTGTAGGGCCAGAGAATTTTAGACTCCGTGTCTCTGAGTCAGAGAAGGTCAGATTTCCAGAATGCTGGAATCGGCCCCTAGACCTGAAATTGTGAACCTGGGAACTTAAGAATCCGGACCTCCTCGGCTGGGGAGGCCCCCGTCACCCGTCCATCCACCTTGCCTCCTTGCATGCAGGTCCTCTTTACAGCATCCCCGCCAGGCGGCCAATCACAGCCCGGGGCTGGAGGAGGGAGGGAAGCGCCGGCTCCTCAGAGAGGAGCAGCGAGCCAGGCCAGCCTCATTTTCAGGCTGCAGGGACGGATGCCCCGGGGGAAGCCTGAGGGTGAGCTCTGCGGACGGGTGAGCTCTGAGGACGGCGCCTCCCGCCCAGACACACACCTGTGTTCCCACACGCACACACACATGGGCTAACACACGTGGCCCTGGCGGGAACCCAGTGCACCAGCCAGGCCCTGCCTTAGCAAAAGAGAACGAAACATCCCCTCCCGGAGCCCCTGGCCCGGCTGCGAGACGTCCTGCCTCCGCCCTTATCTGGGCTCATCTTCCCTGTCAGAGTTGAACGGGCAGGAGTGCCAGAAGCAAGGAAATTATAGCTTTCCTCGGCCGTAAGTCAGACCTGCAATTTAGACGCCGTCTTTTCTTTAAGGAGCGGGGGAGCTGTGTGTGATCTGGTTCATCCTTTGGAGAGGAGGGCCCTTTTCTCCCTGTCTGGCTTATCTTTGGCACAAGCTTGCCTAAAAGCCGGGGGCCGCCTCCTCCAAGGACACTTCCAGAGGGTGCAAGTGTCCAGAGAGGGTGAGAGGCTGCCCTGAGACCCCAGACATCCATGGCTGCCCTTCGGTGGTGCCAGACACCCCCAGGCATTCTCCACATGTCCATCTCCCACCCCCTTGTTCTCTGGATTGCTGGCTCTTGAGCTCAGGACCCTGAGTTACTTACAGCTCTGACCCTCGCACTCAGCCCAGCGCGCAGGACGTCTGCAAATGGGCGCAGACCAAGCAGGTCAGCAAGTGACACTCGGCCAGGTGGGAGGAGGCTCCTAGGCAGAGGCCTAGAACACGCATCCTGGGATCCTCACCAAGCCCAAGAGGGAAGATATACAGCGAGGAGGAAGCTGAGGCCCAGAAAGGTTCAGCAAGTTGTACGTGGTCATTCAGCTGGTGAGTTGGGGGCCAGCAGGTGAGCCCTGTCCTGACTGTTACTAAACCAGCAGTAACCCCCCGGTTCTGCGGGCCTCCCTGAGGACCTCAGGTGGAGAGACATCAAGGACTGAGTCAGCCCCGACAACTCAGGCTGATGGTCCCTGGCTGACGCTGCATTCTGCCCCATCTCTGCTCGCCTGGAACGGCACCCTCCCCAGCAGGAAGAGACCCTGATGGTCAGTGCCGACGTCAGGCCTGACCCCTAGGAGCATGGCCCATGGGCCCACATCCCCTGGGGCAGGAGCTTAGGCTCTGCCACAGAAGAATGATGCCTAATTGCTGTGTGACCTTGGACCACTCACTTCCCATCTCTGGACCTCAGCTATCTCCTATTAAAATGAAGACAAGTGTACCCGCCTCCCAGGCTTGCTGTAAGGATGCAGTGGGAGTGTTCTGAGCACAGTGTCCAGCCTAGAGGGGCAGCTCAGGAAAGCTGGCACTTGAGCTAAATGCCATGAGGCATCTGGGTCTGTCCAGCACCAACACTGCTGTTTCATGATTCTGAGATTCTGGAATCATGGTATGAGATTCTGAGATGAATGCCCACCCCCTCCCCAAAGAGGTCCCAGGAAGACCACCTTCCTCCCTGGACCTTCTGACCCTCTCCCAGCCCCAGCCCCAGCCTCCCAAGCTCATCCCAGGCAGAAGGTGGGCTCCAGCACCCCACCCTCCTGGACCCCAGCTGGGCCCCAGCTCCTTACCTGCCGTGGGGCGAGGGCTTCCCTCCTTGCTGCCAGGCTGGTTATCAATCGGCTGCCCCCTCTGCCTGCCCAGTCCCCAAGGCGCCCCGAGCACCCCTGAGCTGGGGTCCCCCCGCAGTACCCACTTGGAGACTGCTGGCAGGACTGGCTCCCTCCTAGGCCTGCGGCGGCCACGTCTGCCCACAGAGCCGCTCCCATCTGGTCTCCAGCCCTGACTTCCCACCGCCTGACCCCTCACCCCCCATCTTCAGGGCACGTCCTGGATCAAGGGTGGGGGAAGGGGCACCGATGGGGCGGTCTGCAGGCAGGAGCCTGGGGGTGGGGTGCGGGGAGAAGCCTCCCAAGGAAAAGAAGAGAAATGGGGGACAGAGGACTATAAGAAACCAATAGGAAGAGAGGGGAAAGAGGGGTCGGCCGGAGGTGGAGAGAAAGGGAGACACAGAGAGGGAAGACAGTGAGGGGTGGAAAGCCAGAGTGAGGGAGCGTGAGGAGAAGAAATGCGTGACAGGAGAAGAGAAAGAGGAGGAAGGAGCAGAGGAGGGGAGAGAGGGAGGGATGCAGAGAGAGATGCAGGGAGAGAGCGCAGGGAGGGAGGCAGGAGAAGGAGGGGGTGGCAGGGAGACTGACAGAGAAGGATTGTGCCACAGATGGTGACATGGAGCGCCGGGCAAGGAGGGAGCAGAAGTGGGGTGCGGGAGGGGCCGGGAGGAGGGGCCAGAGCGCAGGTGCGGGCGAGGGAGGAGGGGCGGCAGGTTAGGGAGGAGGCTGGAGGGGCGCAGATTCTGTTACCGCGGAGACTCCAGCCGCCCACGCTGGCCTTGGCTCTCCCGGCTGGAAGGGAGAGTGCGCTACTCCGGGGAGCCGGGGCCGAGAGCCCGTGGCGGGACGCCTCCGAGGTCACCGGCACACGTCCCCGGGGCGGCAGCTGGGTTCCAAGGCCAGTGCCGCAAGGAGGGCTGGGAGCACAGGGTGAGCACTGGTGGGGAGTCCTGAGGTCTGGGTCCCCCAGCCACAGAGGGAGGCTGGATGGGGGCTGTCAGCCCTGAGACCGGTTGAGTCCGGAGGGCCCCGGGAGGGGTGAGGCACAGAAAGGCAGGGTAAAGCATAACTATTTCAGTCTTTGGGGGCCAAAAGGCAACATAAAAGCGCTTATACAGAACACAAATTTCCACTCTTTGTCAACTGACAAAATTTCAAATATAATAATAGTAATCAAGGACTTTTTTTTTTTGGTAATACGGAGCTACTACTGAGAAGAGAATTCTATTTTTTTTCTTTTTCTTTTGGAGAGGAGTAACATTTTACTTCATTGGAGTTCAAAGTTAGCATTTCCTTTCATCACAACGGTTGCAAATGGTCTTCTGTAAAAAACATCCTTAGCTGGCAGGCTGTAAAAAACAGGCAGTGAGCCAGACTTGGCCCCTGGACCAGATTTACACCCTTAAGATCTCTCTCTGGAGCCGAGCACAGGCCTGGCTGCCCTGAATGCCATGCCCCACTCCTGCCAACCTGACATGTGACCGGAGGCCCTCTTTGGGCCTCAGTTTCCTCATATTGACCATGGGGAGGTTTTTGTTCAGTCGCTAAGTCGTGTCCAGCTCTAGCGACCCCATGAGCTGCAGCGCGCGAGACTTCCCTGTCCTTTACCATCTCCCGGAGTCTGCCCAAGCCCATGTCCATTGACTGATGTCCATTGAGGTCATCGACCATCTCATCCTCTGTCGCCACCTTCTCCTCCTGCCCTTAATCTTTCCCAGAATCAGGGTATTTTCCAGGGAGTTGGCTCTTTGCATTAGGTGGTCCAAGTATTAGAGCTTCAGCTTCAGCATGAGTCCTTCCAATGAATATTCAGGGATAATTTCTTTTAAGATTGACTGGTTTGATCTCCTTGCTGTCCAGGGCACTCTCAGGCATCTTCTCCAACACTACAGTTCAAAGGTATCAATTCTGTGGCCCTCAACCTTCTTTATTATCTTCATCCACACATGGCTACTAGAAAAACCATAGCTTTGACTATACGGACCTTTGTCAGTAAAGTGATGTCTCTGCTTTTTAATACGCTGTCTAGGTTTGTCGTAGCTTTTCTTCCAAGGAGCAAGCGTCTTTTAGTTTCATGGTTGCAGTCACCATCCGTAGTTGATTTTGGAGCCCAGGAATGTAAAACCTGTCATTGCTTCCACTTTTTCCCGTCTATTTGCCATGAAGGAATGGGATCGGATGCCAGGATCTTAGTTTCTGAATGTCGAGGTTTTTTCTTTTTTTTTTTAAAGATTTATTAATTTATTTATTTTGGGCGGGGGTCGGGGTGGGGAGGGAGGGGAGTGGGCGGGCCACTTCTATTGGTCTTTCATTTCTCTATTTTCATCCGTCTTTGTTCTTTGGTTCCTGTGGGCTTCCCATCGCGGTGGGGTCTGTCGTTGCTGAGCACCGGCTCTGGGCGCATGCGTTCCAGAGCTCCGGCTCGGTAATTGGACACATCGGTCCAGCCGCTCCGCGGCACGTGGGATCTTCCCGGGCCAGGGCTCGAACTGGCGCCCCTTGCACTGCAAGGCGGTGTCCTTACCCACTGGACCACCAGAGAAGCCCCTGAATGTCGAGTTTTAAGCCAGTTGTTTTCACTCTCTTCTTTCATATTCATTCAGAGGCTCTTTACTTCCTCTTCACTTTCTGCCATTGAAGTGCTATTACCTGCACATCTGAGGTTGTTGATATTTCTCCCAGCTGTCTTGAGTCCAGCTTCTGGGGGGACTGGACTCGATAGTCCCTAAGTTCCTCTCTCAAGAAGAGCATCCTAAGCCTGTCAGGACGGGTTCATAATGGCGGCCGTTTTACGAAGCCCTCCTCTCCAGTCGGCTGCATCACCGAGCTTTGAGGCCACCACATCCCCAGTGGTGAGCAGCATTAGCATATCCACTTTCCAGATGGAGAAGGCGGGGCTCAGAGAGGACAAGCGATTTACTTGGATCACACAGCTAGTGAGTGGAAAGGCAGGTTGACTTGGGGCTAAAGGCGTGCTCTTAGGTCCCCTGCCCACCTGGGCGGCCTGGCGTCTTCTCAGAAGGCAAGAGGAAGTAACAGCCAGAGAGGGAAGGAAGACGGAAAGGAGTCTTTATTGAGCACCTGCTATGCGCCAGGCCCCTTTCCACACAGGGCTGTTCACAGGACCATGACTGGACTGACTGCTGCTAGGCACCAGTGCTCGCAGCTGCAGACCCTCAGAGAACCAAGAAGCCACCGCCCACCAGAGCTGGCACTTGCACACATTGCTTCTGCCTAGAGCCCGTCTCCCAACAAGGCCCTCCCTGCCAGCGGCTGTGAGCTGTGTGCACAAGTTCAAGAGGAGTGGGGCACCTGAGACTGCTCCTGGGAATGAGGGGTGCTGTCTGAGGCTCTGTCCCTCCCCTGCCCGAGGCCTTCCAGCAGCTTCTCAGCAGCTCCAAATAAAGCCCAGCCCCTGCAGCCCGTCAGGCTTTAAGCCCTCCCAGCCCCACTGCCCAACCCGTCTCCTCGTCCTCCGCAATGTCCTCCACCCGCCCGGGCACCAGACGCGCCCAGCCTCCCTCCATCACTCGTCTGTTCCGTCTTCCATTCACTTGCTAGACGGGTGAGCTCAGAAGGTCTCGGGGGTGAGAGCGATGGAGCAGGAAGGGCCGTGCTCGGCGCTGAGGGGAAGACCCGCTTGTGTGTCTGAGGGCCCAGGAGGAGAGCAGCCCAGCGGAGAAGAGGGAGGCTGGAGGCCGCCGAGGCCAGAGCTCTCAGGGCCGCGCCGTCTTAGGCCAAGCGTGCTGGCCGCCTCGCGGGACGTGAGCAGAGGAGTCTCAGGATCTGGGGTGGTGTTTTCAGAGGCGCTCCCATCCGGAACTGGTGAGAAAGCGTTGGTTATCCTCAGGAATTGTGCACGGCCCGTGCCCCTCGTCCAGACATTCTCGTATCTTCTGTGCTAGGCCGGGAGCTCCGGAAGGGCAGGCTCTGTGTGTGTCCCCAGGCCTGGCCCTACACATTCAGTGACAAGAGGATGGAGGGACGGACAGAGGGACGGATGGAGGGATGGATGGAAGGGTCGCTGCAGGGTAAGGAAGGAGGGGAGACCAATCTGCTGAGCATCAGCTGGAGGCTGGAGAGGCAGTGAGGGGTCCTGGGTACCAGGCTAGGGGAGGTGACCGGAGTCAGACAATGACCCCCACCCTGCCCTTCCCTGAGCAGGAGGGACCCTGGCACCCGCGATCAGCCCCTCCTCCTGGGGACGGTAGGGCAGAAAGAGGACCTGCAGCTTCCTGTGAGTTCTGGGGAGCTGAGAGGCTGGGCGGCTTGGAGCTGTGGGGTGGCCCCGCCCTGCCGGGCGCGGAGGTCTGTGGAGCCCCTCTAACCTCAGGCCTGGACCCAGCGCTTCAGTCTGTCACGTCTACCTGATGTCCTGGAGGGGCTGCTGGGCCCCCCTCCCAACACAGAACAATGTGTATCTCCCCCATAAACCCTGGCCTCCTCACAGCTGGGGTCATGGCTCCACCCTCAGACCAGAGGGCTCCCCAAGACCAACGCCTGTGCGTCTGATATCAGGCAGGTGGCTTTCTGGGAAGGGGGCCCAGGCTTCTCTTATCGCTGAGAGCCGGCCTTTTCCTCCTTTTCCTCCACAATCCACAGGGTAGAGCCGACCACTGGGCAGGGTGGGCAGCACAGTCCATGATGCTAAGGTCTGAAGACATGAAGCAAAACCCCTCCCCAGTCCAGCCCCTGGGTTTTCGTCACTGGGTACCCATGCCCTGTTGAGAGTATCCCATGGTTCATGAGCCTCTGCTGTCTCCCGCTGTCTCTCAGCTTTGCGCTTACTGGCTGTGTGACCTTGGATAGGTGACTTAACCTCTCCGAACCTCAGTCCCTCCCCTTCAACACCTACTACCCACAGGATCCCTGGGAATTAGAATGAGTTAACCCTTTTAGCCAACAGCTTCCCTGGTAGCTCAGATGGTAAAGAATCCACCTGCAACGCAGGAACCCCAGTTCGATTCCTGGGTCAGAAAGATCCCCTGGAGAAGGGAATGGCAACCCACTCCAGTGTTCTTGCCTAGAGAAGTCCAGGGACAGAGGAGCCTGGCGGGCTACAGTCCGTAGGGCTGCAAAGAGTCAAATACGACTGAGTGACTTCCACTTCGCCTTAGCCAGCAGCAGTTTTCAGGGACACCCCCAGGAGACTGCCCCCAGGAGAAAGAGGCTAGCAGACTGGGCTGGGGAGCCTGAGTCCCAGACCAGCTTCAGTCCAGCAGCATGACTCTATGCAGCTCGTCTGCAAGCCTTCTTCTTCCGTGTCACCTCTGCCCACCCAGCCCCAAAGTTTGTGAAAAGGTCAAATCAAGGACATGCCTGTCAGCTTGTCCCGGCCCCTCCCCACACCAAGCCTTACTGCTTTTACTTGGAACGCTCACCTTTCTAGCCTGTCCCCTGCTCTTCACCCCCAGAGGCCTCCTTCTGGGCCAGACCACCATCACCTCCGGTCAGTCCCCCTGCCTCTGCGCTCATCCCCTCCTCAGCACAGAGAACGCGTCTGCTGAAAACAAGGCATGTCGGCTGCTTCCTCCTTGAGACCATTCTAGGGCCACCTGCAATTGTAGAATGAATTCCACAGTCCCTACCATGGCTGGGTACCCATGCCTTCCTCTTTCTGACTGCACAGGCCCCAGGCCCTTTGCACAGTCTGTCCCCTGGCTCTCTCTCTTCATCCTTCAACAGGCTTAGGGGGTCAGCTGCTCAGGACAGCCTTCTCTGAAACCTTTTCATTTTCTGACCCTTGCTTCTCTGGGCTTCCTTTCTATCTGTGGTGCAATTATTTTTAATTTGCTTTTACTGAAGTACAGCTTGCAAGCAAAATTTTAAAAACCAATAATTATAAGCTGACTTCTAACAGCAAGAACTGGGAGTTCTCTCATGGTCCTGACCCCTCCTCTATTCCAGAGGCAATTCCAGCTGGTTAGCTATTTCTCCTTGTTTTTATCTCCCTTTTTTTTTTTAACTTTTTTCCCCCCATCATGCCTCATTTATTTATATTTATTTTCATCCATTTTCTTTTCTTTTATTCTTTGGCATGTGTTTGGACTCCTACTGCAGTGGCCTTTTTCACTGCAGAGCACCATAATTGGACACACCGGTCCAGCCGCTCTGCGGCACGTGAAATACTCCTGGGCCAGGGATTGAACCGGTGCCCCTTGCACTGCAAGGCGGATTCTTCACCCACTGGACCACAAGGGAAGCCCTGTCTCCATTTATTTTACCTCATTTATTTTTCTGTCATTTGAATCCCCAGTTTTTACCCACTGTCTGCTCACTTTGTATTTGGTAAATGAGAATCTTTGATTTCTTACACACTCTGGTGCCTTTTCCCTCATGCTCTCAGCCTAATATATTTTCTGTTAAATGCATATTTGGTGTTTCTATTATTAATGCAATGTAAATATTATTCCCTGTTCAGTCAGGAGTTAATAATTGCCTCTGTCTCTCTCCCTCTCTCTCTTTTTTTTCATTTGCTTAGAGTTTTTTCTTTTTTTATCTTAGTTTTCTTGGACTAAGCATTTCCTTGCACTCTTGCAGCTTCTTAAAAACCACCCTGTGAAATTTCCAGGACCTAATCTCAGTGATCATTTCTTCCTGAAGACTGTTAAACTCATCCTCTCTGTCCCAGATGCCCCCCGGTGTGCACAAACCGACACCCTGGGATTCTTTCTCCACCATCATATCAGGAATTCCTTTCAGTTTTCTCCTTTGTTGGATACTGTTTCTTGAATTCCACGTCTTCCACTTTAGTGGTTTATTCCCTTGTTTTGTTGGCGTACATCCTCCAGTAACTTCCTGAGAAAGGATGCAGGTTTGAAAACCAGTTCTCTTCTCACCCTTATTGACAGCCTGGCTGGGTTTAGGATTCTAGGTTGAACATCTAGACTGATCCAGATGACCGGAAGCATCTGTCCAGGTCTCTAGCTTTGAGCTGTATTCTTATTTTAAATCCTTTGTGTATGTAACTTGAGGTGTCTGTTTACATTATTGTGGAAGCTTCCAAGATCTTTGCTATATCCCGAAATTTCTGAGATTGTATAATGCTTGTGTCATGGCCTCATCAACTCCAGGTGTTTGGGGCACTCAGTGAACTGGTTTAATCTGAAGATGTGTGTTCTTCAATTCTAAGAAAGATTTATTATTATTATTATTATTTCTTTCTAGAGCTTTTATTATTTTGCTACTGGCCTCCTGGGTTAATTTTTCAGTTTTCTTATTGTTTATTTTTACCATCTTAATTCTATCTTCTGAGAGGTTTTCTGTTGTTTTAGTTTTTTATCTTTTAATCCTATTCTTAAAAAATTTTTAATCAACACATCTTTAATTTCTAAGAGTTTATCCTTTTCTTAATTATTGCTTTGTTATGGCCCACTGTATTTATTTGTGGACATATATGATTTCTTACACACTCTGGTGCCTTTTCCCTCATGCTCTCAGCCTAATATATTTTCTGTTAAATGCATATTTGGTGTTTCTATTATTAATGCAATGTAAATATTATTCCCTGTTCAGTCAGGAGTTAATAATTGCCTCTGTCTCTCTCCCTCTCTCTCTTTTTTTTCATTTGCTTAGAGTTTTTTCTTTTTTTATCTTAGTTTTCTTGGACTAAGCATTTCCTTGCACTCTTGCAGCTTCTTAAAAACCACCCTGTGAAATTTCCAGGACCTAATCTCAGTGATCATTTCTTCCTGAAGACTGTTAAACTCATCCTCTCTGTCCCAGATGCCCCCCGGTGTGCACAAACCGACACCCTGGGATTCTTTCTCCACCATCATATCAGGAATTCCTTTCAGTTTTCTCCTTTGTTGGATACTGTTTCTTGAATTCCACGTCTTCCACTTTAGTGGTTTATTCCCTTGTTTTGTTGGCGTACATCCTCCAGTAACTTCCTGAGAAAGGATGCAGGTTTGAAAACCAGTTCTCTTCTCACCCTTATTGACAGCCTGGCTGGGTTTAGGATTCTAGGTTGAACATCTAGACTGATCCAGATGACCGGAAGCATCTGTCCAGGTCTCTAGCTTTGAGCTGTATTCTTATTTTAAATCCTTTGTGTATGTAACTTGAGGTGACTTTTTACATTATTGTGGAAGCTTCCAAGATCTTTGCTATATCCCGAAATTTCTGAGATTGTATAATGCTTGTGTCATGGCCTCATCAACTCCAGGTGTTTGGGGCACTCAGTGAACTGGTTTAATCTGAAGATGTGTGTTCTTCAATTCTAAGAAAGATTTATTATTATTATTATTATTTCTTTCTAGAGCTTTTATTATTTTGCTACTGGCCTCCTGGGTTAATTTTTCAGTTTTCTTATTGTTTATTTTTACCATCTTAATTCTATCTTCTGAGAGGTTTTCTGTTGTTTTAGTTTTTTATCTTTTAATCCTATTCTTAAAAAATTTTTAATCAACACATCTTTAATTTCTAAGAGTTTATCCTTTTCTTAATTATTGCTTTGTTATGGCCCACTGTATTTATTTGTGGACATAATATGTTTCCATTTCTAAGGATGGCAATGAAAGTTTCTCTAAAGTTTCCTTCTGACCATAGAATTGTCTCTATTTCATGGTAGTTCTTTTTTTTCTATTTGTTTGGCTGGATCTCTTTCACGTTAAAACTTTCCTCAATTAACCAGGCATCTTTGGTTACCCATTCATTCTGCAGAGTCAGGCATTAACAAGGGGACTGGAAGTTCCAGGTGGGAAGGCAGGGGCAGGACTTGCACGATCGTGAACAGCTAGCTCTGTAGGAACAGCTGGATATTTTGTCAAGCCCATCCAGATGTCAGCATCTATAAGGCTGTCCACTGGGGTGGTCAGACCCTGTCCACGGTTTCCTATCTGTGAGGAATGCATGCCTGGGTGCTTGCGTTCCTAAACTGGGTAGAGGGTAAGGGCTGCGGTCACCCTGGTAAGTCTTCAGGCTGCCGGTTACGGAATCTCCCCGTAACCATCAGCTACTGCTGGGTAACAGACGAGCACAGGAGTCCTCTGTGGGGCACAGCAATGAGCTTTTATTTCACTACGCACCTCGGGCCCGCTGGGACGGGCTGATCCGGCTGGGCTCAGCCAGGCGGATCTGCTCTGAGCTCCATGTCTGTGGGTCATTTGGACACCCCTGCTCCCTGTTGCTTAGGTACCCCTGGAAACATTAGGCTTCCTGGAATGTTCTTAGTCGGCACAGGAGAACGTGGTACAAGCACATCAGGTCTCCCCTCGTTAGGCATAGTTAACGTCCCATTGGCCAAAGGCAGATCACGTGGTCAAGGCAGCATCCTTGGAGCAGGGAAGCACACGCCTCCTCCCCGAGGTAGACGATGGAGGGAGTGATTCTCGGCCAAGTGCAATCCAGCCCACCGCGTCCCCAGTAATCAGTCTGGGGCTTCACCCCCACCTGCTCTGCAGCCAGTGTCCTGGGGTCCAGAGTTTATTTTACCATCTTAATTCTATCTTCTGAGAGGTTTTCTGTTGTTTTAGTTTTTTATCTTTTAATCCTATTCTTAAAAAATTTTAATCAACACATCTTTAATTTCTAAGAGTTTATCCTTTTCTTAATTATTGCTTTGTTATGGCCCACTGTATTTATTTGTGGACATAATATGTTTCCATTTCTAAGGATGGCAATGAAAGTTTCTCTAAAGTTTCCTTCTGACCATAGAATTGTCTCTATTTCATGGTAGTTCTTTTTTTTCTATTTGTTTGGCTGGATCTCTTTCACGTTAAAACTTTCCTCAATTAACCAGGCATCTTTGGTTACCCATTCATTCTGCAGAGTCAGGCATTAACAAGGGGACTGGAAGTTCCAGGTGGGAAGGCAGGGGCAGGACTTGCACGATCGTGAACAGCTAGCTCTGTAGGAACAGCTGGATATTTTGTCAAGCCCATCCAGATGTCAGCATCTATAAGGCTGTCCACTGGGGTGGTCAGACCCTGTCCACGGTTTCCTATCTGTGAGGAATGCATGCCTGGGTGCTTGCGTTCCTAAACTGGGTAGAGGGTAAGGGCTGCGGTCACCCTGGTAAGTCTTCAGGCTGCCGGTTACGGAATCTCCCCGTAACCATCAGCTACTGCTGGGTAACAGACGAGCACAGGAGTCCTCTGTGGGGCACAGCAATGAGCTTTTATTTCACTACGCACCTCGGGCCCGCTGGGACGGGCTGATCCGGCTGGGCTCAGCCAGGCGGATCTGCTCTGAGCTCCATGTCTGTGGGTCATTTGGACACCCCTGCTCCCTGTTGCTTAGGTACCCCTGGAAACATTAGGCTTCCTGGAATGTTCTTAGTCGGCACAGGAGAACGTGGTACAAGCACATCAGGTCTCCCCTCGTTAGGCATAGTTAACGTCCCATTGGCCAAAGGCAGATCACGTGGTCAAGGCAGCATCCTTGGAGCAGGGAAGCACACGCCTCCTCCCCGAGGTAGACGATGGAGGGAGTGATTCTCGGCCAAGTGCAATCCAGCCCACCGCGTCCCCAGTAATCAGTCTGGGGCTTCACCCCCACCTGCTCTGCAGCCAGTGTCCTGGGGTCCAGAGTTCTCTGGTTGGACTTCCTTGCCCAGGTTAAGGGTGGTGGTGGCCTGGCAGCGCCCTGCAGGTGGAGGACCGGGGAGTCTAGCTGCTCCCTATACAGACTTCCAGACAGCTGCCCTGTGCTCAGCCCCTGTCTCACCATCGGGGGGGTCAGGGTCCCCTGCTCTGGAGCCCCCTGGCGGTTCTGCAAGGCCAGTGGCTTGCATTTCTCCCGTCTCCAGGCCCCGCCCCACCCTGCCCCAGAGCAGCAGGCGCTCAGGTTTGTCTTTCCTGGGCAGTTAAATCATTCACGGCCCCTCCCTCTGCTCTTCACGCTTCTGTGCTGCGGTTTGGGCTCACAGGTGGCTCCTGGTGTCTTGAGATGAGAGTCTGTGTTTCTGTTTCATGTTCTTCTTGCTGTCGGGCTGCTTTTCGGCCGGGGTGAGGGGGCGGAAGCATCTCCGCCTGACACCTTGACAGCAGGGTCTCTCTGTTTTTCTGTTGAATGCACTTTTGCGGTATGTTGGGCAAACCCCACGGCAGCTGTTGATTTACACGTCTGGCTTCCGAGCCTCTGGGGAGCAGGTGGCGGGGTCCCGCTCCTCGCTGCCCCTCCGGCCCCTCCAGCTCCCAGCACCGCTCGGCTCAGAGGGCCCTGTTCGCACATGGGAACTGAACTGAACTGCACTTCATACTCTATGGATGACTGCTCATCATTTCACGTTCTCGAAGCCTTCCAAAGTCTTCTAGAACTTTCCTAAATCTCAGTCACATTCCCTAGAGCCTACTCTGCTCTGCCTCCCACGTCCCATGAGGCCTGGATGAACAGTGGTGAATATGTCTTGGACAGTTGGGCAATTAAGAGGGTCGAGAGGAGAGGTAAGAGATCAGAGGAAGAGGCAGCGGGGACTTCCCCCCAGAAGAGGCATGGCTTCAGGATACCATCACAGCATCCCTCAGGATCCTGTGAGCTGGCTGGGCTCTGTCGCGGGGCTCTTCAGCTCCCCGTGATGGGGTCTGGGGCTGCAGTCTTCCGGGGACTTGACCCGGCTGGCATATCCAAGATGGCTCCCGCCCATGACTCACGCCTTGATGAGGATGCTGGAAAGCTGGACTCAACTGGGAGTGGGTTCTCTCGCTCTCTCTCCTTTCAAGTCCATCTTTTCACCTGCTCATTCTTTAACACACACCAGAGATGCTTACCCAGCGTCCACTAGGTGCCAGGTCCTTGCAAGATCATGGCGACCCGACATCAAGGCATCTGAGCGGCATAATTCCACCTGTAAATGAGGCTCTCCCAGGCTGCCTGGTGGAGGTTAGACAAGGCAGGGAGAGGGGAGCAGGAAGGCTAGCAAGAGGCCTGTAGCTACTGCAGGCAGTGATCGCAAGGCCTAGAGCAAGGAGTGGCCATGGGCAAGATGACGGGGTGGGTTCAACAGACAGCGGGAAGCTGGGAGTTCCCGGCTTGGCCACCGGTGAACGCTGGGGAAACAGAATGGGAGAAGCCAGGCTCCAAGACTGAGAGCCCCACTTGACGCAGGCTCATCCGGCAGGTGCGTTCCCCACCCACCAGGTGAGGATTTCATTGCCAAATCTAACGCATCCAATCCTGGTAGCCCAGCCTGGCAGTAGCAGGGAGCTTAGGGGTGGCCGCTGCCAGGTGAGTGGGCTTCATCGTGTTGTCAGCTCTTGCCTGCAATGAACAGCTCTTCCTGTTTCAAAACCCTTCACTGACTTCCCTCATGGTTTCGCTTTCCTATCTGAAGGGCTTCTGGTCCTCAGCCAATTTTTAAAGCAGCAGCAAGTGACTCACCATATGTCCAGCGAGTTCTGGACACCGTGATACAGCAGAAGGAGCACAGAGCTAGGAGTCCTCAGACCTCCGTCACAGGTGTGCCCGCCAGCAGTCTCAGCAGGCGCACGCCGCAGCAGCTCAGACAAATAGGTAGCTTCAGTTTTCCTCCGTGCTCTTACCAAGGCAGCCATGGTCGCTCATTCAGCTGCTAGCCTCAGTCGTGAGGACTCAGGGGGGCTTGTTTCTCCTTCTGCTTGGCTCCATTCTTAGCATGTGAGGTTGCATTTTCATGTGTGTGGCTTCAGGTTCATAAGACGGCTGTGTGAACTCCTGCCATCTCATCAGAATTCATTAGAGAAGGAGCCAGGACCCAAGGCAGTGTCGGCTAGACCTATTATTTTTTATGGAAGAAAACACAAGCTACCGCTCCAGCTGCTTTCATTGATGTCCCGTTGGCCGTAACTGTGTGAACGTGGAACTCCAGCTGCCCAGCAGGCTGGGAACGGGCATTTCTGTCGGAGGCTAGATACGCTGCGGCTCCGCACAGAGCCAGGATTGTCAGCAAGGAGGGTGGAAGTCGCAGCAGCGGGTTGAGAGGAACAGTGTCTGCCTGAGTGGACTGAGCTCTAAATCCTGTTCTCCCCATTCCATCTTTACCAAACAGAGCTCTCAGAACCCCTTGGGGTGGCTACCAGGAGGGTTAGAGTTCAAATGTGCTACGTGAGACTACCCGATGGTGGGAGCCTTTATTGCGTGACTTTATTATGGGTAGAAAACAAGGACTATATTCACTGGGGTCGAGCAGGATGGTCCTGAATTTATCTCGAGGCCCCAGAAGAGCAGGGAAGAGAAAGAGGCTCTCCTCGACGCTGCCCGCTGGGAAGCGGCTTCTTGGGGCTCTTAAACACTGGACGTGTTAGACTGTGGGTTCTGACCCACACAGATCCATGCTTGTGTCCTGGGTGCTCAGGGCGGGGAGGGGCAACGGTATGCATCGTTTTTTGGTTTGTTTCAGAAGAGAGGTATTTTTTAAAAAAACATACAGACCTGTCTGAAACTGAGCTGAAACTGAAAGAACCCCTTAAACAGAGCCTGTCTCACCATATGTCCAGCGAGTTCTGGACACCGTGCGAGCACAGAGCTAGGAGTCCTCAGACCTCCGTCACAGGTGTGCCCGCCAGCAGTCTCAGCAGGCGCACGCGCAGCAGCTCAGACAAATAGGTAGCTTCAGTTTTCCTCCGTGCTCTTACCAAGGCAGCCATGGTCGCTCATTCAGCTGCTAGCCTCAGTCGTGAGGACTCAGGGGCTTGTTTCTCCTTCTGCTTGGCTCCATTCTTAGCATGTGAGGTTGCATTTTCATGTGTGTGGCTTCAGGTTCATAAGACGGCTGTGTGAACTCCTGCCATCTCATCAGAATTCATTAGAGAAGGAGCCAGGACCCAAGGCAGTGTCGGCTAGACCTATTATTTTTTATGGAAGAAAACACAAGCTACCGCTCCAGCTGCTTTCATTGATGTCCCGTTGGCGTAACTGTGTGAACGTGGAACTCCAGCTGCCCAGCAGGCTGGGAACGGGCATTTCTGTCGGAGGCTAGATACGCTGCGGCTCCGCACAGAGCCAGGATTGTCAGCAAGGAGGGTGGAAGTCGCAGCAGCGGGTTGAGAGGAACAGTGTCTGCCTGAGTGGACTGAGCTCTAAATCCTGTTCTCCCCATTCCATCTTTACCAAACAGAGCTCTCAGAACCCCTTGGGGTGGCTACCAGGAGGGTTAGAGTTCAAATGTGCTACGTGAGACTACCCGATGGTGGGAGCCTTTATTGCGTGACTTTATTATGGGTAGAAAACAAGGACTATATTCACTGGGGTCGAGCAGGATGGTCCTGAATTTATCTCGAGGCCCCAGAAGAGCAGGGAAGAGAAAGAGGCTCTCCTCGACGCTGCCCGCTGGGAAGCGGCTTCTTGGGGCTCTTAAACACTGGACGTGTTAGACTGTGGGTTCTGACCCACACAGATCCATGCTTGTGTCCTGGGTGCTCAGGGCGGGGAGGGGCAACGGTATGCATCGTTTTTTGGTTTGTTTCAGAAGAGAGGTATTTTTTAAAAAAACATACAGACCTGTCTGAAACTGAGCTGAAACTGAGAAAGGCCATGGGGCTTTCCCCCTGCACCCCAGCCCTTTCAAGAGGGCAGGCTCTCGAGAGGGAAGGCCAGCAAGCTGAGATCTTGCCTCAGGACTTCAGGACTCTAGGGGGCCAGTAGGGGCTGGGAGCCCTGGGGGAGCAGGAAATGGAACTGGAACACTTTTACCCCGGCTGGGAATCGGAGGACTTTGGGTTGTCTCTTTATCTCTCTCTCTGTTTTTTAAAATCCTTTATTTTAGCTTCTCTAGAGTGTCAGTCCCTGAGGGCAAGAAGATTGCCAGGTCCAGGGTAGGTGCTCAGTAAATTTGTGTTGAATGGATGGATGAAGTTTAGAGAACCGCAGTCCCCTGAGGGATTGTGAATTAGCAAAGGCGGAGGTGGGGCTGACTCCCTGCCAGTCCCTGGGGCTTCTACAGCGGCTCTAAGTGCCTGCTGGCACTGGCCTGGCTTCCTACAACTGTTAGGACACTTTCTTGGGACCTCCAGTATTGGAGACGGGGAGTTTCTGGCCTCTCCATACCCATAGTTCCAAATTTTGGCAAAGTTATTGGTCTCCTTTGAAAACCAATCTGCCCACTTCCACCATTAGCGGGTCCAGTTTGAAAGGGCTGTCCACGCTCCATGGCTTGTCATCTGACAAGTGAAAGTGCAGTCCCTCGGTCGCGTCAGACTCTTTAGGACCCCACGGAAGAGCCATGGAATTCTCTAGGCAAGAATACTGGAGTGGGTAGTCTATCCCTTCCCCAGGGGACCTTTTGAACCCAGGTCCCCCACATTGCAGGCAGACTCCACCATCTAAGCCACCAGAGAAGCCCTTGTAATTCATCAGGCTTGCAGTCTAGGCTTGATCAGAGTACAGGGTTCTCCTGACAAATGTGATTGGTTGAAGGGCGGGCCCAAGATTTCAGCTGGACCAATCAGAGTAAACCTCAATGAGACTGTTGCCTGGGGCAGAGGCTTGGTTTTTTGCTGAACTGGAAGGATGAAGCCCTGAGAGTCACTTGCCTCAGAACAAACCAGACAGCAGAAGGGGTAGGAACATGAGCCCTGATCATGTCACGTGATCTGCTTGATCAAGCTGTACCTGAAGTCATGTGAGTTTCAAACATGAATCAATAACTTTATTTTCTGCTTAAGCAGGTTGAATTGGGTTTCTATTCGCAATGGCAGAAGTCCTGACTGGCAGGGTCGGAAAATTCTAAGACTCTCACAGGTAAATGCAGCTCAGGACCCTGTGAGTGGAGCAGAAAGACATGAGAGATGGTGGCAGTCGGCAGGACCCAGCCTTCAGATTCACTGGGCAGGGACCCACAGAGACTCTGAAAACCTAAATGTGATATGTTGTCCCCAAAGGAGGACTGAGATCAGGGGAACAAACTTCTGACACTTAATTTAGCTCAGTGAAGCTCTCAGATAAGCAAGGCCATCAACACTGAAGCATACTCCTGCCCCAGGAGGGAAGGAGAGAGCCATCCCTGAAGGTGTGTGAGTGGCAGCCAGCAGTCAGCCAGCCTGAAGTCTCCAGAGGGGACGCAGGCGTTGGGGACAAGGAGTGAATGGGCAGATGATGCCACGTGTGGCACCTGACGGCAGCAACGCGGGCGTGGCTTATCCGGTGCCGGGGCTCCTCTCTGGCCCCTGGGCGAGCGGAGCCTGTGGGGACGGGGATGCCACACCCACAAATGCACACTCTTCGGGCCCCCCAGGGGGCCTCTAGGACAGAGAAGACGGTCAGCCAAGCTCTGCAGCCAACTTGCTAAGAAATGCCACTGGAAGGGAACAGCGTGGCCAGCCAGGGGGCTGTTGGGTGCTGGGTGGGGGCCTCGGGGAGTCAGAGCCACTTGGCTGGGAAGTCTGGGTGCGTCCTGGAAGGAAGACAGACAGGGAGGGAAACTGTGAGGCCACTCATCGTCCATAGCCCGCTCCCAGCTTGCCAGGCGAGTGGCTCATGCTCAGCGTTGGCCAAGTCCTCTCCGTCCTCGTGGGTGCCTCCAGCCGCCCCCCATCCCTCTTCTGCCTCAGTCGCCTCCAAGCCAAGTCTTCCCTGCCTCCACCCCCCCGTGTGGGTGTCAGGTCTCCAGCTCCCCGGGGCTCTCCCGAGAGACAGGGGTGAGATATTTTCACGCTGGTCCTCACTGCTTTCAGGCGGGGACTGAGGTCAGAGCTCAGGGACACCACGCCTTGGCTCCGGTTACCTGGCATTTTCTTCTGATACTTTGACCTTCTTTCTGGGAACTGGGCTCACAGAGCAGGCCTGGCTCAGGCAAATAGACTAGGTGAGGCCCCTTCAATGGTCACTCTTCTGTCCTGGCCGACATGCCACTCCCAAAATTGACTCAAGAACAGTGAGAGATGTGGCAGTCGGCAGGACCAGCCTTCAGATTCACTGGGCAGGGACCCACAGAGACTCTGAAAACCTAAATGTGATATGTTGTCCCCAAAGGAGGACTGAGATCAGGGGAACAAACTTCTGACACTTAATTTAGCTCAGTGAAGCTCTCAGATAAGCAAGGCCATCAACACTGAAGCATACTCCTGCCCCAGGAGGGAAGGAGAGAGCCATCCCTGAAGGTGTGTGAGTGGCAGCCAGCAGTCAGCCAGCCTGAAGTCTCCAGAGGGGACGCAGGCGTTGGGGACAAGGAGTGAATGGGCAGATGATGCCACGGTGGCACCTGACGGCAGCAACGCGGGCGTGGCTTATCCGGTGCCGGGGCTCCTCTCTGGCCCCTGGGCGAGCGGAGCCTGTGGGGACGGGGATGCCACACCCACAAATGCACACTCTTCGGGCCCCCCAGGGGGCCTCTAGGACAGAGAAGACGGTCAGCCAAGCTCTGCAGCCAACTTGCTAAGAAATGCCACTGGGAGGGAACAGCGGGGCCCAGCCAGGGGCTGTTGGGTGCTGGGTGGGGGCCTCGGGGAGTCAGAGCCACTTGGCTGGGAAGTCTGGGTGCGTCCTGGAAGGAAGACAGACAGGAGGGAAACTGTGAGGCCACTCATCGTCCATAGCCCGCTCCCAGCTTGCCAGGCGAGTGGCTCATGCTCAGCGTTGGCCAAGTCCTCTCCGTCCTCGTGGGTGCCTCCAGCCGCCCCCCATCCCTCTTCTGCCTCAGTCGCCTCCAAGCCAAGTCTTCCCTGCCTCCACCCCCCCGTGTGGGTGTCAGGTCTCCAGCTCCCCGGGGCTCTCCCGAGAGACAGGGGTGAGATATTTTCACGCTGGTCCTCACTGCTTTCAGGCGGGGACTGAGGTCAGAGCTCAGGGACACCACGCCTTGGCTCCGGTTACCTGGCATTTTCTTCTGATACTTTGACCTTCTTTCTGGGAACTGGGCTCACAGAGCAGGCCTGGCTCAGGCAAATAGACTAGGTGAGGCCCCTTCAATGGTCACTCTTCTGTCCTGGCCGACATGCCACTCCCAGTGAAACCTGGGGCCACCACGCAGTGGCCGGATGCCTCCCTCCAAGCCACGGCCTGATGTGCGCGGGGCGGGGAGGGATTCTCACCCCTAGAGGATGCTGCAGGGGCGCTTCTGCGGCCGCGTGGGCTGGGGGCACAGGACGGCCCGGATGGCCTCATCGAAGACGGTTTTCAGGCCTCGCTGGGTGAGGGCCGAGCACTCCAGGTATTTCACTGAGTCTGTCAGGGCAGCGAGAGGACAGGGGCCTCGGTCAGAGCTGGGCCGAACCCCCTCCCAGGCCGCACGACCACACCAGGCTGTGGGGGCCTCCTGGGCGGCGTCACGTGTCGCAGACTGGGGCATTTGCCCCTCTGTGCCTCCATCTCTTCGTATCTAAAAGGAGGAGCTTTATAGAGGGACAAGTTAAGACCCACGAGAGCAGGTTTGTGTCTTTCTCAAACACATAGACACTTAATTTGCAGAAGGAGGCAGGAATTTTGAAGAAAGGAGCTCAAGTTACAGTAACCAAATCTCTCAGCACCTCACTTTCTTCCGGTGAAAGTGCCATGGGTCTACCTCCACCTTCTCCCAGGAAGCCGGGGGAAGCCATGGCCGGCTCACCAGGACCTTCTGAATAGCATCTACCGGGTCCTTTGTGTCACTCCATTTTACAGATGAGAAAACTGAGGCTCAGAAAAATTGCAAGTGCAAAGTCACACATAGACATTTCCCCTCCTCCAGGGGCTGCTGAGAACTCTCAGCAAGAGGAAAGGTGAGGGGAACACTGCCTCCTCCCCGGACCCCGCTCCTCTGCGGGGAAGGAAGGCGGCTGCCACTGAGGGGCGCCTGCTCGCTGCCGGACCCTGAGCTGGGTGCTTCCAACAACACCGTGAAGAAATTCTGTGATCCCCCACTTCCTGAGAGAGGAAACAGGCCCAGAGAGGAGACGCCTCAGGCCCAGAGACGCGCAGCTTGGAGGGAAGAGCCAGGATTTCAGGGGAGGCAACCCTGCAGGAGGAGGGAAAGAAAGGGGAGGGCAGGAACAGGGAACCTGGAGCTCAGAGAGGATGTCACTTTTCTAAAGTCACCATCTGGGTGTCGCCCTTGCAGGTGGGAGCGCTGTCCCACCAGGGAGCAGGAGCAGAGGTCCCGGGCCAAGGCTGGCAGGAACGAAGCACCCCAAGTTGGGTCTGGGAGTCTCGCCGCATAACCCTCTGTGCCCAGAAGAGCATCAGTGGGCACTGGGCCACCGTCGCCCTGCAAGGGGCGGTGAGGGGCTGGAGCCAATGTCCAGTTCTTCCTTAGACACCCACCCGCTGCATCCTCCCTGGCACCGGCCACCCTCCCACTTCTTGGCTCAGAAGCGCCCAGACAAAGGGTCCTGACGGGAGTCCTGGCCACTCTCTGCACCCCAGTCTCCCACCTGAGGGGGCACCCGACCACCCTGATCGTGACCAAGGGAACCAGACTGCGGGTTCAAGTCTTAGCTCTGCCCCATCCCGGCTGGGTGGCCTTGAGCTCTTGACTTCTCCCTGAGCCTCAGTTTCATCCCCTGTAAAGTGGGATGATGAGAGACCTTCCTTCGTAGTTGCTGTGATGACGAAGCAGGAGAATGCGCAAGTCCAGCACCCAGGAAGTGCCCCGTCCCCGTCAGCCAGCACGAGCAGCGGGATCAGAGCTGCCCCCACGTCAGCACGCCAGGCGGGTGGACAGAGGCAGCCCCGGTCTCATCAGACCCGCCGGCGTCCCCCTTGGTCTGGGCTGCTCTGAGGCAAGTTCAAAGTCAGTCACTACCCCGGCCCCGCTTGCACCTGGGATCAGTTCCATGAGAAACTGTCCAGAGGCCAAGGCAGGGCCTCCATGTCATCTCCTTCTGGAAGAGAAAGGACCTTTAAGGAGTACGTAGCCCGGCATGTACAGAGGGAAACACTGAGGTCCAGAGAAGGGGAGCCGCTGGCCTGAGGTCACGCAGACGCTCAGGGCCAGGGCCAGGACGGGAATCCGGGCTCCCAGGCCTGTCTTACCCCGAAGAGCTTTAGAACAGAAAGGCTCTCAGACCCGGCCTTGGGTGGAAGGACTCCAGTGGGTAGGCTGGTCAGAAGAAAGAGAAGGTGGGTGCGATCCCCAGGATTTGTGGGGACAGACCAGAGGGCCTGGGAGCCAGAGCCCCGGGATGGGATGCAGGACCTGGGGCTGAGCAGCAGCAGAGGCCTCCTGGGAAAGACAGCCGTGTCACTGGGCAAGTCACGCGGAGGCAGAGGTGGCCGCTGCGGTTTCTCTTCCTGTGGAGAGATGTGAGTCCCCAGGGCCCTCCCAGTTCCGGCGGAAGGAAGAGTGGTAGGGCTGGGGGAGGGAGGGGCTGCAGGAGGCCCCACCAGCTCAGGGCAAACCCTGGGCCTGCGCCCTGGGCTGCTGGATCGCGGCTCATCGTGGCCAAACCCCAGACTCTTGGGCAAGGGCCTGTCTCCCGGCGGTAGGCAGGTCAGGGCCTGAGAGACAGCCGCCTGGACGTTGCGGAAGAGCCCAGACGCCAGTCATCCCTCCTCTGGTGCAGACAGCCCCGCGCCACCACAAGGAGGCCCCCAAGCCTGTGGCTTGTGGTCCTGTGTTCAAATTCTGGTTCTGCCACCTACCAGCTGTGTGACCCTGAGAAGTCACTTCACTTCTCTGGCCCAGTGACCGGGAAGCAAAGAGGGGCTCTGGACTGAGAAGCTGGGAGAGTGAGGAATGGGGGGTGAGAAGGAGGCAGAAAGGAAGGCATCACCCTCCAAGCCCAAGCCGAAACATCTCCTCCAGGAAGTCTTCCTGGAAAACCCAAGCTTGACTTGGCTGCTTGGGCTCTGAGAAGCCACGGCACACCCCTCTCCATCCTTGCCTCTGTCTGTCCAAATGCACTTATGTTAACCTCTGCTTACTGATGACACTAATACTAACAGTGATTACAGAGTGCCTCCCATGTCTACCGCTGCTCCAGGGGCTTCGTGTAAATTCACTTAATTCTCCCGACCACCCAGAACGACGTCTCTTGCCATATTTCGAGATTTCACTGATAAGGAAACAGGCACAGAGAGGCTGAGGGACTGGTCCAGGGTCACACAGCTAGTACCTGGCACAGCCAGGGTTGGAATGCACATCCGGGCCCTGCAGGCCATGTCTGCAATCACCACAAGTCGGGGCCCCTCCTGCACCCAGCTCCCCTCTCTGAGCCCGAGCCCCTACCGATCTCCTTGGCCAGTGCCAGGCCCTGCGGGTAGGTGATGGGCGCCAGCTTCTTCTCCTTCAGCTTCTCGATGGTGTCCTTGTCGTCCCGCAGGTCCAGCTTGGTGCCCACCAGGATGATGGGCGTGCTGGGGCAGTGGTGCCGCACCTCGGGAAACCACTGAGCCCGTGGGCGCGGCCGGGAGGTCGTGCAGGGCGCCAGGAGAGACAGGGGCACCAGGTTGAGGGGGAAGCGGGCACGGGGGGGTATGGAGGGGAGAGAGGATAAGGTCAGAGAGGAAAGCTAGCCGTCTCTCCGAGACCCCCGCTGAGATCCGAGTCCCCCCACCAGCTGTGGCTGGCACTCCGCCCACATCCTCTGCTGCCCGGGGCAAGTCAAAGTCTCCGGCCCCGTCCTCCCAGGCTCCTCTCCCACGGTCACCTGCCGCTTCCCTGAAGTCCCGCTCTGTCCCGCTCACCTTGGCCCGGACGTTCTCGTAGGAGGCTGGGCTGACAAGGGAGAAGCAGATGAGGAAGACGTCCTGGGGATCAGGAGGGGTACTTGGGGGGCCTGACCAGCGGTGACCTGAGCTTCACTCTGGCCCAGTGACCGGGAAGCAAAGAGGGGCTCTGGACTGAGAAGCTGGGAGAGTGAGGAATGGGGGTGAGAAGGAGGCAGAAAGGAAGGCATCACCCTCCAAGCCCAAGCCGAAACATCTCCTCCAGGAAGTCTTCCGGGAAAACCCAAGCTTGACTTGGCTGCTTGGGCTCTGAGAAGCCACGGCACACCCCTCTCCATCCTTGCCTCTGTCTGTCCAAATGCACTTATGTTAACCTCTGCTTACTGATGACACTAATACTAACAGTGATTACAGAGTGCCTCCCATGTCTACCGCTGCTCCGGGGGCTTCGTGTAAATTCACTTAATTCTCCCGACCACCCAGAACGACGTCTCTTGCCATATTTCGAGATTTCACTGATAAGGAAACAGGCACAGAGAGGCTGAGGGACTGGTCCAGGGTCACACAGCTAGTACCTGGCACAGCCAGGGTTGGAATGCACATCCGGGCCCTGCAGGCCATGTCTGCAATCACCACAAGTCGGGGCCCCTCCTGCACCCAGCTCCCCTCTCTGAGCCCGAGCCCCTACCGATCTCCTTGGCCAGTGCCAGGCCCTGCGGGTAGGTGATGGGCGCCAGCTTCTTCTCCTTCAGCTTCTCGATGGTGTCCTTGTCGTCCCGCAGGTCCAGCTTGGTGCCCACCAGGATGATGGGCGTGCTGGGGCAGTGGTGCCGCACCTCGGGAAACCACTGAGCCCGTGGGCGCGGCCGGGAGGTCGTGCAGGGCGCCAGGAGAGACAGGGGCACCAGGTTGAGGGGGAAGCGGGCACGGGGGGGTATGGAGGGGAGAGAGGATAAGGTCAGAGAGGAAAGCTAGCCGTCTCTCCGAGACCCCCGCTGAGATCCGAGTCCCCCCACCAGCTGTGGCTGGCACTCCGCCCACATCCTCTGCTGCCCGGGGCAAGTCAAAGTCTCCGGCCCCGTCCTCCCAGGCTCCTCTCCCCACGGTCACCTGCCGCTTCCCCTGAAGTCCCGCTCTGTCCCGCTCACCTTGGCCCGGACGTTCTCGTAGGAGGCTGGGCTGACAAGGGAGAAGCAGATGAGGAAGACGTCCTGGGGATCAGGCAGGGGTTACTGGTGAGGGGAGACCTGGAGGGTCCCACCTGGGCCCTCCCACACCTGGGCAGCCCCTGAGGGCAGGAGCAGCCCAGGGGACGCCGCTGCTTAGGATCCAGCCAAGCAGGGAGTCTGTTCGCGACAGCGGACTGCTGTTTGTTTATCCAACACTCCCTAAAGGCCAGGGTCTGTTCTAAGTGGTGAATACTCCCACCACACTGTAGGGGTGCTGCTGCTACCCCATTCTATAGATGGGGAAAGTGAGCTCCTCAGGGTTAAAGGATTTGCCATTTGGAACTCCAGAATCCACACCCCTCCCCAGGCCCTCACTGCCCTCTGTCGGGTCGCTAGTTCCAGCCCTTTCCCCACCACCCTGGAGGGAGACCCGAGCAGCCACAAAGCCATCTGCAGGCATGTCCCCATCTCTCCTCCCCTCCGCAGCACCCCCCACAGGCTGGCCATCCTGAGCGCCCATCAGATCCCTGCCCAGGCTCTGCCCGTCCCACCCACTGGGCACCAGGTGGAGCCAGAGCCCACGGGAAGACAGGACGACGGGTGCACAGAGATGACAGGAGACGGTGAGGGTGGGGACCGCTGGAGCGGGGCCTCAGGCGAGGGTCAGGGTTCGCCAGGCTGAGCTGGCCGGAGGGCGTGGCAGGCAGGCGGGGGAGCGGGGACGCCAAGGCCTGGACCGCGGGGAGAGGCGGGCGGCAGGCGTACCGTCTGCGGGTAGGAGAGCGGCCGGAGGCGGTCGTAGTCCTCCTGCCCGGCCGTGTCCCACAGCCCCAGGTTCACCGGCTTGCTGTCCACCATCACATTGGCTGAGTAGTTGTCAAACCTGCGGGGACAGGACGGGCGGAAGGTGACTCTCCAGCCCCAGAGCCTGGGGACTTGCGGCCCCTGGTCCCACGACAGTGGCCAAGACCCGGAGAGGCTACACCGGGACCAGAGTCACACAGCACTCTGCAGCTGGGGTCAATTTTGAATTTTTTAGAATACCAATCCATTACATTTAAAAAAAAACTGTCAAACGCAGAGCATCAAGAAGAAAACACTGTCTCTAGGCTTTTTCTGTCCTTATCTATCCTTTGGAGAGATGATTTTTCAAGACTGCATAACGTTCTCTCAAAGGCACAATCAGAATAAACTTTACCCGCCTCTGAGGCTGAGGCTGGATGCTGCATCTGTTCAACCAGTTTTGTTTTCTTTCTTTTTTAATTTTTTTAATGTGGACCATTTTTAAAGTCTTTATTGAATTTGTTCCAATATTGTCTCTGTTTCGTGCTGTGGGGTTTCGGCCACAAGGCATATGGGATCCTAGTTCCCTGACCAGGGATCGAATCTACACCTTTTGTATTGGAAAGCAACGGCTGAATCGCCCGACCCCCAAGGAAGTCTTGTGGTCACCCATTATTAGGTGAATGAATGTTCGTGCCCATCTTAGGTTGGGTCAAACCCTGCGACGAGGGTTTACTTGGGAAATGACCCCAGGAGCCGAGGGGGGGGACAGACGCTGCTGAGCAGTTACTGGTGGGGGTCTCTGAGCTCAGGGCATCTGTCTTGCTGGGGCCTCTGAGCTCAGGGCATCTCCCTGAGGAGGCAGGGAGCCGGGGTACTGACCCACCGCCTGCCCCACTGGCGGAGGGATGCCCTGCGGCGCCCGTGCGCTGGCCTCTCAGCCCACCCCGAAGGCACACCACAAGCTGCCAGTCACCAGAGCTCAGGAAATGCCTCTGGAACACCCTGGACAGGTGCATGCTAGAGGATGTCCTACCATACCAGGGAGGCCTCCCAGACAATCACAGGAGCCTCCAGAGTTTTAAAAGTTCAGTTCAATAGTATTTCTCATGACTCACATCCCTGAGAGAGAGGGGCTGGTTCCTAATATTGTGCAAGAAAAAACGGGGATCAGAGAGGTAGAGTGACTGGCCCAAGGCCACACAGCCAGGGAGCGACCCAACTTGGTGTGACGTCAGGTCTGCTCTCACCTCCAGGGCGGACTGCCCAGTGCCCCAGCTGCTTCCACAGCTTCCCTGAGGGCTAGGGGCCACCACCATCTCTGTCCTCACGGAGGTCGCCCACACGGGCCCGCTTCTGGCCCCGCCCCGGCCCTCTGAGACCTCGGGCTCCTCCCGCTTCTCCTCCCACTCCTCCCCTCACACAGGAGCCAAGCGCTGCCTTTCCGGCAAGGCCCTGGCTTCCGGCCTCTCTGCGTCTGTTCGCGCGGCGCCCTCTTCCTGGAAGCCCTCCCGCCACCTCGCCCCACCCGACCGATGGCCCCCACGCGCTCCAGCCCAGGCTCCTGTCTGTCCGCGCCTCCCTCGGGAACACCCTTTGTCCCCTGTCACCCTGTCACCTAGCCATGCTTCAAAAGCCTGCCCGTCAGTTCCTCCTCTGAGGGGAAAGGTCCAGGCCCCCTCCCTCCCCACCCCCACCTGGAAAGAGCTTGTCATCCCCTCCCTCAGGCAGCTGCTTTGCCTAGACTATGAGTTGGCAGTGAGTGTGTCCGTCCTGCCTGGCAGCTGTGGGCTCCGTGGGGGCAGGGCCCGCGTCTGCTTCCTCTCAGGACGGGCACTGAGTGAGGGTGAGTGGAACAGAGTTAGACAAACTGAACCAAAGCACTCGGCATGCCACCTCCTCCACGAAGCCCTCCCAGAACGCTGCTCAGGGACAGGCCACTGAAGCCCTGGTGCTTTAGAGCAACTCAAAACCATCTGTCCTGGGACAAGCAACAGCCCCCCCTCCGCCCCCCCAACAATATGGGCAGCCTAATGTGTTTAATACCCCGCGCTTGTCCATCCTTTGGATGGCTCTGCTCCCTCCTGCCTGGAAGCTTCCTGCAAACGTCCCTCCCCTGGCTTCCTATTTTCTTCTTTCTTGGTTCCAGGCTGACTCTTACTCATCTTCTCTCCAGCCCCGTTTCAAAGGCATGTCCTCCAGAACGTCTTCCCGAGGCCCCCACCAGGTCGGGGCCCCCATCCCACCCCAACCTGGCAATCCGTGGTGAACTCGGCACCCGACGGCAGGAGTCAGGCTTGGCTTGCTCCTCGCTGCACTGAGGCCAGCGCCACACCTGGCCCGTCCTCGCTCGGCGGCAAAGAATCCTCCTGCCCATGCCGAAGGTTCGGTCCCTGGGTCAGGAAGATCCCCTGGAGAAGGAAAAGGCAACCCGCTCCAGGATTCTTGCCTGCGAAATCCCACGGACAGAGGAGCCTTGGCGGGGTCCCGTCCATGGGGTCACACAAGAGTCAGGTGCGACTGAGTGACTCAGCCCCAGCTGCTCTGCGCCGACTCCTCCTGCCGCGGGATTTCAGGCCAGAGGCACTATTCGGGGAGACCCCGCTGGGCGTGATGGGGGAAGAAGTGCCCGTGTTTTCTTTGCCTTCAGCGAGAAACACTCCTTTGGAACGAGCTTAGGATATAGGGACACTCTCTCTTCTAATGTCCGGTCTGAAATTCTGATACCAGAAGCCCCACGATTCCCTGAGCCAAAGATACCTGTTTTCTATGAGCCAACTCTAGGATCTCAGGGCTGTGGGGATGGGGAAGGATCTGGTCCACGGGACCCGCACAGCAGTGAAGCCAAGCAGGGGGCTAGGGGCCTTCGTGCCTTAGGTCTCGAAGTCCCACGTGACCCAAGACAAAAGAACTTCAAGTTATTTCCTTTAGACAGTTGAGGAAACCAAGGTCCCAAGAGGTCAAATAACTCCTCCACAGCCAGCCAGCTCAAGAGCATAGGGATTTGCCCTGGGCTCCTTCTGTATACTCCTTTGTGAGCAAGAGAGTGGACAAATGCTCCCCAGGAGGATGGATGCGCATGAAGATGGCTGCCCAGAGTGTGGAGAGAGCAGGAAGTTCCTTGTGAAGCCTTATTCTGGCTGTGACCCTGGGTGAACAGCCCAGCTTCTCTGAGCCTCACTTTTCTCACTGTGAAAAAAAGCCCCATCTCTTGGGGCCATTAAGAGGATCCAGGAAAGAACACCTTCAAGCCACCCCATGGGGAGATGCTGAGACGCTGAGCAATCTCACCCCTAAACACCCACCTCGCTGGCCCCTCCCCAGAGCCTGAGGCGTTTCTGCAGAGACAGTGAGCCACAGCCCCCAGAGGGCCCCACTCCCGAGGCCCACAGGCGGCCAGCCCTCACTCCCATTTTCCAGGCAAGAAAACTGAGGCGCACAGACAGGAAGGGACTTGCCCAAGACCCCACAGTCCGTCGGTGGTAGAGCTGGGACTAGATCCTGTACCCATTTCAGAAAAGCCCGTGAGGCAAAGATCGCGGCAGTTTCACAGCTGGAGTCTCTGTGGAGATTGAGCCCAGGTGTGTGGCTGACGGGGTGTGGGCAGAGGGCGGGGAAGCCACGTCGGCTGAGCACCCACGGGTCTCAAGTGCTATTCTGGGCCCTTCGTACTTAGATCATTTCGGTGTGACCCGGAAGTGGATTCTACATTGTGCCTGGGATTCAGAGCCCAAGAGGGACCCATATGAGCCTGGTCCTCGAGCTGCTGTGCTTTCACCCAGAGCCTTTTGGTCACTCTCTAATGTCCGGTCTGAAATTCTGATACCAGAAGCCCCACGATTCCCTGAGCCAAAGATACCTGTTTTCTATGAGCCAACTCTAGGATCTCAGGGCTGTGGGGATGGGGAAGGATCTGGTCCACGGGACCCGCACAGCAGTGAAGCCAAGCAGGGGGCTAGGGGCCTTCGTGCCTTAGGTCTCGAAGTCCCACGTGACCCAAGACAAAAGAACTTCAAGTTATTTCCTTTAGACAGTTGAGGAAACCAAGGTCCCAAGAGGTCAAATAACTCCTCCACAGCCAGCCAGCTCAAGAGCATAGGGATTTGCCCTGGGCTCCTTCTGTATACTCCTTTGTGAGCAAGAGAGTGGACAAATGCTCCCCAGGAGGATGGATGCGCATGAAGATGGCTGCCCAGAGTGTGGAGAGAGCAGGAAGTTCCTTGTGAAGCCTTATTCTGGCTGTGACCCTGGGTGAACAGCCCAGCTTCTCTGAGCCTCACTTTTCTCACTGTGAAAAAAAGCCCCATCTCTTGGGGCCATTAAGAGGATCCAGGAAAGAACACCTTCAAGCCACCCCATGGGGAGATGCTGAGACGCTGAGCAATCTCACCCTAAACACCCACCTCGCTGGCCCTCCCCAGAGCCTGAGGCGTTTCTGCAGAGACAGTGAGCCACAGCCCCCAGAGGGCCCCACTCCCGAGGCCCACAGGCGGCCAGCCCTCACTCCCATTTTCCAGGCAAGAAAACTGAGGCGCACAGACAGGAAGGGACTTGCCCAAGACCCCACAGTCCGTCGGTGGTAGAGCTGGGACTAGATCCTGTACCCATTTCAGAAAAGCCCGTGAGGCAAAGATCGCGGCAGTTTCACAGCTGGAGTCTCTGTGGAGATTGAGCCCAGGTGTGTGGCTGACGGGGTGTGGGCAGAGGGCGGGGAAGCCACGTCGGCTGAGCACCCACGGGTCTCAAGTGCTATTCTGGGCCCTTCGTACTTAGATCATTTCGGTGTGACCCGGAAGTGGATTCTACATTGTGCCTGGGATTCAGAGCCCAAGAGGGACCCATATGAGCCTGGTCCTCGAGCTGCTGTGCTTTCACCCAGAGCCTGTGTGGCCTCTTCCTGCAGCCCCCAGGCTACAGACCCGGCCCCAAAGGCCTCCACCCCGCGGTGGAGGAGGGGCCCGGGGCAGTGAAAGGGGGCTTGGCCCTGGGCACCTGCTGACCACCACCCAAGTCCCCAGGGGAAGGAAGGGGAACTCGCAGAACACAGAGACCCTGGGGTGCGCCTGGCTGGTGACTTGGGGACCAGGGAGCATGGACAGGCCAAGCAGGACACAGATCGCTGTTAGGATTCAGGGCCCGGTCCTCAGGACAAGGGCGGGCCACCAAGGGGCTTCACCAGGTGAGTGTGACACGATCGGCTTTCCATTTGGAAAGGACCCTCTTGGCCACTGGGTGGGAGGCTGTGGAGAAGAGTCAGAGGAAGCTGGGGACAGAGCTGCCGGCGAGAGAGGCGGCGGGTGGAGGAGACAACGTGGCGGGAACGGGAGGGCGTCCCGGATGGGAGGCTAAGGGACAGTCCGCCTATGAGCAGTGAAGAGGCTTGAGCCAGGCGGTCACAGG
Source organism: Tragulus kanchil (assembly GCA_022376925.1). NCBI lineage: Eukaryota > Metazoa > Chordata > Mammalia > Artiodactyla > Tragulidae > Tragulus > Tragulus kanchil. The sequence goes on along the minus strand of JAIOJX010000004.1, from coordinate 181,013,780 downwards.
GAGGAAGTAACACACACTGCTGGCAGAAGGACGGGCGAGGAGGCGTTGAGTCCAGGCGAGAAAGCTAGGCAGGGCCGCTGGTATGTCCTCTAGGGAGGCTGGACGTCACCTCGTCTATGGGAATCCAGGCTGGATTTGCAAAGGAAGTTTACAAAGGAAGGAGAAAAAAACCCCTGGCCCATCTGACCTAAATTAACCGCCTGCGTTCTTCCTTCCCAGAGAGAAAGGCGGCGGAGCCAAGCCCCCTGCGGATGGCCGAGTTCCAGCGTCTTCTCAGGGCAGGCTAGAGCACACCCTCCCCGCCGGCCAGGCTGATCCCGTCACTACAGAGCGCCAGTGCGCGGCTCGGCTCTGTTGTAGCAACGGGTCCAGTGAACGAGATGGACTGGGCCCGGTCCTTGCGGAGCCGCAATCCCGGTAGGAGTCAGATCGGGATGGGCTATGAAGACCGTCCAGCAGGGTGGGGGATGGAGGGGGCCTGGGTGGAGGCAGGGGCTGCTTTAGACAGGGGTCAGGAGGGGCTGCCTCAGCCGGGAACTGAGTGACGGGAGGGCAAGTGCAGAGACCTGGGGGACGCTGGTCTGTCTGGTCCCCGAGGACCCGAATGGAGTGGCCAAGAGCTGGGTTTGAAGAGAGGAGTTTCAGCAAGGTGTGCTTCTGTCTAGGAAAGTCCTTTTCCCTTTCACCTCACCCCGGGGGGCCCTGGGCCCACCTGCTGACCACCACCCAAGTCCCCAGGGGAAGGAAGGGGAACTCGCAGAACACAGAGACCCTGGGGTGCGCCTGGCTGGTGACTTGGGGACCAGGGAGCATGGACAGGCCAAGCAGGACACAGATCGCTGTTAGGATTCAGGGCCCGGTCCTCAGGACAAGGGCGGGCCACCAAGGGGCTTCACCAGGTGAGTGTGACACGATCGGCTTTCCATTTGGAAAGGACCCTCTTGGCCACTGGGTGGGAGGCTGTGGAGAAGAGTCAGAGGAAGCTGGGGACAGAGCTGCCGGCGAGAGAGGCGGCGGGTGGAGGAGACAACGTGGCGGGAACGGGAGGGCGTCCCGGATGGGAGGCTAAGGGACAGTCCGCCTATGAGCAGTGAAGAGGCTTGAGCCAGGCGGTCACAGGGAGGAAGTAACACACACTGCTGGCAGAAGGACGGGCGAGGAGGCGTTGAGTCCAGGCGAGAAAGCTAGGCAGGGCCGCTGGTATGTCCTCTAGGGAGGCTGGACGTCACCTCGTCTATGGGAATCCAGGCTGGATTTGCAAAGGAAGTTTACAAAGGAAGGAGAAAACCAACCACTGGCCCATCTGACCTAAATTAACCGCCTGCGTTCTTCCTTCCCAGAGAGAAAGGCGGCGGAGCCAAGCCCCCTGCGGATGGCCGAGTTCCAGCGTCTTCTCAGGGCAGGCTAGAGCACACCCTCCCCGCCGGCCAGGCTGATCCCGTCACTACAGAGCGCCAGTGCGCGGCTCGGCTCTGTTGTAGCAACGGGTCCAGTGAACGAGATGGACTGGGCCCGGTCCTTGCGGAGCCGCAATCCCGGTAGGAGTCAGATCGGGATGGGCTATGAAGACCGTCCAGCAGGGTGGGGGATGGAGGGGGCCTGGGTGGAGGCAGGGGCTGCTTTAGACAGGGGTCAGGAGGGGCTGCCTCAGCCGGGAACTGAGTGACGGGAGGGCAAGTGCAGAGACCTGGGGGACGCTGGTCTGTCTGGTCCCCGAGGACCCGAATGGAGTGGCCAAGAGCTGGGTTTGAAGAGAGGAGTTTCAGCAAGGTGTGCTTCTGTCTAGCTTTGACTTTTGAAAGCTCACTTGGGTTTCCTTTTAAAAAAAAAAAAAAAACAACTTTTTTTTGGTTCTTTTCCCCATCATGCGTCCTCTATCTATATTTATTTTCATCCATCCTTCTATTCTTTGGCCTATGTGGGCCTCCCATTGCAGTGACCCCTCTCACTGCAGAGCACCGGCTCTGGATGCATGCGTCTAGAACACTGGCTCATAACTGGACACACCAGTCCAGCCACGCTGAAGCATGTGGGATCTTCCTGGGCCAGGGATCGAACCGGTGGTCCTCGCACTGCAAGACAGACTCTTCCACCAGGGAAGCCCTGGGCTTCCTTTGGAGAATGGTCATAAGGAGAGGGCAAGGGGAGATCCCCTAGGTCCCAGGCACACCAGAGCAGGGTCTTTCTTCCTTGTCTTTTTATCCCCAACCCCCAGCACCAGACCACCCGCAGAGCAAGCTTCAGCTTCCCCATCTGTGAGACGTGGCTTTGACCTCAGAGCTCTTATCTCTCCGGAGCAAGCTGAACTCTCTTATCTGATTTGGCTCCAGCGGCACATGCCTCCCTCCCACCCCCGGCCCCAGAGCCCTCCTGATCTCTGGGCCGGAGATCTCAGCTGCCTGGTTTCCCCAACTCCACTCTCCCCGGCTGTCCCCACCCTCCAATGCCGAGGACTCGGGGTGGCTTAGTTTCCCCTCCCTGTCACAGGGGTGCAGGCTCTGTAGCAGGAGCTCCTCTGGGGGCTTGTCCAGAGCCGAATAACCCCGTATGGAAGACAAAGACGGTGGGGTGCAGGCCGGCAGGTAACATCCCTGGCAGGGCCCAGTGCAAACTGAAAATGTAGGGCCCCTTGTTCAAACATTAAGAATCTCGGGAAGAGGGCATCCGAGCATGAAACCGAGTGCAGGACCCTCCAGAGCGTGGGGCGCCGCGGGCCTGCCTAGATGGCCCCACGGGGAGCCAGCTCCTCAGAGTCTCGGGAAGATAAACCCTGTCTGGTCCCTCCCGTCTGTCCTTGGGCAAAGCTGCCCAGGACCACCACATCTGCTCTCGGCCACCAGGGGGCCAGGCTCTCCGGCCTGCTGAGAGCGCCTGACCCTACCCTAGGCTCTGCTGGTCCCGCCCCCGTACACCAGAGAGATCGCTCGATCTCCCTGCACAGGGGTGGTGCCCAGGCAAGGAACGTGGCGTCTCCCAGCCCCGCTCTGCTTCTTAAAGAGAGAGACACCGCGGCTCCGGGAGGGGAAGTTTGGTCTCAGGTCTGTGAGCCAGGGAGCCCTCAGCCCAGCGGGGACCGGCAGAGGCAGGAGCGCGGGTGGTGCTGGGGATCGTGGCCTGCTGGTGACAGGACCTTCCGCAGGAGCTGTCTGACCCAAGGCGTGCACCTGCCTCCGGGCTCAGGTCGAGAGCCGGCCCCGCCCAGCACCAGGAGGCGCTGATGAGCGCTGGGTGCCTGATGGCGAGCAGGCAGAGAAGGGCCGGCGCTGGCGCCCTGCGGGGAGCTGGGAGCTGAAAGGGACAGCAACTGGCGTTCCAGGCCTCCAGGTTTCTCCGCCCTCTCCTAGCTGCCGACCTTCTGCCCAGCCTGGGGTCCCCGAGGCAACAGGAGCCTGGCCCCGTGTTCCAGGGAGAAACACCGGTAGAGCGAGCCCAGACCACCGGGAGACCCTGAGGGCCAGGCCTCTAACCGCCGCGAGCCTCGGCTCCCCCTGGGCACCTTGGGCCTGGAGTAACGCCACCTCCTCCCACGAGCATCCGACGAGGTCGTACACGTGTGACACTTCCAGGGACCAGCACGCAGGAGGCCCTCGGGAGACGGCTGCTGGGACCCGTCCCCCTAGAGCCTCTCCGTGAGGTTCAGTTCAGGTGGACTCCAGACACACACGTCGTGTCTAATGGCGATCACCCTGCGTGTAAGACACGCTCCTAAGACAACGGGAAGACACGAAAGGAACTGGACGCGGCCCCTGTGCCCTCCACAGACTCTCGGTCATGGGAGAGATCAGATCAAGTCCTTCTGGGGAGCGAGAGACCCCTTCGGGCCAGATCAGAAAGGCTTCCTGGAGGAGAGGGCACTGGAGCTGGCCCGGAGGCCTTAAAAGCATGGGCTTGGGAAAGAAAAGCACTTGAGGCAGAAGGAACAGCTGGAGCAAAGGCCCTGCGCTGGAAACGCCCCGGAGTGTCTGGTGACCGGGGGAGGGGCACAGAACAAGGAGCGAGGTGCTGGGCCTGTAAGGGAAGGCTGGAGAGGGCCACCCAGAGCCTCCCGGCCCACCTTCAGCGCCGCCCTCGCGGCTGCGGAGCTGGGGGCTGTCCTGAGGTGGGGTGGGGCCGCCGAGCCTCTATGAGGGCGGGGCTGGGCTTCTCCCCACGGGCAGGTCAGGCGAGCGCCCTGCCTCCCATCCCGCACGAGGGCGGGCCCCTGCTTGGCCTCCGGTGGCACGGTCCCCTGCACACGCGTGTGCCCTGCCGTCTCTGACCTCCCAGTGTCACGCCCCGTCCTCCACCTACCCCACCACACTCCTCACCCCAGCCCACTGCACCCGCTCCGCTCAGGCCCGCCGTCCAGGGCCCCTGCTGGGAGGCCACGCCCCCGGGCACACCCTGAGCCCCGCCCACCCTGCCCCTCCCTCTGAGGGCCTCGGCGCTCAGCCCCGCGCGGGTGGCTTCCTCCCCCTCTGGAGCAGCGGGCAGCTCTGCCAGGCTGAGCCTGGCTGGAGCATGGCCCCAGGTGCCCACACAAGCCTGGCACACAAGAAGGGCCTGCAAGCAGAGTGGGCTTGCTGACGGAGGCCTGTCTCCCCGGCCTCCAAGCGTCCCACCCCCACGCAGAACTCACACTGTGGGGATGTACTCTCCCGGGAAGGCGTTGGTGGTGTAGCTGATGAGGAGGCAGGTCTTGCCGACGGCCCTGAAAGACAGGAAGTTCAGGAGGACAGCGATCAGGGGCCCTGCTCGAGACCCAGGGTACCTGCCTGGTGCCTCAGCCCAGCCCTCTGGGCCTGTGCCCCCAGTCTGGCGATCCCTGTATCCGCGCTCTCACACCCGAGAGTCATCTGAGATGTTTGTTAAGGGACAGACGTCGGGGTCCTACCCTGGAGGTTCTGAACCACGGCTGTGGCGCGGATCTGGGAATTTGTAGCAGACTTTCCTGGGTGCCTCTGATGCGAGACGGAGGGTTAAGAGCCGAGGGGTCCCCCAGAGGCCCCCGGTGCCCGACCAGGGCTCTGCCATCTCTCCCCTGGGATCCAGATCCTTCATCCCCCACCCAGCAGAGGCACGCTCTCAGGCAGGCCACTCAACATCCCCCTGCCTCAGCTTCCCCGTCCAGACGAGATCGGGCACGTTCAGGGTGGTACGGCCAGAGACAGCTTCTCCGCCCAGAAAATAGGGGTAAGATGAGCCAGTCATCCCAGGAAGGAGGCAAATTAGATGACAGTGATGAGAGACCTCAGCACAGTCTCGGCTCAGCACAGCAGCTAGCACGTTGGGGACAGCCTGGCCCTCCCCTTCCCCTCCCGCCTCAGCAGAGGGCAGGGCAGTTAAGAGCATGGAGCTCAGGAATCAGAGGGACCAGGGCTCAGATCCCACGAGGTCCTGAGCAAAGGACGTAACTTATTTGAGCTTCGGTTTTCCCACCTGTAAAATGGGCCTAATGGAAAGGTTGTTGGGAGGATAAGACAGAGGAGTGTCTGGGCCTGCCAAGGGCCTACAGACAGTCCGCGTTAAGGTAGTAGGGTGCGCCATGGTTCCTGCGTCCGAGCCTTCAATCTCCTGGGCAGGTGGGGGGCCCCAGGTAGCCCCGGGCCTTCCCCTGCTCTACTTGGTTTCCTCACTTCCAGCTCGCAGGGGGCGGGCTACCCTCTCCTCTCCCCACCCCCTCCGCACCCCACCCTGCCTCTCCCGCCTGCCAGCAAGGTACCTCTGAGCAGCTGGGACATTGCCCTGGGCTTCCGTCCTCCCCTCCTCAGATCAGATACAAAGCAGAAGTTGAGGGCTGGACAGACGGGCAGATAACGGGCCGAGCCGTGCATCCCAATCAGCTGAGGGCTGCCGGAGAAGCCAGCTCCCCCAACAGGAAAATCCAGTCTCTCAGGGCTTCAGGCTGCCCCTTGGGATGGGAGGCTGGACAGCAGCCTGCGCAGCTAGCATGTGCTGGAGTATGTTGGGGTTGGACCTCCAGGAAACCTCCGGAGAGACCTGTGGGTTGGCCCCTGAGGCAGGGCTGCTGGCAGGCCCCAGAGATGATCCCTGGGAATTTGTTTAGGGACAGACTGGTCCTACCCTGGAGGTTCTGAACCACGGCTGTGGCGCGGATCTGGGAATTTGTAGCAGACTTTCCTGGGTGCCTCTGATGCGAGACGGAGGGTTAAGAGCCGAGGGGTCCCCCAGAGGCCCCCGGTGCCCGACCAGGGCTCTGCCATCTCTCCCCTGGGATCCAGATCCTTCATCCCCCACCCAGCAGAGGCACGCTCTCAGGCAGGCCACTCAACATCCCCCTGCCTCAGCTTCCCCGTCCAGACGAGATCGGGCACGTTCAGGGTGGTACGGCCAGAGACAGCTTCTCCGCCCAGAAAATAGGGGTAAGATGAGCCAGTCATCCCAGGAAGGAGGCAAATTAGATGACAGTGATGAGAGACCTCAGCACAGTCTCGGCTCAGCACAGCAGCTAGCACGTTGGGGACAGCCTGGCCCTCCCCTTCCCCTCCCGCCTCAGCAGAGGGCAGGGCAGTTAAGAGCATGGAGCTCAGGAATCAGAGGGACCAGGGCTCAGATCCCACGAGGTCCTGAGCAAAGGACGTAACTTATTTGAGCTTCGGTTTTCCCACCTGTAAAATGGGCCTAATGGAAAGGTTGTTGGGAGGATAAGACAGAGGAGTGTCTGGGCCTGCCAAGGGCCTACAGACAGTCCGCGTTAAGGTAGTAGGGTGCGCCATGGTTCCTGCGTCCGAGCCTTCAATCTCCTGGGCAGGTGGGGGGCCCCAGGTAGCCCCGGGCCTTCCCCTGCTCTACTTGGTTTCCTCACTTCCAGCTCGCAGGGGGCGGGCTACCCTCCTCTCCCCACCCCCTCCGCACCCCACCCTGCCTCTCCCGCCTGCCAGCAAGGTACCTCTGAGCAGCTGGGACATTGCCCTGGGCTTCCGTCCTCCCCTCCTCAGATCAGATACAAAGCAGAAGTTGAGGGCTGGACAGACGGGCAGATAACGGGCCGAGCCGTGCATCCCAATCAGCTGAGGGCTGCCGGAGAAGCCAGCTCCCCCAACAGGAAAATCCAGTCTCTCAGGGCTTCAGGCTGCCCCTTGGGATGGGAGGCTGGACAGCAGCCTGCGCAGCTAGCATGTGCTGGAGTATGTTGGGGTTGGACCTCCAGGAAACCTCCGGAGAGACCTGTGGGTTGGCCCCTGAGGCAGGGCTGCTGGCAGGCCCCAGAGATGAGATATCAAACCTGTCATTTGACGGATGAGGAAACCAGGGCCCGTACGTGACAACCCGAGGTCGCAGAGATCTGCCAGCTGAGATCGGCTTGCCTGGCGGGGCCCCCATGGTCCCCCTTCCGCCCTCCCTTCTCCTGCCCCGCTCTGTCTCTCACAGGCTCCTCCCCATTGTTCCTCACCCTCAGCCCCAGACAGCCTCCCCAGCCCGGCAGGCTGAGGCTTAGGAGGTGAACTTCATCAAGCACACAGACATGCAGGACAACCACGCAAACTACCTCAAGTGACTTTACCTCAACCCTGAGGGCGTGGGCTGAGCGGAGGTTCAGAGAGGCACTGTGACTTGCCCAAGGCCACCCAGCAGAGCAAGGCAGTGACAGGATCCCAGGTCAGCCTGGGGACCCACCCCCCACCGATCTGAACACTGAAGACCCGTGGGAGACCAGCCCCAGCTCGCCGGGGACGTGCGAGGGGCCCCAGGTACCCCCAACCGCAGTCCTAGCCTCTCCACCCAGGCAGCTTCCGGGGTGAGGTGGGCAGAGAGCGAAGCTGTCCGCCGCCCACCCTGGGGTTCCCTGGGGCCCTGGGAGGCACAGGGAGCAGGCCGTTCCTCCCGCTGCCTCCCAGGGACCCCTTGGCTCGCAGGCAGGGGGCTTCCCCAGGGCCGCCAGGGTGGGAGGGTCCCAGGGCGACCCCGGAGGGAGCGATGAGCACGTCCAGTCCGGTACCTACCCATCTCCCACCACCACACACTTGATGGCCTGCATCGTGTCCGAGGCCTGGGGGCTGGTGAGCGCTCAGAGCCCAGCGCGTTACTGCAGACCCGGGTGCGGGGAGCCGGAGAGGTGTCCTGAGCGAGGAGCGGCAGCCGGCAGGTCAGGAGGCAGGAGGAAGCGGAAGAGGAACTTACCCAAGCTGCTGCCCCACGGCCGTTTGCAGAAGGCGGAGGCTGCCCCTTGGGATGGGAGGCTGGACAGCAGCCTGCGCAGCTAGCATGTGCTGGAGTATGTTGGGGTTGGACCTCCAGGAAACCTCCGGAGAGACCTGTGGGTTGGCCCCTGAGGCAGGGCTGCTGGCAGGCCCCAGAGATGAGATATCAAACCTGTCATTTGACGGATGAGGAAACCAGGGCCCGTACGTGACAACCCGAGGTCGCAGAGATCTGCCAGCTGAGATCGGCTTGCCTGGCGGGGCCCCCATGGTCCCCCTTCCGCCCTCCCTTCTCCTGCCCCGCTCTGTCTCTCACAGGCTCCTCCCCATTGTTCCTCACCCTCAGCCCCAGACAGCCTCCCCAGCCCGGCAGGCTGAGGCTTAGGAGGTGAACTTCATCAAGCACACAGACATGCAGGACAACCACGCAAACTACCTCAAGTGACTTTACCTCAACCCTGAGGGCGTGGGCTGAGCGGAGGTTCAGAGAGGCACTGTGACTTGCCCAAGGCCACCCAGCAGAGCAAGGCAGTGACAGGATCCCAGGTCAGCCTGGGGACCCACCCCCCACCGATCTGAACACTGAAGACCCGTGGGAGACCAGCCCCAGCTCGCCGGGGACGTGCGAGGGGCCCCAGGTACCCCCAACCGCAGTCCTAGCCTCTCCACCCAGGCAGCTTCCGGGGTGAGGTGGGCAGAGAGCGAAGCTGTCCGCCGCCCACCCTGGGGTTCCCTGGGGCCCTGGGAGGCACAGGGAGCAGGCCGTTCCTCCCGCTGCCTCCCAGGGACCCCTTGGCTCGCAGGCAGGGGGCTTCCCCAGGGCCGCCAGGGTGGGAGGGTCCCAGGGCGACCCCGGAGGGAGCGATGAGCACGTCCAGTCCGGTACCTACCCATCTCCCACCACCACACACTTGATGGCCTGCATCGTGTCCGAGGCCTGGGGGCTGGTGAGCGCTCAGAGCCCAGCGCGTTACTGCAGACCCGGGTGCGGGGAGCCGGAGAGGTGTCCTGAGCGAGGAGCGGCAGCCGGCAGGTCAGGAGGCAGGAGGAAGCGGAAGAGGAACTTACCCAAGCTGCTGCCCCACGGCCGTTTGCAGAAGGCGGAGCATGCGGTCTGGCGGATCGAGGGAGGGCGGGGTGGCCCTCAGGTGCTCGGCTGGGCCCTGGCCACCTCCGAGGCCATCCCTGCTCCGGGGCGCCCGAGGGAGGCCTGGGGACCCTCTGGGCTGGGGACTCACTTCCGTGGGCAGGGCCAGAGCTGTTCTCCCAAAACCTGAGGCTTCCAAGAATGGAGCTCACCTCGGGTCTAAGCAGTAAGCACTTCACGAGCACCTGCTGAGTGCCAGGCACCGGAGCGGGTATGGGTGAGCCCAGGCTGTGAGCGGGAAGATTACAGCCTCATCACAGGTGTCCATAAAACAAGGCAGCAAAGGCACGGGGCCGCCGAAGAGGGACGGGGAGGGGACCTCAGAGTTGCACAGAGCGGGAGCGGGGGTCTTCAAGGTGGTATTGAAGCAGGTACTTGAAAGCTGGTGTCAGAGAAAGGGCATTCCAGAGGGGATTGCCTAGGCAAGGCAGGAAGACTCCCCCAAGCAGGGGCCAGTGTGGGATCCCCGCGTGTGCAAGAACAGGGGAGATATGATTGGCAGGAAGAGAGGTCAGGGGTCAGCTGGTGGAGAAGGGGAAACTGAAGAGCAGTGGCAGGCAGTGCCCATGCCCGCCGTGCTGGAGGCAGCCCTGGGGACCAGACACCCTCGCTCAGGAGCCGTGGCCCCTTTAAACGACGCTGAAACAGAAGGTCTGGGAAGTCCCATCGATTCACGAGGATCGCCCAGCCTGAACTGGAGTCCAGGTGACTCCTGGCTCTTCTGTCACCCCGGCTGCTGTCTGGGGGACGAAGCCTGAGTGCTGCAGCAGGGTGGGGCTGGTGACAGAGCCCCCTGGGTCTCCGGGATCTGAAGGGCACTGGATCTCTGTGGGGGCTCCGCGGTCGCCTAGGGTTACTCTGCATGGCAGCGCTCCCCACGCCCAGCACCCCTCGCTCCGGGTAAGAGGGGAGGGAGGTGAGGGGGAGAGTCACTCACTCACTCCCCGGTCACCCACCCTAGACTGACTCAGGACAAACCGGGAAACCAGGCAGAGAGTCGGCCCCCCGGTGCTGGGTCAGCACCCTACCCCATCCCTGGCTCCCAACCAGCCCGGGCCACTGAATCTTCCACACAAGCCACAGGGTTGCCAAAAACGGCGTCTACAGAAGGAAAATGCTGTCTCCCTGAGGGCCTGCTCCAAAAACGTAGCCAGCCAGTGATTTCACACCTGCCCACCAACTTGGATGTCTCTGCTCTATGCTTTGCATGGGCTGAGCTGAGACCCTGGAAAGCACTTCATGGCGCCCGGCCAGGGTCAAGCAGGCCGGGTGTCCCCCCATGACCCTTGCTGGGCGCCTCACAGGCCACCTACGGACTTCGCTCTGGCTACTTCTCCAAATTCACGTTCTTTTCCCAACCACTGGGATCCCAAAGGGCAACCTCTGTGTTACTCTAACAAAAACAATGTACTCTGTGCAATGTGGGATCCTGGATCAGATCCCTGAACAAAGGGGGAAAAAAAAGATATTAATGGAAAACGTAGTAATCTCCAAGACAACTCTGAAATTAAATAACAGAATTGTGCCGAGGTTAAGTTCTTTAACAAAGATGTAAAAGAACCTGGCTGAAGGAAATGATGAATTCTCTCACTATGCAGGGGGATCCCCGCGTGTGCAAGAACAGGGGAGATATGATTGGCAGGAAGAGAGGTCAGGGGTCAGCTGGTGGAGAAGGGGAAACTGAAGAGCAGTGGCAGGCAGTGCCCATGCCCGCCGTGCTGGAGGCAGCCCTGGGGACCAGACACCCTCGCTCAGGAGCCGTGGCCCCTTTAAACGACGCTGAAACAGAAGGTCTGGGAAGTCCCATCGATTCACGAGGATCGCCCAGCCTGAACTGGAGTCCAGGTGACTCCTGGCTCTTCTGTCACCCCGGCTGCTGTCTGGGGGACGAAGCCTGAGTGCTGCAGCAGGGTGGGGCTGGTGACAGAGCCCCCTGGGTCTCCGGGATCTGAAGGGCACTGGATCTCTGTGGGGGCTCCGCGGTCGCCTAGGGTTACTCTGCATGGCAGCGCTCCCCACGCCCAGCACCCCTCGCTCCGGGTAAGAGGGGAGGGAGGTGAGGGGCAGAGTCACTCACTCACTCCCCGGTCACCCACCCTAGACTGACTCAGGACAAACCGGGAAACCAGGCAGAGAGTCGGCCCCCCGGTGCTGGGTCAGCACCCTACCCCATCCCTGGCTCCCAACCAGCCCGGGCCACTGAATCTTCCACACAAGCCACAGGGTTGCCAAAAACGGCGTCTACAGAAGGAAAATGCTGTCTCCCTGAGGGCCTGCTCCAAAAACGTAGCCAGCCAGTGATTTCACACCTGCCCACCAACTTGGATGTCTCTGCTCTATGCTTTGCATGGGCTGAGCTGAGACCCTGGAAAGCACTTCATGGCGCCCGGCCAGGGTCAAGCAGGCCGGGTGTCCCCCCATGACCCTTGCTGGGCGCCTCACAGGCCACCTACGGACTTCGCTCTGGCTACTTCTCCAAATTCACGTTCTTTTCCCAACCACTGGGATCCCAAAGGGCAACCTCTGTGTTACTCTAACAAAAACAATGTACTCTGTGCAATGTGGGATCCTGGATCAGATCCCTGAACAAAGGGGGAAAAAAAAGATATTAATGGAAAACGTAGTAATCTCCAAGACAACTCTGAAATTAAATAACAGAATTGTGCCGAGGTTAAGTTCTTACTTTGAACAAATGCACTGTGAACAGAAAGGAAACCTGGCTGAAGGAAATGATGAATTCTCTCACTATCCTTGCAACTTTTCTCTAGATCTAAAGTTATTCCAAAATATAATGCTTATTTAAGAAAAGAAACAAGAAGAACGCACCTCTTTTGAGGAGACACAGCCCGTGCGTATGGTCACGTGACTTGGAAGCAGATCTATGTGCTGGGTTTTCTCCCTCGTTTGTCCCCTGGGTAGAGCCTCCTTGTGCAGTAAACAACCTGCTGGACTGTGCATGGCCATGATGGCCCTCAGTTGGCACCTGCCCTTCATCCTGAGAAAGCCAAGTCTCCAGGGCAACACAAGCCAAACTCTCCCTGACGGAGGGCCACCTGACTCCCTCCTCCATTCTGTGTGCACCCACTATATACCCCTTGAATACCTGGCTCTGGGCTTGGCCTTGCAGTGAGGCAACGCCAGAAAGACAAGCAGCTGTCCATGAGGAACCCATCACCTGTAAGGAGAGTGACGCAGGGACCTGGGACCACAGGACGTCTTGGGACGGACCCGATCGGCAGGTGGCTCTGTGGCTGTGAAGACGGACCAGAGCTGGCAGGAGAGTAGGACAGGGAGAGAGGCCGCCCGGGGACAGCCTCGAGGTGCAGCGGCCGCCTCCGTGGGCCCCCAGAGGGGCCAGCGCGGCTCTGAGCCCCGCCTGTAGTGCATCTGTCGTTCCCCCACTTTATCCAGGAGAGAAAACCGAGGCCAGAGCGGTTCACGAATTTGCCGGGATGACGAGATGCATTCGCATCCACTGCCCTGGAAGCGAACACAGGCCTCCTTGTCCAATACGCTCATTTTACAGATGGGAAAGCTGAGGCTCCTGTGCATGAGACTAGGGCCAAGATCCACAAGCCCTGACCTTCTGTTCAGGTCTCTTCGTTTTTTCTTTTTCTTTTTTTCTTTTTAAATCTCTACATTAAGTCATAATTTACATACAAGAAATGAATTCATGTAAAGTGTACAATTCCATTCATGTTCATAGATACTGGATTGGACAAAATGTTCGTTTGGGTTTTTCCGTAACATCTTTACAGAAAACCCAAATGAACATTTTGGCCAGCCCTACACATGCACCCATAAAATCTCTATCACAATCAAGATGCAGGCCATGAGAGGACAGTCCCATTCCTGTGGGAGGTTTCCTCGCACCCCTGCACATCCGTCCCCCACCCCCGGACTCCTTCTGCTTCCTCTCATTGCAGATGACTGCGCATTTTCTAGCATTTCACATCAATGGAATCGCGGTGTTCAGCCTCTTGCACCAGGGTTCTTTCCCTCGGCGTGTTTTTGGGCTCCTCCCCTGCTGCCGCATGCCCGGGGGCCGTCCCCTTCGGTGTGTGAGCAGCTCCATCCAGGGATGTGTCACTGCTGGTTATTCATTCCGTCCTCTCTCAGCCACGCTGGCTAGCTGACTGAATCACAGAAGCACGGGCCCCTGGGCGTGCACAGGGCAATCATGAAGACCGTCTTTATCCAGCGCCTCCTCTGCACTGCTGGTGTGGAAGGCTTGGCCCTCAAGGCAGTCACCCGGCCCAGCTCACAGACTTCCAGTGACGGGGAACTCATTCCCTTAGAAGACAGTCTTCCATCCTTGGGGAGCCAGGTCTGTTAGAAGACCCTCCCTCATTTTTCAGCTCCACCCACCTTCTTAGATCGTGCTCCCCAAAGCCCTAATGCTCACCCAGTTCCCTCCTCCCCACCACAGGCCTTCGTGTCCTAGGAGCACAGCTTCCACCCAGCAGTGTGCTGGTAAATGTTGGACCTGTACCTGTAGCACAATTATCTTTGTTTGTGTGTAACAGTGTGTGATTTGATCAGATCCAAATGCATTTATCCCAAGTCCTGTTACTGGATAGGCCTGAGGCTCGTGATGTCTGCCTGACTAACAGTTCTGCTGTGAGTATTTGTGACTCCCTGGAGCTGGCGGGCACCTCGCCTTCCAGCCAAAGACAGAGAAGCCATTTTTCGGGGATCCTCATGGTCCACATGGTCACCCGCATTTAGCCTCAGAAGACTTTGTATTCTTTTGCCAGCTTCTTGGGTGTGAATTGGCATCTCATCGCAATGTTAATTGATGCAAACGTGTTTCTGGTGTTGAGCATCTTTACCAGACCCTGGTGTTTCCTGTTCCGTAAATGTTCTTGTCACATCTCTTGTGCATGTCCCTACTTGCTGGTCCTTATCTGGAGACGTCCTTTATGTATTCTGATTTGCTATATGCATTGCAAATTCTATTTTCTAGTTTGCCCCGTCTTCCTTTTCTGCACCTGCACATGCCCCACCCCGGACTCCTTCTGCTTCCTCTCATTGCAGATGACTGCGCATTTTCTAGCATTTCACATCAATGGAATCGCGGTGTTCAGCCTCTTGCACCAGGGTTCTTTCCTCGGCGTGTTTTGGGCTCCTCCCCTGCTGCCGCATGCCCGGGGGCCGTCCCCTTCGGTGTGTGAGCAGCTCCATCCAGGGATGTGTCACTGCTGGTTATTCATTCCGTCCTCTCTCAGCCACGCTGGCTAGCTGACTGAATCACAGAAGCACGGGCCCCTGGGCGTGCACAGGGCAATCATGAAGACCGTCTTTATCCAGCGCCTCCTCTGCACTGCTGGTGTGGAAGGCTTGGCCCTCAAGGCAGTCACCCGGCCCAGCTCACAGACTTCCAGTGACGGGGAACTCATTCCCTTAGAAGACAGTCTTCCATCCTTGGGGAGCCAGGTCTGTTAGAAGACCCTCCCTCATTTTTCAGCTCCACCCACCTTCTTAGATCGTGCTCCCCAAAGCCCTAATGCTCACCCAGTTCCCTCCTCCCCACCACAGGCCTTCGTGTCCTAGGAGCACAGCTTCCACCCAGCAGTGTGCTGGTAAATGTTGGACCTGTACCTGTAGCACAATTATCTTTGTTTGTGTGTAACAGTGTGTGATTTGATCAGATCCAAATGCATTTATCCCAAGTCCTGTTACTGGATAGGCCTGAGGCTCGTGATGTCTGCCTGACTAACAGTTCTGCTGTGAGTATTTGTGACTCCCTGGAGCTGGCGGGCACCTACGTCTTCCAGCCAAAGACAGAGAAGCCATTTTTCGGGGATCCTCATGGTCCACATGGTCACCCGCATTTAGCCTCAGAAGACTTTGTATTCTTTTGCCAGCTTCTTGGGTGTGAATTGGCATCTCATCGCAATGTTAATTGATGCAAACGTGTTTCTGGTGTTGAGCATCTTTACCAGACCCTGGTGTTTCCTGTTCCGTAAATGTTCTTGTCACATCTCTTGTGCATGTCCCTACTTGCTGGTCCTTATCTGGAGACGTCCTTTATGTATTCTGATTTGCTATATGCATTGCAAATTCTATTTTCTAGTCTTTGGCATGTCTTATCATCAGTTGTGACTTTTAATACACAATATTTTTGCTTGGCTGTGGTCTGATTTAAATTTCTTTCCTAATCACTTGGGTTTCTGGAGTGAGTTTTGTTTACGAAGTTCTGCCCTTTGGCCAATTTCATAAAGACATTCTACTGCATTTTCCTCTAAAGCTTCTAAAATGTGGTTTTCTACACCTAGGTCCTTCAACACTTGAGATAAATTTAGGGTGTGGTAAAATAGATCTCTTCCACTTTCATGAGATGAAGGATTCAGTTGTATTATCTCCATGACCAATTATTCCAGGAACATGTTTTCTTTTTTTTTTTTTTTTAATTTTTGGCTGCTTTTTTATTGGTCTTTTGTTTATTCATTTTCATCCATCTTTGTTCTTTGGCCTGTGTGGGCCTCCCATCGCAGTGGCCTCTCTCATCACAGAGCACTGGCTCTGGGTGCATGCGCTCCAGAACTCTGGCTCGTAATTGGACACACCAGTCCAGCTGCTCTGCAGCATGTGGGATCTTCCCGTGCCAGGGATCGAACCGGCGCCCCTTGCACTGCAAGGCAGTGTCCTTATCCACTGGACCACCAGGGAAGCCCCTCAATATTTTTTAATTATTGTATTTGTGGCCCTGGGTCTTTGTGGCTGCACAGGCTTTTCTCTAGCTGTAGCAAGCAAGGGCTACTCGCTAGCTGGGGCACAGGCTTCTCCCTGTGGTGGTTTCTCTTATTGTGGAGCGCAGACTCTAGAGCGCTCAGGTTTCAGGTATTATGGCCCTCGGGTTCCGTAGTCACAGCACCTGAGTTCTAGAGCAGAGGCTCAGTAGTTGTGGTGCACAGGCTTAGCTGCCCCGAGGCTTATGGGATCTCCCCAGACCAGGGATCAAACCGGTGTCTGACACTTTTGCCAGCTTCTTGGGTGTGAATTGGCATCTCATCGCAATGTTAATTGATGCAAACGTGTTTCTGGTGTTGAGCATCTTTACCAGACCCTGGTGTTTCCTGTTCCGTAAATGTTCTTGTCACATCTCTTGTGCATGTCCCTACTTGCTGGTCCTTATCTGGAGACGTCCTTTATGTATTCTGATTTGCTATATGCATTGCAAATTCTATTTTCTAGTCTTTGGCATGTCTTATCATCAGTTGTGACTTTTAATACACAATATTTTTGCTTGGCTGTGGTCTGATTTAAATTTCTTTCCTAATCACTTGGGTTTCTGGAGTGAGTTTTGTTTACGAAGTTCTGCCCTTTGGCCAATTTCATAAAGACATTCTACTGCATTTTCCTCTAAAGCTTCTAAAATGTGGTTTTCTACACCTAGGTCCTTCAACACTTGAGATAAATTTAGGGTGTGGTAAAATAGATCTCTTCCACTTTCATGAGATGAAGGATTCAGTTGTATTATCTCCATGACCAATTATTCCAGGAACATGTTTTCTTTTTTTTTTTTTTTTAATTTTTGGCTGCTTTTTTATTGGTCTTTTGTTTATTCATTTTCATCCATCTTTGTTCTTTGGCCTGTGTGGGCCTCCCATCGCAGTGGCCTCTCTCATCACAGAGCACTGGCTCTGGGTGCATGCGCTCCAGAACTCTGGCTCGTAATTGGACACACCAGTCCAGCTGCTCTGCAGCATGTGGGATCTTCCCGTGCCAGGGATCGAACCGGCGCCCCTTGCACTGCAAGGCAGTGTCCTTATCCACTGGACCACCAGGGAAGCCCCTCAATATTTTTTAATTATTGTATTTGTGGCCCTGGGTCTTTGTGGCTGCACAGGCTTTTCTCTAGCTGTAGCAAGCAAGGGCTACTCGCTAGCTGGGGGCACAGGCTTCTCCCTGTGGTGGTTTCTCTTATTGTGGAGCGCAGACTCTAGAGCGCTCAGGTTTCAGGTATTATGGCCCTCGGGTTCCGTAGTCACAGCACCTGAGTTCTAGAGCAGAGGCTCAGTAGTTGTGGTGCACAGGCTTAGCTGCCCCGAGGCTTATGGGATCTCCCCAGACCAGGGATCAAACCGGTGTCTCCTGCACTGGCAGGTGGACTCTTAACCACTGAGCCACAAGGAAAGCCCTGGGGCACCATTTTTATTTATTTATTTATTTTCAGTTTGGGTTGCACTGCGTCTCTGTGGCTGCACGTGGACTTCCTCTAGTTGTGGTGACTAGGGTCTACTCTTTGCTTCTCATTGCAGTGGCTTCGCTTGCTGCCTAGCACGAGCGATGGGCACACGGGCTTCCATAGTTGCAGCGCCCGGACTTAGCGGCTCCGAGGCAGGTGCGTGTGGGATCTTCCCAGGCGAGGGATGGAACCCAGGTCCCCGCATTTGGCACGCAGAGTCGTAACCACTGGGCCACCAGGCAAGTCCCAGCAGCATCGCTGAGTGAGGACAGGTGCCCGGTTTGTCACCGGGGAGCTGCCGCCGAGCGGTCTCACGGCACGTACGTCTGCGTGCGTGGGAGTCTGTTTTCTCACTTCTCCATCTGTTGGGCGATGTGTCCACCCTGCAGACAGCATCCCGCTGCCTTAATCACCAAAATCTTCTGTCAGGTCGTTTTGTTCCGAACGGCAAAGTCTCCTCGCTTGAACTTTTTCAAAATTGTTACAGTTGTCACGAACTACTTGCTCTTTCATAGAAATGTTACAATCAGCTTGTCGAGTTCCAATAAAAACTATGACAGGATTTGGATTAGAATTCTGTTCAATTTGTAGAGGAATTTGGAGAGAATTGACATCTTGGTAACATTCAATCTTCCTACCACTCAATATGTCATGTTTCTCTTTTATAGCTTTCAATAAAATTTTATAATTGCTCCGAGAAACGTCCTGAACTGGTTAAATAAGATTTATTCCTTGATGCCTTATTACTTTGTGTCATTTAAGTAACACTTTTTAAAACTGTATTTTCTGTTTGTTGCTTATATGCAGAAAAATGTCAGACATTGCAGATTACACTCATATATATGGCAACCTGGATGGAAATTCTTATTATAATGTATTGAGAGTTTGCTACTGACCAGTTTGTTTTTGTAGACAGCCTTATTTGTGAAAAAATGAGTTTTATTTCTCCCTTCCCAATTTTTGCAACTTAATTCCTTGGGTTGAATAAAATCAGTGATTATAGGCATCTTTGCTCATTTCTGATTTGAAAAAGAATGCTTCTAGTATTTTGCCACTGAATGTGATGCAGGCTTTTGGCAGATGTTAATATTATCATATGTTATTATCAGTTAAAGAAGGGTCCTTACTATTCTTAGGAGCAACAGCTTTATTTTGATCATCAGTATTTGGTTTTGAGTGATTTTTTTTCTTCTGTATCTATGGAGATTCTGTGACTAACATTAATACATTCCCTAATGTTCACTTGGGGTTTCCCTGGTGGCTCAGTGGCAAAGAGTCTGCCTGCCGTGTGGGAGACACGGGTTCAATCCTTGGGCTGGGAAGATCCCCCCGCAGAAGGAAATGGCAGCCCACTCTACTATTCTGATCTGGAAATCCCATGGACAGAGTACAGTCCATGAGGTCGCAAAGAAGTCAGACATGATTTAACAACTAAACAACAAAAAGCAAATGTGCACTTACCCGAAATTAGGGAAGTTAGGTTTATTCCAGCATAAACCTAACTGGTAGCTCAGTTGATAAAGAATCTGCCTGCAATGCAGGAGACCCCGGTTTGTATTCCTGGGTTGGGACGATCCCCTGGAGAAGGAAATGGCACCCCACTCCAGTGGTCACAGTCCATAGGGTCACTCAGAACTGGACACGACTGAGTGACTTCACTAAACCGAACTTAGTCTATTTGGGGAATGTCCCCCAGGAGTCATTTTCCATTTCTTTTTAAGAACAGAGCTCCAAGACTTGCAGCCAGCCCCGCGCACACCCAGCTGACGTCCACATCCCTCGGAGTCCCTGGAAGCAAGGGGCGGTCCAGTAACTGCATTTGGAGGACAAGGGTATGGACGGGAGTGGAGGGTGCAGGTTCTACCCAGTCTCCTTGAAGGCCACACCATGTGTCCTACGCATCTGTCTCTCCTCTCCGCTGGCCAGGAAGTAGAAATCCTGGCACAATCCCGGACATGTTGGGGATGGTAGAACCCCTCTCATCTGAACATGAGAGAGAAGTTTACTTTGTCTTCTTTAAGCCACCCTGTTTGGATGTCTTTTTTTTTTATAGCTGCTTAAACGGTACCCTAAGAAATGCAGTCATGATTATTGTCTTTTTGAAATATATTTACTTATTTATTTAGCTGCAACCGGTCCTAGTTGAGGCATGTGGGAACTAGTTCCCTGGCCAGGGATCGAACCCAGGCCCTTAGCATTGCAAGGGGGAAGTCTTAGCCACTGGACCACCAGGGAAGTCCGCATTAGACTGGCTTTTATACACTGCTGGCTTCAAGCTGCCAGTATTGGTGGGGGCCCCAAGTTCATCAGTGAGATTTGCCAGTAATTTTCCTTTCTCGAGTTGTCTTTGTCTTTTTTTTTTTGAGGGGAAGCTGTCAAAGTTAGACTAATTTCATGAAATGAATTGGCGATATTATCTTTTTACTCCATTTTTAGAGACATCTGGATAATGTTGAATTATCTCTTCCTTGAATATTTTGTAATATTTTAAAAGTCATCTGTGCCTAGTTTGGGACAATGTGGGAAGAGGGAGTGGTAGATTTTAAAATACTAATTCGATTTCTTTCATAGATATAAAACTATTAGAAATGTCTGTTGCTTCCTGAGTCATATTATTCCTACCATTAATATGTCATGTTTTTCTAGAAATAGTTAATATATTTTTCTTTTTTTCTTGGGTTTCCAAATTTACTGATATAAAGCTCGTGGTAGTGTCACTTGATATATATTTAATCTCTGCTTTTTCATTTCTGTTATATCCCTTCTTTTCAGTCCACATGGATTATTTTTGTCTCCAACACTTGTTCTTGTTTCCCAGATTTGTTCATTTTATTAGTCTTTTCAAAGAACCAGCTTTTGGCCTTGTATATCATTTCTTCCATACAATTTTTTCCACTTCATTAATTTCTGGTCTTTATTATTTCCTTTCTTTTTCCCTTTGGGTTTATTCTATTGCTCTTATTTTACTTCTTAGTTTTGAATGCTTAGGTCATGAATTCTCAGCCTCGTTTTGTTCCTCAT
This sequence comes from Tragulus kanchil, assembly GCA_022376925.1. Lineage (NCBI taxonomy): Eukaryota > Metazoa > Chordata > Mammalia > Artiodactyla > Tragulidae > Tragulus > Tragulus kanchil. Next base: position 180,993,280 of record JAIOJX010000004.1, on the reverse strand, counting down.
ATAAGCTCTTGAGGCTATCAAGTGAGAGAAGGAAAGTCGCTCACTCATATCCGACTCTTTGTGACCCCATGGACAGTAGTCCACCAGGCTCTCTGTCCATGGAATTCTCCAGGCAAGAATCCTGGAGTGGGTTGCCATTTCCTCCTCCTGGGGGTCTTCCCGACCCAGGGATCGAACCTGGGTCTCCCGCATTGCAGGCGGGTTCATTACCGTTGGAGCCAACAGGGAAGCTATACATTTTTCTCAAATATTACTTTCGGTTCAGTTCAGTCCAATTCAGTCACTCAGTTATGTCTGACACTTTGTGACGCCATGGACCGCAGCACGCCAGGCCTCCCTGTCCTTCACCTTCTCCCAAAATTTACTCAAGCTCATGTCCATTGAGTGGGTGATGCCATCCAGCCCTCTCTTCCTCTGTCTCCCCCTTCTCCACCTGCTGTCAGTTTTTTCTCAGGTTCGGGTCTTTTCAACGAGGTTTCCCCAAGTTCAGACAATTTCCATTGTTTAGAAGCTGTCAAAGTTAGGGGCGATATTATCTTTTACTCCATTTTAGAGACATCTGGATAATGTTGAATTATCTCTTCCTTGAATATTTTGTAATATTTTAAAAGTCATCTGTGCCTAGTTTGGGACAATGTGGGAAGAGGGAGTGGTAGATTTTAAAATACTAATTCGATTTCTTTCATAGATATAAAACTATTAGAAATGTCTGTTGCTTCCTGAGTCATATTATTCCTACCATTAATATGTCATGTTTTTCTAGAAATAGTTAATATATTTTTCTTTTTTTCTTGGGTTTCCAAATTTACTGATATAAAGCTCGTGGTAGTGTCACTTGATATATATTTAATCTCTGCTTTTTCATTTCTGTTATATCCCTTCTTTTCAGTCCACATGGATTATTTTTGTCTCCAACACTTGTTCTTGTTTCCCAGATTTGTTCATTTTATTAGTCTTTTCAAAGAACCAGCTTTTGGCCTTGTATATCATTTCTTCCATACAATTTTTTCCACTTCATTAATTTCTGGTCTTTATTATTTCCTTTCTTTTTCCCTTTGGGTTTATTCTATTGCTCTTATTTTACTTCTTAGTTTTGAATGCTTAGGTCATGAATTCTCAGCCTCGTTTTGTTCCTCATATAAGCTCTTGAGGCTATCAAGTGAGAGAAGGAAAGTCGCTCACTCATATCCGACTCTTTGTGACCCCATGGACAGTAGTCCACCAGGCTCTCTGTCCATGGAATTCTCCAGGCAAGAATCCTGGAGTGGGTTGCCATTTCCTCCTCCTGGGGGTCTTCCCGACCCAGGGATCGAACCTGGGTCTCCCGCATTGCAGGCGGGTTCATTACCGTTGGAGCCAACAGGGAAGCTATACATTTTTCTCAAATATTACTTTCGGTTCAGTTCAGTCCAATTCAGTCACTCAGTTATGTCTGACACTTTGTGACGCCATGGACCGCAGCACGCCAGGCCTCCCTGTCCTTCACCTTCTCCCAAAATTTACTCAAGCTCATGTCCATTGAGTGGGTGATGCCATCCAGCCCTCTCTTCCTCTGTCTCCCCCTTCTCCACCTGCTGTCAGTTTTTTCTCAGGTTCGGGGTCTTTTTCAACGAGTTGGCTCTTCACAGCAGGTGGCCAGAGTATTGGAGCCTCATAAATACTACTTTAGCTGCAGCTCACAGTTTTTTAAATTGTGATATGATTTTGATATGTTATATTTTATATGTAATATTTTATTGTTTTACTTCTTCTAAGTATCTTAATATTTTCATTATAATTTTTGACCAATGAGTCATTTGAAAGGATGTTATTAACCTTCAAATGTTGGGAAAAGAGATGTTTTGTTTTATTTTGTTTTCCTAATGATATTGTGGTCAAAGGACACGGACTGTATCACCCTGATTTGTTTAAAGTTGTTGAGACTCACTTCATGAATGACCTCGTATGAGGTCTGTTGTTTCATAAGTACATAGATTCTTCATATGAATGAACTTATTTACAAAACAGAAAGAGACTCACTGGTTCAGAGAACAAGCTTATGCTTGCCCAAGGGGAAAGGGATAGCTCCGGAGTTTGGGACGGGCATGTCCACGCTGCTGTATTCAAACAGATAACCAACAAGTTCCTACTGCCCTCGTGCATGGACTTCTGTTGAATGTTATGTGGCAGCTGGGGTGGGAGGGGAGTTTGAGGGAGAAAGGGTTCATGTTATGTATCGCTGAGTCCCTGTGCACTTCACTTGAAACTATACCCCGATACAAAATAAAAAGTTTCAAGAGAACGTGTAAGTCTTCAGTGTTCCACGTGTGTCTTAGGAATCAAGATATTACGTGTGTTACCTAAATCTCTGACACCATTACAGATTGCTTTCATTTGTCTCGCTTCGTCTATCAGCTCCTGAGAAGGGTACTTGTGTGTTAGCTCTCCCACTATGATGGTGAGTTTGTCAATTCGTCTCATAATTCTTTCACATTTTACCTCTTCTTTATAAATCCATAAGCTATATTGTCAAATGCACACATTTAAAAGGATTAAACCTTCAAAGAAATGTTAACCGTTTATTCAGTCCAATTCAGTCACTCAGTTATGTCTGACACTTTGTGACGCCATGGACCGCAGCACGCCAGGCCTCCCTGTCCTTCACCTTCTCCCAAAATTTACTCAAGCTCATGTCCATTGAGTGGGTGATGCCATCCAGCCCTCTCTTCCTCTGTCTCCCCCTTCTCCACCTGCTGTCAGTTTTTTCTCAGGTTCGGGGTCTTTTTCAACGAGTTGGCTCTTCACAGCAGGTGGCCAGAGTATTGGAGCCTCATAAATACTACTTTAGCTGCAGCTCACAGTTTTTTAAATTGTGATATGATTTTGATATGTTATATTTTATATGTAATATTTTATTGTTTTACTTCTTCTAAGTATCTTAATATTTTCATTATAATTTTTGACCAATGAGTCATTTGAAAGGATGTTATTAACCTTCAAATGTTGGGAAAAGAGATGTTTTGTTTTATTTTGTTTTCCTAATGATATTGTGGTCAAAGGACACGGACTGTATCACCCTGATTTGTTTAAAGTTGTTGAGACTCACTTCATGAATGACCTCGTATGAGGTCTGTTGTTTCATAAGTACATAGATTCTTCATATGAATGAACTTATTTACAAAACAGAAAGAGACTCACTGGTTCAGAGAACAAGCTTATGCTTGCCCAAGGGGAAAGGGATAGCTCCGGAGTTTGGGACGGGCATGTCCACGCTGCTGTATTCAAACAGATAACCAACAAGTTCCTACTGCCCTCGTGCATGGACTTCTGTTGAATGTTATGTGGCAGCTGGGGTGGGAGGGGAGTTTGAGGGAGAAAGGGTTCATGTTATGTATCGCTGAGTCCCTGTGCACTTCACTTGAAACTATACCCCGATACAAAATAAAAAGTTTCAAGAGAACGTGTAAGTCTTCAGTGTTCCACGTGTGTCTTAGGAATCAAGATATTACGTGTGTTACCTAAATCTCTGACACCATTACAGATTGCTTTCATTTGTCTCGCTTCGTCTATCAGCTCCTGAGAAGGGTACTTGTGTGTTAGCTCTCCCACTATGATGGTGAGTTTGTCAATTCGTCTCATAATTCTTTCACATTTTACCTCTTCTTTATAAATCCATAAGCTATATTGTCAAATGCACACATTTAAAAGGATTAAACCTTCAAAGAAATGTTAACCGTTTATTAAAATAGCAGTCACCATTTTCTAAGTCTTTACTGTATTCTAAAATCGGGCACAGGCCTGGAACTTAGTAAACTTTTACAGAAATAAGAATTTTAAAATTAAATTTTAAATCAAAACAATAACCCGTGGGGTGGCGGTCCCCGGGTGGCTCTGGCTGGCCCCTCGGGGTGGTGCTAGGAACCCATTTGAGCGGAGGGTCCGCCCCAGGCTCGGGGTCAGGAAGGGGAGGCCAGGGACTTCTCTGGCTGCGTAGTAGTTAAGATTCTGCGCTTCCACTTCAGGCAGGCGTGGGTTCAAACCCCGGTCAGGGCCCTAAGATCCTACAGGCCACGCAGCATGGCCAAAATATTTATAAAAAAAAAAAAAAGAGGAGGAGTGGCTGGCTCCGGGAAGTCCCAGTGACTGCAGTCTGACCCCCAGCCTGGCACGGCCGCCCCGGGATGCCTGGGCCCCGGGTCAGATTCCTCAGGCACGGGTTCAGGCAACTCCTGAGGGCGGTTCCGCACCCTGAGCCCCACCCAGCTCCCTCTGCCAACCGCCTCTGGCCACTCTTCGCTTCCAGTCACCTCTCCTTCCTGCGGGAGGAGCCAACAAGCCCAGAAGCCTCCCTGGGAGGCAAGCCCAGGGCACGGGGAAGGGATTTTCCCCTGGGAGATGGCCCACAGTGCCCTGGATGAGGAGCGCAGACCCCTCTTCTCGTCAGGAACTCTCCTCCTGTCCCTGGATCGGGCTCTGTGTCTGAGGCACCCAGGACCGGGCACAGCCAGCCTGCCCTTGCGCCCCAGCCCGCAGACCCCGGAGCCCTCCCCACACTCCTCCCAGACCGCTCTCCAGCCGACGGATCCCCGAGAACCGCTCTCCAGCCGACGGATCCCCGAGAACCGCTCTCCAGCCGACAGATCCCCGAGAACCCGCTCTCCAGCCGACAGATCCCCGAGAACCGCTCCTCCTGGTCCTGGCCGCCCTCCTCCGCCTCTCCTCCGCAAGCCTGCACCCGGGTGCTGTCTTGACCTTTCTCTTACACCCCCTGGGGCCACGTCAGCCACACCCTGGGCTCTATCACCACCCCCAAAGTGTGGCTCCTGGGTCTGGCTCCCCTGCCTGCGGGCGCGATGCCACCCCTCACCCCCGACGGCCCACGGGTCCCTCCCGCTCCGCAGCCCTCCCCACCTCCCATCCCAGCACAGCACAGCCGTCCTAAACCCGGGCCTAGACAGCATCATTGGTAAGCTTTTAAAGTTTTTTGTTATTTTAATATTTTGATACTCCTTCTGAATGAGAAATACATTCACAAGGTCCCAAACTCAAAAGGCACCCAAGAACCGGCCACGACAAGTCATGAATAAGCCTGGCTTCACGCCCAGACACTCAGTCCCCTCCTAGGAAGCCGCCGCCATGGTCAGTGTCTTTTGTGTCCTTCCAGAGGCATCCCAGCAGAAAAAGGCATTCTTTATGTCCTTTATCTCGCCCGCCAAGCGAGCACCTGACGCCCAGTGTCTCACACATTGCGGGTCTCCATTTATCATGGACCTTCAAGTTTGCTCCCTACTTGCCGATAGAGAGCTTCCTCATTCATTTTTGCAGCGGAACAGAATTCCATTGTTTCAGCGTGCTGGGACTGAGCTGATTACTTCCTGCTGAAGGATGGTTGGTTTTCCCCAACCTGTGTCTCCTCCACCCGTGCTACCCTCTATGAGAGCATCCACACGCAGTTTTGTCTGGTGCCTGAGATCTCCTCCTGGGCGGAGGGGCTGCGTCCATCCACCCTCCCACCAGTAAGGCATGAAAGCTTCTTTCTCCACATGATCAAGTCATCTAGGTCGCGTTCTTACGTTTGATATTTCAAGAAGCCAAAGAGGAGATAGGAGCCACATCTTAATTTGCATTTCTTTTAACATGAGTGGGCTTTTTTTTTTTCAACTATTTGCATTTTCCTTTTCTGTGCACTGTGTTCTCATGCCCTTTGCCCCTTTTCTTATTCTGGCTTGGTCTTTTTCATGGATTTCCATGTTAGGGAAATTAGCTCTTTTTTTTTCATTTTCTGGCTGTGCCGGGTCTTCGCGTCGGCTTGCAGGCTTCTCTTGCTGCAGCAGACAGGCTCCAGAGCACGCGGGCTCAGTAGCTGTGGTTCTATGGGATCAGCGGGGCCCCAGTGTGAGGGATCTTAGTTCCCCGAGCAGGGATCAAGCCCACGTCCCCTGCACTGGAAGGCAGACTCTTCATCACTGGGCCACCAGGGAAGTTCCAGATGGCTGCCCTGGACCAACACCACCTGCCCCAGGAGTGTATTTTTTCCCCACTGACTGAAACAGCCTTCGCCCCCCGCTACGTTCATGCGCGAGGAGTTTCGTTCCCCCTGGACTGACCAGCATTTCCCTCCCCTTGGCCCCGGCGTCCAGGGCCCTGGGGTCCTCCCTCCTGAATAGTTCTCGAGCCTGCGTTCTCGTCTCACCATCCGCCTCGCAGAACTCAGGTTTCTCCCTGGGAGTGGGCAGGCACATTCCTGTCAGTGCTGGGGGAGCTTTCCAGCATGCCAGTGGGACCCTGTTTTCCCCAGAGAAGGCCCACTCGTATCTGTTTAGGGCAGCAGGGTTTCCATGCTGGTCCCCACCCACCTTCACCTCTGTCACCGCCAGCCCAGACCCTGGAGGCCCTCCACTGCCCACTCAGGGTGGTCTTGTACCCGCCATTCTTCCTGCCAGAGATCCGTGCTCCCCTTCCTGCCCGCCCAGGGCCTCTTTCTCCCCAAGACCCCGCACTGGGTGGCCCCCTGGACCCCAGCCCCCATCACCCACTCCCCAGCAAAGCCCTGCACTCTCCATGGTCAGGGAGGAGCCTGCCCGCCCCAGCTGGCCTGCCTGCCAGCCTTCAGGCCCCCACACGGACCACAGAGGGCAAGCCAGGGTATGGACATGCCTTGGCTCCAGAGGACAGAGGCCGGGAGTCCTGGGCAGCTTCTCCACTCCATCCGCTCTCAGGGTCCCCGCTTCCCGCATGGACCCCCCAGGCCGGATAATCCCTTCACGCTGGCTTTTTTCCTGGGGTCCTCCCTGTGGGTGTCAGTAGCCCCTCTTTGCTCCCCTGTGGGTGGGTGGGAGCCCGAAAGCTGTGCAGGGAGTGGGAGGGACGACACCTTCAGCAGGGCCTGGCCTGGAGTCCCCCCCGCCACGCCAGGCTGACCTGCGCTCCGCAGCGCATATTCAACAGCTCCTCCTGGGCTCTGGGCCGGGAGGACATGGCAGTGGACAGGCCAAGATTTTGCCTGGGAGAGCTTACACGCGGCAGGGACACAGATTGCAAACAAGATAATAGATAGAATGATTATCCAAGCGATGAAAGTTTCCTGAAAAGATACCAAAGGAGGCCGGGGAGCCAGAGAATGACCCAGAAGGGCAGAGGCAGATTTGATTAGAAACAGGCAGAGCTCTCAGAGATCCAGGATGAGCACCACAGGCGGGGCCTCAAGGGCAAAGGCGGGGAGGAGCTCAGAGCGCTCTCAGGGGCGGCAGGAAGGCCGGTGGATCTTGAATGAAGTGCACTAGGCCAAGCGCAGGCCTGGGGGCCCAGGCACCACGGCGCCTTCCATCTGTGAGCCGGGAAGTCATTCTAGACGGCGCCCTCTGGTGGACACGCGAGGGATAGACCACCGTGGAAGAAGGGCAGAAGCTGGGGGAGGGACCCTATCATCTCGAAAGTGCGCAGGCAAGAGGGGGCCGAGGCCAGGACCCCCGGGCGTGGAGGAGAATGGGCAGAGTGGCTGGACCAGGTCCCGTTCCGTGGGGGCTACAGGCTAGTGGAGTCAAGGATGGTGCCAACTTCATTGTTAGCCACTTGGTGGGTGGGAGTGCCGTTTAGCCAGGAGGGCGTGACGGCGGGAGGCGAGGGTTCGCGGGATGGGGACCCGAGGTTTCCGTTCTGGATATTTCGGCTGAGGAGCCTGTTGGACGTGAGAATGTCAAGTATGGGGCTGGGTGATGTGTCTGGAGCAAGGGGAGGGTCCAGACGGGAGACGCAGATGTGGAAACTCCTTCCTGCCACACACTCGTCCCTGAGTATGAAATCCATGGGGACCTACCTGTCCTCTGGCTGTCTCTGAACCCCCTTCCTCAGCTTCCTAGCACCCACTTGGACCTCGTGCCCAGGCCCTGCTTCCCCTCCCTCCGCACCCCAGCCAGCAGCTCATTCTCCGATCACTCCCTGCCCAAGTCACCCAAGACAACCTCAATCTCTTTGTCTCCCTCACCGGAGGCCTCCAGGGCTGACCTGCGCCCGCACGATATTCAACAGCTCCTCCTGAGGACATGGCAGTGGACAGGCCAAGATTTTGCCTGGGAGAGCTTACACGCGGCAGGGACACAGATTGCAAACAAGATAATAGATAGAATGATTATCCAAGCGATGAAAGTTTCCTGAAAAGATACCAAAGGAGGCCGGGGAGCCAGAGAATGACCCAGAAGGGCAGAGGCAGATTTGATTAGAAACAGGCAGAGCTCTCAGAGATCCAGGATGAGCACCACAGGCGGGGCCTCAAGGGCAAAGGCGGGGAGGAGCTCAGAGCGCTCTCAGGGGCGGCAGGAAGGCCGGTGGATCTTGAATGAAGTGCACTAGGCCAAGCGCAGGCCTGGGGGCCCAGGCACCACGGCGCCTTCCATCTGTGAGCCGGGAAGTCATTCTAGACGGCGCCCTCTGGTGGACACGCGAGGGATAGACCACCGTGGAAGAAGGGCAGAAGCTGGGGGAGGGACCCTATCATCTCGAAAGTGCGCAGGCAAGAGGGGGCCGAGGCCAGGACCCCCGGGCGTGGAGGAGAATGGGCAGAGTGGCTGGACCAGGTCCCGTTCCGTGGGGGCTACAGGCTAGTGGAGTCAAGGATGGTGCCAACTTCATTGTTAGCCACTTGGTGGGTGGGAGTGCCGTTTAGCCAGGAGGGCGTGACGGCGGGAGGCGAGGGTTCGCGGGATGGGGACCCGAGGTTTCCGTTCTGGATATTTCGGCTGAGGAGCCTGTTGGACGTGAGAATGTCAAGTATGGGGCTGGGTGATGTGTCTGGAGCAAGGGGAGGGTCCAGACGGGAGACGCAGATGTGGAAACTCCTTCCTGCCACACACTCGTCCCTGAGTATGAAATCCATGGGGACCTACCTGTCCTCTGGCTGTCTCTGAACCCCCTTCCTCAGCTTCCTAGCACCCACTTGGACCTCGTGCCCAGGCCCTGCTTCCCCTCCCTCCCTCCGCACCCCAGCCAGCAGCTCATTCTCCGATCACTCTCCCTGCCCAAGTCACCCAAGACAACCTCAATCTCTTTGTTCTTCCAGCCACTCACCGGAGGCCTCCAGGGACCCAGACCTCCAGACCCGACCGCAGCCACCCCCTCACTGGACACGAGGGGGCGCGCTCCCACGCAGGCCCCGGCTCGGTGACCACCACCCATTCGGGAACCACAGACCCTCGCCCTCAGGAGACCTCAGCTTCCAACCCCTCAAGCCCGTCCAGAGAGGGGTTCGCCTCCCACGGCCTTCCTCCCCCGCTCATCAGCCTGGCGTCAGCTGTGTGACCACATCTGCTGGGGAGACGTGAGCCCGGGGCCAGCGATCCGGGAGCCAAAAACACTGGTACATATTTGGGAGGCTGGGACCGCGGGGCAGGTTCCCCTCTTCCTCATCTGCCCCTCTCCCTCCTCTGGGATGCGCTCAGCTCTTCCTCCTGCCTTTCCATCTGCCTCCCTACATTCAGCCCTTCCCATGATGAGTCTCCCTGGGACTTTGTCTCTGTGTGTCCCCAAGCGGCCACCCACCTATCCAAGCCATCTCGTTGCCTTACCGCTTAGGAAACCCCTCCCCGGCTGCAATCTGGCGTTTCTGGGCCACAGCCGTAGCCAGACCAGAGGCAGACGTCCATGTCCAGAGATGCGGGATCCAGGGACGGGGCCGAGAAAGGCTGGGGACCAGGGACCCCAGTGAGCCAGGGGCACACGTGGGAGCTGAATCTACACGCCCAGGTCCCCTTCCACAGTGCTGCGCTTTGGAGACCGGCCCGTGCCTTTGAAGGAGGCCACAGTCTTCGAAGGCACCCACAGAGCTCCAACGCGGACGGCCCTTCGCCACCCCTCCGCCGACACCGCTCTCCTCGAGGGCAGCGGGGACTTCCAGATTTCTAAACCCAGAGGCCACGTCCTAATCCTGGATCAGCCCTGCTTGGTTGCGGGAACTGTGACCGCTCTCGGCGTCTTCGGCAGAGAGGACTTTAAGGTGGGAGACTGGGGGCTTGAAAAGTCGCAGGAAGCACTCTTTGAGTGGGTGCGCTCCCGGAAGGACTCCGGAACCTTCCAGAACAGACCGAGGGAACTGCCGGCCGAGGCCCCGCTCGGGGCGAGGACCAGCTCATTCTCCGATCACCTCCCTGCCCAAGTCACCCAAGACAACCTCAATCTCTTTGTTCTTCCAGCCACTCACCGGAGGCCTCCAGGGACCCAGACCTCCAGACCCGACCGCAGCCACCCCCTCACTGGACACGAGGGGGCGCGCTCCCACGCAGGCCCCGGCTCGGTGACCACCACCCATTCGGGAACCACAGACCCTCGCCCTCAGGAGACCTCAGCTTCCAACCCCTCAAGCCCGTCCAGAGGGGTTCGCCTCCCACGGCCTTCCTCCCCCGCTCATCAGCCTGGCGTCAGCTGTGTGACCACATCTGCTGGGGAGACGTGAGCCCGGGGCCAGCGATCCGGGAGCCAAAAACACTGGTACATATTTGGGAGGCTGGGACCGCGGGGCAGGTTCCCCTCTTCCTCATCTGCCCCTCTCCCTCCTCTGGGATGCGCTCAGCTCTTCCTCCTGCCTTTCCATCTGCCTCCCTACATTCAGCCCTTCCCATGATGAGTCTCCCTGGGACTTTGTCTCTGTGTGTCCCCAAGCGGCCACCCACCTATCCAAGCCATCTCGTTGCCTTACCGCTTAGGAAACCCCTCCCCGGCTGCAATCTGGCGTTTCTGGGCCACAGCCGTAGCCAGACCAGAGGCAGACGTCCATGTCCAGAGATGCGGGATCCAGGGACGGGGCCGAGAAAGGCTGGGGACCAGGGACCCCAGTGAGCCAGGGGCACACGTGGGAGCTGAATCTACACGCCCAGGTCCCCTTCCACAGTGCTGCGCTTTGGAGACCGGCCCGTGCCTTTGAAGGAGGCCACAGTCTTCGAAGGCACCCACAGAGCTCCAACGCGGACGGCCCTTCGCCACCCCTCCGCCGACACCGCTCTCCTCGAGGGCAGCGGGGACTTCCAGATTTCTAAACCCAGAGGCCACGTCCTAATCCTGGATCAGCCCTGCTTGGTTGCGGGAACTGTGACCGCTCTCGGCGTCTTCGGCAGAGAGGACTTTAAGGTGGGAGACTGGGGGCTTGAAAAGTCGCAGGAAGCACTCTTTGAGTGGGTGCGTCTCCCGGAAGGACTCCCGGAACCTTCCAGAACAGACCGAGGGGAACTGCCGCCGAGGCCTCGCGCAGGGAGCTCTCCAGGCTGCGGGGCGCAGACGGGCGCAGGGCGGGGAGGGAAACCGGAAGGAGCTCCCCCAGGGCTCCATCCGGGGCTGGGTTCTCCAACCTGTCCGCATCCCTCGGCTGCACTCCCGCCCCCTTTCAGGACTTTCTAAGGACACTCGCCTCGCATTGGCTTGGCCTCCTTTGCCCTGGCTCCATGTGTCCACGGACTCCACTCTACGACAAGCAACAGAAACCCAGCTGCAGGGCTCGGTCAGGAAGGGCCTCGTTGCCTCCCTCCACAAACTGTCAGGAGGAGGCAGCCCAGGCCTGGAGCGGCTGTCCTGGGAGGCCGTCAGGAGCCTGGGCTCGTTCAGTGTCTTGGGCCCGTCATCCTTAGCGCGTGTCCTGCATCTCCAGCTTGTTGCTGTGTAGCTGCGAGATGGCGGCCACCCACCAACCACCAGCTTCGCATTCCAAGCAGCAAGAAGGCAGAAGGACAAAGGAGCCCGAGTTGCATTCTCTCTCTTTTTTCTTTCCTTTTCTTTTCTTTTTTTTTTTTTTATTTTGGCCTCTTTTTTTATTGGCTTTTATTCAGTTATTTATTTCCATCCATCTTTATTCTTTGGCACGTGTGGGCCTCCTACTGCAGTGGCCCATCCCACCACAGAGCACTGGCTCTGGGCCAGCAGTGCTGCCTCATAATTGGACACACTGGTCCAGCTGCTCCGTGGCACATGGGATCTTCCTCAGCCAGGGATCAAACCCGTGCCCCTGCACTGCAAGGCGGACTGTCTACCCACTGGACCACCAGAGAATCCCGCCGAGCTGCATTCTCTTAATGAGCATTTCCTTTGATTCAGGAAGGGGCGCCCTCCCCAGGGACTTCCTCGTGGGTCATAAATGGTCACACGGCCACCCTGGAGGGAAGGGATGCTGGGAAATACTGATTTAGTTTTTCAGACTTTGTACTGGAGGAAAGGGGAAGATGGACTGGGAATAGTGTTGAGTGAGACGATTTTCCATGTTTGCCGTAGCCACAAAGGGAATTATTAATAGTCGTCCAGGCTTCAGGCAAGGATGAATCCAGAAGCTCGTATGTTGTCCGTGCACGCACGCTGAGTCATGTCCGACTGTTTGTGACCCTTTGAACTGTACTCCAGGTTCCACTCTCCACAGAATTTTCCAAGCAAGAATGGGCATTTCCACTCCAGGAGATCTTCCCGACCCAGGGATCGAACCCACGTCTCCTGGGTCTCCTGCAGTGGCAAGCGGGCTCTTTACCACTTGCGCCACCTGGGAATGTCATCCCCGTGATGTCATCCAGACTCAGTCTCTTGCTGTCCATCTCCCCACTCACTGTCCTCTGCTTTGGCTTAATTCTCAGGCTCCTGAGAATCCTCATCTTCCCAGCTAGACATCACACCTGAAAGTTTTGTTTCCTCCTTGCTCTGGCAAAAATCCCAGGATTGATTCTCACTGGCCCTCCTTCAGTCACGGGATGCCTCTTCAAGCAGTCCCCACAGCCAGGGGACGGACGAGTATTAGCTGGACCCAGGTCAGGCCTTCTCTGCCCTCTCCCTGGGGCTGTGGATGAGGTCAGCCTCATCAGCCACCTGCACTGAAAGCGGAGGTGTGCTGGTCCCCAGAGAAGGCAAAGACCCTCTCTGGTTAAAGACGAGCTGGTGCCACGTAAGCGCAAACAGCAGACGTCTCTGGATCCTGCCCTCACCTTCCCTGACGAAGATGATGATGTCCAGATGCATTCTCCAAAGTAGATCTCGCTGTGGCGTTCTGGATGTGTCAGCCCACACATGGCGTTGTATGTAAACACATATAATATACGCATACATTTGTAGTATGTAAATACAGCCACAAATACACACAACATAAAAGTCACCGTCGTGACCATTTTGAAGTGTGTGGTTTCAGGGTATGAAATACACTCGCGATTCGCCTCTAGCACCATCCCCCATAGCTCTTCTCACCTTGTAAAACTGAAACTCTGTCCTCATCAAACAGTGACTCCCCATCGGCCTTCCCCCCACCCCTGTCCTACTTCCTGTCTCTGTGATTTTGAAGACTCAAAGGACCTCATAGGAGTAGAATCATGTAGCATTTGTCCCTTAGGGACTTTTTTCACGTAGCATAATGTCCTCACGTCCCATCCATGTTGCAGTATTTTGCTGGATTTCCTTCTTGTTTAAGCGGAATCATATTCCATTGCGTGTATAGACTCTATTTTGCTTATTCATCCAGCCATCAATGGATACATGGGTTGTTTCCACATTGTAGCTAGTCTGAATCATGCTGCCATGAATGTGGGTCCATAAATATCTCTTTTGAGGCTCTGTTTTCAATGATTTGGTGTCTATACCCAGAAGTGCAATCGCTGGGTCACAGGATAATTGTTTTTAATTTCTTGAGGAATCACCTACAGTTTTCTACAGCAGTTGTACCATTCAACATTCCTACCGACAGTGCACAAGGGATCCAGTTTCTCCACATTCTTCCCAGCACTTGGTATTTTCCATTTGTCTGCTTTGTTAAACAGTTGGCATCCTAATGTATATGAGATGGTATCTCGTTGTCATTTTTTGCATTTCCCCAGTGATCAGGGACGGTGAGCATCATTTTTCACATTTACATGGCCATTTGTATATCTTCTTCGGAAAAATGTCTATTCAAGTCATTTGCCCGTTTTTTAATTGGGCCATATGTGCATCTGTTGTTGAGTTTTAGGAGTTCTCTGTATATTCTGTATACTAATCCTTGATCCTAAAGGACATCAGCCCTGAATACTCATCGGAAGGACTGATGCAGAAGCTGAAGCTCCACTACTTGGGCCACCTGATGCGAAGAGCCGACTCACTGGAAAAGACCCTGATGCTGGGAAAGATTGAGGGCAATAGGAAAAGGGGGCAACAGAGGATGAGGTGGTTGGATGGCATCACCGACTCAATGCACATGAGTTTGAGGAAGCTCCGGGAGATGGTGAAGGACAGGGAAGCCTGGCGGGCTGCAGTCCGTGGGGTTGCAGAGTCGGACACAACTTAGCAACTGAACAACAACAATCCCATATCAGATACATGATTTGCAAATATTTTCTCCCATTCCATGCATTGCTTTTTTACTCTGTGGATAGTGTTTTGATGCACAAATTTTTAAAATTTTCATAAACTCCAATGTATGTATTTTTTTCTTTCGTTACCTGTGCCTTTGGTGTTTTATCCAAGAAATCATTGGCAAATCCAATATCATGGAGATTTTGTCCTATGTTTTCTTCAAAGGAGTGTCTTGTGTTTGGTCTTACCCTTATGTCTTTGATCCATTTTGAGTTAATTTTTTTGTAGATGGTATAAGGTAGGAGACCCACTTCATTCTTTTGCACGTGGATATCCAGTTTTCCCAACACCTATTGTTGAAAATAATACTTTTCTCTATTGAATGATCTTGGCCCCTTTGTTAAAAATCATTTGTATCTGTCTACTTTTCATCTGGCTTAACAAGTTTGTTTTTTTTTAAGAGAATAACAGTCAGAGAAACCTTTCTGCACTGTGAATTAGTGGTAGGCTTGGCTCCCAGCTCCCCACGTCTGGCTGTGTGACCGTGGGAGTCAGCCTCCCTCTCTGGGGCTTAGCCTCACTCACCTATGAAACAGATCACAGTGACTGTCTCGAAGGGATGTGGCGAGCTGCGCTTGAGACAAGAGACGTGGGCCACCCTCTATCGGTGAGCATCATTTTCACATTTACATGGCCATTTGTATATCTGAATTATTCAATCTTTCCTTTTAATGGGCCATATGTGCATCTGTTGTTGAGTTTTAGGAGTTCTCTGTATATTCTGTATACTAATCCTTGATCCTAAAGGACATCAGCCCTGAATACTCATCGGAAGGACTGATGCAGAAGCTGAAGCTCCACTACTTGGGCCACCTGATGCGAAGAGCCGACTCACTGGAAAAGACCCTGATGCTGGGAAAGATTGAGGGCAATAGGAAAAGGGGGCAACAGAGGATGAGGTGGTTGGATGGCATCACCGACTCAATGCACATGAGTTTGAGGAAGCTCCGGGAGATGGTGAAGGACAGGGAAGCCTGGCGGGCTGCAGTCCGTGGGGTTGCAGAGTCGGACACAACTTAGCAACTGAACAACAACAATCCCATATCAGATACATGATTTGCAAATATTTTCTCCCATTCCATGCATTGCTTTTTTACTCTGTGGATAGTGTTTTGATGCACAAATTTTTAAAATTTTCATAAACTCCAATGTATGTATTTTTTTCTTTCGTTACCTGTGCCTTTGGTGTTTTATCCAAGAAATCATTGGCAAATCCAATATCATGGAGATTTTGTCCTATGTTTTCTTCAAAGGAGTGTCTTGTGTTTGGTCTTACCCTTATGTCTTTGATCCATTTTGAGTTAATTTTTTTGTAGATGGTATAAGGTAGGAGACCCACTTCATTCTTTTGCACGTGGATATCCAGTTTTCCCAACACCTATTGTTGAAAATAATACTTTTCTCTATTGAATGATCTTGGCCCCTTTGTTAAAAATCATTTGTATCTGTCTACTTTTCATCTGGCTTAACAAGTTTGTTTTTTTTTAAGAGAATAACAGTCAGAGAAACCTTTCTGCACTGTGAATTAGTGGTAGGCTTGGCTCCCAGCTCCCCACGTCTGGCTGTGTGACCGTGGGAGTCAGCCTCCCTCTCTGGGGCTTAGCCTCACTCACCTATGAAACAGATCACAGTGACTGTCTCGAAGGGATGTGGCGAGCTGCGCTTGAGACAAGAGACGTGGGCCACCCTCTATGGTGTCTGGCCCAAGAGAGGTTTCCTACCGAGGGCGGCTCCTTCCTGGTCTATTATCAGGCTGGTAAGACAAGAAAGGCGTGCTATGCTCTGGCACGCAAAACCTCTCACAGTCTGGCCCCACTGCTCCCTTGAAGGCCCCTCTCCCCGCCCCCAACCAAAGCCACAAGCACGGATTCACCCCCCTGACAGCGTGCACTCCGGCCATGGGGGCCCCTCAAAGGTGCCCGCTCAGCCTCACCTCTGTGGTGCGCACATGCAGCTCCCACCCCTCGAGGCTCTCCCCACCCAGAATCCATCATTACCTCTTCCAGGAACACATCACGCGCCCAGGGAACCATCAGAGGATGGTCTGCCCCATCCGACTGGCTGTCCAGGGCACGGTGGGACCTCACTCTGTCTTGAGCAGAGGCAGCGACAGAGATGGACATGGCCGTTCTGGGCTCTCACACCCCTGCCACTCAGGCCCTGGGGCCCTGGCCAAGACACGTCGCCCTCTGGACCTCAGTTTCTCATCTGGAAAACAAGGATGAAAGTGAAAGTGTTAGCTGTGCCTGACTCTTTGTGACCCCACGGAATGTAGCCCGCCAGGCTCCTCCACCCGTGGGATTCGCCAGGCAAGAATATCAGAGTAGGCTGCCATTTCCATCCCCAGGGCATCCTCCCAACCCAGGGATCGACCCTGAGCCCCCTGCACTGCAGGCAGACTCTTCACTGTCTGAGCCAGCCCGGAAAGCACACCTATGTCACTGAATGCTCGTGAAGATCAGAGACCAGTGGATTTTTTAACAATGTAGTCAAGTGTTGTATGAATGATTTTTAAGTGAAAGACCGTACCAAATGGGAAGCGTGGTGTTGCATGGACAGGAAGGTCATCCAGGCTGGGCAGCCCGGATGTGAATGTGGGCCGTCTAAATGCAGAAGGCAGGTTCTCACCCACTCCGGTAGACGGACGGGTGGTGGAGGGATGGGGGGAAGAGCGGATGGTGGATGATACGAGGCTGGGAGGGTGGGTGGTAACTGGGTGGAGTCGGGAGGCCCCTTCATGAGACCTCCCAGCTGAAGCCCACCCACCCACCACCTGCGCCTACCCCAAAGGGGCGGGGCTACGCTGAGCACGTGAGGCACTCCGCTCCGGTTAAGAATCCAAAGCAGAGCCGTCAGGATAAGTAAATCTGTAGGTGATAGCTTTAGAAATCAAAATCAGTGCACATAGATCGTGGTGAACAAAATACCAAAAATAATGTTGATTTTTTGAGGGGGCTTTCCTGGTGGTCCAGTGGGTAAAGTGTCCGCCTTACTGTGCAAGGAGCACCGGTTCGATCCCTGGCGCGGGAAGATCCTACGTGACGCGGAGCAGCTGGACCAGTGTGTCCAATCACGAGCCAGCGCTCTTGAGCGCATGTGCCCAGAGCCAGTGCTCTCCAGCGAGAGAGGCCACTGCAATGGGAGGCCCACACAGGCCAAAGAATAAAGACAGATGAAAAATAAATAAATCAATTTTTAGAAAGAGGCCAAAATTAAAAAAAAAAAAAACCAACAACAACAACCCTGTGTCAAAATAAAAAGAAAAAACTCATATTCCATATTCAAGATTTAAATCAGAAAACAAATGTTAATTTTTAAAAACTGAAATACAGGCAAACCCGACTCAGCATTTGTACGCCTTCATCTGCCTCCCGCGGTCCTGGCCTTGCCTACCACCCAGCACCTCCTTACCCCCAGCCATCACCCCTAATGCATCACTTCCCCCCACCACCATCCCCATCCCTGAGGGACAAAATGGGGTGGTTGCCCATGGACTCTTCACTGTCTGAGCCAGCCCGAAAGCACACCTATGTCACTGAATGCTCGTGAAGATCAGAGACCAGTGGATTTTTTAACAATGTAGTCAAGTGTTGTATGAATGATTTTTAAGTGAAAGACCGTACCAAATGGGAAGCGTGGTGTTGCATGGACAGGAAGGTCATCCAGGCTGGGCAGCCCGGATGTGAATGTGGGCCGTGTAAATGCAGAAGGTAGGTTCTCACCCACTCGGGTAGACGGACGGGTGGTGGAGGGATGGGGGGAAGAGCGGATGGTGGATGATACGAGGCTGGGAGGGTGGGTGGTAACTGGGTGGAGTCGGGAGGCCCCTTCATGAGACCTCCCAGCTGAAGCCCACCCACCCACCACCTGCGCCTACCCCAAAGGGGCGGGGCTACGCTGAGCACGTGAGGCACTCCGCTCGGTTAAGAATCCAAAGCAGAGCCGTCAGGATAAGTAAATCTGTAGGTGATAGCTTTAGAAATCAAAATCAGTGCACATAGATCGTGGTGAACAAAATACCAAAAATAATGTTGATTTTTTGAGGGGGCTTTCCTGGTGGTCCAGTGGGTAAAGTGTCCGCCTTACTGTGCAAGGAGCACCGGTTCGATCCCTGGCGCGGGAAGATCCTACGTGACGCGGAGCAGCTGGACCAGTGTGTCCAATCACGAGCCAGCGCTCTTGAGCGCATGTGCCCAGAGCCAGTGCTCTCCAGCGAGAGAGGCCACTGCAATGGGAGGCCCACACAGGCCAAAGAATAAAGACAGATGAAAAATAAATAAATCAATTTTTAGAAAGAGGCCAAAATTAAAAAAAAAAAAAACCAACAACAACAACCCTGTGTCAAAATAAAAAGAAAAAACTCATATTCCATATTCAAGATTTAAATCAGAAAACAAATGTTAATTTTTAAAAACTGAAATACAGGCAAACCCGACTCAGCATTTGTACGCCTTCATCTGCCTCCCGCGGTCCTGGCCTTGCCTACCACCCAGCACCTCCTTACCCCCAGCCATCACCCCTAATGCATCACTTCACCACCACCACCATCCCCATCCTGAGCTAGGAATGGAGGGTCAGGGAGAGAAGTGACAGAGAATGAAAGTGAAGTCCGCCAGGGGGCGCTGCCCACTCTTCCCAGTGCCCAGCCCTGACTCGGGGCCACAGGCACCCTGCCCCTTGGAGCTCCAGGCTCTGGCTCCTCTGAGTGGCATCCCCTCGGCCACCACAGGGTGGAGCTCGTGGGCCAGTTTTGGACTCTGAGGAGCGAGAGGAAGGAGGTGGTCAGAACCTCCTGGGTCTCCAGTGGCCGCACTGGGCGCTGGCTGCCTTCCGGGGATTCTCTGGGGAGATCTCTCACACCTTCCCTCCTGGGAAGTGCTGTCCTGACCCTGGTCTACACAGAGAAGGAAAAAAGAGCCCCAGAAAGGGCAAATAGACAGCAGCTGGTGGGGACCAGGCCCTGCCTGCCAGGCTCTGACACCTCACTGGGAGCCCAGAGCCCTCCAGCCTCGAAGAGGGCACTCTGGATGGGTCTTGGAAAAACATGGGCAAATGGGCCCACTTTGCAGAGTTGGAGACCAGGGCTTCCATGGCCGAGGCCCTCCGCTCCCCTCACACAGCCGGGAAGGACCGAGGAAGCAGGGGAACCTGCCTGCCCACACCATCTCCTGCCCTCACCCCCAGCAGGACCCCCGGCCACGAGGCCCCTTGTTCTGGCCTGCAGACTCGGGCCCAGCAAGAACGTTCTAGCAGGTGGCAGTCTGGCGTCTTGGTCCATCCCCACTCGGTAATGACTGTGGTCGAGTCACGTGCCCCGTCTTTCCCAGGACCGTCTCAGGACCCCGTGGTCTGGGGTCACATGGAAAAACCAGACAGGCCTCCTCCCGGTGCTTGGACGGCCTGACATGGGCCAAACAGCGGGGCCTGAGCGGCAGACGAGGTGGCAGGACAGACGGGAGGAAAAGACGTTTAAAACCCGCCCCAGTCCTCTCCTCTGTAACCATACAGGGCCTCCCAGCAGAGCATTCTGGGATTCCAGGGTTGCCCTCACAAGCTGATCTACAGACCATCCCTGGACGTGACTGCCACGGCCCCGCCTGGCCGAGTGACCTTGCTTCCTGAAAACGGAAGGTTCTGGTTAACGGAGTTGCCGAAATCATACGGGGATACCCACCTCAGTGTGAACTAACAGCTCTCGTTTCATCCCAGGGCCCCGCTCGGAGTATTACCACCTCTGAAACTGTGACCAGCAGGTGGAGCAGAGCTGCTGGCTGGCCACCTGTCTTCTGGTGAGATGGGACTTCACAGGTATAGGACACGGCAGATTGGGGAGCAAAAGGCCCTCAGAGCTTGTTTCATCAAACTCTGACACCCACCCTGGCTGTTGGGTCATTCAACACCTACTCAGCACCACCAGGCGCCTCCGGCTAACAAGTTAGAACCAGCCCCTTAGAGTTTATGATCCAGCGACGAAAACAAATGTTGCCATCCTGAAGGCAGAAGAGAGCCTCGGAAGGCTCTCAGGTAGAAGAGTGCTGTGACCAGATTCACATCTACACACGGTGTCGTCGGGCGTGAGTGTCTGAAGATTCACGTGTAAAACCAGATGCGTGTCTTAGAGAAATCAGCCTGGGCGCTGTGCGGGCACAGGGGCAGGGTGGGCCGAGGCTTGAGGACCTCCTCGGCCGCCACAAGAAGAAGGAGGACTTTGGCTCGCACAGGGTGGGGCGGGGCGGGTGCCTAAGGAGCCCACGGCTCTGAAAGCCGCTGGGGACCGTGTCCCCAGGCTCCAGCGAGCCCTGATGATCCATGCGGGGAGGAGAGAAGAGAAGGGGTCTGAACGGATGCCTGGGACCCCACCTGAGTGTCTGGGGGTGGGTGGGGAGCCGGGGAGCCGCGTTGCCCTTTGCTGAGCTGAAACACATACAAGGAGCCCGCTGGGGACCCACTGAGCTGGGGACAGACCCAAGTGAAGCTGCCAGGTGGGAAACTGGACGCGTCGGTCCGGGATCAGAAGAGGGCACTGGGCGGAATGCCGTGTGGGCGCACAGGCCTTGGATGATGAGGAAAAGATTGCCAGCATCTTACACAGCCTGTGTCCGTGTTCCCAGGGTCTAGCCCGTCGCTTGGCATCAGGAAGAGTGGCAGGTGGCATGTTCTAAAGATGGTGACACCACATCCCCCATCCGCGTCATCTTCTTACAGTGCGACCCTGAGACTGTGGCGGACGTGACTCAGAGACCTCCAAGGCCAGGCCGGAAAGGGGGCCCGTCTCCCCCCGGCTCTCCCGTGGGCCATGCACCTCGGCGCCCAGCGCTGCCGACTCTCCCGGAATTGCCCTGCTGGGGGGCCACGGGAGTGGCCATGGAGAGCAAGAGAGATGCCAAGGCGTTCTGGATGTTCAAGCTCACAGACCAGCCGCCAAACGTGCAAGACAGACGGCTGTCAGAGATCCCAGGCCCTGTCTCGGGCTGCCCCCGCGGACACCCAATAGAGCTGAGACCAGCTGTCCCCATTGAGCCCTGCCTACCTGGCAGATTTGTGAACAAACTCAGTGTCATTTGGATCGACCAGGAAGTGTGGGAGTGATTTGTTACACAGTAGAACAATTGGCACTTGGTAAATGTGTGTGAACACACGCTTCAGGACACATGGGGAAAGGAGAGTCTCCAGGAGTCTGAGAGATGGTCAGGTGGTCGGAAGGAATCAGAGAGTGTGAGTGAGTGCCCCAAGGATGCACAGCAGGCTGGTGGCCAAAACTTCAAGTCTGGTCTCCCCTGACCACTACACTTGGGTTTTGCCTGAGATTTTTACTCCATCTTCCTTCTTTTTTTCCTTTCTTTTATGTTGAGAGCCTGTTTCTCCCAGACTATCTCCTATGTATACCAAAAGCTAGGAAGATGAAAGAAAATCAGGTCTGAGAGAAAAGGAGAAGGGAAATATGGCAAAGAATGGTACCGTTGACTTCCAATTCGCCTGAGTTTCCTGGCAGCTGGAGTAAAAAGGGAAACAGGGCAAGTTACTCAGTTCTCCTTACTGGAAAAGGGGAAACAGGCGAGGTCCCCAATGAGCTGTATTTTCCTAACACCCGGCTAGAAGAGAACTCTGTGTGCTCTTGATGGAAGGACCACTGGGTGACAACATCCCTTCAACAGCAAACACAGAAGTGGTTTCCTTATTTCCTGTAACAACCACTTTGCTAAAGGCTGAGCCCAGAACTCTGAAACCCTGAATATATCCTGACATCTTTACCGGGAGGAGAACCATGTCTCCCTTGCTGAAGGCTCAAGCCACTGACTGTATGCTCATTTATTTGTATTTTTATTTATTCTTTCATTTATTTGTTGACTGTACTAGGTCTTTGTCGCTGCTGCAGACATTCCCCTGCTGTCGCGAGCAGGGGCCGCTCTCTAGTTGCGGTCCTCCGGCTTCTCGCTGCGGTGGCTTCTCTTGTTGCAGAGCGTGCGCTCCAGAGCTTGGGCTCCGTAGTTGGGGCGTACAGGCTTAGTTGCTCTGCAGCACGAGGGATCTTCCCGGATCAGGGACGGCAGAAAAGAGGGCTGGGGGACCCACGAGGACATGGGTAATCGGAACGTTTTGGTAAAGCTCTGTAATGACACTTCTGAGCCAAAAATGAAACTCCGTGGTAGACTGAGACAGACAAAAGTTTATATACTGACGTGCTGGGTTTCCATCTTTGGAAGGACTGACAGAAACTTTAGAGGAATGGCCTCCAAAATAAGTAGAAATGATGTCCCAGGAAGATGACCTGACCTCAACTACAATAACCCAAAAATTAGAACCAAGCTCCAGGCCAAACCCCTGCCTACTGGTGGTGACCAGGGGCGGTGGAGGCCGGCGGGGGCGGGACACGTCTCTCTGAGCTGCCCGCGGCTTGAGGACTCCTCTGGCCTCCGCCTCGCCGCCTGCCTGGCCCAGGACCCTGTCCGGTCTCAGCCACCCCTCCTCACTATCTCCTATGTATACCAAAAGCTAGGAAGATGAAAGAAAATCAGGTCTGAGAGAAAAGGAGAAGGGAAATATGGCAAAGAATGGTACCGTTGACTTCCAATTCGCCTGAGTTTCCTGGCAGCTGGAGTAAAAAGGGAAACAGGGCAAGTTACTCAGTTCTCCTTACTGGAAAAGGGGAAACAGGCGAGGTCCCCAATGAGCTGTATTTTCCTAACACCCGGCTAGAAGAGAACTCTGTGTGCTCTTGATGGAAGGACCACTGGGTGACAACATCCCTTCAACAGCAAACACAGAAGTGGTTTCCTTATTTCCTGTAACAACCACTTTGCTAAAGGCTGAGCCCAGAACTCTGAAACCCTGAATATATCCTGACATCTTTACCGGGAGGAGAACCATGTCTCCCTTGCTGAAGGCTCAAGCCACTGACTGTATGCTCATTTATTTGTATTTTTATTTATTCTTTCATTTATTTGTTGACTGTACTAGGTCTTTGTCGCTGCTGCAGACATTCCCCTGCTGTCGCGAGCAGGGCCGCCTCTAGTTGCGGTCCTCCGGCTTCTCGCTGCGGTGGCTTCTCTTGTTGCAGAGCGTGCGCTCCAGAGCTTGGGCTCCGTAGTTGGGGCGTACAGGCTTAGTTGCTCTGCAGCACGAGGGATCTTCCCGGATCAGGGACGGCAGAAAAGAGGGCTGGGGGACCCACGAGGACATGGGTAATCGGAACGTTTTGGTAAAGCTCTGTAATGACACTTCTGAGCCAAAAATGAAACTCCGTGGTAGACTGAGACAGACAAAAGTTTATATACTGACGTGCTGGGTTTCCATCTTTGGAAGGACTGACAGAAACTTTAGAGGAATGGCCTCCAAAATAAGTAGAAATGATGTCCCAGGAAGATGACCTGACCTCAACTACAATAACCCAAAAATTAGAACCAAGCTCCAGGCCAAACCCCTGCCTACTGGTGGTGACCAGGGGCGGTGGAGGCCGGCGGGGGCGGGACACGTCTCTCTGAGCTGCCCGCGGGCTTGAGGACTCCTCTGGCCTCCGTCTCGCCGCCCTCTAGCCTGGCACACCCTCTCCCGCCCAGGACCCTGTCCGGTCTCAGCCACCCTGGTCCCTAGCTTGGCTCAGGTAAAGCCCCTCCCTCCTCTCAAGTGCCCTCTTCCTTCCACCCACAGACTCCACTCTCATTCCATTCTCTATGCCCCCATTTGCTGTATTCCCTTCCTCAGCTCCGCTGCCCGCTGGCCCTGCCAGGCTGCCTCCCACCCAGCCGCCCGGCCGTAATACTCAGCGGACACTCAGAGATCCTCAACTACCCCCACCCCAGGGCCCCATGATCAGGCTAGAGGCGCCCTCCTCCCGGGGCCTCTGGCCACACCCAGGTTTCTTCCAGTCTCTCCAACTTCTTCTCTTCCATCCCCATGCTGGCATCTCCCTCCAGCACCCCACCCCGGCCAACACGCTGGATCCTACCAACAACCCCCTCCCTGGCAGGCAGAGCCCACCAGCCACCTGGATGCTGCAGACACCAGAGGCTGCTTCCAGGGATCCAGGCATCCAGGCGTAAGCGTGGGTCTGCCTCGGCCAAGAGGAATGGGTAATGCCAGGCGGGCACAGTCAAGTAAACACGAGACGCCTGGAGGTGCGGCAGCCATCTGGTGACCACAAGGCGGGCACGACACAGGGAGATGCGGCCTCTAGCTTGTCTCGGACCTCAGCTCCATCCCACCCTGAGGCCCAGCCGCCCAGTTCCCCTGGACAGCCCTGCTTCCTCCAGGTTCCCGCCCAATGAGTTTGGGGACGGTGGAGGCTGGGCCACTTCCGCATGTCTGTGATACACACACTTCTGAGCCAAAATGAAACTCCGTGGTAGACTGAGACAGACAAAAGTTTATATACTGACGTGCTGGGTTTCCATCTTTGGAAGGACTGACAGAAACTTTAGAGGAATGGCCTCCAAAATAAGTAGAAATGATGTCCCAGGAAGATGACCTGACCTCAACTACAATAACCCAAAAATTAGAACCAAGCTCCAGGCCAAACCCCTGCCTACTGGTGGTGACCAGGGGCGGTGGAGGCCGGCGGGGGCGGGACACGTCTCTCTGAGCTGCCCGCGGGCTTGAGGACTCCTCTGGCCTCCGTCTCGCCGCCCTCTAGCCTGGCACACCCTCTCCCGCCCAGGACCCTGTCCGGTCTCAGCCACCCTGGTCCCTAGCTTGGCTCAGGTAAAGCCCCTCCCTCCTCTCAAGTGCCCTCTTCCTTCCACCCACAGACTCCACTCTCATTCCATTCTCTATGCCCCCATTTGCTGTATTCCCTTCCTCAGCTCCGCTGCCCGCTGGCCCTGCCAGGCTGCCTCCCACCCAGCCGCCCGGCCGTAATACTCAGCGGACACTCAGAGATCCTCAACTACCCCCACCCCAGGGCCCCATGATCAGGCTAGAGGCGCCCTCCTCCCGGGGCCTCTGGCCACACCCAGGTTTCTTCCAGTCTCTCCAACTTCTTCTCTTCCATCCCCATGCTGGCATCTCCCTCCAGCACCCCACCCCGGCCAACACGCTGGATCCTACCAACAACCCCCTCCCTGGCAGGCAGAGCCCACCAGCCACCTGGATGCTGCAGACACCAGAGGCTGCTTCCAGGGATCCAGGCATCCAGGCGTAAGCGTGGGTCTGCCTCGGCCAAGAGGAATGGGTAATGCCAGGCGGGCACAGTCAAGTAAACACGAGACGCCTGGAGGTGCGGCAGCCATCTGGTGACCACAAGGCGGGCACGACACAGGGAGATGCGGCCTCTAGCTTGTCTCGGACCTCAGCTCCATCCCACCCTGAGGCCCAGCCGCCCAGTTCCCCTGGACAGCCCTGCTTCCTCCAGGTTCCCGCTCCAATGAGTTTGGGGGGACGGTGGAGGCTGGGCCACTTCCCGCATGTCTGTGATACACACACGCATGCTGGATTTGCACATGAGTATCCCTGTGCGCAGCGGAAACGACTATCCCCAAACTACTGCAGCCAGAAAACAAGAAGTCAGAGAAAATTATGGAAGGTTTGGAAAGGGGAAGTGGGAGCCACGGAGCCGCTGAGTAGAAGGCAGAGAGCCAGAAGGAGGAAGCAGTTTAGGGAGGGACCGACTCCAGGCAGAACCAGATCCAGGCTTGGGTCCAGCCCAGGTCCGTCCATTCCATCTCAAGCCCCAACGCCTTGTGCGGTTCCTTCACCATCCTACCCTCCGCTTCTCTGAAGTACAAACTCCTGCTTGAACTTCCAGAGGATTCTTTCCTTCTTTGTACAAATACCCAAAACTCCAGACCTGCGTCCCTGCTCTGTGAAGCCCTTGTCGAGGGGTGTGGCCGTGACTGGCCCAGAGGCGGATGCGTGACCTAGGCCTGGCCAATCAAAGTCATTCCTTGAGAATCTTTCTGGGTAAGCCCTCTTTCTGGAGTCAGCTGGGAACTTCCTATGAACTGGAGCTCTCTTTGGCCAGGCAGGCTGCCCCGTGGATAAAGGCCATCTGCAGCCAGAGACGGAGCAGCTCAGACAGACTGAGAATGAGAGGAAGAGAGAGAGAACAAGGATATTCTGCATCTCTGGCCCAAAGCCAGCCTCATCCGTGCCTCTCCAGGAGCTGAGCCAGTAGATTCCAGCTTAAGCCAGGCTGAGTGATGCTTACTTAAGAACAAAAGATGCTTGAATTCTGTGTGATCATCATTCTCTTTGATGACTCACACTGACCACCATCTGGGCACAAAATAATTTACTAAGAATTTAGTCCCTGATTTGCATTTTGACTCATTCCTCATTCCCTGCTTACCAGCGATCCTGGGAGGGGCCTCCGTGTTCTCCACTCGCTCGGCCATTCCCCACATATGTGCGGCTGCCTCTTGAGAGCCCGTCTCCAGGTGGGATCTTGAACGTGAATGTGTGTTCCGCGGCCCCCACACCCATCCGTCCACCCCTGTCTTTGGCTGAGGACGCTCCCACACGGCTAGGTTCCCTCTGTCCCTGTCTTGCAGCCTCCCAGGAAGACTGTGGTCAAACCCAGATGAGGAGTGACCAGTCTGGGGGCGATCAGGAGTGTCTGGAGAGCCTGTGGACCTCGAGAGCCCTGCTGGCCACTCAAGTCTCCCTGGGCAGCCCCTTGGCAGCCCCAGAAGGCTAGGGATGCCCCACCTACCAGACCAAGGCTGTCTCCATTGGCGAGTTATGAGAGAAATGAGACATCGGAGAAAATTGTGGAAGGGAGGGCCTTTAGAGATGATTGCAGCCCCAGAAGTGCCTAGCGGATGCCCCATCTCAAGCCCCAACGCCTTGTGCGGTTCCTTCACCATCCTACCCTCCGCTTCTCTGAAGTACAAACTCCTGCTTGAACTTCCAGAGGATTCTTTCCTTCTTTGTACAAATACCCAAAACTCCAGACCTGCGTCCCTGCTCTGTGAAGCCCTTGTCGAGGGTGTGGCCGTGACTGGCCCAGAGGCGGATGCGTGACCTAGGCCTGGCCAATCAAAGTCATTCCTTGAGAATCTTTCTGGGTAAGCCCTCTTTCTGGAGTCAGCTGGGAACTTCCTATGAACTGGAGCTCTCTTTGGCCAGGCAGGCTGCCCCGTGGATAAAGGCCATCTGCAGCCAGAGACGGAGCAGCTCAGACAGACTGAGAATGAGAGGAAGAGAGAGAGAACAAGGATATTCTGCATCTCTGGCCCAAAGCCAGCCTCATCCGTGCCTCTCCAGGAGCTGAGCCAGTAGATTCCAGCTTAAGCCAGGCTGAGTGATGCTTACTTAAGAACAAAAGATGCTTGAATTCTGTGTGATCATCATTCTCTTTGATGACTCACACTGACCACCATCTGGGCACAAAATAATTTACTAAGAATTTAGTCCCTGATTTGCATTTTGACTCATTCCTCATTCCCTGCTTACCAGCGATCCTGGGAGGGGCCTCCGTGTTCTCCACTCGCTCGGCCATTCCCCACATATGTGCGGCTGCCTCTTGAGAGCCCGTCTCCAGGTGGGATCTTGAACGTGAATGTGTGTTCCGCGGCCCCCACACCCATCCGTCCACCCCTGTCTTTGGCTGAGGACGCTCCCACACGGCTAGGTTCCCTCTGTCCCTGTCTTGCAGCCTCCCAGGAAGACTGTGGTCAAACCCAGATGAGGAGTGACCAGTCTGGGGGCGATCAGGAGTGTCTGGAGAGCCTGTGGACCTCGAGAGCCCTGCTGGCCACTCAAGTCTCCCTGGGCAGCCCCTTGGCAGCCCCAGAAGGCTAGGGATGCCCCACCTACCAGACCAAGGCTGTCTCCATTGGCGAGTTATGAGAGAAATGAGACATCGGAGAAAATTGTGGAAGGGAGGGCCTTTAGAGATGATTCAGCCCAGGTGCTCACCCTATGCACCACGTCCCAGCCCGTCCAGCTGACAGCCACGTGCCCCATGAAGGCGGAGATTTTTGTCCATCACGTGCCAATGCCAGAAACAGCACACGGCCCATAGTAAGTCTTCAATAAACACTAACTGCACAAATGGACAAATGGATAGATGGATGGATAGACAGATGGATGAGTGGCTGCTTGGGTGATTGGAGGGAACACTCTGATTACGCAGCCCAAAGGGGCTCAAGGGCAGGTTCTGCCCCTTGTTCACTTTAAGGGCCCTCTCCATTGTATTCGGCTACCCGCTTCTTCCAGGTCACTTTCCCCTTGAGCCAGTGGTGTCCCCGTGAGGCATTCTGAGTGTTGGGGCAGAGGGCGTTATTCACATCGTTTTGCTAAATTTTGATTCAAGTGCTTTTTGTCTCTCCCGTGAGGCATGGACCGGTTGCTGACTTTCTTTCGAAATGTTCAAAATGGTGCTGGCATCAATTTAGAGCAGAGACCTGGTCCAGCACCAAGCTTGACTCTGAGTTTTGCCTCTTCCTGGCTGTGCGACCTTGGACAGGTGACTTAACCTCTCTGAACTCAGTTTCCCCATGTATGAAACAAGAATTGTCATACGCTTCATGGGGTTGTAGAAAGGATTGAATAAAATGATATGCACTTAGCACAACACCTGACAGGTAGTGAGCCCTCCAGAAATGGCGGCGGTGTTTGCGCAGGACCCTCCAAGATCCCGTGTTTGAGGATTGTTGTGTGTTGTCCCATAACCAACTCTGAACCTAGTGTGCATGAGGGAAATGAGACGGACAACAGGTCAGAAAGAACTCCAGGAAGAACCCTTTAAGGGGAGCCCTTCCCATCTTCATTTTCTTCCTACCCCAAACTCAGGCATAGGGGCTGAGGATCAGGTGGGCACTTTGGAGCACGGGAGCAGTAGGTTAGAAGGAGCCTGCATCCCTGATTACCCAGTTTCCGTGAGGATAGTTCTGTATTACGGACCTCGGGCTTCTTTCTTGTAAGAGACGACTTATACCTCTGGGATGCCCCACCTACCAGACCAAGGCTGTCTCCATTGGCGAGTTATGAGAGAAATGAGACATCGGAGAAAATTGTGGAAGGGAGGGCCTTTAGAGATGATTCAGCCCAGGTGCTCACCCTATGCACCACGTCCCAGCCCGTCCAGCTGACAGCCACGTGCCCCATGAAGGCGGAGATTTTTGTCCATCACGTGCCAATGCCAGAAACAGCACACGGCCCATAGTAAGTCTTCAATAAACACTAACTGCACAAATGGACAAATGGATAGATGGATGGATAGACAGATGGATGAGTGGCTGCTTGGGTGATTGGAGGGAACACTCTGATTACGCAGCCCAAAGGGGCTCAAGGGCAGGTTCTGCCCCTTGTTCACTTTAAGGGCCCTCTCCATTGTATTCGGCTACCCGCTTCTTCCAGGTCACTTTCCCTTGAGCCAGTGGTGTCCCCGTGAGGCATTCTGAGTGTTGGGGCAGAGGGCGTTATTCACATCGTTTTGCTAAATTTTGATTCAAGTGCTTTTTGTCTCTCCCGTGAGGCATGGACCGGTTGCTGACTTTCTTTCGAAATGTTCAAAATGGTGCTGGCATCAATTTAGAGCAGAGACCTGGTCCAGCACCAAGCTTGACTCTGAGTTTTGCCTCTTCCTGGCTGTGCGACCTTGGACAGGTGACTTAACCTCTCTGAACTCAGTTTCCCCATGTATGAAACAAGAATTGTCATACGCTTCATGGGGTTGTAGAAAGGATTGAATAAAATGATATGCACTTAGCACAACACCTGACAGGTAGTGAGCCCTCCAGAAATGGCGGCGGTGTTTGCGCAGGACCCTCCAAGATCCCGTGTTTGAGGATTGTTGTGTGTTGTCCCATAACCAACTCTGAACCTAGTGTGCATGAGGGAAATGAGACGGACAACAGGTCAGAAAGAACTCCAGGAAGAACCCTTTAAGGGGAGCCCTTCCCATCTTCATTTTCTTCCTACCCCAAACTCAGGCATAGGGGCTGAGGATCAGGTGGGCACTTTGGAGCACGGGAGCAGTAGGTTAGAAGGAGCCTGCATCCCTGATTACCCAGTTTCCGTGAGGATAGTTCTGTATTACGGACCTCGGGCTTCTTTCTTGTAAGAGATGAATTATACCTCTAATTTCCTTATGCCGTTGTTCTTTGCGTTTTCTCTTTCATGTAAGCAAGCAATCTTATTTGTCCCCATTTTGCAGATGACAAAAACACAAGGCTCAAAACAAAGGAGGAGCTCACACAATTGGCAGATGCTGAGCCAAGATTCGAATCCAGGTCTCCATTACTCCCTTACCATTGATCCTACAAACCCTTTGCCACCCACAGTAAGATTTCCCGAGGCACAAGAGATACGGGGTCAATTTCTGGGTCGGGAAGATCGCCTGGAGGAGGAAGTGGCTACCCGCTCCAGTAGCCTAGCCTGGGAAATCCCACGGACAGAGGGACCTGGTGGGCTACAGTCCGTGGATTCGCAGAGTTGGTCACGACTGAGCAACTGAGCACACACACCCTCCACCATTTCCCCTTTGGCAGCTGTCTGTTTGTTTTCTATGCCTAAGACTCTGCTCCTGTTGTGTAACTGAGTTCATTTGTAGCCTTTTCTTTAGATGCCACATGTAAGTGATCTCACATGGCATTTGTCTTTCTTTGTCTGACTTACTCCACTTAGTATGATAATCTCTAGATCTATCCATATTGCTGTAAATGGCATTATTTCTTTTCTTTTTCTGACTGAGTAATATTCCAGTGTGTGTGTGTTTGTGTGTGAATGTGTGTGTATCACATCTTCTTCTCTTTTAAAATAGGTTTGTTTATCTTTACTTGTTTGCTCTGATGGGTTTTTGTTGCACAGACTTTCTCTAGTTGCAGTGAATGGGGGCTACTTTTTCCTGCAGACTGCAGGCCTCTCATTGCAGTGGATTCTCTTGTTGTGGGGCACAGGCTCAAGGCATGCAGGTTTCAGTAGCTGTGGCACTGGCCCAGTCATTGCGACACATGGGCTCTTGCTCTGCAGCATGTGGGATCTTCCCAGACCAGGGATCGAACCAGTGTCCCTTAGCAGTGCATGATGGATTCTTTTTTTTTTTTTTGTCTTTTTTTCTTACTTTTTTCTTTTTTTAATTCTTTTTCTTTTTTATCTCTTTCTTTTTGTTTTCCTTTTTTTGTTGTTTTTTTCTCTTTTTTTCTTTTGTTATTTTTCCTTTCTTTTTTTTTTTTTTCTTTTTTTGCATGGTAACCACTGAACCTCCAGGGAAAGCACCACGTCTTCTTTACAAATTCATCGTCAAGGGACATGTGGGCCATGTCCATGTCTTGACCACTGTAGACAGTGCAAGCAGGTCTCAGATCCATTGTTAACCTTTTTCTGCACAGAGAATGACACCTCTCTACCCATTTCTCTTTCTGAAGTCACCCAGGAAATGTTGGTTTTTGGCCTGAGACCCAGATTTCTTGAGAAAGTTCTAGTTAACCATGAATATAAATCCAATGAGTCTCCTAGGAAGCAGCCTTGAGTTAAGCAAGAGCCAGCAGGCAAGGGGTGCCAGCGTGGGGGCGGGCGGGAAGAGGCTGCGGAGCTCTAGGCCAGCAGTGAACAGGCCTGGCCACTGGTCCTGAGCAGACCACTCACCCAAGTTCCAACGGTCAGGCGTGTCCCAGAAAGGAGCCTCAGCTTTGTCTTTTCCATGTGTCTCCATCCTCAGCAGGCCACCCGGGGCAGCTGGGCCACAAGGCGTCTTAAGGCCTCACCCCGAAAGTCATGGAGCATCACTTTGCCACATTCAAATGGCAGAAGAAAAGCCCAGCCCAGATTCAAGGGGAAGAGAAACAGACACCCTCTCCTGACAGGGAGAACCGGGCCAAGGGGTGTGGAGACGGAGGGTGTGGACATCTTGGCCAGCCTTTGTGTCAGCCAGGCCCTCTCCCCATGCACCCTTCATGGTGTGTGATCACATTCTTCTCTTAAAATAGGTTTGTTTATCTTTACTTGTTTGCTCTGATGGATTTTGTTGCACAGACTTTCTCTAGTTGCAGTGAATGGGGGCTACTTTTTCCTGCAGACTGCAGGCCTCTCATTGCAGTGGATTCTCTTGTTGTGGGGCACAGGCTCAAGGCATGCAGGTTTCAGTAGCTGTGGCACTGGCCCAGTCATTGCGACACATGGGCTCTTGCTCTGCAGCATGTGGGATCTTCCCAGACCAGGGATCGAACCAGTGTCCCTTAGCAGTGCATGATGGATTCTTTTTTTTTTTTTTGTCTTTTTTTCTTACTTTTTTCTTTTTTTAATTCTTTTTCTTTTTTATCTCTTTCTTTTTGTTTTCCTTTTTTTGTTGTTTTTTTCTCTTTTTTTCTTTTGTTATTTTTCCTTTCTTTTTTTTTTTTTTCTTTTTTTGCATGGTAACCACTGAACCTCCAGGGAAAGCACCACGTCTTCTTTACAAATTCATCGTCAAGGGACATGTGGGCCATGTCCATGTCTTGACCACTGTAGACAGTGCAAGCAGGTCTCAGATCCATTGTTAACCTTTTTCTGCACAGAGAATGACACCTCTCTACCCATTTCTCTTTCTGAAGTCACCCAGGAAATGTTGGTTTTTGGCCTGAGACCCAGATTTCTTGAGAAAGTTCTAGTTAACCATGAATATAAATCCAATGAGTCTCCTAGGAAGCAGCCTTGAGTTAAGCAAGAGCCAGCAGGCAAGGGGTGCCAGCGTGGGGGCGGGCGGGAAGAGGCTGCGGAGCTCTAGGCCAGCAGTGAACAGGCCTGGCCACTGGTCCTGAGCAGACCACTCACCCAAGTTCCAACGGTCAGGCGTGTCCCAGAAAGGAGCCTCAGCTTTGTCTTTTCCATGTGTCTCCATCCTCAGCAGGCCACCCGGGGCAGCTGGGCCACAAGGCGTCTTAAGGCCTCACCCCGAAAGTCATGGAGCATCACTTTTGCCACATTCAAATGGCAGAAGAAAAGCCCAGCCCAGATTCAAGGGGAAGAGAAACAGACACCCTCTCCTGACAGGGAGAACGGCAGCGTTGCAGCCAAGGGGTGTGGAGACGGAGGGTGTGGACATCTTGGCCAGCCTTTGTGTCAGCCAGGCCCTCTCCCCCATGCACCCTTCATTCATTGGTTCACTCATTCATCCGTTCATCCCCTGCACACTAGAATACCCCCTAGCTTCCCAGCATTTCCCAGACCCAGCACACAGGAGTGGCTGGTCCTCATGGGTTTTCAGATTGATGGAGAAACCCATGAGCAAACCAATATGTGCCACAAAGTTACAAGGAATGAGTATTTATAGATTTTTCTTTGCACCATACTTTTTCCCAATAAAGGAATGAATCCACCTGCCCTCAAAGCCACAAGCAATGAAAGTATGCATCTTAACCTCCAAAGAAAATTTAAACCAAAAGGGGAAAGAAGATAGGGTTTATCGAATTAAGTACCTAACACACATTCTCTCCCTCCATCTTTCCCACAAACCAGACGAGAGGATTGTTATAGCCTTTCGATAGTTAAGCAAACTGAGGTTCACGGCAGACAAATGACTCACTCAAGTTCACACAGGTCCAGAATGTCAGGGCCGAGTCTCACTGCTGAGTCTGACCTCAAAGTCTGTGTGCCACAACAGAACAACTGTAAAAGAACTGCAGATTTGAATGAGCTTCCTGGCAGCCTGGGGGAAAAGGGAAACTGAACATATTCCCCAGTTGATACCTAGATGGGGAAAAGCCAGGCATCTCATTGAGAGGAAGCAAAGCCCTGCGTAGCACTGATTAATTTTTCTTTTCTGTCACTGTCACAATGTGAACAGTGACAGACTTTATTTTCTTGGGCTCCAAAATCACTGTGGATGGTGACTGCCACCATGAAATTTAAAGACATTTGCTCCTTGGAAGAAAAGCTATGACAGATGTAGACAGAGTATTAAAAAGCAAAGACATCACTTTGCCAACAAAGGTCTGTATAGTCAAAGCTATGGTTTTTCCAGCAGTCATGTATGGATGTGAGAGCTGGACCATAAAGAAGGCTGAGCTCTGAAGAACTGATGCCTTCAAACTATGGTGTTGTAAACCCTTGAGAGTCCCCTGGACTGCAACAAGACCAAACCAGTCCATCCTAAAGGAAATCAACCCTAAATATTCATTGGAAGGACTGATGCTGAAGCTCCAATACTTTTTCCACCTGGTAGGAAGAGCCAACTCATCGGAGAAGACCCTGATGCTGGGAAAAACAGAATGCAGGAGAAGGGAACAACAGAGGACAAGGTGGCTGGATGGCGTCCCTGAGTCAATGGACGT
This sequence comes from Tragulus kanchil, assembly GCA_022376925.1. Lineage (NCBI taxonomy): Eukaryota > Metazoa > Chordata > Mammalia > Artiodactyla > Tragulidae > Tragulus > Tragulus kanchil. The sequence goes on along the minus strand of JAIOJX010000004.1, from coordinate 180,958,778 downwards.
GAGTTTGAGCAAGCTCCGGGAGACGGTGAAGGACAGGGAAGCCTGGCGCGCTGCGGTCTACGGGATCTCCAGGAGCTGGACATAACCAAACTGCATTTTCCTTTGCTCAAAGGAAAGTTGGTGAAAGAGACCCTGTGGGGTGGAATGGATGGAGCTCAGCTTGGACCATCCACGTTGGAGGATCCTTTTTGTAAAATAACAGATCCGTGAGTGTTTGACTGCGCTGGTCTTAGTGGCCACTCGCGGGGTCTTTGCTCTTCACTGCAGCGTGCAGAAGCTTTCGTTGCAGTCTATGGGATCTAGTTCCCTGGCCAGGGATCGAACCCTGGTCCCCGGCATTGAGCGTGTAGAGTCCCAGCCACTGCACCACCAGGGGAGTCCCCCGAATGATCCCTAAGCTTGTAGGCAGGGAGGTTCTGTCCTCCAGGAATCGTCTTCCTCGTGCGTGTGTCTCTCTGTCTGCCCATCTGTCTGTCTGCCACCATCTTTCTCTTTACCACCCCTTCCCCAAGCCCTCTCTCTGCCTCCTCTATGCCGCCCTTGCCCACACTCAAAGGGCAACCAGTCGCCGCCGCTCGACACTCGCCGGTTTCAGGAAGTGCCGCTACGTCAGGAGCCTGCGCACCAGAGCCCGGCAGGACAGGACTTCCTCCCGGCGCCGTGCTGGGCGGGGCGAGCGGGAAGGGGCCTGGGGCCGCGGAGGTGACACATCCCTGCCTGAGCCGCGGCGGGGTCAGCGGGCCGCGGGAGCACCGGCCACCCTCCCCTGGGGGCTTCAGAATGGACTTGTGCCACCCAGGTAAGCACCTGGGCCGACCTGTCCAGGCCTCACTTTCCTATTCTGCAGAATGGGGATAAGAGGGCATGCCTCCCAGGAAGCAGCGTGTATCAAGAGAGAGAGAACTCCGGTGGGACATGCAGAAGCAGGCCACGGCGGTGTAGAGCTCAGGCTAGGTGCCGAGCTGTGGTGCAGGGGCTTGGAGTCCAGCAAACCAAGCAGGCGTGGCCCCTGCCCCCATGAGCTTATGCTCCAGGAGGGGAGCCAGGCCGTCAATACACGGATGTGCTGTCCGGTGCTACAAGCAGGACGAAGCACAGTAACGTGAGATGAGGGAGACGGGAGAGGGCAGGCGTGAAGGCCTCGAGAGGAGGCGCTGAGCAGAGATGGGTCAGAGAGAAGGGAATGATCCACGCGGGTTTCTGGAGAAAGAACAGTGCAGGTGAAGGAATCGCCAGTGCAGAGGCCCTGAGGCGGGACTGGGAAAGGTGGTTTGGTGTTGAAGATGAGGATGCTGTGCATGCAAAGTTGCTTCAGTGGTAGCCGACTCTTCACGACTCCATGGGCTGCAGCCCACCAGGCTCCTCTGTCCCTGGGATTCTCCAGGCAGGAATACTGCAGTGGGCTGCCACGTCCTCCTCCAGATGCTGTTGAGGAGTCTGACTGGGTGACACTGGCCGCTGGTGGACGATGGCGGCCTTCAGGGAGGCTGAGGACACCGCCTTGGCCAGGGGAGGGGCCGGCAGGGGATGAGCAGCCGCCGAGAGTCTGCCCAGTAAGTAGGAGAGGAGGCTGTGCAGCTGGTATGAGAGCAGGACAAGACGGTGCTATGCTTCTGCCACTCAGAGAGGAGCGGGACTAAGTCACTGTGCCCTGCCTCTCGGAATGTTCCAGCATGTCCTGGAACTCCAGACATGTGGGGCTGCCCAGAGCTGTCCAGTTCCCCAGGTCCAGCTGACGGGAGCCCTGTCAGCAACAGAACCCTTTCTGCAAACAAAACCTAATGCAAAACAGTCTGACCTCGCCCACTGGGCCCCCCCTTGCCCCAGAGGATTCTGGGGAACACAGTGAGAGAAGCAGCCATCTGTGGCAGCAGCCCTCATTGACTTGCGTGCTCAGTCACCGAGTCGCGTCTGACTCTCTTGTGATCCCGTCGATGGTCGCCCGCCCGGCGCCTCTCTGTCCATGGGGTTCTCCAGGTGAGAATACGGGAGTGGGTGGCCACCTTCTCTTCCAGGGGCTCTTTCAGACCCCGAGATCGAACTCACGTCTCCTGAGTCACCCACATGGGCAGGCGGATGCTTTACCGCTGAGCCAGCTGGGAAGCCGTCGTTTACAGATGGAGCCAGAGGAGGGACCAGTCTTGCTGAGGCAGAGCGGCTCCTCGCCTCCTGGCTGCCGGTTCCGCACTGTCTCCACCCGCCGTGCTGCTCCCGTGGGCTCCGGGGAGCGGGGGGTTCATGGACTGGACAGGCTCGGTGAACACACCTCGCAGGGCACCAAGAGTCCAGGAAGAGCAGTGCCGGCTCCAGGTCCCTCAGCGGATGCAAGGGGGTGACGGGAGACAGTGGGGTGATGCCCCGCCCCGACAGCCTGTCTTAGCATCATATTCTTGGGGTCTTCAGGTAGAGAAGTGCTTAAGACGATCGTGCCCATCACGCAAGGAGGTTGTCCTCGGGAGACAGGCTCACCACGGTGAACTGGAGGAGGGGATGGAATCGCCCAACGTCAGGCAGCCAATCAGTGGCAGAGGAGGGACAAGAGCTGAGAGCGCCCCAGGTTAGCCTGGGCTGTGGGGAGGGGCGGGGCCTTCCAGGGAGGCCAAACGGTGAGTCCCTGCTGTGTGTGCTTCAGGCTGGCCCCCGTGCACAGGGACTGAGCCATGTCACTGCAGGCGGTCTCCTGGGAGATTCGAGGACTCCACTGCTCCATTCATCTGTTCATTCAATAAGCGGGCCTCTGGTGTGCGGGTCTGAAGAGAGCGGTGACCCAGCCCTGAGACAGCTGCTGGTCCAGCGTGTGGAGGAGGTGGAATCCTGCAAGACAGGGACCCAGGGCAGAGTTCCAGATGGGCACAGACCTGCAGCCTGGGAGGGAGCAACGCTTCCCACCCGAGGCAAGGGAGATCTGGGAGGCCTTCCTGGAGGAAGTGCACGGGGGAACTCATTTCTCTGCTACTCAGACTGGGTCTTCATTGGAGCTCCTTCGCAGCCCCGTGACTCTCCCAGCCTGTCGTCTCGGAGTGGGCACCATCATCCCGGCCTCACCGGGGAGAGCGGCCTGGCTCCGTCCCACCTCTGCACCCACCTGCCAGCAGTCACGATGGGCCCCTTGCTTCTGTGGGTTTCAGCTTCCCCTCGATGGACAGGATGGTGGTGCGGGGGCTGCCTCCCCTCCTCTCACTGTGGGTGTCTGACACCCAGACATAGGGCCGTTCCCCCTGGGGCTGCTGAAAAGCTGAGAGGTCCGGGCAACAAAGCCCCGCAGCGTGAGGCTGGTGCAGCAAGCCTGCAGGTTAAAAATAGAGGCGGCTGGGCTGGGGGCGGAAGCCACACCACACGCCCGCAGAGCCCGGGGGGCCGGGGCAGGTGCAGCTCTGCTGGCCGCCCCCACGCCAGGTCCCCTTGTACCCGGACCCTGAGGAGCCTTCGCCCTCGGGGCCCCAGGACCTCGCCCACTCCAGCCCTGGAAAGGGGAAGCGGAGCCAGCTATCCTGGAAGTGGGCCTGTGAGCAGATTTCTAAAAATACGCTGGGAAAGAGGAAGGGCAAAGGGGAAGTAGAGAGGAGCCGGGGAGCGGGCTGGGGCGGCACCTGGGCACCCTCGGCCAGCCGGGGCAGGGGGCGCGGGGGCCAGCCCCGCGTGGCAGGGCTGGGGTCGGAGTCTGAGCATGGCCTTTGAGAGGCGTGGGCCCCGAGAGGAGTAAACAGAGCCCACGGCGGGGGGCAGTTGTTACTCACATTTGAATATCCCCATGTTTCTTATCAGTATTCTTTCTATTATTATGATTATTAAAATCCATCTCCCATGAGCTGTCTCAGTGCCTGAAACTTCACCATGGGGGGGAAGAGAGCGTGACCCAGCCCTGAGACAGCTGCTGGTCCAGCGTGTGGAGGAGGTGGAATCCTGCAAGACAGGGACCCAGGGCAGAGTTCCAGATGGGCACAGACCTGCAGCCTGGGAGGGAGCAACGCTTCCCACCCGAGGCAAGGGAGATCTGGGAGGCCTTCCTGGAGGAAGTGCACGGGGGAACTCATTTCTCTGCTACTCAGACTGGGTCTTCATTGGAGCTCCTTCGCATCCCCCTGACCCTCCCAGCCTGTCGTCTCGGAGTGGGCACCATCATCCCGGCCTCACCGGGGAGAGCGGCCTGGCTCCGTCCCACCTCTGCACCCACCTGCCAGCAGTCACGATGGGCCCCTTGCTTCTGTGGGTTTCAGCTTCCCCTCGATGGACAGGATGGTGGTGCGGGGGCTGCCTCCCCTCCTCTCACTGTGGGTGTCTGACACCCAGACATAGGGCCGTTCCCCCTGGGGCTGCTGAAAAGCTGAGAGGTCCGGGCAACAAAGCCCCGCAGCGTGAGGCTGGTGCAGCAAGCCTGCAGGTTAAAAATAGAGGCGGCTGGGCTGGGGGCGGAAGCCACACCACACGCCCGCAGAGCCCGGGGGGCCGGGGCAGGTGCAGCTCTGCTGGCCGCCCCCACGCCAGGTCCCCTTGTACCCGGACCCTGAGGAGCCTTCGCCCTCGGGGCCCCAGGACCTCGCCCACTCCAGCCCTGGAAAGGGGAAGCGGAGCCAGCTATCCTGGAAGTGGGCCTGTGAGCAGATTTCTAAAAATACGCTGGGAAAGAGGAAGGGCAAAGGGGAAGTAGAGAGGAGCCGGGGAGCGGGCTGGGGCGGCACCTGGGCACCCTCGGCCAGCCGGGGCAGGGGGCGCAGGGGCGCGGGGGCCAGCCCCGCGTGGCAGGGCTGGGGTCGGAGTCTGAGCATGGCCTTTGAGAGGCGTGGGCCCCGAGAGGAGTAAACAGAGCCCACGGCGGTGGCGGCAGTTGTTACTCACATTTGAATATCCCCGTGTTTCTTATCAGTATTCTTTCTATTATTATGATTATTAAAAATCCATCTCCCATGAGCTGTCTCAGTGCCTGAAACTTCACCATCACCAGATGTGGAATCAGAAGCGAGCCCTGTCGGGCTGGGTCCTTGTCACCCTCCCTGAACCTCAGTGTTCCCAGTTCTGAAACGGGGAGAAGCCCCCACTTTTAAACAAATAGGTAAAGGGTCGGACCCGCCTTTGAGGTTGAGCAGGCTCCAGGAGATGGTGAGGGACAGGGAATTCTGGCGCGCTGCCGTCCACGGGGCTGCAAAGACCCAGGCTGAGCGCCTGAGCTGAACGGACAGGGTCAGGGGGCCCCCCGCTCCACGTGACGAGTGCCGCAGGGCCCGGTTGTCCACACGGAACCAGGGGAGTCCAGGGTGCCTGGCCAGCCACCAGCTCCCGGGGTCAGGACCCGACAGAAGGGACAGTGGCCTTAGAGGGCTCAGGAACGCACCTGCCAAACCACGAAAGGCCCTGCGGGAAGAACAAGGCTGGACTGCTTGGCAGCCCAGTAGCTGAGACCCCACCCTTCCAAGGCAGGGGGCCACGGGTTCAATCCCCGGTCGGGAAACTGAAATCCCACAAGCTGTGAGGCTAAGAAGTTCAAATCAATCAAATAAAATTGGGTCTTTAAAAACATTTTTTTAAATAAATAAATTCTCACTACCCTCCCCCCACTCTCCCAAGGGGAAAAAAGGCATTTCCCCAGCTCTGTGATGTTGGCCTTGTTTTATGTTTTACCCCAAAAGAGAAAGGGGCTCAGGCTGTAGACACGATCCGGCATCGCATCTCCGTCCTCCTTGGTGATCGGTGTTTCTGGGTCAGCGTGTCCAAGCTTGGTGTCTTGACAGGGTTTTGATGATTCACACAGAGATATCTGGCTTCAGAAGAGGGAGGTCGAGGTCGGGGCCTCAGAGCCCCGAGGGGCCTGGGTGTGAGTCACCTTCCTGCTGTGCCTCCGGGCAGGTCACTTAACCTCTCGGAGCCCCAAGTGCCTCACCTCTAGGATGAGATTTAGAAACAGAGCCCACGGCGTGGCGGCAGTTGTTACTCACATTTGAATATCCCCGTGTTTCTTATCAGTATTCTTTCTATTATTATGATTATTAAAAATCCATCTCCCATGAGCTGTCTCAGTGCCTGAAACTTCACCATCACCAGATGTGGAATCAGAAGCGAGCCCTGTCGGGCTGGGTCCTTGTCACCCTCCCTGAACCTCAGTGTTCCCAGTTCTGAAACGGGGAGAAGCCCCCACTTTTAAACAAATAGGTAAAGGGTCGGACCCGCCTTTGAGGTTGAGCAGGCTCCAGGAGATGGTGAGGGACAGGGAATTCTGGCGCGCTGCCGTCCACGGGGCTGCAAAGACCCAGGCTGAGCGCCTGAGCTGAACGGACAGGGTCAGGGGGCCCCCCGCTCCACGTGACGAGTGCCGCAGGGCCCGGTTGTCCACACGGAACCAGGGGAGTCCAGGGTGCCTGGCCAGCCACCAGCTCCCGGGGTCAGGACCCGACAGAAGGGACAGTGGCCTTAGAGGGCTCAGGAACGCACCTGCCAAACCACGAAAGGCCCTGCGGGAAGAACAAGGCTGGACTGCTTGGCAGCCCAGTAGCTGAGACCCCACCCTTCCAAGGCAGGGGGCCACGGGTTCAATCCCCGGTCGGGAAACTGAAATCCCACAAGCTGTGAGGCTAAGAAGTTCAAATCAATCAAATAAAATTGGGTCTTTAAAAACATTTTTTTAAATAAATAAATTCTCACTACCCTCCCCCCACTACCCCACGGGGAAAAAAGGCATTTCCCCAGCTCTGTGATGTTGGCCTTGTTTTATGTTTTACCCCAAAAGAGAAAGGGGCTCAGGCTGTAGACACGATCCGGCATCGCATCTCCGTCCTCCTTGGTGATCGGTGTTTCTGGGTCAGCGTGTCCAAGCTTGGTGTCTTGACAGGGTTTTGATGATTCACACAGAGATATCTGGCTTCAGAAGAGGGAGGTCGAGGTCGGGCGGGGGCCTCAGAGCCCCCGAGGGGCCTGGGTGTGAGTCACCTTCCTGCTGTGCCCCTCCGGGCAGGTCACTTAACCTCTCGGAGCCCCAAGTGCCTCACCTCTAGGATGAGATTTAGAAATACCTGTCTCCAGAGCTGTAGCCAGGACCAAGCAGAAGAGCGGATGGCCAGAGCCCGGAGGAAGCGCCCGGGGCCTGAGACGCACAGGTGCTCGGCCAGCATGCCTTTCCTTCGGCGGCAGCTCGGCTCGTGGATGGAGCCGGATCCAGATACGCTGAGGAATAGGGCGGAGGGCGAGGAGAGCCCAGACGGAGCATAGGAGGGCCCCGGAGGAAATGCAGAGCCCAAGCAGGAGCTGCTAGGCAGAGAGGAGAAGGGAGGGCATTCCAGACACGAGGAGCCGTGTGTGCACAGGCCTGTGGAGGGAGAGAGCGACCGCGAGGCCTCAAGCCTGGGGTGCGGGCGGGGGCGGGGGCAATGTGAGGTCAGGGTGGGCTGGGTGAGACTTTGGGTCTTTTTTTTTTTTTAATAGTAATTTATTTGGCTGCACCAGGTCTCAGTGCGAGGGGTCTTTAGCTGCGGCGTATGAACGCTTAGTTTCGACAGGTGGAATCTAGTTCCCTCATCGGGGGTCGAACCTGGGCCCCCTGCCTTGGGAGCACAGAGTCTTAGCCACTGGGCCACCAGGGATGTCCCGACGTGGAGCATCTCTTTCCCCAGGGCCATGGGCGTCCACGGGAGACAGACTGGGAGGGGGCAGGATGGAGGCAGAGAGACTTCGGGAGGCCCTCTGTCCTCTGGAGAGAGGAGCCCAGGGTCTGCGTGAGGGTGGAAGTCACAGAAACAGAAAGAAGATGGGCAGGCCTTGGCGACGAAGGACACAAGGCTGAGAGAGCCTCCTGGGGCTCTGGGTGGGGTGTGTGGGATGTCGCCAGCCCTTCCCAGAACTCGAGAGCTCAGGAAGCAGGCCAGGCTGAGGGGACATTCTAGGAGTTCTGCTTCAGCTGCCGGACATGTGAGCCGATGGTCAGGACACAGGAGGGGTGCAAGGGCCTGAAGTCTGGGGAAGGGGTCGGGGTCGAGGGTATGTGTGTGATCCCTGGGACTAGGAGGAGGGGCGTGTTAAGGAGACTCCACGGGGAGAGAGGAAAAGGCAGCCGGGACCCAGCCAGGGGGTCCCCGTGGCTCCTCCTTGACTGTCCACATGGGATCGTCCATATCCGCATGGAATTCCCATCTGGCTTCCCTCCAGCAAGCAGCCAGTCTTGAACTCAGCCTCCACGAGCAGGTGCACCCTGGGCCAGAGTCAGGCTTTCAGGACGCGAGCCCGGCCATCAGGAAAACAATGAGGGAAAAAAAAACACCCACATAAAAGTCTGATCTTTCGCCCCAAAGTCAATCTGAGATGATTGGGGTTATCCCCTGTGGGAAAGCTTCCACTCCCCTCACACCCCTGGAAGCCAGGCTCTCTCGACCTCTCAGCTGCAGGGAGAGAAAGGAAGATTCCCACGTGGGTCCCTAGAAGGGTGGGACCACTCCTGGTTCCTGAACCCGAGTGGATGACCTCTGGGGACAGAGCCTCATCTAACGGCCATTGATTTGGGGCACACAGTACACCTGGAGGATGGCGCCCCATCGGGGCTGCGTAACCTCTCCAAGCTGATCGCGCATCTGCACCTTCCCTCGGCCGCTCTGTCGCTCCATCTGGCCGGCGGCTTCTGGTGGTGAGAGGCGTGCGGGGACCACTGGGTCCCTTGACCACGCGCTCCGCCCCCACCGCCTGCACTGCGAAGAGGGCCCCGTGACCCACCGTGCTGTGTCGCAGTATCCTGGGCCAGCCGATCAAGCCTTTGGAGAGCGATGCTGGCCGAGGTCCTGCGGGCAGGAAAGGGCCCCCCATCCAGAACAGGGGATCCGTGAGATCCGTTTGCTGCCAAGGTGCTTGTGGGTGTCCTCTAGACACAGTGGGTCCCTGCGGCCGGCAGGTCTGATACTGAACCACAATACAGCGTGGGCGGCCCTGGAGCCTCCAGAGAGGCCGCCTGGTGCTTCACGCCGGCACCGCTGTGCCCGCACCAGGCTAACCAGGCAGAGACCGGCTGGTGTCAGGGGGCTGAGTCATTCCGTCTGCCTGGTGATTTAGTGACTTTGCTGCGGTGGCTGTTTCCTGGGGAACATCCGCGTGTTTACAAAAATCTTCGCACTCTGCCCACGGCCACAGGGCCACCCACCTGCCTCTCCCCCAGCCCTCTTTGTTCTGTCTTCCTTCTCTCTGACCGAGACGTCAAGGCATCGTCTGCTGCCTATACGAGCGTGTGTATCCTTCCTCACATTGGCAGAAGGATTCCACGGCGATTTTGACCAGGAGAGTGTTAGAACTGGGACAGAAAGCACAACAGGGAGGCGGGTCAGCTGTCTCAGGGGGGGAAATGGCCACAGCGCCTTGCACAGAACAAAGGCACGCTCTTGTCTCCTTTCACTCACTTCTCGGTGAACTGTGGTCACCCCAACCCAGGCCCCACCCTGGCCCAACAGCTTGCCCTTGGGGAGCCCTGGCCAAGTCAACCCCACCTCTCTGAGCTGGAGGGTCTGGGGCAGGAACGGTGAAATGCCCCCCAAACCCAATTTCCCCGTCTTCACAATAAGGATATCAGGACCACCCTAAGGGCTCATTACCCAGCCTTCCCTGAAGGTAGCCGTGGCCATGGGGCAACAGCTGGCCAATGGGATGTCAGGGAAAATGATTGCCACTTCCTGGTCATACAAATAAATGAGCGAGACGTGATCGGATGGAGAAGTGACGTTATGGCGAAGCATGAAATGCCTTTGGCCAGGCTGGCACTGAGTCCCTGTGGTGGGTCAGGCTCTTCTAGGTGCTGCGGGGTGTGCTCAGTCGTGTCCGATGCCTTGCAGCCGGATGGACTGTAGCTCCCGGGATCCTCTGCCCGTGGCATTTTCCAGGCAAGAATACTGGAGTGGGTTGCTACTTCCTCCTTCAGGGAACCTGCTCGAGCAAGAGATTGAACCCACGTCTCTTGGGTCTCCTGGCTTGGCGGACAAGTTCTTTGCCACTAGTGCCACCTGGGAAGCCCCATTCTAGGTACTGAGGATACAGGGGTGAGCAAAATTGTTGAAGTGCTTGTTCTCACAGGGCTGAGTGGAACACAAAAGATGCAAGTAAACAGGTGGCTGAGGAAGTCTGTACCCAGAGGGGCAGAAGAAGCCTGAAGCTGGTATGAGGAGAGGGTGGGGCAGGAACTGCTTTAGACGGAGCGGTCAGGGAAGGCCTCGTGGAGGAGGTGACCTCTGAGCCAAGGCCTGAGTGACGAGGGTGAGCAGGCCCTGGGTTTCCGGACGGAAAGGAGCCCCGGGGAGGAGAGCTAGCCGGGTGGCGGGAGCCGGGGGAGGACAGGGGAGGGCAGGGGGTGAGCCCGGGACCACCGGCTCTTCTCTCTCCAGACCCAGGGGAGCTGAGCAGCAGGGAGGCGGAGGAGCTGCAGCAGATCAAACGGCATCGGAAGCAGCTTCTGGAAGACATCCAGGTGGGCCCACATGCACCCCACAATACACACGCTCTTGTCCACAAGCGTGCGCGTGCTGACATGCTCTTGACCCACACCCACACACAAGCAAACACGCTTCCTCTCACGCCTCCTGACCCAGCCTGGGCCAAGAGCAGGCTAGCTGCCAGCCCACACGGAGCCTCGGCCCCAGCCCGCAGGAGTGGGAAGAACAGAATTCCCAGGGGACTCCCCACTCCCGGCTCAGCGGCCAGGGCACAGACAGAGTCAGAGAACAGCGCGGAGAAAGGCAACAATCGATCAAGCACCGGCGGTGTGCAGAGCCCCACCTGCACGGCCTCCATCTGGTCTCACCTCCACCCCGGGCCTCGGCTTCCACCCTCCTAGAATGTGGACCCTTTGGTCAGGATAACGCCAATGCCTGCCCCGCGCTTGCCGCCTCACCAGTTTCTCTGCCATTCGTTCATCTGATTCCCGGCAGCCTCTGAGACGGGCCCTGCTTCTGTCCAGGGAATGAGCTGCCCGGCTCGTTCCTGCCACCGGGCCTTTGCACTCGCAGTTCCCTCTGCCAGAGACTCGCCAAGCCCTCCTCGGGGCTCCTCCTCCTCCTGGTTCACTCTGGGCCCAAGCGCCTCTCCTCTAGGGCCCACCTTTTCCCCCTGGGTGTCGTTGCTGGCACCCCACCTTCCACCCTAGCACACGTATAAAGGCAAAGGCACAAGATCGTTCTCTCAGCAAGTACCCGCCACGGGCCAGGCTCTTTTTAGACCACAACTCTGACTGAGTTCTGCGTGATCATTTCATTTTCCCCACGACTCCAGCCCCACTGGACCGTGAGCTCCACGCAAGGGGAGGCTGGGTCTGTTTCCCACCTCTGTGTCCCCAGCCCAAGGGTCAGAGCATCATAGGGGCTCAATGGATACTTACACGTGAGCCCGCCGCCGCCACCACGGACTCGTCTGTGGGAAAGCCGCGCAGTGCCTGTGCCCCGATCACAGGGGCGGGAGCTCACGGGGCAGAGGCTCCAGGTTCCACACTGCCCCTGGGTCCCGGGACAAGCGCCTAGGAACAGGCCCCTCCCAAGGTCACGGGCGAGGGGAGGAAGGGCTGGAGAGCCTTCAGGGGCTCCTGCCAGGTGCTCCTGCTGCTTCCCCGCAGGGGGATGCTGGATGATCCACCTCTCCTTGCCCGCACAGTGGTGGTGATTGGGCGGAGTGAGGGGATCTCCAAGCACAGGCTTGGAGTCCGATGCTGGACATGTGACGTCATCTCTCTGGACCTCAGGGTCCTTTTCTGTAATTTCCGTTGGAATTGCAAAAACCTTGAGAAGACGGCCTAGGTGGTCTTGTACACTGTGGTACCCAGAGAACCTGGCTCCCAGTGGCCACGGAGCCTAGGGCGGGAGCAGGGTACATGGAGGGAGGGAGGGAAACCAGAGAGAAGACTGGAAATGGCGTGGGGACTGGGGACTCCCCCACCCCAAGACAGGAGCCCTAGGAAAATTAGGTGTAAGCGAAGGCAGTACGTTTGGCTGGGGGTTTTGAAGCCACGAGACATCTGGAAAAGGGACCTGCCTGGGGAGGGTCCCTTTAGGGCTGCTCCGGACAGAGGCTTGGGAATCACACCCCAGGTGGCTGTGTGGGGAGGTGTTGGGAGAGGTTTCTGAGGCCCTTTCTTCCCACCGCCTCTCCCTACTTATCACACCCCCCCACCCCGCAGAAACTGAAGGACGAGATTGCAGATGTGTTTGCCCAGATCGACTGCTTCGAGACTGCAGAGGAGCGGTGAGGCGCCTGGCCGGGGACCCAGGGAAGCGGCCCCAGCTGCTCCTCAGGGACGTCCCCTGTCACGAGTGAGAGTCAGTGAGCCCCGACCCTGGAGACATCAGGGCTCAGACACCCAGAGGGGAGACAGGGGTGAAACAGGAACTGGGCAGCTCTGACGGTCTATCCTCGGGTCTGGCGTGGTCCGTGCTTCCAGGCAGCCCCTCTCTTCAGGAGCAATCCCATTCTCCTGCCTCTTCCAGCGCCAGTGTCTCCTGACCCAGCCCTTGACCAGTCGCTGACCAGGAGCATCCTGGGAAGGGCCAGGGAGGAGGAAAACTCAGCCCCAAGGAGGCCAGGGGTCCCTATGGGAACAGGAGCCGGGCCAGCGGCCAGGCCGAGCCGGGTCCGCCCACCCCACCCATAAGGCGCCATCCGCCCTGCCCCTTCTGTGGGAAGATGCCCCCTGGCTCCGTGATCTGCAGTTGGTTCCTTGCCCTCTCTGGGCCTCAGTTTCCCCACTTGTGTGATGAGAATTGGTCTCTACATAACCCCCAGGGCCCAGGGCACGGATTCCTACATAGGGTCTCAGGAGAGCCCCGCCCTGCCCCTGCCCGCCTTCAGCTACCTGATGCCTCTCATCTCTGCCTTCCGAGTCTGGACACACGCACGCATGCACACACACGCACACGCACACGCACACGCACACACACGCACACACACACACACGGCCCCCACGTCTCCAGATCCCATGCTCCAGCCCCAACAATGACAACAACATAATATTTACACAGCTCCTCCCACCCACTATTTTCAATGCTTTCACCTCTCAACAGTGCTGGGGGACAGGTGGTTGAGTCTCCCATTTTACAGATGAGGAAACTGAGCCCCAGAGAGATGAAGTAGCTCCTCCTAAGAGGCTCAGCCGGCCACACTGGAGTGGGACCTGAGCCAGGAGCCTGGCTCCAGAGCCCGCTCTTTCGCCCACCCCCAGCCTCCCTGTCACCTTGCTCCCACTCCAAGCCCCCTAAATCCTCTCCCCACGGAGCACCTCGGGCTCGAGGTCACAGCTCCAGAGCTGGCTAAACTGCTGGTGCTGGACCCATTGGAAACTGGGGTTCCTAGCTCAGGGAGGGGCCAGGTCCGGCATTTCTCCCTGTCCCCCCGGTGAGTCTGACCCCATGCGGAGGACCTCAGGGAACGCGGGCTCTAGCTGAGAGGGCGTCCAGGCTGATGTTTTCCTGTCTGCAGCCGCATGGCCCAGAAGGAGAAGGAGCTGTGCATCGGACGCAAGAAATTCAACATGGACCCCGTGAAGGTGCGCGGTGTGGGGGTTGAGGCTGGGGGCCGGGGGAGGGCAAGCGGGGCACCTCCACAGTGTCCCCTTCCTCCCAACTGGCACAGTACCCAGCCCTTGACCAGTCGCTGACCAGGAGCATCCTGGGAAGGGCCAGGGAGGAGGAAAACTCAGCCCCAAGGAGGCCAGGGGTCCCTATGGGAACAGGAGCCGGGCCAGCGGCCAGGCCGAGCCGGGTCCGCCCACCCCACCCATAAGGCGCCATCCGCCCTGCCCCTTCTGTGGGAAGATGCCCCCTGGCTCCGTGATCTGCAGTTGGTTCCTTGCCCTCTCTGGGCCTCAGTTTCCCCACTTGTGTGATGAGAATTGGTCTCTACATAACCCCCAGGGCCCAGGGCACGGATTCCTACATAGGGTCTCAGGAGAGCCCCGCCCTGCCCCTGCCCGCCTTCAGCTACCTGATGCCTCTCATCTCTGCCTTCCGAGTCTGGACACACGCACGCATGCACACACACGCACACGCACACGCACACGCACACACACACACGGCCCCCACGTCTCCAGATCCCATGCTCCAGCCCCAACAATGACAACAACATAATATTTACACAGCTCCTCCCACCCACTATTTTCAATGCTTTCACCTCTCAACAGTGCTGGGGGACAGGTGGTTGAGTCTCCCATTTTACAGATGAGGAAACTGAGCCCCAGAGAGATGAAGTAGCTCCTCCTAAGAGGCTCAGCCGGCCACACTGGAGTGGGACCTGAGCCAGGAGCCTGGCTCCAGAGCCCGCTCTTTCGCCCACCCCCAGCCTCCCTGTCACCTTGCTCCCACTCCAAGCCCCCTAAATCCTCTCCCCACGGAGCACCTCGGGCTCGAGGTCACAGCTCCAGAGCTGGCTAAACTGCTGGTGCTGGACCCATTGGAAACTGGGGTTCCTAGCTCAGGGAGGGGCCAGGTCCGGCATTTCTCCCTGTCCCCCCGGTGAGTCTGACCCCATGCGGAGGACCTCAGGGAACGCGGGCTCTAGCTGAGAGGGCGTCCAGGCTGATGTTTTCCTGTCTGCAGCCGCATGGCCCAGAAGGAGAAGGAGCTGTGCATCGGACGCAAGAAATTCAACATGGACCCCGTGAAGGTGCGCGGTGTGGGGGTTGAGGCTGGGGGCCGGGGGAGGGCAAGCGGGGCACCTCCACAGTGTCCCCTTCCTCCCAACTGGCACAGTACCCACGTGACAGATGAGGACGCTGAGGCCCCGCTGGGCTCAGCCTCTCGTCCAGTGCCCCACGCCTGTCGTGGCTTGGGACTCCGCCAGCCCACGACACAGAGGCCCCGGGGCAGGAGGTGGCAGCCAGGAGGACGAGGCGGGCTCTGTGATGTGATGAACGTGGGATCCCTTGGCTCTGGGCCTCTCTCTTCCCCTTTCAGTGTAGGGCTTCGTCTGGCGGGAACCTTCGACGCCGAGGCGCAGTCTCTGGAGGTGTCTCTCGGTTCCTCAGCCTGTCCTGAGACCCTGGCAGGGGCCCTGAAGGCTCAGGGCTCAGCTGCAGTCCCACCCCGACCCCTACGGGCCTCAGAACAGCCCCCGCCCCCGCCCCTCGCCCAGCTAGGCGCTGGCTGGGCTCCTTTCCTGCAGGAACTGAGACAGGAGGAAGCCTCAGGCTGACCCGCAGAGGTGGGCCACAGCAGCCAAGGGGTCCCTGGAAGCACTGCTCTGGCTGAGGAAGCTGCCTCGTCCCCATCACGGAGCTCCCGTGTTCCCAGACACGGAAATGGGCCCCCGCCCCCATCAGCGTGGGCCACAAATGCACACACTCACTCAGATCCCGCCTGAGCGCCCCGCAGGGAGGGGCCTCCGAGGGGCTCCCCTGGGCCATCCGCCTGCCAGCCAGAGCCCCCCACAGCCCGTGCCCCCTCTTCCAAGCAGCCTCTTCTCCGAAAGGAGCAGGAACGTGAAGGCATCATCATCGAAAACCAGAGACCAGCTCCTAAAGTTAGAATGACAGACTGAGCGCCTGGGCTGTGGGGAAAGACATTTGCGATACTGTCAAATCTGAAAAGTGGGCGAAGCACACACATTTTCACACAGAAAGGGGAGGCAGCACCACCTCCGCGTGGCAGGACTGAGTGATTTCCTCTCCTTTTGACTAAGCTGTTTTCATTTCTAATTCTTATACAATGGACATAGATCACTTTTGAAAAAAAATGAAACGCTATTTTTAAATAATATGAATATTAAGGGGATAAAAGGGATAGCTGAATCATTCAATCTTAAAATTATAAATTCATGGAATCATCAACGTGTATCCTCAGGGAGCATCCGATTGAGGGAGCCCTGGGAAGCACCTGGCATGAACCTAGTTCATGGCAGGAATCCCATCTCTCTTTGCACACCTCCGATGATGGGGAACTCATCACCTTACAAACGCAACTTCTATGAAGGAGGGGACACACATTCCCAGAACGAGCTGCGGCCATGCTAGAATTCCAGGCCCCGGGGCGCTGACTCCGGGGGCTCCCTCTCCGCCCTCCCAGGCGCAGTCTCTGGAGGTGTCTCTCGGTTCCTCAGCCTGTCCTGAGACCCTGGCAGGGGCCCTGAAGGCTCAGGGCTCAGCTGCAGTCCCACCCCGACCCCTACGGGCCTCAGAACAGCCCCCGCCCCCGCCCCTCGCCCAGCTAGGCGCTGGCTGGGCTCCTTTCCTGCAGGAACTGAGACAGGAGGAAGCCTCAGGCTGACCCGCAGAGGTGGGCCACAGCAGCCAAGGGGTCCCTGGAAGCACTGCTCTGGCTGAGGAAGCTGCCTCGTCCCCATCACGGAGCTCCCGTGTTCCCAGACACGGAAATGGGCCCCCGCCCCCATCAGCGTGGGCCACAAATGCACACACTCACTCAGATCCCGCCTGAGCGCCCCGCAGGGAGGGGCCTCCGAGGGGCTCCCCTGGGCCATCCGCCTGCCAGCCAGAGCCCCCCACAGCCCGTGCCCCCTCTTCCAAGCAGCCTCTTCTCCGAAAGGAGCAGGAACGTGAAGGCATCATCATCGAAAACCAGAGACCAGCTCCTAAAGTTAGAATGACAGACTGAGCGCCTGGGCTGTGGGGAAAGACATTTGCGATACTGTCAAATCTGAAAAGTGGGCGAAGCACACACATTCTCACACAGAAAGGGGAGGCAGCACCACCTCGCGTGGCAGGACTGAGTGATTTCCTCTCCTTTTTACTAAGCTGTTTTCATTTCTAATTCTTATAAAATGGACATAGATCACTTTTGAAAAAAAATGAAACGCTATTTTTAAATAATATGAATATTAAGGGGATAAAAGGGATAGCTGAATCATTCAATCTTAAAATTATAAATTCATGGAATCATCAACGTGTATCCTCAGGGAGCATCCGATTGAGGGAGCCCTGGGAAGCACCTGGCATGAACCTAGTTCATGGCAGGAATCCCATCTCTCTTTGCACACCTCCGATGATGGGGAACTCATCACCTTACAAACGCAACTTCTATGAAGGAGGGGACACACATTCCCAGAACGAGCTGCGGCCATGCTAGAATTCCAGGCCCCGGGGCGCTGACTCCGGGGGCTCCCTCTCTCCGCCTTCCCAGGCCGGCTGCTGGGCGGGGGCTGCTCACCGTCTCTGTGCACCACCTCCAGGGCATCCAGTACCTCATTGAGCACAAGCTGCTGACCCCTGAGGTCCAGGACATCGCCCAGTTCCTCTACAAGGGTGAGGGCCTCAACAAGACAGCCATCGGCAACTACCTGGGGGAGAGGTAAGGAGGGTGCGGCCCGAGGCGGGCAGGGAGCAAGGCTGTGCAGGTGTGCAGGTGGGGCACACGTGTGTGCCGGTAACGAAGGGACAAGCCACGTCAGGAACCTTGTAACTCCTGGGCCCTGAGCAGGAATTAACCGCTCCCTCCCCTCCAGGCCTTGACCCGAAGCCTGCCTGCCTTCACGCCTGTTTTCACTTGCTTAGAAAACAAGCAGGTATTTTTAGTATCTGCTCTGCAGTAGGCAGTGGTCTAAGTCCTGGATTTACACCAGTGAACGAGACAAAACTCCTGTAGGGTGGGAGGATAAATTCGGAGTATGGGGTTAACAGATGCACACTACCATATGCAATAGATAAACAACAAAGAATTCCTATGTAGCGCAGAGAACTATAGTCAATATCTTGTAGTAAACTCTAATGGAAAAGAATCTAATAAAGAATCTATATACACAAATCATTTTGCTGTACACTTGAAAAAAACACAGTTGTAAATCAATTATACTTCTAAAAAAATCTTCTGCCCTCAGGAGGTGCACTCAAATGGGAAGACAGATACCAACATATGCAAAATAAATTAGAGAATTGTAACTAATATGAATATTAAGGGATAAAAGGGATAGCTGAATCATTCAATCTTAAAATTATAAATTCATGGAATCATCAACGTGTATCCTCAGGGAGCATCCGATTGAGGGAGCCCTGGGAAGCACCTGGCATGAACCTAGTTCATGGCAGGAATCCCATCTCTCTTTGCACACCTCCGATGATGGGGAACTCATCACCTTACAAACGCAACTTCTATGAAGGAGGGGACACACATTCCCAGAACGAGCTGCGGCCATGCTAGAATTCCAGGCCCCGGGGCGCTGACTCCGGGGGCTCCCTCTCTCCGCCTTCCCAGGCCGGCTGCTGGGCGGGGGCTGCTCACCGTCTCTGTGCACCACCTCCAGGGCATCCAGTACCTCATTGAGCACAAGCTGCTGACCCCTGAGGTCCAGGACATCGCCCAGTTCCTCTACAAGGGTGAGGGCCTCAACAAGACAGCCATCGGCAACTACCTGGGGGAGAGGTAAGGAGGGTGCGGCCCGAGGCGGGCAGGGAGCAAGGCTGTGCAGGTGTGCAGGTGGGGCACACGTGTGTGCCGGTAACGAAGGGACAAGCCACGTCAGGAACCTTGTAACTCCTGGGCCCTGAGCAGGAATTAACCGCTCCCTCCCCTCCAGGCCTTGACCCGAAGCCTGCCTGCCTTCACGCCTGTTTTCACTTGCTTAGAAAACAAGCAGGTATTTTTAGTATCTGCTCTGCAGTAGGCAGTGGTCTAAGTCCTGGATTTACACCAGTGAACGAGACAAAACTCCTGTAGGGTGGGAGGATAAATTCGGAGTATGGGGTTAACAGATGCACACTACCATATGCAATAGATAAACAACAAAGAATTCCTATGTAGCGCAGAGAACTATAGTCAATATCTTGTAGTAAACTCTAATGGAAAAGAATCTAATAAAGAATCTATATACACAAATCATTTTGCTGTACACTTGAAAAAAACACAGTTGTAAATCAATTATACTTCTAAAAAAAAAAATCTTCTGCCCTCAGGGAGGTGCACTCAAATGGGGAAGACAGATACCAACATATGCAAAATAAATTAGAGAATTGTAAGTTCTTTGGCATATAAATAAAGCAAGGAAGGGAGATGAGAAAGTTCTGGCAACCATGCTTCAAAGGTTGTGATTTAAATGGTGTGGACACAAAGGGCCTCACAGAGAGGTGACCTTTGGTGGACATTAAAAAGAGGTGAGCACTGTAGCTCTCCCTGTAGCAGAGGGAACAGCACGTGCGAAGGCCCTGGGGCAGAAGCCTGCTGAAGGAACAACAAGCTGTGAGAAGGGAAGAAAAGGAAGGGGGCAGGAGGGAGGAAGTAGTCGGTGACAGGTGGGGATCCCTGAGAGGGTTCTGGGCAGAGGTGGGCTCCGAGGGGACCCCTCTGGCTGCCGGCTGGACATAGGCTGTAGGGGACAGGTGTGGAGCTGGGCCGGCCAGTCGGCAGCCCCTCTGGCAGGCACCTCAGGGGACACGTTCCTTCTCCTGAGCTGGGAATGCTGGGAATGCAGGCAGCAAGGACAGGGCTTTCTGATTTCAGGTCTGAGAAGACAGAGGAAGCGGGGGTGGGCATGGTTCTCTTCATGTTACAGATAAGAATACTGGGGGGGTTGGGGAGGTCAGGGGGGTCGTGAGGGGTCAGCCAGACAGGAAGTGACTCAAGACAGGCCCCTCAGAAGCCAGATCGCCCCTCCTGGGTGAGGTCAGGGCTGGTGGCCAGGAGGGTTTGGAGGGGGTCTGCTGGGACTGGGAAAGACGGGTGTGCACGTCGGGGGGGTGGTGAGGCGGGGTCCAACCAGAGGGTGGCTGGACTCTGAAGGAGAACATTTCTCCCTCCTTGGCCTCCCCCACCTCAACCTGCTCAAGAAGCAGGGTGCAGATCCTCAGACGCGTCCCTCCTCCCCTTGTCTCCTCCCCAGGGACCCCATCAACCTGCAGGTCCTCCAGGCCTTCGTAGATTGCCACGAGTTCGCTAACCTCAACCTCGTCCAGGCCCTCAGGTGAGTGGCCCGGGGCAGGGCCTGGCCCTCAGGGCGGCATGGCTGGAGCGGGGTTGGGGCACCCACATCCCGTGGCTACCAACACAAACAGAGCATCAGGAGCAAGGACTAATCAGTGAGGGAATTCCATCGTGGCCCAGTGGTTAGGACTTGGTGCTTTCACTGCTGAGGGCCTGGGTTCATTTCCCGGTCAGGGAACCAAGATCCCAGATCCCACGTGTTTCAAGGTACAGCCAAAAAAATATATTTTTAACAAATAAAAGCAGTTAATGACAGTATCCTGACACAGAACTGAGTTTGGATGAGATACACAGGCCTGGATCATCACCTGGCTCATTACTACCACTACTAATTACTATATTATGTCATTGTTATAATAATATTTCATCATTGAATCCTTATGACTACGATGACTGCCATTCCCTCTGCCTTTTTTTTTTTTTTAGTTTTTTTTTAAATTTATTTTGGTGGGGGAGGGATGGGGAGGGAGGGGAGCCAGCGGGACACTTCTATTGGTCTTTCATTTGTCCATTTTCATCCATGTGTGTTCTTTGGCCCGTGTGGGCCTCCCATTGTGGTGGCCTCTGTTGTCGCAGAGCACCGGCTCTGGGCGCATGCGCTCTAGAGCTCTGGCTCGGCGATTGGACACATCAGTCCAGCTGCTCCTCGGCACGTGGGATCTTCCCAGGCCAGGGATCGAACTGGCGTCCCTTGTACTGCAAGGCGGTGTCCTTACCCACTGGACCACCAGGGAAGCCCTCCCTCTGCTTTTTGAACTAGTGTTTATTTTATTTATTTTATTAACACAGTTTAGCATGCACTGAATTTATTATTAGTTATTATTTTCTAATTAGGATCTTATCATTGCTCCTCATTTTTACAAGGACGGGAAGCATTAAAGTACATGGGTTAGGAGCACAAGCGATGAAATCAGGCTGCCCAGTTTACCTCCAAATCTACTATGCACCCCTTGGAAAAGTCATCCCAAACCAAAGACCGCCTGTGCCTCAGTTTCTTTATTTGTAAAATGGGAGTGATGACAACAGCACCAGCCTCCTCAGGTGGTGAGGACTAAATACGGAAGTGCCTAGAATCAGTCCGCAGGACGTGTTAAGTAGGGCTTCCCCGGGGGCGCTAGTAGTACAGAACCCGCCTGCCAATGCAGGAGACAGAAGAGACTCGGCTTCAATTCCTGGCTCACGAAGATGCCCTGGAGGAGACTATGGCAGCCCGTGCCAGTGTTCTTGCCTGGAGAAGCCCATGGACAGAGGAGCCCGGCGGGCTACAGCCATAGGGCTGCAAAGGGTCGGACACGATGGAAGCAAGTCAGCAGGCAGGCATGCACGCACACACACGCACGAGTGCTTAGTGAGGCTCGCTGCCGTGAGTGATGCCTGAGAATCAGCTCCTGAGTGTGGGCGTTTGATCTGGGCTTTAACCGATGATTAGAAGTCTGCAAGGCAGAAAAGGAAGAAGCCACCGCCATCTGAGCAAGGTGGCCCTCCCTCCAACTCCCACACTCTCCAGAGGAGAAGGGCAGGTTGGGAGACTCCAACATTCATCCGTGCATTTACTCATGGGCTCGTTCTTTCGCTCGTTTAACAAGCCTTTACTGAGCAGTCGCCGGCTGCCCCATCTCAGCAGAAGATGCGAGAGGCGCAGGCATGCCCGCTGCCTCTGGGACCTCAGCTGGAAGCTGTGGATCCCATTCAATTCCAAGAAAAGGGGGCTCAGCCAGAGAACGACACCACCCCA
The DNA here is from genome assembly GCA_022376925.1 of Tragulus kanchil. Classification (NCBI taxonomy): domain Eukaryota; kingdom Metazoa; phylum Chordata; class Mammalia; order Artiodactyla; family Tragulidae; genus Tragulus; species Tragulus kanchil. Next base: position 180,937,190 of record JAIOJX010000004.1, on the reverse strand, counting down.
GGGCCCCACATATCCCAGGGCACTAATAGTTGGGCAGAGAGGGGCCTCAGAACCGGCAGAGACCCCTTCATGGGCTGGGGTGGACTGGGCCGCAGCGGGTGTCAAGCCACAGATGGGCAGAGAGCGCCCGCTGTACTGAATTTATTATTAGTTATTATTTTCTAATTAGGATCTTATCATTGCTCCTCATTTTTACAAGGACGGGAAGCATTAAAGTACATGGGTTAGGAGCACAAGCGATGAAATCAGGCTGCCCAGTTTACCTCCAAATCTACTATGCACCCCTTGGAAAAGTCATCCCAAACCAAAGACCGCCTGTGCCTCAGTTTCTTTATTTGTAAAATGGGAGTGATGACAACAGCACCAGCCTCCTCAGGTGGTGAGGACTAAATACGGAAGTGCCTAGAATCAGTCCGCAGGACGTGTTAAGTAGGGCTTCCCCGGGGGCGCTAGTAGTACAGAACCCGCCTGCCAATGCAGGAGACAGAAGAGACTCGGCTTCAATTCCTGGCTCACGAAGATGCCCTGGAGGAGACTATGGCAGCCCGTGCCAGTGTTCTTGCCTGGAGAAGCCCATGGACAGAGGAGCCCGGCGGGCTACAGCCATAGGGCTGCAAAGGGTCGGACACGATGGAAGCAAGTCAGCAGGCAGGCATGCACGCACACACACGCACGAGTGCTTAGTGAGGCTCGCTGCCGTGAGTGATGCCTGAGAATCAGCTCCTGAGTGTGGGCGTTTGATCTGGGCTTTAACCGATGATTAGAAGTCTGCAAGGCAGAAAAGGAAGAAGCCACCGCCATCTGAGCAAGGTGGCCCTCCCTCCAACTCCCACACTCTCCAGAGGAGAAGGGCAGGTTGGGAGACTCCAACATTCATCCGTGCATTTACTCATGGGCTCGTTCTTTCGCTCGTTTAACAAGCCTTTACTGAGCAGTCGCCGGCTGCCCCATCTCAGCAGAAGATGCGAGAGGCGCAGGCATGCCCGCTGCCTCTGGGACCTCAGCTGGAAGCTGTGGATCCCATTCAATTCCAAGAAAAGGGGGCTCAGCCAGAGAACGACACCACCCCAGGGCCCCACATATCCCAGGGCACTAATAGTTGGGCAGAGAGGGGCCTCAGAACCGGCAGAGACCCCTTCATGGGCTGGGGTGGACTGGGCCGCAGCGGGTGTCAAGCCACAGATGGGCAGAGAGCGCCCGCTGTATTCTAGCAGAAAAGGGACTTCTTGGATCCCTCCTGCAGGCTTGCTGCCCAAAAAATCCACTGACCCTCCCCAGGAGCCTGGAGGACAGGTGCAGAGTCTCCAGTTTACGGGATAAAGAGGCTAAGCCTGAGAGGCAGAGCGGCTTAATGAGGGGGAGGGACCCCCACCTCCACCGCCCATGGCTCTGTTCTCCGCCCTCAGACAGTTCCTGTGGAGCTTCCGGCTGCCAGGCGAGGCCCAGAAGATCGACCGAATGATGGAGACCTTTGCCTCACGGTACTGCCTCTGCAACCCAGGCGTCTTCCAGTCCACAGGTACCAGTGGGAAGGAACCTGACAGGTGCAAATCTGCCTCCCAAGCACCCAGACTCTGGGAGCCCAGATCCTGTCACGAAGCCTCGCCGAGCGCCAGCTCTGCCAGGTCCTCTGCTGGGTGTGTCCGGCAGAACTGCCTCAGGGCGTGACTGTTGGGAGAGAAGGCAGGAAGTAATGGCCCAGGGTGCTGAGGCATCTGCACCACCAGGCTAACTTCCCAGAGGCCCTGAGGTCTGAATGAGGTTTTGAAGGATGAATAGGAGTTCTCCAGGAGGTCAAGGGGAGGAAAGGCCTTTGGGGCAGGGCTTCTAGTTGAGCAAAGGAACAGACGCATCGGACAGGCTGGGCAGGATGCAGAGGGCAAAGGGGTATAAGAAGGACATTAGCAAAGATCAGTCCTCCACACCTCCCAACAAAGTGGGCGAGAAATCATGATGGCAGACTTGTCCTGGCCTCTTCTCTGGATCCAAAGATACCACAGCACTAACCAAGTCCAAGCACCGAGCACTCCCCAGGGGCTAGGTGCTTTACCCATGCAAGTCAGGTGATCCTTATGGCCACTCTGCGAGGTCAGCAGTAGTCTCATCCTTGCAGATACAGATGCGGAGAAGTGAGAGGGGCGTCCGGGCAGTGTATCTGTGGACACGTCCCACAGAGCACGCGCCCTTGTGTATCAGTTAGGGAGCTGCTTGTTTGTTCTCTGTCGACTCCACAGTTCTAAACAGCGCACCGGGTGGGGACCATACGGATGTTTTCGCCAGTGAATTCCCATGCATTTAGTAGGAACTCAGTAAGTATTTGTAGGAAGGAAGGAGTCTTAAAGCACCAGATCTGAATCACCATCGAACTACTTAATGTTGAGACCTTGGCCAGGGAACTTACCCTCCCTGCGTCTCAGTTTCCTAATCTGTAAAACGGGGCAATAACAATGCCGGCCTCCGTGCTGTCAAGGGGATGTGCAGAGGTCAGCACAGGGCAAGCACCAGCGACATCAGCGTCACTGTTATCAGAGATGGAATCCTTGATGAACATGCAGCTCTTTCAAAGTTAAACTTCCGAAAACCTCCTCATCCTGCAGGAGCTTCCCAGGGGGCGCTAGTGGTAAAGGACCCGCCTGTCAGCGCAGGTTAGATGTAAGAGGCGTGGGTTCTATCCCTGGGTCAGGAAGAGCCCCTGAGGGCACAGCAGCCCACCGCAGCACTCTTGCCTGTGGACCCAGGCGCGTGGTGGGCTACCGTCCACATGGGGTCACCCACAGTCAGACACGACGGAAGCGACTTAGCAAGCCTAATGCTGTATTGGGGAAGCTGAGGTTCTGGGAACGCAGGTACTTTCCAAGGTCAACCAGAGAGCTGGGATCATGGCTGGGTTGGACTCGGGGCTTTAAAATACTGCGGAGGAGCCATCACCTCCCTCCCAAACCCTCAGCCCTGCCTGAGCGCCAGCACACATGAAAGTCTGAGTAATAGAACAGGCGCTTGGCTCCCGGGGCCCCACAATGCCGGCGAGATTGCCAAGCAGCACGTGACAAAGCCCTGAACAGGGCTGCAAACAATGAGCATCCTTTGAGCTCCAAGGAGGCAGAGAACAGAGTGGGCAGGGGGGCTGGCGGGGCTGGGCGGGGAGGAGGGCTGGGGCTGGAACTGAAAGAGCAGGCGGGTTTAAATGGCAGAAAAGGGAAGAGGAGGGCCTGCCTGGCGGGGGACCCAGCAGGAACAGAAATGCCGGGTGGGAGGCACGCAGGGGCCCGGGAACGGTCAGATGAAGCGAGTCTGGAGCAGGGAGCCCCCTAAGAGTGGGAGGTGAGCCCAGGACCCGAATGCCCAGCAGGGAGAGCAGAGTGGACCCTCAGGGCATTGAGGCAGCTGACTCTTGGCCCCCAGAAGGGGTGAACGCGGAGGAGGGGGCGTGGCCAGGGCCAAGCCCCTGACCGCTGTCGCGTCCCACAGACACCTGCTACGTCCTGTCCTTCTCCGTCATCATGCTCAACACCAGCCTCCACAACCCCAACGTCCGGGACAGGCCTCCCTTCGAACGCTTTGTGTCCATGAACCGCGGCATCAATGACGGCAGTGACCTGCCTGAGGAGCAGCTGCGGGTAAGCGGGGCGTGGCCGCGCCCAGCCCGGTCCCCAGGCGTCCAGAAGGAGCCGGTCTTTAGGCCTAGGACCCCAAAGGCGCTCGCCCGTGATAGACGGCTCCAGGAGGGGGCGCTGCCGAGACGGCGCTCCCAGGTCAGTAACTGTCCTGAGATGCGCTGAGTCGCTTCAGTTCAATCGGACTCTTCCGCGACACTATGGGCTGTTTCCAGCCAGGCTCCTCGGTCCACGAGATGGACTGTCACAACAGAGGTTGGTCCTGTAATGAGCTTTCCCAAATGGCCCCATCTTAAGAAGGAATCCAAGACTGCACACCCAGGAGACGCTTCCAGACCTCAGCCTCTGGGGAGCTCCGCACGCCCATCATCCACGCTGTCCAGAAAGGGCCTCGAGCAGCCTCGTCTATTTCTTGGCATCCCAGAGCATAGCCTCTCAGTGGGCCAGATCAGAAAATCCCCGACTGCTCAGACCCCCTCCTTCTTCCAGAGAGGAAGAGATACGTCTTCCAACAGCTCGAGTTGAGCAGAACCCAGGTTTCCCATCCCCTCTTCCATGCCTCCTGGTAGCTCAGCTGGTAAAGAAACCACCTGCAATGCAGGAAACCCCAGTTCGATTCCTCGGTCAGGAAGATCCCCTGGAGAAAGGAGGGGCCACCCACTCCCGTATTCTTGGGCTTCCCTGGTGGCTCAGATGGTCAAGAATCGCCTGCAATGCAGGAGACCTGGGTTCAGTCCTTGGGTTGGGGAGATCCCCTGGAGACAGGAACTGCCACCCACACCAGTGTTCTGGTCTGGAGAGTTTCATGGACAGAGGAGCCTGGCAGGCTGCAGACCATGGGGTCACAAAGAGTTGGACACAGCTGAGCTGCTTTCACATCACATCCCCTCCTCAAACAGCCCCTACCCCTGCCGCACTCCAGCAAGCCCTGTGCCTGGCCCGGGGCACCCAGGGACGAATCCATGCAAGTTCAGGGTCTGGTGGGAAGATGACACACATGTGAGTTACAGCCCTGCCTGATTCCTGCTGTGCTGACCATAGGCACCTAGCTATGGACACCCAGAGGACAAGGCTGCCACTCTCCTGGGGGCAGGGGGAGGGTGCCATCCTGGAAGACTCCACAGAGGAGGTAACTTTTCAACTGGGCCTTGAAGGCTGAGTGGGAGTTTGCACAGAGGAGAAGCAGGGAAAGAAGAAGTGGCTTGGTAGGGTAAGGGAGGGGCATCTGGAGTGGCCAGTTGGGTACAGATAGACAGTGATGGGCACCAGGGTGGGGCCAACGTGTCCAGGGCTTTGAACCAGAGCCTCAGGAGCTTACCTGCTTCCTAAGGGGCAAAGTGGAACTAGTTTAGAAACACAGGAGTGGCATTCAAAGGCAGGCTCACCACAACTGAACCGCCAGTTCGTTTCTAGGATTAGAGGCGCCCAGAGCTCACCAGGGTTTCAGTTCCCTTCGGGTCAGAGCCCGGCAGCAGGGGAGGAGTTGGTGTGAACCCCACCCTGGCGACTCAGCGCCCAGTGTGCCTCTGGCAGCCGAAGTCTGGTCAGGCAGGGAGCGCCTGAGTATGGAGGGACTCTGGTGCACCTCGATGTTTGAGAACAGCCATGCCCTTCACCCCTCACCCTCCTTGATCCCCAGAGAAAATTTCGTGTGGGGAGGCGTGATATAAAATGAGGGCTTGAGGGCAGGTTAGAGCCCAGGTGAGGTCCCATCTGCCTGCTTGCCTCTGGATGACCTTGAGGAATGACTCACTCTCTCGGAGCCGCCATTTCCTCCGCCGGGAGAAAGGAGATAATGATACCTGCGTCCCAGAGCTGCTGTGAGTAGTAATTTTTAAAAATGTAAAGGTCACAGCCCATGCCGGTACATAGCACGAGCTCTAAATAGTAGCTTGGGTCGCTATTAAGAATCATTGAAACTCCCCAGCCCTTAGTAAGAGGCCTGAACTGTGAAAGGCATTTGAACACCAGTAACGCGTCCATGGTGGCTGTCGGGGCAGGAGGCTGGGCGCTCCTGGTCCGGGAGGGAACGAGTTAAAGGCGGGCCAGCGCCAGTCCTGTGCCATCTCCCAGGTGCCACTTTATTGCTTCTGCCCCCAGAGAGCCACCTCCAGCAGCTCCCTCCTTAGGTATTTTTCCCCATTCAAGCCTTTTGTTAATAACAATGCACTGCATTTGTATAGAGCTTGTAACTTTCTTCTCATAGGGTTTTTGGGTCTATTATCTCAATTTAGCTTCAAACTCTGCCTGGGAGGTCTGAGAAGGGTTTATTATCCTCCTTGGCAGCCGAGAGGCAGGGAAAAGAACAGAGCGTTGGTGAAGCCAGAGTTGGGTACAAACGTGATGGGCACCAGGGTGGGGCCAACGTGTCCAGGGCTTTGAACCAGAGCCTCAGGAGCTTACCTGCTTCCTAAGGGGCAAAGTGGAACTAGTTTAGAAACACAGGAGTGGCATTCAAAGGCAGGCTCACCACAACTGAACCGCCAGTTCGTTTCTAGGATTAGAGGCGCCCAGAGCTCACCAGGGTTTCAGTTCCCTTCGGGTCAGAGCCCGGCAGCAGGGGAGGAGTTGGTGTGAACCCCACCCTGGCGACTCAGCGCCCAGTGTGCCTCTGGCAGCCGAAGTCTGGTCAGGCAGGGAGCGCCTGAGTATGGAGGGACTCTGGTGCACCTCGATGTTTGAGAACAGCCATGCCCTTCACCCCTCACCCTCCTTGATCCCCAGAGAAAATTTCGTGTGGGGAGGCGTGATATAAAATGAGGGCTTGAGGGCAGGTTAGAGCCCAGGTGAGGTCCCATCTGCCTGCTTGCCTCTGGATGACCTTGAGGAATGACTCACTCTCTCGGAGCCGCCATTTCCTCCGCCGGGAGAAAGGAGATAATGATACCTGCGTCCCAGAGCTGCTGTGAGTAGTAATTTTTAAAAATGTAAAGGTCACAGCCCATGCCGGTACATAGCACGAGCTCTAAATAGTAGCTTGGGTCGCTATTAAGAATCATTGAAACTCCCCAGCCCTTAGTAAGAGGCCTGAACTGTGAAAGGCATTTGAACACCAGTAACGCGTCCATGGTGGCTGTCGGGGCAGGAGGCTGGGCGCTCCTGGTCCGGGAGGGAACGAGTTAAAGGCGGGCCAGCGCCAGTCCTGTGCCATCTCCCAGGTGCCACTTTATTGCTTCTGCCCCCAGAGAGCCACCTCCAGCAGCTCCCTCCTTAGGTATTTTTCCCCATTCAAGCCTTTTGTTAATAACAATGCACTGCATTTGTATAGAGCTTGTAACTTTCTTCTCATAGGGTTTTTGGGTCTATTATCTCAATTTAGCTTCAAACTCTGCCTGGGAGGTCTGAGAAGGGTTTATTATCCTCCTTGGCAGCCGAGAGGCAGGGAAAAGAACAGAGCGTTGGAGTCCCAGCCACATCCAAGTGCTCGCTCCTCCATTTTCTGGTTGTGCAGCATTAGGTAAGAGGCTTGACCTCTCTCTGCTCCCAGCTTATAGGATTAGTGCAGGCATGTAAGGTACTTAGCACAGCACCTGTGTCGCTGGGCTGGCTAATTAATCCAGAAGCTTTCCGGGCACAAAACGAACCACGCTGGCCTGGTCCTTGCTCTTCAAGGCCGTCACAGGGAGTTGCTGTGGACTGGGGGGTCTTCTTGCTTTCTTTCGGGGTTTCCTCTTCCCCATGTGTGAAACAAGGACTCGACTTTAAGTGTCTTTAAGTATCAGTTTGCAGCTTTGTGGTAAGATTCTCCGGCACACATAACACTTTTAAGTGACCTGATTTAGGAAATGAAATTGACACAGATACATTACCTAAAGAGAGGCCACCCTGAGACCATGAGGATGCTCAGCTGGGAAAGGCTTTGGAGAGGTGCATGACGGGAGCAGGGCTCCGCGGACTGAGCGGGTCTCGCTCTGGCCATCCTGACGAGGACAGGGCAGAGTGCTGAGAGACTCAGGGCAAAGGTACAGGATGTGGGCTCAGAGGGTGGGAGGTTAATCCAGCTCCACTTTCATGGCTACATGCCCTTGAATGTGAGCCTCAGTTTCTCCATCTGCAAAGCAGGCTGATGACACTGACCCTACATTGTTCTCCCGAGAAGCAGACAAAGCACTTCAAGTGCCCAGCCCCACGCACCGTGGCAGAGCTGCCCAGAGAGGGACCTGGGAGGGGAAGAAGGAGAGAAGACAGAAGGCAGGCTCATCCACCTTATGATAATCACAGGTGGAGAAACCAAGGTCCAGGCAAGAAAACCATCAGCTCAGGGCATCTTCTGCTGTGGGCAGGGTCACACCTTCTCAGTTCTTGTCCAAGTATCTCCATCAGACATGACCATATCCTGGGCTCGTGACGTCCTCCTGACAACTGTAGGTGGCCGATACCATCCCCACCCAGTTTACAGTGAAGGAACCTGAGCTCCGGCAGAAGTAGCTGGCCCGGGGGTCTCAGTGTGTGAGGAGTCCAAGTTCAAACCCAAGTTCTAACCCCAGAGCCCTTCCCTCAGCAGAGACCAGAAGGCAAGACTTGGGGATGGAGCCATCGTGACCGGTTTCCCAGCTTCCTGTTTCTTCTTTGGCTGGAGGCACCTCAACTCATGTCAGTGAAAAGATGGGGAATTGATGGTTGACTTCAGGCTCGGCTAGATCCAAGTGCTCACCGAGGTCAGGGCTCAATCTGGCCTCTCCGTCTCTGAGCAACCTCTTCTTCCCAGTTAAAGGGGCTTTCCCCGAGCTCCCCAAGGAGGGGCAGGGCAGCTCCAGGCTTCCATTTTGCGTGGAGTCCCAGCATGAAGGCTTATTGGCCGGCGTGGGTCACATGTCCCTCCCTGAATCAGTCACTGTGACCCTTGTAGGATGAAATGCTCTGATGAGCCAGATGGGAGTCACTCACCGTCTCCTGGACCCTGGAGTGGTGGCGAGGGGGCGGTGTCGATCCTCCTCCTCCCCGAGGAACCCAGACAGAAAGGAGGGGTGATTCTCCAGAGGGGGGTGGGGAGGGGGTGGGGACGGACGGACTGGACGCAAGGCCAGCAGAACCGCTCGCGGGTGGCTGTTGTCTTTCTGATCACGTCTCCCCAGCCCTGGCAAGGGCAGGGGTGTCACCTTACAGGGGCAGCGGCGGGGGGACGCCTGATTTTACAAAGTACAGGAAATGTGGGTGCGCTGAGCTATTTCCCTTGTGCGGGCGGGATATGCAGGCTGTCGGGTGCCCGCAGAGGCTGCCGGGGGCGCCCTGTGGGTGTCATGAAGATCGAGGCCCTGTCTGTCCCCCTGCTGGCCTCCCTGGGCCTTCAGAAGGTCTGTCTGGGCCGCCAGCTCTGCTGACAAGCTCTGTTCAGCCCACAGTGCCCCCAGAGATACCCCAAGGCCAGGCGGGGTCAGGGCAGGAGAGGAGCGGGACCTCCTGGCGGCTCTAGGAATGTGGGGCCCCCCACCGAAAGAGAAAGCAGCCCCGGCCCCTCCCCCCTCCCCCCACCGCAGCCAGCTGAACTCTCCATCAAACCCGGGAAAACCTCCTGCCAGCCGGCACCCTCCGCCTCGGCTCTGTCTCCCCCCCACCACCCCAAACTCCCAGATCAGAAAAGACCTTGAAACACCAGCGAACACCATGTCTAAAACATTGGGAAACAAACAGTACTTGTGAAATTTTTCATTTAACATTTCGAGGAAACCATCTGAACAGCAGCAGACACGAATGCAACAGAAGGAAGTGATTTCATTATCTTGATGGTGGCAATCCAGCATTGTGTCTGGTTTTAATCAGCAGAATTACACAATTTAGAATGTTTTTCCCAAACAGTTGGAAATGTAGGCAGGTTGTCCATGAAATGCAGCGCCCCACAGCAGGGGGTTCAAAACACAGGGATGAGTGTTGCCAACATCCACAACTCTCCCACAGGGAGCTCTCAGCTCTGACTTGCATGCCTCCGGTGACAGGGAACTCATTACACTGCAAGTTGCTTCTTCCATATTTCCAGAGCTCTAACAGCTAGAATGTCCTCCATGGAGAACTGAAATCTGATTTCTGGGAAATTCCTATCCCCCCGCACAGATCTCTGGTCTCTGCCTAGGAGAGGGGCCTGTAAGAGCCAAGGTCAGCACCCTACCTTGAGCCACACACAGAGCAGTGACCTGCCCGAGGCCAGACAGGCTGGACGCAGGCCCTGGACGGAGGTCACAGCGGGTCTTTCCCTCCCTTCTCTTGGGCAGAACCTTTTCGACAGCATCAAGAGTGAGCCCTTCTCCATCCCTGAGGACGATGGCAACGACCTCACCCACACCTTCTTCAAACCCGACCGCGAGGGCTGGCTGCTCAAACTGGGTAAGATGCCGCTCCTGGGCCATGGGCACCGAGCGCGAGCACGCTCAGGACACACGGACCCATGTGACTTGCCGCGTCGGGGGCGGCGCTGAGAGTCTCCTGAGCCCCGGGACAGCACCCCACCCCGCCCTCCATCTGTCCTGGGGCCGAGGGGCCGGGGGGTGGGGAACGATGAGCAGGAAAGGGGGCGGAAAGCTGAGAGATTCACAGATAAACCCTCCAACCGCAGCTCTTTCTTGCAGAGGCGATTCTGAGGAAGCCCAGGCCCAGGGAGGTTAGGGGACGAGCCCAGGGCCACCTAGCCAGCCAGTGGCAGAATTTGGTGGGCAGAGGGCTGGCTGTCCCTGAAAGACCAAGGGAGGGGTGTAAGAGGATGTGGTTCCCGCAGCCTCCCCCAGCAGGACTGGGGCAGGGAAGGCCGGGGCCCTGCAGAGAGGAGGCCTGGTGCACAGTGGCGGCGGGTTCCAGCAGGACCTGCGGGCCCAGCCCCCCGAGCCTGCCGCCCACACGCACGGCTGCCCTCTCCTGGCCGGGGCAGCCAGCGAGGCACAGTGGCCCTTCCAGAGCAGAGGACAGATGCCTCGTGTTGGAGCAGGGCCCTGGCCTGGAGGCCCATCCAAGCCACCATCTCTCAGGCCCGCCTCCCAGCCCATCCCCCGCAGATGGCAGCCTCCTCTTCTTGCCTGACTGACTGTTCTCAGCCAGGGGCGGCTCTAAGTCACAGATCCCAGCTCCCCCACGCATCCTCAGCCTCAGGTTCCATGGCTGTGACGTGGGCATAGTCGTCCCTGGGCGGGTTAAACGTGTGGGGAAATGGCCAAGCATTGGGCTCCAGGTCTTGGACAGTGGGGTTCAAATCCCAGCTCTGCTGCCAGATCTTGAGCCTCTCTGTCCTCAATCTCCTCATCTGTAAAATGGGGTTAACAATGGTCCCCTCCTCTTAGGTGGCTATAGGGGTTAATAAGTGAGTGTTTTCTGCAAGCTCTAGAACGTGGCCTGGCAAATGAAAGATGAAAGGCTTAGCACAGCACCAGGTGGGGAGCGGGCCAAGGGATGAACGGAGTGGCGGGGGCAGGAGGAACGTGCAGGGAATGGCCAGCCTGCCCCTGGGGCCTGCCCAGGGAGGAGCCTGGGGTCAGACAGCCCTGGGGCAGCCTGGGAGTGATGGGAGTCCCTCAGGTTTTATGTGGGGAAGAGAGAGACAGGGAGAAGGTGTGGCAGGCTGGGGTGAGGGGTCTACGGTGGGGGCCCAGAGGTAGGCATCCGAGGCCCTGCTCTCCCGTGGAGGGGCATGTCAGAGCCCCCGGCGAAAGAGGGCTAACCAGCTCCGCTCTGGCTCTCGCAGGCGGCCGCGTGAAGACCTGGAAACGGCGCTGGTTCATCCTGACGGACAGTTGCCTCTACTACTTCGAGTTCACCACTGTGAGCCTTACCCCACCCTGTTCCCCCCTCACACCCTTTCCAGATCCCCACTCAGCAGTCCTCTGCAGAGCTGGGGCCCCTCCGAGATCATCTGGTCCTCTTCCACACCCATCTTACAGATGGGGAAGATTGAGCTACAAAGAAGGGAAGGCAATGGGCCAAGGTGCAAGGTAGAGCAGGGGCTTAACGGCGGGCCTCCTAACTCCCAGCCAGGGCTCTTTCCATGCTGCTCCCCTGCCCTCCACAGGGCTAGACAGCGTTTGGAGGGAGGAGCACACTCCTCTTTGGATCCGGGGTGCCGCCAAGTTCAGACAGAGGAAGCTGGTGGGTTACGGTTCATAGGTTCACAAAGAGTCGGACCCGACAAAGCCACTAAACAGCCAAACTCCCTGCTGTCTCTCTTGACCATCCTTCTCCTTCCCCTACAGGACAAGGAGCCCCGTGGAATCATACCCCTTGAGAACCTCTCGGTGCAGAAGGTGGATGACCCCAAGAAGCCAGTAGGTGTCAGCGAGGGGGCCTCAGGCTAGCGCGACTGCAGGGATTCCCGAAATAGTGTGTGTGGAGGGGGGAGGGCGGCCGGACTGGGCTCTCCAGGAGGTGAGACTATGCCCGCGACACCTGCCAGTGGCTCAGGCTCGCCTCAGTCCCCCTCGGAGGGCGGTAGATTCTGACAGCAGATCAGGGGCATTGAGAGGGCCTGGCCACGCTGTCTCTCAGAGTCTGGCCCCTGATATGGGCTCAGGGACCTCCGGTATGTGTCCGCTCCTTTCTGAGCCTCAATTTTCCCATCTGTTGACTGGGGATTTTAAGAAGAATCGTGGACGTGGGTCAAGTCAGGCCCATAGTAAGTTCTCAGCGCGAGGAGCTGCAGCTCCTGCCCGTCTCCCCTCACAGGAAGGCCTGCTGCTCGGGCGCGTCCAGCTGCTCTCCCAGTGCCGGGTCTGCCCAAGGGGCTAGGCCTCTCTGAGCCTCCCCGAGAGCCCACACCGCTGCCCTTTCCTCCACCCGCGCTCCGCCCTCACCTGGCCGCTTCCCCACAGTTCTGCCTGGAGCTCTACCACCCCGGCTGCCGGGGCCAGAAGATAAAGGCCTGCAAGACCGACGGCGACGGCAAAGTGGTGGAGGGCAAGCACGAGTCCTACCGCATCTCGGCCGCCAGCGCCGAGGAGCGCGACCAGTGGATCGAAGCCATTCGGTAATGAGCGGCCGGGCCGGTGGGGCGGGGTCTCTGGTCTCCTTCCAGAAGCCCTGCTTCTCTCAGGCTCATGTTTCCTGTCTGTGCTAGGCTCTGCTGGGCCTAGTCGCTCAGTCATGTCCCACTTTGCGACCCCACAGACTGCAGTCCGCCAGGCCCCTCTGCACAGGATTCTCCAGACAAGAATCCTGGAGTGGGTCGCCACGCCCTCTTCCAGGGGATCTTCCCAACCCCGGGATCGAACCCAGGTCCTTCCCATTGCCGGCGGATTGTTTACCATCTGAGCCACCAGAAAAGCCCAAGAATACTGGGCTTTCTGAGCCCCTGGAGAAGCCTATCCCTTCTCCAGGGGATCTTCCCGACCCAGGAATCGAACCAGGGTCTCCTGCATGGCGGGCAGGTTCTTTACCAACAGAGCTACCAGGGAAGCCCCTCCTGTCCGTCAAGAGGGCTCACTCCAGAGCCTCCCTCCGGCTGGCTTACCCCCTGCCATGGCGCAGGCCGACCGCGCCCCAGGAGAAGCAACCCCTTAGCGCCAGCCCTGAGAGAGGAGAGCCCGCTGTCAGCGCCCCCGGCCCTGACATCGCTTCACCTGTCCCCGCCCAGAGCCAGTATCACCCGCGTGCCCTACTACCACCTGGTCTCCGCCCGGAAGAAGAAGATCGCGAGCAAGCACTGAGCTTCCTGGGAGGCGGTGCCCGGCGTCCCGCGAACCCCATGACCTGCGGCACCAGGAGCCCCACTCCCGCCCCGGGGCCCACAGACAGCCTCCCTCAGCTCTCTTCACTTCGGCCTGACGGCAGGGGCGAGGCAGGGCTCAGGAGGGTCAGTGGGTGGGAACCGCCGAGGTCTCAGGGCCCGATCAGGAGGCCGCTGACCCCGGGCACCCAGGAGAGGCCCCGCCCCGCCCAAGTGCACCGCAGTCAGGGGTGAGGAAAGCGGCCAGAACCCGGCACCCTGCCCTCTCTCTGGGCCTCAGTCTCCTCTTCCATCAGAAGTCTCCTTGCCCTCTGAAGTGCCGTCAGCCCTCAAAGCAGGAGGGGCCTGCGTGCCTCCTACCCTTCGCCATGGAGATGCCCCTTCATCTGCTCAGGGGGGCTCCCGGCCAGCCTCTCCCATCCTTAGCTGGGGCTTGGCCCTCCGTGCCCCGGGGGCACACGAGACCCATGGACACGCCCTCTGGGGGACCCAAGAGCACTGGACGAGGAGCCCTGATGTCACAGCGCAGTCCCAGCTCTGTCCGCAACTTGCTGTGTGCCCTCGGCCAAGTCACAGGCCATCTCTGGTTCCTGAAAAACTGCGGTGCTTGGATAGGAACGCCTCAGCCCTCTGGCTGTGTGCCCTCCGCCCCGCAGCCCGCCAGCAGTGGCCCTGGGTAGGTCCCACCTCGCTCCTCTGAGACTGCTTCCCCTTGGTAGAAGGACAGGAATGTGCCAGGTCTTCCAAGGAGCTTCCGGCTGGAGATGCCTGCCCCTGTTTACTGAGCCGGGATGGGCTCTGGACGGAAGGCTGCTGGGAGGCGGAGAGCAGGAGGGCCCCCGTCCTCAAAGATGTTCATTTCAGAGAAGGGACAGGTGGGCCTCCTAAGCCAATGGCAGAGAGCATCTCAAACAGAAGTAGTGGTGCAACCGAGAGGCCGAGAAGAGCGCTTTGTGAGCTACGGTGACCAGGAGGGCTGCCTGGAGGCGCGGCCATGCCCATGAGTGACGAGACCCTTGCAGCAGAGTCTCTGCCACAGTCTTCCTGCTGGACCATGGCCCAGGGCTCCCGAGGTGGTGAGCGACCACCCCAGCTGGGCTTCAGAACCTGAGACCCTCTGGCATCGCACCTTCGAGAGTGATGCTGGCTCCACCGCCACAAACAGGTTTCTTCTCAGCAGCTCTGTGCTCAGCCCTGGGGACCACCAGCTGGCTCAGAGCCTGACGGCAGGGGCGAGGCAGGGCTCAGGAGGGTCAGTGGGTGGGAACCGCCGAGGTCTCAGGGCCCGATCAGGAGGCCGCTGACCCCGGGCACCCAGGAGAGGCCCCGCCCCGCCCAAGTGCACCGCAGTCAGGGGTGAGGAAAGCGGCCAGAACCCGGCACCCTGCCCTCTCTCTGGGCCTCAGTCTCCTCTTCCATCAGAAGTCTCCTTGCCCTCTGAAGTGCCGTCAGCCCTCAAAGCAGGAGGGGCCTGCGTGCCTCCTACCCTTCGCCATGGAGATGCCCCTTCATCTGCTCAGGGGGGCTCCCGGCCAGCCTCTCCCATCCTTAGCTGGGGCTTGGCCCTCCGTGCCCCGGGGGCACACGAGACCCATGGACACGCCCTCTGGGGGACCCAAGAGCACTGGACGAGGAGCCCTGATGTCACAGCGCAGTCCCAGCTCTGTCCGCAACTTGCTGTGTGCCCTCGGCCAAGTCACAGGCCATCTCTGGTTCCTGAAAAACTGCGGTGCTTGGATAGGAACGCCTCAGCCCTCTGGCTGTGTGCCCTCCGCCCCGCAGCCCGCCAGCAGTGGCCCTGGGTAGGTCCCACCTCGCTCCTCTGAGACTGCTTCCCCTTGGTAGAAGGACAGGAATGTGCCAGGTCTTCCAAGGAGCTTCCGGCTGGAGATGCCTGCCCCTGTTTACTGAGCCGGGATGGGCTCTGGACGGAAGGCTGCTGGGAGGCGGAGAGCAGGGAGGGCCCCCGTCCTCAAAGATGTTCATTTCAGAGAAGGGACAGGTGGGCCTCCTAAGCCAATGGCAGAGAGCATCTCAAACAGAAGTAGTGGTGCAACCGAGAGGCCGAGAAGAGCGCTTTGTGAGCTACGGTGACCAGGAGGGCTGCCTGGAGGCGGCGGCCATGCCCATGAGTGACGTAGACCCTTGCAGCAGAGTCTCTGCCACAGTCTTCCTGCTGGACCATGGCCCAGGGCTCCCGAGGTGGTGAGCGACCACCCCAGCTGGGCTTCAGAACCTGAGACCCTCTGGCATCGCACCTTCGAGAGTGATGCTGGCTCCACCGCCACAAACAGGTTTCTTCTCAGCAGCGCTTCTCACCCCGTGGCTCAGGCCCTGGGGGAGTCCCTGGAGGGAAACGCTCTGGCAGGAAAGCAGGCTGTGGGGTCCCCTCTGCTCCACTGCCAGCCTGCGTGGGGGAGCCGAGCGAGGTGAATGCCCCCAGGGAGGGGAGGCACCCTCTCTTCCCTGCCCCCTCCCCCACCCGTGCACTCACTCCGTGGGGTCATGACAGAGCAGCTGCCTTGCACGTGGTGAGACCCCCGTCTCTGGAGGTGCAGAAGCACCTGGCAATGATGGTGCTGCTTGGAGGAGGCGCTGGTCGGGCGTCTGCAGGAAGAAGCCTTACGGGACGTTTGAGGTCTTCCACTGACCCCGTGGCTGGCGCCCGTCTGCTGCCTCCTTTGGGCCCTGCGGGGGAAGCCAGGGGCCGTGGGCTCCGGGGTCCTCCCGCCACTGGCTGTGTGATCTTAGTGCGCTCCCTTCCCTCTCTGGTCCTCGGCTTCCTGCCCATCGTTGGCAGGGTGGAAAGGGGGATTTTCTGGGCATACGTGACTGTTCTGGGGATTGCTCAGAAGACAGTAAAGCTTACATTTCGGCTCGTGAGTGGGCTCTGTCCTCTTCATGACCAGGCTCTGTCCTCTTCGTGACCACATCTGCCGTCCTTGAGCCCAACCCAGGCCCGTCACTCTCATCCCTTTCCCAGCCAGAAGGCAGGAGGGCCAGGCAGGGAAGAACGGGAACTCAGCAGAGTGGACCCTCTGCCTCTGGCCACTGGGCTGCCACCTGGACGGAGATCTCCAGGGGCTGGGCTTGCACCGGGGTCCCTCTGGGCAGGAGCAGGATCTTCCAGACCCAGGAATCAAACTGGGGTCTCAGACTTGCATTGCAGGAAGATTCTTTACCAACTGAGCTACCAGAGCAGCCCCTTCCAAGGCCAGGGGAGAGCAAAGAACTTCCCAATAGGCTGTGCTGTCTGACGAGAGAAAGAATGCTGCCCGGGAGGTAGGGAGTAAGCTCCCTGTCTGAGGAGGGATACAAGCACAGATTGGATCTAAGGATCACTGGGGGGTTACAGAGGGACTTGAATTTGGTAATCTTCAGTTGTCTGTACTTCCTGCCATCTCAACTGTTCCAGACTCTGGTACAACAAAGCGGAAGCCCTGCTCGCGGGAGGCTGATGTTCTGGTGGTCCTGAGTTCCAGGCAGCCCCTTCAGGTGCGCAGGGCGCTGCGGTGGCCCCACACTCTGTCCCAGCCCCTCGCCTGGAATGCCACCATCGAGTTGCTCCTTGAAGACCTTACGGCATTGAATTGATCGGCTTGCCCAGACGTGCTTTCCTTCGGCCCAGACTCACACAGCACCTCCTCTGTGCTCGGCTCCACACAGAACCTCAGGTCTAAAGCTGATCCAAGTCCTCAAAAGGAGCTCAAGTCTGGTGGGGACGACAGGTGCAGAAGAGCAGCGAGAGGGCGTTCCAACCGTGTTGTTCTCTAGGGTGGAGCATATGGACCCGTGAGGGCTGGGCTGGGCAGAGAGGTAATCCTGGGGGCTTCTGGGAGGAGCCGCTCTTGAGCGCCGGCAGCCAGGTGGGAGAAAAGACACGCACCTGATACTGTCTGCCCCTCCCCAACACCCACACACTGACCGTGAACTCCTCCCAGGCCAGACTGTCCCTGCTCAGTGCCCTCAAGCAGGACGCACAATAATTCTTAGACTGAAGTCAACTGAAAAGACCTCTGGGCCTCACATGCGGCCGTCTGGAGGCGCTTGGGCACTGTGGGAGCAGCAGCGGGGCCAGGTGGGGGTGCGGCTAGAGACGTAGGCGGGGCCCAGGGCCCCCCTGCTCCAGTGGCTTCTGCCCACCTTCCCACCCTTCGGCCACTCCTCGCTCTGGGCAGCAGGGGGCTCCCACCACCCGTGGATGAGAGGTTCCACGGTGCAGCCAACCGGGAGCCGAACAAGCTGCGCCTGGACCTGGTCCCAACGCGGCATCGCCGAAGATTGGATCTAAGGAAAATCCCCTGGGGGTTCAAGGCCAGGGAGAGCAAAGAACTTCCCAATAGGCTGTGCTGTCTGACGAGAGAAAGAATGCTGCCCGGGAGGTAGGGAGTAAGCTCCCTGTCTGAGGAGGGATACAAGCACAGATTGGATCTAAGGATCACTGGGGGGTTACAGAGGGACTTGAATTTGGTAATCTTCAGTTGTCTGTACTTCCTGCCATCTCAACTGTTCCAGACTCTGGTACAACAAAGCGGAAGCCCTGCTCGCGGGAGGCTGATGTTCTGGTGGTCCTGAGTTCCAGGCAGCCCCTTCAGGTGCGCAGGGCGCTGCGGTGGCCCCACACTCTGTCCCAGCCCCTCGCCTGGAATGCCACCATCGAGTTGCTCCTTGAAGACCTTACGGCATTGAATTGATCGGCTTGCCCAGACGTGCTTTCCTTCGGCCCAGACTCACACAGCACCTCCTCTGTGCTCGGCTCCACACAGAACCTCAGGTCTAAAGCTGATCCAAGTCCTCAAAAGGAGCTCAAGTCTGGTGGGGACGACAGGTGCAGAAGAGCAGCGAGAGGGCGTTCCAACCGTGTTGTTCTCTAGGGTGGAGCATATGGACCCGTGAGGGCTGGGCTGGGCAGAGAGGTAATCCTGGGGGCTTCTGGGAGGAGCCGCTCTTGAGCGCCGGCAGCCAGGTGGGAGAAAAGACACGCACCTGATACTGTCTGCCCCTCCCCAACACCCACACACTGACCGTGAACTCCTCCCAGGCCAGACTGTCCCTGCTCAGTGCCCTCAAGCAGGACGCACAATAATTCTTAGACTGAAGTCAACTGAAAAGACCTCTGGGCCTCACATGCGGCCGTCTGGAGGCGCTTGGGCACTGTGGGAGCAGCAGCGGGGCCAGGTGGGGGTGCGGCTAGAGACGTAGGCGGGGCCCAGGGCCCCCCTGCTCCAGTGGCTTCTGCCCACCTTCCCACCCTTCGGCCACTCCTCGCTCTGGGCAGCAGGGGGCTCCCACCACCCGTGGATGAGAGGTTCCACGGTGCAGCCAACCGGGAGCCGAACAAGCTGCGCCTGGACCTGGGCCTCCTGCAGAGGGATGCCCCTGGTCCACTAGGACCTACGGGCTCGAGCAGCCTCAGACCCCTGCGGGCACAGATGCCCACGGGCCTCCCCTCTCCCTCCATGCAGGGCACAGTCACCCCTGCTCAGCCTAGGACTTGGGGTACCCAGGCTCTTAGGACCCTGAGCAAGTAGCTTACCCTCTCTAGATGGGGTCTTCCTCCCTGAAGGGCTCAAGCAGATGAGCTCCAGGACACAAGCCTTTAACGGGGACCGCCCTGTGCAGGAAGTCTCAGACCTGGGTACCCAGGGAGACCCCTGCCCCGAGATGAATTGAGACTGTTGTGTGTGGGGCAGGGGCGGGGAGGCAAGTGAGAAGGCCCCACAGAAGTCACTTACGGTGACAGGTCACAGGGGGCAGTAGGGAGGCCATCCGGAGGGCAGGGGTTCAAGGCCCAACTCTACCCTGTATCTTAAGCAAGGCACATTCCTAGGCATTTTGACCCTCAGATTTCCCATCTGTAAAATGACAATAACAATATAGAATTATATACAAAGGACTTGGGACAGTGTTGAGTATCTACTTAGGGTTAAATGCCATTATTATTATTATCATCATCATCATCATCATCATCATCATTATCACCACAAGGCAGCTATGTACATACTTTTTTTTAACTTTTATTTCACTTTTAACTTTTACAGAGTTTTGTTGTTTACAGATACTATGTACATGCTTTTTTTTTTTTTTTAATTAGTTTATTTTCATCCATCTTTATTCCCTGGCCTGTGTTTATTGTTGTCATCTCAGCACAAGACTCCCCAGTGCCCTCAAGCAGGACGCACAATAATTCTTAGACTGAAGTCAACTGAAAAGACCTCTGGGCCTCACATGCGGCCGTCTGGAGGCGCTTGGGCACTGTGGGAGCAGCAGCGGGGCCAGGTGGGGGTGCGGCTAGAGACGTAGGCGGGGCCCAGGGCCCCCCTGCTCCAGTGGCTTCTGCCCACCTTCCCACCCTTCGGCCACTCCTCGCTCTGGGCAGCAGGGGGCTCCCACCACCCGTGGATGAGAGGTTCCACGGTGCAGCCAACCGGGAGCCGAACAAGCTGCGCCTGGACCTGGGCCTCCTGCAGAGGGATGCCCCTGGTCCACTAGGACCTACGGGCTCGAGCAGCCTCAGACCCCTGCGGGCACAGATGCCCACGGGCCTCCCCTCTCCCTCCATGCAGGGCACAGTCACCCCTGCTCAGCCTAGGACTTGGGGTACCCAGGCTCTTAGGACCCTGAGCAAGTAGCTTACCCTCTCTAGATGGGGTCTTCCTCCCTGAAGGGCTCAAGCAGATGAGCTCCAGGACACAAGCCTTTAACGGGGACCGCCCTGTGCAGGAAGTCTCAGACCTGGGTACCCAGGGAGACCCCTGCCCCGAGATGAATTGAGACTGTTGTGTGTGGGGCAGGGGCGGGGAGGCAAGTGAGAAGGCCCCACAGAAGTCACTTACGGTGACAGGTCACAGGGGGCAGTAGGGAGGCCATCCGGAGGGCAGGGGTTCAAGGCCCAACTCTACCCTGTATCTTAAGCAAGGCACATTCCTAGGCATTTTGACCCTCAGATTTCCCATCTGTAAAATGACAATAACAATATAGAATTATATACAAAGGACTTGGGACAGTGTTGAGTATCTACTTAGGGTTAAATGCCATTATTATTATTATCATCATCATCATCATCATCATCATCATTATCACCACAAGGCAGCTATGTACATACTTTTTTTTAACTTTTATTTCACTTTTAACTTTTACAGAGTTTTGTTGTTTACAGATACTATGTACATGCTTTTTTTTTTTTTTTAATTAGTTTATTTTCATCCATCTTTATTCCCTGACCTGTGTGGAACTTCCATTGTAGTGGCCTCTCTCTCAGAGCACCAACTCTGGGCACATGCGCTCCAGACCTCCGGCTTGTAATTGGACATAGGGTCCAGTCGCTCTGCAGTACACGGGATCTTCCTAGGCCAGGTATTGAACCAGCGCCCCCCGCACTGCAAGGCAGACTGTTTACCCACTGGACCACCAGGGAAGCCCTATGTACATGCTTTAATGAAGATACAAAACAGGAGAAAAGATTCATGAGGGTTGGGGGTGGGTGGTATATCTGGGAAGACTTCTTGGCAGAGATGCCCATGAAAGATAAAATAAGTGCAGGCCTGGCTCTTTTAGCCAGGAGGAGCCAAAACAAGGATGCCTAATAAAGCAGTGTCCTTCTGGGACTCCCTTGAGTCCCTGCAACAAGCCCCCAGAGTAAGAAGGTGAAAGGTTGAGGGGGGCTGAGCTGCGTGCCCCAGGCTGTCGTCCCTGGTATCCCCTAAGCGATTTTCGCTTTGTCATGAAGCTGTGACTGGGGCTCCAATAACGTGGGGGCTGACGGAGGCCATCACAGAACGAGGGAGATCAAGCTCGGTGTGGATGGGGGGGGAGGAGCGGGGCAAGGAGGAGCCCTAGCCAGCGCCTGGGGAGCAGAGCGCTGCTGGCCTGCAAGCCCAGAGCTGGTCCTGGGGCCCTGCGCCCCGATGCCCTGGGCCAGGAAATGGGGAGCAGGCAGCCAGGATTAGAGTGGCAGGTGTGAGAGACCTGGAGAAATTGATTTATTAGAGACTATGAACGGAGCTAAATATGTTTGCCAGCTCAGCAATGACTCAGGCATTCCCCAGGGGTCCACAAAGTGTGAGCATCAAGGAATCAGTCAGCTCTCCTCCCACCCAGGCTCTGCCAGCCTGGAGCCATCCTTCCACAATGCAAGGACCACCCCAAGTGTCCAGAGAGCCTGGTCCTCGGGGGGCAGTAGAGACTTAGCCCCTCCAGCCAGCATCCCCTGCTCAGAATGGCTGAAGAATGAAGCTTCAGGGTGAGACATCTGGGTCAAAGCCCCTGCCTGGTCCTCAAAGGCTGCGTGATCTTAGACAAGTAGCTGACCCTCTCTGGTCCCACATTCACCAGGAAGGACAGATCCGCACCAAGCGAGGGCCCTTCCTCCCTCTCCCTGTCTGGCAATGTCATTCCTATCCAATTTGGCGTCTTCCAGACCGCTGTGAACACAGCCTCCTCTGCCTAAAATCTACCTACTTCCCTCCAGGAAACAAGCCAGATTCCACCGGGCCTCATTTCCAGAGAACACGCTCTTCCGGTGCCAGTCCCAGGGCAGACCTGGGCTCTGGGAGAAACAAGAATGAATCAGAGTCGGAGGCTGGAGGCAGGGCAGACAGGGAGGGAGGGACGCTCTCATCGCGGGGCAGAGGGCTGGAGGATGCAGCGCGGGGTGAAAAGGGGGCGTGGGAGGACCCAAGGAAGAGGGGCTCAGGGACGAGGAGCGTCATCCGCCAGGCAGCTGAGGGCACACTGCAGGGCCTGTGCGGGGAAACGCACAGAGCCCCCGCGCAGCAGCGCACCAAGGACGAGGAGGATGGGCGCCATGTTCACCGAGCTTGGAGGGCGCTGCGCCTGGACCAGCAGCACTAGGGGGCCACACAGAAGCTGGGCCAGGGGCCCTGCGATGCCCTGGGCCAGGAAATGGGGAGCAGGCAGCCAGGATTAGAGTGGCAGGTGTGAGAGACCTGGAGAAATTGATTTATTAGAGACTATGAACGGAGCTAAATATGTTTGCCAGCTCAGCAATGACTCAGGCATTCCCCAGGGGTCCACAAAGTGTGAGCATCAAGGAATCAGTCAGCTCTCCTCCCACCCAGGCTCTGCCAGCCTGGAGCCATCCTTCCACAATGCAAGGACCACCCCAAGTGTCCAGAGAGCCTGGTCCTCGGGGGGCAGTAGAGACTTAGCCCCTCCAGCCAGCATCCCCTGCTCAGAATGGCTGAAGAATGAAGCTTCAGGGTGAGACATCTGGGTCAAAGCCCCTGCCTGGTCCTCAAAGGCTGCGTGATCTTAGACAAGTAGCTGACCCTCTCTGGTCCCACATTCACCAGGAAGGACAGATCCGCACCAAGCGAGGGCCCTTCCTCCCTCTCCCTGTCTGGCAATGTCATTCCTATCCAATTTGGCGTCTTCCAGACCGCTGTGAACACAGCCTCCTCTGCCTAAAATCTACCTACTTCCCTCCAGGAAACAAGCCAGATTCCACCGGGCCTCATTTCCAGAGAACACGCTCTTCCGGTGCCAGTCCCAGGGCAGACCTGGGCTCTGGGAGAAACAAGAATGAATCAGAGTCGGAGGCTGGAGGCAGGGCAGACAGGGGAGGGAGGGACGCTCTCATCGCGGGGCAGAGGGCTGGAGGATGCAGCGCGGGGTGAAAAGGGGGCGTGGGAGGACCCAAGGAAGAGGGGCTCAGGGACGAGGAGCGTCATCCGCCAGGCAGCTGAGGGCACACTGCAGGGCCTGTGCGGGGAAACGCACAGAGCCCCCGCGCAGCAGCGCACCAAGGACGAGGAGGATGGGCGCCATGTTCACCGAGCTTGGAGGGCGCTGCGCCTGGACCAGCAGCACTAGGGGGCCACACAGAAGCTGGGCCAGGCTGGCCAGGGATCAAGGAGACGGTCTGCATGGCACCGGGAGCTGGGGAAGGGGTCGCGGCAGGAGACAGGGAGCTCGAGGCTGTTTGCCCGTGGTTCCTCTGGCTGCTGGTGGGGACGGATCGAGGAGGCACGCGGACGCAGGGGCAGGGGGCGCTGGGGGAAGTGGGTATGGGCAGCATGGCACCAAGGTCCTCTGACTTGAGACCCGTGTCGATTTCAGTCACCCCATCACCAACCAAAATGGGCCCCTCACGAGGGTGCTAGGATGCTGGATTCAGGGGAAGGCGGGGACAACAGAAGCCAACGAGAACGGTCCCAGGTCCCCAAGACAGATGGTCACGCTGGACATTGAACACACCTCCTTGGGTCCAGCCAGCAAGTGGGGATGTGCTAGGTAGACGTATGGGCTGGAAGGGACGTGACCCACGGCTGCTGAATGATGGACAGCAAGGGGCGGCTATTGCATCCAGAGCAGATGGGGCTCCAGGCCTCCACCACCACCTCCCTCCGATGCACACTTCCCCTTTATGAGTCTCCCCAAGTCCTCCCCCGTCGGGGAGTCCTATGGACAGATGACGAAGGCAGCAAGCCTGCGTTCACACATCGGACACCCTCTGCAGAGATCTGCTGCCACTGCCGCGTGAGAGTGGGGTCTCTTTAGAGCGGGGACACTGGACAGAATGATCGTGGGTGCCGGGCTGCCATCCTTCCTGGACCCGCTGAAGCCCTCCTCCTGCAGAAAGCCCTCCTGACCACTCCAGGAAACGCAGATTCCACCGGGCCTCATTTCCAGAGAACACGCTCTTCGGTGCCAGTCCCAGGGCAGACCTGGGCTCTGGGAGAAACAAGAATGAATCAGAGTCGGAGGCTGGAGGCAGGGCAGACAGGGAGGGAGGGACGCTCTCATCGCGGGGCAGAGGGCTGGAGGATGCAGCGCGGGGTGAAAAGGGGGCGTGGGAGGACCCAAGGAAGAGGGGCTCAGGGACGAGGAGCGTCATCCGCCAGGCAGCTGAGGGCACACTGCAGGGCCTGTGCGGGGAAACGCACAGAGCCCCCGCGCAGCAGCGCACCAAGGACGAGGAGGATGGGCGCCATGTTCACCGAGCTTGGAGGGCGCTGCGCCTGGACCAGCAGCACTAGGGGGCCACACAGAAGCTGGGCCAGGCTGGCCAGGGATCAAGGAGACGGTCTGCATGGCACCGGGAGCTGGGGAAGGGGTCGCGGCAGGAGACAGGGAGCTCGAGGCTGTTTGCCCGTGGTTCCTCTGGCTGCTGGTGGGGACGGATCGAGGAGGCACGCGGACGCAGGGGCAGGGGGCGCTGGGGGAAGTGGGTATGGGCAGCATGGCACCAAGGTCCTCTGACTTGAGACCCGTGTCGATTTCAGTCACCCCATCACCAACCAAAATGGGCCCCTCACGAGGGTGCTAGGATGCTGGATTCAGGGGAAGGCGGGGACAACAGAAGCCAACGAGAACGGTCCCAGGTCCCCAAGACAGATGGTCACGCTGGACATTGAACACACCTCCTTGGGTCCAGCCAGCAAGTGGGGATGTGCTAGGTAGACGTATGGGCTGGAAGGGACGTGACCCACGGCTGCTGAATGATGGACAGCAAGGGGCGGCTATTGCATCCAGAGCAGATGGGGCTCCAGGCCTCCACCACCACCTCCCTCCGATGCACACTTCCCCTTTATGAGTCTCCCCAAGTCCTCCCCCGTCGGGGAGTCCTATGGACAGATGACGAAGGCAGCAAGCCTGCGTTCACACATCGGACACCCTCTGCAGAGATCTGCTGCCACTGCCGCGTGAGAGTGGGGTCTCTTTAGAGCGGGGACACTGGACAGAATGATCGTGGGTGCCCGGGGCTGCCATCCTTCCTGGACCCGCTGAAGCCCTCCTCCTGCAGAAAGCCCTCCCTGACCACTCCAGCCTTTAGGGTCCTTGAAGACTCCCAGAAGTTCCAGACACAGGCACGCTAGCCCCAGGACCTACTCAGGGGACTCAGTACTTACTTCTGTCTCAATCTTAAATATTCACAGTTTGGAGTTTGGGAGAGCCGGCTTCATGGTCTGGTGTTGCCAGCCTCCAGGGAGGGTGTAAGATTTGATTCTGCTACTGGACTCCCAGGCCCACAAGCCCCTCCTTCTCCCCATCTCTCGGCCTCTACACAGAGAGCTCCAGTTCCCTTCACGAATGTCTTGGCTGTAGAAACATCCTTCTTCTTCATGAGGAAACTGAGGCTTACAGAGGTCAAAGGGCATGTGATAAGGGGATCACCCACCATGGAGGCTCCATGAGGAAGACAGAGGCAGAAGGTTTCAATATTTCTCGGGGATCCTTCGTCTCATCAGAGCTGGTAGCCCACAAGGTAGACAGGATTATTTCCATTTAACAGATGAGAATGTGGAGCCTCAGTGAGTCTGTGACTTGCCCAGAGTCACACAGCCTGGAAGCACCATCTGATCAGCTGGTTTTTGTTGGGCTGTTGAGGACGGGAGGACCCAGGAATCTGCAGGGAATTTCCAGCAGAAGTGGAGGATTAACACCATGACCTTGACAGTACCCTTGATCCTTTAAAACTAATGCTTAACTCTCTTCTCTTCCTGCCTCCTCCAAAAGATTTTTATTTCATAAACAAGAGCCCAGAAAGGACCCCGCTCTGACCCAAGGAAATTACATTTTGAATAAAATGTCTCCCGTGAAAAAAGAATAAAACATGCTTATTGGAGAAAACGGAAAAATCCAATTATCAAGAAGAAAAAACTTAGATCAAGAATCCTTCACCTGGGGCTTCCCCTGGTGGTCCAGTGGATAAGGACACCGCCTTGCAGTGCAAGGGGCGCCGGTTCGAGCCCTGGCCTGGGAAGATCCCACGTGCCGCGGAGCGGCTGGACTGATGTGTCCAATCACCGAGCCGGAGCTCTGGAGCGCATGTGCCCAGAGCCGGCGCTCTGCGACAACAGACGCCACCGCAATGGGAGGCCCACAGGAGCCAAAGAACGAAGACGAATGAAAATAGAGAAATGAAAGACCAACAGAAGTGGCCCACCCACTCCCCTCCCTCCCCAACCCGACCCCCGCCCAAAATAAATAAATAAATAAATCTTTAAAAAAAAAAAAAAGGATCCTTCACCTGGGCTTCGCTGGTGGTCCGGTGGGTAAGGATACTGCCTTGCAGTGCAAGGGGCGCCGGTTCCATCCCTGGTCTGGGAAGATCCCACGTGCCGTGGAGTGGCTGGACCGATGTGTCCAATCACCGAGCCGGAGCTCTGGAGCGCATGTGCCCAGAGCCGGCGCTCTGCGACAACAGACGCCACCGCAATGGGAGGCCCACAGGAGCCAAAGAACGAAGACGAATGAAAATAGAGAAATGAAAGACCAACAGAAGTGGCCCACCCACTCCCCTCCCTCCCCAACCCGACCCCCGCCCAAAATAAATAAATAAATAAATCTTTAAAAAAAAAAAAAGGATCCTTCACCTGGGCTTCGCTGGTGGTCCGGTGGGTAAGGATACTGCCTTGCAGTGCAAGGGGCGCCGGTTCCATCCCTGGTCTGGGAAGATCCCACGTGCCGTGGAGTGGCTGGACCGATGTGTCCAATTACCGAGCCAGAACTCTGGAGCGCATGTGCCCAGAGCCGGTGCCCTGAGACAACAGAGGCCACTGCGATGGGAGGCCCACATGGGCCAAAGAACAAAGATGGATGAAAACAGATAAATGAAAGACCAATAGAAGTGGCCCACCCATCCTCCTACCCCCCAACCCGCCCCCCCCCAAAAAAACACACAGAACAGAATCCTTCACCCTGATACCATAAACATTTCAGAATATTTCCAACACCCCCATACACTTAGGGTGCCACGTCTGCCATGCTTCGACTACACAGACACATTTGCAAAAGTCCTTGACACCACGGCAGCAGCAGTGCCCCATGTGTATCAGTCAGCTCAGGCTGGGGCATGCTGTGGTAACAAATAAGCCCCAATCTCAGCAGCTTCCCACGTAAGAGTTCACGCCTTGCTCACACTGTAGGCTTAGTGGGGCTGGACAGGGGCCTCTGTTTATCACAGTCACTCAGGGACCCAGACTGGGGAGGTGCCATCCTAACCCAGGTCATCCGGAGTACTGTCTGGATGTACTTTGGCTCACATTTCATTGGCCAAAGCCAATCACATGGCCACCTAGCTTCAGGGAGCCAGAGAGTCACTCTACCACCAGCCTACCAAGCAGGGAGGACAGAAATACGCGGACTGCAGCACGAAGGGCCATTATAATTAGGATGACCCACTGTCCTCATCTGTCAAGACCGAGGGCTTTCCTGGAATGCAGGACTCTCAGAGCCGTGACTGCGAAAGTCCAGGGCACACCAGGACGCGCTGCTCACCCTCCCTGGACCATGTTACATATTCCGCCCAGACTCACTTCTCAGTGACTGCACCGCGGTCCATCTAGTAGATGCGTCATGGTCTTTTTCCCTAATCCCCTATGGTTGGAGACTTAGATTGTTTCCAGTTTTACACGTTTACAAGTCCACTGTCTTAATAGCTTCATGAATAAACCCTTGTTCGTATAGTTTCTCAGAAGTGCAATTACTGACCATTTTCCAAGCTCAGAGTACCCGCTGTCAAAAGAGTTGGGAACAACATGACTTGTTTTCTCCAGCAGAAGAAAGGTTCCCTCTGAACACTCACCAGAGCCCTGGGCAAGCATCCTCCAGTCTTAGTAGCAGAGTCCCCAGGAGGGCTTGTTAACACAGAGCGTGAGGCCCCACCCCCGGGCTTCTGATTCAGGAGTTCTGAGGTGTCCCCAAGAGCTTGGTTTCTAACACGCCTCAGTGATGGCTGGCACAGGGTAGCGTGAGTGACCCCAACCCTGGCTCATAACACAGAACAGAATCCTTCACCCTGATACCATAAACATTTCAGAATATTTCCAACACCCCCATACACTTAGGGTGCCACGTCTGCCATGCTTCGACTACACAGACACATTTGCAAAAGTCCTTGACACCACGGCAGCAGCAGTGCCCCATGTGTATCAGTCAGCTCAGGCTGGGGCATGCTGTGGTAACAAATAAGCCCCAATCTCAGCAGCTTCCCACGTAAGAGTTCACGCCTTGCTCACACTGTAGGCTTAGTGGGGCTGGACAGGGGCCTCTGTTTATCACAGTCACTCAGGGACCCAGACTGGGGAGGTGCCATCCTAACCCAGGTCATCCGGAGTACTGTCTGGATGTACTTTGGCTCACATTTCATTGGCCAAAGCCAATCACATGGCCACCTAGCTTCAGGGAGCCAGAGAGTCACTCTACCACCAGCCTACCAAGCAGGGAGGACAGAAATACGCGGACTGCAGCACGAAGGGCCATTATAATTAGGATGACCCACTGTCCTCATCTGTCAAGACCGAGGGCTTTCCTGGAATGCAGGACTCTCAGAGCCGTGACTGCGAAAGTCCAGGGCACACCAGGACGCGCTGCTCACCCTCCCTGGACCATGTTACATATTCCGCCCAGACTCACTTCTCAGTGACTGCACCGCGGTCCATCTAGTAGATGCGTCATGGTCTTTTTCCCTAATCCCCTATGGTTGGAGACTTAGATTGTTTCCAGTTTTACACGTTTACAAGTCCACTGTCTTAATAGCTTCATGAATAAACCCTTGTTCGTATAGTTTCTCAGAAGTGCAATTACTGACCATTTTCCAAGCTCAGAGTACCCGCTGTCAAAAGAGTTGGGAACAACATGACTTGTTTTCTCCAGCAGAAGAAAGGTTCCCTCTGAACACTCACCAGAGCCCTGGGCAAGCATCCTCCAGTCTTAGTAGCAGAGTCCCCAGGAGGGCTTGTTAACACAGAGCGTGAGGCCCCACCCCCGGGCTTCTGATTCAGGAGTTCTGAGGTGTCCCCAAGAGCTTGGTTTCTAACACGCTCTCAGTGATGGCTGGCACAGGTCTGGGACCCCACCCTAAGAACCGCTGGCCTAATAGTTCAACGCCCCCACTTTGTACTCTGACAGGTGATGCTGCTCAACTCTGCACAGCTATGAATTAGGAAAATTGCATAACTCAGTTTCCTTATCTGTGAACTGGAGTCATTGTGAGAATGCGCTCAGGTAACATTTGGAGCGCTCTTAAAAGCATATCGGGGCTTCCCTGGTGGTCCAGCGGGTAAGGACACCCCGGTTCGATCCCTGGCCTGGGAAGATCCCACGCACCACAGAGCGGCTGGACCCATGTGTCCAACTACCAAGACGGAGCTCTGCAGCACATGCGCCCAGAGCCGGTGCTCTGCAGCGAGAGAGGCCACTGCGATGGGAAGGCCCACATGGGCCAAAGAACAAAGATGAATAAATGAAAGATCAATAGAAGTGGCCAAAAAAAAAAAAAAAAAGCATATCAGGGACTTCCCTGGTGGTCCAGTGGTTAAGACTCCAAGCTTCCAATTCAGGAGGCTCGGTTTTGATCCCTGGTCGGGGAATAAAGATCCTATACGCCACTCCATGAGGCCATTAAAAGAGAGAGAGAAAGAGAAAGCATGTCACAGAGTTCAAAGACAGTTACAGTTATTCAGCGGTAGATTAAATAACTTCATGTTTTAAAATATTTGTTAATTTGAATAGAATTGCAGTTATTAAAGTTCTTGTGCCTTTTATGCCTCTGAGTGGGAACAATTTTTTTTTTCCCATGCAATGATGGAGCATTTGTATTTTCTTTTTACTGTGAATTGGGTCGTCTTTCCCACGTAGCAGGTTTACACGTTTACAAGTCCACTGTCTTAATAGCTTCATGAATAAACCCTTGTTCGTATAGTTTCTCAGAAGTGCAATTACTGACCATTTTCCAAGCTCAGAGTACCCGCTGTCAAAAGAGTTGGGAACAACATGACTTGTTTTCTCCAGCAGAAGAAAGGTTCCCTCTGAACACTCACCAGAGCCCTGGGCAAGCATCCTCCAGTCTTAGTAGCAGAGTCCCCAGGAGGGCTTGTTAACACAGAGCGTGAGGCCCCACCCCCGGGCTTCTGATTCAGGAGTTCTGAGGTGTCCCCAAGAGCTTGGTTTCTAACACGCTCTCAGTGATGGCTGGCACAGGTCTGGGACCCCACCCTAAGAACCGCTGGCCTAATAGTTCAACGCCCCCACTTTGTACTCTGACAGGTGATGCTGCTCAACTCTGCACAGCTATGAATTAGGAAAATTGCATAACTCAGTTTCCTTATCTGTGAACTGGAGTCATTGTGAGAATGCGCTCAGGTAACATTTGGAGCGCTCTTAAAAGCATATCGGGGCTTCCCTGGTGGTCCAGCGGGTAAGGACACCCCGGTTCGATCCCTGGCCTGGGAAGATCCCACGCACCACAGAGCGGCTGGACCCATGTGTCCAACTACCAAGACGGAGCTCTGCAGCACATGCGCCCAGAGCCGGTGCTCTGCAGCGAGAGAGGCCACTGCGATGGGAAGGCCCACATGGGCCAAAGAACAAAGATGAATAAATGAAAGATCAATAGAAGTGGCCAAAAAAAAAAAAAAAAAGCATATCAGGGACTTCCCTGGTGGTCCAGTGGTTAAGACTCCAAGCTTCCAATTCAGGAGGCTCGGTTTTGATCCCTGGTCGGGGAATAAAGATCCTATACGCCACTCCATGAGGCCATTAAAAGAGAGAGAGAAAGAGAAAGCATGTCACAGAGTTCAAAGACAGTTACAGTTATTCAGCGGTAGATTAAATAACTTCATGTTTTAAAATATTTGTTAATTTGAAT
This sequence comes from Tragulus kanchil, assembly GCA_022376925.1. Taxonomy (NCBI): domain Eukaryota; kingdom Metazoa; phylum Chordata; class Mammalia; order Artiodactyla; family Tragulidae; genus Tragulus; species Tragulus kanchil. Next base: position 180,906,325 of record JAIOJX010000004.1, on the reverse strand, counting down.
AGAATTGCAGTTATTAAAGTTCTTGTGCCTTTTATGCCTCTGAGTGGGAACAATTTTTTTTTTCCCATGCAATGATGGAGCATTTGTATTTTCTTTTTACTGTGAATTGTCGGCTTCTGTCCTTTGCCCACGTAGCCGCAGGTTTCTCTGTCTTTCCTCATGATCTGCCCTAGCTCATTATAGAGCAAAGATAACAGACAGACCCCATGGCTGGGCTTGTTTGCTACAAAAAAATTCTCCCAGGCTGCTGCTTGCCTTTCTACTGAGGTAATTTCTCTGGTCATTTTACAGAGTGGCCAAATCCATCTGACTTTTCCATTTTTATTTCCTCTCTCACTATTAACCTGAGATTGTCTCCTTTCCCCAGAATGTGAAAAATATCAAGGAACGAGATTTCCAGGGATGGAATTTGGTGCCCCTGATGGTTGGGGTGGGTGGGGAAAGAGGAAAGGGTGCCCCCCCTGCCCACCTCAGCCCCTCTGGTTTAGGGCTCTAGGCATATTCCAAGCCCCGGGCTGCTCAGCGCCACCCTCAACCAGGCCCGGTCAGTTCTGCCCCCTGCATAGCTTTGTTGTCTGTCTGCCCGTCTATAGAGACAAAGCCCGCCCCTAGAGAGGCACTGGACAGTTCAGGCTTGGATGGGGCCCCTGGAAATTCAAGGGGTCCGTCCACCAGCTGGAGACAGGATGACCAAGGGTGTAAGAATGGGCCATTGGCCTTTAGGCAACCTCGGGTTCCGACCTCTCTAGTGTTCGGCCTGTGAGCTTCCCTTGAGTCTCTATTTTCTCACCTATAAAACGGGAGTGATAATGCCTGAATTGATGGGAAAATTCCAATAGACCACCAGCCACGGCGCGCTTAGCACACTGCAGGGGGCAAAGAGAGTGCTCAATAAATGGCACTTGTGCTGCCCATCTCGGTTCCTAGGGCGGAGGCATGAGCCCCACAGCCTTCTCCTCTGTTTGGGCTGAAAATACCCCACACGGCGCGCCCCAAGTCCCCAGACCTCCGCAGAAACGAACCTCGGCGCCTCGAAGCTCCAATGCGCCTAAGCGTCCAAGCGCGACCCCAGACCCTCCAGCAGCAGCTCTGCGCATCAGCGCTCCCCAGGACCAACCGTAGGTCCTGGGACTCCCGGGCTCGGATAGGCCACGCCGACGCCGGGGGCACAGAGGCGGGTGCGCGCCCACGCCCACCTCCCCGGGCGGCTGAGCGGGTCCCGGGCCCAGCCGCCCGCGGTAGAGCCTCGCGCTCCTCCTGCTCCTCCGCGAGCGCCACCAGGCGCGCTGCTGGGGCCTGATTTCCATAATAATCAGCCGCGGATCTTCCGAAAAGGCCGAGAGCGGCCGCCGCCGCCCACCAGGGAGGCTCTGGCGGGCGGGCGCCCCCCTCCCGACCACCCCCGCCGCCCTGGAGGGAGCCTCGTTTCTAAAAGCTTTTGAGAAAGCGTGGGCGCGGGAGGCAGCTGCGAGACACCCGGGCTGTCGCTCTCGCCTTTCAAGGGGGCTGGGAGGCAGAGCAGCGGAGAGGCTGGGAGAGGCTGCGGCGTGCGTGCAGACCAGCCCCAGAGACAGGAGCAGAGGGGGGAAACTGAGGCGCCAAGAGCAGAGAGGCAAGTCTTCCGGCAGGTTCTCAATGCGGCCTCGCAGAGCCCCTGAGAGTGGGTTCTCGGCTAAGCCCCACTTTACAGATGGGGAAACTGAGGCCTGGAGAGGTTTCGGGTCTTCCCCTCAATGAGTGGCTGCACAAGGCCCCGCTTCCGGTATGGTGGATCCAGCGCTCAAGACCTACCCCGCTGCCTCCTCCCCCAAAATGAGTGCACTTGCGCATCCCAAGGTGAGCCGACCTTGGAGAGGAGACGGCGAAGAGTCCCAAGGAGGAAGGCAGAGGTCGTGCACTGCACCCGGAGCAGAACTGGTCTGAAAGTCCGAGAGCTGTTCCAACCTCAGCTCTACCACCTGCCAGGCAGGGTAAGCAAACTGTAGCCTGAGGGCCAAATCCTGTCCACCAAGCTGCTGGGAACTAAGCATGATATTTACATATTTTAATATTTTAAAAAATCAAAAGAAGAATAAGATTTCCTGACACTTGAAAATTATATGAGATCCATTTTTTAAATTTTTTATAGCCTATTTTTAAATTTATTATTTATTTTCATCCATCTGTATTCTCTGGCATGTGTGGGCCTCTCATTGCAGTGGCCTCTCTTGTTGCAGAGTGCTGGCTTGTCATTGGACCCACAGGCCCAACTGCTCAGTGGCATGTGGAATCTTCCCAGGCCAGGGATCGAACTGGTGCCCCTTGCACTGCAAGGTGAACTCTTTACCTGCTGGACCACCAGGGAAGCCCTGAAATCCAAATTTTAATGCTCATACATAGAGTGTTATTAGCACTGTCATCCCCGTTAATGCTGGCTGCTGCGATCAGCACTTTCCACTACCGTGGCACAGCTGAATCCTGATGCAGAGATCGGCCTTCCAGGCCAAAGATACTTGGGCCGCCTGAGGCAAAGAGAGGGCTCCTTGGGAAAGACCCTGATGTTGGGAAAATAGAAGGCAGAAGGAGAAAGGAACAACAAACGACGAGATGGTTGGATGGTGTTCACCGACTCAATGGATACGAGTTTGAGCAAGTTTCCAGAGATGGTGAAGGACAGGGAAGCCTAACACGCTGTCGTCCCGAAGGCTACAGACAGGCAGACAAAACCGACCAAGTGAATGGAAGTGAACTGAAGCCAGAAATATTTACAGCCTCACCCTCTGTGGGAAGAGTTTTGCCCATCCTTGCACTAATGGGACAAGTGAGGGCTCTGAGCCTTGGTTTCCTCATCTGAACAAATGAGAACAACGAGATGAGGATTACATGAAAAGTATCAGGCAATTAGCTCCTTTCTGTGCCCACCTTAGAAATGTTGGGTTACCACAAAGTTCGTACACTCGGGTTTTTCCGTAACATTGTATGAAAAACCTGAACGGACCTTTTTGGCCAACCCAATGCCTTTCATGTCTCTCCTGCCCCTCCCATCCTGCATCTCAGCCACCTGGACGAGTGCACCTTGAACTCAAAGTGTTCACCACCCACGGCCTGATCCTGCGTGCCCGCCTCCCATTCTCACCACCTGAGCCCCCAGCCCCTACCCAGTCAGTGGCCAGGCCTGGCTGGCTGTGCCTCAGCGCCCAGCACCGCCCCTGGCCCACGGGAGATGCTCAGCAAACATGGTCTAGATCACTGGGTGGGCAGGCTTTCCCTTTTCTGTTTCCCTTGTTCTGACCTCCATCATCGCCTGCCAGGTCTCCTGCTCTCTCCAGGGACCTGCCCGTGTCACGCCTCCCCTGGCTCCTCACTGATCCCTCTGTTCAGGCCATACCCCCCGCACAGATGATGCTGGGTGACTGCCCTTATTCAGTCTTATCAAACAGCCAAACTGCTAGTACTGCTCGGAACCCCAAAGGTTGGCTCTAGCCTCCAGGTGGTTACTCATGCTGTTCTCTCTGCCTGGAATCTTCTTCCTTACCTCAAGTCCAGTGGGCCTGGCAGCCTCTCCTCAAGCCCTCCCCAAGACTCAGTTCAGTCCCCAACTCCCCCTGAAACCTTTTCAGATCTCTCACCCACCTCTGTACCCCCAGTAAACAAAGCTAGCCTGGCACCATGGGATTTCAGTGCATCATGAATATGCATGAACATGGATTCATGAATATGCATGCTCCTCGTGAGCCCTTGAGTCCCTTGAGGACTAAGCCTGTGACTGGTATTTCTGTATTGTGAGTCCCAGCAAAGGCATGGCCCAGAGAAGGCTCTTAGTAAAGATTTCAATAAACACATCAAGAAAAGCAGGAACTACGACATGTGGGATCTTGTCCCTCCCTTGCTCAACAAGATTCAGTGGCTCCCCAGTCCTCCTCGGTAAAGGCCAGGCCCCCAGCCCAGTCTTGAGACCTTATAGGAAGTGACTCTGATCACAGCCCCCTGGGGTGAGGCAGGAACAGAACTGGATCCCCCAGGTCTGTCTTCCCTAAACAGCTCCAGCCTCCAAACACCTGCCGTGGAATGTTTGTCACCACAAAGTTCGTACACTCGGGTTTTTCCGTAACATTGTATGAAAAACCTGAACGGACCTTTTTGGCCAACCCAATGCCTTTCATGTCTCTCCTGCCCCTCCCATCCTGCATCTCAGCCACCTGGACGAGTGCACCTTGAACTCAAAGTGTTCACCACCCACGGCCTGATCCTGCGTGCCCGCCTCCCATTCTCACCACCTGAGCCCCCAGCCCCTACCCAGTCAGTGGCCAGGCCTGGCTGGCTGTGCCTCAGCGCCCAGCACCGCCCCTGGCCCACGGGAGATGCTCAGCAAACATGGTCTAGATCACTGGGTGGGCAGGCTTTCCCTTTTCTGTTTCCCTTGTTCTGACCTCCATCATCGCCTGCCAGGTCTCCCTGCTCTCTCCAGGGACCTGCCCGTGTCACGCCTCCCCCTGGCTCCTCACTGATCCCTCTGTTCAGGCCATACCCCCAGCACAGATGATGCTGGGTGACTGCCCTTATTCAGTCTTATCAAACAGCCAAACTGCTAGTACTGCTCGGAACCCCAAAGGTTGGCTCTAGCCTCCAGGTGGTTACTCATGCTGTTCTCTCTGCCTGGAATCTTCTTCCTTACCTCAAGTCCAGTGGGCCTGGCAGCCTCTCCTCAAGCCCTCCCCAAGACTCAGTTCAGTCCCCAACTCCCCCTGAAACCTTTTCAGATCTCTCACCCACCTCTGTACCCCCAGTAAACAAAGCTAGCCTGGCACCATGGGATTTCAGTGCATCATGAATATGCATGAACATGGATTCATGAATATGCATGCTCCTCGTGAGCCCTTGAGTCCCTTGAGGACTAAGCCTGTGACTGGTATTTCTGTATTGTGAGTCCCAGCAAAGGCATGGCCCAGAGAAGGCTCTTAGTAAAGATTTCAATAAACACATCAAGAAAAGCAGGAACTACGACATGTGGGATCTTGTCCCTCCCTTGCTCAACAAGATTCAGTGGCTCCCCAGTCCTCCTCGGTAAAGGCCAGGCCCCCAGCCCAGTCTTGAGACCTTATAGGAAGTGACTCTGATCACAGCCCCCTGGGGTGAGGCAGGAACAGAACTGGATCCCCCAGGTCTGTCTTCCCTAAACAGCTCCAGCCTCCAAACACCTGCCGTGCATTTCCTGCTCCCTGTTCGTCCTCTTCACTCACCTCCGTTTGTGCCGACGGGAGCCCAGGCTGTCCTTGGAGACTTCACAGAGGCACCCGAAGTAGGGGAGCCAACGACTGTCACATGGGCAAAAGGCAGGGAGCAGGAGGCCCTGGGTCCAGGGTGAATCCTGCCGTCTGCTGTGCGGACATCGCCTCACCTCTTGCAGTAGAATGGAGACTAACTCTTGCCCTGGAGGGCTGCTGGGAGGTTAGAGAGGCTGTGGTCAGAAGATGCCGGCACACAGTAGGTGTTCAATAAACTGCAGCTCTTCCAGTCCTGGTGGGAGTTTTTCTGCCCAGAGAAAAGGCCGGGGGAGCAGACCTAGAGCTCCCCGCAGCCTGCAGCCCCCACCTCTCTACCCCTCTCCGTCACCCCCAACAGCGCCTGCAGCCAGCGGCTGGTGCTCCGTGGACAGAATGACAATGAGGCCGAGACCTAAGCCAGCCCGTCTGGGAACTCACGCCAGGAAAGGGGCTCAGCATGAAGACGAGGCTGGGCTGAGGCAGGGGTCGGAGAGGGGCAGCTGGTGGGGTAGGAACTCCGGATGAAGACTGAAGACGGGGCAGAGGCTGCGCAGGAGGGACCAGAGCCGAGCCGGGAGGTGAGGGGCCGCCGGAAGCACGGGTCGGGGCTGGGATGAGGCGGGCCTGGGGCAGGAACCGTAACCGTAACCGCTAGAGCAGGGGCTGGGCTCGCGAGGGAGAAGAGGCCGGAAGGAGGGTCGGGACGAAATCAGGACATAGGGGCCGTGAGAGAGTTAGGGGTCCCCCAGGTCAGAGGTGAGAAGGAAGCAGTTTGAGAAAGAGTTGGAGGAAAAGGGGAGTCTCAGAGGGGAGCGTGAGCAGGGCGAGGGCAGGAGGAAGCCACCAACACTCGAGACCTGGGGACAGCCCCCGTGTGCCAGCCTCCTCCCTCGGCAGGGGCGGTCAGTGCAGCCAGAGAGGGCCAAGGACTCACGCAGGCTCCCGGACAAAGAGGAAGCTGAGCGGAGATCCAGGGGCGGGGGTGGGCGGGGCGGGACCACGCAGATGGCCGGGGCTAACAACCCAGAGACCACTGCCGGCCCTCTCGGCGTGTGCAAGACCCCCTCACAGGTGGCTGACCCGCTCCCGCCGCGTGCCCGCTCCTCCCACCCCTGCTGATTCTTGTCAGTTGCATTCTGTGGTCCAGAGTGCATGCCAGGCCCCATAAATGTGCTTAGTCTTCATAAACAGCTTGAGATTCGCCCGACTAGGTTCAAGTCCCAGCAGTTTCATTTTTAATTTATTTTTATTCACCTCTTGCAGTAGAATGGAGACTAACTCTTGCCCTGGAGGGCTGCTGGGAGGTTAGAGAGGCTGTGGTCAGAAGATGCCGGCACACAGTAGGTGTTCAATAAACTGCAGCTCTTCCAGTCCTGGTGGGAGTTTTTCTGCCCAGAGAAAAGGCCGGGGGAGCAGACCTAGAGCTCCCCGCAGCCTGCAGCCCCCACCTCTCTACCCCTCTCCGTCACCCCCAACAGCGCCTGCAGCCAGCGGCTGGTGCTCCGTGGACAGAATGACAATGAGGCCGAGACCTAAGCCAGCCCGTCTGGGAACTCACGCCAGGAAAGGGGCTCAGCATGAAGACGAGGCTGGGCTGAGGCAGGGGTCGGAGAGGGGCAGCTGGTGGGGTAGGAACTCCGGATGAAGACTGAAGACGGGGCAGAGGCTGCGCAGGAGGGACCAGAGCCGAGCCGGGGAGGTGAGGGGCCGCCGGAAGCACGGGTCGGGGCTGGGATGAGGCGGGCCTGGGGCAGGAACCGTAACCGTAACCGCTAGAGCAGGGGCTGGGCTCGCGAGGGAGAAGAGGCCGGAAGGAGGGTCGGGACGAAATCAGGACATAGGGGCCGTGAGAGAGTTAGGGGTCCCCCAGGTCAGAGGTGAGAAGGAAGCAGTTTGAGAAAGAGTTGGAGGAAAAGGGGAGTCTCAGAGGGGAGCGTGAGCAGGGCGAGGGCAGGAGGAAGCCACCAACACTCGAGACCTGGGGACAGCCCCCGTGTGCCAGCCTCCTCCCTCGGCAGGGGCGGTCAGTGCAGCCAGAGAGGGCCAAGGACTCACGCAGGCTCCCGGACAAAGAGGAAGCTGAGCGGAGATCCAGGGGCGGGGGTGGGCAGGGCGGGACCACGCAGATGGCCGGGGCTAACAACCCAGAGACCACTGCCGGCCCTCTCGGCGTGTGCAAGACCCCCTCACAGGTGGCTGACCCGCTCCCCGCCGCGTGCCCCGCTCCTCCCACCCCTGCTGATTCTTGTCAGTTGCATTCTGTGGTCCAGAGTGCATGCCAGGCCCCCATAAATGTGCTTAGTCTTCATAAACAGCTTGAGATTCGCCCGACTAGGTTCAAGTCCCAGCAGTTTCATTTTTTAATTTATTTTTTATTTCCTACTGGAACATAGTCGATTTACAGTGCCGTGTTCGTTTCAGGTGTTCAGCCACGTGATCCAGAGATGCGTGTGTGCTCAGCCGCTCAGCCGTGTCCACCTCTGCGACCCCGTGGACGGGAGCCCGCCAGACTCCTCTGTCCGTGGAATTTTTCAGGCAAGATGACTAGAACGGATTGCCATGCCCTCCTCCGGTAGATCTTCCTGATCCTGGGATCAAATCCATGCCTCCTGCATGGGCGAGTGGATTCTTCACCACGTCGCCACCTGGCAAGCCCAGTGATGTATATATCCATTCTTCCCAGGTGGCGCTAGTGGTAAAGAACTCACCTGCCAATGCAGGAGACCTGGGTTCAATCCCTGGGCCAGGAAGTCCCCCTGGAGGAGGGCGTGGCATCCCACTCCCACTCCAGTATTCTCACCTGAGGGGTCCCATGGGGAGAGGAGCCTGGTGAACTACTGTAGGCCGTGGGGTTGCAAAGTTCCCGGATAGGTTATCACAGTATTGAGGAGAGATCTCTGTGCTATGCGGTAGGTCTTTGTTGATTACCTATTTTAGTTGCAGTTGTGTGATATGTTAATCCCAAACTCCTAATTTATCCCTGCCCTCCGCATTTCACTTTTGCTAACCCTAAGTTTGTTTTCTGAGTCTGTTTTGAAAACACGTTCATTTTTATCCTTTTTTAGACTCTACGTATTTGTGATATCATATTTCGGTTGTCCAGGAGCTTCATTTTCATGCAGTGGCTGCTTCATAAACGCTAGCCTCTCCCCCTCCTCTCACCCACTGATAGCTCAGGATACACACACGGAGCCTGCGACGTAGCAGCTTCAGGACAGAGCCGGGCGCCCTTCTGCTCCCAGGGAGTGTCCCTCCTGCCTCGATCTCTCCACCCAAGCCTAACCTGTCCAACTTGGGAGAAAGGCCCATTGCTCATTCCCCTTGAGTTTCTGTGGCTCGGCAATCAATCGGTCGCCATAGCAACCCGCGCTCCAATCAGAAGCAGACACTTCACTGGCTGAGTTGGAGCCACCCACCCTCCCACCCACTCAGGCCGGGCTGTGCAGGCTCCTCACCCAGGACCGCCTGGCTCTGGCACCGTCTAGGGACCCCTGCCAGCATCCCCAAGACCCCAGGATCCCCAAAGAAACAGAGTGCATTTTCCTGGGGATGCGGGGAATGATAGAGCAACCACTCCATCTGACCTCCTGATTTTTACAAGCTGAATTCCCACGTGTTACTGCTCTCAGTGCTCAGAAGAGGCCCGAGGCGGGGACCATTAGCATCCTGCGAGATGGGGGGAATTTTTCAGGCAAGATGACTAGAACGGTCAAGATCTTCCTGATCCTGGGATCAAATCCATGCCTCCTGCATGGGCGAGTGGATTCTTCACCACGTCGCCACCTGGCAAGCCTAGTGATGTATATATCCATTCTTCCCAGGTGTCGCTAGTGGTAAAGAACTCACATGCCAATGCAGGAGAGCTGGGGTCAATCCCTGTGCCAGGAAGTGCGCCTGGAGGGGAGCGTGGGATCCCACTCCAAATCCAGTATTCTCACCTGAGGGGTCCCATGGGGAGAGGAGCCTGGTGAACTACTGTAGGCCGTGGGGTTGCAAAGTTCCCGGATAGGTTATCACAGTATTGAGGAGAGATCTCTGTGCTATGCGGTAGGTCTTTGTTGATTACCTATTTTAGTTGCAGTTGTGTGATATGTTAATCCCAAACTCCTAATTTATCCCTGCCCTCCGCATTTCACTTTTGCTAACCCTAAGTTTGTTTTCTGAGTCTGTTTTGAAAACACGTTCATTTTTATCCTTTTTTAGACTCTACGTATTTGTGATATCATATTTCGGTTGTCCAGGAGCTTCATTTTCATGCAGTGGCTGCTTCATAAACGCTAGCCTCTCCCTCTCCTCTCACCCACTGATAGCTCAGGATACACACACGGAGCCTGCGACGTAGCAGCTTCAGGACAGAGCCGGGCGCCCTTCTGCTCCCAGGGAGTGTCCCTCCTGCCTCGATCTCTCCACCCAAGCCTAACCTGTCCAACTTGGGAGAAAGGCCCATTGCTCATTCCCCTTGAGTTTCTGTGGCTCGGGCAATCAATCGGTCGCCATAGCAACCCGCGCTCCAATCAGAAGCAGACACTTCACTGGCTGAGTTGGAGCCACCCACCCTCCCACCCACTCAGGCCGGGCTGTGCAGGCTCCTCACCCAGGACCGCCTGGCTCTGGCACCGTCTAGGGACCCCTGCCAGCATCCCCAAGACCCCAGGATCCCCAAAGAAACAGAGTGCATTTTCCTGGGGATGCGGGGAATGATAGAGCAACCACTCCATCTGACCTCCTGATTTTTACAAGCTGAATTCCCACGTGTTACTGCTCTCAGTGCTCAGAAGAGGCCCGAGAGGCGGGGACCATTAGCATCCTGGGCAGACAGGAAAGCGGAGCGCGGCTGGAGAGACAGCGGTGACACGGGGCATGTGTTCCCTCCTTCAGACACCTCAGCCCTCGTCCTCCTGGCCAGAGGGGGACTAGGAGACAGGCAACAGGGAAGCTCTTGGCCCACTAGAGCCCGCCCTCCCACTGAACCTGTGCCTGACTCTTCAGCGCCCATCGACACCAGGCCGACCAGGGATCATCCGCCGAGCTCTATGGCCTCGCCCACCCACACCCGGCCGCAGCCTCCAGCCCCGATCACCCGCCTTTCCACAATGCCAGCCAGGTTGGCCAGAGCCCAGACTCTGAGTAGGAAGTCCCACGTTGGAGCAAGCCAGGCCATCTCTCTGAGCCTCAGTGTCTCTATCGGCAAAGTGGGAATCATTATCCCTGTCTTACAGGGAAGTGGTAGAGTCAGAGTGTGTAGAGACCTTAGCACAGGGCCTGGTATGCGGCTTGCAATCCGTGAGCGGAGAGAAGCCCCTCCCTCCAATCCACTGTCCCTCTCGGTGCCCAAAGCCACCGCTTGGAGCTGAGCTAAGGCTCCTCAGGGCACCCTCACCAGGAGGAGGCAGGCGGCAGCAGCCACCTTGTTAACAAGGACGGTGTAAGTTACAGGTGAGATTTAGGAAGGGGCCGTGCGAAGGCGATGAGAGACCTGAAGCCCTGGCCCGAGACCAGAGCCCCTCAGCCTGTGCCCAGCTCCCCCCGGTGTTCAACAGTGATTGTGGACAGCTGTGTGCCTGGCTCACTAGGTACCCACATGACTCATGGGGCCACAGAAGGGGAGTCGAGGGGATGCTGAGAGGCGCGGGGGCACCCAGCCTGGTTTGGAGTGTGGACTTTTGGGAGAAGCACCACACAAGTTGCTCCAGCTACCCACTGTTTGGAGTTTGTCCTTCTGCCTAGAAGCCCCTCACGACCGCGCTCTGTCTGCCGGGCCCCAAAGTTGCTGCCCAGAGAGCCAGCAGGGCCAGCAGCCCAAGCCCAGCCTCAAGGGTCACTTGTCTCAAGCCCAGCCCTCAAGGGTTCCCACGTGTTACTGCTCTCAGTGCTCAGAAGAGGCCCGAGGCGGGGACCATTAGCATCCTGGGCAGACAGGAAGCGGAGCGGCTGGAGAGACAGCGGTGACACGGGGCATGTGTTCCCTCCTTCAGACACCTCAGCCCTCGTCCTCCTGGCCAGAGGGGGACTAGGAGACAGGCAACAGGGAAGCTCTTGGCCCACTAGAGCCCGCCCTCCCACTGAACCTGTGCCTGACTCTTCAGCGCCCATCGACACCAGGCCGACCAGGGATCATCCGCCGAGCTCTATGGCCTCGCCCACCCACACCCGGCCGCAGCCTCCAGCCCCGATCACCCGCCTTTCCACAATGCCAGCCAGGTTGGCCAGAGCCCAGACTCTGAGTAGGAAGTCCCACGTTGGAGCAAGCCAGGCCATCTCTCTGAGCCTCAGTGTCTCTATCGGCAAAGTGGGAATCATTATCCCTGTCTTACAGGGAAGTGGTAGAGTCAGAGTGTGTAGAGACCTTAGCACAGGGCCTGGTATGCGGCTTGCAATCCGTGAGCGGAGAGAAGCCCCTCCCTCCAATCCACTGTCCCTCTCGGTGCCCAAAGCCACCGCTTGGAGCTGAGCTAAGGCTCCTCAGGGCACCCTCACCAGGAGGAGGCAGGCGGCAGCAGCCACCTTGTTAACAAGGACGGTGTAAGTTACAGGTGAGATTTAGGAAGGGGCCGTGCGAAGGCGATGAGAGACCTGAAGCCTGCTGAGACCTGAGCCCTCTGCTGTCGCCAGAGCCCCTCAGCCTGTGCCCAGCTCCCCCCGGTGTTCAACAGTGATTGTGGACAGCTGTGTGCCTGGCTCACTAGGTACCCACATGACTCATGGGGCCACAGAAGGGGAGTCGAGGGGATGCTGAGAGGCGCGGGGGCACCCAGCCTGGTTTGGAGTGTGGACTTTTGGGAGAAGCACCACACAAGTTGCTCCAGCTACCCACTGTTTGGAGTTTGTCCTTCTGCCTAGAAGCCCCTCACGACCGCGCTCTGTCTGCCGGGCCCCAAAGTTGCTGCCCAGAGAGCCAGCAGGGCCAGCAGCCCAAGCCCAGCCTCAAGGGTCACTTGTCTCAGCCTCGCCCACCCCGACCACAGCTTCCTTCTCCATCCCGCTGGCTGGACTCTAAACCCAAGGTTGTCTCTCTTGTCTCCCTTCCTGAGCACCTGCTCTGTGCCAGACAGTGCAAGAGGTATATTTACAAACAGTAGCCCCAGCCACCCTGCTGGGCTGTCCCCCTGTTGGAGAAGAGGAAATGGAGGCACAGAGAGGCGAAGTGGATTTCTAAGGGTCACACAGCTGACATAGGCCAGAACTAGGATTTGAACTCAGGTCTGTGAGATTTCAAAGGCCAATACTTCTGAGCAAATAGCTGAAGTAAGACACTGGGGTCTTTCAGATCTGCCTCTTTTCCCTGCCCCTCCTTCCTGAAGACTCCTGTGGAACAGAATGGAGCAACTTGATTTGAGTTATTATCATATTTCTGCTTCCCTCTTTCCTCCTCCAGAAAACAAATTGATTTGTCAAATTACACCTTTAATCTGTCCTGGAGCAGGGGAGGGATGAGCCTCAGTGCCCCCGGGAGGAAGCACGGCTGATAATCAGTCCACCCATCCATGCGCTGGGAACGTTTCCCCATGCTCCACCCTCCCATGATTAAACACTAATTGCTACCATGCTCTCAAATTGAGGACTTTAATTTCCCGAAACGAAAAGTACATTTCAATCAGTTCTTCTCCCAAATCATCCCTCCTGAGAGGAGTCAGGACCAGAGCGCAGCCTCCTCAAGGCCACAGACAGATGAGCCTATATGCCTGTCTTCTTTCTCCACAAGCAACATATCTATCCTTCCCAAGTACCGCCAAGCGTGATCACGTGTGTGCTAAGCTGCCGCACTCGTGTCCGACTCTTAGAAATCTCATGGACTGTAGCCCGCCGGGCTCCTCTGTCCATGGGATTCTCCAGACAAGAATCCTGGACTGGGCTGCCATGCCCTTCTCCAGGGGATCTTCCCGACCCAGGGATCGAACCTGCATCTCTCACGTCTCCAGCGTTGGCAGGCGGGTTCTTTGCCACTAGCACGTGTCAGGTACTATTGTTTCAAGAGACTTCTACAACTGTGGGCTCAAAAGAGTAAGGCAGGGCCCCCAGCACGGAGGTCAGAACCAGATGGCAGGGCACGGGGAGGATCAGTCACAGGCAGGGTGGCGATGCTCCCTCCGCTCCCCCGGGTGAATCAGGGCCTTAGATGCTTCAGCTCAGCCCAAGAAAACGGGAAGAAGGCTGGACAGGGGCCCGGAGGGGAGACTGGGAGGAGGGCAGCTGACCTCCCTTCTCTGGGTCCCAGGGTCTTCACCTGTCGCAAGAAGAGACTGGGGAGGGGCTGAATCAAGAGCTAGAAGGCTGTTTGCTCTGTGCCTCCAGGAAGGCAGACTGGGGACAAGGACTCAGCTGGCGGCAGAGTCACTCAGTCAGATCCTGAGGTACTGGCACACGAGGTCTGGAGAGGGGGCCGGGAGGTGACATTTTTTAAAAAGTTCTCCAAAAAACTCTAAGATGCTGCTGGGTGATTGGAATACTGCCAGCTGTACTCCAACAGCCCCCTCAGTTGACAGGTGTGTTTGAATAGGAGCCCAGAGAGGGTGAGTGTCTAGCTCACGGTCACACAGCCAACTGGAGGGTCAGGCCGGATGACCTACCAACCCTTCCAGTTTAAACACTTCCAAGGGGCAAAGACGGAGTGAAGGGGCTCGGGTGTGGTGCCCACTGCCAGGGAGAGGAAGGGCTGCTGAGGGGTCTGGGGCTGAGAATCTTCAAATGTCCACTTGGACCACACTCCTCCCCAGTGCTGGTTGTGACCCTGAGCAAGTCAGTCACCCACCCCTAAATGCAGAGGGGGCTGGGGATTCACGTGAGGTCTCTCCAAAGTCCTTTCTGGCTCCAGAGTCCTCCAGTCAGGCCCGCTGGAGTCGTCATCATCGCCACCGTCATCCTCACCACATCATCGCCATCATCCTGGCAGTACTGAGCAAACAGCACTGAGCTAAGCGATCGACATGGAGGCGCCTTCCCTTCCCACCATCCTAGGTGTTTTCTCGTTCTCCACCTTTCCCCTGCCCCCGTCAACCCTCAGAGAGCAGCCAAGTGAGGCTGGGGAGGGATCTTTCACCGTCGGAACAATCGGGGAGAATCCGCCCTGCAGGGATTCGAACCCAGCGCCAGCCAGTGGCGTCCACGCCCTAGAAACAGGCAGTGCGAGGAAGCCCCGGCGGGCCGGCGCACGCCCCGGGCCGAGCTCGTTAGCCAGGCGCCACGGGGGGCTTCGTTAAAGCGCAGCGAAGGGGAGGCTGCCCGCGGCGGCACCAGCCCGCAGCCTGGGGGCGTCGCAGGTGCACCGAGGCAGGGGGACGTGGGGCCTTCCAATGGGGAGGGCGGTGCCCACACAGAGAGTAGCCCGGGAATGCCCGCTTTCCGTCACCCCCGTGACGCCTCCGCCGGCCACCCACCCACCGACGCCACACGCCCATTTTACAGGCGGGTCGTCCTAGGCCGTGAGCGAGACCAGAACCCAGCTGCTCTCCATTTCCAGACCGGATCGAGAGCCTCGGAACCAAGGGATGGGGCGAGGACCTGGCCGGCACTTGGAGGAGGGTTTGGAAGGGGCGTAGGAGGACATCCAGGAAGGCACCCGCGCCCGCCAGAGAGGAGGCGGCAGGAAACCGGGCCTCGGCGGACCCAGCGGCCCCGCCGCTCCCTCGCCCGCCCGGGCGCGCGCCTCCGCGCTCGGCGGCCCAGCCCTCCCGGCTCGCGCGCCTCCGCCCGCCTCCCCCTTCCTGGAGAGAGCGCCCCTCCTCCTCCAGACTCTCTTTCCGGAAACCGGTCCTTTCCCCGCCCGCATCCCCCACCCGCCTGGTTTACCGCAGTCTCTGCCCACTTTTGCGTCCCTGCTGTGTGACCCTAGATGAGCGTCTAAACGCCTCTGAGCTTTAGTAAGGTCCTCCGCTATAAACTTAACTGCGGGAAAAGAAATCCGAAAACCCCAGTGATGGAATGCCACCCTGTAACGGGTTAAAAAGTGGGGAATATAGTCTGTGTATGTGTTTGCTTTTCTTTGCATGTTTGCTTGCCTCTGCGCGGACACCCTGAAAGGGAAGCGAAGGCGCTGGCATAGCTCGGTGCCTCCAGGGACAGAAGCCTGGCCCTCGGAGGAAAGGGAGGAAAACACAGAGACCCTGCATGGCACCCATGCATCGTTTACATATTAAGATATAAATGCATTAGCAATTCCAATGAATAGGTTAAACAGAACGCAAACATTTACAAAACTGAACTTTAGAAACAATGCTGGGGCCTGGAGGTGGTGTGAGATGTGTGTGTGAAGCAGACAGACACGCCGACGTTGCCCTGAACCCTCCCTGTTTTGATCGTCCCTGCCGGCTTACTGGCGCTCTCCTCTCAATTTCTGTTCCTTTCTCTCCCACCTTCTTCCAGCCTCTTGGCATCTCCCGCCCCTCTCCTTCCCCCCAAGCCTTCCCTGTGCAAAAGCACCTTGTCGGCCACCGGCTCAGCTCCTCTCAGCAGAGCGCAGGGATGTGGACCCGCAGCCAGCGGAGAGGTGCAGCACAAGCTCCTCCCACTAACTTGCCTGGGCATCGCGGGAACCCCCTGAGCCTCACACTGCAGAGCCTGGACCCCCGGCTCTCTCTCTTCTCCTGGGCAGGCTCCTCCTCCTCTCCCCTCTCCAGCCGCCTCCAGCTCTCCTCTTAGGAATACAAGCAAGGTCTACCCAGAAAGAAACGGCACCAAGTAACCAGCACCTGGGCCAGGTCCGAGGTGTGCCTGTGTAGCCTCAGCCCAGCGCAGGGTCGGGCTGGTCCAGGAACTGGGAACCTTCCCAGCGTCCAGGTGGCAGCAGTGCCCAGGGCTCCAGGGCAGAGGCAGAGGGATCACCCTAGCAGCCCCCAGAGGCAGCGTGAGACAAGCTGGGAACCGAGACGGACCCTCCTCCCTAGCCTCTCTCTCCAGGCCACGTCTTAGGGGACCCCTTTCACAGATGAAGAAACTGAGGCTCAGAGAGATGAAGAGACTGGTTCAAGACCGCATATGCTGTAATTCCTGGGCTCCCAGCGCCATTGGCTTCCATATGGATTCAGCCAATGGCTGGGAGGCTGAGAAGAGAGGCAGGGAGAAGTCTGGGTGTTTCTCCTTTCTGTGGTCCTTGCCCCTGGCTGGGTTTCAGTCCTGGAAATGCTCAGGCTGCTTTATGTTTGCTTTTAGTTTGCTTGCCTCTGCGGACACCCTAAAATAGGCTAACGGTGCCTCCAGGGACAGAAGCCTGGCCCTCGAGGAAAGGGAGGAAAACACAGAGACCCTGCATGGCACCCATGCATCGTTTACATATTAAGATATAAATGCATTAGCAATTCCAATGAATAGGTTAAACAGAACGCAAACATTTACAAAACTGAACTTTAGAAACAATGCTGGGGCCTGGAGGTGGTGTGAGATGTGTGTGTGAAGCAGACAGACACCCCGGACGTTGCTGAACCCTCCCTGTTTTGATCGTCCCTGCCGGCTTACTGGCGCTCTCCTCTCAATTTCTGTTCCTTTCTCTCCCACCTTCTTCCAGCCTCTTGGCATCTCCCGCCCTCTCCTTCCCCCCAAGCCTTCCCTGTGCAAAAGCACCTTGTCGGCCACCGGCTCAGCTCCTCTCAGCAGAGCGCAGGGATGTGGACCCGCAGCCAGCGGAGAGGTGCAGCACAAGCTCCTCCCACTAACTTGCCTGGGCATCGCGGGAACCCCCTGAGCCTCACACTGCAGAGCCTGGACCCCCGGCTCTCTCTCTTCTCCTGGGCAGGCTCCTCCTCCTCTCCCCTCTCCAGCCGCCTCCAGCTCTCCTCTTAGGAATACAAGCAAGGTCTACCCAGAAAGAAACGGCACCAAGTAACCAGCACCTGGGCCAGGTCCGAGGTGTGCCTGTGTAGCCTCAGCCCAGCGCAGGGTCGGGCTGGTCCAGGAACTGGGAACCTTCCCAGCGTCCAGGTGGCAGCAGTGCCCAGGGCTCCAGGGCAGAGGCAGAGGGATCACCCTAGCAGCCCCCAGAGGCAGCGTGAGACAAGCTGGGAACCGAGACGGACCCTCCTCCCTAGCCTCTCTCTCCAGGCCACGTCTTAGGGGACCCCTTTCACAGATGAAGAAACTGAGGCTCAGAGAGATGAAGAGACTGGTTCAAGACCGCATATGCTGTAATTCCTGGGCTCCCAGCGCCATTGGCTTCCATATGGATTCAGCCAATGGCTGGGAGGCTGAGAAGAGAGGCAGGGAGAAGTCTGGGTGTTTCTCCCTTTCTGTGGTCCTTGCCCCTGGCTGGGTTTCCTCCAAGGCTCCAGCTCCTGCTGGAAATGCTCAGCTTGGCTCTAAGGCCCTTCAGCTCCAGGAACTCTACCCGATCTGTGTCCCCCGGCCTAGGGGCATCTCCTCTTGTCCTCTGTCTCTTCTCGTCGTCCTGAGTAACCAGCCCCCTGTGCCAAGTCCTGTGTGCCTAGACCCAAGCCCCATGGCCCCCCACTCTCTCTCCAAGGCTGCTGCCCCCCACCTCACGTAGGCTCCCCGGTCTCTCACCAGTGGGCTCTGGGCCCTTTCACAGGCCGTTCCCTCCGCCTGGGACACTCTTCCTGAAGCTCCTGCCCAGGCTGGTGCACTCATCCCTCTGCTTCGCATTTGCTTAAGGACGTCCCCTCCTACCTCCCAGTCTTGCTTCTTTGTCCCTCACAAGGAAGCCCTGTCTCCTCCCTCAAAGCCCTGGGTGCTGCCTGTGGTTACACGTCCTCTGATGGTTTGCTCAGTGTTGGGTTTGGCCACTTGGCCACAGGCTCGAGAACGCCAGGCGGGAAGGCAGCTGGCCTTCTGTCCTGGGCACGGCTGTGGCCGTGACCCCAGTGTCTGACACGGTCTCTGGGCATAGCCATCCTCAGTGAGTGCTTGCCCAGTGAGTGAATCTGTGAAGGGCTCAGTGCACAGCAGGATTCGCAGATGGACACAGGGCCGGGGCCAGATCACACAAGGCTTCAAATGTTAGACTAAGGAGGTGAGTGGGACCTAGGGAAAATGCTTCCACCTTCTCTTGCCTCACCGGGTGTCCGACTTAGCTGATGTCCCCAAGCTCACCCTGAGAACACGGCAAATGCGTTTCAAGCACACGCATGCTGAGCTTGGGTGGCCTGAGAGTGCAGCGTGGGGGACTGTATCAGGAGGCCTGGGTCACCCAGAGGTCAGAGCGTGATCAGTGTCTTCTCGGCCTCAGGCAGCCCCTCAGGCCATGTTGCTCAGCTAGCCCGTCCCTTCCTTGCCCTCAGAGCCCCAGGGAGGGGTGATGTCAGCACAGCCCAAGGCAACCCACAGGGCCTTGTTGCCAGGTCCCTCTTGGGGAAACAAGACCTGCAGAGACATGTCCTCATCAAACCCTGGGGCTCGAACCCCATGTCCCCCCAAGGCTCCAGCTCCTGCTGGAAATGCTCAGCTTGGCTCTAAGGCCCTTCAGCTCCAGGAACTCTACCCGATCTGTGTCCCCCGGCCTAGGGGCATCTCCTCTTGTCCTCTGTCTCTTCTCGTCGTCCTGAGTAACCAGCCCCCTGTGCCAAGTCCTGTGTGCCTAGACCCAAGCCCCATGGCCCCCCACTCTCTCTCCAAGGCTGCTGCCCCCCACCTCACGTAGGCTCCCCGGTCTCTCACCAGTGGGCTCTGGGCCCTTTCACAGGCCGTTCCCTCCGCCTGGGACACTCTTCCTGAAGCTCCTGCCCAGGCTGGTGCACTCATCCCTCTGCTTCGCATTTGCTTAAGGACGTCCCCTCCTACCTCCCAGTCTTGCTTCTTTGTCCCTCACAAGGAAGCCCTGTCTCCTCCCTCAAAGCCCTGGGTGCTGCCTGTGGTTACACGTCCTCTGATGGTTTGCTCAGTGTTGGGTTTGGCCACTTGGCCACAGGCTCGAGAACGCCAGGCGGGAAGGCAGCTGGCCTTCTGTCCTGGGCACGGCTGTGGCCGTGACCCCAGTGTCTGACACGGTCTCTGGGCATAGCCATCCTCAGTGAGTGCTTGCCCAGTGAGTGAATCTGTAAAGGGGCCCTCAGTGCACAGCAGGATTCGCAGATGGACACAGGGCCGGGGCCAGATCACACAAGGCTTCAAATGTTAGACTAAGGAGGTGAGTGGGACCTAGGGAAAATGCTTCCACCTTCTCTTGCCTCACCGGGTGTCCGACTTAGCTGATGTCCCCAAGCTCACCCTGAGAACACGGCAAATGCGTTTCAAGCACACGCATGCTGAGCTTGGGTGGCCTGAGAGTGCAGCGTGGGGGACTGTATCAGGAGGCCTGGGTCACCCAGAGGTCAGAGCGTGATCAGTGTCTTCTCGGCCTCAGGCAGCCCCTCAGGCCATGTTGCTCAGCTAGCCCGTCCCTTCCTTGCCCTCAGAGCCCCAGGGAGGGGTGATGTCAGCACAGCCCAAGGCAACCCACAGGGCCTTGTTGCCAGGTCCCTCTTGGGGAAACAAGACCTGCAAAGAGACATGTCCCTCATCAAACCCTGGGGCTCGAACCAGCCCCTGGCCCCTGCTGGGCAGAGCTGGGGCTCCCCTTCCTGTGTGAGCCCCACAGCCCAGGGATTCTTAGCCCTCAGGGCCTCGGACCTCATAGTGCCTCTTCCCCTGTGACATGGAGGCGTGCCGAGTGAAATGGGACCCCGGCAGGGCTGCGAGGGAACCGAAAAGAGGTGGCAGAGAGGACAAGGGATCGGGCGCAGCCCAGGGAATCCCATGGTCCCCCTGTGCCTTGGCTTTCTCTTATTAAGGAGACCCTCCTTTTACACTAAGTGAAATCAGCCGGACCCCGAAGGATGAATATTGGCTAGTTCCACTTATTCAGGATCCCTCAAATGCGGAATCCATACAGACAGAGAGTGGAGGGTGGTTGCCAGGGTCTGGGGAGGGAGCGGGACCGGGGAGGTGCGTCTCACGGTAGCGCTTCTGTCTGAACAGTGAGAAGGTCTGGGGCGGATGCTGGTGATGGATGTGTAGCACCGCGAGTGTGCTTAGGGCTGGGCGCTTTAACAAGGCTAAGATGGTAAGTTTTATGCTACATCGTTTTATCACATGTTTTAGAAAGCACAAAGCACAGCAAGTGATCAGCCCTTACCCTGCGGGGCTGGCCAGGCCCTGAGGGGTGTGTTGAGCCTAGGGCAGCGGGAGGGCTGCCCGGACCTCTGCCTGCCTCCTCAGGCCCGAGGGGCCCGGGGCTAGAGGCGGGTGGGGGGCAGGACCCCGACGACCTGGGGAGGAGCCAGGGAGATCCTGGGTGTCCTGCTGGCCAAGCCCATCACGATGGCATGTGGTCATCTGCGCCCATCGGCCACTTGGCAAAACGCTGGCCCTTCCCTGGGAGGCCGGGCCTGGGTCATCGGGCCCACTTTCCAGGAGAGAAGACCGAGGTCTCGACAGATTCAGAGGCCCTGCCCCCCTCACACAGACCAACAGCCTGGGCTACTAGGGGCTCGGGAACCGCACCGACTCCGGAGCCTCCTGCTCACCCGGCCCAGCACCTGGGAGCTCTCCTAGAGACAGAGCCCGGTACTAGGGGCTCGGACCTCATAGTGCCTCTTCCCCTGTGACATGGAGGCGTGCCGAGTGAAATGGGACCCCGGCAGGGCTGCGAGGGAACCGAAAAGAGGTGGCAGAGAGGACAAGGGATCGGGCGCAGCCCAGGGAATCCCATGGTCCCCCTGTGCCTTGGCTTTCTCTTATTAAGGAGACCCTCCTTTTACACTAAGTGAAATCAGCCGGACCCCGAAGGATGAATATTGGCTAGTTCCACTTATTCAGGATCCCTCAAATGCGGAATCCATACAGACAGAGAGTGGAGGGTGGTTGCCAGGGTCTGGGGAGGGAGCGGGACCGGGGAGGTGCGTCTCACGGTAGCGCTTCTGTCTGAACAGTGAGAAGGTCTGGGGCGGATGCTGGTGATGGATGTGTAGCACCGCGAGTGTGCTTAGGGCTGGGCGCTTTAACAAGGCTAAGATGGTAAGTTTTATGCTACATCGTTTTATCACATGTTTTAGAAAGCACAAAGCACAGCAAGTGATCAGCCCTTACCCTGCGGGGCTGGCCAGGCCCTGAGGGGTGTGTTGAGCCTAGGGCAGCGGGAGGGCTGCCCGGACCTCTGCCTGCCTCCTCAGGCCCGAGGGGCCCGGGGCTAGAGGCGGGTGGGGGGCAGGACCCCGACGACCTGGGGAGGAGCCAGGGAGATCCTGGGTGTCCTGCTGGCCAAGCCCATCACGATGGCATGTGGTCATCTGCGCCTCCATCGGCCACTTGGCAAAACGCTGGCCCTTCCCTGGGAGGCCGGGCCTGGGTCATCGGGCCCACTTTCCAGGAGAGAAGACCGAGGTCTCGACAGATTCAGAGGCCCTGCCCCCCTCACACAGACCAACAGCCTGGGCTACTAGGGGCTCGGGAACCCGCACCCCGACTCCGGAGCCTCGTCTGCTCACCCGGCCCAGCACCTGGGAGCTCTCCTAGAGACAGACGCTGCCTGGTCCACGTCCTGCCCAGACCAGGTCCCGCCCATCCCTAAGTGCCCCTTTAGTCAGCAAACGTCTCAAGAGTTCCCCCTCCTTCCCTTCCACTGCAGCCCACCCGGGGAATACCTTCACAGCGAAGAAAGAAGAAGAGGAAACTCCAAAAAAAAGCCAAAAAGCCCCGGAGAAGCTGCTTTTCACCTCCTGGGAGGCTCCGGAGGAGAATCAGCAGGAGTGGGGCGCCGGCCCAGCCTCCCCCGCTGTGGTGGAGAGGCCGGGAGGCGGCAGTCAGCTGGTGGGTGGGCGGCGAGGCGCCTGGAGTCCAGTGAGTTCTCCCGCAAATCCCCACCCCGTCTGGCGGCTACCACGGCGTGAGCACCTGCTCAGGGGCCTCTGGAGAGACTGCCGCCGGGGGTATCCACCCCATCGTGCAGATGAGAAAAGTGAGGCCCTGTCAAGGCCTTGACGGTCAGACGGGCCTGGCTCCACAAAGGTCCTAGAGCTGAGAAACAGCTGGGCTGGGCTGGGCAAGCATGTTCCTCGGAAGCGGAAATCTGAAAGGGGCAAGGGCACATGGAGGGAGGGAGGGAGAGAGAAATGGAGAGATGGGGAGAGATCAGTCAAGGAGGGTCGTGAGAAGGGAAGTCCACTGTCCTGACCAGCAGCCACGGGAGCAGGCGTGCAGATGGAGCTCGGGTGCGGGTGGGGGTGGAGGATCTGAGCTGGCCGAGCCTGCCTCTGAGGGCTCCAGGCTGTGGGGCCCAGGAGCCGAGGGGGGCTCACGCCTCCCCGCCACTGCCGTCCTGCTTCCTGGTGTGTAACCTGCTACCCATCTCTGTGGCCGGTTGCCACGGCACTCACCCTCCCTCCCTGCCCATCTGGGCCCCCCACGTCCAGTTTCAAAACCAAAGAGCCATCATCGCAGGTGGGTAATGCCACCTTTCCTGCCCTGCTCAGGGCCGAGGCCAGGGCACTCACCCACCTTACGCAGCATCGGAGAGCAGAGGAGTCTGAAGCCCTCCATCTTGGTCCCTACTCTGCTACTGTGCAGCTTCAAGCAAGACACGATCCCTTTCTGGGCCATGTTTCCAAGATGGCTGGACCTTTCCCAGACGGTTCTGTTTCTGGGGCTTTCGTTGCCAGCTCAGAGAAAGCTCTTGGGTGCCATCAGGAGGGCAGGGCTTCTGGAGTCCAGAGGAGAGGTTCAAATCCTGCCTCTCCTCCATCCCTTAAGCACCCAGAATGTGCCAAGCACAGGTTCAGAAAGCCTGGCAATCCTGAACCCCTGGTTTCTTTGGTGACCTCGAACCCTTCGTTCTGAACCTGAGCTTCCTTCTCTATAAAAGAGGCTGGTGAGGGGGAGCCGCTCCCTCAGAGCCAGAGGGAGGCACCAACGAGACCCTTTAGGGGAATTTCCCCCAGACAGACCACTGCTGCGATCCTCTACCTGCTGGGCCTTGTTTCCAGCCAGACCTCAGCTCAGGCTCAGGCTTGGTGATTTGGGTCACTCCGTGGAGGTCCCCGAGATAAGCCAGTCCGATCTGTGTTGAGGGGGTGCCTCCTCCCACCCCCTCCCCCGATCCATTTGCTCCATGAGCTCCCAACCCCCACCCCATGCCCAGGGGACTAAGACTTGGGTCGGGAGGTTGAGGTCTTTCCAGGGAGGCCGCAAGCCTGAAAGGATGCAGCTCTCCTGCTCGGAAACCTTCTGGGGCTCCACATGGCCCTCCAGATGAGCCCGTCTTCTTCAGGCCCTCAGCACAGGACCCCGCCGCCCCTCTGTTCTGATCTCCTGCCCCCCCTCCCCATCCTCGGGCACACCCACCGTCCCACCCTGGTTTATTCAGCCCTTTCGGGCGTGCACGGGCTTCCAGTGGCGCTGAGAAGGGCACTCGGCACGCTGCTGGTGGGGGCCGCCCCTCCCCGGCCCGCTGCTCCCGGATCCCACGGCTGCCCCTGGGCTTTGCTCCACCCTGCTCTCTGAAAATCCACTCACATGTCTCCAGGGGCCTTGGAGCCTCTGGGCTTCACTGTTGATTTTTCACAGGTGATTACTGGTCGCAGGATTTGTCACCTGCACAATGAAAAGAAAATGAACCTTTCATCAGAGCCAGCCTTGCGCCCCTGCAGAGGCTTCAGAAGCTGGGAGGAGAGGCTGAGGAGGGAGCCACAGGCAGGTCTGCTGCACGTTTCTCCTCGTTAGAGGAAGGGGAAACTGAGGCAGAGAATGCTTGAGGGAATTGCCCAAGGTCCCACAGCAGCTAAGGGACAGTCCTGGGAGGGAGCTTAGCTGTGCCCACTCAGCACCCCATTAATGCCGGCAAGATGCCCTGGTCCAAAGCCTCCCACATGTCACGGACAAGGAAACCGAGCCCCGCGGGGAGGCAGGGCCCTGCCAAGGGCACAGGGTGAAGCCCTGGCAGCTTGAGACTAGAGCTAAGGGCTCCTGCCCTCAGGCCGGGCGCCTTCCATCCAGGCATCCTCAGCGGTGAGGCCCGGAGGTCTAGACCACACACACCCTGCCCCTCCCTGCGCTCGCCTTCCTCCCACAAGCCCGTGGGCTCTGTGACCCCAGCTCCGACAGGAGGGTTGCCAGACCAGCCATCTTCCCCAGGGAAACGGGCACCCCCTCAGCCTGTTTCTCGGCCTGCGGCGTGGAGCTGGCACAGAGAGGTGCCCGTCTCAGGCCGCCCCCAGTCTGAGAGTCGTCTGTCTGCCTCTCGGCCCCCTCGGCTCCACTGTGTGTGCCTCCTGCCTCCTCCACCTCCGCGCTGGCGGGCTTCCCTCCTGGCTGCTCGCAGCCTCGCCCCGCCTCCCAGGGCTCCTGCCGCTCAGCTCAGCGCTCTGAAGAGGATCAGAACCCCAGCTGCCAGGCAGGGCGGGAGCACGGCAGAGAGCTGCCTCGCTGGCACTTAGCATCTCCGCTCAGAAATCTCCGTGGTCCTCACTGCCTGAGCGTTCCAGCTCCGCCTCCAGAGTCTCACCTTCTTCTGCCCTCGCCTGTCCCCTTTAAGCCCCCAGATCCCTCCAGGCCCCCAGTCCGTCCAGTCCCCAGTCTCCTGCAGCTCCCAGCCCCTTCCCAAACTCCCAGACCCCTCCAGCCCCCAGCCCCAACCCTTTCTAGTCTCCACCCCCAGCCCTCTCCAGACCCCTCCAGAACCCCCTCAACCCTCCCATCCCCGAGTCGCCCCCACCTCCTCTAGTCCATAAAGCGGTAAAGCAAGCTAAGTGTTCACTCTGAGGAGAAAGGGTACATGTGGGCAGACCCCCAGGTGGGCTCAGAGAGAGTTGTGTGCCCTCATAGCGGTTTGAATCATTTATATGGGCATTCTTCCAGGCTTCCTTTGGCCAGTCATCTTGCTTGGCCCGGCTCTGAGTCTGTATTGGGTATATCTCAGGGTCCTGACCCAGATAACCACGGTGCTGTGGTCCCGCACCCAGAGCCAGACATCCTGGAGTGTGACGTCAAGTGGGCCTTAGGAAGCATCACTATGAACAAAGCTAATGGAGGTGATGGAATCGCAGCTGAGCTATTTCACATCCTCAGAGATGATGCTGTTAAAGTGCTGAACTCAACATGCCAGCAAATTTGGAAAACTCAGGAGTGGCAGGACTGGAAAAGGTCAGTTTTCATTCCAATACTAAAGAAGGGCAATGGCAACGAATGTCAAAGTATGAATGCCCAGTTGCATTTAATGCACATACCAGCAAGGTTATGCTCAAAATCCTCCAAGCTAGGCTTCAACAGTATCTGAACTGAGAACTTTCAGAGGTACAAGCTGGATTTAGAAAGGGCAAAGGAACCAGAGATGAAATTGCCAAAATCTGCTGGATTGTAGAAAAAGCAGAAGAATTCCATAAAAATATCTACTTTTGCTTCATTAACTACGCTAAAGCCTTTGACTGTGTGGATCACAACAAACTGGAAAATTCTTAAAGAGATGGGAATACCAGATCACCTTACCTGCCTCCTGAGAAACCTGCGTGCAGGTCAAAAACAACAGTTAGAACCGGACATGGAACAATGGACTGGTTCCAAACTGGGACAGGAGAGTACATGAAAGCTGTATGTTCTCCCTCTGCTTATTTAACATATGTGCAGAATACATCATGTGAAATGCCAGACTGGATGAAGCACAAGTTGGAGTCAAGATTGCTGGGAGAAATATCAACACTCTCAGATATGCAAATGATACCATTTTAATGGCAGAAAACAAAGAAGAACTAAAGAGTCTCTTAATGGAAGTGAAAAAGGAGAGTGAAAGAGCTGGCCTAAAACTCAACATTAAAAAAACTAAGATCATGACATCCGGTTCCATCACTTCATGGCAAATAGGTGGGCAAACAACGGAAACAGTGACAGACTTTGTTTTCTTGGGTTCCAAAATCACTGCAGATGGTGAAATTAAAAGTTCCTTGGAAGAAAAGCTAGGACAAACCTAGACAGCATATTAAAAAGCAGAGACATCACGTTACTGACAAGGGTCCACATAGTCAAAGCTATGATTTTTCCAGTAGCCATGTATGGATGCGAGAGTTGGACCATAAAAAAGGCTACGCACCTAAGAACTGAGGCTTTCAAACTGTGGTGCTGGAGAAGACTCTTGAGAGTCCCATGGACCGCAAGGAGATCCAACCAGTCGATCGTAATGGAAATCAACCCTGAATATTCATAGGAAGGTCTGATGCAAAAGCTGAAGCTCCAACAGTTTTGACAAAGAGCTGACTCACTGGAAAAGATCCTGATGCTGGAAAAGACTGGAGGCAGGAGGAGAGGGGACAGAAGAGGACAAGATGGTTGGACGGCGTCACTGACTCAATGGACATGAGTGGGAGCAAGCTCCAGGAGACGGCGAAGGACAGGGAGGCCTGGTGCGCTGCAGCCCACGGGGTCACAAAGAGTGGGACACGACTGGGCGGCGGAACAGGGCCCTCTGGTGTGCACATGCGCGTTTCTTAGCCAAGATGGGTTTGAGTAAGAGGCCTTTGGGTAAACTGACATCACTTGCTATGAGGTGACACCCTCTCACTTTTATTTTGTTAATTTTGGCCTCTTGTATTGTTTTTTCATTCACTTATTTTCATCTATGTTTATTCTTTGGCCCGTGTGGGCCTCCCACTGCAGTGGCCTCTCTCACTGCAGAGCGTCGGCTCTGGGTGCACGTGCTCCAGAGCGCTGGCTCGTAATTGGACACACCAGTCCATTCCGTGGCACGTGGGATCTTCCCAGGCCAGGGATCGAACCAGTGCCCCCTGCACTGTGAGGCGGACTCTTTACCCACTGGACCACCAGGGAAGGCCGCCCCCTCGCTTTTTGTCTTTCTGCACATGTTGTAGTTGGGAAGGTCTCCTTGAGTTTAAGAATGAGGAATACGTGGTCTTTTTTCTCTGATCAGGGCAGGGCTCAGCGCCTCCTCCCCTCTGTTGTTTTGGAGAATCTGTCCACAGGGGATGAACTCCAACTGCTCAACCTGGGGCCCACCTATCTCCTCCCTCGGACCTACTGCCTCCTCCCAACTCTTGAGTGACAGACACCATCCGGCCCTGGGCGAGCAACACCGTGTCCACACCTACCATCAGCAGCACGCACACACACACACACACACTATCCCACAGACACCTCAGACTCACACAGACCTGCACGTGCACACCCCCGGGAGCTCTCACCCCACCCCAGGAGACCCTGGCGCTGCCCCCTCGCAGGGGCCAGGCGGACTCAGCCCTGGGAGAGACGTGGCCTGGCCACACCCCAGGCGATTCTGGCTCATGGAGCCCACCTCTGCAGCCGCCCAGCAGGCTGCCTGCCGCCCCGGTCTTCACCCTGCTGCCCCTGCTTGCTGGTCGCAGGAGAGGGAATGCTGGGACAGAGGCCCTGGTCGCAGCGCCAAGCCCCCGCCCTGTCCTGAAGACTCCCAGGGGAAGCCCAAACGCCTCCGCCTGGCCTTCAAGGGGTCTCGCTTCCTCCTCCCCCTGCCCACACTTGCCCCTCGGGCACCAGCGCCCTGCCCTCCCCGGCCGCCACTCCAACCAGCAGCACAGCAACGGGCAGGGCAGGGAGGGGCGCGCCCGTGTGCCGTCCCCTGCTTGACTGCTTCTTAGCGCCGCCTCGGCTTCCCTGGGCCTCCGTGTCCTCACCTGAGGGGGGGACAGTCACAGCGCCCACCGCCTCAGCCGGTCGGGCCCCTGCACCGAGGAAGCTTTCAGCCAGCGGCCGTCCCCACCGCTCCACCCACCTACAGGTGCTCTGCCAGGCGCCCGCCTGGCTTCCCTTCTCTGCCCGCTGAGTGCCACTCTCCCATCACAGGCCGGCTCAGGTGCATCCCCCCGGGCTCCGGGGCTCCCTCCCGCTCAGCACTCCCCCGCCACAGGGCTTCAGGGGCCTGCTCCCTGCCTCTGCCCCCGTCAGACCGTCAGACCGTGAGCCTCTTCCTCCCTGTCCCCGCTGCTCCCACCCTCTTCACCTGTCACCGGGGAGTTCCCTCTGCTGGAGACCCCTCTGCTGGAGTTCCCTCTGCTGGAGTTCCCTCTGCTGGAGACCCCTCTCTGCTCTTCCCTCCCCACCCCTCCTCCAGGAAGCCTCCCTGAGCTCTCGCTCTCGGTGGCGGCCCTGGCGGCGTGCAGGCTTGAGACCCGGGGCGATGTGTGTTCTCTCCAGGCACCTTGCTCCTCCTCTCCGAGCCTGAGTTCCTTGTGCGTAAAATGGATTCCTAAACGCCAGGGGTACACGGCGGGTACTCAGCAGGCCCTGAGGCGCACGCCTGTCCCCTGTGAAGGGCCGCCCCCGGACTCGGCTGAGACACTCCACGGCACGGGGACCTGAGTCCCCTCCACTAACCGCTCACAAAACCCCACGAGCCACAGTGTGTCATTAAAACGGAATGATAATACGGACCCAGAATTGATATGGGGGCGAAAGGAAAACGTGGCAGCCACCATCATTCCTGGGTTTGTTGTTGAGACCTGTATCCAGCCCCAGTGGACCTCAGACCTGAGCAGGAGGCGGACACGTCCACGCCAGGCCTCTTGCGGAGGGTCGGAACAGAGGGGCTGGGGTCGCCGACACTCTCCCAGTCGAGGCTGGGGGGGAGCGAGCAGCGCAGCCAGGGGGCCAGCGTCCCAGGGCGTTCGAGCCCTGGAGCGTCACAGCCGTGTCCAGGCGTGGCCCTCCATGGGGGCAGAGGGGCGAGTCTTGGGGTTTGCTAAGCACCTACTATGTGCCGTTGGTACTTAAGAATCCATTTTGCACACAAGGAACTCCGGGTCCCAGACGAGGAGTGACTTGTCAGAGGTCTCACAGGCGGGAGAGACCCCAGACACCCTGGAGGCCGAAGCCCCCTCCCGGCCCCTGCCCTTGGAAGTCCCGGCGGCCGCGTGCTCGCGCCCCGAGTCCTGTCCCGCGGGCCCTGGCCGGTGCTCCCACCGCCTTCCTGTTCTCATCTCTTTGTGGCATCGCTTCTGCAAACGTTCGTTAGGAAAGAAATCGATTTCCAAGCTGCTTGGAGAGGCAATTGGGTTTTTCATTTTGAAGGAATGATGGCGAAGGAGAAGTTCAGAGACTTAATCACCGTGGAAGGCCATGGAAATAAAGAATTCCTCACTCTTGGCCAGAGACAGCGGGGCCCGTGTGCCTCTGTCTGTGAGAGCAGAAAAAAAAGGTGAGCTGCAGAAGGGCCCGGGCCCTGGACGCGCACACGCATATCACACGCAGCCGAGCCATGCACACGGCCCTGACACGCAGCCCGCGCTCGGTGAACGGACCGCACCCACCCCTCGGGAGCCCCCACTGCCTGCCGGCAAAGCCCTCTCAGCAGGGCCCGGAGGGGGCCCAGGGGCCCACCCCCCCACACCCGCAGCACCTCAGGGCCTCCTGCTCTGGGACTCGGGGGCCAACCTCACCTTTGCTGTTCCTGGGGTGGCCTGGCTTCCTTGCCTCTTCTAGAGGTCCCTTCCGGATCTGAAGCTGCAGGTAGGCGTAAGCGGACATCACCACCTTGTTCATGGACAGCCATGGGCTCCTTATCACCCGGCTGGGCACAGATCACGGTCTCATCCATGGGCATAAAGACTCCTCACCTCCTGATGCTGAAGCATGCATGCTCTTGATGTCGCAGCTCCCCTGAGCAGTCCCCGCCTGACCGGCCAGTCCCTCTGCCGGGGACTGTGGCCCCTGTGCTGTGGATGAACACATGGGGCTCAGAGAGGCTGAGGGGTTCACTCCAGGATGCACAGCTAGTAGGTGGAAGTACACCCCCCACACACACCTATGAAGGAGGGGCTGTTCCCTTAGGGGAGGGCAGCCCCTTGGGGCACTGTGCAAAGAGAGGAGTTCTGGGGGTGCTGGACACAGGGCTCTGTTTGGAGGGAGGAAGGGGTGGAGGGCTTCAGGAAACGAGAGTGGGGCTGGGAGACCCCAGACACCCTGGAGGCCAAAGCCCCTCCCGGCCCCTGCCCTTGAAGTCCGGCGCGTGCTCGCGCCCCGAGTCCTGTCCCGCGGGCCCTGGCCGGTGCTCCCACCGCCTTCCTGTTCTCATCTCTTTGTGGCATCGCTTCTGCAAACGTTCGTTAGGAAAGAAATCGATTTCCAAGCTGCTTGGAGAGGCAATTGGGTTTTTCATTTTGAAGGAATGATGGCGAAGGAGAAGTTCAGAGACTTAATCACCGTGGAAGGCCATGGAAATAAAGAATTCCTCACTCTTGGCCAGAGACAGCGGGGCCCGTGTGCCTCTGTCTGTGAGAGCAGAAAAAAAAGGTGAGCTGCAGAAGGGCCCGGGCCCTGGACGCGCACACGCATATCACACGCAGCCGAGCCATGCACACGGCCCTGACACGCAGCCCGCGCTCGGTGAACGGACCGCACCCACCCCTCGGGAGCCCCCACTGCCTGCCGGCAAAGCCCTCTCAGCAGGGCCCGGAGGGGGCCCAGGGGCCCACCCCCCCACACCCGCAGCACCTCAGGGCCTCCTGCTCTGGGACTCGGGGGCCAACCTCACCTTTGCTGTTCCTGGGGTGGCCTGGCTTCCTTGCCTCTTCTAGAGGTCCCTTCCGGATCTGAAGCTGCAGGTAGGCGTGGCGGACATCACCACCTTGTTCATGGACAGCCATGGGCTCCTTATCACCCGGCTGGGCACAGATCACGGTCTCATCCATGGGCATAAAGACTCCTCACCTCCTGATGCTGAAGCATGCATGCTCTTGATGTCGCAGCTCCCCTGAGCAGTCCCCGCCTGACCGGCCAGTCCCTCTGCCGGGGACTGTGGCCCCTGTGCTGTGGATGAACACATGGGGCTCAGAGAGGCTGAGGGGTTCACTCCAGGATGCACAGCTAGTAGGTGGAAGTACACCCCCCACACACACCTATGAAGGAGGGGCTGTTCCCTTAGGGGAGGGCAGCCCCTTGGGGCACTGTGCAAAGAGAGGAGTTCTGGGGGTGCTGGACACAGGGCTCTGTTTGGAGGGAGGAAGGGGTGGAGGGCTTCAGGAAACGAGAGTGGGGCTGGGAGGAGTCCAGGGGCCCTGGGTGAGGCGGGGAGTCCCCGCCGGGGGTCTGAGCCCTCCTCCTTGAGAACAGGCTGCCCCAGGGAGGACACTTCCTAGGCCCGCTCTCTGCCTGCAGCTCCCCCAGGCCCACCCCTCTGTCAGGGGCCCCAGACGGGACACAGTGGGAGAGGATGCAGAGTCAGGCCCTGCAGGAGATGAGGCCGTGGGGACAGGGCAGGAGCCCAGCTGCTTGGCGGGGTCTGAAGGGAAGGCTGGGGAGGGGATCTGCCCACTTCCTGGGGACCGTGCGTCCACACCTCTCACGTACGTGCCCGCTGGCTTACCTCCCTTTCGTCCTGCAGTCACTACGGGCTGGGTGCTTTGCATCCTCTGCTAGTCCCCAGGTATCTGGTTTTTATGTTTTAATTTATTTATTTCTGGCTGCTCTGGGTCTTTGCTGCTGCTGGGCTTTCTCTCGTTGCGGCGAGCGGGGACTCCTCTCTGCTGTGGTCCACGGGCTTCTTATTGCAGCGGCTCATCTGTTTGTGGAGCTCAGGCTCTGGGCACACAGGCTTCCGTAGCTGCAGCTGGCGGGCTCTAGAGCTAGGACGCAGTAGATGAGGTGCACAGGCTTAGTTGCTCCCCTGCGTGTGAAATCTTCCAGAGATCAAATTCATGTCCCCTCTATCGGCAGGCGGCTTCTCGTCCATTGCATCACCAGGGAAGTTGCCCGGATACCTGTTGAGCACCTCCGCTGTGCCAGGCAGGCCTGGGCTGGGCGGGTGACTCCGGTGGGGAGTCCTGGGGCTCTGGCTCCCCCACACGAGTGCGATGGCCTCAACGTCAAGGAGGCCTGGGTACAGACCCCGAGCCAAGCCATTCAGTTCTCGTGGGGTCGGAGATAGGTTGCTTTGCCTGTTTGGGCCTCGTGATGGAGCCAGGGGTCACAAAGCGCTGTGCGTTTGTGAGGGGCAGGCCCTGGCCGGTGGGTGGGCAGGTGGACTCCCCCAGCGGGGCGGGCAGCAGAGAGGCGCCAGCACACAAGGCAGGGCCCTAGGGACCCGCCAGGCCGCCAGCCCAGATTCCCAGCACCTGCCCCAGTTTGACGGACTGGCCTACTTCTGCTCAAGGAGGCTTGGCGGCTCCTGAGAGGCGTGCCGGAGACCCCGCTCTCTGCCTGCAGCTCCCCCAGGCCCACCCCTCTGTCAGGGGCCCCAGACGGGACACAGTGGGAGAGGATGCAGAGTCAGGCCCTGCAGGAGATGAGGCCGTGGGGACAGGGCAGGAGCCCAGCTGCTTGGCGGGGTCTGAAGGGAAGGCTGGGGAGGGGATCTGCCCACTTCCTGGGGACCGTGCGTCCACACCTCTCACGTACGTGCCCGCTGGCTTACCTCCCTTTCGTCCTGCAGTCACTACGGGCTGGGTGCTTTGCATCCTCTGCTAGTCCCCAGGTATCTGGTTTTTATGTTTTAATTTATTTATTTCTGGCTGCTCTGGGTCTTTGCTGCTGCTGGGCTTTCTCTCGTTGCGGCGAGCGGGGACTCCTCTCTGCTGTGGTCCACGGGCTTCTTATTGCAGCGGCTCATCTGTTTGTGGAGCTCAGGCTCTGGGCACACAGGCTTCCGTAGCTGCAGCTGGCGGGCTCTAGAGCTAGGACGCAGTAGATGAGGTGCACAGGCTTAGTTGCTCCCCTGCGTGTGAAATCTTCCAGAGATCAAATTCATGTCCCCTCTATCGGCAGGCGGCTTCTCGTCCATTGCATCACCAGGGAAGTTGCCCGGATACCTGTTGAGCACCTCCGCTGTGCCAGGCAGGCCTGGGCTGGGCGGGTGACTCCGGTGGGGAGTCCTGGGGCTCTGGCTCCCCCACACGAGTGCGATGGCCTCAACGTCAAGGAGGCCTGGGTACAGACCCCGAGCCAAGCCATTCAGTTCTCGTGGGGTCGGAGATAGGTTGCTTTGCCTGTTTGGGCCTCGTGATGGAGCCAGGGGTCACAAAGCGCTGTGCGTTTGTGAGGGGCAGGCCCTGGCCGGTGGGTGGGCAGGTGGACTCCCCCAGCGGGGCGGGCAGCAGAGAGGCGCCAGCACACAAGGCAGGGCCCTAGGGACCCGCCAGGCCGCCAGCCCAGATTCCCAGCACCTGCCCCAGTTTGACGGACTGGCCTACTTCTGCTCAAGGAGGCTTGGCGGCTCCTGAGAGGCGTGCCGGAGACCCCCGCACCGTCCCCCACCTCCAGCCTCAGCTCCGTCCAAAACCACACCCTTGGGTCCCCGGCCCCCACTCCTCCCTCTGTGGGAAGAAGCCCCCGTGAGTCCTGGGCTTCGAGGGACTGAGAGGGAGCCCCCAGCCCCACCCGCACAGACGAGCGTGTGGACACAGAGGCAGGTCATCTGCTGCACCACTGCCCCATCCCTCCCTGCTGCCCAGCCCGCCTTGGGCCTCTCTCCGGTCCGTCCTCCAGCCTTCCCTGGATGGCACCCCAGCGGGGCTGAGCCCGTGTAAGACAGAGCCCACCAGCCTGTCATTAGACTAGTTACACCAACTGGCACCGTGGGGACAGAGGGGGGATCTGGCGCCACCCCAGCCGTCGGCCCACAGAGTCAGGATGCCGGTCAGCCCGGCTCGCGCAGCTCCTGCCGTGGGTCCAGAGGGCCTGTGGGGACGCCGGGGGCGGGCACCGGGACCCCAGCACTTTCCCGTGAGCCAGAGGCCACGCGAACCCCCAAACAGTCCCCTTTCACCTACAGTGGCCCCAGAAGTCCCCTTCCCTTCCCCTCGGATTCTCTCTCCCTCTTGTGGTCAGAAAGGTAGGAAACCAGGGTTCTTCTCATCCTGCCTCCAGCCTCCTGTGTGACCCCACATAAGTCCCTTCTCCTCTCTGGGCCTGTTGCCTCCTCCCTTAAGCCAGGACGGGCTCCGTCACGCTGCCGGTTCTCCTCCCTGGAAGCCACCTGCATCGGTGCCCACCTGCCCGTCCGGAGGGCTCGGCGGCGGCTTCCTCCGCCCCTCCTCTCCACAGCCCTCCTCTTTCCCACCTCTCTACCCCCACCTCCCGCCTACTGTCCCTCCTCTCCTGTCCTCTGCCATCCCCCAGCAGCCTCCTCTCTCCCGTCAATTAGATGGGCTCTGGCAGGATGCTCTGAGAGCAGACCGCGGGCGGGCAGCAGAGAGGCGCCAGCACACAAGGCAGGGCCCTAGGGACCCGCCAGGCCGCCAGCCCAGATTCCCAGCACCTGCCCCAGTTTGACGGACTGGCCTACTTCTGCTCAAGGAGGCTTGGCGGCTCCTGAGAGGCGTGCCGGAGACCCCCGCACCGTCCCCCACCTCCAGCCTCAGCTCCGTCCAAAACCACACCCTTGGGTCCCCGGCCCCCACTCCTCCCTCTGTGGGAAGAAGCCCCCGTGAGTCCTGGGCTTCGAGGGACTGAGAGGGAGCCCCCAGCCCCACCCGCACAGACGAGCGTGTGGACACAGAGGCAGGTCATCTGCTGCACCACTGCCCCATCCCTCCCTGCTGCCCAGCCCGCCTTGGGCCTCTCTCCGGTCCGTCCTCCAGCCTTCCCTGGATGGCACCCCAGCGGGGCTGAGCCCGTGTAAGACAGAGCCCACCAGCCTGTCATTAGACTAGTTACACCAACTGGCACCGTGGGGACAGAGGGGGGATCTGGCGCCACCCCAGCCGTCGGCCCACAGAGTCAGGATGCCGGTCAGCCCGGCTCGCGCAGCTCCTGCCGTGGGTCCAGAGGGCCTGTGGGGACGCCGGGGGCGGGCACCGGGACCCCAGCACTTTCCCGTGAGCCAGAGGCCACGCGAACCCCCAAACAGTCCCCTTTCACCTACAGTGGCCCCAGAAGTCCCCTTCCCTTCCCCTCGGATTCTCTCTCCCTCTTGTGGTCAGAAAGGTAGGAAACCAGGGTTCTTCTCATCCTGCCTCCAGCCTCCTGTGTGACCCCACATAAGTCCCTTCTCCTCTCTGGGCCTGTTGCCTCCTCCCTTAAGCCAGGACGGGCTCCGTCACGCTGCCGGTTCTCCTCCCTGGAAGCCACCTGCATCGGTGCCCACCTGCCCGTCCGGAGGGCTCGGCGGCGGCTTCCTCCGCCCCTCCTCTCCACAGCCCTCCTCTTTCCCACCTCTCTACCCCCACCTCCCGCCTACTGTCCCCTCCTCTCCCTGTCCTCTGCCATCCCCCCAGCAGCCTCCTCTCTCCCCGTCAATTAGATGGGCTCTGGCAGGATGCTCTGAGAGCAGACCAGGGCACCCAGCTGGAAAATTGGGTGTCGGGAGCTGTCTGGAATCCTAATGCCCCCCAGCCCTGCCCTCCACGCGCCCCCACCTCTCCCTGGCAGGGCTGGGCCTGGGGATGAGCCCACTCTCCTGCCGCCCCCTCTCCTCCCAGGCCTACTGGCTCCTCTCACTTCCCAAATGGGAACAAACCACCCGCTCCCCTGGCTTGACCCTCCCCTCCCGCAGCTCTGGCTGGGAGGGGAATTCCCAGCTCTGGGAAAGAGCCCTGGGTCGATGGTCCAGAGGCCCCGTCCTGGCTAGTCTGCCCATCTGTACAATGAGTTTCCACCTCGGAGTCCTTCCAGCTCAGGCTGTGTGACATGTAGTCCTTTTCCTCAGAAACCACAGGTGTGCACCTGCTCTTAGGGCAGGCCTCAGTCTGTGTTTTTTGTTTTTATTATCAATGGTCGGAGGCTGGGCACAGAGCTCCTGATCCTTACAGACCCTCACTCCCTCTGTTGCTGGGGTGGCCCCACTCGTCTTTGCTCTCGCCTGGCCCCCAGCAGTGTCTCTGCTCATCCTGGGGTCCCTGGGTCCCCCACTTCCAAGCTGGAAGTCATCCAGGGCTACCTGAATGCCAGAGCCCCACTTCCACTTCCTCCTGACAGCCTGAGAGGGTGCTGTAAGATCTCGGTGCAGCAAGAGACAGGCAAGCCGGCCAAATAATAAGTAAAGCCTTAAGTTTTATTTGGGATCCGGCTCCTGGGCGAGGTTCACGGGTCCGTGAGCAGGCCCATGAAGTCGCGCCCAGAGGCAGGGTAAGAGGCTTTTATCTGCTCAGGGTAAAAAACATAAGCCAGGGGAGGGGTAAGGTCTTGCGCCCACACAGAGGCAGTTTCTTTGAGCTGTACTCAGTCTGGGCGGCAAGATTCCAATGCAGCTGGTGCCAGTGATGAGCCAGCGGGAAATCTCCAGGTTGAGTTCTGAGACCACTGCCTCCTGGGCCGGCTAGGCCCCATGGGCCCCCATCGGCCTAACATTCCAGTCTTTTCGGTGTACTAGGGTGCCAAGTCTGTTCTGGCTACTTCCTGCTGAGAAAGGGCGCCATAAAAGGGGCTCAAAGCTGGTCTGTAGGTGGGGGGCCAGTGGGCAGCCGAGAGTATCGATGGAGAAGCATCTGGTTTGTAGCGACTCAGGAAACTTCTTGCGTGTGGCTTCGTAGGAACCATTCTGCGAAAGGAGATGATGGCTGTCCCCCGGAGCGGAGTTCTTTCCCCAGCCGAGGCAAGACGTCCACATTCTCCTCTATGAGGCCTGACTCGTTGAGGCAGCAGCAGCACACTTCGCACAGGAAGAGGCAGGTTCCTCCTTTGCGGTGAGGAGATCCAGGGCCCGTCGGTTTTGGAGGGCCACACTGGTGACAGAGGTGATCTGTCATTGGAGAGACACTGTAGATGCAGCGGAGGCTTCTACTGCCACTCGGAGCTTTTCTTAGAGGTCTCGGGTGGTGGAGATGCCAGGTCCCGGGGCACCGCTTTCCAACCCGGCGGCGGCCAGAGAGGAGGCGATGGAGATCCCAACCATAACTGGGAGGAACAGAGCCCGTTTCTGGCGAGAGAAGGGGTGCCGTAGCAGGGGACATTCAGCCTGACTGTAGAGCATGAGCTGGGGGACCAGGGTGACTGGAAGGCGAGGGAAATGGGAAGCAGAGCTGATGCTTTTGAATAGGGTTTCGTTGCACCAGAAGAAGATGCCAGGAGGAGCATATCTGCCACGAGGAAGTCTTAGAGAGAAAGAGAAAGATCTGGAGGGCGGGGTGAGGGGAAGGAGTCCTTGTCTCAGAATGAATCTATAGAAGTTAGTCAAAGTTGCAGTGAGGTCTTGTTAAATGGCAAATGGCTCTTGCCTGAACTTTAGCAAATGTCTTAAGCTTTGCATTAGGAGAAAGAATGACAGAGTGAGAGAGAGATTAGGAAGGGGGAAAGAAATGTCCATGGGAGGGGGGACCTGTGGGCCTAGGAGAAACGCCCCGCCGGCTGTATCTCCTGCCACAGCCAGGAGAAGCCTGGAAGTGGCTTTAAGATGTGTGAGGATATTGCGACCAAGGAAAGGAACAGGGCACGAGGGGATGACTAGGAATGAGAGCGTGAATGGAGTGGAATCTAGGAGGCAGGGCAGTGGTTCTGTGTAAACAGGGAGGCAGGGCAACCATCGATACCCATAACCGAGATCTGGGGAGGAGTTAGAGGGCTCCGCAGTACCGAGTAGCCCCGTGTCTATTAGAAAGGAAATAGACTTACCTGCTACCTGGAGTGTTACCCTGGGCTTGGCGAGGGTGATGCGGGGGAAGGCGCCGGGGGTGGGGGTGGGGGTCTTCGAGTCTGGGCGGCGTCAGTCTTCGGCCAGGCCTAGCAGTTCTAGGGTGGGGAGAGTCGGGTCGGTGGGACCTCTGTGTGGAGGCGCTGAGGACACACCAGACGGGGCTGGGCATTCTCTCTTCCAACGGCCCATCTGCTGGCACGCAGGGCAGGGTTTGGTGAGTGCCTGTGGGTTGGGGCACTGCCTGGCCCAATGGCCCTTTTTGCCGCATTTAAAACAGGCTCCTGGTGGGGCCTGCTGGCGTGAGGACACGCCCCCCCGCCCCCCGCCAGTCCTCTGGGTCTTAGGAGCCGCTGGCTGCAGGGCAGCTCCCAGGGCTTGGGTTTGGAGGGTAACCTTTAGCTGTGGCCTAGCCTGGTGGACTGCCTCAGTCTGTTTATCTTTTTTTTTTTTTTTTTTTAAAGAGTTATTTATTTATTTATTTTGGGTGGGGGTCGGGTTGGGGAAGAAGGGGAGCGGGCGGGCCACTTCTATTGGTCTTTCATTTCTCTATTTTCGTCCGTCTTTGTTCTTTGGCTTGTTTATCTTTGACATTAAAGACTTTAAAGGCCATATTTGCCAGATCTCGGATCGGGGTTTGTGAACCGTCTTTTGTCCATTAAAGTTTTTTATGGATATCTGGAGCTGGCTGGGTGATGAAATGGATAGCCAGGATCGTAGTCTCTATGGGGAAGGTCGGGCCTAGGTAGGGTCATAGGAGAGAAGGGTGATAGGCTTGAGTTGGGGTTGGGTCTCGAGCCAACCAGTCCTGGACTGGAGGGCTGGAGGAACGGGAGGGCTGGGGGAACGGGAGGGAGAGTGACGTCGGAGGAGTGAAAGGGAGAGCAGGAGGAGGGAAGGGGCTTGTAGGTGGGTCAGTGACCCGTGAAGAGAAGGCCTCCAGAGCGAGACCCCAGGCGACAGAGGCCGCCTGAGCACTGCCGCGAGCGATGGGGTCGGCAGAAGACTGGTGGCCCCTGCCGTGGACAGCAGCCACCGCGGAGGGCAGCCGGCAGAAGCGGAGGGCAGGTCCCGAGAGCGAGCGCGAGAGCCCATGGGGGACCCTGGAGGTGAAGGGGCTGACCAGGCAGAGGGCAGGGCAGAGGGGTGGAGGGCCGGGCTGGAGGGAGAGACGGACCCAGCCCAGGGCAGGGAGGAGACCGAGAAGGGGGAAGGGAGAGACCCCCGGGTGGCCCCATCAGTGGCAGCACCCAGCATCGGGTAGAGGGGGAGGAGAGCTGAACAGGAGTCTGGAGGGGCAGGGGGAGAGAGAGAGCGTGGAAAGGGAGGGAGTGAAAAAGGGAGGGGAAGAAGGTCGGGAGCTTCCCAATCTGAAAGCCACATAAGAAGCCTGAAACCATTTCCTGTTTCTACGGCAGAACTTGTCCAGACTAGTGAGGATATTAAAATCAAAAGTCCCGTTTTTCTGGCCATTTTGATGCGTTATCTAAAACACAGTATATAGAGTGGGTAAGTTGAGAAAGACCTGAGGTGTTTTTCGATTTGGGAGAGGTCATCTAGAGAGAAAGGACCGAGTTTATTTATTTATTTTGGGTGGGGGTCGGGTTGGGGAAGAAGGGGAGCGGGCGGGCCACTTCTATTGGTCTTTCATTTCTCTATTTTCGTCCGTCTTTGTTCTTTGGCTTGTTTATCTTTGACATTAAAGACTTTAAAGGCCATATTTGCCAGATCTCGGATCGGGGTTTGTGAACCGTCTTTTGTCCATTAAAGTTTTTTATGGATATCTGGAGCTGGCTGGGTGATGAAATGGATAGCCAGGATCGTAGTCTCTATGGGGAAGGTCGGGCCTAGGTAGGGTCATAGGAGAGAAGGGTGATAGGCTTGAGTTGGGGTTGGGTCTCGAGCCAACCAGTCCTGGACTGGAGGGCTGGAGGAACGGGAGGGCTGGGGGAACGGGAGGGAGAGTGACGTCGGAGGAGTGAAAGGGAGAGCAGGAGGAGGGAAGGGGCTTGTAGGTGGGTCAGTGACCCGTGAAGAGAAGGCCTCCAGAGCGAGACCCCAGGCGACAGAGGCCGCCTGAGCACTGCCGCGAGCGATGGGGTCGGCAGAAGACTGGTGGCCCCTGCCGTGGACAGCAGCCACCGCGGAGGGCAGCCGGCAGAAGCGGAGGGCAGGTCCCGAGAGCGAGCGCGAGAGCCCATGGGGGACCCTGGAGGTGAAGGGGCTGACCAGGCAGAGGGCAGGGCAGAGGGGTGGAGGGCCGGGCTGGAGGGAGAGACGGACCCAGCCCAGGGCAGGGAGGAGACCGAGAAGGGGGAAGGGAGAGACCCCCGGGTGGCCCCATCAGTGGCAGCACCCAGCATCGGGTAGAGGGGGAGGAGAGCTGAACAGGAGTCTGGAGGGGCAGGGGGAGAGAGAGAGCGTGGAAAGGGAGGGAGTGAAAAAGGGAGGGGAAGAAGGTCGGGAGCTTCCCAATCTGAAAGCCACATAAGAAGCCTGAAACCATTTCCTGTTTCTACGGCAGAACTTGTCCAGACTAGTGAGGATATTAAAATCAAAAGTCCCGTTTTTCTGGCCATTTTGATGCGTTATCTAAAACACAGTATATAGAGTGGGGTAAGTTGAGAAAGACCTGAGGTGTTTTTCGATTTGGGAGAGGTCATCTAGAGAGAAAGGACCGAGTACCGGAACCACCCCTTCAGCACCGGCGACCTCCCGGAGGGGACAGAGAAGAGTAGGAGGCTCAGTTGAGCTGGAACCTGGAATTCGAGAACGAGTGTGAGAGCTGACGGGGGGATCCTGGGGGAGACGGGTGTGGGGCGGTCGCTGGGTGAAGAACAGA
Organism: Tragulus kanchil; assembly: GCA_022376925.1. Classification (NCBI taxonomy): domain Eukaryota; kingdom Metazoa; phylum Chordata; class Mammalia; order Artiodactyla; family Tragulidae; genus Tragulus; species Tragulus kanchil. The sequence goes on along the minus strand of JAIOJX010000004.1, from coordinate 180,865,788 downwards.
GCCAGGGGTGTCTGAGGAGGAGGAGGAAGAGTCTGGGGGGCGGTGGTGGAGAGGGGAGGTCTGGAAGAGCTGCTTGGGCAGGAGGGGCGGATGGCTGCGAGGCAGGAGAGGGCGGGGTGGGTCCCGGGTAGGGTGGGCGCGGTGAGGAGGAGGAGAAAGGTCTTCAGGTGGGTCAGAAAGAGAGGAGGGATCGGCCTTGGGCAAAGTGGGGGTGGGGGATCAGGTCTGGGAGAGCTCCCTCTGGCTAGGAGGACCTGGGTGGTGGGGCAGCCAGAGCAGAGGGAGGGCCAGGAGCAGGATCCCAAAAGGCCTGTACATAGGGAACTTCAGACCATTTCCCGTTCCTGCGGCAGAAGTTATCTAAGTCAGTGAGGATATTAAAATCGAAAGTCCCAAAAATAAAAGCCATTTAAGGCGGAGATCCTGAGAAAGGCTCAGTTTGGAGAAGCTGCGTGTCAGACAGCCCAGCGGAGTCTGGGGTCGGCTTTGGACTCCTGATTTCCCACGTCATCACCCAGGGTGGCCGAGAGAGTGAGGCTAGATAGAGACTGGCGTCCCAGGTGTCTACCTAGGATCACGGAATGGACGGAGACCTCAGGGCTGTTGGGACGTCTCCACAGCAGTCCTGGAGGCCAGAACGGAGACCTCAAGCCTATCGGGACGTCTCCACGACAGCCTTGGAGGCCGGAGGCCTCACCCTGTAAGGCGGACGGAGGGTTCCCTGACGCGGCCACGATTTCGGACAGGTACCCGGAGGACTCGGCACCCCAAGTGAGGACCGGGAAGGAGGAGGGCACTCACCGCTCACAGCTGCCGGATCGGGTGGGAGGCTGGCAGTTCCCTGCTACGTCCGAGGACGGAGGGGAAGGAGAGGCCCTCACGGGGGGACCGTGGGGCACAATCTCCTCCCCGGTTTTGGCACCAGATGTAAGATCTCGGCGCAGCAAGAGACCGGCAAGTCGGCCAGATTATAAGCAAAGAGTTAAGTTTTATTTGGGATCCTGCTCCTGGGCGAGGTTCATGGGTCCGTGAGCGGGGCCTGTGAAGTCGTACCCAGAGGCGGGGTAAGGGGCTTCTATCTGCTCACGGTAAAAAACTTAAGTCAGGGGAGGGGTAAGGTCTTGCGCCCACACAGAGGCAGTTTCTTTGTTGGAGCTGTACTCAATCTGGGCGGGAAGATTCCGGATGCAGCTGGTGCCGGTGAGGAGCCAGCGGGAGACCTCCAGGTTGCGTCCTGAGACCACTGCCTCCTGGGCCGGCTAGGCCCCTGGGCCCCCATCGGCCTAACGGGTGCCTCTGCGTGAAGAGGAAGGAGCACTCTCTCTGGCTCCTCCTGCTCCTATCGAAAGCCAACCCAGGGCTCAAGGGTCCAGTTTGGTTCCAGCTCCTCAGACTGTGTAGGTGTCAGACGTTGGCCACGGCTGACGACATGGATGGTTCATCCAGATCAATAGTTTTCTTTTATAATTGATATTACCTTTGCAATTATGTTTTAGTTACCCAGGTAACCATCCCCAACAAGCAGACTCGCCTTCTCCACACAATGCACATTCCCTCAGCTGGTGGAGGGCACACCCAGGGCTCTCCCATCAGTCTCGACTCTAGCAGCTCTCAGGCAGGGCGGAATCAGCATCAAGGTCCTCCTGTGTGCCAGGCGCATGCTGGGGCTCTGGGCACAGCGAGGAACCTGGCAGACAAGTCCCCTTGTCTCCCAGTCTACAAACAAGTGAATGCAGAGAGAGAGACTTCAGAGAGCCCTGCATTTGGAAGGAAAACCGGGGGAGGGGCTCATGACTGGCGGCAAGTCCAGATGCAAGGGTTCTGGGAAGACACCGTGGCGGAGGTGACTCTGAGCTGGGGCCAGAATGGCAAGAAGCCGGCATGACAGGCTTGGGGCAGATCCCTCTGGATGGAAGGACTGACTGCAAGTCCCGATGCCTTGAGGCTGGAGCATGGGGCTGGCTGGGGATCCGCAGCCAGCGTGGCTGGGGCAGAGAGGGGCAGTGAGGCCATCCCCGCGGGATCCCATCTGGCCTGGTGGACCCTGCAAGTTTCTGGCGATGCATTCTAAGTACAACAAATGCCCAGCGGAGCTTTTAAAGCACAAGAGAAACGTGTTCTGTGGCTCCTTTAAAAATACCTTCATACTCTGCTGGCACGGGATGGGTTGTTAAGGATGGGGTGGGAAGAAGAGACGCTGGGAGGCCAGTTCCAGCTACATTGCAGAGATGCAGGCAAGAGCTCCTGCTGAGGGCTTCCCTGGTGGGCCAGTGGGTAAGGACACCGCCTTGCAGTGCAAGGGGCGCCAGTTCGATCCCTGACCTGGGAAGATCCCACATGCTGTGGAGCGGCTGGACCGATGTGTCCAACTACCAAGCCAGAGCTCTGGAGTGAGAGGCCACTGCAACGGGAGGCCCACATAGGCCAAAGAACAAAGGTGGATGAAAAATAGATAAAGACCAATACAAGTGGCCAAAAAAAAAAAAATAAGACCTGCTGCTGACTCAGGCACAGGGGCGGCAGGGAGGGAAGTGGTTCTGGAGAACAGAGGGAGGCCCAGGCAGGCGGCAGGGGGTGGAGGGGGTTGGGGAGGCGGCACTGAACTTGTTCCACCTGTGAGAGCAGAAAGTTTTTCCCCCAGGACCCTCTCCCCTTCCTATTCCTTTGCCGCCCCCCCCCCCCCGCCCCACCCCATACTGTGGTTCTTTTTCCTCTCTCACTAAAACCCTGCCTCCTCTTGCCTCCAATCTTCAGCATGGATTGTTCCCACCTTCTCAGCTTTATCCAGTTCTGCAACTGCTCTGGTGGGGAGTGGGGTGGGCTGGGGCCGTCACTGAGGTCCTCGAGGGGAGGGGAGGAGCAGAGCCCACACAGGGTCTAGCCCAAGAGTAGCCGCTTACTTTTTAAAAAGCAGACCTATCACACTGCAAAGATCAACCTCGGGCTAAGGGCGTCCTTTATCCTGTGCCATATTATATAAGATACAATGCTACGAGTGTCCGTTTGCAGACCGTGAGCCAGTTTACAAAAGTCTTCCTTCTATGACCTGAGCCAGAGTGTTGGTCAGAAAAGGATGCAGCACCGTGAGTGAAGGAAAAGGCAAGCCACTCGGTGGGAAAAGACATTTGCAAATAAGACTCCCATGAGGAATCAATGAAAGAAAAGGAGACAGACAACCTAACAGAAAAATGGACAAATGACTGGAATAGCCATTTCCCAACAGAGGATATCTAGAGGGTCAATAAAGATAGAAAAATGCACTCAATTTTAATCAGAGAAATGCAGCTTAAACTCACAGTGGTTGCCAATTCGCACACCCACGAGCGGGACGAACATGAAATCGCTAGACCATATCCAGGGTTGGCAAGGATGTGGGTAGCACAACCAGAAACGTCATGGACAGTCTAGTGCAGGCATTTTGGCAGCTCTTGGATCATATCTAGTAGCACGGAGCACGTGTACACGCATTCTCAGTCATGTCTCTTTGGCGAGCCCATGGGCTGTAGCCCACGAGGCTCCTTTGGTCCATGGCACTTCCCAGGCAAGAATACGGGACTAGGTTCCCATTTCCTCCTCTAGGGTATCTTCCTGACCCAGGCATGGAACCCTAGACTCTTGCGTCTCCTGCATTGGCAGGGGGATTCTTTACCACCAGCACCACCTGAGAAGCCCTAAATGCATATATACATACTGCGGTGATTCCATCTATACCAAATTCAAAACAGATTCGCATCCAGGAGAGCCGGAATCCATGCAGGGCAGTGAGAGACGGGAGGCGGACAGGAGCAGCCTCGTGGAATGCTGGTCATGTTGTCTTCGTCTGGTCCCTGTGTCACGGATGTGCTCAGTTTGTGCAAAATCGTTTTCAATCCATGTACTTGTGTGTGTGTGTGCGCGCGCGTGTGTGTAAACTTTACCTTCAAATATATCAACTTTTAAAAATAACAAAACACATTGCAGAAGGATTTTGAGTGAGGAGTATATTCACTCCCTACCCCACATGACTTTGGAGTGCAACCTATCTAAATTTTCCCGCGTAATTGTGTAGCTTAGCTGGAATTTTAACACAAATGGGGTTCCGCTGTATCTTAATGAGCTGTTTTTCATTTTAGAGCTGGAATCCTCCGTCCCAGCACTGTCGACCTTTAGGCGGGAGCACGCTCAGTTGGGAGGACTGTGCTGTGCGCTGTGGAACGCTCAGCCGCGTCCTAGACCTCGACCCACTCGTCCCTTCTTGTCACGATAACCAGAAATATCTCCAGACATTGCCAAAGTCCTGAGGGTAGTGTCGCCAGATAAAATGCAAGACATCTGGTTCATACGCACTCTCTGGGACTTTTTTTTGACTTAAAAAAATTACCCGTTGCTTATCTGAGATTCAATACTGGGCATCCTGCACTTTAATTTACTCAATCTGGCAACCTACTGGCGAGACAAATCCTTCCTGGTTGAGAACCAGAATTCTCTCCTGTGGCTGATTCCCTTTCTGGACACGAGCAGCCTGTTCTTCTCTACAACAGGGCTGCTGTGCTCCACAGCACCGACGTGCCCTGATTGGCGAAGACATCCCTTCTGAGAGACGTTTTGCTTGTCCATTCGAGGTTCCCTGATACAAGTCACAGAAACCCTGGCTCAGTCTTGCCTTGACCACAAGTACATCCCCATTTCTGCACAGCAGGAAGCCTGGAGTGAGCCTTGGGCTGTGGGGCGCTGGAAACAGCCTCCTCCCTCGTTTGGCTCACCCCCCTCTCAGAAGTGGGCAGAGAGCACCGCCGAGCTCTCTCCATAGACTTCGCGGCAGAGCTCATCGCTGTTTTGCCTGATGTTTCAGTAGGTGAGATTCGTCATATACCCACTCTTGACCTATCACTGACAGAGGGCGTGGCCACCCTTAAACCCATCAAGAGCACCCAATCAACCGGTGGCTGTGCTTTTTCCCTGAAGCACCTGTTGGAGGTGGGAGGGACCAGAACAGGCGTGGTTCCTGTTAAGGTGTTAAGGAGGGCTTCGGTGCTGGTGGGCAGCAGACCCCCCGTCTGCTGATTCTGCCTCTGCATTGTTTTGTTGCCACTAATCCTCCCATCCGCTCCCCCAGCAAGACGTGGAGGCTCTTCCAGATCAGATCGCGGTGCTCCCTGCTTGAAGCCCCTTAGTGCCTCCCTCAGCTGTTGGAAGCTAGAAAGCCTTAACTATGGCGTGGTCCCCTGGTCCTTCCGGCCAGATCTTGTACGGACCCATGGGGCTTCCTCACTCCTCCTCAAACAGGACCAACCCCACCCTGTCTCAGGAAATTACATCTGCTCCTCCTCTTGCCCAAATCATGCGTCCTGGGCTCCTTCTCTGCTCCCTGCTCAGACCTCCCCAGAGACGGGCCTTGCCCGGGCACCTCATCACATCACACGTAGCCACCCTGGGATCGCCTTCCCCAGGCTAATCAGAGGTCAGATCACCTTGGTTGCCTACCTGTGTTTGTCAACTGTCTCCTCCTGCTTCTCTCTCTGCTTCTTGGGGGCAGGCCCTCAACGTCCTGGTCACTGCTGTGTCCTTGGGGCCTTCTGGGAGAGGTCCGTGCCCCTAGAACCTTCTCCACATACACTGACTGAACCAAGCATGAGCGGGTGCACCTCTGTGTACCAGGCAAGTCCAGGCCGGCTGCTTATCTGCCGCCATAAAACCCCAGTGCTCAGAAAACCTTCTCTTCACCTATATGGCAATCGACCTGACCCAAATTGATATGAGGCTATTTAGAGTCTTGGTGCATCTCAGTTACTGTGACTAGGTATGCAGCCTGCTGCAGGAATATGTGCCACAAAGTGACTGTTTCCAGTCACATCCGTTCAGTTCAGTGACTCAGTCGAGTCTGACTCTTTGCCATTCCAGGGCCTGCGGCACGCCAGGCTTCCCCGTCCTTCACCACCTCCCAGAGCCTGCCCAACTCGTGTCCATTGACTCAGGGATGCCATGCAACCACCTCGTTCTTGTCGCCCTCTTCTCCTTCTGCCTTCTGTTTTCCCAGCATCGGAGTCTTTTCCAGTACGTCGTCCCTTCGCATCAGGTGGCCAAAGTATTGGAGCTTCAGCTTCTTTCTTTCCCATGACTATTCCGGGCTGATGTCCTCTGGATTGACTGGTTTGATCTCCTTGCTGTCCAAGGGACTCTCAAGAGGCTGTGCCGACACCACAGCTCAAAGGCATCAGTGACTCCAATGATGTAATCATCTTTCGATTCTTTATCATTAATGATATCACCAAGATCATCCAGTGAAAAGTGACAGTTCGAGAATATCTTTTCTACCTCCCATTTCCCAGTCCAGACTTTTCCCCCTGCCCTTCCCCTCCCGTCCCACTCCCCTCCCCCTCCGTCTCCTTTCTCGGGTCCGGCTCTTTCCCGAGGCATCAGCTCCGCCCCCACCCCGAGGCGCGGCCCTATAGGTGGAGAATCGTGGGAGAGGTCGCGGCCCCGCCTCTCCCCTTCTTCCCCTACACACGGAAGCTCAGTGGCCCCCAAGCCAGAATGTCTGACGCCCGGGTCGCCGGCCGCCTACCCACCTTGCTGCTTGGCCTGCTGGCCGGCCTCCAACAGAGGCTGGGGTGGGGTGACAGATAACTACCCATTTGCTCTGTTCCTCTCCTGGCATTTCTTCCCCCTCTACTGCCTGGGAGCAGCCGGGATGAAAGGAAACCAGGTTGTCAATGAATGTTCTTTCATTCATTCTGCCAAAATCGCTGCAGCCACATGTGGTCTCTTCTTCACCTGCCCTAAGGGATTCAAATGCTGCGGTGACATCTGTTGCCAGGGGTACCAGCCAGAGCAGCACGCGTTCTTCTCCGGCCCCGTGAGGATCTTTGTCGTCATCTTCCTGATCACGATAGCCCTCTTGTGCATCTGTGGCCTGGCCAAGCGCTTGTACCTCACCTGCAGAAAGTCAGAGCAGGAGCCCCCTGTGCATCACGGAGGGCCACTGGAACAGCCCCGCATTGCTCCTGTAGAGAGGGTCACGGCATCCGTGTCTGACCCCCCACCTCCCTACAGTAGTGAGATTATTCTGAAGCCTGTGCTGGGTCTGCCTCCCTTGGAGCCGCCGCCTCCCTACAGCTTCAGGCCTGAAGAGTGTGCCGGGGTGCGCAGAGGCATCGACAACCCCGCCTTCTGAGCCGTCTTCCGCCTGGAGCCCTGTTGTCAGCCCCCTTGTCCCCAAGGCCTCCTGCGTCAAGCCAGAGACTCTCAGGAGCCCTGGAACACCCCCGCCCACCCGACCGCACCTCCAGCCATGCTTGGCTTTAAACTTATTGCTTTTCTACCCTTTCTCCCGTCTCGAGGGCGGGTCTGGGGTGACAGGTCCATCCCTCACCCTTCGTTGTAAGTTAGAGGCTGCCAGGAGGAACAGGAGAGGAGTTGGAGGTGCCCAGCCGAGGGAGGGGCTGCCCTGAGCCGTGGAGGGAGCTGCGCTGGGGGTGAGTGTGGCCTGGACGGCCAGCTCGGAGATGTCTGGGAGGCGCCAGGCGCTCGGGAGGTGGCCTGCTTCGCCTCTACCTCCTTTTCTACCGGAATAGAGAGACCCCTACACACGGAAGCTCAGTGGCCCCAAGCCAGAATGTCTGACGCCCGGGTCGGCCGCCTACCCACCTTGCTGCTTGGCCTGCTGGCCGGCCTCCAACAGAGGCTGGGGTGGGGTGACAGATAACTACCCATTTGCTCTGTTCCTCTCCTGGCATTTCTTCCCCCTCTACTGCCTGGGAGCAGCCGGGATGAAAGGAAACCAGGTTGTCAATGAATGTTCTTTCATTCATTCTGCCAAAATCGCTGCAGCCACATGTGGTCTCTTCTTCACCTGCCCTAAGGGATTCAAATGCTGCGGTGACATCTGTTGCCAGGGGTACCAGCCAGAGCAGCACGCGTTCTTCTCCGGCCCCGTGAGGATCTTTGTCGTCATCTTCCTGATCACGATAGCCCTCTTGTGCATCTGTGGCCTGGCCAAGCGCTTGTACCTCACCTGCAGAAAGTCAGAGCAGGAGCCCCCTGTGCATCACGGAGGGCCACTGGAACAGCCCCGCATTGCTCCTGTAGAGAGGGTCACGGCATCCGTGTCTGACCCCCCACCTCCCTACAGTAGTGAGATTATTCTGAAGCCTGTGCTGGGTCTGCCTCCCTTGGAGCCGCCGCCTCCCTACAGCTTCAGGCCTGAAGAGTGTGCCGGGGTGCGCAGAGGCATCGACAACCCCGCCTTCTGAGCCGTCTTCCGCCTGGAGCCCTGTTGTCAGCCCCCTTGTCCCCAAGGCCTCCTGCGTCAAGCCAGAGACTCTCAGGAGCCCTGGAACACCCCCGCCCACCCGACCGCACCTCCAGCCATGCTTGGCTTTAAACTTATTGCTTTTCTACCCTTTCTCCCGTCTCGAGGGCGGGTCTGGGGTGACAGGTCCATCCCTCACCCTTCGTTGTAAGTTAGAGGCTGCCAGGAGGAACAGGAGAGGAGTTGGAGGTGCCCAGCCGAGGGAGGGGCTGCCCTGAGCCGTGGAGGGAGCTGCGCTGGGGGTGAGTGTGGCCTGGACGGCCAGCTCGGAGATGTCTGGGAGGGCGCCAGGCGCTCGGGGAGGTGGCCTGCTTCGCCTCTACCTCCTTTTCTACCGGAATAGAGAAGACCACCCCATGGCCCTCCCCACCCCCAACACCTGTGCTCACTAAATTTCAGCGGATTGTTGCTGAAAAAAAAAAAAAAAAAAAAAAAGAAAAGTGACAGTTCATGGGCATTTTATCAGTGAGGATTAGGCATGGGTACAAATCACAGAGACCTAAGCCAGAAATGTGCTGCTCAAGTGAAACCTGGAGCCTGATAGCTGAGGCCTGGCATGACGTCAGTCACGCAGGCCCCTTCTCTGATTACTCTGCTGGGTATGATCTCTGTCCCCGAGATCTCTGCTCAGTCTAACGTGGTTGCTGGTGCTCCAGGCATCAGGTCCTGCCTTGCAACCCCGAGAAGAAAGACGGGATAAAGACAACAGCACCAGGCAACTGCCTTTTCAGAAGGTTCCTGGAGTCTGCTACTTCTCATTGGCCAGAGCTTGGGCCCGTGGCCTTACCTACATGGGAGACGAGGGAATGCCTTTATGCTAGATGGCCATGGACCCAGCCCCAAATCAAGGACTCTGTGCCTATGGAAGGAGGGCAGGTAGACGGGTACACAGCCTGTGATTGCGGCCATGCTGGACGAGACTCTTGGCCATTTTTACTTCTTCACTGAAGACTCGTCTGTTCACACTCTCCTTTTCCTGTTGCATTAGTTAAATTCTTATTTTTAGTGATACTTCTCGTGGGGAGCTCACGACTGTAACAACAGGGCTTGGCTCTAAAGATTCGTGGCCCAGTCAAATGGGAGACGCAGTGGCGGGCCCAGCTCTGCCCCTGACTTGTCTCAGGCACCCTACGATGCTAGCTTCCTTCCCCTAAGTCAGGGGTCACCCAGGGCTGGCCGCGTATCACAAGCCCCTGGAATGCAGCGACCTAGGAGGCTGGGACTCAGTGAAAGCCAGGGACTGGGCCGGGCAGTGTCACCAAGGCCCCTAGCTGAGAACCATGCCCACCGAGTGTGAGTTTGCCCTAAATTGTTAACAAACTTCTTTATTTGTCATTCTCTTCCTCTTGGTCATCTGGAGCAGTACAGATGTGGCTGGTTTCTCCTCCACTCAGCCGCCTGGAAACATCTATAAAGGATTCGTGCACCCCCGATCCCCACTGAGCCTTCCCTTTACCAAGCTAAAGCCCCCCCACTTTCTTCCATGTCTCTTGTCTGACAGAATTTCCAAACCTACCGAACGGTATTGTTCTCAGCAGAGGGACACCTGCGGGTCAAGCTCTCTCCCGAAAGTGTTCACAGCTTCTCCAGGTGGGGTCGGGGCTGCACGGGAGAGGCGCGAACCCTCACAGCCCTCCGTCTGGACACTATGTTTCCATTCATGGGGCCCATGGCGGCACCAGCCCTAGAACCAGGCCTCATTGTGTGAACTGACACCCACACCTGCCATCGCCTCCAGGAGTAGGAACAACATATTGGCGATGTATGTCGGCCTGTGGCTACAACTAACCCAAAGCAACTCCAGCACGCCAGCTAGAGAGGCATCACCTCACACGGGAAGGCAGAGACGGACAGGCCCAGGCCCCGAGCGACCCTCAGCTCCACCGTTTCTTCAAATAAGAGCATTGTTCTCTTTCCCTTTCTTCATCTTAGAATGTTCCCTAAAGCCCCTCCTGGCTACCAGGCCGCAGTGGTTCCAGTAGCCTCTTCCCAGTTAGGTTACAACAAGGGCATCCAGAACACAAGCCCTCCTTCCCCTCCAAGCTCACCCATAGGTTCTTTCTCTTGGGAGGAATCAAGTCACATGGTCATTCCTAAACCAATCACTGGCAAGGGGGACAGGGCCACCATGACAGCCGTGCCCAATCCCCATTTGCCTGGGGCTGGGGTCAGAGCCGTGTCCAGTACTGAGGGTAGGTGGGGCAAGTCCTCCAGAACCTGATGAGGATTCTTTTAGGGAAGGTACAGCAGGGAAATGGAGGTTCAGCCGAGAGCCCCGGCAGAGAGAACGGCGGGTGCGAAGGCCCAGAGGCATGACTGGATGAAGGGTCTTATCAGCCTGGCTGAAGGAGATTATTTAAACACACGAGGGGCAGAACCAGAGTCACGCCCATCACAGTCCCTGTGCCTGTGACAAAGAAACAAGGCAGGCCGGCAACAGAGGCAGGGAGGCCAGTGACGAGGCTGCTCCAGTCGCCCAGGTGAAGGGCGACATGGCTTGGACCGCAGGGAGAATGGCATCTGGTGTCAGGTTCAAGATGGGGTTTTCAAGTCAGGTTGGCTGAATGTGCTGAGGTCCAGGCCTGGGGAGCCAGGGGCAGAGCTCAGGAAAGAGAGCCCACGTTGCTGGCCGGAGCGGCTGAGTGGTGCCATTTACACAGACAGCAGGTGGCTCTGGAGGGAGGGGCTGCGTGGGGTGTCTGGGCCAGATATGTCACCGAGAGTCAGCCACATGTGGAGGGTATTTGAAGTCCTGGGACTTTAGAGAGTGCGCTCAGTGGAGAATCAGCGAGTGGATGTGTTTGTGAACCCACGCCTTTCTCTGGCCATGGTAGGACTCTGAGACAGAGATGGAGGCCAAGACTAAGGCGCACTAGAGAGACTGGACTTCACCTTGAAGATACCATTTGTAGGACCTCATGACCCAAGCGGATGCAGACATGGCAGGAGACATGGAGTGCACACCTAGGTTTGGGTTTCAGAGAGGACTGGGAGCTACTAACGTGAACCATCAACCCCGCCGGCTCTGCCCTGCCCGGGGCCTGGGTCTTCCCACACCCTGCCCACGCCCCGCCTCCCTAGAGACCCCTGCTCTGCCTCAGCATCTCTCAGCTCCCAAGAGTCAGAGGCCATGTCTCCTTGAGCTTTCTCAACTGTGGACACCAGCCAGGGCCAGGGCCCCACATGGCACATAGGCTCTGGGCTGACTCCAAGTAAAACACCTGGGAAAGCCCGCTGGGCGGGGGGCGCTGCTGAGGCACAGCGGAGGGAGGAAGCAAGCAGGTGCGTCCCTCAGCGAGGCAAAGGAGGGGCACAGCCTCCAGGAAAACTGCCTTCCTGGCTTGCTCTGATCCTTGACACCTCTTCTCCGCAGAAACTAGTTCCTTGGGGCAGGGGCATCCAGAACTTTCTAAATTTTTAAAATTATTAATCCCCTTCGGCTATGGTTTCTGTTGACAGGTTTTCATTTTTAGGTTTTGAGTTGATTATTATTTTAAATTAAAAACCTTTTACGTTTTGCCTCTTATGTATATATAGGGAATTTATAGGGAAATATGTACTTTATGGAATAAATTTTAAGAACTACAATATATTTTATTTTAAATAAAGCAACGGACCTCTCGTCTTACACAGCTAAATTACTGATTATAGACTTGCTGAGCCGACCTAAGCGTTCAGAAAATTGTATCAAGAGTTTTATATTTTGACTTCAAAGCCTCCTTAATAAAATCTTTTTACTAAAAACAAACAAGCAAAACTTGTTCTTCCCTCGTCCAGGAAACAAGAGTCCAGCCCGTTCAGCTCCTGAGCCCAAGCCGGGCCATCTCCACTCCCAGCCCCTCCGCTCCCTGCACAGTCAGGCCCTCCTCTGTGACGGGCCTCCAAGCCCATCCTGCCCGGACATAAAAAAGTCAAGCCACTTCCTTGCCCAACATCATCCAATGAGCCTTTTCCTCCAAATGGTAGGCCCCTCCTTCCACCCTTCGGAAGGTACCTTAACACCCCACACATCCAAACCCTCCAAGAACTGGTAAGGCCTGGGCAAGAAGGAAGCTCAAATACCATAGGTCTAAAGATTTAAGTTGGAAATGAAGCTAAGAATCTGTACTAACGTGAACCATCAACCCCGCGGCTCTGCCCTGCCCGGGGCCTGGGTCTTCCCACACCCTGCCCACGCCCCGCCTCCCTAGAGACCCCTGCTCTGCCTCAGCATCTCTCAGCTCCCAAGAGTCAGAGGCCATGTCTCCTTGAGCTTTCTCAACTGTGGACACCAGCCAGGGCCAGGGCCCCACATGGCACATAGGCTCTGGGCTGACTCCAAGTAAAACACCTGGGAAAGCCCGCTGGGCGGGGGGCGCTGCTGAGGCACAGCGGAGGGAGGAAGCAAGCAGGTGCGTCCCTCAGCGAGGCAAAGGAGGGGCACAGCCTCCAGGAAAACTGCCTTCCTGGCTTGCTCTGATCCTTGACACCTCTTCTCCGCAGAAACTAGTTCCTTGGGGCAGGGGCATCCAGAACTTTCTAAATTTTTAAAATTATTAATCCCCTTCGGCTATGGTTTCTGTTGACAGGTTTTCATTTTTAGGTTTTGAGTTGATTATTATTTTAAATTAAAAACCTTTTACGTTTTGCCTCTTATGTATATATAGGGAATTTATAGGGAAATATGTACTTTATGGAATAAATTTTAAGAACTACAATATATTTTATTTTAAATAAAGCAACGGACCTCTCGTCTTACACAGCTAAATTACTGATTATAGACTTGCTGAGCCGACCTAAGCGTTCAGAAAATTGTATCAAGAGTTTTATATTTTGACTTCAAAGCCTCCTTAATAAAATCTTTTTACTAAAAACAAACAAGCAAAACTTGTTCTTCCCTCGTCCAGGAAACAAGAGTCCAGCCCGTTCAGCTCCTGAGCCCAAGCCGGGCCATCTCCACTCCCAGCCCCTCCGCTCCCTGCACAGTCAGGCCCTCCTCTGTGACGGGCCTCCAAGCCCATCCTGCCCGGACATAAAAAAGTCAAGCCACTTCCTTGCCCAACATCATCCAATGAGCCTTTTCCTCCAAATGGTAGGCCCCTCCTTCCACCCTTCGCGGAAGGTACCTTAACACCCCCCACACATCCAAACCCCTCCAAGAACTGGTAAGGCCTGGGCAAGAAGGGAAGCTCAAATACCATAGGTCTAAAGATTTAAGTTGGAAATGAAGCTAAGAAATCGTGGCACATCCTCCTGGTTTTTTAAATTATTTATTTATTTGGCTGCTCTGGGTCTTAGTTGCGGCATGTGGGATCTAGTTCCCAGACCAGGGCTCGAACCCGGGCCCCACTGCATTGGGAGCACAGAGTCTTAATCACTGGACCACCAGGGAAGTCCCCATCCTCGTGTTTTGACAAATACACCTTCATAATGACCTAGGACCAATCTGAGCTTCAAGTCCTTGGACACTGTGACCGTGGCGGCTCTAGGAAAGCGAGCTCCCATTTTCCAGCTCTCCACACATCCCTTTTCTTCTCACCCCAGAGCCATCTCTCAGCTTAAGGGGTCTCAGATGCCTGCAAATAGCAACCCCCAACCCGCACATCCGAGTTCTGCCAACACTTCCCACACACAGCGACCCCTCGGCCATCTCTTGTGCCCATCCCAGTCCACCCTGGGAAGACAGACCATGGAAGCTGGCCTAAGGCCAACTGGGCAGATGATCCTGGAGTCCCAGGTATTCTGAGCAGGATCTAGAGGGGGGAGTCCCTGGGCATGCACGCGTCAGCCCTGCAGGAAGGCACAGGGCGCCAGAGGCGGGTCCAAGCAGGCCCTCGGATGTGCCAGCCCAGGCCAGGGCCCTCTTGACCCCGGTCCCCTCCGCCTCCTTCCCTTCCCCTGTCTGGGGCCTAAATTGAAATAGTGTTAAGACCTGACCTCTGTCCCTCCAGGTCATCCCATGCTCTCTATGACTGGGAAGGCTCTCCCCCATTTCCTAATCTCTGGACTTAGTCATCTCATCTTGAAATGAAGCATTTGTACAGAAAGCCCAGAGTAACCAGAATTCTAACAGCAAGAATCAGAATTTGGGGTCTGCCCACGCTTAGGACTTCCAGCCTCAGCCCCAGGCTCAGGACGGCCACAGGCCCTGGGCCTCTTACAAAGCTGGCCTTCCCTCCATCTGGGCCTACAGGTTGGGATGCCGATGTGTCCTAACCCCCCGAAAGGAAGTTGGGATGCCGAGAACTGGTAAGGCCTGGGCAAGAAGGAAGCTCAAATACCATAGGTCTAAAGATTTAAGTTGGAAATGAAGCTAAGAAATCGTGGCACATCCTCCTGGTTTTTTAAATTATTTATTTATTTGGCTGCTCTGGGTCTTAGTTGCGGCATGTGGGATCTAGTTCCCAGACCAGGGCTCGAACCCGGGCCCCACTGCATTGGGAGCACAGAGTCTTAATCACTGGACCACCAGGGAAGTCCCCATCCTCGTGTTTTGACAAATACACCTTCATAATGACCTAGGACCAATCTGAGCTTCAAGTCCTTGGACACTGTGACCGTGGCGGCTCTAGGAAAGCGAGCTCCCATTTTCCAGCTCTCCACACATCCCTTTTCTTCTCACCCCAGAGCCATCTCTCAGCTTAAGGGGTCTCAGATGCCTGCAAATAGCAACCCCCAACCCGCACATCCGAGTTCTGCCAACACTTCCCACACACAGCGACCCCTCGGCCATCTCTTGTGCCCATCCCAGTCCACCCTGGGAAGACAGACCATGGAAGCTGGCCTAAGGCCAACTGGGCAGATGATCCTGGAGTCCCAGGTATTCTGAGCAGGATCTAGAGGGGGGAGTCCCTGGGCATGCACGCGTCAGCCCTGCAGGAAGGCACAGGGCGCCAGAGGCGGGTCCAAGCAGGCCCTCGGATGTGCCAGCCCAGGCCAGGGCCCTCTTGACCCCGGTCCCCTCCGCCTCCTTCCCTTCCCCTGTCTGGGGCCTAAATTGAAATAGTGTTAAGACCTGACCTCTGTCCCTCCAGGTCATCCCATGCTCTCTATGACTGGGAAGGCTCTCCCCCATTTCCTAATCTCTGGACTTAGTCATCTCATCTTGAAATGAAGCATTTGTACAGAAAGCCCAGAGTAACCAGAATTCTAACAGCAAGAATCAGAATTTGGGGTCTGCCCACGCTTAGGACTTCCAGCCTCAGCCCCAGGCTCAGGACGGCCACAGGCCCTGGGCCTCTTACAAAGCTGGCCTTCCCTCCACTCTCTGGGCCTACAGGTTGGGATGCCCCGATGTGTCCTAACAGGGCCTCGGGCCCTTGGGTGCTGGCCTGAAGGGAAGTCTGGAGGAAGCTCTCTAGGAGAAACAAGCACAGGGTGGGGCTCCTTCCCAGACTGCCCCTGATAAGCCCTGCCAGCTCGGGAAAATTCCCGTTTCTGATCTTGTTCCCTAAGTGTAAATATTGAGCAGGGCTAAAGCATCTTACTTCGCAGGGCTGCTGTGGGCATTTGATGCAGATTGGCCTGTGCAGCAGATAGGTGGGATTGGCCCACTGCCCTACGGACACCAGAAAGCTAAGAAGTGGCCCAGGCAAGACCATCTTGAAGCTGAGTGTGTCAGAGGCAGAGTTGGTTCTGCAAATCAGTTACTCTTAGGAGAGATGTGAGGCATGGGGCCATAGGGTACGCGTCTGGGACCCCTCCCTGCCTTAGCAGAGGGACCCTCAACGCATCATCAGCTTCCAGGGCGTCCGTTGGGGGCTATGGTCCTGGCGCCAGCAGCTCGGGTCCCGCACACAGACCAAGAAGCAGCCGCCTCCAATGCGTCCCAGGTCCACACTGTTACTTAGAAAGTCAACACAAGCGCGACCCTGGGTCTTCAGCCCGCCCAGTAAGTCCACAGAGCTCTCGGTCCCCTCTCATTAACCTTCCCTGCCTCAGCTGGCTATAGAGAATTCTGTTGTCTGCAACAAAGCCCAGGCCAAATTCATAGCTGTTGTAGGGGCAGGGACCAGAAATGGTTTTCTGCAAGAGTGAGTAGAAGAAGGAGTGTGGACGGGCGGGTGTAACCTCCTGGACCCTGACAGATTCTGGTAGGGAGGGGCAGCTATTGGAGGAGGAAATCAGGGACAAGGATTTCTGGAAGCTACAGCTTCCGTGTCTTCGCCCTTGTTATTTTGCCTCCTTTATGTATGATCTTGCTTACCTTGAGGAGAAACATGATGACCTAAGACAGGCTGTCAGGGACATCAGGGTCCGAGGGCTCTTTCAGTCCATTAAAGGAGATTTGAGGTCCCCAGCTCAGGACGGCCCCACAGGCCCTGGGCCCCTAACCAGAATTCTAACAGCAAGAATCAGAATTTGGGGTCTGCCCACGCTTAGGACTTCCAGCCTCAGCCCCAGGCTCAGTGGGGCCACAGGCCCTGGGCCTCTTACAAAGCTGGCCTTCCCTCCACTCTCTGGGCCTACAGGTTGGGATGCCCCGATGTGTCCTAACAGGGCCTCGGGCCCTTGGGTGCTGGCCTGAAGGGAAGTCTGGAGGAAGCTCTCTAGGAGAAACAAGCACAGGGTGGGGCTCCTTCCCAGACTGCCCCTGATAAGCCCTGCCAGCTCGGGAAAATTCCCGTTTCTGATCTTGTTCCCTAAGTGTAAATATTGAGCAGGGCTAAAGCATCTTACTTCGCAGGGCTGCTGTGGGCATTTGATGCAGATTGGCCTGTGCAGCAGATAGGTGGGATTGGCCCACTGCCCTACGGACACCAGAAAGCTAAGAAGTGGCCCAGGCAAGACCATCTTGAAGCTGAGTGTGTCAGAGGCAGAGTTGGTTCTGCAAATCAGTTACTCTTAGGAGAGATGTGAGGCATGGGGCCATAGGGTACGCGTCTGGGACCCCTCCCTGCCTTAGCAGAGGGACCCTCAACGCATCATCAGCTTCCAGGGCGTCCGTTGGGGGCTATGGTCCTGGCGCCAGCAGCTCGGGTCCCGCACACAGACCAAGAAGCAGCCGCCTCCAATGCGTCCCAGGTCCACACTGTTACTTAGAAAGTCAACACAAGCGCGACCCTGGGTCTTCAGCCCGCCCAGTAAGTCCACAGAGCTCTCGGTCCCCTCTCATTAACCTTCCCTGCCTCAGCTGGCTATAGAGAATTCTGTTGTCTGCAACAAAGCCCAGGCCAAATTCATAGCTGTTGTAGGGGCAGGGACCAGAAATGGTTTTCTGCAAGAGTGAGTAGAAGAAGGAGTGTGGACGGGCGGGTGTAACCTCCTGGACCCTGACAGATTCTGGTAGGGAGGGGCAGCTATTGGAGGAGGAAATCAGGGACAAGGATTTCTGGAAGCTACAGCTTCCGTGTCTTCGCCCTTGTTATTTTGCCTCCTTTATGTATGATCTTGCTTACCTTGAGGAGAAACATGATGACCTAAGACAGGCTGTCAGGGACATCAGGGTCCGAGGGCTCTTTCAGTCCATTAAAGGAGATTTGAGGTGGGGCCCCCAATTCCCAAAGGAGCTGGGCAGGAAGGGATGTGGCAGGCCTGGCACTGAGAAGAGAGGACAACCCGGCCGGGGACCCAGGCCTACAGGAGAAGAAAGGGGACCCCGACCAGGCCGAGAGGCCACTCTGGGCCCCACAGGGAAGAGGGACCACGGAGATCACAAGCCCCTTGGGGCCCCGGGGTGAGCGGAGGCAGGTAAGCGCCGATGAGGGGGCAGCGCCAGAGACCCTGCCACCCAGGGTCACACATCAGGATGTCTTGGGACAAAAAATGGAGTGAAAGTGAAGACGCTCAGAGCTAAGGCCCCGAGGAAGGAGACAGTAGCTGAGTTACCAGGACGGTCAGTCCGAAAGCAGGGCTAGCGATGAGAGACGGGGTGGCCCGCGGGGGACAGGAAGAAAATGGATGTGTCCAGAACCTTCCCCGCTGACTAGCACCAGGCACAAGTTTCCTTTCTTGCAGGTAGAGCCATGGCAAAGAGGCTCCTGGGGGCTGAGTCCTCTTCTGAGGGAGACTACGAAAGCAGACTGCGAAGTGACAAGCTGGGGCCTGCAGTGAACTGGCGCCTAGAGGGAGTTAAGACCCAGACCTAGACTCTTCAACCCCACAGTCTAAAGACATTGAGAAAAACACCTCAGCTTTTGTGAAATCACCTCAAATAGACAAGAGCTGGGGGGAAGAATTTAAGAGCTTTCCTGGAAGAAGGGGTTAAAAGACCCCCATCCTCACAGCTATAGCGTAGGAGGCCTCACGGAGAGGAGGAGGAAGGCAACCTGGATAGGTGGGCAGGAGCCGGAGCCAGGCCGGGGACCCCAGGCCAGTCCCACCTGCACGTTGTGGGAATCCAACACCTGTTCTTCAACCCATTCCCCGCACACCAGCTCCCTCCCTGCTCCGCCCAGGGGGACATTCACAGGAAAGCATCCTCAGGAAGCAGGACAGGAGCTGCGTGGGAAGAGCCCACGAGCAGAGGGAGTCCTGGCCCGGCTGCGGCCATCCTGGGATAGCAGCCCCGGCGGCGCCGAAGGGCATCTTGCGGCGGACGGGATGCCCGCGGGGCTCCAGCCTGGGCCTTTCTGAGGAGCCCCTCCCCACCAGCCCACGCCAGCTCCCGGGGAGGGCAAAAAGGCCTCAGGAAAGGTCCAAGGCCAGCAGCCAGCCGGGCCACGCGACCACTGGCCCCAGGTGGGGCTGCTGAGCACCTGCGTGCGGCCTCACTCACGGGGAAGAGCTCAGAGCCAGGGAGGCCAAGTTCCCTGGAGCAATCTGGGCCGGAGGCGGGCGCTGCCCAGAGGAGGGGGCCGCAGCAGTTGGAGAGCAGAGGTCCGGGAAGAGACGGGGGCGCGGGGCTCTGCCTCCTGGGGAGACAAGGAGGCTGGGGCTTGGCGGTGGGCTCCAGGCTCCCCCCACCCCCCTTCCCAGTCCACTGTTCTGGCAGCTCAGCCTGAGGTCTCGGGATGGAGCCTCAGTTCTGTACCTAACCAGAGACACAAGCTGCAGCTCTGGATCCCTGAGAAGGAGCAGGCGAGGGTCAGAGTTCTGGAGCAAAGGGCCGCAGACAGGCTGGAAGAAGCAGGCAGCCTGAAAGATGACCTTGACAGAGGCCAGGAGACCTGCTTAGGGTCCCCCACCACCTCAGCCCTTATGTGGACAGAGAGCCATCGAGGGGCCTATGAAAAAGTGGGTTCTCGGCCACTCACTGGGAGCCTGACACCAGGAGCCAGTTGAGACCTACGTGACGCCCGCTGCCCCTTCACATCTACGATCTGGATCCAGTGATGGTGGAGGCCAGGACCCCAGGCAGGGGAGGAGGGGCACAGGGCAGGGGGGTCCCCAGGGGTTCCAGTGGGATGAGACCACGAGGCCCCCAGCTGGCTCGGCTTGGGGCGGAAAGAGGGACCCTTATCTCCCAGTTGGCCCATCTGCCATCAGGGGGACACGCTTTTTTCCCTTGACTATGGGTGGGGACTTGCCCGTTGGATGGGCCGCCTTTCTTATGTAACCTCGCGTGTGAGGCTCTGGGGAGAACCGGAGATGGGAACCGGCCACCAGAAGGTGCTCGGACCCCCACTCGCAGGGGGAGGGGTTCGACGTTCAACAAAGACCTTGGCCCTGTTGTTTTAAATAAGAAATTTATTGCAAATATAGAAATTGATTCTCTCCATACAGGAATCTCCGAGGGCCTTTCTGAGGAGCCCCTCCCCACCAGCCCACGCCAGCTCCCGGGGAGGGCAAAAAGGCCTCAGGAAAGGTCCAAGGCCAGCAGCCAGCCGGGCCACGCGACCACTGGCCCCAGGTGGGGCTGCTGAGCACCTGCGTGCGGCCTCACTCACGGGGAAGAGCTCAGAGCCAGGGAGGCCAAGTTCCCTGGAGCAATCTGGGCCGGAGGCGGGCGCTGCCCAGAGGAGGGGGCCGCAGCAGTTGGAGAGCAGAGGTCCGGGAAGAGACGGGGGCGCGGGGCTCTGCCTCCTGGGGAGACAAGGAGGCTGGGGCTTGGCGGTGGGCTCCAGGCTCCCCGCCCCCGTCCCAGTCCACTGTTCGGGCAGCTCAGCCTGAGGTCTCGGGATGGAGCCTCAGTTCTGTACCTAACCAGAGACACAAGCTGCAGCTCTGGATCCCTGAGAAGGAGCAGGCGAGGGTCAGAGTTCTGGAGCAAAGGGCCGCAGACAGGCTGGAAGAAGCAGGCAGCCTGAAAGATGACCTTGACAGAGGCCAGGAGACCTGCTTAGGGTCCCCCACCACCTCAGCCCTTATGTGGACAGAGAGCCATCGAGGGCCTATGAAAAGTGGGTTCTCGGCCACTCACTGGGAGCCTGACACCAGGAGCCAGTTGAGACCTACGTGACGCCCGCTGCCCCTTCACATCTACGATCTGGATCCAGTGATGGTGGAGGCCAGGACCCCAGGCAGGGGAGGAGGGGCACAGGGCAGGGGGGTCCCCAGGGGTTCCAGTGGGATGAGACCACGAGGCCCCCAGCTGGCTCGGCTTGGGGCGGAAAGAGGGACCCTTATCTCCCAGTTGGCCCATCTGCCATCAGGGGGACACGCTTTTTTCCCTTGACTATGGGTGGGGACTTGCCCGTTGGATGGGCCGCCTTTCTTATGTAACCTCGCGTGTGAGGCTCTGGGGAGAACCGGAGATGGGAACCGGCCACCAGAAGGTGCTCGGACCCCCACTCGCAGGGGGAGGGGTTCGACGTTCAACAAAGACCTTGGCCCTGTTGTTTTAAATAAGAAATTTATTGCAAATATAGAAATTGATTCTCTCCATACAGGAATCTCCGAGTTGAGGAAAACAATTTCGTGCCATTCAGTTTAAAACAGGGAATCGGGAGGAGGGATAGGCAGATACAGGGAAGAGAAAATAAATGAAGTTACTCCCCCCCACAACCCCAAAAAGAAGAAAAGGAGAGTTCGGGCCCCGCCACGGGAGGAAAGGTCTACACACAGCTGGGGTTCACAGGTTCGTAGCCCGGGGCCAGGAGCCCCACTGTGCAGGACCCAAAACAGGTGCCAAGCCGCCGGGCAGGATCGAGGGGCTGGCGGCTCCGGAGGTGCGGGGTGGGGGAGGGAGGAAGGAAGCCAGGGGACAAGAGTGGACCCCTCAGCCCTGCCCGGCCCTGTGCTTGTTTGGCAAGGGGCAGGGGAAGGAAAGGCTGACCAGACCCTCTCAGCCCACCCCATTCCCCCCCTTGCCTCCCTCTACTGCTTGAGGGCAGCAGCGGACCTTGACGGCAAACTTGGTGATAGCTGGAGAGCAAGGAATCTAATCCCTGGTTCTGTCTTAAAGGTGGGAGGACAGAAGAGGAGCACGCCAGCTCCTAGGACTGCAGTGGTGGGGGAGCAGAAGCCTCGGTAGAGAGGAGGCCAGCACTGTGCTCAGGCGAGCCCCAACCTTCCCGCTGGCCTGGCGGGCAAACTTCGGGCCAGCCCCCACGGCCTGTGGGGGTGGACACCCTCAGGCTCCTCCACATCTGGGAGACCGGCCCACCACCTCAGAGAGAGCCCCTCCCTCAGGCATGTGGGGGAGGCTGCTGAAGGCTGGGGTCCTTGCAGGGCAGGGACAGAGCTGGCAGCACCTGAGGAGGTGCTTGGGGACATCCAGCTCCTCCTAAACCCGGGTACCCCCCCACCATGTCATTCTGCCGTGGCCAGTGATCCTGTCTGCTAGCTATTCCGAGCTTGGCTGCCGGGGGTCCCCTGCGCCCCGAGGGCTGCCCCTGCCGCCCTTTACTCTCTTCACCCTATTTCAGTCCTCTGTGTGGTCTCCATTCAGTGGGGAACCCTATGGCTGCCCCTCATTGCATGGAAGCCCCGTGGAAGATGGAACCTGTCGCTGTCATCCTCCATGCTGGACCCCTCTCCTGGCCTCAGTCTGTCTTGAACTGGTTTTGAAACCCTTTGACAATTCCTTTCCTTCTCCTTCCTGAGCCTCTGTTTCTCCATCTGGTAAATGTCCAGGACGGGGCGGGGGGCAGGTGAGTGGCTCCTCGGAGCCCCTCCGCTTCTCCTTGCCTCTCTGGGATTCTCCAGACCCACTCTGTGCCGGCAGGTCTGCCGCTCCCACCACAGGGCAGACAGTGCTTTCCCGGCCCCAACACAGGCCACCCCGCCCCCTGCTCTGTCCCCTAGGAGGGGTCAGGGTAAGGGGTCATCAGGGGGCCCACAAGGCCCCTCCTGCCAAGAGGAGACCCAGCCTGGGCTGTCCACCCCCCACCAGGAGGCGACTGCCCCGGATGAAGCTTTCTTCCTGCCAGCTCCCTGCGTTTCACTCTGGAAGGCAACTAGCTCCCACAGAAGGTTCCCGGCCCCCCCCCCCCCCGTGCTCTCTCCAGGTGAGCATGGACCCATGGGGGCCCTCCCACAGGGACAGGCACCCAGGAAGTGCTCACGGAGGTTTATCCGAAGAGGCGGCCAGCCCAGGCACGACCCAGCGCAGGTCCCCAGAGGCCCAGGGTGTGACACCCACATCTCCTTCAGGCCTCCCAGTGCCCTGTCCCCGGAGCCCCCCTTCCCTTCTGCCGTGATCGCCCGCCCTCCTGGCCCCCACAGGCCCCGGCCCGGGGCCCACCACGCTCATCGGCATTACAAACATGGGACCCCGGTCAGCCAGAGGCCTTGACAGCAAAGTCCCTTTTGCGCAGGTCTTTGGCAACGATTGAGACCCAGCCCCGAGGAAAAGTCATCCTCAACAGGACACAAACGCAGGAATGCCTCCAGTGAGCTCCGGGGGCCCTCCCCTCCCCAGAGCGCCGGCCAGCCTGGGCCGTGGGCAGGTCCTGTTCTGCTTCAAAGACCTGTAGGACCCCGGTGTGAGTGTGGGCTCGCTCCCTGGAATGGAAGACCCTGGCAGTTCCGATGCGGACCTAGCCAGCGGAGGCCCCTGAAGCCAGTCTGTCTAAGGTTTTCACAGGTCACCTTCAATCAGGAATGACAGGGGGAACGCAGGGAGCTCTGGCTCCTGATGCAGGCTTCCCCGCTGTGAGCAGCTTTGTCCCAGGTCAACATCAAGGGAGCACCCACTATGTGCTCCTCCCCCAGGCAGGTCTTTGGAGGGCCACCCCTGGAGCCCCACGCTCTTGGCCTCCTGGGCTCAGCCCTGTAACTGAGCCTCCCTCTACGGGCAGCCAGACCACCAGATCCCTCCCCTCTTTGGGGCCCTCTCTCCCTCACCACCGACTTCTTCATTTCTGAGTGGGCGAGAGGAGCAGTCCCCCTCAGGCGCCCTTTCCTGGAGCTACCCTTCCCCAAAAAACTAGGAAGAGTCTGACTGGCCAGGACCCGCGGGAGGAGGGGCAGGGGAGGGGGTGGTTTTGGTGGCACCTGTTTTGGGTCTTTTGCAGAGCGGGCCCTCCCCAGATTTCAAGAGCTTTTTGTCAGATCACCACAGAGGGACGCGGGGGCGTGGCGGGGAGGAAGGGCAAGGGAGGCTGGACAAACTGCCACATACGCAACAGAGGTCTGCTCAGAATACAGTAAAATCGTCATGCAGATAGAACGGGGGGATCTGCTTTCTCACACCACTGGCTCCTCCTCCTGCTGGCTTCTCTGTTTTGCCCATCGGGTGTGAGGAGGGGTCCAGGGGTGGGCAGGTCGGTCTGGGGAGCTGGGGGAGGTCTGCTCTGCATGTCCAGGCGGGCCCCTCCCTTCCACTCTCCCAAGAGAACAGTCCTTTCTTTGCAAACGTCGCCCCCAGTTAGCCCCGGGCTTGGTCCGTCCCCCAAATGGCTGTAAGAGACGGGGCTCAGTGGGGCCTTAAGGCCCCTTCACCTTCCACTGTCCGCCCCCCAGGAAGGTCGCTGGAGCCCCCGCCCAAGGCATGGCGTTAGCTTTTCTAGTCAGAATCCCCCAACACAGTCCCGGTCTTGGTCCTACCCAGCACCCAACCTCACCCCCAGGCACCCCGCAGCAAATCTCAAGATACTCCACTAGATGCCCACTGGACACTCCCCTGGGGGCTCCTTCCACCCCAGGAGGGCGGGCCCCAAGGGGCGCAGGGGCTCCCTCCCGCCCCACTGGCCGACCTCCCGTCCGCAAGGCCGCCCCTCAGACCGGCTGGCCAAACTCAGGAGAGGCCCAATGGTCTCAGGACCCCAGGCCGACCCCCTGCAAGCTCGCCCCGGAAAGCCGCCAGTTCTTGAAAAAGGCAGACACACAGCCTGGCTCTGCCTTCCTCCTCACCCTCTGCCACCCACACTGAGCGAGAACCCCCGGGAGCCCAACGGTCCCAACTGCCAGGCTCCGGGTTGCCATGGCGACAGAGGCTGGCCAGGGAGGGGGAAGGGGCCCCAGGAACCCAGCCTGCTCCTTCCCAGCCGGGGCACAGGGGTGCTCGCCATTTGTGCTTTGTTCGATGTTGGGTGGGGTCAACATGGGAGGAGGGGCCATTGCCATGGAACCATGCGGGGTCCCTCAGGCCAAGGGGTGGGGAGGGCTGAGCAGCCAGGAGGGGGGTGAGTGGAAAAGGCCTCCACCGCCCTCCTTCCTCTGGGCAGGCTGAGAGGCTGCCTGCAGAGCCCCTGGCAGGGGCCCCCAGGAGCCTCCGCCTCCCCGCGGCTCCGGGCATCACAGTTCCCGGCTGCCCTCCGGGAGGGGCAGGGATGCTGGAGACCCAGAGAGGCCGGGGCCCAGGTCCGGGGTCGGAGGCCTGCACCTAAGATGCGGAGGTGCCCGGCCCGTTTACCTCCTCAGACCCCATCAACCGCTCCCAGGCGCCTTGGCGGACTCTTGAGGGGGCGGGTGGACGCCCCCCACCTGCGCCTCCCCCGCCCTCCCGCCTCTCTGGGTGCGCCTGGGCTTCCCGGCCAGAGCCCCGCCCCCTGCCCCCCCATGACTCACAGCCCTGGGGGCGTGGCCATGGGCCTTTCTAGAAAGGAAAAGCACCTGCCCGATGTTCAAGTCCCTCAGCCTCCGGAAACCACAGCTCTGGACCAGGTCGTGGGTGGGCAGGCGGTGAGGGCCCGGCAGAGCCGCCAGGGGTGCGGGACAGCCCCGGACAGGGAATCTGGGAGCCAGCCTCGCACCCACCGGTGACCCTGGGGCTCACACCTCCTCCCTCTGGGCCACGGTCTCCCCATCCGTGAGGGGAGAAAATGATGCCCAACGTCCACCTGCCACGACGTCTCCAAGGGACCTGTGCCCCCACGGGGGGGCCTCTCTCCCTGCCCCAGGGAGGTTCAGGTCCCTTCCCACTCCAGGCTCCTGTGTCCCCAGGCCTGTCCCTCGTCCCAGAGCCCCGGACCCCACACCCTCCTCTGGCTTCCGCGTCTGCCCCGCCCCCACCCCGCCGGCGCCCCCCGCAGAGTCCCCGGGCAGCACAGTAAAGAGGACTGGTGTCGTATCGGTGTGTAAACTTGAAGGAGAACCTGTCTCTGTTTTCCTGTCCGCTATGGTCGGGTGGTGGTGCTTCACAGTCAGGTGGTGTCAGGTGTCTGCGTGGGTGCGTGCGTGCGGGTGTGCGTGTGCGTCCGCTCTCGGCTCGGCCCCCGGCGCGCCCCGCCGGCCGCCCCGCCGGCCGCCCCGGGCCCTGCCCCGCCGGCCCCCGGCCCCCCGCTCCCGCCTCACCGGCGCGGAGAGGGTCACAGCTTCTGCTGCGCGGAGACCCCTTTCCAGTAATCGAGGATGTCGTGGAGGTCCTCGTCCTTGGCGAACTGGACCTTCTTGCGCAGGGCGTGGCCGGCGGCCATGTACACCTCCTCGCGGTGGTGCTTCTTGTAGGGCCGGAAGCGCTCCCAGATCCTGTGCGTGCTCTCGGACGAGTACTCGGGGCTGGACGAGTACCCCGAGTAGTAGTGTCTGGGGGAGAGCTGCGAGTAGGTGGAGTCCCGCTTGGTGCGGGTCAGCGGCTTGAGGAAGGACACGCGCTGGCTCAGGCTGTCGGCACCCTCCTCGTAGTACAGGGCCGGGAAGCTGTGCCGGTGCTCGCTGCAGTGGTAGGCGGGCTTGACCTCCAGGTGGTGCACGCCACCGCCGCCGCCGCCCCCGCTGCTGCTCGCCGGCACCAGCGGGAGCCGGTCCAGCGGGCTGTTGAGGGGGCTGCCCTTCTCGATGTACTTGGAGTCGCCCTTGGCCAGCCCCGGGGTGGCCGGGCGGTCCGGCACGTCCAGGCTGAAGACCTTGGCGCTCTTGATGGAGCCGCTGGAGGAGACGCTGCAGGTCTTGCGGGCCACGGCGGCGTCGGCGCTCAGCTGGCGCTGCAGCGGGTGGTGGGAGCTCTCCTTATACGGGGGGGAGAGGAAGCTGGGCCGCTCCAGCACCCCAGGCACGGGGGTGGCGCTCGAGGAGGTGGTGGAGGCCGCGGGGAGGGACTGGCACTCGAAGGCCATCTCGGGGTCGCCGCCGCCGCCGCCGCCGCTCCCCAGGAAAGAGGCCGAGTCCAGCTTGAGGGCGTCGATGCAGTTGTTGATGATCTGGTTGACCTTGTCCACCTCCTTGGCGATGGTGGAGATCTCGGCGGCCGAGCCCTGGCCGTGCTCCAGCTCGGGGAGGTCGTCCTCGGGCCGCGCCAGGCCCTCGCCGCCAGCGCCCGTGCGCACCTCGATGTAGTTGCCCTTGGTGGCCACCTTGGGCGTGTCCAGCCCCGCCTCCAGCCCCTTGGAGGCGGCGGGCAGCTTCTCCCCGATCATGGAGGGGACGGACGACATGCGGGCCACGGGCAGCACGGGCGGCTCGCCCAGCTTCTGGGCGGCGTGGACCACGGGGCCGGCGTCCACGTCGGCGCCGTAGCGCATCTCCAGGATGGTCTTCTTGACCTTGACCGACTTCTGCTTCTCCTCCTGCAGGCGCCGCTTGCGCAGGCAGTAGTAGACGGCCCCGAGCACGATGACCATGCCGAAGAGGCAGCCGAGGATGGTCATGATGTAGTGGGTGGTGGTGGAGGTGCTGGGCGCCAGGTCGCCGGGGACCGGGTCCCGGGTGGTGAAGGTCAGGCAGGTGTGGTTGAAGCGGCGGCTGTTGCGCAGCGACGTGACGCAGAAGGTGTACTCGGTGTGCGCCCGCAGCCGGTCCAGCGTCACGATCTCCTTCTTGTTCTTGAGCGTCATGACGTCGGAGAAGTAGCTGTTGTTGTACTGGACCAGCACGTACATCTTGCTGTAGGGGTGCGGGATGACGACCACCAGGGTGGCCGAGGTGACGGTGACGTGGTGCAGCCGGATGGCCGGCCCCGCCGACGCGTCCGTCGTGGACGAGGCCGGCGGCTCCACCGAGAGGATCTCGTCGGGGCTGAAGCCCGAGTTCTCGTCGGGCTCCCGCTGGGCGTCGGGGGCGGAGAGCGTGGGGCGGCTGGCGGGCCGGGCGGGCAGCGAGCCGTTGCGGCACTTGGCCTGCAGCACGGTGATGGCGTTGAGGCTGTGGTAGGGCCGGGGCACCAGCAGCGGGTAGCCGGCGAACTCGCGGGGCGACTCGCACTGCAGGCGGTCGTAGTTCTTGGTGACGTTGTTGAAGACCACGAGCCAGGCCAGGAAGCCGAAGAGGTCGCACTCGCAGTTGAAGGGGTTGCCGGCCAGCTCGCACACCATGAGGCTGGCCAGGCTGGCGAAGGTGGCGCCGTCGAGGCGGCTGAGCCGGTTGGAGGACAGGTCGATGCTGATGAGGCTCGGGCACTCGGAGAAGGCGGAGGGCGTCACCAGCTCGAGGAGGTTGTGCTGCACGAAGAGGAACTGCAGGCGGCCCATGCCGCGCAGCATGCCCTCGGTCAGGTTGCTGAGCTTGTTGTAGCCCAGCTGCAGCACCTGCAGGCTGGCCTGGCCCAGGAAGGCGCCGTCCTCGATGTAGGAGATCTCGTTCTTGGTGAGGTTGAGGTCGGTGAGGTTCCCGAAGCGGCTCAGCGAGGAGTAGAGCACGGCCTTGAGCTTGTTCTCGTTGAGCCGCAGGTCGTGCACCGTGCTGTTGATGTGCTGCGGCACCGTCTCGTAGGGCGGCTGGTTCTGGCTGCAGATGGCCAGCCACACGTACCCCTTGTCGCCCTCGATGAGCCAGCAGTCGGCGCGCACGGCGCCCGGCCGGCACACGCACAGCAGCGCGGCCGCGCACAGCCCCAGGCGCAGCATGGCTCCGGCCACGGCCCCCGCGCGGGCCGGGCTCGGGGTGCGGGGCCGGGGCACGGGGGGCCTAGCGGCCAGAGCCGGGGGCCCGCAGCACAGTCCTCCCCGGGGCCGCCACCATCCTGGGGGGGACCCCCCGCTCGGGGGCCCCAGGCGAGGGGCACAGGGCCAGCGCCCACCCTCGGGGAGGCCTTCGGGGCACCCCCCCGCCGTCGCCAGGCGCCAGAGCCAGGCCAAGCCCTCGGGGGGCTGCGGGCCTCCCAGCCGGCGTCCGCAGGTGCTCTTCTCCTGCCAGGAAGGTTCCCAGGCTCTGGGGGCTCGACTTCCTCTTCCTCCTCCTCTTCCTCCTCGGGTCCCGGGCTCAGAACGTCAGGCGATTGCCACAGGAGGCCGGAGACCGGAACTCTGAGGGGGGAGCGCGAGAGATGGGGGCAGGAAGGGAGACCCGTCGGTCACCTGGTTCCTGAAAGGCAGCACCGAGAGAGGGTGACAGGTCAGTGTGAGCGCCCGGGGCCGCCCCGGAACTCAGCGCAGGTGCCCGGCCCCACTCCCACCCGCTCCCGGGGCGTCCCGTGCCAGCAGCAGCCTGGGTCCCCGTTCCGTCAAAGAAGGGAAGTGGGGGGGCACGAAGGAGAGGAGGGGCCGAGCAGACCTGGGAGAAGGGAGACCAAAGAGCCAAGGCAGGAGGGCAGGGACAGAGCCTGACGCCAGTGGGCAGAGGGAGACTGGAGACGTAACAGGTCAGGGGCACGTACGAAACCCGCGTCAGCACCCGCGTCCACACTTGTCCACCTGCCTGCGCAGAGGCCCACACGACGCCACGTGGGTCAGAGCTCCAGGACAGGCTCCCATAGAGAGGTGCCCACCCACACACACACACACACACGTGTAGTCTTGTGACGACAGGCCAGCACCCACACGGCCCCATACCAGAGCAGCCTCCCTCCGATCCAGAAAAGAATTAAGCAGCCCAGCAAAATGCCTCCTCTCCTCCATGCCCAAAGATAAATAATTCATTTGTTGTGTAACTGCTCTTGTTCCAAAAATAATTCCCTTGTCTCGGCGTCCAGGGGGGAGGGGGAGCAGAGCAGCGTGGCTGTGGCCCCCCCAGGCGAGGCGATGCAGCGAGGCTGGGGGCTCCCACAGCGGGAGGGCGCGGGATGAGCGCATTCTACAGCCAAAGCAGAGCCGGAGCAGGAGGGCGGGAGTCTGGGAAGCCAGACGCATCCCCAGCAGCCCCTCCTCAAGGTGCTTTCCAGTAGGACCCCCCACCCCTTGATCCTGCAGGTGGGGCCTCAGGCAGAGGCCAGAGGGCTCTGGGATCCCCTGGCCTATCGGGGCGGCTGGAGGAGTCACAGAGGCCCGGAGGGGCGCAGGGACGCGCCAGCGTCACACTCTAGAGCCCGGGGAAGGCCGGGAGCCAGGCTCCCGCGTCAGCAGCCGGCAGGCCTGGAGCCCCACCCTCCCGGCCCGGTCAGCCAGACGGAGTGCACCACCTCCAAGGCGGTCTCCACACCTGGAGAGGGGGGACCAGGCCCCCGCCCGCTGGGCCATCGGGTGGGGAGAGAAGGCGCGCCCGGCTGCCGGTGCTGGAGATGCAGGGGGTCAGAGGAGGCCGTCCCGGGCTCTCAGCCCACAGCCCGTCATTTTCTTGGACCCCAGTCTAGGGGAGGCTTGCCCCGGTCTCCCAGCACGCCCGACACGGGCCCTTGCCCAGCTCAGTCCCGAACTCGCACACGGGGCTCTCCTGACCCGGTCCTCCCTCCCGCTCCGCTGGGCAGTGGCCAGGGCTGTGAAGAGTCAGTCAGAGAAACCCACGTTTGGATCAAGGAAGCCAAAGACTGTTCACAAGGACCACCTCTGCCGCCTGCTACTCCTCCCGGGAAACTCCAGGAAGGAGGGTGCGTTATAAGAAAAAATGTGAAACCTTTGCTGTTAAAGCAAAACCAATTTACAGCCCTGAGTCCCAGAGGGCCGTCACAGAGGAAAGGGAAGTGGAGGGGGAGGCGTCCCCGGAGCACTCAGGCCGGCAGGCTTGGTGAGGTGGCAGTGAAGTGAACATCCAGATGACCCCTCGGCTGGGAGGCGGAGGCAGCGGCCGAGGCGGCAATGATCAGGGCTGCAGGGCGTCCGCCTCACCCCCCCCCGTCCCCCCCGCAGCCCTGACGCGGCTGCTCAGGCCCAATGCATGCGGGGAGGCGAGGGGAGCGGGTCAGCACGAGGCTTCCGGCCAAGAAGGGGTGCCTAGGCAGCAGGGCGCGTGTGCCCTCGGCTCTGCCATGCTCAGGGCTGACGTCAGGAGACCCGGGCTCCCGTCTGACCTGGCTGCGGGCTCCCGGCAGGGAGGGGCGGGCGCCTCGGGCCAGTGCTGCCCCTCGGGGTGGGGCATCCGCGCCCCTCCCCCGCCAGGCAGTCAGGTTGCAGTGGAGGAGGCCGAGCCGCCAAGTCTGCTCTGACAGAGGAGCCCGTCTGGGCCTCCTTGGGCTGGGAGTGTCTGGGGACCACACTGGTGCGCGGGCGCAGAGCGCGGGCGCAGGATGAGCAGAGGGCTGTGCAGGCAGCGCCAGGAGTGAACGGGGCCGGGGGCGCCTGCGAGTGGAGGGCTGGGAAGGGATGCACGTGGGCGTCTCAGGGAACACCGGCACACTGGAGGGCTGGGAAGGGATGCCACCTCCAAGGGTCATTTTGCCGTCTGGAGCGGGTCAGAGGAGGCCGTCCCTCTCAGCCCACAGCCCGTCATTTTCTTGGACCCCAGTCTAGGGGAGGCTTGCCCCGGTCTCCCAGCACGCCCGACACGGGCCCTTGCCCAGCTCAGTCCCGAACTCGCACACGGGCTCTCCTGACCCGGTCCTCCCTCCCGCTCCGCTGGGCAGTGGCCAGGGCTGTGAAGAGTCAGTCAGAGAAACCCACGTTTGGATCAAGGAAGCCAAAGACTGTTCACAAGGACCACCTCTGCCGCCTGCTACTCCTCCCGGGAAACTCCAGGAAGGAGGGTGCGTTATAAGAAAAAATGTGAAACCTTTGCTGTTAAAGCAAAACCAATTTACAGCCCTGAGTCCCAGAGGGCCGTCACAGAGGAAAGGGAAGTGGAGGGGGAGGCGTCCCCGGAGCACTCAGGCCGGCAGGCTTGGTGAGGTGGCAGTGAAGTGAACATCCAGATGACCCCTCGGCTGGGAGGCGGAGGCAGCGGCCGAGGCGGCAATGATCAGGGCTGCAGGGCGTCCGCCTCACCCCCCCCCGTCCCCCCCGCAGCCCTGACGCGGCTGCTCAGGCCCAATGCATGCGGGGAGGCGAGGGGAGCGGGTCAGCACGAGGCTTCCGGCCAAGAAGGGGTGCCTAGGCAGCAGGGCGCGTGTGCCCTCGGCTCTGCCATGCTCAGGGCTGACGTCAGGAGACCCGGGCTCCCGTCTGACCTGGCTGCGGGCTCCCGGCAGGGAGGGGCGGGCGCCTCGGGCCAGTGCTGCCCCTCGGGGGTGGGGGCATCCGCGCCCCTCCCCCGCCAGGCAGTCAGGTTGCAGTGGAGGAGGCCGAGCCGCCAAGTCTGCTCTGACAGAGGAGCCCGTCTGGGCCTCCTTGGGCTGGGAGTGTCTGGGGACCACACTGGTGCGCGGGCGCAGAGCGCGGGCGCAGGATGAGCAGAGGGCTGTGCAGGCAGCGCCAGGAGTGAACGGGGCCGGGGGCGCCTGCGAGTGGAGGGCTGGGAAGGGATGCACGTGGGCGTCTCAGGGAACACCGGCACACCCCTGCCTGTAGGTCGACGTGCTGAACAAGCGCACGTCCACCGTGAATGTGTGTCTGTGCATGCGCACACGCATCCTGAGCCACATCGGCCCCCCCACCTCAGGTCTGAGCTGCTCAAACCAGCCCCCCGGCTCAGGCAGACCCAGCAGCCGCCAGGAGGGCAAAGCTGGCCAGACTCGGGGATCCCAGGCCATGCCGAGGGTGAACCAAGGGGCGGAGGGGAGAGGAGCTGCAGGAGGGGCCCAGGCTGACAGGGGCAGGGACTGCCCCTCACTCGTCCTGTGCTGCCTCCCTTCCCGAACAGTCCGGGGGTGCCGCGGCCCCGCGCCCCTCGCCCAGCCCCTGAGCTCTGCCCGCCTAGACGCTCTGCCCCCCTCCGCCCACTCTTCCTGGCCTCCAGCTCCCCCTAGCCCAGCCCCAACGCGTGAGTCAGAGCGGAGAGGAGGCTCCCCATCACCCCGTCCCGTGTGCGTCAGCCGCCCGTCCCTGTCCCCGGGCTGCCTGCCACCGCTGTCGAGGCCTGACGCAGCCGGGGCGGGGACAGCAAGGCCACGAAGGTGACGAGAGCGGCACTGGGCTGGTACACGCGCTCGCGGGGTGGGGAGGGGCGCGCCGGCGCCGTGCGGTCGGGCCCGGGCCGGGGTCCTGGGGGTCCAGCCTCCCCTACCCACCCGCGAGTGATACCCCAGCCCAGACACCAGTGGGAGGGCCAGGGCGGTCCCCCACACCTCACAGGCCAGGGCTGCGCGAGAGAAGGAACTGAGGAGCTGCCGACCAAGGCGAGAGATGGGGAGGAGGGAGAAGCCAAACTGGGGACAGCTGAGCAGGGAGCAGCCGAGGAACAGTGAAACAGGGAATCGATTGCAGGGAGGCACAGCAAGATGATGGATGTGGCGTGCGAGGGAGAGCACCCCGTGCCGGCTGCCCACTCCGCCCACCCACCCAGGGGCCAGGGGGCCCGAGGAGCACGGGGCCGGCCCAGGGCGGGGTGGGGAGCGGCAGCTGCTGGAAGCAGAGGCCTTTTGTGCCCAGGGCCCAGCGGGTGCTCACCCTGGGAGGGTGTGGGCACCCTGGAGGCAGGCTGGGGCCCGTGGCCCAGGCACCAGGGCTTGGGGGACAGAGAGGAGCATTCCCAGCAGGCCTGGCACCCCCTCCAAGGCCCCCGCCCGGCCCCTACTCCATGGGCTGGGGTAACAGTGAATTCTGGCCAGAGATGGGGGCCACAGTGCCCGACCACACCTCTTCAAGGGTCTCTCTCCTGCCACCACAGAGAAGGAACGTGGCGCAGTTGGGGGACAGCATGCCGTCCAGGGATCCTGGGGGGCCCCCAGTCTAGCACACACTGTGATGCCCGCTCTCAAGCGCATACCCCGGCACAGAAAGGAGCATCAGCGAGGCCGTGAGGGTCTGAGGGGAAGAGAGGCGGCCCAGCAGGTCTCGGTTCAGAGCAGGGCACGGCCTCGGAGCGTCCACGTGGCCCTGAGCAGAGCCCTCCCCTCTCCCCAGGGCTCAGCCCCACCCCCACGGCACCAGTGGATCCTGTTGGATTTTGCACCCTCCTCTAGGGGCCAGGGCTCGGGACCCCTCCATGGACTCGGAATCCTACAGCCTCCGGAGCAGCAGGTTCGAGGCACACCCTGGCTCTGCCCCAGCCTCAGCCGCTGCCAGAGGGGGAAGCTGAGGCCGGGACTGGCTAGGGGACACGTCCAGCTGATGGGAGGTCCACTCAGGACCCGGGGTGGCAGCAGCAGACCCTGATCTGCCAACCTGGAATCCTCCCTGGGAGCTCACTCCCCGGACAAGGGCCCCCCACTCAGCGGCCCCAGGACACTGGGCACAGGTGAGTCTTGGCCTGGGAGGTGGGCTTGAGCCCTCCCTGTCGGCCAGGCGGCAGGGGGCTGACGCAGCAAGGGCAGACACGCTGCCTGGCACAGGGCAGGTGGCCTCAGTGTCAGTGCCGGGGTTCAGTAACGTTTTTCTCGTGATTTCCTCACAGCGCCACCTGGGCTCCCCTGGTCCCGGGCTCCCTGAAGCCGTGGATCGCATCCCCCCAGGCCCCCCACTGCCGGCAGACCACCAAGTCAGAGGTGAGCCTTGGCCTCTCTGCCCCAGGCCGGGGGGCTGAGAGGGTCAGGGGGCCCTAGGGTCACCCCCTGCCTGGGCCGGGCAAGAGGACGGACAGGACGAGGTCTGCCTCTGTGTCCCAGGGCTCAGGGTGGAGACAGGGCAGGGACAAGGTCAGCGGGGAAGACGTGCGGCCCGCTGGCTCTGAGCCCCTGGGTCCTCTCCAGCCCTCAGCATCTCCACCTGCGTGGGAAGATGAGCGCCTCCCGTCTCCCAGGGCTCCCACCAAGCCCTAGGACACGCTCGGTCCCGGGCGTGAGCCCCCGTGAATGCACAGCTCCAGCTGTAAGGTCACCCCTCATGGGGTGTTGCCGGAGTCCGGGGAGTGGATGGGGCAAGCGGGCAGTCCGTGTTCCGACCTCCCAGGAGTGGGACGTGAGGCTGAGTCAAGGAGATCTCATTCGGAGCCGCTGATCAGCCCTGGCGCGGGCTCCTCCCTCGGCCAGGCTGGCCAAGGCTCCCCGAGGTGCCACGGGCTCGGTCTGGGTCAGTTCCATTACCGAGGATTAGGGGGACCGAGCGCTCTCGGGGCCCAGCCAGAACGCGGAGGGCAGGTGGCCGCCTCACATCAACTGGAAGCACGCGTCAGGCCAGGGGTCCGCGGTGGCTGCCACCACTGCACCTTCAGGGACAGAGCTGCCCCCGCCCGCCGGGAACTGGATTCAGGGTCTTTTTGCTGCCCCCGCCTCACCAGGGCTCCCCGGCAGCCCGCTCTGGGCCTTGGTTCCTCATCTGTGAAATGGGAGCGTTACACCTTCACCACTGAGCTACCGTCTGGTAAGTGGATCGTCTGGATTTCAGGCCCAGAGAGCCCAAGCTGCAGGGCAAGGGGGCACAGGGTCCCGGGATTGAACGCTGCGCTGTGTGACACGGGGCACATTAATTAACCTCTCGGGGCTTCAGTCCCCTTCCCACAAGAGCGTCCCAGCTACCCTTTCCCAGCAGCTCGTCTGTGTCTGACATCCCACACTGCTCGAGCCTCCCAGCAGCCCTGCGTGGCTGATGCACACCGTTGGCTTCAGATAACAGACGAAGGACTGAGGCTCCCTCCTTGCCCAGGATCCTCTCAAAGAGCTGGGTCCATCGCAGGGATGGGCACGTGGGCCACCTTGTGCGGCTCCTGCCCCTTGGGTAGGCCCCTCCCTCCCTATCAGGAAAGCATGCACGAGTGGACCATCCACACACGGAGAGAGAATTCAGTCTACCCATTCCTGGGAAGCACTCAGTCCAGACCAGCTATGCTTCCCGGGACCCCAGGCACACACCCGCCGCAAGGCCTTTGCACACGCTCTGCTCTCTGCTTAGAATGCTCTTCCCGCAGTATCCACACAACCCACTAGCTCACGTCATTCGGGTCTCCGCTCGGCTGCTCCCCTCAAGCCCACCCTCCCCGCCAGCACGTGGGCACTGACTCACTGGCTCTGGCCCCTTCGGAGCCCTCAACCATACCAGACGCCATCTAGCTCCTTATCGCCCTCTTCCTGCCCCACCACAAAATCAAAGCAGACTTTCATCTTGTTTGAATTGACAACCTCCATGCCTGGAACAGGGTCAAACATTTAGCAAGTGCTCAGAACATCATGTGCCGAATGAGAACCCAGGGCCAGGGTGGGGCGAGGGTCCAAGGGAGGTCCCGGAGGACTCCACTTGGGCAGGACTTTGACCCTCAGCGGGAGGGGCACCATTTCGGAGGCAGTGCTCGCCATGTGCGAGAAGAGTGCTAAGCCTTCTTTTTAGCCTCATGGCTGTGCTGACACTTCCTATTTTTCAGATGAGGAAACAAGAGGCTCAGAGAGGTGCTATCATCTGCCCAAGACCACACAGCCAGGAACCTGAACTGGCCTGAGCTCTTAGAACTCCCAGACTCTCCAGGATCCCTACAGAGATGCCTTCCCTACAACTTGCATACCTCCAGGGATGGGGAACTCAGCACCCATCTGAGGCTACTTACTTCCTTCTTAAACAGCTCTGGTGGTTAGAGATTTCCTTAGATGACAAAGCCAACCCCCGCTGTTCTACCTCTGTCCACTCACCGGTCCCAGCCTGCCACTGACTAGACACAGCCCGTCTGGAGCCACGGTGGCCAAGAGCCCTCGTCAAAGGTCCTTCTGGTATTTGTTCAGCTTTTCTGGTGTTCTTGCCGGCCACCATGTATCTGGGCTAAACGGCCTCCCGTCCTCTGCGGCTGCTCCTACAACCCGGTATCAAGCCCCACACCCCCGGTCCAGCTGCCCCGGGTCAGGGTTGCTGCCAAGGTTTCTCCTAAAAGTGTCACCTCCAGCTAAGCCTCGGCACCAGAGTGGTCTGAGCCGTGACTGGCACAAGGGACCCGCTGCCTCCCTCGCTCCAGCTCCGCGCTTCTGTTAGACCAGCGTGAACACGCACAGCAGGGTGTCCCCACCTTGTCCTAGAGGTCGGCCAGACCCCCAGGGCCCTCCGCACAGCCTGCCAGGCTGCCCCAGTGCCCCCGGAACGTCCCCAGGCAGCTCTGGGAAGTCACTGCTTGGGTTTCTCCCGAGGTGCTCAGTTCCCGTCCACTCCCACTCAGTCAGGTCATGTTAGCCTCAGCCCCCCGTGCCAGCTGCTCCACATCTCGGGGGAGCTGGCTCCTGCCCCCGGATACCTGGGCGCCCGCTCCCAGCTCCGCGTCGCCCCGCGCGGGGTGAGCAGGGTGCGCCGGCGGCATCCGTGTCACAGGAAATCGGGGAGCAGGCCTGCAGCTCGGCCCGGGGGCAGGCAGGGCACGCTGTCCACCCAGCCGCACGCTCGTCCGGTCCTCTCACACACCCCCGCGGGTTTACTGCACCCCACCGCGTGCAGACGGACGCGCCCTGCCTTCACTGGCTTCACAACTTACCCCGCAGAGCCTAACGAGGGCACGGCCCGTGGACGCAGCGACAGTTACGGGGGGCTAACTGGGCGGGCACGGCCGTGATGCGCCGGGCCTCCGTCTCCAAGAGCGGGAGCTTTGGCCAGAGAAGGCGGCCGGGCTAGACTGCCGTGCCCCGCGCTGCTACGACGGCCGGAGGGCAGGCTCTGTGTCCCCTCGGGCAGGTCAGCACCCTGCCCCTCTGGGCCTCAGTTTCCTCATCAGTTCAGGGGGAGAACAGCTGAGCACTCATGTCTCTCTGGTTTGCTGGGGCCACCCCCAAGCCCTCTGTGGCTGCTCACTCCCATGAGCGCCCCTGGGGTGTCGTCTCCCATGAACACCCCCGGGGCCTGGGATCTGTCAGGAGCACCGGTGCAGGGCCCAGGTCTGCCTGAGTGGAGGCGGGCAAAGGAGGGCAGGCTGGAAAAGCCGCCAGCAGCTTGGCAGGAGAGGCCCTGACACTTCTGTGGGCCGTTCTCACGTGGCCCGCTCCCTGGCACCCACCCCCAGCCCTAACCAACACCCCCGCCCGCCCCGGACCCTGCGCTCACAGCCAGGAGTGGCCTGCACTCAAGTCCATCTCCTAGTCCCACCCCACCCCCCACCCCCGCCCCGAGTCGTCTCTGGCTCTCCCGGAACCCTCCAGGCTGTTCAAGGGACTGCCTCCTCCAGCTGACCCCAGACTCCCCCCAGCTGACCCCTGCTTTCGCCCACCTGACCCTTTCCTCCCCACTGTCCCCTCACCCCCCCAGGCCCCTGCCCTCCCCAGCCTGGCCCTGCCTCTCCCGGCCTCTGCCTGCTCACCTGGGCCCTGCCTCCCCGACCTGATCCCCGCGGGCCCCTCGGCCTCGGCTCCGCAGACCCCCGGCCCGCTCAGCGGCGGCCCCGGGCACTACTCACCCGTCTCCACTGGACCCGGCCTTTCACCAGTGCCTGCGCCCGCGCGGCTGCCTCGGCCTGCAGGGCCTCCATTCATTCATTCAATAAACATTTATGGAGCACCTACTATGTACCAGGCGCCGGCTAGGCCCCCCCCCCCCCCCCCCCGGCTCTGCTCCCTCTTCAGGGCCCCGGGGGTGAGCGTCTCCCTGCCTTCCAGCCCCTGCGGGGCCGCCCCAGGGCAGAATGCCTGGTGAGGCTCCGGGTGCAGAGCGTGCGGCCCGGGGCGGAGGGTCCTGGGCTGACTCGGGGGCCTGAGGACTCCTCGCGTGAGCTCCCTTAATCCTCTGCACCGCCGCAGGAGGCGGGCTGTGACTATTCCCACTTTACAGAGGAGGAGACTGAGGCTTCCCGCCTGCAACACCGTGGCTGTGACCCTCTGTGGCGCCAGGCTCTGGGTCAAGCAATGCTGTGAGACCCTATTTCATCCGGACAATGATGTTTTTAAAAATTTCTGATTTTAATTACTTGCCAATTTTGATAACTTGGGAGATTTTATGTTTAAAACCCCAATTTCCGGAAAAACCTGGCTATCCAGCCTCTGCGTCCCCGTGGAAACAAAGAGCGGGTGGCGGCAGCCCGCCCGGGTCCGTGGCCCTGGGACACTCTGCAGGCAAGGGTCTTTGGGGGGATGGAAGGTCTCTGATTACACATCGGGGGCTCAGAAGTTCTGCCGTTCCTTCATCCTAAGTCACCCTGGCGGCTGGGTCCCCATGCTTAGAGGACTGCCCGGGCCCAGGCACCACCCTTGCTCGCTCGCTCCCAGGTAGGCCCACTGGAGCGGGGACCCCACCCCAGGAGAGCACCCGTAGAGCTCCCCAGATCTGCCTGTCACCCTTTGGGGTCCCTGGCTCGTCAGTCGTGCTGCCAGGTGGCTGGGTCGCGTGGGGGGCTCCTGCTGGGGTTTGGGAGTTACTCACTCCCAAATACAAACCCTGCTCTGTAAAACGGTGCCAGCCGGGACAGGCTGAGGTTCCCCCCAAGGCTGCCGGGAACACCAGGGGGCCTGAGGCCTTGGCTACGAAGCCACAGTTTCGCAGGAGGGCCTGCGGCAGAGGGTAGGGTCCCTTGCTCCTGCCCCTCCCCCAGGGCTCGGGTCCTCCCCGCTCTGCTCACCTGGGACCTGCCCACCCTCCGCACAGCCTCTCCCAGGCCCCTAGCTGGCCCTGAGCCAACTGGGCCCCTCCAGGGCAAGAGCCCATCAGAACCAGGCGGTCGCACGGGGGCCCCCCTCCTGGCCCTGGGGCTGGCTTCTCTGGCGTGGGGCGGGGCGGGGAGGGGGTGCTGCAGGGGCCTGCAGCTGCGGGGTCAGAGAACAAGGAAGGTCTGTCTGGGCAGGAGGAGCCCCGGAAGTGCCCAGGGGAGGGCCACCCAACTGCTGGCTGCCCAGAAGCCACAGCCTGGGGCACGCGTCCACCAAGTCCACGTGGGCAACCCATGGAGACCGGCCCTCCCTCGCCCTCTCCTACAAAGAGAGGCCACATTCAGCTCAAGCCTCGGCTCTGCCGGTGGACGGAGAGCGTGGCCCAGGCAAGCTGTGTCTTTCCTCTGAGTCTCAGCCTCCTCTTCTGTGAAATGGGACTAGCGGGCACGTCCTCCGAGGGTGGGAGAAGGAGAGCTTCCGAGCAGGGTCTGGCCCATAGTAAGTGCTCAATAAAGCTAGCTGCCTCCAGGACGGTCCCTGGTACCCCCTGCCACAGCGATGGCAGCACGGAAGGGACGAGGCCGGGCCCTGGGCAGTGTCTGCCTCGCTGCCTGCTCCTGCCCCCTCAGAGGCCTGCTCCCCAGCCTCGGTTTCTCTCCCGTTGCCAAAGCACAATGGCTGTTATAATTAACGGATTATCTCAGTGCGACAGCTGTGGTCCTTTGAAAATCGGGTTGAATAACAAGATCCCGGCATATGGTAATTTCTTTTCATCCCCTGCTCCTTCTTCTCTCTCCCTCGCTTCAGCCTTGTTACGCATTCAGATGTTTCTTCCCCTTTCCCTCCTTCCCAAACACCTCCTCCTCAGTGGCCCCCTCCTCCTCCGGACGGCAGGGGGACAGGCTAGGGCTCTGTGCTCTGGTGAAAGCCGGTGGGAGCGGACCCTCAGGGGCCCCGCACGTGCGCCTGGCACTGGGCAGAGGACCTGAAGCGTGTGGGACTTGTGTCATCTCCCGGCAGACCTACGTCCCTACACCTCGGGAGTCCTCCTACCTGCCAGGCCACTCCTCCTTGGGCTACTTTGCAGGGAGTTTCTCGGAGGTCCTGGTCTCTGCCCTCCGCTCTTCCCAAATCTCCTTTCCCACTCCCACCACCCGGCAGCTCCGCCCCCCAAGGCTTCTGTTATCAGCTTGGTAGGGACCCCGTCTCCCCCCTGCCTCCCGGAGCCCGCCCCCGGCACCTGAAACCCCACCTGTCCTCATCCACGACTGCACTCGCCTCCCACGGCCCGCCCCCTAGCCACGCCTCTCTCCCTGGTCCCTGACCAGCTCGGAGCAGCCCAGGTGCCCACCCCGGGACAGTCCTGCTGTGTGCCCGCCCCGCTTCTGCCCTGCCTCAGCC
This sequence comes from Tragulus kanchil, assembly GCA_022376925.1. Lineage (NCBI taxonomy): Eukaryota > Metazoa > Chordata > Mammalia > Artiodactyla > Tragulidae > Tragulus > Tragulus kanchil. Next base: position 180,825,262 of record JAIOJX010000004.1, on the reverse strand, counting down.
TCCTTCCTCACCCCCAGAGAACCCCTCAGTCCGCAGGCTCCACTGGTCTCCCTGCCTCCACTCTCTCGGCCCCTCCTCCCAGCAGAGGAGGAGCCCTCCAGGAGCGCGGTGCTCCCCTGCTCAAAGGCCCTCACTGGCTCCTTTACTGACCTTGGAGATTTCCAGCAAGGGGCTCCCGAAGCCCAGCCTCGGGGGTCTTGTAGAGCTGGGCCCTGCTTCCCTCTCCTGCCCTCCTGCCTCCTCCTACCAGTTACAAGCTCTGGCTGGGGTCCCTCCCGTGGGCTCCCACAGCCCTCTGGCCTTCTTCCATCACAACCAGAATGACAACTGTCTGCTCTGGCTCCTGAGCTGAGTTCTCCCAGGAAGGGTCTGCTTCTCCACCGAAGCCCAACGCCGGGCCCCCGACAATGGCTGAATGAGAGAGGCCTGCTACCTCCGTTTATAGATAAGAAAACTGAGGCTCAGAGTAATAACTTGCTCCAGACCACACCGTTTGTGCAAGACAAAACCAGGATTTGAACCCAGGTCTCTGATCCGAATGTCAACATGGCCCACTTCCCAGGGAGGGCTGCGGGGGTCTGCATCTGGATAGATCTCAGGGATCTGAACCCGCTCCAGCCTCAACTGGAGGATGAGAGGATGGGACTCCCCGCCTGTGCTGCCTGGACCTTGGGCTCCCAGGGCCTCAGTCTGCTCATCTGTAAAGTGGGAAGGAGCCCCGCCTCACGCCCATCTCCAAGAGTGGCTGCTGGGGACAGAAGCTCAGACCTTGAAGAAAGTCGGTCGTGCTAACAGCTGAAGGCCTGCCCACCGTCTTCTCTGAACCCCAGTGGCTCGGCCCTCGGCAGGTACCTCCCTGGGCTCGGGGGTCATGCCGAACAGGGACACGCCCGCCCGCCCCGACCCTAGAGCTAGTGGAAGCAGCATGGGAAAACTGAGGGTCAGATCGTGCCCTTGGACAAAAACTTCCCCTCCCAGCCTCAGTGTCTCTCTGTGACCGGGCGCTGCCCGCTCCCCTCTCCTGGTCCCTGACCAGTCAGCCCAGGTGCCCACCCAGGACAGTCCTGCTGTGTGCCCGCCCCGCTTCTGCCCTGCCTCAGCCTCCTTCCTCACCCCCAGAGAACCCCTCAGTCCGCAGGCTCCACTGGTCTCCCTGCCTCCACTCTCTCGGCCCCTCCTCCCAGCAGAGGAGGAGCCCTCCAGGAGCGCGGTGCTCCCCTGCTCAAAGGCCCTCACTGGCTCCTTTACTGACCTTGGAGATTTCCAGCAAGGGGCTCCCGAAGCCCAGCCTCGGGGGTCTTGTAGAGCTGGGCCCTGCTTCCCTCTCCTGCCCTCCTGCCTCCTCCTACCAGTTACAAGCTCTGGCTGGGGTCCCTCCCGTGGGCTCCCACAGCCCTCTGGCCTTCTTCCATCACAACCAGAATGACAACTGTCTGCTCTGGCTCCTGAGCTGAGTTCTCCCAGGAAGGGTCTGCTTCTCCACCGAAGCCCAACGCCGGGCCCCCGACAATGGCTGAATGAGAGAGGCCTGCTACCTCCGTTTATAGATAAGAAAACTGAGGCTCAGAGTAATAACTTGCTCCAGACCACACCGTTTGTGCAAGACAAAACCAGGATTTGAACCCAGGTCTCTGATCCGAATGTCAACATGGCCCACTTCCCAGGGAGGGCTGCGGGGGTCTGCATCTGGATAGATCTCAGGGGATCTGAACCCCGCTCCAGCCTCAACTGGAGGATGAGAGGATGGGACTCCCTGCCTGTGCTGCCTGGACCTTGGGCTCCCAGGGCCTCAGTCTGCTCATCTGTAAAGTGGGAAGGAGCCCCGCCTCACGCCCATCTCCAAGAGTGGCTGCTGGGGACAGAAGCTCAGACCTTGAAGAAAGTCGGTCGTGCTAACAGCTGAAGGCCTGCCCACCGTCTTCTCTGAACCCCAGTGGCTCGGCCCTCGGCAGGTACCTCCCTGGGCTCGGGGGTCATGCCGAACAGGGACACGCCCGCCCGCCCCGACCCTAGAGCTAGTGGAAGCAGCATGGGAAAACTGAGGGTCAGATCGTGCCCTTGGACAAAAACTTCCCCTCCCAGCCTCAGTGTCTCTCTGTGACCGGGCCCCGTGATGCCCACTTTACGGGGCTGAGGCACAAGGCGTCTGGCTCACGCAGGCCCCATCACGGCCACCGGCTCTGTGGGAGCGTGAGGGTCCAGCGTCCCCAGGAGGAGAGGTGACGGGGCGGCACAAGGCGGGGCCACGGTCCTGACTCTCCACCTCCACCGCCCACCGCACAGAGCTCACGGGGCCCCGCCTCCCTCTCTAAATCCATACCCCACCCGGTCCCTTCACAGCCTACGGACTGGCAGGGACGCCCATCTGTGTGTCCCCTGGGCCTTTGCTCATGCTCTTCCTGAGCCTGGGGCACCACGTCCACCTTCCCTACCCCTTGCCTCCCAGGCCTCGTGCCTCCTCCTCCAAGAAGACTTCTGAGATTTTCTCTCCACAGGAAGCGTGCAGGCCTCCCTACTGGGCCTGCCCCCGTGCCCTGATTCCGTCCCCATAGACTCCCGGAAGGACCCTAGAGACTGTCTCACCCCATCCCCCTCTCCCCCTTTTTTACAGATGGGGAAACTGAGGCATGGGCGAGGGACAGCTGCTCTCCAGGGATGGACTTGAACCCAGGTGTCTGCTGCTTCCACCCCCCCCAGGCCGCCTCTCTCGTGGAGCTGGGCTGTCCCCATGCAGCCCTTTGCCTGTCTTCTCCTCCCCCCCAGCCCCGAGCTACCTGAGGGCGGGGCTCCATCTTCCTCTCTGCGCCCCCACCCCAGTGCCTAGCCTAAGGCCTGGCGCATAGTAGGCACTCAGTAAATGTCTGTTGAATTGAATTGCGCTCAGGGCGGCCAGTCGTCTCTGCTCTGTAAGAGAAGCACAGAGTTAGTGGAGCCGTTCCCGAGGCGACGGGGGCGGGAACCAAGCTGGCGGGGTGAGGGGCGGCCTGCCCCCGGACCCTGGGGGCCCTTGAGGGCGAGGGTCTGGGGAGCTGGAACAGTCAGACTTGGAGGAGTCCGAATTTTGCTCCAACAAGCAGCACAGCCCTGGCAAGGCGTACCGCCCCAGGGCCTCGGTGACCTTCTCTGTCCGGGGGACACGACACTCCAGTCCTTAGGAGCTCTGAGGACGCTTGTGACGAGGACCAGGAGAGACGTGAGGCGGGTAAACAGCGCCTCCAGCTCACACGCAGGGCTCAGTGCCTGCAACACCAAGGCAGGCCCATTCTACAGATGAGGAGACCGAGGCTCAGAGAGGATCCCCTGAGGCCACATCGCCCACGTGCTTGAGGCCGTGCTGTACACAGTCTCCCTGCAGAGGAGGAAGGGCAGTGAGGCAGGATGACAAACCCGGAAGACACGGAACCCACCGAGAGGTGGCTGGAGCCCAGGCCCAGGCTGGAGAAAAAACTCCAGGCTCAGGGCCCGGCGGGAGCCCCACAGCTGTGAAGGTTCAGAGCCTCTCAGATCCAGAGGCTGCAAAGGCCTGGGCCGGCCCTGGTGCTCATACAGATCAGCAGAGATACACAGCCAGACGGGGCACTGCCGAGCCAGGCCCGTGGAGCAGCCCGGCAGGGGCTCGACCCCCAGCCCTGCCCCACGGCCTCCATGCGCTTCAGTTTCCCCATCTGTCAAGATCAGGCTATACCACGACCGTGACGGCTCAGGTTCTTTACCCAACAACCCACAGCTCCGTGACCCAGCCAGGCCGGCAGGGGCGACTCGGGGCCCAGGCCAGTGTCCCAGGGAGGCATGAAAAAAGGATGCGAGAAAGGCTGCCCTGGTCTACCTGGCACAACCAGCGGAGGGTTTGGCCGGGCCTCTGCTCCCTGGCCTGGAGCCCAGGAGAGGCGGGGACAGGGGCCTCGATGCCAGCCGTTCACTCCTTCACCCCCTCATTCATTCCAACAGCCTTTCTCCGTGGGTCTCCCACTGGGAGCCGAGGCCTCAGAGCCAAAAGGCAGAGCCTGCGGCAGGCGCTCCCACGGGGAGGACAGTGAGACACACAAGCGTCCCCTCTCCCTCGCCCCCACATCAGGGGAGAGGCCGATCTCAGGCACCTGCGCCCCATCGCGGCCTGCACCCCGGACACTAGATTCACACTTGCCTGTGCCCGGACCCGGACCTCGTCAAGGACAGGGACGGCGAGGGCCACCTCACTGACCCAGTCAAGCCCGGGCCCAACCCAGCACCCGGAAGCGGAAGGACTAAAGAGTGAATCAACTGCCGTGCAGCTTAAAAGAAAGGATGCCCGTGCAGCAGGCCGTGGCGTGGCGAGGGGGCAGGAAGGAGCCCCCACAATCAATACAGAACTTACCCGCTTGAAGGAGGAGGAGGCTGAGACCGGAAGAGGCTAGGGGACGTGCCGAAGGACCCAGAGCTACGAGAATGGCCCGGGGCCCGCAGCTGCCCAGACACGAGACGGATGGACACGTGCAAGCCCCCGGTACAGCGGCCTCAAGCGTCAGAGGGGGACGTGTGCCGAGTCTGGGGCTCCCCGAAGGCTGAGCACAGGGGAGGGGGCAGCACGCCATCTTCTCCCCAAAGCCTCGACACAGCTCTGGGTGCAGACGGACCCTCACGCTACAGACAGAGATACCGGGGCTCTGAGAGGAGGCGGGGGTCCCCGACCCCAGGCCCTCCCTGGTCAGCACGGCGGCGGCGGCGGGACCCTCCTGCTGGCCGGCGGTTCTCCCTCCTCGCCTCTGAAAATTCACCAGCACGGGGTGCAGACCTGGGCCGGGGCCTGGCTCTGCCTCTGCCGACGAGGTGCCTCGGGCAGGGACCAGCCCTCCCCGAGCCTCAGCTGCCTCAAGGAGCCGAGGAAGGACTGCGTGTGAGTGACCAGCGCCCGACTCTCAGGATCCCGTGGACTGTAGCCCACCAGGCTCCTCTGTCCATGAGAATTCTCTAGGCAAGAGTACTGGAGGGGGCTTCCCTGGTGGTCCAGTGGGTAAGGACACCGCCTTGCAGTGCAAGGGGCGCCGGTTCGATCCCTGGCCTGGGAGGATCCCGCGTGCCGCGGAGCGGCTGGACCCATGTGTCCAACGACCGAGCCGGAGCTCTGCAGCACACATGCCCAGAGCCGGTGCTCTGCAACAAGAGAGGCCACTGCGATGGGAGGCCCACACAGGCCAGAGAACAAAGATAAATAAATGAAAGACCAACAGACGTGGCCAAAAAAAAAAAATTTTTTTTTTTTTTTAAATAATACTGAAGGGGGTTGCCATGCCCTCTTCCAGGAGATCTTCCCGACCCAGGGATCAAAGCCACATCTCTTATGCCTCCTGCATTGGCAGGCGGGTTCTTTACCACTAGCGCCACCCGGGAAGCCCTGTAGGAAAGAGCAACCTCCTGACAAACTGTAAAGTACGAGCCATATGCCAGGAGGGTTAATTATTCCTGGTATGCTTCTCCTTCCTCAATCCCTCTTCTGCCCTCCTTTCGAACAAGGCTATGGCAGTTTTCCTCAGAGGCCCGTGTGACGCCTGCCCCCGGTGCTAAGCGGTTGTCATGAATTTCATCCCCAGGATCCTAGGCATCAGATACCACTTTTATGCCCATTCTGCAGATGAAGACATTGAGGCTCAGAGAAGGGATGTGACTTGCTCGAGATCACGCAGCGAGAAATGAGCGGGCTTAGCCATGATCTGCGTGTCTGCTTGCGGGCATCTGTGTACTCAGCCCTGTGGGCCGCTCGGGTCCTCTGCCTCATTAATGCCCACCTGCTCCCTGGTTTATCCAGCTTCCTAGATGTATGCAATATTCATATTTCCATCAGCGGCAGCTCACGCACCCCTCTCCGTGGCCTTCGGGAGCCCCATTAATCATTCAGACACACCTGCATATTCATTAACTTCCGAATTAATACAGGGCCCCTTATTACTTCGGGCCTGCTGCCTGCATTAAAGATACTTTGACTTCATTCATTATTAAACCCCTCTGATAAATGATTACATCCTTCCTTCGCAGCGTGGGGCAGCGCCCAAGCCCCCAAGCTCGTAGGTCTGCACCAGCTGCTGTGTGACTTGAGCCAGGCCCTCACCCTCTCTGGGCCTCCCACATGTTTACCTGGCCCAATGAGGCCAAGGACAGCCTCGCAGCACTGCCTGGGCCTGTCACTGTCGGCCCTGTGTCCTCCTCCTGGACGCCCTTCAGACCCTCCCCTGCACTTGCCTGGGCTCGCATGACCCTCTGTTCTCCACAAAGCAGGAACCAGGCGTCCCTGCGGTCGTCCCGATCCTCCCCCAGCAGCGGCCTCCACTTGCATCTGGACCTCCACCTGGGCCTTGGAGCCAGCATCGTCTGCCCCTGAGCTAAGCGGGCTCGGCAGACCACAGCACAGCCCACATCACGGGGCCAGCTGACCCGCGTGGCCAGCAGGAGTGGAGGTCAGCTGTCACCCAACAACTAAGACGACAGCAGTGACGACCATCACAAACGGGCCCAGCATTTCCGGAGCACACACCAGGCCCCAGGCCGGGGCGAGGTCCTGCAGTGGTTCCATGTCCACTTTACAGACGGGGAAGCCAAGGCCAGCGAGGTCAGCTGGAGGCAGGACCTTCGGCCAGCACCGTGCACTGGCTCTGTCCTTGTCTGAATGGTTCCTCGGTACACCTGACCCCGCCTAACGGGGCTGCAGGCAGCCTGACTGACCCCCGTGATGCCTGGAGCAGAGCAAGGCCTGTGAACTAACGACGAGGCAGCTGCTCCCCGCGTCGCTCCTGCCGGCTCCGCTGCCCTCCCGCTCGGCTCCCCGGGCGCCGCAGGGCTCACAGGGCGGCAGGGCCAGGCTGCCGCCTCCTACAGATGCTGGGCCCGAGGCTTCACTCCCTGGCTGTGCGACCGCAGGCCCATTACCAACCCTCTCTGTGCCCCGGTCTCGTTCGCTGAATCCCACGTGACTCCGCCCCCGCCTCGTCCCTCACCCGAATCTATCCTGGCCCCTGTCCAGGCCGCACGCCCGAGGGTCCAAGTCTCCCTTATCTAGGAGGGGATGCTGGCTCCCAGCATCTCCAAGGGTCCCTGGGTTCTTCCCCTAACCCTTAGCTCAGCTGCCAGAGAGCCTCTCAAAAGAGCCTATTTATCACAGACCTGCCAAGGGCCCCTCTCTTAAAGTCTTTCCAGAATGTTCCGTGGCTGCAGGATGAAACTAGAAGTCCTTCTGAAGGTCAAGGCCCCATGAGGCCTGGCCCAGCTGCCCACTCCAGAGCCGTCTCCCGCATTCCCCCAAGGCAGCTCTCCTCTCTGCACGGTGGCTCTGCCAGCTCTCATCTGACCCCCCAGTGACATCTGTCCCTCCCACATCGCCTGGCCAGCAAGCACGGGGCGCTCTCCGCTGCAGCTCCAGCCCCCGGCACAGGCAGCCTGGCCGCGCTGTGGCCTGGACGAACAGCTCTACCCAGTCCAGATAGCACACCCACAGGGCTGCCCCAGTGCCAGCCAGGCACCTAGCAGGCCCGGTGAAGGCCACGCTTCATCTGAGGGCGGACACGGCCCCCACTCAACAGGGTGACCCAGTAAAGCTCATCGGACCTATTCCTCAAGTGAGAGGTTCAGAAAGATACATGGGCTCCCGGGTCACCCATAGGAAGTAGTGGGGCTGAGGCCTAGCCCTCCTGCCTGAGCCCCAAGCACCGAGTGCTAACTACATGCCAGACCTCAGCGAGGTTTTATATGGACTCATTCCACCCCCTCCGCCGCCCTGGGAGATGGGCGCAATTCTTATACCCATTTGAGAGACGAAGAAACCGAGGCCAAGAGCAGTGAAGCCACTCGTCCAAGGGCACACAGTGAGGAAGTGGAAGAGCCTGGGACACGCCAAGCTGTAGTCATGGAGCTAGTCTGTCCCCCGAGCTCTGCGCAGATCTCCCCAGGCCTCCACGACCAGGGCCGCCCTGGGTGAGAAGCAACTCCTTTGTGACCCCCTCACCAGCCCCAGCTCGGTGGCAGCAAGGGCTGGAGCCACGCCCTTCCCTTTTGAGCCCGGGATCCCTCACCTGGAAGAAGGTGACGGACAGACCAGGGGTCCCTTTACCAGCAGCACGTGATCCCCATGCCTAAGGGCCGACCACACACCAGGCCCGGAACCAGCAAAACAGGTCTCTGGTCCACAGGAGACCAGTAGGCGGGGGGGACCCCAGAGGGGAAGCATCAGGGGTCTCATTCAGGCTTCAGGAGCAACGGAGTACAGATGCCTGCCTGCATGAGTCCCGGGAGGCCAGAAGAGTAGATGACGGTCATCGGCAGGGCTGGGCGCCTCTGAGGACCTGTCGCCCGGGGCCCCCATGGGCCAGGCATCCTCGGAAGGGGTCACACCCTGCCTGCTAGACGCCCCGCAGCTAAGGAGCCCTGCTGCGGGCCTGGACCTGGACGCCTGGCATGGGGTGAAGGAGATGAAGATGGACAGGGCGGTCGCGGGCCAGCCGGGAGCCTGGGCAAGTGGAGACCCAGCACACAGGCCCTGGAGGCGTCGGCTGTTTCCGGAACCCCTGCTGTGAGTTACTGGGTGGGCCACAACGCTCATTCAGGTTTTTTTTCTGTAACACTGTATGGGGAAACCCCGGATAAACTTTCTGGCCAACTCATATTTCGTACGATGGTGAACCAGCCTCTCCTTCCTCTTAGAGAGACCCTGAATTTCCACAGATGGGGGCTGCTCAAGGCGGGATGACACCCGTGGGTTTCTGGGGGCCTCCTCACTGCACCTCAGGGTAAGCGCTGAGGGCAGGGACCGCGGCCAGACCCCCTCCCTGCCCCAGGCCCCAGCCTGGGGGCTCAGCACGCAGCAGGTGCTCAGTAATTCTGCATCATTCTGCGGGCCCGGTACCAAAGGTGCTGTGTGTGGGGACGCGCCCCAGGTCACCTCCCTCGTCCCCTTCAGACTCTTGAGAGAAGGTCAGAGCTGGCAGTCCGCTCACCACCTCTGGGCCCCTGATGTGTAACAGGTGAGGAAACTGAGGCCAGCCCGGGACTCGTGCCCACATCCTTTCACCGCTCCCCGCCCCGGCCCCCAGATGCTGCTGCCCGTCCCGGCTCTGTCCTCCACCCACCCAGGCACGCCCCCTCCTCTAGGGAGGCCTCTGCTCCCCACCTTGCCAGGACCGGCCACCATCATCACTCGCCCTCTGGCCCATCGTGGCTTCTGTCTCCCCCAGCCCCTCACTCACGGCGGCCAGAGGGAGTCCTGCACAGGGCGGCCCTGAGGCCGCCTCTCCTGCTCAAAGTCTTTCTGGGGGTTCCCCGCAGCCCTGAGGACGGGAGCCAAGCTCCTTCCTAGCATGCTTCTGGGACGGGGGTCCATACCTTCCCACGTCCTGCCCCAGCCACGAGGCCTCCCCATCTTCCAGGCCCGGACCCCGACTGACACACCCCTTCCCTCTCGCTGCCACTTGCCACCTGCTCTGGGGACCCCTGCCAGCTTCAGCTCAGGCATCGCCTCCTCCAGGAAGCCTGCCCTGAACCCTAGGCCTGACTTCACCATTCCGCAGCACCCCCTGGCTCCCCAGCTCCGAGTGGTGTCCCCCTAGACAGTCACCATCTCCTTTCCCGAAGGCCAAGGTGGCACCGCGTGTCCCTCCTGTGCCAGCAAGAGGCCTGGACCAGAGGAAGTGCCTAGGGCATGGGGACTGAGAGAGCCCAAGAGCCACGCGGCCGCCAGGTACGTCCTCCCCAGCTGGCCGCTCTCCCCAGCCACCGGCCCCGCTCCCGACTCGCTGAGGGGACCTGTTACTACCGTTGATGACGACATGGCCTCCCGGCTCCTCCATGAGCATCAGGACCACTGGGGCCTCGGACAGGTGTGCAAAGCCCGTGTCCACAGCAGCCAGCCTGCTCCGGGCAGCGTCAGGCGGGGGCAGAGGAACAGGGGAAGGGAGGGAGCGCGGACAGAGCCTCGACTGGGAGCCTCATGTGGGGCCGACGCAGCTGACCTTGAAGAAGACCCAGTAGCTCTCATCTGGGCTCGCGGGGCCTCTGTTCACAGATGAGGAGACTGAGGCTCCAACCGAGGGCAAGCAGCTGGTCTGGAGCCTCATGGCCAGTGGGGGCCAGCCAGGAACAAGAACCTGCCCACCGGACTCTGGCCCACTCTCCTTGCTCCAGATCCGGTTGCTTTCAAAGCCAGAGCAGAGGAGAGACTGTTCAGCCCGAGCCCGGGGCTGCTATTGGCTGTCCAGGAGGCCACAGGCACCGAGGACACAAGGTGGTCCCTGGAGCATGAAGACCGGGGTCCCGCACAAGCTGGTTCAGACCCTCGCTCTGGACCTCCCCCAGCCGTGTGGCTTCAGGGAGGCTGAACAGCTTCTCTGCGCCAATTCCCCGTCTGTCCCCAGGAAGGGAGGCTGCCCAGCAAGCCTGCCACGAAGGCTGGAGGAGACAGAAGTGAGCCCAGCTGATAACAACGGAGCATCTCCCAGGCTGGGCTGCAAGTGGCTTAACTCCCGAGCGGCGCCCAAGAGGCCAGGTCTGACCATATCCCCACGTTACCAACAACGAAACGAAGGCGCGTGGGACCTTCCCGAAGCCTTGCAGCTGGTAAGTGTGGAGCTGGGCACCGGCACTGGGCAGGGAATGATCGGCGCAGGGTGGGTCCTCACTAATGATATTCCTTTCCGGCTCAGATCTTCCCTTTAATCCCTCAAAGGCGTCCTGAATAGACTGGCCTCTCCCACCTCCCCCGCAGCCACCCGCTGGTGCTCCCTCCATCTTCCCAGAGCGAGCCCTCTCGCCCTCACCAAATGCCACCTCTCCCTCAAGCCTTCCCTGACCTCTGCCACGCTCCCTCCCCTCCCTCGCCACCTGCTGGAGTTCCCCAGTGGGGCGGCTGCCTCTGCCCAGCCCCTACCCACCTGCTGGAGGAAACCTCTCCAGGCTCGGGCAGGCTCCTGGAGCATCTCGTTGCCCGGAAGCCTCCAGGGCCACCCAGGCTCAAGATGGGGCTTGGTCCTGTCTGCAGCTCCACCCTCCGACACCCGTCCTGTGAAGAGGCTCCTGGCAGAAGTGAGCCCAGCTGCACCCCGCTTGGCCCGCACACGCGTGTACACACAGCATGCCTGCACACACGTGCCTCCCCCGTCACCTGCCCGGCTGCTCCCTGACGCGGGACGCCCCCTTGAGCCCTCCTCTGCCGCACCAGCCTCCCACTCCTCAGCCGACCCCAGAGCAGCGCCTCGGAGAACCCCCCTCCCCAGTTCCTCAGCGCTTTCTTGTCCTTCCGTCCTCAACGGCGTCACCCGCGGTCCCATTTCCAAAGGCCTGTGGCATGCTCCCTCTTGCGGGAAGAGGCACGGGCTGGACTCCCTCAGCCTGCGGGGAGCTCACTGGCCCTGCCTAGACGCCCACACCCTCCTTGCCCACTCCCAGGCCCTAGCACGGGGGCTTCTCACCCTTCTCACCCAACACCTCTTGGCGTTTCCCCTCGAAACGCCCACAGCCTGGGGTGTCCCACTCCCACCTCCCACGTGCTGTCCTCCAGCCCACCCAGGCACCAGTCGGCCGCGCCTGCCTTGCCCTTGGCTGTGGGATCGCTGAAGGCAGGGACTGTTCCCAGAACCCTGCACGATGCTCAGCCCACACCAGACACTTGAGAACCTGAGACGCTGCCGAATAAACACGTCGCGTCCCTCTTGAGCTCCCGGAGGCAGAGGAAACAAGTCCATTAGCCAGCCGTGACCAGTGTGAACCCACCCGCTTCTCCCCGCCTCCGCCCGCCTCCAGACCCGCCAGCCTCAGTCGCTCACATGAACGAAGGCTGGGGCCCTCCACCTCCGCCCGGCGCCACGGTCGCCCGCCTGCTGACTCCCAGCGTCCACGGCCCTCCCCGCCTGCCTGTCCTCACCTCTTGCCTCGCTCGTGCTCCAGCCCCACGAAAGGCCCACCCTGCTCCTCTGGGTGGATGAAAGAATGCGCGTTGGCAGCTTCCTGACCCTTGACCCTTGCTGTGCCTACTTCTGGAGCACAGCCTCTGAAGGGCAGACCCTGCTTACTCCCTCCCAAGATCCCCAAACCCAGCGGAGAACAGGAGCTCAGAAGCTTCCTTGAACAAACGAATGAGGGACTTCTCCGGTGGTCCAGTGCTGAAGAATCTGCCTTGCGATGCAGGAGACTGGGGTTCAGTCCCTGGTCGGGGAACTAAGATCCCACAGGCCACGGAGCGACTACATCCAAGCACAGCAACTACTAAAGCTCGGAGCCCATGCATCCTGGAGCCCGTGGGCCACAACTAGAGAGTCTGTGCCGCAGCAAAGATCCCACGTGAAGCAACTAAGACCCAACACAGCCAAATAAATAAAGGTGTTGTTTTCCCGTCGCTCAGTCGTGTCTGACTCTCTGCAAATCCCACAGATGCAGCATGCCGGGCGTCCCTGTCTGTCATCGTCTCCCAGAGTTTGCTTAAATTCATGTCCGTGGAGCTGATGATGCTGTCCAATCACCCTGCCCTCTGTCACCCCCTTCTCCTCCCACCCTCAAGATTTTCCAGCAACAAACACGAATGAACGAGGGCTGGATTCGGATCCTGCTGCTCCGGCCTGGGCCTCATTACAGTCCTCGCCCTGCCTTCTTCAAAGCCCACCCAGGCACCAGTCGGCCGCGCCTGCCTTGCCCTTGGCTGTGGGATCGCTGAAGGCAGGGACTGTTCCCAGAACCCTGCACGATGCTCAGCCCACACCAGACACTTGAGAACCTGAGACGCTGCCGAATAAACACGTCGCGTCCCTCTTGAGCTCCCGGAGGCAGAGGAAACAAGTCCATTAGCCAGCCGTGACCAGTGTGAACCCACCCGCTTCTCCCCGCCTCCGCCCGCCTCCAGACCCGCCAGCCTCAGTCGCTCACATGAACGAAGGCTGGGGCCCTCCACCTCCGCCCGGCGCCACGGTCGCCCGCCTGCTGACTCCCAGCGTCCACGGCCCTCCCCGCCTGCCTGTCCTCACCTCTTGCCTCGCTCGTGCTCCAGCCCCACGAAAGGCCCACCCTGCTCCTCTGGGTGGATGAAAGAATGCGCGTTGGCAGCTTCCTGACCCTTGACCCTTGCTGTGCCTACTTCTGGAGCACAGCCTCTGAAGGGCAGACCCTGCTTACTCCCTCCCAAGATCCCCAAACCCAGCGGAGAACAGGAGCTCAGAAGCTTCCTTGAACAAACGAATGAGGGACTTCTCCGGTGGTCCAGTGCTGAAGAATCTGCCTTGCGATGCAGGAGACTGGGGTTCAGTCCCTGGTCGGGGAACTAAGATCCCACAGGCCACGGAGCGACTACATCCAAGCACAGCAACTACTAAAGCTCGGAGCCCATGCATCCTGGAGCCCGTGGGCCACAACTAGAGAGTCTGTGCCGCAGCAAAGATCCCACGTGAAGCAACTAAGACCCAACACAGCCAAATAAATAAAGGTGTTGTTTTCCCGTCGCTCAGTCGTGTCTGACTCTCTGCAAATCCCACAGATGCAGCATGCCGGGCGTCCCTGTCTGTCATCGTCTCCCAGAGTTTGCTTAAATTCATGTCCGTGGAGCTGATGATGCTGTCCAATCACCCTGCCCTCTGTCACCCCCTTCTCCTCCCACCCTCAAGATTTTCCAGCAACAAACACGAATGAACGAGGGCTGGATTCGGATCCTGCTGCTCCGGCCTGGGCCTCATTACAGTCCTCGCCCTGCCTTCTTCAGGAGGGGTGGGAGGGGAGCGCAGGGGACTGGGATCAAAAGGCAGAGACCAAGGACGGCAGCAGTCTTTAAGTGCCGTGAAAGCACCATCGCTAAGCAGCGAAAGCCTGGCTGAGGTTGAGTATTTCACTGACGCACTCATTTCTACCATTTCTCAAGCCCTGGGGCAGGAGCAAGGCCTCCCAGTGCTCAGGACACAGTGGTTCTGCCCTGGGGACATTCACAGCTCAAAGGCAGCAGCGCAGGAGACCGGGCATCTCGGGGAGAAGGTCGAAGATCCAGGAGCTGCGGAGCCTCAAGACCAGGTGGCCGAGGCCCCACAGGGGTACATAGGAAGGCCTCCTAGAGAAACGGTCAGCCAGCTCTCAGACCCTCTCCACCCAGCTCCATCGGAAACAGAAGTACCCACAGAGTCGGGTCAATGAGCAACGGGAGCAGCCCAGCCCCACAAGCCAATGTCCTCTCCGATGAGCATGTACTACCACTGTCCCCATTTTACAGGTGAGGAAGCCGAGGCTCAGAGAGCTGAAGCCATATGCCTTGGGTCCCCCGGCCGAGCTGGGGGTCTCTCTGAGGTCCCCGAAGAGGTTGGACACCACATCTAGAATATGCGGCCTCTGAGCTAAGGGCCAGGCTGCTCTGATGGCATCCAGGTCCGACGCTCCCGGGCACACCAGGGACAGCCACGCCGCTAGAGCCCGGCACGCGGTGGGCCGTCAGGAAACGGTGGGATCTGAAGAAATCCCAGAAACAGCTGCTTCCTGCGAGCGGCTCCGGGAGGCGGTGAGGTTCCAGGTACCACCCTGGGCCTAGGGAGCCCTCCCTTGAATGCATGCAAACGAGCGGCGTACATTTCTGCTTACTTAACTTCACAAATGCTAACTAGCTCATAAAACATAAGTTATTCTTCCTCAGCTCCACAACACCCTCCGTTTGTTTAATTCTGCTTTCCCTCCCTCTCCCAGCCTCCTCTCGGACAGAAGTGAAAAACCACATAATGGGGGGTTCCCTGCCAAGTGGGTCTGCCCTTCCCCCCTCCCATTCTGCCCAAGTCCTAGAGGTGGTCCCTGCCCCCTCTCCCGCAGCTGTGTGATCCAGGGCTCTGATTTAATCTCTCTGATTTAACCAGCTCAGCTACCAAGTAGGAATCGCGCGCGTGCGCCCAGCGGGCCCCAGGGTCGAAGGGAGGATCAAGCATGGTAACCCGAGTGCAGTGCTGAGCAAGCCCTCAGTAGCCGGCAGGCCTCGGTATTATGTGAAGAAGCGTTAAATAGCCCCCTCCCAGTTAACCCATCAGTAGGGCCTGCCTTCTGGGGCCCACTGGCAGCCCGTGGATCCATTTTGTTGTTGGGCTCGGAGCTGATACAAATGCAAGTCTGATGTCAAGAGGCAGAGCCTGAGCACGGGCCTCACCCCGGGCCCCACCACACCCGACTGCCTGCCTCGGGCCAGACACACACCTTTCATGACCCGGCTTCTGTGGGCCTCTGAGTGGGTCACCCCTAGCTTAGGCTTCTCAAAAGTTTTTCCAGGAATTCCCTGGTGGTCCAGTGGGTGGAGAGTCCGCCTAGTCGGGCAGGATGAGCATGTACTACCACTGTCCCCATTTTACAGGTGAGGAAGCCGAGGCTCAGAGAGCTGAAGCCATATGCCTTGGGTCCCCCGGCCGAGCTGGGGGTCTCTCTGAGGTCCCCGAAGAGGTTGGACACCACATCTAGAATATGCGGCCTCTGAGCTAAGGGCCAGGCTGCTCTGATGGCATCCAGGTCCGACGCTCCCGGGCACACCAGGGACAGCCACGCCGCTAGAGCCCGGCACGCGGTGGGCCGTCAGGAAACGGTGGGATCTGAAGAAATCCCAGAAACAGCTGCTTCCTGCGAGCGGCTCCGGGAGGCGGTGAGGTTCCAGGTACCACCCTGGGCCTAGGGAGCCCTCCCTTGAATGCATGCAAACGAGCGGCGTACATTTCTGCTTACTTAACTTCACAAATGCTAACTAGCTCATAAAACATAAGTTATTCTTCCTCAGCTCCACAACACCCTCCGTTTGTTTAATTCTGCTTTCCCTCCCTCTCCCAGCCTCCTCTCGGACAGAAGTGAAAAACCACATAATGGGGGGTTCCCTGCCAAGTGGGTCTGCCCTTCCCCCCTCCCATTCTGCCCAAGTCCTAGAGGTGGTCCCTGCCCCCTCTCCCGCAGCTGTGTGATCCAGGGCTCTGATTTAATCTTTTGATTTAACCAGCTCAGCTACCAAGTAGGAATCGCGCGCGTGCGCCCAGCGGGCCCCAGGGTCGAAGGGAGGATCAAGCATGGTAACCCGAGTGCAGTGCTGAGCAAGCCCTCAGTAGCCGGCAGGCCTCGGTATTATGTGAAGAAGCGTTAAATAGCCCCCTCCCAGTTAACCCATCAGTAGGGCCTGCCTTCTGGGGCCCACTGGCAGCCCGTGGATCCATTTTGTTGTTGGGCTCGGAGCTGATACAAATGCAAGTCTGATGTCAAGAGGCAGAGCCTGAGCACGGGCCTCACCCCGGGCCCCACCACACCCGACTGCCTGCCTCGGGCCAGACACACACCTTTCATGACCCGGCTTCTGTGGGCCTCTGAGTGGGTCACCCCTAGCTTAGGCTTCTCAAAAGTTTTTCCAGGAATTCCCTGGTGGTCCAGTGGGTGGAGAGTCCGCCTTGCAGTGCCGGGAGCACTGGTTGGATCCCTGGCCCTGGAAGATCCCACATGCTGAGGAGTGGCTGAACCGGCGTGTCCAGTTGCGAGCCAGTGCTCTGGAGCACATGCGCCCAGACCCAGTGCGCTGCAACGAGAGGGGCCGCTGCGATGGGAGGCCCACACAGGCCAAAGAATAAAAATCAGTGAAAAGTAAATGATGACTTAGAGGTCAAAAAAAACCAAAACCCTTAAAAAAAAAAATAGTTTTTCCAACGGGTCATTGATCACATCATGAGGCCCAACTCACAGATGAGGAAACTGAGGCTCACGGACAGGTAGCAGCTTACCCACAGTCCCTGAGGGAGGGGCTGCAGAGCGGGGGAGAGTTCGGTCCCCTGTCCCAGTCCATTTCTTTCCAGAGCCCCCGCCCCAGCGTACCAGGCTAAAAGCCACCTCTCTGGCACATGGAAGAACATATGGCCTCTTAGCCAGATGCTGCCAAGTCTGGCAGAGCCCAGCCCTGGAGACCCCAAAAGATGGGGCCTGGCGCCAGGGCTGCCTTTCTTCTCAAGGCCCCTCAGTAGCGTCTACCTTGACTGCAGCCCCAGGGCCAGCCCTGGCCAGACTGTGCACCTCATCTGTCCACACAGGTCCCCTTCTGGACACAAAGCTTAAAAAGCCACGACCCCAGCCTTTCAGTCAGTTATCGCCAGCGACACCCGCCCCTGAGCTCCAAGCATGGTAACCCGAGTGCAGTGCTGAGCAAGCCCTCAGTAGCCGGCAGGCCTCGGTATTATGTGAAGAAGCGTTAAATAGCCCCCTCCCAGTTAACCCATCAGTAGGGCCTGCCTTCTGGGGCCCACTGGCAGCCCGTGGATCCATTTTGTTGTTGGGCTCGGAGCTGATACAAATGCAAGTCTGATGTCAAGAGGCAGAGCCTGAGCACGGGCCTCACCCCGGGCCCCACCACACCCGACTGCCTGCCTCGGGCCAGACACACACCTTTCATGACCCGGCTTCTGTGGGCCTCTGAGTGGGTCACCCCTAGCTTAGGCTTCTCAAAAGTTTTTCCAGGAATTCCCTGGTGGTCCAGTGGGTGGAGAGTCCGCCTTGCAGTGCCGGGAGCACTGGTTGGATCCCTGGCCCTGGAAGATCCCACATGCTGAGGAGTGGCTGAACCGGCGTGTCCAGTTGCGAGCCAGTGCTCTGGAGCACATGCGCCCAGACCCAGTGCGCTGCAACGAGAGGGGCCGCTGCGATGGGAGGCCCACACAGGCCAAAGAATAAAAATCAGTGAAAAGTAAATGATGACTTAGAGGTCAAAAAAAACCAAAACCCTTAAAAAAAAAAATAGTTTTTCCAACGGGTCATTGATCACATCATGAGGCCCAACTCACAGATGAGGAAACTGAGGCTCACGGACAGGTAGCAGCTTACCCACAGTCCCTGAGGGAGGGGCTGCAGAGCGGGGGAGAGTTCGGTCCCCTGTCCCAGTCCATTTCTTTCCAGAGCCCCCGCCCCAGCGTACCAGGCTAAAAGCCACCTCTCTGGCACATGGAAGAACATATGGCCTCTTAGCCAGATGCTGCCAAGTCTGGCAGAGCCCAGCCCTGGAGACCCCAAAAGATGGGGCCTGGCGCCAGGGCTGCCTTTCTTCTCAAGGCCCCTCAGTAGCGTCTACCTTGACTGCAGCCCCAGGGCCAGCCCTGGCCAGACTGTGCACCTCATCTGTCCACACAGGTCCCCTTCTGCGGACACAAAGCTTAAAAAGCCACGACCCCAGCCTTTCAGTCAGTTATCGCCAGCGACACGCCCCTGAGCTCCCATTTCACAGAAGAGAAAACTGAGGCCCAGGCAGGAGGCGCACATTCCCCGTGACTACAACAGAGGGAGACTCGAGTTCTGGCTCTCAGAGACCTGGCTTGCACCACCCTCCAGCCAGCTTCAGCCAGTAAAATCCAGAACACAGGGCCACACTGGAAAGGCAGGAGCACCAGCTACCACTGCCACCACCGTCCCCGACTCCTGCCGGCCTTGATTTCCCCATCTGCAGCACGACACACTGACGGCAGCACGGTGACCCGGCCCTAGAGAGAAGAAGTAAGGCTGGGAGCCTCAACACCTCAGCCCTGTGACTGCGGCCACCAGCCCCAACTTCTCCAAGAGGAAGGTGGGACCACTGTCCCCTGTGCCCCCCACAGCCCCTCTCACACGGCGCCCCCCGGCCCGCAGCCAGCAGAAGCACAGTGAGCACGGACTAAGTATCCACACCATGCAGGGGGCTTTCCGCGGCTCACGAGGTGGATGCTGCTATGCTCGCTTTCCAGACAAAGAAGCGGAAGCACAGAGAAGCTAAGTATCTTGCTCAGCGTCACCCAGGAAGCGACAGAGCCGGGTGGACTGGTGGACCGGCCCACAGACGGAGATGGAGACAAACCCTGGTTGCTGGTGTCCAGCCAGCGAGATGCAGGCTCCGAGGATGCGCGCAAGGTCGGGATGCAGGGGGAGGAGCCAAGACTGCACCTGCGGCCAGGGTAGGCGGCCCCGGCTGCTGCTCGCCGCAGCGCTAACAGCTCCCGTCCCTGAGACCTGCTTCTGCAGCCCACAGGCCCACCGCTAGTCTCCACAGTGTTTCAAGTTCAGGCCATTTTCATCCTTCCGGGCTCACCGGTCTCTCAAAACCATTCCAGGGTGCCCCTTCCCACGCAGGTCGAGTCATTGCGCGGTTCCTAGTGAGGGCCTTGCCCAAGCTCCCACCAAGCCAAGAGCAGAGTGGGGATTCGAACCCAGCTCTTCGATACCCCTTTCCTCCCTCTCCTCGATTTTGGGAGACTCTCCAAGGGCACAAGGGCACCACTAGCGGCTGCCGGAGGAAGAGGGTGGGGCCAGAGCCTCGAGAGGTGGGGCCAAGAGAGCCAGGGGCGGAGCTTGGAAGGTGGGGGCGGGCCGGAAAGAGAAGACTGGATCCCTGTTGCCCTGACAACGGGACTAATTAATTCCAACTCTGGTTCCATCTGCGCCTTGGCTGGATGGGTGGTTTGGGCTCGCGGGTGTTTGTTTTGAAGGAAGGGGAGAGAAGTGGGAGGGGCTGGGAGGCTGTGGTCTCCGGGCTAGCGAGGGGCCGACACCCCACCAATGTTCACAGGTAGCACCTCCATCTCCTACGGGAAAAGACAGACTCCGGCCTCCAGAGACGATCTCCCACCTCCTCTCCCAACGAGGCAGCCGCTCACTCCCACCCAAGCACTGCCTGGCTCGGACCACAGACAGCAGTGGCTCCTGTGTGCACACATACGTGGGTACAGTCCCGGGAGAGGGCTCCTCAGCGAGTCTAGAGTTCAGATGCCAATTTAGCTTTCTTAGTCTCGGCTTCCCCATCTGCAAAACAGGCAACACTACTCCCTTCAAAGGGCTCTCAGGAGAATTAGAAGGCTGTCTCCAGCCGAGGGGCACCAGAGGGGCCTCCTTTATCCTTGAGTCAGGGAACGTTCTGCTGAAGGTGATCCTATGCAGGACCCAGAGGTAGCACTTTTGAGAAAACTGGGAACGGAGCCTGGAGATAGGATCACGGCATGGGAGAGAGGGGGTGGGGAGCCCAGAGGCAGGAGCCCCGTGGCTGGGCCAGCAGGTCTCAGAAGCTGGGTGAAGGATCCTAGACGTAAGCCCCAGAACACTAGGGAGTCAGTGACATGCTAGAGAGCCCAGGCCCGAAGGGTGCAGGATGAACTGGGGAAAAGGAGAGCTGGCCTTTGAGGAGGCTGTGGCAGTCGTCCAGAGTCAGGACGGTGACTTGATGCAGGAAGGGCAGCGGGGCGGAAAGGCAAGGGGATGACGGAGCACGGGACTTGGAGACACACGGGACAGGGCTCGGAGGCTGGGGTGGAGTTCAAGGATGACTCCCAGGTCCATGTGGATGGCTGAACGATGGCAGTGCCCGCCCTGGAGCAGGGAGCCTCAGAGAAGGAGCTAATGGGCCAGGCTGCAGGAGGAGAGAAGAGCCTGCACAGACAAGTTGAGCTTTCAGGGCCAGAAGGACACCCGAAAGACGTGTCCACTCAGCAGGTGGCTACATCCAATGCCCAACAGCCAGAGGCAGGGTATAGCGAAGACTGACGCCTGGGCGTCTTCTGCACGTGGCAGGTAAGAGAAGTCGGGGAAGTGGGGGGACCGCCCCCAGACCAGGCCGAGAGGCTCACCCCTGGGGGTGGACACGGCTGGGTGCCCATGCTGGTGCTCAGGAGCCCGCCACACAGCGGCACCAGGACCCAGACCCCTGGGTTCAAGTCCCAGCCCCTCACCTCACCCGTTGTGAGAGACTGGGCAAGTCATTTCATCACCTCTCTGAGCCTCAACTTCCCCATCTATAAAATGGAAATACAAGTAATACCTGACCCACAGGGTACTATGAGGAGGGCTGTCCCCCTGGACCCATAGGCTGAGCTGCAGGGACACAGGATCTCCAGGAACCAGTCCTTGCAGGGAGGGTGGAGGCCACGAACCTTTGTGAGCCCCTGCCATGCCCAGGGCCCCTCACGAGGGTTTGAGACCACGCGGAGCCGAGAGAGAAGGGCCTGGAGTCAGATGGCGCCTGGTTAAACCCTGGGTCCCCTACTTACCAACCGGGGCCTGGGAGGACCCTCGCCTCCCTGGACTGGCTTTGGAGACTGTGAGGCGGGGTGCTGAGGTGTCTGCCACAGCTCCTGGGATTGCTGTGAGCACGGACTGTGGAGGCAGGTAAAGCATCTGTCGCCTGCCTGGCACGCGGGCGTGATCAGCCGCTCCGGCTGTATCCGGCTCTTCGCTGTGGACTGTAGCCCACCAGGTTCCTCTGTAAGAGGGTCCCCAGCAAGAAACTAGAGTGGGTTGCCACGCCCTCCTCCAGGGGATCTTCCCAACCCGGGGATCGAACCCAGGTCTCCCACACCGCGGGCAGATTCTTTACCAGCTGAGCTACCAGGGAAGCCCAGCACGCACTAAGTCTACACCATTAATACAGCTGTCATTGCCCCTCCGCCCCACAACCTGACAAGGTAGATGGACTGGTCCCCAGGTAACCGACGAGAAAGACAGAGGCCTCACCCAGGACCTGGAAGGGCCACCATCTGGTCACAAGATCCCCTCTCCTCCAGCCCAAATGGCTCCCTCCACCCAGGGCAGGGCCGCATGAGACCTCCTGAGTATGAACCCTTCCCTGGCTGCTCCAGGCTGTGTGACCTTAGATCAGTCACCCCACCTCTCTGAGCCTTAGATTCCTCCCCTAAGCAATGGGGGTCCCCTACCTGCACCATCTTCTGAGGGCCAAACCAGGAAATACAGAAAAGGCATCTAACCCAGGGAATGTACACAGTAGGTGGTCAATAAATGACAGCAGTTATGATTCATCTGGGGATGTGAAGACCTGAAGAAAGGACAGAAGGCAGACACGCGCTCCCAGTGTGGTCCCAGGTATGACGCCCTCCCCGCAACCTCACCCAAGGGGGCTGCTGCCGGGGTCCCACCCGCCGGCACACCTGCCCTGGCCTCCTCCGCCAGGCCACCCCCCGGCTGTGCCCCCAGTGCATGCCCACCCTCACCCCTGCAGCGAGCACACAGCCAAGCGCTCCCACCAGCCCCGGGCCTGGCCCTGCAGCCCCTCCCCATCCCGCTCTGCATCTGCTCAATTAGGGAAACTGGGGAGCCAGGAAAACAAAGACTTAATTTCTGAGCTAATCAGCCTGCCTCATACTAATTACCATCCTCCCGGGCATTAGGGCAGACTTCCTGGGGGAGAGTCTGGTCCCCAGGAATGAAGCCCCTTCCCCCAGAGCCGAAGACAGCCCAGGGATGGGGCGCACAGACCAGGAGGCTGGGGCAGGTGGGCCTGGCGAATGTGGCCGGAAAAAGGGGACACAGAAAATCCACTAGGTTGGTCGGGGGGGGTCACTTGGGTAGATCACACCCTCCCAGGGCCCCCCTTCCAGGACCCCTGCCCCTTCCAGGGACAGCCTCAGGCTGCAGGGGAGGCCTCAGAGCAGGTGCCTCGGTAGGCACTCAGCCCACGGCCTTGGCAGAGAGATGGACAGATGGACACTTTGAAGCTAGAAAATTGAGCAATGATCAGCGTGAAGCTTTTGAATCATGGCATAGAGTGCGTGTGCCTTTTTGGATGTGAGTGTGCGCTGCATCTGTTCACGAATGCACAGAGGGCTCAGGATGGGAGCCAGGAGGCCTGGCTTCAGCTCCCAGCTCAGCCCCGGGCAGCTCCCCGCCCCTCTGAAATGCAGACTCTCCCAGGAGACCGCTGGAGGGCGATGCCTACGGCCACTCATTCCTCGGTCAGGGCTTCCTGAGTGTCCACTGGGTAAGGACCAGGCTCCATGCTGGGGACGCAGGCTCAGCTGTGAACGAACGGACAAGGTCCCTGTGCGCAGGGCTCCCGCGGAGGTGGACGCACCAAGGAGTCACACGTAAGCAGACCCACAGAGCATGGACGAAGAGGACATGGACCCTGCACAGCACGAACCAGCGTGGCCAGAACAGGGCCCCCGTGGGCAGGGAAGGCCCCGCTCAGCGATGACTGCAGATAATCTAGACTCACCGTGGACCCCGGCACAAATGCCTTCTTCTGTCTGGGCCTCAGTTTCCCATTTGCAACAATGAGGAAGCAGGACGAGAGGGCTCCAGGGGCCACCCCAGCCCTCAGAGGGGAGCACGCTCCCTTACTCCTGCACAGCCTGTGTGTGAACCAGCCCCAGGCTCGGCTGCCCAAGCCACGCGCCAGAGAGAGGTGTCCCCAGGGATGAGGGCCTGGCAGTACATGCCCCAGACGCGTCCTCAACTAAAACAGGCTCCCAAGGGCACGCAGTCCCCTCTCCTGGCCTTAAGCTGCCTTCCTCTCACCTTGTCATGGGTCCAACACAGTTGCCACCACGTACTGAGTGAGGACCTCCCCACCACCACACTGCATCCAGTTCCCACAGCAGCCCGGCCAGGTCGGTAGTGGGACCCTTTTTACATATGGGGCAACCGAGGCTGGGCGAGGTCAAGTGACTTGCTCCGTAAGTGACAAGCTAGGCCTGATCCCAAGCCGCCCCAACTACCGTGTGCCCAACCCGCCTTCCTGGGCCAGGGTCAAGGCTCAGACCAGGCGACCATGCTGGCCTAGGAGGCGGTTCAAGCATCACCCTCCACAGACCCAAACCCTGGTCGCACCACTGACACACTGTGTGGCCGTGGCAGGATCCTTGACCTCTCGGGGCCTTGATGTCCCCATCTGTAAAATGGGGTAATGGTATTCTGTTGGATGGTTGTGAGGATTTAATTTCTGCCAAAAAAGGTCCATACAGTCGAAGCTACGAGTTTTCCAATAGTCC
Source organism: Tragulus kanchil (assembly GCA_022376925.1). Lineage (NCBI taxonomy): Eukaryota > Metazoa > Chordata > Mammalia > Artiodactyla > Tragulidae > Tragulus > Tragulus kanchil. The sequence continues at coordinate 180,801,557 of JAIOJX010000004.1, read as the reverse complement.
TGTGTGGGTGTGAGTGTTGGGCCATAAAGAAGGCCGAGCACCAAAGAACTGATGTGTGTGAACTGTGGTGCTGGAGAAGACTCTTGAGAGGCCCTCAGACTGCAAGCAGATCACACCAGCCCATCCTAAAGGAAATCAACCCTGCATGTTCGTTGGAAGGACTGATGCCGAAGCTGAAGCTTCAATACTTTGGCCACCTGATGCGAAGTGGAAAACTGGGAAAGATTTGAAGGAAAGAGGAAAAGGGGGCGACAGAGGATGCGACGGCTGGATGGCATCCCTGAGTCAATGGACATGAATCTGAGCAAACTCCGGGAGACGGTGAAGGACAGGCAAGCCTGGCGGGCGGCAGTCCACGGGGTCGCAAAGAGTTGGACACGACTGAGCCACTGAGTTATGGCTCTAAAGTTCCTCGAACAGTGCCTGCACGAGGTAAGTGTTGCACGTGTGTGTGTGCTCAGTCATACTGGACTCTTTGCAACCCCATAGGCTGTAGCTCACCAGACGCCTCTGCCCATGGGCTTCGCCAGGCAAGAATACTGGAGTGGGCTGCCATGCCCTTCTCCAGGGATCTTCCCGACACTGGGATCGAGCCCACATCGCTTGCGTCTCCTGCCCTGACTGGCAGATTCTTAACCACTAGCACCACTTGAGAAGCCCCAAGTGTTATGTGGATGTTGTTAAAAAATAAGAAAAAGGAATAAACGTGTCCCTATGACTCTATGGACAGCCTGAGAATTGGGCTCCACAGCGGGTCAGGGGAGAGAACGAAGACGTCCTCGGACCCTGCCCCCACCTCCTGCATCTCCCGCTTCTGTGGCTGGACCTCCCCCGCCTGTCCCTCCCCTAGCTCCAGAAGCGCTGGGCACGCCTGTGGCTGCTCCAGGGACCTGGGGAGCCAGGTCGTGAAGCAACTCCCCCAGCACCAGTGGCTCGAGGCCCAGTGGTTCCGGGACCCGGCAGGTGGGACGGCAGGTGGGGCGTGGCCCTAGCATGGCTACAGCCCTCTGGATCCGGACACCCAGGCCCTGGCCTGGGACTCCCTCACTCCACTCCTCCCCGAGCGCCAGGGAGCCCCACCGACAGGGATCCGTTCCAGAAACGGGGTCCTGCCTAAAACCCTCAGCCCACAGCAGCGCACTGCCAGGCTCAGCCCCAGCAGCAGCCCCCCACAAACGAACCCGCCCCCATCACAGGGCAGCCCCGCTGCATCAGAGAGGTGAAGACTTGACAGCATGTCCTGTCGGTGAAAGCGGAAAAACTGTGACCAGCAGGCCATCCACAACAAGGACACAGCTGCACGAGGGGCCCCCAGGCCAAGATGGACCAGGATGGGCCCTGCTGTGCCCGGGGGGAGATGCCTGGGGCGTGGAATCAGGGCCTCCTGGGTAGAGGTGGCGCGTCGAATCCCATGAGAGGAAAGCTGGGGTACGAGTGTCTCCAGGTGCTGGGAAACACGGGGCGAGGCCCCCCGTGAGCGGGGCGGCAGCCTGTCCCTTCCTCTCTCACACACAGAGAGCACGCGCCAGGCCCCCGGTGAGAGAGCGGTGCACACACCCTCCTGTTCTTCCACACTCACACTCCAATACTGCACGCACACAAAGCCCCCATGCCGGTCACACGTGCTCACACCCACGCACGCCTGGCTTTAGTCCCTCCACCTCCCTGAGGTGGCCGAGGAACACGAAGGCTGCCCCAGACAGACGGGGAGGGTCAGGCCAGAGGGTGGACGGAGGCAGGCACGGCAGACCGAGGCCCAGCTAAGAAGTCACCCCAGGCCCTGGGCCACCCTGTCCACGTGCAGCCACGGCAGCCTGGCCTGGGGCGGGGGAGCGTGAGAATGAATGGGCCTAAGCTAGAAGCTGCCAGACCACGTTCCACGTTCAAGCCAGCCCCCCAGGTGACCCGGGCCAGCATCTCTGTGGGCATCGGCCTGCCCGTGGGCACAGGAGTAGGCACAGGGCCTGCTGGCGGCAGTTCCCCGCTGTTCTGGGTCCCAGCTCCCCAAGAGAGCCCACCTCCCAGCCATCCCCAGGCCCTGCAGCAGTGTGGTCTCCAAGGACAACCTCGAACCCACGCTTTCTCCCGACTCCAGGACAGAACTTCTGGGTCAGCTGCCATCTCAACCAAGCTGGGCGTTCCATCCCCAAAGGCCTTTCCCTGCCAGCGACCTCAGCACCACATCTGAGAGGGAAGAGCAGGCTGGTGACCGGAGGCCGAGGGGCCCCCACGGCTGGCCCAGGAGTGAATGGATGCTGCCTTTCCCGCCTCATCTCTCTTAAGCCTCCTGAGAGCCTTTGATCCCATTTTACAGATGAAGACGCTAAGGTTCCGAAAATGATCCTCCCCGAGCCAGGCAGCCAGCGAGGAGATGAATGAGCTGGGCTGGAACCCACGCTGCCTACTCCGAAGCTCATTTTCTCCTCATTCCGCAGCATCCTGTTGGGGCAGGCGCCGAGGAGAGTGGGAGGAGCCACAGCGGCAGACACCCCCACACTTCCTGCCCCGGCAGCCCAGGCTTTGGGATTCCAGAGGCCCCCTTCCAACAGCCTGAAGCCTGGAACAGCCGTGCAGCCCTCGCCTGCCTGCTTCCAGGAAACCCAGGCAGCAGAGGGAGCCTTTGTTGAGCACTGTGTGCCGGGCGCCGTGCTAAGCACTTCACAGCAGCCGCCTTGAGCAGGGGGTGACTGTGTTTGTTCCCATTCTACAGGTGACAATCCTGAGGCGCTTTCGTTGTGGGTAGAGTCGGGAGGGGACCCCAGGTCTGCGCCCACACGCTTGACCGCTGCGTCATCCCCTTTTACAACCCCAGGAGTTTCTCCGTTCTGACCTGCTGTCCCTAAGACAGCACCCCAGAGCGTCTGGAGGTGCGGGAGAGGCCGTGCTCCCCAGGGACTGTCCAGCTCCAGGGCCCCCGAGCCACTAGAGCCTGGGGCACCTGCTCTGCTCTGCCGACCCCCTTCGGTGGTCCGTCTCCTGCTAGGATGCTCAGGGCACTCGGCTGGCCCGCCTCTACCCTCGAGGTCCAGAAAGAGTGAGGGACCAGGCAGGGTCACACAGCAAGTGAGAGGCAGGAAGGAACGCCGTCTCCAGCTCAGAGCTCAGGCCAGACCCTGCTCTCCCTCCTGCACCTGTAAAGATGGAAGCCAGGTTAGCTGAGCTGTGGCCTCGGGTGGAAGCAGAGGGTGGGGGAATAGGCTTTTAGCAGCTTCTAGAACCCTCCGTGCAGCCCTCCACAGCCCTGTGGCCTGCTGTGTGTTCCTCCCTCCAGCCCTATCTCATCCCATGGCCACCAGGAGCCCAGCAGTGTGCCCATTTCACAGACGAGCAAACTGAGGCTCAGGCACACATGACCACTGAGAATAAGGACCTAACCCACCGGGCCTTGCTTCCAATCACAAAACAGGCCCTCCTGTTGGCCCTGCCTTGAATCCAACCCCTCCTCAGTCCTCAGGGACCGCCTCTCCCAGGAAGCCTTCCTAGAATTTCGAGAGACTCCACTCAGTGGGACCATCGTCTCCTCCTGCACTCAGAACGCAGATGGAACCCCAAATGCCCACAGTGCCTCCACCCTCAGACTGGGGCTCCTGGGAGCAGGGCTGCGCCTTCCTCAGACAAGGATTCCAGTGGTCCGGCCTCCCCGCACGGCCCCCAAGACCTGGGGCTCCCGGAGGACAGTGCCACCGCACTCCTCTTCCTTCAGACCAGGAGCCGTGAGACTGGAACTCCCACCCGCTCCTCCTGCACCTCCATCCACAGAGCCCTCCACCCAAGGCTCCGCCCCCAGCGGGACCCCCGACCACACCCCCCCTCCCCTCACTCCCTCCTGGCACCAGAGTCGGGAGGGACCCCAGGTCTGCGCCCACACGCTTGACCGCTGCGTCATCCCCTTTTACAACCCCAGGAGTTTCTCCGTTCTGACCTGCTGTCCCTAAGACAGCACCCCAGAGCGTCTGGAGGTGCGGGAGAGGCCGTGCTCCCCAGGGACTGTCCAGCTCCAGGGCCCCCGAGCCACTAGAGCCTGGGGCACCTGCTCTGCTCTGCCGACCCCCTTCGGTGGTCCGTCTCCTGCTAGGATGCTCAGGGCACTCGGCTGGCCCGCCTCTACCCTCGAGGTCCAGAAAGAGTGAGGGACCAGGCAGGGTCACACAGCAAGTGAGAGGCAGGAAGGAACGCTGCTCCAGCTCAGAGCTCAGGCCAGACCCTGCTCTCCCTCCTGCACCTGTAAAGATGGAAGCCAGGTTAGCTGAGCTGTGGCCTCGGGTGGAAGCAGAGGGGGGGGGAATAGGCTTTTAGCAGCTTCTAGAACCCTCCGTGCAGCCCTCCACAGCCCTGTGGCCTGCTGTGTGTTCCTCCCTCCAGCCCTATCTCATCCCATGGCCACCAGGAGCCCAGCAGTGTGCCCATTTCACAGACGAGCAAACTGAGGCTCAGGCACACATGACCACTGAGAATAAGGACCTAACCCACCGGGCCTTGCTTCCAATCACAAAACAGGCCCTCCTGTTGGCCCTGCCTTGAATCCAACCCCTCCTCAGTCCTCAGGGACCGCCTCTCCCAGGAAGCCTTCCTAGAATTTCGAGAGACTCCACTCAGTGGGACCATCGTCTCCTCCTGCACTCAGAACGCAGATGGAACCCCAAATGCCCACAGTGCCTCCACCCTCAGACTGGGGCTCCTGGGAGCAGGGCTGCGCCTTCCTCAGACAAGGATTCCAGTGGTCCGGCCTCCCCGCACGGCCCCCAAGACCTGGGGCTCCCGGAGGACAGTGCCACCGCACTCCTCTTCCTTCAGACCAGGAGCCGTGAGACTGGAACTCCCACCCGCTCCTCCTGCACCTCCATCCACAGAGCCCTCCACCCAAGGCTCCGCCCCCAGCGGGACCCCCGACCACACCCCCCCTCCCCTCACTCCCTCCTGGCACCCCTCCAGGCCGGGCCCGTACCAGGCAGGCCACCCCTCCCCTGCCCTGACCATGAATCCCACCTCTGTTGGGCACCACAGACCCCCCTTTCTCCTCCCCAGACAAATGGGGTCTTGAGTGAGACACTGGGACAACCACATACAAGGCCAGATCTATTCTCGGGGTGAGCGAGCCTGCCAGCATGCGGGCTGGGGGGAGCCGGGCTGGCGGGAGCGGTCTGCCCATCCACAACCCCTCGGGGTCCAGCCTCTGAAATCGGGGCCACGCTGAGCTCCATCCTGGAGGGCTGAGTGTCATCCCTCCCCGGGGAGCCCCAGAGGAGAGCCATCGGCACCTCCATCGCTCTCTCCCTCCTGCAACACAGAGCAGGCAGGAGCCTCGGAGCCTAGATCCAGATCCGTGCTCTGTGTCCGTGGAGAACTTCCCCAAGCCTGAGTCTGGGCATTTGGAAGATGGGCGTAACAGTCACGCTCTGCAGGGGCCACTGTGCTGTGAATGGGAACACACAGGAGTGCCCTGGCACATAGTAAGTGCTCAATTAAAGCCTCCTCTCTCCTCTCTGATCTCACTTTTTTTTTTTTTTTTGGTAAGGGCAGTGGGGGTGGCGTGGGACCAGAGAGCCCAAGCTGCTAGAGGAGAAAATGGCCTGCCCCAAGCACATAAAATGTCCCCCATTAAGAAGTCAAAATCTCAATCCCTCAGGGCCAGCAGTGAGGCCCCTCGAGATCCGGGTGATTCAGCGGATACTGTTTTTCCACCCTGGGGAGGGGGCCTTGGAGTCAAGGCTGCAAACCCATGCTCAAAGCCCACTGCCGCCCAGAAGCAGTCAGATGGGATCAGCCACGAGAGTATCCCCATTTTACAGACAAGTAAACTGAGACACGGAGTGGTTGAGTAATGTGCCTGAGGCCACACAGCGAGAAGCCGCTGAACTGATCTCTTCTGACAAGTCTGGCTGCTACCAAAAGCTTTCCCTTCCGGCAGGAGCTTTCCCTACTTAAAAGCCTTTCTGTGATTCTGCCTGTGTTCGGAGTGAAGTCTAAACGCTCCAGCCTAAAATGTGAAGCTCCCCCCAGCAAGGAGTGTAGCGCAGCAGGAAAAGGACTTGGTCCGAATCAGCCCAAGCGGGGGTCAAGCGCCAGGTCTGCCCCCTACTTCCAGCTGTGTGTCCACGGGCAGCCACCAGGCTCCCCTAGAGGCGCTTTCCCCACGCGTACAATGGGATGAGGAGCTGACCCCCGCCGGACAGCCAGCAGGTCACCCATCCAGGCCTTCCCCAGGCAGTTACTGACTATCTGCCGTGTGCGAGGCCCTCAGCACAGAGCAGGGAGCGAGACAGAAGCCATCCCCAGCTTCGCGGGGCCGGCACTCTCGGGCAGGAGGCCGGTGGGTAATAACCGCCCAGTCCCTCAGCCACGCCTGACTCTCTGCCCTTTGGACTGGAGCCCGCCAGGCTCCTCTGTCCATCGGATTTTTCAGGCAAGAATACTGGAGTGGGTGGTCATGTCTTCCTTCAGGAGGTCTTCCCAACCCAGGGATTGAATTCCCATCTCCTAGGTCTCCTGGACGGCAGGCGGAGTCTTTACCGCTGAGCCACAGGGAAGCCCCATGGACCACAAACAATCAAATAAACAAAACAGCATAGGTTGTCTTAGGAGTTATAAGGAAACAGACAGAAAGAACCAGAGCCATGAACAGAGGGGTCAGGGAGGGCCTCCCTGAGGAGGTGACCCCGAGCCAGAGCAGGAGACAGGCACTCCGCAGCAGCGCTGGGCCCAGAAGGAACAGTCACACGGCAGAGGAACAGTACGTGCGAGGGCCAGGGAATTCGAGGAGACTTGGATCATGTGGGAAAATGCCTGGCACACAGCAGAAAATCGGTAGAGAGCAGGAGTCGGTATCACGGCTACAAGCCCCTTAAGCTCCTTGCTTGCTTTCTTCTTCTGGAAAATGAGATGCTATGCGGATTCAAGGAACCCCTAGGTCTCTTCCACATATCTGACGTATTTAACAGAACCCTCACTCCAGTATGATTCCACCCATTTTGCAGATGGGGAAACTGGGGCTCCCAAGATCCCACAGCCCAGAAAGGGCAACCTTAGGGTGTGAACTTGGGTCTTGTAACCCCCAGCTCTGCATTCCTGCCAGTCTTCTGTGGTCTCGCGGCTCTTAAGAGCGCTCAGCACCTCCTCTATCCCGTGCCAAGACGGATCTGACCATTGGAGAGTCTTGTGATGAACAGAGGTCTCACCCGCTTAGGCCCACTTCTGCCATTGGGGCCACCCATGACCAGTCCCTCCCCTCTATCCAACTCAGCCTGAAAGGTGAAGGAGGCTGACAGGTTCTAGAAAGAGCGGCTGCCATCCCAGGAAGCACCTCCCAGACACCCGGCACTGTGCCTTAGCTTCAACCCCTGCCTCACAGCAGCAAGGTAATGCGGAGATTCTTATCGTGCCCATTACACAGAGGAGGAAACTGAGGTCCAGAAAGGCAGAGAACTGTTGCCAGGGCCACCCACCTAGACAGTGGCTGAGGCAGGATCTGAAATCAGATCTCTGTCACCCAAAAGACAGCCTGCTGGTCACTCCAGGGCTGGCTGAGCCGGTTGAGAACTCCCGGCCCTGGGGAGGAAGCCAGGCCGCCGGGAGTCCCGGCACAGCTGGGGTACAAGGCCCACCGATGCCAGTGCACACCCGGGCCCCTGGAGCCAGCAGGCAGCGGGCACAGACAGGGAGCCCGCCTCATCTGCTTCCATCCTTCCCGGACAGCCAGGCCCGCCTCCTGCTTCCCTGATGGAAGGTCAACACCTCTGCTGCTCAGGGAGCACCGGGAAGGACAAAAGGAGGCAGAGCTCGGGTGAGAAGGCACCCTGTCCACCCCAGGCACGTCAGAAAACCATTTAAACGTCATTCTGGAAAGAACCACAACGATGGTGGCGGTTACCACCTCCTGAGCCTCTACAGCGTGCCAGGAAGCTGGGCACCCCAGACCTCAGCCCGCGTGACAGCAACCCCGAGAGGCATATGCATCATCTCCGTCTTACAGAAGGGGAAACTGAGGCACAGAGTCAAGCATAGTCACAGGATCTAAATCTCTTCCACAATTAAATGTGAAAGAAGCACCTGTACCCCAGTGTTGATTGCAGCTCTCTATACAATAGCTAGAACATGGAAGCAACCTAGATGCCCATCAATGAACGAATGGATACAAAAGCTCTGGTACATATATACAATGGAATACTACACAGCTGTCAAAAGAAATGCAGAAGAATCAGCCCTAATGAGGGGGCTGGATCTAGAACCTATCATCAAAAGTGAAGTCAGTCAAAAAGAGAAGGACAAGTACTACATACTAACATATCTATGGAATCTAGTAGGATAGTGATGATGGCACACACAGTGAAGCGATGGAGAGACAGACATGGACAGTGGACATATGGACATTGTGGGGAAGGAACAGTGGGTGAGAGGCGTAAAGGAAGTAGCATGAAGGCCTGTACTATCATATGTGAAGAAAATAGCTATAGTCATTGCTCTGTGAGAAAAGGGGATCCTTCAGGGGCGCTGTGTGACGCTTGGGAGGGGTGAGATGGGGGGATATGCATATGACTCATCTGGGAACATACATATCTGTAAACAACAAAACTCTGTAAAAGTTAAAAGTAAAATAAAGGTTTAAAAATAAATAATAAATAAATCTCTTCCACGTTGCCTCGTATTGGTATCAAGTGGAATGTGTGCTTCTGGAGAATACCTGGGGACTGAGGGCAGAGGGACAACCCTGAAGGGGCCGCGGGCGGGGGCCGGGGGGAGGCTCCCGGGGGAGGAGTCGGGCCTGATACGCTGGACCTCTGTGGAGGCTGGCAGCCAGGATCAAGCTGCAGTCCCAGGACATCCGTGCTGTGTGACCTTGGGCGAGTCACTTCCCCTCTCTGACACCTCAAAGGCAGGGCATCAATGCCGGGCTTCCCAGAGCTCAGCCAACAGGAAGGAGGAGGACTAAGTCATCTGGGGACAAGGAGGAGCACGATGGTGGCGGTTACCACCTCCTGAGCCTCTACAGCGTGCCAGGAAGCTGGGCACCCCAGACCTCAGCCCGTGACAGCAACCCCGAGAGGCATATGCATCATCTCCGTCTTACAGAAGGGGAAACTGAGGCACAGAGTCAAGCATAGTCACAGGATCTAAATCTCTTCCACAATTAAATGTGAAAGAAGCACCTGTACCCCAGTGTTGATTGCAGCTCTCTATACAATAGCTAGAACATGGAAGCAACCTAGATGCCCATCAATGAACGAATGGATACAAAAGCTCTGGTACATATATACAATGGAATACTACACAGCTGTCAAAAGAAATGCAGAAGAATCAGCCCTAATGAGGGGGCTGGATCTAGAACCTATCATCAAAAGTGAAGTCAGTCAAAAAGAGAAGGACAAGTACTACATACTAACATATCTATGGAATCTAGTAGGATAGTGATGATGGCACACACAGTGAAGCGATGGAGAGACAGACATGGACAGTGGACATATGGACATTGTGGGGAAGGAACAGTGGGTGAGAGGCGTAAAGGAAGTAGCATGAAGGCCTGTACTATCATATGTGAAGAAAATAGCTATAGTCATTGCTCTGTGAGAAAAGGGGATCCTTCAGGGGCGCTGTGTGACGCTTGGGAGGGGTGAGATGGGGGGATATGCATATGACTCATCTGGGAACATACATATCTGTAAACAACAAAACTCTGTAAAAGTTAAAAGTAAAATAAAGGTTTAAAAATAAATAATAAATAAATCTCTTCCACGTTGCCTCGTATTGGTATCAAGTGGAATGTGTGCTTCTGGAGAATACCTGGGGACTGAGGGCAGAGGGACAACCCTGAAGGGGCCGCGGGCGGGGGCCGGGGGGAGGCTCCCGGGGGAGGAGTCGGGCCTGATACGCTGGACCTCTGTGGAGGCTGGCAGCCAGGATCAAGCTGCAGTCCCAGGACATCCGTGCTGTGTGACCTTGGGCGAGTCACTTCCCCTCTCTGACACCTCAAAGGCAGGGCATCAATGCCGGGCTTCCCAGAGCTCAGCCAACAGGAAGGAGGAGGACTAAGTCATCTGGGGACAAGGAGGGAGCACGTGTCCAGACGAGGGAAGCGTAAGGCTCCGAGGAGGGAGAGGCTCGAGGCTCAGCGGCAGGAGCACCTGGCCACGACATGGGCAGGAGGCGTGGGCAAGAGAAGGCCATGGGGAGGGAGGCCCGGGCGGCGGCGGGGGCCCCGGCTGGCCTGGACGGGGCGGGGTGAGCCACGGCAGCGGGCAGCACTGCTCAGACCCACCCGGTGCGCCTCGCTCCCCCGCCAAAGACCCCTGCTCAGCCTACGCCAGCAAGGCCAGGACCAAGGCAGCACTCCCCCCTACCAGCGCCCCTACACCGGGCCTCCATGGAGCCCCCACCGCCCTGCGCCCTCCCTGCACGAGCCTCTCCAGAGCCCCCATCACCACCGCCTCCTCAGGGAACCCCAGCACGTTAGCAGCCACAGCCCCTCCACGTGGGGACCACCGCATGGTCGGGACCGCCTCGCCCTCTCCTTAGCAACCACCAACAGAAGCCCGGACAGCCCTCGGCTCCGCCCCTCTCCATGGAGACCACACTCCACAGAGGCAGCTCCTGCGCCCGGCTGGCCGCCCCATCACTCAGCACCCGGCCCGGACAGCAGCTCCCTCCACGTGGCCACCGCCAACACAGCCCAGGCGACAGCCTCGGCCTCTCCTCTCCAGGGCCGCCACCAGCCCAGCTGGGACAGCTCCCGCCGGCGGCCCTGCCTGCGGTCCTAGCGTCAGACGACTCCTGCCTCCCCCCAAGAGCCATGACGCCGGATCGAGGCCTGGCACAGACGCTGCCCCAACGTCCCTGCTCCCCGCTCGCCCCCAGCCCCCCAGTCTGCCCCTCTCAACGTGGAAAGCCCCCACCAGGGGCTGAAGAGGCCATGATCCTCCCAGTACCCCCTGGAAGCCTGTCCCCCCATCCCCAGCTGGGGCACTGATGCCCCCGGCCCAGCTAGGGTGCAGGCAGGCCCGGCTCGGGCTCTCAGCTGGGCTAGCAGGAGGCGTGGGGGCCTCTGAGCTGGCAGGGGCTGCCTCCCCACCTTCCCGGGGGACGGCCCCAGCCCCGCGAAGGCCCCCGGCCTGCCCGCCGCCTCACGGGCCCTGTGGAAGGGAAGCTGGAGAGGAGCAGGGTGGGGGGCCTGCAGCTGGGGGCAGGGGCGAGGGAGCAGGAGGCAGAGGCCGGCTACATCACGGGTTTTCCAGGCCAGGTCATGTGAGCCGTGCTCACACCCAGCTGCACTCACACCCGGTCAGAAGGACCCTGTCCTTACCAGAACTCTGTGGCAGAAGGAGCCCCTCTGACCAGCGAAGCTCTGCCCCTGGCCTGGTCTCAGGGAGGTCCCCGCGGTGACAGCGGAGGCAGCGGTGGCAGCCACGGGGTCTCAGGTCCTGGCCCGGCTCAGGCGGCAGCGGCTCTTCACCCAAGTCCTCTCCTGCGAGGAGGAGGAGGAGGCGGCAAGGGGGAGGGAGGAGGGAGGAGAGGGAGGAGGGAGAAACGCTGAAGTCTTGAAGGGTACACTCACTTCTTTCTTAGGTTTCCCATGGCAACCGAATATACCACAAACGCATATCAGTGTGAGAGAGGGAGGGAAGGAGTGGAAGGAGACAGGCAGAGACGGAGAGAGACGGAGGCAGAGAGATGGGGGTGAGAGCAGAGAGCTGGAGACAGAGCAAAGACGGGGAGAGGAGGGGAAGGCCTCCAGGCCCAGAGGCAGGGCTGCGGACCCCCCACGCTACCCCATGGGGTGCAGGGTGAGGAGCGGGGAGCGCCTGGGGCCACAGGGCTTCCTCCAGTTCCTCCACGGCCCCTGGGCAAGAGGAGCAAACGACAGACGGGAGAGATCCTCGGGAGCTGAAGGGCCCGTTCCCACCCACCTCACCCCATCCCATGCCCTTGGCTCTGTGCTGGGCCCACAGCCCGGAGGGTCCTCCCAAGTCACGGTCCCAGCCCCGCGGCCCCCTCCCAGTCACAGACACACACTGAGCGGGGGCACATGCACTGATCCGACACCAGCACCCGCGTACACCCCTCCAGCCACACCGCCCTTCCCCGGTCCCCCGACACCGACGGGGCCACCCCCTTCTACAGCTGAGCCCCGTCCTCTCCGTCGCAAGGAACAAGCCCCTCCCCTCCCCCAGCACGTCGCTTGTTCAGACAGGACGCTCACGTGCCTTTAGGGCGACATACCCGCCCGACCTCCACCTGCACAGACACACGGACTCCCAGACAGGCTCGCCGCGTCTCCATCTGGGCACACACGTGCGCGCAAGCACACCCTCGTCCCTCCGGCGGCCGCCCCTCCGCCGGGCCCCACACCTCGGCAGCCCAGATGGCGCTCCCGGCCCTCCCCCGCAGGCGGGGCTCGCACCCGGCCCCCTCCATACCGCCATTCACAAACACACCGCGACCCGCCGCGCGCTGGCCGCCAGCCGCGGCACGGAAACAGAAACACACACTCGGCTGCCCCCCCAGCCCCCCTCCCCGTGACGCCTCCAGGTCCAGCACCCCACCCAGAGGCACAGGAAGCCGCGGGCTGAGCTCCAGGTCCAGGTCCCCAACACCCTCCCCCAGCTCCCAGGCTCACTCCTGACCCTGCGCCCGGCCACCGGCAAGGACGGGGAAGCAGCCCGGCCCACACTCTAGCCTCACACACACCCCAGCTCCCCCGGGGCACGCCCAGGCCGCAACCAACACCCCAGGCTGTCACACTCCCTCGGACACACGTGCGCGCACAGACCCAGAGGTGCTGGACCCGGTGGGGCCCAGAACCCAGACCCAGGAGCGTCTGCCCCAGCTGGCAGACGGGCCCACGTGCCCACCCGCCAGGGACCCCGCACAGACACGTGTCAGCACACCCACACAAACACGCCGGTCCCGCTCACTGTGGACCGCAGCCCAACACGCGCGGTGTTCACCATAAACACCCGAGCAAGCCCACAGGGGCCACTGCGCACACTCAGGCGACACGGGCGTGCTGCCCCACGCTCGTTCGCACGGGGGCCACTCCGGATCCTCACGGCCCCGCCTGCGTCCCCGCCCCTCTCGCCCAGGGCCGCTGGCGGCGGCGCCCCCCACCCGGTCCACACCCACCTGGCCCCCACGCCCCCTCGCCAACAACTCGGCGGGTCCGCGTCTCCGTCGCCCCCTCGGTCGCCTTCCCCGGGGCGCGGGCCGGTGGACGAGCCCGTGCACCGCGCCGAGCCCAGAGGCTGTGCAGTGGACGGCCAGCGCCAGGGGCTGCGGCTGCAAATTCTACGCACAGGGAAGCACGGCGGAAACCGGTCCACCCGGCCGGGCGGGCAGGCGGCGCCGCAGAGGGGCCGGCGGCCGGGATGCGACCCCGCGAGGAGCCCCGCCGCTCCCGCCCACCCCGCCGGCTCCCCGCCGCCGCGCACGTGCCCAGTCGGGGGCTGCGCTTGGATGCACCGCGCGGGTCAGAGCCCAGAACTGAGGCAGCCCGCCGCCCCCAAGACCCAGACCTGCCTCGGCCAGAGCGCCCACCGGCTGCACAGCCCCCCGCCGCCGCTACGCGACTCTGCGTCGCCGCTTCCTCCCGGACGCCTTCCTGGCTCTGCGCCCTCCTCCTGGCTGCTCTGCTCCCCACGCCACCCCCGCCTCTGGCCTCCGCTCACAGACACAGCCGCAGGCTCCGCTCCACCCGCGTCCTCGCACCAAAGGCAGGGAGACGGAGGGCATCGCTCATCCAGGATGCTGGGGGCAGGCCCTCTCTCTCCCGCCTCGCCTCCTACCCACCACGCTTCAGGCCTTTACCAGCAGCGAGGCCTTGAACCGTGACCCCCGCCCCGGCCCCCGCTCCCGCCTCCGTCTCTCCTCTGTGCAACAGCAGCGATGCAGAGGGTGGATCTGAAGATTTAATGAAGGACTCCGCTTAGAACAGGATTCAGTGGGCAGACGGGCCCACGTGCCCACCCGCCAGGGACCCCGCACAGACACGTGTCAGCACACCCACACAAACACGCCGGTCCCGCTCACTGTGGACCGCAGCCCAACACGCGCGGTGTTCACCATAAACACCCGAGCAAGCCCACAGGGGCCACTGCGCACACTCAGGCGACACGGGCGTGCTGCCCCACGCTCGTTCGCACGGGGGCCACTCCGGATCCTCACGGCCCCGCCTGCGTCCCCGCCCCTCTCGCCCAGGGCCGCTGGCGGCGGCGCCCCCCACCCGGTCCACACCCACCTGGCCCCCACGCCCCCTCGCCAACAACTCGGCGGGTCCGCGTCTCCGTCGCCCCCTCGGTCGCCTTCCCCGGGGCGCGGGCCGGTGGACGAGCCCGTGCACCGCGCCGAGCCCAGAGGCTGTGCAGTGGACGGCCAGCGCCAGGGGCTGCGGCTGCAAATTCTACGCACAGGGAAGCACGGCGGAAACCGGTCCACCCGGCCGGGCGGGCAGGCGGCGCCGCAGAGGGGCCGGCGGCCGGGATGCGACCCCGCGAGGAGCCCCGCCGCTCCCGCCCACCCCGCCGGCTCCCCGCCGCCGCGCACGTGCCCAGTCGGGGGCTGCGCTTGGATGCACCGCGCGGGTCAGAGCCCAGAACTGAGGCAGCCCGCCGCCCCCAAGACCCAGACCTGCCTCGGCCAGAGCGCCCACCGGCTGCACAGCCCCCCGCCGCCGCTACGCGACTCTGCGTCGCCGCTTCCTCCCGGACGCCTTCCTGGCTCTGCGCCCTCCTCCTGGCTGCTCTGCTCCCCACGCCACCCCCGCCTCTGGCCTCCGCTCACAGACACAGCCGCAGGCTCCGCTCCACCCGCGTCCTCGCACCAAAGGCAGGGAGACGGAGGGCATCGCTCATCCAGGATGCTGGGGGCAGGCCCTCTCTCTCCCGCCTCGCCTCCTACCCACCACGCTTCAGGCCTTTACCAGCAGCGAGGCCTTGAACCGTGACCCCCGCCCCGGCCCCCGCTCCCCGCCTCCGTCTCTCCTCTGTGCAACAGCAGCGATGCAGAGGGTGGATCTGAAGATTTAATGAAGGACTCTGTGAGCAGGCTTAGAACAGGATTCAGTGGGCACGAAGGTTATTACTCAGTATCAGTCAGTATCAGCTTCGGTCTTGCTGCTGTGTCAGTCAACCAAGGCACTTCACTTCTCTGAGTTCAGGCCCCTCTGGAAACCCGGTATGGCTTTGCTGCCTCCCAGGGTGTGGGGGAGGAGTCCCGGAGATCCCCTAGGACAGGCAGCAGCCCCCTCGGCTGCCATCCACACAGCAAACACGGGTGAATTCATCTTCTGGACATGCACTGAAAAATGCAGTTCCTGGTCTCTACGTTGCCCCTACTGAGTCAAAATCTCTACTGCATTTTAATAAGAACCTGCCGGCTCTGGCACTCTCTGACAGAAAGGATAATGCTAGGTGTCTTAGCTTTGGTTTTAGGGGTGTTTAGGTTGTCATGTGGTGGATTCCCAAACTCAATGTCCAGACTCATCTTCCCCAAGTCCGCTCCGGGCTTTCCTACCTCCAGACCCCAGCTCACACGGTCTCCACCTGGCATGCCCCGACCCAGAGGCTGGACCTCTCCCACGATCCTCTAGCCAAAACCAAACAAGATAATAGACAGGGTTTCGCCCTGAGCCTGGCTCAGGGTGTGCAATCTCGAGGGCTCTGCAGCACCCAGAGCAGAAGCCATCCCGGCCTCTCTGGCTCTGCTTCCAAGGCCAGCTCAGCACCTGCCTCTGGTTGAGTCACAGACGAACGGGAACCGCCCGTCAAGAAAGCCCTACTGTGTGCAGGCTCCGTGCCAGGCACCTGGCAGGCCACCCAGGTGTCTCGCGTCTCCTCAGGACAGGAGCTCGTCTCGGGAGATTCCGGCCTCAGTCGCTGGCACAGCAGTTATACCTGAGTGAGACATCCTTATAATTGTGCGTGTGTGTGCACGCGTGTGTGGACTGCATACAAAACACCTCAGCCCGTCCTCAGTAGCTGGTGGATGAAAGCAAGCTGTTCCACAAGTATCTTTGGAGGGCCTGCTTCTCTGCAGGTTTGGAGGCAACGCGCTGTGGGAGAGGCAGACAGGAGAGCCACCCAGGGCATAAGGGCAAGGGAGGGAGGATGGCAGACAAGCTGACCCCATACCCTGTGCCCCACCAAGATCCAAGGAGAACAGCAGGGGCAGAGAGGCGAGGGAGAGGCCAAGGAGGGAAACTGAGTCACACCTGCGCTGGGAGGCTGGGCCCTTGGGAATGGCTCCGTGCTTGCCAGAGAGAGGTGGTGACCAGTGTGCACGCCCAGCTCCCTCCCAGCCCCTCTGCACGCTCCAGCTGGGGGCACGCCGCTCCCGGGTCCTTCTCACGTTTCCGTGGGCCCCCCAGCCTGACTCTACAAAACAATTTCCATACATTCCAGGGAATGAACGTGGAAGCTGAGAAAAGGGAAGGATGGACACACACACACACAACACGCACACAGGCAGCCAAAGCCCCATTCCAGGGAAGCAGGGATGAACACAGGAGACAGATGGAAGGGGGAGGGAAACCGTCTAATTGACACCTACTATGTGCCAGACAGACCGCTGCCTGCTTGTCATTCTCTTATGTAACCAGCCGGAGTTAGGAATTCAGTACCGCTATCCCCACCTTAGTGAGGGGACAGAACCTTCTGGAAGGGAATTCTCTTTCCCAGAACACACATCGAGGCGAGAGGGAGGCAGAACGCGGACCCTGAGTCCCTGCTCTTCCACAAGCCGGGCAGGGAGAGTCAGGAGTGGCCCGGGGCCCCCAGCTGAGGCCGCCGCAGACCCAGGCCTGAGGAAGACGCTGACCCTGCAGCAGCATCCGCCCGTCACCCAGGGGATTCCCCACGGAGCCCCCGCCGTGCGCCCGGCCCTGTGCTAGGCACGGCCGTGGGGGAGAACCTGGGAGCAAGGAGCGCCCTTCCAGAATGTCACAGGTCGCCCCGGGGGCGCGGGCACAGAGACTGAGCCCCGGCCGCCTCTCTGTCCCTCTGTCCCTGCAGCCACCGCGTCCCTGCACGGTTACTGCCCCATCTACAGATAAGCAAAGTGAGGCCTTCAGAGGGTCCTCAGAGAAAAGGGAACGCCAAGATGCCCAGGGTCTCCTGGCAAAAGCCTGCTTCTCTGCAGGTTTGGAGGCAGCGCTGTGGGAGAGGCAGACAGGAGAGCCACCCAGGGCATAAGGGCAAGGGAGGAGGATGGCAGACAAGCTGACCCCATACCCTGTGCCCCACCAAGATCCAAGGAGAACAGCAGGGGCAGAGGCGAGGGAGAGGCCAAGGAGGGAAACTGAGTCACACCTGCGCTGGGAGGCTGGGCCCTTGGGAATGGCTCCGTGCTTGCCAGAGAGAGGTGGTGACCAGTGTGCACGCCCAGCTCCCTCCCAGCCCCTCTGCACGCTCCAGCTGGGGGCACGCCGCTCCCGGGTCCTTCTCACGTTTCCGTGGGCCCCCCAGCCTGACTCTACAAAACAATTTCCATACATTCCAGGGAATGAACGTGGAAGCTGAGAAAAGGGAAGGATGGACACACACACACACAACACGCACACAGGCAGCCAAAGCCCCATTCCAGGGAAGCAGGGATGAACACAGGAGACAGATGGAAGGGGGAGGGAAACCGTCTAATTGACACCTACTATGTGCCAGACAGACCGCTGCCTGCTTGTCATTCTCTTATGTAACCAGCCGGAGTTAGGAATTCAGTACCGCTATCCCCACCTTAGTGAGGGGACAGAACCTTCTGGAAGGGAATTCTCTTTCCCAGAACACACATCGAGGCGAGAGGGAGGCAGAACGCGGACCCTGAGTCCCTGCTCTTCCACAAGCCGGGCAGGGAGAGTCAGGAGTGGCCCGGGGCCCCCAGCTGAGGCCGCCGCAGACCCAGGCCTGAGGAAGACGCTGACCCTGCAGCAGCATCCGCCCGTCACCCAGGGGATTCCCCACGGAGCCCCCGCCGTGCGCCCGGCCCTGTGCTAGGCACGGCCGTGGGGGAGAACCTGGGAGCAAGGAGCGCCCTTCCAGAATGTCACAGGTCGCCCCGGGGGCGCGGGCACAGAGACTGAGCCCCGGCCGCCTCTCTGTCCCTCTGTCCCTGCAGCCACCGCGTCCCTGCACGGTTACTGCCCCATCTACAGATAAGCAAAGTGAGGCCTTCAGAGGGTCCTCAGAGAAAAGGGAACGCCAAGATGCCCAGGGTCTCCTGGCAAAAGCCTTCGTCAGTTAGCGGTAAGTGATGCAGAGAGTACACCCATGGGGCTTCCGGTCCTGGTTTCACGGCTGTGCGGCCCCGAGCTGGTTGGGAACCTCTCTGTTTCTCATCTGGGAAATGAGGAATACTCCTAGTTCTACTGCAGAAGGCTCAGTGGGATGAAGCAAGCGCGCCTATCAAGAGCTTCCCACCAGGCCTGGCTCTCAGAACAGGCTCGATGGAGACCAGCTAATATCATTATTATTATCACTATAATTATTGCCGTCGGCAGCCTCATGCAGCCGGCGCCCTTGCTCTGGCACCCGGGGTAAGCATGCCCAGGTGGCTGGCCCGGGCTCAGGGGCTCTCTGGGGCCCCGCGGGGGCTGTGTGCAGAGCTGGGTGGGGAAGAGGGGATGCTATGACTCCATCCCCGGCACCGCGGTCACTCCTCTGCCGCAGGTGCTCCTGAGCTGGGAGACGAGTCATTTAATCGGGACGGGGCTGGGACAGCAGGGGACGGAGGACGGAGTTAGCCTTCTGGACTATGAACGCTTTCCCCAGAGAGGCCTGACTTGTTAAGGAGACGCGGGGGCTCAAGGCCCTCCGCTGCCTGGCTGTCAGGTCGGCCCAGCGCACCGTCGGAGCAGATCTGGAGTGCGGGACATGGGGTGGCAGGAGGGCGGACCGGCTTGGGGGCTCTGGAACTGCAGCAGTGAGAGGAGCTGTGACGGGCACCACCGCGACCTTTCTCCCCACAACTGCAAGCCCGCAAGGCCAGGGGCCTCCACCTCGGAGACAGACAGACGGGGAGGCTGGTCTCCGGCTCACAGTCGGCCGGGACGCAGCAGAGGCGACCCTGGAACAAGGAGCTGCTTCCACACCAGACCCCTGCCAGACCCCAGGGGACGAGGGAGCCACACTGGGGAGCAGCCGACCCCGCTACAGGAGGCTTGGCCACCAAAGGCGGCCGTGCCTATTAGCCAGGCCATCTCAAAGCCTCCTGGGGGTGACGGGACAAGCAGGTGCCGGGCAGGAGTCAGCTTATTTTACCCTCTCGGCCTCAGTGGGCTCATCTGTCAAATGGGCACATAAGAGTCAGCCTGTCAGCCTCTGAGGACTGCCAGGAGGATCCAAGGAAGGAAAAGAAAGTTCTTGGCAAAGTTCGACCTAAACAGGGAGCACCTCCTCTAGGTGTCGGGGGAGGGGACAGGAGGCTAGGGCATGGGCTCACTTATCCCACGTGCTGGGCATCTGCCCCCAGAAGCCCACCGTCCCCTGTGATTCCCCTCTCAAGCCCCTAACCACCTCCCAGGTGACAGATGAGAAACCGGAGGCCCAGAGAGGCAACGGGAATGCCTAAGTCACAAACCCCAGTGCAACAACATGGAGTGAGAACCACAGGTCTCTGGCTCCCTCGCTGTGGCTGTTTTCTGTTGTCACCTGCACTTACACACACACACACACACACACAAAGTACAGGTTCGCTCACAAGAACACACTCCCCTGAGGGTCCGTGTGGCCTGGCTGGGGTGGGGCGGAGAGCAGGACGGGCGGGGTCCCAGGCTGGGCGGGTGGGCGAGGGGGCACCATGGCTTGGGGCAGGCAACTGAGATGTGCTACATAAGGGAGGCGGGCCTTACGGAAACGGGTCCCACGTCCACTCAGGAAATGGGGCCTCCTGGGAAGAACGGCTCGCCCTGACTCTACCCCTCTTCCCTTCTCACCTCGCCCCACACAGGGGACCCGAGCCCGAGTCACACCCCCGCACGGTGACGCCTCCCTCCCCCTCCCCCTGACATCACCCCGGTCCTTGGGGGTGACCCCTCACACGGCTGTCCCAGTGACGTCACCGGCAACCTGGGGCTGATGTCACACCCAGAGGCTCTCAGTGACGTCACGCAGGCACATTGCCCCCCAACAGCCCCGCCAGTGACTCTCTTTGCCTCCTGCCTGGGGTCGGAGGGCCCGAGTCCTCGCCCGCGGTCACGCTCGCTCAGGACGGGCCTCTGCAGCCCGCGCGTGCAGGCGCCACCCTCTCCCGGGACACACGTTCCGACACATGTGAGGCCCACACGCCCTGCCGATGGCCTAGACGTGGCACGTCCCACAGGTGCCCACAAGCTGGGAGAACAGGTGTGCGAGCCCGCCATGCACACACAGACACACGCACATCCTGCCCCCCCCAGGCAGCTCCCCAGACCAACGCGTCCCTCTAACTGAATCTGGCAGCCTGCGGCCTGCAGATTCCAGCCACATTCCTCCAGGGGCGGCGGCCCCCCTCTTCCCCTACCGCAACCCTTCCCGCCCCTCCCGCGCCGCTCCTCCGACAGCCCGCTAGGCCTGCTGACAGCAACAGCCGCAGCCCGCGCGCACACGCGCGCACACACACACTCCATTCCGGCACCTGTGTCTCCGCAAGGAGATGGAAGTGCCGTCCAGAGGCAGGCCCGGCGTAGGAGGGGTCCGGGGAGCCCAGAGCCGCAGAAAGTGCCCTCAAGGACCGCCCTTCCCCGAGCCGAGCCCAGCGAGGATCAGCGCCACCTCCCTAAGTCCCCTCCCCTGGGCACACCTGGCACACGGCGACCGGGCCGCCTCTGTCCTGGACACAAGCTCCCCTCCAGGCATTCTGCAGGAGCCCGGCTGGGTGTGTGTGTGTGTGCGCGCGCGCGCGTGCGTGCGTGTCTGTGTGTGTGTGTGTGTGCACAGACAGAAAGAGCGAGGTCCACCCCTGCACACAGCCCTGTGTGCACACAGAACGCACATTCTTCCCCACGTGCACACATCGTCTCACCAACCAACACACCCACCCCTGCCCTCTTCTCCTGCCAGCTGTTGGAACACACACACAGACACACGCACGCACGCACACACGCACGCACCAGCATTGGCCCTGCCAGAGCTGCAGTCTGCCGATTGCTGCCGCTTTCCTGGTCCGCCTCCCTGCTTGCCCTCCACAAGCGCCCCCCAGCAAGCGGCCAAGCCCTTACCAAGGTCCCCAGCCCTGGGAGCCCCCACGCCCCAGTCCGGTCCTCTTACCAAACCCGCCGCCCTCCTGCGGGGAAGCGGAGTGAGCCCCACCCTGGCTCCCTCCCCCCAGCTCTCTTCCCGCACCCATCGACTCCCCCTTACCCGCGACGAAGACGCATTCCCGGACCCCCGCCTCACTCCGCGCAAGTGGGGCGCGAGGTTCCCGGCATCGCAACGGTGGGGGCCGCGAGGCGCGCGGGGGTGCCGGCCGGCACGACGGGCCACCCTCCACCCTCCACCCTCTGCACCAGCCCCGAAGCGGCTCACCTCGCCGAGCGTCCTCCGCGTCCTCCCACCCCGCCTCCGTCCGCCGCCCCGCCCGCACAGGGGGTCCGCGCCGGGGGGGTCTCGCGGGGATCCCCCGACCCGGGAGGCGCCGGGGATGGCGTTCCTCGTCTCGTCCTCGCCCACCCCCGGCCGTGGGTCGCCCCCCCCAGGCCGCACCCCCGCGGCGGAGGCGGCGTCCCCGGCCCCAGCGCCCACTCCCCCGTCCGGGCTCGGCTCCGAAGGCATGCACTCACCTCCGGCCCAGCCGGGCTCCGGGCCGAGCGCCGCCTCCGGTCGCGGCGGCGGCGGGGCCTGCGCGCGAGGGCGAGGGCGAGGGCGCGGGGAGGGCGGGCCGGCTCGGTGTGCGGCGCGGCCGGTGCGTGTCTGGGCGCCGCCGAGCGCGCGCAGCCCCCGCCGCCCGCCCCGCGCCTCGGCCTGGCGGGGCCGGCGCCCGGGGAGGGCCGCGGCGCCGCGCGCGTCCGGGGCCGCGGGCCGTGCGCCGCCCGGGGCGCCCGCGCCCTCCGCCGGCCGCGCCGCAGCGAGACCCTCCCCCGCCCCCTCCCAGGGCTCGAGGCCGCCGCGGACACACGCGCGCGCCCAGACACACGCCCGCCCGAGCGCGCCCCGGCCCCCAGCCCCGCGGACGCTGCGGGGCCCCGGTCCCGCCGGCGGCGGCGCGTGCAACAGCTGGAGGCAACACGTGCCTCGGCGCCCCCCAGCGCCCGCCCGAACACGCCCGCCGCCCCGGACGACCCCCGCCCCCGGGAGGGGATCCCCCCCACCCAATGCCCAGCAGCCGGCTCCCCGATCGCCGGTTCGGTGCTCAGCCGCTGGGAACTGGAGACGTGTGGCTGCTGTGTTCCCATTTCACAGGCGAGACAACTGAGGCTCCGTGAGCGCAGGGACCCCCCCCACACACACACAAGATCAGAAGCCAGCTCGGTAGCAGAGACAGTGTCAGACTCCAAGTCTCTCTATCCTTGGGCCAGGACTCTGGGCGGCACTCCCTCCCTTTCCCTGGCCCTGGTGGAGTGAGGCCAGGGGCACCCTGGGCTCTGCTGCAGCCAAGAGATGCTTCCTAGGGCCTTTGAGCCCTAGCCTCTCCCTGGTCGCCCTCCCCCACGTAAACACAGAAGTAGGAGATGCAGGAAGAAGCTCTGGTGTGCGGGACCTATAGCTCCCCCCGCCCCACTCCCAGCACGTGCGCACACACACACACACACACACACACTTGGGCACACAAGCACCTGATAAGGAGACTTGACTCCGTCCCTCTTGTGCAGAAAGAAACAGGCGCTTCCTTGGCCCCTGGGACCCGCAAACCACCGGCTGAAGCCCTGCCTGGGACAGGCCATATGCGTCCCAATCGCTTTTATGGGCCCACATGCGCCAGTGCCTGTCCTCGAGTCGTGCACAGCCAAACCGACTGCAGGAACTCCCAGAAGGAGCATCTCGTCCAGGCCAGGAATGGGAGAGACTCCCTGGAAAAAGCCGCTCCCTGAGCTGAATCGGTGGATGAGTAGGAGATGGTCAACTGCAGAAGGTGGAGAAGGATATCCTAGGCTGAGGGAACAGCGTGTGCAAAGGCACAGAGGCATGAGACCACCTGGTCTGTGCAAAGAACCCCATGGAGTTTAGGTATTTCTATAGCTGAAAGAACGTTTGCTCAGAAATTCCTCCCTCCTGTCACTAAGAACAGGAAAGCAGGTCCAGGATGAGGCTAGGAAGCCAGACAAGTGCTGGGACTCAGGCCACCAAGGTCACCGTTTCTCCCCGTAGGAGCAGACTGTTGGGCATTGCCCTCTACCCTCCACAACTGCACTCCAGGCTGCCTGGCACACTCCTATCCATCCTTTAAGGCCCCTGGTTACAGACCCAAACAAGCCATTAGGTTGTGTCCGCCCTCTAAACTGAGGTCTCCTAGAGGGCAGGGACCATATGTTATACATCTTATGTCCCCTGTTTAGGGCCAGGCGAGAAGCAGGGCCCCAGTCTAAAGTCCTTGGTAGAAGGAAGGACTCGCCCACCGCCCCGCCCACCTCAGGGGGACGCACCACGGCTTCTGCGCCCTCTGGCGGATCTAGACAGCAACTGCAGAAAACTCCCGGATCTACCCCTGTGGCGGAGGCTCGACCGTGCAAGAGGCCTGCAGAGATGGGCGCCGGAGGAGGCCCGCCAGTTCTGCTCCGGCCCAAGAACCTGAGCTACGATTCGAAGGAATACGAGGCAGCAGGCAGCAAGACAGTTTGTTCGGGTTCACGCTGCGTGACTTTCCTAGTCATCTGCCAAAGGACAAGTCTCACCCCTCTCTGAGCCTCCTCTGCAATGAGAACAGAAGCAAGACTATGTGTCTGTATCACTCAGTGCGATAACCACTAACCACATGTGGCTGTTGAGTGCTGGAAATTGTGGCTAGTGGGACTCAGGGACTAAGTTTTTCATTTGGATCTTATTAATTTAGGTTTAAATGGCCATATGTGGCTAGTGGCCACCATGTGGGTTAGTGCAGGTCCAGAAATACAGCGACTTTCTCCCTACCGTGGAGCCCAGACAGAGCTGGCGCGTGCACGCACACACACACACACACACACACAGGATTCTGAACACCCTGGCCAGGCTTGGGAGTGGAGATGAACCCACTGCTGGGAGTCTCTAGCTGGACAGGTAAGGCTGAGACAAATGCAGGCAGCAGGGCGTGCCTCCCCTAGTCCCTGTCCTAGGTTAGGTCTTGCCGTCTTTCACCTGAATGCCTGCAGCAGCCTTCCTTATCAGCAGCTATTGAAGCCCTCCAGTCGCTGCCCGGAGCCCACGCAGGGATGCCTGGCAGCAGTGACCTGCGGGTTTCCTCCGCAGACGGTGCTGGGATCGATTGGTGATGTCTGCCTTGGGCACAGGCATAGAGGTGCATGGTACGCCCTCTCTGCTAAGGAATAAAGCCCAAACTTCTTCCCTCGCCCAGGTAATACCCTCTGCAGTCAAGCCCTTGCGTACCTCTCTAGCACCATCTCATATCACCTCACACATGCTCTGGATCCCCGACACAGATACCTGCCCTTTCCAGAACATACCATGATCTCCCTGCATCATCTCCACACCTTAGGGCTTTTGCGCCTGCTGTTCCCTCAGCTTGGAAGACTTTCCTCCTTTCATATTCCTTCCCCACCTGTCTACTTCTCGCCTATCTTCAAAGTCTATCTCCTCAGACTTTGAGGAGACATCTCTGACCACCCCTAAACTGAGCTGGCCAAGGTACGTCTTCCTCCACCAGCTTCCAGGACCGTCTGTTCAGGCCTTAATGACAACACACATCAGAGTGCATTATTATGCATTCCCACGTGTGTTTTCCCCCAAATTACTTCTCCCTCCGTCACCTCTCTCCTAGTAGCTAGCTTGTATGGCGCTCATTCAGAGCCAGGCGCTGTTCTGGGCCTTTAGCATAAATGACTCTCATTAAAAAGTCACAAAGTTGGGCTTCCCTGGTGGTCCAGTGGATAAAGAGTCCGCCTTGCAGTGCAAGGGGCACTGGTTCGATCCCTGGCCCGTGAAGATCCCACATGCCGCAGAGCGGCTGGATCAGTGTGTCCAATTACAAGCCAGCGCTCTGGAGCGTATGTGCCCAGAGCCGGTGCTCTGCAACGAGAGAGGCCACTGCAAGGGGAAGCCCACACAGGCCAAAGAACAAAGATGGATGAAAATAAATGAATAAAAAACCAATAAAAGGCCAACATTTAAAAAAAATTCATAAATAAAAAAATAAAGTCACAAAGTTAAAGAAATCATAAGATGAACATTAGGAAGTTTCTATTCTGGGAACCCAGTGTCTCTCCCGCTTCCCACCAGCCCCCCGGTTTCCTCTCTCCCCACGGCCATAGACAGTCTTGGTGGGACTGGAGTCAAGGTGCCTCCCCCGGCCCCCAGCTGGGCGAACTGAGCTGTGAGTGGACGATGCATGGACAGCGGAAGCAGCCGCGGCAGAGCTATCCCAGAAGCCTCAGCGCCAGATGAGAGGCAGGCGTGGCGAGCTGCCTGCGGACCCCCGTCCTAAATCCCAGATCCCGGGATCTTCCCGCCTTGTCCTCAGCTGCCTCGCACAGCCCCCCAGCAAGCACCCTGAATGCACCAGATGCGGCTCACACCCGACCGACCCCACTGCCCTGGCCGTATCACCACAAGGACATGCTTCTGGAAGATCGTCCTTTCTGCAGGCTTAGAGAACAGAGGAGCGAGAGCGTGAAGAACCCGTCAGTTGCTAAAAGCTTCAGGGGCTGTTGAAGGTGAGTAACAAAATCTCCCCTTTGTACTTAGGTGACTATTTTTTTCAGTCCGTCTATGTGGCATTTCGAGTCAATGCTAAGAAAATTAGGTTAAGTGATTCTTTCAGAGAAATACACACTGACCGTGTAGCTGGCCAAGGTACGTTTGCCCCTCTGTTCAGGCCTTAATGACAACACACATCAGAGTGCATTATTATGCATTCCACGTGTTTTCCCCCAAATTACTTCTCCCTCCGTCACCTCTCTCCTAGTAGCTAGCTTGTATGGCGCTCATTCAGAGCCAGGCGCTGTTCTGGGCCTTTAGCATAAATGACTCTCATTAAAAAGTCACAAAGTTGGGCTTCCCTGGTGGTCCAGTGGATAAAGAGTCCGCCTTGCAGTGCAAGGGGCACTGGTTCGATCCCTGGCCCGTGAAGATCCCACATGCCGCAGAGCGGCTGGATCAGTGTGTCCAATTACAAGCCAGCGCTCTGGAGCGTATGTGCCCAGAGCCGGTGCTCTGCAACGAGAGAGGCCACTGCAAGGGGAAGCCCACACAGGCCAAAGAACAAAGATGGATGAAAATAAATGAATAAAAAACCAATAAAAGGCCAACATTTAAAAAAAATTCATAAATAAAAAAATAAAGTCACAAAGTTAAAGAAATCATAAGATGAACATTAGGAAGTTTCTATTCTGGGAACCCAGTGTCTCTCCCGCTTCCCACCAGCCCCCCGGTTTCCTCTCTCCCCACGGCCATAGACAGTCTTGGTGGGACTGGAGTCAAGGTGCCTCCCCCGGCCCCCAGCTGGGCGAACTGAGCTGTGAGTGGACGATGCATGGACAGCGGAAGCAGCCGCGGCAGAGCTATCCCAGAAGCCTCAGCGCCAGATGAGAGGCAGGCGTGGCGAGCTGCCTGCGGACCCCCGTCCTAAATCCCAGATCCCGGGATCTTCCCGCCTTGTCCTCAGCTGCCTCGCACAGCCCCCCAGCAAGCACCCTGAATGCACCAGATGCGGCTCACACCCGACCGACCCCACTGCCCTGGCCGTATCACCACAAGGACATGCTTCTGGAAGATCGTCCTTTCTGCAGGCTTAGAGAACAGAGGAGCGAGAGCGTGAAGAACCCGTCAGTTGCTAAAAAGCTTCATGGGCTGTTTAAGGTGAGTAACAAAATCTCCCCTTTGTACTTAGGTGAATATTTTTTTCAGTCCGTCTATGTGGCATTTCGAGTCAATGCTAAGAAAATTAGGTTAAGTGATTCTTTCAGAGAAATACACACTGACCGTGTATGGGGTTTCATATTCCCGTTTTGGATCCGGACCAAGAAATCAGATTTTCTGCTGTGCTTCCAGTGCTTGAACCAAGGGCTATGATCCCTAAGGACAAGAACCCGTGATAAGACTCTGAACCCAGAAGAACAAATAGGAAGAACTCCCCACTAAAGCGCCTGCCTCTTGCCCACCGTGGAACCATCCAAGATTGAACATAAAAATATAGATGCAAGGTGCCTTCGTGGGAAAGTGGGGCCACTCAGCTGAGGGTTTTCTGTTTTGCTGGGTGCTGTGGCAGGTGAGGGTGTGCCAGGCTAAGGGTAGGCGTTAGGGAGCAGATGTTGCTGGGCGTGATAAAGATGAGGGCACTTGGAGCTGGGCATTGAGGGAAGGTGGCAATCTAAGGGCTTCCCACGTGGCTCAGTGGTGAAGAATCCGCCTGCCAATGCAGGAGACATGGGTTCGATCCCTGGGTCGGAAGGTCCCCTGGAGGGGGGCATGGCAACCCACTCCAGTGTTCTTGCCAGAGGAGCCTGGTGGGCTACAGTCCAGACACAACTAAGTGACTGAACACACACACACACACACACACACACACACACAACAATGTAAGCCCCTCCCCCAGCTTCAGTCCTCTGTTGTCGTGTAACGGATTACCTCCAAGCTCAATGGCTTCAAACAGCAAAAGAACAGTTACTATTTTGGTTCCTGTGGTCAGGAATTTGAGAGCAAATGGTTCTGAGTTGGGCTTCCTGATGGCTCAGTGGTAAAGAATCCTTCTGCAAAGCAGGAGCCACAGGGTCCCCGAGCTCGATCTTTGGGTCAGGAAGATCCTCTGGAGTAGAAACCAGCAATCCAAGCCAGTATGCTTGCCTCAAGGCAATCCAACGGTCAGAGGAGCCTGGCGGGCGACCCTCCACAGGGTCGCGAAGCCTTGAATCCGGCTGTGCACCTTAGCACACACACGTGATTCTGGCTGGAGAGCGCTCACAAGACTGCCGTCAAGGTGTGCGGCCAGGGCTGTACCCATCCGAAGACAGACCCGGAGGGCCTGGTTCCCAGACGGTTCATTCACTGGCCTGGCGGGTTGGTGCCGGCTGTTGGCAGGAGGCCTCAGTGCCTCGTCACGTGGGCCTCTCCACTGGACCGCTTGAGCATCCTGGCAGCATGGCGGCTGCCTCCCTCAGCGTGAGCACAGAGAGGAAGCCCCGTTCTCCTCTGGCCTGTCCCCGGAAGGCGCACACTCTCCTTGGGGCAGTTTCCTATTGGATCCACGGGTCTGTCTTGTTCACTGTGGGAGGGACCGGCACAGGCGTGAATTTTAGAAGGGAGGTAGCGTCGGGAGCTGTTTGGGGCTTGAGGTTAGTCAATTGTATTTAGGAAAACTGAGGAGATCCCGTGTTGTGCATCCAGACTAGCAGCAGAGAACACAGAACTCGGAGTGTTGGACACAGGGGCTTCTGCTCAGTTGTGCAACCCCGTGGACGGCAGCCCACCAGGCTCCTCTGTCCATAGGGATTCTCCAGGCAGGAAGACTGGAGTGGGCTGCCATTTCCTTCTCCAGGGCACAGGAGCGGGAGAATCTAATTCCACGGGATTCTCTGATTCTGAGAGTGAGTCTATCATGCTCCATGAATCAAGGGCAGGGCAAGGTCAATGGGGCTCGAAGAACGTACATAAAATTCCAAATGGGGCTTCCCCTGGTGGTCCAGTGGATAAGGACACCGCCTTGCAGTGCAAGGGGCGCCGGTTCGATCCTTGGCCTGGGAAGATCCCACGTGCCGCGGAGCAGCTGGACCGATGTGTCCAATCACCGAGCCGGAGCTCTGGAGCGCATGCGCCCAGAGCCGGCGCTCTGCAACGACAGATGCCACCGCAATGGGAGGCCCGCAGGAGCCAAAGAACAAAGATGGATGAAAATAGAGAAATGAAAGACCAGTAGAAGTGGCCCGCCCGCTCCCCTCCCTCCCCAACCCGACCCCGCCCAAAAATAAATAAATAAATCTTTAAAAAAAAAAAAAAAAAGAATGAACGGTGGTGTGCGGCCCCCATGAGAGAGTGTCTGTGAGGGCCAGGGGCTAAGACCAGACCCTGGGGGAGATTTCGAAACATCCAGGTGGCCATCTCTTGATCCAGAAATTCAGTTATGGGAGGGGCCTCCGAGAACCTCATTAGGGGTGCCGCTTGCCGGCTCGCCTGGCTTGGGGCTGAGATGCCTGACGGATAAGGTTGGCCAGTCTGCCTGCCTGGCCCATCTCGGGAGAGCAAGCCTGGCGCATCCCCCGGTGGCCGGGAAGGAATGAGTCCCTCTGTGGGGACACCTGGTGCCTCCGCCACCATGTGAACGCCTCCCAGACCCCACCACGTCTGACCCGCTCTGTGCCCTGTGCCCAGGCCCTGGCCAGGCACGCAACGGGTCAAGCTGCAAAGCCAACTCCGACACAAGTGGGGCCCGCAGGGGCCACGGCCTGGAACAGAGAGGCCTCTGAACCCTGCATCGTTGTGGTGGGGGGTCTGCCATATGGGGCTGAACATCCTCACGTGGGGGCTTCCCCGGTGGCTCAGCGGCAAGGATCCGCCAGCCAGTGCAGGAGCCGCAAGAGAGGAAGGTTCGATCCCTGGGTTGGGAAGATCCTCTGGAGAAGGGCATGGCAACCCACTCCAGTATTCTTGCCTGGAGAATCCCATGGACAGAGCAGCCTGGGAGGCCAAAGTTCATGGGGTCGCAAAGAGTCGGACACGACGGAAAAGACTTAGCGTGCACACATCCTTACGCGGGCTCCAGAATTCCGTCGTCGGAGAACTCCAGTGGAGCCTCCGGCCTGGGCCCGGCAGCCACGGCGGCAGGCGTGGGGAGTGTGGGGGTGTGGGTCTCAGCTGGCTCGGCGGCCTCCGGGTCAGCCAGACAGCCGCGTTATTAAACCATCTATCTGGCTCTGCCCAGAGGGATGCCGGGGCTGGGGGTCAGACTGGTTTCTACTGCCGGTCTGGAACTGGGGCAGCCGGAGGGCTCTGGGAGCTGGAGGTCACTGGCCTCGTGGCCGGGCTTGTCACAGTGGACCTGAGGCCAGCTCCAGACACTGCGGGGACTGGAGAGGCGCTGCCTGGCCACTTCCCTTGCCTTCCTCTGCTCAAAAACATCCAGGCTCTGACTCCACGGGGGTAAGTGCCAGCTCCTCACACCGGCATCACAGGCTTTCTGCAACCTGGCCACATTCTACCCTCAATCATCCTAACAGCTTGAAACGGAGGCGCTTACTAGCTCATTCAGGCCCGATGCCAAGGGTTCCCCATGAATTAACGTCTCGTTGAATAGTGACAGCCATCTTCCAAGGTATTTATGGTAATGATTCCTGTTCTACTGACGTGGCTCAGAGAGCCTGAGCAACTTGACCAAGATCACACAGCACGAAGAGGCAATGCTGCCATTCCTCCAGTTTTCTCTGCTAATGGAACCTCGCTGCAGCCACGGGGTTCTCGGGGTATTTGAGGCTGGTAGCTCCATTCTCAGCCCACATCTAGCTCATCGCTCCTAGCACCTTGCCTTTGTGCCCAGTGTTCTCTCAGTCTAGAATCCAGGAGCGAGGGTGGGCTAGGGTGAGGGCAGTGGTGTGTCCCCAGGCTCTGTGGAGAATGGCTGGCGTGTGGGGCTGCTTCTCAGTTTCCGATGCCTCAGTCCCAGAGGCCACCTTGATGTCTCCCGAGCGCCCTGGGAACAGATCCATTGACAGCTCTTATCAATTCTGCCACCAAAACAGACCCTAAACCCAGCCCCTTCTCTCCGGTCACCGGTCATGAACACGAGGGCAGGGTCCTGGCTCCTCGCCTCGGTTTGCTCAGGATCGGGCCTGCAGCCCACATTTCAAAAATACAGAACAAGTTCATGCCTGAGTGAACAAAGGAAGGAAGGAAGAGTAGGTAGATAAGGAAAGAAAAGGCACGGGAACCAGAGGGCAAGCAAAATCAGTTCTGCCCAGCAGAGAGGGCTTGGGTGGGGCGAGGGGCCCGGAGGTGGGCCCAAGGAAACCTTCACACAGGAACGATGCTCTGATCTAAAAACACAACAAACTCGCGACTATAACAAACGAAGCTGACTCACAGATCTAGAGAACAGCCTAGAGGTTACCAGTGTCGAGGCGAGTGGGCGGTACAAACCGCCGGGCTTGTCACAGTGGACCTGAGGCCAGCTCCAGACACTGCGGGGACTGGAGAGGCGCTGCCTGGCCACTTCCCTTGCCTTCCTCTGCTCAAAAACATCCAGGCTCTGACTCCACGGGGGTAAGTGCCAGCTCCTCACACCGGCATCACAGGCTTTCTGCAACCTGGCCACATTCTACCCTCAATCATCCTAACAGCTTGAAACGGAGGCGCTTACTAGCTCATTCAGGCCCGATGCCAAGGGTTCCCCATGAATTAACGTCTCGTTGAATAGTGACAGCCATCTTCCAAGGTATTTATGGTAATGATTCCTGTTCTACTGACGTGGCTCAGAGAGCCTGAGCAACTTGACCAAGATCACACAGCACGAAGAGGCAATGCTGCCATTCCTCCAGTTTTCTCTGCTAATGGAACCTCGCTGCAGCCACGGGGTTCTCGGGGTATTTGAGGCTGGTAGCTCCATTCTCAGCCCACATCTAGCTCATCGCTCCTAGCACCTTGCCTTTGTGCCCAGTGTTCTCTCAGTCTAGAATCCAGGAGCGAGGGTGGGCTAGGGTGAGGGCAGTGGTGTGTCCCCAGGCTCTGTGGAGAATGGCTGGCGTGTGGGGCTGCTTCTCAGTTTCCGATGCCTCAGTCCCAGAGGCCACCTTGATGTCTCCCGAGCGCCCTGCGGAACAGATCCATTGACAGCTCTTATCAATTCTGCCACCAAAACAGACCCTAAACCCAGCCCCTTCTCTCCGGTCACCGGTCATGAACACGAGGGCAGGGTCCTGGCTCCTCGCCTCGGTTTGCTCAGGATCGGGCCTGCAGCCCACATTTCAAAAATACAGAACAAGTTCATGCCTGAGTGAACAAAGGAAGGAAGGAAGAGTAGGTAGATAAGGAAAGAAAAGGCACGGGAACCAGAGGGCAAGCAAAATCAGTTCTGCCCAGCAGAGAGGGCTTGGGTGGGGGACGAGGGGGCCCGGGAGGTGGGCCCAAGGAAACCTTCACACAGGGAACGATGCTCTGATCTAAAAAACACAACAAACTCGCGACTATAACAAACGAAGCTGACTCACAGATCTAGAGAACAGCCTAGAGGTTACCAGTGTCGGCGGAGCGAGTGGGCGGTACAAACCGCTGGGTATGAGATAAACTCGAGGATGCCATGTACAGCGCAGAGAATGCAGCCAATATGTTGTGAGAACTGCCTAGTTACTGTCTAGTAACTGGAAAGTAACTTCCTTAAACTGTATAAAAATTTAATTAAATTACTGCCAAACAGAAAAGAGAGAGAGAGATGTGACACCTACCTGTCCTTTGCAGGCAGGGAGGGGCGTGCAGGCAGGGCCCTGAAAGGAGCAAGGCACAGAGACACGACGTGGCCAGGACAGCCCAGGGCGACCGAGGCTCCAGAAGGCAACCCAGGCCCTGCCTCATCCCTCCTCAGGCTGAGCGAGGGCCTCCCCGGCCCGGCTCCAGGGCAAGGTGGCGGCGTGCCCTCGGTCTCTTGCCCTGGATTTCCCAGGTCGTGTCTCCGCCTCCCTGGCCCACAGCCCAGACCCGAGATGAAAGAGTGACTTCTGCCCTTTCTCACTCAGATCCTTCTGATGGCTGTGCCTGTGGGTTCTCTGAAACCTCCCCTCCCATCGGCCTCCCCGCCCACCTCTTACTCGGAGCCGCAGTCTCCACGGTTCCTCCAATTCATCCTCAGAACAAGCGAGCACAGACAAGCCCTGCCATTCATACACCCAGCTTCCCCTTGGTCTCACTGGGGCTGGCCGGACCGGGCTGGGATCTCCCCCACCCCCAAGTTTGAGGAGGAAATCTGCTGCTGGAGGCTGAGCTCCATGTCCTCCTCCCTGATACGCTTCCTAGAAAGTGAAGTCGCTCGGCCGTATCCAGCTCTTTGTGAGTTCATGGACAGTAGCCCCACCAGGCTCCTGTGTCCAGGGACTTCTCCAGGTAAGAATACTGGTGTTCCAGTGGGTAGAGAGTCCGCCTTGCAGTGCAAGGGGCACCAGTTCAATCCCTGGCCCAGGAAGATCCCACGTGCCGTGGAGCGGCTGGACCGATGTGTCAGTTAGGAGCCAGCACTCTGGAGCACATGTGTCCACAGCCGGTGCTCTGCAGCCAGAGAGGCCACTGCGATGGGAGGCCCACACAGGCCTAAGAATAAAAGTCAATAAAAAATCAATAAAAAGAGGCCAACATTTAAAAAAAAATAAACAAAAGAGTGCTGGAGTGGGTAGCCATTCCCTTCTCCAAGGGATCTTCCCAACTCAGGGATTGAACCCAGGTCTCCTACAGTACAGGCAGATTCTTTACCATCTGAGCCACCCGGGAAGGCCAGAGCAGAGCCCACAATCCACTCCAAATGCAGCTCCCAGGGACTTCTCAGGTGGCCCAGTAGTTGAGAATCCATCTTCCAATGCAGAGGACATGAGTTCAATCCCTGGTCGGGGAACTAAGATCTCACATGCAGGGGGGCAACTAAACCTGCAGACCACAACTAGAGAGGCCACAGACCACAGTGAAGACCCAGCACAGCCAAAACTTAAAAGACAAAAAAACTCAGCTCGCAGCACCAAGAGGAGAAGGCCGGGAGCAGGGCCGGAAAGGACAGGGCGCATGAAGTTAGGTGGGCCGGTATTAGGCAGGCCGCCCAACAGGGTACATGGCAGGCAGGAGGGGAGCCAGGCAGGCATCAGGGCCGTCACCAATCAGGCTGACGTTCACGGCAGACCCCAGGCTCCCCGGAGAAGAAGAAACAGCCCTCGCCATGTCCAGGGGCCCTGCCACGGGCCAGGTCACACACAAATGCCCTCGAATCGTCACAGCAGTGTTATGTTAGGACTCGTTGGACACAAGCGACAAACCCGACCTGAGCTCAGTCCGATATGACACACTCAGAGGAGGATGCCCTGGCTCTCCTAAGACAGTAAGGCAGGAAAGGTCTCCCCAAGGAAGAGTGGGAGGGGGGAAAAGGCCCTCTTGAATGCCAGCATTGTTCTTTCTCGCGCCCTCTCGCTCACTCTCTCAGCAGCTAGTTCTTCTTGGCCACAGTCTTCATTCAGGGCAACCGGGAGACCCTAGGGTAACAGCCTTACAGATTCACGGCGAGGATGGGAAGGCCATCCAATTCCAAGCGGCACCGATCTAGGGAAGGCCTCTAATTGGCCCAGTGTGGGTCACATGTGTCCACAGCCGGTGCTCTGCAGCCAGAGAGGCCACTGCGATGGGAGGCCCACACAGGCCTAAGAATAAAAGTCAATAAAAAATCAATAAAAAGAGGCCAACATTTAAAAAAAAATAAACAAAAGAGTGCTGGAGTGGGTAGCCATTCCCTTCTCCAAGGGATCTTCCCAACTCAGGGATTGAACCCAGGTCTCCTACAGTACAGGCAGATTCTTTACCATCTGAGCCACCCGGGAAGGCCAGAGCAGAGCCCACAATCCACTCCAAATGCAGCTCCCAGGGACTTCTCAGGTGGCCCAGTAGTTGAGAATCCATCTTCCAATGCAGAGGACATGAGTTCAATCCCTGGTCGGGGAACTAAGATCTCACATGCAGGGGGGCAACTAAACCTGCAGACCACAACTAGAGAGGCCACAGACCACAGTGAAGACCCAGCACAGCCAAAACGTAAAAAGACAAAAAAACTCAGCTCGCAGCACCAAGAGGAGAAGGCCGGGAGCAGGGCCGGAAAGGACAGGGCGCATGAAGTTAGGTGGGCCGGTATTAGGCAGGCCGCCCAACAGGGTACATGGCAGGCAGGAGGGGAGCCAGGCAGGCATCAGGGCCGTCACCAATCAGGCTGACGTTCACGGCAGACCCCAGGCTCCCCGGAGAAGAAGAAACAGCCCTCGCCATGTCCAGGGGCCCTGCCACGGGCCAGGTCACACACAAATGCCCTCGAATCGTCACAGCAGTGTTATGTTAGGACTCGTTGGACACAAGCGACAAACCCGACCTGAGCTCAGTCCGATATGACACACTCAGAGGAGGATGCCCTGGCTCTCCTAAGACAGTAAGGCAGGAAAGGTCTCCCCAAGGAAGAGTGGGAGGGGGGAAAAGGCCCTCTTGAATGCCAGCATTGTTCTTTCTCGCGCCCTCTCGCTCACTCTCTCAGCAGCTAGTTCTTCTTGGCCACAGTCTTCATTCAGGGCAACCGGGAGACCCTAGGGTAACAGCCTTACAGATTCACGGCGAGGATGGGAAGGCCATCCAATTCCAAGCGGCACCGATCTAGGGAAGGCCTCTAATTGGCCCAGTGTGGGTCACATGCCTACCCCTTGAGCCAACCACTGTGGCCAGGGCGGTGAGGGCAGATGAATGGCCCGGGCTGGGTCAGGCGCCCCTCCCCTTGTAGCCAGAGGGAGACCTGTCAGCAGAAAAATGGGGGTAGGGGACACCGAGCAGACAAAGGATGAGCAGCAGTACCAGTTTGTTGAGGTTTTTTTTCATATATATATATATATATATATATATATATATATATATATATATATACATCTTATTTTGGAACAATTTTAGACGTCTTTTAAAAGCTTCAAATATACCACACAGAGGAGCTGTATACCCTTCACCCAGCTTCTCTGAGGGTAATATCTCACATCACCACAATGCATTTGTCAAAATTAAGAAATCAGCACAGGTGTATTATAACTAACAAACGCCACCTTGCACTCCCACTGATGTTCCAGGATCCCACAGATCATTCAGTCCTGTTTCTCCTTTGTCTCCGCTGGCCTGTCACAGCATCTCATTCTTCCCTTGCTTTTCTGGACCTTGGCAGTTTTAAAGGGTATTTCTCAGGTATGTGGGGGCTTCCCTGGTGGCCCAGACGGTGAAGAATCTGCTGGCAAGGAGGGAGACCTGGGTTCAGTCCCCGGATCGGGAAGATGCCCTGGCGAAGGGAATGGCTACCCACTCCAGTCATCTTGCCTGGAGAATTCCATGGACAGCGGAGCCTGGCAGGTTGCGATCCATGGGGTCACGAACAAGGCTCCCGGAGAAGAAGAAACAGCCCTCGCCATGTCCAGGGGCCCTGCCACGGGCCAGGTCACACAAATGCCCTCGAATCGTCACAGCAGTGTTATGTTAGGACTCGTTGGACACAAGCGACAAACCCGACCTGAGCTCAGTCCGATATGACACACTCAGAGGAGGATGCCCTGGCTCTCCTAAGACAGTAAGGCAGGAAAGGTCTCCCCAAGGAAGAGTGGGAGGGGGGAAAAGGCCCTCTTGAATGCCAGCATTGTTCTTTCTCGCGCCCTCTCGCTCACTCTCTCAGCAGCTAGTTCTTCTTGGCCACAGTCTTCATTCAGGGCAACCGGGAGACCCTAGGGTAACAGCCTTACAGATTCACGGCGAGGATGGGAAGGCCATCCAATTCCAAGCGGCACCGATCTAGGGAAGGCCTCTAATTGGCCCAGTGTGGGTCACATGCCTACCCCTTGAGCCAACCACTGTGGCCAGGGCGGTGAGGGCAGATGAATGGCCCGGGCTGGGTCAGGCGCCCCTCCCCTTGTAGCCAGAGGGAGACCTGTCAGCAGAAAAATGGGGGTAGGGGACACCGAGCAGACAAAGGATGAGCAGCAGTACCAGTTTGTTGAGGTTTTTTTTCATATATATATATATATATATATATATATATATATATATATATATATACATCTTATTTTGGAACAATTTTAGACGTCTTTTAAAAGCTTCAAATATACCACACAGAGGAGCTGTATACCCTTCACCCAGCTTCTCTGAGGGTAATATCTCACATCACCACAATGCATTTGTCAAAATTAAGAAATCAGCACAGGTGTATTATAACTAACAAACGCCACCTTGCACTCCCACTGATGTTCCAGGATCCCACAGATCATTCAGTCCTGTTTCTCCTTTGTCTCCGCTGGCCTGTCACAGCATCTCATTCTTCCCTTGCTTTTCTGGACCTTGGCAGTTTTAAAGGGTATTTCTCAGGTATGTGGGGGCTTCCCTGGTGGCCCAGACGGTGAAGAATCTGCTGGCAAGGAGGGAGACCTGGGTTCAGTCCCCGGATCGGGAAGATGCCCTGGCGAAGGGAATGGCTACCCACTCCAGTCATCTTGCCTGGAGAATTCCATGGACAGCGGAGCCTGGCAGGTTGCGATCCATGGGGTCACGAACAATCAGACACGACTGAGCGACTGACACTTTCCCTCAGCCATTTTGGAGGATATCCCTCAATTCAGGTGTCCCTGGAGATTTCTCGTGATTGGTCTGGGCCGTGGGCGTGCAAGAAGAGCACAGCGGTGTGATGTTCTGGACACGGAGGTGTGTCAGGAGGCACATGACCAGTGGTTACTGGGGGAGGGGGGTCTACACCCTCTGAACAAGTTGGAAACCTGAGGCAGGGAGAGGCGAAGCTGCTCGTGCCAGAGTCAGAGGTGGGAAGGACGCAGGCCAGACCTGACTACCACCCCAGTTCTTTGGAGTTTTAGCACCCCTCTAGGGATGGGGTGGGGAGAAAGGCTGCCCGTGGACTCCACATAAGGTGAGGCACAAGAGGACTGAGCTCAAGGCTTCTTGGGAGACAAGGCCTTGTCAGGATTGGCCTGGGGTCCAGGAAGCCAGAGTAGACTCTAGCCGGCTGTGAAAGAGAAAGGAAACAGGCTGGCCCAGGCTCAGCCAGCGAAGAAGGAAGACGGAAATGGGGAGTGAGAAGCTTTATGTTCCAGAGCAATCCAGGAAGGCTCCCTGGAAAAGAAGACTGCCACATAGGAACAGTCAGGAGGGCAGCTAGGGGTGAGGTCTGTCCCTGGAAACAGGAGAACAAAGCGTTTAGGACCATGAGCCTTGGAATCTAACGAGTCCGGGTCCAGTCCCTCGGGCTGCCACTTCTTAAGTATGGTCTTGGGCAAGTGATGGCTTCTCAGGCTGATTTGGGACTTTTCAGCCCCAGGCTTTGTCTGTCCTTCCCTTCCTGCTGAGATGCTCATTTCTGAGCCAGCTCTCAGACCTCCCCAGCCTGGACCAGCTCCATAATCTGTGAGCCCAGTAAAAAAAAATTGAAAATGCAGCACCTCTTGTTCAAAAATTATTAAGAATTCCAAGACAGCAATGTAGAGCATTCAATGAAATATGGGGTCCTTTAAGGCAGGGGGCCCTGGGGGACTGCACAGGTTACATGCCCATGAAGCTGATCCAGTCCCCAACCCTCAGGGACCGTTCTAACCCTGTGATCCGACCCCGCCATATTTCCTCTATGGTTCCTTGCACATTAATCACAAGCCTCCTCCTGATGCTGTTGAGGCCACCGTACTGAGCAGTGGCTTTGCTCTCCCGTGGTTTTGCCTTGCTTTGCCCTGGGTGGAAGGTTGGATAAGATGAACTCCAAGGTGTTTCCAACAGTTAAACTGATGTCCTTTAATTTTATGGCTCTAATATGTTCTGCCAGTAAGCTTCAGCACTCCCAGGCCTGAAATACGAGGCATCAAGGGGTCTGGACCTCCCTCATGTGGCCTCAAAACCCAGCCTCTTTGGGCAGTTTGGGAGTTTTCAGATGAAAGAGGAAAAGTGGAAGAATTTCATTCACTTCCATTTTGCAGCTTTGAAATGGCATATTGTGAGTTTTGCAGGTGTTGGAGCCTGGCTGGCACACTTGTACATTTTCTGCATTCCTGCCTGTTGGCTATTCTTGCTTCCTCCCCTCTCTTATTGTCAAGAGGCAGAATGTTCAAATCAGACCGCCTGCACCTCTATCTCTGCCATGAAAACACATGCAAGTTGCTTAATCTCTCTGGGGCTCAGTTGCTTTATCTGAAAAATCAAGATGAAATGAGTTCTAAGTCTTCTCGTTATTCATGCTGCTGAAAATCTCTAGCGATGGAAAAAAAAAAAAAAAACCCACACTCAACCATGTTACTCTGTTCACAGTCTTGTGCATCAGGAATTCTGGAAGGGCTCAGCGGGGCAGCTCTCGCTGGGGGTTCCCGCGCAGGTGCAGTCAGAGGCCGGGCGCGGCCGCCACCCTCAGATGCGTTATCTGGCCCACACTGGACGCCCAGGATCGCTCCCTCACACGGCTGGCATCTGGTGCCCGCTGTAGCCTGGCAGCTCTGCTGGAGCTGGTGCCCACATCGAGCATGGCAGACTCAGGGGAGCTGGTGCCTGGTTTCCTCTCGAACAAGCGTCCCAGGAGAACCAGGCAGAGACCACATGGCATCTCTGCACCTGAACCTGGAAGTCAGGAAGCGTTACTGCCTTCCTGGGCGACAGGTGAATCGATGAGTCCAGCTCAGATTAAAAGGGAGCAGGCGTAGACTCCGGTTCTTCTCAGGGAGAGTGTCAAAACATGAAAAGCGTGTGTTAACCTTGCCACAGTCTATACAAAGCACTCAGTACAGCGCCGGGCACGTCGTCCGCTCTCAGACGTGTCTGTTGTGTGACAGCCCCACGGAACACAATGGATTGATCATGGAAAACGGTTTATTGAAACCTGAAAGTTGGGATGAAAATATTCACAGGACTTCCCTAACTGCAAATAAGGCATGGCCATCAACAGCAGCTAGAATTTTTGACTGGAATGCTCTGGTGTGAAGAGGTATGATTTTTGCACCCGCAAAGACAAAGAGTAAAAATAGAAACAACAGCCTTTCCAGGGGATCTGCTTCATGTCTGCAGCCAATGTGGGGTCTCTCACGTCAGGTTGTCTCGTGGCTTGAAATGGCATATTGTGAGTTTTGCAGGTGTTGGAGCCTGGCTGGCACACTTGTACATTTTCTGCATTCCTGCCTGTTGGCTATTCTTGCTTCCTCCCCTCTCTTATTGTCAAGAGGCAGAATGTTCAAATCAGACCGCCTGCACCTCTATCTCTGCCATGAAAACACATGCAAGTTGCTTAATCTCTCTGGGGCTCAGTTGCTTTATCTGAAAAATCAAGATGAAATGAGTTCTAAGTCTTCTCGTTATTCATGCTGCTGAAAATCTCTAGCGATGGAAAAAAAAAAAAAAAACCCACACTCAACCATGTTACTCTGTTCACAGTCTTGTGCATCAGGAATTCTGGAAGGGCTCAGCGGGGCAGCTCTCGCTGGGGGTTCCCAGCAGGTGCAGTCAGAGGCCGGGCGCGGCCGCCACCCTCAGATGCGTTATCTGGCCCACACTGGACGCCCAGGATCGCTCCCTCACACGGCTGGCATCTGGTGCCCGCTGTAGCCTGGCAGCTCTGCTGGAGCTGGTGCCCACATCGAGCATGGCAGACTCAGGGGAGCTGGTGCCTGGTTTCCTCTCGAACAAGCGTCCCAGGAGAACCAGGCAGAGACCACATGGCATCTCTGCACCTGAACCTGGAAGTCAGGAAGCGTTACTGCCTTCCTGGGCGACAGGTGAATCGATGAGTCCAGCTCAGATTAAAAGGGAGCAGGCGTAGACTCCGGTTCTTCTCAGGGAGAGTGTCAAAACATGAAAAGCGTGTGTTAACCTTGCCACAGTCTATACAAAGCACTCAGTACAGCGCCGGGCACGTCGTCCGCTCTCAGACGTGTCTGTTGTGTGACAGCCCCACGGAACACAATGGATTGATCATGGAAAACGGTTTATTGAAACCTGAAAGTTGGGATGAAAATATTCACAGGACTTCCCTAACTGCAAATAAGGCATGGCCATCAACAGCAGCTAGAATTTTTGACTGGAATGCTCTGGTGTGAAGAGGTATGATTTTTGCACCCGCAAAGACAAAGAGTAAAAATAGAAACAACAGCCTTTCCAGGGGATCTGCTTCATGTCTGCAGCCAATGTGGGGTCTCTCACGTCAGGTTGTCTCGTGGCTGGTAGGAGCCTTTGAAGTTTTCACATCTGTTTCCCCAGAAAACAATCACGGCATCGCACGGGGAAACCACTGGAGTGTTTCTAGAACAAGCACCAAATAAAGCTTCCCAGTACAAAATTGATGGCTCGCATCACTAACGGCAGAGTAGAGACCAGAAGCACAGTGACATTATTCGAAGTGGCTGGCCTCCTGGAAAAGCCAGGTGCACACCACTCTATCACCAGGACCAGCCACACAGTGCATGATGAGCCAGAGCCAACAGTTTAAGCTATTGGCAAAATGATTTCGTCTTTTATCAAATACCACTACTGGAGTTGGGAGCAGTGGTCCATGAAATTAACGGCCAGGGATGGAGACCTGCAATGATCAAGCACACATGGTGGGTGCCTGTACATTCTTTGCAGATGCACAAAACCCCCACGGGGCAGGGCACAGCAGCCCTTGGCTCATGTGTGGGAGCAAGCCGTCTTCCTTCTCTTCGCTGGACCCCGGCTGCCTTTAATGAGGCACCCTCCCCTCAGGCATGACACCTGTTCCTGACTTCCCAGCCTCCCTTGCAGCTAGGGGGAGTCATCTGACACGGTTCTGACCAATGAGATCTAAGCAGCCAGTGGGTTTGTAAGAAAGCTTTCTCTTTTCTTTCGCTCTTCTTCTGCCTTCCTCCCACCTGAAATGCTGGCGTGATGCTGGAGCCAATGGGGGCAGCCATCTTGTCCCTCCTGGAGGCCTCTTGTCACGTGTTGGTCTTGTCTCCTCTTTCACGGAGCATTCAGGAATAATCAGGAGAGACTCCACCAAAGCCCACATCCCTCCTTCTAAGACCAAGGCTCCACAGTGCCCTAGTCCCAATCTCTCAGTTCCTCAAGGATGCACCTCCAGAATTTCTCCCTTTTTTTCACTCGTTTCCATTTTCCCTCTCTGAGATCATGGAAAACGGTTTATTGAAACCTGAAAGTTGGGATGAAAATATTCACAGGACTTCTAACTGCAAATAAGGCATGGCCATCAACAGCAGCTAGAATTTTTGACTGGAATGCTCTGGTGTGAAGAGGTATGATTTTTGCACCCGCAAAGACAAAGAGTAAAAATAGAAACAACAGCCTTTCCAGGGGATCTGCTTCATGTCTGCAGCCAATGTGGGGTCTCTCACGTCAGGTTGTCTCGTGGCTGGTAGGAGCCTTTGAAGTTTTCACATCTGTTTCCCCAGAAAACAATCACGGCATCGCACGGGGAAACCACTGGAGTGTTTCTAGAACAAGCACCAAATAAAGCTTCCCAGTACAAAATTGATGGCTCGCATCACTAACGGCAGAGTAGAGACCAGAAGCACAGTGACATTATTCGAAGTGGCTGGCCTCCTGGAAAAGCCAGGTGCACACCACTCTATCACCAGGACCAGCCACACAGTGCATGATGAGCCAGAGCCAACAGTTTAAGCTATTGGCAAAATGATTTCGTCTTTTATCAAATACCACTACTGGAGTTGGGAGCAGTGGTCCATGAAATTAACGGCCAGGGATGGAGACCTGCAATGATCAAGCACACATGGTGGGTGACTGTAGATTCTTTGCAGGTGTACAAAACCCCACGGGGCAGGGCACAGCAGCCCTTGGCTCATGTGTGGGAGCAAGCCGTCTTCCTTCTCTTCGCTGGACCCCGGCTGCCTTTAATGAGGCACCCTCCCCTCAGGCATGACACCTGTTCCTGACTTCCCAGCCTCCCTTGCAGCTAGGGGGAGTCATCTGACACGGTTCTGACCAATGAGATCTAAGCAGCCAGTGGGTTTGTAAGAAAGCTTTCTCTTTTCTTTCGCTCTTCTTCTGCCTTCCTCCCACCTGAAATGCTGGCGTGATGCTGGAGCCAATGGGGGCAGCCATCTTGTCCCTCCTGGAGGCCTCTTGTCACGTGTTGGTCTTGTCTCCTCTTTCACGGAGCATTCAGGAATAATCAGGAGAGACTCCACCAAAGCCCACATCCCTCCTTCTAAGACCAAGGCTCCACAGTGCCCTAGTCCCAATCCCTCTCAGTTCCTCAAGGATGCACCTCCAGAATTTCTCCCCTCTTTCTCTTTCATCTTCGTTTCCATTTTTCCCTCTCTGAGATCATTCCCATTGCCACATGCATGTACTGTATCTCTCCATCTTTAAAAAAAAAAACGAAACAAAACCTGTCTTGACTTCACATCCCCATTTCTCTCCTTTTTTTTATATAGAAAGAAAATAATACCCAAAGAACTGTCTGTGTTCACTGACCCCAATTCGATTCCTCTCCAGGAGGCCCCTTCGGTCAGCCTTTGCCCCTCTCCTCCCTCCTTGTCCGGGTCCCCAGGCTCCTACCTCACCTCTGACTTGTCCTCAGCCACCTGAGCTGGCCACGCCCTCCTTGAGACCCTCTCCTGTCGCTCTTCTCACACAGGAGGGTGAGCTCTGGGGAAACAGAACATTTGCTGTCTCGTGCACTGGTCCATCCTCACCCCCATGGGCGGTCAACCCTCTTCACTGAATGGATGAGGAGACCACCGGGCCCTCCCTGGGTGTCCAGCTCTTTGAGTCTCTGGGCCCCCACTGGAGAGGGCATGGGTTCAATCCCTGGCTGGGGAACTGACACCCCTCATGCTGTGTGAAGTGAACATGGAAGTCACTCAGTCGTGTATGACTCTTCGCAACCCCATTAACTGTAGCCTTCCAGGTTCCTCTGTCCATGGAATTCTCCAGGCAAGAATACTGTGGATCTTCCCAATCCAGGGATCAAACTCAGGTCTTCCCCATTGCAGGCAGCTTCTTTACCATCTGAGCCACCGGGGAAGCCAGAGAATACTGGAGTGGGTAGCTTATCCCTCCTTCAGGGGATCTTCCCCATCCGGGGCTCAAACTGGGATCTCCTGCATTGCAGGTGGATTCTTTACCAGCCAAGCCGCCAGGGAATCCCTCGTGCTGTGTGGTAGAGCCAAAAATAAATAAATAAATAGGATAAAGTATACACTTAAGTGGCTTTAAAAAGTGGAGAGATGGCTAGCTGTCCCCCAATATCCATGCTCCCCTTCTTCTGCAATACTAATAGAAATTTTGCTAAATATGCACATAGCAGCCCAGATAAAGACTACACTTCCCAATCTTCGTTTCAAGGATGCACCTCCAGAATTTCTCCCTCTTTCTCTTTCATCTGTTTCCATTTCCCTCTCTGAGATCATTCCCATTGCCACATGCATGTACTGTATCTCTCCATCTTTAAAAAAAAAAACGAAACAAAACCTGTCTTGACTTCACATCCCCATTTCTCTCCTTTTTTTTATATAGAAAGAAAATAATACCCAAAGAACTGTCTGTGTTCACTGACCCCAATTCGATTCCTCTCCAGGAGGCCCCTTCGGTCAGCCTTTGCCCCTCTCCTCCCTCCTTGTCCGGGTCCCCAGGCTCCTACCTCACCTCTGACTTGTCCTCAGCCACCTGAGCTGGCCACGCCCTCCTTGAGACCCTCTCCTGTCGCTCTTCTCACACAGGAGGGTGAGCTCTGGGGAAACAGAACATTTGCTGTCTCGTGCACTGGTCCATCCTCACCCCCATGGGCGGTCAACCCTCTTCACTGAATGGATGAGGAGACCACCGGGCCCTCCCTGGGTGTCCAGC
The DNA here is from genome assembly GCA_022376925.1 of Tragulus kanchil. Lineage (NCBI taxonomy): Eukaryota > Metazoa > Chordata > Mammalia > Artiodactyla > Tragulidae > Tragulus > Tragulus kanchil. Next base: position 180,756,975 of record JAIOJX010000004.1, on the reverse strand, counting down.
TCTTTGAGTCTCTGGGCCCCCACTGGAGAGGGCATGGGTTCAATCCCTGGCTGGGGAACTGACACCCCTCATGCTGTGTGAAGTGAACATGGAAGTCACTCAGTCGTGTATGACTCTTCGCAACCCCATTAACTGTAGCCTTCCAGGTTCCTCTGTCCATGGAATTCTCCAGGCAAGAATACTGTGGATCTTCCCAATCCAGGGATCAAACTCAGGTCTTCCCCATTGCAGGCAGCTTCTTTACCATCTGAGCCACCGGGGAAGCCAGAGAATACTGGAGTGGGTAGCTTATCCCTCCTTCAGGGGATCTTCCCCATCCGGGGCTCAAACTGGGATCTCCTGCATTGCAGGTGGATTCTTTACCAGCCAAGCCGCCAGGGAATCCCTCGTGCTGTGTGGTAGAGCCAAAAATAAATAAATAAATAGGATAAAGTATACACTTAAGTGGCTTTAAAAAGTGGAGAGATGGCTAGCTGTCCCCCAATATCCATGCTCCCCTTCTTCTGCAATACTAATAGAAATTTTGCTAAATATGCACATAGCAGCCCAGATAAAGACTACACTTCCCAATTTACCATGCAGGCAATGTGGCACTATGACCGGATTCTGACCAATGAAATGAGAACAGAGAGGAACTGTGCAGTTTCCTACTCTTGCCCTCAGAGGGAAGGATGCATACCTCTCCTTTGTGTCTCTACACTTTTCATGGGCTGGAATGCAGACACAGTGGCCAGAGCTGGAGCAGCCATCTTAAATGAGATGGTGGAACTCCTGTGGGTTGAGGAAGGCAGGTAATAAAATAAACGGCTCTAGCTTTTTTCTAGATTCCCAGGAATGCACCTTATGTATTAAGAGGCGTATAGTTGGATTTTTTCCCATCACCTGCAGCCTGACTTGTACATAGATGAGGGAAATGTGCTCTGCAGTTTACTTGGGTCCTGCTCCTCTCTCAACGCTGATGCTGCGGGAGAGAACTCAGGGGATTCAGTTGATGGGAACTTTGTGAGTCACAATGTGGACTGGAGAGGGACACGGGATCAGAACTGACTCTCAGCCACCCTGGGGACGGCAGGGAAGGGTGCAGTCCGCGGATGGAGGCCCCAGTTCAGGAGCGCCAGCCCTCATGCTTGTTCACAGGGCAGCCGGGAGAAACAATGTGTCCCTCTATCTTCAGTCAGCGCTGAGAGAAATGGAGAAAAAGAAGCCCCATCGAACCAAGGCCACTGAGTGGACGTCTTTTCAGCAGCTGTCAAACGAGCTGGGCCGAGGAAAATGCTGCTTTTGCAACCTGAGCAACGCTCCCTGTTGAATAAAGGTGCTCATCAAGTTGTTTTTAAAATGAGAGAGAAGATTGAAGGTCTTTCTCTACGACATGATGGTGCCGTTAAAAGCCATTGCCTTGATTTTAGAAGCCGGAGCCTGCTATCCACTCAGCACCCTGGATAATCTGGCTCTGGCACCTGGAGGCTGCGTGACCGTGTTCACATTTGATCAGGGATACCAGGGTTTGTGAGACCCCGCACGGGGCACGCTTCTGGATCCCAAGTGCCTGGCTGCGTCCCAGCCCTGGATTTTTTCCGCTTGCTCAAGGGGAGAAATCGATGACACAGCAACGAACATATTAAAGCCACATCCAAGAGCTCACGCTGAACACGGAGGGATCCTCTCCAGTGTGAAATGCAACCAAAGCCCAGCCCAGGCTGCTTGTCCCCACGCTTTCCGGCGCTTGGGGGTGGCGCCTTCCCTTCTGATGGGCGCTCACCAAGGCCACCATGAGAAATCGCTTCTTGGGCACCTCGGGGCCGTGTCTAATCCTCAAAGCCCAGAACCACCTAATCGCTCCCCGGCACTGGTCCCCGAGACGACAACCTGTGGCTGACTCATGGGTTGTCAGGTCTCGTGAAATCAAGGGAGAAAGAGAAGCAACAGTCTGGCTGGGCGTGCTGAGCTGCTGGTCAAGGGGGCGCCTCGTGGGGCCCGGCGCGAGGCCTGGCTCCTTCATCCGTGCAGGAAAGGAGGCGCGGGGGCCTGTTTGGTGCTGGGAATGTGGAGGGGAGCCTAGAGGATCAGTGGCGGACATTAAAACAGAATAAAAAGATAGAAGGATGACAGACAAATCATCTCCCTCAATTGAAAAGAAGCCTTTCAGTGCGTCTACCTATACATAGAGCAACTGACCATTTTTAAACGTGTGCTCCGTGGCCATCCACTGCCGTCCACCTCCAGAACATTTCCATCGTCCCAAACCGAAGCTCTATGCCCATTAAATATGGACTTCTCATTCCTCCCTCCTGGACAGCCTCTTCTCCCCTCTGTCTCTACAGGTGTGACTCTCCCACGGGCCTCATACAGGTGGCCTCCTACGCTTCCATGAGCGTTCAGCTCAGCTCAGTCACTCAGTCTGTGCGGCTCTTTGCGGCCCCGTGGACTGCAGCGCGCCAGGCTTCCCTGTCCCTGAGTGTAGAATACGGAAAATCAAATTTGACTGGAATCACATTTGGAAGTTTGATTGGAAAAAAGATGGAAATCGAATTTACCCTTTTGCATCTGGTTTTCATCACTTAGCATAATGTCTTTGAGGTTCATCCATGTGGCATGTATCAGAATTTTATTCCTTTGTTAAGGCTAACTAGGATTCCATGGTGTGTATTTGTACTGTATTTTTATACCTTTATATATGTTGTGGGTTCCAATGGCTCAGTGGTACAGAATCTACCTGCTATCCCAGCCCTGGATTTTTCCGCTTGCTCAAGGAGAAATCAAAAAATTAAAGCACAAGAGCTCACGCTGAACACGGAGGGATCCTCAGTGTGAAATGCAACCAAAGCCCAGCCCAGGCTGCTTGTCCCCACGCTTTCCGGCGCTTGGGGTGGCGCCTTCCCTTCTGATGGGCTCACCAAGGCCACCATGAGAAATCGCTTCTTGGGCACCTCGGGGCCGTGTCTAATCCTCAAAGCCCAGAACCACCTAATCGCTCCCCGGCACTGGTCCCCGAGACGACAACCTGTGGCTGACTCATGGGTTGTCAGGTCTCGTGAAATCAAGGGAGAAAGAGAAGCAACAGTCTGGCTGGGCGTGCTGAGCTGCTGGTCAAGGGGGCGCCTCGTGGGGCCCGGCGCGAGGCCTGGCTCCTTCATCCGTGCAGGAAAGGAGGCGCGGGGGCCTGTTTGGTGCTGGGAATGTGGAGGGGAGCCTAGAGGATCAGTGGCGGACATTAAAACAGAATAAAAAGATAGAAGGATGACAGACAAATCATCTCCCTCAATTGAAAAGAAGCCTTTCAGTGCGTCTACCTATACATAGAGCAACTGACCATTTTTAAACGTGTGCTCCGTGGCCATCCACTGCCGTCCACCTCCAGAACATTTCCATCGTCCCAAACCGAAGCTCTATGCCCATTAAATATGGACTTCTCATTCCTCCCTCCGCGGACAGCCTCTTCTCCCCTCTGTCTCTACAGGTGTGACTCTCCCACGGGCCTCATACAGGTGGCCTCCTACGCTTCCATGAGCGTTCAGCTCAGCTCAGTCACTCAGTCTGTGCGGCTCTTTGCGGCCCCGTGGACTGCAGCGCGCCAGGCTTCCCTGTCCCTGAGTGTAGAATACGGAAAATCAAATTTGACTGGAATCACATTTGGAAGTTTGATTGGAAAAAAGATGGAAATCGAATTTACCCTTTTGCATCTGGTTTTCATCACTTAGCATAATGTCTTTGAGGTTCATCCATGTGGCGGCATGTATCAGAATTTTATTCCTTTGTTAAGGCTAACTAGGATTCCATGGTGTGTATTTGTACTGTATTTTTTATACCTTTATATATGTTGTGTGGGCTTCCCCAATGGCTCAGTGGTACAGAATCTACCTGCAATGCAGGAAATACAGATTCAATCCCTGGGTCCAGAAGATCCCTAGAGGAGGGCACGGCAACCCCCTCCAATGCTCTTGCATGGAGAATGCCATGGGCAGAGGAGCCTGGCGGCAGCTGTCCCTGGGGTCTCACAGAGTCAGACCCGACTGAGGTGGCTGAGCATGTATGTCTCGTATGTTGTTCATCCATTCATCTGTGGATAAGCATTTGGGTTGTTTCCACCTTTGGCTGTTGAGAATAATGTTGCCGTGAACTCCGGGGTACAAGCTGTTTGAGCTTTTGCTTTTCAGAGAATGTAGTTTCAGCCTCCCCTGGGTATATACCGAGGAGTGGAATCGCCAGGTCATGTGGTAATTCTGTTTCACTTCTTGAAGAACTGCCAAACTGTGTTCCACACTGGCTGCACCATCTTACCTTCTATCTTTAATTTTAAGCATACCTTATTTCAGTTTTTTAAAATTATAACCCATAATTATAATTGGAGGCGGTTGGGGGACGAGCAGAAATTCCTGCTGAGCATCAGAGCTGGGCTGAGCGGATGGAGCAGAAGAGGCAGAGAGGGGACCGACGGGAAGGAGACTGCAAGTTCTGGGAACCCACCTGAGAGAAGCCACGTGTCCCAGACACCCCGACTAAGCTGGCTGGGCCTGGCTGGGCCTGGCTGGGCCTGGCTGGGGCTGGTGGGGATTGGCTGGGGTGGGCTGAGAGCTGGCTGGGTCTAGCTTGGGGCTGACTGACACTGGCTTTATGTTTGCGAAGAGCTGAGAGAGGAGAGAATCATTCATTCAGTCCACCGACATCCTCCCAGAGGAGCTGGCCTGCGAAGACGGGAAGACCCAGCCCCTCGTGTATCTGGACCACGTCTGCGCAGCCTGCTATCCCTCTCCCCAGAGGGTCCACACCGTTACAGACACCGGTCATCAGGGTTCAGCAGGGGCCGCCTGTGTTCTAAGCACTTGACGGTAGGTAGTTTTTAATTTACTCTATTTATTGATTTGGCTGTCCCAGGTCTCAGTTGCAGCATGTGGGATCTAGTGCCCCAGCCAGGAACGGAACCAGGGCAGCCTGCATTGAGACCACAGTCTTAGCCACCGAACCACCAGGAAAGTCCCTGGGTCCAAGATCCAAAGGGCACGGAGTTAACATCAGAGGAGCCTGGCGGCAGCTGTCCCTGGGGTCTCACAGAGTCAGACCCGACTGAGGTGGCTGAGCATGTATGTCTCGTATGTTGTTCATCCATTCATCTGTGGATAAGCATTTGGGTTGTTTCCACCTTTGGCTGTTGAGAATAATGTTGCCGTGAACTCCGGGGTACAAGCTGTTTGAGCTTTTGCTTTTCAGAGAATGTAGTTTCAGCCTCCCCTGGGTATATACCGAGGAGTGGAATCGCCAGGTCATGTGGTAATTCTGTTTCACTTCTTGAAGAACTGCCAAACTGTGTTCCACACTGGCTGCACCATCTTACCTTCTATCTTTAATTTTAAGCATACCTTATTTCAGTTTTTTAAAATTATAACCCATAATTATAATTGGAGGCGGTTGGGGGACGAGCAGAAATTCCTGCTGAGCATCAGAGCTGGGCTGAGCGGATGGAGCAGAAGAGGCAGAGAGGGACCGACGGGAAGGAGACTGCAAGTTCTGGGAACCCACCTGAGAGAAGCCACGTGTCCCAGACACCCCGACTAAGCTGGCTGGGCCTGGCTGGGCCTGGCTGGGCCTGGCTGGGGCTGGTGGGGATTGGCTGGGGTGGGCTGAGAGCTGGCTGGGTCTAGCTTGGGGCTGACTGACACTGGCTTTATGTTTGCGAAGAGCTGAGAGAGGAGAGAATCATTCATTCAGTCCACCGACATCCTCCCAGAGGAGCTGGCCTGCGAAGACGGGAAGACCCAGCCCCTCGTGTATCTGGACCACGTCTGCGCAGCCTGCTATCCCTCTCCCCAGAGGGTCCACACCGTTACAGACACCGGTCATCAGGGTTCAGCAGGGGCCGCCTGTGTTCTAAGCACTTGACGGTAGGTAGTTTTTAATTTACTCTATTTATTGATTTGGCTGTCCCAGGTCTCAGTTGCAGCATGTGGGATCTAGTGCCCCAGCCAGGAACGGAACCAGGGCAGCCTGCATTGAGACCACAGTCTTAGCCACCGAACCACCAGGAAAGTCCCTGGAAGTTCATATTTAATCCTCATCACAAACCCCATGTCACCAGTGAGAAGGCAACTGAAGCTCTGAGAATGCTGAGCACCTTCCCCAGAGTTGCACGCTAGGAGAGAGAGTAGCCCACTCGCCGCACCCCAAACGGTCTCTCTCAGTGCCAGAGCCTTACTCTGAAGTCACTGACGGTGACACCACCAAAGGGACTGACATCACACCCTCCACAGGATCTGACGTTTTCCAAAGTCACCACCAAGGATGTCTCGGGGTCCCTGGGTCCTCCTTCCTTCTGCCAGATTCCTGCAGGGCCCAGCCTCCACCCCAGCCCAGCCCTCTGTGAGGATGCAGTTTTCTCCTTCTGGAAAGCAGGGCCCCACGCACACCCTCCACCATGGCGGCCTCCACGGAAAGCCGGGCCCTCCAGCTAGCAGCCCCACCTCGCTAGGCGCAGGCCGGGTTGCTGAGCGCAAACATTTTTCCCCCTTTGTCACATAGAGTAATAGACTCTTGAAAAATCACACACTCAGGATCATGGCTGAATCTTATAATCGGAGGCTCTCCATCAAAGAATAGCACTGCCGACTAATAGAATCTTGGAGTCAGTGACTGGAGAATCCTGGATGGCTACAAGCTCTCCATCACCGGCTGGGCGGCGGCTGGCGTCACGCATGGGCCTCGGCCTGCAGACGGACCCAGAGCAGGCCAGAAGGGTGAGGGGGTCTGGGAGGAGAGGAGGCTCGGAGGGGGCAGGGGGAGGGTAGAGGAGGGGCTCGGCCTGCCACACTAGAGGAAGCAGTTGGCGGGTGGGGCCCGGCTCTGTTACTGAGGGTTTTTAATTATGTAAATCAGCCCAGGGCCTGCGTCTGGCACCGCTAGAGGGTCCACACCGTTACAGACACCGGTCATCAGGGTTCAGCAGGGGCCGCCTGTGTTCTAAGCACTTGACGGTAGGTAGTTTTTAATTTACTCTATTTATTGATTTGGCTGTCCCAGGTCTCAGTTGCAGCATGTGGGATCTAGTGCCCCAGCCAGGAACGGAACCAGGGCAGCCTGCATTGAGACCACAGTCTTAGCCACCGAACCACCAGGAAAGTCCCTGGAAGTTCATATTTAATCCTCATCACAAACCCCATGTCACCAGTGAGAAGGCAACTGAAGCTCTGAGAATGCTGAGCACCTTCCCCAGAGTTGCACGCTAGGAGAGAGAGTAGCCCACTCGCCGCACCCCAAACGGTCTCTCTCAGTGCCAGAGCCTTACTCTGAAGTCACTGACGGTGACACCACCAAAGGGACTGACATCACACCCTCCACAGGATCTGACGTTTTCCAAAGTCACCACCAAGGATGTCTCGGGGTCCCTGGGTCCTCCTTCCTTCTGCCAGATTCCTGCAGGGCCCAGCCTCCACCCCAGCCCAGCCCTCTGTGAGGATGCAGTTTTCTCCTTCTGGAAAGCAGGGCCCCACGCACCCCTCCACCATGGCGGCCTCCACGGAAAGCCGGGCCCTCCAGCTAGCAGCCCCACCTCGCTAGGCGCAGGCCGGGTTGCTGAGCGCAAACATTTTTCCCCCTTTGTCACATAGAGTAATAGACTCTTGAAAAATCACACACTCAGGATCATGGCTGAATCTTATAATCGGAGGCTCTCCATCAAAGAATAGCACTGCCGACTAATAGAATCTTGGAGTCAGTGACTGGAGAATCCTGGATGGCTACAAGCTCTCCATCACCGGCTGGGCGGCGGCTGGCGTCACGCATGGGCCTCGGCCTGCAGACGGACCCAGAGCAGGCCAGAAGGGTGAGGGGGTCTGGGAGGAGAGGAGGCTCGGAGGGGGCAGGGGGAGGGTAGAGGAGGGGCTCGGCCTGCCACACTAGAGGAAGCAGTTGGCGGGTGGGGCCCGGCTCTGTTACTGAGGGTTTTTAATTATGTAAATCAGCCCAGGGCCTGCGTCTGGCACCGGCTTGGCATCTATCAGCTGGCAGCAGAATTAATCAATAAATAACCAGCTGGATGGGGCCTGTGACTAAACACCCAGCCGCACCCCCCCACCTGGGCAGAGGGGTCCTCCTAGGCCGGCGGGGGTGGTGCTCCCAGGCCGGCGGGGGTGGTCCTCCTAGGCCGGTGGGGGTGGTCCTCCCAGGCCAGTGAGGGAAGAGGGATCACACGAGCGCTGGCGCTCACAGCTGCCCGTACAGCTGCATGCATGTCCACAGGCATGCCTGCACACGCACACACATGTTCGCGCATGCTCGGTGCCTGCTGCCTCTTCGCCGTGGACGCCCCACGGATAGGCACAGGTGGACGCATCTGCACGCACAGCACCTCGGCTGCGGCGGCCCCGCGTGCCGGCCCACCCCTCCACAGGGCCACAGCAGCAGGAGCCACGTTCCTCGCTCCCACCTCACCCGTGTCCCCGCCGGGGTGGGACAGGGCTTTGCAGCTCACAGCCATGGCTGTCTCTCCCACAGCCCCCTGTGAGGCTGGCCGGCTGGGCCGAGGCCCCCATTGTATAGATGCGGAGACTGAGCCCCAGAGAAGGGACTTGCCCAGGATTGTATCCTTCAGTCTGTCCTCCCCGTCCACCCCCGATTCAAAGGTCCAAAGAGGCTACAGACTCAAGAGAACTGGGGGAGAGAAGTGGGGGGTACCAGGAGCCCCAAAGGTGAGTCCCATGCCCCTGAGAGCAGGGCAGGCCAGGGAGCCCAGTGCAGGGCCAGGCCAGTGGAGGCGCTCACTCTCCCCGGGAGCTGTGATGAATTGCTCTCTCCCGCAGCCGGTGCCCTCACTCCCGCTCCCCAGCACTGCCCCCATAAATCAGCCTCCTCATCTCTGCTCTGGCTGTTGCTTGATCACTTTCTAGCTTCAGGGGGCTGGACTTTGTCACCATCCCTAGTGACAGGAGGGGACTCGTGGGGAGAATCATAAAATTACTGGACAGGTTTCCTCTTTCTCCTTCTTTCTCTCTGCCTCCGGCTTTCTGCTGACCTCTGCTTCGCTCTGATCACTAAACACTGAATGAGGGAATGAACCGAGACATCAGTGAATTTCTGAGACGTGGGGCTGCGGGTCTCTGTCTGTGGGTCTGGCCCCCCGTGCAGCTGCGGTCGGCTGTCAGCATCTGCTTCCCTCAGCCCCAGCCAAGGGGCTCCCAGTCGCCCCAGGAGGCAGGAAGGGGAAGCAGGAAGGTGCCCTGTCTGGGCAGCAAGCCCTAGGGGAAGCTGGGCAAGGACCTTGCAAGCCAGGGGGCCCCGAAGTGGTCAGCCTCTGGGAGTGGCCACCCCCTGGAGCAGCGGACAAAAGCTGTGGGCATCTGAGAAGGCCAGGGTGCACAGCACTGGGAGAGTCAGCACAGCTCAGAGCAGTGGTCAGCGACTCGGCCTCTGGAGCCGGCCTCCAAGTCCATTCTCAGCCATCTAGTAGCGTGTGACCCTGAGCAGGTGCCCCGCCTCTCGTGCCTCAGCATCTTAGGTGTGAAGTAGGGTGAGTCATATCAGCGTAAGTGGGCGGGTATGAACACTTTAGAAGAGTCACTGGTGAGCAATGAAATGCTCTAAAAATTAGTGATGGTTTCCATAATTAAAGGCACTGGTGTTCAGACATTGGTGGGCATCCGAATCCCCCGGAGGGCTTTTAAAACACAGCTGGCTCTCCCCACTCCGTCCCCCAAGGTTTCCGCCTCAGGAGGTCTGGGAGGGGACCTGAAATCTGACTTTCTGGAGCTGGGACCGCTGGTCTGGGGCCATACTTGGAGGACCCGCTAAAGCCCATGTGGATGCTCCGCATTCAGCTCAGTGCCCCACCCCTTCTAGAACTTGGGAACCCAGGCCCAGAGAGAAGAGCTAGTGGCCCGGGATTCGGCCTTCTAGGGGCTGGAGCTCTCAGCGGGAGGGAGGGCCCTGGCGGAGGAGGCGGCTCCGTCACCACCACCCGGCACCTCCTGACGCTCTCCCCTCTCCCCCTCATGGCTCTAGGAGCAAAGAGGCAGAATTTGCCTTCCCTGCCAGAGGTAATCTTTTAATCTCTGTGGCTTTAATCTTGCAACCCAGCATAAACCCAAATCCGCCCTGGGCCCAATTAGGAGGTCCTGGGCTTTCTGCTGACCCTGTGCAAAGGGGCCGAGACATCAGTGAATTTCTGAGACGTGGGGCTGCGGGTCTCTGTCTGTGGGTCTGGCCCCCCGTGCAGCTGCGGTCGGCTGTCAGCATCTGCTTCCCTCAGCCCCAGCCAAGGGGCTCCCAGTCGCCCCAGGAGGCAGGAAGGGGAAGCAGGAAGGTGCCCTGTCTGGGCAGCAAGCCCTAGGGGAAGCTGGGCAAGGACCTTGCAAGCCAGGGGGCCCCGAAGTGGTCAGCCTCTGGGAGTGGCCACCCCCTGGAGCAGCGGACAAAAGCTGTGGGCATCTGAGAAGGCCAGGGTGCACAGCACTGGGAGAGTCAGCACAGCTCAGAGCAGTGGTCAGCGACTCGGCCTCTGGAGCCGGCCTCCAAGTCCATTCTCAGCCATCTAGTAGCGTGTGACCCTGAGCAGGTGCCCGCCCCCGTGCCTCAGCATCTTAGGTGTGAAGTAGGGTGAGTCATATCAGCGTAAGTGGGCGGGTATGAACACTTTAGAAGAGTCACTGGTGAGCAATGAAATGCTCTAAAAATTAGTGATGGTTTCCATAATTAAAGGCACTGGTGTTCAGACATTGGTGGGCATCCGAATCCCCCGGAGGGCTTTTAAAACACAGCTGGCTCTCCCCACTCCGTCCCCCAAGGTTTCCGCCTCAGGAGGTCTGGGAGGGGACCTGAAATCTGACTTTCTGGAGCTGGGACCGCTGGTCTGGGGCCATACTTGGAGGACCCGCTAAAGCCCATGTGGATGCTCCGCATTCAGCTCAGTGCCCCACCCCTTCTAGAACTTGGGAACCCAGGCCCAGAGAGAAGAGCTAGTGGCCCGGGATTCGGCCTTCTAGGGGCTGGAGCTCTCAGCGGGAGGGGGAGGGCCCTGGCGGAGGAGGCGGCTCCGTCACCACCACCCGGCACCTCCTGACGCTCTCCCCTCTCCCCCTCATGGCTCTAGGAGCAAAGAGGCAGAATTTGCCTTCCCTGCCAGAGGTAATCTTTTAATCTCTGTGGCTTTAATCTTGCAACCCAGCATAAACCCAAATCCGCCCCGGGGAAGGAAGGGGGTGGGGGACCCAGATTTCCTATCCTGGGGAGGCTTTAACCCTGTTCTTCCCCACAGATCTGCCATCCCGTCTCTGTCTTCCTCACCCCCTGCTCCTGGGAGACACTTCTAATAGAGAATGAGGAGGCAGAGAGAGCAGCTAGATGGCGTGAGACCAGATGGAGTCACGTGTTAGAAAGACTCATTGGGGAAGACAAGCTTTTTTAAACACAACATTAGCCATAAAAGAAAAAAATGTAAATTGAGCTTTGTAATAATTAAAAACTTACATTAAGCCAAAGATTCCGTTAAGAGAAAGAAAAGCCAATACACAGATGCAAAGATCAGTCAATACCTATATCTGACAAAGGACTAGTATCCAACATATATAAAGAACTCATACAAATCAATAAGAAAAAAAGGTAGTTTTTTAAACAGGTGAAGGTTCTGAATGGACAGATCACCAAAGGGAACATCAAACTGATCAATACACCCATGAAAAAATACTCCACATTTTCAACCATCAGAGATATGCAAATAGAAAGCATGACAAGCTACCATTCACACCTACAAGAATGGTCAAAATTCAAAAGTGGTAATACCGAATATTGCAAGGAAGGGTGAGGATCAGACGCTCCCATGGCCAGTGGGACTGTCAGCAGCTCCCCCTGTTTGAGGAGCTGTTTGGCAGCTTCTCACAAAGCTTCACCCCTTCCACTACCCAGTCTTTCCACTCCTGAAATCTGACTTTCTGGAGCTGGGACCGCTGGTCTGGGGCCATACTTGGAGGACCGCTAAAGCCCATGTGGATGCTCCGCATTCAGCTCAGTGCCCCACCCTTCTAGAACTTGGGAACCCAGGCCCAGAGAGAAGAGCTAGTGGCCCGGGATTCGGCCTTCTAGGGGCTGGAGCTCTCAGCGGGAGGGAGGGCCCTGGCGGAGGAGGCGGCTCCGTCACCACCACCCGGCACCTCCTGACGCTCTCCCCTCTCCCCCTCATGGCTCTAGGAGCAAAGAGGCAGAATTTGCCTTCCCTGCCAGAGGTAATCTTTTAATCTCTGTGGCTTTAATCTTGCAACCCAGCATAAACCCAAATCCGCCCCGGGGAAGGAAGGGGGTGGGGGACCCAGATTTCCTATCCTGGGGAGGCTTTAACCCTGTTCTTCCCCACAGATCTGCCATCCCGTCTCTGTCTTCCTCACCCCCTGCTCCTGGGAGACACTTCTAATAGAGAATGAGGAGGCAGAGAGAGCAGCTAGATGGCGTGAGACCAGATGGAGTCACGTGTTAGAAAGACTCATTGGGGAAGACAAGCTTTTTTAAACACAACATTAGCCATAAAAGAAAAAAATGTAAATTGAGCTTTGTAATAATTAAAAACTTACATTAAGCCAAAGATTCCGTTAAGAGAAAGAAAAGCCAATACACAGATGCAAAGATCAGTCAATACCTATATCTGACAAAGGACTAGTATCCAACATATATAAAGAACTCATACAAATCAATAAGAAAAAAAGGTAGTTTTTTAAACAGGTGAAGGTTCTGAATGGACAGATCACCAAAGGGAACATCAAACTGATCAATACACCCATGAAAAAATACTCCACATTTTCAACCATCAGAGATATGCAAATAGAAAGCATGACAAGCTACCATTCACACCTACAAGAATGGTCAAAATTCAAAAGTGGTAATACCGAATATTGCAAGGAAGGGTGAGGATCAGACGCTCCCATGGCCAGTGGGACTGTCAGCAGCTCCCCCTGTTTGAGGAGCTGTTTGGCAGCTTCTCACAAAGCTTCACCCCTTCCACTACCCAGTCTTTCCACTCCTAGGGATCTGCCCAAGAGGCCTGGAAGCCCCTGTCCACACAGAGACTGGACATGAACTCTCCCTACAGCTCCATCCATTAGGCTCTGCACAGAACACAGCACAAATGCCCGTCAACAGGCAAAGAATAAGCAAATGGAGGGGTTTCTGCACCATAGTGATGCACCATATCGCCTCACTCAGCGATAAAAAACAATCAGTTAAGGATGTACATGCCACAGCCTGGATGAATCTCACAAGCTTTATACCAGTCCAAGAGGTCAAAGGCAGGAAAACGTGCTCTCTGACTCTGTCTGAGTGAAGGGTAAGAACAAGCAAAACCAGTCTCTGGTGATAGAAGTGCAGGTGGTGGTTGCCTTGTGGGGAGACCATGAGGGAGCCTTCTGGGAGGCTTCTCTGGTGGCTCAGATGGTCAAGAATATGCCTGCAACGCAAGAGACCCAGGTTCAATCCCTGGAGGAGGGCATGGCAACCCACTCCAGCATTCCTGCCTGGAGAACCCCATGAACAGAGGTGCCGGGTGGGCTACCATCCACGGGGTCGCCAAGAGTTGGACACCACCGAGTGACCAACACATTCCCTTTTCTGGGATGCTAGGTATATTTGATGAACATATGTGAATCCGTCAAACTATATATTCAGAATCCATGCACTTCATTTCCTTTCCTGTATGTAAATCACACCTCAGTTTTCTCTTAAGTTAAAATAAATGAGGAAATTAGGACTTGGTGCTTTCACTGCAGGGGCCTAGGAGCTGATGCTTGGTTGGGAAATGAAGATCCTGCAAGCCACACAGCAAGACCAAAGATAAAGTAAATATTAAAATAGAAAGCATGACAAGCTACCATTCACACCTACAAGAATGGTCAAAATTCAAAAGTGGTAATACCGAATATTGCAAGGAAGGGTGAGGATCAGACGCTCCCATGGCCAGTGGGACTGTCAGCAGCTCCCCCTGTTTGAGGAGCTGTTTGGCAGCTTCTCACAAAGCTTCACCCCTTCCACTACCCAGTCTTTCCACTCCTAGGGATCTGCCCAAGAGGCCTGGAAGCCCCTGTCCACACAGAGACTGGACATGAACTCTCCCTACAGCTCCATCCATTAGGCTCTGCACAGAACACAGCACAAATGCCCGTCAACAGGCAAAGAATAAGCAAATGGAGGGGTTTCTGCACCATAGTGATGCACCATATCGCCTCACTCAGCGATAAAAAACAATCAGTTAAGGATGTACATGCCACAGCCTGGATGAATCTCACAAGCTTTATACCAGTCCAAGAGGTCAAAGGCAGGAAAACGTGCTCTCTGACTCTGTCTGAGTGAAGGGTAAGAACAAGCAAAACCAGTCTCTGGTGATAGAAGTGCAGGTGGTGGTTGCCTTGTGGGGAGACCATGAGGGAGCCTTCTGGGAGGCTTCTCTGGTGGCTCAGATGGTCAAGAATATGCCTGCAACGCAAGAGACCCAGGTTCAATCCCTGGAGGAGGGCATGGCAACCCACTCCAGCATTCCTGCCTGGAGAACCCCATGAACAGAGGTGCCGGGTGGGCTACCATCCACGGGGTCGCCAAGAGTTGGACACCACCGAGTGACCAACACATTCCCTTTTCTGGGATGCTAGGTATATTTGATGAACATATGTGAATCCGTCAAACTATATATTCAGAATCCATGCACTTCATTTCCTTTCCTGTATGTAAATCACACCTCAGTTTTCTCTTAAGTTAAAATAAATGAGGAAATTAGGACTTGGTGCTTTCACTGCAGGGGCCTAGGAGCTGATGCTTGGTTGGGAAATGAAGATCCTGCAAGCCACACAGCAAGACCAAAGATAAAGTAAATATTAAAATAAAATTTAAAAAATATATGACGGTACATTTGGAACATATACTCAGACCGTCTCCCACCCAATTAGGAATCAAAGAACCTGAGGCCCAGCCCACTTCCACCCCAGTGTGATTTTGAACCCATGGTTTAGCTTCTCTTGGCCTCCGTTTCCACATCTGTGAAATGGGAGTGCAAATCTCCATCAACCTCCCCAATATGTGGAGAGGGTCATGGAGGAGATGGAGGGATGCACCCTGAGCCGTTAAATGCTCCCTCAGCTGGTCAGGGCCCGGCAGAAGTAGGAGAGGGGCACAGGCTTGGGCCCACATCGTGAGGGGCTCCCTGGGCCTGCTAGAGCGTCAGGAGGTCTTCCCAGATGGTCCACCCATATCCTCAAGACGCCAGGCTCCCCGCTCCTGCCCCCCTAGGCAGACCACCCAGACCTCCCAACTCAGTGCCCACCTGTCCCGTCACCGCTGTGCCACAGGTCCTTCTGGAACACACCTGCAAGGCAGAGAACCCGCCCTCGGCAGCCTCCTCCCTGTCTCCCACAACCCCTCCATGGCTGGCCACCAGCATCCCCCTTTCCACGGCTGGAAGCACCACCGGACACTCTAAATAAATAGCCCCCCACACCGGCAGGCCACCGGAGGGCCGGGGTCCTGGAATGCACTGCTGGGGCTCCTTCCCCTCAGCCTCCTTGGCTGTTTGGTTTGAAACAAACACAGAACCTGGGGAAAGGGGATGGGCTTCACCCGAGGGCGTCCGGGACTCTATGGAGATTTATAATAGCCTGTCTCCCACTGACCTTGGTCATGAACACTTGCTTGGGCCCAGCCTAAAGATCCCATTTCCCAGCCTCCCCTGCAATGAAGAGAGGCCAGTGAGGGAGCAAGGACAACTCGCAGGCTGGGACGAGGGGATCAGTCGGCCGGTCTGGGCCCACCCCACCCAGACAATGGACGTGAGGCTGGGGCTCCAGCAGCCCTCCTGGAGCGCGAGGTGAGCTTAGAGATGAAAGCCACATGCCGAGGCGGAGGCGGCTGATGGAGAGCCAGCACCTAGGCTCCCTCCCCTCCTGGCCCTGGAGGCCTATCGCCTGACATCCTTTCTATAAGAGAGAGAGAAGCCTCAGTCTGGTTTAAGCCACGGTCGTTTCCAGTCTCTATGATCAGCCATGCGAAGCAATCCCTAACTAAAACACAGAAGCCTTGTGAGGTAGATATTACGGCGCAGCCTCCACCGCTTGTGCCTGTTTTCCAGGGGTGCCCCAGCCTCCTTCTCAGGTTTCCCAGAAGACCAGCATTCAAATCCCAGCTCCCAGACTCTGAGAATCAGCCTTGGCCTGACCTGGAGGGGACCCACCACTCGGCGTCCAGGGTGGCCCACGCCCGTCCCTGCAGCTGGAGCCGTGGACACGAGCGGAGGTGAGACAGCAGAGCCCTGGGCTGAACACCACCTGTGGCAGAAATTCAGGGGAAGCTGGAGAATATTCACAAAGAGCAAACACGCGAAACCAATACTAGCCACGGCGGGGTAGAAGTCTCTTTCCAACTTGCCATCCCCTGTCTTGGCCACGTGAAACTGAGGTCAGTCCACGGGTCTGCTGCAAGAGGAAAGAGTTCACGGCTCAGGCATGTCCGACACCTTCCAACCCCACGGACTGTAGCCCGCCAGACTCCATGTAGCCCAGACTGTAGCCCGCCAGGCTCCTCTGTCCACGGAATTCTCCAGGCAAGGATACTGGAGGGGGCGGCCATGTCCTTCTCCAAGGGATCTTCCTGGCCCAGGGATCAAACCCCGGTCTCCCGCACTGGAGGCAGATTCTTTACCGTCTAAGCCACCATGCAGGAAGGAATGGCATGAAACCCATCAAGCCCACCCTACAGGGCCATCCTGCACACCTGATGACCTAGCGACTGGGTTTTGGACAGAGGTGCCGGCCAGCTTGAGCTCACGGTCCTTCTCCATGTTTACCCTCTTTGTACCTTAGTTTCTTCATCTTTAAAATGAAAAGTCCAGTGGTTAAGACTCTGTGCTTTCAACGCAGGAAGTGAGTGTTCGATCCCCAGTCGGGTAACTAAGATCCCACATGCCACGCAGCACAAAAAATAAATCAAATGGGCACTATGAGGCGGCTTTGGGGCTTCAAGAGCTGACCTGAGAAGAGCTCTGTGCCCGACGTGGAGGAGGAGCTTTGAAGTATTAGCCACTGTTGACCTGCTTGTGCTGAGAATTCTCTTTATCGTGTGGTTGTTGTAGGAGACCGAGTGCACTCACCAGTTTGGGAACATCTCATCTGTGGATTTCGCACTCACTGCTTCTGGTCATCACTAATCCTGCATAGAGTCTCCCAGCACCAGGAGGGGCAGCCCATAGCGCTTCCTCTCTCGCAGGTTTACATGGGAAAAACTAAGTGGTGATTATACGCGATTCATGTGTCAAACACAAGGTCAGGAATCTCAATTTGTCCCTGTCACCAAGGCAGCACCAGGAAGCGCCTTCCATCCCAAGCCGTCTCCCCTCTGACACTGACTGAAATGCCACCATTCCGCCGGCGGACCCCCAGGAGGAGACGCAGCGTAGGCGCAGAGCGGCTTCGTATCAACGCACGGATCCAGGTCAGCCGGGGGGAGCGAATCCTGGCAAGGGAAGCGAGGGGAGGAAACACCAGCGGGCAGATCTGGGGCCTTCTGGTGGGGTAGCTGAGGACTCTGCAGCCGCTAAAGGCTGTGGGCTCAGTGCCACCCACCTACACACACACGCACACGCGCACACAAACACACGCACGCAGATAACGGCTTTACCCTGGCAGCAGGGCTTAAGCCGCTATCTAGGTGAGCACCACCAGCCCCAGCTGCTCCCGCATCCCAGTCCTAAAGTGGGGTTCCCAGAGACTCCGCAAGGAAGCCCTGCAGGGCTGGAAGCTGCGTCCCCCAAAGCCAGCTGCGCATGGTGCTAACACACAGTCCTCTCCCTGTCACACGCACTCACGCGGGGACACATAGTCAGAGATGAAACACCAGACACGGGCGCACAAGACACTGTCCTCCCAAAGGCAAGGCCAGTCAGGTGAGGCCGCTCGGAATCATCCCGTCTCGGAGAGAGCCGCAGCTGCGGACCCCCAGAAGCAAGGGGCACTCACGAAATACACTCCTCCACAGACCTGCTCCCCCGGGGCCCCTCTGCCCTCTGCCCCCGCCGACCCCCAGCTGCGTGTTCTGCCCCCAGAGTCTTCTTCCTGAAGACAAACCGAATCGGGGTTCCCTGTCCTCCACCACCCCCTTTCCCAGGTGCTCCTGCTCCCCGGGAGTCTTCACCACCCCTAGCCTCCTCCATGAAGGCCGCTCCCAGGGGCTGCAGACTGCAGGTGCTCGGCCGCACACCCGGCCCCCGCCCGGGGTTCACTCCTCATCTCCCCTCCTCCGCGGAGCCGGCGGCTCCTCTCAGTTTCCAGGGAGAGCGTGAAAACCCAGATTACAGCAATCAGAGAGAAGTCATCGGAGGGCAAGGCAGGGGCCACCACCGCGCCGGGCTGCCCGCTCCCGCAAGGCGCGGCAAAGCACAGACTCACACAGATTACACATTGGCACAATTTCCAAAGCAGGAAGGGCAGCAGGGGGGTGGGGGGCCCCCCAAGTTCCATTTAAATTCTCCTGTGTTCGCAGCTGTTTCCACAGCCGTGCTCCCAAGACGGGCGGGCAGGGCAGACGTGATTTCAGTGCCATTTTATAGAAGGGAAAACTGAGGCCCAGGGGAAGAATGGTAGCTGAAGGCCCCATCCCCCTGGTTGGGGACTGGTCTTCCTGGCTGGAGGTGGGATCAGGGTGGCCCCAGGGGCCAGGAGAGGTCCCCATGGACCCCGTCAGCCCTCTCCTCTCCCTGGAAAGAGTCAGCAAAGGGTTGAGGTAGAGGACAGGTTCCGGGTCGGCTGCAGGTGCGCTGCCGGGTGATCACGGTGAGCTCAGTATTTGCACGTGGGGTGGCCTTGCCCTTCACCAAATGGCAGGATGGTTTAACTGATGGCCGCTGTCGTCCGCTGCTCCTGGGTAAATGGATGTCCTATGTCCTCTTCTCCCGTGTCAGGGAAGAGGGGAAGTTTCCTAGAGTCTGAGCGCAGGGGCTCCACTGCCACGCCTCCTTGTCCCGCAAAGCTCCGCCCAAGCCTGGCCTGGTGCCCGGCAGCAGCATCCCAGCCATCCTCACCTTCCAGCCCGGCCCAGCCTGCCCGGCCCTGGCCGGGGCGAGAAGCCAGCCGCGAGGCAGGAGCGCCCCCTGGTGGTGACAGCGTACATCACCCACGGGGGCTCCACCGCGGGGACTCCTCAGGGCCCCAGGAGGCAGGCCGGCATGGCTCCATTCTGGCTCCCACAGCAGAGCGTGGAAGGCTCCTGCGTGGCAGGTGGACACGAAGCATGGTCAAGCAAGAGGCAAGGGAGGAGGCCCAGTAGCAAGCGTGGCCCGTCAGAGGAGCCTGAGAACTATGGGATGGATGAATGAAAGAATGAGTTAGTATAGAAGTAAATTCACTGCTTCCTGAAAGGCGGTATGAATATCACAAGTAACATACAAGGGAGCTTGTAGTCAGTAGTTTACTTTTTAGATACCACTGTACTTTTTGGGTAACAATTCTTATGTAAGACTTATGTGCCTATTTTGATGAATGTTAGATTTAATAGATCTAGCCTGTCAAACCCATCATATAAACTTTCTATTTAAAACAAATGCCTTGCAGGCTTCCCCTGGTGGTCCAGTGGGTAAGAACACCGCCTTGCAGTGCAAGGGGGTGCCAGTTCGATCCCTGGCCTGGGAAGATCCCACATGCCACGGAGCGGCTGGACTGATGTGTCCAATTACCAAGCCGGAGCTCTGGGGCGCATGCACCCAGAGCCGGCGCTCTGCGACGACAAAGGTCACCGCGATGGGAGGCCCACAGGAGCCAAAGAAAAAAGACGGATGAAAATAGATAAATGAAAGACCAATAGACGTGGCCCGCCCGACCCCTCCCTTCCCACCCTACCCCCCAAAAGATAAATAAATTAAAAATAAATGTTTAAAACAAATGCCTTGGGACTTTCCTGAAAGTCCAATGGTCTAGGATTTCTCCTTCCAAGGCAGGGGATACAGGTTCAGTCCCTAGTCTAGTCTCGGAGCTGAGATCTCACATGCCTTGTGGGCAGAAAAAAAAAAAAAAAAACCCTGTAAAACGGAAACAATATTGTGATACATTCAATAAACACCTTTTAAATGGTCCACATTAAAAAATCAAAAAAAAAAAAGCCACCCAAAATACCGTTAGGTACAAAAACAGGTGAGTAACATATGGGTGTCCTCAGGATCACAGCATAGCAGGTGTTCAATAAAAGCTCGTATGATAAATGAATGAAGTGACGAGCAGGTGACGATGCCCTTGTGATGTAGAAATAGATGATCCCAAGCTTTGCCGTTAGCTGAAATTGCCCGGGGAGTTTTGGTGTTTTTTTAATCTCTGGGCAGGTGTGTGTCTGTGAATCCCAGGTGGCTGAGGAAGAAGCCAATGTGTTCTAGACATTTCCCAGAAGAGGAGAAATCCCCAAAACAGCCCCAGTTCAGGAAAACGTCTAAGGAGCAGCGTGGCTTCACCGACCCTGGAGACGATGGAGCTCTCATTAGTGGAGGAAGCAGCATGCTTGGGTGATCTGGGCTTCCTTTGCTGGGAGAGACGCTGGAGAAACACTTGAAGGTATCACGCAAAGAAAGCGACATAAGCTATTATATATGCAAACTAGCTTCTACATTGACACATAATACAAAGTCACTATGCGTTTTCTATAGTTTTAACATGCTAGGTACTTCTCATGTACTCACCCTGCACATCAAGGGCTACTTGACATTTATCTTTATTTTCAGTTACTATAAATATTACATTAGTTACCGTGCAGAGCCTCTAGAATTTGCTGTCCTGAGCTGATGTATTTATACATGTTCGTTCTTTTTTTCTTTTCTTTTTTTTTTGCCTCTAAGTCATCATTTTTCATCCATCTTTATCCTTTGGCCTGTGTGGGCCTCCCATTGCAGTGGCCTCTCTTGCTGCAGAGCACCGGCTCTGCTGGCTCATCATCGGACCCACCGGCCCAGTCATTCCTCCGCATGTGAGATCTTCCGGGGCCAGGATCGAACTGGTGCCCCTTGCACTGCAAGGAGGACTCTTTACCCACTGGGCCACCAGGGAAGCCCTGTTCATTCTTCTTTTATGGGGGTTTTGCCCCTGAACAAATTCCCCTTCTTCTTTTTTTTTTTTTTTTTAAATATTTATTTATTTATTTGTCTGTGCTGAGTCTTTTTGCGGGTGGGGGGTGGGCGGGCCACTTCTATTGGTCTTTCATTTATCTATTTTCATCCGTCTTTGTTCTTTGGTCCGTGTGGGCCTCCCGTCGCGGTGGCCTCTGTTGTCGCAGAGCACCGGCTCTGGGCGCATGCGCTCCAGAGCTCCGGCTCGGTGATTGGACACATGGGTCCAGCCACTCTGCGGCACGTGGGATCCTCCCAGGCCAGGGATCGAACCGGCGTCCCTTGCACTGCAAGGCGGTGTCCTTACCCACTGGACCACCAGGGAAGCCCCCCCTTCTTCTTGAAAGCTGTGTCTGGTTAATTATGGATGTATATTAATATAATATAGTTAATGTGACCACAATCTGTTTCTCTGTTTTAACTGGATCCTGGCTTGATCTCAACAACTTTCAGTTACTTTCTCAATTAGAAGCCGGAGGAGCGAGGGGTTCAGCGTCGACTATGGAAATGGATGCTGTCTGTGTCTGAACCCACACACCACCTGAAAAGCGGGTATGGATCATGACTTGTTAAGCGACATTGAAGGTATCACGCAAAGAAAGCGACATAAGCTATTATATATGCAAACTAGCTTCTACATTGACACATAATACAAAGTCACTATGCGTTTTCTATAGTTTTAACATGCTAGGTACTTCTCATGTACTCACCCTGCACATCAAGGGCTACTTGACATTTATCTTTATTTTCAGTTACTATAAATATTACATTAGTTACCGTGCAGAGCCTCTAGAATTTGCTGTCCTGAGCTGATGTATTTATACATGTTCGTTCTTTTTTTCTTTTCTTTTTTTTTTGCCTCTAAGTCATCATTTTTCATCCATCTTTATCCTTTGGCCTGTGTGGGCCTCCCATTGCAGTGGCCTCTCTTGCTGCAGAGCACCGGCTCTGCTGGCTCATCATCGGACCCACCGGCCCAGTCATTCCTCCGCATGTGAGATCTTCCGGGGCCAGGATCGAACTGGTGCCCCTTGCACTGCAAGGAGGACTCTTTACCCACTGGGCCACCAGGGAAGCCCTGTTCATTCTTCTTTTATGGGGGTTTTGCCCCTGAACAAATTCCCCTTCTTTTTTTTTTTTTTTTTAAAGTTTTTTTTATTTATTTATTTGTCTGTGCTGAGTCTTTTTGCGGGTGGGGGGTGGGCGGGCCACTTCTATTGGTCTTTCATTTATCTATTTTCATCCGTCTTTGTTCTTTGGTCCGTGTGGGCCTCCCGTCGCGGTGGCCTCTGTTGTCGCAGAGCACCGGCTCTGGGCGCATGCGCTCCAGAGCTCCGGCTCGGTGATTGGACACATGGGTCCAGCCACTCTGCGGCACGTGGGATCCTCCCAGGCCAGGGATCGAACCGGCGTCCCTTGCACTGCAAGGCGGTGTCCTTACCCACTGGACCACCAGGGAAGCCCCCCCTTCTTCTTGAAAGCTGTGTCTGGTTAATTATGGATGTATATTAATATAATATAGTTAATGTGACCACAATCTGTTTCTCTGTTTTAACTGGATCCTGGCTTGATCTCAACAACTTTCAGTTACTTTCTCAATTAGAAGCCGGAGGAGCGAGGGGTTCAGCGTCGACTATGGAAATGGATGCTGTCTGTGTCTGAACCCACACACCACCTGAAAAGCGCAGGTTGAGTTAATATTTGATGTGTGAGTTGTTTCATGATCTTGTTAGGTACCACTGATAACAGAAAAGAATTTTCAGGCATGAATTTTCACGGCTACACCTCTAGGGGAAAAACTGGATAAAAATAATCTGTATCCTATTTAGAAAGATTGACACACATGCTGAGATTGAGTCTGATTTTTATATTGTTCTAATAGTATTAAGAAGCAGCTTTTGAAACTTTGAACGGATTTTTAAAACATAAAACATGAATAGATTTGTCATAGCACAGGGTCAAACATCAGCTCTGTTGATGGCAAGTTATTTGATATTAATTCCATTTTATGAACAAATGCAATTAAGTTGCAAATCCCTTAACAGAGGGTAGTGTTAGGCCAACGTTTTAATCGGTATTAGGAAATGTCAGCTTAGCATCCCCAAGGAAGAAGAGCTCTTTGGTGTAATGCGGAAAACATATGTGTGAGCTTTAACGCTGCACCTTGCTCTCTTCCATAGCTGCAGGGAATATAAAGTCAGTGCACCTTCTCTCAGACAGCATCTGCCAAACTGACACATGCCACTTCTCTTTAATTCACCGATCTCACTGCTAGAAATTTCTCTTCCAACATACTCACCCATGAGCATAATAACCTGTGTAGGAGAAAATTCACTGTTGCATTGTTTGAACGACATACGATTAGAAACCACCTGTAGCCATCAGTATAGGACTGGTTAGTAAAAGAATGGTATAACTCTTCTTTGAAATGCTATGTAACTACAAAAAAGAACGAGGTATCATCAACAATGAAAAAACAACCCAAAGTAGAAACTGGGCAAAGGACTTGGAAAAGACGTTTCTCCAAAGAAGATATACAAATGGCCAATAGGCAAACGAAAAGATGCCCCAAATCACGAACCTTTTGAGAAACGTAAATCAAAACCACAGTGAGAGGGGCCACAGCCACTGATGAGACTTCACACCTAGTAGGATGATTATTATTGAAAAAGAAAACGCCAGTGAGAATATGAAGACATTCAAACCCGTGTACGTTGCTGGCGTGAGTGTACAATGGGACAGCTGCTGTGGAGAACAGTATGTCATTCTTCAGTCGTTCCAAAAAAAGCAAACAAGGATCCACAGAATCACCATGTGGTCTAGGAACTGCACTCCTGAGTCTATGCCCAAAAGAATTCAAAGCAGAAACACGGATATGTGTACACCAGGGTTCCTAAGAGCATTATTCACCATAGTCAAGACGGAGGCAGCCCAAGTGTCCGTGGATGGATGGATGGATGGATATAGAAAATGTGACATATACAGACAACGGAATAGTGTGCAGCCGTGAAAAGGAATGGAGTTCTGATACATGCTACAACACGGATGACCATCATGAAAGAGTTCTGGCGGTGGCTACACAACATTGTCAATGACATGTATGTCGCCGAAGTACACTTAAATGATTACACTGGAAAATGTTATACATATACCATCATTTTTAAAATAATGATATAATTTTTTAAAGGCAAGGGTGGGGCCGGCCCTCTCATTGAGTATGAGCTGGCCTTGGTTGATGCTGCTGGACTTCCTAAACCAGATGATTGGAGGCAACCCAGCTTAGCCTCTTGACTGGGAGCCCTGAGCCGGCAGGTCTGAGGTCCAGCTGCACTGCAGCATCGTACCAGGGAGACCTCCCGGAGAGAAGGACGACAGCCATCGGAGCCACTCCCACCCAGGATCAGACATCAGAGCCCTCAGATGACCCAGCCCCAGCTGCCACCAAGCAGGGCGGAGATGAGCTTTCCCATCAAACCCTGCCCGAGTCACAGATGCATGAGCAAAATAAGGGGGGGACCCTGTGTCAAGCCACTAAGTTTTGGGGTAGTTTGTTAAGCAGCAATGGGAAAATGGCACAGTACACATATTACTTATGTATTAGAATTTATTTCAATTTAATTTAAAAATAATCAGATACAAATGAAACAGATTTGAATGACATAAATGCCTCTTGCAAACCAGCTGGTAAATTGGATGTTTTCAGTCTCATGGTCTGTATCTGTTTCTACAAAATCATTCAGGATGCAAGTCGGCTTGCACCCAAACACTGAACAACGCTGGGCTGGGGGAGGGTCCAGGGGCTGGGGAGACGGGAATACAGGTCCGTCTGGAGATGTTCCCCAGAAGGCCAGGGTAGGAGTAGGACTCAGAAAGGTCGCTGGAGCTATGCAGCACGAGGGGACAGATTTCTGACCCGGCAGGGCTGAATTAAAGACAAACTTGGTCAGCACATCCTTGAAATAAAATCCAGAAGGTGGAGTCACAAGTGACATATATCACGCAAGATGGGGTTTCAGAAGGCTTGAGAAGGCGGTTATCCGGACAAAGCTGGAGAATTTAAGGCCAGGACTATTGAGAGGCTAAGGGTTTATTTGTTAGGCTTAGAAGAACTTAAAAATAAATCCGTAATGTGTCCTCCAAAGGCCCTCCGCTGGCTCCTTCCTGCATGTGGCCTTCATCACTCCATCGGTTTCTAGAGCTCCTGCTTATTCATTTACCTGCTTGCTGTACCTTTCTGCTGCAATGGGGAAGGCTGGGGCTTCCTGCTTTTCCTCGGCAGTAGAGAATCCGCCTATCGTACAGGAGACGCAAGAGACATGGGTTCAATCCTGAATCGGGAAGATCCCTGGAGGAGGACATGGCACCCTGCTCCAGTATTCTTGCCTGAAAAGAATCCCATGGACAGAGGGGTCTGGCAGGCTACAGCCCAAAGGGTCACAAAGAGTTAACACAACTGAGCACAGACAGGCTAAGTGCTGTGACCAGCACCCCAAAACCACACATTTTTGGCCCTGGTCAAGCCACTCAAGCAGGGCGGAGATGAGCTTTCCCATCAAACCCTGCCCGAGTCACAGATGCATGAGCAAAATAAGGGGGGGACCCTGTGTCAAGCCACTAAGTTTTGGGGTAGTTTGTTAAGCAGCAATGGGAAAATGGCACAGTACACATATTACTTATGTATTAGAATTTATTTCAATTTAATTTAAAAATAATCAGATACAAATGAAACAGATTTGAATGACATAAATGCCTCTTGCAAACCAGCTGGTAAATTGGATGTTTTCAGTCTCATGGTCTGTATCTGTTTCTACAAAATCATTCAGGATGCAAGTCGGCTTGCACCCAAACACTGAACAACGCTGGGCTGGGGGAGGGTCCAGGGGCTGGGGAGACGGGAATACAGGTCCGTCTGGAGATGTTCCCCAGAAGGCCAGGGTAGGAGTAGGACTCAGAAAGGTCGCTGGAGCTATGCAGCACGAGGGGACAGATTTCTGACCCGGCAGGGCTGAATTAAAGACAAACTTGGTCAGCACATCCTTGAAATAAAATCCAGAAGGTGGAGTCACAAGTGACATATATCACGCAAGATGGGGTTTCAGAAGGCTTGAGAAGGCGGTTATCCGGACAAAGCTGGAGAATTTAAGGCCAGGACTATTGAGAGGCTAAGGGTTTATTTGTTAGGCTTAGAAGAACTTAAAAATAAATCCGTAATGTGTCCTCCAAAGGCCCTCCGCTGGCTCCTTCCTGCATGTGGCCTTCATCACTCCATCGGTTTCTAGAGCTCCTGCTTATTCATTTACCTGCTTGCTGTACCTTTCTGCTGCAATGGGGAAGGCTGGGGCTTCCTGCTTTTCCTCGGCAGTAGAGAATCCGCCTATCGTACAGGAGACGCAAGAGACATGGGTTCAATCCCTGAATCGGGAAGATCCCCTGGAGGAGGACATGGCACCCTGCTCCAGTATTCTTGCCTGAAAAGAATCCCATGGACAGAGGGGTCTGGCAGGCTACAGCCCAAAGGGTCACAAAGAGTTAACACAACTGAGCACAGACAGGCTAAGTGCTGTGACCAGCACCCCAAAACCCCAGGGGCTCAACTCAACACCGGTTTGTTTCTGGTTCTTCTAACAATGCAGTGCAGCTGTTTGATGGACAGACTTCCATGAGGAGACAGTCTGGGGCCTGGGCCCCTCCTGTCTCCAGACGCCTGTAACCCAGCGTGAGCTCCAGCCAGCCAGCGATGAGGACAGAGAGATCCTCTCATAGGGGAGAATTTTATGGCCCAGATCTGCAAGTGGGGCACATCCATCAGCTAGAACTCTGTCACATGGCCGCCCTCTCCCTGCAAGGAAAGCTGGAAATGTCATCTCACTGGAGGCCACGAGTATTACCCTCCCCACCAGTTGACACCCCTTGTGTGCCAGCGCTCATGCACCTTGACGCCCACGTACCTTCACAGTGACTCCGGCACACCTGGCATCAGTGTGGAGTCTGTGAGTGAGTGGGCAGTGCTGGGGCAGCATCCCCGGAACGAGGCTGATGGGGTATGCAGTCCCTCCCATTTCTCAGATTAGGAAACTGAGGCTCTGAAAGCGAAACAGCAGGCCCAGAGCCATGCAGTTACTCAGCGCCAGGGCAAGGTCTCAAATCCCAAAGCCTCTTCTGCAAACAGCCACACGTCTCCTCTCCACTCCCCTGGCTGCCTCTCCGGTAAACACGCGTGCTGACTCTGGGTCTGGTTATCTTCAAGGGCGCTCTCCTTTCTAACAGTCATTGAAGCACAGTGGACAAGCTGTGGGTTCCTTGGGGCAGCAGCTGTAGCTCATTCATCCTTCGTGCCTGCTGGCTACCAGCTCAGCCCTTGAACACAGTAGGTGCTCAAACCACGTTTGGGGAATTAATTGACTCACACTGGCTCAGGCTGCATGCTTTGCTGCTTGCACAGTATGAGGGTCGCTTACAACTTGTAGAAGAAATAGAGGGGATATTTATTTTCCCGTGCAGCCAGAGCTGTCTCCCCCAGCAGGACCAGTGCGCGCCCCGACACTCGCTCCTGAAGCCCAGATGGGGGCTGTGTCACGTGAGAGTCAAAGCCACCAATGTTGCATGGCCTCTGTCAGGGTTCGACCGTTACCTCCTGTCACAGGCACACCTCGAACGCTCTGCCCCAGCCGGTCCTGGGAAGGAGAGAAGACGGAAGCAGCAGGGCGAGGCTCTGTCCATGGTGCTGAACACACCTCCAATGCCACCTTGTTCTCTAACCCGGGAACCACTTAGATCCTCTTGGAGACCAGGTAAAACTGCAGATTCCTCGGCTCTTTCTTTGGAGACGTGGGTTCTGAGAATCTCAGGTGAGGCCCTGGATTCTGTTTTTACCAAGCCCCTGTGATTCGAATGCAGCCAGTCTGGTAGAGCCTGAGGTTGGCACATTAACCTAACCGTTGGTCTTCATGAAGTGCCTGCTATGTGGCCAGCACTGTCCCAGATACTAGGAGGCACAGACATGCATCATGCAGGGTCGCTGCCCCGCCGCGGGGGGGGTGGGGGTGGAGTTTACACAGTTGTTCAAGAGGAGATGTAGGAAGGGAAGGAGGGAGAGAACGGCCTGTGTTTTATGTGGACACAGCACCAGGTACCTACTTCATCTCTATTCTACAAGGTGAGGTAAGCAGGCACATGAGGACAGTGGGATATAAACCACGATTCACATTTTAACTTTCCTTAGGCTCTCCCCAGCCCTAGCTGCAAGCCAGTGTGTGATGTATTTTGTTCAATCTGATGTCCTCGAGGCCCCATACTAAGACCTTCCTGATTCCTGCTGCCCCTAGAATCGGGTTCTTCTTCTTCTGAGCCCTCCTCCTTTTGTCCTGGGCTTCCCTGGTGGCTTAGACGGTAAAGAATCCACCTGCAATGTGGGAGACCCAGGTTCGATCCCTGGGCTGGGAAGATCCCTGGAGAAGGGACAGACTACCCACTCTAGTATTCTTACCTGGAGAACCCCATGGCTCGTCCACAGGCCGCAGAGAGCCGGACATGACTGAGGGATTTTCATGCTTCCTCTGCCCTATCATCCCATTTCACCACTGATTACCTGATAAGCCATGGTTTTGAGTTTTTGTTGTTTTTTTTTCTGGTCACTTCTATTGCTCTTTCATTTATTTATCTTTGTTCTTTGGCCTGTGTGGGCCTCCCATCGCAGAGGTCTCTCTCATTGCAGAGCACCGGCTCTGGGCGCACATGCTCCAGAGCTCCGGTTGGGTAGTTGGACACATCGGTCCAGCCACTCTGTGGCACGTGGGATCTTCCCAGGCCAGGGATCGAACCGGCGTCCCCTGCACTGCAAGATGGTGTCCTTACCCACTGGACCACCAGGGACGCCATGTTTTTAATACTGTCCCAACTGAGATGTGAGCTCCCTTTTGCGGGTAGGATCTGCCCAGGGACTGTGCATAAGGAAAGTGCTGCTGGGTTACGGAGCAGCTGGGTCCAGTGCTCAGAAACCAAAAGAAATCAGGATGGGCCGCAGGGAAACCAGGAAACAGGCAAAATGCAAGCCAGGCAGGGGCCAGCCTGGAGTCAAGGCCTGCCCCTCCTTTCTCTGGGTGTTTGGGGGGAACAGAAAGTAGAGTCAGGACAGCAGTGTCTGAGGAGAACAGATGTTCTCCAGGCCTGAATGTGGGGCATGGAGGAAGGGGGAGGGGAGGGGGAAAGTGTGAAAAGGGAAGGAGGCGGGCAGAGCCAGCGAAACAGAATAGCCACGGTGCTCCTATTTAATTTTACTCTTTATTATGGAAAATGTCAAACACACCCCCAAGTAAAGGAAATAGCAATGATGAACCCCGTGTACCCACCCCCCTTCAACAACCAGCCTCGTTCTGACATCCTTATTTCATTCCTTCCCCAGCATCTCTTTAAGAAAATTAGAGACAGTATTATCATTTCACCCAAATATATTTGAGTGTATCTCTCACATACTAGAATATTTCTGAAAAAGGAACCTCATTACCACACCTATGAAAGTTACCAATTTCTTAACATTATTTGATACATAGTCCATTTTCAGATATCCTCATTTTTCTCAAAAATGTCTTTTTCAGGGGCTTCCCTGGTGGTCCAGTGGGTAAGGACACCGCCTTGCAGTGCAAGGTGCACGGGTTTGATCCCTGGCCCGGGAGGATCCCACGTGCCACAGAACGACTGGACTGATGTGTCCAACTACCCAACCGGAGTGCTGGAGCACACGTGCCCAGAGCCGGTGCTCTGCAGCAAGAGAGGCCACTGCGATGGGAGGCCCACACCGGCAGAAGAACAAAGAATAATAAATGAAAGACCAATAGAAGTGGCCCCCAAAAAAATGTCTTTTTAGGGTCCATGTATTTGAACCAGGATCTTAGCAAGGTCGAGGCACTGCATCTTGTTGCTGTGACTTAAATCTCTTTTTGTTTATTTATTTATTTTTATCTACTTTTATTCTTTGGCCTGTATGGGCCCCCCATTGCAATGGCCTCCTGTTGTAGAGCACAGGCTCTGAGCGCATGCACTCCAGAGTGCTGGCTCATCATTGGACACGCTGGTCCAGCCGCTCCACGGCGTGTGGGATCTTCCTGGGCCAGGGATCGAACCAGTGCCTCCTGCAAGGCGGACTCTTTACCCACTGGAGCAGCAGGGAAGCCCAACCCCTCACTTTTTGACCTCCTCCTTCCCTTTATTATGAAATTTTAGCTGTGAGAAAAATCAGGAGGGCGCAGAAAAGGGGAAAGGGGGGGGTGAAAAGGAGTCAGGACAGCAGTGTCTGAGGAGAACAGGGCCTAAATGGGAGGGAAGGGGAGGGGGAAAGTGTGAAAAGGGAAGGAGGCGGGCAGAGCCAGCGAAACAGAATAGCCACGGTGCTCCTATTTAATTTTACTCTTTATTATGGAAAATGTCAAACACACCCCCAAGTAAAGGAAATAGCAATGATGAACCCCGTGTACCCACCCCCCTTCAACAACCAGCCTCGTTCTGACATCCTTATTTCATTCCTTCCCCAGCATCTCTTTAAGAAAATTAGAGACAGTATTATCATTTCACCCAAATATATTTGAGTGTATCTCTCACATACTAGAATATTTCTGAAAAAGGAACCTCATTACCACACCTATGAAAGTTACCAATTTCTTAACATTATTTGATACATAGTCCATTTTCAGATATCCTCATTTTTCTCAAAAATGTCTTTTTCAGGGGCTTCCCTGGTGGTCCAGTGGGTAAGGACACCGCCTTGCAGTGCAAGGTGCACGGGTTTGATCCCTGGCCCGGGAGGATCCCACGTGCCACAGAACGACTGGACTGATGTGTCCAACTACCCAACCGGAGTGCTGGAGCACACGTGCCCAGAGCCGGTGCTCTGCAGCAAGAGAGGCCACTGCGATGGGAGGCCCACACCGGCAGAAGAACAAAGAATAATAAATGAAAGACCAATAGAAGTGGCCCCCAAAAAAATGTCTTTTTAGGGTCCATGTATTTGAACCAGGATCTTAGCAAGGTCGAGGCACTGCATCTTGTTGCTGTGACTTAAATCTCTTTTTGTTTATTTATTTATTTTTATCTACTTTTATTCTTTGGCCTGTATGGGCCCCCCATTGCAATGGCCTCTCCTGTTGTAGAGCACAGGCTCTGAGCGCATGCACTCCAGAGTGCTGGCTCATCATTGGACACGCTGGTCCAGCCGCTCCACGGCGTGTGGGATCTTCCTGGGCCAGGGATCGAACCAGTGCCTCCTGCAAGGCGGACTCTTTACCCACTGGAGCAGCAGGGAAGCCCAACCCCTCACTTTTTGACCTCCTCCTTCCCTTTATTATGAAATTTTAGCTGTGGAAGAAGCCAGGTCTTCGTCTGTAGCGTTGTCCTCGCTGTCAATCTGCTGGCATGAGCCCTCGTGATGTCATTTGACATGTTCTACTGCCCCCTCCCATTTTCTGGAAACTGGTATTTGGATCCAGAGGGCTGTTGTGTGTGGGGTCGATTGCTTCGGCAAGCAGCCTTCCTGGGTGATGCTGTGTCCTTCCTAACCCACCACATCAGGAGCACGTAAGGTGAGATTTCTTCTTTTGTGTGTGATACTAAAAAAAATCGTCCGTGTTACCAGCCTGATCCCTCCAGTATAAAGCTTCCCCGTGATCTTGTCCCCAGGGGGGTTTAGCACCTTGCAGAGAATCTTAAAACTGACAAGCTGAAAGGGCTCTGAGAAGCGCATTCACTCATTTTTCAACTCATCCCACAAATACCCATCCAGTGTGTGCGGTGCCCTGAGCAGAGTTGGCAAAGCCAGCATGGCCCCGGGGGTCACGGAACCCACAGTCAGACGGGGCAGACAAGTACATGGGCAAGCAGGTGCGCCCACGAGAGGCCTGTCGCAGGGTTCAGAGCCGCGTGGAGAGGGAGGCGATGGCGGCCAGGCGGCCACTGTGTGGTGGGCGATGAAGGCAGCCTCCCCAGGAGAGGGTGCTGGCACTGGACAAGAACGAGTCAACTGCAGAGGTGGGGGCGTTCCAGGGAGAGCCGGGCACCCACCAAGGACAGCACGGGTGAGGGGGGCCTGCCAGGAGTGAGGAGGCTGCTGTGGCAACGCCCCTTCCGCCCCGTTACAGCCGAGAGTCTGAGCTCAGGGAAGGCCAGGAGAGAGTGGCTGTTAACCCCCTGCTCCACGAGCCCCCATGCAGCGCTTCGAAACCACACCTGGGGCTTCCCTGGTGGTCCAGTGGGTAAGGACACCGCCTTGCAGTGCAAGGGGCGCCAGTTCGATCCCTGGCCTGGGAAGATCCCACGTGCCACGGAGCAGCTGGACTGATATGTCCAACTACCGAGCCGGAGCTCTGGAGCACATGCGCCCGGAGCCAGTGCTCTGCAGCGACAGAGGCCACTGCGATGGGAGGCCCACACGGGCCAAAGAACAAAGATGGATGAAAATAGATAAATGAAAGACCAATAGAAGTGGCCCACCCACCCCCCTCCCTCCGCAATCTGCCCCCCCCCGCCAAAAAAAAAACACACCTGCAGGCTCCATAGAGGTCCTTCCATTCCACAGGTGAGGCCAATGAATGTGCAGTCACCTGCCCAAGGGCTGAGAGGCAGAGGGAGAACAGAGGGTAGAGCCCAGGCCTGGGGAGGCCCTCCGACCCTCCAGGCTCATCCCACACGCATGACCACCGTGGAGTCACAAGCCTTGCCCCTGGCTCCTAAGACCCTTGTGACCTGGACCAAGGGCTTTCTCCTGCACTGTGCCTCGGTTTCCTAACCTGTAAAATGGGAATAATACTTGCCCAAGCAGCGTGGCAACACCGAGAGAAGCTGGTTCAACCTTGCCCCCACCCCCACACCCCCAATTCCTGTTTGTAGGGCCCACAAGGGTCACCGCGCACAGCCTACAGGCAGCTTCACCCTTTCCACACAGACTCACAGGGGTTAAACCCAGGCTCCCGCCTTCCACCATCCCAATTCTGATCCTTGCTGACTCTTCTCCCCGCCCCGTGGAGCTATTCTGGGACAATGGAGGCAGCAGATGGCCCGAGTCCTGTTCCCTCCGCCCGACCCTCAGGATCTGGGAACAACCCGCAAATCTGCTGCTGCTTCTAAAAACGGGCCAGCCGGCAGCCTTCCACACTCAGGGTGGAGAGGACAGTGGCTTAGAGTACACCCTCCCGTCCCCACAGGCTGTGGGCCCAGAGGCCGCCCCACTCGGCTCCCACCCCACATACCCAGCATTAGGTCCAGCCAGGAAGGAAGGAAGCCGCACACCTGACTAGCACACGGCCGTCCCTCTCTGTGCCAGGCTCCTCCGCGGAAAAGGAGCGAAGGCTCTGGCGCACGGTGGTTCCACCAGCCCAGACAGAGTTGGAGCAGGGACGAGGCCCTCCAAAGGCGGCAGGCTATGCCCCGAAGGAGCCCAGCGCCGGCCGCCGGGGTCAGAGCCCCCTCCATCCCTCAGGATCTCTGCTCCCTCCTCCCCGCTGCCCTGAGCCCCCCTCCGGCGACCCAACTCCCCAACATCTCTGAGCATGGTGCAGGCTGGGAGCAGACACACCCTCTGCCTAGCCCTCCCCGCAGACCCACCAGGCCTGAAATGTCACCACGCTCACTTTCATCCAGTTGTGCGGCCTCTGTGGGACATGAAATCCCAAGGGCATCTGCATTTACCCAGCTCCTGCCTGCGCTGTCCCAGTGCCTCCTTCCTCTCACAGCAGAGCCTGCATCCCTCCACTCCAGCCTGCCTTCCCGGATTCTCTGGCCACCCCAACGCGGGCCCTGAAGGCACATGAAGTGTCATTCCCAGCAAACCAGCACTTCACGAGACACACATATTCACTCACGTGTGCATCACACACACAGGGGCACGACAGAGGCACACACACATCCACACCTCACAGACATCCTTAGGTACAGATGAGCACAGGAGGACGCCGCATACGCTCTCAACCACCTCCGTTCGCTGAGCTGTTCCCTTCTCCGTACCAGGCTCCATGCTGTGCCCTCTACATGCCCTGCATCGTTTCACCTACAACCCACAAAGTATTCCTTTTCTCATCTATAAAATTGGCAAACAGTCCAGAGAAGCCAAGCAGATTCCCCAAAGTCACACAGCCAGCCACAGCAGGGCAGGGCTGTCCAGCTCAGGGACCCAGAATCAACATCAGTGACACAGACAGATCCAAGACCCTGCCCGTGCAGGAATGACTTGGACGGCGTGTAACATAAAACCGAATCAAGAAAGGACAGTGGCTTAGAGTACACCCTCCCGTCCCCACAGGCTGTGGGCCCAGAGGCCGCCCCACTCGGCTCCCACCCCACATACCCAGCATTAGGTCCAGCCAGGAAGGAAGGAAGCCGCACACCTGACTAGCACACGGCCGTCCCTCTCTGTGCCAGGCTCCTCCGCGGAAAAGGAGCGAAGGCTCTGGCGCACGGTGGTTCCACCAGCCCAGACAGAGTTGGAGCAGGGACGAGGCCCTCCAAAGGCGGCAGGCTATGCCCGAAGGAGCCCAGCGCCGGCCGCCGGGGTCAGAGCCCCTCCATCCCTCAGGATCTCTGCTCCCTCCTCCCGCTGCCCTGAGCCCCCCTCCAGCGACCCAACTCCCCAACATCTCTGAGCATGGTGCAGGCTGGGAGCAGACACACCCTCTGCCTAGCCCTCCCCGCAGACCCACCAGGCCTGAAATGTCACCACGCTCACTTTCATCCAGTTGTGCGGCCTCTGTGGGACATGAAATCCCAAGGGCATCTGCATTTACCCAGCTCCTGCCTGCGCTGTCCCAGTGCCTCCTTCCTCTCACAGCAGAGCCTGCATCCCTCCACTCCAGCCTGCCTTCCCGGATTCTCTGGCCACCCCAACGCGGGCCCTGAAGGCACATGAAGTGTCATTCCCAGCAAACCAGCACTTCACGAGACACACATATTCACTCACGTGTGCATCACACACACAGGGGCACGACAGAGGCACACACACATCCACACCTCACAGACATCCTTAGGTACAGATGAGCACAGGAGGACGCCGCATACGCTCTCAACCACCTCCGTTCGCTGAGCTGTTCCCTTCTCCGTACCAGGCTCCATGCTGTGCCCTCTACATGCCCTGCATCGTTTCACCTACAACCCACAAAGTATTCCTTTTCTCATCTATAAAATTGGCAAACAGTCCAGAGAAGCCAAGCAGATTCCCCAAAGTCACACAGCCAGCCACAGCAGGGCAGGGCTGTCCAGCTCAGGGACCCAGAATCAACATCAGTGACACAGACAGATCCAAGACCCTGCCCCGTGCAGGAATGACTTGGACGGCGTGTAACATAAAACCGAATCAAGAAAGGCTTAAACAAGTAAGTGTTTAATTTTCTCACAGAGCCAGACGTTGGAAGGGACCGCTGCGGGTGGGGGTCTCGGCGTTCCCTTCATGGCAGCAAGGCGGCTGCCCCAGATCCACACGCCACACCCCATTCACAGCAGGAAGACAGGGTGTGCGGCTGCAAAACCTTTCCCAGGAGCCTCTCTGTGGCTTTGCTGAAGTCACGCTGACAGACAGAGATCGGGCTCGGGCCAGAGCCGGGCCACAGAGTAGCTCGTAAGAGCAAGGGAAGCTGGGAAAGTGAGCAAAAGGAACATCACGATGGGCTGGGACCCATTCTGATGCATCATCTAGGTCTGGACATGTTCCCAACAACAGCCGGCGAGGAGCAGGGACTAGAGACCGGTCAGCAGCAACATTATCTGCCACGGACTCCGGTCTCTGCCTCTCGTCTACCTGGGTCCCCTCAGTGCCTGGGGGTCCAGCCGAGGAAGCCAGGAGGGGGTGGCCCAGGCGCGCCGCCGAGAGACCGGAGCCGGGGGCTCCACACACCCAGGGGCCCAGGCAGTTCTCTGGAGGGTTAGGACCCCTGAGCCCACCAGCTCAAGGAGCCCCCTCCCTTATTCAGTTTCCCCATCCCAGACCCCTGGAAGCCCAGCCTCTGAGGCCTCTCCGGCCCCTGCTCCTGGACTGTCCAACTCGTGTCCCAGGGGCTTGAGACGCCTTCCACACCAGCCATCCTCTGATCCTGGGCTTGCTCGGCGCTCAGGCCCTGCCGGGGGCCGCCCCCACACAAGACCTGCCACAGCAGCCCTCGAGGCCGCCGGGGAGGTGAAGGACAACTGCAGGCCTCAGCCCGACCTTCTCCCGAAGGTGCAGGGTTCACCGGGCCACCAACTGTGGGCACCACGGAGTATCCTGGTAGAGGAGACAGTGGAGGGAGCGAAACCTGCGAAGAGACCAAAAATGGACAAGACGGTCACCCCCGCGGGCTCCCGGGGAGCACGTCCTAGGGAGGGCTTGGAGCAGGTTCTTCACCTCAGCGCGATGGACATTACGAGCCAGATAAGTGCTGTGGGGACTGTCCTGGGCACTGTGGGATGTTCACCAGTGTCCTCTGAGACTTTTTTAAAATTTATCTATTTATTTAATGTATTTGTTTGGCTGTGCCGGGTCTCACCGGCGGCACACGGGAGCTTCGACCATCATTGCAACGTGCAGGATCTTCAGGTGAGACTCAGTCCCCCAACCAGGGACGAAGCCCGCGCTCCCTGCGAGAGTTAGCCCCTGGGTCCCCAGGGAAGTCCCTCCTGAGTCTCAACAACCCAAAAAGCCCCCCTACACTGCCAGGCGTCCCCCAGCGGGGGTGCAAAATGGTTCCTGGCTGAGGGGCACTGACGTGAAACAACTTCAAAAGCCAGAGAAACCATGAGCCACCGAGGCCACACCTGTTAAGCAGGAACCTAAGGCGTACAGAATCTTCAGGCTTTAAGAGAATTTTTAAATAAGCATTGTTTTTTGTTGTTGTTAATTCTGGCCTCTTTTATTGGTTTTCCATTTGTTTATTTTTTCATCCATCTTTATTCTTCGGCCTGTGTGAGCCTCCCATCACAGTGGCCTCCCTCGGTGCAGAGCACCGGCTCCAGAGCGCTGGCTCCAGAGCGCTGGCTCGTAATGGGACACATGGGTCCAGCCGCTCTGCGGCACGTGGGATCTTCCCAGGCCAGGGATCGAACCGGCGCCCCCTGCACTGCAAGGCAGACTCTTCACTCACTGGACCACCAGGGAAGCCCCAGGCTTTGAGAGGATTTAACACCAATTCTTACATCTCTTGATGGAATGGCCAGAGCTTGCACACCTCTGCTGGCAGGACGCTCACTCCACTAGAAAACAGCTCCTTTCCTCTCGGAAACTTGAATTTTTTCTCCCCTGTATTGGCCCAAATTCTGTCTCCTTGTAACGTCTAACTTGTTCGACGCAGCCCTGGTCCCAGTAGCCTTGGCACAGTGGGGAGCCCTCTGCAGAGAAAGCTTTGCAGAATTTCAGGGGCAGGAGAGCGGGCTCCCTTGAGGGTTACGCACTTCAGGTCAGTGCAGAGTCTGGACAGAGCCTCGAAGGTCGGGAGGGGAGAATACGGGGGGTCCCCTGCCACCTCCTCAAATGAACCTGACGCCACTCCCATCCCCTCTCCCTGTTCCAGCCACACGGGCTTCCTCCCTCTCCTTGGGTAGGTCTGACTCCCCCGCCACCACGTGTCACGGGCTCTAAGCTGCTCCCCAGCGGTCAAGGCCGAGCCCTGGGTGGGACGGAGGGGCTGAGCTGAGCAGCCCTAAGCCTCCTGGCGCATGTGTGGAGGCAGAACTGGGGGTGCCTCAGGGGCGTCTTAGCTCCATTCCAACCCTCTATCCACTGAAAAGTATCATCAGAAAAACAAAGATCCCAAGAAATTTCCCACGAGAGCCTGGAGTTTCTCTGTTAGAGCGTCTCCTCTGCTCAGTGAACACAGCTCAGCCTTCTAGAGGCTCCTAAGGAATCCCCAAGGGTCAGGCCAGAGAGACTCCTTTAGATCCACGACGCCCAGCCTCCTTGTGCTACCAATGGGGCGACCAAGGTCCAGAGAGGGGAAGGCACCTGCCCCTGGTCACACAGCAAGTCAGCGGCAGAGCGGGGGCTGAGATCCACCCTCTGCTCCCAGTTCTGTGCTGTGGCCACTGGCCTCTCTCACTTCCCGCCCTCCTGGCTCCCCCGTCTTTTGATTCCTGGACTCAGGCCCCACGCCTCCCGTCCCCCAGTTTCAGCCCTCAGACCCACCTGGAGGGGTCCTCCTCAGGGGAGAAGGGGCCGTGGAGCTTAATGACATTGAGTTTCCCCTCAAAGACACCGTAGGGCCTGGGGGGGGTGGGGGGGGTGTCCCACGGGTCCCGGGGTGGGAAAGGAAACAAAACGAGTGGCCAGAGCTTGCACACCTCTGCTGGCAGGACGCTCACTCCACTAGAAAACAGCTCCTTTCCTCTCGGAAACTTGAATTTTTTCTCCCCTGTATTGGCCCAAATTCTGTCTCCTTGTAACGTCTAACTTGTTCGACGCAGCCCTGGTCCCAGTAGCCTTGGCACAGTGGGGAGCCCTCTGCAGAGAAAGCTTTGCAGAATTTCAGGGGCAGGAGAGCGGGCTCCCTTGAGGGTTACGCACTTCAGGTCAGTGCAGAGTCTGGACAGAGCCTCGAAGGTCGGGAGGGGAGAATACGGGGGGTCCCCTGCCACCTCCTCAAATGAACCTGACGCCACTCCCATCCCCTCTCCCTGTTCCAGCCACACGGGCTTCCTCCCTCTCCTTGGGTAGGTCTGACTCCCCCGCCACCACGTGTCACGGGCTCTAAGCTGCTCCCCAGCGGTCAAGGCCGAGCCCTGGGTGGGACGGAGGGGCTGAGCTGAGCAGCCCTAAGCCTCCTGGCGCATGTGTGGAGGCAGAACTGGGGGTGCCTCAGGGGCGTCTTAGCTCCATTCCAACCCTCTATCCACTGAAAAGTATCATCAGAAAAACAAAGATCCCAAGAAATTTCCCACGAGAGCCTGGAGTTTCTCTGTTAGAGCGTCTCCTCTGCTCAGTGAACACAGCTCAGCCTTCTAGAGGCTCCTAAGGAATCCCCAAGGGTCAGGCCAGAGAGACTCCTTTAGATCCACGACGCCCAGCCTCCTTGTGCTACCAATGGGGCGACCAAGGTCCAGAGAGGGGAAGGCACCTGCCCCTGGTCACACAGCAAGTCAGCGGCAGAGCGGGGGCTGAGATCCACTCCCTCTGCTCCCAGTTCTGTGCTGTGGCCACTGGCCTCTCTCACTTCCCGCCCTCCTGGCTCCCCCGTCTTTTGATTCCTGGACTCAGGCCCCACGCCTCCCGTCCCCCAGTTTCAGCCCTCAGACCCACCTGGAGGGGTCCTCCTCAGGGGAGAAGGGGCCGTGGAGCTTAATGACATTGAGTTTCCCCTCAAAGACACCGTAGCTGAGGGTGACCTGTGCAGGGAGAAGCAAAGAAGATGGTGAGGGGCGAGGGGTGTCCCACGGGGTCCCCCACAAGGGGGCAGCGCTCGGGCAGAAACAGCGAAGGCACCTAAGACATGCTGAGGGGCACCGAAAGTCCGTCTCTGAGCCTGAAACCCCACCACTGGTAACGGGTGTTTTGCTGAGGGGCTCCCTCCCATTCTCCCATAATCACCCTGGTGCCCCCAACAGTCCCGTAAACTAGGGAGCCTGGAATGATCCCTTCATCTACGGATTGAGAAGCTGAGGCTCAAGAGGGGAAGGCGCCTTTCCAGGGAGCTGTGTCTTAGATGGAGGTTTCCTGAGACCCAGTCTAGGGCCTCGGCAATCCCTCGGGTCACTCCGTGAGCAATGAGGCTGCAAGGTGATGACCGCAGTCAAGAGGCAGTCGAGCCTGGTGGTTAAAGACGGTGAGCGGTGGGGCCACCCACCAGGGTTCAAGTCCCTCCCTGCCCTGTACTGGCCACAGTTAGTTCTGCTCTCAGGCCTCAGTTTCTCCACCTGTAGAACGGGAACAATGTTAGGACCCATTCCCATATGAATGGAATAAGGAACCTGAGAGTTAAAGATAAGGCTCCCAGTGGGGTGTCCGGCACAGCGGACAGCTCTGAGAATCCCAATCTTTAGGGTACTCTGGTTTTGGCTGTCCAAAATCTGCCCCTCTTCCCTGGTGGCGGTCCTAATGGGACCAACCTGCGCCCCATTGCATGTCTGGTCAATCAACACTAACTCTAGGCTCGGGTAGGAAACAGGTCATGGGACCCATGAGTGCCAGCCCAGAGTCTGACGGGAGGAGAAGCCCTCTTCCCACTGACAGGGTGGAAACCTGGGGCTGACGTCCTGCCAGCACGAGGCAAGGCTGCCTGAGAAGGAGGCCAGCGTCGGGCAGGACACACGAGAGAGGGGTCGCTCCGAGCACCCAGCCCCTGCCAGACCCCGGGAGTCAGCCACGCCCTCACTCCTCAGGCCCCTGGGCCCCTTCATGACTGTCCTTTTCTGTTTCGTTAGTCTGTTGCCTTTCTGTCACTTGCAGCCAGAGGGCTCTGACTCACACCCTGAGACAGAAGACCCCAGAGGGTCTTCCCCGCCAGGACCCTCCCTGGGGCTGGACACCCCTTGTTGGAGGCCAGTGTCTGCAAGCCAGCGCCAGCTGGGCCTCAGCAGAGTCGCGCCCTGCCGGTGACGGGAGGGACCCCTGGGCCGCCCCCCCCACTCCCGCAGCCTGACCTCACACGTGGGTCATCCCTGCTGAAGACCTGGCCCTCCCAGTGCCACTCGGGTGAGAAGGAAAGCAGTGAGCAGTGACCGGGTAAGCTCTGATGAAGGAGCTGGCTGCCCACTGGCTGCGAAGAGCAGGACTGGCCCCTTCGGCGGGCGTGGGGAGGCTGGGAGGCTGAACAGGAGAGAAGGAAGGACGCAGTCTGCAGGGAGCCGAGTGAGCTGAACCTGAAGACAGGCTTCCTCTCATCTGTGCGGGTCCCTCCAGCTGGCATTTGGAAACCAGATCAAAGAATATTAGCATCCCAAATGCCAGCCCTTGAGGGCCAGAGGTGGAGAGCGCGGAGCCACTGCATGCCCTCGAGGGGGTCCTCTGCCACGCTGGGACTCGGTGTCCCCATCAAAGGAGAGAGCCCACACACCCCGCCCCCACTGCCACCGGCCCCGTGGCTGGCTCACCTGCTCCGGGAGCTGGGCTGCCCCCAGCAGCTGCAGGGTCTCCAGGTGGGAGTGGAAGAGCGGGCAGGGCAGCAGGCGGCCGCCCAGCTTGCACTCGACGATGTAGCCCACAGTGCAGTCTCCCACGGTGGGTGAGGCAGACTCTAGGCTCGGGTAGGAAACAGGTCATGGGACCCATGAGTGCCAGCCCAGAGTCTGACGGGAGGAGAAGCCCTCTTCCCACTGACAGGGTGGAAACCTGGGGCTGACGTCCTGCCAGCACGAGGCAAGGCTGCCTGAGAAGGAGGCCAGCGTCGGGCAGGACACACGAGAGAGGGGTCGCTCCGAGCACCCAGCCCCTGCCAGACCCCGGGAGTCAGCCACGCCCTCACTCCTCAGGCCCCTGGGCCCCTTCATGACTGTCCTTTTCTGTTTCGTTAGTCTGTTGCCTTTCTGTCACTTGCAGCCAGAGGGCTCTGACTCACACCCTGAGACAGAAGACCCCAGAGGGTCTTCCCCGCCAGGACCCTCCCTGGGGCTGGACACCCCTTGTTGGAGGCCAGTGTCTGCAAGCCAGCGCCAGCTGGGCCTCAGCAGAGTCGCGCCCTGCCGGTGACGGGAGGGACCCCTGGGCCGCCCCCCCCACTCCCGCAGCCTGACCTCACACGTGGGTCATCCCTGCTGAAGACCTGGCCCTCCCAGTGCCACTCGGGTGAGAAGGAAAGCAGTGAGCAGTGACCGGGTAAGCTCTGATGAAGGAGCTGGCTGCCCACTGGCTGCGAAGAGCAGGACTGGCCCCTTCGGCGGGCGTGGGGAGGCTGGGAGGCTGAACAGGAGAGAAGGAAGGACGCAGTCTGCAGGGAGCCGAGTGAGCTGAACCTGAAGACAGGCTTCCTCTCATCTGTGCGGGTCCCTCCAGCTGGCATTTGGAAACCAGATCAAAGAATATTAGCATCCCAAATGCCAGCCCTTGAGGGCCAGAGGTGGAGAGCGCGGAGCCACTGCATGCCCTCGAGGGGGTCCTCTGCCACGCTGGGACTCGGTGTCCCCATCAAAGGAGAGAGCCCACACACCCCGCCCCCACTGCCACCGGCCCCGTGGCTGGCTCACCTGCTCCGGGAGCTGGGCTGCCCCCAGCAGCTGCAGGGTCTCCAGGTGGGAGTGGAAGAGCGGGCAGGGCAGCAGGCGGCCGCCCAGCTTGCACTCGACGATGTAGCCCACAGTGCAGTCGTCGGGCAGCCGGATGAGGGCAGACGTGTCCACGAAGCGGGAGCCACTGAGGGACAGAGCCAGGCTGCGGCCACTGGCCTGAGACCCCCGACCCCTAGAGCCTCCCTGCCTCCCCGAAGACCCCCACACTCCGCCACGGCCAGCTGGGAGCGCAGAGCTCGGCTCGAGCATCCACCTCCTGCATACTGTGTGCCCTTGTGCAAGTCACAAGCCTCAGGGAGCCTCTGTTTCCTCTTCTGTAAAATGGGCATGCTGACAGCCCTGCCTACAGGAAGCTGTGGTGAGAATTAGTGGAGGAATGATGAGAGAAATGTAGCCTCTCCTTCTCCCTCTTTCTTATTCATTCATTCAGTCCGTCATTTGTTCCTGAGTTTGAGCATCTCCCCCGTCACCATGAGGCAGAGGCTGAGGACCCAGAGGTGGAAAAGAGACCCTTTCTGCCCCCGCCTAGCAGCCCCTGTTCTGGAGGGAGACAGTCTGACGAGCAGGTCACCTCAGAGGAGGTCTAGCGTGAAGTCAGAGGGAGGCGCGAGGCCGGGGGACGCAGGGAGGGCAAAGCAGATTCCCAGAGGAGGCGGCCGTCTTTCGTCTCGCTCTCTATTTAATCATGGCAGTAGCAGTTTTTAAACAGAGCCTAACAGGACGAGCCGGAGCCAGCCAGGTGCCAAGCCGGGGAGGAGCGGGGCTCCCAGCAAGGCCGTCGCCTGACTGTGCACCTCAGGAGCACCCTGGGGCCCAGGCCGGGCAGCGCCCCGCTGCACAGGGTGCCGGAAAGAGGGGCCAAGTGGGTACAGAAACCCCGCCTCTGCTGCCTTCCCAGGGCTGCTCCTGGGAGCCGCACTGCCCAGAGGGGGCGCTTCTTTCTAATGCACACACTCGTGCCCTAGAGGTGGGCACAGGGAGAGCTCTGTCCTGTGTACAGGCCCGCTGTCGGGTTCTAG
This sequence comes from Tragulus kanchil, assembly GCA_022376925.1. Classification (NCBI taxonomy): domain Eukaryota; kingdom Metazoa; phylum Chordata; class Mammalia; order Artiodactyla; family Tragulidae; genus Tragulus; species Tragulus kanchil. The sequence continues at coordinate 180,713,715 of JAIOJX010000004.1, read as the reverse complement.
GGCACAGAAGGCCCCCCGGAGGACCCCACCCATCTAGGGCAGGGCAGGGCAGGCTGGTGTGGTGGCAAAGCACGCAGGCCTTAGAGCCAAACCAGCAGCGGAGTGGCCTTGGCCTTGGACCTGCGTGACCTTAAACCCATCCCCTGCTAAACCTCTCAGCACCTCAGTTTTCTCAGCCGAGTAGAAATAGGGCCAACGGCCCTTCCTCCCTGGGGCCTGTGATACATTTAACAAAGCACAGGCCTGGCTCAGCGTCAACCTCAACACAAGGTCGTGATACCAATGTGACTGTTAGTAACAGCCTGCTCAGCAATTCCAAGAGGCTAAGCCTCTGCCTTGTCCTCTCTCGAAGGCCAGTACCCCCAGCCCAGTACTGAGGGCATCCACTACGCCCACAATCCCCCTCCCTCTGGGACCCTCTAGGACCATCCCAGCTCAGATGCCTCCTCTTCCAGGAAGTCTTCCCTCCTGTCCCCAAGCAGAAGACCCTACTCCCTCCTCTGACACCCTTCCACATGGCCTTCGCTTCCCCTGTGACAGGGACTGGTCAGAGAGGGCTGAAAACAGGACCTAATATTGCCCGGGCTCCTACGAGGTGCCAGCCCAGACCCTTTTTCATTTAACCATCACAACCACCACTGGCCATTGTAGTATCAAGTCCATTTCACAGATGGGGGCACTGAGGCCCCTGGAGCTTACACAGCTTGCCTCTGTGGGGCAGAGCGCACGAGGCAGTGTACCTCAAGGCAAAGCAGCAGGTAGCTTGCTCACCACAAACTGTGGCGCTCCGAGACGCAGCAGGAACGAGAGGCAGTGTCTCTTGAGCTCTCTCTCAAGCCCTTTCTGCTGCAAAGGCCCCACCCACACGCCAGCCGACTCCTCCTCTCTGCACCCCCATTCCCCCAGCTGCCTGCAGGTCTCTGCTTACCTGGCCCATGGCGCCATCTTCAATGCCAGTTTGCGGTTGATGCAGAAGCCAGCGCCCCCTGTGGCAAACCAGAACTGAACCAGCCTCTGCAAAGGGAGATGCGGAACGCCTTGGGTGAGCCTAGGGCTGGGGGCAACAGCCAGGCCTCCCCTTACTCTCAGCCAACATGGTCAAGAGCTTTTTACGTCCCATCTCACTGGAGGCCTGCTAGGGGACTTCTCAGATGGCGCTAGTGGTAAAGAACCGGCCTGCCAATGCGGGAGGCATAAGAGACACAGGTTCAATCCCTGGGTCAGGAAGATCCCTGGAGAAAGGCATGGCAACCCGCTCCAGTGTTCTTGCCTGGAGAATTCCATGAACCGAGGAGCCTGGCGGGCTACAGTCCATAGCGTTGCAGAGTCAGACATGACTGAAGTGACTGAGCACGCACGCAGCATCTTGTTATAACTTGACATCTTTATGCCCATTTCATAGATAAGGTAACCAACATCACACAGCTATTGAAGAATGATAAAGACCCTTTTGTTAAAAAGAAAAGAAAAAGATAGGTTCGCCAATTAGACCCCAATCTGGCTGGATTTCAGTTACACAGGCCATGTGTATTTGTCCACTATGGCACCTTTCCCCTCTCCCATCATCCCAGCGCAGGGATCCGGCTGGTAGGGCGTCTCACAGGGAGGGCATGGGTGCGTGTTGTGGGCTCCGGGACTGGGTGCCCACAGGGTCCTGAACCGGCCTACGAAGACCACGGCTGCGAGATGAGGCTGGGCTGAGTCGGCCACTTGTGCTAAGTCATGTCCAACCCTCAGTGACCCCATGGAGCTCAGTCAGGTACTGACCAATAATACCCACTGGTGTCTAGTACCTGCCAAATCTCGTTCCAAGCCCTTGTGTGTGTGTGTGTGTGTGTGTGTGCGTGCGCTGAGTCATTCAGTCTCGTCCGACTCTTTCTGACCCCGTGGCCTGTGGCCCGCCAGGCTCCTCTGTCCATGGCATTCTTCAGGCAAGAAGACGGGAGTGGGTAGCCTTTCCCTCCTCCAGGAGACTCAAGCCCTCGAATAGGCGGCCTCGCTTAATTCTTTTTTTGCTCATGAGGTAGCAACGGTCTTCACGGATTCTACAGATGAGGACACGGAGGCACAGAGAGGCGAGGGGACCTCAGTCCAGGTCACACAGCCAGAAGGCGGCAGGGCCGGGTCTGCACTCTGGAGCTGGCTTTCAGAGCAGAGCTCTCAAATCCTCAGGCTGGGGTGAGGTGGGATGGGAACCTGGGGACCCCTCCGCTCACCTGGCATCCGCTCCCTCACGCATGCCAGCCTCCACAGCCAAGGAGGATTTAATTAGGGCTCAGAGGCTGATGAGCTGCGGATAATTAAGGTTTTGTGTTTCCTGCTCTTGGTTTCCCGCGTGAAGCAGATGGTGACCCTGAGAGGGAGAAAGCCCCACAGCGGGCCCAGCGCTGGCTGCACGCACCGCCACTGGAGAGCGCCCGTGGCTTCCCTGATCACGGGGCCAAGAGAGCCTGGGGGCCTGGGCCACCCCAACACGGGGGATGGGGTAAACAGGCAGCAATACTAAAAAAAATTCTTCATTATTTCTCCCAAAGTCGAATGTAATGAGTATCCTGGGCTTTTGTTTATTTGTTTTCTAAATCTGGCAACCTAGATCTGTCCGTTCAGGTTTGGAGCTGAAGCTGGCGCTGAGGACTTCTTGTGCCAGGTGTCAGCTCCTCCGTGGCTGATGGGCGAAATCTGGAGAGAGGGAAGTTGTCTAGGGGAAGGGAGGGTTCGGGGAGCCTCAGTTTACCACCTGGCCCAGCAGATTCAGCCTTCTAACAACCGCACGGCCACATGGTGATACCAGGTGGCTAGGAACCCGACGGTGGAATCCGGAAGCCGCATCCCACCCTGCATGCTCATGGGACGACCAGGACATGCCACCGCTCCTCAGGAGCTGAGGTCCTGCTCAGTGCCCGTCTCTGCTCTCCTTGCTTTATCTCAGTCTCCCTATCTCATAAAAGGCGGAGGCTGAGGATGGGAGGGGAAGCCACCAGCCCGGACACACGGATGCAGCCAATCCTGAAACCTAGAAAACCCGCCCACCCCTGCAGGGCCCCGCCCACAAAGGCCCCCGCCTCCTACAGGCCCCGCCCCCTGGACCAGCGGTCAAGGCACAAAGGAGGCATCGAGTGACCCACCGTGCGGTTGTGAGGCTGAGGCTCAGAAGCGTGGATTGGCCGGTTGAGGCTAGGCCGGCCTATGTAGACGTCACGGGTCCCCGGAAAGGCTTTTAGCAGCTTCAGCAGCGCCCTCGGGTTCAGATAGTTGTCGTCGTCCACATGGCAGAACCATCTGCGGGGACAGAACCGGGGACCTTGACCTTGGTGAGGGTTCCCCATGGCTGCCGGCGACCAGACTCCACCCACGCCCTCCAAGTCACTCAACAAGCAGACATGGGGTGGGAGAGATTAACATTTAAGGCCCGGTTCTGTGCCAGCCAGCATCACATGGAAGCTCATGAGGAAACTATGCCCACTTGACCAGGAGGAACCAAGACTCAGGAAGGTTAAGACACTTGCCCAAGGTCACACAGCCAGAATGGCAAGATGTGAACCCAAATGGTCTGTCCACAGACAGATGGCACCAGGCCCGATATGTCAGTCATGAAATTCATAGGATCCAGAAACTACTTTTTGGACAAGACATCCCATTTAGAAACGGTCCTGAGGCCAAGGTCACGGCCACCCCCGAAGACCAAGATGACGACCAAGGGGGACTCACCTCAGCCCGCTGGCCAGGAAGGCATCGAACTCAGCGGCCATCTTGCAGGAGAGGGCAGGGTGGCTGTGCTCGGCCGAGCAGTTGGTGACCACGAGGTGGGACCCTGGAGCCGTGGGGACAGTCAGGCGCCCGGCCCAGCGGCTCCCCCCGGCCCTGCCTAGCGTGAGACGCCGACCAAGGCGGGACCTCAGAGAGCCTGGAGCAGTCCACCCACTCCCATCTTACATGCAGCAAACTGAGGTCAGGGAGGGCTGACCTGCCCGGGATCCGGGCGTTCATGGACGGGAGGCTGAGCTGGGACCCACGAGGTCATGGCCTTGTCCAATACAGCCTGTCACACCCATGCCGCTCCCAGGGGACACACCTGCTCCCCTCCTGGGCAAAGGGGGCATCCCTGTGTGCCCAGGGCAGGCCTCCCTCCTTCCTGGGAACCCTCAGGCAGGGGCCAGCTACCCAGCTTTCCCAGACAAACACCGAGGGGCCCACCCCACCCAGAGTTACCCAGTCTCTCCTGGAGGCCTTCATCCGGGCTGTCGGTGAAGATGAACGTCTGGGAAGGAGAAAGGAATCAGGGCTGGGATCCGCCAGGGAGAGTTCCCGGATCCTCCCGCAGCCAAGGCCGGGTCCTCCTTCACGGATGGACACACCACCGTGATGGACGGCTGTCCAGTCACACAGCCCTTTAGGACAACAGCGCTTTCTCAGCTACCTAACCTGCCCACACAGCCCAGCTTTTGTGGACACACAACCTCGAGCTGCCCATCAGCACATCAGCCTGAGGCCGAGCCCCCGTCAGACCGGCAGGGTCCCCGTCAGAGGCTCAGACCCTCGGCAGAATCACACCTTCTCCAGCCACGCACGCACCGCACAGTCTCACGCGGCCGTCCACTCTCTCACAGACACACAGGCCCACACTCTGGGACACGAAGCCACTTGGGGAGACCGTCCCAACGTCCGTAGTCACCCAGACGCCTTGTGCAAGCGTCAGGGCCTCCCGTAACTCCCAGACCAAAGAGGCGCCCCGCCCACAGCTTCCACACGCCCGGCCCCCCACGACCTCCCCCACCCTCCATCCAGGCAGGTGCGGTGACGGCAGACGGCAAAGCGACGGCGAGGTGACGGAGCGCCGCTGTGGGGCTGGCGAGAGGTCTGCTCCCTGGACCTCTCCCCACCCTCAACGCCCAGCGCGGTCAGACGTCTCCCCAGGGGCCCCGCAGGCGCGTCAGACCCAGCATGAGGGCCCCCAGCCCTGGGCTCCCCTCGCTCTGTCCCATCTGGGACCCGACGCCTTGGGGTCGCCATGCCGCCTCTCTTTCTCTCACACCCACATGTGTCGGTCAGCAAAGCCTGTCCACCCGGCTTTCATACTGCTCGGGGTGCACCCTCTCTCCCCGCTCTCCGGCCAGCCCAGGGTCCAGCCCCCATCACCTCCTGCCTGCTTCCCTGCCACCCCCTTTTCCCTGTGGCCCCGGCTCCGTCCTGCTCCACCCCAAGCCTGCTTTCAACACGGCCCCCCGGGGAGCCTGTAGAGGAAGTCCGACCTTTCTTGCCCTGCTTCCTGGCAAACTTGTGCCACCAGACTGTCAGCAGAGAGTTGACTCTCTCCAGTCTTGAGTGTGGGCCAGAGAGGCCAGGGAATGCCTGGGAATGAATCAGTGAGGGGAGGGGGGTCCCCACCGCAGGGTCTGGGGGCTGAGCAGGGCGCAGGAGGTTGGCGATTCGGCCCCGGGAATCCTGAGGTTGGCACACAGCCGTGGGCAGCGCTTCCTCTGAGCAGAGGGCTGCATCTGATTTGTTCCAGGAGGGACCCTGACAATGGTTCAAACCTCGCAGGGAAACAAAAAGACAGACAGCCTGCTGGGGACGGGGCGGCGCGCCATCTGCTGCGGAGGAGGGGAGGCTGGGGCTCTCTCGCTCCCCCCGCCTCTGCCCTTGGGACTGTGAGGAAGAGAAAGGCGCCCTTGCATCACAGGACGTGCCTCCCCCAAGCCCGCCCCCTTCGCCCGGGGACAAAGGCCTCACGCGAGCCCCAGCCTGCTGCCACAAAGGCCCACCTGCCACCCGGCGCCCTTAACCAGCTGAGCAGGTGCCCAGCCCCGGAGTTAACCAGCTCAGGACTGCTCCTGACAGCAGAGCTGAGAGGCGCTCCAAGACCCTCCCGCCCTGCTCAGCCAAGGAAACGGAGGGTTGAAAGGGGGGAAAGGCCTCACAAGGTTACAGGGAGCAAGGAGCCAAAGGGTGGGAACAAAGGGGCTCAGAGGCAGTGGCAAGAGTGGGTCTCCCTGTCGCCTCTCTTCCTCTGCTCAAAGGTCTTTCCTTTTTCTTTCAGCTCTGCCTTAGAGGACAAGATTTGGGGCTTCCCGGGTAGCTCAGTGGTAAAGGATATGCCTGCCAATGCAGGAAACACCGGTTCAATCCCTAATCCGGGAAGATCCCACCTGCTGCAGAGCAACGAAGCCCCTGAGCCACAACCATTAAGCCTGTGCTCTAGAGCCTCGGAGCTGCAATGACTGAGGATTGTGCCTGAGGATTGTGCCGTAACTACTGAAGCCTGCGTGCCCTGGAGCCCGAGTTCCACAACAAGAGAAGCCTGCTCACCTCAGCTAGAGAGTGGCCCCCACTCCCTGCAACTAGAGAAGAGCCTGCAGCAAAAACCCAGAAGAGCCAAAAACAAATTTTAAAAACTTTTTTTTAATTAAATAAAAAGGACAAGATTTCTAGACTCTGCGCCTTGTGCTAAGGACAGGGTTGGGGGAAGTGGGAGTATTCAATTGAGTGAATATATTTCCTGCCTCTGCTGAATCTTGCTCCGTTTCCTCCCCTGTCAAATGGGAATATCGATGCCCACCACTCGGGTTACTGGGAGGGGTCAACAGAGTGATGCGCCCCGCATGCCGTCCTTACACGCTGAGCAGCGGCAGGTGCCTCCTCTGGCCGCCTGCGGGACGGGCGCATCTGCTGCGGAGGAGGGGAGGCTGGGGCTCTCTCGCTCCCCCCGCCTCTGCCCTTGGGACTGTGAGGAAGAGAAAGGCGCCCTTGCATCACAGGACGTGCCTCCCCCAAGCCCGCCCCCTTCGCCCGGGGACAAAGGCCTCACGCGAGCCCCAGCCTGCTGCCACAAAGGCCCACCTGCCACCCGGCGCCCTTAACCAGCTGAGCAGGTGCCCAGCCCCGGAGTTAACCAGCTCAGGACTGCTCCTGACAGCAGAGCTGAGAGGCGCTCCAAGACCCTCCCGCCTGCTCAGCCAAGGAAACGGAGGGTTGAAAGGGGGGAAAGGCCTCACAAGGTTACAGGGAGCAAGGAGCCAAAGGGTGGGAACAAAGGGGCTCAGAGGCAGTGGCAAGAGTGGGTCTCCCTGTCGCCTCTCTTCCTCTGCTCAAAGGTCTTTCCTTTTTCTTTCAGCTCTGCCTTAGAGGACAAGATTTGGGGCTTCCCGGGTAGCTCAGTGGTAAAGGATATGCCTGCCAATGCAGGAAACACCGGTTCAATCCCTAATCCGGGAAGATCCCACCTGCTGCAGAGCAACGAAGCCCCTGAGCCACAACCATTAAGCCTGTGCTCTAGAGCCTCGGAGCTGCAATGACTGAGGATTGTGCCTGAGGATTGTGCCGTAACTACTGAAGCCTGCGTGCCCTGGAGCCCGAGTTCCACAACAAGAGAAGCCTGCTCACCTCAGCTAGAGAGTGGCCCCCACTCCCTGCAACTAGAGAAGAGCCTGCAGCAAAAACCCAGAAGAGCCAAAAACAAATTTTAAAAACTTTTTTTTAATTAAATAAAAAGGACAAGATTTCTAGACTCTGCGCCTTGTGCTAAGGACAGGGTTGGGGGAAGTGGGAGTATTCAATTGAGTGAATATATTTCCTGCCTCTGCTGAATCTTGCTCCGTTTCCTCCCCTGTCAAATGGGAATATCGATGCCCACCACTCGGGTTACTGGGAGGGGTCAACAGAGTGATGCGCCCCGCATGCCGTCCTTACACGCTGAGCAGCGGCAGGTGCCTCCTCTGGCCGCCTGGGTAGCATCCGGATTGAGCTCAGGTCAGAGGCCGGGGGCGGGGAGCTGCCAGCGCTGCCTCTGCCAGCCGCGTCCTCCTCCCAGACGCCCAGGCTGGAGGCCCAAGTGACCAGGCAGCTGGGGACCCCAGGTCTCAGCAGAGAAGGAGGGGCCCCAGCCCAGAGGCAGGGCTGGGTCTCCCTGGGCTCTGCCCCTTTGGACCTTCAGGGCGATGCTGGGCAGTACTTCCTCCTCCCTAGCCTCAGTTTCCTCCTCTGGAGCAAGGGTACCACCGCAGCGATCAAGACAGACAGGAAAGGGCCTCCGACCACGGGAGGCCCAGCTCCCGGATACACACAGACGCAGCACCATAAACAGGAAGGTCTGCAGGGAGGGCCAGGCGCGGCGGTTTCCGCAAGCGGAACTAGAATCTCCCCAAAGTCGAGAAGCGGTGGGGCGTCCCAGGGAAGAGCCTGGGGTGCCGGGGGTGCAGCAAGGAAAGGGTTAACCCAGGGTGCTGGGATATGAGGATGAGGAAACCGGGGCAGAGGTGTCCCCTCGCCAGTGGGCCCTGGCCTGCTCCAGGCGCCACCTCTCCCCTCCGTGCTCTCCAGGAGCCTCCAGCCGCCCCCAAAGGCTCGTCACTTCCTCCCACTGAGCCCGCCGCCGCGGCAGAGACAGCGTGTGTGTGTGTGTGTGCGTGTGCGTGTGCGATTCTGCCCCTCTATCCACTGGAGACGACTCCCAGCACCCCCTCGTCACTGACGTTGCTGGAAGAGAGCACTGGCTGTGGGAGGGGAAGAGCCAGAGTGGATTCCAGAAGTCAGAGCGGCCTCCCCAGAAAACGACACCCCTGTCCACGCACGCCTCTTGTCATGGCGCGTCCGACACGGACACCGGCTCCATGCGTGTGAGCATGCACGCACGTGGACACACATGCACGCACACCGCCAGTCCCACACGCCAGGCAGGCCTCTGCCCCCCTCGCCCTCCACTGTCCTGGCGGCCACCACGGCACAGACCCACCCCGTCCCTCCCTGGGAAACTGACCGCAGCAAACGGAGCCCCGGGGCGAGGTGCCACTGGCCGGGCGGGGCAGGCTCCGGGCAGCAGAGGCGTGGGGGCAGGGCGGTCGGGAATTCTGAAAGGACGCCCCCTCCCCTCTCCCCTAGCAGCCCCCACCTAGAGCGTCCCCTCCTCTGAGGCCTGGCCTCTGAGGCCAGGCTGGAGGATGGCACCCAGGGCCTGGGCGCGGGCAGCCTGGCCAGGGCGCAGGTCAGAGCCCAGACCTCGTAGAGGCCCCTCTCCAGCGGCCCAACACCCACCACCGCCCCCAGTGCCAGGGTGTGCCGGGGTGGGCAGGCACGAAGCTTGCTCCAGAACAACCAGGGAATGAAAGGACCTCCAGGAGGCCCCCCGGACCCAGGAAAGCCTGGCCCCCCAAAGACCACACCGTGGGCGGGAGGAGTGCCTGGATCCTGGGCCAGGGAGGGACCCAGGCGGGGCCGCCGGAGCCCCCCATCCTGGGAAGAAGGAGGAGCGGCAACACAGCCCAGGCGGGGCAGGTGGGCAAGCAGCTTCTCCCTGGAGGCCGCTAGGAGCCTCAGGTGGGCAGAAAGGCCGCTGTGAGTCCTCAGACCAGGGATCCACAGTCACCCGCGTGTCACCTGTTCCCTGGTCCTGGAGACCCATGTGTCGAGCAGCAGCTCCAGGCGGGAGCGGTGGAAGGCCCGGGTCGTCTTGACGGCGATGAAGACCTCGTGCAGCTGCAGCTCCGGGGGCTGAGGACTCGGCAGGCTCAGCGCGGGGGTCTCGGGCGCGCCCCGCGAGAACTGGCTGGAGCGGTACCGTAGGGAGAGGAGCCCCGTGCACAGAAGGGTGAGGAGGACTCCCGCCAGGCCCCGGAGGAGCCGGCACTGCATTGGCCCGGGACCCCAGACGGCTCAGCTCCCAAATCCCAGCCAGACGGGGAGGAGAGGCCGGTCAGGCGGGGGCCCCGCCCAAGGCAAAGGTCTGGCGGGCTTGGCGGGCAGGCCCGGACGGGAGAGGTGGGAGTCGGGGCCCAGGACCCCGAGGCCGAGCCATGGCTGCCCCGCCGCCGCCCGCCCTCCACCTGCTCGGCGGCACTCCCGCCCGCGGCGCTGGGGCGCCTGGCCCCGCCCCTGCCTCCAGCGCAGCCCAGGGGCGGGGCCGGCCCAGGGGAGCCCAGAGGTGGCTGGCAAAGGGCACTGGCTGAAAGCACGGCCCCTGCTCTGCCAGCTGCTGCCTCTGGGGTGCAGGCAACAGCAACCCCTCCATGCGGTTGGAAGGGAGGGGCGCTCCAGCCTCCCCGGTCCCCGGAGACCCTCGACTTAGCTCACTCAACACCCAGTGCCTTCTGGCGGCCAGCCTCCCAGGCTTGGGCACACAGTTCCTCCACCTTGATCCCTTCCCCCAGCCCTCACCATCCTCACCCCCTGCCCCCAGGCTGAATTCTGTTTGCATTTTAAGGCTCCAGTGGCCCTCCTCCAGGAAGCCTCCCAGCCTCTGGGGTTCCCTCAGCGGTTAGCTCTGTTCCTATGGTCTTCAAACCAGTACTAGAATTGTTTCCAGTTCATAGCCGAGCACATAAAGCTCAGAGTGATCCAAGCTGATCCAGCAGTTCAGCCACAGAGCGGGGGACCCAGACCTCTGGCCTGTCTGGCTCACAGGAGGCCCCTGAGGGGCCTGTCCTGCTGTGTCCACCGACGCCCAGCTTGCTCAGCAGTCATTACGGCTTCCTCTCTCCCCGCCAGGCCAGTGGACAGGGGGCCTTCTGCAGCGGCCACCCCTATTTTTTTTAATCAGTTATTAGCTTATTGATTACGTTTGCCTGTGCTGGGTGTTCCTTGTGGCGCTCAGGCCTCCTCTAGCTGCAGCGAGCAGGGCTTCTCTCGTTGGGGCTTGTGGGTGCTTGAGCACAGGCTCAGTAGCTGTGGCACACGGGCTCGTGGCCCCTCGGCGTGTGGGATCTTCCCGGATCAGGGACTGAATCTGTGTCTCCTGCATTGCCAGGCAGCTTCTTCACCACCGGATCCCAGAGAAGTCGCTCCGTCTTGTTTGGCACGAAGTCCCTCATGTCCTTCCTGCACTAGAACCCTGATGGCTCCCATCTCCCTCAGAACAAGAGCCAAGGATCAGACGCCAGCCTGCAGACCCTGGGTCACGGTGGCCCGTTACCTCCAGTCCCGTCTCCTACTCTCCTCCCATTGCGCCCTCACTCCAGACCCAGGGGGCTTCTGGCCAGCACAGGGACACGCTCACCTCAGTACCTTCGCACGTGCTGTTCCTGCCTCGTGTGTGTGTGTGTGAATCTGCCCCTCTACCCCCTGGAGATGACTCCCAACACCCCACATCACTGACTTTGCTGGAAGAGGGCAGTGGGTGTGGAGAGGGACGCTCCAGCCTCCCGGTCCCCGGAGACCCTCGACTTAGCTCACTCAACACCCAGTGCCTTCTGGCGGCCAGCCTCCCAGGCTTGGGCACACAGTTCCTCCACCTTGATCCCTTCCCCCAGCCCTCACCATCCTCACCCCCTGCCCCAGGCTGAATTCTGTTTGCATTTTAAGGCTCCAGTGGCCCTCCTCCAGGAAGCCTCCCAGCCTCTGGGGTTCCCTCAGCGGTTAGCTCTGTTCCTATGGTCTTCAAACCAGTACTAGAATTGTTTCCAGTTCATAGCCGAGCACATAAAGCTCAGAGTGATCCAAGCTGATCCAGCAGTTCAGCCACAGAGCGGGGGACCCAGACCTCTGGCCTGTCTGGCTCACAGGAGGCCCCTGAGGGGCCTGTCCTGCTGTGTCCACCGACGCCCAGCTTGCTCAGCAGTCATTACGGCTTCCTCTCTCCCCGCCAGGCCAGTGGACAGGGGGCCTTCTGCAGCGGCCACCCCTATTTTTTTTAATCAGTTATTAGCTTATTGATTACGTTTGCCTGTGCTGGGTGTTCCTTGTGGCGCTCAGGCCTCCTCTAGCTGCAGCGAGCAGGGCTTCTCTCGTTGGGGCTTGTGGGTGCTTGAGCACAGGCTCAGTAGCTGTGGCACACGGGCTCGTGGCCCCTCGGCGTGTGGGATCTTCCCGGATCAGGGACTGAATCTGTGTCTCCTGCATTGCCAGGCAGCTTCTTCACCACCGGATCCCAGAGAAGTCGCTCCGTCTTGTTTGGCACGAAGTCCCTCATGTCCTTCCTGCACTAGAACCCTGATGGCTCCCATCTCCCTCAGAACAAGAGCCAAGGATCAGACGCCAGCCTGCAGACCCTGGGTCACGGTGGCCCGTTACCTCCAGTCCCGTCTCCTACTCTCCTCCCATTGCGCCCTCACTCCAGACCCAGGGGGCTTCTGGCCAGCACAGGGACACGCTCACCTCAGTACCTTCGCACGTGCTGTTCCTGCCTCGTGTGTGTGTGTGTGTGAATCTGCCCCTCTACCCCCTGGAGATGACTCCCAACACCCCCACATCACTGACTTTGCTGGAAGAGGGCAGTGGGTGTGGAGAGGGGACCTCTGTTTAGTCGCTTCAGTCGTGTCTGACTCTTTGTGACCCCATGGGCTGTAGCCCACCAGGCTCCACTGTCCATGGGATTCTCCAGGCAAGAATACGGCGGTGGGTTGCCATGCCCTTTTCCAGAGGGTCTTCCCAACCCAGGGATCAAACCCAAGTCTCCTGTGTCTCCTGCACTGCAGGCGGATTCCTTACCACTGAGCCACCTGGGATACGGGTCCTGAGAAACAAACCAACTGGTCTTGTGTTCAACCAAGAGTGCTTGCAGAAAACCTGAAAGCCTTGGCATTTACATCTCAGGCCAGATCGAAGAGGCAATTCTCTTTAAGCTACAATTTCATGATTATATAGAAAATCACTGATCTTCAGACAATAAATTCATGCGACACGACGAAGCATTTTAAAATGCTTTTTACCTCTTTGTAAAGGAGTCGAAATAACAATTAGGACTTTTTAAAATGTAAAATGAGATTCACTCAGAGGGAATAAAATGAACCAGCGACCCGACTCTATGGACTCTCGAAATAGTTAGTTCTACCCAGCCTCCCAGGTCTAGAGATCCACAGGTCTCACGCCCTCACCACCCTCCCTGCTTCAGGTCTGCACAAACGCCTCCTACATGAAGCCTTCCCAGACCACTCTATCTAAATTGCAGCCCCTGCTCCGCCCCCTTCCCAACCTCCCAGTTCTCTCTCAGGCCCGCCCCCGCCATGCTTCCTCCCTAACACTCTTCACCCTTCAATACCCTGAATCTTCCATTTATTGTCTGTCTTCCTCATGAGCCTATCAGAGCAGGGATTTCTCTTTATTCACCAAATTCCTGGTGCCCGGCACATGGCAGGCGCTCAAACGTCTCTTGTTAAACACACCAAGCACCGGACACCTGGAGAACTGCATCAGCACCACAGAGGGAGAGGAAAGGAAAACCAGCCCTTCCAAATCGCCCTTCTAGGGGCCAGGCCCCTCACAGCCCGTCTTCTCAGAATGGCTGCTCCAAGGGACAATCCCTCGCTTCGTGCCATACAGACCAGGGTTCAAATCCTGATGGGGCCACTTTCTAGCTGTGAGACTTTGGGCAAGTTACTTCACCTCTCTGAACTTTACCTTCATGTGTAAGATGGGGACAGAAACAAGACGTGGTGAAGATGAAAAGGTGGATGGCCTGTCCCCCGCCCACCGGGGAAGGGCGTCTAACACGAGACCAGCCACTGGGCTCTTGCGTATCTCCCCCCAGGCTCAGACATGCCCACAGACCAAGCGCTGGGCCAGGACGGAGAGAGAATCTGCTCACCTCCATGAGCACAGCCGTCTCCCTGGCCAGGGAGCCAAGAGCTGCCCATGGAGACCTGCCGTCCTACCTCAGAGAAGAGCCTGGTGCGGCCCGGGAGAACTCCCAGGGGCTGAGAAAATCAGGCAGGCTTTGTGGAGACAGTATCTTAGCTAGACCTCAAACATATGGAGCTCCCCACCCCTGGACTTCTCAGCTTCATTTCCTACCACACCCCAGTGGCCAGTCTCAACCCATTTTCTGCCTCTGAGCCTTTGCTCTTGAGGCTCCCTTCACCTGGGATACCCACTTCCCCCAAAACTCCCAGGAGCCTGCCGACTGAGGAGGGTCATAGAAGGACCAGGAAAAGCAGGCAGGTGAATCCAATAAATGCTTCCTCGAGAAAGGAATCCCCCACCCCAAGCTCAAGCAGCACCTCCTCCAGTCAGCCCACCTAGATTTCTCCCATTGGAGGTCCTCATTCTCTCCAGTGAAGCAGTCTTACAGACTTGGGAGTACATGTGGGCTGGTTCTTACAGTCTCTTGGATTCAAAAGCCGAGCCCCTCAGCCTAGACCACACCCTGCCGGCTCGGCATCTCCGCTCCACACTTCTTTGATGATCAGACCCAGGCAGGGCCGGGCGCAGGGGTGGCCCATCTGCGGGGCCCTCCTCCGGTCATCCGGGGGCAGGTAAGGTGATGCCAGCACAGATGGCAGGCAGCTCTGGGATGAGTCAGGAGCGAAATCTGACCCTCCCCACGGGCGAGCGGGAGCCTGAAAGGGGGCATCCACTGAGCCGGAGGCGGCAACAAGTGAGCCGACGGGAAGGAGCCAGGCCGGGGATGCGAGCAAGCCAAAGCCACCAGCTTCTATGACGAACAGTTTAATGTCCCGTAATGTGCAGTTTCAGAGTAAAAAAAAGCCCGTTAAAAACCCCACGAGCTGTACATTCAGTAAGAAAGCGGCCGGCCCCTCCCCACCCACTCCAGTCCCTCTGAGAGGCGGGGCCGGCAGGGCGCAGGCGCGGTGAGAACATGGTCCAGGGTGCGCTCACCAGGAACACACGCGGGTGAGTGCCCGAGGGTCGCGGGGCGGGGGCGTGACATTGACACAGGGGAGAACCACGGACACACGTGTGACTGGAAGACACGAGGGCACAGGGGACAGTGGCCTGGGGAGGCCCAGGGCCCCCGCGCAGGTAAACACAAGAGACGGCAGCTGGACGGGCGGGCATCCCGCACGACGGGCTCGGGGCTCCCGTGAACCGACGAGGCGGGGGAGGGCTTTCCTGGCGGTCCAGGGGGTTGGAGGCTGTGCCTCACGGCAGGGGCACGGGCTCGGTCCCTGTCAAGGAACTAAAATCCCGCACGCCACGTGGCAAGGTCAAAAGAGTCAAAGAAGCAGTTGAGGGGCCAGGAAACCTCCTGAGCAGGAGGAGGGGCAGGCTCGAGCCGCCTCCCGACTGGGAACCTGGGCGTGCAATCCAGTGCACAAGCTGAGAACACAGACATCCAAGGACAGCGACCAGGGAAAGGACCCAGACGTGCATGAGAGGCTCATGAGACAGACGCAGGGCCAGGGATGGCCCCGAGCAGCAAGTCCAGGGAGGGAGGGAGCCCCTGCCGGGGGCTGCCGGGGGTGAGACAGCCCGGAGTCCAGCGTGGCGGGCCCCACAACGAGAGTCCCAGCGTCTAGGAAGGCTCAGGACAGGGAGGACTTGGGTCCACAGCAGACGCCAGGGTCCCCACTGGAGGCTTCTGGAGTGCGCGGGGGCCTCAGGCCTCGCTGCTGCCGCCGCCGCCGCAGCCTCGGGCGCTGCCGCGCTCCACCCACACGAGGCGGGCCTGCTCCTGCAGGATGCGGCCCCGCACCACCTTGGCCAGCTCCTCCGAGTGGCCCCACGCGTGGGCGGGCACCTGCACCCAGGAGCAGGGCAGCCCCCACAGCACCTGCTCCGAGCCCCGGCACTGCCGCAGCAGCTCCGAGTCCCGCCAGCCCGGCCGGCCCAGCAGACCCCTGCAGAGAGAGGAGCAGGCTGTGGTCAGAGCGGGGGCGGGCGGGCAGGGAGACTGGGAGAAAGGGATGGACTAAGACACAGACAGTCCAGGAGCGCGCAGGACAGAGGGACAGAGAGAAGAGGCAGATGAAGAGACGGAGAGAGGAAGAGATGGAGAGAGACAGGGCACCCAAAGGGGAGGGAGGGCTGCGGTCCCCGCCCAGCCCCCGCCCACCTCCCGCCCACCTCACCTGACTTCCCGGACGTTCTTCTCGGTCACCTCGACGTGGATGACGATGGGGTAGATCTCGTTCTGCACCAGCTCCCGCACGCCCCGGGCCCCCAGCTCCAACAGACAGTGCTTCTGCTCAGGGCGGGGGTGGCCAGAGCCACATGTGACCTCCAGGCCGGAGACCCCCGCCTCCCCGCCCACTGGCTGGGCCCCCTAACACAGCTACAGGGCCCGGCTCCCCCACCCACCTTGGCAACAAGGAAAGAACTGGAAGGGAAGGCCCAAGACCCAGGGAAATAAGTCAGCTCCCCTCCCTGGACCTGTCGTCCCAGCCCCAGGCGGCTCCCGGGGCAGCAGCAAGCCTGAGACAAGCATGAGCAGGTGAGAGACATCCGCCCGGCTTTCCAGGGTGACTCACATGCGCTCGGGCACCCCAGGCCACTCATTCCGCGGGTGAGAAGCCAGGCCCAAGGACGGGAAGGGGCGTGCCCAGGGTCACCCCCGGCTCCTGGGCCCAGAGGGCGTGCCTCCTTGTCCCGCCCCAAGCACCTACCTTCCCAACAGCCTCCTGGATGGCACGGATCCTGCTGCCCAGTCCAGGGGTGGCAGGCCGGGCTTTGGGGGCTCCAGGTGCTGACAGGGGGCACTGTTCCTCCCCAGAGAGGCTCTCTGCAGAGCAGGGAAAGGCAGCAACGAAGGGACAGTGGGCCTGGCTGCCCCAGTGTGCCGCCCCACCCTCCCATCTCCAAGCGTGCAGGCTCACCCGCTGGGCACACTTGGAAGTCCAGCCGGGAGCTGGGCAGGTCCAGGAGGTTGCGGATGAGCCGGGGCGCCAGGCACTCGGGCAAGAGCACCACGGGCCGCGGGGCGGCCACCAGCAGAGGCCGCACCAGGCTGTAGGGCTTCAGGCTCCGCTCGGGCTCTGGGCAGGGGAGGGGACGCGGAGGAGATGAGGGAGCCGGCGGGGCAGCCGAGCCCCTCGAGCCTCAGAACCCGAGGGCTTCCTCTCAAGGGCGTTGTCTTTCCC
Source organism: Tragulus kanchil (assembly GCA_022376925.1). Taxonomy (NCBI): domain Eukaryota; kingdom Metazoa; phylum Chordata; class Mammalia; order Artiodactyla; family Tragulidae; genus Tragulus; species Tragulus kanchil. The sequence continues at coordinate 180,696,973 of JAIOJX010000004.1, read as the reverse complement.
TTGCTGAGACACGCTGCTCCACTCTGCAGGCGGCTCTTCCCCGGCCCCTGCCTCACCTGTGCCCCCTACAGGCCATTCTCCTCGCAGCAGCTGAGGGAGGCCTCAGCGCTGAAGTCAGACCCCGCAACTCCCTGGTGTTCAACACACCACTGGCTTCCCACCACTCTCAGGAAGAAGGCCACATCCTCCACGTGGGTGACCCAGCCCCGCGGGAGCCTGGAGCAGCCGCGGACCACATATCCGCTCACCAGAGACTCCGTCCCAGCCTCACAGCCCAGCCGCTCTCATCGCGGGGCCTCTGCACCCCCTGGTGGTCCAGTTCACTCTCCTTTCAGAGCCCAGGTCACCCCTTCCCAGGCCCCCGGGTGGGTGAGGACCCCCCTCTCCCGCCTCCCCCGTCCCCTCCTGTCCTCCTCGCCCCCTGCCCTTGGCCACGCTGCATGGCAGAGCTGTGCACTTGCTCTGCTTGGTGGCCTCCACAGGACCCACAGCCGTGCCTCTGAGTCTAAACCAGCTCTGCCTGCTGCCTGGCACGAACTCCTCTTCATCCTCCAAGGCCCCAGTTCCAACAACCTCCCTTCCAGGATGTCTGCCCTAACCAGCGTCTCCTCTTTGCCTCTCAGAATTGTTATTCCCTCCTCTGGGCTCCCCCAGTCCCATTTCCATGATCTGGCCTCACCCTCCTTCCTCCAGGGAGCTCCCTCTGGGGTCATGAATTGCCACCATTCACAGGCAAAAGCACAGCTGCGCCTGCTTTGCCAGACGAGAACAGGCCCCTGCTCGTGCGTGCCTCACACGGACCCACAGTCACACCGGGACACGGGCCAGCCCCCTCCACCCTGGCAGCTCATCTCCCCTCAGGTCCCCAACCTGCACCCTGGCCCCCACTGGAGCCCTCCCACAAGCCCTCCCAGGCAAAAGGGACCACCAAGGCCGAAGGACACCCAGACGGGCACACTCCCGGAGCCCGTGGGCAGTGCAGGCTGCACCTGGGCACCCACCTGAGCAGGGCTCCAGCAGCAGCTGCTCCGGGGGGTCCCCAGGAGGACTCCCCGCACGCTTGGGCTTCACCAGCCGCAGCTGGTCCAGGGCTCGCTTCTTCAGCTAGAGAAAGAGCGGCATCTGAGAGCTCGGCCCCCTCCCACGCTCAGGGAGAGAGGGCCCTGCTGTGCCTATGGGCCAGGCCTTCCGGTCAGCACAAGAGCGCCTCCCTACCGGCTGTCCCCTGCCCAACCCAGCCCAGCCCAGCCCCTGAGGCAGGGAGGGCCACCATCCCTCGGCACTCAGGGAAGCAAGGCTGCCAGAGTCGGCCAGAGCTAGAGGGGCCGTGGGTGTGCCCCCACATTGCAGATCAGGACAGCAAGGCCCAGAAGAACCTAATATGATGTAAGAGACACACTCCGGGGTCTCTTCAGCAATGAAGAGTACAGAAAAAACAAAATCAACCGCACTAGTTACACCAACAATCGACAGGTGCCAGAGCATGTGACAGCGGGACAGACACTAACAGGGTCCCCAGGCATGAGCCCACGAGGCAGGCAGCACGATCCCCCCTCTTACAGATGAGGAAACAGTGCCTCGAGGCGGGGCCAGGCGGCCGTCCAAGGTCACGCAGCTGAGAGGGAGCAGAGCCGGGAGGCCAGTCCAGGAGGGCGGGCTCCAGCGTCCAGGCTCGCCTCCTTCTTCCTCTCTAGCACCCTCGCCTCTTGAAACTAGCGAGCGTCCCCAAGCCTCGCGCTGCCCGGGGGGACCGTCTCCCAGCCCAGCCCTGCTCCAGGGCTCAGAGAAGGGGGTCTGACGATTGCTCCTGCAGGTGCGCCCCAGGTGTCACACACGCTCCTGGGCCCCGGGCACACTGTCTCACTTCCCCCGCTCAACTACCCAGACAGGAGCCCCAGAAGATCAACCAAGTCTGGGTGGAGAAGTGACCAAGGGGCCCCCCAAGATGAGCAACCAAGCAAGGGTGAGGTCTCCTCTCCTGCCTGCCAGGAAACGGAGCTTCCCCCTCCCTTTAGGCCCCTGCTTGGCCCCCCACGCCCTCCCCCGACCCCCAGCCCCACTTACATTACTGCGGGGGCCCCGGTGTCGGCTGGAGGGCAGGGATTTCTCCTGAACGTCCAGGAGCTGCTGGGCTCTGGCAGCCGGAGCAGAGGGTGGGGGAAGAAGGGAGGTCATGTCCTAAGTCTGTAGGGAAGGGGGGAGTCCCTCCCCTTCCTCCAGCCCCTCAATCCCGTCCCAGAGGAGGGCAAGAAACGGCAGGAGGGAGAAAGAGTCCCCTGCCCCAGGCCCGGCTCCCAGGGCTGCCGTCTGGGCCACCTCTGATAGTTGGGCACAGTGCCCCGGTCCAGGTCCCGCAGCGTGAGCGGGTCGACCCGCGTGCAGAACCACTCATGCCGCCGCTTGTACGCCGGGTCCACCAGCCGCAGGATCTCCTGAGCTTTCACGCAGAGGGCATGGGGGTCCACCCGCTCCGGCAGGGCGAAGTTGGCTCGAATGTAGAAGGGCTCGGCTCCCGGTCCCTTCACCCAGGCTTCCAGGGCCGCGTGGAAGGACTGGCAGGCTGGGCGTGGACAAGGCAGAGGGCCGCAGAGAGGACAAGTCGGGGAGAAAGTCAGGCCTGAGGTCCTTCTTAAAGTGAGAGTCCAAGGCCCAGAGGGACAGGGGAGTGGCCTGAAGCCACCAAAGACCACTGGGGACAGAACCAGGACCCAAACCCAGGATTCTGGACTCCTTCCCAGTGCTCCTCTGAGGACAAGACAGGGGAAGGGCATAAGAAGGGACAAAGAGCTAAGAGGCAGCAGCTCGGGGGAGAAGGTCCCTGCCGTGAGTCAGGAGCATGCCCCTCCGGGCCTGGCTGTCCCACCCACACCATGAACTGGAGGAGCATTCTCTTGGAACCTCAGTTCTGACCTTCCAGGATTCCTGAGTCCTCGGTCCCTTCCTCCAGACCCGGTTTACCCTTGAAGTCCATCAACGGGAATGTGGAGGTCTGTTTCCGGGGCAAGGTTCTCTGCTGGGCCTCACCTTCCAGGACTGCTCCTTCCAAGCCAGCAGCCTCTGCCCTTGGCTGGGAGAAAACGCAGACAGAGAGGGAACTGAGCTTCCCAGGGCTTCCTGGGACAGCCCTGGGCCTGGAGAACACCTCGAGAGTGAGTGACCATGCCTCAAAATTCAGATGCCCTCCCACCCACCCACCGCCCGCCACAGGATGTGTGTCCAGTCAGTCCCTGCTCCTTGCCACTGGCCTCCCCACCCAGGGTGGCTCAGTCTGGTCTTGGCCGCATGTCTGGGTGCGGATATGTCCAGACGCTATCAATGGGCCCCACCGCCTAGCCTCCGCCCAATCAGATTTCACTTAATGCTGGCTGGGCCCGGCTCCCAGGGCTGCCTGGGCCACCTCTGATAGTTGGGCACAGTGCCCGGTCCAGGTCCCGCAGCGTGAGCGGGTCGACCAGCGTGCAGAACCACTCATGCCGCCGCTTGTACGCCGGGTCCACCAGCCGCAGGATCTCCTGAGCTTTCACGCAGAGGGCATGGGGGTCCACCCGCTCCGGCAGGGCGAAGTTGGCTCGAATGTAGAAGGGCTCGGCTCCCGGTCCCTTCACCCAGGCTTCCAGGGCCGCGTGGAAGGACTGGCAGGCTGGGCGTGGACAAGGCAGAGGGCCGCAGAGAGGACAAGTCGGGGAGAAAGTCAGGCCTGAGGTCCTTCTTAAAGTGAGAGTCCAAGGCCCAGAGGGACAGGGGAGTGGCCTGAAGCCACCAAAGACCACTGGGGACAGAACCAGGACCCAAACCCAGGATTCTGGACTCCTTCCCAGTGCTCCTCTGAGGACAAGACAGGGGAAGGGCATAAGAAGGGACAAAGAGCTAAGAGGCAGCAGCTCGGGGGAGAAGGTCCCTGCCGTGAGTCAGGAGCATGCCCCTCCGGGCCTGGCTGTCCCACCCACACCATGAACTGGAGGAGCATTCTCTTGGAACCTCAGTTCTGACCTTCCAGGATTCCTGAGTCCTCGGTCCCTTCCTCCAGACCCGGTTTACCCTTGAAGTCCATCAACGGGAATGTGGAGGTCTGTTTCCGGGGCAAGGTTCTCTGCTGGGCCTCACCTTCCAGGACTGCTCCTTCCAAGCCAGCAGCCTCTGCCCTTGGCTGGGAGAAAACGCAGACAGAGAGGGAACTGAGCTTCCCAGGGCTTCCTGGGACAGCCCTGGGCCTGGAGAACACCTCGAGAGTGAGTGACCATGCCTCAAAATTCAGATGCCCTCCCACCCACCCACCGCCCGCCACAGGATGTGTGTCCAGTCAGTCCCTGCTCCTTGCCACTGGCCTCCCCACCCAGGGTGGCTCAGTCTGGTCTTGGCCGCATGTCTGGGTGCGGATATGTCCAGACGCTATCAATGGGCCCCACCGCCTAGCCTCCGCCCAATCAGATTTCACTTAATGCTGGCTGGGCCGAAGAACTTGTCACTGAACCCGCCTCAGCTTTGAAAACTCCCCAGAAACTCCGCCCAATAATCTACCATCCACCAATCAGAGCGTCCAGCCCCCGCTAGCGCACTGATCCCGCCCTCAGCTCAGAGGGGCAGAGCTCACCCCTCTTGGCTCCACCTTGGCGGACCCCGGCCCAGAGAGCACCCTCCGCACAACAGTGCCTGGCCAACTGTCCCCGAGGCACGGCAGGCTATCTGGGCCCTTGTCCTGGGGCTCGGGCCCCCCGGGGGGGCTCCAGCCAGACACTCGGATGGCCAGAGACCTGAGAAGAGAGAAAGGAGAGGGGAAGTGGCCTTCGGTCAGTGTACTGTGAGTTCAGCATTCTTGGAGAACGACAGTGATTCCCTCAAGACGCCGTGCCGGCACCCCGGGCCAGTGCACCTGCTGGAACGCCCCTTCTCTTCTTCTTTGCCTTTCAAACTGCTTATCCTTCCTAGCTCAGACCAAAAGTAACCTCTCCTTCCCAAACCCCGCAAACCCCTGCACACAGTGAGGCGGAGCTTCCTGCCGCAGCACCCCCTTGTTCTACTTTTCCTCTTGGTTTCCTCCCTCAGACAGAACGTCCTGAGAATCAGCCCGCTACCATGTTCGGCTCTGGAGCCCCACCCCCAAGCACAGGGTCTGGCACATCTGTCGGATGACTAACAAAAGCTTGTTGTGCTCACAGTCTAGGGCAAGAGGTCATCCTTAAATCACACCACATCACGGATGGTGACCGCTGGCGGCGAGAGCATAACGGGGAGGGGCTTCCCAGAGGAAGCCACCGCTAGGCTACACGATGGTGAAGAATAGAAGCATTTCCGGAACCAACAGAGAGGACCTGGTTCCAACGCGGAGAGCTGGCACGGGCAAAGGTGTGGGGGACAGGATACAGTACAGAATAACTCAATAACAACAATAATAATAGTTGCAGCAAACACTTACTGTCTCATGTGCTAGACACCCTACTAAACTCCTCGCCCTAATTAACTAATTTAACATCCTGGGAAACAGCTCCCAGAAAAGGCAGGCTGAGCCAGCCTATGGAGGGGTGGAAGGAAGGTGTCTGGCCTTCCTCTCATGGGCAGTGGGTACCACCGACAGGACGAAGAGTCCCCAAGTCCCCATCACGGCAGGACTCTGCCTGTCCCTGGATGAGAAGTGAGGACTCAGAGACCACTGACCACAAGCCCCCCGACTCCTCCTCCACGGATCTGGGGAAGGGGAGAGGTCCGGCTCTGTGGGAGTGCCCCCGCTGGAACGGAGCCCAGGGAGCCCAGGAAAAGCCCCGGCACTCAGGCACTCACTCGCCTCCCCTACCCTCTGGCAGCTTCAGCCACACGGCCACACTGCCCCCTGCTGCCCGCCCAGGCTGGGCAAGGCTGCAAAGACCTGAACCGCCTCAGTACACGTGCAGCGAGGGGACCCCGGCCTTAGGAAGTTTGTTTTGGTTCCTGTAACGACAGTGATTCCTCAAGACGCCGTGCCGGCACCGGCCAGTGCACCTGCTGGAACGCCCTCTCTTCTTTGCCTTCAAACTGCTTATCCTTCCTAGCTCAGACCAAAAGTAACCTCTCCTTCCCAAACCCCGCAAACCCCTGCACACAGTGAGGCGGAGCTTCCTGCCGCAGCACCCCCTTGTTCTACTTTTCCTCTTGGTTTCCTCCCTCAGACAGAACGTCCTGAGAATCAGCCCGCTACCATGTTCGGCTCTGGAGCCCCACCCCCAAGCACAGGGTCTGGCACATCTGTCGGATGACTAACAAAAGCTTGTTGTGCTCACAGTCTAGGGCAAGAGGTCATCCTTAAATCACACCACATCACGGATGGTGACCGCTGGCGGCGAGAGCATAACGGGGAGGGGCTTCCCAGAGGAAGCCACCGCTAGGCTACACGATGGTGAAGAATAGAAGCATTTCCGGAACCAACAGAGAGGACCTGGTTCCAACGCGGAGAGCTGGCACGGGCAAAGGTGTGGGGGACAGGATACAGTACAGAATAACTCAATAACAACAATAATAATAGTTGCAGCAAACACTTACTGTCTCATGTGCTAGACACCCTACTAAACTCCTCGCCCTAATTAACTAATTTAACATCCTGGGAAACAGCTCCCAGAAAAGGCAGGCTGAGCCAGCCTATGGAGGGGTGGAAGGAAGGTGTCTGGCCTTCCTCTCATGGGCAGTGGGTACCACCGACAGGACGAAGAGTCCCCAAGTCCCCATCACGGCAGGACTCTGCCTGTCCCTGGATGAGAAGTGAGGACTCAGAGACCACTGACCACAAGCCCCCCGACTCCTCCTCCACGGATCTGGGGAAGGGGAGAGGTCCGGCTCTGTGGGAGTGCCCCCGCTGGAACGGAGCCCAGGGAGCCCAGGAAAAGCCCCGGCACTCAGGCACTCACTCGCCTCCCCTACCCTCTGGCAGCTTCAGCCACACGGCCACACTGCCCCCTGCTGCCCGCCCAGGCTGGGCAAGGCTGCAAAGACCTGAACCGCCTCAGTACACGTGCAGCGCAGAGGGGACCCCGGCCTTAGGAAGTTTGTTTTGGTTCCTGCCCACCCCCAGTCAAAACAGGGAGCCAGGACTGAAGGGCTAGGGATAGACGTGGGTGCTGAGGACCGCATGGCTGCCTTACAGCCTCCTTCAGCCCCAGGACTGTCCCGGCCACGGCGATGCAGCACAGAAAAAGATGGACAGGGATGGGAGGCCTGAGGCTGGCCCTGGCTGCGCTGCCCAGCGGCCAGATGGCCGAAGCCACAGCCATAAAGCCAGGACAATGATGGCCATTTCCACCGTGGCTGTGAGGGTCAGACGAATACAGAGATAAGGCAGGTAGAGGCGGAAGCCAGAGCGCTCCGGGCTTCCCAACTAAACGGGTTGTGAAATTCACTGGGTCATGACCAGCACTGCTTTTAATGGAATGAATGGAAAATATAAGCCTCCCTCAGGTAAATCCAGCTATCTTCCCACAACCCTCCTGTTCCAGGCGCTTGTCCTGGGCATCTTAGGCGGCAGGATCCCATCAGAGGAGCTTGAGCAAGGCTGTGTGGAGGCGCCAGCAGGGGCGCTGGGCCAGGCTGCTCGCCTCTGGCTCTCGGCACTCCCAACCATGTCTGCCTGCCTCGCAGAGCTCAGCCCATCTAAACACGGGATGCTGCGGGCACAGGGCCTGGGGGAGCTGCGTGCCCAATAAAACGAGACAGGCCGTTCCCAGAAAAGGCAGGCTGAGCCAGCCTATGGAGGGGTGGAAGGAAGGTGTCTGGCCTTCCTCTCATGGGCAGTGGGTACCACCGACAGGGAAGAGTCCCCAAGTCCCCATCACGGCAGGACTCTGCCTGTCCCTGGATGAGAAGTGAGGACTCAGAGACCACTGACCACAAGCCCCCCGACTCCTCCTCCACGGATCTGGGGAAGGGGAGAGGTCCGGCTCTGTGGGAGTGCCCCCGCTGGAACGGAGCCCAGGGAGCCCAGGAAAAGCCCCGGCACTCAGGCACTCACTCGCCTCCCCTACCCTCTGGCAGCTTCAGCCACACGGCCACACTGCCCCCTGCTGCCCGCCCAGGCTGGGCAAGGCTGCAAAGACCTGAACCGCCTCAGTACACGTGCAGCGAGAGGGACCCCGGCCTTAGGAAGTTTGTTTTGGTTCCTGCCCACCCCCAGTCAAAACAGGGAGCCAGGACTGAAGGGCTAGGGATAGACGTGGGTGCTGAGGACCGCATGGCTGCCTTACAGCCTCCTTCAGCCCCAGGACTGTCCCGGCCACGGCGATGCAGCACAGAAAAAGATGGACAGGGATGGGAGGCCTGAGGCTGGCCCTGGCTGCGCTGCCCAGCGGCCAGATGGCCGAAGCCACAGCCATAAAGCCAGGACAATGATGGCCATTTCCACCGTGGCTGTGAGGGTCAGACGAATACAGAGATAAGGCAGGTAGAGGCGGAAGCCAGAGCGCTCCGGGCTTCCCAACTAAACGGGTTGTGAAATTCACTGGGTCATGACCAGCACTGCTTTTAATGGAATGAATGGAAAATATAAGCCTCCCTCAGGTAAATCCAGCTATCTTCCCACAACCCTCCTGTTCCAGGCGCTTGTCCTGGGCATCTTAGGCGGCAGGATCCCATCAGAGGAGCTTGAGCAAGGCTGTGTGGAGGCGCCAGCAGGGGCGCTGGGCCAGGCTGCTCGCCTCTGGCTCTCGGCACTCCCAACCATGTCTGCCTGCCTCGCAGAGCTCAGCCCATCTAAACACGGGATGCTGCGGGCACAGGGCCTGGGGGAGCTGCGTGCCCAATAAAACGAGACAGGCCCCGTTCCCAGGGGTAACGCAGGACAGGTCCGCCCGCTGTGGTCCCGCGTCCCCACCCAGTTCAGACCCACGGACAGCTGACCACTGCGGCCTTCCGCGCCGAGGGCCCGGCGAGCAGGCTGCATGCAGGTCCACAGGTCCACCTCCCCTCCGGCCCCGCCGGCAGGCCGCGCCCCTCCCTGCACTGCCAGCCTCAGGGCCAGTCCTCAGCCACTCCGCCCCCGCAGGCTCAGACAGGCAGCCTGGGCATCCTCGCCTTCAGGACGCCCTGGGCCACCTTCCCGAGGGACCGAGCGACTTCTCGGAGCCTCCACTGGGGACTCACCAGGGGCAGGGCCCCGACCAGGCCTTTCCGCCTCTGACCTCAGCGGACAAGCGGGCGGGGAAGGAACAGGAACACGGTGCGGGGCCGGGGTCAGCTGTTCCCCCGTCTCAGGACTCCTGGGCTTCCCGCAACAAGATCTGATTGACCCCAGCCTCCCCTGAGGGAAGGATGGGGGCCCCATCCGCCACGAGAGGCTCCCAATCCCGTCCCCCAGGGTCAGGTCAGGGGTCAGGTCACGGGGGAGCACAGGAAGCGGGCGAGGTCCTCCCCTCCGCCAGCCCCAAGTAGTGACGAGCCGAGTGGTCTGGACGCGGGTCCCGCCATGAGATGTCCCTGGACAGGCCGGGGACCTCTGAAGCGGGGCCTTACACCTGCCACACAGGTGACCTCACTGAATCCCTCCAACAGCCCCACGGAAGCCATCTGTCATTCCCTTCATGTAAAAGAAGAGGGAGGGCTTCCCTGGTGGTCCAGTGGGTAAGGACACTGCCTTGCAGTGCAAGGGGCGCCGGTTCAATCCCTGGCCTGGGAAGATCCCACGTGCCACGGAGCGGCTGGACCCATGTGTCCAACTACCGAGCCAGAGCTCTGGAGCGCATGCGCCCAGAGCCGGTGCTCTGCAGCAACAGAGACCACCGCGATGGGAGGCCCACAGGAGCCAAAGAACAAAGATGGATGAAAATGGGCAAATGAAAGACCAATAGAAGTGGCCCGCCTACCCACCTCCCTCCACACCCCACTCCCTCCAAAATAAATAAATAAAAAAGAAGAGGGAAACTGAGGCCGGGAGAAGGTACCATTGACAAGGGTCACACGGCTGGCAGCTAGCACGGTCAGGGGATGACCCACCCGAGCCCTCCCTGCGTGAGGTTGGCCAATGCCAGAGGCAATGTCACTCTGTCTCTGTGACAAACGCAGGCAGGGGCGACCCCGCCAGAGACAGCGCCCCCCCCCGCCCTCCCAGAGCCCTCCCACCCAGCACCCCACGCTCACTCTCTCCCACCCGTTCGTCCGTCCTCCGCCCTGCCTCGGGCCCTGACCACGCAGGGTAGCGCAGCGCAAAGAGCTGAGTGCCCAGCACGCGGCGGGCCCTCAGCACAGGGGCGGGGCTCACGCGGCTTCGGGGGGCCGCCCCGGTGGTGCCGCGGGGACGAATCTGCCTGACTACGCAGGGGACACGGGCCTGAACCCTGTTTCAGTAAGAATCCATACGCCGTGAGGCAACGACACGCACCGCAACCACGGAGCCCAGCTCCAGACCCCATGCTTCACCACGAGGGGCCACCATGCTACGAAGCCTGCACCCCAAAAATAGCCCCGCAGCTAGAGAAAGCCTGGGCGCAGCAATGAAGACCCAGCACGGCCAGGAACCAAGCAACTCTGACAAGCGGAAGGGACAACGGAGCCCCAGCTCCACCGCCAAGTGGCCATGGGACACGCTGTGGACTCTGAGCCCCCGTCTCCTCATCGACACGCCGGGCACGCGGGCGCCTCTGAGGAGGAGGCCACACCAGCACCAAGAGGGACACCTCGGAGCCAACTTCCGACCCGAGCGAGCCTGAGGGACGGCACGGGGCCCTTCAAGCCCGCGCTCTGTGACCACCTGCAAGGTGAGCGTGGGGCGGGAGGTGGGGGGTTCAGGATGGAGGGGTCACATGTAAACCTACAGCTGATCCATAGCGACGTATGGCTGAAACTGTCACACTATTATAAAGTAACTATCCTCCAGGTAAAATACATAAATACAATTTTTTAAACAGAGCTAACTTCCCACTCACTGAGAGCCAGGCACTGTACTAAGCTCTCTAGAGAAACTATTAGAGTCCCCGCAATGAGCCCAGGGAACAGGCACCCCTGTGAACCCATTTTATAGAGCAGCAAGCTGAGGTGCTGCGCCATTCAGCGAGCTGCTCAAGGTCCCATCACAGCAAGTGACAGAGCCAGGACTTCAGCCGGCTCACGGTCTGTTCCTCCCGCCTGCTCTCTGACCAGCAACCCTGCCTCCACCCGGACACATGCCCACAGTGCTCCCCGCCCGCAAGGGCGCTCGCGTCCCTGACCGCCACCGGCCCACCCCTTCCTCGGTCTCCCACCCTGCCCCACCTCCATCGGGGTTCTTCCCTCATCTCTCCTCCCCAGGAACTGCGTCAGCAAGGTGGCCCCGCAGGGTAGCGCAGCGCAAAGAGCTGAGTGCCCAGCACGCGGCGGGCCCTCAGCACAGGGGCGGGGCTCACGCGGCTTCGGGGGGCCGCCCCGGTGGTGCCGCGGGGACGAATCTGCCTGACTACGCAGGGGACACGGGCCTGAACCCTGTTTCAGTAAGAATCCATACGCCGTGAGGCAACGACACGCACCGCAACCACGGAGCCCAGCTCCAGACCCCATGCTTCACCACGAGGGGCCACCATGCTACGAAGCCTGCACCCCAAAAATAGCCCCGCAGCTAGAGAAAGCCTGGGCGCAGCAATGAAGACCCAGCACGGCCAGGAACCAAGCAACTCTGACAAGCGGAAGGGACAACGGAGCCCCAGCTCCACCGCCAAGTGGCCATGGGACACGCTGTGGACTCTGAGCCCCCGTCTCCTCATCGACACGCCGGGCACGCGGGCGCCTCTGAGGAGGAGGCCACACCAGCACCAAGAGGGACACCTCGGAGCCAACTTCCGACCCGAGCGAGCCTGAGGGACGGCACGGGGCCCTTCAAGCCCGCGCTCTGTGACCACCTGCAAGGTGAGCGTGGGGCGGGAGGTGGGGGGTTCAGGATGGAGGGGTCACATGTAAACCTACAGCTGATCCATAGCGACGTATGGCTGAAACTGTCACACTATTATAAAGTAACTATCCTCCAGGTAAAATACATAAATACAATTTTTTAAACAGAGCTAACTTCCCACTCACTGAGAGCCAGGCACTGTACTAAGCTCTCTAGAGAAACTATTAGAGTCCCCGCAATGAGCCCAGGGAACAGGCACCCCTGTGAACCCATTTTATAGAGCAGCAAGCTGAGGTGCTGCGCCATTCAGCGAGCTGCTCAAGGTCCCATCACAGCAAGTGACAGAGCCAGGACTTCAGCCGGCTCACGGTCTGTTCCTCCCGCCTGCTCTCTGACCAGCAACCCTGCCTCCACCCGGACACATGCCCACAGTGCTCCCCGCCCGCAAGGGCGCTCGCGTCCCTGACCGCCACCGGCCCACCCCTTCCTCGGTCTCCCACCCCTGCCCCCACCTCCATCGGGGTTCTTCCCTCATCTCCCTCCTCCCCAGGAACTGCGTGGGCAGCAAAGGTGGCCCCGTGATCACATGAGTCCAGGTGGGGGCTGGGCCAGAGCCTCCAGCTCCCTGGGCCGCATCCCGGAGCCTGGACAGCCGCCAGGCCCCCTCCTGCAGGCCTGAGCAGAGGAAGGGAGGAAGGGCCACGGCAGGCAGGAAGGGAGGCACCTCCGCCCCTTCCCCCAGAAGCATGTCCTGCACAGCGAGAAACAATGTCGCACTGGGCCCTGGGTGAGAGTGGGGGCAGGGGCCCGGCCAAGCTGCTTCCAGGCGGCAGGAGGCTCCTGGTGCTGCTCAGCCCTGATTTCTTGTATGACCTGTCTTCGGTAACCAGTATCCCCACATTCCAGCTCTGACATTCAGAGCTTCCTGTGCCCTCTCCAAAACCCACAGCTGGCTGGGTCACGCTGGACCTTGGCCCTGGCACATCCCAGCTGTGTGTCCTTAGGCAAGTCGCTTAACCTCTCTGAGCCTCGATCGCTCCCCCATATCATGGAAAATCATATCAGAGCCTACCTCCCAGGACAGAGGGAAGGCTGTAAGGCAGCAGGAGCTGGCCTTGCATTTATTAATAGTTAAGCACTGCCTCCACCCCCACCCCGCCCCGCCCCAGGTTTCCCAGGGTGCAGAAGCCAAGATCCACACTTCCCCAGGCTGACTCACAAAGCCTGCCCTGGCCTCCGCGTCCACCTTTCCCCGCCCCCCGCCCGCACACGGCAGTCACCACCAAACCCCAGGCTGGCCCTGCACAGCCTCTGGTCTCTCCTCTTTCATGTCGCCCAGCTGCCCCCCCACCCCCACCCCGGCCTGCCCTCTCCCTGCTGCGTTCAGGGGCCGCAATCTCAGACCGGCCTCCTCCATTGTCTGTCCTCCTGAGATCACTGACTAGGGAAGCCATGCAACCCCCAGATGGGCAGAGCACATGGCCTGCAGCGCACTGGGAGCCAATGAGGTCCAAGACTCCGGTGTGGGCCTGGGGCCAGCGCAGATGCAGGGGCCCCACCCCGCCCTCAGCACAAAGTCTGCTGGGAGGCTCAGGCCTGCTGAGCACGCTGGGCTGGGACAGGCAAGCCGGACAAGTGGTCACTACCATCCCAACTACCAAGCGCCTACCACACGCCCTGGCGAAGTGGGGTGCTTGTCTGCCGCAAGTCTTAACCTCCAGACACCGCCGGCAGAAGACCTCACTGTGCCCCTCCACCCAGTGAGAAAACTGAGGCCCAGAGAGGTGAAGTGACCAGCCCAAGTCTCCCAGGAAATAAGCGACAGTGACAGCTATGAATCCACGTGCCTCCGCGCCAAGACCGGAAGGCCTGGCAGCGACGCGAGGCCAAGGCTTCACCGTGGCTCCCTCCACCTCGCCCCTCCTCCCCGGATCCAACCCAGCCCCCCAGCCCCACCCGCCCCAGGCAGCGAGGGTACCTGTTGAAGAGATCCAGGCCACAGCCTCTGGCCAGAAGGCCATCTGGCTTTCCCAAAGGCCACACGCTGTCGGAGGACGAGGACGAGGAGAGGCCCGGGGACCAGGGCTTAAGAGTCACACTCCCTGGGGAGGAAGACTGAGGTTCGGGGGTGCCAGGCCAAGTCCCGGGGGAAGGCAGGGTCCCTGAGAAGGGGTGGACTGCCTCAAGCCAAGGGACAGCCCAGGGCCCAGAGGCCTGGGGTCTTGGCAGGTCTGAGGCCCTGGGAACACGCTGGACGCGCAGGGCTCGGGGCTGGGGCTGGGCCGACCAGGGTGACCCTCCAGTTTCCAGAAGAAGGCGGAAGGTGGGCTGGAACTCATGACCCCATAGAGTACAGCTGGGACCAGGGGAGAGGACCGGGGTGGCCTCGGGGTGCGAGGTGGAAAGCAGCTCCCCAGGGCCTCCTGGGCAGAGCCTCCTGCCCAGCCAGAGAGCAAGGCCTCCGGGAGGGCACACAGGCCGAGGGCAGGGCGGGCAGCGCAGGCGTCAGGTGGGGACTCAGACGAGCCCTCCCCAAGCAGTCCCAGGGCCTTCACCTGTGATGTCCGACATACTGCTGAAGGACCTGGGCAGAGAGAGCAGGAGGAGCTGGCACTGAGCAGTGGGCACTGGGAGCCAATGAGGCCCAAGACTCCGGTGTGGGCCTGGGGCCAGCGCAGAGAGGGCCCCACCCCGCCCTCAGCACAAAGTCTGCTGGGAGGCTCAGGCCTGCTGAGCACGCTGGGCTGGGACAGGCAAGCCGGACAAGTGGTCACTACCATCCCAACTACCAAGCGCCTACCACACGCCCTGGCGAAGTGGGGTGCTTGTCTGCCGCAAGTCTTAACCTCCAGACACCGCCGGCAGAAGACCTCACTGTGCCCCTCCACCCAGTGAGAAAACTGAGGCCCAGAGAGGTGAAGTGACCAGCCCAAGTCTCCCAGGAAATAAGCGACAGTGACAGCTATGAATCCACGTGCCTCCGCGCCAAGACCGGAAGGCCTGGCAGCGACGCGAGGCCAAGGCTTCACCGTGGCTCCCTCCACCTCGCCCCTCCTCCCCGGATCCAACCCAGCCCCCCAGCCCCACCCGCCCCAGGCAGCGAGGGTACCTGTTGAAGAGATCCAGGCCACAGCCTCTGGCCAGAAGGCCATCTGGCTTTCCCAAAGGCCACACGCTGTCGGAGGACGAGGACGAGGAGAGGCCCGGGGACCAGGGCTTAAGAGTCACACTCCCTGGGGAGGAAGACTGAGGTTCGGGGGTGCCAGGCCAAGTCCCGGGGGAAGGCAGGGTCCCTGAGAAGGGGTGGACTGCCTCAAGCCAAGGGACAGCCCAGGGCCCAGAGGCCTGGGGTCTTGGCAGGTCTGAGGCCCTGGGAACACGCTGGACGCGCAGGGCTCGGGGCTGGGGCTGGGCCGACCAGGGTGACCCTCCAGTTTCCAGAAGAAGGCGGAAGGTGGGCTGGAACTCATGACCCCATAGAGTACAGCTGGGACCAGGGGAGAGGACCGGGGTGGCCTCGGGGTGCGAGGTGGAAAGCAGCTCCCCAGGGCCTCCTGGGCAGAGCCTCCTGCCCAGCCAGAGAGCAAGGCCTCCGGGAGGGCACACAGGCCGAGGGCAGGGCGGGCAGCGCAGGCGTCAGGTGGGGACTCAGACGAGCCCTCCCCAAGCAGTCCCAGGGCCTTCACCTGTGATGTCCGACATACTGCTGAAGGACCTGGGCAGAGAGAGGGCAGGAGGAGCTGGCACTGAGCGCAGTGGGCACTGGCCCCACCCCTGGGCCATCGCAGAGTCCTGTAACCCCCAAGCATGTGCAGCTGATGCCAGGCAGGGCCTCAGGCACGATGCCACCCTGTGCTCTAAACTCACAGGGCTAGAGGCTAATATCCTCACCTCTGCCCCACGTCCCTCCACCTAGAATCCCCCGGCCTGGTCTGTAAGGTCACCCTCTCCAGGAAGCCTGCCCTGACTTCTCACACCTCACCCCATCCGTTTTCCACTCTGTCATTTGTAGCCCCAGGGTCTGCCTCCCACACGAGGCCGTGACCTCCCCATCGCACACATGTCTCGCTGGGTTCACTCATTAGATCAAGCCCGAGACAGGGGACGCATGCCAGGAGGCAGGACGAGTCCTGTCCTCGGTCTTGGTACCCGTCACGTGACTCAGCTTCTCTGACCCGTTCCCCGCTGCTGCCTCAACCCGCGGCCTTTCTTGCCTGTGGCCCCTGACCCGTGCAAACCTCTCCCAGGTCTCCCAGTCCTGAACCGCCCAGCCCCCTCCCTGTACCTCTTAGTGGGGGCGGGGTCCTCCTCCCTCTGCCGGCGGAGGATGGAGCCTGCGCTGGGAGGGAAGGGCAGGATGGAGAGGCGGTTGATCTCCTTCTCGTTGTCCGTGGCCTCCTCCTGCAAAGCCACAGCGGGGCCCCGTCAGCCCCACGGCACCTGCCCACAACTCACCGCACCAGGTTTGCGCCCATTTGACAGATGGGAACTAGGGCCCAGAGTGGAGGGGCGGGCTCTGCAATGTCACCACGTGCGAGTGGCTCCTGGGGTCTCCTGGCACCCGAGCCCAGGCCTGGCCCTGAGCCTCAGCAAGGCCTTCATGAGCCTCAGCAAGGCACTCGGCTTTCGTGGACCTCGATGTCCTCTCACGGGAAATAAGACGGACACCCACTGGAGAGCCCTCTATGCGTCAGTGATAACGCGACGGTCTCCCGTGCCCCCCTTGTCCGGCGAGGGCACGCGTCTTACCGAGGTGTGGGGCTCGGGTCCTCCCACCGCGGCCGCCTCCCCAGCGGCGTCTGGGCCTCCCAGCGGGGACGGGAACTCGCTGAGGCTCCAGGTGCTGCTGAGGTTGGAGCACAGGGAATGGGAAGAGGTGCAGGCCTGGGCGCGAGGGGCGAGAGGCGGCGGTCAGCAGCGCTGGGTCAGGGCCGGCCGCCGCCATGTTCTCGGCGCCCGCGTGCTGGGAGCAGGGATGCGGTGGGAAAGGAGGGAGCTGGACCCCTGCCCTCGCGGAGCTCACAGCCTCGTGGAGGAGACCAACTAAACAAGCAGGCAGATGAAGGAAACGAGGCTCAGCTGCCAAAGGGCCGGGAAGGGTGGTACCCAGGGTTCAGAGACCCCGCCCAGCCAGGGGGCATCGGAGTGCTATCCAGAGACAGTGTGCTTGCAGCTGAGAACTCAAGGATAAGTCAGTGTTAACGCTGGGGAGGATGGGCCAGGCAGATCAAACAGGATGAGCAAACGCCCTGAGGCAGCACTGTGACACATTCCAGGAACTAAAAAGCTAAAACTGGAGGGAAGGTATAGTGTGGGATCCACCTGTACGCACTGCTATGTTGTAAACGGACAAACAGCAAGGAACTACTGTATAGCATATAGATCTCTGCTCAAAGTTAGGTGCCAGCCTAGACGGGAGTGGAGTTTTGGGGGGGAATGGCTACATGAATATATACGGCTGAGTCCCTTTGCTGTCCACCTGAAACTATACAATATTATTAATCAGCTATATGCCAATACAAAATAAAAAGTTTAATAATATATATATATTTTTTAAAATTGGACCAAGAGAATCAGGCTGGAGGTGGGCAGGTGGGACGACCACCTTCGTCCCAGGTCCCTTCATCTGTCTTGGTCTCAGGGACCGGCCACTGAGGATTTTTAAAAGTCAAAAATCAGGGCTTCCCTAGTGGTCCAGTGGGTAAGGACACCGCCTTGCAGTGCAAGGGGCGCCATTTTGATCCCTGGCCTGGGAAGATCCCACATGCCACGGAGCGGCTGGACAGATGTGTCCAATGGAGCCTGAGCCATCCACGTGGGAGGCCCACACGCGTCTTACCGAGGTGTGGGGCCCGGGCCCTCCCACCGCCGCCGCCTCCCCAGCGGCGTCTGGGCCTCCCAGCGGGGACGGGAACTCGCTGAGGCTCCAGGTGCTGCTGAGGTTGGAGCACAGGGAATGGGAAGAGGTGCAGGCCTGGGCGCGAGGGGCGAGAGGCGGCGGTCAGCAGCGCTGGGTCAGGGCCGGCCGCCGCCATGTTCTCGGCGCCCGCGTGCTGGGAGCAGGGATGCGGTGGGAAAGGAGGGAGCTGGACCCCTGCCCTCGCGGAGCTCACAGCCTCGTGGAGGAGACCAACTAAACAAGCAGGCAGATGAAGGAAACGAGGCTCAGCTGCCAAAGGGCCGGGAAGGGTGGTACCCAGGGTTCAGAGACCCCGCCCAGCCAGGGGGCATCGGAGTGCTATCCAGAGACAGTGTGCTTGCAGCTGAGAACTCAAGGATAAGTCAGTGTTAACGCTGGGGAGGATGGGCCAGGCAGATCAAACAGGATGAGCAAACGCCCTGAGGCAGCACTGTGACACATTCCAGGAACTAAAAAGCTAAAACTGGAGGGAAGGTATAGTGTGGGATCCACCTGTACGCACTGCTATGTTGTAAACGGACAAACAGCAAGGAACTACTGTATAGCATATAGATCTCTGCTCAAAGTTAGGTGCCAGCCTAGACGGGAGTGGAGTTTTGGGGGGGAATGGCTACATGAATATATACGGCTGAGTCCCTTTGCTGTCCACCTGAAACTATACAATATTATTAATCAGCTATATGCCAATACAAAATAAAAAGTTTAATAATATATATATATTTTTAAAGTTGGACCAAGAGAATCAGGCTGGAGGTGGGCAGGTGGGACGACCACCTTCGTCCCAGGTCCCTTCATCTGTCTTGGTCTCAGGGACCGGCCACTGAGGATTTTTAAAAGTCAAAAATCAGGGCTTCCCTAGTGGTCCAGTGGGTAAGGACACCGCCTTGCAGTGCAAGGGACGCCGGTTCAATCCCTGGCCTGGGAGGATCCCACGTGCCACGGAGCGGCTGGACAGATGTGTCCAATGACCGAGCCAGAGCTCTGGAGCACATGTGCCCAGAGCCGGCGCTCTGCGACAAGAGGCCACTGCGATGGGAGGCCCACACAGGCCAAAGAACAAAGACAGATGAAAATGGATAAATGAAAGACAAATAGAAGTGGCCCCTCAAAAAAAGTCAAAAACCAGGCTTCCCTGGTGGTCCAGTGGGTGAGGACACTGCCTTGCAATGCAAGGGGCGCCATTTTGATCCCTGGCCTGGGAAGATCCCACATGCCACGCAGCTGGACCGACGTGTCCAACTACCAAGCCGGTACTCTGCAGCGACAGAGGCCACTGCGATGGGAGGCCCACATATGCCAAAGAACAAAGATGGATGAAAATGGATAAATGAAAAACCAATAGAAGTGGCCAAAAAAATAAAAGAGTCAACAATCACAGGTTCATGCTTCTTTCATTCTCTCTCTTCAGGTCTTACACTCCTGGCCAACTGATCATCTTTAAGCAAACTCAAGATAAGAAAGGGGCTTTCCTGATGGCTCAGTGGGGAAAGAATCCACCTGCAACACAGGAGACACAGGAGACGCGGGTTCAGTCGCTGGGTCAGGAAGATCCCCTGGAGGAGGAAAATGGCCAGCCCACTCCAGTGCTCCTTGCTTGGAAACTCCCGTGGAGAGAGGAGCCTGGCAGGCTACCGTCCAAAGAATCACACAGGACCGGCAACTGAGCACACACACATCCACCCCCCACACACGCAAGACAGGGAAAGGCAGAGCTCCTGGCAGAGGTCTGAGAGCCAGTGTCTGGTTTATGAGGGATCCGGGGGCTCGGCTCCACTGCTCGATGGCTCCGTGATCTCGGGCAAGCCTTGGACCCTCTCTGAGCCCTGTGCAATGACGGACCTGTACCAGCTGGTCTCCGGGGATCTCCTAGGGCCCACATGCTGCATTCTAAGATGCAGGCCCTCAGGAAACCAGGCTTCTCCACGTGTGTGCTAAGAGAGGCTTCAGACTATTTTGTCTCCCGGGTACAACCCCAGAAATTCAGAGGCACCCACACACCTGTCTGTTCCTTGATCCACCAGCGCCCACCCACCCGAGCGGCAGGTTGCCCACCTTGGCCGACAGCTCCCTCCCCAACTGGCATGGTCTTGACCTCAGCGAGGGCTCCAGCCAGGCCCACAGGTTTCCTCCCAGGGCCTGCATCTGCCCAGGCCCAGGGGAGGATTCCCAAAGGGTCCCTCACGGCCCCGCCCGCCCTCCCTCCGGCCGAGGCCTCTCACCAGGCCCCACCCCCGCGCGAGAGCTCGGGCCTGGACTCCTGTCCCGGGTCACCTTGAGACAGGGGCCGCCCTGCACCCGCTGCAGCTGCGCCTCCAACAGGGCCTTGGCACCCTCCAGGCTGGTGAGCGTCGTCAGCAGCTCATCCCGCTCGGCCTCCAGGCCCCGGACCTGCTTCCGGTACTGGTCCTTCTCAATGAGGCTCTGCGAGTACTGCAGCTGGACGCGGTCTCGGCTCTGGATGGCCTGGCGAGAGCGGGCGGGGGGACGCTGGGGCCGCGAGCCGAAGGAGGCCGGCGGGCTCGGCTGTCCTGGCCGCTGACCTCTCCGGTCAGGCCGGGGATCGGGGGTGGGAGTGGGGGGGGCTACGGAGAGACAGGGCCAGCAGCTCACATTATCTGCGGGCAGCGCCCCGTGCGGAATGCCGGCTCCTTGACTCTTCACGCCAACCCTCCGAGTCAGAGAGTCTCCTTAGTCTCATTTTACAGACAGGGACGCCAAGCCAGCAGTGACCGTGCTGCCGAGCCAGGCTCGTACCACGCTCCCCAAGCAACTCACAGCTTCCGTGGGACACGCTGTGTGTGATGCGGCTGGCCGGGGGGGCGCCGGATTCCCCGCTCCAGGGTTCACACCAAAGAGCGTGTCCACACACTGAGCACTGAACACTGGGGTCCGCGGAGAGTTGGGCCGAGGGCCGCAGGGACCTGCCACCCACGGCCTCAGAGGCGGCGAGGGCCGGAGATCCCAAGAGAAGTGCGGATTCCAGGGCCCACCCCAGACCACCTGAACCAGCGTGTCTAGGGCCAAATGTGAGTTTCCGCCAGGCCCCCAGGCCCATTCCCACATGTAGATGTCAACTCCTCCAGGCGCTTTCTAATGCGGTCCAAGGACAGAACCTCCTGCCCTCCCCGCTGGTGGGGAGCTCACGGGAGCATGACTGGGGGGCCTGAAGGAACGGGCCGGGGTCCTCGGCCCACGCCCCAGGAGAGGAAGGAATGCCACCCAGGGCCTGGGAGCCGGAACGTTTGAGGATCTCTTCATCAGCACACACGTGTGAGCCTGGCCCTTGATGCGTGGAGAGCAGGGTGGCAGAGGCACGGGCCGCAGGACCAGTTTTCACCGCTGTTCCAGGAGCCCCTGGGCAGGTGTGCTGGCGGGCGGGGCTGGCAGCCGCAGGCGCCCGGCTCCCGGCTCTCTCCTGGCCTGCCCGCCCCCTCCTGCGCTGGTGAGGGTGCCATTCGCCTCTGCCTGCGAGTCCAGGCCCGCCCCCTCCCCGCATCGTCCGCTGCACGAGCACCAGGGCCAGGCCCCCGGGTGGGCCGGCTCACCTGGTCCCGCTCCTTCTCGATCTCCTCCAGCTGGGCCAGGACGGTGGCCATGCGGTGCTTGTACAGGTCGCAGTCCTTCTGCAGCGTGCGGTGCTTCAGCCGCAGGTCCTCCATCTCCTGCAGGTACTGCGGGTGGCTGGCGGGCGAGGGGCGGGACGCACCAGGGTCAGGCTCCAGGGCTGGGACCACGGGCAGGGGCCCGGCAGGTCCAGGAGAGAGGCCTGAGCCCCAGGAACAAGGGCCTACCTCCCCAGCTGGCAGCCTGGGGTAGCTAACGGATAGCACTTCACTGGGCCTCAGCTGCCTCATCTGTAAAATGGGGCTCACAATCCCATCCCAGTCAAACTGGGCCTCCGCACTTCAAGTGTAACCTGCCCCCTCACCCCACTCTGCTTCCTCCACGGCGCTCCTCACCCTGAGGGACATGAAGTGAGGGACTGTGGATTATGCATAAGGTGTCCTGTTTGTCCCCCCTGCTAGAATCTGTCCTCCCCAGAAGGGACCTTCTTTCGCTCGCTGATGGACCGGGTTTTGAGAACAAACAAATATACAGCCGATGCTCAAGGCAGGCTGGCTGAGGCAAGCTGGTGCTGCTCATTCCGTCCCAGAGCCTCCCAAGGCTGTTAGGGAAAGGCAGGCCCCGGGTTCCTGTGAGTTTCCGCCAGGCCCCAGGCCCATTCCCACATGTAGATGTCAACTCCTCCAGGCGCTTTCTAATGCGGTCCAAGGACAGAACCTCCTGCCCTCCCCGCTGGTGGGGAGCTCACGGGAGCATGACTGGGGGGCCTGAAGGAACGGGCCGGGGTCCTCGGCCCACGCCCCAGGAGAGGAAGGAATGCCACCCAGGGCCTGGGAGCCGGAACGTTTGAGGATCTCTTCATCAGCACACACGTGTGAGCCTGGCCCTTGATGCGTGGAGAGCAGGGTGGCAGAGGCACGGGCCGCAGGACCAGTTTTCACCGCTGTTCCAGGAGCCCCTGGGCAGGTGTGCTGGCGGGCGGGGCTGGCAGCCGCAGGCGCCCGGCTCCCGGCTCTCTCCTGGCCTGCCCGCCCCCTCCTGCGCTGGTGAGGGTGCCATTCGCCTCTGCCTGCGAGTCCAGGCCCGCCCCCTCCCCGCATCGTCCGCTGCACGAGCACCAGGGCCAGGCCCCCGGGTGGGCCGGCTCACCTGGTCCCGCTCCTTCTCGATCTCCTCCAGCTGGGCCAGGACGGTGGCCATGCGGTGCTTGTACAGGTCGCAGTCCTTCTGCAGCGTGCGGTGCTTCAGCCGCAGGTCCTCCATCTCCTGCAGGTACTGCGGGTGTGGCAGGCGGGCGCGGGGCGGGACGCACCAGGGTCAGGCTCCAGGGCTGGGACCACGGGCAGGGGCCCGGCAGGTCCAGGGAGAGAGGCCTGAGCCCCAGGAACAAGGGCCTACCTCCCCAGCTGGCAGCCTGGGGTAGCTAACGGATAGCACTTCACTGGGCCTCAGCTGCCTCATCTGTAAAATGGGGCTCACAATCCCATCCCAGTCAAACTGGGCCTCCGCACTTCAAGTGTAACCTGCCCCCTCACCCCACTCTGCTTCCTCCACGGCGCTCCTCACCCTGAGGGACATGAAGTGAGGGACTGTGGATTATGCATAAGGTGTCCTGTTTGTCCCCCCTGCTAGAATCTGTCCTCCCCAGAAGGGACCTTCTTTTCGTTCGCTGATGGACCGGGTTTTGAGAACAAACAAATATACAGCCGATGCTCAAGGCAGGCTGGCTGAGGCAAGCTGGTGATGCTCATTCCGTCCCAGAGCCTCCCAAGGCTGTTAGGGAAAGGCAGGTCGGGGCCAGGCAGGGGGCGGGCGGGGGGAGCGGCCATCACCTTGTCCCGCAGCTCCTCCGCCCACTGCAGCTCCCCCTGCACGGCATGCAGCTTCTGGCACAGCTCCTGCCGGCTGTCCTGCGCCTCTCGCCAGTCATGCTCCAGGATGTCCAAGAGGATGCGCTCGGAGCCGGGGGCGCCTGGCCGGCTCACCTCCTGGGGGGGAGGGCGGGGGGCAGCGTTCAGGGCCGCCTCAGCCCCGGCTCAGGGCCCACCCCGGCGGGGAGGTAAGGGCGACGCACAGCCCTCCGCTCCTCCCCACTACTCTGCCTCCGTGGCCAAGAGCCTTGACCTCCCTGGACCCTGGCTGCCCCTTCTGCAGAGGGGGCGTGGCCCAGCGGCTCTGCCTGCCTTCCAGGGAGCATCTGGGCTACAAATGGGCTAAGTGGACGAGGGCGTGCTCGGACAAGCGGGACCAGGATCTTACTCCTCCACAAGAACCAGGCCTGTTCTCTCTTGCTCTGGCCCCCACCCACCATCTAGGACAGCAGACGGGTAACAGTTCCCAGGCCTAGTCCCCTCGGCCTAAGAAGGGGTTTTCAGAGAGTCTGAGCCCGGCCCAGGGTCCAGCCCCCAGACCCACACCCCAGCCAGGCACCCCCAACTTTATGAAATACGCCAGAGCCCCAGCTTTCTCCCCGACTTCTTGTGAGCAGTAACGGCCAGGCGGCAGGCCCACGCTGCCGCTGACCTGCCACAGGCCACCAAGCAAGCCCTGGGGTCCGCCAGGCCTCAGAGGTCTCAGCCTTTCCAGGCTCAGACTCCTTTACAAATCTAAGGAAGACTGGGGGCCCTCTCCCCCAGAAAAAGGCTCCCACACAAGATCAGACGCACTGTTTCAGGGCGTTCAGAGGCTTCCTGAGGTCTGCCCCCGCCCCACCGCCCCCAGACCCCAGGCTCAACACCCAGGGCGAGCTGAGGGCTGAGGTCCTCCACCCAGGGCTTCCGACGAGAGGCCAGCCAGGTCTCAGATGCCCGGGTCCAGCGTCCTCGTCCTCTAGCCTCCGGAGGACCCGTGAGCAGGAGGGCCTGGCCTCGCCCGGCGCCAGCCCGTACCTGCCGCAGCCCCTCCTGCAGCTCCTGCAGCGAGGTCACCAGCCGCTGGTTCTCAGCCCGCAGCTCCGAGACCAGGTCGGCGCTCTCGGGCTCCTTCTCCTTCTCCTCGGCGCCAGGGAGTGGCCCCCGGGCCCTCCGCAGCTGCGTGCACTCTTCCTCCAGCCGGCTCACCTTGAGCTTGAGCTGATCCACCTGGGGTCCAGGACAGGGGTCCGCTCAGGGAGGGAGCACGGGCCCAGCCCGAGGGGAGAGACAGAGGTCCCGCGCCTGCACTCGGGGTGCCCGCCCCGATTCCCAGAGGGGCTCAAGCAGGTGTCCTCCCTGGACACGTCCATGAAGAAGGGAGAGGCCAAGCCACCCTCCCAGGGAACTCTGCCTCAGGGACTTGTGGGCAATGGGCTGGATCCTAACGCACCCGCGGTTCTGACACCAAGCAAGGCAACAGAGCCGAGGGCCAGGATCCCAGAGGGGAAGGAGGGCTGGACCAAGAGCAGGAGGACCCAGGGGCTGGGCCCGCTCAGCCTCAGGCTCCGTGTGGCCTTGGGCAGGTCACCGCCGCTCCCTGTGCCTCAGTCACCTCATCTCCCAGGGAAAGGAGGAGGAGGAGGGTTTTGAGGGTCTCTCGCCCAGCCCAAGAGCCAGGATGCCCCCCTCAGACTGCCTCCCCACTCAACATACACACAGAACAGCCGTGCGTCCAATCCTCCCTTAAATATATTCCCCCCAGAGCCTCCACTAGGATCAGTTATGCTCTTGGTTCGCCCCCATCATGAATTCCCAGTTCTCTCCCATCCTGAGCAAGTCACTTACCTCCTCTGGGCCTCAGTTTTCTCCATCAGTAAAATGGGTCCATTCGATCCCCCTGCCCTGCCACCTGCCCCCCAAAGTCATTGAAGGAATCAAACAAGACAGCAGGTGGACAGAGGCCTTTAAATTACGGAGCTGCTGGGGGGGTGACAGTGGCTATTTTTACAGCTTGGAATAAAATCCTAGGACCACCACCACCACCTGTCATCAGGTCAGCGTGGGCAGCCAGAAACTGGCCAAGGATCCCGTGTGGGTGGTTGGGTGGTGGCCACTGGCAGAGAGCTTTACATACAACCAGCTGGCTGGAGTACGAGCGTGCTCCGCCACAGTGATTTTTCAAATTCATGTGAGGTCTGAGGTGGCCAGACAGTGACACAAGGAGCAGCAGGTGGCAGGCCACAAAATGAAGTCATTGTTGGAAAAAGACACAATGACCTCCGGGGCTCCAGTCCAGCCTGCTGGCGTCTGGTCCCCAGAAGTGCCCCGGCCTTGCTGGGAAAGGCCATCCAGCCCCACGCCCCCGGAGCCTGGCATGGCACTTCTCCCCACCCCACCCCCGACACACACACACACACATGCATGCACGCAAGGGTCTAGAGGCTGGGTCGGGCAGTTCCACGAACTCACAGCCCACTCCTCCTCCGCAGAGGACGCAGAGAGAAATTCATGACTGTCACATTCCTTTCCCTCACAAAACACGCTTTGTGAGCCACTGGAGAAAGACCGCCGGTTACAAGGGGAAATGTGGCCACGCCCGCTCCAGCCAACCGCAGCCGCAGACCACGGCCTCGGCCTTCTGCCCGGCCCGAGGCCGCCAGGCTCTTCGGATGAGCTCAGGGGACAGACGGGGCACCTGCAAGTCTCCGCCGCTCCCTGTGCCTCAGTCACCTCATCTCCCAGGGAAAGGAGGAGGAGGAGGGTTTTGAGGGTCTCTCGCCCAGCCCAAGAGCCAGGATGCCCCCCTCAGACTGCGTCCCCACTCGACAGACACACAGAACAGCCGTCAAGGCCCAATCCTCCCTTAAATATATTCCCCCCAGAGCCTCCACTAGGATCAGTTATGCTCTTGGTTCGCCCCCATCATGAATTCCCAGTTCTCTCCCATCCTGAGCAAGTCACTTACCTCCTCTGGGCCTCAGTTTTCTCCATCAGTAAAATGGGTCCATTCGATCCCCCTGCCCTGCCACCTGCCCCCCAAAGTCATTGAAGGAATCAAACAAGACAGCAGGTGGACAGAGGCCTTTAAATTACGGAGCTGCTGGGGGGGTGACAGTGGCTATTTTTACAGCTTGGAATAAAATCCTAGGACCACCACCACCACCTGTCATCAGGTCAGCGTGGGCAGCCAGAAACTGGCCAAGGATCCCGTGTGGGTGGTTGGGTGGTGGCCACTGGCAGAGAGCTTTACATACAACCAGCTGGCTGGAGTACGAGCGTGCTCCGCCACAGTGATTTTTCAAATTCATGTGAGGTCTGAGGTGGCCAGACAGTGACACAAGGAGCAGCAGGTGGCAGGCCACAAAATGAAGTCATTGTTGGAAAAAGACACAATGACCTCCGGGGCTCCAGTCCAGCCTGCTGGCGTCTGGTCCCCAGAAGTGCCCCGGCCTTGCTGGGAAAGGCCATCCAGCCCCACGCCCCCGGAGCCTGGCATGGCACTTCTCCCCACCCCACCCCCGACACACACACACACACATGCATGCACGCAAGGGTCTAGAGGCTGGGTCGGGCAGTTCCACGAACTCACAGCCCACTCCTCCTCCGCAGAGGACGCAGAGAGAAATTCATGACTGTCACATTCCTTTCCCTCACAAAACACGCTTTGTGAGCCACTGGAGAAAGACCGCCGGTTACAAGGGGAAATGTGGCCACGCCCGCTCCAGCCAACCGCAGCCGCAGACCACGGCCTCGGCCTTCTGCCCGGCCCGAGGCCGCCAGGCTCTTCGGATGAGCTCAGGGGACAGACGGGGCACCTGCAAGTCTCCGCCAAACACCAGCAAACACGGATGCCTTTAATCCTGGTGTACAAACTCACTTAGCACAAAATTATAGTGTTCATTGCTGTAAGTTTATGTTGCTTAGAAATAACAGCTCATTAAATTTGCACCTTATAAAACACGGTATTAAATCACAGCCTCCACACACCTGTCTGGAGGGGGAGGGGACCCACGCTGCCAGGAAAAGCACGATCAGCCACTCTGCTCAGCTCCGTCTGCAAAGCCTTTGTTAATTGGTTGTGGAAAAGCTCCAGTATGTTAAGGCAGACGTACACTAGCTACATTTAAAGAAAAGCTTATGTATTAAATGAATTTCATCCCTTACCTCCACCTGCTAAACTGGGGAAAAGGAGCTCTTATCTGCCCATGAGCAGATTCCTATAATCCTCGGGCCATCCCGGGGCTTCCCCAGTGGCTCAGCCGTAAAGAATCTGCCTGCAATGCAGGGGGCACAGGGCACAGGAGTTCGATCCCAGGGTCAGAAAGATTCCCTGGAGGAGGAAATGGCAACCTTCTCCAGTATGCTTGCCTGGAAAATTCCATGGACAGAGGAGCCTGGCGGGCTACAGTCCACACGGTCACAGACAGGACTGAGCGACTGAGCCCACACATGCAGGGCCGTATCATGCGCACCTGCAGCTGCAATGCTGACACACAGAGACCCTCCAGCACTTCTTCATCCGTCACCCGAACCCCAGGAGACTCTAGACAGGTGCACACACACACACACACAGGCCAACTGGAATCACACCCGGCTCAAAGAGGGGACACACTGTGCTGGCCACTGCCTTCCCAACAGCCAGGGCCAGGGCCATCACACCGTCCTCTCTGAGCAGGCTCTCCCCAGAGGCCCCCCGCCCCAACACTGCCCTGAGTAAAGTCAGAAATCCTCCATCTTGGGGCCCTGGGAAAGTACTCCAACCAATCTCTCTGAGCCTCAGTTTCCTCATCCATAAATGGGGGTCATAACAGGGCTCCCCGGGCCCCCATTCCCATGGCGTTGCTGCGAAATTATAAGAGCTGATGGACAGCAAGCCCAGAGGACCGTGACTGCTGCCCAAGAGATGCTCTACTGCTGTCGTGTCATCTGCCCCCTGACCTCCCTTCAAGGACGAGGAGACTGAGGCTCGAGCAGGCCTGGCCGCCTGGGCCCAGGAACCGGCGGCTCCACACCTCTAACCGAGCCTTGTTTCCCCAGACATCAGCTTCCCCGACCAGCACGCACAGCTGCAGGCTTCAGCGCGCCAGCGCACCCAGGCTCAGCCTCATCACGGTCCACAGCCACATCTTACTTCCTGGGCTGCCCCAGCCCCAGCTGAGGCTCACAGAGTCAGGGGGCTTCAAATCCCACCGTCCAAATCCCTCAAGGAGAACCCACCGTGTGCCGCGTGCGTGCTCAGGCACTCAATTGCCCCTTTTGTGACCCCATGAACTGTAGCCTGTCGGGCTCCACTGTCCATGCGGTTATCCCAGCAATAATACCAGAGTGGGTAGCCATTTCCTCCTCCAGGGGATCTTCCCCAGCCAAGGACCAAACCCTGTATCTCCTGCCTTGGCCGCAGGCACTGTCAAATCCTTAAGACAATCCTCTGCAGCGGGAAAATCCCAGCTTTCTCCCCATGCAAAGGCTCAATAAGAACCTGACAAAGAGAGGCTCAGTTTCTCAGCCCATCTGACAGAGAGAACTGACAGAGATTTGGAACAACATCACGAGGCAGAAGCCAGCACCAGAACCTGGAAGACCTGGTTCGAATCCAGGCTGTGCCTCTTCCCACTTTTCCAACCTTGAGCAAGTCCCTTTACAACCTCAACTTGGGCTGTACTTTAAAACAAGAACGTGCGTGGTGCCTTTGAGATTACATGATGTGACATGTGTAACCTACACGGCATAGAGTCACATCTGATAATAATATCAGTACCAACGGCTACTGATAATCCAGGCTTTGAGCATTCACCCTGCGCCAGGCACCATACCTGTCTTAAATTCTGCATGTTAACTCCAAGGAATCTTCCCACCTCAAGGTTTCTCTGCCTCAGCTCTTGCTGACCTTGGAGGCTGAACAGCTCTTGGTTGTGGAGCTGTCCTGGGCACTAAGGGCATTTAGCAGTACCCCTGGCCTCTACCGCTGATACTAGCAGCACACGCCTGGTTGTGATGACCAAAAATGTTTGCAGACATGACCAGAAGCTTCTAGGGACAGGGGAGCAAAATGGCCCCAAGTTGAGAATCACCCTCATAACTCAGTGAAACCGGTGATACCAACATCCCCATGTCACAGATGAGAAAACTGAGGCACAGGGCGGCAAAGAGACTAGCCCACGGTTCAACAGCCCGCAGACGGTGGCTCTGGGACACCAGTCAGCTACCACACTACCAGCATTTTTGGCCAAGCTGCTCCTTCCCGGCACACCCTGCCCCATCTCTCCAGGGCCTACCGCCAGCTGCTCCACTTGTCCAAATCCCTCAAGGAGAACCCACCGTGTGCGCGGCGTGCTCAGGCACTCAATTGCCCCTTTTGTGACCCCATGAACTGTAGCCTGTCGGGCTCCACTGTCCATGCGGTTATCCCAGCAATAATACCAGAGTGGGTAGCCATTTCCTCCTCCAGGGGATCTTCCCCAGCCAAGGACCAAACCCTGTATCTCCTGCCTTGGCGCAGGCACTGTCAAATCCTTAAGACAATCCTCTGCAGCGGGAAAATCCCAGCTTTCTCCCCATGCAAAGGCTCAATAAGAACCTGACAAAGAGAGGCTCAGTTTCTCAGCCCATCTGACAGAGAGAACTGACAGAGATTTGGAACAACATCACGAGGCAGAAGCCAGCACCAGAACCTGGAAGACCTGGTTCGAATCCAGGCTGTGCCTCTTCCCACTTTTCCAACCTTGAGCAAGTCCCTTTACAACCTCAACTTGGGCTGTACTTTAAAACAAGAACGTGCGTGGTGCCTTTGAGATTACATGATGTGACATGTGTAACCTACACGGCATAGAGTCACATCTGATAATAATATCAGTACCAACGGCTACTGATAATCCAGGCTTTGAGCATTCACCCTGCGCCAGGCACCATACCTGTCTTAAATTCTGCATGTTAACTCCAAGGAATCTTCCCACCTCAAGGTTTCTCTGCCTCAGCTCTTGCTGACCTTGGAGGCTGAACAGCTCTTGGTTGTGGAGCTGTCCTGGGCACTAAGGGCATTTAGCAGTACCCCTGGCCTCTACCGCTGATACTAGCAGCACACGCCTGGTTGTGATGACCAAAAATGTTTGCAGACATGACCAGAAGCTTCTAGGGACAGGGGAGCAAAATGGCCCCAAGTTGAGAATCACCCTCATAACTCAGTGAAACCGGTGATACCAACATCCCCATGTCACAGATGAGAAAACTGAGGCACAGGGCGGCAAAGAGACTAGCCCACGGTTCAACAGCCCGCAGACGGTGGCTCTGGGACACCAGTCAGCTACCACACTACCAGCATTTTTGGCCAAGCTGCTCCTTCCCGGCACACCCTGCCCCATCTCTCCAGGGCCTACCGCCAGCTGCAAGTCCCGGCTGCGCAGGACGGCCGAGTTCTTCTCCTCGCTGAGCTGGGCCAGACGCATGGCGATCATGTAGTTCTCGTCCTTAAGCCGCAGCAGCTCCAGGCTGCCCGCCTCCCAGTCCTCCCGCAGCCGCTGGCAGCGCTCCTGCGCCTGCTGCTGCTCCCGCAGCCGCTGCGCCAGCCCTGCCCGCTCCTCCTCCAGCGCCCGGCCCCGGGCCTGCAGCTGCTGCTCCCGCTGCAGCTGGCCCTTGCGAGCCTCCCGCAGCCGCCGCACCTCTGTCATCAGGAACTGGGTCAGGCCCTCCGGCCCCTCCTCATCTGCCGAGGACAGGGGAGAGAAAAGTCAGGTCCGGCAAATGACATCCAGCGAGACGGCAGACGGCACAGAAAAACCCAAACTGGAAACACTAGATGGAAACACTGGAACCTATTGTTATAATTTAGAGACAGGGAGAGCCTTTCCAAACAAGGCAAAAATCAAAGAGCTAGAAGAGATTTCTGAATGATGAAAAGCAACAAGACAAGCAACAAGAGTGGGAGAAAATATAACAAATGACACAGAGCCACAATATATAAAGAGCTCCTACAAATCAATAAACAAACCAAACCAAATAAAAATATGGGCAAAAACTACCAAAATGCAAATCCCCAAACGAAAAATAGCTGGTAAGCATATGAAAATACATTCCAACTCATTGTGCGTCTACATGCATAAACGCTCAGTTGTGTTCAACTCTTTGTGATCCCATGGACTGTAATCCACCAAGCTCCTCCCCATGGAGTTTTCCAGGCAAGAATACTGGAGTGGGTTGCCAGTTCGTACTTCAGGGCATCTTCCTGACCCAGGGACTGAACTCACGTCTCTCACATCTCCTACATTAGTAGGTGGATTCTTTACCACTGCACCACCTGAGAGCTCCCTTAAACTCACTAGCAATAACAATAATAGCAATAATGGTCGTACCACTAACATATGACTTTGTTCTTTGGTCTATATACATATATTAATTTATGTAATCTTCACAACAACACTTAAGGGAGATACTATTTATTGTACCCATTTTAAAGTCAGAGAAACTGAGGCACGGAAATGTCAAGCCATTTGTTCAAGGTTGAGCTAAGCTGTTGAGTAGTTGGTGAACATCTCTCAACAAAGTACAAACTTAAAACAACAACATATTTACATATTTAGCTGCAAAAAGAAAGGTTTTAAATAATCCCCGGATGAATAATGGTACAGCAAAATGGGTATTCATACAATGCTAGAAAGATGTATGCTGGCTTAATTTATTTTAATTGTTAAAATACACATTCTCTAAGAAATCTGACTCCTCAGAACTTCACCTGAGACCCACATTCGCACAAAGACGTATCTAGAAGGATGTTTCCAGCATTGAAATATTGCACACTGGAAACAACCTAGACCTGCATCAATAGGGGAAGGGTTAAATGACTATGACACATCACTAATAAACATGATGCAGTCTTTCATAACAAGTATAACAGATGTGGAAGAATCACAAAAATCAGTTGTGCCAAGAAAAAGTGAAATACAGAGCAAGACATATCAGATGATCCGCTGTGTGTGTGTGTGTGTATAACTGCCAAACTGTTAACAAAAGAGTTGAAGAAAGAAGTAAAGATCTTTGCTACTTATTCACAAGTCTCCGGCATGGAATTTTTTGCAGAAGAAACCGTAAACCGGCACATGCCGGCCACACGTTTCCGAGAACAGCGTCAAGGGGAATGAGCCATTTTGTGCACTTGGACTCCTAACGGCACCAGAAACCCAGCCCCACACTCAGCCTACAGAGGGGAGGCAGTTTCAGTTTCCTCTCTGCCTCGGTGGGCGCGCCTCCCCGTCAAGGATGGGGTCAGGAACCGCTCCCGGCGTCAGAGGCTGCGCCTCTGCACCCACCACGCGCCCACTCACCGAGGATCATGGAGCAGCGCTGGGCAGGCTCTTGGCCCGTGAGCAGCGTGAAGTGCTCGGGGTAGTAGAATTCCAGGGCTTCCAGGAAGGCCTCATAGCCCCTCTTCCCGCGGCAGCAAAGTCCCTCAGGCGCCCTGGGGACGGGGTGTCCATCAGGCGCCCTAATAGCAATAATGGTCGTACCACTAACATATGACTTTGTTCTTTGGTCTATATACATATATTAATTTATGTAATCTTCACAACAACACTTAAGGGAGATACTATTTATTGTACCCATTTTAAAGTCAGAGAAACTGAGGCACGGAAATGTCAAGCCATTTGTTCAAGGTTGAGCTAAGCTGTTGAGTAGTTGGTGAACATCTCTCAACAAAGTACAAACTTAAAACAACAACATATTTACATATTTAGCTGCAAAAAGAAAGGTTTTAAATAATCCCCGGATGAATAATGGTACAGCAAAATGGGTATTCATACAATGCTAGAAAGATGTATGCTGGCTTAATTTATTTTAATTGTTAAAATACACATTCTCTAAGAAATCTGACTCCTCAGAACTTCACCTGAGACCCACATTCGCACAAAGACGTATCTAGAAGGATGTTTCCAGCATTGAAATATTGCACACTGGAAACAACCTAGACCTGCATCAATAGGGGAAGGGTTAAATGACTATGACACATCACTAATAAACATGATGCAGTCTTTCATAACAAGTATAACAGATGTGGAAGAATCACAAAAATCAGTTGTGCCAAGAAAAAGTGAAATACAGAGCAAGACATATCAGATGATCCGCTGTGTGTGTGTGTGTGTATAACTGCCAAACTGTTAACAAAAGAGTTGAAGAAAGAAGTAAAGATCTTTGCTACTTATTCACAAGTCTCCGGCATGGAATTTTTTGCAGAAGAAACCGTAAACCGGCACATGCCGGCCACACGTTTCCGAGAACAGCGTCAAGGGGAATGAGCCATTTTGTGCACTTGGACTCCTAACGGCACCAGAAACCCAGCCCCACACTCAGCCTACAGAGGGGAGGCAGTTTCAGTTTCCTCTCTGCCTCGGTGGGCGCGCCTCCCCGTCAAGGATGGGGTCAGGAACCGCTCCCCGGCGTCAGAGGCTGCGCCTCTGCACCCACCACGCGCCCACTCACCGAGGATCATGGAGCAGCGCTGGGCAGGCTCTTGGCCCGTGAGCAGCGTGAAGTGCTCGGGGTAGTAGAATTCCAGGGCTTCCAGGAAGGCCTCATAGCCCCTCTTCCCGCGGCAGCGCAAGATGTCCATCAGGCGCCCTGGGGGACGGGGGTGGGAGTCCAGGGTCAGGGTGAGGGCCGCCCCGGGTGCCTGGGTGCTTTCTTCCACCTCCTCCACCCTACCCCCCAGTATGCCAGGGTCCATGTTCCCCAGATCTCTGACCAGGTGACACACATAGGTGCCTGACTCAACACATCTGTCTGTCCCAGCCAGGAGAGCCTGGACCCACCCCTCCCCCGACCAGGGGCATCTGCTCTTCAACAGCTCCGCAAGCTCCCGCCTGTCCCCTACACAGATACAGGGCCCATAAACGCAGGCTGCCTTCAGTGGCACAGAGAAGCCCCCTCCACCCACAAACGCAAAAAAAAACATCTCTCTCCTTGACCAATGCCTGAAATTCCATCAGACCCTCATCCCTTGGCCAGCTCTGTTCAAAGGCACGATCTATAGGAGAAGGCCCCCTCGGAAGGCTAAGGTGGGTCTTGAGCAGTTCAGGAAAAATAACTCTCCGAGGAGCGTGAGCGGCACACAGGAGGCGCGGGACAAAGAGAACCTAAAAAGGCAAAGGTCACTGGACCGATGCCAAGTCCACCAGCTGTGACCAGGAGGTCCCGAGCGCGGCCCGCAAGGCAACCCCCGCCAACCCCTGGCTCTAAGGGGGGCCCGGGAAGCAGGAGAAAAGTCCACACGCGGTGTGGGCAGCGCGGGCGCGCGGGAGGAGGCAGGAGGGCGGGCGCCCCGACCGTCCGGGTCTACCGAGGAAGAGCCCGCGGCCCCGGGGAGCGGAGCCCCGCGCGGCTCACCGGTGCGGTTGACGCGGCACGGGAAGCGGTAGGTGCTCAGCACCTCCTCTTCGTCCTGCTCGTCGATGACCCGGCACTGGCGCAGGTACGGCGTGAGCTTGGCCGGGTTGAGGGTGCGCGTCAGCCGGTGCCGGACGCCCTCGATCCGCTCCCACAGCGCGTCCTCCTCCGCCTCGGACCCGGAGCCGGCCCCGGCCTCCTCCTCGGCGTCCCCGGCCTCGGCTCCGCCCGGCATGGCCGCGCCCTCGGGGTCTGCGGGCCAGGGGCGCGCGAGGGTCAGCGCGGGCGCGGGGCGCCGGGGGGCGCCGGCCGATCCCCGCTCCGGGCGCCGCCCGCCGCCGCCGCCGCCGGAGCCCGCGCGGCTCCCCGCGCCCCGTCCGCCGGCCCGCGAGCCCCGGACTCACCCGCACGCCGGCGCGGCCTCGGGCTCCCGGGGCGGCGCTGGGGCGGCGGCTCCGGCGGCGCGGGGGCGGGGTCGGCGGCGCCCCGGCCCCGCCCCCGGCCCCGCCGCCGCCCGCGCTGCCCGGCCCTGCCCCCATCGCCGGCCGGCCGCCCGCACGTCCGCCCGCAAGCGCGCGCGGTCCCCGGCCGTCCGGCCGCCGCGCGCCTGCCCCCGCTTCCTGTTTCCCGCCCGCGCTCCGGGCCCGGCTCGGCGGGGTCCGGCGGCCCGCCCACACCTGCCCGGCCTCGGGGCGGGGCGGCGCCGGCGGCGGGGGGGCGGGGTCGGCGGCGCCCCGGCCCCGCCCCCGGCCCCGCCGCCGCCCGCGCTGCCCGGCCCTGCCCCCATCGCCGGCCGGCCGCCCGCACGTCCGCCCGCAAGCGCGCGCGGTCCCCGGCCGTCCGGCCGCCGCGCGCCTGCCCCCGCTTCCTGTTTCCCGCCCGCGCTCCGGGCCCGGCTCGGCGGGGTCCGGCGGCCCGCCCACACCTGCCCGGCCTCGGGGCGGGGCGGCGCCGGCGGGACACCCTCCCGCGCGCGGCCCCTCGCCTTCTCCCGCGCGCTCCGGGCCCGCTCGCACCTGGCACCTGGCGCTGAGCTCGGCTCGCAGCCTACGCGGCGGCCGCACGGCGTGCCGGTCACACCGGGACCCGGCGTCACAGCCCACAGTGCGCACGGCACCCGGCACACGGTGTACCCGGGGCCCGGACACCCCACGAGGCCCACGCATCACGCCAACTCCCGGCAGGTGCCGCACACCCGGTGCAAGTCTACCTGGTCCGTCTCAGAAAACGGCCATGCAGTGGAGAGCCAGGCTCCCCGCCCAGCGCTCTCCCCGGCGCTCAGCGGGGAGAGCAGGGAGCAGAAGATCCTGACCCCGGTCTAGGCTCTGGCCTACTCCCTTCCCGGACTGAGTGTCTCCAAATAGACTGCCAGCCCTGGCATCTCCCGTCAAGCTAAAGGTGGGCAGCAATGGAGCCTGAATTCTCAGGGCACCCCCCGCCTGCTCCCCTCTACATAGCCTCGCTGGAGAACAGCAAGACCAAGGGCCCGGTTCCCAAACGGTGCTCCTCCGCATGCTCTAGACCCAGAAATGCTTGGGAGGGGTTCTGTGGTCGAGACTAGGAATCCACACTCCCCCACCCCCTTGGGAAACTAGTAGTCACTTACCATGATAAAGCGTACACCTGCATCAGCTGGCACCCTGATACCATCTCTCCGAGGGTTAGATACAGCCAGTGGGACCCGCAGAGAGGGGCCGAAGAAAACTGTGAGCGCCCCAGACTCCTTCCCTACCCTCTGAATTCCATGTCGTGTGCATTTGAGCTATTTATCCAAAGAAACAAAGTTTTCTACAAATGAAGGCCAAGACATGCGGTCCAGAAACTGGCTTAACTTTCTATATCCTAGTGTTGTTCCCCAAATTTAATTAACTGTTTTTTGTTTTGTTTTGGAGATCCCCAGTTTTCATCAGGGAGGGACATGCTTTGGAAGTACTGGATTCTAGTGCAAATTCCTGAGTTCACAGAGGAGGAAACAGAGGCCCAAGAGGACAAGAGATTTGTCCAGCTTCACACAGAGAGGAAGCAAGGGGAGCAGGCCAGCGCCCAGCCCCAGGCTCGGAGCCCAGGCACATACCAGGCCTTCCTCCCTAAGGTCCCAGGTGCCTTTGGCTTCCTGTCACCCTCCCGCCCGCAGCCTGTTCATTGTGAATGCATTGTGACTTGGCCAGGAGAATGTGATGAAAGTCTGAGAAAATGCTTGGGTGAATTATTTCCTCATTAGGAAGCCTAAGCAGGGCCTGGAGATAGGACACAGAAACCAAGGGGCCTGCAGGTCAGTGGACAGAGAAATGGCCAGAGCAGGAGGTCGCTGGATGCCCAGCCATCCCGGAGAGGCTGTGGCTCCCGTCGACACCACGATCCTATATTCACATGCAGTTACATCACACTCAGACGCACACATGCCCACAGCGGGCGTCTAGCCAGATGGGAGACAAGAGGGGACACAGCTGCCCTCCCAAAACAGAGCTTCCTCATGCATCTGTCCCTGGGTGCCCCCAGCACAGAGGGTAGAGCATGAAATTAAACATCCCCTCCACGTATGTCCTCCCGAGGTTTGCCACATTCATCTCTCCGCAGCCAGGAGACAGAGGGTCTCCACCCCGCATCAGGGGCCCTGGCTCTTCACCCAGGCTCACTGTGACGAGGGCTGTTCTTCGGAGCCTCAATTTCCTTGTCTGCAGAAGGCAAGTGGTGAGTAATCCAGCCACGCCTAGAGAGGAAGACTCTAGGAGCAGAGAAAGTGCCCTAGGGACCTATGGTTTTAAGTCTGTCTCCTTGAACACATTCCTTTCCCACTCAATTTCTCCATTTGTACAATGGGTGCAATGGTCCCCCTATGCAGGGACTGCCTCGCAGCTGCAGTTCCTTCATCTGTGCAATGGGCACTGGGCAGTCGGTCCTCTTCCTGCTTCTAGCAAAGCGTGTCCCCGTGTTGTGAACCAACCCGATGTCCCACGACCTCTGACCCTGGCTGGTTCAAGCCACTCACTGTCCCACTCCCAGGGCTTTAAAACAGTGGAGGCTTCCCGGGGGGTTGTGCAAGGCGCCGGGAGGCATCAGTACGGTGCAAATTCCTGAGTTCACAGAGGAGGAAACAGAGGCCCAAGAGGACAAGAGATTTGTCCAGCTTCACACAGAGAGGAAGCAAGGAGCAGGCCAGCGCCCAGCCCCAGGCTCGGAGCCCAGGCACATACCAGGCCTTCCTCCCTAAG
Source organism: Tragulus kanchil (assembly GCA_022376925.1). NCBI lineage: Eukaryota > Metazoa > Chordata > Mammalia > Artiodactyla > Tragulidae > Tragulus > Tragulus kanchil. The sequence continues at coordinate 180,659,245 of JAIOJX010000004.1, read as the reverse complement.
GTCCCAGGTGCCTTTGGCTTCCTGTCACCCTCCCGCCCGCAGCCTGTTCATTGTGAATGCATTGTGACTTGGCCAGGAGAATGTGATGAAAGTCTGAGAAAATGCTTGGGTGAATTATTTCCTCATTAGGAAGCCTAAGCAGGGCCTGGAGATAGGACACAGAAACCAAGGGGCCTGCAGGTCAGTGGACAGAGAAATGGCCAGAGCAGGAGGTCGCTGGATGCCCAGCCATCCCGGAGAGGCTGTGGCTCCCGTCGACACCACGATCCTATATTCACATGCAGTTACATCACACTCAGACGCACACATGCCCACAGCGGGCGTCTAGCCAGATGGGAGACAAGAGGGACACAGCTGCCCTCCCAAAACAGAGCTTCCTCATGCATCTGTCCCTGGGTGCCCCCAGCACAGAGGGTAGAGCATGAAATTAAACATCCCCTCCACGTATGTCCTCCCGAGGTTTGCCACATTCATCTCTCCGCAGCCAGGAGACAGAGGGTCTCCACCCCGCATCAGGGGCCCTGGCTCTTCACCCAGGCTCACTGTGACGAGGGCTGTTCTTCGGAGCCTCAATTTCCTTGTCTGCAGAAGGCAAGTGGTGAGTAATCCAGCCACGCCTAGAGAGGAAGACTCTAGGAGCAGAGAAAGTGCCCTAGGGACCTATGGTTTTAAGTCTGTCTCCTTGAACACATTCCTTTCCCACTCAATTTCTCCATTTGTACAATGGGTGCAATGGTCCCCCTATGCAGGGACTGCCTCGCAGCTGCAGTTCCTTCATCTGTGCAATGGGCACTGGGCAGTCGGTCCTCTTCCTGCTTCTAGCAAAGCGTGTCCCCGTGTTGTGAACCAACCCGATGTCCCACGACCTCTGACCCTGGCTGGTTCAAGCCACTCACTGTCCCACTCCCAGGGCTTTAAAAACAGTGGAGGGCTTCCCCTGGTGGTCCAGTGGGTAAGGACACCGCCTTGCAGTGCAAGGGGCGCCGGTTCGATCCCTGGCCTGGGAAGATCCCACGTGCCGTGGAGCGGCTGGACTGATGTGTCCAATTGCTGAGCCGGAGCTCTGGAGCGCATGCGCCCAGAGCCGGCGCTCAGCAACGACAGATGCCACCGCGATGGGAGGCCCACAGGAGCCAAGGAACAAAGACGGATGAAAACAAATGAAAGACCGATAGAAGTGGCCCGCCTGCTCCCCTCCCTCCCCAACCCGACCCCCGCCCAAAAATAAATAAATAAATCTTTAAAAAAAAAAAAAACAGTGGATACCCTCCACTGGTGTCCCACCAAACTGGAGTAAAATGCACATTGCCCCAGACCCTGCCAGCTGCCCACCCCATCTCCTCCCTCAGCCGGTTCCCCCTACCTGAAATGCTTGTTCCTCAGCTCCTGGCGCGGAGGGCTCCTGCTAGTTATTCAAGTCCTGGGGCAAAGGTCACCTCCCTTGGGACAGGAGCCCACGAGTGCACAGGCAGCGCTCACCCTGCTCGGTCCCCATGCATCCCCTCAAGCCACGCTGCTTGTTTTCTCATCAGACAGTTCCCCACTTCTGGAGCACTTCACCGGTTTGCTGCCCACTTCTGCTGCAAGAACAGAAATGTCTTGGTCAGCAGGAGTGCTCTGGAAAGTTCCAAGAACAGTGAGGATGAGGAGTGGAGAAGGAGAAGAGATCAGAAAAGGAGAAGGCGGGGAGTAGGGGAAGAGACAGCAGAAGGCTGGTCAGGTGATTGCCAAGTGCCCTAGGGACCTATGGTTTTAAGTCTGTCTCCTTGAACACATTCCTTTCCCACTCAATTTCTCCATTTGTACAATGGGTGCAATGGTCCCCCTATGCAGGGACTGCCTCGCAGCTGCAGTTCCTTCATCTGTGCAATGGGCACTGGGCAGTCGGTCCTCTTCCTGCTTCTAGCAAAGCGTGTCCCCGTGTTGTGAACCAACCCGATGTCCCACGACCTCTGACCCTGGCTGGTTCAAGCCACTCACTGTCCCACTCCCAGGGCTTTAAAAACAGTGGAGGGCTTCCCCTGGTGGTCCAGTGGGTAAGGACACCGCCTTGCAGTGCAAGGGGCGCCGGTTCGATCCCTGGCCTGGGAAGATCCCACGTGCCGTGGAGCGGCTGGACTGATGTGTCCAATTGCTGAGCCGGAGCTCTGGAGCGCATGCGCCCAGAGCCGGCGCTCAGCAACGACAGATGCCACCGCGATGGGAGGCCCACAGGAGCCAAGGAACAAAGACGGATGAAAACAAATGAAAGACCGATAGAAGTGGCCCGCCTGCTCCCCTCCCTCCCCAACCCGACCCCCGCCCAAAAATAAAAAAATAAATCTTTAAAAAAAAAAAAAACAGTGGATACCCTCCACTGGTGTCCCACCAAACTGGAGTAAAATGCACATTGCCCCAGACCCTGCCAGCTGCCCACCCCATCTCCTCCCTCAGCCGGTTCCCCCTACCTGAAATGCTTGTTCCTCAGCTCCTGGCGCGGAGGGCTCCTGCTAGTTATTCAAGTCCTGGGGCAAAGGTCACCTCCCTTGGGACAGGAGCCCACGAGTGCACAGGCAGCGCTCACCCTGCTCGGTCCCCATGCATCCCCTCAAGCCACGCTGCTTGTTTTCTCATCAGACAGTTCCCCACTTCTGGAGCACTTCACCGGTTTGCTGCCCACTTCTGCTGCAAGAACAGAAATGTCTTGGTCAGCAGGAGTGCTCTGGAAAGTTCCAAGAACAGTGAGGATGAGGAGTGGAGAAGGAGAAGAGATCAGAAAAGGAGAAGGCGGGGAGTAGGGGAAGAGACAGCAGAAGGCTGGTCAGGTGATTGCCAAGACTTTCCCTTGTAGTGACTCAGTGGGCCTCTGAACACCATGGGTGTGAACTGCATGAGTCCATGTAATGCAGACTTTCTTAAAAAAAAAAAAAAACTTTTATTGTTTTAATTATTTATTTATTTGGCTGCACTGGGTCTTAGTTGTGGCGTGTAGGATCTAGTTCCCTGACCAGGGATTGAACCCGGGCCCCCTGCATTGGAAACACAAGAGTCTCAACCACTGGGCCACCAGGGAAGTCCCTAATGCAGACTTTCTTCAGTGAGTATGAGCTACACCGGGATGTCATCCTTGGTTGGTTGAGCCCAAGGACACAGAACCTAGGATGTGGAGGGCTGGCTATACAGTATAAGCATATTTTTCAACAGCACAGCAGTTGGTGCCCCTGACCCCACGTTGTTCAAAATCAACTGTACTAGGTTATTACGGTCGCCCCCAAATCGGCCTCAGAGCCCGCAGAGGCGGGCATCCACTTTTGTTCATTCCTCGAGGAAGGCCCCCAGCCCCAGCACCTTCTCGCTTCCTCTAAGGCAGCCCTTGATTGAACCCCAGGAACTGGAGCCTTGATGTCTCTCTCCTGCTACACTGGAAACGTGCGTGCATGGCAAGCCCGGGCTCCCCACCCCAGCCCCCAGGCTGGGCCTGGGTCGCACCCGTGCGTTCACGGCGAAATTCAGGGACCTGGCTCACAGGAAGGGCTCAGTAGGAGGCTGGTGAGTGGCCTGGCCATCAGGAGCATTCCTTCTGATGGGCTTCACGACACCTGAGCCAGACGGCCCCAGGGTTCAACCCCAGTAGAGCATGTGCTTGTGATCCTAGACAAGTCACAAGTGAACTTTCCTCTGCCCTCCATGTGACGAGCCTGATGCCCGTGCACAGCTGCGCTCCTCAAACAGCCTCCTCCTCTCCCACCGCCCAGGGTGCCAGAGGGGACCTGCTTCCCTGAGACTTATTTCACAGAGGTGGGTAAGAAAGAAGGAAGCTTGGGAAATTTTTGTGGCCAATTGAAGGCATCTGGGCCAGAAGGGTATTTAAGACTATCACTTTTCATTCGCTGTTAAAAAAAAAAAAAAAAGGAAAAGAAGGAAATCCTACTATTTGCAACAACATGGATGGACCTGGGGGCCTTACCTTTAAGTGAAGTAAGTCAGACAAAGACAAGTACTGTGTGATCTCACGTATTATGAAGAAACCAAAATAACCGACTCATGGAAACAAAATAGGGGTTGCCATGGGTGAGGGCGGGGCCAGAGAAAAGCGGGTGAAGGGAGTCAAAATGTACAAACTTCCAGTTACAAGATACATAAGTGCTGGCGATGAGATACACCATACGGGGATTAGAGGTAACAATGCTCTTTTGTACACTTGAAAGTCGATAAGCCAGTAGATCTTTGAAGTTCTCATTAGATGAAAAGAACAACTTGTAGCTAAGTGAGGGGGTGATGGTGAACGAAGCTTATTGTGGCAGTCATTTCACGAGATTTACATGTATCAAACCATGGTGTTGCACATCTTCACCCAATACAATGTTGCATATCCATTATATCTGAATGGACTTTCAGCTACTGTGAGGCTGCCGGAGAGCCCCACCCTCAGGAGAAGGACATCAAATCTCACTGTCCTCCCACCCTTTGGCCCCTCCTCCATAAAATGGCTTGATTCCTCCCCCAACCCCTCAAGTTACACCCGAATAAAATGGAGGATATAAGACTACCATTTTACAGAAATTGAGAGAACAGAGGAGGGTCGAGGCTTTGGTAATCTGGGTGAACCCTGGGTTCCCAAAGACGGGGATCCCAGAGCACCCTGAGGCAGAATGGCCTTGGAATGGCCAGCAGGAGCTGTGCTCCCGCAGCACCTGATGGAGCTGGAGACCCCAGGGGGACCAGAAGGAGAAGAGGCGGCCGTGTCCCCACCTTCTCTTAGCAGTAGCTGAGTAGAAAGGCGACTCACCCTCATCCCCATTCGAGTCAATTACAGAGGTTTGCGCCTGCCTTAGAGAGTCCAGGGCCAGGCGCTGGGCTGGCCTGAGGGGTCCCATTCAGGAGTCCAGGGTTGGGCAAATACAGAAGCAGGAGCCAGAAACTGAAAGTGAGCTGCTCCAGCCCACACCCCTCGCCCAACCGGGGTCCCAGCCACACGATGGGTCCTCTGCCTCGTTTTGCCTCTCTGCACCGCGAGGTAATTGGAGAGAGATGTCCCTCCCAGCAGGTCGCCGACCCTCCTCCTGAGAGAAGATGGAGACCCCAAGGGGGACGCAGGACACAGCCGAGGGCTGCCATGCACGCATCCCAGAGGAGGCAGCCGCTCAGGAACGTTGCCCGGGGGCCCTGAATTCCAGAGAAAGGCCGGCTGCTGAACCGCTGGGGCTGAGTCAGAAGGGCAGGGCGGGTCAGGGGCCTGCCTGCCGAGTCTCTGGGGCCCCGCTGGCTTGCACGCCTTCCTCTGCCGCCTGCTGGAACCAAACACCGATCCCGCAGACCCGGGTTCAAATTCCAGCCCGGCCACTTCAGAGAGGCCGTGACCCCGGGCAGTGCAGACAGTCGGGGCTGTGTGTCATTAATGAAGCCACGTGTTGCGCGCTGGGCACAGGGTCGCCGCTCAACAGACGCACAACAAACAGCTGTGAGTGCTTATCATCCACTGGGGATGCTGTAGAATACAGTTTCCAGAATCAGCTCCTTCCACTCTGAACAGCTGGACATGTGGAGCCATGTGGACAGTGTCGTGGTGACGTGCCACGCGGGGAGCGGGGAGGCTACCCCCTGGAGGCCCTCCCTCCCTCCGCGCCGTCCCCGCCCACCTGCCAGCACGGCTCCCTGCAAGTCTCTCTGCGCACAGTCTCTGGTGCCCTGGGCCGAGCACTGTAGGTTCAGTTGCCCCAAAAGCTAAGAAGGAGAGGGGTCCGCAGAATGGCCTTGGAATGGCCAGCAGGAGCTGTGCTCCCGCAGCACCTGATGGAGCTGGAGACCCCAGGGGGACCAGAAGGAGAAGAGGCGGCCGTGTCCCCACCTTCTCTTAGCAGTAGCTGAGTAGAAAGGCGACTCACCCTCATCCCCATTCGAGTCAATTACAGAGGTTTGCGCCTGCCTTAGAGAGTCCAGGGCCAGGCGCTGGGCTGGCCTGAGGGGTCCCATTCAGGAGTCCAGGGTTGGGCAAATACAGAAGCAGGAGCCAGAAACTGAAAGTGAGCTGCTCCAGCCCACACCCCTCGCCCAACCGGGGTCCCAGCCACACGATGGGTCCTCTGCCTCGTTTTGCCTCTCTGCACCGCGAGGTAATTGGAGAGAGATGTCCCTCCCAGCAGGTCGCCGACCCTCCTCCTGAGAGAAGATGGAGACCCCAAGGGGGACGCAGGACACAGCCGAGGGCTGCCATGCACGCATCCCAGAGGAGGCAGCCGCTCAGGAACGTTGCCCGGGGGCCCTGAATTCCAGAGAAAGGCCGGCTGCTGAACCGCTGGGGCTGAGTCAGAAGGGCAGGGCGGGTCAGGGGCCTGCCTGCCGAGTCTCTGGGGCCCCGCTGGCTTGCACGCCTTCCTCTGCCGCCTGCTGGAACCAAACACCGATCCCGCAGACCCGGGTTCAAATTCCAGCCCGGCCACTTCAGAGAGGCCGTGACCCCGGGCAGTGCAGACAGTCGGGGCTGTGTGTCATTAATGAAGCCACGTGTTGCGCGCTGGGCACAGGGTCGCCGCTCAACAGACGCACAACAAACAGCTGTGAGTGCTTATCATCCACTGGGGATGCTGTAGAATACAGTTTCCAGAATCAGCTCCTTCCACTCTGAACAGCTGGACATGTGGAGCCATGTGGACAGTGTCGTGGTGACGTGCCACGCGGGGAGCGGGGAGGCTACCCCCTGGAGGCCCTCCCCCTCCCCTCCGCGCCGTCCCCCCGCCCACCTGCCAGCACGGCTCCCTGCAAGTCTCTCTGCGCACAGTCTCTGGTGCCCTGGGCCGAGCACTGTAGGTTCAGTTGCCCCAAAAGCTAAGAAGGGAGAGTCCTCTTCCGGGGGCATCCAAACATAAAGCTGAGGAAGACGCAAGAGAGGGAAGGGCCGTCCACACAGCAGGAACAGCCAGTGCAAAGGCCCAGGGCCAGGAAATCTCACACTCTGTTCCCGAAGGGCCCCTCGTTCTCCTCACTTGCTGGGACTTGCACCATTCCGAGCCATCCGTCCTGCTCGCCGCAGTCCCCATGACTCAGACCCCACCCCACAGGAGGTGTGGGGGTCGTTCTGCCTGGAAGGCTGGTGAATAATCATCCATCTGTGTTCAGTGTTCACAGAGAGAGCTCAGACCCGTGCAGGGCTGAGCTCAGCCAGCTCAAGCAAGCTCTGGGCAGGGCCTCGTGCTCTCCCAGGATCTAGCCCGGAGGGCCGGGCTTCTTACTATTGCGAGACAGGCGAGGAAACCCAGGCTCAGGTAAGGCCAGAGGCGGGGCTGCCCATTCCAACCGGGAACCTGTTGACTTCTACAAGGTCTTGGTAGAATGAGCAACCTCCGTGTGGACAAGGAAACCAGGTTTAACTCCTAACTCGGCCTCTCATCTGCTCCTGGACTTCAGGGAACCAGAACCCCCTTTCTTAGCCTCACTTTCCACCACCCCTGCAGGAGGCATATGAATGAAGGAGACTGATGAAATGGACCTGCAGCATGGCACATGCTCTGGAGCCAGACTGCCTGCATTTATATGATTCTCAGAGCCTCAGTCTCCTTATCTGTAAAATGGGGAGAATAGTACCTATCAGATAGAGCTGTTCTGAAGATGAACATTTCAGCATGCTGTTGTTTGCTTTGTTGTTCTGCGTGTTTTTGATAGATTAATTCCTTTCATCCTCACCATAGACCTGGGAACTAGCCAGGATTACTAACTCATTTTATGGATGAGGACGCTGAGACTCCAGTTAAGGGCCTTGCCCAGGGTCACCCAGCTGGGAAGTAGGAGCTCTGGAATTTGAACTCAGACACAGTCTGGCCCTGGAGTCAGCTGGTTTTGTTTTGCTTTTAAATAGACCTTTTTTTTTTTTTTTGAATAGTTTCAAGTTCACAACAAAATTGAGCGAAAGGCACAGAGAGGTCTCGTCTACCCTCCGCCGCTGCACAGGGGCAGCCTCCCTCGTGACCCCCATCCCCCACCATCAGCTGGCTTATCAACACTGCCCAACACTGCAAACAGGAAGGCTTCCTGGAGGAGGCAGGGCAGAAGCTGGGTCTGGAAGGGAGGAGCCGACGCCTTCACCCCAGATAGGGGAACTCGTTTGTGCAGCAGGGAACACAGTGTATCCAGATGTGACTGGATAAGTGGCCGAGAAAGGTCCTGAAAAAACCCCAGGGAGTGAGGGTACCAGCTGTTCCCGCTACCTCGTGGGGCACAGCAGTCCACCCGAGGACGCAGCCTACAGCGACAGCCACCACGGACGCAGCCTGGGAAGCCGCGCTCGGGTGGCTCGTCTCTGCTCACGTGACCTCCGTGGGGGTCACAGAGCAGCCAGAGGCTGGACGGCTGGCCTCCTCGGTCCCCTCGCTCTGTCTTTCAGCCGCCTGACCACCTGGCCTCCGAGCATCACGGCCTCAGGGCACCAGCTTCCAGCATGACGCGTCCACAGAGCGCCCGCGGACGCCATCGCCCTTTATGACCTGGCCTTGGAAGTTGGCCAGAGTCTCTGTGGTCACTCTCTACTGGTCAGAGCAGTCGCAGGCTCGCTCGGGCTGAGGGTGCGGGGGGGGGGGGGGCAGGGCACAGACGGGGCCTCTCGGTGGAGGGGTGGCAGAGTCCTGGCAGAGTATGTGTGGCCACCAAACACAGCGCTAGACGCTTTTTAGAGTGTGTTGTCACGGCGGGTGACGGGGGCTGGATCAAGGGGTCCATCACGGAGCCTGCCCTGCCTGTGCACGGCAGACTCAGGCTCCTGACCCTGGATGGAGGGACCATATGCCTCACACCATTTTTTTTTTAACAGTAATTTAAAGTTTATTCCAGCTATAACGCAGATCATTCTGACTTCAAGGTAGCATCACATGGCATACTTCTGAGTCCCTTTCCTAGATACTCTGTTGTATTTATCTCTGTTTTATAGATCTGTGCAGTCTCTGGCACGAGGGGGGTCCTCTGAGTTTGGATCACATAGCAGTGAACAAATGGACAAAAGAACTTCAGAACTAGTTAAAGCAGGAGACCATTGTGATCTTAGAATATCGAGACAAATGCTGCCATTACTGTTTATATTTGGATGATACATTCTTGTTGCAAATGCAGCCTCAGGTGGTTTAAAGGGGTAGTCTGCAGGAAAATGAATTGTCCAAAAGAATATGTCGGGGGCTTCCCTGGTGGTCCAGTGGGTAAGGACACCGCCTTGCAGTGCAAGGGGCGCCGGTTCGGTCCCTGGCCTGGGAAGACCCCACGTGCCGTGGAGCAGCTGGACCGATGTGTCCAACGACCGAGCCGGAGCTCTGGAGCGCATGCGCCCAGAGCCGCTGCTCTGCAGCAAGAGAGGCCGCTGCGATGGGAGGCCCACACAAGCCAAAGAACAAAGATAAATAAATGAAAGACCAATAGAAGTGGCCAAAAAAAGAAAACGAATACACCGCCTTGATATTGGCTGTCCTTAGGTCCCGTAATTGCGGCTTGCCAGTGAAACATACCATCCCCAGCTGGGCCCGCGGAACATTGTGCTGGAGGATCACAGGCCAAATCACTAAATTCCTTATTAATCCGCCTCAGCGCTAGTCTGTGCTTTGCGTCAGGTTCCCACCCTTCCGGTGTGTGCTCAGAGGTCCGGCCGCAAGTCTTGATTATCCCGGCAGCTGGGAAGCACGGTCTCTTCTTCTCACGCCGGATCCGCCAGACACTGGCACCTTCTTACAGATCGGAGGTTGGACCGGGAGGGCGGGGCAGATGCCTCAAACCATTTCTTAAAGCTTTTTAAAAAATGGTGACTTAGGTATAAAACAGGACAAGGTGCACAGATGTTAAGTGGGAGCTCAACAGATTTTGGAGGGGGCACCAACCATAACAACACATATCTTATTTGGATGTCTTGGTGAGAATTAAAGGAGATGATACACAGAGAGCCTAGTACATCACGGCTGCTCGGGGAGTTCAATAGATGTACACCGGGGTGACCGCTCCCCGGGTCAAGACAGGGACCATTTCCATTGCCCAGTCACGAGGCGGCTACTCCTGCTCCTTTGGGCAGCACATATGCTAAAGATGGAACGATACAGAGATTAGCACAGCCCCTGTGCAAAGGTGACATGCAAATCCATGAAGCGTTCCCTATTTCTGAAAGAGAAAAAGAAATATATTAACATATATATGTGAAATCTGGAAAAATGGTACCGATGAACCCATTTGCGGGGTAGGAATAGAGATACAGATGTAGAGAACAGACTTGTGGACACAGCCGGAGAAGAAAGAGTGAGACAGATAGAATGGCACTGAAACAGATACATGACCATGTGTAAAATAGATAACAGGTAGGAATTTGCTCCATGATGCAGGGAGCTCAGCCCAGGGCTCTGTGACAGCCTGGAGGGCTGGGACGGGGTGGGAGGGAGGCTCGGGAGGGGAACATAGGTACGCCTGAGGCTGATTCGTGCTGCTATACTGCAGGAAACAAGGCAACGTGGTAAAGCAATTATCCTCCAATTAAAAATACAAAATAACGAATAACATGAAAAAGGAGGCCACTACTCTTCTGTCCTCTGTCACCACAGATTAGGTTCACCTACGTTTGTTCTTCATAGAGATGGACTCGTCCAGCATGCGCTCCTCTGTCTCTGGACTCTTGCGTTCACCACGTCGGTGAGGCTTTTTCACAGAGGTGCATGTGTTGGTAGACTGGCAAGTATGTGTATCCAGTCTCGTTACTGAAAAGCGTTCTGTTTTGTAAATATACTGTGTAACAGGCATCTGGGAAGTTCCTGTTTGGGAGCCATAACGAATACCGCTGCTATGAATATTCATGGGCACTTCTTCATGAGCATGTTTATGCATCTCTGGTGGCTTCAGAGCCAAGAGTCGGCTGGCTTGGTCGTGGAGCTGGCGTGTGTACAGCCTCAGTCAGTCTGCCAGGCCGTCCTGCCTCGTGCTTGACTGTTTTCCACGCCCACTGGCGGCGTGTGAGAGGTCCACCTGCTCCCCGACGCTTGGTGTGGGCAGGTTGTGTTTTACTCAGTATATCGGAGGTGAAGTGGAAACCAGTTTTCTGAATCAAATCTCACTACAAGCCATCGTTTCTAAGGCAGACCAAAGTGAGATGCAGTGAAAGCAAATACTGCGTATGAGGGAGACTCTACTAGAACATCTTGCTGTTGGTTTTGCTTTGTTTTATATGCTTATATTTTGTAGAAGCGATTAGGTATTGCTAAATTTAAACATAAAGTGTATGTGTGCCCTCGAAAAAACTCCAAAGCCCTTCCTTGTGGGCAAGCAGCTAAGAGGCAACGCTAAATAAAAGACCTCAGAACGGGAGTAGCTGAGGTGAGTATGGAATCCACTTCAGTAGAGAACTATAATCAACCAAGTGAAGGGGAATTTCCCTGATGGTCCAGTGGCTAAGACTCCACACTTTCACTACGAGGGCACAGGTTCAATCCCTAGTTGGGGAACTAAGATCCAGTAAGCAGCACAACCCAGCCAAAAAACGTGTGAAGAAGTAACAGTGAAAAAACAGAATTTAAATGCTATAATCTTCAACAAAGCAAGGGAGGCTCGGGAGGAACATAGGTACGCCGGGAAATGAGGCAAAACGTGGTAAAGCAATTATCCTCCAATTAAAAATACAAAATAACGAATAACATGAAAAGGAGGCCACTACTCTTCTGTCCTCTGTCACCACAGATTAGGTTCACCTACGTTTGTTCTTCATAGAGATGGACTCGTCCAGCATGCGCTCCTCTGTCTCTGGACTCTTGCGTCACCACGTCGGTGAGGCTTTTCACAGAGGTGCATGTGTTGGTAGACTGGCAAGTATGTGTATCCAGTCTCGTTACTGAAAAGCGTTCTGTTTTGTAAATATACTGTGTAACAGGCATCTGGGAAGTTCCTGTTTGGGAGCCATAACGAATACCGCTGCTATGAATATTCATGGGCACTTCTTCATGAGCATGTTTATGCATCTCTGGTGGCTTCAGAGCCAAGAGTCGGCTGGCTTGGTCGTGGAGCTGGCGTGTGTACAGCCTCAGTCAGTCTGCCAGGCCGTCCTGCCTCGTGCTTGACTGTTTTCCACGCCCACTGGCGGCGTGTGAGAGGTCCACCTGCTCCCCGACGCTTGGTGTGGGCAGGTTGTGTTTTACTCAGTATATCGGAGGTGAAGTGGAAACCAGTTTTCTGAATCAAATCTCACTACAAGCCATCGTTTCTAAGGCAGACCAAAGTGAGATGCAGTGAAAGCAAATACTGCGTATGAGGGAGACTCTACTAGAACATCTTGCTGTTGGTTTTGCTTTGTTTTATATGCTTATATTTTGTAGAAGCGATTAGGTATTGCTAAATTTAAACATAAAGTGTATGTGTGCCCTCGAAAAAACTCCAAAGCCCTTCCTTGTGGGCAAGCAGCTAAGAGGCAACGCTAAATAAAAGACCTCAGAACGGGAGTAGCTGAGGTGAGTATGGAATCCACTTCAGTAGAGAACTATAATCAACCAAGTGAAGGGGAATTTCCCTGATGGTCCAGTGGCTAAGACTCCACACTTTCACTACGAGGGCACAGGTTCAATCCCTAGTTGGGGAACTAAGATCCAGTAAGCAGCACAACCCAGCCAAAAAACGTGTGAAGAAGTAACAGTGAAAAAACAGAATTTAAATGCTATAATCTTCAACAAAGCAAAAAGAATATGAACCATAATAACTGGGAAATGGGTAGGAGGGAAAGTGGGAGAAAATGTAAAAGAGTGGATTCACATTTCATTTCAAAGAGATGATACATGATGATTAAGTTGAAGCACGTCATTTTAAAAAAATCACTCCAAATATTCCAATTGAAAGATAGGGTTGTCAGTCTAGCTAAAAATAACAACCACTCTCCCCCTCAAAAAAACCCAAATCTATGCTACTGACAAGAGATATGACTTAAATATTAGAACACAAAAAGGTTGAAAATGCAAGTATTCAAAGAGATATACCACACAAAGAACAACCAAAATAATCTGCTATAGCTGTCCAGTGTTACAGAGAGAACTTGGAGATAAGAAGCATTACTAGAGGGACTTCCCTGTTGCTCCAGTGGCTAAGATTCCACGCTCCCAATGCAGGGGGCCAGGGGTTCGATCCCTGGTCAGGGAACTAGATCCCACAAGCCACAACTAAGAGCTGGTATGCCACGACTAAAGCTCCCGTGTGCTGCAATGAAGACCCAGCATAGCCAAATAAATAATTTTTTTAAGAGAATGTGGTTAAAAAAAATACAAGCAAAACTTAATGGAACTAATAAGAGGAAGAGACCCATCTGTAATCGGGTAGGAGAATTTAACACATCTCCCAACCATTTGTGTGAATTTAGAAAAGTCTAACTTCACTAGAAATGGGATCAAAATCAACTATATTTCTCTCCACTGGCCCCACATATAATACATTTTAAAACTGAAACTATTAAAGTCCTAGAAGATAATATAAGAGAAAATTTAGATGACCTTGAGGTCAGTGATGACTTTTTTTTTTTAATTTTTATTTTACTTTTTACTTTTACAGAGTTTTGTTGTTTACAGATATGTATGAGCCCAGATGGTGATGACTTTTTTTAAATACAACACCAAAGACACGAGCCATGAAAGAAATCATGGATAAGCTAGATCTGATTAACACTGAAAATTTGTCAAAGACACCGTCAAGAGAATGAGAAGACAAGCCATGGACTGGGAGAAAAGATGCTAAAAGACACACCTGATAAAGGACTGGTTCCCAAAGTATACAGAGCTCTTGTTGTTTAGTCATTCAGGCATGCTTGCCTCTTTGTGATCCTGTGACTTGTAGCCCGCCAGACTCCTCTGTCCATGGATTCTCCAGGCATGAATACTGGAGAGGGTTGTCATTTTCTTTTCCAGATAAAACTCTTAAAGCTCAACAATAAGAACATGAATAACTTGACTTTAAAAAGGGGAGGGACTTCCCTGGTGATCCAGTGGGTGAGGACACCGCCTTGCAGTGCAAGCAGCGCTGGTTCGATCCCTGGCCTGGGAAGATCCCATGTGCCGCGGAGCGGCTGGACCGATGTGTCCAATGACCGAGCCAGAGCTCTGGGGCGCATGTGCCCGGAGCCAGTGCTCTGTGACGACAGGGCCCACTGCAATGGGAGGCCCACAGGAGCCAAAGAACAAAGATGGATGAAAAATAGATAAATGAAAGACCAATAAAAGTGGCCCGCCCGCCCCCCTCCCTCCCCAATCAGCACCCCTCCCAAAAAAAAGAAGCAAAATATTTGAACAGACACTTCCAGGGACTAAGCACATGAAAAGGGGCTCAACAACCATGTGTCAGAAGGGAATTGCCAAGTGAAGCTACAATGAAATGCTCCTCTGCACCTATTCAAATGGTCAAAATCCAAAACACAAACACCACCAGTTGCTGGTGAGGATGTGGAGCCGTAGAAACTCTCATTCATTGCTTGTGGGAATGCAAAAGGGCACAGCCAGTTTAGGAGATGTTTTTGTATAAGACCGTTTCTTACAAATTGAGCATACTCTTATACCATGGGATTCAGCAATCTCTCCCATCTTAATATTTACCCAAATGAGTTGAAAGCGTAAGCGCAACTAAATGCCTGCATGTGGAGGTGCATGGCAGCTTTGCTCATCGCTGCCCAAATCTGGAAATAACCAAGGAGTCCTTCAGGAGGTGAACAGTTAGATCAACTGCCGTGAATCCTGACAAGAGGCTGTGCCAAAAGAGAAATGACCTCTCAAGCCATGAAAAGGCATGGAGGAAAGTTAACTGCATCTCACTCAGCGAAAGAAGTCCATCTGAAAACGCCCGATACTGTGTGACTCCAGCTATGTGTTGTTCTGGAAGAGGCAAGACTACAGACAGCACGGTGATTAGTGGTTGGGAGGAAGGAAGGACGGCTAGTTGAGCACAGAGGAGTTCGAGAGCAGTGAGATTCTTCTAGGCGGCACCATAATGGTCTGTAGATCAGTATGCACTGGTCAAGACCCGTAGAATGTGCAGCACCAGGAGTGAACCTTGTGTAAACTTCAGACTTTCAGTCATGATGTGTCATAGTTTCACTGATGAAAACAAGGCGGTGTGGATGAGGGGGAGCTCTGTACGCGAAGACAGCACTAGATGAGACTTCTCAGTACTTTCAATTTTGCTGTAAAACTAAAACTGCTGGAAAATAATAAAAATCTGTTTTTAAAAAATGAAGCCATCTATATAGGAGCATGAAAAACATCAACTTCCTAGGAAGAAATCAAACAAAAGGTGTGCCAGACCTCGACACTGAAAACAACAAATAGTCTTGTGTGTTAGTCATTAGAAGGAAATAGACCACAGTGAAGTCCCGTTTCACAACCAATAGGACGGTTATAATCAAAGTGACAAACCATGCCAAGTGTCGGCCGGGTCGTGGAGTGGCTACACCCCTCTCACACGGCAGGGAGGATCGTGAAAGGGTGTCACTGCTTTGGAAAACCGTTTAGCAGCTCCTCAAAAAGTTAAACACAGTAGTGCCCTAGGACCCAGTCATTTCACTCCTAGGTATAAAATACCCAAGAGAACTGAAAATATATGCCCACACAGAAATATACACACGTGGTTCATAGCAGCATTACTCGTATTAATAATAGCCCCAAAGCGGAAATAACCCACATATCCGCCATCTGGTGGATGGATGAACCAATGATCTATATCCAGCAATGGAATATTATTCAGCCCTAAAAGGGAAAAAGTGCTGACACACGCTCCAACATGGGTGAGCCTGGAAATAACCAAGGAGTCCTTCAGGAGGTGAACAGTTAGATCAACTGCCGTGAATCCTGACAAGAGGCTGTGCCAAAAGAGAAATGACCTCTCAAGCCATGAAAAGGCATGGAGGAAAGTTAACTGCATCTCACTCAGCGAAAGAAGTCCATCTGAAAACGCCCGATACTGTGTGACTCCAGCTATGTGTTGTTCTGGAAGAGGCAAGACTACAGACAGCACGGTGATTAGTGGTTGGGAGGAAGGAAGGACGGCTAGTTGAGCACAGAGGAGTTCGAGAGCAGTGAGATTCTTCTAGGCGGCACCATAATGGTCTGTAGATCAGTATGCACTGGTCAAGACCCGTAGAATGTGCAGCACCAGGAGTGAACCTTGTGTAAACTTCAGACTTTCAGTCATGATGTGTCATAGTTTCACTGATGAAAACAAGGCGGTGTGGATGAGGGGGAGCTCTGTACGCGAAGACAGCACTAGATGAGACTTCTCAGTACTTTCAATTTTGCTGTAAAACTAAAACTGCTGGAAAATAATAAAAATCTGTTTTTAAAAAATGAAGCCATCTATATAGGAGCATGAAAAACATCAACTTCCTAGGAAGAAATCAAACAAAAGGTGTGCCAGACCTCGACACTGAAAACAACAAATAGTCTTGTGTGTTAGTCATTAGAAGGAAATAGACCACAGTGAAGTCCCGTTTCACAACCAATAGGACGGTTATAATCAAAGTGACAAACCATGCCAAGTGTCGGCCGGGTCGTGGAGTGGCTACACCCCTCTCACACGGCAGGGAGGATCGTGAAAGGGTGTCACTGCTTTGGAAAACCGTTTAGCAGCTCCTCAAAAAGTTAAACACAGTAGTGCCCTAGGACCCAGTCATTTCACTCCTAGGTATAAAATACCCAAGAGAACTGAAAATATATGCCCACACAGAAATATACACACGTGGTTCATAGCAGCATTACTCGTATTAATAATAGCCCCAAAGCGGAAATAACCCACATATCCGCCATCTGGTGGATGGATGAACCAATGATCTATATCCAGCAATGGAATATTATTCAGCCCTAAAAGGGAAAAAGTGCTGACACACGCTCCAACATGGGTGAGCCTGGAAAACATGAATCTGAGTGAAACAAGATAAACGCAGAAGGCCACGTGTTTTATGATTCCATTAATACAACTTTAAAGTCCAGAACAGGCACAGCCACAGAGACGAAGGCTTCCCCGGTGGCTCAGACAGTAAAGAATCCGCCCGCAATGGGGGAGAATCGGTTTCCATCCCGGGGTCGGGAAGACCCCCTGTGGAGAGAGGAGCCTGGCAGGCTGCAGTCCGTGGGGTCACCGAGAGTCAGACACGACTGAGTGACTAACCGCACGTAGAGATGGAAAGAAACTAGTGGCCGCCAAGAGCTGGGGAGGGACGCATAGGCAATGGCTGCCCGTGGGGGTGGAGTTTCTCTGAAGAGTGATAAAATATTCTGGAATGAGCTAGTGGTAATGATTATACAGTTTAAATATACATTTTTTAAACGTGCACAGTTTTTCTTTGCCAGGGCACACAGCTCGTAGGATCCTAGCTCCCCACCAGGGATGTGAACGTGAAACCTCAGCAGCTAAAGTGATCTAACTGCTCGAGCAACAGGGAATTCCCTGTGCACTTGTCTTCCTTTCTTGGCTCCGCTGGGTCTTTGTCGCAGTACATGGGCTCTTCGTTGCCAATGGGATCTTACTTCTTTGACCCGTCGTCGAACCTGAGTCCCTTGCACTGGAAGGCAGATTCTTAGCCGCTGACCCCCCCAGGGAAGTCCCATTCTGTGTACGTTCAACGAGCGAATTATATGGCATGTAAATTATATCTCAATTTTGAAAATTTTAGTAGCATTATTATGTGAAATTAAATACTGTCTAAATACACTGAGAGCTAATTCATTTTCTTGAACTAGAAGTCTCAGCCTTATACACATGTCAATTCTCAAATTATTCACCATCCCAATTTCAAATCCCAGAAGTTTTTCCCCTGAAAGGAACCAACTGGTTCTAAAAGGTATACAGAGAGGCAAAGGAAAAGCTATTGATATAAAAAAAAAAAAAAAAAAACACACAAAGAACAAAACCAAAAAACTCACTGTCTCAGACATCCAGAGCCATGGGAAGAACAGGAACTCACACAGTGTGCGTTGGTACAAGAGTAAACAAACGAAGGATCCAGAACCAACCCACGCGTCTGACTTACGTGTGACACAGCAGGGCAACGTGAGAAGGATGAACTCTTTTGAGGAAATGGTGCTGGGTCAACGAGATAGAATATTGTGGGGAAATGCATCTTGACCCCTATCATAGCTTCCTGCGGCTGCTGTGAAAAAACATTACCAGAAACCTGTGGTTTAAAACCGTGGAACTTTCTACCTTCACAGTCCCGGAGGTCAGAAGTTCAGAAATCAGTAGCACTGGGCCAAAATCAAGGTGTTGGCGGAGCCAGGCTCTCTTTGGAAGCTCCCGGGGAGACCCTGTTGCTCACCTCTTTCCATCTCTGGAGCTGCCGGCATTGCTCAGTTCGTGGCTACATCCATCCAGTCTCGAGGCAAGCAACTTCAAATCTCTCTCTGCTCCGTCTTCATGAGGGCTTCCGTGTGTGTGTGTGTGTGTGTGTGTGTGTGTGAGTGAGAGAGAGAGAGAAATCTCCCTCTATCTTCCTCTTACAAGAATACATGTGACTGTATTTGGGACCCAACTAGAAAATCCAGGGCCATCTTCCTCTCTCAAGACCTTTCACGTAATCCCTCTGCAAACACTTGGCGTATTAAAGCAACAGTTCCAGGAATTAGGAGATGCGCATCTTTGGGAGCCTGTTTTTCAGCCTGACATAACGCCTCCCTCACACCATGCACAGAAATAATGTCTAAATAAACAGAGATAAATTCCAGAAATGAGAAAGAATAAAAAATAAAGATTTAGAAGAAAGCATAAGAGAACATCTTCATGATCTTGAAACAAGCAAGGTTTTCTTAAACACTAAACAAAGGAGCTAATCCTTTGTAGTGGACCACATCAGAATTAAGAATTCTCCTTTAACAAAAAGTACATTTTTAAGAGTTTAAAGATGGCCCACAAAGTGGGAGAGGATATCTGTAACGCACATACACAGCAAAAAAAACCCAAAACAACTTGTGCTTGAAATACATAGAACTCCTAGGAATCAATACAAGAACATCCAACATAAAAAGACATCCCAGTAGCAAAATAGGAAATAAATCAACTATACACTGATAACTGTTTTAACTGTAAAAAAGACAAATAGGCAAAAGACTTGAACAGATCTAAGAGGATACCCAAATGGCCAATAAATACTGAAAAGGTGTCATTAGTCATCAGGAAATGCAAATTAAAACAATATCATGTGCTATACATCTGCCAGAATGGCTAAAATGAAAAAGGAAGAAGATGTCAAGGTTGAGTGAGAATATGGAGTAGTCAGAATTCGTGGGAACTTCGACTGTTACTAGCACTTTGGCAAACCTTTTGGCAGCTAAAACAGACTGTGTGGGGCTTCCCTGGTGGTCCAGTGGGTAAAGACACCGCTTTGCAGTGCAAGGGGCGCTGGTTCAACCCCTGGCCTGGGAAGATCCCACGTGCCGCAAAGCAACTAGACCCATGTGTCCAACTACTGAGCCGGAGCTCTGGAGCGAGAGGCCACTGCGATGGGAGGCCCACGCAGGCCAAAGAACAAAGATAAATGAATGAAAGATCAATAGAAGTGGCCAAAAAAAAAAAAAACAGACTGTGTGAGTGTGTATGCTTCAGTCGCTCAGTCATGTCCAACTCTTTACGACCCCGTGGACTGGAGCCCACCAGGCACCAGGCTCCTTCGTCCATGGGATTTTTCCAGGCAAGAGCACGCGTGGGTTGCCATTTCCTCCTCCAGAGGGGGATCTTCCCATCCCAGGGACTGAGCCTGGATTCCTGACTCTCCCGTCTCCTGCACTGGCAGGCGGATTCTTTCACCACTGACTCACCTGGGAAGCCAAAACCGACCTTTGACCTAGAAATTGTGCCTCTAGGGGTAGATCCAACACATACACTAAAAGACACATATCCCACTAGAATACTCATAGGACCCTATGTGTACTGGGGAAAACCTGAAACCTATCCCAGTAGGAGAACGGAAGACAACAAGTGTGGCAGAGGCACCCCGTGCCGCGTTCCCAGCAGACAACAGCAGGGCCAGATCCACCAACAGCATGTTGGGGTCAGACGCAAAGAGGACAGAAGTGCTTGAAATACATAGAACTCCTAGGAATCAATACAAGAACATCCAACATAAAAAGACATCCCAGTAGCAAAATAGGAAATAAATCAACTATACACTGATAACTGTTTTAACTGTAAAAAGACAAATAGGCAAAAGACTTGAACAGATCTAAGAGGATACCCAAATGGCCAATAAATACTGAAAAGGTGTCATTAGTCATCAGGAAATGCAAATTAAAACAATATCATGTGCTATACATCTGCCAGAATGGCTAAAATGAAAAAGGAAGAAGATGTCAAGGTTGAGTGAGAATATGGAGTAGTCAGAATTCGTGGGAACTTCGACTGTTACTAGCACTTTGGCAAACCTTTTGGCAGCTAAAACAGACTGTGTGGGGCTTCCCTGGTGGTCCAGTGGGTAAAGACACCGCTTTGCAGTGCAAGGGGCGCTGGTTCAACCCCTGGCCTGGGAAGATCCCACGTGCCGCAAAGCAACTAGACCCATGTGTCCAACTACGGAGCCGAAGCTCGGGAGCAAGAGGCCACTGCGATGGGAGGCCCACGCAGGCCAAAGAACAAAGATAAATGAATGAAAGATCAATAGAAGTGGCCAAAAAAAAAAAAAACAGACTGTGTGAGTGTGTATGCTTCAGTCGCTCAGTCATGTCCAACTCTTTACGACCCCGTGGACTGGAGCCCACCAGGCACCAGGCTCCTTCGTCCATGGGATTTTTCCAGGCAAGAGCACGCGTGGGTTGCCATTTCCTCCTCCAGAGGGGGATCTTCCCATCCCAGGGACTGAGCCTGGATTCCTGACTCTCCCGTCTCCTGCACTGGCAGGCGGATTCTTTCACCACTGACTCACCTGGGAAGCCAAAACCGACCTTTGACCTAGAAATTGTGCCTCTAGGGGTAGATCCAACACATACACTAAAAGACACATATCCCACTAGAATACTCATAGGACCCTATGTGTACTGGGGAAAACCTGAAACCTATCCCAGTAGGAGAACGGAAGACAACAAGTGTGGCAGAGGCACCCCGTGCCGCGTTCCCAGCAGACAACAGCAGGGCCAGATCCACCAACAGCATGTTGAGTGAAAGGAGCTCCAGACGCAAAGAGGACAGAAGACCAGAGGATGCTGTTCACCCAGAAAGCAAAAACATCACAATCCCAGAGGTCAGGACAGTTAGTTCCCTTGGTGGGGAGTTGGAAGAGGGCACAGAGGAGACTCATGGAAAGCTGATTGGGTGCATGTCTTTTGTGTGTGTGTGTGTGTGTTCATGTGTCTGTCTGCAGGCTGGCCGCATGTTCTGTTCACCCTGTGTGCTCTTAGGATATAGATACAGGCATCTGGTCGCTCAGACAGTAAAGAATCCACCTCCAGTGTGGGAGGACCAGGGTTGATCCCCAGGCCGGGAAGATCCCCTGGAGGAGGGCATGGCCGCCCACTCTGGCATTCTTGCCTGGAGAATCCCAAGGACAGAGGAGCCTGGTGGGCTACAGTGCAGGGGGTCGCAAAGAGTTGTCGGATGCAACTGAGTGACTAACAAGCACACAATCACGTGGATCAAATGCAAAAGGGGCATTAAGTGGCAAGAGCAAATGCAGGATGTTGACTGCGGGCCACTGTTTCTTTTTTATGGGCATGTGTGAATATGTGTCTGCACACATACATGCATATGCACAGGCAGGGACTGTTTCTGGAAGAAAATGGAAGAAACTGCCCTCACTTTATTGCCTTTCAGAGAGGAACTGGAAGCCTCCATAAGGTTTTTTTTTTTTTTTTTTTTTTGTAAAGATTTATTTATTTTTTTTTTTTGGGGTGGGGTTGGGGAGGGAGGGGAGCGGGCGGGCCACTTCTATTGGTCTTTTGTTTCTCTATGTTCATCCGTCTTTGTTCTTTGGCTCCCGTGGGTCTCTCATCGGTCTCTCATCGCGGTGGCGTCTGTTGTCGCACAGCACCGGCTCTGGGCACCTGCGCTCCAGAGCTCGGGCTCGGTGATTGGACACATCAGTCCAGCCGCTCCGCGGCACGTGGGATCTTCCCAGGCCAGGGCACGAACCGGCGCCCCTTGCACTGCAAGGCGGTGTCCCTACCCACTGGACCACCAGGGGAAGCCCCCTCCATAAGGTTTTTAATCAGGTATTCCTGGTCCGGAGAATGGGGGTTATCTCTCCCACTTTACGCTGAGGCCAACAGAACCCATGTGTGCCGAGCAGTTGGCCAGAGGTCTCTTCTACTGATTTTTTTTTTGGCCACTTCTATTGGTCTTTCATTTATTTATCTTTGTTCTTTGGCCTGAGTGGGCCTTCCGTCGCAATGGCCTCTCTAGCTGTGGCGTCTGTAGCTGCAGAGCTCCGGCTCTGGGCGCATGCGCTCCAGAGCTCCGGCTCGGTCGTTGGACACATTGGTCCAGCCGCTTCGCGGCACGCGGGATCTTCCCAGGCCAGGGATCAAACCGGCGCCCGTTGCACTGCAAGGCGGTGTCCTCGCCCACTGGACCACCGGAGAAGCCCCGGAGGTCTCTTCTAAAGGGCTTGTCTGCAGGGCAAGGACCGGGCTGGAGCCTCGGACCGCAGTGCTTCAAAATGGGCACAAGGTGGCGCTCGCCCCCCACAGGTGCCACCAGGTCCCCGCCTCTGAGGGCGGTGGCCGCGGGAAGGAGGGAGGGAGGCGGGCAGGCTGCTGCTTCTGCACGCGCGTCACACACATCTGGGCCCTGGGGCTGGAAGGGCGAACAGCGGGGGCGCCCTCCCTGCTCCAGGAGGCGGGGCTGGAAGGACTGGGAGCCCCAAAGGAGGGAAAAGAGCTAAGTCTCTCCACCTGGGACGAAGCGGTGGGACTCGAATTTAGGATCTGTGGTGTCCTGAATGGTAACCCTTACACCCCAAAGACAGATCCACCTGGAACCGAGGATGTGACTTTACCTGGGAAAAGAGCCCCGGCGGCAGGTGTAAATAAGAAAAGGGTCTTGAGAAATGAGATTATCATGGGTTATCCGGGTGGGCCCTGAACCCGATGACAAAACATCCTCCTAAAAAAAGGCTGACACAGACAAGGCCAGGAAAAAACAGGCAGAGACTCGGGGCGTGCGGCCACAAGCAAGGAACACCCGGAGCCACCGGCGACTGGAAGCCTTGCGAGGGAGCCAGGCTAGCCGGCAGGGCGCTGGGCGAATACATCACTACTGGCTTAAAGCAGAGTGCCGGGAGGCCCCCAGAGTGTGGCCATTGGCTGGAGCACCCACGAGAAGCTGACTGAGATGTTTAAATCCTCTTCCTGCTGCTCTGCCTGCTGACCTTCCCCCAACCCCAATGGCCTGCGATGGCACCCAAGCCCCCAACTCCTGACCCCCCTCTTTTCTCCCCAAACCCACTGCTTTCACACCTTCTGCTTTGGGTGCCCCCTGTCTGGGCAGCCCTTCCCTCACGGGCCCCCGGGGCCGCTCCTGAATGCCCCTCAAGGCCCTCCGTAAGGACCGTCTCTAAGTGTCTCAGGATGTTCTGACTCAGGGGCTCCCAGCACACCTGGGCTCCTCCGTTTCCCCGGCACACTGTGTCCACTCATTCGTTGTACTGACCATGGCAAATGGCATGGAATGATGACCTCTGGGGGCACCTCGGTATCACCGCTGTCAGCTCAGCTGTGCGTCCCCCCACTGGCCCTCCGGTCTCTCCACCCACACAGCTGCTGTGCTGGCTCAGGCTGCCCAGGTCTCACCAAGACCCGGTGCCACGGCCTCGCCGGTCTCCGCGCCCCGGTCTGGCCCTCCGGCCCGTCATAGCCTTGGTCTGCAGCCTTGGTGCTCAGATCTGCCACGTCACTCCTCTGCTCCAAAGCCTTGTCCGCAGCTCCCCGCTGCCTTAAGGCGAGTGTCCACAGGGAATGACCATTCTTTACACGCCTCCTCCCACCTCTGACCACGCCCTGTCGATGTCCATCACACCCGTGTGCTGCGCACCCCTGGGCCTCAGCATAGACAGGGTCCTTCCCCACAAAGCCCTCTCCCGCAGGCTGACCACACACCAGGGACTGCTTTAAGCGCTTTACAGGAGTGAAACCTTTTAACTTTCCCAACAGGCCCAGGAGAAAGGCTCCCTCCCTGTGTCCAGTTCACAGCTGGGAAAACTGGGGCCCAGGTGGGAGAGGAACGATTCAGAAGTGGCAGAAGAATCTGATTGCAGGCCACACTGTCATTCCCCCAGCGGGGTCCTCAGAAGTGCCGATACCTCCCCGATCCATGCCACCACCACCGAACCCCAGAGCCCGAGGTTAGCGGCTCTCTCCTCTGTGGGTTCTGAATTCTGTAAACCGCTCCTCACTGCACTGTGCAGGAATGAGTCCGTCACTCAGCAGACTCCCTACCAGGAAGTTTCTGGATAACTTCCCTTGATTTCTTCAGGTCCATGGTAACTGGCACAGGGTAAGGGGTTCAGTAAACTAGAATGAATGAGTAAATGGTTCCCAGGGACGTCGGGTCCGGAGGCTCTCACCCTCCTCAAAGAAAAGAATACATTATGCAAATTCTCTGGGGCCAGACCTCTTCCTTCTCCCTCCTCCTGCCCCCACCCCAGTTTCTGGGAGGGCACTGGGCTCTCAGAAAACGCCCCAGGCTGTCTAGTGGTGTGTTTCTGGGAAAAGGCACTGGTGAATGATGACCTCTGGGGGCACCTCGGTATCACCGCTGTCAGCTCAGCTGTGCGTCCCCCCACTGGCCCTCCGGTCTCTCCACCCACACAGCTGCTGTGCTGGCTCAGGCTGCCCAGGTCTCACCAAGACCCGGTGCCACGGCCTCGCCGGTCTCCGCGCCCCGGTCTGGCCCTCCGGCCCGTCATAGCCTTGGTCTGCAGCCTTGGTGCTCAGATCTGCCACGTCACTCCTCTGCTCCAAAGCCTTGTCCGCAGCTCCCCGCTGCCTTAAGGCGAGTGTCCACAGGGAATGACCATTCTTTACACGCCTCCTCCCACCTCTGACCACGCCCTGTCGATGTCCATCACACCCGTGTGCTGCGCACCCCTGGGCCTCAGCATAGACAGGGTCCTTCCCCACAAAGCCCTCTCCCGCAGGCTGACCACACACCAGGGACTGCTTTAAGCGCTTTACAGGAGTGAAACCTTTTAACTTTCCCAACAGGCCCAGGAGAAAGGCTCCCTCCCTGTGTCCAGTTCACAGCTGGGAAAACTGGGGCCCAGGTGGGAGAGGAACGATTCAGAAGTGGCAGAAGAATCTGATTGCAGGCCACACTGTCATTCCCCCAGCGGGGTCCTCAGAAGTGCCGATACCTCCCCGATCCATGCCACCACCACCGAACCCCAGAGCCCGAGGTTAGCGGCTCTCTCCTCTGTGGGTTCTGAATTCTGTAAACCGCTCCTCACTGCACTGTGCAGGAATGAGTCCGTCACTCAGCAGACTCCCTACCAGGAAGTTTCTGGATAACTTCCCTTGATTTCTTCAGGTCCATGGTAACTGGCACAGGGTAAGGGGTTCAGTAAACTAGAATGAATGAGTAAATGGTTCCCAGGGACGTCGGGTCCGGAGGCTCTCACCCTCCTCAAAGAAAAGAATACATTATGCAAATTCTCTGGGGCCAGACCTCTTCCTTCTCCCTCCTCCTGCCCCCCACCCCAGTTTCTGGGAGGGCACTGGGCTCTCCAGAAAACGCCCCAGGCTGTCTAGTGGTGTGTTTCCTGATTACTGATGAAACCAGGGCTTAAGCTGGTGAATCATGAGCCGCCGCCAGCCAGGGCATGTTGGAGTGCAGAGCGGGAAGCGAGAAGTCGGGCTCCCCACCAACCCCTCTTGCCATCACTGTGTGGCCTCCCCAGCCTCGGGGGTCCTGGTGACACGGCTGGAAAAGGACTACCCCGGGGGACTTCCCTCCTGGTCCAGGGGTTAAGACTCCTCACTGCCAATGCAAAGGGGCGTGGGTTTGATCCCTGGCCAGGGAACTAAGATCCCACCTACCAGTGATGCTGCTGAAAGATAAAAAAAGAAGAGAGAAAAGAACTAGCCCTGGACACAGGGACTTGAGCAACTCCTAGACTGCCCCCACTCCTGTTACACAGCCCAGCAGTTCACAAGCCCCCTTCCCTCATGATCTTGTGACTCGTTGATTATTCCTAGGGAGGTGCTAAAGCCCCATTTAGAGGTAGGGAAACCAACTCAGGGAGAGAGAACTACCAGAGATTCCCTGCAGGAAGTAAACAGGGCACAGGAAATTGAATCCGTTTTCTGCCTCCCAAGGCGATTCAAAGCAAGACTAGCCATTTCTTGATTCATAGGTCACACCCTGAGAACAGGGGTTTCCAACTTCAGGGATCTAATACCTGATGACCTGAGGTGGAGCTGATGTCATAGTAATAAGAATAAAGGACACAATCAGTGCAATGCGCCTGAATCACCCCAAACCATCCCTATCCCTCCCCTGTCTGGAAAGACGGTCTTTCACAAAACCAGTCCCTGGCGCCAAAAAGGTCAGGGACTGTTGTCTTTGAGGACAAAGGAGCAAAAAGTATGAACCTCCACCTCTGACCCTGACACACCTGGAGGAATCTTATCAGACATCACAGGGACTTGAGGCAAGTGAGGAACCTACAAGCCAACGGTTAAGGGCTCATGTCCAGGTACCAGCCGCAGCTTGGCTCCTAACAAGTCACAGAGCTCCTGTGACCTTGGACAAGTCTCTTAGCTTCTGTAGTCCTCAGTTTTCCCATCAGAAAGATGGGAGGAACTCTGACTACCTACACATCACAGGATTGTTGTGAGGATTGTCTGAGTTAACACAGAAAGGGCTTAGAACAGGTGAGGCATGCTCAAGAAACAGCACAGGTGTTTCAAAGGGTGTTTTGAAGGAATTGTTTCCCCGAGGAGGAAGCATTTGGACTGAGTGTTCACCACACCTGTCTGATGGGACGCTCAGACCTGGGGCCTCCTTACAAATCCCAAGGCCTGTCTCTCCCCAGACCTGGCAGGTCTGAGACTAACTCTGGGAAGCTGGGGTTTTTAATAAGAGCCCCAGGGGGCTGCTTGGATCACACAGGCCTGGGAATCCCAGGGGCTGAGTGTCATGTCTTTTTTGTAGACTCTTCTGGAAAGATACCTTTCACCCACCTGTCGACATGTCCTTGGGGGAAAACCCAATTTCTCTTTTTCCCAGTTAATACTAATATTTAGCTGGTAGTAACTAGTCACTAGGGACTTCCCAGGTGGCTCAGTGGTAAAGAATCCACCTTCCAAAGCAGAGGACTCAGGTTCAATCCGGGGCTGAGAAACTAAACTCCCATAGGCTGCAGGGCAACTAAGCCCATAGTCCACAACTCCTGAGGCCGCATGCAGCAGCTAAGGCCCAACGCAGCCAAATACATAAATAGTAAGACAAAAAAGATTCTCTAGTAGCAGGCACTCTCCTGTGCTTGTGTGCTCAGTGATCAGTCATATTCGACTCTTTGCAACCCCGTGGCCCACGAGACTCCTCTGTCCATGGGATTCTCCAGGTGAGAGTACCGGAGGGGGTTGCTATTTTCTCCTCCAGGGGATCTTCCCGACCCAGGATTCCAGTCTTCTGCATGGACAAGTGGGTTCTTTGCTAAATTAATTCCAATCACCAACAGCCCTCTGATAAAAGTCCTCTCTTCAGCCCCATTTTATATTTATTTATTTATTTATTTATTTATGGCGAGGGCAGGCTGAGGAGGGAGGGGGGCGGGTGGGCCACTTCTATTGGTCTTTCATTCATCTGTTTTCATCCATCTTTGTTCTTTGGCCCGTGTGGGCCTCCCATCGCAGCGGCCTCTGTTGTCACAGAGCAGCGGCTCTGGGCGCATGCGCTCCAGAGCTCCGGCTCGGTCGTTGGACACATCGGT
Organism: Tragulus kanchil; assembly: GCA_022376925.1. Lineage (NCBI taxonomy): Eukaryota > Metazoa > Chordata > Mammalia > Artiodactyla > Tragulidae > Tragulus > Tragulus kanchil. The sequence continues at coordinate 180,631,395 of JAIOJX010000004.1, read as the reverse complement.
CCAGCCACTCCGTGGCACATGGGATCTTCCCAGGCCAGGGATCAAACCGGCGCCCCTTGCACTGCAAGGCAGTGTCCTTACCCACTGGACCACCAGGGAAGTCCAGCCCCATTTTAGAGAGCCCAAAACTGAGGCCTGGGAAGTTAGTCACTTGCCCAAGGTCACTGCTGTGGGAAATTGCCTAGAGGCTCCAGCTCAGAGCAGGTCTCTCAGGAACTAGAAAGTCTTCCCTCGTTTTCGAGCAGCTTTGCAGAGTAGAGGCCGGGGCCCCTGCCCCAGGCCCTTGTCCTCCCTAGGTCCACGCAATACCACTGACTCCATCTCAGTGGCTCCTTTTCCTGACTCCCTTCCACCTCCTGGCCTGGGGCAAGAGAGGGCGCTCCAGAGCCACGGAAAGTCCAGGTTTTGAGGCCCTGAGGAGTGAGCTCACCCCCCACCCCCCCCCATAACATCCCCTGGCTCCCTCGCCCACACCTTTTTCCAGGTCCATCATGTGGCTAGTATCTCTCTGGAAATGCCGTGTCCTTGATCAAGCTGTTTCCCAGGCCAGGCACATCCTTCCTAATTTTAGGCTACCATGTTGAGAAGCTGGCTTCCTCCTGGAAGCCCTCCCTGACTGCCTTCTCTGGGTCAGCCGTCTCCTGGAGCCCCACTGCCCACTGGGGGACGGCTGCCTCACTTTGTCCCTACGTCTGTCACCAGGTTCTCTGTGCTGGGGGTGGGGTATGGGGCAGGAGAAAGAGAGGGCAGGAGTCGCTGACCTCCTCCTGGGTTAGGCGGAGGAAGCAGGCCAGGCCAGGTCTCCCTCCGCCCAGCCTCTTTCTTCACTGCCGGTGACGCTCAGGCCTTCAGTCCATATCTCCTATCGGGCAACCGCAGGCGGGGCTGCCTGGCGGCAGGAGGGCAGGGCTGTTTGCTCCTCACGGGCGCTTTGGCCGGCCTCACCTCTGTCTGCCCCTCAGACCTCAGGCTTTGAACAGAGAGCGAGACTTGTTGAAGGTGTAAAGGGACATCTTGGTCCCATTTTTCTCCAGGTCTGTGTCCCATCTTCCCTGCGGGCAAGAGGAGGCTGATGGAGTTACGGGCTCACCACCCCGACCCAGAGGCGGGGGACTGTGGTCGCCGGAGCCTGGTCCAATCAGGGCTGAAGCCTTGTGGTCCCACGGGGGCAGGGAAGACCCGGCCTCCGCCGCTCCGGTCTCTCAGGCCCTCCACCGTCAAAGCAGGGGAGGCGGGGGGGAGCATGGGGCAGGGCCGGGCACTCAGAGGAGTTGGGGGGCCGGCTGCGGCCTGGAGCTAGGGGTGCTTCCTGTGGACCCTGGACACTCACCTCCCACGTGCCAGGCCATTCTGAAGACTCAGTCCTCCTCCCTTTGGGCCCTCCCTAGCACGGGGGTAGGGCAGTGCCCGGGCCTGAGCCGGCTGCCTGGGGGGCCCTGCAGGGGGAGAGACTGAGGTCCAGACCAGAGGCGCTGCCCAGGAGGCCTGTCTGAGGCACCACCCTGGGGGTCCTTCTGAGTCTCATAAACAGGAAGTTCACCCTCCTCCCTGTCCACAGGCCCCTGTGTACGCAGACGCTGGACTCTGGAGGCCCAGCGGCCCTTGACCTCTCCGGCTGTTTCCCAGGCCAGGCACATCCTTCCTAATTTTAGGCTACCATGTTGAGAAGCTGGCTTCCTCCTGGAAGCCCTCCCTGACTGCCTTCTCTGGGTCAGCCGTCTCCTGGAGCCCCACTGCCCACTGGGGGACGGCTGCCTCACTTTGTCCCTACGTCTGTCACCAGGTTCTCTGTGCTGGGGGTGGGGTATGGGGCAGGAGAAAGAGAGGGCAGGAGTCGCTGACCTCCTCCTGGGTTAGGCGGAGGAAGCAGGCCAGGCCAGGTCTCCCTCCGCCCAGCCTCTTTCTTCACTGCCGGTGACGCTCAGGCCTTCAGTCCATATCTCCTATCGGGCAACCGCAGGCGGGGCTGCCTGGCGGCAGGAGGGCAGGGCTGTTTGCTCCTCACGGGCGCTTTGGCCGGCCTCACCTCTGTCTGCCCCTCAGACCTCAGGCTTTGAACAGAGAGCGAGACTTGTTGAAGGTGTAAAGGGACATCTTGGTCCCATTTTTCTCCAGGTCTGTGTCCCATCTTCCCTGCGGGCAAGAGGAGGCTGATGGAGTTACGGGCTCACCACCCCGACCCAGAGGCGGGGGACTGTGGTCGCCGGAGCCTGGTCCAATCAGGGCTGAAGCCTTGTGGTCCCACGGGGGCAGGGAAGACCCGGCCTCCGCCGCTCCGGTCTCTCAGGCCCTCCACCGTCAAAGCAGGGGAGGCGGGGGGGAGCATGGGGCAGGGCCGGGCACTCAGAGGAGTTGGGGGCCAGCTGCGGCCTGGAGCTAGGGGTGCTTCCTGTGGACCCTGGACACTCACCTCCCACGTGCCAGGCCATTCTGAAGACTCAGTCCTCCTCCCTTTGGGCCCTCCCTAGCACGGGGGTAGGGCAGTGCCCGGGCCTGAGCCGGCTGCCTGGGGGGCCCTGCAGGGGGAGAGACTGAGGTCCAGACCAGAGGCGCTGCCCAGGAGGCCTGTCTGAGGCACCACCCTGGGGGTCCTTCTGAGTCTCATAAACAGGAAGTTCACCCTCCTCCCTGTCCACAGGCCCCTGTGTACGCAGACGCTGGACTCTGGAGGCCCAGCGGCCCTTGACCTCTCCGGCTGCTTCCTGTCCGCCTGGCCAGAGGAGAGAGAGGCAAACAGAAATGCGCTGAAATGGGGGAGAGGCCTGGGGGAGCGTGAGAGTGGAGGAGGGAAGGCAGAGAGGCTGCAAGGAAGGAGGCCAGAACAAGCCGGCGCATAGTAGGCACTCAGCAAGCCGTCCAGCCTGCGGGCGGGTGCGAGGGCGGGTATGGCAGAGAGGGCGGCCCTGGGGAGAGCAGCCGGGGGAGAGAGACGCCGGAGGGTCCCAGCCCACCGTCACCGAAGCCTGGCACACAGTAGGGCTCCCTAAACACTTGAGCGCATGCTCAGGATAGAGGGGGAGGGAGTGTCCTCGGGAGGGCAGCACGGCTGGGAGGCAGGGAAAAGGGGCTGCTCCCGTGGGTGGACAGCCCCCAAGGATGGGCATCCCCTCGTCCCTGTCTGGCCCCCTCCGCGCCCCACGGCCGGCTGGGCCAGGCCACTGTCTCAAGGCCCTTTATTTTTAAAATCCCTGCGGTGTTCCCACCCCAAAACCAAAGGAGCAGAGCCAGCCACAGATCCGCCTGCGGCCTGGGCTCAGGGCCCAGAGGCGCCGGGGGTGGGGCATCCGGCCACCCCACAGCTGGCGATGCCATTCTGCGAGGGCTACCAGCCGGCCAGCCGGCCAGCCCGCGCCGAGCAAGGAGGCCCCTGGCGAGCGCCCACACTGGGCCCACGGGGTCAGCCCAGGGACCCGCTGGAGGAGCAGCAGGTGGTGTGGCCAGGGGCTTAGGCTTCCCCCGTGGCTCAGTCGTAAAGAATCTGCCTGCCCAGCAGGAGATGCGAGTTTGCTCTCTGGGTGGGGAAGATGCCCTGGAGGAGGAAATAGCAAACCACTCCAGAGTCCTTACTTAGGAAATCGTGTGGACAGAGGAGCCTGCTGGGCTGCCGTCCACGGGGTGGAAGAGTCGGACACAACTGAAGCAGCTAAGCAGCAACACAGTGGCCTGTTCTCCTTTAAAGAACCGGAACACCCGCTTCTACGGCATCTTCAGGACCTTTCCGCACGTGCCGCCAAACACACACGCACCCAGCACCTCCTGTGCGTAAGGAGGGGGGCGGGGTCGACCCTGTAGGGGTGAGAGCTGGGGCCTGCGGAGGATGCCAGCAGGGCACCTGTGGAGATGGTTCTAGAAAGAGCCCCCGGCCAGCTCCATTTCTTCCAGGCTGTGTGACCTTCGGCAAACCGTTTGGCCTCTCTGAGGCGCAGGCGGCTCCCCTGTGAGATGGGCCAGTAACAGCTCCCCCAGAAGGCCATGCTCCACCTCCCGACACCACAGGGAACAAGGTCGTCACGGCCCCTGCCCTCACGGAGCCAAATGCCCGTGGGGACAATGATCCCTGCCCCCTCCTCCTGTCCTGCCCACATGAACAAAGTCACAGTCACAGAGCTTACGAAAGACACAGGACGCAAGGGAGGGTGCGGGGGGTGAGGAGTCAGCGCAATCTCAGTCACTTCAGTCGTGGCTGACTGTTTTCGATCTGTGGACCGTAGCCCGCCAGGCTCCTCTGTCCATGGCATTCTCCCGGCAAGAACACTGAAGTGGGTTGCCATTCCCTTCTCCAGGGGATCTTCCCGACACAGGGATCCAACCCACGTCTCTTTTGTCTCCTGTATTGGCAAGCGGGCTCTTTACCACAAATGCCACCTGGGTTGGGGAGACGTTCATTGAAATGTTGGTAATGTCGACTTAAAAAATATAAACACCTTAAGAGTTGCGGGTTAAGTTTTCTTTGGGGCACATTAGGACAGCAGTCTGGGAGGCAGCACCCCAGATAGCTCTGAGAGACGCTCCAAAGAGGCAGCAGGAGGAAGATCAATATATAAGGTTTCGATGGAGTGGGGTTTCAATATCATTAAACACTCATGTACAAAGGGGATTTGGGGTTAGTCACAAGGATCTGATATCCCCATGAAAGAATTTAGTGCTGCTCTAGGTATGAGGAGATCCAAGGATTGAGATCATAAAATCTGTTCCTAAAAGCATCTGCCTGTGTAAAGACCTGTCCCATCAGATCCTCTGGAGCACGGAGTGCCCCCCTCCAGCCTGAGCTCCCTCCGGGGTGTTGAGAGTCAGCGGCGGTCACAGCACAGGCGTCAGTCTCCGCAGGGGGCCATGGCAGGTGCCCTTGTTGTTCAGTCTTTGGCAGTGTGATCCGTAAGTGCCCATTTGTAGTTGACAGTAGGCTCCTGAAGGAGCAACCTTAGAGCTGAAAGGGAGGCAGGCTTTCACTCAGCTGGGGGAACAGTGTTCTAGGCAGAAGGCAGAGCCTCTCCGCGCAAAGGCCCTGGGGCAGGAGGATGGGGCCCCCGGGGGAATGGGTCCGGAAGGACTTGGTAAACTCGCAAGGGCTGTGGAGGAGGGTGCTGTTGTTACCGCCGTTGTGCAGGACTGGGGAGGAGACAGGGATGTTAGGCAGACGCCCGCCACCGCTGAGCGCTGCCCTGCACGGCTTCCTGTTCACGTCCTCCACCTCAAGAATGCCCGGTCGGCTGACGGGCCGGCGTGCCCGTGGCCTTGACATACAAAGGGCGTTCCTCCGGCCAGCCTCGTTTTCTCCTTTGATCCTCCCAGTGGCCGTGCGGCAGGGCTGGCCAGGCTTACCATCACTGTCCATTCGATGGACAGGGAAACCGAGGCAGGGGCCACACAGGGACCTGGGGGGCAGTGGCTTGCTGAGATCACCGAGCTCAGTCATGGCGAAGCCGGCTCTCAGGCTGGTCCATCCCCCGGCCTTGCCCCAGCATCTGGCCCAGCACCACGAACCAGCACCCAGACTCCACCAGGAGGTGCCAGCCCTCACCCCCCGGGCCCCAGCCCGAGAAGAATGCAGCCTGACCCTCCCCGCGGGAGCTCTGGTCAGCAGGCCTTGGCAGGAGAGAGGCCGGCTGAGTCAACAAGAGGCTGGCAGGGACGCGGGCTGCCCACGAGGGGGAGTCAGAGTCCTGAAGGGGGCAGCCCACTCCCCACCCCTCGCTCTCCAGGAGGCCCCTCTCCTGCTGCGCACCAGCCCGGTTAACCCCTGCAGGCCGGACAGGGCAGGGGCCTGGGGAGACTCGGTCTGTCAGTCACCCTACAGAGGCGTGCTGTGGGGCCTCGGTTAGGTCACCTCACCTCTCTGGGCCGGGTTCCTCACCTGTGAGATCCTTTATTTACCCAGGAGGATGGTATTAGAGTCTACGAAGGGATTCCCAGGCGCCGCCCGTGGTAAAGAACCTGCCTGCCAAGGCAGGAGACTGAAGAGACACAGGTTCAACCCCCGAGTAGGGAAGATCCCCTGGAGGAGGGCACGACAGCCCACTCTTGTATTCTTGCCTGGAGAGTCCCATAGACAGAGGAGCCTGGTGGGCTACCGTCCACGGGGTCGCACAGCGTCGGCCACAGCTGAAGCGGTGGAGCGTGCCCGCGCTCTGCACATAAAGCCGTAGGAGCCGTTTCGTCTCCCTCTGAGTCCAGAGTCAATTGCTGCACCCTGTTGCCAGGCCCCAAGGAGTGGCTTAATGAGCGCTGGCGGTGACGTGAGAGCTCAGCTCATGAAACAGCCGAGAACCCTGCACAGAGCCTGAGCCTCTGCAGGCAGTAGGACACACGCCCACCCTGTGTTTGCAGAGCAGCTTTCCCAGCCGCCTTCTTTGATCACAGGCGTTATTATTCCCATTTTACAGGTGAGACATCTGAGGCACGGGGAGGCTAAGGACCTTGCCCAAGATCCACAGCTGGAACTGCATGGAGCAAGGTCTTCTGACTCCTGGGCAGACATTTGGAAGGGAGTCGTCAGGGACATCCGTCCAAAGCCCCAGGAGCCGAGGGAGGAGCAGTGAGCAGAGTAATGGGAGTTGACTTCTGTTGCATTTCAGGAGGGAGCCTCCAGGCACCAGAGAGGCGTGAGAAGAGGCAACACCTGTCTCCGTCAGGGTGGCTTCTGAGCAGCCCCCGCCCCAGGAGGCTATGCCTGCGGCCCGGGGCTCCCCCTCACGTCCTCACACTGGGAGAACAGCACCCCTGCGTGGTCTCAAAGCCTTTGCCCTCGAGGCAGCAGGGCACTGTGGACGCCACCGACCTGAACTCACAGCCAGCGGACCCACTTCCGACCATGAGAGGTTGAGAGGCTGAGGGAGTGACGTCACCTCCCTGGCCTCAGTTTCCTCATCTGAATAATGGTGCTGTGGGGTTAGGGCCACTGCCCGTAACGCACCAAGTTCAGGCTCCTGTCCAGCAGCTAGCGGGTGCTTAATCACTGCTCCCCTTACTTCTTTTTAAAATAATTTTAGTTACTTGTTCATTTATTTTCGGCTGGGCTGGGTCGTTGTTGCTACTCAGGGTTTTCTCTAGCTGCGGCAAGCAGGGGACCGTTCGTTAGTTGTGGTGCCTGGCTTCTAGTCACTTCCGCTGCGGAGCACAGGCTCTAGGTCTTGCAGGCTTCGGGACTGCGGTGTCTGGGCTCTAGAGCACAGGCTCGGTAGCTGTGGCCCTGGGGCTCAGTTGCTCCAGGGCATGTGATACCTTCCCAGATCAAGGATGGAGGCTGTGTCTCCTGCATTGGCAGGCAGTCTTTACCTTTGAGCCGCCAGGGAAGCCCTCCCCTCCCCTCTGGACCCCCATCCCTTGTCCAGGAAAGGGAAGAAGACATCAGAAGCTAAGAAGCCCTGCAGGAAGGGGGTTATGGGAGGAACTCAGGACTGGGTGCCAGGACACCCCGGCTTCTATTCCAGCTCTACAGACAGCAGGCAGGGTCTGCGGGCCACCGGGAAGGCCGTCCCCTCCTCCGCTTCTGCGTCCATCACACCAAGGAGATGGCACAGGTAAAAACCCTGAACCCCCCAAGGCGGGCTGGCTTCTGTTAGAAGAAAACAGATGGACCCAGGCATCCAGGAATAAGTCCGTCCTGAGGACTCGCCCCAGGACCCAACAGTGAGCAGAGTAATGGGAGTTGACTTCTGTTGCATTTCAGGAGGGAGCCTCCAGGCACCAGAGAGGCGTGAGAAGAGGCAACACCTGTCTCCGTCAGGGTGGCTTCTGAGCAGCCCCCGCCCCAGGAGGCTATGCCTGCGGCCCGGGGCTCCCCCTCACGTCCTCACACTGGGAGAACAGCACCCCTGCGTGGTCTCAAAGCCTTTGCCCTCGAGGCAGCAGGGCACTGTGGACGCCACCGACCTGAACTCACAGCCAGCGGACCCACTTCCGACCATGAGAGGTTGAGAGGCTGAGGGAGTGACGTCACCTCCCTGGCCTCAGTTTCCTCATCTGAATAATGGTGCTGTGGGGTTAGGGCCACTGCCCGTAACGCACCAAGTTCAGGCTCCTGTCCAGCAGCTAGCGGGTGCTTAATCACTGCTCCCCTTACTTCTTTTTAAAATAATTTTAGTTACTTGTTCATTTATTTTCGGCTGGGCTGGGTCGTTGTTGCTACTCAGGGTTTCTTTAGCTGCGGCAAGCAGGGGACCGTTCGTTAGTTGTGGTGCCTGGCTTCTAGTCACTTCCGCTGCGGAGCACAGGCTCTAGGTCTTGCAGGCTTCGGGACTGCGGTGTCTGGGCTCTAGAGCACAGGCTCGGTAGCTGTGGCCCTGGGGCTCAGTTGCTCCAGGGCATGTGATACCTTCCCAGATCAAGGATGGAGGCTGTGTCTCCTGCATTGGCAGGCAGTCTTTACCTTTGAGCCGCCAGGGAAGCCCTCCCCTCCCCTCTGGACCCCCATCCCTTGTCCAGGAAAGGGAAGAAGACATCAGAAGCTAAGAAGCCCTGCAGGAAGGGGGTTATGGGAGGAACTCAGGACTGGGTGCCAGGACACCCCGGCTTCTATTCCAGCTCTACAGACAGCAGGCAGGGTCTGCGGGCCACCGGGAAGGCCGTCCCCTCCTCCGCTTCTGCGTCCATCACACCAAGGAGATGGCACAGGTAAAAACCCTGAACCCCCCAAGGCGGGCTGGCTTCTGTTAGAAGAAAACAGATGGACCCAGGCATCCAGGAATAAGTCCGTCCTGAGGACTCATTGAGGAAGGAGCCCCCACCCCACGCAGGGAGGACCACGTGCAGCCCCAAGGGCCGGGCTGGGCTGGAAGAGGAGACGCTGGAGATGGTCAGGGCAGGGCTGGCCTCCAGCCCACCGGCCTATCTCTCAGGCCAGGCGGGGCAGCAGAGAATAGGCCATTGTTTCTGCTCCTCAAACACGTTTCCGGCCCCCGCCCCCTCTCCTTTCTCCACACCCACCCCTCCTCCTGAAAACAAAGGTCTCCCAGAGGGTCCCCCATCCCAACACTGCCCCTCTATCCAGGTCTCGGGCCACCTGATCCAGCTTTGAAGAAGCCACCCCGTCACCCCCGAGAGGACAAGGTCCCCAGCCCTGGCCTTCTGCTGTCCCTTCCCCGCCCCTGCGGCTCCAGGGACCTCAGACCCCCGCCCCCCCCATCCATCCATCTGCCTGTCTTCCTCAGGGGCGGCGCTGGAGGAACTGACCCCACATCCTTCCTCAGTCCCCCTCCAGCTTCTTGTCCTGTTCTCCAGGAGAAAGGGAGCCTGGGGGGAGGGGGCTTCCCCTCCCCCACGTCCCCCTGGAGCCGTGAATAAGGAACCAGAGTGGAGCTGGCCGGGAAGGCCCCGGCTGAGAACACTCTTCCACACGGCCAGCACTTTTCCCAGAGCCTGGAATTCCAGAGGCGTTTCCGGCCCTGACAGCTGCCTGCCTCTGGGAGCCTGGCTCTCCCTGTGGGCCTCACAGTCACGCCCTCTCCAAAACCCTCGGGATTAACCCTCAGCCTGACCCTGCCGCCCCCAAGAAACCACGAACACCCAGGCATCACCTTGCGAAACAGCCAGCCAGGGACAGCAGGGGGACTCCTCCATCACCGCCCGGCCCCCGGCCCCCGCCGGCCCCAGGCCGGCCCTGCTGACCGAGCCACTCCGTGGTCACTCCAGCTAACACCCCCACGGCACACACACCCGTGCCAGATACACACGCTCAGTGCAGTGTACCCAGCCCGCCCCTCACACCTTCTGGTGTACACAGCTTCACGCGTCCGTGTACAGCCGCGCCCCACCTCCTCCAGGCAGCCTTCCTGGAGCCCCGCCAAGCCTGTGCTCTGTCGGCGCCTTCACTCTCGGTGACCGCCGAGGGCAGCCCCAGGGTGAGTGGCAGCCGGGGACTCCCACCCCACGGTTGACTCCCATTGAGCCCTGGCCGGTCTCCGGGCTTCTGCGTGCTCGGAACCTTGAGAAACCTCCCACCGAGGGCTGCCTCTTGATGGTCTCGGTAGGAGGAAGGAACGAGCAAGGCAGGGCTGAAGGGTCCTTCCAGGAGGGGATCCGTCCCCTGGTTTCCCTCAGAGCACATTCCTAGCCTCAAGGTCAACCGGGGCAAAAAAAGAAAACTTGGGGCCAGCTTGCTGCGGACCTCTGCTGCTGAGAACCCCCAAGCAGGACCCCAAGACACCCCAGGGTCTGTGACACCTGAGGGCAGCCGTCGCTGGGGAAAGGGTAGGGACCCAGCCTACCATGTAACAGAGGGCCAGGCCCAGCGCTCGTGGCCTCTCTCCCATCCTGCAGCGCTCGTGGCCTCTCTCCCATCCTGCAGCGCTCGTGGCCTCTCTCCCATCCTGCACCGTAGACCCTCCCCAGCTCATTTCCCCTCGCAAGACCCGCTCTTCCCAGCGCCCCTGCGGGCGCTCTTAGCCCCAAACACAAGGCCCCAGATCAAAGGCCACCTCTCCCAGGAACCTTCCCTGGACCTCCTCGGTCAGTTTTCTGCCAGCCGGGCCTCTCCTACCCCGTTTTGGCCCTTCAGCCCCACCAGATCCTGGCCTCTGTCTGCCCCACCAGACAAACAGTGAAGAGCAAGGACTGCAGGCCTTATTCACCACTGCCTCCTGCCCAGGCCTGGCCCAGGGCAGGTGCTTACTTAATGCGTGTTAAATGACACTGCCTCCTGGGAAAAGGAAAATTCTAGCAACAGCAATAATAATTGCTACCCTTGGTGGACTGTCAGTTTTGGATCAGGTAGTGGACTTGATGAGGCCTCACAAATGAGGCCCAAGTGAGGAAGGGGCTCATCCAAGGTCGCCTGCTATGGCAGCGGTCCCAGCCTTCGTGGCATCAGGAACCAGTTTTGCGGAAGACAATTTTTCCATGCACTTGGGGCGGGGAGTGGCTTCAGGATGACGCAGGTGCATTTTATGTATCGCGTACTCTATTTACTGCAGGCTTTCCTGGTGGCTCAGACTATAAAGCATCTGCCTGCAATGCAGGAGACCTGGGTTTGATCCCCGTGTTGGAAAGACCCCCTAGAGAAGGGAAAGACTACTCACTCCAGTATTCTTCTTGCCTAGAGAATTCTATGGTTCGTCCAAGGGTCACAAAGCGTCCGACCTAACTAAGCAACTTTTGCATTCACTTTTTTTCTCTGGTGGCTGAGACGGTAAAGAATCTGCCCGCAGTGCAGGAGACCTGGGTTCAGTCCCTGGGTCGGGAAAATCCTGTGGAGTAGGAAATGGCAGCCCACTCCAGTATTCTTGCCTGGAAAACCTCATGGACAGGGGAACCTGGCAGGCTACCGTCCATAGGCTCCCAAAGAGTCAGACATAATTAAGCGACTGACATGATTACATCAGCTTCACCTTGGATCATCAGGCATTAGATCCGGAGGTTGGGAACCAAGAGCTAGTGAGAGGCAAAGCCGGATTTGCCTCTGGTTGGTCTGACTTGGAAACGCATGCTGGATCCTAGAGGTGAGAAACACGGGGTTAGCGCCCTAGGTCCCCCTGCCAGTGTTCCCAGGCCGGGGAACCAGCCCACAGATCACGGGTCACCACAGCCCGGTGACAGCCTCTTCCCTGCTCAGCTCTGCCTGAGCCCCTGCCAGGAGCCCGTCCCAGAGCGGGTATTCCTGGACGGGTCCGAGGGGGAGGGCACCTGCCCTCCTGCTGCTTCCAGACCCGCTGGGTGACAAGGGCCCCCTTCCTAGGCTGGCCACAGGGAGGTGATATCGCAAAGCCGTTTTCAAGGCTGTTTTGCCCAAGAGTGACCCATGGATGGTGAGTGAGGTATGTGCCTGTGAGAAAAGCAAGGACACGCTCAGAAACTCACGCAGCTCAGCAGAGGCCCGGTGGGAGCTGATGCAAGGTTATCAGAGGGTGGACCGGGAAATGAGTGGGTGAGACCACGGACAGGCAGGGGGAGACGGCTGAGGGTGTGGGCAGCGGAGCAAGGGTGCTGGGTGGACAGAGCGGGGTGGGGGGATACGGGCAGGTGAATGAGGGGGTGGAAGGAGGCATGGGTGGGCAGGAGTGTGGACAGCAGGCTAGATAGATAAGGGATGAGGTGTTGGGTCAGCTGAAGGGCAGTAAGTGATTGGGTGTGGTCGGTTAACGGGTGGGTAGGTGAATTGGTGGCTAAATGGATGGGTGGATGGGCGGACCTGTGGACGTTCAAAAGTCAGTCCCCACTGGGCCAATTCCCTCGGGGTCCGGGGTTGGAGCTTCCACTGCCCAAAGCATGGGTTCAACCCCTGGTCCCAGAACTAAGATCCCACATACTGCACGGCATCTCCAAAAAAGAACAAAAGAAAACCCCACGGAGGCCTAAGTCCAATCAAATCTTTCAGTGAGCAGATGCAGGAACGGACCAAAGCCAAGCCAGACTTGGGGATGGAAATGGTGCGTCCTCTAGGGAGGGGCTGGGATGGAGGCCGAAAGATGTGGCCAACTCACTCAGCGTGAGGCTCCCACTCCAAACCTCACTGGAGCCTGGTGGGCAGCCACTGGCATTCCTGGGTCCCCAAAGGGGAGTGACCCCGTGAGCTGTGCCCTGCCCCCTCCACCCTAGCGCCACCGAGGACTCCCTGCCCAGACACTGCCTCCCTCCCACAAGCCCCGTGCCCCGGCCCACCCAGTCTGCAGGGTGAGCTGATACAGCAGCTGAGCTCTGCCGTGACGGCCCCAGGGGCCTGGCTCCTCAGGACAGGGGAGGAGAGGGGCCTCCTGAACTCCGGGCAGCCAGTCCCACCTAGCACCTCCCAGTCCCCAGCTGGGAGGCATTTGTTCTGCATTCTGCGCGTTGTTACGGCTCTGCCAGGATTAACCCCTGCGCTCCTGGGCACAGTCCCTTGACGAGGGAAGGAAGAGGACCGGAGGAAATTGGGAGAGAACACCCTGGGAAATGAGGACTGCCCATCCCTGCATGGTGAGTGAGGTATGTGCCTAAAGCAGGACAGTGCAGGGGGGGGGACGGCTTATCAGAGGGTGGACGGGAAATGAGTGGGTGAGACCACGGACAGGCAGGGGGAGACGGCTGAGGGTGTGGGCAGCGGAGCAAGGGTGCTGGGTGGACAGAGCGGGGTGGGGGGATACGGGCAGGTGAATGAGGGGGTGGAAGGAGGCATGGGTGGGCAGGAGTGTGGACAGCAGGCTAGATAGATAAGGGATGAGGTGTTGGGTCAGCTGAAGGGCAGTAAGTGATTGGGTGTGGTCGGTTAACGGGTGGGTAGGTGAATTGGTGGCTAAATGGATGGGTGGATGGGCGGACCTGTGGACGTTCAAAAGTCAGTCCCCACTGGGCCAATTCCCTCGGGGTCCGGGGTTGGAGCTTCCACTGCCCAAAGCATGGGTTCAACCCCTGGTCCCAGAACTAAGATCCCACATACTGCACGGCATCTCCAAAAAAGAACAAAAGAAAACCCCACGGAGGCCTAAGTCCAATCAAATCTTTCAGTGAGCAGATGCAGGAACGGACCAAAGCCAAGCCAGACTTGGGGATGGAAATGGTGCGTCCTCTAGGGAGGGGCTGGGATGGAGGCCGAAAGATGTGGCCAACTCACTCAGCGTGAGGCTCCCACTCCAAACCTCACTGGAGCCTGGTGGGCAGCCACTGGCATTCCTGGGTCCCCAAAGGGGAGTGACCCCGTGAGCTGTGCCCTGCCCCCTCCACCCTAGCGCCACCGAGGACTCCCTGCCCAGACACTGCCTCCCTCCCACAAGCCCCGTGCCCCGGCCCACCCAGTCTGCAGGGTGAGCTGATACAGCAGCTGAGCTCTGCCGTGACGGCCCCAGGGGCCTGGCTCCTCAGGACAGGGGAGGAGAGGGGCCTCCTGAACTCCGGGCAGCCAGTCCCACCTAGCACCTCCCAGTCCCCAGCTGGGAGGCATTTGTTCTGCATTCTGCGCGTTGTTACGGCTCTGCCAGGATTAACCCCTGCGCTCCTGGGCACAGTCCCTTGACGAGGGAAGGAAGAGGACCGGAGGAAATTGGGAGAGAACACCCTGGGAAATGAGGACTGCCCATCCCTGCATCTTTCACAAAGATTCCTAGACCCCCTCCCTTTCTCCCATTTTCCAGGAAGAAAAACTGAGTTGGATCCTTAAACCAAGCGTGGAGCCAGTAACAGGAATGCAGTCTACGTGGTGAAGTACTTCTATCTGGAGAGAGGCTTAGAATGAGGGGAGAGAGCCTTTAGCCTCAGTTTGCCTATCTGTAAAATGGGGCAAACCATTTCGGATTCACAGACTGCTTTACAATGAGCTAACGGGGACCAAGTGACTGGCCCAAAGTAGGAAGGTTCTCACGTTCTGGTTGTTCCCTGCCTGCCCCCGAGCCCAGGGCTAAAGAAACTAAAGAGTATGTACAGTAGGCGGCATCCTTTTCCATTAACACTACTTCCTTGGCCATCTCTATAGAGCTCACAGCACGGAATAAATACCCACAAGCAACACAGGTCTGCGCTGTGCCTTGACCGTGGTCATACGTTGGCTGGAAAGTTGATGAGGCAAGATCTGGGCCCAGGGCTTCTGTTGTGGCTGTCGTTGTTGCTCAATCGCTGGGTCACGTTCGACTCTTTGTGACCCCACGGACTGCAGCACGCCAGGCGTCCCTGCCCTTCACCACCTCCCAGAGCTTGCTCAGACTCATGTGGATTGAGTCGGTGCCGCTCCTCTTACTCATCTCACCCTGCTGCCACTGGCATTCCTGGGTCCCCAAAGGGAGTGACCCCGTGAGCTGTGCCCTGCCCCTCCACCCTAGCGCCACCGAGGACTCCCTGCCCAGACACTGCCTCCCTCCCACAAGCCCGTGCCCCGCCCACCCAGTCTGCAGGGTGAGCTGATACAGCAGCTGAGCTCTGCCGTGACGGCCCCAGGGGCCTGGCTCCTCAGGACAGGGGAGGAGAGGGGCCTCCTGAACTCCGGGCAGCCAGTCCCACCTAGCACCTCCCAGTCCCCAGCTGGGAGGCATTTGTTCTGCATTCTGCGCGTTGTTACGGCTCTGCCAGGATTAACCCCTGCGCTCCTGGGCACAGTCCCTTGACGAGGGAAGGAAGAGGACCGGAGGAAATTGGGAGAGAACACCCTGGGAAATGAGGACTGCCCATCCCTGCATCTTTCACAAAGATTCCTAGACCCCCTCCCTTTCTCCCATTTTCCAGGAAGAAAAACTGAGTTGGATCCTTAAACCAAGCGTGGAGCCAGTAACAGGAATGCAGTCTACGTGGTGAAGTACTTCTATCTGGAGAGAGGCTTAGAATGAGGGGAGAGAGCCTTTAGCCTCAGTTTGCCTATCTGTAAAATGGGGCAAACCATTTCGGATTCACAGACTGCTTTACAATGAGCTAACGGGGACCAAGTGACTGGCCCAAAGTAGGAAGGTTCTCACGTTCTGGTTGTTCCCTGCCTGCCCCCGAGCCCAGGGCTAAAGAAACTAAAGAGTATGTACAGTAGGCGGCATCCTTTTCCATTAACACTACTTCCTTGGCCATCTCTATAGAGCTCACAGCACGGAATAAATACCCACAAGCAACACAGGTCTGCGCTGTGCCTTGACCGTGGTCATACGTTGGCTGGAAAGTTGATGAGGCAAGATCTGGGCCCAGGGCTTCTGTTGTGGCTGTCGTTGTTGCTCAATCGCTGGGTCACGTTCGACTCTTTGTGACCCCACGGACTGCAGCACGCCAGGCGTCCCTGCCCTTCACCACCTCCCAGAGCTTGCTCAGACTCATGTGGATTGAGTCGGTGCCGCTATCTACTCATCTCATCCTCTGCTGCCCTCTTCTCCTCCTGCCTTCAGTCTTTCCCAGCATCAGGGTCTTTCCCCACGCATCAGCTCTTCGCCTCAGGTGGTCGAAGGATTGGAGATTCAGCATCAGTCCTCCCAAGGAAGATTCAGGGCTGATTTCCTATAGGACTGACTCGTTTGATCTGGTTGTCCGAGGGACTCTCAAGAATCTTCTCCAGCACCACAATTCAAAAGCATCAGTTCGTCAGCTCTCAGCCTTCTTTACGGTCCAACTCTCACTTCATACATGATTACTAGAAAAATCCTAGCTTTGACTATATGGGCCTTTGTCCACATGGTACAAAGTTTAAATAAACTTTCAACTTTGTTGACTGTGGTCACAACAAACTGTGGAAAATTCTTAAAGAGATGGGAATACCAGACCACCTTACCTGGCTCCTGCGAAACCTGTATGTAGGACAAGAAGCAACAGTAAAAACCAGACGTGGGAAAATGACTGGTTCAAACTTGGAAAAGGCTGCATACGTCACCTTGCTTATTTAACTTGGAGTACATCGTGCGAAGTGCGGGGCTGAGCAAAGCAAAGCTGGAATCAAGATTGCTAGGAGAAATATCAATATCCTCAGCTATGCAGATGGGACCACCCTTATGGGAAAAAGCGAAGAGGAAGTAAAGAGCCTCTTGATGAAGCTGAAAGAGGAGAGTGGAAAAGCGGGCTTAAAACTCAACATCCGAGAAAACGAAGATCACGACGTTTGGTCCCATCACTTCATGGCAAACAGAAGGGACAACGGCAACCGTGACAGGCTTTCTTTTCTTGGGCTCCAAAATCACTGCAGATAACAACTGCAGCCATGAGATTAAAAGATGCTTAGTTCTTGGAAGAAAACCTATGTGTCCAATTACTGAGCCTGAGCTCTGGAGCGCGTGCGCCCAGAGCCGGTGCTCTGTGAAAACAGAGGCCACCGCGATGGGAGGCCCACACGGGCCAAAGAACAAAGATGGATGAAAATGGACAAATGAAAGACCAATAGAAGTGGCCTGCCTGCTCCCCTCCCTCCCCACCCCACCCCCACCAAAATAAATAAATAAATAAATCTTTGGAAAACCTATGACAAACCTAGACAGCGTATTAAAAAGCGGACACATCACTTTGCCAACAAAGGACCATACGGTCAGAGCTATGGCTTTTCCAGTGGTCATGTACGGATGTCAGAGTTGGACCATAAAGAAGGCTGTGTGCCAAAGAACGGATGCTTTTGAAAACTGCGGTGTTGGAGAAGACTCTTGAGAGTCCCTTGGACAGCAAGGAGATCAAATCAGTCAATCCTAAAGGAAATTAACCTTGAATATTCATTAAATGTGATGAGCAGGTGAGGGGCTAAGGGGCCTGGCTGTTGTTTTGTTATTTAGTTGCTAAGTCACATCCTACTCTCAGTCCTACTGCTGTGTCAGCAAGCACTGGAATTCTCTAAACTTCAGTTGCCCAGTCTGTCCACCTGGGGAAATAACGCCCCTCCGTGGTGGCCATCAGGAGGATTCTTGGAGCCCAGGTGGCGCAAGAGGTAAAGAACCTGCCTACCACTGCTGGAGAGTGAGACCTTCCGATCGCCGGAGCGGAAGGACCCCTGGAGGAGGGCACAGAAACCCACTCCAGTGTTCCTGCCTGGCGAATCCAACGGACAGCGGAGCCTGGAGGGCCACCGTCCCCAGGGGTCACAAAAAGTCGGGCACAACTGAAGCGACTTAGCACACACAGGAAGAGGCACAGCGAAAGACCTCCTCTTTCCACGTGTGTGTAAATACGGCCCCTCCTTCTCCAGCCACACCTTCCCCTCCCTGGATCCTTAGCGCCGCGCCTTTGCTAGTTCTGTCTCTTGCCAGGTGTGTGCACATTTCCCCTGCCCTTCCCTCTGCCTGCGTGTCCTTTACGGCTTAACTGAAGTCCCATCTCTGCCAGGACACGGTGCTGAGCCCCGCCCCTCTCCTGCACACGCTGTTAAGGGTCTCTGTGCAGGGAAAGCCCCCAGGTCTTCCCGCTTCTCAGGGGTTCACGGTCCAAGAGGAGTGCTGCTGTTGTTGTTTCCTAAGTTGTGTCCAACTCTTAGAGGATGTCCAAACAGCCTGAGATGGGGATCAGAGATCCATCTCTACCCCTTGAGGATGGCACAAGAGTCCTGTGCCTGGCTGATTCCCTGACCCCCATGGGCGGGGTTGAGGGGTGCTCAAGGAAGCTTTGGGAACCCACCCACGTGACACATGACCTCATGAAATTGTTCAACAAGTCTGCTAGGCGCTGAGAGCAGAGAACGCTTAGCAACGTAATATCTGATGCCTGCTGTTATTATTCCATTTTATAGATGGGAAAACCAAGTCACAGAGAAGGGAAGGCGTGACCAGGACAGGATAGGAAGTCAGGCTGTTGGGTTCCAGGGTCCACAGCCTTGACCACTGACCACACCAGGCCACCAGTGGCCTGCGCCCCAGTTTGCCTCCTCTCTGTGTCCTGGTAACTGCTGGGGGCTGACCTGAAGCACAAAGAAAAGAGGGGTTAGGAAAAAGGGCGGGGGTATCCCAGCTAAATTTAGAGAATTTTAGGTTTAAGCAGGGCATGCAAGGCCTCTGTGCTTCGGCTTCCCGGCTCCCCAAACCCCCACAAGGAGAGGCTGCTGGGCTCTGCAGCGAGCGGTCAGGTCAGGCACCCCAAGGTCCTGCGGTGAGACGGTGGGAGAGGGTTTGGGAGCTGGGGCCCCGAGCGACCTCGACGCACGTTCCCCGGATTCCCCTGCCCCCCGGCCCGCGGCGCCCCCTCCGGCTCTCGCAGCGGCCTCTCGGGGCGGCCCGCGCGGTGCCCGGGACAGGGCCCCGCCCCCGCCCCGCCGCGGCCGCGAGGCGGGAGGCGGGAGCGCCCACACCCGCCTCCGCCCACGGGGAAACGGCCCTCCTTCTCCAGCCACACCTTCCCTCCCTGGATCCTTAGCGCCGCGCCTTTGCTAGTTCTGTCTCTTGCCAGGTGTGTGCACATTTCCCCTGCCCTTCCCTCTGCCTGCGTGTCCTTTACGGCTTAACTGAAGTCCCATCTCTGCCAGGACACGGTGCTGAGCCCCGCCCCTCTCCTGCACACGCTGTTAAGGGTCTCTGTGCAGGGAAAGCCCCCAGGTCTTCCCGCTTCTCAGGGGTTCACGGTCCAAGAGGAGTGCTGCTGTTGTTGTTTCCTAAGTTGTGTCCAACTCTTAGAGGATGTCCAAACAGCCTGAGATGGGGATCAGAGATCCATCTCTACCCCTTGAGGATGGCACAAGAGTCCTGTGCCTGGCTGATTCCCTGACCCCCATGGGCGGGGTTGAGGGGTGCTCAAGGAAGCTTTGGGAACCCACCCACGTGACACATGACCTCATGAAATTGTTCAACAAGTCTGCTAGGCGCTGAGAGCAGAGAACGCTTAGCAACGTAATATCTGATGCCTGCTGTTATTATTCCATTTTATAGATGGGAAAACCAAGTCACAGAGAAGGGAAGGCGTGACCAGGACAGGATAGGAAGTCAGGCTGTTGGGTTCCAGGGTCCACAGCCTTGACCACTGACCACACCAGGCCACCAGTGGCCTGCGCCCCAGTTTGCCTCCTCTCTGTGTCCTGGTAACTGCTGGGGGCTGACCTGAAGCACAAAGAAAAGAGGGGTTAGGAAAAAGGGCGGGGGTATCCCAGCTAAATTTAGAGAATTTTAGGTTTAAGCAGGGCATGCAAGGCCTCTGTGCTTCGGCTTCCCGGCTCCCCAAACCCCCACAAGGAGAGGCTGCTGGGCTCTGCAGCGAGCGGTCAGGTCAGGCACCCCAAGGTCCTGCGGTGAGACGGTGGGAGAGGGTTTGGGAGCTGGGGCCCCGAGCGACCTCGACGCACGTTCCCCGGATTCCCCTGCCCCCCGGCCCGCGGCGCCCCCTCCGGCTCTCGCAGCGGCCTCTCGGGGCGGCCCGCGCGGTGCCCGGGACAGGGCCCCGCCCCCGCCCCGCCGCGGCCGCGAGGCGGGAGGCGGGAGCGCGCCCACACCCCGCCTCCGCCCCGGAGCCGGCCGCGGAGCCCGGGGCCAGGGCGGCGCAGACCGGCCCAGCCACTCGCCGGGGCTGCGCGCTGGGACGCGCCGCCGCCTTGGCCGACGCGGCCGCCCTGCGCCCCCGCTGCCGGGGCGCGCGGAGAGGAGGTAACCGCGAGCTGGCCCGCGGGGCGTCGAGCCCGGGGTGGGCGGGGGCGCGGGCGGGGGCATCGCGGCGCCGGGAGGTCCTGGCGCCCCCCGGGCTCTTGGGGCCGGGGAAGGGGAGGGGGCCAGCCGGCCGGAGGCGCCCGGGCGTCCCCGGGACAGGGCGCGGGGACGCTTCGAGTTTGGGGGTTGTTTTGCCAGGGTCCCGGCGGGTTGAGGGCTGAAGAGAACTGGCAGGTAAAGCGGGTTTCGGGAGGAGGGGGCGAGCCGGGGGCCGTCTTCGCTCCTTCCTGCTCTGCGCCAGGAAGGGAAGGAACGGGGAGGGGGCCATGTGTCGGAATGTCGGGCCCCTTGGCGAGGCCGGCGCGGAGAGCGGGAAGTGGGGGGACCGCCGGGGAGATGGGACGGGCACCCTGCCCCCTCCCCAACCGCTGCATTCCAGGCCGGAGCAGCGGATGAGGTCATCCCGTCCGGTTCCCCTCGGGCCAAGACAGCCGGCTACCCCTTTCCTCCGCGGAGCGACCCTCACATTCTGACTCCGTACCTCCTAGAGGGAGTGCTTTCTGGCCAAAATCTTCCCCGGACGTCCCATCCCGACGGCCCTCGAGATTGTACTGTTCTGGCCAAGCCATACAAGACTCAGGAAGTCTGAAGCCCATTTTCTGGATCGGGAAACTGAGGCTCAGATGGGTGAAAGGGCTGGCCAGGAGGCCGCGGCCGCGCCAAAACGGGGCGCAGGGTCTGCAGCTGAGTACCTGGGGAGACACGGCGCCAGGCCAATCAGCCTCGGCGCCAAGGGCTGATTCGGCTCTAACTTGAGGTGCTGGTCAAGAAGCGTCTCCCCTTTCGCCTCCCTCCCTCCTCCTGGCCCCCTTGACGGCCCGAGAAAAGGCTCTTTGCAGCCACTGGGGACCACTTGCCGCCCTTTTTCTGGCCTCAGCTTCTGCGTCTTGAAGCGGCTGGACTTTGAGGAGCATGAAAAGGCTCCCGGCAAGTTCAGTAGCCCATTTTTGCAGAGGCCGGAGCAGCCCTAACCGAGGCGGGGGTCCCGGGTCCCGGGTCCCTCGGTCGGAGCCGAGTTACCCAGCCAGACACGTGGGGGACGGGGTCGAGAGCAGGGAGTGGCTTCCAGGTTGAGAAGTGGTGCCCCCTAGGGGCCTGCGGCGACTCCCCGGCGCGCCCGGGGTGCCGCCGCTCGCCGCCCGCCGCGCCCTTGCCTCTGCCCCCTCCCCCACCGCCATCAAACCGCCCTTGGCCTCCTCCAACCGCAGGCGCCTCCACAGCGGCCCCTGTTGGCCTCTTCTAAGGCACGGTCCCCGCTTCCGGCCCCAAATCTCGTCCTTGTGGTCATCACTGCTACTGAGTAAGCTCCTACCAAGCACCCGGGCCTGACGATCTGTAGAGTGAACTGGTTCTGCGGGGCTGGGTCTTCTGCCTCCCTGGCCTGCCCTTCCGTGCTCAGCGGCTGGGCACCTGCCCCGCGGGCTCCTGGAGTCTTCACCCACTCTCAGGGCATTTACTGCTGAGGTTGGCAGTCCTCTTTCTCAGTGTCTCAGCTGCTAAAGAATCCACTTGCTATGCGGAAGACACAGGAGACGTGGGTTTTGTCCCTGGGTCGGGAAGATCCCCTGGAGGAGGCAGTGGAAAACCCCTGCAGTATTCTTGCCGGGAGAATCCCATGGACAGAGGAGTCTGGTGGGCTACAGTCCATATGGGGTTGCAAAGAGTCAGGCTGGACTACCAACCACAGAATCCTGGCAAGGCTCCTGGCCACGCCTCTTTTTTTGATCTCCAACCTGGGGCACGTCAGTTGCCTTTCTGTGCCTCGTTTTTTCCATCTATAAAATGGGTGTTTATGAGCATTAGCAGGTAGTATTCCTGGGCTGGTGAGAGGAGAGAAGCCAAGTTCCTGGACACCAGAGCCCTGTTTACTTCGGGGACAGGTGGGGAGCACCTAACCACCAACAGTACCTGGTGGTCAGCATCCAGTGCCAAGTAAACTCTATTAAGGGTCCCCAGAATGAGAGACATTAGTGTAAGAACGGTGGCTTTGAACCCAGCCCTGGCTCAGGATCCAGGGGTTTAATTAGAGCGTCTTCCATGCTTAAAGCTGTTCTGGGAGAGGACCAGCCTTGTTTCCACATGGGAAAAGAGGCCCCTGGTAGCAGGGCCCTGCCCGCGGCTGCATGGTGCCGCAGCTTTCTCTGCAGCAGTGGGCTGGGTGGAGAGCTTTTGGAGTTGCCCAGAGGTATTTGGGAGGCGGGACCCTGACAAGATTGGGGTCGAAGCTGGTGTCTCGAGTCAAAGTGGCCGCGGGGGTTGGGTGGGGGCCAGAGCCCCTTTTGATGAGAAAGCAGGGGCTGGGGAGAAGTAAGCATGACCACATAGTGGACATAGTGACTCCCCTGCAGAAGGTTTCAGAATGACCCCCTCCCCAGGTCCCTCTTCCCGTCCACAGAGAGTCAGTTCTCAGCAGAGCAAAGAAACTTGGCCCGGGTTGTGGCAGGTAGCTGCCATGTGACCTTGGCCAAGTTCCTTCTCTCCATGCCTTCGCTCTTCCTGTAAAATGGGCTAACCCTCCGCCTTCGGGGCTCTTGGAGAATCAGATGACACCACGCAGTGGCTGGCCAACTGCAGAGCGCTTCATAACTTCAGCAAACATTCCACGAGGACTTCTCCGTCCGTGCTGGGGGTGCCAGGGAAAGGAATGATTCAGAACCCCCCCAAGGGGGAGGAGTCAGGATGGGGGAGGATCAGATGGTGGGAAGGAAAGAGAATGCAGTCAGAAAACAGAGCAGGCTTTGTTTTCTTGCCTCCTTTGTTTTTATCTTGTTATTTAACCTATTTTGAATTTCAAATAACATTCGAAGGGCAGTATCGAGATTTTTATCCTTGGAGCTGGCAGCAATTTTTTTTTTTTTAAGTTGACCCTCAGATCTAGGTGTTCTTATTAAGAATCATTATCAACTTTGTATCAGCTCAGGTCCCAGGTCTGGGGAGGTAAATGACTTCCTCAAGGTCACACCACCAGGCCACTGAATCCTCTACCTGTCCTCACTCAGAAGGCGGCAAGGGGAAGCCGTGGGCACGGAGGTATCACAAAGAGCTCCTGTGAGAACACCTGGGACTGAGTTGGCACCTGGCTGTGTGCAGGGCCCGCGCTGAGAGCTGGGAGGGAGGGCGGCAGGGAACTCCAAGCCCACCCTCAGAGTGCGTTGCCATCTGGGAAGACACGGCTTCACGAGCCAGCAAAAGCCCCGTGAGCCAGAGACTCTCAAATGACGTCTCAGCCTGTTCTCTTCAAGTGACCTTGAACGAGCGTGGCCTCTCTGGGCCACCGGAAAGCCAAATACAGGCCCACGGGCTCATAGGTGTCCTCCCGCGTGCACCTCCTAGGGTAGGTGTCGCACCAAGGGACGCTTAGAGAAGACAGACTGGGAGGAGGTTGGGAGGCGAGCAGGACAGAAGGGAGCAGGCGAGGAACAGCTTCTGGCACCAGCTGAGCTTTTTCCAAAACTCGTTCCCTGGTAACAAGGCTTCTATGTCCATTTGAAAAAGTATGATAATGTTCTTGCTGCTGGCCTTCTCAGAGCCTTGAATGTGCTCGGGCAAGTAGTAGGCAGCTGGAAAAGCCACTCTAGGCCGCAGGATCCTTTTTCCAGGAAGTCTTCAGAAGGCAAAAGGGTCTGCTTGGCAGTTCCTAAAGCCTTCGCCTGGCACCTCCCGGCCACTCTGAGGAGACAGGTCAACCTACCGAGCAGAGAGGTGACGGGCGTCACGCGCCAGCAGGAGGCGTGTGGTTTGGGGCTCCAGGGCTCTGGTGTGGGAGCTCTGCCTCATCATTGCCTACTGGGTAGCCTCGGGCGAGTCCCTTCCTTTCTTTGGGCCTCAGCGTCTCCTCTCGGGGCTGCCGTGCCTCCCGCAGGGTGAAACGAGTGATGAACTCGTAGGCGCTTCATCAGTGGCGACCAGCTCATGAGCATCCAGACCAATACACGCTGAAGAAGATCCCAACTGCACAGATTTTTTTGTGCTCCTTCCCAGTCTGTGTCTGTGAAGAAGCAATCACACTTCTGATGCCATCGCTGTTGATTTGTTCTGCGGTTTGCCTCTTGAAGTCCTGTCTGATTCTTTACAACCCCATAGACGGTGGTCCGCCAGGCTCTTCTGTCCATTGGATTTTGTTTTCCGTGTTCTTAAATTCCAAGTCTCGCCACGTGTCCTCTTCATTTTCCCCATGAGCCTCATCGTTTATTCTCTTCAGCTATTATTATTGGGCCCAAGATGCCCCCAAGCCCACCACTGCTTTCTTTCTCTTAGGTCTCCCGCCTGGGCAGGAGAGGGACAGTCCACGTTTGAGGCACGTCTGTTGCCTTCTGCGTCCTCGGCTAGAACGTCTAGAGTTGCTCCTGCGGGACTGAGAGCCAGGCCTCGGGGCACACAAGCCATGGATCCCCCACAGCCTCAGCATTTGAGGGCAGCACCTTAGAACCGGGGAGCAGCCTCTGGCCACCCCCTTCCACCAAGAAGGAGGGAGCCGAGAAGGGGACCCTCAGCCCCGCCCAGCGTCCTCCCCAGGCCCTGGTGGGCATGGACCAGCAGCTGTGAACAGCCGGAGCCGATGCCGGGCCCCCAGGGGGCCGGAGGAGCCCCAGCCATGAACCTGGGCAAGCTCTCGCCGGTGGGCTGGGTGTCCAGCTCGCAGGGAAGGAAGCGACTGACTGCAGACATGATCAGCCCACCCCTTGGGGATTTCCGCCACACCATGCACGTGGGCCGCGGCGGGGACGTCTTCGGCGACACCTCCTTCCTCAGCAACCACGGAGGCCGCTCCGGGGGCGCCCGCGACTCGCCCCGTGGCTTCCTGGCCAAGAAGCTGCAGCTGGTGCGGAGGGTGGGGGCGCCGCCCCGGAGGATGGCGTCCCCGCCTGCGCCCTCTCCTGCCCCACCGGCCGTCTCCCCCATCATCAAGAATGCCATCTCCCTGCCTCAGCTCAACCAGGCGGCCTACGACAGCCTTGTGGTGGGCACGCTCAGCTTTGACCACAGCCCTGCCAGCTCCACGGATGGCCACTCCACTTACGGTGAGGGCCTGGGCCGTCGGCCCGGTTTCAGGGGCCGAGGCCGGCGGGTTCGACGGTTCAGCCAGGCCTCCGAGTGAGCGCTTTGCCCCACAGTGGTTTGGTCGCCATGGAAGTCAGACCCCAACCCCAGGTCAGGGATGGCGAGGGGGGCCCCAGGGCGGGAACCAACTCACCCCTTGAGAGACGGAGGCTGAGGGGTGAGGCGACGGGGTGTGAGCTCTGCCCACCCCTAGGCTGCCTTCCCGTCTCTGGCCCTCGGCGGAGCCAGCCCGCCGCACCCGACCCCGCCCGTTGCCCCCTTCGATGGATGCGGCTCCCTTGTGTCGGAACAGTGCGGTGGAGAGACGAGCCAGGGCCCTGGACTCACGTTCTGGCTCTGCCTGATCCCCAGTGAGCAGACTGGCCTCTGTAAAGTCAAGCCCTGGCCGGTATAATGGGCCCTTGGAGTCACTGCGAAGGTTCAGTGAGATGGTACAGATGAGATGTAGCCCAGAATCTGGCCCACAGTAGGTGCTCAGGACATGGGAGTTTCTGCTCTGTTGTTATTTGAACAGAGGTTCCCGTACCTGGACAAGTTTGGAGGAAAACCACTCACACGGAGAGAAGCCAGGGGCCCTTCCTGCCAGCACGGGGAGCGGCGGTGTCCCCTCGGCGCTTCCTGGACGGCTCACTGAGAACCGGGGGGCCCCCTGTTGCCACCTGGTGGCCGCTCCCTGCCCTGTCGCTTTGCCTAGCTCCCTCTCCAGGGGGGAGGCTCGGCCTCCCCTGAGGGCTGGCCCGCGGTACCCCCACGGGGTCTAGGCACGCTAGGCCTGGAGCCAGTGGCTGGGAAAGGGGGCATCGGGGGGCCTTTGCCTGTCCCTTGGGTCTTATTTTCTAGGTAGTCAGACTTTGGCTGCTGGGTCCATCCTGTGCCCACAAGCCAGCCCGTGTGCTGCGGGTTCATGCAGGAACCCCCACAAGTCATTCAGGGTCACTGTTGGGACTGAGGGAGTCGGGAGATTGGAGCTCCTGGCTTGGCTCCAGCTCGTCAGACTGGCCCTGGGCAAGCCCTTCCCCTTGTCCTAAACTGAGTCTCTCTCTTCATCTGCAAAATGAGAGTGAGGATTATGTCCATTTCCAGGGCTGGCAGGCGGATCACACAGGAGACCCCAAGAGACACGGGGTTCCCTCTATTGGAAAGATGGAGGAAACTGAGGTCACACTGGGGACTGCATGGCTAAAGGCCACGTGACAAGCTGGAGTTGACCCCAGCTCTCCCCCGCCCCCCAGTTCCTGGTTAGGGCCCCCCAGCTCTGACTCTGGTTCCCGGTTCTCTCCTAGGCCTGGACTCCGGGTTCTGCACCATCTCCCGCCTGCCTCGCACAGAAAAGCCTCGTGACCGAGATCCCCAGGACCACGACAACTCCTTCCCCGCCGAGCCTGAGCTTCGGCGCTCCGACTCCCTCCTGTCCTTCCGCCTGGACCTCGACCTGGGGCCCTCTCTCCTCAGTGAGCTCATGGGGGCCATGAGCCTCTCAGAAGGTTCTGGAGCTGAAACCCCAGCAGGCCTGGCTCCTACGGCAGATCCCCCAGCCCCTGCCTCAAGCCACTCACCCCGTGGACACTGCCCCAACGGGGTCACCGCTGAGTTGGGCCCAGTGGCTGAGGCGAGGGCTGACCCGGTGGGAGGGCGCCCCCGTGCCCCTGCTGACATGGGTCCCAGCAGGCACTGGGGAGCCGGCTCGGGGGACCGCCAGAGCAGGCACCCGTGCGCGGAGGTGGATACTTGGCGGGAGGGGGCGGTGCCCCAGGCTCGGGCCTCCTGGGGGAGCCTGGAGGAAGAGTGGGGGGCAGCCCAGGCAGGCAGCAGGACCCCTGTGCCGAGCACAGTGCAAGCCAGCACCTTCGAGTTTGCTGATGCAGAGGAGGACGATGAGGTCAAGGTGTGATCGGCTGGGCACAGGCTCAGACCCCTGGGCAGCCTCGGGCACCACCTGCCGTGAGCCCAGGTGCAGCTCCAGCCCCTGACGGCTGGGTCCTGCCAGTGACAGACGGGAGACCCCAAGCTGTCCCCAGACCCCTCCACATCTCTGCAGGGCAGACCTGGGAGGGAGACCAGGCTTGTTCGGGGACCTAGGTGTTCCCATGGCCCTTGCTGGGCCACCCTGCCTCCCTCTACCGCCCCTCCGGACCCAGCGGCCATTCCTTGGGCCCAGACCCACCCCCAGCCGGAGGGCTGGCCTCACAGTGCAGCCTCTGTGGGGAAAGCTGCCCTTGCTGGGTGGGGGTAGGGAGCCTACCACGCTGAGCCTTTGTCTCCTCTCCCGAAGGGATTGTCTCCCCCAGTGTATCCTGGAGTTGCCCCCAGGAGGGTCCCCTCTGCCTTCCTAAGGTTGCCTCCCAACAATCCCACTGCCAGCTGCACGTCCCAGAAGCCTCAGAGAAAAGTCAGGTGTGACCTCACTGGGAGGGGGAGTGTGCCACCTTCCCGCGCACCCCAGGCCTGCTTCTGGGTCCTGATTAAAAAGGCTTTTTTGATAAAAGGTGTCCCTCAAGATACTTAAGGACCTGGGGCGACAGGGTCCGCGCCACCTGCAGCACTGGGTTGGGAAAGCCGAGGACTGCCCCCCAGGGCCCCTAGGGAGGGAAGGGCCGAGGCAGGGGGTAATGAGTAACCAGATGAATGAATAGCCCTGCGATAAGGAGCCCAGGTGGGAGCCCTTATCTGCGGTTCCGGGAACAGCCCCTGGCCCAGGTGCCTGGAACTGTAATCCCGCAGGGCAGCTTGGCATGTGTCCTGGTGACAGAAGGGGACAAGCAGGCAGGACGGGTGGCTTAGAGGTGTTTGGGAACACGTCCCAACCCCCCGGGGCCCACCAGGCAGCCTCAGTTTTTTCTCTGTGTCATGCGAATGTTAGGAGCATTCAGATAGCAGAAAGCACCAGTTCCTGCCACAGAAAGGTTGTAAAGATGGATTCTTTGGTTGGCTCTTAGCCCTGGGGGACGAGGGCAGAGGGTTAGGGACAGCAGGTGGAAAGCTGGGATGACCCCATGTGACCATTCCATTTGCGGTGAGACATCTGCTTGCAGGGGCTCTGGCAAGGTGCTGCCCTCATTTCAGCTTGAAAGAGGAGACGTGGAAGTTCTCCACACTCAGGTAGCTCAGGTGGCCGTGGCCCAGCCTGTTGGGAAAGGTCAGCTGGTGCCCATCTGGCAGCTGCACCTTGAATTCGTTGTTCTGGAAGGTCACAAAGAGCTGCAGAGGCAGGGAGGGAGGGGGTCAGAGAGGCAGGAGGCACCCTGGAAATGGGCCAGGGCGGTGTCTAGGGGTTCAGACAGTCTAGCACGTGTCTAGGCCAGGGTGCCCCAACATCTGTGCTTCCCGCTTGAGGTCTGCTTTCAGGCCCCTTCCCGCTTTGACCTCACCTTGACATCTGACCCTGGGCTAAAACACATGTGATTGTCCCGTTGCTCCGACCCCCAGCTGTGGCCATCCCGTGCGTTGCAGACGATGGTGGATTCACCAAAGCGTGGGTTGAAGTGCAGGTTCAGTTTATCTGTCGACTGGCCCAAATTAATCACAAAGCTGCCAGAGAAGGAGGAAGACGGGAAAATAAGGGGCCAGCTGTGGGTATAACGGCTTGGGTCAGGGGGTCTTGACCACAAAATTGGAAGAATCACCAGTTCATGTTAATTGAGGTCTACGCCTTAAAACAAGGGAGATGACAACTGGATCAGACTTGGCGCTACAGCATCGCATTCCATTTAGAGCACAGACGAAGGTTCTTGACAAGAGGATCACTAACAGTGGCATTTCTGGAAATGAAGGTACCTGTCCTTGGGAAGAACTGTTCTTAACTATTTCTGAAGACCCATTATGTTTGGCCATAAATAGTTGTATGCCTAAGGTAGTGAGCTCCCTGTCATGAGAGGTATGCGATCAGGAGTTGTGTGCTCTCTTAGAAAGATCATACTGTGGTTTAGGTTACCTTAAGGCTCCCTGAGAGTGGGACATTCTGAGTCACGGAATGTCTTCATTGGGAAGTCTCAGGCCAAAGGTATCTAACATTCAGATAGCAGAAAGCACCAGTTCCTGCCACAGAAAGGTTGTAAAGATGGATTCTTTGGTTGGCTCTTAGCCCTGGGGGACGAGGGCAGAGGGTTAGGGACAGCAGGTGGAAAGCTGGGATGACCCCATGTGACCATTCCATTTGCGGTGAGACATCTGCTTGCAGGGGCTCTGGCAAGGTGCTGCCCTCATTTCAGCTTGAAAGAGGAGACGTGGAAGTTCTCCACACTCAGGTAGCTCAGGTGGCCGTGGCCCAGCCTGTTGGGAAAGGTCAGCTGGTGCCCATCTGGCAGCTGCACCTTGAATTCGTTGTTCTGGAAGGTCACAAAGAGCTGCAGAGGCAGGGAGGGAGGGGGTCAGAGAGGCAGGAGGCACCCTGGAAATGGGCCAGGGCGGTGTCTAGGGGTTCAGACAGTCTAGCACGTGTCTAGGCCAGGGTGCCCCAACATCTGTGCTTCCCGCTTGAGGTCTGCTTTCAGGCCCCTTCCCGCTTTGACCTCACCTTGACATCTGACCCTGGGCTAAAACACATGTGATTGTCCCGTTGCTCCGACCCCCAGCTGTGGCCATCCCGTGCGTTGCAGACGATGGTGGATTCACCAAAGCGTGGGTTGAAGTGCAGGTTCAGTTTATCTGTCGACTGGCCCAAATTAATCACAAAGCTGCCAGAGAAGGAGGAAGACGGGAAAATAAGGGGCCAGCTGTGGGTATAACGGCTTGGGTCAGGGGGTCTTGACCACAAAATTGGAAGAATCACCAGTTCATGTTAATTGAGGTCTACGCCTTAAAACAAGGGAGATGACAACTGGATCAGACTTGGCGCTACAGCATCGCATTCCATTTAGAGCACAGACGAAGGTTCTTGACAAGAGGATCACTAACAGTGGCATTTCTGGAAATGAAGGTACCTGTCCTTGGGAAGAACTGTTCTTAACTATTTCTGAAGACCCATTATGTTTGGCCATAAATAGTTGTATGCCTAAGGTAGTGAGCTCCCTGTCATGAGAGGTATGCGATCAGGAGTTGTGTGATCTCTTAGAAAGATCATACTGTGGTTTAGGTTAGACCTTAAGGCTCCCTGAGAGTGGGACATTCTGAGTCACGGAATGTCTTCATTGGGAAGTCTCAGGCCAAAGGTATCTCACATTTCTGCGACCTTGAAGGACCCAAGTAGAGAAAGAGGTGATTTTTCTCTTGACCCCTGCCCGATGCCTGCCCTTCGCCAATCAAACAATCCAGATCAGTTCCAGGCAATGCTGACAACACCGAGGCAGAGAAATGCCTCTGGTTCTCGCCGACGGGATGTTAACCAGCCCACTCGGCGCCCCCTGGTGGCTGTCCCTGGCTTAATGTGCGTGAAAGGCCGGCCTCTGGCCCTGCAGCAGGATCAAGGGCGGTGCCCCAGGGGAGGAGGGACCCCACCTCAGTAGAGGCACCCACTTCAGAGGACTAGGCTTCAGGGGTGTCTCACTTGACCCCTCAGTGTCTGTTGGGGCCAAGGCATTGAATACATGGTGTTCTAATGTAAACCTGGCCCCAGATGTGAAAGCAGCCCAGCCAGAGGGGCCAGCAGGGGTGAGGGGTGGGGGGCGTGAGAGGAGCAAGACTGTACAAAGGCCCCTGGCCGAAGGTCACTGTCGTTTTCCGACCATTGCGCAAGGCTGCCCGACCTGCCCCCCTCCCAGTCTGATCCAGGTCTGTGGGCTGGCCCCGCCCCCTCCCGGGCTCACCCGTTAGCACCCACGGCAATCTTGCCCTTGATCTTCAGGGTGGCCCCCATCTTCATGTCCATGTTGACAATCTCAAATTTCACCTGCACCAACAGAAACACCCCCACAAATCAGTCACCAGGTGCCTGTGCTGCTCCGCTGGTAAGGCCCACTGACCAGCACCCTCCCATCCCGACCTGGCCCCAGGCCTCGCTCTCCCTGCAGGAGGCCATGGAGCTAGGACGGGAAAGAGCCGAAGCTTCCCGGAGCCCCCTCTTGCTTCACTCGCACCCACCCCAGCCTGAAGAACAGCTGCATCGGGAGACATAGGGCCCAGCCGAGGGAACCTCAGTTTGCCCATCTATAAAATGGGTAGAATGGCTCCTGCCAACCTCACTGTTCCCAAAAGTACTCGAGTGATGAGGCATGGTGCTCTCGGCAAAACCCCTCAAACAAGGAATATGTTTAGTTCTTGCACCACCTTGGAGTCGTTTCACTGACAGAGAATGACTGTATCAGGACTTCACCAGTGGTCCAGTGGCTAAGACACCACATTCCCAATGCAGGGGGCCTGGGTTCGATCCCTAGTCAGGGAACTAGATCCTACATGCCGCAGCTAAGAGTTCAAAAGGCCCAACTAAAAGATCCACATGTTGTAACTTAAAAAAAGACCCCGTGTGCTGCAATTAAGATACTTGCAGACAAATATTTTTTAATTTTGTAAAAGCTGAAAATGATTATCACAGGCACGTCTAGGCCCATCCCAAACCGAAAATCTATAAAACTCCATCAATCTCGTGTCTGAACATGTCCGCCAAAGTCCCTCTCCAGGGCTTCCCTGGTGGTCCAGTGGGTAGAGAGTCCGCCTTGCAGTGCAAGGGACGCCGGTTCGATCCCTGGCCCGGGAAAATCCTATGTGCTGAGGAGTGGCTGGACCGGTGTGTCCAATTACGAGCCAGAGCTCTGAAACGCACGCGCCCAGAGCCAGTGCTTGGCGACAAAAGAGGCCACTGCGATGGGAGGCCCACACAGGCCAAAGAACAAAGATGGATGAAAATAAATGGATAAAAAATCAATAAAAGAAGCTAAAAAAAAAGTGTTAAAAAGGAAAAAGTCCCTCTCCAAACCCCAGGTTCCTCATCTATAAAATGGGCTAAGTTGATTTATTCATTTAAACCCAGGCGCTGGGCAGCCCCTGTGACAGATGCTGCCGCAGGCCCTGAGGTTCACAGCACCTGCTTCAGGCTGGCTGCAGGAGGAGCACTCCCCTTTGGGAAGCCCCTCAAATAGGACTTGGCACAGACTGAAAGCAAATCGAGGGGCTGAGGCCAGTAGGTTTTCTTATTGCCACCGCGGGGCCCATCTGCTTCTCATTTCCCCACAGGACCCGGACAGCAGCTGAACCTCTAGAGCAGGAGTTCCCACGTTTTCCTCTGGTTAGCAGAAGGGAGGCTCTCGAAGCTGGGTTTCCAAAGCTCGTTACCCAAGCCTGAGAAAATCCAGTGTTCACTTCCATGAGGGTGTGAGGCTGGGCCAGACAGGATGCAGCGCCACCAAAGAATAGAACCCTTAACGGGAGAACACATTCGCTCTGTAGGATTTCTGTTCCCCGATTGTGTTTGTTTCTGGATGGAGCCCACCTGGAAATCCCTGAACCAACGTGTGGGACCGGAGGCAAGGGCAGTGTCCACGGCAGGTGGGTCAAGTCTCCCCTGCTGGCAGCTGACCCCTTTCCACGAAGAGGGCAGGTCCCTACACGGGCTAGGGCTGCCCAGTTCTCCTGGTGGAGGGGGTGGTGTTTTAGTCCCTCAGTCGTGTCTGACTCTTTGCGACCTCAGTCCCGTTTTCCCGGTTTTCAGGCAAGACTACAGGGGTAGGTTGCGTTCCCTCCTCCAGGGATCTTTCTCGTGTCTGAACATGTCCGCCAAAGTCCTCTCCAGGGCTTCCTGGTGGTCCAGTGGGTAGAGAGTCCGCCTTGCAGTGCAAGGGACGCCGGTTCGATCCCTGGCCCGGGAAAATCCTATGTGCTGAGGAGTGGCTGGACCGGTGTGTCCAATTACGAGCCAGAGCTCTGAAACGCACGCGCCCAGAGCCAGTGCTTGGCGACAAAAGAGGCCACTGCGATGGGAGGCCCACACAGGCCAAAGAACAAAGATGGATGAAAATAAATGGATAAAAAATCAATAAAAGAAGCTAAAAAAAAAGTGTTAAAAAGGAAAAAGTCCCTCTCCAAACCCCAGGTTC
This sequence comes from Tragulus kanchil, assembly GCA_022376925.1. Classification (NCBI taxonomy): domain Eukaryota; kingdom Metazoa; phylum Chordata; class Mammalia; order Artiodactyla; family Tragulidae; genus Tragulus; species Tragulus kanchil. Next base: position 180,598,406 of record JAIOJX010000004.1, on the reverse strand, counting down.
CTCATCTATAAAATGGGCTAAGTTGATTTATTCATTTAAACCCAGGCGCTGGGCAGCCCCTGTGACAGATGCTGCCGCAGGCCCTGAGGTTCACAGCACCTGCTTCAGGCTGGCTGCAGGAGGAGCACTCCCCTTTGGGAAGCCCCTCAAATAGGACTTGGCACAGACTGAAAGCAAATCGAGGGGCTGAGGCCAGTAGGTTTTCTTATTGCCACCGCGGGGCCCATCTGCTTCTCATTTCCCCACAGGACCCGGACAGCAGCTGAACCTCTAGAGCAGGAGTTCCCACGTTTTCCTCTGGTTAGCAGAAGGGAGGCTCTCAAGCTGGGTTTCCAAAGCTCGTTACCCAAGCCTGAGAAAATCCAGTGTTCACTTCCATGAGGGTGTGAGGCTGGGCCAGACAGGATGCAGCGCCACCAAAGAATAGAACCCTTAACGGGAGAACACATTCGCTCTGTAGGATTTCTGTTCCCCGATTGTGTTTGTTTCTGGATGGAGCCCACCTGGAAATCCCTGAACCAACGTGTGGGACCGGAGGCAAGGGCAGTGTCCACGGCAGGTGGGTCAAGTCTCCCCTGCTGGCAGCTGACCCCTTTCCACGAAGAGGGCAGGTCCCTACACGGGCTAGGGCTGCCCAGTTCTCCTGGTGGAGGGGGTGGTGTTTTAGTCCCTCAGTCGTGTCTGACTCTTTGCGACCTCATGGACTGTAGCCCGCCAGGCTCCTCTGTCCAGGGATTTTCCAGGCAAGACTACAGGGGTAGGTTGCCGTTCCCTCCTCCAGGGGATCTTTCTGACTCAGGGAGGGAACCCAGGCCTTCTGCATTACAGGCGGATTCTTTACCATCTGAGCCGCCAGGGAAGCCCACACGTCCTCTGGGTAGGGGGAATTTTCCTGCCTTTGAGAAGATAGGGCTCCGAGGCCTAACCCCTCAGATGGGTGCTTAATGTAATAGGTGGATTACCAGCCAAACTGGCTTAAAATTTTCCATCAGCCTCTCACAGAAGGACAGAAAGTGTCCCTCATAGAGGCCATCCCGTCCCTCCCAGAGGAAGGTGGGCATCCTGCCACCGAGCGGCCCTCACAGCGGGCACCCGCCCTGCAGCATGCACTGTCCCCACAGGACATCATTAGGAGTTTCCAGTCTCCTCCCAGTTGCGGGCGCCACCTCCAGGACCAGGGGACGGTCAGACTGGGGCTGGGATGGGGAGAAGCACCCCCGCCGCCGCCATAGCTCCTGGAGGCTACCAGGCTCAAACAGAGCAGCGTGAGCCCCCAGAGACGCTGCAGGGCAGGGGTGTGAGAAAGGCCAGGCTCAGTGGTGCATTTGGGCAAACGGGGATGCCCGTGGGAGGCGACAGGCCTAGCATCCCGTCCCCCTTTCCACAAAGTCTGGAACCCAAAGAGAGACAGGGAGGCAAAGTCGGGAAGGGGGCAGACGTCAGTGGTCAGGTTGACTAGGTGGCCAGGTGACTAGGGGCCCACTGTGCCCCTTTCTGGACCTTGGTGCCCCTATCTTTACATATATACACATCCACACCCACATGCCACCTGTGCCTCCTGAAACCCATGTCCACCTGGAGCCTGTGTGGGACCGGGCAAGGGCAGTGTCCACGGCAGGTGGGTCAAGTCTCCCCTGCTGGCAGCTGACCCCTTTCCACGAAGAGGGCAGGTCCCTACACGGGCTAGGGCTGCCCAGTTCTCCTGGTGGAGGGGGTGGTGTTTTAGTCCCTCAGTCGTGTCTGACTCTTTGCGACCTCATGGACTGTAGCCCGCCAGGCTCCTCTGTCCAGGGATTTTCCAGGCAAGACTACAGGGGTAGGTTGCCGTTCCCTCCTCCAGGGGATCTTTCTGACTCAGGGAGGGAACCCAGGCCTTCTGCATTACAGGCGGATTCTTTACCATCTGAGCCGCCAGGGAAGCCCACACGTCCTCTGGGTAGGGGGAATTTTCCTGCCTTTGAGAAGATAGGGCTCCGAGGCCTAACCCCTCAGATGGGTGCTTAATGTAATAGGTGGATTACCAGCCAAACTGGCTTAAAATTTTCCATCAGCCTCTCACAGAAGGACAGAAAGTGTCCCCTCATAGAGGCCATCCCGTCCCTCCCAGAGGAAGGTGGGCATCCTGCCACCGAGCGGCCCTCACAGCGGGCACCCGCCCTGCAGCATGCACTGTCCCCACAGGACATCATTAGGAGTTTCCAGTCTCCTCCCAGTTGCGGGCGCCACCTCCAGGACCAGGGGACGGTCAGACTGGGGCTGGGATGGGGAGAAGCACCCCCGCCGCCGCCATAGCTCCTGGAGGCTACCAGGCTCAAACAGAGCAGCGTGAGCCCCCAGAGACGCTGCAGGGCAGGGGTGTGAGAAAGGCCAGGCTCAGTGGTGCATTTGGGCAAACGGGGATGCCCGTGGGAGGCGACAGGCCTAGCATCCCGTCCCCCTTTCCACAAAGTCTGGAACCCAAAGAGAGACAGGGAGGCAAAGTCGGGAAGGGGGCAGACGTCAGTGGTCAGGTTGACTAGGTGGCCAGGTGACTAGGGGCCCACTGTGCCCCTTTCTGGACCTTGGTGCCCCTATCTTTACATATATACACATCCACACCCACATGCCACCTGTGCCCTCCTGGAAACCCATGTCCACCTGGAGCCTGCAAATGGGATCTATTTGGAAACAGGACCAAGTTGAGATGAGCTCCTAGTGGTATAGGGTGGGCCCCAAACTCTCTCTGACCAGCATCCTTTGAAGAACAGGGAACTATGGACCCAGAAACACCGACACGCAGGGGAGCCAAGGGAAGACAGAGGCAGGGGCTGGAGGGAGACAGCAGCAAGCCCGAGAATACCACAGATTGCCGGCAACAGAAAGAAGCTGGAAACGACAATAAGGAACAGAGCCTTCAGAGAGAGAGCAAGGCACTGCCAGTGCATGGATTTCAGGCCACAAGCATCGAAGACTTTGACAGAATAAATGGGCTATGGCAGCTGCAGGAAAGCAGCACACCAGGCTCAGAAGATGCTGTCTGGGATCCAGTTCCCTCAAATACGGGAGACGGGCTCAGAGAGGAGCAGCGATTTGTCCAAGGCCACACAGCGGGCTATGGCAGAGCAGGGTTTGGAATCAGAGAGAGACCTCGAAGAACATCCACTTGACCCCCTGTACGTTACACATTTCGATCTGGGGCAAGTTAACCTTCGAGTCTGTGTCTTCATCTGTGTAAAGCTCAGTAGATGTTAGTAGTTATCATTGTTGTCACAATGAATGTTGTTGATGAGAAGGAATGCCCCAGCTACCCAGAGGTTAGGACTCCAGCAATTCCACCTCAGGGAGTCCAAGTTTGATCCCTAACTGGGGAAATAAGATTCCGCAAGCTAAAAGGGACAGGCAAAAAAAAAAAAAATATATATATATATATACTGATGAGAAAACAAGGCAAGAGGGGGAACGAGACAGGCTCAGAATGGTGGTGGAAGGAGCAAGAACCTCAGTGCTAAAACCCAGTGGAGATGATCTGTCCAATTTCCTGTCTACACAGATGAGGAAACTGAGGCTAGAAGGGCAGCAATGCTTCCCCCCAGCATCCATCACCCCCCCAACTTGGGCAAAGATGCAGAGAGACAGAGGAGGAGGGCGGAGGGGCTGGCATGCTCACCGACATGGCGGCAGCTCCTGACGGCAGCTCTCAGTGACTCCTGGAGGTCTGGGCTCAGGGTCTCACCTCATAGTGAGACTTATACCCTAGGATATTACACATTAACTCTCCCAAGGCCATAAATGGGGACTTTGGTCCTTCCTGCCAGGTGTCTTCACCCGCATCTCCTGGTACCCAGAACAAGCAGGCAGAAGACCGCCCACCCCGGCCCCACCCGCCCGGCCCAGAGCATCCTCCTGGCCCCTCTGCAGCCGCTTTTCTCCCCCTCCTAGCGGAAGCAACGCTGGACTGGGTGCCAGAAGCAGGCACAGACTGTGCGAGCTTGGCAGGCCACCCACCAACCCCGAGCCCCACTCTCTCGTCCTTAAACAGAGAGACTTGCTCTGTGAAAACCTCTCTGCTTCTGTGATGTCCAGATTCATTTTGAGTCTTTTGTTTTCTCTCCTCAACCCGTGCTTTTTCTGATTGTACATGTAAGGTGCGGGGAGCAGTTAAACATTTTTTTGTACATTTAAGTTTTAAAAGCAGTCCACGGTGGATTCAAAGAAAACATCTAGAAATATCTACAACCAACTAAGAAGAGAAGGGAGAGGGAGGGTTGGCGGGTGTGGGCGATGGATTTCAGTGCTTTGCTTTTTATTTCTAATGGTCACATAATTGACATACTTGCCATATGCAACTGGAAATATTAAGAATTAAAACAGGGCCTCCTTGGTGGCTCAGTGGTAAAGAATCCACCTGCCAATGCAGGGGACGCAGCCTTAGTCCCTAATCTGGAAAGATCTCACAGGCCGTGGCGCAGCGAAGCCCATGCACCACAATGATTGAGCCTGTGCTCTGGAGCCCATGCGCCATGTACTGAAGCCCTTGTGCCTTAGAGCCGGTGCTCTGCAACAAAAGAAGCCACTGCAATGAGAAGGCCACACACTGCCATTCGAGAGTAATCCTTGCTTGCCACAACTAGAGAAAATCCTGTGCAGCTATGAAAACCCATCACAGTCATAAAAAAAAATAACCTTAAAAATAAATCTTTTAATTCATTGAAGTCATATCTTAAATATACCACCTAAAAAGTCTCTTTAAAAGAAAAGGAGGGGCTACCCTGGTGGTCCAGTGGGTAGAGACACCGCCTTGCAATGCAAGGGGCACCAGTTCGATCCCTGGCCTGGGAAGATCCTGCGTGCCGCGGAGCAGCTGGACTGATATGTCCAACTACCGAGCTGGCGCTCTGGGGCGCATGTGCTCAGAGCCAACCAGAGGCCACTGTGATGGGAGGCCCACACGGGCCAAAGAACAAAGATGGATGAAAATAGACAAATGAAAGACCAACAGAAGTGGTTAAAAGAAAAGAGAAGGGAAACAGGGGCTTCCCTGGTGATCCAACGGGTAAAGAGTCTGCCTTGCAGTGCAAGAGGCACCGGTTCTATCCCTGGAACGGGAGGATCCCATGTGCCCCTGAGCAGTTGGACCTATGTGTCCGATTGCGAGCCTACGCTCTGGAACACATGCGCCCAGAGCCGGTGCTCTGCAATGAGAGAGGCCACTGCGGTGGGAGGCCCACACAGGCCAAAGAATAAAGATGAATGAAAATCAACAAATAAGAAACCAATAAAAGAGGCCAAAATTAAAAAAAAAAAAAAGGCAACAGGGGCTTCCCTGGTAGCTCAGTGGTGAGGAGTTCGCCTGCCAGTGGAGGAGACATGGGTTCGATCCCTGCTCCAGGCAAACCCTGATCCGGGAGGATCCCACATGCTGTGGAGCAACTGGGTTCGTGAGACTCAACTATGGAGCCTGTGCTCTAGAGCCTCAGAGCTGCCACTATGGAGCTCATGTGCCGAAACTACTGACGCCCGTGTGCCCTAGAGCCCGAGTTCCACAACAAGAAAAGTCACCACAACAAGAAGCCTGCTCACCTCCACTAGAGAGTAGCCCTCGCTTCCTGCAGCTGGAGAGGAGCCTGCAGCAGCAGTGAAAACCCAGAAGAGTCAAAAATAAATAAATAAATAAACATTTTTTTAAAAAAGAAAAGAAAACAAAAAAGAGAGAGAGAAAAGGAAACAGTCATTCCTAATCCCGCATCCAGGATGCCAGGACAGTCGGCTTACTTTACTGGCAGGTTCCCTTCCACATGGTTTTCAGTGGGCTGGCATCATGGACACCCCTCTGTATGTTCAGCTGCTGATCCCGTTTCACACGGTAAGCATGAGAGCCCACAAATCCATATTTCAGAACTGTTTCTTCATGGTAGTGAAAGAGTCTCTCTTTCAGTGACTCAATTTATTCAGCTGATTTCCTTCTTCTGAACACTTACGTTAATTCTAAGTGTTTGCTATGAAAACTGCTGCTGCGTTCCATTATTTTCACATAAAGTCTGGCAGCATCATGAGACCCTCTTTAAGGCAGATTCCTAGAAGAGGAATTTTTCTAGAGCCTGGGTTTGGCGAGCTGAAGGCTTTTCCGTTAGAGCCGGCGGTGGCCACGCTGTGTGGGGCGCTGGGGGGGCCCCAGCCGGCTGAAGGCCTTTCCGTGCCAGGAGTTGACAGGTAGCTCGCTGCCCAGCGCCCACAGGAGACACCGCCTGCCCCGCCCTGAGAGGAGAGTGAGTTCCTCATTTCACCCACAAGGAAATTGCTCCTTGGTCCTTTCTCCCAGGCCATTATAAAACCCAAGCAAGACAAGGCGTTTTTAAGTGCTTTGTAAACGTAAACTCCCTAATCAACAGAAACTACACCTTGTAGAGGTGATATTTTCCTATGCTCGTAGTAATTCTAGCTCACTGTAGAAGGTTTCAGAAAGTGCACAAAGTAAAAAGAACTGAAAGTTTCACTTGTTTTAGAAGAATGTTTGAAGACAGGCAATCAAAAAAAAAAAAAAAGACAGGCGATCATGACCACATTTATGAACTGTACACTTTTCTGTGTGTTTGCTTTACATCCATGACGTATTTTTTAAATACTAATAAGAAAAGAAAAAAATCAAAGACATGTGCATCTCAAACTTTGTTCTCTTAATAATGCCTACCTTCTGGAAGCATTACCAAGCACTTTCTCCTGCCCTTATGGCAATAAACTCAACAAATGCTGAAGGTGATCTCTTTTTTTTTAAACATTTTATTTTATTTTTGGGGGAGGGGGCGGGTTGGGGATGGAGGGGGCGGGCCACTTCTGTTGGTCTTTCATTTATCTATTTTCATCCATCTTTGTTCTTCCGTCTGTGATGTGCCAGTTTACTAGTTCCTTCCACATGGTTTTCAGTGGGCTGGCATCATGGACACCCCTCTGTATGTTCAGCTGCTGATCCGTTCACACGGTAAGCATGAGAGCCCACAAATCCATATTTCAGAACTGTTTCTTCATGGTAGTGAAAGAGTCTCTCTTTCAGTGACTCAATTTATTCAGCTGATTTCCTTCTTCTGAACACTTACGTTAATTCTAAGTGTTTGCTATGAAAACTGCTGCTGCGTTCCATTATTTTCACATAAAGTCTGGCAGCATCATGAGACCCTCTTTAAGGCAGATTCCTAGAAGAGGAATTTTTCTAGAGCCTGGGTTTGGCGAGCTGAAGGCTTTTCCGTTAGAGCCGGCGGTGGCCACGCTGTGTGGGGCGCTGGGGGGGCCCCAGCCGGCTGAAGGCCTTTCCGTGCCAGGAGTTGACAGGTAGCTCGCTGCCCAGCGCCCACAGGAGACACCGCCTGCCCCGCCCTGAGAGGAGAGTGAGTTCCTCATTTCACCCACAAGGAAATTGCTCCTTGGTCCTTTCTCCCAGGCCATTATAAAACCCAAGCAAGACAAGGCGTTTTTAAGTGCTTTGTAAACGTAAACTCCCTAATCAACAGAAACTACACCTTGTAGAGGTGATATTTTCCTATGCTCGTAGTAATTCTAGCTCACTGTAGAAGGTTTCAGAAAGTGCACAAAGTAAAAAGAACTGAAAGTTTCACTTGTTTTAGAAGAATGTTTGAAGACAGGCAATCAAAAAAAAAAAAAAAGACAGGCGATCATGACCACATTTATGAACTGTACACTTTTCTGTGTGTTTGCTTTACATCCATGACGTATTTTTTAAATACTAATAAGAAAAGAAAAAAATCAAAGACATGTGCATCTCAAACTTTGTTCTCTTAATAATGCCTACCTTCTGGAAGCATTACCAAGCACTTTCTCCTGCCCTTATGGCAATAAACTCAACAAATGCTGAAGGTGATCTCTTTTTTTTTAAACATTTTATTTTATTTTTGGGGGAGGGGGCGGGTTGGGGATGGAGGGGGGCGGGCGGGCCACTTCTGTTGGTCTTTCATTTATCTATTTTCATCCATCTTTGTTCTTCCGTCTGTGTGGGCCTCCCACCGCAGTGGCCTCTGTTGTCTCAGAGCACCAGCTCTGGGAGCATGCGCCCTGGAGCTCCGGCTCGGTAATTGGACACATCGGTCCAGCCGCTCCGCGGCGCGTGGGATCTTCCCAGGCCAGGGATCGAACCGGCGCCCCTTGCACTGCAAGGCGGTGTCCTTACCCACTGGACCACCAGGGAAGCCCTGAAGGTGATCTTTATTACGACCTCATTTTTCAGACGAGGAGCAAAGGTTCCCAGGCCTCATACAACTAGTAAGTTCCCAGGCATCTACTAACCCATTGCTCAGATGACTGCCAAGGCCACTCAGCCAAGAGAATGCCAGACCTTCAGGAGACGTGTGATCCTAAACCCTGTGTGCGGTGACTGCTTCTTTGACGGCCCCCGGCGATCCCTACTCCTGGTGCTCACACTCGTGTATAAGTGGTTCCCCTTGACTGTGGCTGGACCCGGTGACTCAATTCTAACTAATAGCACACAGAATTCTAGAAGAGACTGCTAGAAGATTAGGTCCAAAAAGTCTACATACAGAAAGAGAGATTACAAAAAGAAGGTGCCCTCCCACTCTCTCATTCTCTCGCTTGCCCGCCCTCTCCCTTTCTCTCTCCCAGCTCTGGGGAGAAGCAAGCCATGCTCTCCGCTGTCCTATGGAGATGCCCATGGCCAGGGAGCCGGTGCCTCCAGCTAACCAGTGATGAAGATCCAAGCCTCATCAGGACCCACATGAGTGAACTTGGCAGTGGATCTTCTCCCGTTTGAACCTCGGATGGTTGGTGTTGCCAACACCTTGACTGAAGCCTTGGGAGAGACCCTGAGCCAGAAGGCATCCAGCTAAGTCCTACCTGGACTCCCAAGTGCAAGGGCTATGAGAAAAGTGTTGCTTATTTTAAGTCCCCAGGTTTCGGCTAATTTGTTACACAACAGCTATTGTTATCAGAAGTTTGGAGAGAGAAATAATACTCATGAAAACCTTCTGACTAAAGAATCTGCAGTTCACACACATACCTAGACATCCTACTGCCTTAGGCTTTTCAAAGAACCAGTTCTCATTTTGTTTCCTTTATTATTTTCTGATTTTATGCTAATTAACTTTTACCTTTTCTCTTATTGCTCTTTTTCTAACTTGTTGAGTTGAGTGTTTAGTTCATTGACTTTTCCTTTTTTCTTCTTATTAATAGGAGTTTCCCAGGTGGCTCAGTGATAAAGAATCCACTTCTCAGGAATTTCCTGGTTGCCTAGTGGTTAAGACTCTGTGTTCCCAATGCAGTGGGGGTCTGGGTTCGATCCCTGGTCAGGGAACTAGACCCAACATGCCGCAACTAAGACCCAGCACAGCTAAATAAATAAATAATTTTAAGAAAAGAAAAGAAAAAAGGAAAAAAAAGAATCTGCCTCCCAAAGCAGGAGACACAAGAGACACGGGTTCAATCCCTAGATCAGGAAGATCCCCTGGATGAGGAAATGGCAGCCCACTCCACTGTTCTTGCCTAGAAAATTCAATGGACAGGTTAACCTGGTGGGCTACAGTCCATGGGGTTGCAAAGAGTCAGGCATGACTGAGCACACACACTTCTCATTAATAAATATATTTAAGGCTATGAATTTTCCTCAGCCTACTACTCTGCCCAGTTCTCAGAGGGTTTTCAGATGTTCTGCTCAGTATTCCAAATGCTGCCCTTGAATCAAGCCAGATGATCAGACAGTCGTTCTCAGCGCTTAGTACACACTTAACAAATACTTATTGACTGACTGAATAGCAAAACTTATCATCATCGTTAGGGAAGAGTTGAAAAATGAAACATCCATATTATAGGATTGACTAATTAACGGTGAGGACCCACATGAGTGAACTTGGCAGTGGATCTTCTCCGTTTGAACCTCGGATGGTTGGTGTTGCCAACACCTTGACTGAAGCCTTGGGAGAGACCCTGAGCCAGAAGGCATCCAGCTAAGTCCTACCTGGACTCCCAAGTGCAAGGGCTATGAGAAAAGTGTTGCTTATTTTAAGTCCCCAGGTTTCGGCTAATTTGTTACACAACAGCTATTGTTATCAGAAGTTTGGAGAGAGAAATAATACTCATGAAAACCTTCTGACTAAAGAATCTGCAGTTCACACACATACCTAGACATCCTACTGCCTTAGGCTTTTCAAAGAACCAGTTCTCATTTTGTTTCCTTTATTATTTTCTGATTTTATGCTAATTAACTTTTACCTTTTCTCTTATTGTCTTTTCTAACTTGTTGAGTTGAGTGTTTAGTTCATTGACTTTTCCTTTTTTCTTCTTATTAATAGGAGTTTCCCAGGTGGCTCAGTGATAAAGAATCCACTTCTCAGGAATTTCCTGGTTGCCTAGTGGTTAAGACTCTGTGTTCCCAATGCAGTGGGGGTCTGGGTTCGATCCCTGGTCAGGGAACTAGACCCAACATGCCGCAACTAAGACCCAGCACAGCTAAATAAATAAATAATTTTAAGAAAAGAAAAGAAAAAAGGAAAAAAAAGAATCTGCCTCCCAAAGCAGGAGACACAAGAGACACGGGTTCAATCCCTAGATCAGGAAGATCCCCTGGATGAGGAAATGGCAGCCCACTCCACTGTTCTTGCCTAGAAAATTCAATGGACAGGTTAACCTGGTGGGCTACAGTCCATGGGGTTGCAAAGAGTCAGGCATGACTGAGCACACACACTTCTCATTAATAAATATATTTAAGGCTATGAATTTTCCTCAGCCTACTACTCTGCCCAGTTCTCAGAGGGTTTTCAGATGTTCTGCTCAGTATTCCAAATGCTGCCCTTGAATCAAGCCAGATGATCAGACAGTCGTTCTCAGCGCTTAGTACACACTTAACAAATACTTATTGACTGACTGAATAGCAAAACTTATCATCATCGTTAGGGAAGAGTTGAAAAATGAAACATCCATATTATAGGATTGACTAATTAACGGTGCTACAAAAATATCAATGAACTATTACATGGACGTCAAAAATCACATTTTTGGGAGACCCTTGAAGGCTGTGGTTCCTTGCTCATGGTACAGTGTTACGGGAACGGCTCAGCTACAGAAGCCAGTTCCCAGGACTTTGTGATGGGCCCTTGCAGATCGCCCTTCTTGGCGCCGTGCAGCAGGCCAGAGGGCTGCACCGAGGCCAGTGGTGAGGAGCATCACGGCGCAGTCGGTGGCGCCGAGGAGGACCGGACCTGGCTGCCCCCGGGGTCTCCCTCACAGAACACGAGCACAGAAGATTTGGTTCAAACGCGTGGCACTGAGGGCCTCCATAGAAGAAAATGACAAAATAAAGCCAGGCCTTAATGAAGCCGGGTCTAGTAGAGAAACAAGTTTGGGCACAGGAAGTGACTGGGAAATAATTTATGACACCCCAGTGGGATGTTTCAGAAAGTCCCAGATTCCTGGAGCCAGAGAAATTCCTCGAATGTCATCCAGAGGCCGGTACAGCACTAGAAGCTGAGTTCTAACCTTTCTGGGTTCCGTCTTCTCTGCTGTAAAATGGGAGCAATCTCGTGGTGAGAATTAGGAAAATAAAGCCTGACACTTCGTTAATAGGTAACAGAACATATTTGTTATTTTTATCAGGAGCCCAGGGCCCCACCCGCATCAGCTGGGAAGGAGGTGGCTGACCTCCCCTGGCAGCCGCGTCTGCACCCAGGCCTGTGACGATGCTCTCCTTGCAAATCCCCAGGGCCCCATCATGACATCTGTGAGCCTAAGGTACCTCTGCTTCATGGGCCCTTCCTCCATTAGAGAATATACATAGTATATGTGCTAGTGTGCTCAGTCATGTCTGACTCTTGGTGACCCTTTGGACTATAACCTGCCAGGTTCCTCTGTCCTTGGGATTTCCCAGGCAAGAATACTGGAGTGGGTTGCCAAGCCCTCCTCCAGGGGATCTTCCAACCCAGGGTTCAGACCCACGTCTCCTATGTCGCCTGCACTGCAAGCAGACTCTTTGTCCACTGAGCCATCGGGGAAACCCATATATTATATATACACAGACAGAAATACACACATAGATATGATTCCATTTCATGGGTGCATTGAATAAATCTATCGATACTATATATGAAAATATTTTTGTCTACCTAAAAATTCATTTTTTTCTTCTGATTTTATTTGAGCGTGAAACATTTTGGTGGGCCCCTAGAGTGCCTGACCCTGAGCCACTGTGTCTGCTGGGCCCAACGGACAGTTCAGCCTGCAGCTTCCAGTAAGTGTCGCCCATCGGTCTCCTGGGGGGGACTTTGGTCCTGAGGTCTGTGGGCTCGCTGCCCATCTCCTCTCCTGTCCTTCTGCTCCCAACAAATAAACAAATCAGCTCATTGGTGCTATCTGTCTGCACTCCCCTCCCTCGCCAATATTCTCTTTCAGAACCAGAGACTGGGAGGTACCGGCAGGGAGGAGAGTACACGGAAGCACTGAGTTTGGGGCATCAAACAAGCCAATGTCCCGTCCTGGGCCCTACCCGCTGAGGAGTCATGTCAAGTCGCTTCAAGCCTCAATTTCTTCTTCTGTGAAAGGGATCTTCATGGGGTGTTTGTACGATGTTTAAAGATTTTTTTTTTTTTTTTTAGTTTTTTTGGTTCGTTTTTGGTGACTTGTGTGATTTTGGTTTCCTGACCAGGGATCAAACCCCAGCCCCTGGCTGTAAAAGCACTGAGTCTTAACTGCTAGACTATCAGGGAATTCCCTTGAAGATTTTTAAGTTGAAAAAGTTAACGTATGGGGGCTTCTCCTGGTGGTCCAGTGGGTAAGGACACCGCCTTGCAGTGCAAGGGGCGCCGGTTCGAGCCCTGGCCTGGGAAGATCCCACGTGCCGAGGAGAAGCAGGACCAGTGTTGTCCAATCCAATTACGAGCCAGCACTCTGGAGCACATGCGCCCAGAGCCAGTGCTCTACAACGGGAGAGAGGCCACTGCAATGGGAGGCCCACACAGGCCAAAGAATAAAGATGGACGAAAATGAATAATAATAAAACAATAAAAGAGACCAAAATTTAAAAAAGAGAGAGACAGATACAACTGAGCGACTAGCACATACACATGCAGCACGTGGGGTACATCCTGGACGTTAAAAATTAAATCAATAAATACAAATTAAATAAAGGCCTTTCTTCCCTGCTTTGACGTAAGATCCTCAATGGGCAGAGGTTTCGCCTGAGACAATGAAACCAAGGGTCCAGGACAGTGGAGAGAGAACTTGCAACGAGCAGCATCCAACAGCCTGTGCCCTGGCTGACGAGCCCCTCCCTTCCGCTGCCCGGAGGTCAGGGCTCCTTGGGAAGCCAGTGACGCTCCTCCCAGAGCCCAGGGAGCTGAGACCAGTGCACGGTGGGCGAGGAGAAAGACTGCTGAGACAGGCAGATGTGCCTTCACAAGGGGCCTGGTGATCTCATCAGCAAGCCAGGGGCCCTGTGCCTCCTGAACCTATCTGGGGCCTATGACCCACACTTTCCAGTCTCTGAACAGAGAAAAACTCTGCTTATTGCCACAGTCTTTCTTCAGGTGGGTTAGCCTCAGGCACAGGGAGGTCTGTCTATAGTGCTACAGCAGTGTGACCTTAGGCGAGTCATGGAACCTCTCTGGGCTTCAACTGGTCTGTTAGCAAAATGGGAATTCTGTCACATCTCACTGGGGAGATGTGAGCCTTAAGGGGGAATGTATGTGAAGTCCTAGGGCTCAGTCCAGGGCTGAGCCTTGTTTAGTACTGAATGAAAAAGTGTTTGCTGTTAGGAAATATTAGTATCAGGCCTGCTTGGTGTAAAAGGGAATGCATAATGGTTTACTGATGGTTACTGGTTAGTGATTCATCTGTTAGCATTGCTTGTTTTCTGTTCAATCTTTATTTATTGTAATTGACTGCAATTAACGAAGAAGCCCATAGACTATTCTGTTGATTGTAAGAGGGAATGAGCATGTGTGGCCAATCTCAATCAAAGGGGAGGGTCTTGCGCCATTGATTGGACCAGCCTTTAAAAACCGCCCTTTCCCTCCAGTCGGGGCCCTTGCAGGAAATCTGGTTTCTTGCAGGTGGTTCCTGGCGCCAGCCTAATAAACCTCTTTTCCATCTACCATGAGCGGAGTTGGGTGCTTCACTGAGCGCGCCTCACAACACTTGGATGTCCGGCCTTGCTTCTCCGTCTCTGACAAACTGACTGTTCGTCCACAGAGGGTTTACCTTGTCTGGTCCAGGGATCTGCCTTGTTTAACCTGATTGCCAGGTTCTGGGGCCTCACCCTGAGCCCCAGTTCTGGCTGCACCTGCCAGCACTCTCGGTGGGCACCGTTCCAGGGCTGCAGAGGTCCCCTGGAGCTTGTGGGTCATCCTCACCTCGCCTGGAATTAGGGAGGGCCTTTGAGGGAGGAGGGGGTGGCCCGCTGCCCGTCTCCACTCCTTCTCCCGCGATCCTCTCACCACTCACCGCAGTCTTCGTCAACTGGGAACGACAACACCCGCTCTGCCACTCAGAACCCTCCAGTGGCTTCTTCTCACACTTAGAAACAATCCAGACTCCCGCCTCAGCTGGCAAAGTTCCCTGATCTGGTCTCGTCCGCCGGGCAGCCTCACTTCATCCTGCCTGCCCCCGGCCAGGCTGACCCCTGGATCACCAAGCTTCCTCCTACCTCAAACCTGTGTCCTTGTTCCTCCCTCCGCCTAGAACTCTTCCTCAGCTCTCGGCCGGACCTTATCAGGTCAGTTTGAACTCAGCAGGTGGAGGGAAAGAAGGATGAATGGATAGATGAATGTGTGCATGGGAGAGTTAGCAATGGAACCTCACGGGGATGTAGTAAGGTTTCCTAGGGCTCAGTCCAGGGCTGAGCCTTGTTTAGTACTGAATGAAAAAGTGTTTGCTGTTAGGAAATATTAGTATCAGGCCTGCTTGGTGTAAAAGGGAATGCATAATGGTTTACTGATGGTTACTGGTTAGTGATTCATCTGTTAGCATTGCTTGTTTTCTGTTCAATCTTTATTTATTGTAATTGACTGCAATTAACGAAGAAGCCCATAGACTATTCTGTTGATTGTAAGAGGGAATGAGCATGTGTGGCCAATCTCAATCAAAGGGGAGGGTCTTGCGCCATTGATTGGACCAGCCTTTAAAAACCGCCCTTTACCTCCAGTCGGGGCCCTTGCAGGAAATCTGGTTTCTTGCAGGTGGTTCCTGGCGCCAGCCTAATAAACCTCTTTTCCATCTACCATGAGCGGAGTTGGGTGCTTCACTGAGCGCGCCTCACAACACTTGGATGTCCGGCCTTGCTTCTCCGTCTCTGACAAACTGACTGTTCGTCCACAGAGGGTTTACCTTGTCTGGTCCAGGGATCTGCCTTGTTTAACCTGATTGCCAGGTTCTGGGGCCTCACCCTGAGCCCCAGTTCTGGCTGCACCTGCCAGCACTCTCGGTGGGCACCGTTCCAGGGCTGCAGAGGTCCCCTGGAGCTTGTGGGTCATCCTCACCTCGCCTGGAATTAGGGAGGGCCTTTGAGGGAGGAGGGGGTGGCCCGCTGCCCGTCTCCACTCCTTCTCCCGCGATCCTCTCACCACTCACCGCAGTCTTCGTCAACTGGGAACGACAACACCCGCTCTGCCACTCAGAACCCTCCAGTGGCTTCTTCTCACACTTAGAAACAATCCAGACTCCCGCCTCAGCTGGCAAAGTTCCCCTGATCTGGTCTCGTCCGCCGGGCAGCCTCACTTCATCCTGCCTGCCCCCGGCCAGGCTGACCCCTGGATCACCAAGCTTCCTCCTACCTCAAACCTGTGTCCTTGTTCCTCCCTCCGCCTAGAACTCTTCCTCAGCTCTCGGCCGGACCTTATCAGGTCAGTTTGAACTCAGCAGGTGGAGGGAAAGAAGGATGAATGGATAGATGAATGTGTGCATGGGAGAGTGAAAAGGCGGGCGGACAAGGGATGGATGGACAGATGGGTGGCTGTGTGGTAGACCAGCAGCTGGAACCACTCATCCCAGAGCCTGGAAGTGGGGTATTTCAGGGCCTCCAATCCAGTGGCCCTTTGCCCCCTCCCAGCATGTTATTCCAGCCCTTTGGACAGGGAGGAGGCGGGGGGGGCCCTCAGGGGTACACCTGCCTATGCACAGGTGGTACTGGTTGTATTTACATGATATCCTATGTTCTACTTCTTATAAGTGGCAAGAGGAACATTCTTCCATAGACAACACCTCTCTAGAAATTCAACAATACAGCAAGCGGTTTCTGTTACTTGGATGGCTCTGGAGTACCCTTCCTGGGGGGAGAGGAGACCCCACCCCGAGCCCAGTTCATCCTCTGTGGTCCAAGACGCCCAGTCTTCCTGGGGACAGTGGCATCTCAGATGCCTTCATGGCTGGTCATGGCTGATAGGGCAGATCCATGGGGCACGGGATCAACACTGATTACAACCCCGAGCTGAGAGTCGCCACCCGTGCCCTGATCAGTATGTGAATTCTATCTCAATAAAGCTTTTTAAAAAATCAGATTCCCTAGAGTTCACAGTGGCAACTTATTTCCACTTATTTTCCTTTTAAGACCCCACTTGGAGCCTGGGCTCTAGCCACAGGGCCCAGGAACGATGTTTTCTTCTCTTTTTTGTAATTTTATTTTTAATCGGGGTATAATGACTTTACAGTATTGCGATGGTTTGGGACACAGTGTTTTCTGAAGGTTGTCGAAGAGGAAAGCTCTCTTCAACAGAAAGCAAGCATTTATCCCCTCCTGCTGGCCACTAGGAGAACAGTCTAAATTAGGAAGAAAAATAGCTTGCAACTGCTAAGCATGTATCTCAAAAAAAAGAAAGAGAGAAAGAAAAGAAAAATTAAGACATGCATGTGATTTAAAAAACACTTCAGGCCATTGGATTCGCTCTACCATGGCCCACTCTCTGTCTGTGGAGTGTGCTTTCTCTGAATCTGAATAAATCTATTTCTTACCTATCCAAAAAAAAAAAAAAACACTTCAGAAAGCTCAAAAGGGTTTTCCTGGGAAAATCCAGTTGCCCATCCAGTCCAGTCCCCACAGCCACTCAGAGACAAATTCCCGTCTCCTGCTTCCTTCCAGAGAAGGAAACACCACACAGGAGCAAGAGGGCCATGCTCACCTCACTGTCTTACACCTTAGCTTTATTCTCTTAATTTATCTTGGCGATTAAAACACCTTCCTCTTTCCGAGGGCTGTGTCCAACTACTGTGAGACCCAACTAATGGGAAACTGAGCTGGACTGATATTCAGTTTCAGCTCACTGGTTTCCCTGGTGCTCAGATGGTCAAGACTCTGCCTGCCGTGCAGGAGACACAGGTTCGATCCCTGGGTTGGGAAGATCCCTTGGAAAAGGGCATGGAAACCCACTCCAGTATTCTTGCCTGGAGAATCCCATGGACAGAGGAGCCTGGCGGGCTACAGTCCGTGAGGTCACAAACAGTCAGACACGACTGAGCACACACACACTGGATTACAGTTATAAGGTTCACAGTCAACGTCTAGAGTAGCTGAGTGATTGCTAGCATCCAAGTGTAGGGAATGGTTCCCAGAGACACTCCACTCGCCCATCCCTACTCACCGTGCTGACTCACCTGGTGCCCGGACCCAAAGGTGCAGGGATAGAAGTCACACCACCGTGTCTCCATGACGTATGTCCCAGGCACCTGACATGGGGAGGCTGACAAGGTACAGAACCAGCAGCTAGTCTACGGAAAATTCTCCCAATTTTCAGACGTGTAAAATTACCCGTGGAGGATTTAGTTCCCACTGATCTAGTTACGGCAGACGTCCACGCCACTGGGAACACAACTAATAACACAGCATTCTTAATTACAAATGCGCCACATGCTGGTTTCTCTTTGGGGGTGGGGGGATCGTGTGCAATGGAATCGATGAGGACACACCTCTGTTGCGGGACACCAAGCCCTGACAGTGCTGAGACAGCCAGCACATCTTGTGTGACGCTGAAACGCTTTATACATCGTGACACATGGTTGTCTACAGGCAACACATTTTGTTCTGACAAAGTCTGCCATGCCTGGTGCCAGAGCACGGACAATGTGTCTTTATTTGACACAATTAAACATTTCAGGTTTACATGAATGAGCAATAACAGATTGTGAAGCTGAGAAAAAGTTTTCTAAAATAATAAAATAAAAACAATTTTTTAAAATTTATTTTCATCTATCTTTATTCTTTGGCCTGTGTGGGCCTCCCATTGCAGTGGCCTCTGGTCGCAGAGCACCAGCTCTGGGCACATGCGCTCCAGAGCTCTGACTCGTAATTGGACACACTGGCCCAGCCGCTCCACCACACGTGGGATCTTCCTGGGCCAGGGATTGAACTGGTGCCTCTCGCACTGCAAGGTGGACTCTACCCATTGAACCACCACGGAAGCCCTTAAAAGAGATTTTTGATGAAACTTGCTAGAAGGCGGACTTTTCTTTCTCCTTATAGAAAATAATATATAAGAAAGCCACTGTCCTATGAAAAGCATGCAGCCTAAAATTACAGAAAAATAAGGATAATAACATGACATGTCAGGCAGCTAAGCAAACATTTCTTGTTGCCCTGACTTTATGATTATGGTATTTGTCAGACTTTTAAAGATTGTCATTTATAGGGATTCATTTTCTAAGGCTAAATAATACCTGATTCTGCATACAAAATTTTACACATATATGTTTAATAAGTCCACAATCTCACAAGCTTCAGCCTCCATAAAATTTGAGTTCACCTGGTCCTGAGCTAAAGTGCACTTCTCACATTGTATATCTGTCTGCGTTCCCCAAATTAAAAACAAAAGGTTGAAAAGTTCTGGACTAGATATGTTATCTCAAAACTTTCTTCCCGCTCCAGAATTTTCTAAATCAGTGGGACGTGCTCCCTGCCTGCCCCCTGCATACCCTACCCCCACCCCCCGCAGCTGCCCTCTGACAGAAAGACAAGGATGTCCTTTCCTGGAGCCTAACCAAGTCTTTCCTGCTGTACTTGGAGTCCTGGTCCCCTGGGGAGGGAGAGAATCAAAATGTCAGGTGCAAAGTTCCAAGGCAAAGCAGCAGAGACAGGAGGCCTGAGGGTATAACCTTTGGGGGAAAGAGAAGAGAGAAGGGTAGAGCCGAAGCTCTAAATCCAAGAAACAGAACTGAGGGCCTCTCCCAATACGACAGTAGTGGTCAGCGCTTGGAACGGTCTTTAGTGTTTACCGAGTGCACATGCATGCAGTGTGTTCTTACACGTTCTTGTTGTTCAGTCACCCGGTCGTGTCCTACTCTTTGCAACCTCGTGGATGGCAGCACACCAGGGGCTCCGTGTCTCTCACCATCTCCTGCAGTTCATGTCCAGTGATGCCCTCCAGTCAGCTCGGGCTCTGACGCCCTCTCCTCCTTCTGCCCTCAATCCTTCCCAGCATCAGGGACTTTTCCAATGAGTCAGCGGTTCGCATCAGATGACCAGAACATTGGAGCTTCCGCTTCAGCATCAGTCCTTCCAACGAGTATTCGGGGTGGATTCCCTTTAGGGTTGACTGGTTTGATCTCCTTGCAGTCCAAGGGACCCTCAGGCTGTTTGCTGTCACCCTGTTTGTTTAACCTGTACGCTGAGCACATCTTGAGAAATGCCGGGCTGGAGGAGTTACAAGCTGGAATCAAGACAGGCTATGCGTTTTAGGTCACCTTTAATCCTCTGTCAACGGAGGCTCAAGAGGTAAAACACTTGCCCAGACTCATTTAGCTCTGCTCTCTCCTGCCCTGCACACCCTTCCCGCCAGCTACGACGCTCTTCCCAGGTTCCCAGAGATCTTCCCACACGCAGTCCCCTCGGCCAGGGAAGGAAACCCCTCCTTCTTCTTTAGCTCCCAGCTCAGGGGCACCTCCCCACTCTCACCCCCACTCCACCACCAGAGGAATTGGTCTTGCCGCCTCCGCTACACTTAGAATATACCCATGCAGGGCTTGTTACAGCGCCCCGGTGCGTTGCCTTGGTGGCACAATTCCGATCCGAAATTGAAAAACTAAATATGAATTTATTTATGTGCTTATCAGTTTACTGGAGTGTACGTGCCACAAGGGAGGTGCCTTGCCCTTCTTACTCACTCCTGCATTTCCTGACTCAGAACTTGGCACATTCAGGTGGGCACTCAGTAATTGCTGCCATGTGTAGCCTCAACCTCAAAGCTGCGCTCCAAGCCGCGTCTCAGAACTCAAGAATGAATGGTACGCCTCTGTCCATCAGCCAATTAACGCAAGGCAATATTTGCATATTGCTTTCCTATTGGTGAAATCCTCGGTCTCTAGTTTCCTTCCAGCCCGTGGAGGGAGGGTTACAATCTCGGCCTCTGTGGCCACACCCTCCTGTAAAACCCAGCTTTTCCTACTTAGGCTAGTAGAGGGCGTGGGTATAGAGGGATGGGAGCGGGGATGGGTTGCTCAGATCTTTCACTCCCCTGTTCCTTATCCTCCAGCCTCGTGGGCACACAACTCAGTCACACAGCAAGTGTGACCCTACCTGGTATCCCCGAGCACCAACCAAGAACTGGGGCAGCGAGAGGTCAGGGACCAGAGTCCCACTAAATCGCAGCAGTTGTTCACAGGGCAAAGTCAGACCATCGGGGTGGGTCTGTGTTCCGCTAGACGCGCACATCCCGGATCTAACGTTCTTGAGGAAACAGAGCAGGCAAAGGGGGGCCAGGGAACAGAGTGGGGTACTGAATATAAGGCAACTTTGGACTGCAAATCCCTGGGCCACACACCAAGTCCCACTTAAATATAAGATTGGGAGCCTAAATTCTTCACTAGCTCCCCAGGGGGTTTTGACGTGGAGTCATCTCAGAGAAAACCACAACTGGGTGATTGTAACTGCTTCATGAACAGCTCAGTCTACTTGCCCACCCCCTCCTAGGGGTTCCCCAAGTGAAACAGAGAAAAATACTTGGAAAAGGAGGAGATGAGAACAGCTGCCAAAGGCTCAATTCCTGTGTTCCCTGTTTCCTGTATTGGTCCTCCTTCCTTTTCACCATCCTCAGATCCTTCCTTCCACACCGCCTACAGACCCCTAGTCTGGGCCAGACCTTACCTTCATAGCCACTTCCGGATTCCCTCATCAATCCCTGCTCTCCAGGACTCAGTGAGTCAAGCTTAGAGCCTTCATTAAAAGTAGGATCTGGCTCCCCTCTCTCTCTCTCTCTCACAGACACACTCCCTGTGCATTGTGGAGCAGATTCCTGCACCCTTCCATTCATAAAATTTATGGAAAATCGCTTCAACTCATTTAGTCAATGCATGTTGATTGAACACCTATTGCCAACTCCTCTTTCAAGCTTTGAAGATTCATCCGGTGAACCACATAGCTGAGATTCTTCGTCCTTCTGTTCCCGTGCTGGAGAAAGACTGAAAACACAATGAAAAAAGGAAATAGACAGGGGAGATAAGTGCTGAGGAGAAAAGTTCAGCAGAGAAAGTGGGTGGAGAGCATGTCCTGGGGGTTCACTCTGCAGACACCCTTCCATTGAATTCTCACAAACGTGTTTCAGATGAGAAGCCTGAGACCTAGGGAGCCTAAGGGACTTATTCTAGGTTACATCGTTTAGAAAGCAATTAAGCCAGAATTTGAACCCTGGTCAAATCGGTGCCATCTTTAGAAAGTGAGTCTTGACAGCGTGTCTATGCCCCTTAATCCATGCAATAAATGTGGCTGAATTTTTTGTCGGTAATAAAAGAAACACAAGAAAAGAGTTCTAAGCATATATTATGTTACAGCTTTTATTCAGGAATGCAATAAACATACATATCACTTTCCTGTATAATTTTGATGGCCTGTGGGGCAGAATATTAAAAAGCATCCCAGTTTTGCTGAATGGTTAAATTTAGGGGAAAAACTGACCCAGCTCATGCTTCGCAACATCTTGATGAGATCACTGTGGTTCCGCAAGGTGAATCGAGGTCGCCTGCTAGGGCGACGATCGAGCAGAACCGGAATCGCCAGATTCCCTGTTTTCTGGGCGATAAAGTCTGTCTTTAACCCTCCCAGCGCCCGGGAGGCTCGAGAGCACGCCACGAGCCAGTTCCTCGGAGGGCCGCCAGGGGGCGCGCGACCCAGAGCCCGAGGAGCCCGGCTGCCGGCGTCGCGGGTGGGAAATCGGAGGAAGAGGGTAGGTAATGGATAAAATGCCGGGAGAAAAGGCACCGAGGCAAGGACGTCTGTTCATTCTGCCCTCCTTGATTTCAGTCTAGCGCCCGCCAGTATCTCCCGCTCACTGTTGCTGCCTCAGTTCAATTCAGTCGCTCAGTGGTGTCCGACTCTTCGCGACCCCATGGACTCCAGCACCCCAGACTTACCTGTCCCTCACCATCTCCCAGAGCCTGCGCAAACTCAGGCCCATTGACTCAATGGTGCCCTCCAACCACCTCCTCCTCTGTGTTCCCCTTCTCCTTTTGCCTTCTATTTTCCCCAGCATCAGCGTATTGGAGCTTCCACTTCAGCGTCTTTCCTTCCAACGTTGCCGCCTGGACCTCTCTAAAACCAAAGTCTGACTGTGTCATCACCACTCGTGAAACGACATCTCCAACACCGTTTACAAGGGGGAAAAAAAAAAAAAAACGATAAACGCAGGACCTGCGTGATCTTGCCCCAGCCTTTTTCCAGGCTAACATCCTCTGGGGCCATATTAACGTATTTTTAATTATTTGACCTCATTATCCTTTTTCTGTCAACCCGTGTAAAATGTGGCTGAATTTTTCTGTCGGTTAATAAAAGAAACACAGCGTGTCTATGCCCCTTAATCCATGCAATAAATGTGGCTGAATTTTTTGTCGGTAATAAAAGAAACACAAGAAAAGAGTTCTAAGCATATATTATGTTACAGCTTTTATTCAGGAATGCAATAAACATACATATCACTTTCCTGTATAATTTTGATGGCCTGTGGGGCAGAATATTAAAAAGCATCCCAGTTTTGCTGAATGGTTAAATTTAGGGGAAAAACTGACCCAGCTCATGCTTCGCAACATCTTGATGAGATCACTGTGGTTCCGCAAGGTGAATCGAGGTCGCCTGCTAGGGCGACGATCGAGCAGAACCGGAATCGCCAGATTCCCTGTTTTCTGGGCGATAAAGTCTGTCTTTAACCCTCCCAGCGCCCGGGAGGCTCGAGAGCACGCCACGAGCCAGTTCCTCGGAGGGCCGCCAGGGGGCGCGCGACCCAGAGCCCGAGGAGCCCGGCTGCCGGCGTCGCGGGTGGGAAATCGGAGGAAGAGGGTAGGTAATGGATAAAATGCCGGGAGAAAAGGCACCGAGGCAAGGACGTCTGTTCATTCTGCCCTCCTTGATTTCAGTCTAGCGCCCGCCAGTATCTCCCGCTCACTGTTGCTGCCTCAGTTCAATTCAGTCGCTCAGTGGTGTCCGACTCTTCGCGACCCCATGGACTCCAGCACCCCAGACTTACCTGTCCCTCACCATCTCCCAGAGCCTGCGCAAACTCAGGCCCATTGACTCAATGGTGCCCTCCAACCACCTCCTCCTCTGTGTTCCCCTTCTCCTTTTGCCTTCTATTTTCCCCAGCATCAGCGTATTGGAGCTTCCACTTCAGCGTCTTTCCTTCCAACGTTGCCGCCTGGACCTCTCTAAAACCAAAGTCTGACTGTGTCATCACCACTCGTGAAACGACATCTCCAACACCGTTTACAAGGGGGAAAAAAAAAAAAAAACGATAAACGCAGGACCTGCGTGATCTTGCCCCAGCCTTTTTCCAGGCTAACATCCTCTGGGGCCATATTAACGTATTTTTAATTATTTGACCTCATTATCCTCTTTCTATCTTGTGAGTCCTGAAACGTATGGTTCCCTCCGCCTGCAGTATCTTTTCACACCAAGCTTACCTGGAGAATTCTGACTGCCTTTCAGCTAAATATCACCTTCTCTGTGAAACCTCCCCTGACAAGACACCCCGCCTTCCCCTACCTCCTTCCCAGTTTGGGGTAGGGGCCCCTCCTGTGTTGCCATTACCCCGGGGCTTCCCTCATCATGTTGTGTAATAAATATCTGGCCTTGCCCTTCTCTTCCAGCCCCGGTCCCAGAGCAAGGCGAATGCTCTACATGATAGGATTGCAGAATGAATGCAGGAGCTATAGGGCTCAGGCTCTGCCACTTGTACGATCTCAGACAGGCTCTCTGGTTCATGTTGTGAGGAATACACAGACAAATGATTATACAGTACTTAAAACAACGCTTGGGACACTAAGCACTCAAAAACGTCATTTTCACAGCGGCCACCACGCGCCATTGCCATTTTAAGGGACCCTTCCACTTTTGCAACTAAACGGAAATACCCCCCCAGAGGCCCGGAAGTGACCTCACAGCCCCTCAGAAACATGGCCCCGGAACGTTCTTCCGGAAGCGGTCATAGGCATCTCCGTGACGCACAACGACTTACAGCGTCCCGCAGGGTTTCCATGGTGTAGTCCTCGGCCCCGCGTCCCTCGACTTCCTCTTCTTCCCGAGCGCTGTGAACAAGAAGGCAGGAGGCGAGTCGTTTACGTGACGCCTCTTGGGGGAGGGGCTGGGCGAGCAGACGGCGCTCTAGACCAGTTCGCTCGCTTCTCTATGGTGCCGAGTGCGCTCGGGCGCCGCTTCCGCGCGTCGAGGCGGACGTTGCCCCTTTAATCGGCGGAGGGCGGTGCCGAGGAGGTCCCGCGAGAGCGGCGGGGGGCGGGGGGCGGTGCCGAGGCTGGGGGCCCTAGGCGGATGGAGCCCGCGATGGAGCCGGAGACTCTGGAGGCGCGAATCAGTGAGTGTCCGGGAGGGGCGCGGGCCGGACCGGAACCGGAACCGGGGGTATTAGGCGGTCCTCCTCTCGGCAGGGGCGGGGTACAGGGCGCCCCCTCCTCACGCTCCGCCCCCGGCCCGGTAGGGGCGGTGTCCCGAAACCAGATCTCCGACCCGGGGGTGAAGGGAGACCCCTCCTGCTGGGCGGACCGGCGAGGGGAGCGGCCGTCGGTGCCGCGACCCACGGGGAGGAGTGAGCTGCGCCTGGTTCTGCCCTCAGAACCCCCGGAATGGAGAAGGCAACCTCCAGCCCCCTCGGGCCCAGACTTCTCCGCGGAGCGGACACTCAAGGCGTTCCCTGGACCCCGGGAGGGTGCAGGCGAGCGTCCCCGAGGGCTGCACCTCACACCCCCGAGGGAGGGACCCTGCTCCACTTGCCCCCCGAATCCTCTACTTTCTGGCGGTGCGTGGCGTGACTCCCTCCGATCCCGTCCTTGAGCTTGTAACTCACATTTGGTTGTTTCTACACCCAGGCAGGTAGGACCTCCTAAGCATGGATCCTCCTAGTTCTGGCCACGTAGAAACCCCTACCCTCTGCAGGCTTGGGAGGGTCGTCTCAAACTCCAAAAGTAATTTCAAGTTCTCTATCACTCCCCTCAGTCCTGTCCATCAAATCCTGCACCCCCACCAAAGACTCTTTCCCACCTCTCACTAAGTTTCCTCCGAAGGCCCGTGCACGCCCTCCGGTGTCTCCTCAAACAGGTGTCCCACTCCTTAGGCTTCTGTGCATCGTCCACCTGATCTCCCTGTCCCACACTGCAGAAGGTCCTCGGCTGGCGCAACCCACCCGGGACCCTGCTCCTGAGAGCACGGCTTGCTTTACCCTGGACCAGCGGCAGCTCCTCCGATCTTTTGCCCTTCCGCTCACCTCTGCACCAGGGCCACAGGAAGCCGAGTGCTCGCTTCTATGGTGCCGAGTGCGCTCGGGCGCCGCTTCCGCGCGTCGAGGCGGACGTTGCCCCTTTAATCGGCGGAGGGCGGTGCCGAGGAGGTCCCGCGAGGCGGCGGGGGGCCGGGGGGCGGTGCCGAGGCTGGGGGCCCTAGGCGGATGGAGCCCGCGATGGAGCCGGAGACTCTGGAGGCGCGAATCAGTGAGTGTCCGGGAGGGGCGCGGGCCGGACCGGAACCGGAACCGGGGGTATTAGGCGGTCCTCCTCTCGGCAGGGGCGGGGTACAGGGCGCCCCCTCCTCACGCTCCGCCCCCGGCCCGGTAGGGGCGGTGTCCCGAAACCAGATCTCCGACCCGGGGGTGAAGGGAGACCCCTCCTGCTGGGCGGACCGGCGAGGGGAGCGGCCGTCGGTGCCGCGACCCACGGGGAGGAGTGAGCTGCGCCTGGTTCTGCCCTCAGAACCCCCGGAATGGAGAAGGCAACCTCCAGCCCCTCGGCCCAGACTTCTCCGCGGAGCGGACACTCAAGGCGTTCCCTGGACCCCGGGAGGGTGCAGGCGAGCGTCCCCGAGGGCTGCACCTCACACCCCCGAGGGAGGGACCCTGCTCCACTTGCCCCCCGAATCCTCTAC
The DNA here is from genome assembly GCA_022376925.1 of Tragulus kanchil. Classification (NCBI taxonomy): domain Eukaryota; kingdom Metazoa; phylum Chordata; class Mammalia; order Artiodactyla; family Tragulidae; genus Tragulus; species Tragulus kanchil. The sequence goes on along the minus strand of JAIOJX010000004.1, from coordinate 180,572,089 downwards.
TTTCTGGCGGTGCGTGGCGTGACTCCCTCCGATCCCGTCCTTGAGCTTGTAACTCACATTTGGTTGTTTCTACACCCAGGCAGGTAGGACCTCCTAAGCATGGATCCTCCTAGTTCTGGCCACGTAGAAACCCCTACCCTCTGCAGGCTTGGGAGGGTCGTCTCAAACTCCAAAAGTAATTTCAAGTTCTCTATCACTCCCCTCAGTCCTGTCCATCAAATCCTGCACCCCCACCAAAGACTCTTTCCCACCTCTCACTAAGTTTCCTCCGAAGGCCCGTGCACGCCCTCCGGTGTCTCCTCAAACAGGTGTCCCACTCCTTAGGCTTCTGTGCATCGTCCACCTGATCTCCCTGTCCCACACTGCAGAAGGTCCTCGGCTGGCGCAACCCACCCGGGACCCTGCTCCTGAGAGCACGGCTTGCTTTACCCTGGACCAGCGGCAGCTCCCTCCGATCTTTTTGCCCCTTCCGCTCACCTCTGCACCAGGGCCACAGGGAAGCCTCGGGTCTACTTTCAGCTCAGGCGTACCAGGGAGCCCCTCGGGGTGATGTGGGGTTTATGACCAACCCCTTTTAAGCCAGTCTTGTGCAGAGTTGAATCTGGAGGTTGGTCCCAGAGCCCCACGGTTTCCAGGGATGTCTCACAGTCCCTCTGGCCAGTGGAGGGGAGGTGCATGGAAAGGAAGCACTCAGCGGCCATCCAGACTGTTCTGGAACGCCACAGGTGTCCAGGTCTCAGCAGTAACTTGTTGGGAGGGGGGGGGGTGATGAGCAGATCTGACAGGATGCAGGCCTTGAGCCATGGGGGACACCGAGTGGGGTCGGGTTTAGCCACAGTGGGGAATTTTGGAGAGCCTGAAGCATCAGATCTGGGAAGCCGAGAGGAGGCCGATGTGCATAGATTAGGGGCCGTGGGTGTTTTCTCTTTCTTCCCCTTGGTGCCCTGGCCGAGTTGTAAGCTCTTCCCTCGCCCTGATTGGAGGTGAAGGGTAGCTTTTGGTGGGTACGTGTTGACTTGGTCACCGCTGTAGAGTGACAGGGTGGAGGCACACGCCCTGTTGTGAAACACCTCCTTCCCTGGGTGCCCTGTCCTGCGGTCTGCTGGGGGAGGCGCCCCCCAGGTGGAGGTAAGAGGGCAGGGGGTTGGGGCCAGGCTCGGAGGGGCTGGTCAGATCTTGGAGCCAGGGCCCCTCGCTCTGTACCAGAGGGTGGGACGCTGTCTCCTGGGGCCCCTTCTTGGTCCTCATTGCCTCCTGACCGAGGCGCGAATTCTAGAGCCAGTGTCTCTGGTCTCCCTCAGATTCACGTGTTTCGGGCGCTTCAAGGGACTTCCTGTTCTAGGGTCCTGCAGCTGAGGGTCACTGACGAGGCAGGGTCCAGCCCTGTGCTGGCTTCCTCCCTGCAGGCTGCTCTCCCCAGCCTCTGGCCGTGCTGCGGACTGGGAGGCTGCATCGACCTGGGAGGCTGGTTCTGAGCGTCAGCAGGGGCTGCGTTTCTCCCAGGGACTAGAGAGCTCTCCGGGGCTCCTGGGACAGACTTGTGTGCACAGAGAAAAGGCTCCGTTCACCACTCCACTCCGCCGGACCTCGGAGGGCCCTCCCAGAGAGCAGCATCCCCCGCACACTGCCTGTCCCGTCTCTCTGCACTGGGTTTCTTTTCCTTTTTTTTTTTTTTCTTTCTAATGCTGTTTTTCTTAATGACACTCTGCAGCAGTGTACACTATCCTGAGTTCGTTTGCTTATCTGAGTCGTCCGTGTTTCTCTGGCTGGGCTGCGTGCTCCAGGAGGACGGGATTTTCTCTTATTCACTGCTGCGGCCCCACACTCAGAATATGTATTGAATACGTATGAATTGAGTGATCAGTTGCCAGGCTCTGGGATCCTAGGGCTCCAGGCCTCCCGTCAAGGCACAGGGCCCCACATGGGCAGGTGCCACAGGCCGAGTCCCCAGTCTCCTCCTGACCACAGAGCCGCTCCCGTCCCACCTCCCGGGCGCTTCCCTCCACACCCCAGCTCAGTCCTCGGGTTGGGGCAGAGCCAACTGGGACCAGCTGGGAGGTAACAGAGATCCAGCTGTGGCTGCCCCGCCCCCCTCCCTGGGTAGAGTATGCGGTCATCCCAAGTCATGCCTTACTTTGCTGGAGCTTCACAAATGGGGAAACAGAGGTTCGGGAGAGTTTTGTGACCTACTTAATAGATTATGTTATTCAAGTATAGTCAACTTAACAGTGTTCATTTCTGCTCTCTAGCAGAGTGACTCAGTTATACACGTGTAAACATTCATTTTTCTATTCTTTTCCGTTACGGTTTATCCTGAGATATTGAATATGATTCCTTGTGCTCTGCAGTAGGGTCTTGTTTAATTGTTGTTTGACCAACCCTGGGGGCCAGGGGGTGCTGTCTGGCCTAGTTTACCACCCCTCGCTGATGGCCCTTTCCTGGCCACTGCCCATTATGGATTCGGATTCCCTCAGAACCTCCCCTGCCTGCCTGCCGCCCGTATCCACTCCCTCATTTGCTGGGAGAGACTTGTGTGCACAGAGAAAAGGCTCCGTTCACCACTCCACTCCGCCGGACCTCGGAGGGCCCTCCCAGAGAGCAGCATCCCCCGCACACTGCCTGTCCCGTCTCTCTGCACTGGGTTTCTTTTCCTTTTTTTTTCTTTCTAATGCTGTTTTTCTTAATGACACTCTGCAGCAGTGTACACTATCCTGAGTTCGTTTGCTTATCTGAGTCGTCCGTGTTTCTCTGGCTGGGCTGCGTGCTCCAGGAGGACGGGATTTTCTCTTATTCACTGCTGCGGCCCCACACTCAGAATATGTATTGAATACGTATGAATTGAGTGATCAGTTGCCAGGCTCTGGGATCCTAGGGCTCCAGGCCTCCCGTCAAGGCACAGGGCCCCACATGGGCAGGTGCCACAGGCCGAGTCCCCAGTCTCCTCCTGACCACAGAGCCGCTCCCGTCCCACCTCCCGGGCGCTTCCCTCCACACCCCAGCTCAGTCCTCGGGTTGGGGCAGAGCCAACTGGGACCAGCTGGGAGGTAACAGAGATCCAGCTGTGGCTGCCCCGCCCCCCTCCCCGGGTAGAGGATGCGGTCATCCCAAGGCATGCCTTACTTTGCTGGAGCTTCACAAATGGGGAAACAGAGGTTCGGGAGAGTTTTGTGACCTACTTAATAGATTATGTTATTCAAGTATAGTCAACTTAACAGTGTTCATTTCTGCTCTCTAGCAGAGTGACTCAGTTATACACGTGTAAACATTCATTTTTCTATTCTTTTCCGTTACGGTTTATCCTGAGATATTGAATATGATTCCTTGTGCTCTGCAGTAGGGTCTTGTTTAATTGTTGTTTGACCAACCCTGGGGGCCAGGGGGTGCTGTCTGGCCTAGTTTACCACCCCTCGCTGATGGCCCTTTCCTGGCCACTGCCCATTATGGATTCGGATTCCCTCAGAACCTCCCCTGCCTGCCTGCCGCCCGTATCCACTCCCTCATTTGCTGGGAGAGACGGATGTGTACAGAAGCAGACTTGAGCTGCCTCAGGCTGCACTGCCCCGGGGCGGGAGTGACCATTAGATGAGGAGGAGGCACCCGAGCTGCGCTCCTCACCCTCCGGCGCTGCCCTGCGCTGCTGTCCCCTGCGCTTCTCAACGCGCTCTGGGGCTGTTCCAGGAGCCCCAGCCTGTGACGCCCTCCAGGGCCTTCCAGGCAGCCTCCCCTGGCCCGACTCCTGTGTCCCCTCCCCTGGCTCCCAGTTCCCACGGCCCTTTGGCCACCTCCTGTCATGTATGGAGAGCCTCGCTGCCCTTGGCCCACTTCCCAGCTGCAAGGCTCCGTAAGGTTGGAACGCTGGGCCTTTTTTTCCCCCCTTACCTCTGGATCTCCTCTGAGAGTGAGTTCCGTGAGAATTACAGGGTATTTCAGGAGCAGAATCAGGAGGTGTGGTCAGACAGGCAGAGACGCTGACGGCACCAGGGGTGGGCAGTGACTGTAGGGAACAACCCCTGAGCGCCACCTCGAGAGGTGGGGCCCCGTGGGGAGACGCTGCGAGGGGAGCCAGCGGCCAGCAGGTCACCCGTGCAGCGGCCTGACGGCTTCAGCCCTGGAGTCCGGGGGCCGTTGGGGCAGGGAGTCAAGAGGCCTTTCCGCGTGCCAGGGCGGGGAGTGGGAGAGGCAGGGAGCCTTTCGCCAGGCCACGCCAGCCCTCTCTTCTCCTCCAGACAGAGCCACAAACCCCCTGAACAAGGAGCTCAACTGGCCCAGCATCAACGGCTTCTGCGAGCAGCTCAACGAGGACTTTGAAGGGTAGGTGTCTGTCCCGTCCTGCCTCGTGTGCTCAGCCCCTGCCTGCAGGACGCTCCAGGCCTGGCCTTGGGCGGAGACGGGTGGGTGGAGACCCAGTTTATCCTGAGATATTGAATATGATTCCTTGTGCTCTGCAGTAGGGTCTTGTTTAATTGTTGTTTGACCAACCCTGGGGGCCAGGGGGTGCTGTCTGGCCTAGTTTACCACCCCTCGCTGATGGCCCTTTCCTGGCCACTGCCCATTATGGATTCGGATTCCCTCAGAACCTCCCCTGCCTGCCTGCCGCCCGTATCCACTCCCTCATTTGCTGGGAGAGACGGATGTGTACAGAAGCAGACTTGAGCTGCCTCAGGCTGCACTGCCCCGGGGCGGGAGTGACCATTAGATGAGGAGGAGGCACCCGAGCTGCGCTCCTCACCCTCCGGCGCTGCCCTGCGCTGCTGTCCCCTGCGCTTCTCAACGCGCTCTGGGGCTGTTCCAGGAGCCCCAGCCTGTGACGCCCTCCAGGGCCTTCCAGGCAGCCTCCCCTGGCCCGACTCCTGTGTCCCCTCCCCTGGCTCCCAGTTCCCACGGCCCTTTGGCCACCTCCTGTCATGTATGGAGAGCCTCGCTGCCCTTGGCCCACTTCCCAGCTGCAAGGCTCCGTAAGGTTGGAACGCTGGGCCTTTTTTTCCCCCCTTACCTCTGGATCTCCTCTGAGAGTGAGTTCCGTGAGAATTACAGGGTATTTCAGGAGCAGAATCAGGAGGTGTGGTCAGACAGGCAGAGACGCTGACGGCACCAGGGGTGGGCAGTGACTGTAGGGAACAACCCCTGAGCGCCACCTCGAGAGGTGGGGCCCCGTGGGGAGACGCTGCGAGGGGAGCCAGCGGCCAGCAGGTCACCCGTGCAGCGGCCTGACGGCTTCAGCCCTGGAGTCCGGGGGCCGTTGGGGCAGGGAGTCAAGAGGCCTTTCCGCGTGCCAGGGCGGGGAGTGGGAGAGGCAGGGAGCCTTTCGCCAGGCCACGCCAGCCCTCTCTTCTCCTCCAGACAGAGCCACAAACCCCCTGAACAAGGAGCTCAACTGGCCCAGCATCAACGGCTTCTGCGAGCAGCTCAACGAGGACTTTGAAGGGTAGGTGTCTGTCCCGTCCTGCCTCGTGTGCTCAGCCCCTGCCTGCAGGACGCTCCAGGCCTGGCCTTGGGCGGAGACGGGTGGGTGGAGACCCAGTTTGTGTTCTGAATGAGCTCCCAGATTAATGACGGCAGTGGGCACTCTGAGGTGGGCCTTGCTGGACCCATCTCACAGGTGAAGAAGCCGAGGCTCCGGGGACTCCACAGGTGCCCCGAGGTCTCATGGACCTGATGCAGCTCAGGGCTGGCCTGTGCCCAGGTTTGGCAGGGGAGGGCCTCCCGGGTGCTGCGTGCTCCCCAGCTGGGTTCTCGCTCGAGGCGGAACCTGAACCGCCTGCTTAGTCTCGCGCGGTATGCTGTGAGCCGTGTCCGTTGCTGGGCTGGGCCCAGACTTGGACTAGAGCTCTTGGCAGGGAGCTTCGGGGGATGTTGTTAGCGAGCTCCCGGGTGGTGCTGAAGTTTGGGGAACACAGCTCAGTGTGCTTTGCCTCTGCTGCACCCCCCGGGCACAGGCACTCCCCTCCGGACACCACATGGACAGTGGCGTGCCTGCTCCCAGACCAGCTGCTTGGGCGCGAGCCCCATCCCTCTGTTAGGGGTCGCCTGGGCAGGTCCCGAATGTCACTGGGCCTGCATTTCTGGGACTGTGAAGTGGAGGTGATAGAGCTCACCACCTCAGGGGCTCTTGGGGAGTTCGGGCAGGAAAACAGAGGCGTCACCGCGCACACGGTAAGTGCACGTCGTAGTGGGACGTGTTCGCCGTGGCTGTCACTGGCGACCAGTCTCTTACGATCTGGCAGATGACGTCCAACAGCACCACTGTGATTTCTCAGCAAGTCTTGTTCTGCTCCCAGGCCGGGCCCCTGAAGACTGTGGGCACCTCTCCATCCTTGCCTCTGCAGCGAGCCAAGGACACAGTGGGTTGTGGCTCTCAGTAAAGGCGGCCAAAGGGCTGAGCGCACACCTTTCGAAGGTCGCTGGCCTGCGCTCCCTGCCTGGCCCTGCTCTGTTGGGTCACGGTCTCCAGCCGCTGTCCCGAGAGGGAGCTGGGCCTTTGCACATGCCCTGTGGGAGCCGCTGCGGCTGTAGGTCCAGGAAAGAGCTCCGGCCAGTCTGGCTCTTGGTTCTTCCTCTCTCCCAGGCCTCCACTTGCCACCCGGCTCTTGGCCCACAAGATCCAGTCTCCGCAGGAGTGGGAGGCGATCCAGGCCCTGACGGTGAGGAGAAGGGGAAGCACATGCCGTCTGTCCCCTGACCATGTGGACGGCATCGGGGGAGCAGGACTGAGGGGTTTGGGATCCAAGGGACTTGTGCCAAGATGGCCTAGAATGGGGGTTTGGGCCAGCCCCGGAGAGCCCCACGGCAACCAGTGAGCCAGTGGGCTGGCCTCCCGCCCCAGACCCTGCACAGCCAGGCATCCTGGGCGAGGAAGCCCAAGGCCTTCTGGTCCAGGGGCTCCCAGCTCTTCTGTCCCCCAGATCTTCAGAAGGCAGAGTCAGGGCCCCGCCCCAGACCTGCTGACCAGAAGCCCTGTTGCGGGTGCATCCAGTGGTCTTCAGGTTTATAGCTCCCCAGATGCGCCACGGGCCCAGCTAGGCCGGCCTGTCGGTAGCTCCAGACGCAGGGCAGCACTGGACCCCTTCCCAGGGGCCCCGGGCGTGACAGCTGGGCTCCGGCCAGAGCTTTCAAAACTGAGCCCGTAGCAGAAGGGCAGGGTGTGCACCGCAGGGCCCCAAGCGCAGGGCACATAGCAACATGCTCATTTTAGACGATGAGAGATAAAGAGGTTTCCTTTTACTAGTTACGTGTTTGTTTAAACATGTTAGGATTTGGGTTGTTGTTTATTTCTTCCCCCTCAAATACATATTAGTCCTCTGGTTTCACGTATGTATAGCTTAGGGTAAGGCTGAGGTTCGTGCCTATTTAGCAGCCCCCCTTTCTCACAAGTCGTTCTGCTCCCAGGCCGGGCCCCTGAAGACTGTGGGCACCTCTCCATCCTTGCCTCTGCAGCGAGCCAAGGACACAGTGGGTTGTGGCTCTCAGTAAAGGCGGCCAAAGGGCTGAGCGCACACCTTTCGAAGGTCGCTGGCCTGCGCTCCCTGCCTGGCCCTGCTCTGTTGGGTCACGGTCTCCAGCCGCTGTCCCGAGAGGGAGCTGGGCCTTTGCACATGCCCTGTGGGAGCCGCTGCGGCTGTAGGTCCAGGAAAGAGCTCCGGCCAGTCTGGCTCTTGGTTCTTCCTCTCTCCCAGGCCTCCACTTGCCACCCGGCTCTTGGCCCACAAGATCCAGTCTCCGCAGGAGTGGGAGGCGATCCAGGCCCTGACGGTGAGGAGAAGGGGAAGCACATGCCGTCTGTCCCCTGACCATGTGGACGGCATCGGGGGAGCAGGACTGAGGGGTTTGGGATCCAAGGGACTTGTGCCAAGATGGCCTAGAATGGGGGTTTGGGCCAGCCCCGGAGAGCCCCACGGCAACCAGTGAGCCAGTGGGCTGGCCTCCCGCCCCAGACCCTGCACAGCCAGGCATCCTGGGCGAGGAAGCCCAAGGCCTTCTGGTCCAGGGGCTCCCAGCTCTTCTGTCCCCCAGATCTTCAGAAGGCAGAGTCAGGGCCCCGCCCCAGACCTGCTGACCAGAAGCCCTGTTGCGGGTGCATCCAGTGGTCTTCAGGTTTATAGCTCCCCAGATGCGCCACGGGCCCAGCTAGGCCGGCCTGTCGGTAGCTCCAGACGCAGGGCAGCACTGGACCCCTTCCCAGGGGCCCCGGGCGTGACAGCTGGGCTCCGGCCAGAGCTTTCAAAACTGAGCCCGTAGCAGAAGGGCAGGGTGTGCACCGCAGGGCCCCAAGCGCAGGGCACATAGCAACATGCTCATTTTAGACGATGAGAGATAAAGAGGTTTCCTTTTACTAGTTACGTGTTTGTTTAAACATGTTAGGATTTGGGTTGTTGTTTATTTCTTCCCCCTCAAATACATATTAGTCCTCTGGTTTCACGTATGTATAGCTTAGGGTAAGGCTGAGGTTCGTGCCTATTTACACTTCAAAAAACAATCAAAGGAAAATAGAAAGAAATTTACAAGCGGCACTCAGGTGTGGCTGAGCCGTGGAAGGGCCAGGTTGGTGCTGTGAGTTGGGTGTTGCCAGGCTCTCGAGTGGCCCAGCCCTGTCCCGCGGTGGGTGGTGGTCCACCTCAGGAGTGGCTGAACCTCAGAGTCCTCCTTTTCTTGGCTCGTTTTCTCCCTTCTCACCGCCGGTCCCTGGGTTTTGGGCCCTGGCTGAAGCGTGGGAGGGAGGCTGCCTCCTCTGCCGCCACCACCCTCCCCGGGGCCCCCGCACCTCACACCTTCCCCCCAGGTGCTGGAAACATGCATGAAGAGCTGCGGCAAGAGGTTCCACGACGAGGTGGGCAAGTTCCGCTTCCTCAACGAGCTCATCAAGGTCGTGTCTCCCAAGGTGGGCTGCTCGCGCGTGCGCAGACCCGCGCAGTCGGAGGAGGGTCCCACAGCAGGGATCCCCAGATCGGGGCAGGTGGGGTGACTGTGTGTCTCCTGATCCGGCACAAACACGAGCACTTTCTCAGGACCCCCTTCACACAGCTGAGTGTAGGAGGCTGGGTTTCTAGAAAGAACGTTCCAGGCTGCCTGATGGCCGGGTCGGCCTGGCACACAGGGAGAAGTGACGGTTCACACACACACAACAGCTCGCCCAGTGCGGCTGCTCAGGCTCGGCGCTCTCCCTGCAGACCTGGCCACGGCGCCCACCCAGGAGTCTCCCTGTCCCCACCTCACAAGACTGGCCTCCTCAGACTCTTGACCAGAGGCCCCCAAGTCTGCCGATGGGTCTGAGGGGTCCTCCTCTAGGCAGGAGCAGGTGTGGTGCCCCTTGTTGGGTGAGTGAGATCCCACGCTCCTCGCCCGTCCGTGCTGAGGCCCATCCCTTGACCCGAGCAGCTGAGTGGCCCTTCTCAGGAGGTGACCATGAGAGATAAAGAGGTTTCCTTTTACTAGTTACGTGTTTGTTTAAACATGTTAGGATTTGGGTTGTTGTTTATTTCTTCCCCCTCAAATACATATTAGTCCTCTGGTTTCACGTATGTATAGCTTAGGGTAAGGCTGAGGTTCGTGCCTATTTACACTTCAAAAAACAATCAAAGGAAAATAGAAAGAAATTTACAAGCGGCACTCAGGTGTGGCTGAGCCGTGGAAGGGCCAGGTTGGTGCTGTGAGTTGGGTGTTGCCAGGCTCTCGAGTGGCCCAGCCCTGTCCCGCGGTGGGTGGTGGTCCACCTCAGGAGTGGCTGAACCTCAGAGTCCTCCTTTTCTTGGCTCGTTTTCCCCCTTCTCACCGCCGGTCCCTGGGTTTTGGGCCCTGGCTGAAGCGTGGGAGGGAGGCTGCCTCCTCTGCCGCCACCACCCTCCCCGGGGCCCCCGCACCTCACACCTTCCCCCCAGGTGCTGGAAACATGCATGAAGAGCTGCGGCAAGAGGTTCCACGACGAGGTGGGCAAGTTCCGCTTCCTCAACGAGCTCATCAAGGTCGTGTCTCCCAAGGTGGGCTGCTCGCGCGTGCGCAGACCCGCGCAGTCGGAGGAGGGTCCCACAGCAGGGATCCCCAGATCGGGGCAGGTGGGGTGACTGTGTGTCTCCTGATCCGGCACAAACACGAGCACTTTCTCAGGACCCCCTTCACACAGCTGAGTGTAGGAGGCTGGGTTTCTAGAAAGAACGTTCCAGGCTGCCTGATGGCCGGGTCGGCCTGGCACACAGGGAGAAGTGACGGTTCACACACACACAACAGCTCGCCCAGTGCGGCTGCTCAGGCTCGGAGCGCTCTCCCTGCAGACCTGGCCACGGCGCCCACCCAGGAGTCTCCCTGTCCCCACCTCACAAGACTGGCCTCCTCAGACTCTTGACCAGAGGCCCCCAAGTCTGCCGATGGGTCTGAGGGGTCCTCCTCTAGGCAGGAGCAGGTGTGGTGCCCCTTGTTGGGTGAGTGAGATCCCACGCTCCTCGCCCGTCCGTGCTGAGGCCCATCCCTTGACCCGAGCAGCTGAGTGGCCCTTCTCAGGAGGTGACCAGTGTGAGAGTGGCTCCCTCAGCCCGCGGGCTGCTCGAGACTGAGCGGGACCCGGGGCCAGGCGGCCCCACACCTGGTCCTTCCCTGGTCAGCCCAGAGCCTGGCTCTGCTTCCTGAGGTCACAGACGTAAGGCTTCTGTGCGCTGACCGCAGGTGGGCTCGGGGCCTTTCCTGGTCAGCTCTGCATCCCCAGTGCTGTGCCACCGCTGTCACCCCGCTGACGGTCAGGGGCTGGGACGCCTCGGGCTGGCACTGCTCGTGAGTGCAGGCCTAGAGTCTGCCTGGCGGTCAGGTGGGACATGAGGGTCCTGATGGCCGAGGCTTCTTAGGGAGGCCTGGCGGAGCAGCCAGGTGTGGGCTGGGGCCGGGGCCGGACCGTGTCACAGCCTCCTCTCCCCTCGTCCCCTGAAGTACCTGGGCTCTCGGACGTCAGAGAAGGTGAAGAACAAGATCCTGGAGCTTCTCTACAGCTGGACCGTCGGCCTGCCCGAGGAGGTGAAGATCGCGGAGGCCTACCAGATGCTGAAGAAGCAGGGTGAGGCTCCAGAGGTCGAGAATAACCCGCCCGCCCCCCACCAGCCCCGGCTCCCCCGTGGGGCTCCTGCAGCTTCAGGGCCTCCGGCAGCAAGCTCACGGGTGTGCCCTTTAACTGCCAAGACCACCGAGCCAGCGGGGCCTCTTTATGGCTCTGCCTGAGGCCAGTTGGGCTGGTGAGAAGGTTTGAGTCAACCTTCCCCTCAGAGTGGCCCCCATAGAATGCCCTCAAAGGTGGGCCCCCTCACCGCGCCCCCTGTTGGCCCCTGTTTGCCACGGTGCTTCAGGAGCAGGTGGCAGCCAGAGCCAGCCTCCTGGAGAAAGCCTGCCCTCCCTGCTCGCGCCTGCCCACGCCTAGCCCCACACTCCGCCCCGCCCTGGCCCCTGGGACCACCTGCCCATTGCCCTCCACTACAGGGATTGTGAAAGCTGACCCCAAGCTGCCAGATGATGCCACCTTTCCCCTTCCTCCACCCCGGCCCAAGAATGTGATCTTTGAAGACGAAGAGAAATCCAAGGTGAGGCTTCAGGGAGGGCCGGAGGAGGAGCCCAGGACCCCCGGGGGTCAGCAGATCCCAGCCCCTGGCAGCCCCGGCCCTGGAGCAGAGGCTTACACTGTGCATGGCTGTGTGGCAGGCACGGCACCAGATGCTGAGTCCTTGCATGTGCTGGTGCTGCCTACAAGGTGCCCGGCAAGCCTGAGCTTGGTGGCCCTGGGCTTGGCTGGAGGGCGTTTCATCGGTGATCAGCAGCTTTCCTGTCTTCATGTCTGTGACTCTCTCGGCAGTAATTTCGTTAGCTTGTTAAAGAAGCGCATGCTTATGAGCCAGAACTTAACCAGCACGGGAGGTAAGGGGGGAAGCTCCTCCCTACCCAGTCTGGGCCACCCTGCTGGCTCCGTGGTAGAGAATCTGCCTGCAGTGCAGAGACGGCCTGCCAGTGGAGGAGACGAGGGTTCGATCCCCGGGTTGAAAAGATCCTCTGGAAAAGGAAATGGCAGCCCACTCCAGTGTTTTTGTCTGGAAAATCCTATGGACAGAAGAGCTTGGTGCGCTCCCGTCCATGGAGTCGCACAGGTCAGACACGACGTACAACTAAATCATCGTCCTCACTCAGTCCAGTCCCAGAGAGTAACTGTTACTGAGCTTCTTGGACCTTCTTCCAGAAGAATGCTCTAGCACTCGTGCTGTGGTGTTCCGCACAGTGGTGGAGAGCTTCCTTCTCCCGGGCCCTGCGTGGGGCTCGCGCGTGCACTGTGGCACCTGTCCCACAGGCCCCCCCGTAAGGTGTCGGTAGATCCTTCTTTTTCAATAGACATAGGATTCCGGGCTTCCCTGGTGGTCCAGTGGGTAGGGACACTGCCTTGCAGTGCAAGAGGCGCTGGTTCGATCCCTGGCCTGGGAAGATCCCACGTGCTGCAGAGCGGCTGGACCGATGTGTCCAACTACTGAGCCTGAGCTCTGGGTGCATGCGGCCAGAGCTGGTGCTCTGTGGCGACAGAGGCCACTGCAATGGGAGGCCCACATGGGCCAAAGAACGAAGATGGATGAAAATAAATAGATGAAAGACCAATAGAAGTGGCCAAAAAAAAAAATAGAATTCCTTCATTGTATTTTATTGGTCACTCATCTTAATCCTCTGACCAGGGGTCGAACCCGCACCCCTGCAAGGGAAGGTGGCGTCTGAGCCCCTGGACCGCCGAGGACGCCCCACTGCCGGCAGATCCTTGCCATCCCAGAGGCTTACACTGTGCATGGCTGTGTAGGCACGGCACCAGATGCTGAGTCCTTGCATGTGCTGGTGCTGCCTACAAGGTGCCCGGCAAGCCTGAGCTTGGTGGCCCTGGGCTTGGCTGGAGGGCGTTTCATCGGTGATCAGCAGCTTTCCTGTCTTCATGTCTGTGACTCTCTCGGCAGTAATTTCGTTAGCTTGTTAAAGAAGCGCATGCTTATGAGCCAGAACTTAACCAGCACGGGAGGTAAGGGGGGAAGCTCCTCCCTACCCAGTCTGGGCCACCCTGCTGGCTCCGTGGTAGAGAATCTGCCTGCAGTGCAGAGACGGCCTGCCAGTGGAGGAGACGAGGGTTCGATCCCCGGGTTGAAAAGATCCTCTGGAAAAGGAAATGGCAGCCCACTCCAGTGTTTTTGTCTGGAAAATCCTATGGACAGAAGAGCTTGGTGCGCTCCCGTCCATGGAGTCGCACAGGTCAGACACGACGTACAACTAAATCATCGTCCTCACTCAGTCCAGTCCCAGAGAGTAACTGTTACTGAGCTTCTTGGACCTTCTTCCAGAAGAATGCTCTAGCACTCGTGCTGTGGTGTTCCGCACAGTGGTGGAGAGCTTCCTTCTCCCGGGCCCTGCGTGGGGCTCGCGCGTGCACTGTGGCACCTGTCCCACAGGCCCCCCCGTAAGGTGTCGGTAGATCCTTCTTTTTCAATAGACATAGGATTCCGGGCTTCCCTGGTGGTCCAGTGGGTAGGGACACTGCCTTGCAGTGCAAGGGGTGCCAGTTCGATCCCTGGCCTGGGAAGATCCCACGTGCTGCAGAGCGGCTGGACCGATGTGTCCAACTACTGAGCCTGAGCTCTGGGTGCATGCGGCCAGAGCTGGTGCTCTGTGGCGACAGAGGCCACTGCAATGGGAGGCCCACATGGGCCAAAGAACGAAGATGGATGAAAATAAATAGATGAAAGACCAATAGAAGTGGCCAAAAAAAAAAATAGAATTCCTTCATTGTATTTTATTGGTCACTCATCTTAATCCTCTGACCAGGGGTCGAACCCGCACCCCCTGCAAGGGAAGGTGGCGTCTGAGCCCCTGGACCGCCGAGGACGTCCCCACTGCCGGCAGATCCTTGCCATCCCATGGGGAGCTTAGGACCCCACTCACGTCCCACTGCCGGGAAGAGGAGCCAGCGCGCGGCCAGGCCCAGGCAGTGCCGCCACGGCCGTGTCCCTCTGTCTCTGCAGATGCTGGCCCGCCTGCTGAAGAGCTCCCACCCCGAGGACCTCCGAGCAGCCAACAAGCTCATCAAGGAGATGGTGCAGGAGGTGACGGCCGAGCCCAGGGCGGTGGCAGGATAGGAGGTGGAGCTGGGCCGCCGAGGGGGTGTGTGTAGGTGTGCCCGCGCGGACCCCCAGTGGCCCCGCTAAAGGGCTCTGACGGAGAGGGGGCTGACCAGGGGATCCCGCGGGCCGGGATCAGGGAGTGTGAGCTGACCTGTGCTGGCTTCCGTGGGGCTGACCACTCGTCTGTAAAAGCTAGAAGGAAGATAGAGCCTACGATGTTTAAAACAGAGCTTATAGACAGAGAAGGGACAGTGAGTGTGTATTTTATGTGTATATGTGTGTTGTGGGCGCAGGGTGAAGTCTTTTTAGTGAAAAGGGTGAGTCACCAGAAATGCACCAGACACCCAGAGGGCAGACGTTCCGGCTGTCCTGGGGTCAGCTCTGTGCCCTCAGCCAGAGAAGGTCAGGGTGGCCGCTCAAGGCAGGCAGCTGAGCCCGACGGCACAGCACACGCCCCTCTCCTTGCACAAGGGAGGGGTGCGCGTGGTGAGCAGAGGGTGAGGGCTTGGTGACCACGAGAGTCCCCCTTCCCTCTCGAGTACAGGAGTCCCCTTTCAGGGCATGGACACCGGACGGGAGGGTCATACAGAGCCACAAACGTAGACCTAGGTCCTGGGCCTCCAGCATCAGCTGGTGCGTACGTTGGGCTCCCCTGGAGGTTCTGGAGTCGAGCCTGTGTCCAGGGCGTTGGCTGGAGGAGAGGAAGTGAGCATAGGCTGGGCCAAGGGCTTCCTGGACCAGGGCAGCGGCCTGTCCTGGCCCCGGGGGCTCTCAGCAGGGACTGATCTCACACCCAGCAGGTCCCCTCCGGGGTGGTCTGGGACAGTGCCTGGCTCAGGTCCGGGCTTGACCTGGGCCCTCTGGGGCTGGTTGCCAATGCTTCCCCAGGACCAGAAGCGAATGGAGAAGATCTCCAAGCGGGTGAGCGCCATCGAGGAGGTGAACAACAACGTGAAGCTGCTGACGGAGATGGTGATGAACCACAGCCAGGGCGGCGCCGCAGCCCGCAGCAGCGAGGACCTCATGAAGGTGCGCCGCCCCCCCCTCCCTCCACCCGGCCCAGGGCCCGCCGGCCCTGACCCGCCCGCCCTGCCGCACCTAGGAGCTGTACCAGCGCTGTGAGCGCATGCGCCCCACGCTCTTCCGACTGGCCAGCGACACGGAGGACAACGACGAGGCCTTAGGTGAGCTGCAGTTGGCAGGAGCTACCACTAGGGGGCCCCCTTCTCCAGCAGCCGCCAGACCCCTTGTTACTGCCTAGAAGCTGCACAGGAGGGAGAATTGTCCCTGTTTCATAGCTGGGACTCAGGCAGGGAAGTGACCAGTCCAGCTCAGAGAGCAGAGTGGCGGGACAGCCAGGGACGACCTGAGGCTCTCCCTCCAGACTCTGCCTCCTGGTGTACGTGAGCTCAGAACTGAGAGCGAGTCCCTCAGGCCTGAGCACTCCCAGAGCTGGGCCCCGTGGCTCCTGCTGGGGCCGCCTGTGAGGCTCCCACCCTTGTTTTGTACCACCGCACGAGCCACGGCCTCTCGGGCAGTGGTCTAGGTACCATCTCAGCCCCCATCCATCAGGCGCTCCGGAGCGCCTCTCGTGTGCCAGGAACCTGTGCTCCCAGGAGGCTCGCCACTCCGATCCCTCTCAGCCCTGCCCCCAGGAAGACCTGGTTTGTGCCAGGCACTGTTCTAGGTCGCGGGGGTACAGCAGTGATCCACATCAGTAGACCTGCATCCTCCAGGCGCTTGTATCCTGATGAAAGGAAACAGCCAGGAAACGGCATGAGCTAGGCGGTTGGTCGGGCAGAGATCAGGGACGTGGAGGAAGGCAGGGAGGATGGCTGGGGGGTGGGCCGGGGGCTAGGAGGACTGATCTCACACCCAGCAGGTCCTCCGGGTGGTCTGGGACAGTGCCTGGCTCAGGTCCGGGCTTGACCTGGGCCCTCTGGGGCTGGTTGCCAATGCTTCCCCAGGACCAGAAGCGAATGGAGAAGATCTCCAAGCGGGTGAGCGCCATCGAGGAGGTGAACAACAACGTGAAGCTGCTGACGGAGATGGTGATGAACCACAGCCAGGGCGGCGCCGCAGCCCGCAGCAGCGAGGACCTCATGAAGGTGCGCCGCCCCCCCCTCCCTCCACCCGGCCCAGGGCCCGCCGGCCCTGACCCGCCCGCCCTGCCGCACCTAGGAGCTGTACCAGCGCTGTGAGCGCATGCGCCCCACGCTCTTCCGACTGGCCAGCGACACGGAGGACAACGACGAGGCCTTAGGTGAGCTGCAGTTGGCAGGAGCTACCACTAGGGGGCCCCCTTCTCCAGCAGCCGCCAGACCCCTTGTTACTGCCTAGAAGCTGCACAGGAGGGAGAATTGTCCCTGTTTCATAGCTGGGACTCAGGCAGGGAAGTGACCAGTCCAGCTCAGAGAGCAGAGTGGCGGGACAGCCAGGGACGACCTGAGGCTCTCCCTCCAGACTCTGCCTCCTGGTGTACGTGAGCTCAGAACTGAGAGCGAGTCCCTCAGGCCTGAGCACTCCCAGAGCTGGGCCCCGTGGCTCCTGCTGGGGCCGCCTGTGAGGCTCCCACCCTTGTTTTGTACCACCGCACGAGCCACGGCCTCTCGGGCAGTGGTCTAGGTACCATCTCAGCCCCCATCCATCAGGCGCTCCGGAGCGCCTCTCGTGTGCCAGGAACCTGTGCTCCCAGGAGGCTCGCCACTCCGATCCCTCTCAGCCCTGCCCCCAGGAAGACCTGGTTTGTGCCAGGCACTGTTCTAGGTCGCGGGGGTACAGCAGTGATCCACATCAGTAGACCTGCATCCTCCAGGCGCTTGTATCCTGATGAAAGGAAACAGCCAGGAAACGGCATGAGCTAGGCGGTTGGTCGGGCAGAGATCAGGGACGTGGAGGAAGGCAGGGGAGGAGCTGGCGGTGCGGGGCTGGGGTGAGAGAGGGTCTCCCTGATGTGGGGTGAAGACCTGAAAACAGGATAAAAGTGAAGCCGTGCAAAGGTCCAGGGGCCCCTAGACAGCAGAGCCCAGATGGCGGCCTGGCGGCAGGGCCCGTCTCTGGGTTCAGGGGCTGGCAGCGGTCCGCCTGGAGGAGGCAGGGCGAGGGCAGGCCCCGGGGACCTGAGTCGGAGGAGTCAGGGGGGCTGCTCCCCGGCCCCACCCCTCCGCGTGGCTTGGGGTGGATGTGGGGCTCCCCGCTCCCCCGGAGGCCCCCCGTGCCTTCAGCCCGGCCCCTCCGCTCCCGCCTGTTCCAGCGGAGATCCTGCAAGCCAACGACAACCTCACCCAGGTCATCAACCTGTACAAGCAGCTGGTGCGGGGCGAGGAGGTCAACGGGGACGCCGCCGCCGCCTCCATCCCCGGTGAGGAGCTGGCGGGAGCGCTGGGGGGCCTGGAGTCGCGGATGGGGCGCTGGTCCCAGAGCTCCGTGGCCCCTGAAGACGGGGAGGCCTCCGGGGACGGGCTGGGCACGGAGCCTGCGCCGAGCCTGCAGCTGTGGGGCGCGGGGCGAGCCGGGCACTGGCGAGGAGAGGCCGGGGGAAGAGGGCCTCCCTTTCTCTCGGCACATCTGACGCCTGTTGTGCAGGCCTGGACGCCGTCCCGAGGCCTGGCTGATTGAGCAGAAGTGCACTGGGAGGGCGAGACCGTGACGGGACAGCCTCGGCGCCGCGCGGGGTGCAGCGGCTGCCCCGGGGACCCTGGGAGAGGCCGGGATGAGCCCTGCGGGGCGGACTCTGCGTGGAGACCGCAGGGTCCCAGGGCTCTGAGAGGATGGGAGGCGATCCGCCAAGTGCGAGGGAGGCCGAAGCACGCTCTGTGCCGAGGGGACGCCCTGTCCCAGAGAAGGGGCCTGGCGAGCCGACCCCGGGGCAGGGATGGGGAGGTCAGGAAGGGCCGCTGGCCGCTCCCGGGCCCCAGGGACTCTGTGTGTCCTCCGCCCAGGGCTGGCCTGACGCTCCTTTCCACCCCAGGGAGCACCTCGGCCCTGCTGGACCTCTCGGGCCTGGATCTGCCTCCGGCGGGCCCCACCTACCCAGCCATGCCCACCCGCCCTGGTGACCAGGCCGGCCCGGAGCAGCCCAGCACCGCGGTTTCCCTGCTTGACGATGAGCTCATGTCTCTGGGTGAGGAAGGGGCTGAGCCCGGGGCAGGGCAGGCTCCGCTGCAGGTGGGCTGATGCGCAGCACGCAAGGCAGCTTTCAGACCGTGCTCAGGGCAGCCTGGTCCTTTCCTCCTCCCCCCCGAGTCCTCTGGAGGGCGGCGGTGGGCATCAGGCCCATTGCACATCTGGGGAAGCTGAGGCTCAGGGGAATGAAGGAGCTTATGCCAGTCAAGATGAGGCTGCCTTGCCTCTGGTCAGCCAGCCACGCCTAGGCTCTGCCAGCCTGAGGGAAAACGAAGGGACTTCCCAGCAGCAGGTTGGAGCCTAGAACTGGGAGCTTCCCAGGTAAAAGTCAGCCATGTCCTTGGCCCTGCGAGGAGGAGGTGGGGAGCTCTGGGCCCTGCGACCCCAGAAGCCTCCGGGAAGCAGAGCGCTGTGACCGCGCGGGTCCCCGTCCAGGCCCGCAGCCACGGCGGGCGGGGTCGGGCTCCAGCGCCTGGCGGGGAACCGGGGCCGGGCAGAGACGACGGCTGAGCACACGGGTCTCGAGTGTTCAGCTTCTGGGGACAGCAGCCCCGTCAGAGAGCCCTGGAGCGGGCCGCCCCGCACGGTGGTCCTGAGGCTGGGAAGAAACAGGAGGTCAGGCTCCGCCAGGGAGACAAAGCCCGTCACAGGCGTCTCAGAGGACCCCATGGGAGGCTGACGGGAACGCCGAGGCAGACCGTCCCCCTGAGTTGGTTCCGAGGTGAAGCCCACACCTGATGGCCTCCGGGAAGGCTGGGTGCGGGCTCTCGGCGGGGTCCGCTCTGTGTCGTGGCCCCTCTCCCCTCTGCTCAGCCCAGGAGACGGCGGTCAGCCGCGCCGGCTTCCATGCCAGAGCCCGCGCAGAAAAGCTGAGCCACTCGCCCCAAGGGCTCCAGGCTTTGCACGAGACCCTCTGATTCTGAAGCGTCCCTTGGAGCCTCTGCTGCTCTCAGGCTCGTCAGCAGGAAGGGGAAGTGAGGAACTGGAGGAGCAGAGCCGAGGGGGACTGTGGGCCAGGTCGAGGCGCCTCTTGGGCCGTCGGCCAGCACCCCTCCTAGGAGGCTTTGACCCAGGGCACCCAGGGCCTGCTTAGGCATCTCCCGCCACCTGCCCCTGTCCCTTCAGAGCCAGGGCAGCCGGGAGAGAACGCTGGGTAGCAGCTCCCTAACCGTCCGCAGGTGTGTCTGCCCCGCGCCCACACACACACACACACACACACACACACACACACAGAGACACACACACACCCGCCCCGCCCCGCCCAGCGAGGGCTGTGGCGCAGCCACCTCCCTGTGAGGAGCTCTGTGTGCTGTGCACTTCCTTCCCCTGGCCACTTCAGCAGAGCCCTGAGCCTCCAGTTTCCTCTGCTTGCTGCTCAGTGCACAGAAAATGTGGGAACCAGCAGCAGCGCGGCCAGGCAGCCGCCGCCAGCGCCCCGCCCGGGCAGCAGAGGCCCGGGGACCACAGAGGGCTCTCTGCGGCAGGAAGGCTGCTGGAGGACGGGGGGGAGGGGTAGGCAGCACCCCAGAGGGTGTCCCGGCCCCTCTCGCCTGCCCACGACAGCGGTCCTCTGAGGCAGAAGCTGCCGTTGTCCCCTCTGCAGTGTCCGCCCAGAGTCGCAGGTTGAGTGGCAGCGCTGTTGGAACTGCAGTCCTCAGGCCTGACTGCCCACATCCGGCCTCGGCCGCGTTCCAGCTGTGTGACTGTGGGCAGGTGGCTTAGCCCCTCTGAGCTCCCGCTTCCCCATCCCTGAGGGAGGCGTGAGAACCCTACCCCACCTCTTCAGGTCGCGTGAGGACTGAGGCCAGGTCTACAGCGCCTGCCCGGGGCTGTGGGGCTGCAGGTCTGCACAGTTAGCCCTGCTCTCGGGTGTGTCCAGACAAGGAAGCCCTCCGTCGCAGCCTCCAGCCCTTGCTTCTGCCCATCCAGGAGCCCCTCAGCCTGTTGTTGAGTCCCTGAGTCGTGTCCGACTGTGGCCCATGGACTGCAGCACGCTGGCCGCCCCGTCCCTCAGCGTGTTAGTCAGGCTTTGCTCCAAACAGGACAGAGGTCCGACGGGCCGGTGCCCTCCCACCCTCTGCCAACCGGCAGGCCGTGAGCGGGCCTTTCCTGAGGGGCTGCCGTCGTCCATCAGGGGCCACTGAGGGGGACATTCTCCTTGGTACCCATCAGCCAGCCTGTGGGCACGCGCCAGGGCAGCAGGGCCTGTGGTGTCTGTCCAGGCCATCTGCGCAGCCTGCTCAGGGCCCAGTGGCCCAGCCCGCGGTCGCGCAGGGTCTAGGTCTGCCTGGCCCCAGGACCCTGTTCACAGCCCCACAGCGCCCTTCTGACTCCTAGGGCGTTCCTCACGGCCGTCAGTGGATGGGCACAGGATGCTGACCCCTGCCTACCTGGGTCTGTGAGTTCGTGGACCTCACGTGTCTCCCAGTCCCTCTTCCTCTTCCCCAAGCCCCGCACCGGCTCCCAGCTGCCTGCGGAACGAAGGCTAAAGCCCTGACCTCAGTGATTGAGGGCCTCTGGGCCGCAAGAGAGCAAGTGTGTTTGGACCAGGGAAGCGTGTCTTGGGGTGTTGGCTTTCTACTTCTCGCTGCTGGTTCCCTCTGAGGAGGGGAGGGGGCTGTCCCCTTGGAACTGAGCCTCTCAGAAGAGGGGGAGGCTCAGGCGGAGAATAGAAGCCAGGAAACCCCGACCCCGCACAGAGGCCCCCAGCCCATGCCTCTGCTCACGAACCCAGCTCCTTGACCTCGGCCTCGCTTCCCTGCAGGCCTCGGCGACCCCACGCCCCCGTCAGGCCCGAGCTTGGACGGTGCTGGGTGGAACAGCTTCCAGGTAGGAGGGGCCCGTCCCAGGGGCAGAACAGCTGAGACGGGCGGCCCTGAGGGGGAGGTGAAGGGAGAGGTGGGCAGGAGGGCCAGGGCAGGGGTGGCCAGGGTGGAGGCGCCCTCCCTGCATGGAGGAAGGTGGGCGGGCCTCTCCTCACTTCAGCACTTCTCCCTGGGGCCTCCACCTTGGGCTTCCCTTGGGTCGAGGTGGGGGTTCCCCGTTCTCTTGTGACGCTGAGGTCCTTGAAATGCGATGGTTTCTCAAGTAGAATCCCGGGTCAGACCTGGCCACCATGGCCCTGGAGTTGGGGCGGGGGGCCCGGCCTGCAGGAGCGTTGGCCACGTCACTGCTGCCACCTCCCCAGATGTCACCTACCGGGAGGGGAAGGGGTCGCAGGCCAGCGCCTGAGACCCCACGACCTTTACGGCACGGCCTTCCCCATCTGCATCCTTTGTGTGCTCAACAGTCGTCCGATGGCACTGAGCCCCCAGCCCCGACTCCCGCCGCCAGCGCGGACAGCCAGCCCCCGGCGCGGACACCGCCGCCCGCCAGCAGTGGGCTGGACGACCTGGACCTCCTGGGGAAGGCTCTCCTGCAGCACTCGCTGCCGCCCGCGTCCCAGCAAGTGCGGTGGTGAGGGCCCGCCCCGGCCCCGCCCCCGGCCCGCAGAAAGGCCTGGTGCGGCCTTGCTCCCTGAGCGGCACTGCCAGGGCACTCTGCGCCAGGCGCTGCCCCGGGCTCGAGGGACACGGTGGTGGCCAAGGCAGGGCCCGTCCGACAGGCCATGGAGCCTGTGAGCGAGGGGTCTGTGCCCCGCTCACACGCCTTTCCCGGGCTGGCCGGCCCCTGAGAAAGCGGCAGACAGCGGCCAGGGAGGAGGGTGCTGCCCCGGGGGCTGGGAGGGAGCGAGAACTGCCCGCTCCAGGGTGAGGAGACCCAGACCAGAGAGACGGGGTGTCTAAGCCCGCCGTCCGGGACAGCCGGGACCCCAGCCTTTCCTGTGGCCCTCATCTTTCGGCCCCTGAAGATTCACTTCTCAATGCACCGTCCCCCAATAAGGGAGAAGCAGCAGCCAGCCCCCCGGCTCACCCTCCGGGACCTGCAAAACAGAAGCAGCTGCAGCTTGCCCAGCTCCGGTGCCACCAGCCTCCTCCACACCGTGTCCCCTGAGCCCCCTGGGCCTCCGCAGCAGCCCCCACCCCCCGAGCTCTCGTTGGCCAACATCACTGTGCCTCTGGAGTCCATCAAGCCCAGTGAGTAGGGCACGGGCGTGGACCGGCGTAGGGCAGCTCGCTTGGCTTCCCTTGGGTCGAGGTGGGGTTCCCTCTCTTGTGACGCTGAGGTCCTTGAAATGCGATGGTTTCTCAAGTAGAATCCCGGGTCAGACCTGGCCACCATGGCCCTGGAGTTGGGGCGGGGGGCCCGGCCTGCAGGAGCGTTGGCCACGTCACTGCTGCCACCTCCCCAGATGTCACCTACCGGGAGGGGAAGGGGTCGCAGGCCAGCGCCTGAGACCCCACGACCTTTACGGCACGGCCTTCCCCATCTGCATCCTTTGTGTGCTCAACAGTCGTCCGATGGCACTGAGCCCCCAGCCCCGACTCCCGCCGCCAGCGGGACAGCCAGCCCCCGGCGCGGACACCGCCGCCCGCCAGCAGTGGGCTGGACGACCTGGACCTCCTGGGGAAGGCTCTCCTGCAGCACTCGCTGCCGCCCGCGTCCCAGCAAGTGCGGTGGTGAGGGCCCGCCCCGGCCCCGCCCCCGGCCCGCAGAAAGGCCTGGTGCGGCCTTGCTCCCTGAGCGGCACTGCCAGGGCACTCTGCGCCAGGCGCTGCCCCGGGCTCGAGGGACACGGTGGTGGCCAAGGCAGGGCCCGTCCGACAGGCCATGGAGCCTGTGAGCGAGGGGTCTGTGCCCCGCTCACACGCCTTTCCCGGGCTGGCCGGCCCCTGAGAAAGCGGCAGACAGCGGCCAGGGAGGAGGGTGCTGCCCCGGGGGCTGGGAGGGAGCGAGAACTGCCCGCTCCAGGGTGAGGAGACCCAGACCAGAGAGACGGGGTGTCTAAGCCCGCCGTCCGGGACAGCCGGGACCCCAGCCTTTCCTGTGGCCCTCATCTTTCGGCCCCTGAAGATTCACTTCTCAATGCACCGTCCCCCAATAAGGGAGAAGCAGCAGCCAGCCCCCCGGCTCACCCTCCGGGACCTGCAAAACAGAAGCAGCTGCAGCTTGCCCAGCTCCGGTGCCACCAGCCTCCTCCACACCGTGTCCCCTGAGCCCCCTGGGCCTCCGCAGCAGCCCCCACCCCCCGAGCTCTCGTTGGCCAACATCACTGTGCCTCTGGAGTCCATCAAGCCCAGTGAGTAGGGCACGGGCGTGGCGGGGACCGGCTTGGCTAGGGCAGCTCGCTTGTTGTGCTGTGGGGAGCTAGACCAGGGCCGTGGGTGGGAAGATGGGGCTCCCTCCAGCCCTGCCCCGGTCAGTGGGGGCTCTGGGTAAGACTCTTCTCCTTCCCAGGACTCAGTTTCCTCACCGGTCCCAGAGTGTCACAAAACTGGGTTCTTAAGTTCAGAGTGGGGCATTCCCGGGCAGTCCAGTGGTTAGGGCCTGGAGGCCAGAGGCCCAGGTTTGATCTCAGATCCCACACGCCGTGCACCACGGCCAAAAGAATAACCCAGGCAAGGGACTTCTTTTTCATTCATTTCTTTATTTGTTTTTGGCTGTTACGGGTTTTTCACTGCTCCTGCAGGCTCTTCTCTAGTTGCAGGGAGTGGGGGCTACTCTCTAGTTGAGGAGAGCAGGCTTCTTGCTGCAGTGACTTCCCTTGTGGAACTCAGGCTCTAGGGCACATGGGCTCCATAGTTGTGGCTCCGAGGCTCTAGAGCACAGGCTCCATTGTTGTGGCTCACAGGCCTAGTTGCTCCGCGTGTGGGATCTTCCCGGATCAGGGATCGAACCCGTGTCTCTTGCAACTCTTCAGGCAAACTCTTCACCACTGAGCTACCAGGGAAGCCCAAGGGGACTTCTTACGGGTAGCCCCTGCATCGCTCCCTGGAAAGGCAGGGCCAGGACACGGATGTCGGGGGTCTCCCCAAGATCACAAGAACTAAGATAAAGACCCAGGTCCGAGCCTACACTTCTGCCCAGGAGCAGAAGAGGGGCTGCTTGTGGCACCAAGCCACGGCCGGAGGAAGCCTGGCCCATCTTCTCAGCACCCTCCATCTTGTTAGCTCACGACACGGGTGTCACATCCTTGGTGCCCCTGGGAGCTGGGTCGTGGGGCCCCCGTCTTAGCAGCCTGGAGGACGCTGAGCTCCGAGAAGCAGAAGGACCGTACCTGGCTCACACAGCAAGAGTGTGCCCACAGCTCTCGCACAGCCCTTTGCTCTGGCCTGCCGGGAGCGGCCCCACGGCGCCGCGGGAGCCTGGCTGGGCCTCCGTTCCTTATTCCCATGGCCATATTGCCGAGTCTGGTGTTTCTCCCCTCGCCCCTGTGGGGAGGTTCACCTGCCAGGTCGGCCCCAGACGGGAGCCCTGGCTGCCTGCTGCCTAGGGTCACGGCAGCCGCCTGGGCCTGGGTCTGCCCGTTCCCAGCCCGGCGGCGCGTGGCTGCGGTCAGCTGGGCGTGGGGCCGGCTGGGACGTGCTTCGGCTCGGGCCTGGCCCCAGCCTCCCCGTCTCCCCCGCCAGGCAGCATCTTGCCCGTGACCGTGTACGACCAGCATGGCTTCCGGGTCCTCTTCCACTTTGCGCGAGACCCGCTGCCTGGGCGCTCCGACGTGCTGGTGGTCGTGGTCTCCATGCTGAGCACGGCTCCCCAGCCCATCCGCAACATCGTGTTCCAGTCAGCTGTCCCCAAGGTGACGTGGGCGCGCCTCCCTCCTCGGGGCAGGGTGGCCAGGGCTGGGAGGGGAGCCAGTGCTCCAGGGCAGGGCGTGGGGTCGCGGTCTCTCTCAGGGAGGGGAGGGGGGGCAGAGGGAATCCACGGGCAGAGCCCTCGGGCCCCCAGAGGCGGCGCTGACAGGAGGCTGGCCTTGCTTCCGAGGGACTGGGCACGCTACGCCAGGGCCGGCCGTGCCCATCCTGCCCTCCTGTACGCAGGCCATGAAGGTGAAGCTTCAGCCACCCTCCGGCACGGAGCTGCCGGCCTTTAACCCCGTCGTCCACCCCTCAGCCATCACCCAGGTCCTGCTCCTTGCCAACCCCCAGAAGGTGAGGGCCTGCGGTGCCCGGGGCCGCCGGGGCGGGACAGCCTCCTCGTCCCTTCTGACCCTGGCCTTCTCCACCTCTGCTTCAGGAGAAGGTGCGCCTCCGCTACAAGCTGCTCTTCACCATGGGCGACCAGACCTACACTGAGATGGGGGACGTGGACCAGTTCCCCCCACCAGAGACCTGGGGGAGTCTCTAGGACAGCCGGCGGGGAGAGGAGCCTGGGGGGCTGTGGTGGCATAGACGCCGCTTGTCCCCATGGCCACGTTCCCCTGGGCCTGGTGCTCCTCCCCCCACCCCTCCGGCCTCCTCCGTCCCAGCCCCTCCCCTACAGAGCCCAACCCAGCGGGAGGCTGGGCCTGGGTGTGCAGGGTGGGGACCTTCATCACAGGGGGAGCCTGGAGCCGCGAGGGGCTGCGTGGCCCGAAAGGACTTGGGGTCGTGGGGGAGAAGCTCGGCTGTTGGGCAAGGGCCAGGACCTCAGGCCCAGCCCTGACCCCAGCCTGGGGGGCACCGTCCCTGCCTGTCTCTTATGCCTTACGGGAAGGCCCAGCCATAGCTCGGGGCCTGCTGGAGCCGGGACCAGCTCAGGCCCCTCCATAGGAACCGGGTGACTGTAGGGGTGTCAGCGGCACCCCCAGCTCTTTGCACTCTCGGGTTTGTGGTTTGACACTCTCAACTTTTCTGAGTGGCTCTGTGGTCACCGTCTCAGGGGGCCCAGTGTGGAGAGTTCCACCTGTCCCCACTCCTCCCGTGGGGTCTCACTCTACCCGCCAGGCCTCTTTGCTCTCGGGGGGCTCTGGGGGGACTGTGGGGGCCCGTGACTGCTGGCCCGAGGGTAGCGCCTGAGGCGGCAGCCCCAGCAGCGGGGGCTCCCGGGCTCCTGGCCAAGGAGGTCCTGTCCTGGAATTCTCACGTGTCTCTTTCATTCACTGGGCTTTGTTCCTCCATCTGTCCATGGCAGGAGTGGGGTCAGCGCGTGAGTAAGAGCAGGAGTATTTATGGAAATAAAACGTCCTTTTTCCTGGACCAGCCGCTCCTGTGGCTCTTCTGAGGGACGGGGAGCCAGGAGGGCTCGCCCCGCAGATCTCGCTGCCTCTCCTGGAAGATCAGGCCCCAGTTCCTCTCGCCACTCCCAGGCCCAGCACCGGAAGAGGCCCTGCTCAGGGCCTGTGGCCACTGCTGAGTCACCAGAGAGGACCCGGGCCGTGAGGGGCCCAGTTCCCAGCTGGAGGCGTGTGCCTGCCAGGAGCCCCAGCTGCTGCAGACACCGGAGGGGAGGCCCCGGGGCCCTGGCCGCTCACAGCTTCCGCTCGCTGTGCTCAGCCTGCAAAATACAACTGCAGCGCGGCGCCCCCCAGGCTCCCCAGAGGCGGCTCCCCGGGAGCAGGGCGCCAGCCGCCGCTCCTTTCTGCAGAGGCCCCTGACCTGCGCGGGGTGCCCCTGCTGCTCCCAGCGCAGGCACACTCCCCGGGGTCACCCGTTTCTCTGGCTGGGAGGCAGGGGTCCCGGCCTGGGGCGTGGCTTGGAGACTGGCCGCTGAGGGGGCCGACCAGCAGCAGAGCCAGCCGGGCGCTCCTCCAGGGCTTGTCCTTGTGGGGACCCCGGCCGACGCCCCTCTGGGCTCTGCGCTGCGGGAGGGCTCTCGCTCACAGATGTCTGGGGGAGGCTCCCCACCGTTTCTCCTTTCTAGAAGGTGACTGGCGTTCTGCCCTGAAGACACCAGTTTCACTTTGTGGAAGCCAGTGCTCCCCTGTGGAGGAGGGCTGGAGGCCCGCTCAGCCTGCTGGCTCTTCCATCCAGCCGATGAGGGCGCTGGTCTGTGCCAGCTGACAGTGGAAGGGCAGGGCAGGAGCTTCTCCCCGGGGGCCGCCCGCGGCACTGGAGAGGGAGCGAGGCCGCCGGTCAGACCCCCGCAGCGTGGCCCGCGTCCCAGGTCTAGGCCCACAGACCCCCGACCTCGCAGCCTCCGGGCCTCCTTCCTGTCCCCTCCCTACTCCCTGGGCAGGGCTCTACCTAAGCACTCGCGATGCCTCCAAAGATAATCTCTCCTTGGAATGTTCTTTTAAGGAGAATCTTCTTTTTTGGAGACAAAACCCCACTCCCTATAGCATGCCCCTAGGCTCCCGGAGGCCCCCTCAGGAGCATGCGCTCCCCCTGGAAGGGCTGGTGTGGCCTGGGCCTGTGACTCCTCCGGCCAAAGCGCCCCCAGGGCTGCCAGCTTGGAGTGACCCACCACGTCCCAGGGACGGGGAGGAGAACCCTCCAGTCTTTGGGACCACCTTCCCTGTTCTTGGGCTTCCCCTCCAGCTGTCTGCCTTTCCACACCCCAGGTGCCTCCTGAACAGCCCCGGGCCACGCACAGCCCTGTCCTCAGAGCTCACAGCCTGGCACGAGACCCTGGAGCCAGGAACACGACGACTGGGAGGTGGGGGGAAGTGGGCGGGGGGTGCCACACGAGCCCACATCTGTCTGCAGGGCTAGAAAGTGAAGTGAAAGTTGTGTCCAGCTCTCCGATCCCATGGACTGTAGCCCGCCCGGCTCCTCTGTCCATGAAATTATCCAGGCAAGAATACTGGAGTGGGTAGCCCATCCCTTCTCCAGGAGATCTTCCTGACCCAGGAATCGAACTGAACCAGGGTCTCCCCCGTGGCAGGCAGGTTCTTTACCAGCTGCTGTGACCCCAGCCCCACCCCAGGAGCGGTGGGACTTCCCAGGCCACAAGCCACACTTCCATTTCTGTTTGTGCCTCTGGAGGCAGCAGCTTAGTTCAGTAGCAACCACAGCCCACGGTGCTCATCCCTAACTAGCAGCCAAGAGAAACAGAGAGCCCGTCTCTGCTCTGCCCCGACGCCCCCGCCCCCTTCTCAGGCCACCTGGCCGGGCTCCGGGCCAGCACAGCAGAGGAGAGGGGAGCCCCATCCTGGCCCTGCGCCCGCGGGCAGCACACAGCCCTCCCTCCCGCTGCCCCGGAAAGTGAGAAACTGAGGCTCGGGGAGCTTCCACACTGCTCGAGGGCACCTGTGAAGGCCCACGTGTGACCCGCCGCCCTGCGAGGGGCCCGCCCTGGCCGCGCCGCCCCCACCCCGTCAGCGGCCGTCCTCTGGGGCCAGGGTTGAGAGCACCCGCTCTCCAGGGCTGTCAGGACTGCGGGGCGTCCCCGTGCCTCAGCCCCACTCAGGAATCCTGGGAGGTCCTTTGGGCTTGCGGAGGAAGCAAGGACGTTTTCTGAGTCAAAGAAATGATGCCGCGTGCCTAGCTGCTCTGGGGGGGCAGCCTCCACTTGGAGGTCAGCGCGGATGAGGCCACAAGCCCTTCATCGAGTGTCTAAAATGGGATTGTCTAGCTCACTGTGTGAACCGCCGACCCCTGCCATGACCACCTCCGCTGGCCGCCAGCCTCCCTGCCCACATCTTGCTGGAAGGCCTCCTGAACAGCCCGGGCCACGCACAGCCCTGTCCTCAGAGCTCACAGCCTGGCACGAGACCCTGGAGCCAGGAACACGACGACTGGGAGGTGGGGGGAAGTGGGCGGGGGGTGCCACACGAGCCCACATCTGTCTGCAGGGCTAGAAAGTGAAGTGAAAGTTGTGTCCAGCTCTCCGATCCCATGGACTGTAGCCCGCCCGGCTCCTCTGTCCATGAAATTATCCAGGCAAGAATACTGGAGTGGGTAGCCCATCCCTTCTCCAGGAGATCTTCCTGACCCAGGAATCGAACTGAACCAGGGTCTCCCCCGTGGCAGGCAGGTTCTTTACCAGCTGCTGTGACCCCAGCCCCACCCCAGGAGCGGTGGGACTTCCCAGGCCACAAGCCACACTTCCATTTCTGTTTGTGCCTCTGGAGGCAGCAGCTTAGTTCAGTAGCAACCACAGCCCACGGTGCTCATCCCTAACTAGCAGCCAAGAGAAACAGAGAGCCCGTCTCTGCTCTGCCCCGACGCCCCCGCCCCCTTCTCAGGCCACCTGGCCGGGCTCCGGGCCAGCACAGCAGAGGAGAGGGGAGCCCCATCCTGGCCCTGCGCCCGCGGGCAGCACACAGCCCTCCCTCCCGCTGCCCCGGAAAGTGAGAAACTGAGGCTCGGGGAGCTTCCACACTGCTCGAGGGCACCTGTGAAGGCCCACGTGTGACCCGCCGCCCTGCGAGGGGCCCGCCCTGGCCGCGCCGCCCCCACCCCGTCAGCGGCCGTCCTCTGGGGCCAGGGTTGAGAGCACCCGCTCTCCAGGGCTGTCAGGACTGCGGGGCGTCCCCGTGCCTCAGCCCCACTCAGGAATCCTGGGAGGTCCTTTGGGCTTGCGGAGGAAGCAAGGACGTTTTCTGAGTCAAAGAAATGATGCCGCGTGCCTAGCTGCTCTGGGGGGGCAGCCTCCACTTGGAGGTCAGCGCGGATGAGGCCACAAGCCCTTCATCGAGTGTCTAAAATGGGATTGTCTAGCTCACTGTGTGAACCGCCGACCCCTGCCATGACCACCTCCGCGCTGGCCGCCAGCCTCCCTGCCCACATCTTGCTGGAGCTTTGGCAGCCGAGGCAGCCGAGGCGTCCCCAGCCGCCTGTCACAGGTCTCTGCAGACCATCTACGTGGAGCCTTGGGGCCTCCTGAAGCAGCCGTGGGGATGAGGGCGGGGGCGGGAAGGGACCCACGTTTCTGGAGTCTCCAGGCGGTGCCATCTGGCACAGCGGGAGAGCGCGTGGCTGCTCCGGAGCTGGTCGTGTCTGCTTTCTAGCTTGGCCTCTGCCAGTTAGCCAGCCAGGACCTGGGCCAGGATCTCAGGTCTGCTCACCTGCAAAAGCCTGAGATCTCCACTCGCTGGAGAACATACTAGAGTACATACCCCTGTCCCAGGCGGCGGGTCCCCGGGCACCTGAAGCAGGGTTAAAGGGTCTTTCCAAGCGTTTTACAGATCAATTTCCTTAACCCAACAGCACACCAGGTAGATGCTGTTATTATTATCAAATTACTGAGAAGGAGGACACAGGCTCAGAAAGGCAAACTGTCTCAGCCCAGGTCACTCAGCTAGTGAGAGTTTGAATCGAGCTAGCAGGCTCCATTCACACCAGTCAGCTCTGTTCCTGCGGGCTGGAAATAAACAGCCATTAATGCAGTCTTCACTTGCCTTCCAAGTCGGCTGTGCTTGCTGAGCTCCTGTGACTATGGCCCATTGCTTGGCTCCCGAATTCAGTGGAAGTCAGATAAGACACAGGTCCTCCTCGGCAGGAGACTCACTCCGTCACTGGCGCAGGGACTGGCTGCTGACCGCTGAGGTCCGCTTCCACACCTGCAGTTCTAAGACTATGACCTCAGCACTGAGCAACTGAAACCTCTGTGTCCCAAAGTCTCTGATGACAACAGTCTCTGAAGGAACAGTTTATGATCCAAACTCCAGGGCTTCAAACCCTGATACGATTGTCGATGATCCAAGTGTGCTCGAGCTTTAATATACCCTAAAAGATACCCCTTATCCAGCTAAAAGCTATGGCAACACCACCCAGGCCGGACACGGAGGACCCAGGTGCCCTTCCTGCAAAGGCGCCTGGGTCTGGTTGGAGGGGCGTCTGAAGCCCAGCGGGGAGGCCCAGCTCAGGTGTCCTAGCTCTGTGACTCCGTGGTTTCTGCAGCAGCTGCTCCTGCAGCCTACATGGACCGAATCCTCCTCAAGCTAGAGCGTGGGGCTCAGGCCCAGGCAAGACTCGGAAGGCCAGCGCACAAGCCAGGACCTGTCCTCAAGGAGCTCCAGAATAGCTGGGGCAGCGATCCGGTCCAGGCCAGCGCAAGCCACAGGCAGGGGTGGGACAAGGTGAGGACCCAGGTATCCTGGACGTTAACCCCACGGCAGGACAGTGGCGCCTGGTGTCAAGATGCTGCCTCGGGAGTCTCCCGTCGCCTAATTCTGCACACGGTGGGTCGTGACCATTGCAGACACGGGAACCTGAGTCGCCATGGAGACTGGCGAGGAAGGTCAGAGGCCAGACAGGGCAAAGCACAGCCGCACGTCTTACGAGGCCAAGACCCAAGACGACTCTGGACTCGGATGTGTCCCTCTGTCAAGGCAGTCCTCAAGCCCTGCCCTCCGAGAATCCCCTCCGGGGGCCTTCCAGCTGGGAGAAGGGAAGTGGGCAAGGACACCTAGCCTGGAATTGATGCCCTCCTCCTGGCCTGAGCCTCTGAACCACGAACCTCCCAACATCCGGCCGGGATTTTGCCTTCAGCTTCTCTCTGCAGCCTGCTCTCCCTTTGGAGAGTGGAGGGACAGCCAGGCCGGCG
This sequence comes from Tragulus kanchil, assembly GCA_022376925.1. NCBI lineage: Eukaryota > Metazoa > Chordata > Mammalia > Artiodactyla > Tragulidae > Tragulus > Tragulus kanchil. The sequence goes on along the minus strand of JAIOJX010000004.1, from coordinate 180,540,572 downwards.
TCCAGCGCATGCCCACTGTGTGCCAGGCCCCCTGCTGGACACTGGGAACGCCAAGATGTCCCAGGTGGAGGCCCTGCTCTCAGAAGTGCCCAATCTGCCCACTCACAGACAGCAGGTGCTCAACCCTCACAGGGAACTGAAGCTCTGACAAGGCAGAGAGCAGTGGGCTCACCAGAACTCTACCCCAGGCTCCCCACCTTGGAGGTCCTGACACCCAAGGGGTGCCGGCGTGCAGAGTAAGGAGAGCCTACTGTTTCCCAGAGGCTGGCATCTTGAGCTGACGAGCAGTTACGGAGCAGCTTCCTGGAGGAAGGCACAGCCACCCCCTCCAGGATTCCCGCCTGGAGAACCCACGGACAGAGGAGCCCGGCGGGCTGCACTCCACGGGGCCGCACAGTCAGACACGACTGAAGAGACTGAGCACACGCTCATGGGGCCTCTGCTGTAGACCCCAGTCCGTTTGGGGTGAAGGGCCAAAGAAATAACCGCTGCTGAGTCTGGGGAGGTCAGAGCGTCAGCCACATCCGTGCCTTCCAAGAAGGCAGAGCAGGCACTGGGGACGTCTGCCTGGAGAAGGGACTTCACAGATGGAGGAGAGATCCGTGTTGAGACCAGAAGAGAGCACGGTGTCAGGAGCTGCTCTGGGAGGGTCTGCTGTGGCTTACAGGGGCGTGGGCCCCCCATGGGAGGGGCGATGGGAGCAGAAGCCACGGTGCTGGAGGACAGGCAGGGGCATCTTGTCCACACTTCCAGGTGGGCAGGGTCAGGACAGCAGACCCACAGGCCACGAGAGGCAGGGAGTCCAGAGTTCCAGGGACTCCTCCAAGGGCACACTGCAGCCGGGCGGCCCCAGGACGTCCAAGCCTCCAGCCAGTCATCTTCCAGCAGGGGACAGGAGATGGACCTTTAGTTCGAGGTGGCCAGGGGTCTCTGGGGAAAGGAGCAGTAACTAAGACAGCATCCTTTAGGAGGCTGGACCTGACCTCAGCCCCTGCCCGCTAAGCCTAGGAGCCCTGTTTCTCCTTTAAGAGGGTGCTAAGGTTATTTATACCCTGGCCTACAGGCCAGTGGGTGGGACGGGAACCCAGGAAGCCGAGCCAGGCAGGCGCGGTGGCAGGAACGGGCTTACCTGCTTCCCGCAACCGGGGCGGGGCGGAGGGGCCGCGCGCACCACCTGTGGATCGCCGGGCGGCCGGCGCACCCACGCGCCCCTGGACGGGCGGGGGGCCCTGCAGGGGCCCGGAAGACGCGAAAGAGCGAGAAAACAAACTTGGAGAGAGGAGTGACCTGGGGGCCGGGGGCGGAGTCGCCGGCGGGGGAGGAGAGAGCGAGCCGCAGCGGGCGCGCGGCTGGCCCAGGAAGCGGAGAGCGCCGCCCACCCATCCGGGGCGAGAGAGGCGCCGCGGGCCGAGGCAGGCTGGGCCGGGGGCTGCCGGGCCCTCGACCCCCTCCGTGACCCCGCGGCCCCAGCCCTCCCCCAAGATGATGAAGAGACAGCTGCACCGCATGCGGCAGCTGGCCCACACCGGCAGCTTGGGACGGTGAGTGTCCGCTCCGCCCTCGCAGCCCCATCCTCACCCCGGCGGGACCCCGGGAGGGCGGGGGGAGGCCGAGGGCAGCTGGGCAGCCGCCTTTGGCCACCTCTCCTCCTCTCCCCGAAAGCTACCCCCACCTCCAAATCAGGAAGGGCCGGCACTGGCCTTTGGGGAAGAGAAACCCCCAGCCCTGATTGGAGGATGGAGGATGTTGGGGCTTCTCTGTCTCTAGGAGCCCCTGAGTGCAAGGCCTTCTCCGACCTCACTTGTCCCCTCTGTTCAGTGGGGATGTTAACCATCACTGGTTGCCTGGTGGGCAGGCGGGAAGGGACTATCAGGGCCCCAGACCTTGGGGGGCAGAACAGATGGGGTCCTGAAAGGGATGGAAAAGGGGCCAGCCCCGTCCCTCCCCGCGCCTCTTCCTGCCGCCGCCTCCTGCTTCTGTCTTGCTTCTGCTTTTCTCAGCCTCAGGTGGAGACATCCCCAAGGCCCCAGTGCCTGGGCTGGTGGCTTGGAGGCCGGAACTTTGGGGCGCTCCCGGGGCCTGCCTCCGCTCCTCTTCCCCTCGCGCTGGGAGTTGCTCATTCTCTAGGCGTGGTGTCCAGAGAGCTGCACAGACGTCTGCGCAAGCGTGGGCGGCCAGGCCACCTTTCCCTGAGCCTCTGTGTCCCCACACGTCCTGGACCCCTGCCCTCCACCGCAGTCCCAGTCCTGTGTGACCAGCAGCCGGGGAGGCTGAGCGCACAGACTTCCTGTTCTTGGGGCCTCTTCGCCCGGGGTCAGCAGAAGAGAGCCTCCTCCAGGCCCGGCTTCAGTTTCGCCCGTCCCGTCTCAGGACACAGCCCTGGGTGGAGGAGGAAAAAACCCAGTGTCCCGTTCCGCCCCCGTGGAATGTGTTCCAACAGGGATGAGCAGGCCGGCCACCCCAGGCTGGCCTGACGGGGAGGGGCGCTGGAAGCAACTGGGTTCAGGTGGCCTGTTTGAGGGGAGAAGGAGGCAAGGGGGTTCCCAGCGTGGGCCCGCTGAGCAAGCTCTCTCCCCTGACAGCACCCCGGAGACCGCGGAGCTCCTGGGTGAGGACCTGCAGCAGGTGCGTGCCTGGGCCGGCCGCGGTGGCAAGGCAGGTCCGCGCAGGCTGTCAGCAGAGGGCCAGGCGGGGGTGCCAGGGGGGCCTGAGTTGAGTCATTCCCACGCTGCAGGCGGGGGTCCCTGGGAGGAGGGGAGAGAAAGACAGTGTCTGCTCTGGGGGAAGCGGGCGGGGGGCCACGGGACAACCGCTCCCCATGATCCAGAGCCCTGGACCCCTTCCCAGGTGGAGCAGCGGCTGGAGCCCGCTAAGCGCGCCGCCCACAATGTCCACAAACGGCTGCAGGCCTGTCTGCAGGGCCAGAGCGGAGCGGACATGGACAAGCGGGTGGTAAGCGGGGTCCCGGGAGGACGGGCCTGGGCAGGACACCTTGGTCCAGTGGGACAGCGAGGTCAGGGCTGGGTCTCCCTGCTGAGTCTCTGGCACCCAGGAGATGGAGCTTCCTCCGTCCCAGGGCCCCTCGGACCCCGAACTCTGGAGGTCCTGTTTCTTCCCCAGCCCCTTCTTTTTTTTAAATTTTATTTATTTATCTTTTGGAGGGTGGGGTGGGGGGGTGGGCGGGCCACTTCTATTGGTCTTTCATTTCTCTATTTTCATCCATCTTTGTTCTTTGGCTCCTGTGGGCCTCCCATCACGGTGGCCACTGTCGTCGCAGAGCACCGGCTCTGGGCGCATGCGCTCCAGAGCTCCAGCTCGGTAATTGGACACATCGGTCCAGTCGCTCCGCGGCACGTGGGATCTTCCCAGGCCAGGGCTCGAACCGGCGCCTCTTGCACTGCAAGGTGGTGTCTTTACCCACTGGACCACCAGGGGAAGCCCTCCCCAGCCCCTTCTTGACCCCACCCCGTCCGTCTCAGGACACAGCCCTGGGTGGAGGAGGAAAAAACCCAGTGTCCCGTTCCGCCCCCGTGGAATGTGTTCCAACAGGGATGAGCAGGCCGGCCACCCCAGGCTGGCCTGACGGGGAGGGGCGCTGGAAGCAACTGGGTTCAGGTGGCCTGTTTGAGGGGAGAAGGAGGCAAGGGGGTTCCCAGCGTGGGCCCGCTGAGCAAGCTCTCTCCCCTGACAGCACCCCGGAGACCGCGGAGCTCCTGGGTGAGGACCTGCAGCAGGTGCGTGCCTGGGCCGGCCGCGGTGGCAAGGCAGGTCCGCGCAGGCTGTCAGCAGAGGGCCAGGCGGGGGTGCCAGGGGGGCCTGAGTTGAGTCATTCCCACGCTGCAGGCGGGGGTCCCTGGGAGGAGGGGAGAGAAAGACAGTGTCTGCTCTGGGGGAAGCGGGCGGGGGGCCACGGGACAACCGCTCCCCATGATCCAGAGCCCTGGACCCCTTCCCAGGTGGAGCAGCGGCTGGAGCCCGCTAAGCGCGCCGCCCACAATGTCCACAAACGGCTGCAGGCCTGTCTGCAGGGCCAGAGCGGAGCGGACATGGACAAGCGGGTGGTAAGCGGGGTCCCCGGGAGGACGGGCCTGGGCAGGACACCTTGGTCCAGTGGGACAGCGAGGTCAGGGCTGGGTCTCCCTGCTGAGTCTCTGGCACCCAGGAGATGGAGCTTCCTCCGTCCCAGGGCCCCTCGGACCCCGAACTCTGGAGGTCCTGTTTCTTCCCCAGCCCCTTCTTTTTTTTAAATTTTATTTATTTATCTTTTGGAGGGTGGGGTGGGGAGAGAGGGGGTGGGCGGGCCACTTCTATTGGTCTTTCATTTCTCTATTTTCATCCATCTTTGTTCTTTGGCTCCTGTGGGCCTCCCATCACGGTGGCCACTGTCGTCGCAGAGCACCGGCTCTGGGCGCATGCGCTCCAGAGCTCCAGCTCGGTAATTGGACACATCGGTCCAGTCGCTCCGCGGCACGTGGGATCTTCCCAGGCCAGGGCTCGAACCGGCGCCTCTTGCACTGCAAGGTGGTGTCTTTACCCACTGGACCACCAGGGGAAGCCCTCCCCAGCCCCTTCTTGACCCCACCCCCTTGTCACCAGTCTTTGGCACCAAAGCCAGGCCTCCGACCACCTGAACTTCTCTGTCCAGTCTGCACCCAGAACAGGTGCTCTCAGCTGGGCAGCCTGTGAGGGCTTCCTGAAGGAAGCGGCATTTGAACTGGATTTTGAGTTACTCCCTAGTATTAATCAGCAGCCAGTATTTATGGACTGATTACTGCTCGCCGGTTGCTAAGATATGTTCACGCGTTGCCTCACTGAGTGCTGAAAACAGCCGTGGGAGGAGGCTGCCTTTATTAGCACTGTGTATGGAGGAGGAAATGGAGACAGAGAGGTAGTAGAGTGACTCGTTTAAGGCCACACAGCCAGTAAGAGGAGAAACTAAGATGTGAACTCTGGTCTCCCTGACCTAAACTGACACTCCACAACGCTAGGTAGGGACGTGGGAAGCACGTTTTATAATGAGGCAACAATTCAGTGTGGCCAGAGCTATAGGGAGCCACAGAGGGTTTTGGATTCCTCAGAGGTGACACCCTGCAGCCGGGGAGAGGGTCCACTCCGAGGCTGTATTCCTTTCGCTCCCTCTAACTGTGTGACCTCCGGCAGGCTCCATGTGCCCTGGTTTTTGTGTTTCATTCAGTGATGGGACTTAATAATTCCTTCCTGCCCATTCACTGGCTTCTGGGAGGGGGCGTGGTGGCCTCAGGCGGGCGGGGCTCTGAATCGTGGGGAGACGCCTCCTCCCCGCGCGCTCCTCGTTGTCACCTTCCACTCGCCGGTGACGGGGTCTGCTGGGTGCCGGCCTCTTCCGTGCAAGCCCAGGGCCTTGGTGGGGTGCGGCCCCCGAGAGACTCACCACGTGCTCAGGCAGGTGGGTCAGGGGAACCCCAGCGGGCGAGCACACGCACTCACACCCACACCCGGCCCCGCCCCGCCCTGCAGAAGAAGCTGCCCCTCATGGCTCTGTCCACCACGATGGCCGAGAGCTTCAAGGAGCTGGACCCCGACTCCAGCATGGGGTGAGCACGACAGGGGCCTCGGCCCTCACCTGCAGACACCAAGGAGGGATCCGGGCCAGGAGAGGGTCCCAGTCAGAGAGAGCATCCGCCGTGGAAGGGGAGAGGGCCCGGGCTGGGAACAGTGTCCAGGCCCGTGAGGGCAGCCAGGCCTGGGAGAGCGCTGATCAGACAGGAGGCTGGGACTGCCCTGATGGTCCAGGGGTTAAGCCTCCACGCTGCCAGTTCAGGGGGTGCAGGTTCAATCCCAGGTCTGGGAACTAAGATCCCACATGCCATGCACCATGGCCAAAAGGTTTCTGAAAATAGAAGAGCCAGGAGGTGATGGGGTGGGGGGTGGGTGAGGGGCAGCAGAACCCGGGCCCACTGGATGCTGTGCCTACAGGAAGGCCTTGGAGATGAGCTGTGTCATTCAGAACCAGCTGGCCCGCATCCTGGCCGAGTTTGAGATGACCCTGGAGAGGGATGTTCTGCAGCCGCTCAACAGGCTGAGCGAGGTGACCCCGCCCCGCCCCCTGCCTCAGCCCCCCAGCCTGCAGCCCCCGCCTCTGCGCCGGCTGACCCCTCCCCGTGCCTGCCCCTAGGAGGAGTTGCCAGCCATCCTCAAGCACAAGAAAAGCCTGCAGAAGCTGGTGTCTGACTGGAACACGCTCAAGAGCAGGTGGGAGCCACAGCCTCTAGCAGGGGTTCAGGCCTCGGTCAGCCCACGGACGTGGCCACAGAGCTGCGGCGCCCCTCCCCCGCTAGGAGGACCCAGGAGGGTCCGCGGAGCACAGTGTGCGTCCTGGTGCCTGGCCCCTGGGACGCCATGGTGACGGGGCCTGTGAGGGGCCTCTGTGCACGTGTGCGCGTGCCAGCAGACGTAACCCAGAGCCTGGGGCAGCTGGCTGGAGGGCCCGCCCCACCATCCACTCCGGAGGTGTGTGGACGCCCCAAATCACTGTCCTTGTCCAGCAGACCCAAGACCTGGGCAGCCCTGGGATGCGCATCTCTGAACCCCAGGGTCCTATGCGGTCAGGCCTGTGGGGGGCCCTTGGCTTTGGACGCGCGGTGGGGCCAGTGACCACCCCGCCTTGGGGTCGTCCTCAGGCTCAGTCAGGCCTCAAGGAACTCCGGCGGCGGCCAGGGCCTGGGCGGCGGCCCCGGCAGCCTCACCACCGCGGCCAACAAGGTGGAGACGCTGAAGGAGGAGGAGGAGGAGCTGAAGAGGAAGGTGGAGCAGTGCAAGGTGAGGGGCGCGGGGCTTCCTGCCTGCGTGGGGGTGGCAGGGCGGGTGCTGCCCCGTTTCAGACAGGACAAGAGGTGACGTGACTTGCCCCAGGCCACGTAGCTAGGGAGCAGCAGAGCCGGGATGTGAGGGCTGCCAGGCTCCGAGGTCTATGTACTTAGCCATTACCTCGAGGCTGCTTCTGGCCGGCTCGTGTGCGTAACGTGCTATGGGCATGGGGGGGAGGGGAGAATCTCCATGGGTTTGCTGAGTGAATGAGTGAATGAATGGACAGGTGAGTGAATGAATGCCTGGTGAGTTACACACGCCCTGTGCTGAGGATGTGTGCACCCAAGGAAGAGCGGGAGAAGAGCCCCGCAAGAGTCCAGAGGGGCTCCTGGGGGCTGCCCTAGCAGCACACCTCGGCAGAGCGAGGAGAGCTGGCTCCAAGCCTCCCACACAACTTGGGTAAATCGCTGCCCGCTCCTAGCGCCCCCACCGGGCTCCCGCCTCGCTGGTACGAGCCCTCCCCTCTCTGTCCCCAAGGATGAGTACTTGGCTGACCTGTACCACTTTGCCACCAAGGAGGACAGCTACGCCAACTACTTCATTCACGTGAGTCCCAACACCGAGCTCCCGTCCCGGAGCTCAGGGACCACTGAGACCCCCGTGAGAGGGTAGGAGGGAAGGGCCGCATGTGTGGCCCCTGGGGAGGCTCAGCTTCCCTCGCCTCCGCCGTCCCCACAGCTCATGGAGATCCAGGCGGATTACCACCGCAAGTCGCTGAGCTCTCTGGACGCAGCCCTGGCTGAGCTGAGGGAGAACCACAGCCAGACAGGTGGGGACCTCGCCCCCACCCCGTCCCCCACCCTGCTCGGGACGCTCCATCCCGAAAGGCGCGTGGGGGGAGCCGGGGCTCAATGAGACGCGGCACATTTGTGCGCAGGATGGGATGAAGGGGCGGGATGGAGACCTGCGGGAGGCAGGAGGGAGGGGACCGAGGCCTGGGCTGGGCTGGGGGCAGCGGAGGTGGGCGGAGCACAGGATGTGTGGGACCGGCTCAGGATGTGTTGCGTGCGCGGTCAGGAGGGAGGGGTAGCCCCCTGACTTGATGCTCAGCGGTGGGAGGACCCTGGGCCGCTCATCTGTCTCGTCCCTGCAGACCCCTCCCCTTCGATGACGGCCGCCCCCTTCTCCAGGGTGTATGGGGTGCCTCTGGGAACCCACCTGCAGGAGCTGGGCCGGGACATCGCCCTGCCCATCGAGGCCTGCGTCACGATGCTGCTGTCGGAGGGCATGAAGGAAGAGGTGGGGCGCGCCAGGGCGGGTGGGGAGGGCGCTCGCGGGCCTCATCTGGTTCCACACCTCCCACACGTGGAGGCGTAATCCCACCGTTCGCGGCCTGGTGCCTGGCGAGGGCGTGGCCTGCTGCAGAGCTGAGCCACCGCTGCCTCGGTGATGCCGCGTGGGCGGGCCTTCACACCCCTTGCTCCGTCGCATGGCCCCACTAAACCTTGCCGGGAGCCCTCGTCGGCTCATTTTGCCAGAGGCAGACAGAGGCCAATGGGTCGACATGCCCAGTGGCTAGCCAGGGGGAGAAGCGGGGACTCCGTGTGAGCCTTGGCCCCGCGCGGCCCTCGTCCGTCCTGTGCCCCTCCGCCCTGCCAGGGCGTGGGCTGCTTGCCGGGGACAGACCCTCCGGAGGCGGATGGCACTTCAGAGAGACCTGGGCTCCAAGACAGCCCTTCGGGCCTCCCGTCTCTCCCCCACTGCGATCCAGACTCCAGTCTCCCCATGACTTTTCCAGCTCCTTCCAAGCTTCACTCTGCCCACCAGCCTAGGGGGCCCCTGGGCCTACCACAGCTGTGAGCTGGACAACTCCCAGCCAGGGGGTCCTTCCCCCAACCCCTCCTTGACCCCCACTCACCCTCTCTTGCACCTCAGGGCCTCTTCCGTCTGGCCGCTGGGGCCTCGGTGCTGAAGCGGCTCAAGCAGGCCATGGCCTCGGACCCCCGCAGCCTGCAGGAGTTTTGCTCTGACCCCCACGCTGTGGCAGGTACCTGCTCCAAGGAGCCCTGGTGGAGGGCCTTTCCCCTGATCCCTCCCCTGAAGCCACCTGAAAGGATCCCCTGACGGTTTAGCGTACGGCCTGATCATCAGCCAAAATGACATCTGAGGAGACGTAGGGGTCCCTAACAGGGGGTCCACTGTGAGCCCCTGAGACGTGTGCACGTTTTTCTGGGGACAAGACCACTAGGTGTCATCGTATTTAAAGAGCCTGTGACCTAAAGAAACGGTGAGACCTAGAGATGTTCGTATGAACAAGAGCTACAGGGTCCTAACCGGAGAGAGCCAGGTGCTGGGGGTAAAGGTAGGGGCTTGGAGGGCTGAGTCCGGGCCCCTGCTTCCACTCCAGGCGCCCTCAAGTCCTACCTGCGGGAGCTGCCGGAGCCCCTGATGACCTTTGACCTCTATGACGATTGGCTGAGGGCAGCCAGGTGAGGATGAAGGGCGGTTGCTCGGGAGGACGAGGCTGCAGAAGGGCGCGCAGGGCAGGCTCACTGGCCTCTCCTCCCCAGCCTCAAGGAGCCGGGAGCCCGACTGGAAGCCCTCCAGGAGGTGTGCGGCCGCCTGCCCCGAGAAAACCTCAGCAACCTCAGGTGGGCGCCCAGCTGACCCCCGCATCTCCCTCCCCGCCACCCCCACCCTGGCTCCCCCACCAAGGCCCAGCTGGCACTTCAGGGCCCTGGGCTGGAGTCTCGCCCCCTCATCCTAAGCAATATTTCTGAAAATACCACTTTGACATGTTCGCCATGGGTTTGTTTTTTTTGTGTTTTTTTGGCCACTTCTATTGATCTTTCATTCACTTATCTTTTTTGTTCTTTGGCCTGTGTGGGCCTCCCATCGCAGTGGCCTCTCTTGCTGCAGAGCACTGGCTCTGGGCGCCAATGCTCCAGAGCTCCGGCTTGGTAGTTGGACACATCAGTCCAGCTGCTCTGTGGCAGGTGGGATTTTCACAGGCCAGGGATGAAACTGGGGCTCCTTGCACTTCAAGGCGGTGACCTTACCCACGGGACCACCAGGGAAGCCCTAGCCATGTTTTTTTTTTATACCAGACGTTGAACTGAACACATTACTCGAATCCTGCAACCACACTGCCGTGGGGTTTAAATCCCACCTCTGCCACGCTGGGGGCCTAGGCTTGCAAGTTTACTCTGTGCCTCGGCGCCCTCTTGTGGAAGACACGGACCATTGACAGTCCCAGCTCTGGGGCGGCTGGGGGTGTCCTCAGACTAGTGCCGGGGATGGAGGTGGTCCAGTTCAGGAGGCCAGCTCGTGTGACCAGTAAAGAATTTTTAAATGTCCTTTGTGGTGTCTTTGCTGCTCTTTGGAAGCCCCGGGCTGGGAAGGTCTCAGCTCTTGGGGGAATCCATGGGTGTTCATGGCCCAAGATGTCCCGCCCCCTGGTCCACGTCTCCTTCCCTCCCCGCAGGTACCTGATGAAGTTCCTGGCACAGCTGGCCGAGGAGCAGGAGGTGAACAAGATGACACCCAGCAACATCGCCATCGTCCTGGGGCCCAACCTGCTGTGGCCCTCTGTGAAAGAAGGGTGAGGGGCTGTGGGGTGGAGGGGGTGGCAGTCTTGCCCCGCCCCCCGTCCCACATCTGCTTATTTTTCCTCTGGGCCTCGTCTTCCCCATCCTTGGAACGGGTTGAACAGCTCCTCTTGTGAAGGCTGCCGTGAGGATCGTGGGATCATGGGCTCCCCAGGGCTTCAGAGAGAGGCATTCTGGGTAATGGCGGTCCTGGGGTGCTTGGTGGCCTGTTACGGGGAGCTGGGAGCCAGAGAGCTGGCTGTCACCTCGCCCATCCACCTTCCAGAGATGGACCTTAGAAAGTCACTCAGGACCTTTCTTTCTTTCTCTGTAAGTTGGAGAGAAACTAGACAAACATTGAGGATTTTTGCTTTGGGAATTTGATAGTACACAGAGGAATGTTTTATGAACTGTAAAGCATGAGGATGTGTGAGGGGTGAGCATGCACCCGGCCACGGTTGGCCAAAGGGTTGAGCCTTCTGTTGAGGCACCTGGCTTACATCAGTCCAGCTGCTCTGTGGCAGGTGGGATTTTCACAGGCCAGGGATGAAACTGGGGCTCCTTGCACTTCAAGGCGGTGACCTTACCCACGGGACCACCAGGGAAGCCCTAGCCATGTTTTTTTTTTATACCAGACGTTGAACTGAACACATTACTCGAATCCTGCAACCACACTGCCGTGGGGTTTAAATCCCACCTCTGCCACGCTGGGGGCCTAGGCTTGCAAGTTTACTCTGTGCCTCGGCGCCCTCTTGTGGAAGACACGGACCATTGACAGTCCCAGCTCTGGGGCGGCTGGGGGTGTCCTCAGACTAGTGCCGGGGATGGAGGTGGTCCAGTTCAGGAGGCCAGCTCGTGTGACCAGTAAAGAATTTTTAAATGTCCTTTGTGGTGTCTTTGCTGCTCTTTGGAAGCCCCGGGCTGGGAAGGTCTCAGCTCTTGGGGGAATCCATGGGTGTTCATGGCCCAAGATGTCCCGCCCCCTGGTCCACGTCTCCTTCCCTCCCCGCAGGTACCTGATGAAGTTCCTGGCACAGCTGGCCGAGGAGCAGGAGGTGAACAAGATGACACCCAGCAACATCGCCATCGTCCTGGGGCCCAACCTGCTGTGGCCCTCTGTGAAAGAAGGGTGAGGGGCTGTGGGGTGGAGGGGGTGGCAGTCTTGCCCCGCCCCCCGTCCCACATCTGCTTATTTTTCCTCTGGGCCTCGTCTTCCCCATCCTTGGAACGGGTTGAACAGCTCCTCTTGTGAAGGCTGCCGTGAGGATCGTGGGATCATGGGCTCCCCAGGGCTTCAGAGAGAGGCATTCTGGGTAATGGCGGTCCTGGGGTGCTTGGTGGCCTGTTACGGGGAGCTGGGAGCCAGAGAGCTGGCTGTCACCTCGCCCATCCACCTTCCAGAGATGGACCTTAGAAAGTCACTCAGGACCTTTCTTTCTTTCTCTGTAAGTTGGAGAGAAACTAGACAAACATTGAGGATTTTTGCTTTGGGAATTTGATAGTACACAGAGGAATGTTTTATGAACTGTAAAGCATGAGGATGTGTGAGGGGTGAGCATGCACCCGGCCACGGTTGGCCAAAGGGTTGAGCCTTCTGTCCCCATGCCCGTGGGCCCAGAGACTCAGAGTCACTAGGCTTGGCTAAGTGATGACTCACTTGGGCTCTCTTTTTGTCCCAGGGACCTGGCCCAGCTGGACATGGCCTCCGTCTCATCCATCCAGGTGGTGGGCGTGGTCGAGGCTCTGATCCAGAACGCGGACATCCTCTTTCCTGGAGGTAAAGCTCCTGTCTTTGTGGACGTGTGCCCTTGTCTGTCCAGCTTGGTGCCCTCCAGACTCAGTTTCGGTCCCCAGCCACCCCGTAAACTCATCAGGAGGCCTGAAGGAAATGGCTTCTTTCCCCCAAGCCTGAGTTTCTCATCTGTAAAATGGGGACGGTTGTGGCTACTTCATTGGATGGTTGTGAGGCCCACTGGGAAGTGAAACGCAGTCTAGTGACGTTGGGAGAAAGGGAAAGTGGCCCTGACACCTGCCAAGTCGGGGAGGCTGGCGGAGGCTCTGAAAGTTCAGATCTGCGCCCTCTGTCGGCAGACGTCAACTTCAGCGTGTCGGGCCTGTTCTCAGCGCCTGCCCCCCAGGACAAGGTCAGCGACAGGCCGGCCAGGCCAGCTTCTGAGGAGCTTCCACTGATTCCCACGCCCACCCCGGCCACAGTCCCAGCCTCAGTGGATGCCAAGGAAAGGTAAAGACGGGTGGGTAGGGATTTCCCTGGTGGTCCAGTGGCTAAGACTGTGCTTCCAAAGCATGGGGCCTGGGTTTGATCCCTGGTCAGGGAACTAGATCCCACATGCTGCAACTAAAGATTCCAGCTTCCCAAACTAAGACCCAGCACAGCCAAGTAAATATTAAAAAAAAAAAAAAAAAGACGGGTGGGTAGGAAGGGCCCTGTCCTGGCCCCCGGCTGCCCAGCCAGAGGCATCATCTCTCGGGCATCCAGGAGCATTTTAGGACATAGTGAATTCTCATCCCAAATACCAGGTTTCCCAGTCTGCAGCAGGTGGGACAGGGACCCCCCCGGGGTTTGATTTTAGTACACAGAGGAATGTTTTATGAACTGTAAAGCATGAGGTTGTGTGAGGGGGGGGCATGCACCCGGCCACGGTTGGCCAAAGGGTTGAGCCTTCTGTCCCCATGCCCGTGGGCCCAGAGACTCAGAGTCACTAGGCTTGGCTAAGTGATGACTCACTTGGGCTCTCTTTTTGTCCCAGGGACCTGGCCCAGCTGGACATGGCCTCCGTCTCATCCATCCAGGTGGTGGGCGTGGTCGAGGCTCTGATCCAGAACGCGGACATCCTCTTTCCTGGAGGTAAAGCTCCTGTCTTTGTGGACGTGTGCCCTTGTCTGTCCAGCTTGGTGCCCTCCAGACTCAGTTTCGGTCCCCAGCCACCCCGTAAACTCATCAGGAGGCCTGAAGGAAATGGCTTCTTTCCCCCAAGCCTGAGTTTCTCATCTGTAAAATGGGGACGGTTGTGGCTACTTCATTGGATGGTTGTGAGGCCCACTGGGAAGTGAAACGCAGTCTAGTGACGTTGGGAGAAAGGGAAAGTGGCCCTGACACCTGCCAAGTCGGGGAGGCTGGCGGAGGCTCTGAAAGTTCAGATCTGCGCCCTCTGTCGGCAGACGTCAACTTCAGCGTGTCGGGCCTGTTCTCAGCGCCTGCCCCCCAGGACAAGGTCAGCGACAGGCCGGCCAGGCCAGCTTCTGAGGAGCTTCCACTGATTCCCACGCCCACCCCGGCCACAGTCCCAGCCTCAGTGGATGCCAAGGAAAGGTAAAGACGGGTGGGTAGGGATTTCCCTGGTGGTCCAGTGGCTAAGACTGTGCTTCCAAAGCATGGGGCCTGGGTTTGATCCCTGGTCAGGGAACTAGATCCCACATGCTGCAACTAAAGATTCCAGCTTCCCAAACTAAGACCCAGCACAGCCAAGTAAATATTAAAAAAAAAAAAAAAAAGACGGGTGGGTAGGAAGGGCCCTGTCCTGGCCCCCGGCTGCCCAGCCAGAGGCATCATCTCTCGGGCATCCAGGAGCATTTTAGGACATAGTGAATTCTCATCCCAAATACCAGGTTTCCCAGTCTGCAGCAGGTGGGACAGGGACTCGGGCGTGTTCTTTTCCGCCTCTGATGTGTTCCCTGCTGTGTTGATACAGCTCTCTACTGAGCACTGACTACATGCCAGGCACTGCGGCGAGCCCTGCAGATGTAGGAAACTAGGGAGCTGATCATTTTGGAATTTGTAAATACCGTACCTTCCAGCCTTCTCTCTGATCCTTTAAACTGGAAGGGCTTTGTGAGGCCCAGCTGCCTCCTTGCCCAGTGGGTGTTGCTCCGTTATCACGGACCGCTGGGGCCCAGACCATGAATTTTCTTAGATGAAGGAGACAAGATCCATGCTGCCCTCAGGGTCTGCGTTCCAGGGGGTGGGGAGACAGAATCAACCTGAACACTGATAAAGGCACGACGTAGTGTGCGGCAGTCATGTGTGCTATAGAGAACAGAAGAGCAGGGCAGGTGGTCAAGCAGGGAATCGGGGCCAAGAAAGGGGGTTAGGAAGGGCCTCTGCAAGGACCACCCAATGCAGCAGAGCCGGGAACGAGCCACGGCCGCCGCCTCTTGAGTCTCATCCGCTCTGTGGCTTCTAGTGGTCAAAACTTCTCATAAAGATCCCATGGAGGCTGGGACTTCCAGTCGTTAAGAATTCACCTTGTGGGGCTTCCCTGGTGGTCCCGTGGGTAAGGACACCGCCTTGCAGTGCAAGGGGCGCCGGTTCGATTCCTGGCCTGGGAGGATCCCCGTGCCGCGGAGCGGCTGGACCGATGTGTCCAGTTACCGAGCCGGAGCTCTGGAGCGCATGCGCCCAGAGCCGGTGCTCTGCGACGACAGAGGCCATTGCGATGGCAGGCCCACACGGGCCAAAGAACAAAGATGGATGAAAATAGATGAAAGACCGATAGAAGTGGCCATAAAAAAAAGAATCCACCTTGTGATGCAGGGGATGTGAGTTTGATGCCTGGTCGAGGAACTAAGATCCCATGTGCCATGGAGTGACACAGCTAAGACCCGACCCGGCCAAGCGAACTCATTTTATAAGCAGATCCCATGGAGGCTGAGAGCTGAGACGCTGCCCCCCTGTCCTGGCCACGGACACCGTCACAGTGCTACAGCAGCCAGGGCTCGGGGGACACATGCTCTGGCCTATGGCAGAGCATCATGTCGGATCCCAGGCCCGGCCACAGGGTGGTGGGGAGACGCTCCTGGGAGGACCCCAACTCAGCCTGCCAGCTGGGACCCTACAGGATACCAGGAGACCTCTGGGAGATGCAATGGCTGACCCCAACCCTCTCTGTCCCTTGCAGGGCGGAGTCTGAGGCACCCCCTGGACCAACCTCCCCTAAGGTCACTCAGAGCCCCCCGGAGACAGCAGTTCCAGCAGAGGAGATCACGCGGAGGAGTGAGTTGGCTGTGGGCGGAGAAGGAGCAGCGGGTGGGCAGGGAGAGGGGCCGACGGTCCCAGACTGTCCCGCGTTTTCAGACAGCCCAGGGAGGCTTGGGATCCAGGGGGCTAAGGGCCCAGCTTTGCTGCCTGACACTCTGGGTTCAGATTCCAGCTCTGTGACCTCGGCCAAGTGACTTCACCTGGCCGTGCCTCAGCGTCCTCCTAGTGTGATGGGACAGTCACCACACCTGCCTTGTAGGGCAGTCTATAGAGGATTAAATGGTGCTGCCTGACCCCTACCCAGCACCCAGTAAGCGCTCGATAAAGGTCAGCCATTGTGAGGGCTGAGGGCAGTGGAGGCCAGTTCCTCAGGAAGCCCAGGATCACAGGGTGCAGAGGGAGGGTGGGGTCTCCAGGGACAAGGAAGGAGGGATGGCAGTAGTGGAGGTTAGGTGGCCTCCTTCTGGGCCCCTTTGGAACACTCATCTGTTGAAGTGGCTAAAGCCAGGCAGGGGAAAAGGTCAAGGCTTCAAGTGGAGAGTCTTCCAGGGTGCCTAGGCCAGTTGAGAGGCCCAGCGCAGGAGGCCGTAGCGTCTTCCACCTGGACCAGCAGGAGTGACAGGTCACACAGGGCCTTCTTACCGGAGGGGGCTTCTTGCCACTTTTCCTGGAAGGGGTTGGGGCAGACAGGATGTTTGCTTACCCCAGTGCAAGTCAAAGGACAAGCACAGCGTCCGCAGGGCTTGTCCTCAGGTCGCCCCCAGGAAATCAAAGCTGTCCTCTCTTCTCAGTGATGAAGAACCTGAGGCTCCATGGGGCTCCAACCCCCCAGTGGGTGGAGGCGGAGCTCGGAG
This sequence comes from Tragulus kanchil, assembly GCA_022376925.1. Taxonomy (NCBI): domain Eukaryota; kingdom Metazoa; phylum Chordata; class Mammalia; order Artiodactyla; family Tragulidae; genus Tragulus; species Tragulus kanchil. The sequence continues at coordinate 180,524,349 of JAIOJX010000004.1, read as the reverse complement.
CAGAGTCCAGTGTCCTGGCCCCGCCCAGCCCCTCGGCTGCCTCGTGCGGTTGGACGGTGCGGGTGACTCTGGACACTGGGGTGGGCGGTCCTCGTGGGCTTCTGAGAGGGGTGGGGAGGGGTGGCAGGTGCCGCAGGCCGCGTTCTTTATTCAGCGCATCTGTGCTGAGCGCCTAGGCCATGCCCTCCATGTGCCGTGGCGGCCAGCTGGACATGCGACGGCCTCACTTAGTCCACATTCTAGTCAGGGAGGCAAGAAGTAATGGAGCAAAATTAAAACGGACAAGATCGTTTCAGAGGGCACGAGGTCTCAGGAGGCGAATACGGCTGGAGGACAGGACGGTATCTGGGGCGGGCTGGGGGAGGGGTGCCCTGGCTGAGGACAGACGTGGACAGAGGCCCGAATGGTGAGCAGCCGGGGTGGACCCTGTCCCGGCAGAGGGGACGGCAGATGAAGATCTCGGGGTGGTATCGCGCTTGGGGATTTGCCCCGGGCAGTGTAGACGCGTAATCGCCCCGTTCCTTCCTCCACAGCCAAGCGCCCAGCGCCGGCCCGGCCCACCATGCCGCCCCCGCAGGTCTCCAGCCCCCGCAGCTCCCCTCCGGCCCCGCCCCCGGGCTCCGGCAGCCCCGGGACCCCCCGGGCTCTGCCCCGCCGTCTGGTTGGCAGCAGCCTCCGGGCCCCCACGGTGCCACCCCCACTGCCCCCGACGGCCCCCCAGCCTGCCCGGCGCCAGAGCAGGCCCTCGCCAGCCTCCCCCGGTCCGGCCTCCCCCGAGCTCCCTCTGAGCGCTGCTGCAGATGGGGACCTGGGGGAGGCCCCCGAGGAGGGAGGGGCCCCTGAGGCTGAAGGCAGGGCGCCCGCTTCCCCAGGCGTCCCCCTGCAGGCCCCGCAGGCGCGGCCCAGGAGCGTGGCCTCTGAGAGCAGCTGAGCCCGCAGCTCCGCCCAGGCCGCCCTCGGCATCCCTGCCCTCCCATCTCGGCCTCGCAGGACACAGCGCTCCTGCTTCCCGAGGGTGTGGGGGCCTCCGGCTTTTGCCTAAAGTGCCTTGGAGTCTGCTGGGTCGGCCCCACGGCAAGGAGGACTGAGGACAGTCCTCCACTCCCAGGCCTTCTCCCCTGAATCCCTCCTGGGCCTCGGGGCCCCTCAGCTCCCTCCGCGCTCTCTGGCAGGGACCCAGGGGAGCTGCCTGCCGGAAGGAAGAAGAGGCTGGTCTGCTCCCGCAGGACGTGTCCTTGTCTCCTGCCAACATTTTTTTTTTTTTTTGTAAGGCTGGTAAATAAATTATTTTCGACAAAACTGGAGCTGCCCAAATGATAGTTTTATTTTCTGTCCTTGAAATAAAGAAGCCACTTTGATAAAAGGAAAAAGTTTCTTCTTTGTGTCCTTTCTTTTCTCTTGTCTGAAATAGGAGCAACCAACATGTTTAGCACTTACTCTTTGCTACACATGATCCTTTTCTACGCGTGATTTCCATTTAATCCCCTTTCAGGGAAGTAAATCTCATTACGTCTTTTTTTTTTTTTTTTAACTTAAACTTTTTTTTTTTTTAAAGATTTATTTATTTATTTATTTTGATGGGGAAGGGTGGGGATCCGGCACATGGGATCTTCCCAGGCCAGCGATCTGCACCGCAGCCTTTCCTATCATTAGGTTTTTTTAAACGAATTAACAAACCAACATTGATACATAATAACTGAAGCCCGCACCTCATTTTCCCTAGTTCCTTATCTAACACACTTTCTTTTCCAGGATCTCAGGACACCTTCGTTTTACAAGTGGTGCCTTGTTAGGCTCCTCTTAGTTGCGATGGTTTCTCAGAGATTCCTCGTTTTCAGTGACCTTCGCAGTTTTATGGAGTTCAGGTCAGATATCCTGATGAATGTCCCTGAACTGCCATGTGTCGGCCATTCTGTCATTAAAATGAAGTTACGTGTTTCGCAGAGGAAGACTATAAAGGTTCAGGCCCTTTATTGCATGTTCCAGAGATCTTTTTCATGCCTCGCAGTAGGGTTCAGGTAGATACCGATAATTCCTGAATTTCATGTTCGCCATCTTCATTAAATGACAGTTCGTTGGGGCCCCCATTGCATGCTTCGGTCACTGCAGCCACCGGGCTCTGGGGCGCATTCCTCCAGAGCTGGCTTTATGGTCCATGGGCCCCAGCCCTCGGCACGTGCTTCCCGAGGGTGTGGGGGCCTCCGGCTTTTGCCTAAAGTGCCTTGGAGTCTGCTGGGTCGGCCCCACGGCAAGGAGGACTGAGGACAGTCCTCCACTCCCAGGCCTTCTCCCCTGAATCCCTCCTGGGCCTCGGGGCCCCTCAGCTCCCTCCGCGCTCTCTGGCAGGGACCCAGGGGAGCTGCCTGCCGGAAGGAAGAAGAGGCTGGTCTGCTCCCGCAGGACGTGTCCTTGTCTCCTGCCAACATTTTTTTTTTTTTTTGTAAGGCTGGTAAATAAATTATTTTCGACAAAACTGGAGCTGCCCAAATGATAGTTTTATTTTCTGTCCTTGAAATAAAGAAGCCACTTTGATAAAAGGAAAAAGTTTCTTCTTTGTGTCCTTTCTTTTCTCTTGTCTGAAATAGGAGCAACCAACATGTTTAGCACTTACTCTTTGCTACACATGATCCTTTTCTACGCGTGATTTCCATTTAATCCCCTTTCAGGGAAGTAAATCTCATTACGTCTTTTTTTTTTTTTTTAACTTTTTTTTTTTTTAAAGATTTATTTATTTATTTATTTTGATGGGGAAGGGTGGGGATCCCGGCACATGGATCTTCCCAGGCCAGGAATCGAACCGCGCCTTTGCACTGCAAGGCGGTGTCCTTACCCACTGGACCACCAGGGAAGCCCTTAACTTAAACTTTTATTTTAGAAGTTTTGATCTACACAGAAAAACTGCAAAGACAGTTCAGAAGGTTCCCACACACTCTGCACCCAGTTTCCCCTATCATTAGGTTTTTTTAAACGAATTAACAAACCAACATTGATACATAATAACTGAAGCCCGCACCTCATTTTCCCTAGTTCCTTATCTAACACACTTTCTTTTCCAGGATCTCAGGACACCTTCGTTTTACAAGTGGTGCCTTGTTAGGCTCCTCTTAGTTGCGATGGTTTCTCAGAGATTCCTCGTTTTCAGTGACCTTCGCAGTTTTATGGAGTTCAGGTCAGATATCCTGATGAATGTCCCTGAACTGCCATGTGTCGGCCATTCTGTCATTAAAATGAAGTTACGTGTTTCGCAGAGGAAGACTATAAAGGTTCAGCGCCACTTTCACTGCATCTTACCAAGAAGGATCTATTCTTAGCATGTCCTCACCAGGAGGGTAAACAATCATCTGGGTGAGATACAGAAATACATTATTTTTAAAATTTATCTATTTTCAACCATCTTCATTCTCTGACACGCGTGGGCCTCCCATTGCAGTGGCTTCTCACTGCAGAGCACCGGCTCTGGGCGCATGTGCTCCAGAGCGCTGGCTTGTAATTGGACACATGGGCCCAGCCACTCCAAGGCACGTGGGATCTTCCCAGGCCAGGGATCGAACCGGTGCCCCTTGAAGTGCAAGGCGGACTCTTTACCCGCTGGACCACCAGGGAAACCCCAGAAATACATTTTTAATTATGATTTCACACCAACTCGACACTACGGGGACATTTTTAATCATGATTTTACACCAACTCAACACTACAGGGCTCCTCCTTATCTTCCATTAACCTTTATTTCTCTCTTTTCCCACAAACCAATCTATTTATTCATTTGCTCAACTGTAAAAGGCCCCGATGCTGGGAAAGACCGTGGGCAGGAGGAGAAGGGGACGACAGAGGATGAGACGGTTGGATGGCATCACAGACTGAATGAACATGGTTTGAGCAGGCTCCAGAAGACAGTGAAGGGCCCATGCTGCCGTCCACGGGGTCGCAGAGGGTCAGACACGACTTACCACTCTGTCCCGTGCAGGCCACCCCGTCTCTCACATCCGGGGCAGTACGCACGTCAGGCCGTGGCCCATCGGCACAACTCGCTGAGGAAGGCCATCAGACGAGGCCAACCTCGAGAAGCTGGGAGGCCAGGTTCTGGCCTACCTTGAGCGAGATGCCGAACCGCCTCCCATGACCTCTTGCAGGGGAGGAGACAGGAGCTCAGATCCTCACCAAGGTCACGCGGCCAGTGAGGCAGGGCCCTGGCCCGGGTTGGCCTGGTTTCAGAGCCTGGCTCTGTCCCTCCTATCCTGAGCCACTAGAGTTTCCTTTTCCTCGTATGTAAAACTGTTTAACAACTTCCACCCCGCAGTGCTGTTGTAAGGATCAAATGCGACACGTGTGAAGGCGCACGCGCCGCCCATGTACCCAGAAGGGCCCTGCAAGTAAAGGCTGCTGTTGCTGCCCGCCCTCCACCACCTGCCATGTTCTCTCTTCCCAGGGGAAAGGGTCCCGGGAGCAAGGGTGACCATTCTCAAACATAACCTGCGGCTGCTCTGGGCCAGACTCTGGCCCAGGCCCCAACTCAGCCCGACGCCCACGGAGCTCCTGTGGACGGGCCGGCAGGAGAACCGACAACTAGAATCATGTGTCATGGGAGTTCCCTGGCAGTCCAGTGGTTAGGACTCTGATGACACTGCCAAGGGCGTAGGTTCAATCCCTCACTGTGGAACTAAGATCCTGCAAGCAGAATGGCAGGACCGAAAAAAAAAAAAAAAAAGAATCAAGTGTTATGGCACTAGGAGCCCATGAGAGCCCACTTAAGATGTGTGTAGGGTGGCTTCCTGGAGGAAACAATATTGTGGGGGAGTCTTGGTCGTAAAAGGTGGGAACATTCCCCTGGCAGCTTTTCCCACAAACCAATCTATTTATTCATTTGCTCAACTGTAAAAGGCCCCGATGCTGGGAAAGACCGTGGGCAGGAGGAGAAGGGGACGACAGAGGATGAGACGGTTGGATGGCATCACAGACTGAATGAACATGGTTTGAGCAGGCTCCAGAAGACAGTGAAGGGCACATGCTGCCGCCACGGGTCGCAGAGGGTCAGACACGACTTACCACTCTGTCCCGTGCAGGCCACCCCGTCTCTCACATCCGGGGCAGTACGCACGTCAGGCCGTGGCCCATCGGCACAACTCGCTGAGGAAGGCCATCAGACGAGGCCAACCTCGAGAAGCTGGGAGGCCAGGTTCTGGCCTACCTTGAGCGAGATGCCGAACCGCCTCCCATGACCTCTTGCAGGGGAGGAGACAGGAGCTCAGATCCTCACCAAGGTCACGCGGCCAGTGAGGCAGGGCCCTGGCCCGGGTTGGCCTGGTTTCAGAGCCTGGCTCTGTCCCTCCTATCCTGAGCCACTAGAGTTTCCTTTTCCTCGTATGTAAAACTGTTTAACAACTTCCACCCCGCAGTGCTGTTGTAAGGATCAAATGCGACACGTGTGAAGGCGCACGCGCCGCCCATGTACCCAGAAGGGCCCTGCAAGTAAAGGCTGCTGTTGCTGCCCGCCCTCCACCACCTGCCATGTTCTCTCTTCCCAGGGAAGGCTCCCGGGGAGCAAGGGTGACCATTCTCAAACATAACCTGCGGCTGCTCTGGGCCAGACTCTGGCCCAGGCCCCAACTCAGCCCGACGCCCACGGAGCTCCTGTGGACGGGCCGGCAGGAGAACCGACAACTAGAATCATGTGTCATGGGAGTTCCCTGGCAGTCCAGTGGTTAGGACTCTGATGACACTGCCAAGGGCGTAGGTTCAATCCCTCACTGTGGAACTAAGATCCTGCAAGCAGAATGGCAGGACCGAAAAAAAAAAAAAAAAAGAATCAAGTGTTATGGCACTAGGAGCCCATGAGAGCCCACTTAAGATGTGTGTAGGGTGGCTTCCTGGAGGAAACAATATTGTGGGGGAGTCTTTCAGGAGCTGGCCAGGTAAAAAGGGTAAGCAGGAAGAACATTCCAAGGGAAGGAGACCACCTGGCAAACGCCAGGAGCAAAAGCCCCCCAGGGCACTGAGAAACAGCATATAAGCCTGAGAGGCTGAGTGACAGGAGTGTGGCTTTTCTCAGGCCTTTGGAGCTCCAGTTGCTCCTGGGGGTCAGAATGGTCTTCAGAGTCTCCTCAGAGGTTGGCAGACAACCTCAGATTTGTAAGACATTCCTCCTCAAGCGGGGACCTAGGCAGCTGGGTCCCATCAGTGCCCTGGGCAACCAGCCAGTGCTGCTCTGTCTCCGGCCCTCTCCAGGGTCCTCGGGTGACAGGCTGACCCTAGCTCAGTGCCTCTCCATTCTGGCCTCACAGGAGAATCCCGGGGTGATTAAAATAATAATAATAAACAGGGCTTCCCCTGGTGGTCCAGTGGGTAAGGACACCGCCTTGCAGTGCAAGGGGCGCCGGTTCGATCCCTGGCCTGGGAAGATCCCACGTGCCGCGGAGCGGCTGGACCAATGTGTCCAATCACCGAGCCGGAGCTCTGGAGCTCATGCGCCCAGAGCCGGAGCTCTGCAGCAACAGACGCCACCACGATGGGAGGCCCACAGGAGCCAAAGAACAAAGACGGATGAAAATGGAGAAATGAAAGACCAATAGAGGTGGCCCGCCTGCTCCCCTCCCTCCCCAACCCGACCCCCGTCCAAAATAAATAAATAAATAAATCTTTAAAAATAATAATAATAATAAACAGCCAGGACGTACCCAAAATAATTAAGTTAGAATTTCTGGGGTTCTGCCACACATTTTAAAAAACGTTTGTTAAAAGTCATCCAATTAGGGCTTCCCTGGTAGCTCAGTGGGAAAGAGTTTGCCTGGGAAGATCCCATATGCCACAGAGCAACGAACCCCACGAGTCACAACTGTTCAGCCTGTGCTCTAGAGCCTCGGAGTCGCAACCATGGAGCCCATGTCGCAACTACTGAAGCGTGTGTGCCCTAGAGCCTGAGTTCCACAACAAGAGAAGGCTTCCTGGAGGAAACAATATTGTGGGGAGTCTTTCAGGAGCTGGCCAGGTAAAAGGGTAAGCAGGAAGAACATTCCAAGGGAAGGAGACCACCTGGCAAACGCCAGAGCAAAAAGCCCCCAGGGCACTGAGAAACAACATATAAGCCTGAGCGGCTGAGTGACAGGAGTGTGGCTTTTCTCAGGCCTTTGGAGCTCCAGTTGCTCCTGGGGGTCAGAATGGTCTTCAGAGTCTCCTCAGAGGTTGGCAGACAACCTCAGATTTGTAAGACATTCCTCCTCAAGCGGGGACCTAGGCAGCTGGGTCCCATCAGTGCCGTGGGCAACCAGCCAGTGCTGCTCTGTCTCCGGCCCTCTCCAGGGTCCTCGGGTGACAGGCTGACCCTAGCTCAGTGCCTCTCCATTCTGGCCTCACAGGAGAATCCCGGGGTGATTAAAATAATAATAATAAACAGGGCTTCCCCTGGTGGTCCAGTGGGTAAGGACACCGCCTTGCAGTGCAAGGGGCGCCGGTTCGATCCCTGGCCTGGGAAGATCCCACGTGCCGCGGAGCGGCTGGACCAATGTGTCCAATCACCGAGCCGGAGCTCTGGAGCTCATGCGCCCAGAGCCGGAGCTCTGCAGCAACAGACGCCACCACGATGGGAGGCCCACAGGAGCCAAAGAACAAAGACGGATGAAAATGGAGAAATGAAAGACCAATAGAGGTGGCCCGCCTGCTCCCCTCCCTCCCCAACCCGACCCCCGTCCAAAATAAATAAATAAATAAATCTTTAAAAATAATAATAATAATAAACAGCCAGGACGTACCCAAAATAATTAAGTTAGAATTTCTGGGGTTCTGCCACACATTTTAAAAAACGTTTGTTAAAAGTCATCCAATTAGGGCTTCCCTGGTAGCTCAGTGGGAAAGAGTTTGCCTGGGAAGATCCCATATGCCACAGAGCAACGAACCCCACGAGTCACAACTGTTCAGCCTGTGCTCTAGAGCCTCGGAGTCGCAACCATGGAGCCCATGTCGCAACTACTGAAGCGTGTGTGCCCTAGAGCCTGAGTTCCACAACAAGAGAAGTCACCTCAACCACAGGCCTCCTCACTTCAGCTTGAGAGAAGCCCCCACTCCCTGCAACTAGAGAAGAGCCTGTGGCAGCAGTGAAAACCCAGAATAACCAAAAATAAATAAATAAATAGAAATTTAAAAAATCATCCAACTAGATACTTACGATCCAGACATCTTACTGTATGTAAATCATATCATTAAAAAAACAATCCCAGGACTTCCCTGGTGGTCCAGTGGTTAAGAATCTGCCTTCCAATACAGGGGATGCGGGTCTATCCCTGGCTAAGGTACTAAGAGCCCATCTACCACCAGTTGGCTAAGCTCGCAAGCTTCAACCCAATGCAGCCAAATAAATAAATATTTTTTAATCCCCCAAAATAAAAAATAAATTTTCAAAAATCCGTTCCCCTGGGAACTCTATTGCACAGACAGGGTAGGAAACCACTGGTCTAGGACAAGAGCTCCAGCGACCAAGAAAACACCATGTGTCTCTCTCTCCCGTCGCAGTCACACACTTCCCAGGAATTCTCTCATACCTGTAACGTCTACGGTTCAGGACGCAATCAGTTGATCCAAAGATAACGTCTCCTTTAGCATTTGTTTTCCTCCTAGCAACCATCTGTTCTAAGCTTGTGATTAGTTGAGGAACGAGGAGCCTTATTTTTCTATTCGTAACTCCTTATTGGTCAAAAAGAGCATCAGTCTCTCAGCCTCCACCCGCTGCAAGAGGCTGAAGCTCCGCAGCTACTGGTCCAGAGGGGCTAAGGGGCGGGACGGAAGACCAAGCTAGGACTTCATTGGTCCTTTTTCCCCTTAGTGGAGCCCTAAATTCCCACCCCCCTTTCCTCCGGCTCCCTTAGCCTGCGGCACGGCTCTTCTCCGAGACTCTCCCTTCCATTGGCTGCAGGCCGGGCTATGGCCCCGCCCCTTGGCCCTTCCGGTGCGCCTATTGGCAGGTGCCAGGGGAGGGCCCTCTGCGGGCGAGTGCGCTGTGCCCGCGGGAAGAGAGCGGCGCGCCTCGGGTGTGCGGGCAGCCAGTCGGCTGCATGGCGCGCTGCGAGCGGCTCCGCGGCGCGGCCCTGCGCGACGTGCTGGGCCGGGCGCAGGGGGTCCTGTTCGACTGCGACGGGGTGCTGTGGAACGGGGAGCGCGCAGTGCCGGGAGCCCCGGAGCTGCTGGAGCGGCTGGCGCGGGCTGGCAAGGCGGCGCTCTTCGTGAGCAACAACAGCCGGCGGGCGCGGCCCGAGCTGGCCCTCCGCTTCGCACGCCTCGGCTTCGGGGGGCTGCGCGCGGAGCAGCTTTTCAGCTCCGCGCTGTGTGCCGCGCGGTTGCTGCGCCAGCGCCTGCTCGGGCCGCCGGACACGCAGGGCACGGTGTTCGTGCTGGGCGGCGAAGGGCTCCGGGCCGAGCTGCGCGCCGCGGGGCTGCGCCTGGCGGGGGACCCCAGCGAGGACCCGGGCGCGGCCCCGCGCGTGCGCGCCGTGCTTGTGGGCTACGACGAGCACTTCTCCTTCGCCAAACTGAGCGAGGCCTGCGCGCACCTGCGCGACCCCGACTGCCTGCTGGTGGCCACCGACCGCGACCCGTGGCACCCGCTGAGCGACGGTAGCCGGACCCCCGGTGAGCACGGGGAAACGGAGGTGGGGGCGACCCGCGCTTTCATCTCTTTGCCTGGGGGTGAGGTGTGGGGAAGGGGCGTCTCCAGGTGACAGGTGGGGGACTGCAGGGATGGGCCGGCGGCCCCCACCCAGCAACAGCCCAGGATGCCTTCGTGGCCGCATTTGGTCTTTTCTCCAGCTGCCGCCCTGTGAGGGGCAGGCGTGGGGTCCGGTTTGACAGATGAGGAAGCCGAGGCCCACCGTGGCGGGCGGAATCCAGCGCCCCGACTCCCTCAAGGACTCCGGTCGTGTTTTGCACCCGCCGTAAAGGCGAGGTGGGAGAGTTGGGGGCAGAGCCTGGAAGGACAAGCCCCCCCCCCCGGCCGTTGGAGGGCTGGGACAGACGTTTCTGGCGGCAGATAGAAGGCAGGTGTGCGGGGAGCGCAGGCGGTGGATGGAGTTTGACCTGAATGAGTCCCAGTTCCAGCTTCAGGGCTCTGTAATCTCGTTAAATTACATAACATTGAGGCAGCGGCCGGGGGCATCGGGCCAGCCAGTCGGCTGCATGGCGCGCTGCGAGCGCTCCGCGCGGCCCTGCGCGACGTGCTGGGCCGGGCGCAGGGGGTCCTGTTCGACTGCGACGGGGTGCTGTGGAACGGGGAGCGCGCAGTGCCGGGAGCCCCGGAGCTGCTGGAGCGGCTGGCGCGGGCTGGCAAGGCGGCGCTCTTCGTGAGCAACAACAGCCGGCGGGCGCGGCCCGAGCTGGCCCTCCGCTTCGCACGCCTCGGCTTCGGGGGGCTGCGCGCGGAGCAGCTTTTCAGCTCCGCGCTGTGTGCCGCGCGGTTGCTGCGCCAGCGCCTGCTCGGGCCGCCGGACACGCAGGGCACGGTGTTCGTGCTGGGCGGCGAAGGGCTCCGGGCCGAGCTGCGCGCCGCGGGGCTGCGCCTGGCGGGGGACCCCAGCGAGGACCCGGGCGCGGCCCCGCGCGTGCGCGCCGTGCTTGTGGGCTACGACGAGCACTTCTCCTTCGCCAAACTGAGCGAGGCCTGCGCGCACCTGCGCGACCCCGACTGCCTGCTGGTGGCCACCGACCGCGACCCGTGGCACCCGCTGAGCGACGGTAGCCGGACCCCCGGTGAGCACGGGGAAACGGAGGTGGGGGCGACCCGCGCTTTCATCTCTTTGCCTGGGGGTGAGGTGTGGGGAAGGGGCGTCTCCAGGTGACAGGTGGGGGACTGCAGGGATGGGCCGGCGGCCCCCACCCAGCAACAGCCCAGGATGCCTTCGTGGCCGCATTTGGTCTTTTATCCAGCTGCCGCCCTGTGAGGGGCAGGCGTGGGGTCCGGTTTGACAGATGAGGAAGCCGAGGCCCACCGTGGCGGGCGGAATCCAGCGCCCCGACTCCCTCAAGGACTCCGGTCGTGTTTTGCACCCGCCGTAAAGGCGAGGTGGGAGAGTTGGGGGCAGAGCCTGGAAGGACAAGCCCCCCCCCCCGGCCGTTGGAGGGCTGGGACAGACGTTTCTGGCGGCAGATAGAAGGCAGGTGTGCGGGGAGCGCAGGCGGTGGATGGAGTTTGACCTGAATGAGTCCCAGTTCCAGCTTCAGGGCTCTGTAATCTCGTTAAATTACATAACATTGGAGCATCTCCCTCCTGAGTGTAAAATGGCAATACTCAGCATGTCACTTGCACTGAGGAGAGCCAGAGCCCCTGCACTGAGTGCTTCCTGTGCAGGAGGCGCTCAGATGGCCTCAGCTGTATCTGAATCTTCTCCTGTTACAGAGCTTTAAGAAGTACCTGGGTGTCTGTTATGTAGTTGCAGAATGACTCTGGCGATGGAGCTATTGTCCCATTTCCCAGTTAAAGAAACTGAAGCTAAGAGAAAGTGACCTGCCCAAGCGCAAGAGAACCTGAAATTGGCTCTTACCACAGTCTCTGAACCCCAGCCCTGCCATCCAGGGCACGCTTCACCGCTGCCACCTGGAATTCCGATCTGCAGAGGAGGCAGGAGCGCTTGAGGCTCCTACATCTCAGAAGGGTCGTGTTAGGCAGAGGGAAGCCGAGGCTTATTGACAGCCGTGTGTGGTGTGTGGGCAAGCAGTCAGGATGAGGCAGGGACAAATCTCCGTCACTCCCTCCCTGCTGGCCACTGACTTGATTGATATCAAATCCTTGGAGGGCAGGGTGAAGTGGACGGGGGAGCAGACACAGTAATATGATGGGTGGCAGGGAGGGCCTAGAGCTGCTGAGATCTGGGAAGGCTTCCTGGAGGAGGCATCTTGCAGGGCAAGGCCTTAGGGAATGGAACAGGGCTTGGGCCGTGGCAGAACCAGTTCAAAGCTGGGAATTTTAAAGTTCTAGGCCTGTCTTGGTGCTGCTGCAGACCTACTTACTGATGACCACTTCACTTTCCCCATAAATCCAAGGGGAGGGTGCTGGTCAGGGTTTCCTGTTGCAGCTGCAGCTCCTGCCTACTCGTGCTGTTAGGAGTGTTTCTTTAGTGGCCTTAAAGGGCCAGGGCCTCAGGAGGGATGGTGTGGAGGAGCTGGGGGACGGCTAGGCCCTGGCCCCTTAAGTCTCAGAGCCCACCTGGCTGTGCCCGCCAGCCCTGCTGGTCATCCCCACAGCCACGAGGGGGAGACAGAGCTCAGCAAATAGAGCGCTGCTGTGCTGTGTGAGCACCACTGCATCCCGCTGCTTTGTAAATGGAGCCACATTTTAAATAAAGGCCCCCATGGGTATAAAATCTGAAATAATGTGAATCTCACCCCAGAGCCCCCACCCCTGTCCCTGTGGATCTTTTAATTGTGTGCTCGGCTCGTTAATCACATGGCAGGCACTTGAGCTGGCGAATAGAAAGACCTGCTGACTTAGGAATACGTCACCAGCAAGATACACGGCAGCCTGGACTGACAGGATGTTCCGAAGAGCGGGATGGGGTGGTCCGAGGGCCGAGTGACTTCCGACTCCCCTACTGGGACGCTCCCTCCCGCAGTCACTGCTCTGACCCCGGAGCCTGGCCCATAGTTGGGCCTCAGAGATGCTGGCTGAGTGAATGAGGTGGGACACCAGGGTCGAGAGTGACCGGCTCAGACCTCATAGGAAAGAAGGTGCTAACGGAGCCTCCGTTCTTCAGCCGCGAAAATCCCACTGGCACGACTCAGTTGAGCCCTTCCCATCCTGGAGGGAATTTCAAGCCAAAGGGTAAATGAGTTTTCTTCCTGATCCAGTTGTTTGGAAAACAAGGGGGCAAGTTATAGGTCAGAGGTCAGGGAGACGTGCTCAGCAGGGTGGCTCTGGGCCGGCTCTGCCGGATCCCAGGGGAGTGCCTCTTGCTCCCGTGGGGCCGCAGGGCTGAGGACTCTTCCCGTTTGTGCACCTTCTGCACCTTTGGCTTAATCGACTTGAGGGTCATGCACTGTGAGGAGAGGGATAGGAGGCCCAGCTGGGATCAGAGCAGTGGAGTACGGGTAAGTCTTTAGTAACGGGAAGACCCTGATTTCTACTTTTGCCAATTTCTGTAATGTAAGTGCTCCCCCTGGTGGCCGATGTCAGCCGACCAGTGTGACGTCACTTCCCATCCTGGCGTTGGGAAAATCAGTGTACACACCATTCTGTAATATTTCCACACTTACAAAAGTAAATAACGTCAAGAGCATAGTTGACGGTCAAATAATTAGAAAGTGATGAAATTTGATAATTTATTATCTTTGTCTTAAACATATTTGATTAAGTTAGAGCCCTGGCCCCGCCAGCCCTGCTGGTCATCCCCACAGCCACGAGGGGGAGACAGAGCTCAGCAAATAGAGCGCTGCTGTGCTGTGTGAGCACCACTGCATCCCGCTGCTTTGTAAATGGAGCCACATTTTAAATAAAGGCCCCCATGGGTATAAAATCTGAAATAATGTGAATCTCACCCCAGAGCCCCCACCCCTGTCCCTGTGGATCTTTTAATTGTGTGCTCGGCTCGTTAATCACATGGCAGGCACTTGAGCTGGCGAATAGAAAGACCTGCTGACTTAGGAATACGTCACCAGCAAGATACACGGCAGCCTGGACTGACAGGATGTTCCGAAGAGCGGGATGGGGTGGTCCGAGGGCCGAGTGACTTCCGACTCCCCTACTGGGACGCTCCCTCCCGCAGTCACTGCTCTGACCCCGGAGCCTGGCCCATAGTTGGGCCTCAGAGATGCTGGCTGAGTGAATGAGGTGGGACACCAGGGTCGAGAGTGACCGGCTCAGACCTCATAGGAAAGAAGGTGCTAACGGAGCCTCCGTTCTTCAGCCGCGAAAATCCCACTGGCACGACTCAGTTGAGCCCTTCCCATCCTGGAGGGAATTTCAAGCCAAAGGGTAAATGAGTTTTCTTCCTGATCCAGTTGTTTGGAAAACAAGGGGGCAAGTTATAGGTCAGAGGTCAGGGAGACGTGCTCAGCAGGGTGGCTCTGGGCCGGCTCTGCCGGATCCCAGGGGAGTGCCTCTTGCTCCCGTGGGGCCGCAGGGCTGAGGACTCTTCCCGTTTGTGCACCTTCTGCACCTTTGGCTTAATCGACTTGAGGGTCATGCACTGTGAGGAGAGGGATAGGAGGCCCAGCTGGGATCAGAGCAGTGGAGTACGGGTAAGTCTTTAGTAACGGGAAGACCCTGATTTCTACTTTTGCCAATTTCTGTAATGTAAGTGCTCCCCCTGGTGGCCGATGTCAGCCGACCAGTGTGACGTCACTTCCCATCCTGGCGTTGGGAAAATCAGTGTACACACCATTCTGTAATATTTCCACACTTACAAAAGTAAATAACGTCAAGAGCATAGTTGACGGTCAAATAATTAGAAAGTGATGAAATTTGATAATTTATTATCTTTGTCTTAAACATATTTGATTAAGTTCATGTAAGTTGACTTTTCATAGTGGCTTTGTCTAACCACCAGCTCACAGAATTCCTGAAAATGAAACACTCAGCACTCCGGAGCCAGTACACGCTGGCTCTCTTGTGCCTCTTTCCAGTGAGCCCAAGGGAACTCGAGGCCAGGGTCAGACCCACCTGAATGCATAGCCTTTCTCGGCCACTGATTAATCTGTGCAACCCTGGACAAGTTACTTAATGACACTATCAGCGTTCTCATCTGTAAAATGGGTGCACTCCCATTTTACGAGCTCCCGCACATTAGAATGTCTTAGTCAATTGTGATTATCATCCTCATTTGTTCGGGGACATTAGTGTGAAGATAGAACATTCTGGCACGGAGATGTCCCGCTGGGACAAGCACAGTAGACTCATTGTATGGAGCAGGAGGGTCTGGGCTGGGAATCAGAGCCCTCCGTGATCAACAGTCTCCTATTGTTCAGTACTTGGGTGCGTTCCACAGCTCTGCTGTTTATAGTTACTGCGGCCGCGGACATCTACAAGCATGTAGCTTTCCGTCCCAGTCTGAGTTCTTGCCTTGTGATCCCTTTCCCAAAGGGGGCGGACTGGGTCAGAGGTGCGAACGTTTCTCTGCCCTGCTGTGTTCCAGAGGGGCTGGGCCAGTTTCCAATGCCCGGAGGGCCCGTTCTTGTAGCAATAACCGCAGCCACTGTTGGTTAAGTGCTTTTCCATTTCCAAAGCACTTGTCCTGGTGGCGCCCACAGCACCTCTCTGCAGGTTGACGTCGCTTGGATCCCCCCTTTACAGTGAGCCCAAGGGAACTCGAGAGAGGTTGGCTTGCCCAGAACTGTGTGGCGGCCGGGGGAAAATGGCCACAGGCCGGAGTGACTGGGCAGGCCGGGTCCTATGGGGTGGCTCAGCCGGGCCTTAGAGCAACCGCATGACAGAGTGCTGTCAACACCCCCATATTAGAGATGGGAAAGTAGAGGCACAAAGAGATGAACAGCCTGCCCAAGAAAAGTGGGGATGGGGTGGCAGTGCAGGCAGCTGGTCACAGCGTCTGTGTTCTTAGCCCTCCCTCTAAGACTGGGAAGCAAGCAGCCTTTGACACGTTTCAGAGACGAGTCTCCCCCTATGAGACTTCATTACCAGGCCTGATGCCTTCTCCGCTGCCGCCTGCACTGACCGAGTCTCCGTGTCCCCGCAGGCACTGGGAGCCTGGCCGCCGCCGTGGAGACAGCCTCGGGCCGCCAGGCCCTGGTGGTGGGCAAGCCCAGCCCCTACATGTTCGAGTGCATCACAGAGCACTTCCGCGTGGACCCCGGCCGCACGCTGATGGTGGGCGACCGGCTGGAAACGGACATCCTCTTCGGCCACCGCTGTGGCATGACCACCGTGCTCACGCTCACGGGCGTCTCCCGCCTGGAGGAGGCCCAGGCCTACTTGGCAGCCGGCCAGCACGACCTGGTGCCCCACTACTACGTGGACAGCATCGCAGACTTGATGGAGGGCTTGGAGGCCTGAGCCCCCAGACCGGCGAGCGCGGCCGCAGCCCTCCCGTACTCTGTACCCTAGGTGGAGGTCAGGGCGGGAGCCGCGTGAGGGGCAGCCGGCTCCTGCGTCCCGGTGTCTACCCGGGCGGGGCTGGAATCCAGGGAAGACGTCAGGGCCCCCCACCCGCTCCAGGCAGTGGCTGGGCCCTCTTGGCCGGAAGCTGCCCCCCGTCCCACTATTTCACTCCGGCCTGACCCAGGCAGGTGGCCTTCCATCTCGCCCTGGGACCTCCCCGTGTTTCAGTCTGGGCCCTGCTGCCTCGTGAAGATTTCCTCGGCCCTGAGCACCAGATCCCCACCTCTGCCCCGAGTCCTCCAGAGCTCGTCCCGGCCCTGGGTTCCTGTCGACCAGAGGCCTGGGTGACCAGGCGTCATCATTGTCCTGAGCTATGGGTGGACCCATCAGAAGGCTGCGTGACAGACAGGCATTGCTGCGGGGTCCTCCGTGGACCAGCTGGGAGCCTCCGTGACCCTGACCCTCTCATGGCCTAGGTCTTGGGTAGACCCATCAGGACCCCAGGTGGTCATGAGCCATTAAAGTCTTGGATCATGAATAGAACAATCCAGCGGTCTGCGAGAGAGTGGCCTCTTGACAATTTTGGTCCGACCGGACCAGCCAGGGGTCCAGGTTTCTGTTCATACATAAGGGTCCAAGTGCTGAAGACAGCCCTCCTCCACCAAGGGGGCCCCTAGTGGCTCTGGGCTCTGGAGTGGAGGCCCTGCCCCTCCCGGATCACGGTCTCAGACCCGTGTTGGCGGCGGCCGCTGCTGCGGAGGGGCGCGTGTGCCCCACCGTGCTGTTCGCCTCTGCTGTGCCGCGCCCCCTGCGCCCACCCCAGCTGTTTGTTTATTGTCTGCGCCAGTGACGGGGGGAGGCTGGGCCTTCCCGCCCCCTCCCCCGTTGTACCCATTCCTCTGGTACTTAATAAAGTGCGAGGGGGAGCCTCTGTGTGGGTTCAAGTCTGTGGGTGGGGCGGGAGGTTGGTGGGAGAGTTATGGGACTGAGCCAGCCCCTCAGCGGAATGACCCGCCCCGGTTCCAGAGTATTCTCAGTGTGCCCTGGTCCCTTAGCTCAGTAGCACTGTATGTCTCACTGCATCTTTTTTTTTCTTTTTTGACCGCGTCATATGGCTTGTAGGATCTAGTTTCCCGACCAGGGGTCGAACCTCGCCCCGCTGGTCTGGAGGCGCAGTCTTGACCACTGGACCACCAGAAAAGGTCCCCTCCCTGAATCTTGATACACCAGTATGTTCCTGTCTTTGAGAAAGCCCCGCAAGCTTGCCTTACTCTTTGGGGAGTGAGGATCAGAAAGGCCACGGGAACTTACACAAGGGCACACACCTAGAAAGCGTGGTCACCTGAGTGGGATCGGAACTTGAGCTGCCCACTCCGGGAGGCCGCAGCCCCTCTTTGTCGAGACCGAGCGCAGAGACAGGAGCCGGTCGGATGCAGCGCACACCCCTTCACAGGATGTCAGGCATCCTTCACGCCCGGGCTGCGGTGTGGCTCCGCCCCGAGCATCCCCAGGGGCTCCCGCGGAGCAGCGGCCGGCCGGAGACGGGCTGGGAGAGCCCGAGACTGCTCGGACCTAACGGTCACTGCTGCACCTGTCGCTCCAGCTCGTGCAAGCCCCTTCCCGCTCAGCCTGTTTCCTCATCTGTAAAGCGAGAGACGGGGCTTAAAGGCCTGGAAAGTTCTCTTTGGTGTGATTCTTGGGAAGAGGGAGTGCTTGGCAGAGGCTCGCTGCCTCGGGAGGCGGAGGGAGACCTCTGGCTGAGACAGACGTGGCTCCGCCTGGCCACACGTGCGGGGTTAGTGGCTGCCCCGTGACGTCAGCCAGCAGCATGGCAGTGCATTCCTCTCATACTCCCTCTTCTGGGCTCTGTGGGGAGGCGGTTGCGGCCACCTTGTGATCACAAGGCCTGGCCCTGGGGGACTTCTCTGATCCGGGACTCTGCCTCAGAAAACTGGGAAGAACTTGCTGGGGGTCTTTCCCCGAGACCTCTTAAAGGTAGCAACCAACAGAAAAAGTCAAGAACGGCACCGTGAATACCATATGGCCTTCTCCTAGATTCCGGGCTAAAATTTCAGGCAGCTGTTGGCGCCACTGGCCAAAAGAGACAGCTTCATATTATACCCCCTGGTTGTGGTCGTTTCCGCCCTCCGCCCCTCGCTGTCAACCAATGTCTTGGCGAGAGGGGTCTTCTGTTGTCCCCGCCATCGTTCTTCTCTCTGGGCGGCTTTGAGACCGCAAAGCTCAGACCCGCTGAAATCTGAGCTTGGCTGAGACAGGCCACCCACACTTCCTGTTGACTTCACTTCAGCTATTACAGAGGTTACCATCACTACAGGACCATAAATTTTACTTTTTTTTTTCTTTTCCCCATCATGCCTCTTTTCTTTATGTTTATTTTCATCCATCTTTTTATTCTTCGGCATGTGTGGGCCTCCCATGGTAGTGGCTATAAGTTTGACTTTTTTCACAATTCCTCATGCATGCATTAAGCCAACTCCTCAGGATTTGGAGCCATGTCTAAATTCCATGGGTAACATTCACCTTTATTTATTAAAAATTTTTTTAATTGACATAATCTTTTTTCTTTCCTTTTTTTGCCAACCTGTGTGGCTTACAGGACCTTAGTTACCCAACCAGGGACTGAACCCAGGCCCTGTACAGAAGTCCTAACCACTGGACCACCAGAGAATTCTCCCAGGTTTACCTTTATTTTTATTTTTAACATTTATTTATTTATTTATTTTGGCAGGGGTGGGGAGGGAGACGGTGGGCGGGCCACTTCCAGTGGTCTTTCGTTTGTCTAGTTTCATCCATCTTTGTCCTTTGAGCTCCAGAGCTCTGGCTTGGTAATTGGACACATGGGTCCAGCTGCTCCGCGGCACGTGGGATCTTCCCAGGCCAGGGATCGAACTGGCGCCCCTTGCACTGCAAGGCGGTATCCTTACCCACTGGACCACCAGGGAAGCCCACCAGGTTTACTTTTAGAGGCAACGTAGTCCGTCTGCTGCTCAGACCATGGCTGGCCAGGAATCACCTTGGAATCAAAGGTTCCTCGCCACCATCCTCTCGTACTTTCTCTTCCCAGACCACATGTTTCTATGAGCCAGGCCTCTACAGCAAACCTCACTTCTCTGACACCAGCGGAAAGGGAAGCCGGTTTCCTCTACGCATAGGATACAGGACTTCTGACACCACAATGTGCCTGTTTCAACATCAAGCAATCCTCCAGTTTTCCATGGACACCAAATGGATGTCCTACAAACTCAGTCAGTTTTGACACTACCTGGCTAGTTCGTGCAGACCCCACAGGGTAAGGGCTCAGTACCCCCAAGGCTCCCTCGCCTCAGTGCCGGTCACAAATGCCAGACTGTCACCTGTGCTCTGACCAACTGGCTATAAATCGGAGGGTCCCACAACCCCTTTCTCGGATTGACCATTTGTGACGAGAGTTTGCAAAACTCAGGGACGCCCTCTGATTACGGATTTATGATATAATAAAGGACATGGTAAAGCATACCGGTGAACCGCGAGGTGAAGGCCAACGCTGGGCGAGGTCCTGGAAAGTACAGAGCTAGGAGCAGTGGTCCGGGGGCGGGGCTTAGGGTGTGCCACCCTCCTGGCACGTGGACGTGTTCACCCGCCCTGAAGCTCTCCAAGCTGTGTGGCCTGGGGATTCTTCTGGAGGGGGTTCGTCTTGTTGGCAGGATGGACCATCAGTCTCTAGGCCCTCTTTTCTTGGAAACTGGGTGGCGGAATCGAGAGTTCCAAGCTTCTGGTCCCTGGTCTTTCTGGTGACCAGCCCCCATCTTGGTGTCCACCAAAAGTCACCTCATCAGAACAAAAGATGCTCCGATCACCCAATACTTTCCACGGGATTTAGTACTTTTCTTATTAGGTCACACGCCCTAATAAGGCGTGTTTTGTTTTTGTTTTTTTTTTTTTCTGGCTGCACCAGGTATTCCTTGCGGTATGCAGAATCTTTAGCTGCAGCATGGGAACGCTTAGTTGCAACATGGGGATCTAGTTCCCTGACCAGGGATTGAACCCAGGCTCCCTGCACTGGGGACTCCATCTTAGTCACTGGATCACCAGGAAAGTTCCTAATTTAGAAAAGTTTCAAACCCACAGAAGAGATAGAAGAACGGCACAATGAACAGGCACATGCCCTTCATCTTGAGTCCCGGTTGTTTATATTTGTCTGATTTGCCTCAGTGTTCTGTGTGTACATATATGAGAGACAGAGGCTTTAAGCCGACTCATTCAAGGGTATGTCACAAGTGTGAAGACAGTGCATCCCAAATCCTTCCCCTTGTCTGTCCTAGGAGCAGGGACTAGCTGTGGATTGTGGTTGTGCAGAAGAGGGAGCACTGTCTACATGGCCAGAATCCGCGATCACACAGGAACCCAGACCTTTATGATTTCACTGAGCCAATGACTTCACCTGTCATGGAAACCTCCTAGGTCCAGACTGCTTGGTATGTGAATTTTTCTGAATGGTAAAGCAGTTTTCATTGAGTTTTCTGTTCCGTGCAGCCCCAGGCTGTCCTGATTCACTGGTTCCGAGCACTTAGAAAACATGATACCCACAGCCCCTAGTAAATCTATTCACAGGGGGAGTTGCTCTCCATTTCTCTGAGGATTGTTATTTTTTAATTTATTTATTTATTTAGGCAGGGGTGGGGACGGAGGGGGGTGGGCGGGCCACTTCCAGTGGTCCTTCATTTGTCTAGTTTCATCCATCTTTTTGTTCTTTGGCCCGTGTGGGCCTCCCATTGCGGTGGCATCTGTTGTCCCAGAGCACTGGCTCTGGGCGCATGCGCTCCAGAGCTCCGACTCGGTCATTGGACACATGGGTCCAGCCGCTCCGTGGCACGTGGGATCTTCCCAGGCCAGGGATCGAACCGGCCCCCCTTGCACTGCAAGGCGGTATCCTTACCCACTGGACCACCAGGGAAGCCCTCTCCAAGGATATTTATACTTTCATTTTAGACACTATTTGGCCATGGGGATCTAATTTAGGAGTGACCAATTTCTAGAAAGACTTGGGGACGCTTTTGAAGAAAATTCAAGCCACAAAACTGTTTTCAAAGGGACTACAGTGTTCATGACTCCCAAGGCTTAGGTTTGAGAAGAATAAACATCAGACTACATCAGCTCTGTAGTCTGAGTATTTTGGGGCCAATGCACTTTTTTCCTTCAAGTTTCAAATATTTTCTAAGCTTTTACAAAGCTCTTAGCTGCCTTTGAGTCTATCATTATGTCACACACACACACACACACACACACGGAACCATGAAAATAAAAGACTCCATCTCTGTGTTTCACATACACACACATGAAGAGACTCAAGCTTAAACCCTGGAGGGTAGTGAAGGACGGTCTGAACGCCACCCGGACCTCTTACGAGAGGAGGGGCTGTTCTCCAACAGCGAGCTGGGGCCCGTGCTCAGAGGGGGACGAACCCCAGGTGGGAAGGCACGGGGACAGAGCCCGCTGTGTTTGGGGAGGTGGCTGGCTGAGCACATGGAGCAACACGAGTCAAGACAGGGAGGTGAGAACGGATGGTGACCGGGGAGGCAGGCGGGCGCCAGCGCTGCGGGTGGGCGCATCCCCATGCCTCCTTCTGCCCTGCGTGCAACAGGAGGGAGAGACCGTTGCTGAGCCCAGAGACTCCAGGACTCAGGCGTGCGTTGCTTGGCTCGGCAGGGGAAAGCCCTGCCGCCCGAGCTCCTGTGTGACCCCGGCCCAGTGGCAGGCCTCTCTGGGTGGCCTCTGCGTCCTTCAGTGAAGGAGCTCTGGAGCTGCTCTGACCACCCCCAGCTGCCCCAGCTGGACTGGCCAGGCTGCCTGGGGATGCGAAGGACATCTCAGTGGGTCTGGCTGCCCTCCGCACCACAGCCATGAGGAGGAGACGCAGCCTTCCTGGGGGCTGGGAGGGGGCCGGCAGGCTGGGAAGGGCCATGCTGGTCTGTCTGGACACGCTCAGCGCATTTCTCACAGCAGCAGCCAAGGGCCAGCCTGCAGGACCAGCCCGCAGGGTGGAGAATTCCATCCTGGCAGCCTGAACTCCAGACCCGTGGGGAGGAGAGCCCTGGGAGCGGGCTGGCCTCGGGGAGTGCGCAGGGGCGCGCACCTGCAGCCCTGTCCCCCGCGCTCCAGTAACCCTCCAGGCAGACGGGGGTCATTTCCACTTTCCAAGCCTGGATGCAGGGTCAGGGAGGACTGGGACCTTGAGTCACGGCCTGGTAGACCCCAAGTCGAAGCCTCTCTTTCTCGGATTCTAATGCCAGCTTCCCTTCAGGGCCCAGAGCAGGTTCCTCACGCAGAAGTCTGATCCGGGGGCTGGCTCGGGAGGGAGGCAAGGGTGAGAGGAGGTCATGTTTGAACGCGAGGCGCCGGCACAGGGCCTGATGCGCCACCAAGAGGAGTCCCTGAGACTGGGGGTAGGGGGTATAAGGCATCTTTCCGCTGCCCTCTAACCCCGGAAAACCGTGGTTTCTGCTGTAGGGGACCTTGGACTCTGCAGACGCCCCACCACAGCCCAGGCAGGAGGGGACTACCTGAGAACAAGGTAGGGGTGAAGGAGAGGCCTCCCTGAGTGTTCACTCACGAAGGTGAACTCAGCCTGGGAGAAGAGACAAGAAGAAGGCAGAACCTTCTAGACCTGAACACGGCCTTGTACTAACCTTGTGCAGGGGAGCAGGGCTGCCCATCCCCAAGTCACAGACAGGAAGACTGAGGTAAGCCAGGATGCCCTGGGAGGGCCTGGAAGGGCTAGCGCTAGAACCTGAGCCTCCAGACTCCCAAAGGGGCCTTTCCAGGGGCCCCCACACCATGCCACCTCTCACCCCAGCTCCCTACCAGCCCCTGACTGGCCAAATGCCACAGAGGAGAAAAGTAGTCCCCGCCCGACAGCCAACACTTCCTGGTGCCGTACCTGTCTTCCAGGATGTGGGGAGAATGGAAGCGCAGCTCCCGAGGCCCTGAGAGCCCCACAGGTGGGGAGTGGCCAGTCAGGCCCCGCTGATGGAAATCACAGCAGGGACTGCGCCCGAAGCACCTCCTGAAATACCCTCCGTCCTCGGCCAGGCAGAGAGGGTGTCTGGGTCCTCGAGGGGAAGCGCAGAAGAAAAGCAGGGGAGCTGGGCACCACCCACCTCTCCCTAATGCGGAGGTTTGGGGAGACCCTGGGGGAAAACCTGAAGCGCTGCGGTTAGTATCTGAGGCAGCTGAGAGTCTAGGCGGAGGGATGAGCGACTTACAAGGGGCGCCACCCCGTCCCTCTGGGCCCGCCTCTCAGCCCCGTGCCCCCTGCCCCGTGCCAGCATGGGCCTCCATCTCTGGAGGAAGGTGCGGGGTGGCGAGGCACCGCAGGGCTGGGCCTCCAGATGTGAGTCACCCCTGGTCCATGTCTTCCCTCTTCAGTGCTGGTGAGCTCAGAAGGGGGACAGTGATGTGAAGGAGGTCCTGTTGGTCACTCTCTGAGCAAGCCCTCTGCCTCCCCCACAGCTCCCCATGCTTCTCTCTCCTTGGTTTCTAAGCAACACTGTAGCGACCATGATCTTCCCTGCAGTCTAAGCCTGGCCTCACTCCTGACTCTTCACATAACCTTCTATGGCTCCCTAGCACTCTCAGATAAAAAATCGCCCAAACCCTTCATGAGGCCCCTCCTGGCCTAGGAGCCACTGGCCTCCCGGTCTCACGCCTCATCTTGCCCCGGCGTCCCCTACACTCCAGCCATGCCTAGATGCTCACTGTGCCCCAGACCTGTGCTTTCTGTTTGTTTGGTTTTTTTTCTTTATTATTTTTTTTTTTGTTTCTTTTAATTTTGTGAGACCCATGCTTTCTTATTTCTTTGTTCATGCTGGGATGCCTGTCCTCGCTTCTTCACCCGTCCTTCAAGACCCATCTGTTGGGACTTCCCTGGCAGCCCAGTGGTTACAACTCTGCTCTTCCCCTGCAGGGGGCACAGGTTCGATCCCTGGTCAGGAAACGAAGGCCCCGCATGCCATGTGGCATGGCCCAAAAGAAAGACGACCCACCTCCTCATTCCAGACCAACCCACCACAGTGCTTGCTCAGGACTTCCCTCAGAGCCAGTATGGCGCTACTGCTTAACTTAGGTGCACGGCCAGATTCGGCCCCCACAGGGCGCGACTTGAGAGCAGGCCCTGAGGACTCCATCTCTGAATCCTCTGAGGCCAGCTCAGGGCCACGCACGTAACAGGTGCTGGCTAGAACACCTGCTAAACGGATGAGGAAAGGCAACGCTGTGCCCAGGGTCGGAGGGGGAAATGTGAGGAGAGTGGAGGGGCTGCACAGACCTGAGACCCCAACCCCTTGTGGCCTGGCTCACCCTGGGTTTCCTTCCAGACCTGACCCTCTTGGCCAGCCAGAGGCTCGTAAGCAGGGGCTCCTGAAGGATCCCCAGCAGGCCGCTCAGGAGTCTGGGCGGCAGCCGCAGCTTGGCGCCCGTCCAGCCAGTTAGCTCTAGGGAAGAGCCGCAGCCGCAGCTAATCCCTGCTGCCGGGGGAGGCCCTGGCAGAGCCAGGGCTTTGTGGTTAATGGGTCCTGGGCCCTCTGCGGAGGCGCCCACAGCGGGCCACGCCTGGCTCCTGCCAGGGAGCAGCCTCACGAACTCCAGCTCTAACTCTTTTTAGAAAAAAAAATTTTTTAAGTTTATTTATTTACTTATTTTGGGCTATTCTGGGTTTTCACTGCTGCCACAGGCTCTTCTCTAGTTGCAGGGAGAGGGGGCTACTCTCTAGTGGAGGTGAGCAGGCTTCTTGTTGCAGTGACTTCTCTTGTTGTGGAACTTGGGCTCTAGAGCACACGGGCTTCAGTAGTTGCAGCACACGGGCTCCATAGTTGCAGCTCCGAGGCTCTAGAGCCCAGGCTCCATAGTTGTGGCTCACAAGCTTAGGGGCTCTGCAGCATGTGGGATCTTCCCAGATCAGGGATTGAACCCGTGTCTCCAGCACTGGCAGGTGAACTCTTTACCACTGAGCTACCAGGGAAGCCCCCCAACTCTAACTCTTGAAGGCCTCTGAGCGCCTTCTCTGGGTACCCTCCAGATCTCAGCCAGCTAGCCCCAACTCACTTCCCACCAATTCTTGGATCTACTCATCCTTACACTATTTTCCACTGGCTTCTCCCACTGCTTACCATTGCACAGTTTTGGGAATGGGTAGGTAGGAGAATGGGAGGTGGCACTTGAACCTTGCGGGTGGCGGGGGCTAAGAAGGAACAGGGCAGGGCCTCTTCACTCTGGCTATCTCTGCTCCAGAACGGGCTTCAATTAACTCCGCCTCCTGTGGCCCCCCATCCCCTTCCTGAGCTGACAATTGGCTCAGCATCCAGGGGGCGGGACTCACAGGGGTCTGGTCCAGTTAAAAGGGTGGGAGCGATCGGGGAGAACCGCATCTCTCCGACAGTCGTCGGACTGGTGCTGAAGTTCCAGGAACATCTTCCTGTCTTCAGTCATGGCTTGTGTGAGTATGGGGACCCCCTACCCCAAGGGCTAGAGACGGCCTTGGGGCTCAGCCGGGGAGAGCGAGGGCAGATCAGGATCTGGGTTCTAGTTCCCGTGGTGTGGCCTTGAACAGGTGTCTTTCCTGGGCCTCAGTGGCTGTGTCTGTAAAATGGGTGTGGGTGCCACAGTCCCCCAAAGCCTTCTTGGGCCTAAGAATTTTATAGATTCCTCCAGGGTCTGACAGCACAATTATTTTTGCTAAGCTCTGACATTCTGCAGGTCTCTCAGAAGTGGGAGTGGAAAGGGTGTGGCCGACTGGACCTGGGGGGGGCACTTTCACAGTGCCCTGGCCACTGTCCCTTACCGCTCCTCCACCCCCAAAGAACCTCCTGTCCCCTCCTTCCTGCAGCTGTCCCCAGTTCCTGGGCCGGGGCAGCATCACCCTGTGCTGCAGAGAGCTCTGAAAAGTCGCCAGGATCTGAGACAGGCTGCCCCGGGGAAGCCCACGTAGGTTAGCCGGCAGCAGCGGGTACTTCTGTCCGGGCTGGTCAGATGCCCGCTGGAGTTCAAGATCACCCATTCCTCCAGGCTGGGAGGGTTGTGTGTGTAGGATAAGGGATCTAGGAGGATGCAAGAAACTTCTGCAGGCCGGGAGGACTCAAGTTTCAGGCGAGTAGGAAACAGACTAGTTAAGCTTTGCACTTTAGCTGTGAACCTTAAGGGCCTGAGAATCTGAGATCTAGCGGGAACCTTAGGGGCCTCCAACCCCTGGCCCTCTCCACAAAGATGCTGGAAGGGGATGGTGGGCACAGCCCAGCCCCGGGACCTCTTCCTCTCCTTGCGGGTGGCGGGGGCTAAGAAGGAACAGGGCAGGGCCTCTTCACTCTGGCTATCTCTGCTCCAGAACGGGCTTCAATTAACTCCGCCTCCTGTGGCCCCCCATCCCCTTCCTGAGCTGACAATTGGCTCAGCATCCAGGGGGCGGGACTCACAGGGGTCTGGTCCAGTTAAAAGGGTGGGAGCGATCGGGGAGAACCGCATCTCTCCGACAGTCGTCGGACTGGTGCTGAAGTTCCAGGAACATCTTCCTGTCTTCAGTCATGGCTTGTGTGAGTATGGGGACCCCCTACCCCAAGGGCTAGAGACGGCCTTGGGGCTCAGCCGGGGAGAGCGAGGGCAGATCAGGATCTGGGTTCTAGTTCCCGTGGTGTGGCCTTGAACAGGTGTCTTTCCTGGGCCTCAGTGGCTGTGTCTGTAAAATGGGTGTGGGTGCCACAGTCCCCCAAAGCCTTCTTGGGCCTAAGAATTTTATAGATTCCTCCAGGGTCTGACAGCACAATTATTTTTGCTAAGCTCTGACATTCTGCAGGTCTCTCAGAAGTGGGAGTGGAAAGGGTGTGGCCGACTGGACCTGGGGGGGGCACTTTCACAGTGCCCTGGCCACTGTCCCTTACCGCTCCTCCACCCCCAAAGAACCTCCTGTCCCCTCCTTCCTGCAGCTGTCCCCAGTTCCTGGGCCGGGGCAGCATCACCCTGTGCTGCAGAGAGCTCTGAAAAGTCGCCAGGATCTGAGACAGGCTGCCCCGGGGAAGCCCACGTAGGTTAGCCGGCAGCAGCGGGTACTTCTGTCCGGGCTGGTCAGATGCCCGCTGCGGGAGTTCAAGATCACCCATTCCTCCAGGCTGGGAGGGTTGTGTGTGTAGGATAAGGGATCTAGGAGGATGCAAGAAACTTCTGCAGGCCGGGAGGACTCAAGTTTCAGGCGAGTAGGAAACAGACTAGTTAAGCTTTGCACTTTAGCTGTGAACCTTAAGGGCCTGAGAATCTGAGATCTAGCCGGGAACCTTAGGGGCCTCCAACCCCTGGCCCTCTCTCCACAAAGATGCTGGAAGGGGATGGTGGGCACAGCCCAGCCCCGGGACCTCTTCCTCTCCAGCAGAGGGACAGATGCCTCACTTACCTTCCTTTGCCCCCAGTTCGCAGCGACCCTTGTGGAGCCTAGCTCTATGCATCTGTTCAGTGAGGCAGGCGATGAACCACGGCACTCCACTTAGTAGGCTACTCTGCCTCTAAAATCCCCAGGCTAAACCACAGAAACCTCTAGGTCCTGTCTTCTCGACCCTCAGTCCTGTTACAGACGAGAAACTGACCCAGCTGGGAGTAGGGACTTGCCCGGGACCACCCAAAGGAGAGTCTAGGACTTGCTGCCGAGTTTCTCAGGCTTCAGGTCTCCCTGGTCAGAGCACCCAGAGCGGGAAGACCTTATCCCTTCACCCCGACCCTACCCTCCCACCCCCCCAGCACCCCCCACCCCGATCCTGCATCCTCTAACCCGGCTGGGCGGGGTCTCGTCTGCGCAGGGTCTGACCATCCACAACTTGAATTTCAAACCTGGAGAATGCCTCAGAGTGCGGGGCGAGGTGCCCGCAGACGCCAAGAGGTGAGGGGTCGACGGCGGGGGCGGGGGCTGAGCTCGGGGGAGGAGCCGACCAGGCAGGGGCGTGGCTGGCCGGCTCGGCTCCTCCCTCCGGGAGGGGCGGTCTTCAGGTCTGCGGTCGCTGAGGCTACGTCTTCTGGTTGCGCCACTTCCTCCGCGGGGTCTGGACGCCCCCACCAGGGTCGCCCCCTTAAATCGGACCAGCTGCGGCCTCGTCATCTACTTCGGCTGCTCCCTGCCTTCTCCTTGCTGTGTGACCCTGAGCCAGCCCCTGCCCCTCTCTGGGTCTCAGCATCCGTATCTACACAGTGCGGGCTGCCCAGGGGACCCTGGGCTCTCAAGGGGTCTTGCTGGGCTGCCAGCTGGGACTCTGGTAGACTTGGTGCCGCTGTGGGCGGGACCCGAGGCTGGGAGGGGGGCGGGAGGAGGGAACGAAAGGACGTCACCCTGGCTGCTTGCCCTTAGAGGTCCGTTTCTTCCTGCGCTATTCGCTTTCTCGACTTTTCACTGCTTCCTTAACTCGTCATCCATTAGGCCAGCTGGCCTAGTGTCTCCGCAGTCTTGTGACCTTGGACACCGTCAGCCAGCCGCCTTGAGCGTCATTTGTTAATCAGATAGTGGAGAGGGGAGGTGGTTGTATGGGGAGAGGCTGCCTCTCGCTGCCAGTGAGGACCAGCGGACAGGATCAGAGAAGCCGCACACGCACCGCCTGGGTCATTCTTTCCAAAGCCTCAGAGGCAGGCGTTGCCGTGAGCTCCACTCAGCCGGTGTGCTAGTTATCCACTCGCCCGGCAGGTATGAGCGCCTGCCTACTGTATGTGAGGCGTGACTCTGGGCACCAGGGCGGGAGACAGACACGATAGGACACCTGCCCTCCTAGAGGTCACCATCTGGAGGGAGTCCTTGACCTGGACCAAAGAGGCTGGGACACAAATTCATGTCTCCCAGGGTCCCGGCTGGCAGCCCAGCAAGATCCCTTAAGAGATCCTTGCTGTGCAGCTGTGTAGATACGGATGCTGAGACCCAGAGAGGGGCAGCGGCTGGCTCAAGGTCGCACAGCAGGGAGGAGGTTTCTGTAGACAGCTAGAATCTGGGTTTCCGGCCTCTCGGCTCAGCAAGTTTCCTCAGCAAGGCGCATTCACAGGGACCGGGTGGGACAGACGGGTGGGTCTTGAGGGGGCTGCTGCCTGCAGAGCAGCCTCAAGGTCACCTGTCCCCTCATGACGAGCAAAACCTGTGCCTGCACTTCAGCGCGCTCTTTGACTCGTGTGGGGCCGGCAACGCCATCGTGTGTAACAGCAAGAACAGCGGGACCTGGGGGACCGAGCAGTGGGGAACTACCTTCCCCTTCAAGCCGGGAACGATTGTGGAGGTGGGCTGAGGCCCGGATCGGGTCTCAGCATCCGTATCTACACAGTGCGGGCTGCCCAGGGGACCCTGGGCTCTCAAGGGGTCTTGCTGGGCTGCCAGCTGGGACTCTGGTAGACTTGGTGCCGCTGTGGGCGGGACCCGAGGCTGGGAGGGGGGCGGGAGGAGGGAACGAAAGGACGTCACCCTGGCTGCTTGCCCTTAGAGGTCCGTTTCTTCCTGCGCTATTCGCTTTCTCGACTTTTCACTGCTTCCTTAACTCGTCATCCATTAGGCCAGCTGGCCTAGTGTCTCCGCAGTCTTGTGACCTTGGACACCGTCAGCCAGCCGCCTTGAGCGTCATTTGTTAATCAGATAGTGGAGAGGGGAGGTGGTTGTATGGGGAGAGGCTGCCTCTCGCTGCCAGTGAGGACCAGCGGACAGGATCAGAGAAGCCGCACACGCACCGCCTGGGTCATTCTTTCCAAAGCCTCAGAGGCAGGCGTTGCCGTGAGCTCCACTCAGCCGGTGTGCTAGTTATCCACTCGCCCGGCAGGTATGAGCGCCTGCCTACTGTATGTGAGGCGTGACTCTGGGCACCAGGGCGGGAGACAGACACGATAGGACACCTGCCCTCCTAGAGGTCACCATCTGGAGGGAGTCCTTGACCTGGACCAAAGAGGCTGGGACACAAATTCATGTCTCCCAGGGTCCCGGCTGGCAGCCCAGCAAGATCCCTTAAGAGATCCTTGCTGTGCAGCTGTGTAGATACGGATGCTGAGACCCAGAGAGGGGCAGCGGCTGGCTCAAGGTCGCACAGCAGGGAGGAGGTTTCTGTAGACAGCTAGAATCTGGGTTTCCGGCCTCTCGGCTCAGCAAGTTTCCTCAGCAAGGCGCATTCACAGGGACCGGGTGGGACAGACGGGTGGGTCTTGAGGGGGCTGCTGCCTGCAGAGCAGCCTCAAGGTCACCTGTCCCCTCATGACGAGCAAAACCTGTGCCTGCACTTCAGCGCGCTCTTTGACTCGTGTGGGGCCGGCAACGCCATCGTGTGTAACAGCAAGAACAGCGGGACCTGGGGGACCGAGCAGTGGGGAACTACCTTCCCCTTCAAGCCGGGAACGATTGTGGAGGTGGGCTGAGGCCCGGCGCGGGGGATCGGGGCCCTGGGTGGGCTGGGGCCGAGCTGGGTGGAGTCGCTAGAGGCCTCGGTCCACCCAGTTCCCGTTCCCCTCCCTCCCGGTCTCCCCGCCCTCGCTCCCCTCTGTGCGGTCCTGGGCGAGCACCCTCGCTTCTCCCAACCTCAGGGCCTCCCCTCGAAGCTGGACCGTTGTCAGGGCTCGTGAGGAGCGGGCTCCGGGGCGCCCGGGACTGCAGGCTGCGCCTCCCCCGTGGGCCCCACAGGCTCACTGTCCTTCTCCACCCCCAGGTGCGCATCTTCTTCCATCCGACGGCCCTAACCCTCTGTCTGCCTGAGGGGGTTGAGTTAAAGTTCCCCAACCACCTCAACCTGGGAGTCATCAACCACCTGTCCACGTGTGGCGACATCAAGGTCAAGGTCGTGGCCTTTGACTGAAGCCAGCCAGCCCACAGCCCCCAATAAAGGCAGCTGCCTCCGCGGGCCCTGACCCAGCCTCCTGTGTGCGTGGGTGTGGACGAGGAGGGTCCTGTCAGCGGCCCCACGTCCTGCCTCTGCCCTGGCTTTCACGTCCACTTCCTACCTTGAGGCGACCTTTGGGGGGGTGGGGCTGCACTTTGTGGCTGGTGGAAGCTCCATTCCCCGAACAGGGATCGAACCCATGGCAGCGGAAGCCCTGAGTTCTAATGACTGGACCCGCCGGGGAATTCCCCGGATGTCTACCTCTCAAGTGGGCTTCCGACCCACTCCTGGATTCTTGTCCGGAGAATCCCACGGACCGAGGAGCCTGGCAAGCGACAGTCCATGGGATGGCGAAGACTTAGGCATGACTGAAGTGACTTGGTACACACGCGTCCCTCTCAGGTGCCGTGTCATCTTCTCCCCCTGGTCCCCTCGGCTGAACGGAGAGCTTGCTACGCAGTAGGGGGGTCACTACTCAAAAGGCCCTCGCCACTGCCCTCACACAGCTTCCGCCTCAGTGGGCCCCAGCACACAGCAGATGCTCAGAAGATGGTGGAGAAATGAAAACAGGGAGAGAGGCAAGGACCGGCTGCGTCATGCATGGCATCTGGAGCTGCACAGAGGAAGGAGGAGGGCAGAACACCGGGGGCCCCTCGATTGTTCTCATGAGCTGGAAAACGAGCTGCTTCAAATAGTGCAGGGAATCCAGCTGCGTGCCCCTCTGGGCCTTAATCTCTCTGAGCTTCACTGTATTCATTTCTGTGAAGGGATGAGAGCACGGGGCCTCTCATGGGCCTGCAGTTGAGGTGGAATGGGGTGTGTGAGGGAGGGCGAGCGTAGGGCTGGCACATGGCACACACGCAGTGGAGAGTGCTTCCGGCCCTGCCCGCTGCCTTATCCCCCGAATCTGAAGGGGAGCAAACAGGCCCTGGGTAATGACTCCCTGGTCTGTACCAGGCCTGGCTGAGCCTCCTGGGCTCCCCAGGCATCCCGGTTTTGTGGCACCAGGCCGCATCCCTCAATGCTGGAGGGAAAGGGCAACAGGGTGCTCGTGTGGAAGCTCTCGGGACCCTTGATCTACCATGGGAGGATGGGCTTGGGCCCCGGCCCCGGCCCCACCTGCTGGCCTGTCTCTGTGCAGGAGAAATGGGGGCGGGGTGCCAGTCCCTGCAGAGCCTAGAAGTAGAGCCACGTGGGCCTCCTGCTGCACCCAGCCTCTTCCCTGCAGAGCCGAGGGTGCGGGGGACTCGCACGGCCTGAGATGAGGCCTCCATGAGTCCCTCCTCTGCTGGAACGTGGAAGGCCAACCGGGCTGTTACCTGGGACGGCAAGGCGTCACCCAGCCCCTCACACCCACCTGTCATAAGTGATGGGACGCGAGCTGATCGCTAGGCAACCCTGCACACTCACCTCCCCACCCCCCAGCCCCCCTGCCTTTTCCTTTCTGCTCCCTGCTGGAGGGCCTTACCTCCCTTCTGGGTGGATGGTTCCCATCTCAATGGGTCGCTGCAGGATACATCTCTGTGGGGCCAAGGAGGATGGAGTGCACAGGCTGAGAGCTGCCTTGAGTCACACCCATCTCCAGGGTCTCCTGGGGCACCCACGTGGGCCACTGAGAGAGAGAGAGACAAAGAGACAGAGACAGACAGACAGAGTGCGTGCGCGTGCGCACACACGCAAGGCTGTGGATGGGGCGCCCTCTGCTGGATATTAGAGAAAATGTTTTCTTCACAGGCTCCATAGTTGTGGCTCACAAGCTTAGGGGCTCTGCAGCATGTGGGATCTTCCCAGATCAGGGATTGAACCCGTGTCTCCAGCACTGGCAGGTGAACTCTTTACCACTGAGCTACCAGGGAAGCCCTTCTTGACGACCTTTTTTCCTGGTCCTGTTTATTCTCCCCTTACACGGGCTGAACACTGAAAATACACCAGAACTGGGACTAAACCAGGCAGAGGAAAGCCCCTGGGGCAGGTGAGGAGTGAGGTCACTGACTGTGGAGGATAAGCCTGGGCTTGGAGTCAGACACACCTGTTTTTAAACCCCAGTTCCATCACTGTGTGCCCTTGGACCAGTTACTCAACCTCTATGAACCTGTTGCCTCACCTATCATGTTGCCTTACTCCTAGGATCCACCTTGTGTGACTGTTTCAAGGATGAGCTGAGGTAGCGGGGAGAGCTGTGTGGAGCCTAGCACATAGTGGGGGCTCTGCACATATTGGTCCCTTTCATTTTCTTAAGACTCCATGTGTCCCAAGAGCCTACGAAACTGGGTCTAGAGAAACAATAAGTAGAGTCCTGTCCTTAGACTATGGGCCTTCACCCTCAGAACCTGCTCTTCCTGTCTGTGTGACCTTGGGTGAGTGACCACATGTCTCTGAGCCTCATTAAAATGGGACTCCTGTCTCACGAAAGATAATCATGTAGAGGGTCTGGCCTGGTTAGTACTTGGATGGGAGATAATCATGTAGAGGCTGTGGTTCTCCAGTGGTTAAGACTACAGGCTTTCACTGCAGGGGGCCTGGGTTCCATCTTGGTTGGGAGACGAAGATCCCACAGGCTGCGCGGCGCCGCTACAAAAAAAAAGAGATCGTGCAAAGAACTAAACAATAGGCAGTTGCTATTATCCTGTTGCCTCATCACCTTCATCAGCTTCTCTGTTAAGAAAATGTTTTATTACCGACTAGTCACACCCATCTCCAGGGTCTCCTGGGGCACCCACGTGGGCCATGAGAGAGAGAGACAAAGAGTCAGACAGACAGAGTGCGTGCGCGTGCGCACACACGCAAGGCTGTGGATGGGGCGCCCTCTGCTGGATATTAGAGAAAATGTTTTCTTCACAGGCTCCATAGTTGTGGCTCACAAGCTTAGGGGCTCTGCAGCATGTGGGATCTTCCCAGATCAGGGATTGAACCCGTGTCTCCAGCACTGGCAGGTGAACTCTTTACCACTGAGCTACCAGGGAAGCCCTTCTTGACGACCTTTTTTCCTGGTCCTGTTTATTCTCCCCTTACACGGGCTGAACACTGAAAATACACCAGAACTGGGACTAAACCAGGCAGAGGAAAGCCCCTGGGGCAGGTGAGGAGTGAGGTCACTGACTGTGGAGGATAAGCCTGGGCTTGGAGTCAGACACACCTGTTTTTAAACCCCAGTTCCATCACTGTGTGCCCTTGGACCAGTTACTCAACCTCTATGAACCTGTTGCCTCACCTATCATGTTGCCTTACTCCTAGGATCCACCTTGTGTGACTGTTTCAAGGATGAGCTGAGGTAGCGGGGAGAGCTGTGTGGAGCCTAGCACATAGTGGGGGCTCTGCACATATTGGTCCCTTTCATCTCTCTTAAGACTCCATGTGTCCCAAGAGCCTACGAAACTGGGTCTAGAGAAACAATAAGTAGAGTCCTGTCCTTAGACTATGGGCCTTCACCCTCAGAACCTGCTCTTCCTGTCTGTGTGACCTTGGGTGAGTGACCACATGTCTCTGAGCCTCATTAAAATGGGACTCCTGTCTCACGAAAGATAATCATGTAGAGGGTCTGGCCTGGTTAGTACTTGGATGGGAGATAATCATGTAGAGGCTGTGGTTCTCCAGTGGTTAAGACTACAGGCTTTCACTGCAGGGGGCCTGGGTTCCATCTTGGTTGGGAGACGAAAGATCCCACAGGCTGCACGGCGCCGCTAAAAAAAAAAAGAAATCGTGCAAAGAACTAAACAAAAGGCAGTTGTTATTATTCTTTTGCCTCATCACCTTCATCAGCATCTCTGTTAAGAAAATGTACCATCTCTTGCTATGCCTGGCACACAGTAGGTGCTTGATAAACATAATTTCGAGGAGAAACGGACTCAGAAGGGAAGTGTATTAGACTGTGAGCCGCCATAGGGCTCTCAAGCTTTTGGAATCGGAGTGGGGCTGCCAGTCCTGCATCTGGTTTCCTGGAGTAAAGGGGACCTGGAACACCTGGGGAAGCGTCGGGAACCACAGCGGCTGCCCGAGGTGGTGGGCGTCACTGGGAGCGTTCACAGGTGTGGCCTCTCTGAGCCCTCGTGGGCTGGCGCTCGGGCTGGGTGGGCGGTGAGGGCCGCCTGCAGAGTTCCCCCACAAGGTCCTGCACAAGCAGCTATCTCCTTATTCGGCTCCAGCTGCTGCACCTGACCAGACGCGCCAGGAGAGACCGGACCACTCCACACAGGGCAGCATATCGGGGATGCTGCAGCACACCACTGAAGAGCGACGTGACTTTACGTTACTTTCCCTCTCTGAGCCTCCACAGAAGGCGGCTCTCTGGACGTCTTGGTGGGGCTGAGGCGGGGCCCCCACGGCTGCCCACACAATGCTTCTAGCCAGGAGGAGGGTGTCAAGGATGGTCTGGGGCATGCCCACTAGGGGGCAGTGCAGGGTCAGAGGGACAGTTCATCTCCCTCCCTGCATCCCCACCATCCAGGCAGCCTCTCTGCGGCCTCCTTGGAGGATGACTTCCTCTCAGTCCCCAGCAAGGAATTTCCCAGCTGGAGGACCTTGTGGAAGGGGTTCAACATCTATGGAGAGATGTACCTACTGTGGGCCAGGCTCCCTTCAACACTCATGGTCAGAGTCTGCATCTTGTCCTCCCGAGGGAGTATGAGTGATCCTTTAGCAGCGGCCCAGGATGCTGGGTCGTGAGGCCAGGGACCTAGGTCAAGCCCAGCTTTACCAAAGATCGGCAGTGTAACCCTGGACAACTCACTTCCCCTCTCTGAGATAACAGTTGCCTTCTCTGTGTGCGGGGCACACAGTAGGCAACCAATATATGCATGCTTACTTGCCCTCTGGGCGCCAATCATTTGTCTGAGAAAAGCATCGTTTCCTACAAGTCTGCTTATTATTCTTTTGCCTCATCACCTTCATCAGCATCTCTGTTAAGAAAATGTACCATCTCTTGCTATGCCTGGCACACAGTAGGTGCTTGATAAACATAATTTCGAGGAGAAACGGACTCAGAAGGGAAGTGTATTAGACTGTGAGCCGCCATAGGGCTCTCAAGCTTTTGGAATCGGAGTGGGGCTGCCAGTCCTGCATCTGGTTTCCTGGAGTAAAGGGGACCTGGAACACCTGGGAAGCGTCGGGAACCACAGCGGCTGCCCGAGGTGGTGGGCGTCACTGGGAGCGTTCACAGGTGTGGCCTCTCTGAGCCCTCGTGGGCTGGCGCTCGGGCTGGGTGGGCGGTGAGGGCCGCCTGCAGAGTTCCCCCACAAGGTCCTGCACAAGCAGCTATCTCCTTATTCGGCTCCAGCTGCTGCACCTGACCAGACGCGCCAGGAGAGACCGGACCACTCCACACAGGGCAGCATATCGGGGATGCTGCAGCACACCACTGAAGAGCGACGTGACTTTACGTTACTTTCCCTCTCTGAGCCTCCACAGAAGGCGGCTCTCTGGACGTCTTGGTGGGGCTGAGGCGGGGCCCCCACGGCTGCCCACACAATGCTTCTAGCCAGGAGGAGGGTGTCAAGGATGGTCTGGGGCATGCCCACTAGGGGGCAGTGCAGGGTCAGAGGGACAGTTCATCTCCCTCCCTGCATCCCCACCATCCAGGCAGCCTCTCTGCGGCCTCCTTGGAGGATGACTTCCTCTCAGTCCCCAGCAAGGAATTTCCCAGCTGGAGGACCTTGTGGAAGGGGTTCAACATCTATGGAGAGATGTACCTACTGTGGGCCAGGCTCCCTTCAACACTCATGGTCAGAGTCTGCATCTTGTCCTCCCGAGGGAGTATGAGTGATCCTTTAGCAGCGGCCCAGGATGCTGGGTCGTGAGGCCAGGGACCTAGGTCAAGCCCAGCTTTACCAAAGATCGGCAGTGTAACCCTGGACAACTCACTTCCCCTCTCTGAGATAACAGTTGCCTTCTCTGTGTGCGGGGCACACAGTAGGCAACCAATATATGCATGCTTACTTGCCCTCTGGGCGCCAATCATTTGTCTGAGAAAAGCATCGTTTCCTACAAGTCTGCTCTCCTCACTCTTGAACTGTTCTGGGACACCTCCTCTAGGAAGTCCTCTGCACTGGCAGAGTCAACCCGGAGCTCCTCCACCTTCCTGCTCGTCTCGCAGCAGACGTGTCATCCCCTGGACTGTAACAGTCACTGACCTTGTGGACATGCAAGTCCTCAAAGGCAAGGGCGCAGGTTGTTGGCAGTATCCAGCACAGCTAAGGTAAGAATGATTCAGGTGTACGATCCCAGCTACTAAAAATGTTTATGCCTTTATTTTTAGCCAAGGATGTGTTCACCCAATTCTCAATTCCATACCTGGGGAAACCAAAGCATAGAGAGGGGAGATGGCTTGTGTAACAAACACATGTGTGGCATGTATTATATAATACATACACGCTATGTAACTCACTTACTCCTCACAAACGGGGCTCTCAAAGTTTGTTCCTTGGACCACCAACATCAGCATCACCTGAGAACTTGCCTGAAATGCAGAGTCTGGGGCTCCCTTCAGAAGGGCTGAATCAGAAACTCTAGGGTGGGCTCAACTGACCTGGGTTTCGTCAAACCCTCCAGGGATTCTGATGCACTACAACATTTAAAAACCGCTGCCTTGGGCTTCCCTGGTGGTCCAGTGGGTAAGGCCACCGACTTGCAGTGCAAGGGGCGCCGGTTCAATTCCTGGCCTGGGAAGATCCCATGTGCCGCGGAGCGGCTGGACCGATGTGTCCAACTACCGAGCCAGCGCTCTGGAGCGCATGCACCCAGAGCCGGTGCTCTGCAACAAGACAGGCCACTGCAATGGAAGGCCCACACAGGCCAAAGGACAAAGATGGATGAAAATAAATAAATGAAAGACCAATAGAAGTGGCCAACAAAAAAAAAAGGTCAAAACCAAAAAACCGCTGCCTTGGGCTTCCCTGATAGCTCAGTGGTAAGGAGCTCGCCTGCCGATGCAGGAGACATGGATTCGATCCCTGATCCAGGAAGATCCCACATGCTGCAGAGCAACTGAGCCTGTGATCCACAACTATGGAACCTGTGTTATAGAGTCTTGGAGCCAAAAAAGAAAAAGAAAAGAAAGGAAACAAACAAAACCACTGCCTTGCAAGAGCTCTACCAAGTCACTATTCCCATCTTACAAATCGGGTAGTTGAGGCACAAGGACAGCAATTTGTCCAGCTGTAACTAGGGTACCGGGATTCTAATCCAGCTGGTTTGTCTCCAGAAACATGTCACCACGGAGTTAACATCCAAATCAAAAGATGGATCAGGGAATTTCCCTGGTGATCCAGTGGTTAAGACTCTGCGTTCCCAATGCAGGGGGCCTGGGTTTGAACCCTGGTCAGGGAACTAGATCTCAAATGCCGCAGCTAAGACCCAGGGGAGCCAAATAAATAAATGATTTTTAAAAAAGAAAAGCATGTCAAAAAAGGATCAGCAATCTTTGGCCATTCACTAATAACTCTGTATTGAACATCTACTGTATGCAAGGCATCCTGCTAGGTGCTGTGACCTAGGGGCCTCGCTCTCACTGTTGCTAATCTAAGGGAGGGAGTGGGGTTGGGAGTTGCGAGGGGTGGGGAGCAGGGGGGTCGGGGCGGAGATCTTGTCAGTTAACATGCAAGAGACGGACTGGGAGACCGGCAGGACGGCCTCTTTAAAAGGCGGGGCCTGGCCAGCGGAACTTCAACGAGCCCCTGAGGAGCACTTCCGGTAGGCTGGCCCCACTACGCCCGGAAGTGCCTTAATAGAGCGAGAGCCGCGCCGCCGAAGCGTAACCGCTATGGGCCGCAACAAGAAGAAGCGAGACGGCGACGACCGGCGGCAGCGGCTCATTCTGAGCTTCGACGAGGAAAAGCGGCGGTGAGTGCCAGGGCTGGAGTGGACCGCCTGCGGGCCGCGGGGCAAGGCCGAGGCCGGGCCGGCGGGCGCACGCGCACGCGGAGGGCCCTTCCGGTCCCGCCTTCTCGGCGCGGTGCGGGTTGGCTCTGCGGCGGCTGGAAGCGGCTTCTTCGGGTCCGCGGCCGGGAGGAATGGAACCGCCCGCCCCGCCCTCGCTTTTCTTCTCTGCCCCATGTTCCGCCCCGCGCTGCGGTGCGCGCCTCGGGTCTCTGAGCGGTGAGGTCGACCTCCCCAGCCCCGCGGCCCCGCTCGCTGTAGACTAAGCTGTTTTGGATGATCAGGAAAGAAACGAGTGCCTTAAGTTCTTTTATTCACCAAACGAATACTAACTCCTTAGGGGTATGCGCTCCAGCAGCTCTCGAGAGTCGGGGCCGGGAGCCTTAGCGTCCTGTCCATCCCATGACCCCCACGCGGAGTGATGGTGGGTCCGCGAGACGTCCGGTGGTGGGGCCCAGAATAGATAGGAATGGTGCAGCCAGCTTTACGGAGACGAGGAGCTGAGCTCAAAGGGGGGCGGGAGGGCAATGCTGGGCGACGCGGGGTTTGAACCCTGGTCAGGAACTAGATCTCAAATGCCGCAGCTAAGACCCAGGGAGCCAAATAAATAAATGATTTTTAAAAGGAAAAGCATGTCAAAAAAGGATCAGCAATCTTTGGCCATTCACTAATAACTCTGTATTGAACATCTACTGTATGCAAGGCATCCTGCTAGGTGCTGTGACCTAGGGGCCTCGCTCTCACTGTTGCTAATCTAAGGGAGGGAGTGGGGTTGGGAGTTGCGAGGGGTGGGGAGCAGGGGGGTCGGGGCGGAGATCTTGTCAGTTAACATGCAAGAGACGGACTGGGAGACCGGCAGGACGGCCTCTTTAAAAGGCGGGGCCTGGCCAGCGGAACTTCAACGAGCCCCTGAGGAGCACTTCCGGTAGGCTGGCCCCACTACGCCCGGAAGTGCCTTAATAGAGCGAGAGCCGCGCCGCCGAAGCGTAACCGCTATGGGCCGCAACAAGAAGAAGCGAGACGGCGACGACCGGCGGCAGCGGCTCATTCTGAGCTTCGACGAGGAAAAGCGGCGGTGAGTGCCAGGGCTGGAGTGGACCGCCTGCGGGCCGCGGGGCAAGGCCGAGGCCGGGCCGGCGGGCGCACGCGCACGCGGAGGGCCCTTCCGGTCCCGCCTTCTCGGCGCGGTGCGGGTTGGCTCTGCGGCGGCTGGAAGCGGCTTCTTCGGGTCCGCGGCCGGGAGGAATGGAACCGCCCGCCCCGCCCTCGCTTTTCTTCTCTGCCCCATGTTCCGCCCCGCGCTGCGGTGCGCGCCTCGGGTCTCTGAGCGGTGAGGTCGACCTCCCCAGCCCCGCGGCCCCGCTCGCTGTAGACTAAGCTGTTTTGGATGATCAGGAAAGAAACGAGTGCCTTAAGTTCTTTTATTCACCAAACGAATACTAACTCCTTAGGGGTATGCGCTCCAGCAGCTCTCGAGAGTCGGGGCCGGGAGCCTTAGCGTCCTGTCCATCCCATGACCCCCACGCGGAGTGATGGTGGGTCCGCGAGACGTCCGGTGGTGGGGCCCAGAATAGATAGGAATGGTGCAGCCAGCTTTACGGAGACGAGGAGCTGAGCTCAGACGGAGGGCGGGGAGGGCAATGCTGGGCGACGTCAGGAATCTCGGGGAAACATCGGCAAGACCTAGAGCCCTGGGCACATGGGGTGTTGGTCCAGGGGAGAGTTTACGGGGGTCTGGGAGAAGGTGGACTTGAAAGCCCCACTTGACGAGGCCTACTTCACGGAGTAGTAGAGTTTGCCAGAGAAGATACCCTCACGTGTTCTCGATTCAGAGGCTCTTCTGTGCCCACCACCTGGCAGCTGAGAGGCCTGGAGGGTAGTGAGCGGAGAGAGGCAGCACCTCCCTCTTCTTCCCTGGCCTTGCACTCTCTGTGACTTTAGACAAGTAACCTTGCCTCTCTGTGCCTGAGTGTCTCCCAGCTGTACGTGGGGCATGGGTACCGAAGGCAGGTTGCTGTTAAGAGGACTCTAGTTAACATTTGCACGGTTTGGGAATGGTGCCTGGCATGCAGTATAAGCCTTCTTCCCCCGCCCCCCTTTCTGGAGCAAGCCCCTCTTTCCTTGTGCCCTGACTTTTCTCTCTTGTCTCTTTGTTGTAGGGAGTACCTGACAGGCTTCCACAAGCGGAAGGTGGAGCGGAAGAAGGCAGCCATTGAGGAGATCAAGCAGCGGCTCAAGGAGGAGCAGAAGAAGCTCCGGGAGGAGGTGCGGAGGGAGAGGGCAGGAGAGTGTCGCCGACTCCCCGGACCCCGCAGCCGGGACCCCGCAGCTGGAACAGGGGCACCTGCAGGGCGAAGGGGAGGGGCGGGCCAGCCTGGGGAGCAGTGGATAGACGCCACGGGCCAGGTCTGGGGAGGGTTTAGGGCGAGATCTCTGGAAGCCAGTGGCCTAAGCGTCCTGGAAGTGGGCGGTGCCTCTGCCTGAGGCGGGGCTGAGAGGCCATCCTTACCGAGTCCCCTTCCCTTTGGTCTCAGCGCCACCAGGAGTACTTGAAGATGCTGGCCGAGCGGGAGGAGGCGCTGGGTAAGTCCTGGCCTGGAGGACAGCCAGTAGGTTGAGTTTATATACCCGCTGGTGGATGGGAGGCGAAGGAAGGACGTGAAGGCTGCAGAGAGGTTGACACCCCTCGCTTTAGGGGTTTCGGCGGTGACCCTGGAGCCGGGGGTGTCCTCAGGGACCTCTAAACGTTAGTGGATCAGAGGCCAGGAGGAGACAGACCGCTTGGTAGACGGCGCCTGAGCAGAAAGCCCAGTTTCTGAGACCTGGAGGGGCTGGGCGTGGCGGCGGCTCCTGGGGTCCAGGAGGGACCGGTTGGCCTGAGGGGTCCCTGGAGCAGGAAGGGAAGAGCTGGGTCATTGACAGCATCTGTCTGCAGGCCCGGCTCTGGAGCCGGTGACTCCTGGATGCCCCCCTGGAGGCAGAGGGGTCATTGCACTCCAGGAGTGGGGCCGCGGGCGGTGCTGGAGCCTTCTTTCCCGTGCCCGGGGCTGAGGCCTGGTCCTGTGCCCGCTCTGCACAGAGGAGGCGGATGAACTGGACCGACTGGTGACAGCAAAGACGGAGTCGGTGCAGTACGACCACCCCAACCACACGGTCACCGTGACGACCATCAGCGACCTGGACCTCTCCGGAGCCCGGCTGCTTGGGCTGCCCCCACCCGAGGTGGGTCTCCCTCCCAGTCTGGGGAACGGAGGGATGCAGGGTGAGCCTGCCTTGTTGGGGGCGATCACTGAGCACTGGTCCATGTCCTGAGGATTCCAGTACGAGGGGCCCGTTCCTCTGGGTCACGCTCCACGGTCAGGACCAAGTCTCGGACCCTGGGGCTTCAGAGACTGGCTCCGGCACCAGCTGGAGGCAGGTTTCTCTGTCTCGCCCACTTCCCTTCCCGGTCCACTGGGGGCGCTGACGCTCGCAGCTGCCTGTCCGGTGGCTGTGAGGATGGAGGTGGTGGGCTCACCCGCGGCACTCGAGAGCGGCTGGCTGGGCTCGCTCCCCTGCAAGCCTGTAGCTGCGCTCCGACCCGGGGGGTGAGTCATAGCAAGTTTCAACCAGCGCTTAAAAATACACAGGGAGAAACAAAATTAAATAAAAATAAATAAATAAACAGGGAGGGCTTTCCTGGTGGTCCAGTGGGTGAGGACACCACCTTGCTGTCCATGGGGCGCCGGTTCGATCCCTGGCCTGGGAAGATCCCACGCGCCGTGGAGTGGCTGGACCGATGTGTCCAACTACCGAGCCGGAGCTCTGGAGCGCATGCGCCCAGAGCCGGTGCTCTGCAACAAGAGAGAGGCCACTGCTATGGGAGGCCCACACAGGCCAAAGAACAGAAAAGATGGATGAAAATAGATGAGACCTGGAGGGGCTGGGCGTGGCGGCGGCTCCTGGGGTCCAGGAGGGACCGGTTGGCCTGAGGGGTCCCTGGAGCAGGAAGGGAAGAGCTGGGTCATTGACAGCATCTGTCTGCAGGCCCGGCTCTGGAGCCGGTGACTCCTGGATGCCCCCCTGGAGGCAGAGGGGTCATTGCACTCCAGGAGTGGGGCCGCGGGCGGTGCTGGAGCCTTCTTTCCCGTGCCCGGGGCTGAGGCCTGGTCCTGTGCCCGCTCTGCACAGAGGAGGCGGATGAACTGGACCGACTGGTGACAGCAAAGACGGAGTCGGTGCAGTACGACCACCCCAACCACACGGTCACCGTGACGACCATCAGCGACCTGGACCTCTCCGGAGCCCGGCTGCTTGGGCTGCCCCCACCCGAGGTGGGTCTCCCTCCCAGTCTGGGGAACGGAGGGATGCAGGGTGAGCCTGCCTTGTTGGGGGCGATCACTGAGCACTGGTCCATGTCCTGAGGATTCCAGTACGAGGGGCCCGTTCCTCTGGGTCACGCTCCACGGTCAGGACCAAGTCTCGGACCCTGGGGCTTCAGAGACTGGCTCCGGCACCAGCTGGAGGCAGGTTTCTCTGTCTCGCCCACTTCCCTTCCCGGTCCACTGGGGGCGCTGACGCTCGCAGCTGCCTGTCCGGTGGCTGTGAGGATGGAGGTGGTGGGCTCACCCGCGGCACTCGAGAGCGGCTGGCTGGGCTCGCTCCCCTGCAAGCCTGTAGCTGCGCTCCGACCCGGGGGGTGAGTCATAGCAAGTTTCAACCAGCGCTTAAAAATACACAGGGAGAAACAAAATTAAATAAAAATAAATAAATAAACAGGGAGGGCTTTCCTGGTGGTCCAGTGGGTGAGGACACCACCTTGCTGTCCATGGGGCGCCGGTTCGATCCCTGGCCTGGGAAGATCCCACGCGCCGTGGAGTGGCTGGACCGATGTGTCCAACTACCGAGCCGGAGCTCTGGAGCGCATGCGCCCAGAGCCGGTGCTCTGCAACAAGAGAGAGGCCACTGCTATGGGAGGCC
Source organism: Tragulus kanchil (assembly GCA_022376925.1). NCBI lineage: Eukaryota > Metazoa > Chordata > Mammalia > Artiodactyla > Tragulidae > Tragulus > Tragulus kanchil. The sequence continues at coordinate 180,480,645 of JAIOJX010000004.1, read as the reverse complement.
CACACAGGCCAAAGAACAGAAAAGATGGATGAAAATAGATGAATGAAAGACAAATAGAAGTGGCCAAAAAACCCCAAAACAAACAGGGAACAGAATATCATTGAAAATATCAGCATCACAGCAAATGTTGTCTTCTAAAAGGTTTGTTTCAGCTAAGCGTGTGTCTGAGTGTGTCGGGATTTATGCGTGTGTGTGCGTGTGTGGTTAGGCACCCGGTCAGCCATGTCCCCTCGCGTGGGTCACAGTGTCCTTTGGTTCCAGAGCCGCCGCTTTTATCACCTACTTTTTGAGCTCACCCTTGCCTCGAACTTGGGTCTCTTCTGTCTAGTCTGACGCCCAGACCGGCCTCATCCGCGTGTGAGCGTTCTTCCGGTCGTGAGCGCTGGAGTGTGTCCACCGCAGGCCATGGCGGTCAAGGGCTTCGGAACCCACCTGTGCCTGTGTCATCCGGCTTCAGGACATGTGGCCTTCCCCTCCACGGCCTTCTCTGAGCCCTGGGCGGGTATGGGAGGCCGCAGAGTGCAGACGCCCAGGCCTGCTGATCCGCCTTTCCTGTCCTGTGCTGCTTTAGCAAGGGGCCAGGCCCGGGTCTGAGGAGGCGGCGTCATCCATGGAGAAGCTGACCAGAGCCTTACCCAGGAAGTCCAGAGACCCTCTGCTCTCCCAGCGGTGAGCCCAGCCCTCTGCTGCCCTGTGAGCCTGCTCCTCTGGCCGGCATTGGGACAGTCATCTCCCGCTGGCCCGTCGTGGGTGGTGAGGGGTGGAGGAACTGGGGCTAAGAGCCCTTTTCACTGTGAGCTGAAGAGCTGGCAGGCCCTCTGGGGCCAGAGCACGTTGCCTTTGGCATTTGGGGCCTGTCTAGACTTCCTGTCCGTGAGCCGGGCTGTCAGGCACCCCTCAACCCAACCTTTCAGCCGTATCCTGTTCCCAGGGGTACACCAAGGCCTGAGCCTCACCAGCCTTCCACCTTCCCATAGGATCTCCTCTCTCACGGCCTCACTGCACGCGCACAGTCGCAAAAAGGTCAAGAGGAAGCGTCCCCGCCGGGCCCAGGACGCCACCAAGAAGCCCCCGAGCGCCACACGTACCAGCAAGAGCCAGCGCCGCCGGCTGACAGGCAGGGCCCGGCTGGGCGGGGACTGAGCCCCCGGCCCCGCTGCGCCTCCGCCTCGGCCGCGGGACCTGGCCTGGCTCCGCTGGCTGTCCACAGCTCTGGCGGCGGCTCTGCCGCGCAGCCTCGCGAGGCCACCCCGCTCTGGCCCGGGGCTTGGCCTCCAGAAGGTGCAGGAGGCTGAGAGGAGGCCTCCTCAGACAGCCTCCAGGGCCAAGTTCGAGGTGTCCTTCCGTATGTGTCCCTCACCAGACCGTCATCAGATTCGTGAAACCAAACGCACGTGTGGTCGCCTTGTCCATGGCCCTGATGCCACACCCCACGGTCAGATGTCTGGGGTGGTGGAAGCTCCTGCAGGTCCCCCTGTGGGTGTGGAGAGGTGGGCTAGCCGGCCCCTGATGGAAGTGAAGACCAGCGCCACCCCTGGTAGAAGTCAGAGTCTGCCCAATGCCAGTGGGCGAGCAGCCCTGGCCTCTGCCTGCTCCTGGCTGGGACGTTGGGCCTGTGCCTTCTCCTCGGCCTTGCTGGTCTCCTCCGCTGAAATAGAAGGGGTGGAGATGGGGCACCCTGGAGGAGTCTCGCCTTCAGACTCGGGCAGCTTCCCCAGGCTGGTGGAAGCTCCCCACAACCCAACAAAGCAAGAGTGGTTAGCCCTTTGTAAAGAAGATACGTCTCCTCTCGCCTGAAAGGGTGGTCCTTTCAGAGGGGGCGGCAGGTGCTCGATGAGGGCTGCCAATTCTTCACACCTCGGTGGACCTTCAGACGGGGCTTCAGAGCCGATGAACCCAGCCTTGCTCCTTCCTTGACCCACGTCACTCCTGCTCCCCTCTTCTGACAGAGCGGGGCTGGTGGCAGGTCCAGGTCCGCCTGCCGCAGGTGGCTGTGGTATGGGTGGGAGCAGCCGGACCACCTGTTCTGGACATGCAGACCCACTTGCACTGACTGGTTGCTGCGATTGTGGGCCAGGGCCTAGGAATTCCAGGTTGCACCTCAGCTAGGAGAGCTTTGCCAGGCCCTCTCACAGGACGGCAGAGGAGAGAAGGATGAGCTCTTGGCCCCAGTGAAGCTGGTGGACTAGTGAGCGCATGTGAGGGGAATGCAGGTTCTGCCCTGCCCTGGGGGCGGGAGGCTCCTGGAGGAAAAGGGGCAGGGGTCTGGGGTCTGCAGACAGGCCTTCCCCTCCACTCAGCCCTGGAGGGCCTGCCAGGAGCAGCCGTGGCCCTGCGTTGGGCAGGTGCTCTCCTGTCGCCATCAAAACCCACCATCTGCAACTTCCTTGGTGGTCCAGTGGGAAAGCGTCCACCTGCTAATGCTGAGGACATGGGTTCGATCCCTGTTCTAAGCCCGTGTGCCATAACTACCGAGCCCATGCTCTAGAGTCTTCTTGCTACAACTAGAGAAAAGCTTGTTAGCCACGGAGACCAAGCACAGCCAAAATAATTCCATTATTTGGCACTGGCTGGCGTGGGTCTGAAAGCCAAAACTGGCCATGGGAACATGAAGCTCGGGGCTTACATCTGGGAAGCCCTGCGACCTGCCTTCTCGGCTCCTTCCACCTGCTCTCCCTGCTGCCTTCCTGTGGTCCTCCCTGGGTGGCTGGGGTGGGGGCCCCTCGCCCACTTGGCTGCCCCCATCCAGGGCAGCGAGCGGGGCCTGCTGGGGGCCATACCAGTGGTTCTGGTTCTGGACGCAGGGCAGTGAGTCTCCCCTCAGGCCTGTGGGAGCGGGAGCAGAGATGAGCCTGGCCCACTGTGAGCTCCCCGTGCTGCCCTCCCTGGAACTTGCTCTGCACGTAAGGTGTCATAAGACACTGACCTCACAGGCCTGCCGGAGGCTAGGGTGAGACCACGTGGGTGAACCACTTCCAGGCTCCCGGCTGCGGGTGCTCCTCCCGTGTGCGCAGCTGCTGCTCGGACGCCGACCTGCTCTCCATCCCCGGTGACAGGGTCTCACAGTGTACAGTCTACGCTTGTAACGTTTACGCGTATTAAATTCTCATCTATTTTCTCCCACGTGTACCCATTTTGTCTATCAAACCAGGCAAATTGGATCATGGTGATTTTTGCCAGTCCTAGGATTGAAAGGAGTGGAGTTGGAACCCTCTGGAGAACTTTTCTCTCCATGTTCTTCCTGGATTCTTCTGTCACTTTCCATCCCGGAGACCCTGTGGGTTGAGGCCTTTAGGAGCTTAAGAAAGATTAGAGTTAGCTACCTATGTAATATGAAAAAAGACTTTTAAACAACTAGCTTATGTAAGACAAGAGTTCTCAGGTTGACAGAAATGGAAGGTAGTGAGCCCGGAGCTGAGGGGGCGGGCTTTTAGCTTTATGTGCCATTTTCAACACACAGGTTCCGCCTCGTGGTCCAGAATGGCTGCCTGAGCCTCGGCCATCCTCACTACCTCTCAGCTACAGAGAGGAGGGAGGAGCGAAGGTCAGGGCCCTCCTTTTAGACGCCCACGATGCTTGCGCTGTGAGGCAGGAGAGGCTTAGGGCGGGACTAAGAGGGAGCTTCTAGCGGCTGGGACCACGATCTCACTAATGTACTCACTACTTGGGGGCTGTGTTACTCAAGGGAGAATCCCAGCTGTGGAACTGTGGAACCTATAGCAGACCCTTATCTGCTCCGGTGACCACACTGAACTTCCTGATGGGTCAGACCTGTGCTAGCAAAACAGGGAGCAATGACCATGGTTGCCAGCCAGGGCTCAGTAGAGAACTCTCCCAGTAGGATCTGTTTTGGGGAGGCCTGATTCTCCCCGGGGGGTGAGGTGAGAAGGCCAGGTGGAGCCGCCCCTGGGTCTAGAACTAAGGAGAGGGATTGTATGTCAAGAAAGGCTCAGCTTCCTTTTCCAAACTCCCCTTGACCCTGGGCCTTCCCTGGAGGTCCAGTGGCTGAGACTCCATGCCCTCAGTGCAGGGACCCCAGTTCAATTCCTGGTCAGGGAACTAGATCCCCCATGCTGTGACTAAGAGATCCTGCATGCCACACCTAAGACCCAGTGCAGCCAACTAGGTAAGAAAACAATCACCTTGACCTTGATGTTCCCTAGACTTGAGCTGTTGCCGTCCCTTTGGCTATGTGGATGGTTCTGGGAAGAGGGTCCCAGTTCATCCTGAGCTTCCCGTGCTCACTCCTGGCTCTTCTGTGAGCAGGTCTGTTTAGCAAAGTCCTCCTGTTCTTAGCAGGCACCTGCCTCCAGACGCTGCAGAAGCCCGTTAGGTGCTCACAGGCCGCCCTCAGCCTTTCCCACTCTCGCTGTCCGCTCCAGGAAGCCTTCCCTGAACCCTGGGAATTAATCCTTTCTCCATCCGGGCTCCAGGCATACTTTGTGTTTCTTTTAGATAATGAACATGTTAGAACCAGCTTCCCTCCTCTCTCCCCAGCCAGGCCCTGAGGAGAGTGGGAAGCGGTAACGGTCATTCTGTGTATCTGTTCCTGGCACAGGACCTGAATCGCTGGGTTTTCAGCCAGTCTTGGCTGAATTACACCAAGCTCAGTCCCCTGCAGCCAGTGTTCCCATATGACCCTTGACACAAGCTTTCTGAGAATCCTCTTAGCCCCTGCGCTGGGGCCTGGTGTCTTAACCCCTGGTCCTCCAGGGAAGGCCCAGGGTCAAGGGGGGTTTGGAAAAGGAAGCTGAGGCTTTCTTGACATCCAGTCCCTCCCCTCCCCATTTCCAGTCTTGCTTGCCTGCCTTGCTTGCCTGCCTACAAGTTTCTGAATGTAGTTTTTCCTCCTCCTCACCATAACCATCGCCCTCAGGGCTGTGCTGAAACCTTCCCTGTCCAGTGACCTTTGCCCTCTCCTTTCCCTCTTAGTCACCAGTCATAGTGACTAAAGAACCAAAAGAAGATAGGACATTTATCGAGCACCTCCAGTGTGCCAGTGACATCATCAGCTCACAACACCCCCGTGACATGGGCACTGGCACCACTGGACAGATGAGGAAACTGAGGTACATCCAAAATTACTCTGTCTCAGCAAATGAGGCATGACCTTCAGTCTCATGGGGAGACAGACACATGGAATTCACCCTAGAGGTCCGAGTTCAAGAAACTGTAGGCCCAGGGGTGGAGCACAGAACAGACAAGAGGGGACATCGACCTGAGTCTTGAAAGGTGGCTTGGCCAGACGGATGCCAGAGGGGATGGGCGGGCAAGCAGAGAGCCCCTGGTGAGGCTGGTCAGAGGAGACGAAGGCTCCGCAGAGGGCTGCGGGGACCAGACCCTGATGAGGCTCAGGTGCTGAGCTGCGGGCCTGGGCCCTTATCCTGTGGGCAGCAGGAGCCCTGAATGGGGCAGAGGGGTTTAGCCTGGGGAGCCAGAGTCGCCCTGATGGAGGGTGCACCGTGGGTAGGGGGATGCTGGAAGCTCCAACTCTACAGGAATAATCCCGGCGGCCCGTGGTTAGGGCTGTGCATTTCCACTGTGTTCAGCCCCTGGTCCGGGAGCTAGGATCCCGCAAGCTTTGCAGTACAGCCCCAAAAATAAAATCCAGGGGAGGGGGCTTCCCTGGTGGTCCAGTGGGTGAGGACACCGCCTTGCAGTGCAAGGGGCGCCGGTTCGATCCCTGGCCTGGGAGGATCCCACGTGCCGCGGAGTGGCTGGACTGATGTGTCCAACTACCGAGCCAGTGCATGCGCCCAGAGCTGGTGCTCTGTAACAACAGAGGCCACTGCAATGGGAGGCCCACACGGGCCAAAGAACAAAGACAGATGAAAATAGGTAAATGACAGACCAATAGAAGTGGCCAAAAAAAAAAATCCAGGGGAGAGGTGGGCCCTCCTTTTGTGCACACGCCGCTTGCTGTCTCACCTCGTGTTTACTGAGCCCCCGTAGGGAAGTGAAGCAGTATTAGGTGCTTAAGCACTGAGCAGAACAGAGTGATCCTTGCACTGAGGGACTTAACATTCCCTGAACTGTATCTAGGGGGTGGATAGGAGACATTGGAGGAGAGAGAATATTAATAACATTTATTGAGCGCTCACTGTTTACCCTCCCTCTTTACCTGATTTAACTCACTGAGTTCTTATTGGTAATCCCCCAGGGTAGGCAATTCCAGTAAGTCCATTTTGCAGGAGAGGCATACTGAGGTAACCCCATCCCATGTCGATGTACATCAGGACATCGTTGTAGCTGAGCTCTAACTACTCACTGACTCTCAGTTGGAGCTGGGATTTAAGCTGTGGGTGGTTTCTGGCTGGGCACATGTATATCTCCAGGGAAAGACCCAGAACGTAAGTATGCTGCCCATGGGTTCTTCCTTACATAAGTCACACCCTAACACTGCCAGACTAGCTGAACAAGGCCAAAGAAATGGGAGGCAGAGATCCAGGCTCTCTGGGGTGCCACTCACAAGGTCGACAATGTGAAAGACACCCCAGGAACAATGGGAATCCTAGCACAGGATACTAGCAGAGGGAGCTCCCCCTTAAGGCTGGGGCAGCCAGGGAGGGCTTCCGGGAAAGGGTGGCATTTACATCATCACTTGTTAAATTGTGTCCAGCTCTTTTGCAGCCTCATGGGCTTTAGCCCGCCAGGCTCCTCTGTCCATGAGATTTCCCAGGCAAGAACACTGGAGTGGGTTGCCGTTTCCTTCTCTAGAGTATTTTCCTGACCCAGGGATTGAAACCATGTCTCCTGAACTGCCCACTCCATCCTGAACCAGGACGACTAATTCAAGGGAGCTACTGAGCCCCTAGGGAAGCCCTAAGTCATCACCAAAAGACAACAACCTGCAATTTACCATTTCAGAAACATTGCATAAAAGAGAAGTCCTAAGGATTAGTTTGGTGACTCACAAAGAGCTTAAAAGCAATTTAACTTAGTCATATTTTAAAAGCTTGAGGTTTCATATAACACTTCAGATTTCCAGGTTCTCCCGTAAAAACAAGCCCGGGGCTTTGGATCACCAGTTACTTCCCGGGTAGCCTTGAGCTGGAGCCTGCCCTGATGACCCCTCAGAGCTTCTTGCCTCCCTGCCCCGGCTCAGCTGGGTCACAGCCCCCTGGATCTCTCTCCAGCCTGGCCAGGCCGCGTGATCCTCCAACAGGCCTGTGAGCAGAGGCCTGCGATGACCATTCCCGCTGGACTGGTGAGGAGGCCAAGGCTCAGGGGGTGCAGTGGGGTTAGAACTGTCCCTCAGTGTTTCGCTTCCCCACATCTCTGCAGAGGGGTACCTGGGCCGAGGGGAGCGGGGTGAGCAGAGAGGTGGCGGTGAGCCTCAGACTTTTCAAGAGCAGAGCGAGGAATGGGAGGCTGGGGCCGAAGGCGACGAGGGGCGAGGCTGCCTGGCTGCCGCCTGACGGCCCAGGCCACCCACAGAGCTCAGAGTGGGTGTTCAGGCCGAGCACGGTCACTGGGGAACCCAGCCTGAGTTCCCATCTGTCACCGGCCTTCATATATCGAGGCTGAAATTGCCGCTGTCCCTCACAGGCGGGGCTTCCTCCAGCAGCCGCCTTCACCCCTCCCACCGCGCCCTTGGCTGCCCAGCCCCTCCGCCTGCCTCCTTCCGACCATCTCTCCTCCAGCACCGTGACTGCTGCCCAGTCCGCCACCCGCTCTTTCCCCTGCCGTGGAAGGGCAATCAGGCAGCGTCCAGAGCTACAGAGCCCCTCGGGACAGCCCGCCCACCCGGCCCACGGATTCCCCTCCTCACCCTCATGCTCTCCACTCCCGCCTCGCCCCTTCAGCCTGAAACGCTCTTACCCGGGACCTGCAGTTTCACTGCCTCAGCCTCTCCAGGTCTTTGCTAAAAGGTCGCTATCTCCGAGGGGTCTTCCAAGACCAGCTTATTTAAAAGGTAACACCCTGGGAGGGAGGGTCAGGAGGGAGGGGACACGTGTAACTAAGGCTGATTCATGTTGACAAATGGCAGAAATCAGCACAACAACTTTCTAAAGCAGTTTATCCTCCAGTGGAAAAAAAAATCCCTCTCCCCCCAAAAGGGACGCCCTCCCCATGCCAGGCACTTCCACCCTCACCCCACCCGGGCTTCCTTTTTCCTCAGCACCACCACCGGCCAACATACTCCATATACGGCTTGTTTATTTTGTTTGAGATCTTCTGCCTCCACTAGAATGTAAGTGCCATGAAAACAGGAGATTTGCTCTCTTGTTCGCTGACAAGTCCTCAGCACGCACAACTGACAACGCAGGGGCCCCACAAGGACTGAATGAACTGAAGTGTCAGCAGTGCCGCCCTGAGTTGGTTCCAGATCTTACTATGGAGGCTAGAAGGCAGTGGCCATCCCCTGAGCTTCAGATGCAGACCAGGCACCCTCCCACCCTACAGCTCAGAGAGGTCAAGGGACTGTCTCAAGATCACACAGCCAAGATGTGCTAGAGGCCCACTACTCCCTGCTTTGCTTACAGTCCTTGGGGCTAAGCCGGAAGATCATGATCCTTGTTATGAGATGTGTTTTTGCCCACTCCATCTTGAGCCAGGATGACCTGTTCAGAGGTCCGTCTCTCCCACCAGTCAGTGGATGCGCCCTCGCAGAAGAAGCCACGCTTTGTTCATGTTATCATCTCCCTGGTGCCAGCACAGGCCTGGCATGTACCAAGTGTCCTCTGAGTGTCTGGGAGAATTAGTGACTGCCAGTGCTCTGTAGTGGCCGGTAGAGTCCAGACACCCCAGGGTTTTAGTCTTAGCTCTGCCACTGACTAGCTGGGTGACGCTGATGAGTTCGTCAATTGCTCTGATCCTAGTCACTGTGAAATGAGGCTCTTGGTACTTAATCCAATCCTTCTATGTCCTCTTGGATGTAAAAATTTTGCAATATGAGCTGGCACATGGCACAGAATGTCAGCTTAAAAAAGAAGCATATTTAAAAAAAGAAAAAAAGAGGAGCTGGCCATTTTGTAAGTGAGCTTTGCGTCAGTGGAAGTGTGGGAATGAATGTGCAAGTAGTTGAAAAGCCCTGGGCATTTCACCTCGTCCTTAGTACTACTACCTCTATTTTATAGACTAGGAAATTGAGGCACAGAGAGGTTAAAGTCTCTAGCCCAAGGTCTGGGCTAAAGCGAGATTAGGGGGACTGTGGCGGGACTGAACCGAAGGGAAAGAGATTAGAAACAACCAGACCCGCCAGTGCCAGCCGCCTCAAGAGCCCCCCTGGGAACCCCGGCGCTGCTGCTCAGGCTAAACGTGCAGCCGGTCCCGCACTCGGAGTCCTCTGGGCTCCGCCCTCCTCCGCCCCGCCCCCGACCCGCCCCGCCCCCGCCCCGCCCCTTGTCCTTGGGTGGTCCAATCCCACATCCTTCATGTAAATGAAGCATCTAGGGAGAGCCTATGCGAGCGCTGCAGGGGCGTGGTCTTTGTCCACCTCCCGGGCAACGTTCTGATTCATTGTTAAAATAGAGAGGCTGTGACCCTTATCTTACTATGGAGGCTAGAAGGCAGTGGCCATCCCCTGAGCTTCAGATGCAGACCAGGCACCCTCCCACCCTACAGCTCAGAGAGGTCAAGGGACTGTCTCAAGATCACACAGCCAAGATGTGCTAGAGGCCCACTACTCCCTGCTTTGCTTACAGTCCTTGGGGCTAAGCCGGAAGATCATGATCCTTGTTATGAGATGTGTTTTTGCCCACTCCATCTTGAGCCAGGATGACCTGTTCAGAGGTCCGCCTCCCCACCAGTCAGTGGATGCGCCCTCGCAGAAGAAGCCACGCTTTGTTCATGTTATCATCTCCCTGGTGCCAGCACAGGCCTGGCATGTACCAAGTGTCCTCTGAGTGTCTGGGAGAATTAGTGACTGCCAGTGCTCTGTAGTGGCCGGTAGAGTCCAGACACCCCAGGGTTTTAGTCTTAGCTCTGCCACTGACTAGCTGGGTGACGCTGATGAGTTCGTCAATTGCTCTGATCCTAGTCACTGTGAAATGAGGCTCTTGGTACTTAATCCAATCCTTCTATGTCCTCTTGGATGTAAAAATTTTGCAATATGAGCTGGCACATGGCACAGAATGTCAGCTTAAAAAAGAAGCATATTTAAAAAAAGAAAAAAAGAGGAGCTGGCCATTTTGTAAGTGAGCTTTGCGTCAGTGGAAGTGTGGGAATGAATGTGCAAGTAGTTGAAAAGCCCTGGGCATTTCACCTCGTCCTTAGTACTACTACCTCTATTTTATAGACTAGGAAATTGAGGCACAGAGAGGTTAAAGTCTCTAGCCCAAGGTCTGGGCTAAAGCGAGATTAGGGGGACTGTGGCGGGACTGAACCGAAGGGAAAGAGATTAGAAACAACCAGACCCGCCAGTGCCAGCCGCCTCAAGAGCCCCCCTGGGAACCCCGGCGCTGCTGCTCAGGCTAAACGTGCAGCCGGTCCTGCACTGGAGTCCTCTGGGCTCCGCCCTCCTCCGCCCTGCCCCGACCCGCCCCGCCCCGCCCCGCCCCTTGTCCTTGGGTGGTCCAATCCCACATCCTTCATGTAAATGAAGCATCTAGGGAGAGCCTATGCGAGCGCTGCAGGGGCGTGGTCTTCGTCCACCTCCCGGGCAACGTTCTGATTCATTGTTAAAATAGAGAGGCTGTGACCCTTGGCACCCCACCCCCGCACCCCTTGTGTGTGGAAACCCGAGCCGAGGTTAGTACCGCGGGCAGAAAGGATGGGAGGGAAGGACGCTAGTGGGGAAATGCAGGGAAGTGAGGGGCACGGGGAGAGACTGACTAGCTGGACTGAGAGAGGTGCAGGGGTCCATTCTCCGGGTGGGGCATGCATGTCCGCTGAAGGTTTTTCACTGTTACATCCCCACCTAAGTAATTTTAGAGAAGGATTCTGCTAATTGGTTGGGAGTGGGAGGAGGAAGCGGGAGCGGTGAAGGACACGTGTAGTTGAGCACCCCACACTCGCCCCTGGGGAAATAAGCGGCGTTCTCCGTCTGAGGCATGCTCCTTTATGTGGAGGGATCGGGGAGGAACCGCCCAGGCTGGGCAAAACCGATGCGTCCCCACTCCGTCACTGCGCGCAGGGAAGGACGCAGGGAGATAACGGAACCGGGAGCATTAGAGACCCCGGGGCTACCGAAGGGCTAGCGGGTGCCCTGCGTCCCGCTCTGTGCCGGTCCGCTTCCCCAGGTCTAATGGTGAAGGAGCCAGGAATCTTCTCCCTGGTTGCCCCAGAGGAGAAGGTGAAATCCCCCAGCTCTCGGCGGCCGAGATTGGCAACTAAGGCCGGATTTCCTGGCACGCTTTGGAGGAAACTCAGGTAAGAGCAGGTATGAGCAGCTGGCCTGGGGGCCTGGCGAGGTGCGTGTGTGTTTGGGGATATGGATTACCCTCACCCACTCCCATGATAGGGACGAGGAGAGCATGTCCAAGTCACTCTTCAGGGGGCTGGAGCCCTTAGAAGCTCCCAGAGGATTTTCTCTTTGATGAGCTCTGCCAGGCTTGCGGTGTGACCTCATGTTGTTCACGTTCATCTGTGATCTTGTCCTCAACTCTGAAAGTACATGGCTGGCCACTTGCCTCACTCCCAGGGTTTCCCAAGGGACCCGTGTGAGGGGACGGTGGGATCCAGCGCCCCTCGTGCCCACCCGAGAGGGCAGGGAGACACACAGCCTGGGTTTGAGTCCACTTCGGCCACTGGGACGTTGAACAAGTTATGAAATCTACGTGAGAGGTAGTTGCCTCATCTGAAATTAGCATTCATCTAATCCACAAAGCAGGTAACCGTGTGCAAGGGCACTGAACCCCTGGGGTGTGCTGGAACTACCTAGCAGACCTGTAAATGCCTGTGTGAGTGCCTCGTCCCCAGAGGTCCTGACTGGGTGGATCAGGGAACGAACTGGGAGGATGCATTTCAGGAGCAGCTCAGCTGAGCCTGATGCAGGGTCCTCAAAATACACTGCCACCAACACTGCAGTCATGCCTAGAAATCATGCGTCCGATGCTCGGCAGAGTGCCTGCTGCTCGGGAGGTGCTTAAGGAGTGTTTGTTGAGTGAATAAGTGAAGGGAAGAATGAAAGAATTGATGGATAACCTCATTTCCTTGGCTGGCTGGGGTCCAGCTGGGGCTGGAGTTTGGGTCAGCTGGTTTTTGCCCACCTGCCCCCGCCATGCTTCCTAGGCCCCGCCGTTGGACTGAAGGAGCCGCCTGGGGCTGACTCCACTGGTATGGAGCCGGTGGCTGGAAATGCCCCCTGGGGACACTTCGAGGTGGATGTGCCTGCCCAGAGCTGCTGTCAGAACTCCCGCTGCCCTGGGGAGACCCACAGAGCAAGGCAGCAGGTGGGTAGGCTTCCCTGCGTGGTTGGGGTGGTGTGGGACAGGGGTGGGTCTGTGATGGGGTGCGCTTGGCTGGGGTAGTAACTTGTGGCTGAACTCAGACACTGACCTTCCTGTGGACAGAACCTCAGTTTTCCCAGTCTGTGCAATGAGGCAATAGAACCAGGTTAGTGCTTCCCAAAGATCGGTCATTCTCCTCCTGCTCTTACAATTTTTTTTTTTTTTTTTTACTAAGTCTGATATAACCTATTTCTTGCTGTGTGTGCATTAGTACTAAGTTGCTTCAGTCGTGTCCAGCTCTGCAACCCTGTGGACTGGAGCCCACCAGGCTCCTCTGTCCATGGGATTTTACAGGCAAGAAGACTGGAGTGGGTTGCCATGCCCGTGTGAGGGGACGGTGGGATCCAGCGCCCCTCGTGCCCACCCGAGAGGGCAGGGAGACACACAGCCTGGGTTTGAGTCCACTTCGGCCACTGGGACGTTGAACAAGTTATGAAATCTACGTGAGAGGTAGTTGCCTCATCTGAAATTAGCATTCATCTAATCCACAAAGCAGGTAACCGTGTGCAAGGGCACTGAACCCCTGGGGTGTGCTGGAACTACCTAGCAGACCTGTAAATGCCTGTGTGAGTGCCTCGTCCCCAGAGGTCCTGACTGGGTGGATCAGGGAACGAACTGGGAGGATGCATTTCAGGAGCAGCTCAGCTGAGCCTGATGCAGGGTCCTCAAAATACACTGCCACCAACACTGCAGTCATGCCTAGAAATCATGCGTCCGATGCTCGGCAGAGTGCCTGCTGCTCGGGAGGTGCTTAAGGAGTGTTTGTTGAGTGAATAAGTGAAGGGAAGAATGAAAGAATTGATGGATAACCTCATTTCCTTGGCTGGCTGGGGTCCAGCTGGGGCTGGAGTTTGGGTCAGCTGGTTTTTGCCCACCTGCCCCCGCCATGCTTCCTAGGCCCCGCCGTTGGACTGAAGGAGCCGCCTGGGGCTGACTCCACTGGTATGGAGCCGGTGGCTGGAAATGCCCCCTGGGGACACTTCGAGGTGGATGTGCCTGCCCAGAGCTGCTGTCAGAACTCCCGCTGCCCTGGGGAGACCCACAGAGCAAGGCAGCAGGTGGGTAGGCTTCCCTGCGTGGTTGGGGTGGTGTGGGACAGGGGTGGGTCTGTGATGGGGTGCGCTTGGCTGGGGTAGTAACTTGTGGCTGAACTCAGACACTGACCTTCCTGTGGACAGAACCTCAGTTTTCCCAGTCTGTGCAATGAGGCAATAGAACCAGGTTAGTGCTTCCCAAAGATCGGTCATTCTCCTCCTGCTCTTACAATTTTTTTTTTTTTTTTTACTAAGTCTGATATAACCTATTTCTTGCTGTGTGTGCATTAGTACTAAGTTGCTTCAGTCGTGTCCAGCTCTGCAACCCTGTGGACTGGAGCCCACCAGGCTCCTCTGTCCATGGGATTCTCCAGGCAAGAATACTGGAGTGGGTTGCCATGCCCTCCACCAGGACATGTTCCTGATCCAGGGATTGAACCCGCGTCTCTTAGGTCTCCTGCGCTGGCAGGTGGGCGCTTTACCACCAGAGCCACCCGGGAAGTTCATTACTTGCTGTAGGATGTGTTAAATCTGTGCTCTTTTTAAGACTTACACTAAAACAAAAATTGATATCACTATCACAAATAGAAAACTAGGATCATATCCTTCATACGGAAAGCTGAAAGAAAGGAAAAAGAAGAAAAAGTCAGAAAAGTCATTAAATCCTAACTAGGTGGTCCAGTCAGCTCAAGACTCTGAGCCTGAGGCTTCCCTGGCGGTCTAGTGACTACAACTCTCTGCTTCCACTGCAGGGGCACTGGTTCGATCCCCGGGTGGGGAACTAAGATCCCATATACCAGGTAGGGAGGCCAAGAAGAGTTTTTTTTTTTAAGGGGTTTTGAGCCTGAGTCCTGCTGTCTGTGTTAGAAAGGGAGATTGGCAGGTGTTGGGCATTACAGATACCCCACCGGAGACCTTCTCCTTGAAGGTGTGGAAGAAGCAAAAGGGGAGCCCTTCTCTCACTTCTCGAGGGATGAGGTTTCAGGCTCAGCCCTGGTCTGTGTGGGCCCAGGGCTGTGAGACGCACGGGCTGGTGAGTCCTCAAGGGCGCTCGGCCTCAACTCCCTAATGACTCCGGCATGCCCAGTGAGACCTGAAGCCCCTCTTGAGCCTGGTGGCCTCTCCCTGCAGGCGTTAGGCTCTGAGAGGTGGCTGTGATAAGGGAGTTGCTATTCAGCTTTGGAGCCAGGCACCCCGGAGTTCCAGTCCTAGGCTTGGCACTCACCTGCTGTGTGACCTTGGGTCATTGACCTCTCTGGTTTCACTCTCCTGACGGGAAAAGTGGGGCAACAAATCCCTTCACTCGGGGCACCCAGCCCTGCTTTCCCATGTGACTAACTCTGTACACAGTCTTTTACTTTCTTCCTGACTAGAAAACTAAGCCTGGAAGATTCTTTTCTACCTGTCCCAATTCTGCCCTAAATAGCTCCGTAGTCCTCACCCTCAGGTTCAGGGAGCAGATGCCTGAAAGCCCTGTGAGTCCGTCTCCCTTGCAGATGACCTTTACCCCGTGGGTGGGGAGATGTCAAGCTTGGAACAGAAGGAGGGACTTGATCAGTTCTGGTCTCAGCCCCGTGACTTCCTGGTGGGGACCTGGGGCCAGCCCATGTGTTCAAATGTATAGACACAGGTCCTGGTTCAAGAGGTTTCTAGCCTAGCAAGAGAAAGGGAGATGAAGAGAGTAACCATGCCAGCAATTGTTTGATCATGGTTGTGATAAATGTTATAAAGGAACAGCAAGTGGCATAAGGGTAAATGATGTGACATGCGGAATTTTTCTGCTCTTTTAGCGGCTTGGTGAGCGCCACGAGGGCATGGCCAGTGAGGCTGGGGGAAGAGGAGAGGAAGGGAACAGTCTGTGCAAAGGCCCTAAGGCAGAAAGGAGGAGGCACACCTGAGGGTGGAAAGAAGCCTGAGATGGAGAATGGGGCAGGGGCTAGGTCTCACCGGCCTTGTGGGAAGCTGTGGACATGCTGGGGACTTTGGATTTCTCCCTGAGAGGGATGGGGAACCGCTCAAGAGTTTAAACACGGGAGCAATCGATCAGATTTACGTTTTCAAAAGTCACTCTGGCTGCAGGAGCATGGACAGCAGGGAGTGTGAGTGAACCAGGTGACCGAGGAGGAGAAGGTGCAGTTGTTCGTATCAGAGATGACAGAGACGTGGGGATGGAGATACATGGACACATTTCAGGACTAACTGAGTGGTAATGTGGAGGGGCTCTAACATGGCCGACTGCTAATTATTCCCCGAGGCAGGGTTCCTGGGCTAGGCGGTCTGTTTGGATTTGTTTGGATGACTGCGAGGTGCTTGGGGGACTCAGTGGTGATGAGGGCAGTTTATTTACTAGGAGGAGCGCGGGAGCCAGACCTCAGCAGGAGAGAGAAGCTTTCTCACCACCAGGATCTGGCCCTGCTCGTGGATGAGTAGTTTCAAACATGCTGTTAAGTTGTGTCTGACTCTTTTGAGACCCCTGAACTGTGAGCTCCAGTTTCAACAGTGAGAAAACTAAGCCTGGAAGATTCTTTTCTACCTGTCCCAATTCTGCCCTAAATAGCTCCGTAGTCCTCACCCTCAGGTTCAGGGAGCAGATGCCTGAAAGCCCTGTGAGTCCGTCTCCCTTGCAGATGACCTTTACCCCGTGGGTGGGGAGATGTCAAGCTTGGAACAGAAGGAGGGACTTGATCAGTTCTGGTCTCAGCCCCGTGACTTCCTGGTGGGGACCTGGGGCCAGCCCATGTGTTCAAATGTATAGACACAGGTCCTGGTTCAAGAGGTTTCTAGCCTAGCAAGAGAAAGGGAGATGAAGAGAGTAACCATGCCAGCAATTGTTTGATCATGGTTGTGATAAATGTTATAAAGGAACAGCAAGTGGCATAAGGGTAAATGATGTGACATGCGGAATTTTTCTGCTCTTTTAGCGGCTTGGTGAGCGCCACGAGGGCATGGCCAGTGAGGCTGGGGGAAGAGGAGAGGAAGGGAACAGTCTGTGCAAAGGCCCTAAGGCAGAAAGGAGGAGGCACACCTGAGGGTGGAAAGAAGCCTGAGATGGAGAATGGGGCAGGGGCTAGGTCTCACCGGCCTTGTGGGAAGCTGTGGACATGCTGGGGACTTTGGATTTCTCCTGAGAGGGATGGGGAACCGCTCAAGAGTTTAAACACGGGAGCAATCGATCAGATTTACGTTTTCAAAAGTCACTCTGGCTGCAGGAGCATGGACAGCAGGGAGTGTGAGTGAACCAGGTGACCGAGGAGGAGAAGGTGCAGTTGTTCGTATCAGAGATGACAGAGACGTGGGGATGGAGATACATGGACACATTTCAGGACTAACTGAGTGGTAATGTGGAGGGGCTCTAACATGGCCGACTGCTAATTATTCCCCGAGGCAGGGTTCCTGGGCTAGGCGGTCTGTTTGGATTTGTTTGGATGACTGCGAGGTGCTTGGGGGACTCAGTGGTGATGAGGGCAGTTTATTTACTAGGAGGAGCGCGGGAGCCAGACCTCAGCAGGAGAGAGAAGCTTTCTCACCACCAGGATCTGGCCCTGCTCGTGGATGAGTAGTTTCAAACATGCTGTTAAGTTGTGTCTGACTCTTTTGAGACCCCTGAACTGTAGCCCGCCAGGCTCCGCCGTCCATGGGCTTTCCCAGGCAAGAATACTGGAGTGGGCTGCCATGCCCTTCTCCAAGGGGTCTCCCTGATCCAGGGATCAAACCTGCGTCTCCTGCCTTGAAAGGCAGATTGTTTACCGCTGAGCCACCAGGGAAACCCAGTTTCTTTTCTTTTTTTTTTTTAAAGATTTATTTATTTATTTTTGGTGGGGCAGGAGGGGAGCAGGCGGGCCACTTCTAATGGTCTTTCATTTGTCTATTTTCATCCATCTTTTTGTTCTTTGGCCCGTGTGGGCCTCCCATTGCGGTGGCCTCTGTTGTTGCAGAGCACTGGCTCTGGGCGCATGCGCTCCAGAGCTCTGGCTCGGTAATTGGACACATGGGTCCAGCTGCTCCGCGGCACATGGGATCTTCCCAGGCCAGGGATCAAACTGGCGCCCCTTGCACTGCAAGGTGGTGTCCTCACCCACTGGGCCACCAGGGAAGCCCAAAACCCAGTTTCAAACACATGAAGTCATAAAGCCTGTGGGTTAAAAAAGCTGGGCCCGGGCTTCCCCTGGTGGTCCAGTGGATAAGGACACCGCCTTCCAGTGCAAGGGGCGCCAGTTTGATCCCTGGGCTGGGAAGATCCCACGTGCCGCGGAGCGGCTGGACCGATGTGTCCAATCACTGAGCCGGAGCTCTGGAGCGCATGCGCCCAGAGCTGGTGCTCTGCGACAACAGACGCCACCGTGATGGGAGGCCCGCAGGAGCCAAAGAACAAAGACGGATGAAAATAGAGAAATGAAAGACCAATAGAAGTGGCCCCCCCCCCCCCCTCCCTCCCCAACCCGACCCCCGCCCAAAATAAATAAATAAATAAATCTTTAAAAAAAAAAAAAAGCTGGGCCCCCCCCATCCCCCAAGCCTGGATGGAGCTGTGCATTTCCCAGCTGGGTCCTTAGTTACACTCAGGCACAAACTCATCCCTGAGGGTCTGATGTATCCTCTGGGGTTACAGCCAGTTCTGACAGCTTCACCTGTGTTAGAAAACGAGGGATTTCTCACCACCAGGATCTGGCCCTGCTCGTGGATGAGTAGTTTAAAATGCTGTTAAGTTGTGTCTGACTCTTTTGAGACCCCTGAACTGTAGCCCGCCAGGCTCCGCCGTCCATGGGCTTTCCCAGGCAAGAATACTGGAGTGGGCTGCCATGCCCTTCTCCAAGGGGTCTCCCTGATCCAGGGATCAAACCTGCGTCTCCTGCCTTGAAAGGCAGATTGTTTACCGCTGAGCCACCAGGGAAACCCAGTTTCTTTTCTTTTTTTTTTTTAAAGATTTATTTATTTATTTTTGGTGGGGCAGGAGGGGAGCAGGCGGGCCACTTCTAATGGTCTTTCATTTGTCTATTTTCATCCATCTTTTTGTTCTTTGGCCCGTGTGGGCCTCCCATTGCGGTGGCCTCTGTTGTTGCAGAGCACTGGCTCTGGGCGCATGCGCTCCAGAGCTCTGGCTCGGTAATTGGACACATGGGTCCAGCTGCTCCGCGGCACATGGGATCTTCCCAGGCCAGGGATCAAACTGGCGCCCCTTGCACTGCAAGGTGGTGTCCTCACCCACTGGGCCACCAGGGAAGCCCAAAACCCAGTTTCAAACACATGAAGTCATAAAGCCTGTGGGTTAAAAAAGCTGGGCCCGGGCTTCCCCTGGTGGTCCAGTGGATAAGGACACCGCCTTCCAGTGCAAGGGGCGCCAGTTTGATCCCTGGGCTGGGAAGATCCCACGTGCCGCGGAGCGGCTGGACCGATGTGTCCAATCACTGAGCCGGAGCTCTGGAGCGCATGCGCCCAGAGCTGGTGCTCTGCGACAACAGACGCCACCGTGATGGGAGGCCCGCAGGAGCCAAAGAACAAAGACGGATGAAAATAGAGAAATGAAAGACCAATAGAAGTGGCCCGCCCGCTCCCCTCCCTCCCCAACCCGACCCCCGCCAAAAATAAATAAATAAATAAATCTTTAAAAAAAAAAAAAAGCTGGGCCCCCCCCATCCCCCAAGCCTGGATGGAGCTGTGCATTTCCCAGCTGGGTCCTTAGTTACACTCAGGCACAAACTCATCCCTGAGGGTCTGATGTATCCTCTGGGGTTACAGCCAGTTCTGACAGCTTCACCTGTGTTAGAAAACGTAGGGACTTCTCTTCGGTGGTCCAGTGGTTAAGACATCGCGTTGCCAGTGCACGGGGTATGGGTCTGATCCATGGTTGGGGAGCTAAGGATCCATCGTGCCACGGGTCAGGGCCAAAAATAATAAAATAAAATCAAATAGAGAATTCTAAAAATGAAATGCAGAAATGGCCCCAGGCCTCAGAACCGCGGTTTCCCAGAAACCAGCTTCAGCTGCGTGAGGGTCCGGGGCTCCGGACACATCTCTGCTCGGCTGTCAGCGGGTTCTCCCGGGCTGGAAGGTGCTGGGGGGCTGCACCTCAGATCGCCCGGTCTTGACCAGGTCATGCCCAGGTTCTGGACGGAGGGGTGAGGGGCTTAGTGGGAAGGTCTTGCTGTACACCGGACCCCACACAATCCTTTTCAGTGCAGTTAACCTATTATTGATTTAATGCTCATAAAATGCCATTGCACGTTTTTACAGTATTTATTGTAATTAATATATGTAGACCAGGTAGTGTTCTAAGCCCCTTACACGTATTAACTCATTTAATTCTAATGACACCCTTAGGAGGTGGGTCCATTACTCACCCCCGTTTTATAGATGAGCACACCAGTCTCAGAGAAGGAAGCCACGAGCTGAGGTCACTCGGCTGGGAAGTGGAGGCGCCAGGATTGGGCCTGACGTCCGTCTGAGGCCAGAGCCTGTGCTGACCGGCCAGACAGGAAATCAGAGCCGGAGACTAGCGCTGGGCCTGCGCGTGCGGGTGGGAGGTCGTGATGGGGCTGGAGGTGGAGGCAGGGAGCGGTACGGTGACAAACGGGGGTCCTGTGGGGCTCAGCTGCGCTGGGACCCCTTGACGATGCCCAGAAGTCCGCTCCCTCTTCCCTCACGTGGCGAGGTCCCCAGGGCAGCCAAGGCTCCAGGCCGGGCTGCAGATATGACACCTCCCGCTCCTGGGCACTGATCAGAATCAGGCTCGGGGCAGGGGGCGAAACGGAACCCACACGGGCCTCCTCTGCTCCAGTGGCTCGGCAGATGCGCCAGCCCACTCCTGGGCAGCGCCCAGGTCCCCGAGGGGCAGCCTGCCTGGAACCCCGCGTCTCGGTGCCCACTGGGGGCTGCGCCCGGGCTGTGGCCTCCGCCCTGGTTCTGGGCTCCAGAGTCCCCGGGGAGCCCGTGCCCAGGCCCCCGCCCGGCCCCGCTCTCAGGTGAGCCTCCAGGATCAGGTTCCTGCGGTTTCATGTCCTGCATTGTTCTTGGCTGGGCCCTGGCTTATGAAACAGTAATGAGGGGCCCCTGCTCCCGCAGCCGGGCCCTCTAAGGTTTCCGCTGCCTCGGCTGCTGCCGCCGGCCCCGAGTTAGGGCCTGGGAGGGCGGCAGGATGGGGGCCTGAGCCGGAGCCCCCCGGGGACGAAGGTGCTGACAGCCGACAGCCGCCACCGCCGGAGCCCGCTGCCCAGGTAACCCGAGAGGAGGCGGGGTGCAGGGTGCTGTGGCCACTGTCCCCCTACAGGGGGAGGGCTCTGCCACCCCAGGAGGTGGGGAAGAGTGGGGGGGCCTTCCCGGAGACAAGCAGCCGTTCCCCCCGGGTGAGCCCAGCACCTGCCTTCGCAGGTGTGGCCCTGCTCAACGCAGGAGGGAGAGAGAAGCGGCTCCGGGGCCCCACCCCTACTCCTGGGACCTTGACCTTCCAGCCCTGGAGCCCCGGGCTCCGCTTTTGGAGGGCACGTCTCTCCTTTTCTCCCTCTCCTCTCTCAGACTCCCTCTTCCTCCTTCGGACACTTTCCTTCATTCTCCAGGTCAGCTTGACCCTCTCCTCTCCCTCGGTCCGCATCCAAGTCTCCCGGTGACAGAAGAGCCTTTGGGATCCTTCTGTGCCTTCCCACCCTCAGGCACACGCTCATGCATCTGTGCCAACACACACGTGCTTGCCTGTGTGCACGAGTGGATATGCTAATGAGCGTGTCTATAAATGCATATAAACAAACGTACGTGCGCTGTGTCAGCAGACACGCTAGCGTACCCGCAGGCCATGCACACACGTGTACACATGCAAACACCTGCACACATTCAGGAGTGTCGAGGAACACATACCTCTACACACGCACGCCTGCACTTGCCCTGCGCCTCCGCCAGTCCCCAGCCTGGGTCCCCAGGGGCACATCCCGTCTTGAGGAGCTGTCTGGAGACTTCCACACCGCCGGTGCGGGGAGGGGCGGCGCTGGGGGAGGGAGCCCCCACGTGGGCCATGAGCTGCCTCTCCAACCCGGTCTTAGGAGCCTGGGAGCCCTCCCGTTGCCGAGGCGCCCTACTGCGACCTGCCCCGCCGCCCGCCCGCCCCTGAGGACCCGCTCAGCGCCCCGACCTCCAGTCGCCAGACTGTGGTGGGTTCAGGCCGTGGACCAGAGTCTGAGAGGTGGGTGCAACTCTGGGGCCTGCGGAGGGGCACCCTGGATAGCATGCCCTCCCCTATCCCACCCTACACCCCTGTATGATGGCAGCCTCGGCCTGGGACGGCTGCTGGAGTGGGTCACGTGGCCTGTCCACTCGGCCTGGGCACAGACGCAGCGGGCATGTGCCGTGGGCCCTCGCTTGGGGGTTGGAGTAGCCATGCGCCCATCCTGCGTGGGCATGGCCCACAGCCCGCTCACATTTCCTGGTTCCTTTGGCTTTAAAAGATTAAACAGTCTCGCACTGAGGGGTGCAGGCTCACTCCACTCTGGGGCCTCAGTTGGCTACCAAAGTCCCTCTTTGGGACCATGGTGCCTTAGGAGGGCAGAGCTGAGGGTCTAGAAACCCAAGTTCCAGTTTCATCTCCCTTCCTGATGGGCTGTGGGACCTTAAGTTTTGGCCTCTTTTTATATCTCAGTCTCCCTTTTTTTTTTTTTTAAAGAAGTATTGAATCAAATCAGCATTGTTTTGGGACTATGTGTTCGTCCTAGGGGGACATTATTTAAAAACAAAATAACTCTCATCAAATATGTTTCAGAAAGTCTGGGATAAACAAATTTGAATTTTTTTTTTTTTTGCAGGACTAGTCAGAGGCTTTAGTTTGCTAGCATGCGTTTTGCTTTTAGGTGAGGAAGGTAGGACAAGGATATAACAGATCTCAAACTTATTTGACCACAGGCCTCTTTCAAGGGTCTTCACCCTTTTCAATTTCATAGGTGAATCTGTGGGTCACTGGGGATATAGCCGGCACTACCCGACTGGCTTCTTTAAAGCAGGGCTTTCGCTGCAGTGCGCTACCCTGGTCTCCAGGCTGGGGGACCTGTCCCTGCCCCTGGAGCCCTGCTATGTCCCAAAGCCCCCTTGTTAGCCCAGCGCTATTCTGTCTTCTCGGTCTTAGCAAGGTTGGGGGTCTCTCTTCTGCTCCAGGGACATGGAGCCACAGCCCTGAGTCACAATGTTTCTCTGCCTTTGGCTAGCTCTGTGACCTTGTCCCGTCCTTTGACCTCTCTGGGCCTCACTTTCCTCATCTGTAAAATGGGAATCATTACACTCACTTAAAAGGGATGCTCTTGGAGTGAAACGAGGCAGGCCATGTGGAGGCTAGAGCACAGACAGGCCTCTGTGTTAGCTCCCCCTGCCACTCAAACACGGGGCGGGGGGGCGGTGTGTACCTGCGTGGTGGGGGGTGTGCCTCCTAACTCCCATCACTTTGAGGGAAAACGTCATGGGCCTGTCTCCTCTCCCAGGGGCCCGCCAGCAGGGCTCCTGGCAGAGGGCTTCACAGCCGCCTCCAGGAGCCGGGAGCCCAAGGCAGCACCCTATCTGGAGGGCCTGGCCCCCTCCCCGTGCGGCAGCTTCAGCGAGAGCCCTGACTCCGGCACGAGCTCCAGCCCTGCCTGCGAAGCCCCCGATGAGACCAGCGACTCGTCATTGGTGGTGAGACGGGGCGGGAGGCCAGGCCCAGCGCAGGTGTCCACCTGGGGTCCCCCCCCCACAGGCCTCCGGGCAGGGCTGAGCCTCTCCCAGTAGGGAATGGAGCCCAGGTCCTCTGCAGACTTAGCCAGCATGTGGGGCTGCCCGCGGAGGGGCGGGGTCTGCAGGGCCGGCCCGGGGGCTGAGGGTCTGGCCATGAAAAGACGGCAGCAGCGTTTCCGTTGGCAGGAGCTCCTGGGAATCACCAGCTCAACTGCCAAAACGCAGTTCCCAAAGCCGGGGTGGGGTTGTACCAGAGCCAGAGGTGAGGAAGGTAGGACAAGGATATAACAGATCTCAAACTTATTTGACCACAGGCCTCTTTCAAGGGTCTTCACCCTTTTCAATTTCATAGGTGAATCTGTGGGTCACTGGGGATATAGCCGGCACTACCCGACTGGCTTCTTTAAAGCAGGGCTTTCGCTGCAGTGCGCTACCCTGGTCTCCAGGCTGGGGGACCTGTCCCTGCCCCTGGAGCCCTGCTATGTCCCAAAGCCCCCTTGTTAGCCCAGCGCTATTCTGTCTTCTCGGTCTTAGCAAGGTTGGGGGTCTCTCTTCTGCTCCAGGGACATGGAGCCACAGCCCTGAGTCACAATGTTTCTCTGCCTTTGGCTAGCTCTGTGACCTTGTCCCGTCCTTTGACCTCTCTGGGCCTCACTTTCCTCATCTGTAAAATGGGAATCATTACACTCACTTAAAAGGGATGCTCTTGGAGTGAAACGAGGCAGGCCATGTGGAGGCTAGAGCACAGACAGGCCTCTGTGTTAGCTCCCTCTGCCACTCAAACACGGGGCGGGGGGGCGGTGTGTACCTGCGTGGTGGGGGGTGTGCCTCCTAACTCCCATCACTTTGAGGGAAAACGTCATGGGCCTGTCTCCTCTCCCAGGGGCCCGCCAGCAGGGCTCCTGGCAGAGGGCTTCACAGCCGCCTCCAGGAGCCGGGAGCCCAAGGCAGCACCCTATCTGGAGGGCCTGGCCCCCTCCCCGTGCGGCAGCTTCAGCGAGAGCCCTGACTCCGGCACGAGCTCCAGCCCTGCCTGCGAAGCCCCCGATGAGACCAGCGACTCGTCATTGGTGGTGAGACGGGGCGGGAGGCCAGGCCCAGCGCAGGTGTCCACCTGGGGTCCCCCCCCCACAGGCCTCCGGGCAGGGCTGAGCCTCTCCCAGTAGGGAATGGAGCCCAGGTCCTCTGCAGACTTAGCCAGCATGTGGGGCTGCCCGCGGAGGGGCGGGGTCTGCAGGGCCGGCCCGGGGGCTGAGGGTCTGGCCATGAAAAGACGGCAGCAGACGTTTCCGTTGGCAGGGAGCTCCCTGGGAATCACCAGCTCCAACTGCCAAAAACGCAGTTCCCAAAGGCCGGGGTGTGGGGTTCGGTACCAGAGCCAGAGTGGGATTGGTGCCGAGCCCCGCCCTGGTCACGCGCTGCTCAGCCCCGTGACCAGCCCTGGCCTAGGTCTCTGACGGTCAGAGGGAAGGGAGCAGCCCGGGGGCCTGGAAAGGGTGGGGGTGGGTGCTTGAGACAGCATTGAGCCAGGCCAGGAGGAGACTTGGGGAACTTCCTAGGATGTTCCACCGCAAAGGGCTGTCCTGGGGCGCAAGGGGCAGAGCTCTCCGTGAGCCCCCGAGCGGAAGTGATAATACTCAGAACAGGGCTTGGGAGGCGTCGCCACCCCACTCTGAGGCAGAGACTTCTATGTCCTGTTCTGGGGCAAGAAATCTGAGGCTCTGAGAAGAGAAGCAGCTCACAAGAGGCCTCACGTCGGGGAAGTGGCAGGCCTAGGGTTCGAGTGCGTCTGCTCCTCTCTGGATCCTGGGGTGTCTCTGCAGTGGGACTCCTTTGCCCAGGCCCTCCTGCCACACAATGTCCGACTGCCCTGGGTGTCAGTCCCCCTCCTCCTCTATAAACTGTTTCCCAGCATGTGACTGTGGGCAAGGTCTTAGTGCCAATGGAGGCATCTGCCGCACAGGGTTGATGAAAGGTCTGCGGAGCTCACACCTGCAAAGAGCCCAGGACAGTCCTGAGTATACAGTGGGCGCTTTTTCAATGTCAGTTCCTTTCCCTTCCATCGACCCATCTCACACTGGGAGGGCAGGCCCTGGGCTCTCTCTTCTTGCTCTCCCAACAGACTCTCTCCTCTCCTTCCTGGCAGGACTGGGACACTATTGAGAGGCAGGAGGAGGCCCCCAGCGGGGACAAGTTCACCGTGATGATCCCGCGGAAGTCGCAGGAGGGGCCACGGGCCGACAGTGCCCGCAAGGCTGCTCCTCTCCTCACCCGATCCCCTGTGGGAGGAGGAGACATGGCAGGCCAGAAAAAGGAGGGTAAGTGCCTTCTACCAGGCCCCTTTGGTCCCTGTGAGTGCAGGTGTGGTGATGGCCAGGAACCTGGGAACCAGATAGCCATTTCTCTGGCCACGTGGGCCCCTGGGAACAGCTTACTTCGACAGCTTGAGTCAATAACAGGAACAGTTCGCATAGAAGGATGGCGCGAACACAAGGTGCTAGGCAACCTGCTTTCACTGTGTCATCCTGGCTCTGGTGGGTCACAGCCTTAGGCTGCAAGGGACAGAAACTGGCTGAGTATACGTCCAGGGGCATGAGTTCAGGCATGGCTGGATCCAGGTGTTCAAATGGCATCAGCATCTGGTCTCTGTTCTGCTTTCTTTGGTGTTGACGTCATCCTCAGCCAGACCCTCCCCTGACGGGGACGTGATGAGCAGCGGCAGTGGCAGGCTATGGGAGTGACCTCATTTTCAACCCCACGGTGTGAGGGCGCAGTCTGCCCTATAGATGAAGTCCCAGCCTGCTGACCAGGGACGGGATCAGCCCCCTGTGCAAACCTCATGGTCTGAGAGTCGGGGAGAGGAGACGGCCCAGAGGAAGTCAAGGTGATATTTCCAGAGAAAGACAAAAGGCACTGGTCTGGCCAGCCCCACAGATGCTTGTGACACGGGTCAGCATCTCGCTCGTATGTGGACCCAGGATGCTGGGCCCCAAAGTCTGGGCCAAAGTACTATGTTGCCTCCTGGCCTATGACTTCAGTCGCACCAGGACTTGGAGATGTGGGGCGGGGCATCCACGTCCGCACCCCACGGGGCAGTCTTGGTTTCCCATGACTCCTGTAGTATTCCGACATCAGACACGAGAGCCCTAACCGTGTGGAAGACCTTATGCTAGACGCCTTGGGTGTTCAGGAGGAGATAGGCATGGTCCCTGTCCTGGAGAGCTCATCGGCCAGGAAAGCAGACACACGGGAGATGAGGAACCGCAGTCCGGGTTGGAGGAGGAGCAGACACAGCTGTGCAGGGGCTGGCGGTGGGCACCGTGATGATCCCGAAGTCGCAGGAGGGGCCACGGGCCGACAGTGCCCGCAAGGCTGCTCCTCTCCTCACCCGATCCCCTGTGGGAGGAGGAGACATGGCAGGCCAGAAAAAGGAGGGTAAGTGCCTTCTACCAGGCCCCTTTGGTCCCTGTGAGTGCAGGTGTGGTGATGGCCAGGAACCTGGGAACCAGATAGCCATTTCTCTGGCCACGTGGGCCCCTGGGAACAGCTTACTTCGACAGCTTGAGTCAATAACAGGAACAGTTCGCATAGAAGGATGGCGCGAACACAAGGTGCTAGGCAACCTGCTTTCACTGTGTCATCCTGGCTCTGGTGGGTCACAGCCTTAGGCTGCAAGGGACAGAAACTGGCTGAGTATACGTCCAGGGGCATGAGTTCAGGCATGGCTGGATCCAGGTGTTCAAATGGCATCAGCATCTGGTCTCTGTTCTGCTTTCTTTGGTGTTGACGTCATCCTCAGCCAGACCCTCCCCTGACGGGGACGTGATGAGCAGCGGCAGTGGCAGGCTATGGGAGTGACCTCATTTTCAACCCCACGGTGTGAGGGCGCAGTCTGCCCTATAGATGAAGTCCCAGCCTGCTGACCAGGGACGGGATCAGCCCCCTGTGCAAACCTCATGGTCTGAGAGTCGGGGAGAGGAGACGGCCCAGAGGAAGTCAAGGTGATATTTCCAGAGAAAGACAAAAGGCACTGGTCTGGCCAGCCCCACAGATGCTTGTGACACGGGTCAGCATCTCGCTCGTATGTGGACCCAGGATGCTGGGCCCCAAAGTCTGGGCCAAAGTACTATGTTGCCTCCTGGCCTATGACTTCAGTCGCACCAGGACTTGGAGATGTGGGGCGGGGCATCCACGTCCGCACCCCACGGGGCAGTCTTGGTTTCCCATGACTCCTGTAGTATTCCGACATCAGACACGAGAGCCCTAACCGTGTGGAAGACCTTATGCTAGACGCCTTGGGTGTTCAGGAGGAGATAGGCATGGTCCCTGTCCTGGAGAGCTCATCGGCCAGGAAAGCAGACACACGGGAGATGAGGAACCGCAGTCCGGGTTGGAGGAGGAGCAGACACAGCTGTGCAGGGGCTGGCGGTGGGGGTGGGGGCGGGGCCTGGGCCGGAGGAAAAGGAGCTGCCTTCCAGCCAGGGGAGGACCCGGAGAAACGCCTTCTGGACGTGGCACTCCAGCTGAGGAAACTGCTGAGTAAAGGCTTTGAGGGTGACAAGGGAGTATCCTGGAATGTACAGCCTCAGTGAAGATGGGGCTGTGAGCTGGCCAAAGCATGCGTGGCCTCAAGAGTCCAGCCGGGGATTTTCCTTCTTTCTTTTATCAAGTTTCTCCATGTCCTTCTTTATTATTATTATTATTATTTTGGCTACTTCTATTGGTCTTTCATTTATTTATCTTTGTTCTTTGGCCTGTGTGGGCCTCCCATTGCAGTGGCCTCTCTCGTTACAGAGCACCGGCTCTGGGCGCATGTGCTCCAGAGCTTGGCTGGGTAGTTGGACACATCTGTCCAGCTGCTCCGCAGCACGCGGGATCCTCCCAGGCCAGGGATTGAACTGGTACCCCTTGCACTGCAAGGCGGTGTCCTTACCCACTGGACCACCAGGGAAGCCCCTTTCTTTATTATTTATCTGGCTGCGTCGGGTCTTGGTTGTGGTCGTGGGGTCTTTGTCGGGTTGTCATTGCAGGATCTTTCCTTGTGGCTCACGGACTCTCTCGTTGTGGCGTTGTAGGCTCAGTCGTGGTGGCTTCCAGGCTTACTTGCTCCGAGGCGTGTTGGGCATTAGTTGCCCGACTAGGGATCGACCCCGCACCTCCTGTATTGCAAGGCAGATCTTTGACCACAGGACCACCAGGGAAGTCCCTGGACTTTCTTCTAGGAGTCGTAGGGGACCACAGAAGGGTTTTGAGAAGGGACGTGATGCAATCGGTTTTGTGCCTTTAGAGTTTCACTAGGGCAAGGATGTGAAGGGTAAATGGGAGCAGGGCGAGGCTGCAGGGTGAGAAACCAGTGAAAGAAACTGTCGCAGCCAGGGTGGAAATAGCTGGTTGAGGCACGAATCACCAGCCGATGCTCAATTCCCGCGTGAAGGGTTGTCAGGGAACAGGATATTCGCACGGTCTCAAAGTATCCCCCCTCAGATTACACGTCGATTACAGAGGGAAAGGCACCCTTAGGATGGGAGATCTAGCAGACAGTACCTTCTCCAAGTGGCCGCTTGGCGTCCTAGCGCGGGGCACGCTGGCTGGCTGCCCCCGCGTGGTGCACGGGGAGGGACACGGCGTCCTTTCCTAGTCTTGCTGCTGAAAAATCTATTGCCTGTGGAGACAAACTCAAACTGAGGGACATTCTACGAAGTTACGGACCGGACTTTTCATGAAAGACCAAAAGGGGCTGGGGAGCTGTTCTTGAACAAAAGGGGCTACAGAGATAGGGAAGCAAATTGCGGTTTGTATCCGGGCTCAGGTCCAGGACAGGAAAGCACAGAGCTATGAAAGCTATCAGGGCAGTGGGGCAGTTTCAATATGGACGGTGTGTGGGGTACCCACGCCGTGCTTCCTGAGTGTGGTCACGGAAGGAGACTGCCCTCACTCGTAGGAGGTGCCTGTGGGAGGTCTTCCCTGGTGGCTCAGATGGTAAAGAATCTGCCTGCCATGCAGGAGACCAGGGTTCGATCCCTGGGTTGGGAAGATCCCCTGGAGAAAGGAATGGCTACCCACGCCAGTATTCTTGCCTGGGGAATTCCATGGACAGGGGAGCTTGTCAGGCTACAGTCCATGGGGTCCCAGAAAGTCAGACCTGACCGAGTGACTCACACTGAGAGGTGAACTGCCATGACATCTTTTCCTTGACTGTGCTGGGCCTTGCGACACACGGGATCGTCAGTCTCCATTGCTGCATGCAGGATCCTTTAGTTGCAGCATATGGGATCCAGTTCCCTGACCAGGGATTGAACCTTGGCCCCCTGCCTTGGGAGCTTGGAGGCTTAGCCACTGGACCAGGGAAGTCCCTTGTCACCCTTTATATCCAATCAGAAGCAGTCCTGGTCAGCACCTCCAAAACACAGCCCCAGTATGTCTCCACCACTGCTCCATGACCAAACCAGGGGTCACTGGCAGAGGCTTCTGCAGGTCTTCTGTGTCTGCCAGACCCCTCCAGTCCATCCTCACCCCCGCAGCGGCCTCATCTCTTACAAACATTCAGCAGGGGCTTCCCTGGTGGTCCAGTGGGTAGAGAGTCCGCCTTGCAGTGCAAGGGGCACCTGTTCAATCCGTGGCCTGGGAAGATTCCACGTACTGTGGAGCAGCTGGACCGGTGTGTCCATTTATGAGCCAGCGCTCTGGAGCACATGTGCCCAGAGCTGGTGCTCTGCAAGAAGAGAGGCCACTGCGATGGGAGGCCCACAAAGGCAGAAGAACAAAGATGGATGAAAAAATAACTGATGACTTAGAGGCAAAAAATATTTAAAAGTAAAAGAAAGATGGATGAAAAGAACTATAAGAATTTTTAAAAAGAGACGTGATGGGGAAAAAAGCAAACGTTCAGCAGATCTCCTCAGCACCCCACCCCCGCTGCCCTGCCCCGTGAGGCCCTGGGGAGAGGGCATGCGGGACAAAGTGGCTCCCCAGTGTGAACGGCCCTGATAGGTGGTGGGATTTTGTACTAAATAGCTGCTTTCTTGCTCTTAACGACAGGGTCGTGAGGTGAGGCGAACCCTGGCTCTGTGGCCTGCCTGATCAAAGGCAGTCACTGCCGTCCACCTGGTGGCAGGTTCCCCAACTGCAGCAGGAGGCCACGTGCATGGTAAAGAATCTGCCTGCCATGCAGGAGACCAGGGTTCGATCCCTGGGTTGGGAAGATCCCCTGGAGAAAGGAATGGCTACCCACGCCAGTATTCTTGCCTGGGGAATTCCATGGACAGGGGAGCTTGTCAGGCTACAGTCCATGGGGTCCCAGAAAGTCAGACCTGACCGAGTGACTCACACTGAGAGGTGAACTGCCATGACATCTTTTCCTTGACTGTGCTGGGCCTTGCGACACACGGGATCGTCAGTCTCCATTGCTGCATGCAGGATCCTTTAGTTGCAGCATATGGGATCCAGTTCCCTGACCAGGGATTGAACCTTGGCCCCCTGCCTTGGGAGCTTGGAGGCTTAGCCACTGGACCAGGGAAGTCCCTTGTCACCCTTTATATCCAATCAGAAGCAGTCCTGGTCAGCACCTCCAAAACACAGCCCCAGTATGTCTCCACCACTGCTCCATGACCAAACCAGGGGTCACTGGCAGAGGCTTCTGCAGGTCTTCTGTGTCTGCCAGACCCCTCCAGTCCATCCTCACCCCCGCAGCGGCCTCATCTCTTACAAACATTCAGCAGGGGCTTCCCTGGTGGTCCAGTGGGTAGAGAGTCCGCCTTGCAGTGCAAGGGGCACCTGTTCAATCCGT
Source organism: Tragulus kanchil (assembly GCA_022376925.1). Classification (NCBI taxonomy): domain Eukaryota; kingdom Metazoa; phylum Chordata; class Mammalia; order Artiodactyla; family Tragulidae; genus Tragulus; species Tragulus kanchil. The sequence continues at coordinate 180,449,755 of JAIOJX010000004.1, read as the reverse complement.
GGCCTGGGAAGATTCCACGTACTGTGGAGCAGCTGGACCGGTGTGTCCATTTATGAGCCAGCGCTCTGGAGCACATGTGCCCAGAGCTGGTGCTCTGCAAGAAGAGAGGCCACTGCGATGGGAGGCCCACAAAGGCAGAAGAACAAAGATGGATGAAAAAATAACTGATGACTTAGAGGCAAAAAATATTTAAAAAGTAAAAAGAAAGATGGATGAAAAGAACTATAAGAATTTTTAAAAAGAGACGTGATGGGGAAAAAAGCAAACGTTCAGCAGATCTCCTCAGCACCCCACCCCCGCTGCCCTGCCCCGTGAGGCCCTGGGGAGAGGGCATGCGGGACAAAGTGGCTCCCCAGTGTGAACGGCCCTGATAGGTGGTGGGATTTTGTACTAAATAGCTGCTTTCTTGCTCTTAACGACAGGGTCGTGAGGTGAGGCGAACCCTGGCTCTGTGGCCTGCCTGATCAAAGGCAGTCACTGCCGTCCACCTGGTGGCAGGTTCCCCAACTGCAGCAGGAGGCCACGGCCACGTGCGAGGTGCTGGGAGCTTTGACATCCCTCTGGGGCTCCTCCCAGTCTGCAAACACATGGGATAGGGCCGGCTGTTCCAAGCCCTGCAAGGCACAAAGCACAGATGCCCTGGAGCACCTGCCTCACCTGCCATGTGCTTGCTGAGGGGGCTGCAGGAATGAAGTCAGATCCTGGGATGGCCAGGCTCAGAGATGCGCTGATGGGGGAAGGGAAGGAGCTCCGAGGCGGGCGTGCTGACCCTGCTGTGAGCCGCTGGGAGTGGCAGTAAATGCTTTCTCAGCCAGCACCCATGCGGGGCGGGAAGACTCCAGGACGAGGCAGAGCCAGAGCTGACAGGTGGTGGGGCAATCGTGTTGCTTGCTTAGGACGTGCCAGGCCCAGGAAACACCACAGTAAATGAGAAGGCGAGGCCCCCACTCACGGGGAGCTGGGAGGCCGGCAGGGGCGGGCAGAGCCTTGCTGGCCGTGGGAAGTGCCTGGATTTTATTCCACCTGCAGTTGGGAACCCTTAGTGTGGGTTGTTTTTTTTTTTTTTTTCAATCTTTTAGATTAAAAGATAGTACGGAGAGTTTCCACTGCACCTTCACCCGGGTTCCTCCCCTGTTGACATCTTACATAATCATGGACCAATAATCAAAATTAGGAAATTTACATTGGTAATGATACTGTTAACTAAACTACAGACTTACTTGGTTGTTGTTGTTTTAAAATATTTATTTATCGGGCTGTGCTGGCAGGAGGTATCATTTAATGGTGGCATGTGAACCCTTCGCTGCAGCCCGTGAGATCTAGTCCCCTGGCCAGGGATCGAACCTGGGCCCCACATAGGGGGAGCATGGAGTCTTAGCCACTGGACAGCCAGGGAAGTCCCACTACAGACTTTCTTTGGATTTCACCTTTTTTTTCCATAAAAGTCTCTTTCCTGTCACAGGATCCAGTCCGGGGATCCCACACTGCCTTTCATCCTCTTGTCTTGTCAGCTTCCTCCCATCTGTGGTAGCTCCTAGTCGCTCCTTGTAAGCCGGGGTGGTGTAGCTAGGTTTGCTTTTGGAAAGATCTCCCTGGCTGGATGATGACCTTGTGCCCGGAGTGCACATGCTGGGGGGCTATGGTAACCATCCAGGTGAGGAAGAAGGGAGGCTGAGAGCAGGAGGTGGGAAGAGGTAGCTGGGGGAAGCTGGCAGGTGTGGAACATTATCAGTCCATCAGGCAACAACAGGCAAAAAACTTTCTCCTTGAAGGCCGTGCTATGCCAGCTTTCGGGATCCTGGTTCCCCGACCGAGGACAAAACCCGGGCCCTGGCAGTGAGAGTGCCGAGCCCCACCCCTGGACCACCAGAGAATTCCCAACAGTGAAAATTTAACCTGACCTGCTGTGCATGGTTTGAGTTCCTTGATGGGTACTGGAATCTCCGAGCTCAGAGATTTGGAGGAGGCAGAAGTTTCAAAGTGGGAGAAGAGGAATTCCTGTCTTTTTTTTTTTTTTGGCCCAAGCCACGCAGCTTGTGGGATCTCAGTTCCCCACCAGTGACGGAACCCCGGGCCAAGGCAGTGAACCCTAAGCATGAGGCCACCAGGGTGCTCCTCAGAAAAGAGGGACTCTTAACCATGGCCTTTAATGAAGGCGGTCGTGCCTCTTTCAAGATGAGGCCACTTCTCTCCTGAAGCTCCAGCCCAGGGACCTGCACAGATTCTGAATTTCTAGCATCCCCCCACCCCCCAGGTGAGGCTGAGGCTGCCAGTTCACAAAAGGAAATTTCTAGAGCTGTCACACAAGAGTCTTGCTAGAAGGGAGGGAGGGAGGTCTTGGAATCCAACGGCAGGAAGTAGAAGAGAAATGGAAAGTTGTTGGTAGCTGCTATCGGAGCCAGCTCTTCCTCTCTGGGGTCACACAGGCTGTTTTTAAAACTCTCTTTAAGAGTTTGCTGCTTTTCTAACTTGCTCGTGGACCCTCAGACCACGTGACCTTCGGCCCTATCGCCCGCCCTCCTTTGACCGAGTCCGCTTGGTTTTCAACGTCAAATTCCGGACTTGAGCTTGAGAGCGGCATCTAAGCCCTCCTCCAATTGGTTTTGCTCCGAGGGGCGCAGGTGCACGGGCGCCTCTGAGGAGACAGGGTGGGGTCTGCCCCCATCATCTGTCCCGGGGGACAAAGAAGGCTGGCTGTGGGGGCCGCCGGGACCTCTCCGCTTACCGTGCACCTGCCTCCGCTCTCTAGGCTCCAGTAGTGGGCACCGAAGCGCTGGACAGCACTGGGCAAAGCTCCGGGGAGAAAGTGGGTACTTCTCCTTGGAGCGGCACCGGTCGGCGCCGGCCCTGGCCTCTCCTGCGACGCCACAGAGCGGTCCTCGAAGTGCCACCTCCCAGGCTGCCTCTGTCCGTCGCTCTGCCCAACGGGACGTTGCCCAGGCGGCTTCCGCACAACCCAATACCTCGCGAGCCACCTCTCCCCCACGAATCGCCTGGAGTTCCTTTGACCTGCTGTGCATGGTTTGAGTTCCTTGATGGGTACTGGATCTCCGAGCTCAGAGATTTGGAGGAGGCAGAAGTTTCAAAGTGGGAGAAGAGGAATTCCTGTCTTTTTTTTTTGGCCCAAGCCACGCAGCTTGTGGGATCTCAGTTCCCCACCAGTGACGGAACCCCGGGCCAAGGCAGTGAACCCTAAGCATGAGGCCACCAGGGTGCTCCTCAGAAAAGAGGGACTCTTAACCATGGCCTTTAATGAAGGCGGTCGTGCCTCTTTCAAGATGAGGCCACTTCTCTCCTGAAGCTCCAGCCCAGGGACCTGCACAGATTCTGAATTTCTAGCATCCCCCCACCCCCCAGGTGAGGCTGAGGCTGCCAGTTCACAAAAGGAAATTTCTAGAGCTGTCACACAAGAGTCTTGCTAGAAGGGAGGGAGGGAGGTCTTGGAATCCAACGGCAGGAAGTAGAAGAGAAATGGAAAGTTGTTGGTAGCTGCTATCGGAGCCAGCTCTTCCTCTCTGGGGTCACACAGGCTGTTTTTAAAACTCTCTTTAAGAGTTTGCTGCTTTTCTAACTTGCTCGTGGACCCTCAGACCACGTGACCTTCGGCCCTATCGCCCGCCCTCCTTTGACCGAGTCCGCTTGGTTTTCAACGTCAAATTCCGGACTTGAGCTTGAGAGCGGCATCTAAGCCCTCCTCCAATTGGTTTTGCTCCGAGGGGCGCAGGTGCACGGGCGCCTCTGAGGAGACAGGGTGGGGTCTGCCCCCATCATCTGTCCCGGGGGACAAAGAAGGCTGGCTGTGGGGGCCGCCGGGACCTCTCCGCTTACCGTGCACCTGCCTCCGCTCTCTAGGCTCCAGTAGTGGGCACCGAAGCGCTGGACAGCACTGGGCAAAGCTCCGGGGAGAAAGTGGGTACTTCTCCTTGGAGCGGCACCGGTCGGCGCCGGCCCTGGCCTCTCCTGCGACGCCACAGAGCGGTCCTCGAAGTGCCACCTCCCAGGCTGCCTCTGTCCGTCGCTCTGCCCAACGGGACGTTGCCCAGGCGGCTTCCGCACAACCCAATACCTCGCGAGCCACCTCTCCCCCACGAATCGCCCCACGGGACAGCCCCAGACCCTCCTCCAGCCAGCAGGACGCCCCCAAGACGCCTTCCACTCAACGGAGCACCACCAGAGCCTCCTCCCCCTCAAGAGCCGCCCCGCGGGACACCCCCAGAATCTCACCCACCCAGCAGGACACCCCCAGGGCGTCTTCCACTCAACGGAGCACCACCAGAACCTCCTCCCCCTCAAGAGCCGCCCCGCGGGACACCCCCAGAACCCCCACCCAACGAAGTAACCCTCAAGGTTCCTCTCCCCCCAGAGTCACCCAGCAGGACGCCTCCAGAGCCCCCTCCACCCGGCAGGACGGCCCTCAAGCTCCTGTTCCTACCTGTACCCCGCCACGGGACAACCCCCGACCTTCTTGTATTCAACACAACACACCCAGAAGCTCTTCGACCCAAAGGGAGAACTCTAAAGCTTCATGTACCCAGCGGGACAATCCCAAACCCTCTTCCCCACGGCGGGAAAACCCCGGAGGCGTCTCTTCTCAGGGCTGCCCCCAGCAGGACCATCCTGCACCTGCCTCTCCCCGCCGCGCCTCTCCACGGAGCCATCCCAGGAACGCCTCTCCTCACCGCACCAACAAAGATATTCCTTGGGCCTCCTTTCCTCCGGCCCACGCCGAGTGCTGGCCCCCGAACCGCTTCCCCGGCTCGCTCCAAGCAAAGTGAGGTCCCCTGGGCATCCATCGACCTCCGGACCACCCAGAGTGACAGGCCTCAGGCCTCATAGCCCGCTGGACCCGCTCAGCGGGACTCATGTGGCACGCCCTCGGGGAGGGCACGGGAGACAGGTGGGGTCTGCCCCATCATCTGTCCCGGGGACAAAGAAGGCTGGCTGTGGGGCCGCCGGGACCTCTCCGCTTACCGTGCACCTGCCTCCGCTCTCTAGGCTCCAGTAGTGGGCACCGAAGCGCTGGACAGCACTGGGCAAAGCTCCGGGGAGAAAGTGGGTACTTCTCCTTGGAGCGGCACCGGTCGGCGCCGGCCCTGGCCTCTCCTGCGACGCCACAGAGCGGTCCTCGAAGTGCCACCTCCCAGGCTGCCTCTGTCCGTCGCTCTGCCCAACGGGACGTTGCCCAGGCGGCTTCCGCACAACCCAATACCTCGCGAGCCACCTCTCCCCCACGAATCGCCCCACGGGACAGCCCCAGACCCTCCTCCAGCCAGCAGGACGCCCCCAAGACGCCTTCCACTCAACGGAGCACCACCAGAGCCTCCTCCCCCTCAAGAGCCGCCCCGCGGGACACCCCCAGAATCTCACCCACCCAGCAGGACACCCCCAGGGCGTCTTCCACTCAACGGAGCACCACCAGAACCTCCTCCCCCTCAAGAGCCGCCCCGCGGGACACCCCCAGAACCCCCACCCAACGAAGTAACCCTCAAGGTTCCTCTCCCCCCAGAGTCACCCAGCAGGACGCCTCCAGAGCCCCCTCCACCCGGCAGGACGGCCCTCAAGCTCCTGTTCCTACCTGTACCCCGCCACGGGACAACCCCCGACCTTCTTGTATTCAACACAACACACCCAGAAGCTCTTCGACCCAAAGGGAGAACTCTAAAGCTTCATGTACCCAGCGGGACAATCCCAAACCCTCTTCCCCACGGCGGGAAAACCCCGGAGGCGTCTCTTCTCAGGGCTGCCCCCAGCAGGACCATCCTGCACCTGCCTCTCCCCGCCGCGCCTCTCCACGGAGCCATCCCAGGAACGCCTCTCCTCACCGCACCAACAAAGATATTCCTTGGGCCTCCTTTCCCCTCCGGCCCACGCCGAGTGATGGCCCCCGAACCGCTTCCCCGGCTCGCTCCAAGCAAAGTGAGGTCCCCTGGGCATCCATCGCCCTCCGGCCCACCCAGAGTGACAGGCCTCAGGCCTCATCGCCCGCTGGACCCGCTCAGCGGGACTCAGCCCCGTCCTCTGCCGGGCCCGTCCAGCCCCACGCGCCATCGCGGGCCGCGGCTTCCTCCCACAACCCCGGCCACCATGGTGCCTCCAAGACCTCCTCGCCTCTGCACCCCACTCCCCGTGCCGCACTTCTGACCTCTGCGGAGCCTCCCCAGCCGCCATGGGCCGTGTGCATCGGCCACCGGGACGCCCCGAGAGCCTCCTCGCCTCCTCGCTATTTGCAACACGACCCCTTTCCCTTCTTCCCAGATCCCCGCGCCTCTGAGAGTGAATCGCCCCACCACAACCCCCCCTACATGCCCCCAGCTGTATGCATTGGGCACCGGGACGCTCCCCGTGCTTCCTCGCCTCCCCGCCACACCCAGTTTGACCCCTTCCCCTTCCTTCCGGACACACCCGAGGCTGAGCACCAGTCCCCCCAGCACGACCCTCCTCAGCTCCCCCCGCCTGTGTGTATCGGGTACCGCGATGCACCCCGGGCCTCCTCCCCGCCGCGCCAGGCCCCAGAGCCCGCCCTCTTCTTCCAGGATCTCCCCAGGGCCAGCACCGAGAGCCTGGCCCCCTCCACGGACTCTCTGCACGAACCCCGACACACGCCCACGCCGGTGTGCATCGGGCACCGCGATGCGCCTTCCTTCTCGTCCCCACCACGCCAGCCCCCGGAGCCCTCCCTCTTCTTCCAGGATCCCCCTGGGACTAGCACGGAGAGCTTGGCCCCCTCCACTGACTCTCTGCGGGGCTCTCCAGTGCTGCCCCCTCAAGTGTGCATCGGGCACCGGGACGCGCCTCGAGCCTCCTCCCCACCCCGCCACCCGCCCAGCGAGCTAGCGCTCCTGGCACCCTCGCCTCCGCCGGGCAGCTCGGGCGGCTCCTGGGGCTCCGCACCACCGGGGGAGATCAGGCACAACCTGGAGAGGGAGGAATACACCGTGCTGGCGGATCTGCCTCCGCCCAGGAGGCTGGAGCGGAGGGAGCCAGGGCCGCAGGGCAGCAACGGGGGCCGCACCCGCAGCCCTGGCCGCGCGGAGGTGGAGCGCCTCTTCGGGCAAGAGCGCAGGTGAGCCCAGAGCGGGGGCAGCCAGGCGGGCTGGGGCGGAGGCTCGGCAGCAGGACAGGTGGAAAATCCACAAGTTTAGGTTTCAGATGAGGAAAGGGTTTAGACCTTTGGTCCTGCCACTTATTGGCTGTGTGACCTTGGGGAAGTCACTTCACCTCTCTGGTACCACATGTTAGAGTTGTTTTTGAGAATTAAATGATATTGCACATAGCTAGCAGTTAAGAGCAAAGACCAGGGTCAGGCAGGTGGGTTCAAATCCTGGGTCAAAGCCAGTCCCCAATCTATGTGGCGTGGTAAAGTGATTTAACCTACATGAGCCTCAGTTTCCTCATCTGTAAAATTGGCAACGACCCCTTCCTTCCGTCCGTCAATCGCCCCACCACAACCCCTACATGCCCCCAGCTGTATGCATTGGGCACCGGGACGCTCCCCGTGCTTCCTCGCCTCCCCGCCACACCCAGTTTGACCCCTTCCCCTTCCTTCCGGACACACCCGAGGCTGAGCACCAGTCCCCCCAGCACGACCCTCCTCAGCTCCCCCCGCCTGTGTGTATCGGGTACCGCGATGCACCCCGGGCCTCCTCCCCGCCGCGCCAGGCCCCAGAGCCCGCCCTCTTCTTCCAGGATCTCCCCAGGGCCAGCACCGAGAGCCTGGCCCCCTCCACGGACTCTCTGCACGAACCCCGACACACGCCCACGCCGGTGTGCATCGGGCACCGCGATGCGCCTTCCTTCTCGTCCCCACCACGCCAGCCCCCGGAGCCCTCCCTCTTCTTCCAGGATCCCCCTGGGACTAGCACGGAGAGCTTGGCCCCCTCCACTGACTCTCTGCGGGGCTCTCCAGTGCTGCCCCCTCAAGTGTGCATCGGGCACCGGGACGCGCCTCGAGCCTCCTCCCCACCCCGCCACCCGCCCAGCGAGCTAGCGCTCCTGGCACCCTCGCCTCCGCCGGGCAGCTCGGGCGGCTCCTGGGGCTCCGCACCACCGGGGGAGATCAGGCACAACCTGGAGAGGGAGGAATACACCGTGCTGGCGGATCTGCCTCCGCCCAGGAGGCTGGAGCGGAGGGAGCCAGGGCCGCAGGGCAGCAACGGGGGCCGCACCCGCAGCCCTGGCCGCGCGGAGGTGGAGCGCCTCTTCGGGCAAGAGCGCAGGTGAGCCCAGAGCGGGGGCAGCCAGGCGGGCTGGGGCGGAGGCTCGGCAGCAGGACAGGTGGAAAATCCACAAGTTTAGGTTTCAGATGAGGAAAGGGTTTAGACCTTTGGTCCTGCCACTTATTGGCTGTGTGACCTTGGGGAAGTCACTTCACCTCTCTGGTACCACATGTTAGAGTTGTTTTTGAGAATTAAATGATATTGCACATAGCTAGCAGTTAAGAGCAAAGACCAGGGTCAGGCAGGTGGGTTCAAATCCTGGGTCAAAGCCAGTCCCCAATCTATGTGGCGTGGTAAAGTGATTTAACCTACATGAGCCTCAGTTTCCTCATCTGTAAAATTGGAATATTAATACATGAATTTAAATGAAGTCGAACTCTTTGTTGGAGAGCCACGGGTTTATTTTGTTTTTCCCACTTACACGAGGGAGAAAAAAAAGAGCTATAATAATAAAGACCCTCATAGATCCCATACATTTCAGAAAACAGAGATGTCAATTTCAACATATGATCAGAACCACGTATTTTAAATAAGAGAACCCACAGGATGACAGACTTTTAGAGGTTCAATATTCCTTTCCTGGGACAGTGCTGAAAGTCCAGGCATCGAACAAGTCTCCTCGGTCAGCGGCTCCGTTCACCAAAGTATTTAAGACCCAGCGGAGCATCTGCCTTTCCCAGCCGCAGGGAGGAGAAACATTTCCTCCAGATCTGGCTGCGATTTTCATCAGCAGTTCTAGCCTCAGAGTCTTTAAGGATCAGGGGCTGGAATTCCATTAGTTTGAGTCAGGAGAGCAAAAGAAAAAAGCCATAGGTCTGAATGTCTCAAAGCTTTCGGCATAGAATTCAGTCCCTTATAGTCTATTTACTGAGACCGACTGTACCCCATCGCTACAACCTCATTTGAGAACATTTCCATCACTCTGAGGAACCGGTAATATTTGGCATCCACAGTTCCTCTCTTTGTTGTCCCTTAGACAGCATTCTCTCTTAGATTTGCATCTGCATAAGAAATCTGGTGTGCACGACTGAGCGAACAGGGCCGCAGGGCAGCAACGGGGGCCGCACCCGCAGCCCTGGCCGCGCGGAGGTGGAGCGCCTCTTCGGGCAAGAGCGCAGGTGAGCCCAGAGCGGGGGCAGCCAGGCGGGCTGGGGCGGAGGCTCGGCAGCAGGACAGGTGGAAAATCCACAAGTTTAGGTTTCAGATGAGGAAAGGGTTTAGACCTTTGGTCCTGCCACTTATTGGCTGTGTGACCTTGGGGAAGTCACTTCACCTCTCTGGTACCACATGTTAGAGTTGTTTTTGAGAATTAAATGATATTGCACATAGCTAGCAGTTAAGAGCAAAGACCAGGGTCAGGCAGGTGGGTTCAAATCCTGGGTCAAAGCCAGTCCCCAATCTATGTGGCGTGGTAAAGTGATTTAACCTACATGAGCCTCAGTTTCCTCATCTGTAAAATTGGAATATTAATACATGAATTTAAATGAAGTCGAACTCTTTGTTGGAGAGCCACGGGTTTATTTTGTTTTTCCCACTTACACGAGGGAGAAAAAAAAGAGCTATAATAATAAAGACCCTCATAGATCCCATACATTTCAGAAAACAGAGATGTCAATTTCAACATATGATCAGAACCACGTATTTTAAATAAGAGAACCCACAGGATGACAGACTTTTAGAGGTTCAATATTCCTTTCCTGGGACAGTGCTGAAAGTCCAGGCATCGAACAAGTCTCCTCGGTCAGCGGCTCCGTTCACCAAAGTATTTAAGACCCAGCGGAGCATCTGCCTTTCCCAGCCGCAGGGAGGAGAAACATTTCCTCCAGATCTGGCTGCGATTTTCATCAGCAGTTCTAGCCTCAGAGTCTTTAAGGATCAGGGGCTGGAATTCCATTAGTTTGAGTCAGGAGAGCAAAAGAAAAAAGCCATAGGTCTGAATGTCTCAAAGCTTTCGGCATAGAATTCAGTCCCTTATAGTCTATTTACTGAGACCGACTGTACCCCATCGCTACAACCTCATTTGAGAACATTTCCATCACTCTGAGGAACCGGTAATATTTGGCATCCACAGTTCCTCTCTTTGTTGTCCCTTAGACAGCATTCTCTCTTAGATTTGCATCTGCATAAGAAATCTTATCTCTCTTTCTTCAGATTTCCTTTTCCAAGAAGTTTTATCCATGTACTACCTGGGCGACAATCTTTGTGGATTCCAGCATCAGTGGAATTCTTTCTTTGGCTTCTTATGAAAGCGCTTTAGTTTTTAGGGCAGTTTTAAGGGTCATGACAAAATTGGGAAGTTCAGAGATTTCCCGTGTCCCCCGCTCCTGCAGGTGTACCGCTGGCCTGCGGTCCCAGCCCCGCCAGGAGGGCCGCTGGTTACCATCCGCGAGCTCACACTGACCCAGTGTCATTCAGAGTCCATAGTTCACGGCAGGGTCCATCCACCCTGGTGACCTACACTGTGAGTTCAGACAAATAGGAAACGATGTATGTCCACCAGCAGGGTCTCATGGAACAGCATCGCTGCCGTGAAAACCCCCTTTGTCTTTGGCCTTTTAGGGTCACTCTCTTCCGGTCTGACATCAGTGTGCACGCTTTTGGCTTTATCTGGTAACTCTGTCGGGTTTTTATAGCAGAATTATATTCCCTTTCCTTTGTTATCCTTACTGTGATAAGTTTTAGAGAGAGACGGGATTTATTGTAGAAGTCTGTAGTATGTTTGTACTTTGATGAAGCATTTAATTGTTTTTACACAGGTATATCATTTTATTTTGCTCCCTTCGAAGCAGATTGTTTATCTTTTTTAAAAGCTTGATTGAGGTATGTTTATATATAAGTGTTGTATATTTCACATATGTGTTTTGATGAAATAGATGATTTACCTTTTAACCAAGGGTTTACAACTTTGCTGGGAAATTTGTATGGTTTTAGTGCTTTGTCTCTGAAGATAGAGTTTGAAACTTTGAGCAGTGGAATGTTCTAGCCTCAGAGTCTTTAAGGATCAGGGGCTGGAATTCCATTAGTTTGAGTCAGGAGAGCAAAAGAAAAAGCCATAGGTCTGAATGTCTCAAAGCTTTCGCATAGAATTCAGTCCCTTATAGTCTATTTACTGAGACCGACTGTACCCCATCGCTACAACCTCATTTGAGAACATTTCCATCACTCTGAGGAACCGGTAATATTTGGCATCCACAGTTCCTCTCTTTGTTGTCCCTTAGACAGCATTCTCTCTTAGATTTGCATCTGCATAAGAAATCTTATCTCTCTTTCTTCAGATTTCCTTTTCCAAGAAGTTTTATCCATGTACTACCTGGGCGACAATCTTTGTGGATTCCAGCATCAGTGGAATTCTTTCTTTGGCTTCTTATGAAAGCGCTTTAGTTTTTAGGGCAGTTTTAAGGGTCATGACAAAATTGGGAAGTTCAGAGATTTCCCGTGTCCCCCGCTCCTGCAGGTGTACCGCTGGCCTGCGGTCCCAGCCCCGCCAGGAGGGCCGCTGGTTACCATCCGCGAGCTCACACTGACCCAGTGTCATTCAGAGTCCATAGTTCACGGCAGGGTCCATCCACCCTGGTGACCTACACTGTGAGTTCAGACAAATAGGAAACGATGTATGTCCACCAGCAGGGTCTCATGGAACAGCATCGCTGCCGTGAAAACCCCCTTTGTCTTTGGCCTTTTAGGGTCACTCTCTTCCGGTCTGACATCAGTGTGCACGCTTTTGGCTTTATCTGGTAACTCTGTCGGGTTTTTATAGCAGAATTATATTCCCTTTCCTTTGTTATCCTTACTGTGATAAGTTTTAGAGAGAGACGGGATTTATTGTAGAAGTCTGTAGTATGTTTGTACTTTGATGAAGCATTTAATTGTTTTTACACAGGTATATCATTTTATTTTGCTCCCTTCGAAGCAGATTGTTTATCTTTTTTAAAAGCTTGATTGAGGTATGTTTATATATAAGTGTTGTATATTTCACATATGTGTTTTGATGAAATAGATGATTTACCTTTTAACCAAGGGTTTACAACTTTGCTGGGTAATTAACAGTTTCCCTCTTGTATGGTATATTTTCCAAGTAGAAAACTATTTGTCCTCTGAAGATAGAGTTTGAAAACCTAGTTAGTATCTGTAAGGGACAGACTGAATGAAATTCATGAGTGGGTGGCTATAGAGATCTACTTTTTTTCTTCCCATTCATTCATTCAACATACACTTATTGAGCATCTACTCCAAGTATTATTCTGACTGAGCTTGGGACATTTTTCTTAAAGGGTATCGCACTGAAGTGTTAGGAATTTTGACTTGATATCTTCATTTTTCACTCTCTGAATGCCTTTGGAATCTTTTTTTAAAATGAAAGTAGAGTTGCTTTATAGTGTGGAATCTCTTGTCTTAGAATCACGTAAGCGTGTCCCAGTCTCTTGAATGCAAAGCGGAACCTTCAGGAGTTTGCTAGAGCTGACGGCTGTTGTCCTCCAATGCTCCCTGCAAGTGGAAGAGCCTGTCCAAGCTTCCAAAGGGAACGCCTTTCCTTTGTCACCCTCGGAGCAGCCGCACCGACCCTGAGGACCAGGTGACCCGAGGAGACACCGTTGCCTCAGCCTCAGAAAGGCTGGGTCTTGGTGGAAGTCTCGGTCTTCTTGAGCCCTTCACTCCTCTCTCTCCACTGCACACGGCGGAGCATCTCAGGAGGAAGGCTCTTGACCCAGTCGGAGTGTATATGGAACGTTCACTCACCCAGAAGAGGGCATGCATTTTTTTTTTTAAATGCTGCTTCATATATATTTTTAAATTTTTGGCCTCTTTTATTGGTTTTTTATTTATTGATTTTTCATCCATACTTATTCTTTGACCTGTGCAGGCCTCCCATCGCAGTGGCCTCTCTTGTTGCAGAGCACTGGCTCTGGGCGCATGCGCTCCAGAGCACTGGCTTGTAATTGGACACACCAGCCCAGCTGTTCCTCGGCATGTGGGGTCTTCCCAGTTCAGGGATGGAACCAGTGCCCGTTGAACTGCAAGGCGTCGGACTCTTTACCCACTGGACCACCAGGGAAGCCCGAGGACACGCATTTGCCTCGCCACCCTGCACAGAGTGCTTTCTGCCATTCTCCTCCCCACCGTGGCCAGCGTTGGGGCTTTTGCTTCGCAAAGGCTCTTACATCCTGGTTCTGAGAACAGGTCACTCTAAGGTGTCAGAGCTCACAAAGCAAGGAACCTCTCTTGCTTCCCGTTGGATTAAAACCAAAACCTGATTAGGTGGCCCTCAAACTCAGAAACACTTATTCCAGAGTAGGAAACTTCAGTTCCCTGTGAATCAAATGCTAAGTGTTAAAACATCACATTAGTTTATGGATCTGGTTCTAATGACATTGACAAAAGCCATAAGGCAGGAACAAAGCCCAAGCCCATTAACTGTTTTCCTCTCCAAACCTTTGTAGCGTTTCAGCCTAGTCCCCAAGCTGGAGGCAGACCTCAGGCCACAGGTCCCTGCCCAGACCGGAGCAGATACTCCTCTTCCTGTTTGGCTGTTCAAGGTCAGCACCTGGTCATCCTTCCCAGATGGCGTGGTTCACCCACCAGAGACAGTTTCATTTGTCAATTTAAATGAAGTCTGACTCTCAAACCCTTTTGCAATAAATATCCTGAATATCCAATGAACTGGTTAGGTCTTACACATGGGAAGGGAAAAACAGGCTCAGGCTCTGTGTGGTGTTCCTACATTTCAGCAGAGACGTCATGTTGAATAGGAATAGCCATGGCTACCAAGTACTAAGCAAGACAGCTCGCTGGAGCAAGGGACTTTCTCCAGTCTGGAGGTTCTTGGTGTCAGACACGTGATAGTGTCTGAAGTCTGTGTATCTTAGAAATGACTTGGCTTGGGTGGTTTTAGGTTGGCCTTTCTGGAGTTGTGGGAAAGAGAAGCTGTTTCTTCCTTCTGATCTTGCTACCAGCACTTTTACTGACCGCTGGGATGGCTGCATTCCTGTTAGTCGTGAGGGGAAAACAGGTGGGCCTGGGAAGTTCACAATTTAGCATACGGGCAGGAAGAGGGTGAAAAGAATGGTCGATGGAAGTACATTGCATGTCTCTGGTCTCCACCTCATGGGCTGCTGGAGGTGAAATGAGATGGTGCTGGTGGCGTGGGCCCAGGATGTGCTCCGTAAATGCTGGCTATTAAGATCGTGCGTGCACAGTGCCTGGTGCGCAGTCGTGAGCGTCGCTCAGTCATGTCTGACTCTGCAACCTCATGGACTGTATACTTTGCCAGGCTCCTCTGTCCATGGAATTCTCTAGGCAAGAACACTGGAGTGGTAGCTGTTCCCTTCAGGGGATCCTCCCAACCCAGGGGTTGAACCCCGGTCTCCGGCATTGCACGCGGATTCTTTACCATCTGAGCCACTAGGGGAGCCCTAGTACACAGTATGTGCTCAGTAAATCTTAATACCCACAAGCACGGGTCGAGCCTTTGTCTGCGGGTGAGCAATGGGCCGCTCGCGGGATGGTGCCCCAGAAGCAAGTACTGAGTGAGACAGGAGACAGTCAAGGCCAAGAGCACCCCGACTTTCTCTCATCCCTTTTCTTACTTCATCTTCACAACAGCCCCATGAAGCAGGTAAAATAGGACGGTGTTAACTACCTCCATTTTGCAGAAGGGGAAACTGAGGCCCCGAGAGGCTCCTCCGTCACGTGGGGCCCTCCATCCAGCTTGCAGTGGGCCCATGAAATGGCCCCATCTCGCTCACTAGGGGTGGAAGTGGAGGACTTGGGGGGCCGGGAGTCGGGGAGACCCAAGGGCCCTCAGAGGGGCGGGTGCGTTTGTTCATAGGAAGTCGGAGGCACCGGGGGCCTTTCAGGCCCGGGACGAGGGGCGGTCGCAGCGGCCCGGCCACGGTCAGAGCCAGCTTCTCCGAAGACAGTCCAGCCCTGCCCTCAGCAGGGAGGTAAGCACGGCCAGCCTGCCGGGGGCCCCTTGTACCCCCCAGGGGTGGGCCATGGCTTCTCCCCTGCCCCAGATGCCGGGCGGGAGTCCTGGGAAGGGAGGTTCTTTATGAAAGGCCAAATTCCCAGTCATGGGTGTCCAGCTCCCCCCTCGCCCAGAGAGTCAGCAAATTTAGGTGGATCCCAGTCCATCTGTCTTGCCGATGGCCCTTCCGTGCTGCCTCCTTCCTTCACAGGCACCTGCTGCCTTGAGAAGTCTTGGCGGGGAGCCTCCCATGCATCAGCTCTAAAGCCGGTCTCTTCCAGCGTGGGGATTTGTTTTTAAAGAAACTCTTAGAGAGCGAGGCCCACTCAGTGGATGGGGTGCTGGTGGTGGAGAGTCTGGGCCCTTGTAGGCCAGGTTCTTGCGG
Source organism: Tragulus kanchil (assembly GCA_022376925.1). Lineage (NCBI taxonomy): Eukaryota > Metazoa > Chordata > Mammalia > Artiodactyla > Tragulidae > Tragulus > Tragulus kanchil. Next base: position 180,434,190 of record JAIOJX010000004.1, on the reverse strand, counting down.
GGTAGGGGCAGAAGTGGAAGCCTGGAAGGGACAGCTCTTCTTGGTGGAACTGAGGAAGGTGGGTGAGGGAAGGGCTGACATCCCCAGGGAGGGCCTTCAGGGACCCTGCTTGAACCCAGCCTGCTGCGAAGACAGAGCATGCAGCTCCCCGAGGCCTGGTTACGACCCCAGCTGCCTGTCCTTCTAGAGGGACACCACCCAACTGTGGGCCTGGAGCCTCACCCACTCCCTCACCTCGTCCTCAGGTGACGAAGCCCCCTGCGAAGCCAGCGGAACCAGCCCGACGGAGCCGCGCAGAGGCCCCTCGTCCCAGGAGCCCCGAGAGGCGGCCCGAGGGGGACCGGCGGCTCCAGGGGTCCTCGCCGCCCCTGAGGACGTCAGCCAGGACTCCTGAGAGGGAGCAGCGGATCCAGAGACCTCGGGAACGTGGCCGGGGGGGCCCCAGACAGCCCCTGGGAGGGTGGCAGAGTCAGGAGGGGCCCCCGGAATCCCAGGGCCCGCCTAGACACCCGGAGAGAGCCTGGGGACGTCAGGAGGAGGGCCCAGGCCTGGGGGGCTGGCGAGGACTTGGGGAGCCCGGCTGCGTGGCTGCCAGGGCCCCAGAGGGAACGTGGAGCGGCTCTCTCCGGGAGTCTGAGGAGAGCTGGAGGCTGCTGGGTGGCCCCCCCAACCACAGGGGGCCATCGGAGGCCTGGGAGGAGCCCCCCAACGGGTTGGCTCAGCGGGGCTGGGGCAGCCTGCAGGAGCTGTCGGGTCCTCGCCAGCCTGGGAGCCCCCCAGAGAGCCCCGGGGCAGGCCCAGGAGCGTTCTTGAGTCCCCAGAGGCCTGAGACACCGCCGGCTGCAGGCCGGGGTGCTGGGGGGGCCTGCCCACACCTGCACGGCCCCGAGAGGCCACCCAAGCTTGACTGGAGGGACCTGGTGAGCCTTCTCGGGGCGCCCAGGGAGGGGACATGGACCCGCTCGGAGGAGCCAATGCGCGCCTCCTGTCTTCCAAGGCTGGACTGGGAGGGCCTCCTGGAATTCCTGCAGGTCCAGCTGCCCCGCGGGGACCAGGCGGGACACTGGACCGGCCCTGGCCCGGCTCCTCCAGGCCCACGGGGTAGCCTGGAGCTGCAGCAAGAGCGACACAGCGAGCCCGCAGGAGGGGCCGGGGCTGCCCTGGCCAACGGATACAGCCCTGGCCAGTGGCCCCAGAGCGGTGCCCGGCCGTCCAGCCCCGCCAGCGTCTCCACCCAGTGGCCAAAGAGCAAAGTGACAGCCGGACCAGAGACCTCGGCCACGGCTGGTCTGGAGGAGGTGGACCAGTTGGGGAGCAGGAGCCCCACAGAGCAGGAGCCTTCCAGCTCGCCACAGCGGGAGGTAAGTCCATCTCACTTCCCAGGGGCAGCCCGGAAGTCAGGCCCACCCCACACAAGGCGGGCCCCTCGGCTCCTGTGGCCAGTCCTCCCTCCTGAGCAAAACCTATCTCTATCACCGAACTGCATGGTGACTTCCCAGCCCCATTGCCCCCCTCCCTCCCTGGCTTTTTTTGAGCAATTTACTCTGTGCTAAGCCTGAATGCTTTATGGCATTTTCCTCATTTACTCTCCACGCAATCTGATGAAAAAGCACTATTTCCAGATAGGGAATCTGTGACACAGAGAGGTTAAGCCACTCTCCCAAGATCACACAGCTGGTAAGGGCTGGGGTAGGGAAGGAGCCCAGGTCTGCTCTGGTGGCCAGGGCCCCAGAGGGAACGTGGGCGGCTCTCCGGGAGTCTGAGGAGAGCTGGAGGCTGCTGGGTGGCCCCCCCAACCACAGGGGGCCATCGGAGGCCTGGGAGGAGCCCCCCAACGGGTTGGCTCAGCGGGGCTGGGGCAGCCTGCAGGAGCTGTCGGGTCCTCGCCAGCCTGGGAGCCCCCCAGAGAGCCCCGGGGCAGGCCCAGGAGCGTTCTTGAGTCCCCAGAGGCCTGAGACACCGCCGGCTGCAGGCCGGGGTGCTGGGGGGGCCTGCCCACACCTGCACGGCCCCGAGAGGCCACCCAAGCTTGACTGGAGGGACCTGGTGAGCCTTCTCGGGGCGCCCAGGGAGGGGACATGGACCCGCTCGGAGGAGCCAATGCGCGCCTCCTGTCTTCCAAGGCTGGACTGGGAGGGCCTCCTGGAATTCCTGCAGGTCCAGCTGCCCCGCGGGGACCAGGCGGGACACTGGACCGGCCCTGGCCCGGCTCCTCCAGGCCCACGGGGTAGCCTGGAGCTGCAGCAAGAGCGACACAGCGAGCCCGCAGGAGGGGCCGGGGCTGCCCTGGCCAACGGATACAGCCCTGGCCAGTGGCCCCAGAGCGGTGCCCGGCCGTCCAGCCCCGCCAGCGTCTCCACCCAGTGGCCAAAGAGCAAAGTGACAGCCGGACCAGAGACCTCGGCCACGGCTGGTCTGGAGGAGGTGGACCAGTTGGGGAGCAGGAGCCCCACAGAGCAGGAGCCTTCCAGCTCGCCACAGCGGGAGGTAAGTCCATCTCACTTCCCAGGGGCAGCCCGGAAGTCAGGCCCACCCCACACAAGGCGGGCCCCTCGGCTCCTGTGGCCAGTCCTCCCTCCTGAGCAAAACCTATCTCTATCACCGAACTGCATGGTGACTTCCCAGCCCCATTGCCCCCCTCCCTCCCTGGCTTTTTTTGAGCAATTTACTCTGTGCTAAGCCTGAATGCTTTATGGCATTTTCCTCATTTACTCTCCACGCAATCTGATGAAAAAGCACTATTTCCAGATAGGGAATCTGTGACACAGAGAGGTTAAGCCACTCTCCCAAGATCACACAGCTGGTAAGGGCTGGGGTAGGGAAGGAGCCCAGGTCTGCTCTGTGCAGATCACCCCGAGGCCTCAAGAAAGATGCCGTGGGGCTACCCTGGTGGTTCAGTGGGTAAAGAGTCCACCTTGCAGTGCAAGGGGCACTGGTTCGATCCCTGGCTCAGGAAGATCCCGCGTGCCGCGGAGCGGCTGGGCTACTGTGTCCAATTACAAGCCGGCACTCTGGGGCGCATGTGCCCAGAGCTGGTGCTCTGCAGCGAGAAACGCCGCTGCAGCACGAGGCCCACACCGGCCAAAGAACAAAGATGGATGAAAATAAATAAATAAAATAAAATAAACAAAACCTTTAAAAAAAAGAAAGAAAGATGCCCTGACCAGGGTCTTCTCCCTGCCTGACCCTACAGTACTTGGTCTGTGGGCTCTTGGTGGCCTCTACCTGGCCCTGTCTGGGACTGCGGCCAGTGTGGGCCTGTCCCCTCCCCAGGGCAGTGTTTCAGGTTCCTTAAGAGTCCATAGGACAGCTGTCCTTACCCTCCTCTGGCCCCAACAGCGCCTCTCCGGCACAGAGAAGAGGTTGTGTAAATGCTTATTGGCCTGAGCTGACTGCTGAGACGGCTGCTTCAGTGAGGGCCTATGTGAAAAGCAGGCCTAGGGCCTGGCACACAGGAGGTGCCTGCCCAGGCCCTGCCCTGTCTGCTTGGCCAGGGGCAGGATCAGAGTCAGTGCTGCCCAGCGTGTCTGTCTGAAGATGGGGAGTTCCGAGAGACCAGAGCCCTGCAACCGGGCCCCTGCTCACCAAGGACAGCATGTGGGTTTGGACACCGAAGCTCCTGCTCCCTCGTCCACACCCTCCTCAGCTCTGTACCCGGCAGCCCTGTGCTGCTTCCCCCATCGATGACGGGAAGGGTTCACGCTACGCCAGGCCCTGGGCTGGGGCTTCACGTGCTTTGCCGTGTGCGCCTCAGCTCGCACGAGGCCCAGGAGCATTCGGCTTTTGCCGTGGGTCACGTGGTGTAAGTCGAGAGAAATGAGATCCAAGTATTGCTCCAAAGCCTGAGCTTTTTTTTTAATAGTTATTTTACAATGTTGTGTTTCTTCCTACTGTACAGCAAGCTTAGTTATACATACATATATATATATATATTCTTTTTCAAAAGCAACTCAGTTTTTAAATTTTTTTTTAAATTCTGGCCTCTTATTGTCCTTCCATCCATTTGTCTTCATCCATCTTCATTCCTTGGCCTGCATGAGCCTCCTACCGCAGTGGCCCTCATGCTGCAAAGCACCAGCTCTGGGCGCATGCGCCCCAGGAGCACTGGCTTGTAACTGGACGCACCAGTCCAGCCGCTCCATGGCACATGGGATCCTCCCCGGCCAGGGATTGAACCAGCTCCCCCTGCACCACAAGGTGAACTCTCCACTCACTGGACCACCGGGGAAGCCCCAACCCACTTTTTAAAAATAATTTTTATCTATGTATTTATTTTGGGCCGTGCCGAGTTTTTGTTGCTGCTCAGGCTGTTATCTAGTTGTGAAGACCGGGGACTACCCTCCAGCTGCAGTCAGTGGCTTCTCTTGTGGCAGAGCATGGGCTCCAGGCCACATGAGCTTCAACAGGTACAGCACAGGGGCTCCGTAGTCATGGCTCCTGGGCTCTGGAGCACGGGCTCCGTGGTCGTGGTTCCCGGGCTCTGGAGCGCAGGCTCAGTGGCTGTGGTGCACAGGTCAGTTGCTCTGCGGCATGCGGGACCTTCCCAGATCAGGGATCAAACCCATGTTTCCTGCATTGGCAGTGGATTCTTTGCAAGGGAGCCACCAGGGAAGCCCTGCTTACATATATTCTCTTTCATTGTGGTTTATCACAGAATATTGAGTAGTTCCATGTCCTCTATTGTAGGACCTTGTTGTTTATCCATTCTAGATATAATAGTTTGCATCAGCTAATCGTAAACTTCCAATCCTTCCATCCGCATCTTCCTTTCCCCTTGGCAAGCGCACATCATGCCTGTGAGTCTGTTTCTGTTTTGTAGATATGTTCAGTTGTGCCATACTTTCGATTCCATGTATAAGTGATATCATGTGGTATCTGTCTTCCGACCTACTTTGCCTAGTAGGTTGCTGTAAATGACTTTTTTGTGGCTGAGTAATACTCCATTCTCTGTGTGTGTGTGTGTGTGTGTTCAAGTCTTAGATCAGGTGCTCTGTTCTGAGACGCCTTCCCTGAAGACTCACCCCACCCCTGGGTTGGTGATGTTTCCCCACTGGGCGTGGCGTAGTCGTTCTGCTACTCTTTGTCTGGTCATGTTCAGCTGCCATCATTTTCCCTTTAAACACATGTGCTCCATGAGGGCAGCAGCCGCAGTGACTTTGTCTTCATGCCTCCAGCCGCTAGCCCAGGGCCTGACACAAAGAAGGAGCTCAACTCAGTGACTGGTTGACCAGTGAATATATGGATGCTTGAGGGTCTGCAAGACACAGATGGAGGGTGGGTAGGTCAGTGGGTTGACCATGAATGAATGACGGATGACGGATGTGTGAACGGACGATGGATAGGTGGTAGATGTTGGACAAGTGAGAGAGAGATGTTGGGTGGGTGGGTGGATGGGTAATACGTGGAGCGGCTGATGGGTGCTGGATGGACGGATGTTGCACGGATGGGTGAATGCTGTAGAATACGCATGATGGATAGTGAATGAACGTTGGCAGGATGGCGTGGATTATGGATGCGTGGATGTTGGATGGATTAAGGAAGGATACACGGGTATAGGATGCATGAGTAGATGATGAGTCCATTGAGGATGGATGTATTGGGACAGGGGATGTTGGATAGACGAGTAGGTGGATGTAGGATGGATTTTGGATGGCTGGATGGACACATGGACCTAAGGATGTTGGATTCTAGATGGATGTTAGATGGATGGATGATGGATGGATGGACAAGAAGTTGGATCGTTGGATAGAAGCTGAGAAATAACCTACTCTAAGCTGTGTTCTTTCTTATTTCCAGTTCCAATCAAAGGAGCCCGAGGAATTGGAACGAAGCGGAGGGCAAGACTCGCTGACCGATCAGAAGCAGGCCGACGCGGTAGTTGGGTCTCTGGGTCATGGGTGGGGGCACATCGGGAGAGGAAGGGAAGGGAAATCATGCTGGAGGTGGGCTGAAGTCCTCAGACAAGCTCTGGAGTCGTCCAGGCCAGGGTTGGCTCTGCCATGGGGTCACTGAGAACAGGGGATCTGGAAGAGCTGGGCAGAGGGCCGCCTTCGGCGTGGGGACCTGGGTAGGTGGACAGTCTTGGACCAGAAGCCCGGGGCTCTGCTTTTCACTTGCTTGGATGCCCTGAAACGGTCACTGCCCTTCCCTGGGCAAATGGCCGTTTGACCCTGACGGTCTTGGAAGGCAAGGGCCTCCTGGGTCTGGAGGGCTGGCCAGGCTGGGAGAAAGGGTAGAGCTTCCCGGAGCTGGAGCCAGAGAAGCTCTGAAGAGGACCAGGGAGGCACGGAAGTCAGCGGGGCCTGGAGCATCTCCAGGGTCCCGGGCGGGAGAGATGTGTGTCAGGGGTGAGACCCGCCAAGGCTGCTGGGAGGCCAGGCTGCAGCTGGAGCCCAGGCCGTGCCCCGCCCTCCCCACGACCTGCCAAACAGCCTGTTCCCATCACCCTCAGCCTCCTGAGAGGTGAGGTCAGAGCTGAGGGCCTGGGGCAGCGGGAGGCGGGGAGAGGGAGAGCCGGCTGTTTGAGGCCTTGCTTCTCTCACCCTGTTCTGCCGTTCCTCTTGCCGCCTCCTGAGAAGCCGGGTGTGACGAGTTGCGGGGCTGTCTGTCTGGCAGTCTGGAGCACCCCTCCTCTGGCCCTGCCACTCGTCAGAGCTGGGGGGATTCTCCCCAACCCCCAACTGTGCAGAGGAGGAAATGAGGGGCAGGATCCTGGATCACGGAGCCGTAGCCCGTGTCGGTGGCTGGGCTCAAATTAGGACCTGGGATTCAGAATCCCCGACCCAGCCTCTGCTCCTCCCAGCACAGCTTCCTGGCTCTGGCTTGACGGCTTGAGTAGCAGTAGCATGCTAGCTGCTGGGTGGGCTGGTCTTCCCGTCTGTGAAATGGGAGGGGACGGGACCGGCACTAGAGGAGCTTTCAGCTCTTAGTGGGACCCCAGCAGCTTTGCTCTTCCTCTTTCTGGGTTATTTCTTCATACTTCCTGGGGCCTGGGTTTTGCGAACAAAGAGGAAATAGCAATGCAGGGATCCCCTGTCTAGTTTCCGTGAAATGGACCTGCCCCAGCAACCCGGAAAGCCTCTCAGTCCACACCCAGGACGTGTGGACCAGACAGAATGATAACCGCTTCATTCATTCATTCATTCATTCACTCGCATACCCTTAGTACCTTCTATAAGGGTTTATAAATAAGCACTTTCTATATGGCCTGGGTGTGGGCCAAAGGCAAACGGGAGCGTGAGCACGGAGCCGTGGTCTGGTGGTCAGGGCTGTGACGGGGGGCTGGTGCAGGGCACAGTCCCTCCCCGCTGAGCCCCCTGGACCTGTGCGTTGATGCTTCATGCCCCACGTCTCTGGATTCTGGGGACTTGGGACCCCTGGGCTCCGTCCTGCCCGTGCCGGAAGTATGCTCCGTGGCTTTGGGCGAGTGTGCCTCTGCTTGATGGAGGTCTCAGTTTCCAGGGGTGAGACCGCCAAGGCTGCTGGGAGGCCAGGCTGCAGCTGGAGCCCAGGCCGTGCCCTCCCCACGACCTGCCAAACAGCCTGTTCCCATCACCCTCAGCCTCCTGAGAGGTGAGGTCAGAGCTGAGGGCCTGGGGCAGCGGGAGGCGGGGAGAGGGAGAGCCGGCTGTTTGAGGCCTTGCTTCTCTCACCCTGTTCTGCCGTTCCTCTTGCCGCCTCCTGAGAAGCCGGGTGTGACGAGTTGCGGGGCTGTCTGTCTGGCAGTCTGGAGCACCCCTCCTCTGGCCCTGCCACTCGTCAGAGCTGGGGGGATTCTCCCCAACCCCCAACTGTGCAGAGGAGGAAATGAGGGGCAGGATCCTGGATCACGGAGCCGTAGCCCGTGTCGGTGGCTGGGCTCAAATTAGGACCTGGGATTCAGAATCCCCGACCCAGCCTCTGCTCCTCCCAGCACAGCTTCCTGGCTCTGGCTTGACGGCTTGAGTAGCAGTAGCATGCTAGCTGCTGGGTGGGCTGGTCTTCCCGTCTGTGAAATGGGAGGGGACGGGACCGGCACTAGAGGAGCTTTCAGCTCTTAGTGGGACCCCAGCAGCTTTGCTCTTCCTCTTTCTGGGTTATTTCTTCATACTTCCTGGGGCCTGGGTTTTGCGAACAAAGAGGAAATAGCAATGCAGGGATCCCCTGTCTAGTTTCCGTGAAATGGACCTGCCCCAGCAACCCGGAAAGCCTCTCAGTCCACACCCAGGACGTGTGGACCAGACAGAATGATAACCGCTTCATTCATTCATTCATTCATTCACTCGCATACCCTTAGTACCTTCTATAAGGGTTTATAAATAAGCACTTTCTATATGGCCTGGGTGTGGGCCAAAGGCAAACGGGAGCGTGAGCACGGAGCCGTGGTCTGGTGGTCAGGGCTGTGACGGGGGGCTGGTGCAGGGCACAGTCCCTCCCCGCTGAGCCCCCTGGACCTGTGCGTTGATGCTTCATGCCCCACGTCTCTGGATTCTGGGGACTTGGGACCCCTGGGCTCCGTCCTGCCCGTGCCGGAAGTATGCTCCGTGGCTTTGGGCGAGTGTGCCTCTGCTTGATGGAGGTCTCAGTTTCCCCAGCAAGGATGACTCCAAAGGGGGTACACTTGGGGGCGCTGCTGGGTTTGGGCTGTAGATGTGTGTGACTCCTTCCTTTCACAAAGGTGAGGTGAGTAAGCTTGGGATTAGGGGGCCCTTGGGTGACCCCTTGGCTCCAGAGGATTATTGCCACAGGGAAGAGGGGCCCAGAGTTTCTCCATCTTTAGATATTTCAAGAGAAGCTGGAAATATGTAGTTATGTGTTAAATCTCTTCATTACAACATTGGAACCGAATGCAAAATAATCTGAAACCCCTATGGGGGCTGAACACACATCTGGGGTCCCTACTCCCCTCCCACCGGCCCCCTGGGGTCCGACTTGAGGGTGGAGAAGCGACTCCCCAGGGGAGCCCCTGCAGCCCTCCCACCAGCCCCACGTGGGGGGAATGAGGTCTTTTCTCGACAGTTCTGGAAGAAGAGAAGGATGGCAACTCTGGGCCCTCGAGAGGGGCATGGCAGCGTGGGCAGCGGGGGCCGTCGTCAGGGACTCCCCCATCCCACCAAAAGGATCTGGGGGCCAACACCGGACCGTGTTTGACAGGCAGACAAGAGGCCAGCGGAGGGCAAGGCTGGGAGCCCGCTCAAGGGCCGACTGGTGACCTCATGGCGGATGCCCGGGGACCGGCCCACGCTGTTCAATCCGTTCCTGCTGTCTCTGGGGGTCCTCAGGTGGCACAGGGTAGGCTCGCTTCAGTGGGGTGGCAGGGCGAGGGTGGGGAGAGTGGGGAGGCGGGGGAGGAGGCTGGCGGTAGGCGAGGGAAAACCAGCGGGGGCTGAGAGGGAGAGATGGGGGACCCTCATTTGCGAAAGCAGGGCTGAGCTCCTGCGGTGTTGCGTGAGGGGCCTGTCCCACCTGCAGGGCCAGGCTGGGGCCGCTGTCAGCTCGCAGCGTGGGGGTGATGGCGTCATCCAAATAGGCCGAGGGGAGCCAGGCTCGGGGGAAGAGGGAGGGGGCGGGAGGGCCTGCGAGGGGCTCTGGGATTGCAAAGCGTGTCTCAGACCTGGGCCTGAGCCGGCTGCACAAACATCTGGCATTACGTAACCCCTCCTCTGCCCAGAGAGGGCTGTAAACACTCAGGCCTCTGGCTCGGGGTTTCCTCAAGAGCCGGGAGGGGAGGGGAGGCAACCTCCCCTGGCCCTACTTCACAGTGGAAGGAAGAGGCCTGGTCACCTCCAGGGCCACAGGCTGGACCTTGGGGTCTCTTCTCTCTGAGACAGGCTGCTTCTCGTACTCTGATTGCCTGGGGGTCTAGCTCTAAGTTGGGCACATTAGAGACTGTAAACCCATTCTGCAGATGAAGAGACCGAGACTCAGGGAGGTGAGGTGGACTTAGGCAAGGCTGCACAGCTAGGATTTAGAGGAACCAGCCTCTTGCTGATGTTCCTCATTCCTAGATGAGAGAATGGCTGCAGCCAAACTCACAAAGCCTCAGTTGCCACATCTGTCTAATGGGGAAACATATATACGCGGACGATCAGGGCTGGAGGGAGGACTGGCTTAGAGGGATTGGGACGTGCAGGGGTGTGAAGGGATGGGGTTGGGAGCAGCATCCAAATACTAACTTTTCCACCCACTTCTCTTTTTTTTTTAGTATTTGAAAACAGTATCTTGGCTCTGTTTATTTCTTTATTTTTACTTTTTGGCCATGTCGCATGCGGGCTCTTAATTCCCTGACCAGGGATCAAATCCCTGCCCCCTACAGTGGAAGTGTGGAGTCTTGACCCCTGGACTGCCAGGGACGTCCCTCATCCACTTCTTCCTGTCCTCTCTGCGGCGCTGTGGGGGTTAAGGCACAAAGATAACTAGCAAACATGGCTCTCTAGAAAGGGTGATATCTCTAAGCCATGGGCGGGAATTGCCTTATCAGCCCAACTAAAGGTCACTAACACACAGCAGTTCCGGCAGGAGGGGGCAGGTAGGTCCTTGGAGAGCAGGGAGAGGAACGGGGCAGCGGCTCCTGGGTGATGTGTTGGTGACCACAGTCGGCGTTTGTTGTGCACCTGCTGTGTGCTCAGCTCTGCGTTCAGTGCGTGGCACTCCTCACCGCATTGACTCCTTGCCACTAGGAGCAGCAGGCGTGGTTCACGTTGTCCATTTCATAGATGAGGGGATGAAACTCCCTAGTTCTAGGTCACACAAGATCCAAACGCTGCTCAGGCCGATCTCAAAGCCCACCGTGTCCCTGCCTCTCTAAGCACCTGTGTCTCCTGAGTCCTCCTAGCAGCCCCGAGAGTCTCTGAAGATTCTCCCCACTGGACAGATGTGGCAACTGAGGCTCAATGACCTGGCAGCTCTTCTCTCTTCTGGGGATGAGGAACATCGGAAGCTGAGAGACGGACTTGCTAGCGGAGCCTCCCAGTTACTTTGAGGCTCTCCCAACCTCTCTCAGGCTGGAGAGTGAAATTAGTCCCAGGTGAAGAGCTGGGAAGCCTAGACTTGCGTTCTTTCTCTGCCCCTCACTGGCGTGGCTTTGGGCCACTGTCTTCCTTCTCCAAGCTTCACGTTGCTATCCTCAGTGTGAGGACCTGAGTAACGCCCTGAGACTGGGACAACCGCAAGTCTGGTGGCTCTGTTTAAGGAGTCACTCCTGGGTCTCTGAAGTTGTGCCAACTCTGTTTTACCAGGGCGAGTTGCAGTAAGGGAGTCATTGCTTCCTTGGTGCATTCATTCATTCTGCCCATGTTTGCAAACAACCTGATGCGGGCTGGGGCCCCGGCTTTACCCTACGTGACGGACAAAACCACTGTTCCCGCCCACAAGGACACTGACGCAGAACTGATGAGGACTGGATTGAGCTGTAGAGTGTATACAGATGCGGGAACTCTAGGCTTGACCCCTGGACTGCCAGGGACGTCCCTCATCCACTTCTTCCTGTCCTCTCTGCGGCGCTGTGGGGGTTAAGGCACAAAGATAACTAGCAAACATGGCTCTCTAGAAAGGGTGATATCTCTAAGCCATGGGCGGGAATTGCCTTATCAGCCCAACTAAAGGTCACTAACACACAGCAGTTCCGGCAGGAGGGGGCAGGTAGGTCCTTGGAGAGCAGGGAGAGGAACGGGGCAGCGGCTCCTGGGTGATGTGTTGGTGACCACAGTCGGCGTTTGTTGTGCACCTGCTGTGTGCTCAGCTCTGCGTTCAGTGCGTGGCACTCCTCACCGCATTGACTCCTTGCCACTAGGAGCAGCAGGCGTGGTTCACGTTGTCCATTTCATAGATGAGGGGATGAAACTCCCTAGTTCTAGGTCACACAAGATCCAAACGCTGCTCAGGCCGATCTCAAAGCCCACCGTGTCCCTGCCTCTCTAAGCACCTGTGTCTCCCTGAGTCCTCCTAGCAGCCCCGAGAGTCTCTGAAGATTCTCCCCACTGGACAGATGTGGCAACTGAGGCTCAATGACCTGGCAGCTCTTCTCTCTTCTGGGGATGAGGAACATCGGAAGCTGAGAGACGGACTTGCTAGCGGAGCCTCCCAGTTACTTTGAGGCTCTCCCAACCTCTCTCAGGCTGGAGAGTGAAATTAGTCCCAGGTGAAGAGCTGGGAAGCCTAGACTTGCGTTCTTTCTCTGCCCCTCACTGGCGTGGCTTTGGGCCACTGTCTTCCTTCTCCAAGCTTCACGTTGCTATCCTCAGTGTGAGGACCTGAGTAACGCCCTGAGACTGGGACAACCGCAAGTCTGGTGGCTCTGTTTAAGGAGTCACTCCTGGGTCTCTGAAGTTGTGCCAACTCTGTTTTACCAGGGCGAGTTGCAGTAAGGGAGTCATTGCTTCCTTGGTGCATTCATTCATTCTGCCCATGTTTGCAAACAACCTGATGCGGGCTGGGGCCCCCGGCTTTACCCTACGTGACGTAGACAAAACCACTGTTCCCGCCCACAAGGACACTGACGCAGAACTGATGAGGACACAGTGTGGTCATCACTTGAGCTGTAGAGTGTATACAGATGCGGGAACTCTAGGCAGGGAGAGTCTAAGCCTCTGCTGGGGCACTTTGGCTGCCTTTGGACTGAGACTTGAAGGGTGAGGAGGAATTTTCCAGGCAAACAAATATCTGGAGGGAGGGGAGGGAGACAGAGTGTGTGTTGGGGCATAAGAGGACAGGAAGGGAAGTGTTTCAGACACAGCCCAGAACAACATGTCCCTTTAGGGACGCACTGTGGACCTGGCTTACTCGAGGCTGTCCCCGTGTTGTGCAGCCCTAGTGTGTGGTGTGTGTGTGTCTAATGATGGAGGACGGCAGGCAGGGCCAGATGATAATGAACACTGACTGCAGACACAAGAATGTACCTCTCAGCAGTGGAGAAGCGTTGATAAACTTTGGGCAGGGGGGTGTTCTCATCACCATGTTGAGGGTTCTGGAAGAGTCCGGGGCCAGGAAACCAGCAAGGATGCTGGTATTATCAGGTGCCCGTGCCGATGTGCCAGGGCACTGATGGGAGCTGAGGTCTTCTGTTCGTTCACTTCCTCTCCCAAGGACCAAATGCCTGAGTGAGGTAAAGGGATAGGGGGAGGACCCTGTAGTGTTGTCAGAAGACCTGTGGCTAGGAGGAGTTCTCCGTTGTCTCATTCCTCAGTGTGGAGAGAATTCCAGGGGTAATGCTGTTAAGATTTCAGCTCCCTAGACCTCAGCTTCTTTATCTGTGCAATAGGGATAGTAATTATAATCATAACAGCAGTCATTTTGAACCCAGTGAGATGGCAGAATCACTGAAATGGCAATTATTCCAGGTCCTCGTGAATGCTGCTGGACAACCGCAAGTCTGGTGGCTCTGTTTAAGGAGTCACTCCTGGGTCTCTGAAGTTGTGCCAACTCTGTTTTACCAGGGCGAGTTGCAGTAAGGGAGTCATTGCTTCCTTGGTGCATTCATTCATTCTGCCCATGTTTGCAAACAACCTGATGCGGGCTGGGGCCCCCGGCTTTACCCTACGTGACGTAGACAAAACCACTGTTCCCGCCCACAAGGACACTGACGCAGAACTGATGAGGACACAGTGTGGTCATCACTTGAGCTGTAGAGTGTATACAGATGCGGGGAACTCTAGGCAGGGAGAGTCTAAGCCTCTGCTGGGGGCACTTTGGCTGCCTTTGGACTGAGACTTGAAGGGTGAGGAGGAATTTTCCAGGCAAACAAATATCTGGAGGGAGGGGAGGGAGACAGAGTGTGTGTTGGGGCATAAGAGGACAGGAAGGGAAGTGTTTCAGACACAGCCCAGAACAACATGTCCCTTTAGGGACGCACTGTGGACCTGGCTTACTCGAGGCTGTCCCCGTGTTGTGCAGCCCTAGTGTGTGGTGTGTGTGTGTCTAATGATGGAGGACGGCAGGCAGGGCCAGATGATAATGAACACTGACTGCAGACACAAGAATGTACCTCTCAGCAGTGGAGAAGCGTTGATAAACTTTGGGCAGGGGAGTGTTCTCATCACCATGTTGAGGGTTCTGGAAGAGTCCCGGGGGGCCAGGAAACCAGCAAGGATGCTGGTATTATCAGGTGCCCGTGCCGATGTGCCAGGGCACTGATGGGAGCTGAGGTCTTCTGTTCGTTCACTTCCTCTCCCAAGGACCAAATGCCTGAGTGAGGTAAAGGGATAGGGGGAGAACCCTGTAGAGGTGTCAGAAGACCAGTGTCTAGGAGGACTTCTCCGTGGTCTCATTCCTCAGGGTGGAGAGAATTCCAGGGGAAATGCTGGTAAGATTTCAGCTCCCTAGACCTCAGCTTCTTTATCTGTGCAATAGGGATAGTAATTATAATCATAACAGCAGTCATTTTTGAACCCCGAAGTGAGATGGCAGAATCACTGAAATGGCAATTATTCCAGTCCTCTGTGCCCCTACCTAAAGAGAGCTAGCTAAGGATGTTACTTAATTAACACTTAATCCTTACAGCAGCCTGTGAGATGATAGCATTAGCCCATTTTACAGAAGGTGAAGTTGAGGTACAGAAAAGCTAAGTAACACAGGGCTTGAGTCACAGTGCCTCACAAGCCATTCCATTTATTTAGCAACAAACTCCACCACAGTCCCTCCTCAGCTGTGGGCTCAGAGGAGCTTCTACAGGCAAAGAGCCTCTTAAAACCACCAAGTGGTTTGGGAAACTGAGGAAAAGTGTAGCCCACACCTGAGAACCCAAAATGAGATTCTTAATCTGAGAAAGACTCCCTGTGAGAAGGGGGCATTTAAACGGGAAGGCTCTATCATTCCAGAACTCACTTTCTGCTTAGGTTACTTGCTAGGAATCAGCATCTCTTCTTACTGTGTGATCTTGGGCAAGTTGGCTCACCTCTCTGAGCCTCCGTTTTCTCACTAGTAAAATACAGGCAAGGACACCCCCATCGGGTCTGTAGTGAGGACAAAAGTCCATTACATAGGTAGTAAGTGGGGCTCGGCGAGTGGGACCCCCTGAGTTGGTAGTATTCGGTGCTTTCCCCATGTTGTCAAACCGAGGGGCCGTGCCCTAATGGACCCATCGCTCCGTCCGGCGGCTGGAGACTGGTCGGGGAATCGCCGCTTGGCGACGCGAATGCCACACCCCGCCGCCCCCGCCCAGCACTCCCGCGCAGTGGCCCGACGGAGTCACCTGCACGCAGGGCCCTTCCTTCCTCCCTGTGCGCCCGGGGCCGCAGCGCGAGCCGCCCTCCCTTCCCTCCGCCCCCATCCTCTCGCCGGGCCCGCCCTCGCCCCCGCCCACCCGTCCCGTCGCGGGAGGCCCCGCCCCCGGGCCTCTTCCGCGCTCCCATTGGCCCGCCCGCGGCCCCCGCCGCTGTTTGTCCCGGCTTCCCCGCCGCCCATTGGCCAGCCCGGGTCCTCCCAGGAAGTTTGAAAAAAAAAAAAAAGTTTTATGGGCGGATGGAAGGGGCCTGGGCAGCGCCGGGGAAGGGAAGGGCCGGAGCAGCGGCGGCGGGAGGTCGAGAGGGGCGGCGGCGGCGGGACTCCCGCGCCGCTGAGCCCGGCCCGAGAGCCCTTTCCACCTTCCTGCCTCCTGCTCTCGCCGCCCCGGGGTTCCGCCATGACGGTGAGTGCCCCGCCGCCGTAGGGCAGCCCCTCTGCGCCCCAGGCCGGGTTGAGAGCGACTCCCCGAGTCAGTCTAGCCGCTCTCCTCCTGGGCAAGCCCCTCCTCACTTCCCGGAGGAGAGAAGAGGTCTCGGCCGGGAGAAGGGCGTCTCCAGCCGCACGGGCCGGCCGTCCTGCCTCTCCTTCCCCCGGCCTCACCTTTCCGAGCCCGAAGCCCGGGCAACCCCCGAGGAGATGGGACCTCTCGGTCCCAGGCACCACCCCCTAACTTCTGCGAGACCAATCATGGACAGATTCGGGGTGTCCCTTTGCCTTCTCTTCTCCAGCCCTTCTTATGGAAAACCTGCTCTGACTCCCCCAAGTTGCCAGTCCGTAGGGTCACCCGGGGTTCTGGGCCGCGGGAGGAGCGGAGCTGGGCCCCAGCCTGGGTCTGGGTCTGGCCGGAGGCTGGAGAGAGGCGCTCCCTGGTTGAAATGGGTCTCGTTGATGCGGGCTTGGGAAGGCTGGCCGCCCTGGGTGCCTGGCCTCCATTGGGCTTTCCCCATTTTAACCGAGGGGCCGTGCCCTAATGGACCCATCGCTCCGTCCGGCGGCTGGAGACTGGTCGGGGAATCGCCGCTTGGCGACGCGAATGCCACACCCGCCGCCCCGCCCAGCACTCCCGCGCAGTGGCCCGACGGAGTCACCTGCACGCAGGGCCCTTCCTTCCTCCCTGTGCGCCCGGGCCGCAGCGCGAGCCGCCCCCCCTTCCCTCCGCCCCCATCCTCTCGCCGGGCCCGCCCTCGCCCCGCCCACCCGTCCCGTCGCGGGAGGCCCCGCCCCCGGGCCTCTTCCGCGCTCCCATTGGCCCGCCCGCGGCCCCCGCCGCTGTTTGTCCCGGCTTCCCCGCCGCCCATTGGCCAGCCCGGGTCCTCCCAGGAAGTTTGAAAAAAAAAAAAAAGTTTTATGGGCGGATGGAAGGGGCCTGGGCAGCGCCGGGGGAGGGAAGGGCCGGAGCAGCGGCGGCGGGAGGTCGAGAGGGGCGGCGGCGGCGGGACTCCCGCGCCGCTGAGCCCGGCCCGAGAGCCCTTTCCACCTTCCTGCCTCCTGCTCTCGCCGCCCCGGGGTTACGCCATGACGGTGAGTGCCCGCCGCCGTAGGGCAGCCCCTCTGCGCCCCAGGCCGGGTTGAGAGCGACTCCCCGAGTCAGTCTAGCCGCTCTCCTCCTGGGCAAGCCCCTCCTCACTTCCCGGAGGAGAGAAGAGGTCTCGGCCGGGAGAAGGGCGTCTCCAGCCGCACGGGCCGGCCGTCCTGCCTCTCCTTCCCCCGGCCTCACCTTTCCGAGCCCGAAGCCCGGGCAACCCCCGAGGAGATGGGACCTCTCGGTCCCAGGCACCACCCCCTAACTTCTGCGAGACCAATCATGGACAGATTCGGGGTGTCCCTTTGCCTTCTCTTCTCCAGCCCTTCTTATGGAAAACCTGCTCTGACTCCCCCAAGTTGCCAGTCCGTAGGGTCACCCGGGGTTCTGGGCCGCGGGAGGAGCGGAGCTGGGCCCCAGCCTGGGTCTGGGTCTGGCCGGAGGCTGGAGAGAGGCGCTCCCTGGTTGAAATGGGTCTCGTTGATGCGGGCTTGGGAAGGCTGGCCGCCCGTGTGGGCGCTGACCGGAGGCTGGGGGGGTGAAAAACGGCCGCCCCGTCTCCTCCTGTCCCGAGCCCGTCCTGGGGCTTCTGAAGCAGCAGGATACCGCGCCCCCCCCCCCCCCCCCCCGCTTGCAACTTCGCAGTGGCTCTGGGACCTTGGGTGGGGCAGGCCAGCGACTGAGAGTGAGGAACACCGTGGCAGGGGTTTGTTTTCCTCTTGGGGACGAGCCTTACCTAACCTCTCTCTGTGCATGTGTCTTGATTATCCTAGTGCACCCATAGCTGAGGTCCCCATTAGCCCCATTTCATAGTGGAATAAACTGAGGTTTGGATAGGGGCGCTGGTGAGTTGCCAGAGGTTACCCTTAGTGTAAGGGCAGAAATTAGCCCCTTTCCAGGTCGCTCTGGCGACTTGACTGGGATGTTCGGGAAGAGAGGGGCTGGACAGCTTGGGGTTTCTGACAAGCTTTGGGGGCTCTGACAAGCCTATCAAGGCGGGCTGGGGGAGCGGAGCCGGGGAGCATGTGTAGGGCCCTTGCCTCGTGAGTGTGCTGACCTGCTCACGGCCTGGCCTTCCTCAGCCTCTGCACATCCTGCCACCTCTCTGCCGGCCCTTCCTGTTGTCAGCAGCCGCCCTCCCCTGGCGGGGAGCAGAGAGGGCCGAGGGGGGAGGAACTGAGTCAGTGTCTTCCGCCTCCCCCACCCCCGCCTTAGGCTGGCAGGGGCGGGCAGCTGTGTTGCCGCCGGGGCACCTGCCGGGCAGTGAAGCTAGGTGCTTTCACATTCCCAGATCAGATCCCTGAATGCGCATGGTCACTCCCCTCAACCGACGGGGACACGAAGGGTAGGCAGGTGGTGACCTGACGTGCCCCAGGGGACACGGCTGGGCGCTGGCCGAGCCAGAATCTGTAACCCGGTCTCTCCCGGCGGCGTGCTCTCAGGATCAGATAAATGCACATCGTTGCCTTTCCTGGAGAGGTCTGTGCCGAACTAGGGTCAGGCGGCAGAAGCGGCCTGGGGGGCGCGTCCCTGGTGGTGGGAGGAGGCTCCCCAGAGAGATGCCCTCCTGTGACGGTAGAACTGTCCAGCGGAGAGGGCCTGCGGAGGCACGTGTGGACAGAGGCTGGGGCCGTATTTGGGAAATGGAATGGTGGAGGCAAAGAGAAAGGACTTGAGCGGGAGAGCCTCAGAGACCGGGAGGGGTAGCTTGGGCTTGTCTGGGGCGCTGGGGAGCCATGAAAGGTTACGGAGTGGAAAGGAGGCGCGTGATGACCTTTGACAGTGTTTACCGGATTCATCCTGGCTGCTCTCAGGCCTGAGCCGGCTCCGGGCTGGTGTTCTTCCTAGGTCTTCTGCACATCCTCTTCCTCTCTCCTGGTCCCATCTCCCTGACTTTGACCTGAGGAATCTGAACGAGCAAGTGGCAGAGACGCTGTGAAGGCGAAACACTAAGCGGCTTCAGGAGGCCGGGCCCGGAGCCTGGCTCTGCTCCACCTCCTCGTGCCCGGGCTGGGTGCAGCCTTGCTCCTGGAGCTTCACCCCCAGCCGCTGCCTGGCTTCAAATTATATACCTGCGCTCCTGCGTCTTGTCTGCCTGTCCGGAGTTCCTCCAGGGCAGAGGCCGCTTGTCTTATTCACAGCTGATTTCCTGGTATAAAACAGGGCCTTGTTAAAAAAAAAAAAAAAGCAGGGAGAGAAAAAAAAGAAAAAGAAGGAATTTGTATGAATGTCCTGAGTCCTGAGATCTTGCGGGCTGAGCAGCGCGTGTCCCTAGTGGCTTCTGCTGTGGCCTGTGAGGGTGGGTGAGTGGCTTAGACACGGGTGCCCCAGAGGCCACGGGAGGCCGTCTGGCGTGGCGTGTGCTGGGAAAGGCGCCTCCGAGGTCGCAATTAAGCCAGGTCTCAAGGCACGAGAAGGGATTTGCCTGTTGGAAGGAGGCAGAGGAGGCCTCGTGCTTCCAGCAGAGGACACGGGTGTGCGTGGAGGGCCCCTCATCCCTGGTGTGTTGAGGATCAGAGAAGAAATGTCATGATGTACACGTGGGGCTCCCTAAGCTGGGGTGAGGCCGGGCCGAGGCTTTCGTGCCGTCCTAAGGCAGCCGAACCTTGTCCTGAAGCCCTTGGAGCCATCCCTGAAGGTCTGAAGCAGTCCTGTGACGCTCGGCCTTTGGGAGTGGGTCCGGGCCTGAGTGGGCTTGGGGTGGTGGTGTCCGTGGTCCAGGCCGGCGTGTGGCCAGAGGAAGGAAGGGCTGCTGTGCGGACCTGTCAGTGCTCGGGAGGGGTAGCTTGGGCTTGTCTGGGGCGCTGGGGAGCCATGAAAGGTTACGGAGTGGAAAGGAGGCGCGTGATGACCTTTGACAGTGTTTACCGGATTCATCCTGGCTGCTCTCAGGCCTGAGCCGGCTCCGGGCTGGTGTTCTTCCTAGGTCTTCTGCACATCCTCTTCCTCTCTCCTGGTCCCATCTCCCTGACTTTGACCTGAGGAATCTGAACGAGCAAGTGGCAGAGACGCTGTGAAGGCGAAACACTAAGCGGCTTCAGGAGGCCGGGCCCGGAGCCTGGCTCTGCTCCACCTCCTCGTGCCCGGGCTGGGTGCAGCCTTGCTCCTGGAGCTTCACCCCCAGCCGCTGCCTGGCTTCAAATTATATACCTGCGCTCCTGCGTCTTGTCTGCCTGTCCGGAGTTCCTCCAGGGCAGAGGCCGCTTGTCTTATTCACAGCTGATTTCCTGGTATAAAACAGGGCCTTGTTAAAAAAAAAAAAAAAGCAGGGAGAGAAAAAAAAGAAAAAGAAGGAATTTGTATGAATGTCCTGAGTCCTGAGATCTTGCGGGCTGAGCAGCGCGTGTCCCTAGTGGCTTCTGCTGTGGCCTGTGAGGGTGGGTGAGTGGCTTAGACACGGGTGCCCCAGAGGCCACGGGAGGCCGTCTGGCGTGGCGTGTGCTGGGAAAGGCGCCTCCGAGGTCGCAATTAAGCCAGGTCTCAAGGCACGAGAAGGGATTTGCCTGTTGGAAGGAGGCAGAGGAGGCCTCGTGCTTCCAGCAGAGGACACGGGTGTGCGTGGAGGGCCCCTCATCCCTGGTGTGTTGAGGATCAGAGAAGAAATGTCATGATGTACACGTGGGGCTCCCTAAGCTGGGGTGAGGCCGGGCCGAGGCTTTCGTGCCGTCCTAAGGCAGCCGAACCTTGTCCTGAAGCCCCTTGGAGCCATCCCTGAAGGTCTGAAGCAGTCCTGTGACGCTCGGCCTTTGGGAGTGGGTCCGGGCCTGAGTGGGCTTGGGGTGGTGGTGTCCGTGGTCCAGGCCGGCGTGTGGCCAGAGGAAGGAAGGGCTGCTGTGCGGACCTGTCAGTGCTCCGGGGGCTTAAAGGGGGCAAGGGAGCTTCCTGCAGGTGGAGGGAGGTGGAGGGCCTCAGGAGCCACGTGTGAAGGTGCAGGGGGAGAGACTTGGGTTCTCTGACCTTGGACCCTTGGAGGGCTTCCCAGGCACCTGGAGGCCTCCTCTCCCCGAGGTCTCCACGCCATCCCGTGCCTGACGGGCGTGCGTGCGGTGTGGCCTGTTCCGGTCTCTCCTGGAGCTTGGAGGAGAGCCGCTGCCCGCGCCCAGCGTTTGCCACGTCGGGTCGCCAGGCTCGGGGAGGGGATGTGGCTTAGGAAGGTCGCCCTGCTTCCCAGGCAGACCTCGGGGTCCCAGCCTGTCGTCTTGCCCTTCCCCAGCCTCTGGAAGCCCGTGGCTCTCCCAGCCCCGCCTGGGCTCAGTCCAGTTGGCCAGGTGGTCTGCCGGGCCTTCCCGGGGACTCTCCCCGGGTCAGTGCCCTGACGCCCGCGGTGGGATCCATTGCAGAAAGCCTGGCTCCTCAGCGCCCAGAGCTGGCGGGGACTGCCCCCAAGCACAGGAATTCAGATCAGGGAGGTAGAGGAGGGATGCTTCATCAGCAGATTTCCCCTGGGGCCTCAGCATGCCAGGCCCTGGGGTCACAGCAGGTCCCTGTCTGCGTGTGCTTCCGGGTGACTTGGTGGCCCTGAGCGTGGCTCCTGGTCTTCAGTCTGAGCTTGGAACCACCCTGGGCAGCTTCTGGGCCATGTGAGGACCCAGGTGGGGAAGAAAAGAGAGCAGACAGGGTGTGCAATTAAGCCAGGTCTCAAGGCACGAGAAGGGATTTGCCTGTTGGAAGGAGGCAGAGGAGGCCTCGTGCTTCCAGCAGAGGACACGGGTGTGCGTGGAGGGCCCCTCATCCCTGGTGTGTTGAGGATCAGAGAAGAAATGTCATGATGTACACGTGGGGCTCCCTAAGCTGGGGTGAGGCCGGGCCGAGGCTTTCGTGCCGTCCTAAGGCAGCCGAACCTTGTCCTGAAGCCCCTTGGAGCCATCCCTGAAGGTCTGAAGCAGTCCTGTGACGCTCGGCCTTTGGGAGTGGGTCCGGGCCTGAGTGGGCTTGGGGTGGTGGTGTCCGTGGTCCAGGCCGGCGTGTGGCCAGAGGAAGGAAGGGCTGCTGTGCGGACCTGTCAGTGCTCCGGGGGCTTAAAGGGGGCAAGGGAGCTTCCTGCAGGTGGAGGGAGGTGGAGGGCCTCAGGAGCCACGTGTGAAGGTGCAGGGGGAGAGACTTGGGTTCTCTGACCTTGGACCCTTGGAGGGCTTCCCAGGCACCTGGAGGCCTCCTCTCCCCGAGGTCTCCACGCCATCCCGTGCCTGACGGGCGTGCGTGCGGTGTGGCCTGTTCCGGTCTCTCCTGGAGCTTGGAGGAGAGCCGCTGCCCGCGCCCAGCGTTTGCCACGTCGGGTCGCCAGGCTCGGGGAGGGGATGTGGCTTAGGAAGGTCGCCCTGCTTCCCAGGCAGACCTCGGGGTCCCAGCCTGTCGTCTTGCCCTTCCCCAGCCTCTGGAAGCCCGTGGCTCTCCCAGCCCCGCCTGGGCTCAGTCCAGTTGGCCAGGTGGTCTGCCGGGCCTTCCCGGGGACTCTCCCCGGGTCAGTGCCCTGACGCCCGCGGTGGGATCCATTGCAGAAAGCCTGGCTCCTCAGCGCCCAGAGCTGGCGGGGACTGCCCCCAAGCACAGGAATTCAGATCAGGGAGGTAGAGGAGGGATGCTTCATCAGCAGATTTCCCCTGGGGCCTCAGCATGCCAGGCCCTGGGGTCACAGCAGGTCCCTGTCTGCGTGTGCTTCCGGGTGACTTGGTGGCCCTGAGCGTGGCTCCTGGTCTTCAGTCTGAGCTTGGAACCACCCTGGGCAGCTTCTGGGCCATGTGAGGACCCAGGTGGGGAAGAAAAGAGAGCAGACAGGGTGTGCACAGCCTGGGGTTTCCCCGCTCTGAACAGGGCCTGTGTCCCTTCCCTGAGACAGGTCAGCAAGGCGGGGCTGTGACACGGGCTGGGCTGCCCGCCTGCCTGGTCCACGGGCCCTGGTCCCAAGGCCGTGGCCGCGGATGGCTTAGGATGTCCGCACTGCTGGCCAGGCCCCTCTCAGGCCTCTTCCTGAGGAAGAGGAGGAAGGCGGGTCACAGGAGGCGGCCAGGTTAGGTGGCTCCGGTTTCCAGCCGTTGTCACCGCCCACCCCACGGAGCCGTGCCACCCGCTCCCTCCACGCAACCAGACACCTTGGCCCGGTGAGGCTGCAACGCAGGTGCTGATAGGTGGGCTCAGAGCCATGGCAGCAGGTGGCAGCCTCCGCCCTGCCCGCCCGCCAGCAGCCAGCCAGCCGGAGCTGAGACCCGGCAGGGGGACCAGGGGACCGGGACTTAGCCCAGGGAGAGGTCTCGGCCGCCGAGGGAGGGTCTGTGGATAGGCCTGGCCGGCCAAAATGCCCGGATGAGCAGTTTCGCCATCTAGGGCTAGGTGGGGGGACCTAGCTCAAGATCCCCACAGAGCATGCTACCGCTGGGAGCCCCCAGGCCCCGGGCCCGTGCCCCGCTGGGCAGCACACGGCAGGTAGGGCTTGCCGGGACTGAGGTACCATCTCCCCAGCCCTTCCAGAGATCTAGGGGAGTCAGGGGGTCTCTGACCACAGCCTGGGCCCGGCTCCATCTTTCAGGGTCTCCAGGAGACGAGGAAGGGCAAGGCTGGTTGGACCCCGGCAGCGGGGGGAGGTAGGGGGTACTCCCGGGTCAGTGCCCTGACGCCCGCGGTGGGATCCATTGCAGAAAGCCTGGCTCCTCAGCGCCCAGAGCTGGCGGGGACTGCCCCCAAGCACAGGAATTCAGATCAGGGAGGTAGAGGAGGGATGCTTCATCAGCAGATTTCCCCTGGGGCCTCAGCATGCCAGGCCCTGGGGTCACAGCAGGTCCCTGTCTGCGTGTGCTTCCGGGTGACTTGGTGGCCCTGAGCGTGGCTCCTGGTCTTCAGTCTGAGCTTGGAACCACCCTGGGCAGCTTCTGGGCCATGTGAGGACCCAGGTGGGGAAGAAAAGAGAGCAGACAGGGTGTGCACAGCCTGGGGTTTCCCCGCTCTGAACAGGGCCTGTGTCCCTTCCCTGAGACAGGTCAGCAAGGCGGGGCTGTGACACGGGCTGGGCTGCCCGCCTGCCTGGTCCACGGGCCCTGGTCCCAAGGCCGTGGCCGCGGATGGCTTAGGATGTCCGCACTGCTGGCCAGGCCCCTCTCAGGCCTCTTCCTGAGGAAGAGGAGGAAGGCGGGTCACAGGAGGCGGCCAGGTTAGGTGGCTCCGGTTTCCAGCCGTTGTCACCGCCCACCCCACGGAGCCGTGCCACCCGCTCCCTCCACGCAACCAGACACCTTGGCCCGGTGAGGCTGCAACGCAGGTGCTGATAGGTGGGCTCAGAGCCATGGCAGCAGGTGGCAGCCTCCGCCCTGCCCGCCCGCCAGCAGCCAGCCAGCCGGAGCTGAGACCCGGCAGGGGGACCAGGGGACCGGGACTTAGCCCAGGGAGAGGTCTCGGCCGCCGAGGGAGGGTCTGTGGATAGGCCTGGCCGGCCAAAATGCCCGGATGAGCAGTTTCGCCATCTAGGGCTAGGTGGGGGGACCTAGCTCAAGATCCCCACAGAGCATGCTACCGCTGGGAGCCCCCAGGCCCCGGGGCCGTGCCCCGCTGGGCAGCACACGGCAGGTAGGGCTTGCCGGGACTGAGGTACCATCTCCCCAGCCCTTCCAGAGATCTAGGGGAGTCAGGGGGTCTCTGACCACAGCCTGGGCCCGGCTCCATCTTTCAGGGTCTCCAGGAGACGAGGAAGGGCAAGGCTGGTTGGACCCCGGCAGCGTTAGTGGGTTGAGGATGAGTAAGACCGTTAGGGCGTTTTCTGCCGGGGCCTGAGCAGCGAGAGGAACTGGACGGTTGGCTCCGCCCGCTGGTCTGGCCTGTCCTCTGAGCCTTCTGAGGGTCTCCCTTTCTAGTCAGGGTTGTCTCCCCTCTCCCTCTACTCCACGCGCAGGTGGGGAAGCAGGTGGGCGAGGAGCTCGGGGGTCTGTGGTGGACGGCCAGTCACCCGGCCACCTGCCGGAGACTGCCAGTGTTTGCGAGGGACCAGGGCTGCCTCAGTGGCTGGAAGCCTGCCTGGATTTGGGGGGCTCCCTGGGCCCTCGGCCCTGCCTCCAGGCTTCCCTGGGCTCTTAGAGGGCTTACGGGGGCAGGTTGGGCCCCTTAGGTTCTCACGGGGCCTGACTCATCTGCCACCCCCTCTCCCCATAGCCCGATCTGCTCAACTTCAAGAAGGGATGGATGTCGATTTTGGACGAACCTGGAGAGGTAGGAGGGCTGGGGTGGGGTGGGCCGCAGGGCGTGGGAAGTGGGGTTGCTACAGGGCTCTGTTGGGTCCTGGGGACCGCCGAGGTGGTTGAGCAGCTTCCCTGGCCTGTCCAGCCTTCTGGAGATCCTGGCTTCTGGGTAGAGGTGTAGAGGGTGGGGGCCTGAGCAGGAACCCTGAGGGAGGGATGTTTCTTGTCCAGTTGGAAAGGAGGCCTTGGACTCCGGGCGGGGAGGGCAGAGGCTGCTTGTCCTCTCAGCCTCGTGGAGCGGCCTGCAGTATGCAGAGGGCCCCAGAATGGCACCCGCCTGGCCCTTCCTGCTCCGCTCCCATCCTCTCCTCTCACCCAGAGCCCCTCGGCCCTCCCACCTCTTGACGACCTTGGCTGAGCGTCCCAGGGGCTGGGAGGGAAGGGTCCACAGAGATCACCCAGGTGTGTATAGATTCCCAAAGACGCAGCCTTGCAGTGGCTCCCCCAGCCCCGGGGGAGCTCAGAGCACGTTCGTGGAAGCCTCACCAACCTGGGGCCCCACCGGGCGAGCCACGGCTGCGTCTGGCCTTGGTGAAACTTGTGAAATGGGCGTGCTGGACAGTGAGCATTCTTTCCAGGCTGGACAGCAGCCCCGAGGTCCAGCGCGTAAAGGGACCCACACCGCACCCAGTGTCCGCTTAGTCTCCGCTCGTTACCCTTCGTTTCCTCTACCGTGTGCGTCTTTAGCACCAGAAGGACAGTCGCTTTTCCCCCTCTCTCCCCTTCTGGCTGCCAGGCTGGAGCTGGAGCTGGCCTCCCGCCCACCCCGCCTGGGAAGGGACCTCTGCCTGCCCGGGTCCTGCATGCGCCCGCGGCTTGGGTCTGCGTGCAGCCCGCATGCCAGGGAGGGCTCGGAGCCAAAGGGAATCTCATTGTGTTTCCTGCCCACATGCTTCATTCCCTCCAGCTCCCAGCCTTCTGCACCCGCTGCCTGCGCGCCAGCCCCCTGGTGGCTGGGCTCCAGGCTCACACAAGCCCGGGCACCCTGCCAGTGACCCTTCCTAGCCTCCCCACCCAGGGTCTCTGGAGGGCAGAGATTACGGGCTCCACCCAGAACTGGCCGTTACTCATTCTCTTTCGCAGGGTTTTGGAATGTCGGAGCTGGAAGGGCCCTGGGAGTTCAGCCAGCCCCGCTCCTCAATGCAGAGACAGGAGACAGGCCCACGAGAGCTTTGATCTCTCCCAGGCCCTGCAGCACCTTGGGCCAACCAGGCCTAGAACGTGGGGTACCTGAGGCCCCGAGGCCCACAGAGCTCTAGCCAGCTGCCACCGCAGGCAGCTGTAGACTAGGCCTGGAGGGGCCAAAGCGGTCATTTGGCCCAGAACCCCTACCCTGCTTTACAGAGGGCCAGTTGTCCTGAGCAGCAACTCAGGCCACTTAGAAGAGCAGGATGGCTCCAGGAGGGCTGATCTCTTGGAACAGCTCCCAGAATCCTAGTGCCTGACCCCGTGCCAATTGCCATGAGACGTGCTCCAGGGAGGGCTCGGAATTTCTAACCTCACTAGGACGCTTAGGGACTACTTAGCCTTACTTTACAAGTCAGAAAACGGAAGCTCAGAGAGGTCAAGACAGTTGACTAAAGACACACAGCTAGCGAGGGATAAAATAGTTGTTACCTCCATCTCTTGGGTGCTACGATACTATTCTTCAGGGGAGGCAGTGTGAAGAAAGTAGAAAATATCATCCTGGCACATCCTTGACATCTTACCATCTTCTTGAGGAAAGAAAACTGAGTACTCGAAATAGTAACAATAAGAGCTTGGTGATGCGGTGGAGCCGCAGGAGGGCGTGCGCTGGCCCGACAGTGGGCGGACCTGGACCGGCATTCCAGCGAATGGCCAGAAGCCCGGGCCAAGCTGAGCCTGGCGCTTCCCTACAGGCTGCTCTGACGGCCCCGCCCCTCCTGTGTGTCCTGCCAGCCTCACCCCCGTGGCAGCGGAGAGACACATTGCTGAAAGCTGCCCACCTCGTGAATGTGCAGATAATCCATTCCCGTGGCTGAACACGCATGTAGCCCGTACCCAGATCAAGAGGCAGAATACGACCAGCTCTCAGCCGCTTCCCCCGGGGCCCCCTTCCAGTCCTGCACGCTGGGAGACTTCTCCTCGGCCACAGGGGTGATTGATCCGGGAGTGGCACATGAAGACTGTTGAAGTCCCAGCCTCTGGCTTGCTAGACCAGTGCCCTCACACAGGCCTGCCCCTTCCTGGACCGCGCTGGGTAGGGTTTGTGTGTAGGAGCCTTGGTGACCTTGGCGGACAGGATGAGGAATCCTGCGGAAGTGTCAGCACACC
This sequence comes from Tragulus kanchil, assembly GCA_022376925.1. Lineage (NCBI taxonomy): Eukaryota > Metazoa > Chordata > Mammalia > Artiodactyla > Tragulidae > Tragulus > Tragulus kanchil. The sequence goes on along the minus strand of JAIOJX010000004.1, from coordinate 180,406,956 downwards.
AAGGAAGGGCTCCCAGAAAGAAGGGAGGGTGTGGATACTGGGGAGAAGCCGACCCGTTTCACAGATACTGCTCCCGAGGCCCAGAGGCCCAGAGAGGAAATGGAGGGCCTAACTGCAAATGCGGATTTTGTGACTGCGCTGCCCCCTACGCCCGCCCCTCAGCAGGGCAGGGGTGCCAGGCACCTGCTGAGAGCAGAACTGTGGACCTGGCTGCACCGAGGGTGCCCATGGAATGGTCCACACACACACAGCGCACACTCATTCCACGCCCCCACCCCCTACTCACCACCGTCTCCTTCGCAGTGGAAGAAGCACTGGTTTGTGCTGACCGATTCGAGCCTCAAGTACTCCCCGGATAACTCTTCTTTAACCTCACTAGGACGCTTAGGGACTACTTAGCCTTACTTTACAAGTCAGAAAACGGAAGCTCAGAGAGGTCAAGACAGTTGACTAAAGACACACAGCTAGCGAGGGATAAAATAGTTGTTACCTCCATCTCTTGGGTGCTACGATACTATTCTTCAGGGGAGGCAGTGTGAAGAAAGTAGAAAATATCATCCTGGCACATCCTTGACATCTTACCATCTTCTTGAGGAAAGAAAACTGAGTACTCGAAATAGTAACAATAAGAGCTTGGTGATGCGGTGGAGCCGCAGGAGGGCGTGCGCTGGCCCGACAGTGGGCGGACCTGGACCGGCATTCCAGCGAATGGCCAGAAGCCCGGGCCAAGCTGAGCCTGGCGCTTCCCTACAGGCTGCTCTGACGGCCCCGCCCCTCCTGTGTGTCCTGCCAGCCTCACCCCCGTGGCAGCGGAGAGACACATTGCTGAAAGCTGCCCACCTCGTGAATGTGCAGATAATCCATTCCCGTGGCTGAACACGCATGTAGCCCGTACCCAGATCAAGAGGCAGAATACGACCAGCTCTCAGCCGCTTCCCCCGGGGCCCCCTTCCAGTCCTGCACGCTGGGAGACTTCTCCTCGGCCACAGGGGTGATTGATCCGGGAGTGGCACATGAAGACTGTTGAAGTCCCAGCCTCTGGCTTGCTAGACCAGTGCCCTCACACAGGCCTGCCCCTTCCTGGACCGCGCTGGGTAGGGTTTGTGTGTAGGAGCCTTGGTGACCTTGGCGGACAGGATGAGGAATCCTGCGGAAGTGTCAGCACACCAAGGAAGGGCTCCCAGAAAGAAGGGAGGGTGTGGATACTGGGGAGAAGCCGACCCGTTTCACAGATACTGCTCCCGAGGCCCAGAGGCCCAGAGAGGAAATGGAGGGCCTAACTGCAAATGCGGATTTTGTGACTGCGCTGCCCCCTACGCCCGCCCCTCAGCAGGGCAGGGGTGCCAGGCACCTGCTGAGAGCAGAACTGTGGACCTGGCTGCACCGAGGGTGCCCATGGAATGGTCCACACACACACAGCGCACACTCATTCCACGCCCCCACCCCCTACTCACCACCGTCTCCTTCGCAGTGGAAGAAGCACTGGTTTGTGCTGACCGATTCGAGCCTCAAGTACTACCGGGATTCCACCGCCGAGGAGGTGAGACGGTGGCCGGGGGGCTGCCTCTGCCGTCAGTGTCCGGGGGTCTGGAGGGGGCTCGGGAGGGATGGCTGGAGCCCGCGGGCCGCCACGCGCTCTCTTGCTGCAGGCGGACGAGCTGGACGGCGAGATTGACCTGCGCTCCTGCACGGACGTCACCGAGTACGCGGTGCAGCGCAACTATGGCTTCCAGATCCACGTGAGCCTGCGGGCAGCCGGGGTGGCGTGCCCGGGGGGCCCCCGGAGCGGGTGTTGGGGTGTAGCGTGGCTCACCAGACTGGCTCCTGTCACTCGTTTCCCCAGAGACGTTGTCCTCAGGGCCAGTCAGGAGCTCAGTGCCGACATGGACTATGATGTCTGGGGTGATCCTAGATACCGCTGGCTTTGGAGAGGCTTTGGATGGGGCTCTTTCGAGGCTGCTGGAGGGGAGGCTTTGCATCCTCCACCCCCCTCCAGGCTTAGGCCTCAGATACCCACCTGGGAGGGAGTACCTCCCTGGGGGCCAGGGCGGGGAGGGCACAGGGAGGGGGCCGGCCCGGTGGCAGCCTACCTGTGGGTGGGTTTGCAGACCAAAGACGCTGTGTATACGTTGTCGGCCATGACCTCGGGCATCCGGAGGAACTGGATCGAGGCCCTGAGGAAGACTGTGCGTCCCACCTCAGCCCCAGATGTCACCAAGTACGTGCTGGGCTGGACTGGGGAGGTGCTCACCCCCGCATCCTGAGTGGGTTTCTGGTTCTGCTTCCTGGGCCTCAGTTTCTCTACCAGCAGAATAGGGGGAGGAAGAGGGCTGTGGGTACCCATGGCCCTCACCCAGATATACCTTGAGAATTCTTTTTTCTCTTTCTTTTCTTAAATTTTGGCCTCTTTTATTGTTTTTTTATTTGTTTATGTTCATCCATCCTTATTGTTTGGCCTCTGTGGGCCTCCCGTCGCAGTGGCCTCTCTTGTTGCAGAGCATTGGCTCTGGGCGCATGCGCTCCAGAGCGCTGGCTCGTAATTGGACACACCCGTCCAGCCGCTCCACGGCACATGGGATCTTCCCGGGCCAGGGACCGAACCAGTGCCCCTTGCACCGCAAGACAGCCTCTTTACCCACTGGGCCACCAGGGAAGCCTACCTTTGGGACTTGAGGTTGACTCTGCTCTCATCCTGAGATGGGGAGAGGCCTCGGCCCTGTGGAAAAGTGCCGCTGAGCCGGAGGACGTGTGAGGGGGCTAGTGGTCTGTGTGCCGCGGGGGCTGTGTCGGAGCCTGTGCAGGGAGAGGGGGTGGCGTCTCAGGCTGGGTGGGGAACTCGCTCTGTGGAGGTGGCTGTGGGGAGAAGGGCAGGAGGACTGAGGGTGGCACCCCGACACGGTGGAGACCTCAGGTGTGGGGCTTGCCTGGCAGTCCCGTGGCTAGAACTCTGTGCTTTATTGCAGGGGGCACAGGTTCGATCCCTGGGCAGGGAACTAAAATCCTGCATGCAATGCAGCATGGCCAGAAATATAAAGTAAATTTAAGTAAGCATCTTTTTTTAAAAAAAAAAAAAACAAGAAAACACCGATGCCGGTGGGAGTAGGGCCTCTGGCTGCTGGACCACAGGAACCGAAGCGTGGTGTCGAGGGGTGCTGAGTGTGCGGCCCCCTGCCTGGCCGCACCCTGCCGGTCAGCCTGAGTTGCAGGTTCCTCGCCCGTCCCACCAGGCGTCGTGCGAGGATGTACACAGGCCCTTTATAAACTCTTGGCCACCGGGCAGCTGGACCCTGACTTACTGTCTAGGCCCCACTGCTATGAGGAACCAGCCCCAAACACGGGTTTACGCGAGGGAGGTTTATTGCTCGCTCCAGGCCTGGTGGGCCGCTCTGTGGCCCTTAGCCCGCGTCCTTGCCTCTGGGCCAGAGCCCTGCGCACATTGTCATGGGTCCCCGCTGAGGGCCAGGCCAGGGCACCGGCGTCCTCTGAAGGGTGCGCCTCTCACATGCGCTGGGCAGAGTCGAGTCACACAGCCGTGCGTCACTGCAAGGGCCGCTCTTGTTTTTGGCCAGATGACCGAGGACTGTGCATTGTTATGGAAGGAGAAGGGGACCAACCCAGTGGTTACAAGTGTCCACAGGGTGCGCTCTGTGTAGCCAGAGGCCATTGTTGGCCTCACTGGCAGTAACCCTGGGCATCTCCCCCACTCCTGGGTGAGCCTCTGGAGCCCAGGGCCACCGCCCCTCAACACTCACCGTTCACAAAGGGCTTCCTGGGTGCTGTGCGCACATGCGCTCATCTGGTCCTCACGCCCCTCCCATGAGAGACTTTGCTGATCCCCGTGACAGATGAGGAGGCGGCCAGGTCCCCTGATCCCTCTGCTGGTGAGGGGTGGAGCCGGGATGATTCCCAGGGTCTGTGAATGCTGGAGCTCTAGTTCTCACCTGCGTCCGCCACGGGGGTCTGTCCCCAGGCCCCGGCACACGGGTGGCACCCCAGACGTGCCTGACTGGCTCTGCTGGCCCCCTAGGCTCTCGGACTGCAACAAGGAGAACACGCTGCATGGCTATGGCACCCCGAAGGGCCCCCTGAAGGCTGGGGAGCAGCGGGTGGGCTCTGAGGTCATCAGCAGGGGCGCCCCCCGGAAGGCAGACGGGCAGCGGCAGTCGCTGGACTACGTGGAGCTCTCCCCGCTGACGCAGGGCTCCCCGCAGCGGGCCCGCACCCCGGCCCGCGCCCTCGCCCGCCCGGCCAAGCAGGAGGAGCTGGAGCGGGACCTGGCCCAGCGCTCCGAGGAGCGGCGCAGGTGGTTCGAGGCCACGGACGGCCGGGCCATGGAGACGCCCGCAGGCGAGGGTCCCCGCCGGGTGCTGGGCGCCCCCCTGACCGAGGACCAGCAGAGCCGGCTCAGCGAGGAGATCGAGAAGAAGTGGCAGGAGCTGGAGAAGCTGCCTCTGCGGGAAGACAAGCGGGTGCCTCTCACCGCCCTGCTCAACCAAGGCCGCGGGGAGCGCCGGGGGGCCCCGAGCGACAGCCACGAGGCGCTGGAGAAGGAGGTAGGCGGCTCGGCTGGCCTCTGGGAGCCTCCTCACCCACCAGAACCCGCATATGACCCCTGCAGTCACACTCTAGCGTTGGTCTTGCATACTGGCGGTGATGGGGAGCTCACCCCGAGCCACTGCCACTTCCAGCGCCTTGTGACCTGGAATCTTCTTTCCTGGACCTTGAGGATCTTTTGTTTTTGTTTGTTTTCCCCCATCTTTGTTCTGTCCTCAGCAGCCACAGAGCAGGTAAGTGGGAAGAGAAGGGAGAGACCATTTATTGAGCGCCTTCTGTATGCCAAGCCTTGTGCTAGGACCTCCCGACCTACATTGGCTCATGCGGTCCTCACCTGGTCACGTGGCAGCCTCATGATCCCAAGGGGTAGACCAGCTCACTGTTGTCCCGATGGGAAACGGAGACTCTCGGAAGTTTCCTCCCACCTGCATGATGTGGTGAATACCTGTGGCCGTGGCGTCCTGCTCCCAACCCTGTCGGGCCTTCTCTGGGCCAGCGCGCTCCTGGTTTCCAACCTGGCCATCCAGGAAACAACTAGAATGTCCTCCTAGCTCGCCTCTCCACACCAGGCCACTTCATGCTTTGAGGCCCTCTCTGACCCCGCCTCCCCCATCTCCGTAGGTCCAGTCCCTCCGTGCTCAGCTAGAGGCCTGGCGTCTCCAAGGCGAGGCTCCTCAGGGGGCACCCAAGTCCCAGGAAGATGGCCACATCCCCCCAGGCTACATCTCACAGGTAAGGCCGAGGAGCTGTGGCGTGGGGGATGAGGCAGGTTTCTGGTGGCTGTGCTTTGAGACATTGGTGATTTTCTGGGAACGCTTCCTGTACCGGAATGGAACCCGGGCGAGGCCTCTGACATGCATCGTTTCATTCACTCTCCCCAGCGGGTGGACGTGAGCACTGTGCCCATTTTGCAGACAAGGCCACTGAGCTCTGAGAGGTTATGTGACTTGCCTGAGGTCAACCGGCCTACAGATGTCAGAGGTGGGATTTGAACTCGGGTCCGACTGCGCCCATGCATGAGCCCCCGTGTGACCCTCTGTATGGAGAGTGAGAACTCTTGTGCCTGCCAGGCGGAGGCCTTGCGCAAGGTGGTCTACGGGACATGGGCGCCGCCAGTGGCCCTCGGGGACGCACAGCCTGCCCAAGACGGCAGCTCTCAGCGAGGGTAGATGTTGTTCCCCTGGGGACGTTTTTGCCGTGTCCAGAGACACTTTTGACCATCATTCCTGCGACAGTCAGCTCTCTAGAAAAAAACACGTGTGCGTGGACACACTGACACTTACACATGTTTCTTGTACGTTTTACTGACGCAAAAGATGTCTAGTGTGCAACTTACAAATAAAAAATAAGTCATGCTTCCATCGTGAATTCCGTATAGCAAATTGATTTTTCTCAGACTATTCTCATTGATTTTTCCGAATGCTCGTATCCACAGCTAACTGACAGATGAGTGTCATTCTAACTCGCTCGCTGGCGTTTTTGTTTGTGTGAATGAGTAGGCCAGCAGGATACATGTCAAAGCGTCACTCGGTCGATGTCACGAGCAGCGTCTTTGCTCTAACGGAGGGTCCTTTACTGCTGAGACTATTCGAAGATAGTCCTTTCAGGCGGTTTATTGGGTTTCTGTGCTGTGTGCGATGTGACAGTCATAGCTGGGAGACACCATGAAGCTTCGTCAGTGCTGTGAGCGCTCATAGCGTTTGCTCATCGCTTGGAAAGACAGCCGGCCACACAGTAAATCAAGCTCTGGTCTGTCCTGTTGACCAGTGGTCATGATGTCAGTGTTCCTGCTGCAGCTGACGCCCCTGAACAGGATTGGGGAGCCGTGTGCGCGCCGTCGGGGGCACTTCCGCCCTGCAGGTGCAGGCTGCGTCCATACCCCCAGGGCGCCACTACCAGTGAAACGCAGTGAAATACTTAGGGAGTGACTCTTGGGTATCGGCTTTGTTTTCTAATATGTATGTATTTTTGGCCACCCTGGATCTTGCTTGCTGCCTTCAGGCTCTTCGCTGGGGTGTGCAGGCTTTTCTCCAGGGAAGGCACATGGACTTCGCTGTCCCTTGGCGTGTGGGCTCTTTGTTCCCCCACCAGGGACCGAACCCACGTTCCCTGCCTTGGAAGGTGAATTCTCTGGACTGCCAGGGAACTTCCTCAGCTTTGATTGTAATGGAACTAATTATAAGTGTGTGTCATTTCTAATGATAGCTGTGCTAAATAACTACCACAGAGTTCCTAAACATCTGAGGATCAGCTGCCCCCAGCTAGCACGCCCTTGCCTGAAGCAGAACAAGAGAATGCTGGGAGCCCAGGCTCTGGACAGGGCGGGCTTCTAGAAGTTCCAGGGGAGCACGGGCTCTCAGGAAGTCTCCCTGGAGCTGTGGGCGGGGCGTGGGCTGCAGCAGGAGGTGAGGAACAGTGTTTGTCGTGCAGCCCCCCAGGCTGAAGAGCTAGGATCACGTCCCACGTACCTGAGGAAGTTTGGGGTCTGGGGCGTGACGTCAGGAAGGTGCGGCTGGAAGGCGGGGGCTTGAGGGGGCAGGGCCAGCGCTGGCCTCAGGAGCTGGGCAGATGCTGAAGGAGAGGCGGGTGGAGGAGGGGGTGGAGGGAGGAGCGCTCAGGGCCGAGCCGTTGCCCCCAGGAAGGCGGAGGGGAGGCGGCTGGGAGCTGTGGCTTCCGTGCGAGGCCAGGAGCCGTCTGGGGCTGAGTGGCTGATGGAATGTGCAGCTGGAAGGAGACAGGCCTGCAGGGAGTTGGGGGCATGTTGTGGGGGGTGAGCTTGACGTGGGGAAGGGGGAAGGGGAGGGCCCGGTGTTATCAGGGCTCCCTTGAGGCCAGAGGAAGGTGGGGCATCTCTAGACGGGTGGGGTCCCACACCACCACCTGAGGTATCTGGGGACCTCAGAGACGCTGCCCTCCCTCCTCCGAGGGCTTCAGACTGTGCTCCAGACTGTGCTCGGTGGAGCCCTTGGCACCTCAGGGGCCGCCTTTCTGGGTGGTCCATCCACAGCTGCTCGTCCCGCAGCGGCTCTGTTCTTGACCGTTTTGCTATTAGAACCTGCCTTAGATTCCCGGGTTTTGTCACTGAAATGAAGTTGGAAAAGCACTGCTCCGACTTCCCAGCCTGTGGATGGGGAGACTGAGACCGGAGAGGAGGCGAGACCTTCGAGCTGGTGCAGACCCGTGTCTGCCGTCCAGGCTTCCGGGTCCCCAGGCACCTGTTGGGCTCCCCAAGGCTGTCAGCGTTTCGTCCTGTTGGATCGGCGTGGGGAGGGCAAGCACGTGGAATTGGGGGTGAGAGGGGCGTGACGGGGAAGCCGCCCAAGATGGTGGGGCGGGTTCCCGAGAAGAGGAGCTGAGCCGTCTGCGTCCCACTGGGCCCCGGGGAAGGCAGCTGGAGGGTCCGTGGACCCTGGCGAGGTCACAGCAGGGGAGGGATTCCCCAGCTTGGAATCTCAGGCCACGGGGGCACCCCTCTTCCAGCGCGTGGGGTTGGCCACCGCAGGGCAGCGGCCAGGTGACCCGGGGTCTCACCTCCAGAGCTCAGTGCCTGCTGGAAGGGGCCACGATCACTTTATCTGCTCTGATCTGTGTTGGAGGCGGCAGTCGACGGGCCCTCTGGAAGGCAGGCCAGAGGGAGCAGCTTTCCAGTTTTCATCTGTTACCAACCTGGCCGTAGGGAATACCCTTGTCCATGCGTCTTCGTACACACGTGAATTTCTGTGGGGTCCTTCCTAGGGATGGACCTGCAAGGATAAAGGGTCATTAACAGGTGATGATGCCACCAAATGGCCCTCTGTGCGCCCTGTCATAGCCGACGCTCCCGGTAGTGGGTATTACCAGTCGTTTAAAACCTTGCCAATCTTGTCTACACACCCTCATTTTGTGATCAGTCATCAATTTCAGTTTACTTACTCAGCACCTGCCACCCGTCAGGCCCTGGCCCAGACCCCAGCGACTCTGAGCTAGATCAGCTCTTCCTTGTTTGGGGGGAATTTATGATCTGGCAGAAGCAGACCCTTTGAAGGCAGGGGAGAGGCTGACTGGAGTCAGAGCTGGGGGATGTTTAAGCTGGGCTACGGGCCAAGTGAATTACCCAGGAAGAGGAAGCCGTAGAAGGATGTTCCAGGCAGCGGGAACAGTGTGAGCTAAAGCTCAGAGGTGTGAGCGTGCCGTGAACTGTTTTGTTTGGTGTCTTTTTTTTTTTTAATATTTGTTTATTTCTTTATTTTTGGGCGGGGGTCGGGTTGGGGAGGGAGGGGAGCGGGCGGGCCACTCCTATTGGTCTTTCATTTCTCTGGTTTCATCCATCTTTGTTTTTTGGCTCCTGTGGGCCTCCCTTCGCGGTGGCGTCTGTCGTTGCAGAGCACTGGCTCTGGGCGCATGCGCTCCAGAGCTCCGGCTCGGTAATTGGACACATGGGTCCAGCCGCTCCGCGGCACGTGGGATCCTCCCAGGCCAGGGATCGAACCGGCGCCCCTTGCACTGGAAGGCGGTGTCCTTACCCACTGGACCGCCAGGGGAAGCCCCGTTTGGTGTCTTTTTTAATACCTATGGCGTTTCTTGGTTGGGGTGGGCCTAGGTTGAGCCCTCAGGGTGGGTCAGACGCTGGAGCAGGGACTTGCCTTGCAGGGCGGAAAGACGGCAGGGGTGTGGACGGCCGGGGTCGGGGCCGGGGCAGATGCAGGCTGAGGATGCCAGGGTGTTGGGGTGGCCGTGTCGCCTGGACCAAGGCAGGCCTGCCCCCCCACCCCCGCCCGTCTTCTTGCCTCAGGCTGGGCAAAGGCTGCCCCCTGGGCCACGGGGCCGCCCATGACCGCCTGGCCTCGCCCCTGCAGGAGGCGTGTGAGCGCAGCCTGGCGGAGATGGAGTCTTCGCACCAGCAGGTCATGGAGGAGCTGCAGCGGCACCACGAGCGGGAGCTGCAGCGGCTGCAGCAGGAGAAGGAGTGGCTCCTGGCCGAGGAGACGGCGGCCACGGCCTCGGGTGAGGACCCCGGGCGGGTGGGGGCCTGAGGTGGGAGCGGCGCATGGGACTGGGCCCCACCAACCTCCTGGCCGAGGAGACGGCGGCCACGGCCTCGGGTGGGGGCCTGGGGTGGGAGTGGCACGTGGGGCCTGGCCCCACCAACCTCCTGGCCAAGGAGACGGCGGCCACGGCCTCGGGGGAGGACCCCAGGCGGGTGGGGACCCCCAGCAGGAGCAGCAAGCGGGGCCCCGCCAGCCTCCAAGCTGCGGCTCCTCCTGACTGGAGGCCTTTGAATAAGAGAGGAGGGTCTGGTGCTAACCTTGGGGTGAGAGGTCAGGATCCCCTAGGTGTGGCCTCTGACCCTTCTTGCCAAGGGGATACTCAATAAAGGACCCCCCTTCATGGGTTAGGGTTAGGGTCTTCTGCCTCCAGGCTTGTGGCTACTGGGAAACCCACCTCAAGCCACATGCCCATGCACTGAGCTCCAGCCCACGGCCAGGTCCATTCGGTGTGCTGGGGAGAGATAGCTCAGCCACAGACCCTGCTTTCCTAGGGGTGCCATCCCACTGGGCCTCTGGGTGGCCGAGCTCCGGCTCGGTAATTGGACACATGGGTCCAGCCGCTCCGCGGCACGTGGGATCCTCCCAGGCCAGGGATCGAACCGGCGCCCCTTGCACTGGAAGGCGGTGTCCTTACCCACTGGACCGCCAGGGGAAGCCCCGTTTGGTGTCTTTTTTAATACCTATGGCGTTTCTTGGTTGGGGTGGGCCTAGGTTGAGCCCTCAGGGTGGGTCAGACGCTGGAGCAGGGACTTGCCTTGCAGGGCGGAAAGACGGCAGGGGTGTGGACGGCCGGGGTCGGGGCCGGGGCAGATGCAGGCTGAGGATGCCAGGGTGTTGGGGTGGCCGTGTCGCCTGGACCAAGGCAGGCCTGCCCCCCCACCCCCGCCCGTCTTCTTGCCTCAGGCTGGGCAAAGGCTGCCCCCTGGGCCACGGGGCCGCCCATGACCGCCTGGCCTCGCCCCTGCAGGAGGCGTGTGAGCGCAGCCTGGCGGAGATGGAGTCTTCGCACCAGCAGGTCATGGAGGAGCTGCAGCGGCACCACGAGCGGGAGCTGCAGCGGCTGCAGCAGGAGAAGGAGTGGCTCCTGGCCGAGGAGACGGCGGCCACGGCCTCGGGTGAGGACCCCGGGCGGGTGGGGGCCTGAGGTGGGAGCGGCGCATGGGACTGGGCCCCACCAACCTCCTGGCCGAGGAGACGGCGGCCACGGCCTCGGGTGGGGGCCTGGGGTGGGAGTGGCACGTGGGGCCTGGCCCCACCAACCTCCTGGCCAAGGAGACGGCGGCCACGGCCTCGGGGGAGGACCCCAGGCGGGTGGGGACCCCCAGCAGGAGCAGCAAGCGGGGCCCCGCCAGCCTCCAAGCTGCGGCTCCTCCTGACTGGAGGCCTTTGAATAAGAGAGGAGGGTCTGGTGCTAACCTTGGGGTGAGAGGTCAGGATCCCCTAGGTGTGGCCTCTGACCCTTCTTGCCAAGGGGATACTCAATAAAGGACCCCCCTTCATGGGTTAGGGTTAGGGTCTTCTGCCTCCAGGCTTGTGGCTACTGGGAAACCCACCTCAAGCCACATGCCCATGCACTGAGCTCCAGCCCACGGCCAGGTCCATTCGGTGTGCTGGGGAGAGATAGCTCAGCCACAGACCCTGCTTTCCTAGGGGTGCCATCCCACTGGGCCTCTGGGTGGGACCCAGGAGAGAGCCAGGAAGTGTGTGGGCATTTACCAAAGCCTACTACCCCCATGAGCAACTTTAGTCCTTGTGGTGCCCCAGGGAGTGAACCCATTTCACAGATGAGGAAACAGGCTCAGAGAAGTTAGTGATTCATCCTAGATGGCATAGCTCGGAGACAGCAGCAGCTGGAGTTGGAGCCCAGAGCATTCTGACTGCAAAGCCGTGCTCTAAACCCTTCCCTCTGCTCGTCCGGGTCAGGAACAGGCATGCCCAGGATGCTGGCCAGCTTTCCCCCTCCTCTCTGTCCCCTGCTGCTGTGTGTGTCTGGCATATCCTAGACACTTCCAGAGGGGTTGCAGAATAGAGGACGTGATGAGTGAGGCCTCATGATACGGAGCTTGTCACCTGCCAGTGTTCAAGCCCCAAAACTGAGGGCCCCTCATCCCAAACCCTGGGGTCAGTGTGTTTTGCATATTAGCATAATAACGCAGTATATATATTAGACATCCTCCCCTAGCAGGATCTGGGCCTCACTTGAAGTCTGGCACTAAGATTTTACGGTGAGTTTCTCGGTGTTGCACTTGAGTAAGACAGTAATGACCGTAGACAGCCTTGGGTCTGTGCGGGCTGGGGATTGCCACTGAGAGAGTTGTGGACGCTTCCAGTGTTCAGAGCTTGTGGGTTCATGGATAAGACCATGAATGAGGGCTTGTTTAATCCTCCCAGCCACCCCGTGTGAATGTGGAAAGAGCCGGGCCTTGGGGGCTTGCAGACCGCAAATAAATCCGGGGGCCAAGGTCCGGGTCCTGCCCCTGTGCCATGCATTTTTCTGTCTGCATGCTCTACACGCATCTTCCAGTGATGCACGAGAGAAGGCATTATTGTTATCCCTGTTCTCTAGGTGAGGATTCAAGGCACAGAGGGGTTAGGTCCCTTGCACAAAATCACACAGGTTTGTGCCAGCCACAGAGGCCATGCTTTTGACCACTTGGCTGGGCCAGACAGGCCAACCCGGTTCAAGAACCTTCGAGGCTTTGCAAGGAGGACTGTGTGTCGTCTTACCCAGAAATCAGTAACAGCAAGAGGTAGTGGCAGTCACGGAGGTGTCTCCCAACAGGACCGTTTAGACAGGGACTGCCATCCTCCCTCGGTGGACAGGCTCAGAGAGGCTGAGCCGCTTACCCAAAGCCACTCAGTCCCGGACCCGGCCCAGCCCAGCGCCCCTCGCTCCCCACGCTCTGCTCCTGTCTCCATGCGGAGTCCGAGAAGAAGCAGAGCTCATGACTACTGACCCTCCCTGTTCTCCCTTCTGCCTTTCTGGCCTGCTTCCAGCCATCGAAGCCATGAAGAAAGCCTACCAGGAGGAGCTGAGCCGGGAGCTGAGCAAGACCCGGAGTCTCCAGCAGGGCCCGGACGGCCTCCGGAAGCAGCACCAGTAAGACGGAACTGGGCCCTGCTGTCCGGGTGCAAGGCCGCCCTCTGAGCCCGGGCCCGAGTCCACTCTGCTGGCCACGAGTGGGGGACCTGTGCGGAGACCCCTGGCCGAGGGCCTGCCCGTGTGTCCCCAGCTGAGACTCCTGCTCCAGTCGCGGGGCGCAGGGAACGGAAGCAGCGGGATCCCCACGCCCGTGCCCACGACAGCACGCAGGCTCCTCCTTGTCTAGCCAGTCGCAGCCTCCCCCTCTGCCTCCCCGCTTTCGTGGCCCCTAGAGCAGGGCTTAGGGCCTTCCCTGGAGACGCAGACACTGAAGAATCTGCCCGCAATGCTGGAGACCCAGGCTCAATCTCTGGGTCAGGGAGATCCCCTGGAGAAGGGAATGGCAACCCACTCCACTGCTCTTGCCTGGGAAACTCCTTGGACAGAGGAGCCTGGCCGGCTACAGTCTATGGGGTCACAACGAGTCAGACACAACTAAGCGACTGCAGAGCTGGGCCACGGTCTCAGCCAGTCAGTGTCCCTCCCTGTCAGGGCACAGTTCTGGAATGCTGGGGCCACGGAGGCACGAGAGCTGGGCTTCTCCAAGCCACCCACCCCTCTTAGGGGAGGTGCCCGACACCAGTTCCCAGACCCACAGTGGGCTACAGGCCGTGCGGGCGTGAGAACCAGGCGTCCCGAGCTGCTGAGTGCAGGCCCTGCTGCGGCCTGGCAGAGGGCAGGAGACCCAGCCGTCCTTCGCCGCCTCGCCCTCAGGTCAGACGTGGAGGCGCTGCAGCGGGAGCTGCAGGTGCTGTCGGAGCGGTACTCGCAGAAGTGCCTGGAGATCGGGGCGCTGACGCGGCAGGCCGAGGAGCGGGAGCACACGCTGCGGCGCTGCCAGCAGGAGGGCCAGGAGCTGCTGCGCCACAACCAGGTGGGCCTGGCCCACGGGCGGGGGCAGCGCGGGCGTCGCGGCACCCCGCGCTGACCACCCCGCCCCCCAGGAGCTGCACGCCCGCCTGTCGGAGGAGATCGACCGGCTGCGCAGCTTCATCGCCTCGCGGGGCGCAGGGACGGGCAGTGGCTGCGGGCGCAGCAGCGAGCGGAGCTCCTGTGAACTCGAGGTGTGCCCGCCCCCCACCCCAGGCCAAGCCGCCCCGCAGTGGGGAAAGCGCAGGGCAGCGGGGGCGGAGGCCTGCTGTGCACTCGGCGCTCCTGGCCGGCTGGGCGAAAGCTCTCCACCCGAGTCCTACCCCGGACGGCTGTGTGACCACGCCCCGTCCCCTCGCCTCCCTGAGCTCTAGTGGCTCATGTGTAAAATGGAGCCAGCCCCTCCCTCACTGGGAGAAGCTGGAGTGAAGAAAATGTATATGTGGTCCCAGGATTACCCTAGTCTTTTATTGCATTTAACAAAAATTTATACACAGCCTTACTCCCTGCCTGGCATTTCTGTAAGCCCTTACATCTGCTGCCTCACTGAAGCCTGTAACAGTTCTATAAAAGAGATGCTGTTACTGTCCCCATTTTACAGGTGAGGAAACTGAGACACAGGAAGGTTAGGTGCCTTGCCCAAGGCCACATGGCTGGTCAGCGTGGGCGCAGGAATTTGAACCAGGAAGGAAAAGCCAGGCAGCCTGGCTCCAGAGTCTGAGCTTTTAAGCCTCCCTTGCTCTGGCTGAACCTGCCTCCCACTCAGTCAGGTCAGGAGAGCAGGACTTGCTCATCAGGGTTTAGGAAACAGTTCATGAGAAAGCCCAGCCCTCTCTGGCTCACACGAGGGCCACACGGTGGCTTCTGATCATGATCTTTGCCCTCAGCAAAGGGGGCCTGGCGTCCAAGTTGAGGGCCTGGCACCATGTTGAGGCCACAACAGAGGTGACCACGAGATACCCACTCACATGGCACAGATGGGCTGAGAGAGCTTCCAGGAGGCATCTGTCCCTAGGCACCCTGGTGCAAGTTGGGAGCTGCATTCTAGGGGCCCGAAGCAGAGGGAAGCCAGGCTTTGGGGTGCGGTGGGCCGGGGAGCTCTGGCCCGAGCTCAGCCCGGCACCTTTGACCCCAGGTGCTGCTCCGCGTGAAGGAGAATGAGCTGCAGTACCTGAAGAAGGAGGTGCAGTGCCTCCGGGATGAGCTCCAGACGATGCAGAAGGTGAGGCCCCGTCGGCGGAGCGGTGCCCGAGGGGTGGGGAGCGGCTGGGTCCAGCGGCGGCCCTTCCTGTGGGCACCTGCGCTGCGCCGGCCCCTCCTGGCTTCATCAGCCTCTCCCTGTGCCTTCCCCACGCAGTGTCGGATGTCATGAGACGATTCTCATTTACAGACAGAGAAAGTGGGGCTAAGAGAGGGTAGTGACTTGCTCCAGGCCACACTTGCTTTTCTCGGGTTGGCCAATAATACCTTAGCGAAAAGCCCCAGATGAACTTTTTGGCCAAGCCACTACTCAGAAGATGTTTATTGAGCACCTGCTGTATGCTCGGCACTGCACTGGGTGCCGAGTGACAGCTGGGGACAGGACCGGAGTCCCTGCCCTCGTGCATTCCAGTCAGGGATAAGCCGAGTTCCCAGGAGCGGGGGGCCAAGATTCGGGGCCCAGTCTGCCCCACCCTTGGTGCCGTGCCCCTGAGTCTTCGACGCCCTCGGTGTGTTGGTGCCTTGGGGAGTGTGTGAGAGCCAGACGCCTGGAAGGAGCCCTGCACGGGCCCGGCTGACCTGTTTCCCAGCCACTGCTGCTGTGCCTCAAGGCCCCACCGCCCTGAGCCTCCAGAGTCTGAGCTTTTAAGCCTCCCTTGCTCTGGCTGAACCTGCCTCCCACTCAGTCAGGTCAGGAGAGCAGGACTTGCTCATCAGGGTTTAGGAAACAGTTCATGAGAAAGCCCAGCCCTCTCTGGCTCACACGAGGGCCACACGGTGGCTTCTGATCATGATCTTTGCCCTCAGCAAAGGGGGCCTGGCGTCCAAGTTGAGGGCCTGGCACCATGTTGAGGCCACAACAGAGGTGACCACGAGATACCCACTCACATGGCACAGATGGGCTGAGAGAGCTTCCAGGAGGCATCTGTCCCTAGGCACCCTGGTGCAAGTTGGGAGCTGCATTCTAGGGGCCCGAAGCAGAGGGAAGCCAGGCTTTGGGGTGCGGTGGGCCGGGGAGCTCTGGCCCGAGCTCAGCCCGGCACCTTTGACCCCAGGTGCTGCTCCGCGTGAAGGAGAATGAGCTGCAGTACCTGAAGAAGGAGGTGCAGTGCCTCCGGGATGAGCTCCAGACGATGCAGAAGGTGAGGCCCCGTCGGCGGAGCGGTGCCCGAGGGGTGGGGAGCGGCTGGGTCCAGCGGCGGCCCTTCCTGTGGGCACCTGCGCTGCGCCGGCCCCTCCTGGCTTCATCAGCCTCTCCCTGTGCCTTCCCCACGCAGTGTCGGATGTCATGAGACGATTCTCATTTACAGACAGAGAAAGTGGGGCTAAGAGAGGGTAGTGACTTGCTCCAGGCCACACTTGCTTTTCTCGGGTTGGCCAATAATACCTTAGCGAAAAGCCCCAGATGAACTTTTTGGCCAAGCCACTACTCAGAAGATGTTTATTGAGCACCTGCTGTATGCTCGGCACTGCACTGGGTGCCGAGTGACAGCTGGGGACAGGACCGGAGTCCCTGCCCTCGTGCATTCCAGTCAGGGATAAGCCGAGTTCCCAGGAGCGGGGGGCCAAGATTCGGGGCCCAGTCTGCCCCACCCTTGGTGCCGTGCCCCTGAGTCTTCGACGCCCTCGGTGTGTTGGTGCCTTGGGGAGTGTGTGAGAGCCAGACGCCTGGAAGGAGCCCTGCACGGGGCCCGGCTGACCTGTTTCCCAGCCACTCGCTGCTGTGTGGCCTCAGACAGAAGCCCCACCGCCCTGAGCCTCCGCTCTCCTCTTGAATGCTGTTGCGGCCCGTGCCACCGGGTGGAGTTGGGGCCATCTGGGGGGCCGCCTGGAGGGCGGGAGCCCCGGGGCTGTGGAGGGGCCTGGCTGCTCTGTGCTGGCAGTGGGCGGGGCCGAGGAGGACTCCACAGCCTCACAGCCCCGCCGGCCCCAGGACAAGCGCTTCGCCTCGGGCAAGTACCAGGACGTGTACGTGGAGCTGAACCACATCAAGACGCGGTCGGAGCGGGAGATCGAGCAGCTGAAGGAGCACCTGCGCCTCGCCATGGCTGCCCTCCAGGAGAAGGAGGCCGTGCGCAACAGCCTGGCCGAGTAGAGGTGGGCGCCGCGAGGTGGGCGGGGGGCCACTGGGCCCCGGGCCTGGAGGGGTGCGCGCGAGGCTCGCCCACACCTGACACCTGCCCCGCCGTCTGGGCCAGGGCACTTCCTTCTCCCGGCCGCTGTCTCCCTGTCTGGATGGGGACAGTGACCTCAGCAGCTTGATGGTGTCCCGGGGAGCCATCCGACTTGGCCCCAGGGTGCTTTGTGAGCGTGTTTCTTCGGAAGTGGGCCAGTGAGTTCAGGTCTGATTATCACCCGGTCCGCCCACGTGGCGGTGGTGGCTTCTTAACGCAGAGCCGCAGCTGCAGCCCGAGCCGTCCACGCCCCTCCTGGGCTGGCGGTGCCCTCGCTGATCGGCCTGGGCCTGGGTGGCAGATCCGGTGTGCCCACCCTTCGTCAGGCCCAGCAGCGCAGCCCCCCCACCCCCCGAGAGCCCCCACGTTCCTTCCTCCGAGCTCCACACCCCAGACATCACTGGACACCGCGCTTGTCCCACTCGCTCTCACAGCCGCCTCTGCCTGAGGGGTTTGAAGCATCTCTGTGATGCCTTTCCTCCCGCCCTGTCCACCTGGCGCTTCCTCCTTCCAGCACGTCCTTGGGAACTTCCTGAGGCTCTCGGGAGAGAGGACCCCGTGGGCCGGGCGTGGGAAGACGCCCAGAGGAGCAGATCCGGCCCAGCCTGTGGGGCTGAGGGGCGTTGGAAGGACCTGCTGGCCACCCTTGTCTGGCATTACCCATACCCCCTTGTGCTTATGTAGAAAATGGAAATGTAATGGATTTACAGCGTCTCTGTGACAGTTTGCAGTGTTGTGTTAGCACCTGGTGTCCAGCAGAGTGATGCACATGCATCACGGGTTGGCCAGAAGTTAGTTTGGATTTTTCCATGTTACGGAAACAAGCTTTTGGCCAACCCAATAGAAATGCATACATATATCCTTTTTCAGACTTTTTTCCATTATATTTATTATAAGATACTGAATGTAGTTCCCTGTGCTATACAGTAAGACCCTGTTTTATACATGGTCGTTTGTATCTGCTAATCCCAAAGTCCTAATTCATCCCTGCCCCCAGCCCCACCTTCCCCGTTGGTTGCCGTAAGTTTGTTTTCTGTGTCCGTGAGTCTGTCTTGCTTTGTAAGTATAAGTTCACGTCTATCTCTTTTAAAATTCCGCATATAAGTGATAGCATGTGGTGTTTATCTTTCTGTGTCTGACTTCACTTAGTATAGTCCTCTCCAGGTCCATCTGTGTTGCTCAGGTGGTGTTGTCTCAGTCTCTTCTGTGGCTGAGTAATAGTCCACTGTAAGCGTATGTGAGTACTTGATCCATTTGTCTGTCAGTGGACGCCTAGGTTGCTTCCGTGTCCAGGCTGTTGTGAACAGTGCCGCTGCGAACATCGGGGTGCGTGTTTCTTTTCTAACTGGCAGGCTCCCCGACTCTCGTCTTGTAGGTCCTCGCGGTCCAGCCCCGCTGCAGGCCCCCAGTCCAAGAGGACCAGTCGCCTTCCTTCCCTGCTGGACGGACGTCAGAGGCCAAGCTTTCTCCCTGCTCTCCGTGGGCCACACGTGCACACACGTGTACACACACAGGCACACACACACACACACACACACGCACATGTACACTCTGCGTATCTGAGCGCACCCCTAGCACTGGGTCTTACCTTGCACCTTCTTCAGGATTTTATATGTGAAGAGATTTTTATATAGATTTTTTTTCTTTTTTTTCACCCCAAACACTTTATACTTTTTAAAAAGCAGTTCCTGGTGGCGTGTGCCTCCAGCACCGGCTCCACCTCTGTCCCCAGTCACCTGCTTGGGCTTCTGGGCCCACCGCCCCAGCCGGGTCTCGTGGGGGCCCCGCAGCCGCCACGGCAGGCTGGACTCCGGTGGGAGGGGCAGGGACCCGCCCGCTCTCTCCCTGCCCTACCCTACCTCCCACTAACAGCTTCCTGTCCCGGGGGCCCACTCCCTGGGACTCCGGACAGAGGGGCGGATGGACAGAGGGAGCCGGCAGTCGTCCCCACGGCCACATCCCCTGCTCTGAGGGGTTCCTGGGCATGGATCTGTGGGAGCTGCCCCTTGCAGGCGTTTCGCTCCTGCTCCGTGAGCCTTCTTTTAAGTTAATAAAATGTTCCGGCAGCTCTGGTGTCCTGGATGGCCAACGGAGGGCGGGAGGCAGAGGTCAGGGTTTCTTTTTTTTTTTTAATTAGAGGATAATTACTTAACAATATTGTGATGGTTTCTGCCATGCATGAACATGAATTGGCTACAGGTGTTTGGGGATATACAGGTGTATCTATCCTATGTGTAGGTATATGGGTGTGTGTGTGTCTGTGTGTGTATATATATATATATAAGCATCTCGTTGGTCCCCTTCCTCTTGAATCCCCCTCCCTCCCTCCTCCCGATCCCACCCCTCTGGGTTGTCACAGCACCAACTTTGGATCCCCGGTGTCGCGTAGCACTAACTCTCCCCCGTCTGTCCGTGGCTGGGGTTTCTGGAAGTGGCTTCATCACCCACACCCTCCAGCCCTCCACCCTTCCTGAGGGGCAGCCTGTGGGCTTCCGAGGGCGGGGCTGAGAATCTGTTCCTCCACCGGGCTTTGCAGCTCCACGTGGGGCCAGCGGGCCAGCAGGAGCAGCCGCGACACCAGGGAGCTTGTGAGAAATGCCACGTCCAGGCCCCACCCTGGCCTCTTGAGTCAGACTCTGCACTTTGCACAGCCCCCCAGGGAGCATGGCACCTTACTCTGAGAAGCCCTGAGTGAGCGCCAGGCAGCCCTGGAGGGAGGACTGGACCCGAGACTTGGCCCATTGGCTGACCTTGGGCATGCCACGCCCCTCTCTCAGAGCCTGAATTTGCTTCTCCATCAAATGGGCACCTTTCCGCCCCAGTCCCGCCTGAAGCTGAGCCCAGAGGTCTTGACCAGCCCTGGCAGGGGTCGGGGTGGGGGAAGTAGACATGCTCGCCCAGTCCACCATGCAGGGAGGCCTCGTCCCTGTTGGGTGTGGAGCTGATCAGCGTTGGCCCCACAGGGGGTTGGGAAGAGGTCCCCCATTCTGAGGTGCTGCCAGTCCAGCCTAGGCTGTCCAGTTTGCAGGGCTGTGGTGAAGGCGATGAAGACAAGGCAGCCTCGCCCCACACAGCTATTTCCCCCATCCCCTGCGGGCATCTGTGGGAGCTGCCCCTTGCAGGCGTTTCGCTCCTGCTCCGTGAGCCTTCTTTTAAGTTAATAAAATGTTCCGGCAGCTCTGGTGTCCTGGATGGCCAACGGAGGGCGGGAGGCAGAGGTCAGGGTTTCTTTTTTTTTTTTAATTAGAGGATAATTACTTAACAATATTGTGATGGTTTCTGCCATGCATGAACATGAATTGGCTACAGGTGTTTGGGGATATACAGGTGTATCTATCCTATGTGTAGGTATATGGGTGTGTGTGTGTCTGTGTGTGTATATATATATATATAAGCATCTCGTTGGTCCCCTTCCTCTTGAATCCCCCTCCCTCCCTCCTCCCGATCCCACCCCTCTGGGTTGTCACAGCACCAACTTTGGATCCCCGGTGTCGCGTAGCACTAACTCTCCCCCGTCTGTCCGTGGCTGGGGTTTCTGGAAGTGGCTTCATCACCCACACCCTCCAGCCCTCCACCCTTCCTGAGGGGCAGCCTGTGGGCTTCCGAGGGCGGGGCTGAGAATCTGTTCCTCCACCGGGCTTTGCAGCTCCACGTGGGGCCAGCGGGCCAGCAGGAGCAGCCGCGACACCAGGGAGCTTGTGAGAAATGCCACGTCCAGGCCCCACCCTGGCCTCTTGAGTCAGACTCTGCACTTTGCACAGCCCCCCAGGGAGCATGGCACCTTACTCTGAGAAGCCCTGAGTGAGCGCCAGGCAGCCCTGGAGGGAGGACTGGACCCGAGACTTGGCCCATTGGCTGACCTTGGGCATGCCACGCCCCTCTCTCAGAGCCTGAATTTGCTTCTCCATCAAATGGGCACCTTTCCGCCCCAGTCCCGCCTGAAGCTGAGCCCAGAGGTCTTGACCAGCCCTGGCAGGGGTCGGGGTGGGGGAAGTAGACATGCTCGCCCAGTCCACCATGCAGGGAGGCCTCGTCCCTGTTGGGTGTGGAGCTGATCAGCGTTGGCCCCACAGGGGGTTGGGAAGAGGTCCCCCATTCTGAGGTGCTGCCAGTCCAGCCTAGGCTGTCCAGTTTGCAGGGCTGTGGTGAAGGCGATGAAGACAAGGCAGCCTCGCCCCACACAGCTATTCCCATCACCCCCCCGGGCACCTCTTCTGTGCTGAGCACTGGCCCTATAGAGCTAAACAAGAACGGGCCCCGCCCCCCACCAAGGCCACAAAAACAGGTCACATCAGTTTGGGTCCTGGAAGGCAGTGGAAACTCAGAGATCTCCCCAGTGCACAGGTGGAAGAGGGTTTCGGGTAATGGCTTTGACATACGAGTCTTCTAGATGGAAAAGTCAGGAAGGCTTTCCAATTCCAACACAAAAGTACAAGCAGATGCCCTGTTAACCTCCCTGGTGTGTTCAGGGAAGACCTGCCAGGGAGCGGGCTCTAGGGGAAATACGCCCCATTCCCTTAGAGCAGTGGGTTTAGGAATGGGCACGGGACGTGGTTCCAGCCAATGAGACGCCCAGAAAAGCCTTGGTTGAGGTGGAGAGCTGGAGGGGATCTTCCTTGCTCTTAGCAGAGGGCACAGGAAGAGAGGCCTCTCTCTCCCGACCTCTGGACAGTGCTGGATGAAGTCCCTACTTTGCAACCATCTTGCCTCATTAACATGCTGAAGAAGGATGAGCAAAAAGAAGAACCAGAACCCCTGAACTATGACGCTGCCTTGACTCGGGACTTTGTGTCTCGTGGGATAAGGGGCATGTCATGGGCAGCCCCAGTACCCAAACGGTTGAGTCCAGGGCTCTGCCCATCCACACCGTGCCCTGTGGCCTCACGCCAGTCCCTCCTGGACATCCTTCTAGCCCATCCCCTGCCTCCATGACTCTCTCAGCCCAACTCGGGCTACCCGTGTGGCACCTGGGCTGTGGCAACATCCTTCTCATCAGCTCCCTCCCACCCCACCCTCTCCTCAAGCAGGGCTGCCTGGACAAGCTGAAAACTCAGGCCAACCTATGAACAGGGGCCCCACCTCAGCCGTTGAAAAACAATGAGATACCGCTCTTCACCCCACCCCACTGGAACAGCTCAAGTCAACAGCTAACGATACCAAGTGTCTGAGGCTACGAAAACCGGAATTATCGTCCCTGTTGGGTGTGGAGCCCCCCACAGGGGTTGGGAAGAGGTCCCCCATTCTGAGGTGCTGCCAGTCCAGCCTAGGCTGTCCAGTTTGCAGGGCTGTGGTGAAGGCGATGAAGACAAGGCAGCCTCGCCCCACACAGCTATTCCCATCACCCCCCCGGGCACCTCTTCTGTGCTGAGCACTGGCCCTATAGAGCTAAACAAGAACGGGCCCCGCCCCCCACCAAGGCCACAAAAACAGGTCACATCAGTTTGGGTCCTGGAAGGCAGTGGAAACTCAGAGATCTCCCCAGTGCACAGGTGGAAGAGGGTTTCGGGTAATGGCTTTGACATACGAGTCTTCTAGATGGAAAAGTCAGGAAGGCTTTCCAATTCCAACACAAAAGTACAAGCAGATGCCCTGTTAACCTCCCTGGTGTGTTCAGGGAAGACCTGCCAGGGAGCGGGCTCTAGGGGAAATACGCCCCATTCCCTTAGAGCAGTGGGTTTAGGAATGGGCACGGGACGTGGTTCCAGCCAATGAGACGCCCAGAAAAGCCTTGGTTGAGGTGGAGAGCTGGAGGGGATCTTCCTTGCTCTTAGCAGAGGGCACAGGAAGAGAGGCCTCTCTCTCCCGACCTCTGGACAGTGCTGGATGAAGTCCCTACTTTGCAACCATCTTGCCTCATTAACATGCTGAAGAAGGATGAGCAAAAAGAAGAACCAGAACCCCTGAACTATGACGCTGCCTTGACTCGGGACTTTGTGTCTCGTGGGAAAAGGGGGCATGTCATGGGCAGCCCCAGTACCCAAACGGTTGAGTCCAGGGCTCTGCCCATCCACACCGTGCCCTGTGGCCTCACGCCAGTCCCTCCTGGACATCCTTCTAGCCCATCCCCTGCCTCCATGACTCTCTCAGCCCAACTCGGGCTACCCGTGTGGCACCTGGGCTGTGGCAACATCCTTCTCATCAGCTCCCTCCCCCCCCACCCTCTCCTCAAGCAGGGCTGCCTGGACAAGCTGAAAACTCAGGCCAACCTATGAACAGGGGCCCCACCTCAGCCGTTGAAAAACAATGAGATACCGCTCTTCACCCCACCCCACTGGAACAGCTCAAGTCAACAGCTAACGATACCAAGTGTCTGAGGCTACGAAAAACCGGAATTCTCAGCGCCTGCTGGTAGGAGTGCTCTCAGTACCAGCACTGTGAGGAACTGTGGGCAGTTTCTTATGAAGTTAAACACATACCTGCCTGTGACCTAGCATGTCCACTCTTGCATGTACACCTGAGAAATGAGTGCTTAGGTCTACAGGGTAACTAGCACAATGGTGTACATACCAACCTTACTCATAGTGCGTTGGCCCTCAGTTGTGTCCAACTCTGACCCCGTGGACTGTAGCCCACCAGGCTCCTCTGTCCATGGAATTCTCCAGGCAAGTATACTGGAGTGAATTGCCATTTCCTTCTCCAGGGGATCTTCCTGACCCAGGCATCGAACCCTGGTCTTAATCATAAGTAACCCAAATCTGAAAAGAGTCCTCATGTCTGTCAACAGCAGAATGAATACATGGTGGCACCTTCCTGCATTAGAATACTAAAGGGCAATAGTAAAGAATTACTGCTACATGCAGTAGAATGATGGGTCTCCCAGCCACAGTGTTAAGTGAAAGAAACCAGCCACAGAAAGGCCCATGTTGGGACTTCGCTGGTGGTCCAGTGGCTGAGACTCCAAACTCCCAAGGCACGGGGTCCAGGTTGGACCCCCGGTCAGGGAACTAGATCCCACATACCGCAACTAAAGTCCCACGTGCTGCAATGAAGATGAAGATCCTCAGTGCTGTGTTAAGACCTGGCACAGTCATATATACAAGAAGGCCCATGTTGTGCAAGTGCACTTAGGGCCATTCATGAATAGGCAGCACCTCTCTGTGTCAACAGTCAGAGCGGTGGGTGCCTCTGGGTTCCAGGTACGGTGGGGCGGAAGGACTAGTGGAAGGCACAAAGGAATATCTTGACCCGGGAGGTGGTCACATGTGAAAATCTAACCTGTTGCACACTTAATGACTTGTGCATTTAAGTGTATGAATTAAGTCTAATTGAAAAAAAAAAAAGGTTCTAGCAGGTGCCCAGTGAGGGTCCTGGGGGAAACTCCAGTGAGCTGTCAGACCAGAATTCGGGCAAAACCGTGTGGTTTGGCTGCAAGGTCTGTCTCCTGAGGCAGCCCCGCCTGTGCTGTGCAGGGAGCCCAGGGCAGGGAATCAGACACGCCCTCTGGGTTCACACCCCGCTGCTGCCTCCAGCAGGCCACAGAGTCCCCTCCCTCTCTGGGCTGATTTCCTCTCTCTCCCCTTAGGACAGGGGTCCCCACCCTCGAGGCCACAGACTTGTAGAAACTGGGTCACACAGCGAAAAGTGAGTGACAGGCAAGCAAACAGCTCGGCCATGCCCCATCTGAGCTCCGCCTCTTGTTCAACACACTGGGTACCTGTAATGCACGTGAATCTCCCTCCTCCGTGTCTGTGGAAAACTGTCTTCCGTGAGACTGGTCTCTGGTGCCAAAAGTTTTGAGACCATTGCCCTCGGGCGAAAGCCAAGGCTTTTATTTGGTTAGGCTGAGCCGCAGGGCACGCTGAGTCTTAGCTGCCCAACCAGAGGTCGAACCTGGACTCCCGGCAGTGGAAGCTAGGAGTCCTCATGTCTGTCAACAGCAGAATGAATACATGGTGGCACCTTCCTGCATTAGAATACTAAAGGGCAATAGTAAAGAATTACTGCTACATGCAGTAGAATGATGGGTCTCCCAGCCACAGTGTTAAGTGAAAGAAACCAGCCACAGAAAGGCCCATGTTGGGACTTCGCTGGTGGTCCAGTGGCTGAGACTCCAAACTCCCAAGGCACGGGGTCCAGGTTGGACCCCCGGTCAGGGAACTAGATCCCACATACCGCAACTAAAGTCCCACGTGCTGCAATGAAGATGAAGATCCTCAGTGCTGTGTTAAGACCTGGCACAGTCATATATACAAGAAGGCCCATGTTGTGCAAGTGCACTTAGGGCCATTCATGAATAGGCAGCACCTCTCTGTGTCAACAGTCAGAGCGGTGGGTGCCTCTGGGTTCCAGGTACGGTGGGGCGGAAGGACTAGTGGAAGGCACAAAGGAATATCTTGACCCGGGAGGTGGTCACATGTGAAAATCTAACCTGTTGCACACTTAATGACTTGTGCATTTAAGTGTATGAATTAAGTCTAATTGAAAAAAAAAAAAGGTTCTAGCAGGTGCCCAGTGAGGGTCCTGGGGGAAACTCCAGTGAGCTGTCAGACCAGAATTCGGGCAAAACCGTGTGGTTTGGCTGCAAGGTCTGTCTCCTGAGGCAGCCCCGCCTGTGCTGTGCAGGGAGCCCAGGGCAGGGAATCAGACACGCCCTCTGGGTTCACACCCCGCTGCTGCCTCCAGCAGGCCACAGAGTCCCCTCCCTCTCTGGGCTGATTTCCTCTCTCTCCCCTTAGGACAGGGGTCCCCACCCTCGAGGCCACAGACTTGTAGAAACTGGGTCACACAGCGAAAAGTGAGTGACAGGCAAGCAAACAGCTCGGCCATGCCCCATCTGAGCTCCGCCTCTTGTTCAACACACTGGGTACCTGTAATGCACGTGAATCTCCCTCCCCTCCGTGTCTGTGGAAAACTGTCTTCCGTGAGACTGGTCTCTGGTGCCAAAAGTTTTGAGACCATTGCCCTCGGGCGTACAAGCCAAGGCTTTTTATTTGGTTAGGCTGAGCCGCAGGGCACGCTGAGTCTTAGCTGCCCAACCAGAGGTCGAACCTGGACTCCCGGCAGTGGAAGCTAGGAGTCCTAACCACCGGACCACCAGGGAAGTCCCTATTTCTCCATCTCGTAAATGGGGATGATAGTATCCACTACAGAGGCTTATTCAGGTATTAGATGACCCACTGGTTCAATGACCTATCACTATATAATCTACTTCTGTAAGCTTAATGGCTTAGAAGAAGTCTTTTTTTATTGTTATCACACTTGGTCCTGCGGATGGACTGGGTTCAGCTGGGCAGTTCTCTTGCTCTCTGCTTTGCAGTTGTTGTCAGCGGTGGCTGGGCTGCAGTCCCCTGGAGGGTCACCTGTGTCGGCCATCCTATATGGCTGCTTTACTCATGGCTAGCTGGGATGGTGACGACAGCTGGGGCCACTGGACATCTCTCTTCCTTTCTCCGTGTGGCTGCTTCACGCAGCTGGCTTGGGCTTCCTCACAGCATGGCGGTCTCAGGGCAGTCTGTAGTCTGACTTGTTGCATGGCAGGTCACTTCCCTTGGAGAGTTTCAGGTGCTGCTGGTGGAACCTCCGAGCTCTAGGACTTGGACTTGGACGTGCTGGGGTCCCACAGGGCCAATCCAGCCTCAAAGGGAGGGGCCGGCACCAGGCTGTGTTTGCTGGGTGTCTGGGGTCGGGGCCAGGGCTCACGGGGAGCCAGCTTTCTCCTCTCTGCTCCTGCTTCTCCATCTAATTCTCCAGCTCCTCCTCCTCCGTCTCCTCTGTGGAATTCTCTTCTTCTGTCGGCCCTCTAATGTTGGGATTCCCCAGCATCTGGCCTCAGCCCTTCTGTCTTCTTCTACACATGCTCCTGTGACAAGCATGGTCTCTAGTCTGTGGCTTTTGCCTGTCTCCAGCCCAGACCTTTCTCAGAAACTCCAGGCTTGCACAGCCTCTGTCTCAAAGCCACTGTCAAGGCCTTGTATTCCCTCCAACCCGCTGCTCTTCAGTTAGTGACCTGAACGGGCAGTCAGGATGGAGGATGCAGTCAGTCCAGCCTGGGAGGCTTCCTAGAAGAGGGGGCCCTGGAGCTGAGCCAAAACTAGCTCAGGTCGAATGAACATCATGTTCAAAGGCACTAGATGGGAGAAGAAAGTCTATACATCTGTTACTAGGTCGCTTGGCTGTACAGCAGAGATTGAATGCACAACACTGCAAATCAACTATACATCAATAACAAGAAATATATCTTTTTTTTTTTTAAAGATTTATTTATTTATTTATTTTAGGCGGGGTTTGGGTTGGGGAGAGAGGGGAGTGGGCGGGCCACTTCTATTGGTCTTTCGTTTATCTATTTTCATCTGTCTTTGTTCTTTGGCTCCTGTGGGCCTCCCATCGCAGTGGCATCTATCGTTGCAGAGCACCGGCTCTGGGCGCATGCGCTCCAGAGCTCCGGCTCGGTAATCAGACACATCGGTCCAGCCGCTCCGCGGCACGTGGGATCTTCCCAGGCCAGGGATCGAACCGGCGCCCCTTGCACTGCAAGGCGGTGTCCCTACCCACTGGACCACCAGGGGAAGCCCGAAATATATCTATTTTTAAGTTGTTTTAAGGCATTTGATAAAACTTCCCTGGCGGTCCAGAGGTTGAGAGTCCGCCTTCCCGAGCAGGAGACACGGGTTCAATCCCTACTTAGGGAACTAAGATCCCACATGCCGCAGGGTGTGGCCAAATGAAAGAAAGGGAAAAAAAAAAAACACTCTATGGGAAAGGAAAGTCCACTCAGGGACAGAGCAGCTGCGTTTGGCTTGAGGACAGAGTGTGTAGAGAGGACTGAAATGAAGCTGGAGAACCAGGCCAGAGCTGGAGTTCGAACTGCAAGGAGGGTGGGGACCCTGAGCCCCGGCCCTAGCTGGACTCTTGGCCCAGCGGGCAGCCGTCGTGGAGTTTCCGATGGGCACTGCCCTCGTCCAGGCTGAGGGGTGGGGCAGATGGGGGCGTGCACAGCCCCTCCAGCACAGGGGGCTGGTGAAGGGTCTGTGCTGGCCTGGGGAGTGGTATGCCGCAGGAGGCCCACACAGGCCAAAGAATTAAGATGGATGGAAATAAATAGAAAAAATCAATAAAAGAGGCCCAAAAAGAATGCTAGTTATCATTGCAGGGGTTGTAGTCACAGGTTGGTTATAGGGATTAAATGAAATGATGGAAGTAGAATGCATGGCCCAGAATACGGTGTTTCAAAAACAGGAGCTATTACTTTTTTGTTATTAGAGAAGTCAGCCATCTGCCCCTGCCCCCTGCCCTTCCAGCCCCGGCTGAACTTGATCCAAACCCCAATTCCATGGCCTGTGAGAACCCAGGCCTCTTCCCCCCCTTTCGGCAGGTTCCTGCTCGACCCTTTTTGAAGCATCCTGAGACTTCTCTTGTGGGGAGATCTGTCGCCATGCAAACCACACCCTTCAAGGGCTCTATGATAAATTCTCCGGAAAAGTGTTGTTTTAGCGAGCTCTTGTCCCTTGTCCCTGCGTCGTCTTGACCCCAACAGGTAGGGGCACCTGGCGGTCTGGGAAGAGCCTGCCTGGCCTTGGGTACTGCCAGCTCCTCCTCCCTCACGGAGCCCTGGGGTAGCTGGTGACCCCTGGACTGCCCTTGAATGCTGCTGCTTATCTTTGTCCCCAAGACCTTGCCTCATTCTGTGTCCTCCCCCGTCCCAATGACTGGGACCTGAGTCCGTTTCTTCCCTGGTCCCCCAACCTCTGATTTTCCCCTCCTCACTGATCCACACATCACCAGTGTGGGCTTTCTGAAACAGAGTTCTCACTTTGTGAAACCCTGCTCTGAGCCCCTGCTGTGCTTAGGATCAAGTCTTCACATATGAGCCCCTGCCCCAGCCCCTTCTCCTTGGCCCTCAGGACCCCTGGGCTCTGGGTTTCCCCTCCACAAAGGTGCCTGCAGCTGCCAAGGGTGCCCACCCAGGCACTTGTCTGTCCTCACCCCTCTCCTCCACAGACACCTGCCACTCCCTGCCTCTCTCTGGGTAGGCCGGGTAGAGTCAGGACTCAGATTAGTCATCATTTGCCACCTTCAAGAAGCCCGCCCAGATTTCCTCAGATGGGACTAGATGGCTGCTCTGGCTTCCACAGCCCTTCCCCATGAGATGTTCTCTCCACGTGGCTCACTCTGTGAGCCCCCTGAAGCCAGGGTCTAGCTCTGATTCATTTCTGTTTCCCCAGCACCCAACATAGAACACTTGGAATCTCCGCTGGATTCATGTTTGTTGTCAGACACCCTCCAGACAGGGCACAGCCACGGCCTCCGCCTCGCTCCATGGCAAAGGGCGGGGTCTCCCCATATACCAGCTGGGACGCTCAGCAACCAGCCTGAGGCTCTGGGAGCTCATGGTAGTTTCCGGTACATGAAAGGGCCTGGGCGGAAACCTGAGCCCTCCTGTCTTCCCAGCGTCCCATCTGGATTTCACGAGAGCCCTGGGGCCCTGGGGCCTGGGGAAGGAGGGGCTCACACTGGGGGAGCGTCTGTTGAGAGCGGACTCTTAGACCACAGCTCTTTGAAGCATGGTCCCCTTTTACAGAGCAGGAACCTGAGGCCCAGAGGGGGAATAGGACTCGCCGGTAATTTAGTGCATCACATCACAGCGTCTCTGGTTCTAGAGCCCAAATCTTCCTACTGGGGTCCTGCCCAGCAGAAAACTATCTGCCTTTTGAGGAGCACTTACTGTGGGCCAGGCTCCGGAAGAAGCGATTCATTCATGGTTTCCTTTGAGCCCCAGAAGAGCCAGGGTGGGAGGCGCACCGTCGCCTCCAGGGTACAGGTGAGGGGCGGGGACCCCGCAGCACGAGAGTCACCGGGCCGAGTCCGGCTCCGTGGGTCGCATAGCCCAGGGTCTTCCCAAGCTGACCAAGGTCTTCTCACTGGAAGCCGCCCATAGACCGCGTGCCTGGGGTCTCTTGCTTGGTATGTAGGTTTGGAGGGAGATTGGGGTGCCTCTGCCGGAGTGATTTGAATGTTCCGCCTTCACACGCCTGCCTCCATTTCCCCAGTTAAGCAGATCAAGAGCTTCTTCCCACGTGGGCTAGGAAGGCCAGGCCTAAAGGGGGGGGAAGAGGGGAGATTGGGGTGCCTGGGCCCTCACCCTGCTTGGGTAGGCCGGGTAGAGTCAGGACTCAGATTAGTCATCATTTGCCACCTTCAAGAAGCCCGCCCAGATTTCCTCAGATGGGACTAGATGGCTGCTCTGGCTTCCACAGCCCTTCCCCATGAGATGTTCTCTCCACGTGGCTCACTCTGTGAGCCCCCTGAAGCCAGGGTCTAGCTCTGATTCATTTCTGTTTCCCCAGCACCCAACATAGAACACTTGGAATCTCCGCTGGATTCATGTTTGTTGTCAGACACCCTCCAGACAGGGCACAGCCACGGCCTCCGCCTCGCTCCATGGCAAAGGGCGGGGTCTCCCCATATACCAGCTGGGACGCTCAGCAACCAGCCTGAGGCTCTGGGAGCTCATGGTAGTTTCCGGTACATGAAAGGGCCTGGGCGGAAACCTGAGCCCTCCTGTCTTCCCAGCGTCCCATCTGGATTTCACGAGAGCCCTGGGGCCCTGGGGCCTGGGGAAGGAGGGGCTCACACTGGGGGAGCGTCTGTTGAGAGCGGACTCTTAGACCACAGCTCTTTGAAGCATGGTCCCCTTTTACAGAGCAGGAACCTGAGGCCCAGAGGGGGAATAGGACTCGCCGGTAATTTAGTGCATCACATCACAGCGTCTCTGGTTCTAGAGCCCAAATCTTCCTACTCGGGCTCCCTGCCCAGCAGAAAACTATCTGCCTTTTGAGGAGCACTTACTGTGGGCCAGGCTCCGGAAGAAGCGATTCATTCATGGTTTCCTTTGAGCCCCAGAAGAGCCAGGGTGGGAGGCGCACCGTCGCCTCCAGGGTACAGGTGAGGGGCGGGGACCCCGCAGCACGAGAGTCACCGGGCCGAGTCCGGCTCCGTGGGTCGCATAGCCCAGGGTCTTCCCAAGCTGACCAAGGTCTTCTCACTGGAAGCCGCCCATAGACCGCGTGCCTGGGGTCTCTTGCTTGGTATGTAGGTTTGGAGGGAGATTGGGGTGCCTCTGCCGGAGTGATTTGAATGTTCCGCCTTCACACGCCTGCCTCCATTTCCCCAGTTAAGCAGATCAAGAGCTTCTTCCCACGTGGGCTAGGAAGGCCAGGCCCCTGGAAAGGGCAGGGGGTGCCCGCACTATTGCCCCTTCACCGTCCTGCCGTTCCGGCTGCTCCCTGTGTCAGTGAAAGTGCTAGTTGCTCTGTTGTGCCCAGCTCTCTGTGGCCTCGTGGACGGTAGCGCCCCAGGCTCCTCTGTCCACGGGATTCTCCAAGCGAGAATACTGAAGTGGGTAGCTGTTCCCTTCTCCAGGGGATCTCCTCGACCCAGGGATGGAACCCAGGTCTCCTGCATTGCAGGCAGATTCTTCACTGTCTGAGCCCCCCGGGGAAGAGACCTAGAGGGGCTGCCAATCACACTTTCTTCTCAGTGCCCCGGCGCTCTTGCAGTGGGCTCCCTGCCTGGACCTCCAACCCCACTCTGAACTCCCAAACCAGGCCCTCTCCAGCTCTGGGCACCCTGGACCCAGGCAGCCGCTCTCTCCGAGCTCCCCTGGAGTTTCTCAAGGTCACGGTTTAACGAGGTCAGTGGGTGTCTCCCTGTCTCGGCAGCATTGAGCCCGCATCCCAAAGATGCTCATTTGACTTGGCCACCCATTGGCTCTGTGACCTCAGCGAGGCATCTCTAGCTTCAAGAGATGGGGGCAGCTGGCCAAGCGAGCGTGAAAGGTGACTCATGGTGGACAAAGTCTGTGCCTGTATGAGGACATTCACGGCCACATTGGGAGTAGGAAATGATTAATGAATTCCCCGCCATGTGCATCAAGCAGCTATAAAAAGCCATGAGGGAACTTCCCTGGTGATCCAGTGGTAAAGAACCAGTTTGCAAATTCAGGGACATGGGTTCAATCCCTAGTCTGGGAAGATTCCACAAGCTGAGGGTCATCTAAGCCCAGGAGCCACAACATCTGAGCCTGTGCTCCGGAGCCCGTGAGCCAAAACTACTGAAGCCTGTGTGCCCCAGACCCCATGCTCTGCAACAGGAGAAATCTCAATGAGAAGCCCAAGCACTGCAACTAGAGAGTAGCCCCTGCTTACTGCAACCAGAGAAAGCCCATGCACCGCAACAAAGATCTGGTGCAGCTAAATTAATGAATTCATTTTTAAAAAGCAGTGAGGAAGTTTTCATATGTGGATGCAGAGAGGTCTCCAAGATGTGTTGTGAAGTAAGCAAGGGAAGGTGCGAACCCAGGTGCGGGGCATGCCGCTGCTCATGCAAGAGAAGGAAAGTATGGCAGGTTGGCAGGAGGAGGGCATGGTGACCCTCTGCAGCCCTCTTGCCTGGAGAATCCCCCGGACAGCAGAGCCTGGCGGGAGGCAGTCCAGAGGGTCGCACAGTCAGACACGACTGAGGCAATTTAACACACGCGCGTGGTGGGTGCGTGTGCTTAGAGATGCTCAGAACCTCCCTGGAAGGAGTTCCATACATACACCTGCTCCTGCACACTCGTGTTGTGCACACACACTGAGAGAGAAAACCCAGCGGGAAGAGGGCCCTGGACGTCCAAAAGCCTGGCACAGCAGCTGCCTTGGGAGAGGTCTGGAAGGGTGGGTGACAGGGAGAAAGGACTCTTATTTTGATGGTGTGTGCTTTCCCGAATTTTCCCAGGTGCACATGACAGCTATTCTCAAATAAATAAAAGCTTAGAAAGTAATAAAATAGGTGCCTCCCTTGGTGGTTCAGTGGCTAAGACTCTGCACTCCCAAAGCAGGGGCCCTGGTTCCATCCCTGGTCAGAGAACTAGATCCCACTTGCCGCAAATAAAGACCCCATTTGTCACAACTAAGACCCAGTGCAGCAAATAAGTAAATTAAATAAAAATAAATATGAGAAAAATAATAAAACAGCCCTAAAGAGCTCAATATGAGAATAACAGAGCTGAAGCCAAGCCCAAGGTTCAATTTCTGGTCCTGCCAAGTCCTTACTTCATTCTGACATGGGATAGACTGATCAATGGGATTCAGTGAGACCACAAGGGTGCCCCCCGCTCCGAGCACACTGGCCACAGCACCTGTGCTCACCAAGGGACAGGTGTTACCATTGCTGTTAGTGTCTTGGTCGGGCCTGTCCCGGGCACCTGGGTGAAGCGTTGGGAAGGACACACCCTCGCCTCCAAGGAGGACAGCCCCAGGGAGGGTGGATGTGACAAAGGCCGGAGCAGGAGGGGTCAGGGCCGCCTGCAGGCAGAGGTGGCGTCACGCTCAGTCTGCAGGCACGTGGGCGTCCTCAGGAGACCGAGGCGGAGGGGGGCGCTCTGGGCTAGGGGAGGTGGCCAGGAACACCCGGAGCCAGACCACGTGAACAGAGCTGGGGATGCTGCGTGCTGCTGAGAGCGCCTGTGTGCCCGGTCACCCCGCCCGCCTCACTCCCACGCATGTTCCCTGGAGGACACACCCAACCGCACAGGTGTCTGCACACGCCTCAGGGGCTTTCAGGTGGGCTTAGGACAGACTGCTGACTGCCTGTGTGACCCCAGGCACATCACTTAACCTCTCTGGGGCTCAGTTTTCTTATCTCTCACCTGGGGAGGATAACAGTACTGACCTTGTAGGAAGGTACTGAGGATTAAATGAGGCCATCCATTCCTGTGGGGCACTGAGAACCACCATTCAACAGATAGTCACTGCTCTGATTTCTAATACTGGTGTTAATATGTATCCAACACACTCAGTGATACATTAATAGCATTACATTGTGTTCATATTTCATAGACTATGTTAACGTTTTACTTAATGCATGCCTAGAGGGTTTCTATGAAGATGTATTTTATGTAGACATACACAAAGCCTGTGTGTGCCCTCCACACCTCTCGTGTCTGCCTGCATGCAGGCGTTTAGGTGTGTGTACACACGCACTCGAACACACACACGTCTGCACACACACCCCCTCTGTAGTGTAAAAGGGAATGCATAATGGTTGACTAATGGTTACTGGTTAGTGATTCATCTGTTAGCATTGATTGTTTTCTATTAATCTTTATTGATTGTAGCTGACTGCAATTTCTGAAGAAGCCCCTAGACTATTATGTTGATTGTAAAAGGGAATGTGCAGGTGTGTCCAGTTTCAGCCAAAGGGGAGGGTCTTGCACCATTGATTGGACCAGCCTTTAAAAACCGCTCTTTACCTCCAGTCAGGGCCCTCGCAGGAAACCTAGTTTCCTGTGGGTGGTCCCTGGCACCAGCCTAATAAACCTCTTTTCCATCTACCAAGAGCGGAGTTGGCTGCTTCACTGAGCGCGCCTCACAACAGTTGGCGCCCACTTTACCTCTGCCCTCTCTTCCTGAGCTAAATACGCACCCAGGGCAGCGAGGCAGGTGGTCTGGGGGCTGCCCCAGCCTGAACCAGGTCCGCTCCCCAGGCCCCAGCGGCCTTCTCAGACCCACTAACAGCGGACCCAGACTGACAGGAGGCCAGGAACACATTCCAGAGCCATCGAGTCAGAGGCTACCGCTCGGGATGGAAAGGAGCCTCCGGGTTTACAGTGTGTAGTCTCCGCCTGGGGTCCCTTTAGGGCCAGCGGCCTCTCTGTCCTGCGCCCAGGACAGTGTCTCGCGTCGGGCAGAAGGCCCATCTCTTGGCGAGAGTTGACTCTGTGAACGAATGGCTGCCTTCTGTAGGACAGCGAGGCTAGTGCGTCCTGGGCGGGTCACTTCATCTTCATCGGCCTTCCCAGCGCCGCAGGCAGTGGGGCGGTCTCCATCCCGTCCATCTCCGTCTCCCCCTGAACTGTGAGTGTTGAGAAGACAGGGCTCAGGCCTGATTCGTCTTTGTTCCCAACACCCAGTCCAGATTCTGGTAAAGAGTAGTGATCAGTGAGTGGATTAGTTAGGACATATTTGGCTGTGAGTGACCAAACTGTGGCTTAAACAGAAAGACATGTATTGGTCTCACAACTCTTCGATTCATATTCCTTTGGCTGGAAGGTGGTCACATGGCCATTTCTAATTGCAAAAGAGGGTGGAAAAGGCAGCCTCCACGTTGGGTGGTCACGTGCCCGAGCCAAACATCAGAGCCTCCATCACTGCTCCAAGGAGGATGTGGATGCTGACTCCACCAACATCAGTGTTTACCAGCTCATCTGCTGGAAATTCAGACGTGTTGAGAGCTCTTTGTCGGGTTGGGAGCACGTAAACTATAGTAAAGACAAGACTCTAGGTGCACCCCAGCCTGCAGTGCCTGTGCAGAGAGTGGCTGGCACTGACTGCCAGCCAGAGCTCAGAGGAGGGAGACAGGACCACTTGATGGTCAAGGGCATGTACTTTATTTATTTATTGGCCACTTCTATTGGTCTTTCATTTATTTATCTTTGTTCTTTGGCCCCTGTGGGCCTCCCATTGCAGTGGCCTCTCCCGTTGCAGAGCACCAGTTCTGGGCGCATGTGCTCTAGAGCTCTGGCTTGGTAGTTGGACACATCGGTCCAGCCGCTCCGCGGCACGTGGGATCTTCCCAGGTCAGGGGTCGAACCGGCGCCCCTTGCACTGCAAGGCGGTGTCCTTACCCACTGGGCCACCAGGGAAGCCCAAGGGGATGCACTTTAGAATCCAGTACGTTTGGTTCTAGCTTCAGCATGGTTCAGCTGTGTGACCTTGGGCACGTTCCTTAACTTCTCTGACCCTCAGCTTCTTTGTCTATAAAATGGGAAAAATCATTCCTGCCTCAAAGGGAGATCTTGAAGATACAAGGATACCATGAACACAAGGGCACTCAGCACAGTGCTAAGCCCCGAGGAGACCTGCAGAAAACCACTCCCAAGAAGAGAGGAATGCAGCTGCCCGATCTGGCAAAGGACTAGGGGAACTGGGAGAAGACGGGGGCTCAGCCACCAGGGGACCAGGCGCTATCCGGGTATAGCAGGAACCAGGTTTTTGGTCACTTTACTAGAGAAGCAAGCGTGTGTGGGGAAGGATCACCAGCGAGATCCCACGTATGCCCACCCCGCCCTGGCTCCCGGCTCTCACCGGGTCGGTTCAGCCCGGCTCAGCCAGGATCAAAGCGCTCCTCCTCTGCAACAACCCTGGGAAGCCGCGGCTCCCCAAGTTCTACCAGCCCCACCGTGAAGATCCACAGCAACAAATCATCAGGGAGATATTGCATTTGGTATCTAAGAGAGATGCCAATGGTTGTCATTTCCTAGAAAGAGGGTTATTAATGGGAGGGTCGGACCACAAATTGATTTACAGACATTAAGTAATGTTTTAGTTTGTCTTCCGTGTGGACTTTTCAGAAAGTCAAGGTGGCATTTGAGACCCGATTCAAGTATTTGTGGAAACATTAGACAAGTGTTTTGAAAACGTCTGTGAACTGGATTTAATTTTCCATGTAGACAAGGTTCACAGTATTCTTGCAGAAATGGTGATGGGGGATGGTGTTGGAGACCAGCATGTGTGAGATTGTTACACAAATTGATGCACAAAATAAACTGGAGAAATCTGAGGCAGGCTTAGTGGGCGCGCCAGCCGTGCTGTATCAGCTGCAAAGAATATGAGTCTTCCTGAGACCCTAGATATACTGACGTCATCCGCATAAAAGTGCCGAACCTGCCTCTTCTCACTACAAAATTTCAAAGGCCACTCCCAGGTAAGTTCCAGGAAAAAATCACATAAGTTTACCATGCTGTTGTTTATCAAAATTAGAAGAGGACAGCCTTACCTTTTGTCACTAGTTCACCCACTGGGCCACCAGGGAAGCCCAAGGGGATGCACTTTAGAATCCAGTACGTTTGGTTCTAGCTTCAGCATGGTTCAGCTGTGTGACCTTGGGCACGTTCCTTAACTTCTCTGACCCTCAGCTTCTTTGTCTATAAAATGGGAAAAATCATTCCTGCCTCAAAGGGAGATCTTGAAGATACAAGGATACCATGAACACAAGGGCACTCAGCACAGTGCTAAGCCCCGAGGAGACCTGCAGAAAACCACTCCCAAGAAGAGAGGAATGCAGCTGCCCGATCTGGCAAAGGACTAGGGGAACTGGGAGAAGACGGGGGCTCAGCCACCAGGGGACCAGGCGCTATCCGGGTATAGCAGGAACCAGGTTTTTGGTCACTTTACTAGAGAAGCAAGCGTGTGGGGGGAAGGATCACCAGCGAGATCCCACGTATGCCCACCCCGCCCTGGCTCCCGGCTCTCACCGGGTCGGTTCAGCCCGGCTCAGCCAGGATCAAAGCGCTCCTCCTCTGCAACAACCCTGGGAAGCCGCGGCTCCCCAAGTTCTACCAGCCCCACCGTGAAGATCCACAGCAACAAATCATCAGGGAGATATTGCATTTGGTATCTAAGAGAGATGCCAATGGTTGTCATTTCCTAGAAAGAGGGTTATTAATGGGAGGGTCGGACCACAAATTGATTTACAGACATTAAGTAATGTTTTAGTTTGTCTTCCGTGTGGACTTTTCAGAAAGTCAAGGTGGCATTTGAGACCCGATTCAAGTATTTGTGGAAACATTAGACAAGTGTTTTGAAAACGTCTGTGAACTGGATTTAATTTTCCATGTAGACAAGGTTCACAGTATTCTTGCAGAAATGGTGATGGGGGATGGTGTTGGAGACCAGCATGTGTGAGATTGTTACACAAATTGATGCACAAAATAAACTGGAGAAATCTGAGGCAGGCTTAGTGGGCGCGCCAGCCGTGCTGTATCAGCTGCAAAGAATATGAGTCTTCCTGAGACCCTAGATATACTGACGTCATCCGCATAAAAGTGCCGAACCTGCCTCTTCTAAATACAAAATTTAAAAGGCCACTCCCAGGTAAGTTCCAGGGAAAAAAATCACATAAGTTTACCATGCTGTTGTTTATCAAAATTAGAAGAGGACAGCCTTACCTTTTGATCTTGGATTTAAGTCAAGGACATGAAGTCAAGGATTTAAGTCAGGATATTGGATATTAAGTACAGATGTTGTGTAAAGTCAGTATGGAAGTTCAATTGTTGCTTTTCTGGACCAGCAGGAGCAAATCCACTGTTCCCACAGTGAATTGACATAAACCTTAGCCAAAAGTAAAGGCATTTAACATGTCTGTGAGTGAGTCTCTGCCACCTTACTGTGGGTAAACACATCATTTCCGTCCAGGTGATGAAATACCAACAATGATAATAACAGCCAATGCAGTGCGCTGAGTATGTGTGAAGCACTCTTCTCAGTGACATAGATGTAATCATCTCACATTATAATATACATAATACTATAGATGTTCGGTATAATGACATTTATTTACTATAAACATATCACATATGCACATACGCAAGCACGCGTAGTCGCTAAGTCCTGTCTGAATCTTTTCAATGCCATGGGCTATAGTCCACCAGGCTCCTCTGTCCATGGGATTGCCCAGGCAAGAATATTGAAGTGGGCTGCCATTTCCCCCTCCAGGGGACCTTCCTGGCCCAGGGGTCAAATCAGAGTCTCCTGCATTGGCAGGTGGATTCTTTACTGCTGAGACACCTGGGAAGCCCACGTACACATACATATTTATACACATATACATATACACACACTCGGTCTTCATGAAAGCTCCGTAAGAGAACGCTACTGTCCCCAGCTTACAGGGGGAGGAAACTGAGACTAGATGCTTCAGCTTGCCCAGGTCTCATACTTGTAAATGGTAAAGCTGGGAATTGAACCCAGACAACATGAATCTATGCTGCTTGAACCTCATCACCAGGCTAGACTTTGTGGACTTCTAGTGGGTCAGTGAAGTCCTCCCAACCCTGATTTTATAGGAGAGAGCACAGGAGCCCAGAGATGGTTAGCAAACTATCTTAGGTCACACAGCAGATTCGGGTGCTTCTCCGACCCATGTTGCCTCCTAAGGTGTGTTTAAGCACCTTCTCTGCCCGTGGGGAAAGGCCCTGACCTTTCCAGAGATCCTGAAGTGACTCAGTTTTGTCTACCTCTTCCTGGGAGCAGCGTTTTGCTCTCCACCCCAGCCAGCACCAAGGCATGTTTTGAAAACTTGCAATGAGGGATTCCAGCTGCATGTGGGCCCCTGTTGAGCATGGCCCTCTCTAGGGAGCAGCTAGACCCAGTATGTGGGCCTCTTCGCCATCCTGGGCGTCCCAGCCTCGCTTTCAGGTTCCTTTAGCTGCTGGTGCTAGTCAGAGGACCAGCTGGGGTATGAGAGTGCGGTGCAGAGCGTCTAAAAACTGTATTTGCCCATCTGTCTAACCATTTCCCAACTATAGGAAGTTGGTTTTTGTTGCTGATGTTGTTTTGTTTGCTTGTTTTGCTTTCCGTGTGGCACCAAGATCTTAGTCCTCTGACCAGGGATTGAACGCCTGCAGTGCTAACGTAGGGTCTTAATCATGGGACCGTCAGTGAAGTCCAGCTATAAAAGACTGGGAATGTGATATTTAAGAATTCTAACATAAGTGAGAATTCTGGTATGAGGCCTGAATTCTTGGCTTCCATAATTTCTCTGAATTCTTTGATTCTAGAAGTCTTTGCCCTTTACTCCTAAAAGCTGGGGCCAAAGAAGGCCAACCGTTTTTCCTCTGAGTAGTCGGGGAGTGGCTGCCTGGAAAACATCAAAGTGTTGACGGGCAGCTGGTTTCAGTCTCAGAGGCAAGGGCCACGACCTGCGTCCTTCGCCATCTTTTCCTGGAAACTGGTTTTGTTTGTGTTGTGTGTTGTTCCCAAGATGCCCTGGTCCCCCTGACTCCCGCTCCCAGGGACCCTTCTTTATCTCCTCACCCAGGCAGGCTCTTACTCACCTGAGGGGCCCCACGGTCAAGCTCAGCTGACCACTATGAGAGCAGAACACATGCTCCAAGGCCAGGAAACCAACGCCCGCAGATGTGGGGTGTTGCTGGCTTTTGAAAAAAGAAACACATGCAGAGCCTCCCCTTGTCCTGGGCTTCAGCAGGGCCTGCACTGTTGAAGGCAGAAGCAGGACCTCAGATTTGGAATGGTGCTCTGATGAGACCTTCACTTCTGGGGCCTTCCATGACCTTCCAGTCTGCGGCTGCCCATGCAACGCTTGCCGGAAAAGACACAAGCCCCCAGTGTGAGGGCGGACAGACAGGCAAGTCCAGTGAGGAAGCGGGCCCAGAGCTGTGCAAAGGGAGAGACTTGGGCGGAAGATCACAGGCAGAGGGAGGGCTGGGACTAAGGTCCTGGTTTGGCCTCCTCCTGCGCCTGGGGTGAGGGGTTGAGGAGAAGAGACTGACTTGGGTGTCTGCGGCCAGGGCGGCACAGGCAGCGCGTGGCATGAATCCCCAGACAGGTCCGCACAGGGTCTCCAGCCTGGAGATGCCGAGGACTAAGGCCTGAAGAACCGGGGAGAATGGGTACAGGCTGGGATTGCTGAGACCAGAGCCAGGGTCAGCCCCACCAGGCTGCACATCCCGCCTGTCCCTCCGATGCCGGCTTGAGAATGGGCTGTGCCGCCGGCCTCACTCGGCCTTGAGCACTTTTCCTCCAATGTATTCTGTACATTTGCCAACCTGCAGATGAGTTGCAAGAAAAGTTTAAGAGGGGGACTTTCCTGGAGTGTCCAGTGGTTAAAACATTGCTTTCCGGTGCAGGGGTGTGGGGTCAATCCGGGGTGCTCCTAAAAGCTGGGGCCAAAGAAGGCCAACCGTTTTTCCTCTGAGTAGTCGGGGAGTGGCTGCCTGGAAAACATCAAAGTGTTGACGGGCAGCTGGTTTCAGTCTCAGAGGCAAGGGCCACGACCTGCGTCCTTCGCCATCTTTTCCTGGAAACTGGTTTTGTTTGTGTTGTGTGTTGTTCCCAAGATGCCCTGGTCCCCCTGACTCCCGCTCCCAGGGACCCTTCTTTATCTCCTCACCCAGGCAGGCTCTTACTCACCTGAGGGGCCCCACGGTCAAGCTCAGCTGACCACTATGAGAGCAGAACACATGCTCCAAGGCCAGGAAACCAACGCCCGCAGATGTGGGGTGTTGCTGGCTTTTGAAAAAAGAAACACATGCAGAGCCTCCCCTTGTCCTGGGCTTCAGCAGGGCCTGCACTGTTGAAGGCAGAAGCAGGACCTCAGATTTGGAATGGTGCTCTGATGAGACCTTCACTTCTGGGGCCTTCCATGACCTTCCAGTCTGCGGCTGCCCATGCAACGCTTGCCGGAAAAGACACAAGCCCCCAGTGTGAGGGCGGACAGACAGGCAAGTCCAGTGAGGAAGCGGGCCCAGAGCTGTGCAAAGGGAGAGACTTGGGCGGAAGATCACAGGCAGAGGGAGGGCTGGGACTAAGGTCCTGGTTTGGCCTCCTCCTGCGCCTGGGGTGAGGGGTTGAGGAGAAGAGACTGACTTGGGTGTCTGCGGCCAGGGCGGCACAGGCAGCGCGTGGCATGAATCCCCAGACAG
Organism: Tragulus kanchil; assembly: GCA_022376925.1. Lineage (NCBI taxonomy): Eukaryota > Metazoa > Chordata > Mammalia > Artiodactyla > Tragulidae > Tragulus > Tragulus kanchil. The sequence continues at coordinate 180,365,568 of JAIOJX010000004.1, read as the reverse complement.
GTCCGCACAGGGTCTCCAGCCTGGAGATGCCGAGGACTAAGGCCTGAAGAACCGGGGAGAATGGGTACAGGCTGGGATTGCTGAGACCAGAGCCAGGGTCAGCCCCACCAGGCTGCACATCCCGCCTGTCCCTCCGATGCCGGCTTGAGAATGGGCTGTGCCGCCGGCCTCACTCGGCCTTGAGCACTTTTCCTCCAATGTATTCTGTACATTTGCCAACCTGCAGATGAGTTGCAAGAAAAGTTTAAGAGGGGGACTTTCCTGGAGTGTCCAGTGGTTAAAACATTGCTTTCCGGTGCAGGGAGTGTGGGGTCAATCCCTGATTGGGGAATGAAGACCCCCCCATGAAAACTAAGATCCTCGCTGGGACTTCCCTGGTGACCCAGTGGGTGCGACTCTGTGATGCCAATGCAGAGGGTGCAGAGGGGAATGCACGATGGTTTGCTGATGGTGACTGGTTAGTGACTCATCCGTTAGCATCGATTGTTGTCTGTTAATCTTTATTGATTGTGACTGACTGCAATTTACAAAGAAGCCTCTAGACTATTCTGTTGATTAAAGGGAATGAGCATGTGTGTCCAATCTCAATCAAAGGGGAGGGCCTTGTGCCATTGATTGGACCAGCCTTTAAAAACCGCCCTTTACATCCAGTCGGGGCCCTCGCAGGAAACCTAGTTCCTTGCAGGTGGACGCTGGCGCCAGCCTAATAAACCTCTTTTCCATCCAGCACGAGCGGAGTTGGGTGCTTCACTGAGCGCGCCTCAAAACAAGGCCGCAGATTCGATCCCTGGTCAAGGCACTAAGATCCCATATGCTGTGGGACGTGGCCAAAAAGTAAACAAACAAATAAAAAGTAAGATCCTAAAAAACAAACAAAAAAAAAAAGAAAAGAAAAAGTAAGATCCTCGTATGCCATGCAGTGCAGCCAAAAATAAATTAATTAATAAAATTTTACCAAAAAAGAAAAAGCCCAATTAAATTCCCATGTATCCTTTGCCCAGGCTTAGCAACTGTTGAGATGTTTGCCATCCTTGCTTTCTCTCTTCTGTTCTCTGTTGACACCTCTGTTTTTTTCTTAGCAACTGTTAGTATTCTGCCAATCCTTAGTCTCCCAGACAGGTCCGCACAGGGTCTCCAGCCTGGAGATGCCGAGGACTAAGGCCTGAAGAACCGGGGAGAATGGGTACAGGCTGGGATTGCTGAGACCAGAGCCAGGGTCAGCCCCACCAGGCTGCACATCCCGCCTGTCCCTCCGATGCCGGCTTGAGAATGGGCTGTGCCGCCTCACTCGGCCTTGAGCACTTTTCCTCCAATGTATTCTGTACATTTGCCAACCTGCAGATGAGTTGCAAGAAAAGTTTAAGAGGGGGACTTTCCTGGAGTGTCCAGTGGTTAAAACATTGCTTTCCGGTGCAGGGAGTGTGGGGTCAATCCCTGATTGGGGAATGAAGACCCCCCCATGAAAACTAAGATCCTCGCTGGGACTTCCCTGGTGACCCAGTGGGTGCGACTCTGTGATGCCAATGCAGAGGGTGCAGAGGGGAATGCACGATGGTTTGCTGATGGTGACTGGTTAGTGACTCATCCGTTAGCATCGATTGTTGTCTGTTAATCTTTATTGATTGTGACTGACTGCAATTTACAAAGAAGCCTCTAGACTATTCTGTTGATTAAAGGGAATGAGCATGTGTGTCCAATCTCAATCAAAGGGGAGGGCCTTGTGCCATTGATTGGACCAGCCTTTAAAAACCGCCCTTTACATCCAGTCGGGGCCCTCGCAGGAAACCTAGTTCCTTGCAGGTGGACGCTGGCGCCAGCCTAATAAACCTCTTTTCCATCCAGCACGAGCGGAGTTGGGTGCTTCACTGAGCGCGCCTCAAAACAAGGCCGCAGATTCGATCCCTGGTCAAGGCACTAAGATCCCATATGCTGTGGGACGTGGCCAAAAAGTAAACAAACAAATAAAAAGTAAGATCCTAAAAAACAAACAAAAAAAAAAAAAGAAAAGAAAAAGTAAGATCCTCGTATGCCATGCAGTGCAGCCAAAAATAAATTAATTAATAAAATTTTACCAAAAAAGAAAAAGCCCAATTAAATTCCCATGTATCCTTTGCCCAGGCTTAGCAACTGTTGAGATGTTTGCCATCCTTGCTTTCTCTCTTCTGTTCTCTGTTGACACCTCTGTCTACATATATTCGAATCTATACACCTATGAAAGTGAACGTCATTCAGTCAGGTTTGACTCTTACAACCCCATGGACTGTAGCCTGCCAGGCTCCTCTGTCCATGGAATTCTCCAGGCAAGAATACTGGAGTCGGTAGCTGTTCCCTTCTCCAGGGGATCGTCCCAAGCCCTCATTGCAGGCTGATTCTTTTTTTTTTTTTTTTTAATATGGAACGCTTCACGAATTTGCGTGTCATCCTTGCGCAGGGACCATGCTAATCTTCTCTGTATCGTTCCAATTTTTTTAGTATATGTGCTGCCGAAGCGAGCACTGCAGGCTGATTCTTTACCGTTTGGGCCTCTGTCTCAATTCATGTATCTTGCCCAGTGATCTGGGTTGCAAACCTCATAACACTTTCTCAGCCCTTCAGTATCCGTCTCTTAAGTAAAAAGACATTCACCCACAAGACCACAATCCAATGATCGTATTCAGGAAATGGAACACAGGTGCAATGCTATCCAATACACAGACCCACACTCAACTTCCTGAACTTTTCAATAACGCCTGTTAGAACTTGCTGGGTACGGCATTTAGCCGTGTGTCTCTCTTGTCCGCCGTCGTCTGGGACACGTCTCTGATTGTGTAGTTTTTCACGACTTCATTGCTTCTGGAGGATCGAGGCTCGTCATCTTGGACATGTCCCTCTGTTTGAGTTTGTCCAGTTCTCTTCTTATGATCAGATCCTTGAACAAGTCAAGACCCTTGAGTCCTAGTGGCAAATTATTATCCAAACATGTTGATCTAATATCCACTCCTGTAAGCAAGGATGAACGTGCTCTGTTCTCTCTCAGCCCTTTTAGCATTTCTAAAAATCTTAGGGAATTCCCTGGTGGTCCAATGGTTAAGACTGTGTGCTTTCACTGCCTAGGGCCCTGGTGGAAATTAAGGGGGAACTAAGATCCTGCAAGCCACATGGTAAAAAAAGAAAAAAAAAAAAATCTTAGTTAACCTGAAAGGTGAAAAATATGACATCGTTATTGTTTAAAGCTGCACATCTTTGCTTACATATGAGATCAAATTAGCTCTTGGTATTTACTTATCCATAATGTCTCTGTTTATATCTGACTCTCACTGCCTCAGTGACCATTTTTCTCCTAAGGATTTGTAACATTATTCTATGTGCTTTGGAAACTTACTGTTCATTATATTTACTCTGAAGCAGTTTTTTAATATTGTTTTTTGCCTTTTCTTCATATGTATGTTTCTGACATTATAAAGTTTGTTACACAAGTAATGCATGCATATTGCTTCAAAAATTAAAACAATATGGAAGTGTAAAAGTAAAACATAAAACCCTGTCATGACCTAATTCCACTCGCCAGAGAAAATGGGCAATGACACCATGGATGAACACACACGTCCACAGCCCGCTTGTCTAGCCTGCAAAATCAGCCTCCAGTCACAGCTCAGTATGGTTTGTTTTTTTTATCAAGTCCTTATTGAATTTGTTAAATATTGCTTCTGTTTTATTTATTTATTTATTTATTTTGGGGGGTGGGTTTGGGGAGGGAGCGGGGCGGATGGGCCACTTCTATTGGTCTTTCGTTTATCTATTTTCATCCATCTTTGTTCTTTGGCCCGTGTGGGCCTCCCATCGTGGTGGCCTCTGTCGTCGCAGAGCACCGGCTCTGGGCGTATGCGCTCCAGAGCTCTGGCTTGGTAATTGGACACATCAGTCCAGCTGCTCCGCGGCACGTGGGATCTTCCCAGGCCAGGGATCGAACCGGCGCCCCTTGCACTGCCAGGCGGTGTCCTTACCCACTGGACCACCAGGGAAGCCCCTTGCTTCTGTTTTTATGTTTTCTTGGCCACAAGGCATATGGGATCTTAGTTGCCCGTCCAGGGACTGAACCCACATCCCCTGCATTGGAAAGCAAAGTCTTAACCGCTGGGCAGCCAGGGAAGTCCTATGGCTGTTTTATTTTGTTTTGTTTTGTTTTAACCATCTGCCATTGACCCACGTGCATTTACTGGTAAGAGGCCCAGCATCTCCCTCTTGAGGTTGCTTCCAGAACAGAAGAAACGGCTGGGCTCGGATTCCCAGGCTTACTGGTTTCTAAGGTGGAGTCCAGCCCCCCTTCCACCGCTCCCGGCCTGCCTGTCTCCGGCCCCAGGCTTCACACACGGGGCTCAATCCCTGCTCTTGAAGTGGGAGTGACACCAAATGCCAGGGTGGGGGCGGGGGCGGGGGGCAGCATGACTTCAGTCCAGGCCAGACGTACTGTCTGCTTTCCCACAGAGTGACTTCCCTCTCTGGGGACACAGGTGTCCGCCTGGCCAGATGACCTTGGTCAGGACTGAGTGTTTTTAAAAAAGTAAAACTTTAAAACCCTTTTTTGTATGTTTCTGACTTTGTTTGTTACACAAGTAATGCATGCATATTGCTTCAAAAATTAAAACAATATGGAAGTGTAAAAGTAAAACATAAAACCCTGTCATGACCTAATTCCACTCGCCAGAGAAAATGGGCAATGACACCATGGATGAACACACACGTCCACAGCCCGCTTGTCTAGCCTGCAAAATCAGCCTCCAGTCACAGCTCAGTATGGTTTGTTTTTTTTATCAAGTCCTTATTGAATTTGTTAAATATTGCTTCTGTTTTATTTATTTATTTATTTATTTTGGGGGGTGGGTTTGGGGAGGGAGCGGGGCGGATGGGCCACTTCTATTGGTCTTTCGTTTATCTATTTTCATCCATCTTTGTTCTTTGGCCCGTGTGGGCCTCCCATCGTGGTGGCCTCTGTCGTCGCAGAGCACCGGCTCTGGGCGTATGCGCTCCAGAGCTCTGGCTTGGTAATTGGACACATCAGTCCAGCTGCTCCGCGGCACGTGGGATCTTCCCAGGCCAGGGATCGAACCGGCGCCCCTTGCACTGCCAGGCGGTGTCCTTACCCACTGGACCACCAGGGAAGCCCCTTGCTTCTGTTTTTATGTTTTCTTGGCCACAAGGCATATGGGATCTTAGTTGCCCGTCCAGGGACTGAACCCACATCCCCTGCATTGGAAAGCAAAGTCTTAACCGCTGGGCAGCCAGGGAAGTCCTATGGCTGTTTTATTTTGTTTTGTTTTGTTTTAACCATCTGCCATTGACCCACGTGCATTTACTGGTAAGAGGCCCAGCATCTCCCTCTTGAGGTTGCTTCCAGAACAGAAGAAACGGCTGGGCTCGGATTCCCAGGCTTACTGGTTTCTAAGGTGGAGTCCAGCCCCCCTTCCACCGCTCCCGGCCTGCCTGTCTCCGGCCCCAGGCTTCACACACGGGGCTCAATCCCTGCTCTTGAAGTGGGAGTGACACCAAATGCCAGGGTGGGGGCGGGGGCGGGGGGCAGCATGACTTCCAGTCCAGGCCAGACGTACTGTCTGCTTTCCCACAGAGTGACTTCCCTCTCTGGGGACACAGGTGTCCGCCTGGCCAGATGACCTTGGTCAGGACTGTTTCAGTGGGTCAGACGGCAGCTAATCTTGGTGCCTGGAGCGCTTTCCTCCTGGGGCTCCCCAGGACAGCCACAGATTTGCCCATCTAGTCCTCAGATTAAGAGAGGAGAAGCTTTTTTTATTTAAAAAAAAAAGGTGTTTGTTTTTACTTATTTATTTATGTGGCTGTGTCAGCTCTTAGTTGTGGCATGCAGAATCTTAGTAACAGGATGCAGGATCTTCTAGTCGCATCATGCAAACTCATTTCGGCATATGGGACCTCGTTCTTCAACCAGGGATCAAACCTGAGTCCCCTCGGTGGGCGTGCAGTGCTAGCCACAGACCACTAGGGAAGTCCGAGGGAGGGGAAGCTGCGAGCGCTGGTTAGAGCATGGAGTCCGACCCCTTGGGACAGGTTCCTTCCCCACGTTAGAGGAAGTGACAGTAACAGCAAAAGATAGAAATTCATGATCGCTGCTGTCGTTCAGTCCCTAAGCTGTGTCTGACTCCGCGACCAGCTGGACTGCAGCACGCCAGGCCTCCCTGTCCTTCACTGCCTCCTGGAGTTCGCTCCCAGTTACGCCCACTGAGTCGGTGATGCCGTCCAACCATCTCAGCCTCTGGTCCATGAGCACTCAGCAACAGAGCAGCTAGCACTCAGCACAGTGCTGGGCACACAGTAATGGTCCCATAGCTGTGAACTAGTATTAGATACCTGAATGGATGCCCTAATTGCCCTATTTCATAAAAATCAGATCCCAACACATGTTTTGCTCAATTTGCTTTTCTGCATTGGTGTACTACTGACATCAACCCAAGTCTGCACACGCAGCTTCTCCCCTGTGGAAGAGCCACGTGGGCTCCCAAAGGATGGTGCCCACGCAGGAGACTAAACAGTCTCTAAGAATCAAAAGCCTCGGTCTCTGCAGTGATGATGTCTTCGTTGCTTCAAATCCTAGGGAAATAATTAAAGCTTAGTTCAGCTAGATTAGGTAAAGTTTAATGCTGAAACTACCACCTGCATTTTTCATCCGTTTGTCCTGGGAGTGTGTTTGTCTTTCTGTCCATCATTTGGCTCTCAATTCACATGGGATTTCGATTATTTTCCTAACGTGGGAGAAGTGGGTGAGAGGTCAGCTTCCTAGGCATGAGGCTGTGAAAGATGAGGAGGGACCAGGAGAGCCGCCAGCAAGGGCGGGAAAGGGGATGCCCCTGAGGAGGGGTCCTGGTATCAGACTTCCAGTCTTCTGCATCTCTGGTTCCACCATCAACCTTGCTTCCACTCCAGAACCTGGGGCTCTTTCTGTGGCTCCCTCACCTCCAACAGGGAACCCTTTATGGAGAAGGGTTCATAAAGGGTTCACCTCCAACAGGGAATCCTTTACGAAGTTCCCTTTGTAAAGAGAACCCTTTACGAAGAAGGGGCACATGTGAGAAATATTAAGGAGGTCCTCCTTACTGTGCCCCTTCTTCCCCCCTCCACTGCCCTCTCTTGCCTCTGGCGCGCTGAGATGGCCCCTAATGGTCTCGCCACCCTCATCCTGCCCTTTCCCAAATCAGCCAGACTGTAGCCCGTGGGAAGGCGTTGCCTCGACCTGGTAAAGCTGAGGCTGCACATCTTATACCAGGACATTCGCAGTAGAAAGTCACAGAGGCATTATCTGGAAAGTAGGAGACTGGAAACAACCTAGATGTCCAACCCAAACAGGGGTATATTCATTTCCTGAGGCTGCTGAAACAAATTGTCTCAAATTTGGAAGCTTGAAACAACATAAATGTATCACCTTACGGTTTTGGAGGTCAGGCGTCCAAAAGGGGTCTCACTGAGCTAAAATCAAGGCGTCAGCAGGTGTGTGTGCCTTCAGGAGTCTGTAGGGGAGGATCCGGATCCTGCTTTGTGCACCTTCCAGAGGCAGCCTGCATTCTTCGGCTTGTGGGCTCTTTCTGTCTTAAAAGCGTGCAGTGGTCGACTCTTTCGTGTGGCCATCTCTCTGGTTCTTACTCTTCAGCCTCTTTCGTCCCCCCATTTAAGGACCTTTGTGATTACACTGGAGTTCCCCTGGGTAATCCAGGGTAGTCTCCCATCTCAAGGTTGGCAACCATCTGCGAACTTGCCATGTGATGGAACGTACACGGGTTCCAAGAAGGAGGACGTGGACTGGTCTGAGGGCCAGCTATCACAGGTGAGCCTGAAGAGAAACTGCAGCTTCTTCCTCCAGTGGAACATACCACACTCTGGGGGCGGTTTCACTGTGAAGCTGGAGCCCAGGGTCTCTCCTTCGCCCAAGTCCCTTGCAAGGCCCTGAGAGGGACCCAAGGAATGTGGGTTAGAGGTCAGCTTCCTAGGCATGAGGCTGTGAAAGATGAGGAGGGACCAGGAGAGCCGCCAGCAAGGGCGGGAAAGGGGATGCCCCTGAGGAGGGGTCCTGGTATCAGACTTCCAGTCTTCTGCATCTCTGGTTCCACCATCAACCTTGCTTCCACTCCAGAACCTGGGGCTCTTTCTGTGGCTCCCTCACCTCCAACAGGGACCCTTTATGGAGAAGGGTTCATAAAGGGTTCACCTCAACAGGGAATCCTTTACAGTTCCCTTTGTAAAGAGAACCCTTTACGAAGAAGGGGCACATGTGAGAAATATTAAGGAGGTCCTCCTTACTGTGCCCCTTCTTCCCCCCTCCACTGCCCTCTCTTGCCTCTGGCGCGCTGAGATGGCCCCTAATGGTCTCGCCACCCTCATCCTGCCCTTTCCCAAATCAGCCAGACTGTAGCCCGTGGGAAGGCGTTGCCTCGACCTGGTAAAGCTGAGGCTGCACATCTTATACCAGGACATTCGCAGTAGAAAGTCACAGAGGCATTATCTGGAAAGTAGGAGACTGGAAACAACCTAGATGTCCAACCCAAACAGGGGTATATTCATTTCCTGAGGCTGCTGAAACAAATTGTCTCAAATTTGGAAGCTTGAAACAACATAAATGTATCACCTTACGGTTTTGGAGGTCAGGCGTCCAAAAGGGGTCTCACTGAGCTAAAATCAAGGCGTCAGCAGGTGTGTGTGCCTTCAGGAGTCTGTAGGGGAGGATCCGGATCCTGCTTTGTGCACCTTCCAGAGGCAGCCTGCATTCTTCGGCTTGTGGGCTCTTTCTGTCTTAAAAGCGTGCAGTGGTCGACTCTTTCGTGTGGCCATCTCTCTGGTTCTTACTCTTCAGCCTCTTTCGTCCCCCCATTTAAGGACCTTTGTGATTACACTGGAGTTCCCCTGGGTAATCCAGGGTAGTCTCCCATCTCAAGGTTGGCAACCATCTGCGAACTTGCCATGTGATGGAACGTACACACGGGTTCCAAGAAGGAGGACGTGGACTGGTCTGAGGGCCAGCTATCACAGGTGAGCCTGAAGAGAAACTGCAGCTTCTTCCTCCAGTGGAACATACCACACTCTGGGGGCGGTTTCACTGTGAAGCTGGAGCCCAGGGTCTCTCCTTCGCCCAAGTCCCTTGCAAGGCCCTGAGAGGGACCCAAGGAATGTGGGTTAGACAGTACATTAGTAAAAATATATTTCTGGATTTTATGATCTTTGTGCTATTTATCAGATTTTTTTAAACAATCTATGATTTGTTATGAGTTCTCATTCTAAATGGAAATTCACTTACTACTTAATATGCTATTACAATGTTGTCTTTTTTCAAAAGGATTCTAAAAATTGGATAAATGTCAGGCCCCACAAAACCAGTATGTGCTCTAACCATTGAGCGACATACAGCTGCTTGTAGCAATGGAATGACTCAAAAATACACTGAGCAAAAGAAACAAGTCATAGAAAAAAATGACTCATGACATGATTCCATGTGTATATGGTTCAAAACAAGGCAAAACTAGGCTATACAGTAGTGTATGGGGTTAAACACACATATAGGAAAACTACAAAGAAAAACAAGAGAACTGTTTACAGAATTTCAGGATAAAGGTCACAGAGATGTGATCAGGGAGAGTCACAAAGGGGCTTTCCAATGACGATGCTTCTCATGTTAACTTGAGCAAAGGACGTGCTTGTCTTCATATTGCATTTAGGACTGAATATACCGTGCATACTCTCTTGCATGGATAAGGTATGCCATAATTTAAATTTTTTATTTTAAAACAACTGAGTTAATTATTTTAAGACACAAAACTTTAAGCTTAAAAGTCTGCAGCAGGACTTCCCTTGTGGCTCAGTGGATAAGAACCCGTCTGCCAGTGCAGGAGACACGGGTTCAATCCCTGATCTGGGAAGATCCCACATACTGCAGAGCAGCTAAACCCACACATCAACAAAGACCCAGCACAGCCAAAAATAAATAAAGTTTTAAAATAATAATAATAAAAAAAGTCTGCAGCAGCGTCTGATGACACTCAGAACAAAATCGACATCCCTTACCACGGCTTAAACCCCTCCTTGCTCCACCCGCTCCCAGCCTGACGGCATCTCCATCACCTTCCCATCCTGTCCCCGCCTAGCCATGGGGCCTCCCCAGCACATGACCTACCTAAGCCCGCTTGTGACCTCTTTCCTGGTTCTCTTCCTCATCTGCCTTGACACAGTCACAGTTTGCGATGATATCAGTGCCGTCTCCCCAGTGGACTCTGGGCCCAGGAAGACCAAGCCAAGTGTCTTCTGTTTCCACCTGACACTTCGCCCAGGTAGAGGGTCCTTAAATGCGGGAAGAGGAATGTAGAAGAGGTCTCTCACTGAATTCTAGCCTCAGGGTCTTCTCTGTACCTTCCTTCTCATTCCCTCTGCTCACACATCTGGGAGGCATTTCAAACCTAACCCAGCCAGAACTCTCAAGCCCTCAGGCTAGCCTGTCTCACTTCATGACAGCTCCAGCTCCTTGTTCAAGCCAAAATCCTCAGTGTCCTCTTGGACCTGACCACTTCCAATACCTTCCACTGCTGCCATGTGCACCAAACTGCCAGGAGCGCTCCCCTCGATCACCGTACCAGCCTCCCTTCCTGCTTCCGTCCTTGCCCCCTGCGGCCTCTTCACAGAGCAGACATGGTTGACTAGTTGACTAGTGCCTTAGTCTGAAACTCCAGTGTCCCCTAAAACCAAAAACAGAGTGAATTCAGGAAAAGTCACAAAGGGGCTTTCCAATGACGATGCTTCTCATGTTAACTTGAGCAAAGGACGTGCTTGTCTTCATATTGCATTTAGGACTGAATATACCGTGCATACTCTCTTGCATGGATAAGGTATGCCATAATTTAAATTTTTTATTTTAAAACAACTGAGTTAATTATTTTAAGACACAAAACTTTAAGCTTAAAAGTCTGCAGCAGGACTTCCCTTGTGGCTCAGTGGATAAGAACCCGTCTGCCAGTGCAGGAGACACGGGTTCAATCCCTGATCTGGGAAGATCCCACATACTGCAGAGCAGCTAAACCCACACATCAACAAAGACCCAGCACAGCCAAAAATAAATAAAGTTTTAAAATAATAATAATAAAAAAAGTCTGCAGCAGCGTCTGATGACACTCAGAACAAAATCGACATCCCTTACCACGGCTTAAACCCCTCCTTGCTCCACCCGCTCCCAGCCTGACGGCATCTCCATCACCTTCCCATCCTGTCCCCGCCTAGCCATGGGGCCTCCCCAGCACATGACCTACCTAAGCCCGCTTGTGACCTCTTTCCTGGTTCTCTTCCTCATCTGCCTTGACACAGTCACAGTTTGCGATGATATCAGTGCCGTCTCCCCAGTGGACTCTGGGCCCAGGAAGACCAAGCCAAGTGTCTTCTGTTTCCACCTGACACTTCGCCCAGGTAGAGGGTCCTTAAATGCGGGAAGAGGAATGTAGAAGAGGTCTCTCACTGAATTCTAGCCTCAGGGTCTTCTCTGTACCTTCCTTCTCATTCCCTCTGCTCACACATCTGGGAGGCATTTCAAACCTAACCCAGCCAGAACTCTCAAGCCCTCAGGCTAGCCTGTCTCACTTCATGACAGCTCCAGCTCCTTGTTCAAGCCAAAATCCTCAGTGTCCTCTTGGACCTGACCACTTCCAATACCTTCCACTGCTGCCATGTGCACCAAACTGCCAGGAGCGCTCCCCTCGATCACCGTACCAGCCTCCCTTCCTGCTTCCGTCCTTGCCCCCTGCGGCCTCTTCACAGAGCAGACATGGTTGACTAGTTGACTAGTGCCTGGATTCCACCATGACCCTCCTCCGCTCAAAACTCTCCAGTGGCTCCCATTTCACTCCAAGTAAAAACCAAACGTGTACAGTGGCATCCCAAACTATTCCTCCTTTACTTCCCAGACCTTATCTTTTTTAAAAAACCCTCGTCTCCCCTTACTGTCCTCCATAATTCAATCACCCTGCACATGCCTGCCACAGGACCTTTGCACTAGCTGTTCCCACTGCTTGGAAGGTTCTTCCTCCAAGAAAAAAAATGGCTCCCTTTCTCACCTTCTTTGAATCTGCTCACACGTCAGCTTCTTCATGAGTCCTTCTCTGACCACCCTATTCAAAATTGCAAACATTCTCCTCGAAGCACTGTCTACTAGCTTCCCCTCACCCTGCTCTAATTTTTTAATTTTTTAAAACTGCACTGGGTCTTTGTTGTGGCACTTTGATTTCTCATGTGGTGCAAGGGCTGCTCTTGCTGTGGAGCACCCGCTCTAGTGTCCACGGGCTAAGTAGTTGCTGCACCTGCGCGTAGCTGCCCCATAGCACGTGGGGTCTCAGTTTCCTAAGTAGGGATTGAACTTGTTTCACCCAGATTGGAAGTCAGATTGTTAACCACCAGCCACCGGGAAGTCCCCGTGCTTTAATGTTTGTGTTTGCAATTATGGCTTTCAAACATACTATACAATGGACTTCTTTACTTAGTTCACTGGTTACCTAATCTTCTCCATGAGCAAGTCAGATCCACAAGAGCAGAGATCTCTTGTTCACAGCCCTATCCCAGCGCCTGGCACATGCCAAGGGAATACCTTAGTTTTCCAAAGACCAGAACGAGTTCACGCCTGCAGTGGGTAAGTTACTGGCTCGGGAGTCTGTCATTCATTGGTCACCCGGCTGGTCCGCCTTGGACAAATCATTTCACCACCACAGATATTCTCTCCAAAAAATGGCGATGTTATAAATCCCTTGACCATGCTGGGTGAATGCTGGCACATTCACACATGCATGTTAATGAAAACAAGACCACGCATTCTAAGCTCGTTCTACACTTTTCCATATAGGATTTCATTTCACCCTCACACCAACCCCAGAGGTAGGTAGAGCCCCCTTTGGAGAGCGTCTTTTTAGACAACTGAAAAAACAGCAGGGAGGCCTGGGCTCCTCCCTAAGTGAATGGACTGGCGAGATCTGACCTCCTTCCCCCGCGTGGGGCGGCCTCGCGGGTCCCAGGCTCCTGAGGTCCTGGGCAGGTTGCAGTGCGGGGCTCGCCACCCGGGGACTACATTTCCCAGGAGGAATTGCCCGCAGCTGCGAGGCTGCCGAGTTTTTAAAGGGCTCGCGTTAAACGAGGCGGAGGGAGTTCTGCCTTCTGCTGGCCAGTGAAGGACTCTAAGCTTGGTGGGGACCGGAGAGGGTCCTGCCAAGGGTGCACAGGTGGAGTCGGGGCGCGGTCTAGAAGCCCCCCAGGCCCTGAGATGTTGGCGAGGTGAGGCCAAGCCAATCTGGAGGTAGCCTGTCCTCTGCCCGCCACCTCGGCCTCGGACTCTACGCCCAACTCCGGAGAAACCCCTGCCAATCCCCTTTCCCTCGCAATTCTCCCAAACGGGGGAGGGGCAGCGTCTGGCCGCCTGCGAGAAGGGCTGTCCACCTGCGGTAAAGCACCGAGACCCCGAGGCGACAACCCTCTCCATTTCTGGCTTCAGTTCAGAGAGGGAATTTACAGGTTGCTGGGATGGGCGCGGGGGCGGGGTGGCGGTCGAGATGTCAAAAACGAGAAAATGAAGTGAAGGCTTGGGGGTTGGGGGGAGGGGAGCTGAGCTTCACATCCATCCTTCCTAGCCCCCGCGACCTCCACCGTAAAATGAGGGTGATGGGGAGTCTGATCGCGTTACTTGCCTCTCCAGGCAGGAGTCGTAAAGGATCAAGAAAGGGGGCTGTGCAAATAAGATTTCGTCATGGTGCCAGTGAATTCATGCGGTCCTCATTTTCGGACACGTGGGGACGCGGGATGGGGGAATGACGTGTCCCTGGGATCGCTGGGTGTGACAACATCTCCGACCTGTGGCTGTCGACGTGATTGCCTGTGCTCCCATTCAGATCTTGGTGGGAACCAGAATTGTCTTTTGACAATAACCCAAACAAACTCATCAGACTGTTGTGTTTTCAAGTCAGGAAACTTCGGGGTAATTGACAATATCCAAGAAAGAAGGCTGACATTCTGAACTACACTGGCCCTTCCTGGCTTCTCTTCCTGGCCTGTGCCAGCAAGATAAGACCGGGAGAAGGCTTCCTAGACCGACAGGACCTCTCGTTACCCCTCCCCCCCTTCCCAGTCATTTGGATTAATCCACCCCTTGGTGGTGGTGGGGAACCGTTCATTCCCTGTCCTCAGAGACGCCCAAGTCCAGCAGGAGCCCTTCCCCCCACACCTCCCAATTACGACCACTCCCCGCCAACCCCACCTGAACTCTCCAACCCTTCCCGATCTGTAGCCAGCGTCTGCAAACAGCTCCTGGACCTTACTGGCGAGACGCCTTCATCATTTTGACCAGCTATAATCCCCGCACCCCCCAGGGTATTGTTTAAGGAGAGTGAGGGCTTTTTTGCTTAGAGAATGAAAGCGGGTTGTGTGGGAGGGAGACCAGAGAGCGAGTATCCCAGAGTCTCAACCTAGGACCCCTGCCAAGAGGGGTCCGCAGGGACCCTGGCATGTATCGATAGAACATGTGTTACAGAGGAGGGGTCCCAGGGTCTCTGGGGTCCCATCTGCTGGCCTCTGGATCGCTAAGGGTCCTCTGAGCCCCCAAGGCTCCCTACAGACGGTGACGCCCCTTGTCCTTATCTGTACCTGCCAACCTGCGCGGGAAAAGATACACACATTTTAACAAAGACATTGCATCTTCCCAGCAAAATGGAGGTGGTCCGGCCCAGGCTCCTTGAACAACCCCCACTTTCTGAGGATTAGCCAGGACTCAAGCACTAAGACCCTCTCCTCGACTTCCCCGCCAGAGCCGGTCTTCCCAAGCTCCCAAAGCTCTCAGGGCTTCTCCTGTTCCAGGGGCCCCCAAAACAGTCTGGTTAGAGCCTTCGGGGCAGCTCCTTCACTGGGGACCGCCCCTCACTGCCCTCATGGAGCCTTGGGAGGGGCGCTGGACCTCCAAACGGGGCCCTAGGAGTGGGGGCCTCAAGCTCCGTCTCTGATACCCCTAAACTCCTAGGCTGAGGGAGGACCATAAATGAATTCCCAGTTAGCATACATAGGGGATGTGGGGGGTCTTTGAGGAGAGGAGGCGACCTGGGAGACATTCTGAACTACACTGGCCCTTCCTGGCTTCTCTTCCTGGCCTGTGCCAGCAAGATAAGACCGGGAGAAGGCTTCCTAGACCGACAGGACCTCTCGTTACCCCTCCCCCCCTTCCCAGTCATTTGGATTAATCCACCCCTTGGTGGTGGTGGGGAACCGTTCATTCCCTGTCCTCAGAGACGCCCAAGTCCAGCAGGAGCCCTTCCCCCCACACCTCCCAATTACGACCACTCCCCGCCAACCCCACCTGAACTCTCCAACCCTTCCCGATCTGTAGCCAGCGTCTGCAAACAGCTCCTGGACCTTACTGGCGAGACGCCTTCATCATTTTGACCAGCTATAATCCCCGCACCCCCCAGGGTATTGTTTAAGGAGAGTGAGGGCTTTTTTGCTTAGAGAATGAAAGCGGGTTGTGTGGGAGGGAGACCAGAGAGCGAGTATCCCAGAGTCTCAACCTAGGACCCCTGCCAAGAGGGGTCCGCAGGGACCCTGGCATGTATCGATAGAACATGTGTTACAGAGGAGGGGTCCCAGGGTCTCTGGGGTCCCATCTGCTGGCCTCTGGATCGCTAAGGGTCCTCTGAGCCCCCAAGGCTCCCTACAGACGGTGACGCCCCTTGTCCTTATCTGTACCTGCCAACCTGCGCGGGAAAAGATACACACATTTTAACAAAGACATTGCATCTTCCCAGCAAAATGGAGGTGGTCCGGCCCAGGCTCCTTGAACAACCCCCACTTTCTGAGGATTAGCCAGGACTCAAGCACTAAGACCCTCTCCTCGACTTCCCCGCCAGAGCCGGTCTTCCCAAGCTCCCAAAGCTCTCAGGGCTTCTCCTGTTCCAGGGGCCCCCAAAACAGTCTGGTTAGAGCCTTCGGGGCAGCTCCTTCACTGGGGACCGCCCCCCTCACTGCCCTCATGGAGCCTTGGGAGGGGCGCTGGACCTCCAAACGGGGCCCTAGGAGTGGGGGCCTCAAGCTCCGTCTCTGATACCCCTAAACTCCTAGGCTGAGGGAGGACCATAAATGAATTCCCAGTTAGCATACATAGGGGATGTGGGGGGTCTTTGAGGAGAGGAGGCGACCCGGGAGACCCCTCCTCATCCCCTCTGGGGACCCAGGCAGCAATCGGGGTGCAACCTCAGGGGAGAATCTCAGCGCAGAGGTCTGGGGGCGCGCTGGGGGAGCCAAGACAGAGGAGGGGGAAGGGACCAAGTTTGAAAGTGCCCTTCCAACTCTGCCAAGGAACGTGTGCTTAGGGGGGTCCCATGGACTGAGAGACGGTAGGGGTGCGGGGGGCCCGGTGGCGGGACGACCCCCGAGAGGTGACCGGACCCCGGGGGAGCGACCCCTCCCCCCTGTCCCAGCTCGGCCTGGCTGGGAGTCGCCCGGCTCGGGGCCGCGTGTGTTAGTTGGGGCCGCTTTCGGGCCGCTCTGCCGGGCTGGGGGGTCCCGCCGCGGGCCGGGAGGGGGGTCCCCGGTAGCCCCAGGAGGGAGCTTTCCTACGGGGGTCTCCAAGCAGCGGGACTCGAAGGCCCCGCCGAGCCAGCCCCCCGCAAAGGGGAAATGTGCCGACGCGCCAGCGGTCCTCGGCGCCGTTTGGGGCGCGCGGCGGGCGCGGGGGGCGGCGGCCGGGCCCGCGGGCCGCCCGGCGGAGCCGCTCAGAGACCCGGGCAGCGGCCCGGCGCGGCGGCGGGGAGCAGGACGGCCCGGGCCGGGGGGAAAGGGCGGATTTGCTCGGCGGAAGAAACACAGATGGCGGCGGCGCGCGCCATTCCGGGCCGGGAGCAGGCAGCCAGCAGCCCTGTCCTCACCGCGGTCCGCCCGCCGCCGCTAAATACCCGGATGCGCCGCCCGCGCGCCAGACGCGGCGCCGGGACCCAGCGAGCCAGCGAGCCAGCGAGCGGCGGCGCCGCCGGGCCGCGCACACTCGGCCCGCGAGCACCCCCGCGACCCGAGCCGGGCCCCGCGAGCCGGCCTCTGCACGGCCGGGAGCCAGGGGCGCCAGCGCCGCCCCCGCGCCAGGCTGCCCTCGGCTTCGGACGAGGGCCGAGCCTTTGGAAGGTGCCCGCTTCCGCAGCCAGCCGGGCGGGCCACCATGACCGAGAACTCCACGTCCACCCCCCGGGGGGCCGCTCCGGTCCCCCCAGACCACCCCGAGGATGGGGGGTCTTTGAGGAGAGGAGGCGACCTGGGAGACCCTCCTCATCCCCTCTGGGGACCCAGGCAGCAATCGGGGTGCAACCTCAGGGGAGAATCTCAGCGCAGAGGTCTGGGGGCGCGCTGGGGGAGCCAAGACAGAGGAGGGGGAAGGGACCAAGTTTGAAAGTGCCCTTCCAACTCTGCCAAGGAACGTGTGCTTAGGGGGGTCCCATGGACTGAGAGACGGTAGGGGTGCGGGGGGCCCGGTGGCGGGACGACCCCCGAGAGGTGACCGGACCCCGGGGGAGCGACCCCTCCCCCCTGTCCCAGCTCGGCCTGGCTGGGAGTCGCCCGGCTCGGGGCCGCGTGTGTTAGTTGGGGCCGCTTTCGGGCCGCTCTGCCGGGCTGGGGGGTCCCGCCGCGGGCCGGGAGGGGGGTCCCCGGTAGCCCCAGGAGGGAGCTTTCCTACGGGGGTCTCCAAGCAGCGGGACTCGAAGGCCCCGCCGAGCCAGCCCCCCGCAAAGGGGAAATGTGCCGACGCGCCAGCGGTCCTCGGCGCCGTTTGGGGCGCGCGGCGGGCGCGGGGGGCGGCGGCCGGGCCCGCGGGCCGCCCGGCGGAGCCGCTCAGAGACCCGGGCAGCGGCCCGGCGCGGCGGCGGGGAGCAGGACGGCCCGGGCCGGGGGGAAAGGGCGGATTTGCTCGGCGGAAGAAACACAGATGGCGGCGGCGCGCGCCATTCCGGGCCGGGAGCAGGCAGCCAGCAGCCCTGTCCTCACCGCGGTCCGCCCGCCGCCGCTAAATACCCGGATGCGCCGCCCGCGCGCCAGACGCGGCGCCGGGACCCAGCGAGCCAGCGAGCCAGCGAGCGGCGGCGCCGCCGGGCCGCGCACACTCGGCCCGCGAGCACCCCCGCGACCCGAGCCGGGCCCCGCGAGCCGGCCTCTGCACGGCCGGGAGCCAGGGGCGCCAGCGCCGCCCCCGCGCCAGGCTGCCCTCGGCTTCGGACGAGGGCCGAGCCTTTGGAAGGTGCCCGCTTCCGCAGCCAGCCGGGCGGGCCACCATGACCGAGAACTCCACGTCCACCCCTGCGGCCAAGCCCAAGCGGGCCAAGGCCTCCAAGAAGTCCACAGACCACCCCAAGTATTCAGACATGATCGTGGCCGCCATCCAGGCGGAGAAGAACCGCGCTGGTTCCTCGCGCCAGTCCATCCAGAAGTACATCAAGAGCCACTACAAGGTGGGTGAGAACGCCGACTCCCAGATCAAGCTGTCCATCAAGCGCCTGGTCACCACTGGAGTCCTCAAGCAGACCAAAGGGGTCGGAGCCTCGGGGTCTTTCCGCCTGGCCAAGAGCGACGAGCCCAAAAGGCCAGTGGCCTTCAAGAAGACGAAGAAGGAGGTCAAGAAGGTGGCCACGCCAAAGAAGGCAGCCAGGCCCAAGAAGGCTGCCTCCAAAGCCCCAAGCAAGAAGCCCAAAGCCACCCCAGTCAAGAAGGCCAAGAAGAAGCCGGCTGCCACGCCCAAGAAAGCCAAAAAACCCAAGACTGTCAAAGCCAAGCCAGTGAAGGCATCCAAGCCTAAGAAGGCCAAACCAGTGAAGCCCAAAGCCAAGTCCAGTGCCAAGAAGACCGGCAGGAAGAAGTGACAAGGAGGCTTTTCTTGTGGACAGTCCTGCTTGTCTCCTGTTTCCTGTAAATACTGTTCTTTCTTCTCTCTCGATCCGTCTGCAGTCCTTGGCCCCTTTTCCTTTTGACTTTGTAAAGAGAACAGAATTTGTATTTCTCAGAAATTAGGGAAGAATTCATTTTTTCGTAACCACGCAAGGACAGCAACAACCAATATCTCTGTAATGAGAATGTACTTATATTTTGTTTTGCTAATTTGTTCTGAATCTGCTTATGGGTTTGGGGATTTGGGTGGGTTTGTGTTGTTTTCTTTTGTTGGGTGGTTGGTTCACTCTGAAGGTAAATTGGGCGTGGAGTGGTGGGGGAGAAGTGGGCAAGGTAGCCTGTGGGGGCTGGATGACAGGGGGCCCAGGAATTTGTAGGAGTTCCTCTGCGACCATTAAGCTTTCTTTAAGTGGAGCACTCCGTGAGATTTGATGAACCTGGTAGGGAGGGGAGGGGGAAGCAGCAGCGGGACAGCCCCTCCAGCCCGTCCACCCCTGCGGCCAAGCCCAAGCGGGCCAAGGCCTCCAAGAAGTCCACAGACCACCCCAAGTATTCAGACATGATCGTGGCCGCCATCCAGGCGGAGAAGAACCGCGCTGGTTCCTCGCGCCAGTCCATCCAGAAGTACATCAAGAGCCACTACAAGGTGGGTGAGAACGCCGACTCCCAGATCAAGCTGTCCATCAAGCGCCTGGTCACCACTGGAGTCCTCAAGCAGACCAAAGGGGTCGGAGCCTCGGGGTCTTTCCGCCTGGCCAAGAGCGACGAGCCCAAAAGGCCAGTGGCCTTCAAGAAGACGAAGAAGGAGGTCAAGAAGGTGGCCACGCCAAAGAAGGCAGCCAGGCCCAAGAAGGCTGCCTCCAAAGCCCCAAGCAAGAAGCCCAAAGCCACCCCAGTCAAGAAGGCCAAGAAGAAGCCGGCTGCCACGCCCAAGAAAGCCAAAAAACCCAAGACTGTCAAAGCCAAGCCAGTGAAGGCATCCAAGCCTAAGAAGGCCAAACCAGTGAAGCCCAAAGCCAAGTCCAGTGCCAAGAAGACCGGCAGGAAGAAGTGACAAGGAGGCTTTTCTTGTGGACAGTCCTGCTTGTCTCCTGTTTCCTGTAAATACTGTTCTTTCTTCTCTCTCGATCCGTCTGCAGTCCTTGGCCCCTTTTCCTTTTGACTTTGTAAAGAGAACAGAATTTGTATTTCTCAGAAATTAGGGAAGAATTCATTTTTTCGTAACCACGCAAGGACAGCAACAACCAATATCTCTGTAATGAGAATGTACTTATATTTTGTTTTGCTAATTTGTTCTGAATCTGCTTATGGGTTTGGGGATTTGGGTGGGTTTGTGTTGTTTTCTTTTGTTGGGTGGTTGGTTCACTCTGAAGGTAAATTGGGCGTGGAGTGGTGGGGGAGAAGTGGGCAAGGTAGCCTGTGGGGGCTGGATGACAGGGGGCCCAGGAATTTGTAGGAGTTCCTCTGCGACCATTAAGCTTTCTTTAAGTGGAGCACTCCTTGTGAGAGTTGATGAACCTGGTAGGGAGGAGAAGGGGGAGCAGCAGCTGGACAGCAAAGGAAGTCGATGGGGGGCGGGGAACCCTCGCTTGGTCACTTCCAGCCTCCCCATAGTGAGCAGTGGGAGGTCCACATCCAGTTCCTTCTCACTTCTGCTAGCGTGCCCCTGTGGCCTCCCTGTTGTCCTAGGGAAGGAGGCGGTGTGTGCGTGGCGGGGGAGGAGTGACCGCTGGTGCTAGACACTGCAGCTTCTCCCAGCTAGAAAGTAGGGATCCCTGTGGATTCAGAGGGTCTCCTGTGAAGTGGGAGTGGAAACTGGGGGAAGGGCGGGGAGTGAGTCAGTGAAGCGCCTGGTGTGCCCCTGGGGAAACGCAGGCTTTCCCCACAATGGGATTGTTTCCTAGGAGGACCTTTTTCCTTTTCCCCTGATCTTTGGTTCCTCGTGTACAGATGGTGACTGCTGGGTAGTCTGGCTCGGCTCCAGCCCTACCACCCTCCACTGAGGAACCTCCTGACCTCTTGACTTTTATGAATAGTTGTAGACTGGGAAGAGGGGAGGGCAGGGAGTGGACAGTAAGACATACTGTAGTTGACTCTGAATTGCTGAGTAGTTTTACAGAGCTAGTCTGGAGTGTGTGTGTGTGTGTGTGTGTGTAACATCTGGGGCTAGTACTTAAAGTTTCACACCCGGGAGCTGGGAGAAAAAATCTGTACAGTCGTCTTCCCTCACAATGCTTTTTTTTTTTTTTTTTTTTAATTAAATAGGAAAGCGCACAATTGTGCGTCTCCTCCCCCCACCCCTTTTTATTTTTAAACAAATGTTATTTGTGCCTGGAAGAATTTGCTGTCTTTGTAATTTTCAAACTTTAAAATAAAATTGAAAATAAAAGGAAAAAAACCTGAGCGGTGTGTTTTCCCCTGTTTCTAAAACTGAAGGAGAATGCGGAGCAGTACGGTTGGGGAACCGGGGGCGTTTGCACCTGAAAACGGGGGCGGGTTCCAAGAGCTCGACGGAACCCAGGAAGCCCTGGGGCCGGAGCCTATGTAACGTGCCTCAGCCTGCTTCTAGGCGCCTGCTCCTGCGTCCAGAGGGCATCCCTTACCTTCCGGGAGGTGGGCGTGTAGGCAGGACATGGGAACGGGGTGGGGGTCTGGTGGGCCCGCCCTGAGGTGCCTTCCAATCCCCGTCGCCTCCTCTCTCCCAAAACGGACAGCTCCAGTCTCGACTTACCAGCAGGTCCACTTTCGTGGTCTGGGGATCCCGCCAGGTCCCGCCCCTCTTCCTGGGCCCGCCTCCCTTGCCGCTGGAGCGGAGCCCCTCTCGCTCCGATTGGCTGCCGGAGCCCAGCCCCCGCCGCGTGATCGCGCCACAGTGCGCAAGGCCCGCAACCTGCAGGCGCGCTCCGGCAAGGTGGGCAAGATGTGGGCCGGCCGTGTCGTGCGCGCGGCGCTCTTCGGGGCCCCCCGCGGCCGCCGGGCGCAGTCAGCGCTGGCTCAACTGCGTGGCATCCTGGAGGAGGAGCTGGAAAGTATCCGCGCAGCTGGCACCTGGAAGAGCGAGCGGGTCATCACGTCCCGTCAGGGGCCGCGCATCCACGTGGACGGCGTCTCCGGAGGTAACCCCCGCTCCTGGGAATCGTCACACCTGGTCGGGTGTTCCAGGGCCGTTCTGAGGCTTTCGCTGAAACGGAGGTCCTTCCGAGGTAGCCGTTGGACCGTTTCCCATCTGGCAGGCAGACTTACCTTTTCCCCCCTGCAGTCACCTCTAGCCTGGTTAGACCCCGTCCCACGGAGAAAGATAGTTTGCCCTTTGAGCACCTTTTTGGTTTAGAGGCCAGGACTCCATCGGAGATCCAGCCTGTGGGAACGTGAGAAAAACAAAGAGGCAGCTGGCCCACACCATACTGATTCAAGAAAGGGAGATGAGAAGGCAACAGCCAGCAATCCCGCATTTCTAGAGCTTGCTGCTTTGTTCAAACTTTTGCTTATGGCTGCGCCCTCTTGCAAATCTCAAAATATGGGAATGACTCATCCCATTTAACAAATGAAGGACAGCTCCCAGCTCACTGCAGGAAGAGCCTTTTCGGGAGATGTAAAGTGCCTCAGCCTGCTTCTAGGCGCCTGCTCCTGCGTCCAGAGGGCATCCCTTACCTTCCGGGAGGTGGGCGTGTAGGCAGGACATGGGAACGGGGTGGGGGTCTGGTGGGCCCGCCCTGAGGTGCCTTCCAATCCCCGTCGCCTCCTCTCTCCCAAAACGGACAGCTCCAGTCTCGACTTACCAGCAGGTCCACTTTCGTGGTCTGGGGATCCCGCCAGGTCCCGCCCCTCTTCCTGGGCCCGCCTCCCTTGCCGCTGGAGCGGAGCCCCTCTCGCTCCGATTGGCTGCCGGAGCCCAGCCCCCGCCGCGTGATCGCGCCACAGTGCGCAAGGCCCGCAACCTGCAGGCGCGCTCCGGCAAGGTGGGCAAGATGTGGGCCGGCCGTGTCGTGCGCGCGGCGCTCTTCGGGGCCCCCCGCGGCCGCCGGGCGCAGTCAGCGCTGGCTCAACTGCGTGGCATCCTGGAGGAGGAGCTGGAAAGTATCCGCGCAGCTGGCACCTGGAAGAGCGAGCGGGTCATCACGTCCCGTCAGGGGCCGCGCATCCACGTGGACGGCGTCTCCGGAGGTAACCCCCGCTCCTGGGAATCGTCACACCTGGTCGGGTGTTCCAGGGCCGTTCTGAGGCTTTCGCTGAAACGGAGGTCCTTCCGAGGTAGCCGTTGGACCGTTTCCCATCTGGCAGGCAGACTTACCTTTTCCCCCCTGCAGTCACCTCTAGCCTGGTTAGACCCCGTCCCACGGAGAAAGATAGTTTGCCCTTTGAGCACCTTTTTGGTTTAGAGGCCAGGACTCCATCGGAGATCCAGCCTGTGGGAACGTGAGAAAAACAAAGAGGCAGCTGGCCCACACCATACTGATTCAAGAAAGGGAGATGAGAAGGCAACAGCCAGCAATCCCGCATTTCTAGAGCTTGCTGCTTTGTTCAAACTTTTGCTTATGGCTGCGCCCTCTTGCAAATCTCAAAATATGGGAATGACTCATCCCATTTACAAATGAAGACGCTTACCCTCGGAGATGTAAAGTGCCTTGCCTCACAGCTCCCAGCTCACTGCAGGAAGAGCTGGGGTTTTGGTGTAGGTCTTTTATATTGGAACTAGAAGGGCAGCTAACTAGTCATAGAAACCAACTTCCTGGCCCAAATCACAGTGAGCGAGGGTTTCGAGGGCTGCTGCACAAGTCAGCTGCTGAACCTGCTGGCCAGCCCCCCTGGCTTCTGTCTCATCAGTGGTCAGTGTGCATTGCGTCTGTGCCAGGCCCCAGGCAGGCGCTGGTTACTATCAGGCCTCCTGCCCTGCCTTCTGCCCAGGAAATTGGCATGGAATCCTTGGTGCCTTTGTGCTCAGTCTGTGAAACAGAGGCCCTTGGAAGTCTCTGGCTTCCCCCAGGGAAAGTTGGAGCAGGTCAAACAATGGGAAATTAGGAGACCCCGGTTCTCATTCGGTTTTGCCTCTCCCAAGCCGAGTAAACCTCGCCCTCTTGGAGCCTTAGTTTCCTCCACAGGTCAGCTGTGTTCACTTTGGGCTTTACAATGCTAGGGTCAAGGTCTCCGAGAGACCACCTGCTGGACACACAGGTCTGTCCCAGGCAGCAGAGTCAACTGTGTGGAGTCTGGGCACCAGTGCTGGCCTCTGAGCCAACCCCCTTCTTTTACTCATGAAGAAACCAAGGACCAGATGCGGGCTTCCTGATAGTCTTCAGAGACAGGAGGAGCCGGAGAGGAAGGGCTGGCTCTCTGGATGCATATGATCTGAGAAGTCCCGTCCTTCTAGGCACTACTCTTGAGCGTCCGTGTCTGCCCCTCCCTCGCCTGTGGCTGCTGGATTCGGTGCCTCCTAGGGGACTCCCAACTAACTCCCCGTCCTGGCATCTGCCCCAGAATGGATCACACTGTGTGGTTGTTTCTTCCTCAGGAGTGAATCCAGGTTCATTTCCTTTCTGAGCTCCCCGGGCCTGGCTCTGACGCCTTTCCAGGCCCTTCTCTGTTTACCCTGAATGCTGTGTCCGTCCCTTGTCCTCCACCTCAGGAATTATTAACTTCTGTGCCAACAACTACCTGGGCCTGAGCAGCCACCCCCAGGTCATCCAGGCAGGCCTGCAGGCCTTGGAGCAGTTTGGAGCTGGCCTGAGCTCTGTTCGCTTCATCTGTGGCACCCAGGTATGCAGTGGGTGTGGCCCAGGCGGGGGCGGGGGAGGGTGGGAAGGTCCCAGTTTGGGGCACGGCCCTCAGATGCTTCTGCAGTCAGCAGGGCTGGTTGAGGCCGTTGGACTCATCCCAGAGCTCTGGGTCCACGCTTAGCCCCAGAGCCGTCCATGGGAGCAGCTGAGTTCAGGCTTCTGTTTTACTGAGAAGCCCTGGGCAGGAAACTTGACCTCTCTGAGCATCCATTTCCCCACTGGCAGAACAGAACCTGTTCCTCTTCAAGAAAGGAAGGAGACAGAGCCTGAGATGAGGCTTCTGGAACTATTCTGCCTGAGTGTGATTCCCGTACCACCGTTTATTGGTTCTGTTACTGTGGGCAAGTGTCTTAACTTCTCTGAGCCTCAGTGCCTTCATTGGTAAAGCAGGGATAAGAGTATTTAATAACATTATCCCAAATTAAAGAGTTAATATTGGGTTGCCCAAACAGGTCTTTCAGGTTTTTCTATAACATCTTACGGAAAACCCTGAATGACCTTTCCGGCCAACTCAAGACGTGAAAATGCTTAAAACAGCGCCTGGCACACAGCCGTGCTCAGTAAATGCTGGTTATTAATTTTGCTTTGTAAATGTTATAAACTTTTATAAAAGTGACCCTTACAGCACCAGTGCTGGCCTCTGAGCCAACCCCCTTCTTTTACTCATGAAGAAACCAAGGACCAGATGCGGGCTTCCTGATAGTCTTCAGAGACAGGAGGAGCCGGAGAGGAAGGGCTGGCTCTCTGGATGCATATGATCTGAGAAGTCCCGTCCTTCTAGGCACTACTCTTGAGCGTCCGTGTCTGCCCCTCCCTCGCCTGTGGCTGCTGGATTCGGTGCCTCCTAGGGGACTCCCAACTAACTCCCCGTCCTGGCATCTGCCCCAGAATGGATCACACTGTGTGGTTGTTTCTTCCTCAGGAGTGAATCCAGGTTCATTTCCTTTCTGAGCTCCCCGGGCCTGGCTCTGACGCCTTTCCAGGCCCTTCTCTGTTTACCCTGAATGCTGTGTCCGTCCCTTGTCCTCCACCTCAGGAATTATTAACTTCTGTGCCAACAACTACCTGGGCCTGAGCAGCCACCCCCAGGTCATCCAGGCAGGCCTGCAGGCCTTGGAGCAGTTTGGAGCTGGCCTGAGCTCTGTTCGCTTCATCTGTGGCACCCAGGTATGCAGTGGGTGTGGCCCAGGCGGGGCGGGGAGGTGGGAAGGTCCCAGTTTGGGGCACGGCCCTCAGATGCTTCTGCAGTCAGCAGGGCTGGTTGAGGCCGTTGGACTCATCCCAGAGCTCTGGGTCCACGCTTAGCCCCAGAGCCGTCCATGGGAGCAGCTGAGTTCAGGCTTCTGTTTTACTGAGAAGCCCTGGGCAGGAAACTTGACCTCTCTGAGCATCCATTTCCCCACTGGCAGAACAGAACCTGTTCCTCTTCAAGAAAGGAAGGAGACAGAGCCTGAGATGAGGCTTCTGGAACTATTCTGCCTGAGTGTGATTCCCGTACCACCGTTTATTGGTTCTGTTACTGTGGGCAAGTGTCTTAACTTCTCTGAGCCTCAGTGCCTTCATTGGTAAAGCAGGGATAAGAGTATTTAATAACATTATCCCAAATTAAAGAGTTAATATTGGGTTGCCCAAACAGGTCTTTCAGGTTTTTCTATAACATCTTACGGAAAACCCTGAATGACCTTTCCGGCCAACTCAAGACGTGAAAATGCTTAAAACAGCGCCTGGCACACAGCCGTGCTCAGTAAATGCTGGTTATTAATTTTGCTTTGTAAATGTTATAAACTTTTATAAAAGTGACCCTTACAGTGCTACTATGTATCAGGTGCTATTTTAAGAAAATTACAAATATGAACTCATTAATGTACATAATAATCCCTAGTACCAAGTGCTCTTCTTGCCCTTGTTTTAGAGATGAGGAGACTGAGGCCCAGAGAAGTTAATTGACTTGCCTGGGGCCACACAGCCTGTTGTGGCGGGACTCAAACCCAGATGGCCTTGCTTGTTTCTGAGTCCTTGTGATTATTACCACTTGTCCTTTCCAAACGGTGAAGGTAAAATGAACGGAACTTTTGACTTCCATCCAGGGCGGTTTAGACGGGCCAGCTTCCAAATCTAACAACTGGAGGCCCAACTGAACCTAGAGTTACTTTTGTAATCCTCTTCTTTGCCGTGAATCAAAAAAAGGCACTCAGGGCTTCCCTGGTGATCCAGTGGGTAAGGACACTGCCTTGCAGTGCAAAGGGCGCCGGTTCGATCCCTGGCCTGGGAAGATCCCAAGTGCCGCAGAATGGCTGGACCGATGTGTCCAACTACTGAGCCGGAGCTCTGGGGCGCATGCGCCCAGAGCCGGTGCTCTGCGACAACAGAGGCCACTGCGATGGGGCCACACGGGACAAAGAACAAAGATGGATGAAAATAGATAAATGAAAGACCAATAGAAGTGGCCTGCCCACCCCCTACCCCAAAAAAAAGGGCACTCAGGGATTTCATGGTGGTCCAGTGGTGAAGACGCTGAGCTTCCACAGGCTTTCATCTTGGTCCCTGGTTGGGAACTAAACTCCTGCAAGCCTCATGGTGCAACCAAATAAATAAATAGAGAAAAGAAAAATAAAGAAAAAAACAAACAGAAAAAAAGAAGGTACTCAGTTTGATGGAGAGACACATCTTCCTTTGCCACTAGCATCCATAATTCTACTGTTAGACCCCCAGCCAGGAAGAGGGGCACCTAGTGGGCCCCCAATGTCTCAGATTCTTGTTGGCTCTGGATGTGCCCTTATGGTGCAAAAGAGTGGGAGGATCTGTTTGTGGCTCTCTACACCTCTGTCCCCACAACTTGTACCACGTGGCCCCAAAGGCATTAACATGTGTTTCATTCCTTTACTTCAGAGCATCCACAAGGATCTCAAAAGCCCTCCCCGCGTATCAGGTGCTATTTTAAGAAAATTACAAATATGAACTCATTAATGTACATAATAATCCCTAGTACCAAGTGCTCTTCTTGCCCTTGTTTTAGAGATGAGGAGACTGAGGCCCAGAGAAGTTAATTGACTTGCCTGGGGCCACACAGCCTGTTGTGGCGGGACTCAAACCCAGATGGCCTTGCTTGTTTCTGAGTCCTTGTGATTATTACCACTTGTCCTTTCCAAACGGTGAAGGTAAAATGAACGGAACTTTTGACTTCCATCCAGGGCGGTTTAGACGGGCCAGCTTCCAAATCTAACAACTGGAGGCCCAACTGAACCTAGAGTTACTTTTGTAATCCTCTTCTTTGCCGTGAATCAAAAAAAGGCACTCAGGGCTTCCCTGGTGATCCAGTGGGTAAGGACACTGCCTTGCAGTGCAAAGGGCGCCGGTTCGATCCCTGGCCTGGGAAGATCCCAAGTGCCGCAGAATGGCTGGACCGATGTGTCCAACTACTGAGCCGGAGCTCTGGGGCGCATGCGCCCAGAGCCGGTGCTCTGCGACAACAGAGGCCACTGCGATGGGGCCACACGGGACAAAGAACAAAGATGGATGAAAATAGATAAATGAAAGACCAATAGAAGTGGCCTGCCCACCCCCTACCCCAAAAAAAAGGGCACTCAGGGATTTCATGGTGGTCCAGTGGTGAAGACGCTGAGCTTCCACAGGCTTTCATCTTGGTCCCTGGTTGGGAACTAAACTCCTGCAAGCCTCATGGTGCAACCAAATAAATAAATAGAGAAAAGAAAAATAAAGAAAAAAAAAACAAACAGAAAAAAAGAAGGTACTCAGTTTGATGGAGAGACACATCTTCCTTTGCCACTAGCATCCATAATTCTACTGTTAGACCCCCAGCCAGGAAGAGGGGCACCTAGTGGGCCCCCAATGTCTCAGATTCTTGTTGGCTCTGGATGTGCCCTTATGGTGCAAAAGAGTGGGAGGATCTGTTTGTGGCTCTCTACACCTCTGTCCCCACAACTTGTACCACGTGGCCCCAAAGGCATTAACATGTGTTTCATTCCTTTACTTCAGAGCATCCACAAGGATCTAGAAGCAAAGATAGCCCACTTCCACCAGCGGGAGGATGCCATCCTCTATCCCAGCTGCTTTGATGCCAACGCCGGCCTCTTTGAGGTGCGTGAGGCCACCAGGGGGCGTTGGTAAGGCCAGCCAAGCTGTGCAAGGCTTGGGAGGTGCAATCCAGAAAATTGGGCAGGATGCCAGTGCCTGTCTAGAGGCTCCAGTGCCCCCATTTCTCACGGAGGTCAAGGTTGGGCCAGTAGGTCTCCAGGAGGAATCCTGGAGCTCACAAGGAGGCCAGTGTCCAGGGTATTTGGGAGGTTACCTACATCAGCTGGAAGGCTGAGGGTGTCAGGGAGCCGTGCATTCACCAAATATGTTCTCATCTGCTTTCGCTAGTGCGAGGCGCCTGATTCCGTCCTGGGCTCTGGGGGTAATGGCAGAGGGCTCCTTGTCTCCCTGCCCAGAAAAATGCCCTGGTTGGCAGTGAAATACCAATTCAGGGGGAGCCATGAGGGAGGGAGAACCCCAGGGTGGCTGGGTAGCGGCTCTCCTCCTGAACGCCTTCTCCCAGGCCCTGCTGACCCCAGAGGACGCGGTGCTGTCGGACGAGCTGAACCACGCCTCCATCATTGACGGCATCCGTCTGTGCAAGGCCCACAAGTACCGCTACCGCCACCTGGACATGGCTGACCTGGAGGCCAAGCTGCAGGAGGCCCAGGTGGGGCAGGGCCTAGCATTTCCAGGGCCGAGGACTGGACTTGTCCTCCGCCTCCCCCGCAAACCGCCCCCAGCCCCGGGGAAGGAAGAGACGCTTGCAGAGGCCATCTCCGCTCTCGCAGGCAAACAGCCTGAACGTTTGAAACAGCCAGGAGCTGAACCCAGATCCTCAGACCCCGAAGCTTTATTCCATGGCACGATGCTGCCTTGAGTGTTAGGAAGCCCCTTGTGTGTGGCAGCCCCTGCTAGGCTGAAGAGTGGGATAAGCTTATGGACAAAACTGGCCCCACCCCCCAGGCCTCTGGGAGAGCAGACCGGGAGCATTCTCGCTGCCCAGGGCTCAGCGTGTCTCTAGGCTGCCCTGGGAGAGAGGGGGCGGGCCCCGGGAGGCCCGGGTGAGGGAGGGGCTGTGCCGTGCTCGCCTGCGCTGGGCCCTGGGCAAGGCGAAGCTGTAGAGCGCCAGGCAGCACAGAGAGCGACTGATGTCGCCAGCTCACAATCTGAGCCGCCGCTTTTCCGTCTCCCTGCAGAAGCACCGACTGCGCCTGGTGGCCACCGACGGGGCCTTTTCCATGGACGGAGACATCGCACCCCTGCAGGAGATCTGCCGCCTTGCCTCTCGATATGGTGCCTTGGTCTTTGTGGACGAATGCCACGCCACTGGCTTCCTGGGGGCCACAGGACGGTGGGCCACAGCACCGGAGGCCTTGGGTTGGACTCCTCAGGGTGGGTGGGACACCTGGAGGCCAGCTCCCACGGCCAACCCGTGAGCCCGGGCGCTCAGGTGGCTGTGATGGCCAGCGGCGGCATCTCTCGCAGGGGCACAGATGAACTGCTGGGCGTGATGGACCAGGTCACCGTCATCAACTCCACCCTGGGGAAGGCGCTCGGCGGCGCCTCAGGTGCCTGCTGGCTTGGGCCCCGGGCTCCCTTTATCCACACACACGGGGCCCTGGAGGGGTCTTGAGGAAGGCGGGGAGGGGCGACCTGGGGCTGCAGGGAAGACGGCAGCGTGGACTGGCCTCTCGGGAGGGCCGTGGGGTAAGCTCTGCCTCCTTGTTCTCAGGGGGCTACACGACGGGCCCTGCAGCCCTGGTGTCCTTGCTCCGGCAGCGCGCCCGGCCCTACCTCTTCTCCAACAGCCTGCCGCCGGCTGTTGTCGGCTGTGCCTCCAAGGCCCTGGACCTGCTCATGGAGAGCAATGCCATCGTCCAGTCCATGGCAGCCAAGACGCAGCGGTGCGGTGCTGGGCTGGGGCGAGGGAGCTGGTGGGCGCCTTCCCGTGTGCCCGCGCAGGCCGGTAGCTCCGTGCCTCTGGGTCCTGCCTCTTCCCACCCCTTGTCCCCAGCAGGTGGCACTGGAACTTGGCTGTCTCAGCCAGGGCCTGCCCTCCTCTTCTTTTTTTGTCTCTTTCTTCCATTTCCTAGTCTTTTTTTTTTTTTTTTCTTTAATTACTAATGTTTTGGCCATGCTGCTTATGGGATCTTGGTTTCCCAGCCAAGGACTGAACCCATGCCCTCTGCAGTGGAAGCATGGCGTCTTAATCCCTGGACGGCCAGGGAGGTCCCCCGGTGCATTTCTTTGCGTATGATCCTGCATCCCCCTCTTCTTGGGCAGTCCTGTCTTTCTGCCTCCCTCACTGGTCTTCTTGTTCCTCTGCCTAGCTCCCCATCTGCCTCTCTGGGTCAGCATCTCTGTCTTTGTGGGTCCTTCCTGACCCAAGACTTGGCCACAAACCTTGGGTCACGTATGTGCGCACTAGGAGGAGGCATGTCACCGTCTCTCAGCCCCTGGTGACACCCAGCTCCTCCCACAGATTCCGCAGTAAGATGGAGGCTGCCGGCTTCACCATCTCAGGCGCCAGTCACCCCATCTGCCCTGTGATGCTGGGGGACGCTCGGCTGGCCTCGAGCATGGCAGATGACATGCTAAAGAGAGGTAAGGGGGCAGGGCCTGCGGAGTGGCCGTGGGTCCTGAAAGAAAAGAAGGGAACTCCCAGACTGTGGACATCCCTCTTCTCCCCACCCTGCACCCCTCTTTGACCAGTCCAAGCTTGCAAACCCTAGGCTGTGAGGCAGGCCCATGTCTGAGAGATCTTTGGCGGCTCCCTTTCCCTCTGTAGTCCCCAGAAAAGTAGGAGGCTGTCAGGCCCCTAAAACCTGTCTAGCTCCAGCGAGTCCCAGCGTGGCCCCGTCTATCCTCGCAGGCATCTTTGTCATCGGGTTCAGCTACCCTGTGGTCCCCAAGGGCAAGGCCCGGATCCGGGTCCAGATCTCAGCCGTGCACAGCGAGGAGGACATTGACCACTGCGTGGAGGCCTTCGTGGAGGTGGGGCGGCTGCATGGGGCACTGCCTTGAGTCCTGGGTGGTGACAGGCAGGGCTGAGGTCCGCCTCCCTCCCCAGGGCAAAGGGGGGCCTTTGACCCGCCCAGGCCAGAGGCGCCGAGCGCGGGCCGTCCCGGGGCCTGGGCTTGTGGCTCCGAGTGTGAAGCAACAGTGTGGAAATCGGCTGTGGCGTGTCGGTCTGCTTTTTTTCTCCCTGAGCAGCCCCAGTCCTGCGCTGGTCAAAGGATCAGGCAGGAGTTGGGGCTCTGAGCGCCCTCAGAGCTGACTGCCTTCCCCAGATTATAAGAAGCTGAGATAACGGAGGGCAGGGCACCCGCCCCGCAGGCGCCTTCCCGTGTCACCTACTCCCCTTCGCCGCAGGCTCCAGAGTCTAGCCCTGGGGAAACCCACGTCCTCTGCTCCCCATCCAGAGGATGGCTTCCAGCTGCCCACATAAGAAGGGGCTGGACACCCAAGCCCATGTTGGGGAGAAGCAGAAGATTCCAGCCCCAAAGGAAAGAATGTCTGATACTCCTGGAGAGGCCCTGACAGCCTAGAACCCTGTGTTCTAGCCCCTCTTTGTTCCTGTCTCTGATCTTAGGCAGCCCCTTACCCCGTGGGTGCCTCAGTTTCCTCTGCTGTGCCAAGATTGGCTCTTACATTGATATCTGGGGCCTTTCCATCTCCCTATGCCCAGAGCTCACTGGCCTGAGATGAGCCACCAGGGGGCGCAGTGAGCTCGGCTCTGGCTGCTCTCTGGCCCCATCTAGACTTCTGGCCTTGGACTAGGCTGTTTGTGCTACCCCGCAGGCAAGGCCCCATCCGCCCTGCCCCTGACGACGGCTGACTGCCCCCCTGCTGGAGGTGACGGTCCCCTTCCCACCGTCACAGCTCTGGTCCTTCTCCCTCCATAGGCCTCCACACAGCCTTACGACTGGGTAAAGGATGGGCCTGAGTCACACGGCTCCAGCCTCAGCATGGCCTTGAGGAGCTCACAGTTTGCTGGCAATAGGGCAGGAAGGATGAAAAAGCCCTTCTTCATTAACAACGGGGACCATTTCTCTGGCACCCCATGCCCCCGGCCCTGCCTTCATCCTGGATGTCTCGGGATGGACAGCCTGGCTGAGCTCTGGCCAAATCCAGCAGGATCTTAATGCTGGGATTCTGAGACTCCTAATCTGTGATCCTGGGGAGCCGGAGGCTGGGGGCCGAGAATTTGGAGTCCCGGGGATGCAGCCCCAGGGGAGGGGGTTGCTGTGGCCACGTCAGGGGCACAAACCTGGGGTGTGGGCATCTGGCTGCATGCACAGTTCTGCCGTGACAAGTACTCAAGGCCTGGGGCCAGCCCCTGGCTACGTCAGCAGCTTGTTGTGTGTAGTCTGCTTGAGTCACAGAGGGTGGCCCTGAACAGCCACGGGATGACTCATCGCGGTTGGTGAGGCCAAGAGAAGGCGGCACAGGTTAGGTCACCAGCCGGTGGTGCAGAGTTCACGTTGCTTCCTCCTATAGTTTCCAGGCACCACCAGCTGTAGGCGTAGTGCCACTCGGGGACAGCAGCAGTGCTGTGACACTGTGGGCTGGCTTGTGACCGGTCAGCAGGAGGGCGCCAAGTGACTGGTCAGCTCATGGCTTAGCACGTGGAGCTGCGCTGGCCCAGGTCCGTCATGGCGCAGGATCTCTGCCGTCATTGAAAGGGATCAGAGAAGGTGCCAGCAGGCACAGGGGCACCTCCAGGCACACACGCTTGGGCTCAGGCAGGCGTGGTCGTTGCCAGAGGCCAAGACAGGCTATAGGCCTGAGGGTCAGCCACTGACCAGTCTCACTCCCACATCCTGCAGGGCCTAGATCTCCAGGGACCGCTCTCAGGGCGAGCCCTCTGTCCCCTTTGTTGGGCTCTGGGTTCCAGGCGCCAGCCACCAGGAGCAGCAGTTGGAGGTGTGGGGGCCTGGGGCCGGCTCGGGCCGTGGCGAGGCGCCCTGCCTACCTGCCTCGCAGAGGGCTCCGTTCTGGTTGCTGCCGTCTTCCTTACCCCTCTCAGTCATAGGAACAGCTCAGCCTTGCTTCCCCTGGGAGCTCTTCGCCCTCATACTGCTCCAGCCCACCCAGAGCCCCGCATCTGGCAAAGAGGAGCCGAGCAGGCTGGGGCTTCCCCAGGGCACGGAGGCCCGTGTGTCAGGGGCTTTCAGGGTCCAGGCCTGCCGCATTCGTGCGTCCAGGCCCCGGGCCTCTCACAGTGCATTCATTTCATACAGGGTGGTTCTTGAACCCCACCCCTTCAAGCCTAGATCCTGCAGTTCTGCTCTTCAGTAAGATTCTACAATTCTAATCCCTTAATGCCATTTAGATAGCTCTGAATTCAGATTTGGAGAATCTAACCTGGATATCTTCAATTATGAGTCTTTGCTTCCAAAAGTTCGTGGATGCTCTGCTTCTGGGATGGGTGACAATCAGGATTTAGAGGGGCCTGAGCTCTGGCGGCCATCCCAGGGCCTCAGGAAACCTGCTCTGAAGAGTCTCTGCCTGGTTTCTTGGACCTTGGTTGCAAGGCCTGGCTTCATCAGCATCCTCTCAGACTGTTTTCTCTCCCCTTGCACAGCCTTGACATTCAGCCCACCCTCCCAGCTTCTAGAAAGACTGCAGTCCCTGCCCCCTCGCCTCTCCATTCATTGAAGGCTGCTTTCGGCCCCCATTGCACTTGTCTGTTTTACCAACAACCACCTTGTTGTTGGAGGAGATGGCAACCCACTCCAGTAATCTTGCCTGGAAGCTTCCATGGACAGAGGAGCCTGGTAGGCTAGAATCCATGGTGTCGCAAAGAGTTGGACACAACAATAACCTTGTTAAATCCAACGCACCTTGTCCCCCAGGTGCTGGCCTCCACCCCTCTGGAAGCCTGTGGCCATGTGGTCTACTCCTCCTCCAAGGTCCAGACCAGAACCCATGACTGGACCACCCAGCCATTCACCGAGGCCCAGTGACAGCCTCTCTGCCGGGAGGAAGGGCTCTTCCTGGGTCACTCATTAAATCACTCCCCCTCTAGCCATTCTTTTAATCCCAATCCATTATAAACTAATTGCAAAATGATCAGGTCATCTTCCTGCTCTAGAGTCTTTTTTTTTTAAAGCTTTTATTTTACTTTTAAACAGAGTTTTGTTGTTTACAGATATGTATGTTCCCAGATTCGTCATATGTATATCCCCCCATCCCACCCCTTCAGACCGTCACACAGCACCCCTGCAGGATCCCCTTTTCTCACAGAGCAATGACAATAGCTATTTTCTTCACATATGATAGTACAGGCCTTCATGCTACTTCCTTTACGCCTCCCACCCACTGTTCCTTCCCCACAATGTCCATATGTCCACTGTCCATGTCTGTCTTTCTGTTGCTTCACTGCATATGTTATCATTACCATCCTACTAGATTCCATATTAGAGTCTTCTCTTGATCCCTGTTGCCCTAAGACTAAACACCAGACCCTGGCCAGGCACATAAACCCCTCAGTCCTCAGGCAGCCTGAACCCTGGGAACCAGCTTAGGGAAGCTGATGGGTCTTGGGATTCTCAGGAGGAGGAGTCCTAGTCTGCAAAAAAGGGACTCCTATTCTGGTTTCCTAGCGTGGGACACTCCATTCAAGACAAGAAGTCCCGGGACTTCCCTAGCCTTTCAGTGGTTAAGACTCCACACTTCAGTGTAGAGGGTGCAGGTTCAGTCCCTGGTGGGGAAACTAAGATCCCACATGCCGTGTGGCAAAAAGAAAAAAAAAAAAAGACTAGGAGTCCTTTTCGAGCTTGGGTTGGGGCTCTTCTTGGAGCATCGAGTGGAGAGGATGGGGGGTGGAGTGAGCAGGCGAGATCACGGAGGTCTAGGAATGGGCTGAGCCCCGGGCACAGAGGGGTTAACTACAAAGCGAGAATCT
The DNA here is from genome assembly GCA_022376925.1 of Tragulus kanchil. NCBI lineage: Eukaryota > Metazoa > Chordata > Mammalia > Artiodactyla > Tragulidae > Tragulus > Tragulus kanchil. Next base: position 180,329,931 of record JAIOJX010000004.1, on the reverse strand, counting down.
CAGAGAGCGAGATCAATGGGTTACTCGCTGCAGAAAGGCAGAAGCAACGCAGAGAGGCAGAGGAGAGCCAGGCAGAAGAGCATGCCACCCGGGGGAAATCAGGGACGGAGGAGGAGGAGGTGGCTACTTCCGAGGGAGAGGAGAGGCCTAAAAGGAGAAGAGGGAGCGGTGGGAGGCAGAACTGTACCTGCAGGTAGGCACCAAGGGGCGGCCACAGAACCAGGAGGCAGCTTCAGCCTGATCCGTCTGCCCAGGATCGAGCAGGAGCCCAGTGCCCAGTGCTGAGGTGGGTGTCGCCCATGCTGGGCCTGGGGGGAAGCTGCTGCATGCTGGGGCAGGGGACACACAGATGCCACCTTTCCTTCCTCTTCCCTGCGCGGCCCCCTCGCCCTTAATTCGTCCAGCCACTGCAGAGGTCCACGCATGAAGGAGACCTACAGGTGGCAGCTGGTGGGGGCCGTGGGGTGGGGCAGGGTAAGGGGAGCACAGCCGACAGAGATGGGTGCGCGCACACGCTCACGCACACACGCAGGCAGGCAGGTTGTCAGGGGCCCCGGCTATCACAGGCTCTCAGAGGAGTGCTCCCGCCGGGGTCCTGATACCAGGGTGGCGACAGCCTCAGATGTGCTACTCAGAGTGTGCTATGAGCTTCCCATGTCCCCTCTCTGAGCCTCAGTTTCCTCATGTGCAGAAAGGGGCAGTGGCGAATATGGCAGTCCCAGCGGTGCTCTCACTAAGCTGGACCACCCCGTGACTCAGGGATGTCACCCATGTTCGCCTGAATTTGACTGATGTCCAAAAGTTTTCCCTGTATGTCAGATCCCCATTGGAATGTAAGGAAAATACACCAGATCCTGGAGTTGGAACTGCCCGTCCCCACACCCCACTTTGCATGTGTCTTTATTTGCATCCTTGGTTGAAGATGTCTATCAACTACCTTAGCAGTCCTTCAGGCCCTGGGGTGTTCCCTAGGAAACTGAGAAACCCACTTTCGACACCAAGGAGACTGCCAGGAGCCCTCACAGTGGGTCTCGAGGGTAACGTTGGTCTCTATCTGCCCACACCCCTACCCCCGACAAGCGTCCAGCCCAGGAGACTTGGCCAGGCCCAGGGTGTGGGAACCAGACCCCTCAGCTGTGTGACCAGACCTGGGGGTTCCTGCCTGAGGACTTCAGCTTTTCCTCCCCAGGTGCCTGTCTGATGGGGAGATGGCTGATATCCAGAATGTCTCCCTAGCCAGCCCTGGAAGTGTGGGGGCCGTGGCGGTGCCGGTGGTCTTTGCCCTCATCTTCCTGCTGGGCACAGTGGGCAACGGGCTGGTGCTGGCGGTGCTGCTGCAGCCTGGCCCGAGTGCCTGGCAGGAGCCTGGCAGCACGACGGATCTGTTCATCCTCAACCTGGCGGTGGCTGACCTCTGCTTCATCCTGTGCTGCGTGCCCTTCCAGGCCGCCATCTACACGCTGGACGCCTGGCTCTTTGGGGCCCTCGTTTGCAAGGCTGTGCACCTGCTCATCTACCTCACCATGTACGCCAGCAGCTTCACGCTGGCGGCCGTCTCAGTGGACAGGTGCGCTGTGCTGGGAACGAGGCCTGGTCTGGGCGGGGCAGGGAACGGGGCCTTAGAAAGGAGAGAACGAAGGATCAAAAGGGAGATGGGCGGGAGAAAAAGCACAGCTCGCTGGCCCTCAGCCCGTTGCCCCGCAGGGCATACTTGAGAGGGCCATCCTGACCTCAATCCAACTTGGGGGATTCTGAGACTATCTCCGTCTCCCAAGTGTCAGCACGGGGCGTGGCACTTAGTCCGTGCTCTGTAAGCGTGAGTGATGGTCGCGCAGTCCTGTCTGCCTCTTGGCGACCCCATGGGCTGCAGCCCGCCAGGCTCCTCTGTCCATGGGCTTCTCCAAAAGTTTTCCCTGTATGTCAGATCCCCATTGGAATGTAAGGAAAATACACCAGATCCTGGAGTTGGAACTGCCCGTCCCCACACCCCACTTTGCATGTGTCTTTATTTGCATCCTTGGTTGAAGATGTCTATCAACTACCTTAGCAGTCCTTCAGGCCCTGGGGTGTTCCCTAGGAAACTGAGAAACCCACTTTCGACACCAAGGAGACTGCCAGGAGCCCTCACAGTGGGTCTCGAGGGTAACGTTGGTCTCTATCTGCCCACACCCCTACCCCCGACAAGCGTCCAGCCCAGGAGACTTGGCCAGGCCCAGGGTGTGGGAACCAGACCCCTCAGCTGTGTGACCAGACCTGGGGTTCCTGCCTGAGGACTTCAGCTTTTCCTCCCCAGGTGCCTGTCTGATGGGGAGATGGCTGATATCCAGAATGTCTCCCTAGCCAGCCCTGGAAGTGTGGGGGCCGTGGCGGTGCCGGTGGTCTTTGCCCTCATCTTCCTGCTGGGCACAGTGGGCAACGGGCTGGTGCTGGCGGTGCTGCTGCAGCCTGGCCCGAGTGCCTGGCAGGAGCCTGGCAGCACGACGGATCTGTTCATCCTCAACCTGGCGGTGGCTGACCTCTGCTTCATCCTGTGCTGCGTGCCCTTCCAGGCCGCCATCTACACGCTGGACGCCTGGCTCTTTGGGGCCCTCGTTTGCAAGGCTGTGCACCTGCTCATCTACCTCACCATGTACGCCAGCAGCTTCACGCTGGCGGCCGTCTCAGTGGACAGGTGCGCTGTGCTGGGAACGAGGCCTGGTCTGGGCGGGGCAGGGAACGGGGCCTTAGAAAGGAGAGAACGAAGGATCAAAAAGGGAGATGGGCGGGAGAAAAAGCACAGCTCGCTGGCCCTCAGCCCGTTGCCCCGCAGGGCATACTTGAGAGGGCCATCCTGACCTCAATCCAACTTGGGGGATTCTGAGACTATCTCCGTCTCCCAAGTGTCAGCACGGGGCGTGGCACTTAGTCCGTGCTCTGTAAGCGTGAGTGATGGTCGCGCAGTCCTGTCTGCCTCTTGGCGACCCCATGGGCTGCAGCCCGCCAGGCTCCTCTGTCCATGGGCTTCTCCAGGCAAGAACACTGGAGGGGGTGCCATTAATGAATGCATCGCTTCTTTTATTACCGCCCACACCTGGCGCGAGAATGGGGTCAGACCGGCTGTCATGGGGTCCAACCCAGGTTCCCTGGCCAGCTGATGACCTCGGGCCGGCTGGGCACTTGTGGCTGAGCCTCCAACCCGGCGCGGCTCTAAGCGCTTAGCGCGCTAACAACTCCCTTGATCCCCACCATCTCCATCCCCATCCCCGCCGCGGTTCAGACGGGCGTGCGGGCCAGCCTCCCGGCCCGCGGCGCTGACTCCGTGCCCGCCCGCAGGTACCTGGCCGTGCGGCACCCGCTGCGATCGCGGGCCCTGCGCACCCCGCGCCGCGCGCGCGCCGCCGTGGGCCTGGTCTGGCTGCTGGCGGCGCTCTTCTCCGCGCCCTACCTCAGCTACTACGGCACCGTGCGCTACGGCGCGCTCGAGCTCTGCGTGCCGGCCTGGGAGGACGCGCGCCGCCGCGCCCTCGACGTGGCCACCTTCGCCGCCGGCTACCTGCTGCCCGTGGCCGTGGTGAGCCTGGCCTACGGGCGCACGCTGCGCTTCCTGCGGGCCGCCGTGGGCCCCGCGAGCGCCGCGGCCGCCGAGGCCCGGCGCAGAGCCACGGGCCGCGCGGGGCGCGTCATGCTGGCCGTGGCCGCGCTCTACGCGCTCTGCTGGGGCCCGCACCACGCGCTCATCCTCTGCTTCTGGTTCGGCCGCTTCGCCTTCAGCCCGGCCACCTACGCCTGCCGCCTGGCCTCGCACTGCCTCGCCTACGCCAACTCCTGCCTCAACCCGCTCGTCTACGCGCTCGCCTCGCGCCACTTCCGCGCGCGCCTCCGCCGCCTGTGGCCCTGCGGCGGCCGCCGCCGCCCCCGCTGCCCCCCGGGGCCCCGCCGCGCCCTCGGGCGCGTTCGCCCGGCGTCCCCGGGCCCCGCCGGCGGCTCTGGGAGCGCCCGGCCGCGCGGGAGGCTGCCGGCGGCGGGCGGGGAGCCAGGGCGGGAGCCAGCCGCGGGTGGAGAGGCGCGCCGGACCCCGCCTGCCAGAGGACCCGAATAAACCTCTGGCAGCCTCTTGTAAGCCCTGCTTCCTTTACGAAGTCCCTCCTCCCTTCAAGCCCTGTCCTGAGTAATTCAGTACAAGCAGATAAAAAATAAATATAGCCAATATTTATTCAGCACTTCCTATGTATCGTATGCGGGGCTACTTCAATCGAATGATCGAAACAGCTTTGCAAGGTAGATAGCGTTAGTTCCTCTTTAGAGATGTAGACATCAGGCATCAGGTTTAGTGAGTAGTCCCACGGCTAGTGTTTGGGACAGGCTGGATTCAAATCCGCTGCGTTTTCTCCTTAGCAGAATGGACCTCTTAGATCCCATGGCTTCCAGTGTTTTTCTTGATGCTTCCTGATTCTGCATCAGCTCTCTTCCCCATTCCTGCAGCTCCCCACACTCGACTGGCTGCCCTGGAAACCTCGGAGGGCCCCCAGCCCCCTGCCCTTGGAGAGTTCGGTTCGGATATTCAGGACAGCTGGCGCTACCCGGCCGTCGAGTCCTAGGCCCATTGCCTCGCCCAAACCCCCTCCTGTGATTCCCTCAGCCATTTGGGGTTCCTGGTTTAAGGGAGGCACTAAACCACACTCAGACCCCAGCTGGCCTTCCAGCAGCCCTGGCTACCCTGTGGCCCCGTCCCTCCCTGGCTCTGCACACAGCTGGGGTAGTCTGTGGCTGTTGGAAACCTAACGAACCAATCAATCAGCCTGGATCGTTGTGGAACCGCCCATTTCCTCCCTCATCTAAGCCAATAGCGTTTATTAGCTTCTGGCTGAGACCTTGGGCCTCCGCTTCGCCCCAGCACCCCAGGCCCCCTGCCCCAAGATGGGACCCTTTCTTGCTTCTTTATCTCTCAAACACTTGCGTGCCTTCCCTAAGCGAGCCCTTGAGAGGAAGTCAGAGACGACGTGAATTCGGCCTGGCCCCTGCCTACCGGGAGCTCTCGGTCCAGCCAGAGAGCCAAACACCAAAAGCAGAAAGGACAGCACTGCGTTATGGGGCCTTAACAGCAAAGTACACGGGGCCCAGGGGAGGAGACTCCTGTCTTCTCAGCCAGTCCAAGCAGGAGACCCAGAGGAGATGATACTTAATGCGCATTTTCCTGGGGAAAGGTGGGAAGGGCCTTCCAGGAGGAACAGGTAAGGCTGGGAGCAGGAAGTGGGCTTGTGCAGCTGGAGCAGGGCGGGGTGGGGTGGGGTCTGGGGAGGCGGGGAGCGCGGACAGTGAGATCGCCCGTGCCTCCTAGGTTAGCTGGGGGGAAGGAGCTCCATCCTTCAGGCAGGCAGTGACACCACTGAAGGTTTTCAGGAGGAGGGCCCCAGAGTTGCTGTGTAGGAGCTGGGATGGAGGGGCCAGGCCGACAGTAATGATCCAATCCAGAGTGGCGTGAACCGAGATGTAGACATAGGTCTTTAGCCCGTAGTTTGGGACAGGCTGGATTCAAATCCTGCTTTTCTCCTTAGCAGAATGGACCTCTTAGATCCCATGGCTTCCAGTGTTTTTCTTGATGCTTCCTGATTCTGCATCAGCTCTCTTCCCCATTCCTGCAGCTCCCCACACTCGACTGGCTGCCCTGGAAACCTCGGAGGGCCCCCAGCCCCCTGCCCTTGGAGAGTTCGGTTCGGATATTCAGGACAGCTGGCGCTACCCGGCCGTCGAGTCCTAGGCCCATTGCCTCGCCCAAACCCCCTCCTGTGATTCCCTCAGCCATTTGGGGTTCCGGGTTTTAAAGGGGAGGCACTAAACCACACTCAGACCCCAGCTGGCCTTCCAGCAGCCCTGGCTACCCTGTGGCCCCGTCCCTCCCTGGCTCTGCACACAGCTGGGGTAGTCTGTGGCTGTTGGAAACCTAACGAACCAATCAATCAGCCTGGATCGTTGTGGAACCGCCCATTTCCTCCCTCATCTAAGCCAATAGCGTTTATTAGCTTCTGGCTGAGACCTTGGGCCTCCGCTTCGCCCCAGCACCCCAGGCCCCCTGCCCCAAGATGGGACCCTTTCTTGCTTCTTTATCTCTCAAACACTTGCGTGCCTTCCCTAAGCGAGCCCTTGAGAGGAAGTCAGAGACGACGTGAATTCGGCCTGGCCCCTGCCTACCGGGAGCTCTCGGTCCAGCCAGAGAGCCAAACACCAAAAGCAGAAAGGACAGCACTGCGTTATGGGGCCTTAACAGCAAAGTACACGGGGCCCAGGGGAGGAGACTCCTGTCTTCTCAGCCAGTCCAAGCAGGAGACCCAGAGGAGATGATACTTAATGCGCATTTTCCTGGGGAAAGGTGGGAAGGGCCTTCCAGGAGGAACAGGTAAGGCTGGGAGCAGGAAGTGGGCTTGTGCAGCTGGAGCAGGGCGGGGTGGGGTGGGGTCTGGGGAGGCGGGGAGCGCGGACAGTGAGATCGCCCGTGCCTCCTAGGTTAGCTGGGGGGAAGGAGCTCCATCCTTCAGGCAGGCAGTGACACCACTGAAGGTTTTCAGGAGGGGAGGGGCCCCAGAGTTGCTGTGTAGGAGCTGGGATGGAGGGGCCAGGCCGACAGTAATGATCCAATCCAGAGTGGCTCTGTGAACCCTGGGTCAGGAACGTTACCACCAAGGGCTTGGCCTGAGAGATTATGTCTGCCATGAATTGGGTAGGAAGATGGATGGCCCGATGGGCTTGGGCTCAGCCCCCGAGGCCCCTGGGTCTGCTTCAGGAGACTAATGACATATGTAGATGAGCAGATGGTTGTAATACTTTAGTGGAGAGAACGGAGTCCTGTAGGACCAGGGGCAGGCAGCAGGGCTGGCGTAGAGGCTGAATGAGCCGTGGCCACTGCCCCCAGACCCCAGGCCCTGAGAGTCCACCTGCTTGAGCCTCCTATGAGGTCTCCGAGGGCAGCCTGGGGGTCAGGATGGAGCGCCTCTTATTTGGAGGGAGATTTGAATTCTGTAACCTCCTCACCCTCCAGTTCCTACCAGCCTCTCGGGGATGGTCCTGCAGCATTCAAGCCTGAGCGCTTTTTCAGTGCAGGGTCCTCCTGCAGGAAAGCAAGACAGGACGGGGGATTGTGGGAGCCCAGGGGAGGGTCCTCCCTGCTTGGAGAGGCAGAGAAGACTTCTGGGAGGAGCTGAGGCTCAAGCCAAGTCCTGAATGCGCATCAGGGCAGATATGAAAGGGAGAGATGGGAGAACATGTGCATAGGCCACCGGAAGCCCTCCACTTGGACTCAGGCACAGCGTGACGAGCCCGGGGCCTGGGACCGGGTGCATGGGAGCCCCAGCAGGAAGTGAGGCGGGAGAGGTTTGGGGAGGCGGCTGCAAAGGATTCTCTAAATCCTGTCTGTGACCGAGACTGTACCTTGTCCTGTGGGAAGTAGGGAGCCACAGAAAGGCTTTAAATAAAAGAGGACCCCATAAAAAGAAGACTAATAAGTCCTGCCTTTTAAAAAATAAAAGGACCCCTGATCAGATGTACTCTAGAGGGAACTCTTTCTGGCTGCAAGGCAGACAATACATGAGGAGGGAATGAGGCTGGAGGCAGGGAGACCAATTAGAAGGCTGGTGTGAGAACACGGAGAGATGAAGACATCCAAGACATGGCCGTGAGTAGGGAGATGTGGACAGACGGGACAACCACATACAGGTACCACTGTTGGGACTAAATGATTAAATGTTGTAGGGTGGGGGACAGTGGTATCCCAGATGACGCTCAGCCTCTGGCTTGGGCTACTGAGGGGCATGGGGCAATGCTGAGCTCGGTCGAAACACAGTGGGGGACCTGGTGGAGAAGTCCACAGGGTAGTGGTGTCCTGAACACCTGCTGTGTTTCAGGCTTTGAACTTGGCCCTGGAAGGTGTGTCTCGTCTACTTTAGAGTTTGAAGATGGAGAAACGGAGGCTCAGAGAAATTAGGAGCTTGCCCAAGATCACAGAGCTAGCCCCAGACCGAGCTGAGGTCTACATCAGGTTGGTCTGATTTCAGTTTTATGGGCTTTAGGGAGAACAGGCAGGGAGGCGTTGTCTGGAAGGGGAGGAACCTGAATGTGCAATGCGGACCTCCACCCCCAGCCACTCGCCCTGGGTAGCAAATATAGCCCCTGGGAGGGTGGGTGAGGTGGGGACCTTGGAACAACTGTGTTAAAAACACAGTCCCTCAAAGGTCGGTTCTCCTTTGAGCCGGCCCGCTGTTCTCACAGTGTCCCCCACTTTCTCCCTTAAACCGGCCCACTGGACTGGCAACGACTCTCCCTTCCCCCACGCTAATAAACTTTACTTTCCTCTCAAAATAAAACGAAAAAAACCCCCACACAGTCCCTCTCCCTGCTTCAGGCTGACAAGAACAGTACCATCTATCAACTTCAAGGTGTGTACATGGGAACATAAATACCAATTAACCACCTCGAGGTTTTCTATTAATGAACATTAATCCTCAGCCCCGACGTAGGGCTCATTTGCCAGTTGCCGGCTGGATCCAAGATGGCATGAGGCCAGAGGGACAGACTGGGGGGTGGAATTGTTTCTGGCGTAAGAGGACAAGGCTGATGTATTGAGGCATTTGCTTGATGCCCCCTTCCTTTAGGGGCTCTGTGGAGGAGTAAGATGAAGCAGGAGGAAGGGTGGTGAGGAAGGCTTGAGGGGCGGACAGGTGCCAGCCGGGAGCTCCCGCGGGTGCTCTGGATGGCTGTGGCCCTGGGGACAGTGCTGGACTGGGCATCTGGTGGGCCTTCCAGGTCAACTCGGGGAGGTGGCACAGTGCCAGGGTCCAGGCACGGACTGTGAGCCACGTCGTCAGGTTTGAATCCTGGCTCCTGCCCGTCGTAGCTGACCTCTCTATTCCTCACAACTGTAGAGCTGACCCCCTGAGCTGGGCTGCAATCCAGGCACGTGGACCTGGGCTGTTCCCTGGCTGCGGCCAGCTCCGTGGGAGGTTCAAGGATCTCCCACGCAGACCCTCACCATCTGAAACTCCCCTGAAGTCCAGGGGTTAGCACTGTGAGTTTCCACTGTCGGGGACCCAGGTTCAACCCCTGGTGGGGGAACTAAGATCCTACCAGTTGTGTGGTGTGGGCAAAAACAACAAAAAAAACACCCCAAATCCTCACCATCCAACTGGATAGGTGCCCCTCACCTGCCCCTGCCCCTCCCCCGGGCTTGCCGACGGCCAAGCGCGTCTAGTAAACGTGCCACCTCCCCGGCTTCCTAAGCTCTGACCTCAGGCGTGGTGGAAACAGCATGGCTTGTGGGTGGGTCCAGGTTCTGGCACGGCTGCCTGGTGGGGTCACCCTGGCAAGCCTGCGTTGTCTCACAAAAGCCTCAGCAGGGCCAGCTGTCTCACAGGAGGGCTGTGGAAACTCGTGGATAGCCTCCTCCAACCATCACTGCCTCCCGTGTGGGCACCAGCGGCAAGCGTGCTGTGCTCATTCCCTGCTGTGTTCCCACCGGAGCACTAAGCGAGAGCCTGACAGCTGTTTCTAACAAGAATGAAATGGGAGGCGCAAAGCAAGGGACTCGCCCCAGAAGGTGAGACCAACAAACATGGATTTCCTCCTGCCTCCCCCGACCCCCGGCTTCTCCCCCGAACTCGGTAACTCCTGAGTTAGTAGTGAGTGACTGATTCCTATGTGGGTAACTAGCAGGTTCTCCATCTTGCTCTGCCCCGCCCAGCCCACTCTGGGCCGACTTCTTTTTTTTAAAATTTTGTCCTCTTTTATTGGTTTTTACTTATTTATTTTCATCCATCTTTATTCTTTGGCCCATGTGGGCCTCCCATTGCAGTGGCCTCTCGTCGCAGAGCACCGGCTCTGGGCGCATGCGCTGCAGAGTGCTGGCTTGCAATTGGACATACCGGTCCAGTCATTCCACGGCACATGCCATCTTCCCAGGCCAGGGATCCAACCGGTGCCCTTTGCACTCTTGGACCAGGTTTGAATCCTGGCTCCTGCCCGTCGTAGCTGACCTCTCTATTCCTCACAACTGTAGAGCTGACCCCCTGAGCTGGGCTGCAATCCAGGCACGTGGACCTGGGCTGTTCCCTGGCTGCGGCCAGCTCCGTGGGAGGTTCAAGGATCTCCCACGCAGACCCTCACCATCTGAAACTCCCCTGAAGTCCAGGGGTTAGCACTGTGAGTTTCCACTGTCGGGGACCCAGGTTCAACCCCTGGTGGGGGAACTAAGATCCTACCAGTTGTGTGGTGTGGGCAAAAACAACAAAAAAAACACCCCAAATCCTCACCATCCAACTGGATAGGTGCCCCTCACCTGCCCCTGCCCCTCCCCCGGGCTTGCCGACGGCCAAGCGCGTCTAGTAAACGTGCCACCTCCCCGGCTTCCTAAGCTCTGACCTCAGGCGTGGTGGAAACAGCATGGCTTGTGGGGTGGGTCCAGGTTCTGGCACGGCTGCCTGGTGGGGTCACCCTGGCAAGCCTGCGTTGTCTCACAAAAGCCTCAGCAGGGCCAGCTGTCTCACAGGAGGGCTGTGGAAACTCGTGGATAGCCTCCTCCAACCATCACTGCCTCCCGTGTGGGCACCAGCGGCAAGCGTGCTGTGCTCATTCCCTGCTGTGTTCCCACCGGAGCACTAAGCGAGAGCCTGACAGCTGTTTCTAACAAGAATGAAATGGGAGGCGCAAAGCAAGGGACTCGCCCCAGAAGGTGAGACCAACAAACATGGATTTCCTCCTGCCTCCCCCGACCCCCGGCTTCTCCCCCGAACTCGGTAACTCCTGAGTTAGTAGTGAGTGACTGATTCCTATGTGGGTAACTAGCAGGTTCTCCATCTTGCTCTGCCCCGCCCAGCCCACTCTGGGCCGACTTCTTTTTTTTAAAATTTTGTCCTCTTTTATTGGTTTTTACTTATTTATTTTCATCCATCTTTATTCTTTGGCCCATGTGGGCCTCCCATTGCAGTGGCCTCTCGTCGCAGAGCACCGGCTCTGGGCGCATGCGCTGCAGAGTGCTGGCTTGCAATTGGACATACCGGTCCAGTCATTCCACGGCACATGCCATCTTCCCAGGCCAGGGATCCAACCGGTGCCCTTTGCACTGCTAGGTGGACTCTACCCACTGGACCACCAGGGAAGCCCCTACTTTAAAAAAATAATATTTACTTATTTATTTGGTTGTGTCAGGTCTTCGTTTAGGCATGCAGGAGCTTCCTTGAGCCATGAGAATTTCTACTGCTCCCTCTGCCCTCCTCTCCCCGGTACTGGGGAGGGTACCTTCCCCAACCCTCGTGACCTGATGGCGCTTGCAGCGTTCCCTCGCAGGGTCCAGGAGGCAGCCCCTGGCCTGTATCTCACGCCCTGCCGGACACCTGTTTTTCTTTAGGGTCTGGGGAACTGCTAGCTTCCATGAGTTCAATTCAGATCTGGATCTGTCTGGAATTTGGGATGCAAGCTCCCCTCCTATGAAAAGCAGCCAGGACTCCAGTCTGGCGAGAGGGAAAGTGGGGCAGAATCAGGGCAGACAGGGACTGACCATCTGGGAAAAGTCTGTCTTCACTCTGTCATCCAGTGTTTCCTCAGAGGGCTGGGTCTGGAAGGCCTCCCCCTCAGGCCTCCTGCTGCGGCGGACCTCTGCCAGGAGGGGGCGCTTCCCTTTGCATCTCTGAGCCCCAGGGGAAGGTCTGCTCCTGCCAGGGTGGGAGTGGGGGATCCCCTTTGCAGTGGGGTTTGGGGGGCGGAGCAGGTTGGGGAGGGAGGGGAGTGGGCAGGCCGCTTCTATTGGTCTTTCATCTGTCCATTTTCATCCATCTTCGCTCTTTGGCCCGTGTGGGCCTCCCATCGCGGTGGCCTCTGTTGTCGCAGAGCACTGGCTCTGGGCGCATGCGCTCCAGAGCTCTGGCTCGGTCATTGGACACATCGGTCCAGCCGCTCCGCAGCACGTGGGACCTTCCCAGGCCAGGGATCGAACCAGCACCCCTTGCACTGCAAGGTGGTGTCCTTACCCACTGGACCACCAGGGAAGCCCCCTGCAGTGAGTTCTGAGGCTTCACTAGCATATTAGCTTTCCTCTGCTCCTGTGTCAGATCACCCCACATTCAGTGGCTTCAAACAACACCGCACTGAACCACCACATCGTCAGTGGATTAAAACACCTCCAGTTTATTCTCTCACAGTTCTGGCGGCAGGATCTGAAATCTGTCTCACTGGGCTGAAGTCAAGGTATCAGCAGGGTGGCTCCTTCTGGAAGTTCTGAAGGAAGAATTCATTTCCTTGCCTTGTTTCTTTTTTTAATTTATTATTTGGCTGCACTGGCTCTTCGTTGCTATGCTCGGGCTTCAGTAGTTGTGGCACAAGCTTAACTGCCCCACAGCAGATGGGATCTTCCTGAACCAGAGATCAAACCCGTGTCCCTTAAACCCGTGTCCCCTGCATTGGCAGGTGGATTCTTCACCACTGGCGCACCAGGGAAATCCTCCTGTTTTTTTCCAGCTTCTGAAGGCCGCCTGCATTCGTTGCCTTGTGACCCCTGCCTCGAGGCACTCCAACTTCTTCACTTGGTCACCACGGCCCCTGCTTCCTCTGCGAGAGGGAAAGTGGGGCAGAATCAGGGCAGACAGGGACTGACCATCTGGGAAAAGTCTGTCTTCACTCTGTCATCCAGTGTTTCCTCAGAGGGCTGGGTCTGGAAGGCCTCCCTCAGGCCTCCTGCTGCGGCGGACCTCTGCCAGGAGGGGGCGCTTCCCTTTGCATCTCTGAGCCCCAGGGGAAGGTCTGCTCCTGCCAGGGTGGGAGTGGGGGATCCCCTTTGCAGTGGGGTTTGGGGGGCGGAGCAGGTTGGGGAGGGAGGGGAGTGGGCAGGCCGCTTCTATTGGTCTTTCATCTGTCCATTTTCATCCATCTTCGCTCTTTGGCCCGTGTGGGCCTCCCATCGCGGTGGCCTCTGTTGTCGCAGAGCACTGGCTCTGGGCGCATGCGCTCCAGAGCTCTGGCTCGGTCATTGGACACATCGGTCCAGCCGCTCCGCAGCACGTGGGACCTTCCCAGGCCAGGGATCGAACCAGCACCCCTTGCACTGCAAGGTGGTGTCCTTACCCACTGGACCACCAGGGAAGCCCCCTGCAGTGAGTTCTGAGGCTTCACTAGCATATTAGCTTTCCTCTGCTCCTGTGTCAGATCACCCCACATTCAGTGGCTTCAAACAACACCGCACTGAACCACCACATCGTCAGTGGATTAAAACACCTCCAGTTTATTCTCTCACAGTTCTGGCGGCAGGATCTGAAATCTGTCTCACTGGGCTGAAGTCAAGGTATCAGCAGGGTGGCTCCTTCTGGAAGTTCTGAAGGAAGAATTCATTTCCTTGCCTTGTTTCTTTTTTTAATTTATTATTTGGCTGCACTGGCTCTTCGTTGCTATGCTCGGGCTTCAGTAGTTGTGGCACAAGCTTAACTGCCCCACAGCAGATGGGATCTTCCTGAACCAGAGATCAAACCCGTGTCCCTTAAACCCGTGTCCCCTGCATTGGCAGGTGGATTCTTCACCACTGGCGCACCAGGGAAATCCTCCTGTTTTTTTCCAGCTTCTGAAGGCCGCCTGCATTCGTTGCCTTGTGACCCCTGCCTCGAGGCACTCCAACTTCTTCACTTGGTCACCACGGCCCCTGCTTCCTCTCTCAGCTCCTGTCTCCTGCTAATAAGGATCCGTGTGATCCCATCAGGCTTGCAGGATAATCCCGGATCATCGCCTTGTCTAAAGACCCTATCTTAATTACACCTGTAAGGTCCCTTTCATCATATACGGTAATGCTCCCCGGTTCCTGGGATTAGGGCATGCCATCTTGAGGGCCACACCCTGCCTGCGACAACTAGGCTGCAGGATGGCTACACCCTGCTGGGGTTTTAGCGACTGGGAAAAAAAGGGCTAGGGATTTTCTGCTTTGGGTTCAGCTGGGTCCTCCCTAACCTTGCATTTCTAAGGTCTAAGCTTCATTAACTCTTGGACCCTTGCAACCAAAGAAACTCGCTGTTGTGTCTCCTTGAAAGTCTGGGGACAAGCCTGATCTATGTGCTGGTGAGAGGCGCAGGGCCAGCCAGGGAGCGCCCTCGGCCAGAGGTGCCTGCGCTGAGCACACCCGGCTGGCTGCAAGCAGCCCACGGCCAGGGAGGGGCTCAGGAGGGTCTGAGATCCGCCGAGGGCACCTGTGAGGCCATGGGGGGAGCAAGGCCTGCAAGGAGAGCGCGCATCCAGTCAGCCAGAGCCGAGGCGTGGCTGCGGTGCCACGGGAGCCAAAGGAAGAATTTGAGGGCTGTGGCCCCGGCCTATGGGCCTTGGGGCGGTGCTGGGGTGGTGAGAGAGCACCTCTGCCTCACAGCAGCTGCGAGGAGGCCTTGGCAGACAGGGTCCCAGGTGCCGGGCGTTTCCTTTGCAATGAGAGGGCAGTAGGGCGGGGGAGCGGTGGAGCTGGAAGGCGGGGAGCCTCTCTCGCTACCTCTTCTCCATGTTCTGCATCTGCAAGCTGAGGGACGTGAAGCTGGCCAGCAGGTCGGTCACTTCGTCCACCTGCGGGAGGAACAAAGGCTCTGTTATGGGGTGCCCAGGTCTCCCCCACAGCACCAGAGGCACGGAGGCGGGCCCTGTCTCTCCTCCCAGGGCCTGTGAGGGTGCCACCCTGTGGAGCGGCTGGCCAAGGGCGAATCCTCGCGGCCAGGTGGCCTCAGACCGCCCCAGAGGAAGGGCCCCGAGGCTTCCCAGGAGGCGGACAGAGGCTCTGGGGCCCATCAAGGGCACCAAGCACAGCCACGCCTCCCGCCTCCGTCAGAGCCGCACGGGTGGCCCTGAGGCTCCTGCCGGGCCGGCCGGGCGCGCCCACCTGCTCTCTGGTGCTGGTCATCTGGAGGCGGGTGCAGAGGTCGTCCAGCCGCTCCCGCTGCTCGTGCCGCCCCAGGCGCTCCAGGTACTCCCTCAGCATCTGGATGATCTGAAACCAGACGGGGGCTGAGGGCCGTGCAGGAGCCACGGAGCCGCCGGGGGTCCCCGTGAACCCCGGCGCCAGCGGCGGCCGTGCCTGTGGTTCAGGGCTCACCACCCGGGCCTTGCTCAGCGCTTCAGGCTCAGCGGAGCCGCGCTCACCTGCTTCACCTCCAGCCGCACGGCCTCCAGGCACTGGGAGTGGCCTTCCTGCAGGATGTTGAGCTTCGACTTAGCCAGGTGCAGGGGCGTGCGGCCCGCTCGGTCCAGGGCATCCACCCGGGCCCCTGTGGGAGCGGGCAGTGTGAGCAAGCCGAGCGGGGAGAGAGGAGGAGAAGGCGAGGGGCACTCACCTCCTCGCAGCAGCGTGGTGATGACCGGGCGGGGGGTTGGTGCCCGGGGGCGGGGTGCATAGCGCGTGGCTGCGTAGCCAAAGGAAGAATTTGAGGGCTGTGGCCCCGGCCTATGGGCCTTGGGGCGGTGCTGGGGTGGTGAGAGAGCACCTCTGCCTCACAGCAGCTGCGAGGAGGCCTTGGCAGACAGGGTCCCAGGTGCCGGGCGTTTCCTTTGCAATGAGAGGGCAGTAGGGCGGGGGAGCGGTGGAGCTGGAAGGCGGGGAGCCTCTCTCGCTACCTCTTCTCCATGTTCTGCATCTGCAAGCTGAGGGACGTGAAGCTGGCCAGCAGGTCGGTCACTTCGTCCACCTGCGGGAGGAACAAAGGCTCTGTTATGGGGTGCCCAGGTCTCCCCCACAGCACCAGAGGCACGGAGGCGGGCCCTGTCTCTCCTCCCAGGGCCTGTGAGGGTGCCACCCTGTGGAGCGGCTGGCCAAGGGCGAATCCTCGCGGCCAGGTGGCCTCAGACCGCCCCAGAGGAAGGGCCCCGAGGCTTCCCAGGAGGCGGACAGAGGCTCTGGGGCCCATCAAGGGCACCAAGCACAGCCACGCCTCCCGCCTCCGTCAGAGCCGCACGGGTGGCCCTGAGGCTCCTGCCGGGCCGGCGGGCGCGCCCACCTGCTCTCTGGTGCTGGTCATCTGGAGGCGGGTGCAGAGGTCGTCCAGCCGCTCCCGCTGCTCGTGCCGCCCCAGGCGCTCCAGGTACTCCCTCAGCATCTGGATGATCTGAAACCAGACGGGGGCTGAGGGCCGTGCAGGAGCCACGGAGCCGCCGGGGGTCCCCGTGAACCCCGGCGCCAGCGGCGGCCGTGCCTGTGGTTCAGGGCTCACCACCCGGGCCTTGCTCAGCGCTTCAGGCTCAGCGGAGCCGCGCTCACCTGCTTCACCTCCAGCCGCACGGCCTCCAGGCACTGGGAGTGGCCTTCCTGCAGGATGTTGAGCTTCGACTTAGCCAGGTGCAGGGGCGTGCGGCCCGCTCGGTCCAGGGCATCCACCCGGGCCCCTGTGGGAGCGGGCAGTGTGAGCAAGCCGAGCGGGGAGAGAGGAGGGAGAAGGGCGAGGGGGCACTCACCTCCTCGCAGCAGCGTGGTGATGACCGGGACGTGGTTGGTGCAGGCCGCTGAGGAGGAAGAGCAGGGACTGAGTCCAGGGCCACAGGGGTCTGGCCCTGGGGGGCCGTGGGAGGGGCAGGACTGCATGTCTGAGGGTCCCGGTGCCAGGTCACGCCCCAAGAGGCAGCAACTGGGCGAGACTCAGTGATCAAATCCAACTCCCTCCCTGCACAGCTGGGGAAACTGAGGCTTTCGGGACCCGCCTTGCCATAAGCCAAGGTGAGAATCGGCCACAGGGCGGGAGTGTCCCCTGGGGGAGCTGCTGCTGAGCCAGGTCAGGCTGCGGAATCAGCTCTGCTCGGGGCAGAGCCAAGCAGCAGTGGACGGGGCCGGCCATGGACACAGTCCAAGGGGAATGCAGCCCCGGGGCTCTCCATCAGAGGAGCCCGTTTGTGCTGCCGAGAAGGGTGTCTCGGGAGCTTGCCAGGCACTTACCCAGGTGCAGTGGCGTGTTCCCCAGCCCGTCTCGCTGGTTGGGGTCCGCTCCGTGGTCCAGGAGCAGCTGCACTGGAAACAGGAAGACCCCAGAGGAGCCGTTGGGGGCTTCTCTAGGGAGCTTCCTCGCCCCGACCCTACACTGAACCCTGAAAGCCAACCCGTCACCCTGTGCTGTCTCCCTCCCTCGTTTGCTCCTAAGGCTTGTGGGCAGGACACGGAGCGCCATGAACCGAGGATTCGGGGAGGGCCCTGGGCCTGTGCAGGTACCACAGGAGTGAGACGTCAGGGGTTAAAGAGCTCTTCCAACAGCAGTGGCTGCCAGCGAAGGCTCTTAAGGCATGAGACAGGATGCCAGGCACTGAAAATATTAGAGCCTGATCCAGGCGGTGGATACAACCATGTATCAACACCGAGACTTCATTGTTTATACATTATACCACATCCTAAAAGACGTCTGGAAAACACAAACTAGGGGTTGGGGTGGGGCCCTCCCACTGCTCCCTGGGTACTGCGCAAATGTTGCCTGAACATCTTGAAGATCCGATCTGACCTTGGGATCAATCTCATTCTTTCCCCAGGGGGCCCCGCCTTAGCCTGGCAGTGCCAATTCCACACGGGAGGGGCGGCCCCCCCGCCCCGCCTCCCGCACCCCACCCTGTGTGCAGGGAGCAGACCGTCCCCCAGCGCCTCTCCCCCGCCTCCAGGACTCACCAATCTGGTCGTTGCCGTTGCAGGAGGCGAAGTGCAGGGCAGTGCGGCCCTTGTCGTCGGCTGCACAGGGGTCGGCGCCGTCCTCCAGCAGCTGCTGCACTGACGCCACCAAGGCAGGAGGGGCAGCAGAGAGAGCGGCCGCGTCAGCCACGCTGCGGCCGGGGTGGACAGGCCCGCCCGGGGCCCTTCAGGCGACGCGTCCCTACCGTGGGGGAGAGCTAGGCCCTCCCGGATGCTGCCGCCTGGGGACTGCTGTGGGGGATCTGTTCTCCTGAGGGCAAAACTGAGCACCAGATGCCGGGTGCTCCCCTACGTGAATAGGGAAGATCACAGAAGGACTTCGGCCCTCGGGCTCAGGAGTTTTGGAGTCACGGAAATTGCCAGCATTGACTCTGGCCCCGGCCCTCTGCCTGAGTTGGGCTACACTTCTATCCAGCTGGACGGAGGCAGCCCTTTAGAGTGGACAGAGCCTGGGTTCTGCCGCGTGGACCAAGTCTCGGCTGAGCTCAGTGACAAGGAACCACTGCCAACAGCGTGCAGCAGTGGGAAGAGCTGGGCTGGGAGCAGGAAGGCCTAGATCTGGGCCCCCATTCACCGGCAAACGGGAGTAAAACCTCTGCCCTGCCAACCTCCAGAGCTGTCGTGATGAAAATAATGGATATGAAGTCCTTCCCTGAAAAGCCTGGAGCCATTATAACATGTGAGGCATTATGTAGTATGTGTCCACGTCCAACTGAAATGCAGAAATTGCTACCAATCATCATCATTTTAGAGCAAGCAATGGAACGCCCCAGCGATCCCCCCGCGTGCCTCGAGGACTCGAGGCCTTCCAGAGGAGGCCCAGGTATCACCTGCTCTGCGAAATCTCTCCCATCATTCAAGCTGAGTGAGCCCCCACCCCCCGCATCTCTGCAGTGCCCTGTTCACCCTGCTGCTCTCAAACTAACATGCTGAGCTCTCAACTGCCAGTGCCCTGAGCCCCGGGCACCAGTCAGGCGTCAGGAGCCCGACCGCCAAGGCCCCTGACCACTCAGCAGGGTACCAGGTCCACGCTACAGACCAGGAGACAGACTCCAGCCCAAGCCAACAGGCAGGCAAGCTGAGACAGGAAGCCAGGTTTCCCTGGCTCAAGAACTTACACTCCTCCAGCTAAATACATGACTTCAGTTTCTTGTGTTTGTTTCTTATAGAAATGGTGTCACTTTATACTCTTCGTCTCCAACTATATAGTAGGTTTTTTGTTCTGTTTCTTAATATCTTGGATTAAGACATGACTTGTCTAGCTCCACGAGTGCTGCTGACTGACTGCACGAATGAATGAATGACGGCAGCAGGAAAGGTTTATAAAAGTGGAGGAGAGGGGCTTCCCTGGTGGTCCGGTGGGTAGAAAGTCCGCCTTGCAGGACTTCTCTGGTGGCCCAGTGGCTAAGACTCCTGGCTTCTAATGCAGGAGGCCTGGGTTCGAGCCCTGGTCAGGGAGCTAGATCCCATGTACTGCAACTAAGACCCAGCACAGTCAAATAAATAAACATTTGAGAAAAAAAAGAAAAAAATAGAGTCCGCCTTGCAGTGCAAGGGGCGCCAGTTCAACCCCTGGCCCAGGAGGATCCTACATGCTGCAAAGTAGCTGGACAGGTGTGTCCAATTTCGAGCCAGCACTCTGGAGCGCATGTGGCCAGGGCCTGTGCTCTGCAACGAGAGAGGCCACTGCAATGGGAGGACCACACAGGCCAAAGAATAAAGATGGATGAAGAATAAATAAATAAATAAATAATCAGTAAAAAGAGGCCAAAATTTTTTAAAATAAAGTTTTAAAAAAAAAGAAAGAAAAAGAGTGGAGGAGAAGGAAGAGCTCCAGGTTGCCTCTGTGTTCATCAGTATATTCACAAAAAGAGAGCCAGCATCCCAGAGATAAAGCAGAATGGTTCTATTTTGGGGATCTGTGCAGCTGCAGTCTTTCTGGAAAGCACTTTAGCAACACCTATCAGAAGCCATCAAGATACACATATCCTTTGCTGTAACAACCCCATGCCTAGAAAATTATCTTAAAAGTGAAAAACTAGTGTGCAAACATGTGACTGATGAAATAACTCTTGCTTCATCCTTTGAAGCTATCATGTGCATCCATCACATGCTGCGGTTATAGCTGGGGAATAGAATTACAAGGTGATTTCTGCTTTTTCTGATATAAGGTGATACAAGCTTGAAAAAAACTGTGCAGCTACGTATTCATTCTATAAACAGGCAAAACAATGACACTTCCGTTTTGGGGGAAAAAAATGAAGACAATAGAAAATATTTATGATACAGAACGCACTAAGTGGACTACAAACTTGTATATACAGCACAGTCTCCAAGCCCATCAAGAAAATTCCTCGGGCTTCCCCTGTGGCTCAGTGGATAAGAACCCGTCTGCCAATGCAGGAGACACAGGTTCGATCCCTGATCCAGGAAGATCCCACATACTGCAGAGCAGCTAAACCCACACATCAACAAAAACCCAGCACAGCCAAAAATAAATAAAAGCTTAAAAAAAAAAGAAAATTCCTCTGCCCAGGAAAAAGGACAGGAAGGATATTCACGACATTAACAAAGATTAAAAATTTTAAAAAATGAACAAAGATTAGTTCCTTTGTTGACATGAAGAACGTTTTCTTGTATTTTTTCTATTTTTCAAAACATACTAAATGCATATATTGTTTTCACATTTAAAGTCTTTTAAATAGGGATTCTCTGGCGGTTCAGGGGCTAAGACTCTGAGATCCCAACACGGGGTGCCTGGGTTTGATCCCTGGTCAGGTAACTAGATCGCACATGCTGCAACCAAGAGTGAACACAACTGAAAGATCCTGCAGCTAAAGCTCCCCCAGGCTACAACTAAGACCTGGTGCGGCCAGAAAAAAAAAAAAAAAAATCTTTTAAATGATTATAAATTCACAGAAAGATACTTACAATTTAATAATAGCAGGGTAAAAATTTTACGTCCACTATAATTGCTAGCCTACACTGAAAAAAATTAAAAAAAAACCAAAAACCCAAATATGTGGAGCAAGAAAACAAAATGCTAGCCATACAGGAAAAAGGAGGGAGAAGGCTGAACTACAGCCAGCTTCTCTGGTAAGAGTCCTGCAAGAGCCTGGTAACTCTAAGAGCCACGAGCCACTTAGATCTGAAGACAGGTGTGTCATGGACTCTGAATGGAAAATGACAGCATTTCCACCAAATAAAACCACCACGTGCCATCCGATTCAAGATAAGCTAGACACTGGCTACCGATTGTGAAAACTGATAAACATCTTTTACTATTGTGAAAGAACAAAAGATAAGTTATATATAAGCAAACTGCAACGTAAAAAGGCAAAACAATGACACTTCCGTTGGGGAAAAAATGAAGACAATAGAAAATATTTATGATACAGAGCACTAAGTGGACTACAAACTTGTATATACAGCACAGTCTCCAAGCCCATCAAGAAAATTCCTCGGGCTTCCCCTGTGGCTCAGTGGATAAGAACCCGTCTGCCAATGCAGGAGACACAGGTTCGATCCCTGATCCAGGAAGATCCCACATACTGCAGAGCAGCTAAACC
The DNA here is from genome assembly GCA_022376925.1 of Tragulus kanchil. Lineage (NCBI taxonomy): Eukaryota > Metazoa > Chordata > Mammalia > Artiodactyla > Tragulidae > Tragulus > Tragulus kanchil. The sequence goes on along the minus strand of JAIOJX010000004.1, from coordinate 180,308,733 downwards.
CACACATCAACAAAAACCCAGCACAGCCAAAAATAAATAAAAGCTTAAAAAAAAAAGAAAATTCCTCTGCCCAGGAAAAAGGACAGGAAGGATATTCACGACATTAACAAAGATTAAAAATTTTAAAAAATGAACAAAGATTAGTTCCTTTGTTGACATGAAGAACGTTTTCTTGTATTTTTTCTATTTTTCAAAACATACTAAATGCATATATTGTTTTCACATTTAAAGTCTTTTAAATAGGGATTCTCTGGCGGTTCAGGGGCTAAGACTCTGAGATCCCACCAGGGGGTGCCTGGGTTTGATCCCTGGTCAGGTAACTAGATCGCACATGCTGCAACCAAGAGTGAACACAACTGAAAGATCCTGCAGCTAAAGCTCCCCCAGGCTACAACTAAGACCTGGTGCGGCCAGAAAAAAAAAAAAAAATCTTTTAAATGATTATAAATTCACAGAAAGATACTTACAATTTAATAATAGCAGGGTAAAAATTTTACGTCCACTATAATTGCTAGCCTACACTGAAAAAAATTAAAAAAAAACCAAAAACCCAAATATGTGGAGCAAGAAAACAAAATGCTAGCCATACAGGAAAAAGGAGGGAGAAGGCTGAACTACAGCCAGCTTCTCTGGTAAGAGTCCTGCAAGAGCCTGGTAACTCTAAGAGCCACGAGCCACTTAGATCTGAAGACAGGTGTGTCATGGACTCTGAATGGAAAATGACAGCATTTCCACCAAATAAAACCACCACGTGCCATCCGATTCAAGATAAGCTAGACACTGGCTACCGATTGTGAAAACTGATAAACATCTTTTACTATTGTGAAAGAACAAAAGATAAGTTATATATAAGCAAACTCAGAGGCACAGGGAACAAACCAGTGGTTACCCGTGGGAAGAGAGGGGGCCATGTACGGGTTGGGGAGACACTGTCAGCGGCAAACTATTAGGTATAAAATAACCTACAAGAATATATTAATCAACGGGGGAGTACAGCCAATCAACAACTATAAGTGGAGTATAACCTGTAACCACTGTGAATCACGATACCGTACACTTGTAACTTACGTAACATTGCACATCAACTGCACTTCAATTTAAACAAGAGAAAAAGAAAATAAACCCATTTAAAGAAAAGACAAACAACTTTCTGTGGCAGGGAAGTATAATTAAAATGTTCTCTGGCCCACACTAGAGATACTAAAGAGAGAACACCTCGTTCATGGAAAAGAGGTGAAAGTGGAGAGCACGGAAAAGGCCTCCAGTTTCTAGGCCTGCTCGCTCTGCTCTGCCAGGAGTAAGGGACCACTCACGGCCCAGTTCCCAGAGGGGAACGAGCTCCTCTCCCTGCCTGCTCTCTTATCTCACAGCGTTTTATCCACGCTTACATTTCATCTGTTGACCGAAGCACCCCACCTGCAAAACGGAATGATGGCCGCTTGAGGCAGGAAGAGTAACAACTCCCAAAGATGCCCACCCCAAATCCCCAAATGTATGGATATGCTACCTTACATGCCAACACGGACCTTGCAGATGGGATTAGGGACTTCGAGCTGGACTATCCTGGAGTTTGCAGGCCCAACCTAACACACGTGTCTTTCACATCAGAGAGCCTTTTCCTGTTGGGAGAACCAGTGCATGGACTCAGACCACTATTGCTGACCCTGAAGAGGAAGGGAAAGGCCTATGAGCCGAGGAACGTGGGCAGCCTCGGGAGCTGGACAAGGGAGGAAAGCAGATTCTCCCCGGAGCCTCCAGCAAGAAATACGGCCCCGCCGCGACACTCTGATTTCAGCCTGGTGAGACCTGAGCTGGACTTCCGACCTACACAACTGCATGACCACACACTGGTGCTGCTTTTACCACGATATATAGCAGTAAAATACCTATGTGTCTTATATATGTATACCACTTTTCTGTGGTTCACAGAAGGAATCAAGTCAGTGGATAAAGTTAAATCTTTTTTTCCCCTGGAACTTGTACCTTTGATGCTGGTACTGCCCTGCTGGCGAGTGACAACGTCAAAAAACCGAGTGGTGTCCTGCCAGGAGCCCCACCTGTGCTGCTCAGATGTTCTGTCAACAGACGTCTAAGAACCTCTGACCCAACTGCCACCAAGCTCTAGGGAGCAGCTGAAGGCGGCGGGCTCTATTCGGACGGCGGCTTTCCCGGTGGTTCAAGATGACTGTTCATTCCTATTAACTAGAAGTTCCAAGAATACTCCTACCCTGCAGCTGGGGGCCAGGGGTAAAAGCTCCCGCCGTCCGGGAGCTCACGGGGGGATACACACTCTGACCCCTGGAAGGGCGGGGTGGCAGAGAAGCACAGGAAGAGCAAGCCTCTGAACCAGACTTGTCATCTCTCAGGTGACGGGGGTCCCAGGGGTGACCCGGCAGACTCCAAGCACTGTCTTCTCTGATACTGGTTACGTGGACTTTTCCTGCCCTGACTGGACCGTGGAGCTGGACTCGCTCTGCACACTCACCTGTTTCCACGTCGTTGGCATTGGCTGAGTCCCTCAGCCTCTTCAGAGCTGTGAAGAGGATAAGAGTGCCAGTTAAAACACCAAACAAATAAAAAGACCAGCAATGGCCATGTGAAGCAGAAAGTGATGGCTTCCTGGGACCTTCCTGGCAGACGAGTAGTTAGGGATCCATGCACTTCCACAGCTGGGGGCACGGGTTTGATCCCTGATGGGGGAACTAAGATCCCATAGGTCGTACAGCATCACCAAAAAAAAAAAAAAGCATCTAAAGAGAAAAAAAGGTGCCAGGATACAACTGACACGACCCTGGGGACCAGGAGAAACTTGAATGTGACACAGTTCATGCAAAAGCCACATTTTGTAACAAATCCTCCAAGGCTTTTGCAGCCAGATCTTGGATCTGCCACTTGGTGATCTTGAACAAGTGAGTTAAGCCGCTGGGCTTCAGGTGTATCACGTACAAAACAAGGCTGAGCTCTGTCCTGGCAGTCCTGAGTTGTTACAAAAACCAGATGAGATGATTCACAGGAAGCTCTGTGTGAGGTGGTTACACAGATAATCTTATATTCTCCTTCAAAACAGGTCACTCCCAAATGACTTCTTTAAATTTGATAATTCCCACCCAGGAACATTTTTTCTCCACAATGACACTATCTCTATATTAGAGGCTAATAGAAAGCAATGCCTTTATCATCCGAGAAATGGACAAAAATGACATCAGATATATAATGATTCCTAACATACATACAGCACTGTCAAATTCTCATTTAGTCCTCATAACACCACTAAGATATGAGTAAGTCCTAAAGGGAATCTAAAAAGTCCGCATTCTTAAATTTTTCAGGGTATTGGTTTCCATGGCATATTTTACATTTGTAAAAGTATGGAAGAAATATCCAAGCAGGAATTCTAATTTCTGCACAGCCAATTTCTAGTGATGTGATTTGGAGCAAGACAATTTCTCTGAGCCTCAGTTTCATCTTCAGTAAAATGTGAACAGTATCTGGATCTTGATGAGGGCTTTCCTGGTGGTCTAGTGATTAAGAATCCACCTGCCAATGCAGGGGACATGGGTTTGATTCCTGGTCCGAGAAGATCCCACATGCCTCTGAGCAACTAGGCCCAGGTGCGGGAAGGGTTGGAGCGGAGCTCCAGAGCCCAGGAGCCACAACGACAGAAGCCCATATGCCTAGGAGAAGCCACCACAATGAGAAGTCTGTGCACCGAGATAAGAAGCAGCCCCCACTCACACCAACTAGAGAAAGCCTGTGCTGGCAAAGTCCCAACAAAGCCAAAAGTAAATCAATACATCTTAAAAAAAGAAAAAAGATCACGTTATCCCCCAACAGTGGCACACATGAAGGCCGAACATGGGCCGCTCATTCCTTACTTTACCTAACATCGACGTTCCTGTAAAGCATACCATTCCCATTCTACAGATGAGAAAAGTAAAACTGAAAGGTTCTATAGTTGCCCTAAGGCCACCATGAAACCAGCAAATCTAGCAAAAGTTTGTACTTGGATCTGCCACTTGGTGATCTTGAACAAGTGAGTTGTTCAGGTGTATCACGTACAAAACAAGGCTGAGCTCTGTCCTGGCAGTCCTGAGTTGTTACAAAAACCAGATGAGATGATTCACAGGAAGCTCTGTGTGAGGTGGTTACACAGATAATCTTATATTCTCCTTCAAAACAGGTCACTCCCAAATGACTTCTTTAAATTTGATAATTCCCACCCAGGAACATTTTTTCTCCACAATGACACTATCTCTATATTAGAGGCTAATAGAAAGCAATGCCTTTATCATCCGAGAAATGGACAAAAATGACATCAGATATATAATGATTCCTAACATACATACAGCACTGTCAAATTCTCATTTAGTCCTCATAACACCACTAAGATATGAGTAAGTCCTAAAGGGAATCTAAAAAGTCCGCATTCTTAAATTTTTCAGGGTATTGGTTTCCATGGCATATTTTACATTTGTAAAAGTATGGAAGAAATATCCAAGCAGGAATTCTAATTTCTGCACAGCCAATTTCTAGTGATGTGATTTGGAGCAAGACAATTTCTCTGAGCCTCAGTTTCATCTTCAGTAAAATGTGAACAGTATCTGGATCTTGATGAGGGCTTTCCTGGTGGTCTAGTGATTAAGAATCCACCTGCCAATGCAGGGGACATGGGTTTGATTCCTGGTCCGAGAAGATCCCACATGCCTCTGAGCAACTAGGCCCAGGTGCCGCAACTATTGAACCTGAGCTCCAGAGCCCAGGAGCCACAACGACAGAAGCCCATATGCCTAGGAGAAGCCACCACAATGAGAAGTCTGTGCACCGAGATAAGAAGCAGCCCCCACTCACACCAACTAGAGAAAGCCTGTGCTGGCAAAGTCCCAACAAAGCCAAAAGTAAATCAATACATCTTAAAAAAAGAAAAAAGATCACGTTATCCCCCAACAGTGGCACACATGAAGGCCGAACATGGGCCGCTCATTCCTTACTTTACCTAACATCGACGTTCCTGTAAAGCATACCATTCCCATTCTACAGATGAGAAAAGTAAAACTGAAAGGTTCTATAGTTGCCCTAAGGCCACCATGAGCTAGAAAAGTCCAGTCCAAATCTATGCACTTAAAGTAGTTGGTACAACTTGGCTCTGATAATGAAAATATTCTCCAGTACCCCATTTATTATCTACACATAAACACTTGGCGCTAGGAACAGTTTCTACTCCGGAACTGCCAACTGTGAAAAGCCTCCGAGACTGCTTCTGGGCAGGAAGACTACTTTTCTTTTACACTCATGATCCTCAGCATCCATACGACTGCTCTTACTACTGGCAGAAGGTTCGGGGTCACTCCAGGTCCGTAGCTCCGACCTCAGAGCTGCCCTCCCGAGAGGGCTGGGGCCGTCTGCTCAGCCGGGGCCAGTCCCGCCTCCCGCCGCCGCTCACCGTGCACCTCCTTGCCGGTGGGCCCGAGCCGGCGGTGGGGCCTGGCGGCGCGCCGCAGCCTGCCCGCCGGGATCTTGCAGCGCAGCTCGTCGCGGGGCTCCGTGTCCTGCTGCCATAGGACGTGGAGGTAGCGCAGCGGGGACTGGGCCCCGCCGGACGCCCGGCCCTGGAGGCCCGCGCCGCCGCCCAGAGCAGCCCCGAAGTCGGCGAAGGAGAAGAGGCCCTCGGGCCCCGTCAGCGGCTCTGGCGCCACCGCGCACTCGCCATCAGAGCTCGAGCGGCCGGATAGCGGCTCGTCGTCCGCGCCCCCGGCGGCGGCTGCCATGGCAACGGCTCCGCGCTGGCCCGGCTGCCTGAGCCTCGTGCCTGACCGACCGACGGACCCGCTCGGCTCGGCTCCAAGGCTCGCTGTCAGCGGACGAGCGGGCGGGCCGGGCCGGGCCTGCAACCACGGCAACCAAGCTGCGCCGGGCTCGGGCCGAGACCGGGGAGGTTCCGGGCCAATGAAAACCCTTCCAGTCGCAATAGACTTAGTTTCCGGCAGCGAGACTGATGGGTTTAAGAACCAGTTACAAATTGGAACTGCTCACGCCCTCCCCCTACCGGAGCCAATAAAAGAGCGGAGTTTAAGACATTCTTTTCCTCATTTCTCCCATAGGATCGTGGGAAAGATAACGGGCAGATGCCCTAGCCAATCACGTTACGACGATTTGCAGCCAATTACAAAGGAAAGTGAGTAAGCCCGAGGAAAGGGGTAGAGGATAAGAAAAAATTTAAATCAATGAACGTAAAAAAAAAAAAAAAAAAATTCCCACAAATATTTAGTGTAAATAGGAAAGTGAGAATATGTTAAAATGCAGGGCTAGTAACACGAATTGTGGAGTGATAGCTTCTAATGCGATAAATTCCTTCATTCTCTTGGTAACCTGGCGTTGAGCACTGATTCACGAAGGATTTTCCATGAATTCTATAATTCAGCGTCATTACATGAGAGGTATCGACATCTGAGTCCGGACTCACTGAGCCAGCAAGTTCTCTATGCTAAGTCCTAGACACAGAATCAGACTCGCTAACCCTCCGAGAGGCTCACGTCGGAGGAAGAAGTCAGAACCGGAAACAGGGAAGTGTTCGCCAACGGCTAACGGTGAGCTTAGCAACCCCTCCCAGGTACGCTGCTGTATAAGAATGTTCACAACCCCTAATCTCACATACACTTCTATAAAGTGTGCAAAGACGACCACCGCTATTTCATAGACAAGAACATGAAACCAGAGAGATAACGGACTTGTTCGCTGAAGCCCAGTTCTCAAGAGGAAGACTGTCCCGGCAAAGGTTGTTTCTTGTTATTCAGAACTGTGAAAATGTAATCTTTTTTTCTGACTGTTGAAAAGCATTTTCCGATTCTGCAGTGTTCTCAGAACACCACTGTGAGGGTTATCATTGTAACATATGGAAAAAAATGTTTATTATAATTTTCATTCTCCTCCTCTGCCCCATGCAGAATGACATATGCCGACGTCACTTGTATCTAGAAGGAAACAGAGAAAAGAGAAACATTGAACGTGTACCATTTTACTCGTGCTTGATATATAATACACCATTTAATTCTTCTTCACAAGAGCCTTACCATGTAGGTACTGATGTTGCAGGTTAGGAAATTGTAGTCTCAAAATGTCATATGATTGCCCATGGGTACAAGACTAGAAAGTTGGAGAACTGAGATTTGAACATAGAAAATCCTCTTTCCATCACACTGCTTTCTTTAATGAAGAGCCTACTAGAAACCTACCTCCATAGAATGTGAGTGACATGTGGGTATCTATACCTCACTCCTGCTGAATGCACCCTGAAATAATTTTATTATTCATTCCTCCCTTTTCCAAGTTATAACTTCCAAGATAATCTTCATCCCTTCAGTGCCTCTTTGAAGAATCCAAGATGCACTTATCTTCTAAAACATAGTTCTCTTCACCTCTTACAACTGGTCTTCAAGCCATCTGATCTACTAACATCTTTGCATTGTCAGAAATCTTTTAATTTAAACAGGATCCCTAAACATCTAGAGGTTTCTGTTATTTCTGATTTTTAAATCAACTTTGTTAAAGTACATACCCCAACCCTTTGTGTGATGTAAGAACCACTTGTTACTGGGGATTGGAAGAATGGGGATGTGGACCAGGTTGGCCCAACCAGTTGGATTTTAGACTGGAATTTGGGACTATGAAGTTGTATTCCCTCGTAATGCCTGGCTCAGCAACTGGCACCAGCGTCTAGCAGCTGTTTGACTACTGACTGATTGAATGAATGCATGAGTAAAGGTCATATATCCCAGTGATTAAGGCCATCATCTTTAGACCATAAATATGTAGCTTTGGCTTTCAGCAAGTGACTTTCTTTTCTTATCATCAGTTTCCTTAGCCACGGAATAGAAGAGCTGTCCCTATATCCTATGTGTGCCTGCTCAGTCATTCAGCTGTGCCTGACTCTGTGCGACCCCAGAGAATAGCCCTCCAGGCTTCTCTGTCCATGGGATTTCTCAGGCAAGAATACTGGAGTGCGTTGCCATTTCCTACTCTAGGGATCTTCCCAGTTTAGAGATCAAAGCCAACGATATGTAAAGCACCTAGTAGCATGGTTATTCCAAAATAGGAGTTGAACGTTGTTACCATTTTACTCGTGCTTGATATATAATACACCATTTAATTCTTCTTCACAAGAGCCTTACCATGTAGGTACTGATGTTGCAGGTTAGGAAATTGTAGTCTCAAAATGTCATATGATTGCCCATGGGTACAAGACTAGAAAGTTGGAGAACTGAGATTTGAACATAGAAAATCCTCTTTCCATCACACTGCTTTCTTTAATGAAGAGCCTACTAGAAACCTACCTCCATAGAATGTGAGTGACATGTGGGTATCTATACCTCACTCCTGCTGAATGCACCCTGAAATAATTTTATTATTCATTCCTCCCCTTTTTCCAAGTTATAACTTCCAAGATAATCTTCATCCCTTCAGTGCCTCTTTGAAGAATCCAAGATGCACTTATCTTCTAAAACATAGTTCTCTTCACCTCTTACAACTGGTCTTCAAGCCATCTGATCTACTAACATCTTTGCATTGTCAGAAATCTTTTAATTTAAACAGGATCCCTAAACATCTAGAGGTTTCTGTTATTTCTGATTTTTAAATCAACTTTGTTAAAGTACATACCCCAACCCTTTGTGTGATGTAAGAACCACTTGTTACTGGGGATTGGAAGAATGGGGATGTGGACCAGGTTGGCCCAACCAGTTGGATTTTAGACTGGAATTTGGGACTATGAAGTTGTATTCCCTCGTAATGCCTGGCTCAGCAACTGGCACCAGCGTCTAGCAGCTGTTTGACTACTGACTGATTGAATGAATGCATGAGTAAAGGTCATATATCCCAGTGATTAAGGCCATCATCTTTAGACCATAAATATGTAGCTTTGGCTTTCAGCAAGTGACTTTCTTTTTCTTATCATCAGTTTCCTTAGCCACGGAATAGAAGAGCTGTCCCTATATCCTATGTGTGCCTGCTCAGTCACTCAGCTGTGCCTGACTCTGTGCGACCCCAGGGAGAATAGCCCTCCAGGCTTCTCTGTCCATGGGATTTCTCAGGCAAGAATACTGGAGTGCGTTGCCATTTCCTACTCTAGGGGATCTTCCCAGTTTAGAGATCAAAGCCAACGATATGCGAGTAAAGCACCTAGTACAGAACATGGTATAGTTATTGCTCAAAATAGGGAGTTGTTGTTCTTAGAAGTTTAGGACGCAGGCTAGGGCCCATCCAAATCCTATGCAGTTGTGGGCATATCACACGGCCTTGAACTTGAGCTAAGGGTGCTGCAAGCCTTCATCCTCAAATCATTATGTTTGGTCAGTCAGCAGATAGAACATGAAGTGTTTTATGGCAGACAAAGAAAGGACCTCTAATTTTGCCCTGTGGGAAAAGCTGCTGCCTAGGAATCCAGGGGCTTGTGTTCTAAGACCAATCTGCCACGACTCACTTCATAATTTCCAGGGCAGTGTTTCCCTTCTTTGGGCTTCAGTCTACCCATCAAAAGTATTATTCTAGGTCAGATACTGACACTGGGAACTAGATCCCACATACCATAACTAAGACCCAGTGCAACCAAATAAATACATTAAAAAAAATTAGATCTTTCACATAAATGTTTTTATTTCAAGATTCTTTTGGGTTTATTTTGTTCTTTTTGTTTATCTTTTTCCTTTTTTCCCCGATTCTTTTAAAGATAAGAAAATATGGCAATACAGGACCAGCTCTCCCCTATGGCAGTGGTTAGTTGGAGCTGCCTAGCAGCTTTCCCGTTTAGACAGGGTGTGGGATTCCTGTTTGCCACAGTCCTCGCTGCTCTGTTAGCTAGCTCCCTTTGAGGCCTAAAGGCAGTACTGGACCGTAATGCCTGGCTCAGCAACTGGCACCAGCGTCTAGCAGCTGTTTGACTACTGACTGATTGAATGAATGCATGAGTAAAGGTCATATATCCCAGTGATTAAGGCCATCATCTTTAGACCATAAATATGTAGCTTTGGCTTTCAGCAAGTGACTTTCTTTTTCTTATCATCAGTTTCCTTAGCCACGGAATAGAAGAGCTGTCCCTATATCCTATGTGTGCCTGCTCAGTCACTCAGCTGTGCCTGACTCTGTGCGACCCCAGGGAGAATAGCCCTCCAGGCTTCTCTGTCCATGGGATTTCTCAGGCAAGAATACTGGAGTGCGTTGCCATTTCCTACTCTAGGGGATCTTCCCAGTTTAGAGATCAAAGCCAACGATATGCGAGTAAAGCACCTAGTACAGAACATGGTATAGTTATTGCTCAAAATAGGGAGTTGTTGTTCTTAGAAGTTTAGGACGCAGGCTAGGGCCCATCCAAATCCTATGCAGTTGTGGGCATATCACACGGCCTTGAACTTGAGCTAAGGGTGCTGCAAGCCTTCATCCTCAAATCATTATGTTTGGTCAGTCAGCAGATAGAACATGAAGTGTTTTATGGCAGACAAAGAAAGGACCTCTAATTTTGCCCTGTGGGAAAAGCTGCTGCCTAGGAATCCAGGGGCTTGTGTTCTAAGACCAATCTGCCACGACTCACTTCATAATTTCCAGGGCAGTGTTTCCCTTCTTTGGGCTTCAGTCTACCCATCAAAAGTATTATTCTAGGTCAGATACTGACACTGGGAACTAGATCCCACATACCATAACTAAGACCCAGTGCAACCAAATAAATACATTAAAAAAAATTAGATCTTTCACATAAATGTTTTTATTTCAAGATTCTTTTGGGTTTATTTTGTTCTTTTTGTTTATCTTTTTCCTTTTTCCCAGATTCTTTTAAAGATAAGAAAATATGGCAATACAGGACCAGCTCTCCCCTATGGCAGTGGTTAGTTGGAGCTGCCTAGCAGCTTTCCCGTTTAGACAGGGTGTGGGATTCCTGTTTGCCACAGTCCTCGCTGCTCTGTTAGCTAGCTCCCTTTGAGGCCTAAAGGCAGTTGCCATTTATCCTCACACTTGTGATGTTGTTTTTCTTAAATGGAGCTAACAGGAAATTGAAATATTACTTGTCTCCATCATATGTGAAATAATGAAAACTAGTGTGAAGGAAGATTATTTAGTGTCTACAGCATGACAAGCAGGGTGTATGTGACTTTTTAATGCCATTCTAGAGAATTTCTAATAAACCCACATAAGGGCCATCTGACTCCCTGGCGAAATTTAACTTAACAATTGACCAGGACTCAGTGAAGTCAGAGTCTAGCTTGTAGGAAACTAATAAGGTACAATAATATTTGTGTGTCCAGTGAAGAACATAACCCCAGAGTATGGTTTTATTACTCTCTAGGGCAAGAAACAGATTTGGATCTAATTTAGCAATCTTCTTTCTTTCTATTTTTTTGGCTGCACTGGATCTTCGTTGCAGCCTGCAGGTATCTCTAGTTGTGGTATGTGGGATCTTAGTTCCCAGCCAGGGATTGAACCCATGTCCCCTGCATTGGAAGGCAGACTGTTAACCGCTGGACCACCAGAGAAGTCCCTAGAAATCATATTTCAGCACTCTTTTGCCCACTAACTGTTGTCACATTCTTTTCAGCCCATCTCTGTCATAACTGTTGTTTCCTTCATTATCAAATAAATAAGCTAACTCTTTATAAGTATGAGAATTATGTTTTTAATTTCTTAGTGGTATTAATCTTTTGTCTATTGTAGAAGTTCCAAAGACTTTTGTTTAGTTATTTGTTGTTAATTTTCCTTATCAATTTTAAATGAAATTTATTGAGGTTTAAAGTATATACTTTAAAATTCCCACATTTTAACACAAGGCTGATTTTTGACAAATGTACATACTCAAGTGACTACCACCTCAATCAAGATATATAGCATGACAATTATATTTTTAACAATTTGAGAATTGATTCTTTAGACTGTAGAAAGAGGGCCATGCCAGAAAAGTAGGTAAATATTTCTTTGCAGCCAAGAACAATAGTCTTCAATAATCTCTGTGAAAGAAAGCTACAATTTAACATGCATTCAGGGCACACTCTGTTACTTTGTTGTCTTTTTCTATCTAGTGGACTCCTGTGCCAGATGGTCCCTAAAGATATTTCTAGTTATGGTTAGTGAAGCCCGAGCTACTGGTCGGTCTCTCAAGGCCTCCATACTGCTTCCCCAAAGGCACTTGTGATGTTGTTTTTCTTAAATGGAGCTAACAGGAAATTGAAATATTACTTGTCTCCATCATATGTGAAATAATGAAAACTAGTGTGAAGGAAGATTATTTAGTGTCTACAGCATGACAAGCAGGGTGTATGTGACTTTTTAATGCCATTCTAGAGAATTTCTAATAAACCCACATAAGGGCCATCTGACTCCCTGGCGAAATTTAACTTAACAATTGACCAGGACTCAGTGAAGTCAGAGTCTAGCTTGTAGGAAACTAATAAGGTACAATAATATTTGTGTGTCCAGTGAAGAACATAACCCCAGAGTATGGTTTTATTACTCTCTAGGGCAAGAAACAGATTTGGATCTAATTTAGCAATCTTCTTTCTTTCTATTTTTTTGGCTGCACTGGATCTTCGTTGCAGCCTGCAGGTATCTCTAGTTGTGGTATGTGGGATCTTAGTTCCCAGCCAGGGATTGAACCCATGTCCCCTGCATTGGAAGGCAGACTGTTAACCGCTGGACCACCAGAGAAGTCCCTAGAAATCATATTTCAGCACTCTTTTGCCCACTAACTGTTGTCACATTCTTTTCAGCCCATCTCTGTCATAACTGTTGTTTCCTTCATTATCAAATAAATAAGCTAACTCTTTATAAGTATGAGAATTATGTTTTTAATTTCTTAGTGGTATTAATCTTTTGTCTATTGTAGAAGTTCCAAAGACTTTTGTTTAGTTATTTGTTGTTAATTTTCCTTATCAATTTTAAATGAAATTTATTGAGGTTTAAAGTATATACTTTAAAATTCCCACATTTTAACACAAGGCTGATTTTTGACAAATGTACATACTCAAGTGACTACCACCTCAATCAAGATATATAGCATGACAATTATATTTTTAACAATTTGAGAATTGATTCTTTAGACTGTAGAAAGAGGGCCATGCCAGAAAAGTAGGTAAATATTTCTTTGCAGCCAAGAACAATAGTCTTCAATAATCTCTGTGAAAGAAAGCTACAATTTAACATGCATTCAGGGCACACTCTGTTACTTTGTTGTCTTTTTCTATCTAGTGGACTCCTGTGCCAGATGGTCCCTAAAGATATTTCTAGTTATGGTTAGTGAAGCCCGAGCTACTGGTCGGTCTCTCAAGGCCTCCATACTGCTTCCCCAAAGGGCAGTGAGCAGAGGCCTCTCAGATCATCTCAGGAGAGAGAAACAAACAAAACAGCATACGAAAAAAAAAAAAGACAGCACAAGAACTACAAACAGACTTAAGGTTCTTGGGAAGTGGGGCTTGGAACGAAAGAGCTGAAGAGCCCAGGACTACGATAAAATAAAACTAATGGCTTTTCTGAGTCAGAATTTCCTGCCTCAAATCCCAAGCAAGAGAAGATCAAGAGAAATAGGCTAGCTGTTCAACTGCTAAATCCTCTCAAGTAACTCTCCCAGGTAAAATTATTCCAGGAGCTTTGTTCTGCCCACAGTTTCTTGCCTTTGGAGTACTGGTTTTCCATTAACAAGGGAACTTTGCAAAATCAAACACCCTCTGAGCAGACATTTCAGAGTCTACAATGGGGGTACAGCTGTTCTCAGGTCAAAGTTGAATTTTTCTTAAAAAAAAAAAAAGTTGTCTGCCGTGGGTCCTAGTTGTGGCACAGGAGATCATTTCAGGACATGGATTCTAGTGGGGCAGCGGGTGCCTGGTCTACATATGTGCTTCCAAGCAATGTCCTAAGTTTCCATTCAAATGCAATTCTACAAACAGGGAGAATGGGAAGCAGAAGGAGTGAGGAAGCCGCTACCATACAAGTGAGATGATAGCGGCTTAGACTAGAATCAAAGAGGCAAGGTGGTGAGAACTGAGTCTGGGAATGGGCGGATGCACTGAGTGTGTGATACAAAGAAGACTCAATCCAAGGGTGGTTCTGAGGCATTGGCCTGGAGGACTGAAAGCACAGAGTTGCCCTTAACTAGGACGGGGAAGGAGAACTGTGAGAAGAACAGGCTGAGGCAAAAAATCAGAAGCTTGGTTTGGAAGTGTTAAGTTTGTTGGGCCTTGTAGACATCCAGGTAGCCAGTGGGCCCTGTGTCCACTTCTCAGGTGGGGTCTGGATGGAGAGGGAAATGTGGAGAGTCAACAGCAGATGGAGGATGTTCAAACTTACTGGGCTACATGAGCCACCCAGGATGCGGAGGGACACAGAGGAGACCCAAGAAACAAGCCCAGGGGCGTCAGTCCACTAGTGACTGGAGAGAGGAGGGGGAATTAACCAAGAAAGTGAGAAAGAAGAGCCAGTGAGGAAGGTCCTCCCAGGGCCTTCACTCTTCTCTAAGTTAGCGTATGCATTCTGGAAGAAGTAGAGAGTCCTAAATAAATAAATAAAATATATGTTAGCTGGTTATGAACAAGGATCCATATATCTGGTGGCTGAAGCTTAACACAAAGAATAAAGAGAAAATGAAAACTAAAAACTAGGGAGGGAAGAGAATATTTATTTAGAATGAGGAATCACAATGAAAATTGTGGGAGAAATCTTACGTAACAAAATTCAGAAATGAAGTCCTAATTTTCTTAAACACCTCTATATTTTCTTTTTAAAGGTTTACTAGACTTTGATCCCTTCTTTGTATGACTATTTCATATCATATTCGACATTTTTATGGAAAGACAATTTAGTTTTTTCTCTAGCTTGTTATTGATAATTTAGAAAAATTTCTTCCGACTTCAGTTCTTTCTTAGTGATGTCATGAACATTTTGAGAGTTGTCAAAGTTGAAGGCAACATGCATCAAATTTTTGTCACATACTAACTCTTAATTTTAGGAAATTTGAAGTTTTCTAGAGCCCTGATTACCCTTAAAGACTTATTTCATCGAGGACACTCACTGATCACAGCGAGTAGTACGTATACCTTACATATGGAAGGTCAACAGTAACTATTCACAGAAGAGTATCACATAAACATACCCTACTAAGCTCAAACGTTCCCACTAGGATTTCTTCTAGCCGAACCCAAAAGCCACTAGACACAAGGGAAAATGGAACAGAGGAGAAATTGGGAGTAGAAAGCGGTTCTAAGCGATTGGAATAAAAATACTACTTTTGCAAAATTTTCAAGACCATGACTGACAGCACGTTGCTGGGTACCTTTCTGGAGCCAAAGAAGAGTGCTGGAGACGCGATCGGCCCTTAAGCTTAATTCCATGATGTTACCGCCATGCAATTCCATGCTGGTATCACATGGATACATAGATATATGGTATCACATGGAACATTAAGTTCCATGCTGGTATCACTTTTCGGAGCAGGGGCGTGCAAGTCGTTCCAGTCGTGTCGGATTCTTTGCGACTCTATGGACCACAGCCCAGCACGCTCCTCTGTCCGTGGGATTTTCCAGGAAAGAATACTGGAATGGGTTACCAAGTCCTTCTACAGGGGATCTTCCCTACCCAGGGATCGAAGCGAGTGTCTCTTACATCTCCTGCATTGACAGGCGGGTTCTTTACCACTAGCACCACCTGGGAAGAACCCAGTTCCTAACTCTGTTAACTCCCAGGGACTCAACCAACGGCCAGGTAGCAAACGTTTACTCACAGAGCCCAGTGATCTACGAATGGGTGGGTCCTAGGACTCCCTCCTCCTCCCACAGCTGGCTTCATCGTTGCCTGCTCCATTCCCTTTTTTTTGACTAGATTCCTTTTATGACTATTTCATATCATATTCGACATTTTATGGAAAGACAATTTAGTTTTTTCTCTAGCTTGTTATTGATAATTTAGAAAAATTTCTTCCGACTTCAGTTCTTTCTTAGTGATGTCATGAACATTTTGAGAGTTGTCAAAGTTGAAGGCAACATGCATCAAATTTTTGTCACATACTAACTCTTAATTTTAGGAAATTTGAAGTTTTCTAGAGCCCTGATTACCCTTAAAGACTTATTTCATCGAGGACACTCACTGATCACAGCGAGTAGTACGTATACCTTACATATGGAAGGTCAACAGTAACTATTCACAGAAGAGTATCACATAAACATACCCTACTAAGCTCAAACGTTCCCACTAGGATTTCTTCTAGCCGAACCCAAAAGCCACTAGACACAAGGGAAAATGGAACAGAGGAGAAATTGGGAGTAGAAAGCGGTTCTAAGCGATTGGAATAAAAATACTACTTTTGCAAAATTTTCAAGACCATGACTGACAGCACGTTGCTGGGTACCTTTCTGGAGCCAAAGAAGAGTGCTGGAGACGCGATCGGCCCTTAAGCTTAATTCCATGATGTTACCGCCATGCAATTCCATGCTGGTATCACATGGATACATAGATATATGGTATCACATGGAACATTAAGTTCCATGCTGGTATCACTTTTCGGAGCAGGGGCGTGCAAGTCGTTCCAGTCGTGTCGGATTCTTTGCGACTCTATGGACCACAGCCCAGCACGCTCCTCTGTCCGTGGGATTTTCCAGGAAAGAATACTGGAATGGGTTACCAAGTCCTTCTACAGGGGATCTTCCCTACCCAGGGATCGAAGCGAGTGTCTCTTACATCTCCTGCATTGACAGGCGGGTTCTTTACCACTAGCACCACCTGGGAAGAACCCAGTTCCTAACTCTGTTAACTCCCAGGGACTCAACCAACGGCCAGGTAGCAAACGTTTACTCACAGAGCCCAGTGATCTACGAATGGGTGGGTCCTAGGACTCCCTCCTCCTCCCACAGCTGGCTTCATCGTTGCCTGCTCCAACCTTAAAGTCCAAAGTCGTGGGTCGCCTTTTCTCAATAGCCTCCCATTGCACTGGGTAAAATTGCATTTTTACACCCAGTAAGTTTAGACTTTTGAGAGCGGAACGTTTGAAGACCTTTTTTTTTCCGCCGCAAACCTCTTGTACCTAAATCCACATTCAGGTCCCCCATAGCTAATTTTCCATCTCGCGAGAAGGCGGCCGAGGACGCTGTCAACCATCTTTTAAGTGGCATTACTTCTGGTTTCTCTTACTTTGCCCATCCTTTATCACCACTAAATATTTCACGTTAAACTTTTTGCAAGTACCACAGGACCTTCTTCCTCGTACAGCCTCTGAAGAAGGAAGAATGTTTTACTTTCTTGCGCCCTTCCCAACACGGCTACCCCAATTTCCGGCGGCCCCGGGAAAGCTTCCGGTTTCCCGGCATCCTCGCGGGGGTTGGACTTCCGGCGCCCCGACGCCGGCGAGGCCCGCTCTTTCCGGTCTCTGCAGGCTGGGTTTGCGGCTGCCGCAGCCATGTCGTATCCCGGTGATGATTACGAGTCTGAGGTAAGGTGTTCCGGGCGTGTGCCAGGCTCCGCCACGAGGGCAGGGCTTTTGGATACTGTTCCGCAGCGGGAAATAGTGTCTGGGCCTCTCTGGGGGGCCCCGCGGGCCGCGAGCGGCGGTTCCGGCCTCACGCAGCTGCCACGCGCAACCGCTGACTCCGCATCAGCCCGGTCTCGGCCCGCCCACCTCTCGTGTCCGGCCCCCTCGTCCTCTCCTTTTCCAAGCTCAGGGCCCGTGGCTGGTTGTGGGGTTCTGTGTTTCCGTAACTGAACCCCCTGGATGCTGTGGTTTGGCCCAGGGATTTTCCCTAACCATTTACTCCTGCATTGACAGGCGGGTTCTTTACCACTAGCACCACCTGGGAAGAACCCAGTTCCTAACTCTGTTAACTCCCAGGGACTCAACCAACGGCCAGGTAGCAAACGTTTACTCACAGAGCCCAGTGATCTACGAATGGGTGGGTCCTAGGACTCCCTCCTCCTCCCACAGCTGGCTTCATCGTTGCCTGCTCCAACCTTAAAGTCCAAAGTCGTGGGTCGCCTTTTCTCAATAGCCTCCCATTGCACTGGGTAAAATTGCATTTTTACACCCAGTAAGTTTAGACTTTTGAGAGCGGAACGTTTGAAGACCTTTTTTTTTCCGCCGCAAACCTCTTGTACCTAAATCCACATTCAGGTCCCCCATAGCTAATTTTCCATCTCGCGAGAAGGCGGCCGAGGACGCTGTCAACCATCTTTTAAGTGGCATTACTTCTGGTTTCTCTTACTTTGCCCATCCTTTATCACCACTAAATATTTCACGTTAAACTTTTTGCAAGTACCACAGGACCTTCTTCCTCGTACAGCCTCTGAAGAAGGAAGAATGTTTTACTTTCTTGCGCCCTTCCCAACACGGCTACCCCAATTTCCGGCGGCCCCGGGAAAGCTTCCGGTTTCCCGGCATCCTCGCGGGGGTTGGACTTCCGGCGCCCCGACGCCGGCGAGGCCCGCTCTTTCCGGTCTCTGCAGGCTGGGTTTGCGGCTGCCGCAGCCATGTCGTATCCCGGTGATGATTACGAGTCTGAGGTAAGGTGTTCCGGGCGTGTGCCAGGCTCCGCCACGAGGGCAGGGCTTTTGGATACTGTTCCGCAGCGGGAAATAGTGTCTGGGCCTCTCTGGGGGGCCCCGCGGGCCGCGAGCGGCGGTTCCGGCCTCACGCAGCTGCCACGCGCAACCGCTGACTCCGCATCAGCCCGGTCTCGGCCCGCCCACCTCTCGTGTCCGGCCCCCTCGTCCTCTCCTTTTCCAAGCTCAGGGCCCGTGGCTGGTTGTGGGGTTCTGTGTTTCCGTAACTGAACTCTGATGTCTGTGGTTTGGGCCCGTCCTGTCAAAGCCCGCCGATTCCCACGAGCTCTTGTGCTTTGCTCTACCTTATTGGCCGGCTTAGCTGTGTCTCTTTCCGTAACAGGCGGCTTACGACCCCTACGCTTATCCCGGCGACTATGATATGCACACGGGTGAGTCCACGGGTTTGGACCGGCACCTTTCTGGTGCTTCTAAGGACTGGCGCCTTTCTGAGTGTCTCACTGCTGCTCTGAGAGGCAGCTGTTTAAAACTAGATGGTCTGGAAAGGTGGGATGGGGAAGATATACATAGGGGTAACCTGGGAACATACATGTCTGTAAACAACAAAAATCTGTAAAAGTTAAAAGTAAAATAAAAAAAGAGTAAGGGGATCTGAAAAATCTGCCCATGAATGAGTCTCTGAAAAATGGTGAGTTAATAACAAAAAATAAAACAATTCAAAATAAACAGCAACAACAAAAAAACTAGATATGGATGATCCAGGCTTGGAATCAGGTATTAGGCCTCAGTCAAAGGGTGGTACAGAGGCTGTTAAATAGGGAAGATTCACAAGGGAGGATTATTGTCCTGGCTGTTGTTTCTTGTTTAAACGATTAACCTGAAAATGAACGTTTGGTTACTTGCACCAAGTCATAGTGGTAGAAAATGGCATTCATTATTTATTTGAAAATACTAAGTGCCTGCTCCGTATTCCCCTTCCCACGGCCTCCATGCCTCTCCTCGACTGTTCCAGGTCCCGAGGGTAGACATGGGTACAAGGCAAGACGGCTGGCTGTTGTACATTCTTTAAGATTACCTGAAAAGTTGGCCCTCCCACAGGCAGGGCTTTTGGATACGGGGGGTTCCGCCAGCGGGCCCAATGTCGTATCCCGGTGATGTGATCTGGGGCCTCCCCCCTTTGGGGGCCCTTTGGGCCCCGGGCCGCGAGCGGCGGTTCCGGCCTCACGCAGCTGCCACGCGCAACCGCTGACTCCGCATCAGCCCGGTCTCGGCCCGCCCACCTCTCGTGTCCGGCCCCCTCGTCCTCTCCTTTTCCAAGCTCAGGGCCCGTGGCTGGTTGTGGGGTTCTGTGTTTCCGTAACTGAACTCTGATGTCTGTGGTTTGGGCCCGTCCTGTCAAAGCCCGCCGATTCCCACGAGCTCTTGTGCTTTGCTCTACCTTATTGGCCGGCTTAGCTGTGTCTCTTTCCGTAACAGGCGGCTTACGACCCCTACGCTTATCCCGGCGACTATGATATGCACACGGGTGAGTCCACGGGTTTGGACCGGCACCTTTCTGGTGCTTCTAAGGACTGGCGCCTTTCTGAGTGTCTCACTGCTGCTCTGAGAGGCAGCTGTTTAAAACTAGATGGTCTGGAAAGGTGGGATGGGGAAGATATACATAGGGGTAACCTGGGAACATACATGTCTGTAAACAACAAAAATCTGTAAAAGTTAAAAGTAAAATAAAAAAAGAGTAAGGGGATCTGAAAAATCTGCCCATGAATGAGTCTCTGAAAAATGGTGAGTTAATAACAAAAAATAAAACAATTCAAAATAAACAGCAACAACAAAAAAACTAGATATGGATGATCCAGGCTTGGAATCAGGTATTAGGCCTCAGTCAAAGGGTGGTACAGAGGCTGTTAAATAGGGAAGATTCACAAGGGAGGATTATTGTCCTGGCTGTTGTTTCTTGTTTAAACGATTAACCTGAAAAATGAACGTTTGGTTACTTGCACCAAGTCATAGTGGTAGAAAATGGCATTCATTATTTATTTGAAAAATACTAAGTGCCTGCTCCGTATTCCCCCTTCCCACGGCCTCCATGCCCTCTCCCTCGACTGTTCCAGGTCCCGAGGGTAGACATGGGTACAAGGCAAGACGGGGGCTGGCTGTGGGGCATCAGTAAGCATATACATTACTTTAATGAATGAAATACCTAGCGGAAAATGTTCTGATGAGATAGGCCGGTGGGGTTGGGAGCGACATGGAGAGTGTTTAAAAGGAATCACACCTTGCTGTGTAGACAGTGCGTTTAGTTGCCCTGTCGTTGCGTCGTACATGTGGATGTGAAGTGTGTGTCCTGTCCATGGTCCAGGAGATCCAAAGCAGGATCTGGCGTACGAACGTCAGTATGAACAGCAGACCTATCAGGTGATCCCTGAGGTGATCAAAAACTTCATCCAGTACTTCCACAAAACTGTCTCGGACTTGATTGACCAGAAGGTGTATGAGCTACAGGCCAGTCGTGTCTCCAGCGATGTCATTGACCAGAAGGTGTATGAGATTCAGGACATCTACGAGAACAGGTACGGGCTGGTGGCTGAAATGATCTCCTACTGGGTGAGGCTGGCCAAGAAACGCAGTCTCTCAGAGGGGGTGGTGTTTCATTGTTTCTCTAAGTGCCTCAGGGTTTTCTGTGATTCTGGGGGCTACAGAGATTATTTTGTTGAATTCTATACCCATAACTTGTACAAGGCCTATAATAATGCCATTGCTGTCAGTAATTATAATAGTAACAACGTATATCATCGGCATTAAATCAGGCAGTTTTGTGAGTACTTTCCTGTCTTTTTTCATTTACCTTTCACAGTAATCTCACGAACTAGGTTCTGTTGTTTTCCTCATTTTATAAATGAGAAAACGCAGAAGGAATAAGTCACATAGTCTCTGAAAAATGGTGAGTTAATAACAAAAAATAAAACAATTCAAAATAAACAGCAACAACAAAAAAACTAGATATGGATGATCCAGGCTTGGAATCAGGTATTAGGCCTCAGTCAAAGGGTGGTACAGAGGCTGTTAAATAGGGAAGATTCACAAGGGAGGATTATTGTCCTGGCTGTTGTTTCTTGTTTAAACGATTAACCTGAAAAATGAACGTTTGGTTACTTGCACCAAGTCATAGTGGTAGAAAATGGCATTCATTATTTATTTGAAAAATACTAAGTGCCTGCTCCGTATTCCCCCTTCCCACGGCCTCCATGCCCTCTCCCTCGACTGTTCCAGGTCCCGAGGGTAGACATGGGTACAAGGCAAGACGGGGGCTGGCTGTGGGGCATCAGTAAGCATATACATTACTTTAATGAATGAAATACCTAGCGGAAAATGTTCTGATGAGATAGGCCGGTGGGGTTGGGAGCGACATGGAGAGTGTTTAAAAGGAATCACACCTTGCTGTGTAGACAGTGCGTTTAGTTGCCCTGTCGTTGCGTCGTACATGTGGATGTGAAGTGTGTGTCCTGTCCATGGTCCAGGAGATCCAAAGCAGGATCTGGCGTCTGAACGTCAGTATGAACAGCAGACCTATCAGGTGATCCCTGAGGTGATCAAAAACTTCATCCAGTACTTCCACAAAACTGTCTCGGACTTGATTGACCAGAAGGTGTATGAGCTACAGGCCAGTCGTGTCTCCAGCGATGTCATTGACCAGAAGGTGTATGAGATTCAGGACATCTACGAGAACAGGTACGGGCTGGTGGCTGAAATGATCTCCTACTGGGTGAGGCTGGCCAAGAAACGCAGTCTCTCAGAGGGGGTGGTGTTTCATTGTTTCTCTAAGTGCCTCAGGGTTTTCTGTGATTCTGGGGGCTACAGAGATTATTTTGTTGAATTCTATACCCATAACTTGTACAAGGCCTATAATAATGCCATTGCTGTCAGTAATTATAATAGTAACAACGTATATCATCGGCATTAAATCAGGCAGTTTTGTGAGTACTTTCCTGTCTTTTTTCATTTACCTTTCACAGTAATCTCACGAACTAGGTTCTGTTGTTTTCCTCATTTTATAAATGAGAAAATGCAGAAGGAATAAGTCACATAGTGGATGTTCTGAGTTTAGAACCCACAAAGTCTGTCACTTTAGGCTGCTTTCTAAATTGTGCTATACTTCTTAATGCATAATAGGGTGAGCTGAGCTCTTGAGTGTGGTTGCTTCTGGGTTTTTTTTTTTTAAGATTTATTTATTTATTTATTTATTGGAGGGGGCAGGTTGGGGAGGGAGGGGGCAGGTGGGCCACTTCTCTTGGTCTTTCATTTATCTAGTTTTCATCCATCTTTGTTCTTTGGCCCATGTGGGCCTCCCATCGCGGCGGCCTCTGTTGTCGCAGAGCACCAGCTCTGGGCGCATGCGCTCCAGAGCCCCGGCTCGGTAATTGGACACATTGGTCCAGCCGCTCTGCGGCACGTGGGATCTTCCCAGGCCAGGGATCGAACCGGCGCCCCTTGCACTGCAAGGTGGTGTCTTTACCCACTGGACCACCAGGGAAGCCCACTTCTGGATTTTTTGTTTTAGTATTTTCTTTTTATTTTTCCCTTTTTGGGCATGGCGTGTGACTTGTGGGAATCTTAGTTTCCTGACCAGGAATCAAACCTGGGCCATGCCAGTGAACATGCTGAGTTCTAACCATTGGACAACCAGAGAATTCTCGATTGCTTCCTTGTTTTGAGAGGACTGCCCTTGTGTAAAGGGCATTAAAAGTGAGACAGGTCAGTCAGAGTTGGGTAATCAGAAAAGACTTCACTGAGGAAATAGGGTCATGAAGCATCTTGGGCAGCAGTGTTTGGGTTGGACACCCTAGGACAGTTGTGGCAGCAACATGTGACAAATAGCTTTGCTGCTGTGTTTGGAGAAGAGGAGGCACAGTACTCTAGGAAGTGGAAAGGGGGCTGCTAAGGGAGGTGGAAGAAAGTGTCTAAAAGGTCGTTCCATGAAATACAGCTCTAGAGTTCATGATACAGGGGCAGGAGCTGATCTTGAAGAACTTGGTTTTTGCCTAACTTATGTAGAAGAAATGTTTCACAGTGTTAGGAAAGGCTGGGCGCAGAGTTGTGTTGAGGAGGAAAGTTAGAGTTGGAAGCTCTAGCCCTAGCTCTGATTCTGTGACTCCTTCACTTTACTGAGCTTGGGTACTCATCTATAAAATGTGAGGGTTGTCTCTTCTCGGTTCCTTTCTCCTTTGAAGTTCTAGAATATTCCTGCTTGGTTTTCAGCTGGACCAAGTTGACTGAAAGATTCTTCAAGAATACACCTTGGCCTGAGGCTGAAACCATTGCTCCGCAAGTTGGCAACGGTAGGTGTGACTCTGTGTGTCCTGTGTGCTGGCTGGCATCGATGACTGAGAGTTGTTAGAAAGCTCAGGATGGTCCATGTTTGTTTTGCATCATTTAATTTTCCCAGGGTTTGGTGCATAGTAGATGTAACGTGTTGAATGAAAGCTGAATAAATGAAAGGGAGACAGAGGTCTTTCACAAGTGGTGAATGCTGAAAGTGAGATTTTTGTCTTGACTGATTTCCTTTTCCCTGTGTAATTTTTTGGGGTCATTACAGATGGTCCAGAGTGGGCTCTCTGGCCTCACTTTTTACTTTCTGATAGTGTCTTTTATATGAGGCGTAAAGTAGGAAGAGCCAGCTTCATTCTTTTGCATATGAAAACCCAGTAGTTCCAGGACCAGTTTTTGGAAAGACCATTTTTTCCCCATTGAATTGTCTTGATACCCTTGTTGAAATTGGTGATCATGTAAATGTAGACTCTCAACTTGACTTCATCGATCTTTATGCCTGTCCCAACCCAGGGATCGAACCCACGTCTCTGGCATCACAGGCGGATTCTTTACTGTCTGAGTCACCAGGAAAGGCCCTCCAGTTTTGTTCTTTTTCAAAATTGCTTGGGTCTTCTGTGTCCCTTGAATTTCCATATAAATTTTAGGGTCAGCTTGCAGTGCTGATGACCTGCGTTGGGAAGATCCCTGGAGGAGGGCATGGCATCCCACTCCAGTGTCCTTGCCTGGAGAATCCCATGGACAGAGCTGGGTCTCAGTCCATGGGTCCAAGGAATGGAACACCACTGAGCAACAGACGCTTTCACTTTTGCTGTCAGTTTTAGGATCAGCTTGGATGGTGATAGAGATTGTGCTGGATCGGAATACCAGTTTGAGACACTATTGCCATTTTAACAACATCGAGTCCTCTAATCCATGAACATGGGTTGCAGCTCTTGAGTTTCTTTCAACAATGTCTTGTTTTTTTTTTTTTTCCCTCTCTAAGTCATCATTTATTTTTCATCCATCTTTATTCTTTGGCCTATGTGGGCCTCCCATCTCAGTGGCCTCTCGTTGTAGAGCACTGGCTCTGGGCACATGTACTCCAGAGCGCTAGCTCATAGTTGGACACACTGGCCCAGCCGCTCCTTGGCACGTGGGATTTTCCTGCGCCAGGAATCGAACTAGTGCCCTTTGCACCACAAGGCGGACTCTATCCACTGGAACACCAGGGAAACCTTGTTTTATAGTTTTTATTGTGCAAGTGTTTCACTTCTCTTGTTACAGTTACCATTTTTTGAACATTTGACATTGGTATCATTATTACTCAGGTTTTGATCTCATCCTTAAACATTTGTTTCTGTGTTGCTCAGGTCCAGAGTGGGCTCTCTGGCCTCACTTTTTACTTTCTGATAGTGTCTTTTATATGAGGCGTAAAGTAGGAAGAGCCAGCTTCATTCTTTTGCATATGAAAACCCAGTAGTTCCAGGACCAGTTTTTGGAAAGACCATTTTTTCCCCATTGAATTGTCTTGATACCCTTGTTGAAATTGGTGATCATGTAAATGTAGACTCTCAACTTGACTTCATCGATCTTTATGCCTGTCCCAACCCAGGGATCGAACCCACGTCTCTGGCATCACAGGCGGATTCTTTACTGTCTGAGTCACCAGGAAAGGCCCTCCAGTTTTGTTCTTTTTCAAAATTGCTTGGGTCTTCTGTGTCCCTTGAATTTCCATATAAATTTTAGGGTCAGCTTGCAGTGCTGATGACCTGCGTTGGGAAGATCCCTGGAGGAGGGCATGGCATCCCACTCCAGTGTCCTTGCCTGGAGAATCCCATGGACAGAGCTGGGTCTCAGTCCATGGGTCCAAGGAATGGAACACCACTGAGCAACAGACGCTTTCACTTTTGCTGTCAGTTTTAGGATCAGCTTGGATGGTGATAGAGATTGTGCTGGATCGGAATACCAGTTTGAGACACTATTGCCATTTTAACAACATCGAGTCCTCTAATCCATGAACATGGGTTGCAGCTCTTGAGTTTCTTTCAACAATGTCTTGTTTTTTTTTTTTTTCCCTCTCTAAGTCATCATTTATTTTTCATCCATCTTTATTCTTTGGCCTATGTGGGCCTCCCATCTCAGTGGCCTCTCGTTGTAGAGCACTGGCTCTGGGCACATGTACTCCAGAGCGCTAGCTCATAGTTGGACACACTGGCCCAGCCGCTCCTTGGCACGTGGGATTTTCCTGCGCCAGGAATCGAACTAGTGCCCTTTGCACCACAAGGCGGACTCTATCCACTGGAACACCAGGGAAACCTTGTTTTATAGTTTTTATTGTGCAAGTGTTTCACTTCTCTTGTTACAGTTACCATTTTTTGAACATTTGACATTGGTATCATTATTACTCAGGTTTTGATCTCATCCTTAAACATTTGTTTCTGTGTTGCTCAGGCTTTATGCTCTGTTTAGTATTTTGCCTACAATGAATGTACTGTTGTGTATGTTAAGAATACCATAAATGTGTTTACATATGTTTACAGTACATACCTGTAAACGACAAAACTCTGTAAAAGCAAAAAGTAAAATAAAAAGAAAGAACAGGGCTTCCTTGGTGGTCCAGTGGGTAAGGACACCGCCTTGCAGTGCAAGGGGTGCCGGTTTGATCCCTGGCCTGGGAAGATCCCATGTGCTGTGGAGCAGCTGGCCCAATGTGTCCAAGTACCGAGCCGGAGCTCTGAGGCGCATCTGCCCAAAGCCGGTCCTCTGCGACAACTGAGGCCACTGCGATGGGAGGCCCACACGGGCCAAAGGACAAAGATGGATGAAAATAAATAAATGAAAGACCAATAGAAGTGACCCACCCGCCCCCTCCCTCCCCAACCTGCCCCCGCAAGAAAAAAAACAGTAGAAGTCCCATAATACGTATTTTTGTGTAAGGATTCACAGGAGATACAGTGTAAAAGATTTAGTAAGGCTTCCCTGATAGTCTAGTGGTTAAGAGTCTGCCTGCCAATGCAGGGGACGCAGGTTTGATCTGTGGTCCAGGAAGATCCCGCATACCCCAGAGCAGCAACGCCTGTGTGCCACAGCTGCTGAACCCCACGTGTTCCAGAGCCTGTGCCCCGCAGCAAGAGAAGCCATCCCAGTGAAAAGCCTGTGCACTTCATGGAAGAGCAGCGCCCGCTCTCTGCAACTAGAGAAAAGCCTGAACACAGCAACAAAGAGCAAACACAACCAAAAATAGGTCTTTTTTTTTTAATTAGTGTAAAAACCTCTTGCCATTTCAAACCCTCCTGCCATTTCTTTCCCAAGGTTTCTGTTTTTCTCTGCGGAGCCATCTAATGTTAACCTTTTTCATTTTTTAAAAAAATTAATATTTATTAACTTGGCTGCACTGGGTCTCAGTAGCAGCATATGGGACCTAGTTCCCTGACAAGGAATTGAACCCGGGCCCCCTGCATTCAGGGCATGGAGTCTTAGGCACTGAACCTCAAGGGAGGTCCCTAGTGTTAATAGCTTTTTTGTTTATCCTTCAGGTATTCTCTGCATATATAAACAAATGGGAATAATTCATTCCTTTCTTGCATAAACTAAATAGATGCTCCTTTCTTTCCATTTTTAAAATTTACTGTATTTTTAGAGACTATTCTGCATCTCCAGGATTCCCTAGACCATGCGATGGTTGATTATTTGCTAGGAGGATTTGTAGGACTGTCAGACTAACCGCTAGGAGGCTTTGTAACCAAGGATCCAGAGCGGAATCAACAGGGAAAAGGCTCATGGGGGCAGGTCCAGGGGTAAGCAAGCCCAGGTTTCTGGCAGTCCCCTCCAGTGGAGCCACATGATTGGCCTTCATTCCATGAGTGTGACCAGTGTGACAGGTCGTCCACCTCGGCAGCTCATTACAGACTCGGGGCAGAGGTTGTACTGGAGGCTGGCTGGGCAGGCACATTGAATTCGCAAAATCCACCAAAAAAGGTGTTCAGTGTAAAGCATGTTGTTTACAGTAGAAGTCCCATAATACGATTTTTGTGTAAGGATTCACAGGAGATACAGTGTAAAAGATTTAGTAAGGCTTCCCTGATAGTCTAGTGGTTAAGAGTCTGCCTGCCAATGCAGGGGACGCAGGTTTGATCTGTGGTCCAGGAAGATCCCGCATACCCCAGAGCAGCAACGCCTGTGTGCCACAGCTGCTGAACCCCACGTGTTCCAGAGCCTGTGCCCCGCAGCAAGAGAAGCCATCCCAGTGAAAAGCCTGTGCACTTCATGGAAGAGCAGCGCCCGCTCTCTGCAACTAGAGAAAAGCCTGAACACAGCAACAAAGAGCAAACACAACCAAAAATAGGTCTTTTTTTTTTAATTAGTGTAAAAACCTCTTGCCATTTCAAACCCTCCTGCCATTTCTTTCCCAAGGTTTCTGTTTTTCTCTGCGGAGCCATCTAATGTTAACCTTTTTCATTTTTTAAAAAAATTAATATTTATTAACTTGGCTGCACTGGGTCTCAGTAGCAGCATATGGGACCTAGTTCCCTGACAAGGAATTGAACCCGGGCCCCCTGCATTCAGGGCATGGAGTCTTAGGCACTGAACCTCAAGGGAGGTCCCTAGTGTTAATAGCTTTTTTGTTTATCCTTCAGGTATTCTCTGCATATATAAACAAATGGGAATAATTCATTCCTTTCTTGCATAAACTAAATAGATGCTCCTTTCTTTCCATTTTTAAAATTTACTGTATTTTTAGAGACTATTCTGCATCTCCAGGATTCCCTAGACCATGCGATGGTTGATTATTTGCTAGGAGGATTTGTAGGACTGTCAGACTAACCGCTAGGAGGCTTTGTAACCAAGGATCCAGAGCGGAATCAACAGGGAAAAGGCTCATGGGGGCAGGTCCAGGGGTAAGCAAGCCCAGGTTTCTGGCAGTCCCCTCCAGTGGAGCCACATGATTGGCCTTCATTCCATGAGTGTGACCAGTGTGACAGGTCGTCCACCTCGGCAGCTCATTACAGACTCGGGGCAGAGGTTGTACTGGAGGCTGGCTGGGCAGGCACATTGATTCACATGCAGCAAAATCCAGACGCCTAGAAGGAAAGCAGGTGTTCAGTGTAAAGCATGTTGTTTGCACAGACAGGGACAGCAGACTGTCCCCTGTCGGGTTGGTGGGAGCCCTCCTGAAACCTGGGTTCTCCGATGCCAGTCAAGGGCCAGCTCGTGAAGCAGGCCTCAGGATAACAGTCTCCGACTTGTGGGTGCTCTCTGCACAGCATTGGTATCGGAAGAGCTTCCCCACGTCTTTCTTCTCGGTGGTTGTATCCTATCAGTAGGAGAAATTCCTTGAGATAGGATGTCAGTGTCAGAGATCCCTTTGCACTTGCAAGTTCAGTTGTTAATGTCATGTTGTCTTCATGGAGCTGTTATTATTTATGGATGATAAAATAACTAAATGGTGAAATGAAATGGGCCAGAATGAGATTAAGATGAAGTTGAAAGAGTAAAATGGGAAATGAATTATGTATTCTTGGGGTGTGAGTGTTCAAAGCTTGATGTTGTTTAGTCTCTGAAATCACATTTACTCCTCTACCTCCCACCAAGGACTATAACTGCCAGAAGACTAGTCATTCAGTGGATTCCTAAAGCACCTCTCTGCCATCTCTTTCAGATGCTGTCTTCCTGATCTTGTACAAAGAATTATACTACAGACACATATATGCCAAAGTCAGCGTGAGTATCTGAATGTTGCCGGCAGTTATTTAAACTCTGCCATTTTGGCCCTAGAAACTAAATAGATGCTCCTTTCTTTCCATTTTTAAAATTTACTGTATTTTTAGAGACTATTCTGCATCTCCAGGATTCCCTAGACCATGCGATGGTTGATTATTTGCTAGGAGGATTTGTAGGACTGTCAGACTAACCGCTAGGAGGCTTTGTAACCAAGGATCCAGAGCGGAATCAACAGGGAAAAGGCTCATGGGGGCAGGTCCAGGGGTAAGCAAGCCCAGGTTTCTGGCAGTCCCCTCCAGTGGAGCCACATGATTGGCCTTCATTCCATGAGTGTGACCAGTGTGACAGGTCGTCCACCTCGGCAGCTCATTACAGACTCGGGGCAGAGGTTGTACTGGAGGCTGGCTGGGCAGGCACATTGATTCACATGCAGCAAAATCCAGACGCCTAGAAGGAAAGCAGGTGTTCAGTGTAAAGCATGTTGTTTGCACAGACAGGGACAGCAGACTGTCCCCTGTCGGGTTGGTGGGAGCCCTCCTGAAACCTGGGTTCTCCGATGCCAGTCAAGGGCCAGCTCGTGAAGCAGGCCTCAGGATAACAGTCTCCGACTTGTGGGTGCTCTCTGCACAGCATTGGTATCGGAAGAGCTTCCCCACGTCTTTCTTCTCGGTGGTTGTATCCTATCAGTAGGAGAAATTCCTTGAGATAGGATGTCAGTGTCAGAGATCCCTTTGCACTTGCAAGTTCAGTTGTTAATGTCATGTTGTCTTCATGGAGCTGTTATTATTTATGGATGATAAAATAACTAAATGGTGAAATGAAATGGGCCAGAATGAGATTAAGATGAAGTTGAAAGAGTAAAATGGGAAATGAATTATGTATTCTTGGGGTGTGAGTGTTCAAAGCTTGATGTTGTTTAGTCTCTGAAATCACATTTACTCCTCTACCTCCCACCAAGGACTATAACTGCCAGAAGACTAGTCATTCAGTGGATTCCTAAAGCACCTCTCTGCCATCTCTTTCAGATGCTGTCTTCCTGATCTTGTACAAAGAATTATACTACAGACACATATATGCCAAAGTCAGCGTGAGTATCTGAATGTTGCCGGCAGTTATTTAAACTCTGCCATTTTTGGCCCTAGAACACCATTGCTAGTATAATTTCTCCGCCTCTGCAGTTCTCCTTGACAGGCCTTGGGCAGGTGGTGGTTTCGTTGAAAGAGTGTATACTGTATTGACACTTTAACTTCATCGTCTCGTTTTTCAGACAGATTAAATACCTTGTCAGACCCCATGATTAGTAAGCTGTGGGACTAAGACTCTAAGGCCATGTTCTTTCTAGTCCATCAGAAATATACTGTTCATCCTGTTCCCCAGTTCAGAAATCTTCAGTGGTTCTAAAGAACCACTAGATCAGGGGCTAGCACACATGCAGAGCCAGGTAGTAAGTATTCTAGGCCTCTTTCTAATCTGTTCAGCTTTTATAGCAGCCAGGGGCAGTGAGTAGACATGATTGTGTTCCATTTGAGCTTTTTGTTTATAAAAACAGGTGATGGAGCTTCCCTGGTGGTCCAGTGGGTTAAAGCTCAGGGGGCACTGGTTTGATCCCTGGCCTGAGAAGATCCCACCTGCCGCAGAGCAGCTGGATCCTTGTGTCCAATTACGAGCCAGTGCTCTGGAGCACATGTGCCTAGAGCTGGTGCTCTGTAATGAGAGAGGCCACTGCAGTGGGAGGCCCACACAGGCCAAAGGATAAAATGGATGAAGATAAATATATAAAAAACCAATAAAAGAGGCCAAAATTTATAGAAAACAGGTGATGGTGGATTTGCTGACTGCCTGGCTTAGTTCTTTTTTTATTTTTTTTTAAAGATTTATTTATTTTTATTTATTTTGGGCGGGGGTCGGGTTGGGGAGGGAGGGTAGCGGGCGGGCCACTTCTATTGGTCTTTCATTTATCTGTTTTCATCCGTCTTTGTTCTTTGGCTCCTGCGGGCCTCCCATCGCGGTGGCGTCTGTTGTCGCAGAGCACTGGCTTTGAGTGCATGCACTCCAGCGCTCCGGCTTGGTGATTGGACACATCGGTCCAGCCGCTCCGCGGCACGTGGGATCTTCCCAGGCCAGGGATCCAACCGGCGCCCCTTGCACTGCAAGGTGGTGTCCTTATCCACTGGACCACCAGGGGAAGCCCCTGGCTTAGTTCTTGTTGGGCACTGAGAGACCGCTGTGTCTCTGGCCCAGTGTCAGCTGCCTTGTCCCCAACCTTCAAGGCCACGGTTTTGCCTCTTTGCCCCTATTAGTCCCCTTTGTCCTCAAACACCTTCCTCTTGCTCCCCTGCTCTGCCCGGGCCTGATCTCTAATGGTCCATTAAGGTTTGGGGTGTAAAACTTGACCATTAGGGTCAGATATTGAGGACCCCTTTGAACTGCTGTAGCACTTACCGTCTTCCCTGTCACTTGAGTGCTCCTTTTTTTTTGGGGGGGGGGTCACTTCTGTTGATCTTTCATTTATTTCCATATTTGTTCTTTGGCCTGTGTGGGCCTCCCTTCACAGTGGTCTCTCTTGCCGCAGAGCGCCAGCACTGGACGCATGTGCTCCAGAGCTCCGGCTCAGTAACTGAACACGTCAGTCCAGCCACTCTGCAGCACGCAGGATCTTCCCAGGCCAGGGATCGAACCGGCGCCTCTTGCACTGCAAGGCGGTGTCCTTACCCACTGGACCACCAGGGAAGCTCTTGAGTGCTCTTCACGTGTTAAGAAGGGTAGAGCAGACGTGAGTTCTCATGTAGGTCTGACCCTTAAACAGCGTGAGCTGGAAGTGTGTGGGCCCGCTCATTTTCAGGAAATACAGCGCTGCAGTGTTGACTCTGCCAGGGTGGAGGAGCGAGTCTGTGGAGAGCTGACTCTACGCTTCACACAGGGTTTAATGGAGGCTAGGCGCCCCTGACCCTCATGTTTTCAGAGGTCAGCTGTATTTGTTTTCAGCTGTCAGTAGCAGGCCATGAGTCTAATACATTAGGTTAAATGTGTCTTCCTGTCTTCTGCTTTCTTTACAGGGGGGACCCTCCTTGGAGCAGAGGTTTGAATCCTATTACAACTACTGCAATCTCTTCAACTACATTCTTAGTAAGTCTGAGGTTTTGATGAGACAAATAGTGATCTTCATCTCTTTTTAACAGGATTTTAATGTGCAGGTGGGAAGAGGGGAAGTCTTAAGATCCATGGTCCTTTTAAGAGAAATTAAAAAATGTGTTCTGTAGCCTTGGTGAATAGGTGTAGTCATTAGCTTCAGTCTGACATCTCTGGTCTCCTGCACAGATGCTGATGGTCCTGCTCCCCTTGAACTCCCCAACCAGTGGCTCTGGGATATCATTGATGAGTTCATCTACCAGGTATCTTGGCCTGATTTGAAATATTCAATAACTAGTCCAAACACAGAGCTGCTGTTTTGTTTGTGTTGTTAGAAAGGTACACGATATAAAACCGTCCCGGCCTAGTGAGAAGCACCCTGTCATAGTGGGCTCCGTGTCATGGTTTTCTGCAGAATCAGTGAGGTCTGAGAGCTCCATTCTCAGCTTGGAAGTCAGGAGAATTGAGCGCCAGACTTTCAGCGCATTCTTAACCTGACCTTGAAAGGTGGTCTGGCAGGAAGCATACAGGTTTCCCAAAGATGCAGGTTCTTGTCTGGGCGCACCCGGCTGGTGACTCTGTAGCAGTGATGTCTTTTCTCAGCTTTCTGAGCCTGACATTTATCGCCTACAGGTCAGACAGTTTCTGTGTCTTAGTTGTAGTGGTGGTATTGTGAGCGTGGGGTGGATCAGAATAAAATAGAGCCTTTCTTTTTTTTTTAATGTAACATTTTTATCAAAAGGGAAATATTCGTTGAGTTTGGACAGAAAATTTTTTTCTGTGTTTTACATCATAGCTCTTACTGAGTATTTCAAGAAAAATCACTTTATTAAGAAAACTCTTATTTTAACTCCGTGGAGCAGAGTGACTTTAAATACAAAGTGCTGCTAAATTGTGATCGGAGACCTGAGGGAACCTTCCTAGGGCTTGCTTGAGACAGACTTCAGCGCTTTTGCGCAGTGAAGGCCACAAATCACACTGGTCTTATGTGCCCTCTCTGGGTTCTTGGCTTGTTTTGTTATTCTTGTTTGTAATTTATTTTTTTGGCTGTGCCCAGTGTTAGTTGCAGCACATGGAGTGTTCACTGTGGCATGTAAACTCTTAATTGAGACCTAGGGTCTGTTTCTCTGACCGGGAGTCAAATCTAGGCCCCTGCATTGGGAGCAGGGAGTCTTAGCCACTGGACCACCAGGGAAGTTCCTCCTCGGCTTGTTACATGGCATACTTTTATAAGGTTAGCCATCCACAGCAGGTCAGAGAGGACTGTCCGTGCTGAGGTTCTTTTATTTGTTGTTTGGCTACACTGGGTCTTAGTTGCAGCCTGTGAGATGTTTAGTTGCAGCATTCGAACACTTAACTGAGGCATGTGAGGTCTACTTCCCTGACCACGAATCGAATCCCGGCCCATTCTATTGGGATCACAGAGTCTTAGCCACTGGACCACCAGGGACGTCCCTGTGCTAAGATTCTTCGTCTGGCTAAAGACAGTCCTAATTCCCTGGGCTTAACTGTGCTGTCTTAACAAGCTTAAGTGCTCTCACTTCTAACAGAGACTCAGCACTATGGGCCGGGTGTGATTACTCCAGCCAGTCCTTGTGAGAAGTGAGAGTGCTGTAAGCTGCTTAAGAAGAAAATGCCTCATGGGGTGAGTGGCTCTCCCCCTCACCGCCAACTGTTTGTTCTTGAAAAAAAAAATTGTTATTCTTCTTTTAAAAATATTAAGAAAGAGGGGTTTTTTTGCTCTTTATTCTCAACCACTTTCATGTGTTTGTATTGACAGACACATGAAATATATGAATGTGTTGTTGGAGTTTCTTTTTTAACTGTGGATAAAATGAAGGTGTCTTCCTTCCTTGTGTTTGCAG
Source organism: Tragulus kanchil (assembly GCA_022376925.1). Classification (NCBI taxonomy): domain Eukaryota; kingdom Metazoa; phylum Chordata; class Mammalia; order Artiodactyla; family Tragulidae; genus Tragulus; species Tragulus kanchil. The sequence continues at coordinate 180,274,204 of JAIOJX010000004.1, read as the reverse complement.
AGGCATCAGTTCGTATCTGCAAGAGCATCAGCATACAGAGGCCTGCCTTGTCCTTTATGCCCTCCACGTGGGGTGCCACTCTTCCTGTGTGTGTTACACACGAGTCTATTTCTAGGGATGATTAAAAGTAGAATTATTGCTGGAAGCATATTTACTTTTTAACTCGTTTTAAATCAGGGACTTCCCTGGTAGTCCAGTGGTTGACTCTGTGCTCCCAGTCCATGGGGCCCGGGTTCAGTCCCTGGTTAGGGAACTAGATCCCACATGCTGCAAGTGAGACACAGCAAAGCCAAATGAATGAGTATTAGAATAAAATAAAAGCAGTTTAAAAAAATTGTTTTAAATTAAGTTTATAGAGTCATAAATTGCACGCAATAAAATTACAGATTTCATGCATACAGTTGATCTGATACATACACCACCACAGTCAAGATACAGAACATTTACTTAAAGAGTGCTCTTAGGTCATCTAGAACCTAACTTCTAGGTCACTTGGAACCTGTGTTTGGCAGCCAGACTCTGGTGGCCAGCACTGTGATGCCCAGAGACAGTGACTTTAGGCTGTGCTTGACTCCAATTGAATGTTTGACTCCCAATTGGATGATTTTTTTTTTCTCCCCACAAATTGCTTGTCATTTTAGAGGTTTTTAACTTTGGGGTGGAATAATGCAGCAATAATACAGTAATGAACAAAATGCACAGCTTAATCAAAGACAGCTTTGAAAGAAACAATGCTGCGTGGGTTGCTGGGCGGGAGAGGTGGTGGCCGCAGCGTGGGCGCAGGCGCCGTCTCTTGGAGTTTGCGCTGCTGCAGCGTCTGTCCCTCCTTCTCAACAGTTTCAGTCCTTCAGTCAGTACCGCTGTAAGACTGCCAAGAAGTCGGAGGAGGAAATCGACTTCCTTCGTTCCAATCCCAAAATCTGGAACGTTCACAGCGTCCTCAATGTCCTTCACTCCCTAGTAGACAAGTCCAACATCAACCGGCAGCTGGAGGTGTACACGAGCGGAGGTGGGTGCCGCGGCGGGCGGGTGCTCGGGCTTGGCAGCCGCGGGCAGTGAGACGGGCCGCCGGCAATCGGGCTCGGGCTGCTCCTCTGGCGTCCTCTGTGGTGTGAAGAGCTGAGTGCTGGTGTGCAGGCTGCTGGGCTGGGCCATCTTTTGGCAACAGATTGACCCAGTGCTTCCTGGGAGCTGCAGAGGCCTGCCTTGTCCTTTATGCCCTCCACGGGTGCCACTCTTCCTGTGTGTGTTACACACGAGTCTATTTCTAGGGATGATTAAAAGTAGAATTATTGCTGGAAGCATATTTACTTTTTAACTCGTTTTAAATCAGGGACTTCCCTGGTAGTCCAGTGGTTGACTCTGTGCTCCCAGTCCATGGGGCCCGGGTTCAGTCCCTGGTTAGGGAACTAGATCCCACATGCTGCAAGTGAGACACAGCAAAGCCAAATGAATGAGTATTAGAATAAAATAAAAGCAGTTTAAAAAAATTGTTTTAAATTAAGTTTATAGAGTCATAAATTGCACGCAATAAAATTACAGATTTCATGCATACAGTTGATCTGATACATACACCACCACAGTCAAGATACAGAACATTTACTTAAAGAGTGCTCTTAGGTCATCTAGAACCTAACTTCTAGGTCACTTGGAACCTGTGTTTGGCAGCCAGACTCTGGTGGCCAGCACTGTGATGCCCAGAGACAGTGACTTTAGGCTGTGCTTGACTCCAATTGAATGTTTGACTCCCAATTGGATGATTTTTTTTTTCTCCCCACAAATTGCTTGTCATTTTAGAGGTTTTTAACTTTGGGGTGGAATAATGCAGCAATAATACAGTAATGAACAAAATGCACAGCTTAATCAAAGACAGCTTTGAAAGAAACAATGCTGCGTGGGTTGCTGGGCGGGAGAGGTGGTGGTCAGGCGCTGCAGGCGCCGTCTCTTGGAGTTTGCGCTGCTGCAGCGTCTGTCCCTCCTTCTCAACAGTTTCAGTCCTTCAGTCAGTACCGCTGTAAGACTGCCAAGAAGTCGGAGGAGGAAATCGACTTCCTTCGTTCCAATCCCAAAATCTGGAACGTTCACAGCGTCCTCAATGTCCTTCACTCCCTAGTAGACAAGTCCAACATCAACCGGCAGCTGGAGGTGTACACGAGCGGAGGTGGGTGCCGCGGCGGGCGGGTGCTCGGGCTTGGCAGCCGCGGGCAGTGAGACGGGCCGCCGGCAATCGGGCTCGGGCTGCTCCTCTGGCGTCCTCTGTGGTGTGAAGAGCTGAGTGCTGGTGTGCAGGCTGCTGGGCTGGGCCATCTTTTGGCAACAGATTGACCCAGTGCTTCCTGGGAGCTGCATTTGTAAACGCTCTTCTGCCTCTCCAGGGCCTTTGTTTACAGATTTTTGTTTAAATAAGCATTTCTCAGGCTTTTTGGTGTGAAGAGCACTTTACACTCCAAAGGATTAAGAATCAAACAGTTTATCTCTTTAAGCACCTAGTTACGGTGTGGAGTGGTGGTTTTGCAAGCCTCTTTCAGTGCAGCTCTGTCGAAGAGAGCTGGAGTCTTCTGCCTCTTCACTCGCTCTGGGGCCAAGTGCTGCTCTGGTTGATGTATCGGAGAGGAATCTGGCCTCACACAGATGTTTAATTGGGACAAGGAAGAGAAACTTAACAGCCTTTTCAGGTAGCCTGGCTCTCCTCTGAGTCTATACCAGAACTTGACCACGGTCGTTTCATATAGGTTAATTGCAGTGTGGAATCAAACCTTATCAGCAAACTTGAACTTTCTTGTATTACAGTTTGTTGACCTATCCTGCAACCTGAATGGTTTTTTTATCCATGCATGATTTTGTAAGATACTGATTCATTGAGTTAACAAGATTTTCTGCAAGTTGATACATTTTGTACTTTTTTTTTTTTTTTTAAGTTTTTTTGGGAGGAGGGGAGGGGCGGGTTGGGGAAGGAGGGGGCTTGCACTCTGGCATGCGCTCCAGAGCTCTGGCTCGGTAATTGGACACATCGGTCCAGCCGCTCCGCGGCACGTGGGATCTTAACAGGCCAGGGATCGAACCAGCACCCCTTGCACTGCAAGGCGGTATCCTTACCCACTGGACCACCAGGGAAGCCCTGGAAGTTGACACATTTTATGATGCAGGTTTTCTTGGGGGGTGGGCGGGGCGCCACTTCTATTAATCTTTGATTCACTTAACCTTTTTTGTTTGGCTCCTGTGGGCCTCCCATCGCAGTGGCCTCTCCTGCTGCAGAGCACCGGCTCTGGGCGCATGCGCTCCAGAGCTCCAGCTTGGTAGTTGGACACATGGGTCCAGCTGCTCCGCAGCACGTAGGATCTTCCCAGGCCAAGGATTGAACCGGCGCCCCTTGTACTGCAAGGCGGTGTCCTTACCCACTGGACCACCAGGGAAGCCCTGATGCAATTTTTTGAAATCACATCTGTTACTTTGACCATCAGCCTCATCAGATAAGTCTTCATCTTGGGGAACTGTTGTTCATAGTAGCAGATATAACTTTTAAGAAATTCTACTTTTTACTTAAAAGTTGATAAGTAAGTTCATTGATATCTTAACAGATTCACTGCACTAGTTTTTGAGGAAATGTCTCCTAAATCCCCATATCTGAATGTTCCTAGTTTGTGTATCGGTTGTTCTGACGAGTAAAGGTGGGGTTTTGGGAAGAGGAGTGGCTGGCTCTCACTGCAGCTGAGTGGTGGCAGAAGAAGAGGGCGGCGGGAGAGTTTGTGCCACTGCCAGCTCGGTGCTCAGTTGTCAGTGGTTTTACCCACATTGTTTTGTTTTTCACCATCAGTGAGAAAGGCAGATAGTGTCCTGGTGTTACTAGGAAGGATAGCTTTGATTTCGTGGACATCCTGAAAGGAGCGACCTTGCTCAGTACCTCTCGTTGGTGAGAGGGATCCTCTCAGATTCTCAGCTGTGTGACGGGGGTGGGCTCCCCCTCAGGTGACTTGACTGGTAAACTTAAGACTAGCATAAGGCAGGCGGCGACTGCTTACTTTTTCTTCAAAGGCAGGAAGTTTAGACCCTGGCAGTAGGTGACATTCAGGGGTCAGGCCTGCCCTCCTTCCCGGCCCCTGCTGCAGCGTTCACAGTGCCTGTCTCCCTCAGGTGACCCAGAGAGTGTGGCCGGGGAGTACGGCCGGCACTCCCTCTACAAGATGCTTGGCTACTTCAGCCTGGTGGGCCTTCTGCGACTGCACTCCCTGCTGGGCGATTACTACCAGGCCATCAAGGTGCTCGAGAACATTGAGCTGAACAAGAAGGTAACTCCCTGCTTTCTGGCCCACCTTCCCAGGGCTGGAAAGTCTATCTGCTTTAAAGGACACTCTGATCTATTAGGACAAAAAAGGAGGGTTCCTCCCCAGGCCAGCGGAACATTGAGACAAGAACTGGGAAAACCACTGCAGGGAAACCTGCACCTGGACACGGTGGTTTCTCTTTGGTGCTTAATACCACTTCAGATATTCAGCACTCTTAATACTGTTTTCCAACCAGAATAATAATAGCAGATTTTTACTTTTACCATCAGCCTCATCAGATAAGTCTTCATCTTGGGGAACTGTTGTTCATAGTAGCAGATATAACTTTTAAGAAATTCTACTTTTTACTTAAAAGTTGATAAGTAAGTTCATTGATATCTTAACAGATTCACTGCACTAGTTTTTGAGGAAATGTCTCCTAAATCCCCATATCTGAATGTTCCTAGTTTGTGTATCGGTTGTTCTGACGAGTAAAGGTGGGGTTTTGGGAAGAGGAGTGGCTGGCTCTCACTGCAGCTGAGTGGTGGCAGAAGAAGAGGGCGGCGGGAGAGTTTGTGCCACTGCCAGCTCGGTGCTCAGTTGTCAGTGGTTTTACCCACATTGTTTTTTTTTTCACCATCAGTGAGAAAGGCAGATAGTGTCCTGGTGTTACTAGGAAGGATAGCTTTGATTTCGTGGACATCCTGAAAGGAGCGACCTTGCTCAGTACCTCTCGTTGGTGAGAGGGATCCTCTCAGATTCTCAGCTGTGTGACGGGGGTGGGCTCCCCCTCAGGTGACTTGACTGGTAAACTTAAGACTAGCATAAGGCAGGCGGCGACTGCTTACTTTTTCTTCAAAGGCAGGAAGTTTAGACCCTGGCAGTAGGTGACATTCGGGGGTCAGGCCTGCCCTCCTTCCCGGCCCCTGCTGCAGCGTTCACAGTGCCTGTCTCCCTCAGGTGACCCAGAGAGTGTGGCCGGGGAGTACGGCCGGCACTCCCTCTACAAGATGCTTGGCTACTTCAGCCTGGTGGGCCTTCTGCGACTGCACTCCCTGCTGGGCGATTACTACCAGGCCATCAAGGTGCTCGAGAACATTGAGCTGAACAAGAAGGTAACTCCCTGCTTTCTGGCCCACCTTCCCAGGGCTGGAAAGTCTATCTGCTTTAAAGGACACTCTGATCTATTAGGACAAAAAAGGAGGGTTCCTCCCCAGGCCAGCGGAACATTGAGACAAGAACTGGGAAAACCACTGCAGGGAAACCTGCACCTGGACACGGTGGTTTCTCTTTGGTGCTTAATACCACTTCAGATATTCAGCACTCTTAATACTGTTTTCCAACCAGAATAATAATAGCAGATTTTTACTTTTCAGCTTTCACCAGAGAATTAGCAAAATACTTAATTAGAAAGTTTTAAGGTGGCATAGATACTGGCGTGTTAACAGTGGTTGTTTCCTGGCCATAGAAACGTACATTTTTGTTGGGCGTGTGTGTGTCTTACCTGTCTGTTCCTTTATTAGGCTTATCTGGGAAAGCAAGGAGTAGAAAGCAAGAAAGAATGTAAAAGTGAGTGTAGAGGATTTTAGGGTTGAAAGGAATTTTAGGGTCATCGGGTCCAGTCTTTTTCTCTTACAGTCAAGGAAATGTTAGTCCCGGGTCCCACGCTCGGTGAGTGGCACAGTCAGCTTACAACCTGTGACTCCAGAGCCCGGGCTTCGTCAGGGGAGGTCAGGTCCCCCGCGGGAGCTCTCGGTGCTTCTGCGGTGGTGGGCCCCAGGCCCCACCGGCTGCCCCAGCCTCGCCGGGAGAAGCTGGTCCCGAGGCTCACGGTGCTGCTTCTGCCTCCTTCCCCAGAGCATGTATTCCCGTGTGCCCGAGTGCCAGGTCACCACGTACTATTACGTTGGCTTTGCGTATTTGATGATGCGTCGCTACCAGGATGCAATCCGGGTCTTTGCCAACATCCTGCTCTACATCCAGAGGACCAAGAGCATGTTCCAGAGGACCACGTACAAGTACGAGATGGTAAGGAGGCCTCTACCAGCTGGTGCGCCTGTGCCGGCGGTTTGGGGTGAACACCTGCCAAAATCTTCCTATTTTGTCTGCATGTTCAAATAGGATGATTTCTTAACGGCTAGCCTACCCTAGGTTGTTACGTCTGTTACTTCGGATTATTAGCACCCTGATGATAAGGACAGTAGTAGTATCTTTTGTTTCACTTTTATCCCCCAGCTGTGCCTGGTGTTCACTGGGCTGTGGGTGTTTAAAATCAGTGAGACGTGGGTGCCGCCCTCCAGCAGTTTGCCTGAAGGAGGATGGATCCAGAACACCCTAGGATTGGGATGACGATGGGAGTGAGTAGAGCGCGCGGGTGCGCAGTCGTGGCCAGCTCTTTGTGACCCCATGGACTGTAGCCCGCCGGGCTCCTCTGTCCATGGGATTTTCCAGGCCAGAATACTGGAGTGGGGTACCATTTCCTACCCCAGGGGATCTTCCTGACCGAGGGATCAAATCTGTCTCCTGCGTCAGCAGGCAGGTGTACTGTGCCACCTGGAAAGCCCAAATTGGGAGGCAGTTTCTAAATAAAGCAGAGGTGTTGAGACTTGGAAGTATGGTCATGTAGCATCTCAGTAAACTAGTTTGACTGGAAGGCAGGAGAGTAGCCAGGTTGGGTTGTTAAATTCTGGGATAACCTTCACTTACCAGCTGAATTAGTTCATCTGTATTCTGTAGGTATTAAGTGCCATCAAAGATCTCTAGGTATCATAAGAAAGTAAAACATTTTTCCACACACACACAGAATTTCTAGGAGGCTTAATCGTAATTGGTGCGGGAGGGTTGACCTTCCAGCAATACATAGGGTGGACTGTGAGACAGACGGGTGCCAGTAAAGACTCCTGGGAGTGTTCAGGAGGACCTGGAGCTAAACTGGAAGCCCAGTAGAGCTAGAAGGAGGATTGGGAAAGTGAGCTGATGGTGTAAGACAAAGAAGTCCGGAGGCCTGAACAGAGCGTACTTGGGTGTGTCCAGGGTCCTTTTCATGTGACCCTGCAGCTGTCTCTTCCCCCACCCCAGATCAACAAGCAGAATGAGCAGATGCACGCGCTGCTGGCCATCGCCCTCACCATGTACCCCATGCGTATCGATGAGAGCATTCACCTCCAGCTGCGCGAGAAGTACGGGGACAAGATGCTACGCATGCAGAAGGGGGACCCGCAGGTCTATGAGGAACTTTTCAGCTACTCCTGCCCCAAGTTCCTGTCGCCTGTAGTGCCCAACTATGACAACGTGCACCCCAATTACCACAAGGAGCCCTTCCTGCAGCAGCTGAAGGTGTTTTCTGACGAGGTCCAGCAGCAGGCCCAGCTGTCTACCATCCGCAGCTTCCTCAAGCTCTACACCACCATGCCCGTGGCCAAGCTGGCCGGCTTCCTAGACCTCACCGAGCAGGAGTTCCGAATCCAGCTGCTTGTCTTCAAACACAAAATGAAGAACCTGGTGTGGACCAGTGGCATCTCCGCCTAGATGGCGAATTTCAGTCAGCCTCCGAGGTTGACTTCTACATCGATAAGGTATGGCTGCCCCCCTGGGCAAGGCCTTATGGGCACTCGCTATTCTGGGCATCTGGGACATATCACTGAACAAAATCAAGAAAGATTTCTGCCCTCGTGCTGGTATTGTAGCGTTTAAAAAGGAGATAATAAGTATTACCATTAAGTAAGCCATGTGGTAGTTTTAGAAGCTGCCTCTTGCTGTGGAGTAGGTCGGGGAGGTGGTGGTAGGAGACATGGGTTGCAGTATTAAGGAAGATGATCAGGATAGACTTTGTTGAGAAAGGGAAACTGAAGCCAAGACTTGGGGAGCCAAGGGCTTGACCTTCCAGCGAATACATATGGGTGTGCCACTTGTTAAAAAGACAGAATTTCTAGGAGGCTTAATCGAATTGGTGCGGGAGGTTGACCTTCCAGCAATACATAGGGTGGACTGTGAGACAGACGGTGCCAGTAAAGACTCCTGGGAGTGTTCAGGAGGACCTGGAGCTAAACTGGAAGCCCAGTAGAGCTAGAAGGAGGATTGGGAAAGTGAGCTGATGGTGTAAGACAAAGAAGTCCGGAGGCCTGAACAGAGCGTACTTGGGTGTGTCCAGGGTCCTTTTCATGTGACCCTGCAGCTGTCTCTTCCCCCACCCCAGATCAACAAGCAGAATGAGCAGATGCACGCGCTGCTGGCCATCGCCCTCACCATGTACCCCATGCGTATCGATGAGAGCATTCACCTCCAGCTGCGCGAGAAGTACGGGGACAAGATGCTACGCATGCAGAAGGGGGACCCGCAGGTCTATGAGGAACTTTTCAGCTACTCCTGCCCCAAGTTCCTGTCGCCTGTAGTGCCCAACTATGACAACGTGCACCCCAATTACCACAAGGAGCCCTTCCTGCAGCAGCTGAAGGTGTTTTCTGACGAGGTCCAGCAGCAGGCCCAGCTGTCTACCATCCGCAGCTTCCTCAAGCTCTACACCACCATGCCCGTGGCCAAGCTGGCCGGCTTCCTAGACCTCACCGAGCAGGAGTTCCGAATCCAGCTGCTTGTCTTCAAACACAAAATGAAGAACCTGGTGTGGACCAGTGGCATCTCCGCCCTAGATGGCGAATTTCAGTCAGCCTCCGAGGTTGACTTCTACATCGATAAGGTATGGCTGCCCCCCTGGGCAAGGCCTTATGGGCACTCGCTATTCTGGGCATCTGGGACATATCACTGAACAAAATCAAGAAAGATTTCTGCCCTCGTGCTGGTATTGTAGCGTTTAAAAAGGAGATAATAAGTATTACCATTAAGTAAGCCATGTGGTAGTTTTAGAAGCTGCCTCTTGCTGTGGAGTAGGTCGGGGAGGTGGTGGTAGGAGACATGGGTTGCAGTATTAAGGAAGATGATCAGGATAGACTTTGTTGAGAAAGGGAAACTGAAGCCAAGACTTGAAGAGGAAGAGCATTCCAGGCGGAGGGAGCAGTTAGAGCAGAAACCCCGCGGCCAGAGCAAGCCCAGACAGCTGCGCTGTGGCCGGAGTGGCCAGGGCGGAGCCTGGGGCGGGAGACGGGGCGGGAGAAGGAAGGAGGGGTGCTTTGTAGACTGTGGGAAGCCGTTGTCCTCACTTGCAGCACCCTAGGTTGGTGCTCCCTGGTTTTGAACTCACAGTGGAATTAGGCAGGATGTGCTCTTTTCCGTCTGACCTCTTTGGCTCAACATTCTCTTCGAGAGAAATGACCAGTCAGCGTTGTCTTACGTACCGGTAGTCTAGTCGTGCTTGTTCCGTGACGGTCCTGCGTCCGCTGCAGGTGTGACTGCAGGGTGTCTGTTCTCCTGCTGGCGGACATTTGGGTGGTTTTGGCTGTGAACAGTACACAAACGATCTTACAGGGTGGCTGTCATCGGTCTATCTTTGTTCTTTTTTTTTTTTTTAATTTTGTCTTCTTTTATTGGCTTTTTACTTATTTATTTTTATCCATCTCTACTCTTCTGCCCGTGTGGGCCTCCCATCGCAGTGACCTCTCTTGTTGCAGAGCACTGGCTCTGGGCGCATGCACTCCAGAGCTCTGGCTCATAATTGGACACACCAGTCCAGGCACTCTATGGCACATGGGATCTTCCCAGGCCAGGGATCGAACCGGTGCCCTTTGCACTGCAAGATGGACTCTTTACCTGCTGGACCACCAGGAAAGCCCCTTAAACTGTGTTCTTGAAGCAATACATTTATATATACTTGCGTATACAGTCATTTCTGACATAGTGCATAGGAAAAGAGGCAGCTTGAGGAGCATTGTTAGTTTTCTCTGTTGGTGGTTTTTGTTTTGTGGGTTTTTTAATATTTATTTGGCATCTTAGTTGCAGACAGGGGATCCTACTCGCATCATGCAGGATCTTCTGTGCATGGGCTGCTCTCTAGTTGAAGTGTGGGGGCTCTAGAGGACGCAGGGTTAGTAGTTGTGGTGCCCGGGCCCAGCTGTTCTGCGGCTTGCGGGATCTTAGTTCCCAGACCAGGAACCGAATCTGTGTCCCTTGCACTGCAAGGCAGATTCTTAACCGCTGGACCTTTTGAGTTGGAGATTTTGATGTGCTCGTGATTTTTTTAAGTTGTTTTGTTTTCTTAAGTTTTTTCCAGACTGAAAATGTGCTGGAGCTCTCAGGTTGTTCTTTGCATGAAATACCACCTTCCACCTGTTTGTTTGCACCATGTTGTACATGTACTCAAAAGTGAAGAAACTTCCCTTTTTTTCTCCCCTTTTTGCGCTTGTGGGATCTCAGTTCCCCCGCCCAGGACTGAACCTGGGGAATGCTAACCACTGAGCCATAGGAACTCCCAGGAAAACATTCTCTTCAGGCATGTTTGGAACCCTGATACGGACTTAAAACAGCCTGTTCAGAATTAGTAGATCAGGACTTCCCTGGTGGTCCAGTGGCTAAGAGTGCATGCTCCCCATGCAGGGGGCCCTGGTTCAATCCCTGCTCAGGGAACTAGATCCTACATGTTGCATCTAAGACCTGTTAACAGTCAAATAATAAAAATATATGTATATATATATATATTTTTTTTAATTAGTGGATCAGTATATTCGTCTCTTCTGGAATGTTCTTAGCCAATAAGGCTTAGATATTGTTTCTGTTCTATTCTCCTTCTGGAATTCTTTAATCTCTGTTAGACCTCACTCTATCCTCTGTGTCTCTTGAACGCCTCTTGCATTTTTCTGTCTCCTCTATTCTGAACACTTTTTTTTTAGATACTTTTCTTTTGATTAAACGTTCTATCCCTGTTCATCTATCTATCTGTTCAACTCTGTATCTAGCTTTCTTTTTTTGTTTTAATTAATGGTGCAGTGTTTCTATAAGAGCTTGATTATTGTTATTTTACTACATATGGTTCATTGTCCTTGAAAAAATATTTGTTGGTATTCTTTGAAGCCAGGGATGAACGTTTGTGCCTGTAAAGGGAATTTGCTTTTGTCTCCACAAGGTGCCTGGGAATATTATTGGTCTGGGACCACTGTAGACTGGGAACTCACCAGACTGAAGTTCCCAGGACCAACCAGGTGACAAGGCCAGGCGATAGCCTGTCAAAAGAATATTTCTCAGAGAGGAGTCATTTATGCTTCTCCCTCACCTTTGGCAGGCTTTGCTTGGTGTCAGAAGTGGGATGGCAGTTTACTTCTGAGGATGTATTAGGATTTCTGCATTAATTACAAGGATGGTCTGCTGTTAGACTGGCCTTCTGCCCAGGTTTTCTGGAATCAGCAGATGCCCTCAGTGCAGAATGGGTGTCTGTGTTTTGCTTGCAAAATGGTTTGTTTTCTCTTAAATGATTCTTCATTCTTTTGTCAACTCTTTGCTGCTATGAGGCAATTAAAAAAAAAAAAATCCTACCTTTTTTGTTGCTTTCAAAAAGTATGTTGATCTGCTACTCAACACACACACCTCTTAGAAATGCACAACCCTAAAAAAAGAAAGAAATGAACAACGCTGAGAGACAAACGCCTCTCGAGAACTATGCCGTACATATATGTGTGTTTCTCCATTGCTGTGAACTGCTTTTTGTTTAATCTAGATATTCTATTTTAAAATTTTATTTAAGTGTCGTTGATATACAGTGTTGCGTTAATTTGTGCTGTACAGCAGAGTGGTTGAGTTCTACATGTGTGTACATTGTTTTTCATACTCTTCTCCATTGTGGTTTATCACAGACTAGTGACTGTAGTCCCCTGTGCTCTATAGTAAGACCTTGTTTGTCCATCGTGGATATAACAGCTTACATCTAATAAATCCAAACTCCCAACTCTTAGACCTGTGTTCCAACAAAAATAAGCAGTCAGCTAATGTACACAACTTACTTTGAAACTGTCAAATTAAAAGTGTGTTGATCTAAACTTTAAAAAATAAACAAGTTTTTTTTTTTTAATGTTAGCCTCTTTTATTGATTCTTCATTTATCTATTGTCATCCATCTTCACTGTTTGGCCTGTATGGGCCTCCCATCTCAGCGGCCCCTCTTGCCGCAATGCACTGGCTCCGGGCGCATGCGCTGCAGAGCGCTGGCTCGCAGTTGGACACACTGGTCCAGCCGGTCTGCGATACGCGGGATCCTCCCAGGCCAGGGGCCGAACCAGTGCCCCCTACACTGCAGGGCGGACTCTTCACCCACTGGACTGCCAGGGAAGCCCTGATCTAAACTTTTTGCTGACAGTTTTTAAAGATAAAGTTAATGTAACAAACATCACCACTTTGTAGGGCAAATTCCTTGATTATTAGTATATTTTCCGTGTTGGGCAGCCACCTCTGCTTTAAGTCTACGATGTTTCCCTCATCCACAAATAGGAATCCCATCCATTAGCAGCATTCCCAGTTCCCCACCCCCTGCAGTCCCCGGCAAATCAGTAATCGGCTTTGTCTCTGTGAATTTGTCTTCTCTTGATACTGTCTAAAGACTAGAATCATGAAATTTGTGGCTTTTTGTGTTTGACTTCTTCTGTTGAGCTTTTCAAGTTTCATCCAGGTTGTAGCAGTTATCAGTGCTTTACTCCTTCTATGGCTGAATAATAACTTCACACCTCATTCTGTTCATCCAGTCATTCATTAGGTGCTGAACAGCTGTTTGCACATTTGACTGTTCTGGATAACACTACTATGAGTTTTTGTGAAAGTATGCTCTTGGGTTTATGTACCTAGCTCTAGAAAACCTTGTGCTATTGAAAGATGCCAGAAACAAAAGAATATATGTAGTATGATTCTGAAATAGGTTAAACTAATCAATTGGGTGGATCAAGGTGGTCCCCTCTTGGGTTGGGGATGTGGATTCACTCAGAAGGCTATGAGGAAACTTTCTAGAGTTGCTTGGTCAGTTTGGGGAGTTTGTGTTGGGAAGCTCATCTTGCTACACCAGATCTGCTCATTTTAGACTTTGGCTTCTGGAAGGGTTGGTGTTCGGCAGAACTTGGCTGTCCCTGCCATAAACAGACTCTCTGAAAGCAGAGACGTGTCAGTAGTGGAAGTTTTTAAGTTGTGTGGGTTTTGTTGGTTTTATTGGTGCGGGAGTTGGAGTTTGTTTGTTTCGCCATGCAGCTTGCTGAATCTTAGTTCCCAACTCATGTCTTTAAAAATCAAAACCATCCATCCCCTGCGGTGCTGCATGAGCTACCTAAAATTCTGTTTGAAATTTTCCCCAGTGCCTGACATTCTTGGTTCGTCTCAGTCACCTGCTGCGTTCCTTTTAGTGAGCAGCCGAACTAGTCCTAACCAACTGGACTGTCTTCTCCCGAGAGTTAGCAAGTTCGTTATTAGAAATAGAATTTTGCTGCGAGGTTATATTCACATTAAATCAGTAATATGATTTATTTATTTATTTATTTTTTAAACCTTTATTTTACTTTTAACTTTTACAGAGTTTTGTTGTTTACAGATATGTATGTTCTCAGATTAGTCATATGTAAGTAATATGATTTAAAGTCTCTACGTGAAAATGTTTTTAATTGCATATTATTGTTCTTACTGGCTCAGGTTTATCTTTGGCAAAATGCTGCTTTTTGATGTGTTCTTTTGCTTTTTCTTTTCATCTTTGACTTGTAAGAAAAAATCAAGATACGCAGAAAGTTCTTGGGTCTTAACCTAGATTATATAGGAATTGACAAGAAAACTGTGCTCATCAAAATCTTTTGAGCTAAAAAACCGTTTAAAATCTAAACTAACTTGCAACTTACAAATAGTATCTAAGAATTAAAATGCTATTTTAAGTGTTACTGTTGCCAACAGATTTCATGTCCATTAAAATAACTGTAAAATAAAGATAAAGGAATTAACATGAAGAACATATAACAGCGTCTACAAAGAAAGAGCTGCTCCTGACGGGTGATGCTCTTCCCTAGGGGTTTCACCGAGCACTCAGCGTGGCTGGGGTCTGCAGTCTGTGAGAGACTCTCCCTCACTGCTCCTCTCTGTCTGCTTCTCCCTCAGGACATGATCCACATCGCAGACACCAAGGTCGCCAGGCGCTATGGGGATTTCTTCATTCGGCAGATTCACAAATTTGAAGAGGTAAGAGGTGTGGGGAGCCGTGGGGGGGCGGGGGGGGCGCGGCTGGAGACAGTGGCAGGAATTGGGTGGGGAGTTTGAATGTTTTATTTCTCATTTCTCTTCTCAAGAGAGCCTGAAATTGGCCCTCGAAGTTTCTGAGCTAGTCTGGCCGGCTGCTGGGCTCTGAGGGCGGGGCTGGGCCTGTAGGAGCTGCTGCCTCAGCCTCCTCCGGAGCATCTCTCTCCAAGGCCTCCCTCCGCGGGTGGCCGGCTCTTCGCCCTCCCTGTTATTTCCTAATATGGGTGGATTCCTTCCCTGCTCTTACCGTCCCTCCCTGTCTGGCACTGACTCCTTGACTCAGACAGGTCTCGCCAGTTTCTGCAGGCAGAGACCGTGAGCTCTGTTTCTACAGACTTGATGCGTTCCATGTCCTGTCCTCGGAGTGGCCGCGTGAGCCCCGTTCTGTGCCCGTGGCCAGAGCCACTGTGTCCTGGTGCCGAATCCTCCAACAGAGGGCACTGCTGGACTTCGGCCTGTGCTCCAGGACTCCTCCTGCGGGAGAGGAGCACAGCCCTGGCAGGGCTGGCCACCCCGGGGCCCTTTCCTGCCTGTGGAGTGGAGAGCAGCATAGGTGTGTGTGTGTGCTGAGTGTGAAGGCAGGGTGAACACGCCGCGTGAACTGCGCGGTGCCGCGAGAGCGTTGGTGGGGCTCTGACTGGGCGTTTACACGTGGCAGTAGACCCCGTGCCCACGGCAGGGGCGGCGCGGCAGTCTGGCCTGGTGACTGTGCACCGCCGGAGAGGGCTGGGTGGGGACGCCCTCCATCAGACGTTGCTTTGCTTTCTCTTCCAGCTTAATCGAACCCTGAAGAAGATGGGACAGAGACCCTGAGTATACGAGTGTATTCACACGCGACACTCCTCAGGGACCTGTTTGGCTGTCATTGCAGGTGGTGTTTTGTCACCATGAAGCCTTTGCCCAGCTCAGCCATCGGCCAGGCACCTGAGCTGAAAGTTTTTGAATCAAGGACTGGAATGTTTTAGTCGGTCTCAATAAAGGATCTTCTTTGGAGTCAGATTTGTCGTCTCATCCTTGTTGGGAAGCATCTGTGGATAAGGATACTATATGTAATTTCCATTGTGTCATGAAATACTTCTTCCTGATGCAGTAGTTATTGGTGTTTAAACCGAATTCATTAATCCCTGTATTCATAAAACATTATACAGGATTCAGGACATTTTGTATTTAGTATCTTATCTGCATCTCAAAGGAATCCTGTGAGCACTAACCTGCCATAATTTGCATGCATATTTTGCAAGTGCTGGGTTTTGGGAAGGAACTACTGAACAGCCTCTGCCAGGATTGCTGAGAGGAGTTCAGGTGCACGGCCTCACTGTGCAGCTCGGGTTTAGTAGTAGGGTCCCCCAAGACCCGGAGTTAAATGACACCTGAGGTCATGCAGTTACATGGAACTTACGCAGTGGGCAACAGGTCTCGCCATTTTGCACCGTGAGCTCTGTTTCTACAGACTTGATGCGTTCCATGTCCTGTCCTCGGAGTGGCCGCGTGAGCCCCGTTCTGTGCCCGTGGCCAGAGCCACTGTGTCCTGGTGCCGAATCCTCCAACAGAGGGCACTGCTGGACTTCGGCCTGTGCTCCAGGACTCCTCCTGCGGGAGAGGAGCACAGCCCTGGCAGGGCTGGCCACCCCGGGGCCCTTTCCTGCCTGTGGAGTGGAGAGCAGCATAGGTGTGTGTGTGTGCTGAGTGTGAAGGCAGGGTGAACACGCCGCGTGAACTGCGCGGTGCCGCGAGAGCGTTGGTGGGGCTCTGACTGGGCGTTTACACGTGGCAGTAGACCCCGTGCCCACGGCAGGGGCGGCGCGGCAGTCTGGCCTGGTGACTGTGCACCGCCGGAGAGGGCTGGGTGGGGACGCCCTCCATCAGACGTTGCTTTGCTTTCTCTTCCAGCTTAATCGAACCCTGAAGAAGATGGGACAGAGACCCTGAGTATACGAGTGTATTCACACGCGACACTCCTCAGGGACCTGTTTGGCTGTCATTGCAGGTGGTGTTTTGTCACCATGAAGCCTTTGCCCAGCTCAGCCATCGGCCAGGCACCTGAGCTGAAAGTTTTTGAATCAAGGACTGGAATGTTTTAGTCGGTCTCAATAAAGGATCTTCTTTGGAGTCAGATTTGTCGTCTCATCCTTGTTGGGAAGCATCTGTGGATAAGGATACTATATGTAATTTCCATTGTGTCATGAAATACTTCTTCCTGATGCAGTAGTTATTGGTGTTTAAACCGAATTCATTAATCCCTGTATTCATAAAACATTATACAGGATTCAGGACATTTTTGTATTTAGTATCTTATCTGCATCTCAAAGGAATCCTGTGAGCACTAACCTGCCATAATTTGCATGCATATTTTGCAAGTGCTGGGTTTTGGGAAGGAACTACTGAACAGCCTCTGCCAGGATTGCTGAGAGGAGTTCAGGTGCACGGCCTCACTGTGCAGCTCGGGTTTAGTAGTAGGGTCCCCCCAAGACCTACGGAGTTAAATGACACCTGAGGTCATGCAGTTACATGGAACTTACGCAGTGGGCAACCTCTCTCGTCCTCAGTGAGTTTGGAGCTACTGCTTGTCTGCCGGAACCGTCACAGCCCGTCACGACTGAGCTGTCTGCTTTCACATTCTCTCCCGCCCCTCCTGTGAAGAGCCGTATGGAATCTGCCGTCTAACAGCTAAAGTACAGGTCATATAGGCCTATGATAATTGAAACGTCACTGACATTGTCTTAGGTAACTCCCCAACAAAGACCAAGTGTTCTTGGAGCTGTAAGAATTTGGTATTCAGGGGTAAGCCCTCAGAATGGTCTGCATACCATGTATACACTATCACTTTGGAGATGTGAAATCCTGAACTTACTGATAAGGAAAGTGAGGCTTAGTGTAAGGTAGTAAAGACAGGTCTTTCATTTCCCAAACTTGTGTTTTTATCTTAGAAAGTCCAGTCCTAAGACTGGTAGCAAGAGAGGCTTCCCCGGTGACAGTGGTGATTCTGCCTGCCACTGCAGGAGACCTGGGTTGAATCCCTGGTTCAGGAAGATCCCCCATGACATGGAGCAACCAGGGCCGTGCACCGCAGCTACTGAGCCCACGCCCTAGAGCCCAGGAACTGCCACTGCTGAAGCCTAAACGCCCAGAGCTTGTGCTCTGCAACAAGAGAAGCCACGGCAATGAGAAGCCCTTGGGTTGCAGATGGAGAAAAGCTCCCACTCGCTGCAACTAGAGAAAAGCCTGCACAGCATGACCCCTGCACGACAGAACATATGTCAAACATCACAGAGCATAAAACCCTTAAAAATAAAAGACTGGTAGCAAGAGGTGAAAGAGCAGTGGCTATCCCATCAAGATCTGCAGGGTTTGTGTCATCTCCAGAGCGAGAGGCCGTTTCCTTGGGAGGGGGTAGCTGGCGAGGCTGCTCCCCGCCACCCAGGGACGGGGTGCTGTGGGCACTCCCGCTAGGCTTTGGGATCACCTTGTACGTGGCTGGCTCCCTTTGAGTTTTCTGGTTATGAGGAGCTAGAGAACATGGAAGATCCACTGACTCGAAAGCATGACAGCTGGATTCAAGTCTGAACTGGGTCCTATTTACTGCGTGACCGCTGGTCTGGGAGCCTTATCTAGAAATGAAGATCTGCCTGCCCACGTTGAGAGATGTGAGTGGGCTGTGTTGCTCACTGCTGTGAAGCCCACCTGAGGACCCCTAGAGGCTGCAGCTGGGCAGAGCTGGGCCCGGTCCACGGCCTCAGCATCGGGACGACAGTGGCTGGAACCGGGTGAACTGGCTTCCTTAGCTGGGGTATCCCCTGTCACCCTGGGTGGACACGTGTATGACTCTTGGCGTGGAAGCTCCTGCCCCCAGGTCACTGAGCCCTGGGCCTTGCGTGCACATGAGGGTGTTGGATGTTAGTCGCTCAGTCATGTCTGAGTTTGAGATGCTATGGATGGTAGCCCATCAGGCTCCTGTGTCCATGGGATTCTCCAAGCAAGACTAGTGGAGTGAGTAGCCATTCCCTTCTCCAGGGGAGCTTCCCCGCCCAGGGATTGAACCTGAGTCTCCTGCATTGCAGGCTGATTCTTTACCATCTGAGCCATCAGGGAATGAAATGAGAGTAGTGTCTGCTTTAATGGGCAGTCAGAAATAAATCAGGTGCTGTTACCCCCTACCCTCAACCTTTAATTCATAAACTCTTCTGAATCCTTGCTCCCTACTGATATTACTGCTGGTAGTTGATTCAGTAGTTACTGAATGCTGGTCCCTGAGAAGATAGGCCCATGTCCTAACACTTGGAACCTATCACCAATGTGTGGAGAAAGGTCTTCACAGATGTGAGTGAAGGATCTGAAGATGACTTATCCTGGACTATCCCAGTGGCCCTTAAGTCCTTAGACTCACAGACACACAGGGAGGAAGAAGGCCATAGAAAGGCAGAGATTAGAGCCACAAGCTAAGCCACAAGCTAAGGAATACCTGGAACCACCAGCAGCTTCAAGAGATGTGGCCTCCCGTAGAGCTGGTACCTTGATTTTGGACTTTGAGCTCCCAGAACTGTGAAAACAAGTTTCTGTTGTAACCACCAACTTCGTGGTGATTTGTTACAGCAGCTCTAGGAGTCTCACACAATGCTTGCTGTGTGTCAGGACCGCTGTAGGATTTTTTTCTTCTTTATAGTTATGGCTCACGGGCTTAGTTGCTTCGCAGCATGTGGGATCTTCCTGGATCAGGATCGAACCCATGTCTCCTGCATTGGCTGGTGAACTCTCCACCTGAGGACCCCTAGAGGCTGCAGCTGGGCAACCCGGTCCACGGCCTCAGCATCGGGACGACAGTGGCTGGAACCGGGTGAACTGGCTTCCTTAGCTGGGGTATCCCCTGTCACCCTGGGTGGACACGTGTATGACTCTTGGCGTGAAGCTCCTGCCCCCAGGTCACTGAGCCCTGGGCCTTGCGTGCACATGAGGGTGTTGGATGTTAGTCGCTCAGTCATGTCTGAGTTTGAGATGCTATGGATGGTAGCCCATCAGGCTCCTGTGTCCATGGGATTCTCCAAGCAAGACTAGTGGAGTGAGTAGCCATTCCCTTCTCCAGGGGAGCTTCCCCGCCCAGGGATTGAACCTGAGTCTCCTGCATTGCAGGCTGATTCTTTACCATCTGAGCCATCAGGGAATGAAATGAGAGTAGTGTCTGCTTTAATGGGCAGTCAGAAATAAATCAGGTGCTGTTACCCCCTACCCTCAACCTTTAATTCATAAACTCTTCTGAATCCTTGCTCCCTACTGATATTACTGCTGGTAGTTGATTCAGTAGTTACTGAATGCTGGTCCCTGAGAAGATAGGCCCATGTCCTAACACTTGGAACCTATCACCAATGTGTGGAGAAAGGTCTTCACAGATGTGAGTGAAGGATCTGAAGATGACTTATCCTGGACTATCCCAGTGGCCCTTAAGTCCTTAGACTCACAGACACACAGGGAGGAAGAAGGCCATAGAAAGGCAGAGATTAGAGCCACAAGCTAAGCCACAAGCTAAGGAATACCTGGAACCACCAGCAGCTTCAAGAGATGTGGCCTCCCGTAGAGCTGGTACCTTGATTTTGGACTTTGAGCTCCCAGAACTGTGAAAACAAGTTTCTGTTGTAACCACCAACTTCGTGGTGATTTGTTACAGCAGCTCTAGGAGTCTCACACAATGCTTGCTGTGTGTCAGGACCGCTGTAGGATTTTTTTTTCTTCTTTATAGTTATGGCTCACGGGCTTAGTTGCTTCGCAGCATGTGGGATCTTCCTGGATCAGGGATCGAACCCATGTCTCCTGCATTGGCTGGTGAACTCTCCACCACTGAGCTACCAGGGAAGCCCCGCGCTGTAGGATTTTATGCACAGAAGGTTGGCTCTTTTTTCCTACAAGTGAGCCAACCAAGCATTGCTAAGTAAGAAGGAAAGAGAGTTGATAAACCAAAAGCCCTAAAAAGCAATTTAGTTTTAATTAAAAAGAAAACAACAGAGTCCCTGTCTGCATCTTAAATTCTAATGGGTAGAGGCTGGTTATAAACTATGCACAGCATGTTGGATGGTGATGTATCTTACAGGGAAAAATCAAGGACAGGAGTTACTGTTTTGACCTGGGTGGTCTGTAAAGTCACACTGATTGGCATCTTTGGGCAGAGACCCAAGGGGCAAGGAGGCCACGTTGCAGATACCCGGAGGACATGTTAGGAAGTGGAGACTGCAAGTGCAAGGGTCCTGAGGTCAGAGCCTGTTGTGTGTGTTGAGAGAGTGCAATGAGAAGGCCAGTTGGAGCAGAGCTAGCAAGGGGGTGGGAGGAAGGGTTCTGGGTCACAGAGAGGCCTGTGGAGGCCGAGGGCTGCGGGAGTGAGTCAGGAGGCCATTCTCCCTCAGGAGGTTACACAGAATGCAGGTCAGCCCAGTTCTAAAGTCTGAGCTGTCTCTGAGATGTAAGAAAAGCCAAAAGCAGGCTCTTAGTTAATATGTATTAAATCCAAACATTGATAGAGCTCTTGGTAACTTTCCAAGCACTTCATCTGTTACCTTGCTGGTTTCTACTGAGTGGCAGAGTGAGGATCCAGTGCCAGCCAGGCCTTCTTACCACCCGACTCCAAGCCGCAGTTCTGGCTCAGAGGCCCCACCTGATCACCCCAGCATTCACTTGTTTGGAATTCACCACCAGAGATTCGTATTTTACATCAGAGTCTCCTGAGTCCATTATTGATTTATGCCGGGTCAAGGTGTGCCGTGTCAGGCTCCTCAGGACTGTCCTACCAGGAACCCAGGGCCATTTCAGGAGCCGCTGTAGGATTTTTTTCTTCTTTATAGTTATGGCTCACGGGCTTAGTTGCTTCGCAGCATGTGGGATCTTCCTGGATCAGGGATCGAACCCATGTCTCCTGCATTGGCTGGTGAACTCTCCACCACTGAGCTACCAGGGAAGCCCCGCGCTGTAGGATTTTATGCACAGAAGGTTGGCTCTTTTTTCCTACAAGTGAGCCAACCAAGCATTGCTAAGTAAGAAGGAAAGAGAGTTGATAAACCAAAAGCCCTAAAAGCAATTTATTTTTAAATTTAATTCAAAAGAAAACAACAGAGTCCCTGTCTGCATCTTAAATTCTAATGGGTAGAGGCTGGTTATAAACTATGCACAGCATGTTGGATGGTGATGTATCTTACAGGGAAAAATCAAGGACAGGAGTTACTGTTTTGACCTGGGTGGTCTGTAAAGTCACACTGATTGGCATCTTTGGGCAGAGACCCAAGGGGCAAGGAGGCCACGTTGCAGATACCCGGAGGACATGTTAGGAAGTGGAGACTGCAAGTGCAAGGGTCCTGAGGTCAGAGCCTGTTGTGTGTGTTGAGAGAGTGCAATGAGAAGGCCAGTTGGAGCAGAGCTAGCAAGGGGGTGGGAGGAAGGGTTCTGGGTCACAGAGAGGCCTGTGGAGGCCGAGGGCTGCGGGAGTGAGTCAGGAGGCCATTCTCCCTCAGGAGGTTACACAGAATGCAGGTCAGCCCAGTTCTAAAGTCTGAGCTGTCTCTGAGATGTAAGAAAAGCCAAAAGCAGGCTCTTAGTTAATATGTATTAAATCCAAACATTGATAGAGCTCTTGGTAACTTTCCAAGCACTTCATCTGTTACCTTGCTGGTTTCTACTGAGTGGCAGAGTGAGGATCCAGTGCCAGCCAGGCCTTCTTACCACCCGACTCCAAGCCGCAGTTCTGGCTCAGAGGCCCCACCTGATCACCCCAGCATTCACTTGTTTGGAATTCACCACCAGAGATTCGTATTTTACATCAGAGTCTCCTGAGTCCATTATTGATTTATGCCGGGTCAAGGTGTGCCGTGTCAGGCTCCTCAGGACTGTCCTACCAGGAACCCAGGGCCATTTCAGGAGCCCAGGGTCTCACAGAGGCACTGTGTGAACGCCCGGCTTGGGCGGCTTCCTAGTGTCTTGGCCCGCGTCCAGCCGCAGAGCTGGGCAGCCGGCAGCCTTGTGAGGGGGCAGGCGCAGCTGAACTCCGCCTGGTACCATTTGAGGAATGCAGGGCATTAAACAGCTGCAGTCAGCTCGTAAGACTTATTCCAGCTTGCCTGGAGTCGATGAAGCAGGCTCATGATCCTCCCACGTGTAATGGGAGTGGGGATTTTTTTGGTTTTGAATGTAATTGACTGCATGGGGTCTTAGCTGCGGCACACAGAATCTTTTTGCTGTGGTTGTTGTGGCACGTGGGACCTAGTTCCCCGACCCAGGATGGAGCCCTGGCCCCCTGCGTTGGGAGTGTGGAGTCTTAGCCACTGGGCCACCGGGGAAGTCCAGTTACTAGCAGTTCCTGCACCAACCACAGAAAGCGGCGCAGTAAACTGTGTGGACTTGGTCTTGGCCAGGCCTGGGTTTGAATCCTGACTCCCCGCGCTAGCTGTGTAGCCATGGGCGAAGGTACTTAGCTTCTCAGTGCTTTACTTCCTCATCTATAAAAGGGGGTAACACGTCCCTTAACGAAATTATATAAGGTACTTAGCACAGCACCTGGCCATTGTGTGCAATTGGCGAATGAAGTCCCTTGGTATTAGCTTGGAATCATGACCTTGGAAATCAGAGCCACAGATTATTTGACTAAGCAAGGCTGTTTCCTGGCGGAGCTTGGACGCAGAGCCTACTGACTCACCCAAGGGCATTCTCTACTGCCTTTTCCTTGGTGGACCCAAGGCAAGTCGGTGTGGGGACAGTGTCGAGGCCAGGGCACAGATAGCCTGAGGGGCTTGTCTAGAATAGCCCAGCCAGAGAAGAGCCGGGGCTCATGCAGAGTAGTGACGGGGAGGGGTTGCCCGTCATCTGGCCTTTGCAGCTCGGAAGACAGTGGACCCACACTTGAGATGGGGGCGGACAGAGCAGGCTGAAACAGGCACATGCAGGTGGGCAGCAGTACGCGTTCAAGGACCTGTGGCACATCCTGGTGGAGATGCCTCAGGTGTAAGAACTTGCACAGAGGCAGGGCATGGCTGAGGCCAGAATCCTGGTCTTTCAGCCCCAAGGCTGCAGCTGATTCCTCACCACACAGACCAGCCTCCTGTGGGCTTGGATCCCTTCCCACAGCGTGGACTGACTGTGAGTCCAAGAGAGGGCTGCTCATTTTGCTCCAAATAAAAGTTAACTCTCAGGTCTTAGCTTGTGCATTTTTTTTTTTCAATTATTGGAATAAATATAATCTTTCTTTATTGTGCCTGTGTAAAGGAAAACATTCAATTAAGATACATTTAATTGCAAACATCTGATGATAAGAGGGGTTAAATCCTTCAAATAACTATATTACAGCCCATCTTCTGTACTTTTAGTGGACTTTTATTTTCTGAAAATAAACTAAATAAAATCGCAACAATTTTATATGTACATGAGCATACAATGCATAACATGTATACACACACACATATATTTACACAGTCTGTGAATTCTTACAGTTCAGGGTATAAGCACATACCACACATATTTTTCATCAGCTATGTGAAACATCTGTTAGAACTGAATGTGTCTTCTCTGCCTCAACTTTATTTTTGTAGTCTCCCTCAACTGCCCCTGTGTGTGTGTTTTCAATCACTCAATCCTGTCCAACTCTTTGTGACCCCCATGGACTATAGCTCGCCAGGCTCCTTTGTTCATGGAATTTTCCAGGCAAGAATACTGGAGTGGGTTGCCATTTCCTTCTCCGCTTGTGCATCTTTTCAGTCAGTTTAGACAGTTATGGGGACTGATGAATCGTCCCAGAGCAGACTTCCCTCCTTCGCCTGAACTCCAGAAGGAGCCAGAGCTTTGGTACCAGCAGTGGCCCCTGGCACCGATCCACCTTCTCGGGGAGTGCAGACCAGTTTGGGTAAGTCTCTTCTGGTTCTCGGCTCTCCTGTATTGGTTGAGATCATGAGTTTTAGTTGGTGGTGGAACAGGTTACCTGCCCCTCCAGCTGAAAGATACGATACAGGGCGGGGGACAGTTGAAATAAACTGGGGTATACCCCACTCACTAGACACTGGGTGAGGCTCAGCTGAAAGACACCGAGAAATAGCTACCCAGTTGAAAGATACTGGAGGTGGGAGGGGCTGCTGAAAGATACCGGGGCAAGATACCCACCCCCATGAAAAGATACTGGGTGGGCTGGCGTGATAGAAAGAAATCGAGGAATACTCAGGACTTGGCTGAAAGACACCGAGGTTGGTCCATTGTAGGGAACTGAGTGGTCTTGGTTGAGTGGTTAGCTAGGAGCTGGTCTGACACTTTTCCTCAATTCAGCTGTCTTTATAGAGTTTGTCAGGGTAAAAGTGAGGAGACTACATGAGAGCCTTGCTCCAAAGAAAAGGGTCGAGACTCCTCCTGGCTGGTTGTGGTTTCCTCAGGTGACTGAGAAATCTACCGGAGTCCTCATAGAGAGCTGTGGTGCCCTAGGGGAAACCCACTGATTAACTAAAATACTTGCTCATCTGAAAGACGCAATAAGAATTGGCCATGCAGGGCTTCCCTGGTAGCTCAGTGGTGAGGAGTTCACCTGCCAATGCAGAAGACATGAGTTCGATCTCTCCACACGCCATGGAGCAATTAAGCCCACAAGCCACAACTATGGAGCCTGTGCTCTAGAGCCTTGGAGCCGCAACTATTGAGCCCTTGTGCCACAATTACTGAAGGCTGTGTGCCCTAGAGCCCGAGTTCCGCAACGAGAGAAGTCACTGCAACAAGAAGTCTGCTCACCTCAACTAGAGAGTAGCCCCCACTCCCTGCAACTAGAGAAGAGCCCGTGTCAGCAGTGAAAACCCAGAATAGCCAAATAATAATAATAATAATAAGGATTTAACAAAAAAATAATCTAAGAAATTGAAAAAAATGAAAAAAGAAAGAAAAGAATAAAGTAATAGAAATAAAAAAGAAATAAAAATATTAAAAAAAAAAAGAAAAAACGGAAGAAGAAAAAAGGAAAAAAAAAAAAAGGAATTGGCCATTCAGTCATCTGAGTAGCCATGGTGGTCTTAGATTGCTGGCGGCAGAATCTGAGACACGTAAGAGGCGCTGAAATGGCTCTGGGATGCCTCCTGGAGAAGTTAAGTTCACAAACAGCCCACAGGCCCACCACACAATTTCACTAGTGACTTTTATCCCTGACAAATTCAACTTAAAATGGAAAATATAATCTCAAAAATACAAACGAAGGGTGTCAGAAAGTCAGCCTCTGACTAACACTGCAGTCAGATTCACGTACAATAGATACAGAGCTCATACTTGAAGTACCTAGTTAATTGGGGAAATTATACTAAAGGAAATCTTAACCAAAATGTCTGAATTAGCATTCTTTTTTTTTTTTTTTTTTAAGATTTATTTATTTATTTTTGGCGGGGGTTGGGTTGGGGAGGGAGGGGAGCGGGCAGGCCACTTCTGTTGGTCTTTCTCTATTTTCATCCGTCTTTGTTCTTTGGCTCCTGTGGGCCTCCCATTGCGGTGGCGTCTGTTGTCGCAGAGCGCCGGCTCTGGGCACATGCGCTTCAGAGCTCCGGCTTGGTCATTGGACACATCAGTCTAGCCACTCCGCCGCACGTGGGATCTTCCCAGGCCAGGGATCGAACCGGCGCCCCTTGCACTGCAAGGCAGTGTCCTTACCCACTGGACCACCAGAGGAAGCCCCTTGGCGTTCTTTTGATATTCTAAAATTGATAATTTCTCACTCACGGTTGGAAAAAGCCAGCTGTAAGATCAAGCAGACTGAATGGAATGCTTACTTTGGTATCTAGAAGGTTTTAAAAAAGGAAACAATAGAGTAACTTATTTGCAGGAAACTAACAAGAAATTGCTTGAAAGTGTATCAGAACTAAAAAGTTGCTAGCACTGACTGCCAGGTCGCAGGTCTAGTGGGACTAGGAAGCCATGTCTGACATTTTTGTCATTTGGCTTTTGATTTCTGGGCATCACTTTGCCTTTTGTTTTATTTGCGATGTGATTTCCAACTGGTGAGATTCTGGTTTGGTTTGGTTGGTTTGGTTTGAGTGTGCAGAGATCTGGTACAAACTGTTCGAGCTAAAATGGGGATCACTGTCTGTAAGATTCCACACCCCACCTGGAAAACCCTTGGAAAAAATTTGTAAATGACTGGTCAACTTATAACTATGATCCCATGGCAAAGAAAGACGGCCTAAAAATATTAACTCTCTGTTGCCACCGGATGGGTAAATGGACTTGAATTCCCTTATGTACTGGACTTTTCTATCATTAACAGCCTGGGGCTGGCCAAACTAAGACCCCCACATCCCCGGAGGGACAATCCCTGATGCGACCAATTTGCTCTGGTTATCAGGGCCAATTTGAGCACTATTTGGTCGAAATTTTGGAAAAAAAATTCTCTCTTAAACGAATTCTTGCCCTGAGGGAATTGTTGTTCCATTGCTCAGTTGTGTCTGACTCTTTGCAATCCCATGGACTGCAGCATGCCAGGCTTCCCTGTCCTTCACCACCCCCTGGAGCTTGCTCAGACTCAGGTCCACTGATTCAGTGATGCCATGCAACCCCCTCCTCCTCTGTCGTCTCCTTCTCCTCCTGCCTTCAGTCTTTCCCAGCATCAGAGTCTTTTCCAATGAATCGTCTCTTCGCATCTGGTGGCCAAAGTACTGGAGCTTCAGCTTCAGCATCCATCCTTCCAGTGGATATTCAGGGTTGATTTCCTTCGGATTGACTGATTTGATCTCCTTGCAGTACAAGGGAATAACTCCTCCTATGCCTTGACCTTGTGACTAGAGCTCTTTGAATCACTTACCTAGACCATCTCTAATTCTTTACACTGAAGGGGAAAAAAAACTGGGAATGAAACCTTTTTAAAATTTTCTTATTCCAGTTGTAATTTACAATTAGTGAATTTTCTATTGTGAAATTTGATTCATAACTAAGTTTGGAAAACATATCTATGAGATCCTTGTGTCTATTTGGGTATATGTGTGTTTCAGTAGGGCTTCTCAGGTGGCACTGTGGTAAAGAATCCGCCTGCCAAGGCAGGAGACAGAAGCAATGGGGATTTGATCCCTGGGTCAGGAAGATCCCCTGGAGGGGGCATGGCAGCCTGCCCCAGTATTCTTCCCTGGAGACTCCCATGGACAGAGAAGCCTGGAGGGCTGCAGTCCATGGGGCCGCAAAGAGGTGGACATGACTGAGCTGACAACTCGGCACAGCCCAGCGTGTCTGGGTGTGTGTCTTTGTCTTTGGATAATATCACCGAGATTTTTTTGTAATTGAGCTCTAATCTAATTGGTCTAAAAAAAGTAAACACTCGCAAATCGAACAATTCTAAATAGAAGAGAAATCAACATAAGTGAATTTCAGGTTCATGTGAATGGGGAAATATTCAGTATTAAATACCTGGTGCTAATGTTTTGTTTGTTGATCTAATATAGACATGCCTAAGAGTCATTAACATTAAGCATAATATTTTCATTGTGACTAGGCTTAATGTAAATTAAATATTGTTATGACTGTTACAAGTTTGTCGATAAGGAAAGTAACTCAAGTGAAGAAACATTTAAGGAAAGAAAATGTAAATGAAGCGTTTAGATAAACTCTACTAAGAATAGTTATACTTTAGGAATGTCTGTCTAAAATAGTCTCTCCAGATTTTGGTAACCTGAATTTCTAGGAGTGTGCTAAATTAAGTGATGGAAGCTCATTAAATAGCTAGGTCATTTCCAAATAAAATCAGACTCTGAAAGACTGATTACTGAAGATTAATTTCCTCTTACAAAGAATCAAAAGACCTTCTGGATTATTAATGAATAATGCATGGTACCATCCTGAGGTCTTTTTTTCTTTACAAATTGCCACTGGTATTCATGCTCACCAATCTATAGAATGCTAATATAAAGTATAAAGCTCAGTTCTTGGCTGCTTAAGGAAAGTAGGATGTGTGTATTCAGTAAAGAAGTGTAAGGAACGGAATTGCACTTTATGAAAGGAAAAGGAAGTAGGTTTGACTTACAGGTGGCTGTTTCAGGACGGGAGAGCAAAGTAATGGGTGCAGAAGGTGATAGGATTTATGAAAAGTGAACCTTGAGAGTTTTGTGCATGGTTAGGACTGACTAAATTTAACATAAATTTAATTGTTTACTTTTAAATTTAATAAAAGTAAGCTGGTGCAGGGCTTCTCTAGTGGTCCAGTGGGTAAGGACACCGCCTTGCAGTGCGAGGGGCGCCGGTTTGATCCCTCGCCTGGGAAGATCCCACATGCTGCAGAGCGGCTGGACCGATGTGTCCAATGACTGAGCCGGAGCTCTGGGGCGCATGCTCCCGGAGCCAGTGCTCTGCGACGACAGGGCCCACTGCGATGAGAGGCCCCCACGGGCCAAAGAACAAAGATGGATGAAAAATAGACAAATGAAAGACCAATAGAAGTGATCTGACCACCCCCCTCCCTCCCGACCCCCCGCCACCCCCCAAAAAAGTAAGCTGGTGCAAAAACTTGAATTTGTTTTTTTTCTCTGGTAAGAGGACCTGCTTTTATCAGATGCTGAATGGTTTTTTATAATAGATTTAAGTTTCTTTTCCTTTTAAATGATCTATTCTATATTTGCATTTGAAATCCTTTTTTGTTACTTTGGCTAAGTGAATAGCTGTTGTTTCTCTGTGACCTATGACCCTGTCTCACCAAGTGTTCTAATGTTTTTGATATTTTTTGACAAAACTTCCTAAGTCATTCTAATGAAGTGCTTTTGACTTCTACCTAAATTTGAGATGCTTCAGAGGGTCCCTGAAACATCCCAAAGAGAAATATTAAACCTAAGTAGATTCATTTGACATACGGAATTACATGGGAAGTATTGTCGAATAAGTAATAAGTCTCAGATTATAGTGTATGGCAAATGTTACTAATACAGATATCCTAGAAATTATATGGAGTTCCTAAAATTCTGCTATGTCCTGGTATTCTAATGGGAAACCTGATGACTTCACAAAGGTTAATGAAAGGACTGGCTGAACTGGCGAATGTTCTTATAATTTTTATGATTTCTATCTGAAAAATTACTGGTTTGAGTCCATTTTTTTTCCAGGTGTAAGGAAAACCTTCCCCTCAAACTAATTATGACTTACAATAATTTGGTAAAATTATATTTTTGTAAGCAAATTGAAATATTTACCTTTTCTCTCTATCTGATCCCTCGAGAGACTGGAAACTCTTCAGTAAATTAGGAAGGTTATCTCATTAATGGGTCTCACTAATGAGCTGGATGACCACTCACCTAGAACCAGACATCCTAGAGTGTGAAGTCAAGTGGGCCTTAGGAAGCATTACTAAGAACAAAGCTAGTGGATGTGATGGAATTCCAACTGTGCTACTTCAAATCCTAAAAGATGATGCTGTTAAAGTGCTACACACAGTGTGCCAGCAAATTTGGAAAACTCAGCAGCGGCCTCAGGACTGGAAAAGGTCAGTTTTCATTCCAATCTCAAAGAAGGACAATGCCAAAGAATGTTCAAACTACCGAACAATTGCACTCATTTCACAGGCTATCAAGGTCATGCTCAAAATCCTCCAAGCTAGGCTTCAACAGTACGTGAACAGAGAACTTCCAGAGGTACAAGCTGGATTTAGAAAAGGCAGAAGAACCAGAGATCAAATTGCCAACATCCATTGGATCGTAGAAAAAGCAAGAGAATTCCAGAAAAACATCTTCTGCTTCATTGACTACACTAAAGTCTTTGACTGTGTGGATCACAACAAACTGTGGGAAGTTCTTAAAGAGATGGGAATACCAGACCACCTTACCTACCTCCTGTGAAACCTGTATGTAGGTCAAGAAGCGACAGTTAGAATCGGACATGGAACAACTGACTAGTTCCAAACTGGGAAAGGAGTACGTCAAGGCCGTGTACTGTCTCCCTGCTTATTTAACTTATATGTAGAGAACATCATGTGAAATGCCGGGCTGGATGAAGTACAAGCTGGATTCAAGATTGCCAGGAGAAATACCTATTATCTCAGGTATGCAGATGACACCATCCTGTTGGCAGAAAGCAAAGAGAAACTAAAGAGCCTCTTGATGAAGGTGAAAGAGGAGAGTGAAAAAGCTGGCTTAACACTTAATATTCTAAAAACTGAGATCATGGCATCCAGTCCCATCACTTCATGGCAAATAAATGGACAAACAATAGAAACAGTGACAGACTTTATTTTCTTGGGCTCCCAAATCACTGTGGATGGTGACTGCAGTCATGATATTAAAAGATGCCTACTCTTTGGAAGAAAAGGTATGACAAACTTAGACAGCAGACATCATTGCCAACAAAGATCCATATAGTTAAACCTGTGGTTTCTCCAGTAGTCAGGTATGGTTGTGAGAGTTGGGCCATAAAAAAGGTTGAGGGGCTTCCCCTGGTGGTCCAGTGGGTAAGGACACCGCCTTGCAGTGCAAGGGGCGCCAGTTAGATCCCTGGCCTGGGAAGATCCCACGTGCCGCAGAGCGGCTGGACTGATGTGTCCAATGACCAAGCCGGGGCTCTGAGGCGCATGTGCCCAGAGCCGGTGCTCTGCGACGACAGAGGCCACCGCGATGGGAGGCCCACAGGAGCCAAAGAACAAAGATGGATGAAAATAGAGAAATGAAAGACCAGTAGAAGTGGCCTGCCTGTCCCCCTCCCTCCCCACCCTACCCCCCAAAGGGTAAATAAATAAAAAATGTTTAAAAAAATAATGCTGAGTCCCGCAGAATTGATGCCTTTGAACTGTGGTGTTGGAGGAGACTCTTGAGAGTCCCTTGGACTGCAAGGAGATCAAACCAGGCAGTCCTAAAGGAAATCAAGCCTGAATGTTCATTGGAAGGACTGATGCTGAAGCTGAAGCTCCAATACTTTGGCCACCTGATGCAAAGAGATGACTCCTTGGAAAAGACCCTGATGTTGGAAAAAAATGGAAAGCAGGAGGAGAAGGGGACGACAGAGGACAAGATGGTTGGATGGTGTCACCAAGTAAATGGACACGAGTTTGAACAAGCTCCAGGGGACAGTGAAGGGCAGGAAAGCCTGGTGTGCTACAGTCTATGGGGTCATAAAGAGTCAGGCACGACTGCACTGAATTGATATAATGGGTACAGAAATACAAAGAATTTTGGAGACCTTGAGAAGGGAGGAAGTCACCTATATCTCTTAGGCAATATCTGTGATAAGACTTTGGCATGATTTTTCTAGCCCTGAAAGCTTTTATTTTAAACGTTCAGTCTCAGACTCTTTTGTAAAAGTTTCAGCAAAGCAAAAACAAAACCTGTGATCAATTATGGTTATATAAATCATCAGGCCAAGTTTATTGAGACCAGAACTATTTCGCAAACAAATTAGTCTTAAGTTAGTTATATTTATAAGAACGAGGGTAGTTTTAGAGAGACAAAGATGTTTCAATGCATGTTAAATCCCAGTTTGTTAATGGAGGTTCTGTATCTACTAAGACTCACTTCCTATATAGTTCTCTGCTGTTATGGCATATTTATGTAAAATTTAACTGAATTAAAGGACATTATAAATTTGTTTCTGAAATTTATCTCAGTAATCTATCTTTGGATGAAGATCAGACACCTCATGACCTGCAAACCAAGGCTGGAAAAAAGACATAATTTAAGGGACCGTCTCCAACCTGGGTGGAAGGACCTTTTTCATCAGGTATTCTTAACTATCTCATACACAGTAAAATTGAAGGCAAATTGACTCTTGGATTAATTCCCACTTCCAAAGGCCCCTATGCTGGACTGGGCTATAGGAAGGACTGCTGACCTCAAATTTACCTTAAAATGACACTGAGCTTCCCTGGTAGCTCAGTGGTAAAGAATTCGCCTGCCAGTGCAGGAGTCACGGGTTCAATCACTGATCTGGGAAGATCCCACATGCTGTGGAGCCACTAAGCCCGTGAGCCACAACTATGGAGCCTGTGCTCTAGAGCCTCGGAGTCACAAAGATGGAGCCCATGAGCTGCAACTACTGAAGCCCGTGTGCTCTAGAGCCCAAGTTCCACAAGAGAAGTCACTACAACAAAAAGCCTGCTCATCTCAACTGGAGAGTAGCCCCCACTCCCGGCAACTAGAGAAGAGCCTGTGGCAGCAGTGAAAACCCAGAATAGCCAAAAATAAATAAATAAATAAATGAATAAATAAATAAAATTTATTTTGAAAAAAACCCAACACTGGGCTTCCTCTGGTGGTCCAGTGGGTAAGGACACCGCCTTGCAGTGCAAGGGGCGCCAGTTTGATCCCTGGCCTGGGAAGATCCCATGTGCCGCGGAGCGGCTGGACTGATGTGTCCAATTACTGAGCCGGAGCTCTGGAGCGCATGTGCCCAGAGCCGGCGCTCTGCGATGACAGAGGCCACCGCGATGGGAGGCCCACAGGAGCCAAAGAACAAAAGACGGATGAAAATAGAGAAATGAAAGACCAATAGACGTGGCCCGCCTGCTCCCCTCCCTCCCCAACCCAAACCCCGCCCAAAATAAATAAATAAATAAGTCTTAAAAAAAAAAAAAATCCAAAACCCAACACTCAAACAGAGGAAACTGCCCTACACTAAGATGAGAAGAAGACATCAGAAATAGGCAGCTTGAACCAAGATGTTGGACCTGATTTGTATGATCATTTATAATGTTTCTCAACTTTTCAGATCTTCGCATATAAATCAAATGTTTTCTATCATAGACAGGATACTACACTAGTTTAAGACTCAATCCAATTGTCGGGTTTGTGGTCAATTACCTGTGTCTAGCACTTCTGGGTTACCTTGGTGGATTTCTCCCTTCCAGGATTCTGATTGGATACCCCCTAGGAAATTTATTTTAGAAGAGACCTCAGTCTTGTTCTGTCTCCTCATGTTATTACTAGATGGGATCCTCTCATTTGGCCAATTAATACTGCCTGCTGTGATTCTAGAGGCTTCCCCAGTGGCTCAGTAGTAAAGAATCTGCCTGCAATTTAGGAACTATAGGAGACGCAGTTTCGATCCCTGGTCCAGGAAGATTCCCCTGGAAGAGGAAATGGCAACCCACTCCATTATTCTCGCTTAGAGAACCCCATGGACAGAAGAACCTGGCGGGCGACAGCCATAGGGTCACACAGAGTCAGACACACCTGAGCAATGAACGCTTTCACTTTTTCTGGGGAGACTGAACCCTGTGGTGCTGCAGCTGTGGACCTTCAACACCCCATGAGGAAGTTCAGGGCAGAATGAGGCACTCTGTGCTCCAGGGAATCCAGTGGAACAGGTCTTTCGATAGTTAGGTATTTTTAGGAACTGACTTCATGATCCCAATCTTTGCATCTCTTCATACTTGGAAAAGCACTAAATCCCTTCAAGATGACATCAGCGCACTGTGACTAGCTGAAAACCTCTTGTAAAGTAAGTCCCTGATTGCATCGAACTCCTCCTTTACCCAAATCCTGTATATTGGCATTCCCTGACTACCTCTTTGGAGCAGTCTCAGAGCAATCGGAGATGCTGTCTTCTGGGATGCATGTTTCCCCAAATAAAACTTAACTCGAAACTCGCAAGTGGTGCAATGTATTTTTTTAGTTGACCATCCGAAGTCTGATCAACCACTTTACTGATTTTTCCAGAAGAAGGTAGATAGGGAAGCAGTGAGTCAGCCCTGTTCCTGGGGCTCCACAGTCGTGCCTCTGAAGAGCCCAGCTGTCTGTATGTCTGGCCTGCCCCTTGATTAGGGCACCTCTCTCCCATCCCCGCCCCGGCTCCCACGTCTCTCCCTGGGGCTGGTGGACCTGCAGCGTGGACCGCTCCACTCTCTGGATGGGCAGGGGGCCCAGCTAAACATGTCCCAACGCTGCTCTCTTAGAAGCCGGAAGATTTCAGGCAGGTTGCTTAACTTTTCTGGGCCTCTGCTTCCTCATGAGTCAGTAGAGACTATGTCTCCCCTACCTGCCTCCCCCGGGCCCTGATTGGATACCCCTAGGAAATTTATTTTAGAAGAGACCTCAGTCTTGTTCTGTCTCCTCATGTTATTACTAGATGGGATCCTCTCATTTGGCCAATTAATACTGCCTGCTGTGATTCTAGAGGCTTCCCAGTGGCTCAGTGGTAAAGAATCTGCCTGCAATTTAGGAACTATAGGAGACGCAGTTTCGATCCCTGGTCCAGGAAGATTCCCCTGGAAGAGGAAATGGCAACCCACTCCATTATTCTCGCTTAGAGAACCCCATGGACAGAAGAACCTGGCGGGCGACAGCCATAGGGTCACACAGAGTCAGACACACCTGAGCAATGAACGCTTTCACTTTTTCTGGGGAGACTGAACCCTGTGGTGCTGCAGCTGTGGACCTTCAACACCCCATGAGGAAGTTCAGGGCAGAATGAGGCACTCTGTGCTCCAGGGAATCCAGTGGAACAGGTCTTTCGATAGTTAGGTATTTTTAGGAACTGACTTCATGATCCCAATCTTTGCATCTCTTCATACTTGGAAAAGCACTAAATCCTTCAAGATGACATCAGCGCACTGTGACTAGCTGAAAACCTCTTGTAAAGTAAGTCCCTGATTGCATCGAACTCCTCCTTTACCCAAATCCTGTATATTGGCATTCCCTGACTACCTCTTTGGAGCAGTCTCAGAGCAATCGGAGATGCTGTCTTCTGGGATGCATGTTTCCCCAAATAAAACTTAACTCGAAACTCGCAAGTGGTGCAATGTATTTTTTTAGTTGACCATCCGAAGTCTGATCAACCACTTTACTGATTTTTCCAGAAGAAGGTAGATAGGGAAGCAGTGAGTCAGCCCTGTTCCTGGGGCTCCACAGTCGTGCCTCTGAAGAGCC
This sequence comes from Tragulus kanchil, assembly GCA_022376925.1. NCBI lineage: Eukaryota > Metazoa > Chordata > Mammalia > Artiodactyla > Tragulidae > Tragulus > Tragulus kanchil. Next base: position 180,239,011 of record JAIOJX010000004.1, on the reverse strand, counting down.
CAGCTGTCTGTATGTCTGGCCTGCCCCTTGATTAGGGCACCTCTCTCCCATCCCCGCCCCGGCTCCCACGTCTCTCCCTGGGGCTGGTGGACCTGCAGCGTGGACCGCTCCACTCTCTGGATGGGCAGGGGGCCCAGCTAAACATGTCCCAACGCTGCTCTCTTAGAAGCCGGAAGATTTCAGGCAGGTTGCTTAACTTTTCTGGGCCTCTGCTTCCTCATGAGTCAGTAGAGAGACTATGTCTCCCCTACCTGCCTCCCCGGGCCCTCTGAGCTCAGCATAGGACACTCTAGACCAGGACACAAGCGTTTCTGTTACTCTTGTCTGTCCAAGCTCTCTTGGGTCGTGTCACGTGGAGACGAGGTGCGTCCTCGCTAGCATCTGTTCTACTTACAGGAAAAACAAGTTCCTCAGAGCTTCTGCAGAAAAGTCTCACTTTCTGTTTCAGACAGGAAGAGCGGCCTTGTTCACGGTTCTGTGTAGAGAGTCAGGTAAGCGGGAGACAAACCGTCCTTTCCTGGGGTCTGACAGCCTTGGCAGGGGTCTAACCTTCTGGTTGACTGAGATCTCTTCAGCTGGACAGCCCCTTCCTTGTCACTTGGTCCTCAGAGGCGAGAGGACCTTTCAAGGCCACCATGGCTCACCCTGCCTGTGTTTGACTTGCAGAGCAGGCGGGGTTGCTTCTGAGGAATGGCTGAGAGGGCTCCAGCCCCCGTGACCTCCACTGTAACCCCAGGCACCCCTAAAGAGTCCAAGCTTACACAGGTGCTGGCTTTGTTGGCCCCACTCTAGGTCAGGCCCTCTAGTCTCCCGCCCTGCTGCCAAGCTACAGGAGCCCAGTTCATACCCAAGCACCAAGCCTATCAGCTTTTGGGAAGAATCCAACACCAGCCCCGTTTACTGTCGTCAGAAGTGAGCTGGGAGCACTGCGAGAAAGAGCTGCTGGGGGTTGTGGACCTGGGGTCTCCAGGAGATTCTTGCTCCCCAAGCTCACAGGTCTATAACAGTGAATGAATGTTTTCAGTGAAAACGACACGTGCAGAGATGAGCCGGACTCCAGGCTGCCTCAATCAGCCAGCGGTAGATCTTTGTGGGGAAAGATTTTTGTGAAGTCAGAAAGAGCAGAATGGGGTCCTAACCACTTTTTGACATCTGTGTGGCTTCGAGCAGGTTTTTTTTTTTGGCCACTTCTATTGATCTTTCATTTATTTATCTTTGTTCTTTGGCCCATGTGGGCCTCCTATTGCAGTGATCTCTTTTGTTGCAGAGCAGCGGCTCTGGGCGCATGCGCCCAGAGCTCCAGCTCAGTAGTTGTACACATCGGTCCCGCCGCTCCGCAGCACGTGGGATCTTCCCAGGCCAGGGATCAAACCGGTGCCCCTCGCACTGCAAGGCGGTGTCCTTACCCACTGGACCACCAGGGAAAGCCCTCGAGCAGACTTTAACCTCTCAGAGTCTTGTCTTCATTATAAATGGGGATAACATGAAGCCCACAGAATTGTGAGGAATCAATGAGGTAACACACATCAACAGGAAACAACCTGCCCCCCAACACACACGCACACACACACACACACAATGTCTAGCATAAGGTTCATATTCAGTAAAGATTGACTATCAATATTTTTAAGGATCTCATAGTCGAACGAGGAGAGACACATATGCACAAATAAATGCCACACGATGTGAGTCACTGTTCAAATGCCACTTCCTCCATGCAGTCTTCGGGGATGTATCCTCCATCCCTGCACAGGAACTGAGAGGCTCCTCATGGAAGCCCTGGAGTGCTTTCATCTATTTCTAGATCACCTCCCTTGTCTTGTCTTTCTGCAACTGTTTACTTCATTATTTATGTCTGTCTCCCACCTTGGCCTGTCAGTCCCTCCAGGGTTGACCTGTGGAAAGTCCTCTCTGAAACTGCAAGAACTTCCCCTCCAGGTTCCATCTAACTCAAAGGTGCCACAGGCTTCTGTAAGAAGACCTGCAGTTGTGGCTTCTATCTGGGCCTGTCACAGACGGCTTCAAGGAGGAGGTGATCTCTAGGGTGGGCCTTGACGGCTGTGCAGGATTTGGAAAAGCAGCAATAGGCATTTCAGGAGAAGCTAGAACGGGTGAGGGGACAGTGTGGCAGGCTGAGACCTCACAAGCAGCCTGTCGTGAGGGGCGGGGGAAGGGGGTTCAGGTCCAGCTACTCCTCTCACGGACTCTACCACCCTGGGCAAATGCCGTCTCTCCTTGGCTCCAGTCTCCTGTGTGAGGAAGGGATTTGCTAGATATTCCCTAGGGGTCCTTTCTAGCCTGTATGTTTCAGTGGCTTCTTTGACCTGCCTCCCCTTCTGGGACAGACCCGGAAGGCAAAGTATGAGTCTCTCCCAGCTCAGAGAGAATGCTCCCAGTGACAGGCGGCTCGGGATCCCTTTGCTCTGGAAGGCCTAGTAGCAGAAGTGTTTCATGTTGAGGTGAGGATGCAAACCTGCTGCCCTAGTCCCAGACAGGTGTTCACGATGTGTCTCTGTGGAGAGCCGCAAGGTCTGTGGAGAATGGCTTAGAGTAGATGCGCATCCTCAGACATCGCTGGGATTCCAGGGAGCTCAGACTCATCAGGGTGGCTGGGATGGGACACCGGTGCTGTCCTGGCATGCTCAGGGCTTGCCTCTGGCCCCGTGAGGATGAGGAGAGTTGCGAAGTGGCTGCCCCGTCTGCCTCTGGGGCCTCCCACGTGCCTCGTGCTGCCCCAGGTCCCACAATGTTCCTATTGTCCACAGCACTGCCAGCCTGCCCTCCTGGGCAGCAGCTCAGAGCGCAGGGTCTGCGCAGGGCTCTGATGCCTGGGGTGCAGCCTGGATGGAAAATCAGGGTGGTCAGACACGGCTCTTGGAGTCAGAGAAGCCTAGAAAAAATGAAACCCTGGAATTTAAAGCTCACAGGTGCTGAGGCTCCGAGCTGCCCAGACAGGAAGGGTGGCCCAGCTCCTGAAGTCCTGCTCCCTCGTCTGCTCTTGTTTTCATGATGAAGTCATGCGTGTTCTACCTGACTTACCTGGATTTCCTGTTTTCCAGTGATCTGCTGTGGCCCCGGTGCTGTGTGCACACATTTCCTCTTGCTCCTTTGGGACTGGTTTTGTTTTAAAATTACAGCCCCATTTGTTTCTAGCACCGTTGGAAAAAAAAAACCTGTAAACAAGGTTGTGTTGGTATGGGAAAATCATTTTGTTTTTTCAGGTGACTGGTTAAGATTATAGCCAGAGCAAGAATCTAGCAATTATTCAGCAACAAATAATGGGTTCCAACCCTGGGTCAGGAAGATCTCCTGAAGAAGGAAATGGCAAACCACTCCAGTGCTCTTCCCTGAGAAATCCCATGGACACAGGAGCCTGGTGGGCTACAGTCAACGCCCTGGGGTGACAAAGAAGTTGGCCATGACGTAACAACAGCAACAAAGAGGAACTGAATATCCTGACCGTAGAAGAGTAGTTGCCAAGGCCTGGGCAGAGGGGGCGGGGAAAGGAATTGGGAGTCATTGCTAAGCGGGTACAGAGTTTTGAGGGTGATGAAAAGCTGCTAATGAAATACTGGTAACGGTTACACAGCTCTCTGAATAGACTGCAGCTCATTGCACTGTATAGGTCACAAGAGTGGACTTTATGGTGTGCGAATTCTATCTCAAGGCTGTCCTTTTAGTTATGCCTGCTGTCGTTACAAACTCAACCACAGAGACTTGTAAAAAGCGAGTCTGCCGCACCTCTGTCTCACTCCCCAAATGAACCGCTACTGGCAGCGTTTGGGTAAATTGTCTCCTTTCTTCCTGATGTTTTAAAGTTCCATATAGCTGCACACGTCAATGTTTATGCGCACATGTGTGTGCTGAGTCGCTTCCGTTGTGTCCAATCCTTTGCTACCATATGGACTGCAGCCTCGGGTCCTTCCATCCATGGGATTCCCCAGGCAGGAATACTGGAGTGGGTGCCATGCCCTCCTCCAGGGGATCTTCCCGACCCAGGGATTGAATCCGGTCTCCCGCATTGCAGGTAGATTCTTTACTGTCTGAGTCACCAGAGGAGTCATATATATATTTTGTTCGTTTGTTTGCTTGTTTCTTTTGCAAAAGTGGAATCATCATACTATATCTGTTATTCTGCCACTTCTGTTTTCACTTCTTTTGAGAATGTATTTCCATGACACTTTTCTTGACCACGCCACGAAGCACGCGGGATCATAGTTCCCCTATCAGTGATCGAACCCAAGCCCCCAGCATTGGCAGTGTGGAATCTTAACCAGTGGACCCCTGGGGAAGTTTTCCGCTTGAAAAATATTTTTTAATGAAGTATGTTTGATTTATAATGTTGTGTTCATTGCTCCACAGCGACGTGACTTAGTTATATATATATATATATATATATATATATATATATATATATACATACATACATACACATATATATGTATTTGTTTCTATTATGGTTTATCACAGTACAGTTCCCTGTGCTACCCAGTAGGATCTGGCTTCCAGTACACATTTTTAAACAACTGAGTAGCCTTCTGTTTTCCAGCTGGGCTGAAACTTCGTTAAGCGATAGCTGGTGAACATTTAGGTTGCTACCAGTGCTTTGCTGCTAGCAAACAATGGCCATCTTTGTATGTACATCTTGGGGCTCCTGGTATAGCATTTCTGGAGAACAGAATCCTAGGAACAGGCTTGCTGCTTCATAGGCTGGGCAAATCCCCACCTGTTACAGGTGTCGACCTCGGCCCTTCAGCAGGTGACGTATCTGCCCAGGGTCTCCCAGCAAGTGAGCAGCAAAGAGAGTTCACGATGGGTTGAAATGGGGGCAGCCAGGTGTCGCTTCCCCACAGCCCCTCAATGTACAGACGCATGTGGACCTCCAGCTCTGAAGATGACATTCTTTTCCCTCAGCCTCCAGGTCCTCTCTAGGGCTGTTTTAAAGTTCCATATAGCTGGAATTTTTGCGGTGCCCCCTTTTGCCCTTCCCTCGGGTCCTTCCATCCATGGGATTCCCCAGGCAGGAATACTGGAGTGGGTGCCATGCCCTCCTCCAGGGGATCTTCCCGACCCAGGGATTGAATCCGGTCTCCCGCATTGCAGGTAGATTCTTTACTGTCTGAGTCACCAGAGGAGTCATATATATATTTTGTTCGTTTGTTTGCTTGTTTCTTTTGCAAAAGTGGAATCATCATACTATATCTGTTATTCTGCCACTTCTGTTTTCACTTCTTTTGAGAATGTATTTCCATGACACTTTTCTTGACCACGCCACGAAGCACGCGGGATCATAGTTCCCCTATCAGTGATCGAACCCAAGCCCCCAGCATTGGCAGTGTGGAATCTTAACCAGTGGACCCCTGGGGAAGTTTTCCGCTTGAAAAATATTTTTTAATGAAGTATGTTTGATTTATAATGTTGTGTTCATTGCTCCACAGCGAAGTGACTTAGTTATACATATATATATATATATATATATATATATATATATATACATACATACATACACATATATATGTATTTGTTTCTATTATGGTTTATCACAGTACAGTTCCCTGTGCTACCCAGTAGGATCTGGCTTCCAGTACACTTTTTTAAACAACTGAGTAGCCTTCTGTTTTCCAGCTGGGCTGAAACTTCGTTAAGCCATTGCTGGTGAACATTTAGGTTGCTCCCAGTGCTTTGCTGCTAGCAAACAATGGCCATCTTTGTATGTACATCTTGGGGCTCCTGGTATAGCATTTCTGGAGAACAGAATCCTAGGAACAGGCTTGCTGCTTCATAGGCTGGGCAAATCCCCACCTGTTACAGGTGTCGACCTCGGCCCTTCAGCAGGTGACGTATCTGCCCAGGGTCTCCCAGCAAGTGAGCAGCAAAGAGAGTTCACGATGGGTTGAAATGGGGGCAGCCAGGTGTCGCTTCCCCACAGCCCCTCAATGTACAGACGCATGTGGACCTCCAGCTCTGAAGATGACATTCTTTTCCCTCAGCCTCTCCAGGTCCTCTCTAGGGCTGTTCCTCTCCCTTTCAGTTTTCTGAAATTCACCTTGAGATCTGCGTGTGAAAATAAATGTAAGCGAGCGAGGGAACTTACATCTGGTGGTTCAGCGGCTAAGACTCTGCACTCTCAATGCAAGGGGGTGGGGCTCAATCCCTGGTCAGGAAACTAGACCCCACATGCTGCAACTAAAAAGATCTCGAATGCCGCAGGGAAGATTAAAGATCCCAAGTGCTGCAACTAAGAGCCAGAGCCACCAAATAAATAAACAAATATTAACAAAAGATGAACTAGAGGTCCTGGTCACCCATTCGCTCCGCCGGTGACCGGTGCTCGGTCTACATCAGCTCCTGGCCCCTTGGGCTTTTTCTTCATCTGGGCTTTACAGCCTCGGTCACCACCCTCCTCCAACGCAGGCTGGCAGGAAGCTTCCCAGACTAGTCAGGGCCTTCCTTTGGACGCCTGTTCTTCCTTGGGGTTTCCTTCTCCCTTGTCCCTTATGCTGGGCGAAGAGTGTTCACTAGTGTAGAGTCTCACTCACCACGCCAGCCAGCACTTCCCTGCCAGGATCCTGCCTTGAACTCTTACTGGGAATAAAGGAGAAGGATTCAACTACCTGCGATGACATCTCTCATTGACTTGCTTTCTTGGGGGATGGGTGTCACTCAGCTCAAATGTCCCCGGCACAAAGAGGCCGTCCCGGGCTGCCCTGACTGTTCCCAAGGTTCTCAGTCACATTGTCTTGCTTGATTTTCTCCAAAACCCCTTTCTCCATCTGAAATGATCTTCCCTGATGTACTTGTTCCCTGCCTGCCTTCCCCAAGAGAACGTGAGCTCCGTGAGGGCGGATATCCTGTTTTGTTCACCTCATCTCCCCTTGAACTCCACAACCCAGCAGCAGGGGCTTGGTAAAATTTGTTGGATCCGTGTTTGAATATTAATGTATGCACAAGGTCTGGAAGGCGTGGCTTCAAGCTGGCAACATGTTAGGAGGAGACTAGGGTGGAGAGAGAAAATCAAGTAGGAACTTTAGCTTTATTTTATTTTTGATAAGGAGAATGTATTTACTTGAGTTATAGTTAAAGAATAAAGACATCAAATGAGGGGCCCAGATTCCTTAGTCCTAATCCTGAAATGGTGGCATGATCTGGGGCTCCTGATCTGACTTGTATCTGTCTGTGGTTCTGACTTCAGCTGTAAACACAATTCCACCTCTCGCCCGAATCCGGGCTTACAGTCTGCCCAGCATGTTTACAATCATTAGCTCACCTGGTTACCCACCACCTTGCGATGCAGGCCAGATTGTTATCTCAATTTTATAGGGTAAGAAATTGGGGTTTGGGGGGGTGAGTTGTCTGGCCTGTGGTCACACAGCTGCGGTCATGCAGGCCCTTGCTTCCTATCACGGTGAGCTGACTCAGATCATGAGCTTATAAACCTCACAACGGGTAATTGGGGCCCAGGGTCTGGGCTGGGTGCGCTATGACCATGGCAGTGGGGTCAAGGTCAGATCTGAAAGCTGTCTTCAGGGACCTGAAGGGAGCCCCTTAGGCAGGTGAGGACAGGAAATATCTCGGGTTTTAATCCCTTATGCTGGGCGAAGAGTGTTCACTAGTGTAGAGTCTCACTCACCACGCCAGCCAGCACTTCCCTGCCAGGATCCTGCCTTGAACTCTTACTGGGAATAAAGGAGAAGGATTCAACTACCTGCGATGACATCTCTCATTGACTTGCTTTCTTGGGGGATGGGTGTCACTCAGCTCAAATGTCCCCGGCACAAAGAGGCCGTCCCGGGCTGCCCTGACTGTTCCCAAGGTTCTCAGTCACATTGTCTTGCTTGATTTTCTCCAAAACCCCTTTCTCCATCTGAAATGATCTTCCCTGATGTACTTGTTCCCTGCCTGCCTTCCCCAAGAGAACGTGAGCTCCGTGAGGGCGGATATCCTGTTTTGTTCACCTCATCTCCCCTTGAACTCCACAACCCAGCAGCAGGTGCTTGGTAAAAATTTGTTGGATCCGTGTTTGAATATTAATGTATGCACAAGGTCTGGAAGGCGTGGCTTCAAGCTGGCAACATGTTAGGAGGAGACTAGGGTGGAGAGAGAAAATCAAGTAGGAACTTTAGCTTTATTTTATTTTTGATAAGGAGAATGTATTTACTTGAGTTATAGTTAAAGAATAAAGACATCAAATGAGGGGCCCAGATTCCTTAGTCCTAATCCTGAAATGGTGGCATGATCTGGGGCTCCTGATCTGACTTGTATCTGTCTGTGGTTCTGACTTCAGCTGTAAACACAATTCCACCTCTCGCCCGAATCCGGGCTTACAGTCTGCCCAGCATGTTTACAATCATTAGCTCACCTGGTTACCCACCACCTTGCGATGCAGGCCAGATTGTTATCTCAATTTTATAGGGTAAGAAATTGGGGTTTGGGGGGGTGAGTTGTCTGGCCTGTGGTCACACAGCTGCGGTCATGCAGGCCCTTGCTTCCTATCACGGTGAGCTGACTCAGATCATGAGCTTATAAACCTCACAACGGGTAATTGGGGCCCAGGGTCTGGGCTGGGTGCGCTATGACCATGGCAGTGGGGTCAAGGTCAGATCTGAAAGCTGTCTTCAGGGACCTGAAGGGAGCCCCTTAGGCAGGTGAGGACAGGAAATAATCCATCTCGGGTTTTAATGAAGAACACTGGTGGTCTCTGAAGACCAAGGTGGGTGCTGGAATCGAGGTCCGGAGCCCAAGCCCCTGATTGGGTGAGAACCGGGAACCCTTCCTGGAGTTGCTTGCCCACAGCGCCAGGGCCGGAGGTGGCAGCCAAAGGGCTGGTGAGGGGCCGAGAGAGCTGGCCAGGCAGCCTGGCTCACGGCAGCCCTTTCCTAGGTAACCTGAGGGTCTGTCTTCTGGGCCAAGATGGCGGCCTTCCCGTCTTGCTACAGATCCAGGGTGTGAGGTTCCCCAAGGTGGGCAAGCCGGGGCTCGCCACCCTGGATCATAATTGTATTCTGGGTTGGAACTCAGTGAAACTTTGAGAAGGTGGGATTCCCCAAGTCAGCCTCCTTCCTCCATAATTGAAGGTCCACTCAAGAAGGTCCAGGGGACAAGCTGGGTATAACATGTCTTCAGTCCATCTTCCCTGTGTTCACCAGGCCCCCGGTATCAACAGTTAGAATGTATGAGGGATGACGAACAGTGAGGCACCTCACTCCTCTCAGCCACTTTGTCAAGCAAGGATTATCCCCATTTTCAAGATGTGTGAACAAAGGTTCATGGAGACACAAAAGCACATGGCTGAGTGAGTAGGAAAAGCGAGGATTCGAGCTGGGTGGAGAAGACTCTCAAGTCCTGTTCGTGCTTTTCTTCTGAGGGCTGATGGCTGACAGAGATGACTAGAACCCTGCTCTTTCCTTGGGGAGTGGTGTGACAGACTCATTGCTGGCTTCAAAGTGATGTCACCGCCAAGGCCGCCTAGTGGGAGCTGATTCATCTCCTGGAGGTCAAAAGCCTTCTGGGAGGGAGGACCCAGGTCTTGATGGGGAGAGCAGGAGGAGGAGGCTGCAGAGGGTCTAAGGCCAGACACCCAATGCCTCACCAGACCAGGGCCTGCTTCCCATAGGTCCTTCCCAGGACCCTCCACCACTCCAATCAGAATGGGCCTGGGGGGGCGCTATGACCATGGCAGGTGGGGACAAGGTCAGATCTGAAAGCTGTCTTCAGGGACCTGAAGGGAGCCCCTTAGGCAGGTGAGGACAGGAAATAATCCATCTCGGGTTTTAATGAAGAACACTGGTGGTCTCTGAAGACCAAGGTGGGTGCTGGAATCGAGGTCCGGAGCCCAAGCCCCTGATTGGGTGAGAACCGGGAACCCTTCCTGGAGTTGCTTGCCCACAGCGCCAGGGCCGGAGGTGGCAGCCAAAGGGCTGGTGAGGGGCCGAGAGAGCTGGCCAGGCAGCCTGGCTCACGGCAGCCCTTTCCTAGGTAACCTGAGGGTCTGTCTTCTGGGCCAAGATGGCGGCCCTTTCCCCGCCTTGCTACAGATCCAGGGTGTGAGGTTCCCCAAGGTGGGCAAGCCGGGGCTCGCCACCCTGGATCATAATTGTATTCTGGGTTGGAACTCAGTGAAACTTTGAGAAGGTGGGATTCCCCAAGTCAGCCTCCTTCCTCCATAATTGAAGGTCCACTCAAGAAGGTCCAGGGGACAAGCTGGGTATAACATGTCTTCAGTCCATCTTCCCTGTGTTCACCAGGCCCCCGGTATCAACAGTTAGAATGTATGAGGGATGACGAACAGTGAGGCACCTCACTCCTCTCAGCCACTTTGTCAAGCAAGGATTATCCCCATTTTCAAGATGTGTGAACAAAGGTTCATGGAGACACAAAAGCACATGGCTGAGTGAGTAGGAAAAGCGAGGATTCGAGCTGGGTGGAGAAGACTCTCAAGTCCTGTTCGTGCTTTTCTTCTGAGGGCTGATGGCTGACAGAGATGACTAGAACCCTGCTCTTTCCTTGGGGAGTGGTGTGACAGACTCATTGCTGGCTTCAAAGTGATGTCACCGCCAAGGCCGCCTAGTGGGAGCTGATTCATCTCCTGGAGGTCAAAAGCCTTCTGGGGAGGGAGGACCCAGGTCTTGATGGGGGAGAGCAGGAGGAGGAGGCTGCAGAGGGTCTAAGGCCAGACACCCAATGCCTCACCAGACCAGGGCCTGCTTCCCATAGGTCCTTCCCAGGACCCTCCACCACTCCAATCAGAATGCCCCAGTGGGGAGGGGGAGATCCCCGAGCCTGCACGGGGTGGGGGGGACGCGGTGAGGGAAATTGCAGGAACCCTTATGAGGCCCAATACATCACGGGGACTGACAGAGGCGGGGGTGGGGGATGGAGTCTCCGGCTCAGGCTCTGGGGCAGGGAAGGTGGGAGACAGAATCTACCTGGAAGGCCAGGGTTGTTTTGCAGCGGTGAGACAGGGTGAAGGAAGCCAGTGGTCATCTGGGGTGCTCTGGAGTTTGCAGAACTGCCTGATTGACCCGAGGTGGGGGAATGCCTCCCTAAAGTTTCAGGCCAGAGGAACCTGAGGGATTTTCAGGTTCTTAGACCAAAGTGCAGGAAGTGCTCAGGATGGGAGCAAGAGCGTTCCCCAAGGGCAGCGTGGCGGAGGTGGAGGAAGTCATTGTGGGGAGGGGCTCGTTCGCGGTGGGCGAGGGTTCAGGGGCCATCTCAGAGCTCTTTGAGGGGGTCCACGGTGCGGGGTAAGTTAGAGTGGCCGGGATCGCCGAGGAGAGGGGCGGCGGGGTGCTGGTCCGTGCGCGGGGCGGGGCGGGGGTCCGCGGCTGGGGGGCGGAGTCGCCGCTGGGGGGGGCGCCAGGCCGCCGCCCCCTCCCCGCTCCCGGGCGGCGGCGGCGGGCGGGGACCGAGGCCAGCGGGACGCCCGGGGCCGGCCCACAGCGAGGGGCGCGGGCGACGGCGAGTAGGCGGCGCATGGAGACAAAGTGTGAGTGAGTAGGAAAAGCGAGGATTCGAGCTGGGTGGAGAAGACTCTCAAGTCCTGTTCGTGCTTTTCTTCTGAGGGCTGATGGCTGACAGAGATGACTAGAACCCTGCTCTTTCCTTGGGGAGTGGTGTGACAGACTCATTGCTGGCTTCAAAGTGATGTCACCGCCAAGGCCGCCTAGTGGGAGCTGATTCATCTCCTGGAGGTCAAAAGCCTTCTGGGGAGGGAGGACCCAGGTCTTGATGGGGGAGAGCAGGAGGAGGAGGCTGCAGAGGGTCTAAGGCCAGACACCCAATGCCTCACCAGACCAGGGCCTGCTTCCCATAGGTCCTTCCCAGGACCCTCCACCACTCCAATCAGAATGCCCCAGTGGGGAGGGGGAGATCCCCGAGCCTGCACGGGGTGGGGGACGGGTGAGGGAAATTGCAGGAACCCTTATGAGGCCCAATACATCACGGGGACTGACAGAGGCGGGGGTGGGGGATGGAGTCTCCGGCTCAGGCTCTGGGGCAGGGAAGGTGGGAGACAGAATCTACCTGGAAGGCCAGGGTTGTTTTGCAGCGGTGAGACAGGGTGAAGGAAGCCAGTGGTCATCTGGGGTGCTCTGGAGTTTGCAGAACTGCCTGATTGACCCGAGGTGGGGGAATGCCTCCCTAAAGTTTCAGGCCAGAGGAACCTGAGGGATTTTCAGGTTCTTAGACCAAAGTGCAGGAAGTGCTCAGGATGGGAGCAAGAGCGTTCCCCAAGGGCAGCGTGGCGGAGGTGGAGGAAGTCATTGTGGGGAGGGGCTCGTTCGCGGTGGGCGAGGGTTCAGGGGCCATCTCAGAGCTCTTTGAGGGGGTCCACGGTGCGGGGTAAGTTAGAGTGGCCGGGATCGCCGAGGAGAGGGGCGGCGGGGTGCTGGTCCGTGCGCGGGGCGGGGCGGGGGGGGGGTCCGCGGCTGGGGGGCGGAGTCGCCGCTGGGTGGGGCGCCAGGCCGCCGCCCCCTCCCCGCTCCCGGGCGGCGGCGGCGGGCGGGGACCGAGGCCAGCGGGACGCCCGGGGCCGGCCCACAGCGAGGGGCGCGGGCGACGGCGAGTAGGCGGCGGCCGCCAGGCCGGGCCACGCGGGCGGCGGCTGCTCGGGCAGGTCCGGGCGGGCAGCAGGCAGCTGAGCCAGGAGCCCGAGCGCGGACTCCCAGGCCGCGGCCCCGCCTCCGCCCCGCCGAGCGCCCGCCGCCCGCCGCCCGCGGGTCGCGCCCCGAGCTCCTCGCTGCGCCCGGCAGGGCCGAGCCGCCGCCGCCGCCGGAAACCGACCCGAGCCGAGCCCGAGGGTGGAGTCCCGTCCCGGCGGCGCCCGGAGCCGGGCCCGAGCCCCGCGCGGCTCATGGCGGGGCCGCGGGGCGCGCTGCTGGCCTGGTGCCGCCGCCAGTGCGAGGGCTACCGCGGCGTGGACATCCGCGACCTGAGCAGCTCCTTCCGGGACGGCCTGGCCTTCTGCGCCATCCTGCACCGGCACCGGCCCGACCTGCTGTGAGTGCCGGGAGGGCGGGCGGCCGGGGCGCAGGGCGCCGCGGGCTCGATCCGGGGACCCCCGCCCCGCTCAGTGACGCGGAGCCGGGGCGGTGGCAGACGCCGCCCCCGCGGCCGAGACGCCCACCGTGCGGCGGGCCCCGACGCCTCGCGGGGCGCTGAGACCCCCCGATCCGGGGCACCCCTCCCCCCCTCGGCCCCGCCCCCTCCCCCTAGAGCACTGAGCCCGCCCCGCGTGCTGGCCGCTCAGCCGGGGGCCTGGTCCCGCCCACAGGGCACTGATTTCCGCCCAGGAAACACCGAAGCCCCCAAGGCACTGACTCGTTGAAGAGGCATCCGAGCCCTCCTCGGGGACCCTGGGCTTCTCTTACGCTAAACTCTCAAACAGGAGCTCTGGGCAGCCCCCTCCCCGTTGGGCATCGGGGTCTGTTCCCTTTGTGGGGCCCCCTTGCGTTGATTCCCCTGTGCGATCTTTTCTCCAGGGCACAGCCCAGTGCCTGGCACAGAGGCGACCCTGCCTTAGCAGCGGTCAGATGAATGGATGTAGCACCCCTAGCCCCATCTGCCCCGGCCCATATGTGTGCCCCATGACCCTGCTGTCCTCAGCGGGCCAGGAGAGGCTGAGGGAAGGTTCCTGCAGTCCTAAGGGGCTGCTCCAGGTGTGAAATGGCCCCTTTGTGCCCCCAGCTGCCCAGTGAGGCTCCATGGGGAAAATGTATCCAGATTCCAGGGCAGTGGACTTGGGGTTTCTATCTCAGCTCCCTCTGCCCTGGGCCCTGAACCTCTCCCATTCATTCATTCATAAAGCGCTGCACGCTTATCTGGCACCTGCTGTTCCTTGTACTTCTGGTCTCCTCTGCAAATTGGGGACAAGAGTCATGGGCCTTGCCTGTCTTGCTCACAGCCTCTTGGATTGGGCTCCCTGAGCCTGGCAGGGTCGAGAGTCTTTGTGTATCTCTCTGCCACCTTCAGACCTGTGCGCTCCAAGGACAGCACCTGTGAGGCTTTGCCGAAGGAGATGAGGAAGGGAAGGATTGTCTCAAGGATTCAGCGGTGTAGACGCACTTAGTTTATTCTGTACCATGTGGTGTCCTGTCTGTGGGTGGTGGATCCAGCCCTGGGGTGGGCCCTGGAGGGGAGGGCTTTGGGGGGCTGGTGCAGACGTGAACGAGATGAGGTGGAGATACAGGTGGGCCACTGCCCGCCTTGGGGCACGTGACGTGGGGTGAGGCGGCTCAGGAGCCAGCGCTTGAGGGCTGGAGAAGAAGGGCACCCAGACTAGACCCACCAGTTAGAGTGGAGGGCTGCAGGGGTCTTCCGTGGTGGCTGGGGGACCGGCGGTGAGGCAGGATCAGTGTGTGAAAGGACCCGGGTGTCAAGCAAAGCTCCACGGTGGACCTGAGCCTGCCAGCACAAAGTGCAGGCTGCTGGGTATGCGGTCCGCGCCTTCGTGTTCTAGATGCGGCTCCGGGACAACCAGTAGATCCCATCAGGCCTCAGTTTCCTTGCCTGTAAAGTGGGTTGACGGTAAGACCTAACCTCATGGGGTTGTTGTGAGGACTGGATAAGAGGAAGAACGTTCAGTTGGCATTGGCGATTCTATGTAGTGATAGTAGGCAGGAAACGCTGATGAAAGTGTCATATGCCTTCATTTATTCCCACAAGGGCCTGCAGAGTTATGCTCTGTGCTGGACACTGTACCTGGTAATGGAAATTGCAGCCATCCAGCCAGGAGACAGCCCCCCTGTGGCGCTGATACCTCCCTGTGGGAAGTGCTGTATCAGGACGCCAGGCTGGGGAGGCCTGGTCACGTCCTCGTTAAGAAGATAGCAGGAGCCGGTCTGGGGAAGGGCCTTCCAGGCAGAGGGGATCACGTGAGCAGAGGCACCGGCAGCCAGCGCTGCTGGAGCCCCTCCTGCAGGGCAGGGAGGACCAGGACCTGTGGCTCGCCCGGTGCTTGGGGCCTCCTGCAGGGTGGGTGGAGCCACAGGGAGGAATGTGGCAGGGGCGTGGAGCGAAGGGGCTGTCCTCCAGAGAAGAGATCCAGCATCAGGTTCCAGCATTCGTGTGCAAGGCAGGCCAGCATCTGAGCTGCCAGCCCATTGCACAGGAGACAAACTGAGGCCCGGGTCCTACGTGTGGCATAGAGAGGGCCTCAGTGATGGGTAGGGGAAGATCTCCATGAGCGTAGGGCTGGGGTAGGAGTGAAGGCATGCACCATCTTCTCAAGTGGTTCAGGCTTCTGGAGCGGTGGGCCCAGGCCTCTTCAGGTGGGCTTGCCCATCCCCTCTCCCCAGTCCAGGCATCAAGAAGCTCCCTTGAAGGCAGGACCATGTGGGTGTCACTTTTGTGCTCCTTATCTTCCTCAGGGCCAAATAACTCTTCCCAGGCCGTTGAAACCGCTCAGAAAATATGCTCCCTAAGCCCAGATGTTGAGTAGGGCTGAAGGCAGGGGAGGGAGAACAAGCAGCGGAAAACCCTGGTATCGCGGGAACCTTTGCAGTGTTCACGCTGTTCTTGGCATGGGTGCATGCAGTAGGCATTTCTGGAGTGTCTACTATGTGCAGGGCAGTGTGGAGTGTGTTGGGTGCATGGGGTGGGGGGAACAAACTGTGGCCCCAGCCTTCTAGGAATACTGCCGTCAAGGGCCCAGACAAGTTGCTGTTGTCTCATTTGGTCTCAAAGCAAGCTTTTGTTGGGGGCTGGGGTGGTGTCACAACCCCAACCCTCACCTCGAGGTTTAGAGAGGCTGGAGCTTGCTCAGAGTCACACTCTTAGGCAGTGGCGGAGTAGAGGGAGGAGTTAGGGACCCAGCTGAGGGGAGGAGGAAGCGGCCTGGCCGCAGATGGGAAAGTGCAGGCACAGCCGCCTTTACCACCCTGGGGCCCTGGGACACCTCCTGGGATTTGCAAGCTACCCCCTCCTGCCTTGGCCCCCCGGTTCACTGTACCTTGAACTCTGCCTGGAAAGGTTAGTGGGCAGGTGGGCAGGAGGAGGCGGGCTCTCTTGTCTCTGCGAGGCCCGCCTCCGCCAAGCCTCGTCCTCCCCACCAGCCTGGGAGGTGGCACGAGGGCTTCCCCCAGGACACAGGTGGGAAAACAAAGGCTGCAGGACTGCTGCCTTGCTTGAGGTCACAAAGCCTGGGCTGGGGGAGCAGGGCCTGGAACCCAGACTTTGGAGGCCGTGCTGCCTGCTCCGGCCTCTGGGCCCACGTCTCCGGCAGTCAGGCTGCCGTTTTCAGCCATAGAAGGACAAGACTTTGGGCGGGTGCACCCAGGAGGCTGCTGAGCAAACAGGCCGGACCTCCTCCACTGGCTTCAGCCATTCCAGGAGCTGGAGCAGGGAGGCGGGGCGGGGGACACACAAAGCTGGGGTCCCCTGGCAGGCCTGGCCGTGTCTCACCTGTCCCAGCTAAGAAACTGGGACACCCTTCACTGCCCTGCCAAGGATGGTACCCCCAGGAGGAGCCCAGCTGGGTCAGCCAGCCGTGGAGAGCCGGCAGCTCTGGAGAATGCACAATTTCCAGGCTGGTTCAGACTTAATCTATTCCTGGCCCCATTCAAACAACATTCCTCTTCGGGCTGGGTTAGGGATTCAGGAAGCTGGGGTGGCTTTTCCAGGTTTGTGACATGCAGTGGAAGGACGAGAAATGCAGATTCCCACGGTGGCTTCCTCTTCCCAGGGTGGCTTCCTCTCTCTGGACCTCAGTATCCCCATCTGTAAAGTGGGGTGCATACCTGCCAAGTACAGTTAAAAATCAGTTCAAGACAGGAGCTCAGCCCAGTGCCCAGAGTGAGGTCAGCAGTCCATGGACGGCCCTCTCGTTACCAGCTCTGGACTTGGTCTTGGTTTCCTGTTTGCCCCGGAGTCAGACATGGCTTCCTGGGACATACACGTGAAGCTGGGACTTTTCAGCCCTGCCCCGTCTGTGATTTCCAGCCTCTGCTTAGAGGCCTCCTGGGATGATGAGCTCATCCTCTGCCACACCTGGCAGCCCCCGCGCTATTAGCCTGTGCTGTGGCCTCAGTTTCCTCCTCGACAGCTCACGGCCCCTCCCCCAACCCTGCGGAGGCCGAGGCTGGCCGGGATGAGATCCCCTCCCCTGGCCACTCTACGCCCAGCTGCCAGCCCCCTCCTCAGGGCTCTTCCCCGCATTCTTTGCCTCTTGCAGAGACTTTGATTCACTTTCCAAGGACAATGTCTTCGAGAATAACCGCTTGGTGAGTGCTCCAGGCCGATGGAAGCCCCCGAGGCTGTGTGTTGTGGTGGGGTGTGGGCGTGGTGGGGGAGAACTGGGACCTGGCAGGGTGAGCGCCGGGGCGAGGGGCTCCTGGATCAGCTGTCTTGCACGGGCCCTGGCTGCTCTCCATCTCTTCCTGCCTCTGGCCCACTTGTGCCTGGAACACCAGCCCTTCCCCACCTCCAGGTCCCAGTCTGGGGCCAGAGCTGCGGGAGCCCAGGCACCCTGCACTGGGCCCTCACCCGCTGGGTCTGTGGAGCGTGTTGCCCCTGAGCCTGTCTCCTCTTCCTCTTCCTGCGCTGGTGGCTTCTGTCACCCCTGACCTTCCCCCTCCCCTACACCTGCCCCCACTCCCACACCTTTCCCCCCTCCACCCCACACCTTCCCCCACCCTGACATCTGCCCCCCACCCAGGCCTTTGAAGTGGCCGAGAAGGAGCTGGGGATCCCTGCCCTCCTGGACCCCAATGACATGGTCTCCATGAGCGTGCCCGACTGCCTCAGCATCATGACCTACGTGTCCCAGTATTACAACCACTTTGCCGGCTCCAGCCCAGGTGAGAGGGTGCAGCCCTCCAGGGAGGCGGCCCTGGGGGCGGGGCTGGGGGTGTCAGCTGTTTTCCGAGCTGCAGAGCTGCAGAGGGGCGCAGGCAGGCAGCTGATCATTCATTCGCCATGTCACTCATCTGCTCAGTGAAATATTCATGAGTAGAATACCACTGGGCTGGCCCCAGAATTAACAGCTGTGAACGACGAGTTCACCGACCTCGGGGAGTTCATCCTCTGGTTGGGGAGGCAGGGCACAAACGTGGGAACTAACTTAGCTGAGTAAAATAATGTCAGAGGAGAGACTTCCCTGGCGGCACAGTGGTTAGGTTCCCTGAGTTTCCACTGCCGGAGGCCTGGGTTCCGTCTCTGGTCGGGGACTTAAGATCCTGACCATGTGCAAGCCCTGTGGCAAGGCAAACCCTGCTTCGCCCAGCTGCCAGCCCCCTCCTCAGGGCTCTTCCCCGCATTCTTTGCCTCTTGCAGAGACTTTGATTCACTTTCCAAGGACAATGTCTTCGAGAATAACCGCTTGGTGAGTGCTCCAGGCCGATGGAAGCCCCCGAGGCTGTGTGTTGTGGTGGGGTGTGGGCGTGGTGGGGGAGAACTGGGACCTGGCAGGGTGAGCGCCGGGGCGAGGGGCTCCTGGATCAGCTGTCTTGCACGGGCCCTGGCTGCTCTCCATCTCTTCCTGCCTCTGGCCCACTTGTGCCTGGAACACCAGCCCTTCCCCACCTCCAGGTCCCAGTCTGGGGCCAGAGCTGCGGGAGCCCAGGCACCCTGCACTGGGCCCTCACCCGCTGGGTCTGTGGAGCGTGTTGCCCCTGAGCCTGTCTCCTCTTCCTCTTCCTGCGCTGGTGGCTTCTGTCACCCCTGACCTTCCCCCTCCCCTACACCTGCCCCCACTCCCACACCTTTCCCCCCTCCACCCCACACCTTCCCCCACCCTGACATCTGCCCCCCACCCAGGCCTTTGAAGTGGCCGAGAAGGAGCTGGGGATCCCTGCCCTCCTGGACCCCAATGACATGGTCTCCATGAGCGTGCCCGACTGCCTCAGCATCATGACCTACGTGTCCCAGTATTACAACCACTTTGCCGGCTCCAGCCCAGGTGAGAGGGTGCAGCCCTCCAGGGAGGCGGCCCTGGGGGCGGGGCTGGGGGTGTCAGCTGTTTTCCGAGCTGCAGAGCTGCAGAGGGGCGCAGGCAGGCAGCTGATCATTCATTCGCCATGTCACTCATCTGCTCAGTGAAATATTCATGAGTAGAATACCACTGGGCTGGCCCCAGAATTAACAGCTGTGAACGACGAGTTCACCGACCTCGGGGAGTTCATCCTCTGGTTGGGGAGGCAGGGCACAAACGTGGGAACTAACTTAGCTGAGTAAAATAATGTCAGAGGAGAGACTTCCCTGGCGGCACAGTGGTTAGGTTCCCTGAGTTTCCACTGCCGGAGGCCTGGGTTCCGTCTCTGGTCGGGGACTTAAGATCCTGACCATGTGCAAGCCCTGTGGCAAGGCAAAAAATCCAAACAAAACAAACAATAGATGAGACAAAGCGAGGCAGGTTTATCTGCTGTCTGGCAGTGCTCCTCTCTGGCTCCTGCCCTCACTTCCTGTTTACAGATACTTCCCTGGGGATTTTTCCCTGCACCGGGGGAAGTGGGCCTGCAGGGCTATTCTGCTTCATCGTCCTCAGCAGTGGCCTTCAAGGCCTGAGAACCGAGAGGCTGCGGCATTGTGGGGGATGGGGCCAGGGGGTGGGGTACAAGGGTATTTTCTCTGCCCTGCGTCAGGTGGCTACTGAGCCTCCTGCCTGGAGAGTCCCCACGCGGGCATCTCTCCTGGGCCGAACTTTCCGCAGAGAGGAAGTGGACTCAGAGTGGGAAGCGAGGCGCTTCGGGTCGCAGAGCAGGAAAACCAAATCCCAGCGTCCTGCCTCCCGGGCTGTCACCGCTCTCACGGGCCCTGTCCCTCCCCTGTCGTGCCGGTCCTTCTCCTGCCGCCAGTCTCCATATGGACAGTCCTACCCTGTCTCTTACAAGAAAAGGATTCTGGGAAGTTGGGGTTTTGTTTTGTTCGGTTTTGTTTTTTCGTACTGAGAGTAAAACATGCTTACTGTAGAAAATTTAGAACATAGAAAAAAGCATAAAAATTTAGAAATTAAAATACTCTGTTACTCCCCATCCTCCCCATGATGCTAGGGATTAATATTACAGTGGAACAAATCACGTTCTGTGTGTTTTAGATGAAATCAAAATGAAACTGTTTCTCAGCTGCTGAGTCTTTGGTGGGCATCAGCCTGGCCGGAACGGTCTTGCACTGCCGTTTACCGTCTGGGTGACAGTGGGCCACACAGTCCCCTCTCGGCTTAGCGTCCCCTTTGCAGTGAGAGTAGAACAGTGCCCGGGGACATCCCCGGTGATCCCGTGGCTAAGATTCTGCAGCCCCAATTGGTTCCACCCCTGGGCAGGAAACTAGATCCCATAGGCTGCAGTGAAGAGTTTGCTTGTCGCTACTAAAGATCCTAGGGATGCCCTGAGTTTCCACTGCCGGAGGCCTGGGTTCCGTCTCTGGTCGGGGACTTAAGATCCTGACCATGTGCAAGCCCTGTGGCAAGGCAAAAAATCCAAACAAAACAAACAATAGATGAGACAAAGCGAGGCAGGTTTATCTGCTGTCTGGCAGTGCTCCTCTCTGGCTCCTGCCCTCACTTCCTGTTTACAGATACTTCCCTGGGGATTTTTCCCTGCACCGGGGGAAGTGGGCCTGCAGGGCTATTCTGCTTCATCGTCCTCAGCAGTGGCCTTCAAGGCCTGAGAACCGAGAGGCTGCGGCATTGTGGGGGATGGGGCCAGGGGGTGGGGTACAAGGGTATTTTCTCTGCCCTGCGTCAGGTGGCTACTGAGCCTCCTGCCTGGAGAGTCCCCACGCGGGCATCTCTCCTGGGCCGAACTTTCCGCAGAGAGGAAGTGGACTCAGAGTGGGAAGCGAGGCGCTTCGGGTCGCAGAGCAGGAAAACCAAATCCCAGCGTCCTGCCTCCCGGGCTGTCACCGCTCTCACGGGCCCTGTCCCTCCCCTGTCGTGCCGGTCCTTCTCCTGCCGCCAGTCTCCATATGGACAGTCCTACCCTGTCTCTTACAAGAAAAGGATTCTGGGAAGTTGGGGTTTTGTTTTGTTCGGTTTTGTTTTTTCGTACTGAGAGTAAAACATGCTTACTGTAGAAAATTTAGAACATAGAAAAAAGCATAAAAATTTAGAAATTAAAATACTCTGTTACTCCCCATCCTCCCCATGATGCTAGGGATTAATATTACAGTGGAACAAATCACGTTCTGTGTGTTTTAGATGAAATCAAAATGAAACTGTTTCTCAGCTGCTGAGTCTTTGGTGGGCATCAGCCTGGCCGGAACGGTCTTGCACTGCCGTTTACCGTCTGGGTGACAGTGGGCCACACAGTCCCCTCTCGGCTTAGCGTCCCCTTTGCAGTGAGAGTAGAACAGTGCCCGGGGACATCCCCGGTGATCCCGTGGCTAAGATTCTGCAGCCCCAATTGGTTCCACCCCTGGGCAGGAAACTAGATCCCATAGGCTGCAGTGAAGAGTTTGCTTGTCGCTACTAAAGATCCTGCATGCCGCACCTCACACCCCCATGCGCCTGCTCCGTCACTTCACTTGTGTCCAGTTCTTGGCGACACTGTGGACTGTAGCCCACCAGGTCCTTGTCCATGGAATTCTCCAGGCAAGCACACTGGAGTGCGTTGCTGTTTCCTCCTTCAGGGAATCTTCCCGATGCAGGGATCGAACTCGGATCTCCTATGTCTCCTACATTGTAGGCAGATTTTTTTACCCACTGAGCCACCTGGGGCCTGGCACAGCCAAATAAGGAAATGATAAATAAAAAGAGAAAGGAAAGGAAAGCACAGTGCCCACCTCCGGGGTTGATGGGAGGATGTGAGAAAGCGTGAACCTGGGTCTGCCCCTTCTTTAGGACCCAAGCTTAACTATTATTATTACTTTTTTTATCATTGCTTAGAATTTAGCTTGCTTACCTAGAGTCACACTTCAGTCTTATGTTCTGGAGCGCCCCTGTGGCTGAACCTCAGGCTCCTCTTCTCTTCCCCCAGGCTCTTCTCTGGAGGGTCACCTCCCAGGCACCTGTGGGCAGGTGGGTGGGGAGGCCCCTGGGAATCCTGTTGGTGGTGCCCACTTTGTTCCCGGGTCCTCACCAGTCACCGTGTGGCGAGCTCCCGTGCTGTGCCCAAGGGAGAGCGCCCGAGGCCTGTGGGCAGGTCTTGTCACTAAAGGCACAGCTGTGCTTTTGGTGCAGCTTGGCCCCGCATGCAGACCGTGTTCATCCGCCCGCTGCTCAGCCGGAGGAAACCCAGGGCGGTGTTCCGGCGCTGGAGGTGAAGCCGGCGCTCAGCCTCCCCCAGCTGGTCGTGTTCTGTACTTTCTGGGCCAGGGGAATGAGTTCAAGGGTCATTTTCACCAGGCTTGACTTTCTCTGGACGGGATAACTTGGGAAGCGGGCCATGGCTGAGATACCACGGTGCATACTGTCTGTTCGTTGCGTGCCAGAGCTCCGTGCTGACCCAGGGCATGTCAGCGGACCCCTGACCCCCAGGAGCCACAGTGGCATCTGAACCAGAGTGGGAGGGAAGGCCACTCTGATCCCAATAAAAGGGGCTGCAGTGAAGAGTTTGCTTGTCGCTACTAAAGATCCTGCATGCCGCACCTCACACCCCCATGCGCCTGCTCCGTCACTTCACTTGTGTCCAGTTCTTGGCGACACTGTGGACTGTAGCCCACCAGGTCCTTGTCCATGGAATTCTCCAGGCAAGCACACTGGAGTGCGTTGCTGTTTCCTCCTTCAGGGAATCTTCCCGATGCAGGGATCGAACTCGGATCTCCTATGTCTCCTACATTGTAGGCAGATTTTTTTACCCACTGAGCCACCTGGGGCCTGGCACAGCCAAATAAGGAAATGATAAATAAAAAGAGAAAGGAAAGGAAAGCACAGTGCCCACCTCCGGGGTTGATGGGAGGATGTGAGAAAGCGTGAACCTGGGTCTGCCCCTTCTTTAGGACCCAAGCTTAACTATTATTATTACTTTTTTTATCATTGCTTAGAATTTAGCTTGCTTACCTAGAGTCACACTTCAGTCTTATGTTCTGGAGCGTTCCCTGTGGCTGAACCTCAGGCTCCCTCTTCTCTTCCCCCAGGCTCTTCTCTGGAGGGTCACCTCCCAGGCACCTGTGGGCAGGTGGGTGGGGAGGCCCCTGGGAATCCTGTTGGTGGTGCCCACTTTGTTCCCGGGTCCTCACCAGTCACCGTGTGGCGCAGCTCCCCGTGCTGTGCCCAAGGGAGAGCGCCCCGAGGCCTGTGGGCAGGTCTTGTCACTAAAGGCACAGCTGTGCTTTTGGTGCAGCTTGGCCCCGCATGCAGACCGTGTTCATCCCGCCCGCTGCTCAGCCGGAGGAAACCCAGGGCGGTGTTCCGGCGCTGGAGGTGAAGCCGGCGCTCAGCCTCCCCCAGCTGGTCGTGTTCTGTACTTTCTGGGCCAGGGGAATGAGTTCAAGGGTCATTTTCACCAGGCTTGACTTTCTCTGGACGGGATAACTTGGGAAGCGGGCCATGGCTGAGATACCACGGTGCATACTGTCTGTTCGTTGCGTGCCAGAGCTCCGTGCTGACCCAGGGCATGTCAGCGGACCCCTGACCCCCAGGAGCCACAGTGGCATCTGAACCAGAGTGGGAGGGAAGGAAGCCCAGGGGCTGAGGGCATCAGAGGAGGTGGCTACCACCCCACCCCAGGGTGACAAGGGTGGGGTCTTCAAGATGAAGCCCCGTAGCTTAGCTGACCCCGAGGGCCTCTCCCCACTTCGCTAAAGCCACTTGCTGCCCCAGGCTGTAGTCCTACTGAATTTCTTGTGCTACTTTGAATACACCACATTACTTTAATGCTAAGCATTCCTTCTTGTTGATTCTCCTGTCCCCGTTCCCCTTCTCCCATGCCCTGGCACGTTCTTTCCTACTTATCCTCTCATCTCCACATTATGACTCCTCCAAGCAGCCTGCCCTGATATACTCCAGGTGCTCTTGGAGCCCCTCTGCCCCGTGGGCAACATGTAAGACTCCGGTCATGTCATATCTCGATTATGCCTCTTTCCCCCTGCAGACAACCTCTGTCTAGTTCAGAGCTGCCTGACTTCAGCATGTGACCCTTATTCATTCATTTAACAAACATTTCTTTCGCTTCTACTGTGTGCTAGGCTTCATGCGAGGTGCTAGAGAGAGAGCTGAGAATGACACAGACGCCGACCTTGCAGGCTAAAGGACGGGGGAGGGAGAGAGAGGACAAAGTAATGAATGTAATTTCAGATGATGAGCCCGATAAGGAAACAAAATAAGGTAATGGTATAAAAAGCAACGAGAGGAGGAAGTGGGTATTTTAGGTGAGTAGTCAGGGAGGGCCTCTGTGAAGAGGTGACAGCTGAGCTAGGCCTTGAGCAAGGAGGAGAAGGAGGCCACGTGAAGATCTGGGGAGGAATATTCCAGGCAAGGAGGCGGCAGGGGGCCTTTGTGCTCCGGAGGAGTGAGGGGGAGGTAGGAGGTGAGGACAGCGGGGTGCAGTGGTGGATAGGGAGTGGGCCCCCAGTTTTTGACCATGACTCATGGTGAGAAATGTGTTTCCCATTGTCATCCATGCTCATGTTGCATGTATCAGTGAAACAACTTTCAGGAAAGGACGCTTCCCCTTACGTGAGATGCCGGCAGATGTTTTCTTCTAACTCATCTTTACAACACGTTGGTTACAATCCACTCAGGTGATTTCGGGGTCTGCTAATGGATTGTGACCACAGTAAGGAAGTTGGATATTCTTTCTTTCTTTCTTTCTTTCTTTGTCTGACAGCTTGCGGGATCTTAGTTTCCCAGCCGGGGATGGAACTCCTACAGTGGAAACATAGAGTCCTAACCCTTGGACCACCAGGAAATTCCCTGGAGTTTATTTTTAAGACTTATACAGCCGCGTTGGCTTTTTTTTTTTTTTTTTTGTATGCCATTCTCTGAATTTCGGGGGCTTATTTTAATCCCTGGGCACAGAAGAGGTGCTCAGTGGAGATGCGCTGAAGTCACGATGGAGCAGCGTCTTGGAGGGGGCGGCCGGGGCAGAGGTGGGTCTCTTCTGGTTGGAGAGCAGGCAGGCAGGGTTCAGGGCTGTGCCCGCCCGCCCACCTGGGCACGAGCAGGGCCGCGCCTCAGCCACAGGGAGCCGCCCGTCTTCCTGAACCTTCAGGCAGGCACCACGTGGTCCCTCTCCTTTCCTTTCCTTCACCTGCTCAGCCTGTGGGAAGGAGCTGCCCGTCCTTTCACCTACTGGGCGCTGTGGGTTCTGTGTGTGTCCCGGGGCCTTACTGTTCACACTGCCCTGTGTGTGGGCTCCTCGTCCCGCTCTGTGGAGGCCCGGCGGGGCTGGGTACCTTGCCCTCTGCCCTTAGCTTGGACGGGGAGGCACTCCCCGTCTGTATGAAATCGGAGCCTGGGCGCACTGCCTCGGGGGGTGGCCACGGAGCTCAAAGCTCAGGCCAGGTTGGGCCTTGGGTCTCCAGCCACCTCAGGGCCTCTTTCTGGTCTCTTGGCAGCCGGTGTCTCGTCACCCAGAAAGGGCCTGGCATCGTCCTCCGCGCCATCTGAAGCATCTACACCCACGGACCCAGTAGACAGTGCTCAGGTAGGCGGATGCCCGGGGATAGGTGGGGTGGGGGGCAGCTGCCACTGCCGGGTGCAGCGGGTGTTCTCAGCCCCTTTCCCACTGGCTTTGGCAGCAGAGGCTCGTAGGGCAGGGCTGGGGGCAGGGGCAGCCGATGGCAGACCCAGGAAGCCCATAGCGCCCCACGGCACTGTCTCTCCATCCCTGGACTGGCAAGACTCGCGCGCACGACCCAGCGACTTCTCCCCTCGATCCCTGTGAGACCGAGCGTCAGCCTCCCCGCCTGCTCACTCTTACCGGCTCAGTAGCCCTGGGAGGCGGGTATTGTGTGTCCTGAGGTACAGATGGGGACACTGAAGATCCGAGAGGTCTGGCCTTTGTCTCGGATCTGTCATCCGGGAAGTGGGGGCCGCACTGTCCGTTCCAAGATCTCGGGATGATACCGGCCTTTCACTTCTGGACAGCGCTTCACAGGGTGCAAAGGGTTTTCCCTACCTGCTGCCCCCTGTCCTGGCTGGAACAGCTCTTGGGGGACAGGGAGCCCGGCCTAGCGTGGGTGCCCAGCGAGCCTGCGTGCGGCTGAGACAGGCAGAGTTCCAGGATTCCGTTCAGCAGGTAGGAACCCGAGGCCCCAAGATGGAAGCAGCTTGCTCAAGGTCACGGTGCCTAGGGACCAGAGAGGCAGCGAGGTGGCCTCGGAGGACGGCCACCTGTCAGGGAAGGCCCACCTGCAGGGATGGGAGGAGGGGTCATAAAGCCAGGCGCGGCCTTCTGGCACAGAGAGAGAGCGCCCCAGAAACTGGAAGCCAGGATTTTGATGTTTCCATTCTGACTCCGTGACCTTGAGCAGGTCTTTCCCTTTCTGGGCTTCAGGTTCCTTATGTGCGAAATAGCGACCATCTCCCACCGCCTGCCCCGCTGGGGCCCTGACGGAGCGTGTTGGCACCGTGCACACCTGGGGGACGGCCGCCCTCAGAGCGGGGGGACGGGGTGTGTGCTGGGACTGGGTGGCTGGCGACCCTGACCCCCGCCACCCCTTTCTCCGCAGGGTGAGGAGTGCTCCTCGGGCAGCCTGTCGAAGCAGGGCGCCCACCGGACCCTCAGCAGCACCTGCGCCGCCTGCCGGCAGCATGTGCACCTGGTGCAGCGCTTCCTGGCCGACGGCAGGCTGTACCACCGGCAGTGCTTCCGGTGAGTGCGGGGCCCTGGGGGCGGGGGCATCCCTGGGGGTGCCAGGCCTCTTGCCAGGCTCGTCATGTGGAAGCGTCTTGCTTATCCCCATCTCACTGATGAACAAACGAAGCCTTAGTGAGCGGAGAGGACTGGCTTAGTCCCAGGATTAGAGACAGGAACGGAGCCAGAGGTCTTCAGGAGCCAGTGCCTGTTGCTGGTCAAGGAGCAGCATGTGCTCCAAAAGCCTGGAAGAAAGCAAGCGTGTGTAACTTTTTGTTGTACTTTGTTCTTCCTCTTTTATTTTGCTTTTGTGTTGTCTACATGAAAGCCATTTAAAAAGAAAATTATAGTAACAACTTTATTTCCATGTGTGGCTCCCAGGGGAAGTGACTGTTTAAAGAAACTGGAATAAGAGGCAGGGAATATATAAATAGCTTAGAGAATATATGGAAGCGTTTTGCATGTGATAAAAAAAATAATCAGTGAAGAAAACGGAATAGGAAGCCAGCGCGTGGGAGTTAGAGCACGTATTCAGTTGTGACTTGGTGTGGGTGTGTGTGGTGACTCAGCCTGGGTGTGAGGGTGTGGGTGTGTGAGTGAGTGTGTTCACGTGTATGTGCTGGCGGGCCCTGGAGCCCAGGCGTCTGATCACAGAACTGAGGACACCAGTGCTTTGACACAGTTATGTCTGGATGTCAGGACAGTGATTTCAGTTCTTTTTATGGTAACCACCTGGTAAGGCACGTTTGACACGTGACCAGCTGTACAACATCTGTGAAATCATATTGCTATACATAGATGCTCAGTTGGAATTAGCTTCATAGAACAGGTGTGATACATTCTGATGGATTGTACTTCATTGTATTTCATTAAAAAAAAAAAAATAGGGCTTCCCTGGTGGTCCAGTGGGTAAAGAATCCTCCTTGCAGTGCAAGGGGCGCCGATTCGATCCCTGGCCCGGGAAGATCCCTGGCCCGGGAAGATCTGGGCATGCGCCCAGAGCCGGTGCTCTGCAGCGAGAGAGACCACTGCGATGGGAGGCCCACACAGGCCAAAGAATTAGGATGGATGAAAATAAATAAATGAAGGACCAATAAAAGAGGCCAAAATTAAAAACAAAACATAACAAAATCAACCCCTCATTGGTTGAAAACCACTCGATTGATGTCTTGAGCCACTAATGAGCGGCGGCGGGCCCGCTGGCTGGAACCTCAAGGCGGGAACTTTTGCTTCCTCTTCAGCAGAAGCTGCCGGAGAGTTTCACAGTTTACGGTGCCGGTTTCTTGTGGTTTTACTGTCCTGCTACGATCCTGACGTTTACCATTTTCCTTTTCCGCTGGGAGGTTCTGGGTGTTGAGACAGGGTCTTGACTGGCAGCTGAGAGGACGGAGGGCAGAGCCTTGGCTGCTGGAGGCGGGGTGGGCAGCACCCTGGACTGGTCAAGCTGACCCTCGCCCCCCACCCTGTTCTCCCTGGCAGCTGCCGGCGGTGCTCCAGCACCCTGCTCCCCGGAGCTTATAGGAATGGGCCGGAAGAGGGCACCCTCGTGTGTGCGGAGCACTGCGCCAGGCTGGGCCCCAGTGGGCGATCAGGGGCCAGGCCTGGCACCCCCCCAGAGCCAAAGCAGCAGCAACTCAAAGAAGAAGCCAAGGAGGTGGCGGAGGGCGGCCCGAGCCCTCATGTGGCTGCAGGGGCCGAGGCGGACGTGCCCAGGGCCAGCCCTGAGGGCCGCCCCCAGGTCCCTACCAAGCCCCCAGTGCCCGGCAGACCACAGGAGCTGGCCAGCCCCCCGGCCAGCCGCCCGACACCCGCCCCCAGAAAGGCCTCTGAGAGCACCGCCCCGACGCCCCCGACACCCCGGCCCCGGTCCAGTCTGCAGCAGGAGAGCTTGGTGGAGCCCGGAGGTGGCAGTGACCTGGTGAACGGTGAGCAGGGGTCCCTCTGGGGCTGGGCGCTCCCTGGGGGTGCCTGGTGCTTAAATGTACACGTGCCTGGATGTACCCCTGGGGCCACGCTGTCCACGCCTGCGTGTGCCTGGGGACAGTGCCGGGGACGGCTGTGGCCCTGAGGTTGTTCATTCACACAGCAAACAGTTACCATGCAAGTTCCCCATGCTGGGGCGTGGCGCGCAGACCCCCGCCTGGCCCACCCCGCCTATGCGCCCCAGGTGTGTGTTCATCCGTGTCTGCCTTCTGTGCTTCAGTGGTGGGGGTGGTGAGTGCACCACTCGTGCCCGTGTCCCCAGTGTCTCTGGGACGGTGTCCACACTCAGGGGACCTCGCCCCTCACGCCCAGCCTGTGTGTGTGTGTGTTCACGTCTGGACACCTGGCAGGGGAGCGCTCGCGGGCTGGGGTGGAGGAGGGTGTGTCGCTGGTCAGCCGGGCCCCGGAGGTGCTCCCTAGCCTGGCCTGCCCTGCTGTGGGGACCTCTGCCTCAGCCCTTGGTGGTAAGACCTTCCCACTGGACCACCCTGGGCCTTCTCGAGCTCATGGAAGCAAGGTGTTTTGCACCTGAGACGTGCTGGGCAACTCTTATCAGCAAAGGCCTGGGTGGGGGAGGTGCCCCAGGTCTCCCTCTGGGGCTTATTTGTTCTGTTCCTCGCTCATGGAGGTCGGTCCCTGAGCTTGGCACTGGGAATAGAGGAGTGTTCAGACCTATTTGTGCTTTGGAGGTGCTGCCAGTCTCAAGAGAGAGACAGGCAGAGACACAGGGGTTTCGGTAGAATATGAGATCTGTTAAGATGAAGAGGCAGAGACTATTGTGGGATTCATAGAGGACCCTCGGGAGTCAGGGGAGGCTTCCAGGAGGAGGTGACCTTGGGCTGAGTTGAGACAGTGTTTCCACTTTGGGGGAGTGCCAGAGGACACTTGGGTTGCCCCTTCTTAACTGAAATGCAAGTGGGGTCTGCAGGTGTCCTGGCCTGCTCGACCTGTCACCCTTGGTGTTCATCTAATCTCTGAGTGCCGGGCTGGGGAGGTACAACGGTGCAGGGGAGGTTCCTGTGGCCACGTGGAGTCCATCGCCTGCCGGGTGGGGCGGGAGGGCACTCCTTGGTGAGGCAGGCTCTTGGGCTGGCTGCCTGGCCGCCCCACTCCCCTGGCCAGCTCACAGCTGCCTGTGAAGGTCTGTCTCACTCTCCTTTCCCCCCTAGGCAAGCCGCAAGAGCCCCCTGTCCCCAAGCCCAGAGGGACCCCCAAGCTGTCAGAGAGGTATGCCGGCTCCGAAGGGCTTCCGGGGCCCTGGAGAGGGGAAGGGAGCAGCCCTGGGATCTGGGTTGGTAGCCCACCAGCACCCCCTCCCAAGAAGGGGCAGGGCTTGTCTCTGGGGGGCAGGATCCAGCGCCCATGCCCCTTCCTGTGGCTCCCCTGGATTCCCTCTCCTGTGGGCAGCAGGGCCTGGTGGAACGGGCTGCCCCTGGGGTCCCTTTACCGCTTCAAGCCTCTGCTGCCTCCGGCGCGTGGGAGGCCTAGGCCTCCCTCCTAGAGTAGTTGTGAGAGTCAGCAGCAGCGTACAAGCCCAGCAAAGCTCCACCGGCCGCCTGCCTCCGAGCGCCCACCCCTGGGACCCCACGTCACAGGCGAGGACGTGGATTTCCAGGTCTTCTGTGGGCTCTGTGCTTCCTCCGTGCGGTCCACGTGGTGGGGGCCGGAGAGAGAGAAAGAGAGACAGAGAGAGGGGAAGAGAGAGGCCCCTGCTTTCCATGTTGGCTTTGGGCCCAGCTGGCCCCCTGGGCTGGGGTGGGAGAGAGGAAGGGTGCAGCGTCTCATCGCCCGCTTTGGGAGGCACTCGGGGCTGTGTGGGGGGCGGACGCCGCCCTCCGTGCCTGCTTAGGGCGTCTGCCTCTTCTTGTCTCCATTCAGGACACCAACCCCCAGGAAGGACCCCCCGTGGATCACACTGGTGCAGGCAGAGCCAAAGAGGAAGCCAGCCCCCCAGCCCCCGAGCAGCAGCTCCGGGCCGCCCCCTGGCCGAGACGCCAGGCAGGTGGAGAACGGGGGCGTGGACGAAGAGGCCCCGCGGGGCCCGGAGACCGCTGGCCTGGAGCCCAAGCCCTACAACCCCTTTGAAGAGGAGGAGGAAGAGCCCCCAGCAGCCCGCAGCCCGGCCCCTGGCCCTGCCCCGACGCACCCGGAGCCCGCACCCAAGTCCCTGCACCCCTGGTACGGCATCACCCCCACGAGCAGCCCCAAGGCGAAGAAGCGCCCTGCTCCCCGAGCACCCAGCACGTCCCCCCTCGGTGAGTGCCGTTCCTGGGAGCTCCCTGGACCAATGGGACTCGGGTTGGGCCCCTGGGTCAAGCCCAGGGCTGGGGGAGGGCAGGTGGTGCCGTGGGACACTGCCGGCCCGGTGCCGTGTGTGCCCTCAGTTCATCTCAGAGCAGGCCCGCGGCGCTCGCTGCGGCAGCAGACGCACTGGGGCAGCCCCGCCGAGCAGGGAGCACCCTCTCCCTGCAGGAACGGAGGCACCGAGAGGGCAAGTGATTTGCCCAAAGCCTCACAGCACTTAAGCAGTGGAGACAGGATCTGAAACCCAGGCTCTGGACTCGACTCTTAAAAAAAAAAAATATTTGACGGCACTGGGTCTTCATTGCAGCATGTGGGATCTAGTTCCCTCACCAGGGATCACACCTTGGAAGCACAGTCTTAGCCTCTGGACCACCAGGGAGGCCCCTCGACTCTGCTCTTAACCCCTCATAACCCACCTCATAGGACTGTTGTGAGAGTTACATGTGTTATCCATTGACGTGCTTAACACGGGGTTGGGCTTGGAGAACGCGCACGGCAGGGTTAGCTCCGGCCCTGCCTGTCGGGTCCCTGTCCTCCGGTCCCAGGCGCCTGGAGCCGTCACCTGGTGGTGTGACATGGGCACAGGTGACCCCGAGCAGTTCGTCCGGTCCCCTGGGTGTGTCCTCAGTCTCCCCATACAGAAAATGGAGGTGGTGGGCCAGCTCCCGGGCGCTCTGCCTCCTCTGCCGAGCCCCCGCGCTCACCGTCCGGCAGTCTGCTCGGGCCCAGTGCCCGGTCACCTTCCACCACGGAGGGGCTCCAGCTGCCTCCAAGACCTCAGTGGGAGCCCCTCAGACAGTGGGGCCAAGAGCACATTAAGTAAGAGATGACGGGAGGCCAGTGCTCCGGTGGTCTGGGACCCCCCAGCCCCTCCAACTCTGGCCCCTGCTTGGGCTCTGGGACCCTCCGGCTGAGCGTGGTGGGCTGGCTGACTGGGGGCAGCGGGCAGGTGGGGGTGAGTGCCAGGTCAGACACAGCTAGGTCTGGTCCCAGCCCCTCTCCTCTCTGAGCCTGTCGCCTCACCTGGAAAGTGCAGATGACTCTCTGAAGCAGCGTGAGGCTGCAAGCGGCGAGGGGCCGCGCCTGGCCCCGAGCTGGCCACCACCAGGGCCGCCCGCTCCTCCTCAGCTGCGGCTCTCCCTCCACCTCTGCCCGGTCCGAGGCTGGTTCGCCTTTTCGATTTGGCTTTGCTTTGGATCAGATCAGACATGGGAGGGGAAGTGGAGGCCTCAGTCGCGCTGGAGGAGGAGGCGAGGGCCGTGAGGGAAGCCTGGCTGTGGATGTGCACGAGGCGCACCAGAGCCCCAGGCGTGCAGGATGAACCGGGTGCTCTGCCCACCAGTGACCTGGGTTGTGTCGCACCTTTGCTGGCCTCTGGGCTCCCGCCTGTCTGGATGCAGGAGGACTCGGGCTTCCCCGGCCCCCGCGGTTCTGTCGAGAGCGGAGTATGCTAGGGGAGGCCAGAGGGTTTGACTGAGCCGCCTCACCCGGCACCCACTCCGCGTTGGCTTGTACAGCTCTGCACGCCTCCCGCCTGTCCCACTCGGAGCCGCCCTCGGCGACGCCGTCGCCGGCCCTCAGCGTGGAGAGCCTGTCGTCCGAGAGCTCCAGCCAGCCCCCCAGCGGGGAGCTTCTGGAACCGCCCGTCGTGCCCAAGAGCTCCTCGGAGCCTGCCGTCCACGCCCCTGGCACCCCCGGGACCTCCGCCAGCCTCTCGGCCGACTCCTCCCTATCCTCCTCTGGGGAGCTGGCGCAGCCCAGTGCGGACCGGTCGCCTCAGGCTGGCCCCGGGCTCGGCCCCAGCGCCAGGGGCGGCCCGGGTCCCTCGCCAGCCACGCCCTGCGGCGGCAGCGTCCCCACCGCCCTCGCGCCGGTGAGAGACAAGAGCCCTGCGCCTTCCCCTGGAACCTCATCCCCGCAGCTCCAGGTGAAGGTGAGTGGTGGCCGCCCCGTCGTGGACGTGGGCCTGGCCTCAGGGCAGGAATGTCCAGGGCCTTCTGTTGTCGCGCGCCCTGACCGGTCGGCGACGGCTCGGCCGCCTTCCCGTTCATCGCCCTGTTCCTGGAGGCACAGCTCCACCTCGCCGTCCTTTCAGCCACCGGCCAGACCTCCTGGCCACCTGTTCCCCGGGCCCTCAGCCGCCCTGGCGTATCTTCAGGCACCTGGCTCTGTTTACCTGCCGAGCCCATGCACGTGCCCGTTTGATACACACACTCCAGCCACTGCCACCCCGCATGTCCTCATGCCCACCTTCCACTCACTGAAGCCACGTTTGTGCCAGAAGCTGGCACCGTGGCGCTGAGACCCTGTCCTTGCCCTCCAGGCCTCACGGTCAGGGCGGGGAGACAGGCCTAGATGCTGTTCTGCCACCTGGGGTAGGCACCGAGGGGGCATGACGCCCTTCTTGGGGTCACGGTCCCCCTCCAGAGATCCCAGCCTCACCTCCTGTAGAGTGGGGCAGAGACCAGGCCCACGCTGGGTGCGCTTGTGGAGGTGAAGGTTTCCTGCTGGAGCACGCCATCCCTTACCCTAAGCCTAGGGTTTAGAGAGAATCCAAGACAGTGGGGGTAGGAGACAGGGCCCTTGGGTGCTGCTGCCCCACGGAGACCAGACTGCGCAGCTGGACTGCTGCTTCAGCTCCCAGAGCAACTTTCAGGCCTCAAAGAAACCCCCTTCAGGCTTCCCTCATGGTCCAATGGGTAAAGAGTCTGCCTTGCAGTGCAAGGGGCGCCGGTTCGATCCCTGGCCTGGGAAGATCCCACGTGCCATGGAGTGGCTGGACTGGTGTGTCCAGTTACGAGCCAGCGCTCTGGAGCGCGTGCGCCCAAAGCCAGTGCTCTGCAACGAGAGAGGCCACGGCAGTGGGAGGCCCACACAGGCCGAAGAATAAAGACTGGATGAAAATAAATTTTAGAAAATCAATAAAAGAGGCCAAGACATTTAAAAAAAAAACAGAACAAAACCCTTCCCTTCCCCTCCTCTCCAGCCTGAGTGGCTGGCACAGGTGGAGTCAGAAGCCCCTCCCTCCCCCAGCCGTGGGAGAGCGGGGTCACCGCTCCCGGGCGCAGTCCGTGGCCTCAGTGGTGCCCGCTTTCGATGCGCCGCAGAAAGTGGTACAAAGAGGCTGGCACTGCCCGTGTGGCAGGCAGGGGCTGTCCCAGTGCTGGGAGACTGCCCCAGAGGGACAGAGAAATGCCGAGGGGCAGCATAGGCTGGGGTTTCTTCCCGGGCAGGAAGGGAGCTGCTTCCTCTGCTGAAGGCGGGATCCGCTCTTGCACTTCCTGGCTGGGTGACCCCGGGCCAGGCGCTGAGCCCCGTCATCCCGGCTGGGAAAGGGGTGTTTGTGAGGTCTGGGTGAGCTCCCGTCGCAACTGCTCTAAGCTGCACATCCTGCCCACTGCCCTCAGCGCCGGAAGGCTGACCACCCTGAAACAGTCCAAGTCACATTCCAGCTTGGGCTCTTGGGAAGAGCATGACCTTCACCCCTCACAACTTGAGTTTGCTCCCCTGTAAAATGGGCAGACACCACCCACTTTGTGGAGTGGTGATGAGCCAGACAGGAGTGCAGCGAGGTCCCCAGTGTGGCAGCGGCACACGAGAGGCCCTGGGAAGTGGACGTGTTTCTGGAATGACTGAGTGCCTCACAGGCTGGACGCTGGGCGGTTCCTCACTCCCTGCTCGCTGTGGTCCCACATGATCAAGCTCTCAGGGTCCGACTGCCCCTTCCTGACTTATCAATCCCTTCTGTCGTGTCTCTCTGGCTTTAGTCTTCCTGCAAGGAGAATCCTTTTAATCGGAAGCCATCACCTACGGCGTCCCCGACTGTAAAGAAAGCTACTAAGGGCGCCAAGCCAGCGAGACCACCGGCCCCAGGACATGGCTTCCCACTCATCAAACGCAAGGTATCTGCTGGGAGTCCCAGGCACCTGGCTTTCCGGGCCTGGGCCCGTCCTCTAGCGAGGAGCCCTGCCACAGGCTGGGCTGTGTGGGCCGCTTCCCTGAGACGCGGGAGGGCGCGTGCATGGGAGGCCCAGCTGGGAGGTCTAAATTGCAGCCCAGGAGGATTTCGAGCAGATCCGCTGCTCTGACCAAAAGCACTGGGTGATGCATTTAAATTGTTACTAATAATAGTTCAGGGATCAAAGCGTTCACATGACATACTTAAACAGCTGAGAGTGTTCTTGGCCTATCTCTCTTGCCGGGTCACTTTTTCACTTTTGGAGTCTTTTCTGGAGTGGCAGAGGACGGGGAGGAAGTTGCCCCGAGAGGCAGGAAGTTGTGTCGCCCTCTGGGCATGCCTGTGGGTGCTGGGACCCTGGGCGTGGGGCGTGGGACAGAGCCAGGCCCTGGGAGGCTGGCTCTGGCTGGGGAGAAGAGGGAGCCTCCTGGAAGCAGGCAGGTGGGAGGGCGGGGAGGCCGCAGGTGACTGGGCACTGTTGGGCAGGTCCAGTCTGACCAGTACATTCCTGAGGAGGACATCCATGGAGAGATAGACACCATTGAGCGCCAGCTGGATGCCCTGGAACACCGGGGGGTCCTGCTGGAAGAGAAGCTGCGTGGCGGAGTGCACGGTGTGGGGGCTGCGGGGGGCCTGGCGGGCGGGATTCGGGTCGGGGGTGCCTCTTTCCCAGGGTAGGGAGCCGCCATGGCTCCTTCGAGGGTGGGGACTGTCGCCAGCCGTGGCCTCAGTGGGCATCTGGCTTGCAGAGGGCCGTGAGGACGACATGCTGGTGGACTGGTTCAAGCTCATCCATGAGAAGCACCTGCTGGTTCGGCGGGAGTCTGAGCTCATCTATGTGTGAGTCTTCCCGTGCCACGGCCCAGCCTGCTCCCCTCCCCTCAGTCCGTGTGGCTTAGGACTGAGCCTCTTCATCTTCCCGCATCAGCAACCGTACAAGGCAGGTGCAGGGCTGGCCGCCAGGGCGCTACTAACAGTCACCTTCTTCCACCTTCCAGCTTCAAGCAGCAGAACCTGGAGCAGCGCCAGGCGGACGTGGAGTATGAGCTCCGGTGCCTTCTCAACAAGCCAGGTGACGGCGGCCGCGCCCACGCCCTGGGTCCTGGTGACAGAGCAAGGGGTGGGGGACGGACAGACGGAGTCCTGATGGGGATGCACAGGCCTCCTCTGGGAGCAGGGCCAGAGGACAGGGGGAGGCACTGTCTGGGTCCCAAGAGGTGATAAATAGACTGTGGTCAAGACAGGAGAGGGGCAGGCGTGGCCAGCGTGGGGCTGTGACATCTGTGATGTCAGATGACAGGCCTGCAGAGGGCTCCAAGGCCGGGACAGACTGACCTTTTTTGGTCCCCTCCTCCCCTGGGAGGTGTGGGTGGGCAGGTTCCAGGATGAGTGGGTGGGTCTGCTGGGCCCAGGGCCGCCTGGATGAGAGAGAAACAGCCTGTCCCGGGGCAGCTCTGGACTCATGGCCGTTAGGCCAGAGTGTGGCTGGACTCGGCACCCCGTGGCTCAGAGCGGCTCCTGAAGGGAGGAACGGGACGTGCTGAGGACGAGGGCGGCAGGGGGCGGGCCTGGGCGTGGAGCCACAGAATCCTGCGTGCTGCCGGGAGCTGCTGGTGCCCCGGAAGCGTCCCTTAGCCCCACGCAGCCTGTGGCTTCATGTGTAGGACAGGAATGACAGTGCCCACCTGGTAGGGTGTGCCCAGACCAGCAGGTGGAACGTGGAGATGCGCTGTGCCCTCTGAAGGGCTGATGGTGGTTATGTGGCCGCTTGGGGTCTGGCCGTGACGTGGGGTGAGCACGGCTGTTGGCTGAGAGATGGCAGGACGGTAGAATGTCCATAGGCAGGAGTCAGGGCTTTGGACCACTTCCTCTGGCCCAAGTGGTAGGAATCGTTCCCATTTAACAGATGAGGAATGGAGAGCAAGAGGGGTTGAGTCTTGCCTGTTGGTGGTGGAGCTGGGCTTCTTCCCAAATCTGTGACTTGGGAGTGTCCCCACACACATGGGCTTCCCTGGTGGCTCAGATGGTAAAGAATCGGCCTGCAATGCAGCAGACCTGGGTTCAGTCCTTGGGTCGGGAAGATCCCCTGGAGAAGGAAACGGCAGCCTATTCCAGTATTCGTGCCTGGAGAGTCCCATGGGCGGAGGAGCCTGGAGCGCTACAGTCCACGAACACGACTGAGCCACGAGCAGGGCAGACACCGCGCCCCCTCTCGGCTGGGACTGCGGCCCTGCTTTCCCCTTGGCTAGGAAACCTGGGAGGCTGGATGAGCCCCAGAGGCAGGAATGTCCCTGGGGAAGTCACAGAATGTCCCAGCCCTCCGCCGCCCTCTGTGAGTCACAGTCTCTGGAGCCGGGGGCACGGCCTGCACTCAGAGAGAGCCTCGGCGACACCGTGTGGCCAGAGTGGGGGCAGCAGGTCTGTCCCTGACACCAGCCTGGCCCTGAGCGTTGGTGTTGCTCCTCCCTCCTCTTGGCAGCGATGCTGGGCTTGCCTGGTCCGAGCTATCGCCTTTGGAGGGAGAGGCTGGTTTAAAGGCCAAGGTGGGCTGGAGAGAAACAGCCTGTCCCGGGGCAGCTCTGGACTCATGGCCGTTAGGCCAGAGTGTGGCTGGACTCGGCACCCCGTGGCTCAGAGCGGCTCCTGAAGGGAGGAACGGGACGTGCTGAGGACGAGGGCGGCAGGGGGCGGGCCTGGGCGTGGAGCCACAGAATCCTGCGTGCTGCCGGGAGCTGCTGGTGCCCCGGAAGCGTCCCTTAGCCCCACGCAGCCTGTGGCTTCATGTGTAGGACAGGAATGACAGTGCCCACCTGGTAGGGTGTGCCCAGACCAGCAGGTGGAACGTGGAGATGCGCTGTGCCCTCTGAAGGGCTGATGGTGGTTATGTGGCCGCTTGGGGTCTGGCCGTGACGTGGGGTGAGCACGGCTGTTGGCTGAGAGATGGCAGGACGGTAGAATGTCCATAGGCAGGAGTCAGGGCTTTGGACCACTTCCTCTGGCCCAAGTGGTAGGAATCGTTCCCATTTAACAGATGAGGAATGGAGAGCAAGAGGGGTTGAGTCTTGCCTGTTGGTGGTGGAGCTGGGCTTCTTCCCAAATCTGTGACTTGGGAGTGTCCCCACACACATGGGCTTCCCTGGTGGCTCAGATGGTAAAGAATCGGCCTGCAATGCAGCAGACCTGGGTTCAGTCCTTGGGTCGGGAAGATCCCCTGGAGAAGGAAACGGCAGCCTATTCCAGTATTCGTGCCTGGAGAGTCCCATGGGCGGAGGAGCCTGGAGCGCTACAGTCCACGAACACGACTGAGCCACGAGCAGGGCAGACACCGCGCCCCCTCTCGGCTGGGACTGCGGCCCTGCTTTCCCCTTGGCTAGGAAACCTGGGAGGCTGGATGAGCCCCAGAGGCAGGAATGTCCCTGGGGAAGTCACAGAATGTCCCAGCCCTCCGCCGCCCTCTGTGAGTCACAGTCTCTGGAGCCGGGGGCACGGCCTGCACTCAGAGAGAGCCTCGGCGACACCGTGTGGCCAGAGTGGGGGCAGCAGGTCTGTCCCTGACACCAGCCTGGCCCTGAGCGTTGGTGTTGCTCCTCCCTCCTCTTGGCAGCGATGCTGGGCTTGCCTGGTCCGAGCTATCGCCTTTGGAGGGAGAGGCTGGTTTAAAGGCCCAGGTGGGCTGGAGACTGGTTCGTAAGACACTGTGAGGCCTGCAGCTTGGTGGCGTGAGGTGCTGGACACAGGCACCGGCTCTGCCCTTGCTGTGTGGCCGCGGTCAAGGACTGAACCTCCCTGAGCCTCTGTTTCCCCCAGGTAGGCTGGGCACAGAGCTTGGCCAGGCCCCAGATTCAAGAAGTAGCAGAGTGGTATTTGACCTGGGGTGGTGACTCTGAAACCTACGTTGTCCTCGGAATTATGCTGGGTCGTCTGCTCCAGTTTTGGCAAGAGGGGGCGGCAGCGGGGCCTCAGGATGTTTATTTGGAGGCCTGTGGTGGCAGACGCTGTGGAGGGAAGGTCAAGTGTGGGCATCCATCCCCTGGGAGCCTGCAGGCTGGGTGAGGGGGATTCAGGGTGCAGGAGGGCCTCTGAGAGGGTTCTGGGGGACGGCTCGAGTCCTCGAGATCAGGAGGCTGCAGGGGCAGCAGGTGTCTGAGACAAGAGGGAGACCTCCGGGCAGGTCTCCCAAGCCCCCAAGGTTCCCTCCAGTCTACTCTCCTCCGCGGCGTTTAGATGGATGTCCGAGTAGGCCCCTTGGGTCACTCGGCTTCTCCTGAGGAAGGCCGCTGGGGTTCTCTGTGGTCTTCCCACTCCGGCCAGCCTGCCGTTGGAGGCTCTCAGCAGGCCCAGCCTGATCCTGCCTCCCGCAAGAAGCCGCCTGGTGAACCTTTGTTGAATGAAGGCATGAACGTAAACAGGTGCTTGTGTTCAGCACCGGCTGGTCCCTGTTCTCAGAACACGCGCTGCATGGGTCTTCTGGAGCCCCTGGGAGGGTTTCTTTGGTAGGCAGACTCGTCTTCTTCTTCTTCTTTTTTTTTTTTTTTTTAATTTTGGCCTCTTTTATTGATTTTTTAAAAATTTATTTCCATCCATCTTTATTCATTGGCCTTTGTGGGCCTCCCATTGCCGTGGCCTCTCGTTGCAGAGCACTGGCTTTGGGCGCATGCGCTCCAGAGTGCTGGCTTGTAATTGGACACACCGGTCCAGCCACTCTGTGGCATATGGGATCTTCCTGGACCAGGGATGGAACCAGTGCCCCTTGCACTGCAAGGCAGACTCTTTACCCGCTGGACCACCAGGGAAGCCCCAGACTGGTATTCTTGGTCTCTTCTATGACAACCTTCATTTCTCCAAAAACTTGTAATCCCCACTCATCCAGGCCTCTTCCCGGTCCTCACAGTGTCCTGCAAGGGGTTGAGCTGCAGCCCTCCTTAGCCCTTAGGCGTTGGTTCCTCACTTCAGGGACTCATATGCCAAGCTTTTCTTCTTGAGCAGAAAAGGATTGGACAGAGGAGGACCGGGGCCGAGAGAAGGTGCTGATGCAGGAGCTTGTGACCCTCATTGAGCAGCGCAACGCCATCGTCAGCTGCCTGGACGAGGACCGGCAGAGGTGACGTGACTCGGGGCTGAGACCCTCACTGCCACCCGTCCCAGCTCGCCCTTGCTCAGCCCTTGGGGACTGGAGGGGCCTGAGAAATCGTCTGGCCCTTCCTCCCTTGGGACACGCCGCTTCCCTTTCTCATTTCAGGGAGGAAGAGGAAGATAAGATGTTGGAAGCCATGATCAGGAAGAAAGGTGGGACCCCTCCTGGCACGCTGGCCCACCTGAACTCCTGGAGGGCAGGCGGCAGGTTGAACCAGAGGGCTGGAGGGGGCCCTACGGGATGGTGTGTGCCAGCTCCTAGCCTCTGTTTTGTCAAGAAGGCAACGTGTCGCAGGGCAGGCCAGCCTGGGCCAGGAGGGTGGACGGGGGATGCCCTGGTGTCAGCAGGGAGGACGGGGCGCATGGAGGCATTCCCGGCGCACGTCTGCCTTGCGCTGTGCGTTCCTCCTTGAGACCTGCCGCTGAGCCAGGAGGGGTCTGTGGGGTCAAAGAACAATCCCTCCCCCAGAGAAGACTGTGTCCAGGATGGTGGAGAGAGCCCTGGACTGGAGGTCAGGAGGCCTGGGCCTCATCTCAGTTCCCCCAGTGACTCATCCTGTGGCCTTGCGGTGCAGTCTGGGCTCCGGATAGATGGGATTCCAGCCCCAGCTCTGGCGCGTCCCAGCGGGGTGGCTTTGTGCCAGCATTTCACCTCAGTCTCCCTGTCCGCGGAATGGGGGTGA
Source organism: Tragulus kanchil (assembly GCA_022376925.1). NCBI lineage: Eukaryota > Metazoa > Chordata > Mammalia > Artiodactyla > Tragulidae > Tragulus > Tragulus kanchil. The sequence continues at coordinate 180,198,284 of JAIOJX010000004.1, read as the reverse complement.
CAGAGGCACCCACCTCCCGGGCAGGTGCCGCAGATGACTGAGGTAACATGCAGATGACTGAGGTAACTTAGCCACGGCCTGGCACCCACAAAGAGCTCAGCTGATGCTAGTCTGCCTCAGAACTCATATTTGCCTTTTCCACAATAAGTGAGGGACCGAGCCAGATGATGTCTGAAGTTTCTTCTAGCTCTGACAGTCAGTGTTTGTGTGGTAGCCCACGGAGCTGGAGGGGAGTCCAGCCTTTTAGAGACACATGCCTGCCACCCTGTAGGGCTCCCCCACTGCCTTCGTGGGTGCTCGTCTCCCGATCCCCCTGCTGAAATGCCGGGAAGGGCTGGGGTCCTGTCCTAGAGGTGAAGACTGGAACCGGAGGTGCAGAACAGTGGCGGGACGAGCCCACGGTCCCAGGCGAGATGGTGGTCGAGGGGCCGAGCTTGTTGGCCGGCGCGCCCGGGCCGTCACCGCCACCTGGCCAGCCCCGATCGACGGCCCTTTCCCTTTTGCAGAGTTCCAGAAGGAGGCTGAACCCGAGGGCAAGAAGAAGGGCAAATTCAAGACCATGAAGATGCTGAAGCTGCTAGGAAACAAGCGTGATGGCAAGAGCAAGAGCCCAGGAGACAGGAGCTAGCGACGCGGGCTGCCAGCTGGGACTCCCCTCCACTGGCTGCCCTCTGCCAGGGGCGCCTGCGTCCCTTCAGGATCAGGAGAGAGAAAAGACGATGTAGGGGAGGGAGCCTCTGGGTGAGGGCCTCTCAGATTCCTCTGGCTGGTCTGGGCTGCAGAGTTCTCTTTCCTCTCCTGAGCCCTCAGCCTGGCTCTCCTGACTCCAGATGCGGTGACTGACCCCAGGAGTGAGCAGGGTCTTGGGTCTTGGAGCGGCAGCAGCTGAGCACGCCTGCCCCTCGTCCCCCCCAGCCCCTGCCCCCGGGCCCGCTTCCCTTCTGTACCGCCTAAGAGGGGAGCTTCACCCGTCAGTCTTTGCACCCACGAGGTCGGCCTGTGGTGGACCTCTCTGGCCTGGGTCTCCTGCCTCTCAGGCTCTGTCCTCTGGCCAGGCCGGCCGCATGGGCCCCTTCCCGCCCCGTCCCGGTTCCGAGTCCCTGTCTTCCTGTTGGTGCAGGCGGCCCTGCTTTTCTTTCTCTGCACTCAGGAGCTCTATTTATGAAGTCTCTTAATTAAGTTTGAGGTAGTTACTGTGTTCTCAGACCCGAAGGGGCCCAATGGACCAATCCTTCCCTCTGTTCCTCGAAAGTCCTAGGAGGTGCTTCCCGCCCCTCCTCTTGTTCCATAGGAAGCCTCCCTGCCCAGGACAGCATGCTGGGGGCGCCCCAGCACTGAGCCCCCAGGGAGGGCCTCTGGTAGGCAGGCCCCAGACCAGCAGCAGGCGGGCATGCTGCCCGTAGGTGCTAACCCTGGCCCTTCACCACGCTGCAGGGGTCGCCTGGCCCCTTCTTTAGACTCTCCCTGCCACCCAAGGACTGGGCATGGTGGACCCACTCCCAGGTGGGTCCAGCCAGCCTGTCTGCTGACACATGTCTGTTGTCTGTTCCCTCCCAACTTGTTGCCACCGGAGGACTGGCCGCTCATCTGCTGGGACAGCGCTGGGAGAGGAGGAGCCGACGGGGACCGACACCTGCCCTCCGCGGACAGGCCCAGCAGCTCTTGGTCAAAGCACTGTTGCTATAAGCTACTGGGGCCCGTCCTTCAGCTCACCTCTGGGGAGGTCCCACTGTGTTAACTTGAGAGGGTTTTCCTCACCGACAATAAACAGAGACCGCCTCAGCTGCCGGTGCCTTGCAGCCTCGGGCCACCCTCCCCTTGCCAGACTTACCTCCTTCCCTGCCTTTGCCATGCCTCTTGGCCGGCGTTTCCACCTGCCCAGGAGGACAGGGGGCTGTCCACTGCCAGGGCCCCGGTCCCTCCCCGGCAGGATGCCTTCCTCTGCAGGGAGAGGAGGCTCCCGCGTCCATCAGCCTCTGACCGTCTCCTTCCCGATGGGCCTGCTGACCTGCAACGGGGGTTGCCGGCTCCAGCGCCTTTTGGCGGCCGGGCTGGTGAAACGTGAACCAGGCTGCGTGTGTCCCGTGGGCGGCCCCGTCAGGCTGACTCAGTGTCAGGACACCTGGGTGATGGACGGGTGACCTAGAGTGGAGATGCCCATGAGGAGGGAGGCGCTGCCTCTCCGAAGTCGAGTGAAGCCTGTGGGATGCGGCCCCAATGGGACCAGATCTTTCCATTTGTCAAAAGAAACGGGAAATCCAGCAAAGTGTCCGTGTACTTTGTACATGTTGACAACTGACTTGAATTTAAATCGAGGACAGGCTGCTCCGGGGACATGGGTGGGCTTTGTCCTGGGTTCTCCGGTTCGCTGCCTCAGAGCCATGTGCTGCAGCCTTCGAGTGGAGGACAGCTGTCCTCATCAGGTGGCACCCTTGGCCCTCAGGTTCTGGAGGGTGTGTGGGTACAAGCTTCCCATGGAATGTTCTGGAGGCGACGCCGTTTTTGCTAACCCTGGCCCTTCACCACGCTGCAGGGGTCGCCTGGCCCCTTCTTTAGACTCTCCCTGCCACCCAAGGACTGGGCATGGTGGACCCACTCCCAGGTGGGTCCAGCCAGCCTGTCTGCTGACACATGTCTGTTGTCTGTTCCCTCCCAACTTGTTGCCACCGGAGGACTGGCCGCTCATCTGCTGGGACAGCGCTGGGAGAGGAGGAGCCGACGGGGACCGACACCTGCCCTCCGCGGACAGGCCCAGCAGCTCTTGGTCAAAGCACTGTTGCTATAAGCTACTGGGGCCCGTCCTTCAGCTCACCTCTGGGGAGGTCCCACTGTGTTAACTTGAGAGGGTTTTCCTCACCGACAATAAACAGAGACCGCCTCAGCTGCCGGTGCCTTGCAGCCTCGGGCCACCCTCCCCTTGCCAGACTTACCTCCTTCCCTGCCTTTGCCATGCCTCTTGGCCGGCGTTTCCACCTGCCCAGGAGGACAGGGGGCTGTCCACTGCCAGGGCCCCGGTCCCTCCCCGGCAGGATGCCTTCCTCTGCAGGGAGAGGAGGCTCCCGCGTCCATCAGCCTCTGACCGTCTCCTTCCCGATGGGCCTGCTGACCTGCAACGGGGGTTGCCGGCTCCAGCGCCTTTTGGCGGCCGGGCTGGTGAAACGTGAACCAGGCTGCGTGTGTCCCGTGGGCGGCCCCGTCAGGCTGACTCAGTGTCAGGACACCTGGGTGATGGACGGGTGACCTAGAGTGGAGATGCCCATGAGGAGGGAGGCGCTGCCTCTCCGAAGTCGAGTGAAGCCTGTGGGATGCGGCCCCAATGGGACCAGATCTTTCCATTTGTCAAAAGAAACGGGAAATCCAGCAAAGTGTCCGTGTACTTTGTACATGTTGACAACTGACTTGAATTTAAATCGAGGACAGGCTGCTCCGGGGACATGGGTGGGCTTTGTCCTGGGTTCTCCGGTTCGCTGCCTCAGAGCCATGTGCTGCAGCCTTCGAGTGGAGGACAGCTGTCCTCATCAGGTGGCACCCTTGGCCCTCAGGTTCTGGAGGGTGTGTGGGTACAAGCTTCCCATGGAATGTTCTGGAGCCCGGCCGCTGAGCTGGTCCTGTTTATTTGTTTGAGGCCGCAGGGCCATGTTTATTCTGCAAACCCAAACTTGGGTCATGTGGCCTGAGAGGATTATATGAATCCCTCTGAGTGGGAGGGTTGGTTGAAATTTCTCAAATACTTTGATTTATGGGTATGGGGAAATGACGGGATCTTGGAAAGCGTGAGGCCTGTGGTTGCCAGAGACGTGGGGACGGCTGCGTGCTGCGTGCCAGGCCGGGACTTAACTCCTGTGGGAGATGGGGCTGCCTGGCTCAACGGCACGGGCTAGGCGTGGATCTCTGAGTTGGGATCTACTTCAGTCTGGATCCCTCCCGCCCATTTGATTTCTTTTGATGAGCTGTGGGTTTGGTGGAAAGACAGAAAGCCAACTTTGAATCCTGAGGAGGCTACTTGCTGGTGAATGTCTCTGGCCGGAGTCCCCAGGTGAGCCCTGGTTTTCCCCAGGGACGAGGCACCATCGCAGGTGTTTGGTGAGGGCATCTGCCGAGAGTGACACCGGCACCCACGGCCGCGACCGCCCGTGGGCTGCTCCAGGAGCCTGGTTCCATTTTTACTGGAAATAGGCAAACAGCCAGAGACCAACTGGCCTTGAAAAGTTCTAACTCCTTGAACAAATACGGCTTATCCCTCTGAAAACAAAAATGGTGTGTGTACTGACCTACGCTGAATGTGTTTTATTAGCCAGTTAATCGTGGTGCTTAAATATTTGCCCAAAGCTGTAAGAACTCAAATAAGTGGGTCCTAAGACGGGTAGGAAGAAAGGACTCATGTTCATTCCTAAGTTCAGAAAACTGAATGTTCAGGACACAGGGACATCGTAGGCGAGGCAGTGGACGCCTTAGACACACACCCAAGACGGGAAGGCCTGGACCGGCTCTCACCGTGCATGTGAGGAAAGACAGGGAAAGGGGGTGTGACTCTGGATCCGTGACCCGTCTCCAAGGCTCAGCTGAGCCCGGGTCCCTGGGCAGAGTCTGGAGGAGAACTGGCCCGTTTTCAGTTTTCTAGGGCGTGTGTCCAGGATACCCTGGCTGAGGGCAGGGCTGTCCAGCTATGTACACGGCCGAAGGCCAGGGTGGGTGCGCTGGCCCGAGCTCACCCTGCTGGGCAAGGAGTTGGGCTCCAAGGGAGGGCATGGGCTCCTCTGGAGGCAGACTACGCGGTGGCCAGGGCCTTCCTAAGGTCCTCACTCCTCCTGTGGTCAATCTCTTCCATTTCCTGTAGTTTCTGCAAAGGGCGTTGGGGAAAGCTGGGGGTCAGAGCGGGAACTCCAGGAGCCACTGTGGATGTGAGGCTGAGCGGGACCCCCGAAAGGGCCCCGGCAGACCCTTACATCTGCTCACACACCACCCCCCACACGCATACCGCGCCTGCCTCCACTGGGCTCCTACCTGGGAGATCTCAGTCAGGACGATCCCACGGTACTGTCTGCCCTGTCCCAGGGCCTCCATGTCAGCCAGGAACTCCTTCCTCTCCTGCACTTCCTTTACCACTGGACAGGGAGAGGCCGTCAGTGCGGGAGGTAAGGGGACCCCCGGGCTCCCGGGAGGGGTGGTGGGCCGGAGGGTTGTCTCGGGAATGGAAGCCGTTCTGTGGTTTCTCACTCACAGGCCCTCAGGGATTCCCAGGCCCTTGGACACCCACTCCCCTCCCGAGCCTAACCAGCCCCTCAGGGGCTCACATTCGTCGAAGCGGTCCAGCTCGGGGGCTGGGTCCTCCCGGGGTGCGGGTCGGGGCTTTCTCTTCCGCTGCTCTGGCTCCTTGCCGGTGGCAAAGATATTTTGGAGTCTGCGCTTCTCCTTCTCCAGGTCTCCTGCCAGGCCCAGACGTGGCCTAGTGAAGGTGTGCAGGGCACCCCTGTTCCGGGGCACACTCACCCCCGGGTGCCTGGGAACACAGCTAGGGCTTCTTCTAACCCAGCACTGTCAACCTGGGCATTCCGACGCTGGTCATGTCCCGGCGGGAAGGTGTTGAAAGAACCCAGAGGAGAGCTGCCTTCATCAAAACGCACGCACTGGGCTTCCCCGGAGGCTCAGTGGTAAAAAAATCCACCAGCCACTGAAAAATTATGCATTAATATGAACTACCCCTAAACACAGGGGTAACTGCTTTGTATTTGGAAGTGAATCTGTGGCCACATTGTTTTCTTGGTTCAAAGAATCAGTTTATTACGATGTTAGAAATGGATAATTGCCACAAAGTGTATTTTTAAAATATTAAATAAAGACTCATTTGCTATTTACTTAAATAAAAAAAAGAATCCACCACCTAGTGCAGGAGACGCAGGTTTGATCTCTGATCTGGAAAGATCCCACCTGCCGTGGAGCAGCCAAACCCGTATGCCACAGCCACTGAGTCTGTGTGCTAGAGCTAGGGAGCCACAGCGACCGAAGCCCCCACGCTCCGGAGCTCGTGCTCCCCAGACAGAGAAGCCACCTCAGTGAGAAGCCTGCCCACTGCCACTAGAGAGGAAAGCCCGCACAGCAGTGAACACCCAGCACAGCCCAAAATAAATAAAATTATATGTATAAACACCCCCCCCCCCAATAAAACCTACACACTACCTGGGTGCAGAGCACGGCTAAGAAAACTCGATGACCGTGGTGCAGATGGGGAGGCTGTGTGGAGTGTGGGAGGCTCTAAGCCGAGCCACGTCAGGTGCCAAGGGGAAAGGGGATGAATGCCTCCTGAAATATCCCAGGGCACAGAGGAGCCCAGGGTTCCAGGTACCGTGTGAGCCCGAGAGACCGAGCGCTGTGGCACCTGAGCTCCAAGCATTCGTCAAGCGGGGTGGAAGCCAGTTCACTGTTAAAGAGAATTCTGGGAAGAACTTGTAAAATCTAACAGCTAACTGGTTTCCCGGGCACCCTGAATGGCTCCAAGCTAGCATGATGTGCTGAGGTTCAAACACACTGGTATAAATGGCTGGAGACTTTGATTAGCCACCTGCTCAGCACCTGTGGGCTGTGTGTCTCCCCATGCCCCCTCAACCCCTCTCGGAAAGTAGAATAGGGACTGTGGTCGACGCCCCTCACTCACGGGTGGCTCGAGGCCGGAACTGCTCCCGGCTGTAGGCTCCGTTGGCTTGGCACCGTCTGGCAGGTCGGAGGTGGGGCCGGGCTGCCAGGATGGGAGGCAGGTAGATGGTCGAGGCTGGGGGCTTGGAAGGCAAGACCTTCTGGCTGGAGGTTGGGCTGCACTGCAGCGGGAGAGTGTCTCCTCCTGGGGGGAGGGTTAGGCTCTCCCCACCTGTTACGCAAGTCAGACAGCAGAGAAGCATCTTCCCCTCTCCCCTTCAGCACTCCCCTTTACGATGAGCTGTGGTAACAACTTGGTGGTCTCAGCCCATTCTTTCTGATGTATACATAAACATGTTCCAAGATATATGGGCACATACATTGCTTCTCGTCCATCTTGTCCATATGTAAATGGACCCCATGGACAGCAGGACACCGGGCTTTCCTGTCCTTCACTTACTATGATATGTTGTCTGCTAAGGTAGAATGGTGAGTAAGGCAGACCAAGTCCTTGGTCTCCTAGTATTTACTTTTAGTGGAATTTCTAGCATATTCTCTTTATAGTCAAGTGTAGGGAGCATCACATGATTAGTAGATGGCGGAGTATGGAGATTGAGTTACGTGCCTCCGCTGGGCTGTGGTGCTAGGTTCTAGCAGCCTGAGTTGTCCTTGTCCACGATGAGGAAGGACATCTGACTTCTGAATTGACCTGATGGAACCTCCCTCCCCAAGCCAGTGCAGGGCAGTCTGTATTTATGGCTCTGACTCTCCCATCCCCATTTCTGTGGTTGACCATATGCATCCTGATAGACTCTTTCTTTCTTGAGAGAAGCCAATAGCTATCGGTAGATTTGAGTGAAACTTGGCAGGCTTGGACCTTCTGGCATCCTCTTAGAGGTAGCTTTACACATCTTTGTTCCGACCCACTAAACGCTGATTCAGTTAAAGCTCAGAAAGCAAGGCGGTTTTCAAGATCTTAATGGGTACTTTGTTACTGTTCCCATGTACATTCACTTTTTTGTTTCCTTAAAAATAAACAATACAGTGTATGGCCAGAGGTGAGCTATGGAAAGGTTTTGCCTAGTTTTCCTAAGCACGAAGCCTGCCAGTAACCTTATTTCTGCCAGTTAGCTATGAATGAAAAATAAAACAGTTTTGAGAACTGCTCCCGGCTGGGGCCGGGACCGTCTGGCAGGTCGGAGGTGGGGCCGGGCTGCCAGGATGGGAGGCAGGTAGATGGTCGAGGCTGGGGGCTTGGAAGGCAAGACCTTCTGGCTGGAGGTTGGGCTGCACTGCAGCGGGAGAGTGTCTCCTCCTGGGGGGAGGGTTAGGCTCTCCCCACCTGTTACGCAAGTCAGACAGCAGAGAAGCATCTTCCCCTCTCCCCTTCAGCACTCCCCTTTACGATGAGCTGTGGTAACAACTTGGTGGTCTCAGCCCATTCTTTCTGATGTATACATAAACATGTTCCAAGATATATGGGCACATACATTGCTTCTCGTCCATCTTGTCCATATGTAAATGGACCCCATGGACAGCAGGACACCGGGCTTTCCTGTCCTTCACTTACTATGATATGTTGTCTGCTAAGGTAGAATGGTGAGTAAGGCAGACCAAGTCCTTGGTCTCCTAGTATTTACTTTTAGTGGAATTTCTAGCATATTCTCTTTATAGTCAAGTGTAGGGAGCATCACATGATTAGTAGATGGCGGAGTATGGAGATTGAGTTACGTGCCTCCGCTGGGCTGTGGTGCTAGGTTCTAGCAGCCTGAGTTGTCCTTGTCCACGATGAGGAAGGACATCTGACTTCTGAATTGACCTGATGGAACCTCCCTCCCCAAGCCAGTGCAGGGCAGTCTGTATTTATGGCTCTGACTCTCCCATCCCCATTTCTGTGGTTGACCATATGCATCCTGATAGACTCTTTCTTTCTTGAGAGAAGCCAATAGCTATCGGTAGATTTGAGTGAAACTTGGCAGGCTTGGACCTTCTGGCATCCTCTTAGAGGTAGCTTTACACATCTTTGTTCCGACCCACTAAACGCTGATTCAGTTAAAGCTCAGAAAGCAAGGCGGTTTTCAAGATCTTAATGGGTACTTTGTTACTGTTCCCATGTACATTCACTTTTTTGTTTCCCTTAAAAATAAACAATACAGTGTATGGCCAGAGGTGAGCTATGGAAAGGTTTTGCCTAGTTTTCCTAAGCACGAAGCCTGCCAGTAACCTTATTTCTGCCAGTTAGCTATGAATGAATAAAACAGTCTGAGACGCACACAGGCCTCTTCTCTGGAGAGCTCACAGGGCATGGGGGTAAGAGGGTGGGACAGATCATAGACTGGACAGCGTTCAGGCCATTCGGCTGGGTAGGAAGTCTCGAATGGGCTGTGCCCTGCTGGGAAGGCCACCGAGAACCGGACTGGAAGCCACTGAGAGCTGGACTGCAGGAGAGGCTCATGTGCTTGGACCCACAGTGTCCTGGGAAGAAGCAAAGATCCTGCAAAGTCAATTCTTCAGGAGCAATGGTTAGAAATACTATTTGGGCTTTTTTCTTTTTTTGGTGTTTGAAAATGACGTCCCCTACTCCTCAACACAGAGACTGCATTTAAAAATGTGACCCATAATCCCTCCGCCATGGAAGCCTCTGTGGTCAGCTTCTTACGTTTCACGGTGTCCATGATGTGGCGCTGTTGGAATTTAGTCAGTTTGGACTCCTTCATCATCACTGCAAGAGAATGCATTAGACTGAGGCTCCTGGGCTGCAAGCAGAAGCCTTCATCCCACCCCACTGAAACTTAATATTGTATTGCCTCCTGCCCCCATTTTGGGCACCTGAGTAGTTGGCGGCTTGTGGGATCTGAGTCCCTCGAACAGGGATGGAACCTGGGCCCCCCCGCAGTGAAAGCTGTCCTGGCCCCTGAACCACCAGGGGGTTTCCTTCCTTTCCTGCTCTTTTTTTTTTTTTTTTCCTATAGCACTCCTGACCATCTGAGTTCTATATACCTTGCTTATTATTTGTTTCCTTCCTACTAGAATATCAGCTTCACGGGAACAAGAATGTTTGCTGTTTCTCCCCGACAGAGAGCAGGCTGGATCCTTCTGGCATCCTCTTAGAGGTAGCTTTACACATCTTTGTTCCGACCCACTAAACGCTGATTCAGTTAAAGCTCAGAAAGCAAGGCGGTTTTCAAGATCTTAATGGGTACTTTGTTACTGTTCCCATGTACATTCACTTTTTTGTTTCCCTTAAAAATAAACAATACAGTGTATGGCCAGAGGTGAGCTATGGAAAGGTTTTGCCTAGTTTTCCTAAGCACGAAGCCTGCCAGTAACCTTATTTCTGCCAGTTAGCTATGAATGAATAAAACAGTCTGAGACGCACACAGGCCTCTTCTCTGGAGAGCTCACAGGGCATGGGGGTAAGAGGGTGGGACAGATCATAGACTGGACAGCGTTCAGGCCATTCGGCTGGGTAGGAAGTCTCGAATGGGCTGTGCCCTGCTGGGAAGGCCACCGAGAACCGGACTGGAAGCCACTGAGAGCTGGACTGCAGGAGAGGCTCATGTGCTTGGACCCACAGTGTCCTGGGAAGAAGCAAAGATCCTGCAAAGTCAATTCTTCAGGAGCAATGGTTAGAAATACTATTTGGGCTTTTTTCTTTTTTTGGTGTTTGAAAATGACGTCCCCTACTCCTCAACACAGAGACTGCATTTAAAAATGTGACCCATAATCCCTCCGCCATGGAAGCCTCTGTGGTCAGCTTCTTACGTTTCACGGTGTCCATGATGTGGCGCTGTTGGAATTTAGTCAGTTTGGACTCCTTCATCATCACTGCAAGAGAATGCATTAGACTGAGGCTCCTGGGCTGCAAGCAGAAGCCTTCATCCCACCCCACTGAAACTTAATATTGTATTGCCTCCTGCCCCCATTTTGGGCACCTGAGTAGTTGGCGGCTTGTGGGATCTGAGTCCCTCGAACAGGGATGGAACCTGGGCCCCCCCGCAGTGAAAGCTGTCCTGGCCCCTGAACCACCAGGGGGTTTCCTTCCTTTCCTGCTCTTTTTTTTTTTTTTTTCCTATAGCACTCCTGACCATCTGAGTTCTATATACCTTGCTTATTATTTGTTTCCTTCCTACTAGAATATCAGCTTCACGGGAACAAGAATGTTTGCTGTTTCTCCCCGACAGAGAGCAGGCATTGGGAACCCAGAGCCCCACAACACCCCTGTACAGCTTGAAGAAGTCAGAGTGGTCATCGCCCCTTTCCCCTCGAGACTGGGTACCCAAATGTCTGAGAAGGGAGACAGGTAGATAGTTAGACATGAGCAGGGTATCCAAAGGGGCCAAAGAATTGGCCTTAAAAATAAAGAGAGGGAGGAATGTGGTGACCAAGGATGAAAGAACAAGGCAAACGAAGAGGGTCTTGAAACGCAAGACCCTTATTGTCCTTCCCTCTCCCGGGCTGCAGTCCACTGCCCAATCCTTAAGAGCCCTTTGCCCCTCCTTGGACCCTGTTGTCTTTTGCTGTAGGCATCCCACCCCACCCAGTACACCATCCAATCAGCAATGATCCTTAAGACCCCTAGGCCACTCCTTAGACCCCAGGTATAAAACGGATCAAAGACCCCTGACTGGGGTCGGTTCTCCTTTGAGCCAACCCACTGTTCCAGCAGCGTCGTCTTCCACTTGAACAACGCCAATTCTCCCTTAAGCCTGCCTGCTGTACTGGCAGCGCCTCTCCCTTCCCCTACTCTAACAAACTTTACTTTCCTCTCAAAAAAAAAAAAAAAAAGGAATTTTTGCTGTATTTCTTTTCTTTACTGGTGTTTTTTCAGCACCAGGAACAATGTCTAAAGCACAGACTGGGATTTAAAAATCTTTGGTTAAGTGAATGAATGAACAAGTATTCACTAAGCACGTGCCAGTGCTACAGCTGTGAGCCAAAATGGCATTCTGTCCTGAGGGAGCTCATGACAGGAGGGGCGGAAGGGCTTTAACTCAATGGGACCCACTGGGTATCTGCCTACAAGCTGCGCTAAGCCCAGTGAAGAAAAAGGTATTCGGTAGTGTGCAGGCCCGTAACGGTTGGTTCCACTGTGGTGGTGACGATGGGGAGGACATAAGGCTTCCCTAGAGAAACTGAAAGTGTGATCTAAGGGATTCAGGGGAGTCAACCACTCTGAAATTCTTAGTTCTTTGACTTTGGGCCGTTTCAAAGTGCTAGGACCCCCTGAACCTTCTGAACTCCAGGCTTCTTATCTGTAAAATGAAAATACAGTCACTAAGCCATGTAGGGGAGACCTGAGTTACAGAGGGCCACGGTGACCACCGCTCTTCTTGTGTCCTCTAATGTACTGACCTCTAAGCAGCTCGCAGGTCCCTGGGGTGTAAGTGGCCGACCTGGGGCAGCGCCAGAACCCAGTTCCTTTCGTCACTGTCTCCACCCTCTCCTGGGAAGCCATGGGAGGATTCTAAAAAGGGGAAAACGCAACGAAACTTTCCCTGTCTCCCAGATCCGATCTCTGGTCCTCCCAACACCACTCAAAGTTTGGGAGCGGGTCGTAAGGAAATCGTGATGCTGCCTGTCGACATCGCGACAGGGCCAGATCCGCCCACCCCGAGCAGGTCCGCTGGCAGATACACGCACGCGAACGGAGACCTCACCCTGCCCTGGCGCCGGTGGCAGGGAAGCCCCTCGGGAGGAAAGGGGCGTTAGGGTAGCCGTGCCCGTTGTGTGATACACACAAATGGAAACCTCACCCGCTCGTCTTCCACTTGAACAACGCCAATTCTCCCTTAAGCCTGCCTGCTGTACTGGCAGCGCCTCTCCCTTCCCCTACTCTAACAAACTTTACTTTCCTCTCAAAAAAAAAAAAAAAAAGGAATTTTTGCTGTATTTCTTTTCTTTACTGGTGTTTTTTCAGCACCAGGAACAATGTCTAAAGCACAGACTGGGATTTAAAAATCTTTGGTTAAGTGAATGAATGAACAAGTATTCACTAAGCACGTGCCAGTGCTACAGCTGTGAGCCAAAATGGCATTCTGTCCTGAGGGAGCTCATGACAGGAGGGGCGGAAGGGCTTTAACTCAATGGGACCCACTGGGTATCTGCCTACAAGCTGCGCTAAGCCCAGTGAAGAAAAAGGTATTCGGTAGTGTGCAGGCCCGTAACGGTTGGTTCCACTGTGGTGGTGACGATGGGGAGGACATAAGGCTTCCCTAGAGAAACTGAAAGTGTGATCTAAGGGATTCAGGGGAGTCAACCACTCTGAAATTCTTAGTTCTTTGACTTTGGGCCGTTTCAAAGTGCTAGGACCCCCTGAACCTTCTGAACTCCAGGCTTCTTATCTGTAAAATGAAAATACAGTCACTAAGCCATGTAGGGGAGACCTGAGTTACAGAGGGCCACGGTGACCACCGCTCTTCTTGTGTCCTCTAATGTACTGACCTCTAAGCACCCTGCAGGTCCCTGGGGTGTAAGTGGCCGACCTGGGGCAGCGCCAGAACCCAGTTCCTTTCGTCACTGTCTCCACCCTCTCCTGGGAAGCCATGGGAGGATTCTAAAAAGGGGAAAACGCAACGAAACTTTCCCTGTCTCCCAGATCCGATCTCTGGTCCTCCCAACACCACTCAAAGTTTGGGAGCGGGTCGTAAGGAAATCGTGATGCTGCCTGTCGACATCGCGACAGGGCCAGATCCGCCCACCCCGAGCAGGTCCGCTGGCAGATACACGCACGCGAACGGAGACCTCACCCTGCCCTGGCGCCGGTGGCAGGGAAGCCCCCTCGGGAGGAAAGGGGCGTTAGGGTAGCCGTGCCCGTTGTGTGATACACACAAATGGAAACCTCACCCTAAAGTGAGACCCCGGCTCGGGGGCCTCTCGCCACAGAGAGCGGCGGCTGGGCTCCGGAGATCGCAGCCGAAGCTCTGAAGCTGCAGCCTCTTGGTGCCCCTGCAGAAGTGCTTTTGAGATCTCAGCCACTAGAGCCTGCACTAGCGGCTCTGGGTACCATGGTAACGCACCCGCGCCGCTAGGCGCATGCGCATGCGCATCGCCCCGCCCGCCTCCCGGAAACGATTACCTCTAGGTCACGGCGCAGGCGCGGAGAACGCGTGGCGTCGCGCGAGCCGGAGGCGCGCAGTTGTCTGCTCTCCGCACAGGTCTGAGTCGCGGAACCCGGTGGCTGCGGCGCGGGCATCATGTCAGACAACGAGGACAAGTGAGTGCGGGAGCGAAGTGACTTTTGCGGAGACTCGGAAGGGGCGGATGAAGTGGGAGCCGGGGTCGGAGAGAGTTGAGGAACCAGGTGTCTGGAGCCAGGGGTTGAGGGCACGGAGGGCGCTGAGGCTGTGCGCGGAGCCGGGGAAGGGAAGGACTGGGAACCGGGAGCAGAGACCCGGCCGGAGGCTAGGCATGGAAAGGCTCCGGGTCCAGGGTCCAGAGAGGATCAGTGAAAAAGGCATCTTTCAGCAAACTTCCTGAGTTGGGAAGTACCAGCTGTGGAGGAGTATTATCCCAGTACCTTCCCTCGTGGCTCAGACTGTAAAGAGTCCGCCCGCAGTGCGGAAGACCTGGGTTCGATCCCTGGGTTGGGAAAATCCGCTGGAGAAGGGGATGGCTCCCCACTCTAGTATTCTTGCCTGGAGAACTCCATGGCTCATCCCTGGGTCGCAAGGAGTCGGACAGGACGGAGCGACTTGCACGTTCATGTCAGTATCAAATGTTGAGATATGCTAGGTATAGCGGTTGCTCTCCAGGTGGGGTCCGTTTCTAAAAGAGGCCCTAGTTAAGGCGAGGAAGTCGAATGATTGATTGAATGATTCACTCCTTAGGTATTTATTGAGAGCTTCCTATGCATCAGATGAGACACGGATCTCTGCCCTCTTAGATTCTAGTGAGTGATGCTCTACCTAACTGGCTTCTTATTCTTGTACAGTTTTGATGGTGACGACTTTGACGATGTGGAGGAGGATGAAGGGCTCGATGACCTGGAGAATGCGGAGGAGGTCAGTCCTGAGTCTCGGGCTCCCCTCTCTGCAGCCCAGGCTGCCAGAGAGCCCGGCCAGTGATGGCCGACTGCACATCATCTGCCTCCCTGTTTGGGAGGTGCTGCCAGTTAGAGTGGGGAGAGGTCTAGCCTGGGGAGTGGAGGAGCTCTGCAGGGTCGACCTGAAGGCTTTCGTCCCCTGGGGCCCCTGTGCAGGGCTTCTGAGGCAGTCAGTGTATGGAGAGTTGACATATCCCCTTCGTTCATTGTGCAGGCACGTGCTGTGTGTTCTTATGTACCAGGACCTTGGCAGGGTGGGTCCACATAAGGAGCAAAGAGGAGAGTGACTGGGATAAAACTGGAGAGGTGAGGGCCAAGATCAGGTGAGACCTTGTAGCCTAAAGGTAGTGGGAAGCCGCCTACAGGTTTTGACCTGGGTGGGTGGCATGATCCAATGAAGAATGAATTGGGCAGGAGCAGGAGTCAAAGAGAGCCCAATCAGGGCACACTCGTAGACCTGGAGGGGGACCTGTAGCTTGCGCTTGGGTGCTGGTTGTGTCGGTGATGGGAAAACAGATGAGGGAGATTTTGGTGGATTGAATGGGGGGCTGAGAAAGTGGGAGGTGACCGGAAGGACTCCCGGGTTTCTGGCTCAAGCAGCTAGGTGATTGCGTTACTGGCGTCCTAGTCGAAAGAGCGCTTTCTGTCCTGTGTGACTGGTGGAGGGAAGAGTCGAGGGAGAGGGAGGGATCCCTCGATTATTTTAGGTTAGGAAGCTGCAGACCCTCTCTTGTTTGGGATTTCCTGTTTGCCTGGCACTCTGAGGTTATCTGCTCACTGAGTTAGAAACCTTCTGGTCTGTCCTTCTGATCCCTTTCCGTCTCTATCCTGTTGATTCTGCCTCCAACATGTGGTTCAGTCCTGCTTCCGTTTCCCCATTCCTGATGCCTCAGCCTACTTTAGATCTTCATTGGTTTTCACTGCATTATTTCAGACATACGTTACTGGTTTTCCTGCCTTCGGTTTACTGTTCACCTTTCTGCTACCAGAGTCATCTTTTCCTCCTGCCCACATGATTGATTACCACTAGTCTACCTCACTGCTCTCTCTGCTTCTGCCCTTCCCCTCTACAAAATATTAACAGGGTATCCACAGTGAGCCTTTCAAATTTTAAGTCACTTGTCTGCTCAGAACCGGCATCCTGTGGCTTCTCACCTTATTGAGAGTAAAAGCAAAAAGAGGCACAAAGTCCCCCATGATCTGACCACCTGCTCCCTCTGTGACCTTGTCTTTTATCGACATCCCTGTCATGCCGGGAGACTCAGCCAGGACCTTTGCCTGTGCCGACCCCCTTTCTTTTCCCTCAGGCAAGCACAAGAGCTGCTCCCCCACCTCCTTCAGGTCTTGGTCAAATGTCACCTCATGAGGCCTTCCCTGACCTTCCGTGAAGTTTGCTCCTTCCTCCAGCAGCCCCACCCCGGCACTCCCTGTCTTTTGTCTCTGTTTCTATACTCCACATTTTACGACTAACCTTACTATTGTTCATCACATCATGTTGTAATGTAAGCTCTACAGAGAAAGAATTTTTGTCTGACTTTCTGCTGTGTGAAGCACTGAGAATACTGACCTATAGGAAACACTCGGTAAATATTTATTGACTTAATTCTACATTAGAGAATTTATTCTCCTGCCTGTAGCCCTGTCTGCACCTTTTGCTCTAACCATCCTCCACAGTTAAGTGTCCAGACTGAATACAGTCTCTCCCTCCTGAGCCTGTGGCCGTGCAGTTCAGCCCGCCTGGGATGCCCTTTCCTTCCTCGTTAGCTGGCAGCTCCTACTCGTCCTTCTAGACGAGCCCAAGTCTCATCTCTGCACTGCATTCCTAACCCCGCCATGAGGCAGGTGTCCCTCACTTTTTTGATTAGTTTGTAGCACACTGGCATACTTTTGTTTAGTCTTGTTTTTTTGCAAGACTGAATTCTTTGAGAGCAGAAACTCTTAGCTGTCTGTCTCACACCTTTATGATGTCTGGCGTGTGACAGGTGCTTAATAAGTGATTATTAAGTATATGCATATGTAAAGAGGGGGTGCTTGTTCCTCATCCTAATTAAGATGATTTGCTGTTTGTGCTCAAGGACTTCTTTGTATGGGGCCAACTCTTTCTTCTGGATGAGGCAGCTGGCTTTGGACTCCTGATCAGCTGGCTTTGGACTCCTGGATTCGTTTCTCACTGTCTCTGAGTTTGGCCAAGTTAACTAGCTCTCCAAGCCTCTAAAACGAGCATTGTAATCCCTACTTCCTAAGGTTTTCATGAGGATTAAGTGAGGTGTTTACAAGGCAGTTGCGTGATCCCTGGCACCTAACAGGCAGTAGTGTAGCATTGATTATAATCATTGTTGGCGTCATCCTGCCCTGCACCCCCAGTCATTCACCCTGAAATTGTTTCCCTCTCTTTTGCCCCGGGGTCCAGGAAGGCCAGGAGAACGTTGAGATCCTCCCTTCTGGAGAGCGACCCCAGGCCAACCAGAAACGAATCACCACACCATATATGACCAAGTATGAGCGAGCCCGCGTGCTGGGCACCCGAGCCCTTCAGATTGCGTGAGTATGAGCCTCCTCACCACCTTGTCCATCGGTCAGACCCCAGGGAGCCTCCGAGCTGCTGATGTGGCCCAGCCTGACGACGGACCCTTCCCCTTCTCATGCGCCAGACAGTGCTGCCCCTATGTGCCGGGCGCTGCGCTGGATCCCTGTCCTCGGGGAGTTTGTGATCCCATGGAGGAACAGGACATGCACAGTAGAAGAATAATGCAAGAACACGGAGTGAGATGGTTAAAATAAGTAAAATAGGATCTCACCTAGGCCCTGCAGGCTGGTTGGTCGAGGGTCCTGCGACCGCGCCCACTGGGCGTCAGGTCGTCCTTGACTCTGGACTGGGCCAGCCAGAGGAGTGAGAGCCATCCACGCAGAGGCCGCTCCAGAAACGTGAACGCACAGGGCAGTGCTTGGGGTTTGGGGACTTGAAATTAGCAACCTTTCCTTTCTCTCCCAAGTCTAGAACTAAAACACGATTCAAGAGCTAGCCGGGGACTTCCCTGGTGGTCCAGTGGGTAAGGACACCGCCTTGCAGTGCAAGGTGCACTGGTTCGATCCCTGGCCTGGGAAGATCCCACGTGCCGCGGAGCGGCTGGACCAATGTGTCCAATTACCGAGCTGGAGCTCTGGAGTGCACGTGCCCAGAGCCGGTGCTCTGCGACAACAGAGGCCACTGCGGTGGGAGGCCCACACGGGCCAGAGAACAAAGATGGGTAAAAATAGATAAATGAAAGACCAATAGAAGTGCCAAAAAAAAAGAGCTAGCTGGTAGGCAGGTGAAATCCACCGTCAGCCACAGGCGCGGCAGGCGTCAGAGGCCATGTCTGCAGTGGGGAGCCTGCCAGCCGAGGGCGTGGGCCGCGTGCTGAACAGGTCTGAGAGCACCCTCACTGCAGGTAGGTGACTTTGAGGCAGCAGGGGCTCTTGACAAGGCTGGGTCACAGGGGCCGGCTTTCCCCGCCAGGCTCCTCGGTCAGATGGCTTCCTCCTCTGTTCTGCCGAGAGTGAGTGGGAGGACACGGGGAGAGCAGACGTGTTACTGTTGCTCTCATGAAAGGTCCTCCCCGGGGAAACAGGAGGCTGAGGAAGAGAGCCCTATCCCAGACTTACCAGCTGCTGTGGGAAGTAGTGGACCCCTGGAGGAAGGGGTGCTTCAGGAAGGCAGTGGGAAACGGGCTCGATAGAAAAACCAGAGCCAGAGGTGTGGGGCGATGTGTATGCTGGTGGGGCGGTGGTCCCAGTCTGTGCATCTCTCCATGCGCCATGCCCAAGTTTTGAAACAGCGCTGCTGGACTTTTATCTCTGGAGTGCAGGTAGCCACCGTGTTCACTTTGCATGGGGGTGCTTTGGGGCCAGCATCGTTCCTTACTCACTTGGCAGCAGGTGGGCCTCTAGCCAGCCTGGTGGCATTCCTTGCTGGTCTGTGTGAACTGAGAGCTACCCTCTGTACGATGATTTGGGGGTTGCTGGGGTCAGGATTCTCTAGGCCTGCACCACAGCTGTGGTTGCTGCTGGCTGCATTTGGCCATTTAAGTTAAGACGAGATAGGAGCTCAGGGCGTCTGTCTCCTTAGCCACATCTCACATGCCCAGTGGCCTCTGTGGCTTCTGTGATGGGCAGCACAGAGGGTATTTCCATCCTTGCAGAGTGCTGGCTGGGTGGTGCTCTCGTCTGCTGAACACTACCCAGCGGAAGGAATGCTTCATAAACTGTTTTTTAAACAAATAGTCTGTGTGCAAGTGAAAGTCTTTCAACACCGAATGTGGCTTTTGGAGATGTGAAGAGGGTTAAAGACATAGCTCCCACGCCCTTTGGATGTTTCCTATCTGGTGGGAAAGATGGGCCCGTTCTAAATGCCCAGAACCCAAGACGGGCCAGCTGGGTGCTTTTCAAGAGAAACAGAAAATGAGAGAATAGAGTAGCGGCCAGGGTGACTGGGGAAGCCTCAGGAAGAAATGGGGATTAAAGCAAGGTGATTTTGAAGGTATCTTGTGCCAGAAACAGCACCAAGGAAGGTGGAGGCAGGCATGTGTGGATTGTGGTGGAGGGATGGCAAGTATCTTGGGCACAAGATTGGAAAAGATGTCGCGGGTCTTTGAGTGACACGGTCAGAAGACGGGTGTGCATTTGGTGGGCTGCATGGAGCAGGCATTCAAGCCTGGCCAGGGCCCCGCGTCCTGCTTTCCGTGTCCAGCAGGACGTGTCCAGCTTAGTTGGGTCTGTAGTGCGCCTTCTGATGAGGGGCTCAGATGCCGTCTGGAGGTTGGCCAGCTGCTGCGAGCCCCTGGATGGCCTGGGCTGGAACGTGTCCTGAGCACGGACCTGCGATCCTGCACTTAGTTGCTCAACCGTGCTTTCTTGGACACTTGTGGATGTCATCTCCTCCAGATCATTAGCCCCACCTGGCGGTTGCATCGTTGCTACAGCCGTTTCCTAAGGACGGCTGCCTTGGAGTGAGGCCACCGTGTTCACTTTGCATGGGGTGCTTTGGGGCCAGCATCGCCTTACTCACTTGGCAGCAGGTGGGCCTCTAGCCAGCCTGGTGGCATTCCTTGCTGGTCTGTGTGAACTGAGAGCTACCCTCTGTACGATGATTTGGGGGTTGCTGGGGTCAGGATTCTCTAGGCCTGCACCACAGCTGTGGTTGCTGCTGGCTGCATTTGGCCATTTAAGTTAAGACGAGATAGGAGCTCAGGGCGTCTGTCTCCTTAGCCACATCTCACATGCCCAGTGGCCTCTGTGGCTTCTGTGATGGGCAGCACAGAGGGTATTTCCATCCTTGCAGAGTGCTGGCTGGGTGGTGCTCTCGTCTGCTGAACACTACCCAGCGGAAGGAATGCTTCATAAACTGTTTTTTAAACAAATAGTCTGTGTGCAAGTGAAAGTCTTTCAACACCGAATGTGGCTTTTGGAGATGTGAAGAGGGTTAAAGACATAGCTCCCACGCCCTTTGGATGTTTCCTATCTGGTGGGAAAGATGGGCCCGTTCTAAATGCCCAGAACCCAAGACGGGCCAGCTGGGTGCTTTTCAAGAGAAACAGAAAATGAGAGAATAGAGTAGCGGCCAGGGTGACTGGGGAAGCCTCAGGAAGAAATGGGGATTAAAGCAAGGTGATTTTGAAGGTATCTTGTGCCAGAAACAGCACCAAGGAAGGTGGAGGCAGGCATGTGTGGATTGTGGTGGAGGGATGGCAAGTATCTTGGGCACAAGATTGGAAAAGATGTCGCGGGTCTTTGAGTGACACGGTCAGAAGACGGGTGTGCATTTGGTGGGCTGCATGGAGCAGGCATTCAAGCCTGGCCAGGGCCCCGCGTCCTGCTTTCCGTGTCCAGCAGGACGTGTCCAGCTTAGTTGGGTCTGTAGTGCGCCTTCTGATGAGGGGCTCAGATGCCGTCTGGAGGTTGGCCAGCTGCTGCGAGCCCCTGGATGGCCTGGGCTGGAACGTGTCCTGAGCACGGGACCTGCGATCCTGCACTTAGTTGCTCAACCGTGCTTTCTTGGACACTTGTGGATGTCATCTCCCTCCAGATCATTAGCCCCACCTGGCGGTTGCATCGTTGCTACAGCCGTTTCCTAAGGACGGCTGCCTTGGAGCCCCTGGTGGGGACGTGCAGGGCACGCTCTCACACTTCACGTGTGTGTAGTACAGCTGGATGAATGAATGCTCTTGAATCATTCACGTCTTGAAAGAAACAAGGCATATGCATCTCAGGCATAAAGCCTTCTGTCACATTCTTTAAAACTTTAAATGTTGGGGACACTTAAATAATTATTGAGAGGGGATACAGAGAATGTCAAGCACTTGGTCTCCGCCCTTGGGGGTTTTTCAGGCTTTGGAGGGTCACAGACATCAGAATATTTAGCAATAAAATTGGTAGGTCATTTCGTGTAGACTGGGAACTCAGCCACGGCTAATCTGAGTCCGCGGGGAGCTCTGCTCGTGCGGGTTCTCAGGCTGCTTCACTAGAGAATCTGTTCGGAGGGCCTGGGGACGGCTCCTGGTGGGGTTGGCCATGTTGAGTGTCACACTGCCTGGTAACGGGGGCGCACGCCTGTCCGGTTCACAGCACCTGTCTGCAGTTTGTGGGTCACCAGCTTTCTAATGGGAGGTGTGACGGCACAGTAGGGAGGAGGAGTCTTCGGGGTTCATGTCTTGGTTCTGCCACTCCCTGGCTGTGTGACCTTGGGCAGGTTACTGACCTCTCTGTGCCTCAGTTTCCTCATCAGTAAGATGGAAGTAACAGTAGTACTTACCACAAAGGAAACAGCGTGCGTGAAGGGCCGTGGGCAGCCGTGCCATTGGGTCTTTGCTTGCCGGCCAGTCGTGTTTCCATGTCATTGTTAGCCACGGCAGGGCTTTTTGTCTTCATTTTCAAATGAAGATACTGAGCTTTGGAGAAAAGTTCAGTCTCTTTGGAAGCAAAGTCTGAGCCTGGCCTGCTGGCTCCCACTCTCACATCCCACCACCAGCACCCCTGAGCCGCCACACCCACCTGCCCGGGAAGCGTCCTGCCTCGGTGGGCTTGGATGCTGCGCTGATCCTGTCTGTGAAGCCCCCAGCGTAGTGCCGGGCCCTCCCCCCGTGTCTGTCGTCTCCCCAGCACCTGTCCGTTTCCCTGCAGGATGTGCGCCCCTGTGATGGTGGAGCTGGAGGGGGAGACGGACCCCTTGCTCATCGCCATGAAGGAGCTCAAGTACGCGCCCAGATCCTGGTTTGCTGCTCCAGGGCCCCGGGTTCCCTTGGGTGCTCTGCTGCACGCCCTCCCCCACTTCCCCGCTGGGACGGGCAGGTCCTGCTCCTCTAGACCCTTAGTCGGCCTGGGCGTCAGCCCTGCAGGGTGGAGGAGGGGAGGGTGGGGAGCCAGGCCCAGGGGGAGGGCGGGACTTGAGGAGACACGGGCGTCCCTGTCTGTCGGGCATCCCTGTGCCTAGTGCCGTTGGCCTTGCCAGCATCTCTCTGCTTTCTCGTTCCCCCTTCAGCCCTGGGATGGCGGCCCCCTTCCAGACCCAGGCCCCACACCCAGAGAGGCAGGGACATTTTTTTTGGCTGAAATGCCTTTCCTACAAAGTGCGTTCACAGTCTCAAGCGGGTGCTCCTAAGGCTTCTCTATCCCTGTGTTCCGCACATTCTGTCCCTCTGCTGCAGAGCCAGGGTCCCCACCCTCATGGTCCCTGATTTCTCCCATCCCAGGGCCCGGAAGATCCCCATCATCATTCGCCGCTACCTGCCCGACGGCAGCTACGAAGACTGGGGAGTCGACGAGCTCATCATCACGGACTGAGCCCGAGTCGGCTTCCCGGCCGTGCCTCCGCCCCAGCTTCCGGACTCATATTCTTTATATGTGTAAATAATAAATTCTTCAGCCTTTCAACACCCTCCGTCTCCCACCGCCTGTGAGGCCACCTGCGTCTTCCCCGTTGCTGCCCTGCTGGCTGGCGGGTGCGCCCATCCCGACTGTCAGCTCTTGAAGAAGCAGCAGAGCCCTGACCCCGGGCTCCCCCGCGTCCCTCCCTCGGCTCAGAGTCCACCAGAGCCGAGGCTGCTGCGGGAGACACCTCAGCTGCCTTCCCAGCAGACAGACGAGCCTTTGTGCCCAGGGAGCTGGTTGCCACGGAAACCCCCAATTTCATTTCCAGTGGGGACTGGCTGCAGGGGCTTCTCCCTTCTCAGGAGTATCACAGAGCAGGTCTCATCAAGCCGCCCATTGTTTCCCGAGGACCTGCCTCGAGCCTCTTATCGTGAGCTCGGATCCCCTTTCAGGAGCCAGTGCCCCAGCAGGAAGCTCGGGGACGCGGTGATCTCCTGGCCTCCCTGGCAAGTCAGCAGCTGGGGCGAGAGCTGAGCACCTGCCCACTGCAGCCGCCCCCAGCCCTCCCCCCGGCAGACCACTCCCCACACACAGCCCTCCGTGACCCACCCCTCTGACCTGCCGCACCATGCCCTCTCCTTCCCAGGCCCTGGAAGACGGCCTGTCCCTTCTGTGTGGAGCCCCTGGCCCTCCAAGGCCTTCACTAGGATGACGGTGGGCGAGGAAGCTGGGCTTCTGGGTTCAAGGCAGGACGTTACATCAGCTTGGAGCGTCTTCCTCCGCCCTGGGCTCCCATGGGTCCTGTTTCCGCCACTCTGCATATCCAGTCAGTCGCACTGCTTCCTCCCTCCCTTGGCGCCTGGGGGTGGAGAGACAGACCACAAGGAGAGAGTGCCTGTTGACACCGGTAGCGATGGAAGGGAAACCCGGCTCCCTGACGCTCCAGCCTTGACCTCCAGGCTGCCGCCGCCTCAGCCCGGGAGGAGGAAGAGCCGGGCTTGCCTGACCTCTGTGAGAGGCGCGGCCCTCGGGGCGGGTGCACCCTGCACTGGGTGGAAGTGATGAGCATCTTGCCAGTGGGGGGCGTTCACTGCTCTGGAGAAGGGTTAATTCAGGGAGCAGTGGACTTCGCACCCCCTTCCACCCTCCTCCAAGCCTGTGGAATCCTTTAATCAAGTTGGGTGCTGAAATTTCAGCTCTGAAATGCCGCCTTTGTGCTGGCATCCAGGCAGCCGCCCCGGAGTGCGGGGGTCACTTTCTCGGCCCCGTTTCTCTAAATGGTCTCTTTGTTCCTGCTGGGCCGCTCAGTATCAGATGTGATTAAAGGGAGATGGGGCTTGGGTGGAGGAGGAGAGGGGCTGGGAGAGGGAGGGAATTAACCCTCAGGGGATAGGGTGTGGAGCCGAGGCGGGGTATTTTCCGCCCATCTGCCCCTTCCATTCACCCCTTTCACAGAGGCAGGCCCTTGCTGCTCAGCTGGCGGGGCCGGGGCAGCGTCTCCTCGACCCTCTGCAGGTGCACCTGTCTCTCCCCTGTGCCCTGCGGAGCCACGGCTCTACTGAGGCCCAAGCTCATCTGGAATCTCAGGTCTAAGGCGTGAGCACAAGCCCGGTCTGATTTCTGTGGGCTGTTCCTCTCTTCCCATGACTCCAGTGACTTTCCAGTCAGGCTCGTGAGGTGCTGGGGGTGGTGATTTCATCTTGATGGGCCCCTCCCACCTGCCCGCCAACTCCACCTCCACAATCCCATGAACACCGGAGCAGACGGGAAACACTGGAGAGATGAGAAGTATACTCATGTCCTGCTTTTTGACAGAGGAAAGGGGTTTAAGAATCAGGAGCACATAAGGCGGGTACCGACTGGTCCCTCACAGAATTCTAGAATAGGCTATTGCATATTTGAAGATATTTGGATAATAAAAAGATTCTGGAGCTAGCATAGGTTTCTAAGAATGTCACCAAGTGAACTGAATTTTCCCAATGGTCATTGGCCTGGTAGGTTGGAGGAATGCCACAGATACAGTGGACCTTGATTTCAACAAGGCATTAGGGAGCCTCTGTGTGGCTATGACAGAGAAGCGGGTACTTCAATGTGATACCATCAGATGCAGAATTGACTGGACAGTCTTCTCTATGGGTACAGATGATAGAGGGCTTCCCTGGTGACTCAGACGGTAAAGAATCTGCCTGCAGTGCGGGAGACCTGGGTTCGATCCCTGGGTGGAGAAGATCCCCTGGAGAAGGGAATGGCAACCCCCTCCAGTATTCTTGCCTGGAGAATCCCATGGCTCGTCCATGGGGTCACCAAGAGTTGGACAGGACTGAGGGACTTTCACAGAAAATAGAATGGATGGAGAGGTTTTCAAGGGTGGACACAAGGCCTAGCCCTCTCTCCCCAATCTTTTTTCATTAGTAACCCCAGTGAGGATATTCATTTCAAACAGAAAGCTCAGGAGAGCTATAGATTGGATGCAGAATTCCAAAGGGTTTAATATAGGTGGGGAAATGGTCAAATGCAACAAGATGAGATCTGTTAAAAATCAGTAAAAAAAAAAAATAAGATCCTTCATTTATCTTACAATACCAGGAGATCCACCCAACAGCAGAAAGCCACCTGTGCATGGCTCAGGGCGGTGGGGCGTGGCGCAGGCTTCATCCACAAGAGGAAGGGTGTGCAGGTTCACGCCACGTCACAGGAGCCAGGGATCGGGGTGGCAAGAGTTCACCCCCGCTCTGGGTGAGGGTTTTTCCATAGTGACTTTCCAGTCAGGCTCGTGAGGTGCTGGGGGTGGTGATTTCATCTTGATGGGCCCCTCCCACCTGCCCGCCAACTCCACCTCCACAATCCCATGAACACCGGAGCAGACGGGAAACACTGGAGAGATGAGAAGTATACTCATGTCCTGCTTTTTGACAGAGGAAAGGGGTTTAAGAATCAGGAGCACATAAGGCGGGTACCGACTGGTCCCTCACAGAATTCTAGAATAGGCTATTGCATATTTGAAGATATTTGGATAATAAAAAGATTCTGGAGCTAGCATAGGTTTCTAAGAATGTCACCAAGTGAACTGAATTTTCCCAATGGTCATTGGCCTGGTAGGTTGGAGGAATGCCACAGATACAGTGGACCTTGATTTCAACAAGGCATTAGGGAGCCTCTGTGTGGCTATGACAGAGAAGCGGGTACTTCAATGTGATACCATCAGATGCAGAATTGACTGGACAGTCTTCTCTATGGGTACAGATGATAGAGGGCTTCCCTGGTGACTCAGACGGTAAAGAATCTGCCTGCAGTGCGGGAGACCTGGGTTCGATCCCTGGGTGGAGAAGATCCCCTGGAGAAGGGAATGGCAACCCCCTCCAGTATTCTTGCCTGGAGAATCCCATGGCTCGTCCATGGGGTCACCAAGAGTTGGACAGGACTGAGGGACTTTCACAGAAAATAGAATGGATGGAGAGGTTTTCAAGGGTGGACACAAGGCCTAGCCCTCTCTCCCCAATCTTTTTTCATTAGTAACCCCAGTGAGGATATTCATTTCAAACAGAAAGCTCAGGAGAGCTATAGATTGGATGCAGAATTCCAAAGGGTTTAATATAGGTGGGGAAATGGTCAAATGCAACAAGATGAGATCTGTTAAAAATCAGTAAAAAAAAAAAATAAGATCCTTCATTTATCTTACAATACCAGGAGATCCACCCAACAGCAGAAAGCCACCTGTGCATGGCTCAGGGCGGTGGGGCGTGGCGCAGGCTTCATCCACAAGAGGAAGGGTGTGCAGGTTCACGCCACGTCACAGGAGCCAGGGATGCGGGCAAAGTGGCCTGAAGACCGCGCGACCCAGCTTCCAGATGGCAGTCCCGCCACGCTGGAGGACTGGGCTAGTTCTCGGGCCCCCTACCCGCCGCAGGTCCTGCCTAGGAGGCGAGGGGCCGGAGCCCACAGATAGAAGAAATGGACACAGGACCTGGAGAGGCTGGTCTGGGGCCGTGAAGGAAGCATGACTTCAGAGGGCGAGCGGGCAGCAGGGCGGGTGCAGGAGACGTGGGTGAAGGCCGCAAGCTTTGGAGTCAGCTGGCTTCGGATCCTGTACTTCTCAGCACCCACCTCTCAAAGCGTCAGGTTCCCATCTGGGGAATGGGGATAACGACTGGACTCGCTCCCTCGTGAAAGGGTGTCAAGCACTCGGCCAGGGAGCACCCAGGACGTGGCAGCTGTTGTGCTCTCCAGGAACTGGGTGTAAGGAGAGACCTCAGCCCTCAGAACTGTCCGTCGATGCAGTGTGGGGAAGAGGGGAAGAGGCCCCAGAGTGCAGAATTCCGCTCAGGAAGAAGCTTTGGGGGTGGAAGCCCTGGAGAATTAGATGGCATGTCTGCCATCCTGGTGTGTGCTCAGACATGGGCAGCAGCTACGAGGATGAGGCTAGATCCTGGCATGACCCGTGTGTGTGTGCGCGCGCGCGTGCCTGGGGGAGGAGGCAATGGAGGGGACAGCGAGAGAAGGCCCGCCCACCCCTCCTAAAGGACCAGGTGTACTGGCTGTGGACAACAAGGCATCAGGCCTGATCGGCCTTTCAAACACGTGTTCCTTGACGTCTTTGCGAGGCCTCCTCTCTGCTGGGCACGAAGGGGCTGCTGGAAAGGTGCACGCGCTGAGTGCCCGCTGAGCAGGCACGTGGCCCCCCTGCAGTGTGGACACAGGCGGGCTGGGGACAGAGCTCCGGTCTGAGGGCTCAGTGCTGAGCACACGCTGACCTCACTGCGACGCCAGCTGTCCTTAGCTATGGCGCTGGGAGAGAGGAAGCCTTTGGACGATCTGTCCTTTGCTTTCCAGCTACTTCCAGAAAGCCTTTGAAGAAGCACAGGCAGGATGAGAGACCAAGAGTCAGGCCAGGTCAAGCCCACCAAGCAGGTCACCGGAACCTTTAATTTTATTATGTGGAATGCTTAATGCAGAGTTAATAGGGGCTGGAGTACCTAGCGGAGGGGAGGGGGCAGAGGGAGCTACTGAGATAAATAAGAGGGGCAGTCATGAGTTACACGTGGCTGGGGGGCTGCAGAGTAGGAGAACAGGGGCTGAAGAGAGCTACATACTTCATTCAAATACCACTGGGAGGCAAAGGGCAGAAGGCCAGGGCAGCATGTACATGTCAGGAGTTTCGTCTTCAGCCTGCTGCCAGCGACCAGGGTACTGGCCCTGGGTCTCCGCCTGGAGCCGAGGGCGAGGGCCTGGGCAGCTCTGGCTCTCTGGGAAGCCCAGGCAGGTAGGCCTGGCAGCCCCAGAGCCTGGGGAGGGGAAGTGGGGCACAGAGGGACCGGGGAGGAAGGCTCTGTGAATTGTCTCCGAATCCTTTCCTGGGGTCCCGGCCTCCTCACGTCCCGGGAGTGCCTCAAGGCCTGGAGGTTGCCCTGGACTAGGACCAGAGTCCTCTCGCTCCATTAGACAAACAACAAGGTTATTGGCACCGGATTGGATCTGGGGGCCTCTGTGCCAGTTCCTTTCTGTGCTCAGGAGGGGCGGGGGCACTGAAGCGTCCAGGAGACCTCCCTCTGCGCCCCCACCCCACCCCCGCTCCCTCGCGGCAGTTCGAAGCTGTCCTCAGCCCCCGAGGGGCAGGCGGAGCCCGCTCCAGGCCCGGACGCAGATCTCTGGCGGCTCTGCTCTTAGGCACGCGGCGCGGGTGCACGGGTTAGGTCACACCCCCTAGGCCCCACGGAGGAGGAAACAGCCGCAGGGGTGGCAGGCCTCCGATGCCCGTCGGACCGACCCTGGATGCTTCCCCCCTCCAGAGGAGGGTGAGCGGGGCCTGCTCAGATCCTGGGATCGAGGGTCATTCCTGGAGGGAAGGTACAGCCCCTCATTTTTCACTCTAGGGGCAACAAGCTACCTCCTTCTCCTCTGCCCAGCCGAGGAGCCCAGGGCTGCGCCGGGGCCGGAGCCTGGGAAGGACGGGGTGGGGTCATCAAAGGCAGTGTAGCCGACAGAAGGCCCTCCCTCGGCGGCCAGCCTCCGCAGCCTCCTCCTCGGCCGTCCGGGCCTGAGATGGCGAGGGCCGGGGCGAGGGGCTGGGGCCGGGGGCGAGGGGAGGGCCGTGTGACGGGGCCCCCTCTACGGCCGGGACAGCGTCGTATATACCGGCTGCTCCCAGTGTGTGGGGCTGTGGGACTGGGGCCCCGAGGGGCTGGGGTCAGAGATGGCCGTGTAGAGGGGCCGCTGCGAGGGCCCCATGTAGGAGAAGGCCGAGTAGAGGCCAGAGGTCTGGCCCGAGTGGCCATAGTAGGGTCCTGAGGGCTGATGGTCAGAGTAGTCAAACTGGGGGCGGGAGATGGAGGGGAAGGCAGAGCCGTAGTGGGGCAGGCTGAGGGAGGTGTAGGCGATCTGCGAGGTGGACGGCTGGTCGCTGTAGTGGGGGGGGCCCTGGGGCCCCGCGGCCTCCGTCTTCACCGGGGCTTTGGCATCCACGCCAGGAGGCGAGACCGTGGGCAGCGCCACGCCCGGAGGCTTGGAGATCCAGGCAGAGTGTCCACTGGCCACCGCCAGGGCGCTGCCCAGCCCGTAGCCCGCGGCCGAGTAGCTGCCCACGTGGCCCGGGTGCCCGTTGGGCGGCAGGTACTGGTCCAACTCGGCCACATCGAAGGTCTCCATGTTGGACATGACCTCGTGGCTGATCTCACCGATGTCCACGTTGCCGAAGTCGATGTGAGGCTTCCCGCCCTCCCCCATGGGGCGCCCGTCCCGCTTGGGGTCTGCCTTGCCCGGCTGCAGCTCTGTCTTTGGGGTGGTGGGAGGGGTGGGCGGGCCATGGCTCTGGCCTGGGGGCGAGGGAGGCAGAGAGAAGAGGAAGCGAGAACCGAGGTCAGAGGCTGAGGATTCACGTTCCGACACGATGCCCCCCGGAGGCTGAGGACTGGCCACGGCATGGCCCTGCCTATGTGGGCAGCCTGCGGGGGCGTCTGATTAGGTAAAGATCTTGGATGGCCGTCCAGTCATTTACGAAACCCCCCAGTCTTCGGAGTGAGCCTTTTCTCCTACCAGAGGCGGCCTCCACTCTCTCGCCCCTCTCCTGGAGGGAGGGCTGCTTTGCTTTGAGAAAGGTTCTGTCTTTCCCTTTGGAAAGTTCTTCCTCACACCTGCGGACATCGCTGCCCTCCCCAGCTCCCACCGCTCCTCAGTGGTGCAGCCCAGCGGGGCCTGGCCCGTGGTCTGGGCTCGCCTGGTCTCTCCTAAGCCCACTCGGCCTCTGCTGGCTGCCCTCTCTGCTCACCTCACCAGCCCTTATCGCCGCCGCCCCTGGGCTCTGAACAGCGATGCGTCACCTCCAAGCCCATCCCTCCTCCCAAGGCCATCTCAACTGCCCTTATTCAAGGAAACCTTCCCTCTGATCCAGGGCCCCTGACCACATGCTCAGCTCCCACCCCGCGCTCCCCCACTGGCCCTCCGGCTGCTTTCTCCCTGCCTGTCCAGGAGAGCGCTGGCACGTGTGACCTCTGTCCGCTTGCTCCTTCACATGTCCATTCAGCAAGCCCTTTGGGGCACCTCTAAGCACCAGGCATGGTGCCAGGTGTAGGGGACAGAAACAGAAGTCAGAGGGCTCCTGTCTGCACAAGCGCCTTGTCTTGGGGGGTCCAGGGACTCGCCCTAGGCTGAGGGCAACATCACGAGTGCTGTGGGGGGGACGGTGTGGAGGCTCAGGAGACCAGCGGAGGAAGCTGCTCACCCTGCCCTGGAGACAGGGGGAAGGGCTCAGGGAGGAGGCGTCGCTGGGCTGCTGGAGGGGAAACAGAAGCCAGACCCACAGGGATCGAGTGAGCCGGCCGTTTGGTATGTGGTCGGTCTTCTGCTGTGCGTGGGCCCCAGAATCTTGGAAGGGCTGTGAGGGAGGGGTGGCTGCACGGGGGATCCCATGGGACAGGGCACGTGCTCAGGGTGGGTCTAGGAAGCCAGGAGCTCCTTAAGGGCGGGCCTGCACCTCCTCCAGCGAGCACAGGCAGTGCTGAGCGCCGCACTCGCCAACATGTCTGGACTTGGAATTCCTGCTCTGTCCCTTAGGTAAAGATCTTGGATGGCCGTCCAGTCATTTACGAAACCCCCAGTCTTCGGAGTGAGCCTTTTCTCCTACCAGAGGCGGCCTCCACTCTCTCCCCCTCTCCTGGAGGGAGGGCTGCTTTGCTTTGAGAAAGGTTCTGTCTTTCCCTTTGGAAAGTTCTTCCTCACACCTGCGGACATCGCTGCCCTCCCCAGCTCCCACCGCTCCTCAGTGGTGCAGCCCAGCGGGGCCTGGCCCGTGGTCTGGGCTCGCCTGGTCTCTCCTAAGCCCACTCGGCCTCTGCTGGCTGCCCTCTCTGCTCACCTCACCAGCCCTTATCGCCGCCGCCCCTGGGCTCTGAACAGCGATGCGTCACCTCCAAGCCCATCCCTCCTCCCAAGGCCATCTCAACTGCCCTTATTCAAGGAAACCTTCCCTCTGATCCAGGGCCCCTGACCACATGCTCAGCTCCCACCCCGCGCTCCCCCACTGGCCCTCCGGCTGCTTTCTCCCTGCCTGTCCAGGAGAGCGCTGGCACGTGTGACCTCTGTCCGCTTGCTCCTTCACATGTCCATTCAGCAAGCCCTTTGGGGCACCTCTAAGCACCAGGCATGGTGCCAGGTGTAGGGGACAGAAACAGAAGTCAGAGGGCTCCTGTCTGCACAAGCGCCTTGTCTTGGGGGGTCCAGGGACTCGCCCTAGGCTGAGGGCAACATCACGAGTGCTGTGGGGGGGACGGTGTGGAGGCTCAGGAGACCAGCGGAGGAAGCTGCTCACCCTGCCCTGGAGACAGGGGGAAGGGCTCAGGGAGGAGGCGTCGCTGGGCTGCTGGAGGGGAAACAGAAGCCAGACCCACAGGGATCGAGTGAGCCGGCCGTTTGGTATGTGGTCGGTCTTCTGCTGTGCGTGGGCCCCAGAATCTTGGAAGGGCTGTGAGGGAGGGGTGGCTGCACGGGGGATCCCATGGGACAGGGCACGTGCTCAGGGTGGGTCTAGGAAGCCAGGAGCTCCTTAAGGGCGGGCCTGCACCTCCTCCAGCGAGCACAGGCAGTGCTGAGCGCCGCACTCGCCAACATGTCTGGACTTGGAATTCCTGCTCTGTCCCTTACTGTGCAACCCCTGTCTCCTCTCATCAGTTTCCTTATCAGTAAAATAGGGACGATACCAAGCTGCTGAGACATGGCCTCCTTCCAGAAGCTCTCCTTGCCCAGAGCCTGGCAGGGAGCTGGATCTTTTTGGAGGCTGACTGGGTGGACGGGGGAGAGGAGGGGACTCCTCCCTAGAGGTCATGCCCCCGGGTTTCACGTGGGCTCCACGTGCACTTGCTTCCTCCCGTACTCACTCACTCGTTTCCATCCCTGTGCACCCCTCTGTAGACGGTGGGCTTCCGAGGGACCAGGGACCATAGGAGGCCACAGGAGGCTCTAGGGACCACGGCGTCTCATTTGGACGCCTGGTGTCAGCTTCAGGCCTGGCACAAAGGAGGTCTCGGAGTGTATCTTCTGGAGGCAGAGCTCTGCTCACCCAGACTCGCCATGGGGCTGACCCTGAGCACGGTGGTCTGTAGGCCACGTGCACAGGCGAGGTCGCTGTGGCGCCGGCCGAGGCCCCGGAGCCACGGCGCCTGGGCTCGGACCCTGAGTTGTCTGCTGAGCTCATGCTGTGACAGGAAAGCAAGCTGCCATACAGCGGAGGTCCGAGCCCAGGCAGCGTGGCTGCCTCACCCCCGTGCGGAGTGACTGAAGGAGTGAATGCAGGTGGGGCAAGCAGCATGGCGCCCAGCGCTTCTCAGCACATAGCAGGTGCTCAATTAACATAAGCTGTTTCTCTTCCCGCTCAGTTGCTCAGTCCTGTCCGACTCTTTGCAACCCCACGGACTGTAGCCCGCCCGGCTCCTCTGTCCGTGAGGCGTTCCAGGCAAGAACACTGGAGGGGGTTGCCATTTCCTTCTCCAGGGGACCTTCCCGAACTCAAGGATCGCACCTGCGCCTCCTGAGTCTTCCACCCTGGCAGGCGGATTCTTCACCACTGAGTTATCGTTAATGAGAATGAAACAGGATGCCCTGGGTCTGGCTCATCCATGTGATGGGCTCAAGGTCACAGACCCGTCTCCCCCGTCACACTGGGAGGTGGGGGAGGGGAGGCACCCTCCGCCCTCTGCTCGGCATCGTCCTGTCCTGCCTTTCTCTGCTGTAACTCACCCACTGGCCTCCACGGCCTCCTTCACTGGTCTTTCCACCCTGCAGCACCGCCCTTCCAGCAGTCCTGGCCGGAGCCCTCATGCCCAGCCGCCTCCCCTGACCCCTGAGCCCCCGCGGGGCCCCTGCATCCCAGCCGGGCCACCACCCCGCTCGGCCAGCCCTTCCCAGAGCCGCGGCTCTCCAGGCTTCGCCTCTCCCCGCTGCCCAGCCTCCCCGACCCCATGGAGCCCCCAGCCCGCGCTCACCTGAGGGGTGCTCAGGGTTTCCGTCGGACATGGGGGAGCCCTCGCCTGGGTGCCGGTGGTCCAGGTGGGCGCTCTTGTAGTGGGCTTGGATGGCGGCGGCACCGCCCTGCTCAGCCTCCCCGCCCGGGCACTCTGACTCGCCCTGGGCCGCCTTCCCGTTCTTCCGCCTCCGTGGCTGGTACTTGTAGTCGGGATGGTCCTTCTTGTGCTGCATCCGGAGCCGCTCGGCCTCCTCGATGAAGGGGCGCTTGTCGCTTTCGTTCAGCAGCCTGGGTGGGGTGGTCAGGGGAGACAGCAGAGAGGCCCCTTTGAAAGTCTGCCCTGGAAGAAATGAGGCCCCGGGACGGGGGAGCCAGCGGGCAGGGCCGGGGTGGGGGTCGTGCCGCTTCGTCCGTGGACTGCAGGATGAGCGCCCAAGGAGCACAACCTCAGAGGGTAGCGATATCTGCCTTCACAGCTCTCAGGGGCTGGAGTGCGAGAGACGCACCAACTGGCGGCTCCGGGGAGCCCAAGAGCATGGCGTTAGACCAGAGCTTACAGGAGGCACAGAGCTTCCTTCAGTTCAAGGAAGGGAAAAAGTCTTTCATCAAAGCTGTCTGCAAGGGGAGCTGGCTGCCTTGTTAGGGGGTGAGCTCCCCGGTCCTGGAGGGGTGCAAACAGAAGCAGCATGGTGAGGGGGTAGAGCCCAGCGCCCGCTACTTACGAGCTATGTGACTGTAGACAAGTCCCTTCTCTGAGTCTTTGTTTCTTCACCTATAAAGCGAGGACAATACCTACTTCCGGTGTGGGAGTGGCCAAGACAATGGCTGTGAAGCCTGTGCATCAGACCTGGGGAGGGGCGAGGCGGCCCCTTGAGGAACAGGTGCAATTCTAATGCGGGTGGTGGACAGGAGGGAGAAGCGCTCAGCGTCCTGTGAATTCCAGTGGGATGGGGGCCGAGGGGGCAGGATGTGCCTGCCCCTCACTGTGTACAGGCCCCGCCTCACAGGGAGAGGCTAGCTCCTTGTCCAGGGAGTGACAGAAGGAAAAGGAACCTTCTGTCCTCCAAGACCCTGGATGCGGGTAGACAGACCCCCTCTCGAGTCTGAGCCCCGTGGAGGGCAGACCCTGAAGACAGTGCCCCCAGCCCACCTGGTTCCAGCCGTGGGCCAGCGCTGGGGCGGGGCGGGGGAGGGCAGGGCTCGGCTGCCCCAGGGTCAGGGTGGCGGGAAGGGTGCCTCCAGGAGGGGCTCAGGGCGGGACACAGACTCACAGACGTAAGGCGCTCTGTGGGAGCAGGTCTGTCCTTTAGCCCCAAGGGCCTCTCTCTCCAGCGGCCCCCACCCCCAGCGGGTGCCCTCCTCACCCCGTCAGCAGAAGGCGGGCCCTCCGTGCCCAGGATGGGAGGGGGTGGTCATACCAGGCACCTCCTAGCGGGCAGCAGCATTCCTCCACAGCTTAGCCTCCTCGCCGCCCTCCTCCCCCGAACACAGGCCCAGCCCAGCCCTCTCCAAGAGCCCCTCTAGCTGAGTGATGGGATGGAGACCCCAAGCCATCAGGGGTGCGGGAGTGGGACGCAGCCTTTCTCTCCCAGGCTGTGCCCCTCCCCTGCCCCCCGCCAGCCCAGGGTAGGGGGGGCAGACCCAGAGGGGTGTGTGCGCGGTGAGGGGAGGCGGAGCGGCACGTGGGGGCACCTCCACCAGCGGTGGCGCAGCACTGAGGCTCCCAGGACAGCTGGGGACACCGCCCCCCTTCCCCACCCCAGACTGTCCCTGTGCCCTCTGCTCAGCGGGCGACCCAGCGTGAACCAGCAAGAAAATGGCAGGGGCCTCAGAGCAGGCCACTGGCCAGAAGAAAGGGAAGGTTCTGATGTTGCGTCCACTGGCGCTTCCCCGGGCCAGTTCCCAGCAGTACCCTAACCCCAAGGGAAACCTAACCTGGGTTGGAGGGGGTCTGCCAGCCCCAACCCGAGCCCTAACTTTAGCTCACTCCTAACCCCAACCCCAGCCGCACCCAGACGTTCCGCCTCAGCTCTGCTCAGGTTCTCTCCTGACCCCAAACCCGCCCTTCCCCACCACAAAAACCCAATCCCAAATCCCAATCTGGACTCGGGCGCCAGCCCTTGGTCACCACAGCTCTACCTAAAAACCTCATCCTTGTCTGCACCTCACCTCTGGGTCTCCAAGGTCTGCACAGGGACGGGGAGGATGTAGGCTGGTTCTCCACCCAAATGGGAATCCCCAACGAGGGGGCTTCCACCGTGGGGTGCGAGCTCTGCTCTGTCCGCTCTTATCAAGGAAGGGACCTGAGGGTCTGGAGAGGTTCCAGCCTGTGACCCCCCAACACCTTTCTATCTCTCCAGTTCAGTTCCACTCAGTTGCTCAGTTGTGTCCGACTCTTTGCGACCTCACGGACTCCAACGTGCCCGGCTTCCCTGTCCTTCGCCATCTCCCAGAGCTGGCTCAGACTCACGTCCATGGAGATGGTGATGCCATCCAACCATCTCGTCCTCTGTCGTTCCCTTCTCCCTTCAACCTTGCCTGTCTCTTGGCTCTAATGATTCTCGCCAGGCAGGTGAGGCAATACTCCCCAGCACCAGGTGATCAGCACCTAACAGGCCCTTCCTGGGCTGGCACTCTCGCCACTCCTCCAGCCGGGGCCTGGACCCCGGTGTGTCTGACCCGAACCCCTTCCAGTGTCCCTCACAGTCTGCCTGCAGGTCTTTCTCTTTTCAAGAACAGGGCCCCCAGCTTCCAGTGCTGCCCAGGTAGCCATTCGCCTTCCCGACAGCCTGAGATGTATGAGTCTGGGCGGGATTTCAGGAGAGACTGGCTAGCCTAGCGCATGTCCAGAGGTCACCGCCCAGGATCCAGGTAGCCCGGCCCCTGCTGGCAGAGCCTTTGATCCTTGTCACTGTCTGGTCATCCTCCTACCGCTTGGGTTGGGTCCTGAGTAAACAGTGCCTGTCTTCCTGATGGCCCGCTCCCCCAGTGGCGGGTGGGCCCCTGTGCGCACAGCCTGAAGTGTGGCCAGGAAGAAGTCCTTTTGAGGGAGACCGATCTGGAGTTCTGGGCTGGGGGAAGGGAGACAGCCAGGGACACTGGAGGGTCCGATCTTAAATCCCTGGCCATGGCACCGGGGAGAGGTGCTCTGACGCGCCCACTGGGCTCACTGCGGTCTGCTTGTGGCCCCTGGGGGCTACTCTGGCTGGTCTCCCTCCTGGTGGTCTGTGCCTCATTTGCTCTCCTCTGCCCCGTGGCACCAAGGGTATACTGGCTTAGCCTAAACCCTGCCACAGTGTGGCTGGACGCTGGGCAGAAGAGCCAGCTTCGACCTCTGCTCCTGGGCAGAGCCAGACCCTCTGAGTCTGTGCAGCAGGTTGACCAGGGAGCCCAGGGCCTGCTGAGGGCAGCAGAGGGCTCAGGGGGTAGGGGAAGAGGCACCAGGCCTTTAGCAAACACACGGCCAGGGCCAGGGGGCTGGATGCGAATGCCTTGGGGCTCCCCCGCTCCTTCCCCCACCTCGAGCCTTGGCCTTCTAGGCCAAGCTCCTCTGGGCTGGGGCTGGCACAGGGAGGGCGGCGGCAGGAGGGTGGCAGGCTCCTCTGACACATTTTCTGCAGCTCAGAGGCTCCGCAGTCCTGCTCTCCTGTGCCTCACCCCACCGCCTCTTGACCGGGTCTTACAGCGGAGGGATGACCCTGCTACCAGGATGGTGTGTGGGAAGACCACTGGCCGAAGAGACGGGCGACCTGGTTCTGGGCCTGGCTCAGCCACCAGCTGTTACCCCCCCTGGCCCTTGGCGCTCCCTCTGCCTGCAGGTCTTTCTCTTTTCAAGAACAGGGCCCCCAGCTTCCAGTGCTGCCCAGGTAGCCATTCGCCTTCCCGACAGCCTGAGATGTATGAGTCTGGGCGGGATTTCAGGAGAGACTGGCTAGCCTAGCGCATGTCCAGAGGTCACCGCCCAGGATCCAGGTAGCCCGGCCCCTGCTGGCAGAGCCTTTGATCCTTGTCACTGTCTGGTCATCCTCCTACCGCTTGGGTTGGGTCCTGAGTAAACAGTGCCTGTCTTCCTGATGGCCCGCTCCCCCAGTGGCGGGTGGGCCCCTGTGCGCACAGCCTGAAGTGTGGCCAGGAAGAAGTCCTTTTGAGGGAGACCGATCTGGAGTTCTGGGCTGGGGGAAGGGAGACAGCCAGGGACACTGGAGGGTCCGATCTTAAATCCCTGGCCATGGCACCGGGGAGAGGTGCTCTGACGCGCCCACTGGGCTCGCACTGCGGTCTGCTTGTGGCCCCTGGGGGCTACTCTGGCTGGTCTCCCTCCTGGTGGTCTGTGCCTCATTTGCTCTCCTCTGCCCCGTGGCACCAAGGGTATACTGGCTTAGCCTAAACCCTGCCACAGTGTGGCTGGACGCTGGGCAGAAGAGCCAGCTTCGACCTCTGCTCCTGGGCAGAGCCAGACCCTCTGAGTCTGTGCAGCAGGTTGACCAGGGAGCCCAGGGCCTGCTGAGGGCAGCAGAGGGCTCAGGGGGTAGGGGAAGAGGCACCAGGCCTTTAGCAAACACACGGCCAGGGCCAGGGGGCTGGATGCGAATGCCTTGGGGCTCCCCCGCTCCTTCCCCCACCTCGAGCCTTGGCCTTCTAGGCCAAGCTCCTCTGGGCTGGGGCTGGCACAGGGAGGGCGGCGGCAGGAGGGTGGCAGGCTCCTCTGACACATTTTCTGCAGCTCAGAGGCTCCGCAGTCCTGCTCTCCTGTGCCTCACCCCACCGCCTCTTGACCGGGTCTTACAGCGGAGGGATGACCCTGCTACCAGGATGGTGTGTGGGAAGACCACTGGCCGAAGAGACGGGCGACCTGGTTCTGGGCCTGGCTCAGCCACCAGCTGTTACGTGGCCTTGGCGCTCCCTCTGCCTCCCTGGGCCTATCTCGTGGGCAGTCTAGCGAGGACTCAGGTACCTCTGTAGACCCGCCTCTTCTGGAGCCCCTCTTCTCCTGAGCTGCCCAGGACTTCTTGGGGAGGGGGGCTTCCCTGCCCAACAACAGATTCCCAAGGCAGCAGCCTAAGCCCCAGACCTGAAGTGAGGCCACCTTCTTCCTCGGGAGACGCTTCTCCCCAGAAGGTTGAGCTGCTTCCAGAGAACCTGGAACTCCGAGGGACCCTGGGTAGGAGAGGGGCCGAGGGGCCATCCTGGCCGGGGCTCTGAGCTGCAGCGCTGGAGGGGCAGGCGGTGGCTCAGTGCTGGGTGGGGCCCCGGAGAGGAAGATGGCGCCTGGACGGGGAGGAGGGGGAGGGGAGGAGGCCAGTCTGGACGCTCGGGGGCCTGGTGGGAGGAGGAAGCTCCTTTCCACTGTCCCCTTCCCTGGGGGATGAGGAAGCCTTGGACCTGAAGGAGGGGTGGTCAGAAGGGGCCTGAGGAGGCAGCTGGGCTAGGACGGGATCCTGCAGGGACCCCGTTTGTCCTCAGCAGGTCTCCATCCCTCAGCCTTTCAAAGACCTAGATCTAATTCTTCGCGTGTCCCTCACCCCAGCCCCTCAGTTCTCCACCAGGTTGCCTCAGTTTCCCTGCCTCTCCAACCAGGCCTTCGGTTCTTTCCCAAGCGTTTCCCCGCCATCCCTCTTGACCCCTGGAACTGGGACGGTGGCACCCTTGAGTGGCGCCTGTGGGAAAAGGGCAGTCGAGGCCTCCGCCAGCTTTCCCTCCCTTCTGCCTTCACCCCCCCTCCTCCCCCACCTCGAGCCTTGGCCTTCTAGGCCAAGCTCCTCTGGGCTGGGGCTGGCACAGGGAGGGCGGCGGCAGGAGGGTGGCAGGCTCCTCTGACACATTTTCTGCAGCTCAGAGGCTCCGCAGTCCTGCTCTCCTGTGCCTCACCCCACCGCCTCTTGACCGGGTCTTACAGCGGAGGGATGACCCTGCTACCAGGATGGTGTGTGGGAAGACCACTGGCCGAAGAGACGGGCGACCTGGTTCTGGGCCTGGCTCAGCCACCAGCTGTTACGTGGCCTTGGCGCTCCCTCTGCCTCCCTGGGCCTATCTCGTGGGCAGTCTAGCGAGGACTCAGGTACCTCTGTAGACCCGCCTCTTCTGGAGCCCCTCTTCTCCTGAGCTGCCCAGGACTTCTTGGGGAGGGGGGCTTCCCTGCCCAACAACAGATTCCCAAGGCAGCAGCCTAAGCCCCAGACCTGAAGTGAGGCCACCTTCTTCCTCGGGAGACGCTTCTCCCCAGAAGGTTGAGCTGCTTCCAGAGAACCTGGAACTCCGAGGGACCCTGGGTAGGAGAGGGGCCGAGGGGCCATCCTGGCCGGGGCTCTGAGCTGCAGCGCTGGAGGGGCAGGCGGTGGCTCAGTGCTGGGTGGGGCCCCGGAGAGGAAGATGGCGCCTGGACGGGGAGGAGGGGGAGGGGAGGAGGCCAGTCTGGACGCTCGGGGGCCTGGTGGGAGGAGGAAGCTCCTTTCCACTGTCCCCTTCCCTGGGGGATGAGGAAGCCTTGGACCTGAAGGAGGGGTGGTCAGAAGGGGCCTGAGGAGGCAGCTGGGCTAGGACGGGATCCTGCAGGGACCCCGTTTGTCCTCAGCAGGTCTCCATCCCTCAGCCTTTCAAAGACCTAGATCTAATTCTTCGCGTGTCCCTCACCCCAGCCCCTCAGTTCTCCACCAGGTTGCCTCAGTTTCCCTGCCTCTCCAACCAGGCCTTCGGTTCTTTCCCAAGCGTTTCCCCGCCATCCCTCTTGACCCCTGGAACTGGGACGCGGTGGCACCCTTGAGTGGCGCCTGTGGGAAAAGGGGCAGTCGAGGCCTCCGCCAGCTTTCCCTCCCTTCTGCCTTCACTCTCGCCCCCAGAAGCCCAGGCCAGAGCTCCTGCCAGCGGACAGAATTCCAGCCGCGAAGGGGCGCCTTCCGGCCCGCGGCCCCTGCTGGGGAGCGAGCTTAGGCCGCCCGAGATCACCGGGGGAAGGGCGCCCGATGCCCTCCGCGGGTCTTCCAGTCCCATCAAGGAGGAAGCTGCCCAGGGGAAGGGCCCGGCTGTGCCCGTCTAGCCCCAGTCTTCCCGCAGGTAGGGCGCCCGCGGGAGCTCCCCGGAGGCGGGTCGGGGGCGCTCACCTCCAGAGTTTGCCCAGCGTCTTGCTGAGCTCGGCGTTGTGCAGGTGCGGGTACTGGTCCGCCAGCTTCCTGCGCGCCGCCTGCGCCCACACCATGAAGGCGTTCATGGGCCGCTTGACGTGCGGTTTGCTCTTGCTGGCGCCGTTGACGCGCACGGGCATGGGCACCAGCGTCCAGTCGTAGCCGCTGAGCACCTGGCTGACGGCCTCGCGGATGCACACGGGGAACTTGTCATCGTCCGCCTCGCCGTCCTGCTGCTCCTTCTTGACCTTGCCCAGCTCGCCGGGCCCCGGGCTAGCTCGCAGGCCCGATCCGCCGCCGCCGCCGCCGCCGTCGGGCCCCAGCGAGGGCGCGCTCCCCGGGGACAGGCAGCGCGGCTCTTCGGAGCCCACGGGGCTCAGCTCCACCTCGGACAGGTCCTGCTCCTCTGCCATGTCGCCCCCGGCAGCCGCCGCCTCGGCCGCCTCCCC
This sequence comes from Tragulus kanchil, assembly GCA_022376925.1. Taxonomy (NCBI): domain Eukaryota; kingdom Metazoa; phylum Chordata; class Mammalia; order Artiodactyla; family Tragulidae; genus Tragulus; species Tragulus kanchil. The sequence goes on along the minus strand of JAIOJX010000004.1, from coordinate 180,157,748 downwards.
GGGGCCCGCCGCGGGGTTCCTCGCGAAGAGTCCAACGCCCACCTGTTTGGGAAGGAGGACGCGATGGGCGACGTGCGCTGAGCCCCGACGGCAGCCCGGCGCGCGAGATGCCGGCTCAGCCCCGAGGTGGGCCCGCCGGCTGCCCCCAAACCCACCGCAGCCCCTGGGGCCCGCGCACATGCCAGACCCTAGCTTGCCTCAGTTTCCCTGCCTTAAGCGGTTCTTTCCCAAGCGTTTCCCCGCCATCCCTCTTGACCCCTGGAACTGGGACGCGGTGGCACCCTTGAGTGGCGCCTGTGGGAAAAGGGGCAGTCGAGGCCTCCGCCAGCTTTCCCTCCCTTCTGCCTTCACTCTCGCCCCCAGAAGCCCAGGCCAGAGCTCCTGCCAGCGGACAGAATTCCAGCCGCGAAGGGGCGCCTTCCGGCCCGCGGCCCCTGCTGGGGAGCGAGCTTAGGCCGCCCGAGATCACCGGGGGAAGGGCGCCCGATGCCCTCCGCGGGTCTTCCAGTCCCATCAAGGAGGAAGCTGCCCAGGGGAAGGGCCCGGCTGTGCCCGTCTAGCCCCAGTCTTCCCGCAGGTAGGGCGCCCGAGGGGGCTCCCCGGAGGCGGGTCGGGGGCGCTCACCTCCAGAGTTTGCCCAGCGTCTTGCTGAGCTCGGCGTTGTGCAGGTGCGGGTACTGGTCCGCCAGCTTCCTGCGCGCCGCCTGCGCCCACACCATGAAGGCGTTCATGGGCCGCTTGACGTGCGGTTTGCTCTTGCTGGCGCCGTTGACGCGCACGGGCATGGGCACCAGCGTCCAGTCGTAGCCGCTGAGCACCTGGCTGACGGCCTCGCGGATGCACACGGGGAACTTGTCATCGTCCGCCTCGCCGTCCTGCTGCTCCTTCTTGACCTTGCCCAGCTCGCCGGGCCCCGGGCTAGCTCGCAGGCCCGATCCGCCGCCGCCGCCGCCGCCGTCGGGCCCCAGCGAGGGCGCGCTCCCCGGGGACAGGCAGCGCGGCTCTTCGGAGCCCACGGGGCTCAGCTCCACCTCGGACAGGTCCTGCTCCTCTGCCATGTCGCCCCCGGCAGCCGCCGCCTCGGCCGCCTCCCCGGGGCCCGCCGCGGGGTTCCTCGCGAAGAGTCCAACGCCCACCTGTTTGGGAAGGAGGACGCGATGGGCGACGTGCGCTGAGCCCCGACGGCAGCCCGGCGCGCGAGATGCCGGCTCAGCCCCGAGGTGGGCCCGCCGGCTGCCCCCAAACCCACCGCAGCCCCTGGGGCCCGCGCACATGCCAGACCCTAGCTTGGCCTCCTAGCTCCCGCCTCCGTGTCTCCCCACCACCACCTGATCCCAACGCCTCTTGGTGTGGGTGGGTTGGGGTTTTTTTTTTTTTTTTTTTTTAAAACCTCCTCTGGGTGGAGGTTTGTTGATGGAAAGGCAGAAAAACGGACTCTTTATTTTGCTCTAATCCTGGCTCCTGGAATTTCCCACCTTTTCTCTCACCTTTCCTTCTTCTCTTCCGCCTGCCCCCCACCCGACAGCGTCTGGAGGAGCGGGGCTGGGGGCAGATGGGGGGTCAGCTTCTGACCCCCCCACGCCCCACCGCAGGGTCCCAGGCCTGGGCCCAGGAAGGGAGGAGTGGGCTGCGCTCTCACTCACCTCCTCGGACCTCTCCTCCAGTCTGGGGCTCGTCCTTAGGAAGTGGAAAACCGCGTCCCAAGGTGTGCGGTCCAGCTCGGGACTGGGTGGGGTGACGCTGGTGGGCTGGGAGGGAGGGGCTGGGGGCCCTGAGCCTCAAGCCACAGCCTCGTCAGGACGGAGCCTGAATCCTCACCACCAACCACCCTGGCCGGACAGCCTGAGACTGACTGAGCGCCGAGCTGCTGCCGAAGGCTGGGGAAGGAAGGAGGGGGGAGAGGGGGAGGGGGAGGGGAGGGAGAGAGGGAAGGGCAGAAGGTGGAGCCTCCAGCACTTTCCTTCATCCCCAACACTCTGGGCTCCTCCGCCAGGCCCCCCCAACCCCGGCTCCCCGCACGGCTTGCTGCCCCCAGCCCATCCTGGGAGGTGTAGGAGTCGGGAGGTGTCAGGCCAGGAAAGCCAATGGATGCAGGTGGGCAGGGTCAGAACCTGTCGCTTGGGGGACAGTTGGGCCCAACGGGGACCCCCAGCTTCTGCCTCAGGTGTCTGGATGGGTAGCTGGCAGAGGATCCCCCAGGATGGAGGAGAAGGCAGCTGACGGTCCTTTCACATGGTGTGGGGAGGGAGCGCTGGCCTGTGTGGCTTCCCTTAAGACCTCTTCTTGCGTTCCAACCTGTCTCTCCCCACCTCCTACCCCACTCAGGCGGCCCTCTCTCTCGACTTACATAGCAAGAGAGGAAGATTACAGGTCCATGCCTGGTGAAGCAGGGCGCAGCTGGACACCCCTGGCTAGAGCAGATGCCCGGGCTCGACCCCCGGTCCCCTCTCACCGGATGCCCAGCACTGCCAGGCTGGGCTGGCCCCAGGTGGAGAGAGGGGACTCAAGTGTGCAGGAGGCGGGGCATGCGCTGCGCTGGGGTCCTCTTCAAGTAGGTCTGCAAGTCTTCATGGTCCTGTTTCCTGGGACCTGACTCCCTCCACCCTGATGGGGAAGTCCCGGTCCTGGTTGTCACAACGTCACCCACTCCCCCATCAGGAGAAAGAATGGGGGCATCACCTGCCTCCTCCTGTCTGTCCACGGCTCCCTCAATTCCCTCCCCAGCGAAGTGACCCCTTCATGCTTCTATCCTGCCCGCCATCTAAGACTTTCCTAGGCCTCTCCTCAAAACACCGCAGCCCCTCTCTTCTCAAAAGGGGGGTGTTGAGACAGAGGTGAGAGTGTCTGGAAAGGCAGATGGAGCCCAGGTCGCGCTGATGCCTGTGGACGGTTCTGAGCTCCTCGGCGGCCGGGCGAGGCCCAAGGTCCACCACAGGGACGTCCCGTCTGGAGAGAGGGTCCAGGCAAGGCCTCCTGCCTGGGAAAGGCCAAGGGGGTGGAGGGGGTGGGCTAGGGGACACAATGAAGTAGTCACACGAGGCGAAAGCATGTTGGGGGTGGGGGGAGCGGACACTGGAACACACACACACGCTCGCACACACAACCGGCCAGACAATCGGGCCAGTGTGTCTGGGGCTGCGGAGCCCAGTGAATTAGGAGTTTGATAAGGGTTTTCTCTTTCTCTCGCTCGCCGGCCTTGGACAATCTCCCCCCAGTTTTCCTCGACGCCACCCCCGGCGCTGCCAACCCTCCTCCCCCCGCCTCCCTTCTCTTCCCTGTGCCCAGACTCTTGTTCGGGGCCTTGAAACAGTGAGCTGTCTTTGTTCGAAATACAGGTGAACGGCAATCATGTGATTAACACACACACACATAAAAAGCTTTTTAACAGCGCCCGCCCGGCCTCAGAACCGCCCAGAGAGGAGCCGCCCTGGATGGACAGAGGGACGGAGGGACGAGCATCCAGTCGGTCGTGTCCGGCTGCTCGCAGCCGTCTCCGACGCCCGCTGCGGCCCGCCCGCTGCCCGCCTGCCTGGCACCTCTCGATCCCGGTGGGTCCCTGCTCATCCTCCCAGACCTTGGTTTCTCCTTGGGAGGAGGTGTGGAGTCGCTGGGTTTGTGACTCGGCCCGAGACCCCCTGGGGCAGGGAGGGGTGGCTGCGGAGGGGAAGAAGCCAGGTGTGGGGTCCCGCAACTCCCCTTTCGACTCCCCGCCTCCTCCCTTACCCTCCCGGGCCCAGCTGTGCCAGGATGGGGGTGGGGGTGGCCGTGGGCACCCTGGGTCTGCAGAAAAGCCAGGCTGGACAGAAGGGGCCTCTCTCTTCCCCTCCCTCTGTCTGTCTCTCTCTCTCTTCCTGTTTCCACAGTGATGTGCTGGACTCTCTGCTGAGAGGTGCTGGGTGACGGGGGTGGGGAAGTGCTGTCACTGGGCTGTGGATGGGGGCCACCCCGTGCTGTGAACACACTGCCCACCATGCGGGCCGCTCTGATCCCCTCCATCTGTTGCAGGCCCTGAGGCCCAGCGTTCTCCAGCAGGGGAAGGTGCAGGGCCTGTGCTCATCCCTGGGGAGCAGGGGGCTTGGAGGCAGGAGGGCTCCTGGATGAGGGCGGGGAGGATGCTGGGCCCCTACCCTGGGCAGAACAACCTGGTGGCCAGCGCCCCCTTCTGCTCCTTTCGCTGCTTGGGGTGGGAGGGGCCCTTTCTCCCTCATTCCTTGACCCTTCCCTAGGGATGCTGGAGACTCCTGACCACATCCCGCCCCCAGTCCCGCCTGTGCCTCCTGGGTGAGCCCTGTGCTGGAGGAATCTGGCCCGCTCTCTGTCTCCAGCAGGGAGGGCCCGCCATGAGGGTGCAGTGGAGAGGTTCACGTTGGCTCCCTGGGTAGGGGCTTTTCAGGACTTGCAGGGTTTTGTGGGATCCACCCTGGGTTCTATGAAGCGGGCCCCAGGTTTACTGCTCAGCTGGGCTCCTGAGAGCAGGAGAGCCAAGAAATTCTGTCCATCATCCATAAAGCCCCGTGGAGCTGCTTCAGGTCCAGCCGTGACCCTTAACCCCTTAGCTCCCGAGTCCTCTTTCCAAGGACACTGGTCCTGTTTCATGGAAGGTCCCAGTCCCTCATCTGTCTCCTGGGGCGACGGGCATCTCCCCCTGCCTGCCTCCCAGATCACCATCCGAGATGAGCGGGGACATCTGCTGTTGGGCTGAGCTGTTCGATCGCTCCTCGGGCCTAGGCCCCGCTCCCGGGGCCTGACCAGCTCCCAGCAATCTCCTGGGGAGCCTCACTTCTGAATCTTGCTGCACCTTGAGGTCACTGTGGCGTCTTTACTGTCTGAGCCATCGGGGAAGCCCAGCGTGGTGTCTTAAAGAAACACCACTGGGAAGCCTGGATTCCCTGCAGAGTGGCTAATTCTCAATTTCTGGACACGTGGTCTAGACATGTTTGCTTTTTACTGCTTCCTCAGAAGCCTTGCTCTCCCAGACTGGGGTCTCTGGAACCGTGAGGCTGTGGTGACCCCCTGCAGAGCCCAACCGGCTCCAGGGAGAGGGGAGGGGGCTGGGCTCTGGACCACTGAGCCTAGGGGAGCTGAGGCCCTCTGGGATGTGTGGAGAGTGGTGGGGTGTGGCAGGGGAGGGGCTGTGCACTGGACAGAAGCTCTGTCTGAGAGAGGGTGCGGCGGGGAGGGAGGTGGGCGCGCCCCTCTCCTGGCCAGGCAAGTTCTTCAGGGCAAGCACAGGTCTTGGAGTCAGGAAATCACGGCACTCGTACCCGTATGGCCTTGGGCAAATTATGCTGTTGACCTCTCTGGACTTGGTTTTTGCACGTGTAGGATGTTGATAATTTTGTAGATCACTATGTCCCAAGTGGATGGGAGCGTGAAATCAGAATACACAGCCACAGACATTTTTGAATAGGTTGAATTCTTTGTTTTTTCTTTATTGGGGTATAATTGTTTTACAATGTTGCGTTAGCTTCAGGTGTACAGCGGAGTTGTTATATGTTTTGACAGAGTTTTCTTGTTTATAGGTATAATAATCCCCAAACAGTCATAGGTAGATCCCTGAGCCCCTGAGCCCTCCCTCCCTTTTCCGTCTTCTCACCTCCCCAGGTTGATGCTTAGTCCGCATGAAGGTTCTCTTAGTCTCACAGCTTAATTACCAGTGCTAATCTCTGTTGCATATGATAGTGTGGGTTTCCTTGTTGCTCTTTCCATACCTCTCGTCCAGTCTTCCCCTCTCCCCAAGGACCATAGGTTCTCTGTTTCTCCATGAATTCTTTCACATATTTATTTTTTTTAATTTTTCATCCAGTTTTACTGAGATATAATTGACATACAGCCCTGTAGAAGTTTAAGGTATTCAGCATAATGATTTGACTTACATACATCGTGAAATGATTATCCTAATACGTTTTGTGAATATTCATCATCTTTTATAGATACAAAATTAAAAGGAATAGAAAAACTTAAAAAAAAAAAAAAACTGTACACAGGAAATGCCCTGGCAGTCCAGTGATTAGGACTTGGTGATTTCACTGCCAAGGTCCTGGTTCAATCCCTGCTCAGGAACTAAGATCCTGCAAGCCACACAGCATGGCCCGATTGATAAGCAAGCAAACGAAAAGAACACACACACACACTCCTGATGTTTGGTGCAGACTACGTGCTCAATAAACGGTAATTAGAAACAGTAGTTTAGGAACTGGAGGCGGGGCGTGCCGACTTCGAGGGCACAGGTGTTTACAGAGCAGCGCCCGCCCGCCCGCCAGTGGATTGGCCTCAGGAATCTGTAATCTGCCTGCTGAATCTCGGCCTCAGACCAGGGCCGTTGTGAGAAGCACTTCCTGGTGGGCTTCCCCAGCTCGTGCCCTCTCAACGGCGAGGGCCACACTCCCAGAGCCCCGGGCCAGCTCCACTGGGCACCCCTCCCTGGGAGGCTCAGCAGCTCTCCCTACTCAGGCGCCGCCTAGTCTCCTTCTGGAATGGAAACTGAGGCACAGAGCTATTCAGTGATGAGGCAGCGCCGCCCAGCTCACGACGGGAGGGCCTGGCCTGGTTTTTTTATTGGGGTATAATTGTTTTACAATGTTGCGTTAGCTTCAGGTGTACAGCGGAGTTGTTATATGTTTTGACAGAGTTTTCTTGTTTATAGGTATAATAATCCCCAAACAGTCATAGGTAGATCCCTGAGCCCCTGAGCCCTCCCTCCCTTTTCCGTCTTCTCACCTCCCCAGGTTGATGCTTAGTCCGCATGAAGGTTCTCTTAGTCTCACAGCTTAATTACCAGTGCTAATCTCTGTTGCATATGATAGTGTGGGTTTCCTTGTTGCTCTTTCCATACCTCTCGTCCAGTCTTCCCCTCTCCCCAAGGACCATAGGTTCTCTGTTTCTCCATGAATTCTTTCACATATTTATTTTTTTTAATTTTTCATCCAGTTTTACTGAGATATAATTGACATACAGCCCTGTAGAAGTTTAAGGTATTCAGCATAATGATTTGACTTACATACATCGTGAAATGATTATCCTAATACGTTTTGTGAATATTCATCATCTTTTATAGATACAAAATTAAAAGGAATAGAAAAACTTAAAAAAAAAAAAAAACTGTACACAGGAAATTCCCTGGCAGTCCAGTGATTAGGACTTGGTGATTTCACTGCCAAGGTCCTGGTTCAATCCCTGCTCAGGAACTAAGATCCTGCAAGCCACACAGCATGGCCCGATTGATAAGCAAGCAAACGAAAAGAACACACACACACACTCCTGATGTTTGGTGCAGACTACGTGCTCAATAAACGGTAATTAGAAACAGTAGTTTAGGAACTGGAGGCGGGGCGTGCCGACTTCGAGGGCACAGGTGTTTACAGAGCAGCGCCCGCCCGCCCGCCCGTGGATTGGCCTCAGGAATCTGTAATCTGCCTGCTGAATCTCGGCCTCAGACCAGGGCCGTTGTGAGAAGCACTTCCTGGTGGGCTTCCCCAGCTCGTGCCCTCTCAACGGCGAGGGCCACACTCCCAGAGCCCCGGGGCCAGCTCCACTCGGGGCACCCCTCCCCTGGGAGGCTCAGCAGCTCTCCCTACTCAGGCGCCGCCCTAGTCTCCTTCTGGAATGGAAACTGAGGCACAGAGCTATTCAGTGATGAGGCAGCGCTCGCCCAGCTCACGACGGGAGGGCCTGGCCTGGTGCCGTGGTTTCCTTCCCAGGCCAGCCTCTGCCCACGCTGCTCGGCCGCCACCTGACCTGAGGCACGGCCTCCTCCTGGCCGGCCCGAGGCCTCTGCATTTGCTCTGCGTGTCCCCTCCGCCTCGTGACTGCTTGCTGCCCAGCTCAGAAGCCGTCTCTTCAGGACACACCCCTGTTGGAATTCTTTTCCTGCATTGCTTTCCCTGGAGGGGAGGGTAGATGCCTCACCTCCTCACAGCACAGCCTGGCATCCAGGCCGCTCTCCACCTCCTCCTGGGAAGCCCCCTGAGGGCAGGACCATGGCTTCTTCTTGGTCTTGGCCCCTCTAGGCCCCGGCACAACTTCAGGGAGTCTCCCCTGAATGGATTTGCCATCAGAGTTCCAAGGAGAAAAAGATCGGGAAGGCTGGGGTGGGCAGGAGTGGCTTCCTGGAGGTGGAGGGCCCGAGCACGGGCTGGGCTGAGGAGCACAGCGTTCCAGGCCTGTCCCGACAAGGGTTCTCGCTGGTCCCTGTTTTGGGTCCAAGCTGAGGGTCACGGACCTGGGCCAGGAAGGCAGCTCCTGGGGCCTGTGTCCTCCTTCCCCTCCCGACCCTGCCAGCTCCGGGAACAAGGAAGCTGGGGCCAGTGCCCAGCGCTGCCTCGGGGCAGCTGGCCTATGCCCTCTTCTTAGAAGCTCTGAATGCTGCTCGTTCCTGTCATCCAAACCCAGCTGCCGGCAAGCCCTTCCTGGTGTCTCCCCGCACCTCTTACAGTGTGGTGAACTTTTGTAAATGGGCCCTCTGTGCGGGGCACTGGGCCAGGAGCTAGGGTGGGGAGGTGGTGGAGGTTCTACCTGGCTTTGGGGAGCTCAGCGTCTGATGAGAGAGACCTTCAAAGAAACCCGGAACCCTGGCATGGCTGAGGCCTTTCTCGACCACACAGGGGTGCGGGAGTCAAGTCCTAGCAGGGCTGCAGAGGCCCCGTGTTGCCTTGGCCTCAGTTTCCCCATCTATAGAATGTGGGGTGCTTAGATTATCTCCGAAGGCATTTCCAGATTCAATAGCCCGTGAGAGCCAACACCTCACCCAGTATTTCCAACGTGATACCTAGGGGTCTTTGGTATTCCTCAGACATTGAGCAGCATTCCTTGAAAGGACAAGTTTTGTGGGCAAGTAAGTTTGGGAAACATTGCTTTCCACTTTTTCTCAGTAGAGAAGCAGGGCCTTCGAAGGTGTTACAACTTCTCTAGTTAAGAAACGGAACTTTGTTTAAAACGCTAACCTCAACTCCTCTTCCTCCCCAAGCCTGTTTCTCTGACTCTGGGTCTTTTCTCTCTTTCCTCCTTTCTCCTAAGAGTTGAGAGGCAGGTGGGGGTGCTCCCATGAGGAGCCTGGGCCCCGCCTCAGGGCACAGCCCTCAAATCCCTCAGTCCCTCTTGTGCCAGCACGGAGCCGGCACCCCACGCCCCGCTGGCCCCTGCTCTGGACCTTAGCTATAGCCACATCGGCTCCCCGCTCCCTCGCCGTGTGGCCCGGACCCAGCAGGCCACCCTCCACTCAGAGCGCCTTGCCCGTTGGCTGAGGCCTGGAGCCTCCCCATCTCCTGCCTCCATCACCTTGCCAGAGGGCACCGTCCCTGCGGGGCGTGGACCTGAGGGCGGCGTCTTCCTCACCTTCCTCCGTGCTGCCTGGAGCACCAAGGTGCCCAGTGGAGCAAAGGAATGAACGCCTTGATGAGTCTCCATGGGAGCACTGATGTGGTGCTTCTGAGTCAGGCCGCTCCGAGTTTGAATCCTGGCACCCCCACCCCCACGCTTGGAGCCGTGTGTCCTTGGCACCCACATCCTCATCTCTGTTTCCTTCCAGGTCAGGGTGGGGATTGAACCTGTGTATGTAAACACTTGGGACAGAGCCTGGTGCAGGGCGGGCTCGGTCAATGGCCGCTATTGTTAGCATCTCGGGGATCTGCCTCCAGAGTGGCTGTCTGTCGACCATGGATTTGATAGTAGTCACTTCTTTTTTTATTATTATCATTTTAATTAATTTATTTATTTTTGGCTCTTCTGGGTTTTCACTGCTGCCGCAGGCTCGTCTCTAGTTGCAGGGACTGGGGCCTACTCTTTAGTGAGGTGAGCAGGCTTCTTGTTGTAGTGACTTCTCTTGTTGTGAAACACAGGCTCTGGGGCACACGGGCTTCAATAGTTGCAGCACATGGGCTCCATAGTTGTGGCTCTGAGGCCCTAGAGCACAGGCTCCATCGTTGTGGCTCATGGGCTTAGTTGCTCTGCAGCATGTGGGATCTCCCCGGATCAGGGATTGAACCTGTGTCTCCTGCATTAGCAGGCAAACTCTCCACCACTGAGCTAAGTGGTAGGAAGCACAGTCACCGCTTCTTGTCCTGCCCAAGTGCAGGGGTCAGGTGTTCTCCCCTAGGCAGGATGGTCATCCCATTAAACAGAAGCAGAAGGGAAGTGATCAGATCACAAAACTGTTTGGTCTTGGAACTTGACCGCTTTGCCAGGAGCCCAAGGCTTCCTGAGGACCCCTCTCTGCTGTCAGTGGAGTGATAAAGTGGGGTGAGCCCTCGGCTTGTGTTCAGGGAGCTGGTTCATTCATTCAGACTTTCCCCCACACCTATTAGGCGAGAGTGAGGACGGTGGAGGAAAGAAAGGACGGGTGGGGGAAGGCCGAGGTGGTCCTTACCACATGAGACCCTTGGTGGTGTCCCGGGAGGGGGCTGCTGCTCTGAGCAACAGCCGGGCAGCTTGAGGGGAGGGGCTTGTCCGGGTTGCCCAGTTTAGGAGGTAACTGGAATAACCTGAGTCTTCCTGTTCTGGGGTCCCTGTCATTTCACTGTGTCATCCGGGGCATTGCCCAGGTCAAGGACTGTGGATGCTAAAGGGCAGGGGACTGGGCTGGGTATGAATGGAGCCAAGGCTGCAAGGGTGCTCTCACAAGGTCACCTCTGTCCCCTGAAAGTGCAAATGGCTGAGCCGGTGGATCGTTCGTGTTCGTGCGTGAGCTTGGAGGGGCCTCCCCACAATACGATTACCTTATTCTTTGTTGATGTCACTTTTTAATGAAAAGGGAGTTTCGCAATGATAAGCCAGCGTGCGTGCATGCTCAGCCACTCGGCCAGATCTGACTCTCGAACTCCATGGGCTGTAACCCTCCAGGCTCCTCTATTCACGGGGTTTCCCAGCCAAGAATACTGGAGTGGGTTGCCATTTCCTTCTCTAGGGATCTTCTTGACCCAGCGATCGAACCCAAGTCTCTTATGTCTCCTGCACTGCAGATGGATTCTTTACCACTGAGCCACCGTGGACGCCCAGTGAGCGCGAGACGCAGAACCAGGGACCAGAGTTCAAATCCACCACTCACCAGCAGTGGGATCAGGCTGCTCCTATAGTCTTCCTGTGCCTCAGTTTGCTCTTCCGTAAACCAGGGGATCTTCCCAACTCAGGGATCGAACTTGGGAATCCTGCATTGCAGGCAGATTCTTTACCACGTGAGCCACCAGGGAAGCCCCCACATGAGGACAGCACCACCTGCCTCACGGGAATGCAAGAGTGAGAGAAATAAGAAATGGCAGGTGTTTAGCCTGGGACAAAAGGCATTGCTTCCTCTAGTCATCCCGACTGCTGGTCGAGGTCTGGCATTTTCCCGGTCTTGCTGGGTGGAATAATGCCTTGGATATAATGCATCCAGGAAGATTTCTTCCCTTTTGAGCAGCAAGCGTTAAACTTACTGCAGTAAGAGCACAGGACTTGGCACAGCCCTGGGGGTGCTTTGCTTGAAGCAGAAAGTGTCACATATCCTTGAGGCTGCCAGCCATGGGGATTTTGTATCCAGGGGGCAGGATGACAAGTCAGAGTTTGAAAGTCTCCTGTTTGGGGCAACTACCCTGTGCAGAGGTCTTCGTACCTCAGCTTTGGCAGGTGCTGTGGGAGGAGCTGCTCCCAGCTCTGCCTAAGTCTTGACTCCTGCTGTGTGACCTTGGGCAAGTCAGTCACCCTCTCTGGGTTCTCTCATTCTGTCATCTGTCCAAAGGGAGAGCTGGCCTCTGAGAGCTCTGGGGAATTTTCAGATTTACAGTCAAGAATTTGGGGTGGTATAGGGAAGTGCTCACATCTGATGTTTTCTCCTGAGGCAGCTGCTAAGGGCTGGGCGTGGAGCCCATGGCAGGCACTCAGAGAGTGCTGGTTGGATCTCATTGATCAAGGACAGAATCTGCTGAGACCCTGCCCTGCTTCTTCTCTCCCCAGAGGGCTGGTCTGCTGGTCGGGTCACAGCCTCCTGTTAGCCCTCTGGGGGCAGGAGCCACAGTGCACGCTCCATGATCGGCCATTCACTCATTTGTCCTTTCTATTTTTTTTCTGAATTTTTATTTTGCTTTTTACTTTTACAGAGTTTTATTATTTACAGATATGTATGACGCAGAACCAGGGACCAGAGTTCAAATCCACCACTCACCAGCAGTGGGATCAGGCTGCTCCTATAGTCTTCCTGTGCCTCAGTTTGCTCTTCCGTAAACCAGGGGATCTTCCCAACTCAGGGATCGAACTTGGGAATCCTGCATTGCAGGCAGATTCTTTACCACGTGAGCCACCAGGGAAGCCCCCACATGAGGACAGCACCACCTGCCTCACGGGAATGCAAGAGTGAGAGAAATAAGAAATGGCAGGTGTTTAGCCTGGGACAAAAGGCATTGCTTCCTCTAGTCATCCCGACTGCTGGTCGAGGTCTGGCATTTTCCCGGTCTTGCTGGGTGGAATAATGCCTTGGATATAATGCATCCAGGAAGATTTCTTCCCTTTTGAGCAGCAAGCGTTAAACTTACTGCAGTAAGAGCACAGGACTTGGCACAGCCCTGGGGGTGCTTTGCTTGAAGCAGAAAGTGTCACATATCCTTGAGGCTGCCAGCCATGGGGATTTTGTATCCAGGGGGCAGGATGACAAGTCAGAGTTTGAAAGTCTCCTGTTTGGGGCAACTACCCTGTGCAGAGGTCTTCGTACCTCAGCTTTGGCAGGTGCTGTGGGAGGAGCTGCTCCCAGCTCTGCCTAAGTCTTGACTCCTGCTGTGTGACCTTGGGCAAGTCAGTCACCCTCTCTGGGTTCTCTCATTCTTTCATCTGTCCAAAGAGAGAGCTGGCCTCTGAGATCTCTGGGGGAATTTTCAGATTTACAGTCAAGAATTTGGGGGTGGTATAGGGAAGTGCTCACATCTGATGTTTTCTCCCTGAGGCAGCTGCTAAGGGCTGGGCGTGGGAGCCCATGGCAGGCACTCAGAGAGTGCTGGTTGGATCTCATTGATCAAGGACAGAATCTGCTGAGACCCTGCCCTGCTTCTTCTCTCCCCAGAGGGCTGGTCTGCTGGTCGGGTCACAGCCTCCTGTTAGCCCTCTGGGGGCAGGAGCCACAGTGCACGCTCCATGATCGGCCATTCACTCATTTGTCCTTTCTATTTTTTTTCTGAATTTTTATTTTGCTTTTTACTTTTACAGAGTTTTATTATTTACAGATATGTATGATCCCAGATTAGTCATATGTATATCCTCCCCGTCCCACCCCTCCAGGCCGTCGCACAGCACCCCTGCAGGATCCCCTTTTCTCACAGCACAATGATGATAGCTATTTTTTCACTTATGACAGTATAGGTTTTCATGTTACTTCCTTTATGCCTCCCACCCACTGTTCATTCCCCACAATGTCCATATGTCTACTGTCCATGTCTGTTTTTCCATTGTTTCACTGCATGTGTTATCATTACCATCCTACTAGAGTACATATATATGTGTTAGTGTATTGTACTTGTCCTTCTCTTTCTGACTGACTTCACTTTTTGTGATAGGTTCTAGATCCAGCCACCTCATTAGGACTGCATTTCTTTTTACAGCTGTGTAGTATTCCATCATATATATGTACCAGTGCTTTTGTATCCATTCATTCATCGATGGACATCAAGGTTGCTTCCATGGTCTAGCTATTGTATAGAGAGTTGCAGTTAACATTGGGGTACAGGTGCCTCTTTCAGTTTTGATTTCATCAGGCAGGGTATAAGCCTAAGAGTGGGATTGCTGGGTTGTAGGGTGCTTCTATTTTTAGTTTTTTAAGAAATCGCCATACTGTCTTCCATAGCAGCTGTATCAATTTACATTTCCACCAGCAATGCAAAAGTGTTCCCTTTTCTCTGCACCCTCTCCAGCATTTATTGTCTGTAGATTTGTTGATGATGGCCGTTCTGACTGGTGTGAGGTGATATCTCGTTGTAGTTTTGATTTGCATTTCTCTAATTATAAGCGAGGTTGAGCATCGTTTCATGTGTTTTTTGGCCATCTGTATGTCCTCTTTGGAGAGGTGTCTGTTTGGGTCCTTTTCCCATTTTTTGATTGGGTTGTTCATTTTTCCAATGTTGAGTTGTCTGAGTTGCTTGTAGATTTTGGAGAGTAATTCTTTGTCTGTTGTTTCATTTGTTATGATTTTCTCCCATTCTGTGGATTGTCTGTTCAGCTTTTTTGCAGTTTCTTTTGCTGTACAGAAGCTTTTAAGTTTCATTAGGTCCCACACATTAATTTTTGGTCCCACTCTCCATGATTGGCCATTCACTTTTTTGTCCTTTTTAAAAATTTTTAAATTATTGAGGAAGAAATCTCAATTTATTTTTCTTTCATGACTAATGCTTTTTTGAAAATATTCAGTTTATTTATTTATTAGGCGGTATTGGGTCTCAGGTGCAGCGCTTGGACTCTTTAGCTGCGGCATGCAGCATCTTTTGGTTGTGGCATGCAGGGTCTTCCGCGGCAGCATGTGAACTATGAGTTGCCGCTTGCAAGCTCTCAGACGTGGCATGTGCGATCTAGTTCCCTGACTGAGGGTTGAGCCGGGGCCCCCTTCATTGGGAGAGAGCAGGTTATCCACTGGACCGCCAAGGACGCCCCTCACTCATTTGCTCTAAAACACGCAGGTGCTGCAGACACACCTGCACACGGGGAAACAAAACCTCGGATCACAGAAAAATCAAATCAGTATGTTCTTCTTGTGGCTCTCGGGGTCAAAATCCTGAATCAGCCTGGTTGGGCACGACCTGGCCCCACTCTCACTCCAGGCCTCCAGCCTGAGTGTCCAGCCTCCGCCGCCCTCAGCTCAGGCCTCCAAGCCCCCCAAGACGCGCTCGCTCCACCCAGCACCTTCCCACGGTCACTCCGTCAGCTTCTCCTTTGGGCTGGACCTAAGGTCTGCACAGTTCCCTCCCCAGTCCCCCAGGGCCAGCCATGCTCTCTGACACCCCTCAGCTTTTTTCTTTGTATTATTCACGCACGATTATATATTTATTGTAGGATTAGTTATTCCTTTCTTTTTTTGGTCTGCACTGTGCAGCTGTGGAATTTTAGTTCCCTGACCAGGGATCAAACCTGGGCCCTCCGCGGAGTCCTAACCCCCGAACCTCCAGGAAATCCTGACATTAGTCATTCATTGTCTCTCTTCCCTCAAGGCTGTCAGCTCCTTGAAGTTCTGGTGATCAGCTGAGTGTGGGGGACACCAGAGGTGCTGGATGAATGAATGAATGAATGAACAGAGCCTCGTGGAGAAGGCGGGAGAGGGGAGCACTGGGGAGGTGCTGAGAGGAGAGAGGCTGAGGAGGAGACCTGTCCGGGGCTCCGAGTGAGGCAGGCAGGTGTCCTGAGTCCCTGTCCAGCGCTCTTCCTCCTCCTGGGTCACGGGCACCTGGAGGGATAGGCTGGGTTTCGTGGGACACCAAGCCCCTGAGCTGAGGACCTAGGGAAGGGGCGGGGAACCGGGGCATCGGAGCCGGTTCTCCCGCGGGCTCCACCCCTTCCCCCGGCAGGCCGGAAGGACAGGGCAAATCTGACAGCTTCAGACACCACCGCCCCAGGGGACCCAGCCCTGAGCCCAGGGAGGCTGAAGGAAAAAGCGGGGGTGGGGGGGGACAGGAAGCACCGGGGTCTTCCCCCTCCCTCCTGCCCCACCCTCCACCCTCATCTCTGGCTAGGGCTGGCAGCCCCAGGCCTTGGCACTGAGGGGGATGGGGGTGGGGAAATGGGGGATAGAAGCCCCATTCTGGCCCAGTGCCTTCCTCCCCCTCTCCCCACTTGATTTCTGGCTCTTTCCCCACCCTGGCTGCCCCTGGAGAGCGGGATCCCAGGCCTTGAGAGCAGAGGGACAACGGGAAAGGGAGGGCCCTGCCCGCTGAAGCCCTTCCTGTGTTCTGGAACTGTGTGGAGCACCCTCTGGCCACTGGGCTGGGACCAGGGAGGCCTCACTGTGAGGCCCGTCTCTACAGGGAACTACGGTGCGACCTTGGGTGGGGGGCACAGCCCGGCTCTGACCACCAGCCTCATCCTCCTCGGTCAGTGTGGCCAAAACCTGGCATCACATGGCAAGCTAGTTCTAAATGCTGATTCCCAGGTCCTAGTCTGAGTTGTAGATCTGAGTGGGATCTCTTTTTCAACGTTCCACTGTGATCATGCAGCAGCTGGTGGGGGGACTGTTGGAACAGAGGGTCTCTAAGGCCCCCATCGTCAGCCTCAGAGCTCCTGCCTCTTGCTTGGCTGTGCCCCTGTCCTTCCATGTGCCCTCCTCCCTGCTGGGTCCTGAGAGGCACGCCCCTGGCCCTCTGGAGCCCAGAGCCGAGTCCTCCTACTTGGCGGAAGGTGCTGTGCGCAGGCTGCAGGGGCGCCAGGGGACTGCATGGACCTGTGGAAACCGCAGAGGAGCCTGGGAGGGTCCTGGGCCCCCATCCTCCTCCCTAACCCCCCTCTTTGGCCTCCTGACCTTCCCATTTCTCTCTTCGCCTCTTCCTCCTCCTGGGTCACGGGCACCTGGAGGGATAGGCTGGGTTTCGTGGGACACCAAGCCCCTGAGCTGAGGACCTAGGGAAGGGGCGGGGAACCGGGGCATCGGAGCCGGTTCTCCCGCGGGCTCCACCCCTTCCCCCGGCAGGCCGGAAGGACAGGGCAAATCTGACAGCTTCAGACACCACCGCCCCAGGGGACCCAGCCCTGAGCCCAGGGAGGCTGAAGGAAAAAGCGGGGGTGGGGGGGGACAGGAAGCACCGGGGTCTTCCCCCTCCCTCCTGCCCCACCCTCCACCCTCATCTCTGGCTAGGGCTGGCAGCCCCAGGCCTTGGCACTGAGGGGGATGGGGGTGGGGAAATGGGGGATAGAAGCCCCATTCTGGCCCAGTGCCTTCCTCCCCCTCTCCCCACTTGATTTCTGGCTCTTTCCCCACCCTGGCTGCCCCTGGAGAGCGGGATCCCAGGCCTTGAGAGCAGAGGGACAACGGGAAAGGGAGGGCCCTGCCCGCTGAAGCCCTTCCTGTGTTCTGGAACTGTGTGGAGCACCCTCTGGCCACTGGGCTGGGACCAGGGAGGCCTCACTGTGAGGCCCGTCTCTACAGGGAACTACGGTGCGACCTTGGGTGGGGGGCACAGCCCGGCTCTGACCACCAGCCTCATCCTCCTCGGTCAGTGTGGCCAAAACCTGGCATCACATGGCAAGCTAGTTCTAAATGCTGATTCCCAGGTCCTAGTCTGAGTTGTAGATCTGAGTGGGATCTCTTTTTCAACGTTCCACTGTGATCATGCAGCAGCTGGTGGGGGGACTGTTGGAACAGAGGGTCTCTAAGGCCCCCATCGTCAGCCTCAGAGCTCCTGCCTCTTGCTTGGCTGTGCCCCTGTCCTTCCATGTGCCCTCCTCCCTGCTGGGTCCTGAGAGGCACGCCCCTGGCCCTCTGGAGCCCAGAGCCGAGTCCTCCTACTTGGCGGAAGGTGCTGTGCGCAGGCTGCAGGGGCGCCAGGGGACTGCATGGACCTGCTGGAAACCGCAGAGGAGCCTGGGAGGGTCCTGGGCCCCCCATCCTCCTCCCTAACCCCTCTTTGGCCTCCTGACCTTCCCTTTCTCCCCTTTTCGCTTCTGTTGGTGCCTCATCTGTAGCCTTGCTTTTCTGTCTGCCTGGATTTTCTTCTCTCCTCCGTCCCTTCGGCCTTCTCTTCTTTCTGTCTGCAGGCCCCTCTCTGGGAGGCTCTGCGGTGCTGACCCCGGAGGTGGTGGTTCTGTCTTGGCGTCCTTCCCTTTCTGGCTGTCTCTGCGCTGCTGGCGTCGGGTCTGCCTCTGATAGCGCGCTCTCTCCAGCCCCTGGCTCTGCCCTCGGATGCTCCCCTTTCTCTCTGTCTCTCTCTCTGGCTCCATCTTCCCCCACCATCTTCCCCCACCTTACCTGCTCTGTCCCTGTGTACCCAGAAGTGTGTGTGTGGGGGGGGGGCACTGCCAGGGGGTGGAGGGCCCTGGGAAAATGAGAAATGTAGGGAGAGGCGGCTTAGGCGGAGAGCTCGGGGCCTCCTGTCTTGACCTTCCGGGTCCTCCCCGCCAAGCTCCAGGCCACCTTGCCCAGGCCACAGCCACACCCTGGCCCCCTTGCTGCGCCCTCAGGCCTGTGCCAGCACTATCTCCCTCTTCCTGTTTCCAAGTCACGGCTGCTGCTTCTGAGGGCCTTCTCCCCAGGCCTCCACCGCGCCGAGTCTGGGAGAGGAACTGGCAGGAGATGGGGCTGGAGGATGAGCCAATGCGTCCAGGCCTTCCTGGGGTGGTCCTCCGTGAGTCAGCCCCAAGGATTTGGACCTGATCCTGGGGCAAGAGGCAAAGCTCGCAGACACTGGTGGCAGGGCGGGCGTTCGGGTCCCTTCGTGTGTTAGTTTTCCAGTGCTGGAGAGCTGAGGAGATGCGCTCGCCGTGGCACCGTGGGCCGGTGGCGGGGGAGGGTGGCAATGGGGGGATGGGGGAGGAGACAGTGTCTTGGTCCAGAAGCCAGGGATCTGGGGACAGGAATGTGCCACAGACTTGCAAGGGAGGCCCAGAGCCGAGTCCTCCTACTTGGCGGAAGGTGCTGTGCAGGCTGCAGGGCGCCAGGGGACTGCATGGACCTGCTGGAAACCGCAGAGGAGCCTGGGAGGGTCCTGGGCCCCCCATCCTCCTCCCTAACCCCTCTTTGGCCTCCTGACCTTCCCTTTCTCCCCTTTTCGCTTCTGTTGGTGCCTCATCTGTAGCCTTGCTTTTCTGTCTGCCTGGATTTTCTTCTCTCCTCCGTCCCTTCGGCCTTCTCTTCTTTCTGTCTGCAGGCCCCTCTCTGGGAGGCTCTGCGGTGCTGACCCCGGAGGTGGTGGTTCTGTCTTGGCGTCCTTCCCTTTCTGGCTGTCTCTGCGCTGCTGGCGTCGGGTCTGCCTCTGATAGCGCGCTCTCTCCAGCCCCTGGCTCTGCCCTCGGATGCTCCCCTTTCTCTCTGTCTCTCTCTCTGGCTCCATCTTCCCCCACCATCTTCCCCCACCTTACCTGCTCTGTCCCTGTGTACCCAGAAGTGTGTGTGTGGGGGGGGGGCACTGCCAGGGGGTGGAGGGCCCTGGGAAAATGAGAAATGTAGGGAGAGGCGGCTTAGGCGGAGAGCTCGGGGCCTCCTGTCTTGACCTTCCGGGTCCTCCCCGCCAAGCTCCAGGCCACCTTGCCCAGGCCACAGCCACACCCTGGCCCCCTTGCTGCGCCCTCAGGCCTGTGCCAGCACTATCTCCCTCTTCCTGTTTCCAAGTCACGGCTGCTGCTTCTGAGGGCCTTCTCCCCAGGCCTCCACCGCGCCGAGTCTGGGAGAGGAACTGGCAGGAGATGGGGCTGGAGGATGAGCCAATGCGTCCAGGCCTTCCTGGGGTGGTCCTCCGTGAGTCAGCCCCAAGGATTTGGACCTGATCCTGGGGCAAGAGGCAAAGCTCGCAGACACTGGTGGCAGGGCGGGCGTTCGGGTCCCTTCGTGTGTTAGTTTTCCAGTGCTGGAGAGCTGAGGAGATGCGCTCGCCGTGGCACCGTGGGCCGGTGGCGGGGGAGGGTGGCAATGGGGGGATGGGGGAGGAGACAGTGTCTTGGTCCAGAAGCCAGGGATCTGGGGACAGGAATGTGCCACAGACTTGCAGAGGGACGGGGGCCGTGCTCTCCTCCCTCTAGGCCTCAGTTTCCCCACCAGAGCGGCGAGGGCCGCCCTCTGTGGCTGGTGAAGTGCTTCCCACTCTCTTCGTCTCCGCTGGTAGGTGTGGGGTGGAGTGGGAACAGGAAGGAAGAGATAGTGGGTTTTGACTCAACAGACCAGTTCCTCCCTGTCCTCAGGCTCGCAGGATCAAAAGAGGCCACGGGCACCTCTTGTCTCTCCTCAGTGACCTGCCAGGACAGGTGGCGTCTGGCCTCCAGCCCTGTTAACTCCCTCGGGGCCAGGGCGGGGCTGAGGGCTCAAGCCTTCCAGCTGCCCCTGGAAGGAGCCTCTCGGGAGACCAGAGATGTCAGGCTAGCCCAGGGGTGGAGGCTGTGGACAACTGGGCCTTCCACACTTGGGTGGAGGGGCCTTCTGGCCACCAGGGCCGAACAGGAGCCTCAGGCGAGGAGCTGGAGTCCAGCTCCCCCGGGAGGGTGGACGTGGTCCCGCTCCCTCGTCGTGGCGACGTGGGGCCGGGAGCTGTGGGTGGTAGGGGCCCCTGTTTCTCCTCGATGCCCTCTCTGCACCCCCAGCCCCTGCCTCCCCACAGGCCCCAGGTGCGGGGCCGTGCGGAGGAGCGACCAGGAGAAGGGTTAAGTCAGAAACTCTCGGGATGGCTTTGGCCACTGCTATCCCTCCGGGAGAGGAGAACAAGGGGCCCATTCTGTGTGTGGGAATTAATAGCAAGGAGTCATCTGGGGTGTCATTCAAGCCCTGATCGGCTCCCAGAGGAATGCAAGAGAGAGAGGGAGTGAAAGAGTTGGGGTGGGTGGCGGCAGGGGGTGGAGCAGTGGCCTGAGGCAGAAATGTCAGAGGAAGGGCAGCAGGGTCCGGCTGGGAGTAGGAGCCGGCCCTGCCGGGTGGGCCCACCGCCCCGAGGAGAGGGGAGTCCTGCTTTTCATCACAGCTGTGCCCCTCTGCCTGGAGACCCCCCTTGACCTTCTCTCACCAGGGGTCTCCTCTTTCTGTCTTCCCTCTCTCCCAGAGCGGCTGTACTCTGTACCCCGATGCGGCGGTCTCCCCCAAGCCCTGGAGCGCAGCCCGGGCTGGGGGCCTGCCGGGGCGGGCCTGCGGGCCAGCTCTCTGGGCGCCCCTGGTCTGCTCCTGTGTGTGCCGGACGGTCCCTAGTGTTCCATCTGGGCACAGCCCGAGGCGAGTGCCGTGGAGTGCCCACCTGGGCTCCCACGTTGTACCCTCTGTCCCAGCGTCCTGTGGCCTGGCTCTGGGTCCAGCTCAGACACATTCCTGCCTGATGCCAGCAGGCACCTTCGGCTGCGTGCCTGTGGTGGGCACGGGGCCCTTCAGTCGCCACAAGGCCAAAGCCTCCCCCTCCTGTCAGCGTGGCCCGTGTGTAAGGGCCTGCAGGCCTCTGGGCCATCCTGCGTGTCACGGCCCTAGGCCCTGGGGGCCTCCAGGTCCAGCTCCTGGTTTTGCAGATCAGCAGGCCTGACACCAAGAAGATGCCACCTGCCCTTGGGTCATCTACCTCTCAGCCCCGTGCCCTGACCCGACCCCGCGGAGGGCCTCCCAGGCCACTGGACCCCGGGCGGGCCTTTGGGGCCATCAGAGCCTGTTTCCTGCCTTTGTCTCTTCAGCCTGGGGTCTCCGCTGCACTTCCGTAACACTCACCTGACAGCTTTGGTGTGAAGTGAGTGAAGGTAACAGGTGTACAGCATCTGACACCGTGGAGGCCACTGGCTGCTGTTGTTATTCATATTGGGATTGCCATTGTTTTTGGCGTCTGCGTGGCATCCACGGCCCTTGGCTGAAATCCGCTCTGGGCAAGCTGCGTCTTCTTGGGCGAGTCTTAGGCATCCCATGGTCGCTGCTCCATAGCTGTGGTTTCGGTGGGGGTGAGACTCCCAGCCCCCAAGCCTCCAGGTGCCAGCACCATTTCCACACCTGATGACTCACCCTACGGGTCCTGCTGGAACTTGGTGCCTCTCCCCTGACAGCCGGGTGCAGGGACAGAATGTGAGGCCGCTGTGGGAGCTCTGGAAAGCTCTGGGCCTCCTGTGCTCTGCCGGAGACCCCTTGACCTTCTCTCACCAGGGTCTCTTTCTGTCTTCCTCTCTCCCAGAGCGGCTGTACTCTGTACCCCGATGCGGCGGTCTCCCCAAGCCCTGAGCGCAGCCCGGGCTGGGGGCCTGCCGGGGCGGGCCTGCGGGCCAGCTCTCTGGGCGCCCCTGGTCTGCTCCTGTGTGTGCCGGACGGTCCCTAGTGTTCCATCTGGGCACAGCCCGAGGCGAGTGCCGTGGAGTGCCCACCTGGGCTCCCACGTTGTACCCTCTGTCCCAGCGTCCTGTGGCCTGGCTCTGGGTCCAGCTCAGACACATTCCTGCCTGATGCCAGCAGGCACCTTCGGCTGCGTGCCTGTGGTGGGCACGGGGCCCTTCAGTCGCCACAAGGCCAAAGCCTCCCCCTCCTGTCAGCGTGGCCCGTGTGTAAGGGCCTGCAGGCCTCTGGGCCATCCTGCGTGTCACGGCCCTAGGCCCTGGGGGCCTCCAGGTCCAGCTCCTGGTTTTGCAGATCAGCAGGCCTGACACCAAGAAGATGCCACCTGCCCTTGGGTCATCTACCTCTCAGCCCCGTGCCCTGACCCGACCCCGCGGAGGGCCTCCCAGGCCACTGGACCCCGGGCGGGGCCTTTGGGGCCATCAGAGCCTGTTTCCTGCCTTTGTCTCTTCAGCCTGGGGTCTCCGCTGCACTTCCGTAACACTCACCTGACAGCTTTGGTGTGAAGTGAGTGAAGGTAACAGGTGTACAGCATCTGACACCGTGGAGGCCACTGGCTGCTGTTGTTATTCATATTGGGATTGCCATTGTTTTTGGCGTCTGCGTGGCATCCACGGCCCTTGGCTGAAATCCGCTCTGGGCAAGCTGCGTCTTCTTGGGCGAGTCTTAGGCATCCCATGGTCGCTGCTCCATAGCTGTGGTTTCGGTGGGGGTGAGACTCCCAGCCCCCAAGCCTCCAGGTGCCAGCACCATTTCCACACCTGATGACTCACCCTACGGGTCCTGCTGGAACTTGGTGCCTCTCCCCTGACAGCCGGGTGCAGGGACAGAATGTGAGGCCGCTGTGGGAGCTCTGGAAAGCTCTGGGCCTCCATGTCCCCCGCTCTGTGACAGGGCCGGCCTCCTCACCGTGGAGGCCTGTGGGCAAGGTTGAAGCGGAAGGGATCTTAGAAGGTGTTCAGTCGGATCCCCTTATGGTAGGGATGGGAAACGGAGAGGTCCAGGAAAGAGAGGCCTTTCTCAGGTACAGGGAGATGAACAGAGCTCCCAGGCCCCTCTGCGCTGGCCTCGAATCTGGACTCCTGGGTCCCGGCCCACACTGTGCCTTGAGGAGCCAAGTGAGCCTGGAAAATTCCTTACCCTTATTTGGGATGGAGACGGGATCAACTGAGAGAAAGGAGGGCCTTTCGTGAACTGTGAACTGCTCTGTATCTGGGAGGTTCTCAGGAGACCCTCTTGGGACCCCGCTGGCCTAGAGGCCTAGGAGGAGGCAGCAGGTGGCCAGGCCTGTCCCTCTGCTCTTCTGCAGACCCTCTATAATGATCTAGAGTCTGGAGGCTGCTGGACTGAGGCCCCTGCAGAGGGACAGATTCAACTCATAGGGCAGCTGGGGCAGCCCAGGGGTTTTCTGCCCAGCCTGGGAGGTAGGCCCGGTGTTTGAAGGTGACATTCTCCAACATCCTCAAAGTGAAGGGCGGGCAGATGAGGTCCCACTGTCTCCCTGCTCTGGGCTCAGTCCCTACCTTTGGGGAGCTCCTACCTCTTTGACCATCACTTCATTCAATCCCATAGACTTTTCCTGAGAACCATGGATTAGGGTTTTGGCTGCACTGTGCAGCATGTGGGATCTTAGTTCCTGGGCCAGGGCTCGAACCCACACCCCCTCAACTGGCAGTGTGGCATCTTAACCACTGGACTGCCAGGGAAGTCCCTGGAAGGCGTTGTATCAAACCACAAAATGTTTGAGAACTAAAGAAAAAAATACCCGCTAGCTTCAAATATGTGAAGAAAATGGCAAAATGGAAATTAATTAAAATTTCAAATGAAGAATCGCAAAAATCCTTTAAAACTGGTTTAAAGCCAAATGATTATATTTAGTATGTAATGTAAGTACATTTTAATGTGTTTTCTTATGTTATGGAATCAGTCTGGTACCTTATAACATGATTCAACACACCAGGAGTTGAGGGTGCTCAGCAAAGGGAACTGTGTTTGGGGGAATCAAGGAGGGCTTCTCAGTGGAAGTGATATTTGGGGCAGACCTTAACGAGAGAGAAAGGGTTGAACAGAGGGAAAGGCAGTGTAAGGGCAATTGAAGGAGACAAAAGAGCAAAGATAGAAAGAAAGGAAATTACGTGAAGAACTTGGGAGAAGAGCAAGATGTTTGGGCTTTAGGGTATGGAGAACAGAGGGTTCACAGTGACCCCAGAAAGGCTGGCAGGAGGCTACCTGGAGGACAATGGGGAGCATAGAGACTGTTGAAGAAGGACAGGGGGCGGTGACATGGTCAGAGTGCTTTTCAGGGGTGATTATTGCAGTTTGTGTTATGGGAAAGAAGGGGGCCTCGTGAACTGTGAACTGCTCTGTATCTGGGAGGTTCTCAGGAGACCCTCTTGGGACCCCGCTGGCCTAGAGGCCTAGGAGGAGGCAGCAGGTGGCCAGGCCTGTCCCTCTGCTCTTCTGCAGACCCTCTATAATGATCTAGAGTCTGGAGGCTGCTGGACTGAGGCCCCTGCAGAGGGACAGATTCAACTCATAGGGCAGCTGGGGCAGCCCAGGGGTTTTCTGCCCAGCCTGGGAGGTAGGCCCGGTGTTTGAAGGTGACATTCTCCAACATCCTCAAAGTGAAGGGCGGGCAGATGAGGTCCCACTGTCTCCCTGCTCTGGGCTCAGTCCCTACCTTTGGGGAGCTCCTACCTCTTTGACCATCACTTCATTCAATCCCATAGACTTTTCCTGAGAACCATGGATTAGGGTTTTGGCTGCACTGTGCAGCATGTGGGATCTTAGTTCCTGGGCCAGGGCTCGAACCCACACCCCCTCAACTGGCAGTGTGGCATCTTAACCACTGGACTGCCAGGGAAGTCCCTGGAAGGCGTTGTATCAAACCACAAAATGTTTGAGAACTAAAGAAAAAAATACCCGCTAGCTTCAAATATGTGAAGAAAATGGCAAAATGGAAATTAATTAAAATTTCAAATGAAGAATCGCAAAAATCCTTTAAAACTGGTTTAAAGCCAAATGATTATATTTAGTATGTAATGTAAGTACATTTTAATGTGTTTTCTTATGTTATGGAATCAGTCTGGTACCTTATAACATGATTCAACACACCAGGAGTTGAGGGTGCTCAGCAAAGGGAACTGTGTTTGGGGGAATCAAGGAGGGCTTCTCAGTGGAAGTGATATTTGGGGCAGACCTTAACGAGAGAGAAAGGGTTGAACAGAGGGAAAGGCAGTGTAAGGGCAATTGAAGGAGACAAAAGAGCAAAGATAGAAAGAAAGGAAATTACGTGAAGAACTTGGGAGAAGAGCAAGATGTTTGGGCTTTAGGGTATGGAGAACAGAGGGTTCACAGTGACCCCAGAAAGGCTGGCAGGAGGCTACCTGGAGGACAATGGGGAGCATAGAGACTGTTGAAGAAGGACAGGGGGCGGTGACATGGTCAGACTCCTTTTCCTTTCTTTTTTGGGCTGTGTTGGGTCTCTGCTGCTGTGCATAGACCTTTTCTAGTTGTGGTGCATGAACGTCTCATTGCAGTGGCTTCCTGTGTTACAGAGCACAGGCTCCTGAGTGCACAGGCTTCAGCAGTTGTGTCATGAAGCCTCAGCAGTTGTGGCCCACGGGCTTAGTTGCCCTGCGGTGTGTCGGATCTTCGTTCCTGGACCAGGGATAGAACCCATGACCCTGCATTGGTAGGCAGATTCTTTTTTTTTTTTTAATTTTTATTTTTGGAGGGCGGTGGGGTGGTGGGTTGGGGGAGAGGGAGGGGCGGGCCACTTCTATTGGTCTTTCATTTCTCTATTTTCACCCATCTTTGTTCTTTGGCCCGTGTGGGCCTCCCATCGCGGTGGCCTCTGTTTTCGCAGAGCACCGGCTCTGGGCGCATGCGCTCCAGAGCTCCGGCTCGGTAATTGGACACATCGGTCCTGCCGCTCCGCGGCACGTGGGATCTTCCCAGGCCAGGGATCGAACCGGCGTCCCTTGCACTGCAAGGCGGTGTCCTTACCCACTGGGCTATCAGGGAAGCCCGGTAGGCAGATTCTTAACCACTGGACCATCAGGGAAGTCCCCAGACTTTTTTTTCTAAGTTCACCCTCAAAGCATCATAGAAGATGCTTTCATGGGAGGAGAGGGAGGTGCTGGGAGAGACTGGAGGCAGGAGGCCAGGTGAAGGCTGAGGTGTTAATCCCAATGAAAGATGATGAGAACCTGTGCTGGGCAGGGGCAGGATGGGGAGAGAAGAGGGGGAGAGACCGGAGATGCTGGAAACAGGTGGCATACCAACCTCTGCGAGTCTCTGAGACCTCTGTGGGCCTGGCACTTCCGTGGTGTGTCTTCTGGCTGAATTCTCGTAACAGGAGGCACGCGTCACTTACTGGAAATCTGCATTGTGTGTTCCTTCAACTCACCAGAGTCCTATGTGTCCTGCATTTTTAAAAATTATAAAAAAAAAAAACAGCCTGTAAAGATACACTGATAAAATTAAAAAGCAAATACAAAACTGGTGACATGGTCAGACTCCTTTTCCTTTCTTTTTTGGGCTGTGTTGGGTCTCTGCTGCTGTGCATAGACCTTTTCTAGTTGTGGTGCATGAACGTCTCATTGCAGTGGCTTCCTGTGTTACAGAGCACAGGCTCCTGAGTGCACAGGCTTCAGCAGTTGTGTCATGAAGCCTCAGCAGTTGTGGCCCACGGGCTTAGTTGCCCTGCGGTGTGTCGGATCTTCGTTCCTGGACCAGGGATAGAACCCATGACCCTGCATTGGTAGGCAGATTCTTTTTTTTTTTTTAATTTTTATTTTTGGAGGGCGGTGGGGTGGTGGGTTGGGGAGGAGGGGAGGGATGTGCGGGGGCCACTTCTATTGGTCTTTCATTGCTCTATTTTCATCCATCTTTGTTCTTTGGCTCCTGTGGGCCTCCCATCGCGGTGGCGTCTGTCGCTGCAGAGCACCGGCTCTGGGCGCATGCGCTCCAGAGCTCCGGCTCGGTAATTGGACACATCGGTCCTGCCGCTCCGCGGCACGTGGGATCTTCCCAGGCCAGGGATCGAACCGGCGTCCCTTGCACTGCAAGGCGGTGTCCTTACCCACTGGGCTATCAGGGAAGCCCGGTAGGCAGATTCTTAACCACTGGACCATCAGGGAAGTCCCCAGACTTTTTTTTCTAAGTTCACCCTCAAAGCATCATAGAAGATGCTTTCATGGGAGGAGAGGGAGGTGCTGGGAGAGACTGGAGGCAGGAGGCCAGGTGAAGGCTGAGGTGTTAATCCCAATGAAAGATGATGAGAACCTGTGCTGGGCAGGGGCAGGATGGGGAGATAAGAGGGAGAGAGACCGGAGATGCTGGAAACAGGTGGCATACCAACCTCTGCGAGTCTCTGAGACCTCTGTGGGCCTGGCACTTCCGTGGTGTGTCTTCTGGCTGAATTCTCGTAACAGGAGGCACGCGTCACTTACTGGAAATCTGCATTGTGTGTTCCTTCAACTCACCAGAGTCCTATGTGTCCTGCATTTTTAAAAATGTAAAAAAAAAAAAAAAAAAAAAACAGCCTGTAAATGATACACTGATAAATTAGAATATATAGAAGAGCAAATACAAAACTCACTCATGGGAATTTCCTGGTGGTCCGGTGGCTAAGACTCTGTGCTCCCAGTGCAGGGGGCCTGGGTTCAATCCCTGGTTAGGGAACTAGAGCCCACGTGCTACAACTGAGACACAATGCAGCCAAATAAATATAAATAAAATATTTTTTAAAAAACAAAACAAAACTCACTCATAATCCCACCCTTCAGAGTGTAACAGTTTGGTGTAAATGTTTTCACACTTTTATCCTGTGTGTGTGCAACCATGTGTGCTTCTGAATGTGCCTGTGTGTCTGTCTGAGCACATCAGTGCACGGTAGATGGGCTTATCTCTCGGTAGAGGACAGGGCTGATGTTTGGGGTTCAACTGCGTACTGTGTGGATCTCAGTTTGAGGTTTCCCTCAGTTTCGTGGACTTCTGTCATTGCTCACTGCATCTGTCAGGGGTGGAGAGGGTAAAGTTCTCTATGTTTTAAAATACACATTGATGATGTCCTTTACTTTTTTACTTTAATGTATAAATTATTTTTTGGTTGCATGGCATGTGGGGTTTTAGTCTCCTGACCAGGGATCAAACCTGTGCCCACTGCAATGAAAATGTAGAGTCTCAACCACTGGACCCACCAGGGAAGTCCCCCTTATTCTTTGTTTTATTTTGGAGTGGGGGGCGGGTTGGGAGGGAGACGGGCAGGCAGGTCACTTCTATTGGTCTTTCATTTATCTATTTTCATCTATCTTTGTTCTTTGGCCCGTGTGGGCCTCCCATCGCGGTGGCCTCTGTTGTCGCAGAGCACCGGCTCTGGGCGCATGTGCTCCAGAGCTCCGGCTCGGTAATTGGACACATCGGTCCAGTCGCTCCGCAGCACGTGGGATCTTCCCAGGCCAGGGATTGAACCGGCACCCCTTGCACTGCAAGGCGGTGTCCTTACCCACTGGACCACCAGGGAAGCCCCTCCCCACCCCCCCACCCCCTGCTTATTCTTAACATGCTTCACGCTCTCCTTGAATCTTCTATAGTTTCTATTTTATGGATGTTGACAGTATGTTACTCGGTGCCTAAATACTTATACTTTTATATCTCTATGATGTTTAGTTTTAGCTTTGTAAAGTCGACTTTCTCATCATTTTTAATGCTTTTTGGCCTAAATTTAATTTTATCAGATCATAAGGTTGCGAGCCCTGGTCATCTGTGTTTTCTTGGCATGCCTTCACCAGCAGCAAACAAAGACCACTGTAGATGTTTAAACGTTTGAACTCCAGAGGCCGATAGAACTGAGCTGGAATCCCGATTCTGAAACTTACTGGATGTGTGGCTGAGTCCCTTAATGTTTCAAATCTTCACTTAAAATTTTAAAAATATTTAGTTACTTATTTGATGGCATTGACTCCTAGCTGGTCACTCAGGATCTTTCGTTGCAGTGCATGGGCTCAGTAGCTGCGGAGGGTGGGCTTCTCTTTACTTGTGGTAGGCAAGTTGAGTTGCACTGCAACATGTGGGATTTTAGCTTCCTGCCCAGAGATCGAACCCACATCCCCTGCATTGGAAGACGGATTCTTAACCACTGGACCCCTAGGGGAGTCCCTAAATCTTCATTAAAAAAAAAAAAAAATTATTTGACTGCAGTGGTGTTCTTGGCAGCATGCAAGATCTAGTTCCCAGACCAGGGATCAAACGCCGCCATGCATTAGGAGCGCAAAATCTTAGCCACTGGACCACCCAATCCACTGGAAGTCCTCACATTTTCATTTTTAATGACAGAGACTAATAACAACTTCACAGAGTTGTTGTGACCGAAGGAGAAAAGTCTGGTGTTAAAAGTGAAAGACTGCCGTGAGTGGGCACGGCTGTCTCAGGGCCTTGTGCCGAGCGCCGTCCAGGGCTTTCTGAGCAGCTGCTTCTGGGGCCTGTGGGGTGTGAGCACATTCACACGCAGGGCTGATCGTAGGGCCAGGTGAACACCCGGCTTCGACAGGAGTGGCTGGGGGAAGGGCTGCTGGAGCTTGGAGGATGGAGGCAAGAAACCTAAAGGTCTCCGGGAAAGGTCATGCGCTCGAAAATTCTGGAAGGAACTTGGATTTTACCAGTAACAAGTGGTCCATTTTCAGTGAAAAAATTCAGAGCTTCACGCTCTCCTTGAATCTTCTATAGTTTCTATTTTATGGATGTTGACAGTATGTTACTCGGTGCCTAAATACTTATACTTTTATATCTCTATGATGTTTAGTTTTAGCTTTGTAAAGTCGACTTTCTCATCATTTTTAATGCTTTTTGGCCTAAATTTAATTTTATCAGATCATAAGGTTGCGAGCCCTGGTCATCTGTGTTTTCTTGGCATGCCTTCACCAGCAGCAAACAAAGACCACTGTAGATGTTTAAACGTTTGAACTCCAGAGGCCGATAGAACTGAGCTGGAATCCCGATTCTGAAACTTACTGGATGTGTGGCTGAGTCCCTTAATGTTTCAAATCTTCACTTAAAATTTTAAAAATATTTAGTTACTTATTTGATGGCATTGACTCCTAGCTGGTCACTCAGGATCTTTCGTTGCAGTGCATGGGCTCAGTAGCTGCGGAGGGTGGGCTTCTCTTTACTTGTGGTAGGCAGTTGAGTTGCACTGCAACATGTGGGATTTTAGCTTCCTGCCCAGAGATCGAACCCACATCCCTGCATTGGAAGACGGATTCTTAACCACTGGACCCCTAGGGGAGTCCCTAAATCTTCATTAAAAAAAAAAAAAAATTATTTGACTGCAGTGGTGTTCTTGGCAGCATGCAAGATCTAGTTCCCAGACCAGGGATCAAACGCCGCCATGCATTAGGAGCGCAAAATCTTAGCCACTGGACCACCCAATCCACTGGAAGTCCTCACATTTTCATTTTTAATGACAGAGACTAATAACAACTTCACAGAGTTGTTGTGACCGAAGGAGAAAAGTCTGGTGTTAAAAGTGAAAGACTGCCGTGAGTGGGCACGGCTGTCTCAGGGCCTTGTGCCGAGCGCCGTCCAGGGCTTTCTGAGCAGCTGCTTCTGGGGCCTGTGGGGTGTGAGCACATTCACACGCAGGGCTGATCGTAGGGCCAGGTGAACACCCGGCTTCGACAGGAGTGGCTGGGGGAAGGGCTGCTGGAGCTTGGAGGATGGAGGCAAGAAACCTAAAGGTCTCCGGGAAAGGTCATGCGCTCGAAAATTCTGGAAGGAACTTGGATTTTACCAGTAACAAGTGGTCCATTTTCAGTGAATTAAACGGAAAGGTTCAGAGAGGGCCAGGGGTGTGCCTGAGGTCACCAGTGGTGCGCGGCAGCTTGGGAACTTGAACCTGACTCCTGACTTGAGGTCCAGTGCCCCGCTCCAGGTACCCTGGGAACCTGCAGGAGCAGTATGGCAGCAGGGACCGCGGCTTGGGCAGGACCCCGACCCCTTCCTCACGGGTCCCTGACAGCACCTGTCCTGGTCTACACCTGGGTGGGGGGCACCTCCTGAAAGGGTGGCAGGCGGAGGGGAGCAGGCAGACCCTGGGGAGCGCACAGGGTGACTGCGGGCAGGAAGAGGCGCCCAGTGGCAGGGACTGGGGTCCTGACCTGTGAGGACGAGTGGAAAAATGGAAGGCCCCGGACTCAGAGGAGGTGGGAGAGCCACAGGAGCCAGGGTAGCAGAGGAGGAGGAAGCTGGAGAACCTGCTGGTTAAATGAGCGAGTCAGGCCCAGCTCCAACCACGGAGCACCCCCGGCGCCTCCCAGCCCAGCCTCCACAGCCGCAAGACGAGGGTGAGAGCAGAGCCCCCCGGGGGCCCTGGGCGGGCAGACGACAGAGCTGGTGCCACGGGGCCTCTGGGTCCCAAGAAGGGAGGCCCCCTGCTTCTCACAGGGGCTGCGCACACTGTTAAGGCTCGCTGGACAAGGAATGGTGAACACACGACTGAGTGCGTCAGCGAGGGCGAGAGGGAACCAAGACCGGTCGAGCCGAGGCCGCCTTCTATCCTGAGGACCTTGAGAATCACAGCCCTGCCCGCTCCCTGTGACCCGCTGGCAAGACGGAGCCCCACACAGAGTGTGCCCTGCGGGCTGCCCGCTTCCCTTCAGGGCCCTGTCCCCGCTTTCTAATGAAGACATTTGTATGTTTTTTTTTAATCTTATATAGAGCTTGCGTTTATTTACTTTATGGTCATACCATGTGGCATGGTGGGATCTTAGTTCCCAGACCAAGGATCGAACCCATGCCTGCTATAGCAGAAGCACAAAGTCTTAACTCCCGGACCACCAGGGAAGTCCCAAGCCATTTACATTTTTCTGGACCCTTCTACTCTCCCTCACACTTCTCTTGAACCAAGGCAGAGAGAACACCAAGAGGCAACCAGAAAGGGTTCTGATTTTGTTGTTATAAGATCTGGTTCAGCCCCTGAATTTGGAGGGGGACGGGGCCTGGGCTCCCTTGGTTGGGAGGAATCAGGCTGTAGCTATCTGGTGTCACCATAAGCTGTGACCTGGTGAGCCAGCCATGGGGGAAGAGATGGCAGAGCACCTGGTTAAGAGTGAGGTTCTGGAGTAACCCTGGGCAGGCTTCGCTTCCCTGTGCCTCAGTTTTCCCATCTGTAAAGCGGGCAGTTATAGCACCATTTCTTTTCTTTTTTTTAAAAAAACTTTTATTTTACTTTTAACTTTACAGTTTTGTTGTTTACAGATATGCATGTTCCCAGATGAGTCATATGTATATTCCTCCCTTGCCAACCCTCCTGACCATCACACAGCACCCGAGAAGGATCTCCTTTTCTCACCGAGCAATGACTAGAGCTATTTTCTTCACTTATGATAGGACAGGCCTTCATGCTACTTCCTTTACGCCTCCCACCCTCTGTTCCTTCCCCCCAATGTCCATATGTCCACTGTCTATCTTTCCGTCGCTTCACTGCATGTGCCATCATCACCATCCTACTAGATTCCATATATATGTGTTAAGATATTGTATTTGTCCTTCTCTTTCTGACTGACTTCACTTTTTATGGTATGTTCTAGGTCCAGCCACCTCATTAGGGCTGATTCTTCTGCATTTCTCTTTACAGCTGTGTAGTATTTCATTGTATTTATGTACCAGAGCTTTTGTATCCATTCATTCATCGATGGGCATCTAGGTTGCTTCCATGTTCTAGCTATTGTATAGAGAGCTGCAATGAACATTGGGGTACAGGTGCTTCTTTCAGATTTGATTTCATCAGTGTATAAGCCTAAGAGTGGGATTGCTGGGTCGTATGGTATAGCACCATTTCTAGAGGTCACAATGATCTATGAAAAGAGCTTGGAACACCTGGGACACAGTAAACATTCCCTTAACAAACATTTATGGAACACCTCTTAGGGATCCTCAGACCACACCAGTGAACTGTAATAAAAATACCAACCCCAGCTGAGGGGAACAAAGCCCAAAGAAGTTAATTCTATATGATGTGATAAAGGGAAGGGGGTATCAGGGATAGGGGGAAGCGCGGCCCACAGCTTGAAGCAGGGCAGTTAAGGCAGGCCTAACTGAGGGAAGACCTGAGGTATCTGGGGTAGTTGGGCATCGGGGGTCTCTGGAAAGAATATTCCAGACAGAGGGAGCAGTCGGGGCACAGGCCCTAAGGTGGGAGCGTGCCCGGGGCACTGGAGCAAGGAGACTCATGAGTGAGGCTGTCTGAGAGGGGCCTGGGGGCCAGGCAGGGGCAGGAGGCCAGTGAGGAGGTCGCTGAGGCAGGAGACAGGCGGTGGGCTGTGAGAGACGGGTGGATCCCTGGCTCTGTTTCTCCTTTTGAAAAATTACTCTTTTTTTTAAACAACTTTATTGAGGTGTAGTTGACATACAATACACAAATCATGTTTAGAATGTACACTCTGCTGAGTTTAGAAGGCAGAAGGAGAGGGGACGACAGAGGATGCGGTGGTTGGAGGGCATCGCCGAGTCAGTGGACCTGAGTCTGAGCGGCTCTGGGTGAAGGTGAGGGACGGGGGAGCCTGCGTGCTGCCGTCGAGGGGTCACAGGCTCAGACATGGCCGAGCGACTGGACGGCACAGATGGGCTCGGACACATCCACGTGCACAAGTGAAGCCACTGCCACACTCAAGAAAATAACCCATCTGGGGACTTCCCTGGTGGCCCAGAGGTGAAGAATCTGCCTTCCAGTGCAGGGGGCACAGGTGTGGTCCCTGGTCAGCGTGAGATCCCCTATGCTGCCCGCTAACTAGGCCTGAGTGCCGCAGCGAAGAGCCCTCATGCCACGAAGGTCCCACACCGCGAACTGAAATTCCCTTTTCTTTTTAAAAAAGAAAATAATATATTCATCACCCCCCAAACTTCCCTCCTGTTCCTTGCTCATCCTTTCCTCCACTCCCACCCCATCCTTAGGCAACCATGAGCCGCTTCAGTTATGGGAGATTAATTTGCATTTTTAAGGTTGTATGTAAATGGCATCATACAGCATGTACACTTTTTTTGTTGGCTTGGCTTCTTTCACTCCACTTAATTGTTTTGAGTGTATCCATATCACTGTGTGTATTGACAGTGTATCCTTTTTATTACTGAAGAATATTCCATTGTATGGATAGACCACAATGTGTTTATCCATTCACCTGTTGATGGACTTTGGGCTGGTTCCAATTTTGTCTATTACAAATAAAGCTACTGTGAACATCCATGTACAGTCGTGTGTACAGATGTTTTCGTTTCTAGTAGGTAAATACGAGGAGTGGAATGGCTGGGTTGTGTGCAGGTGTATGTTTAATGTTTGAAGAAACCAACAGACTGTTTTCCAAGATGGTTGTCCCATCTGACACTCCGTCTGATCAGTCTCTTTCTTTTTTGGAATTAAAACTTATAAACTTCCTTGATTATGCTGGGTCTTTGTTGCAGGATACATGGGGTTCTCTAGTTGCAGACTGTGGACTCTAGTTGGAGCCTGTGGACCCAGGCTCCGCAGTTGAGGCACACGAGCATGTTAGAATGTACACTCTGCTGAGTTTAGAAGGCAGAAGGAGAGGGACAGAGGATGCGGTGGTTGGAGGGCATCGCCGAGTCAGTGGACCTGAGTCTGAGCGGCTCTGGGTGAAGGTGAGGGACGGGGGAGCCTGCGTGCTGCCGTCGAGGGGTCACAGGCTCAGACATGGCCGAGCGACTGGACGGCACAGATGGGCTCGGACACATCCACGTGCACAAGTGAAGCCACTGCCACACTCAAGAAAATAACCCATCTGGGGACTTCCCTGGTGGCCCAGAGGTGAAGAATCTGCCTTCCAGTGCAGGGGGCACAGGTGTGGTCCCTGGTCAGCGTGAGATCCCCTATGCTGCCCGCTAACTAGGCCTGAGTGCCGCAGCGAAGAGCCCTCATGCCACGAAGGTCCCACACCGCGAACTGAAATTCCCTTTTCTTTTTAAAAAAGAAAATAATATATTCATCACCCCCCAAACTTCCCTCCTGTTCCTTGCTCATCCTTTCCTCCACTCCCACCCCATCCTTAGGCAACCATGAGCCGCTTCAGTTATGGGAGATTAATTTGCATTTTTAAGGTTGTATGTAAATGGCATCATACAGCATGTACACTTTTTTTGTTGGCTTGGCTTCTTTCACTCCACTTAATTGTTTTGAGTGTATCCATATCACTGTGTGTATTGACAGTGTATCCTTTTTATTACTGAAGAATATTCCATTGTATGGATAGACCACAATGTGTTTATCCATTCACCTGTTGATGGACTTTGGGCTGGTTCCAATTTTGTCTATTACAAATAAAGCTACTGTGAACATCCATGTACAGTCGTGTGTACAGATGTTTTCGTTTCTAGTAGGTAAATACGAGGAGTGGAATGGCTGGGTTGTGTGCAGGTGTATGTTTAATGTTTGAAGAAACCAACAGACTGTTTTCCAAGATGGTTGTCCCATCTGACACTCCGTCTGATCAGTCTCTTTCTTTTTTGGAATTAAAACTTATAAACTTCCTTGATTATGCTGGGTCTTTGTTGCAGGATACATGGGGTTCTCTAGTTGCAGACTGTGGACTCTAGTTGGAGCCTGTGGACCCAGGCTCCGCAGTTGAGGCACACGAGCTTAGTGACCTTGTGGCCTGTGGGGTCTTAGTTCCCTGAGCCGTATCTCCTGCATTGGAAGGCAGATTCTTAGCCACTGGGTTACCAAGGCAGTCCCAGGGTTTTTGAAAAAAAATGAAATAGAATTATTGACTGTACCAGGTATTGGTTGAGACATGGAGAATCCTTCACCAGGTATTGAACCAAAGCCCCCTCCATTGGGAGTGTGGAGGTTTAGCCACTGGACCACCAGGGAAGTCCCCCAGTCAGTTTTTCAACTGATGATTTTAGCCATGTAGTAACCTGAGTTCGATCCCTGGGTTGGAAAGATCCCCTGGAGAAGGGCATGGCAATCCACTCCAGTATTCTCGCCTGGAGAATTCCATGGACAGAGGAGCCGGGTGGGCTACAGTCCAGGGGGTCACACAGAGTTGGATACGACTGAATGGCTAAGCACTAGGAGGAGCAGCAACTGTCTAATAAGTGTGTAGTGACTTTAATTTGCATTTTGCTAATGATGGATCATGAGCTTCTTTTCTTTTCTTTTCTTTTTTTTAATTATTGCTTTATTTATCTTAATTTGGCTGCACTGGGTCCTAGTTGTGGCATGTGGGATCTAGTTCCCTGACCAGGGATCAAACCTGGGCCCCCTGCATTCGGAGCACAGAGTCTTAACCACTGGACCACCAGCGAAGTCCCCTCATGAGTTTCTTTTCACGTACTTCTTTTCCATCTGTATACCTTTTTTGGTGACTTGTCTCTTCACATCTTTTGCCCATTTTAAAAATGAGGTTGTTGGTTTCCCTGGTGGCCCAGTGGGTAAAGAGTCCACCTTGCAGCACAAGGGGCACGGGTTTGATCCCTGGCCTGGGAAGATCCCGCATGCCGAGGAACAGCTGGACCGGTGTGTCTAATCATGAGTCAGCACTCTGGAGCGCATGTGCCCAGAGCCAGTGCTCTGCAACAGGAATGCTCACTGCGATGGGAGGCCCACACAGGCCAAAGAATTAAGAGGGATGAAAAATAAATGATGGCTATAGTCATTGCTCTGTGAGAAAAGGAGATCCTTCAGGGGTGCTGTGTGATGGTCGGGAGGGGTGGGAAGGGGGGGATGTACATATGACTATTCTGGGAACATGCATATCTGTAAACAACAAAACTCTGTAAAAGTTAAAAGTAAAATAAAGGTTTTTAAAAAAATAAAATAAACGATGACTTAGAGGCAAAAAAAAAAAAAAATTGGGTTGTTTATTTTCTTGTTATTGAGTTTGGAGTGCCCTTCATTGATTGTGAGTACAGTTCTTGGTTGGTAATACAACTTGCAAATACTTTTCTCCCGGTTTGTGGCCTTAAAGGTGTCTTTAGAAAAGTAAAAACCTTTAATTTTGTAGAAATCCAATTTGTCAATTTTCTCTTATGGGTTGTGCATTTAATGTGGTATCTAATAAATCTTTCCCTGACTAGGGCCCCTAAGGTTTTCTTCTATAGCTTCTAGAAATTTTATAGTGATCTGTTTGGAGGTATTGAGATTTTTTTTTTCCCCCTGCAAATGGCTATTCAATTGTTTCAGTACCATTTGTGGAGAAGACTCTCCTTTCCTTGATGATTGGTCTTTTCCTCCTTTGTTGAAAATCAAGTCATCATACCCGTGGGTTTGTTCTTGAGCTCTCTGTTTTTCCTGTTCATATTTTTCTTTATGCTCAGACCCCAGTCTTGACTATTGTAGCCTTATAGTAAGTCTTGAGTCAGATAGTATAATTCCTCTGACTTTTTCTTTTCAAATTGTTTTGACTATTCTAGATTCTTTGCATTTCCCTATGAATTTTAGAACCAACTTATTAATTTCTCCAAAATAACTTTTTGGAATTTTTCTTAGGATTTGATTAAATCCATAGAGCAATTTGGGGGGAAATCAATATTGTGGGAATCGATATTTTAATCCATGAATGTGTTATGTCTCTCCATGTATTTATGTCTTTAATTTCTCTCAACAACATTTCATAGATTTCACCTTTTGTCCAATTTATCCCTAAGTATTTTGTATTTTATACTATACTAAGTACTAAGATTTGAAAAAACTAAATTGTAGTTTAAATCATTAGTAACAGGAATGCTCACTGCGATGGGAGGCCCACACAGGCCAAAGAATTAAGAGGGATGAAAAATAAATGATGGCTATAGTCATTGCTCTGTGAGAAAAGGAGATCCTTCAGGGGTGCTGTGTGATGGTCGGGAGGGGTGGGAAGGGGGGGATGTACATATGACTATTCTGGGAACATGCATATCTGTAAACAACAAAACTCTGTAAAAGTTAAAAGTAAAATAAAGGTTTTTAAAAAAATAAAATAAACGATGACTTAGAGGCAAAAAAAAAAAAAAATTGGGTTGTTTATTTTCTTGTTATTGAGTTTGGAGTGCCCTTCATTGATTGTGAGTACAGTTCTTGGTTGGTAATACAACTTGCAAATACTTTTCTCCCGGTTTGTGGCCTTAAAGGTGTCTTTAGAAAAGTAAAAACCTTTAATTTTGTAGAAATCCAATTTGTCAATTTTTCTCTTATGGGTTGTGCATTTAATGTGGTATCTAATAAATCTTTCCCTGACTAGGGCCCCTAAGGTTTTCTTCTATAGCTTCTAGAAATTTTATAGTGATCTGTTTGGAGGTATTGAGATTTTTTTTTTCCCCCTGCAAATGGCTATTCAATTGTTTCAGTACCATTTGTGGAGAAGACTCTCCTTTCCTTGATGATTGGTCTTTTCCTCCTTTGTTGAAAATCAAGTCATCATACCCGTGGGTTTGTTCTTGAGCTCTCTGTTTTTCCTGTTCATATTTTTCTTTATGCTCAGACCCCAGTCTTGACTATTGTAGCCTTATAGTAAGTCTTGAGTCAGATAGTATAATTCCTCTGACTTTTTCTTTTTCAAATTGTTTTGACTATTCTAGATTCTTTGCATTTCCCTATGAATTTTAGAACCAACTTATTAATTTCTCCAAAATAACTTTTTGGAATTTTTCTTAGGATTTGATTAAATCCATAGAGCAATTTGGGGGGAAATCAATATTGTGGGAATCGATATTTTAATCCATGAATGTGTTATGTCTCTCCATGTATTTATGTCTTTAATTTCTCTCAACAACATTTCATAGATTTCACCTTTTGTCCAATTTATCCCTAAGTATTTTGTATTTTATACTATACTAAGTACTAAGATTGAAAAAAACTTTTTAGTTTAAAATCATTTTAGGCTTACAGAAAAGTTGTGAAGACTGTACACAGAGTCCCTGAATATCCTTCATCCAGCTTCCTCTAATGCCCTTTTTTGTTCCAAGAGCCAAGTCAGGAGCCCACAGTGCATTTAGCTCTCTGTCCCTCTAACCTCCTCCCATCTGTCTCAGTTCCTCAGGGATCTTACCTTGTGTCATGACCTCAACATTTTTGAAGACCATTGGTCCACAATCTTTAGAATGTCCCTCGATTTGGATTTTTCTGATATTTTCTCATTAGTAATATGAAAGTATGAATTTGGGGGGAAAACACTACATAGTGGAGGTCCCCTTCTCATCACATCATAGTAGGTGTGCGTGTGTGAGAAGTAACAACTCTTTTTGTCCCCATGGACTGTAGCCCACCAGGCTCCTCTGTCCATGGGAGTTCCCAGGCAAGAACACTGGAGTGGGTTGCCATGCCCTCCTCCAGGGGATCTTGCCGACCCAGAGATCAAACCCCTGTCTCTTATGTCTCCTTCATTGGCAGGCTGGTTCTTTACCACTAGTGCTATCTGGGGAGACCCTCATTAGGAGTAACATGATATCGATATGAGTTGGTAGTGGTGATGTCAACTATGACTGCTTTTTCAAGGTTGTGTTTGCCAGTTCTTCCACTGTATGGATGCTGTTTTCTTTTCATCCTCTGTTAGAAGTGAGTCACTGAATCAGGCTCACACTCAGGGAGAGGGAAAGTAGGCTCCACTTCCAGCGCCACAGTTTATTCTAGGCTTTCCCTATTACATACATACATATATATATATATATATATATATATATATATGTATGTATGTATATAATATATATATATACTTAAACAGTGAGAAATACAGCTCTTATGATCTATAGCATATTTGCCTATTTTTTCAAACAGTGTACATATAAAATGGTCTCAGAATTGCTAATCCATGCCTTGTGAAAAACAAATTTACTGGGGGCTTCCCCTGGTGGTCCAGTGGGTAAGGACACCGCCTTGCAGTGCAAGGGGCGCCGGTTCGATCCCTGGCCTGGGAAGATCCCACGTGCCGTGGAGCGGCTGGACCTATGTGTCCAATTACCGAGCCGGAGCTCTGGAGCGCATGCGCCCAGAGCCGGAGCTCTGCAGCTACAGACGCCACTGCGATGGGAGGCCCACAGGAGCCAAAGAACAAAGACGGATGAAAATAGAGAAATGAAAGACCAATAAAAGTGGCCCGCCCGCTCCCCTCCCTCCCCAACCTGACCCCCACCCAAAATAAATAAATAAATCTTTAAAAAACAAAAACAAAAACAAATTTACTGACTAATATATAGTATTTGTATACAGTTCCTTTTTCCCCTTGCTTCACGGTATCTAGTAAAAACATCATTGTATCAGGTTACTTAGGTCATGTCTTTTCTTCCCCTATGTCTTTTTTTTTTTTTTTTTTATTTAAAGATTTTTATTTATTTATTTTTTATTTTGGGGGGGGTTTGGGGTGGGGGGGGGGGGGGAGTGGGCGGGCCACTTCTATTGGTTTTTCATTTCTCTATTTTCATCTGTCTTTTGTTCTTTGGCTCCTTTGGGCCTCCCATTGCGGTGGCCTCTGTTGTCGCAGAGCACCGGCTCTGGGCGCATGTGCTCCAGAGCTCCGGCTCGGTAATTGGACACAGTGGTCCAGCCGCTCCACGGCACGTGGGATCTTCCCAGGCCAGGGATCGAACTGGCGCCCCTTGCATTGCAAGGCGGTGTCCTTACCCACTGGACCACCAGGGGAAGCCCCCCCTATGTCTTAAGTGTCACTGTATCATGTGTTTGTAATATGACTTTATCCCTATATCACATTTTACAGTTTTTTTAAATTATTGCCTTTATTTATTTTAATTCGGCTTCACTGGGTCTTAGTTGTGGCATGTGGAAACTAGTTCCCTGACTAGGGATAGAACCCAGGCCCCCTGCATTAGGAGCACAAAGTCTTACCCACTGAACTACCAGGCAACTCCACAGTTTTTTAATGATATGGACATCTTTAAAATTTCTACTGTTTTTCTAATATATAAAAATATAGTTGATTTTTTGTATATCGATATATTTTGCAACCTTGTTCAGCTAATTGTTTATAGTAGGATTTTTCTATGGATCACTGAGAATTTTCTACATAGATGATTCTGTTGCCTGTGAATAAAGGTAGTGTTACTTCTTTCTTTCCAATCTATATGCTTTTGATTTCATTTTCTTGCTTTATTGCACTGGAGAGCACTTCCAGTTCAACATAGAACAGAAGTGAGATTGAGCATTCTGGATGTGTTTTGAAGGTAGAGCTAAGGTGATTTCCTAAAGGATTGGCCTTTAGTGATTAGTATGAACACTGGTGTTCTTTGACTGGAGGAATAGACAGTGCCCACAGAAGGAGCCCGGGGCCCCAGGTTTTGGGGGATGATTTGTTGGGGCTAGGAACGATCAGAGTGTTATCAGGAGCCCCTGCCTGGCAGAGGTGAGAGGTGGGTGAGCAGGAGACTTTCCTGTGCATCTTCTTTCTTACAGTTTGGGCTTAAATGTAAAGGGACTAAGAGGATTCCATGTAATTTTTTTTTTGGGCGGGGTTCGGGTTGGGAGGGTGGGAGTGGCGGCCACTTCATTGGTTTTTCATTTCTCTATTTTCATCTGTCTTTATTCTTTGGCTCCTTTGGGCCTCCCATTGCGGTGGCCTCTGTTGTCGCAGAGCACCGGCTCTGGGCGCATGTGCTCCAGAGCTCCGGCTCGGTAATTGGACACAGTGGTCCAGCCGCTCCACGGCACGTGGGATCTTCCCAGGCCAGGGATCGAACTGGCGCCCCTTGCATTGCAAGGCGGTGTCCTTACCCACTGGACCACCAGGGGAAGCCCCCCCTATGTCTTAAGTGTCACTGTATCATGTGTTTGTAATATGACTTTATCCCTATATCACATTTTACAGTTTTTTTAAATTATTGCCTTTATTTATTTTAATTCGGCTTCACTGGGTCTTAGTTGTGGCATGTGGAAACTAGTTCCCTGACTAGGGATAGAACCCAGGCCCCCTGCATTAGGAGCACAAAGTCTTACCCACTGAACTACCAGGCAACTCCACAGTTTTTTAATGATATGGACATCTTTAAAATTTCTACTGTTTTTCTAATATATAAAAATATAGTTGATTTTTTGTATATCGATATATTTTGCAACCTTGTTCAGCTAATTGTTTATAGTAGGATTTTTCTATGGATCACTGAGAATTTTCTACATAGATGATTCTGTTGCCTGTGAATAAAGGTAGTGTTACTTCTTTCTTTCCAATCTATATGCTTTTGATTTCATTTTCTTGCTTTATTGCACTGGAGAGCACTTCCAGTTCAACATAGAACAGAAGTGAGATTGAGCATTCTGGATGTGTTTTGAAGGTAGAGCTAAGGTGATTTCCTAAAGGATTGGCCTTTAGTGATTAGTATGAACACTGGTGTTCTTTGACTGGAGGAATAGACAGTGCCCACAGAAGGAGCCCGGGGCCCCAGGTTTTGGGGGATGATTTGTTGGGGCTAGGAACGATCAGAGTGTTATCAGGAGCCCCTGCCTGGCAGAGGTGAGAGGTGGGTGAGCAGGAGACTTTCCTGTGCATCTTCTTTCTTACAGTTTGGGCTTAAATGTAAAGGGACTAAGAGGATTCCATGTAATTTTTTTTTTTTTTTGAGGGAAGACAGGCTGATGTTCATTCTGGGATTACTTCCCAAATAGGGCATGATCACTTCCTTCTCTCATAATCCCAAATTCCAATGTCCATCCCACAGCAGTCGAGTGAGCAGGATTCTTGGATGTGGAGTATGGGAACTTGGAATCCTGGGCCTGTAAATGCCAGCTGTGATCCACGGGAACCCCCAGCCTCAGTTGTCCATCTGTGGGACCATGTTCGGAAGCTCAAGGTGGCTGTGAGTCCCACACCATCACGGCCACCAATCGTAATAATAACAGCCACATCTACTGACACTTCACTTCGTGCCAGGCTCTTTTCTAAGTATCTTATTTGTTCATTCAAGTACCCTTTGAGATGGATGTTGTTTACTGTCCCCAAGTTGCTAATGAAGACATGGTAACGTGGTGGAGTAGGGTGTCTGATTCCTGACCTCAGTTGGGCACTCGCTGCATCGCCTCCTCCCAGAATTCTCCCCTGACTGTCCTCCTGACCACCTGCGGGGCACCAGAAGTGAGGCCCCCTTCCCTAGGCTCCCGCACACCCACTCCCTGCTGCTTTCCCCAATTAGGGACTGTGTTGGGACTTAGCCTCGCACCCCAGCCTCTAGGGAGGGGCTCAGCCTCCACTGCTCAGGAAGCAGCCCGGGGGGCCATCTCATAGATCCACTCGTAGCTCTGGTCACTCCCACAGGGGTCACTCGGAAGAAGGCCTCCACCCGTGAGGCTGTGACTCCAGGTGAAGCCCCCAGGCCTGAAGGCCTCTTGGAGCCCACTCCTCCCCCTGCACCATGGCCAGCCAGCTCCAGGAAGTGTCGTGCATGACACGCTTCCACTCGCCACCTCCCAGAGAAGGGACCATTGTGTCCGAAGAGTTAACGAGGGGTGCGAGGAAGGAGCCCTTTAGCCATGATGCCCTCTGACCTTTCATAAATCAGAGGGGCTGGGGGCAAGGGGGCTGCTTGGCAGGACTCGGTGGGGTGGGGGCCTAGAAGCAGCTGCGCGCGACGTTGACATTGTTCCCACCATTCTAAGTGCAACAAATCCCTCTATTGTGTTCCTGGTTTATCTGGTTCCTCTTGTTTATTAGCAGGGCTCCTTTGGCAGCGGTTCCAGCCCTGGGCGGGTGGAAAGAGTGCTGGCACGCACCGTGGGGGGAGGGGGCTGGGAGGGGGCCGTCGTCAATGCCCGCATTGTCCCCGCGCTTTTTGTTTCTACTGTAATGACATGTTGGAAGAGAGAGAGGAGAAAAAAAAAAGATGCGAGTTGGGGAGGGAAGAGGAGGGCAGAAAAGAAAGAGGGAGCGAGGGCCCTGGTGTGGATTGATGTCTGGGTCTGGGCGGATGTGCCGGCAGCTGGGCGGCCGGTGGACGGAGCCAGGCCGGCGTGCCTGGGGGGCGGCGGCACGAGGGGCCATCCAGCCCCCTATCCAGCCTCTGCCGCCTGGCACCAGGTCCCCCCACTCTTCTCCAGCCCTGCTGGGGCAGCTGTGTTAGCGGGGGGCAGGTGCCAGGGTCTGGGGTCTGCATTCAGCAGTGCCCCTCCCTGGCTGTGCCACCCAAGGCAGGCCGCCTCGCGTCTCTGGGTCTTTGTGTCCCAAGTCTGCTAGATGCCTATGAGGGGAGAGAGAGGCTGCTCTGGCATTTTGAGAACGGTGGCACGTCCTCCCTGTCGTGGGTGTGTATTTCTGAGCCTGGGGCAGAGTGGGGACTCACACTGGGACAGCGGGACAGTACCCAGGCCCGCGTGGCGAGGTGGGCCTCGTCTCCGGCCTGTGCCTGGTCCAGACAGTATAAAGCGCTGGTCAGAAGAGCTGAGCAGGGGTGGGGAGCTCTGGTCTCTCCTTTGCCAGAGGGTGGGACTCTGGCTTTCCAGGTGTGGCCACCCGGGCTGTACCTGGGGGCTGCTGGGTTG
Organism: Tragulus kanchil; assembly: GCA_022376925.1. Taxonomy (NCBI): domain Eukaryota; kingdom Metazoa; phylum Chordata; class Mammalia; order Artiodactyla; family Tragulidae; genus Tragulus; species Tragulus kanchil. The sequence continues at coordinate 180,113,361 of JAIOJX010000004.1, read as the reverse complement.
GGAGGAAGCACCTGAAGGAGGCGTGAAGCCTTCTTGCCCTCGCAGGGCTAGGGGGCCCTCCACTTCCCAAGGGCCTCTTCCTGGCACCAGCCCACAAGTCCCCTGCCCATGCTGGCGCGCCTCCAGCGACGTGGCACTCAGGCCTCCACACACGGCTCATTCTGTCCTCGCCCAGTCCAGAAGTTTGGGAAATTCTTTCTGAAATGTCTCCCTACAGCGTCTGCCTTTCACTTCCTGTTTTACTCATTGGAACTGCATGGAACAGGTCAAGCCTTCCTGAGAATCGGTTTCCTCGCCTGTGAACTGAGGCTAGACGCTGCCCTCCTGCCGCACGGCAAAGGCTGGCGTGTGGCTCTCACGGAAAGTTCTCCACCTCTTCCTGGGCTTCAGCTAGGGTTTCCTGAACTTGGGCAAGAAAGGTGGGACCGATCCGCCTGTGAATCAAGGCAGCGTTTCCTGAGAGGACGACTCAGGACGCAGCCTCAGGCTCAGTCAGGGTTCAGGCTGTCGCGGGGTAAGAGTTCATTCTGGGAGAAGTTAGGGCTACATCTGGGGTCAAGAGCAGAACTCAGTCTTGGGCCGGGATGAGGGTTCACTGGGGTCACAACAGGATCACTGTGCTTTGGAACAGAGCTCAGTTTATCGACAGGATCTGAGATACTTGATTCTGGAGTGAGAGTGACAATTCAGACTGCGGTCAGGGCTCAGGCTGTGAACAGGGAAAATGTTCATTTTGGGTCAAGGTTCAGACTGTGGCCAAGATCAAGGCTTATCAGCGTTCATTCTGGGTTTCGGGTCAGGCCTCAGGTTGTGTTCAGGGTCAGGGTCAGGGTCAGGGTCAGGCTATAGGGCCAGCCATCACCCAGGTTTGATGGACAGTCTATGGCTGGAGTCAAGGCTCCATCTGGGACTGGTCAGAGGTCAAGGTTCAGCTGTGAGGACTTGGTTGGAAGCTGTGATTTTGACTCTTAGGTGACATCCTTTGGGGGATAAACTCCTGACTATGCATTTTTTGAACTTTATTACTTTTTTTAAAAAAAATATTTGTATTCATTTGGTTGCACTGAGTCTTAGTTGGAGCATGTGGGATCTGGTTCCCTGACCTGGGATTGAACCCTGGCCCCCTGCATCGGGAGTATAGAGTCTTAGCCACTGGACCACCAGGTAAATCCCTGCATTTTTTTTTATTATTATTGAATTTTTTTTGGATGCACTGCGCAGCTTGTGGGATCTTAGTTCCCTGATCAGGGATCAAATCCATGTCCTTTGCAGTAGAAGAGTGGAGTCTTAACCATTAGACTGCCAGGGACGTCCCCAAAATGTGCATTTTTGGCCTCTTGCTCCCTAATGGCTCAGCTCACCAAGGGTTTTCATGGCGAGCCTCCAATCTCCCTAGGAGCCGCCGCTGAGGCTAGACGCTGCCCTCCTGCCGCACGGCAAAGGCTGGCGTGTGGCTCTCACGGAAAGTTCTCCACCTCTTCCTGGGCTTCAGCTAGGGTTTCCTGAACTTGGGCAAGAAAGGTGGGACCGATCCGCCTGTGAATCAAGGCAGCGTTTCCTGAGAGGACGACTCAGGACGCAGCCTCAGGCTCAGTCAGGGTTCAGGCTGTCGCGGGGTAAGAGTTCATTCTGGGAGAAGTTAGGGCTACATCTGGGGTCAAGAGCAGAACTCAGTCTTGGGCCGGGATGAGGGTTCACTGGGGTCACAACAGGATCACTGTGCTTTGGAACAGAGCTCAGTTTATCGACAGGATCTGAGATACTTGATTCTGGAGTGAGAGTGACAATTCAGACTGCGGTCAGGGCTCAGGCTGTGAACAGGGAAAATGTTCATTTTGGGTCAAGGTTCAGACTGTGGCCAAGATCAAGGCTTATCAGCGTTCATTCTGGGTTTCGGGTCAGGCCTCAGGTTGTGTTCAGGGTCAGGGTCAGGCTATAGGGCCAGCCATCACCCAGGTTTGATGGACAGTCTATGGCTGGAGTCAAGGCTCCATCTGGGACTGGTCAGAGGTCAAGGTTCAGCTGTGAGGACTTGGTTGGAAGCTGTGATTTTGACTCTTAGGTGACATCCTTTGGGGGATAAACTCCTGACTATGCATTTTTTGAACTTTATTACTTTTTTTAAAAAAAATATTTGTATTCATTTGGTTGCACTGAGTCTTAGTTGGAGCATGTGGGATCTGGTTCCCTGACCTGGGATTGAACCCTGGCCCCCTGCATCGGGAGTATAGAGTCTTAGCCACTGGACCACCAGGTAAATCCCTGCATTTTTTTTTATTATTATTATTGAATTTTTTTTGGATGCACTGCGCAGCTTGTGGGATCTTAGTTCCCTGATCAGGGATCAAATCCATGTCCTTTGCAGTAGAAGAGTGGAGTCTTAACCATTAGACTGCCAGGGACGTCCCCAAAATGTGCATTTTTGGCCTCTTGCTCCCTAATGGCTCAGCTCACCAAGGGTTTTCATGGCGAGCTCCAATCTCTAGGAGCCGTCACCAGATCCAGCAGCACCAGGGTGTGTCAGGAGAGCCCAGCAGGGAGGCACATCTCTCCCACGTAGCCCCGGGTGTTGTGCGTGTGGGCAGGGGAGGCTGGAGGTCAGATACAGAGTCAGGGTCAAGATGGTCTGGGCAGGTGGGATCCTGATTCTCCAGGGGTGTGAGAACCAGGCTCCCACCCTCAGGATCGCCAACAGACTGTTAGGGGTGGTTCGGGGTTGGGCAACATGGCTGATGTAGAGAAGCCTGGCCAGGGTTGAGGGGGTGTGTGTGGCAGAGGGTGGAACAGGAGAGAAAGAGTGATTTCAGGGGTATCTGACCCTTCTTTCTTGCTTGGTGAATCGTGAGTGCGTGTGTAGGCTTGTGTGTGTATATGTGGGCTGGGAAGGCATTGATGGGGAAATGCTTGTGCCTGTGAGCCCGTGTGCACAGATGGGCCTGTGTCTGGGAGTGTGGGGGTGACAGCGTGCATGTGTTTGGGGGCACATGTAGGGCTGCGGGCGGCATTGCGAAGGGGTCGGAAGTCACTGTCCTCTGCCCTCTCCACCCACTCCGTCCCCAAGCGGCTGGTGCCCCTTCTTCAGCCCCCAGCCTCTGCATCCCCCAGGGTCCCAGCCATCCCACGTGACTGGCATCTGAGCCCTTGACGCCCCATCCAGTGGGAGCCCGTGACCCGCGGCCTGGGAGCAGGAGACACTCTGGGAGCAGCCCCTTCAGACACAGCTGTGCCCTCGCCAGGAGCGTCCTCAGGAGGCGGTGGGGGTGTGAGACCCTCAGGGAGTGGGTCACAGTTACCACCTGTGGCCCTCACACCTGCACCTCCCCCAAGTGTAGCCTAAAACTGGCACCATTCACAGGAACCCGCCGAAGGAGACAGACCAGCCCAAGGCAGACAGAGGGGGCCCAGGAAGATAAGAGTGGACATAGAGGGCTTCCCCTGGTGGTCCAGTGGGTAAGGACACTGCCTTGCAGTGCAAGGGGCGCCGGTTTGATCCCTGGCCTGGGAAGACCCCACGTGCCGCGGAGCGACTGGACTGATGTGTCCAATCACCGAGCCGGAGCTCTGGAGCGCATGCGCCCAGAGCCGGTGCTCTGCGACAACAGAGGCCACCGCGATGGGAGGCCCACAGGAGCCAAAGAACAAAGACGGATGAAAATAGAGAAAGACCAATAGAAGTGGCCCGCCCGCTCCCCTCCCTCCCCAACCCGACCCCCGCCCAAAATAAATAAATAAATAAGTAAATCTTTAAAAAAAAAAAACAACAAAAAAAACCACCATACACAACTAAAAATATTGAAAAAAAAAAAAAGAGTGGACATAGAATGGGGACCCCAGCTGAGCTCAGGCCACGGTCAGGGAGCAAGGTGTCATCACTTTATCATGTCAGACGACCCACTACAGCCTTTTAAAAATATATATTTTTAAAATATTTTATATAAATATTTAATATTTTTAAAAATATATATTTTAAAAGACCCTGACTCTAGTGGGCCATTCTCACATGCCAGATATATTTATTTGGCTGTGTCAGGTTTCAGCCTGTAAGACCTAGTTAGCTGACCAGGAATGGAACCCACTAGGAGCACAGAGTCTTAGCCACTGGACCACCAAGGAAGTCCCTTCAGTGTCTTTTTTTTTATTTTTTAGAATTTTTCATGGAAGATTTATTCATGGTAGCCAAAATTTGTAAGCAAACAAATGCCCAGCATCCTTCCGTACCTTTTGAGAAGATGGCGCGATTCTAAAGGTTTCCTGCTTACCTGCCTCCCTCCTCCCTCTACCCCCGGCCTCTGCTTTTCTAATTCTTTTTTGCTGTCACCATCCAGGGGCTGAACAAGCGGAAGATGGCCCCTGAACATCTCTACCGCTTCATCCTCATGTGCTCTCCTCTTCTGAGCCCCTTTTTCCCCCGTCTCCACCCCGTACACCTGGAGCTTCTTTCTGATGGAAGGTCGGCTGCGCACCTTCACTTACCTTGGGGTCAGGATCCCTGTAGGGTGTCATTGTCCGAAGGGACCTGAGGCCCACACCCCATGTGCGGCTGAGTAAGAAGGCTGGCTGTGGGCGTCACGCCTGCCCCTTCACTCCACTACTCACGGAGCCCCTCGTGTACCGGCGTGCCAGGCTCCTGGTCAAGCACACAGAGCAGTGGAGGGTCCTCAGGCAGCCCACCGCCACCTCAGGGGACCACAGCCTGCAAGGCAAGGCCAGGCTAGGGGAGTGCCCAGCTGGGGAAAGGTGACCTTGAACCCGATTCAGGTGTGTAGATAAGGAGGAACTGGCCAAGCAGGGTGTGTGTGTTGGGGGAAGCGCCCAGAACTTGCTGATAAAGAGGGAACGTGGCCTCCAGGCTGCATATGCCAAGCTCCTCTTTGTGGTCAGCTGGAGGAACTCTGGAAGAAACAGTAGAGTTTGAGGATTAGATCCAGGAGGATCGAGTCTCGACTCTGATGTTTTCTAGCCTTGTAACCGTGCAGAAGCTAATGAACCTTTTTGAGCCTCAGTTTCTTTCTCTATAAAGGGGCATAATGGGGACTTCTCCCCGAGGTTAAGAATCCACCTGCCAAGGCAGGGGGCATACATTTGATCCCTGGTCTGGGAAGATCCCACATGCTGCAGAGCAACTAAACCTGTGTGTTTGGAGCCCTTGCCCTGCAAGAAGAGAAGCCGCCACGTTGAGGAGGCTGGGCACCACAACTGAGAGTAGCCCTCGCTCCCCACAGCCAGAGAAAGCCTGTGTGCCACAGTGAAGACCCAGAGCAGCCAAAAATAAATGGATAAACTTAAAAGGGGGCCTGATGGCATCTGTCTCCTGGGAGCCATGTCTCCTGGGAAAATGAGTCTCCTCTTTTCTGTCTTTTAAATGGAACATACGACTTCACTCCTCCAATGGCCCAAGAAGCTGTCTCTGATTTTTTTTGCCAACTTTTTTTTTTTTTTTGGCCATTTCTGTTGGTCTTTCATTTATCTATTTTCATCCATCTTTGTTCTTTGGCCTGTGTGGGCCTCCCATCGCGGTGGCCTCTGTCGTCGCATGGGCACATGCGCTTCAGAGCTCCGGCTCGGTGATTGGACACATCCGTCGAGCCGCTCCACGGCACGTGGGATCTTCCCAGGCCAGGGATCGAACTGGCGCCCCTTGCACTGCAAGGCAGTGTCCTTACCCACTGGACCACCAGGGAAGCCCTGATTTTTAAAAAATTTTTATTTGGCTGTGCCAGGTCTTAGATGTGCATGCGGATCTTTGATCTTCCTTGCAGCATGCCGGATCTTGTTTAGTTGCAACAGGCTGGATCTTTTAATGGAGGCATTCGACGCCCTAACTGTGGCATGTGGGATCTAGTTCCCTGACCAGGGATTGAACTTGAGCCCCCTGCATTGACAGCGTGGAGTCTTAGCTACTGGACCACCAGGGATGTCCCTGACTCTATTGATTGTGTATCCTTTTCAGTGAAAATGTGGGGGCACAGCGTCCCAAATACGTACAAGTATTCCTCATTATCGAAATCTGTTTGACTCCTGAGTTTGAATGGTAAAAGTCACGTGCCAAGCTTGATTACCAAGGCTGTTATTGAAATACATTTGATTCCTGAGGTTGGGGTGTAAAAGATATCACAAAGAATTTCTGAGAAGCTATTCAGTTCTGGAGTCAGATCTAGAGGCGTACCTGTTATTTATTTACAAATCACATACTTGTACTGCTATAGAAGGGCTTCCCTGGTGGCTCAGATGGTAAAGAATCCACCTGCTGATGCAGGAGACCTGGGTTCGATCCCTGGGTTGGGAAGATCCCTGGAGGAGGGCATGGCAACCCACTCTAGCATGCTTGCCTGGAGAATCCCATGGACAGGGGAGCCTGGCAGGCTACAGTCCACGGGGTCCCAAAGAGGACACAACTTAGCGACTAAACAACAACTTTAGAGACATACACAAAGTAGAATTTTCGCCAAAATTAGAGTAAACATTTAAATGGAAAGGAATGCTAGTCTTTTCTTTCTGCACCCTACTGGGTCGTTTTCTGTTTTCTCTGGGGGTGCCCTACCCCTGTCGGAAGATTCCTGGGCTGAAATGAGGTGTGTGGAGAGGGAAGGATGTATCCAGAGTGGTCACTGCAGAGGGTGGAGGGAAGCTGGTCAGAGAGGCCACTGGTCGTCAATATGCTTCATTGTGCATCGTTGCCACCCGTGCTGTGTGCTGGGGCAGAGGACTCAAGGAGACCTATCTACCTAAAGGGAGTGGGTGATCTCCATGCATCTTCCATATTATTCCTAGCAGGTTATACAGAACCTTCTCATTTTTAAAAAAATTATTTTTTTTTGAAGTGCAGTTGATTTACAATGTTGTGTTAGTTTCAGGTGTATAGCAATGTGATTCATATGTATACATATATATATATTTCTTTTTCAGATTCTTTTCCCATGTATGTTATTACAAAATACTGAGTATAGTTCCCTGTTAAGTACAGTAGGCCCCTGTTATGTATCTATTTTATATACAATAATGTGTATCTGTTACTCCCACATTTCTCATTTACCCCTCCCTTCCACCTTTCCCTTTTGGTAGCCATGTTTGCTTTCTATGTCTGTGAGGCTGCTTGGTAAAAAAAGGCGTTTGTATCATTTTTTAAGGTTCCACATGTAAGTGCTACATGATATTTGCCTCTCTCTGACTTACTTACTTAGTATAAGAATCTCCAGGTCCATTTGTGTTTCTGCAAATGGCATTATTTCATTGCTCTTTGATGGCTCAGTAATATTCCATTGTTTATATATACCACATCTTTTTTTGTTTTTTTCTCAATGTGCTGGGCCTCCTAACACGTCTTTTTTATCCATTCACCTGTCGGTGGACATTTAGGCTGCTTCCATGTCTTGGCTATTGTAAATAGTGCTTCAATGAACATCGGGCACATTTATCTTTTTGAATTATGGTTTTCTCCAAATATACACCCAGGGGTGGGCTTGCTGGGTCATACGGTATTCTATTTTTACTTTTAAATGAACCTCTATACTGAAAGAGGACACAACTTAGCGACTAAACTTAAACTACAAAGTAGAATTTTCGCCAAAATTAGAGTAAACATTTAAATGGAAAGGAATGCTAGTCTTTTCTTTCTGCACCCTACTGGGTCGTTTTCTGTTTTCTCTGGGGGTGCCCTACCCCTGTCGGAAGATTCCTGGGCTGAAATGAGGTGTGTGGAGAGGGAAGGATGTATCCAGAGTGGTCACTGCAGAGGGTGGAGGGAAGCTGGTCAGAGAGGCCACTGGTCGTCAATATGCTTCATTGTGCATCGTTGCCACCCGTGCTGTGTGCTGGGGCAGAGGACTCAAGGAGACCTATCTACCTAAAGGGAGTGGGTGATCTCCATGCATCTTCCATATTATTCCTAGCAGGTTATACAGAACCTTCTCATTTTTAAAAAAATTATTTTTTTTTGAAGTGCAGTTGATTTACAATGTTGTGTTAGTTTCAGGTGTATAGCAATGTGATTCATATGTATACATATATATATATTTCTTTTTCAGATTCTTTTCCCATGTATGTTATTACAAAATACTGAGTATAGTTCCCTGTTAAGTACAGTAGGCCCCTGTTATGTATCTATTTTATATACAATAATGTGTATCTGTTACTCCCACATTTCTCATTTACCCCTCCCTTCCACCTTTCCCTTTTGGTAGCCATGTTTGCTTTCTATGTCTGTGAGGCTGCTTGGTAAAAAAAGGCGTTTGTATCATTTTTTAAGGTTCCACATGTAAGTGCTACATGATATTTGCCTCTCTCTGACTTACTTACTTAGTATAAGAATCTCCAGGTCCATTTGTGTTTCTGCAAATGGCATTATTTCATTGCTCTTTGATGGCTCAGTAATATTCCATTGTTTATATATACCACATCTTTTTTTGTTTTTTTCTCAATGTGCTGGGCCTCCTAACACGTCTTTTTTATCCATTCACCTGTCGGTGGACATTTAGGCTGCTTCCATGTCTTGGCTATTGTAAATAGTGCTTCAATGAACATCGGGGCACATTTATCTTTTTGAATTATGGTTTTCTCCAAATATACACCCAGGGGTGGGCTTGCTGGGTCATACGGTATTCTATTTTTACTTTTTAAATGAACCTCTATACTGTTTTTTATAGTGGCCGCATTAATTTACACTCCCACCAACAGTGTAGAGGCATTCCCTTTAAGAAAACTGTTGTTTTTTTTTTTTTTTAATTTGGCCTCTTTTTTATTAATTTATTAATTTAAAAATTTTTTTTCATCCATCTTTATTCATTTGCAGGTGTGGGCCTCCCATTGCAATGGCCTCTCTCATTGCAAAGCACTGGCTCTGGATGCATGCGCTCCAGAGCGCTGGCTCATAATTGGACACACAAGGCGGACTCTACCCACTGGACCACCAGGGAAGCCCCAGAAAACTACTTCTTAAAATCTAAAAAGAACTTCCTCAAAAACTCTTCACTTGGTGCTTCTTTCCCCAAACATGACATATGTGGATCATTTTTAAGTGTATTTAAGTGCTTTTTTTAAAAAAAAAAAATTTTGGCCTCTTTTATTGTTTTTTGATTTATCTATTTTCATCCATCTTTATTCTTTTGGCTTGTGTGAACCTCCCATTTCAGTGGCCTCTCTCGCTGCAGAGCACCGGCCCTGGGCACATGTGCTCCACAGCGCTGGCTGTAACTGCACACACCAGTCCAGCTGCTCCACAGCACATGGGATCTTCCCGGGCCAGGGATCAAACCAGCACCCCTTGCACTGCAAGGTGGACTCTCCACCCACTGGACCACCAGGGAAGCCCCGAAGTACATTTTTAAGTGCATGAAGTATATTTGCAATGTTGCCCAACTATGACCACCATCCACCGCCAGGACGTCCTCATCTACCAAACAGAAACTCTACGCAAGAGACAAGAGCTCCCCTCTCTCCTTTCACCCCACAGCGCCTGATAACCACTGGTCTGTTTTCTATCTCTATGGGTTTAACTACTCTATGTACTTATACGAGTGGAATGTAATACGACTTTCCCTTTTGTGTCTGATTTCTCTCATTCAACGCCACATCTTCAAGGTTCACCATGTTGTAGCACGCGTCCGGATTTCCTTCACTTTTAAGACTGAATGCTTTTCTGTTGTATGTCCAGACCACATTATCCATTCATCTGTCAGCGGACACTCAGCTTGTTTCCATCTTTTGGCGATTGTGAATAATAGTGGTGTGGACACAGGGGTACGTATATCTGTTCAAGTCCCTGTCTTCAGTTCCTGGTGCATTGTAAGTGAGGATTCTCGGGCAAGTTTTCCCATGGTTCTGGGTCCAGGGATCACAGTTTTGGAAATGACAGCAAGCCATGTGGATGGTTACAGATGTATGTGGGGACACACGACCGCGTTACTGGGGTGCAAGAAGGCAGGGGAAGGGCCCACTGGGGGAGGGGCTGCCGACTGTCGAGGATTCTCTGGGTGGACCGCCTGGGGAGGGCAAAGCTCAGAGGATGGCGGGAGCATGGCTGGAGGGACCAGAAAGGAGACCAGTGCACAGGGCAGGTGAACTGACCAGCTGAAGAGAGGAAAGAGCAGGGCGGGACCAGACCGTGGGGGTGTAGTCAACCTTTCTCCTGGAGGGAAAAAATGCCAGGAAGATTCTTGGATAAGTGTGGGGATGGAGGTGGGGTGCCTGGGTGAGATTGCTCCAGCCCAAGGCCAGGCTCAACTGCCGGTGTCTCCTTGACCCAGGAAAGGCCTGGTGGAGAAGGGGTCTCCGCCCACAGGAGGGCTCTCCCTTCTTGGTGCCTGGAGGCCTCGGGCTCACCCAAGTGGCTGCTCTCCTTTCTGGTCCCTCCAGATGCCTTGAGAGGATGCGTCCCTGCTGCTCGGCCACTTCCCGCTGCCAAGTCTCAGCTCAGTCCCCTCCTCCAAGAAGCACCCTGGGTCCAGACACAGGTGCGCACACACTCCCCCATTCCTGCTCTCACTCACGTGTGCACTTGCACACCACCACAGCAGCCCCCACACACATGTGCACAACCCATCCTCTCACATGCGTGCGCACGATCACAACCCCCTCATTCTACACGCACCCGTGCACCCAGTCACACACACGCTCTCACACAAACACACTCGTGCATCCGTGTGACCGCAACACACACACAATGTCCCCTCCCCGGCTTCCTCTCATCTCGATTTCCAGTCTTCTCGGGGCGGGGCGGGGCAGCGCACCTGACATGGGGAGGCCCCGGGGCGTCAGTCAGTGGGTTTGGCTCTTCCCACACCTCTTCATGACGTCGTCCTGGGTGGTTACCATTCCCACATCCCACAGACAGACAAACAGCTGGGGAACTGACGGTCTCCCAGGAGCCGCTGGGCCCTAAGTCTGCACCCTGCTGCGCTTTTATGGCCAGCTCAGGGTTCTTTCTCTGTCGTGAACTCACTTTGTCTAGTTGGCAAGACTTCCCCTGGCCTCCCCAAGGTCAGAACCACGATCTCTCCTCCGTGTCTCTTACATGGGCTGGAACTCTGGAGATGCTCAATAAATTCTCTCTCTCTCTCTCTCTCTTTTTTTTTTAAAGATTTATTTATTTATTTATTTTGGGCGGGGGTCGGGTTTGGGGAGGGAGGGGAGCAGGCGGGCCACTTCTATTGGTCTTTCATTTCTCTATTTTCATCCGTCTTTGTTCTTTGGCTCCTGTGGGCCTCTCACATGATGGCTCTCTCTTTTAATTTATTGATTTCTGGCTGCACTGGGTCTTGGCTCGCTGGGTTCTTTTGGCTCCGTTGTTATGGTTTTCATGGGCTCTACAGGGGGCTCATGTTGCTGCTACGGCTTAGACCCAGCTCGGTGTCTCCTTGACCCAGGAAAGGCCTGGTGGAGAAGGGGTCTCCGCCCACAGGAGGGCTCTCCCTTCTTGGTGCCTGGAGGCCTCGGGCTCACCCAAGTGGCTGCTCTCCTTTCTGGTCCCTCCAGATGCCTTGAGAGGATGCGTCCCTGCTGCTCGGCCACTTCCCGCTGCCAAGTCTCAGCTCAGTCCCCTCCTCCAAGAAGCACCCTGGGTCCAGACACAGGTGCGCACACACTCCCCCATTCCTGCTCTCACTCACGTGTGCACTTGCACACCACCACAGCAGCCCCCACACACATGTGCACAACCCATCCTCTCACATGCGTGCGCACGATCACAACCCCCTCATTCTACACGCACCCGTGCACCCAGTCACACACACGCTCTCACACAAACACACTCGTGCATCCGTGTGACCGCAACACACACACAATGTCCCCTCCCCGGCTTCCTCTCATCTCGATTTCCAGTCTTCTCGGGGCGGGGCGGGGCAGCGCACCTGACATGGGGAGGCCCCGGGGCGTCAGTCAGTGGGTTTGGCTCTTCCCACACCTCTTCATGACGTCGTCCTGGGTGGTTACCATTCCCACATCCCACAGACAGACAAACAGCTGGGGAACTGACGGTCTCCCAGGAGCCGCTGGGCCCTAAGTCTGCACCCTGCTGCGCTTTTATGGCCAGCTCAGGGTTCTTTCTCTGTCGTGAACTCACTTTGTCTAGTTGGCAAGACTTCCCCTGGCCTCCCCAAGGTCAGAACCACGATCTCTCCTCCGTGTCTCTTACATGGGCTGGAACTCTGGAGATGCTCAATAAATTCTCTCTCTCTCTCTCTCTCTTTTTTTTTTAAAGATTTATTTATTTATTTATTTTGGGCGGGGGTCGGGTTTGGGGAGGGAGGGGAGCAGGCGGGCCACTTCTATTGGTCTTTCATTTATCTATGTTCATCCGTCTTTGTTCTTTGGCTCCTGTGGGCCTCTCACCGCGGTGGCTCTCTCTCTTTTTAATTTATTGATTTCTGGCTGCACTGGGTCTTGGCTCCCGCTGGGCTTTCTCTGGTTGTGGCAAGTGGGGCTACTCGTTGTTATGGTGCATGGGCTTCTCATTGCAGTGAGTCCTCTCGTTGTGGAGCACAGGCTCTAGGGCAGGCGGGCTCAGTAGTTGCTGCTCACAGGCTTAGTTGCTCCGAAGCATGTGGGATCTTCCTGAACCAAGGATTGACCCTGTGTCCTCTGCATTGGCAGGTGGATTCTTCACCACTAGACCACCAGGGAAGTCCTCAATAAATGCTCTTAAATCAATGACTCCAATATCAAGGATGGTTTCAGGAGTCGCAGCTGGGTCCTTGTGCGGTCCCCGCTGCCTGGATGTTCCCCTCCCCAGCCCACTCTCAGGCTCGTCTTCAGGGCCCAGCCCTAGGGCCATCTTTAGGAGACCACTGGGAAGATGGTGCTCCTCTGTGTGGGCACTGCTCGGTGTGGACCTCCCTGCCCCACGGGACTCTTTCATGCTGGTGTGTCTACTCATCTTTCTCCCCTGTGGGATCCGGAGCTCCCTGGGGACAGAGCTGTCTCTGGTTCACCTTCGGGAGCCCAGATGCTGCCGGGTCTGCTCAGAGCTGGATCCTGGAGAATGTGCCTTGAGCGAGTGGGAGAACAATGCAGGATCCCAGGCCTCCTCTGAACAGGCATCTGGTTCAGATGAAGGGCGCTCTCCGGCCGGCTCCTGGAAGGCTTTGGGGAGGACCCCTACAGGTGCCGCTGACTGAATCTCCCATCGCCCCACACGTGCTGCCTTCAGACACTCCAGGATGGGGAGCCGGCGGGCTTGGTGGGGGCCCTTGGCCACCCTCCTGGGCACTGAAGCCCTGAGTGGGCAGCTTACGAGCGGAGCCACAGTTTCTCTCTTTCTCCTTCATGTCTAGGGCAGCTGGCTCAGTTGGTCTTGGGGACCTGAGGTCCCTTCCCTGGAGCCCCTTCCCTTCCAGCATGGACCAGAAGTGGGTACAGATGCGAGAGTCCAGGGGTCAGCCCTTTCTCTGCCATCAGCCTCCTCCCTGGGCCTCCGTGTCCCTCTCTGTACCTCTGGAGGGGGGTTCCCTGACTCTCAGGCCCTCCCCAGCCGTGCCCTTCTGCGTGAGATTCTGAGAGCAGAGGCTGGAAGGAGCCGTGGCCCCTCTCCCCACCACCTCCCCCTGTCCCTCAGGGTCACCCCAAAGACACCCCCTCCCCCGGCTCCCTGGAACTTCCCTGCAGCTGCAGGCCTAGTGAGACAATTGGGTGTTTTAGAGAAATACATTTTGGGGCTAATTTGCCATGCATAAGTGTTTCTCTTACCCTTTAAAGGCGGAGAACAAAGAGGCCTTTCTGCACCCCTGCAGGCGGCTGGGGAGGGGACCGCAGCTGTACCCGCCGAGACCCTCCTCCCTCATCCCTTCCAGCGCCGAGCCAGGCCGCCCACCGGCCCCTAGGAGAGAGCCCGGACTTTCCCAGCCTCCCCCAGTCCCCTGCCCCCAGTGCCGCAGAGGCCCCTCTGGCCCTGCCCTGTCCCAGCCCCCGCCCGCCCACCAGCTGCCCCAGGCAAGAGGCAAAGCCTGCGTGGGTGGGAGGACGGATGGGGAGGGGGCAGGGAGAGAGCCGCTCACCACGTGGCTCGCTGGGGTGGTGCGGGCCTGGCGGGGGGTGTGTCAGAGCTCCTGCGACTTGTGCCCTGTGGTCACAGGGTGCACGAGGGTGTCCGTCATCCAGTGACTCGCCAGTGGGTACGGGAAAGTGGCAGTCCCTGCCTTTGTTCACTCATGCATTTGCTCATTCATTCATTCAACTAACTGCTACTGAGTCCCTGCCAGGGACAGGTCTTGGGCACTTCTATGCAGGCGGGAAAGAGAGATTCCAGTGACGACAGCTGAGCGGGCTAAGGTCAGCTTGGCGGAGATGACACCGATGTGCGGGGGGCTTCAGGAAGACAGGGGCCGAGGCTTGAGGCCTGTCCTGCGTGGGGCTGGGGGTCTCCTGCATCAGCGGGCACGGAACATGGAGGGCAGCCCCCGTGCTGGTGGGGACGGTGCTGGGGCCGGTGAGTTCCGCTGCATGCCCTCCCGGACCACGGTTCACCATCCTCACCTCTGCTCTGGCTGTTCCTCCACGTGGAATGCCTCCTCTCACGCTCTTCTGTTCCGAGGCCATACCTCTCCTCCTGGCCCTCCCAGCCGTGCCCTTCTGCGTGAGATTCTGGACCTGGAAGGAGCGTGCCCTCCCACCACCTCCCCTGTCCCTCAGGGTCACCCCAAAGACACCCTCCGGCTCCCTGGAACTTCCCTGCAGCTGCAGGCCTAGTGAGACAATTGGGTGTTTTAGAGAAATACATTTTGGGGCTAATTTGCCATGCATAAGTGTTTCTCTTACCCTTTAAAGGCGGAGAACAAAGAGGCCTTTCTGCACCCCTGCAGGCGGCTGGGGAGGGGACCGCAGCTGTACCCGCCGAGACCCTCCTCCCTCATCCCTTCCAGCGCCGAGCCAGGCCGCCCACCGGCCCCTAGGAGAGAGCCCGGACTTTCCCAGCCTCCCCCAGTCCCCTGCCCCCAGTGCCGCAGAGGCCCCTCTGGCCCTGCCCTGTCCCAGCCCCCGCCCGCCCACCAGCTGCCCCAGGCAAGAGGCAAAGCCTGCGTGGGTGGGAGGACGGATGGGGAGGGGGCAGGGAGAGAGCCGCTCACCACGTGGCTCGCTGGGGTGGTGCGGGCCTGGCGGGGGGTGTGTCAGAGCTCCTGCGACTTGTGCCCTGTGGTCACAGGGTGCACGAGGGTGTCCGTCATCCAGTGACTCGCCAGTGGGTACGGGAAAGTGGCAGTCCCTGCCTTTGTTCACTCATGCATTTGCTCATTCATTCATTCAACTAACTGCTACTGAGTCCCTGCCAGGGACAGGTCTTGGGCACTTCTATGCAGGCGGGAAAGAGAGATTCCAGTGACGACAGCTGAGCGGGCTAAGGTCAGCTTGGCGGAGATGACACCGATGTGCGGGGGGCTTCAGGAAGACAGGGGCCGAGGCTTGAGGCCTGTCCTGCGTGGGGCTGGGGGTCTCCTGCATCAGCGGGCACGGAACATGGAGGGCAGCCCCCGTGCTGGTGGGGACGGTGCTGGGGCCGGTGAGTTCCGCTGCATGCCCTCCCGGACCACGGTTCACCATCCTCACCTCTGCTCTGGCTGTTCCTCCACGTGGAATGCCTCCTCTCACGCTCTTCTGTTCCGAGGCCATACCTCTCCTCCTGGCCCCTGACCCTCCACCATCAAGGCTGGCGCCTCGACGGACGCGGCCTGTCTCCCGGGCACGCCCATAGCCACAGGCCCGGGGGTACACACGGAGGCCTGGGGCTGCTCTCTCCCCGTCGGTGCCCTCCCCCACCTTCACAGGCTCAAGGAGGGCAGGACCTCGGGTGTCTTCTGAGCACCTGACTCAGGAGCTGTGTTCAGGAAAGGAGCAGGGAGGGCTGCCCACCCCACTCCATGCTTCTACCCGCGGTGCTCATATTTCCTGCACTGACTGCTCGCCAGGCACCAGATGTGGACACATGCGTGAACCCCTTCAGCCGTGACGACTTCATAAGCCAGGAGCTGTGCCTTAGCACTGTTCACAGATGGGGGAAACTGAGATCCGGAGAGGTCAGGGTTTTGCTAAAGATCATCCAGCTTCCAGGAGAGGAGACATCCGCGTCTGGGCTGTACACCAGCGCACCCGCCTCGCCGGAGCCGCCGCTCCCTGGAGCCTTCTGGGAGGCACGCTGGGATCTCCTTCCACGTTGGCTCTGGCAGCTCCATCCCTGGCCCCTGACGCTGCTCCAGGCACCTGTGAGAGACAGTGAGACCTAGAGTCCCGCTGCAGGGGGTCGCCCATGAGAGCCGCCGGGGGCTTGGTGACTTAGAGGAAGAGCCAGGGGCCAGGGGAACTGGGCGAGGTGGCTGCATGTGCTGCCTGGGGGAGGGGATGGCCTTTGGTCCTTTGAGTTCAGGACCAACATGGGACCTAGAGCCCCTGCAAACACGCCCATCTGGTCTCCTCTCGGCCAGCCTGCCTCGTGGCAAGGGAGACCCTGCTCCAGATGCGGGCACAGGGAGACGGATCTGCAACCTCACTATGCTCCTAAGTGCACGTGTGTGTGTGTGTGTGTGTGTGTGTGTACGCACGTGTGAGCACGTGGCTCTGGCTCTGGGTGTGCTCAGGAGGTGAGGAGAAGGCAGAGAGAGAGGGGACAGTGGCTTCCCAGCCACCCGCGTCCTCCGCGTGGGAGAGGGAGGGAAGGCCTGCCAGCTACCCACCCCTCTACACACGCCCTCCTGCACACACACCCCGTGAAAGTTGGAGCAAAACAGACAAAGAGCGGGATGTGGCTGTTGGCCCTGGGGGCTCCAGGGAGAGCCAGGCTGTGAGGGGCAGGCTGCTCGGGGCGTGTCTGAACAGGGATGCGGAGCCTCGCCAGGGGCCCTGCAAGTCCCGACGGCTCCATCACGGTCCGCTGGCGGGCACTTGTGGATGCTGCGTGTCTGGCTGGCGGGCGCACAGGGCCTCTGCCCTTTCAGAGGAACCTCTAGTCTGAGGGGAAAGAGCACCCAGAAAAATGGAGTCCGGGGCTCTGAGAGCCGAGCCTGTGGCTGCTGTGGGCTGCTTGGGGGACAGGCGAGGGCAGCGGAGGAAGGAGAGTTACCCCCTGGAGAGGAAGAGCAGGAGACTAACCTGCAAGAGGCTGATGGGGAGGGGCGTGTAGCCACAGAGCCCTCGACTGTGAGAGGTGAGGCCTTGGTGATGGCCCTTGTTCAGGGCTGGTGCCTACAGCGGGTCGGGGAGCAGAGGCCTGGGGAAAACGGGGAACTTGCCCCAGACAGCGATGGTGTCAATTCAATAAGCAGTTCCTCGACTTCCCTTGCAGTCCGGTGCTTAGGATGCCCTGCTTCCCTTGCGTGGGGCACAGGTTTGATCCTTGGTGGAGGAACTGAGCAGGTCGCTCGGTGGGGCCCCCCAAACCCTGAGCAGTTCCTAAGCCTGTGAAGCCCCAGGCTGAGCAGCCAGCCTTACATAAGGCCCGAAAGCGTCAGTCGCTCCGTTGTGTCTGACTCTTCGTGACCCCAGAGACTGCGGCCCACCAGGCGCCTCTGTCTGTGGAATTTCCCAGGCAAGAACACTGGACTGGGTAGCCATTCCCTTCTCCAGGGGATCTTCCTGACCCAGGGATTGAACCTGCGTCTCCTGCGCTGCAGGCAGATTCTTAACCATCTGAGCCGCCTAAGGCTGGTCCTGCCTCAGTTGGCCGTGGTCCAGCGGAACGGTGGACACGCAGACAGAGAAGCACTGCCGAGTGCCAAGAGTGTCCCTTGCAGCAGGGGGACACGGGGCTGAGAGAGGACTATGATCTGGGCAAGACCTCCTGGCAGAGGGAGCATTCGAGTTGGGCTTTGAAGGACGAAGAGGAGTTCAAAGGGCTGAACACTGAATGAAGAGATTGGTTTCCAGGTAACAGGGATGTTTAACCTGATTGCTACTTTTGCCAACCCTGAGGACAGCTTTCAGTCTGTCTTCCATTACCAACATCTCCCTGGAGAGCACAGGGCATGGGGTTGGCAGAAGGGTTTTGTGTGTTTCTGTCCTGAGAACGGATTCAGAGTCTCCCAGAGTCCAAGGCTCTTCCAAGACCCCAGTTCAGGTCTGGTTGCTGAGGGTTCAATTCACCCTTTCTATTTAGTCAAAGAATATTTATTGACCACCGATTACGAACGAAGCTGACAGAGCAGGGAAGACTTCAAGAGGCAGATGGGGAGGCGTGTAGAGGCCCTGTGTGGATAGGCCCTTGTTCAGGGCTGGTGCCTACAGCGGGTCGGGGAGCAGAGGCCTGGGGAAAACGGGGAACTTGCCCCAGACAGCGATGGTGTCAATTCAATAAGCAGTTCCTCGACTTCCCTTGCAGTCCGGTGCTTAGGATGCCCTGCTTCCCTTGCGTGGGGCACAGGTTTGATCCTTGGTGGAGGAACTGAGCAGGTCGCTCGGTGGGGCCCCCCAAACCCTGAGCAGTTCCTAAGCCTGTGAAGCCCCAGGCTGAGCAGCCAGCCTTACATAAGGCCCGAAAGCGTCAGTCGCTCCGTTGTGTCTGACTCTTCGTGACCCCAGAGACTGCGGCCCACCAGGCGCCTCTGTCTGTGGAATTTCCCAGGCAAGAACACTGGACTGGGTAGCCATTCCCTTCTCCAGGGGATCTTCCTGACCCAGGGATTGAACCTGCGTCTCCTGCGCTGCAGGCAGATTCTTAACCATCTGAGCCGCCTAAGGCTGGTCCTGCCTCAGTTGGCCGTGGTCCAGCGGAACGGTGGACACGCAGACAGAGAAGCACTGCCGAGTGCCAAGAGTGTCCCTTGCAGCAGGGGGACACGGGGCTGAGAGAGGACTATGATCTGGGCAAGACCTCCTGGCAGAGGGAGCATTCGAGTTGGGCTTTGAAGGACGAAGAGGAGTTCAAAGGGCTGAACACTGAATGAAGAGATTGGTTTCCAGGTAACAGGGATGTTTAACCTGATTGCTACTTTTGCCAACCCTGAGGACAGCTTTCAGTCTGTCTTCCATTACCAACATCTCCCTGGAGAGCACAGGGCATGGGGTTGGCAGAAGGGTTTTGTGTGTTTCTGTCCTGAGAACGGATTCAGAGTCTCCCAGAGTCCAAGGCTCTTCCAAGACCCCAGTTCAGGTCTGGTTGCTGAGGGTTCAATTCACCCTTTCTATTTAGTCAAAGAATATTTATTGACCACCGATTACGAACGAAGCTGACAGAGCAGGGAAGACTTCAAGAGGCAGAGAGGAGCGAAGGACATTCCAGGAAGGGGGAATGGCACGGGCAGAGGCCTATCCGGGAAGCAGCGTCTGCTTTTCTGCTGCTAGAGCACAGGGGCAGGAAGGGAGCCGTCCAGAACGCGGCAGGAAAAGACTGGAGGCTGGGACTGAGCAGCCCTGGGGTCAGCAGGAGACACTACTGGATTTAGCCCGAGAGCAGCTCCCCAAGAGCCCAAGACGGGGCTGGGAGCTTGGGAGAACCCGGAATCCTCTGCGCGAGCTGGGTGGTGGAACTCTTGGGCAGCAGGGTGCTGGTCAGTGCTTAACAACTAGTTGTCAGGGAAAGTGAAAAGTGAAAGTCGCTCAGTTGCGTCTGACTCTTTGTGACCCATGAACGAGTCATGGAATTCTCCAGGCAAGAATGCTGGAGTGGCTACTTCTCCAGCATTCCCTTCTCCAGGAGGTCTTCTCATCCCAGAGAGCAAGCAATTCTTTACCAGCTGAGCCGCCAGAAAACCCAAGAATACTGGAGTGAGGAGCCATTGCCTTCTCCAGGGAATCTTCCTGACCCAGAGGTCAAACCGGGGTCTCCTGCATTGCAGGCGGATTCTTTATCAGCTGAGTTACAAGGGGAGCTGTGTCAGGGAGTGGGGAGCCATAGAGGAGCAGATGGGCCGTGTTCACACTGTAAAAACTCTCAATTTCAAGCTTCCAAGGTGATATAACAGGCTTGGAAAATTCCTGAAGATTTGACAGTTGGCTCTCAGGAGCTGACACCAGCGCACGACTGCAGCCCGAGTTGTGAATTGTCCTTATAGGTCCTGCTGCTCAGCCATCCTTGTCTCCAGGGCGACTGCGAATGGGAGCCCAGGGATGGAGGTGTTTGGAGAGCAACCTGATTTGTCCAGACCCAGAGGGTTCCGCCAGGGCCTGAGAGCCCAGGCCCACTGGGGCTGAGCCTTAGCTCGGCTGCTCACGCGCTGGATGGTCCAGGTGGACCCCTCCCTCCACTGGGCTGATGTTCACTTTTGCAGGATCACCCCCTGGGTTGAGAAGATGGTGCCGTGGGGGAGAGGGGATGAAGCAGGACTGGTGTGAAGCCACGGGAGCAGGTGCACCGGTCCCCTGGGGACAGGCCACCGGCCGCACCTCCACCCTGCATCCCCAGTTCATTCATTGGACAAATCCAGCAGGAGTGGGGGGTTGGGGGTCTTGTGAAGTGAGGGGACTGGGGACAGGGTAGGAGGCAGGGTGGGGCTGGGTGAGAGCTCTGCACGTGGACTACAGACCAACACCTCACACCCTGCCAACGGAAGGGTGGTCTTCCGGGCCTCGATACAGGTGGGTCCCTCTGCCCGGTGCCACACCTCCCTCCTTGTCACCTGGAAGACTCCTACTCCCCCATCAGGCCTCAGATCGAGAACGCTGCTTCCAAGATACGGGCCTTAAGAGCACAAGCTGAGCATCATCAGACCCGGGAGGCCCTGGACCTTCTGCTTAGTTCTCTCCACCTTGTCTGTGAAATGGGGACCGTGAGGCCACTGAGCCTGCGGGAGGGTGGCAGGGGTTATGTGAGACGCACTCGGTGCAGGGGCCCCACTTCCAATCCCCGTGCGATCGGGATTCCTTGGTTACTCCCCTTCTCTCACTCTCTGTGTCCCCATGTGGACGCCCATCCATCAGACTGCAGTTGTAGCGGGGTGGGTCTCTCCCAGGGGACAGTGAGCCCCTGAGCGTGAGGACCGGGTCGGCCCTGCCTCTGGGACGGACCCTGGCCGGACCCCCAGCCTCAGCCGTGACATCGACCAACACGGCATCCGGGCCGTGCAGCTGCTCCTCCGGGAGCCTCCGTCTCCTCACGTGTGACCTGGGTGATCTCCGAGGCTGCCGCCAGCCCCCGATGCTGGGCGTCTCTGTCCCAACCCCGAGGCCCCCTCCTGCCCCCCGCCGGGCCCCGCCCCGCTTCCCCGCCCCATCAATGGCGCCACTGTTCCCCAGTGACCCGGGCGTGAAACTTCAGAGTCATTTCTGACTCATCCGCCCCTTCATCCCCCCGCAGCTAATCATCAGCCACGACCATTTTTCCTTCAAAACGCTGCTCACATCCGTGGTGCCTCCCTGGTAGTCTCGCCCCTCTGTCTGAAGTCTGGCTAATTCCATCCACTTTCTAACGGGCCAGTGACCTTTCGCTTTCCATCCTGCCCGGCAGGGCTCCGGAAATGCCACCAGTGTGCTCCTCCTGGGAGCGCGCCCCCGACACCCCGCGGGGGCTTTGTCGCCCTTGACTCTGTCGGCTCCCTCGGGCTGAGCGGGCGCAGGGGAGACTGGGGTCTTGGTCGTGGAGGCTGGGGGTACACGTGGTAAACTTTGACCCTTCCCTGTCATCTCCTGAACAGGTCCCTCCCCAAACCAGCTCTTCTGGTGCTCACACACACACACACGTGCCCACACACTGGCTCGGTCACACCTGTTGGCTCTGTGAGGCCCAGCGCTGAGCATGGTGCAGGCACACGCTCAAGGATGGTTAAGACGCGGGCCCTACCTCCGCGGAGCTCACACACTTGCTGGGTCACTGAAATGGCTAATGTCCTGCCTGGCACATTTGTCCTGCCGGAGGTGGTGGACCAGGTGGGCCAGGGACGGGCTCCGCGCTGTTCAGGGGCGAGCCACGCAGGGACCCCTTATGGTCATCTGTAATTCACGCACCCTGAATGGAGCTGACTCCCAAGCCGAATATCCGAGTGACCGTGTGTGGGCCTGACCCTTTACAGCTCACACAGTGCCGTCCTTCCTTAGGATGTCTTTCTTCCAGGCCCAGGAACTGGGACCGGGTGGGGCTTGTTGTTCCCATTTTACAGAATGAGGCAGCTGAGGCCCACAGAAGGGCAGGGGTCTGCCCAGGGTGACCAGCCAGACCGGGGCAGAGTAAGGCCTGGAATTCCCCTGGCCTTGGATCCCAGACTCTAGGGGTCACTGGGGGAGAGAGGGGGAGGGAAGGGAAGGAGAGAGGGGCTCAAGCTTGGTGCCCCAGGTCCTCCTGGAGAGGGGCCGCCTCTGAGGGACGAGATGGGCCAACAGGCCTGGCTTCTGGTGACTGAGAATCATGCCCACTGGGTGTTGCCAGGGCAAGCCTTGCTGGGCTGGCCAGGCCTCTCTGGCTGAGCCCCCTTCCGGGGTGCGCTGGAGGCAGGGGTCTGGCCCGAGGGAGCAGGAGGGCCCGGGTGGCGGATGTGTGTTTCCACTTGATTTCCTCAGTTGTTTTCCAAGAGCGGTGGCAGGATCCCAGGGGCGGGGCGGAGGCGGGGAGGCCACCGGAAGGCGCCTCGGCTCCGCTGCCGCCCCCCATGTGACTGCCCTGGCTGACGACAGTGCCGCGAGGAAGGGCCTCGAGGCTTCCGCCCTGGCGAGGGTGTGACGTGGGCCCGGGCACCGCGCCCGCGCTGGGTGACTTCCCGCGTGACCCGAGTCATCTCCAGAGCCTTTTCCACCGGGCCCAGCCCGCAGGCCCGGAGCGCCTGCGACCGCCCCCGACCCTGCGCCCAGCAGCCGGGCACCAGGACCCCAGTCCCCCCAGGTCCCTCCGACCTCCCCGGCTGCCCACGCCTTCTGTGGCCAGTTCCCCTCCTGCCGTCTTGCCACGGGCCGCCAGTCCTCACTGCCCAGCCTGCCCCCCGGCCTCTGGCCCCCCTGGTCGTCTTCCCTGCCTTCCGGGGCCGCCCACAGTCCCTGGCCTCAGGCCTGGCCTCTCCCCTTTCTTCACTCTTGCCTCCTGGGGCTCTTTCCACCTCTCAGACCGGTTGTCGGGGCAGTGGGGTCAGCCACTCCTGGCTTCAGGATCCGGCCCGCCACCTCCTGGCCGTGTGGCAGCACCTGGATTTCGGCCCTTCTCCGGATCTAAGGAGAGAGAGGTGCCTGGCACAGGGTAGGGTGGGGGAGGTGACCTAAGAGGTGAAAGGAACCGGGCCTCTCACAGCATGAGGACCTCAGCTCTGACACCAGCCGTGTACCCCTGAGCAGTGAGGATGACCTCTCTGCCTCCTCTTCTGTAAAATGGGTATAATAATAGTTCCTTCCCATTGGGGACGCATGACCTACTCCCGGAGGAGGGAGCCCCAACCTAGCCTGGGGCCCCGGGAGGGCTTTCCAGCGGGCCCCCTCTGAGGGACGAGATGGGCCAACAGGCCTGGCTTCTGGTGACTGAGAATCATGCCCACTGGGTGTTGCCAGGGCAAGCCT
Organism: Tragulus kanchil; assembly: GCA_022376925.1. Classification (NCBI taxonomy): domain Eukaryota; kingdom Metazoa; phylum Chordata; class Mammalia; order Artiodactyla; family Tragulidae; genus Tragulus; species Tragulus kanchil. The sequence continues at coordinate 180,089,979 of JAIOJX010000004.1, read as the reverse complement.
TGCTGGGCTGGCCAGGCCTCTCTGGCTGAGCCCCCTTCCGGGGTGCGCTGGAGGCAGGGGTCTGGCCCGAGGGAGCAGGAGGGCCCGGGTGGCGGATGTGTGTTTCCACTTGATTTCCTCAGTTGTTTTCCAAGAGCGGTGGCAGGATCCCAGGGGCGGGGCGGAGGCGGGGAGGCCACCGGAAGGCGCCTCGGCTCCGCTGCCGCCCCCCATGTGACTGCCCTGGCTGACGACAGTGCCGCGAGGAAGGGCCTCGAGGCTTCCGCCCTGGCGAGGGTGTGACGTGGGCCCGGGCACCGCGCCCGCGCTGGGTGACTTCCCGCGTGACCCGAGTCATCTCCAGAGCCTTTTCCACCGGGCCCAGCCCGCAGGCCCGGAGCGCCTGCGACCGCCCCCGACCCTGCGCCCAGCAGCCGGGCACCAGGACCCCAGTCCCCCCAGGTCCCTCCGACCTCCCCGGCTGCCCACGCCTTCTGTGGCCAGTTCCCCTCCTGCCGTCTTGCCACGGGCCGCCAGTCCTCACTGCCCAGCCTGCCCCCCGGCCTCTGGCCCCCCTGGTCGTCTTCCCTGCCTTCCGGGGCCGCCCACAGTCCCTGGCCTCAGGCCTGGCCTCTCCCCTTTCTTCACTCTTGCCTCCTGGGGCTCTTTCCACCTCTCAGACCGGTTGTCGGGGCAGTGGGGTCAGCCACTCCTGGCTTCAGGATCCGGCCCGCCACCTCCTGGCCGTGTGGCAGCACCTGGATTTCGGCCCTTCTCCGGATCTAAGGAGAGAGAGGTGCCTGGCACAGGGTAGGGTGGGGGAGGTGACCTAAGAGGTGAAAGGAACCGGGCCTCTCACAGCATGAGGACCTCAGCTCTGACACCAGCCGTGTACCCCTGAGCAGTGAGGATGACCTCTCTCTGCGTCTCCTCTTCTGTAAAATGGGTATAATAATAGTTCCTTCCCATTGGGGACGCATGACCTACTCCCGGAGGAGGGAGCCTCAACCTAGCCTGGGGCCCCGGGAGGGCTTTCCAGCGGGGTTCTGCCTCAAGCGTGGGTCAGCCACCAAGGACACGAGGAACGGGCCCCACAGGAAGGGCAGGGCTCGAGCGGCGGAAACCAGGCGCTTTAAGCCCAAGGCTGAAGGGAAGGAGGTGAGACTGTCAGAGCTCTGTCCTGCGAAGGGCTGGGGCTTCCCAGGACCTCACCCAGCCCCCACTCCAGGCCCAGCCCTCCTCTTCCTGCTCTTCCGCTGCTTCTCTTCTCCGTGCCTCCGTGTGCTAGTCCTTCCGCCCACAAGCCCTCCCGCGCCTCCTGTGCCAGCCCCACCGTCCCCTAGGGTACGTTCGCCTTGCTTCCTCTAGGAAGGCTTCTCTGCCTACGCCACGGCCATACCCATCCCTCCCTCGATCCCTTTCTCTCCTGCTCCTGTTTTCTCTCTCCTCTGCAGGCCTGTCTGCTGTTCACATCCACCATGTTGAATCACCCTCTAAGTGGTGCGCAGGCCTGGACCCCAGCAGGAGTCCAGTGGAACCCACCACCGGCCCCCTGCGAGCGCAGCTCCACCTGATCCTCCCCATCATCCTCCGGGGCCAGGGAGGATGAGGCCCCCTTGACCAAAGAGGATGCAGAGGCTATAGAGGCCGGGGCTGCTCACAGACCCTCAGCAGGGGAAAGGGGCATCTCTCTCACCCGACGAGGGCACAGACCAGGGCTGGCTGCTTTCTGTTCAGGTGGACACCCAAGTCTCCCCTGCTTTGTCTTCCTGGGCCCCACAGCCTCCCTGTCCAACCCACTGGCCCCTTTGCCATCTGTTGTCATGTCTGACGTTTCGAGACCCCCTGGACTGCAGCACGCCAGGCTTCCTTGTCCTTCACCCCTGACCCTTTGCCAGAGTTCATGTCTATCGAATCCATGATGCCATCCAGCCCTCTCATCCTCTGTCACCCCCTCCTCCTCCTGCCCTCCGTCTTTCCCGGCATCAGGGGCTTTTCCAGTGAGTGGGCTCTTTGCATGAGGTGGCTAAAATATTGGAGCTACAGCATTCGTCCTTACAATGCATATTCAGGGTTGATTTTCTTTAAGATGGATTGGTTTGATCTCTTTGCTGTCCAAGGGACTCTGAAGTCCCTTAATATTGTCACAGTTTTCTGTAGCATCTGCCCGGCTCCACCATGCTGGTCCAGGCACGTGATGGGGCTGAGACGAGGCTCTGGAACACGCAGAGACGCGGGGAAGGGCTTGGCGTCAGGGGTCAGGAGGCACTGCCTCTTCCTGCGGGTGGCAGCGACCATCACTCGCCTCTCAGAGGCTGTCTCCACCCCCTGAGGACTGAGCTGGACGCGGCAGACCTGAGAGGGCCATGGGGTGTTACAGCTGAAGCTCTGGGAGGCCAGGGACCTGCCTGAGGTGGGAGGCAGGGCATCGAGCGCCTGCTTTTCTGGGCTGTTTGCTGGTGTCACGCCGCAGTGGGGCTGAGGGAAGAGGAGGTCCTGACGGTTCTTGGTGAAGCTTGAAAAACCGCCCCAGGAAGAAACTTCTTTCTTCAGCCAGGGGCCCACAGCAAGCCTTGCCCTCCAGCGGGTTCCCGTTGGGTGCTTGGGGCCCCACCTACCATGAACTGTCCCCACCCCAGGGGGGCATTGTTGCTCTCTTTAGGGCTCTGCCTGGCTCAGAGACCAAGGGCCCTGTCTTAGCTCCTAGAAGGTGCTTGGCTAGCACTTGGAGAAGGGTTGCACCTATGATAGGGGCAGGGCAAGCTGGGGAGGAAGAGTGTGGGGGAGGGGAGCATGCCCGGTTTAGGGGCTGTGACAAAAGTCCTATTCGGTCTCCAGCTCTCACCTTTGACCTCTGCAGTTTATTCCCCACATGACAGCCAGAGAGTCCTTGAAATGGAACTCAGCCCACACAAGCCCTGCTCTTTAGGGTCCCCTCACCTCTGAGCTCCTCCAGCCTTCCCTGTGATCTGTAATCTGACCCCCTGGTCACTCTGCTCCAGCCACTCTGGCTTCCTGGGTCTTCCCAGACTCCGCAGGACAGTCCCCCTCAGGGCCTTTGCACGGTGACCACTGCCTGGAAATTCTCTGCCCAAATGTCCTTCCTCTCTCCACTCAGATCTCTGTCAAATGACACAGCCTCGCAGGGCCTCCCCTGACCACCGTTGTTTTTTTTTTTTTTTTTAATTTTATTTATTTATCTTTTGGGGACTGGGGTGGGGAGGGAGGGGAGCGGGCGGGCCACTTCTATTGATCTTTCATTTCTCTATTTTCATCCGTCTTTGTTCTTTGGCTCCTGTGGGCCTCCCATCACGGTGGCCTCTGTCGTCGCAGAGCGCCGGCTCTGGACACATGCACTCCAGAGCTCCAGCTCAGTAATTGGACACATCGGTCCAGCCACCCCGCAGCACGTGGGATCTTCCCAGGCCAGGGATCGAACTGGTGCCCCTTGCACTGCAAGGCGGTGTCCTTACCCACTGGACCACCAGGGGAAGCCCCTGACCACCGTTTTTAACGCAGCCCCTCCCGTCACTTTCTCTGTCACCATCAAGCTGGTGGCCACCTGCCATTAGTTTGTGGGTTTGCTTGTTTATCATCTGCTCCCTGAGGGCAGGGTGGTCTGTTTGGTCCACTGCTGAGTCCCAGAGCTGGATGGTGCTGGGCACAGGGTTCTACCTATATTGGTGGAAGGAGAAGGAAGGAAGGACCTCTTTCTTCTGCGTATTCATGGGGTGCCGCTCCCTGTGGTCCTGTATTAGGTACTTTTAGGACAACAGCCCACTTCAGCCAGGGTGGCCTCCAGGCGCACGTGAAGGGCTTCTTCTGGCTTCCATCGCCTTCCTACCAGACGTCGTCTCTAGGGCCTGAGAACGAGGTCTGGTGGGCAGAGGCTGCGCGGGGATGAAAGACGTTTAATTAGCTTTTAGGAAAACTTAACAGCAAATCTAAAGATGGAAGGAACTTCCAGAGGAGGAAACGCACCGCCTGTCAGCAAAGAGAGGCTTGGGGAGGCTGCGAGGCCCTGTACCCAAGGCCAGTCCTAGGACCTAAGCCGTGGAGTCGGGACTCGGCGTGCGTGCGGGGGCTGCCCTCAGGGTGGGCCAGGCGCTGGAGCTGGGAACAGGCAGGGGTCACACGTCTGGCCAGGCCCAGGCCGCAGAAACCGTGGCTCCAGTGCCCTGTCTAAAGGCTGCTGGGCCTTGGCCAAGCAGCCATGTTGGGACTCTGGGTCCTCCCGCCGCAGACCAGGCCTGGGAGACAGGAAATAGTGGGCTCAGGGCCCAAAAGGCCCCCAGTGGGCCCTCGCTCCCTCCCACCTCCCACAGTGGCCTCAGGTCCTGCGCCCCGCGCCCATGGGGTTAACTCTCTCCCAGTCTCTCTCTGCTCCAAGTTGTTTTCCAAGCGAGGCAGAGAATGGTTCTCTTGTTACCAACATGGCTTCTGGGCATTGGGTAATGCGCTCCTCTTCTCCCAGCCGCTCCACAAAGGGACCTTTTGTTCGCCTCCCTGCCCCTCTCCCTGGCTCTTCCCGGCCCCCCATCCACCCCCTACCCTACCCCCTCCTGACCGCGCCTCCCGCCCCGCGTTGCACCCCTGGGGCCACCAGGAGTGACCGTGGCCTGGCTGTGGCGCCCTGCCTCCCCTGGCGCTCTGAGAGCCAACGGGGGGCCTGGTGGCTGCGGCGGCCATATTGTGGCGGCCATGCGGCTTTGGGGAGGCCATCAGGAGTGGGATAGGGGATGGCTGGGGTGTGATGTAACGTCCTGTGGCACACCTCCTGTCCCCAGAGAGGGGGACCCGCCGCCCCCTCACCCCAGGCCACCTTCCTGCGCCGAGACAAGTCGCCTTCTCATGCATCATCCTACCCTATCAGCACAGCAGCCTTGGGGCGGGAGTGACGGCCCATCTTCCAGAGGTGGAGACTGAGGCTCCGCAGGTGAGTGTCCCCACCAGGTACTCAGCTGGACCCGTCGAGTGCCCCTCTTCCCAAAACCTTCTTGAGAAAGAGCCTTTAGGTCGGGAAACATTGAAGTGTGGGCCTCCAGAAAAAGCCTAGAACCAAGTTTCCTGGAATTATTTTGAAGATGAAACAGAATGTGTCCGAGATGGGAGTGTCAGGAAACCAGTGGGCGCTGACGCCTCCCCTTAGGGCACACATCTCTGTCGCCTCCTGCCAGCCCTGCCAGCGAGGCCAGGGATGAGCTGACGACTCTATTTTTCAGATGAGGAAACTGAGGCACAGAGAGACTGCCCAGCCAGGACTTGGAGCCCACCCAGGTGACTCTGGGCTTTCCCAGGTGGCACTAGTGGTAAAGAACCTGGCGGGCCTGGCAGACCAGGGACCGGCAGACCAGGCCTGGGAGACAGGAAATAGTGGGCTCAGGGCCCAAAAGGCCCCCAGTGGGCCCTCGCTCCCTCCCACCTCCCACAGTGGCCTCAGGTCCTGCGCCCCGCGCCCATGGGGTTAACTCTCTCCCAGTCTCTCTCTGCTCCAAGTTGTTTTCCAAGCGAGGCAGAGAATGGTTCTCTTGTTACCAACATGGCTTCTGGGCATTGGGTAATGCGCTCCTCTTCTCCCAGCCGCTCCACAAAGGGACCTTTTGTTCGCCTCCCTGCCCCTCTCCCTGGCTCTTCCCGGCCCCCCATCCACCCCCTACCCTACCCCCTCCTGACCGCGCCTCCCGCCCCGCGTTGCACCCCTGGGGCCACCAGGAGTGACCGTGGCCTGGCTGTGGCGCCCTGCCTCCCCTGGCGCTCTGAGAGCCAACGGGGGGCCTGGTGGCTGCGGCGGCCATATTGTGGCGGCCATGCGGCTTTGGGGAGGCCATCAGGAGTGGGATAGGGGATGGCTGGGGTGTGATGTAACGTCCTGTGGCACACCTCCTGTCCCCAGAGAGGGGGACCCGCCGCCCCCTCACCCCAGGCCACCTTCCTGCGCCGAGACAAGTCGCCTTCTCATGCATCATCCTACCCTATCAGCACAGCAGCCTTGGGGCGGGAGTGACGGCCCATCTTCCAGAGGTGGAGACTGAGGCTCCGCAGGTGAGTGTCCCCACCAGGTACTCAGCTGGACCCGTCGAGTGCCCCTCTTCCCAAAACCTTCTTGAGAAAGAGCCTTTAGGTCGGGAAACATTGAAGTGTGGGCCTCCAGAAAAAGCCTAGAACCAAGTTTCCTGGAATTATTTTGAAGATGAAACAGAATGTGTCCGAGATGGGAGTGTCAGGAAACCAGTGGGCGCTGACGCGTCTCCCCTTAGGGCACACATCTCTGTCGCCTCCTGCCAGCCCTGCCAGCGAGGCCAGGGATGAGCTGACGACTCTATTTTTCAGATGAGGAAACTGAGGCACAGAGAGACTGCCCAGCCAGGACTTGGAGCCCACCCAGGTGACTCTGGGCTTTCCCAGGTGGCACTAGTGGTAAAGAACCTGCTTGCCAAGGAGACGTAAGAGACATAGGTTCCATCTCTGGATCAGGAAGACCCCCCGGAGGAGGGCATGGCAGCCCACTCCAGTGTTCTAGCCTGAAGAAGTCCAGGGACGGAGGAGTCTGCAGGCCACAGCCCATGAGGTTGTGCAGAGTCAGACATGACTGACGTGACTTAGCGTGTGTGCATGGGCCCGGGGCATCTGTCTCCCAGGGCTGCCGCCCCCACCCCCTGAGAGGCCCGGGGGCTTGGGGAAGGCGCCTAGGCAGATCCCAACAACCCTGGGCCCCTCGTCTGGAATTACGGAAGCCAGAGCCCTGAGGAGACTGTACGCAGACGCTCCACTCACCAACTCCTCCATTTCACGCTGCCGTAGCATTTACAGCGACAAGAAACAGAGCCAAGTGGCTGTCCGCGGAGCTGCTGCACCGGCACTCAGGCATACGTCCTCCGTGCTGGGCCGCGGCCTTTGGTCCCAGCGAGACGAGGTAAAGTTGGTCCACTTGAGGGATGGGGCGTGAGGGCGGCCCCTAGGTTTGCCCTCCAGTAGGAGGGACAGTCCAGGAGGAAGGACAAAGCAGTAAAGTGTGCTGGACAGAGGTGACCTGGGAGCCCATCACCAGGCTGGGAGGTCGGTGGAGGAAGGTTTCCTGCAGAAAGTGACCATGCACGGAGTCTCAAAAGATGAATAAAAGATCTCCAGGCAAAGACATTGAGAGAGAAGGCGGGAAAGGAGCTGGTGTTGGGGGTGAGCCTGGGAAGAAGGTGAGTGGCGGCTGTCCACGCGGGGAGGCCCCGCCAAGCTGGTGCGCTGGGGCAGAGGAGGGGCGGGCAGGGCGGGAGAGCGGAGCAGGGGGCAGGAGCCGTGGGGCTGCCGAGGGCAGGGAGGAAGGGCGCCTGAGACCCAGGTGCCCTGCGAAGGTACAGGGACTGCATCCTGAGGGCACTGGGTGGTCACTGAAGGATTTTAAAAAGGTGCGATTTGTGTTCTAGAAAGATCTTATGGGCTGGATCTGAAGGCCCACAAGGCACTTTTTTTTCAAAGGTGACTCTGGGCTTTCCCAGGTGGCACTAGTGGTAAAGAACCTGCTTGCCAAGGAGACGTAAGAGACATAGGTTCCATCTCTGGATCAGGAAGACCCCCCGGAGGAGGGCATGGCAGCCCACTCCAGTGTTCTAGCCTGAAGAAGTCCAGGGACGGAGGAGTCTGCAGGCCACAGCCCATGAGGTTGTGCAGAGTCAGACATGACTGACGTGACTTAGCGTGTGTGCATGGGCCCGGGGCATCTGTCTCCCAGGGCTGCCGCCCCCACCCCCTGAGAGGCCCGGGGGCTTGGGGAAGGCGCCTAGGCAGATCCCAACAACCCTGGGCCCCTCGTCTGGAATTACGGAAGCCAGAGCCCTGAGGAGACTGTACGCAGACGCTCCACTCACCAACTCCTCCATTTCACGCTGCCGTAGCATTTACAGCGACAAGAAACAGAGCCAAGTGGCTGTCCGCGGAGCTGCTGCACCGGCACTCAGGCATACGTCCTCCGTGCTGGGCCGCGGCCTTTGGTCCCAGCGAGACGAGGTAAAGTTGGTCCACTTGAGGGATGGGGCGTGAGGGCGGCCCCTAGGTTTGCCCTCCAGTAGGAGGGACAGTCCAGGAGGAAGGACAAAGCAGTAAAGTGTGCTGGACAGAGGTGACCTGGGAGCCCATCACCAGGCTGGGAGGTCGGTGGAGGAAGGTTTCCTGCAGAAAGTGACCATGCACGGAGTCTCAAAAGATGAATAAAAGATCTCCAGGCAAAGACATTGAGAGAGAAGGCGGGAAAGGAGCTGGTGTTGGGGGTGAGCCTGGGAAGAAGGTGAGTGGCGGCTGTCCACGCGGGGAGGCCCCGCCAAGCTGGTGCGCTGGGGCAGAGGAGGGGCGGGCAGGGCGGGAGAGCGGAGCAGGGGGCAGGAGCCGTGGGGCTGCCGAGGGCAGGGAGGAAGGGCGCCTGAGACCCAGGTGCCCTGCGAAGGTACAGGGACTGCATCCTGAGGGCACTGGGTGGTCACTGAAGGATTTTAAAAAGGTGCGATTTGTGTTCTAGAAAGATCTTATGGGCTGGATCTAGGCCAGTCTGGTTTATGACTCTCTTCTCAGCTCCCAGCTCAGTAACTGGCACACAGCAGGGGCTTGATGAGTGTTTTCCGTCAAAATACAAATGCCGCCTCTGAGGCAGTGGTTGACTCCAGCTGTGGGACCTTGGGCCTCCATTTCCCATTTTGTAAAATGAGGGTGACAGGACTTACCTCCTGGGAACATCGTGACGGTTAAAGGAAGCAGCCCCTGCGAGGCCCGCTCTGTGTCCCACACGTGTTCAGCCTGCCTTGCCGGGCACAGGAGATGCAGTGGGCAAGGTGGAGGCGGGGACCGGGGTCAGGACCGGGCAGTCACCCAGGTCAGATAGTAATATTAATGACAACAATCATGTTTATCAGGGACCGAGCTCTTTATGTATTTCATTCATATAATCCTCAAGTCAAGTGAATGGCGAAGGCATTATTTGATAGGGCATCCAAATTTTATCGTACTGGAAACTGAGGCTTGGACAGGTGAGCTGACGTGCCTGGGGCCCCTCGGCTGGTGAGTGGTGGGCAGAGCGGCATGGGACGCCAGAGCCCAGCACGTGGCCGCTGAGCTGGTGATGGAGAGAGGCCAGGGCAGCCGCCGGGGGAGGGAGAGGTGGCGGGCACAGTCTCACGGATGGACCAGGTGGCGAGGGCAGCCAGGGGAAGGGGTGCCCCTCGTGTTTGGTCTGGATGGCCAGGTGGAGGGTCGTTTCATTTCCCTAGTGAGGGACACAGCATGGGAGGGACCGGCAGACTCGGGAAGGAAGGGCACGCTGAGCCTGAGGGGCTGTCGGGATGGGCACGTCAGGAGGTCTAGACCGAAGGTCTGGTTGAGGGCGGACATGTAGAAAGCGTGTGGGCCCCGGAGATGAGGTCGACAGCCGACTTTACACAGCGTTTACTCTGCACCAGACATGGTCCTAAGCCCCGGTGCTGTTTAAATTCTCCCAGCAAACCCTGTGAAGGGGCACCATCACCATCCCTGGTGGGGAAACCGAGGCAAGAGTTCCGTCTGGATTGTCCCGAACAGGTACATCTATAGCAACAGAAAGTAGACTGTGGCTGCCCAGGGCTGGTAAAGTGGAGAGAAGCTGCTGGGTCGCACAGGAAGCTCAGCTCAGCGCTCTGTGATGACCCGGCGGCGCGGGAGGGAGGCTCGAAAGGGAGGGGACCAATGGGTGCATCGAGCTGCTTCTGTTATGCGACAGAACGCGCTGAGCGACTGAGCACGCACGCATGGACTCAGGGAGGACCCAGAGCCACCGTGTAACCACAGGCCACCCGTGGGCGCTGCCAGGGGCTGTTTCCCAGGACCCGTGGATGCTGTTTCGGCTGTCACTGCTGAGTGCCTCGGTTCCAGAGGAGGTTGCCTTTGCAGCACGTTTTGTGAAAGTAAACTAGGCTTCAATAAAGACTTATGCCCACGGCTGTCTGTTGTGACTGGCCACCACCTCAGTGTTCGGCAGTAGGGGCCCGAGGTTTGGTGAAATGCATCAGAGCCCTGCCTGTGACAGAATGTGATGCAGCCGCTAAATAGGATGCTGAGGTAAAAATTATGACACAGGAAACACTTTCGTTGTGATATAAAAGCAGGATATAAAACGATATGTGTGTGTGTGTCAGGTCAATAAAAAGCAAAAAGCAAAAAACTAAATGATGTGAGCTTGACTTCATTTTAAAAGGAACAGATGGAAAGAAAACACACAAAAATGCTAGCTTCATTTATTTCTGAGTACTGGGATTTTGAGTGATTTTTAGTACATTGTCTTCCATTGTATTTCCAAATTTCTACACTAAATACTTTCAAGTTATTTGAAATAAAGGCAAACAGTGTATCCTGTATTTAAGAAAAAGGTCTCATTTCTCTGGATTTTTTTTTTTTTTTTACATGGATGTGTACGTTCTTGGAGTGTATTTTATGCTCTCTATTTTTCAGTCTGAGATATTAAAAAGCAGTGACATCACTTTGCCGATAAAGGTCCATATCGTCAAAGTTAGGTTTTTCCAGTAGTCATGTATGGATGTGAGAGTTGGACCATAAAGAAAGCTGAGTGCCAAAAAACTGATGCTTTCCAACTGTGGTGCTGGAGAAGACGCTTGAGAGTCCCTTTGGACTGCAAAGAGATCAAACTAGTCCATCCAAAGGAAATCAACTTTGAATTCATTGGAAGAGCTGGAACTGAAGCTTCATTATTTTGGCCACCTGATATGAAGAGAAGACTCAGTGGAAAAGATACTGATGCTGGGGAAGATGGAAGGCAGGAGGAAAAGGGGGGACAGAGGATGAGAGGGTTGGATGGCATCATGGATTCAATGGACATGAACTTTGGCTAAATCTGGAAGGTGGTGAAGGACAAGGTAGCCTGGTGTGCTGCAGTCCATGGGGTTGCAAAGAGCGGACACGACCTGGGGACTGAACAACAGCAAAAGGAGCTTGAATCAGGAAAACATTTGACAACAAGGAGCAGCAAATCCCACTAACAGAGAGGAGGTTGCTTTTTTCCCGTAACAGGAAGTTCCCGTTAGGCAGCCAGGGCTGATGTGGCCCACTGATGCTGCCACGGAAGCAGACCTCCTGTGGTCCACCCTGGAATGGAAGTCGGATGACCTCAGGTGGACTGGGCAGCCCAGGGCAGGGTGTGCCTGTGGGAGGCTGTTTCTGAGGAAGAGATCTTCCCAAGATCACACTGCTGCTCAGTGAGCTGAAAGACCAAAGGATGGATGGTGGCAAGGAGGCAGAATTAGAACGGGACTCTTAACTCTTCTGCCAAGCCTAACATCTGACATGGCGCACGAGGCCCCGAAAACCTGGCCCTGCTGACCTCTCTACTCAGCAGTGAACAGCTGTGGCTCACACGCACCCATCAGCTTACTCTGTGCATTTGCTCATGCTGTTCCCTCTGCCTGGGATGCCTTTCCCTGCCGTCTCGGCTCTCTTTGGTGTAATTTCCACTCCCTCTTTGAAAATCAGCCCCAGCATCATTTTCTCCTGGAGGCCTTCCTGACCGCCTGGTGGGACTAGCGGTCTCTTTCCTGGCACTCACAGTGCTCCGTGCTTGCTGCGTTTGCTGCACTTAGTTACGCTTCTCTGTTCCTATGCTGAGTCCCCTCTTTCCAGCCTCTGAGCCCCTGGCGGGCAGACTGTCTGATTCATCTCAGCATCACCCTGGCCCCAGTCCGGGCACATCTGAGTGGGAAGTCCTAGGACCGGCTGCCCCCTGCTCCCGCGGGGGCCTTGACAAGTCATCGTCGTGTGTCCCTGCCCCAGATGTGAGGGAGTTGGGATTCACTAGATCCCTTCTGAGACCCGGTCGTCCACAAGAGAGTCAGGACTGGCACAGGAGGGCCTGTGTTGAGTGCCCAGTGGGGCAAGGGGCCCGGGTCAGGAGGCCCAGCGCGGCCACCTGCAGCGCCCAATCATAAGGCCGGAGTGGAGGTGGAGGGTGGTATGCTGGGCCTCAGCAGACCAGACCCCGCCAAAGAGGACAGCCCGCTGACCCCACAGCAGAGAGGGCGGCCCCCAGCTGTTATCAAAGGCCAGCAGGGCCCCCTCCCTCAGAGGATGGCAGGGAGCGGGAAGGGATCTCCCTGGGGCTGTTAAGGCTGGGCCACTGCCACTGACAGGCCGGCCAGGCCATTCGTCAGCCCTGAGCACAATGCAGCCATTAACCCCTGCCCCGGCCCCCTTTCAGCCACCACTTCCTTTGGAGGGCTTTCCCCTCCCCATGGCGAAGGCCAGGGAAATTTTCTATTAAGGCTCCCTCTTCAGTGAGGGGCTCAGGCATATAAACCCCTTGGCTCGTCTGGGGAGTCTCAGTGCCGTGTCTCTCCCGAAGCTCGAATTTCCAGGTCTTCCAAGGCTGTCTTGGGGGTCAGGTGGCATCTCTGCTCTCTACCGCCCGCGGGAGCACTCCTGGAGCTAAAGCCATGTGTTTGGGGAGGGATGGGGGGACCCTGAGAGAGAGACAGGGACAGGGATGGAAAGATTCTGAGAGACACACGGCAGACTCAGGGACTGTTCCTTTCTATTTACACAGAACGTTCAAAGGAAACGTTACAGACCAGTCCTGCTTGTGGAATTCAATGTGAGAGCCCTAAGTATGATATTAGCTAACAAATCCAGCAATGAATAAAAAGGATATATGCCCTATAACAGAATTCGGTTTATCTTAGAAAGGTAATGATGGTTTTACATTTGAAAGTCTATAATTCCATTGATCACATCAATAAATTAAGGGAGAGAGAACTTGATCATCACAGCACTGGCACTAAATCTCAACATCTACTTCCAATAAAAATGTTTTTGCAAAAAAAAAAAAAATGCTTTTGCAAACTCAGGATAGGAAGGAACTTCCTTAAACTGATAAAGATTATCTACAAAAAGCAGCACAAACATAGTTCTTAAAGGGGCCTCAGATACATTCCCTAAACCAGCAACAAGTTTGCCCTCATCCATTCACCTATTCAACATTGTACTTGAGATCCTAGCTGGGGTGGTAAGACATGAAAAAACAAAACCAACAAAGTATAAGGATTGTAAAGGAAAGTAAAACTGGGCATTATTTGCAGGTGATATGATTGTCTATATAGAGACCCCAAAATAATCCAGAGGCAAATTATTAGAACTATGAAGGAAATTTCACAGAGCTAGAGATAGGGTATTCCTATATTACATCAATATCAAAAATCAATTGCAGCTACAACATGTGGGTGGATGAACCTTGAAAACATGATGCTAAATGAAATAAGCCAGACACCAAAGGCCACATATTATAATTCTTTTCTTAAATTTATTTATTCATTTTTGACTATTCTGGGTTTTCACTGCTGCTGTAGGCTCTTCTCTAGTTGCAGGGAGTAGGGGCTACTCTCTAGTTGAGGTGGACAGGCTTCTTGTTGCGGTGACCTTTCTTGCTGTGCAACTCAGACTCTAGCGCACATGGCCTTCAATAATTGTGGCACAAGGGCTCAACAGTTGTAGTTCCGAGGCTCTAGAGCACAGGTTCAATAGTTGTGACTCACGGGCTTAGTTACTCCACAGCATGTGGAATCTTCCCGGATCAGGGATCGAACCCATGTCTCCTGCTTTGGCAGGTGAACTCTGTACCACTGAGCTACCAGAGAAGCCCATATTATGATTCTATTGATACGAGACCCCTAGAACAGGCACTCAGAGCAACAGAAAGCAGATTAACAGCTGCCAAGGGCAGAGGAGAAGGAGAGAAGGGGCCACTCACGAGTAGCGGGCCCGGTGAGAACCATAACAGAATTCGGTTTATCTTAGAAAGGTAATGATGGTTTTACATTTGAAAGTCTATAATTCCATTGATCACATCAATAAATTAAGGAGAGAGAACTTGATCATCACAGCACTGGCACTAAATCTCAACATCTACTTCCAATAAAAATGTTTTTGCAAAAAAAAAAAAAATGCTTTTGCAAACTCAGGATAGGAAGGAACTTCCTTAAACTGATAAAGATTATCTACAAAAAGCAGCACAAACATAGTTCTTAAAGGGGCCTCAGATACATTCCCTAAACCAGCAACAAGTTTGCCCTCATCCATTCACCTATTCAACATTGTACTTGAGATCCTAGCTGGGGTGGTAAGACATGAAAAAACAAAACCAACAAAGTATAAGGATTGTAAAGGAAAGTAAAACTGGGCATTATTTGCAGGTGATATGATTGTCTATATAGAGACCCCAAAATAATCCAGAGGCAAATTATTAGAACTATGAAGGAAATTTCACAGAGCTAGAGATAGGGTATTCCTATATTACATCAATATCAAAAATCAATTGCAGCTACAACATGTGGGTGGATGAACCTTGAAAACATGATGCTAAATGAAATAAGCCAGACACCAAAGGCCACATATTATAATTCTTTTCTTAAATTTATTTATTCATTTTTGACTATTCTGGGTTTTCACTGCTGCTGTAGGCTCTTCTCTAGTTGCAGGGAGTAGGGGCTACTCTCTAGTTGAGGTGGACAGGCTTCTTGTTGCGGTGACCTTTCTTGCTGTGCAACTCAGACTCTAGCGCACATGGCCTTCAATAATTGTGGCACAAGGGCTCAACAGTTGTAGTTCCGAGGCTCTAGAGCACAGGTTCAATAGTTGTGACTCACGGGCTTAGTTACTCCACAGCATGTGGAATCTTCCCGGATCAGGGATCGAACCCATGTCTCCTGCTTTGGCAGGTGAACTCTGTACCACTGAGCTACCAGAGAAGCCCATATTATGATTCTATTGATACGAGACCCCTAGAACAGGCACTCAGAGCAACAGAAAGCAGATTAACAGCTGCCAAGGGCAGAGGAGAAGGGAGAGAAGAGGAGGGACCACTCACGGAGGTAGGCTTCTTTTTTGGGGTAATGAAAATATTCTGAAACTCGATAGAGGTAGTGATTGTGCAACCTTGTGAGTATCCACTGAATTGTACACTTTAAAATAGAGAATTTTCCAGTGTGTAAGTCATATCGATACAAAAGTAACTACATTTACAAACAATAGAGCAAACAGAATATCATTTTCAAAATCCCCCACTTCCAAGAATAACAAAAATTAAATATAACAAAATATTCACAAAGAAGAGTATAAAATGTTACTGAGGTATAGCTACCCTGGAAAATAGTTGGTGGTTTCTTAAAAAACAAAATGTCCATCAATCACATGACCCACTTCTGGGCATTTATTATAGAGCAACAAAAACTCGTATCTGTGGGACTCTGCTGGTGGTCCAATGGTTAAGACTCCATACTTCCAATGTAGGGACTGTGGGTTCAATGTCTGGTCAGGGAACTAAGATTGCACATGCTGTATGGTGCAGCCAAAACAAACAAACAAAACCAAAACCACAAAACCCCTCATGTTCACAGTGATGTATGTACACGATTATACATGGCAGCTTTACTGGTAATAGTTACAAACTGGAACAACCTAAAGGCCATACAGTGAATAAATGGCTAAACAGGCTGGTACCTCCAGACCACAGAATACTGGCTGGCAATAAAAAGGGAATTAATAATCAATACCTGTGGTGATCTGGATGGTGCTCAAGGGAATTACTCGGAGTGAAAGGAACCTATCTTGAAAGGCTGCATGCTGTGGGTTTGTTATTGTGATATTCTCAATACAGGGTGGAAAGGAGCACAGAGTAGGTGGCTGGAGGGGGGGACTATGGTGATCTGGGCTCAAGGGATACGCATGGACTAATAATTGTGGCACAAGGGCTCAACAGTTGTAGCCGAGCTCGAGCATTAAATTCCAGGAGAAGCCCATCAGGATCGAACCCATGTCTCCTGCTTTGGCAGGTGAACTCTGTACCACTGAGCTACCAGAGAAGCCCATATTATGATTCTATTGATACGAGACCCCTAGAACAGGCACTCAGAGCAACAGAAAGCAGATTAACAGCTGCCAAGGGCAGAGGAGAAGGGAGAGAAGAGGAGGGACCACTCACGGAGGTAGGCTTCTTTTTTGGGGTAATGAAAATATTCTGAAACTCGATAGAGGTAGTGATTGTGCAACCTTGTGAGTATCCACTGAATTGTACACTTTAAAATAGAGAATTTTCCAGTGTGTAAGTCATATCGATACAAAAGTAACTACATTTACAAACAATAGAGCAAACAGAATATCATTTTCAAAATCCCCCACTTCCAAGAATAACAAAAATTAAATATAACAAAATATTCACAAAGAAGAGTATAAAATGTTACTGAGGTATAGCTACCCTGGAAAATAGTTGGTGGTTTCTTAAAAAACAAAATGTCCATCAATCACATGACCCACTTCTGGGCATTTATTATAGAGCAACAAAAACTCGTATCTGTGGGACTCTGCTGGTGGTCCAATGGTTAAGACTCCATACTTCCAATGTAGGGACTGTGGGTTCAATGTCTGGTCAGGGAACTAAGATTGCACATGCTGTATGGTGCAGCCAAAACAAACAAACAAAACCAAAACCACAAAACCCCTCATGTTCACAGTGATGTATGTACACGATTATACATGGCAGCTTTACTGGTAATAGTTACAAACTGGAACAACCTAAAGGCCATACAGTGAATAAATGGCTAAACAGGCTGGTACCTCCAGACCACAGAATACTGGCTGGCAATAAAAAGGGAATTAATAATCAATACCTGTGGTGATCTGGATGGTGCTCAAGGGAATTACGCGGAGTGAAAGGAACCTATCTTGAAAGGCTGCATGCTGTGGGTTTGTTATTGTGATATTCTCACAATGAGGACAGGGTGGAAAGGAGCACAGAGTAGTGGCTGGAGGAACTTGTGAGGGGCGGGGAGATGGGTGTTACATATACATGAGTAACCAGAGCCCTTGAGGGACGGTGTTCCATATCTTGACTCTGGTGGTGCTCCACAACTCCACCCAGGTGATGAAACTGCATGGACCTACTCTCCTCTCTCTCTCTCTCTCTCTCTCTCTCTCACACACACACACAGGAATGCATGGAAACAGGGAAATCTGAACAAGGTCTGTGGATAGTACCAGGGTCAATCTCCTACTTTGGGAAAGTGCTATGGTTAGGTAAGAAGTCACCACTGGGGGGAACTGTACTATTTTTGCAAGTTCTCATCAGTCTACAATTATTTGAAAATGAAAAGTAAGACACAAAAGCCATGACTGGAAGACATTCATGAAGACTCCAAAGAATAGCTGGAAAAGAAATGAATGGCAGGATGGGAGTGGACAGGGTTATGGCTGAAGACACAGCGGCCTCAAGGTTTAATTGATGAAGCTTGGTGCTGGGTGAAAAAGGAGCTTCGTCATTCTTTTTGCTCTAATCTTGTACATTTGAAATCTTCCTTAATAAAAAGGGAAGAAGCTGAAACGAATGCAGAGAGACAGCCATTACCCTGCATAAGGAGGTTCAGGGTCTTAAGGCTGCCAGCTCTTTCCAAATTAATGTCTAGATTCAGTTCAGTCCTGATTAAACCCCCACAGGGTTTCGCTGGCGCTTGTCAAGCTGCTTCTAAAAGCAGTAAGAAAGGTCAGAGCACTCAGAATAGCCGAGATCCTCCTGAGGAGTAAGGCAAGGGCTCTGGCTGACGAGCCAGGCTTCCCAAAAAGGTTCCAGTAACTTGGCCAGTGTGGCATTTATTGGTGCAAGACAGACAGACAGACTGATGGAGAGAACTGAGAGCCTGACACAGACTTGACACGGATATATACTGAGGGTGGGTCTGAGGGGAGAGGAGGGAGAAGACACAGTCACTGCTGTGTCACATGCGGTCACCATACCTTCTTGTGGGGCTGGTTTTGCTCTTAGCTTGCTGAAATGCCATTTCACACTAGGTGGAATTCAGACAGGTCCAGGGATGCCCAAGGTCTTGTGGCTCAGCTCCCAGGCTTGTTCTAAAGTGGGATCCTGGGGCTTCCCTGGTGGTCCAATGGGTAAGGACACCGCCTTGCAGTGCAAGGGGCGCCGGATCAATCCCCGGCCTGGGAAGATCCCACATGCTACGGAGTGACTGGACTGATGTGTCCAACGACCGAGCCGGAGCTCTAGAGCGCATGTGCCCGGAGCCAGTGCTCTGTAGCAAGAGAGGCCACTGCGATGGGAGGCCCACAGAGGCCAATGAACAAAGATGGAAATAAATGAAAGACCCATAGATGTGGCCAAAATACATAAGTAAATAAATAAATAAAGTGGGGTCCTACCTAGCCTCCCAGCCCCATGTCTGAACCCTGCGCCCCTGTGTAGGGCCTGATGATCCATGCTACCCCTAGGGATGTTCTTAGAGCTACATGGGTAGTAACTTCTCACTTGAGTCTGGGAACCCCTGACCTGGTGAAAGAGAGAGACAGCGAAAGTCACTCAGTTGGCAGCCACTGTGGCCGCCCGGCCAGGGCCAGGGAACAATCAGGCACTGTCTGCCTCCCCCGCCCCGGGGCTCCCACCAGCTTTCATCACTGACCTAAGGGGGGTGTGGGGGGGTGCAGAGCACTAGAGCAGGGGAGGGGAGAGGTCAGGGGTCAGTCCATTACATGCCAAGCAGAGCCAGGAATAGAGCTGCTTTGGGGGTGGCTGGGGGAACCTGGGGCCCCACGGCTGCCCACATCCCACCTCTAGCCAGGGGCAGCCGACTGGAGGAGGCAGTTGAGAAGAGAGGAGAGAGCCGCCCAAGGAATGCAGGCCATGCGCCATCAAAGCTGGAGAAAGACTTCTGGAAGGACACAGATGCCTCGGAGCAATGCTGGCCCCTCCTCCTCACCCATGGCCGCCCTGATGGGAGAGCTTTCCTGTCCCAAGGGGGATCTGGCCCTCACCAGACCGGGGCTCCCTTCTGACTCCCCAGCACAGCTTCCCAGTAGGGTGGCCCCAGCACCGTTTCCCCGCCTTGCTTCAGACTCAGGGAGGGGGAGGCAATGCCCCCCGTCACCACCAACGGGCTTCCCTGGCTCCCTCAGTCTGCCGCTGGTAGCCATGCACTCAGGCCAGCACACAGATCTGGCTTCTCTGTCCCTCCTCGGCCAGTTTCCTGTGGCTCCCCCGTGCCAGGCTGACAGGGTCTGGGGTCCCGATTCTATAATCGGAGGCCTCTATTAACTCCGACCGCTGTCTGCTCTCTGAGGTGACTGGACTGATGTGTCCAACGACCGAGCCGGAGCTCTAGAGCGCATGTGCCCGGAGCCAGTGCTCTGTAGCAAGAGAGGCCACTGCGATGGGAGGCCCACAGAGGCCAATGAACAAAGATGGAAATAAATGAAAGACCCATAGATGTGGCCAAAATACATAAGTAAATAAATAAATAAAGTGGGGTCCTACCTAGCCTCCCAGCCCCATGTCTGAACCCTGCGCCCCTGTGTAGGGCCTGATGATCCATGCTACCCCTAGGGATGTTCTTAGAGCTACATGGGTAGTAACTTCTCACTTGAGTCTGGGAACCCCTGACCTGGTGAAAGAGAGAGACAGCGAAAGTCACTCAGTTGGCAGCCACTGTGGCCGCCCGGCCAGGGCCAGGGAACAATCAGGCACTGTCTGCCTCCCCCGCCCCGGGGCTCCCACCAGCTTTCATCACTGACCTAAGGGGGGTGTGGGGGGGTGCAGAGCACTAGAGCAGGGGAGGGGAGAGGTCAGGGGTCAGTCCATTACATGCCAAGCAGAGCCAGGAATAGAGCTGCTTTGGGGGTGGCTGGGGGAACCTGGGGCCCCACGGCTGCCCACATCCCACCTCTAGCCAGGGGCAGCCGACTGGAGGAGGCAGTTGAGAAGAGAGGAGAGAGCCGCCCAAGGAATGCAGGCCATGCGCCATCAAAGCTGGAGAAAGACTTCTGGAAGGACACAGATGCCTCGGAGCAATGCTGGCCCCTCCTCCTCACCCATGGCCGCCCTGATGGGAGAGCTTTCCTGTCCCAAGGGGGATCTGGCCCTCACCAGACCGGGGCTCCCTTCTGACTCCCCAGCACAGCTTCCCAGTAGGGTGGCCCCAGCACCGTTTCCCCGCCTTGCTTCAGACTCAGGGAGGGGGAGGCAATGCCCCCCGTCACCACCAACGGGCTTCCCTGGCTCCCTCAGTCTGCCGCTGGTAGCCATGCACTCAGGCCAGCACACAGATCTGGCTTCTCTGTCCCTCCTCGGCCAGTTTCCTGTGGCTCCCCCGTGCCAGGCTGACAGGGTCTGGGGTCCCGATTCTATAATCGGAGGCCTCTATTAACTCCGACCGCTGTCTGCTCTCTGAGTTCCCGCTCTGGGTGACAGTCATTCATTCATTCCCCAGGTCTTCACTGACTCTACTACAGGCCAGGCCGTGCTTGGTGCTGGTGACAGACATGTGACCTAAGCAGGCCAGGTGTCTGCCCTCGGGAAACTTGCAGCTTGGAGAAAAAGACAAGAAGCCAGTTCACAAGCAAACAAATGTGAACCCAAACTGTGTGAGGGGTCCAGGTGGGAGACGAGCCAGCGTGCTGAGACAGACCAGAGAAGGGCCGTGCTTTAGTTGGTGTTCTTGGAGGGCTTCCTGGAGAAAGTAACCTGGACGTAGAGATGCGGATGAAGTGAGGGAGTGAGCATGCCTGGGGGAAGAGCAGTCCAGGAGCTGCAGAAGGGAAGGCCCAGAGGTGGAAACATTCCAGTGTGTTCCAGGAACACAAGCCGCTAGAGGCTCTGGAAGCGACTGTGAACGGTGAGGAGCGACCGGCCCGGGTTGCCAGGGAAGGACCGGGGGTTGATCTCGCAATGGGAAGGCTTTGGAGGGGCTGGGAAGGGACAGTCAGGATTATGGGCTCAGGTTTAAAATCAACACTTGGGCTCTAACGATACCCATTTTACCCATTTTAAGGTTCAGGGAGGAGAAGGAAATGGCCATCCACTCCAGTGTTCTTTTTTTTAAAATTTGGCCTCTTTTATTGGTTATTTATTTATTTATTTTCATCCATCTTTATTCTTTGGCCTGTGTGGGCCTCCCATTACAGTGGCCTCTCTCGCTGCAGAGCACCGGCTCTGGGCACACGTACTTCAGGGCACTGGCTCATAATTGGACGCACTGGTCCAATCTCTCCGTGGCATGTGGGATCTTCCCAGGCCTGGGACTGAACTGGTGCCCTTCGCACTGCAAGGCAGACTTTACCCACTGGACCACCAGGGAAGCCTCACTCCAGTATTCTTGCCTGGAGAATCCCATGGACAGAGGAGCCTGGTGGGCTACAGTCCGTGGGGTCGCAAAGAGTCAGACACGACCGAAGCGATTTGGCACCAGCGTCAAGGCTCAGAGAGGCCAAGGAACGTTGCCAGTGCCACACAGCTGCCAGGGAGCCAGTGGTCTGTCCAGCCTACCCACCAGCCTCCCCTTCCACGGAGCTCCCCTTTCATGTTGGGGACTCACTCAGTGCTCTGAAGTAGGGGATGTCCACTGGGTCAGTGCTGGCCTCTCCCACTCAGGTGAGCTCTGCGGGGGCAGGACCTTGCTTTTCGTGTCTTCTGATGTGGAATGTATGTTATCTACTAGTATTACTGCTATTGTCTGTTTACTTTTAAAAACCATTCTCTACATCTCTATGCTGACGATGAACTGAACCGAATTCCACCCACGCACCGCTGGTTCCGTGACCTTTACAGGGGCCCATGATGACAGCGGTGAGTCAGTGAGGAGTCAGGCCTTGTGCCGGGGCCATGGCAACACTGAGGCGTGGGCACGTCGGGCAGAGCTCGGCCCCCGTCCCTCAAAGACGCCCCTGCCAGCCCCGAGCCAGGCCAGGCAGGGACGCTGACAGGGACAGAGCGGGGACTCTGGTTCCCCAGGCGGTTTTTCTCCCAATGGCCACTGGGTGGCAGGACTTCCCCAGGAAAGTGGGGCTGTGGGGGGCAGGCTTTTCCGGATGAAATCTGAGGCTCAGAACCCAAAGGTTGGAATCCCGGAGGAGACCTAGGCCCAGAGAGGACTTGCCTGGAATCCCACCGCTTTCACTGACAAGGCTAAGCCAGCGGTCACCCACCAGCCGAGACGGACTCTGGAGTAGCGGGGATGGGGAAGGGGCCGTTCTTCCCAGGCTCCGGCCAGGACTTGGGGGCGGCCTCATCATGCCTGTCACTGCCCTCGCTGGCTCCCCTGTCACACTGTGACCGTCTGAGGACAGGGGACTGGGCCTTGTACCCACGGTCACCTGCACCCGCTGTACCCTTGGCCTGGATCACTCTTCTCAACCTGGTTCCCACCAGCACCTCCTCCAGGACCGGGCTAAGATCTCAGTTCCTTCAGGAGCCTTTCCCTGGCCTTTGGCCTGGGCAGAGGCCCTTCGTGGACGGCGAGGCCCCCAGGGCAGGGATCGGTGGTGGGGGTGAAAAGACCCGCCCCGAGGCCGCTCAGGCGCGGGGCACTCTGAGCCTGTGAGACAGCGGTCTGCCAACTGCAGGGGGCACCGAACCATCCATGGAGCTCTGGGAAGATGCCACCTTCAGGGTCCCCCTCCCCAGGAGACCGAGCCCAGGGGCCTGCCCAGGAGACACTTCCCAGGAGAGTCTGATGCGGGGGCCTGAGCATCCGAGGGCCCTTGAAGTGTACCGTCAGCCCTGCCCGCTGAAGTAGTTGCGCAAAATGGTTATAAGGAGGAAAACAAGGAAAATCTCTGACGTCTGAGCCAAGTGAGTCACTCGTAAGGCATGTTCACGCTCGTCTTCCTTTTCATCTTCATTGCTTCGATCTCAGGAGGGATCATCGTCCCCATTCCCCAGCCATCCACCTCAGAGTCAAGGGCTGATGTGCCCGAGACCCCCCAGCTCTGAAACCGCAGAGCGCGGGCCTGAGTCGGGACCATCTGGGGCTGGGAGAGCTGTGGTCTGTGCTCAGGCTTCTGGGTGTGGACGTTGCCGTTTGTGAAAAACACACATTTCAAATGCAGGACCTATACTTGGCCCGGTGATTCCAGTTCTGTGGAGGGAGTGCGACCACCGCCACCATCCAGGTTTCACTCATCCTCCTCTCTCCCCTCCGCCTATCCAAGCCCCAGAGAACATCCCATCTCATACGAAAAACCACAGCTGTGATCACGGCATGTCGTCTGCCACCAGGTACTGTGCCAGGCTTGGTGGGCGAGACAGAGAGGGCAAGGCTTTTTCCCAGGGGTCTCCTGTTCAGCTGGAAAGACAGGAAGTGGAGCCACTATGGCAGTGGAACCAGGTCTTCACACTTTCTTTCCCTTCAGATGAATTCACGGTCCCAAGACGACCCCCTGACATTGCTGGAACAGGTTCCCATGAGTCTGTGTGGGCAGACCGAGGAGAAGCATCCACTGACAAATATAGAGGAGTCATCATATTTTCACATGACATTACAAAGGACTTTGGAAGGTCCATTCCTTCAGGAGCCTTTCCTGGCCTTTGGCCTGGGCAGAGGCCCTTCGTGGACGGCGAGGCCCCAGGGCAGGGATCGGTGGTGGGGTGAAAAGACCCGCCCGAGGCCGCTCAGGCGCGGGGCACTCTGAGCCTGTGAGACAGCGGTCTGCCAACTGCAGGGGCACCGAACCATCCATGGAGCTCTGGGAAGATGCCACCTTCAGGGTCCCTCCCCAGGAGACCGAGCCCGGGGGCCTGCCCAGGAGACACTTCCCAGGAGAGTCTGATGCGGGGCCTGAGCATCCGAGGGCCCTTGAAGTGTACCGTCAGCCCTGCCCGCTGAAGTAGTTGCAAAATGGTTATAAGGAGGAAAACAAGGAAAATCTCTGACGTCTGAGCCAAGTGAGTCACTCGTAAGGCATGTTCACGCTCGTCTTCCTTTTCATCTTCATTGCTTCGATCTCAGGAGGGATCATCGTCCCCATTCCCCAGCCATCCACCTCAGAGTCAAGGGCTGATGTGCCCGAGACCCCCCAGCTCTGAAACCGCAGAGCGCGGGCCTGAGTCGGGACCATCTGGGGCTGGGAGAGCTGTGGTCTGTGCTCAGGCTTCTGGGTGTGGACGTTGCCGTTTGTGAAAAACACACATTTCAAATGCAGGACCTATACTTGGCCCGGTGATTCCAGTTCTGTGGAGGGAGTGCGACCACCGCCACCATCCAGGTTTCACTCATCCTCCTCTCTCTCCCCTCCGCCTATCCAAGCCCCAGAGAACATCCCATCTCATACGAAAAACCACAGCTGTGATCACGGCATGTCGTCTGCCACCAGGTACTGTGCCAGGCTTGGTGGGCGAGACAGAGAGGGCAAGGCTTTTTCCCAGGGGTCTCCTGTTCAGCTGGAAAGACAGGAAGTGGAGCCACTATGGCAGTGGAACCAGGTCTTCACACTTTCTTTCCCTTCAGATGAATTCACGGTCCCAAGACGACCCCCTGACATTGCTGGAACAGGTTCCCATGAGTCTGTGTGGGCAGACCGAGGAGAAGCATCCACTGACAAATATAGAGGGAGTCATCATATTTTCACATGAACGTGTATTACAAAGGACCCTGATTTTCTTTTTCATGTTTGTCACGGTGACACCTGTTGAGGGCTTCCTGTCATCCTATGGAAGGGGGCAGGTGCCACAGGATTATAGAGTCAGTACAGAAAGGAAACTCAGGAGGAAGAGAGATAGGGAGAGGCATTTATGGTGTGTCAAGACATGAGCCCTAAGCCCCAGTGTTAAAGGGGAATAGACCTCTCCAGAAAAAATACCAGTGTGTGATAAGTGAACCAATACAGAACTGACTCAGAGGAACCATGAAGGGATTTCACAAGATGATATATAATTAATTGCCGAATGATCCAAATACCAACTGTTTCAGGAGATCAGAAAAAGACACAATTTCTAAGCCGGAATTATCTGGCAAGCCTGTCTGTGAGAGGTGGATTAGAGCTGGTGGACTGGAGGTGGGGGAGAGGAGGAAGAAAAGAGAAGGCTGGGCATTTTGCCTCCCGTTGGGAGGAGGGACTGGAGTGGGCTGGGGGCGGGGAGTCAAGAGATTTGAGCGACATCTGTGTCATGTGTATTGTTTCCAGGGTACTCATATCTGTTTCTCCTTTTTATTTTGACGTTCACAAGTGACTTTGGGAGAACCATTGTCCCCAGGCTACAGACAGCTGAAGCTCAGAGTCAGGTAGTGACTTATCAAGATCTCCCGGCTTCAAGACAGCAGCATCTGGGCTTGTGCGAGGGTTGCTGTGAGGTGAAGAACCACACCCCGTGTTAAATGATTGGGCTTTGGGGACCGGTGATTTTTTAGAATAGAAATTCTGGCCTGCAAATAGGACTTGGAAATTCCAGTCCTTGCTCTGCCGCCCGCCCGCTGGGAGACAAAGGGAAGCGCCTCCCTGAGCCTCAGTTTCCTTCGCTGCACAATGCGGCCGACAGGGTTTGCTCTTCTCTCACAGGATCCAAGTGAACTTTGAAATCCTGAGAAACTGATCTAAACGGTGGGGCCGTGGGTACATGGAACAGTCGTTGCTATCGTGGCATTCTGCACAACTGCCAAAGCTCAGACAGCTCCCTGGGGGGCCAGGGAGAAGCATCCACTGACAAATATAGAGGGAGTCATCATATTTTCACATGAACGTGTATTACAAAGGACCCTGATTTTCTTTTTCATGTTTGTCACGGTGACACCTGTTGAGGGCTTCCTGTCATCCTATGGAAGGGGGCAGGTGCCACAGGATTATAGAGTCAGTACAGAAAGGAAACTCAGGAGGAAGAGAGATAGGGAGAGGCATTTATGGTGTGTCAAGACATGAGCCCTAAGCCCCAGTGTTAAAGGGGAATAGACCTCTCCAGAAAAAATACCAGTGTGTGATAAGTGAACCAATACAGAACTGACTCAGAGGAACCATGAAGGGATTTCACAAGATGATATATAATTAATTGCCAAGCGAATGATCCAAATACCAACTGTTTCAGGAGATCAGAAAAAGACACAATTTCTAAGCCGGAATTATCTGGCAAGCCTGTCTGTGAGAGGTGGATTAGAGCTGGTGGACTGGAGGTGGGGGAGAGGAGGAAGAAAAGAGAAGGCTGGGCATTTTGCCTCCCGTTGGGAGGAGGGACTGGAGTGGGCTGGGGGCGGGGAGTCAAGAGATTTGAGCGACATCTGTGTCATGTGTATTGTTTCCAGGGTACTCATATCTGTTTCTCCTTTTTATTTTGACGTTCACAAGTGACTTTGGGAGAACCATTGTCCCCAGGCTACAGACAGCTGAAGCTCAGAGTCAGGTAGTGACTTATCAAGATCTCCCGGCTTCAAGACAGCAGCATCTGGGCTTGTGCGAGGGTTGCTGTGAGGTGAAGAACCACACCCCGTGTTAAATGATTGGGCTTTGGGGACCGGTGATTTTTTAGAATAGAAATTCTGGCCTGCAAATAGGACTTGGAAATTCCAGTCCTTGCTCTGCCGCCCGCCCGCTGGGAGACAAAGGGAAGCGCCTCCCTGAGCCTCAGTTTCCTTCGCTGCACAATGCGGCCGACAGGGTTTGCTCTTCTCTCACAGGATCCAAGTGAACTTTGAAATCCTGAGAAACTGATCTAAACGGTGGGGCCGTGGGTACATGGAACAGTCGTTGCTATCGTGGCATTCTGCACAACTGCCAAAGCTCAGACAGCTCCCTGAGGAGGGGGCAGGGCTCCCACCAGGCTGCAGAATATGTCCACAGTCATCTTTCTGCACCTCTCCTTCCTCCAAGGCCCCTGGGAGGCAGCTTGACAGGCCTGGTCCCATGCTTCCTGGATGAGGCAGATGCTGGGGCTGGGGCTCTGGGAGTCCCACCCTCCTTCAGGGAACTTACTATACACAGTACTTCAGCAGAGGCTGGTGGGGAGATGAGATCTGGACTCGTCCGCTGGGGAGCACTGATGGTGTTTTCTGAACCTCAAGTACACGAAGGCTGTGACCTCCAGGGTACTCCAAGGGAGCTGCTCCTCATGACTAAGGAAGGAGCGGGAGGGTGAGGAATCTTTCACTGAATACCAGAGAAAGCATCTGTCTTGCATTTGGAGAAAGGAGGCATGTAAAGGGAAAGGAAGGGACTCCAAGCTGTCAAGAGCTGAGCCACTGACCACCTGCCATTCCACCTGTTGGTGGCTGTGACAGAAGGGCACACCTGTCGGCGCGCAAGCGTTAGAAAGGCACTAGACTAGGTGGCAGGAGTCTCGGGGTGGAGATCCGGATCTCATACTAACTGTGACAGCCTCTGAACAAAATCTCTTCCCCGTACTGGCACTTAGGTTCCTGGCCTGCAAAACTCAGATTAGACTGGCATCTCGAAGGATCCTTGCAGCCAGGACAGCCATTCTCAGAGAGGAGTCACGGCACCCCAGGACGGGGTGCTGAAAATGGTAAAGAGAAAGTGTCGAGCTCTGTAGCCCACTGAACTTTGCTGGAGATCTCCGGGCCTAAGGATGCTTCCGTTGCCAGGGCAACCAGCCAGGCGTCTTGGTCCCCGGCGTCCCGCTGAGGAAGCTGGGAAGAACCCTGCCCTTACCAAGATGGCGGCGGCCACAGGGCAGGGGGCGGGGTTGAGCGCCGTCGGCTTCTCCAGACCTTTACTCTGTTTCCGCTTTTTCATGCTAAGGGAGAGCTTGCGTCAATACTCGTTCTCTTTCCTGGCTCTGGGAGTCCCGGGAGGCAGGGAGGGAAGGGTTGCTTACAGAGATCGGGGCAAATACCCAGGGCAGGAAGGCGGGACTTCCGCGTCCTGCCGGAAGTGACGCGATAGTCGCGGCCACCGACAGGTGGAACGGCAGGTGGGTTCAGGTGCCAGCCTGGCCCAGACCCGGCTGTGGGACTGACGCTTCCGGTGAGCGACAGAGGCTGCTCCCTAGGGCCTGGAGACCCGTGAGGCGGGCTCTAGGATTTGAGCCCCCCGCCCTGGCCTGGCGCTCCCCTCTGTACCTAGTAAGAATCACCTACTCGCCCACCACCCCGAGACAACCCCCACCGTCCGGAGGGGAGGAGGAGGGCCTGCCTCTTGCAGATCGCCAGGGTTGGAGTTGGCATTTAGCACTTTGGTTTCCTAAGCCCTGCCCTCTTTTCTCTTCCGGATCCAGTTCCCCATTCCCTTGCCGAGCTGGGTAGTTAACCAGCCCACTGAAACCCTCGGAACCATGTTTGCAGACTTGGATTATGACATCGAGGAGGATAAACTGTGAGTATATTGTTACCCCAAGTCCCAAGAGTGCAGGAACCCCCCCAGAGTCCCTACAGACCCTTGTTTCTCAGCAGAAATGAATACTGCCCTTCCAGGAACTCACCGTCTGTAAGGGACTGTGGAGGTATTGATGGATAATTGTATTTCAGGGCCACAAGGGCCCTAATGGAGAATGATCTGGCTACAGGCAGAACTGAGCAGGCTGAGCAGTGCCTCTCCTGGGATATTCAGGGAAGGCTTCACAGAAGAGGTGGCATTTGAGCCAGGTTTTGAAGGATGAATAGGAATATCATAAACATACCTTTCTCTCCAGCATAAATGAGTAAGTGGGGAAGATTTTCAAAAATTAAGGTAGTCTCCTTATTAGAATATATCCTCCCTCAGAGCAAGGACTGAGAGCCGTGCCTTTCTGTATTCTCAGCAGTGCTGGTGCTCAGCATCAGTAGGTTGTTAGCGAATTTTTGTGAATAAGCGTTGCCAGGGCAACCAGCCAGGCGTCTTGGTCCCCGGCGTCCCGCTGAGGAAGCTGGGAAGAACCCTGCCCTTACCAAGATGGCGGCGGCCACAGGGCAGGGGGCGGGGTTGAGCGCCGTCGGCTTCTCCAGACCTTTACTCTGTTTCCGCTTTTTCATGCTAAGGGAGAGCTTGCGTCAATACTCGTTCTCTTTCCTGGCTCTGGGAGTCCCGGGAGGCAGGGAGGGAAGGGTTGCTTACAGAGATCGGGGCAAATACCCAGGGCAGGAAGGCGGGACTTCCGCGTCCTGCCGGAAGTGACGCGATAGTCGCGGCCACCGACAGGTGGAACGGCAGGTGGGTTCAGGTGCCAGCCTGGCCCAGACCCGGCTGTGGGACTGACGCTTCCGGTGAGCGACAGAGGCTGCTCCCTAGGGCCTGGAGACCCGTGAGGCGGGCTCTAGGATTTGAGCCCCCCGCCCTGGCCTGGCGCTCCCCTCTGTACCTAGTAAGAATCACCTACTCGCCCACCACCCGAGACAACCCCCACCGTCCGGAGGGGAGGAGGAGGGCCTGCCTCTTGCAGATCGCCAGGGTTGGAGTTGGCATTTAGCACTTTGGTTTCCTAAGCCCTGCCCTCTTTTCTCTTCCGGATCCAGTTCCCCATTCCCTTGCCGAGCTGGGTAGTTAACCAGCCCACTGAAACCCTCGGAACCATGTTTGCAGACTTGGATTATGACATCGAGGAGGATAAACTGTGAGTATATTGTTACCCCAAGTCCCAAGAGTGCAGGAACCCCCCCAGAGTCCCTACAGACCCTTGTTTCTCAGCAGAAATGAATACTGCCCTTCCAGGAACTCACCGTCTGTAAGGGACTGTGGAGGTATTGATGGATAATTGTATTTCAGGGCCACAAGGGCCCTAATGGAGAATGATCTGGCTACAGGCAGAACTGAGCAGGCTGAGCAGTGCCTCTCCTGGGATATTCAGGGAAGGCTTCACAGAAGAGGTGGCATTTGAGCCAGGTTTTGAAGGATGAATAGGAATATCATAAACATACCTTTCTCTCCAGCATAAATGAGTAAGTGGGGAAGATTTTCAAAAATTAAGGTAGTCTCCTTATTAGAATATATCCTCCCTCAGAGCAAGGACTGAGAGCCGTGCCTTTCTGTATTCTCAGCAGTGCTGGTGCTCAGCATCAGTAGGTTGTTAGCGAATGTTTGTTGAGTGAATAAGCAAATAAATGGGAATATTTACCACAAAACATAAATAAGTGCTAATGTATAGTGAAAATTGGGAGGTAATTGAGTATAACAATTGAGAGATGAGTGATGGATAGTTTAACAGAAGGCTTCCTGGAGGTGGTGGCCATTATGATCCCTGTGTAGCTGAGAAGGTGACAGGAATAGAGTCTGACTCAAATCTTAGAGGGAGAATGAAGAAAAGGGAAGGGGGACCTATTTCTTGGTGTAGCTATTCATGGCCAGGTTGGTGTTAAGTGACTTCCATGTTCTTTTTTATAAGAACTTTGATGAAATGGCCATCTTTTTATCTATGTCATTTCATGGATGAGGAGACTGAGATGCAGAGAGGGTGACCTGCTTTTCCAGGTCCCACAGCTGATAGATGGCTGAGCTGGGATTTGATCCCTTTTAGCGTGGATCCAAGAGCTCTGCAGTGTTCCAGCATAAAACGCTGTCCTTTTGGCCAAATGAGAAAAGCTTTCCTCTCCAGCACGGGCGGCACTTGGGAGCTCTTGAGAGTTTTGGAGGGCCTGCCTCCTCCCCGTCCGCTCCAGTCATTCTCTGTCTAGGAGACTCGACTGCACGTGTTTCTCTCTCTAGTGGGATCCCCACCGTGCCTGGGAAGGTGACCCTGCAGAAGGATGCTCAGAACCTGATTGGGATCAGCATCGGAGGAGGAGCCCAGTACTGCCCCTGCCTGTATATTGTCCAGGTATTCAGCACTTTCAAGGTGGGAGGGAGGTGCTGGAGGGGCAGGCCACCTCCCTGCTTGGACAGGACAGCGGTTCGCTCCTCCACTCTGTACAGCTGGCTGCTTCTCATTCTCTCCAGAGGGGCGTCCCCCGACACCCCTCTCAGTAGGTCCGCCCTTGTTTTTCTGTGTCATTTCAATCTGTTATTCTCCTTCTCAGCACTCACCACCATCTGTACTCAAGGATTTTCTCATTAGTTCTGGATCTAGCCACTTTTCCAGACTCTGCACTATGAGGGCAGGACCCCAGTTTGCTTTTTTTTTTTTTTTTGATTCTCTTACTGGTCTTTCATTTAGTTATTTTCATCCATCTTTGTTCTTTGGCCTTGGGTCCTTACAGCAAATAAATGGGAATATTTACCACAAAACATAAATAAGTGCTAATGTATAGTGAAAATTGGGAGGTAATTGAGTATAACAATTGAGAGATGAGTGATGGATAGTTTAACAGAAGGCTTCCTGGAGGTGGTGGCCATTATGATCCCTGTGTAGCTGAGAAGGTGACAGGAATAGAGTCTGACTCAAATCTTAGAGGGAGAATGAAGAAAAGGGAAGGGGGACCTATTTCTTGGTGTAGCTATTCATGGCCAGGTTGGTGTTAAGTGACTTCCATGTTCTTTTTTATAAGAACTTTGATGAAATGGCCATCTTTTTATCTATGTCATTTCATGGATGAGGAGACTGAGATGCAGAGAGGGTGACCTGCTTTTCCAGGTCCCACAGCTGATAGATGGCTGAGCTGGGATTTGATCCCTTTTAGCGTGGATCCAAGAGCTCTGCAGTGTTCCAGCATAAAACGCTGTCCTTTTGGCCAAATGAGAAAAGCTTTCCTCTCCAGCACGGGCGGCACTTGGGAGCTCTTGAGAGTTTTGGAGGGCCTGCCTCCTCCCCGTCCGCTCCAGTCATTCTCTGTCTAGGAGACTCGACTGCACGTGTTTCTCTCTCTAGTGGGATCCCCACCGTGCCTGGGAAGGTGACCCTGCAGAAGGATGCTCAGAACCTGATTGGGATCAGCATCGGAGGAGGAGCCCAGTACTGCCCCTGCCTGTATATTGTCCAGGTATTCAGCACTTTCAAGGTGGGAGGGAGGTGCTGGAGGGGCAGGCCACCTCCCTGCTTGGACAGGACAGCGGTTCGCTCCTCCACTCTGTACAGCTGGCTGCTTCTCATTCTCTCCAGAGGGGCTTCCCCAGACACCCCTCTCAGTAGGTCCGCCCTTGTTTTTCTGTGTCATTTCAATCTGTTATTCTCCTTCTCAGCACTCACCACCATCTGTACTCAAGGATTTTCTCATTAGTTCTGGATCTAGCCACTTTTCCAGACTCTGCACTATGAGGGCAGGACCCCAGTTTGCTTTTTTTTTTTTTTTTGATTCTCTTACTGGTCTTTCATTTAGTTATTTTCATCCATCTTTGTTCTTTGGCCTGTGTGGGCCTCCCATTACAGTGGCCTCCCGCGCTGCAGAGCACCGGCTCTGGGCGCACACGCTCCAGAGTGCTGGCTCATAATTGGACACATCGGTCCAGCCGCTCTGTGGCACGTGGGATCTTCCCAGGCCAGGGATCGAACCGGTGCCCCTTGCACTTTACCCAGTGGGCCACCAGGGAAGCCCCCCAGTTTGCTTTTTCACAGTAGTCAGCACCTCGTACAATGCCCGGCAAATAGTGGACCTTTAATAACAGTGTTGTCAGCGCATGAGCAAAGCCATCAACCTTTAGGAAACAAGTGGGTCATAGTGGAAGGACTAAAAGACTGTGGATGGCCTGAGTTTAAGTGCAAGCTTCCCTGTTTATTAACTCATTAACCTCACTGGGCCTCAGTTTTCCTACCTGGAAATCGGGGATGTAAACTATGCAGGTCCGAGCACCGTAGGGTTGCTGTGAAGATTAATCTCAGCAACGACATCGCCCAGTACCGGCCCTGAAGCAACACTCCCTCAGTAGCAGCTGCGGTTACTTTTATGGCTGTTCACTTTCCCAGATGATCTGCCAGCGTTCCAGGACAGGTTTGCAGTCCTTATCACAGAGGAGCTGCCCTGGTGACAGTCTGTTGCCCGTGACTCAGGAGGGGGCCCGGGCCGCCTTGACTGTGTGGCTGGTCAGTCAGTGATCTTTCTGTAGTCTCGGAAGGAAGCTCCCCAAGACATAAACGACCTGGATCCTACTCTGGTCTAATCTTCTCAGCTGAGTAGGCTTTGGCGGCAGATGAGAAACGTCAGCCGCTCTGAGGGTCTTGCAGAAGAGTCACTTCTAAGGCCTTGAAGGTGGAAAGTCCCTGGATCTGGTCTTGGCTGCTCAGGGCATGGCCTGTACAAGCCCTTGGGCCTCCTCTGACCCAAGGTGGTGGGGAGGCCCCCCGTCCCTGACCTCCTCGCAGTCTGCCTGTGTGGCCTCCCGTGCCGCCTCGCCCCCCTACCACTGAGGGCCAGCTCTGTCCTTTGTGTGAACTGTGATTATGAAGCAGCCGAACCAACTGTTTCAAAATTCAGTTTCATTTTTAATCAAAGACTCTCTGACTTACTTTAAACAAGAGTACTAAAAGGCCAGTGTCACCTAGGCAATTCCCTGCTCAACCCCGTCTCACCACCCTTCCCCGCCCGTCTCTCCGCAGCCCCAATCCCAGAGGCACCACCGCTGCCAACCTCAGGTGTGAGGTCCCATGTTTTTCAGGAAGATGCTTATCCTGTTGGGTCTCGATCTGTCACTCGTGAACATCTGTCAGCTTCTCTTAGCCAAGGAGACGAGAATTTAACTTTCTTCTCAAACCCCTGTTTCCTCTCACTCCATCTTCCCAACGTATTTATCTTGGCAGTTTTGGTTAAATCTGTATCAGTGCAACAGGTATCATGTTCAGGAAATACTTCCCAAGGGCCTGGCCAGGCTCTTTTGCAGACACTAGAGTTAAGAAAGCAAGAAAATAGAGGCCCGCCCTTTTATTTATTGTGGTGAAATTCACAGAGCCTGCAGTCGTGGTGTTGAAGCCTACAGTCCAGGGGTATTTCAGTGCATTCACAGAATGCAGTTACCACCTCTGGCTTCAGGACTGTCTCATCATCTAGATGACCGCCCGTGCCCTTTGAGAGAGCACGTCTCATTGAAGTTCATGCATGCTGTCGCCTGTCTCAGGACTTCCTTCTTTTCGTGGCCAGATAGCATTCCATCGCATCGATAGACCACTGTACGTTCGTCCATTCGTCTGTCACTGGACAGCTGGGTGGTTTGCACTTTTGGCTGTTATGCATGGCACCGCTACAAGCATTCATGTCCAGCCTCTGTGTGGACATATGTTTTCATTTCTTTTGGATATAAATCTGGGGTGGAATTTCTGGGTCATATTCTAACTCTATGTTTAATTTTTTCAGGAAGCCTGTGTTTCTTTTCTTAACACAATCTTCTTTTTTTCCTTTCCTTTTTCTTTTTTCCATTTGCATTCTCCTTGTGTTTTCAGTACATTGTCCTCAAACATTTCCCGTCAGCTTTCTGCCCCCCAGCCCTGGTTCTTTCCTCTTTGAACCGGCCCTCCCCTCTCCTCTGCTGGCTGGGACTCCCTTGTCTCCAGGATCCCTCTTTCTTGGCTCCCTCCCTGTTTGGGGGAGCACGGCTCCTGTGGC
This sequence comes from Tragulus kanchil, assembly GCA_022376925.1. Lineage (NCBI taxonomy): Eukaryota > Metazoa > Chordata > Mammalia > Artiodactyla > Tragulidae > Tragulus > Tragulus kanchil. The sequence continues at coordinate 180,055,840 of JAIOJX010000004.1, read as the reverse complement.
TTTCTGAGAAAGGCTGCTCAGGAGGTAGATTTTTTGAGACCTTGTGTGTCTCTTGAAAATGTTCTGTTTGTTTTGTGGCTGTTATCCTCATATTCCTTTCAGTTGACCCTTGCGTGGGTCAAATTCAAGAACGAATGTCAAGGTTAAAAATAATTCACTTAGAAATTCACCGGCGTCGTTTCAGTGTCTTTAGCCGCCAGCCTTGTCATGTCTTGTGATGCCAGTCTTACTTATGCTCCTTTATTTGTAGTAGCATGTTTTATTCTTGGCCCGTCAAAACGCTTGGGGACTTCTTTCTGTCCCTGGCATTCTGAAGCCTCAGGACGATGGCTCTGGGCAGGTGCCTTTCTCTGTCTGCTGTGCTGGAGCCTCAAAGGGCTGGTTCACTGGGACCCCACGTCTTCCTCTCCTGCGTCTCACAGATTGTCGCTGGTGCCGTCCTGCTCTCTGCCGTCTGTCCCCTCTTGCTGTCGTTAAAGCCTGCACGTCCACACCCACAGGTGTTTGACAACACCCCGGCCGCGCTGGACGGCACCGTGGCGGCCGGCGATGAGATCACCGGGGTCAATGGCAGGTCAATCAAGGGGAAAACGAAGGTGGAGGTGGCCAAGATGATTCAGGAGGTGAAGGTAAGGCTGCCGCAGGAGGGGACACGGGCCCCTCGGAGGCCTCCAGCCTGCAGGGCCCGGGGCCCGCAGGGGAGTGGCCCGCACACAGGGCCCTCCTCCTCGGCGCCTCAGGGCTTAAGTCACATCCCAGCGCCTTCGGTTTCCCCCAGGTTCATTCAGCAGATGCTGGTTACACGCCAGGACTTGTGCCTGACAAGGGGGGCGCCCCAAGACCGGAAAGTCCTGTCCCAGAGCTCCCAGCAGAGCTGTCAGACTCAGAGCCAAGGGCATGCCAGCGTGTCGCCAGCGTGTCCCTGGTCAGGGCAGGAGCTGGAGCTAGGCGTCAGTGGACAGCCAGTAGATATCCACCGAGCCCTGCTGGGCCCAAGAGGGTGTAAGATGGAAAAAGGCCCCCTGCTGTTCTCTGTAGGGACCTCCAGCCCATGGGGCCTCCTGGGCTCACACGCCCCAGGGCCCCTCTGGGCACTGAGTAGCCCCAGGTCCAGCTGCTGGTCTCCTGTTCCGCAGACCGTTTTGCATGCTGCCTGTTCCCTGCTTCCCCTCCCTGCACCCCCTGCTCCCGCCCAAGGCCTCTCCCTCCAGGGCCCCTCTCTCGCTGAATGGCAGGCGCCATCCCGGCCACCCCCAGAGGCGCGCAGCCCTTCTGCCATGTTTCGGAGATTTTTGCTGCAAGTAGCTCTTGGGAAACCAAAACGGTGAAGGAGGCGCAAAGCTGCAGGATGATTTAACGGCCGGAGAGTCAAGCAAACCCAGCTGCCTGTTGAGCTTGGCCGAGCATTTGGGCTCCCTCACCCCATCCAACCAGACCTTTCCTCGCCTCCCTCCCTTCTGTCTTAAAGGCCTGGTACCAGCATCCCTGACAGTCCCCCTTGCCTACCTGAGCCCAGGGCCCGTGGCCTCCGCCTTCTCCCCTGTGTGCTCCTCTGCCCCGCCTGGTCTGGAGCCGACTGTCCCGGCGTTTGCTGTCGGACCGAGGAGTGCATCGTGGATGGCCGTGGGCCTTGTTTCACTCTGATACAGAACCAGGGTGCACGTGCCCCTCCGGATCCCCTTCCTCCTTCCCCGTCTCTGGCCCCGGAACCCTCCTTGTCCTCCCCGGCCTGTCTCACGCCAGTCTTTCACGCTACCGGTTAGAGCAGGAGTTCTTGGCGTGTGTGCGCAGACTTGCCATTGCCTGGGGACTCCCCGGCCCCCACATGTGGGTGCCAGGCAGGGGTCGGGCACCTGTCGTACGGGTGCCCAGCGGGAGGGGGACTGACGTGTGGCCGCGCGGCTGACCCAGAGCCCGGGTCTCGCCCCGCCTCGGCGCCCCCTCCGCCCCTGCCGCCGCTCGCCCGGGAGCCCCACGCGGCAGCCTTCTGTGCCCACCCGTGGCTCGCAGCCGCGCCTCGCTTTGGTTTCCCTTCGGGATGCAGGTTTGCAGTCTTGCTTTGTATCTGAATGAATCTGGTCCCCAGGTCAGGGGTTTAGGATCTCAAGCAGGAGAGTGAGCGTGGTGGCCTCTCGTGGTCAGGAGAGGCAGCTACGTCTCGTCCGGTCACTGCACTTTGAGTCACCTCAGTCCCTGAGTTGCATCGGCCCCCCTCGCTGGCCTCAGGCTGTGCGGGGCTGGGCCGCCCTAGAACCTGCTCCCTAGCACCCCAGCACCCGACACAGAGAAAGTGCTCAGATGTGTCTTTGGGGTGACTGGTGGGACTCCTGAGAAGGGGCTGGTTTAGAAGAGCCTCTGAGCGGCAGGAGAGATGAGCCAGCCCAGTCCGCAGTGTGTCCGTGGCACGGGGACGGCTGGGCGCAGACGGCACAGACCCTCGGGCTGTGAGCTCCGGCATCAGGGCCCTCTGCTCTGCCCCTGCCGATGCTCCAGGACCCGGGGTGTGGAGAGAGGAGGAGGGATCCTTTTCCAGGGCTCAGGATTCCTCCATGACCACAGACACCAGGGCCGGCAGGGCTCTGTCACAGCTCTGCTTGTCCTGCTTTTCCAGGGGGAGGTGACCATCCACTACAACAAGCTGCAGGCAGACCCCAAGCAGGGCATGTCCCTGGACATCGGTAAGTGGGGCTGGGGAAGTGCCCCCACAGGCCCCGTTTCTGCCTCCTCGGGACAGAGCACCAGTGGTCACGTGACTGTCATCTCTGCTCTTCTGACCAAGCTGGTCCCAAGGGCCTGGGAGGACCCAGGGGTGCGCTCCTTGCATCTGGCCCTGGGAACCTGTCCTGGCTTTTCCCTGCCTCGTGTTTCACTCTCCCCTCCCCTGCCCGCCGCCTCTGGGGCCTTACTGCCCTAGGGTTGTCCTTTGTTGGGCAGCCTTCCTGCTCCCCAGGCCCAATCCCTCGCCACTCTGAAAGGGAGGGCGGCCCAGCCCTGGTCTGGTACCTCATGGTGCACCTGCACATGCGGTACCCTCACTCAGCCCTGGGCTCTTCCGCCCACCTGCTCCCAGAAAGGCTTAGGGTCTGCACTGGACCTCAGGTTTTGGGCAGAGGCCAGCCCTTCTGCCCCTAGCATGCCCTGGGACACAGTACCTCCTGCTCCGGGGGCTGAGCCCTTGGGTCGCTCCCAGGGAGTTGCAGTAGGGTGGGGTTGGCCAGGGGGCCCAGACTCTACCTCCCCGGGCTCTTTTCTCACCTGGTCCCAGTGTTGAAGAAGGTGAAGCATCGGCTGGTTGAGAACATGAGTTCCGGGACGGCGGATGCTCTGGGCCTGAGCCGGGCCATCCTGTGCAACGGTGAGCCTCCTCCTCCCACCCCCGGGTCCCAGGGGGCTCAGGCCCAGACCTCCTGGGGAGGGGTGCCATGACTGCTCACCAAACCTGGGCGGCCTCTGCTAGGCCTCTCCAGCTCCCGAAGAGCGCCCCCAGTGCACCGTGGAGGTGTCTGAGACCCACTGCTCCGCTTCCCCAGCGAGGGTTCACAGGCCCAAGTCACAGACTGGGGGGGGGTGGGGAGCGGATGGACTCCTCTGTGGGGGGTGCCTCCTTCCAGCACCATGGAAGGAGGTGGGGCCTTCGCTATGGCCACGGCTCTCACAGCCAGGCCTCCTCCCCTGCCCGCTCCACCCCGTGCCGTCCGTCACCAGGGCCTCCGCTGGCTGCTCCCAGGCTGCCTCTCTCCAGGAGATGGCACTGTTGCCCGCAGCCCAGCTGTCCCCTCTCAGCCTGGAGGTGGCTGCCCGCCTCCTGCAAGTGGAAAACCGAGTACACGCGCACTGACACCCCCACATGCCTGTGCACACACCCGTCTCCCCACACGGTCATAGCCACCCATGGGTGTGCACACGCCCGCTCCCGGCGCGGGGGCCAGCGAAATGCTCTGTCCTGCTCCTGCCGTCACCAGCCCGAGTTTATAAATAGCAGCAGCTCTGCCGTGTACGTGTGGGGACAGATATAAATACCTACAGGAATGGTAGGCTCAGCGGGGCGTACTGGGCTTTATTGGCCGGGACGCGGGGTGGGGGTCTGAGCTTGTTCCAAATGGTGCGCAGAAGTGGCGGCTGCTATTTCCAGCGCCTGTGGCTATAAATCGCTGTTACTGTAGTTACCATGCGTCGGGATGAAATTAGAACTGGTGGCTGTGTTTTTTCCCCCAAAATCTTGCAATTTCCCCAGCCTTAAATAGGGTTTCTAAAATGGAAGCTGTCATGATGTCCCATGACCCAGCTAAAAACACCAGCACGGCGCTTACGTGGCTTCTTTGCCGCCGGGCTGGCTGGGCTCCAGGGCTGGGGGAGCTGGGGCTGGAGGCGAGGTCCTCCCCTGCAGCCCCCAGAAGCTGCACCTTCCTCCCAGACAGCCTGACCCACAGCTGCCTTCTCTGCCCAGATCTAAGACCCAGTCCCGGCTTCTGCTGCTCCCTTCATCTCCTCCCTCTCAGAAAGCCCTGTCTCGGGTCAGCACAGGAGGGCAGGGGCAGAGAGCACTCCCTCCTGCACGGCCCTTCCTGTGTGCCTTTAGACAAGCTGCTGTGCCTCTCTGTCCTTCAGTTATTCCTGTTAAATGGGGGGAGTACTCTCTGTCCCTAAGGCTCGCGCGGGGAAGGTTGGAGCTGTGTGGAGGGCAGCAGTCAGGCCAGGCCCTGTCCTAGGAGGCGCTGGGCCGGGAAGCCACCCACATGGGCCCTGCCCCGCAGTTGCTACCCATGCTTCCAGTAGGGAGGTGGGTGGGACATCGCCCCCACTGGAATGGAGGAGAGGGGATTGCTGCTGGCAGGAGCCCCGTCCCAGCCTGACCTGGAATGCGGCCTCACTCTGGCCATCCACAGCTCGTGTTTTGAGCCCTTGACGTGAGGCAGCTGCCCGCCTCCCTCACCCGACAGCCCTCACTGTCCCTGCCAGCCATGGCCTGGCCACCAGCGCCCCTGAACCGTGAGCCCTGTGAGCCTGGAGGGCCCCTCTCGGATTTCACTCACCAAGGTCATTCCCGGGCCCAGCAGGGGCCTGGTGTGTCGTGGGTGCAGGATGCACACCTGCAGAGCCAGCACGGGTCACCCGGGCCCGCTCCAGTGCACGCTCTTCGCCCTCTCTCCTGGATCGCCCTCCTCCTGAGCCAGCAGGTGCCGCCGGGGCTGCCGCAAGCCTGCCTGAGCCCGAGTCTCTCTGGCTCCTTAGCTGTCGCAGGGTGTGTGTTAGGGTCCTTGATGGTGGCGGGGAGCCGCCCGTGGGCGTGACCTTGAGAAGGGCCCGCCAGTTTTCACTCCTCACTTCTGGAAGCGCCTGCATCCTTGTCACCTTACTGCCCCTTCGGCGGGTCCCTGCCGGCTGGGGTGGCCCTATCTCAGGAGCGTCTCGAGGGTGTGCCCGCCACCCTGCTTGCCTGGGTGTGCTGGGCTCGTCGCAAAACACCCGTGAGCCCAGCTCCCCCCGAGGTACCCGATCCCCCGCCCTGGGGCCAGTCCTGTGCTGTTCTCGGCTCTCCCCTGGGGGCCCTCGCTCTTCCCAAGCCTGGCTCCGGTGACCCCTGGGTTTCTCCCCTCACCCCTGGCTCTCTGATCCCCACAGATGGGCTCGTCAAGAGGCTGGAGGAGCTGGAGCGGACTGCCGAGCTCTACAAAGGTGGGCAGGCGCGCCCTCTGGCTAGCAGCCTTGTGGGGTGAGGGTGCACCGGAAGTGCCTGGCCCTGGTCTGCCCTGGGTAGGGCTCTGGAGCCGGCTGTAAGGATGAGGGCAGTAGGGGCAGGGTGCCAGCCCACATCATTCTAGGACCGTCGTCATTAAAAGTGCTTCAGGAAGACTATCTGAAGATATACCTTTTCTGATAATAAAAGTGATACGTGCCCATCAAAGTCAAATAGGAAACGTAGTGAGAAAAGGCTGAACCTCAGGCAGTGAGGGCCTCAGGGGTGGGGTGGGGTTTGGAGGCTGTGTCCGGGCCAGCGTGGTCCCCACTGCGCCCCGTCCTCTCGGGTCTCTTCCCGCAGGAATGACGGAGCACACCAAGAACCTCCTGCGTGCCTTTTATGAGCTGTCGCAGACACACCGGGGTAAGGATGCCCCGACCCTGCTATGTGACCTTCAGCCACCCTGTCCTCCGGGCGCAGCACCTCCCAACACCCAGACGGGGAGGGTGGGGCCGAGCTCCTCCCCGGGACCTTTCTGCGGCCAGGCTCAGGCAGACTCCGCAGCCTCGGACCTCAGGCCAGATTTGGGGGTAGTGGCCTGACGGGGCCCGCAGGGGCATCTCGACCAGCTCGTCTGTGGAGCACAGCCGTTCCTCGTCCAGGCCCTGTCCTGTCTGTCTGTACTGACGCCGGCAGTGTACAAGGCCCTTCCTTATTCCTGATTGTGTGTCCTGCAAGTTTGTGAGCTGGGTAGGCAGTCAGTCCCGTTGTGCAGTGGGGAAAACAAAACCCAGCTGGAAGCAGTGGACACCCAGCTCCTCAGGGCCAAAGTCGACCTTGGGACCAGAGTCCCGTTCGAGCGCTCTGCTCGAGACAGGTTCACGTCCTCTGCGGTGACCCAGCCTTCTCCTGTGGCCTGGCCACTTTGGGGAATAAGGCTCAGCTCCTTGGATGTAGACCCAGCTTCCCTGGGGACGTCGGTCCAGCTCTTAGGGGCACAGACCCACCTCTCCTGACGTATAGACCCACCGCCCGGGATGGAAACCTGGGGCAGACCTTGGCCTCCAGCCCGCCACGCCCCCACCCTGCTTCTCCCCGACAAATCCCTGGCTTCTCCGTTAAGGGGTCAAATAGGGGCAGCCTTCAGGACAGACTTGTCACGCAGCCTTCGGGGACGTGTTCTCCGTGATTGGGGTGCGGGAGCCCCAGCCGGCTGCGAGTGAGGCGTTTGTGAAGTTCGCCGATGCCCACCGCAGCATTGAGAAGTTCGGCATCCGGCTCCTGAAGACCATCAAGCCGGTAGGTCACGAGCGGCCGTGCACTGGCAGGCGAGGGGGGAAGGGGCGGTGTGGCCAGCGGAGAGGGTCCCGCTCTGGCGTCGAGCACCTGGGGGCCACTACAGCTGACCAGGGGCGCGTCCCCCGTCCCCCACGGCCTCAGCACTGACCTCCAGGCTGGTTTTGGCCCACCAGAGTCACGGCCCGCCCTTGGCCCGGCTGCTTTCTCATCCTTAAAATGGACGAGGCCGTCTGGGAGCACCTTTTGGCTCGGACCCTGGAGTCCACTAGAAGGACTGACACATCAGCGGCCTTGCTTGTCCCCCTTGCCAGCCTGACCCTCCTGCCCACGGGGGCCTGAGCGTCCACGCCACCCTCCCCTTCCAGATGCTGACAGACCTGAACACGTACCTCAACAAAGCCATCCCGGACACGCGCCTCACCATCAAGAAGTACCTGGACGTGAAGTTTGAGTACCTGGTACGTGGGCTGCAGCCTCTTGGTGGGAGGGCCTGGGCCTAGCCTGCTGAGGTCAGAGGCCACCGGAGATGGGCTCCTCCTCAGTCAGCTGTGTAAGGGCCGGCAGGGTGCGTCCTGCTGGCTTGGGCACAGCTGGCTGAGGATGTGGGAGCAGAGGCCTAGCGAGGTGCTGGGGTCAGACGGCAGCCTGGGCCCTGCCTGGACTGATTCAGAGGAGCCCTGGGAGCCCGGGGCGGGCAGAGCCCTTGCTCTGGACCCATTCTGACCCCACGGGAATTTTTTTTAGTTCCAGTGGATTTAGACTGGGTCACTGGTTATAAAATGGATCTTAAGGAGTTTTATGTTCAAATAATTCTGGGTCAAAGGAGCTGAGGAAAAATACTCCCCTGAGCTGCCAAGGTCCTTTGCTTCAGAACTTGTCTGAGCCTTTGATAGACCCAAGTGGAACCTGGGTCTTCAGGGGCCTCCTCGGGGTCTCTGGAACCTTCTGGCCCAGAGCATCTCTTGGGACTTGAGTGTAAGCGCTGGGCTGCCTCTCACTCCCTCCCCATCCTCCTAGTGGAGGCCCTCTGCCACCCGGAGCCTCCAGGGCAGGGCCGGTCTGAGCAAGGGGCCAGCCTCTCCCCGATGCGTCTCAGCTCGTCCCAGCTCAGGGTGCGTGGGGCCCGCAAGGCCTGGCACAGCTGCTGCCGTGGGCGGCCAAGGGGTCCAGCGTGGCACTGCGAGAAACTGGGGACATCAGGGTGGGCACCCAGGTGGTGCAGCCCCCAACAGCCTGGCCTCGCCCGCCCACAGTCCTACTGCCTGAAGGTGAAGGAGATGGACGACGAGGAGTACAGCTGCATCGTGAGTGCCGCGTCGGGCGGGGCGGGCCTGGCAGTAGAAGATGCTGGGGCAGGGCAGGGCCCTGGCAGTAGAGGGCCGTCGGGGGCCTGACCCTGGCAGTAGAGGGCTGTTGGGGGGGGCGTGGCCCTGACAGTAGTGGGCCGTGGGTGCACAGACCTTCCTGCCTGCCTCCCAGAACCCATGAGTGTCTGGCCTGCCAGGGACGCGAGGTGGGGCCCACCAGGAGAGGCCGGGGGCTTGGCCAGGCTCCTGTGTCTGGAGTTCCGGGGCTGTCGCTCCCTCCGTTGGCCTCTCCAGGCCTCAGAGAGCTGGCCAGCCTGCCGTGGAACCCCCGGCTGCCTGCTCCCAGACCCGCTGCCCTCCTGACTCTGTGGGGGCTCTTGCAGGGAACGAATGACGTTCCTCACTCCTGAGCGGCAGTCTTTTCACTTGGTCCTTTTCATATTTTTTATATCAGCGTCCAGCTGTGACTAAATATTGATTTATTTAATGTGGCATGAATCTGGGGGCTTCTGTTTGTCCTTTTCCCAAAGCTCTCCCTAAACAGTTCTAGCAGGTGCCAGGTGCTAGCATCTCAGAAATGGGGACCCGTGACCGCTTTGAAAAGCGTGTGGTGGGGGGGTGTGACCCGGTGGGTTTTCTGCAGCCTCCCCACCCCCGCCCCTGCCGGCCCAGGGTCCCTGACGTGTCCCCACCCTGGCCCCAGGCCCTGGGGGAGCCCCTGTACCGCGTGAGCACGGGCAACTACGAGTACCGCCTGATCCTGCGCTGCCGCCAGGAGGCCGCGCCCGCTTCTCCCAGATGCGCAAGGATGTGCTGGAAAGATGGAGCTGCTGGACCAGAAGCACGGTGAGGCCACGTGCCACACTCGGGCAGCCCCGGCCCTGCCCGGCGGGGTCGGGCTTGCCACCCCGCCTGATCCCATGCCCGAGCCTCCCCGAGGGTGGCGGGCCACCCAGGTGGTGCAGGCCCCAAACTGGGGACATCAGGGTGGGCACCCAGGTGGTGCAGCCCCCAACAGCCTGGCCTCGCCCGCCCACAGTCCTACTGCCTGAAGGTGAAGGAGATGGACGACGAGGAGTACAGCTGCATCGTGAGTGCCGCGTCGGGCGGGGCGGGCCTGGCAGTAGAAGATGCTGGGGCAGGGCAGGGCCCTGGCAGTAGAGGGCCGTCGGGGGCCTGACCCTGGCAGTAGAGGGCTGTTGGGGGGGGCGTGGCCCTGACAGTAGTGGGCCGTGGGTGCACAGACCTTCCTGCCTGCCTCCCAGAACCCATGAGTGTCTGGCCTGCCAGGGACGCGAGGTGGGGCCCACCAGGAGAGGCCGGGGGCTTGGCCAGGCTCCTGTGTCTGGAGTTCCGGGGCTGTCGCTCCCTCCGTTGGCCTCTCCAGGCCTCAGAGAGCTGGCCAGCCTGCCGTGGAACCCCCGGCTGCCTGCTCCCAGACCCGCTGCCCTCCTGACTCTGTGGGGGCTCTTGCAGGGAACGAATGACGTTCCTCACTCCTGAGCGGCAGTCTTTTCACTTGGTCCTTTTCATATTTTTTATATCAGCGTCCAGCTGTGACTAAATATTGATTTATTTAATGTGGCATGAATCTGGGGGCTTCTGTTTGTCCTTTTCCCAAAGCTCTCCCTAAACAGTTCTAGCAGGTGCCAGGTGCTAGCATCTCAGAAATGGGGACCCGTGACCGCTTTGAAAAGCGTGTGGTGGGGGGGTGTGACCCGGTGGGTTTTCTGCAGCCTCCCCACCCCCGCCCCTGCCGGCCCAGGGTCCCTGACGTGTCCCCACCCTGGCCCCAGGCCCTGGGGGAGCCCCTGTACCGCGTGAGCACGGGCAACTACGAGTACCGCCTGATCCTGCGCTGCCGCCAGGAGGCCCGCGCCCGCTTCTCCCAGATGCGCAAGGATGTGCTGGAAAAGATGGAGCTGCTGGACCAGAAGCACGGTGAGGGCCACGTGCCACACTCGGGCAGCCCCCGCGCCGTCCCCTGCCCGGCTCGGAGAGGTCCGGACTTGCCAGGGCTCCCGGGACAGCCCCTGGCAGAGATCCGCGTCCGACCCAAGGGGGTCGCTTCCCAGAGCATGGCTGGGGCGCAACGGTTGTGTCTGTGGGCTTCTCAAGGGGCAGTCCCCCACGCCCCGAGCCGGCGGAGGCCCGGGTCCGTGCAGGGCAGGGCGGCCCTGGCCGGCGCCCTCCCAGGCCGCGAGGGGCCGTGGGTGCAGGAAGGGAAGGCCGAGGGGGCGGCGGCCTTCGCGCAGGCGGCCCCGCCACTGGCCCCGTCCGCCCGCCTCCCGCCCCAGTCCAGGACATCGTGCTGCAGCTGCAACGCTTTGTGTCCACCATGTCCAAGTACTACGACGACTGCTACTCGGTGCTGCGGGACGCCGACGTCTTCCCCATCGAGGTGGACCTGGCCCACACCACGCTGGCCTACGGCCTCGGCCAGGACGGGCTCACTGAGGGCGAGGACGAGGAGGACGGGGACGAGGAGGACACGGCCGCCCGGGAGCCGTCCAGGGATTCTCGGGGGGCCCCGGGGCCCCTGGACAAGGGCGGGAGCTGGTGTAACTCCTGAGTGCCCCCTCGGGTGCGGATCTGGGGGGTAGGGCGCGCGGGAGGGCGCAGCACGGGTGCGGGGTGGGGCCGCCGCACTGCGGGGTGGCGCATAAAAGCCTGCTGGGTCGGGGCGCCTGCCTCCCTGCTCCTCTGTCCTGCGCAGCGCCCCGGGGGCTGCCCAGGAGGGGCTCCTGGCCGTGGCCTGGGACCTGGCGCTGGCCCCCTCCCCCTCACAGCCTCCCCAGCCGGCCAGAGAGCCTGGTCTCCGCACCTTTCTTAGGAAGGAGAAAGGGCAGAGAAGAGGGATTGGAGGTGGCAGGAGTCCAGGACCCGAGCCCCGTGAGCGCCTCCACGGGCCCCACGAGCCTGCCGAGAGGCGGGGCCTCGGGCGGCCAGCCACCCGGGGGGCAGCGTCGCCTGTCCACGCTCGCCTGGCCGCAGGCGGGCCCCACCCCTGTCCACGCTCCCCCCGGCAGCCTTATTTATTTCATCCCCTCCCTCGGCCACTTCCCTGGGGAGGGGCTGGCGCGGGGCCTGTATTGAATAAACACAGCTCAGGGCAGTCCCCACGCCCGTCCCCCGGCCGGAGGGTCCGCTGGGTCCGGGACAGCCTGGCAGAGATCCGTCCGACCCAAGGGGTCGCTTCCCAGAGCATGGCTGGGCGCAACGGTTGTGTCTGTGGGCTTCTCAAGGGCAGTCCCCACGCCCGAGCCGGCGGAGGCCCGGGTCCGTGCAGGGCAGGCGGCCCTGGCCGCCCTCCCAGGCCGCGAGGCCGTGGGTGCAGGAAGGGAAGGCCGAGGGGGCGGCGGCCTTCGCGCAGGCGGCCCCGCCACTGGCCCCGTCCGCCCGCCTCCCGCCCCAGTCCAGGACATCGTGCTGCAGCTGCAACGCTTTGTGTCCACCATGTCCAAGTACTACGACGACTGCTACTCGGTGCTGCGGGACGCCGACGTCTTCCCCATCGAGGTGGACCTGGCCCACACCACGCTGGCCTACGGCCTCGGCCAGGACGGGCTCACTGAGGGCGAGGACGAGGAGGACGGGGACGAGGAGGACACGGCCGCCCGGGAGCCGTCCAGGGATTCTCGGGGGGCCCCGGGGCCCCTGGACAAGGGCGGGAGCTGGTGTAACTCCTGAGTGCCCCCTCGGGTGCGGATCTGGGGGGTAGGGCGCGCGGGAGGGCGCAGCACGGGTGCGGGGTGGGGCCGCCGCACTGCGGGGTGGCGCATAAAAGCCTGCTGGGTCGGGGCGCCTGCCTCCCTGCTCCTCTGTCCTGCGCAGCGCCCCGGGGGCTGCCCAGGAGGGGCTCCTGGCCGTGGCCTGGGACCTGGCGCTGGCCCCCTCCCCCTCACAGCCTCCCCAGCCGGCCAGAGAGCCTGGTCTCCGCACCTTTCTTAGGAAGGAGAAAGGGCAGAGAAGAGGGATTGGAGGTGGCAGGAGTCCAGGACCCGAGCCCCGTGAGCGCCTCCACGGGCCCCACGAGCCTGCCGAGAGGCGGGGCCTCGGGCGGCCAGCCACCCGGGGGGCAGCGTCGCCTGTCCACGCTCGCCTGGCCGCAGGCGGGCCCCACCCCTGTCCACGCTCCCCCCGGCAGCCTTATTTATTTCATCCCCTCCCTCGGCCACTTCCCTGGGGAGGGGCTGGCGCGGGGCCTGTATTGAATAAACACAGCCCAGACAGCCGGGCTCTGCAGTGACCTCAGACCCTCTCTGCCCTCACGCCCCTCCTCGGCCTCCCTGACCAAACATGGGGGCAGCAGGGGTCACCGACACTCCGTTACGGCCCTGACCCCTCGCAGCCCTTCTGTGGACGAGCGCCGCTGTCCCCATTCACTGGTGGGAAACTGAGGCTCAGAAGAGGCTTGCTCCAGGCCCCGTGGAGCGCGGGACACTGGGCTTCGGACTCAGAACCTTCCAGCTCAGGAGACTCCCCGTCCCCGCCGCCCAGGCTTGCTGCCGTGGAGCCTCTTGTAGCCAGCCTCTCATCGGCGATCCTTCGGGGCTTCCAGCCGTGAACTAAATTTTCATTTGGGGGAAGGGGACCGGAAACGATCAGGAGGCCCTGAGGCCCCATGTGGGGAGAGAGTTAAGGGTGGCCCGGCCATTCCAGGCCACCTGTCCTGCCCGGGCCGAGGGGAGAGACCCAGCAGGTGGTGCCACCTAGTGCTCCGCATCAGCTTCTGAACAGCCCCGGCCCACACCTGCAGTCCTCGTGGGGTTATAAATTGAGGCCCTTGGCACTCTCAGAGTGCCCCTGCTTAGACAATGAAGACTGTGCCCATCCTGAGAAGGGAGGGGCGCGAGAGGCCGTAAGCCGTGGCCAGGGAGGGCCGTGGTGGTCTGTTCGTTAGGTCTGCATGTGCGGGTCCCGGGCAGAGACCCCCGTGGGCTCCTGGGGCAGGACTGGGAGCTTGCAGAAAGGGACAGGCTGTCACTCCACGTGTCCCCTTAGAGCCATCAGACTGCGACCCCTCCCTGAAGGGGCGGCTGGCGAGGGGGCCAAGGACACAGACGAACTGACAGCGTGGGTTCCAGCCACAGCCCCCGCGGCCCTGAGCTGCCTCCTAGCCTCCCAGGCCTCGGTTTCCCCACCTGTGGGTGTGGCTTGTGAGGGCACCCACCTCCTTGGGTCAGTACGAGGACTGCGTGAGTTAGCCTTCGTGAAGAGCTGAGCGTGGCGCCTGGCACAGCCCGTGCTGAGCACTGAATGAGATGCAGTCACTGCTCTGGTGGCTTGTGGGAAACCGCAGGCACGGTGTCAGCGGGCCAGCCATCTGTGGGGCTCCCCGCACCCTCCCGATGGAAAGTGAGACCAGTGGGGTAGGTTCTCCCAAGGAGTCTGATGAACGGAGCCACCAGCCCTGGTCCCAGTGCTGGTGGTTTGCAGGGAGGCAGGCCAGGAGAGGGCTATCTCCTTTGCGGGAAGCAGGTGAACACGGAGAAAACACATCCCTAAGCCTTCCAGCGAGGGTGTGGCCTGGAGCTCCCTGCACTCGACTCACAGGGCCACGGAGAGGAGGACTCTGGCGGCCCAGTGGTTAAGACTCTGCCTCGCGGTGCAAGGGCCGCGAGTTCAGTCCCTGGTCAGGAACTGAGATCCCCCATGCTGCGGAGCGGGTAAGCCCACCACGCCGCTTCTGAGCCCTGCAGCACAACTGGAGGGTCCAAGCCAGCAACAAGAAGAGATCTGGCACGACACGAGGACGGTCCTGCCTGTGACAACTAAGACCCAGTGCAGTCAAAAAAAAAAAAAAACAACCTGCCATTGAGGAGCTGTCCCCATGACTCCCTGGGAGATGGAGGAGCTGAGGCCAGGGCAGCATTGTGTCCACAGGGACACGTGGTCAGAGCAGAGGCCCAGCACGCCCGCGTTCATCCCCTGGAGAGGGGAGACCCGGCTCTCAAGACAGAGGAGAGGGTCCCTCTCAGAAAGGCGAGGGGCAGGGCAGGTGCCGTTTCTTCCACCCTCAGCCCCCAGCTCTCCCAGCCGCCACAGGATGGGCTAAGGGGTCACACACTCTCCTGTGTGTGAGAGGAGCCAGGATCCGGCCCGCCTGCCGCCCTGGGGCCTGCGCTTTCTCTGCTCTGGGCCTCCAGCGGCAGGTGCTGCCGGCTTCGCGGGCAGCTCCAGCCGCAGGGCCACCTTCCCTGCCTCCTCCACCACTGCCGTTTCCTCCCCAACACCCACCGGTCCAGTCTGTGAGTCCCCAGGAGGGCCCAGCCCACGGCTAGGGAGGCAGGAACAGGCTCTGTCCGCTCAGCTTTATGAACTTTAGATTCACACAGGCCTGGACCCCGCCGTGCACAGTGGCCTCACTGGCAGGACTGGGGCCACTGGGCAGTTGAGGGTGGTAGCTCCCCGCGTGGAGCCCAGAGGGGACCCCAGGGGTACCTCCCGGGTGCCAGGCCCTGCTGGGACAGCCAGGGCGCTCAGAGGGGATGCCCCACTCCCGAAGTCCCCGCCACCCTGGGCTACACAGACTCCGGGTCCAGCCCTGGCTCTGCCTCCACCTCCGGCCCCGAGAGCCCAGTCCCCGGGCTGGGCACCTCCACCGCCTCGAGGCTGCCGGGCTCCTCGGCCCCAGTGGGTGGGGGCTCGGAGTCCACTTCGGCCTCAGCGTCCTCCCCGTCGCTGGCCCCGCCCTCCGAGCCTGGGCTGGGCGGGGCGTCCTTGGAGCGGCGCAGGCAACAGGTGGTGGCGACAGCCATGAAGATCCCGGCCAGGGCCACCTCGGAGCCGGCCAGGTAGAAGATGATCTCGTAGTTCTTCAGCGCGTCCACCAGGCGGCCTGCGGGGAGGGCAGACAGGGAGGTGAGGTCAGGCGGGGCAGCGGGCGCCGTGCACACACCCCCGCCCCGCGCACACACGCCCCCGCCCCCGCCCCTCCACACATACAGGGACGTGCTCTTGGCGAGGCTCACGGGTAACACACACACGCCTGCATCTTGCTTTCCTGTTTTACAGATGCAAAAACACATGACAGTTCTGCCTTAAAACTGTCACTTCACCTCCCTGGACCTCAATTTCTTAAGTGACACGGGGCTTCCCCAGTGGCTCAGCGGTAAAGAATCCACCTGCCAGGCAGGAAACAAGGGTTCTGTCCTTGGGTTGGGAAGATCCTCTGGAGGAGGGCATAGCGACCCTCCCCGGTATTCCTGCCTGGAGAATCCCAAGGACAGAGGAGCCCTGCAGTCCATGGGGTCGCTGAGAGTCGGACACGACTGAAGTGACTCAGCAGCGGCACATGGGGCCTTTGGGGAGGCAGCACGTCACGGATTACAAGGGCCCTCCTGTCCCCTGGATTCACAGGCCACAAGTACCCTGGGACTGGCCCAGCTGGGGATAGCTGACCTGGGAGTGGGGGCGGTTCTGGGCGCAGTGCTGCTCTCCTGGGCGCTGAGCACTTGCTTTTCCCACATAGCCTCCCTGGTCTTTGGGGGCCTGGCTCAGTTCTCTCCCCACTCCCAGGAGGCCCCGTGTAGCCCAGCCTGAACTAGCACTAACACTGGGGCTGGAGGGAGGACTTGTGCAGAGATACTCCTATTTTCCTCTCTGGATTCCAGGTTTTCCGTCACAGGTAAATGTTACTTTCATACTCAGCAAAATCTTTTTTTATACCCCCAGCCATGTTGCGTGGCTTGCAGGATGCTCGTTCCCTGACCAGGGATTGAACTCAGATCCCCAAAGTGAAAGTGCACTGTCCTAACCACTGGACTACCAAGGAGTTCCCGCGGCAGAATCTTTCAACTGCAAATAGTTCCCCTAAAGTGTGATTCCTCAGTGGGCTCTCCGCTCTCTCAGAGGTATCCTTGTGGCAATCCACACCAGGCTGTGACCCCTCGCTATGTATCTCAGCGGCCTCAGGGAGCTTCCCTGGTGTGCCTCAAGCCAGCTGTGCACCTGGGCCCCTGTGAGCAGTATCCCAAACTTGCCTTCCTGACCCCAGCCAGTCCCATCCCACACGCTGTGGTCTTCCTCACTGTCTTCTCACCCCACGTGCCTTCTCTGCCTATTAGATCCCCTCTCAGGGCCCACGAGAAAATAGAAGACAAAGCTCTGAGCCTCTGGCTGGTTTCGTAGCTTTGGGTGGTGGGCTCGGGAGCTGTGCAGTTCCCACGGGGTCAGGTGAGTTTGCAAAGCTTGGTGAGGGCACTCAGCTGGCCCGGCCCATGTCATTTGCAGCCCGGGCCCCAGCAAAGGTGGCCCTGTCCTCGCTCCATCCTGCACCCTGTGACCTCAGCTCTCTCCTGCTCTCAGGCAGGCTTCCTGCCATTTCAGTGATAACCGGGTGACCCAGGAAGGCACTGGGCGACCTCCTCCTTTCTGATCCTAGCTTCTGCCTGACTCGTATAGGGCCAAACACACCCTGTGCCCTCTCCTGTGGAGTCCTGCCTGCCCTGAAAGGACACCTTCGTGCTGGCCGGAGGGAGCCTTCCCCTACTGCCTCATCACGGCGACTTCCTGTGCGAGTATTGAGCGCCCAGCAGCCAGTGTGCTCAGTGGAAGACCCCAGCGCCCTGTCTCCCTGAGCATAGTGAGCACCCCGACTCTGTTCCTGGTTCCCCAAGAACACTCCCTATTCCAGTCACCCCCTAGAGGCTGGGGAGACCAATCGCTCCCAGACGCAGTGTTTCCAAGATGCCGGCGTTAAGCTCTGGGCAGGGCTCGCCTCTGATTCTGGGCCTCGTGCGTGGCCTCTGTGCCTCTCTGCAGAAGGAGCATCAGCACCTGCACGTTCCTGACCAGGATTGACCTCAGATCCCCAAAGTGAAAGTGCACTGTCCTAACCACTGGACTACCAAGGAGTTCCCGCGGCAGAATCTTTCAACTGCAAATAGTTCCCCTAAAGTGTGATTCCTCAGTGGGCTCTCCGCTCTCTCAGAGGTATCCTTGTGGCAATCCACACCAGGCTGTGACCCCTCGCTATGTATCTCAGCGGCCTCAGGGAGCTTCCCTGGTGTGCCTCAAGCCAGCTGTGCACCTGGGCCCCTGTGAGCAGTATCCCAAACTTGCCTTCCTGACCCCAGCCAGTCCCATCCCACACGCTGTGGTCTTCCTCACTGTCTTCTCACCCCACGTGCCTTCTCTGCCTATTAGATCCCCTCTCAGGGCCCACGAGAAAATAGAAGACAAAGCTCTGAGCCTCTGGCTGGTTTCGTAGCTTTGGGTGGTGGGCTCGGGAGCTGTGCAGTTCCCACGGGGTCAGGTGAGTTTGCAAAGCTTGGTGAGGGCACTCAGCTGGCCCGGCCCATGTCATTTGCAGCCCGGGCCCCAGCAAAGGTGGCCCTGTCCTCCCCTCCATCCTGCACCCTGTGACCTCAGCTCTCTCCTGCTCTCAGGCAGGCTTCCTGCCATTTCAGTGAAAACCCGGGTGACCCAGGAAGGCACTGGGCGACCTCCTCCTTTCTGATCCTAGCTTCTGCCTGACTCGTATAGGGCCAAACACACCCTGTGCCCTCTCCTGTGGAGTCCTGCCTGCCCTGAAAGGACACCTTCGTGCTGGCCGGAGGGAGCCTTCCCCTACTGCCTCATCACGGCGACTTCCTGTGCGAGTATTGAGCGCCCAGCAGCCAGTGTGCTCAGTGGAAGACCCCAGCGCCCTGTCTCCCTGAGCATAGTGAGCACCCCGACTCTGTTCCTGGTTCCCCAAGAACACTCCCTATTCCAGTCACCCCCTAGAGGCTGGGGAGACCAATCGCTCCCAGACGCAGTGTTTCCAAGATGCCGGCGTTAAGCTCTGGGCAGGGCTCGCCTCTGATTCTGGGCCTTCGTGCGTGGCCTCTGTGCCTCTCTGCAGAAGGAGCATCAGCACCTGCACTTCCCAAGGCCCCTGTGCCGTCGGCGGGCATGACCCGTGCTGAGTTCTTCCTGGCACATTTCCTGGCATTTCCATCCCCACCTGAGCTGGTGGTACCTCTTAGAGGGGAAGCTAACCCGTCGTGGGAAGGGGGGCGTAACCAGGCTCTCTCCTCCGATGGATCCCTCCCCCTCCCTCATGCCTGGATGCTCCATCCGGGATAAGGAGCGGCTTCCCTCGGACCCAGGGGCCCTCTCCACGTCGCCGTCTCCTCCTGGGGGGCGCACCGGCAGAGGGCGGTCCGATGAGCACAGCCACAGCCTCGAGGAGCAGCACCAGGCCCAGGGCGCTGGGGAATCGGGGCGCGCCCACAGCCGCCATGAGCACCTCGAACTGCAGGGCGCCCACCATGCCGTAGGAGAGGCCGAAGGCGATGCAGAAGGCGACAAGGGCGCCGTAGGTGCGCGCCCGCGCGCTGCTCAGGTCCGTGAGCCCGTTGGCCAGCAGGGCCAGGCTGAAGAGGTAGGCGACGCGCGGCCGCAGGCGCGCCAGCCCGGCCAGGGCGCCGCACGCCGGCCGCGCCACGATGTCGACGAAGCCCACGATGGAGAGCAGGAAGGCAGCCTCGGCGTCAGGCACGCCCGCGTCCTTGGCGTAGTTCACCAGCAGGATGGCGGGCACGAAGAGCCCGAGCGCCATCAGGAACTTGGTGACCGCGTACACGGCGAAGGCGCGGTCGGCGCACACGCTCACGTCCAGCAGGCGCCGGCGGGGCCGGCCCGCAGGGGGCGCCTCGCGCACGCGCAGCCCCGCCCCGGCGGCCGCCGCCTCCCCGGGCGCCTCGGCGGCGCTGGGCCTGCGCGGCCGCGGGCCGGGCCCCGGGGGCGGCCGCATGACGGCGCCGCACGCGCAGCAGTTGAGCAGCAGCCCGCCGAGCAGCAGGAAGCCGCCGCGCCAGCCGAAGTGCTCCAGCAGCTGCTGGCCGAGCGGCGACAGCGCGGACAGGAACACGGGGCTGCCGGCCGCCGCCAGCCCGTTGGCCAGAGGCCGCCGCCGCTCGAAGTACAGCCCCAGCATGATGAGCGACGGCTGGAAGTTGAGGGCCAGGCCCAGGCCTGCGGGCGAGGCGGCGCTGTGCCGGGCCCTCCGAGAGGGGCGAGCTCCCCTGCACCCGTCCAGGGCGGACAGCCCAAGGGCTAGGGCGAACTCAGCCGAGGGACGAGGACCACCCCCCATGGGGACACTGGGGCCACGGTCTGCGGACTCCACCTGCACCCCACCCACGCCCCCACAGCGGGAGAGCCGTGGGCGCCCTCACCTGTGAGCACCCCCGCTGTCAGGTACAGCTCCACGAGGCGCGTGGCGAAGGACGCCAGGATCATGCCCGCCGAGGCCAGCAGCCCGCCCACCAGCATCACCGGGCGACATCCAAAACGGGTCACGAGGATGCTGGACACCGGGCCTGTGGGCAGGGCAGGGTCACCAATCGGGCTGGCCCCTCTCTGGTCGACTCTTCAGGCTTTGTCCGTCCCAGCCGTGAGAGATGGCATGAAGGAATGAGGTCACTCGCCCCGGTTCAGAGAGGGCAGGGTCTTGGCCAAGGCCACACAGCTTGGCTGGGACACGCCAAAGAGCCCTGCGGGGGTGCAGGGGAGGAGCCTGCACTGGTCCCCAGCCCTCCCGAGAACACAGAACATGTAGCAGAAGGGACCCCATTCCCTTATCATCATCTCGGCTGGGATCGCAGGTGGAGCTGACTTCCTCCCCAGGCTTCCTGCTTGGCCAGGACGACTCCAGCGTCTCCCCACCCCACAGGTGGTTAGGGCTTTGGGATTAGGAACCTTAGTTAGATCTCAGTTTCCCCACCTGTAACTTAGGTGGGTCTTTTGGGGCCGTTCCAGCTGCCCGAGCTTGCCAGGCCAGGCACCTGGGTGCGGCTCCGCCTCTGGCCGCTACTCCCCTCCTCTGGTTTCCCCAAGAAGGAAGCGGTTTCCACGCCCTCCCCAGGGGCCTGGGGGCTGCTCATGGGGTCAGATGCTGCCTGGGCCTAGGGAAGGGGAGAGGGGCCCCGGAGGGGCGCTGACCCGTGCCGTAGAGCATGGCGAGCATGACGGACGACACCCAGGCCGTGTCGCTGTAGCCCGCGCCGAAGTCGCGCATGAGCGCGCGGAAGAAGACGCTCACGGCCTTGGGGAAGCCATAGGCGAAACCGGTGATCACGAAGCAGGCGCCCAGCACGGCCCAGCCCCAGCCACCGTCTGGGGGGCCGGGGCCTCGCCGGGGGCCTCTAGTGCCCATCGCCGCCGCCTCGGCTGGAGCAGAGGGGACAAGAGGGAGTGGCGAGCGTCTGTAGCCCGGACAGGAAGGGGGTTTGGAAGCCCAGCGAGGGGACGCCGAGGCACGGAAGTGCCCGCGTGAGCCCCGCTCAGGGAAGGGAGCCAGGAGCGGAAGCCATGGTAGAACCTCAGCCCGCACCTCCCCTCCTCCAAGGGCCGTGAAGGATGAGGGGAGGCTAACAGTCCGCACCCGAGTCTTGACTTCCGGAAGGCTCCCTCCGGAGGGCACTCCTTGTCCCTCAGGACCTGGTAGTGTCAGGAGAGGGGGGTCGGATGAGTGGCAGAGACTGACTGGAGGCATGTGAGGGGACCCACGAGATCGCCTGTGAGGGACTCAGGACAAAGGGACAAGCGCAGTGGAGAGGCAGCCAAGCCCAGCTGCAAACTAGGCAGCGCTCATGTTCCTCCTTGGCCTGGGGTATTTTCTTAATTTTTCTCAATCGGGAATATCTATTGTCATTTAGAACATTTGGAAAGAAAATCAAAGCGTGTTGCAACATCATCAGCCTTGTCTCAGCAGCCAAGGGAGCTGAGTTCCTATTCGTCCCAGCTTAGGCAAGGATTTGCTCTGTGACTTGGGCAGGTCCCCTCCCCTTGACTGAGCCTCAGTTTTCCCACCTGTAAGATGGGTGATTGATCATCCCAGGTCTGCCAGGGGTCTTGGTGGGAGGTGGTCAGATCTCTGGCTCCACGGGGCAGATGGGGGCCTTTGAAGGGTCACTGGAAGAAAGACCCTCTCCCTCCAAATCCTTAGCATCCCCCGTTCTCTTCACACCCCCTGAGCTCCACACAAGGATTCACACAGCAGACCAGGAAAGGGACCTGGGTGGACCCGCCCAAGGTGGGACAGAAGTCTCCCTCCCTTCTGCAACCCTTCTGCACTGAGGTCTCCCTCCTGGCCTTGGGTAATGCCAAGGGCCCGGTGGGTGTCCGGGGCTCTGCCCCTCGCCCCAGAACCAAGTTCTGGCTTCTCCTGAGTCCGGCTGCAGCCAGTCGAGGACCAGGACAAGAGGTGGTCCGGGCAGCCCTCCCCCGACTCTTACCTGAGCTGTCCCGTGGGTTTGGGCGTCCAGCCTCGCATCTCCTGAGGCCTGCAGGGAGGGGCCCGCCCACTGGCTCCCCTGTGTAAGCCTAGCCTGGGGGGGCCACAGCTGATGACTCCCAGGCTTCCTGCAGGTCGTCGCTGGCTGGACTCTTTGACGGCGGCTCGCTCCCCCAAGCCTGGGGCTTAGTGCTCCCCCACCCCCGTCCCCTCTAAGAGGCTTTCCCCTGGGAGCTGGGAGGGGAGAAGGGACAGGGCAGTGGCCACAGCACAGGGCCACCCAGGCTCCATGGTGGGGCTCCCTGTCCCAGGCCGGTCCAGGGAGAGCTAGGGATCGGTGGGGCCCCTTTATCTCCTGGAACCTCGGGCAGAGGACACACACAGCCCTGCCCTGTGGGGTCCTGCTGGTGCACGGGCCACAGCTCTGCCCTGGAGAGACCCCACCAGCCCTAATCACCTCAGCCACCCACCCCCGGGCCACATTCCAGGCAGGAGGGCCCTCCGTGGCTTTGCCCTGGATCAGGCTAATCCAGGCCGGATAGCCTGGAACTTGAGGGGGTGGAGAGGGGCCAGAACAAAGGGTGCTGTGTCCCAGGGCGCCCGAGGTGTCCCAGGCCTCAGCCTGGGGAGCCCACAACAGACACGAGCCTGAGCAGAGACAGGGGATGCAGCTTCCGGGAGTTACGGCAGACCTGAAGACCGGCCGCGACGTCCCCACTGACTCAATGGGAGAGACTCTACCTGCCAGTGTGGGGGAGTCAGGGTCAGCCCCTGGTTTGGGGGGCTCCCTGGAGAAAGAAATGAAACTCAATGGGGTCCAGACTCACCCTGCCAGTCTGTGGGGCTCGGCGTCCACACAAGGATTCACACAGCAGACCAGGAAAGGGACCTGGGTGGACCCGCCCAAGGTGGGACAGAAGTCTCCCTCCCTTCTGCAACCCTTCTGCACTGAGGTCTCCCTCCTGGCCTTGGGTAATGCCAAGGGCCCGGTGGGTGTCCGGGGCTCTGCCCCTCGCCCCAGAACCAAGTTCTGGCTTCTCCTGAGTCCGGCTGCAGCCAGTCGAGGACCAGGACAAGAGGTGGTCCGGGCAGCCCTCCCCCGACTCTTACCTGAGCTGTCCCGTGGGTTTGGGCGTCCAGCCTCGCATCTCCTGAGGCCTGCAGGGAGGGGCCCGCCCACTGGCTCCCCTGTGTAAGCCTAGCCTGGGGGGGCCACAGCTGATGACTCCCAGGCTTCCTGCAGGTCGTCGCTGGCTGGACTCTTTGACGGCGGCTCGCTCCCCCAAGCCTGGGGCTTAGTGCTCCCCCACCCCCGTCCCCTCTAAGAGGCTTTCCCCTGGGAGCTGGGAGGGGAGAAGGGACAGGGCAGTGGCCACAGCACAGGGCCACCCAGGCTCCATGGTGGGGCTCCCTGTCCCAGGCCGGTCCAGGGAGAGCTAGGGATCGGTGGGGCCCCTTTATCTCCTGGAACCTCGGGCAGAGGACACACACAGCCC
Organism: Tragulus kanchil; assembly: GCA_022376925.1. Classification (NCBI taxonomy): domain Eukaryota; kingdom Metazoa; phylum Chordata; class Mammalia; order Artiodactyla; family Tragulidae; genus Tragulus; species Tragulus kanchil. The sequence continues at coordinate 180,032,830 of JAIOJX010000004.1, read as the reverse complement.
TGCCCTGTGGGGTCCTGCTGGTGCACGGGCCACAGCTCTGCCCTGGAGAGACCCCACCAGCCCTAATCACCTCAGCCACCCACCCCCGGGCCACATTCCAGGCAGGAGGGCCCTCCGTGGCTTTGCCCTGGATCAGGCTAATCCAGGCCGGATAGCCTGGAACTTGAGGGGGTGGAGAGGGGCCAGAACAAAGGGTGCTGTGTCCCAGGGCGCCCGAGGTGTCCCAGGCCTCAGCCTGGGGAGCCCACAACAGACACGAGCCTGAGCAGAGACAGGGGATGCAGCTTCCGGGAGTTACGGCAGACCTGAAGACCGGCCGCGACGTCCCCACTGACTCAATGGGAGAGACTCTACCTGCCAGTGTGGGGGAGTCAGGGTCAGCCCCTGGTTTGGGGGGCTCCCCTGGAGAAAGAAATGACAACCCACTCCACTGGTCTTGGCTGGGAAATCCCATGGGCAGAGGAGTCGCTCAGTTGTGTCCAACTCGCTGCAACCCCATGGACTGTAGCCCATCAGGCGCCTCTGTCCAGCGGAGGCTCCAGGCAAGAGTACTGGAGTGGGTGGCCACGCCCTCCTCCTGGGAATCTTTCCAACCTAGGGATCAAACCCAGGTCTGCTGTGTTGCAGATGGGTCCTTTACCATCTGAGCCACAAGGGAAGCCCACAAACACTGGAGTGGGTGGCCATGCCCTTCTCCAGGGGATCTTCCCCACCCAGGAATCGAACCGAGGTCTCCTGTACTGCAGGCAGATTCTTTTCCATCTGAGCCACCAGGCCCTACAAGCTCAAAAGACTTGCTTAAAATGAGGGCTGTGAGGATCTGGGAGCGGGTGAGGCCTCCCAGGGGACCCCCCATCACCTTCAGGACCTACTGGACTCTCTCCAGTAGGAACTCTCCGTCCCAACCTGCCCCGCCCTGTCCCCCAAATCAGACTCGGCCAGTCCCACTGCCATGTCTCACTTGCTTTATTTCTCCCCGTTTACAAAGGCTGAACAGGGAGGTGCGCAGGGTGGGAGAGGGGGTGTGCAGGGGGCTCCTCCCCACTGGGACAGATAGGGGAAGAGGCTGCGGGGCGCAAGGTAGGCTCCCAGGGAGAGTCTGGGGTCCCTGGAGGGGAAGAAATGGTTCTGTCTCCCAATTCTGCCTGCTTTCGTTGGAAGGCCCCAAACCCTGGTGCCCTTGGAACTGCTCAGGCTGGGGTGTGGACTGGGACAGGCGGCCACCCCTGGCACCAGGGCCCCAGCTCCTTGGATCCACTGCTGCTGCTGTTGCTGCCGCCAGCTCTGGGCAGCCCCTGGGCAGGTGTCGGGGGACGACCTCAGGCTCCTGCCGGAGGAAAGCTCCTTAGCGGATGAGAGGCGCTGACCGGTCATTGGTGACGGTGGGACGCAGCTTTACGGTGGCGAAGGGGTTCGTACCCCTGTGAGGGGAAAGGAGGGAGTGAGAGGGGCCAGGTCTCCAGCTGGCTGTGGATCCAGGGAAGGCATCTGGGCATCTGAGCCAGGTGTCTACCCATCTGCATTCCCTGTCGGGTGACCTCCGCTCACGCCCACGCTGTCTCCCCCACAGCCCTCTGCTGAGCCGGCCCCCTGTGGGCTCGCTCGAGGACTCACCGAGGGAAGAGTTCTGGGGGTTGCTGCTCCCAGGACATAAGTTTCTGCAGTGATTGGGGAGGGTGGGTCAGGTTTGGTGGGGAAGGAGCAAGCAGGCCGCTGCCCCGATTCCCCACTCCAGTAGGAGAGAGGGCTCCCACGAGGCCCCTGCAGTGCCAGGCTTCTGGGAGACGAAGTCCGGCATTCAGAAACCCCAAATGCTGTGGGTTTTAGACTTGAGGAGCCTCTGGGCCAGGCTACCGTCTCCCAGGGCTAAAACACTGCCCCCAGGGGATATTTTTCCAGTGCTCCCAGCAGGACCCTGGGGCTCCCCTCTGGTAGAGGAACCCTCCCCTCACTCAACTCCAGACTCAGAAGCCCCTCCCGCCCCTCCCTGCACAGATGGGCAGGCGGAGGCTGGGGTGGGCGGGCCCCGCCCCCCCAGAAGTCAGTGGCAGGGCAGGCAGGGTTCCCCGGTCTCCAGTCTCCCCGCCCACTGGACCACCCCAGGGTGAGGGCAGGCTGGGCGGGGCCCACCTTGACGTCGCTGGCCACCCCCGTGCTGCCCATGCTGCTTCGGCGGCTGCCAGGCAAGGGCGCAGGTGCGGGGCTGGGGGTGCGGCTCGGGACCCGGCTTGGGGTTCGGGAGCGGGGCTGGCCATCCCAGTAGTCAGAGGATACTGTGGAGGTGCCTGGCCCGTCCAGGAGGTCATCCAGGCTGTGGCTACCCCGGAGTGGGTAGGACCTGAGTCCCGAGAAAGGGGAAGGGAAGGGGGTCAGAGGTCAGGCCCTGCTGCTGCCGATCCCATCTGCTGGGCCCTTGGCCGTCCTACGTCCTCTTCCCCTGCCCCTGGCATGGGGGCAGTCCTGAGAGGAGGCAGAGAGATGGACCCGATGACCTTCACATGTCATGAAGTGGGGCACCTTTCTCCAGGGGTCAAAGCAGACTGGGCTCCCTCAGGACTTCGGCTCAGAGATGCCCTCCTTGGTGGGCAGGGCCACCCCCCACTGGGGTCCTCACCCTCTGACCACAGCGGTACCTGGAAGGCAGCTCACTCATAGGGCTCATGGAGTTCATGGAGGTCACCGGGTTCAAGGGGTTTGCGGGGTTCATGGAGGTCACCGGGTTCAGGGGATTCATGGGCAGTTCCTCCAAAGGCTTCACATAGGCCTCGGGGAACCAGCCGCTCCTGCAGGGTGGAAGCACAAGGCCCGAGAGCAGCGATCAAAATGCCACTTCCAAGAGGAGCGGACGCTCGCTGCACTGCTGTGTGCCCGGCCTGGCTCAGAGAGGAGCCCATTTCTTTCTCTGCAGAAGGCCTTTGCTGACGCTCAAAGCCACCCGCCCAGACTCACGGGTCCCACCAGGGGCTGGGGCGCTTTAGCGAGGAGGACCTGGAGATCTGAGAAGAATGTGTGAGGAGGTCCCTTTCATGCCCTCCTTGCTGAGCACCCACCACACCATGGAGAGCCAGACGCAGTCCCTGCTCCCCCAGGGCTCCCAGCCTGGCAGGGAGACAGATGCACCGTCAGATGGCTATAAGGATGCTACCAAGGGGAGAGGGTGGGGAGGGGGACCTCAGGCAGCCTAGGAGCCCAGAGGAAGGGGCGCTGGAGCCAGGAGTGCTGGCTACTAACCCTCCTCCCGAGGCCCTTGGGTTCCAGGGACCTCGGGCCCTCTACGCACAGAGCCTTTGTCTGGCTGGAAGCCCACACTGCTCCTTCAGAGCAGCTAGGGCTGAAGAAGAGGCGCTGCCATCCGTGTGCCCTGGCCTCGTCAGATTCCACGGAACCCATCAGATTCTTGCAGAACTTCCAAGGAACGCGGTCTCCGCAGAGCCGCCTTGAATCCTCCAAATCTGATCGACAACATTCTCACCTAAAGGTACCTGGAAGCTGTTTCAACTCAACTGACAGAATAAAACCACTTCAGAACGGTGTACTTCTGTTTTCACCAGAAAACGCCTACTGATGAAACTCACAATCGTTCTCCCTAACCTCAGTCACAGAAAGAATCAAGATGACCCAGGAGTGTGGCCTGAGACCTCTGACGGGGGTGGTTTGATAATCAGGTCCCAGGAGGTGTGCTACACACCTGTTTGGGGAACGTTCAGGGCGGCACCCTGCTGCCCTGTGACCAGGGTCTGCAGAGCAGGGGTCTGTCCCCCAGTCCTGTTCTTGTTTGACAGGCTCTACCTGTCAGCTCCTCCTTCTGTTTCTGACCCATGCAGTCACCTGCCACCCGCCTGTCTCTCCATACATCATGCCCAGCACGGGCCACGCATCCGTGATCCACGTGGGCACCTGTCCAAGGAACCCCGTCCACTAGTCCACTAGCTTGCTGCAGCCAGGCCGTGCCCCTACCGGGTGTTATGGGCAAGAGACTGTGTGATGCCCACTGCCCACCCGTGCTAAGAGAGAGGGATGGATGAACTGAGCACTGACAGGCGTCACCGGCTGCACGTGAGGGTGCTCGCCCTGTGGGTCAGGGGATGGTCCTGCCAGCAGATGGGTCGATGGAAGGGGCCTGGGAAGACACACGGATGGGGGTCGGTTTGTAGACTAACTGGAGAGGTGTATGAGTGGGTTGATAAAGGGGGGCAGTGGCAAGCTGCCCTCTTCCGATTCTCCTCCAGACTGCCGCGACTGCAGCGTGCTTCCCCGTTTCCCCCTCCTACCCTTGGGGTCAAATGAGATACCACCTCACACCCGTCAGAATGGCCATCAACAAATCGACAGACAATAAATGCTGGAGAGGGTGCGCAGAAAAGGGAACCCTCTTGCATTGCTGGTGGGAATGTAAACTGATACAACCTCTATGGAAGACAATATGGAGATTCCTTAAAAAACTAAAAATAGAAGCACCCTATGACCCAGCAATCCCACTATTAGGCCTATATCCTGATGAAATCAAAACTGAAAGAGGCACCTGTACCCCAATGTTCATTGCAGCTCTCTATACAATAGCCAGAACATGGAAGCAACCTAGATGTCCATCGACGAATGAATGGATACAGAAGCTGTGGTACATATATATAATGGAATACTACTCAGCTGTTAAAAGAAATGCAGAAGACTCAGTCCTAATGAGGTGGCTAGCTCTAGAACCTATCATAAAAAGTGAAGTAAGTCAAAAAGAGAAAGACAAGTACAGTATACTAACTCATATATATGGGATCTAGTAAGATGGCTGCTCAGAAAACGCCTCCCCTGATGAAACTCACAATCGTTCTCCTAACCTCAGTCACAGAAAGAATCAAGATGACCCAGGAGTGTGGCCTGAGACCTCTGACGGGGGTGGTTTGATAATCAGGTCCCAGGAGGTGTGCTACACACCTGTTTGGGGAACGTTCAGGGCGGCACCCTGCTGCCCTGTGACCAGGGTCTGCAGAGCAGGGGTCTGTCCCCCAGTCCTGTTCTTGTTTGACAGGCTCTACCTGTCAGCTCCTCCTTCTGTTTCTGACCCATGCAGTCACCTGCCACCCGCCTGTCTCTCCATACATCATGCCCAGCACGGGCCACGCATCCGTGATCCACGTGGGCACCTGTCCAAGGAACCCCGTCCACTAGTCCACTAGCTTGCTGCAGCCAGGCCGTGCCCCCTACCGGGTGTTATGGGCAAGAGACTGTGTGATGCCCACTGCCCACCCGTGCTAAGAGAGAGGGATGGATGAACTGAGCACTGACAGGCGTCACCGGCTGCACGTGAGGGTGCTCGCCCTGTGGGTCAGGGGATGGTCCTGCCAGCAGATGGGTCGATGGAAGGGGCCTGGGAAGACACACGGATGGGGGTCGGTTTGTAGACTAACTGGAGAGGTGTATGAGTGGGTTGATAAAGGGGGGCAGTGGCAAGCTGCCCTCTTCCGATTCTCCTCCAGACTGCCGCGACTGCAGCGTGCTTCCCCGTTTCCCCCTCCTACCCTTGGGGTCAAATGAGATACCACCTCACACCCGTCAGAATGGCCATCAACAAATCGACAGACAATAAATGCTGGAGAGGGTGCGCAGAAAAGGGAACCCTCTTGCATTGCTGGTGGGAATGTAAACTGATACAACCTCTATGGAAGACAATATGGAGATTCCTTAAAAAACTAAAAATAGAAGCACCCTATGACCCAGCAATCCCACTATTAGGCCTATATCCTGATGAAATCAAAACTGAAAGAGGCACCTGTACCCCAATGTTCATTGCAGCTCTCTATACAATAGCCAGAACATGGAAGCAACCTAGATGTCCATCGACGAATGAATGGATACAGAAGCTGTGGTACATATATATAATGGAATACTACTCAGCTGTTAAAAGAAATGCAGAAGACTCAGTCCTAATGAGGTGGCTAGCTCTAGAACCTATCATAAAAAGTGAAGTAAGTCAAAAAGAGAAAGACAAGTACAGTATACTAACTCATATATATGGGATCTAGTAAGATGGTCATGATAACACATGCAGTGAACTCATGGAAAAACAGAGAATAGACATAAGGACACAGTGAGAGGGAGACACAGAGGAAGTAACATCGAAACCTATACTGGCACGTGTGGAAAAGATAGCTATGGTCATTGCGCTAAGGGAATAGGAGTACCTACAATCACTTGGGGCGATGGTGTGGAGGGGTGGGAGGGGGGGAACTGGGTAGGGGGAGGGTCCAGGGATATGCATATGAATGAGCTGGGAACATACATGTCGGTGAACAACAAAACTCTGTAAAATCTTTAAAATAAAGAATAATAATAAAAAAAAGGCGGCCCCAGTGTACGTTCTCAAAGGATCGCCCCGACTGCAAGGGTGAGCACACTCAGCCTGCGAGGTCCCAGCACCGCCCCTGTCCCTGGCCCACCTCCCTGTCCCGTCTCTCCTCCGAGCTTGACCGACTCAAGCAGGAAGAGGCCTCCTCGCTCCGTGTAAGGCGCACGGTAGGTGCTCAAGCAGCGGGGTTTCCGTGGTGTTCCCCCTTGTGAGAGAACCTTCCCGTCCCCATTGTCTATCATCCTCTGAAGGGCCTCCACCCTGAACCTGGTCAACAGGCTCTTCCTACCCGCGTGGGACCGATGAGGACAATGGAGTGGGATGGGCAAAGGGGAGAGCGGTCCGAGGCCCCAGGGACAGCGGCTATCCCGGAAGACGGTCGGAGCTGGAACCCAGGCCCTGCAGCCCCCCTGCCAACCCACCCTGCGCCCCCAGGTTCCCACTCACGAGGAGGAGCCCTCCAGCTTGCCATAGAGCCAGCAAAAAAAAACCTATGACCCAGCAATCCCACTATTAGGCCTATATCCTGATGAAATCAAAACTGAAAGAGGCACCTGTACCCCAATGTTCATTGCAGCTCTCTATACAATAGCCAGAACATGGAAGCAACCTAGATGTCCATCGACGAATGAATGGATACAGAAGCTGTGGTACATATATATAATGGAATACTACTCAGCTGTTAAAAGAAATGCAGAAGACTCAGTCCTAATGAGGTGGCTAGCTCTAGAACCTATCATAAAAAGTGAAGTAAGTCAAAAAGAGAAAGACAAGTACAGTATACTAACTCATATATATGGGATCTAGTAAGATGGTCATGATAACACATGCAGTGAACTCATGGAAAAACAGAGAATAGACATAAGGACACAGTGAGAGGGAGACACAGAGGAAGTAACATCGAAACCTATACTGGCACGTGTGGAAAAGATAGCTATGGTCATTGCGCTAAGGGAATAGGAGTACCTACAATCACTTGGGGCGATGGTGTGGAGGGGTGGGAGTGCGGGAACAGGGTGGGGCGAGGGTCCAGGGATATGCATATGAATGAGCTGGGAACATACATGTCGGTGAACAACAAAACTCTGTAAAATCTTTAAAATAAAGAATAATAATAAAAAAAAGGCGGCCCCAGTGTACGTTCTCAAAGGATCGCCCCGACTGCAAGGGTGAGCACACTCAGCCTGCGAGGTCCCAGCACCGCCCCTGTCCCTGGCCCACCTCCCTGTCCCGTCTCTCCTCCGAGCTTGACCGACTCAAGCAGGAAGAGGCCTCCTCGCTCCGTGTAAGGCGCACGGTAGGTGCTCAAGCAGCGGGGTTTCCGTGGTGTTCCCCCTTGTGAGAGAACCTTCCCGTCCCCATTGTCTATCATCCTCTGAAGGGCCTCCACCCTGAACCTGGTCAACAGGCTCTTCCTACCCGCGTGGGACCGATGAGGACAATGGAGTGGGATGGGCAAAGGGGAGAGCGGTCCGAGGCCCCAGGGACAGCGGCTATCCCGGAAGACGGTCGGAGCTGGAACCCAGGCCCTGCAGCCCCCCTGCCAACCCACCCTGCGCCCCCAGGTTCCCACTCACGAGGAGGAGCCCTCCAGCTTGCCATAGAGCCAGCCATTCTGGGCCTCGGGCACCAGCACCTCCACGACGTCTCCGGCCGAGAAGCGCAGCAGCGTGTGGTTGGCGCCCTCCGAGTGGGAGACCAGGGCGCGCACCCTGCGGCCGCCGCCGCCCGCGCCGCCCGGGCGCTCGCCGAAGGAGCTGGAGCGCGAGTGCGGGGCGCTGCCGCCGTAGAGCGAGGCTGCCGGGGGGCGGGAGAGCGCCGCGCCACGTCGGTGGCAAGGCCTCCCCGGCGGCTCCCCGCGATCCCTCCTGCTGCAGCGCCGCCGCGGCCCCGCGGCCCGGCCCCGGGTCCCCCGCCGGGGGCCCCGGCCCTCCCGCTGCGCTCCGGGGGCCGCCGGGGGTACTCACAGGCGGACGGCGTCCGGGGCAGGGGCCGGCGGTCGGGCTCCAGCTGGGACGCGGACCTCGCCTCGCCGGGCTCGGGGCCGTAGGAGCCGGAGCCGTGCCGGCTTCTGGGGGAGCCGAACTCTCCCAGGGGCCGCGGGGGCTGCGAGGAGACGGGCAGGGCGGGTGGGGCGGGGAGGGGCGGGCCGCGGCGCCCTAGTCCAGCCCCCACCCCCAGTCCCGGGCCTCGGCGTAGGGGTTCTCGGGCCGGCGGCCGAGCCACCACGGGGGCGCCGAGGCCGCGCCGGGGCGCAGGGATCGGCGGAGGGGCGCGGCGTAGAACGGGCCCCTCGGGGGCAGGAGGCTCCAGGCGGAGGGCGGCGGGGGCGCGAACGGCGGCGGGGGCGCGAAGGGGCGGCGGGGCCGCCCAGGGCCTCACCATGTCCAGGCGGGTGGGCGTCAGGCGGCCCGAGGGGTAGCAGGTAGGTGCTCAAGGCTTCTTTCCCTTACCTTCGTCCCCATTGTCTATCATCCTCTGAAGGGCCTCCACCCTGAACCTGGTCAACAGGCTCTTCCTACCCGCGTGGGACCGATGAGGACAATGGAGTGGGATGGGCAAAGGGGAGAGCGGTCCGAGGCCCCAGGGACAGCGGCTATCCCGGAAGACGGTCGGAGCTGGAACCCAGGCCCTGCAGCCCCCCTGCCAACCCACCCTGCGCCCCCAGGTTCCCACTCACGAGGAGGAGCCCTCCAGCTTGCCATAGAGCCAGCCATTCTGGGCCTCGGGCACCAGCACCTCCACGACGTCTCCGGCCGAGAAGCGCAGCAGCGTGTGGTTGGCGCCCTCCGAGTGGGAGACCAGGGCGCGCACCCTGCGGCCGCCGCCGCCCGCGCCGCCCGGGCGCTCGCCGAAGGAGCTGGAGCGCGAGTGCGGGGCGCTGCCGCCGTAGAGCGAGGCTGCCGGGGGGCGGGAGAGCGCCGCGCCACGTCGGGGGCAAGGCCGCCCCGGCGGCTCCCCGCGATCCCTCCTGCTGCAGCGCCGCGGCCCCGCGGCCCGGCCCCGGTCCCCGCCGGGGCCCCGGCCCTCCCGCTGCGCTCCGGGGGCCGCCGGGGGTACTCACAGGCGGACGGCGTCCGGGGCAGGGGCCGGCGGTCGGGCTCCAGCTGGGACGCGGACCTCGCCTCGCCGGGCTCGGGGCCGTAGGAGCCGGAGCCGTGCCGGCTTCTGGGGGAGCCGAACTCTCCCAGGGGCCGCGGGGGCTGCGAGGAGACGGGCAGGGCGGGTGGGGCGGGGAGGGGCGGGCCGCGGCGCCCTAGTCCAGCCCCCACCCCCAGTCCCGGGCCTCGGCGTAGGGGTTCTCGGGCCGGCGGCCGAGCCACCACGGGGGCGCCGAGGCCGCGCCGGGGCGCAGGGATCGGCGGAGGGGCGCGGCGTAGAACGGGCCCCTCGGGGGCAGGAGGCTCCAGGCGGAGGGCGGCGGGGGCGCGAACGGCGGCGGGGGCGCGAAGGGCGGCGGCGGGGCCGCCCAGGGCCTCACCATGTCCAGGCGGGTGGGCGTCAGGCGGCCCGAGGGGTAGGGCGGCCCCAGCGCGGGGCCCAGCAGGCCCGGGGAGTGGGCGCGCGACGGGCTGCGGCTGGCCTCCGACTGCTCCTTCCACAGCAGCACGCGGTTCTGGAGCATCCCCCGGGCCTGGCCGGGTGGGCACGCGGGGGTCAGCGAGGTCTGAGCAGCCCCCAGCATCCCGGGGACCCCAAAGGGGCACCCTAGACCTGGAACCTCGGGCCCTGCCAGCTGAGGATGACCAGAATTGCTGGCTGGAAGAGACCGGGGCTTGCTGCGGTCACTTTGGGGTCACACGCCGTCCAGCCCTCCCGGTCTTTTGTGGAAAGCCCCTGCGTTTTCCTGGAGGGGCTGCCCCCGGCCCCCCTCGCAGTCTGGGTGCTTTGAGTGCGGCTCCCCGAAGGCCTGAGTTGGGGATGGGCACCTACCCCAAACTAACCAAAGAACCCAGTCCTAGTACTTGCCCTGGAATAATCTGGAAGTTTTTATTCCTCACCTCATGGAGTTTGCTAAGAATCGATAGATAGAGGGAAAGCGAAGGAGAGTTCAACTAAGCAACAGAGAGTGGCAGATTTCTGAGGACAGCTTGTGTGCTGTTGGATCCAACTATTCCTGAAAGCCTTGAACTTGCCAGTGGCCAAAATGATAAACAGGTTTTGTTTAAGCCAGTTTGAGTAGCTGTCTAAAAGAAGCCTTTCAAACAGTTTTTACATTAAGTACCACTTTCCCAATATCCCCAGCGCATGGGCGTCTACTCTGTCTGTCTACCTTCAAGGACAAGAAACTCAGTGGCTGACCACATACATAGTCCATAAAAACTGAGGGTCAGGACTTCCCTGGTAGCTCAGTGGTGGAGAGCTCGCCTGCCAATGCAGGAGACACAGGTTCGATCCCTGATCTGGGAGGATCCCACATGCTGCGAAGCAACTAAGCCCTTGAGCCACAACGATGGAGCCTGTGCTCTAGAGCCTCGGAGCCGCAACTATGGAGCCAGTGTGCGGCAACTACCGAAGCCTGTGTGCCCTAGAGCCCAAGTTCCACAACAAGAGACGTCACCGCACCAAGAAGCCTGCTCACCTCAACTAGAGAGGAGGCCCCACTCCCCGCAACTAGAGAAGAGCCTGCAGCAGTGAAAACCCAGAATAACCAAAAATAAATAAATATATAAAAATTAAAAAAAAAAAAACCAACTGAAGGTCAGGGAAGGCTTTCAGTGCTAGACCTGCTGTATGTATTACTCATGTTTAAATTTTCTGTATTTTATGTTTGACATCCTCTGTGTGTGTGTGTGTGTGTGTGTGTGCTCAGTTACTCAGTTGTGTCCATGGACTGTAGCCCACCAGCCTCTCTGTCTATGGAATTTTCCAGGCAAGGATACTGGAGTGAGTTACCAGCAAAGGCTTTGACATCCTGGGGACTTGGTAATTCTGAAAAGACTGCCCCTCACAGGGCTAGGTAATTCCTAGAGATAGTCACCAATTTGCCTCTGAGCACACCTTTCATATATCCTTCCCTCGTAGTTAAGTAGGTAAAGAATCCGCCTGCAACTCCAGTTCCTGAGTCGGAAAGGTCCCCTGGAGAAGGAAATGGCAACCCACTCCAGTACTCTTGCCCGGAGAATCCTATGGACAGAGGAGCCTGGCGGGCTACAGTTCATAGAGTCGCCAAGAGTCGGGCACGACTGAAGTGACTTAGCACCATATTTCTATCCCTGGATGCACCAATCCCACTTCTAGGCATTTATTCTCGAGATCTACTTGCACGACTGCAATAAACCCAGAGAACCTGATGGTGAGGTATAAAGGCGTGTTATTGGCCAGACTTGGGCTAAGCAAGGGCTGATTCCTGGAGACAGAGGAGAAAGATACCTTACGGTGCTCTGGCACTTAGAGTTCTTTCTGATCTTCTACATTCTGCATGCCTCTATAGTTAGCAGGTAAATATTTATGCTTAACAATCTTAGGAGTTGGATCTTTTATGTCCTAAAGCTCCTAGCTGGCTCAGAAAACACACTGCCTATTCCCTCATACCTAGAGGAAGTCTGGTTCGTTCAATCAACTACTTCCTCCTGAGAGGCAATCACTCAGCAGGAAGCAACCAATAGAGAGGTCAGCTCTCCTCTGAAGGAGGGAGATGAACTGTTCAGGATACAGGCAGAAAGGACTTTCCTTCCCAAGAACATGTCTACATGGCCTACAAGTACGTAAAACATACTCTGCGTCATCAACCAGCAGGGAAAGGCAAATCAAAACTGTAATGAGATACCACTCCATATTCACTAGGATGTTAAAACCATAATGACATACTGTTCCATACTCACGAGGATGGTTATCATCAAAAAGTACCAGGGGTTTCCCTGGTGGTCTAGTGGTTAAGAATCTGTCTGCCAATGCAGAGGACACAGGTCCGATCCCTGCTCTGGAAAGATCCCACATGGCGACAGAGTCCCTGCACACAGCACGGAGTCGTCGCTCCACACAAGAGAAACAAAAGAAGCCCGTGCACTGCCACGAGGGGGAGCCCCTGCTCACCACGCTACAGGAAGCCCACAGACGGCAATGAAGACCCAGAACCGTCAAAACTAAGTAAGTAAATACATCTTTTCTTGTTGTTGTTGTTAAAGTGCCAACAAGCGTTGACAAGGATGTGGAGAAACTGAAATCTCATAAACGACTGGTGAGAATGTAAACCAGTGAAAGAGTCTAGAAGTCCCCCAAAGAGTTAATCACAGTTACCATACGACCCAGCAATTCCATGCCTATATGTCCATGAGAAATGAAAACGTGTCCACAGAAAAACTTTTACGTGGCTGCCCATAGCAGCGTCATTTGTAATAACCAAACAGCAGAGCAAGCCAGCTGATGGTGAGGTATAAAGGCGTGTTATTGGCCAGACTTGGGCTAAGCAAGGGCTGATTCCTGGAGACAGAGGAGAAAGATACCTTACGGTGCTCTGGCACTTAGAGTTCTTTCTGATCTTCTACATTCTGCATGCCTCTATAGTTAGCAGGTAAATATTTATGCTTAACAATCTTAGGAGTTGGATCTTTTATGTCCTAAAGCTCCTAGCTGGCTCAGAAAACACACTGCCTATTCCCTCATACCTAGAGGAAGTCTGGTTCGTTCAATCAACTACTTCCTCCTGAGAGGCAATCACTCAGCAGGAAGCAACCAATAGAGAGGTCAGCTCTCCTCTGAAGGAGGGAGATGAACTGTTCAGGATACAGGCAGAAAGGACTTTCCTTCCCAAGAACATGTCTACATGGCCTACAAGTACGTAAAACATACTCTCGTCATCAACCAGCAGGAAAGGCAAATCAAAACTGTAATGAGATACCACTCCATATTCACTAGGATGTTAAAACCATAATGACATACTGTTCCATACTCACGAGGATGGTTATCATCAAAAAGTACCAGGGGTTTCCCTGGTGGTCTAGTGGTTAAGAATCTGTCTGCCAATGCAGAGGACACAGGTCCGATCCCTGCTCTGGAAAGATCCCACATGGCGACAGAGTCCCTGCACACAGCACGGAGTCGTCGCTCCACACAAGAGAAACAAAAGAAGCCCGTGCACTGCCACGAGGGGGAGCCCCTGCTCACCACGCTACAGGAAGCCCACAGACGGCAATGAAGACCCAGAACCGTCAAAACTAAGTAAGTAAATACATCTTTTCTTGTTGTTGTTGTTAAAGTGCCAACAAGCGTTGACAAGGATGTGGAGAAACTGAAATCTCATAAACGACTGGTGAGAATGTAAACCAGTGAAAGAGTCTAGAAGTCCCCCAAAGAGTTAATCACAGTTACCATACGACCCAGCAATTCCATGCCTATATGTCCATGAGAAATGAAAACGTGTCCACAGAAAAACTTTTACGTGGCTGCCCATAGCAGCGTCATTTGTAATAACCAAACAGCAGAGCAAGCCAGCTGCCCATCAGTTGATGAATGGAAGTGTGGTGTATCCAGGTGGTGGGACCCTATTTGGCAGTAAGAATGGAATGGACTTTAAAAACATGATGCTTGGTGAAAGAAGCCAGTCACAAAGGGCCAAGTGCAGTATGAGTCCTTTTATATGAAATGGCCAGAAGAGGTAAATCTACAGAGACAGAAAGTAGACTGGTGGTTGCTCAAGGCAAGGGAGAATGGGAGGACAGAGAAACGACCACTAGGGGGCGTCGGGTTTTCTTAGGGGTAATGAACTATCCTGAACTTGAATGTGGTGGGACGTCCCTGGGGGGTCCAGTGGTTGAGACTCCGTGCTCCCAACGCCTAAAGATACTGCATGCCAACGAAGACCAGACACAGTCAAAGAAATAAATATTAAAAATAAAATCTTGACTTGTGGCAATGGATACACAACTCTGTGAGTATATACACCATTGAATCGTACACTTTAAACGGGTGACTTGCGTGGTGTGTGAATTACACCTCAGTAAAACTGTTTAAAGGAAGAAGGGACTTCCCTGGGGTCCGGGGTTAAGAGTTGGTGCCCCCATTGTAGGAGGCCCAGGTTCAATCCCTGACCAGGGAACTCTCATAGACCCCACATCTTGCAACTAAAGACCCCACGTGCCTGATGAAGACCCGGAGCACCTCCTCCCTGGAGGATCACTCAGTGAGAGGAGAGAGATGGGAGAAGGCCGAGCCCGGAGGCTGGGACTGGGTGCGTTGGTGACAGTGGTGGAGTATCCCGGTTCGATCCAACAAGCGTTGACAAGGATGTGGAGAAACTGAAATCTCATAAACGACAGCAATGAAGACCCAGAACCGTCAAAACTAAGTAAGTAAATACATCTTTTCTTGTTGTTGTTGTTAAAGTGCCAACAAGCGTTGACAAGGATGTGGAGAAACTGAAATCTCATAAACGACTGGTGAGAATGTAAACCAGTGAAAGAGTCTAGAAGTCCCCCAAAGAGTTAATCACAGTTACCATACGACCCAGCAATTCCATGCCTATATGTCCATGAGAAATGAAAACGTGTCCACAGAAAAACTTTTACGTGGCTGCCCATAGCAGCGTCATTTGTAATAACCAAACAGCAGAGCAAGCCAGCTGCCCATCAGTTGATGAATGGAAGTGTGGTGTATCCAGGTGGTGGGACCCTATTTGGCAGTAAGAATGGAATGGACTTTAAAAACATGATGCTTGGTGAAAGAAGCCAGTCACAAAGGGCCAAGTGCAGTATGAGTCCTTTTATATGAAATGGCCAGAAGAGGTAAATCTACAGAGACAGAAAGTAGACTGGTGGTTGCTCAAGGCAAGGGAGAATGGGAGGACAGAGAAACGACCACTAGGGGGCGTCGGGTTTTCTTAGGGGTAATGAACTATCCTGAACTTGAATGTGGTGGGACGTCCCTGGGGGGTCCAGTGGTTGAGACTCCGTGCTCCCAACGCCTAAAGATACTGCATGCCACAACGAAGACCAGACACAGTCAAAGAAATAAATATTAAAAATAAAATCTTGACTTGTGGCAATGGATACACAACTCTGTGAGTATATACACCATTGAATCGTACACTTTAAACGGGTGACTTGCGTGGTGTGTGAATTACACCTCAGTAAAACTGTTTAAAGGAAGAAGGGACTTCCCTGGGGTCCGGGGTTAAGAGTTGGTGCCCCCATTGTAGGAGGCCCAGGTTCAATCCCTGACCAGGGAACTCTCATAGACCCCACATCTTGCAACTAAAGACCCCACGTGCCTGATGAAGACCCGGAGCACCTCCTCCCTGGAGGATCACTCAGTGAGAGGAGAGAGATGGGAGAAGGCCGAGCCCGGAGGCTGGGACTGGGTGCGTTGGTGACAGTGGTGGAGTATCAGCCAGGCCTGAAATCTGTCACTGGATCCATTTACGTCTCCCACCTCTGCTCAGCACCAGAGGGCCGCTGGGCTCAGAAACAGAGACTCAGGAAGGGCCTGGCGGGGTACAGACCGTGAGGTGGGGAGGCAGGAGTTGGCTGCTGGCTGCTGGACGCAGCTGACGGCAAGGAGCTGGGTCTCCTGAACAGGAGCCTTTGTTTTCATCTTTGGAGGGGAGAGAGCATGGGCAGCAGGACCTAATCCCTCTGGGCTCCTCCCTGCACCAACCTTCTGCAGGGGTGATTGTTTCCCTTCTTTTCCATATAAGAAAATAAGACTCAGATTGAAATCACTTGCCCAGATTTGCAGCCGGCGTGCAGGATCTGGGAGACTGAAGAAGAATACGAGGAAATGGCAAAAGACACTACACAAGACTACAGAGACATACGGACTTCCCTGGGGGCCCAGCAACGACAACTCTGACTGCCCAAGACAGGGGGCGTGGGTTCAGTCCATGGTGGGGCATCTGAGATCTTGCATGATGTGCATTGTGGCAAGAAAAATAAATGTCATGACAAATAGATGGAGAGGATAAAATAAATACCTATGGGGTTGGAAGGGAAGGGGACGGGGAGGAAGGGAAGGGAATTCCTGTGTGTGGCCAGCGCACAGGGAGCACAGCCCCTGGAAGGCTCCACCAGCGGGCCCCAGCCCCAGCTCACCCGGCCGAAGAACTGCAGGAAGGTGTTGGAAAGCAGCAGGTGCTTCTCGGCCAGGAAGCGGTAGCGCCGCTTCTCCTCCAGCTCCGCCGCCCGCTGGCTCTCGGACACGAAGGCCTGCATCTGTGCGTGCAGCCGGTTCACGCTCTCCTGAGGGAACAGGAATTCTGGCTGGAGGCGGGGGTGGGTCCCTCATCCAACCCCGCGTGTCCGCTGTCCGTGGCCTCCTTCTCCTTCCTGGACCAGCCACCTCCGCCTGGAGACCTCTCCGGAGCACCCATCCCGCCCTCACTTCCTGGCCCGTCCTCTCCTGCGTATCCTCATCCTTGAGAGCCTGGCTCTGCCTGCCCTCTGACCTGCAGGCACGTCTCTCCGGTCGGGCTGGTACCTGAACCACCCTTCTGACCTCAGTACTGGCACGGGGCCGAGCACAGAGGCAAGGCCTAGGAAAGCAGGTTTCATGAAACTGCAAGTTAATGGATGAATAACCCCCTATGTGGGAGAAAAGACCCCAAAGAGGAGAGAGAAGAGCTTAAGTAAAGGAGCCAGAAGAGGGGCCAGGAAAGGAGATAAGGTCTCGGAGATGGAGGCCAGGGAGGAGTGCCCGGCCTCAGTCAGGGGGCAGAAGTGTGTGTGGGGGGGAATGCATGACAAGCAGCTGGTGGGCTGTGCCTTTGCACGTGAAAGAAGCCGCGGGCCTGAGGGCCTCAGGTTTACTCAGTAAATTAGTGGGGAGGTGAAGGGAATGCGGGGAGGGCACAGAGTGAGGAGGCCAGGAGCGGTGCTGGCGGAGTCCCCGCGACGAGGGTAGCCCGCCAGGGGCCAGCGGGCCTCTCCAGCCACGCTCACCAAACAGGGTGAGGCCAGCCATGCTCCTGGCGTGGGGCTGGTGCTGGGCGGAGGAGCTCGGGGGGTGTCAGGGTCCCTGCAGACCCCGGGGTCACCCCCCGCCCCTGCACCTTCATCTCCCGTGCGTTCTTGTCCCTCTTGCGCTCCATACGCCACAGCTGTGACATGCTCTTCTCCAGGTTGGCGGCGCGGTGGCGGTACTCCATCTCATAGTGCTGGCGGCTGTCCTTGGATGGGGTGGAGAGAGGAGGCAGACCCCCGTGTCAAAGAGCTCCAGGCACCTGCCTCATAGGCCAGAACCCTGGACAGGGATGGGGGCTCTGCTGGGAACGTGTGGAACCTGGGCCCCGTCGAGGCCCGGCACTGGCCTCAGTGTGCCCATCTGTCAAATGGGGAGAGGCAGTCCTACTGGTGATGGACCAGCTGGCGAGCAGGAGGGGTGGCAGACTCACTCTGATGAACTGCATGTCCAGCTTGGTGTTCTTTTCCATGTGCTGCAGCAGGTCTCCATGGAATGTCTGCACCTGTGTGGGACACAGGGCGGGGCGATCAGGGCGGCCCTGCCCTCGCCTGGCCCCGGTGCTCCACTGCCCACTGTGATCCGAAAGTACCAGGTCCCTGCTCGATCGTCAGAGCAGGGGGTCTAATGAGTGCCCCTGGTTGGAGAGAGGATTAAACGGTTAATATATTTAGTGTAGCGAAAAAAGGAAAGTTGCACAGTTGTGTCTGACTCTTTGCAACCCACGGACAAGCCATGGGGTTCTCCAGGCAAGAGTCCTGGAGTGGGTAGCCTTTCCCTTCTCCAGGGCATCTTCCTCACCCAGCGATCGAACCCAGGTCTCCTGCACTGCAGGGAGACTCTTTACCATCTGAGCCACCAGGAAAGTCTTGGTTTGAAGACCTGGCTTTACCCTCTGTAAATGTGTCAACAGCTTCCAGTTCTGTGCCTTGTTTATGCCTGGAATTTCCTACCAGTCTTCAAATAGCAGCTTCCCTCCCACCTCTGCTGGGAGGCCCTCCTGACTCCCCAGGGAGAATGCGTTGCTCTCTCACTTTGTTTACAGAATGTGTACAACGGCTTTGTTCATTGTTCATCCCTCCAACCATAGGATGGAATTTCTTGCTGGGCCCCTGGTTGTAGCCCGTTTGTGCGAGCAGCAAGAACAAGAGGTCTGTCTCATCGCTGTGTTCCTGGCACTGTGGGCTGGGCCCAACCCAGTGAAAGCGCTCACAACTCTTGAGGCCTTTGAGGGGGTGGCAGGTTCTGATGACAGAGGGGAGGGAGGTGGCTGACCAGGGACACCTCCCAGGAGAACTGGGAGGGCTGCTGGGCTCAGGCTCAGAAGAGCTTCGTTCTAGCAGTTTTAATTCTTCCCCCAATGTTCCCTGTAACTTTGGACCAGTTGCTGCCCCTCTCTGGGCCTCAATTTCCCCATCTGTAATGGGAACGTTTTGGCCAGATGCTCCCTAGAGTCCAGCCCTAGAAGTCAAAAAAGTTTTTTGGGGGGCCACTTCTATTGGTCTTTCATTTATTTCCATCTTTGTTCTTTGACCTGTGTGGGCCTCTCAGTGGCCTCTCTCACTGCAGAGCACTGGCTCTGGGCGCATGCGCTCCAGAGCTCCGGCTCGGTAGTTGGACACATCGGTCCAGCCGCTTCGCGGCACATGAGATCTTCCCAGGCCAGGGACCAGCCCCTTGTACTGCAAGGTGGTATCTTTACCCACTGGACCAGCAGGGAAGCCCCCAAGAAGTTTTAATTCTGTGGGCGTTGGTGGTCAGCTGGCACATTCCCTGGTGTCCCCCATCAGCGCTCCCTGGGTCACTCTGTGTTGTTGGGATATTGGACCTACATCCTTCCAGCTGCCCTCTTTGCTCTGAGGTTCATGGTGCTGGCTGCCACCTCTGGGGACCCTTCTTCCTCTGCTCAGCCCTCTCTGTCTGTCCGGCCTTCCTCTGGGGGATTCCCTGCTCAGGAACCCTGGGTGAATCCTGCCTCCTGCCACAGGGGTCCCCATGCTGTGCTGCAGGAGCTCTGTCCCTCAGGAAAAGGAATGCTGGGAATCAGGAAAGACCAGTTAGAAAAAGACCAAATTATAAAAAGTCTCGGTGTTTCTGCTCCAGCTGTTTCTGAAACCCTGTTACCTGGTCTATAAGGGAGCTTGGGTGCGGCTGCCTCGGGACTGGCCTCGTCTGAACTCCCGGATTGTGACTGCCCATGTGTGTGCTGCAGGTGGGCGTGTTTCTAGCCGCTCTGAGTCCCTGTTTCGGCCCCATGGGGCCCCTTTTCTGCTGGATCCAGGCAATAAGGAAGTGAGCCTTCCAAACAGTGCCTGCAGGACTTCCCAGTCCAAGGTGTCTGTTCAAACACAAGCTGTATGTTCCTGAATATTCTCACATCCTGCAAACTCACCCAGGATGAAAACAGGGCTTATGGAAGATGCAGGGTTGGGGCCGACCCTCAACACCCAGACAGCCTGGCACCCAGAACCCTTTCAGAGACAGTGAATGGTACTGGAGAGACGAACCACACCGAAGGTCACGGAAAAGACTCAACATGCACGAAACCAACAGAACGGACACACGGCGACACCTTAACTGCTGCAGAGTGGGCATGTTGAGCCGGTGCAGGGGGCGGGGGGCTGCCACCACAGCGAGGAGCAGGGACGAGTCCCGCTCCCACCATGGAGTCCCGGAGGCTTGGAGCCTTTGCTCTCCCCAGGGAGACCTGGGTGCAGGAGCTCTACTTTAAAAATGTTCTTAAATACAGCTTAAAGGGCTCTTGCTGTCTGTGCAGCGGCAAATGAGGGGTTTCCCCCCTCTTTTTAATCCTGCGGGCCCCGGTTCCTTCCTCCATGCCTAGGGAAACCTCCCTTCTGAGCAAGCCACTCCCATGTCATAGGATACGGCTCCTTCTGCTTCTAGTCACGTGGGAGCGAAGCCACACCGCAGAAATGACCGTTAGGGCAGGACAGGTGAGCTGTAATTCTTCCCATCACCAGGGCTTGGCTGGGATCGCCAATAGTGTAGAGGACGCAGACTCGGGATGCCTCAACCAGACCAGGCGCAGGAACCTCTGGGTTAATGGAAAGTTGTTTTCAAGGTTGTGACGAAATGGATCAAATAAGTGGATACTTGGAGAGACCTTTGAGCTCTCGCTGGAGGTTGGGAACCAGAGGGCTGCCTATATTAAGCTCGTGGCTTCTGAAACAAGGAAGTTGCCTACCCCAGGAATTCCCAGCAAATTGGAACAGAGACTGCGGTCCCCTGCTCCCCTCCCGGGGACACACTGGATTAGCAGGTCCTGTGAGCTCCTCCGTACGCTCAGAGCGGACCCGCTCTCGAGAACGTACAAGTTCTGTGCTGAGTCAGTCCAGTACCTCCAGAAACCCTTTGGCCATCAAAACAGGAAAAAACCCCTTCAAAGAACAGTCTCTGGGACTGACCCCAACTCCTCTCCTCTCCTCCCACTTGCTCTTTTTTTTTCTTATACCTCCTGCTGCTGGGGGGCCCCACGCCCCTCAGGCTCCTCCTCCACCCGGTCGCCCCTCACCACTCCCGCCCTGCAGTCCAGCTGGCCTCAGTGGAGTTGGGCTGCCCAAGGTTCCCCCACCCCCGCTCCGCCCACAGGTACCCACAAAGTTAGTCCCCTGTCTGCTCTTGAACGCCCCCCATCGGGTTATGGCCCCATCAACCACATCAATAAGAGTGCAGTCCAGATCACCAAGCCTCCATCCATCGCCGAGTCCATGATCAGTCCTCAGGACTCGCCCAGCTTCCCCTGCGTCATCATCAGACGCGGCTGACCCCGCCCTCCTCCTGAAACACCCCCCTCCCTCAGTTCCCAGTCCGCCTCCCCCTTCGGGTCCCATGCATCACTCCCGGCTGCTGCTTTTCTTTTTCTTTTTTTCCTCCATCCTTCTCTGATTCCCCCTCATCTCCCTCATCCCTGAAGGTTGAGCTGCCCTGGGGCTCAGGCCGGGGGCCTCTTCCCGGCTCTGTCTACTTGGTGAGCTCATGCAGTCCACAGGCTGCCGACTGCTAGATATACACCCAAGCCCTGGCCTTCCCTCAATGCCAGTCTCGTCCGTACAGTATGGCTCCATTCAGCCAAAAGGAAGAAACCAATACTGAAGAGAGGTTATAAAAGTATGAATATAGCATACAGATACTGAGTCCCTGAGGAAGAAATGCAAAGAAAGAACAAAAAAAATTCTAAAAACTGTCTTAAAAAGAAAAGATTGCAAACTACATACTGAAAGAGTATACACAAAAAATACTGTCCCAGACTGACCAATATCAAGACATGTTCTAGAAAAATTACTAGACTTAAGAAAAAGAAAACAATTCAGGTCATCTAAGGTAAAAAACATGGCTGGATGGCATCACTGACTCAATGGACATGAGTTTGAGCAAACCACGGGAGATAGTGGAGGACAGGGAAGCCTGGCATGCGGCCGGCCACGGGGTCGCAAAGAGTTGGCACAATTTAGCAACTAGACAACAACAACAAAGGCAAAAAAGACAAGTCGTTTACAATGGAGACTATCCATTATCAGACTTTTCAATGGCAACACTCAAGATGAAAAGAAAAAGAAAGAAAAAAGGAAGGAGAAAGATAGGGGAGGAGGAAGAGGGAAGGAGGGAGGGAAGGAGGAAGGAAGGCAAACCCGCCGTCCCTGGTACAGGGAGCACAAGCTGTTATTCTGGTGTCAAGTCAGAACATCGTTCGCACGAGCCTTTCCTGGCGGACGATCGGAGGACAAGACCCAAACAACTACCAAGATGAGGACGAGGGCTTGGCGGTGAACACTGAACGTGTAGCCACTCGTAAACAAAGCTCAACGAGGGCGAAAGGGAAGCAGGAGCGGTGCCGCGGCTCTGGGTTCCAGCCCTGAAGACTGAGCACCGCTGCAGACACTGAGTTTTTCACACGGTGAAAACTGGTGGCAACTTTACGTCAAGCACGCCTATAGGCACCGTCTTTCCAACAGCATCTACTCACTCCTGTCTCCATGTGGTTAGTGACTCTCTCCACAGCTCCACCTGTCTCATTATCGTCATCATCTGTTAGGGTGATGGGGGTCCGTCGTCTTTGACGTTCCTCTCGCCAAAACGCTATGACTCGCTGGCGGCTCGAATGACAGCGAGTGTTTTCAGCAACAAAGTACTTTTAAAGTAAGGTCTGTACATTGAGGTTTTCTTTTTGACAGAATGCTCTTGCACACTTACTAAACTACAGTGTTGTGTAAACATAACTTTTACAGGCTCTGGGAAGCCAAAACATCTGTGTGACTCACTTGAGTGTGGTATTTGCTTTTTTGTGGTGGTCCAGGACAGAACTCACAGTGCCTCCAGGGCATGCCTGTGCTCTGAAAGTGGGTGGGGGGGCGCTGGGGAGGGCAAATGGGAAACAGATCTGAACTGTTTTCAGAAATCATATCCGTGGCGGTGAAATTAGTATCATTATTCAGCAACTGTTGTGCCTATAACATGCGGTATAGCAGAGAGTAACTGTGGGATAATCTTTCACTCTCTGATTGTTTGGGAATCAGGACTTTTTGGTGGGGGGAGGTGGGGGTGGAAACACTGAGCAGCTTGCAGGGTCTTCGTTCCCTGACCAGGGATTGAATCCACACCCTCGGCAATGAAAGCATAGAGTCTTAAGCAAGTGACTGCCAGGGAATTCCTGAGGGTCAGGATTCTTGATGTGGAACAAAAGAGACACTGGTGGAACAGAGACGAGGTGAAGTGAAAATCTGGTGCTGACATCTGAATTGGAAGGATCAGTGTTCATTTATGAAGAATTCTATCTTTATATATACATATGGTTTGCAAGATGCATACATGTAGTATCTATGTATGCATGCATCTGTGTATGTATTTCTGTATGTAGGCATAAATACAGAATTCTATCTATTAAGGGCCTCTGGGGTGGTGCTAGTGACAAGGAACCTGCTTCCAATGCAGGCAGATGTAAGAGATGAGGGTTCGATCCTTGGGTGGGGAAGGTCCCCTGGAGAAGGGCACGGCAACCCACTCCAGTGTCCTTGCCTGGAGAATCCTATGGACGGAGGAGGCTGGTGGGCTACCGTCCATAGGGTTGCATGGAGTCAGACACGGCTGAAGCGAGTGAGTACACATGCACACATCCTACTATATGCAGATACATACATACGTATATATGGCACTGACCGCCAGAAAAGCCCAGGAGCAGTGATCAGCCCTGTAGCCATGGACAACCCTAGAGCCCAGATAATGGTCTTGAATATCACTTTCCACCAAAAGCAAAAAAGGAAAACTGGGCTTCCTGGAGAGATGGCTGATTCCATTTGTAGAGCCGCGGAAGTACCAGATGAGAACATCTCGTCAGGCTAGAGAGCAAGGAAGCGGTCAGAACCATGAGGGCTGGGCCACAGGCGCCGTGTGCCAGACTGAAGAGGCTTCTGCTGGTCACAGAGGGGACGTTGTCAATTTCAGTGAAATAATGATCGCCAAGGAGCAAAACACGACAGACACATCTAGATCTACGATACTGACTAGATGCTGAAAATATTATAATGAGGGTGTGAGTAAAAAAAAAAACAAAGCTAATTGATCAGCTTCAGAGGATGACAGGGAGCAAATTTATGATCTTGAAAGTTGGTCAAGAGGGAACAAGCTTTCAGGGCTTCCCTGGTGGTCCAGTGGGTAAGGACACCGCCTTGCAGTGCAAGGGGCGCCGGTTCGATCCCTGGCCTGGGAAGATCCCACGTGCCGCGGAGTGGCTGGACCGATGTGTCCAATTACCGAACCGGAGCTCTGGAGCGCATGCGCCCAGAGCCAGTGCTCTGCAACGACAGTGGCCACCGCGATGGGAGGCCCACACGGGCCAAAGAACAAAGATGGATGAAAAACAGACAAATGAAAGACCAATAGAAGCGACCCACCCGCCCCCACCTCCCTCCCCACCCCACCCCCAAATAAATAAATAAATAAATGTTTAAAAAAAAAGAGGGAACAAGCTTTTATCCTGTTTTTCCCACGGGAAACATGCCGCTGGGTAGCAAACAGCACCGAAGCAGACGCGCCTCTTTATAGAAATATTCTGGCTCACAAGGGAAAGAGCGGCAGCACAGCAGCGTCCCGTAACTGCAGTGCATGAATAGACGCGGACACACGGCCCCCATCGCGCTTCTTATCACAGGGACAGACGCCACAGGCCTCCTGAAGGAAGAGGCTGGCATCTCCTCCAGTGATGCTAAACAGACACAACCTGAGTCTGAGCAAACCTCTGGGTCCAGAGGACAAAAGAACAAGCTGAGCTGCACCGGGAGGGTTCAGAAAACCAAGTCAAAACGCCCCAAGTCCTGCCACAGACAAACTGTATGGGAAAGACAGGAATGGAGAGGGAACCAGAAGAGACTCAAGAACATATTTTAAAAGAGAGAGCAAGACACATTCTGGTGTCCAAGAACATAGGATTGGCTGATCAATTGAGAAAAAACACAAGGCGGTGTCAGACCCGTGGTCATTTTGAGGGGAAGAGAGGGCCTGAGGGGGCCCACAGAAGGGCTTCGGGGGAGGCTGGCAAAGCTCCCGATCTGGGGGGCAGTGGTTTCAAAGGCAGTGTGCCAGATAATGATTCATGGAATTCTCCAGGCAAGAATACTGGATTGGGTAGCCATGCCCTTCTCCAGGGGATCTTCCCAACCCAGGGATCGAACCCAGATCTCCCGTGTTGCAGGCGGATCCTTTACCATCTGAGCCACCAGGGAAGCCCTGTGATTCATGAAGCTCAACTTTGTTCTGTGACATTTTCTGTGTCTATATTTTATTTTTTGGCCACAAGCCATGTGAAGTCTTAGTTCCCTGATCAGGGATCAAGCCTGTGTCCCCAGCATTGGAAGCACAGAGTCCCAACCACTGGACTACCAGAGAAGTCCTGTGCCTGTATTTCAATTTACAATTTTAAAAAAGGGTTTGGTTTTTTAAAACAAACAAATAAAACACCCAGATCCTGTCATTCCTTTGCTCAGTACACTCAGAGGCATGGCTGGAGTCCTGACAGTGTCCACAGGGCCTGGCCCCTGCTAGCCAGGGGCTCATTGCCACCTCGGCCCTCAGTGCCTCCACTCCAGCCACGTGGACTTCTTCAGGCCTTCCTGTGTGCTGTCCCCTCACCCTGAACACTGCCCGCCGGTGTCTCCCCGCTCACTCCCCACCTCCGTCAGGGCTCTCCCCAAGGTCATTCCCTAGTGCTGTTAAACATCACACCTTGGGGTTTCCCTGGTGGTCCAGTGTGTAGGGACACTGCCTTGCAGTGCAAGGGGTGCTGGTTCGATCCCTGGCCTGGGAAGATCCCACATGCTGCAGAGCAGCTGGAAAGATGTGTCCAACTACCGAGCCAGAGCTCTGGGGCGCATGCGCCCAGAACCAGTGCTCTGCGATGAGAGAGGTCACCGCAATGAGAGGCCCGCAGAGGCCAAAAGAACAACGATGGATGAAAATAAATAAATGAAAGACCAATAGAAGGGGCCAAAAAAATTAATAAAGAGGAAGGGGTAAAAATAACAATAAAAAAACCACAGCATGCTTCCAGTACGTGCTACCCTTTCCCTGTTCTCTTTACTCCGTAGCATATCTTGCATCTAATCCACAGCATCTTCCAGAGGGAAGAGAGGGCCTGAGGGGGCGCACAGAAGGGCTTCGGGGGAGGCTGGCAAAGCTCCCGATCTGGGGGGCAGTGGTTTCAAAGGCAGTGTGCCAGATAATGATTCATGGAATTCTCCAGGCAAGAATACTGGATTGGGTAGCCATGCCCTTCTCCAGGGGATCTTCCCAACCCAGGGATCGAACCCAGATCTCCCGTGTTGCAGGCGGATCCTTTACCATCTGAGCCACCAGGGAAGCCCTGTGATTCATGAAGCTCAACTTTGTTCTGTGACATTTTCTGTGTCTATATTTTATTTTTTGGCCACAAGCCATGTGAAGTCTTAGTTCCCTGATCAGGGATCAAGCCTGTGTCCCCAGCATTGGAAGCACAGAGTCCCAACCACTGGACTACCAGAGAAGTCCTGTGCCTGTATTTCAATTTACAATTTTAAAAAAGGGTTTGGTTTTTTAAAACAAACAAATAAAACACCCAGATCCTGTCATTCCTTTGCTCAGTACACTCAGAGGCATGGCTGGAGTCCTGACAGTGTCCACAGGGCCTGGCCCCTGCTAGCCAGGGGCTCATTGCCACCTCGGCCCTCAGTGCCTCCACTCCAGCCACGTGGACTTCTTCAGGCCTTCCTGTGTGCTGTCCCCTCACCCTGAACACTGCCCGCCGGTGTCTCCCCGCTCACTCCCCACCTCCGTCAGGGCTCTCCCCAAGGTCATTCCCTAGTGCTGTTAAACATCACACCTTGGGGTTTCCCTGGTGGTCCAGTGTGTAGGGACACTGCCTTGCAGTGCAAGGGGTGCTGGTTCGATCCCTGGCCTGGGAAGATCCCACATGCTGCAGAGCAGCTGGAAAGATGTGTCCAACTACCGAGCCAGAGCTCTGGGGCGCATGCGCCCAGAACCAGTGCTCTGCGATGAGAGAGGTCACCGCAATGAGAGGCCCGCAGAGGCCAAAAGAACAACGATGGATGAAAATAAATAAATGAAAGACCAATAGAAGGGGCCAAAAAAATTAATAAAGAGGAAGGGGTAAAAATAACAATAAAAAAACCACAGCATGCTTCCAGTACGTGCTACCCCTTTCCCCTGTTCTCTTTTACTCCGTAGCATATCTTGCATCTAACCTGCCACCTATAGGTTCGCGTATCTGGGCCGGGTTTTGTCTGACTCCTGCTTGGGGAGAGCAGGCGGCTCTGTCCACGCTGTGCCCTGCCGGGTCCACTGCAGTGCCTGGCACAGGGCGGTGGATAGCTGGCGGATGAATGAGCCCGCGGGGGAGGCGGCCTCTGGAGTGCTCGGCCCGCGTGGCTCTGGCGGAGGGCCCTGTCCCGCTGTCACAGCCAAGACACGGGTACCCAAGAGGGCAGCTCTCCTTACAGAGCGGGCCTGGGGACACTCGTCTCGTCCAGCCCCGAGCGACAGGGAGAGCCACCAAACACACGGAGAGGAAGCCACCGGAAGCCCGTGTGGCCTGCGCTCTGTAACTGCCCCCTCAAGCCCCAGGAGACGGCCCGGGCTTGGCACTAAGCCTCACAGTGTCAGGAGACAGGCCAGGGGCCTGGTGGCCCAGCGCAGGTGGATGCTTGTTTTCTGCCGGTGAGACTGTTCCCCGTTTCAACACGGCTATCAACCTGGCAAGTATTTTATGGTGTCCCCAAAGAGTGCCCTGACGCCCCGTGCTTTCCTGCACACTGGGAACCGTTCACACCGTCACGGTTGGCTGACACTTCCTTCCGACCTTCCCAAGGCCCCGCCCACCTCTCCCTCTCCCCCAGCTCCACCCCCAGATCTCTTCAGTCTGATGCCATGGCCTGAGGATGCTCAGCCCAGGGCACCTTCTGGAAGCCCCTCTCTTCTTGTGGTCAAACCCTGCTCCCCTGTGAAAGCCTGTTCTTTCCTTCCCAGTCAGCGAAGCCCTGCTTGGTGCCAGGTTCCCGTCCCAGGCCTTGGAGCTACAGAGAAGACACATCCCAGCCCTGGCACAACCACAGTCTCAGGTGGTAAATTCTGCTTCTAATCATAGCAAAGGTAGAGGGCTACAGGTGCCAGGGTCAGGAGTTCTTAATGTGCTTCGTCCTCACAAGAATGCTACGAGGCAGTTATGATTCTCTCCATTTCACAGACAGATAAACTGAGGCACAGAGGTTAAGTGGTCCAAAGGCACAAAACCCCTAACCAGTGGAGCGGGGCTTTGAACCATGTGCTCCGGGGTAGAGCTGGGTATCTTCACCACCACTCGCTAAGAACAGGGAGAAGCATCTGTTGGAGTCCAGAGGCCAGGAGAAACAGAGCTTGCCCAGGGACCAGCGCCCCCGAGGCTTCCTGGAGGAGAGGCGATTGTACAGGCCGGCAGGGGTGGGGTGGGGAGGGTCCTACGCTGGAGAAGAGGGTGCCAGCAGCCCACGGTGGGAGCACCAGCACGGCTTCAGGGCAGCTGGGCCGTGACTGGAGTCCCGGGGAGGCTGCTGGCTCAGCAGGGCCTGGGTTCCCTTACAAAGGGGCTGGGTTTAGTTCTGCGGATGGAAGGTGTGACGGGGGTTTCTCCCGGGTGTGATGAGGTCAGATCACCAGTCGCTCCCTGGGAGAGTGGAGAGAGGCAGACACGGGCAGGGGCAGGGGCGCCTCCCCTCACTCTGAAATCTGGGGTGAGTGACGAGATCCCTGACTCAGTTTCCTCCTCTGTGAAATGGAGATGGAAATGCACCTGCCTCCCAGGGGGCGGAGGTGCAGGTAGAGGTGCCGGGCGGAGCCGGCAGGGCCCCAAAGGGCTGGGGCTGCTGTCATATCATCAAAGTCGTCTCTGAGAAAGGGTGTGGGGGTTGGGCTCTGGTCCTCCACGGACGGCAGCCCACCCTCCCGAGTGACCCCTCCAGGCCGCAGGGTCTGAGACTCACCACCACCTCCAGGTCAGAGTTCAGGTGCCGCTGGGTGTCGGACATCTGCACCAAGATCTCACCTGGAGGCAGGAGAGCGACCGTTCAGTCGGGGGCTGCCCCGTCCCCTCCTTCCCACCAGAAGCCGCCAGGAAGACCGGCCCAGGCTGCGTCTGGGGATCCAAACCCAGGCATGTCCTGTATGTCTCTGGCAGCGCCTGTCCTAGCCATGAGGACTCCTGAGGGGAGGGCAGGGAGGGGCTGGATTCCAGAAGGAGAGTCTGGCCCCGGGCACGGGGCTGCAAGGTCCGCCTCTCTGGGGCGGACTTCTTGGAAGGGCCAGACTGTGAAAGGACCCCTCTCTGGGAAGGGAGAACGGGGGCGAGGCAGGCCCTGGGGCGGGGGAGAGGCGCCGGGGAGGCAGGCAGAGGGCCTGGAGGCTGGACCCCAGGAGGAGCTGGGAGCGGGAGGTGAGGAGGATGGGCTGGGGGGAGCTGCAGGGGAAGGGGCGTGCCTCACCCAGAATCTGCGAGGTGGAGCTCTGCAGGGCCTGCTCCCCGATCTTCTGGATGGCACTGAAGTACACCTCGGCCGCCTCGGACAGAGCTGCGTGGAGAGGGGGACGCGTCCAGCGAAACCCTCCTCTGCGCGCTCCCCCCTCCCACCCCGTCCCGTCGGGAGGGCTCTCCTGGCAGGAGAGTGTGGCCGGGACTCTGTGGGCTTGGGGGCGGGGTGCGGGGCAGAGGTGGCATCGGCCAGAGGAGACGCAGGGTGGGCTCTCCGCGTGGGGCCAGGGCCTGGGCGGGCCCTCGGCCTGTCTGTCGTGGGTGGGGGTGCGGGCATCTGGGCGTGCTCAGGCGTGGGCAGGTGTGCCGTGAGGCTCAGGTGCAGAGGCTTGAGCTGGGAGTGGGGTGGCGTGGGCTCAGGGCTCAGGGCGCTGGTGTGAGGACTTTGACTTGGAAGTTCTAAAAAGCAGGGAGGGACTGGGTGACACTCAGCTCAGGGTGTGTCGCTGACTTGTCTGTTCTGCGGAGGGCTCTCAACCCTTGCCGATTAGCTCTGGGGGTGGGGTGGGGATGTCGGGCGTGGCGGGGGTGGGAGGTGTTTGCACAGGCTGGCTGTAGGTGGGTGGGTGAGGGGCTGGCCAGGCTGGCAGACGGGGCTGCCGAGGTGGTCTGAGGGTGGCAGTGGGCCCACCAGCCAGCACCGGGATGACAGGGGGAAGTTTGAGTGGTTGGGGTTCTGTGAGTCCATGGGGCCTGGCCCTGCCTTTCTGAGAACATCTAGGGGGCCCCTGAAGGTGTGCGAAGGGGACCCTGGAGGGTGGGAGCTGTCGGGACGCGGGGGCTGTCTGGGGTGGGGGCACGGGGCATGTGGGTGGGGCGGGGCACTCACCGTGGAAGGCCCGGAGGTAGTTGTTCCCGAGGTACACCAGGTTCTCCAGGGCGGGGTTGAACTGCTCCAGGATGCTCTGGGGTCCGAGGGCAGAGGGAGGGAGAGGCGGATGGAACGATGGGCCTCAGGATCAGGGCGCCCCTGGCCCCTCTGAGAAGCTGACCTGGGGGGCCCACTTAGGAACCTGGAGTCACCCAGAATCCTGGCTCTCCGCTGGAAGGGCCTCAGAGGCTCGGGCCCGGGCCAGGGTCCCCGTGGCTGGCTCACCTGCCCAGTAAGAGCTGGCACCTGGAAGGTTCTCCTCCCACTGGGCTGAAGCCTATGGTCCCTCACGGCGCCCAGCGGAGCATGGCTCAACCTGGCCTGAGTTCAGGACACGCAGGCTGCCCACAGCCAGCTCAGGGGCAGGGGCAGAGTGTGCCCTGCTCAGAGAAGAGCCCCCTGGGAGCCAGGCCATGGCCGTGTCACTTGGGCTTTCCTGGGCCATGGCCCGGAAGAGTACCCTGGGCGGCGAACTTGGGTCTTGGTTCAAATCCCAGCAGGCCCTCGTCCTCCCTGGATGACTGTGAACAAGCTGTTTAACCTCTCTTGGCCTCCGTTTTCTTATCTACCAACAAAGGGGCGATTGTTTTCTACTGCACAGGTGGGGTGCTGTGAGGTTTATGCGTTGAAAGGGTCCTGCACACAAGAGGTGCTCCGTGCAAGTCTGTGGAGTGGAGTGGGGAGTTTGAGTGAGGGGCTCAGAAAGCAGAGGGACACAGAGACGGGGGACACAGATAGAAAGAGACAGAGAGACTGCCCCGCCCTGGGGGTCAGGTGGCTCTTCAGGTACCCCGTTTCCAGCTAAGGCCACCCTGGGCCCTGTCCTGCTTCGTCCAGTGTTTGGGAACCGGAGTCCCTGAGTGCGTCTCGGCAGGCCCACCACTGGACAAACTCTGTGCTGGGAGCCGCAGGCCGGGGCGCGAGGGGCCGACCGCCCAGGGGGCCCCCACTCCATGCCCACAGCTCAGCCCAGCCTGGCTCTGCAGCTCCTCCCATCGCCCACCGTCTGATACTGCGGGACGCGGGGCTGTCAGGGCATGTGGGTGGGGCATCCTGGGGGGGTAGTTGTTCCCGAGGTACACCAGGTTCTCCAGGGCGGGGTTGAACTGCTCCAGGATGCTCTGGGGTCCGAGGGCAGAGGGAGGGAGAGGCGGATGGAACGATGGGCCTCAGGATCAGGGCGCCCCTGGCCCCTCTGAGAAGCTGACCTGGGGGGCCCACTTAGGAACCTGGAGTCACCCAGAATCCTGGCTCTCCGCTGGAAGGGCCTCAGAGGCTCGGGCCCGGGCCAGGGTCCCCGTGGCTGGCTCACCTGCCCAGTAAGAGCTGGCACCTGGAAGGTTCTCCTCCCACTGGGCTGAAGCCTATGGTCCCTCACGGCGCCCAGCGGAGCATGGCTCAACCTGGCCTGAGTTCAGGACACGCAGGCTGCCCACAGCCAGCTCAGGGGCAGGGGCAGAGTGTGCCCTGCTCAGAGAAGAGCCCCCTGGGAGCCAGGCCATGGCCGTGTCACTTGGGCTTTCCTGGGCCATGGCCCGGAAGAGTACCCTGGGCGGCGAACTTGGGTCTTGGTTCAAATCCCAGCAGGCCCTCGTCCTCCCTGGATGACTGTGAACAAGCTGTTTAACCTCTCTTGGCCTCCGTTTTCTTATCTACCAACAAAGGGGCGATTGTTTTCTACTGCACAGGTGGGGTGCTGTGAGGTTTATGCGTTGAAAGGGTCCTGCACACAAGAGGTGCTCCGTGCAAGTCTGTGGAGTGGAGTGGGGAGTTTGAGTGAGGGGCTCAGAAAGCAGAGGGACACAGAGACGGGGGACACAGATAGAAAGAGACAGAGAGACTGCCCCGCCCTGGGGGTCAGGTGGCTCTTCAGGTACCCCGTTTCCAGCTAAGGCCACCCTGGGCCCTGTCCTGCTTCGTCCAGTGTTTGGGAACCGGAGTCCCTGAGTGCGTCTCGGCAGGCCCACCACTGGACAAACTCTGTGCTGGGAGCCGCAGGCCGGGGCGCGAGGGGCCGACCGCCCAGGGGGCCCCCACTCCATGCCCACAGCTCAGCCCAGCCTGGCTCTGCAGCTCCTCTCCCACAGCAAGCTGCCGCCGTGCTCACCCTCTGTCCTCCGGGGCCGGCTGACCTTCGAGCCCTGGGAGGGGGCGCTCCAGCGGGGCCTGGACCTGCACACACTCACCTTGTAGATGGCCATGGTGGACCTGTAGAACTGATCCATCTCGGGGGGCATGGAGCGGGTGTACCCGGGCACTGCACGGGAGGCTGGCGGCGCTGGCGGGGCTGGGAGCGCTAGGGGTCGGTGCCCTCTGGTGCCCACGGCTCAGCGGGCAGTGAAGAAGGCTGCAGAGGGGGACCTAGCGACGGAGGGCTGGCCAAGGAGGAGGCAGGTTAATTATTCACCAGCCAGGGATGTCAGAATGCGATCTGGGGCGTAACCAGACCCGGCGGGGAAGGCATCCTGTGACGCCGGTGGGCTCGTGTGACCTGCCCTTCAATTATTCACCTCTCTGAGCCGCGGACCAGTGGGCACGCGTGGATGCCCACTCTCCAAGGTCACCTCCTCCTCCAGCAGGGATCCCTGGCTCTGGGGCCACCCCGCCCTCCCACCTGCCTCCACTGGGCAGTGCCCACCCGAGTCCTATCTGCAGCCCCTACCTGCAGGTGGTACACACCCACAGCTCGTCGCTGTTCTCAGGCCCCCTCTAGACCCTGATCCCTGCAGATGTGCATCCCAAGGACCGAGGTTCCCACCTCTGCTGTCGCCTGCCCCACTCCTCACATGCTGGAGACGGGGCAGCACAAACCCTGGGGTCACCCAGGGCTGAGGCCACCCTTTGGCCCTGCTCACCGCTGTGTGACAGTGTCCGAGCCCCTTGCCCTCTCTGGGTCTCATCCCCTCTTCTGGCAAGTGGGGCTCCCCCTTGCCCTCCATGGTGGGGCAGGTGGGCCTGGTTGCCGCCTCTGAACCCCCTTGAGGCCTGGCGGGGAGGCCTCAAGGGAAGAGGTGTCCCCACCCCGGGGAACCTGGGAAACAGGCCTCGGTCCGCGCGGGCACGGGCTGATGAGAGTCGAGGCTGAGGGTCAAGGTGGAGGGGGGCTGGTGGGTGGGGGACCCTCATGCCACAGCGCACTCAACACAGGCAAACTGGAGCAAACCGTTTATTTCCCCGTTTGGGGCCGCCCTGGAGCCCGCTCCACTCATAAACCACTTCCTGGCTGGAGGCATGACTGAAGTCGCAGGAGCGACCTTTGAGAGCCGCAGAGAGTCCACGGGCGGGGCAGCTCGGAGGGCGGGTGGCTGGGTGCACGGGGCGGGGGGCAAAGTCAAACGGGACACCCCACCCAAGGTTCCTCTCCCGAAGGGGCCAGCGACGGCCCGTTTCTCCAGCCCCGGCCCAGCGGAGAGGGCCGAGGGTGGGAGGGGCCGCTGCCGTCCCGGGGAACCAGGAAGAACCCGGGGCCCTCGGGAAGGCCGGGGCTGGGCGCCCTGAGTGTCTGCGCCGCCAGGGTGGGTGAGGGGCCCGAGGGTCCTCCTTGGCGGTCAGGGCGTGGCTGGAGTGGGGATCGAGGCTTTTTGAGCCTGGAGTGACACCGAGTGCCAGCAGGCGGGGATCCAGGCAGGGGGGAGGCCCCAGGACCAGCCTCAGGCAGGAAGCCCGGCACCCCCAGGCCGGGGCAGGGGATGCGGTCAGGTGGGACAGGGTGGCTGGGGGCCGGGCGGCCTCAGGGCGAGAGCAGCAGCTGGACGAGTTTCTGGAACTGTTCCCGGTGCTCGTAGATGTAGACCTCAGTCTCCCAGAGGGCGTTGACCAGCACCGTGTCGTTGACCTCGTCCAGCATGATGTCCGCCCCCAGCTCAGGGTTCAATCTGCGCAGGTCAAGGAGGAGAGGGCGTCACCCTCAGGACTCTCGGGCTGGGTGCGGGACGAAAGCGAGGACTGGGGCGGGCTTGGGATACGGAGCGGCCCTCGGGGAAAACCCAGGCTGGGAGCTGGGGTCCACCAAGCCCTCACCTGAAGTACTGGATGCCGACCATCTCGCACCAGGCCCGGGCCCGGTCCACGGCCCGCCCGTCCGGATCCGTGCACTGCAGACAAGAGGCCTTGGTGACTCTCCACCTCCCACGGCCCCCACAGCCCCGGCCCGGGCTCCCCAGGCTCCAGGGCAGCTCAGCTCCCAATCAGCAGAGCGACTCTGGGCAAATCCCTCCTGTGGTGCAGAGACTGTCCCAGCTACGCAGTCAGAGGGGCGCGGTCTGTGGCACTGGCCGGTGGCGGGGCAGTGTCTAGGGTCAGTGAGCGTGGAGAGGCTGCGTGGACAGGCCTCTGCCTCCCGGCTCTCTCAGCTTTTGTCCACCTGACATTGTGGGCTTTCGCATGAGCTGTGTTTGAAGGAAAGAATCCTCTGCTAAGAGTAAAAACTTCCATGCTGGGGCTTCCCTGGTGGTCCAGTGGGTAAAGACACCGCCTTGCGGCACAAGGGGCGCCGGTTCGATCCCTGGCCTGGGAAGATCCCACGTGCCGTGGAGCAGCTGGACCAATATGTCCAATTACCGAGGAGCTGGTGCTCTGCAGCGAGAGAGGCCACTGCAATGGGAGGCCCACACAGGCCAAAAGAACAAAGATGGATGAAAATGGATAGATGAAAGACCAATAGAAGTGGCCAAAACAAACAAACAAAAAATCCTAAAAAAAAAAAAGTTTGAATACCCCACAGTCGGTGGTCATCGAGGGGCCTGCCAGTCCTGAGACTCTGTCCTGGGGAGTCCCCTCCTCTGAGTTGGCTAAGGAGGGTCCGCAGAGCCCTGCCATCTCCCTGACACCCGGGGCCACGGGAAGCCGCATCCCAGGGCTGAGACCATGCGCCGAGGGCAGTGGGCCGGGGAGGGCTGTACTCACACAGTCCACCACCATCTTGCCCAGCTCCTTGGCCCCAAACACAGTCTTGGCCAGTTCCCAGGGGTTGCTGGGCCGGAAGACGTCCACACAGGTCACAGGCACCTGCGGGGATCTCCCTGTCCCCAAGGAGACGACGACAGACAGCTTCTTCACCTTGTCGCCCTGACCCTGTAGGAAGAGGACAGGCAGAGGAGACCTTCCCCTCGAGGGACCTTGCCATGGATGGGGGCACCCGGGGTGCAGAGAGGCTCTGTGGGGAGCGGGAGGACGGGGACAGGGCTCTGACGGCGGAAACCAGCTTGTGCTGGCTCTCCTTTGCTTCCGGACAAGCCCTGCGGCCAGGTTCCCGGGCAACCCACCCTCCCAGGCTCCTCATCCACGTAAGAGGGGTGACCCTTCCCCGCCCCGGTCTCTCTGCGAGTCCCTCTCTCCCTGCCCTTCCTCATCTGGCCTCTAGAGGGCACTCGTCCGCAGCCCGGGGCTGCCCCAGGGGCTTGGTGCTGACCGCCGTGACAGCCACAGGCAGGAGGGATACAGCACACTCGTGGTCAGACCCTGTCCTAAACACGAAGCAGACGAGAGCGCACGGAAGCCTCCGCACAGTCCCCGGGCAGCAGCTGAAGTGTAGCATGGGCGCCTCCCACAGAGGTCACGGCGGCACAAAGCAGGCCGTGCCCCTCTCTGCACTAAGCTCCTCGGGTTCAGGGCCGCTGCTTTCCCTCGGGTCACTGACCCTGCGCTGCCCCTCCCGAAGACCTCGGGATGGCACCCCCTCCTCCGTGAGCCCTTCCTGAGCCCCCAGGCCTCTCAGCATGGGGGATGCTCCCGGGCCCCTGCCACGTTCTCTGCTACAGCCCTGAAACACTCAGACGGCTGTGTCCTGGTGGATGAGCCGTCTTCCCTAACATGAGTGCCCCAAGGCCATGCGTGTGTCGCCCGGCCAGGAAGGGTGGCTCGGGGGCGCCTGGAACACACTGCTCTGCACGCCGTCCTCCCCACCAACAGCAGATGCTGTCAGCTGGTCTCGACTCCCGTCACCGCCCAGCCTGGACTGCGCCTCAGAACCCCTTTAGCACAGCGCGGCAGACGCCGCCAACCACGCAGGTTTGGAGAGAGACAAAATAGCTGTCGAGTGCACAAGCGAATGAACGCACGAATAAGAGCCGCCTCCCAGGAGTCCGCCTTCGTAAGGGCTGCAGAAACGGGAGTCGCTGCCAAGGAGACGACGACAGACAGCTTCTTCACCTTGTCGCCCTGACCCTGTAGGAAGAGGACAGGCAGAGGAGACCTTCCCTCGAGGGACCTTGCCATGGATGGGGCACCGGGTGCAGAGAGGCTCTGTGGGGAGCGGGAGGACGGGGACAGGGCTCTGACGGCGGAAACCAGCTTGTGCTGGCTCTCCTTTGCTTCCGGACAAGCCCTGCGGCCAGGTTCCCGGGCAACCCACCCTCCCAGGCTCCTCATCCACGTAAGAGGGGTGACCCTTCCCCGCCCCGGTCTCTCTGCGAGTCCCTCTCTCCCTGCCCTTCCTCATCTGGCCTCTAGAGGGCACTCGTCCGCAGCCCGGGGCTGCCCCCGGGGCTTGGTGCTGACCGCCGTGACAGCCACAGGCAGGAGGGATACAGCACACTCGTGGTCAGACCCTGTCCTAAACACGAAGCAGACGAGAGCGCACGGAAGCCTCCGCACAGTCCCCGGGCAGCAGCTGAAGTGTAGCATGGGCGCCTCCCACAGAGGTCACGGCGGCACAAAGCAGGCCGTGCCCCTCTCTGCACTAAGCTCCTCGGGTTCAGGGCCGCTGCTTTCCCTCGGGTCACTGACCCTGCGCTGCCCCTCCCGAAGACCTCGGGATGGCACCCCCTCCTCCGTGAGCCCTTCCTGAGCCCCCAGGCCTCTCAGCATGGGGGATGCTCCCGGGCCCCTGCCACGTTCTCTGCTACAGCCCTGAAACACTCAGACGGCTGTGTCCTGGTGGATGAGCCGTCTTCCCTAACATGAGTGCCCCAAGGCCATGCGTGTGTCGCCCGGCCAGGAAGGGTGGCTCGGGGGCGCCTGGAACACACTGCTCTGCACGCCGTCCTCCCCACCAA
Organism: Tragulus kanchil; assembly: GCA_022376925.1. Taxonomy (NCBI): domain Eukaryota; kingdom Metazoa; phylum Chordata; class Mammalia; order Artiodactyla; family Tragulidae; genus Tragulus; species Tragulus kanchil. The sequence goes on along the minus strand of JAIOJX010000004.1, from coordinate 179,995,667 downwards.
CAGCAGATGCTGTCAGCTGGTCTCGACTCCCGTCACCGCCCAGCCTGGACTGCGCCTCAGAACCCCTCTTAGCACAGCGCTTCGGGCAGACGCCGCCAACCACGCAGGTTTGGAGAGAGACAAAATAGCTGTCGAGTGCACAAGCGAATGAACGCACGAATAAGAGCCGTCCGCTCTCCCAGGAGTCCGTCCTTCGTAAGGGCTGCAGAAACGGGAGTCGCTGCCACAGGCGGTCACGTCCAGCCCCTCCGACCCGCGGTGGCTCTCACCTTGCGGATCAAGTCCTGGTTGTACTCATGGATCTCGGTCATGGCGTCCAGGGTGGGGTTGTTGGCCAGCAGCCCGCCATCCAGGAAGCGCCCATTGGGCCGGAAGTAGGTGGGGGCTGCCCCGCTGCTCCGGGCTGCCCGCCACACCAGCTGCTCTGGGGGGAGGGAGGCGAGATGAGCATTTCAGATCTCGGGGTATGTGAGTGAGTGTGAGCGCGTGCGTGTGCGCACACGATGCCGTGGGAAGATGGGGACTCTCCTTAAGCAAGACGGACAGGCCATGCCGCCTGGCCCCACCATCCTGGAGGAACGCAGCGTGCTGCCTGCCCGAGGCCTGATGACTCCCCTGCCCTCAGCGGATCCACGAGGTGGGGAGACTGGGGCAGGCGAGGGACCCTGGCGGGCCGGGACCGCAGGCCTGGCAGCAAGGCTGCCCCTCCCAGCCGCCACCCTGCAGCCTCCCAAGCCTGTCCCTTCCCGCAGAGGCATCGAACACAGTTCTCACCTGAGGGCTGGGCTGGAGGCTTGAGGTTGATGTTCTGGCTGAAACGAGGCTCCCGGACACACTCTGGAGCCTCGTAATTCCGGAAGAGGTGGAGCTCAGCGGGCTGCCGGTCGGACAGCGTCCCCGTCAGCATCACCCTGCAGAGAGCCCGGGAGCGGGACATTGCAGCCACTGGCCCATCCCTCCTTGACCATCCATCCACCTTTGGCAGTTCTTATCCAAACTGCCGACGCACGAATCCTTACCTCCACGGTTCCAACTTCTGGGAACCCATCCCAAGAAGCTTTCACGTGTGTGGGAGATGGGCACACACCAGACTATCAGTGGTCTTAGAGCCACCAAATGAAAACAAGTACGTGTCCCCCAGCAGCCCTGGTCAATGCCCCGAGGTTCTTCTGGGCAGTGGGCTCTGTCGGTGGCAAACTGCTGAGGTAGCGCTTCATGCACCGCGGGGTGGTCCGCACCAAGGTTTATGTTAAGTGGAAATAGCGAGGTTGAGGACTGTGAGTGCAGTATGTGGGCGTGTGTGCCCAGCTGCTTTACTACTAGAGTCCTACTCTGCATGCCACGGACTGCAGCCGGCCAGGCTCCTCTGTGCGTGGGATTCTCCAGGCAAGAATGCTGGAGTGGTTGCCACGCCCCCCTCCAGGGATCTTTCTGAACCAGGGATTGAACCCCAGTCTCTTACGTCTCCTTCATTGGCAGGTGGCTTCTTTACCACTAGCGCCACCTGGGAAGCCCATGCAGCGCGCAAAGAACTCTCAATACGGCTAGGGGGAGCGGAAACAGAAACCAACACTTTGAAAACCAGCTGAGCAGAATCCAAGACTCAGCAGTTCTACTCCTAGGCATGTGATGTGCCTCACAGGGTCAGAGAGCAAGTCCCCAAGTGTCCACTGAAGACTCAAGAGGTCCAAACAGGAAGCAACCCCAGCGCCCGTGGAAGGTATTTGGAGAAATTAACCATGGGGGCGTCCTCACAAGAGCAACGAGAATGAATGAAGCACAGTTTCACCCAACAGCAGGCACCAGGTCACCAAAGCGACATCGAGGGAAGGAGGATAAAATGCAAAATGCATCCAAGTCCAGAGACAGGCAGGGCTGAGGCCACGCTTGGCCGCACTCAGGTGTCAAAACTAGACAGAAAATCCAGGAAATCTGGTTCACACCGGTCAAGACAGGGGTTGCCCTCGTGGGAGGTAGGCAGCAGGGGCATGACGGGCGCAGGCACACGCGCAAGGGGCTATGGGACTCGGCAGGTGGTCATACATGGGTCTCTGCCTTAGACATATTCATGGAACTGTGTAGTGTACTTTTCTAAATCTATCTTTCACCAAAAAAAGAAAAAAAAATGTCTAGGATAAAATATACAAAAAAAGTTTGTTAAAACGTTATCTTTCCTGTAAAATCAAAAAAGCAAAATAAAAAAACTTGTGATTATGAAAAAAAGTTTATTTTTCAGTTAATAAATCATGGATGATATTTTCCTCTTCTTTTTTACTTTCTGTTTCTTTCAGATACAGAAAAACTATGTATGATTCTTAAAAAAAAAAAAAAAGCTTTATTATGAAAAGAAATCCTCCTAACCCTCCAGGGCTTGCTCACACCACACTTCCTCCAGGAAGCCCTCGCTGACCACTTCAACCACAGTCCTTTCTTTCCCTCCTGCTCTCACAGACACTCAGTCACTGAACGGTTTCCAGGGGCAGGCCCTGTGCTAGACGCTGGGGCTACAGAAAGGCAAGGCAGCCACGTTCCTGCTTCAAGCAGCTCACAGGCTGGCTGGCAAGCAAGACATTCTGCAGAGAATCAAGTAAATCCAGGATGGAAAATAAATATTACAAAGAGGTGGTGGTACTGAGGTTCTGAAGCTGTGAAGCACTGGTTGCAAAACCAGCTGAGCAGAATCCAAGACTCAGCAGTTCTACTCCTAGGCATGTGATGTGCCTCACAGGGTCAGAGAGCAAGTCCCCAAGTGTCCACTGAAGACTCAAGAGGTCCAAACAGGAAGCAACCCCAGCGCCCGTGGAAGGTATTTGGAGAAATTAACCATGGGGGCGTCCTCACAAGAGCAACGAGAATGAATGAAGCACAGTTTCACCCAACAGCAGGCACCAGGTCACCAAAGCGACATCGAGGGAAGGAGGATAAAATGCAAAATGCATCCAAGTCCAGAGACAGGCAGGGCTGAGGCCACGCTTGGCCGCACTCAGGTGTCAAAACTAGACAGAAAATCCAGGAAATCTGGTTCACACCGGTCAAGACAGGGGTTGCCCTCGTGGGAGGTAGGCAGCAGGGGCATGACGGGCGCAGGCACACGCGCAAGGGGCTATGGGACTCGGCAGGTGGTCATACATGGGTCTCTGCCTTAGACATATTCATGGAACTGTGTAGTGTACTTTTCTAAATCTATCTTTCACCAAAAAAAGAAAAAAAAATGTCTAGGATAAAATATACAAAAAAAGTTTGTTAAAACGTTATCTTTCCTGTAAAATCAAAAAAGCAAAATAAAAAAACTTGTGATTATGAAAAAAAGTTTATTTTTCAGTTAATAAATCATGGATGATATTTTCCTCTTCTTTTTTACTTTCTGTTTCTTTCAGATACAGAAAAACTATGTATGATTCTTAAAAAGAAAAAAAAAAAAAGCTTTATTATGAAAAGAAATCCTCCTAACCCTCCAGGGCTTGCTCACACCACACTTCCTCCAGGAAGCCCTCGCTGACCACTTCAACCACAGTCCTTTCTTTCCCTCCTGCTCTCACAGACACTCAGTCACTGAACGGTTTCCAGGGGCAGGCCCTGTGCTAGACGCTGGGGCTACAGAAAGGCAAGGCAGCCACGTTCCTGCTTCAAGCAGCTCACAGGCTGGCTGGCAAGCAAGACATTCTGCAGAGAATCAAGTAAATCCAGGATGGAAAATAAATATTACAAAGAGGTGGTGGTAGGTTCTGAAGGTTCTGGAAGCTGTGAAGCACGTGGTGCTTTGCGTGGTTCCTGGTTTTCGCTTATCTCCCAGTCAGCCCGCTCTGACCCAGGGATGTGCCGTGTGGGTGGGGAAACATCCGCCATACGCGGAGCGTGTCTGCACCGGCGGCCCCCAGCCCAGCCCCCCCCCCAGGTTTAATCAGACCGGGGCCGGGAGCCCTCCGCCCCCAGGAAAAGCCAAAGGGGTGCGTGGCTGGCGCCCAAGAGGCCCGGGCCCCGCCCAGGGGGCTTACTTGGGCTTCTGGACGTCCGTCATCTTGGTGTGCTCTCCAAACTCCCGCTTCAGGAACTCCTCCAAGGGCCCCGACTCGTAGGGCCGCGAGCCCCGGAACACTTCATCCTTCATGCGGAAGTACACGCCGCGCATGTAGGCCATGGACTTGCCTGGAAGGAGGCGGGCGGAGGTGGGGAGAGCCTGAGGGCCCCCGACAGGGCGCCGGGCACAGGAGCGGGGGTGGGGGCGGATTCGTCGAGGACCACCTGAGCGGAGGCTCTGGAGCCGCCTCTGCAGTCCCACACCGGGGAGCTCCCCTCCAGCGGCCCGGGGCTGAGCACTTAAGCTTTGAATTTGTATGTTTTCTTTAAACAAGGGCCCTAAAGTCTAGACGCTTGTACATTTGTCACAGACTAGAAGGGCCCGGCCCTGTCCTGAGAAAACAATGTCCGAGGGGCAGCCTGCACCCCAGGGGACCGAGAAACCGCTGAGCATGCCTCAGTGAGGTCCGGGGTGTGCAAGCGGGGGGCTGGGGGGCGGCTTCTGCCTGTGGGAGAGGATGAAACAAGCAACTCCTCCGACCCCTCCCGCAGCCCCCCGCCTGCCCCCCGCCCCGGGCCTCACCGTGCAGGATGGCCAGGGCCAGGATGCCCCCCGTGCTGGTCCCCGCCACCCAGTCGAAGAGGTCCTTGGTGGCGACGCCCGAGGCCTTCTCGATGGCGATGAGGAGCTGGATGATGACGAGGCCTTTCACGCCCCCGCCGTCCAGACAGAGCAGGTGGTCGCGACTGTGGTGGGAAGAGCGAAGAGAGGGAAGCGGGTCCTGTCACAGCCGGCGCTTGGCGGGCCGTGTCCCTGAGCACCTGCCCACGGGCGGCGGCCTGAGCACTGGAGACCAAGCCCTGCGAGCGGACGTGCAACTGCTGCTCTGGGCACGGGGCGGGCGCTGCACACTCCATACAGGAGCCAGCAGTCTCAGGAGTCGAGAAGTGCGGTGAAGGAACGGATCCAGGGAGGCAAGGGCAGCGGGGGAGAGGGAAGACCTGCCGGCCAGGTGCCCCCTCAGCAGACACCTGGGTCTGTCTCCCCAGCTCTGGATGGGGGAAGCAGGTGCCTGATGACACGAGGCTGGGGGAAGGGCTGGTCTCCCGCGGCTTCCCGGAATGGGTGGCGAGGAAGGACGGGCCGCTGCCCCCAGGTGGGAGCAGCAGAGGAGCCGGGGGACAGCAGAGAGGGAGGAAGGACATCTGTGTGTCAGGAGCCACGGGGAGTATCCACCAGCATGAACTCACTCAAATGTCCCAGAGCCCCTCTCTTGGGCTGGCCAAGAAGTTACCTGGGCTTTTCCACAGCATCTGATGGGTATGCCCTGTCACCCTGGGCATCTCTGTGAGGGCCTGAGGCTCTGAGGCCTGGGATCGCCAGGGTCACACAGGTGGAACTGGACCAGGGTCTGCGGACTCCTTGGCCACAGGTTCTCCACCACATCCTGACCCGTCTCCCTGGGTCCCGCCTTGCCCGGCCCCTGTCCCAGGGGACGAAGACATCCAGTCTGCGCTTAGACCTATAACCTTCCTTCTGGTCTCCACCTCCTTCTTTTTTGATCTTTAGTTTTTGGCTGGCCGTACGGCATGTGGGATCCCAGTTCCTTGGCCAGAGATTGAACACACGCCCCCTGCACTGGAAGCATGGTCTTAGCCACTGGCCCGCCAGGGAAACCCTCCTCTTCTATCTCAGCCTAAAGCCCTCCGCTGAAAGAAGCCTGCTGGACGCCACGGGGACCCTCCCACTAGGCCTGCTCCTGCTCTATCCACTTCTGGGTGCAGAGCTCCTCTGCCTTCCATAAGCGATCACTTCCGGTCACTTGTTTGCTCCCTTTCTCCCCCTGCTGAGGGCAGGACCTGGCTCCGCTCGGTGCAGCACTGAGCATCCCGCAACCCATGCAGGTGAGAGGCGCCCCATCCCAACACATACAGCTGGTGAATGTGGGATTCTTCCCAGCCCTGCAGCAAGCCCTGAGCGTGGCAGAGGGGGCTGTGCTGTCTTTGGAGGCCTGCGGGGCCCCTGACCAGGGAGGCTGGAGAAAATGGACCTTTCTGAAGATCCAGGGCTGGCCACGGAGGGATCAACGCAGAGCAAGCAGGGCCAAGTTGTGCGGCCCACAGACCTGCGTAGGGAGGGCCCACCGGAGTGTGCTGACGCTCGCCTTGCCCCTCCCCTGCAGGGAGCTCTCAGGCTGATGCAGACTCCCTGCCCTGCTGGAGAACCTGCAGGCTCCCTTCTCGTCCTGGAAGGGACCTGTCGGTCTTCCCTGGGGTACCCTCCTCGGCCCCTGCCCTGGGCTGTGTCTGTGGGTGTGTGTGCAGTGGAAGGGAAGGGTGAGAAGGCTGCCAGGGCACGCCCACTTCCAGGGCGCACATACCAGGGTGCCCAAGGAAACGAGTGGGCTACAGCGAGGGGGAGCTGACCCTTCAGACGAGGAGAGGCAGAGCCACCAATACGGCTGCCCGGCCCCGGGAGCAGGGGCTGCCTTGGCTTCTGGGAGGAGAGGGCTTTCCCTGCGGGGGGGAGGGGGCACTAGGGGTGCAGCCGGACGGGGGGGGTAACCATCTGGTCTTGCAAAACCTCCCCCTTCCCCCTAGGCGAAGACATCCAGTCTGCGCTTAGACCTATAACCTTCCTTCTGGTCTCCACCTCCTTCTTTTTGATCTTTAGTTTTTGGCTGGCCGACGGCATGTGGGATCCCAGTTCCTTGGCCAGAGATTGAACACACGCCCCCTGCACTGGAAGCATGGTCTTAGCCACTGGCCCGCCAGGGAAACCCTCCTCTTCTATCTCAGCCTAAAGCCCTCCGCTGAAAGAAGCCTGCTGGACGCCACGGGGACCCTCCCACTAGGCCTGCTCCTGCTCTATCCACTTCTGGGTGCAGAGCTCCTCTGCCTTCCATAAGCGATCACTTCCGGTCACTTGTTTGCTCCCTTTCTCCCCCTGCTGAGGGCAGGACCTGGCTCCGCTCGGTGCAGCACTGAGCATCCCGCAACCCATGCAGGTGAGAGGCGCCCCATCCCAACACATACAGCTGGTGAATGTGGGATTCTTCCCAGCCCTGCAGCAAGCCCTGAGCGTGGCAGAGGGGGCTGTGCTGTCTTTGGAGGCCTGCGGGGCCCCTGACCAGGGAGGCTGGAGAAAATGGACCTTTCTGAAGATCCAGGGCTGGCCACGGAGGGATCAACGCAGAGCAAGCAGGGCCAAGTTGTGCGGCCCACAGACCTGCGTAGGGAGGGCCCACCGGAGTGTGCTGACGCTCGCCTTGCCCCTCCCCTGCAGGGAGCTCTCAGGCTGATGCAGACTCCCTGCCCTGCTGGAGAACCTGCAGGCTCCCTTCTCGTCCTGGAAGGGACCTGTCGGTCTTCCCTGGGGTACCCTCCTCGGCCCCTGCCCTGGGCTGTGTCTGTGGGTGTGTGTGCAGTGGAAGGGAAGGGTGAGAAGGCTGCCAGGGCACGCCCACTTCCAGGGCGCACATACCAGGGTGCCCAAGGAAACGAGTGGGCTACAGCGAGGGGGAGCTGACCCTTCAGACGAGGAGAGGCAGAGCCACCAATACGGCTGCCCGGCCCCGGGAGCAGGGGCTGCCTTGGCTTCTGGGAGGAGAGGGCTTTCCCTGCGGGGGGGAGGGGGCACTAGGGGTGCAGCCGGAGAGAGCCCGCGGGGAGCAGGAAGGGCACGGACCGGGGAGCCCTGGGCCGCGTCTGCTCTGACCCTGTGTGACCTCGAGCAAATCACTTTAACCTCACGTTCCGCTCTATGGGCCAGGCAAGGCTACTGATGAAGGCCTCCTGGGGAAGGCTGTTAGGAACAGGGGATAGTGAAACACAGGACAAATAACACCACCCCCATCATCCACAGGAAGGTGGCGAGAGCACAGCTGTAAGGAAGCACGCGTGTCCGGCTCACGAGCCAAGCTGGCGGCACGGGTTCTGACAACCGCAGTGACCAGGGGCTGTCCTCGGCGCCAGGGTTCAGGCCTCTCCTCGTGAAGCCGTCACCCCAGCCTGCCTCCTAGGAAGGGCCTGGGTGCACAGCAGGTGCCTGCGGAGCCAGCCCACCCCACTCGCTGCTGGAGGGAGGCAGGCTAGGGAGGAGGCGGAGGTGGAGTGAAGCAGGCTCATCGCCAAGCCCGCCCAGGGTCTCTCCGAGGAGATCTGGGCCAGCTCTCCCGAAGAGGCAGGACGGGGCAGGAGAGCAGGGACGGGGCCGCAGCCAGCCCCGTCGTGTGACCAGGAGCCTGCGCAGCGACGGACGGAGAGGCAGACCAGGCTCTCGAGAGACTCAGATGCGGACTAGACGCCAGCCCCACGTCTGCTGCGCGGCCCCGGCAGAGGCCTCGCACGTGCGCCCCCGCCCCGTCCCCAGCACTCACGTCCGCTTCTCGTCCCTCATGGAGCTCAGGACGAAGGCTGGCTTCCGGGCCCGGGAGATGTGCACGAGGTCCTGCAGCTCTGTGGGGCACAGGGCGGGGTGCTGGGGCCAAGCAGGAGCTGGTCCCCCACCACCCACTGGGCCTGAGGGCGAATCAGGAGCTGGGCCCTCACCCCAGTGTCCCCAGCAGGAGCATCGGCCCCCTGCCCCTTGGAAGGGCTCTTCAGCCCAGAATACAGCTGGCCCCTTGGGGAGACGTGGGCTGGAACGCAGAGGGGAGCCCGCTGCTCTGGGAATGGCCCCCACCCTGCCCGGCCAGCTCTCGATTTTTCTGTGTATTCTACCCAAAGCCCCAAAGCAAAGCACCCCTGCCCTGCCCCTGCGTTCTGTGTGTGCACTTCTCCAAGCGTCTCCTCATGCATGCGAGCCGGCACTGCTGACGACCACCGTCGCCAGAATCCTTATCCCCAGTTTACAGATGGGGCTCATTTAGCCAAAAAGGCCGAGTCAGGACATTCTCCTGAGTTTAACTCCTTGAAGGAACGGAGATATCTTGACCACTTTCCAGATGCCTCTCGTTCTGATTCCAGGTCTAGAAACTTCCTCAGCAGCCTGGGAGCGGATGCCCTCACCTGCAGCATGCATGGCTTGCTGGTGCCCAAGGCCCACCCCATGTCCACCGAATGTATGAGTTGGCCTCCTGACAAGCAGCCTGGCCCCAGGTCGCTGGGCCCAGCAGCGCTGCGATTCTGACCGGCCCTTCCCACCGCTGTGCACGGAGTCTAGAAGCAGCGAAGCGGGACAGCAGGCTGCCAGGCCGTGTGTCTCCCCTTCGCCAGGGCGAGGGGCCAGAGGGGACAAGGTAAGCGGGAGCCTGGCCAGGAGAGAGGCGGAACAGAGCGCCAGGGAGCCGGGCGTGCAGCTGAGACAAAGGAGAAGAGGGGTCTAGAGCCACATCTAACTTGGGCACAGCGGGCTCTGCGGCTCCTCTAGCCCAGGGCATTACCCACGTGACGCCGCGCCCCAGGCCCACCATCCAGCCCGGCGTGGGTAGCTGATTGCCTGTAAAATTGAGAGAGAACGATGGGGGCCGTTCGTTGACGGGGAGGGGCAAGGGGAGAGGCAGAGCCAGAGGGACTCCCGGTGGCTGCCAGCTCTGCCCGTCCTGAGTTCAGGGTTGGCTGGGCTACCCCGGCTGAAGATGTGGGTGTCCGACTCCACAAGAGTTTAAGAAAAAGTGCCGGCTTGCCAAGGACTGGTCCCCCGGGGGCGGGCCTCACCCCAGTGTCCCCAGCAGGAGCATCGGCCCCTGCCCCTTGGAAGGGCTCTTCAGCCCAGAATACAGCTGGCCCCTTGGGAGCGTGGGCTGGAACGCAGAGGGGAGCCCGCTGCTCTGGGAATGGCCCCCACCCTGCCCGGCCAGCTCTCGATTTTTCTGTGTATTCTACCCAAAGCCCCAAAGCAAAGCACCCCTGCCCTGCCCCTGCGTTCTGTGTGTGCACTTCTCCAAGCGTCTCCTCATGCATGCGAGCCGGCACTGCTGACGACCACCGTCGCCAGAATCCTTATCCCCAGTTTACAGATGGGGCTCATTTAGCCAAAAAGGCCGAGTCAGGACATTCTCCTGAGTTTAACTCCTTGAAGGAACGGAGATATCTTGACCACTTTCCAGATGCCTCTCGTTCTGATTCCAGGTCTAGAAACTTCCTCAGCAGCCTGGGAGCGGATGCCCTCACCTGCAGCATGCATGGCTTGCTGGTGCCCAAGGCCCACCCCATGTCCACCGAATGTATGAGTTGGCCTCCTGACAAGCAGCCTGGCCCCAGGTCGCTGGGCCCAGCAGCGCTGCGATTCTGACCGGCCCTTCCCACCGCTGTGCACGGAGTCTAGAAGCAGCGAAGCGGGACAGCAGGCTGCCAGGCCGTGTGTCTCCCCTTCGCCAGGGCGAGGGGCCAGAGGGGACAAGGTAAGCGGGAGCCTGGCCAGGAGAGAGGCGGAACAGAGCGCCAGGGAGCCGGGCGTGCAGCTGAGACAAAGGAGAAGAGGGGTCTAGAGCCACATCTAACTTGGGCACAGCGGGCTCTGCGGCTCCTCTAGCCCAGGGCATTACCCACGTGACGCCGCGCCCCAGGCCCACCATCCAGCCCGGCGTGGGTAGCTGATTGCCTGTAAAATTGAGAGAGAACGATGGGGGCCGTTCGTTGACGGGGAGGGGCAAGGGGAGAGGCAGAGCCAGAGGGACTCCCGGTGGCTGCCAGCTCTGCCCGTCCTGAGTTCAGGGTTGGCTGGGCTACCCCGGCTGAAGATGTGGGTGTCCGACTCCACAAGAGTTTAAGAAAAAGTGCCGGCTTGCCAAGGACTGGTCCCTGACTGCCCTGTTCAGGCAACTCCAGACAATCCAGGGCTCGGGGGGACCAGCCCACGGGAAGCCCAGAGAAGGCCTCCGCCTCCTTGGGGCGTCTCCACAGATGGGCAGATGGGAACTGCCTGGCCGGAGATCACTGAAGAGGCCGGAAGAGGAGCACACTGGCCCCAGGCCTGATGGAGGTGGAGCAGCATGGCAGAAGGGCTCCTGGACAAGCTAGAGCGCCCCCAATGGCTCTGAGCCCCCAGCATCTCCTTACTGCCCACCTGAGCTCCCAGGACACAGGGAGGCCAAGGAAGCGCTCACCTGACAGGTGTCCAGGGAACCCTGTCAGAGGAAATGGACCACAGACCGCTAGCCAGGGACCCCCTGGCCTCCAGACTCTAGGGGTTGCTGGCTGCCCCCCAAGACTGAAAAATGCTGCCCGTCCCTCCTTGCTGCCTTGAACAGCCTCTCCCCCCAGGCTCCGTTTCTTCCTTTCTTCAGGACTGCTCCAACGCGAGGGTCTGGGAACTGGGAGGAGAGGAGGGGGCGCAGGAGGAGGGAGGCCTACCTAGGCTGTTTAAGCTGATCGGTGGGGGCTGAGATCTCTCCACGGAGGAGGCGGGGGGCGCTGCCGCGGAGCACTGCTCCGTTGAGACCCCTGGCATGAGCGGGCAGCAGTGGTCGGCCCCCACGGCTCTCAGCAGCGTGAAGAACGCCCTCCGGGTGACGACTTGTCATGTGTGGGGAGGGGGAGGTCACACAGGATCAGAAACTGGCCACGCGCGAGGGAGAAGTCCCTCCACTTCACACCTGGTCCCCTCCCCCAGACCACCTGGGCACGTGGGGACTCGGGGGTGCCCCAGAGCCCACCCCACCGATGTGGCGTGTGGACCTTAGTCTGTTACGCCCACAGCAGCTGCCTGGGGCTTGAATGTGGAAGGAGCAGACTGGTGTTTGAGGAGCCTCGCCCTCTCCCCTGGACACCAGTTAAGAAGGCAGGACCCCACCCTCCGTGGCGAGCAGTTCTCAAGGCTCCCAGAGCTCAGCAGGGACAGGCCAGCCAGGGTGTCTACGCCATCTCACGGATGGGTGAGAATGCACACATGCATGCTTGCTGGCACACGTGATCAGTGACCACCCGCAGCCACCTCCACAGCTCCCGGAACCTTCCAGAGCGCGCCAGGCTTCTGGCGAGGATCTGCTCTTTCCAGCTCTGAAGCCGAGGCTTGCTCAGTGAGCACATGGTGGGTGCACCGTGCCCGTGTATGGGGGTCGGGGGGCACACACGTCATGCAGCATGTCAGGGTGCGGGGGGCACACGGGTCGCAGCACAAGCACTGGCCCCTGGCTGTTCTTGTGGGTGATTCTGTCAGCAAATTCTCCACGAGTAGGGAAGAGGGCTGTTCCCACTGCCAGCCTCACCACCAGCCCAAGCGGTGGCACCCTGAGATGGGACGGGGGCCCCCCAGAAGAGAACACTGGCTCAGAAAGCCTCCTGCGGCCTCAATCTAGCGGTCAGAGGCCCTGTCTTTGGGAATAGGATGCGTTCCCTCTGGGCCTCTCAGGTGCTCCTAGGCTCCCCGTGCAGGGCGTGGACAGGGCCTGGGCACCCTCCTCCCCAGGCCCTGCACCCCCACCCATGCCCGCCCAGCTCTGGTCCCAGCGTGCAGAGCACGTACGTTTGCTGATCTTGGAGGCTATGAATGCGGGAGTTTCTCCAAAGTCATTCGGGGTGTCCACTTCCGCCCCAAACACGATGAGGGCCTTGACCATCTCCTCGTTGTCTTTCTGGCGGAGATGGAGGGGGAAATACGCCACAGCTCAGAGAAATGAGGAGAGACGGGACCTGGGCCTCTTCCCTCCACCATCCATCTCGGGGGTCTTTCACCGCAAGGGGAAAGGGACACAGAAACCCTTCTGACCTCCACGCGCAGCCTGGCCCGTATTGTAAAGTTTGCAGTCTGAAGGCTGCTGCCTGACAAACAGGCTCATGAGTGTCCCCATAGGTGAGAATTTACAAACCCAGGTAGAACCGGAAGCAAGCCTCGCCCTCTCCCCTGGACACCAGTTAAGAAGGCAGGACCCCACCCTCCGTGGCGAGCAGTTCTCAAGGCTCCCAGAGCTCAGCAGGGACAGGCCAGCCAGGGTGTCTACGCCATCTCACGGATGGGTGAGAATGCACACATGCATGCTTGCTGGCACACGTGATCAGTGACCACCCGCAGCCACCTCCACAGCTCCCGGAACCTTCCAGAGCGCGCCAGGCTTCTGGCGAGGATCTGCTCTTTCCAGCTCTGAAGCCGAGGCTTGCTCAGTGAGCACATGGTGGGTGCACCGTGCCCGTGTATGGGGGTCGGGGCACCCCGTCATGCAGCATGTCAGGGTGCGGGGGGCACACGGGTCGCAGCACAAGCACTGGCCCCTGGCTGTTCTTGTGGGTGATTCTGTCAGCAAATTCTCCACGAGTAGGGAAGAGGGCTGTTCCCACTGCCAGCCTCACCACCAGCCCAAGCGGTGGCACCCTGAGATGGGACGGGGGCCCCCCAGAAGAGAACACTGGCTCAGAAAGCCTCCTGCGGCCTCAATCTAGCGGTCAGAGGCCCTGTCTTTGGGAATAGGATGCGTTCCCTCTGGGCCTCTCAGGTGCTCCTAGGCTCCCCGTGCAGGGCGTGGACAGGGCCTGGGCACCCTCCTCCCCAGGCCCTGCACCCCCACCCATGCCCGCCCAGCTCTGGTCCCAGCGTGCAGAGCACGTACGTTTGCTGATCTTGGAGGCTATGAATGCGGGAGTTTCTCCAAAGTCATTCGGGGTGTCCACTTCCGCCCCAAACACGATGAGGGCCTTGACCATCTCCTCGTTGTCTTTCTGGCGGAGATGGAGGGGGAAATACGCCACAGCTCAGAGAAATGAGGAGAGACGGGACCTGGGCCTCTTCCCTCCACCATCCATCTCGGGGGTCTTTCACCGCAAGGGAAGGCACACAGAAACCCTTCTGACCTCCACGCGCAGCCTGGCCCGTATTGTAAAGTTTGCAGTCTGAAGGCTGCTGCCTGACAAACAGGCTCATGAGTGTCCCCATAGGTGAGAATTTACAAACCCAGGTAGAACCGGAAGCAAGCCTTCACCAGCCCCCAGTCTGCCAGCCCCTCTCAGAGGAAGCAATGTGTCTGTGACCCCTGACACGGGAGAAGCAGCGAAACCGAAGGGGCAGCGGCTGATCGCTTGAAGGAGGAGCAGGAACATGTGCACCAGGAGGGGCCTCCATTGAGCCCGGGGAGCTGGCTGTGAAGAGGACACCGAGCACCCCTCCTCCCTGACAGCAGCTCCCTCCCCAGAGCACGCACAATGAGCCTCTGGAGGTCACAGTTCCCAGGACAGCCCAACAGGCCAGCTGCCAGGAGCCCCGAGTTCTGCGCTTATCACCCCCCTCTCTCCGGTCGAGTCTCCTGCCTAAAGCGCAAAGAGGTGTGTCTAGAATGCTGTTTTCCAAACAGTAATTAGTTCACGCCATTAGGAGGCATACGCGCTCAAGCAGACGTGTATGTTTTAACTATTAGTTATGTATTTCTTCTTTGGTTACCTTTTATTTGTGGCCCTGGTTTACCATTTATGGTGGTAAAAGAACAAATCCTTCAAAGTAAATTTAAATAAGTTTAAAAGCAAGCCAAGGGCTTCCCCTGGTGGTCCAGTGGGTAAGGACACCGCCTTGCAGTGCAAGGGGCGCCGGTTCGATCCCTGGCCTGGGAAGATCCCACGTGCCGCGGAGCAGCTGGACTGATGTGTCCAATTACCGAGCCGGAGCTCTGGAGTGCATGCGCCCAGAGCCGGCGCTCTGCGACAACAGAGGCCACCACGATGGGAGGCCCACAGGAGCCGAAGAACAAAGATGGATGAAAATAGAGAAATGAAAGACCAATAGAAGTGGCCCGCCCACTCCCCTCCCTCCCCAACCCGACCCCTGCCCAAAAATAAATAAATAAATCTTTAAAAAAAAAAAAAAAGCAAGCCAACTTAGAGTAGTGATTAAGTACTTAATCGTAAAGCGGCTTGTGAATCTGCCAGGACCTGGACGGATGGAATGCAGGTGACTGACGGGTGGAAGCAGTGGCCTACGTCAGCACTTCTCAAGGTAAGTGCTGTGGACCCCGTGAATATGGAGACCCGTTAGAGGGTTCCAGAGGTCAGGAATAGTTTCCTAAAAATACCATGATGAGGGCTTCCCTGGTGGTCCAGTGGGTAAAGATTCCGCCTTGCACTGCAAGGGGCACCGGTTTGATCCCTGGCCGGGAAAGATCCTGCATGCTGCGAAGCGGCTGGGCGGGTGTGTCCAATTACAAGCCAGTGCTCTGGAGCGCATGCGCCTGGAGCCGGTTCTCTGCCACTAGGGAGGCCGCTGCAATGGGAGGCCCCCACAGGCCAAAGAATAGAGATAGCTGAAAAATAAACTATGACTTAGAGGCAAAAAAAAAAAAATCATGATGATGTTTGCCTTTGTATGGCGGCTGAATTTTTTTATATAATTATGTATTTTATTTCTGGCTGCACTGGATCTTAGCTGTGGCATGAGGGATCTTTTAGCTGTGACATGCAACCTCTTAGGCTTCCCTGGTGGCTCAGAGGTAAACAATCTGCCTGCTAATGCTGCAGACACGGGTTCAATTCCTGGGTTGGGAAGATCCCCTGGAGAAGGAAATGATAATCCACTCCAGTATTCTTGCCTGGGAAATCCCACGGACAGAGGAGCCTAGGGGGCTACTGTCTAGGGGGTCACAAAAGAATTGGACACAACTTAGCAACTCAACAACAACAACAACATGCAAACTCTTACCTGTAGCCTGTGGAATCTAGTTCCCTGACCAGGGATTGATCCCAGGCCCCCTGCCCTGGGCACTCAGAGTCTCAGCCACTGTCCTACCAGGAAGTCCCATGGCTGACCTTTGCACTGATGGTATAAACACAACTATGGATAAAACTGCTGGTGCCTTAAGCACGAAGTAAGACAGTCCCCAGACTAACTGTGGTCAGGGTTTTCTTCTCTGCCACACACTCAAGTAAAAAGTAAATTCATTCATTAAAAAGCCAGCTTCTGGGGACTTCCCTGGTGGTCCAGTGGTTAAGACTGCACTCCCAGGGCTTCCCCTGGTGGTCCAGTGGGTAAGGACACCGCCTTGCAGTGCAAGGGGCGCCAGTTCGATCCATGGCCTGGGAAGATCCCACGTGCCGTGGAGTGGCTGGACGGATATGTCCAATTACCGAGCCGGAGCTCTGGAGTGCATGTGCCCAGAGCCGGCGCTCTGCAGCGACAGACGCCACCGCGATGGGAGGCCCACAGGAGCCGAAGAACAAAGATGGATGAAAATAGAGAAATGAAAAGACCAATAGAAGTGGCCCGCCCTTCCCCCCCCTCCCCACCCCACCCCCCAAAATATAAATTAAAAAAAAAAAAAAGACTGCACTCCCAGTTCAGAGGACACAGGTTCAATTCCTGGTCAGGGAACTAAAATCCCGCATGTTACAAGGTGTGGCCAAAAAAAAAAAAAAAAAAACTTTGCTTCCAAAGACCCCTGATGAAGCAGTAAGAAGTGTGCATCTTCGTACATTTCCACGCTGGTGTTCTCAGTGTCATAGGATGGGGCGGTGAGTTTCTGTCGCAAACCCAAGTATGACGGCCGTCTCAGGAAAAGCCCTGTGTGGCTGTTAGGCTGTGAGCGGAATGAGCTGCTTGTTTTCCATCAAACGCTTGTTTTCACTTGAGAAATAAATGGCAGGCAAACCACAATTGTTCAGCACTGAGTCTCTAGGAGACACTTCCTCAAAAAGGAACACAGTGAGCCTGTCGCTTCAAGAAAAATAGCTGGCAGTATTTCGTGCCAATGATACAACTCAGCTTTTATCATTAGAAAACAAAAACCTGGATTCTAGAAAACTGGGATACTCCATGATGGGCTTCAATGGTTTCCTCAAACATAGAGACCATTGTGATGAAACTGTGGTGATATTTACAAACACGGGGGGGTCGAGACTGTATGAAACAGGGCAACATTTGGAAGCTGGGCATCGCAGCGAACTAGCATTTTCTAAGGATGACATGAAATTGTGCCTGGGTTAAAGGAGACATCCTAAGGGGATGCCAATGGATTTTACTGTAACAAAGTGTGAAAGATCTAAGGAGAGGGCTTCAGAGTGTTCACTGCACCCAGCTTGTCAGAAACGACCCCTTGTCAAGTTCCGGTGCAGACCATGAATCTGAGCAAAACGTCTGAGAACCGTCCAACCACGTAATTCAAAGGGCCCATTCAGTGCTAAAAATGTCTACAGTTGTATTTATAGTTTCAGTCTCTTGGGCAACAGCCCCTCTATAATTATGACCTTTGGTATAAAACAGGATGTCTTTGAATTTGTCCTAAAACTACTTGTTTTAGAGTCCCAGGGAGATTTCTTATTCTATGACTCCGAGACATGTTGAACAGAATTATGGGTACCTATGTTTTATGAAGTAGGCTACAATTACACACTCACACGTCTGTAATAAACACTCCCTCGCCCGCATTTAATATGTTTATGCTGTAGTGATCTAACCAGAGTGCAGGGGCTTTAAGCACAGGTGCTCTATGATAAACCAACAAAGCGGACCAGTGCCTACCAGGGGCCTCCAAGATGTGTAGTCAGGCCCTACCTCCCAGAAGCTTGGAGCCTACCAGGGAGGTAAGAGTAACACGCAGATGGCGTTTTCCCTGATGACGTACGGGATGAGAACAAACGTCTCGGAGATGCTCACTCCGGGCCGGGTCTTACATGTGCTACTTGAAAGCGGAAGGGTTAGTCACTCAGTCGTGTCCAACTCTTTGCGACCCCATGGACTGTAGCCCACCAGGCTCCTCTGTCCATGGGGTTCTCCGGGCAAGAGTACTGGAGTGGGTTGCCATGCCCTCCTCCAGGGGAGCTTCCCAAACCAGGGATCAAACTCAGGTCTCCTGTATTGCAGGCAGATTTTTTTACTGTCTGAGCTTTTCAGGAAAGCACGTTGCTCATCGAGTTACGGGGTGTCTACCACTGAATTCACTCAACACCTTTGCCAGGTGGGCAGCGACCCCTCCGTCCTCCAGACGAAGCAGTCAAGGCTGGCAGAGGTGACGTGAGTTGCCCAAGGCCGCGGTCAGCGGCCAGGGCTGTGTTCTCCCTTCTCACTTCACACGGGGCAGGGGAATGCGAGGTCCCGGGGCATGGAGGAGGGACAGGTATTTGGGACTTGGGGGGACCTGCACTGGCCTGGCGGGCCCCCTGCACCCCGGCACGCTCACCCCCATGGCCAGGTGCAGCGGGGTGTTGCCGTGCTCGCCTCGCGCGTCGGCGTCGGCCCCGTGGGTCAGCAGCACCATGACGCAGTCGAAGCGGTTGCGCATGGCGGCCACGTGCAGGGCAGTGTTCCCCGCGGAGCTGGTGCTGTTCACGTCGCAGCCCCGCTTCAGCAGCAGGCGGGCCATCTGCGGAGACAGGGGTCCCAGCCCCTCAGCCGGGGGCCGGAGCGGCTGCGGGCACCCAAGGGCACCGGGCACAGCCACTTCCTCGGGTCCTGGGCCTCTGGAGAGCTCCACACGGCAGGTGGCCCCGGACGTCTCCTTCCACACCCCCCAGGACCACGGGGACAACAGGCTGAGGCCGTGGTGACCTGAAAGGCGCGTCTGGGCCCTTTCCTGGAGTTTACAGGACCCAGCCTCCCCTGCAGAGGTGCCTCTGGCCCTGCCCCAGCACCAGCCCACTCCTGCGACCCGGCCAGGGCCCTCCAGCGGTGTGACGCCCATCCGCGCCTTGGCAACACGCACGCCTGCTCACCAACAGTCCTGGAGGGCCCGGGCGCTGGAACCTGACAGACCTGAGCCCCAGGCTCAGCCCTCCCCGACCCGACGGCGTGAGCCTGGAAGGACCACAGCGCCCCTCTGCGCCTCCGCTGCTGTGAAAATGGGGGTGCACCTTCCCACCTCACAGGGTGCACACAACACACCCAGGAGGGCCTGACACAGGAACGCCTGGCTCCTGGCATGAAGGTGCCCGTTTCCAAGCAGGCCACCACCTTTGCGGGCAGTCACTGCGCTGCTGAGCTGTGCTTCCTGGAGATGAGCGATCAGAGGCCTCTGTCCTCCCAGGCGGCCAGAGCCTGGCTCGGCGAGGGGCCTTGGAGGAGTGGGCCGGCGGGGCTCCCTGAAGAAGCCAGAGCCCCCAGCATCCCCCCTACCAGCCTCTGTCTGCAAGGCGCTTGACGATTTAGGAGCAATTCTCCCACACACTGCTTTGCTGACTTCACAGTACCTCCAAAGGTAGGCCATGGACCCCCAGTTCACGCACGAGGAAACCACAGGGGGACACTGTCACCACGCACGGCCAGGATGCCATCTCTCCTTGGCTCACCCGTCTGGCGGCCCCACGGCGAGGCCCACCCTCCAAGGGTCACCCTCAGAGGCCTCTCGGGAACCTCCTTCCTGTTGGCAGCTCAGGAACCAAGGGCTCCGGGAGCCACCCCGGCTGCCCGGCTCGGGCCCCACCTACCTCGGCGTTCTTGGCCCAGTGGAGGGGGCTGGCTCCGTAGCGGGGGTCTCTGCTGTGAATCTGGCTGCCGTCCATGTTGACGATCATTTCAGCGCACCTGGGAGAGAGAAGCCGTGTGGGAATGAAGAAGGCTGGCGAGGGCAGCCTGGTGTTGAAAGAGGCCGTGACGTCATCAACGGGTGAGGGAGAGCTCCTGCAGATAATGATGCAACCAAACCACCCAGCATGCCTATCGTGGGATGGCAAGCCCCCTCTTCCAGGAAGCCTTCCTTGATGACTTCAGCCAGCAATGATCACTCTTACTGGTGCTGGCTGCAGAGTCAGACAGGCTTGAGGTCCAGCCCCAGCTTCCCACTGGTGACCTCTGGCAAGTGGCTGGGCCTGCTGGCAACATGGGAATGGTTCTAACAGGACTCAGTGATGAATAAAGGAGGAGGATTAAAGGATAAAAGATATCCCTGGCCTGGCACACGGCTGCCTCTACCCTCCCCCGCCTCCCAAACTGCTGTTCCAAACAGTGACTGCAGGAGGCGGAAGGCAGGGTGGTTAAGAGTTCAGCTGCCTTCCACTAGTGGACTGACCACCAGAAGAATTTTTTTGAGACTAGGATTTTCCAGGGCTGCGGAGAAAGGAAGAAATAGTCTAGGCACTTCCCTGGTGGTTAGGACTCCATGCTTCCAACGTAAAGGGTGCAGGTTCAATCCCTGGGTGGGGAACTAAGATCCCATAAGTCACATGGCATGGCCATAAAAAAATAAAGCAGCCAAGTTCTTTAAAAAGAAAAGAAATGAGTGGTTCAGAGCCCCCCAGGACAAGGGCCTGGCACCCACGCTCCAGCCACGCCACCAGCCAAGAAGGAGGGACGCACGAGGCAGACGAGACCTGAGGCCACTTTGCCAAGCATTCCTAGGCTTCAAGTGGGGCACAGAACACCCGGGGAGGTGCTGTTCAGATTAGACTGAAAGGGCTTGGAGGGATGAGGATCCACGATGAGATGGAGCCCGGGGTTGCATGAGACTCTCGCGCTGGGGCACCACCTGGGGGATCGGGAAACGGGAGCCCCCGGGGAGGTGTAAGATTGGTTTTCTCCAGTTTGGTCGAGGGAGGTTCCTGTTCAGAAATTCAGGTGCATCACAGAGCGACTCTGAACGTCCTCCTCTCTGCAGCGTGGAGTCTGCGGACCAAGAGTCGCCTCCCTGCCTGGTCTATCAAACAGTCACACTCTCTTTGTGCCAGGGCAGCCCCTGGCACCAGCATCGCACACGCATCGCGTGAGCGTGTGGAGGCCACTGCCTTCCCGGGTGGGAGGCCTGGCTGGGAGGCCAGGAGGCCCGGGGCCCCGTGGGGCAGGGTGGGGCTCACCGCTGGAGAACTTCATGGCCGTGTGGATGGGGTAGCCGCGGGCCCATGAGTGGGGGTTGAGGCCAGGACCATCTCCGGCTTCCCAGCTGGCAGGCCAGGTCACTTGAGGTCCACCCAGCTTCCCACTGGTGACCTCTGTGCAAGTGGCTGGGCCTGCTGGCAACATGGGAATGGTTCTAACAGGACTCAGTGATGAATAAAGGAGGAGGATTAAAGGATAAAAGATATCCCTGGCCTGGCACACGGCTGCCTCTACCCTCCCCCGCCTCCCAAACTGCTGTTCCAAACAGTGACTGCAGGAGGCGGAAGGCAGGGTGGTTAAGAGTTCAGCTGCCTTCCACTAGTGGACTGACCACCAGAAGAATTTTTTTGAGACTAGGATTTTCCAGGGCTGCGGAGAAAGGAAGAAATAGTCTAGGCACTTCCCTGGTGGTTAGGACTCCATGCTTCCAACGTAAAGGGTGCAGGTTCAATCCCTGGGTGGGGAACTAAGATCCCATAAGTCACATGGCATGGCCATAAAAAAATAAAGCAGCCAAGTTCTTTAAAAAGAAAAGAAATGAGTGGTTCAGAGCCCCCCAGGACAAGGGCCTGGCACCCACGCTCCAGCCACGCCACCAGCCAAGAAGGAGGGACGCACGAGGCAGACGAGACCTGAGGCCACTTTGCCAAGCATTCCTAGGCTTCAAGTGGGGCACAGAACACCCGGGGAGGTGCTGTTCAGATTAGACTGAAAGGGCTTGGAGGGATGAGGATCCACGATGAGATGGAGCCCGGGGTTGCATGAGACTCTCGCGCTGGGGCACCACCTGGGGGATCGGGAAACGGGAGCCCCCGGGGAGGTGTAAGATTGGTTTTCTCCAGTTTGGTCGAGGGAGGTTCCTGTTCAGAAATTCAGGTGCATCACAGAGCGACTCTGAACGTCCTCCTCTCTGCAGCGTGGAGTCTGCGGACCAAGAGTCGCCTCCCTGCCTGGTCTATCAAACAGTCACACTCTCTTTGTGCCAGGGCAGCCCCTGGCACCAGCATCGCACACGCATCGCGTGAGCGTGTGGAGGCCACTGCCTTCCCGGGTGGGAGGCCTGGCTGGGAGGCCAGGAGGCCCGGGGCCCCGCGGGGCAGGGTGGGGGCTCACCCCCGCTGGGAGAACTTCATGGCCGTGTGGATGGGGTAGCCGCCGGGGCCCATGATGTTGCAGCGGGCGTTGCACAGCAGCAGCACGCGGACCATCTCCGGCTTCCCCAGCTGGCAGGCCAGGTGCAGCGGGGTCAGCCCCTGGTGGTTCACCTGGTTCAGGCCTCCGGACGCGTTCTTCCCTAGAAGCTGACGGCAAGACCGTGGGCTGGGCCGGGGCCACACACAGCCAGGCCCCCAAGCAGACCCTCCCTTCACCCCCGCCCCCGTGGCCGTCTCTCCCTGGGGCTCCGGGGAGGGGATGCTGGACTCAGTGAGGACACTGACGAGAGCATCAGCAGAGTCAGCTGAGGAAGGGGTCCCGGGGCCAGAGCAGCAGGAAGCCGACTGCTGGCGTTGGCTGCGGCGTGGATCTGGTCTGACGGTGGCAGGTATGAAACACTTCTCTATCAGGAAACTTAAAAGGAGGCTCCCTCGGGGGTGGCCACTGGGGGTCTGGGTGGGAGTAAGACTGGCTTCTCACTGCATACTCTCCTGTTCTGCGTAAATTTTTTTGGCTACATATAGGTATGATGTCTTTCATTAAAACAAAAAACCAAATAAACAAGATGCCAGGATGCACAAGGGCCCTGGGTATCCTTGCAGTGGGTTAGGTCTGTGGACAGGCTGGGCACCCGGCAGGGAACTTGAGGGGCTGGCGTCCAGGCCCGATGCAAGGGCAGCTCCGCCACTCACAGCTCTGTGGCCCGCCCTGGGCACGTTTCTTAACTTCACTGAACCTTTGGCAAAGGGAAGACAAAGTCCCCATCCACTGAGAATGAACTAGAACTCATATAACGCTGAGCGCAGGACCAGATACAAAACCAGCGATAAAGGACAGGTACTGACAGAGAGCGTCCCACCCTCTGCCTGGAGGCAGGCTCCACATGGCGTGCACGTGGGCACAGAGTGGGGTCTCGGTATGGGCAGAATTCAACAGCAGGTACAGAATTCCCTCCACTCGGAGCACTAACCAAAAGACAGGAATCCACAATATCTGGAATAATGTGGTTCTGTTCAAGTGCCAAGGCACAGAGAAGGGTAGAACTTGTAGAAGAATCTTCTAATTCTAGGCAATAAAATACGGCCCAGGATTCTGTCCCTTCTATCTGATAGATAAGGTAGCTTTCTCATCACAAGATCTACTTGCCCACAATTTTCATTTTTTATTTTTCTGCCCAGCTAATCAAAATTTTAACAGAGAGCCTCTGGTGCAAATGCCCACAGGCGGCAGACGGAGTTTTGTTCGAGGTCCTGTACAAGTTAAGCTCAGGTCCTGCTGGACCACGGGAACCTCCAGGCAGGAGCTGAAATGCATTCACCCAGCCCAGGGGCCAGCCTTACAGAGGAGGCTCCTCATAAACTTAAACTGATCAGCGGGTCTGGACTTTGAGCTCAGTGTTCTGGACTGGAGGGCTTCCTCTGGGTCATCAGAGCAAAGGGACCCAAGATGTGTCTCTGTGACAAGCTTGGGGAGGAAAGAGGGGAGGGGTCTAAGGAGCTCAGGCCTCAAGGATCAAGGTGAGAGGCCACTGGGGGTCTGGGTGGGAGTAAGACTGGCTTCTCACTGCATACTCTCCTGTTCTGCGTAAATTTTTTTGGCTACATATAGGTATGATGTCTTTCATTAAAACAAAAAACCAAATAAACAAGATGCCAGGATGCACAAGGGCCCTGGGTATCCTTGCAGTGGGTTAGGTCTGTGGACAGGCTGGGCACCCGGCAGGGAACTTGAGGGGCTGGCGTCCAGGCCCGATGCAAGGGCAGCTCCGCCACTCACAGCTCTGTGGCCCGCCCTGGGCACGTTTCTTAACTTCACTGAACCTTTGGCAAAGGGAAGACAAAGTCCCCATCCACTGAGAATGAACTAGAACTCATATAACGCTGAGCGCAGGACCAGATACAAAACCAGCGATAAAGGACAGGTACTGACAGAGAGCGTCCCACCCTCTGCCTGGAGGCAGGCTCCACATGGCGTGCACGTGGGCACAGAGTGGGGTCTCGGTATGGGCAGAATTCAACAGCAGGTACAGAATTCCCTCCACTCGGAGCACTAACCAAAAGACAGGAATCCACAATATCTGGAATAATGTGGTTCTGTTCAAGTGCCAAGGCACAGAGAAGGGTAGAACTTGTAGAAGAATCTTCTAATTCTAGGCAATAAAATACGGCCCAGGATTCTGTCCCTTCTATCTGATAGATAAGGTAGCTTTCTCATCACAAGATCTACTTGCCCACAATTTTCATTTTTTATTTTTCTGCCCAGCTAATCAAAATTTTAACAGAGAGCCTCTGGTGCAAATGCCCACAGGCGGCAGACGGAGTTTTGTTCGAGGTCCTGTACAAGTTAAGCTCAGGTCCTGCTGGACCACGGGAACCTCCAGGCAGGAGCTGAAATGCATTCACCCAGCCCAGGGGCCAGCCTTACAGAGGAGGCTCCTCATAAACTTAAACTGATCAGCGGGTCTGGACTTTGAGCTCAGTGTTCTGGACTGGAGGGCTTCCTCTGGGTCATCAGAGCAAAGGGACCCAAGATGTGTCTCTGTGACAAGCTTGGGGAGGAAAGAGAGGGGTCAGGGGCCTCCATGAAGGAGCTCAGGCCTCAAGGATCAAGGTGGGGGCCGTGAGAGGCCCGGAGGGACACCTGAGCCCAGAGGCCCAAAGGCAGAGGTGGCCGCAGCCAGGTGTGTCCAGCGCCGGCCGCCCTGTCCGCACGCCCGCTCACCTGCAGCACCTGGGAGTTGTCGCTCTGGACCGCGTAGTGGAAGGCCGTCTCTCCGCTGTTGTCGGTGGCGTCCACGTGGGCGTGGCAGTGCTGCACCAGCTCCAGCAGGATCTCCGCGTCGCCCTTGCGGCAGGCCAGGTGCAGGGGCGTGCAGCCCTCCTCATTCTCCCTGTTGTTGGCACAGCTGCAGAGGAGGGAGGGCCGGCGGAGGGGAGCGGTGAGGGGCGGGCGGCTGAAAAGCCAAGTTCGGGTGCCAGGGAGGTGGTCGAGGAGTCCAGGAGCATTCGGGCCCCGCTCAGAGCTGTCTGGTTCAGACTCGGGGCTGAGTCACCGTGTGTTCGTATCTGATGTGATTTGTCTCCTTTTCTTTTTTTTTGGCCACTTCTATTGGTCTTTCATGTATTTCCATCTTGGTTCTTTTGGCCCGTGTGGGCCTCCCATCGCAGTGGCTCTGTTGTCGCAGAGCACTGGCTCCGGGCACATGCGCTCCAGAGCTCCGGCTTGGTAGTCGGACACGCTCCGCGGCACGTGGGATCTTCCCAGGCCAGGGATCAAACCGGTGCCCCTTGCACTGCAAGGCGGTGTCCCTGCCCACTGGACCACCAGGGAAGCCCTATCTCCATTTTTAGTTCAGTTTGCACACCTGTAGGAAGGAGGTGCCCTAAGGCCACCTCAGCAGGAAGTGGGTGGTGGGGTGGCATGAAAAAGACTCACAGAAGGCAGAAATCTCACCAACATGGAGCAATTCACTTAACCTTTCTAGGCTTCAATTACCTTACCTACAAAAATATAAAAAGAATACCTGCCCTAGGAAACAGATAGAACTACTGCGAGATTAAACACCAGGATGTCCAAGAACAGGCTGGTAAGTGAAGAGTTCCGAGCTATAAGGCTGGGAGTGGATCCAAGCTGTCCGAGGCAGAGAACTGGGGGTGTGGCCACCTCAGCGCAGGCTGGCGCGGAGGGGTCCTCTGGCCAGCACGGAGCCCTCACCAGGGCATCCACTCTTACATATGTTGGCCAAATGGACACACAGAAGAAAGTGCTTCAGCTTCCAGAAAGGCAACCAGGCCTTTGGAAGGAGACACCAAGGGCCTGGACCCACTTCTGCTGAGTGACCTTGCGTAAGACACAAGACCTCCCACTGGGATGACACTGGCTCACGGGCCTGGCGAGAGGACTCCAGTTCACAGTGAGGATACAACACGAGCAGGGGCCCGGCAGCTGGCAGACGCATCCGGAGTGTCACGCTGAGCCCTCTGACTTTAGTCAGCATTCCTCTCCTCTGACCCAGAGGCAGTGCTGCCCCTTTGTAAGTCAGACATTCTGGGAACCTTCAATTGTTAGGGAGGTGACCTGAGGCAGGCCCGAGAGTCCCCGTCCACACGCGCCGCGTCTCCAGGGCCCTGCCCTCCCGCCCCACCTGGCCAGGTCCCCTGCCCACCTGAGGACGCGGCTGTGGTGGAAGCACTCTCGGATCCCCAGCTCCACCGCCAGGTGGGCCACCGACCAGCTCGGGTGGCTGCGGATGAGGTCAGTCAGCTGCTGCAGGGCCTCGGCGTGCAGGATGTGGGTGGAGCTCTCGTAGAAGGGCGGCAGCTGGGAAGAATACTGCTGGAAGTTTACCAGGGCCTCGGCCTCTGTCTCCAACTGGAAGAGTCTGAGGGCGGAGGAGGACGACGTGAACGTGAGCCTTGGCCCACGCCCCTGGTGGAGTGGGAAGATGCGGATCCCCTCACACAGACCCCTGCTCGCTCCCAGGTACACACTGATCTGCTCCAGCAGGACTTCCCTGCCTCCACCACACGCCCTTCCATGGAGATGGTGCTTCCTTTTTATTTGCAGAGATTTCCTTTCTTTTCTTTCTTTTTAAAAAAATAACATCACATATATTTCCCTAAGTGCTGTTCCAAATCTATGGTCCAGCACATAACCAAAATTCAGCAGGCACATGAAGAGGTAAGAAAATACGAAAGAAAACCAACAGAAACAATGTGCAATAGGAATAGACCTGTAGCGGGGGGAGGGTTGCAAATACGGAAGCGATCTGACACAGAGTTTGAAAAAGCTGTGATACTATTTAATTGGCCATTTTGGTAAATCACCTTAAACTATTAAAAATAAGAACCCAGTGGAAATCACAGAACTAAAAATACAACTGCCAAAAGTAAGAGCTTGTTGGCTAAGTGGGATAGCAGAGTGGACAATGCTGAATAGAAAATCAGTGATAAGGAAGACAGAGAGTAAACAGAATAAAGCATGGAGAGACAAACGCTTGGAAAATACAGGGAAGTAGATAAAAGACATAGAATATACAATGAAAAGATCTAACACACATATACGCGGAACCACAAAAACAGAATAGAAGAATTATACAGGACTTCCCTGGTGCTACAGTGAAGAAGACTCTGTCTGCCAGCACAAGGGACACAGGTTCGATCCCTGGTCTGAGGGGATTCCACATGCCGCGCGGCAGCTAAGCCTACATGCCTCGACTGCTGAGCTGGTGCTCGAGAGTCCACGAGCTGCCACAACCGAGCCTGCGGGCTGCACCTCCGACGGAAGCCTGTATACCGAGAGCCCGTGCGCCACAAGAGAAGCCACCACAGTGAGAAGCCCGCGCACCACAGCCAGAGAGCAGCCCCCACTCGCTGCAGCGAGAGAAAGCCCACACACAACACTGAAGACCCAAGGCCACCAAAAAAAAGAAAAAGAATTGTAAAGAAGCCATACTTGAAGAGTTAATGCTTACAAACTTTCCAAAATTGATGGAAAGTATTATTCCATTAGTTTAAAATATCCTCTAAGTCCTCATCTGCCCCCTCCCCAAATCTGCACTGACACTTCCACTGAGCCCGTGAACAGTGGTCATCCATGTGTCCCTAGCCGACTCTCGGCCCTGAAGCCTTGACCCTGGATGAGCTCCCTGCCAACAGCCAGCGCCAGCGTGCCGCGTCAGTCATCCCAGAAGCAGCTCGTGCAGTCAAGTCCCCCCGCTAACATCACACACTGAGTTGGCCAAAAAGCTTGTTTGGGTTCAAATGTACTTTGGGGCCAACCCAGTAGTGCTGTTCCAAATCTATGGTCCAGCACATAACCAAAATTCAGCAGGCACATGAAGAGGTAAGAAAATACGAAAGAAAACCAACAGAAACAATGTGCAATAGGAATAGACCTGTAGCGGGGGGAGGGTTGCAGATACGGAAGCGATCTGACACAGAGTTTGAAAAAGCTGTGATACTATTTAATTGGCCATTTTGGTAAATCACCTTAAACTATTAAAAATAAGAACCCAGTGGAAATCACAGAACTAAAAATACAACTGCCAAAAGTAAGAGCTTGTTGGCTAAGTGGGATAGCAGAGTGGACAATGCTGAATAGAAAATCAGTGATAAGGAAGACAGAGAGTAAACAGAATAAAGCATGGAGAGACAAACGCTTGGAAAATACAGGGAAGTAGATAAAAGACATAGAATATACAATGAAAAGATCTAACACACATATACGCGGAACCACAAAAACAGAATAGAAGAATTATACAGGACTTCCCTGGTGCTACAGTGAAGAAGACTCTGTCTGCCAGCACAAGGGACACAGGTTCGATCCCTGGTCTGAGGGGATTCCACATGCCGCGCGGCAGCTAAGCCTACATGCCTCGACTGCTGAGCTGGTGCTCGAGAGTCCACGAGCTGCCACAACCGAGCCTGCGGGCTGCACCTCCGACGGAAGCCTGTATACCGAGAGCCCGTGCGCCACAAGAGAAGCCACCACAGTGAGAAGCCCGCGCACCACAGCCAGAGAGCAGCCCCCACTCGCTGCAGCGAGAGAAAGCCCACACACAACACTGAAGACCCAAGGCCACCAAAAAAAAGAAAAAGAATTGTAAAGAAGCCATACTTGAAGAGTTAATGCTTACAAACTTTCCAAAATTGATGGAAAGTATTATTCCATTAGTTTAAAATATCCTCTAAGTCCTCATCTGCCCCCTCCCCAAATCTGCACTGACACTTCCACTGAGCCCGTGAACAGTGGTCATCCATGTGTCCCTAGCCGACTCTCGGCCCTGAAGCCTTGACCCTGGATGAGCTCCCTGCCAACAGCCAGCGCCAGCGTGCCGGCGTCAGTCATCCCAGAAGCAGCTCGTGCAGTCAAGTCACCCCGCTAACATCACACACTGAGTTGGCCAAAAAGCTTGTTTGGGTTCAAATGTACTTTGGGGCCAACCCAGTAGAATCAAACAGCCTTTTCCACTAAGGTCTGCTCAACTTGCAGATTTGCAGGCTAAACAGCTGATACTGTTTAAGCCACTAAGTTCTGGAGGAGTCTGTTGCATAGCCACAACTGAGAATGACATACTTTGGTCAACTTATTATAACACAGCAATTACTAATACATGGGTCATGTTACAACTACTGACAACGAAACGCAAAGAGAAAACATAACAAAGCAAAGAGAAAAACATTCTCTTCAAAGGGCAGCCATCAGACTCAACAACGAAGCTCAACAACAAGTCCAACAAGGGAAGTCAGAGATAATGAGATGACATCCTTATAGAACTAAAAGAAAATAAATGGCATTAAGAATTCTAGGGAGGCTTCCCAGGTGGTCCAGTGGGTGGGGAATCCACTTTGCAGTGCAGGGGGCGCTGGTTCGATCCCTGGCCTGAGAAGATCCTGTGTGCCATGGAGCGGCTGGACTGGTGTGTCCAATTACAAGCCAGTGCTCTGGAGCGCAGAGCCAATGCTCTGCAGCGAGAGAGGCCACTGCGATGGGAGGCCCACACAGGCCAAGAATTAAAAAATGGATGAAAATAAATATAAATAAAAAATCAATAAAAGAGGGCAAAATTCTAAAAAAAAAAAAAAAAGAATTCTAGGGCTTCCGTGGTGGTCCAGTGGATAAAGAGTCTGCCTTGCAGTGCAAGGGGCACTGGTTCGATCCCTGGCATGGGAAGATCCCACATGCTGCGGAGTGGCTGGACCAGTGTGTCCAATTATGAGCCAGCGCTCTGCAGCGAGAGAGGCCACTGTGCTGGGAGGCCCACACAGGCCAAAGAATTAAGATGATGAAAATAAATAAATGAAGGACCAATAAAAGAAGCCAAAATTACAAAAAAAAAAACAAAAAAAAAGAATTCTACACCTAGAAAAAATATATAACTTCAAGTATGAATTAGGAATTAAAATATTTCACTAGTCAAACCAACGAGAAAGAGAGAGAGAAAGGAAAGGAAATAGGCTGATTGCTTCATTGGCAGACCCAAAGAGAAGGAAATATTTATGGGTTTTCTTCAGGTAGAAGGACCTTGATCCTACATGGGTGGTCAAAGATGCAGGCAAAAAATATTAAATATCATAAAAATGGCAAACATGTGAGTGAATATAAATGACTACTCATAGTACAATGTCTTCTTGGGTTTAAAGTAAAAATACTAATAAAAACAATACATGGTATAGAAGTCTGGGCGGGATAAATGGATTTAAAGGGTTCTAAGACCCCTTTATTGCTCTGGAAGAGGTCAAAGGACCAATCACCCTTCAGTAAGGCCAAGGATGTGTGTCACTATCTCTAGCTCTCTATCAAGAACTGTGAAAGTTTCAGATTTTACCCTACTTGCAGACTAATTTATCCTGACACAGTTTCACAGACGCCAGCAGAAGACACAGGATTCCTGGATCAAAGACAAAGGGCAACTCAGTCCTCACAGGAGTGGTGTTTGTGCCAGAGCACTGGAATTGGTGCCAGTTCTCTGGGATCCCTTTCCCAGAGGGTGGCATGAACAGGTTCAGGTGACGCTGCTCATGTTGCCTTAGAAGAGAGAAACCCTGAGCGGCAGGAACATGAATCTGTTAAAATCATCCGCGAGCACACGTGTCAAAGCCTTGCTCTGGAGGAAAACATCGTCTTCATTATGCAGAGAGTAAGCAAACCTACCCTCTGCTCCAGAGAAAGCCCCTGCCTCTGTCTTTCGAGGCTGCTCTCAAGACAAGCATCCTCGTAAAGACAGTGCGGAACAAAGGCCGTCAGCATCTCTGCTGGTGAGAGGCACAGAAACACAAGAGACCCAGGCAGAACGACCTCCCAAAAGCTATCATTAAAAGATAATAATAGAGTGTAAATTTCCAAGCTAATAGAGACGGGGAAAATGGAAAACTAAGGAAACATTCAATCATGAATTGCAAAAGAACTACGCTGAGCGAAAAAAAAGTCTGATTCATAAGACTACCTGCTGTACGATTAAAAGGAAAGCTCTTAGAAAACTTGGAACAAAAAGGAACATCTGCAATGCTGACCCAACAAAGGAGTGTATCTGGGTATTAACTTTGTATCCTGCAACTTGACCAGATTCATGGACTAGCTCTTGTAGTTTTCTAAGGCGTGTATCTGGAATCATGCTCATGCTCCGTCGCTAAGGCATGTCCAGCTCTCTGTGGCTCCATGGGCTGCAGGCTACCAGGTTCCTCTGTCTGGAATTCTCCAGGCAAGAACACTGGAGTGGATTGCTGTTCTCTTCTCCAGAGGATCTTCCCAAACTGGGGATCAAACCCACATCTCCTGCATTGGTAGGAGGATTTTTTTACCACTGGATCCATATGAGTGGTAAAGAAGCTACAAAATTTAGAAATAAAGATGCACAAGATACCCCTGCTAAAACTCTAATAAAGCAAGGAACTTCATGTTTTAAATGTTCAAGACAGAATGAATTTAAACCACTGGAATTTATCCTGACACAGAAAAAAATTCCTGGATCAAAGACAAAGGGCAACTCAGTCCTCACAGGAGTGGTGTTTGTGCCAGAGCACTGGAATTGGTGCCAGTTCTCTGGGATCCCTTTCCCAGAGGGTGGCATGAACAGGTTCAGGTGACGCTGCTCATGTTGCCTTAGAAGAGAGAAACCCTGAGCGGCAGGAACATGAATCTGTTAAAATCATCCGCGAGCACACGTGTCAAAGCCTTGCTCTGGAGGAAAACATCGTCTTCATTATGCAGAGAGTAAGCAAACCTACCCTCTGCTCCAGAGAAAGCCCCTGCCTCTGTCTTTCGAGGCTGCTCTCAAGACAAGCATCCTCGTAAAGACAGTGCGGAACAAAGGCCGTCAGCATCTCTGCTGGTGAGAGGCACAGAAACACAAGAGACCCAGGCAGAACGACCTCCCAAAAGCTATCATTAAAAGATAATAATAGAGTGTAAATTTCCAAGCTAATAGAGACGGGGAAAATGGAAAACTAAGGAAACATTCAATCATGAATTGCAAAAGAACTACGCTGAGCGAAAAAAAAGTCTGATTCATAAGACTACCTGCTGTACGATTAAAAGGAAAGCTCTTAGAAAACTTGGAACAAAAAGGAACATCTGCAATGCTGACCCAACAAAGGAGTGTATCTGGGTATTAACTTTGTATCCTGCAACTTGACCAGATTCATGGACTAGCTCTTGTAGTTTTCTAAGGCGTGTATCTGGAATCATGCTCATGCTCCGTCGCTAAGGCATGTCCAGCTCTCTGTGGCTCCATGGGCTGCAGGCTACCAGGTTCCTCTGTCTGGAATTCTCCAGGCAAGAACACTGGAGTGGATTGCTGTTCTCTTCTCCAGAGGATCTTCCCAAACTGGGGATCAAACCCACATCTCCTGCATTGGTAGGAGGATTTTTTTACCACTGGATCCATATGAGTGGTAAAGAAGCTACAAAATTTAGAAATAAAGATGCACAAGATACCCCTGCTAAAACTCTAATAAAGCAAGGAACTTCATGTTTTAAATGTTCAAGACAACTGAGCAGAGAACAACTGAAGTAGTTCCCTGATGAGAACCGCCAAATGGCCGGTCAGCACATCAAAGGGGCTCAACTACCGAAGTCATCGAGAAAAGGCAAACTAAAGCCATAATAACGTAACATACTACTACAGACCCAGCAGATTCAGGGGATGTGAAGTAAAGGAAATCTCACTTGCTGCCTGTAGGAAACCTGACGGGCATTATCCATGGACATTGAGGGGAACTAAGATCTCATGTGCCACGGGGCAACTAAGCCCCAGTGCCATGACTAAGATCCGGTGCCTCCAAATTAATTAGTTAATTAAAGAATAAGTGCGTATAAAATAGATAAACAACAAGGATATATTAATAGCATATGGAAATAGAATCAGCTTAGGGAAATAAAGTACAATAACTTTAAATGAATTAATCTATGAATCACTATGTCATAAACCTGGAACTAACATAATACTGTCAACCAACTATACTTCAACTAAAAAATAAATAAAGAGAACAAACAGGAGGAAAGGAATCGAAGATGGCTGAATGCAGGCAGTGCCTGAGGGGAAAGTGGAGCTAAGCAGAGTTTTTTAAAGAATATTCGTATAGCGATGGGAAGTACCCAGTAAAGAGGGGGAAACTCTGTGGGAGAAAGAGGAAAGAATCGCTGAAACGCTGTCCTGACGTGGAAGAGAGGGGACGACGACCTGGAGTGGGGAAGGGCTTCAGTTAGAGGCCTGGCAGGTGCATCTCGAGTCACAACAGGAAAGGCTCCAGATGTGGGTTCGGGTTGGGGTGGACAGGTGGACAGACCTCGCGGCAGCTCTCTTCTCTCCCGCTGGTCTCTGTTCTCTCAGTGAGACAGAGGCCAGGTCATCCGCTGAGAGTGAGCATGGAGAGGAGAGGCTGGAGGTAGGGGAGGGAGAACCAGACATGTCTTCCAGGAGAGCCAGAGACCCGGGACCGAGAAGGGCAGGCTCGCCCACTGCACAGGTTCGCTTCCAGTCTGCCCTCCCTGTGATCCGAAAGTGAGCACAGTCAGGATAGAGCGGTGTTTCCCCGGCCACAGTGGAGAACTAACCTGGGGTGGGGTCTTGCCCAGTAAATGTGATGAGTAGAGAGGACAACAGGAAAGCAGAGAAGGTAGGCAAGTAAGTGTGGGTACTGATGCGCTGTGGAGTTTGTGCTGGGTAAGAAATGAAGTTCACGGGATGGGTGAGAGTGGTGAGAAGGCGGCAGATCTCTGCCCTGTCCGTGGTGGGGTGCCTGGCATTCAGAGGACCAAGGGAAGGAGCTGGAAAGTCAGGAGGCAGAGATCGGAAAGCGGGAGGCTTGACATTTGCATTGATGGAAGAGCTGCTGCTCCTGGTGGTGACTGGCTGTGTGCACCAGGAGGGGTCAGGCACCAAGGGCCCTGGGGTGCAGAAGGGCGCCCTGTGAATGTGACAGTCCCCAGGAGCCGCGACATGAGCGGTGACGGAGGAAGGGGCTCACGTCTTTGAGGATCTGGGGGAGAGGCCTGCCACCAGGAAAGAAAGTGGCTGCTAGCCTACGGCGACGTGCTCCTCGAGGCTGAGGAGCGAGGAGGGCACTACCCCACCCCCAGGCCCAGTGGGAGGGAACCTGGGACCTCCTGAGAGGCCTGCAGAGAAGCAGCACCCTCGGAGCAGAATCAGGTCCAGGTTCGAATGAGGAGGTGAAAGAAAGATCTGGAGAAAAGAGGGGGATCTGGAGGACTTGAGGGGCTGTGTCTTTTCTCTCTTCTAGATCTGAGCCTGCAGACTAGAGCACCCTGGTCCCAGATCCGGGAAGCCTCTGCCTTGGTGAACGGGGCCTGTGGATAAGCTGCAGGGAGGCTGTGATTTGGGAAATGGCAGGCCAATGTGCGGAGGTGCAGTGGGGGAGAGGGCCCCCTGAGACTCTCAAGGGGGTCCTGGACCAAAAACTGGCCAAGAGTCATTAGGCTAGAGGGGTTTCGAACTCTCTCCCCTTGCTCCTCTCAGCCAGCACAGACCTGCCCTTGCTGGAGACAGAGTGTGGTCTGGGTGTCAGAGAACAGGCAAACCCCAGGGTGTGAGTGCAGCCAAAGCCCCAGTGCAGAGGGCCTCGAAAGTCAGCCCTCCGGGGGACTTGCTGGTGGTCTAGTAGCTAAGACTCTGCGTTCCCAATGCAGGGGTCCTCGGTTCTATCCCTGGTCAGGGAACTAGATTCCACACCTACCAACCAAGAGTTCACAAGCTGCTAAGACTAAGACACAGCACAGCCAAATAAATATTTTTTAAAAAACAAGTCAGTCTGCTTTTGAGAAACAAAGGTCACCTGTCACATGTGCTCAGATCATTCTTCCCAGGATTCCTGGGAAGTGCAGCCTGGGAAGGCTTCTGCTGAGATACCAGTGAGAGGCTGGCGGGGCTCATCCAGCACCATATGGCACAAGTCAATGTCAGGAGTACATGATTAACTTGTACCAGGAAGAGGAGTGTGGACGTATCACCACGTACACAGTGGTGCTCCCAGTGACCACGGCGGGGCTCCCCCGAGACGATCCAAGCGCCTGGGCCATGTGGCAGGCTGGGGCCCCCAGGATGGGCCCAGGGGAGCCGCACAGCCCGTCCCTCTGCCCAGCTCACCCCACTGCAGCGTGGCCCACCGGGAGGAAGAGGAAGAGTTGGTTCTGGAGCCGGAATGTTCAGGTCTGAACCTGGGCTCTGCCGTCCAGCAGCTTTGTGACCTGGGGCAAGCGACTTCAATTCTTTGAGCTGTGCTTCCTCCTCTGTGCAGAGAAGCAGCACCCTCGGAGCAGAATCAGGTCCAGGTTCGAATGAGGAGGTGAAAGAAAGATCTGGAGAAAAGAGGGGGATCTGGAGGACTTGAGGGGCTGTGTCTTTTCTCTCTTCTAGATCTGAGCCTGCAGACTAGAGCACCCTGGTCCCAGATCCGGGAAGCCTCTGCCTTGGTGAACGGGGCCTGTGGATAAGCTGCAGGGAGGCTGTGATTTGGGAAATGGCAGGCCAATGTGCGGAGGTGCAGTGGGGGAGAGGGCCCCCTGAGACTCTCAAGGGGGTCCTGGACCAAAAACTGGCCAAGAGTCATTAGGCTAGAGGGGTTTCGAACTCTCCCTTGCTCCTCTCAGCCAGCACAGACCTGCCCTTGCTGGAGACAGAGTGTGGTCTGGGTGTCAGAGAACAGGCAAACCCCAGGGTGTGAGTGCAGCCAAAGCCCCAGTGCAGAGGGCCTCGAAAGTCAGCCCTCCGGGGGACTTGCTGGTGGTCTAGTAGCTAAGACTCTGCGTTCCCAATGCAGGGGTCCTCGGTTCTATCCCTGGTCAGGGAACTAGATTCCACACCTACCAACCAAGAGTTCACAAGCTGCTAAGACTAAGACACAGCACAGCCAAATAAATATTTTTTAAAAAACAAGTCAGTCTGCTTTTGAGAAACAAAGGTCACCTGTCACATGTGCTCAGATCATTCTTCCCAGGATTCCTGGGAAGTGCAGCCTGGGAAGGCTTCTGCTGAGATACCAGTGAGAGGCTGGCGGGGCTCATCCAGCACCATATGGCACAAGTCAATGTCAGGAGTACATGATTAACTTGTACCAGGAAGAGGAGTGTGGACGTATCACCACGTACACAGTGGTGCTCCCAGTGACCACGGCGGGGCTCCCCCGAGACGATCCAAGCGCCTGGGCCATGTGGCAGGCTGGGGCCCCCAGGATGGGCCCAGGGGAGCCGCACAGCCCGTCCCTCTGCCCAGCTCACCCCACTGCAGCGTGGCCCACCGGGAGGAAGAGGAAGAGTTGGTTCTGGAGCCGGAATGTTCAGGTCTGAACCTGGGCTCTGCCGTCCAGCAGCTTTGTGACCTGGGGCAAGCGACTTCAATTCTTTGAGCTGTGCTTCCTCCTCTGTGCGAAGGGGTCGGGGATAGCCCTACCTCTGGGGACAGCCACGAGGCTGAAGCGTCAGACCGGCGCCTCACGCACTCTAACAACGCGATACTATCGGCGTTGCGTCTCGATCGGCCAGCGGTCAGCTCTCCACCCACAGGGATGTCGTGGGACTCCCAGGCCTTCGGGGATAAAATCTGAGGATTCAGAAGACCTTGACCCCACCCCCATCGGGAAGCTCCGCAGCCACCCAGCAACAGGCGCACCCCCACCTGCGGCTGGAAGCAGGCCCATCCCACACGGGCAAGTACCCCCGGCACCATTCAAAGCCCCCCCAGCAAGGAGAGGAGGAGACTTGAAAGACAGGCCTCGGCCCCCACAGAGGAAGTCCAGGACACCAAGCCTGCTCCCCACAAAGTGCAGGGCGTTCAGAGGAGTGGGGTGCGCGCCCCATGATGACTACCCCGGGTGAGAAGCCTAGAGTCCAGCCCAGCGCCCCCGCGACCCCACAGCCCTCCCTCCCAGTCACTCCCAGGCCTTGGTGTCACCATTTCTGCGGCTCTTCAGGGTCTCAGCTCCAGTCTCCCCACCTCCAACCTTCAGGCCCCACCTCTCAGCTCCCCGGCTGGCTGCAGGACCAGCCAGGCGAATGAATGGAGGAGAGCCATCCGCACGAGCCCAACTCAACGCCAGTCTGCCAACCTCCCCCAGACCTCGCCTTTCCGGTCCTCGGCCACTCTTCTCCCCTGTTCTCAATCGGCTCTGCACCGCTTGGCTCCCTCTGCCCTGTCCTGGCTTCCTACCCCTGCCTCTAGCCCACAGGGGGCCCAGCACGCCCTGAGAAGCACAACCGACCAACACGTCCAGGTTCCCACCCTCCGTATAAACCTCGGCCACCAGCCCCTGCAAGGACAGTCACGCCTCAAAGACCAAGGGCTACAGGTGTTCCCTGGGCCTTCCCCGATTTGACCTGCTTGTCTTCCTTGTCTTTCCCCCCACCCTCCATCTGCGTGGGTCAAGCCTGGAGGCAGGAAACAGCCGTCCAGCCCCTGCTGCCAGGACCCTGACGGGCCGGAAGGGGTCCAGCCCGGGAAGCCCCTCCCTCTGTGCTAAGCGCAGCCCCCTCACCACCGCCTGACGCCCTGGATGTCAGCTTGAAGATGCCGCTCTGGGTCGGGGGGCCTCCAGGCCGAGACCTGGGAGGAGTCAAAGAAGCCAAGTGCGCAGAGGGAACAACTGATCGGCACCCACCGGAATCCACTCTGGGGGCTCCTGGGGTTGACCAGGACGCAGTCCCACGTGCGGTTGTGAGTGTTCTGGAACAGAATCAGCTGCCCTTCCTCCCGGACCCGGCGGCTCGAGTGGTAGTCGGCCACGGTCGCCTCCTTCACCCGGAACGGGTTGGTGAACAGGCTGGAGACGCTGCTGAGCGTGCTGACCAGGCGGCCGAAGAACTGCATCTTCCGCGGGGCCTGCGGGGAGGCCCCGCCACCTTCCTCCTCCGTCTGGAAGAAAACGGAGTCTCTGGTCAGCCGGGCTCGGTCTCCCATGCCCACCTCGGCGCGCGCCGCGGCGTCCCGCACGGGCACCCAGGCGGCTCCCCACCAGCGCTGCTCCTCGGGTTCTGGGCTTGGAGGGACCTGGAAAGGCCGGGTCAAGAAAGAGAAATGGCACTGAGTGGGAGGGCCGAGGGGCGGATGGAATGTTCCAGAACTGTCCCTGTGCTCAGGTGGACAGTGCTGTCCTGCCCCACCCCGACCCGGTTTCCCCAGTGGAGACTCAGCCTCCTCACCCGGGGCGCGGGGCCGTCGCGGTCACAGGAGGCGGCAGATGTGAACATGCGTGACGGGCAACACTTCCCTGTGTAAAGCGGAGTCTCATTCTGCAAAGTACAGAGTCGACTTCCGGGAACTCAGAGAGCTCGGCACGGGCACTTCAGCTGCACAAACTCAACCAGTATCACCTCTCAACCGGATGCCACAGGGGACCCGGGTCAGCTCATACTCCATCCGGGCCATTTGTCTCAAGCCTTTGGTAGGGACTTCCCCGCCAGTCAGGGGCTTCCCTGGTGGCTCCGACGGTAAAGGCTCTGTCTGCAGTGTAGGAGCCTCGGGTTAGTTCCCTGGGTCGGGAAGACCCCCTGGAGAAGGAAATGGCAGCCCCCTCCAGTGTTCTTGCCTGGAGAGTCCCACGGACAGAGGAGCCTGGCGGGCTGTGGTCCCTGGGGTTGCAGTCAGATACAACTGAAGCGACTCACACTTTCTCTTTCTCCTTCCCTGCCAGCCCAGGGGTTAAGACTAAGCGCTTCCACTTCAGGGGACACAAGTTCAATCCCTGGTCAGGGTACTTAAGATCCCACATGCCACATCGTGTGGCCAAAAAATAAAGTCAAAAATAAAACCGTCGACGCCTGCTCGCTCGGGTTTCCCAAGCAGCTCTGAGAGAACACAAAAGCACACGGCTCAAAAATGACCATGGACGTAATGACTCAGAAACAGTGACACAGATTTGGGTGGAAACTTGGTTTCACATTCACAGGGTCACAGTTTCTGCTGGGGAAACTGTCCTCAGTTTGGATGACGGGATTAGATGTTATTTCCTGGGCTCCCAGAAAGCACACTGCCTTCCTCAGGCAACACCCCCAAAGCTGGGTGACAGTCAGCTGGGGCCGCCCTCTGCCTCTGTTAGGACGTCAACTGCCCAAAGAGTGGGCCAGAAGCAGTTAAAGCAGGACCCAGAAGCGTGGCTGTCCCAGAGGAGAGTGGACGCTAGTTACATCCTGGCCTATGTGCGGAGGGAGGATCAACCACAGGGATGAAAGGAAGGGTAAGAGGCCTGCAAAGAGTCACCTAAAGAGGGAGGAAGGGTCAGTAACTACCACCGCATCAGGAGATGCTTACTAGGCACTCCCTAAGGAAGCACTGCACGTAATAGTCTCATTTCATTCTCACAAATTGTGCGAGGCGGATGGCCCAAGCACAGAGTGCAGCCCTGGAGCAAAACTGCATTCAAATCCTGTCCTCACCACTGACCAGCTGTGTGACTTCAGGCAAGTTACTTAACCTCTCTGAGTCAGTTTCCTCAACTGTAACATGGGGATCGCAACAGTGGGCCATTTGTCTCAGCGGACTTCCCCGCCAGTCAGGGGCTTCCCTGGTGGCTCCGACGGTAAAGGCTCTGTCTGCAGTGTAGGAGCCTCGGGTTAGTTCCCTGGGTCGGGAAGACCCCCTGGAGAAGGAAATGGCAGCCCCCTCCAGTGTTCTTGCCTGGAGAGTCCCACGGACAGAGGAGCCTGGCGGGCTGTGGTCCCTGGGGTTGCAGTCAGATACAACTGAAGCGACTCACACTTTCTCTTTCTCCTTCCCTGCCAGCCCAGGGGTTAAGACTAAGCGCTTCCACTTCAGGGGACACAAGTTCAATCCCTGGTCAGGGTACTTAAGATCCCACATGCCACATCGTGTGGCCAAAAAATAAAGTCAAAAATAAAACCGTCGACGCCTGCTCGCTCGGGTTTCCCAAGCAGCTCTGAGAGAACACAAAAGCACACGGCTCAAAAATGACCATGGACGTAATGACTCAGAAACAGTGACACAGATTTGGGTGGAAACTTGGTTTCACATTCACAGGGTCACAGTTTCTGCTGGGGAAACTGTCCTCAGTTTGGATGACGGGATTAGATGTTATTTCCTGGGCTCCCAGAAAGCACACTGCCTTCCTCAGGCAACACCCCCAAAGCTGGGTGACAGTCAGCTGGGGCCGCCCTCTGCCTCTGTTAGGACGTCAACTGCCCAAAGAGTGGGCCAGAAGCAGTTAAAGCAGGACCCAGAAGCGTGGCTGTCCCAGAGGAGAGTGGACGCTAGTTACATCCTGGCCTATGTGCGGAGGGAGGATCAACCACAGGGATGAAAGGAAGGGTAAGAGGCCTGCAAAGAGTCACCTAAAGAGGGAGGAAGGGTCAGTAACTACCACCGCATCAGGAGATGCTTACTAGGCACTCCCTAAGGAAGCACTGCACGTAATAGTCTCATTTCATTCTCACAAATTGTGCGAGGCGGATGGCCCAAGCACAGAGTGCAGCCCTGGAGCAAAACTGCATTCAAATCCTGTCCTCACCACTGACCAGCTGTGTGACTTCAGGCAAGTTACTTAACCTCTCTGAGTCAGTTTCCTCAACTGTAACATGGGGATCGCAACAGTGCCTAATAACAGAACATGGCAGGCAGTAAATATTCCACAAATACTAGCCCCCTTTCGTTCCATCACCTCTCTTTTACAGATAAGGAAACTGAGGCTTGCAGAACAAGATTAAAGAGAAAGGACGGGGGCTTCCCCTGGTGGTCCAGTGGGTAAGGACACCGCCTTGCAGTGCAAGGGGCGCCGGTTCGATCCCTGGCCTGGGAAGATCCCACGTGCCGCGGAGCAGCTGGACCGATGTGTCCAATTACTGAGCCAGAGCTCTGGCGCGCATGCGCCCAGAGCCGGCGCTCTGCGACAACAGAGGCCACCGCGATGGGAGGCCCACAGGAGCCAAAGAACAAAGACGGATGAAAATAGACAAATGAAAGACTGACAGAAGTGGCCAACCCGCCACCCACCTCAAAAATAAATAAATAAATAAATGTTTAAGAAAAAAAAAGAGAAAGGACGGTAAAGCTTTGTAACATCTTTCCTTTTAAGAGGCGGTGTGGGACTTCCCTGGTGGTCCAATGGTTAAGAATCCACCTTCCAATGCAGTGGATGCAGATTCGATCCCTGGTCGGGGAACTAAGATCCCACATAGCGCAACTAAGACCCAACACAGCCAAATAAAGAAAGAAATACTTTGGAAAGATGCAGTGTGAGCAGACTGTCAGTCAGTTTCTCCTCCTTTAACAGAAGGACAACGCTCCTCTCTCATACGTTGTAAGAATTAAGTGAGAATGTTCATGTGGATGCTTAGACCCATGTCAAGGTCCTTCTTTCTTCCATACTTGGGAGTCGAAAGGACAGAGGAGGTAGGGTTCCTAGGCCCCTCCCCATAGCCAGGGGAGAGAGGCAGGACACTAAAGAAAGCCATGGGACTTGACTCCAGAAAAAATCCCCCAAAACGGAACCCGTGGCACGCACATCAACATTCATTATAACAGCTTTTGTGTTGACACAGAAAGGGGAGCCTCTTCCATATCCAACATCAGGAGAATGTAAACTACCACACGTTTACTCTAGAGACACCATGTGGTCAGTGAAATCTGCTACTGCAAAGCCCATAACAACTCAGGAAAAAAGCGTGTGGTGGTGTTACAGGCTCTGGGATGACATCCCTGTGCCCTTCTGGGCTGCCAGCTCGGCCTGGGAAGCCCCCACCACCGCCTCTCCCTGTCAGCCCCCGGTGGGCGCCGCGCTGCTCACGGTTCCAGAAAGCAATGCTGCTTCACACCGTCTCGCCTGCCTGTATCGCTCTGTCTGTCTAAAATGTCCTTTGTCTCCTTTTCCAGCTGGAAAAGCCCGGATCCTCCCACCAGACAGCACTCTTCATCACACGGACCACACCAGCACTCACGTGCTGCTTCCTGTCTGGCCCTGCTCCAAGAGCTCTGGATGTATTCCTCCTTTCATCGACACCACCACCTACAGAATTGTTACCGCTGTCACCTTCATTCTACACAGGAGACGAACAAGGAACAGAGAGGTAAAGTAATGGGCCCAAGGTCACACAGCTAGTAGCTGGAGGAGTGAGAACTGGAGCCCAGCTGGGCTGGGTCTGCAGGCTGAGCTTCTTAGGGCAGGCACTGGGTCTCTTCACGTCCATACGCTCCACCCTAACAGAAGACTCAGCCCAGAGAGAGTCTGTTAAGGCATAACTCACCTGAGTGGAAAGGACACACAGCAAAAAAGCAAAACAAAATTGATAGAAAACATACCAAATGACTAGGGTAAGATGAGAGTATTAGGTTTAAGGGCAATTTTCCCCCCCTATTTTCCAAATAGTATGGAAAATGAGTCTGTTTTCTAAAGAAAGTAGGAGTGAAGGCTGAGCCCCTGGGGCCTGCAGGCATCTGGGGAGCGGGAGGGCACGTGGGGTCAGGCCCAGCTCAGAGCACCAGCTTCCCTGAGGGCAGGCCGAGCACCGGGAGAAGTGAGGAGGGGCGCAGGAGCACCCACGGCCCCCCCGGGTTAAGGAGGAGCGTCATCACGGGGGACGGGGGAGGGAAGATGCCGCGCCCCTGAGGAGAGCCCCTCCGCAGGGTCCGGGGCAGGGGTGGCCCCCCCACCAACAGCAGCCTGGCCCCAAAAGGCTGGGCTGGGCCCTCCTCCAGCCTGCCAGGGGAGGCGCGGGGACGGAGTGACCCCGCGGAGGGAAAGTGGGACGCGGGCCACCGTGGGCTCACAGACAGCGGCCACCGTCGTCACGAGGTGGAAGAGAGGAAACAAACACCCTGGGCCACATCCTGGACCGATCAGGACAGATCGGCCTCCTTTCTGTCCCTTTCTTCTCGTCCCCACCCCCTCTGACCCCAGAGCCCCGGTTCTTTCCAGTACAGCTGCCGCCGAGTGTGTGTGTGGAGGGGGTGTCGGCACAGGCGACCCACGTGCACCCCTCACCTCACCTCCCAGCCCAGCCCCTACCTGAACCGCCCTTCCCCCCATCCTCACCTGCCTCGGAGCCTGCTTTCAAGGCAGGGCTGTAAACAAACCCTCTCTCCAGCTTCAAGACTCACTTTCCCCGCCACCTCCTCTAAGAAGCACTTGCACCTGGCGCCTCTCGGCCTCCCCACCCCAGGGCCTTCCTCGCCGCCCCACCCTGCCCAGAGCACGCCCACTGACCACTTCTCCTGGGATGCTGATATGGTATCTGCTGGCTGGGGGCCACCCCGTCTTTCTATGAGCGCCTAGCATGCTGCTCCCGCCTCACGGTGGGCATTTCATACATGTCCGGTGGATGAATGAGAACAAATGCGTGAGCCAACTGGAGGTGGGGGGGTAGGGGTGGGGTGGGGGGAGAGCACCCCCAGGGCACCCCTCCCTCCTCCCTTCTCCCGGTGTGGCGGTATCGGACGCCACACCCCACTCCTCACCCCCTGCGACCGTGATAGAAATGCCCAGGAGCTCACCACACGACTCAGGGAACCCTGCCAGGGTACCTGCTGAGCTTTGATCTGGAAATTTCCACGCTTGAAGCTGAGCTCACTCATACTCCAAGCAGGGAAATGCGTCAAGCGTGCTGCTGGACCAGAGGGGCAGGGCGGCAGCCCCGGAGGTGCGTGCCAGGAGCCCAGAGGCGGCCC
Organism: Tragulus kanchil; assembly: GCA_022376925.1. NCBI lineage: Eukaryota > Metazoa > Chordata > Mammalia > Artiodactyla > Tragulidae > Tragulus > Tragulus kanchil. The sequence continues at coordinate 179,952,213 of JAIOJX010000004.1, read as the reverse complement.
GGCCAGGAAGCTGGCCTCACGGGACCAGCCACTGGGGGGCTTCCGGAAGCTCACGTGGAGCTGCTTGAGTTGGAACCTCAGGCTTTGGGAGCCTGGCTATTTTTGACAGGATGTCCCGTGACTGGAACAACCAGCCCCGGACAGCCTCCCGTGCAGCCAGCTCTCCTCCACGCCCTGCTCTGGCTGGAGGGTGGGAGAACACGGGCTGGATCAGAGCACCCCACCTGTTCTGCCCCCTACACCCTGCTTCCTGCGGCCCCCGCCATCGACACCTTCCAGGCCCACAAGGGCATCACCACATACAGGCTCACAGCTCGTCCTCTCATGAGACCACCGCCCCCTAGGGCTGGCAGGGGGAGGTCATACCTCTTAGCTGCCTCGGAGCTCACAAACACCGTGAGATAAGGGCCGTGTGATCACGATCCCTGCGTGGCCATTTGGAGGTGGGCAACAAGGCCCAGGGAGAGGAAAGGCGAGGAGCTGCCTGGCAGCTGGGCTCCTGCCTTCTTCCTCGGACTCAGGGCCTCCACGCAGCATGCAGGCGCTCAGTTAGCTCATGAGGAAACACGGAGTGAACACAGGCATCAGGTCAAATGTCATCTCCACCTCCCTCCAGAACCTCTGGACCTCTGAGCAGCTGGGGGAGCTCCCCAGCACGGAGACCCCGAGGACTTCAGCAGGCCTCTGGGCTGGTGGCATGGTACAGGGTGCCTGGCTTATGGTTCACTCTGCACACATTTCCTGAGGACCTGTTCTGTGGCAGGCATTGTTACAACTGACAAGGACGCACTCGTGACCAAAACAGACCCAATCCCTGTCCTCCCAGAACGTCTGTTTTAGAGAAGAGAAGGGGCAACAGAGGATGAGATGGTTGGATGGCATCACTGAGTCAATAGACATGAGTCTGAGCAAACTCCAGGAGATGGTGAAGGACAGGGAAGCCTGGCGTGCTAGTCCATGGGGTCACAAAGAGTGAGACACAACTTACTGACTAAACAGCAACAACATAATGAAGATAAATAGGCAAAATACTGACAGTGTCTCAAGAGTACTGATCAGATGCCAAGGAGAAAAATGAATGAGAGAAGGGAGCGAGGAAGTGTCCAGAGGGAGGGTAAAACTTTAGACAGGGTGAACAAGTTCGCACCAAGAACTTGACCCTCAGTAAGGACTTAAAAGAAATGAGAGCAAAAGTCACATGGATGTGCAGGTGAAGAGCTTTCCAGGCAGCGGGAAGAACATGTGCAAAGGCCCTGGGGCTGGACCATGCCTGGTGAGTTCCAGGAACACCAAGGAAGCCAGTCAGATCAAAAAGGTAACAGGTGGCCAGGCAGGTACCATGAAAAGAAAAGCTGTTACAGGGCTTGGAGCAAAGGAATAACATAAGCTCTAGTTGGATGCGGGGCACAGAGAGGCATCAAGGATACTCTCACAGCTTTAGGCAGAGCAACTAAAAGAAGAATACTGCCATCTCCCAGGACGGGACAGTACGTAAGAGGGACTTTAGGACGGAGGTGAACACGGGGGCGAGAGCTGCCTGGCAGCTGGGCTCCTGCCTTCTTCCTCGGACTCAGGGCCTCCACGCAGCATGCAGGCGCTCAGTTAGCTCATGAGGAAACACGGAGTGAACACAGGCATCAGGTCAAATGTCATCTCCACCTCCCTCCAGAACCTCTGGACCTCTGAGCAGCTGGGAGAACTCCCAGCACGGAGACCCCGAGGACTTCAGCAGGCCTCTGGGCTGGTGGCATGGTACAGGGTGCCTGGCTTATGGCTCACTCTGCACACATTTCCTGAGGACCTGTTCTGTGGCAGGCATTGTTACAACTGACAAGGACGCACTCGTGACCAAAACAGACCCAATCCCTGTCCTCCCAGAACGTCTGTTTTAGAGAAGAGAAGGGGCAACAGAGGATGAGATGGTTGGATGGCATCACTGAGTCAATAGACATGAGTCTGAGCAAACTCCAGGAGATGGTGAAGGACAGGGAAGCCTGGCGTGCTAGTCCATGGGGTCACAAAGAGTGAGACACAACTTACTGACTAAACAGCAACAACATAATGAAGATAAATAGGCAAAATACTGACAGTGTCTCAAGAGTACTGATCAGATGCCAAGGAGAAAAATGAATGAGAGAAGGGAGCGAGGAAGTGTCCAGAGGGAGGGTAAAACTTTAGACAGGGTGAACAAGTTCGCACCAAGAACTTGACCCTCAGTAAGGACTTAAAAGAAATGAGAGCAAAAGTCACATGGATGTGCAGGTGAAGAGCTTTCCAGGCAGCGGGAAGAACATGTGCAAAGGCCCTGGGGCTGGACCATGCCTGGTGAGTTCCAGGAACACCAAGGAAGCCAGTCAGATCAAAAAGGTAACAGGTGGCCAGGCAGGTACCATGAAAAGAAAAGCTGTTACAGGGCTTGGAGCAAAGGAATAACATAAGCTCTAGTTGGATGCGGGGCACAGAGAGGCATCAAGGATACTCTCACAGCTTTAGGCAGAGCAACTAAAAGAAGAATACTGCCATCTCCCAGGACGGGACAGTACGTAAGAGGGACAAATTTTGGTGACGGGTGAGGGACAGGATGAAGAGGGTGGATTGTCACTGCTGTTGTTTAGTTGCTAAGTCGTGGCCGACTCTTTCGCAACCCCATAGACCGCAGCCCCCCAGGCTCCTCTGTCCGTGGGATTTCCCAGGCAAGCATACTGGAGTGGGTTGCCATTTCCTTCTCCAGGAGATCTTCCTGACCCAAGGATCGAACCCACATCTCCTGCATTGGCAGGTGGATTTTTTACCAATGAGCCACCAGGGAAGCCTGAAGTGGACGAATAGAAGAAGCTTACTACTGAATACTTGAAATGTCTAAGTTTGAGACGTTGATGGAGCAACTACATGAGTGTCTATCATTCAGGGGAAACGTCTGGGCTGGGCTGGAGTTATAAATTGGGAGCTGGAGTCCAAGTAGAAACATTACCTTCAGCTCTGTCACTGCAGGCAATCACCAAAGAAATGGGATGGACAGAAAAGGAGAAGCGGACGTTTAAGGCGTGAACCTATGCAAATATTCTCCCAGGAGCCACACTCTCCACAGTGAAGCTCGTCTCAGCATCACTAATTATTAGAGTAATGCACACCAAAACTACAACGAGGTACCACCTCACACCTGTCAGACTGGCCATCATCAAAAATCCACAAACAATCGACATAGAGACGGGAACCCTCTTACATTGTTGGTGGGAATGTAAACTGGTGCAGCCACTATGGAGAACAGTATGGAGTTTCCTTAAAAAATCCTAAAAACAGAACTCTTTTGTGATCAGCAACTCCACTCCTAGGCCTATGCCTGGAGAAAACTATGATTCAAAAAGATACACGCACCCCACATTCACTGTCACACTATTTACAATAGCCAGGACATGGAAGCGACCTAAGTATCAAACCTGGGCTGGACCATGCCTGGTGAGTTCCAGGAACACCAAGGAAGCCAGTCAGATCAAAAAGGTAACAGGTGGCCAGGCAGGTACCATGAAAAGAAAAGCTGTTACAGGGCTTGGAGCAAAGGAATAACATAAGCTCTAGTTGGATGCGGGGCACAGAGAGGCATCAAGGATACTCTCACAGCTTTAGGCAGAGCAACTAAAAGAAGAATACTGCCATCTCCCAGGACGGGACAGTACGTAAGAGGGACAAATTTTGGTGACGGGTGAGGGACAGGATGAAGAGGGTGGATTGTCACTGCTGTTGTTTAGTTGCTAAGTCGTGGCCGACTCTTTCGCAACCCCATAGACCGCAGCCCCCCAGGCTCCTCTGTCCGTGGGATTTCCCAGGCAAGCATACTGGAGTGGGTTGCCATTTCCTTCTCCAGGAGATCTTCCTGACCCAAGGATCGAACCCACATCTCCTGCATTGGCAGGTGGATTTTTTACCAATGAGCCACCAGGGAAGCCTGAAGTGGACGAATAGAAGAAGCTTACTACTGAATACTTGAAATGTCTAAGTTTGAGACGTTGATGGAGCAACTACATGAGTGTCTATCATTCAGGGGAAACGTCTGGGCTGGGCTGGAGTTATAAATTGGGAGCTGGAGTCCAAGTAGAAACATTACCTTCAGCTCTGTCACTGCAGGCAATCACCAAAGAAATGGGATGGACAGAAAAGGAGAAGCGGACGTTTAAGGCGTGAACCTATGCAAATATTCTCCCAGGAGCCACACTCTCCACAGTGAAGCTCGTCTCAGCATCACTAATTATTAGAGTAATGCACACCAAAACTACAACGAGGTACCACCTCACACCTGTCAGACTGGCCATCATCAAAAATCCACAAACAATCGACATAGAGACGGGAACCCTCTTACATTGTTGGTGGGAATGTAAACTGGTGCAGCCACTATGGAGAACAGTATGGAGTTTCCTTAAAAAATCCTAAAAACAGAACTCTTTTGTGATCAGCAACTCCACTCCTAGGCCTATGCCTGGAGAAAACTATGATTCAAAAAGATACACGCACCCCACATTCACTGTCACACTATTTACAATAGCCAGGACATGGAAGCGACCTAAGTATCCACCAGCAAAGGAACCAATAAAGATGACGTGGTATACGTGTTACAACGGAATATTACTACCCCGTCATAAAAAAAGAATAATGTCATTTGCAGCAACACAGACAGACCTAGAGATGGTTATACTAAGTGAAGTAAGTCAGACAGAGAAAGACAAATACCATATGATATCATTTATATGTGGAACCTAAAGAAACAGTACAAATGAACTTATTTATAAGACAGAAGCAGAATCACAGATGTAGAAAACAAGCTTATGGCCACCGGGGTTAAGGGGTGGGGAGGGATAAACAGGGAGACCGAGATTGACATATACACCCTGCTATGGGCTTTTCAGGTGGCGCTAGTGGTAAAGAATACGCCTGCTAGCGCATGAGACACCAGAGACAAGGGTTTGATCCCTAGGTTGGGAAAATCCCCTGGAGGAGGAAATGGCAATCCATTCCAGTATTTTTGCTGGAAAACTCCATGGGCAGTATTCTCGCCTGGAGAACCCCATGGACAGAACGGTAGCCGTGGAGGCTACCGTTCATAGGGCAGAAAGAGTTGGACACGACTGAGCACTTTTCACATATATTAAAGAGACAATTAATAAGGACCTACTGCATAGCACAGGAAACTCCACTCAGTGCTCTAACAAAGGAGTGGAAATATGTGTGTGTGTGTAACTGACTCACTCTGCTGTACGCCTGAAATTCACACGTCATTATAAATCAACCGCGCATGTGTGCTAAGCTGCTTCGGCCGTGTCTCTCTGCAAGCCCATGGACTATAGTCCACCAGGCTCCTCTGTCCATGGGAGTCTCCAGGCAAGAACACTGGAGTGGGTCGCCATGCCCTCCTCCAGAGGATCTTCCTGATCCAGGAATCCAAGCCGTGTCTCTTATGTCTCCTGCATTAGCAGGTGGGTTCTTTACCACTAGCGCCTCCTGGGAAGCCAATAAATTGACTATACTCCAATAAAAATTAAAAAAAAAAAAAAAGAGTGAAGTTCCTAACACAAGGGCTCCGCCTCACCACAGCGCCCGCTTTCTCCCCCGACACCCAGGACCTTTGTGCAGACACACGCCCAGCGTTTAGATTCCCCTTTCCTCCATCTCTTGGTGATGTCATTCACCTGAGAAGGAAATTCCCGCTTGAGGATACTGTCATTTACAAGTAAATAACCCATAGAGGGGAGAAAACGTGCCCTGGGCACTGAGACAACATCAGGGACCCTCACAGAGCAATCACCCCACGGGGTCTGGTGTTACAAAGTACTATATTCAGATTTCAGCTCCAACCACACCAGCCAGTGTGAACTCAGGCAACTCAACTGCCCTGTCTTCTTTATGTTAAATGGGAATAGCATTCCCTAGGTTGCCTCAAACATAGTAAACACTCCACTGTGTGTGTGGTAAGTCACTTCAGTTGTGTCCGACTCTTTGCCATCTTATGGACCATAGGCCACCAGGCTTCTCCGTCCATGGGATTCTCCAGGCAAGAATACTGGTGTGGGTTACCCTTTCCTTCTCCAAAACAGTCCACTATTTGTTAAATAAATGAGGAACGAAGGAATAAATGGTAAGGGTAACATCTAAAAGAGCTTGACTCACAGCTGATGGTCAACAGACCTGACAAGTGCGAAATGAAAGACTTATCTGTCCTTCCTTGATTTTTCATTCTATCCCTTCCCGTTTCCTGCTGATGACACAACAGCGAAGTCAGGCATCTGTACAGGGCCATGCAGCTTACAAAGCTGGGCCTTCTATGTGTTCTCAGATTTTCAACCTCACGGCAGGCCTCGGAGGGCAAGAAATACCATCCCCCTGTCACAGATGAGGCAACTGAGATTCAGACAGGAAACTGCCTACAAACTCCAGGAAATTTTTAAAGGCAGGGACAAACACAAAAACGCTGCATTCAACCCGAGGGTGGAGCATCAGTGCGGCCAAACCAAACCTGCCTGACATCCTGTTGGGTGGGTAACAGGGCAGCTGAGGGAAAGACTCTGAAGTGTAGGGGAAGAACAGTATTTGTTTGGGGGGATCATGTGAGTAGTCCATTAAAAAAAATGGGCACAGATCCCTGAGCCCTCCCTGTTGCACACCCACCAGCCTGCCTGTTCCAGCCACGTGGTCACAAGGGTCACACACTTTCTGTCACCAGCTTCCAAGTCACGCAGAGAGAGTCATGCAGGGTGAGAGCAGCAGGTGGACACAGGATCGGGGGATAGGGAGGCGCTGGGGTGGCTAGGCTAGGGGAAAGGAGGAAGCATGCAGGGAGGCAGGCAGAGATGAAATCTGGAGGCATGTGGGAGACAAAAGCAGGTCAGAAACAGGCAAGAGTGATGGAGAACAGGGGAGACTGATGGACGGATGCAGAAGACAGGTGAAGTGGGGAATCAGGAACCCATTGAGGCGAGAAACCGCACAGCACTTAGGCACAGGAAGGAAACTAGGGACGACGAATGAGGACCAAAGTGAAAGCTGGAGGCGCTGAGAAATGCTGAGAGTCGGGGGATGACGGTAAGGGCCTGACCCAGCAAGTGACGGATAGAGGAGAGACACACAGGGATGAGGCACTGCGGGTCCCGGAGGGAACACAAGCTGCCGATGAAACAAGAGCGGTCACAGGACGGGAGCTGGGGACGGCGGGGGATCAAAGGGTGGAAGCTGGGAGCACTCAGGGGACAGACAGGGCTCACGGAGGACATGCCAGGGGCCCGAAGGACAGTCCCGACGGGGCCCAAACTGGGGCGCGGAGGTTTGGGAACGGGCCCTTCGTTGGCTCCGCCTTCCCCGCGCCGTCACTCACCTCGGCTTACTCAGCACTTCGACGTCCCTCGGCTTCCGCAAACAGGCGCGCCCTAGCCCACGTGACAACCCGACCGCCACTCTTCGCCAATCACTGAAGCCTGTGCTTCGCGAGAGGAAGGCGGGGGCGGGGCTCCGCCATCTTTCCTAACTGCCCAATGGAAGGGGCTCCTATCTCCGAGGGAGGCCGGGCTTTGGGCTGGAGCCAATCCCCGGCGGCGGGGCGTGGCCACGCCTGCGAGAGGACGGAGGGCTGCCTGATGGCACCTGGGTAGACATGTTACTGCGGGGTAGGAAGCTCCCTGTTCTCCACCCTCCGCCTCCTGAAATAGAAGTGTGAAGGCTGACCTTTATTTTGCGTCTCATAAAGATGAAAATAAAACCCGTAAAGACGAAAATAAAACCAGCCAAGATGAGTAGGGCATAACAAGCAGAAACCAGCTTTGATTTGCCATATTCTTCCAAGCTAAGGTTGCCAAATTTAACAAACGAAAATACGGGATTAAATTTGGATTTCAGCTGAACAACCAGTGATTTTTTTTTTTAGTATAATCAAAAAACACTAAGTGTAGTTATGCTTTAAAAAATTATACCTTGGTTGTTCCTGGAAGTGCTACCCCAAGCTGATCTCAGGGAATACATTTAGTAGAAACTTGGGCAAATGACTTGGTCTCTGCAAACTCCTCATCTGAGAAGTGGGTACAGTAATAACCTCACAGGATTAACTGTGATGACTAGAGATAAATTAGACCCCATGGCTGTACAATAGTGGGATTTCAATAAATCTCAGTTGTTGGGATTAGTAATGCTGAGAATGCATTAAGAAGAAGGGAGGAGGCTGGAGTTTAGTCACAATTCTGCTTCTCCCTGAACACATCATGTTTCCTCTCCAGCCTGTCAGGCTTGGTTAGATGAGTTTTCTTCCGCTAACGATACCCTGACTCTAGATCTAGATAAATTCTCTAAGCTGCTCTCTGTTGGCACTGGAACGGTAGTTGCTGTTTGCTATGCTTGTGAATAGAAGAATATTTCTGGCTGTCTGTCCCAAGATATTAGGACCCAGACAGGGGGAAGCCAATGCAATGGGGACAAAATTTCATTAAGCATCTAGACAAGTTAATAAAAGTAACAACAGTAACTACTATTTGTACAGAGCTTTGCCAGTTACAAAGTAACTGGATTTCACATCCATCCTCTGGGGATTGTAGTGACTCCTGTTTCTCTTTTTACAGGTGCAGAAACTGTTCCCTTAAACTAAGATTAAACTTTTGTTCAAGAGTGTCAGCTTTGAGTTGAGAGAATGGGAAGAAGACTGAAAATTCTCAATGAAAATATCTTTTCCTGCACACCCCAAACAATTGACGTTAGAGCGATGGTTATCAGGGAGCTTGCAAAAGATGGGATGTTCCACCCACTGCTGAGCAATCTGACCTGAGAAACCTCATAGGTTCAACAGGATGAGTCCCATTCTTCAGCCAGTACCTCCTGTATTCAGGGTGAGTCTCCAAGGCAGGTCTGGCAACACAGACACACAGCTGAGTCTGAGATGCAGAAGAGGTGTAGGGAGAGAGATCAGTCATCTGGATCAATCTTTACACTCAAGATCCACAAAAGAAATTAATAAAATAGAGTAGAAAGAAAGTAATAGAAGAAAATGATATAATATGTTCAAGGCCTCTTAAAGTTGAGTGTATCTCCCATAGGTATTTCTGGTGAAAACTGTTGAACAAGTGGCTGTAGTAAGAGATGAAGAATAGGGAATTAGTACGTGTCATTGAGTGAGTAAGCAATGGAAAGGGAGAGGCTAGTAAACACGGGAATATACAAACGCTTTCAGGTTTCTGCTGGATTTTTGCAATGGAGCAGCTCAAATGAAAAGCTTCTCTTGAGGGGCCGACTAGACCTTGCAGCTACAATCACCGCAAATCCCAAAACGTCACCGAGTTGCCTCCCTCAGAGCCAGATGGGAATTAACCAACAGGCTCAGAGTCCAATTTTATACTTTTGACTTGTTTGATCCTCACAACAATCCTGAGAAGCAGTTCTATTATCTCTAATAGGTGGAGAAACCAAGATTCTGTGAGGGGAGATGATTTGCAGTCACGTGTCAATGAGAAGGAGAACCAGAATGAAGACCTGCCTTGACCCCTGTCTTTCCCTAAATGCTAGGAGGACCCACTGTGTGTCAGGCCATGATCTTGGTGCTGAGGAAATCACAGCAAAAACAACAGACTAAAATCCCTGCTCTCATGGTGTTCAAAGGCTCAGGTGGAGAGGGAAGGAAGACGGTCGCTAATCAAGCTAGAGAAGTCAGGCGTAGACTTTGTTTTGCCAAAGTCTTTGGGTGAAGTGTCATGGTAGTAACATCTTACTTTCAGAAAGCCTCATGTGTTGAGTCTGGGATTTGTACATGAAGAGTGCCTTTGTACTCGTTCTTCCATTTTCTGCGGGTTTGAACATTAAAGAGTCAGGGAAAATACCATGTATTAGAGGGTGGCAAGTGCTCTGGAGGTAAAGGCAAGGAGGGGAGATGGAGAGGATTAGTTTTAAAGCGTGGCCAGAGAAGGCATGACTGAGAAGGGAAACATTTAACTAAGAGCCTGAGGGAAGGAGGGGCCTCTGCAGTGGTCCAGTAGTTAAGACGCCATACTCCCAATGCCAGGGACTTGGGTTCAATCCCTGGCCAGGGAACTAGATCCTGCATGCCTCAACTAAGACCTGGTGCAGCCAAATAAATGTTTTTTTAAAAAGAAAGAAAAACCTGAAGGAGATGAGGGACCAAGCCCTGTAATAACCCATGAGGGGAGGGAACATCAAAGGTAAAGGCCTTGAGGCAAAAGTTTCCCACATTCCGCAAGGTGAAGCCAAAAAAAAAAGAAAACATGGAATACCAACTTGGAGGGGAAAGTATCGTCTTGGAGGGAGGTACGGGCAGCCACCCCTACTGAAAAGACGGGAACCTGAGTCCACCTGGAAGTTACCTGGGAAGCTCTATGAAGAAAGTAACCTGTGGGCTAGATATTGAAAGACAAGTTGAAATTGGGGAGGGGACTTCCTGTTGAGGAGTCTGCAAGAGCCGAAGGGTGGGGATGCGGAAGAGCTCAGAGAGAGCCATGAGAGCTGAGCGGGTAGAGGAGGCGGAGGCCAGACTAGAAGGTCTTGGAAAAGTCTGAAGTGTGTTCTGAAGGCAGTGGGGAGCCATGGACGTTTCTGAACACAGGAGTGCCCTGGTCAGACTTAGGCTTTAGGAAGCTCTCTCTCTGCTTCCTCATGGAAGCGGGATTCCATTGCCTTCATCAGGAAGACAGATGTTGTGACCTGAACTGAGACCACAGCCGAAGGAGGAGAGTGAAGACCGAGGGACAGGAGACGAGCTCGCCAGAATCTGACGACAGGTTGGCTGTGGGAGGGCGGAGGGGGCGGCCTGGCTCCTCTCCAGGCCGACGATCACTAGACAGTTGGAGAAATGCAGGGAGGTTCATCTGGACTGGAAAGGGGACGCTGGCTGGCGGTGTGACTGTGGTCGGGGCGCGGGAAGGGCGGGGAGGAGCCACACCTGCTGTGCAGATGTTGAAGCACATCTGGCCGCTGAGAAACGGAGGAGAGCAGCTGAGAGATTTGGGAGTTCTCAGCATCAGATGCCAGCTGATCTACTGAGAGGGAGTAAGATTCCCTGGGCCAGAAGAAATGGGGCATCATCACTCAGAGGTCGAGAAGAACCAGGAATGGAGACAGAAAAAGCAGGGGGAGCCACACCCTGGAATCCAGGGGGCAGAGTGAACCCACTCTCAAGAGGAGAGAGCAGTAAGGCTCCAAAAGACAAGACAATAAGCTGCCAAAAGGCAAGACAGGTGAGGCCGGAAAGTGGACCCTGGGTGTAGCAACAAAGACGTGGTGGGGACCTCGGCAGGGGTCCCTTCAGAGGACTGTGGGGGGAAGGAGCCAGGCTGGGAGGGCCAGGGAGGGCTCAGAGGCAATGAATGAAGATGATGTGAAGGTACCACCATTGCGCCTCACTGGGGGAAGCTACTGTAAGAAAGAAAAGCTGAAGTTATAAAGACACTAAAATGTGATAAAAGTACAGATCATTTTTATGATGATTTATTTGTTTAGCAGTGAAAGAAGAGATATGCTATGAGAAAATATATATTATGTAGATGGGTCTTAGGCATTTAGCACAGGATCTGGCGCAAAGGGGCATCTCATAAACATAACAGGAATTGTATAGTCAGAAGTAATAAGCAGTGGGATTTCCCTGGTGGTCCAGTGGCTAAGACTCCACACTCTCAGTGCAGGGAGCCCCGCGTTCCAATCCCTAGTCAGGGGACTAGTTCCCATTCGGAACTAGATCCTGATCTTCCCGAAACTAAGAGTTCACATGTTGCAACTAAGACCTGGGCACAGCCAAATAAATAAATATTGAAAAAAAGAAAAAGAGGGGCCTCCCTGGTGGTCCACTGGGTAAAAAGTCCACCTTGCAGTGCAAGGAGCACTGCTTCGATCCCTGGCCCGGGAAGTTCCCACGTGCCACAGAGCGGCTGGACCAATGTGTCCAGTTACGAGCCAGCGCTCTGGAGCGCATGTGCCCAGAGCTGGTGCCCTGCAACAAGACAGGCCACTGCAATAGGAGGCCCACTCAGGCCAAAGAATAAAAATTGGATGAAAATAAATAAATAAGCCAATAGAAGAGGCCAAAAATGAAAAGAAAAGAAGAAGAAGAGGAAGGAAAAGTAAGTGATAAGCAGCAGTGAGAAACCGGTATGGGGTGTGTGAGGGGCTTTCTAGGTGGCTCAGTGGTAAAGAATCCATCTGCCAATGTAGGAGATGCAGGAGACTAGGGTCAGATTCCTAGATCAGGAAGATCCCTTGGAAGAAGAAATGGCAACCCACTCCAGTATTCTTGCCGGGACAATCCCGCAGACAGAGGAGCCTGGTGGGCTATAGTCCATGGGGTCAGACACGACTGAGTGACGGAACAGGCACAGACGCACGCGTGGGGCCTGTGATGGGTGGAGAAGCTGGGACAGGATAAGGTGCCTGAAGGTGCCGAAAGGGATGCCTCTGATGATCACTCCCTCCAGGCAGAGGGGTCTGTGGGAAATGCAGGAGCTGGCCCAGCTGATGGAGCTGCCCCGCAAACCAGGGCAAGGAAGGCCCGAGCATCCCGGGACAGGCACTCCTGCGGGCCCGGAAATCCAATCTCAGAGCAAGCAGGGTCTCCCCAAAACACCCAACAGGGAGACCTCAAAGCCAGCCCAGGTCTCCTCCACGACAGCCCTGCTTCTGCCTGTTTACAAGGCAGAACGCTCTTGTAAAGCGCCAGATTTCATCTAAAGAAAGTTTACTGTGGTTTGAGTTGTTGAAAAACCACTGACCTGATTCTACGCTCTCACTCTGCAGGTGGGAAGACAGAGTGAGGAGTGCCCCACTCTGGGCTCAACCAGGGGTGAGATCGAGATGCCGCTCCTGGCTTGGTCCAGCCTGGTTCCTGAGCAGCTGCTATTGGACCCAGCAGCTGCTATGGACTGGGCTCCTGTGGGAACCCTCAGGTAGGCAAGGAAAGACCAGCTGAGCTAGATGACATCTGCTGGACCAGGCCAGCAGAGGCAGCTCCCTTCTAGAAACTGGCCCCAAGGCCCCTCCTTGTTGACAGGAGGAGGGGTCTGTGGGAAGGACGAGGTTCCCCTGGCTTTGTGTCACTCACCTAGGGACGATGCAGGTTTCTCGGAGCGAGTGTTGTAGGGGACTCCAAGGGGCTCATCTCTATCCCAGTATTTATTTACTCATTTCAGGCTTCCCTGGTGGCTCAGATGGTGAAGAATCTGCCTGAAATGCGGGAGACTTGGGTTGGGAAGATCCCTGGAGGAGGGCATGGCAACCCACTCCAGTATTCTTGCCTGGAGAATCCCATGGACAGAGCAGCCTGGCCGGTTACAGTCCATGGGATCACAAAGAGTCGGATGCAACTGCTCCACTAAGCACAGCATGGCATTCCATATAGGCACTGTGCCCAGTACTTCTCAGGGTGAACCCAGTAAATTATTTCACAAGCCACAAAGCAGACACACTGAGTGACGGAACAGGCACAGACGCAGCGTGGGGCCTGTGATGGGTGGAGAAGCTGGGACAGGATAAGGTGCCTGAAGGTGCCGAAAGGGATGCCTCTGATGATCACTCCCTCCAGGCAGAGGGGTCTGTGGGAAATGCAGGAGCTGGCCCAGCTGATGGAGCTGCCCCGCAAACCAGGGCAAGGAAGGCCCGAGCATCCCGGGACAGGCACTCCTGCGGGCCCGGAAATCCAATCTCAGAGCAAGCAGGGTCTCCCCAAAACACCCAACAGGGAGACCTCAAAGCCAGCCCAGGTCTCCTCCACGACAGCCCTGCTTCTGCCTGTTTACAAGGCAGAACGCTCTTGTAAAGCGCCAGATTTCATCTAAAGAAAGTTTACTGTGGTTTGAGTTGTTGAAAAACCACTGACCTGATTCTACGCTCTCACTCTGCAGGTGGGAAGACAGAGTGAGGAGTGCCCCACTCTGGGCTCAACCAGGGGTGAGATCGAGATGCCGCTCCTGGCTTGGTCCAGCCTGGTTCCTGAGCAGCTGCTATTGGACCCAGCAGCTGCTATGGACTGGGCTCCTGTGGGAACCCTCAGGTAGGCAAGGAAAGACCAGCTGAGCTAGATGACATCTGCTGGACCAGGCCAGCAGAGGCAGCTCCCTTCTAGAAACTGGCCCCAAGGCCCCTCCTTGTTGACAGGAGGAGGGGTCTGTGGGAAGGACGAGGTTCCCCTGGCTTTGTGTCACTCACCTAGGGACGATGCAGGTTTCTCGGAGCGAGTGTTGTAGGGGACTCCAAGGGGCTCATCTCTATCCCAGTATTTATTTACTCATTTCAGGCTTCCCTGGTGGCTCAGATGGTGAAGAATCTGCCTGAAATGCGGGAGACCAGATCCCCTGGAGGAGGGCATGGCAACCCACTCCAGTATTCTTGCCTGGAGAATCCCATGGACAGAGCAGCCTGGCCGGTTACAGTCCATGGGATCACAAAGAGTCGGATGCAACTGCTCCACTAAGCACAGCATGGCATTCCATATAGGCACTGTGCCCAGTACTTCTCAGGGTGAACCCAGTAAATTATTTCACAAGCCACAAAGCAGACACTATTATTAACAGTAAACCCAGTTTATAAAGGAGGCAGAGAGTGGTTAAGTTGGTGGAGAGGTAGGGGTGAGGCTGAAATTTCAGCTCGCAGACTGCCTTGAGAGCCCCTACTCAGAATAAACAAACAAAACCCTACTTTTATTATTATCATTAAAACAAAAGTTACAGGAATGATATGGAATTTCTATATGCTGTTCACCCAGATTTCTCAATATTTTATCACTTTTTATCTATAATCCCCCCCACCCCCAACTCCATTCGAGAGTAAATTTGCACAGATGCCCCTTACCTCTGCGTATGCCAGTGTTCTGTGGTTTAGTATTTTATTTGGCTAGGTCTTAGTGCCAGCATGTAGGATCTCGTTCCCTGACTAGGGATCAAATCTGGGCTCCTGCGTTGAGAATATGGAGTCAGTCACTGGACCCCCTGAGAAGTCCCTATCCAAAGGGAGGAGTATAGTTTATATTCTAAATGCAAAGGGAAATCTCTGAAGAGTGTTAAGGCAGAGGGTGGGAGAGTGCAAAACAATCTGATCTTTGTTTCGAGGAGAATATTGTCCGGTGTGTGAGGAAAGCCTTTCGGGATAAAGTGAGGAGGCTCTCGGCATGGTCCAGGTGAGTTGATGGTCCCTGGACCCGGTGGCAGAACTGGGATTGGCCAGAAGTGGTCAGATGCCGGGTAGTGTTGGAGGTGGAGCCAGCGACTCATGAATGAGGGAGAAAGGAGAGAGGCATGGAGCAAGGTTCCTAGGTCTGGGGTGGAACAGCTGAGAGGGAGAGACTGGGTGTTGCTGAGCTAGGGCTGGTGCTCAGCAGTGGGATTTTGGCCGTGCACGGTATGGAGGCCCCATCTGGTACCCACGTGGAGGCGCTAAGTGGGCAGTTGGATGCAGTCTGGAACTCAGAGAAGCCGTTCTCCCTGGAAATACAAATTTGGGGCTCCTGACCCTATCGATGGCATTTAAAACCACGAGACCAGATGAGATCATCGACGCAGAGGCTGTAGGTCGAAAGAAGAAGAGGCCCACGGCTGTCGACTGTAAAATGAGACAAACAGCACCTGCGCCCGCGCGGCTCTGGTGCGGTGTCCACGTGAACGCCCCCAGCCCTCGCTCGACCTGAGATGGATAATCCGGGGGCGGGGCCTGGAGGGGCGGGCCGCAGCGCCGGGAGGCCGCTCCGGGGCTGGCGGGGCGCGGCCGGGCCGGTGACGTCACCGTATGACTGGGTTTTATGAATGAAAGGAATCCTGTGAGTGAGTAATTCCGGGAAGCTCGCCCTACAACTCCTCGCGGCCCCCAGCGCTCAATATTTTATCACTTTTTATCTATAATCCCCCCCACCCCCAACTCCATTCGAGAGTAAATTTGCACAGATGCCCCTTACCTCTGCGTATGCCAGTGTTCTGTGGTTTAGTATTTTATTTGGCTAGGTCTTAGTGCCAGCATGTAGGATCTCGTTCCCTGACTAGGGATCAAATCTGGGCTCCTGCGTTGAGAATATGGAGTCAGTCACTGGACCCCCTGAGAAGTCCCTATCCAAAGGGAGGAGTATAGTTTATATTCTAAATGCAAAGGGAAATCTCTGAAGAGTGTTAAGGCAGAGGGTGGGAGAGTGCAAAACAATCTGATCTTTGTTTCGAGGAGAATATTGTCCGGTGTGTGAGGAAAGCCTTTCGGGATAAAGTGAGGAGGCTCTCGGCATGGTCCAGGTGAGTTGATGGTCCCTGGACCCGGTGGCAGAACTGGGATTGGCCAGAAGTGGTCAGATGCCGGGTAGTGTTGGAGGTGGAGCCAGCGACTCATGAATGAGGGAGAAAGGAGAGAGGCATGGAGCAAGGTTCCTAGGTCTGGGGTGGAACAGCTGAGAGGGAGAGACTGGGTGTTGCTGAGCTAGGGCTGGTGCTCAGCAGTGGGATTTTGGCCGTGCACGGTATGGAGGCCCCATCTGGTACCCACGTGGAGGCGCTAAGTGGGCAGTTGGATGCAGTCTGGAACTCAGAGAAGCCGTTCTCCCTGGAAATACAAATTTGGGGCTCCTGACCCTATCGATGGCATTTAAAACCACGAGACCAGATGAGATCATCGACGCAGAGGCTGTAGGTCGAAAGAAGAAGAGGCCCACGGCTGTCGACTGTAAAATGAGACAAACAGCACCTGCGCCCGCGCGGCTCTGGTGCGGTGTCCACGTGAACGCCCCCAGCCCTCGCTCGACCTGAGATGGATAATCCGGGGGCGGGGCCTGGAGGGGGCGGGGCCGCAGCGCCGGGAGGCCGCTCCGGGGCTGGCGGGGGGGGGGGGGCGCGGCCGGGCCGGTGACGTCACCGTATGACTGGGTTTTTATGAATGAAAGGAATCCTGTGAGTGAGTAATTCCGGGAAGCTCGCCCTACAACTCCTCGCGGCCCCCAGCGCTGCCCGCCCCACAACAAAACGCGGCACGTCGCTCCCGCGATCCGGGCTCGGAGCGACCCGCGGTCGGGACCGGAGGAGAGACTGACCCAGGCGCGGGCCGAGGACAGCAGCTCGGACGGCCGCGGGACCGGCGCGCGCCAGGGACGCCAGGCGAAGCAGGCCGAGAGGCGGGTGAGGGTCGCGGGGGCCGGGCCGGGACGAGCGCGCACGGCCGGGGGCGGCAGGGTCTCCGCACCCCGGGTACGTGCCTGGGGCGGGGCGCCGCGCCCCACGCAGTCGGGGCTCCCAGCGGGTCCCATACCCGGACTGGGGGGCTGGCGGGGCCGAGGTCCGGCGGGACCGAGACGCGGCCGAAGCGCGCCCGGCAGGGTGTGGGTTGCTCGGCTCTTTGGGGGGCGCGGGCCGAGAGGCGGTGACGCCGGGCAGGAAGGGACGGCGGGCTGGCCAGCGTCCGCGTCCGCCCAGGCGGGGCCGGGGGCGGTGTGTGCAAGTACGTGACTCGGTGAGAACAGTCCCTGGACCGGTGCCCGCGGGCCGTGCGTGCGCGGTTTGTTTACGTCCGAGGGCGGGCGGGCGTGTGTGTGTTCCCTGGCCGGCGTCCTGGGTATCCTGCCCGGTGCGTGCTTGCGCCGTGTACCTTGGGGAGTGTGTGTGTGCGCGCGCGCGCGCGCGTCCGCACTCTCCCAGGCGGGTAAGGACCCTGGGGCCCAGCGAACCGCGCTTCGGAGAGAGCGTGACCTCAGGAATAAAAGAAGAAGCGAGAGAAGTGGCGCCGTCCATAGTCACGAGGGGCTGGGAATTCTCCACGGGGTTGTCCCCTTCTCGCCAGCCGGCGGCGGCCAGGCCCTTGCTCTCCCCGGAGTTTCCCAGGACCGCGGCCATGTGACCGCGGTGTTTGTCCCCAACCCAGAGCCGGCGCCTTCCTCCGTGGGGTGGGTGAAGTATCCAAGATCCCACCCGGCTCTGCTGGGGGAGAAGGTGAGGAGGCCACCCTTGGCTCCAGCACCCTAGTGGGTCTGGCAACAAAGTAGGCTGGCACTCGGTCCTTTTCCCCAGGTTTTCTGACTGTCTGGGCAAGACAGACCCTCCCCTCCTTCATCCCCAGGGTTGCCCCACCCCAACCCCTCAATCTCAGGAGAAGCAGGAAGGGCCAGGTGAAACACACACACACACACACACACACACACACACACACACACACACACACGGCGCAAAGGTTGGAGGTAGGAAGGGAAACCGGGCTGCTTGTCTCTGGCCACTTTCCTCTGGCGGGTCTGGGTTCTAGAGGCTGCACCTGCTAGGTCAGGAAGGGTGAGGACCCAAGGTCGGGGTGGAGCTGGTTTCTGGGCCCCTGGTGGTTTCAGGTCACAAGTGGGACTAGTCAGACTATCGGTGACTGGACCTGAGGAGTTAGGTGAGGACCTGGGTCACAGGCAAGGGGCCTATTTGTCTTGGTGTATGATAGGTTACCGGTTAATGTGAGAAGGGTGGGCCCTGGTGGGCCCTCCCCTCCCCCACCCCCTCCCCCATAAGTGCCTTGCAGAGGGGTGTTGAGGGGTGGGCCGGGAGCTAGGGCTTCCTTGGTCCTCTTATGCTCTCTGTCCTCCCACGCACAGGACAACAGAATCAGAAGGGGTGCGTGCGGGGGCGGGGTGGGGTGGGGTGGGGTGGGGCATTGAGCGCGACCAGATCATCTTTTAACGTTAGATCTTTGAGCTGCTACCACAGCTGGGAACTTCCGGGTCCCATCGGTGGCAGGAACGAGGCAATATCCAAGGTGGAAGGATGATGGTACAGTGGGGGAGCTGTGGCAGCCTCCACATACAGGCTCATTTCCAGGGGAATCGCGCAAGAGAGAGTAGGGCCGAGAGCCCCAGGTGGAGGCCAGGGATGTCCAGGACCATGTGGAGTACGTAGGGAGGTGGCCGCCAGTTTTAGGCAGGCCCATCCTCAAAATGGGGCAGGAAGCATCCCTGAGCAGGGCTAGGGATTGGGGAACAAGAGGAAACGACTGATGGACTCAGCCATCGATGGTGAGCTAGTACTGAAAGGTTTAACCTCCCCTTGAAGCACCCCTGGACGTTGAGTAGGGCTCAGGACTCAATGTGGGCTCCCTGGGCCTCCCTCGGTCTTAACACTTTCAGCCTGCTTTGCCATGGAGCCCATCACGGAGCAGATGCTAGAGATAAGACGGTGAACAAAATCAGATCCCGAGCTCCTCTCTGGGAGCTTACAGTCAGATATGGGAGACACGGTGGAGAAAGAGCCACTCAACTAAATGGAAAACCACAGCTGATCTGGGTGGTAGGAGGAGGAAGTCGCTGTGATTACAAAGTACATAACAGAGCTCTGACTTAGCCAGAGCAATCAAGGGAGGCTTCCCTGGGAAGGTGACAGTCAGCCAGATTGCCAGATCAAGTGATAATCATCTGTGAAGACGTCAAGGGCAGGGGCTTGGATTCAGCTTTGGGCCTTCGGGGTGCGGTGCCAAGCCTGGCCCGCACAGGGTAGGTGCTTCTTGTGTGTTTGCTGAATGAATGAACGCGCACTGGGTCAGTGGCCTGGTAAAACTCTACAACACCTAGAGGAAAAGGCCTGGGAACCCCAGGCAAGCCAGAAGCCTGGACATGGGCTGTAGGCATCTTGAAGCCATTTCCCTACAGCAAGCAGATCCTTCAGGGCTCGGGGGACGTCCTCCCTTACACACACGCACCCCGTGTGTCCCTTTGGGGAATGTGTGCGGATGGAGTTTGCTGTCTGCTCATTCGTTTGTGGCCAGCTTGAAGATCCTGGAAGAGTCTGGAAATGGGCTGAACATGGTCAGGTTTGTAGCTCTGTGTCAGTCATGGGCCCTCTGACAGGGAGGAGAGAGGGTGGGATCAGAGGTGGAGTCAGGCAAGACTGGAGGCCAGAGAGGAGGTGGTTTTGGCCATGGTTCAGCTGAAAGAGGAAAATGGTTATGGGCTAAGCAGGTGGAACAGAGGGAGAGCCACGGCCGACAGTCTCTGCGTTTGTGTTCTCAGGCCCGTGCTTCCAGGAAGCCTTCCCTGATTTCCCTCCCCTTGCTCCAGGGCCTCTACTCTGCTGGTGGTCTTAGAGTTCCATTCTGGTCAGCTGGCATCTGGAAAGAGGAGGATGGGTACAGCTAGGCTCATCCCTGGCGGTCTTAACACTTTCAGCCTGCCCTTTGGGGCCATGTGGGCTCTGGGCCTCTCGGTCTTAACACTTTCAGCCTGCTTTGCCATGGAGCCCATCACGGAGCAGATGCTAGAGATAAGACGGTGAACAAAATCAGATCCCGAGCTCCTCTCTGGGAGCTTACAGTCAGATATGGGAGACACGGTGGAGAAAGAGCCACTCAACTAAATGGAAAACCACAGCTGATCTGGGTGGTAGGAGGAGGAAGTCGCTGTGATTACAAAGTACATAACAGAGCTCTGACTTAGCCAGAGCAATCAAGGGAGGCTTCCCTGGGAAGGTGACAGTCAGCCAGATTGCCAGATCAAGTGATAATCATCTGTGAAGACGTCAAGGGCAGGGGCTTGGATTCAGCTTTGGGCCTTCGGGGTGCGGTGCCAAGCCTGGCCCGCACAGGGTAGGTGCTTCTTGTGTGTTTGCTGAATGAATGAACGCGCACTGGGTCAGTGGCCTGGTAAAACTCTACAACACCTAGAGGAAAAGGCCTGGGAACCCCAGGCAAGCCAGAAGCCTGGACATGGGCTGTAGGCATCTTGAAGCCATTTCCCTACAGCAAGCAGATCCTTCAGGGCTCGGGGGACGTCCTCCCTTACACACACGCACCCCGTGTGTCCCTTTGGGGAATGTGTGCGGATGGAGTTTGCTGTCTGCTCATTCGTTTGTGGCCAGCTTGAAGATCCTGGAAGAGTCTGGAAATGGGCTGAACATGGTCAGGTTTGTAGCTCTGTGTCAGTCATGGGCCCTCTGACAGGGAGGAGAGAGGGTGGGATCAGAGGTGGAGTCAGGCAAGACTGGAGGCCAGAGAGGAGGTGGTTTTGGCCATGGTTCAGCTGAAAGAGGAAAATGGTTATGGGCTAAGCAGGTGGAACAGAGGGAGAGCCACGGCCGACAGTCTCTGCGTTTGTGTTCTCAGGCCCGTGCTTCCAGGAAGCCTTCCCTGATTTCCCTCCCCTTGCTCCAGGGCCTCTACTCTGCTGGTGGTCTTAGAGTTCCATTCTGGTCAGAATCTGACTCTCTGAACTCTGACACTGTCAGTCCTAGGAGGTACCTTAGGCTTGGTGGTTTGGCAGGTTGAGCCCAGAGAGAGGGAGTGGTGTACCTGAAGTCACACAGCAAGTGTTACTAGGGGGCTGGACCAGAGCTAGAGCCCCAGGCTGCTACTTCCCTATGGTGCTGGGTTCTCCCAGCCTCGTTCCCCTTTCAGCAGGGAGGAGGCTCCACCAGTGCTGGCTGCCAAGGCCCAGGAAAACACATTTTTTCCCTCTGTCCTCACAGAGGAAGCAAAATGGCTCAGCAGCCAGAGGAGCCCATGCCAGAGGGTGGGCCGTCTCCAGGAGGCCTCTGACTGGAGCAGGGGGGCAGGGCTGTGGCTGCTGACGGGGCAAGGCCGCTGTCAATCCCCCAAGCCACGCCTCCAAGGAATGTTTGGAACCTGCAGACCCTGGAGGTCAGCTCTGCTGGCCTCAGGGAGAAGAGAAGCAGCAGGGCGGGGGTGTCGGGGGAGTAAACCGGTCTTGAATTCAGAAAGAGCCCCGAGCTGGGGATTCTGGGGTGCCAGTCCCCCAAACAGCTGCTTGGTTGCTTCAGTTCCAGAACAAGGAGGCTGCACCAGCTGCTGTCTCAGGCCCGAGGTCTACCAGACTGGCCAAGGCTGCCTGGTGGAGGCCCCTGGCCCCTTGGCCGTCAGCTCAGAAGCCCCGGGCCTGAGGTTGGAGGCTGAAAGCCTGAGGTTATTAGCAAGTTCCCCCTTCTTGTGACTTTCCCTCTGTGGTGACTGCCTGACTCTGCTGAGCTAGGACGTCCCTGGGCAAACATGGGTGCCTCAGCTGACATGCAGCATGTGCTTGAGGGGCTGAGGCCAGGGCAGGAGGAGAAGGAGGAAAGGGAGGAAGAACAGCTTCAAAGCCTCCCTGGTGTCCCAAAGTACCTAGAATTGTAGCTGGCAGAGGGGATGGGGCCTCGAGCCATTATATAGAATAGGGGATGGCCAACAGTTTCCTCTTGGGCCTCCTCTGGGAAGCTGCGTCAGATTCTAAGGTTGTGTTTAAGCTCAGTGGAGAACAGTGCTGTGCTCAGAAAGATCCAGGGGCTGTGTCCAGCCTCCCTGAGAAAAAGCGCTGTGACTGATGACTGATGTCTGTGCTAGGAGTGGAGGGAGGCGCGCTGGTGAGGTGAACCACCCCTTCTGACCGCATCTAAGCCTGTTGTATTTTCCACACTAACACAAGGATGAGCATGCTCACTGTGTAAGTGAGGAAGCCAAGGTCCAGGGAGGAGACAGGACTTGTCCCCGGGCCACGCCCCCAGAGTTCCGTGTCTGCCACAGCACACGCCCAGCAGGTGCTAGTTCCCTCTCCCGTCAGGCCCTCTGTGTAGCCCAGACTGCCTGGGCATCACCTAACACCCCCGTCCCCTGGACAGCTGGCCAAGAGATCTGCAGGACACTTGCAGACCCAGCACAAATCCTGGCACATCAGGGCTAGGCAGCATAGGAGACTACCCCGCCCTTCTCTTTATAGAGCCGGGAAAACAGGGCCCAGAGAGGGCGCCAGTGAGGGCCACACTGGGTGGAGACAATGTGGCCTCAGGCCCGGACTTCACCTGCTGTTACCTGCGTGACCCTGGACCACTCTACTGGCCATTCCCTCACAGGGTTGTTGGGAGAACTGGGCTGATGATGGTGTGGAGGTGGTCAGGATTCAATCCCAGGACCTTTCCAGGTGTTCAGAATTCCTCCTGGGTTAGGAGAATGCAGCCCTTCACCTGCTGTATGACCTCAGGCAAGAGATGCCCCTCTCTGGTCTCTACCTCCCCTTGGGTGAAGTGAAGATGCAGGGGCCAGACAGTCTCCAAGGGCCTTCCTTGTGTGACCCTGGCCAGTCAGGAAACACCAGCTCAAAGTGAGGTCCCAGGAATTGCTACAGGACCAACCCATCCTGGAGAGACTCAGCAATTCTAATAACCACCCCGGCGCTCACTGACCTCTCCCGCTTGTACCACTTGGTTCCACCAAAACCGTGTGGAGTAGGTATGGTTCCATCCTACAGATGGACAAGTGGAGGTCCAGAGAGGTAGAGTGGCTTGCCCCTGGTCACACAGTCTGGGAGAAAACAGAGATGGGACTCAAACCCAGGCTGGACCCTCAATCCAGTGTTCCTCTCCTTATTTCCTGCACCCTCCTGGGGAGCCAGTCGTGAAGACAGAATCCTTCTGCTCCCTTCCCATCCTCCTGTGGCCTGTGTGCCATGCCTGCCATGCAGAAGCAGATGGAAAGGAGGAAGAACTCGAGGCAGGCCCAAACGGTTTTTCTCTCGATGGTCTTCAGCAGGATTTGGGCTTGGCACGAGGTTCAGACCTTGACAAGCTGGGTGACAGACGGTGTCATAGATGCCCCCATCTACACCTCGCCCATGCCGGCTCCCTGCCAGCCCCTGTGCTGGCAGCCTCGGCACCCAGTGCCGCCTGGACCCGGTTCTTGCCTGTGGAGGTCCCTGTCTGGTGTGGAGTTAAGGAAACAGACCATTACAACATAGAGACCTGCTGGGGTGGGCGGTGCTGAATAAGTCCTAGGAGTCTGGGAGGGCTTCCTGGAGGAGGAGACGTCTAGGCTCAGGGCAGAAGACTGAATCATAGGAGTCTGCCAGATAAACGGGAGTGGGAGGAGAAGTGTCACAAGGATTGGGATGACCCAAAGACAAGAAAGCATGTGGTGAGAGGAAGTGAAAGATTCCTCGTGGCTGGAGGGCAGAATAGAGGCGGGCAGTAGTGTGAAAGGAGCCTGGGGGGCCTGGGGGCTTGTAAACAGTGTTCTGTGAGATGGCACAAGGGGTGTTTTTTTATTAAAATTTTTTCCTCCAGCTTTGTTGAGATAAAATTGACATGTAACATTGTGTAATTTTAACCCCTCTGTGCAATGGATTCTCCAGGCAAGAACACTGGAGTGAGTTGCCATTTCCTACTTCAGGGGGCACAAGGGGTGTTGAGCCAAATAGTTGGACCTCTCTGAAGAGGTAACACTGAGCAAAGACCTGTGATGGAGGGTCTATGGGGAGATAAAGCAAAAAGAGAGAGAGAGAACAGCAATGAGCCCAGCAAGTGCAAAGGGCCTGAGGCTGGAATGAACTGCTCAATGAGGCCACTGTGGATGGACCACTCGGGCAGAGGGAAGTGGTATGAGATGAATTCTAAGATAGCGAGGGTCTTGAATGCCAAGGTAGTATGTTTGGATTTTATTCCAAGTGGGAAGAAAAACTGACCTTGGTCTCCTCTCTCCCCTAGGTTTCAGCCCAGAGGGCACCTTGTTCAAACATGTCTATGGATCCCTTATCAAGCAAAGCCCTGAAGGTGAGAAGACAGTCTTCACAACCTCCAGTCCTCTGCTCCCTCCCGGCCTTGGCTGAGCTCCCATCCCCACTTCCCCTTCAGTTCCTAGCACCCCCAAGAGTGGCTCAGCAGACATCAGGCATTCATGAAGCCACTAGAAAGGCCCTACCGGGCTTGGGACCAGGAGGCCTGGGCTCTGGCCATAGACTGTGTGCCCCAGGGAGGTCGCTTCCCCGTCTAGAGCTGCTTCCCCATGAGGACAATGTCCACTGAGCTGTAGGACTTTAAAGGTGCTTTCTTGGTTTTTTTTTTTTTTTCTCTGTGAGTCCAAGTCAGGTCGCTGGGTTAGGATCCAGACTTTGGGGAAGCTCCTTTTGTAGTCAGATCCCAGTTTGACCCGGTTTCCCCTTGGGGATTCCTGTTCCCGTTCAGAGTCTTGGAGCTTGTCCAGCCACAGCTTCAGTGTCCCTGGCGGGGAAGGGGGAACACAAGCGGCGAAGGGGAAGCGAGCCTCGCTGCGCGCCAGGTCCAGAGCTCAGGACCCGCAGGCTGAGGTGTGACCCTGGGCCTCGGTTTCCCCACGTGCCCATGCCTGCAGATCAAACGCGAGCTGAGCGAGAATACGCCGCACCTGTCGGACGAGGCGCTGATGGGGCTGTCAGTGCGCGAGCTGAACCGGCACCTGCGAGGGCTCTCGGCCGAGGAGGTGACGCGGCTCAAGCAGCGACGCCGCACACTCAAGAACCGCGGCTACGCGGCCAGCTGCCGCGTGAAACGCGTGTGCCAGAAGGAGGAGCTGCAGAAGCAGAAGTCGGAGCTGGAGCGCGAGGTGGACAAGCTGGCTCGGGAGAACGCCGCCATGCGCTTGGAGCTCGACGCGCTGCGCGGCAAGTGCGAGGCGCTGCAGGGCTTCGCGCGCTCGGTGGCCGCCGCCCGCGGGCCCGCCGCGCTGGTGGCGCCGGCTAGCGTCATCACCATCGTCAAGTCCGCCCCCAGCCCCGGCCCTGGCCCCGCCCCGGCCCCAGGCCCCGCCCCCGGCCCCGCCCCTGCCGCTTGCTCCTAGTGCTCGACGAGTCCCGCCCGTCCCACCCACGCCCATTCTCCAAACCACGCCCCTCCGACCCCGGTTGCCGTCCCTAAGTGCCTAAAGCACAGTCTTTGTCTCAAGCGCCATTTCTCTGCAGCCACCCGACCCGTTAGTGAACTCACCGCAGGGCCTGTTTTCCTCGTGTGGTCTCAGAAACTGGGACCTAGTGACCCTGGGAAGGGTCAACTTTTCCTTGGGGCTTCCATAGACTGTGTGCCCCAGGAGGTCGCTTCCCGTCTAGAGCTGCTTCCCCATGAGGACAATGTCAACTGAGCTGTAGGACTTTAAAGGTGCTTTCTTAGTTTTTTTTCTCTGTGAGTCCAAGTCAGGTCGCTGGGTTAGGATCCAGACTTTGGGGAAGCTCCTTTTGTAGTCAGATCCCAGTTTGACCCGGTTTCCCCTTGGGGATTCCTGTTCCCGTTCAGAGTCTTGGAGCTTGTCCAGCCACAGCTTCAGTGTCCCTGGCGGGGAAGGGGGAACACAAGCGGCGAAGGGGAAGCGAGCCTCGCTGCGCGCCAGGTCCAGAGCTCAGGACCCGCAGGCTGAGGTGTGACCCTGGGCCTCGGTTTCCCCACGTGCCCATGCCTGCAGATCAAACGCGAGCTGAGCGAGAATACGCCGCACCTGTCGGACGAGGCGCTGATGGGGCTGTCAGTGCGCGAGCTGAACCGGCACCTGCGAGGGCTCTCGGCCGAGGAGGTGACGCGGCTCAAGCAGCGACGCCGCACACTCAAGAACCGCGGCTACGCGGCCAGCTGCCGCGTGAAACGCGTGTGCCAGAAGGAGGAGCTGCAGAAGCAGAAGTCGGAGCTGGAGCGCGAGGTGGACAAGCTGGCTCGGGAGAACGCCGCCATGCGCTTGGAGCTCGACGCGCTGCGCGGCAAGTGCGAGGCGCTGCAGGGCTTCGCGCGCTCGGTGGCCGCCGCCCGCGGGCCCGCCGCGCTGGTGGCGCCGGCTAGCGTCATCACCATCGTCAAGTCCGCCCCCAGCCCCGGCCCTGGCCCCGCCCCGGCCCCAGGCCCCGCCCCCGGCCCCGCCCCTGCCGCTTGCTCCTAGTGCTCGACGAGTCCCGCCCGTCCCACCCACGCCCATTCTCCAAACCACGCCCCTCCGACCCCGGTTGCCGTCCCTAAGTGCCTAAAGCACAGTCTTTGTCTCCAAGCGCCATTTCTCTGCAGCCACCCGACCCGTTAGTGAACTCACCGCAGGGCCTGTTTTCCTCGTGTGGTCTCAGAAACTGGGACCTAGTGACCCTGGGAAGGGTCAACTTTGGTGAGATAGGAGGTGGGCTGGGGTTGAGGCTTGAGGATTCCTTTGGTGAGAACTTCAGCCTCCTTAGTGTGGGAGGATGGGATACAGAGCTGATTGGAGAAAGGCCATCGAGGGAAGACAGCCACCCCTCATGTTATAACTGTTTGCTCAGCCTGTGCCATTGGCCCCTCCCCACCCTCCAGGATACAGGATTAAGCTTGACCCAGTGTTTGTCTTGTGGGGCTGCCCAGCTGGGAAGCTGATGTGCCCGCCTCTGCTTTGGGCATGGATGCCTGGCCTTCCAGAGCTGGAAGACTCACTAGAAATCACCTAGTGAAGCCCAATTAACAGACGGAAAACAGACCTCCAGCGGACATGACAGTGCCCAAGGCGCATGTGCTTAGCTGGAACCATATCTTTCCACTGAAGCTCTAAGATTCCAGCCATGGTTGTCAGGGGGACAGTGGACGGGGCCTAGAAAGGTGATCCGAGGGCCTCCGAGGCCTGGGAGATGGCTCTGAGTCAGGTGAAGAGAAGCCGAGGGAAAGAGAAGGTGATGCAGACGGAGAGAAGGAAGGAGCTGGCTCGGCTCATCGCTGGGCTCTCCCTGCACCCAGGGAGCTGGCCGAAGAGAAAGGGGAACAAGGAAGTAACCACAGTGGCAGGTGGGGAGATGAGAAGACGGAGCCTCCTGTTCTGCAATGTGGGACAGGGGTCCTTAAAAACGGAAGGGTCCTACCTGTCCACCCTGTGGGGTGGGGGCGGGCCACTGCCATTGACTGCCATTCTCCAGGGATGTCTGGCCCCAGCCCCTCCCCTCCCCCACTAGACAGCTGCCCCTCCCCGCTGTTTATTTATTGCACGAATCTAAGTTATTCTCCCCAGCCAGAGCCTCATGCCCACTGCCTGGGAAAAGTGGTGCGTGGCCCTGAGCTGGACTTTATATTTTATATCTGCAAATAAATCACATTTTATCTTATATTTAGGGAAAGCCGGATGGCAAAACAATCAAAAAATGTTTCTTAAAAAAGTGCCCGGCCCCCAGAATTTATTTATTTTTCTGACTTACAGTAAGCGAGTTATCCGCCTTCTGTATTTTGTAGACCTTCTGAATAAAGTCAAGTTCTCTTTTCCCACAGTTTGGACGTATGTGTCCTGGTCTTTTTTGTGTGTGTGTGGGGGGTGGGTTCCAAATGAGGGGCCCAAGATGGGTTCTGCTTTCAGTCCTAGGCAGGACCCTCTGCTGAGGGGGAGGATTTCCTCCAATTTGAGGATGAAGAAACCATGACCCATCATCCACTAGCTCTAGTACCCGGGCTCGCGCAGGGGTGGGGTGAGCTGGTAGAGGGAGGGGGTGAGGGGAGAACCAGGCGGGGAGGCGCTAAAACATCTGTCCATCCATCTGGTTGTCTGGAGCCTAGAAGCCTCCCTAGGGAAGGAAAAGCCAGAACAATGAAATGTAGGGTTAAATTCCCTGGGCATCCCGTCAGCAAATAAACAGTCCCACCCAGAGAGGAAAATTCCCCTATTTAAGAGTAATCATTCCAGTGCTTTCACATTGAGGTCTGGTTTTCTACAGCCAAGTAAAAAATATTTTCCCCATGTTCCGGAAGGCACTGGGAGGCAGAGAGAGAGAAGGGACTTCCTCAGCCCCAGCCTGCAGGCCTAAAACGGAACCCTGGATCTCACCCTGTGCCCCGAATGCCCTGCGGTGGTTGTCCAGTCGCCAAGTCCCATCCGACTCTGCAGCCCCATGGACGGCAAGAGACCAGGCCTCCCTGTAATTCAACCCAATCTGACGGCACCTCTGGGGCGCCCTGGGAAGAAGTGTTCTCTGGTCCATGGGTCAGGGCAATCAGGGTGTTCTTCTCGCTAGCTGTATGACCTTTGAGGACTTCACTTCCCGCAGCCTCAGTTTACCCGTCTGTTTATTTATTGCACGAATCTAAGTTATTCTCCCCAGCCAGAGCCTCATGCCCACTGCCTGGGAAAAGTGGTGCGTGGCCCTGAGCTGGACTTTATATTTTATATCTGCAAATAAATCACATTTTATCTTATATTTAGGGAAAGCCGGATGGCAAAACAATCAAAAAATGTTTCTTAAAAAAGTGCCCGGCCCCCAGAATTTATTTATTTTTCTGACTTACAGTAAGCGAGTTATCCGCCTTCTGTATTTTGTAGACCTTCTGAATAAAGTCAAGTTCTCTTTTCCCACAGTTTGGACGTATGTGTCCTGGTCTTTTTTGTGTGTGTGTGGGGGGTGGGTTCCAAATGAGGGGCCCAAGATGGGTTCTGCTTTCAGTCCTAGGCAGGACCCTCTGCTGAGGGGGAGGATTTCCTCCAATTTGAGGATGAAGAAACCATGACCCATCATCCACTAGCTCTAGTACCCGGGCTCGCGCAGGGGTGGGGTGAGCTGGTAGAGGGAGGGGGTGAGGGGAGAACCAGGCGGGGAGGCGCTAAAACATCTGTCCATCCATCTGGTTGTCTGGAGCCTAGAAGCCTCCCTAGGGAAGGAAAAGCCAGAACAATGAAATGTAGGGTTAAATTCCCTGGGCATCCCGTCAGCAAATAAACAGTCCCACCCAGAGAGGAAAATTCCCCTATTTAAGAGTAATCATTCCAGTGCTTTCACATTGAGGTCTGGTTTTCTACAGCCAAGTAAAAAATATTTTCCCCATGTTCCGGAAGGCACTGGGAGGCAGAGAGAGAGAAGGGACTTCCTCAGCCCCAGCCTGCAGGCCTAAAACGGAACCCTGGATCTCACCCTGTGCCCCGAATGCCCTGCGGTGGTTGTCCAGTCGCCAAGTCCCATCCGACTCTGCAGCCCCATGGACGGCAAGAGACCAGGCCTCCCTGTAATTCAACCCAATCTGACGGCACCTCTGGGGCGCCCTGGGAAGAAGTGTTCTCTGGTCCATGGGTCAGGGCAATCAGGGTGTTCTTCTCGCTAGCTGTATGACCTTTGAGGACTTCACTTCCCGCAGCCTCAGTTTACCCGTCTGTGCAGCTCAAGTAGTATAAGGTCATAGCTGTGGCAAGCACTGGGAACCCCAGGGGCTGCAAGCTTCCACACGCAGCATCAACATTTACCCCAATGCACCTAACAACCGGAGGAGGAGCTCTGTGCTGCTGGGTGTGGAGGGGTGGCGGGGCTGGAAGAAGGATGTTCCTGTCTAAGGGGCGGGATTTGAAAGCTGGAAAGGGCCAGAACACATGCATTGGGTTGGTCCACGGGTTGGTCTTTTCCCATTGCTGGCTGGGGCTCAGGATCTTGATCCTGAGATGCTGAGCTCAGGCCTGCGGGAAAGGGCAGCAGGAAGCCGTGCGGGAGGGTGGGGGGGTGAAAGGTGGCCTGGCTGGGAACTTCCCCCACCCACGCTGCATTCCTGAGTGCCCCGTCAGCCAGGCCAGGCGCAGCCCCAGAAAGCAGGCCACACTGGTGGCAGGAAGGAGCCAGGTGTCTGATGTATGCCCGCTGCTGGGCACGTGCCCTGCTCCGGGCCTCCCTGCTCCTAGGGGAAGGTGCCCTGGATCCCAGAATGGCGGGTGGGCTCAGGGAGGCAGGAAGATAGACTGGGAGGCAGGAGGATCCCGGAAAATCTCTTCAAACCCCAGGGAGCCACCTGCAGGAATGGGGCTGCAGCGTGTGTGCTGCCTCTAGCCGGCGGGCTGCCCTGGAATGAGGCAGGAACCCACCGTGGGCGTGGAGGTGGGTGGACCCTAGGGACCCAGGCTGCCATCGTGTGCCACTGGCCAGGAGGGCGGGGGGAGACACTTTGTCCAGCAGGGACCTGGACCTCAATTTCAGTCTGGCACTGTGAGCCCCCATCACCTCTACCTACACCCCAGACAGAAGGGACTTTCCTAAGACGCCTCTGAACCCACAACCACTAAGCCCACCCCCAGCACACACGCCGGAGCTGGGGAAAAAAAATCTCACCCACAGGCAGAGGAGATTTCAATACAATCTATATTATCTCATATATATATTTCTTTCTCACTGTATTTGCTCACTTCTGTCACGCATTTAAAATGTCACAGAGACCAAAATAGAGCGGCTTTCTGGTGGAACTCATGGCAGTCATACACGAGATACAAAACTAGGGGACTCTGTCTTCTCATTCATCATACAATTAATTTTTCAAGTATTTTTTATGTACAAAGAGCTACTCTATCTGGAAAAAAAAATTTAAAAAAGGAAAAAAAAGAGACAAGGTAGGTTACACATCCTAGGAAGGAGGGGTGGGGTGGTTGGGCACGTGTTCCCAGCCCCCATCTCCCCATGGGCTGCTAGCCCCCTGTCACAGAGCACCCCGTCCGCGCGGCAAGAGGCGGGGGGCAGGGGCAGCAACGACAAGGGTGGTGGGGCAGGGGCAGCAGCACACTTTGGCCTGGAAGGAGAATCAGACTCATGAAAGCAAACGGCGGGGGGGCGGCCCAGAGGTCATCTGCGCACAGCCGGCACCGTCCAGCTGCCTTCCTGTGCCCACAGCTCGGTCCCAGTTAGCTCGGTCCCACCAGACAGGGGCCTGTGAGCTGGCCTCTGGACTGGACATGCAGGCTTCTGGTGCCCTCCCACCCCCAGGGCTGGCTTGCTCACCAAGAGGTCCGGGAAGATTACTGGGATGGAACCCTCTGCTCGACGTCGCCGTGGTTCAGCCCAGGAGTGGCCGAAAAGTACGATATGCCAAGGTGAAGTTCTGATCCCGCAGGGTCAGGCCCCTGCCCCTCCCTAAGTCCGTGCTCTCTGGGTTTTGACTGACAGCACACTCTGCCTGTATGAATGTGCCTTGTGTCCCACCATTACGAGGCTCCCCCAAAGAGAGCAGCCAGTGGAAGCCCGGCCTGCCTGGGGGCTCTGGCCCCAAGGAGGCTCCATGCATATGGGCGTGGAGATGGGCGCAGGGAGGGGACCGGTGGTCCCGGCCAGCCCTGAGGCTCGTCCAAGGACACTTGGTCCTGCACTGTAGGGTCCTCTGAGTGCCAGCAGCTTCACAGGAGCCCCAGGAGTGTCTGGGACAGACGGAGGGCTGAGCAGGGGCTTTCATATGACTAAGGCACAGAAGAGATGGACTGGGCAGGCAGAGGAGATTTCAATACATCTTATTTCTCATTTTTTTGTATTTGCTCACTTCTGTCACGCATTTAAAATGTCACAGAGACCAAAATAGAGCGGCTTTCTGGTGGAACTCATGGCAGTCATACGAGATACAAAACTAGGGGACTCTGTCTTCTCATTCATCATACAATTAATTTTTCAAGTATTTTTTATGTACAAAGAGCTACTCTATCTGGAAAAAAAAATTTAAAAAAGGAAAAAAAAGAGACAAGGTAGGTTACACATCCTAGGAAGGAGGGGTGGGGTGGTTGGGCACGTGTTCCCAGCCCCCATCTCCCCATGGGCTGCTAGCCCCCTGTCACAGAGCACCCCGTCCGCGCGGCAAGAGGCGGGGGGCAGGGGCAGCAACGACAAGGGTGGTGGGGCAGGGGCAGCAGCACACTTTGGCCTGGAAGGAGAATCAGACTCATGAAAGCAAACGGCGGGGGGGCGGCCCAGAGGTCATCTGCGCACAGCCGGCACCGTCCAGCTGCCTTCCTGTGCCCACAGCTCGGTCCCAGTTAGCTCGGTCCCACCAGACAGGGGCCTGTGAGCTGGCCTCTGGACTGGACATGCAGGCTTCTGGTGCCCTCCCACCCCCAGGGCTGGCTTGCTCACCAAGAGGTCCGGGAAGATTACTGGGATGGAACCCTCTGCTCGACGTCGCCGTGGTTCAGCCCAGGAGTGGCCGAAAAGTACGATATGCCAAGGTGAAGTTCTGATCCCGCAGGGTCAGGCCCCTGCCCCTCCCTAAGTCCGTGCTCTCTGGGTTTTGACTGACAGCACACTCTGCCTGTATGAATGTGCCTTGTGTCCCACCATTACGAGGCTCCCCCAAAGAGAGCAGCCAGTGGAAGCCCGGCCTGCCTGGGGGCTCTGGCCCCAAGGAGGCTCCATGCATATGGGCGTGGAGATGGGCGCAGGGAGGGGACCGGTGGTCCCGGCCAGCCCTGAGGCTCGTCCAAGGACACTTGGTCCTGCACTGTAGGGTCCTCTGAGTGCCAGCAGCTTCACAGGGAGCCCCCAGGGAGTGTCTGGGACAGACGGAGGGCTGAGGGCAGGGGGCTTTCATATATGACTAAGGCACAGAAGAGATGGACTGGGGGCCAGAGGAGGCAGGACACCAGCCCCTGTGTGGATACGGGGTCAGAGAGAGGAGTCCCCCATCTCTGGGCTCCCCGCCACACGCCTCATCCCTCCCTCCCGCTTCCCTCCCGCAGGACGGTGCTCCTCCTCTCAAAGCTGGTCTGAAATGCAGAGACCAGAGACAACAGGAGAGAGAGGAGGCCCTGGCAGAGGTGCTGCTCGCTCGGTCAGCCTGGGAAGGAGGGGCGGGAGCCCCTGACGCTTTGAGGAGCTGGGAAGCGAGGGCTCTACTCAAAATGCTCTCAAGAAGAACCCCACGCGGGAGGGCAGTGGGGGCTGCTGGCTCCCCAGCAGGCCCGGAGAAGGGGCACGAGGCAGGAAGAAGGGGCAGCCCCAGAGGACGCCCAGGAGCCCAGATGCACCTGGGCGCCCTCCAAGGTGGGCCCCATGGCTCTTGTGTCTGGCTCTGATCCCTGCAGCACGCCGGGCAGGCCTGGGCCAGGAGGAGGCTCCGCAGAGAGCAGCCGCGTTGCCCCCTCCCTCCTCCCGCCCAGATGAGGCTAATAGAGCCTGGGACCAGGGGGCAGGGGTGGGAGCAGAGGGACCCGGAGAGTATTGCACGGTGTCTGGGGGAGGGGCTGAGAAGAAGGCTGCAGCCGCGGGTCCACGACACGGGGGTCTGGGCCTGGGCACGGCGGGTCCCAGCAGGCCGCCACCACAGGACAAGGGGCAGGGCACGGCAGTCGCTCCCACCCGCCTCTCTCTCGTCCAGGTGGTAGAGCCATGGCCGTGTATAAATATTCCTGAAGGCTCCTGGGTGAGCCTGGGCCGCCCCTCAGGCAGACAGCGTCCAGCTGCTCCTCTGGAAGCGATATGTGAATGTTTCTGGTCCAATAAATTAGAGGGCAAAGCCAAGGCTGTGCCAGCCGGCCTCCCCGCCTGGCTGGCACACCCTGCCCTGGGCCAAGGGCTGGTCCGTCCCCCCCAGCAGCTGCATCTAGAACTCGTCGTCGGAGCTGAGCAAGAGAGTCTTCTCGTTGTCACGAGCGCCGCTGAGGCTGTGGGAGCGCGAGAGGCCGTGGGCGCCCCCACGCCAGGTGGGCCCGGGCTCCAGCGTGGACTGCTGCGTGTACTGCTGGTAGGCGGGCGAGAAGTTGTGGATGGCGTCCTGCACGATGTCGTGGGGGTTCATGGTCTCCTTGAGGCTGCTGGAGATGCTCTTCATGGGGGCACAGCGGCCTGCAGGG
The DNA here is from genome assembly GCA_022376925.1 of Tragulus kanchil. NCBI lineage: Eukaryota > Metazoa > Chordata > Mammalia > Artiodactyla > Tragulidae > Tragulus > Tragulus kanchil. The sequence continues at coordinate 179,917,992 of JAIOJX010000004.1, read as the reverse complement.
CGGCAGGCGGAGGCGGGGTGAGGGGCCTGGGCAGCACAGCGCAAGGCAGCGGGGCCCCCTGGTCCCGAACCCCCTGCCCCAAGGGTGTGTCGTGTAGCCAGCCCCTCGTGGGACAGAGGATGGGGTCCCGGACACAGAAAGGGACAGCAAAGGGCCGGCTCCTTTGGCTGCAGTGGCCCCCGAAGGGACACAGAGACCACAGCGGGGACGTCTGGGAAGTGGGAAGGGAACTGGGGTGGAGACTAGGGGCTGCGGGCATCAGCCAGAGTGCCCCAGGGAGAGGGGAGGGGTCCCGCGCCCCCCCGCACCCGGGGGTCACTCCCCTTCACTCTGGAGAACAGACGAGGGGCCCACTCCCTCAGGAGGGCCAACAGGGGCCTGGACCCACAGCAGAGCAGGTATCTGTGCTCTGACAGGGCAGGGTCCCCTGCCCTGGGGTGCTTCCTCCTCATTCCCTAACACACTGTCCCCAAAGGCTCACGGAGGGAGTGGAGACAGAGAGGGCCCAGGCCCCCAAACGGAGAGGCGAGGGACGAGCCCCACTCTGCCCCAGGTATTCAGACTCCAACGCGAGTGCTTTCCCCCTTCACGCTCTCGGCCACTGCACAGAACTAAGTGCTCCAACTCCCATCGACAAGTGCTGCGCCCCCAGAACGCACGGGGCGTGTTCCGGAATAGTGAGAGATCAGGACCAAAGGGCAAGCTCTGGGGACGGCAGCCCGGGACAGGCGTGCTCGACGCCCGGGGTGCCCGTGGGGAGGAGACGGGGACACGGAGGAGCTGGGGAGAGACGCATGCTGGTGACGGACCAGGACAGACGTGCAGGACGGACGTGCAGACTGAGCGCAGAACCTACCGTACGGGCCATATGTCGGCACTGCCCGCGGCCAAACCCGGGGCAAAAGCAGGGCGGGGGAGGGGGAGGCGAGCCAGAGAAACAGAAGACAAGAGACAGCTGAGTGAGCGCCTCGTGCCCACCACCCAGCGGGCACCTCGCTGTGCGCCCTGCCCACCCTGCCCAGGCCCGCCCCCAGCCCGGCGGGCACTCAGGTGACCCCACTGTCCCTCCAGGCCTGCGGGGCGGTGTCCACTTAGGAGACTCCTCCTTCACGGCTCAGGCCTTCTCCGGCTGGGGAACAGAATGCTGGCCGGCGCTCAACCTCTGCACCTACGGAGGGCCCTCCCTCCCCACCCCACTTCTCTCCAGGCTTAGCTAGAACTGCGAGGCCTGTGCAACGACACTGCAAACCTTGCCGGACTTCACAGATGGGACACTGAAGGGGGGCTGCGTGACGGGTACAGGCCACCCCACAGGACTGGCTTTGTGCCCCGCCTGAATGGGGCTGAGAGGGGTCGAGCGCCGCGGCTGGCAGGGGGACAGCCAACCTGAGACCTGCACGGCGGTGCGCCAGGGTGCGCAGCCGCCTCCCTGGGCTGGGGTCCCTGCGAGAGCTGGAGGCCCAGCCGCGCTCTTTCTGGCTGGGGTGGATGTGTCCCGGGGCAGCGGGCGAGCAGACCGCCTGGGCATCCGTGGAGAGCCTCTGCAGGAGGACTCCCACGGCAGAATCGGCACCCTAGGCCACGATAAACCCTAAGGGTCTAGACAGGGCTCTGGGCCACGGCCTCCGGCTCCAGACAAGGGTGACTTTCCCAAGCCCACAGGGTGGGGCCGACGGAAGCCACTGCACAGAACTAAGTGCTCCAACTCCCATCGACAAGTGCTGCGCCCCCAGAACGCACGGGGCGTGTTCCGGAATAGTGAGAGATCAGGACCAAAGGGCAAGCTCTGGGGACGGCAGCCCGGGACAGGCGTGCTCGACGCCCGGGGTGCCCGTGGGGAGGAGACGGGGACACGGAGGAGCTGGGGAGAGACGCATGCTGGTGACGGACCAGGACAGACGTGCAGGACGGACGTGCAGACTGAGCGCAGAACCTACCGTACGGGCCATATGTCGGCACTGCCCGCGGCCAAACCCGGGGCAAAAGCAGGGCGGGGGAGGGGGAGGCGAGCCAGAGAAACAGAAGACAAGAGACAGCTGAGTGAGCGCCTCGTGCCCACCACCCAGCGGGCACCTCGCTGTGCGCCCTGCCCACCCTGCCCAGGCCCGCCCCCAGCCCGGCGGGCACTCAGGTGACCCCACTGTCCCTCCAGGCCTGCGGGGCGGTGTCCACTTAGGAGACTCCTCCTTCACGGCTCAGGCCTTCTCCGGCTGGGGAACAGAATGCTGGCCGGCGCTCAACCTCTGCACCTACGGAGGGCCCTCCCTCCCCACCCCACTTCTCTCCAGGCTTAGCTAGAACTGCGAGGCCTGTGCAACGACACTGCAAACCTTGCCGGACTTCACAGATGGGACACTGAAGGGGGGCTGCGTGACGGGTACAGGCCACCCCACAGGACTGGCTTTGTGCCCCGCCTGAATGGGGCTGAGAGGGGTCGAGCGCCGCGGCTGGCAGGGGGACAGCCAACCTGAGACCTGCACGGCGGTGCGCCAGGGTGCGCAGCCGCCTCCCTGGGCTGGGGTCCCTGCGAGAGCTGGAGGCCCAGCCGCGCTCTTTCTGGCTGGGGTGGATGTGTCCCGGGGCAGCGGGCGAGCAGACCGCCTGGGCATCCGTGGAGAGCCTCTGCAGGAGGACTCCCACGGCAGAATCGGCACCCTAGGCCACGATAAACCCTAAGGGTCTAGACAGGGCTCTGGGCCACGGCCTCCGGCTCCAGACAAGGGTGACTTTCCCAAGCCCACAGGGTGCCAGGACCAGGTCTCCAGGACGTTACCTTTGACACGGGGGAGGGTGCTGGCCAGACGCGTCCAACTAGGGGCCTGCGGGAAGCTGGTGGGATGCCAGCCGGCAGCCGTGAGCCGTGGCCAGCACAGCCCCTGGCACGACGTATAGAATTCAAACTGCAGAAAGGACCGCAAGTGCCCAGGCAGCAGGTGTGAGCACCATCAGGTACCCACGAGTCGAGAGGCCTGGAGGTGATTCCGTCCACGTGTCTACGGAAGCCTCGGGTTTTGAATGCCCCTTCTCGACAGGGGAAAGCACATGGAAGCTGGCCAGGAGGTGGGCCCTGAGGAGCCCTGCCCAGGCCAGGCTAGTGCTGCTGCACGCTGCTCAGCATGCTGGAGCCCAAGGTGGGCACTGGTGGTAGGACTGAGTGAGTGGACCCTGCCTCCCGCCACACACACAGGAGCTGGCAGCAACCGACCCCCTGGGTGGACGTGTTAAGACCAGGCTTCTTCCTCCCCAGGCCCTCCTGCTGCTTTGAGGGGCGAGTCGGATGAGGCATTCCAGCCTCATCTTTCTCATAGCCCCTGAGCATCCCCTCTCCGCCTAGCAGCAGCCAGAGGCAGTCCCAGCCCCTGCTTCTCCAGCTCGCCTGTTAGTGTTGCCTGGGGATCTGTCAGTGCATCCTGCAGGGCCCAGACCCAAGCCAGTGACTGCAGAATCTCTGAAGGTGGGGCCATGGACAGCAGTTTCAGAGTCTCCAGAGGATCTTAATATACAACTGGAGTTGCCAACTGCTGTTCTAACAAAGCAAAGATTAGCAGGTGTAAAAAGAAAGCTGTTAAAAGCTATTACTGGTCTTCCCTGGTGGTCCAGTGGGTAAGGACACCACCTTACAGTGCAAGGCGCGCTAGTTCGATCCCTGGCCTGGGAAGAGCCCACGTGCCGCGGAGCGGCTGGACCCATGTGCCCAACTACCGAGCCAGCACTCTGGAGTGCGTGTGCGCAGAGCCGGTGCTCGGTGACGAGAGAGGCCACTGCGATGGGAGGCCCACACGGGCCAAAGAATAAAGATAAATAAATAAATGAAAGACCAATAGCAGTGGCCAGAAACAAAACAAAAAAGACAGTTATTACCCTCTGAATCTGTTTCTTAGAAGTAATCAGGTTAAGGGAAAAAAACACTTTAGAGACAAGGGACTCATAGGACAAAATGGTTAACGCTGCCCGATGTCAGGAACCCTTAGGGACTCATTTACTCCAGGGTCTCTATCCTGACCTTCCCACGGGGATAGCGTGCTATTTCATCTGAGGGTCTCCAGATTCCACACCTGCTGTGAGAGATGGGTGGGGTGGGGGTCTAGCCTCCAGAACCAGTCCCCACCCCCACTGGTACCTTGTGATGGGGGGCAGGGAAGCCCGAACCTCTGCGGTCCCTTTCTTATACTGGGGATCCCTGCCTGATCTCCTGACCCACCAACCCGAGGGACCCTGGGAGGCAGAAGGGGCCGCGGGTCGGAGTAGGGAAGCACTTCCTGGTGGGGGTGGCCTCGAGGACCTGAGCTCATACCTTGGGCGTCCAGCCTCTTGTCAGCATAGACCTTGTAGGTGAAGGCATGCCGCAGGGCCAGGGCCGCAAAGAACATCTCCACACAGATGATGAAGTCCTGGTAGCCAGGGCCCCGGTGCCCTCGCCCACCGACACGCGGGCCGAGTGGATCTTGGGGATGGCCCCGCACTTCTCCAGGATGGCCAGGAGCATGCCTGGAAGGGTGGGCGTGGAAGGGGCACCGTGGGCGTCGAGCCCAAGATGCGACCTCCTTCCCGCCCCTTTCCTCCCAGGCGGACAACGGGGGACAGCAGTTTCAGAGTCTCCAGAGGATCTTAATATACAACTGGAGTTGCCAACTGCTGTTCTAACAAAGCAAAGATTAGCAGGTGTAAAAAGAAAGCTGTTAAAAGCTATTACTGGTCTTCCCTGGTGGTCCAGTGGGTAAGGACACCACCTTACAGTGCAAGGCGCGCTAGTTCGATCCCTGGCCTGGGAAGAGCCCACGTGCCGCGGAGCGGCTGGACCCATGTGCCCAACTACCGAGCCAGCACTCTGGAGTGCGTGTGCGCAGAGCCGGTGCTCGGTGACGAGAGAGGCCACTGCGATGGGAGGCCCACACGGGCCAAAGAATAAAGATAAATAAATAAATGAAAGACCAATAGCAGTGGCCAGAAACAAAACAAAAAAGACAGTTATTACCCTCTGAATCTGTTTCTTAGAAGTAATCAGGTTAAGGGAAAAAAACACTTTAGAGACAAGGGACTCATAGGACAAAATGGTTAACGCTGCCCGATGTCAGGAACCCTTAGGGACTCATTTACTCCAGGGTCTCTATCCTGACCTTCCCACGGGGATAGCGTGCTATTTCATCTGAGGGTCTCCAGATTCCACACCTGCTGTGAGAGATGGGTGGGGTGGGGGTCTAGCCTCCAGAACCAGTCCCCACCCCCACTGGTACCTTGTGATGGGGGGCAGGGAAGCCCGAACCTCTGCGGTCCCTTTCTTATACTGGGGATCCCTGCCTGATCTCCTGACCCACCAACCCGAGGGACCCTGGGAGGCAGAAGGGGCCGCGGGTCGGAGTAGGGAAGCACTTCCTGGTGGGGGTGGCCTCGAGGACCTGAGCTCATACCTTGGGCGTCCAGCCTCTTGTCAGCATAGACCTTGTAGGTGAAGGCATGCCGCAGGGCCAGGGCCGCAAAGAACATCTCCACACAGATGATGAAGTCCTGGTAGCCAGCCGCCACGGTGCCCTCGCCCACCGACACGCGGGCCGAGTGGATCTTGGGGATGGCCCCGCACTTCTCCAGGATGGCCAGGAGCATGCCTGGAAGGGTGGGCGTGGAAGGGGCACCGTGGGCGTCGAGCCCAAGATGCGACCTCCTTCCCCGCCCCCTTTCCTCCACACACGGACCCCGTGCCACACTCCCCCGGGCGGACGGAAGCGGGCGCAAGGCTGCTCCTGCCGGGCGGGGTGCTGACACGGGAGCCCGCACTCCTCGTGCCCCGGCTGGACACCGACACTTGAGACGCCACCTGGCTCCCCCGTCCAGGAAGCAGTCCCGCCAAAGCTCATGGCTCTGGTGAAAGGCTCCTGGGGCCCAGACTTCACACCCCACAGGTGCTCAGTGGACAGAGGTTCGTTTGAGCTCCGGGGCAGAATCGCCCAGGGACACCCCACGGCCTGGGGACAGCGAGCAGGAGGCAGAGGATGAGGCTGAGGGGACCGGGAGGCACAGGCTGGGAGGAGGCTCACCTTGCCAGAAGGAAAGGAAGATGACAGACTTGACCATGAAGAACTTGAGGACGGGGCTGTAAGGGCTGAGCAGCTCCCGGGTGGCAAAGTAGAAGAGGAAGAGGGCATAGAGGGCCAGGCTGACCGAGACGTTGTAGATGATGGTCACATAGAGGTAGCCGCTGGTGACGCTGTGGGACGGGGACATTCTCGGGCTTGAACAGACCCTTCTGCGTGACAAGGGGCTCCTCCCCCCTCTGCCCGGCTCTCAGCAATGTTCCCCGAGCCGTGCTCCCCAAGCCACCGACAGAAGAGGTCCAGACACTCGGGGGAGAGCATAGGCGAGTCCCGTCACCTGCGGCTCCTTGCCCACATGCCCGGCAGAGGACTCCGGGTGTCCTCAGAGGCAGGGCCCCAGCCTGACGGCCTGAGGGACACAGAGCCTGGCTGGGCTCTTTTCACTTGAGCCAAGTGACGTTCCCTCCGCAGCTGTTTGCTCACCAGTCTCGGGATTGCTGTGCTGGCTACAGGGTGTATGTGCAAGGTATGTGCAAGCTCAGGGCCTGGAGACACGGTCACACTCACTAAACCCTGAAGGGGTGTGTGTGCCAATCCACACGAGGAGACTCGAGCCGGGGCTCTCGGGGTTCTGGCTCTCGCCCCACTCCCTGGGAATGGTCACTGCCCCTTCTTGACCCCTCCCCCTGGAGCCCCACTCTGTGGCGTGAAGGTGACAGACACTGAGCGCTCACCCCTGTGTCAGAGGCAGGGCCGGGCTCCAGGCCCTGCAGTTCAGGGGTGCAGGGAGGTGTGAGGACCGGTGGGGCCAGGCTTGGCCTCCAGTCAGAGGACTGGGTGGGAGGCCAGCCTTCCCTCAGCCGGGTCATCAGCCTCCGGGCAGAGCCCCCCTCCTCCCCGCACGCGCCTCAGGGAGACCTGCTGCTTACTCAAAGTCACCGTCCCGGTACTTGCCGAAGGCCTGGAGGACCACGGTGCTGACCGCCATGAGCGGTTTCACCACGCAGAACTGCAGGGTGGCCTGTAGGGGAGAAAAGGTCCAGAGTCGAGGCTGAGCCCATGAACCAGAAAGAAACACCTCCTCGGGCCAGCTGGGCTGGTGCTGGATGCCAGGGGAAGGGATGCCCCTGGGGGGATGGCCGTCAGGAGGGGGAGGCAGCAGACGTGAGACAGTAACAGGGCGATGCAGCCACGTGAGAAGACAGGAGGGTGTGGAGGAGGAACGGTGGAGATGGGGAGACGGATTCCACCCGAGGAGGGGCCGCCGAACCTGCCAGAGACGGGCAGAGGGGGCAGCCAGAGGCACGAGCTCGGCCCGGGGTCTGAGAGCAGACAAGTCAGGGGTTCAGTGCTGGTGCGGGGCGGCACTGGGGGAGGCCCCCTGCCCGGGGAAGCAGAGGTGGGTGAGGGCCTCCTTGCGCACCCCAGGTCTGGCTCTCTGCCCCACACTCTGGGCCTGGATCTAGGATGTATGTCGAGCTGGGGTCTTACGGGAATGGAGGTGACCCTCCCAAACGGGAAGCAGCCTAAAGCCCAAGGAAGGCCTGGAGCCAAGTGACGTTCCCTCCGCAGCTGTTTGCTCACCAGTCTCGGGATTGCTGTGCTGGCTACAGGGTGTATGTGCAAGGTATGTGCAAGCTCAGGGCCTGGAGACACGGTCACACTCACTAAACCCTGAAGGGGTGTGTGTGCCAATCCACACGAGGAGACTCGAGCCGGGGCTCTCGGGGTTCTGGCTCTCGCCCCACTCCCTGGGAATGGTCACTGCCCCTTCTTGACCCCTCCCCCTGGAGCCCCACTCTGTGGCGTGAAGGTGACAGACACTGAGCGCTCACCCCTGTGTCAGAGGCAGGGCGGGGCTCCAGGCCCTGCAGTTCAGGGGTGCAGGGAGGTGTGAGGACCGGTGGGGCCAGGCTTGGCCTCCAGTCAGAGGACTGGGTGGGAGGCCAGCCTTCCCTCAGCCGGGTCATCAGCCTCCGGGCAGAGCCCCCCTCCTCCCCGCACGCGCCTCAGGGAGACCTGCTGCTTACTCAAAGTCACCGTCCCGGTACTTGCCGAAGGCCTGGAGGACCACGGTGCTGACCGCCATGAGCGGTTTCACCACGCAGAACTGCAGGGTGGCCTGTAGGGGAGAAAAGGTCCAGAGTCGAGGCTGAGCCCATGAACCAGAAAGAAACACCTCCTCGGGCCAGCTGGGCTGGTGCTGGATGCCAGGGGAAGGGATGCCCCTGGGGGGATGGCCGTCAGGAGGGGGAGGCAGCAGACGTGAGACAGTAACAGGGCGATGCAGCCACGTGAGAAGACAGGAGGGTGTGGAGGAGGAACGGTGGAGATGGGGAGACGGATTCCACCCGAGGAGGGGCCGCCGAACCTGCCAGAGACGGGCAGAGGGGGCAGCCAGAGGCACGAGCTCGGCCCGGGGTCTGAGAGCAGACAAGTCAGGGGTTCAGTGCTGGTGCGGGGCGGCACTGGGGGAGGCCCCCTGCCCGGGGAAGCAGAGGTGGGTGAGGGCCTCCTTGCGCACCCCAGGTCTGGCTCTCTGCCCCACACTCTGGGCCTGGATCTAGGATGTATGTCGAGCTGGGGTCTTACGGGAATGGAGGTGACCCTCCCAAACGGGAAGCAGCCTAAAGCCCAAGGAAGGCCTGGAGTCCTGACACGGGTCTGAATTCTGGCCTCATCAACTGCCCGCTGCGGACGCTTGAGGGGGCGGTCACTCAGTCTCCGAGCAGCTGCGTGTGATGGACAGTTGCGACCAGACCCGTGTCGGCAGATCGCTGAGTGGAGACGGAAGCGCAAGCCTGCACAGGTGGCCCTCGGAGGTCTCCCACCCCTGAGCACTCAGTGGAGGCTTCTACCACTGGAAGAAGCCCTCAGCCAGGTTTCCACAAGTCCCTCTAGAGGCCCTGGTAAATACCAAGGGGATCTAGGGTACCCAGATAATCCTGATAAGCACCATTCTCTTGAAACTCAAATAAATATATGCCCCAAGGAGCCCGCCTGCGGAGTTGGGAGTTGCTGTAAAAGGCTAAGCCAGTGTGGCTCCAAGCGAGGTAAGGAACCCCAGGGCAGAAAGGTGGCCGGTGGACCCCTAAGTTTCTGTCCTGAAAGGGGCTCGAGTGAGGTCTACAGGGGAGCCCGGGGCGAGCTGCGGGGCCCCCAGGCAGAGAGGTGTGCGTGATGACAGGGCTGCAGGGGCGATGCTCCTGCTGGCAAACCCACAGAACCCCTGCTCCCTGCCCCAGAGGAAGCGGGACCAGTCCCTGCGGGAAAAGCAAGGGTCAGCAGCGTGTGCCATAGAAGCGCTGTGCTGCCCTGGTCCACCTCACGTGCTGCTCACGACAGCCCCGTGACCCAGGTCCTGTTGTCCTCCCCAGGGTACACGCCCGAGGAAACTGAGCCCCAGGGGAGCTGAAGTGGCAGAAGACTGGGACCCGGAGGTGGCCCTGGGGACAGAGCTTCCGTGTCCTCCCTCCCAGAGGAAAGAGGGAGGAGGCATCTTCCACTCTTTCCTTTGACTCCCTATCCCTTCCACCTCCAGGGCCAGGAGCGGAACGTCCAAGCCCACAGGGCTGGGGAGTCACTGACAACAAGGCAACCGAGCTAGTGATCTGGGCTCAAAACATCGTACACAATATAATCAACCAAGGAGGCACAGTCACTGCGGGGCCAGCACTAGTAAACAAAGGCTCCGAGAGGCCCCACCCTGAAGCTGGGACAGTCTGAACTCTTTCCCTGCAGGTCCCGTGGGGTAGTTTTGAATTGAGAATACCCGAAGGAAGGAAGATCTGCAAAGAGAACCGGAGACTGGCCGCCCAGGCACGGCTCTGTGGGTGTGCCTGCACAGAGGGCGGGCCCCACCCAGACGGGAATGAAGACGAGGGCTTCCCGCCGCGGCCCGGTGCCTGCGTCCTGCCCGTCTGAGCAAGGGACGGCGGGCTCAGAGCCCGGGATGTGTGAAGGGCTTCCTCTCACCTGTTCCTCAAACCATCCCTTGAGGTTAAGGATCGTTACGCTTATTTCAGAGAAGAGGAAACCAAGGCTCAGAGAAGTTTCACAATGTAGCCCAGGCCACACAGAGAAGAAGGTAGAGTCCAGACTCAGATTATCCGACAACCCAGACCCATGCACTTGAGCACCGCGCCATGCTGCTCCACAAAGGTCACTCGAGACCCCTGGGTGGGCGGCTCCAGGAACGGGACGCTGCAGGGCTGCTTGCCAAGGGGAAACGGGGCAAGGAACCAGGGGCTGCACAGGCCTGTCTACCATGTTCTTCAACACAGAAGCCTCCTGGCCTCCAGCCACAGCTGGTAAGAAATCTTCACCCTGAGATTCCACAGTGACCATGCGCTTCCTCAAACTTTCACACACTGAGACTGGGTGGAAGCGAGCAAGCGTCTGGGACCGCCTCCTGGCTGGGCTGCCTCTGACATCCCCGGGGCGCCCGCTGCGGCCCCTCTGAGCCCACACTGCCACAGCACGCGCATCCCTAACAGCTCTGGGTGTGGGTGCTGGGGTGTCTTGCGGGAAATGGGAACCCAACTGGTGGGCCGGGTAGCCGGTCCTCTCGGCCTGACGCTCGCCTCTGCTGCTTTGTCACCTAGGGGCAGCCGGGTCCCGGCAGCGGCCACTCCAGGGCACAGACCCAGGCTCCAGGTCCCCAGCCTCCAACTCGTGACCAGGGCACCTGTGGGGGTGGGGGGACCCACCTGCTTGCAGAACCTAAGGAACCCGATGGAGTAAGTCTTTCCCCAGAGGCAGCAGGTGCCATACATACAGCTGGACCTGAAAGAGACGAGTGGAGAAGGGGCTGGTGAGCCAGGAGCCAGGACCCAGGAAGGCAGGGCTGGGGGAGGCACCCTCCCCTCCTTCCCACCCAGACTAGCCAGGGAGCGCGGGGCAAAGCAGGGATGAAGCCTGGATCCTGAGTGGTCTTTGAGCCTGAGACCAAGCACTGGGAGAGACATGGGAGAGTATCTTTTATAGGTGGCAGGCCCCCTTGGGATAACAAACCCATCTGAAAGGCACTGAATGTAAAAACTGCAAAAGCGGGGGCTTTCCTGGTGGTCCAGTGGGTAAGGACACCGCCTTGCAGCGCAAGGGGTGCTGGTTCGATCCCACGTGCCGCAGAGCGGCTGGACCAATGTGTCCAACTACCGAGCCAGAGCTCTGGAGCGCATGCACCCAGCACCAGAGCTCTGCAACAAGGGAGGCCGCTGCGATAGGAGGCCCACACAGGCCAAAGAACAAAGATGGATGGAAATAAACAAATGAAAGATCAATAGAAGTGGCCAAAAAAAATATTTTTTTTAATTTGAAAAAAATTAAACAAACTGCAAGAGGGAGGAATAGGCAAATGGGAAAGAACAGGAAGAGAGAGAAGGGGGGAGAGCCAGACAGGCCCTGCCAAGAGCCTCAGTGAGTGACACTGCTCAGGAGGTGCGGGAGAGGTAGGGCAGGTCAAGGTCACAGGGCGAGATGGTCAGTGGGACTGCCTGGTGCCAGGACAGCGTGGAGAACGGCAGGCCCAGGACACGGCGCAGAGTGAGGGGCCCGGGGCTGCATACTCACTCGATGGGCTTCCCTCTGATCTCGGACATGATGGAGCTTTCCCCACCGAGGTACTCGTAGCACAGGCTCAGGAAATTATAGATGACCAAGGCTGTGAAAACCAAATCCAGAGAAAACCGCTCAGATCACAGGATGGATAAACGGATGGTGGTTTCTAAACAGCAACGAAAGTGGAGGAGCCAGTCACAGGCAGCGCCGCGGGGACCTCGGGAATGTGAGAGTCCACCGTGGACGTTCCATGTGTAATCAAACTCGGGCCCCGCTACACCAGGCTGGCCACACAACGCTGCTGTCATGCCATAAAGAAATGCAAGAAAGCCATTGCCACCAAACACAGGATGGTGACAGGCAACCTGGCTGGGCAAGCCGGGGGCTTGGGGAGCCAGGAGGATGCACGTTCTGGGCTTGTAATGATTCATTAGCTTCATGTACTTTTCTGTGTGTGTACTGAAGACCACAGTTTTATGACCAAGCAACAATAAAACATTCTCCAGAGGGATCTCAGGAGAAATTCTCAGCAAGGATGAGACAGAAAGAAGCCTCATGCATTCATCAGCGTACAGCAGCATCTTCGCCTGGAGCATGATAAGCTACGAGAAAACCTATGAGAGGTCCACAAAAGCTAGTGCCAATGCCTCGGGGAGCTGGGCCAGCTCTTTTCTGAATCAGGACACAGCTTGACATCATCCACAGAGATACAAGATGTGCAGCAGCCACCAAGGGAGGCACGGCAGAAGGAGGCTCTAAACCCAGCACTACATCGTCACTGGTCTCCTGGTCAGAGGGCTTTGGGGTCAGCCAGTGAAGGTGGCTGCCGGCAGCGTGCCAGAAGACCAAGGCTGTGCCAGGAGCCGGGGCGTGGAGAGGAGGAGGAGTGCAGCGGAGAATACACAGAGGAAAGGGGCAGGAGGCAGTGCAGGGGCCTGGGGAACAGGGGCAGGGGAATAGGAGAGGCAAAGGAGTGAGGCAAAAGGGAGGATAAAGGCAGGTTCCGGGGCTAAGAAGATCAAGGGAGACGCACCCGCGGCCCAGCAGCCAGCAGGCTCTTTCTCATCGGACCTGCCATCTGTATGCAGTAGAAAGGGCTTTGGGGCTCCCAGCGCAGCCCCTGGTGCTGGTGCGGCTCAAGATCTCTCAGCAGGTGGCCTGGTTCCTGCCCACCCCTCACACTTCCCTTCCCTCCGCAGGGTCTTACGCCCTCTGCTGCGCTTCTCCCTTTGCAGGCCCCACTGCCCGTGTGCCCTGTCCTCTGACTCCTGGTACCATCAACCCGTCAGGCATCATCCACCCTGTAAAGTCCCCGGCCACCACCATGGGGCCCAGGCACCCCATGCACGAAACCTGCTGGCGTGCAGATACCATGCAGCCCTTCCCCCAGTAGGTGATCACTGACTGGCGTCAGCACGGACCCAGCCCTCGCCGTAAACACACCACACCACAGACACCTGACGGCCTGGAGCTGGGGCACAGCACGCCTGGCCGTGTGTCTTTAGGCAAAAGCTGGCCTTCAGCAACTCGGGAAGGAACACACTGTGGGGCTGGACGCCCCTTGGTTGCTCTGACCTGTGAAGTGTTTGTGTCTGGGCCTGGCCCAGGGGCCCTGGTGCACCCAGTATAAACAGGACCCATAGCGCCTGTCCCCCGTACTGTGACCGTCCCCTAAATACACACATAGCAGGGGGTTCACAATGAGGCTCTGCTGAGAGCCTCTCTGCAGCTCATCCTCATCTGTTAAATGGGGACAAAACAGCTTCTAACAAGTTAGGAGGTGGTGGGCTTCCATAAGTATGCAAGGTGTTCAGGAGGATGGGGGGCACTCTTAGCTCTGACCGCCACTGCTATTTATCTGCCCGCCTTCCTGGGGCCCGCTGTCCCCAACAAGGCTGAGCACCCGTGTGCCGCAGGAGTCTCCAATGGCAGGAACTTCGGGACATCTGAGCAGAGGCAGCGTGCCAGAGGGGACCAAGGCTGTGCCAGGAGCCGGGGCGTGGAGAGGAGGAGGAGTGCAGCGGAGAATACACAGAGGAAAGGGGCAGGAGGCAGTGCAGGGGCCTGGGGAACAGGGGCAGGGGAATAGGAGAGGCAAAGGAGTGAGGCAAAAGGGAGGATAAAGGCAGGTTCCGGGGCTAAGAAGATCAAGGGAGACGCACCCGCGGCCCAGCAGCCAGCAGGCTCTTTCTCATCGGACCTGCCATCTGTATGCAGTAGAAAGGGCTTTGGGGCTCCCAGCGCAGCCCCTGGTGCTGGTGCGGCTCAAGATCTCTCAGCAGGTGGCCTGGTTCCTGCCCACCCCTCACACTTCCCTTCCCTCCGCAGGGTCTTACGCCCTCTGCTGCGCTTCTCCCTTTGCAGGCCCCACTGCCCGTGTGCCCTGTCCTCTGACTCCTGGTACCATCAACCCGTCAGGCATCATCCACCCTGTAAAGTCCCCGGCCACCACCATGGGGCCCAGGCACCCCATGCACGAAACCTGCTGGCGTGCAGATACCATGCAGCCCTTCCCCCAGTAGGTGATCACTGACTGGCGTCAGCACGGACCCAGCCCTCGCCGTAAACACACCACACCACAGACACCTGACGGCCTGGAGCTGGGGCACAGCACGCCTGGCCGTGTGTCTTTAGGCAAAAGCTGGCCTTCAGCAACTCGGGAAGGAACACACTGTGGGGCTGGACGCCCCTTGGTTGCTCTGACCTGTGAAGTGTTTGTGTCTGGGCCTGGCCCAGGGGCCCTGGTGCACCCAGTATAAACAGGACCCATAGCGCCTGTCCCCCGTACTGTGACCGTCCCCTAAATACACACATAGCAGGGGGTTCACAATGAGGCTCTGCTGAGAGCCTCTCTGCAGCTCATCCTCATCTGTTAAATGGGGACAAAACAGCTTCTAACAAGTTAGGAGGTGGTGGGCTTCCATAAGTATGCAAGGTGTTCAGGAGGATGGGGGGCACTCTTAGCTCTGACCGCCACTGCTATTTATCTGCCCGCCTTCCCTGGGGGCCCGCTGTCCCCCAACAAGGCTGAGCACCCCGTGTGCCGCAGGAGTCTCCAATGGCAGGAACTTCGGGACATCTGAACGCAGCGGGTAAGGAGCAACACACCAAGCCTGAATGATGTCAGCCTACTGATACGGTCTTTTGGATAAAAGCATAAGGTCAAGGGCTTCCCTGGTGGTCCAGTGGGTAAAGAGTCTGCCTTGCAATGCAGAGGGCACTGGTTCAATCCCTGGCCTGGAAAGGTCCCACGTGCCATGGCGCGGCTGGCCGGCATGTCTAATTACAAGCCAGCGCTCTGGAGCACATGCTCCCAGAGCCGGTGCTCTGCAACGAGAGGCCGCTGCAATGGGAGGCTCACACATGCCAAAGACTAAAAGAGATGGATGAAAATAAACAAATAAATAAATCAAATAAAAAATGTTAAAAAAAAAAAACCCTAAGGTCAAGAAGAGAGGGTGGGTCTATTCTGATCGGTCCAACTATATGTGGTCGGCGGTATTTTCCAAAGGCAGCCCCATGCCGGCACTGATGATCCTCAGCTTAAGAGATGGGGCTTTCTTCCCTCTTCTCGCATCTGAGTGAACTGGGGTGACCATAGCAGAAGCAAAGCTTTTTGACATCTGATATTGTCATTAGAAAATGCTTCTTTTTTATAATTTTTAAAAATTAATTTATTGGCTGTGCTGGGTCTTCACTGCGTAGATTATTTTCTAGTTGTGGAGAGTGGGGGCTACCCTCCAGTTGCAGTGCATGGGCTTCTCTTGTTGCAGAGCATGGGTTCCAGGGTGCACGGGTTTCAGTCGTTGCAGCTTCCAGGCTCCTGAGCACAGGCTCAACAATTGTGGTGCATGGGCTTAGTTGCTCCAAGGCCCGTGGGATCTTCCCAGATCGGGATCAAACCCCTGTCTCTTGCATTGGCAGGTGGATTCTTTACCACTGAGCCTCCAGGGAAGCCCAGAAAAGACCTCTTTCTTCTGGTTTATCCTCTCTTGCCCGTAGACCCAGTCATCATGCCAAGAGGAAGCCCTCACTGATCCATGTGAGAGGCTCATGTGGGAGGAACTCGAGCCCCAACCTGACGTCAGCGTCAACTGCCAGACACATGAATAAACCAGGTTCAGGTTCTCTATCTCAGGCCCAGGTACCACGGAGCAGGGCCAAACTGTCCCCAACATGCGCTATCCAAATTCCTGATCTTCAGTATCCAAACAAAATAAACAGCTGTTTTACACGAGTGTACTTTAGGGTAGTTATGTATACAGCCAAGTAAGCGGAATGTACATAAAACCTCTTTCTGGAGTCCCCAGGACATGCCATGATCTCTCAAGTCTCTTCTTGGGGGCACATCCTGGTCTTTCTGCTAAATCCCAGAGGCAGACCCATCTGTGACCACCTTGTCCTCGGCGGCCTCCCGTCCTG
This sequence comes from Tragulus kanchil, assembly GCA_022376925.1. Lineage (NCBI taxonomy): Eukaryota > Metazoa > Chordata > Mammalia > Artiodactyla > Tragulidae > Tragulus > Tragulus kanchil. Next base: position 179,901,982 of record JAIOJX010000004.1, on the reverse strand, counting down.
TCCCATGCTCACATCATACCCTACCATCTTGCTGCAGCTCCATCTGCTCCTTCCAGCACAAGAGGCAGCATAAAGCAGAGGGAAAGGCGTGGACCCTGGAGCTGGACTGCCTGGCGTGAATCACGATTCCACTACTTAGGAGCTGTGTGGTCTCAGGTAAGTTTCTTTTTTTTTTTTGAGAGGGGGAGGCGCGGGTTTGGGAGGGAAGGGGGTGGGCAGGCCACTTCTATTGGTCTTTCATTTGTTTATTTTCATCCATGTTTTGTTCTTTGGACCGTGTGGGCCTCCCATTGCAGTGGCCTCTGTTGTCGCAGAGCGCTGGCTCTGGGTGCGTGCGCACCAGAGCTCCGGCTCGGTAATTGGACACATCGGTCCAGCCGCTCCACAGCACGTGGGATCTTCCCAGGCGAGGGATTGAACCGGTGCCCCTTGCACTGCAAGGCGGTGTCCTTACCCACTGGCCCACCAGGGAAGCCCTCGGGTAAGTTTCTTAAGGGCTCTGTGCCTCGGTTTTCTCCTCTCTAAGCCAGGGGCAACAGGTCCTTCCTGGTGGGGGCCACTGGGAGGATGGGGCTCAGGGTTGGGCATGTGACGCCTTATCTACGAGGCTGTGCTCAGCGAACGGTGCACAGTGTTACCCACTGTCTTCTGTAAACACCTTGCAGGCGAGCCCTGAGGCCCACCCCCAACGACTACCAAAAGGCTCGGCACTTTCGTCCTCAGTCAACGTGGAAGCAGTGGACACGAGCCCCAGCCCGAGGTGAGGCTGAGAGCCGGAGCAGTGGGTGTGGCCACACTCAGTCCTGTGCTCAAGGTACCCATCCTCTCACAGGCCGGGAAGCTGCACCTTCCCCAAGATAATCGGACTTCCGGTCACCAAGGAACCCACGGGAGAGGCCACCAGGGCCCAAGGTTCCTCAGCCCCTCTGCCCAGAACCACTGAGCAAGGCTATCTCGACATCTACTCCCGGGAAGAGTCTGGTGCCTGAGCTCGCATCCTTTCCTGTGTCGCAACCTACATTAGCACACTCCTGAATGACATGGTTCAGCTGCCTGTCCATGTGCAGCTCTGCCTCCAACGAATGAGATCACCGAACTTCACCTGTCTCCCTCAGGTCAGGACTGTGGACCCTGAACCAGTGCTCTGGGGCCAGACAGTCTGTAAAATACCAATTTGCTGATGATTTCTGTTAAAGAGTCATTAGTGAGTCAATAACATATCTCAGAGAAGGGAGAGAAGACAGAATCTCCTTGAGATGACTCCACCAGCCCACGTCAAGACCCACTGACCATCTGGACAAAGCAACGCCCTTCCTAGGAAATGAGAAAGTCATACAAAATACCACCCCCACGCTCCAGCAAGTGTGTTTAGAATGGACAACTCAACACACAGCCTAGGAACAAACAGAGACACGCTGGCCCTGAGCACCGGAAGAGCAAAAAAGATGAAGAGTGGGGCTCTCACCTACCATGCTTCTGACCACAGCTCCAGTTCTGGTTCCCTGGAGAGCCCCCCGACACACACATGACCACAGGGACCCACAGGGAGCACAAGAGAAGGAATGGTCTCTCTCTCTCCCCCTCTCTCTCTCTTTTTCTCTCTCTCCCATCCCCTCCCTCTCTCTCCCTGCCCCGCTCTCCCTCTCTCCCTCTCTCCCTCCCTCCCGCTCCTGCCCTGGACAATCAGGTACCTGGAATCAGGTACCAGCTCCATTCTAGACACCAGATCTTATATGAACTACAGACAAATGCACACAATCAAGGGCAAAGAACCAGAGTCAACCGCTCAGCAAACAGGGAGCATCTGAACACTCTTTCCAGTTTTCCCAGAGGCTGCTGGTCACCATGGACAAGAACCGATGCAACGTGCTACCGCCAGGCAGGCGGGTTCCTCCCTCGCGCCTGCCCCAGCCTGAGCTGCTGTGCTCCCATTTAGCTCCTCCCATCTCGTGGCTCTTCTGTCCCTTGCTGTTCCTGCTCACTCCTGCTCCTTGCCACCTGGAAGGCTGACTCTGATCCCTCTCCCTATTGGTTTCTTCTGGATGTCTGCCTTTATCCTGATAGGTTGAGCTCTTCTGATACTTGGCTCTCTCAGAGCCGTGACCAGCAAGGGCTACTACCAGCCCGTGAGTCCTGCTGGCCGCACGCTGGCCGCTGAGCTGTCCGTGGCCCTCAGCTGCATGCGTTCAGGCTGCACCCTCCCCACCTGAGAGGATGTTTCACTTTGGACCGGATTCCAGGAAGCCAAGTCCATCCCAAATGAGAAACTGGGTGAAGGAAGCATCATTCTTTGTAAAAACTCTTCTCTTCACCAGAGTTCACACGTCAGCAGGGAAAAAAAGGGTCCTGTATGCCTTCCCCAAGCCTGGCACAGGGCAGTTCCTAGGCATCAGAGACCCAGAGCTGGGTCCAGCCTCCAACAACCACTCTCTTAGGTAACAACTTGGGCAAATTCCCTAGCCTATGTGAATTTTTTTTTCACATTTGATAAGTGGAGATGATAACAGATACTCCACCGGATAATCAAGAGGGGAGAATGAGCTAACGCGAATGAAAACCACGCAGTGAACCGCCACACCACCATGATGAACAACCGTGCCCGCACGGAGCAGCCGTGGAAGGCTCTCCCTCATCTGAGCTCCGGCCGCCTGAACGTCTCCGACCACAGCACGCCCCAGGCTGTCGCACGGCCACCTCTAGGGGTAACCTCTACCCAACCACAATCAAACACCCCTTCACCGTCTGCCTGCCCTGCACGCCCTGGTCGTCCATCCCCGGGCTCTGTGAATTCTGGCCCTTACCAGGTAGTAAATGTAGAGCAGGGGAATTGAGCAAGCATCCAATTTTCCCTGGAAAATGGACACGCTACCTCCAGTTTGCCACATTTACCTCCCCTTTCCCCCGAGGTGAGGAGGAACTGGGGGAAGGTACAACCTCCACAGACAAGGACATGGCACCAGAGGCAGTAGGTGCCATGAGGCAGGGGGATATCAACGAAAGCTCTGGAAGGTGCAGCGTGGTCACTGACCCGGGGACAGGAAGGAGCCAGAGAGAGCCCCAAGAACCCATGTAACTGGGCGCACCAGGCAGCTCTGACGGCTGTGGGTAGGGGTGCAGACAGGAACACTGGCAACAAGTCTCCATGTGGAGCTCTTGGCTTTTTACTTTGGAGACAGGTTGAGCTGGCTCTGTCCTCACAGAACGTGGCCCAGTTGAGGGCAGCAAGGAAAAGACTTGCAGAAAACATAGAGAGGAAGTCAGAATACAAAGGCGATGTCCAGGACCCTTTCCCGGCTATACCCGTCGCTCAGCCCCTCAGCTTCCTTCTCCTAGGAAAGTGATGAGAACATTATTCTCTGGGGAAACAGGCTCAGAATCAAAGAGCCTTCACTCTGTGTGAGAACAGCAGAGGAGGGATGTCCCTGATCCAGTGGTTAAGCTGCCACACTTCGAGGAGGCACAGGTTCTATCCCTGGTCGGGGAACTAAGATCCCACATGCTGCATGGCGCAACCAAAAATGTAAAAATATAAACAAAAAAAAGCAGAGGAAACATTGCATGTCCTATCACCTAATTAGGAGGAGGTTCAGCAGTTTTCTTTCCGTTGTTTTAGATTTCTTATTTTGGGCTCTAGTGATATACACTTTGGTAGTGTGTTAATCCCCAGCTCCTCTGTCCAATGAGCTAACGCGAATGAAAACCACGCAGTGAACCGCCACACCACCATGATGAACAACCGTGCCCGCACGGAGCAGCCGTGGAAGGCTCTCCTCATCTGAGCTCCGCCGCCTGAACGTCTCCGACCACAGCACGCCCCAGGCTGTCGCACGGCCACCTCTAGGGGTAACCTCTACCCAACCACAATCAAACACCCCTTCACCGTCTGCCTGCCCTGCACGCCCTGGTCGTCCATCCCCGGGCTCTGTGAATTCTGGCCCTTACCAGGTAGTAAATGTAGAGCAGGGGAATTGAGCAAGCATCCAATTTTCCCTGGAAAATGGACACGCTACCTCCAGTTTGCCACATTTACCTCCCCTTTCCCCCGAGGTGAGGAGGAACTGGGGGAAGGTACAACCTCCACAGACAAGGACATGGCACCAGAGGCAGTAGGTGCCATGAGGCAGGGGGATATCAACGAAAGCTCTGGAAGGTGCAGCGTGGTCACTGACCCGGGGACAGGAAGGAGCCAGAGAGAGCCCCAAGAACCCATGTAACTGGGCGCACCAGGCAGCTCTGACGGCTGTGGGTAGGGGTGCAGACAGGAACACTGGCAACAAGTCTCCATGTGGAGCTCTTGGCTTTTTACTTTGGAGACAGGTTGAGCTGGCTCTGTCCTCACAGAACGTGGCCCAGTTGAGGGCAGCAAGGAAAAGACTTGCAGAAAACATAGAGAGGAAGTCAGAATACAAAGGGGCGATGTCCAGGACCCTTTCCCGGCTATACCCGTCGCTCAGCCCCTCAGCTTCCTTCTCCTAGGAAAGTGATGAGAACATTATTCTCTGGGGAAACAGGCTCAGAATCAAAGAGCCTTCACTCTGTGTGAGAACAGCAGAGGAGGGATGTCCCTGATCCAGTGGTTAAGCTGCCACACTTCGAGGAGGCACAGGTTCTATCCCTGGTCGGGGAACTAAGATCCCACATGCTGCATGGCGCAACCAAAAATGTAAAAATATAAACAAAAAAAAGCAGAGGAAACATTGCATGTCCTATCACCTAATTAGGAGGAGGTTCAGCAGTTTTCTTTTCCGTTGTTTTAGATTTCTTATTTTGGGCTCTAGTGATATACACTTGGTAGTGTGTTAATCGCTCAGTTGTGTCTGAATCTTTGGGACCCTATGGACTGTAGCCCACCAAGCTCCTCTGTCCATGGAATTTTCCAGACAAGAATACTGCCGTGGGTTGCCATTTGCTCCTCCAGGGAATCTTCCTGACCCAGGGATTGAACCTGCATCTCCTACATTAGCAGCCTGATTCTTGACCACTATGCCACCTGGAAAGCCCAAGCCCCATTCTTTTTTTTTGGCCACTTTTTTTTCACTGGTCTTTCATTTATTTATTTTCATCCGTCTTTGTTCTTTGGCCTGTGTGGGCCTCTCATTGCAGTGCTCTCTCCCATCGCAGAGCACCGGGTGCATGCGCTCCAGAGCACTAGCTCGTAATTGGACACACCGGTCCAGTCGCTCTGCGGCACGTGGAATCTTCCCATGCCAGGGATTGAACCGGCGCTCCTTGCAGTGCAAGGCAGACTCTTTACCCACTGGACCACCAGGGAAGCCCAAGCCCCATTCTTAAATATAAAAACAGCCAAGGAGGGCTTCCCTGGTGGTCCAGTGGGTAAGGACACCGCCTTACAGTGCAAGGGGCGCCGGTTCGATCCCTGGCCTGGGAAGATCCCACGTGCCGCGGAGCGGCTGGACTGATGTGTCCAATCACCGAGCTGGAGCTCTGGAGTGCATGCGCCCAGAGCCGGCGCTCTGCGACAACAGAGGCCACCACGATGGGAGGCCCACACGGGCCAAAGAGCGAAGATGGATGAAAATGGACAAATGAAAGACCAATAGAAGTGGCCCGCCCGTCCCCCTCCCTCCCCACCCCACCCCGCAAAAGAGAAATAAATAAAATAAAATGTTAAAAAAAAAAAAATAACAGCCAAGGATACCAGACATTTGAGGAAAACATTTCTACCCAAAGAGCAAAACAAGCAAAGAGATGGAAGGAACTCAAGAGGCAGAGATAACGTGGAGAACAGAAGAAAACTGTACTTAGTAGCCCCAGAGAGAGAAGAGCCAAATCTAGAACAAGGAGTTTGGAACAAGGAGGAGGTTCAGCAGTTTTCTTTTCCGTTGTTTTAGATTTCTTATTTTGGGCTCTAGTGATATACACTTGGTAGTGTGTTAATCGCTCAGTTGTGTCTGAATCTTTGGGACCCTATGGACTGTAGCCCACCAAGCTCCTCTGTCCATGGAATTTTCCAGACAAGAATACTGCCGTGGGTTGCCATTTGCTCCTCCAGGGAATCTTCCTGACCCAGGGATTGAACCTGCATCTCCTACATTAGCAGCCTGATTCTTGACCACTATGCCACCTGGAAAGCCCAAGCCCCATTCTTTTTTTTTGGCCACTTTTTTTTCACTGGTCTTTCATTTATTTATTTTCATCCGTCTTTGTTCTTTGGCCTGTGTGGGCCTCTCATTGCAGTGCTCTCTCCCATCGCAGAGCACCGGGTGCATGCGCTCCAGAGCACTAGCTCGTAATTGGACACACCGGTCCAGTCGCTCTGCGGCACGTGGAATCTTCCCATGCCAGGGATTGAACCGGCGCTCCTTGCAGTGCAAGGCAGACTCTTTACCCACTGGACCACCAGGGAAGCCCAAGCCCCATTCTTAAATATAAAAACAGCCAAGGAGGGCTTCCCTGGTGGTCCAGTGGGTAAGGACACCGCCTTACAGTGCAAGGGGCGCCGGTTCGATCCCTGGCCTGGGAAGATCCCACGTGCCGCGGAGCGGCTGGACTGATGTGTCCAATCACCGAGCTGGAGCTCTGGAGTGCATGCGCCCAGAGCCGGCGCTCTGCGACAACAGAGGCCACCACGATGGGAGGCCCACACGGGCCAAAGAGCGAAGATGGATGAAAATGGACAAATGAAAGACCAATAGAAGTGGCCCGCCCGTCCCCCTCCCTCCCCACCCCACCCCGCAAAAGAGAAATAAATAAAATAAAATGTTAAAAAAAAAAAAATAACAGCCAAGGATACCAGACATTTGAGGAAAACATTTCTACCCAAAGAGCAAAACAAGCAAAGAGATGGAAGGAACTCAAGAGGCAGAGATAACGTGGAGAACAGAAGAAAACTGTACTTAGTAGCCCCAGAGAGAGAAGAGCCAAATCTAGAACAAGGAGTTTGGCAAAAAAAGATCAGGAAAGAGCTCCTGACATTTTACAACTTGATAAAGGAAACAAAACCTTCAACAGAAAGCTCAAAGGTAAAGATTCAAAACACAAACAGAACAATTCCTGGAAAGCAGAATAGAAAAAGAGATGGAAAATGCCAGGACGTTGGAAAGGAAATTTGAGGTTCAATCCAAAAGGTCAACATTCCACTTAATTTATTCCAGAAAGGGATGATAAAGTGGACGGGAAAGAATTACTAAAGAAACACTCGGGAAAATTCCCCAGAACCTTAGGACATGAGTTGTATCCACACTTTGAAAAGGCCCACCAGGGGACCCAAACAATGAACATCCCACCTCTTGAGAGATTTCAGAATAATGGGGAGAAAGGCAAGATCTTAAAAGATAAGAGGTTAAAAAGCAGGGTTACGGGGCTTCCCTGGTGGTCCAGTGGGTGAAGAGTTCGCCTTGCAGTGCAAGGGACACTGGCTCGATCCCTGGCCTGGAAAGATCCCATGTGCCATAGAGTGGCTGGACAGATGTGTCCAATTGCAAGCCAGCACTCTGGAATGCACACGCCCAAAGCCAGTGCTCTACAGCGAGAGAAGCCGCATCAGTGGGGGCCCACACAGACCGAAGAATAAAGATGGATGAAAAATAAATAAAAAAAAAAAAGAAAGAAGGGTTACATATAAGCATTAAGGATAAGAATCCAGCATTTTCCATAAACAACACTGAAGCGAAGAGACAAAAACATGTCTTCAAAATACAGAGGGAGAACAATTTCCAATTTAGAATCATATCCCCGCTGAACACCAACTAGAACAATATAAAAGATATTTGTAGACAATTTTCAGGTTTCAAAAAACAGAACGCCCATGCAACCTCTTTTTTTTCTAAGGAAGCTCCTGGAAGAGTGCACAAAAAAAGAGACAGCAAACCTCAAAGGTGGAAAAGACAGCACCCAGGGCACAAGTGGCTCAGGACAGGAGAGGTGAGGGGACTCCCAGAATGATGGTGAAGGAGAGACAGGACAACAGCTGATCACCAAGAGGCCTCGGGGGCAACCGGTCCAGCCAGGAGCAAGGAGGGCAGGGCTCCAGAAGGATCGCCACCTGGGAAACCCAGAGCTAGGAACAGATGTGTCAGATGGCCCTGGCAGGAGGGCTGCTTATTTTTATTCAACTGAAGCAATGGGGAGATAAATATAGACAGAAAACAGAGCAAACCAAAGAGCCAGACAAGCAGTGACCAGAGGGGAAAACAACGTTGTTCTGAGACACTGTGAGGGTGAGCTCCAAACAACAGTTAGAGACATATAATAATTCACACACTGAATGCAGACCAAGAAAAACCATGATATGGCCACATTAAAAAGATGACGGAAAGTGGGACTGCCCTTGTGGTCCACAGGCTAAGGCTCCACCCTCCAAGGCCGGGGGCACAGGTTCGATTCCTGGTCAGGGAACTAACATCCCATATCCCGCATGGTGTAACAACAGCAACAAAAAAATCAGTTTTGGGTTTCCCTGGCGGCTCCATGGTAAAGAATCCATCTTCAGGCTTCCCCGGTGGTCCAGTGGGTGGGGACACCGCCTTGCAGTGTAGGGGGCGCCGGTTCAATCCCTGGCCTGGGAGGATCCCACGTGCCGTGGAGCGGCTGGACCGATGTGTCCAATTACCGAGCCGGAGCTCTGGAGTGCATGCGCCCAGAGCCGGTGCTCTGCGACAACAGAGGCCGCCGTGATGGGAGGCCCACACAGGCCAAAAGAACAAAGATGGATGAAAATAGAGAAATGAAAGACCAATAGAAGTAGCCCACCTGCTCCCCTCCCTCCCCACCCCACTTCACCAAAATAAATAAATAAATAAATCTTAAAAAAAAAAAAAAAAAAGAATCCATTTTCCAATGCAAGAGACACGTGTTTGATCCCTGGTCTGGGAAGATCCCACATGCTGCGGAGCAACTAAACCAGTGTGCCTCAACTACTGAGCCTAGAGCCCAGGAGCCGCAACTATGGAGCCCATATGCCGTGATCACTGAAACCTCGTGCCCTAGGGCCCACGCTCTGCAACAAGAGAAGGCTCTGCAGTGAGAAGCCCATGCACCTCAACTAGAGTAGCCCTGCTCGCCCCTGAAACGCCTAAGACCCAGTACAGCCAAAGGCAAGAAGTTAAAACCATGAAGGAAAGAAAAAGCCTGATCACCAAGAGGCCTCGGGGGCAACCGGTCCAGCCAGGAGCAAGGAGGGCAGGGCTCCAGAAGGATCGCCACCTGGGAAACCCAGAGCTAGGAACAGATGTGTCAGATGGCCCTGGCAGGAGGGCTGCTTATTTTTATTCAACTGAAGCAATGGGGAGATAAATATAGACAGAAAACAGAGCAAACCAAAGAGCCAGACAAGCAGTGACCAGAGGGAAAACAACGTTGTTCTGAGACACTGTGAGGGTGAGCTCCAAACAACAGTTAGAGACATATAATAATTCACACACTGAATGCAGACCAAGAAAAACCATGATATGGCCACATTAAAAAGATGACGGAAAGTGGGACTGCCCTTGTGGTCCACAGGCTAAGGCTCCACCCTCCAAGGCCGGGGGCACAGGTTCGATTCCTGGTCAGGGAACTAACATCCCATATCCCGCATGGTGTAACAACAGCAACAAAAAAATCAGTTTTGGGTTTCCCTGGCGGCTCCATGGTAAAGAATCCATCTTCAGGCTTCCCCGGTGGTCCAGTGGGTGGGGACACCGCCTTGCAGTGTAGGGGGCGCCGGTTCAATCCCTGGCCTGGGAGGATCCCACGTGCCGTGGAGCGGCTGGACCGATGTGTCCAATTACCGAGCCGGAGCTCTGGAGTGCATGCGCCCAGAGCCGGTGCTCTGCGACAACAGAGGCCGCCGTGATGGGAGGCCCACACAGGCCAAAAGAACAAAGATGGATGAAAATAGAGAAATGAAAGACCAATAGAAGTAGCCCACCTGCTCCCCTCCCTCCCCACCCCACTTCACCAAAATAAATAAATAAATAAATCTTAAAAAAAAAAAAAAAAAAGAATCCATTTTCCAATGCAAGAGACACGTGTTTGATCCCTGGTCTGGGAAGATCCCACATGCTGCGGAGCAACTAAACCAGTGTGCCTCAACTACTGAGCCTAGAGCCCAGGAGCCGCAACTATGGAGCCCATATGCCGTGATCACTGAAACCTGCGTGCCCTAGGGCCCACGCTCTGCAACAAGAGAAGGCTCTGCAGTGAGAAGCCCATGCACCTCAACTAGAGTAGCCCCTGCTCGCCACAACTAGAGAAAAGTCCTTGTAGCAACTAAGACCCAGTACAGCCAAAGGCAAGAAGTTAAAACCATGAAGGAAAGAAAGCCCTTGTGCATGCGTGTATGGGTGTGTGTTGTGTAGTCGGAGACAAGATACCAAACTCAAAACTTTCCTTGGAGTGCCCTGGCGAGCTGGCGGTTCAGACTCCGCACGTCACTGTAGGGGGCATGAATGAGGGTCCATCCCTGCTGAGTCACTAAGATCCCACAGGCTGTAAGATGTGACCAAAAAAAAAAAAGGCAACAAAAAATGCCTTCTGCAGCGGGATGTCACTATGTAACACTACATAAAACTGAAAAAAAAAAAAAAAAACAGCAAAAGTCTATTTTTAGCTTATTCAAGAAAACGAAACCAGTTGAAAAACATGAAACCAGTTGAAGGGATGACTCTCGGAGGAGGAATTGGGGCAGGTTTGCTTCAACCAAGTGCACATATTACTTTAATAAAAGTACAATTTTAGTTGTTTTAATTTTGTTAAAAAGAAAAGCAAATGGCTCTGAGATGCCCGGCACAGGGCCTGGCTCTGGGCCGGCCGGCGGGATGGGGTGGCCCCATCTGAAACAAGAGGCCCCCAGCCCGGTTGATTCTGGTCCCTTCCCGAGTCGCGGGGCACTGAGGACGGAGGGTGGAGGGAGAATGGAGGGGGGCTCTTTTTGACTTTTGAGAGACACATCCCATCACCAGCTCCTGCAGAGATAACTCCTGCAGATGGCGGCTGGCACCGGCAGGCCTGAGACTGAGAGGGAGGGTCCGAGACCGCGCGGAGCTGCGGACAAGACCAGGCCAGGGCCCAGCCCACCGACGCAGACACGGCGCGCTGGTGACCTCGGGGCAGCCTGCACTCCGCCGCAGCTGCCGTGCTGTTTGTAAACGCCCTCAGAGAGGCCGAGCGGATAATAGTGTTGCTAGGAGATGCGCCTTGTAGAGTGGCCGGCTTCCTGCGAGGACCCTCGCATGGCTGGAAGGACGCAACAGGCGAGGCCTGAACAAAATGGCTCTAGGGTGGGGGAGCTGCCGACCATCTGGCGGCACCCCTGGGGCCCAGAGCGAGGATGGGGTGGAGGCTCTGGGTGGTTTCCCCTTCTGCCATGCATCCCGGTCGGTCTTCAGGCCCCTGGAGAGAAAAGTCTATACTTGCCACCCATCACAGGGGAGAGCCCCACCTTGGCCCCCAGCAGGGAAGTAGGCAGAGGCTGCTCCTGGGCACCCAGGTGAGTCTGGAAGCTGAACAGAAAAGGATTGTCAGCCCCATCCACCTTCCCCATCCCCAGCCTTTACAGCTCCCTAGGTGCCCAGTGGTTTCCCTGGGGACTCCGCGGCTTCAGGAACATCAGGCTCTAGGGTCCCCGCCCAGCCGCAGTGTCTCACCTGACAGAGCCAGGCAGGGACTCCAGCCTGGAGATTCAGAGAGGCCCCACGTGGGAGACTGTAAGGCATGCAGCAGGTGTTTAATGAAGTCTTTTTTCTTTGGACCACGCTAAGCAGCACACAGGATCTCAGTTCTCCATTCAGGGATCAAACCTGCACCCTCTGCAGTGGAAGCGCAGAGTCTTCCCTTACTTGTTCAAAAGATATGGAGGGGCTTCCCTGGTGGTCCAGTGGGTGAGGACACCGCCTTGCAGTGCAAGGGGTGCCGGTTCGATCCCTGACCTGGGAAGATCCCACGTGCCGCGGAGTGGCTGGACCGATGTGTCCAATTATTGAGCTGGAGCTAAGGAGCGCATGTGCCCAGAACCGGTGCTTTGTGATGAGACAGGCCACTGCGATGGGAGGCCCATACAGGCCAAAGAAGAAAGATGGATAAATATAAATAGGTGAAAGACCAACAGAAGTGGCCAACAACAACAACAAAAGATATGGAGGGAGTGAGCACCCGTCCCCGGCTGGCTCTGTTGCCCAAGCTCTCTGCTCGTGCCTGCTCTCACGGAGATGACAGTCCACGAGGGAAACAGAGCAAACAAGGCTTGCCAGCTGTCCACGCTTAACTGTAAACAGGGGCTGGGAGCAGGAGTCACGGGAGGGCCTTTCTGAGGAGACGAAGGAGGGCTCTGCAGGCACAGGGCAAGCTGCTGTGCTGGGGTGGGCGGGCAAGGAGGCCAGCGGGGCCAGTGGGGTCCAGTCTGTGCCTATGAGGTGCCTGCATCCTCTCCTCAAGTTCAAAGGCATTTCCTGTGCCCTGGGAGTCCTCAGGGACACACAGGTTCAAGGTGAGATGAGAAGAGAGACTCCAGCTTCTCTAAGGCAGAGCCTGCTACACTCCGGGGCCTCCCAGGTGGCGCCAGTGGTAAAGAACCCGCCTGCCAATGCAGGGGACGCGGGGTTCAATCCCTGGGCCGAGAAGATCCCCTGGAGGAAGGGCATGGCAACCCACTCCAGTATCCTTGACTGGAGAAACCCACGGAGAGAGGAGCCTGATGGAGTTTCAAAGAATCGGACACGACTGATGTGACTTAGCACACGCACACACACACACACACACACACACACACACACACACATGCTGCACTCCAATATCCAGAGCCAAGGCAAAGCCCCCCGGGTCTTGGAAGCAGATAACCAGTTGTGGTCAGCACCTCCGCATAAGGAAAGCCACAGCTGGTCATTCTACCCGAAACGAGCAGGGAGGCGAGAGGAAAGCACGGAACGATCAAGGAGGGCGGGCATCAGAGCAGGGAGCTCGAGTCTGAGGCCCTCCTTCCCCTCGCCGCGGGCCTGCCCGGTACAGGCTGAAGCATCGCTGGCCTGCAACCTGTCCTGGGGTCCCTGCCCTACCCTGCGTCCTTGACTCACCTACCACCTGGAGATTTCTAAACTGAAATTTCCAGTCGCGTCATATTTGTATGTATCACCGTAAAAAGGAAAGCCCTAAGTTTCCCTCTATGTCTCGCAAGGCTGCGTACGTCCCCATCCTTGCCTCCAGTTCCTTCCAGCCGTTGGCCTCTCCTCCAGCCATGGCGGGTCCCCACAGCTCCCAGCACCCCTGGCCCAGCATGCGGAGATTCCTCTCTGCCCAGAAGGAATGCTCACCTCTAAGCCCCTGCTCCTTGTCCCCCACACCCCACCCAGGGCCACTGGAGAGAGCATTCCTGTCTCCTGTGCTGACCATTTAGAGGGCACAGACTCCCGGACGGCAGGCGGGCTGCAGGCACAGGGCAAGCTGCTGTGCTGGGGTGGGCGGGCAAGGAGGCCAGCGGGGCCAGTGGGGTCCAGTCTGTGCCTATGAGGTGCCTGCATCCTCTCCTCAAGTTCAAAGGCATTTCCTGTGCCCTGGGAGTCCTCAGGGACACACAGGTTCAAGGTGAGATGAGAAGAGAGACTCCAGCTTCTCTAAGGCAGAGCCTGCTACACTCCGGGGCCTCCCAGGTGGCGCCAGTGGTAAAGAACCCGCCTGCCAATGCAGGGGACGCGGGGTTCAATCCCTGGGCCGAGAAGATCCCCTGGAGGAAGGGCATGGCAACCCACTCCAGTATCCTTGACTGGAGAAACCCACGGAGAGAGGAGCCTGATGGAGTTTCAAAGAATCGGACACGACTGATGTGACTTAGCACACGCACACACACACACACACACACACACATGCTGCACTCCAATATCCAGAGCCAAGGCAAAGCCCCCCGGGTCTTGGAAGCAGATAACCAGTTGTGGTCAGCACCTCCGCATAAGGAAAGCCACAGCTGGTCATTCTACCCGAAACGAGCAGGGAGGCGAGAGGAAAGCACGGAACGATCAAGGAGGGCGGGCATCAGAGCAGGGAGCTCGAGTCTGAGGCCCTCCTTCCCCTCGCCGCGGGCCTGCCCGGTACAGGCTGAAGCATCGCTGGCCTGCAACCTGTCCTGGGGTCCCTGCCCTACCCTGCGTCCTTGACTCACCTACCACCTGGAGATTTCTAAACTGAAATTTCCAGTCGCGTCATATTTGTATGTATCACCGTAAAAAGGAAAGCCCTAAGTTTCCCTCTATGTCTCGCAAGGCTGCGTACGTCCCCATCCTTGCCTCCAGTTCCTTCCAGCCGTTGGCCTCTCCTCCAGCCATGGCGGGTCCCCCCACAGCTCCCAGCACCCCTGGCCCAGCATGCGGAGATTCCTCTCTGCCCAGAAGGAATGCTCACCTCTAAGCCCCTGCTCCTTGTCCCCCACACCCCACCCAGGGCCACTGGAGAGAGCATTCCTGTCTCCTGTGCTGACCATTTAGAGGGCACAGACTCCCGGACGGCAGGCGGGCTGCAGGCTGTCTTACCCAGAGCCCAGCTCGGGACCTGGGCGGTGCTTGGAGCTCAGCACGGGAGCGGGCAATGCTTCTGCACCACCCATGAGAACTGCCCCCCGAAAGGCAGTGGGTGTCTCCTGGCAAAGCCCTCAGAATTAAGACACGTGGGGAGGGAGGCCCAGCCCTGCCACTGCCTTACCACGGACCCCAGATCAGCCCCTTCCCCACCGCGCCTGGGATTTCTCTCTACAGACGGGCCACTTATTTGCTGCCCCACTCCCACCAGAGATGCCAGAACTGAGAAGTGAGCCCTGCTCCCAGAGGTGGGGAGGAGTTTGGGGGCCACTTCGCAAAGCAGGTGCTGGGACCTGCACGGAAACCTGAAGGGGGTCAAGAAGCGACGGGTGGCCCCTCAAGGAAAGCAGGGAAGAGGGTCTTCTGCTCCCAGACAGGGGGCGCCCGGCTCCGAGCCCCCAGCCCCGGGGCGCACACCCGCTCACCCTCGTAGCAGTCCCGCACGGTGCCGAAGTACACGTAGTACTGGTCGTTGGTGAAGAAGAGGAGGCTGAGCCAGGAGTCGAAGGCGTAGATGGGCACGATGAACAGGATGCGGACGATGTAGCGCTGCTCGTTGGGGCAGCTGTAGCAGCGCAGGTGCATGTAGATCTGCGGGAGGGGCCGTGTCCCAGCCCCGGATCTGCGGAGAGGACATCGCTGGCCTGCAACCTGTCCTGGGGTCCCTGCCCTACCCTGCGCCCTGACTCACCTACCACCTGGAGATTTCTAAACTGAAATTTCCAGTCGCATATTTGTATGTATCACCGTAAAAAGGAAAGCCCTAAGTTTCCCTCTATGTCTCGCAAGGCTGCGTACGTCCCCATCCTTGCCTCCAGTTCCTTCCAGCCGTTGGCCTCTCCTCCAGCCATGGCGGGTCCCCCCACAGCTCCCAGCACCCCTGGCCCAGCATGCGGAGATTCCTCTCTGCCCAGAAGGAATGCTCACCTCTAAGCCCCTGCTCCTTGTCCCCCACACCCCACCCAGGGCCACTGGAGAGAGCATTCCTGTCTCCTGTGCTGACCATTTAGAGGGCACAGACTCCCGGACGGCAGGCGGGCTGCAGGCTGTCTTACCCAGAGCCCAGCTCGGGACCTGGGCGGTGCTTGGAGCTCAGCACGGGAGCGGGCAATGCTTCTGCACCACCCATGAGAACTGCCCCCCGAAAGGCAGTGGGTGTCTCCTGGCAAAGCCCTCAGAATTAAGACACGTGGGGAGGGAGGCCCAGCCCTGCCACTGCCTTACCACGGACCCCAGATCAGCCCCTTCCCCACCGCGCCTGGGATTTCTCTCTACAGACGGGCCACTTATTTGCTGCCCCACTCCCACCAGAGATGCCAGAACTGAGAAGTGAGCCCTGCTCCCAGAGGTGGGGAGGAGTTTGGGGGCCACTTCGCAAAGCAGGTGCTGGGACCTGCACGGAAACCTGAAGGGGGTCAAGAAGCGACGGGTGGCCCCTCAAGGAAAGCAGGGAAGAGGGTCTTCTGCTCCCAGACAGGGGGCGCCCGGCTCCGAGCCCCCAGCCCCGGGGCGCACACCCGCTCACCCTCGTAGCAGTCCCGCACGGTGCCGAAGTACACGTAGTACTGGTCGTTGGTGAAGAAGAGGAGGCTGAGCCAGGAGTCGAAGGCGTAGATGGGCACGATGAACAGGATGCGGACGATGTAGCGCTGCTCGTTGGGGCAGCTGTAGCAGCGCAGGTGCATGTAGATCTGCGGGGAGAGGGGGCCGGTCAGCTAGAGCCCCGGAGCCCCGGTCCACCTGTGCCGCGGGAGGAGGAGCCCGCCCGGGTCCCGCTCGGTCCTCCCTAGCGCCAGGGCCCCGGCACTCAGCCCGGAGCCTCAGCGTCCTCCTCCCTCCGGTGTGATGATGTACCTCCCAGGGCAGACTGCTGTCAGCATCCAACCGAGGGGCACAGGCTGCCTGGGAGGGTGCCGAGGCCGCCTCACAGACACGGCCACGAGGCCATGCCCAAGGCTAGGCAAATCAGCCAGGGAAGAGCTGGGATCCGCAGCCGTGACTGGTTCCCTGGGGACCGGTGTGCCCAGCCAGCTTTGGGAGCCAGGTAGGCTGATGCAGGAGCCTCTGAACAGGCACGTGCGTGTTCCTCCACCGCTGAGACTTTCTGAACACCTGCCCCCGGGGTGTGGAGCTAAAACACAGGTGTCCGAGTGGCCCCCACCTGCCTCCTCCCTTAACTAACTTGTGCTGTAGAGGGCGGGACAGATGGGACTCTCCCTCCCACAGAAGATGGGAGCACTTCCTGGCTGAGTGGCTGCAGTGATGGCTTCCTTCTAGCTCTCATCTCCCATCTGTTGAACAGGGGCAGTGCTCCCTGCCTCGCCGGAGAGCTGGGGGAATGCAAAGCAGTGTTCAGAAAGCAGAGGGGGTGAAAGGGCTGCACACGAGGGCCAAGAACCGCTCGGACCAGGATGCAACAGCCTAGCAGCCAGAGTCTCTCTGGTCTCAGCTCCCACGACTGCAGGCTTGGCCCAGCCGAGCCCTGGACTGGGGAAGAGGGGGAAGAAGCATCCTCCATCTGCTGTGAGCCAGCTTCCTTGGAAATAATCGGATTCTAGAAGGGCCAGGGAACCCTAGGATCCCAGTGGGCTCAGCCTCCCCTCTTCACAGAGCATTCTTCAAACCTTCTTCCTCGGGCAGCCAAGGCATGCCCCAGCCCGTGGCAACCTCCCCAGGGACGGCGAGCCCAGAAGATGGCAACGTGACTTCTATCCCAGCTCCGTCATCAGCTTGTATGTGACTCGGCTAGGGCCCCCTGCCTTCTCCCTCTCTGGGTTTTCATTTTCTCATCTGCCAAGGGGTCATTGCCCTCGTGTGCTTCTGCACAGTTCCCAAGTCCCCTGTAGCTCAGGCTGGACACGCGACCAGTTCTGGCCCACGAAAGGTAGGCCACTTCTGATTGAGAAGGTTAAATGTTCAGAGTGCCTTCTACACGCTGCAAGAGGCTGGAGTCACGGAATGCAAACTGATCGGCACTGGGCTGGCTGAGCAAGAACCTGACTCCCCGGGGGAAGCCCCTGAAATTTCAGGCTTACTTACTACTGCAGTGGAGCCTGGTCTTGCCTAACTAATACTCTGTGGGATGAGAAGCCTCCAGACAGCCCTCAGGAGGGCTGGGGTTCACCGGCTCGCCTGGCCTGGGTACCTGGTGGCAGGTGATGAGCAAGGCTGTCCAAACGAAGAAGCCAGAGATGGCCTGGGCGGCGGTTGTCATCAGGAACACGGGCTGCTCCATGGCCGTGGGGCTGCCCTCGGGGATCACGGAGGCGCTGGGCGAGGCGGCTGCTGTCGTGGGCGACGCTGGATCTGGGGCCAGCGCAGCCCCCCTCACGGTCATGGTGCCCAGTGGCAGGGGGCTTCCTGAGAGAAACCCTCAGAGCGGATGGCACGGCGGCCTAAAGAGAGGGAACCGCAAGGTTAGCCTCCTTCCAGCAACACAGCGGCACTGCAGAGAACCTTCCAGGCTCTGCCTCTGCCTCTAGAACGTGCCCGGACCCTGACCACGTCCCGCTCCGGCCCCTGGATGAATGCAAAAGGCTCCTGATCAATCTCCCTGCTTCTGGCTTTGGCCCATCATCCACTCACAGCAGCACGGGAGCATTCTAAGACATCAGCCCGAGGGAGCCTCTCCCGAAACCCTCCACAGGCTGCCGTCTCCATCAGAAGACAAGCTGCTCTCCTTTCAGAGGCCCACAGGCTGCCTGACGGGCCCTCCACGTCTCTGATCTCATCTCCATTCCCATCATGGTCCTCCACACAGCCACTCCGGCCTCCGGCCGCTTCAACACGCCACGCCTGCTCCTGCCACGGGGCCTTTGCACTGCCTCTGTCCAGCCACACAGCACACTCCTTTCAGGTCTCCGCCCTGATCGCCTGCTCAAATACGGCAAGCCCTCCCTCAGCCCAGGCACTCCTGACCTCTTGGCTTGCTTTCTTTCCAGAGCACTCAGCATCATCTGGCCTCCAGCTGACCAGCTGTACATTACTCAAGGGTTCATTAACTGTCTGTCTCCTGCACCAGACATGAGCTCCCTGAGGGCAGGGGCCCTGTTCTGCTCAGGACTGGATCTCCAGGCACACAGCACCGCTGGGGCTCAGTGGCTGCCAGCAGGCTCCAGGTCGAGCAAGATCCCTTTGCTGAGGCACCTGCTCTAGGGGTGGGTGTCTCTTCTCGGTCATCCTCACTGGCATGCATCATCATGGCCTCACTCCCTTAATTTACTTACTAGCAGTGGACCCCTTTACAATTGTGGGATGAGAAGCCTCCAGACAGCCCTCAGGAGGGCTGGGGTTCACCGGCTCGCCTGGCCTGGGTACCTGGTGGCAGGTGATGAGCAAGGCTGTCCAAACGAAGAAGCCAGAGATGGCCTGGGCGGCGGTTGTCATCAGGAACACGGGCTGCTCCATGGCCGTGGGGCTGCCCTCGGGGATCACGGAGGCGCTGGGCGAGGCGGCTGCTGTCGTGGGCGACGCTGGATCTGGGGCCAGCGCAGCCCCCCTCACGGTCATGGTGCCCAGTGGCAGGGGGCTTCCTGAGAGAAACCCTCAGAGCGGATGGCACGGCGGCCTAAAGAGAGGGAACCGCAAGGTTAGCCTCCTTCCAGCAACACAGCGGCACTGCAGAGAACCTTCCAGGCTCTGCCTCTGCCTCTAGAACGTGCCCGGACCCTGACCACGTCCCGCTCCGGCCCCTGGATGAATGCAAAAGGCTCCTGATCAATCTCCCTGCTTCTGGCTTTGGCCCATCATCCACTCACAGCAGCACGGGAGCATTCTAAGACATCAGCCCGAGGGAGCCTCTCCCGAAACCCTCCACAGGCTGCCGTCTCCATCAGAAGACAAGCTGCTCTCCTTTCAGAGGCCCACAGGCTGCCTGACGGGCCCTCCACGTCTCTGATCTCATCTCCATTCCCATCATGGTCCTCCACACAGCCACTCCGGCCTCCGGCCGCTTCAACACGCCACGCCTGCTCCTGCCACGGGGCCTTTGCACTGCCTCTGTCCAGCCACACAGCACACTCCTTTCAGGTCTCCGCCCTGATCGCCTGCTCAAATACGGCAAGCCCTCCCTCAGCCCAGGCACTCCTGACCTCTTGGCTTGCTTTCTTTCCAGAGCACTCAGCATCATCTGGCCTCCAGCTGACCAGCTGTACATTACTCAAGGGTTCATTAACTGTCTGTCTCCTGCACCAGACATGAGCTCCCTGAGGGCAGGGGCCCTGTTCTGCTCAGGACTGGATCTCCAGGCACACAGCACCGCTGGGGCTCAGTGGCTGCCAGCAGGCTCCAGGTCGAGCAAGATCCCTTTAGCGCTGAGGCACCTGCTCTAGGGGTGGGTGTCTCTTCTCGGTCATCCTCACTCATGGCTGACCCCTGGTCCTCACCATCCAGCTGGGCCGTGCTGAGCATTTTACGGCCCCTCCCCACCTTCAAACTGCTTCCCTTTTAATTTAGCTCGTGGATCACTCTTCCTAAAAGCTTTCCAGTCAGGCGTTTCCGTGCATGTCACCCTCCTCTGAGGTTCTCCATGACACACGCTTCTGTCGCTGGCTTGCATTTATCCTCCTAAGACCGCCCACTCTTCGAGGCAAGACCGCTTTTCCATCTTTGAATCCCCAGCACCAAGCTTAGCACCAAGGCCTTGTATAACATTTATTTGATCATCCATTGATTTTTCACTCCTTATTTCGAAAGGAATCTGAGGTGCTTCAGAGAGGAGCAAAGAGGGCTGAGGCGGCAGGCATGAAGAGAGATGCTGGGTGGGGAACGCAGAGGCGGGTGGGACGCCAGACGGCATTCCAGCGTCCCAGGTTACCCCACAGAGGCTGTCGTTGTCAGCCCCCCACTTCCTGGCGGTACTTCAGCACCTGGGTAACAAATGCATGGCTTCACACAGGAAGGATACCAGGTGTTACAGGAAGGGCTGGTGTTAAGGCTCTCCTGGCAAGTTTACAAACAAGGACCGATGCCAGGCCGGTGGCTGGAACTGCTCTCAAAGAGCAAAGCCATTCCGTCGGAAGCCCCTGCATGGCTCTTACAGGGCCGGCCACTCCTGCCTCCACGGACGTTCTGAGACCCGCGGCTCTGACAGAAGTTCCTCTCAAGGCAGCCACCTGGTGACAGGTTGGACAATGCCACCCTGGGGTCACGGAGTCTCCGTGCAGCAGAGGTCCCAGATGAACCTGCAACGGACTCGGGGATCGTCCAACTCCGGATGCAAACAGATGCCAAGGCAGGAGTAGAAAGAGCTCTGGCTGAGGCTCCACCCGGGCCAGCCGTGTGCCTGCGCAGGCTCCTGGATCCCCGAGGGTCTCCCTAGACTGACCCAGAATGCGGCCAATCCCCCGCACCTGACCGTCTCAACCTGAACCCTGAGGTCAGCCCAGAGGACCTCGCCCGGTGCCCTCCACATCCTGACACCAGCGCGTGTTCTGGAGCCTCCCCGGGGCGCACCCCTGGCCCCACGAAGACGCAGAGGGTCTGTGCCCGCCATCTCCCCACCCTGCTGCCCCCACCTGTGTCATGTCTGCTCTTGGCTCTCAGTTTTCACCCTGGAAGAACCCTCTGTGTTTCTGCTTTCCCGTAAAAATAAATGATCTCTAACACACCGACCAAGAGAAGAATCTCGACAAAAAACACAAAAACTGGGGACAGCATCTATATAAAGAAACTCCAAGCTGGAGAAGTGTCTCCATCAAGACGGGCAGCGCTCTGAAAAAGAGATGCAGGGACCAGCCTAAGAAGAGCGGCCGCAAGTATGGCTGCAACACGGAAAACCAGACCCAGAAAAATGTCCTAAAAGAGAAGATGGCGGTGGTAAATCATTGTCTTCATCTGTCATCGCAAATTAAGTGAATAAACACGAGGAAAGGAGAGGGGAGCTACAGGAAGGACGGACACCCTCCCATCTTCTCCTTCTGAGCAAGGGCTGGGAGTGTCGACGGCTGCTTTGTCCTCGGCTGACAGCGGTGTTGATGGGACCGTGTACAGACTTCCCGGGAGAGGCAAGGGCTGAGCTCTAGCCCCCAGGGGTGACCTGCTTCGGCATCTGTTCCCGTATGGCCAGCTCCCTGAGGGGGCTCTGCGTCCTCCCCCTCAAGCGCCCTCCTTACGGAGGTCATCTGGTTCCCAAGAAGGCCACTCAGAGGGAGGGTGACGTGCCCACGTCAGACCCAGGACTTAAACCCGGGTCCTAGAACATGCTTCAGATGCCTACTGTCTACCCCCGGGGGTCATGGAGGAGCTGCCCCGGAGCTCCAGAGCCCCCTCTTCCAGGACGGGGGTCACGGTCGTCGCACCAGGCCAATTTCTCACAGGAAGGGAAAGGAGGGGTATTTCCCAGGGGGGGAGGCCACGGCCTCGGCGGGCGCTCCCGAGGCGGACCCATGCCGGCCAGGCTTCTGGCCAAGTCTCATGCTGGGGCCCGTGATCTACAGACCATTTACTTTGCTCTCAGGCGGCCATGGCTGTTTACAAACCATGTCCTCCCACACATCTCATGCTTTTCTCACAGCAACTGAAGTCAGTAGGCCTATCTACATCTTAAAGATAAGGTAAATGATGTGAATCTGCATTTTACAGCTTTCAAGGGTAACACCAGATACCTCAAGGGCTTTTATAATAACCCCACACACACTTAAGGAAGCATTCTAACTTATAGATACAGCATCCCAGCACCCAGAGAGGTAGGCAAAGGCGGCTCTCAGAGCTTTCTCTGCTTCCTGGGCAGCTTCCTGGCACTGCAGACTTCAGAATGTGGGCACTGGCAGCAATGGATGGGCACTGGGCCCCATCTTTTCACTCGGGATGGGCACCTACCTGGAAAGGACCTCTGCCCACCTGAGTCCCACAAACAAGCAGAACACTGGCCTGGTGACACCGTGGATCTGGGAGAAGTGGAGATTTGGTTCCCAGGGGGAAGGACCCCCATGACTGCCTTTGCTCCACGCAGATCATGCACCCCAGAGGCACGGACACACGGGCGCAGCTCACAATCCCAGGTTGCACTGGCAGGTCCCCTGTGTTTTTTTAATCAACTGAACATTAAACAACTGTCGGGGGTTGTGGCAGAGAGCCTGAGGGGAGACGCAATAAATACCTCCTGAGGCCTCTGGACGCTGTGCTGGGCGTGGAAGACAGGCCTCAGCCTCAAGGACTCAAAGCGTCTCTGCACACCTGCTCTCAGTGGCCGGGGGAAACCCCAAGGCCTTGGTCGCCCAACACTGCACCAGGGTGAATGCCCAGCACCCAGGGAGCTCCGAGCACCAAATGCCTCAGCCAAGGCCGGGCAGAGGACTGGGGACGGCTTCCAGGTGGCAGGGACTCTGGGGCAGCGTCTCCAAGGAGCATGCCCAAGCTCCAGCTGTGAGGTCACCAAGCCGGGTTCCCACTGGACCCCTTGTCTGCAAGCCTGACTCCATCTCTCAGAGCTTCAGCTGCTTCATCGATAATATTCGAGGGTAACGACATCATCGCCGCAGAGTTTGGGGGCAAGTCCCCCATCCCCTTGGGCCCCCGTGATCTACAGACCATTTACTTTGCTCTCAGGCGGCCATGGCTGTTTACAAACCATGTCCTCCCACACATCTCATGCTTTTCTCACAGCAACTGAAGTCAGTAGGCCTATCTACATCTTAAAGATAAGGTAAATGATGTGAATCTGCATTTTACAGCTTTCAAGGGTAACACCAGATACCTCAAGGGCTTTTATAAAAACCCCCACACACACTTAAGGAAGCATTCTAACTTATAGATACAGCATCCCAGCACCCAGAGAGGTAGGCAAAGGCGGCTCTCAGAGCTTTCTCTGCTTCCTGGGCAGCTTCCTGGCACTGCAGACTTCAGAATGTGGGCACTGGCAGCAATGGATGGGCACTGGGCCCCATCTTTTCACTCGGGATGGGCACCTACCTGGAAAGGACCTCTGCCCACCTGAGTCCCACAAACAAGCAGAACACTGGCCTGGTGACACCGTGGATCTGGGAGAAGTGGAGATTTGGTTCCCAGGGGGAAGGACCCCCATGACTGCCTTTGCTCCACGCAGATCATGCACCCCAGAGGCACGGACACACGGGCGCAGCTCACAATCCCAGGTTGCACTGGCAGGTCCCCTGTGTTTTTTTAATCAACTGAACATTAAACAACTGTCGGGGGTTGTGGCAGAGAGCCTGAGGGGAGACGCAATAAATACCTCCTGAGGCCTCTGGACGCTGTGCTGGGCGTGGAAGACAGGCCTCAGCCTCAAGGACTCAAAGCGTCTCTGCACACCTGCTCTCAGTGGCCGGGGAACCTCAAGGCCTTGGTCGCCCAACACTGCACCAGGGTGAATGCCCAGCACCCAGGGAGCTCCGAGCACCAAATGCCTCAGCCAAGGCCGGGCAGAGGACTGGGGACGGCTTCCAGGTGGCAGGGACTCTGGGGCAGCGTCTCCAAGGAGCATGCCCAAGCTCCAGCTGTGAGGTCACCAAGCCGGGTTCCCACTGGACCCCTTGTCTGCAAGCCTGACTCCATCTCTCAGAGCTTCAGCTGCTTCATCGATAATATTCGAGGGTAACGACATCATCGTCGCAGAGTTTCCACTTTACACAAGTCCTGTTAGTACATGGAGACAGAACGCAACCAAAAAAAAAAAAAAAACAAAATGACCACTTTGCAACTCCTAACACAAACAATGGATGAGATGTAGATCTTCGGCAGATGATAAAGCACGGGGTGAGGCTGCTGGGGGACCTGATAAAACAGGCAGCACCCTCCAAAGCCACAAGCCACAGCCAAGGGGCACGGGGTACCCAGGAAGCACACAGAAGCATCCAGAAAGGACCCGCACCTCCCAAGTGAACTGGAATCAAAACAAGTCTCTAGAACTAGCCAGCAGGATCCAGGAGACAGAGGGAGTCACGGAACTGGTGGAATGACACCACAAGAAAGCCGCGCAAAGCCAGACCCCGGCAGAGCCCACCGGAGAGAGGACCCGGCTGCCCCCAGGAATTAGCGGCTTGCAAACAAAGGGGGCCTTGGGGCTGGTACAGAACCAGAGGCCAAGGAGACATCACAACTAAACACAATGTGTGGACCTTGCAGAGCCTCTGCTAGCAAACGAGTGATTAAAATAGGTACCTTTATGGACACGTGTATATGTACGGCTGAGTCCCTTGGCTATTCACCTGAAACTATCACAGCATTGTTAACTGGCTATATTCCAATACAAAATAGAAAGTTAAAGAAAACAAAAAACTAAATTAAAAATAGAAGACACCTCTGAAACAGACAGCACACGGAAAATCCTGTCGATTTTGTTAGGTGCATGTGCCAAGTCACTTCAGTCAAGGGCTATGGACCATAGCCCGCCAGGCTCCTCTGTTCAAGGGATGATGTTCTAGGCAAGAATACTGGAGTGGGTAGCCATGCCTTCCTTCAGGGGATCTTCCAAACCCAGGGATCGAACCATATCTTCTGTATTAGCAGGCGAATTCTTTACCACTGAGCCACTCAGGAAGTGGTGCATGGTAGGTATGTAAAAAGTTTTAATCTATGAAGGAAGAATACTCTTTTCAATAAACAGTACTGAGCAGTGCTAGCTAGAACAATTGGATATCCAGAGACCAAAATAAAAAATGAAGAACTGTAACTTAAACCCTACACCATACACAAAAATTAATTCAAAATGGATCATGGATTTAAAGGTAAAATGTAAGGACTTCCCTGGTGTCTCATGCAGGGGACATGGGTTTGACCCCCGGTCTGGGAAGATCCCACCTGCCACAGAGCAACTAAGCTCCCACACCACAACTACCCTGCAGGCTAGAGACCGAGCTCTGCCAGCGCTGAATGCTTCACAACAAGAGAAAACTGCCAGTGAGAAACCCATGGACCTCAACAGTGGCCCCTATTCACGCCACTGGAGAAAGCCTGCATAAAAAGCAACAACCACCCAGTGCCGTCAAAAATAAACTAGGAAATAAATAAATTTTAAGAAAGCAAAATATAAGACTACAAAACCTTTACAAGACAGAGGAGGAAACCTTTGAAATGCAGGTGAAGTGTCCTTAGACCTAATACCAAAAGCATGACTCTGTAGAAGGAAAAATTGACCGGACTTGACTAAGAGTAAAAACTTCCATGCTGGGGCTTCCCTGGTGGTCCAGTGGGTAAGGATACCGCCTTACAGTGCAAGGGGTGCCGGTTCGATCCCTGGCCTGGGAAGATCCCACATGCCACGGAGCAGCTGGACCGATGTGTCCAAATTAAACCGAGGGGCCGGAGGCCCCGCGATCCGGAGCAAAAAAAAAATATGAAGACACTCTGAACAGAACAAAAAAAGAAAGTTAAAGAAAACAAAAACTAAATTAAAAATAGAAGACACCTCTGACACAGACAGCACACGGACAATCCTGTCGATTTTGTTAGGTGCATGTGCCAAGTCACTTCAGTCAAGGGCTATGGACCATAGCCCGCCAGGCTCCTCTGTTCAAGGGATGATGTTCTAGGCAAGAATACTGGAGTGGGTAGCCATGCCTTCCTTCAGGGGATCTTCCAAACCCAGGGATCGAACCATATCTTCTGTATTAGCAGGCGAATTCTTTACCACTGAGCCACTCAGGAAGTGGTGCATGGTAGGTATGTAAAAAGTTTTAATCTATGAAGGAAGAATACTCTTTTCAATAAACAGTACTGAGCAGTGCTAGCTAGAACAATTGGATATCCAGAGACCAAAATAAAAAATGAAGAACTGTAACTTAAACCCTACACCATACACAAAAATTAATTCAAAATGGATCATGGATTTAAAGGTAAAATGTAAGGACTTCCCTGGTGTCTCATGCAGGGGACATGGGTTTGACCCCCGGTCTGGGAAGATCCCACCTGCCACAGAGCAACTAAGCTCCCACACCACAACTACCCTGCAGGCTAGAGACCGAGCTCTGCCAGCGCTGAATGCTTCACAACAAGAGAAAACTGCCAGTGAGAAACCCATGGACCTCAACAGTGGCCCCTATTCACGCCACTGGAGAAAGCCTGCATAAAAAGCAACAACCACCCAGTGCCGTCAAAAATAAACTAGGAAATAAATAAATTTTAAGAAAGCAAAATATAAGACTACAAAACCTTTACAAGACAGAGGAGGAAACCTTTGAAATGCAGGTGAAGTGTCCTTAGACCTAATACCAAAAGCATGACTCTGTAGAAGGAAAAATTGACCGGACTTGACTAAGAGTAAAAACTTCCATGCTGGGGCTTCCCTGGTGGTCCAGTGGGTAAGGATACCGCCTTACAGTGCAAGGGGTGCCGGTTCGATCCCTGGCCTGGGAAGATCCCACATGCCACGGAGCAGCTGGACCGATGTGTCCAATTACCGAGCCGGAGCTCTGGAGCACATGCGCCCAGAGCCGGTGCTCTGCAACAACAGAGGCCACTGCGATGGGAGGCCCACAGGAGCCAAAGAACAAAGATGGATGAAAATAGATAAATGAAAGACCAATAGAAGTGGCCTGCCTGCCCCCCTCCCTCCCCAACCAGCACCCCTCCCCCCCCCACAAAAAAAAACTTCCATGCTGTGATTATGTGAAGAAGATGAAAAGAAAGTCACACAGTAGAAGAATCTTTGAGCCACATATCCAACAAACAACCCGCATCTGGAATATAAAATATAGCAAGAATCCTCAAAGCTCAACAGTGGGGAACAAAAAAAAGATCTTATCAGAAAAGTCGCAAAAGACGTGAACAGCCATTTCACACAAGAAGGATCACGGCCGACATATAAACAGCAGTTCAACATTAGCAACCAGGAAAATGCAAACTAAAACCACAATGAGATATCACTACCCACATACAAATACCAACTCGTGACATCAAGTGCTGGTGAGGCTGCAGAGAAGCTGGCGCTCACTACATCCTGGCAGCAGTATGGATGGGCAGAGCTGCTCTGGAGGAGAGTTTGGCAATTTCTTATAAAATTAACCTGCACTTACCATACAGTTCAGTAATTGTGCTTAGAGAACCAACCTAGAGAAACGAAAACGTACAGTCACACAAATCCTATACAAGAATGTTCACAGCAGCTGCGTTTGTAATTGCCAAAACACAGAAGCAATCCAAATGTCCTTCTACAGGTGAAAGGTTAAACTCCGCTACATGCAGACCGTGGAATACTACTCAGGAACAAAAAAGGAACAAACTATGGATACTGGAAACAGTCAAAAGGCATCTCAGGGCATTATGTTTAGTGAAAACAGTCAATCTCAAAAGATCACATACTGGGCTTCCCTGGTGGTCCAGTGGGTAAGCACACTGCCTTGCAGTGCAAGGGGTGCCACTTCGATCCCTGGCCTGGGAAGATCTCACGTACTGCAGAGCAGCTGGGCGGATGTGTCCAACTACCGAGCCTGAGCTCTGGAGCGCGTGTGCCCAGAGCCGGTGCTCTGCAGCGGGAGAGGCCACTGCGATGGGAGGCCCACACGGGCCAAAGCATAAAGATGGAAATAAATGAAAGACCAATAGAAGTGGCCAAAAAATAAAAAGTAAAAGATCACATACTGCCTGTTTCTGTTTATATAACATCCTCGAGATGACAAATCTGTAAAGATGGAGAGCAGATCAGTGGTTGGCAGAGGCAGAAAGTGGGCACACAAATACACAGAGGGTAACAGAGGAGCTCCTCCAGGCGGAGAGATATGTTGTATCTTGACAGTGGTAGTGGCTACCTAAGTCTACAGATAATAAAACTGCTTCCGACACACACTGAAAAACAGCATAAACTGCTTAAGGTCTGTTGTCTAGTTGGGCTTCCCTGGTGGCTCAGCAGTCCACAAAAATCCAACAAACAACCCGCATCTGGAATATAAAATATAGCAAGAATCCTCAAAGCTCAACAGTGGGGAACAAAAAAAAGATCTTATCAGAAAAGTCGCAAAAGACGTGAACAGCCATTTCACACAAGAAGGATCACGGCCGACATATAAACAGCAGTTCAACATTAGCAACCAGGAAAATGCAAACTAAAACCACAATGAGATATCACTACCCACATACAAATACCAACTCGTGACATCAAGTGCTGGTGAGGCTGCAGAGAAGCTGGCGCTCACTACATCCTGGCAGCAGTATGGATGGGCAGAGCTGCTCTGGAGGAGAGTTTGGCAATTTCTTATAAAATTAACCTGCACTTACCATACAGTTCAGTAATTGTGCTTAGAGAACCAACCTAGAGAAACGAAAACGTACAGTCACACAAATCCTATACAAGAATGTTCACAGCAGCTGCGTTTGTAATTGCCAAAACACAGAAGCAATCCAAATGTCCTTCTACAGGTGAAAGGTTAAACTCCGCTACATGCAGACCGTGGAATACTACTCAGGAACAAAAAAGGAACAAACTATGGATACTGGAAACAGTCAAAAGGCATCTCAGGGCATTATGTTTAGTGAAAACAGTCAATCTCAAAAGATCACATACTGGGCTTCCCTGGTGGTCCAGTGGGTAAGCACACTGCCTTGCAGTGCAAGGGGTGCCACTTCGATCCCTGGCCTGGGAAGATCTCACGTACTGCAGAGCAGCTGGGCGGATGTGTCCAACTACCGAGCCTGAGCTCTGGAGCGCGTGTGCCCAGAGCCGGTGCTCTGCAGCGGGAGAGGCCACTGCGATGGGAGGCCCACACGGGCCAAAGCATAAAGATGGAAATAAATGAAAGACCAATAGAAGTGGCCAAAAAATAAAAAGTAAAAGATCACATACTGCCTGTTTCTGTTTATATAACATCCTCGAGATGACAAATCTGTAAAGATGGAGAGCAGATCAGTGGTTGGCAGAGGCAGAAAGTGGGCACACAAATACACAGAGGGTAACAGAGGGAGCTCCCTCCAGGCGGAGAGATATGTTGTATCTTGACAGTGGTAGTGGCTACCTAAGTCTACAGATAATAAAACTGCTTCCGACACACACTGAAAAACAGCATAAACTGCTTAAGGTCTGTTGTCTAGTTGGGCTTCCCTGGTGGCTCAGCAGTAAAGAATCCACCTGCTAATGAGGTGGCTGGATCTAGAACCTATCATCACAAGTGAAGTCAGTCAGAAAGAGAAGGACAAATACAGTATATTAACACATATATATGGAATCTAGTAGGATGGTGATGATGGCACACGCAGTGAAGCAACAGAAAGACAGACATGGACAGTGGACATATGGTCATTGTGGGGAAGGAACAGAAGGTAGGAGGTGTAAAGGAAGTAGCATGAAGGCCTGTACTATCATAAGTGAAGAAAATACCTCTAGTCATTGCTCTGTGAGAAAAGGGGATCCTTCAGGGGTGCTGTGTGATGGTTGGGAGGGGTGGGAAGTGGGGGATATACATATGACTAATCTGGGAACATACATATCTGTAAACAACAAAACTCTGTAAAAGTTAAAAGCAAAATAAAGGTTTAAAAAAAAAAAAAAAGAATCCACCTGCAATAAAGGAGATGTCGGTTCAACCCCTGGGTCAGGAAGCTCCCCTAGAGAAGGCAATAAAACCGACCTCAGCATTCCCACTTGGGAAATCCTATGGACAGAGGAGCCCGGCAGGCTACAGTCTATGCAGTCACAACAGCTGGACATGACTTAGTGACTAAACAACAACTGTTGTCTAGTTAACAGTACTATAGGTACTTGTCTGATGGTCCAGTGGCAAAGATTCCATGATCCCAACGGAGGTCCTGGGCTCGATCCCCGGTCAGGGAACTAGATCCCACATGCTGTCACTAAGAGTTCACGTGCCTCAACTAAAGATCCTGCATACCGCAAGTAACACCTGGTCCAGCCAAATAAATACATACATAAATATTTCTTTATAAAAAACAGTACTATACTAATATCCAAATCCTGGTTTTGATATTGTCCCGCAATTTATTTTGGGGGCATTCTACTATAACATTTATTATCTTTTCTAATACAGGCTTCACTTTCTTGTCCCTTTCCTGGTTAACAAAATACACAGAGGGTAACAGAGGGAGCTCCCTCCAGGCGGAGAGATATGTTGTATCTTGACAGTGGTAGTGGCTACCTAAGTCTACAGATAATAAAACTGCTTCCGACACACACTGAAAAACAGCATAAACTGCTTAAGGTCTGTTGTCTAGTTGGGCTTCCCTGGTGGCTCAGCAGTAAAGAATCCACCTGCTAATGAGGTGGCTGGATCTAGAACCTATCATCACAAGTGAAGTCAGTCAGAAAGAGAAGGACAAATACAGTATATTAACACATATATATGGAATCTAGTAGGATGGTGATGATGGCACACGCAGTGAAGCAACAGAAAGACAGACATGGACAGTGGACATATGGTCATTGTGGGAAGGAACAGAAGGTAGGAGGTGTAAAGGAAGTAGCATGAAGGCCTGTACTATCATAAGTGAAGAAAATACCTCTAGTCATTGCTCTGTGAGAAAAGGGGATCCTTCAGGGGTGCTGTGTGATGGTTGGGAGGGGTGGGAAGTGGGGGATATACATATGACTAATCTGGGAACATACATATCTGTAAACAACAAAACTCTGTAAAAGTTAAAAGCAAAATAAAGGTTTAAAAAAAAAAAAAAAGAATCCACCTGCAATAAAGGAGATGTCGGTTCAACCCCTGGGTCAGGAAGCTCCCCTAGAGAAGGCAATAAAACCGACCTCAGCATTCCCACTTGGGAAATCCTATGGACAGAGGAGCCCGGCAGGCTACAGTCTATGCAGTCACAACAGCTGGACATGACTTAGTGACTAAACAACAACTGTTGTCTAGTTAACAGTACTATAGGTACTTGTCTGATGGTCCAGTGGCAAAGATTCCATGATCCCAACGGAGGTCCTGGGCTCGATCCCCGGTCAGGGAACTAGATCCCACATGCTGTCACTAAGAGTTCACGTGCCTCAACTAAAGATCCTGCATACCGCAAGTA
Organism: Tragulus kanchil; assembly: GCA_022376925.1. Taxonomy (NCBI): domain Eukaryota; kingdom Metazoa; phylum Chordata; class Mammalia; order Artiodactyla; family Tragulidae; genus Tragulus; species Tragulus kanchil. The sequence continues at coordinate 179,870,564 of JAIOJX010000004.1, read as the reverse complement.
ACACCTGGTCCAGCCAAATAAATACATACATAAATATTTCTTTATAAAAAACAGTACTATACTAATATCCAAATCCTGGTTTTGATATTGTCCCGCAGCAATTTATTTTGGGGGGCATTCTACTATAACATTTATTATCTTTTCTTATGGTTAGTTACAGGCTTCACTTTCTTGTCCCTTTCCTGGTTAACAAAAGCATAAAATATAGCATTTCTACTCATCCTTGGAGGTTCACTTCTCTTTTTTTTTTTTTTTCTTTGAATTTTTATTTTACTTTTTACTTTTACAGAGTTTTGTTGTTTACAAATATGTATGATCCCAGATTAGTCATATGTATATCCCCTCCATCCCACACCTCCAGGCCACCACATAGCACCCCTGCAGGATCCCCTGTTCCCACAGAGCAATGACAATAGCTATCTTTTTCACATATGAGTATAGGTTTCCATGTTACTCCCTCTATGCCTCCCACCCACTGTTCATCCCCCCAATGTCCATGCATCTCTTCTTTATGTGTTTTTCCATCGGTTCACTGTGTGTGTTATCATTACCCTCTTACTAGATTCCATATATATGTGTTAGTATACTCCCACAGAGATTTTGAGATGCCATCCTTGGGGGAAGAAGGGTACAGGAGACGCTACATACTATTTTTGCAACTTCCTATGAGCCTGTAATTATTTCAAGATTTAAAAGGGTTTTAAAAGGCCCTTATCAAGTAGAGATGCATGCTGAACAACTGAAGGGTGATACAGAACATGACAGCTGGGATTCTGCTCTTTGAAGAGGGGAAGGACGACAGAGGCAACAAGATTGCCAGATGCCGCTACCTGCTGCAGCCAAGTGAGTGGCAGGTAGAAATGAAGCCTAATATGCTCTCTACTCCCCTGTGTTCGGGACTTTCCGTAATAAAAAGCTTTAGAGGGCTTCCCTGGTGGTCCAACGGGTAAAGAGTCCGCCTTGCTGTGCAAGGAGCACCGGTTTGATCCCTGGCCTGGGAAGATCCCACTTGCTGCAGAGCGGCTGGACCAGTGTGTCCAATAGCAAGTCAGTGTTCTGGAGCGCGTGTACCCAGAGCTGGTGCTCTGCCGCGAGAGGGGCCACTGCAGTGGGAGGCCCACACAGGCCAAAGAATACAAGATGGAGAAAAACACATAAATAAAAAAAACAATAAAAGAGGCCAAAATTTTAAAAAATTATATCCTGTCCTAAAGCTATATATATATATATATATATATATATATATATATATATATAGAGAGAGAGAGAGAGAGAGAGAGAGAGAGAGAGAGGAAGAATTTTCTACCAAATTTATAATGAGATGGGCAGTGATTCAGGAAATCATCTATATCAGAGATTTCTGGTTGTCTCAAAGAAATACAATCAAGACGATTTATCCAACCTAATCACTGAACTCAATGCATCTATTTTAACCAAAAAAAAAAGTTCTACTTGTCCGCTTTTCCCTATGACCACTACTGTCAGAGACATACTTCCCAGGAATGTTTCAAAATCATCTTTTGTTGCTGTTTTAGTTGCTAAGTCGTGTTCAACTTGTTTGCAACCCCATGAACTGCAAGACAACCCCATGGACTGTCGGGCTTCTCTGTCCATGGGATTTCCCTGGTAAGAATACTGGAGAGGGTTGCCATTTCCTTCTCTAGAGGATCTGCTCAGCCTAGGCTTTGAACCCACATCTCCTACATCCTCAGGCAGGTTCCTGACCACCGAGCCACCAGGGAAGCCTAACAACATCTTTGAGCATGGTTAGTATGTCCCTCACAGGAAAGGCTTGTTAGCACAGTGTATGAGAAAGAAACTGCTCTTTGAAAGAAACCTCAGTTAGGGCAAAGCTTTCTGGAAAAAAACATATATGAAAATATTTCTCCTGTTCTAAGAGTCTGTCATCCAAAACAACATGCCTGTGACTTAGCAAAATGCTCACATCTGAGCTCCTGGAAGCCTTCGTAACAGAATTTCCTAATCTGTTTAAAAATTTCCAAAGCATCTGAGTGGGTTTTGGACTCATTCACTAAGAACTTTAAAATACCTTCCATTTAGTTGACAGGAATATCTGATTGGCCTCAGGAAGGATGGAAATGTACTAGCCAAATTTCAACAAATCCTCTACGTCCGCGTGCCGGGGATGGAAAACTGAGTAACCTGATTTAGAAAAAGAGCCAGTGATGCACTTCCTCTGTGTGCAGCGACGTGTCCCAGGCAGGGATCTTTTCAGGGAGGGCGGCCATTAAAACCAAGAGTCTAAACAAACTGCTCTCTCCCACAGCATCAGAGCAGTTTCCAAAAATAAGTACGCAAAGCCAGAAGGCTTTTGTACCATTAATGAATTTTGTTTTAATTTTTAAAAATCATTACCTCTTTATCTCATCCTTGGATTTCTAGTTTTAGTATAGGTTTTACGATATACGCATTGTAACGGGATGGGTTTCCGCCATGGCTCAGCAGTCAAGAATCTCCCTGTTAATGCAGGAGGCACAGGAAACTGGGGTTTGATCCCTGGGTTGGGAAGATCCCCTGGAGAAGGGAATGGCTGCCCACTCCAGTGTTCTCGCCTGGGAGATCCCATGGACAGAGGAGCCTGGTGGGCTACAGTCCCGAGGGTCACAAAGAGCTGGACGTGACTTAGTGCTCACGCATGGCACTGTGTATGCTGCGTATGTGGTCACACCCCCAGAGGGGTCTGGACGGCACCACACAATCAAGCACACAGTATATCCACTTTTAAAACTTTGCCCTCACAGGTCAGATTTTGAACCCACATCTCCTACATCCTCAGGCAGGTTCCTGACCACCGAGCCACCAGGGAAGCCTAACAACATCTTTGAGCATGGTTAGTATGTCCCTCACAGGAAAGGCTTGTTAGCACAGTGTATGAGAAAGAAACTGCTCTTTGAAAGAAACCTCAGTTAGGGCAAAGCTTTCTGGAAAAAAACATATATGAAAATATTTCTCCTGTTCTAAGAGTCTGTCATCCAAAACAACATGCCTGTGACTTAGCAAAATGCTCACATCTGAGCTCCTGGAAGCCTTCGTAACAGAATTTCCTAATCTGTTTAAAAATTTCCAAAGCATCTGAGTGGGTTTTGGACTCATTCACTAAGAACTTTAAAATACCTTCCATTTAGTTGACAGGAATATCTGATTGGCCTCAGGAAGGATGGAAATGTACTAGCCAAATTTCAACAAATCCTCTACGTCCGCGTGCCGGGGATGGAAAACTGAGTAACCTGATTTAGAAAAAGAGCCAGTGATGCACTTCCTCTGTGTGCAGCGACGTGTCCCAGGCAGGGATCTTTTCAGGGAGGGCGGCCATTAAAACCAAGAGTCTAAACAAACTGCTCTCTCCCACAGCATCAGAGCAGTTTCCAAAAATAAGTACGCAAAGCCAGAAGGCTTTTGTACCATTAATGAATTTTGTTTTAATTTTTAAAAATCATTACCTCTTTATCTCATCCTTGGATTTCTAGTTTTAGTATAGGTTTTACGATATACGCATTGTAACGGGATGGGTTTCCGCCATGGCTCAGCAGTCAAGAATCTCCCTGTTAATGCAGGAGGCACAGGAAACTGGGGTTTGATCCCTGGGTTGGGAAGATCCCCTGGAGAAGGGAATGGCTGCCCACTCCAGTGTTCTCGCCTGGGAGATCCCATGGACAGAGGAGCCTGGTGGGCTACAGTCCCGAGGGTCACAAAGAGCTGGACGTGACTTAGTGCTCACGCATGGCACTGTGTATGCTGCGTATGTGGTCACACCCCCAGAGGGGTCTGGACGGCACCCCACAATCAAGCACACAGTATATCCACAGAGAAAGGTGAGATATTTTTAAAGAGCATAATTAGTCTCACATCAATTCAGGTCAGATTTTTGCCATGAAATTAGTTTGCTGCAGACTTAGGACGAACCTTTGGGATTTTGAGCGTTCTGGATTCCGGAAAGAAGGGAGGCAGGCCTGGACCATCCTCCAGCGCCTTGGGGAGGGGATGCTCTAAGAAGCAGGAAGCAAATGTGGTTTATTTTTTTCACGTCTCTTCAAACATGCCCACGTCCCTCCTCCTGCCCTGAAATCCTCTGAGAGCACGTCAGGCTCCGACGGAGGGATGCAGAGCCCGGAGCCCCCAGCAGCCGGTGCCCAGTGGCCCTCCCGCCTCTTCCCTGCATGCTGGCAACCCAGGGTCCCTCACCAAGCAGCCCGGCCCCGGTGCCGACGCGCCCTGCCCTCAGCCCTGGTCCTGCAGGTGAGAGACCTCTGTCGCTCTCAAGCCATCCTCGGCACCACAGCCTCCCCGAGGGCCGGCCCACTCCCGCCCGCCCGGCCGCACGGTGCCGCCTCCACGAGGTTTGTCCTGACAGCACCCCCACACCCGAGTCATCTACCTCCAGGCCTGGCAGAGCACCAGGGACTCAACAGGGACTTGGAAGAGAAGGGCTCATCAGATGACTGATGAACGCCCGGCATTAAGCCACGGAAGGCAGGCTGCAGGCTTTCTGTCTCTTGGTCCTTTCCTCAGCATCCTGAGCTCCGCGGAAGGACCTGGACGTCTGTCTGGAGGGAGGGATGGCCCAGGTGAGGGCAAAGGATGGAGCTGAGTCACACTGTCTCACACACATCTTCCGATGTGGAGAGGCCACGTCAACGAGGGCAAAGGGTCTGGTCCTGAGCGCTCCGTCAGGACCCAGCCCGGCCCGCCTGGTGTGAGCGACAGAAGATGAGAACCTGCCAAGATACCGACGTTTTGACCCACTGGCACAGGGCCTGGTGGGCTACAGTCCCGAGGGTCACAAAGAGCTGGACGTGACTTAGTGCTCACGCATGGCACTGTGTATGCTGCGTATGTGGTCACACCCCCAGAGGGGTCTGGACGGCACCCCACAATCAAGCACACAGTATATCCACAGAGAAAGGTGAGATATTTTTAAAGAGCATAATTAGTCTCACATCAATTCAGGTCAGATTTTTGCCATGAAATTAGTTTGCTGCAGACTTAGGACGAACCTTTGGGATTTTGAGCGTTCTGGATTCCGGAAAGAAGGGAGGCAGGCCTGGACCATCCTCCAGCGCCTTGGGGAGGGATGCTCTAAGAAGCAGGAAGCAAATGTGGTTTATTTTTTTCACGTCTCTTCAAACATGCCCACGTCCCTCCTCCTGCCCTGAAATCCTCTGAGAGCACGTCAGGCTCCGACGGAGGGATGCAGAGCCCGGAGCCCCCAGCAGCCGGTGCCCAGTGGCCCTCCCGCCTCTTCCCTGCATGCTGGCAACCCAGGGTCCCTCACCAAGCAGCCCGGCCCCGGTGCCGACGCGCCCTGCCCTCAGCCCTGGTCCTGCAGGTGAGAGACCTCTGTCGCTCTCAAGCCATCCTCGGCACCACAGCCTCCCCGAGGGCCGGCCCACTCCCGCCCGCCCGGCCGCACGGTGCCGCCTCCACGAGGTTTGTCCTGACAGCACCCCCACACCCGAGTCATCTACCTCCAGGCCTGGCAGAGCACCAGGGACTCAACAGGGACTTGGAAGAGAAGGGCTCATCAGATGACTGATGAACGCCCGGCATTAAGCCACGGAAGGCAGGCTGCAGGCTTTCTGTCTCTTGGTCCTTTCCTCAGCATCCTGAGCTCCGCGGAAGGACCTGGACGTCTGTCTGGAGGGAGGGATGGCCCAGGTGAGGGCAAAGGATGGAGCTGAGTCACACTGTCTCACACACATCTTCCGATGTGGAGAGGCCACGTCAACGAGGGCAAAGGGTCTGGTCCTGAGCGCTCCGTCAGGACCCAGCCCGGCCCGCCTGGTGTGAGCGACAGAAGATGAGAACCTGCCAAGATACCGACGTTTTGACCCACTGGCACAGGGCAGCAATGTTCTGATTGCTTCCACAAGAAGCAAGCTCCCAGTCAATCCTGGGGCAGGAGCACGGATGGAGGAACCTCTGCAGGGTGGTTCACTCTCACCTGTCTTCTCCCTAGTCAGCCTGCAAGCCTGGAGGTCAGAGGTCATGTCTCATGTGCAGCTCTGATCTCCAGCACCTACTGCAGAGCCTGGATGTGGTTAGCACTCAACAGGCTTTGGCTGGACAAAGGGACAGCCGAATGAACATCTGGGTTCCGCAACTCCTTCCCACTCTAACACTCTAGGATGCCCTCCACCAGTCTCCTATCCAACCCCCAGAAGCAGCATGGTCTCCGGTGCCACCTGCCCCCAGACCTTTATCCCCACCTGCTTCTGTGGCGTCACCTGCTATGGGCTCTTCCAGTTTGCATGTGTATGTCTTCCCTGGTCTTTCCCATTATTTACCACAATTATGGTTAGGTTTGTTCCCTAAGCCTTCTGTGAGTTGGGCTCCATGAAGGCAGGGTGTACTGTGATGAGAAGTACTTGCTGAATGACTGCTTTGGGGACATGGTGACAGGCACTCAGCTAGGGGTATGCCCAGAAAGGGACACCTTATCAGGTGAGGGCATCGTGGCCTGATTGACCCTAGCCTGCGGCACTCTGGAGTTGACCAAGCACTCCTGACAGAAGCGTGGAGTGGGTTTTACTGGAGTCGGAACATCCTGGCAGGGTAACAGGGTCCTCTGGGTGAACCTTAGCAGCAAGCCGCCAGGTTGGCCAGAGCTCACCTGCAGGTGCAGAGAGCCAGGAGACTAAAATGAACGCCCGGCATTAAGCCACGGAAGGCAGGCTGCAGGCTTTCTGTCTCTTGGTCCTTTCCTCAGCATCCTGAGCTCCGCGGAAGGACCTGGACGTCTGTCTGGAGGGAGGGATGGCCCAGGTGAGGGCAAAGGATGGAGCTGAGTCACACTGTCTCACACACATCTTCCGATGTGGAGAGGCCACGTCAACGAGGGCAAAGGGTCTGGTCCTGAGCGCTCCGTCAGGACCCAGCCCGGCCCGCCTGGTGTGAGCGACAGAAGATGAGAACCTGCCAAGATACCGACGTTTTGACCCACTGGCACAGGGCAGCAATGTTCTGATTGCTTCCACAAGAAGCAAGCTCCCAGTCAATCCTGGGGCAGGAGCACGGATGGAGGAACCTCTGCAGGGTGGTTCACTCTCACCTGTCTTCTCCCTAGTCAGCCTGCAAGCCTGGAGGTCAGAGGTCATGTCTCATGTGCAGCTCTGATCTCCAGCACCTACTGCAGAGCCTGGATGTGGTTAGCACTCAACAGGCTTTGGCTGGACAAAGGGACAGCCGAATGAACATCTGGGTTCCGCAACTCCTTCCCACTCTAACACTCTAGGATGCCCTCCACCAGTCTCCTATCCAACCCCCAGAAGCAGCATGGTCTCCGGTGCCACCTGCCCCCAGACCTTTATCCCCACCTGCTTCTGTGGCGTCACCTGCTATGGGCTCTTCCAGTTTGCATGTGTATGTCTTCCCTGGTCTTTCCCATTATTTACCACAATTATGGTTAGGTTTGTTCCCTAAGCCTTCTGTGAGTTGGGCTCCATGAAGGCAGGGTGTACTGTGATGAGAAGTACTTGCTGAATGACTGCTTTGGGGACATGGTGACAGGCACTCAGCTAGGGGTATGCCCAGAAAGGGACACCTTATCAGGTGAGGGCATCGTGGCCTGATTGACCCTAGCCTGCGGCACTCTGGAGTTGACCAAGCACTCCTGACAGAAGCGTGGAGTGGGTTTTACTGGAGTCGGAACATCCTGGCAGGGTAACAGGGTCCTCTGGGTGAACCTTAGCAGCAAGCCGCCAGGTTGGCCAGAGCTCACCTGCAGGTGCAGAGAGCCAGGTTCAAGGGATCCGGGGACAGCGCTGGGCAAACCCAGCTCACAAGAAAAGGGAGGGGTGCTAGCGCTGGTCCTTCCCCCTCCTGAGGCCTCCCTGGTGGCTCAGATGGGCAAGAATCTGCCCGCCATGCGGGAGACCCGGGCTTGATCCCTGGGTCAGGAAGATCCAACCCACTCCATTTCCAGGAGAATTCCATGGACAGAGGAGCCTGGCGGGCTACAGTCCAAGGAACTGAAAAGAGTTGGACGTGACTGAGTGATGAATACGTCCACCGTCCCACCTCCTGTCAGCCACCAGAAGGGTGCCTGAGAGCACAGGATCAGAAAGGAGGGTCTCGAGTAAAATTCATCCAGGTCCTGGTGAGGCCGAATGAACCACCCCACAGCTGAGAAAACAGCTTGGAGAGATGCAAACACTCACCACCCATGATAGAGCCCCACGCTCTCCCTCTCCGGGAACGATGTCTGCTGGCTGGCTCTCTTTCCCAAGACACCCACCTTTTCCAGAAAAGTTACAGAGCTAGGTATAGTCACCAGACTCAGCCACCTACCTGTCTTGGAAGTTAGGGATTTCAGAGACTCTCACCCAAATTTTATTCTGTCCCTTCACTCCAGGCTTGGGAGACCACCTCTGCTTCGTGTGCTCTACAGAGTTTCCACGTGGAAGGCTGAATGACGGCCTCCCAAAGACCTTCACACCCCTGAACACCTGAATCTGGGAACAGTTTACCTTCAATGGCCAAAGGGACTTTGCAGGTATGATTAAGACTCTTGAGATGAAGAGATTATCTCTGGTTATCTGAGTGGGCCAGAGAGAATCACAAGGATCCCTACAAGATGGGAAAAGAGAGGCTTTGAAGCTGGAGGAAGAGCCCTGGATAAAAGAATTCTAGTGGCCTCTGGAAGCTAGAAAAGGCAAGGAAACAGATTCTCTCCCTGGAGCCTTCAGAAGGAACGGGGCCCTGCCAACGTCCTGACTTCAGCACCGCAAAAAAACATTCTGGACTCCTGACTTCAAAACTGGAAGATGGTAGGTCTGCTTGTGAAGTCACTAAGGAGCTGGAAGTTTGCTACAGCAGAAGTGGAAACTAATACACCTGTTTACAGATGAGGAAACAGAGGCCTGGAGGGCTAAGCTCATCTGCAGAATCCTGCCCAATGGCTCCGCATGCTGCCTGGGCTGTCCTGTCAGGTCCCCAGACTTTCAAGGGCTGTTAAAGAGCTGTGGGCTCCGGAGCCAGACAGCGGGACTTGACCTCCAGCCCTACCACTCACTCACTCCGTGGCTGCGGGCGAGCGACACAGCCTCTCCTCGCTGCAGTTTCCTGAGTGGTAAGACGGGGCTGCAGCCACTCTTAGGCCCAAGAGGGCTGTGGGGAACAGACAAGCTACTCCACAGAGAGCCCCGAGGACAGGGTCAGGACCGCACGGAGCCGTCTGCGACAATTCACTGCGGTTTCACAGTCATTGCATCCTCTGGCCAGGCCAGGAGGACACCCTCCCAACAGCCTCTAAGTCCTGGGCAAGTCCTGTCTCTGGTGGTTGGCTCTTTTTTTAAACCTTCCAAGGTCCTATTTTCATTCATTAGTTTCTGATCCAAGGCCTTTTCAGTGGCAGTCATGAAGTGCTTGCTCCAACGGGCCGAACGGGGCTGGCAACGCGCTCGACCACACGTCTCTGGAATATTAACATAGCCTGGGAGGGATTTCGGTTCTTTTAGTTAAAATCCGTGGAGAAACTGCCACCTTCGCAGAGCTCACGAGGCAGCACTTGACTCGAGCACGGTGAAGCTGCACCGGCCACGGCTCCCACTGCAGCCGCCGAGGGAAGGACAGGCCCCCCAGGCTCCAGGGGCCGTCCGCTCTGTGAAGGTCTGGGTGGCTGCCTTTGTGGGGAGGCGGACCCACATCAGAGCGGGTCAGCAACCCTCAGCCTGGCCCTTCTCCAGAGAGGATTAGAGGGAAAGAGCAGCCAGGGGCTGGGCGGTTCTGCCTGGTGAGCCTCTGGAAAAGGGATCACGTGCCCTCCCGAGGGGGCAGGGTCCTGTCCCTCGGTCCCACTCCCCTGGGATCAACAGAGACAAGCCGAGGCCGCTCCAGCGGCTGTGCATCTGGCCCCTCGTCTCCTGAGGCCAAGTTCCCACGAATGTCTCAACAGGAAAGAAAGCTATCCAGTCGTTTCTCTCTGTCCTTCACTTGGTGGTAGGGATGGGGGGCGGGGGGCGCGGTAGGTGCAGAAATGAAAAAGAACAAAGTAATTCAAAATCCTTCAGCAAGGGTTTACTTAATTCAGCCTTGTAATTAAGTCTTTTTTTTTTCCCCAACACATACCAGGCCAAATTTTGATCCTTACAGTTTTCTCCCAAACTGAGAACAGATGGGCCAATGCTCAGCCTTTCTAACGAGACTATGTCCCTCTAATGAAACCACCTTTTCAGCCAGCTACACCTGACCCCGCTCTAAGCACATGGTTCCCCTTTGGAAGAGAAATCCTCAACCTCAACGGTCCCACTGGCCCACACGAACAGGCGGTGGACACTGAGACCCCTAAACCTGCCCTGGCCCCTGGGACCCCTCCGACAAGAAGCCCAGCTCCAGCCCAGGGTGCTGTTGCTCAGTCGCTTACTCATGTCCGCCTCCTTGCAACCCCACGCACTGTAGCCTACTGTGCTGCTCTGTCCACAGAATTCTCCAGGCAAGAATGCTGGAGTGGGTTGCCCTTTCCTTCTCCAGGTCAGCCCTGGGTAGCCAGTGAGAAAGCCAAGCCTGAATGAACTTCATTCATTCCACCTGGGGTATACACCCCACAGGAGTTCATGTGCGCCCCCGGATGAGCACAAGATATTTTATCGCAGCTCTGTTTATACCAGCCAAAGCCTGGACACACAAAGGCCCATTCTTAGAAAGGATGAACAGTGATGTTTGACTCCTGAACAGTGAGTGAGGGGTGCCGACTCTCGGGAGCGGAAAATCCACGCATAACTTCACAGTCAGCCCTTAGTACCCACATCTGCCCAAGACAGTGAGTGAGGGTGCTGTGAAGGAGGCGAATCAGAGCGGGTCAGCAACCTCAGCCTGGCCCTTCTCCAGAGAGGATTAGAGGAAAGAGCAGCCAGGGCTGGGCGGTTCTGCCTGGTGAGCCTCTGGAAAGGGATCACGTGCCCTCCCGAGGGGGCAGGGTCCTGTCCCTCGGTCCCACTCCCCTGGGATCAACAGAGACAAGCCGAGGCCGCTCCAGCGGCTGTGCATCTGGCCCCTCGTCTCCTGAGGCCAAGTTCCCACGAATGTCTCAACAGGAAAGAAAGCTATCCAGTCGTTTCTCTCTGTCCTTCACTTGGTGGTAGGGATGGGGGGCGGGGGGCGCGGTAGGTGCAGAAATGAAAAAGAACAAAGTAATTCAAAATCCTTCAGCAAGGGTTTACTTAATTCAGCCTTGTAATTAAGTCTTTTTTTTTTCCCCAACACATACCAGGCCAAATTTTGATCCTTACAGTTTTCTCCCAAACTGAGAACAGATGGGCCAATGCTCAGCCTTTCTAACGAGACTATGTCCCTCTAATGAAACCACCTTTTCAGCCAGCTACACCTGACCCCGCTCTAAGCACATGGTTCCCCTTTGGAAGAGAAATCCTCAACCTCAACGGTCCCACTGGCCCACACGAACAGGCGGTGGACACTGAGACCCCTAAACCTGCCCTGGCCCCTGGGACCCCTCCGACAAGAAGCCCAGCTCCAGCCCAGCGCTGCTGTTGCTCAGTCGCTTAGTCATGTCTGACTCTTTGCAACCCCACGAACTGTAGCCTACTCGGCTGCTCTGTCCACAGAATTCTCCAGGCAAGAATGCTGGAGTGGGTTGCCATTTCCTTCTCCAGGTCAGCCCTGGGTAGCCAGTGAGAAAGCCCAGCCTGAATGAACTTCATTCATTCCACCTGGGGTATACACCCCACAGGAGTTCATGTGCGCCCCCGGATGAGCACAAGATATTTTATCGCAGCTCTGTTTATACCAGCCAAAGCCTGGACACACAAAGGCCCATTCTTAGAAAGGATGAACAGTGATGTTTGACTCCTGAACAGTGAGTGAGGGGTGCCGACTCTCGGGAGCGGAAAATCCACGCATAACTTCACAGTCAGCCCTTAGTACCCACATCTGCAGATTCAACCAACCATGGATCATGTAGCCCTGTGAGTGAATTTATTGAAAAAAATCCACATACAGGTGGATGCACACAGCTCAAAGCCATGCTCAGGGACCCACGGTGTATTTAAACAGCATGGACTTCCATGCCACAGTGAACAAGGACTGTGCCACACAACCTGAGCGACTCTTGTAAAGCTACGATTCCACTTTCAAGAAGGTCAAAACCAGTCACCAGCGACACGGTGTGAGCAGGGGTTATCTCGGTGGTCTGTGACCGGGAGGAGCCCCCAGGGAGCCCAGGGAGAGGCTGGGACCGTTCTGCAGCGTGATCTGGCCTGTGGCTGGCACGGGCATTCACAGAAGTAAAACTCCAGCACACTGGCCATCTGTCTGTGTACTTCACTGCAGTAGGCTGATGAACAGACACCTTTAAGCACCTTCTGCATGCTAAGTCCAAACTTCTGTGCTTATCTCGGGTAAGACTCTCACCCTTAAGAGCTTACAGTCCAGTAGAAGGGAAAAAAATACACTCAGATAACAATATAAAGCCAGGACTGGGAAGCAGGTAATGAGGGTGGGCCAAGGGATTGCTGGTATTACTGCTGAGTCAGGGGAAGGGGCAGATTAAACGGATCCAATGAAGGAGTTTTGCACTGCAGGCGGATTCTTTACTGTCTGAGCTCCCAAGGAAGCCCTAATGCGGGAGTTTTGGAGGCAGCCAGGCCTGAGTCCAATCCTACTTCTCATCGGCCAACCAAGACCTGACGTTTGCTCTGCTTCTTCATCCTACAGGGGAACCACAGCACTTCCTGGGACCCTGGGAGGTTCAGGCAAAGAATGCACACAGAGCGCTGGCCCGTGAGGTTTGTTATTCCTGCTGCGAGGCTGGGCCCGCTCTGTGCCAGGCACCACGGCTCACAGATGGAAGACGGGCCCTGCCCCCGACAGCTCCCAATCCCATCACGAGGAGGGCGGCCGCCACTGACCCACTCAGCAAACATCTGACAAAACGGGCTATGACCCGTTTTGCCCTAAAGGAGCCCCTTCCTGAATTCTTAGCCTCCTCGCCCAAGGACCCCATCCAAAAGTCATCCCCAATTCCTCTGCTCACGTCCTGCACCCATGGCTTCCCACAGCCAACAGGGACCCCCTCAGCTGTCCTTCAACGGACATCCGGTGCAAAGATCCTGAGTCTTTCAACCCTGCAGACAGGGACAAACGGGTTTGCCCTAAAGGAGCCCACAGCCCAGTGGGGAATCAGACACTCAGGACACAATGTAAAAGGTTTACGTGCCGACAATGGAGAGGAATGATAAAGAAGTGAGGGAGAAGCCAGTCAATCAATCTGGTTAGCTAAATGTGTTTCTGCAGAAATTTTAGAAAATGCTGGCAATAAGAAAGCCATGTTACGAGCCTTAAAGACATTGAAGTCTTTAAGGTCCCTGAAAATGGCTACAAGGCATTTTAGTGGTGGGAAAATATATGTACTGTATTTCTTTTTGTAAAGCCTCATTGTAGCTAACACTAACAACTTGGAAGTTTGCAAATTTTAGTAAAATCACATTTGTTTTTTAGGAAAAAAAGAACTGAGGGAGGAGGATGGAGGGCAGAGAGAGGTGGAAACTGAGCTGGGCCTTGCAAGGAAACAGGATTTGGGCACGCAGAGACCCTCCTGGGAGGGAGACACAGACAGCTGGAGGGAACAGCGCAACAGCATGGAGGCTCGTGGACGAACAGCTTGTGGAGGAACGGGCGACCGGTCCAGTGTGGCTCGACAAGGGGCCCCGTGAGCAGGGCCTGGGGCAGGGACTTCACTTACGTGTCAGTGGGGAAGCCCCTGAAGGTTTCAGGGGCCAGGAAGTAAGCACAGCAGAGCAGGGATTTAAACGACAAGCTAGACAACTGCGGTGCTTTGAGGGGCCAGAGGGAGGGCGCTCCATTTCTCCAGGGCTAGAGGCTGAATTTCCCCACTCTTCTGGTCCCCTTCATAAGACCCAAGCTTGCATTCTGGATCAACAGATGGCCAGGGCCCTGAGTGAGGACGGCTGACCCTTGACCTTCCCACACTGGGTAAGGGGTCAGGACACATTCCTTGTTTCTTGTTTATTCAATTGTATTCATTTTAATTTTTGAAAAAGTCACTCTTCACACGAATTGGCACTCCCAAGGCATGAGGGGTCTCCAGTGAACAGCTTCCTGGCATCACCCCCTCCCCAAAGTCGCCCCCATCACCCACGTTGGGTGCTCCCCAGAGACCCTGAGCACCTGCATAAGCAGACGTTCTTTCTACTTCCCTTCTCTCGAGACAGATCTCGCACACCAGACCCACACATCCTGCTGCCGCCTCTGCCACAGCCGTCTGTCTCGGGGATGGCTCTGTATCCATGAGAGGAGTCTCCATCTTACTCTTCACGGCTAAACAGCGGTCCAGTGAGGCCAGACCACTGTTGGTTCCTGGCCCCCTGCAGGCGGACCTTCAGGTTGCTTCCAACCTTTTGATAATAAAACTGAGGCAGCATGACAAACCTTGCACTTAAGTCACCTTGCACACAGCGAGCCTCATCGGTAGGGTAAATTCCTCGAAGCGCAACTGCTGGGTGAGAGCCTTCGAGCACCTGTGATCCTGAAAACATTGCTAGCGAGGCAGGATACGTTTTCATCGTTCACCCAAGAAAGAAGCCCAACTGCTGGGGAAAACACCGACAATGTATATTCCCGGGGATGTCCAGATGAAGAAAGAGTAGAGAAAAGCCCTGTTTTGAGCAGACAGAGAGCAGGGGCCAGGAGACGGCTCCAGACCTAGGGCAGCCCTCTAAGTCTGATCCACAAACTCACATTTCCTCACCTGCGAGTGAAGGGCCAGACCGGTTCGGCCCCCTTGGCCCTTCCCGGCACAGACAGACACTGGCCCTGGGCAGGCGGGAGTGTGGACGCAGACTGGAGTCACCACGACACCCGGCCTTAATTGGTCTCCCTGGGCAAAGGCGCCAGGGGAGGGGCGGGCAGGCCATGGAGGGTGCACAAGAAGCAGGCCTGGCGGGGAGGGCTGGGCGTGCAGAGCCTGAAATGTGGGGTGGTTCCAGTCCAGCCATCCCGAACGCGTGACATGCACCTCTGGCCACGCCCCTGCAGGAGCTGGAGGGACACCACAGCCCTGCAAGACACATCCAGGCTCCACACCATCCACTGTGTCCATCAGAGACCTGTTACATAACAGCCACGGCCACCCAACCCGCGCTCAACAGGCAGCGGCTGGCAGAGGGTGGGGCGGGCCTCTGACTGCCGCGCGTCCTCCCTGTGAGACAGGACAGCTGGGCAAACGGTCCTGGGCTTCCTCCCACCCCCACAAATCCGGCTCAACAATCTAGAACTGCAAATGGAAGAAGTGGTCTCTGCCCCAACCCAACAGGAGACACCTCCTGGCAACCCAAAGCCAGCATCCGAGAGGCGGAGGCTTGCCAGGCTTCTGGACTCCCAGCCCGCACTCCGCTCCAGCCGACTGGATGGCCAGGGACTCCTATGCATCCACTCCCATAGTCAGATGCACTGAGGTTACTGCTGTTAACATTCTTCTAACCACTGCCCAGGGCATCAGCCTTTCTTGATATTGTACAAATGCACTGTCTTGCTAAGTCCAGGCATCCATACCTACTCTTTTTTTTGGGGGCAGGTTGGGGGCGGGCGGGCCACTTCTATTGGTCTTTCATTTATCTATTTTCATCCATCTTTGTTCTTTGGCTCCTGTGGGCCTTCCATTACAGTGGCCTCTGTTGTCGCAGAGCACTGGCTCTGGGCGCATGCGCTCCAGAGCTCCAGCTCGGTAATTGGACATATCAGTCCAGCCACTCCGCAGCACATGGGATCTTCCCAGGCCAGGGATTGAACTGGCGCCCCTTGCACTGCAAGGCGGTGTCCTTACCCACTGGACCACGAGGGAAGCCCCATACCTACTCATTTTTAAAACCCACTGACTGATTCATGGAGAGATGCCCTTCTCTTCCTGGAAGTGAGGCTCTGACACCAACTGCTATGGACGAGCTTGCTCCCTCCGCTCCGCCACGCACCTGCCTGTGCCTGGGTGGGTGGTCCCCTACCTGCAAAGTCCTCCCCACGCCTCTCCACCTGCCCACCGCACTGTCAACCAGGGCCCCCAGCTCAACTGCCCTGTTCCCGGGGAATCTCAGCTCCTCAGCTCACTGGCAGGCAGGGCAGAGGGCTGCCTCCAGCCATCCCGAACGCGTGACATGCACCTCTGGCCACGCCCCTGCAGGAGCTGGAGGGACACCACAGCCCTGCAAGACACATCCAGGCTCCACACCATCCACTGTGTCCATCAGAGACCTGTTACATAACAGCCACGGCCACCCAACCCGCGCTCAACAGGCAGCGGCTGGCAGAGGGTGGGGCGGGCCTCTGACTGCCGCGCGTCCTCCCTGTGAGACAGGACAGCTGGGCAAACGGTCCTGGGCTTCCTCCCACCCCCACAAATCCGGCTCAACAATCTAGAACTGCAAATGGAAGAAGTGGTCTCTGCCCCAACCCAACAGGAGACACCTCCTGGCAACCCAAAGCCAGCATCCGAGAGGCGGAGGCTTGCCAGGCTTCTGGACTCCCAGCCCGCACTCCGCTCCAGCCGACTGGATGGCCAGGGACTCCTATGCATCCACTCCCATAGTCAGATGCACTGAGGTTACTGCTGTTAACATTCTTCTAACCACTGCCCAGGGCATCAGCCTTTCTTGATATTGTACAAATGCACTGTCTTGCTAAGTCCAGGCATCCATACCTACTCTTTTTTTTTTGGGGAGGGAGTGGGGCTGGCGGGAGGCCCACTTCTATTGGTCTTTCATTTATCTATTTTCATCCATCTTTGTTCTTTGGCTCCTGTGGGCCTTCCATTACAGTGGCCTCTGTTGTCGCAGAGCACTGGCTCTGGGCGCATGCGCTCCAGAGCTCCAGCTCGGTAATTGGACATATCAGTCCAGCCACTCCGCAGCACATGGGATCTTCCCAGGCCAGGGATTGAACTGGCGCCCCTTGCACTGCAAGGCGGTGTCCTTACCCACTGGACCACGAGGGAAGCCCCATACCTACTCATTTTTAAAACCCACTGACTGATTCATGGAGAGATGCCCTTCTCTTCCTGGAAGTGAGGCTCTGACACCAACTGCTATGGACGAGCTTGCTCCCTCCGCTCCGCCACGCACCTGCCTGTGCCTGGGTGGGTGGTCCCCTACCTGCAAAGTCCTCCCCACGCCTCTCCACCTGCCCACCGCACTGTCAACCAGGGCCCCCAGCTCAACTGCCCTGTTCCCGGGGAATCTCAGCTCCTCAGCTCACTGGCAGGCAGGGCAGAGGGCTGCCTCCTGGGGCCCCCACAGCTTCGACCTGATCCTCTGTTAACGAGCTTTCCAAGTCTAGGAAGCAACTCCACCTGCTAGGCTTCCAGTGGGCCTGGAGCCTCTCTGGGGGACAGGGCTGGGCTCGGGCAGGGGTGGGGTACTCAGAGCAGCCAGGGCACAGGATTCAAAATTGAAAACCTGGGTTTTTCCTTCCACAGGTTCTTAGGCAAATTTACCCTCCTGAGCCTCAGCCTATCCATCTATAAAACGGGTGCAAAATATCCAAGATGCCAGTGCCTTTGGGGGGATTAAATGAAATGATATTTGTGAAAAGTCATTTGCAAACGGCAAAGCCCTACACCAATCCCAGTGAGGATTAGGAATATTAGGACTAATCAGTCTGGTATCATTGAGGAGTACTAATTTCTTCACATACATCCCTTCACCAACACCTACCATTGCGCCTGCAGGCACCTGGAATGGCTGCTCATGGAACCCCAGACTCTCTGCTCGTTCTAGACGGAAATAAAATACACAGCTGCTACAGACCAGAGACCAGGAGTCTCTTTTCGCCCGGAGCTTTCCTGTAATGATGACCCAGAGGGCTTTGGTGAAGAGCCCCACCCAGCAGGATGGAAGTGCCCAGTCACCTGCTAGCAGGACAGGGTCCCCCGGGGTGCAGGCTGCCCACTGGGGCTGCAGCAGGAGAAAAATAAAGGTACGAAACTCCACACATTTTGCTCAGGATGGGGAGGCTGTCTGACCCGAAAATTCCTTTCAGGATGACAGAGGTAGTAACTTCTAGAGGTTTCACTCCACCCTCTGCTGTTCAGTCAAGGGGAAGGGACACTTATGCCCTGGGACCACCTTATGGCCCACAGATCATGTCTCCCCACCAGGAGAGACGGAAGCCTTCAGGAAGATCACCAAACAAACTGCAGCTTGGAAAAGAAGACACACACACTCACACACACACACTCACACACCCCTTTCTCCATCCATCTTCACCCGACAGTGAAGACGGGCTTTCCTTCCAGATAGGAAACCAGGCCCCTCCCCTTGGGGGTGGGAGAAGGTTCAAGGTGTTCGAACCTGGGACCTCATCTGAGCCTTGCGGCGGTCAGCAGACAGGCAGAGCGAAATGAACAGCCCACAGGCGGGCAAGTCACTGGACCGAGGTCACCACCGGGTTCTCTGACTCGGTGCGTGTGCTCTGCCTGCTTCTCACACCCTAGGGCCATCCAGAGAAATGGTGGAGACCTCCCCTTCCCCAGAGAAACCATGAAGCACCAAGGGTGCTCTGTTTCAGCACCTCTCTGATTCTTTCGTATCTACGGCTAACTTTTTCAAGGATCAATGCTTATGACCGGATGTCAGGTGAACAGGAGATAACGAAAGATGACACCTAGAAAGATTAGGCCACTTTTTAACAGGGACTATTTCTTGGTTATTGGAAATTCAGGGTGATGTTTATTCTTATCCTCCCCTCTTTTCTGTGTTCCTGGTTTATTATAATCAACGAGCACTATTTTCAAAAGCAGAGAAATCTATTGTTTTTCACAGGCTGAAACAGCGCAAGCTTCCCATGAAATACTCATTTCGCCGTGTGTGACTTTTCTAAAACACAGTAAAGCTGGAAGTGACGCACATCAGGCACAAAGGCTTTCTGGGTGGGATCTTCCCTCCCTGGTTTCCGCCGCAGAAGAGAAGGAAAAGGAGGCGACTGTGGGGCTTCCTGCCGCGGAGCCCAGGCCAGAGACCTCCGGACCATGGGACGGAGCCTGCCCCTGGGCAGACCCACAGCTGTTAATGGTACCTGTCAGCTCCTGACACAAGCTCAGTCCTAACAAACAATCCTTGCTCTGACCTGTCACTTCCCAAGAATCATTCTCGCTTTATCCTGAGTAGCAATGATGTTAAAGCCATCCAACTGCTGGCCTGTTGAGTCAAAAAGTATTTCAGCACCTACTCGGCGCAAGACATCGTGCCAGACACGGAGGCACCATCAACCCAAGACTGGAAAAACGACCAACCAGAGGCCCTGTGTCATCCTTCTAAGCTCGGCCCCCGCACAGGGTTTCAGATTCACTAAAACAGTCGCAAACAGGAATGTGAGCAAATGCTGCCTCATCCAGCGCCACCCCTCCCAGGACCTGGGGGAAGCGGGGGCCAAGCCCGAGTCCCTGATGAGAAAGCTTAGTGGCCCTGCAGCGAGGCACCCTGCACCGCAGGCCACTCGGCGGAGGTAGACGAGACAGGGAGGGAACACGAGATAACCAAAACTTGGGGGCCATCCAAATCTTCTCTCCAGGGCCCTTCACGTTGTCCTTCTTTCCCCTTCCTGTCCTCTTCAAGACCACAGTCAATTAGCACGGATGGGGGGCCTACTATGTGCTGAGTCCCAATGTCAACAGCTTTGCAGACGAAGAATTCAGAGCTCTGCCTGCAACCTGCCTCCTTACACGGTGACGACTCAAACATCACCCGGTCCAAGGAGCGCCTGCCCCACGGGGATGCCCCACGTCCCCTCAGAACACCCATGACAGCTGGAAAGACTCTCCTCGGCTGGCCTGGCTCCCTGCACGGGCACACAGGTGCGCCACACCTCTTTCCTGAATAAATTAAACAGCCCATAAGGTAAAAATGCAAGGCAGTGCTTACTGAGCACATACTACGGGCCGAACTCAGTACTGAGCACCAAGCGGACATTAGAGCATTATCACTACATGATGGTGGTACTGTTCTCACCGCTCTGTTACAGATGAGGGAAACAGAATCATCTCACCTTGCTTTTAAAGCACGGGAATTAGAACCCAGCGCCTTGTTCAAAGCCACGCAGTTAATAAGAGAATGAAGATTCAACCTCAGCTCTCAATTCTTTCTCCAGAAAGCTTGGCTTACCTCCCTCTCCCCCTGGTGCCCAGAGGGGCGCTTCTTCGTCCTACGTTCCCGGTGACCCCTTCCTGAATTCTTAGCCTCCTCGCCCAAGGACCCCATCCAAAAGTCATCCCCAATTCCTCTGCTCACGTCCTGCACCCATGGCTTCCCACAGCCAACAGGGATCCCCTCAGCTGTCCTTCAACGGACATCCGGTGCAAAGATCCTGAGTCTTTCAACCCTGCAGACAGGGACAAGCCAGGGTACTCAGCTGGCTACTCAACACCCGGCAAAGCAGGTGGCAAGGGTGGGCATCCCCTCTATGAACAGGTGGGATCGGACAGTTAAGCCCAGCGCCCGAGCCCCCTGCCCACTATGCCCCTGTACTTATAGCCCTCAGGAGCATGGGGGCCTGGAGGAAGACAGATGGGGGAAGGGAGCTGCCCCCCCAGTCCAGATCCACAGAGTGAGACGTCAGTGAGGACCTGCCAGGCCCAGGCCAGCCAGGAAGAACCCCAGTTCCAGCCTAGGGAGCCACTCCACTGCCAGGTACAGATGCCAGGGCAGAACCGCCACGACAGCAGTGAGCGCCAGAGGCCCCTCCTGAGCCACAGAGGGCTGTCAAAGCCAGACACTGCTGGAAGAACAGAAGGGAAAGGCTGCAGGGACCAAAAGGATGCCACTGACCTGAAGGAAAGCAAAAGAGAGAAAAGCCCGGTGTCCTTGGAGCGACCTGCAGGAAGGAAGGAAGGAGTAGACGCGCGAGCATACTGCCCTGGACCACACGGCTGAGGATGTCGCTTCCTTTAGAAACCTTCAGGATGCCCCATCAACTGCTCTGGGGTCAAGTTCAAACTCCTCAGCAGGGCCTTCAGAGGTCTTCACGCCCCAGGGCCCCCGTGGCCACGTCTAGGAGGCGAGGTATTTCAGGCCTCCGCACCTGTGCCGGGGCAGAGGGCAGGGACAGCGGGGGCTCCCAGGTCCGCATGGTCGACCAGCGCGGCCTCACCCTCCCAGGCTGCCTCCTCTGCAAACCGTGGCGGTAACCGTTCCCACCTCGCTGGGTGGTGGCGGATGCCACGCAAATTCATGAAAGGGCTTTGAACTGTGCCTGGCACACAGTACGTGCTTAATAAACAAGCTGTTGTTCCTATTGTCCTCCGGCTCCACTACAGACCTCTGCTTCCACCACAAGCAGAGCCCTGTCACGTATCTGTCACCCAGTGGACGGTCTCAGCCAAGCACAGCCTCGTAGGAGACACGCCCGCGACGCGGTACGATGCTGGGCACCCAGTAGGTCCTCTGCAAGTGCTCACCACACCGTGAGGGTCCGATGGCAGACCCCCTAGAGCTCTCCCAGGGCCCGGCGGCAGGCCTTCCACAGCTCACACACCAAATCCCCAGTCTCCAGGCCCAGCAGAGTGAGAAGGGCATTCACAGCTACTTGGTTTCAAAACAATGAAGGGCTGTACTCTGCCTTCCCAGGCTGCTTCCACTCCAGGGAATTTGCGGGGAGAAATGAGCACAGCAGGGGCTGGAAATAGCACAGAGCCCCTCTCGGGGAAGAGAGCACAGTTGGCCCGCCAGGAACCAGGAGAGAACCTCAAAGGCAGAGGAGGAGAAAACAGCCTCCAGACAGAAGCCCGAGCTCCGCAGAACTCGGCCAGCAGCGAACTAGGACAAGATCGCTTGCACCCACTCTGCCTGGAAGCTCTTCTCCCAGCCTCTTGGCAACCTTTGGCCAGGGTCCCCATCACATGGGAGCAAGTTACAACACCCTCCCCGCAAGGCTGCACAAAGGAACCAGGCTGCCTGCTGTCTTCTCCACCCACACGACTGGGGCCTCATGTCTGGATTGGGGTCATTGTCTATGTCCATCTTCCCAACAGACCAGAAGCCAGATAGCAGGTCTCATTCATCTTTAGAACCCTGGGTCTCTAACATAGTGCCTGGCACAGAATAGGTGCTCAGTAAGGTGTGCATGCTCAGTCCCTAAGTTAGGTCTGACCCTCGTGACCCCATGGGTTGTAGCCCACCAGGTTCCTCTGTCCATGGGATTTTCCCAGGCAAGAATACTAGAGTGGCTTGTTCTCCTAACCATAGGTCAACCCGCATCTCGCCGTGGCGGTAACCGTTCCCACCTC
Organism: Tragulus kanchil; assembly: GCA_022376925.1. Taxonomy (NCBI): domain Eukaryota; kingdom Metazoa; phylum Chordata; class Mammalia; order Artiodactyla; family Tragulidae; genus Tragulus; species Tragulus kanchil. The sequence continues at coordinate 179,848,306 of JAIOJX010000004.1, read as the reverse complement.
GCTGGGTGGTGGCGGATGCCACGCAAATTCATGAAAGGGCTTTGAACTGTGCCTGGCACACAGTACGTGCTTAATAAACAAGCTGTTGTTCCTATTGTCCTCCGGCTCCACTACAGACCTCTGCTTCCACCACAAGCAGAGCCCTGTCACGTATCTGTCACCCAGTGGACGGTCTCAGCCAAGCACAGCCTCGTAGGAGACACGCCCGCGACGCGGTACGATGCTGGGCACCCAGTAGGTCCTCTGCAAGTGCTCACCACACCGTGAGGGTCCGATGGCAGACCCCCTAGAGCTCTCCCAGGGCCCGGCGGCAGGCCTTCCACAGCTCACACACCAAATCCCCAGTCTCCAGGCCCAGCAGAGTGAGAAGGGCATTCACAGCTACTTGGTTTCAAAACAATGAAGGGCTGTACTCTGCCTTCCCAGGCTGCTTCCACTCCAGGGAATTTGCGGGGAGAAATGAGCACAGCAGGGGCTGGAAATAGCACAGAGCCCCTCTCGGGGAAGAGAGCACAGTTGGCCCGCCAGGAACCAGGAGAGAACCTCAAAGGCAGAGGAGGAGAAAACAGCCTCCAGACAGAAGCCCGAGCTCCGCAGAACTCGGCCAGCAGCGAACTAGGACAAGATCGCTTGCACCCACTCTGCCTGGAAGCTCTTCTCCCAGCCTCTTGGCAACCTTTGGCCAGGGTCCCCATCACATGGGAGCAAGTTACAACACCCTCCCCGCAAGGCTGCACAAAGGAACCAGGCTGCCTGCTGTCTTCTCCACCCACACGACTGGGGCCTCATGTCTGGATTGGGGTCATTGTCTATGTCCATCTTCCCAACAGACCAGAAGCCAGATAGCAGGTCTCATTCATCTTTAGAACCCTGGGTCTCTAACATAGTGCCTGGCACAGAATAGGTGCTCAGTAAGGTGTGCATGCTCAGTCCCTAAGTTAGGTCTGACCCTCGTGACCCCATGGGTTGTAGCCCACCAGGTTCCTCTGTCCATGGGATTTTCCCAGGCAAGAATACTAGAGTGGCTTGCCCTTTCCTCCTCCAGGGGATCTTCCATATCCAGGGATCAAACCCGCATCTCCTGCATAACCAAGAAGATTCTTTACCAGTGAGCCACCTGGGAAGCCCCACTGGGTTAAGTAACAAGGCAGCAGCAAACCCTGGCAGCCCGGCAGCCCACTCCATCCAGGCCTCCCACATACATGGACAAGGGGTCGCATGTTCCCTCTGGCTCTCAGCTTCCTCCTTAGTAAAAAGGAATAACAAACAGTTCTCTGCTCACACAGCCTGTGAGAGAATTAGCTGGGGAAACAGACAAGGAAAGCACCAAAGCATCAGAGGAATCCTAGTCACCCTTCCATTTCGGCTCAGCTCTCCCTGCCCCTTCTGCCCCAGGTTGGAGCCTTTTCTGCTGGCCGTGTGCCCCCTCCCCGGGCACTGAACCCACTCTGCCTTGCCTCTGTTGTTTTATATCTCTCACATCACGGCGATTCTAAGTTGGCTTCCCCAACTGACCTGAGGGCTCCTGAATCCCAGAGGCACCATGTGTTTGTGTTCAAAGCCTGATAAAATGGGCCCACAGGTCTCACTGCAGGGCTCTCCCACCCAGAGTCCCAGTTCTGATACACACACACACACACACACACAGAGAACCCTCCGGCAAGATGCCCTGATGTGCAGAGCCTAGGGGACCCACCAAGCACACTGGAAAGGAAAGAAGAAAGAAGGACGCTGCACACATAACCGGGGAAGGAGTCACACCTGAGACTTGCGCGTCCTGTGTGAGCTTGTTTGCCGGGCTGCACAAAGGAACCAGGCTGCCTGCTGTCTTCTCCACCACACGACTGGGGCCTCATGTCTGGATTGGGGTCATTGTCTATGTCCATCTTCCCAACAGACCAGAAGCCAGATAGCAGGTCTCATTCATCTTTAGAACCCTGGGTCTCTAACATAGTGCCTGGCACAGAATAGGTGCTCAGTAAGGTGTGCATGCTCAGTCCCTAAGTTAGGTCTGACCCTCGTGACCCCATGGGTTGTAGCCCACCAGGTTCCTCTGTCCATGGGATTTTCCCAGGCAAGAATACTAGAGTGGCTTGCCCTTTCCTCCTCCAGGGGATCTTCCATATCCAGGGATCAAACCCGCATCTCCTGCATAACCAAGAAGATTCTTTACCAGTGAGCCACCTGGGAAGCCCCACTGGGTTAAGTAACAAGGCAGCAGCAAACCCTGGCAGCCCGGCAGCCCACTCCATCCAGGCCTCCCACATACATGGACAAGGGGTCGCATGTTCCCTCTGGCTCTCAGCTTCCTCCTTAGTAAAAAGGAATAACAAACAGTTCTCTGCTCACACAGCCTGTGAGAGAATTAGCTGGGGAAACAGACAAGGAAAGCACCAAAGCATCAGAGGAATCCTAGTCACCCTTCCATTTCGGCTCAGCTCTCCCTGCCCCTTCTGCCCCAGGTTGGAGCCTTTTCTGCTGGCCGTGTGCCCCCTCCCCGGGCACTGAACCCACTCTGCCTTGCCTCTGTTGTTTTATATCTCTCACATCACGGCGATTCTAAGTTGGCTTCCCCAACTGACCTGAGGGCTCCTGAATCCCAGAGGCACCATGTGTTTGTGTTCAAAGCCTGATAAAATGGGCCCACAGGTCTCACTGCAGGGCTCTCCCACCCAGAGTCCCAGTTCTGATACACACACACACACACACACACAGAGAACCCTCCGGCAAGATGCCCTGATGTGCAGAGCCTAGGGGACCCACCAAGCACACTGGAAAGGAAAGAAGAAAGAAGGACGCTGCACACATAACCGGGGAAGGAGTCACACCTGAGACTTGCGCGTCCTGTGTGAGCTTGTTTGCCGGGCTGCCTCCGCGGCACAAGGGCCTCCAGGGCACAGATTGCTGCTTCTTTCCTTACATCAAGCACCCGGCAGTCAAATAAATAATACATGGCCTTCACCTCACGCACAGGTATCAGACGTGCAAACACCTGCTTGGCCCCACAGGGCCCTGGGTGTGTGTGTGTGTGTGTGTGTGTGTAATGCCTGGCTTCACACAACCCCAGAGGGGATAGGAGTTGGGAACTGAGACTCATGCCCACCTCTCAACCCTGTCTTCTAGCCTCGGCCTGCAGTCCATCAACACTAGATCCCAGCAGTGTTCCCAGGGAAGAAACCCAGGAGAGGGATGCACGCGCCCTAAAGCAGTCTCCGTGGACCCTTCCCCAGCTCCCTTCCCTGGAGCCCCAGGTTCCTGCCGGTGCCCCTCCGGCCCGCAGCCCTGCAGGCAAGCCGCGCACACCTTCAGGCGCGCGTCTCCGGAGGCCTCGCCAGGCCAGCCACCCTCCCAGATCGCAGCTCCCGCACAGGGACGCCCCCACTCCCTCGGCCGTGCCAGGCGCCAGCACACCCACCAGGCGCACACGATCCCGCTTGCGAAGGGCCCGTCCATCCGCCTCCCCTCTCCCCCAGCCACCCCCACGGGCAGGTCCGATTACGCTCCAGGCGCGGGCCCCGCCACGCTGGCGAGGAGGGGGCCGGGGCACACCCACGGGCGGCCCGCGACCTCGCAGGGCGGGCAGAAGGCGCAGGGCGGGCCGGGCGGGGCCCCCGCCGCCCCCGGCCTCCCCCGCCCAGCCAGCCGCCGCCGTCCCCTGCCCGCCCCGGGAGCCTGCGGCCGCCGCGGACCGCGGGACGACCCCCGGCGCGGGCCTCTCCAGATCGGAGCATCCCCTCCGCCCCCGGGCGCCCTCGGCCACCCTCCTCGAGGCCTCCAGCTCGGTGCCGGAGGGCAGAGTACCTCAGGAGCCCATGGCGGCGGCGTGTGCGGGCGACGGGCGGCAGCCGGGCCGTGAGAGCCAGGCAGGCGGACAGCCCCGCAGCCCCGAAGTCTCGCTGCCGCCGGCGCGTCCCGGCCCCGCGGAGTGCCGCCGCGGCGCGCCTGCGCACTGAGCGCGCCGCCGGGGAGGGCGGGGCGGCGGACGCGAGGCTGAGATCACCTGCCCGGCCTTAAAGGCGCTGCGGTCCCAAAGCCCTGGTGGCGGGAGCGGTCTCGGTTCTCCGGTCGCTCTCAAGCCAGTCGAGTCTCCTTCAACGCCTCCATCCGACCCCCAACGCTGCCCACCACTAAGCTTCCTGGGGTGCAGGGAGAAAGTCGTGGGCTCCAAGCCCGGTCTTGGCACTCGCTGGCTGCTTGGAACTTCACTCCTGTTAACCCTAATTCCCTCCGTTTAGGCCTGTTTGAAGATGAAAGAGTGTCTAATGGCTATAGAGTGAAGGATGCTGGTGGAATTGTGGAATGAATGTCTACTAAAGGGCTGTGTGCAGTAATCGAAATGAAATTGCAAAGGAGAGGAAAAGGTTTTTCTTCCCACTTCACTTAGCTCCACCTCGCTGTAGGTAGCCTAACTAGCAAATTCTTCAGATATCATTCAAACTGCCCAGCTCCTGTCTCTGTGCCAGGTCCACACCCAGCTCAGTTTCACTGAAACACAGAAAAGTCATGGCTTTAGTGTATTCAAGAGCCCTACATTTATTTCTTTTCTCAGCCCAGACTCCTCCCCTGAATTCTGCACTCAACACCTCATGCTCAGAGGTCCTAGAGGATCTCAAAGTCAGCCTGTCCCCAGCAGAACCATCTCCTCTCAAACTGCAGAGACCTGCACTCGGGCAGCCCACCCACAACAGCAGAGAGCGACTCCACCCCTCCAGGCCCCAGCCCAGAGCAGAGCTCCGGGAGTTCCCCGTGGATCCTTCCTCTCACCCCCTTCCCCATGGATCCTTCCTCTCACCCCCTTCCCCACTAGGCCAGGAAATTATGTTAGCTATACCCGCAAAATTTGTCTAGACTCTGACCACTTCCACCCCATCTCCACTGCTACCAACCGCCTCACCCTTTCTGTCCAGGATTATTGCAGTATTCTTGTTATGGACTGAAGGTTTATATCCCCCCAAATTTATATGCTGAAATCCTAATGTAACCGCTGTTAGTGGGAGCTGGGGAGCTGGGAGGTGCTTAGGTCTTATGGGTGGAGCCTTCATGAATGGGATTAAAAAAGAGACCCAGGAGAACTTTCTAGCCTTCTTTCTGCCACCTGAGAATTTAGAAAGACGTTGACAGTTTATAGCCCCAAAGAAGGCCCTCACCCAGAGCCTATCAGGCCGGCAAGCAACCTGCTCTTGGACTTCCAGCCTGAAGAACTGTAAGAAGTAAATGTTTGTTGTTGATAAGCCACCCAGTCCATGGCAATCTAGTACACCAGCCCAAACTAACCAGGATTATTGCAATGTTTTCCTAACCTGTTCCCCTTTTTCCAGCCTTGCCCGGTGCCTATTTCAATGCTGGAGCGAGAAGACTTTTCTTTTATATATTTCTTGGGTTTTGTGAATTTTTGTGTGTGTGTGTGTGATGTGAACCATTTTTAGATCTTTATTACATTTGTTACAGTATTGTTTCTGTTGTGTGGCCATGAGGCCTGTGGGGCACTATCTCCCCAACCAGGCACTGAGCCCACCCCTGCCCATACCCCTGCACTGGAAGGCAAAGTCCTAACCACTGGACCACCAGGGAAGTTCCCAGAGGGAGTCTTTTAAAGTCTGACTCAGAACATGGCATTCCTTTGCGCAAAGCTTTCCATCAGCTACCAGTTCACTCTGAGTAAAAGCCAAAGTCCCTGAAGATCACTGCTTCGTCTTGCGTCGTCTAACACTATACGTGCCCAGCCATGTCTGACCTCATCTCCTCTGCTGCTTTCCCTCTACGCTGACACCTTGCTGCTTCTAGAGCAAATGAGGCCTCGGCTTCAAGTCGTTTTCACTGGCTATTCCCTATGATGGGGCTGCTGTTCCCTTAGATAGCTTTGGCTGTTCCCCAGTGGCTCGAAGGTAGAGAATCGGCCTGTAATGCAGAAGATGCAGCAGGAGCTGTGGATTCCACCTCTGGGTCAGGAAGCTCCCCTGGAGAAGGGCATGGCAGATCACTCCAGTCTTCTTGCCTGGGAAAGCCCATGGACAGAGGAGCCTGGTGAGCTACAGTCCGTGGGATCACAAAAGAGTCAGACACGACTGAGCAGCGAAACACACACACAGATACCTGAGTGCTTCCTCCTTCACTTCTTCATGGGTTTACCGACATGTTCCCCACTCAGCGAGCCTGCTTTGACCACCCTCGTAAACCTGACATCCCCCTTACCTGCAGTCCTGACTCCCCCTTTCCATGGTCTAGTTTTTCCCACATCACTTAATTCCATTATAATCTAGTTGGCCTGTTTTACGGTTTGTCTTCCACGGGTAAAACATAAATGCTAGAAGAACAAAGATTCTGTCCTTCTCGTTTTGTGATATAAACCCAATACTTCGTACAAGGCCTGGTAGAGAGAACACGCTCAAAAAAATATTTGTAGCATGAACAAAGATCCTCTAGAGAGAGTCTTCTAGACAAATTCCTTCCCAGCCTCCAGGTAGGAAGTTGCTCAGGGCGTTCCCAGAACACAGACAAGGTTTATCATCAATTGCATCATCTTCATCTGTTCCTGATTCCTGATTCCCTCTCCCCACACAGGAGCTCCTCCAGGGCAAAGTCCTTGTCTCAGGATCTTGTGCTTAGCACGAAAACCTAGAAGCCAAACACTATCTGACATCCAGAGCTGTCAGACCAAACCACGCCCTAAGTCAAGGTCTTAGTCCCTGTTCATCAAGGGCTCTTTGAGCAAAGCTTTCCATCAGCTACCAGTTCACTCTGAGTAAAAGCCAAAGTCCCTGAAGATCACTGCTTCGTCTTGCGTCGTCTAACACTATACGTGCCCAGCCATGTCTGACCTCATCTCCTCTGCTGCTTTCCCTCTACGCTGACACCTTGCTGCTTCTAGAGCAAATGAGGCCTCGGCTTCAAGTCGTTTTCACTGGCTATTCCCTATGATGGGGCTGCTGTTCCCTTAGATAGCTTTGGCTGTTCCCCAGTGGCTCGAAGGTAGAGAATCGGCCTGTAATGCAGAAGATGCAGCAGGAGCTGTGGATTCCACCTCTGGGTCAGGAAGCTCCCCTGGAGAAGGGCATGGCAGATCACTCCAGTCTTCTTGCCTGGGAAAGCCCATGGACAGAGGAGCCTGGTGAGCTACAGTCCGTGGGATCACAAAAGAGTCAGACACGACTGAGCAGCGAAACACACACACAGATACCTGAGTGCTTCCTCCTTCACTTCTTCATGGGTTTACCGACATGTTCCCCACTCAGCGAGCCTGCTTTGACCACCCTCGTAAACCTGACATCCCCCTTACCTGCAGTCCTGACTCCCCCTTTCCATGGTCTAGTTTTTCCCACATCACTTAATTCCATTATAATCTAGTTGGCCTGTTTTACGGTTTGTCTTCCACGGGTAAAACATAAATGCTAGAAGAACAAAGATTCTGTCCTTCTCGTTTTGTGATATAAACCCAATACTTCGTACAAGGCCTGGTAGAGAGAACACGCTCAAAAAAATATTTGTAGCATGAACAAAGATCCTCTAGAGAGAGTCTTCTAGACAAATTCCTTCCCAGCCTCCAGGTAGGAAGTTGCTCAGGGCGTTCCCAGAACACAGACAAGGTTTATCATCAATTGCATCATCTTCATCTGTTCCTGATTCCTGATTCCCTCTCCCCACACAGGAGCTCCTCCAGGGCAAAGTCCTTGTCTCAGGATCTTGTGCTTAGCACGAAAACCTAGAAGCCAAACACTATCTGACATCCAGAGCTGTCAGACCAAACCACGCCCTAAGTCAAGGTCTTAGTCCCTGTTCATCAAGGGCGCTCTTTGAGTTTCAATTTACAGAGGCCCCCTGCTGGCAGGGGCCGAGGCAGATGGTGGGTATTTTTAGGTTTGGGTTGCCCAGAAAGGGGTCCAAACACAGAAAGCCACCTGGCTTGATTGACGCGGCAGGTCGGCAGCAGGTGGCACTGGGAGCCCTTGCTGGTTGGCTCCCTGCCTTTCCTCATCCTCTCCCTAGGCTGTCTGATTTAGAAGATAAGTGTTTTCCTCCTCTGTCACCTCCCTACTCCCTGCGAATTCCCACTCACCCTGGCTCAAAGCTGTTACTCACATCCATTCCCTCTCCCTTCCATGCCCGAGCCACTGTCCTGGTTCAGGTCCCCTTGGTGGTGGTGGTTTAGGCGCTCCGTCGTGCCCAGCTCTTTGTGACCCTTTGGACTGTAGCCTGCCAGGCTCCTCTGTCCATGGGATGTTCCACGCAAGAATAGTGGAGAGGGTTGCCATTTCCTTCTCCAGGCGAACTTCCTTGCAGGCAGGTTCTTTACCAACCGAGCCACCACGGAAACCCTGGTCCCCTTCATTCTGGCTAAAAATCACAGTTCCCCAGCCCACCAGGCACTGTAATCCCTGCCCACTGACCACAGGAGAAGGCTTTCTCCACCTCAAGCGATCAGCTTCCTTTCAGAGGCCGAATCCGATGTGATCTCTTGGTTCTTTCTAGAGTCCCACCTCCCTGCCTCTTCCCTCCCCCATTCTGTTTTAATTAGTTTCTCTCCAGCAACAATGACAAAAAATCACAAACAATCTGAAACTCCTCACAGAATAATTAAGTAATTATGGTAGATCCACACAATGGAAAAAAATTCCTTCCCAGCCTCCAGGTAGGAAGTTGCTCAGGGCGTTCCCAGAACACAGACAAGGTTTATCATCAATTGCATCATCTTCATCTGTTCCTGATTCCTGATTCCCTCTCCCCACACAGGAGCTCCTCCAGGGCAAAGTCCTTGTCTCAGGATCTTGTGCTTAGCACGAAAACCTAGAAGCCAAACACTATCTGACATCCAGAGCTGTCAGACCAAACCACGCCCTAAGTCAAGGTCTTAGTCCCTGTTCATCAAGGGCGCTCTTTGAGTTTCAATTTACAGAGGCCCCCTGCTGGCAGGGGCCGAGGCAGATGGTGGGTATTTTTAGGTTTGGGTTGCCCAGAAAGGGGTCCAAACACAGAAAGCCACCTGGCTTGATTGACGCGGCAGGTCGGCAGCAGGTGGCACTGGGAGCCCTTGCTGGTTGGCTCCCTGCCTTTCCTCATCCTCTCCCTAGGCTGTCTGATTTAGAAGATAAGTGTTTTCCTCCTCTGTCACCTCCCTACTCCCTGCGAATTCCCACTCACCCTGGCTCAAAGCTGTTACTCACATCCATTCCCTCTCCCTTCCATGCCCGAGCCACTGTCCTGGTTCAGGTCCCCTTGGTGGTGGTGGTTTAGGCGCTCCGTCGTGCCCAGCTCTTTGTGACCCTTTGGACTGTAGCCTGCCAGGCTCCTCTGTCCATGGGATGTTCCACGCAAGAATAGTGGAGAGGGTTGCCATTTCCTTCTCCAGGCGAACTTCCTTGCAGGCAGGTTCTTTACCAACCGAGCCACCACGGAAACCCTGGTCCCCTTCATTCTGGCTAAAAATCACAGTTCCCCAGCCCACCAGGCACTGTAATCCCTGCCCACTGACCACAGGAGAAGGCTTTCTCCACCTCAAGCGATCAGCTTCCTTTCAGAGGCCGAATCCGATGTGATCTCTTGGTTCTTTCTAGAGTCCCACCTCCCTGCCTCTTCCCTCCCCCATTCTGTTTTAATTAGTTTCTCTCCAGCAACAATGACAAAAAATCACAAACAATCTGAAACTCCTCACAGAATAATTAAGTAATTATGGTAGATCCACACAATGGTATATGGTGCAAATATCAGAACAGCCTCTTTACAACAAGGGAGCAATGATTAGGAAGAATACTAATCAGAAAAGATAGTAATAAATTTGCATGACAGCCTGATCTGAACTCTGTAGAAAAAAAATTAAGTCTTAGACGAAAGATTGGAAGGAAATATAACTAACAGTGGGTCCCACTAAGTGGCAAGAATATGAATACTAAATTAGCTTCTCTCTTTCTCTCCCTCTTTCTCTTTTATTTAATTTTTGCTTGCATTTTCCAAAGTGTGCAACGTTTTCCAAATAAGAAAAAAGGTTGTTTAAAGAAATGGTTTGTAGTTCTCTTTTGTTTTCTTCTCTCTGCATTCATTTCAGTTGACTGCATCTGGCTCCCCCACCAGACTAAGGGCCTCTCGAGGGGGATAGGGACCAGGTTGGATTATCTCTGATCCCAAATCCACTCGTAGCATCTGCAGGTGTGCTGAGAAAGAGAGAGCCAGGGCCTCCGAGGCGCTAGCTGATGAGTGGCCTAGAGCCCAGTGCACTCCAGATCCATTTACCTGCAGTCTCTGAGTCTCCCACTTATCTCTGAGGATGCTGTGGGAGCCCTGGCCAGGTGCCCTGGAAGAGGCAGCGTGGTATGGCAGGCAGAGTCTAGGGCCAGCTCCACTTATTTCCTAGCAGGATGATCTTAGGCCTGTGGCTTCGCCTCTCAGAGGCTCAGTTTCCCCATCAATACGGAGGAAAGTGTCGACATGGGATTTTGCTATAGTCTGTAGCCTGGGGCCCAACTAACTTGGTACCTGAGTTGAGTCTATTTAGTTGCAGTGTACTAAAACCCAATTCAAGCTGAGTTTAAAAAGGAAAAAGAAAGACAGGGAAAAAAGAAAGCGAATTTAAGTGCTCGCTTAATAAAGGCGGAGCTGGATTTGAGGCCTCACACACTGTTCATTAAGACACTATTTCCCTACTCTCTTGGGGCGGGGAGGGAGGGCTCATTCCCAGATGGTCTGTCCCCACTACTGCAAACAGAATACCTTTCCTTTTGTTGTTTTTCAGTCACTCAGCTATTTCCAACTCTTTGCGACCCCCTGAACTGTAGCATGCCAGACTTCCCGGTCCCTCATCGTCTCTGAAAGTTTGCTCAAGTTCATGCTCACTGAGTAGGTGATGCCATCCAGCCATCTCATCCTCTGTCATCCCCTTCTCCTTTTGCCTTTTATTTTTCCCAGAATCAGGGTCTCTTCCAATGAGTCATCTATTTGTATCAGGTGAAACAAAGTATTGGAGCTTCAGCTTCAGCATCAGTCCTTACAATGAATATTCAGGGTTGATTTCCTTTAGGGCTGACTGATTTGATCTCCTTGATGTTCACCGGACTCTCAAGAGTCTTCTCCAGCACCACAGTTCAAAAGATCAATTCTGGGCTTCCCTGGTGGCTCAGTGGTAAAGAGTTTGCCTGCCAATGCAGGAGACACAAGTTCAATCCCTGATCTGGGACGATCTCACTTGCTGAGGAGCAGCTAAGCCCGTGAGCCACACCTATTGAGCCCATGTGCCACAACTGCTGAAGTCCATCCGCCCTAGAGCCCGAATTCCACAACAGGAAAAGTCATCACAATAAGAAGCCTGCTCACCTCACCTGGAGAGTAGCCCCCACTCCCTGCAACTAGAGAAGAGCCTGCAGAGGCAGTGAAAACGCAGAACAGTCAAAAATAAAATTTAAAAAAAAGATCAATTCTTCAGCACTCAGTCTTCTTTATGGTCCAGCTCTCAACATCTGTACATGACTACTGGAAAACCGATAATATCTTTCCTAAGAATTAGGGATGTTCTGTTCTATAGTTGCCTCTGATTGGCCCATCTTGGGTCACTTTCTCATCTCTGAGCCAATCCCTGGAGCCAGGAGCTGCAGTGTTCCAATCGGCCGGGCCTGGGTCAGTGGCCCTGCCCCTGGAACCAATGGAAAGAGTCAGTTTCTACTAAATGGAAGGCACCGAGAGGGAGGATGAAATCCTTAAAGAAAATGGGGTGTCCTGACCTAAAGAGTCCTGGAGGACTGTTAGGGAGGAAAAAGGGAGTTTATGTGGCTCTCCCAGGTCCCCCGGAAAGGACGATCGGGGACAGGGCAGCAGTGCAGCCTCAACCAGAGCAGAGATGGAGGGAACAGGCGAGCCATTTGGATGTGGTGGCTCTTTGGAGGCCTTTCGCCTGTGCGGTGGCCAGACTGCCTGGTTTAAATCCAGATCCACCACTTACAGTCTGTGAGCCTTTGAGCAAATCTCTTCCCTTCTCTGAGTCAGGTTTTCCATCCACCATCTATCTTGTCATCCCCTTCTTTTTGCTTTATTTTCCCAGAATCAGGGTCTCTTCCAATGAGTCATCTATTTGTATCAGGTGAAACAAAGTATTGGAGCTTCAGCTTCAGCATCAGTCCTTACAATGAATATTCAGGGTTGATTTCCTTTAGGGCTGACTGATTTGATCTCCTTGATGTTCACCGGACTCTCAAGAGTCTTCTCCAGCACCACAGTTCAAAAGATCAATTCTGGGCTTCCCTGGTGGCTCAGTGGTAAAGAGTTTGCCTGCCAATGCAGGAGACACAAGTTCAATCCCTGATCTGGGACGATCTCACTTGCTGAGGAGCAGCTAAGCCCGTGAGCCACACCTATTGAGCCCATGTGCCACAACTGCTGAAGTCCATCCGCCCTAGAGCCCGAATTCCACAACAGGAAAAGTCATCACAATAAGAAGCCTGCTCACCTCACCTGGAGAGTAGCCCCCACTCCCTGCAACTAGAGAAGAGCCTGCAGAGGCAGTGAAACGCAGAACAGTCAAAAATAAAATTTAAAAAAAAGATCAATTCTTCAGCACTCAGTCTTCTTTATGGTCCAGCTCTCAACATCTGTACATGACTACTGGAAAACCGATAATATCTTTCCTAAGAATTAGGGATGTTCTGTTCTATAGTTGCCTCTGATTGGCCCATCTTGGGTCACTTTCTCATCTCTGAGCCAATCCCTGGAGCCAGGAGCTGCAGTGTTCCAATCGGCCGGGCCTGGGTCAGTGGCCCTGCCCCTGGAACCAATGGAAAGAGTCAGTTTCTACTAAATGGAAGGCACCGAGAGGGAGGATGAAATCCTTAAAGAAAATGGGGTGTCCTGACCTAAAGAGTCCTGGAGGACTGTTAGGGAGGAAAAAGGGAGTTTATGTGGCTCTCCCAGGTCCCCCGGAAAGGACGATCGGGGACAGGGCAGCAGTGCAGCCTCAACCAGAGCAGAGATGGAGGGAACAGGCGAGCCATTTGGATGTGGTGGCTCTTTGGAGGCCTTTCGCCTGTGCGGTGGCCAGACTGCCTGGTTTAAATCCAGATCCACCACTTACAGTCTGTGAGCCTTTGAGCAAATCTCTTCCCTTCTCTGAGTCTCAGTTTCTCCGTCTGTAAAATGGACTACTAACCATACCATCAGACCTTCCCTAGGGGCTTAATGGTAAAGAATCTGACTGCAATGCAGGAGTTGCAGGAGATGTGGGTTCAATCCCTGGCTCAGAAAGATCCCTGGGAGGAGGCCATGGCAACCCACTCCAGTATTGCTGCCCAGAGAATCCCACGGATAGAGGAGCCTGGTGGTCTATAGACTGGGGTCGCGAAGAGTCGGACACGACTGAAGCGACTGAGCATGAGCAACCATCCCATCATTTCAGGGCTGAGGTGGCAATGAAATAGCACCAGGAAGGCTGTGGGCCCAGGGCCGGGCATGCTGCAACGACTCAGGAAGTGCTGGGTGTATCTGTTTCTAGGCCACGCCTCACCAGCGAGTGAGATCTCATTTCCCCGACTAGGGATCAAACCCTCACCCCTGCACTGGCATTGCTGAGTCTTAACCTCTGGACTGCCAGGGAAGTCCCCAAGAAAGCACTGTTCTTAATATCTAGAAATAGAAATAGTAAGAAAGCCTTTCCTGAAAGTCCTGTTGGCAACTGAAGTGTAAACAGGCCCAGTTGGGCCGCCTTTGATGAACCTGCTGCAAACTCGGCATCAGCAGCTCTGTTCCCAGCAGCCAGCGTGTATCTGGCATCAGGGCCTTGTTGCCGCTCCCATCACCTGGACCCGCTTCTTCTCACACCCTTTCCTTCCTTAATTTCTGCCCCTCCCTCAGGTCCCTGATAAAATGTCAATTCCCCTGGATATGTCTTTAAGTGGAGAAAAGAAAACAGCGTACAGAACAGTATGTATTTAGATGTATCACTGATGCAAATGTATGTATGTACGTCTATGTGTGTGTGTGTGTGTGTGTGTGTTTATGATTTAAAATGCATAGTAGATACTGAGCCTGTGCTCTACAGTCCGTAAGCTGCAAGTGCGGAGCCTGCGGGCGGCACCTATTGAAGCCGAATGCCCAAGAACCCGTGCTCCCCAACAAGAGAAGCCACCACCATGAGAAGCCCACGCTCAGCAACTAGAGCGTAGCCCCTGCTCACCACAACTAGGGAATGCCTGCCCACAGCAATGAAGATTCAGGACAGCCAAAAATAAATATGTCAAAAAAAAAAGAAGAAAGTAAGGAATTCCCTGGTAGCCCAGTAGCTAGGACTCTGTGCTTTCGCTGCGGAGGATGTGGGTTCAGTCCCTGGTTGGGGAATCAAGATCCCGCAAGCCATGCAGTATAGCCAAAAAATAAAATAAATAAAAGTGAATAAAATACATCGTAATTTTCTGGAATTCAGACGAATGGGCACTCACACGGACAGAGGGCAAACAAGGCCGAGGTCTTAGTCATCTTTGCTCAGAACGTGACACACGGGGCCGTCGGCTTCTCACAGCTGCGCTGCACTGAGCGGTTGCTCCGTGGCAGGCTGTGGACTAGGCTCTTTATTGTCTCAAAAGCAGCAGTGACTGCCGAGTGGCCATGAGGAAGCGGAGGCACCGACAGGCATCGTTACCTGGCCGAGGTCAAACCTGAGCAGTCCAGCACACAGGGGGCCCTAGTGGTCCTGGTTGTTTTCTTTCTTTCTTTCTTTTTTAATGAACTCATATTTGTGAGGAGTGAGGAGAATTCTTTCTATTTATTTGTTTATTTATTAGTCTTTCCCCTGTCATTGAGGCAGGAGGGCTTAATTGCCTAAGTCATGTGGGATCTTAGTTCCCAGACCAGAGATCAGACCTGTGTGCTCTGCATTGGAAGGCATATTCTTTAACCACTGGACCACCAGGGAGGTCCCATCCTGGGTTTATTAAATGAACCCAGGACCCACATCAGCCCCACAGAGAACTAGGGCAAATCAGCCAGCAAGAGAAAATGCTTCCTACGGGGATGGTGATCAGCAGCAGGCAGAAATAAGACCACTCCTGCCGTCTAATATGTGTGTGTGTATGGTGCTGTTTGTGAATTTCGATGTGGCTTGTGATGGGTTTACAGGTTTCTGTGAAAAGATCCTAAGGTGGAGAGACAGGGAGAAGGAGCTTCCTCCTTCTGTCACACACAAACGCACACCCCTGTGCCTCCAGCAAAGGTGAGTGAGTCCACTTCCAGCTGCCCTAGCCAAAACAAACATGCAAATGAAAACAAAGAGAAGGATTTACTGCCAGTCTCCTTGAAATCACTAGGGACTTGTTTGAGATTCTCTACGAAAACCCAGGTTGCAGCCCACTATCCTGAGCACTGCAAACAGAAAGGAAGGTCTCCTCAGGGACATGCAGGAGTTGGGGACAAGGTTCCTGAGAAAAAAGGGGGGGTTCTTTAAGTGAGGTTGGGGAATCAAGATCCATAAGCCGTGCAGTATAGCCAAAAAATAAAATAAATAAAAGTGAATAAAATACATCGTAATTTTCTGGAATTCAGACGAATGGGCACTCACACGGACAGAGGGCAAACAAGGCCGAGGTCTTAGTCATCTTTGCTCAGAACGTGACACACGGGGCCGTCGGCTTCTCACAGCTGCGCTGCACTGAGCGGTTGCTCCGTGGCAGGCTGTGGACTAGGCTCTTTATTGTCTCAAAAGCAGCAGTGACTGCCGAGTGGCCATGAGGAAGCGGAGGCACCGACAGGCATCGTTACCTGGCCGAGGTCAAACCTGAGCAGTCCAGCACACAGGGGGCCCTAGTGGTCCTGGTTGTTTTCTTTTCTTTCTTTCTTTTTTAATGAACTCATATTTGTGAGGAGTGAGGAGAATTCTTTCTATTTATTTGTTTATTTATTAGTCTTTCCCCTGTCATTGAGGCAGGAGGGCTTAATTGCCTAAGTCATGTGGGATCTTAGTTCCCAGACCAGAGATCAGACCTGTGTGCTCTGCATTGGAAGGCATATTCTTTAACCACTGGACCACCAGGGAGGTCCCATCCTGGGTTTATTAAATGAACCCAGGACCCACATCAGCCCCACAGAGAACTAGGGCAAATCAGCCAGCAAGAGAAAATGCTTCCTACGGGGATGGTGATCAGCAGCAGGCAGAAATAAGACCACTCCTGCCGTCTAATATGTGTGTGTGTATGGTGCTGTTTGTGAATTTCGATGTGGCTTGTGATGGGTTTACAGGTTTCTGTGAAAAGATCCTAAGGTGGAGAGACAGGGAGAAGGAGCTTCCTCCTTCTGTCACACACAAACGCACACCCCTGTGCCTCCAGCAAAGGTGAGTGAGTCCACTTCCAGCTGCCCTAGCCAAAACAAACATGCAAATGAAAACAAAGAGAAGGATTTACTGCCAGTCTCCTTGAAATCACTAGGGACTTGTTTGAGATTCTCTACGAAAACCCAGGTTGCTGCCCACTATCCTGAGCACTGCAAACGGGAAAGGAAGGTCCTGCCACAGGTCAGGGACATGCAGGAGTTGGGGAGGCTAGGTCCAGGGGTTCCTGAGAAAGTCTTTAATGAGAGGGAGGGAGGAGAAGCCCTGAGTCCCAGCTTCAGAGCCGCAGTGACTCAGTAAACCTGGAGGGGATGACTTGGAAGGGGCGGCACCTGAATCATAGGTGCTTTGAAGATGCAGAGATGAAAGGTCTTGGGAGGCGTCATTCCCTGAGACGCAGTTCTCCCAGGGGCCTGCAGGAGCCCAAGGTACTGTCTGCAGGGATCTGATGTGGGGGTCCCCCGTGGGGCTTTCTTAAAGGGGCAGAGCTGAGCCTCTGTTCCCTTCACCCCGTTCCCTTCACCCCAGCTGCTGGCTGGACTGCTCCGGTATCCCATCAGTGCCTCCTCAGTGAAGCCAGGCTTCAGCAGTGCAGCTTCCTGAACCTCTCCAGGCTACAGGACGTGGCCTCACGGGGGACAGCTGGGAAGACAGGAAGATTGCTGTTGGTGCCTCAAGGCTGGCGTGGAGGGGAGAATGGCGGGATGGGAGCAGGCCAGAGGAAGAGGAGGATGGGAAGGAGGCTCTGTGTCACCATGGCAACACTTCCCTGCTCACTAGACCCCTTCTCCCTCACCAAGCCACCAACAGCCAGGAGAGCAGACCCCAGACACTGTGGCTTGAGCGAGGGTAGCTGTCTGGTGACCGGGCAGCTGGAGGCTGGAGGCTGGAGTGCGTTTACTTCGACTGGATGATGAGATGGGTTCCCATGGGCACCGGGGTGGCAGGCCTTGGGAAGGAGGATGTGACGTGAGGGCTCAGCGTTCTCAGCTGTAACGCTTCCCATCTCCGGTTCTGACACAGAGCACCGGTCGGGGAGGGGGCCGAGGGAAGGAGAGAGGCTATAGGAATAGAGGCTCTCCCCTTTGCTAGAGCTGGGCTGGCGTGGCTTCCCCTGGAGCTGACGGCGGGGCTCTACCTGATCCACTGCCCCGTGGGAGGCCGCGGACTGCGGCAGGTGGGTGGAAAGGGTTGGGGTGGCGGAGCATCAGAACACGGGTAGGAAGCAGGCGGGGGTACCACCGACAGGAAGTGATGGAACCAAGTTCAGAGGAAGCCTGGTCCTTCTCGTCCTCCCAGACCGCATTCTCCAGGTCTCTCCTCTATCTCCTCCTCCAAACCTTCTGCCATCCTGTCTTCAAACTCCTTCCTCAAGGTTCTTTCAGAGCCAAACGAGAGCAGACCTCTTGGATCCTCAAAACCACCTACCCCCACACTGCAGCCCGTTGCCTCTTTCCCCACTCTGCCCCCACCGCCTCAGACCAAAGCTCACCTGTCGGGTTTCATGAGAGCGGTCACCTGTGTGTGTGTGAGGGGCAAGGTGGCCCAGGTGGCCAGGGGCATTGGGGAGCTTGCTGGGGTTCTGACATTGCCCACATCTGTACCAGGTGGTCATTGCTGCTGCTGCTCCTGCTGCTTAGTTGCTTCAGTCCTGTCTGACGCTGTGCGACTCTATGGACTGTAGCCCGCCAGGCGCCTCTGTCCATGGGATTCTCCAGCAAAGAGTGCCGGAGTGGTTACCAGACCCTCCTCCAAGGGATCTTCCCAACCCAGAGACCGAACCCAGGTCTCCTGCATTGCAGACGGATTCTTTATTGGGCCACTAGGGAAGCCCCAGTGGTGATTACACAGGTTCATATGGACAGGTCAGAAGCTATGGATCCGTGTAGAGTTAAGATATGTGCATTTTGCTATAGCTAAATTATACTTCAATGCTTAAAAAAAAAGAACTTGGAGGAAATGCTCAGTAAATGGAAATGTTTCTTGCCAGTCCTCTTTCCTCTGCTCTGTTGCTTTGAGCCGCTGACCATCCCCTCTCCCCTGATGCCTCGCCCCCAGCTGCACTCCTCCCTCCCTGGATGAGCCCCCTGGGTTTCCGGGCATGGACTTGATTCCCGTCAGTGGTCCCATGGTGCTCCCAGGCTCCCACACGGCAACCTCAGGGCCTCTGACTCCTCCCTGCCAGTCCGCTAAGAGCAGTTCTGAAATGGTTCAGTCATCCTTGCCTTCTGGATGCCTCCTGCCTGGACTGTAACCACAGCTCCCTAACCCTTCTCGCTGCCTCGTGTCTCCACCCTCCAGTCTCCCTCGCCACTGCTGCCAAATTCCTGTTCCTCAAGTTCACACCCGTCATGCCCTCTTCTCTAATCAGCCCTCCCCTGCGCCATGCAGGTGCTGGTGGATGGAAGGCAGGTCAGTGGGCTCGGACCTCTACCTCCTCCAGCCTTGGCAGCCGGTGTAGCTCTCTTCTCCCCCTCTGAGCTTGGAACTCTGGGTGGGCAGCAAGGTAGTTCATACCTCTGGGCCTTTGCACATGCTGTTTCCTCTGTTGGAAATGACTGACTCCGCCCTTCCTCTCTGCAACCCCAGGCCACCGCCACCTAGTAAATAGCTCACATTTCAAAAGGTCAAGTATCTGAACACCTTCCTGACACATTTGTCCCTCTTTCGTCCCTGGTTCGCACTGCGTATCTCACACTGGATGTTGGACTGGGATGAGCCATTAGGCTAACCTGAATCTTTCCTCTGACTTAGGCCCTAAGGAGCTAAAGAGACATCTTGTGTTTGAGACGTGCAGTTACCACTACTGAGCACTTACAAGGCACCTGACTAGAGTGACGGTTAAGAGCATGGGCCAGGGCTTCCCTGGTGGTCCAGTGGGTAAAGAGCCTGCCTTGCACTGCAAGGGGCACTGGTTTGATCCCTGGTCCGGGAAGATGCTGTGGAGCAGCTGGACCGGTGTGTCCAATTACAAGCCGGTGCTTTGGAAAGCATGTGCCCAGAGCCACTGCTCTGCAACGAGAGAGGCCACTGCAATGGGAGGCCCACACAGGCCAAAGAACAAAGACAGATGAATATAGATAAATGAAAGACCAATAGATGTGTCCAAAAAGAAAAAAAAAAACAGCTATATATATATAAAAGAAATGTAAAGAGGCCAAAATTAAAATATGATGCCCCTGGGTTTTCCGGGCATGGACTTGATTCCCGTCAGTGGTCCCATGGTGCTCCCAGGCTCCCACACGGCAACCTCAGGGCCTCTGACTCCTCCCTGCCAGTCCGCTAAGAGCAGTTCTGAAATGGTTCAGTCATCCTTGCCTTCTGGATGCCTCCTGCCTGGACTGTAACCACAGCTCCCTAACCCTTCTCGCTGCCTCGTGTCTCCACCCTCCAGTCTCCCTCGCCACTGCTGCCAAATTCCTGTTCCTCAAGTTCACACCCGTCATGCCCTCTTCTCTAATCAGCCCTCCCCTGCGCCATGCAGGTGCTGGTGGATGGAAGGCAGGTCAGTGGGCTCGGACCTCTACCTCCTCCAGCCTTGGCAGCCGGTGTAGCTCTCTTCTCCCCCTCTGAGCTTGGAACTCTGGGTGGGCAGCAAGGTAGTTCATACCTCTGGGCCTTTGCACATGCTGTTTCCTCTGTTGGAAATGACTGACTCCGCCCTTCCTCTCTGCAACCCCAGGCCACCGCCACCTAGTAAATAGCTCACATTTCAAAAGGTCAAGTATCTGAACACCTTCCTGACACATTTGTCCCTCTTTTCGTCCCTGGTTACTTCGTATCTCACACTGGATGTTGGACTGGGATGAGCCATTAGGCTAACCTGAATCTTTCCTCTGACTTAGGCCCTAAGGAGCTAAAGAGACATCTTGTGTTTGAGACGTGCAGTTACCACTACTGAGCACTTACAAGGCACCTGACTAGAGTGACGGTTAAGAGCATGGGCCAGGGCTTCCCTGGTGGTCCAGTGGGTAAAGAGCCTGCCTTGCACTGCAAGGGGCACTGGTTTGATCCCTGGTCCGGGAAGATGCTGTGGAGCAGCTGGACCGGTGTGTCCAATTACAAGCCGGTGCTTTGGAAAGCATGTGCCCAGAGCCACTGCTCTGCAACGAGAGAGGCCACTGCAATGGGAGGCCCACACAGGCCAAAGAACAAAGACAGATGAATATAGATAAATGAAAGACCAATAGATGTGTCCAAAAAGAAAAAAAAAAACAGCTATATATATATAAAAGAAATGTAAAGAGGCCAAAATTAAAAATATGGTCATGGGCCAGTGTGCCTCAGTGTCCTCATCCATTCAATGAGCTCATGACACAACCGCCTCCTGGGATGTCTACGAACAGAGGGTGGGAGCAGCGCCTGGCCTCAAGAGCCGCCTCCTGCCCTCAGGAGCATCTGTGGTTTTATTTAGTCTTACAACCCCTGAAGCAGGTAATGCCCAAGGTCACAGAGGGGCCAGGCCAGCCCTCTGGATTCCAACCCTGTGCTCTCCACCCCTCACCCCACGCCCCACTCCCGCTCAGCCCAGCACCAGCACCCACAAGCCCAGTGTTTGTTGCATAAATTAAAAATGATTCACTGACTGGCATGCTTGCCCCCCTCCACTCTGGGCAAAATTTCCGGGTAATTGTTTGGCGTCCTTTATAAAAATAAACTGTTTGCCTGGTTGACATATCCTGGTCACTGCCTGGCCACAGCTTAACTATCACTTCCTTAGAGGCAGTCAGTCACCCCTCCCATGCGCATGAGCTCCCTGAGTAAGAAACACAGGAAGGAGAAACCATTCGCCAGGGAGGATCGTGGGTAGGAACTCAGTGGAGGGGGTGGGATTTTCTGTAACTCAACATTTATTTAGTTTTCTGTTCTGGCCACACTCCATGGCACATGGGACCTTAGTTCCCCAACAAGGGATTGAGCCTATGCCCCCTACATTGGAAAGTGGCGTTTTAACCACTAGACTGCCAGGGAACTCCCATAACTTAACTTTACACAGCTTGATGTTCATATGCCTCCAAGAAAAAAAATTAAACCAAAAAAGAGAGTGGGGGATACTAACTCATTACTAAAATTAATAATCACACAGAACACAGAGAAAAGAATGATTTTAAGCAAAATCCGGGCACTGCACTCTGACCACGTTTCCTCAGAATATATTCTAAGGTGGAGCAGGGGGGAATCTATAAAAAAAAGATTAAAAAAACCCTTTTTATTCCATAGGTATTGGCCTTCTCTGGTGGCTCAGTGGTAAAGAATCTACCTGCTGGGCTTCTCTGGTGGTCCAGTGGGTAAAGAATCCACCCTGCAGTACAAGGGGCACCGGTTCAATCCCTGGCCTGGGAAGATCCCACATGCCGTGGAGTGGCTGGACTGGTGTGTGCAATTATAAGTCAGAGCTCTGGAGCACATGCGCCCAGAGTCAGTGCTCTGCAATGAGAGGCCACTGTGATGGGAGGCCCACAACATGCCAAAGAACAAAGATGGATGAAAATAAAAAATGAAAAAAAAAAAAAATCTACCTGCTAATACAGCAGATTCAGGTTTGATCCCTGAACCAGGAAGATCCCCTAAAGAAGGAAATGGCAACCCACTCCAATATTCTTGTCTGGGAAATCCCACAGACAGAGGAATCTGGTGGACACCAGTCCATGGGGTTGCAGAATCGGATACAACTTAGGGACTAACAACATCAAATACAGTAGTGACATTAAAATTGTAACTTTGCCTATCCCTTCTCCAGGGGAACTTCCTGACCCAGGAATCGAACCAGGGTCTCCTACATTGCAGGCAGATTCTTTACCAGCTGAGCTACAAGGGAATCTCAAAATTACAATTTTGAAGCTTATATATATGAGAGGATACAGCAAATAAGTATATTTATTAACAGGAACTAAAACTTTCACTGTAGAAGATATATAAATAAAAGGATCCTTTAAGGAACTCAGTGGAGGGGGTGGGATTTTCTGTAACTCAACATTTATTTAGTTTTCTGTTCTGGCCACACTCCATGGCACATGGGACCTTAGTTCCCCAACAAGGGATTGAGCCTATGCCCCCTACATTGGAAAGTGGCGTTTTAACCACTAGACTGCCAGGGAACTCCCATAACTTAACTTTACACAGCTTGATGTTCATATGCCTCCAAGAAAAAAAATTAAACCAAAAAAGAGAGTGGGGGATACTAACTCATTACTAAAATTAATAATCACACAGAACACAGAGAAAAGAATGATTTTAAGCAAAATCCGGGCACTGCACTCTGACCACGTTTCCTCAGAATATATTCTAAGGTGGAGCAGGGGGGAATCTATAAAAAAAAGATTAAAAAAACCCTTTTTATTCCATAGGTATTGGCCTTCTCTGGTGGCTCAGTGGTAAAGAATCTACCTGCTGGGCTTCTCTGGTGGTCCAGTGGGTAAAGAATCCACCCTGCAGTACAAGGGGCACCGGTTCAATCCCTGGCCTGGGAAGATCCCACATGCCGTGGAGTGGCTGGACTGGTGTGTGCAATTATAAGTCAGAGCTCTGGAGCACATGCGCCCAGAGTCAGTGCTCTGCAATGAGAGGCCACTGTGATGGGAGGCCCACAACATGCCAAAGAACAAAGATGGATGAAAATAAAAAATGAAAAAAAAAAAAAATCTACCTGCTAATACAGCAGATTCAGGTTTGATCCCTGAACCAGGAAGATCCCCTAAAGAAGGAAATGGCAACCCACTCCAATATTCTTGTCTGGGAAATCCCACAGACAGAGGAATCTGGTGGACACCAGTCCATGGGGTTGCAGAATCGGATACAACTTAGGGACTAACAACATCAAATACAGTAGTGACATTAAAATTGTAACTTTGCCTATCCCTTCTCCAGGGGAACTTCCTGACCCAGGAATCGAACCAGGGTCTCCTACATTGCAGGCAGATTCTTTACCAGCTGAGCTACAAGGGAATCTCAAAATTACAATTTTGAAGCTTATATATATGAGAGGATACAGCAAATAAGTATATTTATTAACAGGAACTAAAACTTTCACTGTAGAAGATATATAAATAAAAGGATCCTTTAACTTTAAAAAAAGATTTTGAAAGTCGCTCAGTCTCATCTGACTTTTGTGACCCCTGGACGAGCCATAGAATTCTCCAGGCAAGAATACTGGAGTGGGAAGCATTCTTGGATAAGTGGTCAAAGACTGCCAGGGCCGAGGGCTGTCCTTTATCAAAGCTTGGCTGCATACATATCTGTAAACAACAAAACTCTGTAAAAGTAAAAAGTGAAATAAAAATAAAAAGCTTGGCTGAAGAGACTGCCCAGGGTCCTCTGTGGCACAACCGCCATACCTTCATACTGCTTCATCTGAAAGCAGGGAGATGAATACCTAACTCAGGATTAATGGATCACTCAGAACTCTGGATAAGATAATGTTGTGGACCACAAGGAGATCAAACCAGTCTCTAAAGGAAATCAACCCTGAATAGTCATTGGAAGGACTGATGCTGAAGCTGAAGCTCCAATACTTTGGCCACCTGATGCGAAGAGCCGACTCATCGGAAAAGACCCTGATGCTGGGAACGAGTGAGGGCAGAAGGGGACGACAGAGGATGAGATGGTTGGAGGGCATCTCCGACTCAATGGACATGAGTTTGAGCAAGCTCCAGGAGATGGCGAAGGACAGGGAAGCCTGCTGTGCTTCTGTCCATGGGGTCGCCGAGAGTCGGACATGACTGAGTGACTGAACAACGAGATGTTGTGAAGATCACTTTGGACTCTTCTGCTCAGCTTGGTCCTGGGCTGTGGGCATCACCTGGATGTGTTAGGATGCAGACTCTTGGGTTCCACTCCATCCCTCCTGAGTCAGAAGCTGCATTGTAATAAGGTCCCCAGGTGTGGTTTGTATTTTCTTTTTTTCTGGCTGCCTTGGGTCTTAGTTGCAGGTGGAGTACTCAGGATCTTCTGTTGTAGTGCATGAGCCCCCGGCGGAAACACACAGGGTCCAGAGCGCGTGGGCTTCCCTAGCCGTGGCTTGGTGGCACGTGGGATCTTAGTTCCTTAACCAGGGATTGAACTCACGTCCCCTGCACTGCAAGGCAGATCTTATTTGTTTGTTATTAGCTGTGTTGGGATGTCACTGCTGCTGAGGCTTTCCTCTAGTAGCCTGTCGGTTCTCACTGCGGTGTCTTCGCTTGCTGCAGAGCACGGGCTGTGCAGGCGTGCTGGCTTCCGGAGTGGCCGCTCCTGGGCTCTAGAGCACAGGCTCAGCGGTTGTGGTCCACGGGCTCCTCGGTATGTACGATTGTTCCAGACCAGAGATCAAACCGGTGCCTCCTGCTAGGGCAGGTGGATTCTTGACCACTGAGCTACCACAGAAGAGCATGCAAGGCAGCTTCTTAAACCACTGCACCCCCAGGGAAGTCCCTGTGTTTTTGAAGCAAAGGGTTGCTATAGCCCCGTGGAGGTCCCAAGCACTGCTCGAACGTACCCAGCCCCACCTGGCTCCCAGGTCTGCTGGGAGACGCGCCAGAGCAAAGAGGTGGATCAAGGGCTCCCCAGGAAATCAACCCTGAATAGTCATTGGAAGGACTGATGCTGAAGCTGAAGCTCCAATACTTTGGCCACCTGATGCGAAGAGCCGACTCATCGGAAAAGACCCTGATGCTGGGAACGAGTGAGGGCAGAAGGGGACGACAGAGGATGAGATGGTTGGAGGGCATCTCCGACTCAATGGACATGAGTTTGAGCAAGCTCCAGGAGATGGCGAAGGACAGGGAAGCCTGCTGTGCTTCTGTCCATGGGGTCGCCGAGAGTCGGACATGACTGAGTGACTGAACAACGAGATGTTGTGAAGATCACTTTGGACTCTTCTGCTCAGCTTGGTCCTGGGCTGTGGGCATCACCTGGATGTGTTAGGATGCAGACTCTTGGGTTCCACTCCATCCCTCCTGAGTCAGAAGCTGCATTGTAATAAGGTCCCCAGGTGTGGTTTGTATTTTCTTTTTTTCTGGCTGCCTTGGGTCTTAGTTGCAGGTGGAGTACTCAGGATCTTCTGTTGTAGTGCATGAGCCCCCGGCGGAAACACACAGGGTCCAGAGCGCGTGGGCTTCCCTAGCCGTGGCTTGGTGGCACGTGGGATCTTAGTTCCTTAACCAGGGATTGAACTCACGTCCCCTGCACTGCAAGGCAGATCTTATTTGTTTGTTATTAGCTGTGTTGGGATGTCACTGCTGCTGAGGCTTTCCTCTAGTAGCCTGTCGGTTCTCACTGCGGTGTCTTCGCTTGCTGCAGAGCACGGGCTGTGCAGGCGTGCTGGCTTCCGGAGTGGCCGCTCCTGGGCTCTAGAGCACAGGCTCAGCGGTTGTGGTCCACGGGCTCCTCGGTATGTACGATTGTTCCAGACCAGAGATCAAACCGGTGCCTCCTGCTAGGGCAGGTGGATTCTTGACCACTGAGCTACCACAGAAGAGCATGCAAGGCAGCTTCTTAAACCACTGCACCCCCAGGGAAGTCCCTGTGTTTTTGAAGCAAAGGGTTGCTATAGCCCCGTGGAGGTCCCAAGCACTGCTCGAACGTACCCAGCCCCACCTGGCTCCCAGGTCTGCTGGGGAGACGCGCCCAGAGCAAAGAGGTGGATCAAGGGCTCCCCAGGTCACTTTATCCTTTTCTACTTTATTACTTCAAATTAACAACCACAATAAAGCTCAAAAAAGTCCGATATTTACACAGGAAAAAAGTACAAAATTCCCCCCAAAGTTCTTCAGTATTTTTTTTTCAGTTTTTTAAATTACAAAGTAATAAAAAGCTTTGCTCTTTAATTAAAAAAAAAAAAAAAGAAGAAAGAATAAAAGGAGAAACAGAGGTAAATAAATTAGGAAATACACACACGGAAAAAAAACAAACAAAAATAAAGTAAAAATGGGTTAACGAGGCGGGATGGATACATCCAGTGCCCAGCCCTGACCCCAGGCTCCTCCCCAGAGAGGCGGAACGCTGGGAGGGAGGGACCAGGTGAGTGTCAGGACCAAGGGATTCGTTTACAACCCAAGAGCCAGATGCTTTCTGGAAGTAGTCTCCACAGATTCTGCCCGAACACCAGACAAGGCGGACGACAGGCTAAGGACCGTCCCAGGGGTCGGCGCTCACAAGGACCCCCTGTGCCCTTCTTGAGGGACATGGAGGTCACTGCCCACCCCCCCTACGTCCTTGTCAGGGGATAACAGACAAGTCGGCCTGGTAGGTGGGTGGGACCCCTGGTGTCCTGGGAGACGCAGGTCAGATGCACACACACACGCCCCCAGGGACTCTCAGCCCCACCGCCTCAGCACTCACGCCTCGCGGTCTCTGTGAAGAGGCAAGGGGGACCCACACGCTCAGTGGGGCACTATCAAAAGCCCAACACAGACGTCGGCGACCGTCATCTCCAGGGGTGGCAGGTGCACTTGTCCCCCGGGTGGGATCTGCCTCTGACCAGCCAGTCCATCCCCCCAGCTCCTCAGGCCACCTCCCGAGGGCCCGTGAGGACCCGCTGCGGCTCCGGTGGAGAAACGTCCCTCCCGCCTGTGTCAGGCGGCGGCTGGGGTGCCCAGCGAGGGCAGCCTGGAGGCGGTGGGGAAGGCAAGGGGCTAGGATCCTCTGTGGCGACGGCGTCCCATCTTCTTGATATTGGCAAAGAAAAAAAAGGAAAAAAAAAAAATCGAAACAGAATCCATCGTCGGTTTTGTGCTGGGATTTTTCTTTTTGTTCTTCTGAGTGGTTTTTTCCCCCGTCTCTTGGTTGTTGTTTTTTTAAAAGAAAATACAGTGAACACACTAGAAAGGGGGACAGAGAAGACAGATCAGGTGTACATCCGCCTCTGGCCACCCGCCCGCCCGAGGCCTTCAGCTCCGATTTCCCCGCCCCCGAGGCTCTGAGCCTGCTCCTCTCTGGAGCTCCCGGCAGGTGCTCCACTTCCACAGAAAAATCACGGACTCCCTCTCCCTCCTTGTTGGTGAGCAGCACCCTCAGCCCGCACACGCCCCACCCTGCCATCGACACACTGGTTCCTGGGCGTGAGGCTGACCAAGGTAAACCCCGCAGGCTGCTCCAGAGCTCTCTGAGGAACACATGCACACAACGCAGAGCACGCTCGGGGTGCCCCGGGGTGCGGTCAACCCCATGAAATGTCAGCTGCTGCCAGCTGCGTGTGTGCTCCCCAGGGCGCTCAGCCACCCGCCCCCACATCAGTCCCTGCCACAACCCCCTTCCCAGACAGGGCCCAGGGAGCAGCGCTGGGATATCCTATCTCAAGGCCTCCGCAGCCACAGGTGCCGCTGAGGCTCCCACTGACCGGAGGGCCTCCCCCGGCTGCGGAGGGCCCCGAGGGCCTTCTCGGAGGGCAGGTAAACGCCCCAACTTCAGGGCTCTATTCTAAGTGCTTTTCACGAATGAAGTGTAACAGCCCAGAGGCTGAGACCAGGCTAGAGCCCCAGGGAACGTCGGGGTGTGGGCTCTTAGGCTCAGTCCCTGCTACCAACTTTTCAGAACAGTTAAGGCAGAGTGGGGATGGGGGACGGGCCCTACACAAAGAGAGGGCTCGCCAGCAGAAGTGAGCTGGTACGGGCCAGGCCTGCTCAGAGCACAAGCACGGGCTCCGCCTGGGCCGTGGGTGGGTCCAGACCTGGCCGCACTGCCTCTGCAGCGGGCATCCACTCACCTAAGCAAATACTGGTCCGATGGGGGCTCCTCCTCACTTTCCGAGGTGGTCAAATGGCACGCTTGTCTGGAGGACGGAGACAGAAAGGCGGGCGGGGTTGAGCTGCGAGACTGAAACAGAATCCATCGTCGGTTTTGTGCTGGGATTTTTCTTTTTGTTCTTCTGAGTGGTTTTTTCCCCCGTCTCTTGGTTGTTGTTTTTTTAAAAGAAAATACAGTGAACACACTAGAAAGGGGGACAGAGAAGACAGATCAGGTGTACATCCGCCTCTGGCCACCCGCCCGCCCGAGGCCTTCAGCTCCGATTTCCCCGCCCCCGAGGCTCTGAGCCTGCTCCTCTCTGGAGCTCCCGGCAGGTGCTCCACTTCCACAGAAAAATCACGGACTCCCTCTCCCTCCTTGTTGGTGAGCAGCACCCTCAGCCCGCACACGCCCCACCCTGCCATCGACACACTGGTTCCTGGGCGTGAGGCTGACCAAGGTAAACCCCGCAGGCTGCTCCAGAGCTCTCTGAGGAACACATGCACACAACGCAGAGCACGCTCGGGGTGCCCCGGGGTGCGGTCAACCCCATGAAATGTCAGCTGCTGCCAGCTGCGTGTGTGCTCCCCAGGGCGCTCAGCCACCCGCCCCCACATCAGTCCCTGCCACAACCCCCTTCCCAGACAGGGCCCAGGGAGCAGCGCTGGGATATCCTATCTCAAGGCCTCCGCAGCCACAGGTGCCGCTGAGGCTCCCACTGACCGGAGGGCCTCCCCCGGCTGCGGAGGGCCCCGAGGGCCTTCTCGGAGGGCAGGTAAACGCCTAACTTCAGGGCTCTATTCTAAGTGCTTTTCACGAATGAAGTGTAACAGCCCAGAGGCTGAGACCAGGCTAGAGCCCCAGGGAACGTCGGGGTGTGGGCTCTTAGGCTCAGTCCCTGCTACCAACTTTTCAGAACAGTTAAGGCAGAGTGGGGATGGGGGACGGGCCCTACACAAAGAGAGGGCTCGCCAGCAGAAGTGAGCTGGTACGGGCCAGGCCTGCTCAGAGCACAAGCACGGGGCTCCGCCGGGGCCGTGGGTGGGTCCAGACCTGGCCGCACTGCCTCTGCAGCGGGCATCCACTCACCTAAGCAAATACTGGTCCAAGGGTGGCGCCGCCTCACTTCCCGAGGTGGTCAAATGGCACGCTTGTCTGGAGGACGGAGACAGAAAGGCGGGCGGGGTTGAGCTGCGAGACTGCTGAGCCCCACCCCGCCAAGCCCCTCGAGCCCAGGGCCGAGCCTGGTGTGTGATCTCAAGCCCCCAGGATGTTTTGCGGACAAGCACGCCCGCTGCTCAAGGCTGTGGGCCTCCCAGCTCTCTAGCTGTCTTGCTGAGGCACCTTCTCCAAAGGCAGGAGGCCCAGAGCGGCTCTCCCGCCCACCTCTGCTGGACCCCTTTCCCAGGCAACCCCGGATTCGCCCTTCCTCTCCTTCGCAGTCCACACAAGGCCCCTGTGTGGGGCCACCCGACAGGGTGCCACCATCCCTCCGTCCTGTGCTGACAGGGTTGGCGGGGGCTTGCTGATGGCGGGGGCTTGCTGATGGCGGGGACCACGAGCCCCTCTGCTGTGCACCTCCTGCCGCCCACCTAGGCCGGGGTGCTGGCAGAGGGCTGGGTCCCAGTTCTGCCGCCTGCTGGGGCAGCGAGGAGGCACAGAAGGGCTGGAGCGAGGGCGGCTCACCTGTGAGGCTGAAATCCGGGAGACCTCTTGTCGCCCAGTGAGGTCGGAGGACGAGACGTTGGCGGGCGCGCCCCTGTGTAGCCTCATGCTCACCTTCCTCTCTCTGTCGACCCGTGAGATCGCTCTGGGAGAAGTATTGCCTGGAGGGCGAGGCGGGGGAAGCTGCCCTCAGCGCCCAGGGCCCTGGCTGTCCCCGCGACCCCTTGGACCCCACCCGCTGCCCCAGGTGCCCGCTCACCAGCTTGCTGGATGCGGGAGGCCGGGGTGGAAGCCACAGGCTCGGCGGCACTGCGGAGCCGGTTGGCGGTGGCCCCCGTGGGAGGGCCAGGGGGCAGGGCCCGGGTCGCAGATCCCCGGAGCTGCCCCATCCTCTCCTCTCGCTCGTGCTCTCGCCGCTCCCGGTCCACGTCCTCGGGGTTCCGGGCTGCACCCTGCAGGCGTGAGACGAAACCTGGTCAGCCCTGGGAGGTTGGGGTGCTCTGGAATCCGGCACTCCCTTGGGCTCAGACAGGCCAGGGGGTGCGTCTCAAAAACCCTCTGGTCCAACAGCCTCCCCGCAAAGCAGGAAGCCGAGAGACCTGGAGCTGCCCCCTGACCACCGCGCAAAGGAACAAGTCACACAGCTGCCCAGGAGGAAGCTGGACCCGAGGGGCAGAGAGAAGTCACTCTGTCTTGGTCTCATGGGGCCTGGACTCAGAGCTGGACAGACGGACACCCCAGGACCACCGGGGGCACTCGGGCCCTTCCAACCTGGTCTCCCTGAGTACAGAGGGCCCTCGGCTCCCTGAGGCTTCCAAACACAGCAGGGCAGATACTCAGAGGCCGGGAAAGAGTCACAAGGCTAGCTGAAGGCAGGGCCAGGACTCAAACCAGGCCTCCGACCAGGCAACGGCTTCTGGCAGGCGCTGTGGGGGCCACCACCAAGAGACCCAGGGGACCCACACAGACGCCGCCTTGCTCGGGATGGGAGCTGGAGAAGGAACGGGCTAGACAGCCCGCAGAAGAAAGAGGCCCAGCAGGCAGGCAGGGGCGGCAGGGACGTGTGAGCCCGTGGGGCTCTGCCCTCCAGCCGCTGCCGCCCCCAGGGCAGGAGGGAAGGAGGAAGGCCAGAGAGAGGAGCGCAGCATGGGGCGGCACTGTCCGTGTTACCTAGTTGGTCCTGGGGTCGTCCACAGGGGAGGGCGGGGGGCTGGCAGGAGGGGGGCCGCATCTGTGGAGGAGAGAGCTGCAGGCTGAGTGAGGGGCTGCTCACGGGCCACGGGGCGCAGGCTCTGCAACCCTGCTTCTCCCAGAGGACTGGCGGAGAAGGCCCGACTGTTCTTGGGAGATGGGGTGGGGGCTGGCCTGGGCGCTAGTGGTGGGGGACCAGAGGATCCTTGAATCCTCCTGAAGAACCAAGGCCCAGAGAGACCGTGCGACCCTCCTGGGCCCACGCAGCTCGGGGCGGAGCTGAAGTGCGAGCCAAGGCCTCTCTGCCCTCCACATCCCCAGAGGACCCGGCAGAACCCTGGAGGGATACACACACCCTGCCCTCCCACCCCCAAGCCTGTCCAGGTGGGCGGGAAGCACCAGGGTGCCGCGGCCTGACCTCTGGTCCGCATGCTGGGCTCCCACCCACTTGGGGAACAGACGGGCAAATGAACGACTCCGCCAGAAGCACAGTCAAAGGCAAGGTAAGAGCTGCCGCACCTACTCATACGACACCTCATGGGGAGGGGGCGCATCAACCTTCCAAGGCAGGCACGAGCTCACTCCCCGGTGGGGGAAACTGAGGCTCAGGGAAGCCAAGCGACTCACTCCAAGGAGCCCAGCCCAGGGGCCTTGGTGGAGCAGAGGGCAGGAGCCCCTACCCTCCGCGACTTCAGCGGGCGTGGTCCACAGCAGCCCCGTGGCCAGAGGAGCTGAGCCCCTCTTCCTGCTTCCACCCAACCCAAGTGAGGCCTCAAGAAACGCACAGCAGGGAGGTCTCTTGGCGTTTATTTGCCCACGAGAAAACACAAAAGGTCAACATCCAAGTCACACGCGCATTCACCCGCGTCGTGTGGACCCCTGTCCTGGGCGGTGTCGAGCTTCCACCTGGCTGGCTAGCCGGACCTCCAAACGCGGTGGCTCTGTGGACTGGGAGCAGCATCCCAGGCCCCAGGTACCCAGGGTTCCAGACCTCTGATGCTGAGCA
This sequence comes from Tragulus kanchil, assembly GCA_022376925.1. Classification (NCBI taxonomy): domain Eukaryota; kingdom Metazoa; phylum Chordata; class Mammalia; order Artiodactyla; family Tragulidae; genus Tragulus; species Tragulus kanchil. The sequence goes on along the minus strand of JAIOJX010000004.1, from coordinate 179,816,456 downwards.
ATAAAGCCTGGTCACTCCAAGGAGGAAGTTCTCGGACAAGGGCAGGATCCTTCCCAAGGAGAAGCCTGCAGCCCACGGCGCCCAGCATGGAGTCCAGTCTACTGGGAGTTCCTGGGGACGGCTTCTTACAGGCAGGGGAGGAGGTATGATGTGGAGGGGCCTGGCCTCGAGGTGAAGTGTGGAAGGTCCCGGTGTGTCCAGAGACTTCCGCCAGGGGCAGCTGGAGATGGTCAAGCTCGTGTGGTGGCGATGGGGTCAAACGTGCCCAAGGATCCTGTCCAACAGCCCTCAGGTCGGAGACCGGGGTCGGAGGTGGGCACCTGTGCTCAGCCTCTGACTCCAGGGCCCGCCTCGATGGGAGCCCCGGGAAGGGCTCAGGGTGCCGGCGAGGCAGAGGGAGTGCTCCTGGCCCGGCCTGAGGCGAGAGCTGGTCGGCTGGGTGGTCCTGGAAGGGGCTCTCTCTGGGAGGAGCTGTCGGGAGCAGCAGGTCCCGCTGGGCTCTCTGTGACGACGGCTGTGTTCACGTTCACCTCGATGGGCATGGCAGCCACCAGCCGGCCACTTGAGGCTCCCGATAGCTCCAAATATGGCAAATCCAACTGAGGAAGTGTGCTTTCAGCTTTAATTAACTTTCATTAAAATTCAGCCACAGGTAGCCAGCGGCTACCACAGTGGCGGGCACAGGCCCAGACGGTGCAGAATCCATTCTTGGAGCTGCACAGAGAGGAAGGGCTGAACTCGGCCCCGAACCAGGAATGACTTCCGTACGCAGACGACAGGGTGCCCAGCACCCTGAGCGGTGCCCTGGGGCAAGAGCTACGCTCCCAGCCAGAAGGTCTGCGGCAACGGGCGCTCCGCTGCCCATCTCCCACCCTGGGGTCCTCCGGCCAGCGGGACACTCATCCTCCGCCCCGCCTCTGCCCTGCGCCTTAGGCCTCCTTCTGAGAGCCAGACAGGAGGGGAACACGACCAAGCGCCGATCCAGGCTCCTGGAGAACAAGGCCTTGGCCCTGAGCGCCTGGCAGGAGGGCACCCGCCAAGAAAACAGGCAGCCACGAGGACACGCGGTACAGGCAGGGGCGTTTAATGAGCTCAGGGTCAACACAGAGGCCGCCGCCGAGGCCTGGCCGAGGCTGCTCCTGGTGTCCACTGCCACCGGCCCTCCAGGGAGGAGGGCCACGTCCCTCCTTCAGGCTCTGTTCCTCAGGCAGCCGATCTGTCCCCCTGAATGTCGCAGCAGGGCCTTCTCCACCATGCCCTCTCCACGGTGCCCCCACTGCGCCAAGGGATGTGTCCTTGGGCCTGGCCCCAACGAGCTTGGGCACACCTGGTGCTGTCAGAACGGGGGCCCTGGAGTCCAGACCACAGGCCAGCAGTTTGGGGGGGGCAGCTCCTCCACCTCCTCCACAGGCCTATCTGGAGGGTCCTGGGTGCCCAGGGGCGCCGGGCACCTGGAAGGGACAAAGAGAGCACAGCGGAGGCTCAGCCTCTCGGGCTCACGCCGCCCAGCGGTAAGTCGTGGAGAAGTCGGGTCCTGGGACGCTTACCAGTACACGGGTGGGTCCGCCGGCCCGGCACAGGGACAGGGGCGGGGGCTGGGCAGTGCAACAGCGTCGCTGTCGCGGGGCTGAGCCTGGCTCGAGGGAGCCCCCTTCTCCAGAAGAGACGTGAAACAAGACACAGATGTCACAGGTTCTGGAGCTCCAGGCCCAGCGGACGAACACGTCTCCCCAGCCCACCCCCGAGACTCTCAAGAGAGAGAGTGAAGAGAGGCGCCCAGCAAGACCCAGGGGGCCACGACCAGGGAGAAGGAAGCCACAGTGAGGGGGTCCGGGCGGGCCAAGGGGGTCTCAGCGAAGGCCAGCACTTGGCACGTGCAGAGCGACAACAGCAGAATGTTGTAGGCCAGGATCAAGACAGCGGGGGCGCCCAGCAGAGCCATCCAGGCCCTGCCCACCCAGGCGCCCAGGACCGGCGGGCAGCCCGGGCGGGCCCTCTTGGGTCTGGTGGGAGCTGGCGCCCCACCCGGGCCCCGCTGACCACGGTGGCACGGGCCCTCGGCACCTGCGGGGCTGGATCCGGGGGAGCACGGGGGCTCGGGGGCCTCGGTGTGGTCACTCGCGCCGTCCAGCTCGCAGCTCCGGGACCCCGGCAGCCCCGCCCACCACAAGGCGACGTGGGCCCCCCACGTCCAGTCCCCCACGCCCGCCGTGGCCTCCGGGGCACTCACGAATTTGAGCATGTTCCAGTCGAAGACGTAGTCGTAGGAGAAGCCCTGGCGGTGGAAGAGGTTGCGGAAGAGCTGGCGCAGGTAGGAGTAGTCGGGCTTGTCGTCGAAGCGCAGCGAGCGGCAGAAGTTGAGGTACGTGGAGAACTCGGCTGGTGGGCACAGAGCGGGCCGCGTGAGGCCGGCGCGCCCCGCCCCGCCCCGCCCTGCAAGCGCTGCTGATCCGGGAGGGCTCAAGGCGAGAACCTCCCTCCAGTGTGACCCAGGAGCCCCAAAGACAGTCGAGAACCCAGAGGGAATTCTAAGCCACAGGAGAAAACCTTCCATTTCCTCCTCCAAAGATCAGGGGTGAGAGGGCCCTTGTGAGAGGGGAGGGACCCACACAGAGGCTCCTCTCCCTGGGCTCCCGAGACCCACGAGAGCACAAAGGGCATCGTGTCCTCCAAGGAGGAGACTCCAGGCGGCTTCCGGGTGGGGACGGGGCAGCAGAAAGCCCAAGCTGCGATCAGACGTTTGGAACACCCGGGGCCCACCCCCACCCACTTCTCTAGAGAAGGGGGCGTCAGTGATGGCCTCACTGATGTGATGAAGCCTGCACAGACAGGAAGAGCCCCAACAACATGGGGTCTAGAGGGCTTCCTGGGGGACGAACACACCCCAGCTTCACTCAGACGGACCCTCCTGCCTTCTGGACCCTCCCAGACCTCACCCCGTAGGCCTCTCTACAAGAGGTGGCTCTTCTGTATCCCTTATCATAGCCTTTAATAAACTAACAGCCCATTTCCCCGACTTCTGTGTGCCACGTGAATCAGATCCGATGAAGGAGTCGTGGAAACCTCAGATGGACAGCCAATCAGCCATAAGAACAGGTGGCGCCCGGCCTCGCGACTGGACTCATGACCGGCATCTGAAGCAAGGTGGGGACAGCCATGTGGACTGAGCCCCGGATGACGGCACCTGAAGCTTCCTCCAGGGAGGCAGGGCCAGCCCTGAGTGAACCCACAGGACGCTGCGTGCCTGTCCAGGAGGAAGGTCGATCCGCCGCCCTTGCAAGGCGAGGCAGGAGTTGGGCTGGGGACATCAGCTGTGCCTGGACAGCCACAGAGCTGTGAGTGACGGAGACGGCGGTGCCGGGCAGTGGAAGCCCAGGACAGGCTCCGTGCGGCCTCGCTGGCCCCGCTGAAGGGGCTCGGGGACCCCAGGCTAAGCGCCTGCCCCACCGGCCTACTCACAGGGGTAGCCTTTGCAGAGGACCTCGATGGGGGTGGACATCTTCTTCTCACTGATCCGCTCGTACTTCTGCCGCTTGGTGGCCGCCTTGAGGCCCTGCCAGGGCAGGGAGCCCAGGTTGAAGTACATGAGGACGTAGCCCAGACTCTCCAGGTCGTCTCGACGGCTTTGCTCTGCGGAGTCGAGGACGAGGTGAGGGCAGGGTCTGCCTGGGCTCCTGACCGAGGGGGCCAGGACCCTTCCCCAGGACCAGCCCCTCGGTTGAGGCGAACACCCCACCCTGTGCATTCCGCATGAGCCCACCACAAGCTGGCGAGCTGCACTGTGGCCCCGCCTACAGAGTAGGGGCCAGGGGTGGGGCTTCTCTCGCTCAACCCAGGCCGCGGGTTTCCAGCCCAGGCTGTCGTTCACCCAGCAGCTATGCAGTGGGCACCCTGGGGCCTCCCCGCCCAGCCCACCCTGTGGACAAGGCGCAAGCAGTGGCATCGGACGGGGCTGGGTCAGATCGGACTTTAATGCTCGCTAAGCAGGACGACCTTAAATGCCTGCATCCCACGGTGAGCCTGCATTTCCCTCCCAGTAAAAATGGGGACACGTCCTCGCCCACCAAGGCTGCCTGGGGATGAGGAAGGCGCGAGATGAGAGTGCTTCTGGCGAAGGAGACGAGCTGCCAGTGAGACCAGTCAAGGAATAAACCCAGGCTGCAGAAGGCAGCCAGGGTCCTGGCCGCAGCCCGCGGGGGCCCTCCGCTCCCAGGCCCCATTCACTCACCGATGCCCAGGTGCGTGTTGATGGAGGCGTAGCGGGCCGTGCCGGTCAAGTTCTTGTTTTCCCGGTAGGGGATGTGCTGGTGGGTGCGAGCATCCCGGTACTTCTTGGCCAGCCCAAAGTCAATGATGTACACCAGGTTGCCCTTCTTGCCCAGCCCCATGAGGAAGTTGTCGGGCTTGACGTCCCGGTGGATGAAGTTCTTGGAGTGGATGTACGTCCGGCTGCTCGCCTGGGCAGTGGAAGCCCAGGACAGGCTCCGTGCGGCCTCGCTGGCCGCTGAAGGGGCTCGGGGACCCCAGGCTAAGCGCCTGCCCCACCGGCCTACTCACAGGGGTAGCCTTTGCAGAGGACCTCGATGGGGTGGACATCTTCTTCTCACTGATCCGCTCGTACTTCTGCCGCTTGGTGGCCGCCTTGAGGCCCTGCCAGGGCAGGGAGCCCAGGTTGAAGTACATGAGGACGTAGCCCAGACTCTCCAGGTCGTCTCGACGGCTTTGCTCTGCGGAGTCGAGGACGAGGTGAGGGCAGGGTCTGCCTGGGCTCCTGACCGAGGGGGCCAGGACCCTTCCCCAGGACCAGCCCCTCGGTTGAGGCGAACACCCCACCCTGTGCATTCCGCATGAGCCCACCACAAGCTGGCGAGCTGCACTGTGGCCCCGCCTACAGAGTAGGGGCCAGGGGTGGGGCTTCTCTCGCTCAACCCAGGCCGCGGGTTTCCAGCCCAGGCTGTCGTTCACCCAGCAGCTATGCAGTGGGCACCCTGGGGCCTCCCCGCCCAGCCCACCCTGTGGACAAGGCGCAAGCAGTGGCATCGGACGGGGCTGGGTCAGATCGGACTTTAATGCTCGCTAAGCAGGACGACCTTAAATGCCTGCATCCCACGGTGAGCCTGCATTTCCCTCCCAGTAAAAATGGGGACACGTCCTCGCCCACCAAGGCTGCCTGGGGATGAGGAAGGCGCGAGATGAGAGTGCTTCTGGCGAAGGAGACGAGCTGCCAGTGAGACCAGTCAAGGAATAAACCCAGGCTGCAGAAGGCAGCCAGGGTCCTGGCCGCAGCCCGCGGGGGCCCTCCGCTCCCAGGCCCCATTCACTCACCGATGCCCAGGTGCGTGTTGATGGAGGCGTAGCGGGCCGTGCCGGTCAAGTTCTTGTTTTCCCGGTAGGGGATGTGCTGGTGGGTGCGAGCATCCCGGTACTTCTTGGCCAGCCCAAAGTCAATGATGTACACCAGGTTGCCCTTCTTGCCCAGCCCCATGAGGAAGTTGTCGGGCTTGACGTCCCGGTGGATGAAGTTCTTGGAGTGGATGTACTCGATCCGGCTGATCTGGGGAAGGGGAGAGCCAGCCATTCAGCAAGTGCGGGGCGGGGGCGGCCGTACAAACGGAACACACATCGGTGGTCCCTGCCACGGGTGTGGACCCCTGCCAGGAGCAGAGCAGCAAGGTCAGTCTGCAACCACGTGAATGCTGACTCTGAGGGGCAGGTCAGGGAAGGCTTCTGGAGGAACCCGGACGGGGAACACAGGAGAGAGCAGGGCAGGGAAGCGAACAACAAGACCTAGAAAGGAAGCCCAGCACGGGGGCCTCGCCTGCCTGAGTCCACGCCCTCAGGGCACACAAGAGGCCCTCCAGGAACCAGAGAGGCATTTCAAAGATTGTTCTGTCTGACAGACGGGGTGGGGAGCAGGCACACAGGGGCCCGTGAACTTGGTTGGCGGGGTCACAGAGATGAAACACAACATCAGGCTTCATCCCCCGGACTTCCAGAGGATTCCAGCGTCAGGGAGACACGGCGCTCCTTCTCTTCCTTTTCACAGTGTGGTAGGTACACACGTTCACATGTGTGTGCAGCCTGCCTTCCGGCAGGTCGGCCCCCTCCCTGGGCCTCAAGCTCCTGCGTACTTCCTAAACCTCTGCTGAGTCTCCCGTCCTGTGAGCCTCTGCCCACCCTCCTCTGGACGCAGGCACTCAGCCGAGAAGTGGAGGCCGTCCAGGCCCGGAACGGACCCTGTGCGACAAGATCCCCCACGCACCACCCTGGGGCCAGAACTCTTACTTCCAGTGTACTGTTCAGCACGGGGGATCTTTGTTCCCTACCAGGGATTGAACCCACGCCCCCCTGTGTTAGAAGCGCAGAGTCAAAAAAAAAAAAAGAAGCGCAGAGTCTTAACCACCGGACCACCAGGGACGTCCCCCAGGGCCAGAATTCTATGTTTTACTTTTTTGTTGTTTGAATTTTCCTCTCTGGAATTAATAAAAGGATCTGAGGACACCGGCACTGCTCGTCCGTGGGCATCGGCTCTGGCTTTGGCACTGCGTGGCATTCCGGGTGACCCCAATAAAGAAGAGCCGCTCCCGGGGAGACAAGGCCCGGCAGCTCACCTGTGGTCCCGCCATGGGGACGGGCCCTGGCTCTGGGGGACCACAGGCTTTACAGTCACCTAAGGGCCGTATCACAGGCCTTCCCTGGGAGCCCCACGGAGCAGGTCTGACCGTCTACATTTTCATACCGCCTCCCCCAGCCATGGCTGATAGCCAAGGTCCCCCGGTCCCAGTTCTGTGTCGCCATCACTGCCTCCTGCTCCAGCCTCCTCTGGCTGGGTACCCTGGCACGACGAGGCAGAGGAGGTGGAAAGGGAAGCCGGGAGCCCGCGGGGCCCAGTGGCCCCGGCCCGAGCCAGCCGGCAGGGACTCACCATCTGGTCGGCCAGGAGCAGCACCGTCTTGAGGCTAAACTTGCGGGAACAGAAGTTGAAGAGGTCCTCGAGGCTGGGCCCCAGCAGCTCCATGACCATCACATTGTAGTCCCCCTCGGCCCCGCACCACTTGATGGACGGGATGCCCACTGTGGGGAGGCAGGCGTCAGGGGCGGGCCCGCGCCCAGGCCCGCGCCCCTCGGGCTCGCCAGCCCCGCCCCGCGCCCCGCGGGCCTCACCTCCCCCCTGCATCATCTTGTAGAACTTGCTCTCGATGTGCAGCTGCGGGTGCTTCGTCTTCACACACTCGAGCTTGATGGCGACCTCCTCACCGGAGGCGATGTTGGCACCTGCCGGGGCGAGGGGCCTGGGTCACGCTCAGCTGGCCAGGCAGCCCCAGGGCAGGACCACTCAGTGTCTGTCCCCGAGCTGCTTGGCACCCCCTGGGAAGAGGCTGGAATGGCGGCGGAGGCCCCGGGCTGTATCCAGGGAAAGCAGAGGGACCACGGGGCACAGAGCAGGCCCCCGAGACAGCCCGGGCAGGAGGGGGGATCCAGAGCTGCAGCACGCGCTGGGGGAAGGAGGGAAGGGCTGCAGACCCTCCAGAGAACCAGAGGCTGGGGCAGCAGGGGGCACAGGTGAAGGGGTCAGGGTGGGGCCAAAAACCGCTCCCAGACTCCCCGGGGGAACTGCAGCCTGCAGAGGGGAGCCACTGAGGACCCTGAGCTGGAGGCAAGTGCCGTTAGTGGGGTGTGGACTGAGGAGGAGCAGGGAGTGGGGCAGGGCTGTCTCAAGAAAGACCCCGGTTCAAGCTGCATGGGGCCTCAGTTTCCCCAGCTACAGTCACAGGCGGGCTGAGCTGGAGGGCCTGGCGGGGAGCCAGGCCGAGAGACCGTCTCCTGCCGGGGGCCAAGGGCGCTGTGGCTGCAGTCACTCAGGGTGTGGCCTCGGCACACAGCCAGCACACTCGGGAGGTAGCCAGCACAGCCCCCAGAAGCCCAGAGGACAGGATAAAGCCAGCACCTCAGACAGGGACGAGGAGGGTACACGACAACGTGCCCAGAACCAGGGGCATCGGAGAAAAGACACCACAGCTCACGCCACGCACCACAAGCCCCGCGTGGAGCAGGAGATCGTACGGGGAAGAAACGGTCGGAGCGGAAGCTGGTTCAACCGCTTTGGAAGCCACGTTGGCCTCTGCCTGGTCAAGCTGGACACACGTAATCCCTCGGCCAGGCCAGGCCACTCCCAAGGGTACGTCCTTCAGAAATCTGAGCCCTGGAAGGCCATGCAAGGATCTGCATGGCAGCAGCGACCGTGACGGCCAGCATCAGAGGACGGCCACAAGGTGGTGCCGTGCCCCGGGGACGCCCCGGGCGGCAGAAGGCTGGCCCACAGCTACGTGGGAGGGTGCCTGCACCTGAACCAAAGCAGAGCGCCAAGGAGCGCCGCTGTTCACGAGAGCCAGAAGGCGGAGACACCCAGGCGCCCCACACTGTCTGTCCCTAAAAAGGGGCGGGGCGTCGACACAGGCTGCGATGTCCACGGACCTTACACAGTGCTCAGTAAGTAAGCCACGCTCCAGAGGGCGAGTACCGTCTGATTCCTCCATAGGAAAGTCCAGAACAGGTGGACCCATGGAGACAAAGATCAGCCCGGTGGTTGCCAGGCGCTGGGGCAGGGCAAGCAGCGCAGGCCTGCTGACAGCTGCAGGGTCTTCTGCGCCAGGAAGGGAGGGTGGCCGCCCAACACCGGGATAGTACGAGATGCCACTAAAGGTGCACTGCTAAAATGGGCCGTTTTATGCCATGTGAATTTCACATCAATTTCAGGGGAAAAAAAGAGGAAGGAAGAGAGGAGATAAGGACAGTTCTGATTGTCTAGATTTCAAAACACTCAACACTGAAATACATATAGTTTAGGGATATAAATATGTCATAAAACTCTTAACCAAAGAGAGTAACTTAAAACGTCAGATTCAGACAGCGGCTGCCCCCGTGCGGGGAGGCAGCGGGCGGGAGGGGCGGGGAGCCAGGGCCTGCAGGGCGACAGAGCCGTCTTCCTCCAGCTAGGTGGTGAGACAATGCTTTACACGGGCACCTGTTTTATACACTTAATAAAAAAAAAAACCCATAAAACAATGAGATGCTATAAGAAGGGAACACTTTTCATTTGGGGGTAGGCAAGATTTTTTACCCCTGACTGAAAATCCAGAAGCCATTAAAAAGAAAAAATCTCCCTCCCTTCCCCATGGCAAACGTCCAGAAACAAAGTTCTTAGGCTCATCGTACATACTCATATCACTAACTGACAGCGAGAGCCTACACATCAGTGCAGGAAAGAGCTGATGACGCCACAGGAAACGGGTAAAGGAGTCACACACGCTCCAGAGAGAAAGAAATTATACGCATGAAGATGGCTCACTCAAAAGACACTCAACCTCCTGTAAGAGAAACGAGTTAACGTCATCCTGAAAGACCATGCGCCCTCTGAGCTGGTCTGTGGGCAGGGGGGTCCGCTCGCCAGCAGGCGGGCCGTGTGAGCTGAGGAAGCCTGCCTGCAGGACGGCCTGGCTCCTTCCCGCTCCCGCTCCGGGGAGTTTCCTCGACACCGGAGCACAGGGCGAACCAGGGCCTGGACAAGGTCGTAGGCTGTGGGCTGTTTGCAAGAGTAAATGCTTGGACACAGCCCAAGTATCCAGCAGCGGGGCCTGGTTAAATAAAGAAAGGCCCATCCATAAAGCGGAACACAATAGAGAAAGAATGAGGAAGCGCTCTCTGCACAGAAGTGGAAAGATCTCAAAGATACAGGAAGTGAAAAGGCGAAGTACACAACAGTATGTATTCTATGCTCTCTTCTCAGTGTTGGAAAAAAAACAGTGAGGATACACTATGTCTCTGTGTTTGGTTGTATCAACATAAAGAAACATTGAAAAGAAACATGAGAACCCAGCAGGGCTGCAGGGGAAAGATATTTTTCTGATACCATGTTATGTGCCGTCATTTTTTTTTCAACTCCTTTGCTACAATTCTCATGCTACACAGTTACTTCTTTCAAGTGTAAGCTTAGGTGGCTTTTCAGTATATTCACAAGGTTACACCACCAAGACCACAGTCAATGTTAGAGCACTTTCACCAGGCTCAAAACCCCAGTACCCCTTAGCGGTCGCTCCCCCGCATCCCTATCCCCCAGTTCCAGGCACCCACTAAGCCCCTTTCTGTCTCTACGGATGTGCCTACTCCTGACATTTCATACCAATGGCATCATATGATACGGGACCTTCTCTAACTGGCTTCTTTCACTTAGCTTGCTTTTGTATTTTAGACTCTGGCGTTGTGTATATTCACTTCTGAATCACATAAAATTAAAATTAGAAAAATAGAGCAGATCCCCAAATCCAGTCAGTGATGGGAGAGAAAGTGCTTTGCAAACTGTCAGGTGTTTCTGAAACATCAACACTCATCACTGGGGAAAGCCTTGCACGTTTCCCGCGGACAGTGAGGAGGCGGGGGCTGGGGCTCAGGCTCACTGGAGCTCACTGGCCTAGCAGGGGCAGGAAAGGGTGCAAGAGCTCCCGCCGTGTGAAGAGGACCAGGCCAGACAGCGGTCACAGCACGTGCAAAGGCCCAGTGCACTGGTACACTGAGCGCTGGGTGGTCTGGTGCAGCTGGTGCTCAGGGTGGCGGAAGCAGACCGTGGAAGCTGTGAGCGGGAGGAGAGGGGAAGGGTCTGAAGGGCCGAGCCATGATCCTGGCCGTCAGCCTGAGCCTCCGGGGCCAGACCTGGACACCTTGTTACAGGGCACTGCTGATTCCGTCTTGGGGCCGTTTTGCACACTGCACCGTGTTTTCCAGCATCCCCGATTCTACCCACTAGCTGCCAGCAGTACCCTGCCCCCTGAGCCAAAACAACCAAAAATGTCTTCAGACCCTGCCAAATGTGCGACAAAATCCGGCGACTGACCCCTTGTTGAGACCGCTGGTGTTAAAAAAGACCGGAGAGAACTCGAGGGTTGGAGAGGGGGACCCCGGAAGGAGGCTACACCTGCCCAGACGTCAGTGTCCCCGCTCAGGCGGGGCCAGGGACCGAGCGACACTGGATGATCCAGGGCCTTCAGCCCCAGAGACTCGGCAGACTGGGCAGGGCGCAGCGGTGCAGGGACGCCTGTACCCAGGCTCTTCCACACCATCCTGCAAGAACTACAGTCTGTACCTCTACTCAACACGTGTGGAAACTGAGACAGCAAAGGCCAATGACCAAAGGCCACACCGCTTCCTTGAGCAGGGACCTAAGCTGCTAGGCAAAGGCTTCTGACTCCCACTGCTACAAAGCTGCCCCCAGGTCCCACCACCAACAGCTCTGAAGCCGGTCTTCTCTCTGACCTCCCTTCCTTCTCACAACTGCTGACCTGAGGCTCAGAGAGGTTAAGTAACTGGCCTGAGGTCACACAGAACCAGGCAAGGCAAAACCAGGATCTGAAACTTAATCTCTAGAAACACTGCTTTTTTTCCTCATTTCCATTGTATCTCATCCATCAACAGATACACCCTGAGCCAGCCCCACCTTGGAGGAAATCGGCTCACCTGAGGCAATGACAAAGAATAACTTTGACTAAGTACAAAGGGCCAGGCAAAGGGAGCAGAGGCAGCCCCTTGGTTAGACACAGCAGCTCTGGGTGCAGGGGTGGGGGGTGGGCAGTGAGCTAGTCTGAAAGCAAAGCTGGACACAGAAGGGCTTGGACCTGCTCAGCCCGTGATGGTCTGGAAACTTGGAAAGTCCTAGGTGGAGAGGGGGATGACCTGCCTCATGTGGGGGCTCACACAGACACCAGTACAATCAGGGACCTGGCTAGACTGAAGGTGGGGATGAAGCACCCCCACAGTCACCTGCCAGGGTGCACCATTCCCTCCCCATTTAGCACTGAGGACCAGAGACGAGAGGTCTCGCGTTTCTGGGGGCACTCGGCCAGTGGCTGGCTTGGCCATCTCTGGACCCCATGGAGCCAAGGAGAGGTCCGAGCAAAGCCGGGCGCTCCTTTGCTGGCTGGCCCCTTGCAATGCGGAAGGTGAAGGAGGAGGGACCAGAAGAGGACGACAGGCTGAGCAGCCACATCCACAGACGCGCTCGCCCTTGGTCGATCCTGGAAAGCAGGGCCTGGAGGCTGCGCCCAGCCCCACCTGCAGAGGCCATCTGGAGTCAGGCCCTGGCACGGGCACCCGCGACGAGAATGTAGCCAGAGCTCCGAACAAAGGGAGCCAGCAAGGCCAGTCGGGGAGGCCGTACAATCCCCGCCACCCCCACACCAGCAAGAGGGGCCCAGGAAGGAGCGGGCAGGACCCCGCATCAGGCCAGCATCCTCGAGGACGGGGCGCTGGTGAAGCCTGAGAGCCAGCAGAGAACCGGCTCTCCACCCCAACTCAGGCCCAAGAGGACCCAGCTCCTCTGACAGGAGCAGATTCTAACCAAGCTGGGGCGGGGACATGACAGAAAAGCACCACGGCTGCAGGCACAGGGTTTGTGAGCCATGATCTCATTACTTCTCGCCACCCTGAAGGCCTCACGACTCCATGCTGCAGACGGAGAAGCCAAGACGGGCAGAGGTCATCCCCTGTCCAAGCACGCACACCAAGGAGAAGAAATGCCAGTACCCATACCCTGGCAGGATGTACTCGAGAGTCTGGCCAAGGCGGAGTGAACCTGGACCTAGGCTTTAAAATCAACTATGGCTGGATAGACAGAAGTACTGCCCCTAGGGAGGACCAGGAACACTGGCTTTCCGAATGACCTTGGGTTGCCCCTTCGTGGCTGGGCCTCAGTTTCCCTTCTGCCAAGAGAAGGTCTTGGGACCTGGGTGTTGTTTAGAAGCATGTTATGCGTCTGCCAAAAGCCGCCTCTCTTTGATGCCCGCTGCCCTCAAACCAGCAGCTCCAGGCTTCAGTGCCGAGCCTACAGCCTCCACGACAAGAGGGTCCTTTATACCCACCCCAACTTCACAAACAGTAAGAAGATGGGTCCCCTTCTTTCACAGATGAGAACGCGGAGGCTCAGAGACAGAAAATGACCTAGCCCAGGTCCCAAAGCCCATGAGAAACAGAATGGGGACCTAAACCCGCCCCAGTGTCCTAACCTTCCTCTCCCCTGCCCTGAGTGAGGCCACTTCACAGGCCTCTGCGCATCACAGCCCCCCGTTCCTCATTCCTTCCTGGCAGAAGCTTCCACTGAACCGCTCTCCCCATGCTGAGCCCTGGGACAAAAGCCTGGACACCAGCCGGTGCGCCTCCCCCAGGCCCAAAAGAGCCGAGAGTCACAGAGCCAGGCTTTCCACTAGCCCCAGCGGGGTCCCCTCCCGCGGCTCTGAGCTCTTCGGTGTCTACAGGAAGGTGGTCCATTAGGTGCCTGACCATGACGTGCATATCCGGCTGGCACTTTTACAGTGTGCAAGACGCCCGCCCCACGTGCCTCCTCAAAGTCCTCGGCTGGCCAGGCAGCAGCACCGCCAGCCCTCACCGACCCCGCAAAGCCAGCCTGCCGACTCCCTCCCACGTCTGGTCCTCTACACTCTCACTCCTGCAGAGGGCTGCGGGTAGAGCATCTGCCTTTCCTAGTGGTTTATTCTTTTCCCACTCCACCCGTGGGATCTTAGTTCCCCGAGCAGGGATCAAACCTACACCCTTGACAGTGAAAGCACAGAGTCCTAACCCCAGACCACCAGGGGATTCCCTGTCTTTTCTAGTTTTGGAGAGAAGTCTTGGAGGCCCATCTGACCATGCCGCCCTGACTCGGTCTGTGAAGCCGGGGCAGCTCGCAGAGTCCCCAGACGCTGCTGCGAGGGGAGGCCAGGCTCGCACAGGGCCTCAGCCCAGCACACGAGGCCTGAAGCAACAAGCCAGGCACACTGGCCTGTCAGCCTCCTCCCCGCAGGACAGAACCGACCGACCATTCAGAGGCAGAGAGGCGGCCGGGAACACAGCGACAGAACAGGGAGAAGGCCGGGGGCTGCCGCCTCGCTCTAGCAACGTCCACTCCTGAGCAACCAGCACGCCCTCTCCCACTCCAGGCCAACAACCGCCAAGGAAGGGTTGCGCCTCCTGACCGTGTCCGCCTCCGCAGGGCCGCTGAGAAAGCGGCATTCTCCCGGGTCAAGGACAGGGGTGAGATGTCAGTGATTTCACAGTAGCCAGGTCCCAAAGCCCATGAGAAACAGAATGGGGACCTAAACCCGCCAGCTAGCCCTGAGTGAGGCCACTTCACAGGCCTCTGCGCATCACAGCCCCCCGTTCCTCATTCCTTCCTGGCAGAAGCTTCCACTGAACCGCTCTCCCCATGCTGAGCCCTGGGACAAAAGCCTGGACACCAGCCGGTGCGCCTCCCCCAGGCCCAAAAGAGCCGAGAGTCACAGAGCCAGGCTTTCCACTAGCCCCAGCGGGGTCCCCTCCCGCGGCTCTGAGCTCTTCGGTGTCTACAGGAAGGTGGTCCATTAGGTGCCTGACCATGACGTGCATATCCGGCTGGCACTTTTACAGTGTGCAAGACGCCCGCCCCACGTGCCTCCTCAAAGTCCTCGGCTGGCCAGGCAGCAGCACCGCCAGCCCTCACCGACCCCGCAAAGCCAGCCTGCCGACTCCCTCCCACGTCTGGTCCTCTACACTCTCACTCCTGCAGAGGGCTGCGGGTAGAGCATCTGCCTTTCCTAGTGGTTTATTCTTTTCCCACTCCACCCGTGGGATCTTAGTTCCCCGAGCAGGGATCAAACCTACACCCTTGACAGTGAAAGCACAGAGTCCTAACCCCAGACCACCAGGGGATTCCCTGTCTTTTCTAGTTTTGGAGAGAAGTCTTGGAGGCCCATCTGACCATGCCGCCCTGACTCGGTCTGTGAAGCCGGGGCAGCTCGCAGAGTCCCCAGACGCTGCTGCGAGGGGAGGCCAGGCTCGCACAGGGCCTCAGCCCAGCACACGAGGCCTGAAGCAACAAGCCAGGCACACTGGCCTGTCAGCCTCCTCCCCGCAGGACAGAACCGACCGACCATTCAGAGGCAGAGAGGCGGCCGGGAACACAGCGACAGAACAGGGAGAAGGCCGGGGGCTGCCGCCTCGCTCTAGCAACGTCCACTCCTGAGCAACCAGCACGCCCTCTCCCACTCCAGGCCAACAACCGCCAAGGAAGGGTTGCGCCTCCTGACCGTGTCCGCCTCCGCAGGGCCGCTGAGAAAGCGGCATTCTCCCGGGTCAAGGACAGGGGTGAGATGTCAGTGATTTGCTTAATCAACAGTAGAGCAAGCTCAGGCTTTCAACAGGAAGCACATCCCGGGAGAGAGATTCTAAAAGTAAGACCCTCTGCCCCCACCCGCAAGGTTAGAGGGAAGACTTCGTTTCGAGACTTTCTGGGCTGGATTCCAGGCCGCCCGACCACAGGGAGAGGGCCTAGCAGGGAGCCAGAGCGGCCTAGGCCTTCTGTCCACCAGTGTCCTCCTCCCAGGAGATAAGAGGCAGGGATGCTAACCCGGCCAGGGCTTTCCCACGTCCAGCTGGAGACCCAGGTCATCCACAACTGGAAACCAGAGTTAAAAATACCTCCCGCAGCACTGGGACGCCAACCCTGCCCCGACCGAGGAGCCCCTCGGCCTGCCTCACCCCCAGCCCGGCGCTTCCCTCCCGACCTGGCATGGTTCTGGGACAAAATGACCCAAACATGCCACCAGAGCCACACTCGAGCTTCAGAGCATGAAACCTTGGCATCTTTCGCCCGAGTCCCCAGGGCTCCAGAAGCCCCGAGCTGGAGCCGGGACCACTCACCTAGGTAGATATCTCCAAAGGACCCGCTCCCGATCTTCCGGCCCAGGCGGTACTTGTTCCCCACACGCAGCTCCATGGCTCACTCCTGCCGAGGGAAGCGAGGGAAGCGGAAACACAGGGTCAGACACAGGGGAGCTGGGATGGGGTTAGCCCTCAGACCGCGCCCCCTCCCCCACTAAAGCCACAAGAAACTTGGACTCTGCCATCCTCCCTCCCATTGGCCTGGACAGGGTCTGGCCTCACTTTGCCCGAGGGCAACCAGGTGGCAGGAGGCCCAACAGCCTCCACGGGTGGTGAGGCCAGGCAGAGGGGGACTGGAGACAAGGCCCGGGAAAGCGCAAAGCAAGCAGTTCCTTGGGGAACACTCATTGGGGGATCCTCCAGTAGGAGCCTCTGGGGCAGGCTAGTCACCATGGGCAAAGACCCTGCAGGAAAATCAAGGACAAAGGGGGTGACGCGGAGGGGCGTGCAAGAGCTGATCCCCTTGGGGCTGCAGCCATGGCAACCACCAGCAAATTCCAGTCTCCAGGGACAGGAAGCCAGACTGAATGGAGGGTCCCCCAGGCGTTCCTCAGCCCTCTTAGGACTTGGAAATGATGGGGTCCTGGTGACCCCATTCCCATCCCAGGCTTCTAGCACCAAGAACTGGAGGCCAGGTCTTCACAGCCTGGACTGGGCTTCCCAGAGGTGGACTTTGCAAGTTTGCAGGGGAGCCTGCAAGAGAGGTCTCCACCCCCAACTGGGGGTGGGGGTTGGAAAGGGGCCCCCAGAACACGCAACTTCCAATCTTTTCCCCTTCTTGACCTCACAACACCAAGAGCCTCATACAGGACTCTCTGCACGGACTTACACGGATGAGCAGTTTAGGGCTGGCTTTCTTCCAGACCAGAAGGTCTCCTAAGAGGACCCTGCAGGCCCAGCCAACAAGTTCTGAGCCATCACCCCAGCCTCGGCGCTTCCCTCCCCGACCTGGCATGGTTCTGGGACAAAATGACCCAAACATGCCACCAGAGCCACACTCGAGCTTCAGAGCATGAAACCTTGGCATCTTTCGCCCGAGTCCCCAGGGCTCCAGAAGCCCCGAGCTGGAGCCGGGACCACTCACCTAGGTAGATATCTCCAAAGGACCCGCTCCCGATCTTCCGGCCCAGGCGGTACTTGTTCCCCACACGCAGCTCCATGGCTCACTCCTGCCGAGGGAAGCGAGGGAAGCGGAAACACAGGGTCAGACACAGGGGAGCTGGGATGGGGTTAGCCCTCAGACCGCGCCCCCTCCCCCACTAAAGCCACAAGAAACTTGGACTCTGCCATCCTCCCTCCCATTGGCCTGGACAGGGTCTGGCCTCACTTTGCCCGAGGGCAACCAGGTGGCAGGAGGCCCAACAGCCTCCACGGGTGGTGAGGCCAGGCAGAGGGGGACTGGAGACAAGGCCCGGGAAAGCGCAAAGCAAGCAGTTCCTTGGGGAACACTCATTGGGGGATCCTCCAGTAGGAGCCTCTGGGGCAGGCTAGTCACCATGGGCAAAGACCCTGCAGGAAAATCAAGGACAAAGGGGGTGACGCGGAGGGGCGTGCAAGAGCTGATCCCCTTGGGGCTGCAGCCATGGCAACCACCAGCAAATTCCAGTCTCCAGGGACAGGAAGCCAGACTGAATGGAGGGTCCCCCAGGCGTTCCTCAGCCCTCTTAGGACTTGGAAATGATGGGGTCCTGGTGACCCCATTCCCATCCCAGGCTTCTAGCACCAAGAACTGGAGGCCAGGTCTTCACAGCCTGGACTGGGCTTCCCAGAGGTGGACTTTGCAAGTTTGCAGGGGAGCCTGCAAGAGAGGTCTCCACCCCCAACTGGGGGTGGGGGTTGGAAAGGGGCCCCCAGAACACGCAACTTCCAATCTTTTCCCCTTCTTGACCTCACAACACCAAGAGCCTCATACAGGACTCTCTGCACGGACTTACACGGATGAGCAGTTTAGGGCTGGCTTTCTTCCAGACCAGAAGGTCTCCTAAGAGGACCCTGCAGGCCACCCAGGGGACCAAAGCCAAGTTCTGAGCCACCCGCCAGCTTCTGCGGGGTGGGGGAGGTCTGAGGGGAAGTGCTGATCTGAGCACTTCCCTCCTCGCTGGGCCCCACAGCGTGTCCAAGCTCTCCGAACACCAGGGGCCACCCTGGGAGGGACTACTCTGCTCTGGCCCGGTCTAGGCACTCTGAGGTTCTGGGCAGCGGAGGAAACTCCAAGGCTGGAAGGCAGGTTTTTGCTCTGGGGCATGGAGATGGCTGGGGATGAAATAAGGAGAGGGATGGCGGGGACCTAAGGTCACAGAAGGTCTACCAGTGGGCCAGTGCACAAAACCATAAAGAGGGGCGGCCCCTGCAGTCAGGGAACTCGAGCCCAGCCCTGCCACCTGTCTCCCACCTCCCTTCTTGAGCAAGTCTCCTCCTCTAAGTCCCAGACAGGCTCCGGCTGCCCTCCCTGGCGGCCTCTACCCTCTCATGCCAGGGCCAGGAGACCCAACAGGAAGATGGAAAAGCAGCTGTGGGAGGCACAGAGGCTCTGCCCCTTCCCCACACTAAGCCCTACCCCGAAAGCCAGACCCACCTGGGAGAGGCGATGGGCTTTATTCCACAGGCGCCCAGGCTGGGAGCTCCCCAAGGGGCAGAGGCGAGAGCCCACAGCTCCCGCCCGGAGAGACGTCCACGCCAGAACTAGTTCCCAGGAGCCGCTGCTAGCCCTTCACCGATGGTCACAAGGAAAGAGCCTCCTGAATGGAGGGTCCCCCAGGCGTTCCTCAGCCCTCTTAGGACTTGGAAATGATGGGGTCCTGGTGACCCCATTCCCATCCCAGGCTTCTAGCACCAAGAACTGGAGGCCAGGTCTTCACAGCCTGGCCTGGGCTTCCCAGAGGTGGACTTTGCAAGTTTGCAGGGAGCCTGCAAGAGAGTCTCCACCCCAACTGGGGTGGGGGTTAAAAAGGGCCCCCAGAACACGCAACTTCCAATCTTTTCCCCTTCTTGACCTCACAACACCAAGAGCCTCATACAGGACTCTCTGCACGGACTTACACGGATGAGCAGTTTAGGGCTGGCTTTCTTCCAGACCAGAAGGTCTCCTAAGAGGACCCTGCAGGCCACCCAGGGGACCAAAGCCAAGTTCTGAGCCACCCGCCAGCTTCTGCGGGGTGGGGGAGGTCTGAGGGGAAGTGCTGATCTGAGCACTTCCCTCCTCGCTGGGCCCCACAGCGTGTCCAAGCTCTCCGAACACCAGGGGCCACCCTGGGAGGGACTACTCTGCTCTGGCCCGGTCTAGGCACTCTGAGGTTCTGGGCAGCGGAGGAAACTCCAAGGCTGGAAGGCAGGTTTTTGCTCTGGGGCATGGAGATGGCTGGGGATGAAATAAGGAGAGGGATGGCGGGGACCTAAGGTCACAGAAGGTCTACCAGTGGGCCAGTGCACAAAACCATAAAGAGGGGCGGCCCCTGCAGTCAGGGAACTCGAGCCCAGCCCTGCCACCTGTCTCCCACCTCCCTTCTTGAGCAAGTCTCCTCCTCTAAGTCCCAGACAGGCTCCGGCTGCCCTCCCTGGCGGCCTCTACCCTCTCATGCCAGGGCCAGGAGACCCAACAGGAAGATGGAAAAGCAGCTGTGGGAGGCACAGAGGCTCTGCCCCTTCCCCACACTAAGCCCTACCCCGAAAGCCAGACCCACCTGGGAGAGGCGATGGGCTTTATTCCACAGGCGCCCAGGCTGGGAGCTCCCCAAGGGGCAGAGGCGAGGAGCCCACAGCTCCCGCCCGGGAGAGACGTCCACGCCAGAACTAGTTCCCAGGGAGCCGCTGCTAGCCCTTCACCGATGGTCACAAGGAAAGAGCCTCCACCCCACGCCGGCCAGACTCTGGGCTCTCCACCAAGGGCCTCTGCCCACACGCCCGACCAGCCCAGCTGAGGTGCCAGGGCTGCCGGGAGCCCTCACTCCCCATTTGCCGGAAACTCACAGGCTATGTGCCTCACACACACACCGTCCAGTGTGTGCGCTCCAAAGGGAGAAAGAAAACGCAGACACACCGGGAGCCCCGCGGCGGGGAGGGCAGGGGGACGCGGGCGTGGACACACACAAACAGCCCCCCGAGCCCCTGTTTTCCGCGAACGCCAATTCAGAGACCACACACAGCAGCCGGGCAAGCCGCAGGTTAGCAAAGGAACATAAATACACCCGCATCCTATATTACATAAATACCCACGCCGGGTTATATAAATACCCATGCCCTCAGTCTGGGTGTCTTACATAAATACACGGCACATGACCCCCCAGCCCCTCCCCACTCACCCGGCTGTCCGCGGAGAAGGGGAGCAGAGAAAGGGTGCAACACCCAGCCCCGCAAGCAAACCCCCTGCTCCGCGCTACCACCAGCCCCGCCAGCCTTCCTCCTACAGCCCAGGGGCCAGGGCCCCAAGGCGAGCCCAGACGGTCTCAGCACTGCGCCCCGAAGCCTCCCAGAGAGCAGAGGCTGGACCCAGGCTGGACCCAGGAACGGGAGAGGTTTTCCAGCTCTTTGCTGCTTCTCTCTTTGGGGGGAAGGAGGGGGGAGACGGCGCTGAAATAAACGAAGGGGGGAAGAAAAGGCGGACATCAAGAGTCCAGAGTTTCAGCTGAAAAAAATTAGACAAGCTACCCAGCCGAACAGCACATGGACACTGCTTTTACTCCCTGCCCACCCCCCTCCCTGGATCATTAAAATAAAAATTGGAGGGACATGCCAGACACCCAGGCAAAGAAGCCCCAGACACAGGCATTTATTTAATGGGTACCACTTACACACGGGGGATCCCCTGCCCTGTCCCTAAATCCCTCTCCCTGAGGAAGTCTGATCCAAGAATATATGCAAGAAAACTAAGGGGAAAAGTTGGGGAGGGGGTTCACCCCACTTTTAGCATGGGTGTGAAGAGCTTGGGATCTGCTCTCCAAAGACACCCAGACAAACATAGTTTTCTGGTCCACAGAGACTTGCAAAACATGGATTTCTCACACGCAGACACGGGAGAATCCGATCTGACAAATAACCCCCGCCTCTGTCTTTCTCTCCACAAAGGAAAACAGAATCGGGGGCTGGGTGACCACACACCCCATCACGCCAGGGCCCCCAAGCGCCCCCACCCAACACGCGGGAACAGCTCTGCTCACCCCCAAGTCGGGAGCGCCCGAGCCAGGAGGCGAGGGTGGGGAGCGCTGCTGATGGGCTGGTGAAGCCTACGGAAGCCCGGGGTTTGGCCGAGAATCCCGAATCAACAGAATCGGGCGCCCCCAGTCTCCTAGTCCACAGCCCCCTCCCTCGAGGCGTCCTCGACTCGCAGCCTGGGGCGGCCGCCTCGGCCGGCCGGGGCCCTGGAGGGTCCAGCCGGGGGAGAGGGCGGCGAGCCGGACTAGGGGGGCCTCCCTCGGACAAGCCTGCGAAATAACCGCCCTCCTCCTCGGCCCCAGCCGCGCCTTTGTCCTCGCCCGGCCGAGCGGGCGGCGCCCGGGCAGCCCCCCCAAGCCCGAGAGCGAACGCGCGTGTGTCCGCCCTCTCCTCCCCTCCCTCTCGCGCAAAAACAAAGAGGCGGAGGGAGCCCCGTTTCCCCCCAGCTTTGCGCCCCTCCGCCGGCCCGCGGCCCCTCAATATTTACCCCGCCGGGAAGGCGCCGGTGCCGGGCCGCTGCTCGGGGGGCTGCCGCAGGCGGGGGCGGCCCGCCGGGGCGGATGCCGGAGGATTTGCAGAGCCGCCGGCCGCGCCAGCCTCTCCCGGCCCCGCCGCCGCTGCCGCCGCGCCGCCGCGCCTCGCTCCGCTCGCCCCGGCCGGGCTCCGGCTCTGGGCTCTCCGCGTCGCCGCCGCAGCCGCTGCCGCCCTCCTCCGGGCCCTCCTGCCCGCCCGCCCCCGCCGCCGGCTCGCGCGCTCCCGCCCGGCGCGCTCCCGCAGGCTCCCATTGAGCCCCGGGCCCGCCCGCTGATGTCATCCCCGGCCCGCCGCCGCCGCCCCGGAGAATTTAAAGGGCCCGCGCCCTTCGCTCCTGGGGTCGCCAGGGGCCCGCGGCCGGGAAATACGGGCCCCCGGCCTCGCGAGGAGTGCCTTCCAGAAGCGGGGTCTTACACGCGTGGGGATAGGGAGCGCACACAGACACTGACACCCTGATCCAGTAGGGGCACAGGTGGAAAAGCCTGGGCGGGGGCGGCGAGGAGAAGGGTGGACAAAAAGCTGGGGTCTTCTAGACTCAAACCGTCTTCTCCCCTCTGCCGGGTTCTGTCTCCTCTCACACCCTAGTAGTGGGCCGGTGTCGACCCGGGTACTGCAAAAGGAGACAAGAGAGTTGATCCGCCCCTCAACTCAGGTTGACTCGGCCCAGCGATTTGACCAGACAGCAAGAGTTGGAGAGACACTGACAAAAGCTCCAGAGAGGCAGCGAAGCCTGTGCTGCCCTCTCCCCGCCTGTAAGCATCAAAGGCGACCTTTCTGTGCTCTCTTCTTCCTCTTTCAGCAGCTCAAACCCATGGGCACAGACCTGACCTCCAACCTAGTCCTCACATTTAGAGGACAGACCCCACACAACGAGTGACCCAGCACCGGTGGGTCCCTGCCTTCCCTGCCCTGGCACCAGCACTGAAGTCAGGGGGTGCACCCCCACGTGGTGCACGTGCAGCCCAGTCTCTTCCCAGCTCTGGGCTCCGACTTCCTCACCTGCAAATCGGGAAGGAAGGAGCACCCGTCCCTCCCCGGGTCACTGCGAATTAATTAAAGCTTCTACTGGCTTCCAGAGGCGGGGATGAAAGGTTGTGGGGCCAAGTTATTAAAACAATGATATTTACACGGCACCGTGCAAAGCACCAAATTATGACACACAAACCTTCATGCACGCCACTGTGGTTGTGGACACAAGGTGCTGGAGTGCGCTCCATCCAATCCCAGAAGCAGGGCTCCTGGAAAGAGTCACTACAATCACAGTCGCATCTTCCTTCGAGTCAAAGGACTTAGTCACCCGGTCTCCAACCTGGCAGGAGCCCCACAGGCTGGGTTCCTCTGTCAGAGCCCAGGAAACGGCAGCCCAGAGAGGGAAAGGCGCTGACTCGGGGCCACACAGCCCAAATAGCTCTGTTCTCCCTCGGTCCCTGGGAAACTCAGTCTCCTCCCAAGAGTGAGGACACACCTTTCCAGGAGAGGTCTGGGGCGTTCAACTGGGGACCTGCCCTTGGGGTCACCAGCCAAAAGTGGTGGGCTTGGCTTGGCCTGCGGGGTGCTTTCTGTTGTTATTTCTGTTGCTTTGTTGACTTAATCCTAGTGTTTTAAATGGGAAGACTTCAGAGGACAGGGCTGTATTCCCAACTTCTCTCGAAGTACTAGTTCTTCTCTTGAAGACCTGCCACTCTGGGCCCAAACCCCCCCTGGGCCCTGGCCACACTTACCCAGCCTAGGAGGTAGTGACCCACTTTAATCGCAGCCCAAGGGCCCACACTGGTTTCCGGATGTCAGCGTGTTTTGCCCATGTTGATGACTCCCTCGTCTCCTGGAGGTCCCACGTGTGACCTGTCCTAGAGGCCAGCCACCAAGCTTGGCGACCACGGCCCTTCCCTTCATCATCTGTTTCCATCCCAATCTCAGCAACTCTGAATCCTGCTTCCAGTGTCCAGGGAGGCCAGCCCTGCCTGTGGCTGCAGGTTCTCCCGAGTGAAACAAGGCACCAGGCCAGGGCTCCCAGGCAGAGGGCCCCCCAACAGCGCTTCTGAGCAGAGAGGATACACCACTGTGCCCTCCATCCTTGCCAACCACCCCAACCTTCCAACAGCCCTGCTTCCCAGCCCCCTCTCCAGGAAGGGACACTGCTAATCCCCTAGCACCTACTAAGTACCTGGTCCTGCGGGGGTGTTACCTCATTTAATCCTCTCAATCCTCAGTACAGAATGAAGTCTTCCTCTCCTTTCCCTGATCCAGAGAAACCTGAGGCTCTGCACTTTTGCCTCCAGGTACAGGTGAATGATTAGATGTCCCTCCTGGATTGCTCCCTCCAATCCCAGAAGCAGGGCTCCTGGAAAGAGTCACTACAATCACAGTCGCATCTTCCTTCGAGTCAAAGGACTTAGTCACCCGGTCTCCAACCTGGCAGGAGCCCCACAGGCTGGGTTCCTCTGTCAGAGCCCAGGAAACGGCAGCCCAGAGAGGGAAAGGCGCTGACTCGGGGCCACACAGCCCAAATAGCTCTGTTCTCCCTCGGTCCCTGGGAAACTCAGTCTCCTCCCAAGAGTGAGGACACACCTTTCCAGGAGAGGTCTGGGGCGTTCAACTGGGGACCTGCCCTTGGGGTCACCAGCCAAAAGTGGTGGGCTTGGCTTGGCCTGCGGGGTGCTTTCTGTTGTTATTTCTGTTGCTTTGTTGACTTAATCCTAGTGTTTTAAATGGGAAGACTTCAGAGGACAGGGCTGTATTCCCAACTTCTCTCGAAGTACTAGTTCTTCTCTTGAAGACCTGCCACTCTGGGCCCAAACCCCCCCTGGGCCCTGGCCACACTTACCCAGCCTAGGAGGTAGTGACCCACTTTAATCGCAGCCCAAGGGCCCACACTGGTTTCCGGATGTCAGCGTGTTTTGCCCATGTTGATGACTCCCTCGTCTCCTGGAGGTCCCACGTGTGACCTGTCCTAGAGGCCAGCCACCAAGCTTGGCGACCACGGCCCTTCCCTTCATCATCTGTTTCCATCCCAATCTCAGCAACTCTGAATCCTGCTTCCAGTGTCCAGGGAGGCCAGCCCTGCCTGTGGCTGCAGGTTCTCCCGAGTGAAACAAGGCACCAGGCCAGGGCTCCCAGGCAGAGGGCCCCCCAACAGCGCTTCTGAGCAGAGAGGATACACCACTGTGCCCTCCATCCTTGCCAACCACCCCAACCTTCCAACAGCCCTGCTTCCCAGCCCTCTCTCCAGGAAGGGACACTGCTAATCCCCTAGCACCTACTAAGTACCTGGTCCTGCGGGGGTGTTACCTCATTTAATCCTCTCAATCCTCAGTACAGAATGAAGTCTTCCTCTCTCCTTTCCCTGATCCAGAGAAACCTGAGGCTCTGCACTTTTGCCTCCAGGTACAGGTGAATGATTAGATGTCCCTCCTGGATTCCCCTCCCGGCTTCCCCTCCCAGTCTTGTCACGTGCTCCCTCCCATTCCAAAACTTGTACCTGACCCCTCTCCACACCACTGTTAAAGATCCTGGTCAACCAGATTCAGACCCACTCCTCCCCTCGAGGCCTGCCCCAGCCTCTCCCCCTGTCCCCACCCTGTCTCTTCCTTGTCAGAATGCTCCCCACACCTCCTCCCGGTTAGCTCTTCTGGGGGTCCAAGTTCTCTTCCTCCCTACTGCCCTCTGAGCCCGCCTTTTAAAGAACCTGGCTGCTCAGCTCTCAGGAGAAACTGAAGAGACGTAAGTCTAGGGACTTCTCTGGTAGCGCAGTAGAAAAGAGTTCACTTGCCAATACAGGAGACATGAGTTCAACCCCTGAGCCAGGAAGATCCCATATGCTGTGCGGCAACTAAGCTTGTGAGTCACAACTATGGAGTCTGTGCTCTAGAGCCTCGGAGCCGCAACTATGGAGCCCATGGGCTGCAACTACTGAAGTCCGTGTGCCCTAGAGCCCGCGTTTCACAACAAGAGACGTCACCCCAGCAAGAAGCCTGCTCACCTCAACTAGAGAGTAGCCCCCACTCCCCGCAACTAGAGAAGAGCCTGCAGCAGCAGTGAAAACCCAGAATAGTCAAAAAAAAAAAAAAAAAAACCAAACAAGCAAACAAGCAAACAAAACGGTCTAATTGGGGAAGTCATTCAAAGGGAAAGATAACTTACTGAGTTCTAGCAGCCTCTGGGCCTGATTTCTCTCTCCAGACTGGATTCTCAATGATTCTTCCCAGCTTTAAAACCCAAGGGTGTGTCAGGCTGGAGTTCCTCCAGCCCCCTCCCTACATACCCTCACCCACCCACCCAGAAGATGCAGGCCTGCGACAATAGACAATAGGTATCCGTGAAGGGTTGATCACTGGGTCCCCGCCCCGGATTTCAGCTGCTTTGCATGGGGTCAGGGGAGGCACTCCTGACAGCTTGTACCTATTTTTCTGGTAACCCAGAGCACTGGGCTGAGCAGCTGGTGGCGCCAGTGATGGGGAGAAAACTTTCAGCACTGCCCCAAGGCAACTACCACCTGAATGCTGGTGGCGCGGGGAGGGGGGGGGGGGGCTATAGATGTATCACGCAGCAAAGAAGGTCCTTAAAATGACCCTAAATAGGAGTTTCCTGGTGGTTCAGTGGTTGAGACTTAGAGCTTCCAATGCGAGGGATGCAGATTTGATCCCTAGTCAGGGAACCAAAATCCCACATGCTGTGCTGAGTGGTCAAAAACATAATAGAAAAACGAATTATGGGGGCTTCCCTGGTGGCCAGTGCAGGAGACACAGTTTGATCCTCAATCCGGAAAAATCCCATGTGCTTCCGAGCAACTAAGCCCATGCGCCACAACTACTGAGCCTGTGCTCTAGAGCCCAGGAGCAGAAACTACTGAACGCAAGTGCCCTAGAACACGTGCTCCACAACAAGAGAAGCCACTGCAATGAGAAACCTGCACATGGCCAGGGAGAGTAGCCGCTGCTCTCTACAGCTAGAGAAAAAGTCACACAGCAATGCGACCCAGCACAGCCAAAAATTAAAAAAAAAAAAAAAAAAAAAGGACCTTACACAATCTGTCCCCTGAGGCTCTCAAAGCCCTAGGACTTTAGGCCTGGCTCTCCAGCTGCCTGGGTCCCTTTTCATTCAGAGATCTCCCTCCCTCCCTCAAGTTAGGACCCTCCAATCCCTTTCCTTGGAAGGCACAGAGGCCTTCCAATCCTGATTTAAAACCCATGCTGCCCTCCAGGTGCCGCCTCCCTCTCTTCTTTTTCTGCTTCATTTGGTTTCCTGGCACTTGTCCCCGTCTACCTTGTTCTATGTGGTGCTTATCTGAGTTTTTTTGGTTTGCCTTCCCCACTGGACTATCAGAAGGCATGGAGTTAAAGCTCTTTGGCCAATACTTTGACCACCTGATGCAAAGAGCCAACTCACTGGAAAAGATCCTGATGCTGGGAAAGGTTGAGGGCAGGAGGAGGAGGGGGTGATCGAGGATGAAATGGTTGGATGGCATCCCTGAGTCAACGGACATGAGTTTGAGCAAACTCTGGGAGATGGTGAAGGACAGGAAAGCCAGTCCATGGGCTCACAAAGAGTCAGACACAACTGAGCGACTGAACTGAAATGAAGCTCTTTGGGGGCATCACTAGGTCACTAAAATCAAGACTAGTGTCCTTCTGGCACATAGGAAGAACTAAGAAATATTTGCTGATGGAGTGAACGGTTGGGTTGTGAAGGGACAGCCTCCACGCTCTCTGAGAACACAGTTTCTGAGCACTACTGTGGGCCAGGCCCTCTCTGAGCCTGTCCCCCGCCTTCAGGCTTCACGTGTATCCTCCACACAGGTAGTGGCATGGCAGAGCCCGTGCTTTAACCACCGTGCCCGGGCTGGTGGAGAACACAGCTCCAGGACGGGACCCTGGCTGCCGCCGTCAGACCCCTGAGCCCCTCGACTGGAGAAGCACTTCTGGGCCCCAGGGACACAGAGTCTCGTGGGGCTCAATTTCGGCACTTCCATCATTCCACAGGCGGAGAGCCTGGGGCTCAGGGAGCCTTGCTCAAGGTCCCAGAGGAGCCTGAGACAGTAGCCCATGGTGGTTAAAAAGCTGACCCTGATACTTTTTAACTGTATGGCCCAAGGAAAGTGCTTTAAATTTCTGAGCCTCCTTTGTAACGTGGGGATGATACGGATGATTGTGCACAGAAACACCTTGCTCCAGAAAAGGCCCCAAGTAAGATGATGCTGGGCTGCCCGGTAGCTCAGTGGTAAAGAATCCGCCTGGCATGCCGGAGAGGCGGGTCTGATCCCTGCGTTGGCAAGGTCCCCTAGGAGGAGGACATGGCAAGCCACTCCACTATGCTTGCCTGGAGAATCCCCATGGACAGAGGAGCTTGGCGGGCTAGAGTCCATGGGGTCATAAGAGTCGGACATGACTGAGCACGCACTTGAACGTAAGATGTTGATGCAAGATTTCTCTGAGGAGCACACAGGGAGCGAACGCAGGCTGTGCTAGGTTCCCTCTCGCAGCTTCTTTCCTTGCCTCACCTCCCCTGGAGGGGCCACCCTTGGGGTGGGTGGGCTGGAAGGATGCAGACCTAGCTAGGCCCAGGTGAGCCACTGGCCTGGTCCACTCTCTGTCTACACCCATGCTCTTGGTTCTAGGAGGCCCCTGTGAGAAGTTTCTCTGGGGTCTTCCTACCCGTGTCTCTCCCAAGCCCACCGAGGGCCGGTGGCCCCCATCAGCTCTGCTCTCAGAGGTCATCCTCAGGCGTGCCAGCCTGAAAATTCTGCCTTATTCCATCCGCCCTGGCTCTTTGCCCCAGACCCTTCCAGGATGCCCCTCCCACACCCCTGGCTGCTCCCACGGCACTACTGTGGGCCAGGCCCTCTCTGAGCCTGTCCCCCGCCTTCAGGCTTCACGTGTATCCTCCACACAGGTAGTGGCATGGCAGAGCCCGTGCTTTAACCACCGTGCCCGGGCTGGTGGAGAACACAGCTCCAGGACGGGACCCTGGCTGCCGCCGTCAGACCCCTGAGCCCCTCGACTGGAGAAGCACTTCTGGGCCCCAGGGACACAGAGTCTCGTGGGGCTCAATTTCGGCACTTCCATCATTCCACAGGCGGAGAGCCTGGGGCTCAGGAGCCTTGCTCAAGGTCCCAGAGGAGCCTGAGACAGTAGCCCATGGTGGTTAAAAAGCTGACCCTGATACTTTTTAACTGTATGGCCCAAGGAAAGTGCTTTAAATTTCTGAGCCTCCTTTGTAACGTGGGGATGATACGGATGATTGTGCACAGAAACACCTTGCTCCAGAAAAGGCCCCAAGTAAGATGATGCTGGGCTGCCCGGTAGCTCAGTGGTAAAGAATCCGCCTGGCATGCCGGAGAGGCGGGTCTGATCCCTGCGTTGGCAAGGTCCCCTAGGAGGAGGACATGGCAAGCCACTCCACTATGCTTGCCTGGAGAATCCCCATGGACAGAGGAGCTTGGCGGGCTAGAGTCCATGGGGTCATAAGAGTCGGACATGACTGAGCACGCACTTGAACGTAAGATGTTGATGCAAGATTTCTCTGAGGAGCACACAGGGAGCGAACGCAGGCTGTGCTAGGTTCCCTCTCGCAGCTTCTTTCCTTGCCTCACCTCCCCTGGAGGGGCCACCCTTGGGGTGGGTGGGCTGGAAGGATGCAGACCTAGCTAGGCCCAGGTGAGCCACTGGCCTGGTCCACTCTCTGTCTACACCCATGCTCTTGGTTCTAGGAGGCCCCTGTGAGAAGTTTCTCTGGGGTCTTCCTACCCGTGTCTCTCCCAAGCCCACCGAGGGCCGGTGGCCCCCATCAGCTCTGCTCTCAGAGGTCATCCTCAGGCGTGCCAGCCTGAAAATTCTGCCTTATTCCATCCGCCCTGGCTCTTTGCCCCAGACCCTTCCAGGATGCCCCTCCCACACCCCTGGCTGCTCCCACGGCACTGCCCTGTCTTGGAGAGGTGCCTTGGCCTGCCCTCTCCAGGCTCCCCTGCTTTTCGGCGCTTCTCCCGGATGACCTCACCACATCATCATGACTGGTCAGGTCACTCTGGCACGAACACCTCCCTCCTCTGCCATCTTCAGCCGACCGGCAGCAGGGCGGGACAGCAAGAGGCCTGGACCAAGGCCAGGAAACCTGGGTCCCAGTGCCAGCTCAGCTGCCGCATGTCAGTGGGACCTTGGAGAATTCACAGGCCCCCTCCAGCAGGCTGGACGAGGAGACCTCTAAGGCTCGCTCTTCAGTCTCCTTGCTTGTAAAGTCAAGGCTGGACCCGGGTGGGGAATGGCCTACACATCCCACATCCGGGCACTCTGTCGAGAGATGTGAGGCCCACACATCTGGGCTCAGGGGGAAAGGCTTCTCTTCCCATCACGCCCCCACATTCAAAACACATGCATTTCCTGTCGGCTCTACCTCCCAACTGCACTCTGAACCTGGCTTGAATTACTTGGACACTAGACTGGCCTGTTCATGGTGAAGTCATCTCCCTCTGCTACCAAAAAACCATCAACGGCTCCTGCTGTCAGTGTGAACTCTACACACTTTCCCGGGCCCCGGTGACCGGGCCCGGCCTGCCTTTCAGTTCTCCCTGAATCTCCGGAACCTTGTCTTCCATTTCATCACACCTCGGGGCCCCTCTTCCACCTAGAATGACCCCCAGGCCTTCAATTCCTGAGGAGCACACAGGGAGCGACGAGGCTGTGCTAGGTTCCCTCTCGCAGCTTCTTTCCTTGCCTCACCTCCCCTGGAGGGGCCACCCTTGGGGTGGGTGGGCTGGAAGGATGCAGACCTAGCTAGGCCCAGGTGAGCCACTGGCCTGGTCCACTCTCTGTCTACACCCATGCTCTTGGTTCTAGGAGGCCCCTGTGAGAAGTTTCTCTGGGGTCTTCCTACCCGTGTCTCTCCCAAGCCCACCGAGGGCCGGGGGCCCCCCATCAGCTCTGCTCTCAGAGGTCATCCTCAGGCGTGCCAGCCTGAAAATTCTGCCTTATTCCATCCGCCCTGGCTCTTTGCCCCAGACCCTTCCAGGATGCCCCTCCCACACCCCTGGCTGCTCCCACGGCACTGCCCTGTCTTGGAGAGGTGCCTTGGCCTGCCCTCTCCAGGCTCCCCTGCTTTTCGGCGCTTCTCCCGGATGACCTCACCACATCATCATGACTGGTCAGGTCACTCTGGCACGAACACCTCCCTCCTCTGCCATCTTCAGCCGACCGGCAGCAGGGCGGGACAGCAAGAGGCCTGGACCAAGGCCAGGAAACCTGGGTCCCAGTGCCAGCTCAGCTGCCGCATGTCAGTGGGACCTTGGAGAATTCACAGGCCCCCTCCAGCAGGCTGGACGAGGAGACCTCTAAGGCTCGCTCTTCAGTCTCCTTGCTTGTAAAGTCAAGGCTGGACCGGATGGGGAATGGCCTACACATCCCACATCCGGGCACTCTGTCGAGAGATGTGAGGCCACACACATCTGGGCTCAGGGGGAAAGGCTTCTCTTCCCATCACGCCCCCACATTCAAAACACATGCATTTCCTGTCGGCTCTACCTCCCAACTGCACTCTGAACCTGGCTTGAATTACTTGGACACTAGACTGGCCTGTTCATGGTGAAGTCATCTCCCTCTGCTACCAAAAAACCATCAACGGCTCCTGCTGTCAGTGTGAACTCTACACACTTTCCCGGGCCCGCGGTGACCGGGCCCGGCCTGCCTTTCAGTTCTCCCCTGAATCTCCGGAACCTTGTCTTCCATTTCATCACACCTCGGGGCCCCTCTTCCACCTAGAATGACCCCCCAGGCCTTCAATGGCTGCCTCCTACCATGGTTCAAAACACCACTCAGAGGTCACCCCTCACAGAGGCCTCCCTTGACCAGAGTCTAAAGCAGGCCGCCTCGTCCTCCGGCCCTCTTTACGAGATCGCCCTGATTTACTGTCTTTGTGGAACTTGCTAGAGGCTGAAAACACTAGCTTGTTTATTTTGAATGCTCGTGAACATCGTCTCCTAGAGAAAGAAACCCTCTTGTAGCTGCTCCGTGGGGTCTCGATGGGTCACAGGTGTCCCAGAAATACTTGTGCAATGAGTGAACTCTGCCGCGGGTGTGTGGTCGTGGGGGTGGAGGCGGGGTCTGGCACTTTCCACCCCTGGGCCAGATGTGGCCCGACAGCCTTCCCTCGGGGACAGGCCTGTGGTTTCTCCTCGCTCCTCCCTGCCTTCTTGTGCTGGGCACACGCTCTCTCAGCATTTCTGAGGCTGCTGTCTTCTGAAGGGAAATCAGCTCCCAGAGGAGTTAGGAATGTCTGCCACGTGTCCCAGAGGCACAGAGCACACTGAACCTACCGCCGCATCGCCCGAGGACCCCATCACCCTGCCTCCAGCCTCCCTTGCAGACTCCTGCACTTCCTTCAGCACCGCCTGTCACCGGGCCGCCCCTCCGGGCTCACCTGGCCCCTCGGCTCAGCACAGCCTGTTGACTCTCTGCAAAACGTGTTCCTCCCATCCTCTGGGAACCCACAGAATCCCAGCCCCGGAACACACAACCACTCATTAGCCAAGCCGCGGGGAAATTTCCATGATTGCCACGGCGAATAACCCCAGTTCCCACAACCACACTTCTCAGCTCAGCATAGTTGCTGGGACGCATCATCTCCGCACCGTGTCACGTGTCTGTCCACAAACACTTCCTGCTGCCAGCTCCTCGCGGGGCCTGAGAGATCCGAACAGGACCCTGCTGGCCAGGAGCTGACAATCCGCCGGGGGAGGGGGGGTGGTCTGAGTAGACGGAGGAGAAAAGATGGACTAGACAGGATCCAAGTGGCCTGCCGTCGGGGCGCCAGCCAGTGGTGAGCCGCACCTTGCCCCCCGGGGGGGGGCAATCCTAGAATGACCCCCCAGGCCTTCAATGGCTGCCTCCTACCATGGTTCAAAACACCACTCAGAGGTCACCCCTCACAGAGGCCTCCCTTGACCAGAGTCTAAAGCAGGCCGCCTCGTCCTCCGGCCCTCTTTACGAGATCGCCCTGATTTACTGTCTTTGTGGAACTTGCTAGAGGCTGAAAACACTAGCTTGTTTATTTTGAATGCTCGTGAACATCGTCTCCTAGAGAAAGAAACCCTCTTGTAGCTGCTCCGTGGGGTCTCGATGGGTCACAGGTGTCCCAGAAATACTTGTGCAATGAGTGAACTCTGCCGCGGGTGTGTGGTCGTGGGGGTGGAGGCGGGGTCTGGCACTTTCCACCCCTGGGCCAGATGTGGCCCGACAGCCTTCCCTCGGGGACAGGCCTGTGGTTTCTCCTCGCTCCTCCCTGCCTTCTTGTGCTGGGCACACGCTCTCTCAGCATTTCTGAGGCTGCTGTCTTCTGAAGGGAAATCAGCTCCCAGAGGAGTTAGGAATGTCTGCCACGTGTCCCAGAGGCACAGAGCACACTAAAAATACCCCCGCATCGCCCGAGGACCCCATCACCCTGCCTCCAGCCTCCCTTGCAGACTCCTGCACTTCCTTCAGCACCGCCTGTCACCGGGCCGCCCCTCCGGGCTCACCTGGCCCCTCGGCTCAGCACAGCCTGTTGACTCTCTGCAAAACGTGTTCCTCCCATCCTCTGGGAACCCACAGAATCCCAGCCCCGGAACACACAACCACTCATTAGCCAAGCCGCGGGAATTACCATGATTGCCACGGCTAATAACCCCAGTTCCCACAACCACACTTCTCAGCTCAGCATAGTTGCTGGGACGCATCATCTCCGCACCGTGTCACGTGTCTGTCCACAAACACTTCCTGCTGCCAGCTCCTCGCGGGGCCTGAGAGATCCGAACAGGACCCTGCTGGCCAGGAGCTGACAATCCGCCGGGGGAGGGGGGGTGGTCTGAGTAGACGGAGGAGAAAAGATGGACTAAGGACGTCAGGCAGATCCAAGTGGCCTGCCGTCCGCGGGGGCGCCAGCCAGTGGTGAGCCGCACCCTTGCCCTCCATCGGGGCGTTCTGTGAGATCCTCAGCCTGGGTTTTTGTGTGTGGTGCTGCACACATACAGCAGCCAAACAAATCCTGAGCCCCCTTCTAACCACGCTGTCCCCAAGGCCGGTCAGTGACTCAGGAGTAGCCACTGGGGAGGGTTGAGGGAGGCGGAACTTAAAAGTGGGGACGATTTGGAGGGTGGTGAGGAGACAGAAGCTAAAATAGAAAAGCCCGTGTGCATGCCCCGTGGAAGGAACCGCAGGTCACTGGGGGTTCGGGAGCCTCTGTGGGGAGACCAGTCAAATGGCGCTGAGGATCCCTCTCCCTCTGGGGAGAAGGTAGAGAAGGAAGGTGGAGGTCCGCAGAGTCCACAATCGAAAGCAGCTAAATATGGGATGGACAGAGGAGCCTAGCGGGGTCGCAACGAGACGGACAGGACTGAGCGACTGACTAAGCCCAGCCCAGCCCAGCCCCTGGGTGAGCTCAGAGCTGCTTCAAGTTCTACACACGGGTGAAAAGAAGAGCAGAAGCTGAACTAGCAACGTAGCCTTTCCTGGGCAGAGAGCTGTGCCGGGTGCTGCACGAGGCACTCGTGACTGAACCCTGTTGAATGCTACACGTCCTGGGAGCTGGACACGGCCCCATCTGTTTCACAGCTCGAAGCCCGAGGCAGAGAGAACTGGGGAGAATCGGACCTAATGTCTGTAAAGGCCATGAAAGCCTCCAGTTTACCCTCCCAGACCCTGCCTGGAGCCTCACCCTGCCTTGGGGACCGGGCCCCAGTCTGCCTTTGTCTCCCTAGGTGTCGGCCAACTCGGCCCTGCCCGTGTCTCTGAGGCCCCCACCGAACGAGGCTGCTCCCCCATTCTGGAAGCATCCAAGAGACTCTGGGGCCACTAAGGTGGCTATGTCCAAAGTAGACGCCTGTTCATTCACGGATTCACTGGCGTGTGGGAAGAGGAAATCAGAATTTGTATTCCTATTTCACCTCAGCCTTCTAAATATTCTATTTTATGTATGTTTATTCCTTTTTGGCCATGCCAGGTGGCTTGTGGGATCTTAGTGCCCTGACCCAGGGATTGAACTCAGGCCCTCAGTAGTGAAAGCAGGAAGCCCTAACCATTGGATAGCCAGGGAATTTCCTAAATATCCTATTTTAATGTTCGTTTTATAATGCACACACTGGGGCTTCCCCAGTGGCTCAGTGGTAAAGAATCTGCCTGTAGGAGCCGCAGAAGACACGGGTTCGATCCCTGGGTCAGGAAGATCCCCTACAGGAGGGCATGGCAGGCTTCTCCAATATTCTTGCCTGGAGCATTCCATGGACAGAAGAACCTGGTGGGTTACAGTTCATGAGGTCACAAAGAGCTGGACATGACCAAAGCCACTTAAACACGCACAGCCTGCACACATGCATGAGCACAGAGAATACACACACACACACCCCTAAATTATAACAAATGGACATACATTTAAATACAAAAGGCATGTTCAAAATTATTTGTACAGACAGGGTATACACTCAAAGTCTGCGTTAGTGTGTAGTTACCCCTGCAGTGAGTTCTCACTTGAGAGGCAGGGGCGGTAGAAAGCCTGCTTCAGCGAGGAATTCAAGTCCTCTCTCAGCTACTTCTGGGCTATGTGGCTGGGTGAGTTGATAGAATCTTCCTAAGCCCGATTTTCTCATCTCAGGAATTGGTGTGGCAATAGCACGCACCTCAAGTGGATTAAAAGAGGGGACGGACAAAATGCCTGCAGCCTGAGCCTGCCCCCTGAGTGCTAGATGCTGTTGTTACCAATGTAGTTACAATAAGCAGAGCCAGGTCTGGTCTGGGCCTTGGGATGGGCCCTGCTCTGGCAGAGCATGTCAGCTGCAGGAGACTCAGAGCCCAGAATGAATCACTAGAAATCAGTGTCACCAGGGTTAAGACAGAGCGGGACATCAACATCCCAGAAAGCTCTGGCGGTCCAGGCTGAAGATGACAACAAAGAGATGTCTTTGGCCAAACAGGTGTGCAGCCAATCAGACACCGTTTTAGGCTGAAGAGTCAGCAATGGTGAACACGCTGCTTGAGTCAGCATGCCCAGGGCCTTTGTATTCCTATTTCACCTCAGCCTTCTAAATATTCTATTTTATGTATGTTTATTCCTTTTGGCCATGCCAGGTGGCTTGTGGGATCTTAGTGCCCTGACCCAGGATTGAACTCAGGCCCTCAGTAGTGAAAGCAGGAAGCCCTAACCATTGGATAGCCAGGGAATTTCCTAAATATCCTATTTTAATGTTCGTTTTATAATGCACACACTGGGGCTTCCCCAGTGGCTCAGTGGTAAAGAATCTGCCTGTAGGAGCCGCAGAAGACACGGGTTCGATCCCTGGGTCAGGAAGATCCCCTACAGGAGGGCATGGCAGGCTTCTCCAATATTCTTGCCTGGAGCATTCCATGGACAGAAGAACCTGGTGGGTTACAGTTCATGAGGTCACAAAGAGCTGGACATGACCAAAGCCACTTAAACACGCACAGCCTGCACACATGCATGAGCACAGAGAATACACACACACACACACCCCTAAATTATAACAAATGGACATACATTTAAATACAAAAGGCATGTTCAAAATTATTTGTACAGACAGGGTATACACTCAAAGTCTGCGTTAGTGTGTAGTTACCCCTGCAGTGAGTTCTCACTTGAGAGGCAGGGGCGGTAGAAAGCCTGCTTCAGCGAGGAATTCAAGTCCTCTCTCAGCTACTTCTGGGCTATGTGGCTGGGTGAGTTGATAGAATCTTCCTAAGCCCGATTTTCTCATCTCAGGAATTGGTGTGGCAATAGCACGCACCTCAAGTGGATTAAAAGAGGGGACGGACAAAATGCCTGCAGCCTGAGCCTGCCCCCTGAGTGCTAGATGCTGTTGTTACCAATGTAGTTACAATAAGCAGAGCCAGGTCTGGTCTGGGCCTTGGGATGGGCCCTGCTCTGGCAGAGCATGTCAGCTGCAGGAGACTCAGAGCCCAGAATGAATCACTAGAAATCAGTGTCACCAGGGTTAAGACAGAGCGGGACATCAACATCCCAGAAAGCTCTGGCGGTCCAGGCTGAAGATGACAACAAAGAGATGTCTTTGGCCAAACAGGTGTGCAGCCAATCAGACACCGTTTTAGGCTGAAGAGTCAGCAATGGTGAACACGCTGCTTGAGTCAGCATGCCCAGGGCCAAATCCTGGCTGCATGCGGGCAACTTATTTAACCTCTCTGTGCCTCAGTCCCACCATCTGTACAACGGGAATGATAATGTGTCCGCTTCCTAGTATTGCTCGAAAGCACTTAGAACAAGAGGCTGGCAAGCGAGGCTCTCAAGAAGTACTCGTTCTCAGGTTCTTATCTGTGAATTGGAAGGTGACTTCCTCAATTCTGCTTCAGAACCTCAGAGATCCCTCAGAGATCCCAGATACCCAATTACTAGGGGAGCCTGACATCCTCATTTCTGTCCTAGAGTGACCGGCCAGGCAGAAAGAGACAGCCTCAGGGAAATTCCCTGACCAGCCAGTGGTTAGGACTCTGCGTCTCCACGGCCGGGGACCCAGTTGGATCCCTGGTCAGGGAACTAAGATCTTGCCAGGTACACAGCTTTGCCAAAAGAAAAAAGAAAGAGATAGCCTCAGAGGACTGTAGATCCCCTGTATAATATTTTGTTAATACTCAGGAGCTCCTGCCAGGGGTCTGAGTCCTTTCTCATCCAGTGGGAGCAGGCTGTCAGGCACATGACAGGAGAGCCAAATTAGAAACACAGAGCCAAACTTTCCGGGTCAAGAAACAGACGACTCTGGGAAGTGTGAATTTCCCACCCTCACTGAACTGTGGCCACAGCCTCAATCAGCTGGCAAGTTCCAGGGCCCCCCTCTGAAGATGGCCAGGGGTCAAGAAGATGAGGAGTCAGGGTGAGGGTGTATGACCAGAGATTGACTACGTCGCTGAAAGTGGAAGGAGGCCCTTGCCACCTGTGGACGGACAGGCCTAGCAGTGAGTATTAAGTAGGCAGGTGAGGAATTATCTCCATTTCACAGATGAGAAAATGAAGGCTTACTGAGACATCTGTTTTCTCTAAGCACAGTTTAGCCTGGTGTAAAAGCAGCCAGTGACTCAGCCTGATCTCTTCCTTCCTTCTCTTCCTCTGCACTGAGCAGTCTCCGGTGTGGAGGCCCCGAGGGTATGAGGAGCCTGAGACTCCACACGTACTCTATCACTGCTGCCGGTGTGGACCCTGAACAAGTCACCTGTCCTCACAGCCTCAGTTTACTTATCTGTACAAGGGGCTGACAACGAAGCTCCACCTCCGCCCACTCTCGTACTTTTCTTCCAATCCCCTCACTCTGATCTCTTCCAGAAGCCATCCCAAGGAATTGAACCCATGAACCCCGTGCGAGCCTGGAGGCAGCCAGCCTTGCCTTAAGGGCCTGATTTGTGCCTGGTCCCCACAGAGTGCGTGCTCACGCCCACCTTCCTTAGACTCAGAGACCTCTCCATTCTGGGCATTTGCCGAAGAAAGAACCCATTCCCCCTCCCCTCTTCCTCTACACCACTGAGCAACTCCACATCCCCCTCCAAACTCACAAACCCTTTTTCTGCCAGAAGCACGGAAGCAGCGTGGGGTGGGTTTTATACATAAATTAGCTCAGTTAAGCTTCACAATACCCTGGGGAGACAAATTTATGTAGCCATTTCTCAGATGCAGAAACTGATGCTGAAAGAGAGCACAGATCTTTCCCAAGATCCCAGGGCTGGAGGGCTGCCTGACCCAGAGCTCATGTTTTTTTCTATTACACTTCTCTGTCTCCCCGTCAACAAGTCCTTCCTCCAGGTATTCAGAATGGTGCCCGACGATGGCCCATCCTTGAAATGTAACATGATGCAGCCATTAAGAATAATGATTCTACATTCAAGAATGACTAATAACAACACAAGAAAATGCGTATGACACGGGGTTAAGAAGACACAAACACTGTAAGTACAATATAATAAAGTTACATTAAAGTGACTGTCATAGAGAAAGATAGGCAGGAAAGACATCAAAACATCCACAGCTGTTTGGCTTGTGTGTTCGCACCATGGGTGATTTCTTTCCTACTCTCACCCAGTTTCCAAAGAGTCAATCAGTGCCTATTACTTTGACAGCAAAGACAAGATATCATGTAAAAATAATAATAATGTGTGGTTGAAATAGGTGGAAATCTGCTGTTTCCTCTTCAGCTTCTTCTTCTTCAAATTCCTCCAAAGTTTACGTTTTCATTACAACTTGACTATAACCAAGAGCCAGGGCAGAGTTTGAGGAGCAACGAGACCCAAGACCAGCTCTGTTCTTTGACCAGGCTCCTCCTGGGCGTCCACTGAGGACTCCCACCCCAGACCCTCCTCTCAGCCCCCCGTCGGAGCACCTGCCGACGCTCACCTGACACTCGTGGGTTGGTCTCCGACGCGAGACGCGCACACCTGTCCCTCCAGGTGAGGAATCCGCCAGGGCGCCGCGCTCAGGAAGGAGGCAGCCTGCGGGGGCGGAGCGGGCGGTGCGACGTCACCAGACAGGCCCCGCCCCCTGCTTCCCGGCCACGCCCCGGCTTCCAGGCCCGCGGGGCTTCGTGGTTCTCGTGCCTGCGGGGTGAGCTGCGGGGACACTTCCCGGACACCCACGTCTCATTTGGACTGGGCGCCCAGCCATCAGCCGCGCCTCCAAGTGCTATCCTCTAGGAGGGCGGTGTGAGCGGAGAAGCTCCCCCATCAGCCCCCCATCACTGCGCTTACACAGAACTGGTGTGTCCTCAGATTCCAGGTCCAAGTCACCTGGGGGAAGGAGTGATCTCGGGAGGGACAGGGGGAGCCTCTGATCCCCGCCCCCCGAGTATTGTCTTCAGGTCCTGCCCCACTCTCTGAGGTTCCCTGCGACCCACCCTCCTGTTAAGCGTGTGAGTGAATAGCCAAGAAGTGTGATTCCAGCCCCTGGGTGTCAGGGGGAAAGACCTGGGATCTGAGACCTATAGTCAGGAACTCCTTCTCCTTCTTTGTATGATCAGAGCCTGTTTATATCTGGGAAAGTTCTGCCTTGAGAATTCCAGCAAAATGGTGGTAGAAGTCAAGAGCGACACAAAGTTTCCGCTCTCCAAGAGCTTTGGGAAGGTGCTGGTCCTTGAATTGGGCAATGCCATTTCTGGAAAGCCATCCCGAGGAGGTGGTTCAGCCACGCACATTCCTTGCGGTGGTCTTTATCCTGGGGAACTTGGAACTAGTCTGAGAGTCCAACACCCATGTCGGGTGAACAGCACACACACACAATGGCAAAGTAAAGTGCCTATTACTTTGAGCAAAAAAAAAAAAAAAATTTTTTTCTGCTGTTTCCTCTTCAGCTTCTTCTTCTTCAAATTCCTCCAAAGTTTACGTTTTCATTACAACTTGACTATAACCAAGAGCCAGGGCAGAGTTTGAGGAGCAACGAGACCCAAGACCAGCTCTGTTCTTTGACCAGGCTCCTCCTGGGCGTCCACTGAGGACTCCCACCCCAGACCCTCCTCTCAGCCCCCCGTCGGAGCACCTGCCGACGCTCACCTGACACTCGTGGGTTGGTCTCCGACGCGAGACGCGCACACCTGTCCCTCCAGGTGAGGAATCCGCCAGGGCGCCGCGCTCAGGAAGGAGGCAGCCTGCGGGGGCGGAGCGGGCGGTGCGACGTCACCAGACAGGCCCCGCCCCCTGCTTCCCGGCCACGCCCCGGCTTCCAGGCCCGCGGGGCTTCGTGGTTCTCGTGCCTGCGGGGTGAGCTGCGGGGACACTTCCCGGACACCCACGTCTCATTTGGACTGGGCGCCCAGCCATCAGCCGCGCCTCCAAGTGCTATCCTCTAGGAGGGCGGTGTGAGCGGAGAAGCTCCCCCATCAGCCCCCCATCACTGCGCTTACACAGAACTGGTGTGTCCTCAGATTCCAGGTCCAAGTCACCTGGGGGAAGGAGTGATCTCGGGAGGGACAGGGGGAGCCTCTGATCCCCGCCCCCCGAGTATTGTCTTCAGGTCCTGCCCCACTCTCTGAGGTTCCCTGCGACCCACCCTCCTGTTAAGCGTGTGAGTGAATAGCCAAGAAGTGTGATTCCAGCCCCTGGGTGTCAGGGGGAAAGACCTGGGATCTGAGACCTATAGTCAGGAACTCCTTCTCCTTCTTTGTATGATCAGAGCCTGTTTATATCTGGGAAAGTTCTGCCTTGAGAATTCCAGCAAAATGGTGGTAGAAGTCAAGAGCGACACAAAGTTTCCGCTCTCCAAGAGCTTTGGGAAGGTGCTGGTCCTTGAATTGGGCAATGCCATTTCTGGAAAGCCATCCCGAGGAGGTGGTTCAGCCACGCACATTCCTTGCGGTGGTCTTTATCCTGGGGAACTTGGAACTAGTCTGAGAGTCCAACACCCATGTCGGGTGAACAGCACACACACACAATGGCATATTATGCAATCATTTAAGAGTTATGTTTACAAACAGCTAAGCACACAAGGAAATATGTGAAAATATTAAGAGAATGAAAGAAGGCTGGAAGCGAGTGGTGACAGCGGTCTTAGTTGTACTTTCAAGCCAAACACAATTTCATTCATGGGAAAGAGTCTTGAAAGAAAAAGTTAACTGTGGTTATTTCTGGGTAAGAGCACTCTGAAGCTTGTTTTTTTTTAATCTTTGTTTCCTGTATTTTTCATCTAATAGGATTATTTCACTTTTACAAAGTCTCTTTATCTCATAAAAAGTTTCCATTAATTGAGCACTTCCTATAATTTAGAATAAGCCCCTTCCATGTAATCCTTGCAATAGCCCCGAAGTGGGCATTCTTAGTCTCTCCCTCCCACCCAGGAAGCTTTGAGGCTGCACGGGGTGGGGTGCAGGCCACAGGGTGGGGTGCAGGCGGCGCATGGACAGGACTTCCCAGAGACCAGCCTCTGAGGTCAACAGGTCAGCTGTGCCAGTCTCCCCAGGAACCTTCATAGCCCTAATGTATTTTTATAATTATAAAAGCAGCATCTAGGGCTTCCCTTGGTGGTCCAGTGGGTAAGGACACCGCCTTGCAGTGCAAGGGGCGCTGGTTCGATCCCTGGTCTGGGAAGATCCCACGTGCCGCGGAGCGGCTGGACCGATGTGTCCAATTGCCGAGCCGGAGCTCTGGAGCGCATGCGCCCAGAGCCGGTGCTCTGCAGCGACAGACGCCACCGCGATGGGAGGCCCACAGGAGCCAAAGAACAAAGACGGATGAACAGAGAGAAACGAAAGAAGAATAGAAGTGGCCCGCCTGCTCCCCTCCCTCCCCAATCCGACCCCTGCCCAAAAATAGATAAATAAATAAATCTTTAAAAAAAAAAAAAAAAGCAGCATCTATTTTACACAGAAAATTGAGAGTCAATAAAATGTAGAGAAGTAACATCAATCCTTTCCTTGCTTTATCTTTGAATATGGAAGTTTTAAACAACACTAAAAAATAGATGGGATGAGTCTCATCAACCCAAGTACCCAATGCTAATTTTCAACAAATATCAACATTTTTCATCCTTGTTTTATTGATTCCCTACAAACATTTTTTAAAATTTCGGAGTATAGTTGATTTACAATGTTGCATTAGTTTCAGGTATATAGCAAAATGAATCAATTATATGTATATACCTGATCTGCTTCTTTTAAAAAATTGTTTCTCATACAAGCCATTACAGAGTATTGAGTTCCCTGTACTATAGAGTAGGTCCTTATTAGTTACTTCTTTTATATATAGTAGTGTGTACATGGTAATCCCAACTTCACACCTCTATTTTAAAAGAAAAACCCATTCAACACACACAAATGACATACCTTCTTTGTTGCAGATGCCGTATTACATGCTGGGAACATAAAAAACAGCCTGATTATCCCCTAAATCCTAAAATAAAAGTATATATTCTGTTAATCGAAATAAAAAAAGAAAGAAAAACCCAAAGATCATATTTCACCTATAAATACTTTGGTAATTATCTCTAACAGACAAGGACTTTGTTAAAAAACAAAACATAGGCACATGCACAACTATAATAACATCTATTGAAAATAATACCATTTCTTTTGTTAGTTCATTTAATAGGCAGTCCACATCCAAATTTTCCCAGTGTATCTCCAAAATACCTTTTTACAGTTGGTTTGTTTGAATCAGGATGCACACAAAACCCACATATGATATATGGTTGATACATCTATTAAAACCTCTTTCTTTTTTTAAAGCTCTTTCTTTCACTGAGAAATAATTAACGTAAAGTTCACCATTTAAAAGGTGGACAGGGCTTCCCTGGTGGTCCAGTGGGTAAGGATACCGCCTTGCAGTGCAAGGGGCGCCGGTTTGATCCCTGGCCTGGGAAGATCCCACGTGCCGTGGAGCAGCTGGACCAATGTGTCCAACGACCGAGCCGGAGCTCTGGAGCGCATGCGCCCAGAGCTGGTGCTCTGCAGCGAGCGAGGCCACTGCGATGGGAGGCCCGCACGGGCCAAGGAACAAAGATGGATGAAGATAGATGGATGAAAGACCAATAGAAGTGGCCCGCCCGCCCTCTTCCCTGCCCAATCCGCCCCCCTCCCCAAAAATAAATAAATAAAAGGTGGACAATTTGATGGTTTTCAGTAGACTCACAGGGTTTTGCAGTAATTACTTATAATCTTATATAACCCCTCACACTTCTATGGCCCCAGAAAAAGAAGCTCCGACCCAGCAGCAGTCACACCCCATCTCTGCCCTCCTCCAGTCCCTGGTGACCACTCAGTTACTTTTGTTTTTCTCCCGTTCTGAGTCTTTCATATAAATGGAATCCCATGATATATGACCTTTTGTGTCTAGCTTCATTTGGCATCATGCTTTCAAGTTTCCACCATGTGGTTACATGTATCCATTCTTTATTCCTTCTCATGGCTGAATAATATTCCAAACCAAATTTCCCACTGTCTAGAATTGATTGACTGCATCTCTATGGTGTCTTTTAACATGCTCCCCCATCCCGTGTATTTCCCATGAATTGGTAATTAGATGTAGCATCTAAAGGCTGGAGGTGTGATGTGATTTGGATTCCAAGAAACCTCTCAAGAATATTTCATGGGTGATGTTGTGGCTCTCCCAGTGCCCCAGAGAAGGAGCCACAGCGAGTCGGGGTGCCCCACCATTGAGCAATGCTGAGCTGGAGCTGTGGCTCTAGGGGTCATTAACCTTGTCCTTCTGTTTTAAACTTCCCCATCCAACTTCTACCCAGCATCCACTGATGAGCATGAATTAGGCATGCCATTCCACGCTACAGTCTGTAGATAAACGTGGCTGGGAGAAGGGGTTTGCCCAAGTCACAGGGCTGGTGATAACCAAGAGCTCACACATCCTGGACCCTTGCTTCATGCCTGGCACTGTACTAAGCATTTCACATGAGCAGATTCATTCAGTCCTCTCAGCAATCCTTTGATGGCTTTATATTCTGATCTTCCTTTTCAAATCAGGAAACAAAGGCCCAAAATAGTGGCTTTGGTAAATCATTTAGTATATCATCTCAAGAGACACTAGAGGACAGACAAATGGGGAAAAGAAAAACAGCCCACTGTGCTCGACTTTCCTGGTGGTCCAGTGGTTAAGACTCCGTGCTTCCTCTGAAGAGGGCATGGGTTTGATCCCTGCTCAGGGAACTAAGATTCCATATTTTGTCTGGCACTCCCCACCACCAGATTCAATATAAATAAATAAATGCATAAATTTAAATGAAAACTCTGTGTTTTTTCTTGCTCTGGTAAGTAGAGACATAGACAAAGTGCTCTGAACTATAGAGAAAAAAAGTCTTTTTAATTTTAAAGAAAGAAAAAGAGAATCAAAGATGGGGCTTCTCTGCAGTCCAGTGGTTAAGACCCAGTGCTTTCCCTGCGGGGGGCCTGGGTTCGAGTCTGGTCCAGGACCTGAGATCCCACAAGCTGTGCAGTCGCAGCAGAACAAAAGGAAAAGAATCGTAAGACGCATGGAGTCTCCCGGAAGGAAGCGTCACTAAAGAGGGGCCTTTGAGCATGTGTAGGAGTTTGCTGTGGGGAGTAAAGGCAGAGGAATGGCCACCATTATGAATAAGGCCTGAGGTGTGATTTGGGCTGTGGCCTAAGACTCCATGCCTCACCATGGACGATGCTCACAGATGCCTAAGACTCCATGCCTCACCATGGACGATGCTCACAGATGCCTAAGACTCCATGCCTCACCATGGACGATGCTCACAGATGCCTGCCCTGGGCAGAGGGAAGAGAGAGAGGGTGTGGCCTGGCCGGCACACACAGAGCTGCTGTTACACAATCTGCAGTGAGGGAGCACAGGGCCAGGAGTCAGGTGATGAGTGCTCAGCAGGCTGTGAGGCCTGGGTGCTGCTCCCAGGCAGGGTCCCTGCCCTCAAAGGCCCAAGGAAGGCCGCTGGGGTCATTAGCTCCTACAGTCTGTAGATAAACGTGGCTGGGAGAAGGGTTTGCCCAAGTCACAGGGCTGGTGATAACCAAGAGCTCACACATCCTGGACCCT
This sequence comes from Tragulus kanchil, assembly GCA_022376925.1. Lineage (NCBI taxonomy): Eukaryota > Metazoa > Chordata > Mammalia > Artiodactyla > Tragulidae > Tragulus > Tragulus kanchil. The sequence goes on along the minus strand of JAIOJX010000004.1, from coordinate 179,771,562 downwards.
TGCTTCATGCCTGGCACTGTACTAAGCATTTCACATGAGCAGATTCATTCAGTCCTCTCAGCAATCCTTTGATGGCTTTATATTCTGATCTTCCTTTTCAAATCAGGAAACAAAGGCCCAAAATAGTGGCTTTGGTAAATCATTTAGTATATCATCTCAAGAGACACTAGAGGACAGACAAATGGGGAAAAGAAAAACAGCCCACTGTGCTCGACTTTCCTGGTGGTCCAGTGGTTAAGACTCCGTGCTTCCTCTGAAGAGGGCATGGGTTTGATCCCTGCTCAGGGAACTAAGATTCCATATTTTGTCTGGCACTCCCCACCACCAGATTCAATATAAATAAATAAATGCATAAATTTAAATGAAAACTCTGTGTTTTTTCTTGCTCTGGTAAGTAGAGACATAGACAAAGTGCTCTGAACTATAGAGAAAAAAAGTCTTTTTAATTTTAAAGAAAGAAAAAGAGAATCAAAGATGGGGCTTCTCTGCAGTCCAGTGGTTAAGACCCAGTGCTTTCCCTGCGGGGGGCCTGGGTTCGAGTCTGGTCCAGGACCTGAGATCCCACAAGCTGTGCAGTCGCAGCAGAACAAAAGGAAAAGAATCGTAAGACGCATGGAGTCTCCCGGAAGGAAGCGTCACTAAAGAGGGGCCTTTGAGCATGTGTAGGAGTTTGCTGTGGGGAGTAAAGGCAGAGGAATGGCCACCATTATGAATAAGGCCTGAGGTGTGATTTGGGCTGTGGCCTAAGACTCCATGCCTCACCATGGACGATGCTCACAGATGCCTAAGACTCCATGCCTCACCATGGACGATGCTCACAGATGCCTAAGACTCCATGCCTCACCATGGACGATGCTCACAGATGCCTGCCCTGGGCAGAGGGAAGAGAGAGAGGGTGTGGCCTGGCCGGCACACACAGAGCTGCTGTTACACAATCTGCAGTGAGGGAGCACAGGGCCAGGAGTCAGGTGATGAGTGCTCAGCAGGCTGTGAGGCCTGGGTGCTGCTCCCAGGCAGGGTCCCTGCCCTCAAAGGCCCAAGGAAGGCCGCTGGGGGTCATTAGCTCCTGCGCCAGGAAGGAGAAAACCCAGCCTCGTTCTCGGTTCCAGCTCCAAGGTTCTGACTGGAGAGATCGCCCTCAGACCCCAGGACCATGGAGTGAAAAGAACCTCCAGCAAATCCTGGTTCACAGTGTCCGTTGTAATATATACGTCTTTGTTCTGTCTGCATAGAATATCGCTGGGTGTTTTCAGAGGAAAAATGTTTGCAAATCACCCTTTCTTTAATATACAAAGAACACCTAGAAATCAATGAGAAAAAAATACGGCATAAAAATGACTAAGACTGTGAAAAGACTATTCACAGAAAAAGAAATGCCGAGATTTCAGAAACTTAGTAAAGACGGCAGCCTCACTCAAACTAAGAAAAATACAAATTAAAGCTACACGGAGGGCTTCCCTGGTGGTCCAGTGGGTGAAGAGTCCGCTTTGCAGGGCAAGAGGCACCAGTTTGTTCCCTAGCCAGGGATGATCCCATATATTGCTGAGCGGCTGGGCCAGTGTGTCCAATTACGAGCCAGCGCTCTGGAGCGCATGTGCCCAGAGCCGGAGCTCTGCAACAGGAGAGGCCGCTGCGATGGGAGGCCCACACAGGTCAAAGACTAAAGATGGATGAAAGTAAATAAATAAAAGAGGCCAAAATTAAAAAAAAAAAAAAAAAAGCTACATGAAGATTCACTCTCACCCATCAGGTTGGGAAGATACTTTCTTTTGCCCCAGAATTCAGAATTCAGGTATTTATCTTAGAGCCACGAATGAACTTGCTCATGAATAGTATTGTTAAGACTTCTTCCAATGCAGGGGTGTGAGTTCCATGCCTGGTTAGGGATCCTACATGCCTGGAGCCCAATAGGGATCCTACATGCCTGGAGGCCAAAACCCCAAAACCTAAAACAGAATCAATATTGTAACAAATTCAGTTGTTATTGTTGTTGTTCAGGGCTAAGTCCAGTCTGACTCTTGGTAACCCATGGACTATGGTACACCAGGCTCCTCTGTCCTTTACTAGCTCCCAGAATTTGCTCAAATTCATGTCCATTGAGTCGGTGGTGCTATCCATTTCATTCTCTGCCACTTCCTTTTCCTTTTGTCTTCGATCTTTCCCAGCATCAGAATCTTTTCCAATGAGTTGGTTCTTTGCATCAAGTGGCCAAAGTATTGCAGCTTCAGCTTTGCATCAGTCCTTCCAAGAAATTCAATAAAGACTTTTTAAAAAAGGGTCCATGTGAAGAAAAAAGCTCTTAAAAAATGAAGGGTCCGTAGCTGTGAGTGTGTCTGTTGGAAACATCTGTCCATCCGTAAGGAGCTGAGCCTGGCAGGCTACAGTCTGTGGGGTTGAAAAGAGTTGGTCATGACTTAGCAATTCAACAACAAAATAGATCACAGGACATTCATCCAATGGGCCATCATGAGGTCATAGAAATGAATGAGGAAGTGTTTTTATGCTCAAATGAGGGAAGATCTATTAATACATGAAGTATGGTTCAGTGGGGAAAAGAAAACAAGTTCAGAGAGAAGTATGTAATTTATGACTATGTAAAAAGATAGGAGGAAGAACATCCATTTGTCTTTTCTATCTATCCATCATCTATTTTGGGGGGCCATGATATGAGATGTGTGGGATCTTAGTTCCTTCACCAGAGATCAAACCCATGTCCCTTTGCAGTGGGAGCACAGAGTCTGAAGCCCTGGACCACCAAGGAAGTCCCTCTATCTCTACTCTATGAGCGTCTCTGGCCGGCAAGCCGTGAGCCCGATGATGTGGGGCTGCTCCAGGAGGGGAACTGGCGGCTGGGGGAAAAGGCACGGAAGGGAGGCTTTTCCTATATCCTCCTTGGTAACTTCTGAATTTTGATTTACGTGAAAATATTTTCCATTTCAAAAACTACATTAAAGTTTTAAGAGTCCACTTTTCAAGAGGGAAACTCCAGGGGTCAGCAGAGTTTGTGGGTTCCTCTCCTATGATGCCCCGGGAGAAGCAGAGGATGAGGGAAGATGGGTGCCTTCTCCCTAGTCTCCTGCTGTAATCCTCACAGCCACCTCCCCATTTTTCAGATGTGAATACTGAGGCTCTGAGCTGGAGAATGCCTCCCTGAGGGCGCAAGACTGGCGTGCAGGGGACAGCCAGCATCCAGCTCACATCTATGGCTCCTGGCTGTCCCGCTGGCCGTCACCACCCGATGTCACCCCAGCAGGCCAGCAGGCGTGACCCATTTCTCATCTAACTGGCGCCGGCCACTCTTCATCCTGAATTTTCTGGTTCTTTGACCAAAGTGGAGTATTGTTTGCTTGAATTACATTTTATTTTTTAAAATTAAAAAAGAAAGAAAGAAAGGATAAGCTGATTGCGTGGGCAGTCATAGGACTGGAAGGACTCCGGGCTAGCTGGATCAGGGACTTGACTGGCCTGGCCTGTTTATTGAATTATTTGGGAGTTTACTTTAAATTTAGCAGCATTTGGATTCACTGGCTTTTTGAATAGGCCTGCATTTGGAAAGAAATTCAATTAAGTGGTTCTTCGACTCGATTAATGAGATTTATTTTCCTGATTGAATTATGGCGATTTCTCTCAAGACTTAATTTGCCTCCTCTCCGAGGCTTTTCAAGACCTTACCAGGGAGTCCTGGGGGAGATGGAGACTCTGACCACCTCAGGGTCACTCTGTGCAGAGGCTGCTGCCTCTGGGACCCCCTCTAGGACCCCCGACGCCCCTCCCACTTCACAGCTGCCACGCCTCCTCATTTGGCTCCCTGGTTCCCGCTGGTGACGGCGAAGGGTTTCCACCACTGTCTCCCGTCAGGCTCTCAGTTTTCTGGGAACAGAGTTCACCTGGTCCCAGTACTTGACACAGGTCTTGGCCCAGAGCAGGGCTGCAGGCCAGGCAGGAATGGATTTAACTGAAGGGACCCCAGGTCGTCTGACGCAAAGGCCACAGGACCCAAGCCTCCCTCCCACTTAGTTCTTCTGAGAGAAGGGAGGGGTTTGTAACGAACCTGCAACGGGATTATATCACAGCCCCGCCTCGCTGCTCCAACCCGTCTAGCACCCACCATCAAAGGTCTCTAGAGTGCACCACCCTTTACAGTTTACAAAGAGTCTCTCTGAGCTGGAGAATTGCCTCACAGCCACCTCCATTTTTCTAGATGTGAATACTGAGGCTCTGAGCTGGAGAATGCCTCCCTGAGGGCGCAAGACTGGCGTGCAGGGGACAGCCAGCATCCAGCTCACATCTATGGCTCCTGGCTGTCCCGCTGGCCGTCACCACCCGATGTCACCCCAGCAGGCCAGCAGGCGTGACCCATTTCTCATCTAACTGGCGCCGGCCACTCTTCATCCTGAATTTTCTGGTTCTTTGACCAAAGTGGAGTATTGTTTGCTTGAATTACATTTTATTTTTTAAAATTAAAAAAGAAAGAAAGAAAGGATAAGCTGATTGCGTGGGCAGTCATAGGACTGGAAGGACTCCGGGCTAGCTGGATCAGGGACTTGACTGGCCTGGCCTGTTTATTGAATTATTTGGGAGTTTACTTTAAATTTAGCAGCATTTGGATTCACTGGCTTTTTGAATAGGCCTGCATTTGGAAAGAAATTCAATTAAGTGGTTCTTCGACTCGATTAATGAGATTTATTTTCCTGATTGAATTATGGCGATTTCTCTCAAGACTTAATTTGCCTCCTCTCCGAGGCTTTTCAAGACCTTACCAGGGAGTCCTGGGGGAGATGGAGACTCTGACCACCTCAGGGTCACTCTGTGCAGAGGCTGCTGCCTCTGGGACCCCCTCTAGGACCCCCGACGCCCCTCCCACTTCACAGCTGCCACGCCTCCTCATTTGGCTCCCTGGTTCCCGCTGGTGACGGCGAAGGGTTTCCACCACTGTCTCCCGTCAGGCTCTCAGTTCTCTGGGAACAGAGTTCACCTGGTCCCAGTACTTGACACAGGTCTTGGCCCAGAGCAGGGCTGCAGGCCAGGCAGGAATGGATTTAACTGAAGGGACCCCAGGTCGTCTGACGCAAAGGCCACAGGACCCAAGCCTCCCTCCCACTTAGTTCTTCTGAGAGAAGGGAGGGGTTTGTAACGAACCTGCAACGGGATTATATCACAGCCCCCGCTCTCGCTGCTCCAACCCGCGTCTAGCACCCACCATCAAAGGTCTCTAGAGTGCACCACCCTTTACAGTTTACAAAGAGTTCCCCACCCTTGCTCTTTAGCCTCAGAGGAATGCTCAGAGACGTAGGTCCTTCTCCCCCCTTTAGAGTGGACATCCCTGGGGTTCAGAGAGGGGCCAAGTGTTGCGGAAGATCACACAGCCAGTGGGTAGGGGATGTCAGGACTGCAGGGCAGGGCTAGGGCTGGGAGGTGTGCAGGGCAGTGGAGCGATTGTAGGGACAGCCCCTCCTGGGCTTGAAGGGTGGAGGAGGACGGCTGGGGAGGTCTGCAGAGCCTAAGGCCTGAGCTGTGAGACAGAAGGTCAGGGAAGATTCCACAAAGTCCTGGGAGGTGAGGAGGTGGCCGGCAGTGGGGGGAGGAGGACATGGAGATGGACTCACACATTCGATCATCCGCAGACATGCCAAGGCTGGCCCTGGGCTGGGCCGGGGAGGCGGGGAGAGGGCTGGCAGGACACGCCTGCCACCGCTCTCAGGAGGGGCACCATCACGAGGCCCAGGGAGGTAGCTGGCCTCACCCTGTAGGAAGACGTAAAGCTCCCAGGGAGCGAGAAGGCAGCCTGGCCTGGGAAGGCCGTCTGGAAGAAGGAGGCATTTGCCTGGCCGGGAAGAGCTGATCCCGCTGGCCGAGGCTTGGGCAGCCCCTGCCCGGCCGTGCGTCCGGGTTGGGCGTGCTCTCCACAGGCTGATCCTGCCCTCGGGCCCGCGTGGGCGCTGGTGCTATGAGCAGCTAAGGGCTGGAGAACACTGGTGTGGAGGCCAGGGCCTGGCTCAAGGGCGCGTGGTTGGCAAGCGGCAGAGCTGGCTTTGAACCTGGGCAGGGAGGCTCCCAAGTTTGGCTCCAGACTCTGCCTAGCTTCACAGCGCATGGGCCCCCCGGGCAGCGGGACGAGGAGCCTGGAGGGTCCGCCCCACCTCGGCTCTCACAGCTGTGCGGCCTTGACCTCTCTGAGCCCCACTGCAGAGGCGGCAAGACCTCTGCCCTGAGATTTGCATTGTGACCTCGGGCCTCTCTCCTCTGGAGAGGGTCTCTCTCTGGACTTAACCCGCGTCTAGCACCCACCATCAAAGGTCTCTAGAGTGCACCACCCTTTACAGTTTACAAAGAGTTCCCCACCCTTGCTCTTTAGCCTCAGAGGAATGCTCAGAGACGAGGTCCTTCTCCCCTTTAGAGTGGACATCCCTGGGGTTCAGAGAGGGGCCAAGTGTTGCGGAAGATCACACAGCCAGTGGGTAGGGGATGTCAGGACTGCAGGGCAGGGCTAGGGCTGGGAGGTGTGCAGGGCAGTGGAGCGATTGTAGGGACAGCCCCTCCTGGGCTTGAAGGGTGGAGGAGGACGGCTGGGGAGGTCTGCAGAGCCTAAGGCCTGAGCTGTGAGACAGAAGGTCAGGGAAGATTCCACAAAGTCCTGGGAGGTGAGGAGGTGGCCGGCAGTGGGGGGAGGAGGACATGGAGATGGACTCACACATTCGATCATCCGCAGACATGCCAAGGCTGGCCCTGGGCTGGGCCGGGGAGGCGGGGAGAGGGCTGGCAGGACACGCCTGCCACCGCTCTCAGGAGGGGCACCATCACGAGGCCCAGGGAGGTAGCTGGCCTCACCCTGTAGGAAGACGTAAAGCTCCCAGGGAGCGAGAAGGCAGCCTGGCCTGGGAAGGCCGTCTGGAAGAAGGAGGCATTTGCCTGGCCGGGAAGAGCTGATCCCGCTGGCCGAGGCTTGGGCAGCCCCTGCCCGGCCGTGCGTCCGGGTTGGGCGTGCTCTCCACAGGCTGATCCTGCCCTCGGGCCCGCGTGGGCGCTGGTGCTATGAGCAGCTAAGGGCTGGAGAACACTGGTGTGGAGGCCAGGGCCTGGCTCAAGGGCGCGTGGTTGGCAAGCGGCAGAGCTGGCTTTGAACCTGGGCAGGGAGGCTCCCAAGTTTGGCTCCAGACTCTGCCTAGCTTCACAGCGCATGGGCCCCCCGGGCAGCGGGACGAGGAGCCTGGAGGGTCCGCCCCACCTCGGGCTCTCACAGCTGTGCGGCCTTGACCTCTCTGAGCCCCACTGCAGAGGCGGCAAGACCTCTGCCCTGAGATTTGCTTTGTGACCTCGGGCCTCTCTCCTCTGGAGAGAGGGTCTCTCCTCTCTGGACTTCACCAGCGAGAGCCCAGAGCCGAGCACCCACCGGGTCCTCAGTACAGTGGGGTCCCGCCCCTCCCTGGCACCCGGAGGAGGTCAGGGACAAAGAGTCACGGGGGCTTCCCTCCAGCCCTCCTCGCAGTGGTCTTCGGGCCCAGCCCACTGTGTGCGCAGAGAGCAGGCTTGTCTCGACCCAGAGACGCGCCCTCCAGAGAAGGAGAGCCTGTCAGCTCCTTGACGATGACGGAGATGGCGCGGTAATGAGGATGACGGGGTGAGAAAGAGCGTGATGGTGGTGGTGACGGAGCTCTGCCCCCGCCCTGGCATTCCAGCAGCCCAGGGCTGAGTGCTGGGCGAAGCTGGGTGGGAGTGGGGTGGGGGTGAGCGCCCAGAAGACCCGGCGTGGGAATGACGGCCTTGGCCCTGTCAATAAGGTCATGGCCTTTGATTCCCTCTAGCCCGCCCTTACTGCTCTCAGACAGAGTGAGTCCCATGGGATGGATGTCTCAGGAGGCCACATTTCCTAGAAGGCCGTAACCAAAGGCCAGACAGAAGAGGCACTTGCCTGAGGTCGCAAAGCAAGTCTCAGGGCAGGAACTCAGGACTCTTGACGCCTCCACCAGCCCCACTTGCTCAGGGGCTGGGAAGGTAACCCCCAGCGCTGTCCTCCCTCCTGAGGGAGAGGGAAGGGGCCGTGTGAGGTCGGCCCTGACGCTGGCAGAGGGTCAAGTGGAAGCAGGTCCCGGCAGCAGGGTCAGGCCACTCAGGGCAGACCCTCAGGAGGTAGTGAACAGGGAGAGGGGCTGCTCCCTGAGTGCAGGACCCTCCGTGGCGCCTGTGGGGCCTCTCCGTTCTCTGGCTGTGCACACAGAGTGAGCTGCCAATTCCTGTTCCGTTTCATTTTCCAGGTCAAGGTGAGAGGTAGGAGTGGGGTCGCCACAGACCTCCAGGGAGGCCATGGAGAGAGCCCCGGGCAGGGAGGAGGCTGAGCGCTGGCCCGGCCTCTGTGAGAGCGGGGGCAAGACCCTCCCCTCGGGGACTCACAGGGGAATCTCCAGGCTGGGGCGATGGGCGTGGAGCCAGGTGTGACCTCGGGGCCCTCCCCTTCCTCTGCTGGGTCCTTTTCCCAACCTGGGCATGAGAGGCTTCGGTCAGACCAAGACAAGACCCTGCTCTTTGAGGAGGGACACCAGGCACAGAGTGACTTTATCTTGCTCAGGGATTACCAGGATCAAAAGGGCCCTTGCAGGGACTTCGCTGATGGTCCAATGGGTAAGACGCTGTTCCCAGGAGAGGGGGCCTGACCCCATCCCTGGTCAGGGAACTAGATCCTGAATGCATAGCAATAAGAAGCCTAAGACCCAGGGCAGCCAAATGAGTGAAGAAATAAACAGTATGTATATTTAAAAAAAAAAAAACGGTCCCTGCCCATTTGATTGATGGGAAAGTGAGGCTCCGCCGATCGCCCGGGTCCCCAAGGGGAGTCAGGATCAGGCCAGACCCAGGTCCAAGTCCCCGCCACCCCCACCCCGCCGTTTTCCCGGGACACTTCCTCCCGCAGCGTCCCAGGCTGCCTGCCGGGGCTAGAGCCCCGGCGGCGGGCAGAGCGCGGCACAGAGGGCGCTCACCTGCCCCCAAGTGGCTACCGCGGGCTCTGCAGGCGGGTCGCGGCGGTGCTGCCGGGTCTGGGTAAGGAGGAGAGGGGCCGCCCATTGGTGCCAAGCTGGTGCGACGCGAGGGCCACGGGCAGGGAGAAGACAGACCTCGAACTGTCGGGACTGAGGCTGCGACCCCGAAGTGCCCTGAACGCGTTCACTGACAACTGGGAAGCCAGGGATGCATGGGAAGCGATGTCATTCAAGACCGGCCCTGCCCTTGAGGGGGGGGGCCCTGGCAGAGGGTCAAGTGGAAGCAGGTCCCAGCAGGAGCCACTCCGTCAGGAGGTAGTGAACAGGAGAGGGCTGCTCCCTGAGTGCAGGACCCTCCGTGGCGCCTGTGGGGCCTCTCCGTTCTCTGGCTGTGCACACAGAGTGAGCTGCCAATTCCTGTTCCGTTTCATTTTCCAGGTCAAGGTGAGAGGTAGGAGTGGGGTCGCCACAGACCTCCAGGGAGGCCATGGAGAGAGCCCCGGGCAGGGAGGAGGCTGAGCGCTGGCCCGGCCTCTGTGAGAGCGGGGGCAAGACCCTCCCCTCGGGGACTCACAGGGGAATCTCCAGGCTGGGGCGATGGGCGTGGAGCCAGGTGTGACCTCGGGGCCCTCCCCTTCCTCTGCTGGGTCCTTTTCCCAACCTGGGCATGAGAGGCTTCGGTCAGACCAAGACAAGACCCTGCTCTTTGAGGAGGGACACCAGGCACAGAGTGACTTTATCTTGCTCAGGGATTACCAGGATCAAAAGGGCCCTTGCAGGGACTTCGCTGATGGTCCAATGGGTAAGACGCTGTTCCCAGGAGAGGGGGCCTGACCCCATCCCTGGTCAGGGAACTAGATCCTGAATGCATAGCAATAAGAAGCCTAAGACCCAGGGCAGCCAAATGAGTGAAGAAATAAACAGTATGTATATTTAAAAAAAAAAAAACGGTCCCTGCCCATTTGATTGATGGGAAAGTGAGGCTCCGCCGATCGCCCGGGTCCCCAAGGGGAGTCAGGATCAGGCCAGACCCAGGTCCAAGTCCCCGCCACCCCCACCCCGCCGTTTTCCCGGGACACTTCCTCCCGCAGCGTCCCAGGCTGCCTGCCGGGGCTAGAGCCCCGGCGGCGGGCAGAGCGCGGCACAGAGGGCGCTCACCTGCTGCCCCCAAGTGGCTACCGCGGGCTCTGCAGGCGGGTCGCGGCGGTGCTGCCGGGTCTGGGTAAGGAGGAGAGGGGCCGCCCATTGGTGCCAAGCTGGTGCGACGCGAGGGCCACGGGCAGGGAGAAGACAGACCTCGAACTGTCGGGACTGAGGCTGCGACCCCGAGAAGTGCCCTGAACGCGTTCACTGACAACTGGGAAGCCAGGGATGCATGGGAAGCGATGTCATTCGAAGACCTGGCCCTGAGTGTTGGTGATAGATCGCTCTGACCTGGAGGGGTCTGTCCAGGAAGCGGCTGACTGATGTGCTGGCCTGAAAACCCTGAGGCTTTGGAACCTGACAGAGGGGGTTCCCAGAGCTCAGCGGCTCCAACGAAGACCCTGCCTGGGGGCCAGCCTTGAGGAGGTTGCAACTTTGTGTCAGCAGAAGCCAGCTGAGCTCGTTGCTGGGAGAAGCTAAAGTACTTAGTGACTGTGCTTGAGGGCAAGGAAGGGGCAGCGTCCTGGCAGTGCTCAGGATTCTGGTCCAGGAGATGGGGGCAGTGGGACTGGGTGCTCGAGAGGAGGGCAGATGGGGGTGCTGAGCTTGTTGGGGCCTGCTGAGCTGGAGGAGTTGGGGAGGCCAGGGGGAGGAGTCCAGGATGTAGGTGTAAATGCCCTCACAGGCATCCTCCCTGTGACAGGTGATGTCATCTACCCACTTGACAGATGAGGTCATTGAGGCCTAGAGAGGCCAGGAGAGAGGTCAGATCAGCCAGGGTCGCTGGGTGCTGAGCTACAGGAACTCATGTATCCCGGCCCCTCCACAGGCCGGGGTCTTTACTTTTGGGAGATTCGTGCTCTCAGGGAAAGGGTTCCCAGGAGAGAACAGGGAGCCCCCATGGAGACAAATAGCCCACCACTGATTCCCTGTGTGGCCCTGAGGGAGTCCCTTCACCTCCCCACGTCTCAGATGCGTACCTATAAAATGATATGAAGTATTTACCTTTAGAAGAATTGGGGAGAGTTGGATTTTAAGAGGTATGAAAGGACCAGCCCGAGCAGCAGGCAGCTAGCTAGTGAGCCTGGCAGGTCATAAGCTCCCCTTCCCTTTCCCTTCTGGCTGGAACAGCCTGCAGGAGGCACCCTTGAGGATAAGGACTGAGAGAAGTCCAGAGTGAGCTGGCCCCCCACCGCCTGGGGTCCCCGAGCACTAGATCAAGGCGTCCTATAGTGACAGGTGTTCTCCCAGGCCCCAGAGCACCCAACCCAGCCCGGAGAGGCCTCTGCCTGAGAGAGGGGAGAGAGAACCAAGCCCCCTTCCCAGCCTCAGTGCATTCCCGTAGGCCCCAAGCCTGGCCAGTCGCTATTCCCTTGTCTGTTCCAGGCAAGGACTTATCTTCTGGGACTTAACGAGCATTTATTAAAGAGGCCGCTCTGCTCCCACCGTTAGTCCTTTTTTTTCGTTGTTTTTTTCATCTTTCGGCTACACCACATGGCATATGGGATCTTATTTCCCCGACTGGGGACTGAACCTGTGCCCCTTGCATTGAAAGCATGGAGTCTTAAGAGCTGGACCGCCAGGGAAGTCCCTGCCCTTGTTACTCATGACTCACAGCATCACCGTCCTGAGGGCCAGGTACCATTACTATCAGAGACAGCCAGGAGTAAGGAGGTTCAGGGAGCGGGGGTGGTCTTGCTGCAGCAGACGTCAGCACTGCCCAGGTGGGCGCTAGCCACTGGGCAGTGCTGCCTTTGCCAGTGGCTCCCCGTCTTGTGTGAGCTCCTGAGGGCAGGGCTGCGCCTAGCATGGGCCCTGCAAGCACTTAGTGAAGTTTGAGTGAGTGGACAGAGACACAAATGAGTGACAGTTTGGTCTGTGAATGACCCAGAGACCTTACCCTAAGACTCCAAGATGCAGTGGATCTGAAAGGGCCAAGGGAATCCCCTGGGAATGTGCAACTGAGATTCCAGGAGGACCCAGAGGACCTGGTATTGGTGCGTGCCTCTGGGCATGCTCAGTGGAGAATGAGGCGAGAACAGATTTGCTTCTGTTTGAATGTTTATCTTCTCTGTTCTCACGTGCATGTGTTCTAAAGTACCACGCCCATGTTTAATACAAGAGTTCAGAAGTGGGTACTCACCTGGGGCGCCCCTTGCCCGTGTGGAGTCCTTGGCTGCGGCTCCAAAGGACGGAAGCGGAGGGTCTGGGGGTGGCGAGGTTCCAGGATACGTTCAGCAGGTGATTCTGTTCCAGGCGGCCCTGGAGCAAAATCTCCAGCTGGATCCTCTTCCAAGGGCCACCAGCTGGGCTTATTTGCATATTCTTTTGCATATATTCACATGAAGTCTCTTCAGTCCCCACCTCAGTGCGCCATCGCTGCCCCACCCCAGACCTGGCAGCCCCTTCCTCTTCACCCCCTCTTCATCAGCCCAGTAGGTCATTCTTTAGTCCCGTCTCCTTATTCTCCTCGTTCCCCAAGATCTGACACACATGCACCCCCAGAAGCTTTCCCTATCCCCAGCTGAGCCTGTTCCCAGCCCCAACTCTGTATCCCTCCTCCTCTGGATTCCAAACTACTCTAGTGAGCATTTCTGTGTAATGAGCACTGGTGGGTCCCGGGCTGAGCCAGGCCCCTCCCCGTCCCATCCCACCCAGCCCTCCAGAGATACTGGGAAACCAGACCCCAAGAGGTCCATCTGACAGATGAGGAAACTGAGCCTTAGAGAAGACGGATGACTCACCAGAAAGCGGCAGCTCCTCCCGTGCAGGGACCTGCCTCCTCAGATGCCCCTGCGGCACAACCACTCCTCTCAGTTAATTGCATCTAGGTTTTGTCCTGCTCCGGCTGCTTTAATGGAGTCTTTAACATCACCTGGGTCACACAGGCAACTCATCAAGGCATTTTTGAACAAAATGTGAATCTTTTCCCCACCCTCACCCCAGCAGGACACTCTAGGAAGAGCTGCTGTGAACAGTCTGATGTCTCCTCCCAGCGTTTTGCATTTACATACAGATGCAATATGGGCAAATATACAGGCAGAGCATTTTCATTGTAACATATACACACAAAAGACATACAATTCAAAACAAAGCAGGGCAGACACCCAGGTGCTCAACACCCACAAAAACTGCCAGCGCCGTAGAAGCATACCTTTGTGTCTTCTGCAGCCGCACCGCCTTCCTTGTCTGGCTTTCCTTACAGGTTGATGACATATGTATATTCTCTTAAATAACAAACTTAGGATGAGACCTGTCCAATTACTGCCTGTACAACATGTTCCACTTTATTAGGCAAGGCTAAACTATTTTCCAAGGAGACTGAACCAATTTTTATTCCCACCCAAAGGGAAGGAGAGTCCCCACTGAGCTGTATCCTTGCCAAATGTGGAACTGTGCAACTTCACAATTTTCACCAAGCTAATGGGAGTGAAATTCCAACCTGTTATGGCTTTAGTATCCCTGTTTACTAATGATGTTTAATACCTACTCAGATGTCTCCTGTATCCATAGTGTTTCTTTGATCTTCCTGATCTATCAGCCATTGAAAGAGCTGTGTCTTCTAAGTCTCATTCAACCTATAGGTTCCTACTGTCTCTCTTTTATTTTCCTTGCAATTTGTTTTTTGAATAAATCAAGCGATTTGACCTTCATCTAAAAAAATTTTGTCTGATGGGGTTATATAGATAATGTTCTTTAGCAATATATTGCCCATGTTTTTCTCAAGCGGATTTGACCTTCACTACTTGTAGCCCCCCCCACCCAGCCCTCCAGAGATACTGGGAAACCAGACCCCAAGAGGTCCATCTGACAGATGAGGAAACTGAGCCTTAGAGAAGACGGATGACTCACCAGAAAGCGGCAGCTCCTCCCGTGCAGGGACCTGCCTCCTCAGATGCCCCTGCGGCACAACCACTCCTCTCAGTTAATTGCATCTAGGTTTTGTCCTGCTCCGGCTGCTTTAATGGAGTCTTTAACATCACCTGGGTCACACAGGCAACTCATCAAGGCATTTTTGAACAAAATGTGAATCTTTTCCCCACCCTCACCCCAGCAGGACACTCTAGGAAGAGCTGCTGTGAACAGTCTGATGTCTCCTCCCAGCGTTTTGCATTTACATACAGATGCAATATGGGCAAATATACAGGCAGAGCATTTTCATTGTAACATATACACACAAAAGACATACAATTCAAAACAAAGCAGGGCAGACACCCAGGTGCTCAACACCCACAAAAACTGCCAGCGCCGTAGAAGCATACCTTTGTGTCTTCTGCAGCCGCACCCGCCTTCCTTGTCTGGCTTTCCTTACAGGTTGATGACATATGTATATTCTCTTAAATAACAAACTTAGGATGAGACCTGTCCAATTACTGCCTGTACAACATGTTCCACTTTATTAGGCAAGGCTAAACTATTTTCCAAGGAGACTGAACCAATTTTTATTCCCACCCAAAGGGAAGGAGAGTCCCCACTGAGCTGTATCCTTGCCAAATGTGGAACTGTGCAACTTCACAATTTTCACCAAGCTAATGGGAGTGAAATTCCAACCTGTTATGGCTTTAGTATCCCTGTTTACTAATGATGTTTAATACCTACTCAGATGTCTCCTGTATCCATAGTGTTTCTTTGATCTTCCTGATCTATCAGCCATTGAAAGAGCTGTGTCTTCTAAGTCTCATTCAACCTATAGGTTCCTACTGTCTCTCTTTTATTTTCCTTGCAATTTGTTTTTTGAATAAATCAAGCGATTTGACCTTCATCTAAAAAAATTTTGTCTGATGGGGTTATATAGATAATGTTCTTTAGCAATATATATTGCCCATGTTTTTTCTCAGAACATATAAGTCAATTTTGGGTTTCTAGCTTGTACTGAGAACTCCATATATACTATATACATATAGATAGATTGATTTTTTTTTTAATGTCTTATCTCCTCTGTGAAAGTGAAAGTCACTCAGTTGCATCTAACTTTTTGTAACCCATGGATGAGCCATGGAATTCTCCAGGCAAGAATACTGGGGTGGGTAGCCTTTCCCTTCTCTGGAGGATCTTCCCAACCCAGGGACTGAACCCAGGTCTCCCATATTGCAGGCAGATTCTTTGTCAGCTGAGCTACAAGGGAAGCCCTTGTCTTTCGTCTCCCCTGCTTACCTACTCTGATCATTGGATGAGATGATGCACACAGCAAACATTTAATGAGCATCTACTACAGGTCATGCGCTAGGCCAGGTTCTGAGAAATATAACCGCCAACAAGCCAGCAACATTCCTGGAGCTTAAGCTAAAATGTTGGTGGTCTGCAGAACCCCTGAAGAGCCCTTGTTAAAATGCAGGTCTCAGGGCTTCCCTGGTGGACCAGTGGGTAGAGAGTCCGTCCTGTGGTGCAGGGGGCACTGGTTCCATCCCTGGCACGGGAAGATCTCACACACTGCGGAGTGGCTGGACCCATGTGTCCAATTACAAGCCAGCCAGCACTCTGGAGCGCATGCGCCCAGAGCCCATGCTCTGCGATGAGAGAGGCCGCTGTGATGGGAGGCGCACATAGGCCAAAGAATTAAGATGGATGAAAACAAATAAACGAAAAGATAACAAATAAAAAGAGGGGCTTCCCCTGGTGGTCCAGTGGGTAAGGACACTACCTTGCAGTGCAAGGGGCGCCGGTTCGATCCCTGGCCTGGGAAGATCCCACGTGCCGCAGAGCGGCTGGACCAATGTGTCCAATTACCGAGCTGGAGCTCTGGAGCGCATGTGCCCAGAGCCAGTGCTCTGGGACAACAGAGGCCACTGCGATGGGAGGCCCACGAGGGCCAAAGAACAAAGATGGATGAAAATAGAGAAATGAAAGACCAATAGAAGTGGCCCGCCTGCTCCCCTCCCTCCCCAACCCGACCCCTGCCCAAAATAAATAAATAAATAAATCTTAAAAAAATAAAAATAAAAAGAGGCCAATAAAAGAGGCTAAAATAAAAAATAAATTCAGGTCTCAGAGTCCCATCCCACACAAGGTGTCAGGGGTCTCGTGTAGGGCCCAGGAATGGGCACCTTTGGTCCACTGTCCTGTGGAAATAAGTGAAAGTATTAGCTGTTCGGACATTTCGGACTCTTTGGGACTCCTGTGGACGGTAGCCTGTCAGAATTCATGGAATTTTCCAGGCAAGAATGGAGTGAGTATACATGAGCCACAAATACAAGCCACATTTATCATTTAAATTTTCTAGTACAAATCACATAATAAGGTGAAAAGAAACAGGTGAAATGTTCCTTCCAGGAAGTTGTCATTATTTTAATACATAAAATATATTCAATATATAAATAAAATACTTTAATTACATATTTTATTTAATCCGATATATCCAAAATATAATTTTGAACATGCAATCAACCCTAAACAATTATAAATGAGATATTTTGTATTCTTTTTTTACATACTAAGTCCTCGAAATCAGGTGTGTGTTTTACCTTCACCACGCTTCTCACCCCCACGTGTCAAGTGCTCGCTGTCGGTCGGGGCTCCTATGCTGGACACGCGGTCGTGATGTCCAGGGGCTACAGGAGGACCAGTGCTGGACTGGGTAATACCTGTGAAGAGCACTTGGCACATTCTGATGCCCCAAACAGAATATGTCAACAAAGACCCCTGGGCACAGGTCCTGCCTCCAGCCTTCCATCCCTTCTTCGCTGATTGACCTTGGCAGTGGCTTCCGCTGGAGCTCTTGGATCTCTGAGCCTGCAGTGGGCGAACAGTCCTGCCTCGCGGTGGCGGAGGAGGGTGTCGCGAGCCGGCGTGCGGCGCCCTCTGCGTGTTGGTGAAAAGGAGGCGTGAAGGATGACAGGGTTGGCGAGGAGAGCTCAAACTTCAGAGACCCAGCGAGCGGTGGGCCGGGTCTTCCCAGCCCCGGGGACTGGAGCGAGCGGACGAGTTCACAGGGAACGCTCCTCCTGCAGTGCCCGAGGCCACCACGGGACGGCGCTGTGGGGAGGGACCCGGGGATTGCGCAGGGACCCCAGGGGCTGGAAGAGGAGGGGACGAGTTTATGTTTTAGTAGCCGTTTGTCTGCATGAACTTCCCCGGGAAGGAGAGGATGGGATCATTTCCGTTCCTTCTGCGGCGGCGGGGTGCGGGAGTGGGGGTCGGACGACGACTGAGGCAAAGATCGGTTTTTTTGGTTGTTTTTTTTGCTTTGACTATTCTGGGTTTTCACTGCTGCCACAGGCTCCTCTCTAGTTGCAGGGAGTGGGAGCTCCTCTCTAGTTGAGGTGAGCAGGTTTCTTGTTGCTGTGATTTTTCTTGTTGTGGAACTCAGGTTCTAGGGTTCACGGGCTTCAATAGTTTTGGCACATGGGCTCCAGAGTTTCCGCTCCAAGGCTCTAGAGCACAGGCTCTATAGTTGTAGCTCATGGGCTTAGTTGCTCCGCAGCGTGTGGGATCTTCCCAGATCAGGGATCGAACCTGTGCCTCCTGCATTGACTGGTGACCTCTCTACTGAGCTACCAGGGAAGCCTCTTCCCTCACATTTTGAAATACAACCAACAGCTGCAGTGATGGAAGGAACTCTGGCTTCAGAGTCCTGGTGAAGTCCTGGCTCTGACCAGTTGAGGAACCTTGAATTACAGGCTGTTCAAGTGGCCCGGCCTGTTTTAACAGCTGCTAAGACAGTACAGGCGTGATCCCAGGACCTCCCAGGGCACTGATGGCTAGAAAGGGGCTTCGCCAACTCTCTGGTAGGGAGCTGGGGTCAACACCTGCACAGGGACTGAAAGGTGACCTTCAAAGGATGAGGATAGAAATAACAGCTAACTGCTTAATCTCCTCTCTCCTGACAGCCCCTGAGATGGGTCCTACTATTGCACCCATGTTACAGATGAGAAAGCCGAGTCTCAGAGACTGGTGGGGTTTGTCTGATGTCACACAGCCAGCAGAGCCTGTCCCCTGACTCCCGGCTTCTGTGCTCACATCTGACTAGACATTAGCTGAGGCTGGAGAGGGGGGACCTCTTCCCGCCCAGCTGTTGTCCCTCATCTCTGGTTCCTGGCTTCCTTCCTCCCTTCTCAGCCTCTCCAGCCCTCCTTCTTCCCCCCAGGTTGTCAGGCCCCTTCCTAAAATAACCCTGTGCCGGTGGGCTCAGGAGTGGGCAGATGCTTCCAGCCTGGCCAGTGTGGCTGGATTCTGGGAGGGCTGGACGTCCTGGAAGAGGGACTCTGCATTTGCCGGCTCAGCAGTTCTGAGTGTGGGCTTCTGGAAAGGTTGCTTGAGCCTCTCACATTACTTTTAACCCAGAGGAGCTGACTGGCCCGTGGGTTCATGCCCTGGGAAGCAGCCGAAGCATCTCCAGGCTTCCGTCTGCCACGCCGCACCCCCACCTCCCGTCCATCTCCACCCGCTCCCTACCACGGACTCACCAGACCTGGCATCCGAGAGGCGGGTCCCCCAACCCCCTACGTCCCCAGGGAAAGTTCTCAGTCCACACTGACACGAGGGGCAGGTGTGCAGAGCAAGACAGGTGAAGACGCTCAGCTGGTGAGCAGTGCGCTCACGGCTGGAATTCCACCAAGGCATTCATTCCTCTCCCCTCTAGCAAACCTCAGGAGCTTCTGCCCAGCGGCCAGTGAGGAGGGTTCGGGGTGTGGCACCGGAGACAGACCCCGCCCCCCTTCATGGCAGGCTCCGATTCCAGCTTCCTTACTCAGAAGCGATCCTGAGTGAGTTCCATCACTTCTCTGTGCCCGTTCCTTCTCTGTAAAACAAGAGAGAGTGACATTCCCTCGGGTCTCCAGGAAACCTAAACATCCTACCTATTGACTGCAGTTCCCTCTTTCTTGACACCGTACTTTGCTCCTGCCGTCCCTCTCTGCTTAGACCTCCTTCCAGAGTGACCAGAGAGTGGCGAAAGGCGTGGCCTCTGGGCACAGGCAGTCTCCCAGTCCCATCTGGAGATGAAGAAGGGCATTCGAGGTCGGGGAATCGCCGGTGCAAAGGCCTGAGGTAGGACACCGGGCAGCCCTGGCGAGCAGGCTCTGTGGGCTGAGCGAGTGGTGGGTTTCCACTGCTGACCAGCACCCTGGCTCCCTCGTTCGCCCCGTGAGAACTTCTGTTCTTCCGTAGACAGTCTGCAGACACAGGGACCGCCTTGAAGGCCCCCCACCGGGGAGGCTCATTTGAATAATGCACCAGAGAACTGGGGGTCTGGATTTGTCTGAAGGCCCTCTGGGAGAAGCGATGTGCAGGTGGCACTGAGACCCTCCCTTAGAACTGGAGTCATTGGAACTGAGCCAGGAGGAGCCGCAGGCCCAGCCTTGGGCACCCGAGGCCCCGGACAGGGGGATGTTCCCAGGAGGCGGGAGAGGCGCAGGGGGACACTCTGCAGTGGCTGGCAGGCAGGGGAGGGGGAGGGAGGCTGGGGCACGCCCTGGGCAGGCAGCCCAACACCCTCCCATGGCTCTCCCGGCCTCTCCGCGGAGGAGCTGGAAGCTAAAATAGGCCTCTATTTTCAGGGCCCGAGGTGAGCTGGAGTCACTTCCCTGCCAGACGGGAGAGGCTGCCGGCGTCTGTCTGAGGCCAGGCTCTTTGCCCAGCAGGAGCGGCCTCGACGGTGGAGTGCGGCGTCGGGGCATGGGCTGAGACGAGGGAGAGGACGGTGCTGCTCCCGACCCGGTGCATTCATTCTCTCTCTCTTAGGGGGCTGGAGTTCTCCCCATTTCACAGGGTCAGAGAGGCTGAGGAACGTGTGCAAGGTCAGCGGCAGAGCCAGGATTCAGCCGGACGCGGGCGACGCCGGGTCTGTGTGTGAACCTCAGCGGTGCACCTGGTGCACCTGGGCGGGACCTCCGCAAGCAGACGGCAGAACCATTTCCTGAGCACCTACAGCGAGCTGGCCCCCCTCACACACTAGCTCGGGGAGCTCCTGCCCCCTGCCCCGGCAGGAAGCCACCGGTGTCCCCATTTCCTAGGCAGACCTGAGGAGCAGGGTCAGGCCTGGACGCCCTGGGCGGAGGTGGGGCCGCGGAGCCACTGTAGAACACGGGCATCTGTGATCCGAGGGGATGGGCTCAGGTCCGGGATGTGTCTCCCTGAGAGGGCGCCAGAGGGCAGGGCGGGTGGGGTGGCGTGGGGAGGAGGCCAGGGTGCCAGAGGGAGTTTTCCAAGCTTGTTCTCTGCGGCTGCCACTTCCTGTAAACCGATTTTCCAGCTCTTCAAGTCTCCTGTCTCCAAGGAGAGAGAAGGAATCCGCCTGTCCCGAGCCCAGAGCAGGCCTGGGTGGCAGGGTCCACAGGCGTGCAGTCGTCGGGTCCCCGGGCTGTGGGCCCTGTGGGAGCCAGATGGGTTATTATGAGGCTATTTCTGCAGATGAAGCCCAGAGAGGGCAAGCAGATCGCCCGAGACAACCCAGAGGAGGGGGCACCACTGGCCCCTCACCAGGGCTGTGGGGTCCCAGGCCTGCCCTCTCTGCTGCCTCATTCCTGAAGCCATCAAGAGCCAGGGCTCCATGTTTTGGGGGCCACTGGATTTGTTCTGCCATGGTTCACACTCTGTCTGCGGAGTGTGCTTTCCCTGAATCTGAATAAATACATTTCTTACCTAAAAAAAAAAGAGCCGGGGCCTTCTGGAGCCAAAGGCTGCCCTCCTCCTTCTCCCCAGCCAGGGTTCTTGGCTGCCTGGGGGCAGCAGGGCCACATATTCTCCCCTTCTTATAGCAGCCGCCCCTGTGGAGACCCGGCCAGAAATAGCCCTGTCCATCCGCGCTGCGGGTTCCCGCCTTGGCCGCTCATGGTGCTCCACTGTGCGCGTGCTCCCTCCTCTCACCTGTCAGGAGGAGGGTGGGAGCCATGCCATCCCTCCCATTTTCCCGTCAGTCACACGACTAAGCAGCGAACACACGCACCTGTCCCCGGCACCCCCTGCCGGGGCCCCTCCAGCAGCACCTGTCTCGTTGCCTGGCCCAGAAAGCGGCCCCATGCAGCCCCGCTGCCCCGTCCAGCTTCCTTTGGAGGCCCCAGGGGCCGCTCAAAGACTGCACAGAGGCTGGACCCCCTCAGGGCTGCCGCCCTGCGTGCTGAGTCTGGCAGCCCCTGGCCCCTTCCCACCCGGGGCCACCGGCTGCCGTCTGCAGCTTTCTAACGGCCTCTCTCACTCCTCCGCTCCTAGACCACTCAGGCCTCCCCACCACCTGCAGGGAGAGACCCCTCTGTCTGCTGAACTCACCTCCTCTCCTGGCCCAGCCACTACCCCCCGAATCCTGAGTAGCTAACTCTCCCCACATCCAACCCCTCACCCCCACTTCGCTCTCCTATCAGCCAGGTCTGTTTGTGAGGCTCAGAGTCTGAAACACCCTCAACTGTGAGGCCAGAAGGGCTGGGGTGGAGCCCTGAGTTGCTGCGTGACCTCTGTGAGCCTCCTCATCTGTAAAATGGGGATAATAAAAGACTCCCCTTACCAGGGCTGATGGGGAGTGTCGGAAAACTGAGAAATCAGAGGTTGAGAGGCTTTGCAACCTGTAAAGCACAGGCATTTCATCGTTAGGGGTTGCTGAGATTAACCTCAAATTGTAAAGGGGGCGTGCGTGCTCGGGGCGGGGGGCAGATTCGCAGCTGGGAAGGGAGTGGCCTCTCTCCACCCACAGGCTCCAGGGACCTGCCTGGGTGGTCCCTCGATGCTGAGGGACGAGGCCCGGGCCAGACGGCTGCTAGGCGGGGATCGGCACCAGGCCTGTCCCAGCGCAGCAGCTGGGACGGGGCTTCTTCGTCCCCTCAAGTCTCTGGGACTGTCCTGGTCTTCAGCGTGGGCTTTAGTGGCCTCGTGGTGGAGCCCCTGCGAGGGCTCGGCCGGGAATCCAGACGGCCCCCTCACGGGCGCACAGGGCTCTCCGTCAGCGGTTCCCCTGCTCAGGCTGCCTCGGCCGCTTGGCTTTTCTCGCGAAGCTGCACCTCCAAGGATGCCCCTCAGGGAGGGGTCTCCAGTGTCCCCTCAGCCTTGCTGGGTGCAGGCCTGGGGTTTCGCCATCCTGGGGCCCCAGAGCATCCAGCTGCTTCTGCACAGACCCGCCAGGCCTGTCGGTGGGGGAGGCCACTGCCGGCCCCTCTGCATCGTGCCCCCGGCCCCGGCGCATCCCTCTGGCTGAGGGAGGGTCTCTCTCCTAGCTGGCGCCTCCCGCCCTCCTGAACTCCACGCGGCGCTCCTCTCGGCTGCGCGGAGCTGCCCTCTGCCGCGCTCTGGCCGGCTCTGAGTCTCCGCTCTCCTGCGGGCCGCCCTCCCTCACCCGCCTCCTGTGTTCTGTCTCTGACTGTCACTGGCTCTCCGTGCCTCTCCGCCTCCTCCGCCCGGGTCACGGCCGCTCTGCCTCTGTCACCAGCTCCCACGTCGGTGTGCAGTAGGCCCCCGGTGCTGTCTGCGTTCCCGGAACCCTCCCCTCCTTCCTGGACCCCTCCTTTAGGCCCTCCGTCCAGGTGCTGGCAGGGAGGCCCAGGAAGGGGAGAGGAAGGAGGGGTCTAGACAGGCCTGGAAGGAAGCGAGAAGGGGAGACAGCGTGCTGAGCCTCTGCTCTGCCGGGCAGGGAAGGTCCCGGAAGCACAAGGCACAGGTGCTGGCCTCGGACCCTCATTCCAAGGGGCCACCTCCCAGAGGAGGTAATCCTCGTGACAGGTGGGGGGTCAGGGGCCTGCCTCTGGGTTGAGCTCTGCACCTGCCTCTCTGTATGGCATCTCAAGCCCGCTCCCTGGGCCCGTCTTCCCCCCACCCATGGGGGCCAGGGGTCCCTCTTGGCTTCTTTCTCACTGTGGGCACACAGTGAGAGCTGAAGCCAGCCTCCGGCCTGCAGGCGCTCTGGCCTACCCGCCCTGTTGCCCTGGTGCCCGCAGCGCAGTGGACGTATGGCGGCCGTAACCGAGGCGCTCTGGCTGGTGCCCCAAGCTGGAGCGTGGAGTGTTGGGAACTGCCCAGGGTCCCCTTTGGCACTGATGGCAGGGCCAAGGCCAGAGGCCTCGGGACGCCCAGCCAGGGGCTCTCTTCCAGCGCCACAGCCCGAGGCTGAAGGGCAGTGGCCCAGGCCTCAGCTACGTCTTTCTTATTTGGTTCCATGCGGAATCCCTTCTCCCAGCCCAGGCTCTTCCTTGCTCGTAGCAGATGCTCAGCAATATTTGTTCCATGAAGAAATGAAGGAGTGGCGCAGAAGCCCTTTGATGCCCCCTAGCCCTGCCGGCCCCTCTGCATCGTGCCCCCGGCCCCGGCGCATCCCTCTGGCTGAGGGAGGGTCTCTCTCCTAGCTGGCGCCTCCCGCCCTCCTGAACTCCACGCGGCGCTCCTCTCGGCTGCGCGGAGCTGCCCTCTGCCGCGCTCTGGCCGGCTCTGAGTCTCCGCTCTCCTGCGGGCCGCCCTCCCTCACCCGCCTCCTGTGTTCTGTCTCTGACTGTCACTGGCTCTCCGTGCCTCTCCGCCTCCTCCGCCCGGGTCACGGCCGCTCTGCCTCTGTCACCAGCTCCCACGTCGGTGTGCAGTAGGCCCCCGGTGCTGTCTGCGTTCCCGGAACCCTCCCCTCCTTCCTGGACCCCTCCTTTAGGCCCTCCGTCCAGGTGCTGGCAGGGAGGCCCAGGAAGGGGAGAGGAAGGAGGGGTCTAGACAGGCCTGGAAGGAAGCGAGAAGGGGAGACAGCGTGCTGAGCCTCTGCTCTGCCGGGCAGGGAAGGTCCCGGAAGCACAAGGCACAGGTGCTGGCCTCCGGACCCTCATTCCAAGGGGCCACCTCCCAGAGGAGGTAATCCTCGTGACAGGTGGGGGGTCAGGGGCCTGCCTCTGGGTTGAGCTCTGCACCTGCCTCTCTGTATGGCATCTCAAGCCCGCTCCCTGGGCCCGTCTTCCCCCCACCCATGGGGGCCAGGGGTCCCTCTTGGCTTCTTTCTCACTGTGGGCACACAGTGAGAGCTGAAGCCAGCCTCCGGCCTGCAGGCGCTCTGGCCTACCCGCCCTGTTGCCCTGGTGCCCGCAGCGCAGTGGACGTATGGCGGCCGTAACCGAGGCGCTCTGGCTGGTGCCCCAAGCTGGAGCGTGGAGTGTTGGGAACTGCCCAGGGTCCCCTTTGGCACTGATGGCAGGGCCAAGGCCAGAGGCCTCGGGACGCCCAGCCAGGGGCTCTCTTCCAGCGCCACAGCCCGAGGCTGAAGGGCAGTGGCCCAGGCCTCAGCTACGTCTTTCTTATTTGGTTCCATGCGGAATCCCTTCTCCCAGCCCAGGCTCTTCCTTGCTCGTAGCAGATGCTCAGCAATATTTGTTCCATGAAGAAATGAAGGAGTGGCGCAGAAGCCCTTTGATCTCTGTAACGGGTGGGACTGATGGCCAGGACCTGGGTAAACGCCTCAGGCTGGGATCCCAAAGGGCTTATGTAGGGATCTCATACCAGATCTGAGGTAGTGAGTGGAGTGAGTTCTGGTGGAGGTGGGTCTTGGAGGTTGTCAGTAATTTCAGGAAGGGGAAAAACTAGACTTGGGCATCCTCTCAATTTTGTCAAGGGCCATTCAGGCCCCCTCACCATGTCCCCGAGACCTTCAGACGTTCTGAAGGACATAGGAACAGAGCCCTGGGTTGTGAGACGTATCAGGGGCCTGGGGTCGTTAAGTCCAGTGTCTGACTTTGAAGATGAGGGGAATGAGTTTCAGAAAATGGAAGAGAGGGACTTCCCCGGCGGTCCCGTGGCTAAGCCTGCATGTTCCTAGGGTTCCATCCCTGGTCGGGGAGCTAGATCCCACATGCCACACCCAGGTCTGCCTGCCATGGCTAGAGATGCCACATGCTGCAATGAAGATGAAACAGCCACCTGCCACAGCTAAAACCTGGCACAGGCGAGTAATTAACATAATAAAAATATTAAAAAAAATAAAACGGAAGAAATTTGCAGGGTCTCACAATAAGTCAGAACCCAAACTCCTTCTTTAGCTTCCCAGTCCTCATGTACAGAGAGCTGAGTGACCCATCAGGTTTCCCTTTTTGTGCAGCTTTCAGGAAGCTCAGAGGCCCGTTTTCCAAACTGTATCTCACAGGGTAAGCCCATCAAAATCCTAACTGAACAGTATCTCACATTGATTTAGGTCCAACAATATGTCTAATACGTGACATAGATAAGAATGGCCCTTTTTCACAGGTGAGGCGACAGGTTCAGAAACATAAATCCACTTGCCCAAAGTCACACAGCAAGTAACCGGTAGAGGCCGAAGTCAAACCTAGGACGCCCTGGTTCTCGCACCATCTCTGCTCTATGAATACTGGCGTAGACGCCGTTGCTCCTGGCTCTGTGCCCTGGGACCGGCGCTGAGTCCACTGCCAGCCGGTTCAGCGCTCATGGCCTCCACGCGAAGACCCTGGAGGAACCGTGGGGGTGGGGCTTGGTTTTGAAACGTCTTCCTTGTCCAATCCCGGGAGCCCGGCTCTCCGCTGCCCTTGTGGAAAGGTTCACATGCTGGGGGCTGCATTTTCAGAGAGTCTGGCAAACACAGCCCAGAATTCTGTTAGTGTTTAGCCTAAGGAAATAGCCACAAGAAGAAAAAAAGTTAAAAAAAAAAAATGGCATGAAGAGGATGACAGCATTGTGTATCCCGGAGAAACACTGGAATTCACCCCAAGACAGGAGGGGAGGGCTGGAGCTCCTCAGAGGGCTGGTTTCACGGGAGGGACCCAAGATTGGTTCAGCGCTCTGCGGTCTCTTGAAATTCTTAGTTTTGTCTTTGAACTCGCAAGTTTTATGAGTGAAGTCCAGTGGGGCGATGTGGCTGCACACGAGCAGCGGAGGGGTCTGAAGAAAGGAAAAGGTTTTCTCTTTAGTGACTTTAGTTGGCACGGTGCTCTTGACTTTTGTGCTGGGGACACACACTTTCATCTTGCAGTGGATCCCCTGTGTTTCTTGATACAGTGAAAAGGCTGGCACCAGGCTGGGATCCGAGGGGACGGGGTTCAAAGTGATTCTCCTCTGGGCCTCAGTTTCCCCACCTCACCTGTAAATGAGTGGTTGGGCTGCTGAGCTCAATTTTATGAACATTACATTGTCATAAAACATGGAAAGTGGGAGTTCCCCAATCAAACCAGTCCATCCTACAGGAAATCAACCTGAATGGTCATCGGAAGGACTGAAGCCGAAGCTGAAGCTCCAATCCTCTGGCCACCTGCTGCGAAGAGCCGACTCAGTGGAGAAAGACCCTGATGCTGGGAAGACTGAAAGCAGGAGGAGGCGGGGATGATAGAGGATGAGATGGTTGGATGGCATCACCAACTCGACGGACATGAACTTGGGCAGATTCTGAGAGATGGTGAAGGACAGCGAGGCCTGGTGTGCTATAGTCTATGGGGTCGAAAAAAGTTGGACACGACTTGGTGACTGAACAACTGCCATACCATCATCTCAGGGCTGAGGTGAAGATGAAACAACACAAGGAAGGCTGTGATCAGAGGGCCTGACATGCTGGGAGGACTCAGGGACTACGGTTGACTTTAGGCCAAAGTGAGATCTTAGTTCCCTGACCAGGGCTCAGACTCTTGCCCCTGCAATGACCAGGCAATCTCTATTTGGGGAATGAAGATCTTGCAAACTGCACCTTTCAGCCTAAATAATAAGTAACTAGATAAAGAAATAAAACCCCCTCATCCCTGCCAGGGAGTGCTCAACAGTTCTGGGCCACAGCACTCTTCGTTAAAAAAAAAAAGGAAAATGTGTAGAATCCATCAATATCAACAAAAATCAATACCCAGAAAAAACTACAGTGAGAAAAGCTAGATCCAGGAAGAAGGGGCCAAGGTCAAAGCCACGGGATCTAATCAAGGCCTAACACAGATAGGGCAAGAATCCGACGAGGTGAGACTGCTGAGTTGAATGCCTTCTAGATTCTTTTCCACTTCTCTTTAAGCAATTGGAATTCATAAGGAAAATGAGCTGGTTTTTTTTTTTTTTTCGGAAGAAAAGCAAGCAAGGATGAACCTACGAGAATGAGGCCCAAGTGGTGGAGCTCTAGGCAGGGTTTTAGACAGAACGAGGGCGGCTGTCAGCCGGGGGAGCCCCACCTCTCTCTCCCGTTCTCCCTCCTGATGTCCCGCCAGGGCTGTGACTGGAGGAAGGTGGAGGTGAGAGGCAGGGTCCCGCTGCCTGGGTCTGCAGGGTAGACGGTGTGTGGGGGAGACGAGGGAGGGCCTGGCGGCTCCTCCGAGGCCCCTTCTGTGATTCCAAGCTCGTGATCGCTAAGGCTCTTACACCCCCAGATTCAGCGATCCCCCTATTTCAGGGCCGCCAGGAGCCGGGAGGGAAGGAGGGAAGCGAGAGATCAGCGGAGCCGCCTGCCAGGGAGCAGGGGACGGGAAGGCAGGTGGGAGGGCTGTGACGGGAGCAGGTGGGAGCGGAAGGTGAGTCAGCGCCAGCGACGGAGCAGCAGGCTTGCAGCCTTGGAGCCTCCCTGCAGCTGTGAGCTCGGCTCTGGGCGCTGGACGGGCTCCCCTGGGCCGCACTCCTGGGCTCCCCACCCCCAGGGTCCTCCACTGTGACACCCCAGAAAGCCCTTGCAGCAGGCCCGGGTCAAACCTGGCCTATCCTGGCTCACACTCGTCTGCAAACAGTGAGGGGGCCTTTCTTAAGGAGCCACGGTCACAAGCGTCTGAGCCAAGTGGCCAGCGGGTGACGAGGGAGGGACCTTGAAGGGCCCCCATACCACCCTGGAGGCGAGACCCTGTTAGGCTGGCCCCCACACTCTTCTCTGCTCGTCCGTGTGGGCCGAGGGCCAGACAGCCCCGACGAGGTGTTCCAGGTGGAAGGTTTCTAAGTCGGAGGTCCTCGTTAGCTACTGCTTTCTGCTCTCGGCACCAGAGCACCTGAGATGAAGCCACCAGGAGGGGATGAGGGCGCTGAGGTCCTCCCAGGGCCTTCAGGGTGGGATGGAGGGACATCACTGGTCTGGGGGTGAGAGCCTGTGGTGCGCCCCCGAGGGCCCTTCCAAGAGTGTGGATGAGTGAGCAGCTGTACTTGTGTCTGGTTGAGTGGCCCCTCGAGGCCCTTCGGGCCCCAAAGTTGCCAGAGGCACTCTGGGAAATCTGAGTGGGGACAAAGCAGGAAGAGAAGTGGCCCCTGGGCACTCTCTGAGCCCCAACCTCAGGGAGGACGGGAGTGAACGGGCAGCTGGCCCCTGACCGTCCTCGCCTGGGTTCAAGCCAGCCCCTGAGTTCTCTGGGCCACCATTTCCTGTCTTAGGCCAAATTCTTGTCCCACCCATCGTCAGAGGTGTTATGCAAATAAGAGACCTTGAGATGCGTTACTGGAGACTTGGATCCCTTTCTCTAGGAAAGAGGCCTCAGGCTATTTTCTAAAACTGTCAAAGCGTGTGGAATGCCCCAGGATGTACCCAAATAGCCACCGTGAAATGTGGCCCTTCACAAAGCGGCCAAGAGCACGGCTCGGCAGGTGAGCCTGCCGCCGGGTTCCCTGTGTGTCCTGAGGGAGAAGACACCTTTGTGCAGAAGATTCTCAGGAACAAGGAGGCTGCCCTCTGCTTCCTCGTGCCCCACATGATGGGTACACAGTTGGCATGTGCAGTAGACACAGAGCTGGAAGGAACCTCCAATGTAAAGGTTCTGGGTTAGACTAGCAGGTGTGGCCACAATGTCACCACCCGGACTGCACACCCCTCGCCATGGGGCTTGATCCTGCTCCCAAGGGGTGGCGTCAACGTCCTGTTATACAAGGCTAGGATCAAGAAACCTAGCAGCTTCTGCCTTCACCCTTAGGCTGCTGCCTCAAGACACCTCAAGGGGTTTGGTGCAGCCCCTTGGAGGAAGAGAGGCCACTGGAGCATAGCTGAGGCCCGGGAGCCCGCAGCGAGACCCACTGCCTGACCTGGGAGTGGGGCCTGCTTGGACCACAGGGCCTGGCTGACCTCTGTGCTGAGCAGAGCTGCTGGAGTGAGCCCAGAGAAACCAGGCGAGGAGCCCCCAGCCACCCACACAACCTTAGAAAGAAGAAACCATTGTATCTTCAGCGTAGGGTGGCGTGTTACACAGCACAGGCTGCCTGAAGCCCAGAGACGGGAAGAAACCCACCCACGGTCCCACAGTGAGGCAGAGACCAAATCCAAGTAGGACCGCAGTTTCCAGTTGCCCCTGGAGCCCGTCCCACCCCAGGGTCCTGCAGCCAAGTTCATCAGCCCAGCCCCATGTGTGTGTGTGTTGCGGGGGGGAGGGGGGGAGGGGGGGCCCTTCCCATTTCTCCCGGAGTTAGGAATGGTTGGCAGACTTCCACACAGAATGCCCATCATCCTTTGAAAGGAGGTCTGGTTCTTTCCATTCTACAGATGGTAAAACTGAAGCCAAGAGGTGATGGGCAACTTGCTAACAGTCACCCGGCTTATTAATAGCAAAAATCTGCCTCAAACCCTCTCACACCTCTTACGGCCATTTAGGAGGATCCTTGCATTGGCTCTAGGAAGGAGACCAGAAAGTGATAAAGTTCTCTCGAAGGGTCAGTCTCTCAGAAAGGGGCAGAGACGCCGAACAGCACACACTGTAGCCGCCAGGCTCCTCTGTCCGTGGGGCTCTCCAGGCAAGAGCACTGGAGTGGATAGCCGTGCTCTCCTCCAGGGGGTCTTCCCGCCCGAGGGACTGAACCCGGGTCTCCTGCTTTGCAGGCAGATTCTTTACTGTCTGAGCCACCAGGGAGGCCTGTACACGCCATACGTATGTGTACCACACACAGACACACACACATCATGTCGGTCCCCCTCTCTCCCTCTGTTTTGTCTTCCCAACCCTCCCTCTTCAATCAGTCTGCCCCCGATGGACCATATACTTTATTAAAAATATATAGTTACAAACTCCATCGTCAGTCTGGGCTGGGCCTGCGGGCCCCGAGGGACCACAGGGAGGGACAGCCCTTATCCTGCTCCTTGGGGTCCCGCTTCTGCACCCAAACCCAGTACTCTCCGGGGGCCAGGACGGATGGCTCTGAGGGCTTCGGGGGACCTTCCGGCGGGGAGGGGGGGAGGAGCGCCCGGAGGGGCCGGCACCGCCTCGTCCCGCAGGGGCACGTGGCAGCTGGTGGACTCGGCGCCGCCGTCTCCCCATTTATAGGTATTTACAAAAGAAAGTCATGAGCAACAGGCCACATCATGCAAAAGAAACGCACCCCCCTCCCACCCTCCCAAGCTAGCCGCCGGCCCACCCCGGAACCCCAAGGTGCCCACCCCCCCCAACAGTCCAACCACCTTCCCCAAGGTTCTGAGAGCAGAGGGGAAAATATCCCGGACGGGTCGGTGGGGAGAGGGTGGCGGGTCTGGGGCTCCCGAGCTCGCCGGTGGGTAGGTGCTGGGGAACCGGCTGACCAGACTGAGGCCCTTGGTCCTGTCCCTTTCCCAGGCCTGGGTGCTGGAGTCCGTAGGAAGGGGTCTCCCAGGCTTCGAGGCCCCCACCTCCCTCCAGAAGGTCCACGGAGCCGGAGTGAGTTCTGTCCTGAGTGTGGAGGGGGTGTCCTGGTAGCCCACCCCCAGCGAGGCTCTTGCGGGAGCTGAGAGGGCGGGCCTGGAGGTCAGATGGCGGACTCCCTGCGGTAGGAGATGTTGTCCAGCGGAGGTGTCAGGAGGTGGTGGCCAAGGAAAGTGATAAAGTTCTCTCAAGGGTCAGTCTCTCAGAAAGGGGCAGAGACGCCGAACAGCACACACTGTAGCCGCCAGGCTCCTCTGTCCGTGGGGCTCTCCAGGCAAGAGCACTGGAGTGGATAGCCGTGCTCTCCTCCAGGGGGTCTTCCCGCCCGAGGGACTGAACCCGGGTCTCCTGCTTTGCAGGCAGATTCTTTACTGTCTGAGCCACCAGGGAGGCCTGTACACGCCATACGTATGTGTACCACACACAGACACACACACATCATGTCGGTCCCCCTCTCTCCCTCTGTTTTGTCTTCCCAACCCTCCCTCTTCAATCAGTCTGCCCCCGATGGACCATATACTTTATTAAAAATATATAGTTACAAACTCCATCGTCAGTCTGGGCTGGGCCTGCGGGCCCCGAGGGACCACAGGGAGGGACAGCCCTTATCCTGCTCCTTGGGGTCCCGCTTCTGCACCCAAACCCAGTACTCTCCGGGGGCCAGGACGGATGGCTCTGAGGGCTTCGGGGGACCTTCCGGCGGGGAGGGGGGGAGGAGCGCCCGGAGGGGCCGGCACCGCCTCGTCCCGCAGGGGCACGTGGCAGCTGGTGGACTGGGCGCGCCGTCTCCCCATTTATAGGTATTTACAAAAGAAAGTCATGAGCAACAGGCCACATCATGCAAAGAAACGCACCCCTCCCACCCTCCCAAGCTAGCCGCCGGCCCACCCCGGAACCCCAAGGTGCCCACCCCCCCCAACAGTCCAACCACCTTCCCCAAGGTTCTGAGAGCAGAGGGGAAAATATCCCGGACGGGTCGGTGGGGAGAGGGTGGCGGGTCTGGGGCTCCCGAGCTCGCCGGTGGGTAGGTGCTGGGGAACCGGCTGACCAGACTGAGGCCCTTGGTCCTGTCCCTTTCCCAGGCCTGGGTGCTGGAGTCCGTAGGAAGGGGTCTCCCAGGCTTCGAGGCCCCCACCTCCCTCCAGAAGGTCCACGGAGCCGGAGTGAGTTCTGTCCTGAGTGTGGAGGGGGTGTCCTGGTAGCCCACCCCCAGCGAGGCTCTTGCGGGAGCTGAGAGGGCGGGCCTGGAGGTCAGATGGCGGACTCCCTGCGGTAGGAGATGTTGTCCAGCGGGAGGGTGGCTTGCATGCGCTCCAGGTCCAGGTGGCTGCCGAACTCCAGCATCCGGATGATGCCCGCCTCCTCCTTGGAGCCCGCCTCCAGCCCCAGGCCCGCGGCCACGGCGGCGGCGGCCGCAGCCTCCTCCTCCATCTCCTCTTCCTCCTGGCTCATGAGGGCCAGCTCGTTCTCGTAGCAGAAGGCACTGGGCGGGGGCGGCGGGGCGGGCAGCACTGTGATCTTGCTTTCCTGCAGCTCCCGGGCGGAGCAGCAGGGCGTGCCGGCCACCTCGTAGGTCTTGTGGAAGCGCGAGTAGTCCACTTTGTAGTGGCTCTTCTCCTCGAAGACCACGGGCTCAAAGCGGTGGCCCCACAGGATCTCGCTGGCCAGGTAGGAGCTGCGGGCCTGGGTGGTCATGGCCGTGGCCTCCACCATGCCCTCCAGGATGACCACGATCTCGAAGTCCTCCGACTCCAGCTCCTCCTTGCCCATGCCGTAGAGCGGGCTGTCCTCGTCGATCTCGTGGACGATGATGATGGGCGAGACCAGGAAGATGCGGTCCAGGCCGATGTCGTAGCCCACGTTGAGGTCCCGCTGGTCCAGCGGCAGGTACTCGCCCTCCTGGGTCATGTAGGGCTTGATGAGCTGGGCCCGCACGTGGGCCTCCACGATGTGGCTCTTGCGCAGGTTGCCCACGCGCCACATGAGGCAGAGCTTGCCGTCCCGCACCGAGATGACGGCGTGGTGGCTGAACAGCAGCGTCTGCGCCCGCTTCTTGGGCCGGGCCATCTTGGCCATGATGGTGCCGATCATGAAGGAGTCGATGACGCAGCCCACGATCGACTGGACCACCACGGCGATGACCGCCAGCGGGCACTCCTCCGTCACGCACCGGAACCCGTAGCCGATGGTCGTCTGCGTCTCCACCGAGAACAGGAAGGCGCCCAGGAAGCCGTTCACGTGCATGATGCAGGGCTTGGGGGCCGCCGGGGCGGCCCCGCCGCCTCCCGCCGGGGTCCCCGCCGCGGCCCCCGCCGGGCCGGCCTCCAGGTCACCGTGGAAGAAGGCGATGCACCAGAAGAGGAGGCCAAAGAAGAGCCAGGAGACGAGGAAGGCCGCGGAGAAGATCATGAGCATGTAGCGCCAGCGTGTGTCCACGCAGGTGGTGAAGATGTCCGCCATGTAGCGCTGCGACTTGTTGCTCAGGTTGGCAAAGTAGACGTTGCATTGGCCGTTCTTCTTGACGAAGCGGTTGCGGCGTTTCCGCCGGGGCACGTGGGCCTGCCCGTTGCGGCTGTGCCCGTGCATGTCCTGAGGCCGGCGGGGTCACCTGGGGAGACGCAGGGCCTGTCGGGGAGAAGCCAGACAGGTGAGACGCGGGGAAGCAGGGGACTGCTGCGGGGGCGGCTCTCCAGATGCTCCCTGGGAACCCAGCTTCCAAGGGACCCGCCCAGAGATGCCAGGAGGGGAAAAGCCTGGCCGAGGACCCTCGGTGCCTTCACCCGGTGGGCGCAGCGTTAAGGCGGGTCTGACAACAGCGGGTGTGCCTCGGGGCTGGCCCCGCTCCAGAAGCTGAGGCCACCAGGACCAGAAGCCGAGGCCACCAGCGCAGGCTCTCGTCCCAGCCCCTCATGCTGCGCCCCCTGCTTCCCCCGCCAAGACCTCCTTTGCTTGCTTTTCCTTCCCTTCCAGGAGTTTCCTGGTCCCCATCTCCGCAGCCCTCCAAATCATCCCACTGGCCCTGAGCAAAGGCAGCTGTGCATTGGCCCCACTCGCCTCCCTGGGTTCAGCCTCGCCCTTTGGCCTCTCGGGGGCTAGACGTTCCCCTGCGCTGTCCAGTTTGGCAGCCACTGGCCACCCGTGGCTCTTACGTTCTATTAAAATGAAATAAAATGTCCGCTGCAGTTCGGCAGCTGCACCAGCCCCATTTCAAGGGCTCAGGAGCCCCGTGCGGCTCACGGCGCCACGCCTGATAGGGCAGATACAGGACAGGCCGCTCACTGCCGAAGGCTCTGTCGGGCAGTGCTGGGACCCACAGCCCCACCTCAGCTCCCACCTGTCCCCAGACTGGTGGGAAGCAGTGGCGGTCAAGACGGAGGGGAGGGGAGCCCTGAGTTTTGGCTCCCAGGTGGGCATCCCTGTCGCATATCACAGGTGAGGGAATGGGGGCTCAGAGAGGGAAAATGATCTGTCCAAGGCCACCCAGCTGATAAGTGGGTTCAAATCCAGGAGTGCCTGACTCTTCAGCCCCCATGTGCTGTTAGTATGGCCGAGTTCACCATGTGGAGACCTGGGGTGCAGTGGGGGTGGCAGACATACTACGACCTAGTTATGTATTTAACCGCAGA
This sequence comes from Tragulus kanchil, assembly GCA_022376925.1. NCBI lineage: Eukaryota > Metazoa > Chordata > Mammalia > Artiodactyla > Tragulidae > Tragulus > Tragulus kanchil. The sequence goes on along the minus strand of JAIOJX010000004.1, from coordinate 179,737,392 downwards.
CGATGCATTTCGCCTCTCTGAGCCTCAGTTTCCTCATCTGTAAAATGGGGATCAGAACCCTACCTCTCAGGAACCTGAGGAGACAGTAGGTGCTCGGTTAAAGCCAGCGCCTCCCGCCTTCCTTCCCGCTTGCCGGGAGCAGGAGGAGGCTGGTGAGAGGCAGGATTCGCCCGTCAGTGTCCCCAGCTGTTTCAGTGGAAGTGGCCTCTCACCCTGCCGGGTGGCAAGCATGCCAGCGGGGCCCACGGAGGGCAGAGCCCCTCACCCCTGCCTTCCATCAGGGCCCCGAGAGAGAGATGGGACTGCCCGGGGCCCCAGCGGCTGGCAGGGCCGGGGCTGGGCCCAGGCCCGGGTTCCTAGTAACGTTTTGGCCCAGAATTATATAAGGCTGGAAGTTTCTATTTTCTGTTCTATTCTTCTTCCTGATCTAATTGTGCATCTGTGGCAATGTTTATACACTTCCCCGGTTCAGGACAACTCGGTTGCCGCAGCAACCGGTGCGCGCCAATGCTGTAATTTAGAGATCAACAGCTCCAGCGCCTGCCTCTTCCCAGGAGAAACTCCCTATCTCAGCCCGGGAGAGTGAGCCCTCCCCTCCCCCGACCTCCCCCGCGGTCACCTCACCCTGACTCTGGGTTAGTCTCCTTTCCCCCCTTGAAATGAGCTCCCTGGATCCTGCAGTCCTGGATCGAGGTCCCAGACCCACCATGCAACTCAGGCAATTAGACTCCTGAACCTCAGTTTCTTCATCTGCAGGCCGCTCAGCAGTGCTGGGACCCACAGCCCACCTCAGCTCCCACCTGTCCCCAGACTGGTGGGAAGCAGTGGCGGTCAAGACGGAGGGAGGGAGCCCTGAGTTTTGGCTCCCAGGTGGGCATCCCTGTCGCATATCACAGGTGAGGGAATGGGGGCTCAGAGAGGGAAAATGATCTGTCCAAGGCCACCCAGCTGATAAGTGGGTTCAAATCCAGGAGTGCCTGACTCTTCAGCCCCCATGTGCTGTTAGTATGGCCGAGTTCACCATGTGGAGACCTGGGGTGCAGTGGGGGTGGCAGACATACTACGACCTAGTTATGTATTTAACCGCAGACGATGCATTTCGCCTCTCTGAGCCTCAGTTTCCTCATCTGTAAAATGGGGATCAGAACCCTACCTCTCAGGAACCTGAGGAGACAGTAGGTGCTCGGTTAAAGCCAGCGCCTCCCGCCTTCCTTCCCGCTTGCCGGGAGCAGGAGGAGGCTGGTGAGAGGCAGGATTCGCCCGTCAGTGTCCCCAGCTGTTTCAGTGGAAGTGGCCTCTCACCCTGCCGGGTGGCAAGCATGCCAGCGGGGCCCACGGAGGGCAGAGCCCCTCACCCCTGCCTTCCATCAGGGCCCCGAGAGAGAGATGGGACTGCCCGGGGCCCCAGCGGCTGGCAGGGCCGGGGCTGGGCCCAGGCCCGGGTTCCTAGTAACGTTTTGGCCCAGAATTATATAAGGCTGGAAGTTTCTATTTTCTGTTCTATTCTTCTTCCTGATCTAATTGTGCATCTGTGGCAATGTTTATACACTTCCCCGGTTCAGGACAACTCGGTTGCCGCAGCAACCGGTGCGCGCCAATGCTGTAATTTAGAGATCAACAGCTCCAGCGCCTGCCTCTTCCCAGGAGAAACTCCCTATCTCAGCCCGGGAGAGTGAGCCCTCCCCTCCCCCGACCTCCCCCGCGGTCACCTCACCCTGACTCTGGGTTAGTCTCCCTTCCCCCCTTGAAATGAGCTCCCTGGATCCTGCAGTCCTGGATCGAGGTCCCAGACCCACCATGCAACTCAGGCAAGTTATTTGACTCTTCTGAACCTCAGTTTCTTCATCTGGAAAATGGGACCAGTGAGATTCATTTGAAGTCTAAAGAGGTAACAGGTAACGTGGGTGGGCAATGCTGGCCATGATTTTAGCTAGGAGTCTCTGCTTACCCACCCTAATGTCCTAAAGCCCCAAGGAAAGGTTTTAAGATGAGTGATTTCAAGGCCCTCATTTTGGGGTTTCCCTAGTGGCTCAGTGGTAAAGAATCCGCCTGCCAAGGCAGGAGATGCAGGTTCAATCCCTGGTCCAGGAAGATCCCACGTGCCTTGGAACAACTAAGCCCACGTGCCACAACTAATCAGCCTGTGCTCTAGAGCCCGGGAGCCGCAACCACTGAGCCCTCACGCCACAGCAACCGAAGCCCATGCGCCTCAACAAGAGAAGCCACTGCAATGAGAAGCCACCCACTGCAAGCAGATACAGTCCTTGCTCATCACAACTAGAGAGAAACTGAGGTAACAACAAAGACCCAGCACAGTCTCTCCCCAGAAAGACCCTCATTTTACATCTGAGACCAAGGAAGCTCAGAGCTGGGATGCGCTTGCTCAGGGGCCCAGGGCAGGCGGGCCGGCCCTGGGAGACCACCTCACTCGCACTCCTGGAAAGCCAGGGTGCTCCTGGAAAGAGGAGCTGCCTCCCTGGAGGCGGGTTGCACTAGGACGTAGGGTATGAAGAGAGAGCCTCAGTCTGGCCCGGTAAACCCAGGACCCGCTGGCCTCAGGTTTGCAGGACAGAGACTGAGAGCAGTGGCCTGGGTCTTTGGTGGCCGAGGATGGTGAGGCCTAGGGACGGCAAGGGCCCTGCCCAAGGCCAAACAGGGGCCCAGAGAGCTGTGGGCCCTCGTTCTCTGCCCAAAGGAACTGACCCCGTCCCTTCCTCCATCAGAGGGAGCCAGTACGTGGTGGGTCTTCCTGAAAGCCCTTGGCTGGTGAGAGCCCAGCCCCTCGTCCAGATACACTGCTGCCCTGTGACCACAGCCCCTGCAGGAGCGGGGGCTCAGCCACCGGCACCACACGAGGATGGCCGCCAAGCGAGGGGCCCGGGGCTCAGCAAACGCTCGCGGGTCTCAACAGCCAGGAGAGGGCCCGTCTTTCTCTCCCTCATTTGCACACGGGTCTTCCCAGCAAAGGCATAAGGGTTGGAGGGAGAAGCATGAAAGAGAAAGGGCCACAGATGCTGGGAGAGGTGACAGGCACTGACACCTGAGTCCCGTCCTCCTCCGAATATAGATGTTTCATTAAAAGAGAGCCAGAGTGCCGGCTGCGGAGGGGCCTGTACCGTGGCTCCAATTAAGTGTACTTTCCTGGAAGCCAGGGAGCGGGTCTCACCCCGCTTGCACCGAATGTGCCTTGTGAGCACATACTGGAGAACACTTTCCATGGTGGGGGCCCTGCGGGCTGGCCCCCAGCTGCCTCCCTGGGTGACCTGGAACAAGCTTGTGCCCTCCCGGGCTTCCTCTGTCCCCGTCCTTTATTCCAAGAGCATAATCTGCAACATCCCCCATGGTGAGCGTTCTTGCTTTGAGGGGATGATGGGGATGGGAGGTGCCGGTTGCTTTCTTTTCTTTTTTTTTAAAGGTTTTTTTTTGGCCAGTTCTATTGGTCTTTCATTTATTTGTTTTCATCCATCTTTGTTCTCTGGCCCGTGTGGGCCTCCCGTCACAGCGGCCTCTGTTGTCGCCGAGCATCGGCTCTGGGCGCGCGGGCTCCACAGCTCCGGCTCAGGAGCCACTCCGCGGCACGTGGGATCTTCCAGGGATCGAACCGGCGCCCCTTGCACTGCAAGGCGGTGTCCTCACCCACTGGACCACCAGGGAAGCCCCCGGTTGCTTTCTTAAATGTGATGTCCTTTCATGGCAAAGTGAAGCATTGACCATGTTGTGTAAGTTCCTTTTTCTTTTTGGTTTTTAATTTCGATGGGCTGTTTTAATTTCTGGATCCTGGACAACTAGGGAAACTGAGGCTGCAAGCAGGGCTGTCAGCAGCTGGAGAAGGACACCTGGGCCTGGAGGAGAGACTGCAGGTGGCCACGGGGCTGCCGGTGTGCCGGAACATTGCTCTCCTGCCCCTGCCTAGGGAGCTAAGGAGGGCGGCACCCTGCCTGCCATGGGGTCCGGAGAGGCAGGAAGAGCACCCTGCCCCATGGCCTGTTAGGCTTTCCTTATGATTTCAGGACACCAAACGACCCCCTCTTGCCCACAACTCCCTTTCCAAAAACAAACAAACAAAGCTGATAAGGTGGCTGCAGCCCCCACAGGCTCCGCCAGCCTGGGCAGGCTGTGGGGGTGAGTCTCCCCATGAGCACCTTGTCACTCATGGGAGTCACGGAGGCGTCTGCAGGTGAGTCTTGCAGGCCCTCTGGCCGCAGACAGCGGCAGCGGTGGGTCCTGAGACCCAGGCGGGCAGGTGCACTCAACCCCGGGATGATGAGAAGTCGGGGGTAGAAGTCCAGATATAAGGAGCACTTCACTAGGCAGCAAGCCTTCGGGTATCCCTGTGGTGTTGGTGGGACAACAGAGAGGTGAAGGCACTGACCTGAGGTCACACAGCTCAGTGTGGGCCCTGCTGAACCCTCCATCCCTCTCCCTCTGAAAGTGCCAGCTCGGTGCCAGGTGCTGCCTGGTCTCTCTGGCTGAGGCATCACTGCAATTCTTTGTTAATTTCACAAGTGTTTATTAAGCAGCTACCACAGCCACAAGCAGGGTTATTATGTCTCTTCCCAGCTGAAGAATCAGGCAGGGGGTGGGGGGTGGAGTAGAGATGGGGGTTCGCTCAGCAGATGCTGCAAAACCAAGATTCCGACTCAGGCCTACTGGCTCCAGGTCCTGGCCACCCTGGTCCAGTCTCTGGCCTTTCCTTCACCTCTCAAGACGCCCTGTTCCACCCAGAGCCCCTCGCGCCTCTCCCCAGCCCTCCAGGCTCCGCCCACGCCTCCTCTGTTCTCTGAAGCCTTCCGTAGCTGCGCTGCCGGTCGCCGGCCCTGCTTCCTCGCAGCCCCTTGGCCGTCACTCGGCTTCTTTAAGACTTTATGAAAAGAAAGCACACATGGGAGGCTTTAACCAGCCTGAGGCTCTTGGGTTCAGTTCTGTCAACCTCCTAGTAGGCCCTCTGTGGACTTCAGTTTCCTCATCTGTAAAACGGGCACGATGCTAGCAACGCGACCTCACCTACACAGTAGAAATGCCGGCTGAGGGCTCCACAGGGCCGTGTGGGTAAGACACAGGGACGCGACGAGGGGAGGACGATGAGGTGGGAGCACTGGCCTGGGAGATCAGAGCCTGGCTTCAAGCCCTGGCTGCACCACTGCCTCTTCCAGCCGGGGCTCCTCCTCTTCCTCTGCAAAATGGGGGCCTTCGCAGCTCTCCCGGCAGGCGAGCGGGGAAGAAGGAATGAAACAAGGCCCAGCACAGAGTCTGCAGTCAGGCAGGGGATCAGGAGGCGGATCCGCCCCACCCGTCCGCGAGCCCCTCTTGGGCCTGAAGGGAGGCTGACTCTTCTCCCTCGGCACCCCCCGTGCAGTGGGGGCTGTGCAGGGCTGGGGCGGGGGGCTATTTCCCTGGGGAAAATGGGAGGCATGAACACCACTGCCCCATTTCCAGGCCTCTGGGGACCACAGGGCCTCCCTCTACCCCCACTCTGACCGAGGCTTCTCCAGCCTGGACCCTCTGGCGGTGGCAGTGCATCCTTTCGTCCTAGCACCTGTGGATTTGGAGGAGGGAAAGGACTTAAGCGCAGGCAACTGAGCTCAAACAAGAGGAAGAGGCAGCTGAGGATGGGTCTAGCCATGAGGCTGTCCCATCCTGCCCATGGCCCTGCGCAGGCCCCGGTTCTGCTCTCCAGACCCTGAGAGGTTTGACCACCTTCTCCTGACAAATCTCAAGGCCCCACACCTTCCTCCTCCCAGAAAGTGACTGACTCTCGAGTCTCTGGGCCATTTTCCAACTGCGTGACCTTGGGCAAGTTACTTAACCTCTCTGGTCCCTGTGAGCCGCATCCTTAGGCGGGACTAATACAGTATGCCTTAGTGACCGGGACCACGCAGAGGTGCCCAGCACAGAGCAAGAGGCTGATAAGTGATACAGACAGTCCTCTCCTGGACCCCCTCCCCTGGATTGCAGATGTCCTGCCCTAGAGCCCACCCTGCACCATCGCATGGCCCCGTCAACTTTTTTTCCGCCAGCGCAAGGGAGCCGGTGAGGGAGAGCAGTGGCCACAGACTCTCTCAGAGCTGGGCGGCAGGCGGGCTCGGTCCTCAGCACCAGCGGCATCCTCGGCCTCTGAACTTCCGTGTCTTCATTGGCAAAAAAGCACAGCAGCGCCTACCTTGGCGGGTGGTGTCGCGAGGACCAGAAGCTGATGGTCAATGGCCATCAAAGCGCAGGCCACGCTGTGGGTCCTCAAGAAACGCTCTTCCTCCCCCACGCCTTCTTCTGTACCCCGAAATCCCACTGCACGCGCAGCCCCTCTCCCGGGCAGGGTGTGACGGAGCAGAATCCACAGGAGCGGCTGGTGTGCATTGGCTCAGGGCGGGCGCTCTTCTGAGTGCTTCCCGCCGATCAATGCCTGCCATCCTCACCGTGACCTCAGAGGAGGTTTCCATTTTCAGGCCTACTTTATTTATTAGTTTTTAGCTTTTGGCCACGTCACGTGGCTTGCGGGCTCTTAGTTCTCTGACCAGGGATCATATCTGTGTCCCCTGTGGTGGGGGTGTGTGTCCCACCCACTGGGCTGCCAGGGCGCTCCCCACCCCTACTTTACAGCTGAGAAGACCAAGGCTCAGAAAGGTTCAGCAAGTTGCCGAAGGTCACACAGCCCGAATGCAGCAGAGCCAGGATTCAGAGCCACGCCGTTGACGCCGGAGCACGTTCACTAGACCCTCGGCTCTCCCGCCGTGGAGTCCCACCGTCAGATCAGTTTCCTCCGCTCAGCAAACATTTATCACGCCTGCCCTACTCTGTGCCTCGTTCTGTCCAGCCAGTCTCACTGCGAAACAGAGACTGGGTCATGGAGCAAGTTGGAGCCAGATCTGGGTCCCAGGCCCAACCAGGACACTGACGTCCAGGTGGCTCTGGGCTCCGGAGGGGCTCTGGGCGGCGTGGGGTGAACTGGCTCATTCCTCCAGCTCTGCAGCCCGCCCCTCCCCCCAGCCACTCGGCCCGCTCGTGAGCAGGTGTAGAAGCAAATTCCCCAGAACGTCCAGACGGGCCTTCCGGTCACGGCCAAGCGGCCGGAGGCCCGGAGGAGCGGCCTCTCCTTGTAGCCCGGCCTGGCCCCAAGGGAGCCGGTGAGGGAGAGCAGTGGCCACAGACTCTCTCAGAGCTGGGCGGCAGGCGGGCTCGGTCCTCAGCACCAGCGGCATCCTCGGCCTCTGAACTTCCGTGTCTTCATTGGCAAAAAAGCACAGCAGCGCCTACCTTGGCGGGTGGTGTCGCGAGGACCAGAAGCTGATGGTCAATGGCCATCAAAGCGCAGGCCACGCTGTGGGTCCTCAAGAAACGCTCTTCCTCCCCCACGCCTTCTTCTGTACCCCGAAATCCCACTGCACGCGCAGCCCCTCTCCCGGGCAGGGTGTGACGGAGCAGAATCCACAGGAGCGGCTGGTGTGCATTGGCTCAGGGCGGGCGCTCTTCTGAGTGCTTCCCGCCGATCAATGCCTGCCATCCTCACCGTGACCTCAGAGGAGGTTTCCATTTTCAGGCCTACTTTATTTATTAGTTTTTAGCTTTTGGCCACGTCACGTGGCTTGCGGGCTCTTAGTTCTCTGACCAGGGATCATATCTGTGTCCCCTGTGGTGGGGGTGTGTGTCCCACCCACTGGGCTGCCAGGGCGCTCCCCACCCCTACTTTACAGCTGAGAAGACCAAGGCTCAGAAAGGTTCAGCAAGTTGCCGAAGGTCACACAGCCCGAATGCAGCAGAGCCAGGATTCAGAGCCACGCCGTTGACGCCGGAGCACGTTCACTAGACCCTCGGCTCTCCCGCCGTGGAGTCCCACCGTCAGATCAGTTTCCTCCGCTCAGCAAACATTTATCACGCCTGCCCTACTCTGTGCCTCGTTCTGTCCAGCCAGTCTCACTGCGAAACAGAGACTGGGTCATGGAGCAAGTTGGAGCCAGATCTGGGTCCCAGGCCCAACCAGGACACTGACGTCCAGGTGGCTCTGGGCTCCGGAGGGGCTCTGGGCGGCGTGGGGTGAACTGGCTCATTCCTCCAGCTCTGCAGCCCGCCCCTCCCCCCAGCCACTCGGCCCGCTCGTGAGCAGGTGTAGAAGCAAATTCCCCAGAACGTCCAGACGGGCCTTCCGGTCACGGCCAAGCGGCCGGAGGCCCGGAGGAGCCGGCTCTCCTGTGCAGGGGTGCCTTTGCTGAACGGCCCAGGCCTGGCCCCTGCCCTGAGTGACGGAGGCTCCCCACCCCCAGAGGTGCCCCTTCGACTGGCCAGACAGTCCCACCAAAGCGGCCCCTCAACCAACTTGCTTCTCTTCCCTATAGGAACTGGAAGGCAAGGGCAGATCCCCAAAGACTTCTCTTTTCCAGAACCGCCTCGGCTCCCTCACCCGTGCTGGGAGTCAGCCCCCCACTGCCTTTCTGTGCCTTCTGGGGACCCCCTCTGCTGCGCGCACATCCCTCAAGGGCACCCACTCGGTTCGACGCGCTTGCCTCGGGTCAGGCACCGGCCTGGACGCACCCGGGCTTCCAGGCTTCCAAACGCTTGTAACCCGTAACGAGCATTTGTGGAGGCGGCAGCCAGGGACTGCGAAAGCTGCTTGAAGGAAAAGATGGCGCGGTGCGAGAGGGAGACGGGGGCTTTGGCTCCGTGGGTCCCCTAAGGCCTCTTGAGAAAGTGGCATTTAAACGGAGAACTGAGTCGTAGGTGGGAGTCAAGACAATCCGGAGGGTTGTGTGTGTTTATGTGAAAGGTGGGTGTAGAACATTCCAGAAAGGGGATCTGCAGCAAGACCAGACAGCAGGAGTGAAGCGCACGAGACAAAGAGCTGCAGGGGGTGAGCCCCGGGGCTGGGGGCAGGGGTGCAGAATTCACCCTCCTGGCTATGGGAAATGGGCAGGCGGTCCGGTTCTGCCTGGGCTGATCGCTTTAAACTTTCACGTGAAATCTTTAAGACAAATGGGAATAAGTAGTAATTATAATACACCCTTGTGTATCCACCCCCAGGCTTCAGAAATAAAGCAGCCTCAATGTGGCCCCGGGGTACCCCTGCCCTCGTCTGGCCTCAGGGCCCGCCGCCGTCTGAGGGTGGGGCTCACGCTGGGATGAGGCGCGCCAGCATGCCGCGTGGGGCACGGTGGGAGCTGGCGGTGGGCAAGGGGGCTGCCGCTGCTGCCCACTGCCAGGCTGGTGGCCGCGTGGCTTGAGAGACATAAACGGACTGGGGGCACATTCTAGACAAAGAGCCCCCAGGGCGTGGGGGTGGGCGGCGGGTCGGGGGTTGACAGGAGGGGTGTCAGGAATTGGTGACAGCGAGATGTTGAAAGAGGACCAGGTTTAAGGAGCGACCATCCCCCGTGTGCGGTGGCCTTGGCGTGGCACTCGGAGAAGTCCACTGGACTCGTCTGCCGCGCACGCCTGCTGGCGGCGTGAGTGGAGGCGATCACCCGGGCAGGAACGCCGGCTGAGGAGCGAGGGGGCCTGAGACCAGCCGCGAGCATCTCCTGCACATGGAGGAGAGCCGGGCTCAGTGGACGGAGGCCGAGCAGCCGAGGGAGAGGAGCGGTGGCTAGCAGAAGCCGCGAGGAGCGGGGTTTTTAGCCAAGTTGCCCGTTGACCTTGACCAGCCCGGACCACCGAGGCCAGTGGCCCCACCTGCCTTCCCCATCGGGATGCCCTCTCTCCCTGCTCAACAAGGGTGAAGACTCCTCACGGGCAGAGTTGAGAAGGCCAGGTGCTGGCGGGGTTGGGGGCAGGCGCGGGCCAGGGGCAGAGGTGACTTAAGGACAGCTGCCCAGCCATGAGTGGGCTCAGACGACAGCCAGCCCCTCAACAAACACAGCTCCAGGAGCTGGGGCAGCTGGCCGGGGAGGAGGGTCTCCCAGACTTGGGGGAGTGGGCGCTGATGCCCTGGCTCACACAGGACTCTCGGTGGGGCTCACAGGCTAACCCCGAGAAGAGGAGTGGGGAGCAGGAGGGCTGGGTAAGGTGCCGAGCGCCAAGGGTGACTCAGCAGAGGCCCCAGGGTGGCTCCAGAGAACAAGAGGATGGCCTGCGGCACGCGGGGGCTCCTGGGACTGGGGCCTGCAGCCAGGCGTGCACGGGAGAAGCCAGGGGCCTGGAAGGCCCGGCCCAAACAAGACGGAGCCCCACGAGGCCAGGCAGCAGGGCGGGGAGCCGGTCAGGAGTCCTGCCAGTCTTGAAGACGTGTTTTGAAGGGAAAAAAGGCAACCACAGGGAACACTGAGCAGCGTATCTATCATTTGTATAAAAAAGGAGAGGGAAGAAACGTATAGACACACCTATTTGCTTGTCTGGGCTCGGCTGTGGATGGAGACCCAGGAAACGGGAGACACGGGCCGCCTCTGGGGAGGGAAGCAGGTGGCTAGGAACAGGGTGGGAGGACGTCTCCCGGTATTCCCGCTTGTGTCTTTTTAATTTTAGAAGCAGGTGAATGTATTACCTACAAAAAAAAAAAAAAAAAAAAAGACACATAGAAAGCTTTAAAATTAGTGTGTACCTATGTGTATTTTCTGAGAAGGGTCAAGGCCTTCAAAAAGGGACTGTGGTTCCAGAAGGCCCGAGAACAAACCCTCCACTTAGCTGCTGAGTGACCGTGGAAAAATGTCTTCACCTGTCTGAATCGCATCCATAAAAAGAGGAGGACTAACACCCACTCCATAGGCATGCGGCAAAGGTGAGCGGTGACCGCAGAGGGTGGGGGTTATCCCCTGGAAAGGGCATACACCCTTCCCGAAGGGGTGACTTTCCATCCCCTCCTGTTCTCTCCGCAGCCCCTCTAAGGCGCCTCTGAGCCCACGGTCCTCCCAGCAGTTCTCATGGAGACTGCCGACTCGCCCCTGCCTCCCTTCTTGAGCCCTCCAGACTTGAGGGCCTCTCTCCTGGTCACCCCTCTCCGAGCCTCTCAGTTCAGAACTCAGGCAGTGTCCAGGAGCGGGGCAGGGGAGGGTCTCCCAGACTTGGGGAGTGGGCTGATGCCCTGGCTCACACAGGACTCTCGGTGGGGCTCACAGGCTAACCCCGAGAAGAGGAGTGGGGAGCAGGAGGGCTGGGTAAGGTGCCGAGCGCCAAGGGTGACTCAGCAGAGGCCCCAGGGTGGCTCCAGAGAACAAGAGGATGGCCTGCGGCACGCGGGGGCTCCTGGGACTGGGGCCTGCAGCCAGGCGTGCACGGGAGAAGCCAGGGGCCTGGAAGGCCCGGCCCAAACAAGACGGAGCCCCACGAGGCCAGGCAGCAGGGCGGGGAGCCGGTCAGGAGTCCTGCCAGTCTTGAAGACGTGTTTTGAAGGGAAAAAAGGCAACCACAGGGAACACTGAGCAGCGTATCTATCATTTGTATAAAAAAGGAGAGGGAAGAAACGTATAGACACACCTATTTGCTTGTCTGGGCTCGGCTGTGGATGGAGACCCAGGAAACGGGAGACACGGGCCGGCTCTGGGGAGGGAAGCAGGTGGCTAGGAACAGGGTGGGAGGACGTCTCCCGGTATTCCCGCTTGTGTCTTTTTAATTTTAGAAGCAGGTGAATGTATTACCTAAAAAAAAAAAAAAAAAGAATCATAGAAAGCTTTAAAATTAGTGTGTACCTATGTGTATTTTCTGGGAAGGGTCAAGGCCTTCAAAAAGGGACTGTGGTTCCAGAAGGCCGAGAACAAACCCTCCACTTAGCTGCTGAGTGACCGTGGAAAAATGTCTTCACCTGTCTGAATCGCATCCATAAAAAGAGGAGGACTAACACCCACTCCATAGGCATGCGGCAAAGGTGAGCGGTGACCGCAGAGGGTGGGGGTTATCCCCTGGAAAGGGCATACACCCTTCCCGAAGGGGTGACTTTCCATCCCCTCCTGTTCTCTCCGCAGCCCCTCTAAGGCGCCTCTGAGCCCACGGTCCTCCCAGCAGTTCTCATGGAGACTGCCGACTCGCCCCTGCCTCCCTTCTTGAGCCCTCCAGACTTGAGGGCCTCTCTCCTGGTCACCCCTCTCCGAGCCTCTCAGTTCAGAACTCAGGCAGTGTCCAGGCTCAGCCTTGGCTTAAAATATCGCCCCCCAAGGCAAACAGATTCAGCTCGTGCTTGCGACCTACTGGAGACATCGTGAACCAAGCACCGCCCAGATGAGAGGCTCGCCCTCCCCTATCTTCCCCATCTCAGTCTGTGACCTCCCGGGGGCCGCTCGGGCATCACACCTGCAACCCTCCCCAAACCCATGACTGTACGATAGCCAACAGTTACTGTACTCTCCCTGGAGAAGGAAATGGCAACCCACTCCAGTATTCTTGCCTGGGAATCCCAAGAGTAGAGAAGCCCAGTGGGCTACACTCCCTGAGGTCACAAGAGTAGGGTGCAACTGAGCAGTTGAAACGACAGCCAGGGTTTACTTTGGGCCAAGCCTTGGCGACTCCGTTGACCCTCACGACACCCCGGAGCTGGGTGCTGTTATTTTCAGCCCCCCAGCCCGGGAGTTCAGGGGCTTCCCCTGCAGGTGGAACCGAGGGCCTAGGACCTGGACTCACGCCCCGTCCGCCCAGCCTGCAGCACCCTGTGCTGCCGTCCACCCCACAGGGTCCTCTCTGAGCCTCCGGCTTCCCTCCCCACGCAGTCCTGTCTGCACAGACTGAGAACCGTGGAGCTCTCCGCTTCCCGCGGAGCCCCCTGCCCTCTGACTCCCCTCTCCACTCCCACCCCGAGCCCCGGCCGCGCGGGCCTGTCTCCTCGGCCCTCTGGGTCTGTACGCGGGCCGCCCCTGCTGGAGGAGATCCTCCAAGCCTCCGCTGTCCCACCTTCCTACCCTCCAAGTCTCGACCAGGCGCTCTCCGTCTGCGTCCGGATCTTCCTCCCAGGACTGATCCGATCCAGACTGGTTCTGCCCGCAGTCTCTGCCAGTGCCGGGACCTCCACCCTCTGCTGTACCCCGAACCCCGGTGGCTGGCGCACGGAGAGACTTTATAAACATCCGGCGACTGCCAAAGCCAAGATGAGTTCAGCTCGTCAGAACTCCCGTGAAGGACCTCAGCGGGGAGGTGTGACAGAACGTGACCAGGGGAGAGCTATTCTTGTCACCCGCCAGGGAGAACCTCTCAGGGGAGGTGGCCTCTGAGTGGGGACCAGGAGGGGACCGTCTGTGGCGCTGGAGCAGGGCAGGACATCTGGCCTCCCTCTCCCACGGGGCACCAGCTTCTCCGCAGGTGTCCCCAGGTGTCCTCCCAGCTCAGGGTCCTAAATCCAGAAGAGACGCGCCGAGGACGGGAGGGGGCAGTGGAGGGGCGGGCCTCAGGCAGGGCCAGCGGGAGAGGGTGGCGGATGGGCCTTGGAAGGGCCAGGGCCCGCAGGAGGAACACGCCCGCTCATCCGTGGCCGCGAGGGACGATTGCTGTCAGCAGGCCTACTACGCGCAGGCAACGCGCGACCAGCTCACCTGTCGTGTCTGGCCATCCGGGCTGGCTCCTGAGGCCAGACTCTCAGACTCCATCCATTCATTCGCTACCCTGAAAACACGCTGAGATGGAATGGCAGCTACCCTCCTGCCCGATGCTGAAGCTGAAGCTCCCATACCTTGGCCACCTGATGCAAAGAGCCGATTCACTGGAACAGACCCTGATGCTGGGAACGACGGAGGGCAGGAGGAGAAGGGGGTGACAGAGGATGAGATGGTTGGATGGCATCACCGACTCAATGGACCTGAGTCTGAGCAAATTCCGGGAGACGGTGAGTGACAGGGAAGCCTGGTGTCCGTGGGGTCCCAAAGAGTTGGACACGACTGAGTGAATGTGTTCAACACAGTCCCGTCCCTTCCTTTGGAGGGCACTCTATAAATCACTGTGGAATGAGGGAACATGTATTGAGCACCTACTGTGTACGGAGAGAGGACAAATGAATAAGACACCAGCCTGCCTTGCTGAGTTCTTTGTGTAAGTATCTGCAGACAGGAAGAAAAGGTTCTCAAGACCAGAGCGCTGAGAGAGAAGGTCCCCAGAAAGGCATGGGGAAAACAGAGAGCCCAGAGGGGACGCCGGGCTGGGCGGGGCAGCGAGCGAGAGCTAGGCCCCAGGATCGGGTAGGTGACCAGGAGGCTTGGGGGCTGGGAGCTAAGTGGGCTGTGGGGCAAAGGCAGGGAGGTCTGAGGAGAGAAGAGCGCCCTCATACTCCAAGGAGCCCAGCATCCCAGATCAAAAGGTATCTGGACTCTCACACTTCTCTCAGTGGCGCCTTCAAGATTTCTACACAGGACAGACGCTTTTAAACTTTCCAACCAAGACTCAGAGGGAACACAAACATATTGTACGTTGCTACTTGTTATACAATACGGTATGCATATTTTAAAAGCTGACACAAGAAAAAAAAAAGCGAAATTCCTTATTTCATAGTGGACCCACTACGCAGGAGGGAAAATGGGCGGCTGGGCCTGGAGGGCCAGGGCCCGCAGGAGGAACACGCCCGCTCATCCGTGGCCGCGAGGGACGATTGCTGTCAGCAGGCCTACTACGCGCAGGCAACGCGCGACCAGCTCACCTGTCGTGTCTGGCCATCCGGGCTGGCTCCTGAGGCCAGACTCTCAGACTCCATCCATTCATTCGCTACCCTGAAAACACGCTGAGATGGAATGGCAGCTACCCTCCTGCCCGATGCTGAAGCTGAAGCTCCCATACCTTGGCCACCTGATGCAAAGAGCCGATTCACTGGAACAGACCCTGATGCTGGGAACGACGGAGGGCAGGAGGAGAAGGGGGTGACAGAGGATGAGATGGTTGGATGGCATCACCGACTCAATGGACCTGAGTCTGAGCAAATTCCGGGAGACGGTGAGTGACAGGGAAGCCTGGTGTCCGTGGGGTCCCAAAGAGTTGGACACGACTGAGTGAATGTGTTCAACACAGTCCCGTCCCTTCCTTTGGAGGGCACTCTATAAATCACTGTGGAATGAGGGAACATGTATTGAGCACCTACTGTGTACGGAGAGAGGACAAATGAATAAGACACCAGCCTGCCTTGCTGAGTTCTTTGTGTAAGTATCTGCAGACAGGAAGAAAAGGTTCTCAAGACCAGAGCGCTGAGAGAGAAGGTCCCCAGAAAGGCATGGGGAAAACAGAGAGCCCAGAGGGGACGCCGGGCTGGGCGGGGCAGCGAGCGAGAGCTAGGCCCCAGGATCGGGTAGGTGACCAGGAGGCTTGGGGGCTGGGAGCTAAGTGGGCTGTGGGGCAAAGGCAGGGAGGTCTGAGGAGAGAAGAGCGGCCCTCATACTCCCAGGAGCCCAGCATCCCAGATCAAAAGGTATCTGGACTCTCACACTTCTCTCAGTGGCGCCTTCAAGATTTCTACACAGGACAGACGCTTTTAAACTTTCCAACCAAGACTCAGAGGGAACACAAACATATTGTACGTTGCTACTTGTTATACAATACGGTATGCATATTTTAAAAGCTGACACAAGAGCATCACAAAATAATATTTACCCTCACTACATACAAGTGCTTGAAACTTCCTTATTTCATAGTGGACCCACTAACTCAATTTCACGACCACTAATGAGTCAGAGCCTGCACACACATCGACAAGCACCGGCTTCTGCAGTGCCTAGGGGATGTCTGAGGTGGGGCCGAGGGCGCGTCTGGAAGCTGTGACTGACCACTCCTGGACTGTGGGCTTCTGAGGGGCACAACCATGGGGCGAGCCGTTGGAGGTCAAGAGGGAATTCTTGGAACAGTCATGGGGCCGGGGGGCCGGCTCACTGTGGCCCAGACAGTAGGGGCTTTAGGTTCTGGGTCCAGTTCCTCCCCAGCCCTTGTGTTAGAACTTGCTGCTGTTCCCCTAACAGATGCCAAAGCATTGCATTCCCATCAGGGATCTCGCCCCTCCCCAGGCTGCTCCCTGGGCAGTGAGGCTCTGCTGGGCTATGAGCGCAGCTGGCGACTGAAGCCCTTCTCGGGGCTGCCTGTCCGGTCGCCTCCCAGTCCCTGGCCTGCTATCTCAGGGACCCGGGCCAGCTCGAGCACAAGGCCACGGCCTGCTCCCCGTCCCGTTCGGGTCCCTCTCCTCCCTGTGGCCCGGCTCCTGCCCCGTGCCTAGGGGGTGGCCCTGGAGCCCAGCCAGAGAGGCTCTTTCCAAGGTCAGGCGGCCTCAGGATCTGCAGCTGCAATGGCCTGGCGCTGGTGCTCAGCCAGCCCCGCCCCCGCCCATCAGGGCTGGAGGGCTCAGCAGAGAGGTCAGGTGCCGACACTCGACACAGCCAGAGGAGCCGAGTCTGAAGGTGATGGCCCTGGACGTCTGCCAAGAGTGGCCACCGGGCGGTCGGGACACACAGAAGCCCGTCTTACCAAAAGGCCAGGTCACACTCCCAGGCTCACAAGACCTTCACAGCAACCCGCGGGTGAGGGGCGCCAGCCCACCCGATGGGTCAGGGGATGGAGGGTCAGAGGGGGAGAAAGGCTGCCTAAGGCCACACAGCGGCTCAGGCATGGAGTTGGACTCAAACCCCGGTTTTCTGTTCCTCATCCACAGGCCCCAGGGGAACAGGCTGGATTCCTCAAGCCCGAGTCAGAGCCCACCAAGGCCCCCGTGCCAGGCAGGTATCAATTAGCTGAACCCTCTGGACGCAAGAGGAGCACCCCAGGAGATGGGGAGCTCCCCTCTACAGGGTGTGGGGCTCTGGAGCCCCCCACGTCACCCACAGCAGGGCCCTCTTCCAGGCCTGCCACCTCCCCGTGTGGCCTCACGGAGTTCCCAAATTTCTGACCCCCAATCCCATCTGCACCCCAGGCTGAAAGGCACCTTAACTCTTCCGTGGCTGGAAGGAGGGCTAAACTTCTCAGGGCTATGGCAGGAGAAGAGAGGCTCCTGGCCTCCAGGGAGTGTGACCTGGCCTGTTGGTGACAGGGAGTGGGGACAGTGGCCAGAGGGGAGCCTTAGGGTGGGGAGGACGCCCCTGTGGCATCCCAGACTCGAGATGGTCAAACTTGGGGCCAGTTCTTTTGCCAAGACGAGGTTGGGTCAACTGCTCTCAGTAGGCCTCAGTCTCCCCGTCAGTAAAATGGCATCCCTCCTCTCTGGCCTCGCTCAGGTCCCCTCCCATCCTCGCAGCCCAGGCTCTGAGAACAGACGGGGCAGAGAAGAGAACAAACCAGGCTCTTCCCCTCACCACGACCACAGGGTGTCCCTTTGCACAGAGGAGAAGAGAGACATTCCTGGGAGATGGAGACCTGGTCAATGTCACTGGAAATGTGTCCAATCCCAGGCCCGCCTGACTTGGGCAAACTTCCTCGCTCAGCTGCTCGCGCTGTGACAGGGGGCTCTGCCCTCTCTCCCACCCAGGGGTTTCCCAGGAGATCAGCTCATCCTCCACAGAGATACTGGGAGCGTCTCAGGAGACAGGGAGTGTCGACAGCCCTGGGATCAGGGAGTCAAAGGAAACAGAAGGAGTCCCAGGCTCTGGTCCAGCCCCGGCTCTGTCACCATTGCTGTGTGGCCTAGGGCAAATCACTGTGGTCTCTGGGCTCCTGGCAGAGTGCTAGAGACAAAGCAGACGCAGGAGCAGACCAGGCTGCAGGGTAACAGCGGGGAGTGTGGCCCTCACTGCCGAGGGGCTGTGTCTGCCCAGCTGCACCCATACTCTACTGCATCGCACCCCTGCCCTTCTGAAGTCCCCCCGACCCCACATCAGGCCCATCCAAGCAGGCCTAGACCCAGGCAGCTGGCTGACCGGTCACCGTGGCAATACCGACACCCCACACCGCTCCAGCTGGGGCTGGGACCCCCAAGGAGGGCCTTTCTTGGGAGCCCCTCTCCTTGCCCTGCCGGTGCAGGGAGAGGAAGGGGAGCACCAGCGTGTGGGGATGCGCCCTCCCTCAGGAGGGCTGCAGAATGCCCGGAACTGGGACTGGTCGCGTTCCCAGCAGGACAAACAGCGCGGCTCTTTCTACCTGTCGGACCTGGGGCAGATCCTTCCTTCTCACGGAGCCTCCGTTTTCTCATCCGGAAAGCGGGAGTGACGGCCCTCGAGGACTAGGGGACATCTTGAAAATAAAGTCCAGTGGAGGCGCAGGGCACGACAGCCCTTGTCCCCTGCCTAGAGTGGGACCTCGGGAAAGCCTCGGTCACCCCAGCGCCATCCATTGGAGCATCCGTTCATACCTATGAGTGTGCGAGTGAGAGGAGGTGAGTGTGTGCAAACGTGAGAAAGTGTGTGATCGCGGGGCTGAGCGTGTGCGCGCTGGAGTTGGTCTGTGCGCTGGGAGGAGGAAAGGCGGGGGGCTGCGGGGCGGGGGCCCTGGGGGCTGCCCCCTGGTGCTCCTCCCACAGATTTTGCCTGGCCTGCGTCCTGAGCAGAAACAATGGGCCTGGGGCCCCGCAAATCCCTTCAGTTTCAATCACTTTCAGCCCAGTCACTTTCAGTTGTGTCCAGCCGGCCCCGCCCCCTCAGCAAACCTTAGTTTCCCCTTCTGTGAACAGAGCGAGCCGAGGATGACCGAGTCCGGTTCAACACAGGGATGAGGGCGGGCTGCAGGGGCGGAACGGGCCGGCCTTTGGGAGGGGGCCGAGCCCCGAGCTGGCTGGAGCGCGAGCTCTCCGCCCCGGCCTAGGGCAAATCACTGTGGTCTCTGGGCTCCTGGCAGAGTGCTAGAGACAAAGCAGACGCAGGAGCAGACCAGGCTGCAGGGTAACAGCGGGGAGTGTGGCCCTCACTGCCGAGGGGCTGTGTCTGCCCAGCTGCACCCATACTCTACTGCATCGCACCCCTGCCCTTCTGAAGTCCCCCCGACCCCACATCAGGCCCATCCAAGCAGGCCTAGACCCAGGCAGCTGGCTGACCGGTCACCGTGGCAATACCGACACCCCACACCGCTCCAGCTGGGGCTGGGACCCCCAAGGAGGGCCTTTCTTGGGAGCCCCTCTCCTTGCCCTGCCGGTGCAGGGAGAGGAAGGGGAGCACCAGCGTGTGGGGATGCGCCCTCCCTCAGGAGGGCTGCAGAATGCCCGGAACTGGGACTGGTCGCGTTCCCAGCAGGACAAACAGCGCGGCTCTTTCTACCTGTCGGACCTGGGGCAGATCCTTCCTTCTCACGGAGCCTCCGTTTTCTCATCCGGAAAGCGGGAGTGACGGCCCTCGAGGACTAGGGGACATCTTGAAAATAAAGTCCAGTGGAGGCGCAGGGCACGACAGCCCTTGTCCCCTGCCTAGAGTGGGACCTCGGGAAAGCCTCGGTCACCCCAGCGCCATCCATTGGAGCATCCGTTCATACCTATGAGTGTGCGAGTGAGAGGAGGTGAGTGTGTGCAAACGTGAGAAAGTGTGTGATCGCGGGGCTGAGCGTGTGCGCGCTGGAGTTGGTCTGTGCGCTGGGAGGAGGAAAGGCGGGGGGCTGCGGGGCGGGGGCCCTGGGGGCTGCCCCCTGGTGCTCCTCCCACAGATTTTGCCTGGCCTGCGTCCTGAGCAGAAACAATGGGCCTGGGGCCCCGCAAATCCCTTCAGTTTCAATCACTTTCAGCCCCGTCACTTTCAGTTGTGTCCAGCCGGCCCCGCCCCCTCAGCAAACCTTAGTTTCCCCTTCTGTGAACAGAGCGAGCCGAGGATGACCGAGTCCGGTTCAACACAGGGATGAGGGCGGGCTGCAGGGGCGGAACGGGCCGGCCTTTGGGGAGGGGGCCGAGCCCCGAGCTGGCTGGAGCGCGAGCTCTCCCGCCCCCCGGCCGCACCCCACCCACCACCCCGTCGGCCGTGTGCGCGCCCGCGAGAGCGCGCGTGTGTGACTCAAGGTCTATTCATAGCTGAGCTCCACCAGCTGCGGCGTCACAAGCAGAGGGGCCTCAGCCCATATTATTATTTCAATTACCATCTGAATTAAAAGTTTGAGCAGCGATCAGCCCACGTAGCCAGGAGAAGAGGGAGCAGGAGAAAAATAAAGATGAAAAAGAGAAGAAGGGCTATGTGCCGAGATCCCCCCACACCCTGAGGAGGACTGGGTCGCCAAGGAGGCTTAAAGGTTATGCCAACCCCAGACTTCCTGCGCGCCCCTCGCCCAGGCCCAGGGTCCTCAGGGGGAACGGGTGGAGCATTTTCAGATGATAGCCCAACGGCAGCTACTTTGTGGAAACAAATCATTTGGTCCAGGTTCTTGACCACACGGATGGGCAGACCAAGCTCAGAGAGGGTGAGGAACTGATCTAAGGTCACACAGGGAGCCATGCCCAAGGCTGCTGGCTCCGAGACTCTCCCTTGGCAGACAGGTCCCACCTACAGTTTCTCCCAACCTCACACGCCGGATGACAGTGACATCTGCGGGTGGCCCTCGTGGAGGACCAGGGAGGAAAGGTGGAGCTGAGGCCCTCATTGGTTTCTCTTCCTGCTCCCTGTTCCCAAGGCTGGCTCCCCTAGCCCAGAGCCCCACACAGGCCTCTGCCAGACCTCCAGCCGTCTGCACCTCGTCCCGGACCTCACTCCACGATCAACCCAAAGACCCCTCCTTGCCACCCGCGCAGGGGGCCGAGCCCTGGCCCAAATCTAGCTCTCTAGCCGCCTTTGGACAGGCTGTGCTTTGTCTCTGAGCCTCAGTCTTCCCCTTTGTAAAATGCGTTTTCCTCTCGGGCGCATGTCTATTTCTGGGTCTTCAGAACAGAGCCCCGAGAGGATCTCTGAGGGGGTGTCATGCTGTGGGGGCGACAAGCCATCTCCTGCCAAGCCCCAGCCCAGGGGAGGGCCGTTTTCCACTCTTTCCTCTAGGAAGTCCCAGGGACAGCCCCAGAGAGTCGGACTGGACTGGCCCGCGCTCAAATCCAGGCTCCTCCGCTTCCCTGCTGTGTGACCTTGGACAAATCGCAGAGACTCTCTGAGCCGTGGCTCCCCCATCTGTAACACAGGGACCTCGGCTCAACATTGCGGGGTTGCTGGGAGGGCTAAAGGAGAAGGCTTTGACAAAAGCTCCTAGCCCCGTCTGGCGCGAAACCAGTGAGCCCCTCCTGGGGTACAGCCGAGACCCTGGAAATCTTGGAGGTGGGGATGCCAGCGCCTCACCTCTAAAGCAGGAGTTGCCAGCTCAGGCCCCTGACAGGCACTCATCTGCTTGAGCAGCTCCCAGGATGAAGAGCTCACTATTTTACAAAACACCCACTGAAGTACCTCCAGCTCTGGGAAGCTTCTAGAAGTGGCCAGTATCTTCCATCTCCAGGCCCAATCCAGACGGTCCCCGACAAAAACTGGCTTGAACATGAGTCTGAGAGAGCTCTTCAAATAGACCGAGCGAGGGGCGGGATTAATGGTCTGCGGTGGCGGGGGAGCCAGGGAGCGGGCAGGGAGGAGGGGCCCAGGTGAGAAGCCCTACAGTTTCTCCCAACCTCACACGCCGGATGACAGTGACATCTGCGGGTGGCCCTCGTGGAGGACCAGGGAGGAAAGGTGGAGCTGAGGCCCTCATTGGTTTCTCTTCCTGCTCCCTGTTCCCAAGGCTGGCTCCCCTAGCCCAGAGCCCCACACAGGCCTCTGCCAGACCTCCAGCCGTCTGCACCTCGTCCCGGACCTCACTCCACGATCAACCCAAAGACCCCTCCTTGCCACCCGCGCAGGGGGCCGAGCCCTGGCCCAAATCTAGCTCTCTAGCCGCCTTTGGACAGGCTGTGCTTTGTCTCTGAGCCTCAGTCTTCCCCTTTGTAAAATGCGTTTTCCTCTCGGGCGCATGTCTATTTCTGGGTCTTCAGAACAGAGCCCCGAGAGGATCTCTGAGGGGGTGTCATGCTGTGGGGGCGACAAGCCATCTCCTGCCAAGCCCCAGCCCAGGGGAGGGCCGTTTTCCACTCTTTCCTCTAGGAAGTCCCAGGGACAGCCCCAGAGAGTCGGACTGGACTGGCCCGCGCTCAAATCCAGGCTCCTCCGCTTCCCTGCTGTGTGACCTTGGACAAATCGCAGAGACTCTCTGAGCCGTGGCTCCCCCATCTGTAACACAGGGACCTCGGCTCAACATTGCGGGGTTGCTGGGAGGGCTAAAGGAGAAGGCTTTGACAAAAGCTCCTAGCCCCGTCTGGCGCGAAACCAGTGAGCCCCTCCTGGGGTACAGCCGAGACCCTGGAAATCTTGGAGGTGGGGATGCCAGCGCCTCACCTCTAAAGCAGGAGTTGCCAGCTCAGGCCCCTGACAGGCACTCATCTGCTTGAGCAGCTCCCAGGATGAAGAGCTCACTATTTTACAAAACACCCACTGAAGTACCTCCAGCTCTGGGAAGCTTCTAGAAGTGGCCAGTATCTTCCATCTCCAGGCCCAATCCAGACGGTCCCCGACAAAAACTGGCTTGAACATGAGTCTGAGAGAGCTCTTCAAATAGACCGAGCGAGGGGCGGGATTAATGGTCTGCGGTGGCGGGGGAGCCAGGGAGCGGGCAGGGAGGAGGGGGGCCCAGGTGAGAAGCCCGCCCTCAGAGCTCCCGGGTCCTGTCCAGGCTGGCCGCAGGCTTCCACAGGAGCTGGCTGTGGGCCTGCCTCTCTCTCTGCCTACTTTCAGGCAGGGCTGGGGGCCACGAGTCCTGGGTTCAGACCCCAGGTCTGCTTCTTCCGCCCCCAAACCATCCTGTGACCTTGGAGGGGGGCAGTCCACGGCCCTCTCTGGGTTTCCGTTTCTGTTTTTGTAAAAAATGAGAGCATCAGATCCGTGAGTGAAGTGCTAACCCTTCTGTCTGAACGGAACCCCTGTCCTGGCAGTGACAGCTCCGCCCGCCCCCACCTCCAGCCGGCGCGCCGGGGGCCACGGGGCCCCACGTGTCTGACTTTGAGCCGGAGACCCTGTCTCTTTCCCCACCCCCTCCTGCCTGCCTAGCACCTTTTCCACATCCAGGGCTTCTGAGCGCTCTCTCAGCCCCACTGTACAGGCGATACGATGGAGGCCTGAGGAGAAGTCACTTGCTCAAGGTCAAAGTTCGGGACTCCTCCCCTGTGCCCAGCAGAGCAGCGGGGCTCAAAGGGCATCTGTTTCCAGAAGAGTCACTAAGACCTCGAGCGGCCAACTGTTCTCCCCCCAGATGCAGACTCCGCCCGGGTGGAGGTGTGGGGGCTGCCCAAGGTCACGCAGCCGCGCACTGACAGACCAGGGGCCAGAGCCCGGGCTCCTTGCCCCCCACGCCTCACCCCGCCAGGGGACAGCGATCGTCTGACCTGCCCTGCCCCGGGATCTCCGAGATGAGACCCTCGTCCTGCCTCTAGGCCTTGCTTGGCTGCTTCCAGAAGCCCCCGGACACCTGCGACAGAGGGAGAAGAGTGAGCAGGAAGACAGGAAAAACCGTGGAGGGCTGGCCACTTGCCCCCAGCCCTCTGGCCCTCCCTCCCCTTCTCTCCTCGTGCAGGGGGAGCGGCGGTGATGTAATGCACTCAGCTTTGGTCCTGGTGCCAATCTCAGAAGAGAGACGACAGATTGCGGGAGCCAAATTTGGCATCCTAGGGGGAGAAGCACGAAAAGCGGAGATGTGGAGGAGAGGGGCACGGAGCCGGGGAGGTGCGGGCGACGGCCCGGCCCAGCGGAGCCCCATGCCTCCCTCCGTGGCTCCGGCCCTCACCTGCTCCCTCAGCCAGCCTGGCCTGGGGGCTCCCCTCCTCACCCTGAGAGCGCAGCCTGGTTGCTCCCCGGACCCTCCGGGCCGGGTGCTGCCAGTCCTACCCCCCGCACACCGCTCCAGCTCCGTTCCCACCGCCGCTAGTCTCCTGGTTACCATGCTGCTGGTTGTCATGCCGCTTACAGGTCCTCGTGACTCAGTGGTCCCCGCAGAGGGGGCCCCTCCTCCTCACACCCCCCACAGCACACGCCCCCGCCTCCCCCAGATCCACATTAAGAACCAGCCCGCCCTGTGAGCCTACACTCTTCCTCCTCCCCTTCCCTCTTAGATCCTAAGCTAAGAAATTTTTTCACAGCATCTCCTGAAGCGACTTCATTCTCTGCTCTGCAAACGTCTCTTAAGCACCTACTATGCTCAAGTCAAAGAAATCGATGGAGGCCTGAGGAGAAGTCACTTGCTCAAGGTCAAAGTTCGGGACTCCTCCCCTGTGCCCAGCAGAGCAGCGGGGCTCAAAGGGCATCTGTTTCCAGAAGAGTCACTAAGACCTCGAGCGGCCAACTGTTCTCCCCCCAGATGCAGACTCCGCCCGGGTGGAGGTGTGGGGGCTGCCCAAGGTCACGCAGCCGCGCACTGACAGACCAGGGGCCAGAGCCCGGGCTCCTTGCCCCCCACGCCTCACCCCGCCAGGGGACAGCGATCGTCTGACCTGCCCTGCCCCGGGATCTCCGAGATGAGACCCTCGTCCTGCCTCTAGGCCTTGCTTGGCTGCTTCCAGAAGCCCCCGGACACCTGCGACAGAGGGAGAAGAGTGAGCAGGAAGACAGGAAAAACCGTGGAGGGCTGGCCACTTGCCCCCAGCCCTCTGGCCCTCCCTCCCCTTCTCTCCTCGTGCAGGGGGAGCGGCGGTGATGTAATGCACTCAGCTTTGGTCCTGGTGCCAATCTCAGAAGAGAGACGACAGATTGCGGGAGCCAAATTTGGCATCCTAGGGGGAGAAGCACGAAAAGCGGAGATGTGGAGGAGAGGGGCACGGAGCCGGGGAGGTGCGGGCGACGGCCCGGCCCAGCGGAGCCCCATGCCTCCCTCCGTGGCTCCGGCCCTCACCTGCTCCCTCAGCCAGCCTGGCCTGGGGGCTCCCCTCCTCACCCTGAGAGCGCAGCCTGGTTGCTCCCCGGACCCTCCGGGCCGGGTGCTGCCAGTCCTACCCCCCGCACACCGCTCCAGCTCCGTTCCCACCGCCGCTAGTCTCCTGGTTACCATGCTGCTGGTTGTCATGCCGCTTACAGGTCCTCGTGACTCAGTGGTCCCCGCAGAGGGGGCCCCTCCTCCTCACACCCCCCACAGCACACGCCCCCGCCTCCCCCAGATCCACATTAAGAACCAGCCCGCCCTGTGAGCCTACACTCTTCCTCCTCCCCTTCCCTCTTAGATCCTAAGCTAAGAAATTTTTTCACAGCATCTCCTGAAGCGACTTCATTCTCTGCTCTGCAAACGTCTCTTAAGCACCTACTATGCTCCGGGCTTGTGTCAGCGGCTTCCAGAGACCTGACGCCATCTATAAATCACTCAGCAACCCAGGGGAGTCAGTACCATCCTCCCTACTCTCCGGTTGGAGAAACTGAGGCTCAGAGAGGTCAAACCAGCTGCCCAAGGTCACCCAGCAGAAATTCAAGGCCAGCTCTGTCTGTTCCCAGTCACCCCCAAACTTTCTATGGGAGAGAAGCTGCTCTTTCCAGGGTGACCCAAAGGCTCCAGAGGATGGGCTCTCCAGCCCCAGTGGCTTCTCTAATTCTGAACATTTCTCCGCTTGCTCAGCCCTATTTCAGGCCATAGTCCTCTCTCCCCATTAGCTGCTCATCTTCCCCAAGGTAAAAGGAGTCCTCACTCGCATCTGCTCGGGGCTTTCCCCAGCCTGTGAACAGCCCTCACCTCGCGGGAGCCCAGCCCCCCGCCCTTGGAGGTCAGTGGGACAGGCGGCGGTGTCCTTGGTCCGCAGATAGGGAAGCTGAGGGTTGGGGTGGGGGAGAGGGACCTCCCGTCCCCGTCCACCATCCACCTTGCTAGCTCCTCAGCGGGCTGGGCTGATTGCTAGCAGCCTGGATGGAGGATATACAAGGCCCACTGCCCGGCATGGAAAACCCCCGAAAGAGCCCATCCTCCCGCTGGAGAACAGAGTAGAATGTTCTAGGTTCAGCCCTCCAGACTCTCACTGGGCGGTGGGTCAGCTCAACAGCCAGCAGCCTTGGCATCTGCTGCGTTACCCTCCAGCTCTCATTCCGCGCTCCCCTCAAGATTTTGTCGCCCTCCTTCCTAGCCAAGCTGTGGCCACAATTTGGCTCTGAGGCCCCCCAAATCCTGCCAAGAACTCCCCAAAGTCCCAAAGCCCTGGAGGTCACAAGACTGGATGTGGGGAGAAGCAGAGTTGACATTTCACACACACACACACACACACACACACACACACGCAGGCAGCTCCTCTCTGCTGTGGGCTTCCCTCCCTCAGCTCCCCCCTGCCTCAGCCTGCTCCCTGACGCCCTCCTGCTCTGAGGCCCTCACCTGCCAGCTTCGCCAGGCCACCTCCACCTGTCTCTCCCCACTCCATCTCCCCTCATCCTAGAGCCTGGGCTCTGGGGGGCAGGAGTGTGGTGGAGATGCTTGTCAGGGCCCCCTGGGCCCCCTGGCAGGGGCAGGGAAGTTTCCCTCCTCCAGGGCTCATTCAGACCTCTCCTTCCTGGGGGTCCTCTGTCTGGACGGGGGAAAGCCGTCTAGCCCCTCTGCAAAGCCTGTCTCCACCACTGTGGAGTGCCTTCTCTAGATACTCATCCACCCGCCCGAGGCTTTTGGGGTCCAAAGCAGGTGCTCAAAACACGACAAGTGGGATTCTGTTCGGGCAGGGCCACTTGCCAACAGGCGGCAGTTGGGGAGGTGGAAAGGAGACTCCCCCACCCCCCTTGCCACAAGTCACCTGCCTTGAAACTCCTCCAACCCAGTGAGCCGACTGGAGGTGGGCGGAGGCAGGGAAAGGTCATGGCCGGGACAGGAGGTCAAGGCGCCTTTCACTCACCTCTACCCCCTCTTTCTGGCAGAAACCCAGACCTCGACGACGGACAGAGGACACCACTCACCAGATCCCGCGGAGTCGCCTGGCCGCGCGGAACGCGCGCCTGCCGGCGGGAACCCGGGTCCGGGATCCGGCGCCGGGCGGGCGGGCCAGGTCCCGGGACACACAGACAGACACACAAACAGACACACACGAGGTCGGACGGACGGACAGCGGCCGCGGCGAGCGCGGGCCCGGCTTACCGCGGGGCGCAGGGTCCGACGAGGCTCCGGGAGGCGGCGGGCGGGCTCTACATCCCCGGCGCAGTCGGGCGGGCGGCGTCCCGGGCGGGGAGCGGGGAGCCCCGGCGCCCCCTCCCCGCGCTCTCGGCGGCCGGCCCCGCCCCCTCCCCGGCCGCCTGCGGGTCTGTCCGTCGGTCCCCGGCCTCCGAGCTCCCGGCCGTCCCGCGCCGCTCCCCGCGGGCCGCCCAACTTTCAGCGCTGCCCTGCGCCGCGCCCTCGGCGCCGCCTCGGCGTCAGCATGGCCGGGCCCCGGGCCGGGGCTCAGAGCTGGGGGGCCCGGGGGCCCATGGCGCGGCGCCCCCCTCGCCGCCCCCGCGGTCCCCGCCCGGCTGCGCTCGCCTCCGGCCCCGAGACCCCGCGGCCGGCCGACCCGGCGCCGCCGCGCCCCGGGCTCCGGGGTCCCGGCCTCCGCTGCCCCCTCGGGCGCTCCCTCCGGGCGCCGGTCCTCGTCTCCGCCGCCCTCCCGTCGGTCCCTGCCTCCCTCTCCGCTGCCCCGTCTCTCCCGGCGCGTCTCGCTCGCGGTCTCCGCCTCCGGCTCCCGCGCCCTCCCGCTCGCGCTGCGCGCCCCGCGCTCCGGGCCCCAGGCCCCGCCTCGGCCGCGTCCCCGGCTCGCCCGGAGCCCGAGCTGCCGCCGCCCGCGGCGCGCCGAGAACTCCCAACTCGCGGCACGCCGCGCCGCTGGCCGGGACGCGCGCCCCTCCCCGCACGTGACCCGCGCCCCCTGCGGAGGCCGCGCCCCCAGCCGCCCAGCCCCGCGGCCGCCCGGCCCGGACCCCTCCCCTCGGCCGAACCGGGCGTCGCACCCCGTCCCGGCCGCCGGGCGGGCGGGGCCAGCGCGGGCCGGGGGCCGCCGGGGCCGCTCCGGCCGGGGATCCTGCCCGGGTTTTCCTCCTCCCTCCACGAGCCCTCCTCCCAGCTCCCAATCCGGGAGTCCGCTCCCCGGTTTTCTCGCCCCCCAGGGGCAGGTGGAGAGGGCTCCTCCTTGCCGCGAAGGGAGTGGGTGGGAGAGGGTCGCTACCCGGCTCGACGGCGCGGGGCCGCCCGGCCCCTGCGTCCCCTTCCCCTCCCGTCCCCTGCCCGTGGACGGGCAGTCGAGGACCCTCCACACCCCGCTCGGGAGCCGGAGGTGTGGCCCTGCTGACTGACCCCCGCAGCCAGCGAGGGAGCACCGCCCCGTTTTACAGACTGGGAGACTGAGTACCAGAGAAGGTCACGAGCTTGCCCGAGGTCACCCAGAGGTGGCAGCGCTGGACCAAAGCCCCGTCTCTCTTGATCGGCGTCCCCCTTACTCCCAAGTCGTCTTTATAAGGGAGGATCACACCCTTCTTCTCCCCCTGAGTGCGCACAGGTTCGGCCCCACGCTCTGGACTTCGCCTGGCTTTGCAGCCTCTGGCAAGCCAGCCCCTGCTCCAGCCGTCCTGTCCCCTGACTCCAGCCCTCCCGGGATGCGGGAGGTTGGAAGAAGCGGGGTAGGAGGATGAGAGAGAGTGCTTGCTGTTACGCAGGAAGACTTCCTCGGGAGCCTGGCCACCTCTGACGGGCCCCAGTTAAGAGAAGGAGACGGAGGCACCCCAGAGCCAGACCGAGAACTTACTATTAAAGGTGAAATCTCCTCTGGTTCGTCCTTCAGGCTGATTCTCTGGAGTGGCGCCAGGCCCAGGAACCCCAGCACATGCACCACCATGGCAGGTTCCCATCCCCACAGACCCTCCCCACAGGAAAGGGTCCAGTCCCGACTCCTGCACGTGGTACAGTCAGGTCCCACCTTATCCCACACCCCACGTACCCACACGCACACCCTGACTCCTGTGGATTCCAGAACACACCAGATGCTTCCACACCTCTCTGCCTTTGCACATGCTGTTCTTCCTGCATGGAATGCCCCTCCTCCTTCCCTGTCCTGAGAATTCCTGCTGTTCCCCGGTCCAGCCTCCAGGCCACCTCCCCTAGGGAGGCCTCCCACCGCCCTCCGCCGAGGTAGGCCATCCATCGCCTCCTCATTCATTCCTCCCGCACCGGGCCTGAGCGCGGTTCTTGTGAAGTGGGCTTGGGAGTCAGGCCAACCTGGCCTCCTCAGCACATAGGAGCTGTGTGACCTAGAGCAGATGTTTGTTATTTTACCTGTCTGAAAATGAGGACCCTAGCCATCCCTCCCCTCACAGGCACAGATCAAGTGAGGCAGATGCACAGGAAATGCTCATAGTAGGTGCTCAGTAAACCAGACCATCCCTTCTCGGTCCTCCCTTCAGCACCGTGCTCCACAGCACATGCCCATTCCACGCCCTGCCTCCTCGTCACCCTGCTGTGTCCTCCCAGCAGGCGACCAGCACTGACGTTCCACAGAATGAGTCTCTGGTGTGTGGCTGGGGAAGGCAAGCAGCCTGAATGCTGAGTCAGCAGCCGTGAGTGCCTGGTACCTGTCCCAGGCAAGCTGGCCCACGGGGTCACACCCTTCTTCTCCCCCTGAGTGCGCACAGGTTCGGCCCCACGCTCTGGACTTCGCCTGGCTTTGCAGCCTCTGGCAAGCCAGCCCCTGCTCCAGCCGTCCTGTCCCCTGACTCCAGCCCTCCCGGGATGCGGGAGGTTGGAAGAAGCGGGGTAGGAGGATGAGAGAGAGTGCTTGCTGTTACGCAGGAAGACTTCCTCGGGAGCCTGGCCACCTCTGACGGGCCCCAGTTAAGAGAAGGAGACGGAGGCACCCCAGAGCCAGACCGAGAACTTACTATTAAAGGTGAAATCTCCTCTGGTTCGTCCTTCAGGCTGATTCTCTGGAGTGGCGCCAGGCCCAGGAACCCCAGCACATGCACCACCATGGCAGGTTCCCATCCCCACAGACCCTCCCCACAGGAAAGGGTCCAGTCCCGACTCCTGCACGTGGTACAGTCAGGTCCCACCTTATCCCACACCCCACGTACCCACACGCACACCCTGACTCCTGTGGATTCCAGAACACACCAGATGCTTCCACACCTCTCTGCCTTTGCACATGCTGTTCTTCCTGCATGGAATGCCCCTCCTCCTTCCCTGTCCTGAGAATTCCTGCTGTTCCCCGGTCCAGCCTCCAGGCCACCTCCCCTAGGGAGGCCTCCCACCGCCCTCCGCCGAGGTAGGCCATCCATCGCCTCCTCATTCATTCCTCCCGCACCGGGCCTGAGCGCGGTTCTTGTGAAGTGGGCTTGGGAGTCAGGCCAACCTGGCCTCCTCAGCACATAGGAGCTGTGTGACCTAGAGCAGATGTTTGTTATTTTACCTGTCTGAAAATGAGGACCCTAGCCATCCCTCCCCTCACAGGCACAGATCAAGTGAGGCAGATGCACAGGAAATGCTCATAGTAGGTGCTCAGTAAACCAGACCATCCCTTCTCGGTCCTCCCTTCAGCACCGTGCTCCACAGCACATGCCCATTCCACGCCCTGCCTCCTCGTCACCCTGCTGTGTCCTCCCAGCAGGCGACCAGCACTGACGTTCCACAGAATGAGTCTCTGGTGTGTGGCTGGAGGGGGAAGGCAAGCAGCCTGAATGCTGAGTCAGCAGCCGTGAGTGCCTGGTACCTGTCATACCTTCTCGTAAGTTGAAAGTGGGGGATGCAGGTGAGACAGATGGCCTGTGATCGCTTCACCTGGCTGGAGGCTTGGCCTGGGAGCTGCCCTGGGAGTGTGGGGTTCAGGGGAAGGAGGAGGAGCAGGAAGAAGGGGGAGATGGGGACAAGGGTGTCTAGATCCGGAGCATCTGTTCCCATGGGATCAAACCCAGAGCTAGGTCCCTGGGTGTCAGCTCAAGGAGAGAGCTGGGGCTCAGGGGCAGTAACTTCAGGAAGAGCAAAGGAGAAGGCCTGGCCGCTGTGAGATCATAGGGGTGAGAGGAAGCATCTGGAGATGGTCCCCTTGCGAGTCTAGGGCTGCAGCCTGCGGCCCCCAGTGCTCATCTCCGGGAAGGCGTGTCCTGTGGAGGCCAAGGATGGACTGGGAAACAGTGGGCAGAGGCAGGAAGGGCAGCTCTGGGCAGGGGAAAGAGAGCCCGTTCCACACTGTCGATTCTTGTGTCTCCCTGGACAGCTCCCCTCTCCTCTTCGGGCCTGTGTTCTCATGTTAAGAAGCGAGGATAATGTCCACTTTAAGGGGCTGTTTTGAGTGTGATTAAAGACTACAGGAAGGGGTTTCCCTGGTGGTCCAGTGGGTAAGGACACCGCCTTGCAGTGCAGGGGCGCCGGTTCGATCCCTGGCCTGGGAAGATCCCACGTGCCACGGAGCGGCTGGACCAATGTGCCCAATTACTGAGCTGGAGCTCTGGAGCACATGCGCCCAGAGCCAGTGCTCTGGGACAACAGAGGCCACTGCGATGGGAGGCCCATGAGGGCCAAAGAACAAAGGTGAATGAAAATAGTTAATGAAAGGCAAATAGAAGTGGCCCGCCCGCCTCCCTCCCTCCCCAACCCGCACCACCCCCCCAAAAAAAGACTACAGGAAGAATTTGCCATTTGCGAGCAGAGGGCAGGGGCAGGGGTGCAGAGGAGAGGGGAGGCACGAGAGACAGAGACTGTGGGGGGTAGGCTTGGGTGTCAGAACCGGTGACCTTCGGCAAGGTGCTCATCCTCACTGGACGACAGAGAGCTCGTCTGTAATGGGACAGCTCGGCCCGAGGCCCCAAAGGGAAAGTGGGCTTTGTCAGCACCTAACGCAGAAGCAAGCCTCCTCTGAGTACCTGTCATCAGTCAGCCCTCCTCTAGGCCTCTGCGAGCGTGGTCTCATTTCATCCTTACGGGAGCTGCATGACACAGTGCTTGTTACCAACGGGGAGACTGAGGCATGTGGCCTAGACTGGGTGGCCAGGAACAGCTCTCTGCAAAGATGAGACTTGCCCTGAAGTCTAATGAGAATGACAGTAAAAAGCCTTCGTCCGTCCATCTGTACGTTTTGCCAAAGCTTCCTACACATTTTCCAGTCAACTCGCTCAGGTAGAGCTCTAATTACCCCAAGTTCACAGATAACAAACACGGAAAGAGGCAGTGCCCTGCCCAGGGTCACTCAGGGAGTTAGTGAGCATTTATCTGAGACACGATTTGAACCTTCTCCTGTTTACTGGGGAAAGGTCACCCCAGGCCAGCAGAGCACCCACTACTCACTCTTGGAGCCCAACCAAACTGCCCTGGTTCCCCAGGGGCCCTGAGAGCTTGTGCAGCAGCCTGGGAAGATTGGAGAAGAAGGGAACTTGGGTTAGGTATGTAGGACAGCTGGGGAAGGAGGGAAAAGTCTACCTTGAAACAGCAAAGTCACAGAGTCCAGAGCCTTTTGCCTAGAGAGTGCCTTAAAGTCAGACAAGCCCATTCTACAGATGGGGCAAATGGAGGAAACTCAGCTGCTTAGATTAAATATCACCCCGGCACAGCTGACCTGTCTCAGGGCTTGAAAGTTCCAGCAATCCTGAGGGTTTGAGGACCAGAGGTGGGGAAAGAGGCACTGGGGGCCCATATTAGCAAGCTGCACCCTGGGGATAGAAAACTGGAGGGTCTCTCCCACCCTCCGCTCCCACCCTCACCCACCCCTCAGCACTCACTAGTCACCAGGGTGGAATATTTTAGCACCTATAGAAAAACCGCCACAGACGGCCGTGGCAGCTGTTGCTAAGGAGACGCTCCCAAAATAGCCCCCCTCCGCCAACCTTTCCCGCTGCTGCTCCTGCTGTGGGGAGGGGAGGAGGCCAGGCAGAGAGGGGGTGGCACACGAGCCCTGGCCCCAGTTCACCCACCCACCCTTGACCCCGGGGCCCACACGGGCCAAAGACCGGGCCAGCTCGAGACCTAGGCAGCCACAGGTCTGCAGAGGGGGAAGAGCCGACAGAAGCAGGCCTGTGGTCTCAGCCACAGTCCTTAGCCCGGGGAAGGTCACCAGACGAGGGGAGGTGGCAGAGAGGAGAGTCCCTGGACCCAGGACCCCAGCCCTCTCCCACACACGCACCACCACAGACCTCCCAGTTTCACACACCCACTTGTGCACACTGCAAGTACAAACCCCACAAATGTCCACCGAAATATGCATATATAGCATCCAAGACAGAAATAGAGGCACGGGTAAACACATCCGCCACAAACACACAACCCACACCTGCGGACACACAGCACCCAGCCGTGAACACATACACTCACACACAGACTCAAAGATGCATCCCAAGTACACACACCAACATGTGCATGCCATGCACACGTGCGCACACACACACACACACACACACACACAAACTGTCCAAACACGCCGGGCATGAGGTGTTCAAGGGCACTGAGGTGTGACAGTCCTGGGCTCTGTGCTGGGACCTCCAGACGTCCTCACGTGGTGGAGAACCCCTCAGGGCCAGCCGCAGCGAGCAGGGTGAGAAGGGCGGGGGGAGGGTCATCTCTAGATGAACCCCTCTAAACGAGTGGCCTGGGGACCAAAGGTAGCTGCTGTCTGGGAGAGATGTCGGAGCCCGTGTCTTAGGAAGCAGAAAATGCGGGCAGGGAACTCTCCCCTGCAGACTGGAAGCCTCCAGGGCTTGGAGAGTTCTGAGCCCCGGGTTCACAGTTCACGGGCCGCCGGCGGCCACAGGGCCTGGGTGAGGGTACCCAGAGGCGGTAGGCAGCGGTGGTGGTGGTCCTCGACACACAGAGTACTTTACCGCTTAGAAACACCTGTGCACTCCTTATATCACATGCTTGGTGACGGTACTCTGAGATGGTGGTGGTATTGTCCCCATCTCTGCGACTCAGACAAGAGAGAGAACTTGAAGACGACGGGGCAGGTCCCTAGCAGAGTTGGAACCAAACCCTAAAGAACTGCTGGCACCCAGCCCTGTGTGCCATCCCCTTGGCTGCCAGACGCAAGCTGGAAAGCAGGCCACCAGGGTGCAGGAGGCACTTGGCTTTGCCCCCGATTTGCTCCTGATGCTGGGGAGTAGCCAAGTTCTCCATCTCCCCACCTGGAAAGCCAGAGTGAATCCCTAGGGATATGTTCCAGCAGCAGTTAATGGCCACGGCCAGGGCCGCGTAATGGAGCTCGCTCGTTGCCCTCCGGACACCAGCGCAAGGACAAAGGGCGTGAAGTCGCTCCCCTCCGCATTCGGGCCGTCTCTCTTGAGCCTCGCTCCGTGGCTCCGGTTCCGTGATCCAGGCTCCGGGGCTTCGATGGCGCCCCGTCACTCGGGAGACGCGAGCGGCTTGCAGTTGCCTTGGGAACGTGGCCCCGGCCTCGGCACGCGGTGCCTGACTCCCGGCTTAGAGCACTGTGCCTGCCTGGCGCACAGAGATTCGCCTCTGGAGCTTCAGAAAGACACCTGTCGCCAGTGGCGAAGGAAGGGGACATCGTGGCCAAGGGTGGGTTTTCTTTTACTTTTTCTTTTTAACTTATGTGTAATTTAACAAATGGTAATACATACGTCTAAAGAGTACAACTCAATGAATTTTTACCAATTAAAAAAAACTCCATGTAACCACCACTTGAATTTAGATACAGAACTCTTTCAGCGCCCCAGACGGCTTCCTCAGGAGAGAGGTTACCGATAACTGTCTTTTTTTTGCACTTCTCGGGAATAAACCTTTTGAGGACCCGAAATTTCTGTGCTCTCTCCGAGCTCCACTTTGCTTCGTTGGGCCTCTGTGTCCTGAGGGACTGGAGTTTGTTGCGTTATTTACTCTTTGCAAAGCACTTGGGAAACCTAGCACTTTGTACCCAGAGGCGGTAGGCAGCGGTGGTGGTGGTCCTCGACACACAGAGTACTTTACCGCTTAGAAACACCTGTGCACTCCTTATATCACATGCTTGGTGACGGTACTCTGAGATGGTGGTGGTATTGTCCCCATCTCTGCGACTCAGACAAGAGAGAGAACTTGAAGACGACGGGGCAGGTCCCTAGCAGAGTTGGAACCAAACCCTAAAGAACTGCTGGCACCCAGCCCTGTGTGCCATCCCCTTGGCTGCCAGACGCAAGCTGGAAAGCAGGCCACCAGGGTGCAGGAGGCACTTGGCTTTGCCCCCGATTTGCTCCTGATGCTGGGGAGTAGCCAAGTTCTCCATCTCCCCACCTGGAAAGCCAGAGTGAATCCCTAGGGATATGTTCCAGCAGCAGTTAATGGCCACGGCCAGGGCCGCGTAATGGAGCTCGCTCGTTGCCCTCCGGACACCAGCGCAAGGACAAAGGGCGTGAAGTCGCTCCCCTCCGCATTCGGGCCGTCTCTCTTGAGCCTCGCTCCGTGGCTCCGGTTCCGTGATCCAGGCTCCGGGGCTTCGATGGCGCCCCGTCACTCGGGAGACGCGAGCGGCTTGCAGTTGCCTTGGGAACGTGGCCCCGGCCTCGGCACGCGGTGCCTGACTCCCGGCTTAGAGCACTGTGCCTGCCTGGCGCACAGAGATTCGCCTCTGGAGCTTCAGAAAGACACCTGTCGCCAGTGGCGAAGGAAGGGACATCGTGGCCAAGGGTGGGTTTTCTTTTACTTTTTCTTTTTAACTTATGTGTAATTTAACAAATGGTAATACATACGTCTAAAGAGTACAACTCAATGAATTTTTACCAATTAAAAAAAACTCCATGTAACCACCACTTGAATTTAGATACAGAACTCTTTCAGCGCCCCAGACGGCTTCCTCAGGAGAGAGGTTACCGATAACTGTCTTTTTTTTGCACTTCTCGGGAATAAACCTTTTGAGGACCCGAAATTTCTGTGCTCTCTCCGAGCTCCACTTTGCTTCGTTGGGCCTCTGTGTCCTGAGGGACTGGAGTTTGTTGCGTTATTTACTCTTTGCAAAGCACTTGGGAAACCTAGCTGACTTTGATCCTGATGTCTACCCCCTGAAGTGAATACTTGCTTTACACTCAAGTTACCGATGAGAACAGGACGACTTGGAGAGATTAAACAAATTGCCCAGATTCCGACAGCTCACAGGTAGTGGAGCTTGAAAAATCTTAGTTCCCCCATCAGGGATTGACCGGCGCCCCCTGCAGCAGAAGCATGGAGTCTTAACCACTGAACCGTCAGGGAAGCCCCACCCCATCTCCCCTGACCCGCCATTCACTGGCCTCTTCAAAAGAGCGCCGCAAAGAAAACGTGCTGGGAGAGTGAGTCCTGTCATACACATCTCCACATTGCACGTGGAGCTCTTCCTACTCGGGACTCTGCTCTGTTCCCCCTGGCTTTGTCTTTGAGGCAAGCTCCTATTCATCCTTCAGAGCCCACTTCGGCATTCTCGGAAAACCTTCCTACTGCCCTTCTCCCTCGTGACTCCTCCGAATCCAGGGTTACCACTCTCTCCTCTGGGCTATAGCCAGTCCTTCACAGGCACCTGCCTCCCACGGTGCCCCAGGGGCCCCTTACGTCTGTTCCCGCAAGAGCCTGGATGGCGCCCGGCACACATGGGTCTTCCGGAGATGTGCCTCGGGACTGAAAGTGGAGAGAGGTTTTGGAACCTTGATTTCCCGCTCTGTAAAAATGGGGTCCACACTAGGTCCTACAGAACGTCACTCAAAATATATTGAACGGAGTGGGCAGGGGAAGCTTCTGGAACACCTGCCTGGGAAGAGCTCACTCTTTCCACAGGGAGCAGGAGGCGTATGCCCTTATTGCTGAGACCAGAAACAGCCATAGTGCCCCGCCCCCCGAATTCAGAGTCCTGGGAGCCCAGGCCCACAGTTTCCTCTTCTTTCTAGGGCCCTGCCTGGCCAGAGGCAGCTGATGAGGTGGTGAGGCATCCTGGGATCATGATTTTCACTTTACGTCCATGCTTTCCATTCCACACAGAATTTGAGGCAGTTGGCAGAATATTCAGTACAGTGGTAAAATGCAACAGAGAGCTAAGACTAGGAATAGGGAAAAAAAAAATCCCTGTATGTACATTTCCCCCTATAACTGAGAGCAGCTCCCCCATCCTCTCTCCCGTAAATCCGACTTAGAACATGCACTCTGCTTTCTTAATGAGGATAAAAGAATCCTTGTTGCTTTGAACTTACAGAAATTTCCCTCTTGGCTGCCCCTCAATTCCATTCCTACAGACAGATTGCGGATGCCAGGAAAAGTGAGGCTTAGAGGATGAGGGGCTTGCCAGGAACCCCCAGCATCCAGGAAAGACAGGTCTGACGTGCAGGTGGCCTGAGTGCCAGCACAGGTCAGAGCCAGGGCGTGAAAATGAGGAGGATTTTTCCTCACTTCGTAGAGAGCTTTGAAAACTACTCCACCTTGAAGATGGGGTAGGTATGAAAAAGGCGGGGCTGATTACTAAGGATAGAGTGGTAGACCTTCTGGAGCAAGAAACAGTTTGAGCCTCAGTTCTCTCATCTGTAGAATGGGGGTGATAAGCTCCCTGTCCTGAGACATAGAGAGTATCAGTTGCATAGGGAGACTGGGGAGACTAGCGGTAAGGAGGACTAAGTAACCAGTTAGCAATACTTCTTTCTAATATTTATTCATTTGGCTGTGCTGGGTCTTAATTGCAGCACGTGGGATCTAGTTCCCTGACCAGGAACAGAACCCAGGCCCCTTGCATGGCGAGCACAGCGTCTTAGCCACTGGATCACCAGGGAAGTCCCAGTTAGCAATACTTCTATTTTCATCATCCCCACTAACAGATGGGAAAACTAAGGCCCAAGGAGGAGACATGGCAGGTTCAAGGGCACTGTGGCCGGCAAGACCTCGGCCCTGGGACCACCCAGCCTGAGCTCTTCCCCTCCCACCACCATGACGGTCACTCCTCAGACCTTCTCTGGCCCGGGCCAGTTCCCTGGTGGCCCCCCTGGAGAAAGAGAGGATTCGAGCCTGTTTCAGCCCCGCTGGCAGTTGGGGCTGCTGCTCAGGAGGACAGACGTTTCACCAAATGGCAAATGCACGTGCTTTTCCCTGGCTTGGGGAGGAGGTGGGCGCCGAGAAGGAGATGCCAGCTGGTTGGGCAGAGAGGACCCGTAGCCACACCTGAGGGATTTAAATAGCCGCCGCCTTCTCTAGGCGCTGACGGGAGGGGAGGCATCTGGGCAGGCTGCAGGGAACGCAGCAGCCCATTCAGAACCTGTCACAGCCCTGGGATGAGTGCCTGGCTGCTCCTCCCACAGGAGCTTGGACCACACGCCTCACTTCTTTGGGCCTCGGTAGCCTTCATCTGCAAAGTGAGGATTTAAAGCTCGCTTTGGAGGGTGGCTGCTAAGGCCAGACTGAGAGAACCCAATACGCCTGATCATGTCTGGCTGTGCGTGCTCAATACCGGATGGCTCTCCCTGCCAGGCAGGAGTCCCACAGCCACAGCCTTGACAGATGGGCACCCCACCCCGACCCTGCCCACCTGCCGCTCGTGAAAATCACCTCCCATGACCAGGCCTCCAGTGGGTTCTGATTACTAAGGATAGAGTGGTAGACATTCTGGAGCAAGAAACAGTTTGAGCCTCAGTTCTCTCATCTGTAGAATGGGGGTGATAAGCTCCCTGTCCTGAGACATAGAGAGTATCAGTTGCATAGGGAGACTGGGGAGACTAGCGGTAAGGAGGACTAAGTAACCAGTTAGCAATACTTCTTTCTAATATTTATTCATTTGGCTGTGCTGGGTCTTAATTGCAGCACGTGGGATCTAGTTCCCTGACCAGGAACAGAACCCAGGCCCCTTGCATGGCGAGCACAGCGTCTTAGCCACTGGATCACCAGGGAAGTCCCAGTTAGCAATACTTCTATTTTCATCATCCCCACTAACAGATGGGAAAACTAAGGCCCAAGGAGGAGACATGGCAGGTTCAAGGGCACTGTGGCCGGCAAGACCTCGGCCCTGGGACCACCCAGCCTGAGCTCTTCCCCTCCCACCACCATGACGGTCACTCCTCAGACCTTCTCTGGCCCGGGCCAGTTCCCTGGTGGCCCCCCTGGAGAAAGAGAGGATTCGAGCCTGTTTCAGCCCCCGCTGGCAGTTGGGGCTGCTGCTCAGGAGGACAGACGTTTCACCAAATGGCAAATGCACGTGCT
The DNA here is from genome assembly GCA_022376925.1 of Tragulus kanchil. Taxonomy (NCBI): domain Eukaryota; kingdom Metazoa; phylum Chordata; class Mammalia; order Artiodactyla; family Tragulidae; genus Tragulus; species Tragulus kanchil. The sequence continues at coordinate 179,698,557 of JAIOJX010000004.1, read as the reverse complement.
TTTCCCTGGCTTGGGGAGGAGGTGGGCGCCGAGAAGGAGATGCCAGCTGGTTGGGCAGAGAGGACCCGTAGCCACACCTGAGGGATTTAAATAGCCGCCGCCTTCTCTAGGCGCTGACGGGAGGGGAGGCATCTGGGCAGGCTGCAGGGAACGCAGCAGCCCATTCAGAACCTGTCACAGCCCTGGGATGAGTGCCTGGCTGCTCCTCCCACAGGAGCTTGGACCACACGCCTCACTTCTTTGGGCCTCGGTAGCCTTCATCTGCAAAGTGAGGATTTAAAGCTCGCTTTGGAGGGTGGCTGCTAAGGCCAGACTGAGAGAACCCAATACGCCTGATCATGTCTGGCTGTGCGTGCTCAATACCGGATGGCTCTCCCTGCCAGGCAGGAGTCCCACAGCCACAGCCTTGACAGATGGGCACCCCACCCCGACCCTGCCCACCTGCCGCTCGTGAAAATCACCTCCCATGACAACCCATAGTGTGACGTAATGATTTAATTGCATAAACTCTGAAATCAGACTGTGTGTTGGAATCCAGGCTCCACTATTTCGTGTCTTGTGTGACCTTAAGAAAATTACCTAACCGCTCCGTGCCTCAGTCTCCCCAGTGTAGAAGGTGAATAATAATAGTATCTCTCTTCATTTTGCTTGCATCAGTGCCTGTCAAACTTTCGTGCACACACACATCACCAAGCATGCTAAGTCGCTTCAGCCGTGTCTGACTCTGCAACTCCGTAGACTGCAGCCCACCAGGCTCCTGTGTCCATGGGATTCTCCAGGCGAGGATAATGGGGCGGGTTGCCCTTTCCTTCTCCGGGGGATCTTCCCCACCCAGGGATGGAGCTCGTGTCTCTGGCATCTCCTGCGCTGGCAGGCAGATTCTTTACCACTAACGTCACCTGGGAAGCCCCTGCTCCACCTAGGGTTGTTGTTTAACAGCAGATTCTGACTCAGTGGGTCTGGGTGGGGCAGAGGGTTCCACCATCCCAACAGGCAGCATGGAGGCTGCCGGTCCTTGGAGGAAGGACCCAAGAGGAAGTCAGTAATTTAGGGAGAGATGAAGGACCTGAGTAGGAGAAGGATCTACGGGAGTCAGAAGGGGGGCAGTGTGATCCAACCGTACAGAGGTAGAAACCAAGGCCCAGAGAGGGTGGCGGATCTGCTCAGGTCACCCAGCACTGACGGACTCCTTCCCGCAATTGGTCCCTCACGCTTCTCCCTCCCAGCTTACTGGCCAACACTCCACAGCCCTTTGGAGTCTCCTGGCCTGTGCTCCTGTCTGACATCTTGTCCCATCAAGAAGAAGGAGACAGGGCTCCCCTGGTAGCTCAGTGGTGGAGAGTTCGCCTGCCGATTCAGGAAACACGGGTTTGATCCCTGATCTGGGAAGGTCCCACATGCTGCGGAGCCACTAAGCCCGTGAGCCACAACTATGGGGCCTTTGCTCTAGAGCCTCGGAGCCGCAACTGTGGAGCCCAGGGGCCACGACTCCTGAAGCCCGTGTGCCCTAGAGCCCGAGTTCCGCAACAAGAGACGTCACCGCAACAAGAAGCCTGCTCACCTCCACTAGAGAGGAGGCCCCGCTCCCCACACCTAGAGAAGAGCCTGCAGCAGCAGTGAAAAACCAGGATAGCCAAAAATAAATAAATAAAAACAAAATTAGAAAAAAAAAGAGGGAGACTCGTGAGGACCCTGGATCTCCCTGGTGGGCCTGACCTCTTCCATGCTCACAGCAACCCCATGTTACAGGCAAAACAACTGAGGCCACGAGAGGGGAAGTCTCTCAGCACCCTGGCTGGAACCCAGGTCCACCTGACTCCCAGTCAGAGAGTCTTCGGTTCCCATTGTCCAACAGGTCCATCAGGACAAGAGGCTACAGAAGTGAACAAGGTGAAAAGGAACGGGAAACTGGCTCCAGCTCTTCTCCCCGCGGGAGGAGGGGGGCACTCAAACCCCAGGCTGATGACAGTAGCCGTGGGCCACCGGTTATGGGGGGTGGGAGAGGGCTTCCAACCTGCTAAGCTCGTGCCAAGCAGCGGCCCGCGGGACCCCACTTCGGCCCAGCGCGGGTCTTCTTAGCCGTGTGTCCAGAGGAGGGAACCCAGGCAGAGCGAGGGGCCTAGGGGCCTGCCACCCCCACTTGCGGGACGATCCCGGGGTCCGAGCAGGGGCGGCAGAGGCCCGGATGCCCGGGGTCCCCTGCCGGGGTCACCGGCGCGGCGGGACGCGGCAGGCAGCCCGTGGCAGGCCCCCAGCCCGCGGGACGCCCCGCCTCGGGAGCCGGCGCGGGGCCGGGCCGGGAGGCGGGCTCTCGGGACCTGGGGCGGCGGCGCTTCCTGGCTCTCTGGCTCGACCGCGGGTCCGGCCACGTCACCGGCCAAGAGCGCGCTGGCGGAGCGGCGGCGCCCGGACGGGAGCGCGGAGCTCGGGGGCGCGGGACCCACAGGCCGCGGCCGGGGACGTGGCAGCCGCCTCGCCCGCCGGGAAGTTTCCCAGGAGTTGGCTTGCGCGCGGGCCAGACCATGAACGTGTTTCGGATCCTCGGCGACCTGAGCCATCTCCTGGCCATGATCTTGCTCCTGGGGAAGATCTGGAGGTCCAAGAGCTGCGCCGGTGAGGGGCGCCCGGGGCGGGCGGCGGGCTGGAAGGGGGCGGCTCTGTTCAGGGTGGGGACTCCGGCTTGGGGACGCTTGAAACTTCTCGCACAGCTTAGCTTCCGAAGAAAACTTACGGTTGTAGCGATCAGAGAAAAAGGACCGGTGGAGATTATGCAGGAAGGATTCATACAAGCGCACACACACACACACACACACGTCCCCGCGCTTGGCATGGCCACTGCTGGCTGGAAGAGGGGGATACGGAGGAGGTGACACACCCTTTGCCCCCCAGAAGCACCACCGCTGGGCCGGCTGTTCCTTTCACCCTCCCTCAGGCCCAGGGTGAGGAATGGGAGGCGGCGGCAAAGGAGGTGTCCACGCAGGAAGTGGCTCCAGACTCTCAGGGTCTTCTCTTTCCCTCCCCCCATCTCCTCTATCCCCTCGCGGACATCCCTCGCTCCCCACACCGGGCCCTCCTCCTCTCCCTCCTGGGCGGCTGTGCTGTGGCAGGAGAGGCACCAGCCAGGCCCAGGTAGGCATGGAGCCGCCGGTGAGCAGAAGGCCAGGGAGGGCAGGAGGGGGTCCCCGGGTGGGAGGGGGTCCCTCTGTGGCCCAGTGGTCTGGCTGCCCTGCTAGGCTCAGGGCATTAAGAACTGCCCGGGTGCCTGCAACCATCACTGTCCACGGAGGCGCCGCCAGTGCTTGGAGCTGGAGTGAGGGCACACAGAGAGGTCCAGACTCCTGAGGGGCCAAGGAGGCGGGGACCGCTGAAGGCTCCGTGGAAGGAGCAGCTCTGTGCTGGGTCCTGAAGACAGGCAGTATGTCGTGCAGGAAGGGCGTGCGGTGTCTCAGAGAGCAGGGCATGTCCTGGCAATGGTGAGGAACCTGACCTCGGGGTCGTCCTGCAGGGGAGACGAGCCCGGGGTTAGGTGGTGGTTGTATGTGAAAAGGCCTTGTCCGTCAGGCTAGGGAGTTGGGACTGGGAGCCAAGGAAAGTTTGGAGTAGGGGAAGCGTCTGGGAAGGGGGCTCTGGAAGCTGCGTGAAGAGGCAGAGGGGCATCCTCGAGGCTGCCAGGGGTGGGAGGGGCTCTGGGTGAGATGTGCTGCTGGAGGGTCAGGGCCGCGGGGGTGACTCCGGACCTGGAGGCCATTTGGGTTTGGGGTCTCCAGGGAGACAGGCACTCGTGGGCCCAGGGGTTCCCACTCTGGGGCAGAGAGGCTCCAGGCTCGAGGGGCAGGTGCTGGCTTCGGCCTGGGTCCGTCTCCGAGAGCCCTGGATAGGGGGAGTAACGGCAACCAGGAGGGGGCGCCCTTCCCCACCCGCTCTGCCAGCCTCGGCACCAGGCCCCTGGGAGAGAACCTCGCAGCCCAGGCCGACATCGCGGCGTGGCGGGGCTGAGTTTCCTGGCGGGCAGTCGTCAGCCAGCCACAGGGTAGCAACCGACAAAATTACATGGTTTGCCAGAGACGCCGAGTGGCTCAGTGGTAAAGAATGTGCCCCCAGTGCAGGAGATCCCCGAGTCAGGAGGCTCCCCTGGAGGAGGGCGTGGCAGCCCACTCCGGCTGCTTTCTTGCCTGGAGAATCCCACGGACAGAGGAGCCTGGTGGCCACAGTCCATGGGGTCGCAAAGAGTCGGTCACGACTCTGCGACTAAACAACAACAAAGGCAAAAGCAGGTGAGCGGCAGGGCCTTTGTGCGTGTGGAGCGGGGTCAGCGCAGGTCTGGGTGAGGACAGAGAGGGTGAGTGCCGCCCCGAGGAGCAGCTGAGTGCCAGCCCCAGAAACAGGAGGCGGGGCTTCCTCGGTGCTCACTGGGACCTGGGGCCTTAGTTTTCTTCCCTGTCAAAGGGCAGGCGATCTGCCCCTGGTCCATGGGTCCCTGAGGGGCTCCACCCAGGGGGGCCCTGTAGGGAGCCCTGCAGGCTCCCGTCCTCCTCTCTGTCCTGAGGTCTCCGTGTGTGACTTGCTTTGGTGGAAAGTATTCACTGTTTTCTTTAAAGCATGTGGAAAACCAATGTGCTCAAGACTGCCAGGGCTCCCGAAGAGCTAAGGAAAATGTGAGTGAAGCGCCGGGGCCTGGCAAGCTGGGGCTGGAAAGAGGGGAGCAGTGGAAAGAGGCCGTGCGAGGGGTGGCCATGTGCTGCCTTGAGAGCCGCCTCCCGACTCTCCTGAATGGGGCTCAGGGCCCCCGGGCCAGGCCTCGCTCAGCGAGATGGCCTAGACAGGCGCAGCCTCGACCTGGTCAGTTACTGCCGCCTGGACTCCACCCACTTCCTCCTGGGGCTCCGTGCCCCGCAGCCGCGCGCATTCCTCACTGAAGCCTCGTTAGGCCTCCCGTCCGTCCCGCCCCGTTTTACAGACGACACGAGTGTGAGACTCAGGCTTGCCAGGCTTGTCCCAGGCTGGCACATGGGCCCGGCGCCCTCCAAAATGTTAGGGGTTTCAGCAGAGTCATCCTCAGTCATTAAAATTGCCCCCCTCCCCAGAATGAAAGTCCGCCACCAAAGGAATTGTTAGAAAGGGGACTCATCAGGTGCTCAAAGGAGTCAAACCCTGAATGGGGTCGTGTCATCTCTGGGTGTCCAGCTCCCCAGTCGGCCCATCACGTTTAGAGCAAAGAGGTGGGGTGCGGGGACAGAGGGACAGAGGCTCAAGGGTGGCTCCTGGTTTGCTGGCGTGAACATGGAGGGGATGGTAGCGGCATTTTTGCAGAAGACAGGAGGAGGAGGGGCTCCAGGGAGAGGGGGGTTCGGTCAGGCAGGAATGTGTAGGCCAGAGAGCCAAGGAGGGCCTGGAGCTGGAGGGTCCCTCATGTGCAGGATGAAGGGACAGAGGGAGGAGAGAGGTCGCCCTCCGAGGACTAGGTTTCGAGGACAGGAGCGGCCAGGGGAGGTGAAAGCGGGCAGTGTAGACGGCGGCAGAAACCGGGAGAGGCGTGCGGTTCGAATAGACCGTGCCCACTGGCTCTTTGAAGAGCTGGGTGGGTGAGGAGAGAGTGGATGTTCGGATGGGGAAACGTGGGCGTCGTGGACCACAGGAGTGGTCTGGTGATGGGTCAGACCGCCGCGGCCTTAATGGGGAAGAGCAGCACGAGGCAGGGCCGCGGCTCGCTTGCCGGGGACCCCCTCCGTGCCGTATCAGGGCGGCCACAGCTGAGCGTCGGCGGGGAAAGGTGAAACCTCGGGGAAGTACGGAGTTCAGTCGACAGTCTTCCACCGGTGTCGATTCCTTAGTTTTGGCCAGTGTTCAGTGATCATGCAAGGTGTTAACTTCGGGGGAAGCTGGGGAAGGGTGTACGGGGACTCTCTGTACTGCCGTTACAACTCTTCTGTAAATCTGAAATTATTTCAAAATAAAAGGTTTAAAAAGACAGAGACCAAAGCAGCGGAGAAAACAGCACGGTAAGTGCGAACCCAGTTTTGTCACTTTGATGTGTCCGTCGTGTGCTGGACGTGCACAGGTGTGTGTTGTGTGTACGTGTCCACCAACAAGGATGTGGGAGGCTGCACGCTCAGGCTTAGGATTCAGGTGGCGCTGTGTTTTAATTTCCATCTCTATGTATTACCTGTGTTTCACAAAGAGTAAAAATAGTCGTAACTTTTACAACTAGAAAAAAAATGAAAAAGGTTTTTTGCTCTTTAAAATTTGGAAACATGAAATAGAATGCGCTCCTGGCTGGCCCTGTGCCTTCCTCCACCTGCTGCTGCCTCCCTAGTTGAGTCAACACCTTGGAGAGCCAGGGAGCTGTTCCCCCAAAGGCGGAGCTTTGGGGACTGTCAGTGGAACTCTGGGGGTGAAGCAAAGAGAAGCCGCGACACCTCTCCCCTCAGGCCCGACGCCACTGCCCCCACGCCCTCCCCAGGCAGGGCCAGGCCCATGCAGGGGCACCGGAACCTCGGCATCCATGTCTTTACTCGGAGACTGGGTGACAGATGGCCTAATGAGAGGCATAGATTCAAGTGATCCAACGAGGAGGGGTGTTTTCTGGCTCTCGGGGGCAACAGTGCCCTGGACAGGGTGTCATCACTAAGTGGACACTCTGGAGGCCTTTCCAGCTCAGCCTCTGGGCTTCGTGTGTGGGAGCTTGGGAGTCTGTAGGCTTACTGTCACCTGTCTCCGTCCAACCACAGGCATCTCTGGGAAGAGCCAGATCCTTTTTGCTCTCGTCTTCACCACCAGGTACCTGGACCTGTTCACCAACTTCATCTCCATCTACAACACAGTAATGAAGGTGAGGGGACGGGTGTGGGGCCTGCCGAGCGCCCCCAGACGGTGAGACAGTATGCCTGGGGCCTCAGGTGAGTCGATTCCACCGTGTCGATTCCTTAGTTTTGGCCAGTGTTCAGTGATCATGCAAGGTGTTAACTTGGGGAAGCTGGGGAAGGGTGTACGGGGACTCTCTGTACTGCCGTTACAACTCTTCTGTAAATCTGAAATTATTTCAAAATAAAAGGTTTAAAAAGACAGAGACCAAAGCAGCGGAGAAAACAGCACGGTAAGTGCGAACCCAGTTTTGTCACTTTGATGTGTCCGTCGTGTGCTGGACGTGCACAGGTGTGTGTTGTGTGTACGTGTCCACCAACAAGGATGTGGGAGGCTGCACGCTCAGGCTTAGGATTCAGGTGGCGCTGTGTTTTAATTTCCATCTCTATGTATTACCTGTGTTTCACAAAGAGTAAAAATAGTCGTAACTTTTACAACTAGAAAAAAAATGAAAAAGGTTTTTTGCTCTTTAAAATTTGGAAACATGAAATAGAATGCGCTCCTGGCTGGCCCTGTGCCTTCCTCCACCTGCTGCTGCCTCCCTAGTTGAGTCAACACCTTGGAGAGCCAGGGAGCTGTTCCCCCAAAGGCGGAGCTTTGGGGACTGTCAGTGGAACTCTGGGGGTGAAGCAAAGAGAAGCCGCGACACCTCTCCCCTCAGGCCCGACGCCACTGCCCCCACGCCCTCCCCAGGCAGGGCCAGGCCCATGCAGGGGCACCGGAACCTCGGCATCCATGTCTTTACTCGGAGACTGGGTGACAGATGGCCTAATGAGAGGCATAGATTCAAGTGATCCAACGAGGAGGGGTGTTTTCTGGCTCTCGGGGGCAACAGTGCCCTGGACAGGGTGTCATCACTAAGTGGACACTCTGGAGGCCTTTCCAGCTCAGCCTCTGGGCTTCGTGTGTGGGAGCTTGGGAGTCTGTAGGCTTACTGTCACCTGTCTCCGTCCAACCACAGGCATCTCTGGGAAGAGCCAGATCCTTTTTGCTCTCGTCTTCACCACCAGGTACCTGGACCTGTTCACCAACTTCATCTCCATCTACAACACAGTAATGAAGGTGAGGGGACGGGTGTGGGGCCTGCCGAGCGCCCCCAGACGGTGAGACAGTATGCCTGGGGCCTCAGGCTGTGAAACCACAGACCTGGGTTTGAATCCTGGCTTTGCTGTTAGCCACGGTGGGGCTTGGGCAGGGCTTCTGACTCTGTGTACCTTGGCTTCCTCCTCTGCAAACCGAAGACAGTTGTCCTTACCTCAGAGGGTTTTATTTTGCAAGCTGAATGAAGTAATAAATATAAATGCACAAGAGCTGTCGTATATTAAAAACCCAAGGTTAGCTATTACAATGGTTCAAAAATAAGCAAAAACTAAAACATGGTGCCCTGAGCTTTCAGAGAACTTACTGGTCCATTTATCTGACAAATATTTATTTATTTATTTCATTTTATTTTTTTGAGGGGGGCGGGTTGGGGACGGAGGGGGGAAGGCGGGCCACTTCTATTGGTCTTTCGTTTCTCTATTTTCATCAATCTTTTTTCTTTGGCTCATGTGGGCCTCCCATCGCGGTGGCCTCTGTTGTCGCAGAGCACCGGCTCTGGGCGCATGCGCTCCAGAGCTCCGGCTCGGTAATTGGACACATCAGTCCAGCCGCTCTGCGGCACGTGGGATCTTCCCAGGCCGGGGATCGAACTGGCGCCCCTTGCACTGCAAGGCGGTGTCCTTACCCACTGGACCACCAGGGAAGCCCCTGACAAATATTTATTGAGCACCTACTGTGAGCTAAGATGGTTTCCCAGGTGGTACAGTGGTAAAGAATCCACCTCCGGGGCACGAGACAGAAGAGACGCAGGTTATTCCCTGGAGAAGGAAATGGCAACCCACTCCAGTACTCTTGCCTGGAAGAAGCCCATGGGCAGAGGAGCCTGTTGGGCTAACAGTCCATGGGGTCACAAAGAGTTGGACACGACGGAGAGACTGAGCAAGCGCGTGAGCCGAGAACCTAAAGGAGACACACGAGACACCATACTCACGGAACCTACATTGGAGAAATAATAAAACAAATAAGAAAAACTGGCTAAGAAGGTTATGCAGATAGTGAAAGTGGGATGCTGTTTCCTTTTAATTATAAAAACAAAAAACTTTAAAAGCAGAGTTACAGGATCGAGAACGACTGGGGAGGTGTTTAGGGAGTGTGATCAAGAAGGGCCTCTCCCAAGAGGGGACGTGTAAGCTGAAATTTGAGTGGCACAGGGAACAGAGCTCAGAGGAAGAACATTCCAAGCAGAAGGAAGAGCTTGTTCAAGGGCCCCCAAGGTAGGAACAAGCTCGGTGCATTCCAAGGACGGACAGAAGGCGGGCGTGGTGGAAGCTCTGCAGGTGAGGGCTGTCTGTGGGTGGAGTCTGACCGAGAGCTGGGTGAGGGCAGATGGTGCAGGTGAACCGTCTGGACTCACTTTTGCAATGGGAGCTGTTGCTTTGAAACTTGGTCCTATCTTCCAGAAGGAGAAACTGAACATCTTTCAGCCCTGGGTCATAGCTGTGAGGTCGTGTTGGAGTGAGACATTGTCTGAGGTGTTAACCAATCATCCGACCGAGTTTAGTGGAAGGAGCCCAGGTTTCAGTCAGTAAAGTGGGAGGTAACTGTTCAGATGCCAGTAGCAGAGACTTGGGTTATTTTAGTAAGATAAGGGTTTATTTTTACCTCATAAAACAAAAATCCGCAAGTGGGCATCCAGGGCTGGAATGACGGCTTTTTATTTTATTTTCATCCATCTTTACTCTTTGGCCTGCGTGGGCCTCCCATTGCAGCAGTCCCTCTTGTTGCAGAGCACCAGCCCTGGGCACAGGCGCTCCAGAGCACTGGCTCGTAATTGGACCCGTCTTGGATCTTCAAATAGGCCAGTTTCCAAATTGTGAAATCAATGTATCCACTGATTCACTCATTCCAGCATTAGTTTTGCGCTGGGCCCTGAATGAGCGTCAGAGGCAGACAAGGCATGGACCCCCTTAGGGAGTCTCCCCTCTCAGGGGAGACAGACTGGCACACAGACAGAACGTAGGATCACAGCAGCACTGAAAATTTTTACATGGGGGTATGGTTACACAGAGCATTAGTGCCTTGATCTGGTGAGAAAGGACTTTGATGAAATAATCTGTCTTGAAATACAGATTTCTAGGCAAGTGTGATACCTGGACCACGGTATCACATAGAACTTGTTAGAAATGCAAAATTTTCAGATTCACTCAAACCTACTAAATCAAACCCTGTGGGGGTAGGGGCAGCCACCTAGATGGTTTTGGTACACACTCAGGTTGGAGAAACTCTGGCCGAAGTTAAGAGGCCAGATCATAAAGACTTTACATGCTGGAGGATGGCTACTGCAGTCAGGAAAGAGCACTTTTCGGAAGGATTGATGATCCACTGAAGCAAGGAATTTGTCTTTGCAAGAATGCTCTCAACTCACTGATACAGATTCAGGAACTTGAAGCTCTAAGGGAGCCCTGGAACGCCACTGCTGGATTTCCTGATGAAGACCAATTCTTTTTTTTTTTAATTTTGCCTAATGCTCCACAGTGTGAGGACACCTAGGCACCTTTGAGTCTTCATGGCAGCACTGTCAGCCCTAGTCAGAGGGCATGGGGTTACTTAACAGAAAGGTCATTAGCTTCAGATTCTAGGTCATTGACCCAAGAGAAATCGCAAGCACATGTCACCTTTTCCATTTGAAGGTAGAATACTAGCGCTTGGGTTTGGTAGGTCCCAACTTGGGGTGGCTTTGAAGCCTACCAGATAGGCTGGGAAATGACTTCATTGATTTCGATGTGTCCGTCTCCCTTGTCAGGTGGTTTTTCTCCTCTGTGCCTATGTCACAGTGTACATGATCTATGGGAAATTTCGGAAAACGTTTGACAGTGAAAATGACACATTCCGCCTGGAGTTCCTCCTGGTCCCAGTCATTGGCCTCTCCTTCCTTGAGAACTACAGTTTCACTCCTCTGGAGGTAAGGGAATGAACCCAGGGCACTTATTCCTAAAGGTAAACACATCCCCCGAAACTCTTGCCTCCAGCTCCTTGATAACGTCTGGGCTAGCTCTCTACCACAACTGGCCATTACTCATCATGAGTTTAGAAGCTGCCAATAAGCTATTAACAGTGCTCCTCTTGAAAATGGGCACATGCAAACAGTTGTGTTCAAAAACAAAGCGGGCGTCACAGCGCCACTTGAGGCAGAGACCCTAGCCAACAGGGATGAATGGGTATTAAAGCACAGTCCAGACCCAATTTTCAACTAGGTCTGGCCTCTGACCCAAGAGTTTGTGGGGTTTTAAGCATCTAGAGAGTTTCTGACGCTGCTGTTCATAGATTGTATTTTTAGAAACCATAGCCTCAATTACAGCAAGTTTATATGGTAGAATTCTGCAACAATTAAAAATTATATTCTATAGCAATGTTCACACTATTCTGAAATAAGCAGTATACTTGAACCTTTTAAAATACTTATTTACAAAAAAAGGGTGGAATGATATACTGATGAAAAATAGTGGGAAAAAAAAGTGGAAAATTTCAAGAACATGATTCTGGGAGTTCCCTGATAGTTAGGATGCTGGGTTTTCACTACTGTGGTTCAGTTTCAGTCCCTGGTTGAGGGAAGTGAGATCCTGCAAACCGTGTGGAGTGGCTAATAGGTAAAACCTGAAAAAAAATGGTGGGGAAAAAAAAAAGGTGAACGCCTTTTTTAAAAAAGGTTTTTTTGCTTCACTGAATTCTCGCCTATGATGTTTCAGTAACTAAAGATGGCCCCCTTTTGATCAGCCTCCTCTGGCTCCTTCTCTCTCTGGCTCAGATCCTCTGGACTTTCTCCATCTACCTGGAGTCAGTGGCCATCCTGCCCCAGCTCTTCATGATCAGCAAGACCGGAGAGGCCGAGACCATTACCACCCACTACCTGTTCTTCCTTGGCCTCTACCGGGCCCTCTACCTGGCTAACTGGATCAGGCGGTACCAGACTGAGAACTTTTACGACCAAATCGCAGTCGTGTCCGGGGTAGTACAAACCATCTTCTACTGTGACTTCTTCTACTTGTATGTGACTAAAGGTAGGTGCGGGGAGACCCGTGTCACCGGTACTGGCTCGGAACTTAAGGCCCATTACTAGAGGGGATATGGACATGAACACAAGTGTGTGCCCCTCGTGGTGCCTGCACTCCAATAGAGATGTCTTCAGGAAATTAAGTGCCATGAAAAAAATACAGACCAGTGGTATTTTATGTACCCTACGCGGGGCAGCCAGCCATGAGATGACATTTGACAGGGTACTTGGGTCAATAAGGAAAATATAGGACAAACATTGACACATTTCCAACGGAGGAAGGAGCCAGCCTGGCGTGATGCAGGACAGAAGGGCCAGTATGGTCAATCTATAAGAGACCAGAGACAATTCAGACGTTATCACCCCTAGGACCTCACATTACTTTCAAGTCACAAAAGGCAGCAACTGGGTCACACGAAAATCAGTCCCCCAGCCACTGAGTAGGGCAAAAAGCAGCCAAAGCAGGGAGATGTTACAGGGCAGCTGGAACTGCCCAGGTGGTCGTCAGCAGATAGGGTCACTCAAGGGTAGAGCTGACGGCAGTTGTTGACATGCTCAATGTGAGATGTGAACACGAGCTGAGGACAACCACTAGATTCATGGCCTACCAAGAAGGGGTGGTGGCACGTGTCCAAGCTAGGCTCCATTACTCTGTAGTTAGCCTGCAGTGGCATCTCCACTTGGCTTTAAACATCTAAATACCTGCTGAAAGAGGCAGGAAATACTAAGATCACACAATCCTGAGTTGTCCTTTCATGAAAAGTTCTAATTCCAGCTTCATTTTCTTCTAGTCCTTAAAGGAAAGAAGTTGAGTCTTCCAATGCCAATTTGAAGGCCACCAGAGATGTTCTACACCCTAACAAGGACACAAAGCAAATCATCTGACAAGTGTTCTACTGGGTGATTTATACATGACTGACCAAATGTTAAAACTGGCCAGGAAAATGCTTAGTGTGGAATTTAGCAAAGCACTGATCTATCTCCCTTAAATTATAGAGGTGATTACAAGTGGCCACTCGCGCAAATACGGTATACCCTCCCCATGTCAACTGGACCATCAAGAAAACCTTAGGTGCTCAAGCAATGCACGGACCCGGTCAACCATCGTCCTCTACGCCCTGCTGGGACACTCGCACAAAGAACAGCCAATCCCAGTATGGAAACATGCTCCACTGTGCGTGAGGCAAAAGCCCTGTATGAAGACCACAGTTCAAGTATCAGGAGTATGCTGTTGTCATTAACGTTCACTTTCCAGGTAGGAGAGCATCAAGTTTAGGAAGTGAAGATACAACAGTGTCACTGACTGACAGGTGGGAAATGTTATGAGGAAACACTCCAGGCTTTACCTACTAGGTATTTGATGCTTTGTGACTCAAATTTTCGCATTAAGACCAATTAATCCCACCTCCCTTTCACATTTGTAGGTGCTAACTAAGGTGGTAGTCAATCCAACATGATCTTGAAGCAAATGAAAGCTAAGAGACCATCACTGGGTTACAGAATTTTTTTAAGCAATAAAATTATCACACCTTATTGTCAACAGTGTTTTATTTATACCTACAAAAGAAAACAAGATGGTATCAAAAGGACAATTTACAAACTAAGAATAGTAACATAAGCTCTTAGCATCCTGTGCCTGAACAACACACATCTACAAATCTTTCAAGTCTTAATGCAACGGGAATGTGTTCAGAGACCAGCAAGGACATAAATAGAGAGCACTGATCCCAAGCAAAAGCCACCCACCTTTGAGATGAGAGAAGTCCACACAATGAATTGTTGGGGAGGGATGGGGTGAAGCAGCCCAACAGCCTAAATGAGTTTCAGTCGTAACTGCAGTTATTAGCATCAGTAAGAATTCTTCTGCTCATGTTCTGAAGCAAAGCCAGAACGTGGATTATGAGTGGCAGACACAGAGGCAGAAGACATTGCTCTGGAGCTATAGGAAAAACTCAGTAAATACTAAGATTTCAGCTGTGCTAGGGCCACAACAGCTTTTGAGTTTTGGGACGTGCTGTTATTTTGACTTTATGCTGACAACACCCCTGGTGGGAAAAGGGAACCAAGCAGCAGACCAAATCCTGCTTGTTTGCTCCAAGGCCTTTCTCACCAAGGGATGCTTTCAAAGATAAGAGAGCGGGACTCCCCCGTGGTGGCACCTTTATGTTAAAACAAAAGCAGAATTTTGATGTAGAAAAAATGTCTACAATGGACTAATCAGTGCCTAGACAAATTTCTCTTTTGCAGGGAGGGGGGAGACACTTTGGTCTGAAAGCACAGAGCAGTGTTGCCATGTTTTTTTCCTGTGCCTACCATCCTCCCTCAGCCTCAACTTCTATGAGGAAAAACAGAGAAATTAAGCCAGAAGAAAAGGGAGGGAGGGGATGTCAAAGTTCTCACACACATGTATTTCAGCTCATGCTGACGACCTACCTGTATGTTGCATATTCAACCACTTTTCAGTATCCCTCAGAAACAATCCCTTCTCTCTCCCTGAAGAATTTGAAGAGGAAAGCAAAAGCCTCACGTATTGAGATATTTTGATCTTACAAACCAGTAAGCACTCCTAGGCCTAAGCCAAAGAATGCAGTGGAGCCTACCCCTTTATACCGTGAACGAACAATACTGTTAACAGCATTAAGAAATGAATAGTCCTGTGCTGGATACGAAAGAGGTTTCTGAGGCTGTCTGACCTCTCTGTCCTGTTACAGTGAATACAAGAGCAGAAAACTCTTTCCAGGCCCATCTGCTATAGAAGTCTCACTAAAACAGCTGGTATTACTACAAAAGGGACAATCTCACCTACCTTTCAGGTGGAAGAAAAGTAAAAGGACTTTGGCTTAAGTCCTCTGTAACTTTTCTTAAGCACTACCTACCTGTAAAAAGCTGAGTGCAAAAGGATGCTGAGGAAAATGTGCATCCAAAAGCTGTTACAAAGCTCTGAAGAGAAAGAGTATCAAGAGAGTAAGAGTTCTTCCTCAAGAAACCCTCAAGACCCTTTGAGATAACTTGGCCAAAAGGGCTGAGTAGCCAGTGAAGAGGTGCTGTTATTCTAGCTCTACAAATACTGAGTTTAATAAGAAAATTTACCCACTGACTGTATCACTTACAATTAAATGCAGTTTTTACACTGCAGGTGAATGCATATTCAATTGGTTAATAAATTTACAGTGAGCATTTACATTCATTCTGCTCACAGCAGCTGTCTGGTTGGAAAATGAATTCCACAGATGGTCCCTGGTAATATGGGAAAAAAAATAGGCAGCTTCCACCCAGATGCTGAGAGGCTACATTTAAAACCATTGCAATAAACATTTCAGTTTTTAATTTTAAAGATACACATAAAAGAAACTCTCGACTCAGCAATTTAGTTTCTAACCTGACAACTAAAATGGTTATTTTTCAGTAACTGGGAAGGGGGAAGGCAGAATGTAAAGGAGACAAAGCCAATTAGGAAATTTTTTTTTTAACTGTCAAATGCACTTAAGAAGCCATCAGCCAAAATGACCACGGCAAAGCACTGTCTTAAAAACTCAGTGAGGCCTGAGGAACTCTGTTCCAGCTTAAAAAACATTAGAAAAAAAGAAAAGAAGCATTACAGAAAATGTGCAGGGAACTCCCTCTTGGTTTTCTATCCCAGTATGAGAGCAAATTTAAAGCACAGGTGCCGTCTTCTGCAGAATTCAACCCTCTACCCTCCCCACCCCCAACTCAGGACAACAAAAAAATGGGCTCCCACAAAAGGGCCTAATATCTTACTTTTTAAGATGAAAAATAGCTCGAATATCCTCAACATGCAAGAAGTTGGGGGGAAAAAATCTCTTCCAGTCGACTATACATACATATATATACTTTTACGAAACCTGTTATTTCAGACTGGATCATTTTGGCGGGCAGAAGAAACCTGGCAGTGAATCCTAACTAATCTGCATGAAAGACAAATCACAATGGTTGGGGGAAAAAATAAAAAAAGAGAAAGAAAAAGGGAAGAGAAAAAAAGGAAAAGAGCGCGTTCCTTTAACTGTAGTTTAGTCTGCACAAGTCACTAGCGGCTTCACTTACGTGAAGGAGGAGGGGGAGGAGGAGGCGGGGGGTACTGGTAGGCAGTCTGCCCCATGTAACCTATCATATTAGCAGCTCCCGGAGGCTGTGCAAACTGCTGTGACATCAGCGGCTGTGGCTGCTGCCCAGACCGGCCTATCCCACTAAACTGCTGGCTAGAGCTCTGTGAACTTCTCCCAGTTGAGGTGGTGCTACTGGCCCCGTAGGTGCCGGCGCCATATTCCTGGGCCGTGTAGCCACTGGTGCCGTAAGCAGCCGCCCGAGGTGCCTTGCCCATAGGTGTATTGGCCTGCTTGTGCTCCAAAGGCAGAATTTGGACTTCCATAGCCACTGCCGTTAGCATAGCCGGCCCTGTCGGCTTCACCGCGATCCCGATAGCTCGCAGAGTCTCTCCGGCCACCGTCCTTGACCCCTCGCAGCCTCCGGTCACACTCATCCTGATACATCAGATTGGGATTGTTGGCTGAAGAAGTGGTCCGGTACCGAGAACGACCACCTGATGAGGACACAGGACTCTTAAATGCCAGATATATGACCAATATAACCAGTGTAAAAGTGCTACTAGATACAAAAGTATTCAATATGCTGTCTTGATCTTTAGCTAAGCCAGCTTTCAAACCACTACTTTAAAAATACACCCACAGTCTATTTCTTTAAGAGACACTCAAAGAATGGTAAACAGTGAGAAATATCCAATTCCGGTCCTTCTGCAGAATTCAACCCTCTACCCTCCCCACCCCCAACTCAGGACAACAAAAAAATGGGCTCCCACAAAAGGGCCTAATATCTTACTTTTTAAGATGAAAAATAGCTCGAATATCCTCAACATGCAAGAAGTTGGGGGGAAAAAATCTCTTCCAGTCGACTATACATACATATATATACTTTTACGAAACCTGTTATTTCAGACTGGATCATTTTGGCGGGCAGAAGAAACCTGGCAGTGAATCCTAACTAATCTGCATGAAAGACAAATCACAATGGTTGGGGGAAAAAATAAAAAAAGAGAAAGAAAAAGGGAAGAGAAAAAAAGGAAAAGAGCGCGTGCCTTTAACTGGAGTTTAGTCTGCACAAGTCACTAGCGGCTTCACTTACGTGAAGGAGGAGGGGGAGGAGGAGGCGGGGGGTACTGGTAGGCAGTCTGCCCCATGTAACCTATCATATTAGCAGCTCCCGGAGGCTGTGCAAACTGCTGTGACATCAGCGGCTGTGGCTGCTGCCCAGACCGGCCTATCCCACTAAACTGCTGGCTAGAGCTCTGTGAACTTCTCCCAGTTGAGGTGGTGCTACTGGCCCCGTAGGTGCCGGCGCCATATTCCTGGGCCGTGTAGCCACTGGTGCCGTAAGCAGCCGCCCCGTAGGTGCCTTGCCCATAGGTGTATTGGCCTGCTTGTGCTCCAAAGGCAGAATTTGGACTTCCATAGCCACTGCCGTTAGCATAGCCGGCCCTGTCGGCTTCACCGCGATCCCGATAGCTCGCAGAGTCTCTCCGGCCACCGTCCTTGACCCCTCGCAGCCTCCGGTCACACTCATCCTGATACATCAGATTGGGATTGTTGGCTGAAGAAGTGGTCCGGTACCGAGAACGACCACCTGATGAGGACACAGGACTCTTAAATGCCAGATATATGACCAATATAACCAGTGTAAAAGTGCTACTAGATACAAAAGTATTCAATATGCTGTCTTGATCTTTAGCTAAGCCAGCTTTCAAACCACTACTTTAAAAATACACCCACAGTCTATTTCTTTAAGAGACACTCAAAGAATGGTAAACAGTGAGAAATATCCAACTCATCTTTTAGGCCTTTTCTTTGAGGATTACCAAGAAACATTCTTAAAAATGTAGGAAAAATGGTAAAGACGGTTTAAAAAAAGAAAAAAAAAGCAACCAGCTAAATTCATATGATCACGAAGGAATCCTCTCCTAGCGCACACTGGTTCTCAAATGTTGCTTTGCAAACCTAATTGAGAGAGAATAATCCCAAGATTTTCAGATTTCTAGTTCAATTCCAAACCCACTTAAAAAGACAAAAAACACTGTACTTTTCAAAACCTGAGGCAATTCTGCTACAGAGCTTCAACATACAGTAAGCTGGAAGAAAAGACAGGAAATCTAGATCTTACTATGTTTCACAACTGTCCAGTTCAGATCCAATAACGAAGCCTGTATCATATTACTAATTTCTCTACATGGAAAATTCAAACTTAACATACTACTAGGCTTGTAACAGTCACTCAGACCTCCTACTGTCTTGCTCAAAAGAAATCATGAAAAATCGTTAAGTAATATACATTAACCTCCACTGGATTAAAAAAAAAAAAGGGCATGATAAACACAGGAAAAGGATACCTTGGTAGTACCTGGAAAACTCCAGGACTTACCCTTACCCCTCCTCCGCCGCCTCCTCTGTGGTCCACCAGCTGCATCAGTTTTGGGTTGATAGCCTGATTAGCCTCTTCCAGCACTTTGATCAATTCTCGGGCCTGCTTCAGGTTCCCTGGGGTAAAGAAGGTGTAGGCAGTACCCTTGTTGGTGCTACGGGCTGTTCGGCCAATACGGTGCACGTAATCCTCTGAGCTGTTTGGGTAGTCATAGTTGATCACAAACTTGACATCTTCCACATCTTCAAAGTCAGTGACGAGGCAGCGCGCAGGTTGATGCGGCAGGGAAAGAGAAGGTAAAGGACATGCCAACAACAGGTGGGAAGCACGAATGCAGATGACAGCAAGAGGAGAGAAGACCAAGTTAGTAACTGCTCTGAACAGGAACCGAAAAAGACTCATCCCAACAGAGTAAAAGAGGATTGATGATGCTTGGGACATGCAGAGGAATGCGATCAGCATTACCAAGAAAGCATTCATTATCCAACTCATCTTTTAGGCCTTTTCTTTGAGGATTACCAAGAAACATTCTTAAAAATGTAGGAAAATGGTAAAGACGGTTTAAAAAAGAAAAAAAGCAACCAGCTAAATTCATATGATCACGAAGGAATCCTCTCCTAGCGCACACTGGTTCTCAAATGTTGCTTTGCAAACCTAATTGAGAGAGAATAATCCCAAGATTTTCAGATTTCTAGTTCAATTCCAAACCCACTTAAAAAGACAAAAAACACTGTACTTTTCAAAACCTGAGGCAATTCTGCTACAGAGCTTCAACATACAGTAAGCTGGAAGAAAAGACAGGAAATCTAGATCTTACTATGTTTCACAACTGTCCAGTTCAGATCCAATAACGAAGCCTGTATCATATTACTAATTTCTCTACATGGAAAATTCAAACTTAACATACTACTAGGCTTGTAACAGTCACTCAGACCTCCTACTGTCTTGCTCAAAAGAAATCATGAAAAATCGTTAAGTAATATACATTAACCTCCACTGGATTAAAAAAAAAAAAGGGCATGATAAACACAGGAAAAGGATACCTTGGTAGTACCTGGAAAACTCCAGGACTTACCCTTACCCCCTCCTCCGCCGCCTCCTCTGTGGTCCACCAGCTGCATCAGTTTTGGGTTGATAGCCTGATTAGCCTCTTCCAGCACTTTGATCAATTCTCGGGCCTGCTTCAGGTTCCCTGGGGTAAAGAAGGTGTAGGCAGTACCCTTGTTGGTGCTACGGGCTGTTCGGCCAATACGGTGCACGTAATCCTCTGAGCTGTTTGGGTAGTCATAGTTGATCACAAACTTGACATCTTCCACATCTTCAAAGTCAGTGACGAGGCAGCGCGCAGGTTGATGCGGCAGGGAAAGAGAAGGTAAAGGACATGCCAACAACAGGTGGGAAGCACGAATGCAGATGACAGCAAGAGGAGAGAAGACCAAGTTAGTAACTGCTCTGAACAGGAACCGAAAAAGACTCATCCCAACAGAGTAAAAGAGGATTGATGATGCTTGGGACATGCAGAGGAAGCATCAGCTGTCACCTCCTAAGGGAATCCCAGTCAACCATCCAAACTCCTGTCTCTTCTATATTTTAACCAACAGACAGGAGTTATACCAAATTCCAGTTCCAGCCTTTCCAAAACTGGAATGTTTTAAGGTGGCACCACCATTAAGCTATGAGGCCAAATCACTTCTACTCTGTTGGGAGAGCCTGGCAAAATCTACCAGTAATATAGCAAACTTACCTTTAAACCAGTCACAGAGCAAAATGAAAAAACAAAAACAAAAACAAAAACTTCATACACTTTATTACTACATTTTCATGGAGACTTTAAATATTTAGATTAAGAAATTTATATCAAAAAGAAAACTGATCAGAGCCAAAGTTAAACACTTATTTTCCTTTGCAGAAACATCCAAATTATCTTTCCTTTTTCAATGACCACAATAGCACATTACACTAAAATTTCACTGTTACTGTCAAGCCCAGCTCTGCCAAATGAGTTTTTTCTCAACTCCAAGGTTACTTCAACTCAGTCCTTACTTCAATTATCAAAGATTATCTATGTAACCTGGAAAATTAAATAGCCAAGAGTGTGGGAAAAAACAAGAAACCTTGAGACACAAGTTTAATGTTCTGTCCACTGCTAGGAACTGAATAACCTCCTAAAGCTTTAAGAATGTTAGTGTAATGCTTCCAGCTAAATGTATATTTTTACCTACTCAAACAAACAAATTTAAGAATATAACAAAGAATCCTAATGTTTTGTGGAAAAAAAATCTGCATTTTACAAAGAATATTCAGAAAATATCCTAGATAAAACACAGATTTTTGTGATATAAATAATTAAAAAACATTCTCTTGTTTGTTACCAGACCGATGCACACTCCCTCCTCCTTTGGGAAACCGCTGCAGCCGATCCCGTCTCTTTGCCTTTTATTTTTGGCGGCCTCCTTTCGAAAACTCCGCCTTCTGACACGGGACCACTGGAGCGCGGGGAGCATGCATCAAGGGTCCGTGGCAGTGAGAAGTCCCCACACACGCTCGCTCTGTGAACTGGCTTAGATGCTTCTCTGTAGCCCCATTTGGTTGCCAAGCGCCGGAGAACCTGGGTTTGGGTAAAAATTTCAGGTCCTCCAACGCCTCCCCCAAGGATAATTGGGGTGATTGTAGAAAAAAATAATTAATAAAAAAATGTAAGTTACATCCAAAGGGTCAGACTGCATCTATTGCCCAGACTGGATTAATTTCAGGGGAAAAGGGGAGACGATTAAAAAAAAAAAAAATTCAGCTGTTATTAAAGGGCCTGTGAAGAAAGGGGCATTATGTCTGTTTCTTATTACAACGAAGGCTCCTCAGTCTTTACTGACCCCTAAAGTCCTGAAATCACACCAGAAAGACGAGAAGGCAGTTATCACAGGGGGCAGCGTGAGTCTCCGGCTAGGGTTGATGATGTAGCAAAGGGAAAACAAAAATTTACAGGGCCAAGGTGAATGTGAGACCGGGGAAGGCGGGGGAGGTGGGGAGAGTAGGGAATTAGGCTCTGTGACTGCGTCCTCACAGCTAGAACAAGGCTCTTCCGTCAACCCCACTGTGCATGACCACAGGCATCGGAACAGGCTGGATGACTGCTCTGGGATGCAGATGTGGGCTTTCCTACTAGAAAGGACTGGGGACTGGAGTCAACAGTTCAGGCACTAACACATGGGAGTTATCTTTGGAGGGGTTCAATAGGGGGCAGACATGGTACAAGTTCTTCATGCTAGACAGGTGTCTTGTGTGTGCACACACACAGCAGACTGAGGGCATGGAAGAGCAAGCGCAGAACTTGGGTTTTCTCCAGTCTCGCCCGCCCTGATGTTATTTGTGCAGTCACACTACTATCTTGGTGTCTTTAGAGAAGATGCTGTTGCAGAGTAAGAAATCAATAATGTTTTGGCCAGCTGCCTAGGATAAGAACTTTTTGTCTGACAAGTCCTATGACATGGCCTGAATCTCCAATCACTAAGGGGGAGGGGCTGAAACTAGCCAATAGGCTCATCTAGAGCTGCTTCGGGCCAATGTAGATTTGCCTCGGCCATGTACCGAGTGATCTGCAGCTGCTATCAAAGCTTCTGTTAAAAAACAAAACAAAATAAATTCAATACTTTTAGTCTTAACAGTGTGCAGTTTAAACAAAAAAAGGAATAATTAAAAAAAAAAAAAATCCCCCTGGTAGGGGAATAAACAGGAAGACTATTATTTCCTGAGGATGACTATTATAAAGGTACGGGAATCAGAGAACTTACCTGAAGGGAATATTTAAGAGGCCATCGATCGACAGGAAGTGAAAAAAGGCCTGGTGACTCAGCTGAAAATTGCACCCCTGTCTGTGAGGTAGAAGCCTTCACTTTCCAGGATCTTGTAGGACCTTGGTCAGCATTCTGCCATTTTGGTGGGTTTCCCCCTTCCTTTTGATTTTTACAAGGCAGCGAACAAAGGGCCCAAAACAAGCACTGATGCTGAGTAACAAGAAACAGACCCATTTATGTTCCCTCTCCCCTCTCTTGGCCGAGCGGGGTGGGATGAAGAGTCTAAGATATTCTACGGCAGCCAATTGATTCGGTTTAGAAATGCAGGGGGACATGGAACAAGTATTTTAAATTGTCTAGGCAAGATGCACAAAGAAGCTACCAGCACATAGCAAGCCTGTTTAAAAACCACCATCACTGAAAGCTTGTATATAAACTGCTTTCAGGCTTCAGCCTCTTCTCCCAACAGGCCCAAGTTCTAACCGCACAGATCCAGACATGACCTCAGAGGGTAGAGACAATTTTTCAGTCATGGCTGCAAGTCACCCCCTCTGAAGGAGGGAATATGAGCGCACTGCATAAAAAGCCTTCATGACTTTTATAATCCAGTTCAAATGCTTGCTCTCTTTCTGTTGAATCTCATAAGGGAATATGGTTGCTTCTTGCCTTAATTGGCAAGAAACTAGTATCTGCTGATAATTTAAAAATATCTTTGTAACAGAAATACTGCATCATTTTTTAAAATATAAGTTTTGAGTTACACCTGTTTTGCTCAGAATGGGTTAAAGTACCACAAAATATCTCTGTATAAAATCATAATGGGTTAAAAACTCCAGAACATCAGCTTCAGATTAAGATCTTAAACTGGAACACAGCACATCAACAAAATAAGTCTGGGTGGAAGGAAGGGATAACTGAGTGCTTATAATTTTACTTCAACTAAATTAAATTGGGAAAGCAGATTTAATTGCTGAAAAGTATATTTACAGACTTAGTAAATCCAAGAATATATTAGCATTCATGGAATTGGACCTCCAGATACATTGGTAGACAGAAAAAAAATAACTGAAGAAACTAACTTCTAATAGCTAGGTTCAATTAGGCTCACTCTATTCACCCAGAAAATAGCATAAAACCAGGAAGAAGTTGAGTTTGTTCAACTGAATGTCTCCTCTCCCTCCAACTGTTTCAACAGTCATGCCTAGGCCTTGCTGCAGACCAAAGCCTGTTTGTTAGGAGCAGGAAGAGACTTTGAAAATAAAAGGAAAAAACAAAAAACAAACGAAAAAACCCACCAAGGTTTAAAAACAAACAAAAAAAATTGTGGAGAGGGGGAATCACGTACTTTGTATCTAATTCTTTTTAAAATATTTATCTAAACACATGTTTATGCAACTCTAATGTGAAATGACAAGCAAGTCTTTAAACCAAAAGATACATATACCATTGACAGAGACACCTATCTATACAAACCTAGCCCACGGGAGGCTACATCTGTGGCAATGAGAATGGGAGCCTTTCCAGAACGGAATTCTGCAAAAGAAAGGATACCATGAAAGCCAAGTTACAAAATCAAGGCTATGTGATGTATCTTAAAAAATGACCAAATAAACATTCCCAGTTTTCTGGCCTTTTCACTCTACCATGTTAAAATTTCAAGTAATGGTGTTAGAACATGCCAAGCTCTTTTAAAGGTAATAGTAATTCTTTTGAAAATACTTATTATATTCACCTTTAGCTGAGGAGCAACAGAAAATGCAAGTACTGTTAAAATGGTGTGGCAGTTTGTAACAAAATTAACATGAGCAGGATTTTTTCTCCCTTAAATTATGACAGCAAAGTTATCTCTCAAATAAAACAGAAGCTGAGGTGGGGGAGGGAGTAGGGAAAGAGAGAGACAAAGTTTAAAAGACATGGAATGAAGGGGGAAACCGTAACTTAGTCCTGTGAAATAACAAGAGTACATATATATAGTAGTCTCTGCCCTCAGTTTCTGGCACTGAGCTCCTTAAAACCTTTGTGAAACAGTGGTGCTAGGAGAATTTCTTACTCTAATACTTAAGTCTCTGACCCTGGTCCCTGCTAAGAGTTCCTAAATCGCTCAATTTCCTGGGTGATAGGAGTCTTTTGTTCTTATGGGCTCCAGGACGGCTCCTGGACGGAGGCTGGTCACCAGCAAGACTAAGCCACGAGCAGAGAAGTTTGGAACTCTGAGCCTCATTCTAAATCCACAGAGGTGAGAGGAGATGGAGACTGAGTTAACATAACGAAGCCTCCATTAAAACCTTCCAAGTATGGAAGCTTCTGGGCCAGTGTATACATCTATGAAGAACTTATCACATAAACAAAGTGTGGTTGAAGTGGTGAAAAAAGTAAAGAGCATACTGACCGTAAAGTACGGGAGAGATGACAAAAATGCCCCCAATATTCAATTAACCAGAGCAAAGCTAGGCAAACTCTGGTCTATAGATTAACTGACACAACACCCCCCTCCGCCCTTTTTTGTGCAAATCAAGTTTTGTTGGAACAGTCGGCCTTTCCTTTCACGTAACCCACGGCTGTATTTGCGCTGCAAGAGCAGGGCTGAACAGCCGTGACCCAGACCACCGCACAGTCTGCAGGGCTGAACATATATACTACTGGCTCTTTAGAGAGAGCCGGCCAATGCCTGAAACACACTGGAAGGACTGTGCTTAGTTTTGAACTCACCATTAAGTACCCAATCTCTTTCTGGTTGACTCTTGTCTCCATGGATACACATAGCTGGCCAACTGTCAGAAGAACAAAGCAAAGTATGTATTAGGTATTATGGAAATTTCAAGTAATGGTGTTAGAACATGCCAAGCTCTTTTAAAGGTAATAGTAATTCTTTTGAAAATACTTATTATATTCACCTTTAGCTGAGGAGCAACAGAAAATGCAAGTACTGTTAAAATGGTGTGGCAGTTTGTAACAAAATTAACATGAGCAGGATTTTTTCTCCCTTAAATTATGACAGCAAAGTTATCTCTCAAATAAAACAGAAGCTGAGGTGGGGGAGGGAGTAGGGAAAGAGAGAGACAAAGTTTAAAAGACATGGAATGAAGGGGGAAACCGTAACTTAGTCCTGTGAAATAACAAGAGTACATATATATAGTAGTCTCTGCCCTCAGTTTCTGGCACTGAGCTCCTTAAAACCTTTGTGAAACAGTGGTGCTAGGAGAATTTCTTACTCTAATACTTAAGTCTCTGACCCTGGTCCCTGCTAAGAGTTCCTAAATCGCTCAATTTCCTGGGTGATAGGAGTCTTTTGTTCTTATGGGCTCCAGGACGGCTCCTGGACGGAGGCTGGTCACCAGCAAGACTAAGCCACGAGCAGAGAAGTTTGGAACTCTGAGCCTCATTCTAAATCCACAGAGGTGAGAGGAGATGGAGACTGAGTTAACATAACGAAGCCTCCATTAAAACCTTCCAAGTATGGAAGCTTCTGGGCCAGTGTATACATCTATGAAGAACTTATCACATAAACAAAGTGTGGTTGAAGTGGTGAAAAAAGTAAAGAGCATACTGACCGTAAAGTACGGGAGAGATGACAAAAATGCCCCCAATATTCAATTAACCAGAGCAAAGCTAGGCAAACTCTGGTCTATAGATTAACTGACACAACACCCCCCTCCGCCCTTTTTTGTGCAAATCAAGTTTTGTTGGAACAGTCGGCCTTTCCTTTCACGTAACCCACGGCTGTATTTGCGCTGCAAGAGCAGGGCTGAACAGCCGTGACCCAGACCACCGCACAGTCTGCAGGGCTGAACATATATACTACTGGCTCTTTAGAGAGAGCCGGCCAATGCCTGAAACACACTGGAAGGACTGTGCTTAGTTTTGAACTCACCATTAAGTACCCAATCTCTTTCTGGTTGACTCTTGTCTCCATGGATACACATAGCTGGCCAACTGTCAGAAGAACAAAGCAAAGTATGTATTAGGTATTATGGAAATATTATACAACATTTACAGTACCAATTTAGAAATTCCTACTGAATTATAAAATCTGAGGCAAATCACTCACATCAACGCTGCACTTACCCATCTCTGCGCATCCTTCGAGTGAGGTCATCACAGCGTCTTTTCGTTTCTACAAATATTATGGTTTTATTTTCCTTTTCAGCCATTATCTCCTCCATGAGCTGAATTAACCTAAAAACAAGACCAAACAATGTGGTCACCTAGAGAAGATCTCCCTATACATCATACAGAAAATATGTGCCCAATATCAACCCTCCAAAGCTTTAGTACCTTCTTTTCAGCTTATTTTCTATACAGCTGGTAACTGGTTAAACCCAAGGATCCAGAATCCTTGCTTTTAACCTCAATGCTCTGATAATATAAATAACGGACTGTTGGAAAGCACTGCTTTTCATGTTTTCAAGCCTAAAAATTACTGGCTTCTATGAAGAACACTATTTTTGGAGAATTATTAGAGGAAAAGTGTTATCAGTATTATCGACACAATGAGATTGCTCATACTTGTGGTCTTTTTCACTTTCCATGCAGACATCCACGATCTGGAGGATGTTGTGGTTGGCACTCAACTCCAGATTGCCTACGTTGATCTGGGTGTAATCACGAAGGAAATCCTCTGCAAGCTGTCTTACTTCTTTTGGCCAGGTGGCACTCCACATTAATGTCTGCCTATCAGGCTATCAGGAAAAGACAGACTTTCTTTTAGATTAAGGAATCACTACAGGCAAAGGGCATAAGAAAACATTATGAACTCTACACACCCTGATTTGGTCAACAATTTTACGAATCTGGGGTTCAAAGCCCATATCAAGCATTCTGTCAGCCTCATCCAGTACAAGGTAAGTACATCGGCGAAGATTTGTCTTTCCCGACTCCAGGAAATCTATCAGGCGTCCAGGAGTAGCTATACAGATCTCAACACCTGTAACATAAAATCAAAGACCTGTTTCAACTAAGAATTCTTTATGTGCCATCCAAGCTTCACCAAACTAAGACCAGCTCTGGTGGTCACACTCAGCGTCATACAGCACTAACTGAATTTCAACACAGTGCCTGGAAAAGCACAGTATAGCAAGAATTTATGTATAATCATCTAAAACTTTGCTGGGGTTAAGTCTCTAGCTATACTGGACTTCCCTAAAATAGCATTTTAACCATATTTGAGAATTTCTAAGCTGATGAAATATTGATTCCGCACACCCCCCCACCAGAATTCACTGTTTTCTTCTTACCCCTCTCCAAGTCTCGAATCTGGGGACCTTTAGGAGCGCCTCCATAAATGCAAGTGCTCTTCAATCTAGAACATTTGCCATAGTCATCAGCCACCTGCTGCACTTGCTGGGCAAGCTCTCTGGTAGGAGCCAGCACTAGACACTAGAACAAACAAACCATTTGAGACACCTATCCCACGTTTCAGAACGGAAAAAAAGTACAAAAAGGTCATTTAATTCTCTATCGTCTCATCTGGTACTTTCAAAGTATGTGACAGGGTGAGGGGTTGGGAAGGCAGAGGGGTGTAAGACAGTGCACTGGAGTGTGGCTAAAAATTACTTTCATAACATCTTACAGAAAAACCTGAATGAACCTTTTGGTCAACCCAAGATGAGAACTAACATTTGGCACGTGGTACGGTACTTGACTTTTCGACACAATTTATTAATCTATGTCACGTACGTAGATTTACAGGTTGTATCACCTTTATCACCCCTCTGTTTAGTTTTCTAAACAACTCACAAAACGAGTACCTACAAAATATTCCTGCAACAAAACCATGGATTAAATTATTAGAGCAAGAAAAGAGTAGCGCTGATACTTTTCTGACATCCAGTTTAAGCTCTTAGCCAGTCACATCAGGCAAAAATAAGGTTGACTTATACACACTGTGACAAGAAGTTGATCAAATAAAATTGAGATACTTTGAAACAGGTATCATATACACTGGTAAGAGTAACTCTCATTGGTGTACCAATCCACTAGACATCAGCTAATGGTAACAGAGCTAACTGTTAGCCACATGAAATATATTACATACTGAAAATTAATGCATTATTTCTTGTTGTGAATAACTGAAACATACTGTATAATGTACATATTTATAAACACAATAGAGTGCAAGCTCTATTTTAAAAAAAAATTAAGAATGTCCACTCAAAATGCTTGTGAAAACCACTAATGAAATCCTGAACAGTAGACAGCATAACTGAAAATGATCAAACCAGAAAATGCAAATTTTCAAAAGCATTAGTTAAACAAAAAATATATATCCCGAAAAACCATATTGAGAATTTCTAAGCTGATGAAATATTGATTCCACACCCCCACCAGAATTCACTGTTTTCTTCTTACCCCTCTCCAAGTCTCGAATCTGGGGACCTTTAGGAGCGCCTCCATAAATGCAAGTGCTCTTCAATCTAGAACATTTGCCATAGTCATCAGCCACCTGCTGCACTTGCTGGGCAAGCTCTCTGGTAGGAGCCAGCACTAGACACTAGAACAAACAAACCATTTGAGACACCTATCCCACGTTTCAGAACGGAAAAAAAGTACAAAAAGGTCATTTAATTCTCTATCGTCTCATCTGGTACTTTCAAAGTATGTGACAGGGTGAGGGGTTGGGAAGGCAGAGGGGTGTAAGACAGTGCACTGGAGTGTGGCTAAAAATTACTTTCATAACATCTTACAGAAAAACCTGAATGAACCTTTTGGTCAACCCAAGATGAGAACTAACATTTGGCACGTGGTACGGTACTTGACTTTTCGACACAATTTATTAATCTATGTCACGTACGTAGATTTACAGGTTGTATCACCTTTATCACCCCTCTGTTTAGTTTTCTAAACAACTCACAAAACGAGTACCTACAAAATATTCCTGCAACAAAACCATGGATTAAATTATTAGAGCAAGAAAAGAGTAGCGCTGATACTTTTCTGACATCCAGTTTAAGCTCTTAGCCAGTCACATCAGGCAAAAATAAGGTTGACTTATACACACTGTGACAAGAAGTTGATCAAATAAAATTGAGATACTTTGAAACAGGTATCATATACACTGGTAAGAGTAACTCTCATTGGTGTACCAATCCACTAGACATCAGCTAATGGTAACAGAGCTAACTGTTAGCCACATGAAATATATTACATACTGAAAATTAATGCATTATTTCTTGTTGTGAATAACTGAAACATACTGTATAATGTACATATTTATAAACACAATAGAGTGCAAGCTCTATTTTAAAAAAAAATTAAGAATGTCCACTCAAAATGCTTGTGAAAACCACTAATGAAATCCTGAACAGTAGACAGCATAACTGAAAATGATCAAACCAGAAAATGATGCTCTATAAACATTTTCAAAAGCATTAGTTAAACACAAAAAATATATATCCCGAACCAACATCCACAGGGCATGGACCTCACTTCATATCTTTGTATCCCTCATTAATTGCTCATCAATGACAGCAATTAAGAAGTGAATCTGTATTTAATGTACAAGAAACGTCCATATACGAGGGTAACAAGTATAGTAGTTGAAAGAAAGAATTCAAGCTCAGCCATTTAATTACTGTATGACTCTGGGCAAGTCACTTAATTGCTCTGTGCTTAAGACTTAACGGTAAGACAGTATTTCCTCCCAATATGGAAGGTGGGGTTGAGAATGAAATCTGAGAACACATGTAAAGCGCAGTGCCTGAAACACAGTAATAAACTGTAGTTACTCCTGAAAGTATAAACAAACTGAAACACACTTACAATTGGGCCATCTCCTCTTTCCAAGTAAGGCTGGTGATTAATATGAACAATTGCAGGCAGCAAATACTGGAGGAGGAAAGGAGGATAGTTTTATACCAAAACTAAGCCATTATATAAACTGTTCAAAATTATCAAAGTAATTGCTAAAAAAACTGCAATATTACCTCCACTATCTGAGTTATAATTTTAAGAATTGAGAATATATAGAATATTCACCATAGCAAATTAAGTTACCACAATATTAAAAATCTTCCTTCCTGGTACATACCGCCAAAGTCTTCCCTGAGCCGGTCTGAGCAATGCCCACCATATCCCGGCCGCTAAGAGCCAAGGAAATCCCTGGCAACTTTGTACATACCGCAGTAAATAATGAACAACAGGTATCATATACACTGGTAAGAGTAACTCTCATTGGTGTACCAATCCACTAGACATCAGCTAATGGTAACAGAGCTAACTGTTAGCCACATGAAATATATTACATACTGAAAATTAATGCATTATTTCTTGTTGTGAATAACTGAAACATACTGTATAATGTACATATTTATAAACACAATAGAGTGCAAGCTCTATTTTAAAAAAAAATTAAGAATGTCCACTCAAAATGCTTGTGAAAACCACTAATGAAATCCTGAACAGTAGACAGCATAACTGAAAATGATCAAACCAGAAAATGATGCTCTATAAACATTTTCAAAAGCATTAGTTAAACACAAAAAATATATATCCCGAACCAACATCCACAGGGCATGGACCTCACTTCATATCTTTGTATCCCTCATTAATTGCTCATCAATGACAGCAATTAAGAAGTGAATCTGTATTTAATGTACAAGAAACGTCCATATACGAGGGTAACAAGTATAGTAGTTGAAAGAAAGAATTCAAGCTCAGCCATTTAATTACTGTATGACTCTGGGCAAGTCACTTAATTGCTCTGTGCTTAAGACTTAACGGTAAGACAGTATTTCCTCCCAATATGGAAGGTGGGGTTGAGAATGAAATCTGAGAACACATGTAAAGCGCAGTGCCTGAAACACAGTAATAAACTGTAGTTACTCCTGAAAGTATAAACAAACTGAAACACACTTACAATTGGGCCATCTCCTCTTTCCAAGTAAGGCTGGTGATTAATATGAACAATTGCAGGCAGCAAATACTGGAGGAGGAAAGGAGGATAGTTTTATACCAAAACTAAGCCATTATATAAACTGTTCAAAATTATCAAAGTAATTGCTAAAAAAACTGCAATATTACCTCCACTATCTGAGTTATAATTTTAAGAATTGAGAATATATAGAATATTCACCATAGCAAATTAAGTTACCACAATATTAAAAATCTTCCCTTCCTGGTACATACCGCCAAAGTCTTCCCTGAGCCGGTCTGAGCAATGCCCACCATATCCCGGCCGCTAAGAGCCAAGGGAAATCCCTGGCACTGAATTGGAGTTGGTTCTGTAAAGTGCTGATCCATCAACACATCCATTACGTATTCTGTACAAGAACAGATATTATTGCTTTTAAGTAAAACTAAAAACTCACAGACAAAAGAAATTTTAAAAACTGCTAGGCTCACTGACTGCAAGATCTACCCAGCTTTACCTCTCTCCAAGAGAAGCAGTGCTTCCCTCTCAGTCACTGCATCTCTGACCTGTTGTCTACTTCTCAAGAAGGCTACCGCCACCTACCTTAGACTCGGAAACTCAAACACCACTGCTTTCAATTATCTAACAAGGCACAGGTACATGGTGGCCGCTTACTGTTTATCTAATTCAAATTTTATCCAGCTAGAAAGTAATTTTATTTTGCTACTTTCTAAAAGGTAGAGGTAAAACCCCAGGGAAAGATGAAAGCCAAACAAAAAACAAAATCTTGCAAAAGACCCAGAAAAGTTCGGAATCAGAGAACACATGAGCATTAAAAAACAAAACCAAAAAAACTCCCAGAGCCTTTGTGAAAGGTTTCTACTTGTCTTCACAACAAAATTCTGGACTGGGTCAAAACCTCTAAATAAACCTATGACCAGTGACCATCCAAGTTAAACCAACGATTAAGATCCTGGACTGAAAAACACTTACGTGGGAAGTTAGCATGATGGAAGGCAAACACGGGTTTAGGACAAACATCTCCCCCTCTCACTGTAATCTCTTTCTTTCGGCGTAGTTCATCAACCTCATACTATTCAAGAAAACAAAGTAAGACAGATTAGTAGACAAATTATTCTAAACATGTAAAACTTTATGTTCCAGTACAGCCGAACAATTACCAAGTGTTCGTTTTTTCTATTTTCTTCCAAGTAAGTTACCATGCCATGGGTAGCGTCCAAAACAATCATTTAAAAACACAAAGAGAAGTAAAAGCCAATACTTACAATTTATTTATTTACTTCATAGATGAAAAGACATGATGCTTCATACACAGCTAAAATCACATTAACAAACTGATTGGGAACATTTGAGAACCAAGTGTTTTCTCTTTTACCTACTCAGTTCATTACTGTATGTAAAGAAAATGTAAATAAATCCTCGCCCGGCACAACTTACTGGAGTCAGCCTCGCCACTTCTGGATGTTCAACATAAAAATTCTTCTCAAACTTGGGGAGCTCACTCAAATCCCACTTCTTTTTACGTAAACGCTCCCCTGGATTACCAAATTTCTTCGGGGGAAGGCCACCACCACCTCTTGCTCCAAATCTAAAATCACCAAAAATTTCAGTTTATTAGTATTTTTAAAGCAAAATGTCTCAGGTGTCCTAGAAACATGCAAAAAGATACAAGTCTTAAGATACTACCAGTCCCATCTTCCCAAGAATATTTGTATAAAGTGCTTAAGACAGTATCTGGCATAGTAAACACTCAGTACAAATCAGCAGCAATTGTATTTATTCAACAAATAGTTACTGGGTCTACTATATACCAGGTACTGTTTTAAGTGGTGCTAAAGTTTTAGAGATACTAAAGCGAATAGAAAGCTCTACTCTTACGTAATATTCTGAAATATAGGTTAAGTGAGGACATTAAGTTTAAATTAGGGCAAAACTGTGGACAAGTGGAAAAAGTTATTCTAGGTCTTACAAATTTAAGAATCACTGCTTTATCTTACTTTCACAACAGCATTTCCAAATGCTAACTGGAATACAAATATGGCCTTCAGCCAAATCTGAAATGTCTTATGTTTCTTAGAAGACTCGCAAGACTAAGATGGTCTTCATTTCTATATTTCAACCTATTAAGCGCAGGACATTGTTTTGGTGTACAAATATGTGGTATGCTTTCATCCCATTTCCTTACTCCGGAAAACACTACACTGAATTCCCCTTTTCCAGTCTAACTCATTCATAACATCACCTTGCAAGGGGTTCCACTAGTTTACTGATCAACAGGCAGTAGATATAACTAATTGCTCAATTCTTAAAGTAAGTTACCATGCCATGGGTAGCGTCCAAAACAATCATTTAAAAACACAAAGAGAAGTAAAAGCCAATACTTACAATTTATTTATTTACTTCATAGATGAAAAGACATGATGCTTCATACACAGCTAAAATCACATTAACAAACTGATTGGGAACATTTGAGAACCAAGTGTTTTCTCTTTTACCTACTCAGTTCATTACTGTATGTAAAGAAAATGTAAATAAATCCTCGCCCGGCACAACTTACTGGAGTCAGCCTCGCCACTTCTGGATGTTCAACATAAAAATTCTTCTCAAACTTGGGGAGCTCACTCAAATCCCACTTCTTTTTACGTAAACGCTCCCCTGGATTACCAAATTTCTTCGGGGGAAGGCCACCACCACCTCTTGCTCCAAATCTAAAATCACCAAAAATTTCAGTTTATTAGTATTTTTAAAGCAAAATGTCTCAGGTGTCCTAGAAACATGCAAAAAGATACAAGTCTTAAGATACTACCAGTCCCATCTTCCCAAGAATATTTGTATAAAGTGCTTAAGACAGTATCTGGCATAGTAAACACTCAGTACAAATCAGCAGCAATTGTATTTATTCAACAAATAGTTACTGGGTCTACTATATACCAGGTACTGTTTTAAGTGGTGCTAAAGTTTTAGAGATACTAAAGCGAATAGAAAGCTCTACTCTTACGTAATATTCTGAAATATAGGTTAAGTGAGGACATTAAGTTTAAATTAGGGCAAAACTGTGGACAAGTGGAAAAAGTTATTCTAGGTCTTACAAATTTAAGAATCACTGCTTTATCTTACTTTCACAACAGCATTTCCAAATGCTAACTGGAATACAAATATGGCCTTCAGCCAAATCTGAAATGTCTTATGTTTCTTAGAAGACTCGCAAGACTAAGATGGTCTTCATTTCTATATTTCAACCTATTAAGCGCAGGACATTGTTTTGGTGTACAAATATGTGGTATGCTTTCATCCCATTTCCTTACTCCGGAAAACACTACACTGAATTCCCCTTTTCCAGTCTAACTCATTCATAACATCACCTTGCAAGGGGTTCCACTAGTTTACTGATCAACAGGCAGTAGATATACTAACCATTCTAAATACACGGAATTGCTCTTAAGATTCTTTGGCTTAAAGACCAATGGCAGGAAATCTTATTGGGACCACTAAGCATATTCAAAAAGACAGAACTCAGCTGACTCCATTTATATTACTGTTGATTAATACCACATGACATCTTCAACACACCCTCGGGCTTACAACTGAACAGATGACTATATGGACTGACACCCTCCTGCCTCACTTAAAGGTGAAACAACTAACAATTCTGTCAAAAAGGTTCTCCACATTAAAACCCAAGTCTTTAGTTTGTCAGTCTTGCACAGAAAAATGACCGAAGACCAATTTTCAGAGACTGGCTGCCTAATTATACAAATTTATGCAGTTGCTTGGAAAAGATCCTGATGCTGGGATACAAGGAAGGCAGAAGGGGGAGGGAGAGAATGAGATGGTTGGATGGCATCACTGACTCAGTGGACACGAGTGTCAGGAAACTCTGGGATATGGTGCAGGACAGGGAAGCCTGGCGTGCTGCAGTCTATGGGGTCACAAAGAGTCGGACACGATTCAGTGACTGAATGACAACAACAGATGTGGTTCCTAGAAAATGCCATTTCAGTGCTGCTGCTGCATTCCAGGGCTACACAGACCTTAAAATAACCACCCAGATGACAGAACTTGTGAAAAGTAAAGTACAAGACTTATTCAAGATAGTCTGTATTTTTCAAAATAGTTTTTCCTTTCTATTGCCTTGGCTATCCTCTCTAAAGATAGGGAGTCTTAAAAAAAATATGCTTTAAACAACCTTTATAATGTTGACTACAATTCCAAGAGGACTTTCCCACTGTAGAATGACTGCATTTGTGCAGTCATTAAAAGATGCACATATCCTAACCCCCTGCGTACTATGCTGCTCATTAAACATTTTTATTGAGTATTAACTTTAATTTGCTTTGCAATAAGTGGCATTTTTGAAGATTTATACATGAACACGCAAAATCGTGTACAACGCACATGTGGACTATACATGTACTTACACTACTTCACCTATTTCCCTTTCAAAATAATTCATTTCAGCTTTGCTCAGTTAAGAACAGCAGCAATTCCAATAACAAAGGAAATTTCCTAAATATAGGTGGAATTAGGGCACAGACCTTATAAAAAAGCCATTCTGTTGAAATAAATTATATTTTTAAGTCTTCTTAAAATGTCTCATACTTAAGAGTTAATATGGGGTAAACTAAGTATGGACCAGCAATTCACTTTTTCCTCTTTTTAAATAACGAATTTCCATGATTAAAGCATACATACAATAAATATAAAACACCCATCATAAAGAAGTAACTATCAGTACTTTTGGTAGCTTCCATAAGCCTATTTCAAGTTTAGAATCCCCATCATTCTAAAGAGCACCTTGAATTTTAACCATTCCCTTATTATTCTGGTCTTGTCCTATTTGTTAGTGTTCCTATGGTATCCTTCTAGGACACCTTGCATTTTCACTTAATGTTTGAGTCAGCCCACGTTGATGCGTGTTTTTTTCACTGCTGTATTGTATTCTACTCTGTGAATTTATCCTGACATGTGTTTCTAATATTCTGTAAAAAACTGTTGTGAGGGTTTTTAGGCCTAGAAGTCTAGGGTATAACGCACCCTGAGATCAGAACTTGTGCACAAAGAGTCGGACACGATTCAGTGACTGAATGACAACAACAGATGTGGTTCCTAGAAAATGCCATTTCAGTGCTGCTGCTGCATTCCAGGGCTACACAGACCTTAAAATAACCACCCAGATGACAGAACTTGTGAAAAGTAAAGTACAAGACTTATTCAAGATAGTCTGTATTTTTCAAAATAGTTTTTCCTTTCTATTGCCTTGGCTATCCTCTCTAAAGATAGGGAGTCTTAAAAAAAATATGCTTTAAACAACCTTTATAATGTTGACTACAATTCCAAGAGGACTTTCCCACTGTAGAATGACTGCATTTGTGCAGTCATTAAAAGATGCACATATCCTAACCCCCTGCGTACTATGCTGCTCATTAAACATTTTTATTGAGTATTAACTTTAATTTGCTTTGCAATAAGTGGCATTTTTGAAGATTTATACATGAACACGCAAAATCGTGTACAACGCACATGTGGACTATACATGTACTTACACTACTTCACCTATTTCCCTTTCAAAATAATTCATTTCAGCTTTGCTCAGTTAAGAACAGCAGCAATTCCAATAACAAAGGAAATTTCCTAAATATAGGTGGAATTAGGGCACAGACCTTATAAAAAAGCCATTCTGTTGAAATAAATTATATTTTTAAGTCTTCTTAAAATGTCTCATACTTAAGAGTTAATATGGGGTAAACTAAGTATGGACCAGCAATTCACTTTTTCCTCTTTTTAAATAACGAATTTCCATGATTAAAGCATACATACAATAAATATAAAACACCCATCATAAAGAAGTAACTATCAGTACTTTTGGTAGCTTCCATAAGCCTATTTCAAGTTTAGAATCCCCATCATTCTAAAGAGCACCTTGAATTTTAACCATTCCCTTATTATTCTGGTCTTGTCCTATTTGTTAGTGTTCCTATGGTATCCTTCTAGGACACCTTGCATTTTCACTTAATGTTTGAGTCAGCCCACGTTGATGCGTGTTTTTTTCACTGCTGTATTGTATTCTACTCTGTGAATTTATCCTGACATGTGTTTCTAATATTCTGTCATAAACAACACTGTTATAAACATGGATACGAAGGGTTTCTCTAGGCCTAGAAGTCTAGGGTATAAAGCTTGAAAGGTATTCTGGGTCGTTTTCATTTTACTAGACAACATTCAGTTCTTTTTCCTAAGTGGTTGTACTGAAATTCACTGTAAATTGAGCTATATTGTGAAACACTGAGCAAATGTGCTACTTAAAGCCTTTTGAATTTAATGCTAAAATCAAATACTTCTTAACAAGGTGTAAGTCAAAGCAATCCTCTTATCAGTAAACCAAGCAATAACTGAGGAGCCCGTGACTATTAGATCTGGTAGTTGTGTATTTGAACCACACCAAAAAAGTTGGGAAAACACAGCTTAGTAGACAATCACACACAGTATCTCAGTTCTTGAGAACAATGCAAGGGCCATGACTCGAAGCTGGGAAAAATCTGCTCACAAAGACATGTGAAGAAGCGGCGTCACAAATTTTTGTTGCAAAACAACTTTTTTTAAAGCAACTTTTTCGATTAAGAGGGACATGACGATTTGAGCCTCAGTATCTGGGAGGGCTTCCCGTTGAATCCTATCAACTTCCAACCCAGTAACCGTGCCACTACATCAGAATGTTCCAGCCAAACCGAAACGTTAATGCTTCAAGGCCTATTAGAGAAGAAAAACGACGGAAACGCTGAAACAAACAAAAAACTCCTCCCGCCCGCCCCACGACCAGAGGCCGCCAGCAAGACCGTCGCTTTGGATTCCACGGCGCTGCCTTCGAGTTAAAGGGCGACTACAGGTCATTTTTAAAATAAAATCTGCAAGCCAAGCCTCTCACAAGTCTCTCGTTTCAAACCCGGTTTCTGGTTCCGCGAACAGGTCAGTACTTTTGGTAGCTTCCATAAGCCTATTTCAAGTTTAGAATCCCCATCATTCTAAAGAGCACCTTGAATTTTAACCATTCCCTTATTATTCTGGTCTTGTCCTATTTGTTAGTGTTCCTATGGTATCCTTCTAGGACACCTTGCATTTTCACTTAATGTTTGAGTCAGCCCACGTTGATGCGTGTTTTTTTCACTGCTGTATTGTATTCTACTCTGTGAATTTATCCTGACATGTGTTTCTAATATTCTGTCATAAACAACACTGTTATAAACATGGATACGAAGGGTTTCTCTAGGCCTAGAAGTCTAGGGTATAAAGCTTGAAAGGTATTCTGGGTCGTTTTCATTTTACTAGACAACATTCAGTTCTTTTTCCTAAGTGGTTGTACTGAAATTCACTGTAAATTGAGCTATATTGTGAAACACTGAGCAAATGTGCTACTTAAAGCCTTTTGAATTTAATGCTAAAATCAAATACTTCTTAACAAGGTGTAAGTCAAAGCAATCCTCTTATCAGTAAACCAAGCAATAACTGAGGAGCCCGTGACTATTAGATCTGGTAGTTGTGTATTTGAACCACACCAAAAAAGTTGGGAAAACACAGCTTAGTAGACAATCACACACAGTATCTCAGTTCTTGAGAACAATGCAAGGGCCATGACTCGAAGCTGGGAAAAATCTGCTCACAAAGACATGTGAAGAAGCGGCGTCACAAATTTTTGTTGCAAAACAACTTTTTTTAAAGCAACTTTTTCGATTAAGAGGGACATGACGATTTGAGCCTCAGTATCTGGGAGGGCTTCCCGTTGAATCCTATCAACTTCCAACCCAGTAACCGTGCCACTACATCAGAATGTTCCAGCCAAACCGAAACGTTAATGCTTCAAGGCCTATTAGAGAAGAAAAACGACGGAAACGCTGAAACAAACAAAAAACTCCTCCCGCCCGCCCCACGACCAGAGGCCGCCAGCAAGACCGTCGCTTTGGATTCCACGGCGCTGCCTTCGAGTTAAAGGGCGACTACAGGTCATTTTTAAAATAAAATCTGCAAGCCAAGCCTCTCACAAGTCTCTCGTTTCAAACCCGGTTTCTGGTTCCGCGAACAGGGAAGCCATTTGGCGTCAGAAGCCTCTCCCAGGGCGAGCTCGGGGGCCGCCTCCGCTCTCTGCAAGGACCGCCGAGGCGCACGGATCGGCAGCCGCCCCGAAGGGAGCAGACCACCTGCTCACGTCGGCCGGGAGCGGAGGGGCCCCGGGCCGGCCAGGAGGCCAGCGTCCGGACCGCTCGGGCGCCCCGCGCCGCCTCGCCTGCCCGGCCGGGGGCGCCGCCGCCAGGCCGCGGTCGGCTCCGTCCTCCGCTCGCCGTAGGCCGCGGCCTCCTCCCGCCCGCCGCGCTGCCCAGGCCGTCCCTCTCCCCCGCGCCCTTACCCTCCGCGGTCCCGGTCCCGGTCCCGGTCCCCAAAGCCGCCTCCGCGCATGGTCCCAAACGGGTAGAGATCTGGGAGCGGGGCCCGGATGGCCGGGCTCGGGAGGGCCTGCGGCTCCGGTCTAGTAACGACCGATGGCGGCGGCGCCTCCGCTGTTGGGGCGGCGGCAGGCGCGGCGCTCTCTCGCTCCGACGCGCTGTCTCCCGTCGCAGACGCCACCGTCGCCGCCTCTCTCGTCGGAGACGGGAGCAACACACAGAGAATCGGGGCTATAAAAGCAAAGGGTAGGTTTGGCTACGCTCAAACCCGGCAGTGCCGCGGTTCAGGCGTCTCCTTCCTTCCCAGCGACTGCACAAAATGGCGGCCGGCGCCGAGACTGCTCCAGCTTAACGCTACGTACGTCGGAGACGGTACGTAAACAGCGTCTCGGAATAGCCCGAGGGCTTCGCGAAGCACTACGGGTATTCTTGGAAGCATTATACGTCAGTTGCGGAGGCGGGCGCACTTTGCGGTCGGTGGTAGAAAAACACGGTACGGATTGGGCGTAGAGTCCTCGCGCCTCCTGAACCAGAACTAGAGGTGGGGAGGGCAGGGGGAGAGCGACGTAACATTCTTTGCGTCGTTGGCCGGCCCACTATTGCGAAGATGCGCAGTGTGCGTAACGCATTCTGTTTAGAGAATAGAGGATTTTGCCGGGTTCCGTCACAGGACGGAAGCAGGGTCTGCTTGTACAAGTGGCTTTGCGAAACAATAACCGTCCTCCATATTGCAGGCGTCAAGTTTCAGGGTCTCTAGCGGCCAAAAGCCCAGGAGCGGCTTCGGGGGTCCTGGCCGGCGCTCCCAGACGGTCCTGCCAGGCCTCTGGTCCCGCCGCGCTGGGCCTGGCGAGACTGGCCGCGCTCCCCGGCGCCCTGTCCTACCCTTGGCGTCTGGCTGCGCTATCGCCGGCGGCCATGATGGAGGCGCCTCGTCCGTTCTTGGGGGAGCCGGTCAGGTGCCGGCGTCCCTGCTGAGTTAGAGCTCTGACCGCCTCGCTTGGTGCACAGTGCAGGATTTTCTGAACGGGATATTTACACTGTTCGCGGCTGAGCGCGGTGGACTAACGGCTGCAGTGTGGGTGGAGCCCCTCTTCAGGCAGAGCCGAGGCCCCGGGCCGCCTTTAAACGGTGCAGCTTCGGGAGCCCGGTGACTGGCCCTTAGCGCTCTCCCCAGACGATAAGGTTTCGTCTAAAAAGGGTGGCTTTCAGACACTGAAAAGGTGAAGGCCTGAGTGCATGTTTGTAAGCCAGCTAGGCTGCCGTCTGTCTCAGTTCTTTCTCAGGTTATTTCCTTCTCCCTGTCTGCTTCCTTCTCTGGAATTTCCAGTTGCACTAAAGCCTCACGAGCTTGCCCAGACGGCGTCACAGCATTGTCAGCTGCTAGGGCCCTTTGCACAGCAGCTCGCTGAACGACTCTTCTTTCTACAGAAGGGCGAAGGGAGTGAAGCCCCCATGGAGGGGGACGAATGGTGTTTGACCCTTTTCTGTGTGCTTCCCAAATAAGTGTAAGGAAAGGGCTTCCCAGGTGCGGCTAGTGGTAAAGAATCGGCCTGCCAGTGCAGGTGATGGAAGAGACGTGAGTTCCATCCCTGGGTGGGGAAGATTCCCTGGAGCAGGAAATGGCAGCCCACTCCAGTGCTCTTGCCTGGAGAATCCCATGGACAGAGGAGCCTAGCGGGCTACAGTTCAAGGAGGTGCAAAGAATCACACACGACTTAGTAGCAGGCAGCTTCATGACCAGGGAGATGTCACTTTGGCCATAGAGAAGGTGGACAGTCATGGATTTACATGGATCTACCGGTCCTCACACTGTGCCAGGCACTGTGGCACCGCAGAGAATAAATGAGCTCCTGCATCTGTGGTGCTTACGCTCTAGTGGGGAGATAGACAATAAATGTTTGTCAGGCAATTGCTGACTAAAACAAATTTAAAGCCCGGAAAAGAGATTGTGTGTGGTGCAGGGACGTGTACTTGTGAGAGTGTTTACATAGGCCGTCCTGGGAAGGCCTTCATGATGAAGTGACATTTAAAATAGGAATTTATTTTTATTTTTGGCTGCACTGGGTCTTCATTGCTAGGCACCGGCTTTCTCTAGTTGCCCCAAGTGAAGCTACTCTCTCTTGAGGGCTTAGCTGCCCCTCAGCATGTGGCGTGTTGGATGTTAGTTCTCTGACTAGAGCTTAAACTGGGTGTCCCTGCATTGCAAGGTGGATTCTTAACTGCTGGACCACCAGGGAAGTTCCATCATATAAATTCTCTTCTAAAATTGATAGGACTGAGAGATTTGTCCAGAATTTCACCCTCGCACTTTACAAACAAAAATATTATTTCTCTTCTCAAAATCTCAGGATGGACTTTGCCATGGATGTAAAAATCTCAGAGGTGACAAATAGAAGGACAATTAGAAACCTTAATATTGATGTGAAAGGAGTAACGACTTGGTAATATATCCTTTCTCAAATCAGAATTCTGGTTCTTAATGTTCAACAAAATAGAAGGAGCACTACATAGAATTTTCAGCAGATCCTTAAAAAATAATTTAAGATTACTAGATTTTTGCCATATAACTTGGAAGAAAGGTCAAATAATGGAGGGACATTACCATAAAAAAAATTCCAGTCTCACATACTGCATTATGTGATCAAAATTTCTCAGCACTAAATGGCTATAGAAAGGGAGGGAAAAAATTGTCAAAAGTAATATTTTTCCATGGATACTGCATCTATATTTTTTAGTCTCTATCTTATTAAATGATGCATTCCCATTGGACAGAGGAGCCTAGCGGGCTCATTCAGGAGGTGCAAAGAATCACACGACTTAGTAGCAGGCAGCTTCATGACCAGGGAGATGTCACTTTGGCCATAGAGAAGGTGGACAGTCATGGATTTACATGGATCTACCGGTCCTCACACTGTGCCAGGCACTGTGGCACCGCAGAGAATAAATGAGCTACTGCATCTGTGGTGCTTACGCTCTAGTGGGAGATAGACAATAAATGTTTGTCAGGCAATTGCTGACTAAAACAAATTTAAAGCCCGGAAAAGAGATTGTGTGTGGTGCAGGGACGTGTACTTGTGAGAGTGTTTACATAGGCCGTCCTGGGAAGGCCTTCATGATGAAGTGACATTTAAAATAGGAATTTATTTTTATTTTTGGCTGCACTGGGTCTTCATTGCTAGGCACCGGCTTTCTCTAGTTGCCCCAAGTGAAGCTACTCTCTCTTGAGGGCTTAGCTGCCCCTCAGCATGTGGCGTGTTGGATGTTAGTTCTCTGACTAGAGCTTAAACTGGGTGTCCCTGCATTGCAAGGTGGATTCTTAACTGCTGGACCACCAGGGAAGTTCCATCATATAAATTCTCTTCTAAAATTGATAGGACTGAGAGATTTGTCCAGAATTTCACCCTCGCACTTTACAAACAAAAATATTATTTCTCTTCTCAAAATCTCAGGATGGACTTTGCCATGGATGTAAAAATCTCAGAGGTGACAAATAGAAGGACAATTAGAAACCTTAATATTGATGTGAAAGGAGTAACGACTTGGTAATATATCCTTTCTCAAATCAGAATTCTGGTTCTTAATGTTCAACAAAATAGAAGGAGCACTACATAGAATTTTCAGCAGATCCTTAAAAAATAATTTAAGATTACTAGATTTTTGCCATATAACTTGGAAGAAAGGTCAAATAATGGAGGGACATTACCATAAAAAAAATTCCAGTCTCACATACTGCATTATGTGATCAAAATTTCTCAGCACTAAATGGCTATAGAAAGGGAGGGAAAAAATTGTCAAAAGTAATATTTTTCCATGGATACTGCATCTATATTTTTTAGTCTCTATCTTATTAAATGATGCATTCCCATTAAAAATTTTACTTTCTTTTTAATAGTTATTAAGAGTTGTATTAAGACTTTCCTGGTGGTCCAGTGGGTAAAGACACCACCTTGCAGTGCAAGGGGCGCCAGTTTGATCCTTGGCCTGGGAAGATCCC
Organism: Tragulus kanchil; assembly: GCA_022376925.1. Taxonomy (NCBI): domain Eukaryota; kingdom Metazoa; phylum Chordata; class Mammalia; order Artiodactyla; family Tragulidae; genus Tragulus; species Tragulus kanchil. Next base: position 179,655,071 of record JAIOJX010000004.1, on the reverse strand, counting down.
ATGTGCCGCAGAGTGGCTGGACCGATGTATCCAATTACCAAGCCAGCGCTCTGGAGCGAGAGAGGCCACTGCGATGGGAGGCCCACACAGGCCAAAGGAACAAAGATGGATGAAAATGGATGGACGAAAAACCAATAGAAGTGGCCAAACAAAATTATATATATATATATATATATATAAGCTTAATATACTTATATTGCTTTGCTTAATTGTGTTCCAATAATTGCAAGAACAATCCAAAAGAAATTTTAATACACAGAGAAATAAAATGAAGTGATATAAAAATATAGGATGAAATTCTGGAAAGAAAATAGGAGTTCAAAGAGAAAAGGGAGCTATATATTAATAAACTGTTAAACTCTTTTTATTTTTTATCTTTTTTTTTTTTTGCCTCTAAGTAATCATTCATATATCTTTATCCATCTTTGTTTTTATTCTTTGGCATATGTGGGCCTCCCATTGAAGTGGCCTCTCTCGTTGCAGAGCACCGGTCCAGAGCACTGGCTCGTAATTGGACACATGGGTCCAGCCGCTCCATGGCACGTGGATCGTCCCAGGCCAGGGATCGAACACATGCCCCTTGCACTGCAAGGTGGACTCTTTACCCACTGGACCACCAGGGAAGCCCCAAAATGTTCAACTCTTAAAGAATTTTCTTTTTTTTTTTTTTGCCACATGCAGGCCTGCAGGATCCTAGTTTCCCAACCTGTGATTGAAACCGTGCCCCTTGCAATGGAAGGTTGGAGTCCACCACTGGACCACTAGAGAAGTCCCTTATTTGTTTATTTTTAAAAGATGATGCTGGGGACTTCCCTGGTAGTCCAGTGGCTAAGACTTTATACTCTCAATGCAAAGGGTCCAGGTCTGATCCCTGGTTAGGGAACTAGATCCCACATGTTGCTCTTACACCACGACTAGAGAAGCCTGCGTGCCAAAGACCCCAGTACAGCCGAAATAAAATAAAAGATGATGTTGGTATCAAACTGCTATGGTATTTAAATTCCATCGGGACACATGTGAAAGAGTGATGTGACAGTTTCATTTTAAAATGTTAATATTTCAGCATATCATTTAAAACAATTTAAACTTAAATGTAAAAAGTTCAGACAGCAACCTAAAATATTTTTCAGATTTTTCTTAGCGAGTATGATTTGAAGGCCGTTAATCTAGAGAGGTGAACCCAGACCAGGGAGGGCCTGAGGGAGCTGGAGAGCTACTAAAGCAGCACTTTACTGTTCAGCCAAGTGTCACTGGGCAGAAATTTCAGCACAGAGGTGTTGATTATTGACTAATTGAAAGTGCATGTTAGTGACTTCTGTTTTAGAGAGGCATAGAAGAATGGAATCCCACATGTTTTTCAGTTTTGCTAGTTTGTGTCTTGCTCTCTATGACCTAAAGACCCAACTTTAGTTTCACAGTCTGACATTCAGGGTTTCCAAATTCTGCCTCCAACCTCTCACCACCTCCCTGCTTTAACAGATCTCCTCTATTCTCTACTCCACCCTCACCCCCCACCCCGCATTTCCCCCCAAGCTCTGTAATTTTAAAATTTTAATCCCTTTAGATGCTTGCAAATAGGAAAACTATTTGGAAAACAGGTCCACTTCTGCCCCTTACCCACACCTTGAAATCTTAGGGATGCGATCTGGCCTCTAGTACTTAGACACATTAATCACCACCTGAGAACGATACATATTTTTTTCTGTTCTCTTTATAGATAATGGGGCACTTGTTCAGTTCCTCCCCTCAACACACAACACACACGCTAGCTGAAAAAGAAGAGCTCAGACTGTACAGTCAGCTCACTAGGGGTGAAATAGAACTAAAGAGAATGACTCAGAGAATAGCATTATTAATGCTCTTGAAGGCTCTAAATGAGAAAGGGGCGATTATAATTAACAAGGTGTGATAAATACGACAGTCACACACACAAATGCTTGGCACTCTTGGAAAGTGCAGGATGATACATCCACAGTGCCCTTTGCCTTAACAAATGGACTTTTCTAATTAAGGTGGGAGAAGAAAACATTTTTTGGTGACGTAAAAAAACTGATACAGCTTCCCTAGCAGCTTTCTAAGTTAGGGAATCCTAGTAGCTGAAGCCTGGTTCTTTTGATGAATTTAGATGAATTTAAAGACTGGGTTGCCTCTAACCTTCTGAGATGGCCCACACTCTGCCTCTGGGGCATGTTTTGAGTGAGGCCATTCTTGCCTTTTGACATGGATCCATCCTGTCTATGGAATGTCTGTCTAAGTAAATACACTTTTTACCTATCACTTTGCATCCCACTGAATTCTTTCTGCGATGAGACACAACCTGAGCTTCAGTCCTGAGACCAGATGACTCTAATCTTAGTTTGTTAAAAATGGGTTTTTGATGAACTTCAGACTCCAGATGGACCATGTTCATTTGTTTAATCTCATGGTTCTGGAATCTGATTCTGGTTTTGAAACTGAGCAGGACCCTGCAGAGCTCTCAGGAACCGAGGCCGCCCTCCCACTGCCCCCCGACCCAGGTAGAGGATGGCGACTTCTGACTGAGCCCAAGATTCCTGGAACATGATCCTACTACCTACTCAGCAGTCAGAAGGAAGTCACCCACCCTGCAGCCTCACCCCAGATTTTGCCTAAAAACTCCTCCCCCAGAACCATGGGGGAGTTTGAGGGTTTTGAACATGAGCTGTCAATCTGTTTGCCTTGCCGGGCCTGGCAATAAATCTTTCTCTGCTCCAAAAATACAAAGCGAAATAAGACAGTGTTAAATGATGGGGAAGGGAGAGTAAAACCTGAGAACCAGATAAAATCAAAGTTTTGTGTGCAGAAAGTGGGGGAAAAGGCAATAAAGTAATGATTTTACCTTCAATAATTGTTGTTTGTTGAAAGCACCACAAGATCATGGTTAAGAACACAGGCTCTTGAGTCATCTTTTTTTGTTGTTCATTTGCTCAGTCGTGTCCCACTCTTTGCGACCCCATGGACCACAGCGTGCCAGGCTTCCCTGTCTTATTTCCCAGAGTTTGTTCAAACTCAGGTCCATTGAGTCGATGATGGCATCCAACCAAATCATCCCCTGCTGCCCTCTTCTCCTCCTACCCTCAACCTTTCCCAGCATCAGGGGCTTTTCCAATGAGTCATCTCTTTGAATCAGGTGGCCAAAGTATTGAAGCTTTCCCTTCAGCATCAGTCCTTCTAATGAATATTTAGGGTTGATTTCTTTTCTTTTTTTAAAAAAAATTTTTTAATGTATTTATTTGGTTGCACTGGGTCTTAGTTATGGTATGTGGGATCTAGTTCCCTGACCAGAGATCAAACCCAGGTCCCCAGCATTGAGAGCAAAGAGTCTTAGCTACTGGACCACCTGGGAAATCCAGGGTTGATTTCTTTTAGGATTGACTGGCTTGATCTCTTTCTGTCCAAGGAGCTCTCAAGAGTCTTGTCCAGCACCACAGTTCAAAAACATCAATTCTTCAGCACTCAGCCTTCCTTTATGTTTCAACTCTCACATCTGTACATGACTACTGGAAAAACCATAGCTTTGACAATACGGACCTTTGTCAGCAAAGTGATGGCTTTGCTTTTATTTTAGTTATTTTTTTGTGGTGTAGATATTTATTTATACCAATAGCACATAATCAGCATAAAATCTTTGCCTTTTAATACGCTGTCGAGGTTTGTCATCACTTTCCTTGCAAGGAGCAAGCATCTTTTAATTTCATGGTTGTAGTCACCATCTACAGTGATTTTGGAGTCCAAGAAAAGCAGATCTGTCACTGCTTCCACTTTTCCCCCTTCTGTTTGCCAGGAAGTGATGGGACCAATGCCAAGATCTTAGTTTTTATGAATGTTGAGTTTTAAGCCAGCTTTTTCACTCTCCTGTTTCACCCTCCTCAGGAGGCTCTTCAGTTCCTCTTCACTTTCTGCCATTAGAGTGGTGTCATCTGCATATCTAAGGTTGTTGCTGTTTTTCCTGGCATCTTGATTCCAGCTTGTGAGTCATCCAGCCTGGCATTTCCCATGAAGTGGGCTCAAGAGGGCTCAAGAGTTAAAGATCTGACCTGCCAGGACTGTTAGACTATGACTACTGGTGCTTGGGAGCCCCTGGGAGTCTCCTGAACTTCAGTAGGGCCTTGTCTTTGCTGGGGAATACAAACAAGTCTTTATTTTTCCTTGAAGAACAGGTGATTGGGATTCTTGGTTTGCTTTGGACAAGCATAAAGAGGAAAAGTCAGTCCTCAAAGGCTGGAGGGAAAGACTGCATGCTAAGTTGCTTCCGTTATGTCTGACTTTCTGCGACTCTAAGAACTGTAGCCTGCTGGACTCCTGTGTCCATGGGATTCTCCAGGCAAGAATACTGGAGTGGGTTGCCATGCCTTCCTCCAGGGGATCTTCCAACCCAGGAATTGAACCTGCATCTCTTAAATCTCATGCATTGACTGGTGGGTTCTTTACCAATAGCGCCACCTAGAAGCCTGGAGGGAGGGAATAAGTAGTTTGGTCTGTATGCTAAAACAGAGATCAAACACCTTAGCGAGAGCAAGAGTTAGAGAGGTGGGTTCTTATTTTTTAATAGATTACTTTGTGTTCTGAAGACAGATACAGCAGTGTTGATCACATATGGAGCTGAGTGGAGAGTCAGGAAAGCTGGCAGCATCCTGCTAAGAAATAGAATGGGAAGGAGGAAAATTGACCCCCAAAGCATATAATTATATTACAGCCAACTGTATTCGAGAAATAGACATAATAATGTGAAGAAAAACAAATTGGCACCAAAAAGTAAAACATAAGGACAAAGACAGTGAAAACATCAATAGGTCAGTTAAACACAAACTGGTGTCTCTAAGGTATTATATAGTGAGAAGGAAAGCATTAGTGTTTACATACTTTTGATCACAAAGGCAAAATACAGCTTGCACACATTTGGAGGAAACCAACTAGCATTAGAGTTACCTTCAATGAAGGACTGTGCCAGACAAGGACATCAATCCCAAATACACACACCACCTTCCTACCTGATCTGGATGTGGTTCATATTGGTACTGGGTAGAAATCAGTTGGGGTTGTATGCTTTTGTATACATATGTAATTCTAGACATGTATGTTTGAATTTTTATAGAAGTGCCGAAGCCCTGTTGTTTCCTCTTAAAATGGCTCCTACTCAGAGTAAAACAGGGGCTTCTCTGGTAGCTCAGGGATAAAGAACCCACCTGCTAATGCAAGAGAATTGAGTTCAGTCCCTGGGTCAGAAAGATTGCCCTGGAGGAGGGCAGAGCAACCCACTCCAATATTCTTGCCTGGGAAGTCCCTTGAACAGAGGAGCTTGGTGGGCTACAGCACGTGAGGCCACCAAGAGAGCACGAATGAGTGAGCACACAGGCACGTGCTCCGTAAAACACTTAACATGCACATATGGATGAATGCAGACAATGCAGTGGGCCACCAGAAGCCATGAATAGTTCAAATTTTATATCCAAGCAGCCTGATTCCGAGTTCACTCATCAAGCATATTTGGAGTCACGTGAACTCGTGCACTGAGGCAGTGGGTCGACTCTTCAGGTCAGTCTTCACATTTGGCTTGTTTGACATTATGTTCTAGTCTTCAATGTCACTGGCTTCCTGGTATACTCTTCCTAGCAGCTTGTGTACTTAGTCAGACTGAAGTTAATTTCTTTAGAAATTAGGGCTTCCCAGGTTGGACTAGTGGTAAAGAACTCGCCTACCAATGCAGGAGACGTAAGAGACCACGTGTTTGATCCCTGGGTAGGAAAGATCCCCCCAAGGAGGACATGGCAACCCACTCTAGTATTCATACCTGGAAAATCCCATGGACAGAGGAGATGCGCGGGCTTCAGTCCACAGGGTCTCGAAGCATCAGACATGACTGAAGTGACTGGGCATGCATGGGCCCAGGGCACTAAACATACTGAAGAGGAAGGCTGAAGGCCCGACCCTGAGGCATGGAACATTCACTACCATATGAAATCTCTTGGGAAAAAAATCCAACCAACTTTTCCAGGTTGAAACTCTTCTCTCTGGGTCTGTGCCAGACAAGGACATCAATCCCAAATACACACACCACCTTCCTACCTGATCTGGATGTGGTTCATATTGGTACTGGGTAGAAATCAGTTGGGGTTGTATGCTTTTGTATACATATGTAATTCTAGACATGTATGTTTGAATTTTTATAGAAGTGCCGAAGCCCTGTTGTTTCCTCTTAAAATGGCTCCTACTCAGAGTAAAACAGGGGCTTCTCTGGTAGCTCAGGGATAAAGAACCCACCTGCTAATGCAAGAGAATTGAGTTCAGTCCCTGGGTCAGAAAGATTGCCCTGGAGGAGGGCAGAGCAACCCACTCCAATATTCTTGCCTGGGAAGTCCCTTGAACAGAGGAGCTTGGTGGGCTACAGCACGTGAGGCCACCAAGAGAGCACGAATGAGTGAGCACACAGGCACGTGCTCCGTAAAACACTTAACATGCACATATGGATGAATGCAGACAATGCAGTGGGCCACCAGAAGCCATGAATAGTTCAAATTTTATATCCAAGCAGCCTGATTCCGAGTTCACTCATCAAGCATATTTGGAGTCACGTGAACTCGTGCACTGAGGCAGTGGGTCGACTCTTCAGGTCAGTCTTCACATTTGGCTTGTTTGACATTATGTTCTAGTCTTCAATGTCACTGGCTTCCTGGTATACTCTTCCTAGCAGCTTGTGTACTTAGTCAGACTGAAGTTAATTTCTTTAGAAATTAGGGCTTCCCAGGTTGGACTAGTGGTAAAGAACTCGCCTACCAATGCAGGAGACGTAAGAGACCACGTGTTTGATCCCTGGGTAGGAAAGATCCCCCCAAGGAGGACATGGCAACCCACTCTAGTATTCATACCTGGAAAATCCCATGGACAGAGGAGATGCGCGGGCTTCAGTCCACAGGGTCTCGAAGCATCAGACATGACTGAAGTGACTGGGCATGCATGGGCCCAGGGCACTAAACATACTGAAGAGGAAGGCTGAAGGCCCGACCCTGAGGCATGGAACATTCACTACCATATGAAATCTCTTGGGAAAAAAATCCAACCAACTTTTCCAGGTTGAAACTCTTCTCTCTGGGTCTGGCTTCAGACTTAACATAGCCTTATAAATGTTATTTAAATATTTAAATCATGTGTTTCTATTTAACTTCCCAAGAGTTTGTCTCACATCCCTGACCATATTGTAAGCCTTTGAAGACAAACTCTCCCCACCCCAAAGGGCTCAAAAGAGTACCCCGTAGAAGACTGTAGTACTGAGGACTTTTAAGAAAGCACATCTCCTGGTATTCAAGCCCTGGGGAAGTCCCCTCCCACAGTGACCCTGGACTTCTTATGTGATTTACTTTGTCCAGTAAGACACTAACAAGTGTAAGGCAAGTAGAGGCTTGCTAAACACTTGCCCTTTTGGAACCCAGCTGCCATGTAAATAAGCTCAGGCTAGACTACCTACTGTACAGCACATGGAATTCTGCTCAATGGTATGTGGCAGCCTGGATGGGAGAGGAGTTTGGGGGAGAACGGATACATGTATATGGAGAGCTGAGTCCCTTCGCTGTTCACCTGAAACTATTACAACATTGTTAACTGGCTATACTCTAGTACAAAAGAAAAAGATCAAAAAAATAATTTCTGTTGTTTAAGTCGTCTAGTTTGTAGTGCTTTATTATGGCAGCTTTAGCAAACTAATAGAAACCTACCCTCCGAGGAACAAGTTCCTATCTTTATTTGACATTTCTTCATTCATACGCATGATACAAACATAATCTCTCATAGGTTTGTCATCTATGACTTTGCCTTCTATTCCTCTTTTTATATTCAATCTCACACCAAATCTTGACTACCTGTTTGAACTGTCTATCCATTTCATTGTTACCACCCCAGGCCCATTCTTTATCACCTAACAATTGATTTATCATAACTTTCCTAAATTATCTCCCTGATGCCAGTATTACTTCCTTTATCTGTTTTCCACATCTCTATCAAATTAACCTTCCAACTCTTCCCCCAAAACCTAAAGCCTTTCCTTTTTCCAAACATCTCTATGACTGAAGTGACTGGGCATGCATGGGCCCAGGGCACTAAACATACTGAAGAGGAAGGCTGAAGGCCCGACCCTGAGGCATGGAACATTCACTACCATATGAAATCTCTTGGGAAAAAAATCCAACCAACTTTTCCAGGTTGAAACTCTTCTCTCTGGGTCTGGCTTCAGACTTAACATAGCCTTATAAATGTTATTTAAATATTTAAATCATGTGTTTCTATTTAACTTCCCAAGAGTTTGTCTCACATCCCTGACCATATTGTAAGCCTTTGAAGACAAACTCTCCCCACCCCAAAGGGCTCAAAAGAGTACCCCGTAGAAGACTGTAGTACTGAGGACTTTTAAGAAAGCACATCTCCTGGTATTCAAGCCCTGGGGAAGTCCCCTCCCACAGTGACCCTGGACTTCTTATGTGATTTACTTTGTCCAGTAAGACACTAACAAGTGTAAGGCAAGTAGAGGCTTGCTAAACACTTGCCCTTTTGGAACCCAGCTGCCATGTAAATAAGCTCAGGCTAGACTACCTACTGTACAGCACATGGAATTCTGCTCAATGGTATGTGGCAGCCTGGATGGGAGAGGAGTTTGGGGGAGAACGGATACATGTATATGGAGAGCTGAGTCCCTTCGCTGTTCACCTGAAACTATTACAACATTGTTAACTGGCTATACTCTAGTACAAAAGAAAAAGATCAAAAAAATAATTTCTGTTGTTTAAGTCGTCTAGTTTGTAGTGCTTTATTATGGCAGCTTTAGCAAACTAATAGAAACCTACCCTCCGAGGAACAAGTTCCTATCTTTATTTGACATTTCTTCATTCATACGCATGATACAAACATAATCTCTCATAGGTTTGTCATCTATGACTTTGCCTTCTATTCCTCTTTTTATATTCAATCTCACACCAAATCTTGACTACCTGTTTGAACTGTCTATCCATTTCATTGTTACCACCCCAGGCCCATTCTTTATCACCTAACAATTGATTTATCATAACTTTCCTAAATTATCTCCCTGATGCCAGTATTACTTCCTTTATCTGTTTTCCACATCTCTATCAAATTAACCTTCCAACTCTTCATGCCAAAAACCCTCAGAGCATACCTAAAGCCTTTCCTTTTTCCCTCTATAAAGCTTTCCCATTTCTCTGCCTGCCTTTGAGCCTCTACCAAAAGCAAATTAAGGTCACTGACTCTTGCTGTAGCAAATTCTGAATAAATAGCCTCTGTTCTCATTTGGTGGTTTTTGCTTGTTTCTACAGAATGAATAATCTATGCTTTTTCTAGTGGGATGTAAGTCTAGAGGTACAAGCAGCATCTGGGCTACATACTGTGTGGGGAGAGCCTGTGAAAGAACAATAGCAGCATGGAAATGAGCATAGTCGGAGATGGAGGCAGAGAAAAAAGCCCTGATGATTCTGTTTGACATCTTGGCTCCAGCCATGGGTGGCTAAACTCATCCGCTTTACTTCTGGACTATTCAGTCTCTTGAGCCAATTAATTCATATCTTGCATTGGCTACTGTGAGTTTCTATGACTTGCAACCAAAAGGGTCCTGATCAATAACATCTCTTTTTTGAGTTTCTCTCTCCCCCTTGGAATAGAAGCCAAAGCTATTTCAACAGTCAAATGGACAGGTAGGACTGGAAATCTTTGATAATGGGTGACAAATTGAACGTGGCCTAGAAAAGTTCAGTCAGCACTGCACAATCTGCTTTGCTTTCCCCAAATTGGGCCCCAACATTATAGGCTTTTTAGTTCACATTCAGATGCTCAGCTACTGTTCTCTAAATCAGGACATATCAGACTGACTGGATTCAGAGGTTGTAAGCCTTAGCCACGTGCCATGTTGAAACCAGCCTTCCCCACAGAACCCTTGTGTTAAGCCCTGGTTTCCACTTCTAACCAATGGGTAAATTCTTCTTGTCAGGGGGTACTCAGCCTAACCCAGAAAATTTTCCTGAATTTCAAATCTTGAGAGTTTTATTTCTTTCTTACCAAAAAACTCTAGGCTCCTAAACAAATTAGTCCATTCTCTCTCCAGGGCTTGGCATACCTATGAATCTCTTGGAAATGCTGTTTTTAATCCAGTAGCAAAACCTTCCCTTCTTCAGGAAAAAAAGTGTGTATTTATATTTGCACACTACAAAGAGCCACGTAAGTGGCTTTGCAGAATGTAGAGTGACTTTAACAACTTCTTATTCAGAGAGACAGCTTCTGAGATTTAAAAATAATGGTAAGGGCTTCCCTGGAGGTCCAGTGGGTAAGGACACCGCCTTGCAGTGTCCTTGCAGAGGCGCCGGTTTGATTCCTGGCCTGGGAGGATCCCACGTGCCGTGGAGCAGCTGGACCAGTGTGTCCAACTACTGAGCCAGAGCTCTCGAGTGCATGCGCCCAGAGCCGGTGCTCTGCAACGAGAGAGGTCACTTCGATGGGAGGCCCACACAGGCCAAAGAACAAGATAAATAAATGAAAGATCAACAGAAGTGCCTCCCTCCCCCAAAATGGTAAAATTAAAAAGCTCTTATTTTCCAGCACGCCACATTGAAAATGATTTCTGCTTGCCAAGTTGGTCTCTTTGTTTCTAAATCCCAGATTTACTTCTGGACTATTCAGTCTCTTGAGCCAATTAATTCATATCTTGCATTGGCTACTGTGAGTTTCTATGACTTGCAACCAAAAGGGTCCTGATCAATAACATCTCTTTTTGAGTTTCTCTCTCCCCCTTGGAATAGAAGCCAAAGCTATTTCAACAGTCAAATGGACAGGTAGGACTGGAAATCTTTGATAATGGGTGACAAATTGAACGTGGCCTAGAAAAGTTCAGTCAGCACTGCACAATCTGCTTTGCTTTCCCCAAATTGGGCCCCAACATTATAGGCTTTTTAGTTCACATTCAGATGCTCAGCTACTGTTCTCTAAATCAGGACATATCAGACTGACTGGATTCAGAGGTTGTAAGCCTTAGCCACGTGCCATGTTGAAACCAGCCTTCCCCACAGAACCCTTGTGTTAAGCCCTGGTTTCCACTTCTAACCAATGGGTAAATTCTTCTTGTCAGGGGGTACTCAGCCTAACCCAGAAAATTTTCCTGAATTTCAAATCTTGAGAGTTTTATTTCTTTCTTACCAAAAAACTCTAGGCTCCTAAACAAATTAGTCCATTCTCTCTCCAGGGCTTGGCATACCTATGAATCTCTTGGAAATGCTGTTTTTAATCCAGTAGCAAAACCTTCCCTTCTTCAGGAAAAAAAGTGTGTATTTATATTTGCACACTACAAAGAGCCACGTAAGTGGCTTTGCAGAATGTAGAGTGACTTTAACAACTTCTTATTCAGAGAGACAGCTTCTGAGATTTAAAAATAATGGTAAGGGCTTCCCTGGAGGTCCAGTGGGTAAGGACACCGCCTTGCAGTGTCCTTGCAGAGGCGCCGGTTTGATTCCTGGCCTGGGAGGATCCCACGTGCCGTGGAGCAGCTGGACCAGTGTGTCCAACTACTGAGCCAGAGCTCTCGAGTGCATGCGCCCAGAGCCGGTGCTCTGCAACGAGAGAGGTCACTTCGATGGGAGGCCCACACAGGCCAAAGAACAAGATAAATAAATGAAAGATCAACAGAAGTGCCTCCCTCCCCCAAAATGGTAAAATTAAAAAGCTCTTATTTTCCAGCACGCCACATTGAAAATGATTTCTGCTTGCCAAGTTGGTCTCTTTGTTTCTAAATCCCAGATTTTATGCCTCTGCAAAGATTATCCCACAGTTTAACCTTCCCTCTCCCATTTTTGGAATCACACACTCCAAATTATTTATTTAGTCATCTGCTCCCTAATCCTTTCATAAACATTAAGAGTTGCTTTTAACTAGTATACACATCCTTTGAGGGCAGGAACCATACTTTTGTAAATTGTTTAGACTTAACATTCAACATATAATTAGTGAATAAATGATTTAATGGATAATCAAATACCTTTTGTAACAAATGGTACTTTTAACACTTGAATTCTCATATAAGTGGATGTAATATAAGAAATTAATTCTGAGATCCATAAAGATTATCACTGTAAATATTATTAGTGTTTTAATTTATAAATATTTTTATTATACATACATTTTTAGGAACTAGATTTTACTTTTATTTAACACTTAGAAAAAACGATATTTTTTACACATTTATAAAATTAGTATCCAAAAATTTTACACTTCAATTAACTTTAATATTTTTTAAAAGATTTTGAATTCTTTACCCAAAACTTAAAATATAAAAATCATGCTATCTTGACTATCCAAAATTGTAAAATTCCTAATTACCTTTGTTTTTATCTTCCCAGTCAGAAGTACATTTTAAAAATAACTTCAATTTGTCTAAAAGTCAAATAGTTTAAAATTTAGCTTAATTGAATGTTTCTTTTCTCTTGCTGAAATTGTGAATTATAGTTTGATATCCTAAATAAAAAGATTTTTTTGTGTGTCCTGTAAATATTCTTCCCTTAACTATTTCCCCCCTTTGGAAGTTTATTCACTTCTGTTTCATGGGAAAGTTTCAGGAGAAAGGGACTTATCAGAGCTCTTAGATTTTCCATCTACTTAGTGGCTTACTTTGGAAAGCTAAAGTGAGGTACCCCTTCCCTAGGTAATTTTTAAAACATTTATTCATTCGTATATATATTTACATTCCTGAATTGACAATGTATAGTTATTATAAAATCAGAGACTTTAAAAATAAATATAAGATTTAAATCTCTTTGGCTGACTTTCCTTTAACAACATATGAAAAAAAAACAAACTCTTACTTCAAGATCTGAAATTTAAGACTGCTTTTCCATTTCTTCAGCTCCTAATAAGCACTAAGAAGCAATTTGCATCAATTCGCCACCTACTCCTTGGCATCCCCAATTCCTCCAGCCGTTATTGCGAAGGTGGCTTCATTTTCAGGCATCTCAGGGCTAACAGAATACAAGGGAACAGAAGTTTATAAAAAGCTCCATTGCTATAAATACTGTATTCATGTCACAGGCATCATATTCCTATTAGTCTGAGTCTCCAGAGACATGTGAGTTGGTACAGCTAAATGTGGACTACAGAATTGGCCACAAGTATTCTCAACTGTCACAAATATTTATTGAATAATTTCTATATGTAAGGTTTTTGATGTCAAGAAAAATTACCCTAAACTTGGAAACAGGCAAAAGGGATAACTGGGTGTTCTTACAGTGCATTGTGTAACCGACCTTTAGGAGCTTCTCTGATTCTAAATAGGTATGCAGCGTCTATAGTTCAATAACAAAAAAACCCAAGCAACCCAATTTAAAAATGGACAGAAGGGCTTCCCTGGTGGTCCAGTAGGTAAAGACACCACCTTGAAGTGCAAGGGGTGCTGGTTCGATCCCTGGCCTGGGAAGATCCCAAGTGCCGTGGAGCGGCTAGACCTGTGTGTCTAACTACCGAGCCAGCGCTCTGAAGTGCATGCACCCAGGGCCGGTGCTCTGCAACGAGAGAGGCCACTGCAGTGGGAGGCCCACACAGGCCAAAGAACAAAGATGGATGAAAATAAATAAATAAATGAAAGACCAATAGAAGTGGCCAAAAAAAAAAAAAAAAGACAGAAGACCTAAATAGACATTTCTCCAAAGAAGGCATACAGATGGCCAAAAGGCATATGAAAAGATGCTAATCATCACTGATTATTAGAGAAATGCAAATCAGAACTACAATGAAGAAGCACCTCCCAGTGGTCAGAATGGCCATCATTAAAAAGTTTATAAATAACAAATGTTAGAGGGGACTTGGAGAAAAGGGAATCCTCCTATACAGTTGGTGGGAATGCAAATTGGTGCAGCCAGTATGGAGGTTCCTTGAAGAACTAAGAGCTGCCATATGATCCTGAAGTCCCAGTCCTGGCCATATATACAGACAAAACTACAATTCAAAAAGAGACATGCATCTTTGTGCTCATAGCAGCACTGTTTACAATAGCCCAGACCTGGAAACAACCCAATGTCCATTGACAGATGTGTGTATATATATATACACACATACAGTGGAATATTAACTCAAACATAAAAAAATAAAATGTCATTTGCAGCAACATGGATGGATTTAGAGATTATCATACTAAGTGAAGAAAATCAGAAAGAGAAAGACAAATACCATATGATAACACTTATATGTAGAGTCTAAAATAAGACACAAATGAACATATGCACGAAATGAAACAGATCCACAGATATAGAGAACAGATTTGTGGTTGCCAAGGCAGGGTGGGGGAGGGAAGGAATGGGAGTTTGGGATTAAGATATGCAAACTATTATATCTAGAATGGGTAAATATCAAGGTTCTACTGTATAGCACAAACAACTATATTCAATATCCTCTGATGGACCATAGGAGCAATGAATATGAAAAAGAATATATGTATATGTGTAACTGAATCACTGCTATACAGCAGAAATTAATACACCTTTGTAAATAAAACTGTTAAAAAATTATAAGATAGGGCTTCCCCTGGTGGTCCAGTGGGTAAGGACACCACCTTGCAGTGCAAGGGGCGCTGGTTTGATCCCTGGCCTGGGAAGATCCCCCGTGCCACGGAGCGGTTGGACTGATGTGTCCAATCACCGAGCCGGAGCTCTGGAGCGCATGCGCCCAGAGCCAGCACTCTGCAACGACAGACGCCACTGCGATAGGAGGCCCACGGGAGCCAAAGAACAAAGACGGATGAAAATGGAGAAATGAAGGACCAATAGAAGTGGCCCGCCCGCTCCCCTCCCTCCCCAACCCAACCCCTGCCCAAAATAAATAAATAAATCTTTAAAAAAAAAAATTATAAGATAAATGGGTGTGCATCTTTCTATGACTAGACTAATGTAGGGAAAAACTGAATGAACTAAAAGATTCCACTGAATACCTTCAGTGGAAAAATAGACTGCCTAACATATCCTTCCAGGTTATCCAAATCTATTAGGTTACCTAACTGCCTGGGGCCTTGGTTTCTTCATGTGTTGTTGTTTAGTCTCTGTGTCCAACTCTTTTGGGACCCTATGGACTGTAGCCAGCTAGGCACGATTACAAGAGTGGGTTGGCATTTCTTTCTCCAGGGGATCTTCCCAGCACAAGGATCAAACCTGCGTCTCCTGCATTGGCAGGCAGACTCTTTACCAATGGGCCATGAGGCAAGTCCTTCCTCATCTGTAAATGAGGTTAATAATCTCTATGTTTTAAGATTGTCGTTTAGCTTCATGATCTTCTCGACCAAAAAGCTTTTTCTAAAGTCAAGGAGAATTCTTTGTGAGAAATCTTAAGGAACCAGAAAGAAAGGAGTACACGGGGCACAGAAGACTAAGTTTTGACCCTTTAAGTTCTGATCTGGTTTTGCTATTTTTATTTAAATTTATGGATATTTGACATAATAATTTCTGTGATCATTTTAATTATTCTTTGTTAAGTCTGCAGAACCCTAGATCTCTTAGGACTGTAAAACTACAGCAGTTCTTTGTTCCTACAAGTTTGGAAGACTTTACTAAATACACAAATGTTTGAACATGTAGACGGAGTTCATTCATATGTTCATTCAACAAGTAGCTATTGAGCTCTTGTTAGATGCCAAAACCACGCCAGGTGCTAGGGACATTAGTGAACCAGACTCAATCTCTGTCCTAAGGGAGATGTACGTTTAATCAGCTCAGAGTGAAAAATGTCTGGGAAAGTTCTAAGCACAGCAATCTGTCCAAGATACAGACCAAGAAATTTTAGTAAAAAGATGAAACAACCTTACTCTCCACTTAATTCAACAAAATTCATTTGTAACAAATTTCTAGAGATTGCTGAAGCTCCACAGAAGATAGCGCTTGCCTATGTATCATATTTTATAGGGACCAGTAATGAAAAGCAAAATGATCTGAATAAAAACCAGATAGAAGAACTTCCCTGGTAGCACAGTGAATAAGAACCCGCCTGCCAATGCAGGGGACCAGAGTTCAATCCCTGGTCTGGAATATTCCACATGCCAGAGAAACTAAGCCTGTGCATCACAACTACTGAGTCTGTGCTCTCGAGCTCATGAGCCACAGTTCCCAAAGTCCGAACACCCTAGGGCCCGTGTTCCACAATGAGAGAAGCCACCACAGTGAGAAATCCAGGCATCATAATGGAGTAGCCACCACTTGCTGTAACTAGCGAAAGTTCTGTGCACAGCAACAAAGATGCAGTGTAGCCAAAAGAAATCCAGATGGGGGAACTGCTTACTTAATATTTTTCAATTACAATACATAATCAGTACTATGATTCATAGCCAAAAACAGATTTAAAACTCATGTGATTTCTTTTTGGTTGATTTTTCCCTCCCTAGAGTAGAGAGTTATTACAAATCTTTACCTTGTTACCCACGACTGGCTAATCAGTCAGTCACAAATACTGTGCATCTGTTACGTCTGAGGCACTAAGAATACAGTGGTAAGCAAGAGAATAGTGTCCCCGTGCTCAGGGTATTTACTGTCTAGTGGGGATCACATATGTTACATAAATCATTATCAATGGAATGTAAGCTTCATGAGGTCAGGGCCTGTCTCTTTGTTTTGTTCACTGCTCTATCCCCAGCTGAAATGTAATAGGTTTCTCTAAAAACTCACTAAGCCTATAACTGCTCTTTTGTACTGTTTGATTTTATTTATTGATTTTTTACCATGTACATCAATTACCTTGTCAGAGTTTATCCATGTATTTGCACATGTGTGTATATACAATCCATATATACATGCATACATATATATAATACATACATGTACACACATGAGCTGACTCACTGGAAAGGACCCTGATGCTGGGAAAGATTGAAGGCGAAAGGAGAAGAGGGTGGCAAAGGATGAGGAGGTTAGATAGCATCACTGACTCAATGGACATGAATTTGATCAAACTCCCAGAGACAGCGAAGGACAGGGAAGTCTGGCGTGCTACAGTTCACGGGTTCGAAAAGAGCTGGACACAACTTAGCAACTGAACAACAAAAATAACTCATGTATGACTCCTTTTGAATTTGGACAGAAAACTCCAGTGCCTTCAGTTTCTATAGGAGAAGCTGAAGGTGACATGACCTTCCAGAACAGCCCAGCACCATCTTTGCAGAGAGACAGGAGAGGGGTAAGATGCATTACTATGTAAGTATTACAGGAATGGCAGGTTACTGCTTTTTTTTTTTTGGTGTAGAGGGGGCAGGGGTGGGGAGGGAGGGGAGCAGGCGGGCCACTTCTATTGGTCTTTCATTTGTCCATTTTCATCCGTCTTTGTTCTCTGGCCCGCGTGGGCCTCCCATTGCGGTGGCCCCTCTTGTCGCAGAGCACCGGCTCTGGGCGCATGCGCTCCAGAACTCCGGCTCGGTCATTGGACACATCGGTCCAGCCGCTCCGCGGCACGTGGAATCTTCCCAGGCCAGGGATCGATCCGGCACTGCAAGGCGGTGTCCTTACCCACTGGACCACCAGGGAAGCCTGGGTTACTGCTTTTTTAACAACAAAACCACCAGCCTCTTTCCAAGCTGCATACTTGCAAATCTTGAAAAGTTCGAGAAACATCTTTAGCCCCAGCCCCATGTCGGGCTCCAGTTTTGCAATTCATCTCTAAGTGGCTGAAACATTAGCTTTCTCACTCTAATGATCGTTTTCTTACTCAGAAACGATCATTTATTGGCTGCAGGGGCTAAAGGAGCTCTCTCAGATCACAGAGGGGCAGGAACTGGAGCCACAGTCTTGAAGCCCAACAATGCTACCGGCTGGGCCAGCCGCACCTCGGTGTGGAAGCCCAGCTCCAGCAGCACCTGTGTCTCCACCAGCCTCGGGGCTGTGACAAGAACTCGGAACTGACTAGGGGCTGCCCCTTCCATCTCAGCTTTTCCAGGCTCAGTCAAAGGTATGTCTCTTAAGGAACAGCCGCAGGAAGGGTGGGGGATCCCCTCCCCTGACAAAACCCTCAGAGATAAACAACAGATGGGCAAAAAAGGGGGAGGTCCACAGAGAAGGGTCAGCAACAATGCTCAGGAAGGGGCAGGTAATGCCTCCTCAATTCAAATTGCTTTAGGTTTGGTGCTGGTAAAATCTAAGCTTATAACTATTCATTAAATAAATAAAGGACTGTGAAAGAACAGAAGGTGTAATATAGAGCATTAGCCTAGCCTTTAAAGGTCAGGGAAATGTTCCTTGAGGAGGTGCTTGTTTAAACTGAAACCTGAAAAGAACACTGGCAGAGAGAAGAACATCCCTATCATGCACTGTACTTTTCCTGCATTTGCCTCACTTCAACTGGAATCAATTAATTCACTACTTACATTACTGTAAGCTTTGTAAGGTCAGGACCAAGCCTGACAACAAAATCCCTGAATCCCTAGAACCTAGTACATAGCAGGAGCTTCCCAATGAATTGAATACTTTTTGAGAACGAAAATTCAAGCACGTAGTGTCTGCCAGTGGAATAATTATAGCCTCTCAGGAGAAGTAATTCTATATACCACCACATGCACAAGAATCTGATTAAGAATAAAAAAATTTTACCTGTCATAAATCTTGGCAATTCTCAGTTCTCCTCTTCCCTTTCGCAGCTTATTCTTGTTGTTGAAGCATGAGCCAAGAATGTTTGGGCTGCCTGAAAACTGAATTCGAGAAACATCTTTAGCCCCAGCCCCATGTCGGGCTCCAGTTTTGCAATTCATCTCTAAGTGGCTGAAACATTAGCTTTCTCACTCTAATGATCGTTTTCTTACTCAGAAACGATCATTTATTGGCTGCAGGGGCTAAAGGAGCTCTCTCAGATCACAGAGGGGCAGGAACTGGAGCCACAGTCTTGAAGCCCAACAATGCTACCGGCTGGGCCAGCCGCACCTCGGTGTGGAAGCCCAGCTCCAGCAGCACCTGTGTCTCCACCAGCCTCGGGGCTGTGACAAGAACTCGGAACTGACTAGGGGCTGCCCCTTCCATCTCAGCTTTTCCAGGCTCAGTCAAAGGTATGTCTCTTAAGGAACAGCCGCAGGAAGGGTGGGGGATCCCCTCCCCTGACAAAACCCTCAGAGATAAACAACAGATGGGCAAAAAAGGGGGAGGTCCACAGAGAAGGGTCAGCAACAATGCTCAGGAAGGGGCAGGTAATGCCTCCTCAATTCAAATTGCTTTAGGTTTGGTGCTGGTAAAATCTAAGCTTATAACTATTCATTAAATAAATAAAGGACTGTGAAAGAACAGAAGGTGTAATATAGAGCATTAGCCTAGCCTTTAAAGGTCAGGGAAATGTTCCTTGAGGAGGTGCTTGTTTAAACTGAAACCTGAAAAGAACACTGGCAGAGAGAAGAACATCCCTATCATGCACTGTACTTTTCCTGCATTTGCCTCACTTCAACTGGAATCAATTAATTCACTACTTACATTACTGTAAGCTTTGTAAGGTCAGGACCAAGCCTGACAACAAAATCCCTGAATCCCTAGAACCTAGTACATAGCAGGAGCTTCCCAATGAATTGAATACTTTTTGAGAACGAAAATTCAAGCACGTAGTGTCTGCCAGTGGAATAATTATAGCCTCTCAGGAGAAGTAATTCTATATACCACCACATGCACAAGAATCTGATTAAGAATAAAAAAATTTTACCTGTCATAAATCTTGGCAATTCTCAGTTCTCCTCTTCCCTTTCGCAAGCTTATTCTTGTTGTTGAAGCATGAGCCAGAATGTGTCCCCCAATGGGTTTTTTGGGGTCTGCCTGAAAACTGAATTAACAGAACACCTTTTCAGGTTTCATAATATGGACTATATACAGCAATACCTGCAGTTACAAGGCAACTTTTCTATGGAGGATGACAAGAGATAGGACAGGTGTGTGTCCTAAACAAGCCAAGGCTTGTGTATAACTAGGGAATGGGCTAGGGTTTAGAGCTGCTATGTATCCCATTTCCAGTTCAGGCTTCTGGGATTCCTATGATAAACAGTCCATTTTTTGTTTGATTAAAAAAAAAACCACACACACACAAGGGTTTCCCTGATAGCTTAGCAGTTAAGACTTCACTTGCCAATGCAGGAGACATGGGTTTGATCCCTGACCCAGGAAGATCCCACATGCTGTGGAGCAACTAAGCCTGTGAGCCCCAACTATTGAGCCCACATGCCACAACTATTGAATCCCATGCGCCCTAGAGCCAGAGTTCCACAACAAGAGAAGTCACCGCAATAAGATGCCTGCTCACCACAACTAGAGAGTAGCCCCCATTCCCTGCAACTAGAGAAGAGCCTGCAACAGCAGTGAAAACCCAGAATAGCCAAAAATAAATAAAAATTTTAAAAAATCAAAAAAATAAATAAAACATTACTAATTTTTTTTAACATTTATTTTTTATTTATTTTCATCCATCTTTATTCTTTGGCCCGTGTGGGCCTTCCATTACAGTGATCTCTCTTGTTGCCGAGCACCAGCTTTAGGTGCATGCACTCCAGAGCACTGGCTCGTAATTGGACACACCGGCCCAGCCGTGCCATGGCACATGGTATCTTCCAGGGCCAGTGATAGAACCGGTGCCCCTTGGCACTGCAAGGCGGACCCTCTACCCACTGGACCTCCGGGGAAGCCCTAAGTAATTATTCTTTACAAAATACAAAGATTTAATTTATTTACTCATTCATTCATCAGAAGCATTTATTAATGGTCTACTGTGTGCCAAGTACTGTGCTAGCTTAATGAATAAGAAATACCCAACCCTTCTTCATGATGCTCTGCTGTAAATGGGAGCAGATTGAGACCCTCTTTCTTGTTCATTAACTGTACGTTGGAAGCCTTCAATGTTGTACTGGTTATAAATTTGAGAAGAATTTCAGAAATATCTTTATTGTTGATATCTAAAGTTTATTCTAAAATAGGATACAGAAAAGGTAAGTTCTTACCATGATCATACAGTTCAAAAATAAATTACGATTACAAGGTAGTTACAAATATTGACACTCTTGAGAGATATACGCATTAGGGGACTAATACTTATTCCAAAGGGAGATGATTTTGAATGAACTAAAGGGAAATAAGTGGTAGGATCTGCCAAGGTGCTAAGAAATCATTTAGAAAAGACAGCAAGGGGAGAAAAACATCCAGAAAATGATTCATAATGTAAGACGTTACACTTAATTAAAATAAAGCAACATAACCCAAGGGCCTTAGCTCTGGGAGAATATCAAACCAATTCAAATTTTACTTGCTCCATCAAAAACTTCAGGATTCTGTGTAGAATTTCATGTAGAATCTATGGCTCCTGACTTTTCTTGTAGATCACTAACACTTTGATAATTTAACAAAAGATATAACCCCTCCACTAGCAAAATGCACACATGTACACAGGCAAAAATTTTCATGTAAGTTTAGGGTATTCACAGTTCCTCCCCGCTCTGGCGTAGATGGGTATTAACAATAATAGTAATAACCAAGATTTAATGAGTCCTTACTATGTGGCAGACATTCTCCTAACTCATCTAATTATTTCTTTTTCCTTGGATTCCATATTTAGTAAACAACTGGATTAAAATGCCTTTGAAGAAGGTCTGCCTTCGAAGAGTGAATACCCTGGTCACAAAAACCTCAAATGAAGTTACATTTTTCTTTATCAGTAAACTGGCCCTCTGATCTTTTGTTGAGTCTCAAGAGTTTGATTAATGCGAGTCTACTCCTAAGAAATGGATTTCTTCTCAGTGAATGATCAAATCCAATCTCTGTCAGTAAGGCTAAGGACGCTGAACTCTGATCAACTCAGCAGGGTCATGGACACATCCCTGCAAAGCCTATCAAATGACTTCATGCTAACCTTTCCTCCAGCATCTAGAGCTTTAATGTGCTATGTGGTGTAAGAGCTTTAGAGTTTGACCTGGGTTCAAATTTTGGCTTATCAGGATCTCATGAAAAAATTGTTATTTGTTCACAGTGGCTGTTCAAAGTAGTCACTCAATCGTGTCCAACTCTTTGAGACCCCATGGACTGTAGCCCACCAAGCTCCTCTGTCCATGGAATTCTCCAGGCAAGAATACTGGAGTGGGTTGCCATTTCCTCCTCCAGGGGATCTTCCTGACTCTTGTACTGAACCTGGGTCTCCCACACTGCAGGCAGACTCCTTGCCATCTGAGCTACCAGAAAATGGAAGATAGTAACTGTATATAATGGTATAGTAGTTGTAAGAATAAAATGAAATAATTTAGATAAGCTTTAACCCAGTGACTGCAAGTATTATTTGCTTTCCTAATCCTGATCCACTTATTACCTATGTTACCCTGGGCTAATTATTTACCTTTATGAATCTGTTTCTTTAACTGTAAAATGGGAACCAAAAAAGCCCCTTACTTCTTAGGGCAATTGTGAAGATTAAAGATGTATTTAATATAACTCATTATGAGCCTGCTACATGCCAGGAACAATGCCAGATCATTTATAAAGCATTAGCTTTACCTTTACAGTAATCTTGGCACATAAGAGATACTCATTAAATGGAGACTCTTAGTATTTAATGATTCCGTTAAAAATACTCTTTTAGTAACATGTAAATCAAGACTTGTTTCTTAAAGTATCTTTGAACTTCTTGAGCATACTAACAATTATAAACATGTCTTGAGGTAAAGTACAAGAAAGTACAATACTATTCCACATTCCTTTAGAGGGCTTTAATTTACTTCTATTTCTGATCAAGTAAAAACAGCTGAGAAAACCACCCACATCCCTCCTTTAACCTATTCTCTTATTTCCCCTTCTCTTATACTATCTTTTCTTCTGTCCTCCCTTTCTCAGGGGGTGGAGGAGTATGATGAGAAGGAGGAAGAGATGGGGGTGGATATTAGGAATAAAGAGAGGCCAAGAAAGATTGTTTCATTTATTCCACTCTGGTTGAACAGGATACAGCATATTATGTTGTAAGACCCAGAACCTCTGATATTTCAACTGTAAATCAGGGTTCAGAGAACAGAGGGTTATGGTGATGACAGGGCAGGTGGTATTTTTCTGGGATGAAATAGGAAAAACAGCACAGTAAGGCTAAAAGAGCACCAACACTGAGGTCCAACATGCCTAGGTGTGAATTCTGGCTCCTGTTTTTTACTTGTGTGATGGAGCAAGTAGGAATTCTGAGCCTCTGTTTCCTCCTTCATAAATCAGGAGTAATAATAGTTTCTACCTCAAATACTGGCTGGCGTTGAGACCTTGAGGGAGCCGGGCAAGGGCGAACCTCAGGGACAACTGGTACTCTGGGTACTTTTGACTTGCTAAGAGGCAAACTTAAAGATATGTCCAGGAAGGAGGAGGATGTTTAGAGATTAGAGGAAGATAAAGAGAGAAGAGTACTACCAAAAGAGAAGAATTTTGGCGAAAAAGAAGAGATGGCTTTAAAAAAGGGGATATGTGGAGGGAGTTTTGTTAAATAACCACTCCCATCATTTCATCTCAAAATATACAGAGAAATCTATACATTGTTCAGATTTCTGAAGATATAAGTCTAGGTTTGGAGGTGGGGAGTGAGGTGGCAATATAATGAGACTAGCTTCATGGAACAGGAGGTCTAGGAAGCAAGCTGTGAAGTGGTGACATGAGAATTACATGAGATGGTATGTGAAAGCATTTGGCACGCGGTAAGCAGCCTATAAAATGCTCTTAATTTTGAGGGAGAGGAAAGTAAAACTCAAATAATTTAAATGTTGCACAAGATCAGCATGCTAGTGATCTTCATGTAATGTTTTTTTCTCTCTCATATTGCCTCTTAATTTATATTAATGATGTAGAATCAGTAAGTGACATTCTTAAAGAATAAACTGCACATTTACAGGACTGCAAATGTTCTAAAACTACCCACATTCCTTTAGAGGGCTTTAATTTACTTCTATTTCTGCAAGTAAAACAGCTGAGAAAACCACCCACATCCCTCCTTTAACCTATTCTCTTATTTCCCCTTCTCTTATACTATCTTTTCTTCTGTCCTCCCTTTCTCAGGGGGTGGAGGAGTATGATGAGAAGGAGGAAGAGATGGGGGTGGATATTAGGAATAAAGAGAGGCCAAGAAAGATTGTTTCATTTATTCCACTCTGGTTGAACAGGATACAGCATATTATGTTGTAAGACCCAGAACCTCTGATATTTCAACTGTAAATCAGGGTTCAGAGAACAGAGGGTTATGGTGATGACAGGGCAGGTGGTATTTTTCTGGGATGAAATAGGAAAAACAGCACAGTAAGGCTAAAAGAGCACC
The DNA here is from genome assembly GCA_022376925.1 of Tragulus kanchil. Taxonomy (NCBI): domain Eukaryota; kingdom Metazoa; phylum Chordata; class Mammalia; order Artiodactyla; family Tragulidae; genus Tragulus; species Tragulus kanchil. The sequence goes on along the minus strand of JAIOJX010000004.1, from coordinate 179,630,774 downwards.
AACACTGAGGTCCAACATGCCTAGGTGTGAATTCTGGCTCCTGTTTTTTACTTGTGTGATGGAGCAAGTAGGAATTCTGAGCCTCTGTTTCCTCCTTCATAAATCAGGAGTAATAATAGTTTCTACCTCAAATACTGGCTGGCGTTGAGACCTTGAGGGAGCCGGGCAAGGGCGAACCTCAGGGACAACTGGTACTCTGGGTACTTTTGACTTGCTAAGAGGCAAACTTAAAGATATGTCCAGGAAGGAGGAGGATGTTTAGAGATTAGAGGAAGATAAAGAGAGAAGAGTACTACCAAAAGAGAAGAATTTTGGCGAAAAAGAAGAGATGGCTTTAAAAAAGGGGATATGTGGAGGGAGTTTTGTTAAATAACCACTCCCATCATTTCATCTCAAAATATACAGAGAAATCTATACATTGTTCAGATTTCTGAAGATATAAGTCTAGGTTTGGAGGTGGGGAGTGAGGTGGCAATATAATGAGACTAGCTTCATGGAACAGGAGGTCTAGGAAGCAAGCTGTGAAGTGGTGACATGAGAATTACATGAGATGGTATGTGAAAGCATTTGGCACGCGGTAAGCAGCCTATAAAATGCTCTTAATTTTGAGGGAGAGGAAAGTAAAACTCAAATAATTTAAATGTTGCACAAGATCAGCATGCTAGTGATCTTCATGTAATGTTTTTTTCTCTCTCATATTGCCTCTTAATTTATATTAATGATGTAGAATCAGTAAGTGACATTCTTAAAGAATAAACTGCACATTTACAGGACTGCAAATGTTCTAACATGACTTTTTGTTTTAGGAAAAAAAAAACAAATGAAGTGGAGGGATATCATGGTCTTATTCGTTGCTTATCTGATTATTTACAGGCTGATATTCAGACTATTTACAGGCCTTCATCAGCTGGATCATTCTAGTCCTAAAATCTCTATCTGTGAGCCTTATCCAGGAATTATTGCTCTGCTACATCATATGGCAGCTCCTTGCCTCTATAATTTTGTTCCTTCTTAATACGATGTGCCATCAAGTATAATGCATGGGATATAAGCCTCAGTTATTATCAGTGTATTTGGGGACTCATACCAATTATAGTGATATTTCTCTGACAGGCTCCAGGAGAGCTGCAGCTTGGAGTTCCTTCATACTGAGAAACAAAGATATTTTTTTACGGGAAGTATTCTAATAGCATTTGGCATTCTTTAGTTTAAAACTGTTCTGTTTTCCTTTTTACTTTAGTTGTGGAAATTTATGTGCTTTATAGCACATGCATTTAATTTGTATTGTCATAATATTAATACCTTTTTGAATATACTAATTATAGTGAAACTTGATTCTGTATATCCTGGCTAGGTAGAGAAGATGCTGTCTCAAAGCAAATGCACCAAGCAAACATGCTAACCTTTGTTACCTTCTCTGGCTCTTCACCTAGCTTCCTTCATTATAAATCTCCTCTGCTCTCTGACTCTTCAATTATCTCCTTTCTGTCACTTCTCTATTTTTCTCTTACTGGAGTCAATTCAAAATGATTTGATTCTCTTCAAAACTTTTTACAAATATAAGAAAAGGAATCCTATCTGACCTAATTTCCACAGACTTCCTTTTCCTTCTAACTCTAGATCGACAGGTTTGGCCTCTTCAGTGTTCCCTCCCAACACCTGAAGAAAGAACATTGCTCTTTAACTTGTACTGTTTTATTTGAATGCAACCCACTTCCTCCCTCTGAGCCAATGAGTCATTTTCTCTTTTTAAAGTGAGCCTGAAAAATCTTCCATTTCTCTTCAGCTTAAAATTGTTCGCTTTGTGAAGTACTTCATGTCCTGTCTATGAAAGACACCCTAGAAAACAGAGAAGATTGCCCTAACCACTCAAGGACTACAGACCAAAAAAAAAAGGACTACAGACCTTTGCATGACCTACCAAGACTTCAAAATTTTAAGCTAAATGGACATCATATATATCTTATTCCTAATGGAGGCAAGGCACATAGTCTCTCTTGTTCATTAGTGAATTCCCACAATCTTGGTACCCAGTCTATTTTCAATAAATATATACTGAATGAATAAATGATTGATCTCTCCCTCTCCAGTCTTTTTAGTGTGTCTGGACTTTCCTGGTGGTTCAGTGGTTAGGACACGGGGGCTCAGATTTGATACCTTGAACAGGGAGCTAAGATTCCACATGCCTCACGATATGGCCAAAAAAACACCAAACCCAAGAAAAAAAAACTTTCTTAAAAACCTTTCACATAGTTAATACTTTTCACATTGTAATCTCTTGTAATTAAGTAGAAAATATTTGTAAAATGGTATTGAAAAGTGAGAGCTATATCAAACTTCAAAAGATGCAGCAATACTCATAGGATGAGTTCAGAAAATGCCTAAAGAGAAATAGATTCATTTCAGTACAAACAATATCATATCAAATATTTTCTAATATATATGTCAACAATTGATTTATTTGCTACCAAATGATGTAGTGACTCAGTTTTAAAGTAACAGGATTTTATATTGCAACCGTCAGAGTAAGAAGTGATTAAAGCAAAAATCTCCAGTGGGGAACTCTCTGGTGCTCCAGTGACTAGGACTTTGTGCTTCTAATTCAGAGAGCCTGGCTTTGATCCCTGATCAGGAAACTAGATCCCATATGTTGCAACTAAAAGCTTGCATGCCCAATGAAGATGGAAGATCCTGGGTGCCTCAACTAAGACCCAGTGCAGTCAATAAGTAAATAAGTAAAAGAATCTCCAATGGATGCTATAACCAATAGGTGCAGAACATGATACTTACACAAATCTCAAAGTATCACCCCCAATATTACCTACTAATTACAAAGAGGAAAAGGTCTTTTACACTGGAGAAATCTTTGAACACCACCTTAATCACATGATTAAACTTAATGTCACTAATAATAATGGGACAAACTGCCAGAGTTTGTATGGCATATACAAACTCTTGATATGACACATAGAAAATGTCATAACATCACTTAAATAGTTTTCCTGCCAAATGTGTTTAACATTTTAAAAATAATTTTTCCCCATCATGCCTCTTTTATTTTTATATTTATTTTAATCCATCTTTTATTCTTTGGCATGTGTGGGCCTCTCATTAAAGTGGCCTCTCTCACTGCAGAGCACTAACTCTGGGCATATGCGCTCCAGACCACTGGTTCCTAATTGGACACATCGGTCCAGTCACCCCGTGGCAGGTGGAATCTTCCTGGGCCAGGGATCAAACCAGTGCCCCTTGCACTGCAAGGCAGACTCTCTACGCACTGGATCACCAGGGAGCCCTGTGTTTAACATTTTAAATAATAAGAAAAAAAACCAACTCCATAATGAGAGACATTCTGGAAAGCAGTTGGTTTGTGTTCGTCAAAAATGTCACATGCTCCTAATGCAGGGGAGGTGGCAGGGTTCAATAATCCCTCATGCCAGTGGTGCAACAACAAAAAGACAAATCATAGGATGAGTTCAGAAAATGCCTAAAGAGAAATAGATTCATTTCAGTACAAACAATATCATATCAAATATTTTCTAATATATATGTCAACAATTGATTTATTTGCTACCAAATGATGTAGTGACTCAGTTTTAAAGTAACAGGATTTTATATTGCAACCGTCAGAGTAAGAAGTGATTAAAGCAAAAATCTCCAGTGGGGAACTCTCTGGTGCTCCAGTGACTAGGACTTTGTGCTTCTAATTCAGAGAGCCTGGCTTTGATCCCTGATCAGGAAACTAGATCCCATATGTTGCAACTAAAAGCTTGCATGCCCAATGAAGATGGAAGATCCTGGGTGCCTCAACTAAGACCCAGTGCAGTCAATAAGTAAATAAGTAAAAGAATCTCCAATGGATGCTATAACCAATAGGTGCAGAACATGATACTTACACAAATCTCAAAGTATCACCCCCAATATTACCTACTAATTACAAAGAGGAAAAGGTCTTTTACACTGGAGAAATCTTTGAACACCACCTTAATCACATGATTAAACTTAATGTCACTAATAATAATGGGACAAACTGCCAGAGTTTGTATGGCATATACAAACTCTTGATATGACACATAGAAAATGTCATAACATCACTTAAATAGTTTTCCTGCCAAATGTGTTTAACATTTTAAAAATAATTTTTCCCCATCATGCCTCTTTTATTTTTATATTTATTTTAATCCATCTTTTATTCTTTGGCATGTGTGGGCCTCTCATTAAAGTGGCCTCTCTCACTGCAGAGCACTAACTCTGGGCATATGCGCTCCAGACCACTGGTTCCTAATTGGACACATCGGTCCAGTCACCCCGTGGCAGGTGGAATCTTCCTGGGCCAGGGATCAAACCAGTGCCCCTTGCACTGCAAGGCAGACTCTCTACGCACTGGATCACCAGGGAGCCCTGTGTTTAACATTTTAAATAATAAGAAAAAAAACCAACTCCATAATGAGAGACATTCTGGAAAGCAGTTGGTTTGTGTTCGTCAAAAATGTCACATGCTCCTAATGCAGGGGAGGTGGCAGGGGTTCAATAATCCCTCATGCTGTGCGGTGCAACAACAAAAAAGTCAATGTCTGAAACATCCAACAGAGGTTGAGGAGCTGTTCTGATTAAAGGAAACACTAAAGAGACATGACAAGTACATCGAATGCATGATCCTTAATTGATCCTGAAGCAAAAACAAAACAAGAAACTGCCAAACTACAAAGGATGTTATTGGAACAACTGGAGACACTTGCATATAACTGTATATTAGATAATATATCTGCTAATTTTATTGTAGTTATGTAGGAGAATGTCCTTATTCTTAGAAGAGATACGTTGAAGTTTAAGAAGTCAGGTGTCATGATGTATGCAAATAATTCTCAATAGTTCAGGGAAAATAAAAATAGTAATAACTACAAAAAAAATAGTTCAGGGAAAAAACTCTCAAAGGGTTCACAAAATGTATGCATATATACATGTATATATAAGCTTGCGTGCATATGTAGTATACAGAGATTTTTACACATACATGCACACACACAAACACAGAGAAACAATGTGACAAAACATTAACAACTGATGAACCTAGAAAAACGATATCATTCGTGTGTTCACTGTGCTAGTCTTGCAACTTTTCTCTGACTAAAAATGATCTTAAATAAAAAGTCATTGAAAAGATCTTTTAAAGAGCAATACATAGATTCAGGGTTATTTTGACTGCTTATTCAGACACAGTGCTCACAATTTGTACGGTGGCAACCACTTGCTCTTCGGAGTCTGTTTCCCTGTCCTATTTTCACTCTCCTCATCTTTCTATTCACTGCCACCTTTCAAGCAGAAGCATCAATATATATGTTGCGTGCACAACTACTGCTGCAAGAAATGAATATGCCGAGTGTGGACTGAAATTCTGTTTCTTCAAATAGGAGACTTCTCTCACAGGGTCTCTTATAAATATATCTCATGTATATCCTGTAGAGAGCCTGCGTTTTTGTTTTTACGTTAACAGCTTATTGGTGCAATAGAAACCATTCATGTATCTGTGGTAAGAGAAGAAATCCCCACATCACTTCCTGCACATAACAAATGTCCCACTGCCAAAAGAAATCATTCATGTATCTTGAATATAAGTTTTCCCCTAAGATATTTTTCTTGTTGTTCTTCAATATCATTTTAATCCTAGGCAAAAAGGAACCCCAAATATCTCTGAAAATAGTTAAAATATCACTTTGTTTTATAAAGGATGAGAGACAAACCGATCTGGATAACAAATTTGCAATTATGAAGTAATATGCACTGTGCAAAACATGATATGTGACAGATCTGTGCCCGTAAGACTGATCATTTTGGAATTATTTCCTATTCTACACTCTAACCCTTTTGATATTAACTTTTGTGAAATACAAAAGCAGAATATTGGGGCTTACGTCATAGTTGCTCCTGGGTCAGCAGTCATTTGATTGGTCACAAACACAGCCACATTATATTCTGCGTCAAGAAATAAAATTAAGAAACTAAGAATGGCAATGTAAATATTAAAAGTTCATTTCTTAGATTTTAGAAATATTGGGCCATGAATTTCTTTATATATAAGATTACATTCCTGTATTTTTCACTGATAATATAATTATTATTATATTATCATGTACTTTATCATCTTAGAATCAGTTTATTGGTTTTAAAAGAGTTGCATTCCCATGAAGAAAATTTTATTTTTTTAGAAAATGGATTGCTTCCTGACATTATTCTGAGCTTTTCTGTAAATCCCACTCAGCAAACAGTCACAGATGCTATTCTGATATCATCATTTATTTTCAACATCTACCTTCTGAGATTTTTTGGAGTCGTGACAACATCTGGGCCAGTTTTTGCTGTCGTTCAGCCAACTCTCCACGACCACTGAAATCCACTCGGAAAAGTGCCATTATTGAATCAATGATCTGGGCAAGATTAATGAAAAATAAATAATGCAGTTGGAAATAGAAGGAAGGAGTCAATTTGAATTGGAATCAACCGAAGAAAGATAATACACTAAATAGTTATAGATTGAGCAATACTTAAAAGCTTGTACCAGTAGCTTAAAGATGCCAGCTTCTTCATGGAACTTTGCTGCTACATAATCAAGTAGCTCCATCTGATGTTCACCTAATGGGAAATACAGTAGAAGGATGTTATAAAAGCTAGAAACAGAGGCTAAGATCATGTATGTCCTTGAAATTGGGCAAAGACTGTCCTTGAAGAATTTTTGTTAATTATTTTTGACTTTATTAAATATGGTAGCATACATACCAAATGCTACCTTATCCAAAAAGAATGTTACTCTCCATTTCAAAGACAAAGAATAGGAAATGATTTGAGAGAATTTCAATGTCTATGGACTTGCCAGATGATAAAATTTGTGGACTAAGTTTGGAGAAAAGTAAAATAGAAATGAATAATGACAAAATAATAGATCAGTGCTGCCAACCTTAAAACAGCCCAAAGATCCAGTTGCATGGGTCTCTTACTAGTATATGCACGTGCATAAAGTACATTGTCCAGGACTGCATCATGGTCCACATTAAAGCGATCAGCAATGTTCCGAAGGCGATCCGGACGGCTGGAGTATGCCAAGATTAAGGATCCAATACATCAATTTCAAAAAGTTTAAACAACAACTACAAAGAATAATGCTATAAGTAAGTGTATTGCATGTTAAGTTACTTCAATTGTGTCTGAGTCTTTGTGACCCTGTGGACTGCCACCCACCAGGCTCCTCTTTTCATGGGATTCTTCAAGCAAGAATGCTTGGAGTGGGTTGCGATGCCCTCCTCCAGGGATCTTCCACCAGGCTGCATCTTATGTGGGTTTTTTGCTTCCTGACATTATTCTGAGCTTTTCTGTAAATCCCACTCAGCAAACAGTCACAGATGCTATTCTGATATCATCATTTATTTTCAACATCTACCTTCTGAGATTTTTTGGAGTCGTGACAACATCTGGGCCAGTTTTTGCTGTCGTTCAGCCAACTCTCCACGACCACTGAAATCCACTCGGAAAAGTGCCATTATTGAATCAATGATCTGGGCAAGATTAATGAAAAATAAATAATGCAGTTGGAAATAGAAGGAAGGAGTCAATTTGAATTGGAATCAACCAAGAAAGATAATACACTAAATAGTTATAGATTGAGCAATACTTAAAAGCTTGTACCAGTAGCTTAAAGATGCCAGCTTCTTCATGGAACTTTGCTGCTACATAATCAAGTAGCTCCATCTGATGTTCACCTAATGGGAAATACAGTAGAAGGATGTTATAAAAGCTAGAAACAGAGGCTAAGATCATGTATGTCCTTGAAATTGGGCAAAGACTGTCCTTGAAGAATTTTTGTTAATTATTTTTGACTTTATTAAATATGGTAGCATACATACCAAATGCTACCTTATCCAAAAAGAATGTTACTCTCCATTTCAAAGACAAAGAATAGGAAATGATTTGAGAGAATTTCAATGTCTATGGACTTGCCAGATGATAAAATTTGTGGACTAAGTTTGGAGAAAAGTAAAATAGAAATGAATAATGACAAAATAATAGATCAGTGCTGCCAACCTTAAAACAGCCCAAAGATCCAGTTGCATGGGTCTCTTACTAGTATATGCACGTGCATAAAGTACATTGTCCAGGACTGCATCATGGTCCACATTAAAGCGATCAGCAATGTTCCGAAGGCGATCCGGACGGCTGGAGTATGCCAAGATTAAGGATCCAATACATCAATTTCAAAAAGTTTAAACAACAACTACAAAGAATAATGCTATAAGTAAGTGTATTGCATGTTAAGTTACTTCAATTGTGTCTGAGTCTTTGTGACCCTGTGGACTGCCACCCACCAGGCTCCTCTTTTCATGGGATTCTTCAAGCAAGAATGCTTGGAGTGGGTTGCGATGCCCTCCTCCAGGGATCTTCCCGACCCAGAGATTGAATCTGCATCTTATGTCTCCTGCATTGGCAGGCGAGTTCTCTACCACTAGTGCCACCTGCGATGCCTAAAGAGAAGCAAAACACTGTACCTGCAAAGGTATTCTGGAGGATGCTAATAATCACCAACAATCTATCAGACTTTATTTTTCCTAAGTGCCCCAATTAATGAATATCTTAGGCAGTGATCAGAGTGACAGAAATAATGAGGCAGTGATGCATTTAAATATTAAATTATCTAATCTAAATAACAACCTTGGAAGTGAGTTGTCAGGGCCTATATTCCATTTTGCAAATGAGGACACTGACAGAGATTAGGCAAATGACCCAGGGTTATGAAGCAAATCAGTTACAAAAGAAAAAATTAGAAATTAAGATAGCTGAATCTCTTTTGTTCTCAGTTCTATAAAAATAGATCTCTTCTAGGAAGAAAATATCACTGAATTATAATTCAAGTCACTTCAAAGTGAATTCACTCTCTTCATAGTCCTCACTTGTTCAAGATGCAACAGTTCAATATACCACTGGTGGCTCAGATGGTAAGGAATCTGCCTGCAGTGCAGGAGACTCAAGTTTGGTCCCTGGGTCAGGAAATCCCTGCAGAAGGGAATGGATATCCACTCTGGTATTCTTGCTTGGAGAATCCCATGGATAGAGGAGCCTGGCAGGCTATAATTCATAGAACCACAAAGAATCAGATACAACTGAATAAGTAACACATACACACACATGTATACATGTATATGTACATGGGCTTCCTGCTGGCTCAGTGGAAGAATCCAACTGCTAACGCAGAGACGAAGGTTCAGCCCCTGGGTTGGGAAGATCCCTTGGAGAAGGAAATAGCAATCCACTCCAGTATCGTTGCATGGGTCTCTTACTAGTATATGCACGTGCATAAAGTACATTGTCCAGGACTGCATCATGGTCCACATTAAAGCGATCAGCAATGTTCCGAAGGCGATCCGGACGGCTGGAGTATGCCAAGATTAAGGATCCAATACATCAATTTCAAAAAGTTTAAACAACAACTACAAAGAATAATGCTATAAGTAAGTGTATTGCATGTTAAGTTACTTCAATTGTGTCTGAGTCTTTGTGACCCTGTGGACTGCCACCCACCAGGCTCCTCTTTTCATGGGATTCTTCAAGCAAGAATGCTTGGAGTGGGTTGCGATGCCCTCCTCCAGGGATCTTCCCGACCCAGAGATTGAATCTGCATCTTATGTCTCCTGCATTGGCAGGCGAGTTCTCTACCACTAGTGCCACCTGCGATGCCTAAAGAGAAGCAAAACACTGTACCTGCAAAGGTATTCTGGAGGATGCTAATAATCACCAACAATCTATCAGACTTTATTTTTCCTAAGTGCCCCAATTAATGAATATCTTAGGCAGTGATCAGAGTGACAGAAATAATGAGGCAGTGATGCATTTAAATATTAAATTATCTAATCTAAATAACAACCTTGGAAGTGAGTTGTCAGGGCCTATATTCCATTTTGCAAATGAGGACACTGACAGAGATTAGGCAAATGACCCAGGGTTATGAAGCAAATCAGTTACAAAAGAAAAAATTAGAAATTAAGATAGCTGAATCTCTTTTGTTCTCAGTTCTATAAAAATAGATCTCTTCTAGGAAGAAAATATCACTGAATTATAATTCAAGTCACTTCAAAGTGAATTCACTCTCTTCATAGTCCTCACTTGTTCAAGATGCAACAGTTCAATATACCACTGGTGGCTCAGATGGTAAGGAATCTGCCTGCAGTGCAGGAGACTCAAGTTTGATCCCTGGGTCAGGGAAATCCCCTGCAGAAGGGAATGGATATCCACTCTGGTATTCTTGCTTGGAGAATCCCATGGATAGAGGAGCCTGGCAGGCTATAATTCATAGAACCACAAAGAATCAGATACAACTGAATAAGTAACACATACACACACATGTATACATGTATATGTACATGGGCTTCCCTGCTGGCTCAGTGGAAGAATCCAACTGCTAACGCAGAGACGAAGGTTCAGCCCCTGGGTTGGGAAGATCCCTTGGAGAAGGAAATAGCAATCCACTCCAGTATCGTTGCCTAGGAAATCCTATGGACAGCAGAGCTTGGCGGGATATAGTCCATAGGGTTGCAAGAGTCAGGCATGATTTAGTGACTAAACAACCACAACAATATATGTATATATATATAATTGGATCACTTTGCTGTATACCTGAAACTCACAAGACATCACAACATTGAGAATCAATTATACTTCAATAAAAAAATAATTTAAAAAAAGATTTCAGAGGAAAAAGTTACTTGAGAACTGAAATAGCAACTGTTTCCCCTTGTTTTTTTCTCATTATTATTGATTTATAAGATAGTTATAAAAATGACGTATTTTAAGCAAATTCTATTTTATAGTAATAGTACTATGTCATATTATTATGTTAGCAGTTTGTTTAAACAAAAGGATTACAAAGTATTTTCTGTATCAATGAAGATAATCTTTCCTCCTGAGTAGCCACCTGCTCCTGGAAGTTGAGCTGTCACTAGAAAATAATTAAAAATTAATTTAACAAGAGTGAATAAACTTTGTACAAATGAACATACAAACTAACATGGAGTTTATGCTGGTTGCAACTCTCTAGCCATCTAGTAAAGAAAAATGATCCTTTAGTTTCTAAATAGTATGCTATATTCTAATATTACTAACCAGTAGTAAAATTATAAATATTCCTCTAGCATAATAATATTTCAGCAAAAAATGTCAGTATCTTTCACAATGGGAGATATTCATGAAATTTAGTTCTCCTAAAGAACAGAAATAGAACAAGGTCCTAACATGTAGCACAGGCAACTATATTTAATATCCTGTGATAAACCATAATAGAAAATAATGTATATATGGGCATAACTGAGGCACTTTGCTGTACAGCAGAGACTGGCACAATGTGTTTTTTTTTTAATTTTTTTTTCTTACAATGTGTTTTTTTAATAAAACATTTTTAAAAAGAGAACAGAGGTAGAATCTAAATATTATTTCTTCCTATAAGAAATAATCACAAATATAATTTATGCTATGCAACTCATTTAAGTAACTTTTCAATTAATGTATCTCAAAATTCTAAATGCATTTTATTTATATGTAGTATTAACACTAAAGAATTACTTTACATTAAGTACACAGATTATTTCGCTTATTTTTCAAAACAACCCTACATTTGGCACTATCATTATTCCTATTTTACTGAGGGGGACAATCTGAAAGGTGAAGCACCTTATCCAAGGTCACATAGCTACTGAGAGTAGAGTTATTCAGAGTCCAGAATCCCTTTACTAAACTCTTACCCGTGCTTTTTCTACTTAGGTCTGAGAAATGCAGTATAATGATTTTATGTAAAAGGAGGTATTTTTGTTTTAGAAACATTTGTTTTAAGTCGTTTTCAGTTGCAACCTTACTCTATGGAAAGTAAGAAAATCTAGGCCTCAATAGATTCTGTGATATTCTTACAAATACGAGATAGAAAAGACAGAATGAGAAAAATTGAGACCATGAATGAACACCTCTCTCCAACACATTCATATATTCATTTACCTCCTCCCTATTTCCATTCAGATGTTCAGAGTGCAGTACATACACCATGACCTCACACATCACACATTCAAAGACTAGCTCTGGTATCTGTAGAACCATGGGCAGTTTAAGTAATCTCTCTGAGCTTTAGTTTCCTTGCAAACTTGTTCAGATTATATGAGATTATGTAAAGTATCAGGCACAGAGTAGATTAATAATGATAGCTATGATTAGTATGACTGTTATTGCTATCCTTGGTGTTATATATCCTTACCACAGAGGGTATGAGAGAGTTGAGTTTTTCCAGTCCGAAATTCTGTGAAACATAGAAAAAAACCCACACATAGTTAATTTTTAGATATTTTCATAAAAAGTAAATATGGTCTCAGAGTACCAGTAGTAAAAAGAACTTTTTAAAGGTTTTCTTTTTCAGAACTGTCCTTTAGGTAATAAAGTAATTTAACCCAAATTTTCCTTAGGAATAATCATATAAATGAAAATGAAAGACTTCACCACAGGAAGGAGAGCTTGGGGTTCTCCCACTGATCTGAGATCCTCAAGGGGAATCCCAGGGGGATCCTCAGATCGGTGGTATCGCCTAGCTACCAACAAAAACAAATTCTCTTCAGAGAGAAACATCTCCACTATATCAATTTAGGCCTACTGAACTCCAACAGATTAAAATCAAGAAATATGTTCACGGGCTTCCCTTGTGGCTCAGTGGATGGGAACCCGTCTGCCAGTGCAGGAGACACAGGTTCGAGCCCTGATCCGGGAAGATCCTACATACCGCAGAGCAGCTAGACCCACACATCAACAGAGACCCAGCACAGCCAAAAATAAATAAATGAAAGGTTTTTTAAAAAAAAAAAAAAAGAAAGAAAGAAATATGTTCACAAAAATCAATAAATATACAAGAAGGTAAGCCATCAATCAAGGTGGGCTTCCCAGGTGGCTCAGTGGTGAAGAATCCACCTGCAATGCAGGAGATGCAGTTTGATCCCTGGGTTGGGAAGAACTCCTGAAGAGAATGGCAACCCACTCCAGAATTCTTGCCTGAGAAGTCCCAAGGATAGAGGAGCCTGGCAGACTACAGTCCATGGAGTCACAGAGTCAGATACAACTTAGCAACTAAACAACAAGTCTTTAAGACTGGGAGTCAACAGAAATAAAGATTTATTTCTCCAAGTCAGCAGAAACATCAACATTGAGTAAACAAATAAAAAAACAGATCTGGTTCTCTAAGGACTAAAAATACTGGAATTGTCAGGAAAGTACATAACATAGCTATGCATGAAATTTCCTTGCAATCTTGTTCAGATTATATGAGATTATGTAAAGTATCAGGCACAGAGTAGATTAATAATGATAGCTATGATTAGTATGACTGTTATTGCTATCCTTGGTGTTATATATCCTTACCACAGAGGGTATGAGAGAGTTGAGTTTTTCCAGTCCGAAATTCTGTGAAACATAGAAAAAAACCCACACATAGTTAATTTTTAGATATTTTCATAAAAAGTAAATATGGTCTCAGAGTACCAGTAGTAAAAAGAACTTTTTAAAGGTTTTCTTTTTCAGAACTGTCCTTTAGGTAATAAAGTAATTTAACCCAAATTTTCCTTAGGAATAATCATATAAATGAAAATGAAAGACTTCACCACAGGAAGGAGAGCTTGGGGTTCTCCCACTGATCTGAGATCCTCAAGGGGAATCCCAGGGGGATCCTCAGATCGGTGGTATCGCCTAGCTACCAACAAAAACAAATTCTCTTCAGAGAGAAACATCTCCACTATATCAATTTAGGCCTACTGAACTCCAACAGATTAAAATCAAGAAATATGTTCACGGGCTTCCCTTGTGGCTCAGTGGATGGGAACCCGTCTGCCAGTGCAGGAGACACAGGTTCGAGCCCTGATCCGGGAAGATCCTACATACCGCAGAGCAGCTAGACCCACACATCAACAGAGACCCAGCACAGCCAAAAATAAATAAATGAAAGGTTTTTTAAAAAAAAAAAAAAAGAAAGAAATATGTTCAGAAAAATAAATAAATATACAAGAAGGTAAGCCATCAATCAAGGTGGGCTTCCCAGGTGGCTCAGTGGTGAAGAATCCACCTGCAATGCAGGAGATGCAGTTTGATCCCTGGGTTGGGAAGAACTCCTGAAGAGAATGGCAACCCACTCCAGAATTCTTGCCTGAGAAGTCCCAAGGATAGAGGAGCCTGGCAGACTACAGTCCATGGAGTCACAGAGTCAGATACAACTTAGCAACTAAACAACAAGTCTTTAAGACTGGGAGTCAACAGAAATAAAGATTTATTTCTCCAAGTCAGCAGAAACATCAACATTGAGTAAACAAATAAAAAAACAGATCTGGTTCTCTAAGGACTAAAAATACTGGAATTGTCAGGAAAGTACATAACATAGCTATGCATGAAATTTCTTTCTTTTCTTTTTTTTGGCTGCATCATGAGGCCTGTGGAATTTTAGTTCACAAAGCCAGGTTCAAACCCAATCCCTTGACAGTGAGAACACAGTCCTAACCACCAGACTGCCAGGGAATTACTGACTTTTTTTTAAATAAAGGATACAATAAAGAGAAGATCTATTCTCTATGTTCCTGAAACATACATTTCTTAGAAATATTAATAATATTGTTCTTATACAATTACCTTCTGAAGGTATGAGAGAAAAAAAATCTCTTCTATAGGATTCAGAGATAAAATGATGAAAAACGCCAATGAAACTCATCAGTTAATGTTGGAAAATATTTTAATTGCAACCCAGAATAATCTTACATTATGGTAACTGATATTTAATCATAAGTTCCAAAACAAATACAATTTACTATTGATTAATTATATATATGAGTGTGTATATATGTATATATTTTTCATATAACAAAATATTAAGCTTCTACCTACCTCCAAAAGCTTCTGTGATTGACATGCTTTCAATTCCACCTCCTAGCAACTTACTAGAAATAGAAAGTAAGCTTCAGTAACAGGAACAGAAATAGAAATATCAAGAAAGGAGAAGGTGCTAATATCATTGGTATAATTTCTGTCTGTCCATATGCCTTTCTATCTATCCAACATAAACAGGGATTCTTGGTTGAACAAATGGCTTCCCACCTACTTAGATCACAGGTTATACTGTGATCAACAAAACAGTCTATAAGTCCTGCTGTTCCTACTCCTGTGTGCCAGCAGGAAAGGGGCTATGCAGACCTTATATTTCATTATTCTTCAGAACTGAACAGGGGTTTGAATAAATAGGTTTTAGTTATTAATTGTGTTTTTCATACTGTGCTGGCACTATCTTTCTAAAAGTCAACTGAATATCCAAATTTTTTAATGTACTGAGAAACACGAAAAATAGATGTTAGGAGAATCCAGTGATTGTCACCATGACTGACATATCTCACACAAGCCAAATTCTATGAAGAACATGTTAGAATAGAAAATATTCAAAAGATATGATAGGTAATGGTAGCAGTTAGAAAAATAACTGTCAGATTTTGACAGCATGCATTTAACTGGTAACTTACTGCTGCAGTGCATTTAGTACATATTCTTGATATGAAAAGACCTCAAGTTAAATAATCTCATTCATTCATTTAATACAACAAACACTAATTATAGGAATTGCGCTAAGATCTGGTAGGAGCACTTTAAAAATTTTTGTAGTTTGTATTAGCATGGCTTTTGGGACCTGGTCACAAATCAGACAGAGCTTTAGGATATGGATAATCTAACAGATTTACAAAAATCTTATGACATTTAGCTTTAGGAGTATGGCTAGTCTCTTCTATAGGATTCAGAGATAAAATGATGAAAAACGCCAATGAAACTCATCAGTTAATGTTGGAAAATATTTTAATTGCAACCCAGAATAATCTTACATTATGGTAACTGATATTTAATCATAAGTTCCAAAACAAATACAATTTACTATTGATTAATTATATATATGAGTGTGTATATATGTATATATTTTTCATATAACAAAATATTAAGCTTCTACCTACCTCCAAAAGCTTCTGTGATTGACATGCTTTCAATTCCACCTCCTAGCAACTTACTAGAAATAGAAAGTAAGCTTCAGTAACAGGAACAGAAATAGAAATATCAAGAAAGGAGAAGGTGCTAATATCATTGGTATAATTTCTGTCTGTCCATATGCCTTTCTATCTATCCAACATAAACAGGGATTCTTGGTTGAACAAATGGCTTCCCACCTACTTAGATCACAGGTTATACTGTGATCAACAAAACAGTCTATAAGTCCTGCTGTTCCTACTCCTGTGTGCCAGCAGGAAAGGGGCTATGCAGACCTTATATTTCATTATTCTTCAGAACTGAACAGGGGTTTGAATAAATAGGTTTTAGTTATTAATTGTGTTTTTCATACTGTGCTGGCACTATCTTTCTAAAAGTCAACTGAATATCCAAATTTTTTAATGTACTGAGAAACACGAAAAATAGATGTTAGGAGAATCCAGTGATTGTCACCATGACTGACATATCTCACACAAGCCAAATTCTATGAAGAACATGTTAGAATAGAAAATATTCAAAAGATATGATAGGTAATGGTAGCAGTTAGAAAAATAACTGTCAGATTTTGACAGCATGCATTTAACTGGTAACTTACTGCTGCAGTGCATTTAGTACATATTCTTGATATGAAAAGACCTCAAGTTAAATAATCTCATTCATTCATTTAATACAACAAACACTAATTATAGGAATTGCGCTAAGATCTGGTAGGAGCACTTTAAAAATTTTTGTAGTTTGTATTAGCATGGCTTTTGGGACATGGTCACAAATCAGACAGAGCTTTAGGATATGGATAATCTAACAGATTTACATTTATATAGTTTAAGAGAGTGGCTTAAATGTAAATTGAAGCAATGTTGGAAGTTATCCACAAATTTAGTGAGGGCTATGGACTTTAGTAAGAAAAAGAAAAAATCTAGATACTAATGTTCATAAACTGAATCTAAAGGACACGGTGGAGAGACTGCTCTGTTTGGAGGGCATGCACTTAGAGATTCTATAAGGCTACCGACTGTTAAAGGGAGCCTTACTGTCCCTCTTCATGCTGAGAAAAATCACCCTGAAAGGCTATAGCCCTGGAAAATCTCAGAGAAAATTTCTGGTGAATGACTATTCTAAAAAAAGGACCCCCAAATTTAACTGAAAGTTAAGTTGCTTGGGATAGCAGAATTGTTTCCTTGTGAAACAGGAAAATTTAGAATTAGGAATAAAAATGTTTTTAAATCTTAGGAGATTTAAAAATAGAGACAAAAATCAAATCCACAGATTACTATTTTCATATTAAATTTGGGAATAATCTGTGCATATTTGGTACTTGAGAACTTTCAAAGTTTAAAAGAATTTGACATTTTTATAATATAACACATTAGTCTGTAATTGATTAAATGATACAGATCTGCAATGTCTAAGTTGATAGCTAACTTTGTACACAGTATTTGAACATTTAAGAGTGTCTAAAACTCACTATGCTTATAAACTTAATTTATTAAATTATAGGGGCTTTCCTGGTGGCTCAGACCATAGAGAGTCTACCGGCAGTGTGTTAAATTTATAAAACATTCAGGTAATTGGAAAGAGTTTATAATTATACAAGTAAAGTTCTGAGGGGAAAAATAATAAATTTATAAATATAAACTAAAATATTCAAGGGAACTTGGTTAACCATATTAGAAAAGTTACCTTAAAATTAGCTGGATTTGGGCTTCCCTGGTGGCTCAGTGGTTAAGAATTCACCTGCCAATGCAAGAGACATGGATTCCAGGCCTGTCCTGGGAAGATCCCACATGCCTCGGAGCAACTAAGGCTGTGTGCCACAGCTATTGAGCCTGTGCTCCACAAGAAGAGAAACCACAACAGTGAGAAGCCCGTGCACCACAACTAGAGAGTAGCCCTCACTCACTGCAATTATAGAAAAGTCCATGCAACGAGGAAGATCCAGCACAGCTAAAGCTAAATGAATTTTTTAAAAAATTGCCAGATTTATAAATGGGCTTGCAGCTTAAGGAAAAACATATAACACTTAGGGAATTCTCTGGCTAAGCAGTGGTTAGGACTCTGGACACGGTGGAGAGACTGCTCTGTTTGGACATCTAGAGATTCTATAAGGCTACCGACTGTTAAAGGGAGCCTTACTGTCCCTCTTCATGCTGAGAAAAATCACCCTGAAAGGCTATAGCCCTGGAAAATCTCAGAGAAAATTTCTGGTGAATGACTATTCTAAAAAAAGGACCCCCAAATTTAACTGAAAGTTAAGTTGCTTGGGATAGCAGAATTGTTTCCTTGTGAAACAGGAAAATTTAGAATTAGGAATAAAAATGTTTTTAAATCTTAGGAGATTTAAAAATAGAGACAAAAATCAAATCCACAGATTACTATTTTCATATTAAATTTGGGAATAATCTGTGCATATTTGGTACTTGAGAACTTTCAAAGTTTAAAAGAATTTGACATTTTTATAATATAACACATTAGTCTGTAATTGATTAAATGATACAGATCTGCAATGTCTAAGTTGATAGCTAACTTTGTACACAGTATTTGAACATTTAAGAGTGTCTAAAACTCACTATGCTTATAAACTTAATTTATTAAATTATAGGGGCTTTCCTGGTGGCTCAGACCATAGAGAGTCTACCGGCAGTGTGTTAAATTTATAAAACATTCAGGTAATTGGAAAGAGTTTATAATTATACAAGTAAAGTTCTGAGGGGAAAAATAATAAATTTATAAATATAAACTAAAATATTCAAGGGAACTTGGTTAACCATATTAGAAAAGTTACCTTAAAATTAGCTGGATTTGGGCTTCCCTGGTGGCTCAGTGGTTAAGAATTCACCTGCCAATGCAAGAGACATGGATTCCAGGCCTGTCCTGGGAAGATCCCACATGCCTCGGAGCAACTAAGGCTGTGTGCCACAGCTATTGAGCCTGTGCTCCACAAGAAGAGAAACCACAACAGTGAGAAGCCCGTGCACCACAACTAGAGAGTAGCCCTCACTCACTGCAATTATAGAAAAGTCCATGCAACGAGGAAGATCCAGCACAGCTAAAGCTAAATGAATTTTTTAAAAAATTGCCAGATTTATAAATGGGCTTGCAGCTTAAGGAAAAAAAACATATAACACTTAGGGAATTCTCTGGCTAAGCAGTGGTTAGGACTCTGCACTTTCACTGCTGAGGGCTTGGATTCAATCCCTGGTTAGGGAACTAAGATCCCAAGGGCAAAAGAAAAAGAAAAAAATATGTAACATTTAAACAAATCAAATATTAATTTTAACTAAAAAATATAGCTCCTGAGTAATATTTTATGTACTCAAAACTCATTCAGGACACTGGAAAATTCACTATGATAATAATGTAAAAATAATATATACTATTTGTATATTAAGTAATAATATATAAGTAACAGCATATATTACTTAATAATATATAAGCAATATATAGAGTAATAATTTCTCTAAGCCAATTTTTTTAAAATGTCGTTTATTTATTTGTTTGGTTTGGCTGTGCTGATCTTTGCTGCTCCACTTGTTCTTTCTCTAGCTGCAGCAAGTGGGTGCTCGGGGTTTTCATTGCAGTAGCTTCCCTTGTTGCAGAGCATAGGTTCCAGACAATGTGAGCTCAGTAGTTGTAGTGTATGGACTTAGCTGATCTGTGTCATATGGGATCTTCCTGGATCAAACATGTGTCCCCTGCATTGGCAGGCAGATTCTTCACCACTGGACCACCAACGAAGTCCAGCCAGATGATTCTTAAACTATGATGTGGCCGGGCAACTGGAGAATATCAAGTCATCATTTCAATTAAGTTGTTTTGATCAACGTGATTTTGACCAATTTGTCTTTTTTAAAAAATATTATTTATTTTGGTTGTTTCAGTTGTGACATGTGGACTCTTCTTTGCAGCGTGAGGGCAGCATGTAGGATCTTGGTTCCTAACCAGATAACCATCCCCTGCTTTGGAAGGTGGATCTTACATGGCTACCAGGGAGCTATTGAGCCTGTGCTCCACAAGAAGAGAAACCACAACAGTGAGAAGCCCGTGCACCACAACTAGAGAGTAGCCTCACTCACTGCAATTATAGAAAAGTCCATGCAACGAGGAAGATCCAGCACAGCTAAAGCTAAATGAATTTTTTAAAAAATTGCCAGATTTATAAATGGGCTTGCAGCTTAAGGAAAAAAAACATATAACACTTAGGGAATTCTCTGGCTAAGCAGTGGTTAGGACTCTGCACTTTCACTGCTGAGGGCTTGGATTCAATCCCTGGTTAGGGAACTAAGATCCCAAGGGCAAAAGAAAAAGAAAAAAATATGTAACATTTAAACAAATCAAATATTAATTTTAACTAAAAAATATAGCTCCTGAGTAATATTTTATGTACTCAAAACTCATTCAGGACACTGGAAAATTCACTATGATAATAATGTAAAAATAATATATACTATTTGTATATTAAGTAATAATATATAAGTAACAGCATATATTACTTAATAATATATAAGCAATATATAGAGTAATAATTTCTCTAAGCCAATTTTTTTAAAATGTCGTTTATTTATTTGTTTGGTTTGGCTGTGCTGATCTTTGCTGCTCCACTTGTTCTTTCTCTAGCTGCAGCAAGTGGGTGCTCGGGGTTTTCATTGCAGTAGCTTCCCTTGTTGCAGAGCATAGGTTCCAGACAATGTGAGCTCAGTAGTTGTAGTGTATGGACTTAGCTGATCTGTGTCATATGGGATCTTCCTGGATCAAACATGTGTCCCCTGCATTGGCAGGCAGATTCTTCACCACTGGACCACCAACGAAGTCCAGCCAGATGATTCTTAAACTATGATGTGGCCGGGCAACTGGAGAATATCAAGTCATCATTTCAATTAAGTTGTTTTGATCAACGTGATTTTGACCAATTTGTCTTTTTTAAAAAATATTATTTATTTTGGTTGTTTCAGTTGTGACATGTGGACTCTTCTTTGCAGCGTGAGGGCAGCATGTAGGATCTTGGTTCCCTAACCAGGGATCAAGCCCACGTCCCCTGCTTTGGAAGGTGGATTCTTAACCACTGGACTACCAGGGAAGTAACTGACCAATTTGGAGTAATATTTCCAATAGACTTCCTTAGCTTTACTTGAACAAAATGTTCTTAGATTTTAAAAATCTGAAGCAACGGTAGGTTAAAGAGGTATTTTATTTCACTGCAGGAATTCAGCTCCTTTAATAAAATGTGTAAATCTCCAAGAGAAACAGAGTTTATTGCACTTCCTCCAACATATTTTACTCACTATTTGTTTATCATTCAATTAGTCATTCCACACATATTTACTGAACACCTAATCTGTGCCAGAGACTGCTTTATGCACCTGGAGTAATGTGTGTATGTACTCAGTGCTCAGTTGTGTCCAACTGGAGTAAAGCAAAGAACAAAACAGACAGATCCATCACTTTGTGGAGCTTACATTCCAATGATAAAACAGACAATAAACATGAGTAAGTAAAATATATGGTACACCAGATGTTGTTGAATGGTATGGATATAAATTAGATCTGGAAAGGCATAAGATGCACAGAGGATGAAGGTGGGAAGTTTTCAATTAAATTTTCAAATAAAGTGATCATTAGAAGGCCCTAATTAGACATGGACATTTTAGCAAAGACATGAAAAATTTGATAGCAAGGCATGTATATAATGAGGAAAGACTGTTCCAGGCAGGGGAATGCTAAGTACAAAGGCCCTGATGTGGCAATGTGTCTGGCATTTTCTACGAATAGCGAAAAAGTTAGCGTAGTGGGTATACAGTAAACCAGAAGACAAACAAGAGCTTAGATTTGATACTAGAGAGGAGTTTTGGCTTTTGCTCTGAGTGAGCTGGGGTCATTAGGGTGTTTTGGACTTTGAGAGAGTAGTTATTGGCTTTCTGACTCTGAGTGAGTCTGGCAGTATTAGGGATCAAGTCATCATTTCAATTAAGTTGTTTTGATCAACGTGATTTTGACCAATTTGTCTTTTTAAAAATATTATTTATTTTGGTTGTTTCAGTTGTGACATGTGGACTCTTCTTTGCAGCGTGAGGGCAGCATGTAGGATCTTGGTTCCCTAACCAGGGATCAAGCCCACGCCCCTGCTTTGGAAGGTGGATTCGTAACCACTGGACTACCAGGGAAGTAACTGACCAATTTGGAGTAATATTTCCAATAGACTTCCTTAGCTTTACTTGAACAAAATGTTCTTAGATTTTAAAAATCTGAAGCAACGGTAGGTTAAAGAGGTATTTTATTTCACTGCAGGAATTCAGCTCCTTTAATAAAATGTGTAAATCTCCAAGAGAAACAGAGTTTATTGCACTTCCTCCAACATATTTTACTCACTATTTGTTTATCATTCAATTAGTCATTCCACACATATTTACTGAACACCTAATCTGTGCCAGAGACTGCTTTATGCACCTGGAGTAATGTGTGTATGTACTCAGTGCTCAGTTGTGTCCAACTGGAGTAAAGCAAAGAACAAAACAGACAGATCCATCACTTTGTGGAGCTTACATTCCAATGATAAAACAGACAATAAACATGAGTAAGTAAAATATATGGTACACCAGATGTTGTTGAATGGTATGGATATAAATTAGATCTGGAAAGGCATAAGATGCACAGAGGATGAAGGTGGGAAGTTTTCAATTAAATTTTCAAATAAAGTGATCATTAGAAGGCCCTAATTAGACATGGACATTTTAGCAAAGACATGAAAAATTTGATAGCAAGGCATGTATATAATGAGGAAAGACTGTTCCAGGCAGGGGAATGCTAAGTACAAAGGCCCTGATGTGGCAATGTGTCTGGCATTTTCTACGAATAGCGAAAAAGTTAGCGTAGTGGGTATACAGTAAACCAGAAGACAAACAAGAGCTTAGATTTGATACTAGAGAGGAGTTTTGGCTTTTGCTCTGAGTGAGCTGGCGAGTCATTAGGGTGTTTTGGACAGAGGAGTGTTATGATCTGACTTGTGAGTTAGAAATATTATTCAGGGGCTTCCCTGGTGGCTCAGTGGTAAAGAATCCACCTACCGATGCAGGAGACATGAGCTCAATTCCTCATTCAAGAAGGTCCCACTTGGATGTGGGGGGGAGGGTATGCATATGACTAATCTGGGATCACACCTATCTGTAAACAACAAAACTCTGTAAAAGTAAAATAAAAATTAAAAAAAGAAAAAGAAGGTCCCACTTGAAGGGGAGCAACTAAGCCCATGTGCCACAAGTTAAAACTGCTTATGCTGAAGACTAAAACAACACTGGATTATTTCTTCTAAAATATTCACTCTAACAACTGATTTTTAAAAAATATTTATGTATCTGGTTGTGCCAGGTCTCAGTTGAGGCAAACAGGATCTATGATTCTCCATGCAGCATGTGGGTTCTTTTAATTAGTTGTGGCATATAGTTCCCTAAGCAGGGATAGAACCTGAGCCCCTGGGTCCCCTGCATTGGGAGCTTGGGGTACTAGCCCCTGGACCACCAGAGAAGTCCTTAACAACTGATTTTTAAGTAAAACCAAAAGTGAAATGGAATTTCCTTGATCAATGGAGAAGAAAAAGGAATTGAAAAGTTAAACTGATTTTTTTAATGGTTAGCTGATTAACACAGACTGATTCGGCAACTACTTATACTTTGGAATTTGTTGTAATAAATGTAATCCTGTTTTTACAAGAAGTCTAGAATTTATTTGCTTCAGTTGCCATTTGAGAGGGTGAATTTTTACCAAGTAAGAAGTTATTTCTATGGCTTATAGTCAAAATAACAACCTGGATAAATAAAAATAAAGACTCTCAGTCATGTCCAACTCTTTGCGACCCAGAGATAAGCCACAGAATTCTCCAGGCAAGAATACTGGAGTGGATAGCCTATCCCTTCTCCAGGGGATCTTTCCAACCCAGGAACTGAACCTATGTCTCCTGCATTGCAGGTGGATTCTTTACCAGCTGAGCTACAAGGGAAGCTTGTATTATTCCAAAGATTGTTCTTAGTGATTATAAAAAATATGAAATACATACTCAAATTCCTGGCTCCCAGTGGTGATATGGAAAACCATCTTCCTCTTCTCACTATACTCAAATGCAGTCAGGAAACCTGGCTCCTACAGAAAGACAAAAGGAAAGGTTCAAAAAAGGTGCAAGATGAAGAGTTTAATTTCAAATGCTACCAAAAACTATGTACTTGAATAGTAGTGTCATCATTTGCTATAAGCTACAGTTTATTTGTCTTTGGAAGGCAGCACAGGTCATGGTTAAGAACACAGGCTCTTGAGCCACTCTACCAAGGTTCAAAATATGTCTCTAATACTTATTAGTTGTATGATGTGGGGCAAACTACCTAATCTTGCTGTACGTCAGCTTCCTCTTTTGGGTCACATGGGATAACAGTACTCTTACAGGGGAGCTGTAAAGATTAAATGAGATGGGACTTCCCTGATGGTCCAGTGGCTAGGACTCCATGCCTCCAATGCAGGATGCCTGGGTTCAATCCCTGGTCAGGGAACTAGATCCCACATTCAACTAAAACATCCCACATGGTACAACTAAGACCCAGTGCGACCAAATAAATAAATAAATATTTAAGAAGAAGATTAAATGAGGTATATTTATGACATAAAGCAGAAAGGTACTTTACTAAGTGATTCAGTTGATTTCATTCAATGAACCTGGCCCTCTGTGTTCTTTATTGGTTACTCCAGTATGATTCTGATACATACTATGAAATTAACTTTCTCTGTTTCTGTCTCTCCCTCTATGTATCAATCACTTTCTCTAAGAATAAACAGTTTTAGTTATGAAAGGGTAATACTCTTGTGCATTTGTGGGTACATGAGAAGAAGAGAGATTCTTCTCTTTGATAATAGAGTTATTTTCCAAAGGAAAGAACATTGATGCCTAGGAGCTATAAAGGAGCAGTTCCCCCAAACCTGGGTACTGTGCTAGGGCTTTATTAGACATCCTGGCAGTTACAGAACTGCCTTGTGGGTATACAGCCCAAGAATACTCAGAAATAGAGCAACTGAGCTATGTTCTGAGCAGTTTATTTGGGTGGGTACTCTCCAAGTTGAAGACCACACTGCCACTTGCATCTGGAAGGAAACCAGGTGACTATCCTTAAAGAGAGTTTCTAGGACTTGGTAGGAATGAGACCCTCACAATGCATGTGGAAATCAAGAAGCTTGCTCTTCTGCAAAGAGGAGACTTTGTCTTTCTGCACAATTTTTATTTCCAAAGGCATGTCTTGTGGCCTCTCAGTGGTGATATGGAAAACCATCTTCCTCTTCTCACTATACTCAAATGCAGTCAGGAAACCTGGCTCCTACAGAAAGACAAAAGGAAAGGTTCAAAAAAGGTGCAAGATGAAGAGTTTAATTTCAAATGCTACCAAAAACTATGTACTTGAATAGTAGTGTCATCATTTGCTATAAGCTACAGTTTATTTGTCTTTGGAAGGCAGCACAGGTCATGGTTAAGAACACAGGCTCTTGAGCCACTCTACCAAGGTTCAAAATATGTCTCTAATACTTATTAGTTGTATGATGTGGGGCAAACTACCTAATCTTGCTGTACGTCAGCTTCCTCTTTTGGGTCACATGGGATAACAGTACTCTTACAGGGGAGCTGTAAAGATTAAATGAGATGGGACTTCCCTGATGGTCCAGTGGCTAGGACTCCATGCCTCCAATGCAGGATGCCTGGGTTCAATCCCTGGTCAGGGAACTAGATCCCACATTCAACTAAAACATCCCACATGGTACAACTAAGACCCAGTGCGACCAAATAAATAAATAAATATTTAAGAAGAAGATTAAATGAGGTATATTTATGACATAAAGCAGAAAGGTACTTTACTAAGTGATTCAGTTGATTTCATTCAATGAACCTGGCCCTCTGTGTTCTTTATTGGTTACTCCAGTATGATTCTGATACATACTATGAAATTAACTTTCTCTGTTTCTGTCTCTCCCTCTATGTATCAATCACTTTCTCTAAGAATAAACAGTTTTAGTTATGAAAGGGTAATACTCTTGTGCATTTGTGGGTACATGAGAAGAAGAGAGATTCTTCTCTTTGATAATAGAGTTATTTTCCAAAGGAAAGAACATTGATGCCTAGGAGCTATAAAGGAGCAGTTCCCCCAAACCTGGGTACTGTGCTAGGGCTTTATTAGACATCCTGGCAGTTACAGAACTGCCTTGTGGGTATACAGCCCAAGAATACTCAGAAATAGAGCAACTGAGCTATGTTCTGAGCAGTTTATTTGGGTGGGTACTCTCCAAGTTGAAGACCACACTGCCACTTGCATCTGGAAGGAAACCAGGTGACTATCCTTAAAGAGAGTTTCTAGGACTTGGTAGGAATGAGACCCTCACAATGCATGTGGAAATCAAGAAGCTTGCTCTTCTGCAAAGAGGGAGACTTTGTCTTTCTGCACATTTTTATTTCCAGAACTGGTGGCTCCTGTGGCCCCCAAAAGCTCTACACAAAAAGCCTGGATCAAAGGCCTGTCTTGGGTCAAAGGCATGTCTTTTTGCTTGGAGCCTCTCAGCGGCATAGGCCTCTTACGGTCTGTGGGCCCAGGTACAAAATACAGGTTTCACTTGGCTTTATCCTCAGGTACCTCAGTGAGCACATTCTTGGTCATACTAATTGCACACATGTAGAACCAGCCACTGTTGGTCTTTTTCAAATGCAGTGTTCTCTTATCAAATGCCTATAACCAGGAAAGAACAATTCCTTTTGCGCTGAGTGCTTCACAATAGCCATATACACAATGTTTGAGGAAATAAGACAAAAAATAAGGAGGACGTAAATAAAACATATGAAAAGGAAGGAATCTCCTGGTGGTCCAGTGGTTAGGACTTGGTACTCTCACTGCTGGGAGCCTAGGTTCAATCCCTGGTCATGAAACTAAAACTCTGCAAGAGGCATGTCATGGACAAAAAAAAAAAGAAAAGAAAGAAAGAAAAAGAAAAGGAGAAGGAAAGGCAGAGATGCAGAAAGGGCAAAAAAGTGATATAGGGCTTCCCTGGTGGTACAGTGCGTAAAGAGTTCACCTTGCAGTGCAAGGGGCACCAGTTTGATCCCTGGCCTGGGAAGATTCCACGTGCCGTGGAGGGGCTGGGCCAGTGTATCCAATTACAAGTCAGCGCTCTGGAGCACATGTGTCCGAAGCTGGTGCTCTGCAATGAGAGAGGCCTCTGCAGTGGGAGGCCCACATAGGCCAAAGAATAAAGATGGATGAAGATAAATTTTAAAAAAAAGTTTTTAAAAAGGGAAAGAGGGCTTCCCTGGTGGTCTAGTGGGTAAGGACACCGCCATGCAGTGCAAGGGACACTGGTTTGATCCCTGGCCTGGGAGGATCCCACGTGCCGCGGAGTGGCTGGACTGATGTGTCCAACTACCAAGCCGGAGCTCTGGAGCGCATGCGCCCAGAGCCGGTGCTCTGCCACAGAGGCCACTGAGATGGGAGGCCCACATAGGTCAAAGAACAAAGATGGAAACAAATGAAAGACCAATAGAAGTGGCCAAAAAAAGGTGGGGGGGGGGGATAAAGTGATATAAAAGGAGACAAAAATAAAAGTTTTTGTAAAAAATGTCTGCCTTCATAGTTTTCCTGGTCCCTTAACTTCTGTCTCATTTTTTTCAGAAATTAACTGCTTTGAAACTTAAATGATAAAAAGTAAACATGAGGCATATAATATATAGTGATCTATGGGAACTTAGAGTTCTCACAATAATGTCTAGTGTACATAATGAGAAAGGCGACAGAGACTCCCAGGGCCCTTTTAAGCTAAAACAAAGAATGGATTTCTGCTTACGATAAGCTTGTTGGCTGCCTCTTTAATCTTCTCCACTTTGGCTTCTGAGAGTCCTTTGACATTGCAGAGGGCTCTTCTTGTTGTCATCTGTATCCCTTTGATGGTGCAGATGCCTACTGACTTCAGCTTCTTAATGTCAGCCACATTCTGTAAGTAAAAGAATGGGTGCAGCAGACTGAGAAAATGCCAGCCTGAAAGGCTCCCATACTATGTCATGTGCTTTTGCGTCCATCGACTTCCATCATGATGCCAACTTTATATAGGCAGCCAGGTGGAACCCACCCACCATGTAGCCAAATGTTCTGGAAATATCTGAGTAGAACATACCCAGCATGCTGCCAAATGTTCTGGCTGTGCCCTGATTTCCTAAGAATGTTAGTGAGACCATGGCAATGTAACAAGGAATCCAAAAGAAAAGTCTGCTGGTAGAAAAACTAACAAATTTATCACACGTTCACCCCCTCAGTTCAGCTCCTTCTTTCTACAGAACTTCATTACCAGTATGTTCTTTAAAAATCTTCTAAGATTTTTTTTCCTTTACCCTTGGAGAATGCAAATAACGACATAACCAAAAGACCAGGATTTTCTCTTGTTCCAATTTTCTAAATTCAACTGAAAGAGAGTAAATGTGAGAGCTTCAAAGGGTAATATCAGAGAAGTTTTACAGTCACTGATAGCTACTGAAATTTATCTAGCTTGTCACTTCAAGTCTGGATTTCTGCCTCATCCCAGATGCTGATAGAGTCAAGGTTGAGAAACTCTAAAAGGGATGATTTCACAATGTTGAAAAATACTTACAATTCCGTGTTTTTGTAACAGGTCAATGTCTTGAAACAAAGATTCCTAAAGGAGATAGAACAAAAAAAGAATGTTAATTCTTCACAGTCAACTTTCACATATTTTAAAGTTAATTCATTGTTATGAGTCACTCCAAAATACCTCAAATTCCACTTCTCTAGATATTAAGGTAGGATCAATAAAACTTTTTCAAACACATTGCTGCACACTTAGAAGAAGTGCCAACAATGAACGTGCTGGGAAGCCCCACATGGCACTTCCCAGATCCTGTGCCCCTGCAGTGGGAGCATGGGTCCTAACCACTGAACCACCATGGAATTCCAATGGCCTCTCCCAATTTTCTAAGATGTTAATCCAAAAGAGTGGAGCAACACAAGCTATTTTTAAATATGTTTCTCAATCTTCTTCCCCACTAGATCCTGAACTCTTTCAAAACTCTATTTGGTACCAGCAAGCATAGGTACCAGTATGGCCATACCAGTTGTTACATTATTCAAATACTTTCATGCCAGCTGCTATGAAGCTAATCTTAGCACCCCTTGCCAAATAAGTTATTACATATTTGTAATATTGTGTCTCTCCAGAACTATGTTTTACTTCTAAGGAATAAAAAGAGTCATTAACAGTTTCTAAAAATAGTTAACAGAGAAGGAACTCCATTTTTGTAGAATGACTGAATTTCTATGTATCTTTCAACATTCTAGGCGTACTTCTTCATCTTGGAATCCTGGTTCTTCCAGCACAACTTGATCATCCTTCATATTGAAAGGTGAACAGCAGAAAAATAATCAATTCTGGAAAAATAAGAAATATTAAGAAGTTGTCAGAACATATGTATCTGTAAACAACAAAACTCTGAAAGTTAAAAGTAAAATAAAAGTCAAAAAAAAAAAGTTGTCATAGATCATACGGTACAAAGTCCTTTGCCCACAGACCTTTTTATATTTCATTTCAGTCATCAAGGACCAGAAGGACAATTAGAAAAATATTAGGGCCCATGAGCCACAACTATTGAGCCCAAGCACCTGGAGTCCTGCTCCAAAACAAGAGCAACCACTTTGATGAGAAGCTGGCACACCACAACCAGAGACTAGCCCCCGCTGGGCATAACTGGAGAAGGCCCGTGAATAGCAAGGAAGACCAACCCCAGCCATAAATAAATAAAATATATTTTAAGGAAAATGCTTAGTTTGGGGTAACTGGGCTGGTCTATCGTATTTCTTCTAAGCCTGTGGCATTATTCCTCTTGTTGGTGTGGTAGGTGTGGATGGGGGAACTAGTTTCGTTTGTTTCCTCAGAACTGGTACGTTGTATCACCTTTTGATTTCCTATAGCACAGCTAATCATGACAATATTCTTTTTTTTTTCCTTTTGTGTGTGTGTGTGTGTGTGTGTGTGTCATGGTCTGATTGGTAGCTCTTTTTTTTTTTTTGCGTCTAAGTCATCATTTATTTTTCATCCGTCTTTATCCTTAGGCCTGTGTGAGCCTCCCATTGCAGTGGCCGCTCTCCTTACAGAGTACCGGCTCTATGCGCTCCAGAGCGCTGGCTGGTAATTGGACACACCCGACCAGCCGCTGCGCAGCATGTGGAATCTTCCCGTGCAACGGATCGAATCCATGCCCCTTGCACAGCAAGGCAAACTCTTGACCCACCGGACCACCAGGGAAGCCCGAAAATATCCTTTTTGTTCTCTTGGAATGTTACTTAGAAGTAGAATCTTAAATTCCATATTAATATTAAACTTTCAACTTTTAAGTTTTGTTAACAACACTCTTAAGAACTTTGGCCTTAAAATAAGTCTTCCTTGCATCCTCCTCCCTGGCACCTAGCACTTAATCTATCCTCAATAAAAGACATTATTTTTCTTAAATATGAAGAACCCTTCTGGAAAAATAAGAAATATTAAGAAGTTGTCAGAACATATGTATCTGTAAACAACAAAACTCTGAAAGTTAAAAGTAAAATAAAAGTCAAAAAAAAAAAGTTGTCATAGATCATACGGTACAAAGTCCTTTGCCCACAGACCTTTTTATATTTCATTTCAGTCATCAAGGACCAGAAGGACAATTAGAAAAATATTAGGGCCCATGAGCCACAACTATTGAGCCCAAGCACCTGGAGTCCTGCTCCAAAACAAGAGCAACCACTTTGATGAGAAGCTGGCACACCACAACCAGAGACTAGCCCCCGCTGGGCATAACTGGAGAAGGCCCGTGAATAGCAAGGAAGACCAACCCCAGCCATAAATAAATAAAATATATTTTAAGGAAAATGCTTAGTTTGGGGTAACTGGGCTGGTCTATCGTATTTCTTCTAAGCCTGTGGCATTATTCCTCTTGTTGGTGTGGTAGGTGTGGATGGGGGAACTAGTTTCGTTTGTTTCCTCAGAACTGGTACGTTGTATCACCTTTTGATTTCCTATAGCACAGCTAATCATGACAATATTCTTTTTTTTTTCCTTTTGTGTGTGTGTGTGTGTGTGTGTGTCATGGTCTGATTGGTAGCTCTTTTTTTTTTTTTGCGTCTAAGTCATCATTTATTTTTCATCCGTCTTTATCCTTAGGCCTGTGTGAGCCTCCCATTGCAGTGGCCGCTCTCCTTACAGAGTACCGGCTCTATGCGCTCCAGAGCGCTGGCTGGTAATTGGACACACCCGACCAGCCGCTGCGCAGCATGTGGAATCTTCCCGTGCAACGGATCGAATCCATGCCCCTTGCACAGCAAGGCAAACTCTTGACCCACCGGACCACCAGGGAAGCCCGAAAATATCCTTTTTGTTCTCTTGGAATGTTACTTAGAAGTAGAATCTTAAATTCCATATTAATATTAAACTTTCAACTTTTTAAGTTTTGTTAACAACACTCTTAAGAACTTTGGCCTTAAAATAAGTCTTCCTTGCATCCTCCTCCCTGGCACCTAGCACTTAATCTATCCTCAATAAAAGACATTATTTTTCTTAAATATGAAGAACCCCTTCTGCTTGAAAATTATGAACACGCTCTCTTATAACATATATTTCTTCTTTCATTAAACATTAGATGCATTTTATAATATTGTTATATATTTATAATATATTTATACATTTTTAATTTATATTTTATAATATGTGTTAGTTTCATGGTATTTTTAAGATGTAAAATTATAGTGGCTAGTCCACGCGTACACAAGAGAGTCAGACATGACCCTGCGACTAAACAACAACAGCGTAGTATTTTAATATAATAAAATATTAGGGCCAATCACCAGATAAAGCCTTTGATCTAACACTAGCCGGGCCTGTGGCCGTTCATGGGGTTGCGGGGCGTCGCACACGATTTAGCCACTGAACAAAAGCTGATTTAAGACCTCGAGCACCTACAAGCCGTAAGGCTGTGTTCATCAGAAAATGTGGTCCCAATAATCCGTTTTCTCGCTCTATTTCATCTCCTCGCCTAACCCCGGCTGGGGTCCAGCCCGGGGGGAAAATACACTCCTAAGGCAGAAGCGGGGTCGTTACCCGCTAGAAGGCGAACGGGGAGACAAGGCAAAGGGAATCTTCCGGAGGGCGGCCCCTCACTCGGCCAGCTGGTCATCCAGACACTAACTCAGAGTCCCACGGGTGGCCGTCCCTTCTTTTTCCCCCAATAAAAAGGCTGTTCTGTCATTCTCAAATCGCAGGTGACGCGCGAACAGCCGAACCTAACGCCGGGCTCCCCAGCCCTTCGCCCCGACGCCAGCGGCCGGCCGTCCTCGTGGGGCGCGTTCCGATCAGCGCCCAGCCCGCCGTCCTCCTGGCGGCGGACGCCCTCTCAAGGGGGCCCAGGAGGCCTCTTGTCGTTTAAAATCGGGATTCTAGAAATCCCTCGACCTTCGAGGGGCGGGGACAGGCGCGGGACGCACGACGCCCCCCACCCGACAGTGACCGTCGAGCGCCGCCCAGTCGAGCGGAGCCCCGGAGGTCCCCTCAGGTTCTTCGCCCGCCTTCTGCTTTCGCCACGAACCCCACTCGTACCCACAGTCTCCCCCAGGTTCTCAAGGTATCTGGCCCCCTGCCGCCCCCACACCAGGGCCTTCCGGTCCTCAGGATTCTGAGTCGGAACCAGAACGCGGGAACCGGCCTCCCGCGCGTCGCCGACCGAGAAGTTTAGCGCCGAACAGCCCGTCTGCGCGCGCGCCTGGCGTGGGCGTGGCCAGGGCCGAGGGGGCGGTCCCGGCGTGGGCGGGGCGGGGTCGAGGGGCGGGGCCCTAGACGGGGCGAAGAAAGGCAGGGTGGCGAGGAGGGTCGCGAGGGAAAGCGGCCTGGGGCGGTAGAGGGAACCTGTGTGGGTGGCGCGCTGGGGTGAAGGAGGGGCGCTGAGGTGGAGGGAGTGTGCAGAGCAGAGGGGCTTTGGTTGGAGGGAGACTGGGGCATCTCTAGAGCGGAAGGAGAGGGAGGGGAAAACATCGAAATTAGGGGGTACTGAGGTGGGCGCTGGAGGTGAAGACAGGTTGCTGCAGAAAGAAGTTCCCTTAGGTGTGGCGGTGTTCTCACAAAAGCTGATTTAAGACCTCGAGCACCTACAAGCCGTAAGGCTGTGTTCATCAGAAAATGTGGTCCCAATAATCCGTTTTCTCGCTCTATTTCATCTCCTCGCCTAACCCCGGCTGGGGTCCAGCCCGGGGGGAAAATACACTCCTAAGGCAGAAGCGGGGTCGTTACCCGCTAGAAGGCGAACGGGGAGACAAGGCAAAGGGAATCTTCCGGAGGGCGGCCCCTCACTCGGCCAGCTGGTCATCCAGACACTAACTCAGAGTCCCACGGGTGGCCGTCCCTTCTTTTTCCCCCAATAAAAAGGCTGTTCTGTCATTCTCAAATCGCAGGTGACGCGCGAACAGCCGAACCTAACGCCGGGCTCCCCAGCCCTTCGCCCCGACGCCAGCGGCCGGCCGTCCTCGTGGGGCGCGTTCCGATCAGCGCCCAGCCCGCCGTCCTCCTGGCGGCGGACGCCCTCTCAAGGGGGCCCAGGAGGCCTCTTGTCGTTTAAAATCGGGATTCTAGAAATCCCTCGACCTTCGAGGGGCGGGGACAGGCGCGGGACGCACGACGCCCCCCACCCGACAGTGACCGTCGAGCGCCGCCCAGTCGAGCGGAGCCCCGGAGGTCCCCTCAGGTTCTTCGCCCGCCTTCTGCTTTCGCCACGAACCCCACTCGTACCCACAGTCTCCCCCAGGTTCTCAAGGTATCTGGCCCCCTGCCGCCCCCACACCAGGGCCTTCCGGTCCTCAGGATTCTGAGTCGGAACCAGAACGCGGGAACCGGCCTCCCGCGCGTCGCCGACCGAGAAGTTTAGCGCCGAACAGCCCGTCTGCGCGCGCGCCTGGCGTGGGCGTGGCCAGGGCCGAGGGGGCGGTCCCGGCGTGGGCGGGGCGGGGTCGAGGGGCGGGGCCCTAGACGGGGCGAAGAAAGGCAGGGTGGCGAGGAGGGTCGCGAGGGAAAGCGGCCTGGGGCGGTAGAGGGAACCTGTGTGGGTGGCGCGCTGGGGTGAAGGAGGGGCGCTGAGGTGGAGGGAGTGTGCAGAGCAGAGGGGCTTTGGTTGGAGGGGAGACTGGGGCATCTCTAGAGCGGAAGGAGAGGGAGGGAATACATCGAAATTAGGGGGTACTGAGGTGGGCGCTGGAGGTGAAGACAGGTTGCTGCGAGAAAGAAGTTCCCTTAGGTGTGGCGGTGTTCTGAGATGAAGAGAAGCCGCTGGAAAGGGGTCGGGAGGTGGAAGACCGTGAGGTGGGATGGGTGCTAAGCACAGCTGGCTGACTTGGTAACGGGTGCAGAATGCTTAGCTTAATCAGGATACTCGGGTTAGGAGGGTGAATGTAGGGGTCTTTTCCTCTGCTCAAAGCTTTCTTTTTCACTGCAAGTTTTCCATATCTGGCTTCATAGTCTGAACCTCATACCTCAGCCAGGGCTCCTAATTTCTCTCCTTTCTCTGTGACTCTCTTACCGTTTGCCACTCTAGTCTGTGAGTGAGGCACCCAAGGCCCATTCAGGATGGAGAGTACTTTCTCTTCGTCTTAACCTGAAATTTTAAGTGGCCAACAGAAGCCAAACATATTTTGGTCCAGCTTCTAAACAGAAATTTTAGGCCAGCAGAGCTGTCTCTGGCAGCCTCGTACTCCTCCCCTTAAATGGAGCCTGACTGTTGAGGAGCGTCATGAAACATTTGAAAGAGCATCTGTTGAGGTGGAGGCTGTGCTGTATCTCAGAGGAGTGTCTGTGCAAACAGTTCTTTGGGTTCAAGACCTAGTACAGAGTGACCCTTTTTCTTCAGTGTCTGAATCATTGTTTGGTGGAATGAATAGCAAAAACTTTCCACAGTAGCAGTTGGCATTTCATAGACTTTCCCTGTCCCCGCCCAGGTGGGTTGTTGAAAGCACCAACAAATGACTGCCACAGTTCTTCAAAAATCTGTTATTTTCCAGAAACATAGCCTGTTTGTGTTAAATGGAAATTAATGCCCATTTTTGAGATGAACTGGATAGTGATGGTAGGCTTTCGCTCTGGGCCTCATCTAAAATAATTCTAGTACCTTCTGAGTACTTGTTAGATGGAGACATCAGCTGTATAGAAGAGCTGCAGAGAGCATAGCAAGATCATTTAGGGAAATACAGCATATGTAGTTTGGTGTAGTGACAGCTGGGAGAGAGAAATGTTCATAATATTTGAAGGTTGTGTGCAATACACTTAAACTGAAACAAACTTGGTAATGACAAACTGGTGAAGTGAGTATAACAATCTCTTTTGGATCGGATATTGATGGTTATATACCACTTAAAATTTTTTTAAAAAAATCCAAAACCCTGGGATAGTTAAAAAGTACACTTGCAGATCTTTCCACTCAAATCAGAATGACAACAACAAAAAGACTAGTCTTTAACATCTTACAAAACTTCTGAATCAAAAATTCAAATCTGTGGGGAAATGAATTCAGTGAATGGTATTGGAACAAACTAGGTAGTCATTTGGAAGAAAAATAAAATTGGAGTCATACTTCACACCTTATACTAAAATAAATTCTAGATGGATCAAAAAATTACATCTGAACAATAAAATAATAAATGTGCTAGAAGATAACATGAGAAAAAATTTTACCATCTCAGAGTAAGAAAAGTCTTTTCAAGTATGACATAAAAATTCAGAAGCCATAAAAAAATGTGTAAGAATGACAGTATTAGAGAAAAATCCTGCATGGCAAAATGCTACATCCCTATTCTAGATATAAGCGTGGCAAACCAAAGCTCGGTGTCAAGTACTAACCAATCAATAATTGTGTGCATTAGATTTTCCAGGTTCTCAAATTCTTCAGGAAGTCCACAAGCTCTCTACAAAATTTTAAAATTTTGTGTCATTTAGGATATTCTAAGACATAAACCAACAAGCAGTGGAATTACAGGCGACCTGAATTTTACTTACACTTTACTGCCTCTCTGTGGACAACCACCTTATCAAATAGAGGTACATTATTCCACTAGGCACAATTAGGTTTCTTCAAACTGGTGCCTGTAGATGTGTATTCTTGGTTTCAAGAGCTCAAATCTGAGACATGTTTTAGTAGAGAACTAAAGAATGAACAGTCATTACAAAAAGAGAATTTCATTGGGTATATCTCCACTAAGCACATTTATTTTTTAAAATGTTTATTGCATCCCTGCTTCCCAGGTGGCTCAGCAGTAGAGAATCCACCTGCCAATGCAGGAGACTGGGATTCAATCCCTGGGTGGGGAAGATCCCCTGGAGAAGGAAATGGCAACCCATTCCAGTGATCTTGCCTGGGAAATCCTATAGACAGAGGAGCCTGACAAGCTACAGTCCATGGGGTCACAAAGAGTTGGACATGACTGAGCATGTGCACACACACACACCCCTACACACACTATCTGTCAGACACTGTGCTAGGTGTTGGGTGCTAGAAATTCAGCAACAAACTGGATAAAAACCTTAGTGTGGGTTATGGATAAATTTATAGGCAATTGCAGTAGCATATACATACATACATATATATACATACATACAAATCAGTCATTTGAGGCTTTCTCATTTATTTAGCTTTCCAACTTTGAATAATTTCCAACTTTGGCACACAGATTCCCAGAAAGATATGCCCATGACCATTTATTTAACCAACATGTATTAAACACAGCTCGGACTCCACTCTCTGCTGGATATGAAGATGAAGACAGGTCTCTGCACTCAAGGAGGAATGAGTCTGGTCGGGAAGACAGAGAGAGAGATAACACACAGGGAGAGGTAAGAGGAACTAGAGACACAGTGGGGAACCAAGGTGAGCTCTCCCCGGAAGATCCTTATAGAGGTGGTGGCCTTTTATTTGGGGCTGAAAGAGTGAGTGTAGATTTGCTAGCTGGCGGTGGGAAGGGCAGAGAGCACACAGAGGCTTATTTAGGGAGCTGCACGTGAAAGGTACTAGGGAAAAAGGAACTCAGAAGCCAAAGGTAACGTGATGATAGCTGACACATCACTCAACTGCTTTCCACAGATGAACACATCCACTTCATACAAAGATAGCTTGAGGTAGGAACTATTGTTATCTCTATTTACAGATGGTGGAATGGAGGTATCACAAGGTTAAGTACCTTGCCCAAGGCTAACAGTCTGGCTCCCAGTGTTTAGGTTCTCAACCAATATGCTAAAGAGTATGTGGCTGACCTTGTATATTCATACATGTGATTCTATTTTCCATTCAGAGATGCATGATATAAGCACACATAGGCATGGAAGCTAAGCCCAACTACTATAGTACAGTTCAGTCATGGACAAGATATCTGGTCTTGAGGAAAATGTATTTAAGCCTCTTTGTGCTTTAGTTTCCTCATCTGAAAACCAAGAATAGTATTTGTACTGAGCTGGTATGAGAATTAATGGGTTAGTATAGTTTAACTATTTGGGCTGTCAAGTGGAGAATGGAGGTGAGAGAGAGGACAAGCAGAATACCTCGGAGAACATAGAAAAGTCCAGGCCAGGGGCAATAGTGGTTTCAACGAAGAAAAGGCCTCAGTTTGAAAATGGGGAAAATCGTCCTTCATTCACAGGGCTATGGGAGAAGACAAAATAACATATAAAAACAGACTTAAAAGTACAAGTCCCCAACAATGCCTTTAATGCTTTTCAGTAAAATATAATATCCTTATTACTCAGCTTCAACAATTTTCAACATATGACCAGTCTTGATTCACTTACACCTCCATCCACTTCCTCCCTTTCATATAGTTTCTAAGCAAATTCTATATGGCATACAATTTCATCGGTTAATATTTCAGTATGTATCTCTAAAAGATAAGGACCCTTTTAAAAATATACCCATAACAGCATTATAATACCACAAAATAATAATTTTTAATATAAATATCCAGGCAGCATTCAAATAACTAGTCATCAAAATAGATGTAAAGGACAAAGGGGACACGGGAGAGGAAGGGAACTGGGATGAACTGGAATACTGCAAGGGGCATAGATCCACTACTATGCATAAAAGAGCTAACTAATGAGAACCTAACTAATGGGGAAAAGTGGAAATAGTGGCAGATTTTATTTTCTTGGGCTCCAAAATCACCATAGACAGTGACTGCAGCCATGAAATTAAAAGCTGCTTGCACCCTGGAAGAAAAGCTATGACAAACCTAGTGTGCATGTGTGCTAAGTCACTTGAGTCATGTCTGACTCTTTGTGACCCCATGGACTGTAGTCAGTCAGGCTCCTCTGTCCATGGAATTCCTGGGCAAGAATATTGCAGTGGGTTGTCATTCCCTTCTCCAGAGGATCTTCCTGACCCAGGGATCGACCTGGTTCTCCTGCATTGCAGGTGAATTCTTTACCGTCTGAGCCACCACTTAACATCGTTAGTCATAATATTTTAAGTAAGATAATGAGTGAAAGAGTAAATGCATGCGTAAATGAAGTGACCTTAGCAAAAGTCTCTCTACTCTGCTTTTCATTCAGCCTAGGAAAAACTATAGTGGAATCTTTTCCTTATCCTGGGAATGTTTATTTCTACTTCTTGGACTTTGGCCACAATTTGCTTTTTCTCCTGTTTTTGTTCTACCTAGTCAAGAATGTCAGAGATTGTGCAGGGCTTCCTAGTTCCTACAGGAGAAGAACATAGAAAAAGCAGGCAGGCAATAGGTTCAACGAAGAAAAGGCCTCAGTTTGAAAATGGGGAAAATCGTCCTTCATTCACAGGGCTATGGAGAAGACAAAATAACATATGAAAACAGACTTAAAAGTACAAGTCCCCAACAATGCCTTTAATGCTTTTCAGTAAAATATAATATCCTTATTACTCAGCTTCAACAATTTTCAACATATGACCAGTCTTGATTCACTTACACCTCCATCCACTTCCTCCCTTTCATATAGTTTCTAAGCAAATTCTATATGGCATACAATTTCATCGGTTAATATTTCAGTATGTATCTCTAAAAGATAAGGACCCTTTTAAAAATATACCCATAACAGCATTATAATACCACAAAATAATAATTTTTAATATAAATATCCAGGCAGCATTCAAATAACTAGTCATCAAAATAGATGTAAAGGACAAAGGGGACACGGGAGAGGAAGGGAACTGGGATGAACTGGAATACTGCAAGGGGCATAGATCCACTACTATGCATAAAAGAGCTAACTAATGAGAACCTAACTAATGGGGAAAAGTGGAAATAGTGGCAGATTTTATTTTCTTGGGCTCCAAAATCACCATAGACAGTGACTGCAGCCATGAAATTAAAAGCTGCTTGCACCCTGGAAGAAAAGCTATGACAAACCTAGTGTGCATGTGTGCTAAGTCACTTGAGTCATGTCTGACTCTTTGTGACCCCATGGACTGTAGTCAGTCAGGCTCCTCTGTCCATGGAATTCCTGGGCAAGAATATTGCAGTGGGTTGTCATTCCCTTCTCCAGAGGATCTTCCTGACCCAGGGATCGACCTGGTTCTCCTGCATTGCAGGTGAATTCTTTACCGTCTGAGCCACCACTTAACATCGTTAGTCATAATATTTTAAGTAAGATAATGAGTGAAAGAGTAAATGCATGCGTAAATGAAGTGACCTTAGCAAAAGTCTCTCTACTCTGCTTTTCATTCAGCCTAGGAAAAACTATAGTGGAATCTTTTCCTTATCCTGGGAATGTTTATTTCTACTTCTTGGACTTTGGCCACAATTTGCTTTTTCTCCTGTTTTTGTTCTACCTAGTCAAGAATGTCAGAGATTGTGCAGGGCTTCCTAGTTCCTACAGGGAGAAGACTTCATCAGTGCTTGATGTTGAGAAGGAGGAGTCGGTCAACCTCTGTTTCAATTCTCCCTCTGTCTCCTCCTTTTCATTCCTGTGGGGGAAACACAATAGACATCAACAAAAATTGTCTCAAAAACTCTGATCATTTCAAAGGTTTCTTTAGAATCTTGATAGGCATTGAAAGAAAAAGTTTACAAATCAGTCAGTAACACCGGGACTAGCAAACAACTGAAGCAGCGTGCTGAGTACCTGTGGTGGCTCCCTCATTCATCTTCTACGTATTGACTGAGGAATTGCGCCCAGGCCCTGGACTAGGCCCTGAGAAAAACGGTTATCTAGGGCTATATTTCTGGCTTCTAGGACAAACCTCAACCTAGGGAGATGGACAAGCAAATCTATGACTAGAATAGGGTATGTTCTGTGGTGTGTGATCAGGAAAGCACAGGATGATACCTTGAGTGGGTAAGTCAGGGAAGACTTCCTGGAGGTGATGCCTGAGCTGGGTTTTAAGGGTTACTGAGGGGTTCGCTACACTAAGAAGTAACTGAAAGGATGGGGGAGGATGGAATGGAGTTTGGGGTTAGCAGATATAAACTATTAGATATAAAGTGAATAAACCACAAAGTCCTACTGTGTAGCACAGGGAACTGGATTCAGTATCCTGAGATAAACCATAATAGAATAAAAAAATAATGTATTTATATGTATAACTGGATCACTTTGCTGTACAGCAAAAATTAACACAACATTGTAAATCAACTATGCATCAATTAAAAAAGAAGTAGTTGAAACATAGTTGAGTCTGAGGGAATAACAATCATATTGGTAAACCAGGTTAGTTGGCTTTTTGTATTTCTGAGACTGTATTTACAATTCCTCTGTCCATGGAATTATCCAGACGAGAATACTGGAGTGGGTTGCTATTTCCTTCTTCAAGGGACCTTCCTAACCCAGGGATTGAACCCACATCTCTTGTATTTCCTGCATTGGCAGGCAGGTTCTTTACAAGAGGAGCCTGGTAGGCTACAGTCCATGACGTCACAAAGATTCGGACACAAATGAGTGCGTGCACACACACAACACTGATCAAAAGAAAGCAAGGGGGCTTCCCCTTCCCCTGGTGGTCCGGTGGGTAAGGACACCACCTTGCAGTGCAAGGGGCGCCGGTTCGATCCCTGGCCTGGGAAGATCCCACGTGCCGCAGAGCGGCTGGACTGATGTGTCCAATTACCGAGCCAGAGCTCTGGGGCGCATGCACCCAGAGCCGGCGCTCTGCGACGACAGAGGCCACCACGATGGGAGGCCCGCAGGAGCCAAAGAACAAAGACAGATGAAAATAGAGAAATGAAAGACCAACAGAAGTGGCCCGCCCGTCCCCCTCCCTCCCCACCCCACCCCTCAAAAGATTAAAAAAAAAAAAAAAACTATGCAAAAGAAAGCAAGGGTAGCTATACTAATTTTAGATGGAGCAGACTTAAAAGCAAGAAAAGTATCAGGGATAAAGAAAAGCATTACATGAGGATAAAGGGGTCAGTTCTCCAAGAAGACATAACAATTCTTAACGTGTATGCTCCTAACAAAGCAGCATCCAGCTGCATAAGGAGAAGAACTGCTTGAATAGTGAGGACGACAGGTGACTCCATTATCGTAGTTAGAGACTTCGGCACTCCTCTAATCAGAAATGGACAGATCCAGCAGGCAGATGATAGGTAAGGACGTACTTGAGCTCCACAAAACGCATAATCACCTGGGTTTGTAAATGACATCTGTAGGCTACATCACCCCAAACAGCAGAACATACATTCTCAGCAAAATGTAACATTTACCAAGACAGACCAAATTCTGGACCAACAAAAATATACCTTAACAAATTCAAAAGCGAGAAATCACATTATTTGTGCTCTCAGACCAAAATGGAATCAAACTGGAAATCAGTGACAGAGAGAGAGAGAGAGAGCTGGAAAATCCCCAAATTCTTGGAGATTAAACAACATACTTTTAAACAACACATGGGTCAAAGAAATTTCAAGAGAAATTGCTATAAAACTCATCAAATTCTTCTGGGTTGGAACACAGTTTTGAAGGCAAGAGCTTTCTGTGTGCCCCCTTTGCCTAGCAAAACAATAAATCTCTTTCTTTCCACTTCACCCAAAACTCTGTCTCTGTGATTGGATTCAGCCTGGTGTACAGAGGCTGAGCTTCTGGCATTACCATCAGAAACTTCCATGAGGCTGAGTGTATGGAGGCTGGGAGAGGGTGTCTCGCCTCCTTTCATAGCATGCGCTATAAGGACAGAGGCTTGGGCTGCTCTTGGCACTCTTTCTTTCAAGGCCGGGGCAGCTTGAAAGGCAAGACAGCACATAGAGGAACAGAGGGTCATGAAAGAAAGGGAGAGGACTTCCCTCGTGGTCCAGGGGATAAGAATTCGCCTGCCAATGTAAGCAATACGGGTTGGATCCCTGGTCTGGGAAGATTTCACATGCCTTGGGGCAACTAAGCCCCAGAGCTACAAGTATTACAAGTCCTGAGCCACCCCTCACCCCTGGGCTGTAGAGCCTGCACGCCCCACCTACTGAGTCCTGTGGGTCCTAGAGCCCATGCGCTGCAACAGGAGAAGCCACCAGAGAAGAAGTGCTACAGCAGTGAAGTGTAGCCCCCCTCGCTACACCCAGCGAGAAAGCCCGCGTGTAGCAACAAAGACTCAGTGAAGCCTAAATAAATAAACAAAATTCTAAAAAAAAGGGAGGAGAGGGAATCTGAAAAAATCTTCGAGCCCTCAGGTCTATTGTGCCTGTGGCCAGCCTGTCTGCAGCCTTTCCAGTTACAAAACCCATGAGATTTTCCTTCCAATCCAGCTGGTTTGAGCTGGTTCTACGGCACTTGCAACCTAAGAGCTCTGACTCAAACAGTTCATGAAGTCCAATTGCTTGCCATAGAGGAAATACAAAGTCATTAGTAGCCCTTATTATTACCATTAATAATAATAAAAAGAATAATAGAAAGTGAGAATAAAAAAATTAGTAAAATTAATAAATGATTCATACATAAAAGCAAGTGGATTTTATAAAATAAATAAATAAATAAATAAATAAATATATATATATATATATATAGTCCCACATATTAGGAATCCCTACAATGTTCACATTTCTACTTTTCCCATGGTCTTTGTTCAAACAAACCTCAAAAGAAGCTCAGTCTCCTTCAGGTTTCTTTTAGGTATCTTTTCAGGGGAGTCCTCAAGGAAGGCTGAAGCCTGGATGAATGTGTGGTTTAACTTTTTTTTGTCTCTTGCTCTTTGATCTATATTCTTCACCTCCCTGTGGGAAAATCACAAAGATACATGGGAAAATCCTAAAGAGTCAGTATTATCTTTTCACTCTATCTTCACATGAAAAAGAGGCAGATATTTACAAATCCATTCATTACATCTGTCAAGAGCAACTGACTGAAGCAGAAAGTTGGCCGCACAGCAGCCGCTCAGTCACCGGGCCCCTGCTCCGTGTGAGGAGTCCTCCAGCCCTGGGGCACACAGAGAAATAAGACATCCCTGCCGCAGTGGAACATACTCAAGCTAGGAAGACAGGTGAGGAAAAGCAACCATCTGAGAGAAAGCTGAAGCACGAACTTGAGGCAGGCTGAATTCAATTTGGGGCTCTGCCATTTGCTGTGTGTCCTTGGGCAAGGTACTAACCTCCCCTTGCCAGTGTTCTCATCTCACCATGGGAATCATAAAGCCTAGCATAGTAGTGAGGGCTAATTGAGTTACCATAAGTCAAGCGATTAGCACAGTGCCTGATATTAATACGCAGGAAGTGCTCAGTACATGTCGGTTGCTGCTGCTGCTGCTATTATGATAAAAGGTTATCAGTGAAATTGGGAAGTGACCTTTGAAATGTGACTGGACCTCTATTCAATTAAGAAGCAGGTTATGGACATTCCAGGTAGCCAAAATAGCAATAAAAATATATTCAAGTGAATTAAGATGCTGTCATATACTTCTCTGCTGCTGCAGAATACATGTAAAAGACTGTGTTAAGAAACTAGTGTTGACCGTGCCCTAAACCAGCAGTTATCCCTACACTATCTTTCCCCAGGTCAAAAGAAAAAACTGTGTCGATACCACATTCCCACTTTGGGCATCCTCTTTCCCTAACCTTCTGAAGCCTGCTTCTGCTTGCATTGAGGAGACTGCATTTGTTCTTGTTATGATGACATTTTCTAACTGGAAAACTTGGACATAAATCCTTGATAATATTTTCTACTGGAGTAGAAAATGACAGCCCGCTCCAGTATTCTTACCTGGAAAATTCCATGGACAGAGGAACCTGGTGAACTACAGTCCATGGGGTCACAAAGAGTCAGACACAACTAAGCAACGTTTTCTATATTGTCATTTCTTGGGATTTTGAAGTCCATACCCATCTTGTTGTTTAGTTGCTAAGTAGTGGATTGCCATTTCCTTCTCTAATATATCTCTTAGGATCCTATTTTCTACTAGTAAAAGCATCTTTAGCTTGTATGAAAGCATCATATGTTGAAACATTTCATAAGATTTTGCAAAGAGCATTTTTGAATTGCAGGCGCTTGGCCCGCATGCAAGTCTAAGGATCAGGGCTCTGATTCACAAGGAAACTAAGTTCT
This sequence comes from Tragulus kanchil, assembly GCA_022376925.1. Lineage (NCBI taxonomy): Eukaryota > Metazoa > Chordata > Mammalia > Artiodactyla > Tragulidae > Tragulus > Tragulus kanchil. Next base: position 179,586,155 of record JAIOJX010000004.1, on the reverse strand, counting down.
GTGGCAGCAGCGGATCCTGTTCTTTCTTTACAGCTCCATCTGCACATGCCAACTAGACTCTTCCTCCACCCAGAGCAGAGACGCCCGCAAAATAGCTCCTGGACTGCCTTTTCTTTCTTTCTTTTTATATTTGTTCACTTTCTTTTTATTTACTTATCTGGCTGCCTCGGATCCTAGCTAAGGCACGTGTGCTCAGTAGTTGCAGCACACAGGCTTAGTTGCTCTGAGGCACATGGGATCTTAGTTTCCTGACCTGGGACTGAACCTGCATCCCCTGCCCTACAAGGCAGATTCTTAACCACTGGACCATCAGGGAAGTCCCTGGATTGCCTTTTCTAAGGAAGACTGCTCTAGGCCTCCCTAACAACAAACTTTCCAACTCTAAGACCTGGTGTTGCTTTGGACCCTGCAGTTTTCATGGAATGGCATGCAGGTTTGAATAAAAATAAGTAAATAAGTGATAAAAATAAAGTGTCATTTCTGCCATAAATATTTCATAAATATTTCATTCTTTTCTTTGGGAGGGGGGTGGGTTGGGGAGGGAGGGGGCGGGTGGGCCACTTCTATTGGTCTTTCATTTATCTCTTTTCATCCATCTTTGTTCTTTGGCCTGTGTGGGCCTCCCATCGCAGGGGCTTCTGTTGTCGTAGAACACCAGCTCTGGGCACATGCGCTCCAGAGCTTCGGCTCAGTAATTGGACATATCCATATGTCCAGCCGCTCCATGGCACGTGGGATCTTCCCAGGCTAGGGATCGAACCGGCGCCCCTTGCACTGCAAGGCGGTGTCCTTACCCACTGGACCACCAGGGAAGCCCTATTTCATTCTTTTAGATACAACTTTTAACTATGAAATTATTATAATATCTTTTAAAAAGGAACGCATCAATAAAAGATGTTTCTTAATATCATCTAAAACCAGGTCAGAGTTCAAATTTCCTCAGTTATCTTATAACTGAGATAATCATCTCAATTGGTTGACTTAAGTCAGGATCCAAACACTGTTTTGGTTAATATATCTCTCCAGTGTCTTCTAAACAATAACAGCTCCTCTACTGTCCTGTTCTATTTGTCTTGCTTTTTATGTGCTGAAGAAACCAGGTTATTTGTCCTAAAGAATTTCCTATTCTGGATTTTGCCGGTTGCATCCTTGGAGATTTAGATATATGTGCCCAGGAAAAAAAAGACTGGATGGATTTATAGAAAAATGTTGGCAATGCGAATGTGTACTTGTAGATGCTTTTCCAGGTTCTTTGTTTTCACTGAGCATAAATGTTTGTGTAGTCAGTCTGTTATTGTGGAGTTACATTCTGAACACAAGAAAGCTGAATGCGCTTGTTACAAGGCTCGGCCCAGTTACAAATTAGTGTGACCTGCTGCAAGAGACACGTGCCTCTTTCCGCCTCCCCACCCCAAGTCCCTTAAATACTTGTGGAAGTTGTCCTGCAGCTCCTTCAGGTACGCGTCGAAATAATTCCACTCACGCCAGTGAAGCCATTTCAGCCGGTGGAAGTTGTCCCTCCGCTTCTTCATGTTGCTCAGGGTCAGGTTGATGACGTCAGCGTAGGTCAGGGTACACTCAGTAGCTCTCGTGTCAAGGAAAATCCCACACTGTCAGTCGGTATTGACTCTGCATTGTTAGGGGTGTGTGTCCAGGGCATGAGGAGGAGAGGGGTGAGATGCCAGGGTGGGGAAACCAACCTGCTTCTGGGAATGTGAGCAGGAAACCCTCCATGGCCTTGATGGTGGCCTGCTTGGGAAAGAAAGAGGCGACCCTCTCCATGGCCCAGCCACTCCCCCATCATTAATAAAGTCCTTCTCCCTTTCCGCTGATGGAAGGGCCGTGTGGTGTGCTCCGTTGCTCAGTCGTGTCCGACTCTTTGAGACCTTATAGACTGTAGCCCACCATACATGTCTCTGGGATTTCCCAGGCAAGACTACTGGAGTGAGTTGCCATTTCCTACTCCAGGGATCAAACCCGAGTCTCTTGTATCTCATACATTAACAGGCAGATTTTTTTTAAACCACCGTGCCACCTGGGAAGCCCCTGGAAAGGCAAGAAAATACTTATTTTAGACTATCATCCATAATTCTTACTCTATTATCACAATGTGAATGGAAAGGATTTCAACTTTCCTTTGCTTTCAGGTCCAATTCTCATTCCCTAGCTCATATTTGTATTAATATGTTGAAAAGTTCTGTCATCCCCACCCCTCCACCACTCCTGAACTGGTCAGAATCTCAGCTACACTCCTCACAAGCTGTAGGACATTGGACAACGTATGTCACCCTCTGTGCCTCCATGGCCTTATCTAAAAAATATAATAATACTAAATAGTAAAAAAATACTACACTAACATATATATATATATATATATATATATATATATATTACCTTACCTTAGATATATATTACCTTAGATGATGTTAATGATAATAATGATAGTTACTCTGTTTTAGTACGAGCTGTATGCTATTTAATCCTGGTCACAACACTACTGATTTGGTATGACTATCTTCAGTTTAGCAATGAGTTAATAAAGATACTGAGCTTAGAGATGATGCTGTGCACGTAAGGTCTTAAAGCCAGAGGGTTGCTGAGCTGAAGCTCAAAATCCAGGGCTGTGTAATCCCAACCCAGGCTCCTGTCCTGACAGAACAACGAGGTGATGTAAGGGAAAGCATTTTATAAACAAAGGCCTCTTTGACTTGTTCTTCTCTGCCTAGAGAATTTCTATGAATTTCTAGTTGTTGGTCTCTGCCTAGAGTTTGTGGCTATGAAGTGCTACAGGGCAGGACTGAAGTCCTATCTTCTTTAGGAAAGCTCCTCCTTATTGGGAACCATACGCTGACAGGTAACTTTCCGTCACTTGCTGCCAGCCAGGCTCTGTGCCTGTTCTCTGCATCACAACCCTCTGAGGCAGGTACTGTTGTCCCCACTTTATTGATGAAAAATGGAGGCTGGGAGAGAAGCTGGAACTAGTCTAAGATCACTCAGCTGGTAAGCAGTTGAGTTAGTTCCTAAATCCAAGTGTAGCTGGTCCCATTTTCTGACCCTCTGTGGAAAGTGCTAAGACTTAGGAAACCAACACTTATCATACCTGTTTTCTTAAGATCTGAGCTATCGACTGTATCTTTTGGATACATGTCACGGGGGCCAGGCACTGGCTCCTGGGTCTTGGGGAGGGGATGTGAACATGGAGGATGCTAGAAGACGCATACACCTAGACACCAACTTTCCTGATCAATACATATTCTGGAGTCCGTGAGCATCTGGGAGGCATTACTGAGTCGCAAAGTATGTTAGAGTCCCTATAGATCCCATTCTTTCTGGTAGATAGGAAGAGATTTTGCACACAGCAAAGTGTGACTTGCTCAGGTTTCCACATAGCCAGTGTTGTGGCAGGTGTGGAATTAAAACAGGCATGATCCTGACCCGCAGGCTTGTATTCGTGGTCACCCTGGATGGGCCCCTCCTACGTGCCAGGTACTGCGCTGAGGGCTGGATATGTTTCTTCACCACTATTCTGGGTATGGGGCGATGTGTGTCTAAGCCAGGCTGGAAAGGATATGGGATGGTCTTGGTTCTTTCTCTCCTGACCACCAACACGTCTCTGCCGTGCTGCCGCAGGATGGAGTAGTTCAGGAGGAAGTACACGATCAGAGGGCTCTTCCCATAAATGTTGAAGAGGCATGGAGTCATTGGAGGGCTTCTGCAGGCTGGGTAAGACTGGGTAGGAAAAAGAGGAAAAAAATCAAGGGTATTTTATTTTTACGGTATTTATCCTTTATCTGGGAACCCATTTTAGGATGCTATCCTAAGGAAAATTACCTATAAGGAAAAAAAAAAAAAGATGTAGGCACTAAGATGTCTATTGCAGTAATAATTACTACAGCAGAAGATTGGAATGACCTAAAGGTTCAAGGAGATATTACTCTCTGGACCCAAAGGAATAGTATGCCACTATTAAAATGTTTATGGAGAGTTGGTGCTAAAATACAATTTCAGATATAAAAGTAATTAAAAAAAGCGAGATACAAAGTTAGGTAGACAATACTATGTATATTACAGAAGATAAATATGATTATATGAAATAAATCAACCAAAAAGAAGATACATGAGAGCCTAGAAGCGTAGTTACTAAAATGTTCAGCAAATGCTTGCTGGGCGGCAAATGCTTGCTGGGCGGCGGCTGTGTGTACACCCTGATCTTGACACTGGCGAATCCGCTGGGACTAAGACACACCCCAGCCCTCCAGGAGCTTGTATTATAGTTGAGAGAAAAACAATAAACTAATCAACCCGTAAGAGAATAACGGTACTACGGAATAATAAGGGCTCTAGGTAAGAATCAAGCAGAGCAAGGGCGGTGGAATGGGAGACGGAGGAGGAGAGGCGTCTTTTCCCCGGGGTGGTCAGGGAGGCCTGTCCTGAGGAGCGATCCGGGCAGACCCTGAGCAAGGAAGGAAGGTCTGTGCAAGGGGACAGCAAGGGCAAGAGGCCCCCAAGGCAGACGGGAACGGGGTGTGGCTGAGGGGTAGAAACCGGGCCTGCATGGCTTAACTGAGAACAAATGGAGCTGAAGGAGTGGGGTCTCTGAGCCACAGAAAAGAGCCAGGGTTTTTCAAGAGCGGTGGTTTCGGAAGGTTCTGAGCTGGGTTCCAACGTGATCTGGCGGATTTTTTCTAGCAATCCCTTTAACTGAAGTGTGGCGAAAGGATTGCAGTGGGGGAGCATGGCCATGGCACTTAGGAGGCCTCTGTGGTGACTGGGGCAGTGCTGGGGCTGGGGACGGGGCAATGGGGGAGGCGTGAGAAGTGATGGGATTCCTGACCATACTGTAAGAGCAGAGTTGGCAGGATTTGTTGATGGAGTTGATGTAGGGGTGAGAGAGAGAGAGGTCAAGGGTGACTCAAAAGGCTGACGTTCCAGTCGCCCTGCTGGGAAGACCTGGGAGGAAAAGGCGGACAGGGTGGGCCCCTCAAGAGGTCTGTTGCATGTTCTGTATCTGAGATCCTGAAATAGAGATCAGGAAAGAGAACAGGCAGGGGCTGACAATGACTTGTTTTCTCCCCTAGAATCCTCTGCCTTTTCCCAAAATGTCTGTGGAGAGTTGGTGCTAAAATACAATTTCAGATATAAAAGTAATTAAAAAGCGAGATACAAAGTTAGGTAGACAATACTATGTATATTACAGAAGATAAATATGATTATATGAAATAAATCAACCAAAAAGAAGATACATGAGAGCCTAGAAGCGTAGTTACTAAAATGTTCAGCAAATGCTTGCTGGGCGGCAAATGCTTGCTGGGCGGCGGCTGTGTGTACACCCTGATCTTGACACTGGCGAATCCGCTGGGACTAAGACACACCCCAGCCCTCCAGGAGCTTGTATTATAGTTGAGAGAAAAACAATAAACTAATCAACCCGTAAGAGAATAACGGTACTACGGAATAATAAGGGCTCTAGGTAAGAATCAAGCAGAGCAAGGGCGGTGGAATGGGAGACGGAGGAGGAGAGGCGTCTTTTCCCCGGGGTGGTCAGGGAGGCCTGTCCTGAGGAGCGATCCGGGCAGACCCTGAGCAAGGAAGGAAGGTCTGTGCAAGGGGACAGCAAGGGCAAGAGGCCCCAAGGCAGACGGGAACGGGTGTGGCTGAGGGGTAGAAACCGGGCCTGCATGGCTTAACTGAGAACAAATGGAGCTGAAGGAGTGGGGTCTCTGAGCCACAGAAAAGAGCCAGGGTTTTTCAAGAGCGGTGGTTTCGGAAGGTTCTGAGCTGGGTTCCAACGTGATCTGGCGGATTTTTTCTAGCAATCCCTTTAACTGAAGTGTGGCGAAAGGATTGCAGTGGGGGAGCATGGCCATGGCACTTAGGAGGCCTCTGTGGTGACTGGGGCAGTGCTGGGGCTGGGGACGGGGCAATGGGGGAGGCGTGAGAAGTGATGGGATTCCTGACCATACTGTAAGAGCAGAGTTGGCAGGATTTGTTGATGGAGTTGATGTAGGGGTGAGAGAGAGAGAGGTCAAGGGTGACTCAAAAGGCTGACGTTCCAGTCGCCCTGCTGGGAAGACCTGGGAGGAAAAGGCGGACAGGGTGGGCCCCTCAAGAGGTCTGTTGCATGTTCTGTATCTGAGATCCTGAAATAGAGATCAGGAAAGAGAACAGGCAGGGGCTGACAATGACTTGTTTTCTCCCCTAGAATCCTCTGCCTTTTCCCAAAATGTCTGTGTGATTATGTACTACTTGTTATTTAAAAAAAAAAAAACAGACACATTTTATTTTGAAGAAGTGGTTGTTATTTAACCAGATAAAAATTCTGCCTCATGGGAGAGTGGATCCATGTCTGTGTGTGGCCGCGCCCCTTCACTGTTCACCTGAAACTCTCACAGAATTGTTAGTTGGCTACACCCCAATAAAAATGTTTTTGGTGTTAAAAAAAATTCTGCCTCATGAATAAATGTTATAAATCTGGAATGATACGTATCTGTAAACAACAAAACTCTGTAAAAGCAAAAAAGCAAAATTTTTTTTAAAAAGGAAAAAAGTGCTGTAGCAGCACCTAACCACATTATTCTCTAGTCCTATTCATTCTGTTTTATTTTGCTTTGTTTTTAATGGGAAAACACATTTATTTGTTTATTAGATATTTATTTGGTTGTGCCAAGTCTTAGTTGTGGCATGTTCTTTTAGTGTCGTTGGCAGGTTTTGTTACTTGTAAGCAAAGAATTCCAACTGACACACATCATTTCAATAATATTCTAAGTAAGTACTTGTCTGTTTTGTTTTCCTAACTGGAGACAAGGAATACACTCCCTTCTGAAACATCCACTTCCCCTGTCAGTAAGCACGTGTTGTCTCATCCCAGGTGGGCAATGGGAAGAGCTCTGGGTGCGGGGAGTGGGCATGGGAGGGAAGGGGTGACTCAGAGCCACAGCACTGGGCAAAGAGGAGCCACTGGGCAAGAGGAGGGTCGTCTGGAACCTCAGCTTCAAGAGGCAGCTGGGAAGTGGAGGAGGAGCCAGAGCAGAGGGGCTGGCATCAGAGACCTGGCGGGAGGAAGGACATGGTTTGAGAGCCAGAGTTGGAAGAAGAACCAGCAGATGGTGTGTCGCCGCGCCAGAAGACAGAACTGGTTTAAAATGACAGCTTGGACTCCTACGAAGTTCTTTCTTACCTTAGATAAAAATCTGAGTCTGTAATTTCAACCCACCTCCCTTCAGGACTGTGTGTTACTGAACAGTCCTTAAAATATTTGAGGAGGGAATTTCCCGGCATTCCAGTGGTTCAAACCTGGCGCATTCGCAAGGGCCCAGGTTCAATCCCTGGTCAGGAACTAAGATGCTGAAAGCCATACTGCATGAGCCCTCACACCTTCTCTGAGTCTTGCTTCTCCAACATAAACACCTTCAATGCCTTCAGTAACTCCTGGCCCCTCTCTTTCCAGCCTGGTCCCTCCCTGAACACGTGTCAGATAGGACCATCTGAAGAGGGACCGTCTTCTTTCTTGTTCTGTGCTATTTTTGTCTTTTAAAAAAGATCTTTCTTTGACATTTATTTATTATTATTATTATGGTTGTGCTGCACAGCATGTGGGATCTTAGTTCCCCAACCAGGATTTGATCCCTGGGTCGGGAAGATCCCCTAGGGTCTTGGAAATGGCAACCCACTCCAGTGTTCTTGCCTGAAAAATCCCATGGACAGAGGAACCTGACAGACGAGCATCACAAAGAGTCAGATGTGACTAAAGTGACTTTGGGCACATGCACATTTTTTGGCTGTGCTGAGTTTTCGTTTCAGCATGCTCTGAGCATCACTTTCCTCATTGATAACCTAAAGAATAGCAGGAGTAATTGTTTCAAAGGACTCTGACAGTAAAACTAAATATACTGTATGCACAGGTTTCCTAACTGGAGACAAGGAATACACTCCTTCTGAAACATCCACTTCCCTGTCAGTAAGCACGTGTTGTCTCATCCCAGGTGGGCAATGGGAAGAGCTCTGGGTGCGGGAGTGGGCATGGGAGGAAGGGTGACTCAGAGCCACAGCACTGGGCAAAGAGGAGCCACTGGGCAAGAGGAGGGTCGTCTGGAACCTCAGCTTCAAGAGGCAGCTGGGAAGTGGAGGAGGAGCCAGAGCAGAGGGGCTGGCATCAGAGACCTGGCGGGAGGAAGGACATGGTTTGAGAGCCAGAGTTGGAAGAAGAACCAGCAGATGGTGTGTCGCCGCGCCAGAAGACAGAACTGGTTTAAAATGACAGCTTGGACTCCTACGAAGTTCTTTCTTACCTTAGATAAAAATCTGAGTCTGTAATTTCAACCCACCTCCCTTCAGGACTGTGTGTTACTGAACAGTCCTTAAAATATTTGAGGAGGGAATTTCCCGGCATTCCAGTGGTTCAAACCTGGCGCATTCGCAAGGGCCCAGGTTCAATCCCTGGTCAGGAACTAAGATGCTGAAAGCCATACTGCATGAGCCCTCACACCTTCTCTGAGTCTTGCTTCTCCAACATAAACACCTTCAATGCCTTCAGTAACTCCTGGCCCCTCTCTTTCCAGCCTGGTCCCTCCCTGAACACGTGTCAGATAGGACCATCTGAAGAGGGACCGTCTTCTTTCTTGTTCTGTGCTATTTTTGTCTTTTAAAAAAGATCTTTCTTTGACATTTATTTATTATTATTATTATGGTTGTGCTGCACAGCATGTGGGATCTTAGTTCCCCAACCAGGGATTTGATCCCTGGGTCGGGAAGATCCCCTAGGGTCTTGGAAATGGCAACCCACTCCAGTGTTCTTGCCTGAAAAATCCCATGGACAGAGGAACCTGACAGACGAGCATCACAAAGAGTCAGATGTGACTAAAGTGACTTTGGGCACATGCACATTTTTTGGCTGTGCTGAGTTTTCGTTTCAGCATGCTCTGAGCATCACTTTCCTCATTGATAACCTAAAGAATAGCAGGAGTAATTGTTTCAAAGGACTCTGACAGTAAAACTAAATATACTGTATGCACAGGTTTCCTTTAAGGCCTGACATGCAGTTCATTACCTGTTAATTACCATCACTACCTCAAATAAACCTCATATGAACACCAGGACCTAGGAATTGTTGTCCCTGTTTTATAGAGTAGGAAACTGAGGCTCAGGGCTGTCTTTCCATTAGACCCAGGCTCCTGAGTTTTTTTTTTTTTTTTTTTTAAGGATTTATTTATTTATTTATTTTGGGCGGGGGTCAGGTTGGGGAGGGAGGGGAGCAGGCGGGCCACTTCTATTGGTCTTTTGTTTCTCTATTTTCATCCGTCTTTGTTCTTTGGCTCCTGTGAGCCCCCCATCGCGGTGGCGTCTGTCGTTGCAGAGCGCCAGCTCTGGGCGCATGCGCCTCAGAGCTCTGGCTCAGTAATTGGACACATCAGTCCAGCCGCTCCACGGCACATGGGATCTTCCCAGGCCAGGGCTCGAACTGGCGCCCCTTGCACTGCAAGGCAGTGTCCTTACCCACTGGACCACCAGGGGAAGCCCCAGCTCCTGAGTTTTAAGCAAGTAGTTTAAATCTGGAGAAATCCAGGCAAAATGCTAACTCAACCTGTGCCCACCTCAGTCAGAAATTACCTGTAGGAGATTTCCTTACTGTATCACTCGAGTCTACAATTAGAAATATCCCAGATTTTACTCTGACATCCTCAAAGACCTAGCTTTTCTAGCCTGAATTCCTAACACCCTTTAAACTAGCTCTGCTATGAAATTTGCAATCACGTGCTCACCGGCTTAGGATGCAAATTCTCAAGTTCTCTTGCTGCCGATATCCTCTTGACTTCTTTTGTGGGTTTCCTCAAGACCAGGGTCTGAGAAGTATGCTCTGTCAGTGGAATATTAGCAAAAAAAAAAAAAAAGAGAGAGAGAGAAAAAAGATCAATAGTGTTGTCAGCTATGATGAGAAAGAAAACAAGAATTTAAATGACTGTGGATTTCTGATCAGATCGCAGAGGCCAGATATGGGCTGTGGAACAACATTGGGAGGTATAGAAAGAAAAGAACTGTCAACCCAGAATTCTATATCCAGAAAAAAAATCCTCCAAGAATGAAGGTGAAATAAAGACATTATCAAGAAAGAAAACTAAGAGAACCCCTTGCCAGCAGGCCCATTTTAAATGGAGGCTTTTTGAGGTGAAGGAGATATAAGAAGGAAAATGATTCCAGAGGGAAATCTGGAACTTCAGAAATGAAGGAAAAGCAACAGAAACTGTAAATATCTGGTTATATATCATAGCTACTATATATATATTGAATTATATACAGTGAATTATATTATAAATGTCACTATGCCATGTCCGACTCTTTGTGATCCTATGGACTGTAGCCCGCCAGGCTCCTCTGTCCATGGGATTCTCCAGACAAGAATCCTGGAGTGGGTAGCCATTCCCTTCTCCAGGGGATCTTCCCAACCCAGGGATGAACCCGGGTCTCCCGCATTTCAGGTGGATTCTTTATCATCTGAGCCACCAGGGAAGCCCAAATATAGTCAACATATAATATATATTGTAAATCTATCTGGTTATATATAGTAAATATAATACTGTATCTTCCCCCTCTCACATCCTTTAAAATATGTATGATGATCACTTTGGAATGCTATATGGCAGTTCCCCAAAATATTCAATATATGACCCAGCAATTCCACCCTAGGTACACATACATCCAAGAGAAATGAACACATATGTCTACACAAAAACCTGCACATGAATGTTCACAGCAGCATTATTTATAATAGTTACAAAGTGGAAATAATTCAAACAGAAAAAAAATAAAAACACTATATCTAAAATATTTGTGGAATGCCTACTGTTCAGAAGAAACTACAGCATTTTTCATATTAGAAAAAATGGTTTCATGTCCACTCAGCTCAAAATATTTTCCAATTTCCTTTGATACTTCCTCTTTGACCCACAGGTGTACGTGAATTGAATATATATGTAGATTTTAGGGACTTTCAAAGTTTCCCATAAATATTTACCTCTATTTGGAACCCCCTCTATAACTTTAAATGTGTGGTCCCCAAGTTTGAGGGCTTTTTTTTTTTGGCCACTTCTTTTGGTCTTTCATCTATTTATTTTCATCCATCTTTGTTTTTTGGCCTGTGTGGGCCTCCCATCGCAGCGGTCTCTCTCACTGCAGAGCACTGGCTCTGGGCACATGCGCTCCAGAGTTCCGGCTCAGTAGTTGGACACATCCATCCAGCTGCTCCATGGCACCAGGGATCCTTCCAGGCCAGGGATTGAACTGGTGCCTCTTGCACTGCAAGGCGGTGTCCTTACCCACTGGACCACCAGGGAAGTAAAGGTTTTATTGAGATAATTTACATACTCTTTGCACCTCCATTTCTCTATCAAGAAAAAGGATTGGGGCTTCCCCTGGTGGTCCAGTGGATAAGGACACCGCCTTGCAGTGCAAGGGGCGCCGGTTCGATCCCTGGCCTGGGAAGATCCCCCGTGCCACGGAGCGGTTGGACTGATGTGTCCGATCACCGAGCTGGAGCTCTGGAGCGCATGCGCCCAGAGCCGACGCTCTGCGACAACAGACACCACCGCGATGGGAGGCCCGCAGGAGCCAGAGAACAAAGACGGATGAAAACAGAGAAATGGAAGACCAATAGAAGTGGCCCGCCCGCTCCCCTCCCTCCCCAACCCGACCCCCACCCAAAATAAATAAATAAATAAATAAATAAATAAAAAAGAAAAAGGATTGTTTAACTTTTTGAATACTAATGACGTGTGACATGGTCTACAATGATACTCAAGGGTTTACATTCTAACATAGTTTTATTAGGTTCTGTATTTGTCCATTTGGCGTCCGTCAATTACAGGGCCAGACAAATGGCCACAGTTGTGTACGTCTCCCCTGAGAACCAGAGGCCATACTCTGAACCTCTTTCTTTATCTAACCCTCACCCCAAACCAATATTTCTGCTGACTTAAACCAATCCAGCCAGCCCAGGTGTCAGACAATGAGGGACAGCCTTTATGCCCTGAAGCCCACCTGAATTATTCAGTATAGCCAATCCTAAACTGTCCACCCTGCCATGTCTTGCCTTTCCCCAAGTTTTGAGGGCTTTTTTTTGGCCAAAGTTTCCCATAAATATTTACCTCTATTTGGAACCCCTCTATAACTTTAAATGTGTGGTCCCCAAGTTTGAGGGCTTTTTTTGGCCACTTCTTTTGGTCTTTCATCTATTTATTTTCATCCATCTTTGTTTTTTGGCCTGTGTGGGCCTCCCATCGCAGCGGTCTCTCTCACTGCAGAGCACTGGCTCTGGGCACATGCGCTCCAGAGTTCCGGCTCAGTAGTTGGACACATCCATCCAGCTGCTCCATGGCACCAGGGATCCTTCCAGGCCAGGGATTGAACTGGTGCCTCTTGCACTGCAAGGCGGTGTCCTTACCCACTGGACCACCAGGGAAGTAAAGGTTTTATTGAGATAATTTACATACTCTTTGCACCTCCATTTCTCTATCAAGAAAAAGGATTGGGGCTTCCCCTGGTGGTCCAGTGGATAAGGACACCGCCTTGCAGTGCAAGGGGCGCCGGTTCGATCCCTGGCCTGGGAAGATCCCCCGTGCCACGGAGCGGTTGGACTGATGTGTCCGATCACCGAGCTGGAGCTCTGGAGCGCATGCGCCCAGAGCCGACGCTCTGCGACAACAGACACCACCGCGATGGGAGGCCCGCAGGAGCCAGAGAACAAAGACGGATGAAAACAGAGAAATGGAAGACCAATAGAAGTGGCCCGCCCGCTCCCCTCCCTCCCCAACCCGACCCCCACCCAAAATAAATAAATAAATAAATAAATAAATAAAAAAGAAAAAGGATTGTTTAACTTTTTGAATACTAATGACGTGTGACATGGTCTACAATGATACTCAAGGGTTTACATTCTAACATAGTTTTATTAGGTTCTGTATTTGTCCATTTGGCGTCCGTCAATTACAGGGCCAGACAAATGGCCACAGTTGTGTACGTCTCCCCTGAGAACCAGAGGCCATACTCTGAACCTCTTTCTTTATCTAACCCTCACCCCAAACCAATATTTCTGCTGACTTAAACCAATCCAGCCAGCCCAGGTGTCAGACAATGAGGGACAGCCTTTATGCCCTGAAGCCCACCTGAATTATTCAGTATAGCCAATCCTAAACTGTCCACCCTGCCATGTCTTGCCTTTCCCAAGGAAATGCCAGTAAAGGCTGTGGCCTATGCCTTCCCCTTGCTCCCTTCTGCCTCCTGACCAACAATGACCCTTCCCCCTACGGCCCCGCATGGCGAGCTATGCCTTCCATTTCTAGAACTGAGAGTAACGAAGTTTTCTTTTAATGGCATTGACCTATGTAGTCACGTAATCACCTTTGGATTGGGTTGACCAAAAAGTTTGTCAGGTTTTTCTGCATCATCTTAAGGAAAAACTCAAATGAACTTTTTGGCTCATTCAATAAATTAACACCCATGCACAGATCAGTTTCTAACTCAATAAATTCTGGTTTCTGATGGGGGAAAGGAGCAGTAATCATATTTTAGGTTTCTTTCCTTCCAATGCCAAGGGTCTTTTTCCCCACAGGTATCATAACTGTGCTGAACTTATTATCACTAAAGTGGAACTTAACTAGTGACATCTGAACTGAAAAGACAATTATGTCTTCTCATAAATATCACCTACTGCCAAGACACAAGGCTAGAACCACAAGTGTAAATGAGGACAGCAGATTGAGTTAAAAAAAAAAAAAAAAGAACAAGAAACTGCGGTTTTGGAGATACTAACTCAATCAAAGCCCACATGTCCCCTTTGGGTGGTTAATGTACCTTTTGAACCATCCTCTGAGTTCTTCAGGGAAACACCTCTCTCATTGGTCGAATTCATATCACAAGACTCCAGGAGGGAAGAAAAAAAAAACAACACAAAAATCACAGAAGAACATTTTCAGTAAAACTGGTAGTGAGAGGAATTCAGAAAGTATACATGCAATTTCCTAGAATTTTTCATTGTTCTCAGAAAAGGCACATAAGGGAGACCTTTCAGGTGCAGCTTGAGAACTCAGTCCTCCATCCTGGGAGCATGGTAGGGGGACAGAGACATAGAAAGCTCCTGAGCTGGGGCCTGAGGCAGACTGGGGTCCCAGTCCCAGCCCTGTCCCTCAGTGGCTGAGGATCTTGGGCAAGTCACTGGACGTCTTGATGGCCTTGGTTTCCTCATGGGGCTCTTAAGGAAATTAAGTCAGCGAATGCGTGCCTAGTGCAGTGGTTGCTGCTCATGGCTTAAATGCCTTGCAGACCTTGCACGGTGGTCTATGCAATGACTCAACACACCTCCTTTGGGACATTGAGCAACTACTAATGTGTCTGGCCCTGGGCTGAACCCGAAACCTAGTCTCTGCACAGAGGAGCGCCAGTCCTAGCTGGGGAGATAACAGGAAACAGACAGTTCGGCTACAGGGTGGAAAGTAGCACCTGTTTGTTAGAGAGGTAAGGGAACTCCGGATTAGGTCTGAATGTGAGAGACAAAAACTAAGAATTAATAGTGGCTCAAACTAGGTAGAAATGTCTCTCGCACATAAGAGTCTGAAGGTCAGCACCTCTGGATTTGTACATTATTTTTGCTGTGATAAGCCCTTAGGGACTCTGACGTCTTCCAGCTCAGCTGCACTTTTCCTAAGGCAGGCCCTTTGCTCTCAGGGTCCAAGATGGCAACTAGAGCTCCAGTCATCACCTTCGTGTTCCAAGCAGCAGAGAGGAAGGAATCTCATGAGCTGCTTTTTTTTTTCCAGGAGGGCTCCCAGAAACAGCCGCATGGCATGTGGGGTTATATCTCATTAACTGGATCTGAGTCACATGCCTACACAGAGATGGAAGGAAGGTGAGGATATGTAATCTTTCCTTTACAGGTTCTCTCTTTAAAAAATTATGTGTGTGTGTATCTGATTGCACCTGGTCTTAGTTGCAGCATGCACAGTCTTCCATTGCTGCATACGGGATCTAGTCCCTGCCCAGGGGACGAACCCGGGTCTCCTCTGCATTGGGAATGCAGAGTTTTAGCCACTGGACCACCCGGGAAGTCCCTCTCTTTTTTATAGGGGGAGGAAACAAATATTGGGGAACAGCTAATAATCTGCTGCAAGCAGTGCCAGCAGAGTATTCTAGGAAGCCCGAGTGGAAAAGCTCGATCTGTCTGGGGCAGAGCTGGAGGGCTTCCAAGGAGAGAAGTCAGTTGTGTTCTGTCTCTCAAGATGAGTAGGAGCTTGGCAGTCTCAAACAGATGGCCCACCAAGTGGCCAACAAGCAGTCCACCAGCCTTAACAGTCATCGCTCTGCTTTTATATAAATACGATGTTTGAATGGGAAGAAGAAAGCTGAAAGGAATTCCCATCTACCATGCAGCTGGCTGTCCAACTACTCCTGATTTTTACAGTGTTGGAAGTGGTTACTCGGATTTGTTAGAGAAAGGACCCTCCCAGGGCTCAAGGAAGCATCACGCTCATCGTCTACTGGCGTCAGACAGCTCTGTTGTGGAGCAGAGAAGAGCCGCAAGGAGATGGACTCGGTTGACATCATTAGACTCTCGTAATTTGTTGGAGAGGCAGTATGGTGACGCAGAAAGAGTTCAGACTGACAGTGTCTGAAGTCTGCTGAAGTCAGCCCTGTGGCTGGGGGCAAGGTTTGACCAGTTTGAGTCTATTGCTCCCTTTGTCAGATAAAGATAATAGTGACCTACCATGCAGAGATGCCGTAAGCATGAGGATAGGCTGTATGCAAAGAAAATCTGCATAGAGTGGAGTCTCCAAACCCACTCATTTTCCCATCCACTCTCTCATGTTGTGGTCAGTGACCCCTCTCTGAGCGTGTGAGGCACGGTGACTGTTACTGGGATGAGGGGAAACTAGGGCTCCTCTGGGACCCCCTTCCCACCGCGGCACAGAGGAGATGGAACCGTTCTTCCCCGTCACCCTGCTGCTCAGGTTCTGCACACGGAAGCCTTAGCTGTGATGGAGTACAGCGGCAAGGAAACCTGCTTTTGAGCCCCCGAGACACACAGTCAGGATGCTTAGTAAAGCCTGCGAGGGACGTGGGCCCAGCAGATCTGGTATTGGCAGGTGCAGGAATGAGCGTCAGGAATTTGGATCTTATTGTTAAATGACCACTATGTACCTCTGCTCTGAAACGTGAGGAAATTCTGGCTAAAATGAGCCAACAGCAATTCTGATAGGACATGGCTAGACAACAATTATGGGATATCTCCTATCCCTGCATTGAATCTATAAGAATTAGTACTAGTCATGGGTTTCCTGGTGGTCCAGTGGTAAAGAATCTGCCTGCCAATTCAGGGGACATGGGTTCAATTCCTGGTCCAGGAAGAACTCACATGCTGTGGAGCAACTACACCCATGCACTGCAGCTATTAAACCTGTGCTCTAGAGCCTGAGAGCTGCAACTACGAAGTCTGAGCACCTAGAGCCCCTGCTCTGAAACAAGAGGAGCCTCTGCTCACAACAATCAGAGAAAGCCTGTGAGCAGCAAAAAAAGAGAAAAAAATAGCCAAAAATAAATTTAAATAATTCATTTAAAAAATACCAGTCATTATGTCCATTTCACAAACAAGAACACAAAGACTCAGATTTGCTCTAGAACCGATAAAGCTATTTAACGGATGACGCTATCCGACTCTTTGTGACCCCATAGATGAGCCATGGAATTCTCCTGAAAAGAATATGAGATCTTCCCAACCCAGGGATCGAACCCAGGTCTCCCACTTGCAGGCAGATGCTTTACCATCTGAGCCAGCAGAGAAGAATACTGGAGTGGGTAGCCTCTCCCTTCCCCAGGGAATCTTCCAGGTCTTTACCAGCTGAGTTACCAGGGAAGCCTACTATCTGACAGGTGGCCTCATCCAGATGAAAATTCAGCTCTTCTGGAACCAAGCCCAGCATGTATTCCTGCCTCTGCCTATGGCTCCACGGGGGTCACTCACTCTTAGTTTCCATATTTTATTATAAATATATAAAACTTGGGTATAAACTGGTTTTTCTCTCACCCCGTCCTCTCCTCCAGTCTAGCCTTGCGTGTTTAACTACCAATGTGATGTCGCCACCGTACCTCTCACTGGCATCTTAGAGCTAACAACTTCAAAACTGAACTCTCGGTAGCTTCCTACCCCAGACTCTACACTTTGCATCTCTCAAACCCCCCACACACCCTTCAGCTGCTGGGACGAATCCTTGACTCCTCTCTTTCCTTCTCCTCCACCCTACTCCCAAAGCCATCCATCAGCAAGTGTTAAAAGATCCATCCCCAAAACACATTCCAGGCCTCTCTGCTTCTTGCCTCTGGCTGTGACTGCCTCTTCCTTTAGACAACTACAAATGCCTCCTACCTTGTGTTCTGTACCCTCCTCCATTATATTCTCCATCTTCAGAAGACAGTATGATCTTTTAAAAATAGAAATCAGATGTCACTCCCCTATTTCAATGCACTCCTGTAGCACTGAAATTATACCCATACTCCTTACTGTGACCCAGCCGATCCTGCAGGCTCCAGACCCTGCTACTTCTCCAGCATCTACTCCTGCCCCTCTTCCACATTCACAACGGGCTTCAGGGTCACAGGTGTTCTCTCTGTTCCCTGAATATCTCAACCCCCTTTTTGCCTCAGGGCCTTTGGACATGCTATTCCCTTTGCCTGGAAGGTTCTTTCATTCACTCTTCTAAAGGCTGACCCCTTCTCGTCCTTTGGTTCTCAGTTCAAATGGCACCTCCTGGAGGTGTTATTTGTCACAGTCTTCGATGTATTTCATACAGCTTCCCTGGTGACTCAGGTGGTAAAGAATCTGCCTGCAATGCAGGGGACCCAGGTTCGATCCCTGAGTCAGGAAGATCCCTTGAAGAAGAGAATGGCTATCCACTCCAATATCCTTGCCGGGAGAATCCCATGGACAGAGGAGCCTGGCAGCCTACACTCCATGGGGCTGCAGAGAGTCGGACATAACTGAGTGACAAAGACTTAGGCCGCTCGCCCAGCTGCCTCTGTGGCTGAGTGCAGACAGTTCATCTAGGCTCTCACTCTCAGATGCAGTGCACCTGCCTGAGACTTTAAGATGGAAGTAAGCAACCTGAGGAGGTGAACTACAAGCAGACTCTGGCTTCCGGAGAGATGCTGACAGGAGCAACAGGCTTTTCGAGGAAAGAAGAGGGGAACTTTGAGCATCAGTCCTCACTACTGTCAGTCGGTGCACGTCCTTCTTGGGGGCGAAGCCCCTGAAACTAATGCACTGGCCCGTCCTGGGGCCCGTGGACTGCTAATACCCTTTAGTATATTTTTCCTGTTTAAAGCAACTGGAGTACTTTGCAAATAAGCACTCTGATGATGATTCCTCCTTATAAAGGTCCCGTCTGACTATGCTCTCATATTTATTAAATGAACAAATGGCTCCGTCTCTAACAGGCAGGAGCCCTTATTTGTAACTGAGCCTCATGGCGGAAGCCAGATACACAGTTCAATGCTTCTTCATTCCCCCTGCGCAAATTTACAGCACGACGAAAGAGGAGGGCAGACCACAGGGCAGAGACTTAAAGGGACTGCTGCTCATTCCGCCAAACTGCGGGTTCCCAGACAGATTGCAGCCACTGAAAAGCACATTTTGAACATCGCCAACTGTCTCCCTGAGCAGATGGGAAGGCGCGTATGCTAAAAACAAGAATGAGACTCTGTGCCCGCTGTGGGATTCGATGACTCCCTCCCTCCTGGTTTGCCCAGTAAGCCTTCAGCTGCTTTGAAGGTTGGAAGGCTTTTGATTATGTCTATTTCTGGGGCAGAAAATGGACTGTCTTAGCTGGGTTTCTGAAATAACTGTCAGAAGATGTTATGTATTCCAGCACAAAGAAAATACATTTGTTTGGCACGGTTGTGACAGGCAGTGCAAAAACACTGAATAATATTTGGATCTCGGTCTGGGAGTGACAGCTGTCCCTCCAGCGCCTGTCGAGTCTGTCCGTCTGGAGGCCGACACGTGCACCGGGCGTGCGCGCTCAGTCCTGGCTGACTCTGCAGCTCCATGGACCGTGGCCCACCGGGCTCCTCCATCCACGGGGTTTTCCAGGCAAGGCTACATGTCCGTCTCCAGGGGATCTTCCAACCCAGGGATTGAACCCGAGTCTCCAGTGTCTCCTGCACTGGCAGGCGGATTCTTTACCATGGATCCACCTGGGAATCCTCCTGACATGTATAGAGCACCACGATATGCTAAGCTGAGGGCGAAGAGTTAGCAGAGATGACCTCCTTTGTGACATCAAGAGGTATTTGTTGAGTCTCTTCTTTGTGCTCAGTCTGTTCTAGGAGATTAAGATACAACAGGGATATAAAGCAAAAGAGGTCCTGCTCTCATAGAGTTTATAAGCTAACAGTGGGAGGCAGATACTTAACAGCATATAGATCCTGCAGGAAGAATAGCAGGGGGCTTCCCTGGCGGTCCAGTGGTTAAGACTCTGCATTTCCAGGGCTGAAAGTGTGAGGTCGATCCTCAGTGGCAGAACGAGGGATCCCGTATGTCATGTGGACAAGAAAACAAAGAAGAGCAGAGCATGGTGTATACCGGGTGGGGGAATCACAGGCAATAGGATAACATAAAGTGGCTGAGGAGCCAGGGGCGCCACGAAGGTCATGACAGGAAACTGGAACTTGAAGGACAAGAAGCAGCCAGCCCTCTTCCTCAGGAACCCTGGGGAAAGCACGTTCCAGGTACAGGAGACAGCTAGTGACCCAACTGGACACAGGCCTGGAAAGTCTCAGAGGCAGAAGGAAGTGCAGCGAGGGGATGGACGGAAGTGAGGAGGCTGGAGAGAGAGAGAGGTGGTGGCTGACTTCTACAGAGCAATTCAGGCCGGCCTCAGGGGACTGGGTTTCATCTGCAGGGCGCTGGAGGAGCGGTGAGCTTTAAGCCGGCAGCAACCTCAGCCGGTCTGTGTCTGTAAAGCTCCCCAGCCCGCACCGTTTGCTGTGTGGAGTCCGCCCCTCCGGCTGCCCTTCAGTGCCCTGCGCACCCCTGCAGGTCTCATGACCCAGATCCTGCGCCCTCCCTGAGAGGAGGGGGTGGGGAGTGCAGAGACGGGTGCGACCAACCGGAAATCACCGAAGCTTAGGGGGCGCCAAGGGGTCTGGGTCTCACACTCACCTGATGGCCGCTGGTGCTCTTGCACTGGGTGGGCTTCCAGACGACGTACCTCTTACCAGAGAGTAGAGACAAATATCTTCCTAGGGAAGAGAAAAAAAGTAGTTCTTCTTCAGTTCCTTCTTATCTTGGGGGCGACCGGGCAGAGCAGGAGTTCCTAGACAGCCCTCTCCCTGGAGGCTAGGAAAGTGAAAGTGTGACTCTCACAGTCATGGCCAGCTCTGCGACCTCATGGACTGTATGTGGCCCGCCAGGCTCCTCTGTCTATGAAATTCCCCAGGTGAGAATACTGGAGTGGGTTGCCATCCTCTTTTCCAGGGATATTCCTATCACAGGGACTCTCACAGTCATGGCCAGTTATAAGCTAACGGGGGCAAAAAAGGATAAAACATTTAAAGACTCTGCATTTCCAGGGCTGAAAGTGTGAGGTCGATCCTCAGTGGCAGAACGAGGGATCCCGTATGTCATGTGGACAAGAAAACAAAGAAGAGCAGAGCATGGTGTATACCGGGTGGGGGAATCACAGGCAATAGGATAACATAAAGTGGCTGAGGAGCCAGGGGCGCCACGAAGGTCATGACAGGAAACTGGAACTTGAAGGACAAGAAGCAGCCAGCCCTCTTCCTCAGGAACCCTGGGGAAAGCACGTTCCAGGTACAGGAGACAGCTAGTGACCCAACTGGACACAGGCCTGGAAAGTCTCAGAGGCAGAAGGAAGTGCAGCGAGGGGATGGACGGAAGTGAGGAGGCTGGAGAGAGAGAGAGGTGGTGGCTGACTTCTACAGAGCAATTCAGGCCGGCCTCAGGGGACTGGGTTTCATCTGCAGGGCGCTGGAGGAGCGGTGAGCTTTAAGCCGGCAGCAACCTCAGCCGGTCTGTGTCTGTAAAGCCCCCCAGCCCGCACCGTTTGCTGTGTGGAGTCCGCCCCTCCGGCTGCCCTTCAGTGCCCTGCGCACCCCTGCAGGTCTCATGACCCAGATCCTGCGCCCTCCCTGAGAGGAGGGGGTGGGGAGTGCAGAGACGGGTGCGACCAACCGGAAATCACCGAAGCTTAGGGGGCGCCAAGGGGTCTGGGTCTCACACTCACCTGATGGCCGCTGGTGCTCTTGCACTGGGTGGGCTTCCAGACGACGTACCTCTTACCAGAGAGTAGAGACAAATATCTTCCTAGGGAAGAGAAAAAAAGTAGTTCTTCTTCAGTTCCTTCTTATCTTGGGGGCGACCGGGCAGAGCAGGAGTTCCTAGACAGCCCTCTCCCTGGAGGCTAGGAAAGTGAAAGTGTGACTCTCACAGTCATGGCCAGCTCTGCGACCTCATGGACTGTATGTGGCCCGCCAGGCTCCTCTGTCTATGAAATTCCCCAGGTGAGAATACTGGAGTGGGTTGCCATCCTCTTTTCCAGGGATATTCCTATCACAGGGATCAAACTGGGGTCTCCCACATTGCAGGCAGATTCTGTAAAGTCTGAGCCATCAGAGAAGCCCTGGAAGCTAAAGCAACATCAAAAGGTAACCCAGAGCCTCTCTGTCATTCTACCTGCTGAGCGTCCTTGGGCAAAGTACCTAATATCTCTGATCCTGTGAAAGGGTGTGGATACTAACTACCTCGAAGGGCTGATGAGTCAACTAAAGGAAATTCTGATTGAGGAGAGTACACAGGGCAAGCACTCAATCCATGAGAAGAAGGGAGAAAAAAGCACTGACTTCAAACAGAGAGAAAAAAAAAAACTCGGAGCCTTGTAAAAATGAAATGACTAAATGTTGAACTAAACTCTTAAAAGAGTAACATCTACCAACCTCTTTTAAGATGTTAAATTTAATATTCATTGAAATGTCATTGGAAAAGACCCGGATGCTGGGGAAATAGGCAGAAGAAGGGGATGACAGAGGATGAGATGGTCGGATGGCATCACCATCTCAATGGACCTGAGCTTGATCAGGCTCTGGGAGATGGTGAAGAACAGGGAAGCCTGGTGTGCTGCAGTTCATGGGGTCACAGAGAGTCAGATACGACTGAGTGACTGAACTTAAATGTCATTAAGTGTGAAGACAATTTCCAAGTTAGAGGGTTTTTTTCTTTACACTTTGAAATTCCTGTGTGTCCATGACGACTCCTGGAGGCTAGGCTGGGGTATCTGAGAGAGAGCCAGGCCTGAGGATTTCAGTATTAAGGCTTCTCCCTGCCCCAACTAGAGGGTAGCTGGGTGTGGCAATGGGCACAGGAGATGGAAGTCCCTAACTGGCACCTCACCCTTCAGCAGTCTTTTTCTCTGTAACATTAATTCTTCTCTCCGGAATCTCTCTGGATCCAGTTTTGAGTAGTTCCAGCTGTCATAGCTATGTGGACAAGGATATATACCTAAGAGGGAGTCAAGAGTGATCATGAAAAATGCTGCAGAAGAGAAAGGGAAGCAGAAGATGGAAGACAGAGGCCCCTGAGATGTCCTGACTGGACCTGGTAAGGCTGGGCTTCCAGCATGAGCCCCACCCCACACTGGCCCTGTAGTCATGCTTGAGCCACTTTCTCTCTGGGAGACAGGTTCCTGCATCTGGACAATGGAGATGTGGTGCCCACCCTGCCCTCCTGACCATGTGAGGATCGGATCACACCACAGACGTGGGAACCTTCCACGTGCTATACAGATGTGAAGGCACCGCGCTGGTTCCCTGTCTATGTCCTCTGGACTGAGTGGCGCTCCTTGAAGGTGGGGACGGGCCTGATTCATCTTTGCACCTCTGGAGCCTAACGCTGGACCTGACCCACCACAAACAGGCACTCAGCCAAGGTTTGATCAACATATTATCACAGTCTGCTCAGTACCAGAAATGGCTCTGCCCGAAATATTTGATGGTGATGCTTAGGGGGCTAATACTTTTCTTTTAAGAAAACCATGTATTTCAGAATCCTGATTTCCTGGAGCCCAAGTCCCCAGACATTGGAGAAATTCCACTGTCTCCTTCAATTCTTTGATTTAGGATGGAAAATCCCAAAGGTGACTTGAAAAATTTGAACCCTTATACAAAGCTGCTGTTTCTCCTGGACAAAGCAAGCAGACAGGAGGGTTATGACTGGGGGAGGATTAAGGGGACGAGGCAGACGACTGAGCTGAACTTAAATGTCATTAAGTGTGAAGACAATTTCCAAGTTAGAGGGTTTTCTTTACACTTTGAAATTCCTGTGTGTCCATGACGACTCCTGGAGGCTAGGCTGGGGTATCTGAGAGAGAGCCAGGCCTGAGGATTTCAGTATTAAGGCTTCTCCCTGCCCCAACTAGAGGGTAGCTGGGTGTGGCAATGGGCACAGGAGATGGAAGTCCCTAACTGGCACCTCACCCTTCAGCAGTCTTTTTCTCTGTAACATTAATTCTTCTCTCCGGAATCTCTCTGGATCCAGTTTTGAGTAGTTCCAGCTGTCATAGCTATGTGGACAAGGATATATACCTAAGAGGGAGTCAAGAGTGATCATGAAAAATGCTGCAGAAGAGAAAGGGAAGCAGAAGATGGAAGACAGAGGCCCCTGAGATGTCCTGACTGGACCTGGTAAGGCTGGGCTTCCAGCATGAGCCCCACCCCACACTGGCCCTGTAGTCATGCTTGAGCCACTTTCTCTCTGGGAGACAGGTTCCTGCATCTGGACAATGGAGATGTGGTGCCCACCCTGCCCTCCTGACCATGTGAGGATCGGATCACACCACAGACGTGGGAACCTTCCACGTGCTATACAGATGTGAAGGCACCGTCGCTGGTTCCCTGTCTATGTCCTCTGGACTGAGTGGCGCTCCTTGAAGGTGGGGACGGGGCCTGATTCATCTTTGCACCTCTGGAGCCTAACGCTGGACCTGACCCACCACAAACAGGCACTCAGCCAAGGTTTGATCAACATATTATCACAGTCTGCTCAGTACCAGAAATGGCTCTGCCCGAAATATTTGATGGTGATGCTTAGGGGGCTAATACTTTTCTTTTAAGAAAACCATGTATTTCAGAATCCTGATTTCCTGGAGCCCAAGTCCCCAGACATTGGAGAAATTCCACTGTCTCCTTCAATTCTTTGATTTAGGATGGAAAATCCCAAAGGTGACTTGAAAAATTTGAACCCTTATACAAAGCTGCTGTTTCTCCTGGACAAAGCAAGCAGACAGGAGGGTTATGACTGGGGGAGGATTAAGGGGAGGAGGCAGATCCTTGGACAAAAAGGAGAACAGAAAGAAGGAACAGAAAGAAAAGAGTCAGAATGGGAGGAGAGATGGTGTAGTGGTCAAAGACCTAGCTTCGCAGTGAGACAGCCTGGGTCCAAAGGCCTGCTTTGTTTGCTTCTGGGCTTCTTTGATGCTGCATATGTTACAAGAATTGGGAATTATATGAGGTGAAGGATGTGTTAACTAACCTGCTTGTGGTAAAAAAAAACCTTCACAATATATACATGCATCAAACCATTTCCCTGTACACCTCAAACTTCCACAATGTCACATGTCAATTACATCTCAATGAAGCCAGGGAAAATGTCCTTCTCTGACAAGAATGACTCACTGGGCCTAGAGTGCTTATAAAACAACATAGCTGATGCTAAACATATGTTTTCCTGGAATTTTGGTACATGATAGACAGAGGTACCCTCATGAGAAGCCCCCAATAAAAACCTTGGGCACTGTTTCTCTAATGGGCATCTGGGTAGAAACATCACACATGTTGCTACGTGCTCATTGGAGTGGGAGGAGGGCCTCTGCATAAATGGGAGGAGGAACCCTTCACATGAATTCCTCCAAACTCTGCCTGTCTGTCTCCTTATGATCTGGCTGTGTATCCTCCCTACATTGCAATAATACATCTTAGCTCTAAATACAATATATGCTGAGATCTGTGAGCTCTACTGCATTCCTTGAAGGGATCCTCAACACAGGAGGAAAGATCAAAAGTGCTTACTTAGCACAGTACCCAGCACACAGGAGACCTCTCAGCTTTCAGTGACCTTGGAAGATGTCTTGGGTTGAGACGAGGGAAGTGAGGAGGGAGACTGCAAAGCAGCTGAAGAACAAGTATCAAACTGGCTCTGTGCAAGAAGAGCAGAATGACCCTTGGTCACACATGGAAGGTGGGACCATCTGGCCAGCACACTGCTGTGGGTTCCTCGGTCCACCCACCCACAGCACATGGCTAGCCAGCAGGATTGTGCTGAAATCTTCTCTCTGCAGATGCAGCTGGGGACTAAGGGGGACTAGGACTGTCTCCAGCCATTTGAGGAGGCAGGCTCATCAGTACTCCTTGGGCGCTAACTGCACACTTTACTTTCCTGATTGTCAAGGAGAGAAAAGGACAACTGCCTCGATATGGTGTGATGGCAAACAGGAACCTACCTGGGCTCAGGTTTCTGGAGTTGCTTCGCCAGAAGCAAGCAGCTCCCTCTCACCTGAAATCCACAGGCTCATCGTGTTGCAGATGTCAGACTTGAACTCGTGCGTGTTGAACCAGGACTGAGGGAAACAGCAGCAGAAACTGGTGTACAGGGCTTTGCTCAGAAGCAATGGCAACCTCTGGGGGGTAAGCAGAGCCCAGGCCATGTTCTGGACATTTCCACATCCAGAAAAGAGCCCCTGACTTCAGAAAGGATCTGTGATAAAACGCTCGGACACCACACTGCCTTCCTGATCACATGTGCTTGTGTGCTAAGTCATTTCAGTCCTGTCCAACTCTGCAAGGACTATAGCTGGCCAGGCTCCTCTGTTCATGGGATTTCCCAGGCAAGAATGCTGGAGTGGGTTGCCATTTCCTTCTCCAGGGGATCTTCCCCACCCAAGGATCAAACCTGAGTCTCCTGCTTGAGAGGTGGATTCTTTACCACTGAGGCACCCGAGAAGCTCATATATATACATACACACACACATAAAAGTATCTATGTATATTTATAATTTTTAAATCACATGCTTATTTAAATATTATAGATGCAAATACAATAGAAAAGGAAGTGTCTTATAACCTCATTCCCTAGAAGAGCATTGCTCTGAGTTTGGTAAATATTTTTCTAGACAGTTTTTTTCCCCTAACATGGAGCTGTATAAGCTGCTTTGTTTTTCACTTAGAATATATTATTACATCTTCCCAGTCAGTGTACATAGATCTATTTTATTTTTTGTAAGTGCTGCATTACAAGTCAGTATATGAAGCTATTGGGCTTCCCAGGTGGTTCAGTGGGTAGAGAATCCGCCTGCAATTCACAAGACACAGGAGACCCAGGGTCAGTCCCTGGGTTGGGAAGATCCCCTGGAGGAGGGCGTGGCATCGCACTCCAGTATTCTTGCCTGGAGCATTTCATGGACAGAGGAATCTGGTAGGCTACAGTCCACGGGGGCGCACAGCGTCAGACATGACTGATTAAGCTCGCAGCATGCACGCGGACGATGTCACAACTTGCTGATTACTTTCTTATGGAAAGAATATGAGGGGGATTAACTTGGCATGAGCAGTGAATAGCTCTCTAATGTGATTGGTTGATGCTCACTTTTAAAAGAGCCTCTTGGTAGTGGGTCCTGGATTCACAGAACAAAAGCAAAGCATAGTTCTGGGCTATCCGGTCGAACAGCTTGCTCTGGATCTCCTTCTTTGGCTACCAGGAATAAAAACGGAGAAGAAATTACGAGAGCCTCTTGTTGAAACAGTCAAGGGCTGAGAATCTTATCTGTTTCTCTCATTTTTAGGAATCTTATTTTCAAGGTATTTATGAAGTAATACACTAATTTGCTTTAAGACCTATCAAACATGCACCGAGAGGCAGGGGTTGAGGAAAGCACCCCAACTCTGGGCTTGTTTCTGCGCTGCCCTTGACCAGCCACACGACAGGTGCCAGTTCAGGGAAGGCTGGAGTGGGTTGCCATTTCCTTCTCCAGGGGATCTTCCCCACCCAAGGATCAAACCTGAGTCTCCTGCTTGAGAGGTGGATTCTTTACCACTGAGGCACCCGAGAAGCTCATATATATACATACACACACACATAAAAGTATCTATGTATATTTATAATTTTTAAATCACATGCTTATTTAAATATTATAGATGCAAATACAATAGAAAAGGAAGTGTCTTATAACCTCATTCCCTAGAAGAGCATTGCTCTGAGTTTGGTAAATATTTTTCTAGACAGTTTTTTTCCCCTAACATGGAGCTGTATAAGCTGCTTTGTTTTTCACTTAGAATATATTATTACATCTTCCCAGTCAGTGTACATAGATCTATTTTATTTTTTGTAAGTGCTGCATTACAAGTCAGTATATGAAGCTATTGGGCTTCCCAGGTGGTTCAGTGGGTAGAGAATCCGCCTGCAATTCACAAGACACAGGAGACCCAGGGTCAGTCCCTGGGTTGGGAAGATCCCCTGGAGGAGGGCGTGGCATCGCACTCCAGTATTCTTGCCTGGAGCATTTCATGGACAGAGGAATCTGGTAGGCTACAGTCCACGGGGGCGCACAGCGTCAGACATGACTGATTAAGCTCGCAGCATGCACGCGGACGATGTCACAACTTGCTGATTACTTTCTTATGGAAAGAATATGAGGGGGATTAACTTGGCATGAGCAGTGAATAGCTCTCTAATGTGATTGGTTGATGCTCACTTTTAAAAGAGCCTCTTGGTAGTGGGTCCTGGATTCACAGAACAAAAGCAAAGCATAGTTCTGGGCTATCCGGTCGAACAGCTTGCTCTGGATCTCCTTCTTTGGCTACCAGGAATAAAAACGGAGAAGAAATTACGAGAGCCTCTTGTTGAAACAGTCAAGGGCTGAGAATCTTATCTGTTTCTCTCATTTTTAGGAATCTTATTTTCAAGGTATTTATGAAGTAATACACTAATTTGCTTTAAGACCTATCAAACATGCACCGAGAGGCAGGGGGTTGAGGAAAGCACCCCAACTCTGGGCTTCGTTCTCTGCGCTGCCCTTGACCAGCCACACGACAGGTGCCAGTTCAGGGAAGCCGCAGGGCGTGGTGCAAGGCTTACGGCCCAGGGTGTAGGAGGAGGCACGGGTAGGGAGGCAGGGGTGACAGATGAGGTTGCCGGGGTGATCCATAGGATCGGAGGGGCTTATGGGCCACCTTAAAGAGACTGA
Source organism: Tragulus kanchil (assembly GCA_022376925.1). Lineage (NCBI taxonomy): Eukaryota > Metazoa > Chordata > Mammalia > Artiodactyla > Tragulidae > Tragulus > Tragulus kanchil. The sequence continues at coordinate 179,557,869 of JAIOJX010000004.1, read as the reverse complement.
GGTTTAAAACCAAAAGAGGCTGGGTGGGGCTCGTCCCCCAGAAAACTAACTTAAGCGAGGCAGAGAAGCAACCAGACTTGCACTTACCTGGTACCTTTCATGAAAGATCCACCAGAAGCTATCCAGCCATATGGCTCTTAGAGAAGGAGAAGAGAGAAACTTCTCTAATTCTCTACCTGAACAGAAAGACTTGAAAAGAGAAAATCCACAGGATGATTATGATTATTACCACTTATCTATTTACTCTTAGAAATTAACCTGGAGCTACAGCCAGATTCATAATCATCTCCACTCAAAACCTGCAGTCTTATCACTCAGAGAATGCTGCTGATATCTATTTGCTTTCACCCCAGGTTTTCTTGTGTGCTTATGCAACCTTGTCCTGCAGAATTGTAGGTACTAACGCATTTCATTACGACATAGCATGTTAAAACACACTCTTTATAAACACTCATCATGGGCTTCCCTGGTGGTCCAGTGGGTAAGGACACCGCCTTGCAGTGCAAGGGGCGCCAGTTCGATCCCTGGCCTGGGAAGATCCCATGTGCCACAGAGCAGGTGGACCAATGTGTCCAATTACTGAGCCGGAGCTCTGGAGCGCATGCGCCCAGAGCCGGTGCTCTGCGACAACAGAGGCCACCGCGATGGGAGGCCCACATGGGCCAAAGAACAAAGATGGATGAAAATAGATAAATAAAGAACCAATAGAAGTGGCCCGCCTGCTCCCCTCCCTCCCCATCCCACCCCCCACGCCACCAATAATAAATAAATAAATAAATAAATAAATCTTTAAACACTCATCATCGTGGCAAAGTAGTCCATGATGTATAAACCAAAGATGACCACACTGTTCTAGGAGTGATCATTAAACTTTTCTAAAAACATTGATTAAAAAAAAATTATCAATTTTTGAGAACTTATCACTAAGTGCCGTTTTAGATGCGCTCACATACACTATTTCATTTAATTTTACTGTAATACTTCAAGGTAGAGACTACTGTTATCACTATTCCACAGAAGAACAACTGTGAGCCCAGAGAGCTACTTAACCCCCGAGATGCACAGCCTTCCAGTCCCTTGCTGTCACATAAGCCACGTGGTGGACATCTTTTTACACTGTCCTGGAGAGAAGGTGACGCTTCCAAGTGCCTGCCGCTCCCCCACCTTTCTGCTAAGAAGGCAGGGGACCGGCACCTGATCCCCAGGTGACCACTGCCTGCCCAAGGGACCAGCACCTGGTGAAAGGTAGCTTCGTGACCACAGTCCATGCCAGAGCCTGGCCCTGGAAATCCAGCCAATGCCACTGTCATACTGAGCAGCGACGGGTCTAAACAGATCAGTGCCCTGATCAAGTCCGCATGCAAGATGGAACAGAGGTAGAGACACAGCCAGAAAGAGGACAAAATGAGAAAAATCATGAACAGGAGGAGAAGGTGGCAGAGAAAGTGCAGAGGGAGAGGGAGGAGACGGTGGGGAGGAAAGAGGGGAGAGAGGGGGTGTGGTCTGAAGCTGTGGAGCACTGCAGACAGGAGAGACTGAAAAGCTGAGTCCCAGGAATGGGGAGGGCGATTCCTAGGAGTTGAGGGGTCAGTGGTTGTGGCTGCTTTGGGGACCCTAGAGCTGTGCAGTTGTGAAGGACGATGAGGCACAGCTGGAAGGCGGCCAAGACCATTTTTCTGAGCTTCTTGCCCTTTCCAGCCCTGCTCACAACTATCCCCCGGCTCCTGAGGGGCCAGCGTGGCCTGACACACACGGGTTCTTCTGGGCCTAGAATGCTCAAAGGGAACTCCCAATGTGATGCTAGTAGGACACGTGATCAGCACAGTCAGGAGGCCAGAGCGCTGGGAGAAAGAATGCCGGATTTGGAGAAAACACAGGCGTGGGTCTAATCTCAGCTCAGTCACTTGCAAACTGTGTGGCCCTCAGCAAGCTACCTGCCCAGCTCTTTGCTCCGTGGACTCTAAGACGGGGTCAGCTATGTGTGCTGCACGGGCTGGCGTGAGGCTGGCTGAGGGCCCCAGAGTGGCTGCGGCTCTCCCTCCTACCTTGCCGCTAACGGGGTTTCTCTCGGCCAGGATCACGTTTCCCACCATATCACAGAAGTCCACCCCATTTGGAAGATTGTTGGGCCTGGATTCGTCAAAGTATGGATACTGGTATAGCTCTGCCAGTAGATTTTTATCTGCTGTTTTCTGAAGAAAAAAAAAGCAGAATATGAAAACGGGGTCCCTCACTTTGACAGTTTAAAACAACTGAATATCTTTTTTTTTTTTTTTTTTTTTATCATGGAGACAATATAACAAACAACCTTAAAGAAGCTGAAGAAAATGAGTGTGTGTTCAGACCCCAGAGGCCTTTATCAAATGTCCATTTGCATTATTTCCACTTTCCTTTTCAGACTTTAGCACACGTATATGCATATGTGGGTTTCCCTGGTGGTCAGACGGTGAAGAACTGCAATGCAGGAGACCTGGGTTTCTTCCCCTGAATCAGGAAGATCCCCTAGAGAGGGCATGGCTACCCATTCCAGTATTCTTGCCTGGAGAATTCCATGGACAGAGGAGCCTGGCAGTCTACAGTCCAAGGGCTTGCAGACAGCTGGACACAACTGAAGCAAGTGAGCACATAGGAGGATCTTAGGAGCAGGGTGAGGTGTGGCCAGTGTGCCACTAGAGAGGCCGCTGAGAGCCAGGTGTGAAGATCTCAGCAGGAGGCAGGACTCCATCACCACAAAGCTGCAGGACACTGGACGGGTTCTCTGCTGCTCCTGACTGTTGGCTCCCTGGGGTGTCTGCACTGGTCCACAAAACCTGCACCACTGTGGGGATGGGCCCCTAGGAGCTATGTGGCATGGGGCCTCTGTGTGAACTCGGGCTGAGCTCATTGTTTCCAAGCGCAAACAGCTTCTAAGTTCTAAAAATAAATGGACAAGCGACCTCTGGAACTCCACTCATTCTACCTTTTTGAGGTGTTATAAGAAATTCAAGCATTATTAACCTACATTACTCTTGTTTAGTCCCCAAGTCATGTCTGACTATTTACGACCTCATGGACTGCAGCCTGCCTGGCCTCCCTTGTCCCTCACCATCTCCCGGAGTTTGCCCAAGTTCATGTCCATTGAATCGGACGTTAAGATAGGAGGGGATTCTCCGAAACACGAGGCACTCTTCCTGCATAATTGCCATCCAAGTGCCAAGTAACCCCTCTCTGGGAATAAAATCTTGTTCAGGTGCAGCAGAAACAGACCCAGCCTTAGCGTTTTGGGTAAGAGATGCCTTACCCTTTTGATAACAAAAGACTTGACATTCCTAGAGTCTGAGCCTTGGCAAATATACTGTGATTTCTCTTCGCTCTTCCCTGCAGAAGAATGAAAGAAAAGAAATAGCATGTGAGTGAGCCGTGGGGTCTGCCCACAGCTGCGTGTTAATCATACCTATGCTGTTTCATTCAACCTCAGCAGCCATATGACACACACACTACTAGTCTCCGTGAGTTGCTGAGTTGCTAAGATTTCCCTCCTTATTTAATTAGATGGCTAGAGCTCAGAGAAGCAGCCAGCAAGAGCAGATAAAACATGGGCTTTGAAGTCATGCCGGGGCCAATTCAGGACCTGCCGTGAACAAGTCTTGCGGCTCTTGGAAAGTTGCTCCTTTACCCCCAAACCTGTTCTGTCATCTATAGAACACATTCAAAAGCACCTGTCTCACAGGTAGGAGGCCTTAGGAAGCTTTAGCAAGGGGATCCATATGAAAGCTCCTGGTGCCTTCTGTCCCACAGCAGGTTGTCTTGAAATGGTATTGTCCCTCCCTCCTTCCTTGCCTGATGCCAAGAAGTCAGATTAAAGGCTCTTTCAGAAGAGGACAAAAATATCCTCACCTAAAACTCCAGATTCCTTCTCAATTACGTTTTAGATACTAAAAAATAAAACCCCACAAAAACACCATCAAGGCTACAAGAAAGGAGTTTTGCCTCTGTCTCCCAAGCCGCAGTGACTTCTCGCTCTTTTTAAATTCTTCTTCTCCATCTCATACTTCTCAATTGCCTTCAAAAACCAAAAAAGAAATGGGGTTTTAGGAGTTAGTGCAAATCTGAAAGGAGGGCAGGGGTCAGGGATTAGGCCATTTCTCCTGTCGGCGGCAAAAGGCCTGGAGCAACGCTTGCGGCCGGGTCTTGCTGTCTCCCCACTAGGTGGTAGGGCCCGGTGGCCATCTGTGTCCCTGACTTCATCCCCCTGAGTGTCACCACCGCTATGTCCCCCAGCCCCACGCTCTCCCACACTGCCCCTCCTCCGGGCTGCACTCCTGAGTAGGACAGGACTTGGAGCAGGGCTCCAATCACGGCTCTGCCAGTTACGAGCTGTTGTTTAAACTCTGTCACAGGGGACAATGAAACCTACCTCCCAGTGCTCTTCTAAGGATGAGATAGTAACATCAAGAACTTGACATTCCTAGAGTCTGAGCCTTGGCAAATATACTGTGATTTCTCTTCGCCTTCCTGCAGAAGAATGAAAGAAAAGAAATAGCATGTGAGTGAGCCGTGGGGTCTGCCCACAGCTGCGTGTTAATCATACCTATGTGTTTCATTCAACCTCAGCAGACATATGACACACACACTACTAGTCTCCGTGAGTTGCTGAGTTGCTAAGATTTCCCTCCTTATTTAATTAGATGGCTAGAGCTCAGAGAAGCAGCCAGCAAGAGCAGATAAAACATGGGCTTTGAAGTCATGCCGGGGCCAATTCAGGACCTGCCGTGAACAAGTCTTGCGGCTCTTGGAAAGTTGCTCCTTTACCCCCAAACCTGTTCTGTCATCTATAGAACACATTCAAAAGCACCTGTCTCACAGGTAGGAGGCCTTAGGAAGCTTTAGCAAGGGGATCCATATGAAAGCTCCTGGTGCCTTCTGTCCCACAGCAGGTTGTCTTGAAATGGTATTGTCCCTCCCTCCTTCCTTGCCTGATGCCAAGAAGTCAGATTAAAGGCTCTTTCAGAAGAGGACAAAAATATCCTCACCTAAAACTCCAGATTCCTTCTCAATTACGTTTTAGATACTAAAAAATAAAACCCCACAAAAACACCATCAAGGCTACAAGAAAGGAGTTTTGCCTCTGTCTCCCAAGCCGCAGTGACTTCTCGCTCTTTTTAAATTCTTCTTCTCCATCTCATACTTCTCAATTGCCTTCAAAAACCAAAAAAGAAATGGGGTTTTAGGAGTTAGTGCAAATCTGAAAGGAGGGCAGGGGTCAGGGATTAGGCCATTTCTCCTGTCGGCGTGCAAAAGGCCTGGAGCAACGCTTGCGGCCGGGTCTTGCTGTCTCCCCACTAGGTGGTAGGGCCCGGTGGCCATCTGTGTCCCTGACTTCATCCCCCTGAGTGTCACCACCGCTATGTCCCCCAGCCCCACGCTCTCCCACACTGCCCCTCCTCCGGGCTGCACTCCTGAGTAGGACAGGACTTGGAGCAGGGCTCCAATCACGGCTCTGCCAGTTACGAGCTGTTGTTTAAACTCTGTCACAGGGGACAATGAAACCTACCTCCCAGTGCTCTTCTAAGGATGAGATAGTAACATCAAGAACTTGATGCATTTTAAAACCCTAGTTCAGAGGCTGTCAGATGGGAGCTGCTCAACAAAGGGTAACTTATTATTATTACTCATCATCATAGCCCTGACCTCTCAAGAGACTTCTCTTGATCTCTGACTCCTCCTCCCTCCTGCCCTGCTAGAAAGGGAGGAAATGAATGTCAGTGACCAGCAAATTGTATCGACTGTCAACTGGCCCAGCGCTGCATCTGGATAGCAAAGTGAACAAAGTAAGCATCTGTGTCTTTGCCCTCAAGAAATTTACAGTGTATTCAGAGAACCCAGTCCAACATACACGGGACAATTAAGTCCTAAACGTTTAGGATTCAAATGAGCGAGACTGGCACGGGCCAGAGCACAGAAGACTGGCCAGAAAAGGTGGGGCTGTTCCCACTGTTGGGAATAAGGGAAGTGGTCTCTCTCCTTAGCTTGATAAACCATGACATGCCTTCCTCCTGAATCACAGGCCTGCATGAGGAGCTGAAGGCACCCGCATGTGTGCAGTGTGTGTGCCTGTCGGGGAAGGGTCATGCCGGTAAGTCTGTGCACCAACACTGTCACTCCAATTAGGTACACCAGGGAAGGCAGGAAGGATGAGTGAATGGGATGGGGCGTCAGTGGGACAGCACAGCCATGTCTTGGCCACCCACCAGGATGTCGCTGCAGCTGCTGCTCTCGGGGCCTAGAAGGATGGACAAGATTTACACCGAGAAAGAACAGAAAGGCTCATCAAGTGCTGGACGAAAAGTAAGTTTTAGGGCAAAAATGATGAGACCTGAGTTTGTTTTTGAGATGACAGAGGATCTACAGGTAGGGATGTTCCCTGGGAAGCAACTCCCAAACCCACTGGTGGCCAGCCTTGTTGGGGAGTTGTTCAGATATATGGATTTATTAGAGATGTTTGTTCCTTGTCCGGAAAAAAAAATCATTCCTTATTGGGCTCTGAACTGTTTATTTATTGTGGCTCTGAATTGTTCGCTACTTTAAATTTTTAAAACCATAAATATTTTACACGGTACAAAATCAAATACAGCACAGTCTCCTTCCTACTTCTCACTCAAGGCTCTCAGTTTTTTGCATAGCTTTCTAGAGGTATTCTAGAGGTCTTTCTAGATGAGAGCACGCACAGCACACAGGCCTGCACCTGCCCCTCTTCACTTTCAGTTATCATAAAGCTCCCAGGGGAATCTGATGATCAGTTACGTTGAGGTATCACTGCTCCAGGTAATTGGGAGCCCCAGACTGAAATACAGGTGAGAAGCTTGAATTTGCAAACATACCATTCATTGCACAAATATTTCCTGAGCAGTGACTAAACGTCAGATACTGGGCCAGTGTCAAAGATGCAGTCGTGAACAGCAAAGCCCTTCTCTGTCCTCCAAGGACTTGGAGACCAGTGGGAAGAAGTCAGTGACTGTGAGGTATCCAAGGTGACCAGTGTTGCTAAGGGGAGGGACCGGTGCCAGGAGTGTGCCCTGAAGGGGCACCTACACTGGTCTTGGGTGAAGGGTGCAAAGAAGGCAAAGAGGCCACGGCCTATGTCCTGCTGCTGGAGTGACTGGTAAAGCTGCACGGGTGGGTGAACGAGCTCCCGAGGAAGGGAGACTGGAAAGAAGAGCCAGGCAAGCTCAGGGCCAGAGACGGGGGTAGAAACCCATCTTGGGGCGTGGGAGAAGGAAGAGGAATCGGACACGGCTGAGGGTGAAGCGGGCAGGGGGTCTAATCTCCGAAGGAGATGGCTCACGATACACTTCTACTGAACACTTCCGTGTGTCAGGTACCGTGCCAGGTGCCCTCCGGCAGGGCAGCGTGGAGCCTGGAGACGCCAGTCTGGCTCAGATGCTCACGTGGAGAAGCAGCTCCAAGGTCAAGGTCTGACATGTGAAGGGCAGGGCCGACTGCGGTTCAGCAGGAACGCCGGGACGGGCTCCGTGGCAGCGGGCAGTCAGCATCCGCCAGGTCTGACCCAGGGCCTGAGCGGAGGAGCAGGAGGGACACCGGGTCCCTTCCTTGGAGTCATGTGAGGCCCCACGACTGCTCCTGCCAGCCCCGTCCTGGTCCTGACTGGTGACAAAGAACACTGAGGAGCTGTGCTCTTGCCCGGCAGCCTTGAAAAGCCACCGGATCCTGCTGCTGGGAGGATAATATTCATTTTCCTGGTTCCAAAATTACCATCGAGAAATCCCCACAGAACTGACATATAAATACATTCTTGTTGTAAAATACCCAAACATTACAGACGTACTCGGAGTAAATGCTTTACCCATCTTGCATCCCACTCCCTTCCCAGAACTGACTCCACTTGGCACGTATCCTTCCAGACTTTTCCCTACAGATTCACACATATAATGCTCTTCCCGCGAGCCAGGCACCATCGAAGGGTTTCGGGGAATCTCCACAGATCTAATTCCTGCATAGATAATAATGTATCTATGAGGTGGAGACAGTATCAATGGTTATCACCCTTTACAAGTAACTGAGGCTCATAAAGATTCGATAATTTACCTAATGTCACAATTTGAGAAAACAGTGGAGCAGCAGGAATTCCAACTTGGACAGTCTTATTCTATGCCTCTGGGGCTACACCCTCATACATATACACAAACATACATACAGAGATATGATGCTCTCAAACTTAAATAAATTGCTCAAATAGCGTGTGTGTGTGTGTGTGTGTGTGTGTTGCTTTTCACAATTCAATTCAATTCTAGGCCCCCCTGGACAGTGGTGTAAGGGAAGACTAAAGCTCGCGGTCTCCTTTCTGCTTCAGTGGCTTAACCACTGTGAGAAGCAACTTGATAGTATTTATCAGAATTTTAAATTTCACTTACAGGGCTCTATCTTGCAGAAATATTTGCAAATGAGTCCCAAGATACGTGTCCAAAAATATTCACATATTTGCACCATGAAAATGTCACAGAGGGGCTTCCCTGGTGGTCCAGTGGGTAAAGAGTCTGCCTTGCAGTGCAAGGGGCACTGGTTCAATCCCTGCCCTGGGAAGATCCCACGTGCCGCAGAGCAGCTGGACTGCTGTGTCCAAGGACGAGTCAGTGCTCTGGAGCGCATGCGCCCAGAGCCAGTGCTCTGTAGCTAGAGAGGTCACTGCAATGGGAAGTCCACACAGGCCAAAGAATAAAGATGGAGGAAAACAAATCATGACTTAAGAGGCAAAAAAAAAGTCACTGAAACACTTACCGATAGGGAAGAGTTAAACTGATTATGCCATAGCCAAATTCTCTAAAAATTAAGTTTAGGAATTAAATCACACACATATCTCTTTGAGACGTCTATCATGCAAACGTGCTTTCAAATAAGTAAAGGGGTCCTTCAGGCGCTTCCTGGAAGCCTTGCCTCAGCACCCGTAACTCACCAGGCAGTGCACCAGAGGGTCGGGAACCAGATCGACGTCGTCGGCAAGCCTCTCGTTCACCTGCTGAATGGAGCCAACCAGACACGCTGGGTGGCGAGCCTGTTAAGGAGACTTCTGGCTGATGATTGCACAGAAACAGGACAGGACGGGGGCGCCTGGGCAGGATGGCAGCTGACTTCCGTCCTGTGCTGTCTTTCCACTTAATTATTTTCTCAGCAAACATTCACACTTCTTTTACCTCGTCTTCAACGAGTTGCTTTATAAATTGTAAACAAAAATCAACCATATTCTAGACACCTTGGAAAATGGAAAAAAGAATCAGCCATTATGCTACCATCCTACCAACATGCTAGGCTCTGGTGAAACTTCCTTCTGGCATTATTACATATATACCTTTTTGCATAATTATAGTATCAGCATATGCCTTTTTTTTTTTTACTACTCTTTGACTTCTCTCCCACTCATTATTACGATCATGTTCCATAATCTTTGTAATATTTTAAATAGCAGTATACACATCCATTTAGAGAATGCCTCTTAGTAGACTTAACTGTCTCTTGGCTATTGAATATTTAAGCTATTTATATTTTTGCAACTGTAACTAATGCTGTGACACATCCAGTCACACCGAGAGCAGTTTCCATTTTGGGATTATTTCCTTAAAAGAGATTTTCAGGTGAAGGATGCCTGGGTCCAAGGGCATCCTGACCTTGTTTATCACTGTTGAAGCCTCTGCTCAGTTCAAGGGCCCCTCTTATGACCCTCTCTACGTCTGCATTTCTTTCTGTCATAGTCTCAAGTGGTCGAGGATATATCCTTTGTAAAAGCCCCATAATCCTATCACCCCTCACTGTCTTCCCGTAAATCAAGGCTCACTGTTCCTTCCATTACTCTCAAGCATTCTTACAAACTGAAGGACACTTGACAAATGAAGATGCCAAGGAGACACCTGAAAAGTCACAGGAAGTGAAATGGATTAGTTAGGTTGAGATGAGCATGGGATTAAGAAGAAAGAGGGCATGTTACAAAAAGGCTCTGGGAAAGTGAAACTGTGAGGCCGATCCTGATGGGACCATTTGTGCTCATCCTGAGAAGGGTTTCAGAGAGGCCTGGAAAGTGAGGTGACACAGAGGGACACATGCAGCTTGGCTGGCTGGAGGCATGACTTGGAGGTAAGTGGGCTCTGTAGAAGATGGAAAGACAGGGCTATTTATAACCTAAGAGGGCCTTTATTTGCTGGATGAGTTTTATTATCCTGCAGAGATGGCAATCAGGGTTCACGGTAAGAAGTGAGATCAGGATCAATGAAGGCAGAGTCAGAGAAGGAAGATTCTGGTAGACTGAATGATGTCAGAAGGGGGCAAAGTCTGGTCCAGGTAGAGGTAGTCGCAAGTGAGAAGAGGAGAACTCAAATGGAATTTAAGAAAGACAGAGAGAGCTTTCCCGCCTGCCCGCTTGCACCTCTTACAAGTGTCCTATCCTAATAAATCCTCCTCTTGCCTATCAAAAAAAAAAAAGAAGAAGAAGAAAGAAAGAGACAGAAAGATAGAGAGAAAAAGGGAATTCCCTGGCAGTCCAGTGGTTAGCACTTGGCACACGTTCACTGCCGTGTGCCTGGGTTCAACCCCTGGTCAGGGAACTAAGATCCTGCAAGTCATGTGGCACAGCCCAAAATAAACAAATAATAATTATTATTTTTAATTATTATAATAATTATTTTTTTTTAAAGTTTGGTACTCAGCAACCAAACTGAGGGCAGAGGGTTGGACTATAACTTAGCTGCTATCTATACGTTTAATTCTTTGAAAGGTAGAAAGGAAAGAAGGAGACCATATGGAAAAAAAGAGCATTTTTTTTCTCTTCCTCCTCATCCTTTCAACAGATATTTCTAGTGTGTCTACCTTTGGTGCTCTGATTATCTCAGTAAAACATACTCCATCAAGTAATCCTTCGCAGTCTCAGATTCTTCTACAGGGTAGGTCGGGCTTAAGTAATTGAAAACAAACAAACATGTAAGAAACGCGTTAGCAAGTGGTGTGTGATAGAGTCCAGGCTGCACCTCCGCACAGGTGCGTCTGGGCTCCGAGGCAGACGGCACCACCGAAGGATACAGGGGGCGTGGTCCCTCAGGCTCTTCCTCGTGGCGTCCTCCCGTGCGTTCTGTGCGGTGAGGGAGACAGCCAGTTGTTCCTCCACTGGCACCATTGGCAAGGCAGTGAAATTGATGACATCCAACCTCCTGAAGCAAGCCATGGTCCACTTTCTTCTAAACTGACCAACAGTAAATTTCCCCTTTTAAGAGCCTCTCATTCCTCACAACGGTCTTGTTCTCTGTTCAGCCAGCCTCCTGAAAATCACAAACAGCACAGAACTGTCTCAGTACAGCCACGTGCACCTCGCAAGCAGGGCTGCCGGCGAGGCACATGCTGCATACCATGGGAAGAATAAAAGCTTTCGTCTGAGACACCCGTTCTTTTTTTCCTTTCTTTATTTTTCCTGGAGCATAGTTAATATACAAGGTTGTGTTATTTTCTGCTGTGCAGCAAAGCGAACGAGTTATATATCCATTCTTTTTTAGATTCTTTTCTCATATAGGTCATTATAAAGTATTGAGCAGACCTCCCTGTGTTGTACAGTTGGTCCTTCTTAGTTCTCTATTTTATGTGTGTGTCTGTGCTAAGTTGCTTCAGTTGTGTCCCACTCTTTGCGACCCTATGGACTGTAGCCTGCCAGGCTCCTCTGCCCATGGGATTCTCCAGGCAAGAACACAGGAATGGGTGACCCTGTCCCTCCCAGGGACCGAACCCACATCGTCTCCTGAATTGGCAGGCAGATTCTTTACCAACAATGCCACCTGGGAAGCCCCTATTTTATATATAGTAGTGTATCTACATCAATCCCAAGCTCCCAATTCATCCCTCCCCTGCTCCTTTCCCCCTTGGTAACTAAGTTTTGTTTTCTGTGACTCTGTGTTTTGTAAATAAGTTCATTTGTACCATTTTCATAAGATTCTGCATGTGAACGATAGCATGTGGCATTTGTCTTTCTTTTCTGACTTACTTCACTTAGTATAATCTCTAGGTTCATTCATGGTGCTGCAGACGGTCTTATTTCATCCTTTTTATGGCTGAATAATATTCCATTGTATACATGTACCACATTCCTAACCAAAAAACTATAAGGCAAATACACTTTTGCTTTCTACCTGCTGATCCCTACCTGACCAATGAAAATTATCCTAATTTTAAAAATAAACAGGGCTTCCCCTGGTGGTCCAGTGGATAAGGACACCGCCTTGCAGTGCAAGGGGCGCCAGTTCGATCCCTGGCCTGGGAAGATCCCACGTGCCACAGAGTGGCTGGACCGATGTGTCCAATGACCAAGCCGGAGCTTTGGAGCGCATGCGCTCAGAGCTGGTGCTCTGCAACAACAGACGCCACCGTGATGGGAGGCCCACAGGAGCCAAAGAACAAAGACGGAAGAAAATGGAGAAATGAAAGACCAATAGAAGTGGCCCGCCCGTTCCCCTCCCTCCCCAACCCGACCCCCGCCCAAAATAAATAAATCTTTAAATAAATAAATAAATAAATAAACAGACTAGGGAATTTCCTGGTAGTCCAGTGATTAGGACTTGGAGTTCTCACTGCCAGGGGCCCAGGTTCAATCCCTGGTGGGAAAACTAAGATCCTGAAAACAATACAACATAGTCAAATAAATAAATAAAAGGAGACTGTTGTTGTTGTTGTTGAGTTGCTAAGTCGGGGTGACACTTTCACGACCCCATGGACTGTAGCCAGGTTCCTCTGTCCATGAGATTTCCTGGGCAAGAACACTGGAGTGGGTTGCCATTTCCTTCTCCAGGGATCTTCCCCACCCAGGAACTGAGCCCTGGTCTCCTGCATTGGCAGACGTTTTCTTTACCAATGAGCCATCTGGGAAGCCCAAAGGAGACTAGAGGACTGAAAAGACTGAGGCTCCAGACCATCCAGCAAGCCAGCTTTCAAATGAGAAATGCTGTCAAATCTCATTGCCTCTCTGAGCCTCACCTACAAAGTCAGAGGTTTGAATTAGGCCCTTAGGACCAGCTCTCAGGTGTACAGAGGCTATCCATTTGGGTTGTCCCAAGTAAGCTGGATTGTAGGAAAGACTGGCCCAGGCCAATGCTAGTCCCTGCCTCCTGCTTCTAGCCTTTAGCCATACAGGCAAGGGGAGAGTGCAGAGAGGTACCCAAACACATTTGAAGGCATGTACCACATTCCTAACCAAAAAACTATAAGGCAAATACACTTTTGCTTTCTACCTGCTGATCCCTACCTGACCAATGAAAATTATCCTAATTTTAAAAATAAACAGGGCTTCCCCTGGTGGTCCAGTGGATAAGGACACCGCCTTGCAGTGCAAGGGGCGCCAGTTCGATCCCTGGCCTGGGAAGATCCCACGTGCCACAGAGTGGCTGGACCGATGTGTCCAATGACCAAGCCGGAGCTTTGGAGCGCATGCGCTCAGAGCTGGTGCTCTGCAACAACAGACGCCACCGTGATGGGAGGCCCACAGGAGCCAAAGAACAAAGACGGAAGAAAATGGAGAAATGAAAGACCAATAGAAGTGGCCCGCCTGCCCCCCTCCCACCCCGCCCAAAATAAATAAATCTTTAAATAAATAAATAAATAAATAAACAGACTAGGGAATTTCCTGGTAGTCCAGTGATTAGGACTTGGAGTTCTCACTGCCAGGGGCCCAGGTTCAATCCCTGGTGGGAAAACTAAGATCCTGAAAACAATACAACATAGTCAAATAAATAAATAAAAGGAGACTGTTGTTGTTGTTGTTGAGTTGCTAAGTCGTGTGTGACTCTTTCACGACCCCATGGACTGTAGCCAGGCTCCTCTGTCCATGAGATTTCCTGGGCAAGAACACTGGAGTGGGTTGCCATTTCCTTCTCCAGGGATCTTCCCCACCCAGGAACTGAGCCCTGGTCTCCTGCATTGGCAGACGTTTTCTTTACCAATGAGCCATCTGGGAAGCCCAAAGGAGACTAGAGGACTGAAAAGACTGAGGCTCCAGACCATCCAGCAAGCCAGCTTTCAAATGAGAAATGCTGTCAAATCTCATTGCCTCTCTGAGCCTCACCTACAAAGTCAGAGGTTTGAATTAGGCCCTTAGGACCAGCTCTCAGGTGTACAGAGGCTATCCATTTGGGTTGTCCCAAGTAAGCTGGATTGTAGGAAAGACTGGCCCAGGCCAATACTAGTCCCTGCCTCCTGCTTCTAGCCTTTAGCCATACAGGCAAGGGGGAGAGTGCAGAGAGGTACAAATGAACCATGACTGGAAAACTACATATTCTCTAAAAGACCAGGCTTAGGGGGGCTCTATTAAGAAGCCTCTTGGTTCAGTTTAACATCATGACTCATGCCTAATGGGAGGACTGAATATTAGACTGCTTAAGAGAAATGTTTAAAACTCTCTGCTCCCGTCTGAATTTTTCATCATACTGTTTTAGGATAAGTATTCTCTGAAGCATGATAAGTTTTTACTGTCACTACTCAGGGATAAAAAGAGGATGGGGGAGAATGCTAACTTCATTGACTATCTTCCCTTGTGCCCAGCCCTGTGCTGTATATTTGGGGAAGATGAGTCGAAGAATAAAAAACACTCTGCCTTCATGCAGCACATGTTCTGGCAGCTGAGATTTGAAAACCCCTTGTTAAAAATACATTGTTTTAGGGCCTCCCTGGTAGCCCACTGGTGAAGAGCTCGCTTGCCAATGCAGGAGACATGGGTTCGATCTCTGGTCCAGGAGGATCCCACATGCTGCGGAACAACTAAGTCCGGGAGCCACAACCATGGAGCCTGTGCTCTAGAACCTCAGAGCTGCAATGACTGGAGCCCGCGTGCCCTAGAGCCCGAGTTTCACAACAAGAGAAGTCACTGCAGCAAGAAGCCTGCTCATCATTCAGGCCCTCTGAGAAGTCCTAACATCTTAATTTTAATTAAAATTTAAAAACGGAAGCAAAATAAATTTTAAAATATTGATTGTACGTTGAAATGATCATATTTGGGACACATGAGTTAAACATTATTCATAGTAATATCGCCTGGTTTTTTTAAAGAATTTTAAAAATATATGGCTACTAGAAAATTCTAAATTATGTATGTGGCCCACATTATGCTTCCATTGGATAGTGCTGGATTAGACCAGGCAGTTTGGTTCTAGGACGCCGAACCCTCCCTTTTTCAATGAAGTTAAGGTTTGGTCGGAAGAAAATTGTACTTGGAGCCAGACCCGTCGGTCCTGCCCCTCATTGGATGGATGACCTGGTGCATTCACTGGGCACTCAATAAATATCCCTGAATATTTATGAGTTTCTTTGTTTATCAAATACAAAGTTAGGATTTTAGAAGATCTGAAGCTACTTCTCGAGTAGTTCTCTGCACCCCGCTCACTGGGCGACCTTGAAGCAGCCCCTCGCCTCCGTCTCCCTGCCTGCCGAGCCGATGAGACAACCAGGCGTCGGAAGGCAGGCTCAAGGTCTGTGTGTTCATCTTACCTGAAGACGCAGGCGGAATCCGACGAACTGGGCGCCGATTCCGCCACGGGTCCTTCAGGGGACCCTGCAAAGTTCTGGGTGGGACCCCCGAGACCTGTTGCCCCCCACATCCACCAGGAAGGGGGATGCCCTTTGTTATGTGATCTGGGAGGAGGAAGAGGAGGAAGGGCGACTGGGAGTGGTCCATTTTGCTGCTCTAAGTACTGACGCTCTCCCAGGCGACGCGGGCGTCTGTACTTGCATCCTTCGCACAACAATGGGGACATCGCGAGCCTCGGGTGCCTCCGCGACACGCCGTTACCAGGGCGACGGCGCCTGTCGGCGGGGGAGAGCAAACCAAGGGGTTTGTGGGGAGGGTGAGTGTGGTTCCTGGGTCCTAGCTGTAGCCTGGGGCATGCAAGTGACTCCAAAAGACCTTGTCTTTGTGAAGTCCGTGACACTTGGTCCAGGGCAGTCCTCGAGCGTTCCTGGCACTTCGCGTAGGCTCGCACTGGGGACCGCGCCGCACCCGGCACCCCCACTTTCCTCGGTGGGCGAGCCCGGCGGGTTGCGCGTGCGCGTGGCGGAGGGGCCGCCCGCGGTCGCTCTTGCGGAGGTTGACCCGGCGGCTGGCGGGTCCCCAGCGGAGGTCGGGGTTTTGCTTGGAACTCCCGAGTGTGGGGGCGCGTCAGGTACGACTGCGAGCCCGCCATCGCCTGAGGGTCCAAGAGGGGTTGGGACGCCCGCGTTCCCCAGGGGACCCAGGGATTTCCGGCAGCTGGAGCGGCCCCAGGGCGCGGAGCAGGGGGCGAGGGCCGGGTTCACCGCTTGCCGGGCACTGCGTTTATCAGTGTGTCCTCGTTTGTAAGTTGGGGTAGTAGTTCCGCTCGGGAGTCAGCCGTGAAGGTGATTAACAAGAGCGAGCGCATGGATGTTTGCTGCCGTTCGTTACCAGCTCTGGGCGGCCGTGTGCCGCGTGGCCTGTGCCTGGTTGGCTCTGGGCTCTTGAGAAGCCGATGAACGCCTGAGATAGCTTCCAAACTCTGTTAGATTAAAAGAAGATACTGGATTTTATGGCCCATTGCAAACCGTATAGCACTGCACAGTGATGAAGTGATGCTGATCCTCAGTGGAGAGGCGTAGACCTTACTCGAGGGCCAGTTCCACCGCCTTCCCACGGCGTGATTGGAATCACATTACTTCTCTAAGCCTCAGTTTTCTGACCTGTAGATCGGAACAAACTAGTTGATCTTCTTCCGCCAGTGTTGGTGTGCACTCAAATGCCGCTGTTTCCCTCCTCCCTCCATCCCCCCCAACTAAAGCGCCAAACAACCTGTGAGTGAGTACTTTTGTTATCCCTGATTGTAAATAAATAAACCTGGGGTCCATGGAAGGTAAGTGCAGGGTCCCACTCCCGTGAGCAGCGCAGGGACAATGGGAACCCAAATGCTGTCCGTTCCTTTCCTTTGTGCCGAGCCCTCTTTCTCCAAGGAGTTTCACCGGAAAGAAGGCTGCGTGGGACCAAGATTAGAGCTGGGACCTCGTGGTCCACACTCCTGTTCCAGGATACCAGGGTCTGAGCCAGAGTTGTTTGTGGATGAGTGGGTCTGACTTAAAAGCTAGTCCAGACCCTACTTCCTTTTCCCCATCTGTAATATATTGATGATAGGGGTTGGCTTAAGTGTTACGAGAGTTAGTGAGGTCATACCTGAAATGCCCTTGTTAACACATTATTAACCAGAGAGGTTTTGTTACCTGAATGTTATTGACCAGATATATATCAATATCGCTTATGTTACACATCGCAGGCCACAGGCATTCGTTTCTGGAAAAATCCACCCGGTCAGTAATGAGTTAAAACCTGGAGGAATGAAGTAACTTGGCCAAAGTTTAGCAGGCAACTGAAGAGGCGAAGCTGGGCTTAGAGCTTGGCCTGTTGTGTCAGGTGCTGTGCTCAGTCTTACTGTTCTTAGCACCGTTGTGGGCTTTGCAATAAAACGTGGCTTATTTTTCCATTTTCTGCTATCTTCAGAGGCTTAGAGGGGCAAGGACTACTTATCTGTTATTCTGTACATTCGTTTGTTTTCATAAGTAATATATGGATATGTTATCGTAATAATTCATTAAATTCACAAATATGTTTCTTTAATATAACTTTATATTGTAACATGAAATTGCCACTATTTGGCCTTCTTTTTTTTTTTTTTTTTTTTAACGTTTAGAATGCCAAATTCAGGGAATTCCCTGGCGGACCAAGGATTAGAACTCCATGTTCTCACTGCCAAGGGCCCAGGTTCCGTTCCTGGTTGGGGAAGTAAGATCCCGCAAGCCTTAGTGACACAGCCAAAAGTAAAATACAGTTTAAAAAATTTGTTTAAAAATAGCATATTTAGGGCTTCCCTGATGGTCCAGTGGGTAAGGAGTCCACGTTGCAGTGCAAGGGGTAGATGCCACGTGCTGTGGAGCGGCTGGACCGGTGTGTCCAACTACTGAGCAGGAGCTCTGGAGCACATGCGCCCAGAGCCAGTGCTCTGCAGTGAGAGAGGCCCCTGCAATCGGAGGCCCACACAGGCCAAAGAATTGAAAAAATGGATGAAAATAAATAAATAAAAGACCAATGAAAGAGGCCAAAATTTTCTAAAAAATAAATAAAAAGTAAAAAAAATAAAGTAAAAATAGCATATTTAGTTGAGTCAGCCATCTCGATTCCTTTCCCAGATTTAACCACTGTATTTAGTTTGGCGTTTATCCTTCCACATCTTTTTTATTTAGACACCTATATTCTTGCCCTTTTTTTCCTTTGTGTCTTCTCATGTGGGATTATAATATACACATTGCTCAGTTGCTTGCTTTTTTCTTTTTCAGCCATACCATACAGCATATGGAATCTTAGTTCCCCAACCAGGGATTGAACTCATGCCCCCTGCACTGGAAGCAGAGAGTCTTAACCACTGGACCACCAGGGAAATCACTGTCATTTGTTTTCCTAATGTCAGTGTATTGGACATCTTTTCAAGTTGGTCCATTAGCTGTCTCTCTGTCTTTACCTACCATCTAGTATTCCCTTATAATTATATATATAATCTATAATAATGTACCATCATATATTTAGCTATACTAATCATTGGTAAATATTTGGCATTGTTATTTTTTTTTATTGCTAGCAACAATAAAGAATATTTGTGTGGGGCTTCCCTGGTGGTCCAGTGGGTGAAGAGTCTGCCTTGCAGTACAAGGGGCACTGGTTCGATCCCTGGCCCTGGAAGATCCCATGAGCCGCGGAGCCGCTGGACTGGTGTGTACAATTACGAGCCAGCGCTCTGGAGCGGATGCGCCCAGAGCCAGTGCTCTGCAGCGAGAGAGGCCACTGAGTGGGAGGCCCACACAGGCCAAAGAATAAAGATGGATGAAAATAATAAATAACTAAGAAAAAGTTCATGGCATGAAGTTAAAAAAAAAAAAAAGAATATTTGTGTAAACATGTCCAGTTCTTTTTGAAGAAAAAATTTTCACATGTAGA
This sequence comes from Tragulus kanchil, assembly GCA_022376925.1. Lineage (NCBI taxonomy): Eukaryota > Metazoa > Chordata > Mammalia > Artiodactyla > Tragulidae > Tragulus > Tragulus kanchil. The sequence goes on along the minus strand of JAIOJX010000004.1, from coordinate 179,538,872 downwards.
TTTTCTGGCCAAAAAGTATTTTGTGAGGAACTTTGCTAAGTTTTGCCTAATGGAAAAAATGATAGCATCTTATGTTTCCACAAAGAATAAATGAAAGTATCTTTTCCTCTATACCCTCACCAGCACTGGGTTTGATCTGTTAACTTCTGCCAATGTGATGGATGAAAATTACTTCTTTTTCATGATGTACCTCATCGGTTTTTTTTCTTAAAGATTTTTTTTTTTTTTTGGGGGGGTTGGGGGGGGAGGGGAGCAGGCGGGCTATTTCTATTGGTCTTTCATTTGTTCATTTTCATCCATCTCTGTTCTTTGGCCCATGTGGGCCCCCCATCGCGGTGGCCTCTGTTGTCGCAGAGCACCGGCTCTGGGTGCATGCGCTCCAGAGCTCTGGCTCGATAATTGAACACATTGGTCCAGCCGCTCCACGGCACGTGGGATCTTCCCAGGTCAGGATCAACCAGCGCCCCTGCACTGCAAGGTGGTGTCCTTACCCACTGGACCACCAGGAAGCCCCTCATGAGTTATTAATACAAGAATAATTTGATATACATGTTTAGCCAGCTGACCATAACTGTCATATGATATTGGACATCTTTTCAAGTTGGTCCATTAGCTGTCTCTCTGTCTTTACCTACCATCTAGTATTCCCTTATAATTATATATATAATCTATAATAATGTACCATCATATATTTAGCTATACTAATCATTGGTAAATATTTGGCATTGTTATTTTTTTTTATTGCTAGCAACAATAAAGAATATTTGTGTGGGGCTTCCCTGGTGGTCCAGTGGGTGAAGAGTCTGCCTTGCAGTACAAGGGGCACTGGTTCGATCCCTGGCCCTGGAAGATCCCATGAGCCGCGGAGCCGCTGGACTGGTGTGTACAATTACGAGCCAGCGCTCTGGAGCGGATGCGCCCAGAGCCAGTGCTCTGCAGCGAGAGAGGCCACTGAGTGGGAGGCCCACACAGGCCAAAGAATAAAGATGGATGAAAATAATAAATAACTAAGAAAAAGTTCATGGCATGAAGTTAAAAAAAAAAAAAAGAATATTTGTGTAAACATGTCCAGTTCTTTTTGAAGAAAAAATTTTCACATGTAGATTTTCTGGCCAAAAAGTATTTTGTGAGGAACTTTGCTAAGTTTTGCCTAATGGAAAAAATGATAGCATCTTATGTTTCCACAAAGAATAAATGAAAGTATCTTTTCCTCTATACCCTCACCAGCACTGGGTTTGATCTGTTAACTTCTGCCAATGTGATGGATGAAAATTACTTCTTTTTCATGATGTACCTCATCGGTTTTTTTTTTTTTTAAAGATTTATTTATTTATTTGGGGGGGTTGGGGAGGGAGGGGAGCAGGCGGGCTATTTCTATTGGTCTTTCATTTGTTCATTTTCATCCATCTCTGTTCTTTGGCCCATGTGGGCCCCCCATCGCGGTGGCCTCTGTTGTCGCAGAGCACCGGCTCTGGGTGCATGCGCTCCAGAGCTCTGGCTCGATAATTGAACACATTGGTCCAGCCGCTCCACGGCACGTGGGATCTTCCCAGGTCAGGGATCGAACCAGCGCCCCCTGCACTGCAAGGTGGTGTCCTTACCCACTGGACCACCAGGGAAGCCCCCTCATGAGTTATTAATACAAGAATAATTTGATATACATGTTTAGCCAGCTGACCATAACTGCAAACCTTGGGCAAGTTGGATAACTTCTTTGAGCTTTAGTTTTCTCATTTCTGATATGGACAGGAAAATTACCTTCTGGGGTTTCTGTAAGGAGTAAAAGAAATATATGCAGTGTCCCCAGCACTGACTGATATGCAAGAAGTGATATTAATTAGTGATTGTTGTGACCTTTTGGTTTTTGAGTTAAAATCTCTCTCCCTGGATAGTCCCATTTCATTCCTGTTCTGCCCTCTGTAGACATAAGATTCTCTTCCCTCTTCCATGCTTTTTCTTTTCTCCTGCAGAAACAATGCCAGGGCCTTCCACAGTGTTTTGGAGGACATGGTAACACAGCTTCAAACTCCCTCAGCACCTTGGTCCCCACTGCTGTCCCGCCCACCACCAAGCTGGAGCCATTCTGGTTTATCCAGATCCTAAAGGGTTATGGTCCAGCCCAAATGCCATCTCCCAGGTTGTGAGTCTACCACCGTGTGGTTTTGTTTTTCATTAGAGGATTACTGGTTTACAATATTGTGTTGGTTTCTGCCACATAGAGCATGAATCAGCCGCGTGTACACATATGCCCTCTCACTTTGAATCTCCTTCCCACCCCCTCCTCGTCACATCCCTCTAAGCTGGACACCAGGTTGAGTTCCCCGTGTTACACATCGACTTCCCACTGGCTGGCTATTTTACATATGCTAATGTGGCTGTTTCAGTGCTGCCATCTCAATTCCTGCCACCCTGTCCTTCCCGCACTGTGTCCACACGCTCTTCTTTACCTTGCGTCTACGAGTTTTCAATGACAAACACCAGTAAAGCTCTCATGAACACACACCCCTAAATGTCTCATGTAACTGATTTATGTATAAGTCATGTGTACATAGACTCTATAAATATATGCATATCTATATTGTGTATCAAAGAAGCTCCTAAACTTTTATCATTAATTTTAGTGATATTAATTTCTGCATGACTGAAGACAGCACAGAATTTTTTCCTTCATGTTCTTATTGAATATATGTCTTGCTAATTGTGATGAATTCCTACTATGAGTTCTCTTTTCATGATAGTTGATATAGAGCCTTGTTTCAGATAGTCTTGAAAAGTGCCCTCTTTCTTTCTTTGACCAGCTTCCTATGAGATATGATAAGCTCTATGTTTTCTAGGTTGGGCATACCTTCTGGGGTTTCTGTAAGGAGTAAAAGAAATATATGCAGTGTCCCCAGCACTGACTGATATGCAAGAAGTGATATTAATTAGTGATTGTTGTGACCTTTTGGTTTTTGAGTTAAAATCTCTCTCCCTGGATAGTCCCATTTCATTCCTGTTCTGCCCTCTGTAGACATAAGATTCTCTTCCCTCTTCCATGCTTTTTCTTTTCTCCTGCAGAAACAATGCCAGGGCCTTCCACAGTGTTTTGGAGGACATGGTAACACAGCTTCAAACTCCCTCAGCACCTTGGTCCCCACTGCTGTCCCGCCCACCACCAAGCTGGAGCCATTCTGGTTTATCCAGATCCTAAAGGGTTATGGTCCAGCCCAAATGCCATCTCCCAGGTTGTGAGTCTACCACCGTGTGGTTTTGTTTTTCATTAGAGGATTACTGGTTTACAATATTGTGTTGGTTTCTGCCACATAGAGCATGAATCAGCCGCGTGTACACATATGCCCTCTCACTTTGAATCTCCTTCCCACCCCCTCCTCGTCACATCCCTCTAAGCTGGACACCAGGTTGAGTTCCCCGTGTTACACATCGACTTCCCACTGGCTGGCTATTTTACATATGCTAATGTGGCTGTTTCAGTGCTGCCATCTCAATTCCTGCCACCCTGTCCTTCCCGCACTGTGTCCACACGTCTCTTCTTTACCTTGCGTCTACGAGTTTTCAATGACAAACACCAGTAAAGCTCTCATGAACACACACCCCTAAATGTCTCATGTAACTGATTTATGTATAAGTCATGTGTACATAGACTCTATAAATATATGCATATCTATATTGTGTATCAAAGAAGCTCCTAAACTTTTATCATTAATTTTAGTGATATTAATTTCTGCATGACTGAAGACAGCACAGAATTTTTTCCTTCATGTTCTTATTGAATATATGTCTTGCTAATTGTGATGAATTCCTACTATGAGTTCTCTTTTCATGATAGTTGATATAGAGCCTTGTTTCAGATAGTCTTGAAAAGTGCCCTCTTTCTTTCTTTGACCAGCTTCCTATGAGATATGATAAGCTCATTACTGTTTTTATCTCACAGTGTGGTGAAGGAAGATTTTATTCCTACATAGGGAAGGTGAGAGTTCTGCTGCTTTCTCTTTCTTTATTATTCTTTTTTTTCCTCTTTTTTATTATTCTTTTTGCTTCTGCTGTTTTCTTTTTGCTCACTTGTACTTTCATGATTAATGTTATCATCCATCTACTGTTTCTTAAAGGGAATCTAGTGAAGCTTTCTGTGTATTATACATTAAAATGGGGTAATACAGGGGAAGAAATGAACCATGACTATGTCTCACCACATACAAAGGTTAATGGCAGATGAGTCGTAGTCCTGAATGTGAAAGCTGAAAGAAGAAAACTTCTAGAAGTTAATATATGAAGATACCATGACCTTAGGGTAAGCAAAAATTTCTTAAATGGGACAAAACAAGACTAATCATTAAAAAAATTTTTCATTAAAATTAAGACCTTCTTTAATCAAAAAGAAATCAGTAAGAAAGCAAAAAGGCAAGTCCCCTAAAAGACTTTAGTTCTATAAAATAGAATATTATTTAAAATGAAAATTTTCTTTAACACAGAGTATATGTAACTGTTGCCGCAGGTGTAATCTTAGCAGTGACCAGGAATAAGCAGACTCTCATGCCTTGCTCTAGACTATAAGTCTGGTGATGCCGGTTTGTAACAAAACCTAAGATCATCCAGTTAGGCACTTGCCTGTAGTTAACAGAAACTAGATCTGTAGTTAGAAACTAGAACGCCAGATCTCCGCTCAAATACCAGCTTCTACTTAGGCCCTTAGTCTTTCTAAACGTCATCTGTCAAATAGGTGTAATAAGAGAGCTGATACTAGACTCTATAAATATATGCATATCTATATTGTGTATCAAAGAAGCTCCTAAACTTTTATCATTAATTTTAGTGATATTAATTTCTGCATGACTGAAGACAGCACAGAATTTTTTCCTTCATGTTCTTATTGAATATATGTCTTGCTAATTGTGATGAATTCCTACTATGAGTTCTCTTTTCATGATAGTTGATATAGAGCCTTGTTTCAGATAGTCTTGAAAAGTGCCCTCTTTCTTTCTTTGACCAGCTTCCTATGAGATATGATAAGCTCATTACTGTTTTTATCTCACAGTGTGGTGAAGGAAGATTTTATTCCTACATAGGGAAGGTGAGAGTTCTGCTGCTTTCTCTTTCTTTATTATTCTTTTTTTTCCTCTTTTTTATTATTCTTTTTGCTTCTGCTGTTTTCTTTTTGCTCACTTGTACTTTCATGATTAATGTTATCATCCATCTACTGTTTCTTAAAGGGAATCTAGTGAAGCTTTCTGTGTATTATACATTAAAATGGGGTAATACAGGGGAAGAAATGAACCATGACTATGTCTCACCACATACAAAGGTTAATGGCAGATGAGTCGTAGTCCTGAATGTGAAAGCTGAAAGAAGAAAACTTCTAGAAGTTAATATATGAAGATACCATGACCTTAGGGTAAGCAAAAATTTCTTAAATGGGACAAAACAAGACTAATCATTAAAAAAATTTTTCATTAAAATTAAGACCTTCTTTAATCAAAAAGAAATCAGTAAGAAAGCAAAAAGGCAAGTCCCCTAAAAGACTTTAGTTCTATAAAATAGAATATTATTTAAAATGAAAATTTTCTTTAACACAGAGTATATGTAACTGTTGCCGCAGGTGTAATCTTAGCAGTGACCAGGAATAAGCAGACTCTCATGCCTTGCTCTAGACTATAAGTCTGGTGATGCCGGTTTGTAACAAAACCTAAGATCATCCAGTTAGGCACTTGCCTGTAGTTAACAGAAACTAGATCTGTAGTTAGAAACTAGAACGCCAGATCTCCGCTCAAATACCAGCTTCTACTTAGGCCCTTAGTCTTTCTAAACGTCATCTGTCAAATAGGTGTAATAAGAGAGCTGAACCAAGGGCCATTGTGAGGGCTGAGAGATTGCCAAGGTTTGGGCATGCTGCCTGGTGTGTAGTGAGCACTCCGCAGTAGCTGTCACCAGCAGAGTTAATGGTCACATGCCAGGATGTGTGTTGTCATGATTTCAGGACAGGGGCACAGGGTCACTGACCCAACTCTTTGTACCCTTGATTTTTTCTGACCCTAGGAGAAGAGAGCACTGGCTTTTCCTCCATCCGGGCAAAGATGCCTCTCTTCGGAAACACATTCAGTCCGAAGAAGACCCCCCCCCGGAAGTCGGCCTCTCTCTCCAACCTGCATAATGTGAGTGTCAGCACGTGGTGTGCAGCGTGACCAGGGCCCCGAGCCTGGTCTCTTGTGGGAAGTGTGGTCCTCCGGGCAGTCTTTCATTCATATATTGCTGCTGCTGAAAACATGTTTCCCCTCCCATTTGGGAATTGTCAGAGCTGTTCGAGAACCTTCAAAGACAGTCGTTCTCATGATTTGGAGGACCAAATGATACTATCCAACTTGACCTCACTCGACTCCCAAGTCTTGGCCAGGAATCAGTTTTAGTCATATCTGAGAATCATATTCATTCTCAAAGGATGATGTTTTGCCAACATTAAAAACATTCAAACGGTTATGTGACAGCGCCAAAGACTGGAAACTCCAAAGGAGGTTCCAAGATCCTGCAGAAACGTAGAGGAGTTTCTGAGCTCCTCCAGGGCAGAGGGGTGGTGTGCATTTCGGTGTATCCAGTACCAGTGTTGGCCCGGGGCGGATGCTCAGAGAGCTGTAGTAACACTGAGAAACATTATTGAATCCCAGCTACTCATTGGGCTTTAGCAGTTTATGCCTTTTCCGGGACACACGTCTCTCCATAGGAAGCAAGTGATAGCGGGGCTTATGTTTGAAAAGGACTTTACACCTTACTAAAAATTCACAGGGAGATTTCTTTGACTGCTAAGTGCCCTGTAGATCTGAAATAATTGTTGGCAAATTTCAGCATATATAGATTTTCTGGAAAACATCTATTGCATAAAGCCATACTTTTCTTCTCTTTTATAGTTTCAAAGTTTTTTTGGTACCTTATTTAACTTTCTGACTTTATTCAAAAAAAAATATTATTAAATGTGCCAGGTAGAGAAATGAGTTGTTGAGGGTCACACAGTTTGGGATTCTCGGGTGACTAAGTCGGTAAAGAATCCACCTGCCAATGCAGGAGATGCAAGTTCGATCCCTGGGTTGGTAAGATCCCTTGGAGGAGAAAATTGCAACCCACTCCAGTATTCTTGCCTGAAAGACCCCATGGACAGAGGAGCCCGGTGGGCTACAGTCCACGGGGTCACAAAGAGTCTGACAGAACTGGGTGACTGAGCACGCACGCGGGGCGTCACATGGTTCGGCAAAGAGGTGCCAGGCCTAGAACGCACGTGCTCCGGCCACCTGAAACCAGCGTGAACATCTCACCCACAGTTGGACCGGTCAACCCGGGAGGTGGAACTGGGTCTTAACTACGGAACTCCCACCATGAACTTGGCAGGACAGAGTCTGAAGTTTGAAAACGGCCAGTGGATAGCAGGTAGCTGCCTTTCCTACCAGTTTGCTCAAAAAGATGGTGGAAGGCAGACTCCCCTGTGTGACCGCTGGCTGTGTCCTCCCACCAGAGACGGGGGTTAGCGGAGGTGTGGACTGGAGCGAGGCTCTGCGCCTGCGGAGCCGGAACCAGCAGCTGGAGGAGGAGAACAATCTTTTGCGGCTGAAGGTGGACATCCTGCTGGACATGGTGAGGAGGGCGCTGGGGAGCGCTGACGGGGCTTTTCTTGGGCAGGTGCACTGCGAGTCATTTCAACCAGCCCACACGCTCGCGTGCCTGTTGGCCCCGGCCCCTGGCTCTGAATCCAAAGATACGAAACTGAATCAAACACAGTCCCCGCCCTCCAGGGCTCCGAGTCCAGCCAGGAGAAAGCCCACAGTCACAGGGAGGGTGCCTGTGGTCAGCGCAGTGGTTCATCTGTCCAGCCTGGCTTCTGAGAGAGTGCTCCATTCTGCCCAGTCAGAGGAAGGGATATTTAAGGGGAACGTGGAAAGATAAAGGGAAGAGTGGAGACTGGGAGGAAGGCATTCAGGAAGAAGGCCAGTCTGCCCCTGGCCAGACAAGGACCTGCACCAAGCAGCCATTAGCCAGTGCCCGGTGGAGACCTACCGAGGGCCACTCTCTCGGTTGGCGTTGGTTTCTTGTGGCTTTGAAAACCCAGCAGCCTGTTGAACCTAGAGGTGTGTGTGAAGGTTCACGGAGAGGCAGGAGAGCACACATGACCGTGGTTAAGAGCATGGGTCTGGAGCAGAGCTGCCTGGGTCCCTGGCTCAGTTCCACCCCTGGCTGTGTGACTGCAGGCAAGTTACTCAGCTATTCTGTGTGAAGAAGTTTAGGATCTTCCGCAATGGGCATGAATGGGCCCAGCCACAAAGGGGTTTCCGTTATGGGGGCACTGGCAGGGACAGAGGAATGCCAGGGGGCCTTTCCCAGTGCACAGGGCTGGCCTTGCCAACGTGAAAGGCAGCCCCGCAACGTGCCTTTCTGATGGCTTACTGCTCTTCCTCCAGCTCTCGGAGACCACTGCTGAATCCCACTTAATGGAGAAAGAGCTGGATGAACTGAAGAGTGTCAGCCGCTGGAGAAAATGAAGACCCCAGAGGCATCTGTTGGGAGATCGGGGAAACCCGTTCATCAGAAGAGGAGAATGTGGCCAAGGGTATTTTTAGCCAAATTGATGGATTAGGTCCTGGGGGAGAGCATCCTGTAACGGGGCCAGGAGACACCGGCCCTCTTGGGTGGGCGGTGGGACGGCGACAGCAGCGGATTCCAGGCCAGTCCTGTGCTTCACAGCAGAGGCGGCCTCCCCGGGCTGGTCTGGGGTGACGGGAGCCTTTGGGTTTTCTCCAGTTCCTTAACACACACGTGCCCCCAGCTCAGGCNGACCTGGTACCGAGCTCATCGTTGTTACCCATCACCTCTGTCTTGGGGGTGTGGCGCTCTGTCGTTAGGGGGGCTGGTTCTCTGCCCTCCAGCTGCTCTCCCTCCTTTAAAGAACACTGTTCCGCAGCTCCACAGCCTCCTCTGGCTTGAGTGTCCCAGCAGCAAGCACCCGCCTTCCTCGGCAACACGTCCAGCCTGGCCTTCTGAGTGCTCCATTCTGCCCAGTCAGAGGAAGGGATATTTAAGGGAACGTGGAAAGATAAAGGGAAGAGTGGAGACTGGGAGGAAGGCATTCAGGAAGAAGGCCAGTCTGCCCCTGGCCAGACAAGGACCTGCACCAAGCAGCCATTAGCCAGTGCCCGGTGGAGACCTACCGAGGGCCACTCTCTCGGTTGGCGTTGGTTTCTTGTGGCTTTGAAAACCCAGCAGCCTGTTGAACCTAGAGGTGTGTGTGAAGGTTCACGGAGAGGCAGGAGAGCACACATGACCGTGGTTAAGAGCATGGGTCTGGAGCAGAGCTGCCTGGGTCCCTGGCTCAGTTCCACCCCTGGCTGTGTGACTGCAGGCAAGTTACTCAGCTATTCTGTGTGAAGAAGTTTAGGATCTTCCGCAATGGGCATGAATGGGCCCAGCCACAAAGGGGTTTCCGTTATGGGGGCACTGGCAGGGACAGAGGAATGCCAGGGGGCCTTTCCCAGTGCACAGGGCTGGCCTTGCCAACGTGAAAGGCAGCCCCGCAACGTGCCTTTCTGATGGCTTACTGCTCTTCCTCCAGCTCTCGGAGACCACTGCTGAATCCCACTTAATGGAGAAAGAGCTGGATGAACTGAAGAGTGTCAGCCGCTGGAGAAAATGAAGACCCCAGAGGCATCTGTTGGGAGATCGGGGAAACCCGTTCATCAGAAGAGGAGAATGTGGCCAAGGGTATTTTTAGCCAAATTGATGGATTAGGTCCTGGGGGAGAGCATCCTGTAACGGGGCCAGGAGACACCGGCCCTCTTGGGTGGGCGGTGGGACGGCGACAGCAGCGGATTCCAGGCCAGTCCTGTGCTTCACAGCAGAGGCGGCCTCCCCGGGCTGGTCTGGGGTGACGGGAGCCTTTGGGTTTTCTCCAGTTCCTTAACACACACGTGCCCCCAGCCCAGGCTCACCTGGGACCGAGTTCATCGTTGTTACCCATCACCTCTGTTTTGGGGGTGTGGCGCTCTGTCGTTAGGGGGTCTGGTTCTCTGCCCTCCAGCTGCTCTCCCTCCTTTAAAGAACACTCGTTTCCGCAGCTCCACAGCCTCCTCTGGCTTGAGTGTCCCAGCAGCAAGCACCCGCCTTCCTCGGCAACACTATATTTTTGTGCTACTTTTCCGTTTACCCTACTTTATAAAATTAAATGATGTTATATAATCTCTCTCTGGCCAAAGTGACTGAGAAAAGAAGCACCAGTTCTTGAAAAGAAGGGAGTAATGGAGGCTGGGTTCTAATCCTTCAGGTTGTGGGGGGATGCCCCCGTTGCAGGAGAGGCAGTCCAGCTTCGCAGGTGTCAGCAGAGGCTGGTCTGGAACAGACTCTGCCCAGATACCCCTGCCTCCTCCTGTCCGAGTGCTGGGGCTCGTTGGACCTGGCAGAGACTCAGTGGTTGGGCTGCGGGGCTGGCTTCCCCTAGTGGGATTTTGTGTCTTCAAGGGGCCTGGGCTTCTCTGGTGGAAGGAGTCCAGCTTCCAAAGTCAAGGCGGGAGGCTCTGGGTGGAGGACCCGCGGCTCCAGGCCTTATACCAGGGGTGGGTACTGAGCTCAGCCATTTCTGGATGTACTTTACCCACAGGAGACAGGACTCAGGATCTACCTCACACTGCCTTTTGCTCGTCAGCTCAGGCCGATGGAGCAGGGCCCCTCAGTCTGGACGCCTGTAGGTAGATGAGGAACCCAACTCCAGGAGTTTTCAGAAGCTGGTTTGGCATCAGAGAGCAGAAGTGCGGGTGGGAGCCTGCTGACTCACGGCCCACCGTGACAGAGCGGAGCTGGTGGGCCCGCTCCTCAGGGCCAGCTCCATGGGGCGTGGAGAGAGCATGACCTGTAGCCCAGCCTATACCCTTCCTGAGGCGAGAGAGACTAACTCAGAAGACACTGGACAAGGATACTGGATGAGGGTGTAGGTCTTTTTATTTTTTTTCTTTTTTTAGGTGGGGTCGAGGGTGGGCTGGGGAGGGACGGGGCAGACTGGCCACTTATATTGGTCTTTCATTTATCTATTTTCATCCATCTTTGTTCCCTGGCCCGTGTGGCCTCCCATCACAGTGGCCTCTGTTGTCGCAGAGCACCGGCTCTGGGCTCATGCGCTCCAGAGCTCCGGCTTGGCAGTTGGACACATCGGTCCAGCCGCTCCGCGGCACGTGGGATCTCCCCAGGCCAGGGATCAAACCAGCGCCCCTTGCCCTGCAAGGCGGTGTCCTTACCCACTGGGCCACCAGGGAAGCCCCGAGGGTGTAGGTCTTCACATGAAGGTAACAGGAGCAGTTGAGAGCTTATTCCAAGACCAGTATTGTGAGAACCGTTAACTGTGCACCCAGATGCCAGACACCTGTAGATAGTCCCCTCAACTTTACGATGGCTCCATGCACAACTGTTTGATTTTATAATGGTGCAGAAGTGATATGCATTTCGTGTAAACTGTATTTTGAATTTTGATAGTTTCCCAGGCTAGCAAAATGCAGTATGGTGCGCTCTCGTGATGGGAGGCAGTGGCAGTCAGCTGCAGTTCCCTGTCAGCATGTGGTCATGAGATAAAACACCCAAGACGCTTAAGACCATTCTGGACCCAGCCAGCCATTCTGTTTTTCAGTACAGTATACGATAAATGACATGAGATGTTCAACACTTTTGTAAAAAATAGACTCTCTGTTAGATTGTTTAGCCCAACTATAGGCTAAGGTAAGTGTTCTGAGCACATGTATTAAATAGGCTCAACTAAGCTACAATGTCTAGTAGGTTACATGCATTTTTGACATATTTTTTAAATTTTGGCCTCTTTTTATTGATTTTTTTATCCATTTATTTTCATCCATCTTTATTCTTTGGCATGTGTGGGCCTCCCATCACAGTGGCCTCTCTTGATGTAGAGCACCGGCTCTGGGCGCATGCACTGCAGAGCACTGGCTTGTAGTTGGACACACCGGTCCGGCCACTCCGTGGCACGTGGGATCTTCCCAGGCTAGGGATCGAACTGGTGCCCCTTGCACTGCAAGGCAGACTCTCTACCCACTGGACTACCAGGGAAGTCTGACTTAGGATATTTTTAACTTACAGATTTTGTTGTTGTTGCTGTTGAGTCATTAAGACATGCCCAATTCTTTGTGACCCCATGGGCTACAGCATACCAGACTGCCGTGTCCTCCACTATCTCCTGGAGTTTGCTTACATTCATGTCCATTGAGTTGGTGATGCTATCTAACCATCTCATCCTCTGCTGTGGTGCTGAAGAAGACTCTTGAGAGTCCTTTGGACAGCAAGGAGATCAAACCAGTCAATCCTAAAGGAAATCAACCCTGAATATTCATTGGAAGGACTGATGCTGAAGCTGAAGTTCCGGTACTTTCGCCATCTGATGCAAACAGCTGACTCATCAGAAAAGACCCCGATGCTGGGAAAGATTGAGGCAGCAGAAGGGGTCGACAGAGGATGAGATGGTTGGATGGCATCACTGACTCAATGAACATGAGTCTGAGCAAACTGCATGCTGCAGTCCATGGGGTCACAAAGAGTTGGACACGACTCAGCAATGACAAGGAGATCTAGTTAAAGCAGATGTGCAGTATATGCTAAAGGGGAGGGAGGAGGCTCAAACAGGCAAAGATTGTAAGTTTAAATTTTTCTTGTCTTCCTATAAGATACCAATTTTATTTCATCAGAGTCATTGATATCTTAGTTTCCACACAAGACGACCTTCTCTACCCTTCAAGGGTGTTGGCCTCCCAGCAATTGTTGAAAGAACCTGTGAAAGAATCAAGATGGGGCTTCCCTGGTGGTCCAGTGGGTAAGGACACCGCCTTGCAGTGCAAGGGGCGCTGGTTCAATCCCTGGCCTGGGAAGATCCCACGTGCCGCGGAGCGGCTGGACCGATGTGTCCAACTGCCAAGCTGGAGCTCTGGAGCGCATGCGCCCAGAGCCAGTGCTCTGCAGCACCAGAGGCCACGGCGATGGGAGGCCCACACAGGCCAAAGAACAAAGATGAATGAAAACAGATAAATGAAAGACAAATAGAAGTGGCCAAAAATTAAAATATAAAAAAAAAAAAAAAGAATCAAGACGCCATTGGCATTGGACCCTTTTATTTATTTTTTTTTTGGCTGTATTGGGTCTCAGTTGTAGCATGTGGGCTCTAGTTCCCTGACCAGGGATCGAACCCAGTCCCCTTGCATTGGGAGCACAGAGTCCTAGCCACTGGACCACCAGGGAATTCCCTGGCATTGGACTCTTAAGCTGACCTTTCATTTCTGCAGAGCTAGCATCTTACTGAACTCGGGTTTAGCTGCTCACTGCTTAAAAGCCAATACTCAGAGACAAGTGGTGGTTGGAAAGAAATGTTGGCTTTATTCAGGAGGCCACCAAGCTGGGGAAAAGGCAGTCTTGTGTCCAAAAACCAACTCTGAAGATTCTGCTGACCATAGGAGTGTTTAAAGGGAGAGTCGTTTGGAGATCTGAATGCAAACAGCTGACTCATCAGAAAAGACCCCGATGCTGGGAAAGATTGAGGCAGCAGAAGGGGTCGACAGAGGATGAGATGGTTGGATGGCATCACTGACTCAATGAACATGAGTCTGAGCAAACTGCATGCTGCAGTCCATGGGGTCACAAAGAGTTGGACACGACTCAGCAATGACAAGGAGATCTAGTTAAAGCAGATGTGCAGTATATGCTAAAGGGGAGGGAGGAGGCTCAAACAGGCAAAGATTGTAATTTTAAAATTTTTTCTTGTCTTCCTATAAGATACCAATTTTATTTCATCAGAGTCATTGATATCTTAGTTTCCACACAAGACGACCTTCTCTACCCTTCAAGGGTGTTGGCCTCCCAGCAATTGTTGAAAGAACCTGTGAAAGAATCAAGATGGGGCTTCCCTGGTGGTCCAGTGGGTAAGGACACCGCCTTGCAGTGCAAGGGGCGCTGGTTCAATCCCTGGCCTGGGAAGATCCCACGTGCCGCGGAGCGGCTGGACCGATGTGTCCAACTGCCAAGCTGGAGCTCTGGAGCGCATGCGCCCAGAGCCAGTGCTCTGCAGCACCAGAGGCCACGGCGATGGGAGGCCCACACAGGCCAAAGAACAAAGATGAATGAAAACAGATAAATGAAAGACAAATAGAAGTGGCCAAAAAAATTAAAAATTAAAAAAAAAAAAAAAAGAATCAAGACGCCATTGGCATTGGACCCTTTTATTTATTTTTTTTTTGGCTGTATTGGGTCTCAGTTGTAGCATGTGGGCTCTAGTTCCCTGACCAGGGATCGAACCCAGTCCCCTTGCATTGGGAGCACAGAGTCCTAGCCACTGGACCACCAGGGAATTCCCTGGCATTGGACTCTTAAGCTGACCTTTCATTTCTGCAGAGCTAGCATCTTACTGAACTCGGGTTTAGCTGCTCACTGCTTAAAAGCCAATACTCAGAGACAAGTGGTGGTTGGAAAGAAATGTTGGCTTTATTCAGGAGGCCACCAAGCTGGGGAAAAGGCAGTCTTGTGTCCAAAAACCAACTCTGAAGATTCTGCTGACCATAGGAGTGTTTAAAGGGAGAGTCGTTTGGAGAGGGGGTCAGAATCTTCCTTATCTTCCACTGTGTAGAGGCATTGGTTGGTGAGGTGACAGAGCTTCCCAGGTGGCACTAGAGGTAAAGAACCCACCTCCCAGTGCAGGTGACATAAGAGATGACAGGTTTGGTCCCTGGGTTGGGACATTCTCCTGCAGAAGAAAATGGCAACCCATTCCAGTATTTCCTGGAGAACCTTATGAACAGAAGAGCCTGGAGGGCTGTGTTCCATAGGACTGTAGAAAGTGTTGGGTGTGACTGAAGCAACTTAAAAGGCATACTCCAGGAATTGTGTGCAGCCCAAGGGTACAATCCTCCACCTGTGTGGACCTCAGTTCCTGCATAACTCGGTTCTGTGCTTCTCGAGAGGGATTCAGGATCCAGTCCAATAGCTGTGCAGTTTCTTGACAGCTCCCCTTTGTATCCCCCCCTTTCCCTTATGAGTAACGGTGTGAATCCACCCTTTGGAACTCAGGGACGATCTGAAGGCTCAGGAGGCTGAAAGAAGCCTATTGCTATAAACAAGAAACTGGGACAAGAAAGGATTTGGACCTGGGAGGGGCCCCTACAGGATCCTGCTTGGTTTTAAGTCGTCTTAAAAAAAATTTTTTTAAATACATGCAAAAAAGCATGATTCATAAGTAAACAGCCTGACAAGTCATCCAAAATGGGCATGCTCATGTATACACCACACATGTCAAAAACCAAAACTTCCCCCAAATTGGCATTGGACCCTTTTATTTATTTTTTTTTTGGCTGTATTGGGTCTCAGTTGTAGCATGTGGGCTCTAGTTCCCTGACCAGGGATCGAACCCAGTCCCCTTGCATTGGGAGCACAGAGTCCTAGCCACTGGACCACCAGGGAATTCCCTGGCATTGGACTCTTAAGCTGACCTTTCATTTCTGCAGAGCTAGCATCTTACTGAACTCGGGTTTAGCTGCTCACTGCTTAAAAGCCAATACTCAGAGACAAGTGGTGGTTGGAAAGAAATGTTGGCTTTATTCAGGAGGCCACCAAGCTGGGGAAAAGGCAGTCTTGTGTCCAAAAACCAACTCTGAAGATTCTGCTGACCATAGGAGTGTTTAAAGGGAGAGTCGTTTGGAGAGGGGGTCAGAATCTTCCTTATCTTCCACTGTGTAGAGGCATTGGTTGGTGAGGTGACAGAGCTTCCCAGGTGGCACTAGAGGTAAAGAACCCACCTCCCAGTGCAGGTGACATAAGAGATGACAGGTTTGGTCCCTGGGTTGGGACATTCTCCTGCAGAAGAAAATGGCAACCCATTCCAGTATTTCCTGGAGAACCTTATGAACAGAAGAGCCTGGAGGGCTGTGTTCCATAGGACTGTAGAAAGTGTTGGGTGTGACTGAAGCAACTTAAAAGGCATACTCCAGGAATTGTGTGCAGCCCAAGGGTACAATCCTCCACCTGTGTGGACCTCAGTTCCTGCATAACTCGGTTCTGTGCTTCTCGAGAGGGATTCAGGATCCAGTCCAATAGCTGTGCAGTTTCTTGACAGCTCCCCCTTTGTATCCCCTCCTTTCCCTTATGAGTAACGGTGTGAATCCACCCTTTGGAACTCAGGGACGATCTGAAGGCTCAGGAGGCTGAAAGAAGCCTATTGCTATAAACAAGAAACTGGGACAAGAAAGGATTTGGACCTGGGAGGGGCCCCTACAGGATCCTGCTTGGTTTTAAGTCGTCTTAAAAAAAATTTTTTTAAATACATGCAAAAAAGCATGATTCATAAGTAAACAGCCTGACAAGTCATCCAAAATGGGCATGCTCATGTATACACCACACATGTCAAAAACCAAAACTTCACCAGCACCCCAGAAAGTCTCTGGCCTTCCCAAATACTACCCCCTCCTCCTCCAAGGGAATCACTGTTTTTCTCACCATAGATTGGTTTTGCCCGTCTTTCAACTTAATCTAGTGGAATCAGACAGTAGGCACCCTTTTTTGACATGAAGGCTTGTAGTTAGAGCTGCCCTATCAAGACAGAAGACTGAGGACTCTTTGAAGGAAGTGTAAGTCCCTGCCCCTCTTCCCCCAAATATGTAAGGACAGGACAAGGTCAAGTATCAGATAAAGATTGGGACTGTCCAGTCCTGAGAGTCTGCGGTTCCACAGTCAGTTGGCTAAAGAGATAAATCTAATTACCTTTATGTTAATAACGTGGGGCACGTTATAAAAAAGTATTTTCATCCATCATATAAACAAAAAACGAAAATATGGAGAGTACGACAAAAAGGACACTCTCATTCGCTACTGTGAAAGTATATGATGCTGTAATTCTGAGAGCAATTAGCTAATACCTAGCAACATTTTACATGTTCACGCTTTGGGGCTAGGAGACCCACTTCTAGAAATCCATCTTCCAGAAAAACTCAAACTCATTCCTAAAATGGGGCTATAATATCGCCTCAAAGCGTTGACCTGAAGATTAAATGAGCAATCCCCCACTCCCACGCCCCGCTTTCGCACACAAAAAGGAGGTCTGCTACCTGTGTTAACTCGCCTTTGTTTTAGTACACTGAGATGGTTAACTTGGTAGCTCAGCTGGTAAAAGAATCCGCCTGCAATGCAGACGGACCTCCTTTCGATTCCTGGGTCGGAAAGATCCACTGGAGAAGGGAAAGGCTACCACTCCAGTACTCTTGCCTGCAGAATCCCATGGACAGAGGAGCCTGGCGGGCTACAGTCCGTGGGGTCGCAAAAAGTCGGACGCGACTGAGCGACTTTGACTTCACTTTCCCAGAGGACCATGAAATCTCCGGCTCCCTAATGTACGCCTACCGAATACAGCCCTCAGGGAAATGACATTGTATCCGTGTTGGGCTAAATGTGATCTCTCGGAGGCTTGTTATTAATAAAATGCCTATTTCCGGGCCCACCCTAAGCCCACTGAGCAGAACCTACCACGCAGGCACCTGACTCGGCCTGAACCGGTCTCCCCAGGTGTGTCACGTACCCCGCCGCCCTCTGCGGCAGCAGGTGAAGCCGCCCTGCCAGAAGGTGGCGCTCTCCCCCAGTCCGCCGAGCCCCGGCTCCAGGAAGAGCCGCGCTATCCCGGCCGTCGCTGCGCTCGCCTCTCCTCTTCCGCTTCCGGTGTCCCCCACAGCCATGGCTGCCGCCGCTGCCGCCGCCGGCCCTGGGGCGCCCCCGTCCCCGGACGAACTGCTGCCGAAAGGCGACGCCGAGAAGCCCGAGGAGGAGCTGGAGGAGGAGGACGACGAAGAGGTACTGAGCGCCGCGGAGCGGAGCTGGCGGGGAGGTGCGGCCGGGCGCGGGGGTGTGCGATCCGCGTGCGGCGGCGCCTGGACGAGGGCGCGTCGCCGAGCCCGGAGAGGCCCCAGCGGAGGCGTCCCCGGGAGGCGGGGTGAGGCCCTGCTGCGACCGGGGTGCCCCTGCGTCGGGGGCTGGTTGCCGCTCCTCAGGCTCAGACCCGCGCCTCCTCCACCACAGCTAGACGAGACCCTGGCGGAGAGACTGTGGGGTCTGACGGAGATGTTCCCAGAGAGGGTCCGGTCCGCGGCTGGAGCCACTTTTGACCTCTCCGTCTTCGTGGCTCAAAAAATGTACAGGTAAGGGACAAGGGCAGAGACGGTGGGGCGGGCCTGGGGTGGCAGCGGTGCCCTGAATGGACACGGGCTTTGGAGCAGCCGACCCGGGTTGGAGGCCAGCCCGCCACCCAGATCACTGAGTGTGACCTTGGACTGGCGCTGCCTTAAGCTTTCTTGGTCTCGATTTCCTCGTCGGTGAGATGGGGATTCTTATCGGGAGGGGTCATTGTGAGGATCAGATTATGTGAGATCAAGTATCAGAAAAGCGACATTGTGAGAACTCGGGGGAATGTCAGTAGATGCGTAGCCCCCAGCACCGCTCCTCCTGTTTCTGGCAGGAGTACGGTGCGAGGGTCGGGTAGAACACGCCTATCCGAAACGTGGGCGTGTGCACGGGGAGAGGTTTGGTTACTGGTTCGTTCTTTGGGAAGCTGTCTGTCTGCCTCGCCGCCATGCTCTCGCTCCCTCTGCAGGTTTTCCAGGGCAGCCTTGTGGATTGGGACCACTTCCTTCATGATCCTGGTTCTTCCGGTCGTCTTTGAAACGGAGAAGCTGCAGATGGAGCAGCAGCAGCAGCTGCAGCAGCGGCAGGTGAGTGCAGACCCTGGGCCTTTTGCCAGTAGTGGCGACGCAAGCTGTTCGTTCCTCCAGCACCTGGGTAGGGCACTTGACTGCGGGTGGGGACTGGAATCCGGCCCAGGCTCTCTTAGGTCCCTGACTGTGCCCTCGGCATTGTTCTCGTAGACAGTGCCTGCCCGGACAGGTCAGATGAAAACGCGACCCCTCGGTCTGCACAGTGCCTTACATGTAACCGTCCTTTCCTTTTCCAGATACTTCTAGGGCCTAACACAGGGCTGTCGGGAGGAATGCCCGGGGCTCTGCCTTCACTTCCCGGAAAGCTCTAGAGTGCTGCCGCTATATATTTGACGTGTCTTGGCGGAAGAAGTTTGAAAATTCAGTAGTGTTTGAACTGCTGATTATTGGATTTTTTTTTTTAACTTTGGCACATTGGTCTGTCTAAACTTGGTGGCGAGAATTCTCCCCACATTGCTCATGGAGAGACTCCTCACTTGCAGCTGTGGCCTCCACACTGTCCTATATCTTCTGTCCTCACGCTGATCCCAGAACGCAGCAATGCCGACGGTTACTCCAGCTCTGGCCGTCCCAGCCCCTCACTAAATTACTCCTGACAGAAGATCTCGCTCTCCCATCGCTGGGGTGGGCACCATGCCGTGGAGAAGGACATGCCCCTGACCACCAACAGCGGAATGGAGATACTGGGAGGGGTGTGCACGCAAGATAAAATACAAAATATGTTACAGCTCTGCTGCAAAGCGGCCACTGTGAATTTCTATGTGTGTTGGAAAGGACAGAGGAGGGCTGGCAGCTTAAGTCGACATTGTGAGAACTCGGGGGAATGTCAGTAGATGCGTAGCCCCCAGCACCGCTCCTCCTGTTTCTGGCAGGAGTACGGTGCGAGGGTCGGGTAGAACACGCCTATCCGAAACGTGGGCGTGTGCACGGGGAGAGGTTTGGTTACTGGTTCGTTCTTTGGGAAGCTGTCTGTCTGCCTCGCCGCCATGCTCTCGCTCCCTCTGCAGGTTTTCCAGGGCAGCCTTGTGGATTGGGACCACTTCCTTCATGATCCTGGTTCTTCCGGTCGTCTTTGAAACGGAGAAGCTGCAGATGGAGCAGCAGCAGCAGCTGCAGCAGCGGCAGGTGAGTGCAGACCCTGGGCCTTTTGCCAGTAGTGGCGACGCAAGCTGTTCGTTCCTCCAGCACCTGGGTAGGGCACTTGACTGCGGGTGGGGACTGGAATCCGGCCCAGGCTCTCTTAGGTCCCTGACTGTGCCCTCGGCATTGTTCTCGTAGACAGTGCCTGCCCGGACAGGTCAGATGAAAACGCGACCCCTCGGTCTGCACAGTGCCTTACATGTAACCGTCCTTTCCTTTTCCAGATACTTCTAGGGCCTAACACAGGGCTGTCGGGAGGAATGCCCGGGGCTCTGCCTTCACTTCCCGGAAAGCTCTAGAGTGCTGCCGCTATATATTTGACGTGTCTTGGCGGAAGAAGTTTGAAAATTCAGTAGTGTTTGAACTGCTGATTATTGGATTTTTTTTTTTAACTTTGGCACATTGGTCTGTCTAAACTTGGTGGCGAGAATTCTCCCCACATTGCTCATGGAGAGACTCCTCACTTGCAGCTGTGGCCTCCACACTGTCCTATATCTTCTGTCCTCACGCTGATCCCAGAACGCAGCAATGCCGACGGTTACTCCAGCTCTGGCCGTCCCAGCCCCTCACTAAATTACTCCTGACAGAAGATCTCGCTCTCCCATCGCTGGGGTGGGCACCATGCCGTGGAGAAGGACATGCCCCTGACCACCAACAGCGGAATGGAGATACTGGGAGGGGTGTGCACGCAAGATAAAATACAAAATATGTTACAGCTCTGCTGCAAAGCGGCCACTGTGAATTTCTATGTGTGTTGGAAAGGACAGAGGGAGGGCTGGCAGCTTAAGTCACAAGTGAGGACTGGAGGACAGAGCAGGAGCTCACTGCCTCCACATACTTCAGCTGTTAGACTTGTGTGTATATGTGTCTAAAAAGGAAAAAAGTCAGTGCTCACTTTTTGTATTTAAATATTAAAAATGATTCCAAGGAAAAATGTCTTCCAAGTGCTTGTGATACATACCTGCAAGTTACTTAGGCCATATTAGAAGGACAAAGAAAACGGACTTTCACATTTCCTCTCACCTAACCCGGCATCACCATTTAATACTGGTTGACCCTTTAGCCCCAAAACGGGGAGGGAAAAAAAAGCTCACCCTTGGCCGAGAACCTGTCTGAATTCAGGCACTTTCAGGTCCACCAGCAGAACACTGGGCTCATATACCTGCACCGTCTACAATGTTTCAGTCAGTAAATTGTGTCTGACTTTGTGACCTGTGGACTGTAGCCTGCCAGGCCCACCAATGGGATTTCCCAGGCGAGTGAGATTACCCACCGGAGTGGACTGCCAAGATCTTCCTGACTTGGATCAAACCTGCGTCTCCTGTACTGGCAGGCAGATTCTTTACCACTGAGCCACCTGGGTAACCCCCTAGTGGTTTAGTAGTTAGGACTGCAGCGGGCACAGGTTTGAGCCCTCGTTGGGAAACTAAGGTTCCACATGGCCATGCAGCAAATCCAAAAAACCCCCCAAAAACTCAAGGACTTGTGGAAAAAACACTGGAAGGGACTTTGTAAGGAACGACACATTGATTTCTAGTCTGAGGACAGAAAGGTTGCAAATAAAACATCTCCGGTTTGTTCTTTTTAAAAATAACAGTTGATCCTTGAAAAACAGGGTTGGGGGTACTAACCCTCCTGCAGTCAAGTCTTCATTTCTCTCCTCACCGGCCCCATGTCTGCAGTCCCACCACAGTTCACACGGCACTGCAGTGTTTACAGAGAAGACCCACATAGTTCAAATCTATGCTGTTTGAGGATCAGCTAACTGCATATGAGTTCTTCCAGTGAATCCAACCGTAGCCCTATCTTTGCAGCTTTTCCATTTGACATACATTTTTATTGGCATTGTGCTAGTAAGGATACTAAGCCTTTCATGTGGGTTGCTGAAACTACAGTATACAATTTAGGAAGTGATAGGATTCTCATTTTACAGAAGAAAACATTCCCAGAAAGCTTAAGTGATCTGCTCCAGGCTGAACAGAAAATACCTGATCTGAGTTCAAATCTAAGCAGCCCAACTCAGAATCCTGCTGTGTACGTGGTGCTGGGATCTCCCAGGCCCTCTGTGGAAGCTCATGATCTTCTACTTGTTAGCCAGGGAAAATAAGTCACTTGTCAGTAAAGAAAACTTGTACTTAAAGATTAGGGTTCTTCATATTATGTAGCCTTATGGAACCTGGTTTTCGTAAGTCTAAGACATTTTAAGTCTTACTTGATAACTATTTTGTCTGGATATCTGGAAGTGAGAGGCTTGACCAAAGCACAGTATGTTTCTAAAAGATGACTTAACAGTGGCAGTGAATTCCTTTTACAACTAAAGTTCACCTTTTTAAATGTACATAATCACACTATTCAGACAGATGAAATTTACAGTTTTCCATTTTTAATATTTGGTTAAACAAAATACATCTTTTGTAAACAAACCCAGCACAAGGCCAACAAAAAGGAATAAAAGCAAGAAAAACAAAAAGCCTAGGATTGCCCCTTACTGGGGACAAGGGTCAGGCCTACCCCCTTCCTTAAAGGAAATGGGGCCTCTTGCCCATGGGCATCAGCATAGGTCCCTGTTCCTAAGCACCAGAATTGGATATGAACAGAGAAACCAGCCCTGAAATGTTTAAGCGTCTTTGCATATCCCATTGGCTCATGGACTCCAAGTGCGTGGGGACTCCTCCGAAGAGCCGTCTGCACGGGCCCAGGCAGACTGGTAGCGAGGAGTCTCCTCCTCCCGGGAAATGGCTTACATCACTGACAGTGCCAATGGACCCAAGGTCCTGTTTGTGACCGTCAGCAAGGCTGGCTGTGACTTCTGGCTGGTGGTGGTTGGAATGTCGTTGTGCAGGGGTGAGGAGCTCCCTGTGGTGCCAAGCAGGTCTGGTGTAGAAAATGGTGCAGAAGAGGCTGCGGCCACTTGCTGAGAGGGTGTTACGCAGTAGCCGCTTGGTGGCCGCTGTTACTCAGCATAAAAAATGGCCTTGTTGGATTGAAGATACGTGTGCAGAGAAAGTGCTGGTGTGAACATGCACTCCAGTCACAGTGGGGAGAAAGCCTCAGCTTCATCCTGTGAAGCTTGCTCAGGCAGGACATGCAAGCCCCGGGCTGGCTCTGCTGCTGGAGAGGCGGCAGGCCAGCGGGGCAGCTTTCAGACCCGCCAAGACCCCTCATCTGTAAGGGCTGGACAGGCCCCCTTGCCTGCCCACCTGCCTCGAAACAGCCACAGCCACTCTGGCGACAGGCGGTGTAGTGCAACACTTATTTCTCCTTTCGTTTTCCCAAGTTACGGGGAGAAAAGTGGCCTACAGCTATTTAAAGAGGTAGGGGGTGGGTCAATTCTCGGTTGATCTGTAAAAGAAACTAGAGAGATGACAAACCCAGGCCCTCAGCAGAATGCACGTATCCACCCAACTCGAGGGCTCTGCTTCTGGTCGCTACCGCGACTCCAAGCCTAGGCCTTCTCCTGATTTGAGCTGTTTCAAATCTCTGAAGGCTGAGCTTCACAACAACTTTCCTTGCCTGACGCGATCTCAAACTAACGGAATTTGATGTCCAAGGCAGCCATTTTTTCCTGGTTCTTCTGGGGTAGGTCCACTGGGAAAACTGCCCTTGTGCCTGTCTTTTGCCCTGAAGCCTCCTGAACCAGTGCAGTGAAGTGGCAGGGATGATGCTGGCGGGAGGCAGACAGGCTGCCCATGCCTGCCCTGCCTGGCTGGACCACATCGTCTTAGGTATCTAGCTCACCCTGTCATGCTAGAATATTGCAGGTTCAACCACCCAGCATGGAGTATGAGAGAACTTTTCTTTATAAAACTTCAAGGATGGTCATAAACCACTCTTAAAAACGGGGTAAGGGTGGCATTAAGGGTTGGAGACAGCACGCTGTATGGCTGCTGCGGTTTTGGAGGCGGGTTTCCTGAGAGGCCTTTCTGCTCCAAGTCCTTCAAAGCAGTCACACGGCCCTTGCCGGGGCGGCGTGTTCAGACTCCCTGGCTGCCAGGAAAGGGGAAGTGGAGGCAGCGTCTGCAGGTGAGTCAGAGCAGCAGTGAACTCCAGCAGAGCCTCTCAGGTCCTCATAAAAATGGGGAAGATTAGCTAAGACCCACCCTTCTTTCTCCTCTTTTAAAGAAAACAAAGGTCTCCATGGCTCACCCTAAGCACACAGAGCTCCTGCTTTCCTTCCCCGGGAACAAGTGATGCTGGTTGGTTCCTGTAACTGTCCACGTCTGTCCTCCTGCACAGCCTGATCTGAGGGGACCCCGACGAGATGTCCGGGGAGGTGGCGAGGGCAGACCCACTGTTGAGGCCATGGCACGTCACGGAGGACTTCGGGGCCGAGGGGAGGGGACACTGGGCACAGCTGCGTCACACATCCGCCCTCCAGCTCTGATGGGCCTCCACCTCTTCCGGTACCACCAGAAGGAGTTCACAGTTCTTTCCTCGCAAATGATGTTTTAGAAATTTCCTAGAGGAAGAAAGGGTAGATGAAAGAGAAAATGAAACGCTAGTAAATCTGCACATTCCAGACTCGTGGCCACATGTTCGCCAGAGAGCAGCTGGTCACGGACACCCCCGGCTGCTCTGTGGATGCTCTAGCGGCGCTCTGTTCTTGGAGGAGTCCACGCTCCGTTACCCTCACTCTGTCCGGTTCAATTTCCAATCTGAGGTTTTGCCCATCCTCATATATTTCTGACCACAGCAGCCAGTTATGTGACGGAAAGAGCCCAAAGAGTCCCAAGCATCTAAAAGACTTTTCTTTTTTAAAAATTTAATTTAATTTATTTATTTTTGGCTCTGCTGGGTCTAGGGTGCTGCAAAGGCTTCTTTCTAGTCTCCGTGCGCAGGCTTTGCATTGTGCTGGCTTCTCTTGCTGTGGTTCCCAGGCTGCAGAGCACAGGCTCCACAGCTGCTGTCCATGGGCTTACTTGCTCTGAGGCGTGTGGGATCTTCCTGGATCAGAGATGGAACCCGTGTCTCCTGCCTGGTAGGCTGATTCTTTACCACTGAGCCACTAGGGAAGCCCTGTAAAGGACTTCTAATTGTAAAACATAAAGCAAAAGAAAAACATGTTTCTTCTCTGGTCCCATGAAATGTAGCCTTCTGAGGACCAAATGTTTGTCTTCCTTTCTCTGGCATAGTTGTCCAAGGGCACAAGGGCAGTCCCACCAGGCCAGAAAGCCAACATCCTATGTAATAGGACTTCTCGGCCAGGGAATTTAACATCCTCATGGACCATCGAAGTCTGAGACCCTATGATTCTAAGAAACACCAGGAAGAGTATCCACAGTGCTCGGAATTTCATTTATTTTGTCAAATAACCAAAAGTAAGCCTGACATGCCCCTAGACCAGCCACACAAGTACCTGAGCTCGCTCTCGCCGCCAATCCACTCGGGCACCTTCAGTTTGGAGTCGAGGTTGTAGTAGGCACCTCCCACCTCTCGAACACAGATCCAGTGCTGCCTTTTGAGTGGAAGCTTCAGGGGACCCCAGCACAGGCTGGAGGGCAGGTTCATGATGAAGCCCATGACGTTTGTGAGAGCAATGCCGCCGACATCCCTGCAGAACGGAAATGGAGTCTGGCTCTGCGGCGTTGGCCAGTTCCCCTGCATTCCCCCGCTGTAACCCCACCACGGGCCACCTCCCCAGCTGAGGGCCCGATCCCTTCCAGTCAGGCCTGCTTCAGTTACCTGCGCTTGTCCCACCAAACGGCCTCATAGCCTTTGGTCTGCAGTGCTGCCATGATGACGTTCACGTCGTAGTTCCCATTTCCCAGCATGCTCTTTTTGTGGGGGGTCACCATGGTGTTCGGAGACAGCCTGCAGATGGGACAGGAGGAGAGCTGAGCTGGGCGGGCCAGCCCACGTCCTCGGGCCACACTGGCAGGGACAGATCTTTACACCCTGGAAGCCTGCTGCCTCCCATTCACAAGAAGGGGTTTTTACTACAGTCTTTTGTAGTCTGGGTTCCTGCTGTCCTAGGGATTCCCTTTCTTTTTATGCAAAACGATAATTCACTGGTGAGGGGGCGGGGCACAGAGAAAGTGCAGCTACAGTGAATTCAACGGATACAAATAATGCTCCATGAAGGAATCTCATTCACTAAATCCCCAGACTTCATTTCTGCAGTCTCCTTCCTTGCTCATCTTCCTGCTGATACAGCCTTTTTTTAACTTTAGAAAACAGTATCTGATATTTGCACTGGTAGTATCTGTCGTGACTTTTATTTTATTTTTTCTAATAATTGTTTTTTTGGCCACTTCTATTGGTCTTTCATTTATTTATGTTTCATCCATCTTCGTTCTTTGGCCTGTGTGGGCCTCCCATTGCAGTGGCCGCTCTTGCTGCAGAGTACCGGCTCTGGGCGCATGCGCGCCAGAACTCCGGCTCGGTAGTTGGACACGTCGGTCCAGTCGCCGTGCGGCACGTGGGATCTTCCCAGGCCAGGGATCGAACCAGCGCCCCTTGCACTGCAAGGCGGTGTCCTTACCCACTGGACCACCAAGGAAGCCCTGTCATGACTTTTATTTTTCAGATTTAAATGCTTTCTACTTAAGGCTGCATACTTGGTAATTATTAATTATTAAGTACTCAAGGCCCACAGGGGCTCCAGTAACATACATGGAGGAACTGGGGACACAGGGAAGGCAATAACATGCAGTATGAAACGGGAATACACGCACCACCTAAAGGTATTTTCAAATATACATGTGTGTAAAATACTTGAATTTAAAAGAAAATATACAAATAGAAAAACATTTTTGTATCAGACAAACAAAACTCAACTGTAGTCTGGTTTGCCCCTGGCTTTAATCTCAAGACAAGGTCAGTTCTGAAGGTATTTCCAATCTTATTAATTTGCCTTTGTAGGCTGCGCAGGCCAAGACCTGAGGAAAGGAAGGGACAGAATGCCTCTCACCTGTGTGCAGGGGAGGAAGGGAAACGAG
The DNA here is from genome assembly GCA_022376925.1 of Tragulus kanchil. Lineage (NCBI taxonomy): Eukaryota > Metazoa > Chordata > Mammalia > Artiodactyla > Tragulidae > Tragulus > Tragulus kanchil. Next base: position 179,512,042 of record JAIOJX010000004.1, on the reverse strand, counting down.
GTGAGATCCTCAGCAAGACAGGTGGAGAGCGGATGTCTAGGAGGTTGCTAAATGCCACCTCCAGAAGAGGGTATCTTAGTCAATTCAGAGAACTTGGGAAATCTTAACACTATACACTGCAACCATACTGATATTTTTCCAACATACCCTTGCTACTGCTTAAATCCTCCAAGTCTCTCAACGCACTTAAATACTATTTTAAATAACTTCATTTGGCCTGCAAGACCCTGATGATTCTTCTGACGTCACTCCTGCCTCTCAGCACAAATACCTTCTCTCTGCTACCTGAACACACAAGCTCTCTCTCACTGTGGGCCTCTGCACTCACTGTTTCCAACATCTGGCATGTTCTTCCCCCACAACTCCACTCGGTCTGTTTCTCACTATGTGAGTCCTAAGTGTTAATGCCCTAGAGACTTCTTCTGACCACCCAGCCTTAAGTTTCTCCCAGTCATTTCCTCTTACACCCACTTGTTTTAACTTAATTACACCCCAGGTTGCTACTTGGGGGCTTCCCCAATGGCACAGTGGGTAAAAAGTCTGCCTACAATACAGGAAACAGAGGAGACAAGGGTTTGATTCTTGGGTCAGAAGATGCTCTGGGGGAGGAAATGGCAACCCACTTCAGTGTTCTTGCCTGGAGAATCCCAGGGACAGAGGAGCCTGGCCGGCTACAGGCCACAGGGGTCACAAGAGTTGAACACGACTGAGTGAATGAGCGCCGCGCGCGGGTTACTACTGGACATGTTTTCATGACTTGCCTGCAAGCTAATAAGAGGAAAGGCCTGCCAAGTCCCTTGGCCTGGGTTTAGAATGTAGCTTAACAGGATAAAGGCTCTCAGTGGGTTCTTGGGCATTTAGATTAAATGAGAAAGCATATGAAAGAAAGCCGATCTCAAGCTATACCAAGTTTCTTTCCTTTCACCAACTTTTCAATAGTGTCTCAATACCTTCAGTGAAATCTCCAGCCAGCAGACACAAGAAGGTTCCAGTAAAGGAAATGCTGAGTGTCCCACCACCTAACTCCCTACAGGCTTGAACCTCAGTGGTGTGCTTTCCCCACACCGCGTTTTCGGAGGATCACAGAAGGCACTCAATACAATAGCTGAATGAATCAAGTTAACAGGTTTCCTGCAGGATTCCTTGATGCTCCTACTATGCTAATATTTACCTTGAGTCTCCAGCAAAGGGGGTATAAGAGGTTTCAGCTCCCAAATATCCCTGACCAGGTAAACGCTTTTTCCAAGTGCACCTTCTCAGTCTAGTGTCCCAAGGGTGTCTTCCCCTTGTCCTACGTCTTCTATCTCAGAGTCAACCTGTTCCTTCCACCTCTCCCTCACTGGGGGCCCCTCGTCTCATTGCCTGGATATTGTGACACAGGTTCCTCAATTGTCCTCCTCGCTTCCACTTCTTCCACCTACTCAGCCTGCAGGCTCATGCCACATCAACCAAGGTGCACTGCAATGTCTTAGCTAAGAACTGCCAATGGAGCCAGCTGCCTCGCTGGCCAAGCCCCACCTCCTGGCCCCACCTGCTGCTTCCCTTCCACTGGTCTTAGTGTACTTCAGGTACCGTGACTATGGGGCCTCTCTTCTTTATCCTACTTCTTGTTTCAGGCTATATCCTAAAGCTTCTTCAAGCTCCATCTAACATCCTACCTCTTTCATGAACTCTTCCGCGCTTCCAGTGTAGCAGGCAAATGAGGCAGATCTGGAGGACCACACACACATATCTGAGTTCACATTCAGGCAGCATCAGCATCAATTTTGAGATTTAATCTCCACACCTGTTAGCTTAGCTGTAAACACGGGGTGATTCCTATCTTACAGGGCCATTAAAGAATTCAGTTATTTTACACTTGTCCAACAAAATAGTAAATTCCCAAAGCAAAGAGGATGACTCATCCCCTCTGTCTCTGTCACAGCTGGGCACTGTCAACTGAATGGCCATGTGTCTGCCAAACCATTCAACACAGGAAATGCCAAGAATGGCTTCCATCTCACTTCTAGAGGAGTGGTCACTTGAGTTAGTGGGATCCAAGGAATTCCCTGGTAGTCCAGTGGTTAGGACTCTCTGCTTTTGGTGCAGGGGCATGGGTTCAATCCCTGGTTGGGAAACCAAGTTGCTATAGGCTGTGTGGCACATGGGGCAGCCAATAAACATTTTGAGCAAGTGGAATCTACCCACTGTGCTCATTATGCCAGAACTTGTTTTACTTTATGGTGTAACAGGTTTCCTGCAGGATTCCTTGATGCTCCTACTATGCTAATATTTACCTTGAGTCTCCAGCAAAGGGGGTATAAGAGGTTTCAGCTCCCAAATATCCCTGACCAGGTAAACGCTTTTTCCAAGTGCACCTTCTCAGTCTAGTGTCCCAAGGGTGTCTTCCCCTTGTCCTACGTCTTCTATCTCAGAGTCAACCTGTTCCTTCCACCTCTCCCTCACTGGGGGCCCCTCGTCTCATTGCCTGGATATTGTGACACAGGTTCCTCAATTGTCCTCCTCGCTTCCACTTCTTCCACCTACTCAGCCTGCAGGCTCATGCCACATCAACCAAGGTGCACTGCAATGTCTTAGCTAAGAACTGCCAATGGAGCCAGCTGCCTCGCTGGCCAAGCCCCACCTCCTGGCCCCACCTGCTGCTTCCCTTCCACTGGTCTTAGTGTACTTCAGGTACCGTGACTATGGGGCCTCTCTTCTTTATCCTACTTCTTGTTTCAGGCTATATCCTAAAGCTTCTTCAAGCTCCATCTAACATCCTACCTCTTTCATGAACTCTTCCGCGCTTCCAGTGTAGCAGGCAAATGAGGCAGATCTGGAGGACCACACACACATATCTGAGTTCACATTCAGGCAGCATCAGCATCAATTTTGAGATTTAATCTCCACACCTGTTAGCTTAGCTGTAAACACGGGGTGATTCCTATCTTACAGGGCCATTAAAGAATTCAGTTATTTTACACTTGTCCAACAAAATAGTAAATTCCCAAAGCAAAGAGGATGACTCATCCCCTCTGTCTCTGTCACAGCTGGGCACTGTCAACTGAATGGCCATGTGTCTGCCAAACCATTCAACACAGGAAATGCCAAGAATGGCTTCCATCTCACTTCTAGAGGAGTGGTCACTTGAGTTAGTGGGATCCAAGGAATTCCCTGGTAGTCCAGTGGTTAGGACTCTCTGCTTTTGGTGCAGGGGCATGGGTTCAATCCCTGGTTGGGAAACCAAGTTGCTATAGGCTGTGTGGCACATGGGGCAGCCAATAAACATTTTTTTGAGCAAGTGGAATCTACCCACTGTGCTCATTATGCCAGAACTTGTTTTTACTTTAATAATCAGGTGCCCACTGTGTTAGCTAGCTATTTTTACGAGATTTATCACTTAATCCTTCCAACAATCTTGAGATTAACCCCGCGGTGTGAAGAAGGGAGCTGAGAGGCAGAGGTTAGGGTGGCCTGTACAGTCATGTAGAGCAGGTGAGTAGCACGGTTAGGAATCCAGCTCTAATGCTACACTGAGCAGTCTCCTGGGTACTTCGACACCGAGCCCACTGGATCCCATGGGAATTCTACTCTGTCCCAGTGGAATGTTTTCTTGAGACTCCTTGGCAAATTCCTATGAAGGGCTGTCTTGATTATTTCCATGAAATTCTGGACTATACACTAGCCTCTCAAGAGGCTAGAGCCATGAGGTGTGAGGTCATCTACAAGTCGAAGACGGGTTCCAGTCCAGGTTTCCACTGATGTTTGTGCCCCCAATTAAGTCTCTGGTCCTCTTCTGTGGCTACCACTGTGTCTGTCCAAGGTGGTATTTCAGGTTTAATGGAAAAGAGATGTTTCATCAAGATTCCTTTTCTTAGTTTTTTCCTTTTGATCAATTCTGAAGAGTTGTGTCCTTAGAAAACACGGCTTGGAACCGCCTAATGTGCTTTTAAATTATTAAATACAGAAAGCACAGATTACAGGGCCAAGCACACCAAAGCATTCTGTAGGTGGTGGCGATGGTGAGGAGGAGGAGTTTGCCTGGCCCTTGGATAAGAAAATTTAAATCTCTAGAGGTTAACACACACTCAACACCTTTTCTCAGTTTAACAACCACACCTTTACATGAGGCTCCTTTCTTTCCTGTGTGCTCAGGGACTTGCTAATGGGGAGGGAGAAGGGCTTCTCTGTGGCGGAGGATGTTGACCTCTATCTATAATCTCTTGTAGTTGGATCTTTTCTCCAATTTCAGTCGTTCACCCTTTTCAAACGAATGGCCTCTTGGCCATCACTACAATGGGGACCACCATCTTCCAAGCCTGGAGTGAGCCTGTCCCACCTGACTGTCTCCTTCCTGTTCCTGGGTGGCGGCTGAGTCCTTAGCATAATCCTTTCCAAATCCCTACTCACTTCGATTCCAACCGTGAGTCATCTCATACTCACAACCACTCACAACCGCGCTGAAGCTCCACCCTGCTTCTGTATTTCTTCTCCTTGGCTAAAATTCAACTACAGGGATGAACTTCCTCTCTACAAATGGCCTAAGTCAATTTTTTCCATTTCTACCACTCATGTAGAGCAGGTGAGTAGCACGGTTAGGAATCCAGCTCTAATGCTACACTGAGCAGTCTCCTGGGTACTTCGACACCGAGCCCACTGGATCCCATGGGAATTCTACTCTGTCCCAGTGGAATGTTTTCTTGAGACTCCTTGGCAAATTCCTATGAAGGGCTGTCTTGATTATTTCCATGAAATTCTGGACTATACACTAGCCTCTCAAGAGGCTAGAGCCATGAGGTGTGAGGTCATCTACAAGTCGAAGACGGGTTCCAGTCCAGGTTTCCACTGATGTTTGTGCCCCCAATTAAGTCTCTGGTCCTCTTCTGTGGCTACCACTGTGTCTGTCCAAGGTGGTATTTCAGGTTTAATGGAAAAGAGATGTTTCATCAAGATTCCTTTTCTTAGTTTTTTCCTTTTGATCAATTCTGAAGAGTTGTGTCCTTAGAAAACACGGCTTGGAACCGCCTAATGTGCTTTTAAATTATTAAATACAGAAAGCACAGATTACAGGGCCAAGCACACCAAAGCATTCTGTAGGTGGTGGCGATGGTGAGGAGGAGGAGTTTGCCTGGCCCTTGGATAAGAAAATTTAAATCTCTAGAGGTTAACACACACTCAACACCTTTTCTCAGTTTAACAACCACACCTTTACATGAGGCTCCTTTCTTTCCTGTGTGCTCAGGGACTTGCTAATGGGGAGGGAGAAGGGCTTCTCTGTGGCGGAGGATGTTGACCTCTATCTATAATCTCTTGTAGTTGGATCTTTTCTCCAATTTCAGTCGTTCACCCTTTTCAAACGAATGGCCTCTTGGCCATCACTACAATGGGGACCACCATCTTCCAAGCCTGGAGTGAGCCTGTCCCACCTGACTGTCTCCTTCCTGTTCCTGGGTGGCGGCTGAGTCCTTAGCATAATCCTTTCCAAATCCCTACTCACTTCGATTCCAACCGTGAGTCATCTCATACTCACAACCACTCACAACCGCGCTGAAGCTCCACCCTGCTTCTGTATTTCTTCTCCTTGGCTAAAATTCAACTACAGGGATGAACTTCCTCTCTACAAATGGCCTAAGTCAATTTTTTTTTCCATTTCTACCACTTACCAGCCAAATCTTCAAAAAGCATAGCACTTTACATCTGGGAATTTAAAATTATCTAGTTAACATTACTGCCAACATTACTTTCTCTTCTGTTAAGAGCCAAATAGATTCTTCTTTTCCTTCTAAACTGCTCTACATTCCAGGGTTCTAATTCACTTAAATCTATTCTCACGGTCGGGTCAGTGGACAGTTCTGAGCTGTATGACTTCTCCGTGGCCGAGTCTTGTTCAGCTTGCTTTCTTTAACAGGGCCGAGTGGTGCCTGGCACTCTGCAGGCAGACAGTAAATGTTTGTTTAAAAAATTCCATCTTCTCTCCCTCACCTCTTCTCCCTTTGTATTTTTACCTCTGATTCCTTTCACACTTCTTTGTTTCTATGTATCCACACAGAATCTCCCTATATTAAATACTCTGTACTGAATGCCACCTCTGAAGTGGTAGGTCACAAACATTCTCGTGTGTGCTGGTCTGATACTGCTTTGAGGTGGACCTTTACATTGTGCTGAGAGGTAACTGGAGAAGCTTTAACTTATTAAAGTTTCAAAAGCCAGGTACAGAACTTGGGTTCCCTGTGAGTATTTAACAAACACTTAGCATTCTTTCCATCAGGGAAAACACAGCTAAGAGTTCTGCTCTTATCCACATACAGCATATAGCCACAGTCCACATCTTCAGACCCAGCCCCAACCTGCCCGCAGGGGAAGCGGCTCAACCACACCTTTACATGAGGCTCCTTTCTTTCCTGTGTGCTCAGGGACTTGCGGGGGGGCTTTGTGGCGGAGGATGTTGACCTCTATCTATAATCTCTTGTAGTTGGATCTTTTCTCCAATTTCAGTCGTTCACCCTTTTCAAACGAATGGCCTCTTGGCCATCACTACAATGGGGACCACCATCTTCCAAGCCTGGAGTGAGCCTGTCCCACCTGACTGTCTCCTTCCTGTTCCTGGGTGGCGGCTGAGTCCTTAGCATAATCCTTTCCAAATCCCTACTCACTTCGATTCCAACCGTGAGTCATCTCATACTCACAACCACTCACAACCGCGCTGAAGCTCCACCCTGCTTCTGTATTTCTTCTCCTTGGCTAAAATTCAACTACAGGGATGAACTTCCTCTCTACAAATGGCCTAAGTCAATTTTTTTTTCCATTTCTACCACTTACCAGCCAAATCTTCAAAAAGCATAGCACTTTACATCTGGGAATTTAAAATTATCTAGTTAACATTACTGCCAACATTACTTTCTCTTCTGTTAAGAGCCAAATAGATTCTTCTTTTCCTTCTAAACTGCTCTACATTCCAGGGTTCTAATTCACTTAAATCTATTCTCACGGTCGGGTCAGTGGACAGTTCTGAGCTGTATGACTTCTCCGTGGCCGAGTCTTGTTCAGCTTGCTTTCTTTAACAGGGCCGAGTGGTGCCTGGCACTCTGCAGGCAGACAGTAAATGTTTGTTTAAAAAATTCCATCTTCTCCCTCACCTCTTCTCCCTTTGTATTTTTACCTCTGATTCCTTTCACACTTCTTTGTTTCTATGTATCCACACAGAATCTCCCTATATTAAATACTCTGTACTGAATGCCACCTCTGAAGTGGTAGGTCACAAACATTCTCGTGTGTGCTGGTCTGATACTGCTTTGAGGTGGACCTTTACATTGTGCTGAGAGGTAACTGGAGAAGCTTTAACTTATTAAAGTTTCAAAAGCCAGGTACAGAACTTGGGTTCCCTGTGAGTATTTAACAAACACTTAGCATTCTTTCCATCAGGGAAAACACAGCTAAGAGTTCTGCTCTTATCCACATACAGCATATAGCCACAGTCCACATCTTCAGACCCAGCCCCAACCTGCCCGCAGGGTAAGCGGCTACTGATGATGTAATTGCTCTGATTTGCCTTCCCCACACTCGGGAAGGAGTAGGGCAGGGAGGAAAGCAGGTCCTCCAGTCTCGAAGCCTGGGTTCAAATCCTACAATGAACAGCTCTGTTCCCTCATCTGGAAAAATGAGAAATAACAGAATCTACCTTATAAGAGGGGCATAGTCAGTTAACACAAGGAAAGCACTTGGAGCGGTGCTTTGCCGAGTGCTCACCCATGTTAGTGACCGTCATCGTGCTGATACGGTCCAAACTTAGAGAAGCTGAAAACGTCTGAATGGACACACAGAATCTTGCAATTGACTTTTTTTTTTTAATAAGACATTCTTTTTTTTGTTTTGGCCACTTCTACTGGTCTTTCATTTCTATTTATCATCCATCTTTGTTCTTTGGCCTGTTTGGGCCTCCCATTGCAGTGGCCTCTCTCGCTGCAGAGCACCGGCTCAGGGTGTATAGTGAATGAAACTGGGCAAACTGCTTAAGCTCAATTCTACTTTCCTAGGTTCACTATTGATAAGACTGCAAGATTGCTGTGAGTACAAAGTATCAAGCACATTCAAGTACTCACTTCTTCCTTCTCCCTAGGCTTTGATTAGGAAATAATCGGCACAGCTGGCCAAAAGGCAGTCTAAGAGACTGGCCTCCAGGGACCTGAGACGCATTCTCTCACCTCCCAGGGCCCCACTTCCCGCAGAGTTCATCCCACTAGCCAGGTAACCGCTATGCTGAGAGTGGTAGGTTCTTTACAGTTTCTATGTATCCACACAGAATCTCCCTATATTAAATACTCTGTACTGAATGCCACCTCTGAAGTGGTAGGTCACAAACATTCTCGTGTGTGCTGGTCTGATACTGCTTTGAGGTGGACCTTTACATTGTGCTGAGAGGTAACTGGAGAAGCTTTAACTTATTAAAGTTTCAAAAGCCAGGTACAGAACTTGGGTTCCCTGTGAGTATTTAACAAACACTTAGCATTCTTTCCATCAGGGAAAACACAGCTAAGAGTTCTGCTCTTATCCACATACAGCATATAGCCACAGTCCACATCTTCAGACCCAGCCCCAACCTGCCCGCAGGGTAAGCGGCTACTGATGATGTAATTGCTCTGATTTGCCTTCCCCACACTCGGGAAGGAGTAGGGCAGGGAGGAAAGCAGGTCCTCCAGTCTCGAAGCCTGGGTTCAAATCCTACAATGAACAGCTCTGTTCCCTCATCTGGAAAAATGAGAAATAACAGAATCTACCTTATAAGAGGGGCATAGTCAGTTAACACAAGGAAAGCACTTGGAGCGGTGCTTTGCCGAGTGCTCACCCATGTTAGTGACCGTCATCGTGCTGATACGGTCCAAACTTAGAGAAGCTGAAAACGTCTGAATGGACACACAGAATCTTGCAATTGACTTTTTTTTTTTAATAAGACATTCTTTTTTTTGTTTTGGCCACTTCTACTGGTCTTTCATTTCTATTTATCATCCATCTTTGTTCTTTGGCCTGTTTGGGCCTCCCATTGCAGTGGCCTCTCTCGCTGCAGAGCACCGGCTCAGGGTGTATAGTGAATGAAACTGGGCAAACTGCTTAAGCTCAATTCTACTTTCCTAGGTTCACTATTGATAAGACTGCAAGATTGCTGTGAGTACAAAGTATCAAGCACATTCAAGTACTCACTTCTTCCTTCTCCCTAGGCTTTGATTAGGAAATAATCGGCACAGCTGGCCAAAAGGCAGTCTAAGAGACTGGCCTCCAGGGACCTGAGACGCATTCTCTCACCTCCCAGGGCCCCACTTCCCGCAGAGTTCATCCCACTAGCCAGGTAACCGCTATGCTGCAAAGGACACATCTGCCCTGCTAAGGCGTTACTAAGGTTATTATTGACTTTGGAAAATAATTACCCTGATTATAACTTTGTCAGCACACCGAGATTAACATTCTTTTAAGAGAGGGCCTATGGTTCTTTCAGAGTAAATGGTCCATACCTATGCTTTGTAAATGACCCCAAAGGCTATTCTCAACTATAATTCAGGCCCTCCCAGGGCAATAATTTCCTCTCTGAATGGAGTCAGAGAAGGATCTTCTGTAATTGTCCCTATGCACTTCCTGAAGAATCCTTGAGATTTCTCTGCCCCGAGAACCGAGCAGGGTAACCCTTTAGAAGCTCAAGAAGTGAGACAGGCTCACTGCCAAAGCTGCTAAGGACTGCGGACGTGCTGCTGTGTTCATCCAGACACTGCAGAGCCACTTCTTAAACCCTGGGAGAGGAGAACATCAAAGCTGAGAGAAAAAAGCTGAACTTTGAACAACCTGTCCAGGAGCACTTTGCAAAGTAGATAAGAAAGCCCATCAGGAATGAAGTAGAGAGGAGGAGGAGACCTAGAGTCAGCTTCAAATTATAGCTTTACTACTTCAAAGCTATTTGGACAAATTACCTGACCTTTCCATTGGTTTCTCTATTGGTAAAATAAGAGTAAATCGACTATTAAGAGCTACACAAAGACCATACAAACAGCACCAAGGCCAGCACATTGCCTCACAGAGAAGCTGAGTCCTGTGCATATACCTTTCTTAGGAGACCCACACATTCCAACTCTGACGACAGGTGACTGAGTGTGTACATATCCTGTTCCCCTTCTAGACGCTCAAACTCCTTGAGGACAAGACTTGAGCGGCATTAATAGCATACTGGTCAACAGTATAGCAACAAACCTGGATTTAAGCTTGGCTTCACTTCTTGTTACCTTACCTTGGGCAAATTCCTGAACGTCTCTGAGCCCTGTCTTTATCCACAAAATGAAATAACTACATATTCCAATGGATTGTCGAGGGGATCGCTTGAGATAATGCCTGAGGCTCTCAGCACCTCCCAGGGCCCCACTTCCCGCAGAGTTCATCCCACTAGCCAGGTAACCGCTATGCTGCAAAGGACACATCTGCCCTGCTAAGGCGTTACTAAGGTTATTATTGACTTTGGAAAATAATTACCCTGATTATAACTTTGTCAGCACACCGAGATTAACATTCTTTTAAGAGAGGGCCTATGGTTCTTTCAGAGTAAATGGTCCATACCTATGCTTTGTAAATGACCCCAAAGGCTATTCTCAACTATAATTCAGGCCCTCCCAGGGCAATAATTTCCTCTCTGAATGGAGTCAGAGAAGGATCTTCTGTAATTGTCCCTATGCACTTCCTGAAGAATCCTTGAGATTTCTCTGCCCCGAGAACCGAGCAGGGTAACCCTTTAGAAGCTCAAGAAGTGAGACAGGCTCACTGCCAAAGCTGCTAAGGACTGCGGACGTGCTGCTGTGTTCATCCAGACACTGCAGAGCCACTTCTTAAACCCTGGGAGAGGAGAACATCAAAGCTGAGAGAAAAAAGCTGAACTTTGAACAACCTGTCCAGGAGCACTTTGCAAAGTAGATAAGAAAGCCCATCAGGAATGAAGTAGAGAGGAGGAGGAGACCTAGAGTCAGCTTCAAATTATAGCTTTACTACTTCAAAGCTATTTGGACAAATTACCTGACCTTTCCATTGGTTTCTCTATTGGTAAAATAAGAGTAAATCGACTATTAAGAGCTACACAAAGACCATACAAACAGCACCAAGGCCAGCACATTGCCTCACAGAGAAGCTGAGTCCTGTGCATATACCTTTCTTAGGAGACCCACACATTCCAACTCTGACGACAGGTGACTGAGTGTGTACATATCCTGTTCCCCTTCTAGACGCTCAAACTCCTTGAGGACAAGACTTGAGCGGCATTAATAGCATACTGGTCAACAGTATAGCAACAAACCTGGATTTAAGCTTGGCTTCACTTCTTGTTACCTTACCTTGGGCAAATTCCTGAACGTCTCTGAGCCCTGTCTTTATCCACAAAATGAAATAACTACATATTCCAATGGATTGTCGAGGGGATCGCTTGAGATAATGCCTGAGGCTCTCAGCACCGTGCCTAGCCCACTGGAGGGGCTGCGTAAATGATCCCAATCATTCTCTCCTGCGTCCCTTACACCTGCTAACAGCATCTGGCTAATAAGACCTGTTGGTCTGAAGGTTTATGCAGCAGAGAAGTTGCCCCACGCACAGAAATTCCGAAGGAGCAAAATAATATAAAGACCCCAAGGAGAAGGGGGGGGTCCCCTACCTCTGGAAAATCTCTTGCAGCGTTTCCCGGGTGAAGGCGTTGCCGTCCTGGAAGACGTTGTTGAGCGCGTGCAGAGCACAGAGCTCCCTGCGCTGCTTCTCATGGTAGATTTGTGGGGGTGCCGCCTGGGGCAGTTCCAATGATTCAGATTTGACCTTGTCTCCTTTCCATGGTACGCAACTCATGTTTTTCGCTTTAGGTTCCAGAGAGGGCTAAAAACACCCCACCCTTCCCTCCAGGGGAGGAATGTGAGCTTTTCAGTCTTTCCGGAATTCCTGAGGTCCACCTTATTTTCTGGTGTCCATGATTTATGCTTTGTCACGGGGAGAAAACGTTGGACCCAAAAGGAAAAATAATTCTCCTCTTCTCAACGGAAGGGTAACTTTTGGATTAGTGTATTTCGCCGCCACTGTCGAAGTGCAGAAGTTTTAAAAAATCATGTAAAATCAAAGACCTTGTTTTCCTTCTTTCACCCCCGCCAAAAGACCAACGATCTTGGTGCTGTATTTTCTTCCTTCAAACGCCAACCAGGCCTCAAGGCAGGAGGACCGAATGGAATGGGTCACATCGCTCCTTTTCTTCCATTTCGTTGGAGTCAAAACGCCAGAGACACAGGAGACAGGCCTAAGTGGCAACTGAAACGCAAATTTCGAGCAGCTAGCGAGGGCCGGCCAGCGTGGGATCGCGGGCCCTGCTGCGGCCTCGGAGGAGGCTCTCCATTCTCTCGGAGGCGGTGGGACCCCCGAGGGGCCGAGGCGGACGCAGCTCCCTCGGAAAGTGCGGCCGCTCCCCCTCTCGCCGCGGCGCTACGGAGGAGACGACTGCTGTCAGCTCCGGCGGTCGCGGGGGCCACCGCAGAGGACCAGGCTGCCCGCGGGGGCCTGGGGGCGGGTCCACCGTCGGCACCAGGGAAGGTCCGGCGCGGCGACCAGCAGCCCGCGAAGCGTGGTGCTGCCGGACAACTCGCTTCGCTCTCGGGCCGGGCCCAGCCGCGGTGCCCGTCACGTGTTTATGCAGCAGAGAAGTTGCCCCACGCACAGAAATTCCGAAGGAGCAAAATAATATAAAGACCCCAAGGAGAAGGGGGTCCCCTACCTCTGGAAAATCTCTTGCAGCGTTTCCCGGGTGAAGGCGTTGCGGTCCTGGAAGACGTTGTTGAGCGCGTGCAGAGCACAGAGCTCCCTGCGCTGCTTCTCATGGTAGATTTGTGGGGGTGCCGCCTGGGGCAGTTCCAATGATTCAGATTTGACCTTGTCTCCTTTCCATGGTACGCAACTCATGTTTTTCGCTTTAGGTTCCAGAGAGGGCTAAAACACCCCACCCTTCCCTCCAGGGGAGGAATGTGAGCTTTTCAGTCTTTTCGGAATTCCTGAGGTCCACCTTATTTTCTGGTGTCCATGATTTATGCTTTGTCACGGGGAGAAAACGTTGGACCCAAAAGGAAAAATAATTCTCCTCTTCTCAACGGAAGGGTAACTTTTGGATTAGTGTATTTCGCCGCCACTGTCGAAGTGCAGAAGTTTTAAAAAATCATGTAAAATCAAAGACCTTGTTTTCCTTCTTTCACCCCCGCCAAAAGACCAACGATCTTGGTGCTGTATTTTCTTCCTTCAAACGCCAACCAGGCCTCAAGGCAGGAGGACCGAATGGAATGGGTCACATCGCTCCTTTTCTTCCATTTCGTTGGAGTCAAAACGCCAGAGACACAGGAGACAGGCCTAAGTGGCAACTGAAACGCAAATTTCGAGCAGCTAGCGAGGGCCGGCCAGCGTGGGATCGCGGGCCCTGCTGCGGCCTCGGAGGAGGCTCTCCATTCTCTCGGAGGCGGTGGGACCCCCGAGGGGCCGAGGCGGACGCAGCTCCCTCGGAAAGTGCGGCCGCTCCCCCTCTCGCCGCGGCGCTACGGAGGAGACGACTGCTGTCAGCTCCGGCGGTCGCGGGGGCCACCGCAGAGGACCAGGCTGCCCGCGGGGGCCTGGGGGCGGGTCCAGCCCCGGCCCCGGGGAAGGTCCTGCGCGGCGACCAGCAGGCCGCGAGGCGTGGTGCGGCCGGACAACTCGCTTCGCTCTCGGGGGGCCGGGCCCACCCAGCTCGCCGCCCCCACCCCAGCCTCCCCGCCCGTCACGTGAGTGCCAGCCGAGGCGCCCTGCGGCCGCCCCGCTAATCCCGACCCCCGCCCGGCCCCCCGCGCCGCCCGACAGCCTGCCCGTCGCCCGCTCACCGCCGCAGGCCGCCACCTGAACCAGCGGGCTGCCACCTGGGCCGCGCTCGGGCGGGCGGGCAGGCAGGCGAGCGCGCGCACCTGAGCCCGACGTCAGCGGCCCCCGCCCGGCGCGTGCTCCGGAAACGCCCTCCCGAGCCGTCCCCGCTCCCGCCCCGCCCGCAGCGTCACGTATGACGTCAGCCCGAACGCAGCGGCGCCGGCTTGGAGGTCGGGGCCGCAGTCCATCCGCCGGGAGGGCGCGGGCGGCGTGGGACCCCCTCGGGCTTCCGGGTTGGCAGCGGCGGCGGTAGCTCGCCGCGGGTAGGGTTGGCTCCCGGTTCCTCGGCTCTGTTCCTTCCGGGGCTGGACCCGGCCGGCAGCATCCCGCCCCGATGCCTGTCACGCCCTTCGCTTCCCCTTCCCTCCCCTGGGCGTCGGCTCTGCTCCAGGGCGGCGACCGGGCCCGCGGCGGCACTTCCCGGTTCTTCCCACCCCTTCCCACCCCTCCCCTCTCGCTGACCGGGCTTTTGGGGCTGAGTGCTTTCGCGAACCTGGACTACTCTCAGCCGCGCCGACCGTTTTATGTTTATCTAGCACGCCGTTTACCAGGTGATTTCAAAGCACTTTACTGACACGGTCGGGCGCCAATTCTCTTGGTTAGAGTGCCCGACCGCCGTCACTTTCCTGGAGCTCTGGGTGGTAAGTTCCTTGCCGCGAGCCACGTTTGAAGTGGTAGCCCTATTTCTTCAGTTCCTTGGTGTAGTTATTTCGGCTTGATACTCATCGACCGCAGTTCTCTTGCCTTCTGGTTCCCGTTTGTTCCATGGTGGCGGCCATAGAGCTTTCCTCTGATTTTCTTCAAGGTCTGTCTTGAGTGCACCGTGTGTATCTGGAAGATGAACTCAGTCCCGCATAAATTTCCCCCACCTCCTTCTTCCCATTTGGATTTTTGTTCAGGAAGTCCGAAACACAATAAAAGGAAAGATAACGATTCAGTCATTTCTTTAGGCCTGCTTCAGTACAACTCACTTTTAAAACAATTCAACTGAGTACATTTGAAAATCGGATTGGTTTATTAAACAACTCATTGGGCATCATGCCAGCTAGAAAGGCGCTCCTTGAAGTTGTGCAAAATGGAAGATTTTTAATATGCAGAAGAAAACGGGTTTTATCGCTGGAAGATCACATTCCTTTATAGGAAGACAAGGGTCTTATCAGGCTGATTACCTCAATAGTGATTGGTTTAAGATAAAGTGCAGTTAGGTTAGGTGCTAAATCTTGGTGGAGTTTAACACAAGTGATATTTTCCCAGATGGTGCAGTGGTTAGGAATCCGCCTCCCAGCGTAAGAGGTGCAGGTTCCATCTCTGGGCCGGGAAGATCTCCTGGAACAAGAAATGGCAACCCACTCCAGTATTCTTGCCTGTGAAAATTCTGTGAATAGGAGTCTGGTGGGCTACCGTCCATGAGGTCGCAGAGAATCGGATGTAGCTGAGCATCCATGCACTACGACACTTGGGGGGTCTTTTTGTTGTTGTTAACTCCATTACACTGAACACAGATTAGCCTTTAGCAGATTGTGTGCTAGCCATGTGGTTGGGAGTCCTGTGCTCTGGTCCAGCCAACTTTTGATTTTGTTTGTAATTCGTAAACCACCTGAGGATTACAGTTATATTTGAATAAGAGTCATAATTGAGGTTTGCAAGTATTGTTCTAAGTGCTATACTTATATTAACTGATTTACTGCGAACTGTCCTGTTTAGTAGGTACCTCCCCCGCCCCCCCAGTTGACAACTGAAGGACAGAGAGATTAACTTGCTTGAGGTCAAGAAGCTAGTAAGTAGTGGACCTAGGATTTGAACTTAGGTTCTAACTTGTCTTCATAAAAAAGATGTGGTCATGGTAAGAGGTTCTTTCTCTAAAGTGTGATTTCAGATTATTCAATTAAAGAAGCACCTTCTCTGGTAACACCCCCCCTCCACACACACACACAAGCCCTGTAGTGAGAAGGGTATGTTTTTAGCATACCATCAAGTGTTAGCACATTCTTAACTTGAATTTCTGAAAGAGCCAGTTGGTAAGACTCTGAATATCAATATTATTCTAGAGTATAATGCCGTAATTTTTGACTCTTTACAAATTGGGATTTTAATATTATCTACCTGATGGAGGTATATGTAGGATAGTGGTGAGCAATTTCTCCGGATAAAAAACCGAATTATCAACACCTTTGGAGTTGGATGACTTCTTGTCCCAGATCACCAGCTGTACTTGTACAGATTAAGATTTGTAGTTGCAAACATGGATCAAGAAGTTGCCTCTTAGCTCTCAAGTAGATCCCTGAAATTAAGGGCTGTTTGGAACCTGGCTCTTGCTCACTAAACTTCTGCCTGGGACGAGTGGCTGTGGCCAGCATTATGAAGTTTGACTAATCCCTAACTTCAAGCTCTTCAGTGTTTTGGAAGAGGAATTTAAGACAGTAGAACTTGTGTTGATAGTGTTTTGGGTTGGGGTTTTAAGCCTGGAACAAGAAATGGCAACCCACTCCAGTATTCTTGCCTGTGAAAATTCTGTGAATAGGAGTCTGGTGGGCTACCGTCCATGAGGTCGCAGAGAATCGGATGTAGCTGAGCATCCATGCACTACGACACTTGGGGGGTCTTTTTGTTGTTGTTAACTCCATTACACTGAACACAGATTAGCCTTTAGCAGATTGTGTGCTAGCCATGTGGTTGGGAGTCCTGTGCTCTGGTCCAGCCAACTTTTGATTTTGTTTGTAATTCGTAAACCACCTGAGGATTACAGTTATATTTGAATAAGAGTCATAATTGAGGTTTGCAAGTATTGTTCTAAGTGCTATACTTATATTAACTGATTTACTGCGAACTGTCCTGTTTAGTAGGTACCTCCCCCGCCCCCCCAGTTGACAACTGAAGGACAGAGAGATTAACTTGCTTGAGGTCAAGAAGCTAGTAAGTAGTGGACCTAGGATTTGAACTTAGGTTCTAACTTGTCTTCATAAAAAAGATGTGGTCATGGTAAGAGGTTCTTTCTCTAAAGTGTGATTTCAGATTATTCAATTAAAGAAGCACCTTCTCTGGTAACACCCCCCCTCCACACACACACACAAGCCCTGTAGTGAGAAGGGTATGTTTTTAGCATACCATCAAGTGTTAGCACATTCTTAACTTGAATTTCTGAAAGAGCCAGTTGGTAAGACTCTGAATATCAATATTATTCTAGAGTATAATGCCGTAATTTTTGACTCTTTACAAATTGGGATTTTAATATTATCTACCTGATGGAGGTATATGTAGGATAGTGGTGAGCAATTTCTCCGGATAAAAAACCGAATTATCAACACCTTTGGAGTTGGATGACTTCTTGTCCCAGATCACCAGCTGTACTTGTACAGATTAAGATTTGTAGTTGCAAACATGGATCAAGAAGTTGCCTCTTAGCTCTCAAGTAGATCCCTGAAATTAAGGGCTGTTTGGAACCTGGCTCTTGCTCACTAAACTTCTGCCTGGGACGAGTGGCTGTGGCCAGCATTATGAAGTTTGACTAATCCCTAACTTCAAGCTCTTCAGTGTTTTGGAAGAGGAATTTAAGACAGTAGAACTTGTGTTGATAGTGTTTTGGGTTGGGGTTTTCCACAGCTCATGACACGGGAAGATCTCCCATAGGAAATTACCTTAGCAGCGCTAGAGCTGGGCCTTGCAGTTTACAAATGTGGTGAGGTACTTTTGGCTTCTGTTTGAGCTGGTAGCTTCATTTTGGCCTTGTAATTCTCTCTCTGCAGAGGCAATGAATGGGGAATTCTCCCTAAGGTCAGCGTTTAATTAATTGCTGTGCTCTGGCTGCTATAGTATTCCAGGCATCGATCCTAGTATTAAAATTGCCTGGAGAGTGCCAGCAGATTGAAAATCGGTCTTCAGTGACAGCCCAGAGTCTTTAAATTGAGTAGGAGGTGCCTGGCGCAGTTTACAATCTCCGTGGGCGGTGGCCTGAGGCGCGGGACTTATCCGAAAGCTGGATTGGGCCTTTCCCCCATCTATCATCGGAAGGCTCTCCGCCCCCGACAATCTAGCTGCAGGATTTGGAAGCTGAGCAACGCCTCTGAAAACTAGGGGAGTGCTGGGCGGTGAGGGTAAACGTTGTGTGTATTTCTCTCCTTACTGGATGGCTGCTGTGTCAGTCGTACTCTGCTCTGCTCCCATTGGCGAGAAGGCTCCTGGCCGGTAGCGTGGACACTGTGCTGCCGCCCTGCAAGCTACGATGAAGGCGCGTGACGTCTCAGACATTTGTTGTTGGCTTTGGGCCTTATTAATTATTCATTAGGTACTTGAAAGCGCTGCAGCGATTGGTGGCTGAGAGGCCTGGTCGCTTGTTTCTTAGCTAGAGATAACGTGTCATCCTCTACGCGGCAGGAGAAGTTCCGCATAAATTATTCAGATAAGGTTCGGGGGCGGGGCCTCGCATAGATTAGGCAAATAAGACGAGGAGGGAGGGGAGGCCGGCTACGAATTAGCCTAACTTATTAAAGATGGCGGCGGAGCGGAGTCGCTCCCCGATGGACTCGCCGGTCCCGGCCTCTATGTTCGCTCCGGAGCCCAGCTCTCCGGGGGCGGCCAGGGCCGCAGCGGCTGCCGCCCGGCTCCACGGCGGAAGCTCTTCAGTGTTTTGGAAGAGGAATTTAAGACAGTAGAACTTGTGTTGATAGTGTTTTGGGTTGGGGTTTTCCACAGCTCATGACACGGGAAGATCTCCCATAGGAAATTACCTTAGCAGCGCTAGAGCTGGGCCTTGCAGTTTACAAATGTGGTGAGGTACTTTTGGCTTCTGTTTGAGCTGGTAGCTTCATTTTGGCCTTGTAATTCTCTCTCTGCAGAGGCAATGAATGGGGAATTCTCCCTAAGGTCAGCGTTTAATTAATTGCTGTGCTCTGGCTGCTATAGTATTCCAGGCATCGATCCTAGTATTAAAATTGCCTGGAGAGTGCCAGCAGATTGAAAATCGGTCTTCAGTGACAGCCCAGAGTCTTTAAATTGAGTAGGAGGTGCCTGGCGCAGTTTACAATCTCCGTGGGCGGTGGCCTGAGGCGCGGGACTTATCCGAAAGCTGGATTGGGCCTTTCCCCTATCTATCATCGGAAGGCTCTCCGCCCCCGACAATCTAGCTGCAGGATTTGGAAGCTGAGCAACGCCTCTGAAAACTAGGGGAGTGCTGGGCGGTGAGGGTAAACGTTGTGTGTATTTCTCTCCTTACTGGATGGCTGCTGTGTCAGTCGTACTCTGCTCTGCTCCCATTGGCGAGAAGGCTCCTGGCCGGTAGCGTGGACACTGTGCTGCCGCCCTGCAAGCTACGATGAAGGCGCGTGACGTCTCAGACATTTGTTGTTGGCTTTGGGCCTTATTAATTATTCATTAGGTACTTGAAAGCGCTGCAGCGATTGGTGGCTGAGAGGCCTGGTCGCTTGTTTCTTAGCTAGAGATAACGTGTCATCCTCTACGCGGCAGGAGAAGTTCCGCATAAATTATTCAGATAAGGTTCGGGGGCGGGGCCTCGCATAGATTAGGCAAATAAGACGAGGAGGGAGGGGAGGCCGGCTACGAATTAGCCTAACTTATTAAAGATGGCGGCGGAGCGGAGTCGCTCCCCGATGGACTCGCCGGTCCCGGCCTCTATGTTCGCTCCGGAGCCCAGCTCTCCGGGGGCGGCCAGGGCCGCAGCGGCTGCCGCCCGGCTCCACGGCGGCTTCGACTCGGACTGCAGCGAGGACGGCGAGGCGCTCAACGGCGAGCCGGAGCTGGACCTCACCAGCAAGGTAGGCCCGGGCGCCGGCGGCCGAGGGGGCCGGGCGCTGAGAGGGACCGGGCGGTGGGCCAGGCCGTCTCTGGGGCGGGGGCGGGAAGGGCCGAGCCCGCCGCCCGGGAGTGCGGGGCGCGGCGGGCTCTCGGCGGGGGCGGCTCCGGCGGCGCGAGGCACCGCAGCCCTCCCCCCGGGGCGCCCCCCGGCCGCCGGCCGCCCGGCTCCCGCCGAGATCGCAGCCCCGCGGCTCCGCCACGTGGAGCGCGGGCGCCCGACGCCGGCGGCTGCCCGCGCCGTGGCGGTGCCCGCGCGGTGCCGCCTCCCCGCGAGGTCGAGGGGGGTGCTCTCCGAGGACTGTCCGCGGCCGCCGGGGAGAAGGGGGCTTGGGCAGGGCGAGCGGGGACGCGGGAGGATCCGGTAGTCCTTGGGGAGCAGGGAGGCAGTCGCAGCTCTTCCCGGGGTCGAGGAAGGAAATACGAAGGAGTCGCTCCGTGAAGAATGCCTACTTCACGCATCCACCCAAAACAAAAGTGAAAGATGGGCATGACCCATCGTTTCGCCTTCTGGAAGGGGAACCTTATCTTGTATGAGCGGAATAATGAGGGACACTTTAGGTCGTGTTTTCTGAGCTGTTGAGAAGGTGGGCAGGATTTAAGGACTCGCCTTCTGCATGGCGTTGGAGACATTTGTTGTTGGCTTTGGGCCTTATTAATTATTCATTAGGTACTTGAAAGCGCTGCAGCGATTGGTGGCTGAGAGGCCTGGTCGCTTGTTTCTTAGCTAGAGATAACGTGTCATCCTCTACGCGGCAGGAGAAGTTCCGCATAAATTATTCAGATAAGGTTCGGGGGCGGGGCCTCGCATAGATTAGGCAAATAAGACGAGGAGGGAGGGGAGGCCGGCTACGAATTAGCCTAACTTATTAAAGATGGCGGCGGAGCGGAGTCGCTCCCCGATGGACTCGCCGGTCCCGGCCTCTATGTTCGCTCCGGAGCCCAGCTCTCCGGGGGCGGCCAGGGCCGCAGCGGCTGCCGCCCGGCTCCACGGCGGCTTCGACTCGGACTGCAGCGAGGACGGCGAGGCGCTCAACGGCGAGCCGGAGCTGGACCTCACCAGCAAGGTAGGCCCGGGCGCCGGCGGCCGAGGGGGCCGGGCGCTGAGAGGGACCGGGCGGTGGGCCAGGCCGTCTCTGGGGCGGGGGGGGGAAGGGCCGAGCCCGCCGCCCGGGAGTGCGGGGCGCGGCGGGCTCTCGGCGGGGCGCTCCGGCGGCGCGAGGCACCGCAGCCCTCCCCCCGGGGCGCCCCCCGGCCGCCGGCCGCCCGGCTCCCGCCGAGATCGCAGCCCCGCGGCTCCGCCACGTGGAGCGCGGGCGCCCGACGCCGGCGGCTGCCCGCGCCGTGGCGGTGCCCGCGCGGTGCCGCCTCCCCGCGAGGTCGAGGGGGGTGCTCTCCGAGGACTGTCCGCGGCCGCCGGGGAGAAGGGGGCTTGGGCAGGGCGAGCGGGGACGCGGGAGGATCCGGTAGTCCTTGGGGAGCAGGGAGGCAGTCGCAGCTCTTCCCGGGGTCGAGGAAGGAAATACGAAGGAGTCGCTCCGTGAAGAATGCCTACTTCACGCATCCACCCAAAACAAAAGTGAAAGATGGGCATGACCCATCGTTTCGCCTTCTGGAAGGGGAACCTTATCTTGTATGAGCGGAATAATGAGGGACACTTTAGGTCGTGTTTTCTGAGCTGTTGAGAAGGTGGGCAGGATTTAAGGACTCGCCTTCTGCATGGCGTTGGCGGGGGGTATAAGTAATTAAGTATAATTTAGGACTGGTGTTTCGAAGGTGCCCGCCATTGCTAAAGGAAAGAATGCCAACTTGGGAGTCAGACAGGGCTGGGTTCCCTTTCCCGCCTTGCCAGATACAAAGGCTCTGTGACCTTGGGAAAGTTTCTTAACCTCTCAGTTTTCCAGCTTCATCATCTTTTTAGTACAAACGGGTTGTGAAAAATGAGAAATGTATGTAAGAAATCTACTACACTGTCGGTTACTACTCAGTAAACGTTTGAAGGGAATTGACGAAATTGATAATTGTCTGTGTAGATTAAATAGCAGCTGATGTAGGTACCACTTCCTACCTGTTGTTGGATACTTAGGATAGAGATGGTTAGTGAGTTTTGAAAACATTTGTGAGTTTTTAGCCTGTGGTGACGAAATTTGGTCCAAACCCGAGAGAACGTTCTGTTTAAACCGGCAGCTCTCTCCCTCTAGTCTCCGCTGAGCGCTTAGAACCCGGTGTCTCACCTTAGCACAGTGGTCCTTTCTGTGCCTCTAATGCCAAAATGAGACTGGCCAAGTTCAAAGAGAGGATGGTCAGGGGAAATGTGTGAGGCAATGAGACACAGTGCAGAAGACCCAAAACCCAGCTTCAAAGTGCTAGCTCTGAAGAGTCAACTCAGGAAATCCTAAGAGATGCACTTGAGTCAGAAGCAGATGCACCACATGTCAGTTCATGGCCAAGGTGCTGAAGAAAGCAGTGGGAAATTGCAGGGCAGAGTTGCAAACAGATTTATTTCCTGACCAACTTACCTAAGGTTCCAGGATAGGGAAGTGCGACTTCATCATGTAGCTAAGGAAGTCCTTCTCATTATTTGAAAGTTGAGAAGCTATATGTAAATTAGTATTGATGATATTGAAAAACTGATGTGATGGGAGAGAAGCGGTGGGTTGAATAAACTGATTCCTGAGGAAGAGGTTAGAAACTCTAAGTGTATACACGTTCTATAGTTAACTGTGGGGACAGACATAAAACTTTGAGCGCTGCCAGAGAGAAGCAGCTAGTGAGCTGTGGGGGCTGCTTTCACCTAGGAATGACTGGGTGAGGAAGACTAATCACCACTTACTGAGCTGTGAACTGGATGCTTTTCATGTTATTTTACTTGGTCTTTCCAGTGGCCTTAGGAGGCAGGTAATAGTATCTCCATTTTTGTAGATGAAAAAACTGAGGCTCAGAGGTTAAGTTCTTTGTCCAAGGTCACACATGTTGGTTAGAGAATGGGATCTCACCTGCCTGTTGGTAAAGGCCGCCTCAAATAAGTGGTTGATATTGTGATGTTACTGGCAGAAATACACAAAATGATGGGGCTGATACCCATCCTAGAGGTAATGGCGTTCTGTTGATAAAGACGAGTCTTGTAGCAGTTTTTACTGCCGATGCCTAAATAATCAAGATAGCCAAGGCAAGATGGAACAGAATTCTTACGTTATGGGAACCCCTGGCCTTGGAGGGAGGACGTGGCAGTGTCTGAGATCTCTGTCCTGTAGGTTGCAAGCTGCAGGTTGATGCCTTCGGCACGTAGGCGTAGAGCGCTGCTCGTGAATTTCTACCTACAGTGCCGCGTTCTCGGTCTCTGTGGGTCCTGCCTCCCGTTCAGCAGCAGGAGGCAGGCTGCTCACACCTCTTTTCTGTGGGTTTTGATTCGAACATGGTTGTAAGGCCTTGAGCTCAAAAGCTGTTTGAGGAGAGGCAGAGAGACCTGGAGAGGGTGCCTCGCTAGTTTAGATCAGGGTGCAGCGGGGTTTGGTCGGGGCCTTTGGCCAGGCTGTGGAGCTGCTCTGGCTGTGGTGCTCTGCTAGCAAGTCGGTCCTAAGGCTGTTGGTTTCTCTTCTAGCTGGTTCTAGTGAGCCCTACATCAGACCAGTATGACAGCCTGCTTCGGCAGATGTGGGAGAGGATGGACGAGGGATGCGGAGAGACCATATATGTCATTGGGCAGGGATCAGGTGAGCATAGCTTTCCTTTCACTTTGTTTTTAAAACCATTATTTAGAACACACTTTTCCTCTTTTATCAATTTTTCCTGTCCGTGTGTCTCAGTCGCAGTGATTCTTGATGTTTGTAGCCCTGTTCTGGAGAACATGAGTGTACAGAGTGATAATGTTCATTCCCACCCGAGTGGTCATAATGTGCTTGGCTTTAAAGATTCACTTCCCAAGTGGTTTTACAGGTGCTTCTTTTCTACCTCCAGTACTCTGCATTTGCATAAATGGGAGATGAAGCACAAAGCAAGGAAACTCCTCGTCCGAGGTAACAGAGTAAGTCCCAGTTAGGTCTAGAGTTAAGCCTTCCCGAGGCAGCTCTGGGACTTGCGCCCATTCCACCCTTGCTACTTACCTTTGGGAGCACAAAGCAATGCCGCCTCAAATAAGTGGTTGATATTGTGATGTTACTGGCAGAAATACACAAAATGATGGGGCTGATACCCATCCTAGAGGTAATGGCGTTCTGTTGATAAAGACGAGTCTTGTAGCAGTTTTTACTGCCGATGCCTAAATAATCAAGATAGCCAAGGCAAGATGGAACAGAATTCTTACGTTATGGGAACCCCTGGCCTTGGAGGGAGGACGTGGCAGTGTCTGAGATCTCTGTCCTGTAGGTTGCAAGCTGCAGGTTGATGCCTTCGGCACGTAGGCGTAGAGCGCTGCTCGTGAATTTCTACCTACAGTGCCGCGTTCTCGGTCTCTGTGGGTCCTGCCCCTCCCGTTCAGCAGCAGGAGGCAGGCTGCTCACACCCTCTTTTCTGTGGGTTTTGATTCGAACATGGTTGTAAGGCCTTGAGCTCAAAAGCTGTTTGAGGAGAGGCAGAGAGACCTGGAGAGGGTGCCTCGCTAGTTTAGATCAGGGTGCAGCGGGGTTTGGTCGGGGCCTTTGGCCAGGCTGTGGAGCTGCTCTGGCTGTGGTGCTCTGCTAGCAAGTCGGTCCTAAGGCTGTTGGTTTCTCTTCTAGCTGGTTCTAGTGAGCCCTACATCAGACCAGTATGACAGCCTGCTTCGGCAGATGTGGGAGAGGATGGACGAGGGATGCGGAGAGACCATATATGTCATTGGGCAGGGATCAGGTGAGCATAGCTTTCCTTTCACTTTGTTTTTAAAACCATTATTTAGAACACACTTTTCCTCTTTTATCAATTTTTCCTGTCCGTGTGTCTCAGTCGCAGTGATTCTTGATGTTTGTAGCCCTGTTCTGGAGAACATGAGTGTACAGAGTGATAATGTTCATTCCCACCCGAGTGGTCATAATGTGCTTGGCTTTAAAGATTCACTTCCCAAGTGGTTTTACAGGTGCTTCTTTTCTACCTCCAGTACTCTGCATTTGCATAAATGGGAGATGAAGCACAAAGCAAGGAAACTCCTCGTCCGAGGTAACAGAGTAAGTCCCAGTTAGGTCTAGAGTTAAGCCTTCCCGAGGCAGCTCTGGGACTTCCCGTCCAAGCCCGATTTTCCAATCCCATTGCTACTTACTGCCTGTTTAGCCGAGAACCTCTGTGATACTTCTCAATGTCAGCAAGCAGAAGACGTCCGGAATTCCTCTCTTCAGCAAAGCTGCCTTGCCGGGACCACACTGGCCCCTCGGGAGGGGTGGCTGTGACAACAGAGGTCCTCTTTTCTCCCAGCGACGTCCTGTCAGACATACAGGCTGGTTGCCATTCTGGAAGGGACTTGTTCTTGCCCTCCAGCCCTCTTATTCCATGGTAGAGGCCCGTCGATTTAAAGTGTTTCTTTTCTTTTCTTTTTTTTTTGCCTCTAAGTCATCATTTATTTTCATCCATCCTTATTCTTTGGCATGTGTGGGCCTCCCATCGCAGTGGCGTCTGTCGTTGCAGAGCACCAGTTCTGGGCACGTGCACTCCAGAATGCTGGCTTGTAACTGGACATATTAGCCCAGCCACTCTTCGGCACATGGGATCTTCCCAAGCCAGAGATCGAACTGGTGCCCCTTGCACTGCAAGGCAGACTCCTTACCCACTGGACCACCAGGGAAGCCCAGGCCCATCGTTTTAGAGGAAGGCATCTCCATGACAGAATCCCAGATTATATCCTGCACTTTTCTTCCCGTGGTCATTCCTAGTTTATATCTTCAGTACAAAGCCTAATTGCTCTTATCTTCTCTAAGACATTATCTTTGCTAAAATGGCAGCTGGGCTTGTTTAACAGTTATGTTAGAACACCCACTTTGTTTTTAAAACCATTATTTAGAACACACTTTTCCTCTTTTATCAATTTTTCCTGTCCGTGTGTCTCAGTCGCAGTGATTCTTGATGTTTGTAGCCCTGTTCTGGAGAACATGAGTGTACAGAGTGATAATGTTCATTCCCACCCGAGTGGTCATAATGTGCTTGGCTTTAAAGATTCACTTCCCAAGTGGTTTTACAGGTGCTTCTTTTCTACCTCCAGTACTCTGCATTTGCATAAATGGGAGATGAAGCACAAAGCAAGGAAACTCCTCGTCCGAGGTAACAGAGTAAGTCCCAGTTAGGTCTAGAGTTAAGCCTTCCCGAGGCAGCTCTGGGACTTCCCGTCCAAGCCCGATTTTCCAATCCCATTGCTACTTACTGCCTGTTTAGCCGAGAACCTCTGTGATACTTCTCAATGTCAGCAAGCAGAAGACGTCCGGAATTCCTCTCTTCAGCAAAGCTGCCTTGCCGGGACCACACTGGCCCCTCGGGAGGGGTGGCTGTGACAACAGAGGTCCTCTTTTCTCCCAGCGACGTCCTGTCAGACATACAGGCTGGTTGCCATTCTGGAAGGGACTTGTTCTTGCCCTCCAGCCCTCTTATTCCATGGTAGAGGCCCGTCGATTTAAAGTGTTTCTTTTCTTTTCTTTTTTTTTTGCCTCTAAGTCATCATTTATTTTCATCCATCCTTATTCTTTGGCATGTGTGGGCCTCCCATCGCAGTGGCGTCTGTCGTTGCAGAGCACCAGTTCTGGGCACGTGCACTCCAGAATGCTGGCTTGTAACTGGACATATTAGCCCAGCCACTCTTCGGCACATGGGATCTTCCCAAGCCAGAGATCGAACTGGTGCCCCTTGCACTGCAAGGCAGACTCCTTACCCACTGGACCACCAGGGAAGCCCAGGCCCATCGTTTTAGAGGAAGGCATCTCCATGACAGAATCCCAGATTATATCCTGCACTTTTCTTCCCGTGGTCATTCCTAGTTTATATCTTCAGTACAAAGCCTAATTGCTCTTATCTTCTCTAAGACATTATCTTTGCTAAAATGGCAGCTGGGCTTGTTTAACAGTTATCAGCTTAGCCTGTACCAGGTCTTGCTTCTGTCATCTTTGAGAGAAGCGTAAGTAGGCCTTGATGCATTGTTAAAAGACTAGTTCTCCTTGCTGAATGTAGGTTTAATAAAGACAGGTGATAGTTCTTTTACAGCTTGAAAAAGACATCTGAAAATCAGTTTTGAACTGTTTGAGAAATATCTGTTAAGTATTTTTCTATGGTCTTGATACTGTTGCAAAACACTTTTGAATACTTAAAATCTGGTCACTATCCCGAGAAGGAAAGATAGCATATACATAATTAACTTCAATAGAAAACAGCATTGAGAATTGCTGCGAGAATGACAGAGGAAAAGGGTTTGATTTCCAAATACTGCTCTGCCTTCCCTTGAAATGTTTTTCATATTTATCCTTTCCTTTCTGTCCTTGCTGCCGCCTCCCCAGTTTCAGGTCTTATCGCCTAATGAAGGCTTGGTGAGCAAGATAGGCAAACCAAGAGGTTCATGTCAAGAGAGAGAGGAAGTTGACCAGCATAGCTACGTGTTATGGGGAGAGTCAGGTTCAGAAAAGGCCATTCCATTTGGTGACTCGGGGGTTGTTGGTAGCTTTAGAAGCCTTTGTGTCAGGTGTACATCCGGCCTGCTGTAGTAGGATGAACCACTCAGGGGTCACCAAGCTTAGAATATTGAAGAAACCACAGCTAGGTCAATTCTGACGTGCTGGGACTGTTCTTTGAAGACCCAGATTCTTAAAGCTCAGTCGAGTCTGAGTCTTTGCAACCCACGGACTGGAGCCCGCCAGGCTCCTCTGTTCGTGGAATTCTCCAGGCGAGAATACTGGAATGGGTTGTTTTTCCCAACCCAAGGATCGAATCCTGGTCGCCTGCATTGCGACCGTCTCTGAGCCTCCAGGGAAGCCCTGCACGGCTCCCACTCTTCCCTTATTCTTTAATATGAACTCTTAGTGAACTTTACCAAACTTCGATGGCTCACTGTCAATCAACCCTCCCATGGCAAAGCATAAGAACATTCATTAAACTATCTTACATACCCAAGCATTACTTTGACATCTACCAGTTGGATACTATTAGATTCATAGTGACTCCTTCCTGCTGGAATTCTTTAGAGGTAGAAAGAGATTGCAACTAGTTAAACAAGTTGAACATCAAACAGAAGACTGAAATAGATGCAAGGCCCCAGGGGTCTAATTCATCACTGACTTCCTGTGGCACTTGGTGCTTCCCCTCTGTTTACTGTTTCCTTGTCTATAAAATGGGACTAATGGCACCACCACCACTACCCCCAACTCAAGAGAAGTTTTGTAGGAAATGTGACCTAGTAGTTAGTTCAGGGACTGGAACCTGCCACATCTGCGTTTGCCTCCTGGTTCTTTCCCTTGCCTTAAAATGGAGATAATAATAGAATCCAGCCCGTGATGTCATGGTAAGAATTAACACTTGGAGTATAGTAAGCACCATGTAAATGCTTAACTAGTATGAGTAGTTGGAGTAGTCATTTTTTACACATTCAGGTTATAGTTGATTTACCATTAGATCTCTTTTGAAAAGAACTTCGTTCATTCCTTAAATATTAAATCATGACTTTCTAAGAATCAAATACTGCATTCAAAGTTCAGGAAGTGTGAGAGGACCATTACAGCTTTGTGGAAGGGTCAGAAAAGCTTAAAAGTGCTTCCAAAGGAGGAGGCGCCCGTTGAGGGAATTCTAAAGGATGAGTAGGAGTTTCCTGGGAGACTGGAGGCAGTCGTGAGTGAGCACAGAAAACCACAAGCAGAGGCCTGGAGGCGTTGGGGTTGTGGAGTATTTGTGGACCAGAAGTGATTCAGCACAGTGGGAGTGAGTGTGAGATTGGGAGTGTCAGGAGGGGAGACTGGACAGGTAGTCAAGGCCCACATCTGAGGGCCTTTGAAGGCTGTAAAGCATTTAGCCTTTCATCCTAAAAATTTGGGGAGCCTCTGCTGCATGTTGGACAGGAACGTAAGACAGTAGGCAAGACCGAAATCTGATTAGGTTGCAGTGTGACTTATACATGGCTGTTAGTGACTGGACCCCTGTGGCTTTTCTCCTTGGCCTCTATTTCCACTCCCAACATGTGACAACATGCTAGAGAAGGGTGCTGTGATGGGTGGCCTTTTCTGGCAGCTCAGATGGATAGGTGACAACGGTGACTGACCCTGGTGTGGGATAGCACCTGAAAGCACTGCTTTTCATTCTAAAAGAAGCAGGAAAGGTTGGATAGAGTTTGAGGGTCTGGCCAGAATGGCAGGGCAGCCGGCCTCCTCGTGGCACTTCCAGGTCCTTCTCTAACCCAGGAGATTCCTAGAGCTCAGTTGGCCATGCATTTAGAAACTCCTTGACTCAACTGCTCCCTCTTTGTTCATTTATTTTGGATTGTACAAACCTTTGAGCATCCCTCACGGAGCATCCAGGAATGTTTGAGAAATGGTCTTTGTCCTCGAGATGCTTGTATACAGAGGGGGAAGACCCATGTCTGAAACACTGTTCCATGGTAGAGTTCATAAGGGAGCACAGCAGGAAGGATTTTGACAAGCAGCGAAGTGCCGATTGGCTTTCCAGAATCGGAGACACATGAGCAAAGGTGTAGATCTGGCAGAGCGCAGAGAACTTGGGGGACGGTGACGGGGCCATCTGCAGGGGAACAGAAGTTGAGAGGGGAGGATGGGGAAGGGTTGGGTAAATGATAGAAGCCTGTAAGGAATTGGAACCGAGCACTGCTGGGCCTGGGGGGCCCTTCCAAGACGGTGTCGTCCAAGCTATGCATTGTTTAGGATCGTGAGCTTATGCGTCTATGCAGGATGGGTTGGAGGAAACCAACCAGATTTCCTTAGACCAGTTAGGGATCTTGGGTAGCAATTCAGGTAAAATAAGGGCCTGAATCAGGTTGGTGACATTGGATTGGCAAAGAGCGGAGAGCGGGGACAAGGAAAGCTAGACTCAGCAGGATAGAGTGGTGAGTGTTCAGCTTGGGTGACCGGGAGGATAGTGGTGTTGTCAGGAACAGGGAAAGCAGGAGGAGGGACTGCTCTGGCATTAAGAGGAGCCCTTGCCAGAGGAGAAGACTCGAGGCGTGGAGTCAGAAGACCCAAGGTCATGGCCCCTGTGCTCTCTCCCAGCTCTGAGACCTCTGGCTTCTGTGAGCCCCCCTCCTAATGGGAACCATAGTGTCTAGCTCATGGGGCTGCAAGGAGGACTAAAATGCTTTTCGAATGCTGTTTTTGTGCTGTTTAAAAAGGGAGTAGATAGAACTCTGGGAAGAGGACTAGATATGAATATTTTTGTAATTTTCAAAATGACAGTTGAAGTCTTAGAGTGAGATGGCCAAGAGGGGTGTTTCAAAGATGGAGAGGAGGGCCACTGACCGAATGCTGAAAACGGCTGGCATTTGGGGCAGGAGCAGGGAGAGCCGGGGCAGGAGCAGGGAGAGCCAGCGGAGGAGGCGGAGGAGGAACCAGAGAGCGGGGAGGGGAATCAGGGTCCGGGGGACTTCCCTGGTGGTCCAGTGGGGGTGAAACCTCCAAGCTTGGTTCCACCCCTGGTTGGGGAACGAATCCCACTTGCAGCAAGACATGGCCTAAAATAAATAAAGCTGAGAGTTTGGGTTATAGGCACGCAGGGAGGAGATGGAGTGCTCTAGTAAAGAGAGGGGCGGTGGCCAGGTGCTGATGCCGCAGGGCTCAAGGATGGAGCTTTGGGTGGGGGGTAGGAGGCCACTGATGACATGAAAGCCAGTTTTTTGCAGGAGCCTCAGATCAGTGAGTAGGTGGTGAGGAGGTACAGTCACGAGTGTCGATTGCTCTGGCGGGAATGCTTGCACAGTAGATTAGCTAGGGCCTGGGAAGAGGGGTTGGGTCTCCTTTAGTTTAGGGAGGACTTGGGCTCGTCTGTAAGGGGAGAAGTAGAAGCTGGTGAGAGAAGTTCCTGTAGGTCTTTGGAGGCAGAATAGAAAAGAGGTCAGGCACATGCTGGGGGGTGAGCCAGCAGGGGTACTCTTGGGGAGACAGGCTGGAGGAAGGCAGAGGGGGCTACTGTGGGCATTAACCATGACACCGTCTGGAAAGCACCTGACCTGATAGTCAGACAGAAGGCACTCCATAAATTATTGGTTGATTGGTCTGTCCTTCCTCATCCTAAGCTCAGACTCATTTTTCCAGCTATTTGCTGGACATTTCACCTGAGCCTCAAGAACCTTACGGGGCAGGAGGAGGGACTGCTCTGTTAAGAGGAGCCCTTGCCAGAGGAGAAGACTCGAGGCGTGGAGTCAGAAGACCCAAGGTCATGGCCCCTGTGCTCTCTCCCAGCTCTGAGACCTCTGGCTTCTGTGAGCCCCCCTCCTAATGGGAACCATAGTGTCTAGCTCATGGGGCTGCAAGGAGGACTAAAATGCTTTTCGAATGCTGTTTTTGTGCTGTTTAAAAAGGGAGTAGATAGAACTCTGGGAAGAGGACTAGATATGAATATTTTTGTAATTTTCAAAATGACAGTTGAAGTCTTAGAGTGAGATGGCCAAGAGGGGTGTTTCAAAGATGGAGAGGAGGGCCACTGACCGAATGCTGAAAACGGCTGGCATTTGGGGCAGGAGCAGGGAGAGCCGGGGCAGGAGCAGGGAGAGCCAGCGGAGGAGGCGGAGGAGGAACCAGAGAGCGGGGAGGGGAATCAGGGTCCGGGGGACTTCCCTGGTGGTCCAGTGGGGGTGAAACCTCCAAGCTTGGTTCCACCCCTGGTTGGGGAACGAATCCCACTTGCAGCAAGACATGGCCTAAAATAAATAAAGCTGAGAGTTTGGGTTATAGGCACGCAGGGAGGAGATGGAGTGCTCTAGTAAAGAGAGGGGCGGTGGCCAGGTGCTGATGCCGCAGGGCTCAAGGATGGAGCTTTGGGTGGGGGGTAGGAGGCCACTGATGACATGAAAGCCAGTTTTTTGCAGGAGCCTCAGATCAGTGAGTAGGTGGTGAGGAGGTACAGTCACGAGTGTCGATTGCTCTGGCGGGAATGCTTGCACAGTAGATTAGCTAGGGCCTGGGAAGAGGGGTTGGGTCTCCTTTAGTTTAGGGAGGACTTGGGCTCGTCTGTAAGGGGAGA
Organism: Tragulus kanchil; assembly: GCA_022376925.1. Lineage (NCBI taxonomy): Eukaryota > Metazoa > Chordata > Mammalia > Artiodactyla > Tragulidae > Tragulus > Tragulus kanchil. The sequence continues at coordinate 179,480,212 of JAIOJX010000004.1, read as the reverse complement.
AGTAGAAGCTGGTGAGAGAAGTTCCTGTAGGTCTTTGGAGGCAGAATAGAAAAGAGGTCAGGCACATGCTGGGGGGTGAGCCAGCAGGGGTACTCTTGGGGAGACAGGCTGGAGGAAGGCAGAGGGGGCTACTGTGGGCATTAACCATGACACCGTCTGGAAAGCACCTGACCTGATAGTCAGACAGAAGGCACTCCATAAATTATTGGTTGATTGGTCTGTCCTTCCTCATCCTAAGCTCAGACTCATTTTTTTCCAGCTATTTGCTGGACATTTCACCTGAGCCACCTCTGTTAAAACTCTGTACCTAAAGCCATTTGTAAATTCTCTCCCCATTTTCCTTTGTCTGCTGTCCTCATTATCTCTTGCCTGGATTGTCAGAGTTCCTTCCTCACTGGGCTTCCCGTGTCTGGGCTTCCGCTTGCCAGCATACGGCTCCGCACGGCTGCTTGAGAGATGTTTCTGTCCCACGGCGATCTGATTGTGTGACTCCCTGTGTAACCCTTGAGGCTTCCCGCCCTGGTACACACGTGTGTTGCTGCTGTGTGACGTTCGTCTGCCTGCCTGTTTCCACCTCTCACGTGGTGTCCTGCCACCGGACACCCTGCTCCCCAGCACACCGAGCTGCTTCCTGTTCCCTGAATGGACCATGATCTGCCGGGCTCCGTGCTTTGCTCTGCCATCTTGCATGCCTTTGCTCCTTTCTGTGCAGGCCTATTTTTCATGTTCGGAGACCCAGCTTGGAGTCAGCACCCTGCAAAGCGGTGCTCAACATTTCCAGGCAATGCTAGTCGCTTCCACTTTACATTCTCTTTTATACATTTCTGTAATACAGCACTCAAGCTGTATTGCAGTTAATTAATTTCCTGTCTCTCCCACTGGGCTGTGAACTCACCAAGGGCACCTGTTTTCCCAATACCCAGCGTGAGACTTGGCGTAAAACCTGGGAGAGTCCCAGTGATTACTGCTGAATGAATTCACGAATGCCCTGCTTAACGGGGAAGCCCTGTTACTTATTAGCTCTACATGTGCCCGAGTTTTTGAAGTGTCAGAGTGTCAGGTAGGGAGAGAGCCAGGTTCTGCGGTGCCCAGGGAGGCGGGGCTGGTGAGGGGAGGTTGAGTGGTTGGCTTGGTGGCAGGCTGACATCTGCACTCTTGTCACCAGATGGGACTGAGTACGGGCTGAGTGAAGCTGACATGGAGGCCTCCTACGCCACGGTGAAGAGCATGGCCGAGCAGATAGAGGCCGATGTCATTCTCCTGCGGGAACGGCAAGAAGCCGGGGGCCGCGTGCGCGATTATCTGGTCCGGAAACGAGTAGGAGACAATGACTTCCTGGAAGTCAGGTGAGGGGGGCCTTAGAATGGTTCCGGGTCCTCTGCAGTGTGACCTTGTGGGGTCTAGGCTCCACAGAGAGCAGTGCTTGAGCCTCGGATGCCTGGCGCGTCGGTTCGCCCTTTACTTTCCGAGGCACAGGAAGAGTGCCCAGAGCCATGGATGGCTCCATGCCCTGTTTCTGTGCTTCCTCATCTTTAAACACTTCCAATTGCAAAGCGTGGGGGAGAGGCCAGCCATAACGTTCTGTGGCCATTTTGTGGGGTGCACTTGCCCTCCATCAGCCTGGGAGGTTAGAAACCAGGGTAGTGGAGGAGAGCGTTCTGTGCCCCTCTTGGCTTGAGGGCTTCTGTTGGGCAGCTTTGGGGAAGCTTGTGGACATTAAGTGAGAAAATCATTGTCGTGGGAGCTCAGTTCCTCCTGGATAGCTTTCTACTCCCTGGGTACAGCTCCAGGGGCATTCCTGATAGGCGCATCCATGACGAGAAGGAGCAGAGAGCTGGAGAGCCTCCGGGTCCTTACAGACCTGGTGGCTGGGGCTCACTTCCCTCCCCCACCAGCTCTCACGCAAATGTATGGGTCTGTGTACACACAGGGTAGCCGTAGTGGGCAACGTGGATGCCGGCAAAAGCACGCTCCTGGGGGTCCTGACACACGGGGAGCTGGACAATGGCCGCGGCTTTGCCCGCCAGAAACTCTTCCGCCACAAACACGAGATTGAATCGGGCCGCACCAGCAGCGTGGGCAATGACATTCTGGGCTTTGACAGCGAAGGCAACGTGGTAAACAAGCCAGACAGCCATGGTGGCAGCCTGGAGTGGACCAAGATCTGCGAGAAGTCCACCAAAGTGATTACTTTCATCGACTTGGCTGGTCATGAGAAGTACCTGAAGACCACTGTCTTCGGGATGACCGGCCACCTGCCTGACTTCTGCATGCTCATGGTGAGTGAGGCGCTGCTCAGGAGGCAGGACTCCAGCTGGGCTCCTGGGCTGGGACGCAAGTGTTTAATGTTGTTCTGAGACATAGGCCATTTGGTTTAGGGCTTTGAAATGGGCTCAGGATGACAGGTGTTGCCAGAGGGACCTGTCTACTCTTGACCTTTCTCCTAGATGAGGCGGGAAGAGATCTTCTAAGCGGAGGCGCCATTGGCAGACCTCTGTTGTTTTTCGGAGAGGCGTAAAGGAGGGTTCTCCTGTGGCTTCTTTTTTTTTTTTTAATTTTTAAAAAAATTTTATGTATTTATTTTGGCTGTTCTGGGTTTTCATCGGATTTTAGAGGCAAAAACCCTGGATGGCTCCATGCCCTGTTTCTGTGCTTCCTCATCTTTAAACACTTCCAATTGCAAAGCGTGGGGAGAGGCCAGCCATAACGTTCTGTGGCCATTTTGTGGGGTGCACTTGCCCTCCATCAGCCTGGGAGGTTAGAAACCAGGGTAGTGGAGGAGAGCGTTCTGTGCCCCTCTTGGCTTGAGGGCTTCTGTTGGGCAGCTTTGGGGAAGCTTGTGGACATTAAGTGAGAAAATCATTGTCGTGGGAGCTCAGTTCCTCCTGGATAGCTTTCTACTCCCTGGGTACAGCTCCAGGGGCATTCCTGATAGGCGCATCCATGACGAGAAGGAGCAGAGAGCTGGAGAGCCTCCGGGTCCTTACAGACCTGGTGGCTGGGGCTCACTTCCCTCCCCCACCAGCTCTCACGCAAATGTATGGGTCTGTGTACACACAGGGTAGCCGTAGTGGGCAACGTGGATGCCGGCAAAAGCACGCTCCTGGGGGTCCTGACACACGGGGAGCTGGACAATGGCCGCGGCTTTGCCCGCCAGAAACTCTTCCGCCACAAACACGAGATTGAATCGGGCCGCACCAGCAGCGTGGGCAATGACATTCTGGGCTTTGACAGCGAAGGCAACGTGGTAAACAAGCCAGACAGCCATGGTGGCAGCCTGGAGTGGACCAAGATCTGCGAGAAGTCCACCAAAGTGATTACTTTCATCGACTTGGCTGGTCATGAGAAGTACCTGAAGACCACTGTCTTCGGGATGACCGGCCACCTGCCTGACTTCTGCATGCTCATGGTGAGTGAGGCGCTGCTCAGGAGGCAGGACTCCAGCTGGGCTCCTGGGCTGGGACGCAAGTGTTTAATGTTGTTCTGAGACATAGGCCATTTGGTTTAGGGCTTTGAAATGGGCTCAGGATGACAGGTGTTGCCAGAGGGACCTGTCTACTCTTGACCTTTCTCCTAGATGAGGCGGGAAGAGATCTTCTAAGCGGAGGCGCCATTGGCAGACCTCTGTTGTTTTTCGGAGAGGCGTAAAGGAGGGTTCTCCTGTGGCTTCTTTTTTTTTTTTTAATTTTTAAAAAAATTTTATGTATTTATTTTGGCTGTTCTGGGTTTTCACTGCTGCCACAGGTTTTTCTCTAGTTGCAGGGAGTGGGGGCTACTCTCTAGCTGAGGTGAGCAGGCTTCCTGTTGCGGTGATTTCTCTTGTGGAACTCAGGCTCTAGGGCACACGGGTTTCAGTAGTTGTGGCTCTTGGGTGCTAGAGCACAGGCTCAATCGTTGTGGCTCACGGGCTTAGTTGCTCCGCAGCATGTGGGATCCTCCCAGATCAGGGATTGAACTCGTGTCTCCTGCATTGGCAGGCGAACTCTTTACCACTGAGCTACCAGGAAAGACCCTCCCCCCCTTTTTTTTATTTTTATTTTACTTTTTACTTGTACAGAGTTTTGTTGTTTACAGATATGTATGATCCCAGATTAGTCATATGTATATCCCCCCCCCATCCCACCCCTCCCGGCCGTCGTCTCCCGGGGCTTCTTACATCTTCAGAAGTGTTTCCTCCTGGGGCTGGGCTTCTTTGAGGGGATACCAGGCAGCACCCTCGGAGATGGGGCAGCCTGCGGACGAAATGGAGGAGCGCCCAGCCAGCCACTGAGGGGGTTGAGAGGTGGCCTCTTCTCAGACCTGGTGCTGGAGTTGGCCGCCCACAGCTCTTGTCTGTGGGCCTGGCATGTGTCAGGGCCGGAGAGGGAGCAGTGAATAGGCTGGCCTGAGCGCCCGTGCTGCTCACAGTCTGGTGGAAGTAGATTTTTCAGCAGCTCACCACGTGGATGAACTGCAGAGGGAAGGGAGCCGAGGCTCTCATTGTGGAGTCCCCAGTCGGGTAGTTGGATCCCTTGGATCTTCCTGGCCAGAGAGTAGGAGTCTGTGAGGCCCACAGCCTTAATCATGACTTCACAACTTTCACAGAGAGCGCAGGCAAGCAGGTTTTCCTTTGGCCAGTCATCCTCAGAGCCCTTCCCCATTTCCCTGTCCCTCCAGCTGCCGGCATTAATGAGTGTGATCAAGTTGCCCCACAAACACAGGCTCTTAGGCAAATTCTCCCCAGACTGGAGAGTAAAGAGAGGCAGGGCCTATGTGTGAACCCTCGTCGGCTCTCTGCCCAAGGTTCTTGGGATCTCGGCATGATTTCATCGCCTGTAACTTTGAACTTTGCAGGGGACCCTTACTCTCACGATTGGCTCAGGAAAGCTGCTCTACAAGGAGGCGTTTCAGAGGAAGAGCTGTGGAGTGTACTGGGGGCAGTTGTTGGGTTGAAATTAAGAAGGGTATAGAAATCGGTTTAAAATGAGTTTTTCTGACTGAGCTGCAGTGATCAAGGCCAGTGAATGGACATATCTTCACCCCAGATGAAATGTCATGTATTATCTGACTTTTAGGTCATGAGCTCAATACTAAAAATCTGTGTAGAAAACAGTGAAATACTTCATTATTGTTCCATGGCAATCAGTTTCCGGGGCGGGGGAGGGGGAACAACCTTGAAAATAGGCAGAGAGAGCGCCTCTAGAAGAATAGGAGCAGGCCTGGTTAGGGTTGGGACAGTGGTTGGAGGGATGGAAAGTGTTAGGAGGGAGATGGCAGAGGGGACAGGCGTGGGGCATCGGTGTCGGCGGGGCAGCACCCCCCCCTGCGAACTGTGATGACTGGTGAGAGCATCGCTTGAAAGCACTCTGGAATGTCTAAGTGTGTCATGGCAATTTTAACCTTATTTTTTTTTTAGTAAGCGAAACATCTGTATGGTATAAAAATTAAAAGGTACCTAAGGATTTCCAGTGAAAAGTCTCTCTTCTGCCTCTGGTTAGTTTCCTCAGAGGCAACCAGGACTGCGGGTTTCTTTGCATCCTCTAGAGATGTAATCATACCAGCAAATATGTGTATATTGAAAGTAGATTATTATTATAGACATTGTGACTCTTCACCCTAAATGCTTCTCAGAGACCCTAAAATACTTTAGCACAGTCTCCTACTATTTTTTTCTTTTTTTTAAAATTTATTTATTTACTTATTTTTTGGCCACATCTATTGGTCTTTCATTTATTTATCTTTGTTATTTGGCCTGTGTGGGCCTCCCATCTCAGTGGCCTCTGTCGCTGCAGAGCACCAGCGTTGGGCGCATGTGCTCCATCCAGAGCTCTGGCTCAGAGCCGGACACATCAGTCCAGCTGCTCCGCGGCACATGAGACCTTCCCAGGCCAGGAATCGAACTGGCGCCCCTTGCACTGCAAGGCGGTGTCCTTACCCACTGGACCACCGGGGAAGCCCTCTCCTACTGTTTTTGTAACCAGAAAAAACACGAGATGAACAAATGTTCGCTAGTATCATACACTATCTAGTCTGAAAGTACTTACAATATCTGTGATATTCCCCCAAATGTCTTATAGCTGCTTTTTTCAAACAGTGATCTGATCACCACTGTTTGTGGCAGCAGCCTTGTTCCACCTTGAAAGTGCCCCACGTCAGTGGAGAAGAGTGTTCTCTTGCACAGCACACTTGTACATGCGCTCTGATTTATTTAAGCAGCCTTTATGATATTTTAAAACGTTCATTGTTACAGGAAGGAATGGTAACAGTGGTAACAGCCGCCATTGCTTGAATACCAAATTCATGCTATTTGTGTGTGGACCTTTGACATATGTTTGGTCATTTAAACCTCAAGAATCCTCTGAAGTGACTATTGTTAACCTCTAGGGACAGGCGTGGGGCATCGGTGTCGGCGGCAGCACCCCCCCCTGCGAACTGTGATGACTGGTGAGAGCATCGCTTGAAAGCACTCTGGAATGTCTAAGTGTGTCATGGCAATTTTAACCTTATTTTTTTTTTAGTAAGCGAAACATCTGTATGGTATAAAAATTAAAAGGTACCTAAGGATTTCCAGTGAAAAGTCTCTCTTCTGCCTCTGGTTAGTTTCCTCAGAGGCAACCAGGACTGCGGGTTTCTTTGCATCCTCTAGAGATGTAATCATACCAGCAAATATGTGTATATTGAAAGTAGATTATTATTATAGACATTGTGACTCTTCACCCTAAATGCTTCTCAGAGACCCTAAAATACTTTAGCACAGTCTCCTACTATTTTTTTCTTTTTTTTAAAATTTATTTATTTACTTATTTTTTGGCCACATCTATTGGTCTTTCATTTATTTATCTTTGTTATTTGGCCTGTGTGGGCCTCCCATCTCAGTGGCCTCTGTCGCTGCAGAGCACCAGCGTTGGGCGCATGTGCTCCATCCAGAGCTCTGGCTCAGAGCCGGACACATCAGTCCAGCTGCTCCGCGGCACATGAGACCTTCCCAGGCCAGGAATCGAACTGGCGCCCCTTGCACTGCAAGGCGGTGTCCTTACCCACTGGACCACCGGGGAAGCCCTCTCCTACTGTTTTTGTAACCAGAAAAAACACGAGATGAACAAATGTTCGCTAGTATCATACACTATCTAGTCTGAAAGTACTTACAATATCTGTGATATTCCCCCAAATGTCTTATAGCTGCTTTTTTCAAACAGTGATCTGATCACCACTGTTTGTGGCAGCAGCCTTGTTCCACCTTGAAAGTGCCCCACGTCAGTGGAGAAGAGTGTTCTCTTGCACAGCACACTTGTACATGCGCTCTGATTTATTTAAGCAGCCTTTATGATATTTTAAAACGTTCATTGTTACAGGAAGGAATGGTAACAGTGGTAACAGCCGCCATTGCTTGAATACCAAATTCATGCTATTTGTGTGTGGACCTTTGACATATGTTTGGTCATTTAAACCTCAAGAATCCTCTGAAGTGACTATTGTTAACCTCTGTTTTATAGACAGGCTAACTGGGGGCCAGGGATGTTAACCTGAATCCCCTTGGATGACTCTATAGACAATTCTTTTCCTAGACCGAGTTTGTCTTTTTTTTAAATTGCTTCCAGGTCTCCTCAGATTTTGGTAGCCCACGTTGTTAAATTGGAGGTTAAAGCAGTCTGTGCCCAGCCCCGCTGTCAGCTGCAGCCGTTCTGTTTCTGGCCCGAGACTTGTGCCCCTCTGTTCTGTTCTGATGGTGGCCACAGAGATGGGCGTTCTCTTCCCCGAGCCTTCCGTGAGCCCTGGGGCCGGCCCAGCAGCAGGCTCTGTCCCCCTTGTCCTGACCGTTCTTTCTGTGTTGGGGCAGGTGGGCAGCAATGCTGGCATCGTGGGGATGACCAAGGAGCACCTGGGCTTGGCGTTGGCACTCAACGTGCCTGTGTTTGTGGTGGTCACCAAGATTGACATGTGTCCAGCCAACATCCTGCAAGGTAAGTAAAGCCAGCAGCCAGCAGCAGTCCCTGTGTTTGGGGCAGTCGCCCACTGTGGCTCCTCGGTGACCTGCTGCCAGGGCTGTGGCCTCCTTGTCCCGAGCGTAGACCTTGGCCTGCATGTCCACCAGCCCAGAAGCTTCTGCTTCTTCCCTATGCAGCTCTCAGTCTGAGCACAACCGAGAGTTATCTCTGCTCGTTGTTCCTTCTGCTTAGAAATGCAGGATCCTTGAAATCCCCAACCTGACATCTCTTTTCAGATGGTTCCAGGCAGAAGGGGTTGGGTTTTACCATCTAAGCTGGACATACATGACATGTGGGCAGAGAATCTGATTACCTTTTGCCTTTAAAGACTTCAAAACAGGGTCACAAGACCAGGCTAAAGATGGCAGAAGAGAGTTGGAGGTGGGTCCTTTAGGGTATAGTTACGGCAGCAGCCTTGTTCCACCTTGAAAGTGCCCCACGTCAGTGAGAAGAGTGTTCTCTTGCACAGCACACTTGTACATGCTCTGATTTATTTAAGCAGCCTTTATGATATTTTAAAACGCGTTCATTGTTACAGGAAGGAATGGTAACAGTGGTAACAGCCGCCATTGCTTGAATACCAAATTCATGCTATTTGTGTGTGGACCTTTGACATATGTTTGGTCATTTAAACCTCAAGAATCCTCTGAAGTGACTATTGTTAACCTCTGTTTTATAGACAGGCTAACTGGGGGCCAGGGATGTTAACCTGAATCCCCTTGGATGACTCTATAGACAATTCTTTTCCTAGACCGAGTTTGTCTTTTTTTTAAATTGCTTCCAGGTCTCCTCAGATTTTGGTAGCCCACGTTGTTAAATTGGAGGTTAAAGCAGTCTGTGCCCAGCCCCGCTGTCAGCTGCAGCCGTTCTGTTTCTGGCCCGAGACTTGTGCCCCTCTGTTCTGTTCTGATGGTGGCCACAGAGATGGGCGTTCTCTTCCCCGAGCCTTCCGTGAGCCCTGGGGCCGGCCCAGCAGCAGGCTCTGTCCCCCTTGTCCTGACCGTTCTTTCTGTGTTGGGGCAGGTGGGCAGCAATGCTGGCATCGTGGGGATGACCAAGGAGCACCTGGGCTTGGCGTTGGCACTCAACGTGCCTGTGTTTGTGGTGGTCACCAAGATTGACATGTGTCCAGCCAACATCCTGCAAGGTAAGTAAAGCCAGCAGCCAGCAGCAGTCCCTGTGTTTGGGGCAGTCGCCCACTGTGGCTCCTCGGTGACCTGCTGCCAGGGCTGTGGCCTCCTTGTCCCGAGCGTAGACCTTGGCCTGCATGTCCACCAGCCCAGAAGCTTCTGCTTCTTCCCTATGCAGCTCTCAGTCTGAGCACAACCGAGAGTTATCTCTGCTCGTTGTTCCTTCTGCTTAGAAATGCAGGATCCTTGAAATCCCCAACCTGACATCTCTTTTCAGATGGTTCCAGGCAGAAGGGGTTGGGTTTTACCATCTAAGCTGGACATACATGACATGTGGGCAGAGAATCTGATTACCTTTTGCCTTTAAAGACTTCAAAACAGGGTCACAAGACCAGGCTAAAGATGGCAGAAGAGAGTTGGAGGTGGGTCCTTTTGGAGGGCCTCATAAGGGCTTTTGTGTGTGTGTTAAGTTGCTCAGTTGTAGTCCACCAGGCTCCTCTGTCCATGGAATTTTCCAGACAAGAATAATGGAGTGGGCTGCCATTTCCTTCTCTAATGGATCTTCTTGACCCAGGGATCGAACCCGGGTCACCCATACCGCGGGCAGATTCTTTATCGTCTGAGCCACATGGGAAACCCCATTAGGGTTTCTGCAGGTGTCTAAATGTTCTAGAGACCCTCTTGTCAGATGAATTTTTTAATTTTCCCAGGAAGCAGAACGTTCTGGGAACAACACTGTGCTTCTCACGGACCCCCAAGTCACTTGCTTGTAGGATGTGGGTCTTCTAGCAACTCTGGGGTAACCTGACAGGCTCAGACCTGTGTCCTTGACCCACAGTCCCCACCGGGCTCTTTCCACTCGAGCGGGGGTTCATCCACCCAGAGTTTTGGCCCTCCTTTGGCTTCTCCGGGCAGTATGGCATTTAACACTGTCCATCTGTCTCCTGTTGCATCAGTCGTGAGTGGACCTGCCTTGCCTGGAAGCCTGGCCAAAGAAAAGACTGTATCCCCCTAAGTTTGTTCCATCTCACCCTTTAAGAAACCCTGAAGCTGTTGCAGCGCCTGCTGAAGTCGCCAGGCTGCCGGAAGATCCCTGTGCTGGTACAGAGCAAGGACGATGTGATTGTCACAGCCTCCAACTTCAGCTCTGAGAGGTAATGTGGAGGGAGCATCCCTTCTGTGCAGGGGCAGGGACTGGCTCACACAGATGAGTCTGCTCTCAGCCGTGGTTTTCAGGGGCTGGGTCAGGTGACCCGGCTTCCCAGGTGCTGGCCTTGCTGAGGTTGGAACCCCAGCTGAGACTTCAGTCTTATCTGTGAAGTGGGAACATTATTATCTTCTTCATAGAGTTCTTTTAAGTGCTGAAACTGATCAATATAAAGCACTTAGCACTGCTCATTGCTGCTGTGTGATAGATACACAGCCATTTTCATAACTATTATTATTAATTTAAAAAATATATATATATATTATTTATTTGGCTGCACTGGGTCTTAGCTGTGACATTCCAGGTTGAGTTCCCTGACCAGGGACTGAACTCAGGCCCCCTGTGTTGGGAGCATGGTGTCTTAGCCACAGGACCACCAGGGAAGTCCTTAATCTTGTTTATACTGTTGTTTCTCAAAAGCTCTCTAATCACAGGTCAGTTTTAGCATTTAGTCATTAGCATGACCTTTGATTCCATAAATATACATAGATTTTTGACTGTGCTGCATGGCTTGTAGATATTAGTTCCCTGACCAGAATTGAACCCAGGCCAGCAGTGCAAGTGCTGGACCGCGAGGGAATTCCTTGATTCCATAAATATTTGTTGGATGTTTGTTCCGTCCTGGGCTTTTCAGCTAGGCATTGAGTCTGAGTTGACGTGGCACAGTCGTCGTTTTCAAGGTGGTCGGCTCCTTGGTCAGAGGTAATCTCCTAATAGTAGTGAATTTTGTTAACACTGCTCCTTCTTCCATAGTTTGGGGGCTGCTTGGTACAGGACAGAGCAGCCTGACCTTTTGGCTCTCGTCTTTACCCTGGCACTGTCTCCAGTACCACCGGTTGGCCACCAGAGGGAGTACATTTCAGCTGGCCCCACTTCAATGCGTTTATCTTGTGGGGCACCTGCTCTGTGCTGTCCCTCTTCTAGGAGATATGGGAAATATACAATTGCTGATCTTGACAAGTTTGATTAACCATGGATAGGAGATATGGAGGCCATTCAGATAATTCTGACAGAAAATCAGATATAGACACATGTAACAGGGACTCAAAAATTCTCTGAAGACATGCAGATGGCCAGTAGGCACGTGAAAAGATACTCAGCATCGCTAATTATTAGAGAAATACCAATCAAAAGTACAATGAAGTACTCGTACCTCACACCAGTCAGAATGACCATCATTAAAAGGTCGACAAATAAATGCTGAAGAGGCTGTGGGTAAAAAGTGGGAATGTAAATTGATGCAGCCCCTAGAGAAGGCAGTTTAGAGGTTCCTCAGGAAACTAAAATCAGAGGTGTCATGTGATCCAGCAGTCCCGCTCCTGAGCATATACCCAGACAGATCTCATTCGAAAGAACTGTGTACCCCTGGTTTCATGGGAGCACTATTTACAGTAGCTAAGACATGGAAACAACCTAAATGTCCCATCGCAGATGAATAGGTAAAGAAAATGTGGTACATTTATACAATGGGATATTAATTAGCCATAAAAAAGAAACAATGCTGGGCTTCCCTGGTGGTCCAGTGGGTAGGGACACTGCCTTGCAGTGCAAGGGGTGCCGGTTCGATCCCTGGCCTGGGAAGATCCCACGTGCCGCGGAGCAGCTGGACCACTGTGTCCAATTACCGAGCCAGAGCTCTGGAGCGCATGCGCCCAGAGCCAGTGCTCTGCGACAACAGAGGCCACCACTATGGGAGGCCCACACAGGCCAAAGAACAAAGATGAATGAAAATAGATAAATGAAAAACCAGTGGAGATGGCCCACCCACCCCCTCCCTCCCCACCCCCCCGCCTCGCCTCACCCCAAAAATAAATAAATAAATAAATCTTTAAAAAAAAAAAAAAGAAATAATGCTGTTTGCAGCAACATGCATGGACCTAGAGATTATCATAATAAGTGGACTATTATAAATCAGAAAGAGAAAGACAGATACTATATGATATCACTTATATATGGAATCTAAAACATGGCACAGGCAGACATATCTATGAAACAAAAACAGATTCACAGACGCACAGGACAGTCTTGTGGTTGCCAGGCAGAAGGGGGAGTAGGGGAGGGAGGGAATGGGAGTTTGGGGTGAGCAGGGGGAAACTGTTATGTATAGAATGGGTAAACCACAAGGCCCTAACGTGTAGTACAGGGAACTAATACATTCAATATACTATGACAAAACCATAATGGAAAAGAATGTGAAAAAGAATATATATACATGTATATATATTGAATGTGTGTATGTGAATATATGTGTATAACTGAGTCACTTTACAGAAGAAATTAACACTGTAAATCTACTACTGTATTTGAATATATTTTTTTTAAAAAGTTCCCTGAAAACTCAGGGAGTCAAGGGTGCCCATCTGGGAGGGATTCCCTGGAAGAGGTGGCTTTAGAGGCGGGCGCTGAAGGATGGGAGGACTGGTGGTTGGATAAAGAGGGAAGGAGCTCAGGCAGAAGGATCAGATGAACAAGTGAATGAGGGTGAACAAGCGTCTAGGAGAAGGGAGGATTCTCTGGTCCGGCTGGAGTGCAGATCTTTGAGAGAGAGACGCTGGCAGCCCGGTTGGGAGGCAGGATTCCAGCTGTCTTCTCAGCCGTGGTTAAGGATTTAAGGAGGTGTGCGCTTTAAGAAGGGCACACATGAGTTCCTGGAATAGGGCAGTGGTACCAAGACAGATAGGAGGGGACAGATTCCAGAGACAGAATGGCATCAGGAGTGAAGGCCTCCGAGCAGGTGCGGCAGGAGGAGGAGGACAGGCCTGGGGGCCCAGTGAGGGGCAGCCGGTCCAGGGGCCCTCCTGCTGCTCCGCCCTCGGGCGGGAGCGCGCCCCCTGAGCGCCTTCCTTCCTCTATCCCCACACCCCCCGCCTCAGGATGTGCCCGATATTCCAAATCTCCAACGTCACAGGCGAGAACCTGGACCTACTGAAGATGTTCCTCAACCTCCTCTCGCCTCGCACCAGCTACCGGGAGGAAGAGCCTGCTGAGTTTCAGATTGACGACACCTACTCCGTCCCGGTGCGTGGGTTCTGGTGGACTGGGCCAGGTGGGCGGCTGGGCGGTGCTTCCTCCAGGCTGTCGGGGCCGGTCTGTGGTGCGGATGGACTCACCGGGCCGGGGTCTTCTCTGCAGGGTGTGGGAACCGTGGTATCGGGACAACACTGAGGGGCTTGATCAAGCTGAACGACACGCTGCTGCTGGGCCCCGATCCACTGGGTAACTTCCTGTCCATAGCGGTCAAGTCCATCCATCGCAAGCGCATGCCCGTCAAGGAGGTGCGGGGCGGGCAGACTGCCTCCTTCGCGCTGAAGAAGGTGAGTGCTGAGGAATTCAGAAACCCCGCGGGCTGCATGGCATGCCAGGCTCTGCCTCCTCTCTAGCCCTCCCAGCTGCTCTGCAAGGCAGGGACTGCTGACCTGCAGCGGTTGAGGAAACAGGCTCAGAGAGCCTGAGTGACTCGCCCAACTCCTGGTGAGCACCCTGGGACTTAAACCTTCAGTCCTGCGGCGTCCTGAGCTGTGTTCCTCCACCTGGTGCCTGGCCGTGGTACCCTGCGCTCAGGGGGGAGGTCAGCTGGGGCCTGCCTGCAAAGGGTCTTTCTCCCAGGGCTGTGGAGGTCTAGGTACAGGTCTTGGTCTAGGTCGTGCCGTTCAGCTTTCAGTTCCCGGGGGAGGGGACCGGACTGACGGCTAGATCCTGGGTCACCTGCTTTTCCCACCAAACAGATCAGCCAGCCAAGCCAGGCTCTCCACTTCCCGACAGTCGTGAGGATTCCGGGGCCCGTGGTTAAGGATTTAAGGAGGTGTGCGCTTTAAGAAGGGCACACATGAGTTCCTGGAATAGGGCAGTGGTACCAAGACAGATAGGAGGGGACAGATTCCAGAGACAGAATGGCATCAGGAGTGAAGGCCTCCGAGCAGGTGCGGCAGGAGGAGGAGGACAGGCCTGGGGGCCCAGTGAGGGGCAGCCGGTCCAGGGGCCCTCCTGCTGCTCCGCCCTCGGGCGGGAGCGCGCCCCCTGAGCGCCTTCCTTCCTCTATCCCCACACCCCCCGCCTCAGGATGTGCCCGATATTCCAAATCTCCAACGTCACAGGCGAGAACCTGGACCTACTGAAGATGTTCCTCAACCTCCTCTCGCCTCGCACCAGCTACCGGGAGGAAGAGCCTGCTGAGTTTCAGATTGACGACACCTACTCCGTCCCGGTGCGTGGGTTCTGGTGGACTGGGCCAGGTGGGCGGCTGGGCGGTGCTTCCTCCAGGCTGTCGGGGCCGGTCTGTGGTGCGGATGGACTCACCGGGCCGGGGTCTTCTCTGCAGGGTGTGGGAACCGTGGTATCGGGGACAACACTGAGGGGCTTGATCAAGCTGAACGACACGCTGCTGCTGGGCCCCGATCCACTGGGTAACTTCCTGTCCATAGCGGTCAAGTCCATCCATCGCAAGCGCATGCCCGTCAAGGAGGTGCGGGGCGGGCAGACTGCCTCCTTCGCGCTGAAGAAGGTGAGTGCTGAGGAATTCAGAAACCCCGCGGGCTGCATGGCATGCCAGGCTCTGCCTCCTCTCTAGCCCTCCCAGCTGCTCTGCAAGGCAGGGACTGCTGACCTGCAGCGGTTGAGGAAACAGGCTCAGAGAGCCTGAGTGACTCGCCCAACTCCTGGTGAGCACCCTGGGACTTAAACCTTCAGTCCTGCGGCGTCCTGAGCTGTGTTCCTCCACCTGGTGCCTGGCCGTGGTACCCTGCGCTCAGGGGGGAGGTCAGCTGGGGCCTGCCTGCAAAGGGTCTTTCTCCCAGGGCTGTGGAGGTCTAGGTACAGGTCTTGGTCTAGGTCGTGCCGTTCAGCTTTCAGTTCCCGGGGGAGGGGACCGGACTGACGGCTAGATCCTGGGTCACCTGCTTTTCCCACCAAACAGATCAGCCAGCCAAGCCAGGCTCTCCACTTCCCGACAGTCGTGTCATGCTCGCCCTGTTCTCCCACTGGAGTGCTTCCCTGCCTTTGCCCTCTCACCACCCGCTGCATCTCACCCATCCACAAGGCCTGGCTGAAAGGCCACTTTCTGACTGAAGTCTTTCCTGACCCCCCAGGAGCGACGCTGAGGCTTCCCACGTAGCACTGACGTCTGCCTGGGACGGTCTGCCCTGAAAAGCGCGTGTTCCCGTGCAGCGAGGGGTCAGGGCCCAGTTGGTCCCGGTTTTCGGAGGGCCTCCTGGTCCTCTACAGCAGGGAGCGAAACCAGAAGGCATTACTCTCCACAGCAGGAAGTGAAGCCGGAAGGCATTATGGTCCTTGAGGTCTAGGATTCTCTTTTTTTTTTTCTTTTCAGATCAAGCGCTCGTCCATCCGCAAGGGCATGGTGATGGTTTCTCCACGCTTGAATCCCCAAGCATCCTGGGAGTTTGAGGCTGAGATCCTCGTCCTGCACCACCCCACCACAATAAGCCCGCGGTACCAGGCCATGGGTAGGTGTCTAAAGGCACTGCCAGCCAGCAGCTCCCTGCTCCCGCTCCCCTCGCAGTGTGCTCCAGCAGCCCAAACCCCAGAGTTTCCGCTGTAGCTAATCCTATTTCATGATGCCATCCGCTCTGGTCCACCCACGAGCCGCGGTCTGTGGTCTGTTCATTCTTGAGAAGACTGACAGAGTGCCAGACCTGTACCGGCCCCTGGAGATCTGGGCCTACCCTCGGGGACCTCACGCTCAGTCCAGTAGGTGTCTGCCAAGCACTGCTGAGTGCCAGGTGGTGATGCCAAGGTGCTGGGGACAGAGACAAGATCCAGAAGCCCACAGGCCAGAGGAGGCATGCGTGCCTGCAGAGTGCCCTGTGTCCAGCAACTGGGATGGTGGGTCCAGGGTCAAGTGGGGTTTCAGTGGAGGAGGAAGTGGGAGACTGTGAGACAGGGGCAGGCCTCCAGCTCACTTAGCCACACCTGACCCCCCGTGAGGTTCAGCCTGACCCCCAACTTGAGTGCGTGCCGTGCTCTCTCTCTCGGCCTCCCTGCCCTGAGGCCCCCGGGCGGCCCAGGCCTCTGCTGACCCCTGGCTGCCTTGGCAGTGCACTGTGGGAGCATCAGACAGACGGCCACCATCCTGAGCATGGATAAGGACTGTCTTCGCACCGGGGACAAGGCCACCGTTCACTTCCGCTTCATCAAGACCCCTGAGTACCTGCACATAGACCAGCGACTGGTGTTCCGGGAAGGCCGCACCAAGGCCGTGGGCACCATCACTAAGGTACGGCCAGGCAGAGCACCTTGCCTGCCTGCAGGAGGTGCCAGGGCGGTTCCAGTTCTAGCCTGTGGGCACAGCACGCTCTTCTGAGAAGCCCTGTGACATCCTCCTCAGTGCCATCTGCTCTGCTCCCGAGAGGTGTCCACAGGCCTCCCGTCTTCCTGGGCTTTGGTGTTGACCAAGGTAGAAAGAAGGTAGGGTTGAGGCATGACCGTCACTGGTAGGAAAGACTGGTGGGGGAGTGTCCGGGCCTAGGTAGGGCCGGCCTCTGAGAGGCTGGGCGCAGGCTCCAGTAGTCTGGCTGTGGACGTGCCCTTACAGCCTTGGGTCCATTTGGAGAGACTGCTGGGTAGCTGTGGGGCACGGGCTTGGGTTTTTGTTGTTGTTGTTTCCTGGAGCCCATGTCATGCCCTCTGTAGACTTCATCCATGGTCTCGAGTAGAGCGATAGAATGGCCTTGATAGAGTGGCCTGACCCCTGCTCCACACTGCCTGTCTGGGATCTTGGAATCAGGCTTAGGCTCGCTTCTGCACAGCGGCCTTCCTTAGGTCCATCCATGACCCTGGAGCTGCAGTATGTGTTGGGGAGAGGAGAGAGTCGTGTCCGCGAAGGCCCCCTTGCTTTGGACGGGCTGAGGCTTTGGCAGGAGTGGGTAGCACATGCTCTAGTGCCCTTGGGGATGCAGCTGGGCCTGTTCCCTGCTTTGAGATTGAAGTTGGGTTATCAGGGAAGGCTCTAAGTCCGTCCTTCCTCGGTGGTAGCTCTTAAGATTTCTGATGGCCATACTCCAAACGTTTACAGCTCCTGAGACCTCACTCGGTCTCTTTGGGAGGCCGAAATGGAAACTAGCCCCAGACTCTTGTTCCAGGGGCAGCAGGAGGTATGGCTGATGCTCTGGGCAGGCTGGACCCCAGCCAGGGAGCTGAGCTGAGTAGGAGATGCTGGGGTTCACAGATGGGCTGTGGGAAGCACAGTCAGGGTGGGGAACAGGCTGGAACCCTTCTGGGCTGGACCAGTCTGCTGAGACATGGGCTGGGCCGTGGCTGCGCCGGTGCGCTGATTGGAGAGGGCATCCCTCCACCCTGCCTCTTGTCACCGCCCTCCTGCCCGCCCCCACCCCCACCCCGTCAGGCCCAGCCAGGCCAGGAGCAGGTGGTCCCGAGACCTCTGGGGTGGGTGGGAGCAGCTGAGCCCAGGTCGTGGTCTGCAGCTCCAGTCTCACCCCTGCCCCCTTGACCCCGGCAGCTCCTGCAGACCACCAACAACTCTCCAATGAACTCCAAGCCCCAGCAGATTAAAATGCAGTCGACAAAAAAGGGTCCCCTGCCCAAACGAGAAGAGGGAGGCCCTTCTGGAGGGCCTGCGGGGGCGCCCCCACCTGGAGAGGAAGCGTGCTCCCTAGGGACCTCGCAGCTGGCTGCATCCAGCAGTCTCCAGCCGCAGGTGAGTGTGGCCCCGACCTCCTGGGGCAGGCAGGGGCGGGCGGGGCGCGGGGGTGCCTCACGGGAGAGCCCCGGAAGCCCTCGCCAGCCTGCCGCGTCCTCGTGTCTGGGCGGGTGTTTCCTGTGCTCCAGGCCTGCGTGCTTTCTCTCTGTGGGAGCTAGTGCCTCGTAAGGCAGTGTTTTTCAAACTGAGACGTGGCCTACATAAAATCAACGTAATGGATCAGACCAGCATTTAGTTTTAATGAAAAAGAATGAAAAAAGGTCTAAGTTTCCCTGCCCCAGTAGGAGCGAGTATTGTGTTGGAGAGAGTGCAAGTGGTCCGTGTTGCTGCAGCCCCTGGTGTCTGAAGGACGCTGCCTTCGAGGGTCCTCCTGGGCCCCTTCCCTGACACAACACTTCCTGAGGGTTGGGTGGCCCCAGGCCTTGTCAGTGTGGCTCTCGTCAGAACCTGCGGCCAGCCCTGGGTCCTGGCGTCCCCTCCCGGCCCCCCACGGGGCTCCTCTCCAGGGTCCTCCCTGACTCCTCTCTGGAGAGGGAGCTTCCGCCTGGCCCTGCGCATCCTGCTCTGCCTCCGTCACGCGCTCTCCCTCTGCACCTGTCAGCGGTGGCACGTGTTAGCTCCGCTCCTCTCCCACGGTGATCACCTGGGACCCCCACCTACAGGGAAGGCAGTACGGGCGCCCACCCTATCTCTGACAGCTGCCCGCTCATGTGCCGCCCCGCTTCCCACCGTCCCTCTGTGCCCGGCGCTGCCCTGCGCCCAGTTTGGGCCACCGCATCTCAAGCTCCTCCTTCTGTCTTTCAGCCCAAGCCCAGCAGTGGAGGCCGGCGACGGGGGGGCCAGCGTCACAAGGTCAAGTCCCAGGGGGCCTGTGTGACTCCCACCAGCGGCTGCTGAATCTCCCCAGCCCACCTCCACCACCCAAGGGAGCCTCGTGCTCTGGCCCTGCTCCACCAGAGGGACCAGAGCACCCAGGCCACCGCTCGCCTCCCCTGGCCGCGCCCAGAGCCTCGTCATTCCCCCACCCCCGTTTTCCAGGGGGCCTGTAATTTATAAGCTGAGGAAGGTGGCCAGACTTCCGGAGGACTGACCATCTCCCACCCTCTTCCCGCCTTCTTCCTCACTCACACCTCTTTTGTACATCTGGCCCCTTAGTTTTTATTCTTTTTATTATATATCTATCTCTCTATCTGTGTGTGTGGTTGTGTGCGGGGCTGTGTGCGTGTGAGCTGCCGGAGTGCGGCCCATCAGGGCCCTGGCGGCTCCCTTTCTTCTTTGCTCTCGGTGGCCGGCTACCAGCCTCCAGGAGCCAGCTGGCTGCCTACCCGTCCGTCCGTCCGTGTGTCTCTGTGCGAACCTTCCAGGGCAGTCGGGCTGGCGCGCCCCCTCCCTGTGTTCACCCTCCTCCGGGGCTGGAGCCGCCTCGGGGCGGAGGGCGTCCCGGCAGGAGCGTCTGCTGCTGGAGTCCTGCTTCCCCAACTTGGGCATCTTGGCAGAGCAGAGAGCAGAGGTTCCTCTTTTTCTTCCTCTCATTCCCCTTACACCCCCAAACAGGTCATGCCAAAAGCTCTTAAACTGTAACCCGTAGATGTGTGGAAGCTCTTGGTGATGGATTGTAGCACCCTCCTCGCCCCCAGCTCTGACCTTCACCCCTTGACCCGGAGACAGCTGGCGGCTTGTCTTGCCCTTGAGACAACTGTTTGCCTGGCTGGCTGGGCGATCCCCCAGGCTCCCGGACCTTCACCTGGGACCCCACCTACAGGGAAGGCAGTACGGGCGCCCACCCTATCTCTGACAGCTGCCCGCTCATGTGCCGCCCCGCTTCCCACCGTCCCTCTGTGCCCGGCGCTGCCCTGCGCCCAGTTTGGGCCACCGCATCTCAAGCTCCTCCTTCTGTCTTTCAGCCCAAGCCCAGCAGTGGAGGCCGGCGACGGGGGGGCCAGCGTCACAAGGTCAAGTCCCAGGGGGCCTGTGTGACTCCCACCAGCGGCTGCTGAATCTCCCCAGCCCACCTCCACCACCCAAGGGAGCCTCGTGCTCTGGCCCTGCTCCACCAGAGGGACCAGAGCACCCAGGCCACCGCTCGCCTCCCCTGGCCGCGCCCAGAGCCTCGTCATTCCCCCACCCCCGTTTTCCAGGGGGCCTGTAATTTATAAGCTGAGGAAGGTGGCCAGACTTCCGGAGGACTGACCATCTCCCACCCTCTTCCCGCCTTCTTCCTCACTCACACCTCTTTTGTACATCTGGCCCCTTAGTTTTTATTCTTTTTATTATATATCTATCTCTCTATCTGTGTGTGTGGTTGTGTGCGGGGCTGTGTGCGTGTGAGCTGCCGGAGTGCGGCCCATCAGGGCCCTGGCGGCTCCCTTTCTTCTTTGCTCTCGGTGGCCGGCTACCAGCCTCCAGGAGCCAGCTGGCTGCCTACCCGTCCGTCCGTCCGTGTGTCTCTGTGCGAACCTTCCAGGGCAGTCGGGCTGGCGCGCCCCCTCCCTGTGTTCACCCTCCTCCGGGGCTGGAGCCGCCTCGGGGCGGAGGGCGTCCCGGCAGGAGCGTCTGCTGCTGGAGTCCTGCTTCCGCAACTTGGGCATCTTGGCAGAGCAGAGAGCAGAGGTTCCTCTTTTTCTTCCTCTCATTCCCCTTACACCCCCAAACAGGTCATGCCAAAAGCTCTTAAACTGTAACCCGTAGATGTGTGGAAGCTCTTGGTGATGGATTGTAGCACCCTCCTCGCCCCCAGCTCTGACCTTCACCCCTTGACCCGGAGACAGCTGGCGGCTTGTCTTGCCCCTTGGAGACAATCTTCTGTTTGCCTGGCTGGCTGGGGCGATCCCTCCTCAGCCGGCTCTGTCCAGCTGGAGGCTCTCACCTCGCCTGCCCGGGGACTGCCTCCTGCTTGGACTTGGCCTCTGAGTCTTGTTGGGCCTCGTGGTACTGATAACCCGGACTGGGGGCCGGCCTCTCGGGGTCCTGTCAGCAAGCCCTCCTGTTGGCGGGGGTGCTGTGTGTGCGTCTGAGCCAGGCCGGAGCCCGTCCTTCCCCACATCGCCCCAGCACGGCTGCTCCAGGAGCACAAATGAAACGCTGGAGCCCCAGACTCGGAAGTTCCAGTTGGGGTGCAGGGAGGGCAGGTAGGAGGCAGTTAAAAGGGCTCTTAAAGACCCAGCTCAGAGCATTAAGCCCTCAGGAAGAATCCTTGCCTGGGCGGGGGGTGGTATTGCCCAGGCTAGAGAGGGCAACGCGAGCCCCGAACAGCCTGCTCTGAGCTGTGGGACTGAAGCCCTTACTTCAGCGGGGACTGGTGGGCAGAGCTATGTTCTTTCTCCAGCCCGGGGCACCTCCCTGGCTGGGTCCTTCCTCAGCCTCGCCTCCCTTCCGTCCCCAGCCCTTCACCACGCTTCCTGTTTTCAGACCGCTGGTCCGCTCTCCTCCCCTCCTTACCATTGACCTGTGGCCATGGACCGACCAGACCAGCACATGAAATAAAAGTTTGTTCCAAGTTGACAGTGTCGTGTTCCCTGCCCAGCCCCTCCAGGTGGAGGTGCTGCCAGGGGGACCTCCGTTTGCTCTGCCTGCCTGGGAGCCCTGACTGCGGGCCGGACCAGGAGGAGCCCAGCTTCTCCTGTCAGGCAGGCGTGGCTTCAGAACCCAGGCTTCTCTGCCAGCGGTGAGCCCGGACAGGTTGGCATCCTCTAAACCTCAGCTTCCTCATCTACGGCGAGCGGTGAATACCTGCATCAGGTTGCTGTGAGGATTCAGTGAGAGAACGAGCGTGAGGCCCTGATCTGCCCAGCCCGGGGGAGGTACCTGGTGGGTGGTCACCATGCGATCTACGACCCACACTGGATCTGCCAGCCCAGGCTCAGAGGAGAGGGCTGGGTGGCTAGCTCCACCTGGGAACCCCCGGTAGCCCAGCTGGCGGCTTGTCTTGCCCTTGGAGACAATCTTCTGTTTGCCTGGCTGGCTGGGGCGATCCCTCCTCAGCTGGCTCTGTCCAGCTGGAGGCTCTCACCTCGCCTGCCCGGGGACTGCCTCCTGCTTGGACTTGGCCTCTGAGTCTTGTTGGGCCTCGTGGTACTGATAACCCGGACTGGGGGCCGGCCTCTCGGGGTCCTGTCAGCAAGCCCTCCTGTTGGCGGGGGTGCTGTGTGTGCGTCTGAGCCAGGCCGGAGCCCGTCCTTCCCCACATCGCCCCAGCACGGCTGCTCCAGGAGCACAAATGAAACGCTGGAGCCCCAGACTCGGAAGTTCCAGTTGGGGTGCAGGGAGGGCAGGTAGGAGGCAGTTAAAAGGGCTCTTAAAGACCCAGCTCAGAGCATTAAGCCCTCAGGAAGAATCCTTGCCTGGGCGGGGGGTGGTATTGCCCAGGCTAGAGAGGGCAACGCGAGCCCCGAACAGCCTGCTCTGAGCTGTGGGACTGAAGCCCTTACTTCAGCGGGGACTGGTGGGCAGAGCTATGTTCTTTCTCCAGCCCGGGGCACCTCCCTGGCTGGGTCCTTCCTCAGCCTCGCCTCCCTTCCGTCCCCAGCCCTTCACCACGCTTCCTGTTTTCAGACCGCTGGTCCGCTCTCCTCCCCTCCTTACCATTGACCTGTGGCCATGGACCGACCAGACCAGCACATGAAATAAAAGTTTGTTCCAAGTTGACAGTGTCGTGTTCCCTGCCCAGCCCCTCCAGGTGGAGGTGCTGCCAGGGGGACCTCCGTTTGCTCTGCCTGCCTGGGAGCCCTGACTGCGGGCCGGACCAGGAGGAGCCCAGCTTCTCCTGTCAGGCAGGCGTGGCTTCAGAACCCAGGCTTCTCTGCCAGCGGTGAGCCCGGACAGGTTGGCATCCTCTAAACCTCAGCTTCCTCATCTACGGCGAGCGGTGAATACCTGCATCAGGTTGCTGTGAGGATTCAGTGAGAGAACGAGCGTGAGGCCCTGATCTGCCCAGCCCGGGGGAGGTACCTGGTGGGTGGTCACCATGCGATCTACGACCCACACTGGCTCCCAATTCCGTAACAGGGGCCGCAAGCCGGGGGACAGGCTCAGAGGAGAGGGGCTGTGGACTCGGCTCTACTGGACAGCTGGGGCGGGGCCAGGCGTCTCCCTCGCTTCGTGTTGCCATTCGCAGCCTGTGAGGGAGACGTGACAGTCCTCTGTAAGGGAGGTTGCGTCAGTGATGTCTTTTTAATCAAGAAGAGCTCAGGGGAGCAGCGCCCCAGCCCCTGCCGTTCCAGCCACCTGCTGCAGCAGGCCCCCAGCCCGCCCTGGCTCCTGTGTCGCTGGCTAGCTCTTCTTTGCTTGTGACTCTGGCTCTGCTTAGAGGGGCTGCTGCCCGGTGCCGTCAGGAGTCCCAGGTCAAGCAGCACCCTCAGCTCTGTCGCCGTGGCGGGCACTGTGGAATTTGTTTCCACGGGGCTTGACCACGTGGGACCTGTGAGCATAAACACCTCCTTTAGGGTTAGCAGCAGCCTTCCCCCGGCGTCTGCCTTCACACACTCAGGTCAGTCTGATCTCTGTGGTCACCAGCCCCACACCTGCCAGCCAGGGGGCTGACCACAGCACTTAACCATCATTGGCTGGGACTGCGCAGGCCCTGTATGGGTCTCAGCCCACCAGCTGCCCACTCGGAGCAAAATACCAGCCCTTCTGTGGTTGATGAAGAATGAAGTTGTTCATCCGAGTCATCTCGAGTGGCACACCCAGAGCCTTCTGGGATGCAGTTAGCAGGTGTGGCATCGTGGATTCACCAGCCCGCAGTGTTCTGGCCTACCAGCCTCCCCAGCACAGAGGAGGGTAACAGGAAGGTGTCGTGGTGCAGGGAAGAGCAGGTCATGGATGGACCAGAGAGAAGACAGAGTGCGCGCTGTATCCGGAGGGCTCCTGAGATTTGAACAGGCACAGCCAGGCCCCGGGCGTGAACGGAGCCGTGAACTGGCACTGCATGTGGTGGGTTCCGGGAACTGTGTCCTGCTGCTGCTTAGGGATGTCGCATGTGTTGAAAACTGGTGCTAACTACAGTGCCGGGGCTAAGTGAGACAGGAGGTGAGGGAGGAGCCCTGGGATCAGTGCGCTACTGATGTGAAGCCTGAGGGCTTGAGGAACGGCCCAGAGTCGCCAGGCTGTGTGTGCTGCCCAGCCCCCTCTCCTCTGGCACTTCTCCCAGCTCCTCCTGCTGACCTGCACCTGCCTTTATGTTGTCAGCTGTGATGGGGCCCTGCCCTGGGCCAGGTGCCATGGTCAGGATGAGGCATGTGTTCAGAGTCCAGGTGGGGAACCACCCCTGGCGCCAGGAGCTGCTCAGGAAGGCTCTGAATCTGGGGAGGTGTTTGCAGGGAAGGGCTAGGACCTGTTCCCCGCAACTGCCAAGCTGGCTCTCCAGAGGACCTGCCTATCCGACGGCAGCACTGGTACAAGGGACGAGGGTCTAACTCCCGTGGAGGGGAAGTCTGGCTGGTGGCTGGCGAGCTCAGAGTCAAGTGGGCAACTCCTATCCCTGCTCCTAAGATGCAGGGCAAGCCTCCTGCTTCGCGGCGAACATCAGTGATGGCCAACAAAGCTACCTCCCTTTCTCCTGCCACCTTCGAGCCCAGCATCACT
Organism: Tragulus kanchil; assembly: GCA_022376925.1. Classification (NCBI taxonomy): domain Eukaryota; kingdom Metazoa; phylum Chordata; class Mammalia; order Artiodactyla; family Tragulidae; genus Tragulus; species Tragulus kanchil. The sequence goes on along the minus strand of JAIOJX010000004.1, from coordinate 179,455,657 downwards.
GGAACAGGGCAGCCTCAGGTCCCACCTCCCATCACAGCTGAGAAGCCTGGGTTTCCAAAGCTTAGGAGGTAAGCCTTTGGGACAGTTTTGGCAAAGAATTCTCTTTTTCCCTAAGACCCGAGTCCCATGCAATGGCCCGATAAAAATCACAGCACACACTCGCTTAATCCTGGGCATAATTTATTTTTTGCACAGGCATAAATTAGAATCTGGAGATAAAAAATTAAGAACCAATAGTGCAGCATTTGTGACAGGAGAATGCCAAACAAAACCTGGTCGCTTGGAGACGGGCCGGCGCTGGGGCCGCAGGGGTTCCAGCCCCATCCTCAGGAACCGTCCAGGGCACCCACCTGCGGCAGCCCTTCCTGCCCCTCCCCAGGCCGGAATGAACCAGCGTGAAAACCAGTGCCCCGGGCCCCTCCTGGCAGCCAGGCTACAAGGAGCTGAACTCACCCCAGGCCCCACAGAACGGGGCAAGAAATCAAGCCCTTAGCTTCTCAGTTAAAAAACAGACCTTGAAAAAATATATACACAACAGAGCAGGACCTGATGGGTCCAAAAGCTCCCATCTCAGCCCTCCCTCCTCACCCAACCCCCCACCCATGGCTGCTCCGCCTAGAAAATGAGAAAAGAAACAATCGAGCAAGAGCCAAGCAAGCCCCCAGGGGTGTTCTAGGACTGGGGACTCCTACATCGGGGCCTGACAGGGTCGGGCGGGACCTGCAATGCAGAGACCTCCTCCCCCATGATACCCTGAATGTCACTTGTGGTATCTATCACTGGACCATCACGAGCCCAGGGAGCTCTCTCAACTCTGCCAGCTGACCCCAAAGGACTGGTCTGGGCAGCTTCACCCTGAACCAATGCGGCAAGCTGGCTCCGGAAAGAAGGGGGCCTGAGCAGGGGTGGGGAGCAGAGCCGGCCCCAGTCCCAGCATCGGGAGAGAGAAGACACCTGGGGTCCCAGCAGAAGGGACGCCTACAGGCTCCAAGGAGCCAGACTCTCCAGGGCACAAGAAGCCCCTGGTCCGCTCTGACCCGGGACACAGTGTGCAGAAGCCCTTCCGGAATGCCGTGGGCCTCAGCGGCTGGCCAGGGCGTCTGGAGGAGCCCAGCGGCCTCTCCCAGCAGCCTTGTGCCTGGGGGCCAGTCCCAGCCTGCACCCTGAGCACCCCCTCACAGGCAGCCTCCCCCTGCTGAGGGAGGGGCACAGCTCAACGGCCCTAGGCCCTGGTCTGTTTCACCCATGGCTTTGGCACGTGCTTCATGTGTGCACCTCCCTAGGTGGCCGTCCCTCCACCCAGGCAAGGGGCGGGCTGGTCTTGCCCATCTGTGCTGGACCACGGGCATCATCCCGCTCTCCCCGCCTCGGTTTCCCACGGCATGCTACATATATACACCCTCCCAGGAGGGAGAAGACACCCGGTGCTTGGCACGCGGAGAGCAAAAGAAGGAAAAGCGCTGCTGGAGCCTGCTGCCCACCCGAGGTCCCCGCCGCGCAGGAGGAGCCTGCTTGTCCTTTCTCCATGGCGCCAGGGGCTCCTTTCTTGCTCCTGGAAGTCGATGTGCGCCTCAAGCGTGTGCGGGAAGGGGCGGGGGTGCTGCACACCTACCCCAGAGAAGGGGGCGTGTGCCTAGAAGAGCGGGCTCCCCTGGCCAGCGGCAGCAGGGAGAAGGCCTAGTGGGCGGGCTCCCCATGCACCCTGAAGCGGTAGATGCAGGTGTACTCGGGGTGGCCCCAGTTCGTCAGGATCCGCAGCTCTACCACCTGGTACGTGGCCATCGTAGGACCCTGAGGAGAGAAGGCAGGGGTAGCCCGGCCTCTGCCGAGAACCAGACCTCAGAGCTCCCGCCTTCGACCCTGAATTGTCCACTTGTGGTATCTATCACTGGACCATCACGAGCCCAGGGAGCTCTCTCAACTCTGCCAGCTGACCCCAAAGGACTGGTCTGGGCAGCTTCACCCTGAACCAATGCGGCAAGCTGGCTCCGGAAAGAAGGGGGCCTGAGCAGGGGTGGGGAGCAGAGCCGGCCCCAGTCCCAGCATCGGGAGAGAGAAGACACCTGGGGTCCCAGCAGAAGGGACGCCTACAGGCTCCAAGGAGCCAGACTCTCCAGGGCACAAGAAGCCCCTGGTCCGCTCTGACCCGGGACACAGTGTGCAGAAGCCCTTCCGGAATGCCGTGGGCCTCAGCGGCTGGCCAGGGCGTCTGGAGGAGCCCAGCGGCCTCTCCCAGCAGCCTTGTGCCTGGGGGCCAGTCCCAGCCTGCACCCTGAGCACCCCCTCACAGGCAGCCTCCCCCTGCTGAGGGAGGGGCACAGCTCAACGGCCCTAGGCCCTGGTCTGTTTCACCCATGGCTTTGGCACGTGCTTCATGTGTGCACCTCCCTAGGTGGCCGTCCCTCCACCCAGGCAAGGGGCGGGCTGGTCTTGCCCATCTGTGCTGGACCACGGGCATCATCCCGCTCTCCCCGCCTCGGTTTCCCACGGCATGCTACATATATACACCCTCCCAGGAGGGAGAAGACACCCGGTGCTTGGCACGCGGAGAGCAAAAGAAGGAAAAGCGCTGCTGGAGCCTGCTGCCCACCCGAGGTCCCCGCCGCGCAGGAGGAGCCTGCTTGTCCTTTCTCCATGGCGCCAGGGGCTCCTTTCTTGCTCCTGGAAGTCGATGTGCGCCTCAAGCGTGTGCGGGAAGGGGCGGGGGTGCTGCACACCTACCCCAGAGAAGGGGGCGTGTGCCTAGAAGAGCGGGCTCCCCTGGCCAGCGGCAGCAGGGAGAAGGCCTAGTGGGCGGGCTCCCCATGCACCCTGAAGCGGTAGATGCAGGTGTACTCGGGGTGGCCCCAGTTCGTCAGGATCCGCAGCTCTACCACCTGGTACGTGGCCATCGTAGGACCCTGAGGAGAGAAGGCAGGGGTAGCCCGGCCTCTGCCGAGAACCAGACCTCAGAGCTCCCGCCTTCAGACCCCGGAACAGTTTCCAGCAGGCGGGCCAAGGAGCCCCGGAGGCTTCTGAGGGCCTACGGGGGCCAGGAGCACATGCGAGGCTGCACAAGGCCTGCCCACAGCCACTTATAAACACAGCCCTGGAACTGCGCGGCACGATTCATCCCGAACTAGGAAGAACTCCTGGCAGCTCTTGGTGACCATGAGCAGAACTGCTTTTAAGGAGAGTCTGATACACGCTGATGGTGAAAAAGAATCCCTTCACCATGAATTAAGCAGAACGTTGTTTCTTTGTCACATTACCACCAAGCCTCTGTCTCATCCCCCTCATTTCCAGCTGAGAGCTGAAATTCTCTGGCCTAGTGGCCACACCCGCCTCTCCTCCTGCCTCTGCCCCTCCTCCACCTACCCCAGCCCAGCTCCCCACACCAGACTTCCCTGGTGTGGCCCTCCCGTCACCTGGGCTGGCGACTGGGCGTCTATTTCCAACAGGGGCCTAGGAGGCCGGTGCCCACTCAGGTTGAGGCAGAGGTCCCCCCAGGGCCCCAGCCGGGCTGCGCTGCGTGAGGCTCGGCCAGGTCACGGTCCCTCCGACGCTGGCCCCCTCAGCTTCCCCGAGGCCTCCCACCTGGAAGGGCCCCTCCCAGGCCCCTCAGACAGTGTTCTCTGTTCCGCAGCTCGAGCTGTGAGCAGGCTGGGCTGTGGCTTCCCACTTGGAACCCCAGGGCCTGGCACAGGGGGCGCACTCGTCTGACAAATGCACGGCAGAGTGAGGAGGCCACCTCTGCCGGCAGAACAGAGGCCATACCTGGAAGTAAAAGGTCTGGATGGGCTCCCCGTCCTGGTCATAGGTGAACTGGCCGAGCAGCGTGCCCTCCTGCCGCAGGTCTTCATCCAGCCCCTGAGGAGAGAGCCGAGCGTGGAGGACCCGCCCTTAGCCACGGGCCCCAGGGAGGAAGGCCTGCCCTCCAGGGTCCCCCGGTCCCCTGCCTCTGGTGAGGCGGGCACTGGCCTCCTTGGGGACGGCAGGGGCCTGCGCTCTGGACGCAGGTGCTTGTTCTGCAGCCTGAGGGGGCTGACACGGAAGGACCATCTCCAGCCTCAGCCCCTCCCGTCCCCGTCTGTGCCCTGCATAGGGACACGCAGAGCTGTCCCTAGCCCCTAGGAGGGGTACTCACAAAGACGGCAAAGTCCTTGGGGGCGCTGGAGATGGTGCTGTTAGGCGACAAGGACTTGGGCACGTGCTCTAAGGTGACGGCCGTGGGGCGGATGCGGGCAGACAGGCGGACCACGGCGAAGCCCTGCGGCCCCTGGAAGGCCCAGCAGTTGCCCGGGTGCACGTCTGGCTGGAGGGGAAGAGCCGGGTCGGCACGTGCAGAGAGCCCGCCCTGAGCGGAGCTCTTGACGCTGGGGGGACAGTCCCCAGCCACGCAGGCGACGGCGTGCTCGGGCCCACCTGGAGGATGACTCGGGGCGACTGGGAGTGGTACCACAGCGGGATGCCGAAGAGGCTGAGGAGGGCCGTCTTGGTCTCGTAGGTCTCGGAACAGCGGGTACTGATGACACTGGCCCCTGAGGCAGGAGAGAAAGGCAGGCGGGCGCCTGGGGCTGGGCCCAGCGGGAAGAGAGGCCCAGGCCACCGGCCTAGCCGGCCAGCCAAGGGAGCTCGCAGAGGGCCCGCCGGCCCGTCCGCTCAGGACAGACCTTTACACCGGCCCAGGCCGAGGCGCGGCCGTGAGCGCCAGCCCTCCTGGAGAAACGCAGCCCCGGTACATCCCGCCCGCCCGCCCGCGCTGCTGCCGGCCTTTGGTGAGGCCTGGGTTGGCTGATGTCTGCTGACCTCAAGCCCTGCTTGCTTAGCACCGTGGCTGCCCCAGCAGATGCCAGGGGACCCGCCAGTGTGGGGCGAGGGGCCCAGCAAAGCAGGGAGAGCCAGACACACCTCCCGACTCCAGAGCGTAGTCTACCAGCCCGATGCGGTCCTCGCTGTAGCGCTTCAGAGCCTGGTTGACGATACGGTGCACCTGCTGAGACACAGGCGCCCAGAGCAGCTGGGAGGAGCCGGCTCGTCTGCCTCTGGGCCCCTCGCTGCTGGGGCCAGGGACCCACAGACTGTGCTCGGATGCCTGCGCCACACTGTGCCCAGACGTGATGTTCGCAGCCTGAGGGGCTGACACGGAAGGACCATCTCCAGCCTCAGCCCCTCCCGTCCCGTCTGTGCCCTGCATAGGGACACGGAGCTGTCCCTAGCCCCTAGGAGGGGTACTCACAAAGACGGCAAAGTCCTTGGGGGCGCTGGAGATGGTGCTGTTAGGCGACAAGGACTTGGGCACGTGCTCTAAGGTGACGGCCGTGGGGCGGATGCGGGCAGACAGGCGGACCACGGCGAAGCCCTGCGGCCCCTGGAAGGCCCAGCAGTTGCCCGGGTGCACGTCTGGCTGGAGGGGAAGAGCCGGGTCGGCACGTGCAGAGAGCCCGCCCTGAGCGGAGCTCTTGACGCTGGGGGGACAGTCCCCAGCCACGCAGGCGACGGCGTGCTCGGGCCCACCTGGAGGATGACTCGGGGCGACTGGGAGTGGTACCACAGCGGGATGCCGAAGAGGCTGAGGAGGGCCGTCTTGGTCTCGTAGGTCTCGGAACAGCGGGTACTGATGACACTGGCCCCTGAGGCAGGAGAGAAAGGCAGGCGGGCGCCTGGGGCTGGGCCCAGCGGGAAGAGAGGCCCAGGCCACCGGCCTAGCCGGCCAGCCAAGGGAGCTCGCAGAGGGCCCGCCGCGGCCCGTCCGCTCAGGACAGACCTTTACACCCGGCCCAGGCCGAGGCGCGGCCGTGAGCGTCAGCCCCTCCCTGGAGAAACGCAGCTCTCGGTACATCCCGCCCGCCCGCCCGCGCTGCTGCCGGCCTTTGGTGAGGCCTGGGTTGGCTGATGTCTGCTGACCTCAAGCCCTGCTTGCTTAGCACCGTGGCTGCCCCAGCAGATGCCAGGGGACCCGCCAGTGTGGGGCGAGGGGCCCAGCAAAGCAGGGAGAGCCAGACACACCTCCCGACTCCAGAGCGTAGTCTACCAGCCCGATGCGGTCCTCGCTGTAGCGCTTCAGAGCCTGGTTGACGATACGGTGCACCTGCTGAGACACAGGCGCCCAGAGCAGCTGGGAGGGGAGCCGGCTCGTCTGCCTCTGGGCCCCTCGCTGCTGGGGGCCAGGGACCCACAGACTGTGCCCTCGGATGCCTGCGCCACACTGTGCCCAGACGTGTGCCACTGCACCAGGGGTCCTCCGCCCCAAAGCAAGCAGCAGAGGCTCTCGCGTGTCACTCAGGTCCTGGAACCTGCCAGGGGGCTGGCGGGTGGGACCGTGCCGCTGTGGCTCCCAGGGAGGAGAGCAGTGTGTGTGTTGGGTGGATTAGCCATTGTGGGGGGAGGAGGGTCCGGGGACAGAGGCCTCACCTCCTCCGTCACCCCAATCACGCCTTCCTTCTGCAGCGTCAGGCCCAGGCTGGCCACGGCCTCCCTCGCCGACTTGCCCTGCATCTCGGCCACGTGGGCAAGGATCTTGCTCTCCAACACCTGCAGCTGAGCTTCTATCTCCTCTCGCTGAAGGAGCCCAGTGCGGGCTCCCCCTCCTCGAAGAAGAAACTGACTGACCCAGGCAGGGAACTGAGACTCCACCTAGGAGCCAAGACAAGGTCTCACTCGGGCAGCTCACCCACCTTGGGGCGGGGAGGCTCCCACCTCTGGGAAGGTGGAAGCAGCCTCCGTGGCCCCGGCCAGGGTAGGGAGCAGCCTGGCCTGGGTGGAGGGCCCGGGAGCGAGTACAAGACGGCGAGGAGAGCGCCAGCATGGGTCTGCTCAGACCCCGGGGAGAAAGAGGAACAACCTCCATGTTATCAGTGAGGAAACGGGAAGAACTTCCATCAAGGAAAGCCAGCACCTGTGCCGCGCCCAGAGCAGGGGCAGGAGGCGCTCTGCCTAGCGGACTCCCGGGACGGGCAGAGAAGGGGTCCTCAGCAGGGGACTGGAGGGCTCCAACTCACGTCGTCCCGCACAGCCTGGAGCTGCTGGGGCAGCAGGCCCACTTGGTCCTCCACCGAGCTCTGCTTCAGGGTCAGGGCTGCCAGCTCCTGCCGCAGGCCTGCCAGCTGGCCCTCCAGCCGCGCCAGCTCCTTCATGGAGCTCTCCCGGAAGGCCTCCTGGGTCATCCTACTCCCAGAGAGAGCGGAGTAAGCCGTGGGCCTCCAGGGAGGCTGAGGCAAACGAGAGGACCCCCTGCTGGCACCTGACCTAAGTGTGTGCCCACCAGCCGCTGTGAGCGTGCGGCCTCTCCTCAGGTTCTGAGCTGAGGCTGCGGATCGCAGCTCCGGGGCCTGGGCCTGGCCTGCACATCCCACAGAGCTAAGCAGCCTGCTTCTTTCTAAGCCCAGATCCACAGTCCACTGCCTCAGCTCTCACACCCTCCCCAAGCACAGACATTCAGGGCACGGGGAGGCAGTGGCGCGAGGCTGGACGGCGAAGACGGCGCGTCTACAGATGCACCCCTGAGTCCCAGTTCTCCTGCAGTGCCCAGTCCCCACCCGGCCCCCACCGCCCCCAAGGACAGGCTCTGAGTAGAGGATGCTGAGCCCGGTTTCCGCCATCCCCTTCTCTGCCCGGGGCTCCGCCTGCTGTCCTGTCGGGGAGGGAACGGGGAGGCGGCACGCGCAGGCCTAAGGAGGCAGCAGTGCCCATTACCTTTGCCACTCCGACTTCAGCTGCTGGAGCCGAGCCTCGGATTCCTACAAGCAGAAGGGACCAATCCAGGGACTGTCAGGCCCACGGCAGCCAGCCTCTCGGAGCAGGATCTGTTCCCTCTGGGATCTCCTGTTTAACCACATTCTCACCCCAGGGCCTCCTGGCTGAGGTCCTCATGGGAGTCTCACCCCTTAGCTATCATGCTCAGGCGTTCGTCTGTTCACTATGCACACAGCCGAAAGCAGCCCTTCCTGCCTGCGGGCACGCTTCCAGCACCTCTCTGCAGTGCGTTCCAGCCCAGGAGGATTCAGTTTTAGCAGAAGTCAAGGGAGGACACACCTTCCTCCCCATTCTATGTCTATGATGCAGACCCTTCAGGGCCAACGTGTTCCTCAGCCCAAGAACAGAGGATGAAATGGATCAGGACTCCACTGTGGGTCCCCAGTACCCCCAAGCCCACCAACCTGTGAAGCCTGGACAATCTTCTTGAAGAGGTCCTCTGAGTCCTGCTGATGCTCTGCTCTGAGGGTGACCAGCTCTTCCTACCGGGCAGAGGAGACAGACAGGGTTTTACGGAGCCGTGCTCAGAGGGCCCCTTACAACCAGTACGTGGTGTAACTGGAATTCAAACCGGGCCTGTTAGATGGCAAACTTCAGATCCTGGCCTTTCCCCTACAGTGCTTCCTGGAAACAAGCTAGACGCCTCTCGGTCTTCACTGCACACCTGCACGGCAGGCGCCGCGCCCACACGGGCACGGTGCCGGGTGCCCTACAGCCTCGTCTTCAAAGGACCAGGGGCGGGGCAGACGGAAGAGCCTCCACTTCAAAGAGGAGGAACGTAACTGCCAAGCGGCCGACCCGTCCGGCCCTGAAGTGACACACTGCGGTCTCGCTCGTGTCAGAGGGGGGCCCTCCACCTCACACGCCCAGGGCGTCACCCACACAGACCCCGCTCCCCTCGCCTACCTGGATCCGAGCCCCAGTGTCCCTGCGGAGGTCCTCCTTCAGGGCAGCCTCGCGGCGGCTCACCAGCCCCTCCAGGAGGGCCAGGGTGTCCTCGTGGCTCAGGCCGCCGCCGCCTCCCTGCCCCGCAGCCCCCTGCTGCAGCTCCAGGCGCTCCAGCCGCATGGCCTCCTTCTGCCAACTGGACGAGAACTCGGCAGCGAGAGCATCCAGGCGCCGCTCCAGCGAGTGTACCCGGGACAGAATGCGCTGTTCAGCCTGGCAGGGCGGGGAGGGCAAAGCCACAGAGGTGAGGGACTCACGACAGCTGAGCTTCTTAGAATGGAAGAGAGTCCCCCAAACACTTGGGTGAAATGAGAAGACACAGCCTGTCAAAAGGCAGGAGCCTCGTGAGTACTGAGGTTGGGCTTCCAACTTCCAAAAATTCCATTTTTAATTTAGGCGTATTGGCATGCCTCAGAAGGCAAACAGCAGAAAGTCAAGATCTAACCTCTGCTCCAGCCACCCAGACCCCATCAACCCTCCCCAAACCAGGCAACCATTTTTATTTTTTATGCAAATGGAAGTAGATACAAAGATAGGTTCATCCTTCTCTACCCCCATTTTACAGAAAAGCTGGTCCTGAAATTGAATTGTCTTTACTAGTGATATAAACAAAAAAAGAGGCCAGAACACGTAATTATTTTGTGAAATAATAACGTGATCAGGAAAGTAATATCCACCAAAATAAATGGTTAAAAATGTGATGTCAAATTAAATGCAGCAGGATGCCAAGTTCACACACACTAATAAGAGGACAAAGAGTTTCACATGTTCATCGGAAACCCCAGGACATGGACACACACACAGCTGGACCACAGGCCTCTCGAGGGCAAGGCCTGGGCCCGATCCAACTTTAGCCTCTGGGAGGCTGCAAAAATGGCCGCTGTCCTGCCTTCCTCCCCGCACCTGCGCCCTCTGCAGTGGGGCCCCCCAGGTGCTCCCATGAGAGGTGAAGTCTCTTTCCCCCTCTCGAATCTGGCCAACAGAATGTGGCGGAAGTGACAGTGTGCTGGTGCTGAATCTGGTCCTCAAGGTCTGGCCTGGCTCTGCCTTCCAGGAACCCAGCCTGGCCACTGTGAGGACACGCCCGGGCTAGCCTGCTGGCCAGAGAAGGTGCAGCCCGGTCGGGCCAGGCCTTGACCAGCTACCGCTGCTGACCCACGAGTCCACCAAGGACACTCGAGTGGAGGGGGCCCAGCCACAACCAGCTGTCCTTGCTCAGTCCAGAGAAGCCACCCAGAGGACCTGCGGACTCATGAGCAAATCCAGTGCTGGCACTTTTTTATTTTCTTGGTCACACCGCGCCTTGCGGGGTATCTTAACTCCCTGACCAGCGATCAAACCCGTGTCCCGTCTTAATCACTGGACCGCTGGGGGCGGCCCTCCAATGCCGGTACTTTTAAGGCACTGATTTGGGTGATAACAGGTAACAGACCAGGATATTACCTGGCTCACAGAAGGCCCTCGGTAAATATTTGTGAAACTGTATTAAAAAGGAACAACATAGACAAGACAATTTGTCTGATTCTTTTTCCTTCTGATTTCCGGCTTCTTAGGATGGCAGCTAACTCGAGGACAGTTGAGTCACATTTAAGCCCAGGCAAAGCTCCCCGCCAACACCTACACCACAAACGGTCGAGACAGGAAGGTGACCTGTGAGACAAGGTAGCGTCTCCTCGGCTGTGAGTGTGAGAAGGGCGGGAATGGAGACGGCAGGTGACGGGATCTGAGCTCGAGTAAGTCTTACTAAAAAAAAGAGGCCAGAACACGTAATTATTTTGTGAAATAATAACGTGATCAGGAAAGTAATATCCACCAAAATAAATGGTTAAAAATGTGATGTCAAATTAAATGCAGCAGGATGCCAAGTTCACACACACTAATAAGAGGACAAAGAGTTTCACATGTTCATCGGAAACCCCAGGACATGGACACACACACAGCTGGACCACAGGCCTCTCGAGGGCAAGGCCTGGGCCCGATCCAACTTTAGCCTCTGGGAGGCTGCAAAAATGGCCGCTGTCCTGCCTTCCTCCCCGCACCTGCGCCCTCTGCAGTGGGGCCCCCCAGGTGCTCCCATGAGAGGTGAAGTCTCTTTCCCCCTCTCGAATCTGGCCAACAGAATGTGGCGGAAGTGACAGTGTGCTGGTGCTGAATCTGGTCCTCAAGGTCTGGCCTGGCTCTGCCTTCCAGGAACCCAGCCTGGCCACTGTGAGGACACGCCCGGGCTAGCCTGCTGGCCAGAGAAGGTGCAGCCCGGTCGGGCCAGGCCTTGACCAGCTACCGCTGCTGACCCACGAGTCCACCAAGGACACTCGAGTGGAGGGGGCCCAGCCACAACCAGCTGTCCTTGCTCAGTCCAGAGAAGCCACCCAGAGGACCTGCGGACTCATGAGCAAATCCAGTGCTGGCACTTTTTTATTTTCTTGGTCACACCGCGCCTTGCGGGGTATCTTAACTCCCTGACCAGCGATCAAACCCGTGTCCCGTCTTAATCACTGGACCGCTGGGGGCGGCCCTCCAATGCCGGTACTTTTAAGGCACTGATTTGGGTGATAACAGGTAACAGACCAGGATATTACCTGGCTCACAGAAGGCCCTCGGTAAATATTTGTGAAACTGTATTAAAAAGGAACAACATAGACAAGACAATTTGTCTGATTCTTTTTCCTTCTGATTTCCGGCTTCTTAGGATGGCAGCTAACTCGAGGACAGTTGAGTCACATTTAAGCCCAGGCAAAGCTCCCCGCCAACACCTACACCACAAACGGTCGAGACAGGAAGGTGACCTGTGAGACAAGGTAGCGTCTCCTCGGCTGTGAGTGTGAGAAGGGCGGGAATGGAGACGGCAGGTGACGGGGATCTGAGCTCCGAGATGCTCACCTGGAAATGTGGAGCCGAGTCTCTGGACTCCCACACCTCACGCTGCCCACTGCTGCCCTTCGAGGCCCACCAGGAAACCAGGGCAGGGTGGAATGTCTGCAGCCCGAAGGGGTACAGGTACCAGGCTCCTGCGCACAGAGGAGAGGCGGTTACCCCGGCAGGCGAGCACAGCAGGCGCACGAGCTGCACTCCTCAGCAGCCCGCCTCATGTGTGGTCACCGAGCAGACGTGTGAAAACTAGCGTCATCTAACTAACGTCATCGCTAGCCCTGCCCCGCCGAAGGTGGTACAAGGGATGGAAGCTCCCCCGCTCTGTGAGGTGGCAGCCTCCACCCGGCGATCCCAGAGGATAAGCCTTTTCGTGTCCCCTCAGGAATCCTCAACTGTCCACAGATGGCAAAGTCGCAGGAAATGGCTGTCGTAAGCTGGGGGTGGTCTGGAGTGGAACCTAGAGGCCCTGAAGGTGGGTCTCAGTCCAGAGGGCTCGTCCCAATCACCCGGGGAGCTTTTGAAGCCGCAGCGTCTGGCCCTGCCCTCCGGAGTGGGCTCCCTGGCCAGGAGGAACGCCTCTGCACGAGCTCTGAAGGCTCCCCAGGTGATCCTCACCGGCAGCTGTGGCCACACGTCGCTGCAACAGCGCCCACCTGCTCAGAGGCTGCCGGCGGCCCCAGGGCAGAGCCAAGGCTGCGGCTGCACATAGACCTCTCGCTTTAGGGGCCGCCGGCCTGCGATGAATTTACTCCCGAGCTACGCACGTGTGTGTACACGTGTGCGTGAGAGCTAACACCACCCTAGGAAGTCATCCCCGCTGTGGGGGTCTCCATCCTGGTAAGATGCCACCCTTGCCACACAATTGTTGGCCTCAAGTAAGTGCCACGGGAAGCACGGGACCACGAGGCTTTAAGTCAGACCCTCTGGACGGGCCTCTGCTTCTCGCCCTCTGAGCCGGTCGCGCCAGCCCTCTGCCTTCAGGCTCTCCGGACGCCTCTCCTCACAGCGCCCTGACACCCTCGGCTGCAGCAGCCCACGAGGGGACGGTGAGGCAAAGATAATACGAGGAAGTGTGCTTCCTGAACATAACGCTGTAAGGCCATAAAATCTTTACTATTTTAAGGGTGATGCCCAGTTTCCACTGAATAGGAACAAGCTGTTCTTATAACAGCAAAGGATCAACACTTGGAAAGTTGTTCTACCTTGGTATAAAAAAGTACTTCTTGAGTAGATGCTAAACTTATTTTACAAATTCTAAAATAATAATAATAAAGCATGGTCTTTCATTATAAATTGGTAAAGCTGAGCCCGGGAGCCATATCGGAAACTCACAGGAAACTGTAATGATTACAACTATGTAAAATGTGAAAATTCAATGAGAGAGACTGGGACAAGGAGCAGCATCTTGTGGATGCCTCTTGGTGCAAACCTGGGCTCCTGCTTCTGCTCACCACTTCATTCTTTGGGTCTTAGAGACGGTGGAGACCTTGCTGTGACAGTCGTCACGCACCCATGCGCCATCCGGATTCGGAATGGAGGGACAACGGCTGCTGAGCAGCGCCAGAGCCCCGGCGAGCACCCAGCACTCCTGCCCCTGGGCACCTTCTGGCCCCAGGGTCTCCAGGATGCACGAGACGCGTCAAGCAGTCCAGTGTAACACCGAGGACAAGACCAGGGGACCAGGGCTCTGCCCCTTCCATCCACGGAGCACCAGAGGACCCAGGAGAGCCAGACAGGAGGCCGCCCCGGCTCAGTCCGCCCCTCCTCACCCTTCCTCTTCCCTTCCTCCGTAGCTCGCCGGTATCCCTCTAGTGTTCACGTTTCTGCTCAGCCCAGCCTCGGCACACGCTGCCTGCCCTCTGGCTCATCAGCCTGTCTCCCCAAGGAGAGTCCTGCCCTCCTGGGACCACGGGCCACTCACCGTAGGTCAGGCCGGTCAGCAGCAGCAGCAGCAAGAGGAACCGCAGGAATGTCTTCAGGGACGAGAAGCGTCTGAAGCACAGGAGGGGAGGGGGAGAGAGGGCCGACGGGGTGTCAAGAGGCCTCCGGGGCCTGTGTGCCTCCAGGGAGGCCCTAGACATTTTCCCTGAGAGTTGGAGGGACACCATCAAGCCTCTCATCTTGCCAGGGCCACGCTGGATGCTTAGAGCTTTACCTGCAGACCTTGGAGTGATGGGGACAATTCTGACTCTAAATTATACTGATGCCATTAAGTACTGGGGTCACTGAATAGCCTAAGACTCTCATACACAGAGGCTCTCTAGGCAAGCAAACACACAAGAAAACAAGTAACTCCTTAAACAGATGATATTTTCTTTGAGAAAAATGAGGGGCCTTTTTTGGTGACATGAATTTATCCTTGCCTCCTCTTTTCAGCCCAGCTGGCTGCCCACTCCAGCTAGGTTTAGGGCCAGAGGGACCCTGACCTCCTGGCTCAGGCTTATTTCCCCTGCCCCAGGGCCGGCTCCCAGATTCTGGCTCTGCTGGGTCAGGGACTTGGGGAACAGACCCACAGCATCCTCAAGCGGCACCCATTTGTGGCTTCTGAGCACGAGGTGGGAAACACTGTGGGGTCGAGAGCCCCGCTCCCGTGATGCCGGGAGCACTGCTTGCCGCTGGAGCCGAAGGCCTGGCCCTCGGCAGTAACGCCGGGCTCGTCTGAGACTCGGAAGTGGCAGAGCTGGTACTCAGCAGGAGGCTCCCAGGAAGAAATAAGAACCTGTGCTCTGGAACTCCCTGATGAGCTATTAATTCAAGGAGCAAAACCTGACCCTGAGCCCCACGCTCCGCCAGGCAGAGCAGGGCTCGGGCGCCCCTCCGTGCTCACTAACACAAGCGGCAGATCCACCGGAGACAAAACCCTTCAGAGAAACAATCACTTCTTTTTTCTTTCTTTTCTCTTTTTTAAATTCTGGCCACTTTTACTGGTCTTTCATTTTTATTTATTTTCATCCATCTTTGTTCTTTGGCCTGTGTGGGCCTCCCACCGCAGTGGCCTCTCTTTGTTGCAGAGCACCGGCTCTGGGCGCATGCGCCCCAGGGCACTGGCTTGTAACTGGACACACCGGTCCAGCCGCTCCATGGCATGTGGGATCTTCCCAGGCCAGGGATCAAACTGGCACCCCTTGCACTGCAAGGTGGACTTTTTACACCCAGTGGACCACCAGGGAAGCCTAAAACAATCACTTTTAACGCTTAGATGCTTTCTTCCCCCCGCTGCCCAGGGCTTTCCGATTCCTTGTCGATTTCGCTCACCTGGTTAAAACGAAGACATCCAGGAGGGAGGCCGCTGTGGTCAGGCGGTACCAGGTGGTGCCGATCCACCAGTACAGGAGCCCGAAAAGCCGGCCTAGAAATTATAAACTGATGCCTTTTAACTCATAACAACTAAAGAGGCTCTCTAGGCAAGCAAACACACAAGAAAACAAGTAACTCCTTAAACAGATGATATTTTCTTTGAGAAAAATGAGGGGCCTTTTTTGGTGACATGAATTTATCCTTGCCTCCTCTTTTCAGCCCAGCTGGCTGCCCACTCCAGCTAGGTTTAGGGCCAGAGGGACCCTGACCTCCTGGCTCAGGCTTATTTCCCCTGCCCCAGGGCCGGCTCCCAGATTCTGGCTCTGCTGGGTCAGGGACTTGGGGAACAGACCCACAGCATCCTCAAGCGGCACCCATTTGTGGCTTCTGAGCACGAGGTGGGAAACACTGTGGGGTCGAGAGCCCCGCTCCCGTGATGCCGGGAGCACTGCTTGCCGCTGGAGCCGAAGGCCTGGCCCTCGGCAGTAACGCCGGGCTCGTCTGAGACTCGGAAGTGGCAGAGCTGGTACTCAGCAGGAGGCTCCCAGGAAGAAATAAGAACCTGTGCTCTGGAACTCCCTGATGAGCTATTAATTCAAGGAGCAAAACCTGACCCTGAGCCCCACGCTCCGCCAGGCAGAGCAGGGCTCGGGGCGTCCCCTCCGTGCTCACTAACACAAGCGGCAGATCCACCGGAGACAAAACCCTTCAGAGAAACAATCACTTCTTTTTTCTTTCTTTTCTCTTTTTTAAATTCTGGCCACTTTTACTGGTCTTTCATTTTTATTTATTTTCATCCATCTTTGTTCTTTGGCCTGTGTGGGCCTCCCACCGCAGTGGCCTCTCTTTGTTGCAGAGCACCGGCTCTGGGCGCATGCGCCCCAGGGCACTGGCTTGTAACTGGACACACCGGTCCAGCCGCTCCATGGCATGTGGGATCTTCCCAGGCCAGGGATCAAACTGGCACCCCTTGCACTGCAAGGTGGACTTTTTACACCCAGTGGACCACCAGGGAAGCCTAAAACAATCACTTTTAACGCTTAGATGCTTTCTTCCCCCCGCTGCCCAGGGCTTTCCGATTCCTTGTCGATTTCGCTCACCTGGTTAAAACGAAGACATCCAGGAGGGAGGCCGCTGTGGTCAGGCGGTACCAGGTGGTGCCGATCCACCAGTACAGGAGCCCGAAAAGCCGGCCTAGAAGAGGGGCCCAAGTGCCACCCTGTACCACTGGCTTGTGGGTCTCTGGCTGCGGTCCCCTGCCCCACCCCGGCCCTGATGGCCAGGGCACCTCTGCCCTGTCCACGCCACCCAGCTCCATCAGCCCACCCGCCCGTGCTGCCAACGCCCTCCTCCACCCCGCTGCCGAGCACGGCTGCTCCTGTGGCCCGTGGCTCCCACTGATTCTTCTGGAACGAGCTTTTTCCGGTGGCCCTACAGTCTCTGTAAAGGAGCTGGACGCCTCACCACGAGAGATGGGCGGAAGTAACTGCCCGAGAAAACGGAAACATCACGCGCAGGGCCGTCCACACTCACCTGGAGAGGTGACCACCATCCAGAAGAACGAGCCCGCCCGAGAGACAGCGTTCCGCAGCCGTGACCCTGAATCCCGCTGGTCTGTCTCCGAGTAGCCTGCCGGGGGTGGGGAGGAAAGGGAACAGCTCAGTGGTCCTCATGCTGGCCGGAACCTAGCAGGCCAGTTAAGGTGGGTGGAGCGAAGTGCGAGGTTTCCTCGAAATAAAATGCTTCCCTCCGCTCACCAGCAGTCCCCCAAACCACGCAGCACACACTGAGGAATCAAGCCCCACATGAAACACTTGCTGGAAACAAGTCAAACGAGGGCACAGCCCACAGGCTGCTCCAAGCCTCGCGGGCCATCGCAGCCCGCCATGTCCAGGGCCTCCCCCGGCCCGGCTCAGGGACCACGAGATCCCGCAGCGACGCCCAGCAGGACACCGTGCTCGCCCACGCGGTCAGGGCGCCCTCTCCGCCTTCCCGCCCCCTCCCCAGCAGCCTGGGAACCTGGTGGAGCGTCTCCCCGAGGCTGGGGAGGGGGCACGTCGCCTACCTACGTAGTCATCCTCGGAGGAGTAGCCCGAGGAGGACCCGAGGAAGTCCTCGGACAGCTTGCTCTCCGGCAGCCCGTTGACCTTGCTGCTCTCGGTGTCACCTGTGCCCCGCCTCCTCCTCACCCACAGGTCCTCACCTGGAGAGGAAAGAACTCGGGGTTCTCCAGAGGCAGAGATGCTAGAGGAACGCTTGGGGACACCCCGAGGAGCCTCTCCGACGGGCAGAAGGAATCTACCCGGAGCCCCGCCCAGGCTCCCTGGAGCCCGAGGAAGGGTACACTAGGCCCGCCCCTCGGTCTCCTAGGTCAGGCGGCTGCTCCATCATCTGAAGGGTCTGGAAGTTCAGACACCCGCTCTTCTGAGGCTTTCTGAAGGCGGGGCGCCCCTCTCCTGGCCCAGCAGAGGTTAGGAACCCCCACCGGGAGGGATTTTGAATCATACAATTCCCAGATTGGAAGCCAAGGCCTGGGAGGAGGGCTGCGGACACTCACCCCAGTAGGGGTCGTCGAGGAGGAGCTCCTGGTGAGGAGGCGGCGATGGAGGCCGCCGGGGCTGCCGATGTAGGACTCCTGACCACAGACTCGCTGTAGTAGGAGCTGTGCGTGTCGGGGAGCTGGGAGGGCCGCCTGAGAGACAGCGTTCCGCAGCCGTGACCCTGAATCCCGCTGGTCTGTCTCCGAGTAGCCTGCCGGGGTGGGAGGAAAGGGAACAGCTCAGTGGTCCTCATGCTGGCCGGAACCTAGCAGGCCAGTTAAGGTGGGTGGAGCGGTGCGAGGTTTCCTCGAAATAAAATGCTTCCCTCCGCTCACCAGCAGTCCCCCAAACCACGCAGCACACACTGAGGAATCAAGCCCCACATGAAACACTTGCTGGAAACAAGTCAAACGAGGGCACAGCCCACAGGCTGCTCCAAGCCTCGCGGGCCATCGCAGCCCGCCATGTCCAGGGCCTCCCCCGGCCCGGCTCAGGGACCACGAGATCCCGCAGCGACGCCCAGCAGGACACCGTGCTCGCCCACGCGGTCAGGGCGCCCTCTCCGCCTTCCCGCCCCCTCCCCAGCAGCCTGGGAACCTGGTGGAGCGTCTCCCCGAGGCTGGGGAGGGGGCACGTCGCCTACCTACGTAGTCATCCTCGGAGGAGTAGCCCGAGGAGGACCCGAGGAAGTCCTCGGACAGCTTGCTCTCCGGCAGCCCGTTGACCTTGCTGCTCTCGGTGTCACCTGTGCCCCGCCTCCTCCTCACCCACAGGTCCTCACCTGGAGAGGAAAGAACTCGGGGTTCTCCAGAGGCAGAGATGCTAGAGGAACGCTTGGGGACACCCCGAGGAGCCTCTCCGACGGGCAGAAGGAATCTACCCGGAGCCCCGCCCAGGCTCCCTGGAGCCCGAGGAAGGGTACACTAGGCCCGCCCCTCGGTCTCCTAGGTCAGGCGGCTGCTCCATCATCTGAAGGGTCTGGAAGTTCAGACACCCGCTCTTCTGAGGCTTTCTGAAGGCGGGGCGCCCCTCTCCTGGCCCAGCAGAGGTTAGGAACCCTCCCCCCCCCACCGGGAGGGATTTTGAATCATACAATTCCCAGATTGGAAGCCAAGGCCTGGGAGGAGGGCTGCGGACACTCACCCCAGTAGGGGTCGTCGAGGAGGGAGCTCCTGGTGAGGGAGGCGGCGATGGAGGCCGCCCGGGGGCTGCCGATGTAGGACTCCCTGACCACAGACTCGCTGTAGTAGGAGCTGTGCGTGTCAGAGGAAGGGCCCAGCTGCGGCGCTGCGGAGAGGTGCTTCGTGCCGCCGGATTTCTTCTTCAAGGCCCTGCGGGAGGCCAGCCAGGAGGGGAGCGGGGGCAGGCGGGGAGCAGGCAGGTGAGCCCTCCTATGGAGCCGGGCAGTCCTGCCGCCAGGCAGCGAACAGGCACCCTCTCCCCCGCGCTGACAGGCAAAGCAGGTACGTTCTGTGCTGCCACTATCTCTAAATCTTACAAGCAGTTAGGTGAGATCATCAGTTAAGTGAGGGAGTCGGGGACTCAAATCCAGGTCTCTAACTTCAAAGCCCAAGTGTTTTCTCATGCTTCCTGATAGATTAGTCATTTCTACCACCCACTGAACACCCAGACAAAGCCGACCTGGCCTCAGAGAGCTACTCAAAGCCTAGGGGGCTGTCCTCTGGGCCTCACGCCAGCCACAGGGGCAGGAGGAGCGGGCGCCTGCCTCAGCTCCTGTCCCGCTCCCTTGGGGGCTTGGTCATCTCCTCCGCGGCTTCTCTGGCCTTGACGAGGCTCTACCAAGTCACTGGCTCCCCAGTCACTGTTACTCTTCCGTGCTAGTAGCGCTTGTGAGTTGGTATCACTTCTAATATTCCTGGGGGGCAGGTGGGTGTGGGTCTGGCAGAGCCACCCGTAGCAGATGGGGTTCCTGCGAGCCCAGCTCTTGGTTTTGGGGCTTCCGGCCTAGCTTACTCTTGAAACTGCCTCTCCCCACTTCCTGTTCTCTGAACATGAGGACAGCGGCCCAGCTTACGGAGAAGAAACCGCAGCGGGGCCTGGCATCCTCGGAGGCGTGCACGGCCCCCTGGACCCAACCTGGGGATCTGGTCTCCGCTCACAGGGTCACAACAGGAAGAGGTTACGCAGTGAACTGGCCGAGGCCTCTGCCTGGTGGTCAGGGGACCCGCGGTGGGCGAGGGAGGGCCCCTACCTGAGCGGGCTGTCTTTAAACAGGGCGCTCTGGCTCCCCATCACCGAGCTCCCTCCGCTGCTGCTGCTGCCGTCGTCGTCGGCCTGGGAGTAGCGTGTCAGGCGCTGGCTGCGTCGAGACATGGTGAGGTGGGCAGGAGACCCTTCCCCTGAAGGAAGTCTGCGGGGAGAAAAGAGGCCAGGTGAGCCCTGGGGCTGCTCTCAGCCCTACCCGGAGGAGGAGAGACAAGCAAACGCACACCTCGGCAATCAACCACACCACCGCCGGAGATGTGGGCGCGACTGGGCGTTAATTCCGCGCCCTGGCCCCGCCCACTGGCCGCCCTCTGCGCTCGCCGGGCCCGCCTCTTTCAAGGCACATTCTCAGCATTTCCTAACTTTCAGCTCTTTGGGTTAGAGCCAGAACCGGGCCTTCCGCCGCCTCTGACGGGAGGCAGAGCCTGGGGCACCTGATGGGCAGGCCACAGGGGCTCAGTGAACGCGGGTGTCACTGCTGCCCTGCACAGGGACGCGCTGCCGGCTCCCAAGAGCTGCACCTGTTCGTGTTCTGGCTTGTCTCCCTTACGTGGGACGTGCATTCGTTTCTTCATGGCTGTACATGGTTCAGAGCTGCAGCCAAACTCTGACTCCAGAAAACCTTTCCACGGTAACCCCCGCCTACATTCTGCAGGTGCCTGGGTGACTATCCACGGGATCAGCAGTGATTACTGGGCTAAAGCATCAGGATGGTGGAGGGGGCGATAAGATACATTCGTCAGATGCCTCCTGAGAACTTGGCTCCTTACACACCCATCTCTGATCACTGTGATCAAGGGAGGTATCGCAGCTCTCGCTGTGCAGGGGGAACCCTAGGCGCTGAGACGACCCGTAACCTGCCCAGTGCCACCTGGACTGTGGGCATCATTGGCAGAGTGTGCTCTTCGGGCGGGCCTGGGCCTCTCCACTCCACCAGGAGGTTTTCAAGTTGTTTCAGGAAGGCGTCGTTGTGTTCCCTACGACAGTCTTTTAAAACAGCCTCAACTACGTTCTCAGCAGGCTGTAGACAGAGTTGTCACACTACAAATATTGGTTAACTGACAAAACAGGCAGGTGGGCAGCTGGGTGAGACTACCGTCAACCCCTACCAGCCAGACCTGTGACCCTGGGGCGGGATGGAGGTGGCGGGTAACCACGGCTCTGGAATGGAAGCGGAGGCCCAGGAGAAAAGACCTGGCAAAAGGCAGAGGCAGCATGCTGCCACACAAGGAAGATGCATAAACCTTTCAGCTCCAGAAACCCAAATGCAGAATCTCAGAAGACTCTGAATGCGGTGTTTCGCTGGCCTGTGTTACAATGTTACACTTCTGCCCGGGTCATACTTGTGACTTGTTATCACATCTAATATTCCTGGTTGATACTGTTTTCTCCTGTGCTGGGTCTCGGCTGCTGCAAGAGCCTCTCACTGCGGTGGCTTCTCTTGTGGCAGAGAACTGGCTTTGGAACGGGCTCAGCAGTTGCAGCGTGGGCTTCATGGCTCCGCAGCACATGGGTCTTCCCGGGTCAGGGATAGAGCCTATGTCTCCTGCAGTGGCCTGCGGATTCTGTGCCACTGAGCCACCATGGAAGCCCCTTCTGGTTGATACTCAAATGACTAGTGCTCTAGGAGATCTGGTTGGTCCAGCTGGAGAATTTTAGAACATCCTTTTCTGAAATACAAGCAGTCTCATGTTTTGAGTCTTACTGGTGTCCTCACAGGTAGGATGCCCACCTGGCATCGTTCCTTGGTTTTAACTGATGTTGGTAAAGGGACTGACTGGTAGTAGCCACAGCAGGAAGCTGGACTGGATCCTTCTCGAGACTCCACTCCTTATAAGGTTATTCCATTGCCACTACGCCCTTCCTACCCGAATGCCCCAGATGCCCACACGGGCTCCTCCTCTTAACCCTGCCCAGTGCCAAGGGCAGCAGTGTGCTCTTCGGGCGGGCCTGGGCCTCTCCACTCCACCAGGAGGTTTTCAAGTTGTTTCAGGAAGGCGTCGTTGTGTTCCCTACGACAGTCTTTTAAAACAGCCTCAACTACGTTCTCAGCAGGCTGTAGACAGAGTTGTCACACTACAAATATTGGTTAACTGACAAAACAGGCAGGTGGGCAGCTGGGTGAGACTACCGTCAACCCCTACCAGCCAGACCTGTGACCCTGGGGCGGGATGGAGGTGGCGGGTAACCACGGCTCTGGAATGGAAGCGGAGGCCCAGGAGAAAAGACCTGGCAAAAGGCAGAGGCAGCATGCTGCCACACAAGGAAGATGCATAAACCTTTCAGCTCCAGAAACCCAAATGCAGAATCTCAGAAGACTCTGAATGCGGTGTTTCGCTGGCCTGTGTTACAATGTTACACTTCTGCCCGGGTCATACTTGTGACTTGTTATCACATCTAATATTCCTGGTTGATACTGTTTTTCTCCTGTGCTGGGTCTCGGCTGCTGCAAGAGCCTCTCACTGCGGTGGCTTCTCTTGTGGCAGAGAACTGGCTTTCGCGAACGGGCTCAGCAGTTGCAGCGCGTGGGCTTCATGGCTCCGCAGCACATGGGTCTTCCCGGGTCAGGGATAGAGCCTATGTCTCCTGCAGTGGCCTGCGGATTCTGTGCCACTGAGCCACCATGGAAGCCCCTTCTGGTTGATACTTAAATGACTAGTGCTCTAGGAGATCTGGTTGGTCCAGCTGGAGAATTTTAGAACATCCTTTTCTGAAATACAAGCAGTCTCATGTTTTGAGTCTTACTGGTGTCCTCACAGGTAGGATGCCCACCTGGCATCGTTCCTTGGTTTTAACTGATGTTGGTAAAGGGACTGACTGGTAGTAGCCACAGCAGGAAGCTGGACTGGATCCTTCTCGAGACTCCACTCCTTATAAGGTTATTCCATTGCCACTACGCCCTTCCTACCCGAAAGCCCCAGATGCCCACACGGGCTCCTCCTCTTAACCCTGCCCGGCTGAAGTAGGTGAAGCGTTTGCCCTGAAGCCAAGTGTTTATACAGAACTCTCTGGTAAAGGATCTGCCTGCAATGTAAGACACCCGGGTTCAATCCCTGGATCGGGAAGATTCCCTGAAGAAAAGAATGGCAACTCACTCCAGTATTCTTGTCTAGAAAATTCCATGGACAGACCAGGGGGTCGTGAAGAGTTGGACAGGACTCAGTGACTAACACACAGACTGCCGCTGGCAAGAACATGAAGAAATATTTAGGAGGTGTGTGCATGTGTTGGGGCTGGGAGCAGGGGCGTTGGCTGAAAACCATCAGCCGTCAGCCCCCTATCGGGGGTGCCTTTTCGTCTTCCTCCTAGGGTTCTATCACAAAACAGTTTACAGCTGAGCCTGACTTTCACAAGATGAATAAAGGTCAAGGCCCCGTCCTCCAAAACAAAACTAGAGATGGCCTCTAGAGCTCAAGTCTTCCTCATATCATTATAGACACCGCCCAAAACACGGTGCATAGTTAAGATATGCTCAAATAAAACATCCCGCCCCACTCTGAGCTGAGCCACATCCTTTCCTCAACTCCACCTTTCCCCGCGCTCATCACAGACTTAGATGGCAGTATTCAGCCAGTCTTCAGACTCAACCTAGATCTCCGCATCCCTCCTCCGACGTTTTCACACTCCCTCCGGGACCTGCAAAACCAGGCGCTAACACTTTTCCCTTCATTCCCTTCTAGCTGAACCTGCGGGAGATGATTTTTTCTTTTCTTTCTTTTTTTTTTTAACCAACCACGTGCCGTCCCTACCCCACTGCTCTAAGTAACACTCCCGCCCCCTATTTGTTTGGTTTGGTTTCTTTTCTTTCTTTTTTTTTTTTTTTTTTTAAGAACTGAACAAAATGAGCCTCCCTCCTATTCCCAGAGTTCTGGCAGGCAGCGGCAGGAGCAGAGAACTGCCTGTCCCTGGAAACTGCCGAACTGGCACGAAAACGCAGGCACCGGCCTGGGCCGGTCTGGGACCGCCAGGGCTCCGCTCCCCGCCTCCCGGGGCGGCTCGGCCCGGGGAAGTCCCGCCCGGAGACATCCGCCCGCAGGACGGACCAGTGGGGCGGCCAGTCCCGGAGGCGGGGGCCCGGCGGCGGCATGAGTCAGGGCGGCCTCGGCGCTGGCCCTTCTCGACCGGTCCAGGGGCGTGCGCCGGGCGGGGCTGGAGCCTGGCCCGGCCCGGCCCGGAGAGGAAGCACCAGGCCTGGGCAGCTCGGCTCTGGCCGGTGCGGCCTGACGGTGACCCCGGGGCCCGCGGGGAAGCGGACGAGGCCGGCCCATCACCCTCGCCTGGCGCGTCCGCCCCGCGGAGGCCCACGGCCGGCTGTTACCTGCTACCGCCGCTGCTCCGTGCGAGGCCGGGGGCTTCCGAGGCCCGCCGCGCCGCCCGGGCGCACCCCCTTGCCGCGTCGGAATCCGGGGAGCGGCGGTCGGCGCGGGGACCCGGAGCGCGCGGGGAAAGGCGGCCGGCGGGCTGGCAGGCGGACAATGCAGCCCGCGTAGAACTGCGCTGCGCGAGTGGGGCCGGACGGCGCGCGCGTGGCCGAGTGTGTATGTGTGCGCCTGCCAGTCAACGCTGACAGGCCGCGGCCCATTGGCCAGACTCCGCCCGCGTCACCGCCCCCCGCCACCGCCCATTGGGCGGTTTGAACACAAAGGCCCCGGCTCGCCCCGCCCGCCGCCTGGGCCCCGCGGGAGGGGCACCACCCGAGGAGAATCCGCGCGTGGGAGGCGGGGAGAGGGGCCCCTACTCCTGGCTGGGGTTCTCGGCGGAAGCCGGCAAGAGGGGTGCGACAGGGCCTGACTGCGCACTTGGCTCTGAGCCTGGTGGCTGAAAACACCTGAGCCCTCTCCTAGCACCGCCTCGTATTTCTTAGCCCGCTCGTGGCCTTCTGGGTCCCAGTGCTCCGCGAGCTGACTCAGGAGAGCCAGGGTGCCAGGACCTAAAGGCACTGAAGATGGCACGAGGAGGTGGGGAGCTAGGGTGATTGACAACCCCTGGCTGGGGCCCTTCTGCAGAGGGAGCGCATAGCCCTTAGTGTCCCTCCCCTAAAAAAATAAGATTGTTGGAGGCTCATGCGTAACTGTTTTCTTGGGCATCCCGACACTGCTTTTTTTAAACTGATCTGGAAACAGATTCATAGTTTTTTAAGTGATTTACTTAAAGTCACACAGCTCGAAAGAGGCAAAACTGAGATTAGAAGATTCTCTCTATATCCAAGCCTTTTTTTTTTTTCGCTCGTTTTTGGGATTCCAGATTTGTCAAGAGGTTCTGCCACACCCCAGTCTGCCCTGAGAGCCCCCTCAAATTTCATGGCAGAAGCTTTTCTCCATTTTAATCACCACCCAGGTGGTGCTGAGAAGGCATGGCTGGCTGCTTGTTCCTCTGCCTCATTCAGACCCGTGGGAGGAATGAGCCTTGATAGATACTAAACTAGCAGCATGCCTCCTGGCTCCAAGGGTCCCTAGCATTGTCTCCCCAGTGGTCAGCTCTGCAGACACAGAAAGGGCTTGGGAGAAGCACTTCCTGTGCAAACTCTTCTAAGGGAAGATGAAACGGTGTTGTTATTTCACTTATAAAGTGCTAAGAGGAAGAAACTCAAAGTGATGAAATCGGACAGGAAGACGCTGCGGGTAGGGGACTAAGGAAATGTAAAACCCTTGTGCTCAGTCACCTCCAGGCAAAAATGATCCCTCGACCCCCCCCACCCCGCTGCCATCCCTGGATCTCCACTGTCCTGCCTGGAAAAGTGTCACCTGCACTGAAAGCTATTGAAAAGGACAGTACTTGCTTCTGGGGTTAGACTTGGAGCTTCCTGCTTCCTGAAGACAAGAGCTGGCTCAGGTCTAAGTGTCTGCTGAACGTGGGATGAGTTAAGTGGGAATTCAAATCAGATTTAGTCATCATCCAGGTAGGGAAGGGAACCTCTCCTGACACCTTGCCCTCCTAAGATCTGTCCAAGCCAGTCCCGACGCAGTCTCCATGTCCCACCACCTCCACTGCAGACCCCACTTCACTCTCCTCCAGGGATCCTGACAGGAGGACCCCTCTCCAGGATGTGCTGGTTTGTAAAGTGAGAGGCCGTGTGTCCTCCCCTGGTCTCAGGTAAGGGCCATGCCCACAGGTTGGCTAGAGGCAGCCCTGAGTAAACTATGTTGACTCTATGGGCCTGTAGTAGGTGGACCATGGGCCCCAAAGATAGTAGGTCCTAATCACTGGATCTTGTGAATGTTACCATACGTGGATAGTCTTTGTAGATGCAATTAAATGAAGGTTTTTGAGAAGAGGTCAAGGTGAATCCTAAATGCAATTACCAGTGTCCTTTGAAGAGCGAGGCAGAGGAGAAGACAGAGGGCAGTGTGACCACGGAAGCAGAAATTGGAGTGTAAAAAGCCCCTTACTCTGCCTCTGGACGTGACTTCACAGGCCCTGCTCACGGACCCGTGAACCTCGCCGAGGAGCAGGATCCCAAATAAAACTTAACTTTTTGCTTATATAAAAAAGAAAGAAATTGGAGTGTATGGGCACCAGACAAGGAATGCTGGCAGACACCAAAAGCTGGGAGAAGCCAGGGATGGATTTTTTCCTAGAGCCTCCAGAGCAAGCAAGGCCCTACTGACCTTGACTTTGGTGCAATGATTAAAAAAAACAAAAAATTTATTTGACTGAGCCAGGACTCAGTTGTGGTACTTGGGACCTTGATCGTCATTGCAACACGTGGGATCTTTAGTGGCGGCGTGCAAACTCTTAGTTGCAACATGTGGGATCTACTACTATTTCCCTGACCATGGATCCAAGCTAGACGCCCTGCACTGGGAGCGTGAGGTCCTAACCACTGTGGGCCGGTGATTCTGGGTTTCTGGTCCTCTCAACTACGAGGGAACACGTCTGTGTTGCTTTAAGTCACCAGATTTGTGGTCATTTGTTCAGGCAGATACAGGAGTGTCATAAGGACCCCTGGAAAATCACCGGCTTGTTGTTCGAGGCTCCTGAGATGGTGCCAGGTCCCTCCCTCTGTCCTGGCTCTCCTCTCTGAGGGACCTGCAGATCGTGCAGTCCCACACAGCCCTTTCTCCCCATGTCTGCTGCCTCGCTGCCCTTCTCCCTCAGCAGCGCTCTGCCCGTCTGGGCTCCTCTGTCTGTCTGGCTGCCATTCATTTGTGTAGTCGTCGCCCAGTGCCCTTCTCTCTCTTTCACCACGCTGTTCCTGCTCCTCTGTTCTCCATCATTTCACAAACAGGGGCAGGGTGGAAGTGGCCGGCTTTGCCCCACCTGGGACAGGCTCTTGGCGTCTGACGAATGTGGCTGCCGCCATGGGGCCCCATGGTGGCTTTCTCCATTGCCAGGCACTTCTGCTTCAGTGACCTCGTCCTTCATAAAAAAATTTTTTTTAATTATATGTTACGACCCTGATGCGAAGAGACAATTCATTTGGAAAAGCTCTGATGCTGGGAAAAATAGAAGGCAGAAGGAGCAGGGGACAACAGAGGATGAGATGGTTGGAGGGCATCCCTGAGCCCATGGGCATGAGCTTGGGCAGGCTCCGAGAGACGATGAAGGGCAGGGAAGCCTGGCGTGCCGCAGTTCACGGGGTCACAAAGAGTCGGACACGACTGAGTGACTGAACTGAACTGGACGTGGATAGAAGATGACTCATCTAGGCCTGATGCATTAGTAAGTATTCACTATTATGACACTCAATGTTGCTTCTGGTTTTAAAACAACTGCAAACACTTCCGTGGGCTCCCGAGCACGCCGTGCTGTCCTGGGCGCCGAGCCGGCTCGGCTTCATGGGAAAGTTAGCTCTGGAGACGCCAAGGAACAGCTCAGTGCGAGGAACCCAGATGCTCCCGCCCCCGCCCCTGCCCCTGCCCGCCAGAGGCCCACCTGAGCGCTCTGGGGCCCCGGAACCCCCTTCGGGTCCCTCCCAGGGCAGCAGCAGCCATGGAAAGTCCCGCTGTGGCCGAAAATGGGGGGCGGGGGGGACGTGCCATCTGCAGTCCTGGGGCTAGGTCGGGCGCCCCGCTTGCCTGCTCTGCGTCTTGCTCTGCGAGCCACTTCACCTTTCATTCAGAAAATGCAAATAACCAGTCTGTCCATCACGCCACTGGCTGTGCGACCCGGAACAAGTCACCGAGGCTCCCTGCCCTCTGTTTCCCTCGGGGTGCCGTCAGGTGAGGAGGGGTGCTGCTTCAGTACAAAGGACTTTTGCCCCCGCAGTCTTGGGAGAGGAAGGGAGAAGGGCTTGTCCTGGACACAGAGTCAAATCAGGTCGCTTCTCAGTGCTGCCAGCGCCCGGGCTTCCCCGTGACAGCCTCACGGCATGGTGGAACGAGCCTGTCCCTGCCAGGTTCCCAGCACTCCTGTGTCAGAGGCACGCACTGCGGCCACCTCCCTGCAGCCAGGGCCCCTCCCGCCCCAGGGTGTTGGCGTCTGTCATTTAAGTATCACAGGCAGGGGAGCCTTGGCGGGGGCGGGGGCGGGGCGGGGGACTTTCATGTCAGACTTGCTGACTGTGACCTCAGAGGATCTTGATGCCCGTCGACTCCCCGGGAGCTGTGTCTCTGCCTCCTGGGGATCTGATGCGGGCTCCCGACTCTACCACCCCACCCAGGCTGGCGACCAGGCTCTGTGTTTACAGGATCTTTTATCCGGGGAGCTCAAAGAGCTCTGTCACCAGGCGGCAGGTGCGGTTGAGCCTGTTTTATGGAAGGAGAAGTCCCATCTGAGGAGGGAAAGACACTGGATCCAGGTTACTGGAGCCAGCGGGACGCTGGGGACAGACTATGGGTTCCCCGTCAAGAGGGACTCTCCCAGGCAGGTGCCAGGGCGTTGCCTGGGCCTTAGTCATCTCTGTTCCCCCATGCCTGTTATAGTACCTGGTCCCTCATAAATGCTCAATAAATGTTCATCAATCAAGGACCTGCCTAACAGAGCCTCCCCAGTCTGCAGACACACCACTCCCCTGCATGGGCCCCGAAGCCAGCAGGTCCCCGGCCTCTGCTGTGCATTTGTGACTCGGTGCTGTGGACACCGGTATGCCTGGGCCGTGCTGGCTGATACAAGGACCCCTAAGTAGTCAGGGTGTGCTGATTTCTTTCTCAGAAGTTTCTTGGCTTGACCAGGGGAGGTGAAGGAGAATCTCTTCTCTTCTCGAGCTCTTTGTTACAAACAAACCTCTTGCAGGATTATCAATGAAAGGCTGGTTTTTGCACATCGTTTTTGAGGGGACCATCCTGTCTGTGAAGTGCAGTGAGCCTGAGTTGAGGGTCAGACTGGTGACAGCGGGCAGAGCACCTGACTTGATTCATGTCTTGGTAACGACACTTCTGGCTGGGCAGGGGCTGGGGCTGCCCCCTCCTACCATGGCCTGGAGCGGCCAGCGAAGATGCCAGGGTGGGGACTTCCCTGGTGGTTCAGTGGTTAAGACTGCACTTCTGCAGGAGGTGCACATTCAGTCCCTGGTCGGGGAACTAATATCCTGCATGCTGCGTGGTGCCGTCAAGAAAAAAAGAAAAGAAAGAAAAAGGGTTTCCTTGGTAGCTCAGTGGTATGGAGTTCGCCTGCCAATGCAGGAGACATGGGTCTTATCCCTGATCAGGGAAGACCCCACATGCTGCGGAGCAACTAAGCCCACGAGCCACAACGATGGAGCCTGCGCTCTAGAGCCTCAGAGTCACAACTATGGAGCCCATGTGCCGCAACTACTGAAGCCCGTGTGCCCTAGAGTCTGAGTTCCACAACAAGAGAAGTCCCTGCAACAAGAAGCCTGCTCACCTCCACTAGAGAGTAGCCCCACTCCTGGCAACTAGAGAAGAACCACCAGCAGCATTGAAAACCCAGAACAGCCAAAAGTAATAGATAAATGAACAAACAAATAAAATGCTTTTTTTTTTTTTCTTAAAAAAAGATGCCCTGAGTAGCAGGGAAAGAGCTCAGGAAGGACAGAAAAACAAGTCCAGCTTTGGCTGTTAGAAATGCCACGCCCCCTTAGTCCTTGGGGCTCCAGGGCCCATTCTGGGGTGGTCACAGCTGTCCCACCCATCAGGACAGAGGTCAGGTCACCAAGGGCCACAAGGCTCCCCAGCCTCAGGCCCAGGAGGGAACGGTCCCTCCAGCCCACGCAGCTGCGGCTGCGGCTTCAGCGGGTCAGGGCGGGGGCTGGGCGCGGCTGGGATGAACCAGGCAGCAGCCGGCAGGGGCAGCGGCCAGGAGCAGGGCCGGAGCCCTCCAAGCCGCCTCTCTGGGGACAGTAATGCTCCATGGGGTCCCTGTGAGGGTTACATGAAATGATCTTTACTTCAGATGAATTTCTTCAAAAAATCATTTGAAATATCAAGCCAGTGAATGCATCTGTGCTACGCGTTTCAGGATAAAGGGAGGGAGGTGAGGCCGCACTCTGTGAGCCTCAATGCGGGTGGCTCATGGATGCCTTCAGAGCACGGCCAGCGACGGCCGGCCATCCCCTCTCCCGGGGCAGCCCGGCCCCGCGCTCTCAGCACTTGGAGACAGACAGAGAAATCTGTGGTCACTTCCATACACACACCAAGACACACACACATACTCACACCCAGGGGGCCCCTGCAGGTCCTGGCCGAACCTCCAACTGCTGTCCAGGTGTAGCCGGAAGTTGTCATGGCCACTTTCTCATGACAGCAGTGGGACAGGGTCCCTCGGGTGGCGGTGGGGATGAAGCAGGGGGGAGCAACAGAATCTAGCAAGGGCTTCCCCTCGGGGGGAGGGTCTGTGGGGTTGCTGGGGTAACAGGGAGGGGGTTGCCCGTTAAAGACTTAGAGCAGGGACCTCCCTGGTGGTCCAGTGGCTAAGGCTCCCCATTTCCAATGCAGCGAGCCCCAGTTCAATCCCTGGTCAGGGAACTAGATCCCACATGCTGTAACAAAAGATCCCACAAGCTGAACTAAGAGTTGATGCAGCCAAGCACTATATTATATATTACATATTACATATTATATATATGGGAGTCATATATATATATGTCAATAGCTATGAGTCATATATATATGACATTTATATGACAGTATATATGTACGATAGTAGTTACAAGTCAAATAAAGTAAGACAGTAGCTATAAGTCACATATGTGACTAGAAATCACCTTGGAAATGCTCAGGTTGGGAGGGTCGCCTAAAGCCGGGTGAGGGGAGACCTACGGAGCCACAGGGAGCCACAGGGAGGCTGGTGGAGCCTCAGGCGTGGAGCGACTGCAGCCTGCACGGCCCACCCACTGAGCCGGGAGTCAGGAACTGGATCCCACCCAGCACCAGAGGACAGGCCTGGTGGCTGTGGGCCCAGTGAGCAGCCAGGCTGACCAGCTGCTCAGAGCTCTGACCTCTGAGCCCCGCTGGCCCACGGCGGGGTGAGCAGGTGGCCAAGGCAGCCTCCGTCTTGCCTCAGATCTGAGGGGGCTCAGGGGCCTCCTGGAGGCCAGGCTTCCCCATCACCTGGCCCTCAGCCTTCGATGGCTCTCAGCCAGAACTGTTCTCTACGTCCATGCCCCACACTGGTGCACCCCGGGGCCAAGAGGTTTGCAGAAAGAGTTCTGCCGCCGAAAAACAAACCAAGCAAACAGAAAGCACAACTGGCCTGGCCAGCTTCCCAGAGCCCGTGTCTCGCCCAGGAGGATGTCCAGGATGGCCAGGCTGACAACGAGGAGCCGGTGGGAGGCCCTTGGACCTGGCCCAGCAGCCCAGGTTCACCTCCCACCTGAGAGGAAGGCCCGGAAAGGGGGCCGCAGCTTGGCTCAGCAGGGCTGGGCAGCCCATGCCCACCTCGGTGATGGGGAAATAGGCCAGGCTGGGCTCAGGGAGGAGAGCAATGGCCGAGACAGGTGAGAAAGGCCTGGGGCCCCTTCTCTGAACCTCAGGCCCCAGTCTGTTCCTTTCTCTCCTCAAATTCTAATAACAAGGACTTTGGCTGAAAGCCCATACGCCCAATGCAGGGAGCTCGGGTTTCATCCCTGGTCAAGGAACTAGATCCCACATACCACAACTAAGAGTTCACATGCCACGACTAAGACCTGGTACAGCCAAATAGATGAATATATAAATATTTTAAAACTTCCAACAACAGGCTCAGCCGTGCTTCCCTCCCGGGTCAGGCCATCCCTGTCGCCGCACCTCGGGGCCGTGACCTCTCCCTGGCCATCGCTCTCACCTTCCCTCTTTCCGCTGACTCTCATCTACTCACACTCACACTGATACACACACACTCACACACACACTCACACACTCCCCCAGATTCGAATCCTTCAAATCCTGATGACAAAGGCGTCTCCTCCAGGAAGTCCCTCTGGACCCCAGGGTGGGCTATGTGCCCCTGCACAGGACCCTGTAAAGTCTGCTGGCTTCATCATGAGCCCTGTGCCCCCCGTCCCCTGCCAGGGACAGGCCAGTGTATGAGGCTTCATCTCTGGGGCTGGCCAGGAGTCACTTGTGGACAGAGTGGGTTGAGTCCAGAGGACCGCCTCGGCCTCTGCCCTGGACACAGCATGCCCAGGGAGAAGCCCTGGGATGGGGCCCATGTAGGGGGGCAGTGAGGGGGCAGGGAAAGCCTCTGGGTGGCTCAGCATGAGGAGAACTCCCAATTCACTGGCTCCCCGGGTTCCCTGGCTTCCTTCCCAAATGGATCCCAGGCGGGGGGCCGAAAAACAAACCAAGCAAACAGAAAGCACAACTGGCCTGGCCAGCTTCCCAGAGCCCGTGTCTCGCCCAGGAGGATGTCCAGGATGGCCAGGCTGACAACGAGGAGCCGGTGGGAGGCCCTTGGACCTGGCCCAGCAGCCCAGGTTCACCTCCCACCTGAGAGGAAGGCCCGGAAAGGGGGCCGCAGCTTGGCTCAGCAGGGCTGGGCAGCCCATGCCCACCTCGGTGATGGGGAAATAGGCCAGGCTGGGCTCAGGGAGGAGAGCAATGGCCGAGACAGGTGAGAAAGGCCTGGGGCCCCTTCTCTGAACCTCAGGCCCCAGTCTGTTCCTTTCTCTCCTCAAATTCTAATAACAAGGACTTTGGCTGAAAGCCCATACGCCCAATGCAGGGAGCTCGGGTTTCATCCCTGGTCAAGGAACTAGATCCCACATACCACAACTAAGAGTTCACATGCCACGACTAAGACCTGGTACAGCCAAATAGATGAATATATAAATATTTTAAAACTTCCAACAACAGGCTCAGCCGTGCTTCCCCCCCGGCTCAGGCCATCCCTGTCGCCGCACCTCGGGGCCGTGACCTCTCCCTGGCCATCGCTCTCACCTTCCCTCTTTCCGCTGACTCTCATCTACTCACACTCACACTGATACACACACACTCACACACACACTCACACACTCCCCCAGATTCGAATCCTTCAAATCCTGATGACAAAGGCGTCTCCTCCAGGAAGTCCCTCTGGACCCCAGGGTGGGCTATGTGCCCCTGCACAGGACCCTGTAAAGTCTGCTGGCTTCATCATGAGCCCTGTGCCCCCCGTCCCCTGCCAGGGACAGGCCAGTGTATGAGGCTTCATCTCTGGGGCTGGCCAGGAGTCACTTGTGGACAGAGTGGGTTGAGTCCAGAGGACCGCCTCGGCCTCTGCCCTGGACACAGCATGCCCAGGGAGAAGCCCTGGGATGGGGCCCATGTAGGGGGGCAGTGAGGGGGCAGGGAAAGCCTCTGGGTGGCTCAGCATGAGGAGAACTCCCAATTCACTGGCTCCCCGGGTTCCCTGGCTTCCTTCCCAAATGGATCCACAGGCGGGCAGGCCTGTCTGAAGTTGAGTGAGATGGTCCAGGAAAACAGACCTGGGGTCTCTGACGAGCACTGACCTTGCAGTTGGCTCTGTATTTCCCTCTCTGTGCAGTTCCTGGGGCTGTGTGACTCTGGGCAGGGTGTGAAGCCTCTCTGTGCTGCAGCGTCTTCACCAGGTAAATCTTTTGTTTTTCCCTTTTTTAGGGTGGAATGTGGATCCCAGCAAGAAGGCTCGGGGTGAGGGGCATTCCTCTGGAGGTGACGCCGCCAGCCACAGAATGCAGCGCCCAGGGCCTGCCCTCTTGCTTTCTGGGAGGACTTCTGGGGGCCGAAAGAGACCGACTCAGCCTTTGCTTTCCTCCAGGGCCTGGACTCACAGCATCTAAGTCCAGATGCTCTGGCCGGGGTTGGCCATTGGAGTGGGGAAGGGCTCAGTACTGCCTTACTTTAAGTGAACACACTGAACAGAAAAATCCAAGGGGGCCTGAAAGGCAATGTTCAGAGTGTTCCCTCATTCTATGAAAGGACCTTTATTTTATAAAGTTTCCCAATTAAATTCCATTAAAAATGGTCCCTTCCTGGTTGTGGGGACGGGAGAGCGAGTCAGTCAGCCTGATGTGATCTCCCAAGGGAGGGACCCGCACGGCCGGGAGTGATAAGGGATTGAGACCGGGAGTCCGGCTGGAAGGCCTGGGACAACCTCTGGAGAAAGGGCAGCAGTGTGGAGGTGGGGTGGGTGGAGGGGTGGCTGCCGAGGGAGGGCCCAGGTCCTGTGCATCTGCCCCAGGCCAGATGTACCTCCACCCTGTAAAGTCTGCTGGCTTCATCATGAGCCCTGTGCCCCGTCCCCTGCCAGGGACAGGCCAGTGTGAGGCTTCATCTCTGGGGCTGGCCAGGAGTCACTTGTGGACAGAGTGGGTTGAGTCCAGAGGACCGCCTCGGCCTCTGCCCTGGACACAGCATGCCCAGGGAGAAGCCCTGGGATGGGGCCCATGTAGGGGGGCAGTGAGGGGGCAGGGAAAGCCTCTGGGTGGCTCAGCATGAGGAGAACTCCCAATTCACTGGCTCCCCGGGTTCCCTGGCTTCCTTCCCAAATGG
Source organism: Tragulus kanchil (assembly GCA_022376925.1). Classification (NCBI taxonomy): domain Eukaryota; kingdom Metazoa; phylum Chordata; class Mammalia; order Artiodactyla; family Tragulidae; genus Tragulus; species Tragulus kanchil. The sequence goes on along the minus strand of JAIOJX010000004.1, from coordinate 179,421,213 downwards.
ATCCACAGGCGGGCAGGCCTGTCTGAAGTTGAGTGAGATGGTCCAGGAAAACAGACCTGGGGTCTCTGACGAGCACTGACCTTGCAGTTGGCTCTGTATTTCCCTCTCTGTGCAGTTCCTGGGGCTGTGTGACTCTGGGCAGGGTGTGAAGCCTCTCTGTGCTGCAGCGTCTTCACCAGGTAAATCTTTTGTTTTTCCCTTTTTTAGGGTGGAATGTGGATCCCAGCAAGAAGGCTCGGGGTGAGGGGCATTCCTCTGGAGGTGACGCCGCCAGCCACAGAATGCAGCGCCCAGGGCCTGCCCTCTTGCTTTCTGGGAGGACTTCTGGGGGCCGAAAGAGACCGACTCAGCCTTTGCTTTCCTCCAGGGCCTGGACTCACAGCATCTAAGTCCAGATGCTCTGGCCGGGGTTGGCCATTGGAGTGGGGAAGGGCTCAGTACTGCCTTACTTTAAGTGAACACACTGAACAGAAAAATCCAAGGGGGCCTGAAAGGCAATGTTCAGAGTGTTCCCTCATTCTATGAAAGGACCTTTATTTTATAAAGTTTCCCAATTAAATTCCATTAAAAATGGTCCCTTCCCTGGTTGTGGGGACGGGAGAGCGAGTCAGTCAGCCTGATGTGATCTCCCAAGGGAGGGGGACCCGCACGGGCCGGGAGTGATAAGGGATTGAGACCGGGGAGTCCGGCTGGAAGGCCTGGGACAACCCTCTGGAGAAAGGGGCAGCAGTGTGGAGGTGGGGTGGGTGGAGGGGGGGTGGCTGCCGAGGGAGGGCCCAGGTCCTGTGCATCTGCCCCAGGCCAGATGTACCTCCAGCTTCATGAGCACCTGCACCTTCAGCCTCAAGGCAGCAGCCCAGCAAGGTGGGGGCTGTGGAGCAAAGTTACGGGAGGAGCGTGGGGTTCAGAGTGTGAAGTGGAGGTGCTGGGGCCTGGCTGAACCATAACTTCAGTGACAGTGGGGACCCGTCCCTGGCGGGTGGCTGCCTCCCTACCCATGCAGTCGAGGCACACAGCTGGGGCTCAGTACATGTTTCTGAGTAAAGAGCTGAAGGAAGTCAGGTCTGACGGACTCAAGGCCACCTCATCTTTTCCCACGTGGGCCTGATGGACCTGAGGAGGTGGCTGTGGCCCCCCAGGCCTGGGAGGAGGGCAGGGTGTGGGCAGAGCCTGGCCAGCCCTCCCAGGGCCCTCCTGCGGTCTCCAAGCGGCCAGTCGCTAGTGAGCCTGTTATGCGCACATGTGGCCACGAGAGGTCGCCCTGCACCGTCGGCCGCCGTGAATCCAGCCTCCCAGAGGACCCCTAGCGGTGGAGAAAGGAACTCGCCGTGGAGAAAGGATGTGTCCGGAGAAGGGCTGGAGAACTGACCCTGTCGGGAGGGTCCGCCTAGGGGCCCTGCAGTAGGAGCCCTTGGGGGCACAGAGGAGGAAATGCGCCCAGGGCGGGTTGGCTGGCCCTGGGGACATGCAGCTAGTCCACAGGAGAGCCCAGAGGTCCCCTCCCGGGTCCTCATCTTACGGATTTGAAGAGGGCCTCCTGTTGTTGGCGGTGCTTTGCCTGGGTGTCTCCAGGCTTCTGGGCTGCAAGGTGGAGACGGGGTCAGGGAGGGCTGGGCTGGCGGGCGGGGAGGATAGGTGGGGTCACGGGGTGCACTTGGGGGTGCCCAAGGCCATGGCCCGCTTGGTAGCCGTCCCCTCCTCTGAGCCAGTCCCGCTGGTCATACTGGGGGTACGACTCATCTCCACTGATGTGGGAGCATCGCTGGGTGAGGGAGGTGCCTGGGGCGATCTGGCTTGGGGGTTCTGTCCCCTTGGCTTGGTACTCGTTGACCCTAAAACCCCATGCCTGAGGGGCAGAGCTGACCCTGGATGGGTCTGGCAGAGCTGGGGGCTTCGGCAGGGGGGTCTGCCTAAAGCACTCCTGCGCACGCTCCAGCTTCCCTGAGCTCGGCCTGCCCAGCATTCTCCAGGAGCCCCTTAGAGTTCATCTCCCCTAGACTGTGTCCCCAAGGGGAGGGACCGCCGTGGGCCCTCTTTCCTCCGCAAAGGGCCTGGCTCCTCCAGAGCTTCTTAAGCACCTGCTGCGTGATGGCTGGAAAGAGCGTCGGGTCAGCAGGCAATAGGCCAGCCTGGGCCACAGGGTCCAAGCTGATGCTTCCCTTGGCAATGACGAGGCTCTGGCAGAGGCTTTAATGACTGTCGCTCAACCCCGACCCCCTTTCCTGTTTATACTCCGTTCACTGAATCCTCCCCCTGACCTCCCGGGTAGGCAGGCAAGGACTTCACCCCGTTTCATCCATAACGACGATGCGGCTCAGTAGAAGGGACTTACGTAAGGCCATCCGGCCCGTAAGTGGTGGGGCTGGTGTTGGAACTCAGGGCTGAAGGCGACCCCAGTGTTCTAGGTGCTCCCTAGAAAGCTTTTTCAGCCTTAGAAGCCAACCGGTGCTGCTTCTGAGACTTTATATTTTCTTAGGAATCAACTCAAAGTGAGGGGTGACTTTCGGAGCCCCAAATAAACTTGAGGCCTCCTGTGAGGGCCCTGGAAATTTGGCTGAGGGTGTCAGAAATCAAGGGACACCCCTAGTCCAGCCGTCACTAGCTTGCCTCACGTGCCCTGTTGCTCTGATCTTCCTGGAGACTTTTCTACTAATTTATTGCCCATCTTCCATCCAGTTAGCTATCCATTATTCATCCAGCCAGCCAGCCATCATCCACCCATCCATCATCCATCATCCACCCGTCATCCACCCACCATTCCTCTAACTGTCCTCATTCACTCGCTCGCTAGTCCCAGGCCATCTTTGATACCTATCAGCTCCCAGGCTGGAGAGGGAAGACACAGCCTCCACCAAGTCAATACAGTGTAGCAGGTGTGGATACCATGATGAGGCACAGTGGGGACACAAAGTGACCTGGAGTGGCCAGGGAGGAGGAGCCCAGAGGGGTAAGCTCCAGGGCACGGGGCCAGGACTCACCGAAGGCCATGGGCACTAAGCCCAGCGCTCGGACCTCTCCGGGAGTCTGCCTGCCACGGGACGGCCACTCTGCGTCTTCGATCTCAAGTTTTCTCACCTGCAAAATAGGGCTCCCGGCTCCTGCCCTGCCTCCTCCCGGGGTCACTGCGGGGCACCAAGGGGACGGTGGCCAGGAAGGTGGCCAAGCAGGTGGAGTCCTAGAGGAGCTGGCGACACCCTTGCCACATTTCTGAGGCCATGGGTGTGCAGAGGAGAGACCTCAGGCCCAGGCCAGCCCTTCCTCCCAGCACATCCCAAGTTCTGGTTTCCTCACTGTTAGGGCAGAGACTCTCGTGGAATCTACCCTGCTCTCTTCGCTGGAAGTTACAGCATGAGAGTGCTTGGCGACGGCCGAGTCCTCACAAGGACCTGCTAGCGGGACGGTCCTTCCCAGCTCAGGATGGAAGGACGAGGTCTGGGCCCGGCCGTTCAGGGTCCTCAGTCACTGGACGTGTGTGTGCTCACCCTGCCTCTCATGCGCTGACCCTGCAGAGCCGAGGCGCCAACAGGGCCTTGGAGGCAACTACCTACCTGCCCCGCTGAGCCCAAGCTTCCAGACTCCCAAGCCTCCCAGGGGAAGGCGGGGCCCTAGGGCAGCAGATGCCTCCCCAGACTGGCCCTGACCCTCGTCCCTGATCAGCACCTCCTGCCTTCAGGCATGGCCACCTTCCTGGCCACCGTCCCCTTGGTGCCCCGCAGTGACCCCGGGAGGAGGCAGGGCAGGAGCCGGGAGCCCTATTTTGCAGGTGAGAAAACAGGATCTGAGACGCAGAGTGGCCGTCCCGTGGCAGGCAGAACCCCGGAGAGGTCTGAGCGCTGGGCTTAGTGCCCTGTGGGCCTTCGGTGAATCCTGGCCCTGTGACCTAACCCCTCTGGACTCGATGCCTCATCTGTGAAAGGGGTGCCGGCAGGATCTCCCTCGCAGGGTCGACACACCGGCTAAATGAGACAGTTTGGAAAACGCTTAGCGCGGAACCTGGTACGCTTGGGACACCTGACAGTTTGGAAATATTGAGAGTAGGGATTCAGCTCCTCTGCCTCCTAAGCTTGCTCCCTCTCTACCCGCCCCCGCCCCGCCTTCCTAAGGACTGAAGACAGCAGCTGGCAGTGGGAGGTGGTTACTTTAAATATGAGATGAGGAGAACAAAAGGAAAATAGAACAGGCTGATGGCTGGTAACTAAAAGTGAACAGTTCCCCTCCCAGACTTGGGGGAGGACCCAAAGGACACCCTTGATGTTCCCGCTCCCTGTTCTCCAGGCGCTAAGAAGCCCTGCTTCGCCGCAGCTTGGTCAGTCCTGCTGGGGGAGGGGGGTCGCTGGCCTGGGACCCACCGCCCCCGGGGACACCGCCTGCCTGCCCACCCGTAGGCTCTGTGCTCGGAGAGGCAGGAAGTAGGCTAAGCGGGCTGCTGGAGCTTCTGTGCATCGCTTCCCAGACATCATTAGCTATTCACCAGAAGATTCCTCCACAGGCCCACTGCCAGCTACAAAGGCCGCCCGCCCCCTGGCAGCGTGCCCACCGCCCTGGTTGCGGTGGAGCCCCGTCACCAAGCCCCTGCGCTCCATCTTCTCACACTGACTGCCTCGGCGCCCCTCGCCCCGCGCCCACCCCAGCTCTGATGAGGCCTGAGGTTCCAGAGTCTGTGCAGGCCCCTTCTGGGGAGACCCGTGTTTGGTTCTCTCATCTGGCTGCTCTCCCAGGCGGCGGGGACTGGGTGCGTCGCTGCTGCCCCCGCACAGATGGCCCTGGAGGGGCCTGGCCTGGCGGCGGCTGCAGGGCTGTGGTCACTAAGTGAATGCCTGGGCTGCAGTGGTCTGCGCAGGGGGAGGTGGGGTCCGGTGGCCAGCGGGAGGGAGAGGCTGGCCGGAGGTGCTGTCATGCCCTGGGGCCCCAGCTCTCTGCCAGTCGGGAGGTAAAGGGCAGGCCTGTGAACGCAGCTGGTGCCCGGGTGAGCAGGGCTGGCGAGGTTGGCAGGCGGGGGTCTAAGTCCCAGCTGGAGTTGCTTCCCAGCTGGGACCCAGGCAAGATCTCTAACCTCACCCAGCCTCAGTTTCTTCATCTGTCAATGGGGACAGTGAGGACCATCTTGGAGGTCTGTTGAGGATACAGGACATCACAGTCCTAGAGGAGCGAGCCCAGCAGCTGCCAAGTGGGCGGCACTCAGCGGCCGGAGGTGTCCTTGTCCTCAACCTCAGCAACCCCTCACCCCCAGCCCCCTTTTCCTCCCTCTCGCCCTCCTGGGAACTCCACTCGCAAACCCTCCACCGCCCTCCACGCCACCTCCCCACCTCCCCGGGCACTGCTGTTCCAAACATCCTGCGCACCCTCGCCTGAGGGTGAACCCCCATCCCATCCCTCCCCCGGAAATGCCACAGCCTGGTTCAGCGCCACCTCCTCTGTGACACCTTCCCCAGTGCCCTGGGCACTGACAGCTGTTCCTCTTCCCTGAACCCACATTCCTCTCAACCCCGTCTTCCCTCTCCCCTACCAGATCACTTATGGATAAATGCGTCCCGCTCTTCCATCCCCGGGTCTGCCCTCCTTAAGGGACTGCCAGCCATCGGCTGCCAAGGCTGGTGTGCTCCGGCACGTTGCTCAGGGTCAGGACCCCTCCTTTTCAGTCCGTGTCAGCAAATGCTTGTGAATCTCTAGCCACGAGCAGGGAGGGGCCTGTGAGGACAGTCAGGGTGACCACAGCTGGCACGGATCCCAGGGGAACAGGGAAGGAACGCCACCGAGGTCAAGAGAAGAAACACAGCCGCCCTGGCCCGGGGGCCCGCCGGACAGGGAGCCCACCGCCCTCCGGGAGCAGGAAGGGGCGGTGGGCGAGGAGGGGTCCGCCTCAGCGGGCAGGAGGGGCGGGACAGTGCTGACTCCGCCCTGTCCTGGGGCAGCTGGGTGTCAGGTAGGCCCGGCTCCAGCTGGGGAGAGCACACCCAGCACACAGGAGCACCGCTGCTCAGGGGCAGGCCTGCGCCTCAGCAACCTCAGGTACTCGGGGCTTATCTCTACCTGACAAAGCCCTGGAGGCTCAGAGAGGCTGGGGAGAGCAGCGGGGGCCTGAGCCAGTCTGCCCGCTTCAGAGCCTGAACCCCGGCTGCTGCCCTACTACCTGGGACGCAGGCTGAGCCTGGCTCGCTTTTTGGCACCTACGTGTGGCAGATTAGAGGTGAGAACAGCTGCCAAACTGGCTGTTAATAAACTGTAGCTATTCCAGGCTTCAGCGCCCCTCCTTGGCTTCCCATCTGCGGGCCTCGTCAGCCGCCCCCGCTCCCCTGCCTCCAGCAGCACCTGGTGTGGTCCAGGGCTCCGGTCAGTGAAGGGCCAAGGTCAAGGAGCTGCACCTCCCACCCACCCCCTACCCTACAAGTCCCAGAAGGCCGGAACCCACGCCACAGCCAGGTCTGGATGACCAGCCTCGGGCCAGTGACCCTGACTTCTCCCCTTGTCTTCCGCCCCCTGCACCTCGCTCAGACTGCACCCCCAGCCCCCAGCAGCGACCCGCGGGCACTTGTGAAGTTCGCAAGTGGCTCGCCACGCTCCTCTCTGCTCAGACGCCGGGGGCTCTGAGTGGAAGGCAGCAGAGGGATGGCATGCCGTCCAGCAGAGCCGCCGGCAGATCCCGTGGCAATGGCCTCAGGAGGCCGTGACCCGGCCAGGGGCCAGGGCTGCCAGGCCTGGGTGTCCGGGTCGGCCACCTCAGGAGGGGAAGGTAGGCAGGGGAGGAGGCAGCTTGGCCCAGCTCTGCCCAGACCCGGCAGTTTCAGGCGTGAAACTCAGGCTCCAGGGCCAGTTCCTGGGCCGCGAGGGCTTCTCGCGTCTGCAGCGGGGCCCCGCACCTCACGCCACTTCCCCCTCCAGTCTCGCGGCCTGGAGCTCCTCGTCCCTGGGGAAATCCCACTCTCCCTGAGGGCTGGCTTTCAGGGCCCACCCCGCCAGCGGAGGAGTGAGGAGCATGCCCTGTCCTCTCTTTTTTAAAAAATGTGTCAATTGATTTGTTGGCTGCTCTGAATCTTGTCGCTGCGTGCGGGCTTTCTCTAGCTGTGGAGAGCAGCGGGTTACTCTGTAGCTGCAGTGTGCGGGCTTCTCACCGGGGGGCTTCTCTTGTTGCAGAGCACGGGCCCCACAGCGTGCATGCTCCGTAGTTGCGGTGCCCGGGCTCAGCTGCCCCGCAGCGTTTAGGACCTTCCTAGACCAGGGACTGAACCCGTGTCCCCTGCACTGGCACAGAGTCTTCACCGCTGGACCACCAGGGAAGTCCCCGTCCCTTTAGCTCATCACTTTCCACATCCAGCTGAAACAAATGGGTCCAGGTGTCCCTGCTCGACAGTCCGTGAGCTCACTGAGGGCAGCGGCTGCAGCTTCTGCCTTCGTGTCTCCCTCCAGGGCCCGGCCCTCAGTGCCGCCGGACCAGCATCGCTGAACTGAACTCCATTACGTGCGGCGGCACATGCCAGGGGCTCGGGCTGGCCACCAGGGTGGCCTGGCCAGTGTCCACGAGGCCCCGCCCAACTGCACTCGGTCCCACCCGTGATGGAAGGGGAGGACCAGGGCCCGGGCACAGGGCTGCCGGCCCGCTCTCCGGGTTCCGGGAGCCCGGCACAGCCTGAGGACACTGAGCGTGGTGTTCCCCCAAGCTCAAGAGGCTGTGGATCAAGGTCAGTTTTTGGTTCTTTTAATTGCAAAAACCAAGACACTTCTATAAATAAGACCGCTGTGTAAAATAGGATTCACCCTTCTACTAAAACCCTTCTCCCCACGCTCAAAAAGAAGATAGAAAACCCAGCAGAGATAACGAGTACAAATCAGCATGCGGTCCCTGATGAGAAGTGAGTGGCAGGCCAGGCTTCCCTGCGGAATCGGGCCTCGCGGTGAGGGCGCTCCTGGCCCAGGCGTCTCACCGGAGGTCAGTGACACTTTGAGAAACTGCACGGCGGCGGTTTCCGCACCCTAGCCACTGGTTACCAACTGCACACGTGGAGGCAAGGGGAGGGAGGGACGGGGCGGAGGGGACAGGCCGCTTGGCCCTTACGCCAAAGCCGGGGGCGGTGCAGCTGCCGGCCGACGAGACGCAGCGGCCTGTCCAGCCCAGGGCCGGGGGAAAGGGGCTTCTGGGGTGGGGATGGGGGTCACCACTTCTCCAGAAGACAAGGAGAGATGCCAGCAGTGACTCCGGAGAGGGGGCTTCCTCGAGACCACCTGCCCACGGCCGGGAGAGACCAGGACGGCGGAGGCCTGCCCACAGGGCTGGGCGTGGGAACATGCCATCTCTCCCGCTCCTTCTACCCTGTCTCGTCTCCCCGCCTCCCCTCCGCGCCTCACACCGGGGCACTCAGCGTGAGACGGCTGCGGGCCTGGGGACAGCGATGTCAGCGGATTCACACACTGGGCGCAGCTCAGGACGTGGCACACAGGACGACAGGGACGCCCCCAGCTCTCCTCTGGAGAATCAGGACCTGCCCCGCACTGCCCCCCTCCCGAGGGACCACGGGGGACAGGCCTGCGGGGGGGCGGGCGCGGGGGGTGGTGTCAGGAGCACTTCCAGACACACACAGCCAGGGTCCCCCCGAAGTACAGGTAGAGGAGGTTCTTCACCTCGTGCGTGATCTCAAAGCCGAAGCCTTCGCCGATCACCACGTGCCAGGAGGAGCCGAACTTCTTGTCCATGGTCTCTTTGATCATCTTGGCCGCGCTCTGGAACCAAGAGCACACGCGTCAGCGGGGCGCGTCGGGGAGGGGACGTCTTAGCGTGAGGAAGGCCTGTAGCCTGATGGCTGCTGTTCTGCTCTGGGACCTTCAGACAGGGTCTCCACGCCCTCCTGCAGGGGCAGCCACACAGCCACAGAAACCCAGACGCTACCTCACCCGGCAGAAGCCACTGGCGAGGCGGCAGGGCTCCGGGCTGGAGCCTGGGCTATGCCCGCGGAGCCCGCGTCCACAAGGCTGCTCTCGCCCTAAACGAGCCTGCTCCCTGAGCGCATGCCGCAGCCGGAGTGATCACCCGGTCACGGTGAGGTGCCAGGGAGCCCAAAGGCCTTTCCCTGACGGGGTGGGTAGGCTCTGGAAGAGAAGCTGGCCTGCCTCCCTCGGCGACGGCAGGGGCCCCCGTCCGGGCCAGGTGCGCTCTTTCGGGAGGCCTTGGGAGGGGCGGATGCCCGGCCTCTGGGGTGAGCCCCAGGCGCAGGCGCTCTGCTGTGCACCGGCCGCGCCCCCCACCCAGCCCGGTGCCGCACCCACATCATCCCAGCGTGTGTCTCCTCACAAACACCCTGCAGGAAGGCAGCCTCCTCGCCCCCAGGCACAGACCAGGCGATGAGAAGTGGCCCGTCCGAGGGAGGCTAAAGAACTAGGGAGGGCTGGGGACTTCAGCGTGGGCCTGCCTGGCCCGAAGAAGGGACGCGCACTGGCCAGGATCTGCCTCAGCACCCCACCCCGGCTGCCACGACACCGGCTTCCTTCTCGCTCACCGCCAGGCGGACAGATGCACTCCTGTCGATGCCTACGTGTCATATCGCCAGCACCCAGGCCAGTGCCTGAATCAGGGATGGTGCTTACTATCTTTTCGAATGGATGGATGGATACATGAGTGAATGCCTGGGCGGGCCTGTTCTCCACTGGGACGGAGCCAAGGGGAAAGGTACCTATTTAGCGGCCCACCTAAGATGAGGAACACGGGCAGGGGTGTCACAGAAAGCCCCTGGTTGTTCTCCGTCTCGGGCTGGACGTGAGCACCGGCTCACTGCCTGAGACCAGAGCCAGCCTCTCCCCTCCCCGGCCTTCCCCACACTGTGAATGCTTCCAAGGAGGGTCTGGCCCGGCCCCAGCAGCACTCTCTGTGGCTGGCTGTGGGGACGGGGGCCACAAGGGTCACCAAAGCCGCTAGGGGCTGCCTGACTGATGGCAATACCTCGTTGTTGTTGGAGAATTTCTCACAGGCCGTGACACACAGCTCCATGGTCTCCACTCGCATCTCCTCTGGCATGTCCGAGTGCTGGAGACAGGGCAAGGACAAACAGAGAGAGCCTTAGCCTGTGACCCGCCTTCTGGGCTGGCCTCTGACCCAGGCTTAAGGCACGGGCAGGGCCCAGAGAGATGATCCAGCTCCTGATCGGAATCAAGCAAAGCCTCGTGGGCCCCCGTGTAACCAACACATCCCAGCGACAGACGGGGCAAGGCGGCTGGCCCAGGCAGGAGCATGCCAGCCACGGAAACGGTTCACCAGTAGCCTCAGCACAGGGCTGACTTGCCCAGCAGCCTGAAGGGATGGTGCAGCCACTGGAGGGCCCCAGCTTTCCACCTGCCCCTCGGGGTGCCCGCCTTCTCCGGACTCTGTCTCCACCCTCGCCTCTCCTCCAGCTCCTGCTCTCCAGGGACCCCGCCCTGCCCTGTGAAGTCTGGTATCCTCCATGCAGGCAGGGTCCCCACGCGTTCATCCTCAGCTTTAACTTCTTTTGGGGGCTCCAGATTCCTATATCCAGCTGCCTACTTGCCAAGCTCAGATGTCTGAAAGACAACACTTGATGTTTCCCACAAACCTAGTCCTCCGTCTTCTCTCCCACGCTCAGGACAAAACAAACCCTGGCAGTCGCCCTTGGCCGCGTTTCCCTCATCCTCGGCATCCAGTGCACCGTGAACTCTATTGCTCTACCGTTAACATCCGGCTAGACCCCTACCCATGTCTCGCCACCTCCGCTATGTGACCTGGACCCAGCCACCTTCTCTCTCTCTCGAGCTCTGCAGCAGCCGCCGGACGGTCTCCCCACTTCCTCTAGGGTTCCCTAAAACCCATTCTCCTCCCAACAGCTGAAGGGATTTTTTAGAAACATTAAGCAGATCGTGATGCGCCTACTCCTTGGCTAGAAGCTCTCCACTGCTCCCCTATGAACTCAGGATGGGACCCCCATCTCTCACTGTGGCCCCCAGGCCTGGGAGGCTGGCCCAGTGGTCACGTCGGCCCCCAGTCCTGCGCCCCTCCCTCGGCACTCTGCTGCAGCTGCACTGGCCTTCTTCGGCACCTGCCCTGGCTCTCGGTGCCTGCTGCCGCCCCGGCCTCAGGGGTTCTCCTCTGCACCCTCACCAGGCTGCCCCCGGGGCCGGGGCCGAGACGCCTTTCCAGAAGTCAAGCCTCACTCGCCAGCTCCTTACAACTGCTCTCTTTTTCTTCATAGCACTCGTTCCCTGAAATTAGGTTCTTTCAACCTTTTTTTCACATGGGCCAGGCCTTTGTCTTGTTCACTCCTATATCCACAGTGCCTAGAACAGTGCCCGAGTATAGTAGGTGGCCCAAATCATTGCCAGATGGATGGATGGATGGATGAAAGAATGAACCACTGCTGACCCCCTCGGTCTGTAGGTCTGGCCAGCGGAGCCCATCTGAACTTCCTCCCAATGCCATCCTGCAGGGGACCAGCTCCCCCTGCCGCTCCGTCTGAGGCTCCTGGGCTCTGCTGGTCACCGGCCTCCCTCCTCCGGGGCTTACCCTGACCAGAGGGAAGGTCTGCAGTCGTTTATAATCAGCCTCATCTTTCTTCCCTTCTGTTTCTCCCATGATCTTTCCACTCTGACCAGGGAGAGAGTGATGCTTTCAGGAGGTGCTGGGACTGGTAATTAAGACACACCCAGATGGTGCAGGAAGCTGGCCCTGCCGGCTCGGTGGCAGCAGAAAATGCCTTTCCCCAAGGGGTGCTGTAGAAAACAGGAAAAACCAGGAGAAAGAGTTGGCTTGAAAACTGTACATCACAAATTAGAAATGCCTCAGTAACAATCTGACACCTCCCCGTCTCAACTCCTCCATATCCTTTTCCAAATGGCCAGCAAGTCTGGAGACGGGAGGATGAGTCAACACGAGATGCTGGGACCCAATTAAGAACACGCTGGTACACTGCCGCAAGCCCACACTGTCATCATCAAGACAAATACTGACTGCAGGCCAGGCCGAGGGCGGAGCCTGGAGCTCCAATTAACGAATGCAGCTTCTCTGCTAGGCCACTATGTACGCCACCCCTGCTTCCTGGCAGACGTGGTCAGGAAGCGAAATGTCGGGTCATGCTCAACAGTTCTGGGCTTATGGCAAGCAGGTGCCTCTTCTCGCAGGTCCTGGCTCCGACGGAGGAACTGACCGTGATGCTCTGTGCCCTCCTTGGCATGCCAGGCAGCCCGGCTCTTCCCGTCCACTCTCTCAGGCCACCCTGTCCTGTCCAGCTGGCCCAGGATCTGGGAGGCTCGGGCCTTAGTACTGGTCCTTCTGCTCACTAGCTGGATGGCTTTGGGCCTCAAATTCCTCATCTGTAACACCAAGGTGGTCATGTGTACCTCGAGGGGCTGTTATCAGAATCAAATGAGATGATGCTCACCAGGCTTGCAGGAGGCACTCAATAATCTGTCCTTTCCTCCCTCTGGTTCCTGGGGGACTCACACAAGGATGTGAAGGAAAAGTCATAAAGCCTAATGAATATGTGTAGATTTCTTTTTTTCTTTCCAAATCTGTGTTATGGAAAAACAGATGGGGCTTCTCCTAAAGAGATGGGCCTGGATCCTAAATGACTGGAAGGAGTGCTAGAAATCCTGGCATTTCTCTTTATCCTACAATTAAAATTCTCCTATAATTTAAAGACCTTTTCATTTCAGAAGCATGACACATGAATACAAACTACCATATTGTGAAGCCCTTCTTGGACAAACGAGTATCCGTGATGGCTCGGCAGTCAAGAATTTGCCTGCAACACAGGAAAGTTTGGTTTGATCCCTGAGTTGGTACGATCCCCTGGAGAAAGAAGTAGCAACCCATTCCAGTATTCTTGAATGGGAAATCCCACAGAGGAGCCTGGCAGGCTACAGTCCACGGGGTTGAAGACAGTCAGGTAGGACCAAGCCCACACACAAAGACAGACAAATAATGTCAGACTATTCCAGCATTGCTCACATTTCCAAATAAATTTACTTTCATTGCAGTCACCGAACCCTGAAGATGCCTGACGTGGTGACTAAGAGGTAAGTGATGATGGGTGACGCTGCTTCGGGCGCTCCACGTGTTTCCTCGGCCCGCCCACCACCCACCCACAAGCTGGGGCCTGCGCATGGAGCCATCGCCACCCTGAGGGTCACTCAGCTACCGTGCGGCAGAGCTGGGGCTGGCCCGGGCACTGCCTCCAGCACAGGCGCTCCGAGCCCTCTTCACACCACAGGGCCTCCGCGCAGCCAGGACGTGCGGCGGGCGCCCCCACACCTGCCCTCTGGGGTGTGCCCGCTAGCTCGGCTCCCATGATCCCCGCCGTGAGGGGAATGTTCGATCTTCCCTTTCAGTGTCTTCTGTTCCAATGCTCCCTGGACCTTGTTGGTCCAGTCTGGAGCTTTCTGTGTGCTTTTTCTGGGCGGTGCCCTCAGGTTTACCCCACTCTCTGGTGCTCCAGAAATCCTCGGCACTAGCTACTCTGTGTGGTCGGCCCCCGCGAGCGAGGCTGGCAGCCTGGCTTGCTGACCCCCAGCCCGCCCACGTGGGTGTGCTCTGGTTTCCCACTGACAGATGGCTCCTCTTACCTCATCATTCTGGGTGTTTGTACCACCCGGATACTTGCAGCTTCTGTTTGTCTCTACATAAAAGCTGGCAAATGACCAAGCGCCATCTCACTGTACTTTCTGCTTAAGTTTCTTATTTCACAGAAGCCAGTGAATCATCTGGTCCCTTCTCGTTACTATAAAGGCCCTATTCCACACTGCACTCCTCTTTGTCTCTGATGAAAGCCACTTTCTTGCCTCCTCCCTCGCATCAAGGGGTGACGAAGGTGGGGGCCGGCCTGATGGTAAAGGAACGATAACCGTGAGCTTTGACTGTTGAGCTTCAAGTGGGAGCAGCGGACTTGTGCTCCCCCCCAGAAAGAAGTAGCAACCCATTCCAGTATTCTTGAATGGGAAATCCCACAGAGGAGCCTGGCAGGCTACAGTCCACGGGGTTGAAGACAGTCAGGTAGGACCAAGCCCACACACAAAGACAGACAAATAATGTCAGACTATTCCAGCATTGCTCACATTTCCAAATAAATTTACTTTCATTGCAGTCACCGAACCCTGAAGATGCCTGACGTGGTGACTAAGAGGTAAGTGATGATGGGTGACGCTGCTTCGGGCGCTCCACGTGTTTCCTCGGCCCGCCCACCACCCACCCACAAGCTGGGGCCTGCGCATGGAGCCATCGCCACCCTGAGGGTCACTCAGCTACCGTGCGGCAGAGCTGGGGCTGGCCCGGCACTGCCTCCAGCACAGGCGCTCCGAGCCCTCTTCACACCACAGGGCCTCCGCGCAGCCAGGACGTGCGGCGGGCGCCCCCACACCTGCCCTCTGGGGTGTGCCCGCTAGCTCGGCTCCCATGATCCCCGCCGTGAGGGGAATGTTCGATCTTCCCTTTCAGTGTCTTCTGTTCCAATGCTCCCTGGACCTTGTTGGTCCAGTCTGGAGCTTTCTGTGTGCTTTTTCTGGGCGGTGCCCTCAGGTTTACCCCACTCTCTGGTGCTCCAGAAATCCTCGGCACTAGCTACTCTGTGTGGTCGGCCCCCGCGAGCGAGGCTGGCAGCCTGGCTTGCTGACCCCCAGCCCGCCCACGTGGGTGTGCTCTGGTTTCCCACTGACAGATGGCTCCTCTTACCTCATCATTCTGGGTGTTTGTACCACCCGGATACTTGCAGCTTCTGTTTGTCTCTACATAAAAGCTGGCAAATGACCAAGCGCCATCTCACTGTACTTTCTGCTTAAGTTTCTTATTTCACAGAAGCCAGTGAATCATCTGGTCCCTTCTCGTTACTATAAAGGCCCTATTCCACACTGCACTCCTCTTTGTCTCTGATGAAAGCCACTTTCTTGCCTCCTCCCTCGCATCAAGGGGTGACGAAGGTGGGGGCCGGCCTGATGGTAAAGGAACGATAACCGTGAGCTTTGACTGTCTCCTGAGAGCTTCAAGTGGGAGCAGCGGACGACGTGGAGGCACCTGCTCAGGCCCCTTCCACCCGCCTGGTTCAGCGGGATTCACTGCAGCCTCTGGGCTCATGTCAAGCGCCAGGGTGGAGGCGAGTGCAGAGTCAACCACGCTCACGACGGCCCTCGGGGAGCCCAAGGTCTGTGACCACTGCCTGGACTTGGCTTCAGCACATGGAATCCTGATGAAATGAGACTTCAGAGGTGTTACCAAAGCTCGCCCTTCAGAAACAAAGTGGAAAAGCCACCCAGAGGGTTTTGGGGGGGGGGGGGGGGGGGGTCATCCCCTGATAGGGAAGGTACAAGACCATGAGGTGGAGCGTCGAGCCTGGAGGGCCAGCTCTAAAACTGGAATCGGTTCTGCCCTCGTCCCTGCTGTGCAGCCTGGGGCAAGCAGCTGAACCTCCTGAGCCTTGGGGTCCTCCTCTGGGAAGCAGGACAATCCCGCCTCCTCACCCTCAGGGAGCTTGGTGAGCACCAAGCACGTGCACGCCAGCGTCTGGGAAGCGGGGCTCGCCGCTCCCAGCACCGCGCCGCCCTGACCACCACCACGTCATCAGCCGGGCTTCCTCCACACCACTCAGCGCGCTCATTCAGGCTCATGACCGCAAACGACTCTTTCTAACCTCCACACACACTTCTCGAATGAAAAGGAACAGTTATAGATGCTGCATCCCCAAACACAGAAAGCAAGGAGAATTTCTATGACGCTGTCACATAGAGGACAGCTATATGTGCTCTGGTTTCCCACGACGATGTTACCTCATCATTCTGGGTGTTTGTACCACCCGGATACTTGCAGCTTCTGTTTGTCTCTACATAAAAGCTGGCAAATGACCAAGCGCCATCTCACTGTACTTTCTGCTTAAGTTTCTTATTTCACAGAAGCCAGTGAATCATCTGGTCCCTTCTCGTTACTATAAAGGCCCTATTCCACACTGCACTCCTCTTTGTCTCTGATGAAAGCCACTTTCTTGCCTCCTCCCTCGCATCAAGGGGTGACGAAGGTGGGGGCCGGCCTGATGGTAAAGGAACGATAACCGTGAGCTTTGACTGTCTCCTGAGAGCTTCAAGTGGGAGCAGCGGACGACGTGGAGGCACCTGCTCAGGCCCCTTCCACCCGCCTGGTTCAGCGGGATTCACTGCAGCCTCTGGGCTCATGTCAAGCGCCAGGGTGGAGGCGAGTGCAGAGTCAACCACGCTCACGACGGCCCTCGGGGAGCCCAAGGTCTGTGACCACTGCCTGGACTTGGCTTCAGCACATGGAATCCTGATGAAATGAGACTTCAGAGGTGTTACCAAAGCTCGCCCTTCAGAAACAAAGTGGAAAAGCCACCCAGATGGTTTTAGGGGGTGGGGTGGGGTGGGTCATCCCCTGATAGGGAAGGTACAAGACCATGAGGTGGAGCGTCGAGCCTGGAGGGCCAGCTCTAAAACTGGAATCGGTTCTGCCCTCGTCCCTGCTGTGCAGCCTGGGGCAAGCAGCTGAACCTCCTGAGCCTTGGGGTCCTCCTCTGGGAAGCAGGACAATCCCGCCTCCTCACCCTCAGGGAGCTTGGTGAGCACCAAGCACGTGCACGCCAGCGTCTGGGAACGAGCGCTCGCCGCTCCCAGCACCGCGCCGCCCTGACCACCACCACGTCATCAGCCGGGGCTTCCTCCACACCACTCAGCCGCGCTCATTCAGGCTCATGACCGCAAACGACTCTTTCTAACCTCCACACACACACTTCTCGAATGAAAAGGAACAGTTATAGATGCTGCATCCCCAAACACAGAAAGCAAGGAGAATTTCTATGACGCTGTCACATAGAGGACAGCTATAGTCATTTGGCCCTGATTTTATTTTTTTAATATATATATATATATTTATTTGGCTGCACCAGATGTTAGTGGTGGCATGTGGGATCTAGTTCCCTGGTCAGGGATTGAACCCTGGTCCCTTGCATTGGGAACTCAGAGTCTTACCCAATGAATCACCAGGGAAGTTCCTTGGCCCTGATTTTAAAACCCTGCGAGAGTGCCGCCAAAAATAGCACAGCTCAGGTTTTAATAACCTTATCAATCTTCCCCGCAAACACGGGTGTGCCTGACGGGTCCGGGCCAGGAAGCAGTCGCGCCGGTTCTAAAAGAGAGCCCCTTAATAATGCAAGCGTGCTCTCGGCCAGGCCCTCGAGTCGGCTGGGCACCAGCGCTCTCCACTGTCCCAGGGCCCGTCTGGGCGCACAGGGCCAGCGTCAGCCTCGCGCCCGCTCTGCCCTTTATTCTCCTTCCCACCCAAGGGCCCTTCTGGAGCCTTCCTCAGCCTCGCTCGTGGCTGACGCGAGGCTTCTCCTAGGCAACAGGCTGCAGAGGGTCTTCCCATCCTGTCGAAGCCTGTGGCCTTTGTTCTCGTGTGGCACTGGCCTCAATCACCATTTATTCTTTTGCTTCTGAAATGTTCGCGAAGAATCCTTAAGTGGGTTAGGGGAGGTGGGAAGGAGGAAGGAAAAATGAATTCTGGGAAACAAGGCCAAAGGAGTCAGCCAGCAGGCCCCTCGCAGCCCCCTCCAGCCACTCAGCGCCTGGAAGGCGCCTGGCTCGCAGACCACGGCGCGCCGCCGTGCCCTCTTTCCAGCGTGGGAGAGCTGGGAGGCCGTGCCCGGGGCACAGCACCGTGGGCGCGAGGACAAGGCTCCGAGGGCAGTCGGGAGTCCCACCACGGCCTGTCTCGGATACGTGTGCACCTCTCTAGGCCTCGGTTTTCTCATCTGGAAACTGAGTCTAAGAACAGACGCTCCCTCACCGTCCATGTGGGCGCTCGTCACTGGCGTGGGAGGAAGCGGTAGTGCAGTGTCCCTCTTTAGATCCCAGCCAAGCACACAGCGAGGCGCCCAGGCAAACACGGCAGCGGGCCCTAGCTCCGGCCCTGTGCTGTCGGCACCGAGGCAGGACGGAGTCACAGGGGCTTCTGTGAGCACAGTGGGCCGGGCGCTGGGGGGTGGCGACACTGTGCTGCCACATCTGCTGTCTCCTTTCATCCCGGAACACCTGTGGGCGCAGCACCCGCTCGCAGCTCTCCAACCAGGCACCTCGGAGAGGTGTGCGGGCTGACCTGTGGGTCCACAGCCAGCACTGGAATCCCTGTCTGTCTATCCTTCTCTACCTTTCTGCTTTCTCTCCTGTCACGAGCAAGCAGGAGACAAGGCGGTCACACAAACGACGAAACAAGGTCTACCCGTGGCTGCCAGCGCTCCAGCCCCTTGTCCACATGGGCCGCCTGCTTCCAGCTGTACTGACGCCCCCCACCCCTGTGTTACCTGGTCCACCTCCTGCCCCAACCGACGTGCCCGCCCTCGGCCCTCTGGCAGACAAAAGGCAAAGCTGTGTGATAAGGAGACAGGAACCTAAGGACCTGAGGGTGTTCATCCAGGACATCGGGGAAGTCAGGCAACATACGGACAATCTAGAGTTCACAGTCAGTGTGAAATGCATCTACTATAAAAGAAAGTTTTAGGAGTAAGAGAGATGACTACAGGAGAAAAAACGGTCCTTCGTGAGAAGATGGCTACCTTCATGCATGCAAAGGTTTTTTTTTACATTCCTCTTATTTTTTTTTTTCATTTCACTGAGGTCCAGTGAAAACTTTTAGTGTGCCTTAAACCAGGAGGGAACGAGGGAGATGGAGAGCCAGAGATCTAGACATTTCATTTCTGTTGGGTGTAATAAACTCACGTGGTAGCCCCTCACTGGGAGGCCGTGCCGGGCACAGCACCGTGGGCGAGGACAAGGCTCCGAGGGCAGTCGAGTCCCACCACGGCCTGTCTCGGATACGTGTGCACCTCTCTAGGCCTCGGTTTTCTCATCTGGAAACTGAGTCTAAGAACAGACGCTCCCTCACCGTCCATGTGGGCGCTCGTCACTGGCGTGGGAGGAAGCGGTAGTGCAGTGTCCCTCTTTAGATCCCAGCCAAGCACACAGCGAGGCGCCCAGGCAAACCCGGCACGCGGCCCTAGCTCCGGCCCTGTGCTGTCGGCACCGAGGCAGGACGGAGTCACAGGGGCTTCTGTGAGCACAGTGGGCCGGGCGCTGGGGGGTGGCGACACTGTGCTGCCACATCTGCTGTCTCCTTTCATCCCGGAACACCTGTGGGCGCAGCACCCGCTCGCAGCTCTCCAACCAGGCACCTCGGAGAGGTGTGCGGGCTGACCTGTGGGTCCACAGCCAGCACTGGAATCCCTGTCTGTCTATCCTTCTCTACCTTTCTGCTTTCTCTCCTGTCACGAGCAAGCAGGAGACAAGGCGGTCACACAAACGACGAAACAAGGTCTACCCGTGGCTGCCAGCGCTCCAGCCCCTTGTCCACATGGGCCGCCTGCTTCCAGCTGTACTGACGCCCCCCACCCCTGTGTTACCTGGTCCACCTCCTGCCCCAACCGACGTGCCCGCCCTCGGCCCTCTGGCAGACAAAAGGCAAAGCTGTGTGATAAGGAGACAGGAACCTAAGGACCTGAGGGTGTTCATCCAGGACATCGGGGAAGTCAGGCAACATACGGACAATCTAGAGTTCACAGTCAGTGTGAAATGCATCTACTATAAAAGAAAGTTTTAGGAGTAAGAGAGATGACTACAGGAGAAAAAACGGTCCTTCGTGAGAAGATGGCTACCTTCATGCATGCAAAGGTTTTTTTTTACATTCCTCTTATTTTTTTTTTTCATTTCACTGAGGTCCAGTGAAAACTTTTAGTGTGCCTTAAACCAGGAGGGAACGAGGGAGATGGAGAGCCAGAGATCTAGACATTTCCTTTCTGTGTAAGATGATGTAATAAACTCACGTGGTAGCCCCTCACGGATGTCCCCAAGATTGGCTGCAATCCAAACTCTCGAGTCGAGATACAAAGCACAACAGAAAGCGTGAGCTCTCAGTCATCACAGGGGAACAGCTGCTCACTAGAGACCGCAGATTCCAGTCTCCCACCTTTCCCACCCTCCCTTTCCCACCTACTTCCCCTTTTCCCACTTGAGAGAACAGATTTGAACGTAAGTGACTAAGAATTCTGTTTCTCACAGAACTAAAAGGGAGTTAGCACCGAGTTACTTTTTAAAAAAATCATTCATAAACGCTAATTACTGGTGATGTCTCACAGCCAGTCACGACTCAGCAGTGCGTCGTGAGTCCAGACGATCACCTGGGGCGGAAGGACTTGCCCTGCTCTCCTTAGATGCCCCCCAGAGCAGCGAGTCCAGTGTCCAGCACATGGCAGAAGCCCAATAAAATATCTAAACTCGGGCTTTCCTGGTGGTCCAGTGGGTAAAGAGTCCACTTTGCAGTGCAAGGGGCACCAGTTCGATCCCTGGCCCGGGAAGATCCCACGTGCCAAGGAATGGCTGGGCCAGAGTGTCCAATTACGAGCCAGCACTCTGGAGTGCATGCGCCCAGAGCTGGTGCTCTGCAACGAGAGAGGCTCCTGCAGTGGGAGGCCCACACAGGCCAAAAAATAAGGATGGATGAAAAAAGAAAAGAAAATGATGACTTAGAGGCAAAAAAAGAGAAAAAATCTTAAAAAAAATATGAACTGTAATTATATTGTATTTCCTTGTATTTCCTTTGCCCCCTAGGAAGAGAGAGGGGGCAAATCCTATCAAATCCCTTCAATAACACTTACTGAGCACAGACCTTGCGCAAGGCAAAGGGATGCGTGTTCTATTCCTCCTATTCCATCAGACAAACACTATTCTCCCTATTTCTCTGATGACCATTCGGACTGAGCAAAGCAAAGTGACTTTCCATCGGGCTAACAAATGGATGAGCCAGGATGGACTCAGGTATGAAGGACCTAAGGATTAAGCTGTTTCACCTGCTCGCTGATAAGCAAGAGCGTGTCTCTGCTTTCAAGGAGCATACAATCGAATATGAGAGATCAACAGACACACACAGGAAGTAACTGGTTCATGGCAGAAAGCAGTAAGTGCCCCTGGACAGATGCAGAACTTGAGGAAAGAGGAGAGTTCTGGAGGGGACAGGGGAGAGGACAGTGAGAAAAGTTTGGTGGCAGAAGCAGCATGTGAATCAGACTTGAAAAGGTGAGTGGGGATCCTGATAGGGGGCAAGGTGAGGAAGCTACTCCAGATGAACACACACAGTGATGTCAAAGAAGAAAGCTCAAAGTGTTCTATGGGCAAGTCCATCACTCCAATTTGACCAGAGGGCAGAACTCAGCAAATGAGAAGAGAGGAATTACGCTGGGAAAAAGGCTGGGATGGGGTTGTGGATGTGGAGAAGGGCCCTCAGACTTAGGCTTAAGAAATACGGATGTTTTCAGAGGAGAAAGAGGCCTGTGGGAGGTCTCTTGGGGGCTAGCAACATTGGGGTTTCTGGCTGGTACCAGTGGGTAAAGAGTCCACTTTGCAGTGCAAGGCACCAGTTCGATCCCTGGCCCGGGAAGATCCCACGTGCCAAGGAATGGCTGGGCCAGAGTGTCCAATTACGAGCCAGCACTCTGGAGTGCATGCGCCCAGAGCTGGTGCTCTGCAACGAGAGAGGCTCCTGCAGTGGGAGGCCCACACAGGCCAAAAAATAAGGATGGATGAAAAAAGAAAAGAAAATGATGACTTAGAGGCAAAAAAAGAGAAAAAATCTTAAAAAAAATATGAACTGTAATTATATTGTATTTCCTTGTATTTCCTTTGCCCCCTAGGAAGAGAGAGGGGGCAAATCCTATCAAATCCCTTCAATAACACTTACTGAGCACAGACCTTGCGCAAGGCAAAGGGATGCGTGTTCTATTCCTCCTATTCCATCAGACAAACACTATTCTCCCTATTTCTCTGATGACCATTCGGACTGAGCAAAGCAAAGTGACTTTCCATCGGGCTAACAAATGGATGAGCCAGGATGGACTCAGGTATGAAGGACCTAAGGATTAAGCTGTTTCACCTGCTCGCTGATAAGCAAGAGCGTGTCTCTGCTTTCAAGGAGCATACAATCGAATATGAGAGATCAACAGACACACACAGGAAGTAACTGGTTCATGGCAGAAAGCAGTAAGTGCCCCTGGACAGATGCAGAACTTGAGGAAAGAGGAGAGTTCTGGAGGGGACAGGGGAGAGGACAGTGAGAAAAGTTTGGTGGCAGAAGCAGCATGTGAATCAGACTTGAAAAGGTGAGTGGGGATCCTGATAGGGGGCAAGGTGAGGAAGCTACTCCAGATGAACACACACAGTGATGTCAAAGAAGAAAGCTCAAAGTGTTCTATGGGCAAGTCCATCACTCCAATTTGACCAGAGGGCAGAACTCAGCAAATGAGAAGAGAGGAATTACGCTGGGAAAAAGGCTGGGATGGGGTTGTGGATGTGGAGAAGGGCCCTCAGACTTAGGCTTAAGAAATACGGATGTTTTCAGAGGAGAAAGAGGCCTGTGGGAGGTCTCTTGGGGGCTAGCAACATGGCTGTGTTTTGACAATTATTCCGGTGGGACTGGGTTACCAGGAGGAGAGACCGGAAGTAGGAACACCACTTAGGAAGCTATAGCAATGGCCTGGGTGACAGGCATCAAAAACCTGGACCAGGATGATGGCTTCCGGCATGGAGAGACTATGAGGCCCTGGCGGAAGCAGAACCACAGACCTGACCCTGCCTATGGAGGACGAGCACGGCAGAGTGGCAGGTGATGCCCGGGAGGAGGGTGACGCTGGAGAGAGACAGGGGAATTCAGGCAGAACCGGTGGACAGACAGGGACGAGGCTGGTGTGGTGTCTGAAGTACCGAGTTTAAGCTGTTGACGAGATGCATGCATGGTGGGGTCTCATCAGGCGCAGGGAATCACAGAATCATGGATTATCAGGGGCAGGAGGGCCTCCATCCGCTTCTCTCTGCACCAACGTTTATCAGCCTCTATTCCCACTCAGCCCCTTACACGTCTCGCTAGCCGTGGAAGCCCAGGAGATGGAGATGTGAATCTGAGGGTGAAATGGAGAAATGACAGCTGACCCTAAGGGAGCTGGCGATTCTCAAAGGGAGGAAATGTACAGAAACCAGAGACAGACGAAGGAAATCCGTGTTATTTTCAGAATGCCCCAAGGAGATGTGCTACGGTATCACAATACTGCACACACTCAGGGGGATTCGAGGGAGATCAGGAACTTGCCAGAATCCAAACTAAGTTTGCCAAGTCCTCTTCTCTGGGAGAAAGTGAAGGGCAGGGAAGCCTGGCTTGCTGCAGTCCGTGGGGTCGCACAGAGTCAGGTACCACTCAGCGACTGAACCCCCGCCACAACGAAGTCCTTCTTATACACCGGGAACTTCCCTGAGGGTCACGTCCTCGGGGAAGCCTACAGTTGGGTCAAACCATCACATCCTCGAAGGCCAGCCTCAACCAGACCTAGGGATCATTCAACCTCACGTCTCATTTACAGAAAGGGAAACTGAGGCCCAAAGAGGGAAATGACCAGCCTCGAGGCCCAGCCCGCCGTCAACTGTCCGACTCCAGGGGTCTGGGTGGCGGCCATGGCGACCACCGGCCAGCCGCGGGAGCAGGGGGGTTACTCTGCGAAAGACGGGGGATCAAGGTGCGGGGGGAGGCGGGCTCGAGGACGGGGAACGTGAGGCTGGAGGCGATCTCGGGCGGGCCTGCAGAGTCGCGACAGCGAAACTCTCTCGACAGAGCTCGCAGGTTCCTGAAGCGGCAGGGGTGGGGGAAACGGGGGTTGGGAGGACCCCTGGAACTGGGGACCAACAGGCGGGAGGCTGAGGTGGGGCCTCCGCGGTGGGCGAGGCGTCGCCCGCCCCGCCATGCCTCCCGGCCCGCCTTCGGGCCGGCCCTCCCCGCCCGGTTGCCCGCCGCGCCCCGGGGCCTCACCTGCTCCCGAGGGGGCCGGAGCCAAGGCCTCAGTGAGCGCACCCCCGCCAGGGTTGTCAAGGAGCGAAACAAGAGTGTCTTAGCAACAGTAAGGAAGTCCTGCCCCCTGACCGGACGTTGACGGGGCTTTTACTTCTTATTGGTGAAGCGAAACGTCGATCAATACTGAAGGGCCCTACAACCTGGAGAGGTGTACGGAAAGGGGCGTGGCTTAAGGGCTGGAGAGGCGGGGCTTCATTTATAGTTGTCTTAAGTGGGCCTGAGGAGCATGGCTTATACAGAAGTTCCCGATTTAGACAAACTTTAGAGAGCGGTTATTGCCTGGCGAGTTTCTTTTATTCATTTGAAATAGAAAGTGTAAGTTGTTGGCGTCCTGCCACCAAGATGTCACTCTGTTAAGATCTCAAAAGCCTAATATTACATAGCATCATGTAGGGCTTTTGCGTGAGTATTGCTCCTGATTCTCTCCTCAACTCTTTTAAGTAATAGTATTCATATCCACATCCATCTGAACTAAGGTTCAGAGAGGTTACATAGTTTGTAAAAGGAAAAAAAAAATTATGGTTAAGTTTCTGGAGAAGGAACCCAGGACTCTTGGCACTGTGGCAGACCCTCCTATAGCTGCTTAGTGCTGGTCTGTAGGAGGCACTATAGCATCTAACTTAAAGATCCAGTTGTTCAGAGACTGCCTTTCCTTTCTCTTAGGAGAAATTAATCTGAACGTATTAGTACAACTAGGAAGAAGGGAAAAGGGGGACGGGAGAGGACCCTGCAGATTCAAGGTGTTGATTTGTGGATCAAAGGGTCAGTGAGGTACTCCATATCCTAAACATTTTCCCTGTCATGATGGGTGCTTTGAGTGGAATCACACTTCACATTCAACAGCACTGACTGGGAACTCAGCCCTAGCCAGGTGCTGATGATCCAGAAAAGAGTCCCAGAGAAAGCATAGTCCAGCATGGGGAAAGCCATATCAACGAATAGAGAGTATTCATTCTGCTCAAGCTCTGGAAGAGGTATGGGAAAGGTGCTAATTCTCTCCAAGGAGGAAGTAACTAACTCTTAAGAGAATGTGGTGCTTGAGTTGACTGAGTCTCAGATGACTGGTAGGCTAATGAAGGTGGGAGAGCAGAGCTCACTGGGAGCTGCTGGGAGTTCCATGAGGCCTGGGTAGAGGATGAGAGGGTGGTGAAGGCCCTGAAGGTGATGATGTGGAGGGAAGTAGGATTTTTCTTTTTTGTTTGTTTGTTTTTGGCTGCTCTGCATGGCTCATGAGATCTTAGTTCTTCTACCAGGAATTGAACCCAGATCACAGCAGCCAAAGTGCTGAGTTCTAACCACTGCACTGCCAGGGAACTCTGGGAAGTAGGGTTTCGAATGCCAGTTCAGGGAGGTGAGGTGAGAATGTGGGAAAGTAACTGCTGGAGGGTTTTAAGTAGGGCAGAAGCATGGGCAGATTTGGGTTATGGATGATCAGCTGGAAGGAGAAGATGGTAGACTGGATTTGGAATGAGTAGGTGAAGGCAGGCACATCAGGTTTGGTTTTGAGATTTGCAAGCTTGAGGTGCACTAGGCCTTTGCCAACTCCCAGCTTGCCTTCCTGGTGTGTTCTGGGGTCCGTGGAACATATGACTCAGTCTCCAGATTCCCCCAGGCCTCTTTGCCAAGTTTCTCCAGGAGATGGAAGGTAGGCTTTGAGGGGGATGAAGCTCTTGCTTCCGCCTCTCATCCAAACTTCTCCCCAAAGGGGTCCATATTTGCTGTCTTCTCTTTCTCACCTCCCATTCATTCTTCAGCCCACTGCAATCTGGCTTCCACTCCCACTACCCACCAAAATTGCCTCTTCCATGGTTACCAGTGACCTCCTGAAGAACAGAATACAATAGGCCCATTTAGTCTTTATCTTACTGATCGATCCCTTCTGCTGGGGTGAAACTGTTGACTACACTTATCTTGAAATTCTCCACCCCAGAGGCAGTGTCTGCAGAACTCTTTACAGTGCAGATTCCAGGGTCCCAGGCATCAGAATGCTGATAGGCAGTAATCTGTATTTTTCACAAGCACCCCTGGTACACACTCACAATTGAGGATCACTGTTCTATCCTAACACTGGGGCACCTCACTCTCCTGGATCTCCACAAACCTCTCTTCCTGTCAGGTTCCTTCTTCCTTTGATCTGTGTGTCCATCTTTTTTTTTTTTTTTTTAAATTTTTGGACCTCTTTTATTATTTATTTATTTATTTATTTTCATCCATCTTTAGTCTTTGGCCTGTGTGGGCCTCCTATTGCAGTGGCCTCTCTTGTTGCAGAGCACCGGCTCTGGGCGCATGCGCTCCAGAGCGCTGGCTAGTAATTGGACACACCGGTCCAGCCGCTCTGCGACACATGGGATCTTCCCGGACCAGGGATCAAACCTGTGCTCCTTGCACTGCAAGGCGGACTCTTTACCCACTGGACAACCAGGGAAGGCCTCTGTGTCCATCTTAACTCTCTTTTCTCACCAATGGTCTCAGATTCCTTTCTACCCTGGGTCACGCTGCGTAGAGTATTTCCTGGAACCGAGGGTTGGATGTTTATTTTGGAAAGCCTCTCTGGTGGTTCCAAACACTTTCCCAGGACATTATGCCACCCTACACACACCTTGAGGATTGCCTTAAGGACATGTCCTTGGGGGATTTCATTCACTCCCGTGATTCCATTGTCAATGTTCCTGTGGATTCTGATGGCTCTGGTATTTCTCTCTCTAGATAAGGCTTCTCACTGGAGCTACAGGCCTAAATATCCGACTACTCCCACTGTCTCCACCAGAATGTGTCCCCCACCCACCACTCTCGATGGGTCCTAAACTGAATCCATCCTCGTCTTGCAAGTGCTCTCCCACCCCTTCATTGGCCAACGGCATCACCCCCACCCCGTGTTGCCTCCATCAGAAACCAGGGACTCTGGAACTTCCCTGGAACTGCCTTCAGGCCCGGTTTTAGTCTTTATCCGCTTCTGCTGGGGTGAAACTGTTGACTACACTTATCTTGAAATTCTCCACCCCAGAGGCAGTGTCTGCAGAACTCTTTACAGTGCAGATTCCAGGGTCCCAGGCATCAGAATGCTGATAGGCAGTAATCTGTATTTTTCACAAGCACCCCTGGTACACACTCACAATTGAGGATCACTGTTCTATCCTAACACTGGGGCACCTCACTCTCCTGGATCTCCACAAACCTCTCTTCCTGTCAGGTTCCTTCTTCCTTTGATCTGTGTGTCCATCTTTTTTTTTTTTTTTTTAAATTTTTGGACCTCTTTTATTATTTATTTATTTATTTATTTTCATCCATCTTTAGTCTTTGGCCTGTGTGGGCCTCCTA
The DNA here is from genome assembly GCA_022376925.1 of Tragulus kanchil. Lineage (NCBI taxonomy): Eukaryota > Metazoa > Chordata > Mammalia > Artiodactyla > Tragulidae > Tragulus > Tragulus kanchil. Next base: position 179,394,035 of record JAIOJX010000004.1, on the reverse strand, counting down.
TTGCAGTGGCCTCTCTTGTTGCAGAGCACCGGCTCTGGGCGCATGCGCTCCAGAGCGCTGGCTAGTAATTGGACACACCGGTCCAGCCGCTCTGCGACACATGGGATCTTCCCGGACCAGGGATCAAACCTGTGCTCCTTGCACTGCAAGGCGGACTCTTTACCCACTGGACAACCAGGGAAGGCCTCTGTGTCCATCTTAACTCTCTTTTCTCACCAATGGTCTCAGATTCCTTTCTACCCTGGGTCACGCTGCGTAGAGTATTTCCTGGAACCGAGGGTTGGATGTTTATTTTGGAAAGCCTCTCTGGTGGTTCCAAACACTTTCCCAGGACATTATGCCACCCTACACACACCTTGAGGATTGCCTTAAGGACATGTCCTTGGGGGATTTCATTCACTCCCGTGATTCCATTGTCAATGTTCCTGTGGATTCTGATGGCTCTGGTATTTCTCTCTCTAGATAAGGCTTCTCACTGGAGCTACAGGCCTAAATATCCGACTACTCCCACTGTCTCCACCAGAATGTGTCCCCCACCCACCACTCTCGATGGGTCCTAAACTGAATCCATCCTCGTCTTGCAAGTGCTCTCCCACCCCTTCATTGGCCAACGGCATCACCCCCACCCCGTGTTGCCTCCATCAGAAACCAGGGACTCTGGAACTTCCCTGGTGGTTCAGTTGTTAAGAATCTGCCTTCCAGGGCCCGGTTCCATCCCTGGTCAGGGAACTAAGATCCCACATGCCTCGTGAGGCAACTAAACCTGCTGGCCCCAGCCACTAAACCCACATGCTCTGGAGCCTCTGTGCCGCGACTATGACCTGACATAGTCAAAAATATACAAATATTATAAGATAGTAAAATAAATAAAAAGGAAGTCAAGGAATCTTGACCTTCCCTCTACCATCACTTACCTGAAATCGATCACAAGCCTGCTGATTCTGACTCCTGTGTCCTGATGACAGCCCCTTCTGGACATTTGCCTAGCCCTCCCCACAGGCTCGGCACCCCCACCCCCACCCCACCCCACCACCTGTATTTCTGCAACAAGTTCCTAATAGGAATGCCTGACTGTGGTCTTGCCCTTCTCTGATCCACCCTCCGTACCACAGTCAATGTAATACTTCTAACACCCAAACTTCACCACTGCAATTCTCTCTTAAAAAAAAATACAGATGTATTTTGGCTGCACCAGGTCTTACTTGAGGCATGTGGGATTTAGTTCCCCAACCAGGGATCAAACCCAGGTCCCCTGCCTTGGGAGCTCAGAGTCTTAGCCACTGACCCCCAGGGAAGTCCCCGCTTTTCTCACTTTAACAACCGCTTCCCTCGCTCCTAGTTCCCTCCCTCACTGTTGTTGCCTATGAGCGACGTCCAGATGCATGACCTGGCAATTGAAGCCCATGCACCATGGCACGCCTTGTCCCCTTCTTGTCACTCCTCCCCCTGTGCTCTACGCCCCAGCCACCCAGCTCTCGTGGCTCTCCGCACCACGCTGCTCCTCACCTCGCTGCGTCTGCTCACACAACTTCTTTGCCCACATTCTGGCTCTGCCGCCCCTCCCTTCGGCTGTAGGAGCCTGTGTACTTCTGCTCTTTGCCTGCACACACTGCAATCCTGTCATTGCTTCTCACTGCCGTGGCTTCTCTTGTCGCAGAGCACGAGCTCTAGGGCACTTGGGCTTCATCAGTTGTGGCGCACAGGCTTTGTTGTCCCATGGCACGTGGAATCTTTCTGAACTAGGGATGGAAAATGTGTACCCTTGGAAAATTCTCAGACGTTGTCTAATCAGTAGGATCTCTGCCCTATTTGCCCTCTCCCTTTCTAAAGCTAGCTCCTTACGTGTTAGACCTTGTCATTAGGTCCCATATTGATCTTACGCTTTCCCTCCCCTGTACGTTGTTGTTTGCCCTCAGTCTTCATTAAGAATCATGTCTTTTGAGATCGCTGATGGAATGCACAATTCAGGTGTGTTTGAGCTGCTGTTAGGCCTATGCATTACGCTCATAAAGTCAGTTAATGTATTCTTCAATTCTAGAATTTTCATTTGATTATTTTCATAGTTTACAATTCTCTGTTGAAATTCTAGTTGTCATCTAAATTCTTAGCTATATTAACCATGTTTATCTTCAAAGTCTGGATCTCATAACTCCACTGTATGAATCTCTTATAGAAATTTTTAAATTAGACTTTTAATTTTGAGATAATTATAGATTCACATTACATTGTAAGAAATAATAGAGAGAGCCTATATTCCCTTTCTAGTTATCCTCAACGGTAACATCTTGCAAAGCTATAATACATTATTACTACCAAGATACTGACGTTGATACAATATTATTCCAATTTCCCAGCTTTCCTTGTACTCACACGTATGTGTATGGATGTGCCTGTGCACATAGTGTGCTTATTTTCATCACATGTGTAGGGCTATTGGTCCTTAAATATTTTTCCTGCTTGATTTTCGGCTATTCCAGTTTTGTCTCCAGATATGTCTGATCATTTCTTCTTGACTGTCAAACCTTGTGTCGCAAAAGAAGTTAGTCTGGATGATGTTATCTTTCTCCGGGGAGAATTCACTTGCTGGAAAGGAAGAAACGCCCCCTGGAGAGCTCTGACCGTGAATTTAAAATGAGAGTCGACACACATCAGAGCCCTGTGCTTTTCCACCTCAGCGTTCAGCTGCGCAGGTGCTGCCGTGCAGCAGGTGGACAGTGGGAGCTAACCGAGGCTGGGCAGTGCCAGCTGAGGGGGACAGAGGGAGAGAGGGGGTTGTAAGCAAACCGGCGCCAGAGAGGATAAACAACACATACCTGCCTGCAGCTGAGTTTTGCTCAGTGGTAAGTCAATAAAAGCCATATTTTAAAACAAACCTGAATTCATTCCTGGTTGTTCCATTAGAACTAGGGATGGAAAATGTGTACCCTTGGAAAATTCTCAGACGTTGTCTAATCAGTAGGATCTCTGCCCTATTTGCCCTCTCCCTTTCTAAAGCTAGCTCCTTACGTGTTAGACCTTGTCATTAGGTCCCATATTGATCTTACGCTTTCCCTCCCCTGTACGTTGTTGTTTGCCCTCAGTCTTCATTAAGAATCATGTCTTTTGAGATCGCTGATGGAATGCACAATTCAGGTGTGTTTGAGCTGCTGTTAGGCCTATGCATTACGCTCATAAAGTCAGTTAATGTATTCTTCAATTCTAGAATTTTCATTTGATTATTTTCATAGTTTACAATTCTCTGTTGAAATTCTAGTTGTCATCTAAATTCTTAGCTATATTAACCATGTTTATCTTCAAAGTCTGGATCTCATAACTCCACTGTATGAATCTCTTATAGAAATTTTTAAATTAGACTTTTAATTTTGAGATAATTATAGATTCACATTACATTGTAAGAAATAATAGAGAGAGCCTATATTCCCTTTCTAGTTATCCTCAACGGTAACATCTTGCAAAGCTATAATACATTATTACTACCAAGATACTGACGTTGATACAATATTATTCCAATTTCCCAGCTTTCCTTGTACTCACACGTATGTGTATGGATGTGCCTGTGCACATAGTGTGCTTATTTTCATCACATGTGTAGGGCTATTGGTCCTTAAATATTTTTCCTGCTTGATTTTCGGCTATTCCAGTTTTGTCTCCAGATATGTCTGATCATTTCTTCTTGACTGTCAAACCTTGTGTCGCAAAAGAAGTTAGTCTGGATGATGTTATCTTTCTCCGGGGAGAATTCACTTGCTGGAAAGGAAGAAACGCCCCCTGGAGAGCTCTGACCGTGAATTTAAAATGAGAGTCGACACACATCAGAGCCCTGTGCTTTTCCACCTCAGCGTTCAGCTGCGCAGGTGCTGCCGTGCAGCAGGTGGACAGTGGGAGCTAACCGAGGCTGGGCAGTGCCAGCTGAGGGGGACAGAGGGAGAGAGGGGGTTGTAAGCAAACCGGCGCCAGAGAGGATAAACAACACATACCTGCCTGCAGCTGAGTTTTGCTCAGTGGTAAGTCAATAAAAGCCATATTTTAAAACAAACCTGAATTCATTCTGGAATAGAATGCAGAAGCATGGAAGTTGTTCAGATTACTCAGTGGACTTGAAATATAATTTTCGTGTTTGAAGTGAGGCTTCCCACTTTTACTCACTCCTCGTGGGGGTGAATTCCTCTTGTTGGAAGTTTTGGAAAAGTCTGAGGAGGCTGTTCTGCAGGTGTGTGGCCCATGACCCTGACAGACCCCCCTGGGGTTTCCCAGGGACGAGGTTTCATTAGGAGCAGTGACAGTGCTGGCGGGGCTGGAGGGCGGAGGCTGCGCCCCTAAGACGGTGCGCCCAGAGGCTGCGCCTCTAAGATGGTGTGCAGGAGGGGGCTGGGGGCCAGGCCAAGACCTCTCAGGGAGGGGCGGGCCCTGGAGGGGTGGGTAGGGGTAGCCGACCCCGATGCTGAGAGTCAGTCTAGAGGCGACGTGAGTCAGAGGAGCGCAGGTGGACGGTAGGGAGGGGTCAGGGTGAGATACAACAGGGTTCCTCTCTCTCCCCCACCCCGTCTTCCCAGGACCCTGAGGGAGGCAGCGCTTTGGGGACCCAGGCAAGTACAAGGGGACAAGTCAGAAATCTGGTTCCCCTAACTGGGGCACGAGATGGGGATGAGGTGTCAGGAATGAGGCCAAAGCCCAGTTATCAGAACTAGGACACTTTCCATGTGGGACCCGTGTTCTTCACATCCTTCCCGCATAAATCCTGGGAAAGGGGTGTGTCTGCCCTTGGGACCTGGCAGAGCCTGTTGGGTGGAGGGTACGGGTGGCGTTGGTGAGGCTGTGGCGCACCGAGGTGGCACCCCCTCTGTCCTGGCCTGCTGCCCGTCCCCGAGCAGCAGCCTTCTCATGCCTCCCAGCATTCCCCACCCTCGCAAGAAGAGCCTCCGAGTAAACGTCACATTTATTTCGAACATTCGAATTTACAAAAACAAAAAGTAACAAAAACCATGGCACAGCATACACACGCACGCGCGCGCACACATACGCACATGTTGCATCTCATGTCACTTTATGTACAAAGTCAGGCAGGGTGGGGGAGGCGGGCTGCCAGTAGGATGCGGTAATCTCACAGTGTCCACCGCTCCACATGCTCATTCACGGCTCAGCCTGGGCCCACGGGAGTCCCTCCCCCGCCCAGAGGGTTAGGGGTTGGGGGGAGGGGTTCGGAGTGGCAGGCAGTTGGGACAAGGATGGTGAAGAGAATGACTCCTTCTCGGCGGGGGTTGGGGGGGTCCCTTCCCCAGTTTGCTCAGAGCAGGGGTCCTGGGAACCACAGTAAAGGGGGGACCCATTTGCGGGAGCTGGGGCCACTGCATCATGGAGCGAGCACTGAATGAAGAGTCAGAGAGCTGGGTTCCGGTCTCCCAGTGCCCTGACCGGGTGGTCCCAAAAGCTGCTCATCCCCCGGGCCCTGGCATTCTCATCTGTACAAGGAGCGCTTTGGAGGCCTTCCTGCCCAAACCTGTGGTCCCAGCTCCTGCACGAATGTGGCAAGGTGTTCGGTCCCCGCGGGAGGTTGAGTAGGGGCACATGTGCCACAAGGTGGGAAAAATCTGGCAGATAAGAGCTTCGAAGCACCTGGCACAGGGCTGGACCCAAAGCAGGGGTTTGAGAAGTGCCAGCTTTCTCCCCTTGGCAGCCTGGGACTCCTGGGAGGGACCCAGGTTCCTCCCTCTTCAGTCCCCCGGAAACTCAGGCCAGGCAGAGAAGGGCTCGGTTGTGGACATCCCGCCCAGACACTTGCTGTCTGAAGGGGCTGAGAACCCTCCCTTGGCCTCACCCACGGGGGCCCTGGCCCAGGGCCCGGTCCCTCCTGCACCTCTGTGTTCCTCTAGGTGGGGTGAATGGGCCCGGGGGGGGGGGTGGACGGCCAGCTCCCCCTCCACGGACAATGGCAGTGCCTGCTCCCTCAGGCTGAGCGGTGGGCCCCGGAAGTCACCGACTTTGGTGTGAACTCTGGGTTCTGTTCCTTGCTGGATGATTGACACGGACAGGCCACTTAACCTCTCTGAGCCCCATTTCTCGGCCTGTGCAATGGTGCTGAGAGCAGTCCTAGCTCAGAACTGCTGTGAGGATGAATGAGCTGATCCCCCTGAGCAGCTCAACAGGGTGCCTGACTCTTAAAAACTGTAACAGACATGGCTCCTGCCTCATTTTTCAGCCGGAAGTAGCTTGCAAATCCAGCTGAGTAGCACTGCTCTTGCCCATCTTTTTGGCTGTGCCTGGGAGTAGCTGAAGGTCAAAGCTGGAGTCCAAACAGCAGGCATTTGACAAAGGTAAGAAGGAGGCTCTGCAGATGGAAGAGGGATAGGGACTTTGGGGCATTCATCACTCTGGAACGGAAATTGATATCCAGGCCACTGACCCATGGCAGAGACTCAGAGCCTACACAGCCCCCCAGTTCGTTGCTGTTCCCTCTGGAGGGCTGACCAGGGTGACTCAGCACAGGTCAGACGTCTCATGATCGCCATGACAAAGCATAAAGGATGGGGATGATGTCTCCGGTGGGCTCAGCGGATCAAACAGGCTCTACCACCTCCTTCCTATGACCCTTTCCTTCCCCCAAGGCCTCCACAAAAGCGGCTCCATTAAAAACAACAGAAGCCCAACAAAGCCCAGCGTTTCTGGAATCTAAGTTCCGAATTTCGCCATCACCCTAGCAACAGTCTATGTCATCATGAGATGCCTGACCCAGCACTGGGGCTGATGTCGTTGGCTGTTACCAGGGCAACCAGGTCTCGGCCGGTTCTGGGTAATGCGCACCATCACTCCTTCGAGGCAGAGTCAGGCTGGAGGTGCCGGACGGGCTGTCTGTGCTCTTGACGTGCAAAGGATGAGCTGGGGGCTGGAGCAACAAGTGCTGGAAAAGCCTCCGCAGCCCTGGGCCCCATGTCCACAGCTCCTGCGTTGTGCCTCAGGCTAAAAGGACGTGGGGAAGTGGAGACAGGGAACCAAAGGAGGGGGGAAAGCCCCTAGTGCCCATCTGACTCAGGGAGCCGACAGCTGTCTAGACACCTGGTGGGTGACTAGCAAGGGGAGGGACCCCTGCGTTCTCAGCTCTTCATTCCTACCAGAGTGCCTTGGGATCACACCTCTTCTCCCCTTCCGGGGGTCAGGGTGGGAATACTAAGGCATTTGTATGTTTCATGAAGGAAGGTGGTCCAGTAGGCATGTTGGAAAGCATGCTGAGTCCTCAAGTGTTCATCCTCTTAGGTATGGACTCTGGACTCACCTCACAGGCAGGCAGTATGGTGCAGGGGAAGGAGCAGGTTCTGGTCCTGGCTCCACTGTGCTGTGTGACCCTGTGCAAGTCATTTACCCTCTATGGTGCAGAGAGCGATAGGCCATTTGACAAAGGTAAGAAGGAGGCTCTGCAGATGGAAGAGGGATAGGGACTTTGGGGCATTCATCACTCTGGAACGGAAATTGATATCCAGGCCACTGACCCATGGCAGAGACTCAGAGCCTACACAGCCCCCCAGTTCGTTGCTGTTCCCTCTGGAGGGCTGACCAGGGTGACTCAGCACAGGTCAGACGTCTCATGATCGCCATGACAAAGCATAAAGGATGGGGATGATGTCTCCGGTGGGCTCAGCGGATCAAACAGGCTCTACCACCTCCTTCCTATGACCCTTTCCTTCCCCCAAGGCCTCCACAAAAGCGGCTCCATTAAAAACAACAGAAGCCCAACAAAGCCCAGCGTTTCTGGAATCTAAGTTCCGAATTTCGCCATCACCCTAGCAACAGTCTATGTCATCATGAGATGCCTGACCCAGCACTGGGGCTGATGTCGTTGGCTGTTACCAGGGCAACCAGGTCTCGGCCGGTTCTGGGTAATGCGCACCATCACTCCTTCGAGGCAGAGTCAGGCTGGAGGTGCCGGACGGGCTGTCTGTGCTCTTGACGTGCAAAGGATGAGCTGGGGGCTGGAGCAACAAGTGCTGGAAAAGCCTCCGCAGCCCTGGGCCCCATGTCCACAGCTCCTGCGTTGTGCCTCAGGCTAAAAGGACGTGGGGAAGTGGAGACAGGGAACCAAAGGAGGGGGGAAAGCCCCTAGTGCCCATCTGACTCAGGGAGCCGACAGCTGTCTAGACACCTGGTGGGTGACTAGCAAGGGGAGGGACCCCTGCGTTCTCAGCTCTTCATTCCTACCAGAGTGCCTTGGGATCACACCTCTTCTCCCCTTCCGGGGGTCAGGGTGGGAATACTAAGGCATTTGTATGTTTCATGAAGGAAGGTGGTCCAGTAGGCATGTTGGAAAGCATGCTGAGTCCTCAAGTGTTCATCCTCTTAGGTATGGACTCTGGACTCACCTCTCACAGGCAGGCAGTATGGTGCAGGGGAAGGAGCAGCGGGTTCTGGTCCTGGCTCCACTGTGCTGTGTGACCCTGTGCAAGTCATTTACCCTCTATGAGCTCCTCCTCATCTGTGCGAGCAAGTGGTCAGACTGGTTGGCTTTTCTCAGCTCTGATACTCTTCTGCTGTCTTGGGGGAGTTGGTGCAGACTGAAGGAGAGGGCCCAGGCGGCCACCAGCCCTTTGAAACACGCTGACAGGCAAGGGTGCCAGGCTGAGGGGGTCAACAAGGAGTTGATCTTTACGATCTGTGTGTGAGGCTGTTTTGCTTTGAGCCTTGCTCTCTGCAGCCAGCTGCTGACCCTGACCCATGCCTAGCCAGATCCCATCTGCTGCCCAGGCCCAGGGCCTGTCCGTGCTGTGGCCCTTGGGCCCTTGGTAGGTTCTCAGGCTTATCCCACTCGATCTACCTGGAATCAGAGACCATCTCACATTTGATCTGGAGAGCCCTCAGAAATGACTGACGTTTGCAAATGAGGATGGTCAGCTGAGAGAGGGCAGGGGCTGGCAGAAGACTGCCCCCAGGCGAGCAGCCGGGCTGACAGGAACCAGTGTCTCCTCCTCCCCATCCAGAGCTCCACACACCGCTCCATGCTTCTCCCTGCCCTCTCGGCTTCTCTCCTTCCCCGAAGGCTGCAGGACCATGTAGAGGGTCAGTGTTGTGGCCCTGCCAGAGCCTGATTCCCCGGGGGCAGGCACCTCTGTCCCATGCTATCCCCAGCCCAAGCTGAAGTGGCCCAGGCGCTGTTCTGGCCACAGAGGGGGAAAGGTGGTCATGTCAGTGGACCCGGCGGTGCTGGGCCTCCTAAGAGCTTGGTCCCTAACCCCACAGGCTGGAGCTGGGAAGGAGGGGTCCTAGAAATTGAGGTGGGGCTGGGCCAGGCATGGAACCAACATTCAAAGCAACCATTCAGCACAGAAAGAAACAGGAAAGAGGAGGAAGACAGGGTGCAGGTGGGGGCTGGGGTTGGGGGAGGCTCCATCAAGATTCCCCTGCCCTAGACTGGCAGCTGGTGGAAAGATGGAAGGGGGTGAGTCTGAGTCTCCTATGGTTCTGTCTTCCCCTCTCGGCTGGCGGACAGCGCGACAGCCCGCAACAGTCCTGAAGAGGCAGGGGACCAGGCCTGCTGCACAGGGACAAGGAAGCAGACAACTATCCCTGGCCCTGAGACAGTGGGTCCTTTGTCTGTGCACAGCCCCATGGGAGGTGCTGTGAGCTCAGCGTGGTTGATGGACAGGGTGGCATGGGGTGAGAGATGGCTCCACTCCAGTGCCAGCAGTGCAGGAAGAGCCGTGGGCACGGCTACAAACTCCCTGCCAGGCCCTGGACTCACCCCAGCTTGACCTCTTGAGTTATTTGTCCCCATTCAAGTGGGATCAGGGGACAGTCATCGAGGGCAGGGAATTCCGGAGGCGTGGTATAGGGGAGGGAAATGGGAAACATGGCCAGGAGGGGGCAAGGAAGGAGACCAGTGTGTGGGTAGGCTAAGGAAGGAATGTGCCCCCGCCCCGGAAGGTCCCCGAACTGGCAGGCAAGGGAGGGGCCCTGGACGAGGTGGCCCCTCATGCCTTGGCCCTTCCCTTGCAGACATCGAAGGCGGCCTTCGTTGCACCCCCAAAAGCCTCCACTAGCTTGTCGTCCCAGGGGAGGATGTTGCCCAGCAGCGGCCCCGTGCAGTTGGCGAGGCCCAGAACCTGGGCAGGGGTCAGGATGTGGTCCCAGAGGTTAAACTGGGCAATGTCACCCACGAAGGCCTGGGTGGCATCAAACCGGCCGCCTAGGGTATCCTGGATTGAAAGAGCAGAGAGAAACAAGAGAGACGTGGAGTGAGAGGGCAGAAAAGACAGGCAGCAGCTCAGAGTCAAAGGTTTGTCCCTGCTGAAGTCCCGCCTCCTCCAGGTTCTAGCCCCGCCCCAAGGTTCTAGCCCCTTGGGTAGGTCTCACTCAGTCTGCCATCTGCAAAATGGCCGGGTCAGGCCGGGTCCTCAGTGCTGTGCTTTCAGGGACCCTCCGCCTACCCCTTATTCTCAAGGGTCCTGGGTGGGTGGGATATCTGGCTGTGTCCCACCCTAAGCCTTACCTGCTCCTGGCCCAGGATAAGGATCCCATGAGGCTTGATGGGGTGCCAGGCAGCCAGGTTCTCCCCAGAGCCCCTCAGTTCTCCATCCTGGTAGGCAGACCACAGGCCATCCCTTGTGGTCCAGGCGATGCAGATGTGGTGCCAGCCGTTGTCCTTCAGGCTCAGGGGCAGCTGGGCCACCTGGAAACAGGTTCCCCAGCCCCAGGTCAGAGAAGCCACAAGGCCCAAGGCTGGAGCAGTGGGATGGAGAGGCCATTGGCCGTCCTTCCATGGGCGGAACCAAGGCCTGACCCGCCCTGTCCTCCCAGCCCAGTGTCTTTCCAATCACTCTTTCCTCTTTGCCCACAATACGCCAGTATCATCAGGCACCGTCACTCAGATCACAAGGGACGACTCAGTGCTGGTTTCCAGTTGTTTCGAGGTGGTTTACTCACTCTCTTAACAGGACTGTGAGGTCATGCAGGCTGGGAGCTGCATCTCACAAGCCTACCTCCCCTGAACACCTCACACGGTGCCCGGCACAAGCCGGGCTCAGGAAGTGCCGGCAGTGGTGGAGTGAGACTTGGACTCGGAGGCTGGGCACTGCCAACCAATTCCCTGTGGGACCCTGGCGAGGGTGCTCTTTTCTCCCTGGGCCTCAGTCTCCTCGTCCGTAAAGTTGGGGCAAAGGATGACCAATAGGCAGGCACCCCTGCCTCCTCCTCCACCCAAGGCAGATATGGCTAATCAATCATGAGCCTAGACTCACCCCTGGAATCTTTCTCATCGCAGGGCTCTTGGAAGCCTCTGCCGATTGGTTAGAGTTGGCCCGTGAGATGAAAGGTACTTGCTGCTTGTGGATTTGGGGCTCCCAAAGGGCTCTTTCGGCCCCTACGTTCTCTCAGATCACAATTTATTACACTATCCTCTGAGGCCTCCTTGGTGCCAGGCCTTGGTCTGGACACTGGGGTATGGATCTAGTCTGGTCATAAAATGAGCTGAGTCTGCACGGGAGGCAGACAGTATTACAAGACAGAGTAACACACGGGAGACACAGAGGCCGAGAAGGCCCAGAGGCCTCTACACACGTTTGAAAGTATAACGGATTTTGGAAATTCCACTGCGAGGCCAACCAACTTGTGGGGGGTGTGTGTGCACAGAAAGGGTAAAGGATTAGAGGCTGGAATGAAATGAGAACTGGGAGTAGCTTGGTGCTCAAAAGATCCCAGAATTTCAGGAAACAGGACTGCCCTGTGCCCTGTCCAGGGTGCTGAACTCCTTCCCCTGTACTAGAGCGGAAGGTTAGCCTGGGAAGGGCCAAGGAGGGCAGTCAAGGGATTTATGAAGGGAACCAGGGAGCAGGATCCAGATGTCATCCAGCACCCCCTCTGATGGACTCACAACCTGCTGACCACAGGGGCAATCCACTGTCCCTGTCCCCTGGGCTGATCTCCTCCTTCCTCCTCCAGGATATCCATGAAAGGCGCCTCCGGCTAGGCAGGGTTCTGCTGGGCTTCAGCCACTCCTAGAAGCTCTGTGTGGCTGCGTGTTGGTGACAAGTGGGTACCATATGTGTTGCCTGAATTTCCAGGGAGTTTCAAAAGACCACCACAAGGCCTGCCAGACCCAAAGCAATATGGCAGATTTGGGAAGAAATTTGGGAATCTGGGGGAATGGGATGATAAGATACCTTCTTTTCCTCTTAGTCACCATGCCCCTGCCTCCCCAGCGTGTCCTGACCTAAAGCCGTGCAAGGGGAGTGGCGCAGGGGGTGGAAGCCCTGGGCATCGGGAAGATTGGTGACCCGAGGGCAGCACAGTGGAGGGGTTAAGAGGTGATATCTGGAGTCCAAGACCCCAAATCACATCCTCACCCCTTTACCAGCTAGGTGGCCAGGGTGTATTATTTGCCTTCAAGACCCTCAGCTTTTCCATCTGCAAAATGGGGATAATAGGGTGTGGGTCGAGGGTGATAGTGTGGGTAACGTTCTTACTAGCACAAGGCTTGACATAATAAAAATAGCTCATATTTATCAAAGTTTGTTAAGTGCTAGGCTCTGCTCAAAGCCCTTCACATGTATTTAAGCCACTTACTTCTCACCATAGCCAGGAAAAGGAGAGGTGATTATCATTCCTGCTTTACCGATGAGGAAACTGAGGCACAGAGAAGGTAAATGACCAGTTGAAGGTCACCCAGGGGCAAGCGGCAGGACTAGGATTCAAATCCAGCATTCAGCTCAGAGCCCAACCCTCACTCCAGCCTACTCAGCTCGCGAGGGGAGGGGCCTGGGGCTGACGGCAGGGGCGCGGGGCGGGGGGCAAGGAATCCACCTGCACTCCTCCCTGCCCTTCCTCCCTCCCTCCTCAGAGAGATCCTGGGACCGCCTCTGTTTCTCTATTTGTTCAAGAGACTGAGCAGAGCCCTGGGGGCAGACGCTTCCAGCCCTGCTCCTCCAGCCAGGTTCCCGGGGGTCTCTTCATCTCTGTGAACGTCCCACGCTCCCGGGTAGTGGCACACCACCGCATACCGCCTCTCTGGACCTGAGCTCCTTTTCCACCCGCCCCGCGTCTGGCTCATCTTGAATTCCCAGAACCCGGCCCGGCAGCCCCAGGCATTCCACGTGGACAGATTCCGCCGAGCCGGAGAACGGAAAGGGCCCGCCTGTGCGGGACGGGACCAGCACGGCGCGGGGGCTCCTGGGAGGCTCTCCCCTCACACTCCGCCCACCCCGCCTCCCGCTCCGCCCAGTGCCCTCTCACCTTGTCATTGATCAGCAGCTCCATGGGGTCAGCACCCGCCTCCAGCAGCACAATCTCGTTGGCCTGCCCGGGCACCGAGTAGGAGAAGGGGGTGCCCTGGCCGGTGCCACCGGACCTGGACCGCAGCCACGCGCAGACGGTGAAGGCGTAGAGCTCGGGCAGCGCCTTCCGCACCCGGGCGTACATGTAGTTGTTGCGGATGGGGATGCTGATCTTGAAGGCATCTGGGGGACTGTAGGCGGAGGACCCTGAGGGGTGAGCGAGGCGGACACGGCGGGGGTCAGCGGGCACGGTGGGGACGGTGGGGGGGCATCCTCCGGAGCGACCGCGGCGAGTCCCCTGCTGCCTCAGCCTGTCTGTAAGCCTCTCAAGGGTGCTTCTCACAAAGTTTAAAAGATGAACGCCTAAATTCTTCTTTTCACATGAGGAAAATGAAGCCTCTCCCCGACACCTGTGGTCTGAGGAGCCTCTGGGCTCACCCCGCAGAGGAAAGAGAGGTGATTATCATTCCTGCTTTACCGATGAGGAAACTGAGGCACAGAGAAGGTAAATGACCAGTTGAAGGTCACCCAGGGGCAAGCGGCAGGACTAGGATTCAAATCAAGCATTCTGCTCAGAGCCCAACCCTCACTCCAGCCTACTCAGCTCGCGAGGGAGGGGCCTGGGGCTGACGGCAGGGGCGCGGGCGGGGGCAAGGAATCCACCTGCACTCCTCCCTGCCCTTCCTCCCTCCCTCCTCAGAGAGATCCTGGGACCGCCTCTGTTTCTCTATTTGTTCAAGAGACTGAGCAGAGCCCTGGGGGCAGACGCTTCCAGCCCTGCTCCTCCAGCCAGGTTCCCGGGGGTCTCTTCATCTCTGTGAACGTCCCACGCTCCCGGGTAGTGGCACACCACCGCATACCGCCTCTCTGGACCTGAGCTCCTTTTCCACCCGCCCCGCGTCTGGCTCATCTTGAATTCCCAGAACCCGGCCCGGCAGCCCCAGGCATTCCACGTGGACAGATTCCGCCGAGCCGGAGAACGGAAAGGGCCCGCCTGTGCGGGACGGGACCAGCACGGCGCGGGGGCTCCTGGGAGGCTCTCCCCTCACACTCCGCCCACCCCGCCTCCCGCTCCGCCCAGTGCCCTCTCACCTTGTCATTGATCAGCAGCTCCATGGGGTCAGCACCCGCCTCCAGCAGCACAATCTCGTTGGCCTGCCCGGGCACCGAGTAGGAGAAGGGGGTGCCCTGGCCGGTGCCACCGGACCTGGACCGCAGCCACGCGCAGACGGTGAAGGCGTAGAGCTCGGGCAGCGCCTTCCGCACCCGGGCGTACATGTAGTTGTTGCGGATGGGGATGCTGATCTTGAAGGCATCTGGGGGACTGTAGGCGGAGGACCCTGAGGGGTGAGCGAGGCGGACACGGCGGGGGTCAGCGGGCACGGTGGGGACGGTGGGGGGGCATCCTCCGGAGCGACCGCGGCGAGTCCCCTGCTGCCCTCAGCCTGTCTGTAAGCCTCTCAAGGGTGCTTCTCACAAAGTTTAAAAGATGAACGCTCCCTAAATTCTTCTTTTTCACATGAGGAAAATGAAGCCTGGGTAGAGGAAGTGAGCTGTCTAGGTCACAGAGCAAGCCAGACACCTGTGGTCTGAGGAGCCACGTGTCCTGAGGCTCACACCTGTACGCTGTCCAGCATGTCATGTTTTTATAACCCTCGTGGTGTCAGGCTCAGGCGTGAAACAAATGACAAAATTCTGATGTCAAAGGTGCTGTTGTGGGGGTGGTTAAATGCAAGGCCTTTAGAGTCAAACTGATTTAAAGCCTCGATCTACCACTGACGGGCTGTGTGACCTTGGGCCAGTCACTTGATCTCCCTGAGCCTTAATGTCCTCATCTGTGAAATGGGTATAATAAGAGAACCACCCTGTACGGTTTGTGAAGATTAAACCGGCTGATGTATCAAGTCCTGAGCCCGCTCCTAGGATATAATAAATGCCAGCAAATGCTACCTGTCCATGGTAACAACACACCCCAATGATTCTCACTCTGTGCTTCACAGCCTCTTCCCCATCCCGTCCAGCTTGAGCTTCTAGAAAATGTTTTCTGAGGAATCGGCCACCCTGAGGACCGTCCAAGGACCAGGCTCACCCACCACGCCTCTGCGGGCCCAGGACGCACCGTGCTCCAGTTCGGGGGACGCGGTCCTGCAGGGCATCCAGCTCCTTCTCCACCTCCTGCTGCTGCTGCTGGCTGCTGTGACTGAGGGCCACACGCTCCTTCTCCAGCGCCAGCACTTTGGCCAGCAGCTGCCCCTCGAGCTCGTCCATCTTGGAGTGCAGGGCGGTGGGCACCACAGGCGCGGGCGCGGGGGCGGCTGAGAAGTTCCCCCGCGCTGGAAGCTCCTGCTGCTCAGGTGACAGAGGAAGGGACAAGGGAGGCCCTCAGAGGGAGGACGGAAAGAGACCGAGTCCCAGAGAGGCCCACCCCCCTGGCCAAGCCTCAGTAGTTGTGGGGCGGATGGGGATGCTGATCTTGAAGGCATCTGGGGACTGTAGGCGGAGGACCCTGAGGGGTGAGCGAGGCGGACACGGCGGGGGTCAGCGGGCACGGTGGGGACGGTGGGGGGGCATCCTCCGGAGCGACCGCGGCGAGTCCCCTGCTGCCCTCAGCCTGTCTGTAAGCCTCTCAAGGGTGCTTCTCACAAAGTTTAAAAGATGAACGCTCCCTAAATTCTTCTTTTTCACATGAGGAAAATGAAGCCTGGGTAGAGGAAGTGAGCTGTCTAGGTCACAGAGCAAGCCAGACACCTGTGGTCTGAGGAGCCACGTGTCCTGAGGCTCACACCTGTACGCTGTCCAGCATGTCATGTTTTTATAACCCTCGTGGTGTCAGGCTCAGGCGTGAAACAAATGACAAAATTCTGATGTCAAAGGTGCTGTTGTGGGGGTGGTTAAATGCAAGGCCTTTAGAGTCAAACTGATTTAAAGCCTCGATCTACCACTGACGGGCTGTGTGACCTTGGGCCAGTCACTTGATCTCCCTGAGCCTTAATGTCCTCATCTGTGAAATGGGTATAATAAGAGAACCACCCTGTACGGTTTGTGAAGATTAAACCGGCTGATGTATCAAGTCCTGAGCCCGCTCCTAGGATATAATAAATGCCAGCAAATGCTACCTGTCCATGGTAACAACACACCCCAATGATTCTCACTCTGTGCTTCACAGCCTCTTCCCCATCCCGTCCAGCTTGAGCTTCTAGAAAATGTTTTCTGAGGGAATCGGCCACCCTGAGGACCGTCCAAGGACCAGGCTCACCCACCACGCCCTCTGCGGGCCCAGGACGCACCGTGCTCCAGTTCGGCGACGCGGTCCTGCAGGGCATCCAGCTCCTTCTCCACCTCCTGCTGCTGCTGCTGGCTGCTGTGACTGAGGGCCACACGCTCCTTCTCCAGCGCCAGCACTTTGGCCAGCAGCTGCCCCTCGAGCTCGTCCATCTTGGAGTGCAGGGCGGTGGGCACCACAGGCGCGGGCGCGGGGGCGGCTGAGAAGTTCCCCCGCGCTGGAAGCTCCTGCTGCTCAGGTGACAGAGGAAGGGACAAGGGAGGCCCTCAGAGGGAGGACGGAAAGAGACCGAGTCCCAGAGAGGCCCACCGCCCCTGCTGAAGGACCCCAGGTGAGCCTCAGCTTCCCCACAGGTAAAATGGGACAGCAAGGGCAGTTTCAGGCAGCAAATGTGCCCTGGGGGTCCCGCAGGACACTCCAGGGGGCGCCAGCAGCGCAGAGCTGCAAATGCCCCCCAGGTGGCCTGCTGCGCAGTCGGGGTTGAAAGCCAGCACCCAGTCCTTCGCCCCTGGAAGGCTGCACCCTGGCAGATCCTCGAAGAGGTGGACTGCCCCGGTCCTCACTTAGTCACGTCCCGAACTCCACGAAGATGGTGCGAGGCTCTGTGTGGGCGCTGCCAGACCGGGGGGTACGACCCAGGGGCTTCTGAAATAGGGCTCCCGTCCTGCTGCCTTCCAGGGCAGTGTGTGGTTAAGATCAGACTCTAGAGGCAGGCAGCCCAGGGTTCAATCCAGCTCGAGCACCAAGCTGCCGAGTGGCCCGAGGCAAATGCCTCCATCTCTCTGAACTCCTGGTTCCTCAGGCAATGCGGCACGATTATAGCGTTTGAGAAGGGTGGTGGGGACGCTTAGGTGGTAAACGCCCACCGACAGAGCCTGTCTGTCACGCTGTCTCGGCCAGGGCGTTTGAGGGTGATCTCAGACACCCACATCGCGTCCAGGATGCGGACAAAGTGTTTAGAGTCCTCCTTTTTACCCCGTCTTAAGACCCAGAGGGAAGGAGAGTTAGGGCAGAAACCGGGGGCCTCTCCTTCCCCCTCCTCTGCTGGAGGAAGCCCCTTCCGGGGTGGAGGAAGGCAGGCGAGGCCACAAGTCCTGACCCTGGAGGGGCAGTCTCTGGCAGATATGTCAAGAGAAGACAAGCAGGCAATTAATAATCCATGGAGCCTCTAGAAGCCAGCTTAGACCAGCCCTGTCCCCTCTCGCTCCCCACGCTCCCTACTGACAGCCGGAGGCTTCTCACCGCCCTGGGCCCTCGAGTGCCCGCTTCACCCGCCCTGGGCCCTGACCACAGGCTCAGCCCTGGACCGGAGCTCGCTGATTCTCACGACTCCTTCCCTGAGCACATACTCACTGAACACTTGCGATGGGCCCAACAGAAAACCAAGAGCACAACCACACATTCCCTGAGCACCCCGAGCCTGCAGAGAGGGCCCCACCACTCAGTGCAAGCACAGAAGACCCCTCTCAGCATCACTGATCCAGCCCTGACCTTGTCGGTCACTTGCTGTGGGACACTGGGCAGGTTTCTCAACCTCTCTGAGCTCATTTTCTAGCCATGTGACGAGGGGATCAATGTGTCCCTTGCTTCAAAGCTCTGGGGGTGCGGAGGGCAGAGCGGACAAATTGTCGTTGCCACGCTCAGCACCCGAGAGAAGGGAGCTGCGACCACAGATGCTGATGTGACCTCGCACGGAGGAGCCAGAGGCACTGACACTTGGTTCCACCATTCCACGCCGGAGCAGGGGCGGTGTCTTCCTCTAATGTTGGGCTTGCAGGCCGGTGGTCAGGAGTAAAAAATGGCACATGGCCACATCTGTCCGTCACAGTGTTCCACGTGGGAGGGCACAGCCACCCCCCAGGCAGAGGCCGGCTTGGTCCAGCAGGTGGGCAGCCCACGTGAGGGGGCGGGGCGTGGATGGATGAGCTGCTCAGACCACACGGCCCCGCCCCCCGTCAGACTAATCACTGTTGGCTCTCTGGAGAGCTCCGCGTAACTCCCCAGGAGCCCACAAATCCTGACGCTGGTGCTGACTAGACACAAAGCCTCAGTCTCCTCTCCTGTAAAACAGAGACAACCGGGGCTTCCCTAGTGGTCCAGTGGGTAAAGAGTCCGCCTTGCATTCGATCCCTGGCACGGGAAGATCCCGTGTGCTGTGGAGCGGCTGGGCTGGTGTGTCGGGTTGTGAGCCGGCGCTCTAGAGCGCATGTGCCCAGAGCCGGTGCTCTGCGACGAGGAAGGCCACTGCGATGGGAGGCCCCGCCACTGCGATGAGAGGCCCCCACAGGCCAGGGAATTAAGATGGATGGAAATTAATAAATGAAGGACCAATAAAAGAGGCCAAGATTTAAAAAAAAAAAAAAAAGACAACCGGCCCACTCTGTCCATCTGCAGGACAGATGAAAGGATCGGATAGTGGAAGTAACAGGCCCCTGTGGACTGTAAAATCAGAATGTGTGGGATATCCCTGGCGGTCCCATGGTTAAGACCACATGCTTCCAGTTCAGGGGGTCTGGGTTTGATCCCTGGTCAGGGGAAATAGGATCTCAGATGCTAGATCCTAGTGTAACAACACTAGGATCAAGTGTAACAACAACAAAAGAGCAAACTGGGAGGTTTGAATACATTAGCTTATGGGGAGCTCACTACCTTTAGTTTCTTCCCTTGTTTAGAGATGGCTCACGGAGCGACAGAGCCAGCCACCCACTGCATCTGAGGTAGCATCTGAGAAACCTCAGGCTGAGGCGATTAGCTCATGGAGAGCCTTCAGCATCAGCACTGCAAGGGCCGGGGCTAGGTCTCCTAGAATAGAATAGGCAGCTTTCCAGCCTCAGTTTCCCTCCATTCACGGGACCTCGCTGGGCACGAGGGGCACACCTCTGCAGGAGAGTATGCCAGGCCCACCCTGGGCACTGTCCACGTATTTGTTCGTGAATCCTCATGGCCACCCGTTTTGGCTGGCACTCTTAATTAGAGTCCCCATTTCACAGATGGGGAAACTGAGGCAGAAGTCCATTTGAGGGGCTGAGCAAAGCTGACCCCTCTGGAGCCAAAGCCTTCTGTCTCTAGTGAGCGTCCTCCTGGAGGGAGAAAGACCTGCCGGGAAGGAACAGGACGTCAAGTGCTGGAGAGCTCCGCGTAACTCCCCAGGAGCCCACAAATCCTGACGCTGGTGCTGACTAGACACAAAGCCTCAGTCTCCTCTCCTGTAAAACAGAGACAACCGGGGCTTCCCTAGTGGTCCAGTGGGTAAAGAGTCCGCCTTGCATTCGATCCCTGGCACGGGAAGATCCCGTGTGCTGTGGAGCGGCTGGGCTGGTGTGTCGGGTTGTGAGCCGGCGCTCTAGAGCGCATGTGCCCAGAGCCGGTGCTCTGCGACGAGGAAGGCCACTGCGATGGGAGGCCCCGCCACTGCGATGAGAGGCCCCCACAGGCCAGGGAATTAAGATGGATGGAAATTAATAAATGAAGGACCAATAAAAGAGGCCAAGATTTAAAAAAAAAAAAAAAAGACAACCGGCCCACTCTGTCCATCTGCAGGACAGATGAAAGGATCGGATAGTGGAAGTAACAGGCCCCTGTGGACTGTAAAATCAGAATGTGTGGGATATCCCTGGCGGTCCCATGGTTAAGACCACATGCTTCCAGTTCAGGGGGTCTGGGTTTGATCCCTGGTCAGGGAACTAGGATCCTGCATGCTAGATCCTAGTGTAACAACACTAGGATCAAGTGTAACAACAACAAAAGAGCAAACTGGGAGGTTTGAATACATTAGCTTATGGGGAGCTCACTACCTTTAGTTTCTTCCCTTGTTTAGAGATGGCTCACGGAGCGACAGAGCCAGCCACCCACTGCATCTGAGGTAGCATCTGAGAAACCTCAGGCTGAGGCGATTAGCTCATGGAGAGCCTTCAGCATCAGCACTGCAAGGGCCGGGGCTAGGTCTCCTAGAATAGAATAGGCAGCTTTCCAGCCTCAGTTTCCCTCCATTCACGGGACCTCGCTGGGCACGAGGGGCACACCTCTGCAGGAGAGTATGCCAGGCCCACCCTGGGCACTGTCCACGTATTTGTTCGTGAATCCTCATGGCCACCCGTTTTGGCTGGCACTCTTAATTAGAGTCCCCATTTCACAGATGGGGAAACTGAGGCAGAAGTCCATTTGAGGGGCTGAGCAAAGCTGACCCCTCTGGAGCCAAAGCCTTCTGTCTCTAGTGAAGCGTCCTCCTCCTCCGGAGGGAGAAAGACCTGCCGGGAAGGAACAGGACGTCAAGTGCTGTTCACACAGACGGCGTAGCGAGGAGACCCAGCGCAGGCCGAGGGAAGTGGGCACGCAAGCTGTTGCCTTGTCAGAGCCGCCAGCTCTGCCGCCAGCAGGAAGGCCAGGGAGGAGGTGGGCTCTCCGGATGCCGCGTGGCCCCCTCCCCACCACGCCGCCTGCCTCCGAAGCGCGTGGCTCCCCCCACTTCCCCATCTGTCTCAGGCACACACGGTTCCGCGTGGGCTCCCGGCCTGATGCCAAGCGGGCCCCCAGCCTGAGATGGTGGGGAGATGCAGCCGTCCCCCCACACGGGTCCTGATGGGGGCTCAGAACCCACACTTGTCGTGCTGGGAGTCTGGGATGGGGTGTGGCGTAACCACGTGGGGCCCAGAGCCAGGGCCCGGGGTTCTGGTCCAGCTCGGCTCACGTGCTGGGCTCATTAGCACTCGGTAACAAGATGCTAAGAGAGGCAGCTGTCCTCACCGCCACGCACCGCGTGCCAAGCCCTGCAGTCCGGAAGCACTGTGCAAACCGTCCACAGGCCCTCTCCACAACCTGCGGAAGTAAGGAGGTCCGCTGTTCAGATGGAAGTGCAGAGGCTCAGAGGGGTGAAGCCATCTGCCTGCGGTCACACAGCTGCGAAGTCACGTAGCCAGGAACCCAGGTCCCAGAATCTCTTCTCATTCTTCGGTTCCTACCCTGACAGTCTGGGTGTCAGTTTGCTCGTCTGACAAATGAGCACGGTGCTGGCTATCCTGTCTCTCTCGAGGGCCAGCAGAAGTTTCAGTGGCTATGAGACGGCTGAGAAGATCTGGCAAGCAGTGTCCGAACCTGGTGAGGGGCAGCGTCACAGAGGGCTCTGACTGGGAGGGACCTGCCTGCGCGGAGGCTGGGAGGGCGAGGGGAAGGCCCCGCCACTTTGTCCCCAGGCGGGGTCTGCCCCTTCCCTATGAGGAGCAGAGGGAAGGTGCTGGCTTTCAGGGTCAGGGTCCCACCCTCTGCACAGCTCACCTCTGCCCAGACAGCACAGAGCCCAGCCCGAGGGGCAGCAGAGCAGAGAGGAGGCTGGGCGGCGGCGGCGTGGGTCAGGCCGGCATTCTCCCACATGGGCACATCCCCTAGCTCCTGTGTGAGTCCGTCCCGGGTCACATTCAGGCTCCATCAGCCCAGTGACCTTGTTATGGAAAACGTCCCTGCCTCAGTTTCCTCATCAGCAAAAAGGGTACAAAAACAATATTTCATAGCACTGCAGTGACAAATAAGTGAACAGATACAATAATGCCCTCAGAGTTGGCAAACCAAGTGCTCTGGGTCAGCTGCTGTTATGATCATTCCTAATACACTTTAAGGATCTCTTAAAGGAGCCCACCCTCTCCCTCTACAACCACAGATCTTTGTGGTTAATCATTATGTTGAGGAAAAAAGCAAGTTACAGACGAACAGTTGGATGTCGTTTATACCAAGTCGCAAAGATTCAAAATGAGATCGTGTATTTTATAAAAGCGTGAAGCAGTTCAGGGAGTGACGAACACGAGTTCAGGACAGCAAGATGCTAAGAGAGGCAGCTGTCCTCACCGCCACGCACCGCTGCCAAGCCCTGCAGTCCGGAAGCACTGTGCAAACCGTCCACAGGCCCTCTCCACAACCTGCGGAAGTAAGGAGGTCCGCTGTTCAGATGGAAGTGCAGAGGCTCAGAGGGGTGAAGCCATCTGCCTGCGGTCACACAGCTGCGAAGTCACGTAGCCAGGAACCCAGGTCCCAGAATCTCTTCTCATTCTTCGGTTCCTACCCTGACAGTCTGGGTGTCAGTTTGCTCGTCTGACAAATGAGCACGGTGCTGGCTATCCTGTCTCTCTCGAGGGCCAGCAGAAGTTTCAGTGGCTATGAGACGGCTGAGAAGATCTGGCAAGCAGTGTCCGAACCTGGTGAGGGGCAGCGTCACAGAGGGCTCTGACTGGGAGGGACCTGCCTGCGCGGAGGCTGGGAGGGCGAGGGGAAGGCCCCGCCACTTTGTCCCCAGGCGGGGTCTGCCCCTTCCCTATGAGGAGCAGAGGGAAGGTGCTGGCTTTCAGGGTCAGGGTCCCACCCTCTGCACAGCTCACCTCTGCCCAGACAGCACAGAGCCCAGCCCGAGGGGCAGCAGAGCAGAGAGGAGGCTGGGCGGCGGCGGCGTGGGTCAGGCCGGCATTCTCCCACATGGGCACATCCCCTAGCTCCTGTGTGAGTCCGTCCCGGGTCACATTCAGGCTCCATCAGCCCAGTGACCTTGTTATGGAAAACGTCCCTGCCTCAGTTTCCTCATCAGCAAAAAGGGTACAAAAACAATATTTCATAGCACTGCAGTGACAAATAAGTGAACAGATACAATAATGCCCTCAGAGTTGGCAAACCAAGTGCTCTGGGTCAGCTGCTGTTATGATCATTCCTAATACACTTTAAGGATCTCTTAAAGGAGCCCACCCTCTCCCTCTACAACCACAGATCTTTGTGGTTAATCATTATGTTGAGGAAAAAAGCAAGTTACAGACGAACAGTTGGATGTCGTTTATACCAAGTCGCAAAGATTCAAAATGAGATCGTGTATTTTATAAAAGCGTGAAGCAGTTCAGGGAGTGACGAACACGAGTTCAGGACAGCGGTGACCCTCTCTTGGGGCTGGGGGAGGGGAAGCCCTCCGGGCATCAGCTGGTTGCACCTGTCTTGGGTCTTGAGCCCAGGGCGGGACTTGGATAGCAGTCTTTTACACATTTGTGGATGTCTTTTTTCCTTTTTTTTTTTTTAAATTTTTTTGGCTGTGCTATGCGGTGTGTGGTGGGATCTTAATTCCCCGACCAGCGATTAAACCCATGCCCCCCACCTTGAAAGGCAGATTCTCAACCACTGGACTCCTTCGGCTTCACTCGGCTCCTTGTCCGTCTCCCCCGCCCCCGCCCGGCCCAGGCCACGGTCACCAGACTCCTCCTCCCGCCTTCACACAGCCACCAGAGGCAGGGAGCTCGTTGCAAATACAACCACGTTGCTTAAAATCCTTCAGAAGCTCTCTTCTCCCACCCATCAGTGTCCCGGCCCTCTAATCCCAGCCCTCACCACACCCCGGGGCTCCTCTTCACGCCAACGGGGAGCGCCAGCGGTCCCGGTCCCTCTCACGCCTCGGCTTCCGCACAGGCCGCTGCTTCCACCCAGAGCCCTCTCCCTCCCCACCTCCGTCCCTGCTCCTCTGGCCAAAGCCTCCTCACCCTCCAGCTGGCAGCTTCCCTGACACCTCCGCTAAGACGCTCCCCGGAGAGGGAGCAGGGTGTCTCTGGACGGACATCTAGTCCCCACTCACTCACTCACTCACTCACTCATCTGTCACCATGTGCTGTGGCAACACAATGCCGTGGGTCCTGGCATGACGCTCTGACTCACTGCCAGGCTCCCTGCTCACTAGATCTGTGACCCTGGGCAAGCTGTTCAACAACTCTGACCCTCAGTTTCCTCAACTGTAAAATGGGACTAATAATATCTACATTTTAGGTTATATGCCATGACAAAATGAAAAAAATACGTAAAGCCTGGCATGTAAAAATGGCTGATAAAGAGTCATAACCATTAGCATTATTTGGTTTCATTGAGAGGCAGGAGAACACGAACGTGAAAGTGTTAGTCGCTCAGTTGTGTGTGTCTGACTCTTCAAGACCCCATGGAGTAGCCCCCCAGGTTCCTCTGTCCATGGAATTCTCCAGGCAAGAATGCTGGAGTGGGTAGCCATTCCTTTCTCCAGGGGATCTTCCAGATCCAGGGATTGAACCCAGGTCTACCACACTGCAGGCAGATTCTTTATCCTCTGAGCCACCAGGGAGAGGCAAGTGAGTAGTCACTAGATGGATGTGGGTCGTGGAGCCAGACGGCCTAGGACTGACACCCCAGCTGAGTGGCCTGGCCAAGGTTCTTAATCTCGCTGGGCCTCAGTTTCCTCATCTGTGAAATGGGGAGAGGAACAATCCCATGGTTCTCAAAGGGCTAAATTGTAAGGCCCTCAGAACAGGTTGGCAGAGAGGACACAGTGAGTTAGAGAAGGTCTTTCAGAAGGCTGTCCTGCTTCAGCCTTCCACCCCAGGAGCTGGGCCAGCGGACTGCTCTGTATCCATCTCACTCTGGCAGGAGAGGGGCAGGAGAGCAGGTGGCAGAAGCCAGACCAATCTTTGTCCTGGTCCCCATGGCCATTTTGCAGTGAGAATGAAAAACAGACAAATGAACCTCTGCATACTTTGGATGCCAAGTCAGGGCGGTCAGCATGCAGGAGGGGAGGCCGAGAGAAGGGGGATGGCTTCCCGAGGATCCGTTCATACACCCTCCTGGACCCTGAGGCTCCAGAGCAAGCCGCTGGACCCCCAGGCCCTGGCTCGCCCCCCTGCACGTACTCCCCGTCAAGCTGCCACAGAATCCCCTCTGGGCCCCGTCTGCCCACCTCCCTTCTGGGCCCTGGCCAAAACTCCGCAGCAGGGACAGACGGCCCCATCCTCCGCCCGTTTTCATAGAAAATTCGGGCTCTCCTCTTGGCTTGGCTGTCTTGGGCAAGTCACTCAGCTTCTCTGAGCCTCAGTTTCCCCTGGAGTCCAATGCGGGGCGGGTGGGGGCACCTAAGAGCTTCCACTTTGGTGGGCTGCCTCGATCTCTGTCTCAGGTTCGGAGGGGATCCCGTGCCCGGCTGTCCTGAGGACACCCACTGTCACTAGGAGGGAGCACCAGCCCCTGACTCGGTCTCCCTCCCACAGGCAAGGCCTTCACCAAATGGCCAATAAGCATAAGAGAAGGTGCTCAGCATCGTGAGTCACCAGAGAAATACAAATGGAAACCACGTGTCCACTCCACACCCACGAGAACGGGAGCATCTTTACAATGACCGCAGCCAGGTTGACGAGCTTCACACCAGGTGGGCGTGTGAACACTTACTGCCACTTCGGAAGAGTGCTTGGCAGGGCTTCCTAGTGCTAAATATACACCTCTCCTGGAACCCGAGCATCCCACTCCTGGGGACACATCCAGGAGAAATAAGGACTTTTAGCCAACCAGGGATAGGACAAGGACATTCACGGCAGCTTTATTTGGAATTACCCCAAACCGGAAACAAGCCAAATGTCCTTCCATCGAAGAATGGGTAAATACATTAAGGTGTCTCCACACACTGAAACACTACACAGCACTGAAAAGGAAGCCACTACCACACATGACCTACAGCATGACTGAAGGTCAGTGTGGAAGGAGAACACCAGACGGGAAGGGGTGCGGCTTTCCTGAGTCGATTTGAGTGAAGTTCAAACACAGAGAACACTGGTCTACAGCGA
The DNA here is from genome assembly GCA_022376925.1 of Tragulus kanchil. Classification (NCBI taxonomy): domain Eukaryota; kingdom Metazoa; phylum Chordata; class Mammalia; order Artiodactyla; family Tragulidae; genus Tragulus; species Tragulus kanchil. The sequence continues at coordinate 179,367,915 of JAIOJX010000004.1, read as the reverse complement.
TGAACATTGGAACAGTGGTTCCTCTGGGGACGTATGGACTTTGGGGTCACGAAGGAGCCTTCTGGGGTGCTGGAAATGTCTGGATTCTACTGTGGGTGGTGCTTTCATGGGTGGTTCCACATGTATATTTTCATGTATTTAAGATCTGCATCTTTTCACAGACATAGAGACCTGACTTGTGGACACAGTGGGGGAAGGAGAGAGGGACAATTGAGAGCAGTGTGGAAACATATACATTACCATATGCAAAGCAGATATGCAAATAGATTGCTGTATGTAAATAGACACGGAAATAGATTACCATATGTAAATAGACATGCAAATAGATGATCATATGTAAAACAGCCAGCCAGTGGGAATTTGCTCTTTGACTCAGGGAGCTCAGACTGGTGCGTCAATGGCTGGGGGGGAGGTAATCCAAAGGGTATCACCGTGCCCGGCTGTCCTGAGGACACCCACTGTCACTAGGAGGGAGCACCAGCCCTGACTCGGTCTCCTCCCACAGGCAAGGCCTTCACCAAATGGCCAATAAGCATAAGAGAAGGTGCTCAGCATCGTGAGTCACCAGAGAAATACAAATGGAAACCACGTGTCCACTCCACACCCACGAGAACGGGAGCATCTTTACAATGACCGCAGCCAGGTTGACGAGCTTCACACCAGGTGGGCGTGTGAACACTTACTGCCACTTCGGAAGAGTGCTTGGCAGGGCTTCCTAGTGCTAAATATACACCTCTCCTGGAACCCGAGCATCCCACTCCTGGGGACACATCCAGGAGAAATAAGGACTTTTAGCCAACCAGGGATAGGACAAGGACATTCACGGCAGCTTTATTTGGAATTACCCCAAACCGGAAACAAGCCAAATGTCCTTCCATCGAAGAATGGGTAAATACATTAAGGTGTCTCCACACACTGAAACACTACACAGCACTGAAAAGGAAGCCACTACCACACATGACCTACAGCATGACTGAAGGTCAGTGTGGAAGGAGAACACCAGACGGGAAGGGGTGCGGCTTTCCTGAGTCGATTTGAGTGAAGTTCAAACACAGAGAACACTGGTCTACAGCGATGAACATTGGAACAGTGGTTCCTCTGGGGACGTATGGACTTTGGGGTCACGAAGGAGCCTTCTGGGGTGCTGGAAATGTCTGGATTCTACTGTGGGTGGTGCTTTCATGGGTGGTTCCACATGTATATTTTCATGTATTTAAGATCTGCATCTTTTCACAGACATAGAGACCTGACTTGTGGACACAGTGGGGGAAGGAGAGAGTGGGACGAATTGAGAGCAGTGTGGAAACATATACATTACCATATGCAAAGCAGATATGCAAATAGATTGCTGTATGTAAATAGACACGGAAATAGATTACCATATGTAAATAGACATGCAAATAGATGATCATATGTAAAACAGCCAGCCAGTGGGAATTTGCTCTTTGACTCAGGGAGCTCAGACTGGTGCTCTGTCACAACCTAGAGGACTGGGATGGGGTGGGAGGTGGGAGGGAGGTTCCAAAGGGTACATGTGAACCTATGGCTGATTCGTGCTGATGTCTGGGAGAAACCAACACAGTACTGTGAGGCAATTATCCTCCAATTAAAAGTAAATTAAGGGGCTTCCCTGGTGGTCCAGTGGGTAAAGAGTCCACCTTGCAGTGCAAGGGGCACCGGTTTGATCCCTGGCCCGGGAGATTCCACGTGCTGCGGAGCCCCGGGGCCAGTGTGTCCAATTACAAGCCAGCGCTCTCTGCAATGAGAAAGGCCGCTGCCATGTGAGGTCCATATGTGCCAAAGAATAAAGATGGATGAAAATAAATAAGTAAATGCTAAAAAAAATAAATTAGGGGCTTCCCTGGTGGTCCAGTGGGTAAGGACACCACCTTGCAATGCACGGGGTGCCAGTTTGATCCCTGGCCTGGGAAGATCCCATGTGCCACAGAGCGGCTGGACCCATGTGTCCAACTACCGAGCTGGAGCTCTGGAGCGCGTGTGCCCAGAGCCGGTGCTCTGCGACAAGAGAGGCCACTGCGTTGGGAGGGCCACAGGGGCCAAAGAACAAACAGGGATGAAAACAGATAAATGAAAGGCCAGTAGAAGTGGCCAAAAAAAAAAAAAAATGAAAAAAAAAAACTAAAAGATCTGCATCTTTTAAAAGTATACTATGTGAGTTCTTAAGTGTCTTGAATGTAAGATACACCTTAGAAAAAAATCTCACAGGCAAGCCCCTCCCTGTCTTCCACCCAAGCAGCGCCTGCCAGGCTGGGAAGACCAGAAAGGGTCTCCTTTCCCACGGGAGGTCGTGCCAGGGAGGAGAGGCCTCCAGGGCACAGATAACTGAGCAAGGGGGGTTCTCTGGGGAACTGGATCAAACGAAGAACAATTTTCTCAGGTCACAGCAAGTAGGTGGTGGCGCTGGGGTGTAAAAAAGCAAATTTTCTTACTAGAATGCAGGTCCCACACTGGCAGAAGTTGGGGGTAAGTGCTTCCCAGGGTGGCTGCCCTGCCTGGAGATGGAGGGAGGCCAGCCACAGGGAGAAGGGCCCCCGTGGTCAGCAGGTGGCTGAAGGCCCTGGGTGCCACCCCCTCCAATGAGAAGCTGAGAGGTGGAAGCTCTTACTGTGCTCTGCTGGCCCCTCTTATGGCCAAAGAGGCAGGGCCAGGGGAGCCAGCCCCCCGGAGGAGAAGCTTCCACGATGGGCAAGAATGTAAGAGGGACGTCAAAGCCACCCACAGACTTTAGACAAAGCATCACTTTGTTATCTGCAGCCTCCTTTGAGGAACAGGACATCTGAAAGTGTATGGATGGGGGCTCAGGGACTATATACACATGGAACCCCTTCCCCCCTCCAACAATTCCTAATCAGGAAACATCGGCCCAAGAACTCAGAATATGGAGACCAAAGGGCCTGAACCAAACCCAGCCCCTCCTTCTACCCATTTTCCAGAGGAGAAAACTGAGGCCCAGAGAGAGACTGTGATTAAAATTATAGGCAAGAAGAACTCAACCACCTATTTCAGAGACCATTTAGAGCTGCAAGGTGGCTACGGAGCATCGCCCACTAAGCATTTTGTGGAGGAAACTGAAGCCAGGGGTAGGGAGGGCAGGTGGGGATTTATCTGGCTCTGATTCCTCCAGAGTCTACGAGTCTCTATTTATCTCTAACATGGGAATGTGTCCAGGCTGCTTCATAGGGCTGAAGACTGAATAAGCTAAGTCTAACACATGCTACTTTGCTTAATCCAGAAACAAAAAAAAAATCAAAAAAAGGTATACTATGTGAGTTCTTAAGTGTCTTGAATGTAAGATACACCTTAGAAAAAAATCTCACAGGCAAGCCCCTCCCTGTCTTCCACCCAAGCAGCGCCTGCCAGGCTGGGAAGACCAGAAAGGGTCTCCTTTCCCACGGGAGGTCGTGCCAGGGAGGAGAGGCCTCCAGGGCACAGATAACTGAGCAAGGGGGGTTCTCTGGGGAACTGGATCAAACGAAGAACAATTTTCTCAGGTCACAGCAAGTAGGTGGTGGCGCTGGGGTGTAAAAAAGCAAATTTTCTTACTAGAATGCAGGTCCCACACTGGCAGAAGTTGGGGTAAGTGCTTCCGAGGGTGGCTGCCCTGCCTGGAGATGGAGGGAGGCCAGCCACAGGGAGAAGGGCCCCCGTGGTCAGCAGGTGGCTGAAGGCCCTGGGTGCCACCCCCTCCAATGAGAAGCTGAGAGGTGGAAGCTCTTACTGTGCTCTGCTGGCCCCTCTTATGGCCAAAGAGGCAGGGCCAGGGGAGCCAGCCCCCCGGAGGAGAAGCTTCCACGATGGGCAAGAATGTAAGAGGGACGTCAAAGCCACCCACAGACTTTAGACAAAGCATCACTTTGTTATCTGCAGCCTCCTTTGAGGAACAGGACATCTGAAAGTGTATGGATGGGGGCTCAGGGACTATATACACATGGAACCCCTTCCCCCCTCCAACAATTCCTAATCAGGAAACATCGGCCCAAGAACTCAGAATATGGAGACCAAAGGGCCTGAACCAAACCCAGCCCCTCCTTCTACCCATTTTCCAGAGGAGAAAACTGAGGCCCAGAGAGAGACTGTGATTAAAATTATAGGCAAGAAGAACTCAACCACCTATTTCAGAGACCATTTAGAGCTGCAAGGTGGCTACGGAGCATCGCCCACTAAGCATTTTGTGGAGGGGAAACTGAAGCCAGGGGTAGGGAGGGCAGGTGGGGATTTATCTGGCTCTGATTCCTCCAGAGTCTACGAGTCTCTATTTATCTCTAACATGGGAATGTGTCCAGGCTGCTTCATAGGGCTGAAGACTGAATAAGCTAATATGCGCTAAGTGCCTAACACATGCTACTTGTTCTTACTTACTGTTTCAGCCGCCTGATTATCTTGCCAGCCAACAGGACAAGCCTTGGAGGACTGGCCCTCACCACTCTCGTTCTAGATGCTCTGACTCAGGAATGGTCCAGGCTACTACACAGCAAAAGGCCCTTCCCTAACCTGTCTTCCTCACTCTCCTAAAAGAAGGTGAGGTCTGACCCCTCAGATGCACCTGAAATCGACGATGAAGAACAAGGACTCTGGAGCCACAAACTCACAGGGCTAAACCCAGGCTCCAATGCTGTGTGACCTTGGGCCCATTTCTTAACCTCGCTGAACCTTGGTTTCTTCATCTGTAAGAGGAGGATAGAATAGTACCTCCCTCATGGACATTTTATCAGGATTAAATGAGATAACACACAGCACCTGGTGCACGGCAAGCACTTAGTACGCATGAGCTGTAATCATTGCAGCAGTCCAGGACCCTCTGTGAGTATCGTCAGGGTGTTTGTTTTCACCGCTTCTACCCCAAGATGGGGGGAGGCCACTAGCTGGCCACGAAGGATTAAGAATGTGTTTTATGTCAAAGAAATGCTACTTAAATCAATTTAGAAATTTCATTTTGCACATAAATGAGTACAAAAACAGAATACTGTAACCTGCATCCATGGCTGGCTGCCACGGGCACGGCCTAAAGTGGGATTGGCCACAAGATTAAAAGGTTTCAAAAATCCTGTAATACTTCTAGAATTCAGCAAAAATAGACAAAAAAAAAAAAGTATCTACATGAAATCGATCCTGCAATGAGCTTCTAGAAGAAAAAATAATTAGAAACAGCCTACAGTCTCCAGCAAGATGAGACAGTCAAAGGATTGATGGGTGGAGGAGGCAGCTGCTCCCTGAGGATCCAGGATCTTACGGGCATCATAAAATGGTAATTACCAGCAACCCTAGCAACTCGGAAACAATGTCTACATTCGGATAAAGGACCAAGGAGGGGAGTTGTGAAAGCTGAATAAAATGATGGAACTAAATGTAGTTCCCCTGACAAATCTTCTGACATTTTTTTCAATTAACAACAACAACAAAAATACCAACATAGAAGACAAGTGATTTCTTGTAAGCTCTCTAACATGACTCCAGTTCGAGGTCTGCGGGGAGAGGGTGGGCAAGAAGGACCTTTCCTCCCCTTTGGTGTCTGGCCAGGGGGGTGGGGAAGGGGTGACACACAGAGGTGGGGAGGAGCAGGGGTGAGCTGAGATGTGCAGGGCTGGGGACAGGAAGGGGACAGAAGGCAATCGGGAGGACCTCCGGGAGGAGGTGTCCTCAGAGCCGACGTAAACGATGAGCACAGAGAAGCTGGGGGGTAATCTAGGCAGAAGAAGGAGGAACTAGGAGACAGGTCGGAAATGAAATGGCAGCCTGGGAGCAGGCTGAAGAGTCTAAAGAGTCCACAGGGGAGCCCCATGGTGGGCTTAAGGAAGACCCCTGAGGCGGTCTGGAGGAGGAGGGATGGCGGGCTGTGCCTGGACAGCTGGGAGACCAGCAAGGAGGTTGCTGCAAGCACCCCCAGAGAGAGGAGGCTGACTGGGAGGAGGAGGGAGAGGGAGGAGCCACGCACGGCTTCTCAGTACACCCGAGGAGCAGGCTGGCAGAGGACCTGAGTTCGGGAGGGAGCGTGATGAAGGTAGGGGGCTGGTGGGATCCCCAGGGGGAGGTGCTCAGGAAGCAGCTGGATCTACGGGTCTGAAGGCTGGAGAGAAGCCTGGGCTGGGGACCAGGTTGGTTTGGGCACCATGGTGCCAAGGTGTTGGAAGCCTCAGGATGTGGCTGAGCTCAGCCAGGGAGAGGGAGAGGAGACCCAGGAAGGGCGCACGTGTTAAACGAGGAGGACCCAAGAGGGGACAGAGAAGCAGAAAGGGCGGAGGGACGGGGGAGAAGGACCTAGAAGCTCAGAGCATGAAGATTTGTAGGAGGGAATGATCTATGGGATCAGATGTCAGAGAGGGGCCCAGCAAGAGAAAGACTGAAATGTGCCTGTTTAATGTATCAGGTGTGATGACGTCACCTTCCAGCACGTGAAGGTGGGAGATAGACTAGTGTGAGAAAGGTGACGCTGGGGGCATCTTTTTGAAGTTTCTGGATAAGAAGGCAAGAGGGAAGCTAGTCAGTGGCTAAAAAGTAGATGAGCTGAGACCAGCAGTCTGATCGCGAGTCTGTGGGGCTCTAAGTTCCCATCCCTGCCAAACGCCCTAAAGAGGCTGCTCTGGCTGCTGCCAGGCTCAGAAGGCAGCCCTGGGGACAGGTGGGCAAGGGACCTTTCCTCCCTTTGGTGTCTGGCCAGGGTGGAAGGGGTGACACACAGAGGTGGGGAGGAGCAGGGGTGAGCTGAGATGTGCAGGGCTGGGGACAGGAAGGGGACAGAAGGCAATCGGGAGGACCTCCGGGAGGAGGTGTCCTCAGAGCCGACGTAAACGATGAGCACAGAGAAGCTGGGGGGTAATCTAGGCAGAAGAAGGAGGAACTAGGAGACAGGTCGGAAATGAAATGGCAGCCTGGGAGCAGGCTGAAGAGTCTAAAGAGTCCACAGGGGAGCCCCATGGTGGGCTTAAGGAAGACCCCTGAGGCGGTCTGGAGGAGGAGGGATGGCGGGCTGTGCCTGGACAGCTGGGAGACCAGCAAGGAGGTTGCTGCAAGCACCCCCAGAGAGAGGAGGCTGACTGGGAGGAGGAGGGAGAGGGAGGAGCCACGCACGGCTTCTCAGTACACCCGAGGAGCAGGCTGGCAGAGGACCTGAGTTCGGGAGGGAGCGTGATGAAGGTAGGGGGCTGGTGGGATCCCCAGGGGGAGGTGCTCAGGAAGCAGCTGGATCTACGGGTCTGAAGGCTGGAGAGAAGCCTGGGCTGGGGACCAGGTTGGTTTGGGCACCATGGTGCCAAGGTGTTGGAAGCCTCAGGATGTGGCTGAGCTCAGCCAGGGAGAGGGAGAGGAGACCCAGGAAGGGCGCACGTGTTAAACGAGGAGGACCCAAGAGGGGACAGAGAAGCAGAAAGGGCGGAGGGACGGGGGAGAAGGACCTAGAAGCTCAGAGCATGAAGATTTGTAGGAGGGAATGATCTATGGGATCAGATGTCAGAGAGGGGCCCAGCAAGAGAAAGACTGAAATGTGCCTGTTTAATGTATCAGGTGTGATGACGTCACCTTCCAGCACGTGAAGGTGGGAGATAGACTAGTGTGAGAAAGGTGACGCTGGGGGCATCTTTTTGAAGTTTCTGGATAAGAAGGCAAGAGGGAAGCTAGTCAGTGGCTAAAAAGTAGATGAGCTGAGACCAGCAGTCTGATCGCGAGTCTGTGGGGCTCTAAGTTCCCATCCCTGCCAAACGCCCTAAAGAGGCTGCTCTGGCTGCTGCCAGGCTCAGAAGGCAGCCCTGGGGGACAGGCAGCCGTGTCCACTGCGCTCAGAAAGCAGAGGGAGTGTGTACAGGGAAGCAGGCCTCCCTCCACCCAGGAGGCTGACCTGGTGCCGAGTTCCAACCACGAGGATCCCCCAACCTCAGCGGGCAACCAGAGGGGAGTCCACCGTGCCAAACATCGAGGGCAAGCCGAGCCCTGCCAGCCCCAGACGTCGGCGGAACCACGGGCGCCATGTGGGTCAGGGGGCAAGGGCTAGGGCAGGCAAGAGGAAGCTGATTGAAGACCAGATCTTTTTTTTTTTTTTTTGTAACATTAATACTATCTATTTCCTAAAGAGAGGATTTGTTCCCATTTAGAATGTTGGCCATTTTAAAAATTAGTAATATTAGAGCTTAATGATAAAAACAGCAGTCACTCCAATTGATCAAGCACACCTCTGCCAGGTGCTGTTCTGGGCCCTTCATGGAAGATGAACTCATGAATCCTCCTAACATGCCAGGGAGCCAGGGTCATCACGGTTCCATTTTGCTGGTGAGAAAACTGAGCGTGTTTCCCGGATCCTTCTCCTGCTCTCAGCGCTCCTTCTAGACTTCGCCAGAGCTGGAGTGGAAAAGGGATGCTCCTGGCAGGCAAGACTCTGAGCTCCGAGCCCCAGGTCTGGGGTTGGCTGTGACGGCTGCCCGGCTGTGGTCGACCAACCCAGCCTTTCTAGAGGGCCACCGGGCCAGGGGCATGGCCAGCCTTCCACACCAGCATCTCCCGTGCTGCTTGGCCGGGGATTTAGCTGGGAGAGCCACAGAGACGGAAGATTCCCGGCCTTTCCTTTCCTCCAGCCCCTCTCCTCCCGTGGCCAGCTGCACTCGGTTTAGAGGGAGGCAATAGCGGGGTCAGCTGGTGCCTGGGTTTTTCCTCCTGGGAAACCCCAAAGAGAAGATGAGACCAGCAGTCTGGAGAAAGGTCGCTGAGTTCTGATAAGAAGGCAAGAGGGAAGCTAGTCAGTGGCTAAAAAGTAGATGAGCTGAGACCAGCAGTCTGATCGCGAGTCTGTGGGGCTCTAAGTTCCCATCCCTGCCAAACGCCCTAAAGAGGCTGCTCTGGCTGCTGCCAGGCTCAGAAGGCAGCCCTGGGGGACAGGCAGCCGTGTCCACTGCGCTCAGAAAGCAGAGGGAGTGTGTACAGGGAAGCAGGCCTCCCTCCACCCAGGAGGCTGACCTGGTGCCGAGTTCCAACCACGAGGATCCCCCAACCTCAGCGGGCAACCAGAGGGGAGTCCACCGTGCCAAACATCGAGGGCAAGCCGAGCCCTGCCAGCCCCAGACGTCGGCGGAACCACGGGCGCCATGTGGGTCAGGGGGCAAGGGCTAGGGCAGGCAAGAGGAAGCTGATTGAAGACCAGATCTTTTTTTTTTTTTTTTGTAACATTAATACTATCTATTTCCTAAAGAGAGGATTTGTTCCCATTTAGAATGTTGGCCATTTTAAAAATTAGTAATATTAGAGCTTAATGATAAAAACAGCAGTCACTCCAATTGATCAAGCACACCTCTGCCAGGTGCTGTTCTGGGCCCTTCATGGAAGATGAACTCATGAATCCTCCTAACATGCCAGGGAGCCAGGGTCATCACGGTTCCATTTTGCTGGTGAGAAAACTGAGCGTGTTTCCCGGATCCTTCTCCTGCTCTCAGCGCTCCTTCTAGACTTCGCCAGAGCTGGAGTGGAAAAGGGATGCTCCTGGCAGGCAAGACTCTGAGCTCCGAGCCCCAGGTCTGGGGTTGGCTGTGACGGCTGCCCGGCTGTGGTCGACCAACCCAGCCTTTCTAGAGGGCCACCGGGCCAGGGGCATGGCCAGCCTTCCACACCAGCATCTCCCGTGCTGCTTGGCCGGGGATTTAGCTGGGAGAGCCACAGAGACGGAAGATTCCCGGCCTTTCCTTTCCTCCAGCCCCTCTCCTCCCGTGGCCAGCTGCACTCGGTTTAGAGGGAGGCAATAGCGGGGTCAGCTGGTGCCTGGGTCTCCTCCTGCCCCCTCCTTCTGCAGATCTGGTTCTCCTGGGAACCCCCTTCCCAGGAGTCTGAAAGCCATGGACGGCAGGGAGCCACCAGGGTCTCCCGATGGTCTGTCCTGACTCATCTGTCCCGCTCCCCCTCCAGGTGGCCCCAAGCAGGTTCTCACAGGGAGGCAGGGACCGGGCAGCTTCAAAGGAGAAATGGCTGGCCTAGGATCACAGGGGGAGGACTTCGGGCTGCAGAAGGTGGAGAGCATCCGAGTTTGGCTTATGAGACACTGTTCCCTGCTTTTCTGCAGGAAAGGAGGGCCCCGATTCCCTCGGATAGTGCTCTTATCTCCTGACCCTAGTGACCGAGTGTGTGGCTCGTCCTGCTGTGGGGGTGTCCGAAAGAAGAAAAGGAAACGGACATTTAACGAGGTCCTCCTACATGTCAAGCCTGTTCACCTACCTACATTTTAGTCAATCCACACTACACGTGGACGCTGTTGTACCCATTTTACAGACTCAAAAACCGAGGTTTACAGAGGTGCCTGGAGGGGAAAGCCTTTCCCGCGCGCCCCCTGAGCGTCCATCAGTGTCTGTCTCCTGCCTGTGTGCCTTACCGGACGCCTTCCTTTTCCCCTGGGCGCAAGCCCCGATCGCCTCCTTTGCACAGACGGAAACCCGAGACGCAGACTCGAGGGCGGCCTCCCCAGGGCCCCTCAGTCGGCGGTGGCGGCGGGACCCAGGCCCTCCCTCGAGCGGCCCCTCCCACCCCCGGCCGAGTCCCCGACGGCGCGCGGCGCGGCGCTTACCTCGATGCGGTCGATGCGGTCCCGGAGGGCGCGCACCGCATCCTCCAGCTCGAGGACGACCGCGGGCGAGTCCCAGGGCCCGTCGGCCATGGTGTCGCGGCGGGGCCCGGCGGCCTGGAGGCCGCGCGGCAGGCCGCTCTCGCAGCGGCCCAGCTTGCCGGTGAGCTCGCGGATGGTGTCCTGGTCGGCGCGGATGCGCGCCTCCTGCTGCAGCGCCGTCTGGCGCAGCTGCTCGGCCGTGCTCTGCAGCAGCAGCAGCTCCTCGCGCTCGCCCGGCGCCGCGTCCCCCTGCTCGGTCCCCGACGGGCAGGCGGCCGCCAGGGGCGTGCACAGGAAGCGGCTGAAGAGGGGCACGGGCGGCAGCGGGTGTGCGCTGGCCGCCGGCGCCCCAGGCAGCGCGGGGGGCCCGGCCGAGCCGCCCGCGCCGTGCAGCGCGCTCAGGCTGCGCTGCGGGCCCGGGGACGCGGCGGCGGCCGAGGCGTTGTCGGCGCCGCCGGGCAGCGCCCGCGCGGGGCTGGCCGCCAGGGGCACGCTGGCGATGATGCAGATGACGGCACCGAGGAACGCCAGCATGCCCGCGGCCAGCAGCACGGCCAGGAACTTCAGCGTGAGGCGGGCGGCGGGGGCGCCCGAGGCCCCCGGCAGGCGCGGCGGCGGGGTCGGGGCGCGGGGCCCGGGCGCGCGGGGCCGCACGGGCCGGAGCGCGAGCGGGAGGAGCCGGAGCAGGAGCTGTTGCCGCGGCCGCTGCTGCCGCCGCTCTGAACCCAGGCGGCGCGAGGGGGAGACGGCGGCGGGCTGCGGGGAGGGGCGGCGGGCGCGGCGGCCCCGCCCCGCCGGCTCCCCCGGGCCGGCCCTGGCCCAGCCCCGCACCCGTTCCGCGCCGGGCGCCGAGTCGGGGCGCCGCCCGCCCGGGCTGCGGCGAGGGGCGGGGTCGGCGCCGAGAGCCCTGGCCCGCCGCGGTCACGGCGACCCCGTGGCCGGGCAGCGGGACCCCGGGGCGACCCCCGCCCCGCCCCAGCAGTGCTCTGGCCCCCTCCCCGCACCCTCCAGGCCGTCTGCTACCTTGCGGGAAGCTTTTCTCCACGTCGGGCTCCGTGCCAAGGGAGCCCGGAGCTGGAGCACCGTTAAGCCTCACGGTGGACACCTCACAGTCCAAATGGGGCGAAGGAGACCCACGGGGTCTCTTCACGGGTCGCCGGCCAAGACCGAGCAAGAGGCTGGTATGCGCTGGAGCAGCAGCATTTGAGCTCAGGTGCATCTGAGCGGACCCGGACTATGGAACAGAACCGGGGTGGGCATGGGAGAGCCAGGAAAGAGGCTGGTGTCGGGGGCAGGGCACTGGAGATTTTGACCCAATCTGTAGCTATAACATGGGCACCCTCCTGCCGTTTCCCACACCAACCCCCGAAAGAGCCAAAGCGACTCCCCTTCCCACATCCCCCACAAAATAACTCATCCTGTGATCTCAAAGGGTAGCAGAAGTTCCCTCCTCTAAATCTTTGGGAGCACAGACCATCAAGGGTCCCAGAGAAGACCCCTCTTCCACCTCAGTCCACACTAGCTTAGGAGCCTTTTACCTCCTCTGGTCGAAATGTCTCTTTTGTTGCAAATTAACTTGCAATTAAAAATGTTCTTCTACCATCCTTCCCCATCCAGCTCCATCTCCAATTTTCCACGAGGCATTTCCTGAACAGCTTGGGGTTCCAGGGCTGGGCGGGTGTGCAGAGGCCTAGGATAGAAGAGAGGGGCTGTGGCCCAGCCGAGCAACAGCCAGGGCCACGCCCAGGCCTGTCTCCCTTCCAGGCCTGCATTCTTGACTCAGAGGGAAGGGTCACCGTGGGGTGCTGGACCACCGGGAGGCAGTGTGGTCTCAGCGAAGTGGCGGAGAGAGACCAGAACGCTGCTCAGGAAGCAACAGCCCTGAGAGACCCTGTTTGGCAGCTGGGATCCTTCCCAGGGGTCCCTGGGCACATGTGGCACCCCTCCACCCACCCCCAGCCTCAGGATCATGCCTTTCCTGCTTAACCGGTCTATGGGAGTCGGGGGTTACCTGAGCTGTGAAGTAGGAACAAATCAAATGCCAGCTCTGTACACGATGAACCCCCAGAGCCATTTGTGTGTGGATGTGAGTTAATAATCACTGGAGCAGTGACCTGGAAACCTGCCAAGCAGCACAGCGTGGAGGATGCATCTCCCGGATGGAGACGTGGGCCAGGCTCTCTGAAGGCAAAGGCAGGCAGGCAGTGGCTGGACATGAAATCCTGCAGGAGCATGAGGCGCTGGGACTCCAGGTATGTCTACATGTGTTCTGTGAAGACAGAAGCACACACCGGAGCAGCAGCATTTGAGCTCAGGTGCATCTGAGCGGACCCGGACTATGGAACAGAACCGGGGTGGGCATGGGAGAGCCAGGAAAGAGGCTGGTGTCGGGGGCAGGGCACTGGAGATTTTGACCCAATCTGTAGCTATAACATGGGCACCCTCCTGCCGTTTCCCACACCAACCCCCGAAAGAGCCAAAGCGACTCCCCTTCCCACATCCCCCACAAAATAACTCATCCTGTGATCTCAAAGGGTAGCAGAAGTTCCCTCCTCTAAATCTTTGGGAGCACAGACCATCAAGGGTCCCAGAGAAGACCCCTCTTCCACCTCAGTCCACACTAGCTTAGGAGCCTTTTACCTCCTCTGGTCGAAATGTCTCTTTTGTTGCAAATTAACTTGCAATTAAAAATGTTCTTCTACCATCCTTCCCCATCCAGCTCCATCTCCAATTTTCCACGAGGCATTTCCTGAACAGCTTGGGGTTCCAGGGCTGGGCGGGTGTGCAGAGGCCTAGGATAGAAGAGAGGGGCTGTGGCCCAGCCGAGCAACAGCCAGGGCCACGCCCAGGCCTGTCTCCCTTCCAGGCCTGCATTCTTGACTCAGAGGGAAGGGTCACCGTGGGGTGCTGGACCACCGGGAGGCAGTGTGGTCTCAGCGAAGTGGCGGAGAGAGACCAGAACGCTGCTCAGGAAGCAACAGCCCTGAGAGACCCTGTTTGGCAGCTGGGATCCTTCCCAGGGGTCCCTGGGCACATGTGGCACCCCTCCACCCACCCCCAGCCTCAGGATCATGCCTTTCCTGCTTAACCGGTCTATGGGAGTCGGGGGTTACCTGAGCTGTGAAGTAGGAACAAATCAAATGCCAGCTCTGTACACGATGAACCCCCAGAGCCATTTGTGTGTGGATGTGAGTTAATAATCACTGGAGCAGTGACCTGGAAACCTGCCAAGCAGCACAGCGTGGAGGATGCATCTCCCGGATGGAGACGTGGGCCAGGCTCTCTGAAGGCAAAGGCAGGCAGGCAGTGGCTGGACATGAAATCCTGCAGGAGCATGAGGCGCTGGGACTCCAGGTATGTCTACATGTGTTCTGTGAAGACAGAAGCACACACATTACATCCTGGAAGGATAGAGGAGGGCAAGAGAGGGGGCTGCTGCCCAGAGCAGAGCCTCTTTGGCTTGGGCACCAAACGATGCTTCCCTTATATAAGCTGCTCTGTAAGAGATGGGACAGTGGGACATGTGGGTCCAGAGACTGAAGTTGAATCTTGTTTAAACTGATCTTATTCCCCAGGATGACTCTTTTAAACCTATGATATGAACATGTCACTCTCTTGCTTATAAACCTATTAGTGGCTCCCCATCCCCATCTCTTTGGGGTTTACAGTAAAGAATCCGTCTGAAATGCAGGAGATGCAGGTTTGATCCCTGGGTCGGGAAGATCCCCTAGAGAAGGCAATGGCAACCCACTCCAATATTCTTGCCTGGAGAATCCCTTGGACAGAAGAGCCTGGCGGGGCAACAGTCCTGAGAATCAGAGACAACTGAAGTGACTGAGTGAGCATGCACCCCACCCCTTTGTGGAATAAAGTCCAAATGCCTTCAAAGGTGCTCGTACCTATTGGTCAAGGGCATGGATTCTGGAGCCAGAAGGCCTAGTCCAGATCCTGCCTCTACCTGTTTCTAGTTGTGTGACCTCATTTGCAAAGAGAGTAAAGTCTCAGGTCTTTGACAATGCCTGACACCACCCTCTCTGTGCCTTAGTTTTACAATCTGTAAAATAGGAGAACAGTGGTAGTACATGGAAAGCCTTAGTCAATGTTGGGCCTTATTATGTTGACTGTGCCTGGCTCGCTGCTACACTAGACTGTCTCCTCTCTCTGCCTTTGTTCATGCTCTGCCCTGCCTGGAATGCCGCCTCTCCGACTTCCTTGGCTCATCTCTGTCCCCAGCAGCCAGCTTGGAGCCATGCCCAAGGCAGCTTCATGGTGAATGTTTGCAGAGCTAGTTCCCCCTCAGACCGCACTGGCTGCTGCTAGGGGCAGAGGAGGCAAGGGAGAACTGGAAACCCATCTCTCTGGGTCCCCGGAGAGACCCTTCTTGATCCCAATGCAGAATCCCTCAAGGGATGGTCAGAACAGGATGCTCAGGAGAACGCCTAGAAGACTGCAATAGTCCTCACATTTTCCTTCTAAAGCTCATGTCTCTCAGATGTTTTTCATCCCTTCACTTTCTTTAAAAAAAAAAAAAAATTCCTTCACTTTCACTCCATTCTTAGGGAAAGGAAATTCTGCCTTAAATGAACAAGCACAGTCATTCATTCAAACTATACATCTTGAGACCGACTTTGGACCGGGCAGAGTGCCAGGCACCGGGAGAGCTGGAAACGGGACAAGTTTACAGTTTTATGTTCTAGTGGGGAGACAAGGCAGTAAATAAATGAATAATTAAATAAGTTAGTTTATAATAGTAATGAGAACTATAAGGACATTTTTTAAGTAACATGATAGAAAGTTATAGGTGTGTGGGAATGGGAGGAGGACGGGAGATGGGTGTTCATCTTGTAAGGCTGTCGTTTAGCTGAGACTTGAATGACTTGAGAAACCAGTCACGGAGAAACTTGGGGAAGGACTGAGTGTTCTAGGATGAGGGAACAGCTAGTGCAAAGGCCCTGAGGCAGAAATGAGTTTGATATATTCAGGAAACAGAAAGAAGCCCAATGGGGCTGGAGCAGAGTGAAAGCCAGGGGAGAGAGGAAGCTGGAGAGGAAGGCAGGGCGAGGTCCTGCGGGCCTTTACAGGCCAGGGGAGGGAATGGCTTTGATTCTAAGCCCCACTGGAGGAGGGGTTTAAGCAGGGAAGAAACACCACGTGGTTTGTGTTTGTAAAAGATCATTGGTAATGGTGTGGAGGCGGGGTCATTAAGCGGTAAGAGAGGAAACATGGAGACCGGGGAGGGGCCATGCAACCATCCAGGTGAGTGGAGTGAGCAGTGTGGAGGTCATGATGATGGAGAAAATTGGATAGGGTGTGTATCGTAGAGGCAGAGTCTGTTAGTCGGGTCCTTCAGGAAGCAGACGCTAAGCTGTGCAGTAGACGTGCAAGCAAGTGACAAGGGACTAAGGTCTGTGAAAGATAAAGGGGAGAAAGAAGAACTGGGCGGGTTGAACTTCAGACCTCCATGCAGATCTGACAAAGCCCTGGCCATCTTAAAAGGCTGTTCCGGGGCCCATGGGCTTCCCAGGTGGCTCAGCAGTAAAAGAAACCTCCTGCCAATGCAGGAGATGCTGGTTCGAGCCTTGGGAAGATCCCCTGGAGGAGGAAATGGCCACCTACTCCAGGATGCTTGCCGGGAGAATCCCTTGGACAGAGGAGCCTGCTGGGCTGCAGTCCATGGGGTCGCAGAGAAGTCCAACATGACTGAGTATGCTTGCGCTCTGGGACCAACACTGCCCATCAGGAAAGTTTGCAGAAAGGCCCAGTCCCCAGGCTTCTTCTCATGCCCCGTCATAAACGGGCCCTGGCCCAAGAAGAGGGTGGCTTCAGCTCAAAAGCTAGGGAGATTTCCACACAGACATGTGCCTGTGGATATTTACAGCCACTCTTTCATAACTGCCAACACGTGGAAGCAACCAAGATGCCCTTCAGTAGATGAATAAATAACTAAATGGACATACCAGACAATGGAATAGTATTCACCCATCAAAAGACATGAGCTTTCAGATCATGAGAAAACAAGGAGATGCCCTAAACGTGAAATAAGCCAGTCTGAGAAGGCAGCATACTGCATGATTCCAACTACATCACGTCTTGGAAAAGGCAAAATCGTGGAGATGGTGAAAAGACCAGTGGCAGCCAGGGGTGATAGAGGAGGAAGAGGAGGAGCCCAGAGGATTTTCAGGGCAATGGAACCGGAATGGTGGACGCAAGTCCTCATACATGTAGCCAAACCCCAGAATGCACGCCACCCCTAACATCAACTATGGGCAGTGGGGATAATGACGTGGCGGGGTAGGTTCATCGATCATAAAAATGTGCCACTCTGGAGCAGGATGTGGATAATGGGGGAGGCTATGCACATGAAGGGGCCGGGGCGGGGGCAACCTCTATACCTTCTGTTCAGTGAGCTGTGGACTGAAAACTCTCACCAACCAACCAACCAGTCAACCCACAAAGGCTAGACCTGAAAGGTGCCCTCTGAGGCGGCCGCATCCCAGCCCTTGCCCGGTGAACATCTGGTTCTCCATTCACAGTCAGGAAGCAGCCCCGACCAGGGTCCCCTATGCCTCTCTTCCCGAGGGGAAATGCAGAAGTGGGAGTTGGTGGGATGAACCACAGCGCCCATCACAGTTGGTCTTGGGGCCCCAAGAGGCGTGCGCCATCTCCCTCCTCCCTACCCAGTCTAAATTCTCTCTGCCTTCTGTTATTACTCTGCGGAGTAGACGGGAGTGTGGGTGGGGGAGAACATTCTTTCCTTCCCCAGCCTTGTAAAGTCCATGCACAGCGTATCTGCAGGCAGGTGGGGGAGGAAGTAGGATTGTGTAGGGAGAACTTCAGACTGTAAGAAAGTTATTTCTAGAACAGGGGAGTGGGCACTGCTCAGGTAACTAGTTTCTGCGACAGGCCCTTGGCAGAGCCAGACTTGGGACTCAGGGTTTAAGGTGACCCGATTCACTCGGTCTCAGCACCACAGGTCCCATGTCCCAGGAAACCACTCAGTCCTGCGCATCCTGCTGCTCAGTCAACCTAACTATCTGCATAACCACGCTCCCTCAGTGCTGGTACCTAGTGGCCATTGAACAATTCATGATGCTCTCTTCCTGCCTTCCTCGGCCCCCGGGCCTCCATCCACTCCAGCATCTCCCCCTTTACCTGCCTCCTGAAAGACTGTGAGCTCCTCGAGGTCAGGAACCAGTGGTCATGCTCCTCTCTGGGTCTCCAGGGCAGCCCTTGGATACTCGAACTCCAGTGACTGGAGACAGCGCCCCCTGGGCTGTGTGCGAGCCAAAGAACGGCCTTTTCCCAGCAGGTGGAGAGGTGAGGACTGGGTCAAGAGAGCGGCCTGTGCCCCTCCTGGACATCCCCATCCCAAGGGTCTGGTCTCCACCCAAGGATGGGCTGTGCTTGGATCAGAGCAGCCTCAGTCTCCTCATCCATAAAATGGGGCCGTGGCATCTACCTCATAGGACTGTGATGAGAATTAGAAAACCAGATGAGATGAGATGTTGCATAGGAGACCTCCCAGGGATTTGGAGACAGGGGTCTGTCCTTACTATGCTGCTTGTATCCCCAGGGCACTCAGTATGCCTGGCACGCATGCCCAATGCATGCTTCCCCCTTCCGTATTTATTCTTGGCACATAGGAGGTGCTCAGGCTACTGTGTGCTAAGTTGCTTCAGCCGTGTCCGACTGTGACCCCGTGGACGGTAGCCCGCCAGGCTCCTCTGTCCATGGATTTTCCAGGCAAGAACACTGGAGTGGGTTGCCATGCCCTCCTCCAGGGGATCTTTCCGATCCAGGTGTTGAACCCCTGTCGTTTATGTCTCCTGAGCAGGCAGGCAGGTTCTTTACCACTTGCACCACCTGGGAAGCCCAGTTGCTCAGTACGTGTAAATTTCCTTTTTTACTTCTTTTCCTTGATTCCCCAGGAGCTTGGAGACCTTCCTCCATAGTTTCTCTGTCCTTTCTTGGTTCCCTTCCCACCCTCTCTCTGAGCAGGGTTGAGGAATCATTCAGACGAGGGCTCATGATGTGTGCCATCAACACAGCCCAGCCTGGGGCCTTCCGGGGCGGGGGGCTCAGGGCTCAGGTAGGGGCCAGAAAGGCTAGGCTTGAGCATCAGCTGCCAGGATTAGGAGCCAGACCAGAGAGGAGGGGCAGCAGGCAGGCAAGGGGGAGCTTTCCTCTCTGGGGAAGCCCAGAGATTTCCATCCAGGGTGTTTACTTCCCTGGAAGCGGGAAAAGAAGCCAACCCACCTCTCAGGCGCAAGCAGGAAGCAGGGACATCTGTTCTCAGCTTGGGAGGGGCTGAGAACCAAGGAGGAAGCGGGTGTCCTCCCTGTGGGGGGCCTGGGAGTTGGCTGGAGCCTGTGAGCTTGAGTCCAGGCCCAGCCAAGGAGGGCCGCCTAACAAGGCCGCCCCCTCTCTCAGAGACTATGAGGTTGGGGCTCTCCCTGTCTCCCCTGCATCCCAAACGCACCCAGGCCCCCCGCCCGCACTGTTTGTTCCACCTGGTCCTCACCAGCGGCAACCTCTGAGCTCCATATTGTAACCGTCCCCATTTAACAATAGGAAAATTGAAATCAGAGGGGTTCAGTAATTTCCCTAGCTCAGTGGGGGTCCACCAGATGAGATGAGATGTTGCATAGGAGACCTCCCAGGGATTTGGAGACAGGGGTCTGTCCTTACTATGCTGCTTGTATCCCCAGGGCACTCAGTATGCCTGGCACGCATGCCCAATGCATGCTTCCCCCTTCCGTATTTATTCTTGGCACATAGGAGGTGCTCAGGCTACTGTGTGCTAAGTTGCTTCAGCCGTGTCCGACTGTGACCCCGTGGACGGTAGCCCGCCAGGCTCCTCTGTCCATGGATTTTCCAGGCAAGAACACTGGAGTGGGTTGCCATGCCCTCCTCCAGGGGATCTTTCCGATCCAGGTGTTGAACCCCTGTCGTTTATGTCTCCTGAGCAGGCAGGCAGGTTCTTTACCACTTGCACCACCTGGGAAGCCCAGTTGCTCAGTACGTGTAAATTTCCTTTTTTACTTCTTTTCCTTGATTCCCCAGGAGCTTGGAGACCTTCCTCCATAGTTTCTCTGTCCTTTCTTGGTTCCCTTCCCACCCTCTCTCTGAGCAGGGTTGAGGAATCATTCAGACGAGGGCTCATGATGTGTGCCATCAACACAGCCCAGCCTGGGGCCTTCCGGGGCGGGGGGCTCAGGGCTCAGGTAGGGGCCAGAAAGGCTAGGCTTGAGCATCAGCTGCCAGGATTAGGAGCCAGACCAGAGAGGAGGGGCAGCAGGCAGGCAAGGGGGAGCTTTCCTCTCTGGGGAAGCCCAGAGATTTCCATCCAGGGTGTTTATTTCCCCTGGAAGCGGGAAAAGAAGCCAACCCACCTCTCAGGCGCAAGCAGGAAGCAGGGACATCTGTTCTCAGCTTGGGAGGGGCTGAGAACCAAGGAGGAAGCGGGTGTCCTCCCTGTGGGGGGCCTGGGAGTTGGCTGGAGCCTGTGAGCTTGAGTCCAGGCCCAGCCAAGGAGGGCCGCCTAACAAGGCCGCCCCCTCTCTCAGAGACTATGAGGTTGGGGCTCTCCCTGTCTCCCCTGCATCCCAAACGCACCCAGGCCCCCCGCCCGCACTGTTTGTTCCACCTGGTCCTCACCAGCGGCAACCTCTGAGCTCCATATTGTAACCGTCCCCATTTAACAATAGGAAAATTGAAATCAGAGGGGTTCAGTAATTTCCCTAGCTCAGTGGGGGTCCACCTGGGATTTGGATCCAGAAGTTTTCAGACTCCATGTCCAACGTTTTCACTCAGTCAATCAGCCCCGCCCAATGAAGAAGCCGTGCGTTCTGAGAGCGTCCGTCTGCCCTCGGCTTAGTCCAGCCCCCTTCTCCAGGCGGGTCCCTGACCCCAGGAGCCCACCTAAACCCCTCAGCCGCCGCAGCTCTCCTTCTGCCTTCAGCTGGGACACAGCACTGGTTTCCATTGCACTCGCCTGTAACGTGCCCTCCCAAGTTCGAGAACTTCTTGAGGTCTGGTATGGAGTCTGCTGCATTATCTGGGTCACTGGCACCCAGCCTGGGTTGAGGGTGTATTTCCTTCCACGCACTCAGGGCTGGTGACCATTTCTCCAGCTCCTCTAGAAAAAGGCAGTTTTCTTTTTTCTCGGCCATGCCACATGGCACGTGGGATCTTAGTTCCCCTGACCAGGGATCAAATGCTCACCCCCTGCATTGAAAGTGTGGAGTCTTATATCATTGGACTTCCAGGGAAGTCTCGAAAAGCAGTTTTCTCATGACTCCCGGAATCTGCAGATGTTGCCCATGAAGACAGGAAAGCTGGACTTCCCTGGTAGGTCCAGTGGGTAGGGACACCGCTTTGCAGTGTGAGGGGCGCCAGTTTGATCCCTGGCCTGGGAGGATCCCACATGCCGTGGAGCAGCTGGACCAATGTGTCCAATTACCGAGCCGGAGTTCTGGAGCGCATGCGCTCAGAGCCGGTGCTCTGCGACAACAGAGGCCACTGCGATGGGAGGCCAAAGAACGCGGGCCAAAGAACAAAGATGGATGAAAACAGATAAATGAAAGACCAATGGAAGTGGCCCGCCCACCCCCCTCCCCAACCTCCCCCCCCCCCTAAATAAATAAATCTTTAAAAAAAAAAAAAGACAGGAACGCTGAGTTGTAGGGAACCTTCCTTCCTTAGTCTGTAAAATGGGTTAGGGCGGTCCTGTGCTGCTTACGTGCGTGCGTGCGTGCTAAGTCGCTTCAGTCCTCTCCCGCTCTTTGCGACCCCGTGGACTGTAGCCTGCCAGGCTCCTCTGCCCATGGAATTCTCCAGGCAAGAATTGTGGGGAGGGGTACCCATTTCCTTCTCTAGGGGATCTTTATGACCCAGGAGTTGAACCTGCATCTCCCGTATTGCAGACAGATTCTTTACTGGTGAGCTACGGGAGGACGCCTTCAGATATGGTGAAAGATAAAAGGCCCCCCAGTGAAGGAGGGCCGGGGGCATGTGGGCACTGTAGGGTCAGACAGAGGCGTGTGATGGGGCTAAAGGCCAAGGGAGTGGGTACCTGGGACCTCGCCTGGAGGGCTGTTCACGTGTGTCCGGCGAGGAGCCAAGGGTGCCTGCCAGCCACTTCTCAAACACCATCTGTTTCCTGATCTAGCCAGGGTATCCACGGGGATCCCTAAGGGAAGAGGGGGAAGGTTGGGGAGACTCTCCCAGAGGCTAGGAGAAGGCAGAAGGCATGAGACCAGGGTAGAGTGGGTGGTCCTGCCGCATGGACCCCTCCTTGCTCCTGAGCCTGCCAGCTCTTTTCTCTGCCCGCTGTGGGGGTGGATCCAGGTTTGGGTCTCTCTCCTCACTGAACTTTGTCTGCCACCAGCATTAGCTGAAACCACAAGCAAACTCTACCCACGCACATTTATTTTTTAGACACTGAGAAACAGGAAGAAACGGGACTTTCCCAAGATTACACAGCAAGGAGGAAGCATTTGAGAACAGTGATGATGTCTAACACTCAGATGCTTCCTACAATGTTCCTAAGGGCTTTACAGATAATCATTAAAGCCTCACGAAGCCGCAGTGAAATAGGTGTGTGGCTATCACGATCCCCCTGTTGCAGACAGTGATACTGAGCACAGAGAGGTTAAGTGACTTGTTTCAGGTCACTCAGCTGCCAAGTCAAGGAGTTGGGATCCAGGCCCAGACATCCAAGCTCAGGACCACCAGGAGAGACTGTTTCTCTGGGTGGAAGCACAGGACAGGGAAGCCTGTCTGGCAGGTCTCAGCCCCGTAGATTGGGATGGGTCAGAGGTACGGGAGGATTGTGTTGTATTGTTTAGTTGCAGAGTTGTGTCTGACTCTTTTGCAACCCCAGGGCCTGTAGCTCACCGGGCTCCTCTGTCCATGGAATTCCCCAGGCAAAAATACCGGAGTGGGTTGCCATTTCCTTCTCCAGCGGATTTTCCTGACCTGTATCAAACCCGTATCTCCTGCATTAGCAGGTGGATTCTTTACTGGTGCCCATTCTTTACGGAGCCCGTGGGAAGCCCAGGGTAGGAACAGGAAAAGAAAGTAAAAGGGCCTGTTAGGAGTCCGAGATGGTGGAGGGGCACACAGAAAGAGCTGTGCATGGCGGGCAGCAGGCAGAAAGAATTTTGCCCTCTCTCAGTGTCTGCCTTATTAACCTGTTCTGTTCACCTGAACTTCCCTGTCTCTGGACGAGGTCTCAGGCATATCTCACAACTTGTTCCGTCCCTCTGGGGCTCTGTCGTGTTTTAGATATTAACATAGGCAGGTCTAACAGCAAAGCTCTAGTCTAAACTTTTCCTCTTCCCTAGCTCAAGGCTTCCTTAAACTTAAAGACCGGTGTGATGGGGAAGGAGGCATGGTGGGCGTCTCTAACACCTTAATTTGGTCGCTCTCCCTTGCCCTTTCCCACAAGTTGCCCCTGGTTTCTCCAGGACAGGAGCTTGGGGCAGGGAGGAGGGTGTGTCTGGTCCCGGTATTCTCAGGAGATGAGTGCTTTCAGTTGAGTCAGATGAGTGTCTGGGAGCAGGCGCTTCTCATTAGGAGCACTTCTGTGGTCCCCTGTCACTAGGGATGTCCCACCTGCAGTTCCCACCTGGGCATAGCACTCCCTGGCTGGCACAACTCTTCAGCAGCTGTCATCGAGGTCCAGTCACCCAACATGAAGTCTTCTTCTGATAAGATACCGTGTCTCTTTCTTGTCTCTTCCCGCCCCCAGTCCTCTGGGGCCAGATCCTAATTCAATGACCTCAAACCAGCCACCTTCTGCAAGGCTCCCCTGGGACCCTAGAAAACATGTTTGCATCCTGGCCCCAGGGGGCTGGGGATCAGGGAGTGTGGGGTGTTTCAGAGGTAGGAGGATTGTGTTGTATTGTTTAGTTGCAGAGTTGTGTCTGACTCTTTTGCAACCCCAGGGCCTGTAGCTCACCGGGCTCCTCTGTCCATGGAATTCCCCAGGCAAAAATACCGGAGTGGGTTGCCATTTCCTTCTCCAGCGGATTTTCCTGACCTGTATCAAACCCGTATCTCCTGCATTAGCAGGTGGATTCTTTACTGGTGCCCATTCTTTACGGAGCCCGTGGGAAGCCCAGGGTAGGAACAGGAAAAGAAAGTAAAAGGGCCTGTTAGGAGTCCGAGATGGTGGAGGGGCACACAGAAAGAGCTGTGCATGGCGGGCAGCAGGCAGAAAGAATTTTGCCCTCTCTCAGTGTCTGCCTTATTAACCTGTTCTGTTCACCTGAACTTCCCTGTCTCTGGACGAGGTCTCAGGCATATCTCACAACTTGTTCCGTCCCTCTGGGGCTCTGTCGTGTTTTTAGATATTAACATAGGCAAGTCTAACAGCAAAGCTCTAGTCTAAACTTTTCCTCTTCCCTAGCTCAAGTCTGCCTTAAACTTAAAGACCTGTGTGATGGGGAAGGAGGCACAGTGGGCTTCTCTAACACCCTAATTTGGTCGCTCTCCCCTTGCCCTTTCCGCCACAAGTTGCCCCTGGTTTCTCCAGGACAGGAGCTTGGGGCAGGGAGGAGGGTGTGTCTGGTCCCGGTATTCTCAGGAGATGAGTGCTTTCAGGTGAGTCAGATGAGTGTCTGGGAGCAGGCGCTTTCTCATTAGGAGCACTTCTGTGGTCCCCCTGTCACTAGGGATGTCCCACCTGCAGTTCCCACCTGGGCATAGCACTCCCTGGCTGGCACAACTCTTCAGCAGCTGTCATCGAGGTCCAGTCACCCAACATGAAGTCTTCTTCTGATAAGATACCGTGTCTCTTTCTTGTCTCTTCCCGCCCCCAGTCCTCTGGGGCCAGATCCTAATTCAATGACCTCAAACCAGCCACCTTCTGCAAGGCTCCCCCTGGGACCCTAGAAAACATGTTTGCATCCTGGCCCCCAGTGCTGGGGATACAGGCTGTCCGTAGAGCAGCTCGGTCTCTGCTTGCCTCGAAGAAACAGGGCCCTCAGTCCGCCTCTCACCTTTGTCCCTAGCCGCCCACCCCCCAAATCCCAGTGGGCACGTGCCCCTGTGCTCGGCCCTCTCTGCCGCCCCCTCACCTGGCTTCACGCTGATGGGTGATGCCAACTGTCTCTAAAGCCAGCTCCCTTGCCATCCCCGCCTCCCACGGGGCTTCCCAGCCCTGCAGCGTGGGAGAGCTGAGGCCCCGGGAGCGCTTCTGTCCAGCTCCTTGGCAAGTCTACACTTCAGAATGGGAGTGCTTGGTATCCGCTGTCTCCAGCTTTGGGGTCTGGATTGGGCTGGGCAGCAGCACTGAGGAGGAAGCGAGGAATCAGAGCGGGTTTTTTCCATTTAGGGGTCAGTCAGTCATGATGCTGGGGATTCGCTGGGAAGGGATGAGTCAAACAGGAGGCGCAGGGTCCAGGCCCCCATGAAGGAGGGCGGTGAGTCAGGAAGACTGTGGGGGGTGCCCATTTGCAGTCTGGAGTCTGGTTTGAACATGGAGTTTGAGGGCATCTCAGGGGCGGAGGAGAGGGGTGAGAAGCATGGCGTTTGAAGTCGGGGCTTTGGGATCTGAATCCCAGCTCCGCATGTTCGTGCTGCCTGGAGCAAGTGACTCAGCCTCTCTCCCCTGTCTCCTAGGCTGCACCATGGGAGAGTTAAGGCTTGATGGGTGGCCACGGAGCCCTCAGCAGAGTCCCCTGCCATGCCGGGCGGAAGGGAGGATGACGCTCACCCCCATTTTACAGATGGGGAAACAGAGGCACAGAAGAGATGCACACAGGCCCAGGGTCCTAGTCAGGCAGGCAGTCCAGCTCCAATGACTGAGCCCTCACCCGCCAGACTATGCAGGGAGGATCCTCGCCTGGTGGGAAAGTATGACGGCATGGGTTCAAACCCCACCCCAACTCAGGAGGTGTTGAACAAGTTAGTTTGTCATTCTGAGCCTTAGTTCCCTCACCTGTATGTTGCTTGCCCTGTGCTCTCTTCCCGCCCCCAGTCCTCTGGGGCCAGATCAAGCCCCGGCCCCCTCCTAGAAAACATGTTTGCATCCTGGCCCCCAGTGCTGGGGATACAGGCTGTCCGTAGAGCAGCTCGGTCTCTGCTTGCCTCGAAGAAACAGGGCCCTCAGTCCGCCTCTCACCTTTGTCCCTAGCCGCCCACCCCCCAAATCCCAGTGGGCACGTGCCCCTGTGCTCGGCCCTCTCTGCCGCCCCCTCACCTGGCTTCACGCTGATGGGTGATGCCAACTGTCTCTAAAGCCAGCTCCCTTGCCATCCCCGCCTCCCACGGGGCTTCCCAGCCCTGCAGCGTGGGAGAGCTGAGGCCCCGGGAGCGCTTCTGTCCAGCTCCTTGGCAAGTCTACACTTCAGAATGGGAGTGCTTGGTATCCGCTGTCTCCAGCTTTGGGGTCTGGATTGGGCTGGGCAGCAGCACTGAGGAGGAAGCGAGGAATCAGAGCGGGTTTTTTCCATTTAGGGGTCAGTCAGTCATGATGCTGGGGATTCGCTGGGAAGGGATGAGTCAAACAGGAGGCGCAGGGTCCAGGCCCCCATGAAGGAGGGCGGTGAGTCAGGAAGACTGTGGGGGGTGCCCATTTGCAGTCTGGAGTCTGGTTTGAACATGGAGTTTGAGGGCATCTCAGGGGCGGAGGAGAGGGGTGAGAAGCATGGCGTTTGAAGTCGGGGCTTTGGGATCTGAATCCCAGCTCCGCATGTTCGTGCTGCCTGGAGCAAGTGACTCAGCCTCTCTCCCCTGTCTCCTAGGCTGCACCATGGGAGAGTTAAGGCTTGATGGGTGGCCACGGAGCCCTCAGCAGAGTCCCCTGCCATGCCGGGCGGAAGGGAGGATGACGCTCACCCCCATTTTACAGATGGGGAAACAGAGGCACAGAAGAGATGCACACAGGCCCAGGGTCCTAGTCAGGCAGGCAGTCCAGCTCCAATGACTGAGCCCTCACCCGCCAGACTATGCAGGGAGGATCCTCGCCTGGTGGGAAAGTATGACGGCATGGGTTCAAACCCCACCCCAACTCAGGAGGTGTTGAACAAGTTAGTTTGTCATTCTGAGCCTTAGTTCCCTCACCTGTATGTTGCTTGCCCTGTGCTCTCTGGAGGGTGAGATGTAATGAAAAGTCCTTGAAAAATCCACTCTATTTGTTAGGTATCCTTAGAGTCATTCTGAATTGGAAAAGGTAACGAGAGGAAGCTTTCTCCTCCACTTTACAGAAGAGGTTACAGAGGCTCAGAGAGGGTGTTTGACCAGTCAGAGCTCACACAGCTGGCAGAGCTCAGACTCCACTGTTTTCCTACCATTTTTGACCTGTCACATCAAGAATTTAGAGGAGGGCTTCCCTGGTAGCTCGGTGGTGAAGAGTTCGCCTGCTGATGTAGGAGACATGGGTTCGATCCCTGAGCTGGGAAGATCCCACATGCTGTGGAGCAACTAAGCCCACGAGCCACAACGATGGAGCCTGTGCTCTAGAGCCTCAGAGCTGCAACTATGAGCCCATGTGCTGCAACTGCTGAAGCCCGTGTGCCTTAGAGCCCGAGTTCCACAAGAGAAGTTACTGCAACAAGGAGCCTGCTCACCTCTAATTAGAGAGTAACCCCTACTCCCTGCAACTAGAGAAGAGCCTGCGGCAGCTGTGAAAACCCAGAATAACTAAAAGTAAGTAAATAAAATAAAGTAAATAATTTAGAGGAGGCATCATTGAAGAAGACGTCAAGAACTGGTGAGCAGGAGGCTGGAATGGCGGGAAGTCAGAGGAGGGTCCACCCTGGCCATATAGATCAGGAAGATCTACATCCCTTCTCAACCATGCGATCCTCGAACTAGACCTTTCCACGCCCATCACCTTCCGCCCTCCCACGCAACTGTGACAAGCTCAGAGTCCTGGCCTCTTACTGCTGAGGAGCACAGAGGCCTTGGGAGGGGAGTGACCTGGCCACCTAAACCTGGCCAAGGGTCTCTTTACGGTGCCTGAGTTGTCAAAGGCAGGCAGGCAGGCAGAGAAGACGGGAGGGCCCGGGTTGATGAAGGCGGCGAGCCTCCACCAGGACCCCGTCACGTGGAAATGGAGCTGTGAGCGCCCGACGGACGGCCTGGGAGCCCGGGAGACGACGATCTCAGGAGGTGTTGAACAAGTTAGTTTGTCATTCTGAGCCTTAGTTCCCTCACCTGTATGTTGCTTGCCCTGTGCTCTCTGGAGGGTGAGATGTAATGAAAAGTCCTTGAAAAATCCACTCTATTTGTTAGGTATCCTTAGAGTCATTCTGAATTGGAAAAGGTAACGAGAGGAAGCTTTCTCCTCCACTTTACAGAAGAGGTTACAGAGGCTCAGAGAGGGTGTTTGACCAGTCAGAGCTCACACAGCTGGCAGAGCTCAGACTCCACTGTTTTCCTACCATTTTTGACCTGTCACATCAAGAATTTAGAGGAGGGCTTCCCTGGTAGCTCGGTGGTGAAGAGTTCGCCTGCTGATGTAGGAGACATGGGTTCGATCCCTGAGCTGGGAAGATCCCACATGCTGTGGAGCAACTAAGCCCACGAGCCACAACGATGGAGCCTGTGCTCTAGAGCCTCAGAGCTGCAACTATGAGCCCATGTGCTGCAACTGCTGAAGCCCGTGTGCCTTAGAGCCCGAGTTCCACAAGAGAAGTTACTGCAACAAGGAGCCTGCTCACCTCTAATTAGAGAGTAACCCCTACTCCCTGCAACTAGAGAAGAGCCTGCGGCAGCTGTGAAAACCCAGAATAACTAAAAGTAAGTAAATAAAATAAAGTAAATAATTTAGAGGAGGCATCATTGAAGAAGACGTCAAGAACTGGTGAGCAGGAGGCTGGAATGGCGGGAAGTCAGAGGAGGGTCCACCCTGGCCATATAGATCAGGAAGATCTACATCCCTTCTCAACCATGCGATCCTCGAACTAGACCTTTCCACGCCCATCACCTTCCGCCCTCCCACGCAACTGTGACAAGCTCAGAGTCCTGGCCTCTCTTACTGCTGAGGAGCACAGAGGCCTTGGGAGGGGAGTGACCTGGCCACCTAAACCTGGCCAAGGGTCTCTTTACGGTGCCTGAGTTGTCAAAGGCAGGCAGGCAGGCAGAGAAGACGGGAGGGCCCGGGTTGATGAAGGCGGCGAGCCTCCACCAGGACCCCGTCACGTGGAAATGGAGCTGTGAGCGCCCGCACGGACGGCCCGGGGAGCCCGGGAGACGACGATCTCTGTAATGAGTCCCCGTGGGGCACAGAGGCCACATGTGCCTCTTCCCAAGTGTGTCCTATTTCCTTGCTCGCAGATGGGAGTCGCCGAGCCTTAACAGAGAACCCCTAGGGACCGCCAAATCTACCCCAAAGAACACAGTGCTCGTCGGCAGGGGGGCCCGTCTTTCAGACACTGTGCTGAGACCCCTGCCTCCTGCCCTGTCCCATTTCCATCCGCCCACCCTCGCTCTGCATGGATGTTTCCCAGAGCCTCTGGCTCATAAAGGCTGATGGCCCATGACTGTCTTTTAAATGCAGGCCTGTGTCTTTGTCGCACGCTGAGCTCGTGTTTCGGAAAAGGCAGAGACGGCTTTGGTCTTTTGCTCTAATGATCACCTCCTGTCTGGAGACCAGAGGGGGATCTGTTCCCATCCAGCTTCGACTCAGGCTGGCTCTGACCGGCTCTGACCTTCCTGTGTGCCAGACGTCACCCCCCACACGCTCACATCCACCCTGGTATCTCATTGTTCTAAAGAGACTCCAGAAGTTTGGGGAGGAAACAAGACGTAGCAGAAGAGAGACCTGGGTTACTGTCTAAACACATGAGGTTTGGTTTTCTGTTCATGGTTCTATGTTTGCTAATAATTTTTAAATTACACATGATGTGTGATACCAATCTCTTGAAATTTATTGGGACTTGCTTTATGTCAACCACATGATATTGATGATCAGTTTTGGAAGCCTTGGATGTGTGGTTGAAAGTCACACATCGGATGCAGAATTCTATCTGCTGTTCGCTGTTCTACAGTCGTTTGTGGCTTGCCTCTCTGTATGTTTTGTAGTTTGGGACTGAGCGCTCATGTGGACGAGGGCTTTCTCTGTGAGTAGCCCCCGTGGCCTTTACGGTGGGAATGTCCCTCCGGAAAGGCTTGCCTTTGCTCCCGCCACCTGCTCTGTGGGTGTAGCCCACCCTGTGTTTGCTTTTTATATTAATTTCCAGGCTTAGGAGTTCTGGGACTGTGTGGGCAATGCGCATTCAAACCTCAGATTTTGTGTGAGGGAGCATCTACAGTTAGAATTTCTCGAGAGAGACTCGATGTTTATTTTTCCAACAGAGCCGAAAAGGAGCCAACTTCTTGGACGATTTCTTCTCGTTTTGCAAAAGGATTACTTCTTTTCCGTTTGCTCTTTCACTGAGGATACGGGTCCAGCTTTACTCAGGTGTCTTAATTCCAAATCTCTCTCTCTTGGCAGGGGCCCAAGGCCTTGAATCCCACCCCTACACAGATGTAAAATCCAAGGGCCTTCGTTACCAGGATCAGCAAAGGGCAACACTTCCCCACCCCTGTTCCCAAGTCACCCACAGAGCCTACCCCCTACCGCAGGGCAGCCAAAGGATCAGCATCTGCTTGTCACTCCGATTTTGGCTTCCTCTTTGTTTGTTTTTAGTCCCTGGGGATTTCTTTACTCTCTTGGAAGCTCAGTTGAGTATTTGAAAGGATGTTCTATTTTCTTTAGTGTCTCCAGTATTGTGTAGCAGCTGGCTCTTCAGAAGCTTGCAGATGTCCTGCCCGAGACCCAGGTTCCATTTTTGTTTCAGAATGACCCTGGGAAGCTCCCTGCCTCCAACAGTGGCCCCCTGGAGGCCACCTGTCTTCACCAGGTTCACCATCCCCCAGCCTCACAGGTTCACCCAGACAAAAGGCATAAAGTTGTGGGGCAGAGGTGGAAGGGAGAGGCTGGCTATCCCAATGGTCTCGGCGGCTAAGCACCTAAGTCCCCAGTGGTCCTTCCAGGATGTCTGGTGACCAGTCCTCCCAGAGCTCAGCTACACCTCCAGCAGCGTCTGGGAGGGAGGTGCACATGCGCAGTCACTCAGTCGTGTGCAACTCTTTGCAACCCCAGGGACTGTAGCCCACCAGGCTCCTCTGTCCAGGGGGTTTCCCAGGCAAGAATACTGGAGTGGGTTGCCATTTGCTCCTCCAGGGGATCTTCCGACCCAGGGTCAAACTTGCGTCTCATGCACTGCAGGTGAATTTCTGCTCTGGGAAGCCTGAGAAGGAACTCATTCCAAGCCTCAAATCTCTGGGCGAAAATTCCTCCTGGCCTCCTGATATTAATTTCCAGGCTTAGGAGTTCTGGGACTGTGTGGGCAATGCATTCAAACCTCAGATTTTGTGTGAGGGAGCATCTACAGTTAGAATTTCTCGAGAGAGACTCGATGTTTATTTTTCCAACAGAGCCGAAAAGGAGCCAACTTCTTGGACGATTTCTTCTCGTTTTGCAAAAGGATTACTTCTTTTCCGTTTGCTCTTTCACTGAGGATACGGGTCCAGCTTTACTCAGGTGTCTTAATTCCAAATCTCTCTCTCTTGGCAGGGGCCCAAGGCCTTGAATCCCACCCCTACACAGATGTAAAATCCAAGGGCCTTCGTTACCAGGATCAGCAAAGGGCAACACTTCCCCACCCCTGTTCCCAAGTCACCCACAGAGCCTACCCCCTACCGCAGGGCAGCCAAAGGATCAGCATCTGCTTGTCACTCCGATTTTGGCTTCCTCTTTGTTTGTTTTTAGTCCCTGGGGATTTCTTTACTCTCTTGGAAGCTCAGTTGAGTATTTGAAAGGATGTTCTATTTTCTTTAGTGTCTCCAGTATTGTGTAGCAGCTGGCTCTTCAGAAGCTTGCAGATGTCCTGCCCGAGACCCAGGTTCCATTTTTGTTTCAGAATGACCCTGGGAAGCTCCCTGCCTCCAACAGTGGCCCCCTGGAGGCCACCTGTCTTCACCAGGTTCACCATCCCCCAGCCTCACAGGTTCACCCAGACAAAAGGCATAAAGTTGTGGGGCAGAGGTGGAAGGGAGAGGCTGGCTATCCCAATGGTCTCGGCGGCTAAGCACCTAAGTCCCCAGTGGTCCTTCCAGGATGTCTGGTGACCAGTCCTCCCAGAGCTCAGCTACACCTCCAGCAGCGTCTGGGAGGGAGGTGCACATGCGCAGTCACTCAGTCGTGTGCAACTCTTTGCAACCCCAGGGACTGTAGCCCACCAGGCTCCTCTGTCCAGGGGGTTTCCCAGGCAAGAATACTGGAGTGGGCTGCCATTGCCTCCTCCAGGGGATCTTCCCGACCCAGGGGTCAAACTTGCGTCTCATGCACTGCAGGTGAATTTCTGCTCTGGGAAGCCTGAGAAGGAACTCATTCCAAGCCTCAAATCTCTGGGCGAAAATTCCTCCTGGCTCCTGTGCCTGATTCACACCCGAGGTGTCCCAAATGACACTCACCTCCCTCCTGGGCTGGCTCCTCCGTTGGCCCCAGCCCTTG
Source organism: Tragulus kanchil (assembly GCA_022376925.1). Lineage (NCBI taxonomy): Eukaryota > Metazoa > Chordata > Mammalia > Artiodactyla > Tragulidae > Tragulus > Tragulus kanchil. The sequence continues at coordinate 179,335,816 of JAIOJX010000004.1, read as the reverse complement.
AAGACAGTGCCCACGCCTTCACACACACCAGATACCCGGGAGGGTTTCAGAGGCTCCCTCTCACAGCACCCAAAGCTCACCCCCAAATCCTCGATATGCTACCTCTCTGTGGCCACTTCCCGTCACGCCCTCCCATTGCCCGGGCCATGTCCAGGCCTCCTGACAGCTCACAGAGTGATTTCAAGTCCCAGCCTTGGTCCCTCCTCTGACTCTCAGAGGCTCTGAGCGCACAGATGCCTGGAGGCTGGGACCCGGCTCCCGGCTGCTTCCTTCCAGGCCCCACCCTCTGGGGGAGGTAGCCCGTGTGACCTCTCCCAGCAGAGACCTTTGTAAGCATGAGCCCTCAGAGGCCATCAGCCTGAACAAAGAGGGCGCAGACGGCACACAGCCTTGGGACCTGGGTTGAAGGGGGGCTCAGCATGTGGACGCTACCAGTCTGACCCCCTTAACTTCAGGTACAGGGTAGCAAGGACAGAAAAACCGGCATACTTTGGGATTCTGTGAATCAACTGAATGCTTTTGTAAAATTGTCATTCTCACATCTCAACCCCTGCTCCTTAGCTTGCTTCACATTCTAAGCTTCACCCCATGGCTGGCCTGCACACCTGGTGAGATCCAGGTATAAGGCAGGCGAAGGGTTTGGGGCTAGTTAGGCACTGCCTGGCGGATGGACCCCATGATACCAGCAGCGAATGACAGGCGACACCAAGATGCCCTGACTCACCTCAGGCAGCGCGCCGGGCTGCCTGGGCTGAGCTGTGTGGTCATGCCCAAGCCCTGGCACAAATCCTCCTCCCATCTTCCTTAAGAAGCTGCTGAGGGGCTTCCCTGGTGGTCCAGTGGGTAGAGAGTCCACCTTGCAGTGCAAGGGGCACCAGTTCCATCCCTGGCACGGGAGGATCCTACATCCTGCGGAGCGGCTGGACTGGTGTGTCCAATTATGAGCCAGTGCTCTGCAGCACATGCACCCAGAGCCAGTGCTCTGCAGTGAGAGGCCCCTGCAGTGGGAGGCCCACACAGGCCAAAGAATAAAGATGGATGAAAATAAATAAATAAAAAACAATAAAAGGCCCCCCTCACCCCAAGGAAAAGAAGCTGCTGAGGTCACATTCATTCACAACTGCTAAGAAACGGCTCGCTGGACTTGCGGCAAGGAGCAGCTGTGATGCTAAGCCCTGAGTGCCCTCCGACAAGGTAGCCCCCACGTTCTCAATCTCAGAGAGATGGGTGGCAGTAGGAGAAGCCCCCCTCCACTGTGACACTGGAGGCAAAGGAATGTCTTCACTCCTGGCCCTCCTGTCACTCAGGGCCGCCCTGGGCACTGGGGAGGCGGGGGTCTGAGGGGGACGGGAGGGCGCACAGGTGCCTGACGGGCAGGTGTGCTGGCCACAGGTTACTGCTGTCTTGGTACCACGTGAGGACTTTTGGAGAATGGAGCCCTGAGCTGGCCGCGATGACAGCATGGGAGCAGGGTGGGGGTGCCGTGGAGCAGGTGCCACGGAGGAGGCCAGCCCGGACTTGACACGGGGTCCCACCCCTCTCGCCCCCCTTCCCACCTCCCTGCCTGACGTCCCCATCTGAACCAGTATCAGCCAGAGACTCGCTCCTGACGGACCAGGGCCAGCGGGACGACTCGCAGGGGGCCGAGTCTATGGCTCAGCCACCCCAGGCCTCACTGACAGTATTAATAAGGGAGGAGGACCGAGCTTGGAGACAGAGAAGAAGATGAGCAAGGGTCCAGGTGTCAGGCGTTTTGGGTGGCGAGGCTGGGGATGACGGCCAGCCTGCCTCTAGGGACAGGAGGGTCAAGACCACGGGCCAGAGCGGGCTAGGGGCTCAGGCAGGGCGCTTTTCCGGGGCAGAGTGTTCGTGGGGGACTTGGGCATGATCCTGAGGGCAGGGGGCTTCCTGAAGGCTCTCAGTGTGGCTGCCAGGCCCCTGAGGTGGGGGAGCTGCCGGGAGGGTGCAGCAGAACAGAGCGGTCTTGTCAAAGGAGCTGGGGTCAGGACAAGGTGGGGGCGCAAGGCGGGGAGGCCTTGGAGAGGCGGGCCTTAGGGCCTTCACAGGGGGGGTGGGGGCGGTGGGGAGGAGGGGGCTGGAAGGCGACGCCGGTTCCAGGCCTGACGGGTGGCCACAGAGGTGCCGCTCACAGCAGGCCCCTGAGGAAGGCCTGGAGTCCGCAGGGGGCTGATGCTTTTGGAGCCCTGAGGGTGTCCCAAGCGCTCCTCAGGCTGCTCCTCTCCTGAGAGAAGGCACACAGAGAAAACAGGTTTCTCTGAACCGAAGTAGCTTCTTGTGAGTCAGGGCCTACCACCGGCAAGGGTAGAGCATGGATGTGAGCGAGCTCGGGTGACGGTGGGGGACAGAAGCGTGGAGCGCTGCAGTCCGTGGGGCCACAGTCGGACACGATGGAGTGACTGAACCACCACCTCTGCTGGCAAGGGTAGCCCGTGGCCCCCCACCCTGGCCTGCTTCCTCCCAGGCTTTGCGGTGACCTGCTGGCTAGGGATCCGGACCCCAGGGTCCCCCTTCTGCAGGTGCTATGACTCCAAACGGGGGCCAGACACTGGCGGGCCCCCACCCCTCCCACATGCCCACGACCAGGGAGTCCCTGGGTTCCAACAAGTGGCATGCACCCCAGTTTACCTGTGGAGGGGACTCCCCTCCAGCTCAGCTCACTTATGAGGGGGGGCAGGGTGGGAGACAGGGAGCTTGGAAATGGGGCCCCTCTCCTCCGCGCAACGGGGGTGGCACGGCCTGAGCTTTCGAGACCACAGTCTCAGCCGGAAGAAATGAGACAGACCAGGGGCTAGACCTTAGCTTCGGAATGTGACAATTTATTTGGGAGGCAAAAGAGGCTTTCCGCGCCCCCTTCCTGGCATCGATACGATATTGAAGAGCAGCAGAACAAAACATACAAGACAAGAGTAATCAGCACAGACCCCCCTCCCCTGGCCCAGAAACAACCGATTCCAGAACAGAACCCAAACCCACACCCACCCCAAGGCGTTTCTCCACCTGCGACCTCTGGGAGAGGAGCAGGTGGCCTGGGGGCCCAGCCCCACGCATCTCTGGTCTCCCGCTCCTTCCTATGAGTTTCCTGTTTGAGCTGGGGTCAGGACAAGGTGGGGCGCAAGGCGGGGAGGCCTTGGAGAGGCGGGCCTTAGGGCCTTCACAGGGGGGGTGGGGGCGGTGGGGAGGAGGGGGCTGGAAGGCGACGCCGGTTCCAGGCCTGACGGGTGGCCACAGAGGTGCCGCTCACAGCAGGCCCCTGAGGAAGGCCTGGAGTCCGCAGGGGGCTGATGCTTTTGGAGCCCTGAGGGTGTCCCAAGCGCTCCTCAGGCTGCTCCTCTCCTGAGAGAAGGCACACAGAGAAAACAGGTTTCTCTGAACCAAGTAGCTTCTTGTGAGTCAGGGCCTACCACCGGCAAGGGTAGAGCATGGATGTGAGCGAGCTCGGGTGACGGTGGGGGACAGAAGCGTGGAGCGCTGCAGTCCGTGGGGCCACAGTCGGACACGATGGAGTGACTGAACCACCACCTCTGCTGGCAAGGGTAGCCCGTGGCCCCCCACCCTGGCCTGCTTCCTCCCAGGCTTTGCGGTGACCTGCTGGCTAGGGATCCGGACCCCAGGGTCCCCCTTCTGCAGGTGCTATGACTCCAAACGGGGGCCAGACACTGGCGGGCCCCCACCCCTCCCACATGCCCACGACCAGGGAGTCCCTGGGTTCCAACAAGTGGCATGCACCCCAGTTTACCTGTGGAGGGGACTCCCCTCCAGCTCAGCTCACTTATGAGGGGGGGCAGGGTGGGAGACAGGGAGCTTGGAAATGGGGCCCCTCTCCTCCGCGCAACGGGGGTGGCACGGCCTGAGCTTTCGAGACCACAGTCTCAGCCGGAAGAAATGAGACAGACCAGGGGCTAGACCTTAGCTTCGGAATGTGACAATTTATTTGGGAGGCAAAAGAGGCTTTCCGCGCCCCCTTCCTGGCATCGATACGATATTGAAGAGCAGCAGAACAAAACATACAAGACAAGAGTAATCAGCACAGACCCCCCTCCCCTGGCCCAGAAACAACCGATTCCAGAACAGAACCCAAACCCACACCCACCCCAAGGCGTTTCTCCACCTGCGACCTCTGGGAGAGGAGCAGGTGGCCTGGGGGCCCAGCCCCACGCATCTCTGGTCTCCCGCTCCTTCCTATGAGTTTCCTGTCTCGAACCACTAGAGGCAAAGTTTAGCCAGCTGGGAGCTGGATGGTTGAACCACAGACAAAGGCAACGACACTTCATTTTTAAAATGAGAGAGAAAAAAGAGACAGCGCCCCTCCCCAAATATAGAGCTATATATGTATATTTTATATATATAGAATTCATTCGTGCACAATTCATTAAATGAGCTTTTCAAAAATTAAAAAAAAAATTATAAGATACATTTCTTTAGGCCTTTGTGTTTTTAAATTAAAACTAACAAGAAGTCTCCATCTCTGTTCCACCAACAGCAGGGGGAGGCCCCAGAGCCCTTGGTTCCTTCTGTGGCCTCTTGCAAGGGATCCTCATTAGACCAGCAGCCCCCTTGGCCTAGCTGAAGTTCTGCATACAGTAGGCACTCACTCACTGCTGGAGTTAGGTGCTGATGCAGTGGTGGGATGGGGTTGACCCTGAAGGCCTGGGAGGCAGGCACCTCCGTCTCCACCCAGCCTTGGCCTCTTGGCAACCGGCGGTTAGACAGGGCCAGGCAGGGGACACCCTCCCTCCCTCTTGGAGTGTTAGCCCCTAATTCTGGGCCTTCTCAATCTGAGAGGAGATGCAGACAGAGAAATAACAAAAACCTTTAAACACGTTCCTTTTTTTTTCAATTTTTTCCAAAGTGATTCCTTAAAACCATACAAGCCCCCAAGAGGCTGCCTTGGGCTAGTGCATGGGAGCCTGAAAGTGGAACTGACCAGGTGGGTTCCACTGTCCGGCGTGGGCCAAGTGCAAAAAAAAAAGAAAAAAAAAATCCTCCCCGAAAACACAAAATCAACACCAACCAACAAAACTCCCAAAGACAGAAAAGGTGGTGTGTCCACTTGGGTCCACCCAGAGGCTAGAAAGGCTGGTGATGACCCAGCTCCCCAAGTTAAGGGTTTCCTCCTTTGGGCTGACCCCTCATCCAGGACCGCCTGGCTCAGGGGATCCCTCTGGCTTTGCAGTGACTCCAGGGCCCAGGTCCTCACCTTTTAAAGAGGTTTTCCCCTAACGGCCAGAGCAGCTGGGCTCTTCACTCCAACGAAGCAACGTTGCCTCTCAGAGCCCCAGGTTCCTGGCCTTGGAAGTGAGGTCACCCCTCCTACTCTGCCTGCCTCACTCGGCTCTGCTGGAGCCTATTTTGACCCTGACCCCTTTGCAGGGTGAAAAGTGAAACAGGGCTGTGGGAGGCCGGAGGCCCCAGTGAAAGCAGCCACGACCACTGCCTAATCCTCAGTAGCTGCCTGGACACAGCAGTGCTTTATGAAAAGGCGGTGATAACCAACACACCCATTTCACAGAAGGGCAAACTGAAGATCTGGGAGGGGAATGAGACAGGGACAAGTCCCAACTTCCCACCTCAAACTAGAGACTCCAGACCTCATCTGTTTCCTATGACATGAGGGTGAGGAGAGGTGGCATGAAGGGGAAAATGACCCCAACCAACATTGAAACGGAAGATCAGGTTTTGAGGGGTCTTTCACATATAAAAATAAAGCAAACCAAACTGCAACTTCTGCTTGGTAACTAGGCAAACGGAAAAGCAGCAACGGGGGAGGAAGGGCCCATGGGAGGCTGACCTGTGCAAGAGTGTAGTGGGGGGCAGTGGGGCCCGGCTCAGAGCCACCCTGGGGGAGAGGTAAGGAGGGCTCCGCTTGCTCTTGATCGGGCGCCCCCTCAGGACCCCAGGGGAGCTGCCTGCCTGGGCGCCAGTCATGCACACATGTGCGTGTGCTGAGCAGGGCTGCACAGTGGGGGTCAAGGGCAGCAGCTCGCCTGTGGAAAGAGAAGGGGCGGGCACTCCCTCTCCTTAGGGTGACCCCAGCCTCCTACCACCATCCCCTAAGGCTCTCCCAGAGTCCATGGCTCCCATCTCCCTGACACCTGCATCCCTCACCTGGCCCGGGAAGAATTTGGGGGTGTCAGGTCACTGGGGAGGAGATGCCCCATGGGGCAGTGATAGAGGGACCAGATGCCCCAACAGGCTAGCAAAGGAATGGAGGGGGGGCAAGAAATTCAATGGTACCTATCCACCAGCCTTCACAGAGAGTCCCCAACACTGCACGGTCTAGGGATCCCTCTGGCTTTGCAGTGACTCCAGGGCCCAGGTCCTCACCTTTTAAAGAGGTTTTCCCCTAACGGCCAGAGCAGCTGGGCTCTTCACTCCAACGAAGCAACGTTGCCTCTCAGAGCCCCAGGTTCCTGGCCTTGGAAGTGAGGTCACCCCTCCTACTCTGCCTGCCTCACTCGGCTCTGCTGGAGCCTATTTTGACCCTGACCCCTTTGCAGGGTGAAAAGTGAAACAGGGCTGTGGGAGGCCGGAGGCCCCAGTGAAAGCAGCCACGACCACTGCCTAATCCTCAGTAGCTGCCTGGACACAGCAGTGCTTTATGAAAAGGCGGTGATAACCAACACACCCATTTCACAGAAGGGCAAACTGAAGATCTGGGAGGGGAATGAGACAGGGACAAGTCCCAACTTCCCACCTCAAACTAGAGACTCCAGACCTCATCTGTTTCCTATGACATGAGGGTGAGGAGAGGTGGCATGAAGGGAAGATGACCCCAACCAACATTGAAACGGAAGATCAGGTTTTGAGGGGTCTTTCACATATAAAAATAAAGCAAACCAAACTGCAACTTCTGCTTGGTAACTAGGCAAACGGAAAAGCAGCAACGGGGGAGGAAGGGCCCATGGGAGGCTGACCTGTGCAAGAGTGTAGTGGGGGGCAGTGGGGCCCGGCTCAGAGCCACCCTGGGGGAGAGGTAAGGAGGGCTCCGCTTGCTCTTGATCGGGCGCCCCCTCAGGACCCCAGGGGAGCTGCCTGCCTGGGCGCCAGTCATGCACACATGTGCGTGTGCTGAGCAGGGCTGCACAGTGGGGGTCAAGGGCAGCAGCTCGCCTGTGGAAAGAGAAGGGGCGGGCACTCCCTCTCCTTAGGGTGACCCCAGCCTCCTACCACCATCCCCTAAGGCTCTCCCAGAGTCCATGGCTCCCATCTCCCTGACACCTGCATCCCTCACCTGGCCCGGGAAGAATTTGGGGGTGTCAGGTCACTGGGGAGGGAGATGCCCCCATGGGGCAGTGATAGAGGGACCAGATGCCCCAACAGGCTAGCAAAGGAATGGAGGGGGGGCAAGAAATTCAATGGTACCTATCCACCAGCCTTCACAGAGAGTCCCCAACACTGGGTCCAGGTGACGGTGGGACCCCCGTTGACCCCTTCCTCCCCAAATCTCAGCTCTATCTGCCTGGCCCCAAAGCTTCTGGCAAGTTCCTGTGGGAACTGGGGTCATCGTTCCCTTTGAGCAGGGGACAAGGGTGGAGCCTGGGTCAAGCACAGGAGCGGGGCTTACCTTGCCTCCAGCCACGGACAGAGGGCTGCCACCGGGCCCCGGGCCTGGAGCCCTCCCAGCGGGGCCCGGGCCTCTGTCCACGTTCCTAACATTGCCGCCTCAGCTGTGCAATCGTTGCGTTACTAGTTTTTCTTTAAATATCTCTTTCTCCCCACCCTCCCCAACCCCATAGGAATCCCACAATATTTTTTTCTATTTTCTTTTTTTCCCTCTTTTTTTTGTTTGGTTTTTTTTTTCTGTTTTTTTTTGCAAAACTAATTCTTTCACTTTCCTGTCATAAAATCACCTCTGAAAACACAACTTCGTTACAAAAAGTCACGAATGACACAGACTCTCAGGAAAACACATTTCTATGGTCTCTGGAAACACCTGTAACTGGCACCCAGGTGGACGTGCACCTGGGGTCGGGGTCAGGGGAGAATCCCCTCTAAGGACAGAGGAGAAATACCAGCCCTTATTTGGGGCGAAGCCAATTGGCACTTGGACGGCCATGGAGCCGACAGAAGGGAGGGACAGGGAGGGCTCAGGAGCTCCAGTCCCCCGATCCCTGCGACGGCCCTCACTCTATCAGTACATTTCAGGGTGGGGAGGGTCAGGGGCCCTGCCACAGCCCCCGCAGGGAGAGTCGGAAGACAGAGTCCTCCCACGCTTAGGACCAAGGCATGTGTTACGCATCCGGCATTCCCTTTCTGCCTCTTCCCTCTGCCATCACGTTCTAAGCAGACACACCAGGAAGCCACCTGAGCCACCAGCAAGGACTTCCACTCGTGCCCAACAGCCAGGCAGTGCCCAACCTGGGTCCTGCACGCCGCTGCTTTTCTGCCGACTCTCAAATGGTACCTAATGCCCCATGGGGCAGTGATAGAGGGACCAGATGCCCCAACAGGCTAGCAAAGGAATGGAGGGGGGGCAAGAAATTCAATGGTACCTATCCACCAGCCTTCACAGAGAGTCCCCAACACTGGGTCCAGGTGACGGTGGGACCCCCGTTGACCCCTTCCTCCCCAAATCTCAGCTCTATCTGCCTGGCCCCAAAGCTTCTGGCAAGTTCCTGTGGGAACTGGGGTCATCGTTCCCTTTGAGCAGGGGACAAGGGTGGAGCCTGGGTCAAGCACAGGAGCGGGGCTTACCTTGCCTCCAGCCACGGACAGAGGGCTGCCACCGGGCCCCGGGCCTGGAGCCCTCCCAGCGGGGCCCGGGCCTCTGTCCACGTTCCTAACATTGCCGCCTCAGCTGTGCAATCGTTGCGTTACTAGTTTTTCTTTAAATATCTCTTTCTCCCCACCCTCCCCAACCCCATAGGAATCCCACAATATTTTTTTCTATTTTCTTTTTTTCCCTCTTTTTTTTGTTTGGTTTTTTTTTTCTGTTTTTTTTTGCAAAACTAATTCTTTCACTTTCCTGTCATAAAATCACCTCTGAAAACACAACTTCGTTACAAAAAGTCACGAATGACACAGACTCTCAGGAAAACACATTTCTATGGTCTCTGGAAACACCTGTAACTGGCACCCAGGTGGACGTGCACCTGGGGTCGGGGTCAGGGGAGAATCCCCTCTAAGGACAGAGGAGAAATACCAGCCCTTATTTGGGGCGAAGCCAATTGGCACTTGGACGGCCATGGAGCCGACAGAAGGGAGGGACAGGGAGGGCTCAGGAGCTCCAGTCCCCCGATCCCTGCGACGGCCCTCACTCTATCAGTACATTTCAGGGTGGGGAGGGTCAGGGGCCCTGCCACAGCCCCCGCAGGGAGAGTCGGAAGACAGAGTCCTCCCACGCTTAGGACCAAGGCATGTGTTACGCATCCGGCATTCCCTTTCTGCCTCTTCCCTCTGCCATCACGTTCTAAGCAGACACACCAGGAAGCCACCTGAGCCACCAGCAAGGACTTCCACTCGTGCCCAACAGCCAGGCAGTGCCCCAGACCCTGGGTCCTGCACGCGCCCGCTGCTTTTCTGGACACCGGCCTCCTCTTCCGTTCCCCTACTTGGCCAGCCTGCCATCCCAGTGCCCAGCCTAAAACTGGGGTTTTGGTCTCTGCCACCAGCATGGACGCCTCATGCTTGCTGACAGCAGCAGAAACAAGCCACGCAGGGCACTCGAGGCCTCCTGCTGCTTCGAGCAGGCAGGACTGTGACGGAGCCTGGGTGATCGATCACAATCGAAAGAGGGGGCTGCAGAAGCCAGAGACCCTCCTGACGATGTCCAGGCTTCCTGCTCTACCCAAACACCGAGGAGGAGGAAGCAGCTTGGGGCGGGCGCCCTCCCCTCCCCTCGGCCTCAGTCCCCGCCATGCCGGGTCTGACCACCCCACGGGAGGAGGGCGTGGGATGTGTACCCCTACAAGGCCGGCCGGAAGCTCGGCCTTCACAGCAAACTCCTCAGAACTGGTCAGGTCCCAGGACCCCGTGATGGCCAGGTCGGAAGGCGCATGCGCACTCAGAAGTCCGCGCGACAGGTTCTTGTAGCACCTTTGGTTGAAACTGAGGGACTTCTAGATGCCGAGGGGCCACGGCAGGTGAGGTTCGTGCCAGCCCCTCCCACCTTCAAGAGAGGGATTAGGAAAGCGGCGGGTGGGTGGGGCCCACGGGCACCTGCTTGGGTCTCGTCCAAAAGTGGGCCCTGCTCCCGCCGCCCTCGCGGGGGTGGCCGAGGGGCCGCGGCCGCCTTCCTCTCAACCTCTGCCTGGGCTTTCCCATCCCTGCCCCTCCTTCTCGGGCATCTGGAGGAAGGAAAGGGACGGTGCCCATGCGAGGATGGGGTCCCCTAAGGAGCCCCGCAGCTGCCGGGTTAGCACCGAGAAATCAGATGCTGTGCGCGAGAGCTGGAAGCAAGCTGGGAGAGACAGGGTGGGATGCGGAGGGGGCAGCTGAACCCCAGGTTCTGGGGCTCCCCAGGAACTACCCAGCGGGCCCCACTGTGCGTGGGTCAGGGAGCGTGCCAAGAGACCAGAGGGAGGGCTCGCCCCACCCCTTTCCAGGCCTGCCCCTCCCACTGGGCTTAAGGGGGCTCCAACTACCCAGCCCCATCCCGGGGTCAACACGGAGCCATTTGAAACAAGCAAAGCACAGGCAGGGTTGTCTGACGGCGGGGGCTGGAGCAGGAGTATGCCCTTGGGCACGGGGGCGCCCCCAAGCCCCCTCCTCGGTGGAGCCCCCTCACTTGCTCGCCCCACTGCCGCCACCCCCCGCCGCGGCGCCAGCCACCCCAGCAGCCACCTTCTCGAAATCCTCTGGGTTGCAGAATTCCTTGATCGTGACCGTCAGGAGGTTGCTGGTGACATCGGTGACGACCACGTTGGAGCAGGGTGACATCTCAGGGCGCCAGTCCCCAGCCTCGGGCTCAGAGGCGGCGCCTGCAGGCTCGGGGGCCGCGGGAAGAGCCTGGCTGGCCTCTGCAGGCACGTCGGGAGGTGCCCGCTTGCTGGCGGCCGCCGCCTCGGGAGGGATGGACAGGTCAAGCACCTCCGGCTCTCGCCAGTCGGGGGCAGGTGGGCTCGCGGTCTCCGGGAGCAGCTTGGGGGGCGCGTCATCCGGGTCGGAGCACTGGGGGGCCGGCGAGGGGCAGCCGGAAGAGCTGGAGCTGCGGGCGTCGTAGGGGGCGGCGGGGGGCGCCAGGAGCAGCCCCTGGCTGGGGGCGGCGGCGAGGTCGGCCTTGCCGGCAGGCGGGGGCTGCAGCGGGCCGGGAGGGGGCTTGTTGTACAGCGCGAAGGCGCCGAACTTCATGTGGCGGATCTGCGTGCGCAGGATGCTCTCGCTGAACTTCTTGCTCTTGCCGATGACGCGGTTCCGCGAGGGGACTTTGGGGCGGGCGAGGGTCCCGGCCCCCTGCCCCGCGCTGCCTGCGCCCGTGCCCTTGTCGATCACCTTCAGATTCAGGATGATGCGGTTCCGCTTGGGCTCCCGCGGCTTGACTTTGCGATTGATGATGCGCACGGTCTCGGAGAAGGGGGAGATGGGCGGGCGCAAGCCAGGGCTGCCTCCCTGGGGGTCTGGGCGGGGCAGGGGGCGGCGGGACATGCGGTGGCAGCGGCGGATGTCCTTCTTGAGCCGGTGCACGGCAGCGCTGGAATGCAGCTTGGGCGAGGAGGCGCTGGCGCTCGGCTTGACCGAGAAATGCACATCGCTGATGCGGAGGGCCTCTGCCTGGGCCCGCGCCTGCGGAACAGAGGGAGGCGGCGGCTGAGGGCTCGGCGGCCCGCTGGCCTCTGGACACCCCTGTTATCAGCCGCCCACTAGTACTGTCTCAAAACACCGTCCTAAAGCACTAAGAGAAGCGGCAGTGCCCCTGCCTCAGCGATAAAAGGAAACAGGTTCTGACAGGTGATGCAAACTGTGGAAGGCGGGAAGGCAAGTCAGACCCTCAACCTGGGCCAACTTGCAAGGCTGACTTTCCAAGCTCGGCGGTGGGCCTGAGGGACATACTAGTCACGGGCTGTCCTCGATGGCTGACACAGGAGGGCAGCTGCCAGGACATCAGGTGGAAAGAAGACCGGGACCAGCTCCGCCCCAGCAAGATCTCAGCCCAGCCTGGCACACCTCCACAAACCTAATTCTTGGTGCCCAAAAGGGGAGGGTGAGTCTCCCCCGCTCCAGCCCATGCCCCCAGCTCTATGGACCTATCTGTAGACACCCTGAGCTCCTCTATGCCTCTGAACAGGCTGGGTGGCCAGCTCAGTCTTGCCTCCTCAATTCCGCGGCAGACCTCTGGCCCCTCCTCTCACTCCCAGCCCCTAGCACTTCCTCTCCTGGGCCTGATTCATCTGTCTGTCCAGGGTCTGGCTCAGGGCCTAGGTCTAAGCAAATTGGTGCCAATGGATTCCAGAGCCAGCACCTAAAACCTCCTTGGCATCCACCCCAGCTGGGCAGAGGTTTGGTGGGGACGGACTGAGAGGTGGTACCATAGTCCCTCTGTGCCAAGATGCCCGGGGACAGGACGGCTGGGCAGAAGTCCGGGGAGCAGGGGACACTGGCCAAGGTTGCTGGGCCCAGCTGCACACAGTCCCAGGGGTAAAACGTGTTAATCCCCCGGGCTCAGCAGCTTACCTGCTACCTCAGGGAAGCTGTGAGGGGCGCGGGGCAGGGCCCTCAGAGAGCCCAGGTCCAGAGGTTAGGTAAGCCATCCTCCAGGGCCAGTCCTTCCCTCACTGAGAAAGTGCTGAGTCCTTGTGCCCACCACTTGGGGCGACAGCTGGGACCACACACAGCGTCTACCTCCAGGGGCAGCTTGGCGAGGAGGCGCTGGCGCTCGGCTTGACCGAGAAATGCACATCGCTGATGCGGAGGGCCTCTGCCTGGGCCCGCGCCTGCGGAACAGAGGGAGGCGGCGGCTGAGGGCTCGGCGGCCCGCTGGCCTCTGGACACCCCTGTTATCAGCCGCCCACTAGTACTGTCTCAAAACACCGTCCTAAAGCACTAAGAGAAGCGGCAGTGCCCCTGCCTCAGCGATAAAAGGAAACAGGTTCTGACAGGTGATGCAAACTGTGGAAGGCGGGAAGGCAAGTCAGACCCTCAACCTGGGCCAACTTGCAAGGCTGACTTTCCAAGCTCGGCGGTGGGCCTGAGGGACATACTAGTCACGGGCTGTCCTCGATGGCTGACACAGGAGGGCAGCTGCCAGGACATCAGGTGGAAAGAAGACCGGGACCAGCTCCGCCCCAGCAAGATCTCAGCCCAGCCTGGCACACCTCCACAAACCTAATTCTTGGTGCCCAAAAGGGGAGGGTGAGTCTCCCCCGCTCCAGCCCATGCCCCCAGCTCTATGGACCTATCTGTAGACACCCTGAGCTCCTCTATGCCTCTGAACAGGCTGGGTGGCCAGCTCAGTCTTGCCTCCTCAATTCCGCGGCAGACCTCTGGCCCCTCCTCTCACTCCCAGCCCCTAGCACTTCCTCTCCTGGGCCTGATTCATCTGTCTGTCCAGGGTCTGGCTCAGGGCCTAGGTCTAAGCAAATTGGTGCCAATGGATTCCAGAGCCAGCACCTAAAACCTCCTTGGCATCCACCCCAGCTGGGCAGAGGTTTGGTGGGGACGGACTGAGAGGTGGTACCATAGTCCCTCTGTGCCAAGATGCCCGGGGACAGGACGGCTGGGCAGAAGTCCGGGGAGCAGGGGACACTGGCCAAGGTTGCTGGGCCCAGCTGCACACAGTCCCAGGGGTAAAACGTGTTAATCCCCCGGGCTCAGCAGCTTACCTGCTACCTCAGGGAAGCTGTGAGGGGCGCGGGGCAGGGCCCTCAGAGAGCCCAGGTCCAGAGGTTAGGTAAGCCATCCTCCAGGGCCAGTCCTTCCCTCACTGAGAAAGTGCTGAGTCCTTGTGCCCACCACTTGGGGCGACAGCTGGGACCACACACAGCGTCTACCTCCAGGGGGCACTGCTCCCAAGCAATCAGGATGCAGGATGACTGAGTGAAAGGAAGCAAGTACAGGGTCCAAAGGAGCACAGATGAGCTCCTGGTTTTGAAGGAGGGAACATCAGTAAGAAATAAACCCTTGACTTTGCTGAGCTGACGACACCCCAAGCGGGTGTGGAGGTCACGTGGTCCACTAAAGAGGTACCGCTAAGACCAATGCTGGAGGCAGAGAGCCCAGCGATGAGAGGATGGGGTGGGAGCGATGGCAGGGCAGAGGGTAGAGGATGACCAGTCTGTGTTCTCTAGATACCCTGGCTCCTGGGGGCTTGGAGGGGAGATCATTCGGTAGTGACTGCCTCCACCCCGGTGAGCTGGGGTGGCCAAGGAAGGACCCATTCCCATGGTCAGTCTGTGGGTTTCCCACAGAATCAAGAGTGCGACTGATCTGTGGTTGGGGTCTCTCCACCTCCCATCCCCAGATTCTGGACGCTTGACGAGTACCTGGAAGGCAGCCTATACACGTCTCAGACAAGATGATAGTGTTTTTGACCACAACCCCCAGAAAAGGTTATTTGTGGACTCAGACGCTGCATAAGTGAGGATGTCATTTAGAACGTGGGAGAGGCGCACTTGATTGCCCTGTGTCCTCCCAGTCCTGTTGGGGTCTCCTGGGGTGGCTTCGTTAACAATCCCTCCAGCCACTAGGTGGCAGCACACGGAGGCCTGACCACCCTGGGCCAGGGCTGCCAGCTCCTCCAGCTGCAGGCCAGGGAGCCATGGGGGCTGGTTCCCTCACGCCCCTTCCCAGACAAGGGCAGAGGAAAGGCAGCCTCCCCTGGCATGGCCGCAAGGGCTTTTTACAGCCTCATCCCTGCGGGAACTCAGGGTCGTCTCCACTCTCTATCCCAGGGTTAGTGTTTATTCCTCGGCATCCTGCCTGAGCTCCGGGGCCTCTGTCGTGAGGGTTCTGCTGGAGGCCAGCCGTGCTGTACGGTCCCTGGGGACTGGCGAAGCGTGCAGGCAAGGCAAACATCAGATCCAGGATGAAAGCCTGGGACTGTGAGATAGTATGTTACCTGCTTAGCATAAGCGTCTGGCATGGAGCAAGCACTTGAGATTTCCTCTAGACTCTTCTATCCAAGGGGCCGTGCTTTGAGAGCCAAAGGATGCAGGATGACTGAGTGAAAGGAAGCAAGTACAGGGTCCAAAGGAGCACAGATGAGCTCCTGGTTTTGAAGGAGGGAACATCAGTAAGAAATAAACCCTTGACTTTGCTGAGCTGACGACACCCCAAGCGGGTGTGGAGGTCACGTGGTCCACTAAAGAGGTACCGCTAAGACCAATGCTGGAGGCAGAGAGCCCAGCGATGAGAGGATGGGGTGGGAGCGATGGCAGGGCAGAGGGTAGAGGATGACCAGTCTGTGTTCTCTAGATACCCTGGCTCCTGGGGGCTTGGAGGGGAGATCATTCGGTAGTGACTGCCTCCACCCCGGTGAGCTGGGGTGGCCAAGGAAGGACCCATTCCCATGGTCAGTCTGTGGGTTTCCCACAGAATCAAGAGTGCGACTGATCTGTGGTTGGGGTCTCTCCACCTCCCATCCCCAGATTCTGGACGCTTGACGAGTACCTGGAAGGCAGCCTATACACGTCTCAGACAAGATGATAGTGTTTTTGACCACAACCCCCAGAAAAGGTTATTTGTGGACTCAGACGCTGCATAAGTGAGGATGTCATTTAGAACGTGGGAGAGGCGCACTTGATTGCCCTGTGTCCTCCCAGTCCTGTTGGGGTCTCCTGGGGTGGCTTCGTTAACAATCCCTCCAGCCACTAGGTGGCAGCACACGGAGGCCTGACCACCCTGGGCCAGGGCTGCCAGCTCCTCCAGCTGCAGGCCAGGGAGCCATGGGGGCTGGTTCCCTCACGCCCCTTCCCAGACAAGGGCAGAGGAAAGGCAGCCTCCCCTGGCATGGCCGCAAGGGCTTTTTACAGCCTCATCCCTGCGGGAACTCAGGGTCGTCTCCACTCTCTATCCCAGGGTTAGTGTTTATTCCCTCGGCATCCTGCCTGAGCTCCGGGGCCTCTGTCGTGAGGGTTCTGCTGGAGGCCAGCCGTGCTGTACGGTCCCTGGGGACTGGCGAAGCGTGCAGGCAAGGCAAACATCAGATCCAGGATGAAAGCCTGGGACTGTGAGATAGTATGTTACCTGCTTAGCATAAGCGTCTGGCATGGAGCAAGCACTTGAGATTTCCTCTAGACTCTTCTATCCAAGGGGCCGTGCTTTGAGAGCAAACTTTTTCTAGTGTTTGGCTTCCAACCTTTCTACAAAAAGGATTTCTTACTTTATAATTCCTAAATAGTTTTTTTTAAAGGGGATTAGTTTAACCCTTCCTCCCCTTCTCCCCTCCCCAGGTTAAGAATTCTTTAAAGGTGAGACTTGAGTCTGCCTGTGAACAAAAAATGGTAACCACAGCCAACACATTTACTGCACTCTGACTGGGTGAGGGGCTGGCATATACTATACATAGATAATGTGGAAGATAAAAACCTGGACTCTTATCATTCACTCTCTGTGATCACGAGCAAGTTATTGAACCTTGCTGGTCTCAGTTTTTCGGTGTATAAAATGGAGATAATGCAACCTACCTCATGGGATCCTGTTCTCTTCGGAGTAGTTCCCTGCAGAAAGTGAGTGCTACCTGAATGTTTCCTACACACGCTGCCTCCTGGGGACCCATGGAGCCATGGGTTCAGACCAAGCTGATCTCCATCACCCCTTGCAAACCTTTCTCCCTCTCCTGCTCACTGAGATGTTCATCTATGTCATCTCCGGATGAAGGTCCTCTTGTCTGCCTCTCCATCCCCTGCCCCACCATCTCCACAGCCTTCACAGCTTCCTGTATGTGTATGTCCATCTTGCTCCCTTAACCGGAGGTGTACTCTCTGAGGGACCAGGTTAAGAAAAGGAGACGTGATGAATCCAGTAAGCTGGGTGGTGGAAGCTCAGGTAAAATTACCTCCCTTCCCTGCACCCTGATTTTCTCATTTGCAAAAGAGGGACCATATTCCCTACTTTGTAGGGCTTTTGAGCGATTTAAGGGAGATAATCTATGTGGGGCTCAGCACTGAGATAGGTCCATAGCCAGCTCCGGCTATTAATAAAAAGAAAGGCATTTGAATCCATGTTCACGGCCATTACTCGCTTCCCCGCTGCAGCGTGCAGGCCAAGGCCAGCCGTGCTGTACGGTCCCTGGGGAATGGCGAAGCGTGCAGGCAAGGCAAACATCAGATCCAGGATGAAAGACTGGGACTGTGAGATAGTATGTTACCTGCTTAGCATAAGCGTCTGGCATGGAGCAAGCACTTGAGATTTCCTCTAGACTCTTCTATCCAAGGGGCCGTGCTTTGAGAGCAAACTTTTTCTAGTGTTTGGCTTCCAACCTTTCTACAAAAAGGATTTCTTACTTTATAATTCCTAAATAGTTTTTTTTAAAGGGATTAGTTTAACCCTTCCTCCCCTTCTCCCCTCCCCAGGTTAAGAATTCTTTAAAGGTGAGACTTGAGTCTGCCTGTGAACAAAAAATGGTAACCACAGCCAACACATTTACTGCACTCTGACTGGGTGAGGGGCTGGCATATACTATACATAGATAATGTGGAAGATAAAAACCTGGACTCTTATCATTCACTCTCTGTGATCACGAGCAAGTTATTGAACCTTGCTGGTCTCAGTTTTTCGGTGTATAAAATGGAGATAATGCAACCTACCTCATGGGATCCTGTTCTCTTCGGAGTAGTTCCCTGCAGAAAGTGAGTGCTACCTGAATGTTTCCTACACACGCTGCCTCCTGGGGACCCATGGAGCCATGGGTTCAGACCAAGCTGATCTCCATCACCCCTTGCAAACCTTTCTCCCTCTCCTGCTCACTGAGATGTTCATCTATGTCATCTCCGGATGAAGGTCCTCTTGTCTGCCTCTCCATCCCCTGCCCCACCATCTCCACAGCCTTCACAGCTTCCTGTATGTGTATGTCCATCTTGCTCCCTTAACCGGAGGTGTACTCTCTGAGGGACCAGGTTAAGAAAAGGAGACGTGATGAATCCAGTAAGCTGGGTGGTGGAAGCTCAGGTAAAATTACCTCCCTTCCCTGCACCCTGATTTTCTCATTTGCAAAAGAGGGACCATATTCCCTACTTTGTAGGGCTTTTGAGCGATTTAAGGGAGATAATCTATGTGGGGCTCAGCACTGAGATAGGTCCATAGCCAGCTCAGGAGCTCCGGCTATTAATAAAAAGAAAGGCATTTGAATCCATGTTCACGGCCATTACTCGCTTCCCCGCTAGAGGGCACTCCAGCTGCATTCAGAAGCTGTCCCACAGCCCACAGGTCCTCCAGCTGCTCTGCCCCATCCCTCCAAAGCTGCATCAAGGGTTAAGATTGCTCCACAGATCTCCTAAAATGCGTGTAATTTGAAGGCAAGGGTCACAGAAGTATGGAATTGTGGAAACCATTATTTCTTTCCTTCTGCTTTAGTCCAAGGCAAACTTTACATATGTACAGTCCTTCTGGGGGGATTTGGGGGGGGTGTGGAGGCGGGACAGTCCGTCAACTAGACTTTGAGCCTTTAGAACCATTTGAAGATTCTGAGGCTTTGCCCTCTGCACAGCCTGTTTTTCTGCAGACTCCCGCCTGCCCCTCCTGGGCCAACTGCCACTAAGTCACAGGCTGTCGGAGCGGGAAGAGGCTCTGAGAAAACCTTAGCCCTAGTGAGGAGAATGTGGTCGCTCACAGAGGCCCGCCTGCAGTCTTGCCTGCCACCTGGGTCATCCCCTCTTCCCTTTCGCAGACTCTATTCTTTCTCACTATAAAAAATAAACACCAAACCCCTCTAAGATGGCTGCCTCTGGAGCCAGGGCTCCCCACCGCCAAGGCTAATGCGTCCTAATTGGAAGCTCCGGACAGCTAGAAGTGGGGGAAACTGAGAACCAGGGGCCCAGCCTGGGTGATAAAACTCAAAGTGGAGTGACTTAAGGTCACATTCAAGTTCGACCACCCTGTCCGACCACCTTGTCTGGAGGAGGCATGGAACAAATCCCAAGAGAGGGAAACTGGGGACAGGCAGGTCCCTCCCTTAACCGGAGGTGTACTCTCTGAGGGACCAGGTTAAGAAAAGGAGACGTGATGAATCCAGTAAGCTGGGTGGTGGAAGCTCAGGTAAAATTACCTCCCTTCCCTGCACCCTGATTTTCTCATTTGCAAAAGAGGGACCATATTCCCTACTTTGTAGGGCTTTTGAGCGATTTAAGGGAGATAATCTATGTGGGGCTCAGCACTGAGATAGGTCCATAGCCAGCTCAGGAGCTCCGGCTGTTAATAAAAAGAAAGGCATTTGAATCCATGTTCACGGCCATTACTCGCTTCCCGCTAGAGGGCACTCCAGCTGCATTCAGAAGCTGTCCCACAGCCCACAGGTCCTCCAGCTGCTCTGCCCCATCCCTCCAAAGCTGCATCAAGGGTTAAGATTGCTCCACAGATCTCCTAAAATGCGTGTAATTTGAAGGCAAGGGTCACAGAAGTATGGAATTGTGGAAACCATTATTTCTTTCCTTCTGCTTTAGTCCAAGGCAAACTTTACATATGTACAGTCCTTCTGGGGGGATTTGGGGGGGGTGTGGAGGCGGGACAGTCCGTCAACTAGACTTTGAGCCTTTAGAACCATTTGAAGATTCTGAGGCTTTGCCCTCTGCACAGCCTGTTTTTCTGCAGACTCCCGCCTGCCCCTCCTGGGCCAACTGCCACTAAGTCACAGGCTGTCGGAGCGGGAAGAGGCTCTGAGAAAACCTTAGCCCTAGTGAGGAGAATGTGGTCGCTCACAGAGGCCCGCCTGCAGTCTTGCCTGCCACCTGGGTCATCCCCTCTTCCCTTTCGCAGACTCTATTCTTTCTCACTATAAAAAATAAACACCAAACCCCTCTAAGATGGCTGCCTCTGGAGCCAGGGCTCCCCACCTCGCCAAGGCTAATGCGTCCTAATTGGAAGCTCCGGACAGCTAGAAGTGGGGGAAACTGAGAACCAGGGGCCCAGCCTGGGTGATAAAACTCAAAGTGGAGTGACTTAAGGTCACATTCAAGTTCGACCACCCTGTCCGACCACCTTGTCTGGAGGGGAGGCATGCGGAACAAATCCCAAGAGAGGGAAACTGGGGACAGGGAGGCAGGTCCCTCCCTACTCCCCAACAAAAGCCTCTCCAGGTTCTGCACCAAGAGAGAGACCACACTCACTCCTCCCCTGGGTCTGAATTCCAGGTAGAGCTCACGGCTGGGGAGCGGAGGGCTCTCCCGCGCAGAAGCAACCTCCCGGCCACCCCCGCAGGTGGGCAGCCCCGCACCTGCCTCATCCACCTCTTCCTGGATCTGTCAGCGAGGATCGTCCCCAGTCCCAGGCCCCTCTTGCTGAAGCCGGAGCCGGCCAGGGCCAGCTGCCAGGGCTTGTCGGGGGCTCACAACCACCTCCTGCCCAGCTGGGGCCCCCTCTGGAAAGGCCCGCCCGCCTGGGTGGCCGCGGATCTGTCCCTCCCCTGCAGGCCCCGTGTTGCGCCCGGGCTAGGGGCCCGAGAGGGGGCTGCTGGGGCTGGGCCAGGTTACCTTCAGGAGGAAAGTTTTCGGTTTAGGTCCCCTCTTCTTGGGCCCGTACAGCTCACGCTCCCTCTCCCTGCGGCCGAGAAACACCAACGGTTAAAAAGGGCCCCTTCCCGGGCCCCAGTCCGCGCTGCCCTCCCCGGCACTCCCGCTTCCCCGCGCGGCGCCCCAACCAAGCCTGGGCCCCGCCGCCCCTGCCAGCTTCCCAAACTCACTTCTGCTCGAAGGCTGCAATGAGCCGCGAGTCCAGGATGTTCTCCTCGGGCTCCCAAGTGCTGTACCTGCCGGGTTACACATGCACAAAATAAAAAGAAAACCAGAGAGGCAGAGGCACATGCGAGGGAGCAAATGTCGCACCCCCAAGTTTGCCTGCCATGGGTCATCCTCTTCCCTTTCGCAGACTCTATTCTTTCTCACTATAAAAATAAACACCAAACCTCTAAGATGGCTGCCTCTGGAGCCAGGGCTCCCCACCGCCAAGGCTAATGCGTCCTAATTGGAAGCTCCGGACAGCTAGAAGTGGGGGAAACTGAGAACCAGGGGCCCAGCCTGGGTGATAAAACTCAAAGTGGAGTGACTTAAGGTCACATTCAAGTTCGACCACCCTGTCCGACCACCTTGTCTGGAGGGGAGGCATGCGGAACAAATCCCAAGAGAGGGAAACTGGGGACAGGGAGGCAGGTCCCTCCCTACTCCCCAACAAAAGCCTCTCCAGGTTCTGCACCAAGAGAGAGACCACACTCACTCCTCCCCTGGGTCTGAATTCCAGGTAGAGCTCACGGCTGGGGAGCGGAGGGCTCTCCCGCGCAGAAGCAACCTCCAGCCACCCCGCAGGTGGGCAGCCCCGCACCTGCCTCATCCACCTCTTCCTGGATCTGTCAGCGAGGATCGTCCCCAGTCCCAGGCCCCTCTTGCTGAAGCCGGAGCCGGCCAGGGCCAGCTGCCAGGGCTTGTCGGGGGCTCACAACCACCTCCTGCCCAGCTGGGGCCCCCTCTGGAAAGGCCCGCCCGCCTGGGTGGCCGCGGATCTGTCCCTCCCCTGCAGGCCCCGTGTTGCGCCCGGGCTAGGGGCCCGAGAGGGGGCTGCTGGGGCTGGGCCAGGTTACCTTCAGGAGGAAAGTTTTCGGTTTAGGTCCCCTCTTCTTGGGCCCGTACAGCTCACGCTCCCTCTCCCTGCGGCCGAGAAACACCAACGGTTAAAAAGGGCCCCTTCCCGGGCCCCAGTCCGCGCTGCCCTCCCCGGCACTCCCGCTTCCCCGCGCGGCGCCCCAACCAAGCCTGGGCCCCGCCGCCCCTGCCAGCTTCCCAAACTCACTTCTGCTCGAAGGCTGCAATGAGCCGCGAGTCCAGGATGTTCTCCTCGGGCTCCCAAGTGCTGTACCTGCCGGGTTACACATGCACAAAATAAAAAGAAAACCAGAGAGGCAGAGGCACATGCGAGGGAGCAAATGTCGCACCCCCCCAAGGCAAAAAAAAAAAAAGGCCCCGAGGTCCGCCGCCTCCCTTCCCCCGTCGCTCCTGGATCCCGTGACACTCACTTGATGGCCCACCCTTTCCATTTCACCAGGTACTCGATGCGTCCCTGAAAAAGAGAAGGAAAAAAGGGGGAAGTGGGGGTGGGGAAGATGCGGGGACGCGAGGAGGCGACAGCGCGGGGGTGGGCGAGAGAGCCCGGGCTAGCGGGACCGCTTCGCCCGATGGCCCACGGATGTGGACATCGGCCGCGGGGCGAGGCGTCCCGCCCTGGGAGGCGGCTCACCTTTCGGATCCGCCGTTTGATGATAGATTCGGCCGCGAAGACCCGCTCGCCCACTGCAGACAGCTCCATCTTGCTCAGCGGCACCCACAGCCCATAATACTCCCTGCTCCCGCGGCCGGTGCTGCACCGCTCGCGCACGCGCCGCAGCGCTCAGGCTCGGCGGGCGGGCGCGCGGCAGGGCGCGCGCTCGCGTTCCAGCTGCGGGCCGTCACGTGACCCTCCGGGCTACAGCGCCGTTGCCAGGACCTCCTCCTCCCCCGGGGCGGTTGCTAGGGAAAGTGAGCGCACGCGGGGACCGGGCGCGCGCTGGCTCTTAAAGGGGCCTAGCCTGGCTGGGGGAGCCGAGGCCCGGAGCCCGGCAAGGAGATGCTTGGCCTGCGAGAAGCCGGATTGCGGACTGTGCGATCTTACAAACACTTTCTTATTCTCCCCTCCATCTTTCTGGCCCCGAAGAATGGACTACCTCTCCCTCTGAACCCTCCCTTACACGTCGCGCCTGGCCCGGGGCGGGGAAGGGCGGTGGAGTGTCTGCAGCCTCTGCTCATCCTCCCAGCAGAAGTTTGCAAACAGTTAAATATGATACAGCAGAAATGCATTTGCTTTTGCCTTGCCAGGCCCTGCAGGGATTTCTTTAAAACATTGCCCCCCCTCCTTATCCATTATTTATGTATTCGTGGGAGTGTGGTTTTGTAACCAGTTCAGTTGAATTAAAACAAAAACCGAACCGCAGAAAAGGGTGGGGGAGAGGCGGTGAATGGGGTTGAAGAAGGTCCGGGTGATCCCCTGGGTTTGTTTTTCGGCCAGGGTCTTGGGTGGGCACCTGCGTTCGCCCGGGAGGTCGGGGGAAGACGCTGCGGAGGAAGATGAGGCGGTGGGGGATTCCAGAGGGAGAGGCCGCGGGGCGGCTACAGGCTCTCCACAGACCAGATTAGGCCCGAAGCGGGTCATCCTGGGGTCATTCGGCAGAAGACGCCCTCGCGGTCACGTCTGTCCGTTTTCTGATTCCCAGGTCCCTCGGCCGCTTCACTCTACAGCTGCCTACAGTTCCTGTAATGGTTCCGCCATTGCTCACCGGGAGACCACAGCCCAGCTTCCTATTTGAGGAGGGGGTGGGAGACCTGGGCTGTCCTGGAGAGGACACAGAGTAGCCCTGCCGCACAAAACGCTCCATGTCTTTTATTTTGAAATAGTTATTTAAATTTTATTTTAAAAATAACACCGATAGTCCTGTTCTTTGCAATTTTTTTAAGTAAGAAAAGAAAAAACAACTGTCTATAATCTCCCTTAACCTCTTCACGGATCTTCTTCCAGCTTTAATCCTTTGCCTGTATAAACACGCGTACCTACGCGCCTACGGACATTATATAATATGTATGTGTGTGTATATATATGTAGTAGCGATGTGCATTTAAATTCTTTCTTTTCAGCAAAATGGGATCATATTGTTCAAACTAGCTGGAATCCACCATTCCCCCTTAATGATGTAAAGTGGACCTTTTTTGTCATCATTAAGTACAGATTTCCAGACCGTTCATCTGTGGTAGCGCTTAGCCGGAGGTGGAGAGCGCTGGGGATGTGGTTCCAGTCAGGGCTGTCTCTTGCTCTTGTTATTTATTTGTTGGAAAGGAGGATTTCTACACGTCTGTGGTGCAACCACCAATTCTTGTGATTTCAAGTCAACCACATCGAGAGTTTTGCTTGTCATCCCTGTGTATGCCTACAAATTTGTCCAGTTATTACCTTGGAAGAAATCCCCCTCTCCCCTTAAAGCCAACATGCTCTTGAGAAATAGCTATGTGCCGGCCAGCCCAAAATGGGCTTCCTTCTGAGGGTGGTGGCGAAGGATGGACAGGTGAGCTATGTGGATACGAATGTGTGTGTGTGTGTGTGTGTTCTCAGGCTGAGGGACACAGGCAGCCGGAGGAAGCCTGTAAGCATTAACCCATTTGTTGGTTCATTCAGCAGCTCTTGGGAGCCCGCTTTTGAAGCTTTGTGTTCAGCTGTCAGAAACAAAGGTGCCCAGGCCTGAGGAGCTCTCAGTGAGGAGGGCGCCTGCTGTGCGTTGTGACTAGTGCTGGAATAAAGACGTGTTCTCTTCTTACAGTTGCTGTAACATTACGACAAACCAATGGCTAGAAATAACACAACTTTTAATCTTGCAGCTCTGGAGGTCAGAAATCCCAAATCCGTGTCATTTGGCTCTAGGGAGAGAAGCTCTTCCTTGCTTCTTCCAGCTTCTAGAGGCCACTGGCATTTCTTGGCTAATGGCTGTGTCACTCCAATATTTACTTTGGTCATCCCTTGACTAACTGACCCCCTCCTTCCAATAAGAACCTTTCTGATGTCATTAGGCCCACCCAAATAATCGAGGACAGTCTTTCCAACTTGACATGTGTTATCTTAATCATATCTTCAGAGTCCTTTTCACCATGGAGTTACATATTATATAGGGTATATAAGGTATCAGTGGTTCTGGGGGTCAAAATGTGGACTTACCTGGTGGGTGGAGCTTTATCAACCTACCGCAAAAGGCATGTAGAGGATGCCTGGGGAGGCTAGATGTATCAGTCAAAGCTCTCCAGAGACACAGAACCAATAGGATGTATGTAGAGATACATAAGAGGAGATTTATTATAGGGATTGGCTTTATGATTATGGAAACCCAAGAAGTCTGCCGTCTGCCAGCTGGAGAACTGGGAAAGCCAGTGTCAGAAGGCCTGAGAGCCAAGGACTGCAGGGGTAGGTCCCCTAGTTTAAGGGTCTAAGAATCAGGAGCTCTAATATTGGACAGCAGGAGAGATGGATGGCCTATCTCAAAAGAGAGGGAGTTTTATACAATAGTTAGAACATGGAAGCAACCTAGATGCCCATCAACGAATGAATGGATACAAAAGCTCAGGTACATATATACAATAGAATACTACACAGCTGTAAAGAGAAATGCAGAAGAATCAGCCCTCATGAGGTGGCTGGATCTAGAACCTATCATAAAAAGTGAAGTCAGTCAGAAGGAGAAGGACAAGTACAATATACTAACACATATATATGGAATCTAGCAGGATGGTGATGATGGCACATGCAGTGAAGCGACTGAAAGACAGACATGGACAGTGGACATATGGACAT
This sequence comes from Tragulus kanchil, assembly GCA_022376925.1. Taxonomy (NCBI): domain Eukaryota; kingdom Metazoa; phylum Chordata; class Mammalia; order Artiodactyla; family Tragulidae; genus Tragulus; species Tragulus kanchil. Next base: position 179,310,358 of record JAIOJX010000004.1, on the reverse strand, counting down.
TGTGGGGAAGGAACAGTGGGTTAGAGGCGTGAAGGAAATAGCATGAAGGCCTGTACTATCATATGTGAAGAAAACAGCTATAGTCATTGCTCTGGGAGAAAAGGGGATCCTCCAGGGGTGCTGTGTGACGGTCTGGAGGGGTGGGATGGGGGAGATATACATATAACTAACCTGGGAACATACATACCTGTAAACAACAAAACTCTGTAAAAGTTAAAAGTAAAATGAAAGCTTTAAAATAAAAAGAGAGGGAGTTTGCCATTCCTCTGTCTTTTGGTTCTTTTCAGGCCCTCCATGGATACCATTATCACTTTACCAACAAAGGCCCACATAATCAAACCTATGATTTTCTCAGTTGTCGCGTATGGATGTGAGAGTTGGACCATAAAGAAGGCTGAGCACTGAAGAACTGATGCTTTTGAAATGTGGTGTTGGAGAAGACTCTTGAGAGTCCCTCGAACAGTAAGGAGGTCAGTCCTAATATGTATCCTGAATATTCATTGAAAGGACTGATGCTGAAGCTGAAGCTCCAATACTTTGGCCACCTGATACGAAGAACCAACTCATTGGAAAAGACCCTGATGCTGAGAAAGAAGGAGGACAGAAGGAGAAGGGGATGACAGATGATGAGATGGTTGTGTGGGTTTGAGCAAACTCTGGGAGATAGTGAAGGATAGGAAGGCTGGCAGGCTGCAGACCATGGGGTCGCAAAGAATCGGACACAACTGAGTGATGGAACAACAACAACAGTGGATACTGTGGTGCCCATTTACACTGGTAATAGTGGATCTCTTTATTGAGTGCACTGAATCTAATGCAGACAAGTGAGTGATAATGTTTACTAGCTATTTGGGTGTCCCGTAGCCTAGGCAAGTTGGTCCATAAAATGAACCATCCTACTAGATGAGGGATGGCATCACTGAGTCAATGGACTTGAGTTTGAGCAAACTCCTGGAGATGGTGAAGCACAGGGAGGCCTGGCGTGTGACAGTCCATGGGGTCGCAAAGAGTCAGACACGACTGGGTGACTGAACAAAAGCAACTATGTAAGGGAGCATCCCGCTGCCTTGAGAAAGGAGGCTGGAAAGTCTTCTCAGAGATGGGAACATTTAATTTGGAAGCTGAAAGATCAAGAGATGTTTGCCTGCTATTGGAGAGAAAGGCATCCTCCAGGGGTGCTGTGTGACGGTCTGGAGGGGTGGGATGGGGGAGATATACATATGACTAATCTGGGAACATACATATCTGTAAACAACAAAACTCTGTAAAAGTTAAAAGTAAAATGAAAGCTTTAAAATAAAAAGAGAGGGAGTTTGCCATTCCTCTGTCTTTTGGTTCTTTTCAGGCCCTCCATGGATACCATTATCACTTTACCAACAAAGGCCCACATAATCAAACCTATGATTTTCTCAGTTGTCGCGTATGGATGTGAGAGTTGGACCATAAAGAAGGCTGAGCACTGAAGAACTGATGCTTTTGAAATGTGGTGTTGGAGAAGACTCTTGAGAGTCCCTCGAACAGTAAGGAGGTCAGTCCTAATATGTATCCTGAATATTCATTGAAAGGACTGATGCTGAAGCTGAAGCTCCAATACTTTGGCCACCTGATACGAAGAACCAACTCATTGGAAAAGACCCTGATGCTGAGAAAGAAGGAGGACAGAAGGAGAAGGGGATGACAGATGATGAGATGGTTGTGTGGGTTTGAGCAAACTCTGGGAGATAGTGAAGGATAGGAAGGCTGGCAGGCTGCAGACCATGGGGTCGCAAAGAATCGGACACAACTGAGTGATGGAACAACAACAACAGTGGATACTGTGGTGCCCATTTACACTGGTAATAGTGGATCTCTTTATTGAGTGCACTGAATCTAATGCAGACAAGTGAGTGATAATGTTTACTAGCTATTTGGGTGTCCCGTAGCCTAGGCAAGTTGGTCCATAAAATGAACCATCCTACTAGATGAGGGATGGCATCACTGAGTCAATGGACTTGAGTTTGAGCAAACTCCTGGAGATGGTGAAGCACAGGGAGGCCTGGCGTGTGACAGTCCATGGGGTCGCAAAGAGTCAGACACGACTGGGTGACTGAACAAAAGCAACTATGTAAGGGAGCATCCCGCTGCCTTGAGAAAGGAGGCTGGAAAGTCTTCTCAGAGATGGGAACATTTAATTTGGAAGCTGAAAGATCAAGAGATGTTTGCCTGCTATTGAAGAATGAGAAAGGCATCCTAGGTCAGTGAAGCAAGAGCTTCTGTGAGAGAAAGTTCCTTCCACCTCTTCCACAGTCCGAGGTTTGGCCGGCCCAGTACCACAAGGTGTTCAATAAATATTCCTTGGACACGTGAGTGGGCCAGTGAAGGGATTTTCGAGAGTAAGTTTGACCCTCTAATCAACGTGTGGATTCAGACCCAGCAAAAGCTCTCTGGGTGTCCCTGTCCCTCTACGTGTAGGGGTCTGGGAACTCAAAGATGGGAGAGGCGGGATTTCTGCCCCCGGGACCTGAGGTGCACTGAGAGATGAAGGTGAAAACAGATGTGATGTGAGCTGTGCAGCTTTTAGTTGTCAACTTCCCTGAGCTCAGTTTTCTTCATGCCCACCGTGTAGGGCTTCCCTGGTGGCTCAGTGGGAAAGGGTCCATCTGCAATGCGGGAGATTCCAGAGATGCTGGTTCGATCCCTGGTTTGGGAAGATCCCCTGGAGAAGGAAATGGCAGCCCACTCCAGGATTCTTGCCTGGAGAATCCCATGGACAGAGGAGCCTGGGGGGCTGCAGTCCATGGGGTAACAAAGAATCAGACATGACTGACTGACTAAACACACAAGCACACGCATCTTGTAGGTTTATAGTGAGGATAATGAGTTAGCACAATTATGGCACCTGGAACTCTGCCAGGCACATAGCAGGTGTGTGCTAGTCGGGGTGTACGTATGTATATGCTCTGAGCTGGCTTATAACTAGAGAAATACACACACACATACACAAGGTATATACATACAAGTCTTCCTTCCAGTGAAACTCAGTTTATTGGATCAGTTCTAGAAACTTGAACCGTATAGGTCAAAAATGACACCAAACATGTTATATGGCATTCATCATGTTTCAAGTGTTCTTCCAACATATGATATTAATGACTTGAATCCTCAGAATAATTCTATGAGGTAGATGCTATTATTTTACTTCACACACGGAGGATACTGTGTCTCTGCCCAAACATGGAAGATGCTAAGATGAACAAAACTAAGTTCTCCATTCATTAAATGTTCTCTGCCAATACATATCGATGAAACTATGGACAAAAAGCTGACAAGATAAGAGATGCCTGCTATTGAAGAATGAGAAAGGCATCCTAGGTCAGTGAAGCAAGAGCTTCTGTGAGAGAAAGTTCCTTCCACCTCTTCCACAGTCCGAGGTTTGGCCGGCCCAGTACCACAAGGTGTTCAATAAATATTCCTTGGACACGTGAGTGGGCCAGTGAAGGGATTTTCGAGAGTAAGTTTGACCCTCTAATCAACGTGTGGATTCAGACCCAGCAAAAGCTCTCTGGGTGTCCCTGTCCCTCTACGTGTAGGGGTCTGGGAACTCAAAGATGGGAGAGGCGGGATTTCTGCCCCCGGGACCTGAGGTGCACTGAGAGATGAAGGTGAAAACAGATGTGATGTGAGCTGTGCAGCTTTTAGTTGTCAACTTCCCTGAGCTCAGTTTTCTTCATGCCCACCGTGTAGGGCTTCCCTGGTGGCTCAGTGGGAAAGGGTCCATCTGCAATGCGGGAGATTCCAGAGATGCTGGTTCGATCCCTGGTTTGGGAAGATCCCCTGGAGAAGGAAATGGCAGCCCACTCCAGGATTCTTGCCTGGAGAATCCCATGGACAGAGGAGCCTGGGGGGCTGCAGTCCATGGGGTAACAAAGAATCAGACATGACTGACTGACTAAACACACAAGCACACGCATCTTGTAGGTTTATAGTGAGGATAATGAGTTAGCACAATTATGGCACCTGGAACTCTGCCAGGCACATAGCAGGTGTGTGCTAGTGGGGGTGTACGTATGTATATGCTCTGAGCTGGCTTATAACTAGAGAAATACACACACACATACACAAGGTATATACATACAAGTCTTCCTTCCAGTGAAACTCAGTTTATTGGATCAGTTCTAGAAACTTGAACCGTATAGGTCAAAAATGACACCAAACATGTTATATGGCATTCATCATGTTTCAAGTGTTCTTCCAACATATGATATTAATGACTTGAATCCTCAGAATAATTCTATGAGGTAGATGCTATTATTTTACTTCACACACGGAGGATACTGTGTCTCTGCCCAAACATGGAAGATGCTAAGATGAACAAAACTAAGTTCTCCATTCATTAAATGTCCCCCATCTTCTCCTGGTACCTGATGAGCTCTGTCACGTGATCTAGTCTGACTTATGAAACTATGGACAAAAAGCTGAGGGTTGCAGTCAGGTGACAATCCGAGTCTCAAAGAATGGAAACATGAATATTGCCTTCTGAAATATTGTGCTGCGAAATTATGTGCCCCCAAGGAAAGGCTAACTATTTTTAGAAAGAGAGCAGTAGAGACTTTGGAAATATGCCTGAATACGATCATAATTGGGCAGGGATACAGGGAACACCAATTTCGGCAGAAGGATCTTTTGGAAAAGCAGTTCTGACCCAGTCGTTCCTGCAGTTAAGTTTTTTAACACTAGAAGAAGCTAAAATGTTGACAGGGGAGAAAAGCCTCTCAAGTGGCTCATTGCTGTGTCTAGAAGGCACAGAGGTCTTTCTCGTGGCGAAAGGCCCCTTCTGAGGGTCTCTACTCCCTGCCCCCCATCCCGCACAACCCCTTCCTTTGGTCTTATCAAACTACCTGCTGTCTACTGAATGATCCCTGCTTTTTCACACTTTTGCATTTTAGGTTCATCTGGGAAACACCAACATATCTTTCAAAACACAGTCCTGAATTATCCTTCTGTATGAAACTATCTCTTCCCCTAGGTAGAACTGGCTAGACGTCCTTGGCCCCATTTGCATGTTTGCAGTTTCCCGAGCACAGACAGCTCTGTTGGGTCTCTTGTGATCACTTTCTGTAAAGCACGATCTTCCTGAGGGCTGAGTTGCATGTACCGCTCACTTCCCTGACCCTGGGCAGACAGTCAGCTCACATTACAAAGTGCCACTGGTGTACCCGGCACTATCCTAGGTTCTGGAGGTCCGACAGAGAAAAGACAGACTCGTGCCCTCAGGAAGCTTAGATTGTTATGAAGGCAGCTGCAGACATGGAACACAAGACAAGGACATGATTTTCAGCCAAGTGAAATGCTGGGCTAGATGAAGCACAGATTGTTGGGAGAAATATCAATATCCTCAGATATGCAAATGACATCACCCTAATGGCAGAAATGGCAAAGAGGAACTAAAGAGCCTCTTGATGAAGGTGAAAGAGGAGAGTGAAAAAGCAGGCTTTAGATTCAACGTTCAAAACACTAAGATCATGGCATCCAGTCCCATCACGTCATGGCAAACAGATGGAGAAGATGGAGAAAAAAATGGAAACAATGACAGATGTTATTTTCTTGGGCTCCAAAATCACTGTGGACAGTGACTGCAGCCATGAAATTAAAACACACTTGCTCCTTGGAAGAAAAGCTATGACAAATTTAGGCAGTGTATTAAAACACAGAGACATCTCTCTGCTGACAAAGGTCTGTATCCTCAAAGTTACAGTTTTTCCAGTAGTCATGTAAGTGAGAGTTGGACCGTAAAGAAAGCCGATTGGGGAAGAACTGATGCTTTTGAACTGTGGTGCTGGAGAAGACTCTTGAGAGTGCCTTGGGCAGCAAGGAGATCAAACCAGTCAATCCTAAAGGAAATCAACCCTGAATAGTCATTGGAAGGACTGATGCTGAAGCTCCAGTACTTTGGCCCCCTGATGCAAAGAGCCGACTCACTGGAAAAGACCCCGATGCTGGGAAAGACTGAAGGCAGGAGGAGAAGGGGGTGACAGAGGATGAGATGATTAGATGGCATCATCGACTTAATGGACATGAGTTTGAGAAATCTCTGGGAGAAGGTGAAGGATAGGGAAACCTGGTGTGCTGCAGCCCATGGGGCTGCAAAGAGTCAGACATGACTGAGTAACAACAGCAACAATGTAAGACTGAGACGGTGTGGTAGGAAGGAACAGGGTAGGTGGATGGGGTACTCAGCTAGGGTGGTGAGGGCAGGTCTTTTATGGGACTGAATCTCAGGTGACCCCTGCTCAAGGAAAAGGATGGGCAGACAGTCAGCTCACATTACAAAGTGCCACTGGTGTACCCGGCACTATCCTAGGTTCTGGAGGTCCGACAGAGAAAAGACAGACTCGTGCCCTCAGGAAGCTTAGATTGTTATGAAGGCAGCTGCAGACATGGAACACAAGACAAGGACATGATTTTCAGCCAAGTGAAATGCTGGGCTAGATGAAGCACAGATTGTTGGGAGAAATATCAATATCCTCAGATATGCAAATGACATCACCCTAATGGCAGAAATGGCAAAGAGGAACTAAAGAGCCTCTTGATGAAGGTGAAAGAGGAGAGTGAAAAAGCAGGCTTTAGATTCAACGTTCAAAACACTAAGATCATGGCATCCAGTCCCATCACGTCATGGCAAACAGATGGAGAAGATGGAGAAAAAAATGGAAACAATGACAGATGTTATTTTCTTGGGCTCCAAAATCACTGTGGACAGTGACTGCAGCCATGAAATTAAAACACACTTGCTCCTTGGAAGAAAAGCTATGACAAATTTAGGCAGTGTATTAAAACACAGAGACATCTCTCTGCTGACAAAGGTCTGTATCCTCAAAGTTACAGTTTTTCCAGTAGTCATGTAAGTGAGAGTTGGACCGTAAAGAAAGCCGATTGGGGAAGAACTGATGCTTTTGAACTGTGGTGCTGGAGAAGACTCTTGAGAGTGCCTTGGGCAGCAAGGAGATCAAACCAGTCAATCCTAAAGGAAATCAACCCTGAATAGTCATTGGAAGGACTGATGCTGAAGCTCCAGTACTTTGGCCCCCTGATGCAAAGAGCCGACTCACTGGAAAAGACCCCGATGCTGGGAAAGACTGAAGGCAGGAGGAGAAGGGGGTGACAGAGGATGAGATGATTAGATGGCATCATCGACTTAATGGACATGAGTTTGAGAAATCTCTGGGAGAAGGTGAAGGATAGGGAAACCTGGTGTGCTGCAGCCCATGGGGCTGCAAAGAGTCAGACATGACTGAGTAACAACAGCAACAATGTAAGACTGAGACGGTGTGGTAGGAAGGAACAGGGTAGGTGGATGGGGTACTCAGCTAGGGTGGTGAGGGCAGGTCTTTTATGGGACTGAATCTCAGGTGACCCCTGCTCAAGGAAAAGGAGGCAGCTAGACAGATCTGGGAGAAGTTTTCCAAGCAGAGGGAAGAGTAGGTGCGAACGCTCTGAGGCAAGGACGTGCTCGGCATATCTGAGAGACAGAAGAAAGCTGTGCAGTTGAAGTGGAGACTGAGGTCTTCTAAGAAGAGAGACCCAAAAGGAAGAGTGTTCTAGGCCATGAAGGCAAGCTTGGGCATTGCTCTGAGAGCAGTAAGGAAGCTCCAGGAGAGAGCTTGCGGTGAGAGAAGGGTCGTGGCACAGCAAGGTTGAGGCTGATGCAGAGGCAAAGCCTTGGGTGGTTGGAGAGGTCCTGAGTGCTGAGGAGTGACTGCTTCTCCAAACAGCCACAGCCCAGCTTCCTGGATGTAAGTCCAGGGAGGCAGAAGGCTGCAGATAAATAGGGAAAAAGCCATGTCAGGAATGTCCAGGCTTAGGCACCCTCTAACAAGAGGTGAGCAAGGACTAGAAGTGTGTTCCCCTGGTCTGTTGGTTCGTTAAGCTTCTCTGAAAAGACATCCTACACTAGAAGCATTTGGTTCTCTCTTCAACAACCATCTGGCTGAATGAGGCTGATGGTACCCAATGAGGTCAGCAGGACTGATTTGGGTTGGGGAGAGGGGAGATGGTCCAGGCCACAAAGGGGAGAAGCTGACTCCTGAGCAATGACAGATAGAACCCAGGGGTGATTCTGGCTCTCGTTGCCAGTCAATCCTAAAGGAAATCAACCCTGAATAGTCATTGGAAGGACTGATGCTGAAGCTCCAGTACTTTGGCCCCCTGATGCAAAGAGCCGACTCACTGGAAAAGACCCCGATGCTGGGAAAGACTGAAGGCAGGAGGAGAAGGGGGTGACAGAGGATGAGATGATTAGATGGCATCATCGACTTAATGGACATGAGTTTGAGAAATCTCTGGGAGAAGGTGAAGGATAGGGAAACCTGGTGTGCTGCAGCCCATGGGGCTGCAAAGAGTCAGACATGACTGAGTAACAACAGCAACAATGTAAGACTGAGACGGTGTGGTAGGAAGGAACAGGGTAGGTGGATGGGGTACTCAGCTAGGGTGGTGAGGGCAGGTCTTTTATGGGACTGAATCTCAGGTGACCCCTGCTCAAGGAAAAGGAGGCAGCTAGACAGATCTGGGAGAAGTTTTCCAAGCAGAGGGAAGAGTAGGTGCGAACGCTCTGAGGCAAGGACGTGCTCGGCATATCTGCGAGACAGAAGAAAGCTGTGCAGTTGAAGTGGAGACTGAGGTCTTCTAAGAAGAGAGACCCAAAAGGAAGAGTGTTCTAGGCCATGAAGGCAAGCTTGGGCATTGCTCTGAGAGCAGTAAGGAAGCTCCAGGAGAGAGCTTGCGGTGAGAGAAGGGTCGTGGCACAGCAAGGTTGAGGCTGATGCAGAGGCAAAGCCTTGGGTGGTTGGAGAGGTCCTGAGTGCTGAGGAGTGACTGCTTCTCCAAACAGCCACAGCCCAGCTTCCTGGATGTAAGTCCAGGGAGGCAGAAGGCTGCAGATAAATAGGGAAAAAGCCATGTCAGGAATGTCCAGGCTTAGGCACCCTCTAACAAGAGGTGAGCAAGGACTAGAAGTGTGTTCCCCTGGTCTGTTGGTTCGTTAAGCTTCTCTGAAAAGACATCCTACACTAGAAGCATTTGGTTCTCTCTTCAACAACCATCTGGCTGAATGAGGCTGATGGTACCCAATGAGGTCAGCAGGACTGATTTGGGTTGGGGAGAGGGGAGATGGTCCAGGCCACAAAGGGGAGAAGCTGACTCCTGAGCAATGACAGATAGAACCCAGGGGTGATTCTGGCTCTCGTGGCCCCCTCCTCCCCAGCCCTGGCAAACCCTTCCTCTTCTAGTGGATGCAAAACAGATGGAAAAAAATGCAAAATTCCCGGCAGTTCCCTTTCCTCTCCCAGCAGAATGGAGCCAGCTCTGTGCAAACTTGCCCTCTTCCTGCTCTTCCTGTTTTGCTGGGAAACTTTTTTCTTTTTTTCAGATACTTTTTGGTTGTTTGGGAGTGGAGGTTCATGTCTCCAGGTCCTTTTTTGCTAGAAGGAAGGGTGAGGGCAGCCTGACAGCTGGTGCTGGGAGAATGAGAAGCCAGAGGCGGGGGCTCCCTTGGGTTTCACCCTGCGAGCTCTGCCAAGCTGCTCGGCCCCACCCTGGAAGGGTGGGCCAGCGTGAGGGCCAGAGGAGGCTGGTGCTGCCGGCTGCTGGCTGCCTGCCCTCCGCACCATCCTGGCTTCATCCCCGCGCACAGTGGAGACCGGTGTCACCCCGGAGCCGGCCAGCCTGGTCCCAGGAGAACGTCTCACTGGGTCCCATCGTCTTTGCCTTTGCCTCCTCCTTTCCTTCCCTGGGGTCTGGAAAGTGAAAGCAAGTATCAGTTGCTCCGTCATGTCCGACTCTTTGCGACCTCATGGACTGTGGCCTGCCACGCTCCTCTGTCCATGGGATTCTCCAGGCAAGAATACTGGTGTGGGTAGCCATTCCCTTCTCCAGAGGATCGTCCCAACCCAGAGATTGAAGCCAGGTTTCCCACATTGCAGGTGGGTTCTTTACGGTCTGAGCCACCAACGAAGCCTTGGGTTCTTGAGGGTGGGTGCTAATAAAGACCCAAATTGGACTTCTATTGTAGTCCAGTGGTTAAGACTTTGCCTTCCAATGCAGTGGTGTGGGTTCGATTCCTAATCGGGGAACTAAGATTCCACATGCCTCATCGTCAGAAAACCAAAACAGAAAACAGAAACAATATTGAAACAAAGTCAATAAAGAGTTTAAAAAATGGTCCACGTGCATACAAATCCTTTTTTTGTTGTTTTAATTTTGGCCTCTTTTATTGGTGCTTCATTTTATGTATTTTCATCCATTTTTGTTCTTTGGCCCATGTGGGCCTCCCACCGCAGCAGCCTTCCTTGCTGCAGAGCACCGGCTTGCAGTTGGACACATCGGTCCAGCCACTCCGCAGCACGTGGGATCCTCCCAGGCCAGGGATCGAACCTGTGGCCCCCGCCCCTCAAGGCAGACCCTCCACCAGTGGACCACCGGGGAAGCCCCACACAAATATTTTTTAGAAAAATCTTACCTTGACAAGGCAGTTCTGGGCCTGTTTTCTTTTTAAATAGGTTTTTTGTTTTTTGGTTTTTGGCCACTTCTATTGGTCTTTCATTTATCTATTTTCATCCATCTTTGTTCTTTGGCCCGTGTGGGCCTCCCATCGCAGTGGCCTCTGTTGTCGCAGAGCACCGGCTCTGGGCGCATGCGCTCCAGAGCTCCGGCTCGGTAATTGGACACATCGGTCCAGCCGCTCTTTGGCATGTGGGATCCTCCCAGGCCAGCGATCGAACTGGCGCCCCCTTGCACTGCAAGGCGGTGTCCTTACCCACTGGACCACCAGGGAAGCCCCTGGGCCTGTTTTAAAAGATTAACTTCTAAGAAGAATTTCTCTGATGGATTCATGGAGCTCTGCCTCTAACTTGCTCGCCTGACAGAGGAAGCTACTGTGCTGCCGCTCAAATAAGGTGGGAGGGGAGGGGGTTTCCAGGGCTTGGGGACACACCCGAGAGGGATTTCCCAGGGGCGTGAGTTCTCAGGTGAGCCACAGTCAGAGAACAAAGAATGTGTGGGCCTGATCATGCAGTTGAGAAGCAATCAAGCCGGTGGAGATCCCCGGCTGGGAGAGGCTGCCTCTGGCCTTTGTCACCAGTTGAGTTCATCAGCAGTTCTCCAGGGCTGTCACAGAGGATTTCATTGTTGTGTGTGTGACCCTGATGTGTAAGGTCAACTCTCTTCTACCTGGGCGGTCCTGCTGTCTGACACAGGCCGTCACCTGGAGGCAGTGCCAAAATGCTGCAGGAGAAAATCTGCACCTGACCTTCCTGTTCTGAGCCCTGGAGGGAGCCGGAGGGCAGGGGCACCTCCGCCTTAGATTCTGGGTTAGATCTGCAGGTCATCGTCTCTCAGAGATGGGACGTCCCTCTGGGGGACCCTGCGAGCCACAGCCTTGGTTGTATGTGGGCTGGGAGTGCTTGTCCTCTGGGTCCTTGGAGACTCGTAAGTGGGGATGCGTGTTTGCAGGAGGCAGAGTCAGGACCCGGGCCCAACTTCTGAAAGGAGCCTGGTGGTCAGCTGAGGGGCCTGCTGGGACTGGTCTTGTTCTTGGCCCCACACAGACAGAAAACCAGGTGATGTGTGTGTGCGTGTGTATGCTCAGTCGTGTCCGACTCTTTGCGACCCCATGCGCTGTAACACACGCCAGGGTCCTCTGTGTATGGGATTCTCCAGGCAAGAATACTGGAGTGGGTTGCCGTTTCCTTCTCCCGGGGATTTTCTGACCCAGGGATGGAACATGAATCGCCTGCATTAGCAGGTGGCTTCTTTACCATGGGACCACCAGGGAAGCCCAAGAGGTGATGAGACTATCTCAAACAACTCAATCCCATACACACACACACACATATCCATGTGAATTTTTTGATGCCCTTAAAGTGTTTTTTGTGTGCAGGAAAGATTATTCAGGGGTTTATTTAGCTTTTTAAACATTAATATTCAATTTATTAAAGTTATACACAAAAGGAAAAGCCTTAATTTATCCTTTCGCTCTTAATTTCAGTTTCCATATTGTAACTTCTTATTTTAATTAAAGATCTAGCAAAGTTTAGCAACCACTTTTAAAAAAGCTTTGAGTAATTTTGGTCTCATTTACAAGCTTAAACTCCTTTAAACATTTCGTATCGTGTTATCCTGTGTACATATTTGCTTAACTTCCAAAGTAGAACAGGCTGACAAACCTTCTCAAGCAATTAAGCAATCCTTATAAATGTAACACATTTAGCTTAAAATTATGGTGACTTTGGAGTTCACTGAGCCAACCCCGTTCTGTGAATGAAAGAGTAAAATCTCAAGGGCAGATCAACTACTTGATGACGTATTTTAAATGAAAATCACAAGGCAATCTGTTGACCTAATAAGCCATGTCCTGTTTAACATTGTAAGGATATAGAACAGCAAAACTGCCTTCCAATAAAAATATTAACACTCCAGGGTTTGTTCTTTTTACATCGCTGTACTCCTGAGGGGAAAGAGTACTTACCACGGAAATCGTCTGAAGCAATTTTTGATGATACCTACTCAACCATTCAAAGTTACACAATGATCCGAGACCTAGAGGCCAGGATTCTTGCCTGTGACACTCATGGGCCATTCAAGCATCTATAAGTGGATCTCTATATCTCAAGATCTCCCATGTGGGATGATCTCAGAGCCCTTGGTCGATATCTTGGGCTTGAATCATACCATTACCTAATTCTTCCCTTGTTCATAGAAATTGTAACTCTGACCTTAGTTTCTGCATCACTGATTAGGCTTTGTATGATTCTGCCTCATAAAATGTGTAAAAACATCTAAAGCCCTTTGGGGCTTCCGGTGTAGCTCAGCTGGTAAAGAATCCACCTGCAATGCAGGAGACCTGGGTCAATTCCTGGGTCAGGAAGATCCCCTGGAGAAGGGATAGGCTACCCACTCCAGTATTCTTGGGCTTCCCTGGTGGCTCAGATGGTAAAGAATTCACATGAAATGTGGGAAACCTGGATTCATTCCCTGGCTTGGAAAGATCCCCTGGAAAAGAGGATACCGACTCCAGTATTCTTGCTTGGAAAATTTCATGGCTTGTCCATGGATTGCAAAGAATCAGACATGACTGAGTGACTTCACTTACTTACTTACTAGAGTCCTTTGAGTTTGATAATATTAGTAACTACGGTTTTTTGGAGGATTACTCTGTGCCAGGGATAGTTCTATGTGCTTTTCACATATTAATTCACTCTATCCTAACAATGAGGTAGGTGCTATTAATTTTCCCACTTTACAGATAAAGAAACTGAAGCACAGAGAGGGTCATTTGTCCAGGGTTACCCAGGCAGATGGACTTACCAGGTGGCTCAGTGGCAAAGATTCTGCCTGCCAGTGCAGGAGACAGGAAACTCAGGTTTGACCCCTGGGCTAGGAAGATCCCCTGGAGGAGGGTATGCCAACCCACTCCAGTACTCTTGCCTAGAAAATTCCATGGACAGAAGAGCCTGGTGGGCTATTGTCTATGCACTCGCAAAGAGTCAGGCACAACTAAGCAAACACACACACGAGTGCGCAGCTGAAAGATGATTCAGGATTCAAAGCCTAAAACCCAGTCACAACTCCACACGTAAGCACACTCAGTCCCATAGGCTCACTCACCCCATGGATCTAAGGTCTGCTCTTCAGATCTATTCTGCTGTTATTCAGCTGCTCCGTTGTGTCCGACTCTTTGCGACCTCATGACCTGCAGCACTCCAGACTTCCCTGTCCTTCACCATCTCCCGGAGCTTGCTCAAACTCATGTACACTGAGTCGGTGCTGCCATCCAACCATCTCATTCTCTGTCATCCCTTGGTATCTCTAATCTTCTTGATGAGATCTCTATTCTTTCCCATTCTATTGTTTTCCTTTATTTCTTTGCGTTATTCACTTAGGAAGGTCTTCTTATCTCTCCTTGCTCTTCTTTGGAACTCTGTACTCCGAGGGGGAGTATATCTTTCTTTTTCTCCTCGCTTTTTACTTCTTTTCTTTTCTCAGCTATTTGTAAGTTCTACTCAGACTACCATTTTGCCCGTTTGCATTTCTTTTTCTTGGGGCTGGTTTTGATCACCGCTTCCTGTACAATGTTATGAACCTCTGAGTCCACACTTCTTCAGGCACTCTATCAGATTTAATCCTTTGAATCTATCTGTCACTTCCACTGTATAATCATAAGGGATTTCAGTCTTGCTATTCTGTTAACCCTGATAAGCTGAGTTTTACGTTTTAGGAAACGGCCCTTTCTGCTCATTCTGAAGAGATAGGAAATGTTTTAGCAAAACATAAAACAATGGAGATGTATCAATAAGCCTTTGAAATCAAACAAAGCACTCCCAAACTCAGTGGTTTAAAACAATACTCACTTATTTTTTTAAAAAACAGCTTTTGGGACTTCTTTGTTGGTCCAGTGGGTAAGACTTAGCGTCCTCAATGCAGGGTGCCTGGGTTTGATCCCTGGTCAGAAAACTAGATCCCATACACCGCAACTAGGACCCAGCATAGCTAAAATATATAAATACCAAAAAGAAACAGCTTTATTGAGATATAATTGACCTATATAAACTTACATAGTTAAAGTCTACAATGAGTGAGTTTTGTTTTTTTTTTAAAGATTTATTTATTTATTTATTTTGGGCGGGGGTCGGGTTGGGGAGGGAGGGGAGCAGCGGGCCACTTCCATTGGTCTTTTTTTTTTAAGTTTTTTTAAGATGTTATTGACTTTTTTTTTTTAAAGATTTATTTATTTATTTATTTTGGGCGGGGGTCGGGTTGGGGAGGGAGGGGAGCGGGCGGGCCACCTCCATTGGTCTTTTATCTATCCATTTTCATCCATCTTCGTTCTTTGGCCTCGTGGGCCTCCCATCGCGTGGCCTCTTGTCTCAGAGCTCCGGCTCTGTGCGCATGCGCTCCAGAGCTCCGGCTCGATAATTGGACACATCAGTCCAGCCGCTCCACGGCACATGGGATCTTCCCAGGCCAGGGACCGAATCGGCACCCCCTGCACTGCAAGGCGGGGTCTCTACCCACTGGACCACTAGGGAAGCCCCAATGAGTGAGTTTTGACATATGCATAAACCTGTGAAACCATCACCCCAGTCAAGGACCTAAGAGGAAGCCTTCCCAGCAAGCTCAATCAGTTTCTACAACCCACTGGTTAACCATTCAAAACAGCGTTTTCCAGGGCCTGTCCTTTTCCACCTCTCTCAGGCCTTTTTCTAAGGCGACCACACAAATAATGTGCCTTTCTGAAAAACATAGAACTAGGCACTCTATCAGATTTAATCCTTTGAATCTATCTGTCACTTCCACTGTATAATCATAAGGGATTTCAGTCTTGCTATTCTGTTAACCCTGATAAGCTGAGTTTTACGTTTTAGGAAACGGCCCTTTCTGCTCATTCTGAAGAGATAGGAAATGTTTTAGCAAAACATAAAACAATGGAGATGTATCAATAAGCCTTTGAAATCAAACAAAGCACTCCCAAACTCAGTGGTTTAAAACAATACTCACTTATTTTTTTAAAAAACAGCTTTTGGGACTTCTTTGTTGGTCCAGTGGGTAAGACTTAGCGTCCTCAATGCAGGGTGCCTGGGTTTGATCCCTGGTCAGAAAACTAGATCCCATACACCGCAACTAGGACCCAGCATAGCTAAAATATATAAATACCAAAAAGAAACAGCTTTATTGAGATATAATTGACCTATATAAACTTACATAGTTAAAGTCTACAATGAGTGAGTTTTGTTTTTTTTTTAAAGATTTATTTATTTATTTATTATTGGTGGGGGGTGGGTGGGGAGGGAGGGAAGCAGGCGGGCCACTTCCATTGGTCTTTTTTTTTTTTTAAGTTTTTTTTTTTAAGATGTTATTGACTTTTTTTTTTTAAAGATTTATTTATTTATTTATTTTGGGCGGGGGTCGGGTTGGGGAGGGAGGGGAGCGGGCGGGCCACCTCCATTGGTCTTTTATCTATCCATTTTCATCCATCTTCGTTCTTTGGCCTGCGTGGGCCTCCCATCGCGGTGGCCTCTTGTCTCAGAGCACCGGCTCTGTGCGCATGCGCTCCAGAGCTCCGGCTCGATAATTGGACACATCAGTCCAGCCGCTCCACGGCACATGGGATCTTCCCAGGCCAGGGACCGAATCGGCACCCCCTGCACTGCAAGGCGGGGTCTCTACCCACTGGACCACTAGGGAAGCCCCAATGAGTGAGTTTTGACATATGCATAAACCTGTGAAACCATCACCCCAGTCAAGGACCTAAGAGGAAGCCTTCCCAGCAAGCTCAATCAGTTTCTACAACCCACTGGTTAACCATTCAAAACAGCGTTTTCCAGGGCCTGTCCTTTTCCACTCTCTCAGGTGCTAGGGACCATATTTTCTGATCATAGCAACTGGAGCTTGTATCCTCACTGGGACAGGTTGATGATAATGTCAGCCTTCCTCTGGCACCATCAAAACACTGGCCATTTGGAAAGGCAGGACACTTGGATGCCCTTGGACCTGGGCAAGGAGGGTCAAGCTTTACAGAGCCCCAGATCAATTATCCCCTAAATATCCTTTATAGCTGGCTTTCTAAATTAGAACCCAGGGCCCAATCTGCTTACATCCAAAATCTTTATAAATTTAGATCAGTTCCTATTTCCCTAACATGGATCAAGGGGACTAAGGTATTGTCCTGTAGAATGTTCAACCTTCTCGATTCGTCTGATTGTTCCTTGTGATGTGAGTTCAGCTGGTCTTTTTGCCTTCTCTTCCTGCCTCCTCTCTCCTCCTCCCTGCCAACGCTCCTGACTCTGTGTCGAACATACCTCCCTTGGATGGAGCAAGCAGCCCTCCACCCCTCAAAATCTATGCCGACAGAGAAAATGAGGATTATGGAATTACAAGTGTCACTTTATGGGACTCTTTAGATTATTTCAACAAGTAACCGGAGGTGGGACATTCTTTTTTTTTTTTTTTTTTTTTTTTTTTTTTTTTTATTTTTTTTTTTATTTATTTGGGGGGGGGGTCTGTTTGGGGAGGGTGGGGAGCAGGCGGGCCACTTCTATTGGTCTTTCATTTCTCTATTTTCATCCATCTTTGTTCTTTGGCTCCTGTGGGCCTCCCATCGCGTGGCGTCTGTCAGAGCGCTGGCTCTGGGCGCATGCGCCCAGAGCTCCGCTCGGTGATTGGACACATCGTCCAGCGCTCCGCGCACGTGGGATCTTCCCAGGCCAGGGATCGAACCGCGCCTTGCAGTGCAAGGCAGTGTCCTTACCACTGGACCACCAGGAAGCCCTGGGACATTCTTTTTAAGCACACCTGGAACATTTATGCAAATTGCTCACCGTTCAGCTCATCAAAAAGGAATGTGTGGTTAATGTCAAAAAGTCGGATTGAACAAATAACACGTTTTGACTTCCATGTAATTCAAGAAGAAGCTAGTAACAAAAAATATAGAAATAAAAACTCTCTTTAAGTGACTGATGGATACAAAGAAAGCATAACAAAATTTTGAATGTGCTTAGAAATGAATGATAAGGAAAATTTCACACATCAGGACATATGGGAGGCCTCTGGGAGAGGGAGATAAAAAGGCTGAAAATCAATAAGCCAAATATTCAACACAAGAAGTCAGTAAGAGAACAGCTGAATAAACTCAAAGGAATTATGAAGAAGGAAATGTGCAAGATATTGAGCCCAAGTGCTGCTTCTTCTGAAGTCCATGAGCCAGGAGCCCGTGCCCTACCACAGGGGAAGCCACTGCAGTGAGAAGCCGGCTCGCCGTAACCGGAGAGGAGCCCCTGCTCTCCACAACTAGAGAAAGCTTGTGTGAAGACCCAGTACTGCCAATAAATAATAAATCTTTTTAAAAAATAGAATATCAGGACTGAACTTAAAAAAAAAAAATAGAAGAATTTAAACGAAACATTTAAAGACTTAATAATTTCAATCTAACATAGACTCTTCCAGAGAACTGAAAAAAAAAAAAGAAAATCTAGCTTATTTTTTATTTATTATTTATTTTGGGCGGGGGTCGGGTTGGGGAGGGAGGGGAGCAGGCGGGCCACTTCTATTGGTCTTTCGTTTCTCTATGTTCATCCGTCATTGTTCTTTGGCTCCTGTGGGCCTCCCATTGCGGTGGCGTCTGTCGTTGCAGAGCGCCGTCTCTGGGCGCATGCGCTCCAGAGCTCCGGCTCAGTAATTGGACACATCGGTCCAGCCGCTCCGCGGCACGTGGGATCTTCCCAGGCCAGGGACCGAACTGGTGCCCCTTGCACTGCAAGGTGGTGTCCTTACCCACTGGACCACCAGGGGAAGCCCTAGCTTATTTTTTTATGAAGATGGAGAAGGGGAAATACAGGGCAATCTTTTTCATAAACAAAATATCAGCAAATTGAATCCAATAATATGAAAGATAATGCATCATGACCAAGTTGGATTTGTCCCAGGAATGCGTTAGAAATTCAAGGATGCGATTCATCACATTAACAGATAAATGGAGAAAAACCACATGACCATCTCAACAAATGCAGGAAATATGTCTGATAAAATTCAGTCTCCATTTATGAATTTAAAAAATTTCAAGCAAACTAGGAATAGAAAGAAATTCTCTTAATCCATGATATCTTTTTAAAAACCATGTAACTGAACATGGTAGTAAATGATAAACTGTTAAGATCAGGAACAAGGCAAAGATGCCTACTTCCACTATTTTTGTTCAACATTAAAGTACAGTAGAGCCTGGAAAAATGAATACAGAGCATAACACTGGGACACAAGAAACAAAGCTGCTGCTGTTTACAGATGACTTGATCACTCTCTCCTACAACAGGGGTTGCTGAGAATTGTGGCTGGCATGCAGGAGGCACTCAAAAGTTATTTGCTAAGTGAATGAATGCATGATTGATGGAGAAGAGTGTGTAAAAATGATTCACTCTGACAGTGATGTTTCAATTTCTATTTGTAGTTTTGAGCTTCTCTGGTGGCTCAGATGGTAAAGAATCCGCCTGCAATGCAGGAGTTCTGGGCTTGATCCCTGGGTTGAGAAGATTCCCTGAAGAAGGGAATGGCTACCCACTCCAGTATTCTTGCCTGGAGAATCCCATGGACAGAGGAACGTGGTGGGCTACAGTCCAGGGGGTCGCAAAGAGTCAGACATGACTGAGTGACTACCATACACATTTATAGTTTGGTTCATGTTTTCTTTATATATTTTGAAGCTATGTTGGCAATGAAGGTTAGAATTTTTCTACCTTCCTGATAAAAATTGTATCATTTGCAGCAAAGATAAACTGGCTCACTTTGTCATTAGTTATTCTGTTTATTTTTGCCCTGAAGTCTCTTATTTTTTTCCTCTGAATATTAAAATATGCACACCTGTTTTCTTTGAGTATTTTCCCAGAATATATTTCTCATCTGTTACTTTCCAACTTGGATTTTGTTTTATATCAGACTTGACAAACCCTTGTCTTTTTTATTGCTATAAATTCACATAACATAAAAGTCCCCATTTATTTTCTCTCACTTGGATTTTTTTCTTCCAGTTTTATTGAGATATAATTGGCAATGCAACACTATATGAGTAAAAAGATATCTTGGATAACCCTTGTCTTTTTATTGCTATAAGTCAGTCTACATTTATGAATTTAAAAAATGTCAAGCAAACTAGGAATAGAAAGAAATTCTCTTAATCCATGATATCTTTTTAAAAACCATGTAACTGAACATGGTAGTAAATGATAAACTGTTAAGATCAGGAACAAGGCAAAGATGCCTACTTCCACTATTTTTGTTCAACATTAAAGTACAGTAGAGCCTGGAAAAATGAATACAGAGCATAACACTGGGACACAAGAAACAAAGCTGCTGCTGTTTACAGATGACTTGATCACTCTCTCCTACAACAGGGGTTGCTGAGAATTGTGGCTGGCATGCAGGAGGCACTCAAAAGTTATTTGCTAAGTGAATGAATGCATGATTGATGGAGAAGAGTGTGTAAAAATGATTCACTCTGACAGTGATGTTTCAATTTCTATTTGTAGTTTTGAGCTTCTCTGGTGGCTCAGATGGTAAAGAATCCGCCTGCAATGCAGGAGTTCTGGGCTTGATCCCTGGGTTGAGAAGATTCCCTGAAGAAGGGAATGGCTACCCACTCCAGTATTCTTGCCTGGAGAATCCCATGGACAGAGGAACGTGGTGGGCTACAGTCCAGGGGGTCGCAAAGAGTCAGACATGACTGAGTGACTACCATACACATTTATAGTTTGGTTCATGTTTTCTTTATATATTTTGAAGCTATGTTGGCAATGAAGGTTAGAATTTTTCTACCTTCCTGATAAAAATTGTATCATTTGCAGCAAAGATAAACTGGCTCACTTTGTCATTAGTTATTCTGTTTATTTTTGCCCTGAAGTCTCTTATTTTTTTCCTCTGAATATTAAAATATGCACACCTGTTTTCTTTGAGTATTTTCCCAGAATATATTTCTCATCTGTTACTTTCCAACTTGGATTTTGTTTTTATATCAGACTTGACAAACCCTTGTCTTTTTTATTGCTATAAATTCACATAACATAAAAGTCCCCATTTATTTTCTCTCACTTGGATTTTTTTCTTCCAGTTTTATTGAGATATAATTGGCAATGCAACACTATATGAGTAAAAAGATATCTTGGATAAGTGTCTATTCAGGTCTTCTGTCTATTTCATTAATCAAGTCGTTTAAAACTAACTCTTCAAAATGAGCAGTTCAGTGGTGTTTAGTATTTACTGGATGTTGTTCAGTCCCCACCTCTGTGTGCCTGCTAAGTCGCCGCAGTCGCGTCCAACTCTGCGACCCCCTGGACTGTAGCCCACCAGGCTCCTCTGTCCATGGGACTCTCCAGGCAAGAATATGGAGTGGGTTGCCACGCCTTCCTCCAGGGGATCTTCCCAACCAGAGTGTGAACCCTCGTCTCCTGCACTGGCAGGTGAGTTCTTTACCACTAGCACCACCTCAGAAGCCCAACCTCCACCTGTGTCTAGTTCCCAAACATTTCCATCACGTGTCAAAGGGAGACTGCATACCATTAAGCAGTTCCTCCCCATTCTCCTCTCTCCCTAACCCCTGGCAACCACTAATCTGTTTTCTGTTTCCAAGGATTTTCCCATTCTGAATATTTTATACAAATGCAATCACACAACATGTGACCTTTTGTGTCTGGCTTTTTGTCTCTTAGGATAACGTTTTCAGGTTCATCCATGTTGTAGCACATATCAATACTTCATTCTGTTTTATGGCAAAATAATATACCATTGCATGTACATACTACAATTTGTTTACTCTTTCATCAATTGATGGATGTTGGGGTTATTTCCATCTTTTGCTATGAAGATGAATGCACATGGATTTGTTTGCATACCTATGTTCATTTATGTGGGGTATATACCTTGGAGTAGAATTGCAGGTCAATTCTACATTTAACTTAGTGGTAATTCTACATTTAACTTTTTAAGGACTAACTGCGAAGCCATCTTCCACAATGCCTGAACCGTTTTACGTGCCCACCAACAGTGTACAAGAATTCCAGTTTCTCTGTGTGCTCCCCAACACTTGTTCCTGTCTGCCTTTGATTATAGACATCTCAGTGGGTGTGAAATGATAGATTATTGTGATTTGATTTGCACTTCCCTAATGACTAATGCTGTTGAGCATTTTTCATGTGCTTATTGACCATGTAGGGATTTTTATAAATTCACATAACATAAAAGTCCCCATTTATTTTCTCTCACTTGGATTTTTTTCTTCCAGTTTTATTGAGATATAATTGGCAATGCAACACTATATGAGTAAAAAGATATCTTGGATAAGTGTCTATTCAGGTCTTCTGTCTATTTCATTAATCAAGTCGTTTAAAACTAACTCTTCAAAATGAGCAGTTCAGTGGTGTTTAGTATTTACTGGATGTTGTTCAGTCCCCACCTCTGTGTGCCTGCTAAGTCGCCGCAGTCGCGTCCAACTCTGCGACCCCCTGGACTGTAGCCCACCAGGCTCCTCTGTCCATGGGACTCTCCAGGCAAGAATATGGAGTGGGTTGCCACGCCTTCCTCCAGGGGATCTTCCCAACCAGAGTGTGAACCCTCGTCTCCTGCACTGGCAGGTGAGTTCTTTACCACTAGCACCACCTCAGAAGCCCAACCTCCACCTGTGTCTAGTTCCCAAACATTTCCATCACGTGTCAAAGGGAGACTGCATACCATTAAGCAGTTCCTCCCCATTCTCCTCTCTCCCTAACCCCTGGCAACCACTAATCTGTTTTCTGTTTCCAAGGATTTTCCCATTCTGAATATTTTATACAAATGCAATCACACAACATGTGACCTTTTGTGTCTGGCTTTTTGTCTCTTAGGATAACGTTTTCAGGTTCATCCATGTTGTAGCACATATCAATACTTCATTCTGTTTTATGGCAAAATAATATACCATTGCATGTACATACTACAATTTGTTTACTCTTTCATCAATTGATGGATGTTGGGGTTATTTCCATCTTTTGCTATGAAGATGAATGCACATGGATTTGTTTGCATACCTATGTTCATTTATGTGGGGTATATACCTTGGAGTAGAATTGCAGGTCAATTCTACATTTAACTTAGTGGTAATTCTACATTTAACTTTTTAAGGACTAACTGCGAAGCCATCTTCCACAATGCCTGAACCGTTTTACGTGCCCACCAACAGTGTACAAGAATTCCAGTTTCTCTGTGTGCTCCCCAACACTTGTTCCTGTCTGCCTTTGATTATAGACATCTCAGTGGGTGTGAAATGATAGATTATTGTGATTTGATTTGCACTTCCCTAATGACTAATGCTGTTGAGCATTTTTCATGTGCTTATTGACCATGTAGGGATTTTTCAAGTCCTTTGCTTATTTTAAAAATGGTGCTGTTTGTCTTTCTGTGGTTGAGTTGTAAGCACTCTACGTATTCTTGATACTGGACCAAGCAAAGCACACAGCGATGGTTTCAGAGCTGAGAGATAATAGCCTCAGATACATGATTTGCCAATATTTTATCCTGTTCTGTGGGTTCTTGATCGTGTCCTTTGAAATACAAAAGTTTTAAATTTAGGTGAAGCCCAATTTGCCTATTTTTTTTTTTTTTGGCCACTTCTATTGGTCTTTCATTTATTCATTTTCATCCATCTTTGTTCTTTGGCCTGTGTGGGCCTCCCATCACAGTGGCCTCTGTTGTCGCAGAGCACCGGCTCTGGGCACATGCGCTCCAGAACTCCGGCTCGGTAATTGGACACATTGGTCCAGCCGCTCCGCGGCACGTGGGATCCTCCCAGGCCAGGGATCGAACTGGCGCCCCTTGCACTGCAAGGTGGTGTCCTTATCCACTGGACCACCAGGGAAGCCCCCAATTTGTGTATTTTTCATTGGTTTGGAACATTAGTGATATGTTGTGATAGCCAGGCTCTTTCGTCCATGGGATTCTCCAGGCAAGAATTCTGGGATGGGTTGCCATTTCCTACTCTAAGGGATTCCCCGGCATTTCCTGCACTGGCAGGCCGATTCTTTTACCACTGAGTTACCACAAGCCCCTTCACTACCACAAGGCTGTGATTCATGAAGGGGACCTGGAAAGCCCACGAAAGAAAATAAGGAAGACTAAAAATGTATCATTTACACATCCATCTCAAGAAGTTAAAAAAAAAAATTCCCAAAACAGGGGAGGAAAAAAAATAAAGGATTGAAAGAGATAATATATAGTAGAGTAGAGAAACAATGAGAACAATAACTTTAAAAAATACTAATGAGGGCTTCCCTGGTGGTCCAGTGGGTAAAGAGTCCGCTCTTCAGTGCAAGGGGCACTGGTTCGGTCCCTGGCCCGGGAAGATCCCACGTGCCATGGAGCAGCTGGACTGATGTGTCCAGTTATGAGCCAGTGTTCTGGAGCGCATGTGTCCAGAGCTGGTGCTCTGCAGTGAGAGAGGCCACTGCAGTGGGAGACCCACACAGGCCAAAGAATAAAGATGGATGAAAATAAATAAATAAGAAAACAATAGAAGAGGCCAAAACTAAAAAAACAAAAAACAAAAAACAAACAAAAAAACCCCCAAAACCCACGTGCCTCAGGCTAGGGGCTGAGATGTTTGAAAAAAATATACTAATGAACTTGGTAACCTTCTGCTAAGACTGATCAAGAGGAAGCAGGAAGGTACAAATAATATGATAATATCCAGAATGAAGAAAAGAGGACAAAATTTCATACGTTGCAGATATCCATAAGATAATAGTGGGCGATTATGAACAAACTTATACCAATATATTTGAAATTTTCTATTGAACAAATGCCTAGAAAATATAACTTACTAATATTTACTCAAGAGGATGTAAAAAACAGATAATTCTGTGACCATTAGATACATCGAGTGAGTAGTCTACCATTCAGGGTCTACTCAGGAAATTTAAAAAACAACTGGGTATTTGAGCAGAGAGAATTTCATGGAAAGAACTGTTAACCAGGTATAAAGGCATTAACTGGGAAACTGAAAGGGTCAAAAGATTCCAAGATTTTCAGCTAGCAACTTCAGAATGCACTCCTAGGGTTGGGGAAACAAAGGGCCATGTTGGAATTACTCAAATGTAGTGACTTAGAGGCGGGGTCCCATAAAGGTGAACTTCAGGCCTCCAGTGAAGGGATCCTGACAGGCTGATGCAGGTGTTCTTCAGCTGGGAGGAGGCGCTCCATGAGGTTGGAAACCCAACTTGTGAGGAGGCGGCTAGGCTGGCTAGGGCTGGTGTCTCTGTGAGCAGGCTGGTTCTGCAAGTGTTGGAGAAACCTCAAGCAGGAATCAGCTGCTTTTGCAGCATGAACTGCAGGTGGGTCTCTGGGGAATCAAACAGGAATCAGACGCAAAGGAGGCAGCCATGTTTTCCTCCCCTGGATTCCTATTACTCCTCTAGCGTCCCCTACTGGCAGAGGCTGACGTGGCACCAGCTGGCCAAAGTGCAAAGAGATTTGGAGTCCCAGCTCCACTCTCATGACTCAGAATATAAAAGGGAATTTAGAGCTGAGAGGCAACAGCTTCAGAAGGGGCAAGTCCACCTGATGGGCTTCTCAGGATTCATAGTCACCATGATATATGTATTTGATTTTCATACAACAAGAAAACAGCTCAAGGTTTCCATTTAATACGATGGCACATTCCTCCATGTAAATAAAGACAGTCCCCGTCTCTCCCCCAAACGAGAAGATGAGACGTCCTCACAGGCATGTATCCCTCTCTAGCCAATGTTAATATCTCCGAAATCCCAGAACGTCCTCGAGGTTTCAGAATGAAGAAAAGAGGACAAAATTTCATACGTTGCAGATATCCATAAGATAATAGTGGGCGATTATGAACAAACTTATACCAATATATTTGAAATTTTCTATTGAACAAATGCCTAGAAAATATAACTTACTAATATTTACTCAAGAGGATGTAAAAAACAGATAATTCTGTGACCATTAGATACATCGAGTGAGTAGTCTACCATTCAGGGTCTACTCAGGAAATTTAAAAAACAACTGGGTATTTGAGCAGAGAGAATTTCATGGAAAGAACTGTTAACCAGGTATAAAGGCATTAACTGGGAAACTGAAAGGGTCAAAAGATTCCAAGATTTTCAGCTAGCAACTTCAGAATGCACTCCTAGGGTTGGGGAAACAAAGGGCCATGTTGGAATTACTCAAATGTAGTGACTTAGGGCGGGGTCCCATAAAGGTGAACTTCAGGCCTCCAGTGAAGGGATCCTGACAGGCTGATGCAGGTGTTCTTCAGCTGGGAGGAGGCGCTCCATGAGGTTGGAAACCCAACTTGTGAGGAGGCGGCTAGGCTGGCTAGGGCTGGTGTCTCTGTGAGCAGGCTGGTTCTGCAAGTGTTGGAGAAACCTCAAGCAGGAATCAGCTGCTTTTGCAGCATGAACTGCAGGTGGGTCTCTGGGGAATCAAACAGGAATCAGACGCAAAGGAGGCAGCCATGTTTTCCTCCCCTGGATTCCTATTACTCCTCTAGCGTCCCCTACTGGCAGAGGCTGACGTGGCACCAGCTGGCCAAAGTGCAAAGAGATTTGGAGTCCCAGCTCCACTCTCATGACTCAGAATATAAAAGGGAATTTAGAGCTGAGAGGCAACAGCTTCAGAAGGGGCAAGTCCACCTGATGGGCTTCTCAGGATTCATAGTCACCATGATATATGTATTTGATTTTCATACAACAAGAAAACAGCTCAAGGTTTCCATTTAATACGATGGCACATTCCTCCATGTAAATAAAGACAGTCCCCGTCTCTCCCCCAAACGAGAAGATGAGACGTCCTCACAGGCATGTATCCCTCTCTAGCCAATGTTAATATCTCCGAAATCCCAGAACGTCCTCGAGGTTTCAGATTGTGCTCTTCCTGCCTCCTGTGAAGCAGCAAAAACAGTTTCTCCTCACAATCAAGCTCCGTCACCCTGGCAGCAATTCTTTCCTGGTTTAGTGAGAGGGAGACCCAAATGGCTGGTAGCAGTCCCGACTCTTGGAAACCACCTCCAAATCCACAGTGCTCAGAGTCATGAGGATGGGAAGAAAAAGTTCTGTAAGCGACTGTTAGGTGTGATAGTGAGAGGTGTGTGTGCATCCTAAGTCACTTCAGTCAGTTCATAGTCAACCCTGTGGCCTGTAGCCCACCAGGCTCCTCTGTCCATGGGAGCCTCCAGGTAAGAACACTGGAGTAGGTTGCCATGCCCTCCTCCAGGGGATCGTCCTGACTCAGAGATGGACCCCATGTCTCTTACATCTCCTGCATTGGCAGGTGGCTTCCTGGACTCATATATTAATTCCTGGACTCATATATTTAGGGATGGGGAGAAAGCACCATATTTCTATTTCTAACCCAAAGAATACATGGCATCCCTATAAACTCAAACACCAACCTTTCAAGTTGTTCTTTCTGCCTGGTAGCCTGGAAGATTTTCTCTTTATCTTTTAAGACCAGGCACTTTACTAAGATGCACCCTCTTTTGTGACTTTCTCCTCAACTCAGACAGAATTCAGTGAGCGTTTAAATCAGTTGGTAGGCTTATTTCCCCAACTCAGAAGAAATGTTTTTCTAGTATTTGATTATGACTTCTTCCCTATCTTTCTTCATTTGTCTCCATCTGAAACAGCTACTATTTGTCCATTACATCTACTGGTTTTATTCATGAAGTCTTCTTTCCCTCATAAATCACATTTTGTGGGGGATCATCTTTCTTCTTCATGTTTTTGAGATATTTCCTGCATATTCCCTTTAGGGCTGCTAACTGGGTATCGGTCATCTTCAATTTACCTGATTTGTTGTTGGTGTTGTTGTTGAAAACCATGTTTTATGCCCCAAGAAATTTTATGTTTATGTAATTGAAAAAGAGATCCACTTGGATTTTAGTTCATCAGGTATGTGCTTTTTTCTGTCTGCCACAAGTTCGCAGCCAAAATGAGACGTCCTCACAGGCATGTATCCCTCCTAGCCAATGTTAATATCTCCGAAATCCCAGAACGTCCTCGAGGTTTCAGATTGTGCTCTTCCTGCCTCCTGTGAAGCAGCAAAAACAGTTTCTCCTCACAATCAAGCTCCGTCACCCTGGCAGCAATTCTTTCCTGGTTTAGTGAGAGGGAGACCCAAATGGCTGGTAGCAGTCCCGACTCTTGGAAACCACCTCCAAATCCACAGTGCTCAGAGTCATGAGGATGGGAAGAAAAAGTTCTGTAAGCGACTGTTAGGTGTGATAGTGAGAGGTGTGTGTGCATCCTAAGTCACTTCAGTCAGTTCATAGTCAACCCTGTGGCCTGTAGCCCACCAGGCTCCTCTGTCCATGGGAGCCTCCAGGTAAGAACACTGGAGTAGGTTGCCATGCCCTCCTCCAGGGGATCGTCCTGACTCAGAGATGGACCCCATGTCTCTTACATCTCCTGCATTGGCAGGTGGCTTCCTGGACTCATATATTAATTCCTGGACTCATATATTTAGGGATGAGAGAGAAAGCACCATATTTCTATTTCTAACCCAAAGAATACATGGCATCCCTATAAACTCAAACACCAACCTTTCAAGTTGTTCTTTCTGCCTGGTAGCCTGGAAGATTTTCTCTTTATCTTTTAAGACCAGGCACTTTACTAAGATGCACCCTCTTTTGTGACTTTCTCCTCAACTCAGACAGAATTCAGTGAGCGTTTAAATCAGTTGGTAGGCTTATTTCCCCAACTCAGAAGAAATGTTTTTCTAGTATTTGATTATGACTTCTTCCCTATCTTTCTTCATTTGTCTCCATCTGAAACAGCTACTATTTGTCCATTACATCTACTGGTTTTATTCATGAAGTCTTCTTTCCCTCATAAATCACATTTTGTGGGGGATCATCTTTCTTCTTCATGTTTTTGAGATATTTCCTGCATATTCCCTTTAGGGCTGCTAACTGGGTATCGGTCATCTTCAATTTACCTGATTTGTTGTTGGTGTTGTTGTTGAAAACCATGTTTTATGCCCCAAGAAATTTTATGTTTATGTAATTGAAAAAAAAAAGAGATCCACTTGGATTTTAGTTCATCAGGTATGTGCTTTCTCTATTGTCATGGTAACAGATGCCACAAGTTCAGTGGCTTACAATAACATGAATTTGTTATCTTACTGTTGTTAATTCTGGAGGTCAGAGGTCCAGAATCAGTCTCACTGGGACAAAACCAAGGCGTCAGCAAGGCTGACACCTTCTGGAGACTTCTGAAGGAGACAATCTACTTCTTTGCTTTTTTCCAGCTTCTTTTTCCTTGTCTCACAGCCACTTCTTCCACCTTCAAGACACATCGTTCTAGCCTCTGGTGATGCTGCCACATCTTTTTATGTCTCTGCCTCTTATAAGGACACTTGTTATGTTATTGGGCCCACTGGATAATCCAGGCTACTCTCCCATCTTAAAGCCCTTAGCTTAATAACATCTACAAAGTCCCTTTTGCTATATAAGGTAATGCGTTCATAGGTTCTAAGGTTACAACATGGACACGTCTCACAAGGGTGTTATTTAGCCTACCCCGCTAGATCTGTGCTTTAAGTCTTCAGCTCGATCTTCCTTTCTCTGGTCGTGGGAGTGCCTCAGTTACTTTGCTTGAGAAGCTTGTTGGAATATTCTTACAGGCGGGTGTTTGGCAGGTAATGAGAGGCAGAGAAGTCGTACGCTGTGTGTGCCAGTTCAAGGGGGGCCTCTGTCAGTAACCTCCCCTCCCAGAAGCTCCACAGGAAGCTTCTCTGCCGTGTCTCCAGCCTTGAGTCGGAGCGGGCATCCAGGTCTTTGAATCTTCTCACAGACTTCTTTACAGCCTCGTCCTGTTGTTCTAGGAGACGACTTAATCTTTGGTGACTTCATGGGGTGACTGCTGGAACACTCCTTCATGAACTCTTCTTTTTTTTAACAATTTTTTTTTGGCCACTTATATTGGTCTTTCATTTATTCATTTTCATCCATCTTTGTTCTTTGGCCCATGTGGGCCTCCTATCACAGTGGCTTCTCTTGTCGCAGAGTGCCGGCTCTGGGCGCATGCGCCCCAGAGCTCCAGCTGGGTAATTGGACACATCGGTCCAGCCGCTCCGCGGCACGTGGGATCTTCCCAGGCTAGGGATCGAACCGGCGCCCCTTGCACTGCAAAGCAGTGTCCTTACCCACTGGACCACCAGGGAAGCCCTTTCATGAACTCTTGTACCTCAAAGTCACTGACTAACTCGAACAAGAGGCTTAAAGCAGAAAAGCACTGTGACCTGGTTTACGAAGTATTCTCAGGGAAATCCACAGGTGCCCCATCCCTTTGCGTCTGCTTACCCCAGAAGCTGATGACTCAGAGCTCCCCTTCCTCCATGCATGGGTCCAGATGGAAAGTGCTCCTGGTATTTGAGGTTTCAGAGCCATCTTCCAGCCCCAAGAGGAGGGCTGTTGTCATCATCCATGGCATGAGCGCTGCTGAAGATCCAGTGACTCCTGCCGCCACAGCCTAATCTGGGAGAGGCAGGCAGGCTCTGGGGTCAGGACGGCTCTTGTATGCAGGGAGGCCCTGGGCTGGCAGGACTCACCTGTGTGGACCAGGAGGCGCCCATCTGGCGCTGTTCATGGTCCTGAACCGCAGCTGCTGGGGTCTGTCTTGCACCCTTGTTCCAAGTTCCACCACGGCTTTTGTTCCGCTTCTCCCAGGGACTGTCAAGTGAGCAAGGATGTAAGGGGTGGAGAGAAGAGAGGAAAACAGACTGAGTCCTTTGGAGAATCCTGCTGCTGAGACATTTCCAGAGAGAAGAAACTGGGACTATCTTTTTGGACCGTCATCTACAAAGTTTCATGGTCACCCAGACCTCTGGGAAGTTGGGAAGCACACTTCCCACGGATGGTAAATTTGTTAGTGAGGATAGAGAGATGGGTCTGTGCATCCCTGGAGCTCAGGGCTCACGCTGGATTCCCTTATTGCCTTGGCAGCGTATGCGGCAGAAGTTCAGTAAGTGCTGGTGGAAGCAGTAGGATGTTGAGCGGAAGAGGAGTGTGGATTAGATGCTTAGAATAAGTTTTGCTTTCATCCCTTCCCCAAAGGAAGGTAACAGTGCTAACATCTGAGGCTCAAATGTTTCAACCATTTGACATTAAGTTCTTTAGTTTGATCCTCATGAGAGTTTTATTGTGAATTTCCCAGTCAAGAATTAGGCTCATAGAGGAAAGCCTCCTGAGTGGGATTCCATTGCTCCTGCGTGGGTCTAGGGCTCAAATCCAGGTCTTATTCACCCCAAAACCCACATTTTCCCCATCATCACTGATATTTCCTTCTTATGCAAGGAGACAGACATAAATTCCACAAGGGGGAAAAATGGGCTTGTACTGCTATAGAAGACAGTATGGAGATTCCTCAAAAAACTAGGAACAGAACATCCATATGACCCAGCAATCCCACTACTAGGCATGTACCCTGAGGAAACCAAAATCAAAAGAGACTCGTGTACCCCACTGTTCATTGCAGCACTATGTACAATAGCTAGAACATGGAAGCAACCTAGGTGTCCATGGACAGATGAATGGATAAAGAAGCTGTGGTACATACATGCAAAGGACTATTACTCAGCCATAAAAAGAAATGCATTTGAATCCATTCTAATGAGGTGGATGAATCTAGAACCTATTATACAGAGTGAGATATGTCGAGACAGATAAATATTGTATACTGACACATAGACATGGCATCTAGAAAGATGCTGGGGTCTGTCTTGCACCCTTGTTCCAAGTTCCACCACGGCTTTTGTTCCGCTTCTCCCAGGGACTGTCAAGTGAGCAAGGATGTAAGGGGTGGAGAGAAGAGAGGAAAACAGACTGAGTCCTTTGGAGAATCCTGCTGCTGAGACATTTCCAGAGAGAAGAAACTGGGACTATCTTTTTGGACCGTCATCTACAAAGTTTCATGGTCACCCAGACCTCTGGGAAGTTGGGAAGCACACTTCCCACGGATGGTAAATTTGTTAGTGAGGATAGAGAGATGGGTCTGTGCATCCCTGGAGCTCAGGGCTCACGCTGGATTCCCTTATTGCCTTGGCAGCGTATGCGGCAGAAGTTCAGTAAGTGCTGGTGGAAGCAGTAGGATGTTGAGCGGAAGAGGAGTGTGGATTAGATGCTTAGAATAAGTTTTGCTTTCATCCCTTCCCCAAAGGAAGGTAACAGTGCTAACATCTGAGGCTCAAATGTTTCAACCATTTGACATTAAGTTCTTTAGTTTGATCCTCATGAGAGTTTTATTGTGAATTTCCCAGTCAAGAATTAGGCTCATAGAGGAAAGCCTCCTGAGTGGGATTCCATTGCTCCTGCGTGGGTCTAGGGCTCAAATCCAGGTCTTATTCACCCCAAAACCCACATTTTCCCCATCATCACTGATATTTCCTTCTTATGCAAGGAGACAGACATAAATTCCACAAGGGGGAAAAATGGGCTTGTACTGCTATAGAAGACAGTATGGAGATTCCTCAAAAAACTAGGAACAGAACATCCATATGACCCAGCAATCCCACTACTAGGCATGTACCCTGAGGAAACCAAAATCAAAAGAGACTCGTGTACCCCACTGTTCATTGCAGCACTATGTACAATAGCTAGAACATGGAAGCAACCTAGGTGTCCATGGACAGATGAATGGATAAAGAAGCTGTGGTACATACATGCAAAGGACTATTACTCAGCCATAAAAAGAAATGCATTTGAATCCATTCTAATGAGGTGGATGAATCTAGAACCTATTATACAGAGTGAGATATGTCGAGACAGATAAATATTGTATACTGACACATAGACATGGAATCTAGAAAGATGGTACTGATAAATGAATACGCAGAGCATCAGTGGAGAGGTGGACATGGAAAACAGACTTATGGACATTGGGGGGAGGGAGGGGATTATGCCGTGGGGCTCAAACAGGGGCTCTGGGGCGACCTGGAGGGGTTGGATGGGGAGGGAGATGGGGGAGGCTCAGGACGGGGTCGTGTGTGTACCGATGGTGGATTTGGATCAATGTGTGGCAATAAACAACAAAACCCTGTAAAAAAATAATTTAAAAAAATGGTCTTGTAGTCTGTTTATTAAGACTTGTTCTTAATTAACAGGCTTGCTCTGTTTATTAAGTCAAGGAATCCAAGGTTCCTGACTTTTATTTTTATTTATTTATTTGTTTATTTATTTTATTTTTGGTTGGGCCAGTTTTTTGTTGCTGTGCGGGCTGGTCTCTAGTTTTGGTGAGTGGGGGCTACTCTCTGGTTGTGGTGCACGGGCTTCTCATTTTGGTTGCTTCTCTAGGTGCACGGGCTTCAGTCATTGTAGCTCCTGGGCTCTAGAGCCCAGGCTCAGTACTTGTGGCACACGGGTTTCATTGCTCCACAGCACGTGGGGCCTTCCTGGATCAGGGATCGAACCTGTATCTTCTGCCTTGGCAGGCAGATCCTTTACCATCGAGCCATCAGGGAAGCTCAGGGATCTTGTTTAATGTCTGGAGATCATGTTAAAAGCTTAGAGAGTTACTTTGTGATGGCAACTATTGCCAACCAGGCTTTGGGGTCAGGAGCCTACATCCAGAGTGGAGGAAGAGTTGGGCTCAACCCTCCGTGGGGCCCAGGACTTTTTTCCCTACCTCAGTGCCTCGTGCATGTTCCAGCTTTGGACAGCCAAAGCAATGAGTAACTTCCAGTGACAGAAGAAGTCATCAGGAGAGCCGATGAAGACATAACAGGTCTGGCAGGGGAACAAGACACGACCCAGGTGATGTGGGATGAGGCCTGGTCTAAGTTACAGCCCGGTGGTTTTCTCCAGCTCCTGGATGAATCAGCCTGGCTATCACCCTGGCTTCAGTCAGATCCAGAGTGAGCCAACGTTGGATCCCTGTCAGGCCAGTTTTTGCCTTGTGTCATCAGGGAATGGAGATTTTTTTCTAGACTAAGTGAGCTTGTCCTGATTCCACTTGGTTCACGTGAGCACTGTTCTCCACGCATGGGGCAGCGGAGGCCAGGCTGCCCTAGGAACTGTCTCGGAAAGGTTCGCTGAGAAGAGGGTCTCAGGATGTTGTCTGAAGGATCTGTAGACACACTCTGAAGTATTTCCGGAGTCAGTGTCCCCTTTGCTGGAATTTTCTTTCTTCCTCCACATTGGTGGGATCCACAGGCTTCCATGGCTCATGGGACCAGGTGTGGATACCTGATGCAAACAGAACCCATCAGAGTCTCTCTTCTGGAAACTTAGACTTAAGAGGAAGTGGTTCTCCCAGGTGAGCTTTGGCTGCTGGACGTGGAAGGTCAGGGAGCCCCGGGCTGAGCAGGCTATTTGGGGACAGGCATGACAGCCTTGTACAGGAAGAGAGGCCAGACTGAGGAAGGATGGAATGTAGGGCCTGCAGAAGAAGAAGCGGGAACAGAGAGGATGAGGCAGAGAGAGGCGCTACCTTGGTGAGAACAGCCTGCAGAGAAGGTGACCCTGTGGGGCTCATTCCAGATGCTCAGAGCTGGGAACAGTGGGCAGCAGAAAGTCAGCCCTGAGGCGTCCAGCTCTCACGCTGCCTCTTAGTGACTCCATTCCCTGTGATGGAAATGGAGAGACTTTTATTAGGGGGTGTGAATTTGTAATAGTTGTTTAAGCATTTGCTGCGTAGGGGAACGTGGATTTACAAGGGATAGTGCTTCGATATTACATTTTTTGAAGCATCCTCTTAAGGTGTGCTCAGTCGCTAAGTTGTATCAGGCTCCTTGTGACCTCATGGGCTGTATGCAACCTGTCAGGTCCATGGAATTTCCCAGGGAAAAATACTGGAGTGGGTTGCCATTTCTTTCT
The DNA here is from genome assembly GCA_022376925.1 of Tragulus kanchil. Classification (NCBI taxonomy): domain Eukaryota; kingdom Metazoa; phylum Chordata; class Mammalia; order Artiodactyla; family Tragulidae; genus Tragulus; species Tragulus kanchil. Next base: position 179,275,986 of record JAIOJX010000004.1, on the reverse strand, counting down.
CCAGGGGATCTTCCAGACCCATGTCTCTGGCACTGGCAGGTGGATTCTTTACCACTGGAGCACAGTTCCTCAAAGTTTTCACGCTCCACATAATCAGTTGTAGCAGAAAAAAGAATTAGAGTGTCATCCTTGATTTTCTGTTACAAGGTAAAATAGTATTTTAAACATTAAGAATACTTTCGCATCTATAAGATGGCCTTCCTGCTCTTTCCGCTGGCCTTTGCTGGCTTTTTGTCTTCAGGTCAGGGGTGGAGCTTGGTTCAGAAGTGGACACGTGACCTAAGCCCATCTAATCAGTGTGAGCTTCAGGACTTATCCAGGGGATTTGGTCTGGCCTGCGGGGTTGAGCAGGTGGGGTTTGGTGCTGCTGTAACCATTTTCTACCACAGGGAAAGCTGAAAAGAAGCCAATACTGGGAGGACGGAGCCAAGGCACCTGTAGTGAAATGGAGCCAGAGCCCTGACATCACAAACGATCTACTTAGTTCCATGTATTGTTTAATCCACTTGGAATTGGGTTTCTGTCGGCCATAGCTAAAAGCATCCTGGCCTATATACTACCTGTTTACCCTCCCCCTAACAAAATATGCTGAAAAGATGTGCCTTTAACTTTACCAGGATTAGATGATATGTATTTTTTTTAACTTCCTTTAACCCGAAGTCAAGGTCCAGCTGCATTGTGTTGACCGTTAACACTTTTCTGTGACTAAAGCAGTGTGTAAAAGGGCACCCTCTTTTATCCATACTGCAGAGCACTTGCTTATGGCAGCAGTGGCCGCTTCAACTCTGGCACTGATCCTAAAGTACCATTTCTAGCACATGACTCACAAAGTAAATACTCTATCATTGAGAAGCCTCTTATCATACTTTGGCACGACAAACAAAATGACAAGCCAGGCCACATTTTTCCTTCATGTTTGAACCCCATATATGCCAAAGGCTTGCTTCATACCTCCATGTGAGCAGTTGTGGCTTGCCAAAAAGCAAAGTATCCGCTAGCATGTGTACGCACTAATTGCTTTTCTACCTTTGTGTATTCTCAGTGTTATGCAATGTCTAAGGGCATTATCTGATAAAGGAACTCGTCAATAGTCCCACTGGCTCTCTCCCCAAGAGGAGTCTTTATCATTGTTATTTCAGCTGGTTTACAGCCTTCTCAGTGATTGTGTGACTTGTACATGCCTTTGTCGAAGACGACAGCAGCTTAGAATAATGCCTCTGTAGGTAGCTTGGGTCTCCTTTGTGCTTTTAGTAACAAAGATAATTAATTATGGTAGAAAGCATTATTTTATGTTCGTGCTGGGAAAACTGGATTGGTTGCTTTGTTGGAAGACAATGGGAACTTTTTTAAATGGCTTCAGACGACTATTTATTAGCGCTTTTATTTTAATGGTGACATGTTGAGGACTGGGGCAATGGACTGTCGGTTCAATAAAGAAACTTTTCAAATATTTTTCCTTGAACTTATACTCGCGAGTTTCATGTATGGCTACATGTGTAAAAATCATGACCCAAGAATTTATTTATGCTAGAATATGTGGTTTCATATTTCACAGATACGCTGGAGCACCATTTGTTCATGATGCTTCCTGTGTTCTGATGATTTATGCTGCCATTTTCAGCCTTCCTTTACATTTTGAAGAACCTCTTTGGAGCCATTGATCCATTTTTGTGAACTGGAGGAAAACAAGGCAACACGACGGTCGCCACAGAAATTCAAAAATAGCAAACATAAACAACCACTTGCAAGCGAGAAGCCCTTTGCCGGTCTGATTCTTGCTCCTTTCTAGGCAAGATATCCCTTCCAGCGGGTAGCTTTGGAGATGTTAATTTTATTCCTGATGTTCTGAAGCTTCACAATGGCAGTTTTTGGTGTGAGAGAGACAGAGATGGGGGTGGGGCTAGAAACAGGAGGGTGGGAGCAGGCAAGTCTTTGAACGAATAGATCACAATTGTGAGACCATTCCTACTTTGTCTTAAGTCTCTCTCCCTCTGTTCTCACCTTTCCATAGAAGCTTTTTGCCATTTCATTGGCCAGGAGGTAGCTGGTGGGTAAAGTGTGTAGGGAACATACCCGGCTGGTATGTGCTCCGTGCCTAAGCCAACTCATACCTGTGGTGAGCCGCGACACTAGGGTCAACTTCTGCCAGGCTGTGGCCTCTGTCCTTTTAAGGGAGGCTAGCATAGAAAAACAATGACAAAAGTAGCCTCTTTCAAAGTATCATCCCTCTTTCCCTTTCCTGGGCTTCTTTATTCACAAAGACCTTCCCAAGGAAATGAGACAAACTACTGTCTGTGTGTGTGCTTAGTCCATCAGTTGTGTCCGACTTTCTACAATCCCATGGACTGTAGCGCTCCAGGCTCCTCTGTCCATGGAATTTTCCAGGCAAGAATACTGGAGTGGATTGCCATTTCCTACTCCAGGGGATCTTCCCAACCCAGGGTTCAAACCAGCGTCTCTTGTATCTCCTGCATTGGCAGGTGGAACGGGCCGCCTAGGAAGCCCCAGATAAACTATTAGAGAAATGCAAATCAAAACTACAATGAGGTGCTACCTCCCACCAGTCAGGATGGCCATCATTTAAAAGTCTACAAGTAATAAATGCTGGAGGAGGTGTGGAGAAAAGGGAGCCCTCCTACGCTGTGGGTGGGAGTAAAAGTGATGCCGCCACTATGGAAACAGTGTGGAGTTTCCTTAGAAAGCTAAACACGGAGTTGCCAAATGACCCAGCAGTCCCCCTCCTGGGCACATATCCCGACAAAACTAGAATTCAAAAAGATACATGCACCCCAGTGCTCACAGCCGCGCTCACAACAATAGCCCAGACATGGAAACAGCCTAAATGCCCATCGACAGATGAATACTTGCGGCAGCGTGGACGGACCTAGAGATTATCCTACTAAGTAAGAAAGAGAAAAGCAAATACCATATGATTTCAATTATATGTGGAATCTAAAATATGATGCAAATGAACTTATCTAGAAACAGACACAGAGAGGACAGACGTGTGGTTGGCGAGGGAGGGGGGAGCTGAGGGAGGGATGGGCTTTGAGTTTGGGATTAGTAGATACAAATTATTAAATGTAGCATAGATACAGAACAACCGACTCCATATATAGCACAGGGAACTATATTCAATATCCTGTGCTAAACTATTATGGAAAAGAATATGAACAAGAATGTGTGTGTGTATATATATATATCAGAATTACTTTGCTGTACAGCAGAAGTGAGCACAATATGGTAAATCAACTACACTTCAATAAAGTAAATTTAAAAAAGAGAAGTTGGTTCCTCGTCCTTTAAGGGAGGCTACTACAATGACAAAAGTAGCCTCTTTCAAAGTATCATCCCTCTTTCCCTTTCCTGGGCTTCTTTATTCACAAAGACCTTCCCAAGGAAATGAGACAAACTACTGTCTGTGTGTGTGCTTAGTCCATCAGTTGTGTCCGACTTTCTACAATCCCATGGACTGTAGCGCTCCAGGCTCCTCTGTCCATGGAATTTTCCAGGCAAGAATACTGGAGTGGATTGCCATTTCCTACTCCAGGGGATCTTCCCAACCCAGGGTTCAAACCAGCGTCTCTTGTATCTCCTGCATTGGCAGGTGGAACGGGCCGCCTAGGAAGCCCCAGATAAACTATTAGAGAAATGCAAATCAAAACTACAATGAGGTGCTACCTCCCACCAGTCAGGATGGCCATCATTTAAAAGTCTACAAGTAATAAATGCTGGAGGAGGTGTGGAGAAAAGGGAGCCCTCCTACGCTGTGGGTGGGAGTAAAAGTGATGCCGCCACTATGGAAACAGTGTGGAGTTTCCTTAGAAAGCTAAACACGGAGTTGCCAAATGACCCAGCAGTCCCCCTCCTGGGCACATATCCCGACAAAACTAGAATTCAAAAAGATACATGCACCCCAGTGCTCACAGCCGCGCTCACAACAATAGCCCAGACATGGAAACAGCCTAAATGCCCATCGACAGATGAATACTTGCGGCAGCGTGGACGGACCTAGAGATTATCCTACTAAGTAAGAAAGAGAAAAGCAAATACCATATGATTTCAATTATATGTGGAATCTAAAATATGATGCAAATGAACTTATCTAGAAACAGACACAGAGAGGACAGACGTGTGGTTGGCGAGGGAGGGGGGAGCTGAGGGAGGGATGGGCTTTGAGTTTGGGATTAGTAGATACAAATTATTAAATGTAGCATAGATACAGAACAACCGACTCCATATATAGCACAGGGAACTATATTCAATATCCTGTGCTAAACTATTATGGAAAAGAATATGAACAAGAATGTGTGTGTGTATATATATATATCAGAATTACTTTGCTGTACAGCAGAAGTGAGCACAATATGGTAAATCAACTACACTTCAATAAAGTAAATTTAAAAAAGAGAAGTTGGTTAAACATAGTGATTCGATGATGTGATGACCATCAGGGTTACTTTAGAAGAGTCCCATTAGCCTTCCTCCCGCCCCTGCTGAAGTTTTACTTTCTTACACCTTTGAGGTCAGGCGTGAACATATGGTTTGCTTTAGCCAATGAAAATGGAAGCAAAAGTGACACACCACTTTCTGGCAGTAGCTTTAAGAGCTGGAGAGGAATGTCGTGTCCCTGCCAGGTGGCTAAGAGATCAGGAGGAGGCTCGGTGACTTCAGCCGGCATCCAGGAGCTGGCCAGGACTATGGGATAAGTACCCTCTACCCTCTGCCCTGGGCTATGAACACACGCAGAAAAACACCCAAGACTTCACTGATTCAAGCCACTGAGATTTCAAGGACTGATTGTTGCTGCATAAGTAGCCTTCTTCTGACCCAAACGCATGGGTGCACATATGAATTAAAAAAGAAAACCCATGGATCCCTTTGCCAGATGCGCTGAGAGCTTACCCTGATCGGTGTCCCAAAGAATTCCACGAGCAGGTCTGCTCCACCGCTACCGCGACTCCCCAAGGCTTGCTTTTTTACAGAGAAGCAGACACTTACATATTTTCAACCTTTCATTATCCTAGTCGCCATTCTTTCATTTTCTGTTTGCCAGTCATACATCCCAAATCAGTATTCTCAGTACACTACTTTATTGGTATGGATTTTCAACAAGCAAAAATAATCGCAAAGGCTTTTGTAAAAAACAAAACAATACCGCAGCTAATGTTGAGTCCGATGTCTGGCCTAGCCATTGAAATAGAAGGATCTATGCAATGTTCAGCGATATCCGGTGCGCGGCGCTGCTGCGCAGTCGGCCGAGTCCCTGGCATTGCCGCGCCTGGCGCAAGCCTCGTTCTACCGGGGCGACTGTGGATGTCGCTGGGCTTTGGGCGGGCGAGATGCGGGAACGGCTGCAACGCAGGCTCGCTGAAAGCGGCAGGCGCCCAGCCCATCCCCAGCGCTCCCCAGGGACCCGTCTGGTGGCCCTCTGCGCGCCGCCTGCGCCCCCGACTCGCTATCGCCCCCGTTGGGCTGCGACCGGAACAGCAGCGAGCGGGGGACCTGTCACCGCAGCTCCTGGCCCGGGACCCTGCGGCTGGAAGGAGGATGCGGCCGCCGCGAGAGCCTGGCTGTGCGGTCCGACGAAGGCAGATTTAGAAAAGGCTGGCGTCAGAGGAACATTAGGGACACTTAGCGGCAGATTCTGACCAGCACCGAGACTCCAAGTTGTCAAACTTTTTAAAGAATAAGATTGCGCTAAAAATCGAGTGCTGTTACACATTAGGAAAACCGCAGCCACAGTTTTGAAAACAAGATCTTGTGCCATAAACGCAGCGGAGGACAAGATTGGAGAAATTCTGCGAATCTGACAAGGAGGAGAACGATTCCACGGACAAGATGCAATCGCGGTTCTCTCTGCAAAGCGAGAGCCGAGTTGTTTTGAGCGATGCAATGCCACGCCCCTTCCCTGGAGACCACCTGCTTGTGACTCTGCACAGACCTTAGGGTTACACCAGGCGTAAAAGGGAAATGAGAACCTAACGCCACGAACTTGGCAATCACCTGCATGATATTTGCAAACTGAATTTGCCACGCAGGGTTTTTGAAGCAATTTGCACGTTTCCCACATGCTTGATCTTCTTATTTATCAACTAAGTCGCCATTCTTTCATTTTCTGTTTGCCAGTCATACATCCCAAATCAGTATTCTCAGTACACTACTTTATTGGTATGGATTTTCAACAAGCAAAAATAATCGCAAAGGCTTTTGTAAAAAACAAAACAATACCGCAGCTAATGTTGAGTCCGATGTCTGGCCTAGCCATTGAAATAGAAGGATCTATGCAATGTTCAGCGATATCCGGTGCGCGGCGCTGCTGCGCAGTCGGCCGAGTCCCTGGCATTGCCGCGCCTGGCGCAAGCCTCGTTCTACCGGGGCGACTGTGGATGTCGCTGGGCTTTGGGCGGGCGAGATGCGGGAACGGCTGCAACGCAGGCTCGCTGAAAGCGGCAGGCGCCCAGCCCATCCCCAGCGCTCCCCAGGGACCCGTCTGGTGGCCCTCTGCGCGCCGCCTGCGCCCCCGACTCGCTATCGCCCCCGTTGGGCTGCGACCGGAACAGCAGCGAGCGGGGGACCTGTCACCGCAGCTCCTGGCCCGGGACCCTGCGGCTGGAAGGAGGATGCGGCCGCCGCGAGAGCCTGGCTGTGCGGTCCGACGAAGGCAGATTTAGAAAAGGCTGGCGTCAGAGGAACATTAGGGACACTTAGCGGCAGATTCTGACCAGCACCGAGACTCCAAGTTGTCAAACTTTTTAAAGAATAAGATTGCGCTAAAAATCGAGTGCTGTTACACATTAGGAAAACCGCAGCCACAGTTTTGAAAACAAGATCTTGTGCCATAAACGCAGCGGAGGACAAGATTGGAGAAATTCTGCGAATCTGACAAGGAGGAGAACGATTCCACGGACAAGATGCAATCGCGGTTCTCTCTGCAAAGCGAGAGCCGAGTTGTTTTGAGCGATGCAATGCCACGCCCCTTCCCTGGAGACCACCTGCTTGTGACTCTGCACAGACCTTAGGGTTACACCAGGCGTAAAAGGGAAATGAGAACCTAACGCCACGAACTTGGCAATCACCTGCATGATATTTGCAAACTGAATTTGCCACGCAGGGTTTTTGAAGCAATTTGCACGTTTCCCACATGCTTGGAATCCTCTTATAATACTTTAATAGGCAAAGCCACATGGATAAAAAAAAGTTCAGGTGCCTTAACTTTGCCCCTGCCCCACCTAGTGTTTTCTGGGAGTCCATTTGACATCCGTCTGTGTTTTGTTTTCTCTTGGTGGCTTCTCCAAGTTGGATCCACTTCCTTGTGGGTACGTTTCCCTGTTTTCTTTCTTGCAGTATTTACGTATTCAGCCACTCCTTCTGTGTGTAGGGGTCAGGAATTGGTGAAAATGCTCATTCTCAGACTTGGGGAAATTTTCCATCAATTCTAAAACTTGCTTTGTAGGATCACCATCTTAATTTATAGATTTCCGATGTGGACTGGTGTTGCATTGTCTGGTATTTATTTTGACAAATGATTTCACTTGTTTTCTTGGGAATTTGTCAACTCATTTGCTTCAGTTTTCATAAGTAGTGTTTTGTCACTAGTTACTTCCTATGAGTGTTTCCTCCAACAACTCGATTTATTTATTTACTTTAACAATTTTGTTTATTTGCTTTTATTTTCGTTTGGTTGCGCTGGGTCTTCGTTGCTGAGCGAGGGCTTCCTCTGGCTGCAGGAGGCGGCTTCTCTTTGTCATGGCTTCTCTTGTTTGCAGAGCACAGGCTCCAGAGCTCAGGCTTCAGCTGTTGGGGCCCCCGGCTTAGTTGCCCCATGGCATGTGGAGTCTTCCCAGCATAGAGCCTGTGTCCCTTGCATTGGCAGATGGATTGTTAACCACTGGACCACCAGAGAAGTCCTGAAGAGGGATTTTCAAATTTTCCATAAACGCAGCGGAGGACAAGATTGGAGAAATTCTGGAGGAAGAACGATTCCACGGACAAGATGCAATCGCGGTTCTCTCTGCAAAGCGAGAGCCGAGTTGTTTTGAGCGATGCAATGCCACGCCCCTTCCCTGGAGACCACCTGCTTGTGACTCTGCACAGACCTTAGGGTTACACCAGGCGTAAAAGGGAAATGAGAACCTAACGCCACGAACTTGGCAATCACCTGCATGATATTTGCAAACTGAATTTGCCACGCAGGGTTTTTGAAGCAATTTGCACGTTTCCCACATGCTTGGAATCCTCTTATAATACTTTAATAGGCAAAGCCACATGGATAAAAAAAAGTTCAGGTGCCTTAACTTTGCCCCTGCCCCACCTAGTGTTTTCTGGGAGTCCATTTGACATCCGTCTGTGTTTTGTTTTCTCTTGGTGGCTTCTCCAAGTTGGATCCACTTCCTTGTGGGTACGTTTCCCTGTTTTCTTTCTTGCAGTATTTACGTATTCAGCCACTCCTTCTGTGTGTAGGGGTCAGGAATTGGTGAAAATGCTCATTCTCAGACTTGGGGAAATTTTCCATCAATTCTAAAACTTGCTTTGTAGGATCACCATCTTAATTTATAGATTTCGATGTGGACTGGTGTTGCATTGTCTGGTATTTATTTTGACAAATGATTTCACTTGTTTTCTTGGGAATTTGTCAACTCATTTGCTTCAGTTTTCATAAGTAGTGTTTTGTCACTAGTTACTTCCTATGAGTGTTTCCTCCAACAACTCGATTTATTTATTTACTTTAACAATTTTGTTTATTTGCTTTTATTTTCGTTTGGTTGCGCTGGGTCTTCGTTGCTGAGCGAGGGCTTCCTCTGGCTGCAGGAGGCGGCTTCTCTTTGTCATGGCTTCTCTTGTTTGCAGAGCACAGGCTCCAGAGCTCAGGCTTCAGCTGTTGGGGCCCCCGGCTTAGTTGCCCCATGGCATGTGGAGTCTTCCCAGCATAGAGCCTGTGTCCCTTGCATTGGCAGATGGATTGTTAACCACTGGACCACCAGAGAAGTCCTGAAGAGGGATTTAACACAAAGTGTAGCTCATTGGAGCTGGGGGCTTTTGAGGAGGTATTGTTAACAAAAGGTTTCATCAGTTTTCATCAGAAGATATACTGCTTGGTGTCCGTGTGACTTGCATGACTAGTTGACTAAGATGGCTTTCTTGCTGATACACTGTTGCATACTTATCAAATTGCACAGCGAGTGACCTTAGATGGCCGCAGCGTCTCAAGGTTCTTGACAGAAACTATTTTTCATATCTCATTTTGGGGGCACTGTAATACACTAGAAACGAAGGATTTTTTGTCTTATCTCTACCTTTGGGGCTTCCGTGGTGGCTCAGATGGTAAAGCGTCTGCCTGCAATGCAGGAGACCTGGGTTTGATCAGGAAAATCCCCTGGAGAAAGGAATGGTAGCCCACGCCAGTATTCTTGCCTGGAGAACCCCATGGACAGAGGAGCCTGGTGGGCTACAGTTCATGGGATTGCAAAAAGTTGGACACAACTGAGCGATTAACACACTACCTTTATAATTACTCGAAGGCTAGCATTCTATCTAAAATACACAGGCACATCTTAAATTCCTACACTTCCCCCAACCAAGCTAGAAATGAGGAAGGAGGAAAATCTTTTGAATAAGGGTGAGAGAATGAGAAAGATCCATCCTCCAAGATATCTCTTTCTGCAAATATTATAATTGATACATAATGAATAAAAAGATAGAAAATAAATATGGCTGAAATATTTTGTCCTACAAGTTGTTAACCTTTAAAAAATATGCTTGCCATGGGACTGCCCCGGTGGTCCAGTGGTTAAGGCTCTGAGCCCCCAGTGCAGGGGGCCTGGGTTCCAATCCCTGGTCAGGGAACTAGATCTCACATGTCATAACTAAAACCCAGTACTGCCAAATAAATAAAGAAATATTAAAAAAAATATATGTATATATACTTGCTACTAAAAATTGAGCACTGTTACACTTAAGGAAAATTAGTGTCACTGATTTGGGAGCGAGTTGTGCCATCCATGTCGCTGAACTAAAGATGACCTTCAGTTCACAATTTCCCCGGCTTAGTTGCCCCATGGCATGTGGAGTCTTCCCAGCATAGAGCCTGTGTCCCTTGCATTGGCAGATGGATTGTTAACCACTGGACCACCAGAGAAGTCCTGAAGAGGGATTTAACACAAAGTGTAGCTCATTGGAGCTGGGGGCTTTTGAGGAGGTATTGTTAACAAAAGGTTTCATCAGTTTTCATCAGAAGATATACTGCTTGGTGTCCGTGTGACTTGCATGACTAGTTGACTAAGATGGCTTTCTTGCTGATACACTGTTGCATACTTATCAAATTGCACAGCGAGTGACCTTAGATGGCCGCAGCGTCTCAAGGTTCTTGACAGAAACTATTTTTCATATCTCATTTTGGGGGCACTGTAATACACTAGAAACGAAGGATTTTTTGTCTTATCTCTACCTTTGGGGCTTCCGTGGTGGCTCAGATGGTAAAGCGTCTGCCTGCAATGCAGGAGACCTGGGTTTGATCAGGAAAATCCCCTGGAGAAAGGAATGGTAGCCCACGCCAGTATTCTTGCCTGGAGAACCCCATGGACAGAGGAGCCTGGTGGGCTACAGTTCATGGGATTGCAAAAAGTTGGACACAACTGAGCGATTAACACACTACCTTTATAATTACTCGAAGGCTAGCATTCTATCTAAAATACACAGGCACATCTTAAATTCCTACACTTCCCCCAACCAAGCTAGAAATGAGGAAGGAGGAAAATCTTTTGAATAAGGGTGAGAGAATGAGAAAGATCCATCCTCCAAGATATCTCTTTCTGCAAATATTATAATTGATACATAATGAATAAAAAGATAGAAAATAAATATGGCTGAAATATTTTGTCCTACAAGTTGTTAACCTTTAAAAAATATGCTTGCCATGGGACTGCCCCGGTGGTCCAGTGGTTAAGGCTCTGAGCCCCCAGTGCAGGGGGCCTGGGTTCCAATCCCTGGTCAGGGAACTAGATCTCACATGTCATAACTAAAACCCAGTACTGCCAAATAAATAAAGAAATATTAAAAAAAATATATGTATATATACTTGCTACTAAAAATTGAGCACTGTTACACTTAAGGAAAATTAGTGTCACTGATTTGGGAGCGAGTTGTGCCATCCATGTCGCTGAACTAAAGATGACCTTCAGTTCACAACTTAGTGCTATTTAAGGAATGAGTAAAGCAAAAAATAGCTTTTAACCACAGTTTCATTCCAAATCATTGGTTTCCAACCTTTTAGGCACCAGCGGGGCGGTTTTACCTAAGACGGCTTTTCCACGGGCTGGGGCGGGGCAGGGGGCAGGGGCGGCAGTTTCAGGATGATTCAAGGGCATCACCTTTGCCAGGCTGCGCTGCCCTGACAGGAGGCGGAGCTCAGGTGGTAATGTGAGTGTCTGTAAACACACCGATGAAACTGCTCTCTGGCCGGCTGCTCAGCTCCTAACAAGGCAGGAACCAGAACCAGCCCGTGGCCTGGGGTTTGAGGCCCCCCAGTTCTGAATCAGGTAGTGTGATCAGATATGGTCATCCAGAAGCCCGACATTTTTCTTTGTATGGAAAGTAAGGCATACTGGATTTTTTTTTTTTAAAGCAAGCATTTAAAAATCCCACAAACTGACTTTTTCTATCAATCTTCAATGGACCAAGAGTTTTTTTTCTCTCAGTAACCCCTCAAATCTCTTTAAGATATAGGCCCACCCAGCAGAGACACTAGATTGTTTCCACCTAGAACAGTGTCCTAAGCACTTGGGTTTATCTTGTACATAATGTTCTTAGAGGTAGTAATTGTTGTTTAGTTGCTAAGGGGTGCCAGTGTCCAACTCTTTGCGACCTTTGGGTGGTAGCCCGCCAGCTTCCTGTCCAGAAAAAAGTTAGGTCCAACTTAAGGGTGAGAGAATGAGAAAGATCCATCCTCCAAGATATCTCTTTCTGCAAATATTATAATTGATACATAATGAATAAAAAGATAGAAAATAAATATGGCTGAAATATTTTGTCCTACAAGTTGTTAACCTTTAAAAAATATGCTTGCCATGGGACTGCCCCGGTGGTCCAGTGGTTAAGGCTCTGAGCCCCCAGTGCAGGGGGCCTGGGTTCCAATCCCTGGTCAGGGAACTAGATCTCACATGTCATAACTAAAACCCAGTACTGCCAAATAAATAAAGAAATATTAAAAAAAATATATGTATATATACTTGCTACTAAAAATTGAGCACTGTTACACTTAAGGAAAATTAGTGTCACTGATTTGGGAGCGAGTTGTGCCATCCATGTCGCTGAACTAAAGATGACCTTCAGTTCACAACTTAGTGCTATTTAAGGAATGAGTAAAGCAAAAAATAGCTTTTAACCACAGTTTCATTCCAAATCATTGGTTTCCAACCTTTTAGGCACCAGCGGGGCGGTTTTACCTAAGACGGCTTTTCCACGGGCTGGGGCGGGGCAGGGGGCAGGGGCGGCAGTTTCAGGATGATTCAAGGGCATCACCTTTGCCAGGCTGCGCTGCCCTGACAGGAGGCGGAGCTCAGGTGGTAATGTGAGTGTCTGTAAACACACCGATGAAACTGCTCTCTGGCCGGCTGCTCAGCTCCTAACAAGGCAGGAACCAGAACCAGCCCGTGGCCTGGGGTTTGAGGCCCCCCAGTTCTGAATCAGGTAGTGTGATCAGATATGGTCATCCAGAAGCCCGACATTTTTCTTTGTATGGAAAGTAAGGCATACTGGATTTTTTTTTTTTAAAGCAAGCATTTAAAAATCCCACAAACTGACTTTTTCTATCAATCTTCAATGGACCAAGAGTTTTTTTTCTCTCAGTAACCCCTCAAATCTCTTTAAGATATAGGCCCACCCAGCAGAGACACTAGATTGTTTCCACCTAGAACAGTGTCCTAAGCACTTGGGTTTATCTTGTACATAATGTTCTTAGAGGTAGTAATTGTTGTTTAGTTGCTAAGGGGTGCCAGTGTCCAACTCTTTGCGACCTTTGGGATGGTAGCCCGCCAGCTTCCTCTGTCCATGAGATTTCCCAAGAAAGAATACTGGAGTGGTACCCATTTCCTTCTCCACCTGAGAAAGCCAGAGGTAGTCATGCATGCCCCTATTTTATACACTCTTGAAATTTTTTTTGGCCTCTTTTATTGTGTATGTATTTATTTCCATCCATCTTTATTCTTTGGCCTGTGTGGGCCTCCCATTGCAGCGGCCTCTCTCCCCGCGGAGCACGGGCTCTGGGCGCAGGCACTCCAGAGCACTGACTCGTAACTGGACGCACCTGTCGAGCAGCAACATGTCCTACATGTTTTGAAAACAGCTGACATTTCTCCCACTGGAAGGGGAGCGGAGGGAAGAGTGGAGAGAAAGGGGGGTGGAGAGTCAGTGTCCAACGAGTGCAGAGTTTCAGTCTGAGAAGGTGATAACACTCTAGACACGGCTGCTGGTGACGGTTGCACGGCAGAGGGATGGTATTGAATGCCACTGACCTGTCCATTTAAAAATGGCTGAGTTTCTGGGAATTCCCTGGAGATCCAGTGGTTAGGATTCGACACTTTCACTGCCACGGTCAGGTTCAGTCCCTGGTCGGGGAACCATGTGGAACAGCGAAGGAAACAAACTAAATAGGTAAATTCTGTGTTGTGTATGTTTCACCACGATTTCAAAAAAGACCTCGTGTGTCCTAGCCCTGCTACTGGCTCAGTCCCTCTTGGTCCCCAGATCATGTCCCAGTGACATTAGCGGGCTGCTTTCTGACCTCCCCTCCACACGGGACGCCCTGGTACTGGCTTGCACGTCTTCGCCCCGCTGCTTGTCTGCAGTGCCTTCCCCTTTGCCTGGTCCACTCCTGCCCTTCCCACCCCCCCTCCTGACTCTCAAGCATTTAAAATCCCACAAACTGACTTTTCTATCAATCTTCAATGCATTCTAGACCTCAAATCTCTTTAAGATATAGGCCCACCCAGCAGAGACACTAGATTGTTTCCACCTAGAACAGTGTCCTAAGCACTTGGGTTTATCTTGTACATAATGTTCTTAGAGGTAGTAATTGTTGTTTAGTTGCTAAGGGGTGCCAGTGTCCAACTCTTTGCGACCTTTGGGATGGTAGCCCGCCAGCTTCCTCTGTCCATGAGATTTCCCAAGAAAGAATACTGGAGTGGTACCCATTTCCTTCTCCACCTGAGAAAGCCAGAGGTAGTCATGCATGCCCCTATTTTATACACTCTTGAAATTTTTTTTGGCCTCTTTTATTGTGTATGTATTTATTTCCATCCATCTTTATTCTTTGGCCTGTGTGGGCCTCCCATTGCAGCGGCCTCTCTCCCCGCGGAGCACGGGCTCTGGGCGCAGGCACTCCAGAGCACTGACTCGTAACTGGACGCACCTGTCGAGCAGCAACATGTCCTACATGTTTTGAAAACAGCTGACATTTCTCCCACTGGAAGGGGAGCGGAGGGAAGAGTGGAGAGAAAGGGGAGTGGAGAGTCAGTGTCCAACGAGTGCAGAGTTTCAGTCTGAGAAGGTGATAACACTCTAGACACGGCTGCTGGTGACGGTTGCACGGCAGAGGGATGGTATTGAATGCCACTGACCTGTCCATTTAAAAATGGCTGAGTTTCTGGGAATTCCCTGGAGATCCAGTGGTTAGGATTCGACACTTTCACTGCCACGGTCAGGTTCAGTCCCTGGTCGGGGAACCATGTGGAACAGCGAAGGAAACAAACTAAATAGGTAAATTCTGTGTTGTGTATGTTTCACCACGATTTCAAAAAAGACCTCGTGTGTCCTAGCCCTGCTACTGGCTCAGTCCCTCTTGGTCCCCAGATCATGTCCCAGTGACATTAGCGGGCTGCTTTCTGACCTCCCCTCCACACGGGACGCCCTGGTACTGGCTTGCACGTCTTCGCCCCGCTGCTTGTCTGCAGTGCCTTCCCCTTTGCCTGGTCCACTCCCTGCCCTTCCCACTCTCCCCCGTCACTCTGAGTGAGGAAGAAGACAGTTGGCATCACAACCTTATGAAACTCAGCTTTGAGAAGCCATTCACGATCTCAGTCCTCTCCACTCTGTCCTTTCTACCTGCGGTGACAGAGCCAGTGAGTCAGAACATACCTGGGCAGGTTCTGGGGCCTCTGACGTCTTGACATTTACCTGTATGTCCCCAGCCGCTGTGATATACACTTCCCCCTGGTTCTGATGCTTCACACCCCACTTGGCCCTCCCCTCTCCAGCACTTCCTGTGGAGAAAGGGCAAGGTTCAAGTCCGTCCAGGTGTCAGGGGTCCTGAGAAGTCTGAAGGAGGCTGTGAACTGAATGTGGTTTCCTAAAGTTCTCACATTGAACACTGCCCCTGTGGTGTTAGGTGGAACCTTTGGGCGGTAATGAAGATTAGCTGAGGTCAGGAGGGTTAGGGCCCTTAGAGGAGTCCCCAAGGAGCTTGCTTCTTCTCTGCCCTCTGCCACAGGAGGATGCAAGGAGTCAGTCGTCTACCACCTCGGAGAGGGTCTCACCAGAACCCAGCATGCTGGCACCCCGATCTCAGCCTCCAGAATTGTGAGAAATAAATGTATATTGCTTATAAACCATCCAGTCTATGGTACTTTGATATAGCAGCCCAAACAGAGGAAAGCCACAGAAACCCGTGCCATCTTGGGGTATGGACCTTCAAGAACTTAAAATCATGAAGCAAGAAATTTGGGGTTAAGCCAATCCTCTCTTCTCCTGGACTTGGGCACCACTGGACTCTGTTGACCCCTTTGGGGTTTTGGGGGACCAGGGCCGTTTGCTCCAGTGGTTAGGATTCGACACTTTCACTGCCACGGTCAGGTTCAGTCCCTGGTCGGGAACCATGTGGAACAGCAAGGAAACAAACTAAATAGGTAAATTCTGTGTTGTGTATGTTTCACCACGATTTCAAAAAAGACCTCGTGTGTCCTAGCCCTGCTACTGGCTCAGTCCCTCTTGGTCCCCAGATCATGTCCCAGTGACATTAGCGGGCTGCTTTCTGACCTCCCCTCCACACGGGACGCCCTGGTACTGGCTTGCACGTCTTCGCCCCGCTGCTTGTCTGCAGTGCCTTCCCCTTTGCCTGGTCCACTCCCTGCCCTTCCCACTCTCCCCCGTCACTCTGAGTGAGGAAGAAGACAGTTGGCATCACAACCTTATGAAACTCAGCTTTGAGAAGCCATTCACGATCTCAGTCCTCTCCACTCTGTCCTTTCTACCTGCGGTGACAGAGCCAGTGAGTCAGAACATACCTGGGCAGGTTCTGGGGCCTCTGACGTCTTGACATTTACCTGTATGTCCCCAGCCGCTGTGATATACACTTCCCCCTGGTTCTGATGCTTCACACCCCACTTGGCCCTCCCCTCTCCAGCACTTCCTGTGGAGAAAGGGCAAGGTTCAAGTCCGTCCAGGTGTCAGGGGTCCTGAGAAGTCTGAAGGAGGCTGTGAACTGAATGTGGTTTCCTAAAGTTCTCACATTGAACACTGCCCCTGTGGTGTTAGGTGGAACCTTTGGGCGGTAATGAAGATTAGCTGAGGTCAGGAGGGTTAGGGCCCTTAGAGGAGTCCCCAAGGAGCTTGCTTCTTCTCTGCCCTCTGCCACAGGAGGATGCAAGGAGTCAGTCGTCTACCACCTCGGAGAGGGTCTCACCAGAACCCAGCATGCTGGCACCCCGATCTCAGCCTCCAGAATTGTGAGAAATAAATGTATATTGCTTATAAACCATCCAGTCTATGGTACTTTGATATAGCAGCCCAAACAGAGGAAAGCCACAGAAACCCGTGCCATCTTGGGGTATGGACCTTCAAGAACTTAAAATCATGAAGCAAGAAATTTGGGGTTAAGCCAATCCTCTCTTCTCCTGGACTTGGGCACCACTGGACTCTGTTGACCCCTGGTTTTGGAGGGACCAGCGTCCTGCAGTATCGCCCGTCAGAGGTTGCAGTCGGACACACAGGCTGGAAACTCTCTGTTCTCAGGCCTTGAGGTATAAATGCTTTATAGATCTCAATCAGAAAGACCTGAGGAGATAGAAAGAAGCAAGGCACCCTCTCTAGGCAAACATGGCTTCAGTTCTTCGGCTTTGGCCCTGACAGCCCACGTGGTCTCTGTCTCCCCTTGGCCTCGGGCGGCGCCCCCTGCTCCCAGGGCGGCACTCTGCAGAGGGTCGGCCCCCGACACACCCTGCTGGGCTCCTTGTGAACAGAGCGGTGGCTCCCCTGGTGGGGGCCTTATTAGACTCTGCCTGGGTGGGGTCCACCCTTGAGAGAGCCTGTGGAGACCCAATGGCTTTGAGAGGTTTCTTAGTAACTTCTGTAGCTACTATAAACCACAACTCCCTCACTGTAGCAATTTGAAAAGCAGAGGTAAGTTGCAACCGAAAATGGTGCATATTACCACCTAGAGATAGTGAGCATTTTTTTTTACTTTACAGTGTATTTGTTTAAACTTCTTCCTTTAGTTCAGATGTATAGATAATGGCATGTGAAGGGCATCCATCCACCCTTCGCCTGGAGTCACCTGGTGTAAACCTTTTCCTCATTTACTTTAACTTAATTCGAGTGTTCTCTTCCTACCAACCAATCATTGGTCATCTGTTTTCCATCTCCCTGTCTCTACCTCTATTCATCTGTCTATCTTTTATCTTCCAACTGGCTATCTACTGATCTACCTGCTTATCTATCTATCTTTTGTGGTGGGAGCCACGCCACGCTGCATGCAGGATCTTAGTTCCCCAACCCGAGACTGAATCCCTGCCCCTGCGGTGGAAGCTGGGAGTCCTAACCCCTGGACCACCTGGGCCCTCCATCTATCATCTATCATCATCTCTAGCATTTATCTATCTATCTAATTTATCTTTATTTTATTTAAAAAGTTTTATTTATATATTTATTTTTGTCTATTCTGGGTTTTCATTGCTGCCACAGGCTCTTCTCTAGTTGCAGGGAGTGCGGGCTTCTCTCTAGTGGCGGTGAGCAGGCTTCTTGTTGCAGTGACTTCTCTTGTTGTGGAACTCGGGCTCTAGGGCACACGGGCTTCAGTAGTTGCGACACATGGGCTCAATAGTCGCAGCTCCAAGGCTCTAGAGCACAGGCTCCGTAGCTGTGGCTCACGGGCTTAGTGGCTCTGCAGCATGTGGGTTCTTCCCAGATCAGGGGTTGAACCCGTGTCTCCTGCATTGGCAGGCGAACTCTTTACTACTGGGCTACCAAGGAAGCCCTATCTATCTAACTGATTATCTCTCTACCTCTCTGTCACTTATTTCTCATTTAATGATAAAGTTAACGTTTTGCTGTCTTCAGGGAGGCCTCCCACTCCTTTGTGCGGAACCCGTTACTGTGGTTTATATGAAAGGCGGGGCCTGGCCATCACGTTGCACTGTACCCCAGGTCTCAGACTTCCGGCCAACACGGGTAGATGTCCAATTCACACTGTGGGGTGTGATAGTTGGCAGCTCCAGGCACCATTCCCACAGCCAAGGTAGGCTTCAGTGGGCCAGCTGGCACCAGCCCAGGTGTGTGCAGAAATCCCAGCTCCATCTCTGCAGGGAGTGCACAGCCCTGCCTCACTGCGCTATCGCCTTCACCCTGTAACCTCGTAGGGTAGGCGCATTAGGCTGTGAAAGTACAGATGAGCGTGAGAGGAAGCCTGGAAGCCGTGATTGAAACGCAGTTTAGACAGACCCGAGGATCACAAGGCAGGAGGAAATGTGCGGCTCTGGTCTCCCCAGAGGCTGGGAAGGGGTGTTTTCATTGTTGAAGGAAACGATGTTTTAAAACCCGTATCAAATGCTGCAACCAAATAGCCAACTGTTGTGTCTAAAAGGCAAGCTATCCTGGGAGGTTTTGAGAAATATTGGAATGGAATTCTGCAGTTGCGGATGTACACAGTTCCTTTCACACGTTCTTCCTTTTCAGTTTCTTAAATGGCTTTTTTTTTTTTTTAAAGAGTGTAAGCTGCTTGGTAATAACCTAGAGGGATGGAATGGGGAAGGAGGTGGGGGCATGTTCCAGTGGGTGGGAACATGGGTACACCTCTGGCTGACTCATGTTGATGCCTGGTAGAAACCAGCGTGATACTATAAAGCAATGATCCTTCCATTAAAAATAAATACATTTAAAAATAGAGAAAAAAGGCACGTAAGCTGCTAATTGGTATTTGTTATTTATTTATTTGGGGGTGTGCTGGGTCTTTGTGGCTATGTGGGGTCTTTCTCTTAGCTGCAGCGAGCAGGGGCTCCTCTCTGGTTGAGGCCCCGGGGGCTTCTCCTTGCAATGACTTCTCTTGTTGCAGAGCCCAGACTCCAGAGCGCTCTGGCTTCAGGAGCTGGGCCATGAGGGCTTAGCGGCTCCATGGCATGTGGAATCTTCATAGACTCGGGACTGAACCTGTGCCCCCAACCACTGGACCATCCAGGAAGTTCCTTTGCAATGAATTCTTTTTTTTTTCACACTTTTATTTCACTTTTAACTTTTACAGAGTTTTGTTGTTTACAGATATGTATGTTCCCAGATTATGCAATGACTTCTTTTTTTTTTTGATATTTTAATTTTATTGGAGTACAGTTGATTTACAATGTTTTGTTAGTTTCAGGTATACAGCGAAGTGATTCAGTTATACATATGCCTGCGTTCATTCTCTCTCTCTCTTTTTTTTTTTTAAATTTTATTTATTTATCTTTTTTGGGGGGGTGGGGTGGGGAGGGAGGGGGATAGGCAGACCATTTCTATTGGTCTTTCATTTCTCTGTTTTCATCCATCTTTGTTCTCTGGCTCCTGTGGGCCTCCCATCGCAGTGGCCTCTGTTGTCGCAGAGCACCGGCTCTGGGCGCACGTGCGCCAGAGCTCTGGCTCGGCAATTGGACACATCGGTCCAGCCTCTCCACGGCACGTGGGATCTCCCCAGGCCAGGGATTGAACCGGCGCCCCTTGCAGTGCAAGGCGATGTCCTTACCCACTGGACCACCAGGGGAAGCCCTTCTCTCTCTTTTTTTAACTTTTATTTTACTTTTAATTTTTACAGAGTTTTGTTGTTTACAGATATGCATGTTCCCAGATTAGTACACAATGACTTCTTTTTTAAAAAAACTTTTATTTTGCTTTTAACTTTTACAGAGTTTTGTTGTTTACAGATACGTATGTTCCCAGATTATCCAATGACGTCTTGAATATCATTTTCTTTTCCCATTCTTTTTACTTGGCTTGTTGTCTGTATTCTCAGATATTCATCGAAAGCGTTATTTTAAAGTTACAATATTTTAACCATTGCTCACGTAGGCTGTAGTTCTAATACAAGTAATCAGTAAGCAGGACTTAGAGTGAATAAGATGCTCTAACAGCTGACAGTTGTCCACGCAGATACCAGCATAGCCTTGCCTGGCAACCTGGCTTTTGGGTCATAAGACCTGAAATAAGGATATTCTCTGCACGTTATGTGAACTTCTAAATCCATCTCAGCATAGTTTCCATTTCACCTCAGTCAATGTTCTGAAAGGTCCAAGAGTTTTTGCAAGCCTTGACATCTGGTTATGGAGTTAGAAGGTGAGCACTCGTCTGTCCGGTGGTCCCAGAGATACTGGAGGTCCTGGGGCCTTTGCAAAGGCGGAAGCAACAGGGTTTAGCACCACCGGCAGAAAAGGATCCAGGCCAGCCTGGGAGGGAGTCGGGCTGGAGAAACCAGCTTGGGGGCCTCCGCAGAGCTGGCCTCTGGGGGAAATGGAGCCCATTCCTGGCAGGGGGAGGAGCCCAGAGGGAGGACAGGTGACCAGGGCTGTGTGAGGGAAGATCCAGGGAGAGGCCAGGAGGAGAAGAAGGGGCACCCTCGGGCGAGAAAGAACACTCCAGCACCTGGAAACCCCCCCTTTCCGGAAGCAGAGACAAGGAGACATTGCCAGGAGAGGGTCAGGGCGGGGGCTTGGTGGGGGCGGGCTGGGCTTCACCATAGATCACATCTTCTGCATAACCCCTTCTTTCCTTTCTTTGCAACCTCCTGCTCCCTGCCCCTCCTCACACTGGGGACCGGCCACAGGGAGGGATGGGTGGCCGGAATGTGTGGACATGCGAATGTGGCAGCGTTCTCCAGAGCCCGGATGGAAAAAAAATCTGAAAGTCCTTGGCTGGGACAACTAACAAGTCCTGACTTGCCATTATTTGGGGTCCAGGTTTCAGGGGCTTCATCTTCAACTGCATTGTCTTCTTTCATTGGGTTGTGTTGCCTTTCTTTTTAATTCCTTTATTTTAATTGGAGGATGGCTACAGTACCGTATTGTGATGGGTTTTGGATACACCAACGTGAATCGGCCGTAGGCATACGTGGGTCCCCTCCCTCCTGTACCCCCTCCCACCTCTGCCCCACCCGTCCTCCAAGGCTGTCCCAGTTCTAATACAAGTAATCAGTAAGCAGGACTTAGAGTGAATAAGATGCTCTAACAGCTGACAGTTGTCCACGCAGATACCAGCATAGCCTTGCCTGGCAACCTGGCTTTTGGGTCATAAGACCTGAAATAAGGATATTCTCTGCACGTTATGTGAACTTCTAAATCCATCTCAGCATAGTTTCCATTTCACCTCAGTCAATGTTCTGAAAGGTCCAAGAGTTTTGCAAGCCTTGACATCTGGTTATGGAGTTAGAAGGTGAGCACTCGTCTGTCCGGTGGTCCCAGAGATACTGGAGGTCCTGGGGCCTTTGCAAAGGCGGAAGCAACAGGGTTTAGCACCACCGGCAGAAAAGGATCCAGGCCAGCCTGGGAGGGAGTCGGGCTGGAGAAACCAGCTTGGGGGCCTCCGCAGAGCTGGCCTCTGGGGGAAATGGAGCCCATTCCTGGCAGGGGGAGGAGCCCAGAGGGAGGACAGGTGACCAGGGCTGTGTGAGGGAAGATCCAGGGAGAGGCCAGGAGGAGAAGAAGGGGCACCCTCGGGCGAGAAAGAACACTCCAGCACCTGGAAACCCCCCCTTTCCGGAAGCAGAGACAAGGAGACATTGCCAGGAGAGGGTCAGGGCGGGGGCTTGGTGGGGGGCGGGCTGGGCTTCACCATAGATCACATCTTCTGCATAACCCCTTCTTTCCTTTCTTTGCAACCTCCTGCTCCCTGCCCCTCCTCACACTGGGGACCGGCCACAGGGAGGGATGGGTGGCCGGAATGTGTGGACATGCGAATGTGGCAGCGTTCTCCAGAGCCCGGATGGAAAAAAAATCTGAAAGTCCTTGGCTGGGACAACTAACAAGTCCTGACTTGCCATTATTTGGGGTCCAGGTTTCAGGGGCTTCATCTTCAACTGCATTGTCTTCTTTCATTGGGTTGTGTTGCCTTTCTTTTTAATTCCTTTATTTTAATTGGAGGATGGCTACAGTACCGTATTGTGATGGGTTTTGGATACACCAACGTGAATCGGCCGTAGGCATACGTGGGTCCCCTCCCTCCTGTACCCCCTCCCACCTCTGCCCCACCCCGTCCTCCAAGGCTGTCCCAGAGCTCTGGCTTCGGGTTCCCTGGGTCACACCTCAAGCTCCCACTGGCTGTCTGTCTTACATAGAGTAATGCATGTGTAATGCTGTAGCCTGGGCACAGGAGAGAGGCCTATTCTCTCCCACCCCTACTGTCCCGTTTCCCCTGAGAGGCACTGACAGTTGGCTCGGACCCAGAATTCCTCTTCCCAGCCATGTAACACAGGCGGTATTGGATGCCTGGGTAGACCTTGGCCCTGGCAGCCTGAACCTGGCTCTCCTTATCTTGGTCAACCTGGAAACCTCTTCTTCCACAGTGGCTTTATGAGCGTTTAATGATTCACAAGGCCCCCTGCTTAATGAAACAAGTCAAGTGATACAGAGATAGCTCATGGGGAAGCTGAGTCTCTCTCTCTCATCACTAACCCTCCTCCTGTCTCATCTCCCTCTTCCCCAGGAGAAGAAAACACCTGTGTTTCATTTCCTCATCACTTTAGTTATTCATTTGTTTCCTTTTTTGTGCATTCTTTTGACTAACACTAATTGAACACCTACTGGGGTACAGGCTTGGTCCAAGGTGCTGGGTACAAACTTGAGTAAGGTGCAGGGGGCTTTCATGGTGAAAGGAGACCCAAAGGAAATAAGACAATATGGGAGGCAATTGTGGGAAGTGATCAACAGGATGCTGAAACAGAGCCCAGAGGCCAGTGGGGAGCAGTTTAAACAGGGTGTGTGGAGCTGGAGCCAGAGGAACCCAGACAGAAAGGAGACAAGGTCAGCCTTGTGAGGCCCTTAGGGGAAGATCCTTCCAGGCATAAGGAAGCCAGGGGCAGCAGCCCTGAGGCAGGAAGAAAAAAGCCAGATGTGTCTGGGGAGCAAAGTGTGGGGGTGGGGAGGGCAGGGGAGTAGGTCGGGGCAGCAGTTCAGATCTTATACTAAATACAAAGCTCTGTGAGACCTCCCTACTGTCTAGTGGGTAAGACGCCATGCTTCCACCAGGGGACATGAGTTCAATGCCTGGTCCAGGACCCCGTATGCCATGTGGTGTTGCCAAAAAAAAAGACTGTGTGTGTGTGTTTTCAGGGGGGAAAAGAGGTGAATTGAGGTGCCCCACCTTTTGTTTAATGTGTCCCTCTGAGGGCACTGAACAGAGGAGGAAGAGTGAATGCCAGAAGGTTGCTGAATTGGCCCAGGGAGAGGTGGCGTCGGAAGTGATGCTGGAGGCCCTGGGGATGGAGATTACCAGGGTGAGTTTAGAGGTCACATGGATTAGCAGGACTTGGCCATGGGTTGGGCTTCCCAGGGGGCTCACGGGTAAAGAGTCTACTTGCCAGGACGGGAGACACGGGCAACTTGAGTTCAATCCCTGGGACCTCCTAGAGTTCAGGAAGATCTCCTAGAGGAAGAAATGGCAACTCACTCCAGCACTCTTGCTCGGGAAATCCCATGGACAGAGCAGCCTGGGAGGCTACTAGTCCATGGGGTTACAGAGTCAGACATGACGGGGCATGCATGGTTATAGGCTGAGTGTTAGGGAAAAGAGGAATGAAGGCAGGCCCTTGGGTTTAGGTGAAATCTCACTACCTGCTGGGTAGGCGGCGATGTCCTGTACTGAGCTGGGGAAGTCTAAGAAATTGAGCTTTGGGGGAGAACACCCCACAAAGAATTCTACTGGGAAGGTGAAACATGCAGTGACCATTACGGGTCCAAAGGCAGATGTCCAGTTAGAGGCTCCTACCTCAGTGTCCAACCCGGGAGAGCAGTAGATCTGGAGATGAGGGTCGTGTGCCCCGGGGTAGGCTGCGTGTCCTAGGAAGACAGGGATATGCACGGAGGGTGGTGGGAGGAACCCAGATCATCCAGAAGAGAGCAAGTGGGAAGAGAGCAGAAGGAGGAAGAAAACCAGGGGACAGGGTTGTCCCCACTGCAAGAGAGGAGAGCGTCTCAAGGAGGCATGTTCAGCTGTGTCACTTGCTGCCGAGTAGAGCAAGAGAAGTGCTGAAAAATACCCCTTTCTTCTTTTTCATCTTTTATCTGCACTGTGCGACGTGCAGGACCTTAGTTCCCTGACCAGGGATCGAACCTGTCACTTCCCTGCAGTGGAAGCATGGAGTCTGAAACGCTGGACAACCAGAGAAGTCCCCAAATATCCCTTTCTTCTGGCAACAGGGGGCTCATGGGTGACCTTGTCGAGAGCAGATGCCCTGGAATGCTGGGGACAGGGAATGCCAGGGGAGGAAAGCAGACAGGCGGCAGGAAGCAGAACAGAACATGCAAAAACCTCTTTGATAGGCATGTATTTATTTACATCTATTTTTCTCCACGAAGCAATAAAGAGAATGGAGGGAGATGTGACTTGCAGGAGATGTTTTGTTTTTCAAGCTGGGAGGTATCTGAGCATGCAGTTTGCTGATGGGAATGACCCAGTCGTGCTGGGCACAGTGCCGAAAGTCACAGAAGGGACACCCAATGGAAGAGAGAGGGCGTGAGCCCCCGGGCGCAGATGGAAGGTTGGCCTTTGAATCCGGAGGCAGACTGTGGCTGACCACGGAGTCTAGAATCTTGTCTCTTGTCCTCAGCGTCCACCCAACCCCTGGAATAGTATGTGACCCCGGTAGGTGCTCGGTAAAAGGTGTGTTGGGTGGATGAATGGGGGTACCGAGGGAGGCGGGTGGGGAGGGGCTTTCTGCTTCTGTTGGCTCAGGGAAGGCTGGAGTGGGGAGGGCTGGGGGCTGGCAGAGTTGAAGCAGAGAAAGGGCACAAGAGAGGGGTCCGCCTCGCTTTACTGTGAAGATGCTGTGAGAACTTATTCCTTGTGCACTTGACAATGTTAAACGAATGATGCCCACCTTGCCCACCGCCAAACTGCCATTCCACCTCTGTCATCACCTCGGTTTCCAAATACGCTCCTCCGTGCTGCGGAAAAGGAGAAAGTCAAGAGATCCCTGGAATAACAGGCAAGTTGGCCTCGGAATACAAAAGGACGCAGGGCAAAGGCTGACAGAGTTCTGTCACGAGAGTGCACTGGTCATAACAAACACCCTCTTCCAACAACACCAGAGACGACGCTACACGTGGACATCACCAGGTGGTCAATACCCAAATCAGATTGATTATATTCTTTGTAGCCGAAAATGGAGAAGCTGTATACAGTCGGCCAAAACATGACCTGGAGCTGACTGTCGCTCAGATCATTAACTCCTCACTGCAAAATTCAGGCTTCTAAATTGGGAGAAGGTAGATAAAAACAAAAAAAAAGGGAACTTTCTTCTGGCAACAGGGGGCTCATGGGTGACCTTGTCGAGAGCAGATGCCCTGGAATGCTGGGGACAGGGAATGCCAGGGGAGGAAAGCAGACAGGCGGCAGGAAGCAGAACAGAACATGCAAAAACCTCTTTGATAGGCATGTATTTATTTACATCTATTTTTCTCCACGAAGCAATAAAGAGAATGGAGGGAGATGTGACTTGCAGGAGATGTTTTGTTTTTCAAGCTGGGAGGTATCTGAGCATGCAGTTTGCTGATGGGAATGACCCAGTCGTGCTGGGCACAGTGCCGAAAGTCACAGAAGGGACACCCAATGGAAGAGAGAGGGCGTGAGCCCCCGGGCGCAGATGGAAGGTTGGCCTTTGAATCCGGAGGCAGACTGTGGCTGACCACGGAGTCTAGAATCTTGTCTCTTGTCCTCAGCGTCCACCCAACCCCTGGAATAGTATGTGACCCCGGTAGGTGCTCGGTAAAAGGTGTGTTGGGTGGATGAATGGGGGTACCGAGGGAGGCGGGTGGGGAGGGGCTTTCTGCTTCTGTTGGCTCAGGGAAGGCTGGAGTGGGGAGGGCTGGGGGCTGGCAGAGTTGAAGCAGAGAAAGGGCACAAGAGAGGGGTCCGCCTCGCTTTACTGTGAAGATGCTGTGAGAACTTATTCCTTGTGCACTTGACAATGTTAAACGAATGATGCCCACCTTGCCCACCGCCAAACTGCCATTCCACCTCTGTCATCACCTCGGTTTCCAAATACGCTCCTCCGTGCTGCGGAAAAGGAGAAAGTCAAGAGATCCCTGGAATAACAGGCAAGTTGGCCTCGGAATACAAAAGGACGCAGGGCAAAGGCTGACAGAGTTCTGTCACGAGAGTGCACTGGTCATAACAAACACCCTCTTCCAACAACACCAGAGACGACGCTACACGTGGACATCACCAGGTGGTCAATACCCAAATCAGATTGATTATATTCTTTGTAGCCGAAAATGGAGAAGCTGTATACAGTCGGCCAAAACATGACCTGGAGCTGACTGTCGCTCAGATCATTAACTCCTCACTGCAAAATTCAGGCTTCTAAATTGGAGAAGGTAGATAAAAACCTAGGCTATTCAGATATGATCTAAGTCAAATCCCTTATGATTATACAGTGGAAGTGGAAGTGATTGAATAGATTCAAGGGATTAGATCTGGTAGACAGAATGCCTGAAGAATTATGGACAGATGTTTGTAACCTTATGTCAGAGGCAGTGACCAAAACTGTCCCAAAGAAAAAGATACGCAAGTCGGCAAAGTGGTTGGCTGAGGAGGCTTTATAAATAGGTGTGGAAAGAAGAGAAGCCACAGGCAAGGGAGAAAGGGAAAGAGACAGCCAGCTGAGTGCAGAGTTCCAGAGACTAAATGGCAAGGAGAGATAAGAAGGCCTTAGTCAATGAACGATGCAAGTAGACAAAACAACAGAATGGAAAAAGGCTGGAGATCTGTTTAAGAAAATTGGAAATAGCCAGGGAACATTTCATGCAAAGATGGGACAATAAAGGACAGAAATGGCAAGGACGTGAGAGAGGCAAAAGATATTAAGAAGAGGTGGCAAGAATACACAGAAGAATTATACAAAAGAAGGCCTACTGACCGGATAACCGTGAGGGTGGTCACTCACCTAGGGCCAGACATCCTCGAGTGGGAAGTCAGGTGGCCTTAGGAAGCATCGCTATGCACAAAGCTAGTGGAGGTGATGGGATTCCAGCCGAGCTATTTCAAACCCTGAAAGATGATGCTGTTAAAGAACCGCACTCCATGTGCCAGCAATTTGGAAAACTCAGCAGTGGACACAGGACTGGAAAAGGTCAGTTTTCATTCCAATCCCAAAGAAGGGCAACACCAAAGAATGTTCAAAGTACTGGACAATTTGGCTCACTTCACACGCTAATAAAGTTATGCACAAAATCCCTCAAGCTAGGATTTAGCAGTATGTGAACCAAGTACTTCCAGATATATAAGCTGAGTTTAGAAAAGGTAGGGGAACCAGAGGTCAAATTGCCAACATTCATTTGATCATAGAGAAAAGAAGGGAATTTCAGAATTCTGCTTCTTCATTGGCTATGCTCAAACCTTTGACTGTGTGGATCACAACAAACTGGAAAATTCTTAAAGAGACGTGAATACAAGACTATCTTACCTGTTTCCTGAGAAACCTGTATGCAAGTCTCAAGAAGCCACACTTACAACCTCTCATGGAACACCTGACTGGTTCCAAACTGGGAAAGGAGTACGATAAGGCTGTATGTTGTCACCATGTTCATTTAACTTCTATGCGGAGAACATAGGCGAAATGCTGATCTGGATGAATCAAGAGCTGGAATGAAGATTGACGAGAGAAATATCCACAAGCTCAGGTAAGCCGATGACAACCCCCTTATGGCAAACAGCAAAGCGGAACCAAAGAGCCTCTTGATGAAAGTGAAAGAGAGAGTAAAAAAGCTGGCCTAAAACTCAGCAGTCTATGTATGGCCGTGCCCCTCACTGTTCACCTGAAACTATCACAAAATTGTTAATTGGCTATTCTCCAATAAAAATGTCTTTGATGTAAAAAGGAAAAAAAACCCTCAACATTCAGAAAACTAAGATCATGGCATGTGGTCTCATCACTTCATAGCAAATAGAAGGGGAAAAAGTGAAAGCAGTGACAGATTTTTATTTTCTTGGCTACAAAATCACTGTGGACCGTGAGTGTCGCCATGGAATAAAAAGACACTTACTCCTTGGAAGGAAAGCTATGACAAACCTAGACAGATTGTGAAACAGTGGAGATACCACTTTGCCACCAAAGGTCTGTGTTGTCAGCACCATGGTTTTTCCAGTAGTCATGTGAGAGTTGGACCATCAAGCAGGCTGAGTGCCAAAGAATTGATGCTTTTGACCTGTGGTGTTGGACAAGACTCTTGAGAGTTCCTTGGACAGCAAGGAGATCAAACCAGTCAATCCCAAAGGAAACCAACCCTGAGTATTCATTGGAAGGACTGATGCTGAAGCAGGTGCTCCAATATTTTAACCACCTTATGTGAAGAGCTGACATTGGGACAGATCCTGACGCTGGGAAAGCTGGACGGCTAAAGGAGAAAAGGGCGGCAGAGGACGAGATGGTGAGATGGCGTCACTGACTCAATGGACGTGAATCGGAGCAGACTCTGGGAGAGAGTGAGGGACAGGGTGGCCTGGTGGGCTGCAGTGCATGGGGTCGCAAAGAGTTGGACACAACTCAGTGACTGAACAACATTGACTTTGAGACCCCGCTGTCCTCCGTCCACTCTGAGGCCCGTCTGCCTGCCTGCCCCTCCCTCTGGGCATCGCTGGCCCTGGCCCACCCCCCCCACCCCTCTCCGCAGGTCCTCCTCGCTGAGTCGGGTCCTGCTCGGGCTGCAGCCCTCACCGGCGGCCCCTCCCAGACTCCGGGGAAGACCCTCCTTGCCGAGGTCCCTCCTGCCTCCTCCGTGTCTGAGCAGCTGCGCTCGCTTTCTGAGGGGATGCTCCGGAGTAAGAAGAGCTTGACTCCGGGTCTGGCCCTTTCACACTCAGCGACTTGGACGGGGCTTCTCCTCTGAGCCTTGCGGTCCTTTCCTGAAGCGTGGAGACAAGGGCGGTGACCGACTGTGGGGGCTGTTGTGACGGCTGTGTGTCCACGGGAAGGTCCTAGGACGTGTCTGAGATAGCTATTCCTCAACAAACGATGCTATTGTATATTTTTAAAAGAAGGGGAACTCCCTCCTTCAGTGTGTCACTCAAACCCACACATCATCCACCTGGCCTCCTACATTCTGGCTCATTCCGCGGGCAGGGGGACTCTCGAGCAGGGGCTGTCCACGAGGCCTCAGCAGAGTGGTTGGACGGAGACCCAGGACAGGGCCAGGTCTGGGGAAGGAGCAGGTGTCCAAGGCTGTCCCCGGACGGGTGGGGAGGAGCAGCCGCCAAGAGGCGGAGACCCCTTCACCCTGCCCGGGAGAGAGGGCTGCAGCCCCGGGGCAGGAGCCTGGGGAGCAGACGCGGACCACGGTGCTGGGGCCAGAGGGGTCCAGCCCGGCTCAGCGTGTCGGCCCCAGCGCTTCCTGCCTGGGATGCGTAGCTAATTTGCTCAGCTGAGCTGATGGGCCCACCTTGGGGTGTCCTATGGAACCTCAGGTACCGCATATACAACAAAGATTGGGCCTGGCGCACGGCTGAGCTCGACCAGACAACCGAGTCCCGGCCCGGACCCAAGAGGAAAACATAAACAGCACAGAGTGACTTTCAAAGAAGGAAACTCCGATGGGTTCCCCAGACACACCCAAACTGTCTCAGTTCTGACACAATCAGAGAGTGTCGACACTTCCCAAGGTTGGTATGCGGAAGGAAATTCGTCATCAATCTGCTCCCTTGGTTTTCGTTTCTGGACTCTGACCACAGCCCTCCTTGGAGTGACCCCCAAAATCCAGAGCTGTAGTCCTTCTGGGAAATGGGGGCAGCCCCGATGGACAGGTGGGTTCAAACTGGGTAAAGAGGAGCTGCCCTGGTGGTCCAGTGGGTAAGGACACCGCCTTCCAGTGCAAGGGGCGCCGGTTCGATCCCTGGCCTGGGAAGATCCCACGTGCCGCGGGGTGGCTGGACCGATGTGTCCAATTACCGAGCTGGAGCTCTGGAGCGCATGCGCCCAGAGCCGGTGCCCTGCAACGACAGAGGCCACTGCAATGGGAGGCCCGCACGGGCCAGAGGAAAAAGATGGATGAAAATGGATAAATGAAAGACCAATAGAAGTGGCCCGCCCGCACCCTCCTTCCCCAACCGCCCCCTTCCCCCCTCCAAATCTCTCTAAACTGGGCCAAGGGCCCCCACTCTGTCCTATCAAAGGGAAGGTTCCAGACAGGCCAGCCCCCATTTCCTCAGGGCCCCCACTCCAGGCGCCCATCTCCCCAGGCTCTCGTCTTAGAGTTTCACCCGTGACACAGGGACCCCGAGGTGCTTGAGAACCCTGCTCAGGCCTGGGCCCTGGCAGCCAGCCCTCCCTCCTGCTTTAGGGAGCGTAGGGTACTCTCGCAGGAGGCCCGAGCTGTGCCCTGCACGGAGCAGCCGGGCCGGCCCCCTGGAAACTGCCAGGATCATCCTCTCCAGTCCCGCAGCCACTCAGGCTGAATGGCCCTGCCCCGCACCACCCCCTACCCTCACACACACCGGGGGGAACCTTTGGTCCCAGCCTGGGCTCCCCTAGGGCATCCGGCCTTGTTCCCAGTTTTCCTGGTGGAGAAACAAGACAAAGCCTTCACCTGCGAGGGACCCAGGCTCCTCACAGGCACCTTCCTCTCTGGGATGGGTGGGGGGAGTGGAATCTAGGTCCTCCTTTCGCTTCTGAGTCCTCCCCACACTCTCCGGCAGCGTGGAGACATGTTCCCACATTTTCACTCTAGGTGCCCGAAGCAGGCATGGGAAGGGGCCGTCATGCCCCAGAATTCCCCAGGACCGCTCTTCCTGCCGTTCTCGCCTTGTGGAGAACTGCGCACCGTCATCTCATCCCGTTGGTGGTGTTGGACGCTACTTTTGGACTCAGATGTTCATCACTAGGTTCTGTTGATGCCTTTGCCACCAGGTCCCCCCTGGCCTTCAGGAGACGGTGAGGGGCAGCCTGAACCCTGGGCCCCTGACAACTTAGGGTGGGTAAGGACACCGCCTTCAGTGCAAGCGCGGTTTGATGGCCTGGGAAGATCCCACGTGCCGCGGGGTGGCTGGACCGATGTGTCCAATTACCGAGCTGGAGCTCTGGAGCGCATGCGCCCAGAGCCGGTGCCCTGCAACGACAGAGGCCACTGCAATGGGAGGCCCGCACGGGCCAGAGGAAAAAGATGGATGAAAATGGATAAATGAAAGACCAATAGAAGTGGCCCGCCCGCACCCTCCTTCCCCAACCGCCCCCTTCCCCCCTCCAAATCTCTCTAAACTGGGCCAAGGGCCCCCACTCTGTCCTATCAAAGGGAAGGTTCCAGACAGGCCAGCCCCCATTTCCTCAGGGCCCCCACTCCAGGCGCCCATCTCCCCAGGCTCTCGTCTTAGAGTTTCACCCGTGACACAGGGACCCCGAGGTGCTTGAGAACCCTGCTCAGGCCTGGGCCCTGGCAGCCAGCCCTCCCTCCTGCTTTAGGGAGCGTAGGGTACTCTCGCAGGAGGCCCGAGCTGTGCCCTGCACGGAGCAGCCGGGCCGGCCCCCTGGAAACTGCCAGGATCATCCTCTCCAGTCCCGCAGCCACTCAGGCTGAATGGCCCTGCCCCGCACCACCCCCTACCCTCACACACACCGGGGGGAACCTTTGGTCCCAGCCTGGGCTCCCCTAGGGCATCCGGCCTTGTTCCCAGTTTTCCTGGTGGAGAAACAAGACAAAGCCTTCACCTGCGAGGGACCCAGGCTCCTCACAGGCACCTTCCTCTCTGGGATGGGTGGGGGGAGTGGAATCTAGGTCCTCCTTTCGCTTCTGAGTCCTCCCCACACTCTCCGGCAGCGTGGAGACATGTTCCCACATTTTCACTCTAGGTGCCCGAAGCAGGCATGGGAAGGGGCCGTCATGCCCCAGAATTCCCCAGGACCGCTCTTCCTGCCGTTCTCGCCTTGTGGAGAACTGCGCACCGTCATCTCATCCCGTTGGTGGTGTTGGACGCTACTTTTGGACTCAGATGTTCATCACTAGGTTCTGTTGATGCCTTTGCCACCAGGTCCCCCCTGGCCTTCAGGAGACGGTGAGGGGCAGCCCTGAACCCTGGGCCCCTACTGCCCTGAGGGCCTTGGGCTCCAGGGAGATCTCATGGGAGGGTACTGGGCAACAGGGTGAGAAGAGAGGGGTGAGGCCGACCCAGACTTGAGTTAGCAGCTCTGTATCCTCCTGCCCCTTCTCTCTGTGACTTGGGTGACTCAAGACTTAAACACTGTCTCCTGTGACCTCCCTCTAACCTTCACCAAACACGGACTCTCTTAGCTGCCTGTGCTGTGCTGGCTGGTCACTGGGACATGGACGCCTCCAGCTGTGGGGCCAGGTTGCTGGCCGGCTCGTCTGCATTGGAGAGGGACAGCCAGGCGTCAGTCGGGAGCAGAAGGTCCGGGGGGACTGACCAGGCTGGGGCATGGGGCGTGAGGAGGGAGAAGGTGTTGGAGAACATTCTGGAAGAAGAGACTTCAGAGTTACTGGATAAGTAGCTGGACTGGCGAGGAGAGCACCCCTGGGGATGTGGGAGCCACATGCTCTCCCTGCGATGGAGCCTCTTCTTTGGTCCCCCCACAAGACACTCCAGCACAGCCTTAGAGGCAAGGGTGCTGGGCTGAGCTCAGAGAGAGGCTGGGCCTCTGGCTGTGGGAGCCACCTGGGCAGGGCTGGGGCAGACCTGTGGGCTCAGTCCTCTGAGGTTCCCCAGGGCACAGGGGCTTAGCAGCAGGAGCCCCAGCCTCCTCGGGTCCCCCTCTGTCCTCGGCCCTGGGCTTCACGCACCAGAGACCTTTGCTCAGAAACCTACGGGGGCGAAGGTGGGGGCCCCAGAAGCACTTGGTGGGTTGAGTGATGGGAGAAGACACCGGCGTGCTTGGCCTGAGTCAGGACCACATTTCCCCTCGAGAAGGTGAGAACCGGTGTTGGGGAGCTTCTCGGGGACCCAGCCTGGTCTCTGCACCCCCCAGCCTCATAGAGGCGCCACCTCCTGCTCAGAGGCCTGGAGACCCTGGGCGTGTGGGCCTGCTCATGGCTCAGCCGCTGGCCCAGGAAGTGCGGGCGCTGCTCAGGGCACCCCACCTCCCAGCTCCATTCTCATCCCGTTGGTGGTGTTGGACGCTACTTTTGGACTCAGATGTTCATCACTAGGTTCTGTTGATGCCTTTGCCACCAGGTCCCCCCTGGCCTTCAGGAGACGGTGAGGGGCAGCCCTGAACCCTGGGCCCCTACTGCCCTGAGGGCCTTGGGCTCCAGGGAGATCTCATGGGAGGGTACTGGGCAACAGGGTGAGAAGAGAGGGGTGAGGCCGACCCAGACTTGAGTTAGCAGCTCTGTATCCTCCTGCCCCTTCTCTCTGTGACTTGGGTGACTCAAGACTTAAACACTGTCTCCTGTGACCTCCCTCTAACCTTCACCAAACACGGACTCTCTTAGCTGCCTGTGCTGTGCTGGCTGGTCACTGGGACATGGACGCCTCCAGCTGTGGGGCCAGGTTGCTGGCCGGCTCGTCTGCATTGGAGAGGGACAGCCAGGCGTCAGTCGGGAGCAGAAGGTCCGGGGGGACTGACCAGGCTGGGGCATGGGGCGTGAGGAGGGAGAAGGTGTTGGAGAACATTCTGGAAGAAGAGACTTCAGAGTTACTGGATAAGTAGCTGGACTGGCGAGGAGAGCACCCCTGGGGATGTGGGAGCCACATGCTCTCCCTGCGATGGAGCCTCTTCTTTGGTCCCCCCACAAGACACTCCAGCACAGCCTTAGAGGCAAGGGTGCTGGGCTGAGCTCAGAGAGAGGCTGGGCCTCTGGCTGTGGGAGCCACCTGGGCAGGGCTGGGGCAGACCTGTGGGCTCAGTCCTCTGAGGTTCCCCAGGGCACAGGGGCTTAGCAGCAGGAGCCCCAGCCTCCTCGGGTCCCCCTCTGTCCTCGGCCCTGGGCTTCACGCACCAGAGACCTTTGCTCAGAAACCTACGGGGGCGAAGGTGGGGGCCCCAGAAGCACTTGGTGGGTTGAGTGATGGGAGAAGACACCGGCGTGCTTGGCCTGAGTCAGGACCACATTTCCCCTCGAGAAGGTGAGAACCGGTGTTGGGGAGCTTCTCGGGGACCCAGCCTGGTCTCTGCACCCCCCAGCCTCATAGAGGCGCCACCTCCTGCTCAGAGGCCTGGAGACCCTGGGCGTGTGGGCCTGCTCATGGCTCAGCCGCTGGCCCAGGAAGTGCGGGCGCTGCTCAGGGCACCCCACCTCCCAGCTCCATTCTCACCCAGAAACACCCGCCACAAAAATGGGGGCTGTGCCACCACCCTAAGGACAGCGTCGGCTCTCCAGGGGACCAGGTCTGGGGGACAGGGGGGATGGAGAGGGGTAGAGGTCATCGGGGGAGGGGGTTGGAGGGCACACTCCATGAGGAGGAGCGACTCCCCCGAGAAGGAGGGGACACTGTGCTAAGTTTCCACCCTGAGGATGTGGGTGAGCAGCCTGGTTCTCGGGGCCGGTGCTCGGACTGGAACTCAGGGGACAGCCAGGTGTCCTGGAAGGGGGTGCTGGGCCAGGACAGGGAGGTCTGAGAGGAGCGGGATAGGGAGTCCGTGGGACAGAGGGGCATCCCAGGGGCCAGCTAGGGACTGGAATACACGGTCCCCACCTTCCTCTGGCCTGGAGGGGATCGGGAAGAGCATGGGTGGCCAGGCCTCTGAGGCAGGTGTGTGTCCCGCATCCAGCGGTCCCTGTGCCATCCTAGCCAAGCCTGGTCCCTCATCTGTCCCCTCACTGCCTGCTTGGCTGACCTCTGTTGCCAAGATGATCACAGGCTCCCAGACCTCACGGGCCCAGGTCAGTCTTAGTGGCACCCAGGTAGGGCCTTTGTCAGAACAGGGAAATGGAAACCTAAGCTTGCCCATGAGGGTGTGATATCTGGGCAGAGAAGTTCATGAGTGGGGCAGACCTGTGGGCTCAGTCCTCTGAGGTTCCCCAGGGCACAGGGGCTTAGCAGCAGGAGCCCCAGCCTCCTCGGGTCCCCCTCTGTCCTCGGCCCTGGGCTTCACGCACCAGAGACCTTTGCTCAGAAACCTACGGGGGCGAAGGTGGGGGCCCCAGAAGCACTTGGTGGGTTGAGTGATGGGAGAAGACACCGGCGTGCTTGGCCTGAGTCAGGACCACATTTCCCCTCGAGAAGGTGAGAACCGGTGTTGGGGAGCTTCTCGGGGACCCAGCCTGGTCTCTGCACCCCCCAGCCTCATAGAGGCGCCACCTCCTGCTCAGAGGCCTGGAGACCCTGGGCGTGTGGGCCTGCTCATGGCTCAGCCGCTGGCCCAGGAAGTGCGGGCGCTGCTCAGGGCACCCCACCTCCCAGCTCCATTCTCACCCAGAAACACCCGCCACAAAAATGGGGGCTGTGCCACCACCCTAAGGACAGCGTCGGCTCTCCAGGGGACCAGGTCTGGGGGACAGGGGGGATGGAGAGGGGTAGAGGTCATCGGGGGAGGGGGTTGGAGGGCACACTCCATGAGGAGGAGCGACTCCCCCGAGAAGGAGGGGACACTGTGCTAAGTTTCCACCCTGAGGATGTGGGTGAGCAGCCTGGTTCTCGGGGCCGGTGCTCGGACTGGAACTCAGGGGACAGCCAGGTGTCCTGGAAGGGGGTGCTGGGCCAGGACAGGGAGGTCTGAGAGGAGCGGGATAGGGAGTCCGTGGGACAGAGGGGCATCCCAGGGGCCAGCTAGGGACTGGAATACACGGTCCCCACCTTCCTCTGGCCTGGAGGGGATCGGGAAGAGCATGGGTGGCCAGGCCTCTGAGGCAGGTGTGTGTCCCGCATCCAGCGGTCCCTGTGCCATCCTAGCCAAGCCTGGTCCCTCATCTGTCCCCTCACTGCCTGCTTGGCTGACCTCTGTTGCCAAGATGATCACAGGCTCCCAGACCTCACGGGCCCAGGTCAGTCTTAGTGGCACCCAGGTAGGGCCTTTGTCAGAACAGGGAAATGGAAACCTAAGCTTGCCCATGAGGGTGTGATATCTGGGCAGAGAAGTTCATGAGTGGCACGAGCAGCCCAAGTTCAGAAAGAGGTGAGGCCCAACTCTGCTGACTCAGTGGCTTCCAGGCGCTCTGACGGTATATAAGGCTCCTGGTGCTTGAAGAGCTTCAAGGTGTTCACGGGCTGTGATTGAACACAGAACCAGAGGACCTGGAGCAGAGACAGTGAAGACGCTGACCCATGGAGGCCAGGTACAACACCGCAGGGGAGCCCAGACAGGGGCAGGATGGCGAGGAGAGGCCGTAACTCAGTCGGACTCCAGATAGAGGGACGGGTCCTCGTCGAGGCTCTGAGCACCCTTCCCTGCACATGGGGGGAGACCCTGACTTCCCCAGTATCCCCCATCGAGGGTCAGAAAGGCAGGCCTGGTGGCTCCAACAGAGAGGTAGAGTGTAGGGAGAGGGTGTGGGCGAGAGGGGAGTGCTGGAGGATCCCAGAAGGAGCCCGAAGTCTTTGGGTCTCTGCCATCCTTGTCCGCAGATACCCGCTGGATGAATACACTTTCAACAAGAGCTTCAACAATCGACCATGGCGTCCTATGACATATCTGTGCTACATGGTGGAGAGGCTGGATGGGGGCACCGGGGTCCCTCTGGAGAAGTACAAGGGCTCTGTGCATAACAAGGTGACCGACGCGGCCTGCCTGCAGCAGCAAGGACTCCTGTGGTGGTGGGACATTCGGGGTAGAGGGTGGTCCGTTGCCCACGGGGAGTCCCATGAGCTCTTTCGGGTCCCCGTAGCTGCTGCTGCTGCTCTGCCTGAAATCAGGTGGGCACCCTGTCTGTGGGATTGACACGTCAAAAGCTAGTCACAGCCACCCAGGGCCTGGCACCTCCAACGTCCCCCTGGGCTCCACGGCTTGGCTGCTCCTCTCCTGCTCTGCCTCTAGGGAGGGGGTGGGAAAGAGGGAAAGGCACATGGACAAAGGCCCGGGTTCTTGCCTGGATTCTGCCCAGTCTGGGCTCTGGCCAGAACGCCCGACCCCTCTCCGTCCCCACGGGTCAAGGAGGGGCTGGAGAGCAGGGTGAATCGCTCCAGGGAGGGGCCGCCCACGTCCACGGCAGGAGGCCAGGGTTGGAGCTCCCTTGGCCTCCTGCCTCCCACCTCAGCTCTCTGCACCTCCTCCTGGCATGGCAGGAGGCTGTGAGGCTCCTGAAGGCCCTACCTCGGGCATAAAAGAAGAGCGACTCCAGACACACTTAGACATCAAGATGAGTCATATTGAAATGCAATAGTTAGGAAAAAAATGAACACAATTCTAGATGCTTGAAACATCACCAACTGCATGAAGACAGATCAGTTTCCGAGCTGTGCGGAGTCCTAGGGATGCTGGGTCTCTCATAATTTTGTGTTACTTCAGATCATGTCAGTCCTGCATTGAAATTGCCTTCACTTGGTGCTGAGGTTTGGCACCCCTCTAAGTTTGCGCCAGAGGCCAGGGATTCACCCACTGGCCCCGTCCTCCCCGCTAGCCCGTACACAGCAAGACAGGACACACGTTTTCCTCTTCTATTTTGGGTGCCGACCAACTGACACAGTTTGCGCATGCGGAGTCACACTTCCTGGAACAGGTGGCTTCTTGGAATCTGGACCGCAAGTTGTGCTACAGGCTCACCTGTTTCCTCTCCTGGACCCCCTGTGGTGCCTGTGCTCAGAAACTGGCTGATTTCTTGGTGAAGAACAGCCACTTGCGCCTGCACATCTTCGCCTCCCGCATCTATACCAATCCTCGTTTTGGGGATTATAAGACGGGGCTGCGCACGCTGCAGGCGGCTGGGGCCCGAATCGCCATCATGACCTATGAGGGTCAGTGTGGGTCCCCTAGGATGGGGCAGCGGGAGGGAGAGGCCTGTGGGAAACTGCTAGAAAGGGGTGGGCAGGGTGGGAATCCCTGGTACAGAGGCGTTTGTGTGCTGCCTGAGAGGGGACGCTAGACTCTGGAAAGAGCCTCTGGGGAGAGAGAGTTGAGGGGAGCAGAGGTGGTTTGGGGAGGAGAGAGTGGAGTGGGTGGATATGCAGGAAGGACTAGGGCACTTCCAGAAAGCGGGCCAACTGGGTTGCCTCCAATTCCAGTAGCAAGAGAGTTTGAGAGAGAGGAGGCAGCAAAGTGATGGCGGGGAACGTCCGTCCCCAGGCTGGGGCTCACTTTTCTCTCCCCTGTTCCATTTCAGACTTTGAGTACTGCTGGAGGACCTTTGTGGACCACCAGGGAAGATACTTTCAGCCCTGGCAGGGGCTGGAGCTGAACAGTCAACAGATCCATGAGGAACTGCAGGCCATTCTCCAGGTGAGGGTCCCTCCCTGCTGCTTCCTTGGACCTCCTCCTTCCTCCACTCTTCTCTCCCTGAGCCTTGATTTGGTTTTGTCGCACTGGGTCTTCATTGTGGCCTTCAGGGGCTAGTTGCTGTGTATGAGCTTCTCTTGTTGCAGAGCAAGGTCTCAGATGGCCAGGGATTGGCTGGGTCTCTCATAATTTTGTGTTACTTCAGATCATGTCAGTCCTGCATTGAAATTGCCTTCACTTGGTGCTGAGGTTTGGCACCCCTCTAAGTTTGCGCCAGAGGCCAGGGATTCACCCACTGGCCCCGTCCTCCCCGCTAGCCCGTACACAGCAAGACAGGACACACGTTTTCCTCTTCTATTTTGGGTGCCGACCAACTGACACAGTTTGCGCATGCGGAGTCACACTTCCTGGAACAGGTGGCTTCTTGGAATCTGGACCGCAAGTTGTGCTACAGGCTCACCTGTTTCCTCTCCTGGACCCCCTGTGGTGCCTGTGCTCAGAAACTGGCTGATTTCTTGGTGAAGAACAGCCACTTGCGCCTGCACAGCTTCGCCTCCCGCATCTATACCAATCCTCGCTTTTGGGGATTATAAGACGGGGCTGCGCACGCTGCAGGCGGCTGGGGCCCGAATCGCCATCATGACCTATGAGGGTCAGTGTGGGTCCCCTAGGATGGGGCAGCGGGAGGGAGAGGCCTGTGGGAAACTGCTAGAAAGGGGTGGGCAGGGTGGGAATCCCTGGTACAGAGGCGTTTGTGTGCTGCCTGAGAGGGGACGCTAGACTCTGGAAAGAGCCTCTGGGGAGAGAGAGTTGAGGGGAGCAGAGGTGGTTTGGGGAGGAGAGAGTGGAGTGGGTGGATATGCAGGAAGGACTAGGGCACTTCCAGA
The DNA here is from genome assembly GCA_022376925.1 of Tragulus kanchil. Taxonomy (NCBI): domain Eukaryota; kingdom Metazoa; phylum Chordata; class Mammalia; order Artiodactyla; family Tragulidae; genus Tragulus; species Tragulus kanchil. The sequence continues at coordinate 179,236,350 of JAIOJX010000004.1, read as the reverse complement.
AAGCGGGCCAACTGGGTTGCCTCCAATTCCAGTAGCAAGAGAGTTTGAGAGAGAGGAGGCAGCAAAGTGATGGCGGGGAACGTCCGTCCCCAGGCTGGGGCTCACTTTTCTCTCCCCTGTTCCATTTCAGACTTTGAGTACTGCTGGAGGACCTTTGTGGACCACCAGGGAAGATACTTTCAGCCCTGGCAGGGGCTGGAGCTGAACAGTCAACAGATCCATGAGGAACTGCAGGCCATTCTCCAGGTGAGGGTCCCTCCCTGCTGCTTCCTTGGACCTCCTCCTTCCTCCACTCTTCTCTCCCTGAGCCTTGATTTGGTTTTGTCGCACTGGGTCTTCATTGTGGCCTTCAGGGGCTAGTTGCTGTGTATGAGCTTCTCTTGTTGCAGAGCAAGGTCTCTAGGAAAGGTGACTCAATAATTGCTGCCAGTTGGCTTTTCTCATTGCAGCGTGGGTTTAACGGCCCTGAGATACATGGGATCTCTGTTCCCAGACCAGGGATGGAATCCATGTGCCCTGCCTTGGAAAGAAGCTTCTTAACCACCAGGGGAGTTCCTCCCTTGGCTTTCCTCCTCTCCTCTGGGTGACCTGCTCCCTCCTGGGACACCTCCTCAGGTGACCTGCTCCCTCCTGGGGCATCAGCTACATTCCTCCCTTCTCTTCTCATGAGGTCCCTCCACTTTCTCACATGTTTGTGTCTCATTCCTTCCCCATCTTGGTGACATTCCCCAGACCTCCTCTCAATTTTGTTTCATTTTTCCAACTGTCTCACTCCCTGCTTCATCCTAGACTCAGCAAAACTAAGGAAGGCAGGAGGCCTCTGTTGAACAGTAGAACAAAACACCTTTCAAGAAATGTGAACATGCCCATTGCTACCAACTCCAGACGGATCCAGAGAAACCAGCGAAAGGCAAATGGCTCACAAGAAATAAGATTTTTTTTTTAAATAAAAATCCAAGTTAATTCACTTTTCATGCAAACCTATGCTGTGTTTCAAATCTACTCAGTAAGATTCTATTCAGTACTATCAGAATAGTTTTTGACTTTTGCATAAGTGAATATTTTCTTGGGGAGGAAGGGTTGGGAGGGATGAGGGCAGGCAGGCCACTTCTATTGGTCTTTCATTTATCTATTTTCATCCATCTTTGTGCTTTGGCCCGTATGGGCCTCCCACTTCAGTGGCCTCTGTTGTCGCAGAACACTGGCTCTGGGCACACGCGCTCCAGAGCTCCGGCTCGTTACTTGGACACATCAGTCCAGCTGCTCTGCGGCACGTGGGATCTTTCCAGGCCAGGGATCGAACCGGTGCCCCGTGTACTGCAAGGCGGTGTCCTTACCCACTGGACCACCAGGGAAGCCCATAAGTGAACATTTTAATTGCCTTAAATCCAAAGCCATAAAATGAAATATTGAGGCTCTCTCACCAAATTTACTTCTCTTCTCTCCCTGAGCCGTGATTTGGTTTTGTCGCACTGGGTCTTCATTGTGGCCTTCAGGGGCTAGTTGCTGTGTATGAGCTTCTCTTGTTGCAGAGCAAGGTCTCTAGGAAAGGTGACTCAATAATTGCTGCCAGTTGGCTTTTCTCATTGCAGCGTGGGTTTAACGGCCCTGAGATACATGGGATCTCTGTTCCCAGACCAGGGATGGAATCCATGTGCCCTGCCTTGGAAAGAAGCTTCTTAACCACCAGGGGAGTTCCTCCCTTGGCTTTCCTCCTCTCCTCTGGGTGACCTGCTCCCTCCTGGGACACCTCCTCAGGTGACCTGCTCCCTCCTGGGGCATCAGCTACATTCCTCCCTTCTCTTCTCATGAGGTCCCTCCACTTTCTCACATGTTTGTGTCTCATTCCTTCCCCATCTTGGTGACATTCCCCAGACCTCCTCTCAATTTTGTTTCATTTTTCCAACTGTCTCACTCCCTGCTTCATCCTAGACTCAGCAAAACTAAGGAAGGCAGGAGGCCTCTGTTGAACAGTAGAACAAAACACCTTTCAAGAAATGTGAACATGCCCATTGCTACCAACTCCAGACGGATCCAGAGAAACCAGCAAAAGGCAAATGGCTCACAAGAAATAAGATTTTTTTTTTAAATAAAAATCCAAGTTAATTCACTTTTCATGCAAACCTATGCTGTGTTTCAAATCTACTCAGTAAGATTCTATTCAGTACTATCAGAATAGTTTTTGACTTTTGCATAAGTGAATATTTTCTTGGGGAGGAAGGGTTGGGAGGGATGAGGGCAGGCAGGCCACTTCTATTGGTCTTTCATTTATCTATTTTCATCCATCTTTGTGCTTTGGCCCGTATGGGCCTCCCACTTCAGTGGCCTCTGTTGTCGCAGAACACTGGCTCTGGGCACACGCGCTCCAGAGCTCCGGCTCGTTACTTGGACACATCAGTCCAGCTGCTCTGCGGCACGTGGGATCTTTCCAGGCCAGGGATCGAACCGGTGCCCCGTGTACTGCAAGGCGGTGTCCTTACCCACTGGACCACCAGGGAAGCCCATAAGTGAACATTTTAATTGCCTTAAATCCAAAGCCATAAAATGAAATATTGAGGCTCTCTCACCAAATTTATTTTCCCTCAGTAAATGTGTCATGAACTATAAGTTGTTTATTAAAAATTCAAACATGCAGAGGCCTTTCTCTTTTGCAGCAGATCTGGTTCCTGGTGGGGTGGAAGGACGGTGGTTACACTCCTCCCTTCTGGTATAAGTAAAAGTCAGCTCAACCTTGGAGGAGGAAATCCAGGATTCTCAAATCTGCTGTCATGGCCAACCTTTCACACGGTTCGCATGAGTGTGTTTGAAATGAGAGACCACGCAATAAGAGAAGACAAAGAATGAGTGTAGACATTGGAAGAGAGCTTTCAAGTCTGCAGCTGGAGAGCTCTGGGGAGCCCTCCAGTCCCCCCCTCCACCTGCCTTTATTCTACTGCCCAGGAGAGGAAGCCACAGAGGAGTGGTCCCCCACAGACGATGAACTCGTTGCTGCGCAGTACAGAGACCCAAGCAGGACCCCTTGCAGGCACTAGATTTCTCTCTGGCCACTGACTCTGTGGGGCCTGAATTGAGCCAAGTCAGTCCCTCACGGCTGGTTGCCCTGCACAAGGGGTCCAGACAGCAAGGTCTCCCTGGTGTCTCGTCAGGGACTTCGGCTCCTATGTCAGGGGCCCATGCTGTGTCACAGCCTCACATCGCGTGACTCTAAGGGGCTTGGAGCAGAAGCACTTGGTCTGAGACCCGGAGCAATAGGAAATGAGGGACGGACAATGATGGTGGCCAAGGAGGGAAGAAGGGCTTACGTCAGGGGGGTGCTGGTGCATCCAAGGGGAGGACTGAGGGGGAGGGGCGGGGAGAGGGGAGGAGGGGAGAGGAACAGGACCGAAGCCCCGTGGTGGGAAGACAAGGGGCATAAGGAAAGGATGCTGGGCTGAAGGAGGGTGGACAGGGACAGAGCTGTCTGGAAGGACTGAAGAGTAGGATTTGCTTCACAAAAGAAGCCATGGGGTGACAAACGAATGGATCCAAAAGCTCTGGTACATATATACAATGGAATACTACACAGCTGTAAAGAGAAATGCAGAAGAATCAACCCTAATGGATCTAGAACGTATCATAAAAAGTGAAGTCAGTCAGAAAGAGAAGGACAAATACAGTATATTAACACATATATATGGAATTTAGTAGGATGGTGATGATGGCACATGCAGTGAAGTGACAGAAAGACAGACATGGACAGTGGACATATGGACATTGTGGGGAAGGAACAGTGGGTGAGAGGCGTAAAGGAAGTAGCATGAAGGCCTGTACTATCATAAGTGAAGAAAATAGCTCTAGTCATTGCTCTGTGAGAAAAGGGGATCCTTCAGGGGTGCTGTGTGATGGTCGGGAGGGGTGGGAAGGGGGGGATATACATATGACTAATCTGAGAACATACATATCTGTAAACAACAAAACTCTGTAAAAGTTAAAAGTAAAATAAAGGTTTTAAAAAAAAAAAAAAAGAAGCCATGGGGGGAGGGGAGGATGGCCCAGGCCTGGCTTGGCTGCCCAGGGATGCTGTCAGGCCACGCCCACTGTTCCTGTTCCCTCCGCTCAGCTCTCAGCACTTGTCTCCTCCAGGGCTCGGATGGCTGTGCACCTGCAGACATCACAGTTCCTTTCCGAGAGGCGCAGTACCCAAGCAGGACCCCTTGCAGGCACTAGATTTCTCTCTGGCCACTGACTCTGTGGGGCCTGAATTGAGCCAAGTCAGTCCCTCACGGCTGGTTGCCCTGCACAAGGGGTCCAGACAGCAAGGTCTCCCTGGTGTCTCGTCAGGGACTTCGGCTCCTATGTCAGGGGCCCATGCTGTGTCACAGCCTCACATCGCGTGACTCTAAGGGGCTTGGAGCAGAAGCACTTGGTCTGAGACCCGGAGCAATAGGAAATGAGGGACGGACAATGATGGTGGCCAAGGAGGGAAGAAGGGCTTACGTCAGGGGGGTGCTGGTGCATCCAAGGGGAGGACTGAGGGGGAGGGGCGGGGAGAGGGGAGGAGGGGAGAGGAACAGGACCGAAGCCCCGTGGTGGGAAGACAAGGGGCATAAGGAAAGGATGCTGGGCTGAAGGAGGGTGGACAGGGACAGAGCTGTCTGGAAGGACTGAAGAGTAGGATTTGCTTCACAAAAGAAGCCATGGGGTGACAAACGAATGGATCCAAAAGCTCTGGTACATATATACAATGGAATACTACACAGCTGTAAAGAGAAATGCAGAAGAATCAACCCTAATGGATCTAGAACGTATCATAAAAAGTGAAGTCAGTCAGAAAGAGAAGGACAAATACAGTATATTAACACATATATATGGAATTTAGTAGGATGGTGATGATGGCACATGCAGTGAAGTGACAGAAAGACAGACATGGACAGTGGACATATGGACATTGTGGGGAAGGAACAGTGGGTGAGAGGCGTAAAGGAAGTAGCATGAAGGCCTGTACTATCATAAGTGAAGAAAATAGCTCTAGTCATTGCTCTGTGAGAAAAGGGGATCCTTCAGGGGTGCTGTGTGATGGTCGGGAGGGGTGGGAAGGGGGGGATATACATATGACTAATCTGAGAACATACATATCTGTAAACAACAAAACTCTGTAAAAGTTAAAAGTAAAATAAAGGTTTTAAAAAAAAAAAAAAAGAAGCCATGGGGGGAGGGGAGGATGGCCCAGGCCTGGCTTGGCTGCCCAGGGATGCTGTCAGGCCACGCCCACTGTTCCTGTTCCCTCCGCTCAGCTCTCAGCACTTGTCTCCTCCAGGGCTCGGATGGCTGTGCACCTGCAGACATCACAGTTCCTTTCAGAGAGGAAGAAAGAGGATGGGAGAAACTCCAGAACTCCAGAGCTCGGACATCCTTTCAATGGATACCAGCAGTGTCCTACTGTGCGAGGAGGCCGCTGGGAAAGCCCCTGGCTGTCACTTGACCCAGCGTGGGCCACAGCAGGAACAAGACAGGCTCTTGGTCTCCTCACCGGTCACATATGGAGGATGATAGTGACTGGCTAAGGGCCCTTGTGCATTGAACGTCAAGGACTCGGACGATGTTGACACACTTGTCCTTCAACGGATGATGACGATATTATTAAAAAGGAGGAGACATCACCCATCGAGTCAACTAATCCGCAAACCATCCATCAGTCCTCCAGCCGGTTCTGGCTCACATGCAGCCGGGCGCCAGGGAAGACGACGGGCAGCCTTCGGGGCCTCGGCAGCAGAGCTGTTCCAGCCAAGACACTGGCCGGGCCTGCTCCCCTCCCCTGAACCCCTCCTCTCTGGGGGGTTGATGGGGCCTCATCTCCTCTCTCCTGGGGTTGCCTCCGCTGACCCCTGGGGCTGCTCCTGCCCGCCTGACCCTGGGCCTGGCCTCTTCCCAGCCCTTCTCCGGGGATGCCCCGTGTCCGCCCCTCCCCCCCACTGCAGGCATGTCAGAGTCTGCAGTCCCCAGAGACGGTGGAGTCACACCCACCAGAGGGAGGCTGGACTGAGAGGAGACCCCTCTCACTTGTCTTTAGCACCTACCTTCGGTTGCAAAAGCACCACGTCTCCCAGGCTTGACCGAGCCATTTTCACACCCGAGCTCATTCTGGCTTGACCAGATCTCGGGAATTACTGCTTGGCCCCATTTTGCTACGAGGCAAAGTCCTCTTTCCTTCTTCCCCAGGTCTCACAGGTAGGACGTGGTGGAGCCCAGATTCATAGCTGGGTCGCTGCCAGTCCCTAGCCAACCCAGAGAGACCTGCCTAAGGACTGTGAGTGATATTATGATGCGCACCGAGGGGCCAGAGAAGGCCGCACGAGGAGCCAGGGTTTCTAGCCCAGAGGCCTGTAGTTGGCCAGTCAGACCCAGGAGCATGTGTGGGAGGCAGATGCTTTACCACGGAGCCACAGGGAAGCCCGGGCTGCTCTTTGTCAGGAGCGCCTATTCTGGTCCCAGCCTTGCGTGGGCCGAGTGGGCCCTGCATCCTCGCTGGGGGCCTGTTGGTCCCATTCTTTCCTCCCATGAGCTCTCCTGGGCCACTCTGCCCTGTCCTCGTGGTGGTTTCTGGCGTCCTCCAAACAAGATGCAAGTGTGCCTCTTCCCTGGTTGTAGAGGATCAAAAGGGGGACGTCCTTCGAACGTGGCACTAAGAGAATTTTCTTTGAGATGCCTGTGTCATTGCGACACTGTGGAAGGCAGGGCACCTCTGCTTGCACATTTAGCGACACGTATTTTCATACCTTACTTTCATGCTTTTAAATGTTCCTATTGGAGTATAACTGCTTTACCTTGTTGTGTTAGTTTCTGCTGTGCCACAAAGGGAATCAGATATCTACAGACACATATCCTTTCTCTCTCGAGCCTCCTTGCACTCAGGCTATCACAGAGCTCCCTGTGTGATCAGCTGTTTTCATTAATATCATTAAACATAATCTCATTTATATTATTAAAACTAAATTTCAAAGTTAAAGAAAGGAAAGAACAGTGTCAGAGCAGCCGTACTTGAAAGGTGTCACTCAGGCCCTTGGCTGAATTCAAACCTCGGGTGAGGTTTCATATTATCCTGATTTCTAGTGAGATCAAGTGTCTTTTCATATTTTTCTGCCCCTGTATAGAAGTGTTGGGATGCCCTTATAGCTCAGCTGGTGAAGAATCTCTGTGAAATGCATGAGACCGCTGTTCGAGTCCTAGATTGGGAATGTCCTCTGGAGAGGGGAAGGCTGCCTACTCCAGCATTCTTGCCTGGAGAATCCCATGGCTTGTCCATGGGTCTCAAAGAGTTGGACACGACTGAGTGACTTTCACTTCACATAGAATTGTTGGCTACATCCTTTGGACATTTCTCTGGTAGGAAGCCTGTCTTTCCTTGTTGCATTAGAAGAATTGCTTTATATTCTGCACAGTAATCCTTTGCCAGTTGTACACATTGGAGATACTCTCTTCCAAGCTATGACGAAGCTCTTGGTTCATGAAGTCTTTCCATCAGTAGATGTTTTCATTTCTAATGTTTCCAAATGTATCCATTTTCCATGTATGTGTATGACATGATGTTAGATATCTAATTTTTTAAAAATTTTCATTTCTTGACCATGCTGCGTGGCATGCAGGATCTTAAATTCCCTGACCAGGGATCAAACCTGTGCCCTATGCAGTGGAAGTTGAGTTTTGGCCATTGCACTGCCAGAGAAATCCCAAGAAAATTCTTCTAAGACAGGGAAATAAATACTACAAGCCCTTTCATTATTTGTTTGTTCATTCATTTGGGGCCGTGCCGGTTTTTCGTCACTGCATAAGCTTTTCTCTAGTTGTGGAGGGTGGGGGCTACTCTCTAGTTGTGGTGCGAGGGCTTCTCATTGGAGTGGCTTCTCTGGTTGCAGAGCACAGGCTCGGAGGCACACGGGCTTCCGTCGTTGCCGCTCCCAGACTCTAGAGCGCATGCTCCAGAGTTGTGGCTCACGGGCTTAGCTGCTCCGAGACATGTGGGATGTATTAGCTCCTCAGAACTTACTCATTTTTTAAAAAATATTTGATGAACACGTTCTTTTTTAAATTGTGGCCTCTTTTATTGGTTATTTATTTATTTATTTGCATCCATCTTTATTCTTCAGTCTGTGTGGGACTGCCATCACTGTGGCCTCTCTCATTGCAGAGTGCCAGCTCTGGGCTCATGCACTCCAGAGCACTGGCTCGTAATTGGGCACACTGCTCCGCGGCACATGGGATCTTCCAGGCCAGGGATCGAACCAGTGCCCCTTGCACTGCAAGGCAGACTCTCTACCAACTGGACCATCAGGAAAGCCCCTTACTCATTTTTGAACTGAAAATTTGTACCTGATGACCAGCATCTCCCCATTCCCCTACCTCTGGCAGCCCCCGTTATACTTCCTGTTTCTCTGAGTCTGCCTGACTTTTTAAAAGTTTCACATATAAATGATACCATACTTTGTTGTTGTCTTTCTCTGTCTGGCTTATTTCAGGCAGCATAATGTCATCCAGCTTCATGCTTACTATCACAAATGGCAGGATTTTCTTCTTTTTATGGTTGAATAATATTTCAAGATGTGTGTGTGTGTATGTGTGTGTGTGTGGTCGGCAGTATCTTCTTTATCCACTGAGCAATTGAAGGGCACTTTGGTTGTTTCCATGTCTTGGCTATGGTGAGTAATGGCACAGTGACTGCGGAATGTATTGAAAGCTAGCTCTCTGACATACTGATTTAATTTCCTTCTGATGTATATCCAGAGGTGGGGCCCAGGACTATTGGATCCCATTATTCAATAAGGGTTTCCTACAGGACTCCGACTTTCCACACTTGTGGGGGCTGGTTAGGTGGTTGTTGTAACATGCTGTCTTCACGTCTGATGCTGAAGTCCCCAGGAAAGCAGCTGGGGAGGGAATACTACAAGCCCTTTCATTATTTGTTTGTTCATTCATTTGGGGCCGTGCCGGTTTTTCGTCACTGCATAAGCTTTTCTCTAGTTGTGGAGGGTGGGGGCTACTCTCTAGTTGTGGTGCGAGGGCTTCTCATTGGAGTGGCTTCTCTGGTTGCAGAGCACAGGCTCGGAGGCACACGGGCTTCCGTCGTTGCCGCTCCCAGACTCTAGGCGCATGCTCCAGAGTTGTGGCTCACGGGCTTAGCTGCTCCGAGACATGTGGGATGTATTAGCTCCTCAGAACTTACTCATTTTTTAAAAAATATTTGATGAACACGTTCTTTTTTAAATTGTGGCCTCTTTTATTGGTTATTTATTTATTTATTTGCATCCATCTTTATTCTTCAGTCTGTGTGGGACTGCCATCACTGTGGCCTCTCTCATTGCAGAGTGCCAGCTCTGGGCTCATGCACTCCAGAGCACTGGCTCGTAATTGGGCACACTGCTCGCGGCACATGGGATCTTCCAGGCCAGGGATCGAACCAGTGCCCCTTGCACTGCAAGGCAGACTCTCTACCAACTGGACCATCAGGAAAGCCCCTTACTCATTTTTGAACTGAAAATTTGTACCTGATGACCAGCATCTCCCCATTCCCCTACCTCTGGCAGCCCCCGTTATACTTCCTGTTTCTCTGAGTCTGCCTGACTTTTTAAAAGTTTCACATATAAATGATACCATACTTTGTTGTTGTCTTTCTCTGTCTGGCTTATTTCAGGCAGCATAATGTCATCCAGCTTCATGCTTACTATCACAAATGGCAGGATTTTCTTCTTTTTATGGTTGAATAATATTTCAAGATGTGTGTGTGTGTATGTGTGTGTGTGGTCGGCAGTATCTTCTTTATCCACTGAGCAATTGAAGGGCACTTTGGTTGTTTCCATGTCTTGGCTATGGTGAGTAATGGCACAGTGACTGCGGAATGTATTGAAAGCTAGCTCTCTGACATACTGATTTAATTTCCTTCTGATGTATATCCAGAGGTGGGGCCCAGGACTATTGGATCCCATTATTCAATAAGGGTTTCCTACAGGACTCCGACTTTCCACACTTGTGGGGGCTGGTTAGGTGGTTGTTGTAACATGCTGTCTTCACGTCTGATGCTGAAGTCCCCAGGAAAGCAGCTGGGGAGGGAAGATGGATGTACATTTGGGTGAATGAGAACAAGCTGAATCCCTCAGTATCAGCCGTGGTGCGCATGATGCTGGACGGAAGCCCCTACAACCGTTCTTGCCTCTGGTTCCAGTGGTCTGGGTGTCCTGCTGGGGCCCTTCCTCAGCGAGATACAGGTGCAGCCAGGAGATGCGGGCAGTTCTGGCAGCTGGAGGCACATTCGTTGCTTCACACCAGGGCACTGAGTCTGGTTGGCACATCAACACCTGAGCACCTAGGAAAGACGCTCTTTCACGTCCTCCCTCAAAACCAGCCAGGATGGTCCTCTTAGGGCCTGGTTCAGAAATACTGGGAACGGAGCTCTGCGAAATGTCATTCGGCCTGGGCAAGCCCACACATTAAAGAACTACCACAAGGGGGCAGGATTGAGATTGCGTAGAATCTACAGGATTACAGTTGATCATAGTGAACCCTTGGATCCACGAACATGGTACATCTCTCTATGTATTTAGGTCTCCTTTACCTTCGCTTGGGATCCTCCAGGTGGCGCTAGTGGTAAAGCATCTGCCTGCCAATGCAGGAGACACAAGATGGATAATATTCGGAGCCATGTCCTTTGAGCCCTAGCAATTAACTGTATGTTGCCCATGAGCACGCAGACGCCAGATCAGCTGGAACCCTAAGGTTGATGATGTTGACTCCCAATTACCTCACCACCCACCATGCAGAAGAATGTCCATGAGCTGGCCACGCACCTCATGACTCTCTCCCTCACCCTGTCTTTTAAAACAATTTCCTTGAAAGTCATCAGTGTTTGGGGTCTTTTGAGCACAAGCTGTCTGGACTCCTTGCTTGGTATCTGCAAGTAAACACTACACTTTCGTTCATCACAGCCTATGGGCAGGAGATTGACTTTGCTCAGTACGGGCTGGTGAACCCAAGCTTGGTTCAGTGACATCAGGAAAATACGGATGAGGACCAATATGAGAGCTCGTTCCCACACGGGACTGGAAAGGATGGATGGAATTGGTTGAACAGACATATGAACAATCTTCTGGGGGAATAACATGGTTATGATGAAGCTGGGCTTGGGCAGCCTTTGTGCCCTTCATGCTCCTCATGGCCCCCTAAGCTTTGTCCTGGTCCCGGTGCCCCTAGCCAACGTCCGTCAACAGCACAGCTGATGAAGAACTCAGTGGACTTCTCTCTAGCAATGAGAACTGATGTCCAGAAGCAGGATGGATGAACCTCAAACATAACGGAGTGACCGAAGCTAGACTCCAGAGGCCCTGGGGTGTGTGAGTGTGTTTCTACAAAGCATAGAAAGATGACTGGATACTAAGGACAGGGAAGCCTGGCGTGCTGCAGTCTATGGTGTCCCGAAGAGTCGGACATGAGTTAGCAACTGACCACCACCACCCACCGACGGCACTGTGAGTGGTACAGAGCATGTGGGCTGGGGCCTGCCACTGCGTGCCAACTCTGCACACTACATGTGTGTAAATCCACAGACAATCATGAATGGGTGGGGCTTCCCTGGTGGTCCAGTGGGTGGGGACACCGCCTTGCAGTGCAAGGGGCACCGGTTCGGTCCCTGGCCTGGGAGGATCCCGTGTGCCACAGAGCGGCTGGACCGATGTGTCCAACTACTGAGCCTGAGCTCTGGGTCACATGTGCCCAGAGATGGTGCTCTGCAACGAGAGGCCACTGCAATGGGAGGCCCACACAGGCCAAAGAACAAAGATAAACGAATAAAAGATCAATTGAAGTTGCAAAAAAAAAAAAAAAGCCAATTGGAAAAAAAAAAAAAAAAACATGAATGGGTAATATAGAAAATGGTGCAGGAACAGGGAGAATTAGCAATTCTGCACAGGAAGCTTTGGGAGATGTGGTTTACTGTTGTCTGCCTGAGGTTCGGAGAAAAGTGAACACATGAGAGGTAATCGGTGCTTTGGAAAGTGCGAAAGCTGCTAGTGAACTCTGACCTCCTCTATCAGGAGAAGTAGCTGAAATGGATGAAGTTCTGGCAGAAAATCCAGGACTGGCAACAAATCTTGTTACGAAGATGGCTGACGGATCAAGAGGAGCTCAACTACCCTTCAGAACTTGATAAACTAATGAGTGAAGAAGTGCAGGGGAAACACATACAATCTACTGAGGAGTGAACTGTTAAATAAACTCGTGTGGGACAGAAACAAAGAAACAACAAAAAAAGATGACCTACCTCATCGGGTTAGAAATCAGGAGAGTGGTTATCCTCGGGTAGACGTGGAGAGGGCGTGGGACGAGGCAGAAGGGGTGTCCCGAGGGGCTGGGCTTGTCCGTCTTATGATCTACCAGGGGACTTCTCTCTAGCAATGAGAACTGATGTCCAGAAGCAGGATGGATGAACCTCAAACATAACGGAGTGACCGAAGCTAGACTCCAGAGGCCCTGGGGTGTGTGAGTGTGTTTCTACAAAGCATAGAAAGATGACTGGATACTAAGGACAGGGAAGCCTGGCGTGCTGCAGTCTATGGTGTCCCAAGAGTCGGACATGAGTTAGCAACTGACCACCACCACCCACCGACGGCACTGTGAGTGGTACAGAGCATGTGGGCTGGGGCCTGCCACTGCGTGCCAACTCTGCACACTACATGTGTGTAAATCCACAGACAATCATGAATGGGTGGGGCTTCCCTGGTGGTCCAGTGGGTGGGGACACCGCCTTGCAGTGCAAGGGGCACCGGTTCGGTCCCTGGCCTGGGAGGATCCCGTGTGCCACAGAGCGGCTGGACCGATGTGTCCAACTACTGAGCCTGAGCTCTGGGTCACATGTGCCCAGAGATGGTGCTCTGCAACGAGAGGCCACTGCAATGGGAGGCCCACACAGGCCAAAGAACAAAGATAAACGAATAAAAGATCAATTGAAGTTGCAAAAAAAAAAAAAAAGCCAATTGGAAAAAAAAAAAAAAAAACATGAATGGGTAATATAGAAAATGGTGCAGGAACAGGGAGAATTAGCAATTCTGCACAGGAAGCTTTGGGAGATGTGGTTTACTGTTGTCTGCCTGAGGTTCGGAGAAAAGTGAACACATGAGAGGTAATCGGTGCTTTGGAAAGTGCGAAAGCTGCTAGTGAACTCTGACCTCCTCTATCAGGAGAAGTAGCTGAAATGGATGAAGTTCTGGCAGAAAATCCAGGACTGGCAACAAATCTTGTTACGAAGATGGCTGACGGATCAAGAGGAGCTCAACTACCCTTCAGAACTTGATAAACTAATGAGTGAAGAAGTGCAGGGGAAACACATACAATCTACTGAGGAGTGAACTGTTAAATAAACTCGTGTGGGACAGAAACAAAGAAACAACAAAAAAAGATGACCTACCTCATCGGGTTAGAAATCAGGAGAGTGGTTATCCTCGGGTAGACGTGGAGAGGGCGTGGGACGAGGCAGAAGGGGTGTCCCGAGGGGCTGGGCTTGTCCGTCTTATGATCTACCAGGGGCATCGTTTTGGGGAAACTGTGCATTTATCTGTCTGTGTATCATACCTTCACTAGAAATTTCCTTACAATCCCAAATTTCGGGCAATAATGAATGATATTGAACGATAGTATAGCATGGCAGATGTGTGCAGCACACCTCTCCTGATGTGCTGGCAGGCACATCTGTCCTTAGTTTGTGGAGAAAGGACTGGACAGGCACACTCAGACGTACCAGAGCATGTGTTTGCAGAGGCTGGGTACGGTGGGCACAGGGAATGGAGGAAGAGGAGATTTTCTAGTGAATTGAAACCTCAGTGGGATAGCTTTTCACCTTCCATCAGGCTGGGAAAATGAGCGGTCTCATAATACCATATTGGTGAAGCTATGGGGAATGGTAACATTTTTTTGTTTCCCCTGGAGGAGTCTGTTGGCACAAGAGATTTAGAAAGCAACTTGGGAACTACCCTGGTAGTCCAATGGTTAAGACTCTGAGCTTCCGGTGTAGGGGGCCCACATTCAATCCCTAGTCAGGGAACTGGATGCCACACACTGCAATGAAGACCTAGTGCAGCCAAATAAATAAGTAAATTTTTTTTTTTTTTAAAGCAATTTGGTAGTGAGTGCCACGTGTGGAATTTTCTTCCCACAAGGAGATCGCGATCCTACTAAGGGCAGCAACAGCCCAGCTAAACTCACCCACGTCCCAGGCCTCCTGTGAGGTATGGTAGCAGTGGACGTGAGCTTTGGAAAGGCAGATGCCGCGCAGCTGAAGCTCTGGGTGGAAGATAGAAACTAGCCTATCAAGAGCAGTGTGCATCCATCCTTGTCCAGGAGGCAGCCAAAGGAATCCTGTTGGTCATGGGCTGCTCTGGACTAAAGGCCTGGTCACTTGTGCACAAGGAGCGTTTGTGTGCAAATTTGTATGTTGAAGCCCTCTTACAGAGTCCGGACTCACACTGCTCTCCGTGGGACGTGCCGGTGAATGGAGAGACGAGGTATCAGGGCGAGGCACAGTGACTTTATTAGGCAAGCCAGCAGCCCAAGAATGTGGTGAACTAGTGTCCCAAAGAACCACACTGTCCTAGTTAGAATTCAGGCGTGTTTAATCCTGAAAGGGGAGGACTGTGGCTGGCTGTGGCAGCCACCCAGGTAAGTCTGGTCACAATGTTCATGAAAATCTCCATCAAGGCCACCGTTACTTTCTGCTCTGCAACGGTTAGTCTCTGTGTGAATGGAAAAGTGCCTTTAAAGGTCAGAGGCTGGAGAACGGGCTATCCCATATACACCAGGCTCTAGGCAGCATTCTTGTGGATGTGTGTTTGATGTAATCTTTACAGACTGATTTCCCCTTTTTTATTTTTGGCTGTGCTGCTAGGCATGCTGAGACCTCAGCTCCTGGACCACAGATCGAACCTCCACCACGGTGGAGAACGTGCCAAATCCTAACCACTAGACCACCAAAGCCCCAACAAAATGTTATTTATAAAAAAATCAGGTGGTTAGCCTAGGGCCAGCGTTTCCCACCCTGGCCCTGAAGAATGGGACCCAGAGCCTGAATTCATGGGAGATTCCGGGCAATATTCTTTCATCAAGCTGCAGAGCCAGCACGGCCGAGCACAGGCCCCAGAGCACAGGGTTAGAGCTAAAGGAAGAGATTCCCTATGGAGTCAGGTTGGTTCTTCTCTGTGACAGCTTTATCCCCCAGTGGCATGGGATGATTTCAGATGCATGCAGCAGAGAGCAGCAGCGAGTGGTCGCTGGAAGCAAGGTCCTAGTTTCCCAGACCGGGAGTCCTCACCACTGGGTTACAAGAGTCCGCAGTTAGGGCTAAGGTCCCTAGTCCTGCAGAGTCAAGAACGAATTCAGGAGAGAAGGCAGAAGGTCAAGAGTAAAGTAAAAAGTTTAGTGAGAACAAAGTGAAAAGAAAAGTACATGCGGAAAGGCAAGCTCAGAGGAAAAGAGTCACAACTTTGGGACGTTTTGATCCTTCATAAAGGGGCAGTTTTCCAGGTCTATGTCTTCCCCCGGCCCAAACATCTTGCTCTGTCCCCCCTGGTTAATGTATCTCAGGACCCTCCCCTGGGGGGCCCACCCACAGCCTAGCCAAGATGGATCTTGAAGTGAAGGCTTCTGGGAGGAGCCAGACTCACGAGGGCCTGGAAATAGCCTCTGAGGATTGACTCCAAGGTTTCCCTGGTGGCTCAGACGGTAAAGAATCTGCCTGCGATGCAGGAGATGAGGGTTCGACTCTGGGTCAGGAAGATCCCCGCATAGGAAATGGCAACTCACTCCAGTAGTCCTGCCCGGAGAACTCCGTGGACAGAGGAGTCGGAAGGGCTACAGTCCACGGGGTCACAAAGTGTCGGACACAACTGAGTGACTATTCCTTTTCTACTTTCTTTCCAGACTCCAAGGAGTCTTTCTGTGCATGTGTAGTGGCTCCCTCGTCAGACAAGATGTTTTCCTCTCTTTGTTCTCCCTGGGATTACTCCCTTGAGGGAGACAAAGACTGGCTATCTAACTTGTTTTGTTGGCTGTAATTCCTCAGCTGCCCAGCTCCCTCTTATCTCAGGAAATACAAAGTGGAGACTGTTGTGTTCAGTCACTTTTCGTGACCCCATGGACTGCAGCCCGCCTGGTCCTTCATCATCTCCTGGAGTTTGGTTAAATTTGTGTCCATTGAGACGGTGACCATCCAACCATCTCAACGTCTGTCATACCCTTCTCCTCTTGCCTTCAATCTTTCTCAGCATCAGGGTCATTTGCAGTGAGTTGGCTCTTTGCATCAGGTGACCAAAATATTAGAGCTTCAGCTTCAGCATCAGTCCTTCCAATGAATATACAGGGATGATTTCCTATAGGGTTGACTGGTTTGATCTCCTTGCTATCCAAAGGGCTCTCAAGAGTCTTCTCCAGCACCACTGTTTGAAGGTATCAATTCTTTGAGGTTCAGCCTTTTTTATTGTCCGAGGGGGCTGGCTGATTTTCATTCATCGACTGGAGCCCCTCTATCTCTTATCTCAAGAAATACAAGCAGAAGGGTGTCTGATTGTAAATTTCCAACCTGGAGCCCATCTATCTCCTACCTCATAAGGACCATACTTCCTCCACCCCTCCACTCAGATTTGGGCTGGGCGTGGGGGTAGGGTGCAGAGGGCTCCCGCCTGCCCTCCCCCAATGGGAGCAGCCCCAGTCCTGCTCTCTTCAGCCCGTGTCTGGCCCATCCTCCTCTCTGGCATCTCTACTTTCTCTTTCCCTTTGCAGTGACTGCCACAGGGAGGGGCTTGGGCCCTTGAGAGAGGGAGCTCAGCCAAGAGGGAGGGCCAAAAGAAGGTGGGTCTGAGCCTGAGGAAGCAAAGCATCCCGGGGGCCCTCCCCCCCTGGTGCCAAAGCAGGAAGGAGGTGGGGCCTCCTCAGAGAAGGCCCCGGAGAGGCTCACAGATTAAGGGAGTTTTCTACCCAAGAGTCCTGGGAGAGGAAGTGGCGCCCCAGAGACTCAGGCAGAGGGCAAGGCTGCAGCCCGCCTGCCGAGGCGACAGACAGATGGCCTGGAACAGGTACCGCCAGCCCCCCGCACCGTGTCCCAGTCCAGCCCCCTCTAGGGCTGCGCCTCTGCCCTCGGCCTCCCTCTCCACAAAGTCGCCTCAGCTTCAGCCCTGTTCCTTCCCCCTCTCTGGCACGTTCTCTCCAGTGCCCTCTCTCACGTGGGCTCTCTGCCCTGTTCTTGGGGCTGGGGGCGAGGAGACACTCTGACTTCTGAACCGACCCCGCCCACCCCGCCACCCCTCCCTGAGGGTCCTCTGGGCCAGCTCTCAGTCTGAAAGGCTGTCCTTGAGCAATCAATGCCAGGGGGCACTCTCCACATTTTCTCTTTTCTCTCTTTTGCTCCAGGAACCGTATAGCGAGGTTAGATCCTGAAACGTTCTACTTCCACTTTGACAACCTACGCTACGCCTACGGGCGAAACTGCTCCTATATCTGCTACGTGGTGGCAAGAAAAAGATACCGCTCACCTGTCTTCGAATGGGGGGTCTTTCATAATGAGGTATGGGCCCTGGGAAACTCTCAACGCATTTATTGGGTGCTTTAGAATGGGGGGGCATCGACTGGAGCCCCTCTATCTCTTATCTCAAGAAATACAAGCAGAAGGGTGTCTGATTGTAAATTTCCAACCTGGAGCCCATCTATCTCCTACCTCATAAGGACCATACTTCCTCCACCCCTCCACTCAGATTTGGGCTGGGCGTGGGGGTAGGGTGCAGAGGGCTCCCGCCTGCCCTCCCCCAATGGGAGCAGCCCCAGTCCTGCTCTCTTCAGCCCGTGTCTGGCCCATCCTCCTCTCTGGCATCTCTACTTTCTCTTTCCCTTTGCAGTGACTGCCACAGGGAGGGGCTTGGGCCCTTGAGAGAGGGAGCTCAGCCAAGAGGGAGGGCCAAAAGAAGGTGGGTCTGAGCCTGAGGAAGCAAAGCATCCCGGGGGCCCTCCCCCCCTGGTGCCAAAGCAGGAAGGAGGTGGGGCCTCCTCAGAGAAGGCCCCGGAGAGGCTCACAGATTAAGGGAGTTTTCTACCCAAGAGTCCTGGGAGAGGAAGTGGCGCCCCAGAGACTCAGGCAGAGGGCAAGGCTGCAGCCCGCCTGCCGAGGCGACAGACAGATGGCCTGGAACAGGTACCGCCAGCCCCCCGCACCGTGTCCCAGTCCAGCCCCCTCTAGGGCTGCGCCTCTGCCCTCGGCCTCCCTCTCCACAAAGTCGCCTCAGCTTCAGCCCTGTTCCTTCCCCCTCTCTGGCACGTTCTCTCCAGTGCCCTCTCTCACGTGGGCTCTCTGCCCTGTTCTTGGGGCTGGGGGCGAGGAGACACTCTGACTTCTGAACCGACCCCGCCCACCCCGCCACCCCTCCCTGAGGGTCCTCTGGGCCAGCTCTCAGTCTGAAAGGCTGTCCTTGAGCAATCAATGCCAGGGGGCACTCTCCACATTTTCTCTTTTCTCTCTTTTGCTCCAGGAACCGTATAGCGAGGTTAGATCCTGAAACGTTCTACTTCCACTTTGACAACCTACGCTACGCCTACGGGCGAAACTGCTCCTATATCTGCTACGTGGTGGCAAGAAAAAGATACCGCTCACCTGTCTTCGAATGGGGGGTCTTTCATAATGAGGTATGGGCCCTGGGAAACTCTCAACGCATTTATTGGGTGCTTTAGAATGGCAGGAGGGGAGCACAGATTCAGGGGAACCCTGCATGGAGTCCCACCAGAGGGGAAAAGGTCCCAGGATGGAGAGTGGATGGGGGAACTGTAGAAATTTTAGGATGCTTGCAAAAGTTGTACTCCTAAAGTTACAATTGGAAGATAGAATTACAGTTGCCATTTGTGGTTTTCAGAGTGTATTGTGTCAGATACTGGGAGAACTCCCTTCGGCCGTGTGTCCAGTTCTTATCAAAAATGCACATACAGGGACTTCCCCAGTGGCCGGTGGTGAAGACTTGGTGGTCCTGATGCAAAAGGCATGACAAACTAATATCCACCAAGCAGTTCGGTGGGGTCTAAATAGATAAATAAAAGAATGGGGATACAGCAGCGATGGGGCTTCCCGATGGCACAAGCGGTAAAGAGTCTGCCTGCCATGAAGACGATGTAGGACCTAAGGATTCGACCCCTAGGTAGGGAAGATCCCCTGGAGAAGGAAATGGCAGCCCGCTCCAGTGTTCTGGGAAGTCCCATGGACAGAGGGACCTGGCAGGCTCCAGTCCACGGAGCCCCAGAGGAATTAGACACAACTTGGTGACTAGACAACAACGACATGTTTAGGAAGGCCAGTCTGTTGTGCACCAGGGCGGATCGGACCCTAGTAGCTGCTGTGCTGGTCAGGTCCTCGCCTGCCCCGTCCCTTCCTCCTCTGTGCCTGGGGCTTGGGATCCCGCTGGGAGATCCACACCCCTCCTGCCTGCCCCTCGCTGGCTCTCAGCCCATGACCAGATCTTGCTGGATGACCATGCGGCATCAGCAGGGCCTAAGAAGTCCACTGCCCTGCAGCTCCGTGTCAGCCACTGGCCGCTTCTGTCCCCCACCTGCCTGCAGTCTTTTCAGAACCTCTGTGGGGAAGGCAGCCGTCCGGGGCTGGGTAAGGTGGGGGTGCGCGCTGGAGCAATAGTTCCCCATCAACGCATCATCCGAGGCCCGGGTGTCATCTGATGTTTCCTACAATCCAGTGTTCAAAAGGTTAAGAGAAATCGATGAACTGAATATTGATAATGCATTTGACAAGGTAGTCATCCCTAGGTTTGGAGGGGGAGGTTGGTCCCAAGATCCCCACTAACATCAAAGCCTGCAAGTGCTAATTTCCTTATATAAGATGGTACTCCATTTGCAGATAACCTACCCACATCCTCCCATGTATTTAGATCATCTCTAGTTTACTATAATACCTGATACAATGTTAACTGTGACATAAGCACCTGTAAATACAGTGTAGATGTAGGTGAAAGAGGAGAGTGGAAAAGCTGGCTTAAAACTCACATTCACAAGAGGAAGATCATGGCATCTGGTCCCCTCCCCTTTATGGCAAATGGATGGGAAAACAGTGGAAACAGTGACAGGTTTTATTTTCGTGGGCTCTGAAACCAGTGTGGGCAGTGACAGCAGCCAGGAAATGAAAAGACGCTTGCTCTTTGGAAGAAAAGATATGATAAATCTAGACAGCATGTTTAAAAGGGGGAAATACCACTTTTCCAACAAAAGTCTGTATAGTCAATGCCATGGGTTTTCCAGTAGTCATGTAGGGATGTGAAAGTTGGACCCTAAGGAGGGCTGACCGGGGAGGAATTGATGCTTTTGACTTGTGGTGCTGGAGAAGACTCTTGAGAGCCCTTTGGACAGCAAGGAAACCAAACCAGTCAACTCGCAAGGAAGTCTTACCTGAATAGTCATTGGAAGGACCGATGCTAAAGCTGAAGCTCCAAGACTTTGGGCACCCGATGCAAAGAGCCGACTCACTGGAAAAGACCCTGATGCAAAGAAAGAAAGATGGAGGGCAGGAGGAGAAGTGGGCAACAGAGGATGAAATGGTTGGATGGCATCACTAGCACAATGGCATGAGTTTGAGCAAACTCTGGGAGACAGTGAAGGACAGGGAAGCCTGGTGTGCTGCAGCCCATGGAGTCTTAGAGTTGGGTACAATTCAGTGAATTAACAAGATGTTACATAAATTGTTGCCAGCCTGGCAAATTCAAGTTCTGCCTTTTGGACCTTTCTGGAATTCTCTTTTTCTGGATGATTTGAATAGATGGCTGTTGAATCTGCAGATGAGCAGTCCTCAGACACAGAGGCCTGTGGGCCTGTCTAAGGGCCTTCAGCTGCATCCCTAGGTTTGGAGGGGGAGGTTGGTCCCAAGATCCCCACTAACATCAAAGCCTGCAAGTGCTAATTTCCTTATATAAGATGGTACTCCATTTGCAGATAACCTACCCACATCCTCCCATGTATTTAGATCATCTCTAGTTTACTATAATACCTGATACAATGTTAACTGTGACATAAGCACCTGTAAATACAGTGTAGATGTAGGTGAAAGAGGAGAGTGGAAAAGCTGGCTTAAAACTCACATTCACAAGAGGAAGATCATGGCATCTGGTCCCCTCCCTTGATGGCAAATGGATGGGAAAACAGTGGAAACAGTGACAGGTTTTATTTTCGTGGGCTCTGAAACCAGTGTGGGCAGTGACAGCAGCCAGGAAATGAAAAGACGCTTGCTCTTTGGAAGAAAAGATATGATAAATCTAGACAGCATGTTTAAAAGGGGGAAATACCACTTTTCCAACAAAAGTCTGTATAGTCAATGCCATGGGTTTTCCAGTAGTCATGTAGGGATGTGAAAGTTGGACCCTAAGGAGGGCTGACCGGGGAGGAATTGATGCTTTTGACTTGTGGTGCTGGAGAAGACTCTTGAGAGCCCTTTGGACAGCAAGGAAACCAAACCAGTCAACTCGCAAGGAAGTCTTACCTGAATAGTCATTGGAAGGACCGATGCTAAAGCTGAAGCTCCAAGACTTTGGGCACCCGATGCAAAGAGCCGACTCACTGGAAAAGACCCTGATGCAAAGAAAGAAAGATGGAGGGCAGGAGGAGAAGTGGGCAACAGAGGATGAAATGGTTGGATGGCATCACTAGCACAATGGCATGAGTTTGAGCAAACTCTGGGAGACAGTGAAGGACAGGGAAGCCTGGTGTGCTGCAGCCCATGGAGTCTTAGAGTTGGGTACAATTCAGTGAATTAACAAGATGTTACATAAATTGTTGCCAGCCTGGCAAATTCAAGTTCTGCCTTTTGGACCTTTCTGGAATTCTCTTTTTCTGGATGATTTGAATAGATGGCTTGTTGAATCTGCAGATGAGCAGTCCTCAGACACAGAGGCCTGTGGGCCTGTCTAAGCCCTTACTAAGCTGCATGGCTGAGTGAGTGAAAGTCACCCAGGTGTGCCGGATTCTTAGCAACACCGTGGGTGTAGCCCACCAGGCTCCTCGGTCCATGGGGTTCTCCAGGCAAGAAGACTGGAGTGGGTAGTCATTCTCTTCTCTAGGGAATCTTCCTGACCAGGGATCCAATCAGGGTTTTCTGAACTGCAAGCAGGTTCTTCATCACTGAGCCATCAGGGAAGATTTATACTTATATGTATTTTCTAATATATAACTAACATAAAACTTCTTCATGAGATAGTTTGCATTCTTTTTTTTGTTGTTTTTCACACTAAGTCACTGAAACTGGGGTTTTATTTATTCTTTTTTT
Source organism: Tragulus kanchil (assembly GCA_022376925.1). Classification (NCBI taxonomy): domain Eukaryota; kingdom Metazoa; phylum Chordata; class Mammalia; order Artiodactyla; family Tragulidae; genus Tragulus; species Tragulus kanchil. Next base: position 179,214,047 of record JAIOJX010000004.1, on the reverse strand, counting down.
TTTCCCCACACCACAATGCATGTGGGATCTTAGTTCCCCTACCAGGGAATGAACTGGCACCGCCTGCAGTGGAAGCCAGAGTCTTTTGTTTTTTTTTTAAACATTTATTTATTTTATTTTTGGGTGGGGTTGGGAGGGAGGGAGAGGGGCGGGCAGGCCACTTCTATTGGTCTTTCATTTGTCTCTTTTCATTCATCTTTGTTCTTTGGCTCCTGTGGGCCTCCCATCGCGGTGGCCTCTGTTGTCGCAGAGCACCGGCTCCGGGCGCATGCGCTCCAGAGCTCCGGCTCGGTGATTAGGCACATCGGTCCAGCCGTTCCGCCGCACGCGGAATCTTCCCAGGCCAGGGACCAAACCAGCGCCCCTTGCACTGCAAGGCGGTGTCCTTACCCACTGGACCACCAGGGAAGCCCAGAAGCCAGAGTCTTACCCATGGGACCACCAGGGAAGTCCCTAAACTGTGTTTTTTTAAAAAATATTTATTTATTTGGCTGCGCCAGGTCTTCGTGGTGGCAGGTGGGGTCTCGTTCCCTGACCAGGGATGGAACCCGGGCCCCTTCCCTGAGGAGCAGAGAGTCTCACCCACTGTATCTCCAGGGAAGACCCTGAACTCCATATTTCATACCTGCTGCGCGTCTCCCTTGACTCAAGCCACATTTCAAGCGCTCTGCGGATGCGTGTGGCTGATGGTTCCCTCGAGCGACAGGGCCACCCTGCAGAGCTTCCAGTAGACCGCACTCAGGGAACCAAGCTGGCCCCACAGGGCCCGGCCAGGACCAGGCGCTCAGGATCCTTGTAGAAGGAATGCAGGAGAGGATGGATGTTGGAATGAATGGATGAATCGACGAATGTGGGAAGGGACGACTTAGGGAGAAAAGAAGGGAGGGGAGACGTGGAAAGCAGGGAGCAAGTGCTCGTCAACTACCTGCTTCTGAGACTCCCTCCCCCGACCGCTCCTCCCCGGGCCAGCAGCCTGGCCACATTGCCCACTCTGCCCGCTCTCCTACTCTGTCTCTCCCAGGTCTCTGAGTTTGGTCGCTACCATAGCGAACTCCACTTCCTCTCCTGGTTCGAGCAGAGGCTGTGCCCTGAGGAGCGTTACAGCATCACCTGGTACACGTCATGGAGCCCCTGTGCGGAGTGTGCAGAGGCCGTGGCCGACTTCCTGCAGAGAAACACAAACGTGACGCTGAACATCTTCGCTGCCCGCCTCTACAAATTCTGGGACCCAGAGACCCAATACGGGCTGCTCCAGCTGAGCTACCTGGGAACCCCTGTGTACATTATGTCCTACCGTGGTGAGAGCAGAGGGGACTGGAGGCCCAGTGACGGGAGGGACGGGAGACCCAGAGCACTCCCTGAGGGAGGCAAGGGGGTGGGGGCGCCTGGGGAACGAGGCTGGGAGGGCGAAGGAGGGGACCGCGCACAGGAGGGTCACCAGAGACCTGACCATTCTCTCTCCTCGTTATTTCAGAATTCAAATACTGTTGGGAAAAGTTTGTGTCCAATCAGAGGATGCCTTTCATTCCTTGGAAAAATCTGTATAGAAATTATCGGTTCCTGGAGGAACGGCTTGAGGAAGTTCTCGGGTGAGGGCTTCCATAGCCTCCCCCTCTCCCCACCCCTGCCTCCTCCTCGGCTCTGACCGGCTTCCCCTCCTCCTCAGCCTCCCCGCCTCCCGGGCCCTGCAGGCCCTCTGCCCTCGAGCCGGGGCCCTCCCGTCGGCTCCTTGGTCTTTTCTTCCCCCAGGGCTTCCCGCAAGAGCTCCCTCTCCCTCAGCAAAACTGACCAAACCCTGTCAATGAACAGAATATAAATGGGCATGAACATGCATATGTGTGAAAATGAGACTTGAAAACCATCCTGGAAGACTGACTCGCGAATCAGAGAGTGAGGGTCTGGAGGGGAATGAGCGGTCCTTTGCCAGGGCGCCCGCAGCAAACGCCGCAGACTGGCTCCCTTCACAAGGGGTGTTCATTTTCTCACTGTTTTAAGAGGCTAGAAGTCCTAGATCCAAGTGCGGGCAGGTTGGGCTTCTCCCGCCGTCTCTCCATGGCTGCCTTCTCTCTCTCTGTCCTCCAGTGAGGTTCTTCTGTGCAAGACCCCTGGGGAGGCCCTGGTGTTCCTCTGTGTGCTCCAATTTCCTCTTATATGGACGTTGAGGACTTCCCAGGTGGTGCTAGTGGTGAAGAACCCACGTGCCAGTGCAGGAGACAGAAGCGATGCAGGTTGAATCCCTGGGTCGGGAAGATCCCCTGGAGGAGGGGATGGCAACCCACTCCAGTATTCTTGCCTGGAGAATCCTATGGACAGAGGAGCCTGGCAGGCTATAGTCCAAGAGTCAGACACGACTGAAGTCTCTTAGCAGGCACAAAGACATGAGTCAGATCGGATTCAAGTCACCCTAAGACAGTGATCCCCAGCCTCTTAGGCACCTTGAACCAGTTTTGTGGAAGACACTGCTTTTCCAGGGACCAGAGGCTCGCTGAGACGATGGTTTGGAGACGCATCCCATAAGGCGCAGGCAACCCAGGTCCCTCGCAGGAAGCCCAAAAGTTTGCCCTCCTGTGCCTGTGTTCCCCATGGCGAGATCACCAGAGACCTGACCATTCTCTCTCCTCGTTATTTCAGAATTCAAATACTGTTGGGAAAAGTTTGTGTCCAATCAGAGGATGCCTTTCATTCCTTGGAAAAATCTGTATAGAAATTATCGGTTCCTGGAGGAACGGCTTGAGGAAGTTCTCGGGTGAGGGCTTCCATAGCCTCCCCCTCTCCCCACCCCTGCCTCCTCCTCGGCTCTGACCGGCTTCCCCTCCTCCTCAGCCTCCCCGCCTCCCGGGCCCTGCAGGCCCTCTGCCCTCGAGCCGGGGCCCTCCCGTCGGCTCCTTGGTCTTTTCTTCCCCCAGGGCTTCCCGCAAGAGCTCCCTCTCCCTCAGCAAAACTGACCAAACCCTGTCAATGAACAGAATATAAATGGGCATGAACATGCATATGTGTGAAAATGAGACTTGAAAACCATCCTGGAAGACTGACTCGGCGAATCAGAGAGTGAGGGTCTGGAGGGGAATGAGCGGTCCTTTGCCAGGGCGCCCGCAGCAAACGCCGCAGACTGGCTCCCTTCACAAGGGGTGTTCATTTTCTCACTGTTTTAAGAGGCTAGAAGTCCTAGATCCAAGTGCGGGCAGGTTGGGCTTCTCCCGCCGCCTCTCTCCATGGCTGCCTTCTCTCTCTCTGTCCTCCAGTGAGGTTCTTCTGTGCAAGACCCCTGGGGAGGCCCTGGTGTTCCTCTGTGTGCTCCAATTTCCTCTTATATGGACGTTGAGGACTTCCCAGGTGGTGCTAGTGGTGAAGAACCCACGTGCCAGTGCAGGAGACAGAAGCGATGCAGGTTGAATCCCTGGGTCGGGAAGATCCCCTGGAGGAGGGGATGGCAACCCACTCCAGTATTCTTGCCTGGAGAATCCTATGGACAGAGGAGCCTGGCAGGCTATAGTCCAAGAGTCAGACACGACTGAAGTCTCTTAGCAGGCACAAAGACATGAGTCAGATCGGATTCAAGTCACCCTAAGACAGTGATCCCCAGCCTCTTAGGCACCTTGAACCAGTTTTGTGGAAGACACTGCTTTTCCAGGGACCAGAGGCTCGCTGAGACGATGGTTTGGAGACGCATCCCATAAGGCGCAGGCAACCCAGGTCCCTCGCAGGAGCAGTTCCCAGAAAGGTTTGCCCTCCTGTGCCTGTGTCCTCAGTCGCTTCCGTCAGTTTCAGCCCTTTGGAACCCCATGGACTGTAGGCTCCTCTGTCCATGGGATTCTCCAGGCAAGAAGATTGGCGTGGGTAGCCGTGCCCTCGTCCAGGCGATCTTCCTAACTCAGGGATGCAACCCGCGTCTCATGTCTCCTACGTGGGTAGGCAGATTCTTTACCACGAGGGCCACCTTGGAAACCCCATTTTCGACCCTATGAGCATTCTATGCTGCCACTGACCTGATGGAAGTTGAGTTTCAGTGGTGCGGAGCAGCTGTGTACACAGGTGACCTTCGCTCGCTTGCCCACGGCTCACCTGCGGTGCCTCCCAGTTCCCAGGAAGTCACAGATAGCTACCTGTCCATGATCCAGAGGCTGGAGGCCCCTATCCTAAGAGCTCCTCTTCATTCAGTCATGGCCCGAAGGGGCTTACTTAGCTCAAGTACAGTCACGTTCTGAGGAGGTTGAGGTTGGGGCTTCAGGGTATGGGTTTGGGGCTCACAGTTCAGCCCCTGCAACCACCAAGGGCCTTTTGGAGCTGAGTGGGCACAGTGAGAGCAGGATCCGTGTCCTGTGTCCCGCTCTCGGGTCATGCCCCCGCCCCTGGACCCCGACTCGTCTGCTTCCGTTCTGGAGCCTGGTGTCTCTACAGCCCCCCTCGCCCCACCTTTCCTCTCTCACCCTCACGCCCGCCCTCACTCCGCTCATCCCTCGTCCCATTCCCAAGTGGCTGCCAGCGATGAGGTTCTGAGGATGGTGATGGGAGTGAGCAGGGGAAAGTTAAGTTTACATTGAATAAGCCTTTAGGCAACAAGTAGGATTGGGCACGTGAGGCTTGAGATGATCGGGCGCTTTCTTCCGAACGCTTAACAGAGAGTGGAAGGGCCGCCAAGAGTCGGGTCAGAGAGCACAGCTCAGCGGCTCCAGGTAGATCAGGAAGCGAGCGTCTGGCCCTGGGACCGCTAAGCCAGCGGCCATGGAAACGCGGCCAGGAGGAGCTCAGTGGAGACTCCGGGAAGCGTGGCGGGGCCCGTGGCGCGGGCTCGAGGGCGCCAGTGCCTGAGGAGCTGGGATTCGGGGCAGGCAGAGGCAGAGGAAGGAGGAGAGCGTGGGCCGCGGTCGGTTTGGAATCTGCCCGTCGAGTCCTTGCGGAGAAGGTCAGGGGTGCCGCGCACCTGGGCGCCTGGGCGTGAATGGGGGCGGCGGCAGCACACACGTGTCCGTCCCCTCGCCCTTCCTGTTTGCTGCTGCCGGGGTCTTGAGCTGAGCCCGGGGGTCCCGGCTGCTGCAGCTTGTCTGCCTCAGTGCTCGCCCTGTGGGGGCTTCCTTCAGGACGGAGGCACAGAGGGACGCGCAGGCGGTGACACACCTCCCGACCGCCCCGAGCGTGGAAGGCCGCTGCGGCCAGCGCAGAGGGTCGCTCTGAGCACGCCCGCCTCTCGGCCCGTCTCCAGATCTCCAGCCAAGGCCTGGAGGACTGCCGCCGTTAGGGAAAGGCCCGCCAAGGGCTTCCGCCTTCCTGTCCATCCTTCCTGCTTCTCAGGCCAGGGGTGACTTCGCTCTCTGAGCCATTCCAGCACCCCTGTGTGCAAGTCTCGTCAGTCTTCCCAGAAGGACTCAGATCATTCTAGACTCTTCTGTTGGCTGTGGCCCTGGGCATCAGGACAGACGGGAGAGAAGGGGACACCATTCCTACGGGTCCTCTAACCTCCTGCCCAAGCCTTTCCTCGTCGCCCCACCTTTCCTCTCTCACCCTCACGCCCGCCCTCACTCCGCTCATCCCTCGTCCCATTCCCAAGTGGCTGCCAGCGATGAGGTTCTGAGGATGGTGATGGGAGTGAGCAGGGGAAAGTTAAGTTTACATTGAATAAGCCTTTAGGCAACAAGTAGGATTGGGCACGTGAGGCTTGAGATGATCGGGCGCTTTCTTCCGAACGCTTAACAGAGAGTGGAAGGGCCGCCAAGAGTCGGGTCAGAGAGCACAGCTCAGCGGCTCCAGGTAGATCAGGAAGCGAGCGTCTGGCCCTGGGACCGCTAAGCCAGCGGCCATGGAAACGCGGCCAGGAGGAGCTCAGTGGAGACTCCGGGAAGCGTGGCGGGGCCCGTGGCGCGGGCTCGAGGGCGCCAGTGCCTGAGGAGCTGGGATTCGGGGCAGGCAGAGGCAGAGGAAGGAGGAGAGCGTGGGCCGCGGTCGGTTTGGAATCTGCCCGTCGAGTCCTTGCGGAGAAGGTCAGGGGTGCCGCGCACCTGGGCGCCTGGGCGTGAATGGGGGCGGCGGCAGCACACACGTGTCCGTCCCCTCGCCCTTCCTGTTTGCTGCTGCCGGGGTCTTGAGCTGAGCCCGGGGGTCCCGGCTGCTGCAGCTTGTCTGCCTCAGTGCTCGCCCTGTGGGGGCTTCCTTCAGGACGGAGGCACAGAGGGACGCGCAGGCGGTGACACACCTCCCGACCGCCCCGAGCGTGGAAGGCCGCTGCGGCCAGCGCAGAGGGTCGCTCTGAGCACGCCCGCCTCTCGGCCCGTCTCCAGATCTCCAGCCAAGGCCTGGAGGACTGCCGCCGTTAGGGAAAGGCCCGCCAAGGGCTTCCGCCTTCCTGTCCATCCTTCCTGCTTCTCAGGCCAGGGGTGACTTCGCTCTCTGAGCCATTCCAGCACCCCTGTGTGCAAGTCTCGTCAGTCTTCCCAGAAGGACTCAGATCATTCTAGACTCTTCTGTTGGCTGTGGCCCTGGGCATCAGGACAGACGGGAGAGAAGGGGACACCATTCCTACGGGTCCTCTAACCTCCTGCCCAAGCTCTTGTGACGCCCGAGGCCACACCAGGGTCTGAGGGCAGAAGGCGGCGTGGGCAGGCTGGCGAGCAGGGAGAGGCCAAGCTGCAGAAGTTCGTTTAGGAGCCCCCTTCGTGTGGCTTCTGGGGCTGGAGCTGGCCGTGACTGCTCCAAGACCTTAGCTCTCCCCTTTCCCCAGAGCTACTGTTTTCATCTGGAGGTCTAAATAGGACCGGTCAGACAGGGCACCGCTTCTCTGAGCCCCGCCCCCTCCTTTTCATGGAAGGATGGGGAAGCAAGGGCAGGGAGCCGGGCTAGGCTGCCTAGACAGCTTTCCAGTTCTGCCGTTTCTCTGCTGTGTGACCTCAAGAGAGTGTCTTCGCCGCTCCGTGCCTAGAACCTCGTGTAAAAGTGTCAGGATAATGATCCTCCCCACTCGAAGCTGTGGGGCGCTCAGGGAGCCGAGGGCACACAGATCTGCCCGACACAGCGTGGAGATGAAGATCTGGCGGGCTGACCTCCAGCCCTCATTTTCCATCCTGCCATAGAGTTTTGTTGGGATTCTGAATGACAGCGAAGTGCCAAGCCAGGGTGGGGCAGAGAGAGCACCAGCCCACGGTCCCCAGTGGGAGCAGCCTCGGTCCCGCTCAGCCTGGGTCAGGCCCATCCCCCTCTCTGTCCTCTTTACTTTCTCTTTCCCTTTGCAGTAACTCTGGGTTCTGCTGCTACCCGGAGGGGCCCACTCTAGAGGGAGGGCCGGAGAGAAGGTGGGTATGAGCCTGAGGAAGCAAGGCTTCCCCACCCAGCCCTGGTGCCAGAGCAGGAAGGAGGCGGGGCCTCAGCTGAGAGGCCTGGGAGGTCCCTTTCAGATCTGGGACTCTCTCACAGCAAGGGTCCTGGGAGAGGAAATGGAGACAGAGCGCCCCTGACAGAGGGCTGGGCTGGGCAGGCCTTGCTGGGCAAGGAGACTGCATCTGGACTCCCAGGACCAGGTAAGTCCTGAGCCCAAGGAGGAGGAAGAGGGTGCGTCTGGGAGAACACCATCCCAGGACCTCCCACCTCCTGCCCAAGCTCTTGTGGCCCGAGGCCACACCAGGGTCTGAGGGCAGAAGGCGGCGTGGGCAGGCTGGCGAGCAGGGAGAGGCCAAGCTGCAGAAGTTCGTTTAGGAGCCCCCTTCGTGTGGCTTCTGGGGCTGGAGCTGGCCGTGACTGCTCCAAGACCTTAGCTCTCCCCTTTCCCCAGAGCTACTGTTTTCATCTGGAGGTCTAAATAGGACCGGTCAGACAGGGCACCGCTTCTCTGAGCCCCGCCCCCTCCTTTTCATGGAAGGATGGGGAAGCAAGGGCAGGGAGCCGGGCTAGGCTGCCTAGACAGCTTTCCAGTTCTGCCGTTTCTCTGCTGTGTGACCTCAAGAGAGTGTCTTCGCCGCTCCGTGCCTAGAACCTCGTGTAAAAGTGTCAGGATAATGATCCTCCCCACTCGAAGCTGTGGGGCGCTCAGGGAGCCGAGGGCACACAGATCTGCCCGACACAGCGTGGAGATGAAGATCTGGCGGGCTGACCTCCAGCCCTCATTTTCCATCCTGCCATAGAGTTTTGTTGGGATTCTGAATGACAGCGAAGTGCCAAGCCAGGGTGGGGCAGAGAGAGCACCAGCCCACGGTCCCCAGTGGGAGCAGCCTCGGTCCCGCTCAGCCTGGGTCAGGCCCATCCCCCTCTCTGTCCTCTTTACTTTCTCTTTCCCTTTGCAGTAACTCTGGGTTCTGCTGCTACCCGGAGGGGCCCACTCTAGAGGGAGGGCCGGAGAGAAGGTGGGTATGAGCCTGAGGAAGCAAGGCTTCCCCACCCAGCCCTGGTGCCAGAGCAGGAAGGAGGCGGGGCCTCAGCTGAGAGGCCTGGGAGGTCCCTTTCAGATCTGGGACTCTCTCACAGCAAGGGTCCTGGGAGAGGAAATGGAGACAGAGCGCCCCTGACAGAGGGCTGGGCTGGGCAGGCCTTGCTGGGCAAGGAGACTGCATCTGGACTCCCAGGACCAGGTAAGTCCTGAGCCCAAGGAGGAGGAAGAGGGTGCGTCTGGGAGGAGAACACCATCCCAGGACCTCCCACCTCCGCTTACCCAGGCCAGAAGGGCATCTGCTACTCAGAGCACATCCTCGGATAAGGGACTTTCCCAAGGCCAAGGGCAGCCTGCTGAGAGGGGGTGGAGCTGGACAGCCCAGAGCCAGGGCAAGCTGAGACAAGCCTGCGGGGGCGGGGGGGAGGGGCGGATAGCCAGGTCACCGGGACCAAGTACCACGATGGGTTCTCTCTGCCTCAGGCTCTGCCTCCTGCCTCTGGCTTCTGTCGCTCCTAGTCCCAGGTGCTCTCTTTGTCTTAAAGATTAATTTATTTATTTATGGGGGTGGGGTGGGGAGGGAGGGGAGCAGGTGGGCCACTTCTATTGGTCTTTCATTCATCTATTTTCATCCATCTTTGTTCTTTGGCCTGTGTGGGCCTCCCATCGCGGTGGCCTCTGTTGTCGCAGAGTGCTGGCTCTGGGTGCGTGCGCCCCAGAGCTCCAGCTCGGTAATTGGACACATCAGTCCAGCCGCTCTGCAGCATGTGGGATCTTCCCAGGCCAAGGATCGAACCGGTGCCCCCTGCACTGCAAAGTGGTGTCCTTACCCACTAGACCACCAGGGAAGCCCGCTCTCTCTCTCTTTATGGAGGTGGGGAGCTCCTTCTCTACAGGACTCCACTTTTGCTCCTTCTCTTGCCTCAGGCCCCAGCCCTACCTCTGCCACAGCCTGTCTCTCTGTGTCCCCCGCCATCTCTCTGTCTCTGGCCCTATCCCTTAGGCCACCGGGGCTTCCTGAAGCTCTCTGTGCACCCTCAACCCTAGACTTTAGGTTCCAGGGTGATTGAAACAATGTGGAGAGTCAGCTATAAAAGCATTTTTATAAATTTTATGTTAAAGGCACAATTTTGCCACAGAATAACTCTCTCAGATAAGAAGATAACGTTTCCCATGAAGACACTACCAAGCGTGACAAACTCAATTGGTCTTTAGACACTTCTTGCAGGCTGTTTTTGTTACACTCACAGTTTTACCTTAGCTGACTCCGGCTAGGGAGGGTGGCTGGGAGGAGAGACTGCATCTGGACTCCCAGGACCAGGTAAGTCCTGAGCCCAAGGAGGAGGAAGAGGGTGCGTCTGGGAGGCGAACACCATCCCAGGACCTCCCACCTCCGCTTACCCAGGCCAGAAGGGCATCTGCTACTCAGAGCACATCCTCGGATAAGGGACTTTCCCAAGGCCAAGGGCAGCCTGCTGAGAGGGGGTGGAGCTGGACAGCCCAGAGCCAGGGCAAGCTGAGACAAGCCTGCGGGGGCGGTGGGAGGGGGGCGGATAGCCAGGTCACCGGGACCAAGTACCACGATGGGTTCTCTCTGCCTCAGGCTCTGCCTCCTGCCTCTGGCTTCTGTCGCTCCTAGTCCCAGGTGCTCTCTTTGTCTTAAAGATTAATTTATTTATTTATGGGGGTGGGGTGGGGAGGGAGGGGAGCAGGTGGGCCACTTCTATTGGTCTTTCATTCATCTATTTTCATCCATCTTTGTTCTTTGGCCTGTGTGGGCCTCCCATCGCGGTGGCCTCTGTTGTCGCAGAGTGCTGGCTCTGGGTGCGTGCGCCCCAGAGCTCCAGCTCGGTAATTGGACACATCAGTCCAGCCGCTCTGCAGCATGTGGGATCTTCCCAGGCCAAGGATCGAACCGGTGCCCCCTGCACTGCAAAGTGGTGTCCTTACCCACTAGACCACCAGGGAAGCCCGCTCTCTCTCTCTTTATGGAGGTGGGGAGCTCCTTCTCTACAGGACTCCACTTTTGCTCCTTCTCTTGCCTCAGGCCCCAGCCCTACCTCTGCCACAGCCTGTCTCTCTGTGTCCCCCGCCATCTCTCTGTCTCTGGCCCTATCCCTTAGGCCACCGGGGCTTCCTGAAGCTCTCTGTGCACCCTCAACCCTAGACTTTAGGTTCCAGGGTGATTGAAACAATGTGGAGAGTCAGCTATAAAAGCATTTTTATAAATTTTATGTTAAAGGCACAATTTTGCCACAGAATAACTCTCTCAGATAAGAAGATAACGTTTCCCATGAAGACACTACCAAGCGTGACAAACTCAATTGGTCTTTAGACACTTCTTGCAGGCTGTTTTTGTTACACTCACAGTTTTAGTTATTCAAGGTCAAGGTACAACATCTGCGCTATGAAGAAAAGTCCATTTGTCTGAAATGTGAAAAGTTTCAGCCTTGAGTGTCCGGGTTTCCCCTGGGACTGGGGAGTTTCCCAGGACGTGGGAACTTCAGGGCTAAAATCAGGAAGACTCCAGGCCCATGCGGCAGCGAGGGTTCAGGGTGTACTGTGAACTGGATGTCCCTTAGAATCTTTCTGCCAGGTGCCCTCCTGCGGGGTATGAACTTCAGGTGAGGTCACTGGCCGCCAAAGAAAGGTCACAGTCCAGAGAGGGTCTCTTGAGCAGTCAGTCTCCAAATCCGTCTAAAGGTTTACTGATTAACACGAGGGTTGTTAGGTTTCCGTTGACAACATCTGTGGCTTTGTTAATTAGCAAAACAGATACCAGAAATGGTTTTTCATTGGTGGCACTGGCGGTATTTCCGTGAGTTGGCTGGAACGATGGCAAAGTGTTTCCAGTCTCGCGGGGACAGCGTGTGGCGCCCCATGGCTTAGGCCAGGGCCAGGGCTTGGTTCTGGTGTCCAGACACCAATGCCCATGCTCTGAGGTCCCCCGAGTCTGAGGCGATGGTCAGCCAAGTGACACGACCTTGGATGGAGTGTCCAGAAAGACAGGGGTCTGGGCCATCAAGCCTCCCAAGCCGGCTCAGACTGGCATCTGCTCGGTCGTGAGTGTCTGCGCGCAGCGGGTCTCCGGCCAGAGTGTGCCACCCTGGACCTCCCTGGGGCCTGGCAGGAAGGCTCCTGGCTGAATACACCTGCTTCCATCTGTGCAGAGCCAGCAGCTTTTACTGAGAAGAGCCTGGTGGTTCTACATGCCCGCATCCCTTAGGCCACCGGGGTTTAGTTGCACCCTCAACCCTAGACTTTAGGTTCCAGGGTGATTGAAACAATGTGGAGAGTCAGCTATAAAAGCATTTTTATAAATTTTATGTTAAAGGCACAATTTTGCCACAGAATAACTCTCTCAGATAAGAAGATAACGTTTCCCATGAAGACACTACCAAGCGTGACAAACTCAATTGGTCTTTAGACACTTCTTGCAGGCTGTTTTTGTTACACTCACAGTTTTAGTTATTCAAGGTCAAGGTACAACATCTGCGCTATGAAGAAAAGTCCATTTGTCTGAAATGTGAAAAGTTTCAGCCTTGAGTGTCCGGGTTTCCCCTGGGACTGGGGAGTTTCCCAGGACGTGGGAACTTCAGGGCTAAAATCAGGAAGACTCCAGGCCCATGCGGCAGCGAGGGTTCAGGGTGTACTGTGAACTGGATGTCCCTTAGAATCTTTCTGCCAGGTGCCCTCCTGCGGGGTATGAACTTCAGGTGAGGTCACTGGCCGCCAAAGAAAGGTCACAGTCCAGAGAGGGTCTCTTGAGCAGTCAGTCTCCAAATCCGTCTAAAGGTTTACTGATTAACACGAGGGTTGTTAGGTTTCCGTTGACAACATCTGTGGCTTTGTTAATTAGCAAAACAGATACCAGAAAGGGTTTTTTCATTGGTGGCACTGGCGGTATTTCCGTGAGTTGGCTGGAACGATGGCAAAGTGTTTCCAGTCTCGCGGGGACAGCGTGTGGCGCCCCATGGCTTAGGCCAGGGCCAGGGCTTGGTTCTGGTGTCCAGACACCAATGCCCATGCTCTGAGGTCCCCCGAGTCTGAGGCGATGGTCAGCCAAGTGACACGACCTTGGATGGAGTGTCCAGAAAGACAGGGGTCTGGGCCATCAAGCCTCCCAAGCCGGCTCAGACTGGCATCTGCTCGGTCGTGAGTGTCTGCGCGCAGCGGGTCTCCGGCCAGAGTGTGCCACCCTGGACCTCCCTGGGGCCTGGCAGGAAGGCTCCTGGCTGAATACACCTGCTTCCATCTGTGCAGAGCCAGCAGCTTTTACTGAGAAGAGCCTGGTGGTTCTACATGCCCGCATGGGCCGGGCCACTTTGCAATATGATATTCCACGAAAGAAAGCAAGATAGAAGATGTGATTTACAGAGTACAATTGTAGTCGGGGAGAGAGAAAGCTAAGGGAGTCCTTCCGCCGGAAGCCTCTGTCACCACCCTTCCTTGGTGACAGCAGTTTTTCCTGGTCGCGTGTCTCTGTGCTCTTTCTACAGCCAAACGTGTGATATGCACACCTCGGCCAAGAGCACAGAGTCAAAGGAAGCATCAGCTTCCATTCCCCCGCTCTCCAAAGAGAAGGGTCCTGACATTGAACACAGGGTTGAGGTGCTTGTGGGACCTGCGTGGAGCAGTCTGGGGCTCAGGACAAAGGGGTGAGAGCCGAGGAAGGACATGCCGTGCTCAGAACTCGGGACGCTCCTGCCTCGCCCCGGCCCTGGCGCCCTGCCTGCTGTGTCCTCTAGCGCGGGCTGACGTAGGGGGTCTCTGCCCGGCTAGAGGTGGGAGGTGTGTGTGAGGTGGGAGGGGTCGCCCTTTCCCATCTCCCTCCGCAGTCCTCCTGTCCACCCAAGAAGGAATAGACCCTCCTTCACCTCCCTTTAGGGGTCCAGCTGAGCCCAGGGAATTGGGTTCAGCCTGTGACGGAGCCTGGGGTGATGCCAGAAAACCAACGCTCTCTGAATCTTGGATTTTCTCCTTCCCATTGCACAGAAACACGATGAATCTGCTACAGGAAAATCTGTTCAAACAACAGTTTGGCAACCAGCCCAAGGTCAAGGCGCCTTACTACCGGAGAAAGACCTACCTGTGCTACCAGCTGAAGCAGCTTGATGATGTCATCGACAAAGGCTGCTTCCGAAACAAGGTGCCCCGTGGGTCCTGGGGGCGCAGGGCAGGCAGGGGCTTACCCCATCCATACAGAGGACATCCTGAAGCTTTGCAGAGTTGGCCTTAGTCCAGCTTCTCCAGAACATTCCACCGTCTTCCCCATCCCCAGGTCACCACACTCCAGCATAATGTCTTCCAGCTTCTCTTTGAGAAGTGCCTGTGTTCTCAGCCTCCAGGTCTCAGCGCAGTCATTACTCAGGGAAAAGTGCACGTGAAAGTCGCTCAGTCGTGTCTGACTCTTTACGACCTATGAACAAGCCGTGGAATTCTCCGGGCAAGATGGCTGGAGTGGGTAGCCTTTCCCTTCTCCAGGGGATCTTCCCAACCCAGGGATCGAACCCAGGCTTCTCACACTGGAGGCGGATTCTTTACCGTCTGAGCCACCAGGGAAGCCCCATCACTCAGGGAAGCCAAGCGCTTTTCCAAGGACTGAGCACCTAACCTCACCTGCAGTATCTCCATCACATTTCTGCCTTTCTGCCCATCTTTTTAACCTGTTTGTTCTTCCTCTCTCCCTCCCTGACCTGCTCCTTGGTACTCTCGGGTTCAAACATCTCCAGACAACCTCCTGATCGTGTCCAAAAGCCAGGTCACGCTGTACCTGGTGGTAAAGAATCTGCCTGCCAATACAGGAGACACGGGCTCGATCTCAGAGTTGGGAAGATCCCCTGGAGAAGGGAATGGCAGCCCACTCCAATATTCTTACCTGGGAAACCCCACGGACAGAGGAGCCTGGCAGGCTACAGTTTATGGAGTCGCAAAGAGCTGGACAGGACTGAGCGACTAAACAACTACAAAACGCTAGGTATCTGTTCACACCCTATCTTCTGTGGCCACAGGGACCCCGATCAGATTCCAATCAAGATACAGGTGCTTTAGAGTTAATGCATTGAGTGAATCTTGGATTTTCTCCTTCCCATTGCACAGAAACACGATGAATCTGCTACAGGAAAATCTGTTCAAACAACAGTTTGGCAACCAGCCCAAGGTCAAGGCGCCTTACTACCGGAGAAAGACCTACCTGTGCTACCAGCTGAAGCAGCTTGATGATGTCATCGACAAAGGCTGCTTCCGAAACAAGGTGCCCCGTGGGTCCTGGGGGCGCAGGGCAGGCGGGGGCTTACCCCATCCATACAGAGGACATCCTGAAGCTTTGCAGAGTTGGCCTTAGTCCAGCTTCTCCAGAACATTCCACCGTCTTCCCCATCCCCAGGTCACCACACTCCAGCATAATGTCTTCCAGCTTCTCTTTGAGAAGTGCCTGTGTTCTCAGCCTCCAGGTCTCAGCGCAGTCATTACTCAGGGAAAAGTGCACGTGAAAGTCGCTCAGTCGTGTCTGACTCTTTACGACCTATGAACAAGCCGTGGAATTCTCCGGGCAAGATGGCTGGAGTGGGTAGCCTTTCCCTTCTCCAGGGGATCTTCCCAACCCAGGGATCGAACCCAGGCTTCTCACACTGGAGGCGGATTCTTTACCGTCTGAGCCACCAGGGAAGCCCCATCACTCAGGGAAGCCAAGCGCTTTTCCAAGGACTGAGCACCTAACCTCACCTGCAGTATCTCCATCACATTTCTGCCTTTCTGCCCATCTTTTTAACCTGTTTGTTCTTCCTCTCTCCCTCCCTGACCTGCTCCTTGGTACTCTCGGGTTCAAACATCTCCAGACAACCTCCTGATCGTGTCCAAAAGCCAGGTCACGCTGTACCTGGTGGTAAAGAATCTGCCTGCCAATACAGGAGACACGGGCTCGATCTCAGAGTTGGGAAGATCCCCTGGAGAAGGGAATGGCAGCCCACTCCAATATTCTTACCTGGGAAACCCCACGGACAGAGGAGCCTGGCAGGCTACAGTTTATGGAGTCGCAAAGAGCTGGACAGGACTGAGCGACTAAACAACTACAAAACGCTAGGGGTATCTGTTCCACACCCTATCTTCTGTGGCCACAGGGACCCCGATCAGATTCCAATCAAGATACAGGTGCTTGAGAAGTGTAGAGTTAATGCATTGAGTGAATGCATGAAGAAAAGGGTATAGGCAAGTTCCCATACTAGAAGGTTCCAAAAAACAGCCCCTCATCCCTAACTTCACCCTCAGTGTGTGACCTCTGGCCTCTGCCTTCTAACCAACCCTTCCTGCTCTTGATCTGGGACTCTCTCCAGAAGAAACGACATGCAGAAATTTGCTTTATTAACAAGATCAACTCGTTGAATCTGGACTCAGACCAGAGCTACAGAATCATCTGCTATATCACGTGGAGCCCTTGCTCCACCTGTGCCCAGGAGCTGGTCAATTTCATCAAAAATAATGAACACGTGAGCCTGCAGATTTTTGCCTCCCGCCTGTACTTCCACTGGCACAAGCCCTATCAGAGGGGGCTGCAGCAGCTACAGGCCAATGGGGCCTCCGTGGCAGTCATGACCCGCTCAGGTAGGAAGAGAGAGCGCTTGGTGGACCGGAGGCGCTGCAGCTCCAAGAGCGAAAGCCGCTGAGCGGGAGGAGGGAAAGAGGGGAGGTTGGGCAGGAAGGATCCAGCGGGCCAGCTGAGACCCACGGTGTGATACCAGGAGGGGACATTCCAGGGAGAGGACGAGAAGGAAGGGGAAGGGAAGGAGGGACCCGGCGTTGCTTGCTGCTCCCTGCCCTCAGGGCCTGACTCTGTTTCTCTCCCTCTCAAGAGTTTGAAGACTGCTGGGACCAGTTTGTGGACAACCAGCAGAGGCCCTTCCAGTCCTGGGATAAGCTGGAGCAATACAGTGCAAGCATCGAGCGAAGGCTCCGGACTATCCTGACGGTGAGCAGCTGTCCCCGCGCAGGTCTCTGGCCTCACCCCCACCGCCATCCCAGCTTCCGCCCTGCCTGCTGTCATCCATCTTCTACTGCTCTCCCTGCTGCCCCCACTCCTTTCTCTTTTCTCACGATGCTTCCTTTTGGCTCCCTCTCTCTGAGGCTCACAGTTCCTTCCATCTCTCTCTCTTGATTCTTTTTTATTTTTTATTTTGCTTCAGGTCTTCTTTGTGGCTTCCCTGGTAGTGGCTCCGATGATAAAGAATCTACCTGCAATGCAGGAGATCTGGATTTGATCCCTGGGTCAGGAAGATCTCCTGGAGAAGGGAATGGCGAGCCACTCCCGTATCCTTGCCTGGAGAAGCCCATGGACAGAGGAGCCTCACGGGCTGCCGTCCACGGGGCTACAGATTCTCGCAGAGTCGGACACGACTGACTGAGGGACACTTGTTGGTGGCACACAGGCTGTTGGTTGCCGTGCGGCGTGTGGGATCTTGGTTCCCTCCCAGGGGCTGAACCTGAGTCCCCTACATTGTCAGGCGAATTCTTTACCACTGGGCCACCAGGGAAGTCCCTTAATAAATTCTTGTTAGCTCTGTTTCTCTCCAGGCCTCCATGGCCCACCTTGACCCCATTCCTTTCCTTTGCATTTTCAGGACCACCTCTCCTCCCTTCCCTCCCTCACAGTTTCCTGCCAACTGAAGCTTTCTCATTCCTCCCTCAACAGGCCCCATACCGGAATAACTTAGAAAATGCCTTCAGAAGCCTGAGCATTGAATCCTCATCCCCCTTTTTAAGAAGTGACTCAAGATGACAGATCCTGGGGCACCTAGTGCTTCCTAAACGGCTGACTCTCGGGAGTTCCACAGGCATCCCTGAACCTTGCCCAAGCCCAGAGACCTTTCTTTCCTCTTTCATTCCTTCTGTTTTTTAAGTGGGAAAATATTTTCAATTGAAAAAAGATAATTTGAAAGTCTGTAAAACTTGGATTACTTTCTAAAAAGGTTAAGTCTTTCCTTCATAAAAGGAGTACAAAGAATTTTAGTGCTTAAGGACAAATTTGCTTTAGAATTCCTAGCAGAGTCTAAAGTAGTTGGATCATTTTGTGGTTCAAGTATTCTCTGTTCCTTCTCTGTATCTAACATTTGTCTAAATAAATAAGAAATATTTCCCTGATGATCCAGTGGCTAAGACGCCTTCCTCCCAAAGCCAGGGGCCCGGTTTGAGCCCTGGTCAGGGAACCAGATCCCACGTGCACAACGACAAACCCTGCAAGCCATAACTAAAAGCTCCCACATGCTGTGAGGAAGACTGAAGATCTCACATGTGGCGACTCAGACCTGGCACAGGCAAATAAAATAGTAAAATAAATAACATTTTTAATAAGTAAATAGAGTAAAACGTTATTGATTGAAGCAGACCACAGAATTGACTGGGGAAAGAAAGCACTTGGAACTGTGTTTTCCAGTGTCTGGGTTGAAGCGACAGGCAATTCTGGCAAAAGGGGAAAACAAGTAATAAAAAGATGTCAGATGATTCACTGAATCTCTAGGAAGGATGAGGGAGTACATTTGGAGGCTTCTAATTCTGCTGCCGGTGGCTCTAGTGACCAGGACTGCTGGTGACAGATGCTTCGGCCGCACCCCCTGGACGCTGACACGGAACACCCGCTTGAATGCCTCCACTGCCAACAATCCCATCAGGATGGAACAACGGGGGCAGGAAACAGTTATAATAAATAATGGCCATAAGATGAAAGAGTGTGGTAAATCTAATGTACTCCACTAAATGTGAACAGAGGGGCACCCCTGGAGATTCAGGGGGTGAAGAACCTGCTTGCCATGTGGGAGACCCAGGTTCGATCCCTGGGCTGGGAAGATCCCCTGGAGGAGGAACAGGCAACCCACACCAGTATTTTTGTCTGGAAAATGCCATGGACAGAGGAGCCTGGTGGGCTACAGTCCATGGGGTCCCAACGAGTTGGATACAACTGAGTGACTAACACAGCACAACATACGAACAGAATAGATTCTTCCACGCTGCTTCCAAAAAAATACTCTTTTGAAATAGTAGAACTTGGAAATAAAGGGATAAACAGAGATTCCAGGCAAATTATTCTTTATACAATTTTAAATTTTTTGATAACAGCTCATCTATATTAGAAATTGATTTGTGCAGAACCCTGTTCACCAACCCTGTTGTACAGACTTTATTTTTTTGATTAATTGATTTGTTTGGTCGTGTGGTTCTTAGTTGAGGCATGTAGAAGCTTTTGTGTGTGTGTGTGTGTGTGTGTAGCAAAAGGTGTATTAAATGTGGAATCTTTTTATTTGTGGCAGGTGAACTCTTGATTGTGGCATGTGAGATCTAGCTCCCCAACCAGGGATCGAACCTGGGCCCCCTGCTTAAGGAGTGTGGCCCTGGACCCCTGAGGAAGTCCCCCGTGTTTGAATTTTTAAGTAATTCTGGGCTGCACTGGGTCCTCATTGCCGCATGGGGGCCTTCTATAGTAGTTGTAGCAAGTGAGTGCTGCTCTTCCTTGAGGTTTCACAGAGCCTAGGCTCTGGTTGCACAGGCTTCAGTACTTGTAGGCTCACAGGCTTAGCTGCTCCAAAGCCTGTGGGAGCTTCCCGGACCAGGGATCGAACCTCTGTCCCCTGAACTGGCAGGTGGATTCTTTTTTTCATAAATGTACTGCTCTTCTTTCTTTCTTTACTATTTATTTGCGCCAGGTCTGAATTGCAGCCTGTGGGAACTAGTTCCCTGACCAGGGATTGAACCCAGGCTCCTTGCATTGGGAGTGCAGAGTCTTAGCCACTGGACCACCAGGGAAGTTCCGGGAGGCAGATTCTTAACCTTTGGACCTCTGGGGAAGTCCCAAATTAATTTTTACAGGAAAGCAAGAGTGGCAGTGTTACATGAGGTGGAGCACAAGGCACTGTGGGCTTAGTGGGAGCCCAGGTTCGATCCCTGGGCTGGGAAGATCCCCTGGAGGAGGAACAGGCAACCCACACCAGTATTTTTGTCTGGAAAATGCCATGGACAGAGGAGCCTGGTGGGCTACAGTCCATGGGGTCCCAACGAGTTGGATACAACTGAGTGACTAACACAGCACAACATACGAACAGAATAGATTCTTCCACGCTGCTTCCAAAAAAATACTCTTTTGAAATAGTAGAACTTGGAAATAAAGGGATAAACAGAGATTCCAGGCAAATTATTCTTTATACAATTTTAAATTTTTTGATAACAGCTCATCTATATTAGAAATTGATTTGTGCAGAACCCTGTTCACCAACCCTGTTGTACAGACTTTATTTTTTTGATTAATTGATTTGTTTGGTCGTGTGGTTCTTAGTTGAGGCATGTAGAAGCTTTTGTGTGTGTGTGTGTGTGTGTGTGTAGCAAAAGGTGTATTAAATGTGGAATCTTTTTATTTGTGGCAGGTGAACTCTTGATTGTGGCATGTGAGATCTAGCTCCCCAACCAGGGATCGAACCTGGGCCCCCTGCTTAAGGAGTGTGGCCCTGGACCCCTGAGGAAGTCCCCCGTGTTTGAATTTTTAAGTAATTCTGGGCTGCACTGGGTCCTCATTGCCGCATGGGGGCCTTCTATAGTAGTTGTAGCAAGTGAGTGCTGCTCTTCCTTGAGGTTTCACAGAGCCTAGGCTCTGGTTGCACAGGCTTCAGTACTTGTAGGCTCACAGGCTTAGCTGCTCCAAAGCCTGTGGGAGCTTCCCGGACCAGGGATCGAACCTCTGTCCCCTGAACTGGCAGGTGGATTCTTTTTTTCATAAATGTACTGCTCTTCTTTCTTTCTTTACTATTTATTTGCGCCAGGTCTGAATTGCAGCCTGTGGGAACTAGTTCCCTGACCAGGGATTGAACCCAGGCTCCTTGCATTGGGAGTGCAGAGTCTTAGCCACTGGACCACCAGGGAAGTTCCGGGAGGCAGATTCTTAACCTTTGGACCTCTGGGGAAGTCCCAAATTAATTTTTACAGGAAAGCAAGAGTGGCAGTGTTACATGAGGTGGAGCACAAGGCACAACGGGTTAAAGAGGGACTAACTGTGACAACAAAGAAGCAATGGAAGAGGACAGTGCAACAATGGTAAACTTGTATGCGCCAAATAACACAGCAGCCAACTACCCAAAGGAGAAACGGTTGTAAATCCTAGTTTGTTTGGGGTCGCAATGCTTATAGCCCAGGGGATGAATCGTGGAAGTCTGTTATATAATCCTATTCCCCTTTTCTATATGATTTTTTAGCCTCTCTTGAAGCTAGAAGTGGCTGTGTGACCTGGTTAGGACCAATCAAACATAAGAAAATGTCTACTAGGAGAGTGTTAAAATCCTTTTCGAAAAGATATTTCAAGCAAGTAGGGTTGAATGGCTTTGCCTGCCTATGAGTGCGATAGAACATTAGCTGTCTGGACCTCTGACAGTTATCACGCAATCGTAAAGTGATGAGCAGGAGGGGAAAACAAGGATCTCGAGGATGATGAAGCAAACAACTAGAAAAGGTATACGCTTTTTTTTTCTTTCTTTAATTTTGGCCTCTTTTATTGGTTTTCCATTTGTTTATTTTTCATCCATCTTATTCTTTGGCTTGTGTGGACCTCCAAATTGCAGTGGCCTCACTCGTTGCAGAGTACTGGCTCTGGGCACATGCGCTCCAGAGGGCTGGCTCAGTAACTAACCACACGGGTCTAGCCGCTCTGCGGCACATGGGATCTTTGAGGCCGGGGATCGAACCGGCACCCCTTGCACTGAACAGCAGACTCTTTACCCACTGGACCACCAGGGGAAGCCCCAGGCATGAGCTTTTGATGACGTTGTTAATATCTATTCTGGAAATGTCTACCTCGAATCTCCCAGTCGGCATTAATCAAGTCAGCGTCTGTCAGATAATTTGTTATTTGTAACAATATATGACCTCACTTATATAACTTCAAATCCGAATCCAGAGAACACAGAAAAAGCTATACTCAGAGAAAAATGAATAGGCTAAATGTTTTTATTATAAAAAAGAGATAAATATAGCAACTTACTATTCATTTTGAGAAATAAAAAAGCAACAAAAATTTTACAGGAAAGCAAGAGTGGCAGTGTTACATGAGGTGGAGCACAAGGCACAACGGGTTAAAGAGGGACTAACTGTGACAACAAAGAAGCAATGGAAGAGGACAGTGCAACAATGGTAAACTTGTATGCGCCAAATAACACAGCAGCCAACTACCCAAAGGAGAAACGGTTGTAAATCCTAGTTTGTTTGGGGTCGCAATGCTTATAGCCCAGGGGATGAATCGTGGAAGTCTGTTATATAATCCTATTCCCCTTTTCTATATGATTTTTTAGCCTCTCTTGAAGCTAGAAGTGGCTGTGTGACCTGGTTAGGACCAATCAAACATAAGAAAATGTCTACTAGGAGAGTGTTAAAATCCTTTTCGAAAAGATATTTCAAGCAAGTAGGGTTGAATGGCTTTGCCTGCCTATGAGTGCGATAGAACATTAGCTGTCTGGACCTCTGACAGTTATCACGCAATCGTAAAGTGATGAGCAGGAGGGGAAAACAAGGATCTCGAGGATGATGAAGCAAACAACTAGAAAAGGTATACGCTTTTTTTTTCTTTCTTTAATTTTGGCCTCTTTTATTGGTTTTCCATTTGTTTATTTTTCATCCATCTTATTCTTTGGCTTGTGTGGACCTCCAAATTGCAGTGGCCTCACTCGTTGCAGAGTACTGGCTCTGGGCACATGCGCTCCAGAGGGCTGGCTCAGTAACTTACCCCACGGGGCTAGCCGCTCTGCGGCACATGGGATCTTTGAGGCCGGGGATCGAACCGGCACCCCTTGCACTGAACAGCAGACTCTTTACCCACTGGACCACCAGGGGAAGCCCCAGGCATGAGCTTTTGATGACGTTGTTAATATCTATTCTGGAAATGTCTACCTCGAATCTCCCAGTCGGCATTAATCAAGTCAGCGTCTGTCAGATAATTTGTTATTTGTAACAATATATGACCTCACTTATATAACTTCAAATCCGAATCCAGAGAACACAGAAAAAGCTATACTCAGAGAAAAATGAATAGGCTAAATGTTTTTATTATAAAAAAGAGATAAATATAGCAACTTACTATTCATTTTGAGAAATAAAAAAGCAACAAAAAGCTAAAAATAGGAAATTAATAAATACCAGAGCTGATATTAAACAGTAAATTTGAATTGCTAAGACAAATAAATACAAAAATGTGTTCCTTGAACAATAAAATAAATTCAGAGAGAATGTGATAGAAAAATGGTGGCAAAAGTATACAAGGTTAGTTATGAGAAAGGAATTATAACCTTGATATAGGAAAGACTGGAAGGATTCTAAGAGATTGTTACATGCAGATTTATGAAGAAAACTTGAAAACCGTGAGGAAATGAATAATTTCCTAGTAAAATATTAATTAACAAAATTGACCCGGGAAGAAATGCATGCATTCTAAGCCCCTTCAGTCATGTCTGACTCTTTGTGATCCCATGGACTATAGCCTAGCAGGCTCCTCTGTCCATAGGATTCTCCAGGCAAGAATACTAGAGTGGGCTGCCATTTCCTCCTCCAGGGAATCCCCCCAACCCAGGGATTGCACTCAGGTCTCCTTCATTGCAGGAAGATTTTTTAATGACTGAACTACCAGGAAAGCCCATCAAGAAAAAATAGACTTGGATGTTACTACCATAGAGGGGATTAGAAAGGTAAAGATCTGCCACTAAAAAACCCTTATGCACCAGGACCACCTGTGTTCACAAGCCTTTGTATCAAAGAATATATAATTTCAATGTAAACAGAAGATTACAAGTTAGAGAAAAACATGAAAAATTTCTCCCAACTCATGTTTGTGAAGAAATAGCCTTAATAAAAAAACTGATTAAGATATCGCCAAGAGGGCTTCCCTTGTGGTCCAGTGGGTAGTTTGCCTTGCAGTGCAAGGGGCGCCGGTTTGATCCTTGGCCTGGGAAGATCCCACATGCTGTGGAGTGGCTGGACCGGCGTGTCCAATAATGAGCCAGCGCTCTGAGTGCATGCGTCCAGAGCTGGTGCTCTGCTACAGGAGAGGCCACTGTGATGGAGGCCGCACAGGCCAAAGAACAAAGATGGATGAAAATGGGTAAATGAAAGACCAATAAAAAGAGATAAATATAGCAACTTACTATTCATTTTGAGAAATAAAAAAGCAACAAAAAGCTAAAAATAGGAAATTAATAAATACCAGAGCTGATATTAAACAGTAAATTTGAATTGCTAAGACAAATAAATACAAAAATGTGTTCCTTGAACAATAAAATAAATTCAGAGAGAATGTGATAGAAAAATGGTGGCAAAAGTATACAAGGTTAGTTATGAGAAAGGAATTATAACCTTGATATAGGAAAGACTGGAAGGATTCTAAGAGATTGTTACATGCAGATTTATGAAGAAAACTTGAAAACCGTGAGGAAATGAATAATTTCCTAGTAAAATATTAATTAACAAAATTGACCCGGGAAGAAATGCATGCATTCTAAGCCCCTTCAGTCATGTCTGACTCTTTGTGATCCCATGGACTATAGCCTAGCAGGCTCCTCTGTCCATAGGATTCTCCAGGCAAGAATACTAGAGTGGGCTGCCATTTCCTCCTCCAGGGAATCCCCCCAACCCAGGGATTGCACTCAGGTCTCCTTCATTGCAGGAAGATTTTTTAATGACTGAACTACCAGGAAAGCCCATCAAGAAAAAATAGACTTGGATGTTACTACCATAGAGGGGATTAGAAAGGTAAAGATCTGCCACTAAAAAACCCTTATGCACCAGGACCACCTGTGTTCACAAGCCTTTGTATCAAAGAATATATAATTTCAATGTAAACAGAAGATTACAAGTTAGAGAAAAACATGAAAAATTTCTCCCAACTCATGTTTGTGAAGAAATAGCCTTAATAAAAAAACTGATTAAGATATCGCCAAGAGGGCTTCCCTTGTGGTCCAGTGGGTAGTTTGCCTTGCAGTGCAAGGGGCGCCGGTTTGATCCTTGGCCTGGGAAGATCCCACATGCTGTGGAGTGGCTGGACCGGCGTGTCCAATAATGAGCCAGCGCTCTGGAGTGCATGCGTCCAGAGCTGGTGCTCTGCTACAGGAGAGGCCACTGTGATGGGAGGCCCGCACAGGCCAAAGAACAAAGATGGATGAAAATGGGTAAATGAAAGACCAATAAAAGAGGCCAAAATGAAAAATAATAATAATTAAAAAAAAATAGCACCGCTATTTGACTGTGACTCGCAGCCCAGGTTTCTACCTCCCTATCCCTTAGGGCTCATCTAAAACCTAAGATGGCTGTGCACAGGGTTTAAGTGCTGCAGGCATAGTATATGTTAAAAGGTGGCCAGAGGACGAATTTCCTAAGGAATGTCCAGGAACTTGCGGATATTTGTGTTGTGAAGTAACCATTATTTTAATGTGATTCTTGTGACTTCCCTGGTGGTCCAGTGACCAAGACTCGGACCAAGACTCCAGGCTTCCAATGCAGGGGGCTCAGATTAGCCCCTGGTGGGGAACTAGATCCTGCCTGCCTCCACTAAGACCAGGCAAATTCTTTACTGCTGAGCCACCAGGGAAGCCCACGGTTCCTTGAATTGCAAGGCAGATGCTTAACCACTGACTGGACCTTCAGGGAAGTCTCTGTTTCACATTTTTAAAAGCTTTTAAACAGTGCAGTCAAAGCCCCCTCTTTATCACATTCTCAGGCCTATCCATTTCCTGAGAAAGAACATCAATGAAATTAGGCCAGTGGATATCCATCCCTACAGTGGCCTCTAGGTGTTCAAATGAAAGGAAGACTTGTACATCTCTTTTCTTTAAATTAGAACCTAGAAATGATTAAGCTTAGTGGAGAAGGCACATTGAAAACATAGGTAGGCCCCAAACTAGGCCTTTGGTGCCAGTTAGCTAAATTGTTAATAGGAAAAATTCATTAGGGAAATGAATAGTGCTTCTCCAGTGAATACAAAAGTGGTAAGAAAGCTAAACAGCCTCATTGGTGATACTGAGAACGTTTTAGCAGGATGGGTAGAAGATGACACTAGCCTCAACATTCCATTAAGCCAGAGCCTAATTCAGGGTAAGGCCCTTGCTCTCTTCAGTTTTATGAAGATGGATAAACATGAGAAAACTGCAGAAGAAAAGTTTGAAACTAGCTGATATTTGTTCATGAAGTTTAAAGTAAGAAGCCATCTTTGTAACATACACATGCAAAGTGAAGCAGTAAGTGCTGATGTAGAAGCAGCAGGATATTACCCAGAAGATCTAAGATAATTAGTGAAGGTGGCCACATTAAACAACAGCTCTTCACTGTAGACAAAACAACATTCTATTGGAAGAAGATGCATCTGGGAGATTCATAGCTCAGAGGAAAAATTAACTCCTGGCTTCAGAGGACAGACTGACTCTCTTGTCAGGTTAAAGCAGCTATTAACTTTAAATTCAAGCCAGTTTCCATTTACCATTCTGAAAATCCTAGGACCCTTGATAATTACACTAAATATACTCTGCCTGTGGTCCACAAATGGAACAACACACCTGGGCGACAGCACAGCTGTTTACAACATGATTTACTAGATTTCCAGCCTACTTTTGCCCAAGGTGGGAACTAGATCCTGCCTGCCTCCACTAAGACCAGGCAAATTCTTTACTGCTGAGCCACCAGGGAAGCCCACGGTTCCTTGAATTGCAAGGCAGATGCTTAACCACTGACTGGACCTTCAGGGAAGTCTCTGTTTCACATTTTTAAAAGCTTTTAAACAGTGCAGTCAAAGCCCCCTCTTTATCACATTCTCAGGCCTATCCATTTCCTGAGAAAGAACATCAATGAAATTAGGCCAGTGGATATCCATCCCTACAGTGGCCTCTAGGTGTTCAAATGAAAGGAAGACTTGTACATCTCTTTTCTTTAAATTAGAACCTAGAAATGATTAAGCTTAGTGGAGAAGGCACATTGAAAACATAGGTAGGCCCCAAACTAGGCCTTTGGTGCCAGTTAGCTAAATTGTTAATAGGAAAAATTCATTAGGGAAATGAATAGTGCTTCTCCAGTGAATACAAAAGTGGTAAGAAAGCTAAACAGCCTCATTGGTGATACTGAGAACGTTTTAGCAGGATGGGTAGAAGATGACACTAGCCTCAACATTCCATTAAGCCAGAGCCTAATTCAGGGTAAGGCCCTTGCTCTCTTCAGTTTTATGAAGATGGATAAACATGAGAAAACTGCAGAAGAAAAGTTTGAAACTAGCTGATATTTGTTCATGAAGTTTAAAGTAAGAAGCCATCTTTGTAACATACACATGCAAAGTGAAGCAGTAAGTGCTGATGTAGAAGCAGCAGGATATTACCCAGAAGATCTAAGATAATTAGTGAAGGTGGCCACATTAAACAACAGCTCTTCACTGTAGACAAAACAACATTCTATTGGAAGAAGATGCATCTGGGAGATTCATAGCTCAGAGGAAAAATTAACTCCTGGCTTCAGAGGACAGACTGACTCTCTTGTCAGGTTAAAGCAGCTATTAACTTTAAATTCAAGCCAGTTTCCATTTACCATTCTGAAAATCCTAGGACCCTTGATAATTACACTAAATATACTCTGCCTGTGGTCCACAAATGGAACAACACACTCTCCTGGGCGACAGCACAGCTGTTTACAACATGATTTACTGAGTATTTCCAGCCTACTTTTGATACTCACTACTCGACAAAACAAGATTCTTTTCAAAATATTACTATACATTGACAATGCACCTGGTCATTCAAGAGCTCTAATGGAGATATGCAACGAGATTAATGGGTTTTTTTTAATGTTTGTTAACACATCATCTCTCTGCATTCTGTGGATTAGGGAGAAATTTTGACTTTCAGTTCTTATGACTTAACAAATGTATTTTATAAGGCAATAGCTGCCATAGATAGCATTTTCTTTGATGTTTTGGGCAAAGTAAATTGAAAATTGTCTGGAATGGATTCATCATTCCAGGTGTCAGAGCATCCATGATTCATGAGGTTCAAGTATCAACATTAATAGGAGCTTGAAGAACATTGATTTCAGCCCTTATGAATGACTTTGATAGGTTCAAGATGTCAGTGGAGGATGTAACTACAAATGTGGAAATAGGAAGAGAATTTGAATTAAGAGTGGGACCTGAAGATGTGATTGAATTGCTACAATTTCATCATAGAACTTCAATGGCAAATCTGGAGCCATACCGTCACTTTCTCAGAGGTATGACTGTAATTGGACTTTATCCAGCCTACAAACATGTGCATCATAGGACACTCAGGAAAGTGAAAAGACAGCTCATGAAATGGGAGAAAATACTTGGAAATTGTTCGAGAACTTACTAGTAGAAGAATATATAAAGAATACTTCCGACTAAAAAATAGAAGAAAAGTGCAATTTAGAAATGCATCAAGATATTACCCAGAAGATCTAAGATAATTAGTGAAGGTGGCCACATTAAACAACAGCTCTTCACTGTAGACAAAACAACATTCTATTGGAAGAAGATGCATCTGGGAGATTCATAGCTCAGAGGAAAAATTAACTCCTGGCTTCAGAGGACAGACTGACTCTCTTGTCAGGTTAAAGCAGCTATTAACTTTAAATTCAAGCCAGTTTCCATTTACCATTCTGAAAATCCTAGGACCCTTGATAATTACACTAAATATACTCTGCCTGTGGTCCACAAATGGAACAACACACTCTCCTGGGCGACAGCACAGCTGTTTACAACATGATTTACTGAGTATTTCCAGCCTACTTTTGATACTCACTACTCGACAAAACAAGATTCTTTTCAAAATATTACTATACATTGACAATGCACCTGGTCATTCAAGAGCTCTAATGGAGATATGCAACGAGATTAAGGGTTTTTTTTAATGTTTGTTAACACATCATCTCTCTGCATTCTGTGGATTAGGGAGAAATTTTGACTTTCAGTTCTTATGACTTAACAAATGTATTTTATAAGGCAATAGCTGCCATAGATAGCATTTTCTTTGATGTTTTGGGCAAAGTAAATTGAAAATTGTCTGGAATGGATTCATCATTCCAGGTGTCAGAGCATCCATGATTCATGAGGTTCAAGTATCAACATTAATAGGAGCTTGAAGAACATTGATTTCAGCCCTTATGAATGACTTTGATAGGTTCAAGATGTCAGTGGAGGATGTAACTACAAATGTGGAAATAGGAAGAGAATTTGAATTAAGAGTGGGACCTGAAGATGTGATTGAATTGCTACAATTTCATCATAGAACTTCAATGGCAAATCTGGAGCCATACCGTCACTTTCTCAGAGGTATGACTGTAATTGGACTTTATCCAGCCTACAAACATGTGCATCATAGGACACTCAGGAAAGTGAAAAGACAGCTCATGAAATGGGAGAAAATACTTGGAAATTGTTCGAGAACTTACTAGTAGAAGAATATATAAAGAATACTTCCGACTAAAAAATAGAAGAAAAGTGCAATTTAGAAATGCATCAAGAACATATAAATTTTCACAAGTCAATATACCTGTAGCCATAACTACATGAAAAGAATTCTGATATTTTAACTTAAGAGATTCAGTTCAAAATAAATGAGCTATTATTTCACATGTTGAGTATAAAAAGTGGAAAACAATAAATGTTGCTAAGTATGTGGAGAAGTTGAGATTTTCATTCTTTGATATGGAGGATGTCAGATAGTGAGGCTACTGTGAAAACCAGTAAAGATGTTTCCCCAAAAATTTAAATACAGAAAATTATATGACCTACCAATTCCATACAAAGGTATATTATTGAGTTAAGGGAATATTAATGTTCATATAGAAATTTTGCATGAAAATATGTATAGCCACACTATTTGCCATAGTCAACGTGTGTGTAAATGGAATAAGGGTGTTGAATTTTGTCAAAGGCTTTCTCTGTATCTACTGAAATAATCATGTTTTATATCTTTCAATTTGTTACTGTAATGTATCACATTGATTAATTTGTGTATATTGAAGAATAAAATGGGAATAAATCTCCCCAAAAAATAACACCAAGAGACAATTAAGACTTATAAATCAATTCCACCTATGAATATAGATACAAAAATTATAAATAAAATATTTACAGACATAATCAGCTATGTACTAAGAGAATAGCATATCATGACCAAATAAGGTTTATTCCAAAAATACAAACATTAGTTATAGATCAGAAAATAGATCAGCATAATTCAATAACTTCAGATATGTATATCACACTACCCTTTTGGTAGAAAGTGAAGAGGAACTAAAGAGCCTCTTGATAAAGGTGAAAGAGAAGAGTGAAAAAGCTGGCCTAAAATTCAATAGTCAAATAAAAAGGATCATGGCATCCAGTCCCATCACTTCATGGCAAATACATGGGGAAACAATGGAAACAGCGACAGAGTATTTTCTTGGGCTCCAAAATCACTGTAGATGGTGACTGCAGCCATGAAATTTAAAGACTACTTCCGACTAAAAATAGAAGAAAAGTGCAATTTAGAAATGCATCAAGAACATATAAATTTTCACAAGTCAATATACCTGTAGCCATAACTACATGAAAAGAATTCTGATATTTTAACTTAAGAGATTCAGTTCAAAATAAATGAGCTATTATTTCACATGTTGAGTATAAAAAGTGGAAAACAATAAATGTTGCTAAGTATGTGGAGAAGTTGAGATTTTCATTCTTTGATATGGAGGATGTCAGATAGTGAGGCTACTGTGAAAACCAGTAAAGATGTTTCCCCAAAAATTTAAATACAGAAAATTATATGACCTACCAATTCCATACAAAGGTATATTATTGAGTTAAGGGAATATTAATGTTCATATAGAAATTTTGCATGAAAATATGTATAGCCACACTATTTGCCATAGTCAACGTGTGTGTAAATGGAATAAGGGTGTTGAATTTTGTCAAAGGCTTTCTCTGTATCTACTGAAATAATCATGTTTTATATCTTTCAATTTGTTACTGTAATGTATCACATTGATTAATTTGTGTATATTGAAGAATAAAATGGGAATAAATCTCCCCAAAAAATAACACCAAGAGACAATTAAGACTTATAAATCAATTCCACCTATGAATATAGATACAAAAATTATAAATAAAATATTTACAGACATAATCAGCTATGTACTAAGAGAATAGCATATCATGACCAAATAAGGTTTATTCCAAAAATACAAACATTAGTTATAGATCAGAAAATAGATCAGCATAATTCAATAACTTCAGATATGTATATCACACTACCCTTTTGGTAGAAAGTGAAGAGGAACTAAAGAGCCTCTTGATAAAGGTGAAAGAGAAGAGTGAAAAAGCTGGCCTAAAATTCAATAGTCAAATAAAAAGGATCATGGCATCCAGTCCCATCACTTCATGGCAAATACATGGGGAAACAATGGAAACAGCGACAGAGTATTTTCTTGGGCTCCAAAATCACTGTAGATGGTGACTGCAGCCATGAAATTTAAAGACTCTTGCTCCTTGGAAGAAAAGCTATGACAAACCTAGACAGCATATTAAAAAGCAGAGACATCACTTTGCCAACAAAAGTTCACACAATCAAAGCTATGGTTTTCCCAGTAGTCCTGTATGGGTGTGACGGCTGGGCCATAAAGAAGGCTGAGCACTGAAGAACTGATGCCTTGAACTGTGGTGCTGGAGAAGACTCTTGAGAGGCCCTCAGACTGCAAGGAAATCAAACCAGGCAGTCCTAAAGGAAATCAACCCTGAATATTCATTGGAAGGAAGGACTGATGCCGAAGCTGAAACTCCAATACTTTGGCCACCTGATGCAAAGGGACGACTCATTGGAAAAGACCCTGATGCTGGGAAAAATAGAAAGCAGAAGGAGAAGGGGACAACAGAGGATGAGATGGCACCACTGAGTCAATGGGCATGAATTTGAGTAAGTTTTGGGAGACGGTGAAGGACAGGGAGTCTGGCATGCTGCAGTCCATGGGGCTGCAAAGAGTCTGACACGACTGAGCAACTGAACTGAATTCATTGTAACAGATTAAAGAAGAAAAATCATGTGTTCAGTTTTTCACTGTCAAGTGTGATGTTAGCTGTGGGTTTTTTTTTTTTTTAATCATAGCATTTTTTGGGGGGCGGGGCCACTTCTATTGATCTTTCATTTATCCATCTTTGTTCTTTAGCCTGTGTGGGCCTCCCATCGCAGCGGCCTCT
This sequence comes from Tragulus kanchil, assembly GCA_022376925.1. Lineage (NCBI taxonomy): Eukaryota > Metazoa > Chordata > Mammalia > Artiodactyla > Tragulidae > Tragulus > Tragulus kanchil. The sequence goes on along the minus strand of JAIOJX010000004.1, from coordinate 179,182,467 downwards.
CTCGTTGCAGAGCACCGGCTCTGGGCGCACATGCTGCAGAACTCCGCTCGGTAGTTGGACACATGGTCCAGCCTCTCACGGCACGCGGAGAAGAAAGTGTTATTCCAAAAATACAAACATTAGTTATAGATCAGAAAATAGATCAGCATAATTCAATAACTTCAGATATGTATATCACACTACCCTTTTGGTAGAAAGTGAAGAGGAACTAAAGAGCCTCTTGATAAAGGTGAAAGAGAAGAGTGAAAAAGCTGGCCTAAAATTCAATAGTCAAATAAAAAGGATCATGGCATCCAGTCCCATCACTTCATGGCAAATACATGGGGAAACAATGGAAACAGCGACAGAGTATTTTCTTGGGCTCCAAAATCACTGTAGATGGTGACTGCAGCCATGAAATTTAAAGACTCTTGCTCCTTGGAAGAAAAGCTATGACAAACCTAGACAGCATATTAAAAAGCAGAGACATCACTTTGCCAACAAAAGTTCACACAATCAAAGCTATGGTTTTCCCAGTAGTCCTGTATGGGTGTGGCTGGGCCATAAAGAAGGCTGAGCACTGAAGAACTGATGCCTTGAACTGTGGTGCTGGAGAAGACTCTTGAGAGGCCCTCAGACTGCAAGGAAATCAAACCAGGCAGTCCTAAAGGAAATCAACCCTGAATATTCATTGGAAGGAAGGACTGATGCCGAAGCTGAAACTCCAATACTTTGGCCACCTGATGCAAAGGGACGACTCATTGGAAAAGACCCTGATGCTGGGAAAAATAGAAAGCAGAAGGAGAAGGGGACAACAGAGGATGAGATGGCACCACTGAGTCAATGGGCATGAATTTGAGTAAGTTTTGGGAGACGGTGAAGGACAGGGAGTCTGGCATGCTGCAGTCCATGGGGCTGCAAAGAGTCTGACACGACTGAGCAACTGAACTGAATTCATTGTAACAGATTAAAGAAGAAAAATCATGTGTTCAGTTTTTCACTGTCAAGTGTGATGTTAGCTGTGGGTTTTTTTTTTTTTTAATCATAGCATTTTTTGGGGGGCGGGGCCACTTCTATTGATCTTTCATTTATCCATCTTTGTTCTTTAGCCTGTGTGGGCCTCCCATCGCAGCGGCCTCTCTCGTTGCAGAGCACCGGCTCTGGGCGCACATGCTGCAGAACTCCGGCTCGGTAGTTGGACACATGGTCCAGCCTCCACGGCACGCGGGATCTTCCCAGGCCAGGGATTAAACCAACACCCCTTGCACTGCAATGTGGTGTCTTTACCAACTGGACCACCAGGGAAGCACAGCTGCGGGTTTTTCACATACAGTTTTTCTTATGTTTAAGTTCTGTTCTCCCTATGTCCACCTTTTGGAGATTTTTTTTTTTTTTTTTACCATAAATGTATGTTGAATTTTATCAAAAGTTTTTCCTGCATCTACTGAGATGATCATATGGTTTTATTCTTCCTCTAATCATTGCCTCTAAGAACAGCAACAGACACGGATGTCCACTTTCACCACGCATTCTCAATGTAGCTTTGGAAGTTCTAGTCCCAGCATTCAAAGAAGAAAAAGAAATAAAAGGGATCCAGTTGGAAAGGAAGAGGTACAACCGTCACTGCTTACAGATAACACAGAAAATCCTAGAGACGCCACTAGAAAACTCACTGAGAGCTCGTCAGTGAGTTCAGTAAAGTTACAAGCTACATTGCACAGATATCTGCTGCATTTCATTAACTCTCAGAAAGAGAAGTTAAGGGGCTTCCCCGATGGTCCAGTATTGAAGACTCTGTGCTCTCAATGCAGGCAGCCTGGGTTTGATCGCTGGTCAGGGAACTAGATGCCACATGCTGCAACTAACACCCAATGCAGCCAAATAAATAATTAAAAAAAAGAAATGAAACAGAATTTAAGGAAACAATCCTATTTACCATCACATCAAAAAGAATAAAATACTTAGGAATGAACCTCAAGGGCATGAATTTGAGTAAGTTTTGGGAGACGGTGAAGGACAGGGAGTCTGGCATGCTGCAGTCCATGGGGCTGCAAAGAGTCTGACACGACTGAGCAACTGAACTGAATTCATTGTAACAGATTAAAGAAGAAAAATCATGTGTTCAGTTTTTCACTGTCAAGTGTGATGTTAGCTGTGGGTTTTTTTTTTTTTTAATCATAGCATTTTTTGGGGGGCGGGGCCACTTCTATTGATCTTTCATTTATCCATCTTTGTTCTTTAGCCTGTGTGGGCCTCCCATCGCAGCGGCCTCTCTCGTTGCAGAGCACCGGCTCTGGGCGCACATGCTGCAGAACTCCGGCTCGGTAGTTGGACACATGGTCCAGCCTCTCCACGGCACGCGGGATCTTCCCAGGCCAGGGATTAAACCAACACCCCTTGCACTGCAATGTGGTGTCTTTACCAACTGGACCACCAGGGAAGCACAGCTGCGGGTTTTTCACATACAGTTTTTATTATGTTTAAGTTCTGTTCTCCCTATGTCCACCTTTTGGAGATTTTTTTTTTTTTTTTTACCATAAATGTATGTTGAATTTTATCAAAAGTTTTTCCTGCATCTACTGAGATGATCATATGGTTTTTATTCTTCCTCTAATCATTGCCTCTAAGAACAGCAACAGACACGGATGTCCACTTTCACCACGCATTCTCAATGTAGCTTTGGAAGTTCTAGTCCCAGCATTCAAAGAAGAAAAAGAAATAAAAGGGATCCAGTTGGAAAGGAAGAGGTACAACCGTCACTGCTTACAGATAACACAGAAAATCCTAGAGACGCCACTAGAAAACTCACTGAGAGCTCGTCAGTGAGTTCAGTAAAGTTACAAGCTACATTGCACAGATATCTGCTGCATTTCATTAACTCTCAGAAAGAGAAGTTAAGGGGCTTCCCCGATGGTCCAGTATTGAAGACTCTGTGCTCTCAATGCAGGCAGCCTGGGTTTGATCGCTGGTCAGGGAACTAGATGCCACATGCTGCAACTAACACCCAATGCAGCCAAATAAATAATTAAAAAAAAAAAAAGAAATGAAACAGAATTTAAGGAAACAATCCTGTTTACCATCACATCAAAAAGAATAAAATACTTAGGAATGAATCAACCTAAGGAGGCAAAAATACATGTACTTGGAAAACTATAAGATACTGATGAAAGGAAATGAAGACGACAAAGTTGGAAAGATACATGGTATTCTTGGTAATATTGTTAAAATGACCATGGTACCCAAGGCAGTGTACAGATTCAATACAGTCACTACCAAAATACAATGGGCATTTTTTACAGAAGTAGAACAAATGATCTAAAAATGTGTGTGGAAATATGAAAGACTCTGAATAGCCAAAACAAGCACCTTTCTTCCAATGCAGGGGACATAGGTTCAATCCCTGGTCAGAGAACCAAGATCTGTCATGCTGCGGGGCAACTAAGCTGGCACAGCAGCTCAAGAAGCCAGTGAGTTCAGCGAATGAGCCCGCATGCCCTACAGCCTGTGCTCCACAACTAGAGACGCCTTTGTGCCGCAACAAGAGAAGCCGGGGTACCACACAAAAACACAGCACAGCCAAAATGTAGAGGAAGAAAGAGTGTGAGAGAGGAAGCTTTTAATAATAACTGTGAAACATGCATGTACTGAATTGAGTGGTATCCCCCCAAACTCATATTCTTCCCAGGACCTCAGAATGTTTTCCCTATTTGAAAATACAGTTATTGCAGAGGTTATTATTTACGGTGAGACCACACTGAGGCAGGATGGACCCCCTCATCTAACACAACCAGTATCCTTTAAGAAGAGGAAAGACTTGCATGGAGAATTTCATGTGGGGAGAGAGGTAGAGGCCGGAGTAACGATCTACACGCCCAGGAATGCCAAGGGGTGTCAGCACCACCAGGAGGGCAAGGCCCACCCGGAGACGACACGTGAAAGAGGCTTCCCTAGTGTCTTCTGCGAATTCTTCACCACCCCGCCACCTGGGATGCCCAGTCACTAATTTGTCGAACACTATTTGTAGATATGTACATCGTACTGGTTTCCGAGGCTGCCATACCTAAGTACCACCAACAGTGTGGCTTTAAGCAACAAATATGTATTCTCCTACAGTTCTGGAGAACAGAAGTCTGGCGTCAAGGTGTGAGTACACATCAGTGATGACTGATTTTAAACTATTTGTGTGTGTCTGGTATGGGGGAGATGGTAAAGAATCTGCCTGCAATGTGGGAGACCTGGGTTCCATCCCTGGGTTGAGTAGATCCTCTGGAGAAGAGAATGGCTACCCACTCCAGTATTCTTGCCTGGAGAATCCCATGGACCGAGGAGCCTGGAGGGCTACAGTGCACAGGATTGCAAAGAGCCAGACACAACTGAATGACTAACGCTTTCCCTTTTCCTGCAGCGTGTGGGACCGTAGCTCCGAGCCCCCTGCAGAGGAAGCGCATTTTCATCCACTTAACCGCCAGGGAATTTCCAAGGTATGTACATTGTAAAAAACCATAATGCTGTTGCACACTTGGTCGCCGACAGGATAGTGTAAACAAAACCTTTGTATGCACCAGGAAACCAAAATATTCGTGCAGCTTGCTTTCTTTCAGTACTCAATGCGGTAGTCTGAAACCAAATCTGTAATATCTCCAAGGTGTGCGTGTACCTTTTCCAAGAAAAGAGTTACTAATTTCAAAGCCCAAAAAGTAACTTCGCAGTGGAGAAGCCTGGCAGGCGCCTTAGTCAAACAGACTGGACAACCTGAGTAAGCACCCGGATGGGGTCCCAGGACAACACAGAGCCACTTCTGTGATGTTCCCGCTGGAGATGGAGGATCTGGATCTCATCACGAGCGATGAAATAAAATTTACATTTTAAATCGGCATAAGAAAAATTCAACATAAAATTCTGTGTGTGTGTGCTGGGGCCTCCCCCCCCCCCCACTCCCTCCCTCCCTCACGTGCAGTATGCGTCTGTGGTTCATATTAACCAGAGTTTCTCAAAGACAGCCGTGCCTGCTCAACCATAAGATCAACTTTCTCCCTTTCTTCTGAGGCTAGCAATGGAAGTTCTTAAAGAATAGCATGCTTTCCTGGCTCTGCAGGGGGTCCTGGTGACTCTCTGCTTGCTTTGTCCGGGCCTACCTGGACCATGTAACTGTGGTGAACTTTATGGAAATGTCAGCATGTCACTTTGACCTATGATGCTTTGTCTTAAAAACGTATACAGCTCTGCCCTTGACTTCTTTTTTTTTTTGGTGGGGGTTGGGTTGGGGAGGGAGGGGATCGGGCGGGCCACTTCTATTGGTCTTTCATTTATCTATTTTCATCCAGCTTTGTTCTTTGGCCCGTGTGGGCCTCCCATCGCGGTGGCTTCTGTTGTCGCAGAGCACCGGCTCTGGGCGCATGCGCCCCAGAGCTCTGGCTGGGAAGTTGGACACATCTGTACAGCCGCTCCGCGGCACGTGGGATCTTCCCAGGCCAGGGCTCGAACCGGTGCCCCTTGCACTGCAAGGCGATGTCCTTACCCACTGGACCACGAGGGAAGCCCTGCCCTTGACTTCTAATTAACAGGCAGGACAATTCTAAGAGCTTTCTGAGAATCTGCTCCCTGGTTACAATCCTGTTTGGCTCAATTTAAATCTCCCCTTTTCTTCTTGAGGGTTAACTGAATTTCTGTTAACAGAAGGAAACATCAAGTGAGCCCCAATTCAGGGGCACACTTCAGGTGGCTCACTTACTTGTCACTGGTCGTACAGCCCACCTGGCTCTGGGGAGCCGGGGAGGGGAGTTGAGGAAACGAGCCTTTCACTGGGCGATTGCCATTTCCTCTTGTCCCCGAACGATGGTTTTATTAGCAGGCAGATGAACTGAGTGCTGGTAGGCAACTGTTATGAACTGATTCATGTCTCTCTTTAACGTTCACATTGGGAATGCTACATTCAAGATGGATAACCAACAAGGACCTATGTATAGCACATGGAACTCTGCTCAAAGTTAACGTGGGAGCCTGGATGTGAGCGGGGTTTCGCGGAGAGTGGATACGGGTGTACGAATGGCTGAGTCCCTTGGTTGTTCACCTGAAACTATCCCAGCATTGTTAACGGACTATACTCCAATACAAGATAAAATTTAAAAAAAATTCATGTTGCAGATCTAACCCCCAGGACCTGAGAATGTGACTGCAGCTGGAAACAGAGACTTTAAGGCGGTGACTAAGTTAAATGAGGTCATGGAGTAAACCCTGATTCAGTATGAGTCCTGCACACCGGTCCTGACCTTGGACCCCTCCGTCATTCCTGTGGCTTTATCTTCTGTTGAGGCAGTCTGAGTGTGGGTTGGAAAAGAATTTCCAGACACAGAGTGCTGCAGAAAAGAGTAAGTTTACTAAGAACAAAGAGCAGAGATAAAGCTGGCTCTGCAAGCACAGTGAGCCAGCAACCCCTGACAGGCCAGGGAGCGTCGACCCTTTTCCTGGGTCAATAGCCAGTTTTTATAGCCTCAGGACAAAGAAAATTCATGCTGGAAGGCGGGTGTTAGGTGATTGGTTGGGGCGCTATAGGGTGTTTTCCTGGAGTGGGCATCTTTGCTTAACTGGGAGTCAGGAAGCTTGTTAGTGACGAGCAAGGGCTTTTGGCAATGTTACACAGGGGCTCCATTAGCTTCAGGGGTGTCTTTGGTTCTGGGCCCCACTTCTGTGGTCTTGGTGCAAGGCCTGGGGGCAGGACTCAACCTCTACCACTTAAGTGCCCACTGAAACCTGAAACTCAGAATGAAAAGCTGGCTGGGTCATCTTTCATCCCTCCGGCTGCTCGCCTCCCGTCCTCTCATCCTCATCTACGAGTTGAGCCCCGGTAGGGTCGGGGCATCTCCGCTTCCTGCCCCGTGGATCCCTCTGATGCCCTTGGCCTCTGTAGCAACACAGCTTCTAGGCACAAGGAGTCTGTGCCGGCACCGTTGTCAGTGAGGAACAGGAGGCTGCGGACAAACAGTCCCACCTCCAGTCCCTCAGCAGGGGCAGGGGGACAATTTGGAGGGGGGGCTGCAATGTTTCTCACAACGTCCTGGTGGAATCAACCCCTGCTGCCCACGGCATCTGCCTCAGTGACACGCTTCTCTTGGCGTTTCTCCTTCGCCATCGCTAGTCCTTCTTCCTGCTATCGGGGACCACCTCCAAAATAGTCCCAGACCTACACCAAGCCTAGTCCCAGACTCTGTTCTCATCTGTACGGTCGTTGTTTTCAGGAGCTGCTCTAACAAAGGAAACTGGATGGCTTAAACAACAGGAGTTTATTCCGTCACAGTGCGGAGGCTGGAAGTCCAGGATCAAGGCGGAGGCAGGGCTGGCCCCGTCTGAGGCTGTGAGAGCGGCTGGCCCCCAGGCCTCTCTCCTCAGCTGGCAGATGGCCACCCTCTCCCCATGTCTCTTCCTGTCACCTCCCCTGTCTGTCTCTGGGCCCAGATTTCCCACCGGTCAGACTGGATCAGGGTCCATCCTAAGGTTATCATTGTCACTTGCTGATCTCCGTAAAGGCTCAGTCTCCAAATAAAGTCGTACTCTGAAGCCCTGGAGGTCAGGACTTGAATCTGCGAGTACAGGGAGCGGTGGGGAGGGGCTTGCTCCGGAGACACGACTCGACCCGCACCAGAGACTGAGGCTAAGGCGGAGGTCCTGGACACGGGTCTCAGAGACAGGCCCGTGGGGTGGGAGGTGGAACCGACCCCTCACCCGTCAGGCCTCTGAGACTCCCCCTGACTGTGCGATGGCCTCACCACACCTGCGCCCTGGGACGGGCTGCAGAGAGGAAGCGCTGGATACAAGACTAGCCCTGCGCGTGGAGTCGGCTCAGTGTGGAAGCCTCAGCAGAGACAGTGGCAGACCCAGGTCAGCCCACTCTCAGCGCGGGCTTCCTTTTTATTTTCGTATTTTGTCTATTTATCTGCTCGGCTGCAGCAGGTCTCTGTGCATGGACTTTGCGAGCTGCGGCGCATGGGCGCACTCGTGGCCCTGCTGCCTATGGGATCGTAGTTCCCCGTCCGGGTACTGAGCCTGTGGGCCTGGCACACGAAGGTGGGTTCTTAACCACTGGACCACCAGGGAAGAACCTCGTCTAGATGGGTTTTGGTTTGGAAAGCATAGTTACTTTCCATGTATGCATGTGCATGCTGTGCGTGCTAAGTTGCTTCAGTCATGGCCGACTCTTTGTGACCCCATGGACCGTAGCCCGCCAGGCTCCTCTGTCCGCGGGATTCTCCAGGCAAGAGCACTGGTGCGGCTGCCATGCCCTCCTCCGGGGATCTTCCCAACTCAAGGATCGAGCCCGCGACTCCTGCACTGGCAGGCGGTTCTTCACCACTAGTGCCACCTGGGAAGCCCCTCATATATGTATATGAATCCTCCTTTGTGCGTCTTATTTATGACAGTGTTTAAAGCGCCCCCGACCTCCCGCGCCACGGGGCATGTCCTGCTGGCTGTGAGGCCCAGTATCTGTCATAAGAGAGGCCGAGCCGCCAAGGGGGCTGAGCACAGCCGCACGGGGCTCTCAGGCTACGGTGAGGGAAGCAGCAGAACCGGAAGAAGCCCTGGGATGAAAACCTCAGGGATAAAGGATCCAGGAAACTTGCCCCCAGAGCCCCCGGCCCCTCTGGCTGGCATCGCTGGCCTACTGAGCACCTGGTGCCCGCGTGAGGGCCTCACCTGAGGCAGAGACCCCTCAAGACCACCTTTCCTTCTCAAATCACCTTCGTCACCCCTCCTCATCCCAGCATTGGCCAGGCAGGTCACTCCTTCCGAGGACCGCAAGACCGACAGACACACACGGGCAGGAGCGCTGGGCCCTCGTGCAGGGCTGGAGGTGAGGGCTTGAGAGTTACCCAGACAGGGAGAGCGTACGGATGCGAGAGCACCTCACATCTCAGGACGGACAAGCCGATGCAGACGCCTGGCGCCAGTCCGGCGCACGGCCGAGGGGGCCTGGGGGGCCGAGAGGTGCGCAGGGCTCACCCCAGGGCTGCGGCTCCTCCCCTGGCACGGCGGGACGCCATTGCAAGCAATGATTGGATGCGCAAGAGCTTTTTTTTAAAATCGTCTTTAATGTAGTTTTAATAATTTTTTGCCTCATTTACCAGATAAATCATCTAAATAAATAGATGCTATACAGTCTCTTACCAAGATCAGTACAAAAATAAACCACGCTCTGCATCGGCTCTAGCTCTCCCCGCACACACTCACTCGGAAAAGGCATGTGCTTGGAATCGACTCGCACCCCAACCCTTCCCAAATACATTCACTGAGTCTGAACAAAGCTCATCGCTCATTCTGTGCAAAGGAAGCGCTCTTGTGCTGAGACCTGGAGGCCCGGCTGGCCACTTCTAAAGCAAAAGCGAAACCACCGGACAAGCGAAGCGCCCTCCCCCAGGGCAGGAGCCAGGAGGGTGCTGGCGACGATGGACCACCGTCCTGAGCGCGGAGGTGGTCCTCGAGCGGCCCGCAGCCTCTGCGCCCGACCCCACAGCAGAAGGAAAGTACCAACCGGTCTCTACATTCAAAACGGGCGGCGCGGGGTAAGGAAGGGCAGGGAGTCCAGCCTCTTCAACGGCCCCTCCCCAGGCGAGCACTGGCCTTCTCGGGAGGCGAGGGGGTGGGGAGGGAGGTTGTGCCCACCTTGCCCCGAGCCCCGAGCCCCGCGGGCACGCTCAAGGCTGGGGAGGCCTGAAGCCCACTTCCGACCCCTTGCGGAGGTCTCCGTCCTGGGTCCTGGGTGGAAAGGTCCTAAGCGCTCTGGCTCCCGGCGTCCAGGCCTCCAGACAGCAGGGCCGAGAGAAGCAGGAACGGCTCTGCCCTCCGCCGCCTCACCCCACCCAAGAGCCCCCGGGGCAGCGGCACACGCAGCTCTTCAAAGTGAGGCGGGGAGGCCGGGGTCCCGGGAAGTGGGGAGAGGAGCGTGAGTTCTCCTGGAGGCTGCCAGCCAAGTCCAGAGCCAGCGCCAGCAGCCCCCCGTCACAGCGAGGCCCCCGCCCTCCCCTCTGCTGCGAGCCCGGCCGGCAGCCCCCACCCCGGCTGCCCTCCCCCCCAGACTCTGCAGCGGACAGGAGGGCTCCCCGCCACCCCTCCTTCCCCAGTCCACCCCGACAGGATCCTCTAGACGCAGCCCCCTCGGCTGGGGTAAGTCGAGTCGAGGGGTGGGGGCGCCATCCCCCAATGGAAGCACTGAATTGACCCTGGACAGCGAAGGACTGAGGAGGAAGGCGAGGCCACACGCGGGGATCTGGCATCTGGCCGTCGAGGCCCCCCAAGCTAAAATGGGGCACGGGCTGTCTTTGGTTTGGGAACTTGGGAAGGAGGGCCTGGGGGAAGAGCCGCCCATTGGAGGGACTCAGCAGGATTCTGCCCACTTCCTGGGGACAAGGCAGAGCGGAGCTGGCCCTGGGGGAGGGGCAGGACCCACAGCGGGGGCAGCCGTCTTTGGCTCGCTCCCCTGGTGCCCGCCCCGCCTGGCCTTGTCTCCCCTCTGGGCCCAGGGCAGGGGAGAGGGGACTCCACACCGCCAGGGAAGCCACTCGTCCACAGGACACGTGTGCGATCACTAGAAAGAGAGCCCCTCTTTCGGCAGACAGGGCCCGACCCACCGTCCACTGCAGCCGGCCACAGGAAGACGCGACAGAGGTCCCCCCACGGGGAAACAAGGTTTGTCCCAGCTGCAGCACTGAGGGTGGACGGGAGGAGACCCAGAATGGAAGGAGGAAGGGCATCAGGAGTCGCGGGCTGCCCTGAGAAGGTGGAGGGATGCTCCCTCCCTCCCTGACCACCCTCACGCAGGTCTGGTTGGCGAGCTGGAGGGCAGGGCAGAAAAAGAGGGGCAGGGGAGGGCTGGAAAGTCACCTGAGTCAGAGAGGAGAGGAGCCCTGGACTGAAGCCAGGCGCTTCAGCGCTCACACGGTGCGGGCACGGCCGCCCGCGGCTGCACGCCTGTGGCTGGCCGGCTGAGACCACTGGCCCCAGCCCCCTGCCAGCCCCCCGGCCTCCACCGACAGCGCAGCGCTCGGAGTGGACAGACCCGGTCAGGTGAAGCGCTGTGCAGGGTGGGCTGGGGGTGCCGGGGGCAAGCTCCTTCCGGCTGTGAATCAGCCCCGTCCACCCCTCACCTGGTCAGGGTTTCTAAATGGGAGATTTGCGAGGCCCATGGCACACGTCCACAGACACACACATGCAGCCACGAGGGCACGAGGGGCAGTGTGCACACACCTGCGGGGCTGGGTGTGCCCGCGAGTGGTTTCACAGGCTGGGGGCGGGGGGCGCAGCTCTCAGGGAAGGGGCTCCGCTGGCAGCCGCCCCCAGGGGAAGGAAGAGAGCTTTCTGGGACGCGCCCTGCCGTCTCACACCCCTCCCGGCCCCTCAGCTCTCTGACCCAGTCCTTTTGGTCAAAGCCAGCCTCCATCTCCCTGGTAAAGCTGGAGTGGAGAGTTAAAAATAAAGATTCCTCCCCACCACACACTCACAGGGGAAAGGGGACCCGACCAGAACGGCCGCCCATTGGAGGGACTCAGCAGGATTCTGCCCACTTCCTGGGGACAAGGCAGAGCGGAGCTGGCCCTGGGGGAGGGGCAGGACCCACAGCGGGGGCAGCCGTCTTTGGCTCGCTCCCCTGGTGCCCGCCCCGCCTGGCCTTGTCTCCCCTCTGGGCCCAGGGCAGGGGAGAGGGGACTCCACACCGCCAGGGAAGCCACTCGTCCACAGGACACGTGTGCGATCACTAGAAAGAGAGCCCCTCTTTCGGCAGACAGGGCCCGACCCACCGTCCACTGCAGCCGGCCACAGGAAGACGCGACAGAGGTCCCCCCACGGGGAAACAAGGTTTGTCCCAGCTGCAGCACTGAGGGTGGACGGGAGGAGACCCAGAATGGAAGGAGGAAGGGCATCAGGAGTCGCGGGCTGCCCTGAGAAGGTGGAGGGATGCTCCCTCCCTCCCTGACCACCCTCACGCAGGTCTGGTTGGCGAGCTGGAGGGCAGGGCAGAAAAAGAGGGGCAGGGGAGGGCTGGAAAGTCACCTGAGTCAGAGAGGAGAGGAGCCCTGGACTGAAGCCAGGCGCTTCAGCGCTCACACGGTGGGGGCACGGCCGCCCGCGGCTGCACGCCTGTGGCTGGCCGGCTGAGACCACTGGCCCCAGCCCCCTGCCAGCCCCCCGGCCTCCACCGACAGCGCAGCGCTCGGAGTGGACAGACCCGGTCAGGTGAAGCGCTGTGCAGGGTGGGCTGGGGGTGCCGGGGGCAAGCTCCTTCCGGCTGTGAATCAGCCCCGTCCACCCCTCACCTGGTCAGGGTTTCTAAATGGGAGATTTGCGAGGCCCATGGCACACGTCCACAGACACACACATGCAGCCACGAGGGCACGAGGGGCAGTGTGCACACACCTGCGGGGCTGGGTGTGCCCGCGAGTGGTTTCACAGGCTGGGGGCGGGGGGCGCAGCTCTCAGGGAAGGGGCTCCGCTGGCAGCCGCCCCCAGGGGAAGGAAGAGAGCTTTCTGGGACGCGCCCTGCCGTCTCACACCCCTCCCGGCCCCTCAGCTCTCTGACCCAGTCCTTTTGGTCAAAGCCAGCCTCCATCTCCCTGGTAAAGCTGGAGTGGAGAGTTAAAAATAAAGATTCCTCCCCACCACACACTCACAGGGGAAAGGGGACCCGACCAGAACGGCTGGGTGGGCTGCTCGGGGGAGCGTCAGGCCTCCCGTCCTCCTTGACTCTCAGGACCAGCGGCTGCTTCTCCAGAGAAGAGGGGCTGAGGGGTCTGCAGCAGGCTGGCCCTGTCCCCATCCTGCCCTGGAGATGGCGCTCCAAGGGACAGTGCAGTGCCGGGCCCCCTGCCAGGCCCCGCCCCGCCCCAGCCGAGGGAAGGGGGTGGTCGGGGGACAGGGTTGGCTGCGTCACCCCTTCTCCTGGTCAATGTTTTTTTAGATAAAATAATTCTCTCGCCCCAAGCCCTCCTCATTTCTGCAAGTTCCCACCCAAGCCCCAAAGGAAACAGTTGAAGGAGAGTGAAAGATGGGGGTTCAGAACTTCCCGCTGCGGTCTCGGAAGAAGCCCTCGGCTGCCTGGGCCTCGCGGAAGGTGACGGTGATGGAGTTGGCGGTGATGTCGGTCACTGTCACTTCGCTGGAGGGGAGCGTGGGTGTCCAGGACGGGGGCCCCTCGCCCAGCTCTGCGTCTGCTGCAGCCGCGTGACAAGGACAGACAGACAGACGGTGCACAGTGTTGGCAACAAGGTGGGGCAGGCAGGCGTGGGCGGCAGCGACCACCTCCCACCCCGCGCCCGACACAGCTCTTCCCGAGCCTCCGGCCAGGCCAGGGCCAGTCCCAGGCTGGACACACAGGACGAGGTCTCGGCATGGGTCTCCCCGGCTGCGCGTGCGGCCCTCCCGAGCGGGACCACAGAGCTCCCGGCTGGGTGCTGGCGCCCCACACGCCCTGTGGCCTCGGGACCCCTCCAGGGACCATTCCGGCTCTGAGGGTCCCTGGGTCGGAGCCTGGGGGCGGGGCTGCCTTACCCTCCTCCTCGGGGGGCTGCTCAGCAGGCTCCCACTCGCTGGCCGCCTGCAGGACGTCCGGGGCTGGCGACTCCTGCAGGAAGAGCTCCCGTCGATGGCTGTGACTCTCCAGGTTGGGCCCGCGGGGCGGGAACTTCTTGCGTGAGAGCCGCAGGTACTTGTGGGCCTTGCGGGGCTTGCGGAGCGGGAAGGGCAGGGTGGACACCAAGGGGCCCTTGTCCACCAGCTCGGGCGCCCCCGCCTTGACCACCCCCTCGGGGCTCCCGCTGCCGAGTGGGCGCGTCAGGGAGAAGCAGAGCTTCTCCTTGCCCTTGGCCTTGTGGGAGCTCCGCAGGTCCATGCTGTACAGCCGCTGCGGGGGCAAGCCAGGGCACGGCGGGTCAGCCCTGCCCTCCCGCCCACGGCCGCGCCTCTGCTCACGCGGTTCCTCCCACCCGGGGTCCCCTTCCCCTTGTTTCAGAGCTCAGAACCAGCCTGCACCCCGACCCCGCACCCCAGCCCAGAGCGCTGCCCCGACAGCCCCAGCCAGCCCCGAGGCCAGGCCCAGCTCGGCCTTCGTTTTGGCCTCGTCTCCCCAGGCGCCGTATGTGGCTCAGGGCCAAGGGCTGCCGGGCACGCTCCTGTGGTTCATGGAGAGGAGCACGTGAGAGGGACAAACTGAAAACTGACCGACCGAAAACACACCTGGATGAATGAGGCAGATCAATTAAGGAGCTATTCTTCATTACAGGAAAGGAATCTTTGCTTCTAAAAGGCCCTCAAAGCCAAAACAGCCACTGGCCAGGGAGATGGCAGGAGGCCAGGACTCTACAGTTTCATGGGGAAAGTGAACACAGCGCTGGAGCGCACCCAGTCATTCAGACGCTGGGGTGGGGCGCTGCCCTCAGGGCGCTCCTCGGCTCTAAGCCTCAGGGTGCCTGCTAACGCCCCATGCTTGTTAAAACAGGCTGGAGGGCACATGCCTGCGTCATTCAAAGCCTGAAGTTTTGTAACTGGTGCATCTGTCTTACCCGCTTCTGCGGAAAATTTATACAACTCTAAGAAAGATCCTCGATGCTAAGATGTTGAGAGGGCTGGGCCATTGTGGGATAGTAGTTGGTCTTCTGCCGCCAGAGGCGGCCAGCAGACAGGACCTACAGGTCGAATGCCTCGAGCCGGGACAGAGGTCATCGCAGGCGCGAGCTCCTGTCTCCAGCCCCACCTGCTAACCCCCATCTCGTGGCAGAGGCGCAGCTTGGCACGGTGATGGGAAGAGGGCTGAACTGGGAGGAGCTGATGGAAAGACAGCAAGGCCTTTCACTGCCGGCTTATCCACGGGCAGCTCCGTCGAAGGCCACCCCTTCAACCTGGCCTATGGGCCGTCACAGGCCTGCTCAGCTCTCATATAGTTCTGTCCTCCTCACCATGAGAGAATTACCCTTACTAATGGGTCTGGGAGCACCAGGAGTCTGATCTGGGTTTTAATCCAGCCGTGTGACTCTGGGTAAAGCACTGGCCTCCCTGAGCCTCAGTTTCTTCCTCAGTGAAATAAAGAAACCGTAGCAGCCAGCCTCTGGGAATTCACGCCTGTGTGGACTCCTGTCTGTATGGACTACTGGGGTATGGGACTTCCAAGGCCAAGTCGCTAAGAACACTCTTCTCTCAGTTCGTGCACCCTGGGGGGCCAGGTGCCATACTCTGAGGCCGGCCGGCAGCCAAACAAGAGGCTCAGCACTGGAGTACCAGGCCTCGTCCACACCCGGCATGGACGAACAGGGCACACGGGCGGCCCCTTCAGGAGAAGATCCTCCAGCCCCGGTCAAGCCTCCAGATGAGGGGATTCTCAGCTGACGTCATGACTGCGACCTGAACTAGGGTCACCGAGGAGCCAGCCAAGGCACTCCCCGGCTCCTGACCCACGGAGAGTATGTGGTGAAGTCTCTCCTGCCTTGAGCTGCTCAGGGAAAGGTGACTGTGTTACACAGCAACAGATGTGGAACACCTTCCCCACAGGCTTGGTGTGCAGAGGACGTGTGTTCATTTACGAAGAGCGTGGTGCACAGAGCTCAGTGTGGAGACGTCTGACACATGCCAGCTCTTTCTCAGGACCCAGTGAACATCTAACTAAGCCTCAGGGGTCATGTTCCCTACAGGAGGGGAGACCCACCTAATCCGGCAAAGCCTCAGGGGATCTACAACCCAGAGTGGACAGGAGGCTGGACATAGCTCACACTGCACATGGACCAGGAAGCCCTATGCTTTGGCTTTAAAGTCCCAGGCAGCCCTTATTAAATTAAGGACAGCAGGTAGGCTGATCATCCCCTTCTGCAGATGAGAAAACCCAAGTTCAGAGACTTGCCCCGAATCAGAGAACTACATCACTTTAGAATCCATCCTCTTTCTGGTGCAAACCAGTGAAGGCAGCAAAGTATCCTCAAGACCTGGGTGGCCTACACCAGCGCGTTTCTTCTCACTCCAAATGATACATTTCTAGGACATTCCAAGGCTATTGTTCTAGAATTCTGTGAATCTCCTTCTATTAGATTCTAACATTTCAGACTCCCCTATTTCCTCAACTCTAAAGTTTATGCTGCTAAGGTTCTCAAATACTACAATTTTGTTATCTTGGGGACTCAGCATCAGAAAGGCTTATTTACAAGATTCTAAGCTTTCAAAATTCTAGGATCCCCTGAGCCATACATGCACCCCCCCTCCGTCCATGGGACCTCCCGCCCACGCTTCTGCCCCTGGGTACCAGCTCCACTTTTTGAGTTTTCCCAATTCCTCCCATTGAAAGGCACCCACTGAGTGCCCCGCCCACCCCCCTCCACAGTGCCTTGGATGGAGCCAGAGGTGGGTCAGTGGTTTAGCAGAACTGGCCGGTGCAAAGGCAGAGGGGCAGGGGCCGGTGGAAGGAGCAAGGGGCCCTGTGGGGGCACCCGAGAGGGCGGGGTTACCTGCAGCAGAAGCCGCTTGGGTTTCGGACCTCTCTTCCTATACCCCGATGCTCGGTCTCTCTCTTCCCTGGGGTGCAAAGCAGATGGCAGAAGAAAAGGAAACACTGGTGACATTTAAGGGAAAGTAAGGCGTCTGCTCCACTGGCCCTCTGCTGTCTATGGGGGCGGGGACATCCACCACAGGCCACCGCCCATCCTGGGGCAGGCTCCTCCCATCGCTCTCGAGGTGGTAATCACCGGGTAAAGACGGGGTCACGTGTTCATCTCCCAGGGCTCCATCTTCTCAATGGACTAAAGGTGAGGGCACAGCTACTGGGCCCACCTGCTGAGGAGGGACTCAGGGGGCATCTCCAAAAATATGTGGGTCTCCACGGCCCCAGGATCACACCAGACCTCTGCTCTCCATTCACAGAGAAGAGCCCCCTTTTGCAGGTGAGGCTCTGCCGAGCTGTCCCTGCCAGTCGACACCTGCAGGAACCTGGGGCACCTGTCCGCCTGTCCGTCTGCCGGGGGAAGGGGAGACCCACTAGTCTGCATTCAGTCCTCAGCAGATGCCAGACTCCGCTGGAGGCCTGCCTCCCGTCACAAACATGCGAGGCACAACCTGAGGAACACACACAGCCACACACAGCACGACACCCCGCGACTCCAGCAGCGTGCCGCCGAGGGGTAGGGGGGACGTTCAGAATCATTTCCTTCTGGCTCACATCACGCCACTCACACTCTCTGCGGCCTCAGCCTTTCAGTCCGAGCCCAGCCCAGCCAGCGTGTGCACAGCTCCGGTCTCCACTGTCAGCCCCTCCTCCAGGCAGTGGCTGCCACCCCCTTGCAGACATCAGACTCCAGGGGCGCTGGGGCAGGGCTGCCCCTCCTCCCCGTGGAGCTGGCTTCGGCAGGTCTGCCGTGGGGCCCCGGAACCAGAGGCACCCAGGGCAGGGGGTACCCACACCAAGACAGGCCTCCCAAGCCCTGGAGAGCGAGACGCCTATCTCAGAACTGGGTGCCGGGCGCCAAGACACCCTGTTCTAGGCCCAGCTCTGCCCGACCAACGGGAGACCCTGGCTGCTCCCTCTCCCTCTCTGGACCTCCCCTTCCTGGTCTGGAACAGAAGTTTGCCCTCTCGGCTGGCCCCGGGGGCTCCTGGGAGGAGCAAGAGGTCCCCAACATTTCTCAAAAGGTGCTGTAGAAAGACTAAGATAATAAAGAGGAAGAGAGAGGGGAGGAAAAGAAAAAAGAGGAAGAGGAGAAGGAAATAGAGAGGGGGAAACAGGAAAGGGCCTTGAGATAAAAGAAGAGCAATATGTCTGTTATATTTGTGTGAGTGCTGTCTATTATCATGGTCACGGGCACGTTCTGGGCTCCGCACAGGCCCTGCTCTCAAGGCTGTAGCTCTCGCAGCAACCCCAGGAGAGAGGCACGGTCTCCATCCTCGTGTTACAGCTGAGTGAGGCGCAGAGACTTAAGTCACTCGCCCGATGCCACAATTCTGCCAGCAGGGGCAGGCGCACAGCCTAGGCCACAGGACCTGGCTTCCCACCGGCAGCCCCCCAGTCCCACCCATAACTGTGGGGTGAGGGATGTGGGGTGGGAGGGTGATGCGGGGCTTCCACTCTCGTCCAGTCCTTCCCTACCCAGGGTCTGGTTCCTGTCAGCCCTGGAGTCCTCTGGCCGCCAGTGTCCAGCGCTGAGGGGATCGTGGCCCCAGGCAGGCCTCAGTGCCCCCTCGGCCCCTCCCAGGATGCCAGGACTCCCCACTAGAGCCCCCAGGCCAGACGCCTTCTGAGTCTCTTAAGGACACGGCACGGCAGGTGCTGGAATGGTCATCCCCGCTTCCGCCTCCTCACCAGGGCAAAGAGGAGGCGGTCAAGCCACGCGCCGTGTCTGCAAACCTGTCCTCGCTCCTCACTTGTCCCTTAACCACTGACTTTTCGGACTCATTCAAAACAACATCCAGATCCTCTACCAGGACTCACAGGGTGCTCCCTGGATTGTGCCCAGAGACTCCTTCAACGACCCCCGCCTCCCCGATGCCCAGGGCAGGGGGTACCCACACCAAGACAGGCCTCCCAAGCCCTGGAGAGCGAGACGCCTATCTCAGAACTGGGTGCCGGGCGCCAAGACACCCTGTTCTAGGCCCAGCTCTGCCCGACCAACGGGAGACCCTGGCTGCTCCCTCTCCCTCTCTGGACCTCCCCTTCCTGGTCTGGAACAGAAGTTTGCCCTCTCGGCTGGCCCCGGGGGCTCCTGGGAGGAGCAAGAGGTCCCCAACATTTCTCAAAAGGTGCTGTAGAAAGACTAAGATAATAAAGAGGAAGAGAGAGGGGAGGAAAAGAAAAAAGAGGAAGAGGAGAAGGAAATAGAGAGGGGGAAACAGGAAAGGGCCTTGAGATAAAAGAAGAGCAATATGTCTGTTATATTTGTGTGAGTGCTGTCTATTATCATGGTCACGGGCACGTTCTGGGCTCCGCACAGGCCCTGCTCTCAAGGCTGTAGCTCTCGCAGCAACCCCAGGAGAGAGGCACGGTCTCCATCCTCGTGTTACAGCTGAGTGAGGCGCAGAGACTTAAGTCACTCGCCCGATGCCACAATTCTGCCAGCAGGGGCAGGCGCACAGCCTAGGCCACAGGACCTGGCTTCCCACCGGCAGCCCCCCAGTCCCACCCATAACTGTGGGGTGAGGGATGTGGGGTGGGAGGGTGATGCGGGGCTTCCACTCTCGTCCAGTCCTTCCCTACCCAGGGTCTGGTTCCTGTCAGCCCTGGAGTCCTCTGGCCGCCAGTGTCCAGCGCTGAGGGGATCGTGGCCCCAGGCAGGCCTCAGTGCCCCCTCGGCCCCTCCCAGGATGCCAGGACTCCCCACTAGAGCCCCCAGGCCAGACGCCTTCTGAGTCTCTTAAGGACACGGCACGGCAGGTGCTGGAATGGTCATCCCCGCTTCCGCCTCCTCACCAGGGCAAAGAGGAGGCGGTCAAGCCACGCGCCGTGTCTGCAAACCTGTCCTCGCTCCTCACTTGTCCCTTAACCACTGACTTTTCGGACTCATTCAAAACAACATCCAGATCCTCTACCAGGACTCACAGGGTGCTCCCTGGATTGTGCCCAGAGACTCCTTCAACGACCCCCGCCTCCCCGCGATGCCCACCCCTGCCACTCACTCCAGGCCAGCCCAGCCCGGCGCTCGCCTCCGCGCTGCTCCTCAGCCCAGGGCCTCTGCGGCCCTGGGCTCTTTCCCCACGTGGGCTTCTCTAACGTGCCCACTGGACGCCTTCCCTCCCTCGGCTCAGGTCTCTGGTCAAACGCCAGCAGCCCAGGCCCGGTGGAAGCAGCGCCCCTGCCCCGCCCCTGTCCACACAGCAGCCACACGTCTGCATCTGAACCATCACGGGTCTCGTTTTCACTGCCAGCCCACACATTGGAATGTGAGCCCCACGAGGGCAGACACGTTTGTTGGCTCTGTTCCTGGCAATGCCCCAGACCCCGGAACCGTACCCAGCATGCAGTAGGGCCTCAATAAAGACGGACTGAACAAACAAAAGCATGAGCTAGCTGACGCCTAGGTACCATGAGGAAGACATTCGCACGTGTGTGTGCCCACACTTAGGGTTTGTGACGTGCTTTCACACATCTTTCCTCCCCACAAGAGCCCATGAAGTCAGTACTGTTCTCTCCATTTCACAGATGGGGAAGTGGAGGCTCAGAGAGGAAAATGGCCCTGCCCAGAACCTCATGGCTGGTGCGTGGCTGAGCCAGGATGCTGACCCAGGCCCTGACACCTGCCCAATGGTCTTACCACAATCCAGGACATTCCACAGGGTTCACCCAAGTGTCACAACCCTTCTGGATCAAGGTCCCACCAGCACTCGGGAAACAGAAAGAAGCTGTGGGACAGGAACACTGATTTTTTAAGGAAAGACCAGTGGGAACCTTTCCTTTGAACAAGCAGCAGGAGACCTCCTGGGGGAAGTGGTCAGCGGTGGGAGGGAGGGGCAGGACCACCGCGTCCCTGGGAGTCAGGAGCCCCACCTGAAGCCCTCGGTGGGCTTCCTCCAGCTGGGAGGCCCCCCAGACAAGACCCTCAGCGCTTCAGAGCCTGCTCTCCTCATGTGCCAAACAAGACCCTCATCCCTGTCTCAGGAGGTTACTAAAAGGAGCCAAGTCAGAGTGACTCTATGTGACGGCGCTGCAGTCTACCGGGCGACGGGCGGGAGAGGCGGGAGGGCCGGGCACTCTGCTGCGGGCAGGTGCTGATGCGAGGGCTCGTGTGGCAGAACGGAATGGTGAGGTTATACTCCAAACTTCCAACCGGGAGAAACAACACAACCTGCAAAAGCTCCCCACTGACGGTGCGCCCCCAAGCCCATCGGAGGGGCGGCCACTCGCCCACCCACCCTCAGCCACAGCAGAGCCCTGGCAGACACGGCGGATGGAGACCCACAGCCGACCAGCCAGGAGGCGGCCGAGAGGGAGGGACCGCAGCCGCGGCGTCCCAGCTCCAAAGTCACCCTCCCTCCCGGCCTTTCTAGAGTTTCCCCAGACTCGGTGACAGGGTCTCTGGAGGACCCTCTCTGGTCCATCACTGGGGGCGACTAGGCATGACTGACACTGCCGGGCATCTCTCTGCCTGTTTCCACCTCTTTCACGGCAACTGAAACCCCTGCCTTCTGGGGAGATCGGGGCGGGTGTGGCCGGGTGGCCAACACAGCAGAGGGACCACGACCGGGGGAGGGGGCAGCAGAGCGGCTGACGTCGCCCAGCAGCAGGAAAGGGACAGGGCCGCTGGCTGCCTTGGGACCCCGGGCCCAGCACCTTTGCCCAGCTGCAGCTGTCCCTGCCAGAGCCCTGTCCCCCTCTGGGGCCCGTGAGCCCGGTTCGGAGTCGAGCCAGCGGCAGTGCCCCATGAAAGCCCGCGCCCGGCTGAGCCTTACTTCTCCTCATAGGCCATGACCAGTCGGGGGTCCAGGATGTGCTCCTCCGGCTCCCACGTGCTGTACCTGCGGGGAGACGAGAGGTCAGAGCCGCACGGCCGCCCGGCCCCCGTTCAGGCCACGGCCGCTCCGCCTGGGCTCGCTGCCTGCAGGACACTGCCCTCCCGACCCAGCGCAACAGTCACCTAAGCCCATAAGCTGTCCCTGGCCAGCGGACGAGGTCGGGGGCCTTCTGGGGGCTTCAATGCCAGGCCTCCCCTCACCCTGAGCACTGATCACATCACCCCATAGATGACCGTGTCCAACTTCTGACAGACCCCCGCGCTCATCTCAGGTGAACAGCACGGGCCCCATGTGCCCCCAGATTCCCTTCCCGTGAGAGGCAAGAGCGGGTGGCGAACAGCAGAGGCTCTGGAGCCGGACGGCCCAGGTTCAAACCCCCGCTCTGCCCTGGCTGGACCACTGTACAGCTGGCTCCGTGTCTGTGCGCTGACTTCCCCAGCTGCAAAGGTCTCTTGCGCTGACTCAGTGCGCTTGTGTGTCCACGCGTCCAGAGCAGCGCCTGGCGTGCAGAAGTGTTCGCTGCTTGCGGCTGTCACTGTCCTGGGCATTCCCAAAGCTCAGCCACTCTCCTTCCACCTGCACTGTTGTTTACTTGGTATCTGCCTTTACTGAGCTCGCTTTTTTTGTTTAAATAATTTTATTTTAAAAGCAAACTTTGGGGCTTCCCTGGTGGCCCAGTGGTTAAGACTCTGCCTCCCAATGTGAGGGGCCTGGGCTCAATCCCTAGTCAGGGAACTGGATCCCACAGGCCGCAACAAACAGTTTACAGGCTGCAACCAGACCCAGTTCAGTCGAACCCGTAAATCAAATAAAAGATATTTAAATAAATAAATAAATAAATCAAAGCAAATTTTATATGACTTCCAAAAGTTGGGGGAAAAAAGGATGACTCATCATGAACAGATACTAGTACATAAAAAAATGTTAACTTAAAACATACATATGTATGCGTGCATACATACACACACACACACACACACACACACATGGGTATGTAAAGAAAGGAAATTGAAAGCAAGACTGTGATTCTGGCCAAGGCTGCCCCCGGGACTGCTGGACAAGAAGGGAGGTGAGGAGCTACTATGGAGGTATTGGGAGGCAGAAAGAGGCCGGGGTCCTGCCCCTGCTGCCTTCTAACCACCCAAGCTAAAGCTTCCTCTTCCACTGGCCTGGTTCCCGTCTATATTCGAATGACAAGCTGCCCAAGGACAGAATCCTTTCCTCCACTGTTTCACAGATACTTCCGCACAGTTACGCCGCAGGGGGCCCTGTGGACGCGGCCGCGGAGGTCCGCGCACCGAGTGTGACGTGCCCAGTGTCTCTGCCCCTGTCCTTTGCCTCTGTCCGCGCACCGAGTGTGACGTGCCCAGCGTCTCTGCCCCTGTCCTTCGCCTCTGCCGTGCTCTCCTCCCGGGGGTCCTCCTCCTCCAGTGAACGCCTCCTCATCCCCGCAGTTTTCCCTGGGGTCCCCTCCAAACGGGATGAACCCTCCCCTCAGCTGCTCTCCACGGCCTTCTGCTACACTTGGCACCTGCCACACTGATTGATGAGTCAAGCTGGCATCCTGGCTGGCAGGTGGTTACCCCGCCCCAGCGTGCCCAGCCCAGGCCCCAGGCCCCAGCCGCTCTGAGAATCCTGCAGAAGCTACTGCAGAGTCCTGCTCACCTGGAAGGACTGCTCAAAGTGAAACCGAGGTGTTTTTTTTATAGTTTGGGCAAACCCCAAACTGAAAGCAATCAGCAGCTGGCAGACTTCAAACCTTCCTCCCCTCAAAGGCTAAATTTCCTCAATTGTAACAGGAAGAAGAGAGGGGAATTTTGTGTTCCTCTTGCGTTCTCCGCCTGGTCCCCCCTCTTGCTGGGGAAGCGCCTCTTCAGTGCTCTGTCCCCTCTGCCCCGCCCATTTCTTGCTGATGCAGCCGCTGTGTGGTTCCTGGCAAGTCCCTAGCCTTCTTTGTACTTCAGTTTCCTCATCTTAAGAATCACCACCACCATCACCGCCACCGTAACAGCGAGGTCCCAGAGCAGACTGCTGCGGGGATTCGTCCAATCCTGTACTACCTTTGTGAGGTAGGTTACGGATGCTACAGGACAAACTGGGGCAGACAGGTCAAGCATCTTCCTAAGGTCACTGAGCCAGTAAGGGGCCAGTCTGTGGTCGGAACTCAGCTGAATCTCGGCCACCCTCTCCCTTTGGTCCCCGGCTATCCGCCTGGCCGTGACGTGTTTGGGAGAGGGGTGCTGTCTGATTGGCCACGTCTTCAGTGTCTGACCCAGGGCAGGTGCACAGAAAGGGTGAGACTGGGCAGCATGAGGCCTGGCCCTCTCTGCTCGGGGCTGGGGAGGGGCGGGAGGAGGTCGATGCACAGGCACCGCACCCTCTCGGACACCGCCGCCCCTCCCAAAGAGGACGCCATCAGCGGCCCTCCGCAGCGTGGAGCGCCAGAGGCCGCGGCGAGGCTAAACACGCTTTGTGAACCGCCGGGCTCGGGCAGGACAGGAGAGCCCTGCCGACGGGACCCAGTCTCCGGGCCGCCGGCTGGGCCGCCGGCTGGGCGGGAACCTAAAGAGGCCAACAGAGGGCTCCACTTCGCCGCGCCGAGCGCTCCGCCCCCCGGGGTCGGCCGACGCGCAGGGGCACGCACGCACGCACGCAGCGCCGGGGCGCGCGCGCCAATCACCCGGCCGACCAGTGAGGGGCGGGGCGGAGTGGGGCGGGGCCGGCGCGCGCAGGGCCCGAAGTAAACAAGACCACGTGACCGCCGCCCCGCCCCCAAGCCAGGGTAAACAGGCTCGCGGCCGCCGCGCCTGGGCCCGGCCGCGCAGGCTCCCCCTGTGCCAGGCGCGGGCATCGCAGCCAGCCAGAACCCCTGCTCGGATTTAAAGCCACCCAGATGAGAAGCAGTGCGGCGGGCTCCCGGAGAGACTGCTGGGGGCGGCGGAGAGCAGGTGACTCAGTTGTTGGGGCCTCCGTGAAGCGGAGCTACCAATAGTCCACTGGCTTTTACGGGTGATGTCATGATCAGATGTGTTAAACCACATAGAGCACTTACAGCCATGTGGTACATAGTACAAGCAAACAAGCAGTAATTAAGTCAATATCAAAAGCCTCGAGAGCGCGCACACCATTGCCAGAACCAAACCCACCCGGCCTTGGAGGAGAAAGAAATGCCTCCTGTGTGTCTTGCAGTGCTGTGAAACCCTTTCTTGTCTCAGGCTGTCTTCCAAGGGGCTCTGTGAGGCTCGGGCTCCATTTTGCAGGTGAGGAAATGGAGGTGCCCACAGTTCAAATTATGCCACCTTTATGACCTGGGGTAAGGCCTCTGTGGAGGGTTTCTGTCTCTCCATTTGTCCACTGGGTTGCCATTAGGTATTTACATTGGCCAATGTCTGATCTTAATAGGGGCTTACTGATACCAGCCTGGTTATTGCTGTACCCTGATACACTGATAATACCATTCCTAAAGCTCCACGGAGGCGGTCCTCCCCACAAATGGAGTAGCATTCACAAGTGGGTAAGAACGGAGGGAAGGAAAGTGTTCTCAAAGAGGCGCAGCAGGGTCCCCGGCAGGCTGAGACGAGAATGGGGTAGCTGAGGATCTCTCTGGAGCTGAGAGCATGTAGCTGACTATTAAGATCCTCTGCTCTGTGCCCCCAGCCCCTCACTGTGCCACTTGCTGTTCTTTTCAGAACACGCAAGACAGCTCCTCTGCCCCATCTGCTGGGGAGGAAGGGCAGTCATTCCTCTGTTGTTGGGGAGAGAAAAAACCAGGGAAAGCACCCAAAGGCTCAACAGGGACCTGGCACAGGGTGAGTGCTCGTTTTCATCATGGTTTCTGGATGAATATAAGCCTGCCTGCCCAGGGTGGGGAGAGTTTGGGGAGCAGCAGAGTCTGGCTCCCCTCCCACCCAGGATGACACTGTCCTAGGCAAGGCTCCCAGGCCTGCAGGGAGCAGCCTTCCCAACTCCCCACTCCCCGGCCTCTTCTTCAAGCAAGGCACCCAAGGAGGGGA
This sequence comes from Tragulus kanchil, assembly GCA_022376925.1. NCBI lineage: Eukaryota > Metazoa > Chordata > Mammalia > Artiodactyla > Tragulidae > Tragulus > Tragulus kanchil. The sequence continues at coordinate 179,157,019 of JAIOJX010000004.1, read as the reverse complement.
GACTGAAGACCAAGTGGGTGACAAAGGAGCCCTGGTTCTCCTGCTTCTTCCTGTGACTGAGCCTGTTTCCTCCATGTGAAGTGGGATGGCAGTGGAAGGCATAAAGTGGGCACCATCCTACATCCTGTTGGCAGTTTTGTTATTATTGTAATGACCTCTCCTCTCTGGGCCTGTTTCCCCATTTGAAAAATGAGAGGACTATCTAAATGAGGGCTAAGGCTACCCTGGGCTCCTGTGAGAATAAGAATCCCCCAGACCCCTCTACTGGCTGCTGGGAGACCTAGGAGCCCAGCTGTGTAACTTACTATTAATAGCAAACACTTAGGAAGTGCTTGGTCTGGGCTAGGCATGTACCTGGTACTCTGTACACACCATGTAAGCTTCACAACACTGCGGACAACACTGCGGTGTTGGGGGATTCGGAGATGAGGAAGCAGAGGTCCTGCCATGTTGAGGACCTGTCCAAGGGCTCCCTGCTGTCTAGCTGTGACCAAGGACCAAGGTGGAGGGGAGCCAGAGATGCCCCAGGTCATCTGCGGCACACAAGGCAGCCATGAGGGCCCCGTGGGGGGGGGGGGGGGGCTCAGCATGTTGGCAAACAAGTGGGCCCCACGGTCAGGGGCACAGCCCAGCAGAACTACGGAGGGGCTGCTCCTGGAGAGCCACGTCCTTCCTTGGCTGAAGCTCTGACAGGCAGATGTACTCAATCAGGATTCTCAAGAGTGGGGGAGAAATCCTAAACAGACAAGTACCTCTGCTCAGAGAAGGGAGTCTACACAGCAAGGAAAATGGCCAACAGTGCCTTGAAGGCCAGGAGGGTGGTGTCCACACTCCAGTGCGATGCCTCCTGGTGCAGAAACTAGAGGGGAGTGAGCACCCAGGGAGTGTGCCCCTCAAGCACGTTCCTTTTCTAGCTTTCCACTCCTCTTCCTTCCCCTTCACCCAGACTGGAAGCCCACCTCTCCTCTGCCCAGGGGAGGAGGGATTATCCTTCTGTCTCAGGGTATTTGGAAAGGGCAGCAGCGGCAGCAGGAGTGGACGAGGGCGTTGTATGGCTGGCCAATCACCGGTCCTCATCACTGGGATGCCTGCAGTCCATCCTGGAACGCACTCCAGCACGCTCACCCCAGAAAGTGAAGGCGCCTGTGGGAGGAGAGCTGGGCCTGGACTACTGAACCCATTTTGCAGAGAGGGAAGCTGAGGCAGCACAGGCTGTCTTCCCCTCCACTGTCTCTCCCTACCACGTGTCCAAGCATGTGTACTTGCTCCAAACACCATGTCAGGCCCCAACACAAACACAGCAGAAAGCCCCTGGCGCAGACAGCCTGGACTCTGGACAGAGGGGGATTCCAGGAGTCCCTCTCCAGGAAGCAGGGCAAGGAGGTGGGGCACCCACAGATCAATGGAGAGGTTCCAGGATCTGTTCATTCCTTTTCCTCCCCCAACAACTCCAGCTGGGAGGTGACTGGTTGTTGAGAAGGTTCCTGATCCCGCCTCAGTAGGCGAGCAGGGGCCACTAGGAGAGGTCCTAGACCCAGCTGGAGCCCCGCAACTAAGAGACGGAGGAGGCACAGAAGAGAGGCTCCATTCAAGCCCCAACTCTGCCTCCACTTGCTGTGTGACCTAAGGCAAGCTGCTTACCTTCTCTGAACCTGTTTTCTCATTTTTAGAGTTCAGGACCACAGCTGCCTCCCAAATTATATGGGAATCTGCTCTGTAGACTGGAGAGTGTTGTCCAAAGGCAGGCTCTGTGCCCAGCTCTATGTCACTGAGGCGTCGTGCCCCACTGGCTAGCCCTGTCTTGTCCAGTGCCACCAACTCCCACCTGACACTGTACCTGCTGCAGCCTGAGGGGCCCTCCACCTTGCAGGTAGCCATTGCTGAAGCTGAGACCCTGGGCCTTCACCTGCTTGGTGCCAGGAGAGGCCAGAGATAGGGGAGCAGAGGCTCCACGCAGAAGATGGAGCACAAGCCCAAGCAGGCCCTGTGAGAAGAGAAGCTGGCAGTGACCCTCATGTGCTCCCAACCCCTCAGCTGGCAAAGGGGAAACTGAGGCCTGGAGAAAAGGCTGATTGAAGCCAAGTCCGCGGGCCCACTGCTAGAGCAGCTGGAGTGAGAAGCGAGGCAGGAAAGAGGGGAGCAGGCAGACGGAAGGCTGTACAGGTGGACAGACAGACACACGAAGGAGCTTACTTGGGTGGCCATCCTTTCCACTTCACCAGGTATTCAACTTTCCCCTGGAGAGGAAGCGAAGGAGACACAGTGAGATCACAGGGCCCCAGGCCCACGGCAGGACCGAACGCCCAGCCCCCTCTGCAGACAGAAGTCCCCGATAGACACACAGCATCAGGGACCCCCCACCCACATACAAGATCCCCATCAACCAGAGATCCGTACCCCTGGCCGTCCATCCTCCTGGAGCCCAAGAGTGCAATGGCCCTAAACACCTCAGGGGTGCGTGGGGCAGAAGCCTGGAGCCCGTGTCACTTGCAGGGAAACTGAGACCACGTGGGGATGTGTGTGGCCAAAGATCCAGTGTCCACTGTCCCAGTGCTAAGATCATAATTCGCTTTCTTTTTTAGATTAGAAGACTCCAAGTTCTAGAAAATGCCTTTCTGGGGTGTCTCCCAGGGCTCTAGCCCCATCAGCCCTGTCCCTGTGAGAGGGTGCCTCTGGTCCAGAAGTGACAGGCTAGTGACTCCAGGATTCTCAAATCAAAAGACCCCAGAGAAGACTGACAGAGTCCCCATCATGAGAAAGGGTGATGATCTGCCATCCCTCCAGTAGTGAGAAAACAGAGCTAGGTTCCTCCCTTCCTCACAGGTGACAGGGGCCTTTAAAAGTTCCTAGTCGAACCCCATCTGATAGGTGATACCCCTCCACACTAGAATGTTAAGATCAAAGATGGATCACTTCCTCAAAGAGAGTTGTCCTGGCCACCCTTCCTGAACCCTCCCTCCCATCTTACAGTTCTCTGTGTGGCACACAAGCTCACTGGAAAGCATCTGTTTATTTCCTCTTTCGCTCTCTGTCTCCCCTGCCAGAATGCCAGCTCCACAAAGGCAGGAGCTCCCTCCCCTGGCACTTAGAATGGTGCCTGGTATGTAAGAGGTCCTTGATAAATGTATTTGGAGTGAATGGTAAAAGGAACAATGTTCCTCATTCCCTGGCACTGCCTCTTCAAGCCCCGTATAGAAGGGGATTATTAGTGTACCTGCTTAGGTTACACTGCACGGAAAGCACTGGGTTTTGAGGAACAAATTCAAATTGAGGAAACCCTGTGGGAAGGGAGAAGCAGAAGGGGCAGCCCAACATAAAGACAGAACTCAGCCCCACTGAAGCTGGGAGAAGAGAAGGTCACGGTCTGCCCTGACTCTCACCCTCAGCCTGAGATGCCAGGGCTGAGTTTTCTCTCTTGGGAGATGAGCTGGCAATCAGCCATCTTGAGCTCCTGCTCTACACTCATCTGTAACTTGTTGTGTGACCTTGATCAGGTCACTTCCCCGCCGGGCCTCAGTCTGTGCCTCCATCAAATGCGAAGAGGTGAACTTTCAGACCTCTCCCAGCCCTGCTGCTGGAGCCTCCCAAAGGACAGCGGTGAGTGCTGGGACGGGAACTTTCCCCAAAGCCTTCCAGTCCCTACTTTCAGGTTGGGGCCAGACCACTTTGCAAACGTGTGCACCGGAAATGGGCACGGCCAAAGTCCAGGCCCGAGGCGCGGGGACTGGACCCAGCCGAGAAGATGCCTTTTTAAATTGCTGGGTGTCTGTTTAGAAGGCGAAAGCATAGGGGGAGGAGCTTTGAGGATGCCCAAGCGCCGTAGGCGGCCACACTGAGCCGCCGCAGGGCGGGGCTGGGAGCCGGGGAGGGGAAGACTTGAGGGGGTGTGCGCTGGAAGTGGGGGACAGACGTGGGGGTGTGGAGGGGGATCGGAAAAGGTCGAAGTCCAGCAGTTAAACTTAAGAGGCGGGAGGAGGCTTTTCCAAAGCTCCGCCTCCAACTTCAAAGGACTTGGCACCAAGAGTCCGAAGTCTTGAGTTCGAGACCCAGCTCCGACGCACACACACACGCGGCAAGCCTTTTTTCAACTTGGGCCTCAGTCTCCCCGTGTTTAATGAGGGCAGGATGTGAAATGATGGCGTTCAGGATCCCTGCAGGCCGATCCTAATCTCCAGCTTTGGCGGGTTCAGCCGCCCCCGGCATCTGGGGGTCACAACTGTTAATTCTACTCTACCTACAAGGTGGTGGGGGAAACTGAGGCACGGGCTGGGGATACGGGCCCGGCAGCGCGGGACTGCCTGGGCCCTCCCGCTCCCACTTTCTCCCTCGCCTCCGGGGTAGAGGGGACTGTACTGGGGATAGAGGGAACCCCATAGGGGTCCTGGGAGCCGCCCCCGGGCAGCCTCACCTTCCGCACGCGCTTCTTCCGGATGCTCTCTACGGCGAACACCTGCTCGCCGATGGCTGACAGCTCCATGCGGGGCGGCGGGCGAGCGGGCCCGGGGCCGGGCCGGGCCGGGGGCGGAGCTGCGGGGCCGCGGCTGCGGCGCGCGATGCTCGGGCCGGCGGGGTCCCCGTCACCCTCGCCCGGGCGCGCACGCGCGCGCGCACGCGCGCACACCCCCTCGCGCGCCCTCACGCCGCCGACGTTCCATTTTTGAACCTGCGCAACGTTTTCCTCTGCGCGAGCGAGCCGGCGGGCGAGCGCGCGGGGCGGGGCGGGGGAGGGGCGGGGGCTCGGCTCTCGACGAACCGGCTACGCCCCCTTCTGACCCCGCCCCCAGTAGGCCCCGCCCCCGGGCCGCGCGCGGCTCGCTAGCTCCAAAGCTGCCAGCCCGCGGGATTTATTTGACGCGGGCGCCGCTCGGCGAGGGGTGGATGAGATTGTAATGACCAGGAGTGTAGAATTTTCTAGTTCTCTCGGTGGCTCTGAGGGTCGGGAAACGGCATGGCCCAAGGTGGGCATATGAGGACCCAGGGAAAGCGGGGAGACCACTTGCCTCATCTCCCACAAAGGATAGGGCGGCAGGATTGCTGGGACCGCCCAGGTTTCCCAGCCTGTCCCGGCATCTCAGTACCACGGTCTGTCTACATCCGGGCTCGCGAGCGACGTGGTTTGCGAACCCTGATCAGGCGCCTCCGCGTCCATCCAGCCGTCCGTCTGTCCGTCCGGGCTGTCGTGCGGAGACGCCCGGTCCCCGCGCGGTCGCCGCCTCCAGGGCCCCGGCTAGGCGATACTTGGAGGCAGGTGTGGCCGCGGTGAATGTAAGATGCGCAGTGGGACGGATTTTGGTGCCACGCACCTCCAAATCCTCAATCACACGCTCTTGACACTCGGCACTTTTAGGCGTCCGACTGCTGGCATGAATGGATCTTGAGGTCTGAGGCCAACTCATTGATTATCCCCCACTCACTCGAACTGGATTCCGTCTGTTTCATGGCGCCAGCTTTCATCCTCCTAGGAGCCCCTCCTCGGGCTCCTACCGCCTGCCTGCACTGACCTCACGTCCTGCCTCTCTGACCTGCGCTCCACACCCCTTGTCCTTTCTCAGGACTGCAGCAGCAGCCTTCTCACGGCCATGCCCTCCGAGCCCGGGTCCACAGTGTGCCCTTTCTAAAATGCAGATCTGACGATCAAGTACTTAAAAACCTTCCAAACGCCTCTGTCTGGCGTACAGGGTAGGGAAAAAAGGAAATGATAGATTTACACTGACTTTTTATCAGGAGCAACAGAATTCAGCCCAAAGGCAGCAGAATGATACATCCAACACGCGGAGAGGTAAACCATCATCTTAGAAATTTAGTGAAATGTTATTTCAAGATTTATGTGCCCAGTGAAACTGTCTTTCCAGAACAAGTGGAAATAATAACATTTACAAATACAAAACCTTAAGACTTTGCCAGTAGCAGACCCTCCCTAAAGGAAATTCCAACGGAAGAACTTCAGGCTGGAGGAAGATGATCACAGACAGAGGTCTGGTGAAACAGAAGAGTCAAGAACAATGAAAAACATTGATCATACAATAACAATGTCTTCTGGATAAAAATAGAATTAGAATACAAAACAGTGGCATAGAACTCCGGGTGAGTGGATTAAAGTGTTCAAGATCTTTCTATTCCTCAGGAGGAAAACGAAAATACATATCAAATATACTTAACCGTTGATCTGTTGAGACTGTCAGTTGTCGTTACCAGGGTAAACACGAAGAATGGAAATGCAGTACCTAGCCAAATTATTAGAGGAGGGAAATAGAATAAGAAAATCAATCAATCCTAAAACAAGCAAGGATGGAGGAAAATAATACAAGATAGATGGGACACATAAGTTATAAATTCAAATTACTGTAATTCAGTAAATGCAGGTGGACTAAATGTAGTCAAAATACAAAGATTATCAGACTGGATAAAAATCCAACTACCTGCATCTGACGAGAGACATCCACAAGAGACACTTCCAAATCATGTGGATACTGAAAGGGTAAAAGTAAATGCAGGGTAAAAAAAACCCACAGTTCTTAGGATGCAAAGGCTCATGGAAAGAGCACTGGTGCGGTGATTTTAATATCAGAAAAGCATCACTAGAGATCAAGCAGGTCACTTTATAATGACATGGTCCAAGTCACCAGAAAGAAAGAACAATTTCAAACTCGTACGTAAATACCATAATCTTAAAATGTAAGAAACATGGAAAAGAGAACTACATAGAGAAATAGGCAAACCCACACTTATAATGGGACATTTCAAAACATATCCCTCTGTAAGCAACAGAACAAGCAGAAATATATTTAATAAAGATAGTATTAAGAAAATTGAGTAGGAGACTTTGACAGAACAGTAAGGCTGCAAGTGCGGACTACTCTCCTTTTCAAGACACAGGAAATATCCACAAAAGCAGCAAATCTCAAGAAAGTTCTAAAGCCTGAAATCATATAGCATATACTCTCTGACCACAACACAAATAAACCAGAGATTAATAACAAAAAGATACCTTCAGAAACCCCATACGTTTGGAAGTTAAGAAGTGTGTTTTTAACTAACGGATGGATCAAAGAGGAGCTCATAATGGAAACTATAAAATATTTTTAACTGAAAGAGAATGGAAATATTACCTATTGAAATTTATGAACTACAGCTAAACACAAGGTATAGGGGAGTGTATGGCCTTTGATGCTTATATTAGAAAAGAGCAAAGGCTGAAAGTAGTAAGTTTCCATCTCAGGAAGTTAGAAAAAGAACTGTCCACCAAAGAAAATAAAAGGTGGGACAGAGTAAAGTTAAGAGCAGAACGTAATGAAAAAGATCTACAAAAGCAGAAATTATTCTTATGAAAACACTGGTTGTATTGAATTTTCCCATGGACAGTGGAGACTGGTGGGCTACAGTCCGTAAGGTCACAAAAAATAGGACATGACTGCAGCAACTTAGCACACACATATAACTCAATTTAAAATACTGAGGAAAATGCTACTGCTCGTTAGTAATAAACACTGCAGAGCAAAAGCAAAAGAAAAAATATCAGTCCTTGTAATTCAACACATTAAAAGTCAAGGAATAAAAATATATTGTGATCACAAAAGATGCAAGGAATGTTCAAGATCTGTTTATGTTTTAAAACTTGTAGCAAGTTAGGAATACAAGGGAATGTCTTTATCCTGGTTAAAGTATCTACAAAAAATCCTACAGCAAATATCCTAATTAATGGTGAAATGTTGAGATTTGTAACAAGGCAAGAATGACTCAATCCCTGTTTCCATTCAACATGGCAACAGAATATTCTAGACCTGTGCTGTCCAATTTGGTAGCCACTTGCCACCTATGACTACTAAGATCTTGAAGTGTGACTAGTCTGAATTGAGATGTAAGAGTGAAATTAAATACATGTTGGATTTTAAAATACTTAGTACAGAAAATCCCCACACTATGAAATGTCTTTTTAATAATTATATAGTGATTACATAATGAAGCAATAATATTTTAATACATTGGGTCACACGAACGATTTTACAAAAATTCATTTTATCTGCTTTTAACATTTCAATGTGACTATTAATTTTAAGATATACCTGCAGTCTGCATTTATGACTTAGATTAGATTTCTACTGAACAGTGTTGACTTAGGCAATAGGACAACAAAATGAAACTAAGGGAAAAGATTAAAAATAAACTAAAGTGTAACTGTTTTTGAGTTTTATGAGAAAATCCAAAAAGTTCTTCAAAATATTTCTTAGAATTGATGACAAAAGTTAGCAAAATTGTTGGATTAAAAAGTCATTATCGAAATCTGTTGTGTTTTGTGTTCCTCTATGCCAGCAGTAACTAAGAACTGTCCAAAGAAAAAAAGGGAAAGAGTAAAGTTAAGAGCAGAACGTAATGAAAAAGATCTACAAAAGCAGAAATTATTCTTATGAAAACACTGGTTGTATTGAATTTTCCCATGGACAGTGGAGACTGGTGGGCTACAGTCCGTAAGGTCACAAAAAATAGGACATGACTGCAGCAACTTAGCACACACATATAACTCAATTTAAAATACTGAGGAAAATGCTACTGCTCGTTAGTAATAAACACTGCAGAGCAAAAGCAAAAGAAAAAATATCAGTCCTTGTAATTCAACACATTAAAAGTCAAGGAATAAAAATATATTGTGATCACAAAAGATGCAAGGAATGTTCAAGATCTGTTTATGTTTTAAAACTTGTAGCAAGTTAGGAATACAAGGGAATGTCTTTATCCTGGTTAAAGTATCTACAAAAAATCCTACAGCAAATATCCTAATTAATGGTGAAATGTTGAGATTTGTAACAAGGCAAGAATGACTCAATCCCTGTTTCCATTCAACATGGCAACAGAATATTCTAGACCTGTGCTGTCCAATTTGGTAGCCACTTGCCACCTATGACTACTAAGATCTTGAAGTGTGACTAGTCTGAATTGAGATGTAAGAGTGAAATTAAATACATGTTGGATTTTAAAATACTTAGTACAGAAAATCCCCACACTATGAAATGTCTTTTTAATAATTATATAGTGATTACATAATGAAGCAATAATATTTTAATACATTGGGTCACACGAACGATTTTACAAAAATTCATTTTATCTGCTTTTAACATTTCAATGTGACTATTAATTTTAAGATATACCTGCAGTCTGCATTTATGACTTAGATTAGATTTCTACTGAACAGTGTTGACTTAGGCAATAGGACAACAAAATGAAACTAAGGGAAAAGATTAAAAATAAACTAAAGTGTAACTGTTTTTGAGTTTTGCGTAGAAAATCCAAAAAGTTCTTCAAAATATTTCTTAGAATTGATGACAAAAGTTAGCAAAATTGTTGGATTAAAAAAGTCATTATACGAAATCTGTTGTGTTTTGTGTTCCTCTATGCCAGCAGTAACTAATTAAAAAATATCACTTTTATAATAATAAAAATATGCAAAGAATCTAGGAATAAATCTACTGATTTATACATCTAGGGAAAAAGAAATGGCAACCCCCTCCAGTATTCTTACCTGGAGAATCCCAAGGACAGAGAAGCCTTGCAGGCTACAGCCCATAGGGCTGCAAAGAATGAAGCAATTGAACACAAGCATACATCTAGGTCTTTATGGAATAAAATCATAAAATGTCATTGTGAGACATTAAAGACTATCTAAAAATGGAGAGTTGAGTCTGATCATGGGTTGAAGGATCTGTCCTGGAACTGTGGTGATTCTCCCCAAATTGGCCTATACAGTCAAGGCAACCCTAATCAAAAACACCACAGGAATTTTTTTGGAACTGGATAAACCAAATGTAAAATTTATATGGAAGTGCAAAGGTCAGGGACAAACCAAGTTGCCCTTGAAGGAGTTCAAGGGAGAGGGGATGGTGGTGAGGCGATCATTCCTAGCAGATACCAAGACATTATAAAGCTAAAGCATGTAAGACAGTGAACTGTTGACTGAGAACAAATAGGACAGTGAAACCAGAATGAAAGCCCAGAGGACTATAGACACAGATGGATCAATCTATCCAGACAGAAGAGAGAGGGGTTGAGAGTGCTGTTTGAGGGGTATGAACTTTTCAGTAAACGATGCTGGAATTATTAGTTCTTTATATGGGGGAGATGAAATTAGACCTCCTGCTTCCCCCAAATTAACTCCAAGCCTCAATGGGAAAGGCAAAACTCTTGGAAAATAATATTTTAAAATATATTTATTAACATGAGGTAGAAGCTAATTTCTTACACGAGAAACAGTGTGAGGCACATAGGAAGCAGGTGGTAATTCAGCTCCATTTATATTATGAACGTTTTTCATCAAAAGACTGCGGGGAGTGAAAAGATGAAGACAGTATTTAAAACACCGGACAAAGGAGAATATGGAAGGAATTTCTGTGACCCGTAGGAGGACAGACAACAAATTAGAACAGAATTCCGAGAGCAGGGAAGGTGGGCAAAGACGGGACAGGCACTTGTAAAGAGGAACCACGAGTGATGAATAAAGTCAAAAGTCGCTCAGCCTCACCAGTGACGCAAATACAAACCCCCAATGAGATACAGCTTCACTCCTACGTGCTAAGCAACAATTCTAAAGGCTGAGAATGGCAAGCCCCGTCCGATACTTTCTGATGAGAATAAAAGTGGACTCAACCACTTTGAAAATCAGTTTAATGTGACCGGGTAAATGGAAACCTGCACCTCACCTGGGAGCCAGCAATGTGCCGTCTAGGGACACACGTGAGGACAGTTCTTTGCACATGTGCACCAGAAAATCCGTTTTAGAATGTTCAGCGGAAACGATATTGGCAAAAAATTGAACCTGGAAACAGCCCCCACATCCAGTAGGCTGGCCAAGTAACGTCTGGAATATTTGCACACTGGATTATTATCCAGGATTAAAACTGAGAAAACTTCGTATACTGTGAGGCATCAGCCTGAATGAGCCTTTCAAAATGGATGTTTAGCAAAAGAAGTAAGAATATAAACCATACAATGCCATTAATTAAACGATCATTCCTAGCAGATACCAAGACATTATAAAGCTAAAGCATGTAAGACAGTGAACTGTTGACTGAGAACAAATAGGACAGTGAAACCAGAATGAAAGCCCAGAGGACTATAGACACAGATGGATCAATCTATCCAGACAGAAGAGAGAGGGGTTGAGAGTGCTGTTTGAGGGGTATGAACTTTTCAGTAAACGATGCTGGAATTATTAGTTCTTTATATGGGGGAGATGAAATTAGACCTCCTGCTTCCCCCAAATTAACTCCAAGCCTCAATGGGAAAGGCAAAACTCTTGGAAAATAATATTTTAAAATATATTTATTAACATGAGGTAGAAGCTAATTTCTTACACGAGAAACAGTGTGAGGCACATAGGAAGCAGGTGGTAATTCAGCTCCATTTATATTATGAACGTTTTTCATCAAAAGACTGCGGGGAGTGAAAAGATGAAGACAGTATTTAAAACACCGGACAAAGGAGAATATGGAAGGAATTTCTGTGACCCGTAGGAGGACAGACAACAAATTAGAACAGAATTCCGAGAGCAGGGAAGGTGGGCAAAGACGGGACAGGCACTTGTAAAGAGGAACCACGAGTGATGAATAAAGTCAAAAGTCGCTCAGCCTCACCAGTGACGCAAATACAAACCCCCAATGAGATACAGCTTCACTCCTACGTGCTAAGCAACAATTCTAAAGGCTGAGAATGGCAAGCCCCGTCCGATACTTTCTGATGAGAATAAAAGTGGACTCAACCACTTTGAAAATCAGTTTAATGTGACCGGGTAAATGGAAACCTGCACCTCACCTGGGAGCCAGCAATGTGCCGTCTAGGGACACACGTGAGGACAGTTCTTTGCACATGTGCACCAGAAAATCCGTTTTAGAATGTTCAGCGGAAACGACATTGGCAAAAACTTGAACCTGGAAACAGCCCCCACATCCAGTAGGCTGGCCAAGTAACGTCTGGAATATTTGCACACTGGATTATTATCCAGGATTAAAACTGAGAAAACTTCGTATACTGTGAGGCATCAGCCTGAATGAGCCTTTCAAAATGGATGTTTAGCAAAAGAAGTAAGAATATAAACCATACAATGCCACTTACATAAAGTTTAAAACTAGGCAAAGCTAAATGCGAGGTTGTACAGGGATGCAGGTTAGATGGTAAAAACTAATGAGGAAACAAGAACACAATCATGGTAGAGGGGAATACTGGTTTCCGTTTGAGGAGAGACGTGAATGAGGATGCAAGGGAACACAGTCTTGGTGACATCCCTTTTCCTGATTTGAAAGCTGTTTATGTGGACATCAGCTTTATTATTATTCTTTGAATGTCCATATATTTTACACACTCTTTTATGTGCATGATGTTTCGCAATTCAAAAATTAAATGTAAAAGAAATATTTCTAAAACTATAGTTAGGGACCAGACTCTACAGGGCACTTTAGTCTGTTAAGGATTTTTGTCTTTATCCTAAAAAGTACTAGATTGTTGAGGGGAAATTGCAGCTGAAAGAGAAATGCAAAGAATAATAGGAAAAAACTGACTCAAAATCATTCAGGATATAAGATAACTTTGGGATGAAACCTCCTCAGAGATACTTTCAGAGATTCCTACGTATGAAAAACAGGAACATGCTGCTTTGAGAAGGGAACAATCTGAAAATGAGAAAGAATTCCTGAACATAAAAAATATTGTGAAATTTTAACAATTCACAAAAGAGTTAGCGGATTCCAGAACACGAACCCAAACGTGGAGAATACAAAAAAGAAGACAAAAGTGATAAAGAATCTATGGGATCTGACATCTGTATCAGGAGTTCCAGGAGGAGAAGGGAGGCAAAGCAGAGGGGAGGAAGTGACCAAATAGAAAAGAATTTCTCAGACGTGAGCAGAGACACGACCATCCCACTGAAAGGGTTTGTCAAGTGATGAGCTGGGTAGACACTAACAAATGTCTGAACATCAAGATAAAAAGAACATTAATTTAAAAGCCTTCTGTTTAAAAAAAGTCGCAAAGAAAAGAACATGAATCAGTTTGGCATTATTACCAGTTACTGAGGCCAGGAGACAGCAGAGAAAGGTCTTCAAATTCAAAAGGAAAATTACTTTCAACCTAAAAGAATATGCCTTCTGGGCCAGTTTAAAATGTTCTCTCCAATAGAAATTATGACTTCCTGTGCTGTAAACAAGCAAGAGGCTACTTTTCTCATCTAACCAGATGAGGAAGCCTTGCTTGTTCCATAGATAAGAGACTTCAGGGCCAGCATCTCTGTGAGTCCACAGGCTTTTAGCTGAAAAAGGAAACAAGAACACAATCATGGTAGAGGGGAATACTGGTTTCCGTTTGAGGAGAGACGTGAATGAGGATGCAAGGGAACACAGTCTTGGTGACATCCCTTTTCCTGATTTGAAAGCTGTTTATGTGGACATCAGCTTTATTATTATTCTTTGAATGTCCATATATTTTACACACTCTTTTATGTGCATGATGTTTCGCAATTCAAAAATTAAATGTAAAAGAAATATTTCTAAAACTATAGTTAGGGACCAGACTCTACAGGGCACTTTAGTCTGTTAAGGATTTTTGTCTTCATGCGAAAACGTACTAGATTTGTGGGGGGAAATTGCAGCGGAAAGAGAAATGCAAAGAATAATAGGAAAAAACTGACTCAAAATCATTCAGGATATAAGATAACTTTGGGATGAAACCTCCTCAGAGATACTTTCAGAGATTCCTACGTATGAAAAACAGGAACATGCTGCTTTGAGAAGGGAACAATCTGAAAATGAGAAAGAATTCCTGAACATAAAAAATATTGTGAAATTTTAACAATTCACAAAAGAGTTAGCGGATTCCAGAACACGAACCCAAACGTGGAGAATACAAAAAAGAAGACAAAAGTGATAAAGAATCTATGGGATCTGACATCTGTATCAGGAGTTCCAGGAGGAGAAGGGAGGCAAAGCAGAGGGGAGGAAGTGACCAAATAGAAAAGAATTTCTCAGACGTGAGCAGAGACACGACCATCCCACTGAAAGGGTTTGTCAAGTGATGAGCTGGGTAGACACTAACAAATGTCTGAACATCAAGATAAAAAGAACATTAATTTAAAAGCCTTCTGTTTAAAAAAAGTCGCAAAGAAAAGAACATGAATCAGTTTGGCATTATTACCAGTTACTGAGGCCAGGAGACAGCAGAGAAAGGTCTTCAAATTCAAAAGGAAAATTACTTTCAACCTAAAAGAATATGCCTTCTGGGCCAGTTTAAAATGTTCTCTCCAATAGAAATTATGACTTCCTGTGCTGTAAACAAGCAAGAGGCTACTTTTCTCATCTAACCAGATGAGGAAGCCTTGCTTGCTTGTTCCATAGATAAGAGACTTCAGGGCCAGCATCTCTGTGAGTCCACAGGCTTTTAGCTTATATTTGTTGCCATCTGGTCACAAGATGACTGCTTCAGCTCCAGACAGCACACCCAGGTTCCTTTCAAGAAGGGAGCGTGGTGTCCTGAGTTTATGTTTCATATTATCCTGATGTTACCAGAACAGAGCTTACCCCGAGAAACTGCTTATGGTTCAGTTGCCAGTTATGTGTCCCAGAACTTTTCCTGGTTGCCAAGGTGCCTGAAAAAACAGGTATACAGCCACATTACATTGCTGCCTTGTACACAGAAAAGGGGAAAGAAAGAAATAGGGGAATGGATACCAGGTGGGCACCCACCAGGTTAGCCTCAGTAGTCAGAGTCAAATGTGAGGGCTAATAAGACAATTTTCACAGATGCAAGGGCACTGAAAACTTAATTTTCGAACATCCTTTGTTAGGAAGTTATTTGAGCATCTATTTCAATAATGATAGCAAGGTGTTACTCAGGGTAGGTAAGCCATTAGAACAATACACACACACCATCTCAGTAGTTATACGAGGCATTCATTGCTTGACCACCGTGGAGCCGATGAGGGTTACTGAGGCCAGGAAGGGGCTAGGAGAGGCTAGGGTATAGAGGAGACTGCTTTTACACATTCAGGACCCAGACTTCTTGCCTCTAAGTTCTGCACAGGGACATCAAGCCAGAGGACGAGGGAAGACAATAGATAAATAAGGTGCATTGTCTTCACAGAAGTAACAAACCTTCCCAAGCACATTCCATGGGCAAGAACTAACTCCGCATGTGACCCATCACAGGTGGAAAGAATTGGGTCATCGACGCAGATGCCAAGGAAGCCGCGGAGCTGGCGGGCATTGGCGAGTAGCTGCAGTCTCTGTTCAGGGTGGATACTAAGAGGAAGACGTAGGAAATGAATGAAGGAATGATTTATCTAGGAGTCCAGTGGAAACAAACCTGTTGTAGCTAGCCCAGAAAGCCATCCTCATGTCTCGTGGGTAGAAACCGAGGAGTGGAATCATTGGATTGTAAATGGAAACTTTCAAACTGTTTTATACAATGGCTGCACTATTTTATATTCCCATGAATATCCAAAGATCTACTGCCCCACGTCCTTGCCAACCCTTGGGATCATCAGTCTTTTCATTTTAGTTATTTACTGCAAGTATACTGATAGAGCGTAGAGAATTTGCGTTTCTCTAATGACTACCCTAAAGGAAATCAACCTTGAATAGTCACTAGAAGGACTGATGCTGAAGCCGAAGCTGAAGCTCCACTACTTTGGCCATGTGGTGCAAAGAGACAACTCATTGGAAAAGACCCTGATGCTTGAAAAAATAGAAGGCGGAAGAAGGGGACGACAGAGGACAAGATGGTTGGATGGTATCACTGAGTAAATGGACATGAGTTTGAGCAAGCTCCAGGAGGTGGTGAAGGTTAGGGAAGCCTGGTGCATGGCAGTCCACGGGGTCGCAAAGAGTCAGACACGACTGATGGACTGAGCTGACTGAGTAACTATTGATATTGAGCAGCTTTTAATGTCTTTATTTGCATTCATATATCCTTTTTGGTAAAATGTGTTTCCGAATGTTTTGCCCATTTTAAGAATCAGGGGGATTCCCTGGTGGTTCAGTGGGTAAGGACACTGCCTTGCAGTGCAAGGGGCGCCAGTTTGATCCCTGGCCTAGGAAGATCCCGCATGCCATGGAGCAGCTGGACCGATGTGTCCAACTACCGAGCCAGAGCTCTGGAGTGCACACAGGCCAAAGAACCCAGATGGATGAAAATAAATAAATGAAAGACCAATAGAAGTGGCCAAAAAAAAAAAAAAAAATCAGGTTGTTTGTCTTATTTTTGGCTTATAAGAATTTTTTAAAAATATCCCTAGTCCTTCATAAGACGTATGTTTTGCAAATATTTTCTCCCAGACTGTGGCTTGTCTCTTCATTTTCTTAATGGTGTCTTTCAAAGAACAAAAGTTTTTGCATTTATATATGTGATTCATTATGAATTAATTTTTGTATATGATATGAGGAGAGGATCAGGTTCATTTTTTCCCAAGTGATTATCCATCTTGTCAATTTCTACAAAAAAGACTGATAGAATTTTTATTAACATTATTTTGAATCTGTAGTTTGATTTGGAAATAACTGACATAATTTTATTTATTTATTTATTTTATTTATTTATTTTTGGCTGCACTGGGTCTTCACTGCTGCGTGGGCTTTTCTCTGGTTGGTTGCAGTGAGTGGGGGCTACTTTCTGGTTGTGACAGGTGGGCTTCTCATCGCGGTAACTTCTCTTGCTGTGGGCACAGGCTCTAGGGTGAATGGGCTTCAGAGCGGCGGCCCATGGGCTCAGGAGCTGCAGCTCCCAGGCTCTAGAGCACAGGCTCAGAAGTTGTGGCTCGTGGGCTTAGTTGCTCCCCAGCGTGTGGCGTCTTCCTGGATCAGGGATTGAGCCCAAGTCTCCTGCATTGGCAGGCAGACTGCCACTGAGCCAATAGGAAAGCCTCTGACTGACATCTTATTACTGAGCTTTCCAGTCCATGAAAATGTTGTAACTCTCTATTCAACAGCATTGAACATTTCGTTCTCATTTGACTTCTTTCAAAAATATTAACATTGTCAACAGTGTTCTGAAGTTTCAAGGGTGCAGTTGCTACACATCTTTGTTAGAGTTATCCTTAAGTGTTTCGTGCTAAGTGGTATTTTAAATTTTCAGTTTCCAATTGTTCATGACTAGTATATATAACGAAATTTGATTTTCTGTATTGACCAATATCATACAACATTGCTAAACTCATTTATTAGTTCTGTTAGCTTTTTTGTAAATCCCATCCTTCTTTCTATATAGATGATCATGTCTGTGAATAAAGAATTTTCCTTCATTTTCTTAATGGTGTCTTTCAAAGAACAAAAGTTTTTGCATTTATATATGTGATTCATTATGAATTAATTTTTGTATATGATATGAGGAGAGGATCAGGTTCATTTTTTCCCAAGTGATTATCCATCTTGTCAATTTCTACAAAAAAGACTGATAGAATTTTTATTAACATTATTTTGAATCTGTAGTTTGATTTGGAAATAACTGACATAATTTTATTTATTTATTTATTTTATTTATTTATTTTTGGCTGCACTGGGTCTTCACTGCTGCGTGGGCTTTTCTCTGGTTGGTTGCAGTGAGGGGGGGCTACTTTCTGGTTGTGACAGGTGGGCTTCTCATCGCGGTAACTTCTCTTGCTGTGGGCACAGGCTCTAGGGTGAATGGGCTTCAGAGCGGCGGCCCATGGGCTCAGGAGCTGCAGCTCCCAGGCTCTAGAGCACAGGCTCAGAAGTTGTGGCTCGTGGGCTTAGTTGCTCCCCAGCGTGTGGCGTCTTCCTGGATCAGGGATTGAGCCCAAGTCTCCTGCATTGGCAGGCAGACTGCCACTGAGCCAATAGGAAAGCCTCTGACTGACATCTTATTACTGAGCTTTCCAGTCCATGAAAATGTTGTAACTCTCTATTCAACAGCATTGAACATTTCGTTCTCATTTGACTTCTTTCAAAAATATTAACATTGTCAACAGTGTTCTGAAGTTTCAAGGGTGCAGTTGCTACACATCTTTGTTAGAGTTATCCTTAAGTGTTTCGTGCTAAGTGGTATTTTAAATTTTCAGTTTCCAATTGTTCATGACTAGTATATATAACGAAATTTGATTTTCTGTATTGACCAATATCATACAACATTGCTAAACTCATTTATTAGTTCTGTTAGCTTTTTTGTAAATCCCATCCTTCTTTCTATATAGATGATCATGTCTGTGAATAAAGAATTTTCCTTCATTTCTAGTCTGTATGCCTTTCTTTTTCTTGACCTATTGCGCCGGCTAAGACATCCAGTACAGTGCTGGCTAGAAGTCTGGAGGGCAGACATCTTTGCATTTTTACTGATTGAAGAGAGAAAGCACTCAGATTTTTATGGTATTAGTTACAGATTTTGGGGAAGACACTCTTTATTAGATTGGGAGACTTTTCTTCTATTCCCAGCTTGCTGAGAGTTTTTATTATAACAGTGTTGAATTTTGTCCAATGCCATTTTCTGCATCTGTTGGGATGGTCCTGTGGTTTTCCCTGTTCATGAATAGGGTGAATTAATATTTGAGTGTTAAATCAATAACGAAGTTAAATACATTTTAAAGTTTGATTTTTAAAGAGAAACATGCACAGCCCCAGGCCCTGAGGGGTGTCCCAGACTCTCCTGACTCACTTCCCGCCCATCTTCAGTTCCATCCTTTTCTCCCTACCCCGTGATCTCCACGGCCACCGCCACCCCGCCCACCTCCCGGCCAAACCAGGGGTCCTCTCATCTCAGTCCCTGCCACCTCTTCCATCTGGTGCTGTATGTAGAGTGATCATATCATTCTTTACTAACTACTTGTGATGTGATTCTAATAAGAGATATTTACTTGGTTCCCCCATTGCTGACACAGAGCTCCTAAAACCGTTGTAAGTTCATAAGTGATAAGAGTGAGAAAGGCATCCTGAGGTTTATTAACAAACCCCTTTCAACCACATCTGCGTTTATGTTCAAAGATGACTTTTGGAAAATGACTACAGGTAGGGGCTGGTTGCCAAGGGAACCAACCAGATGCACAGAGGGTTGGAGCATTCAGCTCCAAGGAGAGGAGAGAAGAGCTGAAGGTTGAATTGAGAGCCAGTGGCCACGGATTTTTTTTTTTTTTTAAAGATTTATTTATTTATTTTGGTGGGGGTGGGGAGGGAGGGGAGCAGGTGGGCCACTTCTATTGGTCTTTCATTTGTCCATTTTTCATCCATCTTTGTTCTTTGGCCCGTGTGGGCCTCCCATCACAGTGGCCTCTGTTGTCACAGAGCACCGGCTCTGGGCGCATGCGCTCCAGAGCTCTGGCTCGGTAATTGGACACATCAGTCCAGCCGCTCCGCGGCACGTGGGATCTTCCCAGGCCAGGGATCGAACTGGCGCCCCTTGCACTGCAAGGCGGTGTCCTTACCCAGTGGACCACCAGGGAAGCCCAGTGGCCATGGATTTAACCAATCACGCCTACATCATGAAGCCCTCATAAGCCCCCAAAAGGACGGGGCTCAGGGAGCTCTGGATTTGGGAGCACCTGGAGGTCTTGGGAGAATGGTGGGCCCAGAGAGGGCACGGCAGCCTCACAGCTCTTCCCCACACCTGCCCCAGGCATTGCTCCCACCTGGCTGTTCCTGAGTTGAGTCCTTTTACCATAAACTGGTTATCTGGTGGGTAAGCTGTTTTCCTGAATTCTGCGAACTGTGACAGCAAAGTAATCCAATCTGAAATAAGGGCTGTGGGAATCTCCGACGGCTGGCTGGTGATTCAGAAATGCAGATGACAGTCTGCACTTAGGACCGCCTTCTGAAGCGGGGGATGAGGCGGGGACGGCTGGCCTGTGGGGCTGAGCCCTTAACCTACGGGATTTGACAGTGTCTCTAGGGCGAACTGCGTTCATTGTTTGGAGGGGTTGGAAAAACGCACAGGATCACCATTCAGCGGCTCTTGGCTCTGGACCTCTATACATACGCTGTTCCCTTCATGGCTTTTCCCCGCTCCTCTCTGGGTACTAAGGGCCTAAACCAGTCTCTATTGTTTCCAGCCTTCAGAATGAATCTCGGACATCTCCTCCTCCATGAGGCCCCCCGGGCTTCTCTTTACCTGCCCAGCAGAACCTCCTGGGCTTTGCTCAGCGACAAGTCCGATCCTGCTGTTGGTCTGTGTGTGCCTCCATCAGGCAGGGAGCTCCTCCAGGAGGACAGGGAACGTGTTTGATTCAGGTCACCATCCTGGTGCTCTGGCCAGGACCAGGCTCACAGGAGGGGCTTTGCATTTTTCTGAGTGAATAAATTCGTGCTCAGCGAGAGGCTGGCTTCAGCAAAGCCAGGGGAAGAGGCCCTGGATGCGGGCTCTGTTGCAGGAGGTGGGAAGCCTGTGTGAGAGTCAGCCTCAGGACTTCCCTGGTGGTCCTGTGGGCAACTCCAAGCTCCCAGGGGAGGGGGCCCGGATCCGATCCCTGGTCAGGGAACTAGATCCCACATGCCACAACGCACAGTTTCCAGGCCATTACTAAGGATCCTCATGACGCAACTGAGAGTCCTGTGGGCCATAGTAAAGATAGAAGATCCTCAGCGCAGCCAAGTAAGTGAATAAATCATTCCTTTAAAAAAAAAAAAAAAAAGAGTGGAACAGTCACTAGAAAGAAAAAAAGAAAGGAAAAGAGTCAACCTCTATTGCAGAAGGATGGCTACAGGAGGTCCGACGCCCAGAGTGCGCCGCTTAAGCTTCTGACCACCAGGTGGCGCCAGGCTCTCAGGTGTCTGGCTGCCCAGCGCAGGCTCCCGGAGTCCTCTCATCGACTAGACGCCCAAGGAGGCTGGAGCCAGAACCGGCAGCTTCCACCGCAGCAGCACAAGAGGGTTCCTCAAGGCCAGCCCTTGGTGTCCCCTCAGATCTTCAAGCAGACGGTCCTGCGCCATCCGCTTTTCTGTGCTCGAGGTCCAGCCCACTAGAGCTGGGATGCCTGCCCTACTGCACCTGCCCCCTACACCCCAGAGAGGCTCAAGTCCCCGCTGTGACACCTACTTGCCGTGCGACAGGTGCTCCAAGACTGGGTCGTGCTAAGGGCAGACACATTCTGAGCACTTCACTCGTGTTGCTCCATTACTCCCTCCACCTCCCTATGGGGTAGGAACTCCATTAGCCCCATTTTACAGATGAGGGAACTGAGGTGCAGAGAAACTAAGGAGCTACGGTTACATAGCCAGCAGGTGGGTCCTGCCGGGGTGGGATTAGATGGGGACGCAATGACCAGGGCTGGGAGGAGAGAGTGGACGTTGAGGCACAGGAAGGAGCCAGAAGGTCTGGGCTGGCCGGGGAAGCCCCCAGACTGAGGAGGAGCTGCTCAGAGGTCGGAGGAGAACAGCAGAGGTGGAGTGGGGCACCTGGGAACCAAACAGGAGAGGCACGTGGCTGATGAGGGATGAGTCAGGCTTCAGAGTGACCCTGAAGGTGAAGAGGGGGCGTGGACAGAGGGATGGAGAGGCAGAGGTGAAGGTCGAGGGTCAAGGGGCTTGTCTGTTTCAGGGCCTGCTTGGGTTGCGGGGAGGGAGGGTCGAGGAGAAAGGCACCAGTAGAGATGGGGCAGTTGGTGGGAGGCTTGGAGCCGATGGTTCTGGAAGTCGGGAGAGAGGAGCAGCACAGAGCCCCTCTGGGTGCAGGTCGAGCGGCCCTCGTTGGGGATGTCCCCAGGGCCTCGTGCTTTCAGGTCTCACTCTACAGGGAGCACACGGATGCCTTCAGTGACTCACTGAGAACCCCAGGCCATGCGTCGCCCCCAGGCCCCAGCACCTCCCTGGGGCTCCTGCTGTGTGTGCCAAGCCCCCGCCCAGTCCAGAGAGGGCGCCCACCCATGGGCTCAACCCCACCCACGATGATTGTGATCAGAGCCAAGAGGCAGAGGCTGAAGGAGACGGTCCTGACCTCTGGGTCAGACGCTTTCCCACTTTCTCTCTCTGCTTCTCCTCGGCCTGAGAGAGGGCCAGGCTGGGCACAGAGCCCAGAAGGGGCGCTGTCTTGGGGATCCCCAGTTAGAAAGCATCTTAGGATAGTGTCTCAGCACTTACAGCCTGCCCGCGTCCTGTCTTCACACGCATGCTCACTCCGGGCCTCCAGCATCCCACGAGGTCTGCCCTGTTACAACCTTCTTCTTGTGGGTGGGAAACAGCACAGAGACGTTGAGCATCCTGCCCAGGTCACACAGCTAGCGAGTGATGGAGCCAGAACATTCCACACTGCAGACCACATTGGATTCTGTGTTATTAAAACCGCCCGCCCTCGGGTCTGTCTGGCGCGGCTGCGGAGCCAAGACTGAGCCCTGACGGTCCAGGGGCCGACACTCTTAAGTGCTAGACTGGTCTACTGTCTCTCCAGAGAAAGAGCCCTCACTTCACTGATGGGGAAACTGAGGCCCAGAGGAGAGAGTGAAAACGTTGAGGCACAGGAAGGAGCCAGAAGGTCGGGGGGAAGCGATGAACCAGAGGTCGGAGGAGAACAGCAGAGGTGGAGTGGGGCACCTGGGAACCAAACAGGAGGCACGTGGCTGATGAGGGATGAGTCAGGCTTCAGAGTGACCCTGAAGGTGAAGAGGGGGCGTGGACAGAGGGATGGAGAGGCAGAGGTGAAGGTCGAGGGTCAAGGGGCTTGTCTGTTTCAGGGCCTGCTTGGGTTGCGGGGAGGGAGGGTCGAGGAGAAAGGCACCAGTAGAGATGGGGCAGTTGGTGGGAGGCTTGGAGCCGATGGTTCTGGAAGTCGGGAGAGAGGAGCAGCACAGAGCCCCTCTGGGTGCAGGTCGAGCGGCCCTCGTTGGGGATGTCCCCAGGGCCTCGTGCTTTCAGGTCTCACTCTACAGGGAGCACACGGATGCCTTCAGTGACTCACTGAGAACCCCAGGCCATGCGTCGCCCCCAGGCCCCAGCACCTCCCTGGGGCTCCTGCTGTGTGTGCCAAGCCCCCGCCCAGTCCAGAGAGGGCGCCCACCCATGGGCTCAACCCCACCCACGATGATTGTGATCAGAGCCAAGAGGCAGAGGCTGAAGGAGACGGTCCTGACCTCTGGGTCAGACGCTTTCCCACTTTCTCTCTCTGCTTCTCCTCGGCCTGAGAGAGGGCCAGGCTGGGCACAGAGCCCAGAAGGGGCGCTGTCTTGGGGATCCCCAGTTAGAAAGCATCTTAGGATAGTGTCTCAGCACTTACAGCCTGCCCGCGTCCTGTCTTCACACGCATGCTCACTCCGGGCCTCCAGCATCCCACGAGGTCTGCCCTGTTACAACCTTCTTCTTGTGGGTGGGAAACAGCACAGAGACGTTGAGCATCCTGCCCAGGTCACACAGCTAGCGAGTGATGGAGCCAGAACATTCCACACTGCAGACCACATTGGATTCTGTGTTATTAAAACCGCCCGCCCTCGGGTCTGTC
This sequence comes from Tragulus kanchil, assembly GCA_022376925.1. Classification (NCBI taxonomy): domain Eukaryota; kingdom Metazoa; phylum Chordata; class Mammalia; order Artiodactyla; family Tragulidae; genus Tragulus; species Tragulus kanchil. Next base: position 179,133,622 of record JAIOJX010000004.1, on the reverse strand, counting down.
TGGCGCGGCTGCGGAGCCAAGACTGAGCCCTGACGGTCCAGGGGCCGACACTCTTAAGTGCTAGACTGGTCTACTGTCTCTCCAGAGAAAGAGCCCTCACTTCACTGATGGGGAAACTGAGGCCCAGAGGAGAGTAGCTTGACGGAGACCCCACCTCTAGGGTAGAACAGGACTCTTCCTCAGCCAGCTGTGACCACCCTCTGGAGCTTCCTGTCCCCGGGGACCCGTTCCATTCCCAGGGGTCCCTGGGGCCCTCCCCCTGCACTGCCAGCGCTCCTCCCTCCCTCTTCCAGGCACAAACCGCCCACAGCCTGTATCCCTTTTCCTGAGGCTCATTCAGCAACCCCCAGGAGGATTTCCCGAAGCAGGTGCGTGCGTGGTGCCGGATGAGGAGGCAGGAGGACAGGTGTGAGCAGGCCAAATCCTTTCCGGGTCCCACCTGAGGGCCTCAGGTGCAGCCCCAAACCCCAGACGCTGTATTTGGAGCCCGGCTTCCGGTGGAGCGGGCCCAGGACCCGAAGGCCAGGGGCTGGGGCTCAGATGCATTTCCTCCCAGCCCCAGAGCACACCTGCTCCCGCCCCTCACCACATCTGCTTCTCCTTCCTCCACGCCAAGCCCTGGTCTCCGTTCCTTTTCCTGCGGGGACACCCTGTGGTGATCTGATCTCTTCTCAGGAACCCGCCTCCCCTCCTCCCAGCTTCCCCGCCCCACCACCAGGGCCAGGGGCAGCCTTCCCGCCCTCACTGGTGCCCATCTGGCTCTTAATTCCAAGGCTGGTGGTGAGAGAGCTCAGAGGGGCCTCGGCCTTCCTCCTCCACCCCTCAGTCTATGACTGGGAAAACTGAGGCTACAAATCCAGGGGCTCCTCAGAGGCATGGGGGGCTTGATCATCTCTGTGTTCCCACATCCTGGCGTGAGGTCAGAACAGGGCAAGCAGCGCAGTGTGGCCTGTCTGAGGTGGCTGGCGGGTCAGCTGAGCTGGAGTCCAGCTCCACTACTACATGCTGTGCAGCCTGGGGCAAGCCTCTCAAGCTCTCTGAGCCTCCAGCGTTTCATTTGTAAACTAGGAAGGAGACTTACTTCACAGAGCTGTAGTGAGAATGAACAAAACAATGCGAGCAAGATGAATATCTCAATGTAAGGAGACTATGATGCGTTCATTCGGAAAATATTGTCTGAACACTTATTCATTTAGTTCAGAAGAAACCAAGCCAGCGCTGCCCAGGTTCCCTGATCTCCCCTCCTGTTCCCTCTTGGGTGTCCTCGCCCCACCCCCATTCCTCATCTCTAGACCAAGCAGGCAGGCAAGCTTAGTTGACCAGTCGTGTCTGACTCTTTGCAACCCTTTGGACTGTAGTCCACCAGCTTCTCTGTCCATGGGATTCTCCCAGGCAAGAATACTGACGTGGGTTGCCATCTCCTTCTCCGGGGGATCTTCTCGACCTAGGGATCGAAACTACATCTCTTATGTCTCCTGCACTGCAGGCAGGTTCTTGACCCACTGAGCCATCTGGAAAGCCTCTGTCCAGAGAGGTCTCCCTCCATCCTCTAAGGGCAGGAACCTCTGCCCTTCTTGGAAGCCACCAGTGGCCTCCTGGTGTCTGGAGTGTCAGAGCTGGGCTCCCAGGTGTAGCCCTCAAGGTCATCCCTGACCCGCTCTGACCTCTCTTTCTCACGAGGTCTCCCCTTATTTTGTGACATCTGTGGGTGTCTGGAGGCCCTGGGGAGAACAGCGACCCTCTTCACCATTGCAAACAAACTCTTTTCGCCTTCTGGGGTCTGTTTCCTTCATGCAGCCCGGCTGCTTGTGTGGGGATGGCTGTGGAACTCGGTCAGCCCCTCCTGTGAGCATCCCGTCCCCCTCGCCCCAACTCCCTCCATCCAAGCCCTGCCTCCTTCCATCACCAGCTCTGGCAGGAATGGTGGGGCCCAACGCATGTGCTGGGGCGGTCATTCCAGGGGGTGACCCGCGCTCTGCCGCCATCCAGCCAGGGTCCTTCACCATCATCGTGTTCACAAGGCCTTGGATGGTGGACCCTCTGTCCCTACACCTCAGCTTTGTCCAAGGTCCTGGTCCCCTGCCAAGTCCTAGGCACAGTGCCTCTAGCTCCCCTCGGGAGTTGCAGGCTCCCCTCCACAGCCAGGGCGCAGGACTGGACTCTGTCAACCGGGCAGAGCCCTCAGCCAGTGGGAGGGAGCACCCCCATCCACCCCCGGGCTCAGTCCTCTCCAGGGATCCTATCAAGTCTTTCCCAAGCTCTGCTTGCCCACCTCCGTTGACAGGGAGCTCCACCCCTCACAGGGCATCCTGTCCATCTCTGACCCTTGGTTCACACTGAGCTGAAAATTGCCTCCCTGAACCTTGGCTGATTCATTCATTCCTTCACTAGTTCATTCCACACACGTCGAGCACCTACTGTGCCTGGGCATTCGCCAACGCACTGAGGTCCCCCACACCTGCACGAGGTGGGAGGCGGATGTGGACGGTGACGATTGAGGGTCAGGATGGAAATGAAGGAGGAAACTGAGGCTGGAAAGAGACGGTCACCACGCTGCATCTCCCAGCGGGGGTGGCCAGGGCTTATTTCCATCTGGGTGCCCCGGGCCTCTGCCCTTTCTTTCCCCTGAACCAGATGCATGCCTTGCAGGACCTGGGGAGTCGTCATACCTGGGGTGGGGGTGGGTGACTAGCCCATCTGGTCCTCAGAAGTTGGGGACTCAGCCGAGGAGCCCCTGGGAAGGATCTCTCTTCTTCCCCAGGAACCCCCTTCTGAGAAGGCATTCTTATTTAACCGACATTGTGTTGGGAGGGGAAACACGGGGTCCTTGGAGCTCAGCCAGCCTCCTGCCTTCAGGCTGTTTGGCTTTGTTTGTTTCTTCGGCCTTTTTTTTTTTTTTCCTTTTTCTTTGGGCTAATTGTTCTCATTAAATCTTTTTGTCCTGTTTTGTTTTTTACGGGACTGACAATGCGGCGTGGAGCTCCGCGCGGCTTCCTGTGTTTCTGCCCGGGCGCGGGCCTCCGCGGGGCCGTGCTTCCTGTTGTGAGTGGTTGCCATGGCGACTCGAGGCCCGGTGGGCTCCCCGGGGGCGGGCAGGGGGAGACAGGGCTGACATCACCAGGCGAGGAGGCGAGGGGCCGGGGTCCGCGGGGGGCGGCTGGGGGCCGGGCAGGCAGTGGCGAGAGCCTGGCGCGTTGCTGAGGGGTGACTCATAGCCTGGGAAGGGGAAGAACGCCCTCACATTCTTTCGGGAGGTAAACAAGGTCAGGGAGTGCGCGGGGATCCTGTTTACCTGACCCTGGCCCCCCGGGGGACCAGGAGCCTGTGCTGGACAAGGCACTGGAACAGGACCAGCCGGGCCTCAGGGGCCAGGGGACCGGCGGGAAGGCCAGGGGAAGGTGGGGGGCTGGCGACTGCAGCCCAGACCCCCCGTGTGAGGGCTGGTGGGCGCCAGCTGCCAGGTGATCGCTCTGTGATTTCAGGCCACTTGGCCCCCCGAGCCTTGGTTTCCTTTCTTTCGAAGGAGTCGGTCCTCCTGTGTTGATGGCCCCTTGGTCTCACATCGCCTGGGCCTGGGTCTGAGTGACCTGGGTCTGGGCCGCCTCTCCAGCCTAGCCCAGGTGCGGTCGTGTGTCTCCAGCCACCGCCAGGGCCCGACCCAGGTCCAGGGATGGGCCTGCCGCCCCTGATCTGGCCAGGGTGCTGCCCGAGAGGAGCAGCCAGACCCAGGACCAGCAGGCTGACCTCTGGAGGGAGAGGTGGGCGTGCAGCCTGGAGGCACCTCCAGACTCTCAGAGCTGGAGTCTGGTGCCCCTTACATTCTCCCCCACCCCAGCATCTCCCTTCAGCCTTCCCAGAAGGCTCCCTTCTATCCCTGCCCCTCCTCTCACCAAGGGACAGGCCCCCTGCCCGCCGCCGAGGGTCCAGAAAGAGCCCCTCCTGGAGCTGGTGGCCTGAACCCTGGTCAAACTGCAGGATTCCCCGATGTGGCCCCTGCAAATATAGCCCCAGGGCAAAGGGGTGCCGAGCTGAGCCTCAGCCCCTGTATCTCAGCTCCCCACCGTGACTGCCGATTGAAAAACAGACGAGCTGCCCATGGGGGCAAGGGGCCGCCTGCCTGCAGCACGCCGCCATCCAGTGCAGGTGCCACGGGGGACCCCAGGAGACCATCCCCCGGGGGCCACCGTGGTGATGAGGCCACCCGGCCTGGTGGCTAAGAGCGAGGGTCTCCACATCAGACCGGCTTCAACCAAGCCTGGCTTTGCCACTCGCCAGCTGCTACCCTCAGGCATGTTCCCTGGCCCCTCCGAGCCTTGATTTCCCCACCTGCGAAAGAGAACCTCTCAGGGCTGATGTGAGATGAAGTAAGCTGATACACGCGACGCACGCGGCACATAGTAGGCCCTCAACAAACACCCATCTCTCACAGACCCACCGTGTGCTCCCCAGCAGGGCCAGTCCCCACGCTCACCATGCCGAGTGCCCGTCCCAGGGCAGGAGCGGTGCCCACCACTTGCCCTGTGGTTTTCCCATAAAGGGGATGGACGCGGGCTTCCCTGGACAGGGAATATCCTGTTCTCGGAGTTGGGGGAGGAAGAGGAGCGGGAAGGACGCAGCCGCTCTGCATTCCTGGCATTCTTGGCCGCAGCGGGTCCAGCTGCCTGGAGCGGGCGCTGCCGGGGGCGCTGGCCCAGTGCCACGCTGTCCTGGTCTGGCAGAACAGCATCCCACTTGGGGTGACAGGGGACCCCTCTCGTTCCATCCCACTCACCCGAGACTATCACAGAAGCTGACAAACCCCAACCCAGGAAGGAGAGATTCGGAAGTCTGGGGGCCAGCAGGAGAGGCGTTTCTGCTTTCAACTCTGCCTGTGGGGCTCCCCAAGTTGTCCCCCATGGGACTAATTTTTAGGCAAGAATACTGGAGTGGGCAGCCATTTCCTTCTCCAGGGTTTCCTCCCAACCAAGGGATAGAACCCTTGTGTCTTTTGCATTGGCAGGTGGATTCTTTGCCACGACTACCCAGGGAAGCCCTGGAGAGCGCCCGGGGACCAGGGTGGCTGGGGGGGGTGGGGGAGTGAAAGGCAGAAGACTCCAAGACTCTAGTCTTTGGTACCTGAGACAGTTATTTTCCCTTTGTGGAACTCAGTTTCTCCACCTGCAAAACGGGAAGGTTGTCTCCTTCCTTTCGGGCAGTCTCAGCATGGCTACGCTTGCTACCCTGTGGTGTCTCAAGGTCGTGACTGCCTCTTGCCGAGCCTCTCCTGATCAAAGGCAGAAACCCAGCCTCTCTCTGCACTGAGGCTGCCCTAGCGCAGGTGACGGTGGTTTCCACTGTTTATCTAGGCCAACGCCATCTGCAGCCATGGTCTGCACACTTCTGAGACTCAGAAAAGAGCTGGAAACAGCGCAGCCCCAGAGCCGTCTCCAGAGCTGCCTGCATGGCTGTGTCTTGGGGTCCTGGGAGGGACATGCTTGTGATGACCCCGCAGTCAGCCACGCTGGGCTGACTCTGGACCCCATGCCTTCACTGTTCCTTCCCCAAACTGCCCAGATCTGAGTTCATTCTTTTCCCCCTTTTTCTGCAAAGGGAGCTGAGCCGTCTGGGAAGGAGAGGGGACGGGATAGCCCCCAGGGGTCGGCCTCAGAAACCTCCTCTCCTCAGGAGACCACATCAGCCACAGGCAGGTGACCCTCGACTCGAGCCTCCGTCCTCTCAGAGCTGTCTTCTGCACTGGGGGACGAGGGGGATCCCGCAGGGCCAGAGGGCGGGAGGGGGCCGGAGGGGCTGCGCTGGAGTGGACACATCTGGGGTCAAGGCCGGGCCAGTGCCTGGACGTCCTCCCTCTCTCCTCCCCTGCTGCTCGAGGGCCGCCCCAAGCCCTCCGCCCGCCGTGGAGACCCTCCAGAGCCGTCTGCCCTCCTCGCCCGTCACACAGCTCACAAGCTCTTTGAGGCTCTTGGGCTAGAGACCGGGCGACCCTGGTGGACCACAGGCAGGAAGTCAGAAAGGCTCTTGTCCAGCGCCAGGAGCCGTGGACCTCAGCACCTGCACTGACCATGGGAGGGTAGAGCCTCCACGCTCCCCTTAGGGTCTGCTTTCCTCTCTGTGACCTCCCTCCGTACACCCCGAGAGCATGAAGCAGAGGAAACCCCACGGCGTCACCCGCTCCGGCCCGTGGCTTTCCCGTCAGAGCACACCCTGCGGTCCACAGCCCCGTCTTCCCAGCCCCTGACCCCTCAAAAGCCCAGACACCCCAAGCCATGGCTTCCACTTCCCCTGACCCTTCTCTGTCTCCCGTCTGCTCTCCCTGTCTGCCTGTCTGGTGTCTGTCCAGACATCTGTCTGTCTGAGGGACAGTAAGAGGAAAAGTCTGGAACCCCACCCTGCTGGGTCCACATGACCAGTGCACTGTTCACCCGGGCTGGGAAATCACCTCCATTGTGAAGACGGGGAGCCACCGAAGCGTGTGTCAGGGTGTTTATCGTGTGCCAGCGAGCTGTCAGGGTGGGGCGGGGGGGTGGATCTGTGCGTAGAGGTCAGGGAGCAGTGCGTCACGATCACTCAGCCAAATAACTATGATAAACGGACATGTAGTGGAATAGTACGCAGCCATCAAATACGATGTTTTTGAAGAATAGTGATGACATAGAAACAGTCACAATATAAGATTTAATAAAAGAAAACAGGTATCCAGAAGAAGTTGCATGTGGATAATGCTTGCCTCTGGATTCTTAGTTAATCAATGCTAACAATGACTATCTCTGGATTGTTAAATTCTGAGTAATCTTATCGTTCCTTTATACCCTTGCATATGTTCAGTGTCTTTGGCCATGAGCATGTGTCCTTTTTATAATCAGAGAAAGGAAAGGAAAGGCAGTAAAAAATACATTAAAGATGAACTCGAAAATAAAGAAACATGATATTCTTTATTCTTAAAAGAAACTAAGGCCACACGGAACATATTGAACTTACACCTAAACCACATGTTCAACTCATGTCAGCCAACACTGAATGAGCCCCTACTGTGTGCTGAGGCTGAGCAGAGTGCTAGATTACAGAGTCACTCAGCACGCAGCCCTCCCAGGTGAGCGTGCGGCCTGCTGGGGGGTGGGACAGTCACAGGCGGAGAAGACCCTGACACAGAGGGGAGGTGGTTCTCCTCGGGAGGGCACCAGAGCAAGAGAGAAGAGTGCATCAGGAGGGCTTCAGGGAGGAGGTGACTGCTCCCAGGAGGACTTCAGAGAGGGCAAGGGTAGTGGAGGGAGGTGCGGCAGGGTGGTGGTTAGGAGCTCCCTTCCGTCAGAGCACACCCTGCGGTCCACAGCCCCGTCTTCCCAGCCCCTGACCCCTCAAAAGCCCAGACACCCCAAGCCATGGCTTCCACTTCCCCTGACCCTTCTCTGTCTCCCGTCTGCTCTCCCTGTCTGCCTGTCTGGTGTCTGTCCAGACATCTGTCTGTCTGAGGGACAGTAAGAGGAAAAGTCTGGAACCCCACCCTGCTGGGTCCACATGACCAGTGCACTGTTCACCCGGGCTGGGAAATCACCTCCATTGTGAAGACGGGAGCCACCGAAGCGTGTGTCAGGGTGTTTATCGTGTGCCAGCGAGCTGTCAGGGTGGGGCGGGGGGGTGGATCTGTGCGTAGAGGTCAGGGAGCAGTGCGTCACGATCACTCAGCCAAATAACTATGATAAACGGACATGTAGTGGAATAGTACGCAGCCATCAAATACGATGTTTTTGAAGAATAGTGATGACATAGAAACAGTCACAATATAAGATTTAATAAAAGAAAACAGGTATCCAGAAGAAGTTGCATGTGGATAATGCTTGCCTCTGGATTCTTAGTTAATCAATGCTAACAATGACTATCTCTGGATTGTTAAATTCTGAGTAATCTTATCGTTCCTTTATACCCTTGCATATGTTCAGTGTCTTTGGCCATGAGCATGTGTCCTTTTTATAATCAGAGAAAGGAAAGGAAAGGCAGTAAAAAATACATTAAAGATGAACTCGAAAATAAAGAAACATGATATTCTTTATTCTTAAAAGAAACTAAGGCCACACGGAACATATTGAACTTACACCTAAACCACATGTTCAACTCATGTCAGCCAACACTGAATGAGCCCCTACTGTGTGCTGAGGCTGAGCAGAGTGCTAGATTACAGAGTCACTCAGCACGCAGCCCTCCCAGGTGAGCGTGCGGCCTGCTGGGGGGTGGGACAGTCACAGGCGGAGAAGACCCTGACACAGAGGGGAGGTGGTTCTCCTCGGGAGGGCACCAGAGCAAGAGAGAAGAGTGCATCAGGAGGGCTTCAGGGAGGAGGTGACTGCTCCCAGGAGGACTTCAGAGAGGGCAAGGGGTAGTGGAGGGAGGTGCGGCAGGGTGGTGGTTAGGAGACCCACCCTTCGCCTGGAGCATCGTTTAACTGCAGAGCAGGGGGGCACGCAGGTTGCAGAAACCTGCACAGCTGGAGCTAAGGGGCCTTCAAAGGATTGAATTCACTCATGAGACATTTCTGTCCTAAATGTCTACTATGCACCATGCACTGTTTGGGTCCCCAGGTGGCATTAATGGTAAACAACCCACCTGCCAATGCAGGCGATGTAAGAGCGCAGGTTCAATTCCTGGGTCAGGAAGATCCCCGGAGAAGGTCATGGCCACCCACTCCAGGAATCTTGTCTGGGAGATCCATGGACCAAGGAGCCCGCTGAGCTACCGTCTACAGCATTGCAAAGAGGTGGACACAACTAAGGCAGCTTAGCACTCACACACTGTTTGGGGATCCCAAAGTGCAGCTTCTACTCAAGTGGAGGGGAAAAAGGCAGTAGAGTCACTAAGCAGTACAATGTGTCAGCGGTCAGGTGGTAAGAAAAGCGCTCTAGGAAGAGATGAGGCTGAACGGGGAGACAGGAGCTGATTTTCTATGAAGTGTTCAGGGAAGCTCTCACCTGAGCGTGGCATTTTGATCGGAGACTAAAGAAAGTGAGGTGTGGGGTCTGGAGGAGGAGGGCTTGGTCTGGGCGGGGTAGGGGGGTGGTAAATGCAGAGCCCGAGGCGGAGGGGGAAAGCTGGGGAGCCGAGGTCTACCAGGGGCCCAGGTGAGGACCTGGCTCTGACGCTGAGTCAGGGCAGGAGCCATGCAGGTCGGGAGGGTGGAGCGAAGAAGTGAGTTGTCTGACTCGGGTGCACCCTTGGTGCCGCAGCCTGGGGTGGGGTGGTCAGGAAAGGACTGAGGAGAGGTGCGGCCGGGCTGGGCTGGCAGCCTGGAGGTGAGGAGGATGGGGATCTGAATGCATCTGAAAGCAGAGCTGACGGTGTTTGCCCCTTTATCCAGGGGACGGGTAAAGGAGAGGGAAGGCTAATTCCGAGGTTTGCACCCCAGTATTGGGAGGATGGTTGGCTGGATGGGGCGGGGTCCGGGATGGGTGGCAGCAGGGAGGGCAGGCGCTGAGGTTGGACAGGCTGAGGCTGAGGTGCTCAGCGATAAACACAAGCCGTCTCCCCGGGAGCCGTGGAGCTGGCGTGACATGTAGGTGTCATGGGCTGGTGGGTGGTGCTTAACCCAGGAGAGAAGATGGGATCTCCTGGGGAATGGAGAAGAGGTTCGCGGGTTGAGCCCTGGGCTTCCCCCAACATTTAGAAGTCGGAGAGATGAGGAAAGGCCCGCGGAGGGGCCTGAGAGCAGCAGCCAGAGAGGTGAGAGCCCAGGAGAGCAAGGAGGGGTATGGAGGCCCTCAGCCACGGTACTCAGCCTTCTGAGCAGGCAGGTGGATGCGGACATGGGGTCCTGCAGAGCCACGGGGGCACGCCTTTGAGGAAAGAGAGGATTTGGGAAAGAACAGAGGAGAGCAAGTTAAAAGGGCAAGTGGAGATGATGCCGCCCTGAAATCCAGGCAAGAGGCTCAGGGAGCCCACGTGGGCCTTCTCCCAAGGGGCTGGCCAGGAGGCAATTGTTGGCAGCAAGGATGGGGGCGGGGGCGGGGTGGTGGACAGAGCTCGGTAGGGGTTGGGTGCTCCACACCCAGGTGCTCAGGGCTATTCAAGGTGGTGGTGAAGTCAGGGGTGAGAGAGAAGGGGGCTGGGCTGAGAACCAGTGCGAGGCCCAAGGCCAAGGCTGGTTGTCCCCTGCCACCCTGTTCAAGGGGTGGGAGAATTTTGAATCTCCCTCCATTTAGGTTCTCTCTTAATGAAGAACCCTTCATTAAGATCTGCTTCTCAGGAAGAAAGGAGACGTTTGAATGAACAGTTGGTCCTCGTGTTTATATCATTTTGATATTTAGACTTGGAGTATCTGTCCTCCATCTGTGCTCTTCTCCCGGGCATCGCAAAAGTTAGGCTCAGAGACCTTGAATGATGGGGTGAAGATGGGGTTGTCTGGGACGGAAGGGGTTATTCATTTTCTTTTTTTTTTTTTTAAGATGGGAGAAGCATTAGCATTCTCTCCTGAAGGATGATCGCAGAGAGAGGAAATGGGTGGTACGGGAAAGGAGGCAAATTGAAAGAAGGGGTAGAATCCAGGACACAGGTGGGCCTGAGGGAGACTCTCAGATAATCCATCCACATGAACAAGTGGACGGCACTGAGCAGGTGAGGGGCTCAGTAGTATGCATGTGGGCATGCTCCCATGACTCCTGTTATTTCAGTGAAAGCGCAGCAAGACTATGGTTATAAATAAGGGAAGAGGGAACCATGGAATAACCAGGAAGAGGGCCCTGGGTGTTTGCAGAGGGAGGAGAAGGTGAGAAAATGCCCTTCACATGGAGGAGGAAGCAGACAGACCAGAGAAATGCGGCGGCATCGCCTGTCCACACCTGCCGATTGCATTTTCCCAAGACGGGACTATCTCCCTCCCGACAAGCTCCTCTAGAACCTTCCATGCCTCCACTAAGAAGTGGAGTTCACTTCTCCTCCTCTTGAACCTTGGGCAGGCTGGTGACTCACTCATTACCAACGGAATGGGTGGGAGGCACCGAACAACATTTCTGAAGCCATAGGAGAAAAGCGTCTGTCTTGTAGGACACCCCTTCTGGGGCCCCGCACAGCCATGCTGTGAGAAAGCCCCAGCGAGCCCCGCAGAGGTCACCGGCAGAGGCTTTAGAGAAACGCCAGCCAGGGCTCAGATGTTCCAGCCTCAGCCACTCTGTGAGACCCTCAGCAACACAGCTGAGACCCTCTCCAAATCGAGAGACTCAAATGCTGCTGTCTTAAACTTCCACTTTATGATGCAGAAATAGTTAACTGGAACACACACCAAGAGCCCAGAGATTCAGGGTCATGAATTTAAAGCGATGCAACCCTTCAGCTCAGCTACGTCAAACCCAGTTTTGCAGGAACAAAGCCTGCACGATGGGCACAGGTTTCCCCTCTGTGGCTCAGGCGAGGAGTAGAGAGGATGAAGAAGAAGAGACAGAAAGGACTGGGTCTCAGATGTCAGGATAAAGTGTTTGGCCTGGACCCTGTGAGCTACTGAGAGAGCTGTTTATATTCTGCGACTTGCGGGCCCACTGTGGTGGCCGCAATGTGCACTATAGCCCTCATTCTCAGAGCCCTCACTCTCATTCTCTCCAGGCAAGAATACTGGAGAATTCCATTAAGCTACTCCATTTTCCAGGGGATCTTCCCAACCCGGGGATTGAACACAGGTCGGCTTTGCAGGCAGATTCTTTACCAAGAAAGAAGGGGTAGAATCCAGGACACAGGTGGGCCTGAGGGAGACTCTCAGATAATCCATCCACATGAACAAGTGGACGGCACTGAGCAGGTGAGGGGCTCAGTAGTATGCATGTGGGCATGCTCCCATGACTCCTGTTATTTCAGTGAAAGCGCAGCAAGACTATGGTTATAAATAAGGGAAGAGGGAACCATGGAATAACCAGGAAGAGGGCCCTGGGTGTTTGCAGAGGGAGGAGAAGGTGAGAAAATGCCCTTCACATGGAGGAGGAAGCAGACAGACCAGAGAAATGCGGCGGCATCGCCTGTCCACACCTGCCGATTGCATTTTCCCAAGACGGGACTATCTCCCTCCCGACAAGCTCCTCTAGAACCTTCCATGCCTCCACTAAGAAGTGGAGTTCACTTCTCCTCCTCTTGAACCTTGGGCAGGCTGGTGACTCACTCATTACCAACGGAATGGGTGGGAGGCACCGAACAACATTTCTGAAGCCATAGGAGAAAAGCGTCTGTCTTGTAGGACACCCCTTCTGGGGCCCCGCACAGCCATGCTGTGAGAAAGCCCCAGCGAGCCCCGCAGAGGTCACCGGCAGAGGCTTTAGAGAAACGCCAGCCAGGGCTCAGATGTTCCAGCCTCAGCCACTCTGTGAGACCCTCAGCAACACAGCTGAGACCCTCTCCAAATCGAGAGACTCAAATGCTGCTGTCTTAAACTTCCACTTTATGATGCAGAAATAGTTAACTGGAACACACACCAAGAGCCCAGAGATTCAGGGTCATGAATTTAAAGCGATGCAACCCTTCAGCTCAGCTACGTCAAACCCAGTTTTGCAGGAACAAAGCCTGCACGATGGGCACAGGTTTCCCCTCTGTGGCTCAGGCGAGGAGTAGAGAGGATGAAGAAGAAGAGACAGAAAGGACTGGGTCTCAGATGTCAGGATAAAGTGTTTGGCCTGGACCCTGTGAGCTACTGAGAGAGCTGTTTATATTCTGCGCACTTGCGGGCCCACTGTGGTGGCCGCAATGTGCACTATAGCCCTCATTCTCAGAGCCCTCACTCTCATTCTCTCCAGGCAAGAATACTGGAGAATTCCATTAAGCTACTCCATTTTCCAGGGGATCTTCCCAACCCGGGGATTGAACACAGGTCGGCTTTGCAGGCAGATTCTTTACCACCTGAGCCACCAGGGAAGCCCCAAGGGTGCCAAGGAGGAAGCCCCTCCACGTTTGCTCCTGCGGAACACTGGGGAACAATAGACAAGAGCCCAGCCCTGGTCCCTCGGTCCACCCTCCAGAACCTTCTGGAGACTGCGTGCTCTGTCAGAGAGGAAGTGGTTGAGCACCGGAAAGGGGAGAATCTCCCATCAAGGTCACTTCCGGTGCCAGCTGCCCATATGGCCTGGAGCCCTGGGACGGGGGCGGCCGCTGCTGGCCGGAACCGGGGCCTGCTGGGGACACTTGGGCAGCTGGAGACTGATTAAGCTGGGAAAAGAGCCGGCAGGAGGACATGGGGTTGGGGAAGCCATCTGACTGTTCCAAACACCAAAAAAGGGAAGAGCAAAGTCCGCAGAGGCACCAGGGAAGAGCCAAACAAGCAGCCCACGACAGAAGCAGACCACCCCTTCCAACTGGGCTCAGCTCTGCGGGGTGCTGCCTTACCGCGCTATCCCAGGAAGCCGGGCAGCAAGGCTGCATCGGGAGGACCTCGGGGCTCTGGTGGGAGGTGGAGGCCCCGAGAAAAGTGACTCACCCCCAAAGTAGGGCAGAGCCAAGGGCTCTCAGGACTTCCCTCCTCCTGTAGCACTGTTGACTAACGCCCATGCCCAGGCACAGTCACGGGATGGGGAGACCCCTGGCGGAGAGGACATCCAAATCCCCCACGACCCCCGCTATTCCAGAGGCCAGGCAGACAGAGGAAGGGGCCCGCAGCGTTCAGCTGGCCAAGTTCAAAGCCTCCCTGTGCCACTCCGGCTGTGTGACCCTGGGCAAGTCAGGGTCTCATTTACAAAGCGTGCTCTCATGAGGGGTCGTGGCGGGGAGTGATTGACATGACACGTGCAGAGCGACTGACGGAGCACAGCACATGGTGCGTGTTCCATGCCTCCTGTAACAGAAGGAAAGAGTTGGTCAGGTTTAATTACCATGTCACCGCAGAAATGCCGCGATCTGCTGAGCCCCATGCTGCAGGCTGCAGAGGCGGGTGGGGAGGCCATCCCGAAAACCCTGAGAAACAGAATGGGGGTGAAGCGTTGTCAAGAAATTAACCAGAGCAATAGAGGTGGGGGTCCTGGTTTTCTGGAAGGGACTCAGAGCGCTGTCCCCACTCCTCATCGGAAGTCCAGACACCGCAGGATCTGTTTCTCCTCTTACCCCAGAGATCGGACTGGGACCCTCATCCCCTGGGCCTGAGCTCAGCAGGGGTGAGGAGGTTGCAGACAGGGGGTCATTGTCCACCCTGGCCAGGCCCAGATCTCGCAGCTGCCAACCCTTCTGGGGCACAGGGTCGTCTTGGACCAGCCCAGCCATGTGTGTGGGGGTTGAGGGGTGTTTATCCCCCAGTTGCCATGGGAGACCCAGATTCTACACTGGACACTCTCTCCAGTGTCCCGACGGTGACCCCAGAGCATCTCTGACCAGCAGGCCTGGGTGGGGCCTGGGAGGACAAAGCCGCCTTTGGCTGCCGGCGGCCGGGTGGGCAGGATGCGTCAGCTTGTCGTCCAGCCAGAGAGACCTGGAAGCCAGCCTTGGCCACCAACCCCCTTTGTCACCATGCATATCTTGTTTTTGTCATGACATGACATGACAGATGTTGCTTGTCATTACTGCCCGTGAAGTCTCTCTAGACTCCGGCCCCCCAAGCCGCGGCCCTGGTCACCTCCTCCGCTGCACAGCCAGCCTGCCCTGCATCCATAGCTAGGGGCAGCTTCCAGAAACACAGCAGGGCCGTATCAGTCCCTGGTATTGGATCCTTCCGCAAATATGGGCAAACACGTACCTGACAAAGGACACATAACAGAATAGACAAAGAACTTCTACAAATCGGTAAGAAAAAGCGAGGCAGCCAGCAGAAAATGGGCAAGAGACTTCGAACAGTTCTATTACAAAAAAGATTCTCCAAGTGGCCTATAAACACAGGAAAACATTAATGTCATCAGGGGAATGCAAAATAAGACCACCACGAGATACCATGAGGCACCTGCCCAAACTGCCAGAAGAAAAACCGTAGAAAATATCCAGTGTTGGTGAAGATGTGGAGCAACTGGAACTCTCAGAGGACGGCTGCCGGGAGCATGTGTGGTGCAGCCTCAGCCTGGTGTCGTCTCAGGAAGCTGAACAGGTGCGTACCCTGAATCCAGCAATTCCACTCCCGGGCACAGGGTCCACAGAAACGCATGCATACGTTTGTGGAAAGACACGGACAAGACGTTTTTCTTCACGTTTTTCTTCGGCTTTATTCAACACAGCCCCAACCCAGAAATACCGTGAATGTCCATCATGAGTAGAATGAAACGAGATTAGACATATATCGCAGGGTCGAGAGAAAGAAACCGAACACAAAGATGTGTACGCCAGGTGGTGCCATTTATGTGAGCTTCAGAAACAGATGAAACTGCACAAAGTCAGGACGGGGATTATCTCTGGGGATAAAAGAGGAATGAGGGAAGACCCGAGGGGGATGTCTTGGGTGCTGGTAATGTCTTTATCTTTTGGTCTGGGTACTGGTTACACAGGTGTGTTTAGCTTATGAAAATTGATCCTGCTGAATGATAACAATGTAAGCATTTTTCTGTACATATACTACTCTTCAATAAAAAGTTAAAAAAAAAAAAAATCCTCCACCTACACTGCCCAGAATCCTCTGTGGAAGCGCCCACCAGTGTATCCTCAGTTCCCTGGACATGCTGTGTAATTCTCACCACTTGGAATTCCCATTCCAGTTGGTAAACACTCTGTTCTGGGGTCTCCACCACCACCAAGAAGCCCTCCTTTCTGGCTCCAGACGGAGGTGTTTTCTCTCTCCTCAAAAAGCCGCGTGTGCATGTGCGCTAGGTCACTCCAATCGTGTCTGACTCTTGGAGACCCTATGGACTGTAGCCCGCCAGGCTCCTTTGTCCATGGGGTGCTCCAGGCAAGAACACTGGCGTGGGTGGGCGTGCCTTCCTCCAGGGGATCTTCCCAACCCAGGGATCTCACCCGCATCTCTTATGTCTCCTGCATTGACAGGCCTGTTCCTTACCATTAGCACAAACTGGAGAGCCCATTAGGCACCTACACATGTGAATAAAAGAGTCCTAATTTAGCAAGTTAGGGTTTTTTTTTTAATGTTAATACTTTCAGAAATAAATTGACAGGCACAAATTGCAATAAAGGCCCCGAAAGGGCAGTCTAGACAAGCAGTGGAGAAGAATGCGGGGAATGGGCGAGTGGGATGGGGCTGGTCAGGGGAGGGTCTCCAGGACAGGCCGAGAGAAAAAGGGAAACCAGGCCAAGATCACCGGGCGGAGTCTCTGGGCTGAGGGCACCACGCAGATGAAGACCGTGCGAGTGTTCCGGGGCTGTGTCCCTGAGGAGCACAGAGCAGAGCTCAGCCTCTTAGGGGTCTGGGAATCTTTTGTGGAGGAACGAACGATGGGAGGCTGGGAGAGACGGCCGGCAGATCACAGGCAAGGGTTTGGTGGCCCGTAGGACACAGATTGTCCCTTCCCGAGTGTGCACCTCAGCTGGGATAGCCAAAGTGGCAAATTAAGCATGGAGTTCCCAGAAGCAAAGACCCCCAACTCCCAGCAAATGTACCGAGACACAGGCCAATGGCTCCTCCATTTATTCATTCATTCAGTGGGTTCATATTCACTGAATGTCAAACCCTATACGAGGGACTGTCCCCTTTGCCTCCCATTCATGCTCAATCCCCAGAGGCTATTTTAACTTCTGGAGTCTCTGAGGATTCAAGTCTTGCCCTGCTTCAAAATGTTTCCCCACCTCAAACCTCAGTCCCTTTCCATTGCCCAGGCAGGACTCTCCCCTGATCACCAGGGGAAATCCAGGGGCGTTATTTACAAGCCCAAACATGACTCGGGGGCAGCATTCACCTTGCCAAAATAATGTCTGCTTCACCAAAGAATTCTCAAAGCTATTTTAATTAGTTTTCCCAACAGGATTTCTCAGACACTGTTGACAAGAGCATAAACAGCTACTGCCCTCCCAGAATATGCCAGGACTTGGAGCAACTATGACGGCATGTGCCTGTGACTTAGCCACCCCCGCCTCTGTGTGTACCTTGGAGCGTCTTCCACCCAGGTGCCCAGGGGGCACGCCCAGTGTGTCCCTGGCAACAGTGTTACAGCAACTGCGAAGCAGAGGCAGCCCAGAGTGTCCCAACTAAGGATATAGGTATGTAGAAGGGATGGCCTCCCCAGGTGGCCACCGGCCAATGCAAGAGATGTAAGAGACACAGGTTCGATCCCTGGCTTGTGAAGATCCGCTGGAGGAGGACATGGCAACCCACGCCAGTATCGTTGCCTGGAGAATCCTGTGGACAGAGAGCCTGGCAGGTTACAGCTCACAGGGTGGCACAGAGTCAGACACAACTGAAAAGACTTAGCAGGCAAGCAGAAGGTGGTGGATGCACGTGGTGGTTAGAAGCAGCCCACAGGGGCTTCCCTGGTGGTCCAGTGGGTAAGGACACCACCTTGCAGTGCAAGGGGCGCCGGTTCGATCCCTGGCCTGGGAAGATCCCACGTGCCGCTGAGCAGCTGGACCAATGTGTCCAACTACCAAGCCGGAGCTCTGGAGAGCACAAACCCAGAGCCGGTGCTCTGTGACGACAGAGGCCACTGTGATGGGAGGCCCACACAGACCAAAGAACAAAGATAAATGAATGAAAGATCAATAGAAGTGGCCAAAAAAAAAAAAAAAAAAGCAGCAGCCCACAGGTAGGACAGTATAGGTCAAGTCAAAGAGACCTACTTAGTAAAAAGGGAAATAGATAAAACGGGATGTCTGACATGTTGTTGTTCAGTCTCTAAGTTGTGTCCAACTTGTCATGACTCTATGGACTGCAGCATGCCAGGCCTCCTCTGTCCTCCACTATCTCCAGGAGTTTGCTCCAATTCTTGTCCATTGAGTTGATGATGCCATCCAACCATCTCATCCTCAGCCTCCCCCTTCTGCTTTTGCCTTCCATCTTTCCCAGCATCCAGGTAGTTCCCAGTGAGCTGGCTCTTTGCATCAGGTGGCCAGCCAAAGGATCAGAGCTTCAGCTTCACCTTCAGCATCAGTCCTTCCAATGAATATTCGGGGTTGGTTTCCTTTAAGATTGGCTGTTCTGATCTCCTTGCAGTCCAAGGGACTCGCAAGAGTCTTCTCCAGCCCCACAATTCGAAAGCAACATCTGAGACGTTACCATTTGTGTAAACTTAACACACACACACATAAAGACCCACAAAGTTATATACTTTTGAGGTTGCATACGTACTTAAGGACATACGTGGAGTACTCTAGGTGTGGAGCCTTTGGAGGAAGGGGAATGGGGGTTGGTTCGGGGATGAGAGGAGATCTTTTAATACGCACACAGAGATGTACACTTTATATAAAATAAGAGAGAGCCTTGCGTGAACGATGAAAGTGGACCAAGAACAAAGGGCTTTATAACTAATTCAATAATCTCCAGTTGAGGTAAAAATAAAATTTAAATTTTAAACATTTGCAACTGGGAAGCTGTAGGAGGCTTACCTCTTTCCCTGTTCCTCCCACTAAGGACATCCAGCAGCCACAGACACAACAGGCACAATATACAAAACAACGAGGGGAGAGGAAGGCAGATGAACTCGGGATCAAAGAAACCACGGAACAAACACAGTGATGCGCTTCCCCGTTGTTTTCTTTCTTTCTTAAATTCACCGCATACATCCCAAACTTGGAGCTAACGAAGCTAGCAATCTGGAATGGCCAAGAGGCCTAGACAATAAAAGACGTTCCTCAAAAATAAAAAAAATAACGTATTCTCTCTATTCAACAAATGAAAAACAGAAAAGAGGCAGCCTAGCAAGATGGAGAAGTTTTAGATAGTAGTTAATGGCTCTATTCCAGCAAAACATCTCAAAACTCTGTGGCCCCAACCACACCAGCAAAGAGCAACTTTGAAAAGTACGCATCCACCCTCAACAGGTTACAGTGGCTCTTCCAATTTCCCCACCAGGGTGAAGGCCAAGTAGGAGCCTGAGACTTCCACTCCCACCCAAGCTGTCATAAGGCACCCCGTTGCCTTGTGTATCAATAGAGGTCAAGTGGGAACTTGGACTTGTAACCCTTTCCGGCAGCAGTGAGGCCTAGCACTCCCGTGGCCAAAGCTCACTTCAGCATCAGTCCTTCCAATGAATATTCGGGGTTGGTTTCCTTTAAGATTGGCTGTTCTGATCTCCTTGCAGTCAAGGGACTGCAAGAGTCTTCTCCAGCCCCACAATTCGAAAGCAACATCTG
Organism: Tragulus kanchil; assembly: GCA_022376925.1. NCBI lineage: Eukaryota > Metazoa > Chordata > Mammalia > Artiodactyla > Tragulidae > Tragulus > Tragulus kanchil. The sequence continues at coordinate 179,114,464 of JAIOJX010000004.1, read as the reverse complement.
AGACGTTACCATTTGTGTAAACTTAACACACACACACATAAAGACCCACAAAGTTATATACTTTTGAGGTTGCATACGTACTTAAGGACATACGTGGAGTACTCTAGGTGTGGAGCCTTTGGAGGAAGGGAAGGGGGGTTGGTTCGGGATGAGGGAGATCTTTTAATCGCACACAGAGATGTACACTTTATATAAAATAAGAGAGAGCCTTGCGTGAACGATGAAAGTGGACCAAGAACAAAGGGCTTTATAACTAATTCAATAATCTCCAGTTGAGGTAAAAATAAAATTTAAATTTTAAACATTTGCAACTGGGAAGCTGTAGGAGGCTTACCTCTTTCCCTGTTCCTCCCACTAAGGACATCCAGCAGCCACAGACACAACAGGCACAATATACAAAACAACGAGGGGAGAGGAAGGCAGATGAACTCGGGATCAAAGAAACCACGGAACAAACACAGTGATGCGCTTCCCCGTTGTTTTCTTTCTTTCTTAAATTCACCGCATACATCCCAAACTTGGAGCTAACGAAGCTAGCAATCTGGAATGGCCAAGAGGCCTAGACAATAAAAGACGTTCCTCAAAAATAAAAAAAATAACGTATTCTCTCTATTCAACAAATGAAAAACAGAAAAGAGGCAGCCTAGCAAGATGGAGAAGTTTTAGATAGTAGTTAATGGCTCTATTCCAGCAAAACATCTCAAAACTCTGTGGCCCCAACCACACCAGCAAAGAGCAACTTTGAAAAGTACGCATCCACCCTCAACAGGTTACAGTGGCTCTTCCAATTTCCCCACCAGGGTGAAGGCCAAGTAGGAGCCTGAGACTTCCACTCCCACCCAAGCTGTCATAAGGCACCCCGTTGCCTTGTGTATCAATAGAGGTCAAGTGGGAACTTGGACTTGTAACCCTTTCCGGCAGCAGTGAGGCAGCCTTGCCACTTCCCCTGTTGGAGCAGCATCAGAGGAAATCAGCCAAAGCAGAAGGCTGAATAAGATAGAGTCTTCTAGGACTTCAAATGTCCAGGCTTGAATAGAATATCACTTATCATGCCAAGAACCAGCAAGATCTCAAACTGAGCGACAAAAGACGATCAACAAACACCGAGACTGAGATAATAGAAATGTTATGGACACATGTGAAACAAATGAAAAAACTAAAAACCTCAGCAAAGAAATAAAAGGAATAAAGAAAAATGTTGGGACATGGGTTTAATCTCTGGTCAGGGACCTAAGATCCCACAGACCATCAGGCAACTAAGCCCACACACCACAATGAAAAGCCCATGCATGCGAAGAAAGATCCCAAATGCCACAACTGAGACCCCAAACAGCCAAATATATCATTATTTTTTTAAAGAAGGACGCCAACCACCGAATGGAGGAGGCAAAAGAAAGAATTAGTGAGAGCCAGATCTCCCTCGACTTACGTTAGTGTATGTCCCAACAAACCCACTGCAAGCTGAAGATATCCTAGGTCAAAAATGTATTTAATATTTAATAAATCTATCTTACCAAATATCAATGACTTCCAAATCAAGTCATTCTTGGGTGAAGGAAAACCAAGAGAATGTGTCCCATCAATTGCAAACTAAAGGAATAGCTAAAAAAAAAAAGCTCTGTAAACAGAAAAGAAATGATTTCTAAGAAGTAATCTTGGGGCTTCCCTGGTGGCTCAGTGGTAGAGTTTACCTGCCAATGCAGGAGACACGGGTTCGATCCCTGATCTGGGAGGATCCCACATGCTGCGAAGCAACTAAGCCCCTGAGTCACAATTACTGAGCCTGTGCTGTGCTCTAGAGCCTCGGAGTCAAAACTACTGAGCCCCTGTGCCACAACTGCTGAAGTCCGTGAGCCCTAGAGCCCGAGTTCCACGACAAGAAAAGTCACTGCAACAAGAAGCCTACTCACTTCAACTAGAGAGTAGCCCCCACCCCCCTGCAACTAGAGAGGAACCCATGGCAGCAGTGAAAACCCAGAATAATCAAAGATAAATAAATAATAAATCAAAAAAATTAATCTAGGAACATAAGGAAGGGGAAAAAACACCGTGAACAAAAATGTGGGTAAATGCATTAGAATTTCCTTGTCTTCTTGGATTCAAGAGTTGAAGCAAAAATTTTAGCATTATTTGACATACCTCTAAATGTGTCTAGAGAATATATTTAAAACAATTGCATCATGAATAGGAGAAATTAAAGGAATTTAAAGGGAGGTATGGGGGCTTCCCTGGTGGTCCAGTGGGTAAGGACACCGCCTTGCAGTGCAAGGGGCGCCAGTTCGATCCCTGGCCTGGGAAGATCCCACATGCCGTGGAGCGTCTGGATCGATGTGTCCAATTACAGAGCCGGTGCTCTGCGACAACAGAGGCCACTGTGATGGGAGGTCCACACGGGCCAAAGAATAAGGATGGATGAAAATAGACAAATGAAAGACCAATAGAAGTGGCCCGCTTGCCCCTCTCCCTCCCCAACCCACCCACCCCCCCAAAAAAGGGAGATATGATTTCTATACTTCACTGAAACTGGTAAAACAATGACACCAGTATGCTGTGATATATTATGTATGTGTAATACTCAGAGAAGCTACTAAAAAGCTATATAAAGATACACACTTAAAAATACCATAGATAAAAAAAAAATACCATAGATAAATCAAAATGGAATTTTAAAGAACATTCAAGTAACCCACAGAAATGCAGGAAAAGAAAGCAGAGAAATTGAAAATAGAACAAATAAAACAAGACAAAACAAAATGACAAAATTAAGCCTTAACACATAGTCATTACATGAAACACTAATGGTCTAAGAACAGTAATTAAAGACAGAGATTGATAGAGTGGATTAAAAAACATGATCCAGCTGTATGATATCTCCTAGAGATTCACTTCAAATATAATGATATAGGCAGGTGGAAAGTAAAAGGATTATAAACGACATCATGCAAACATTTATCAAAAGAAAGCAGATGTGACTCTATTGACATCAGCTTAAGTAGACTTCAAAGCAGAGAAAACTGCCAGAGGCAGAGAGAAACATTTTGTAATGACAAAAGTGTCAATCCACCAAGAAGTCATAGCAATCCTAAACATGTATCCCGTAAACAGTAGACTGTAAGATATGTGAAGTAAAACTTACAGCACTAAAAGGAGAAAATAGACAAATCTCCAATTTTAGTTGGAGATTACAGCATCACTTCTCATAAGTGATAGAACAAATAGAAAACCAGCAAAGATATATAGAAGAACTCAACACCACCATCCACCAGCAGATCAACATTTGTAGAACACACCACCCAACCATGGCAGAATACACATTCAAGTACTTTTGGAACACATATGAATGTGAGAGTTGGGCCATAAAGAAGGGTGAGCCCCAAAGAATTGATGTTTTCAAACTGTTTTGCTGGAGAAGACTCTTGAGAGTCTCTTGGACGGCAAGGAGATCAAATCAGTCAATCCTAAAGGAAATCAACCCTGAATATTCACCGGAAGGACTGATTCTGATCCTAAAGCTGAAGCTCCAATACTTTGGCCACCTGATGCAGAGAGCTGACTCGTTGGAAAATACCCTGATGCCTGGAAAGATTGAGGGCAAAACGAGAAGGGGGTGGCAGAGGATGAGATGGTTAGACAGTATTACTGACTCAATGGACGTGAATCTGAGCAAACTCTGGGAGATAGTGGAGAACAGAAGCGCCTGGGGTGCTGCCATCCATGAGGTTGCAAAGAGTTGGACATGACTTAACGACTGAACAACAACAATAACACCTTTGGAACATGTGCCAAGATAGACCTTTTTTTCTAAACTCAGTAAATTTAAAATAATTGAAGTCATGCACAATTGTTCTCTGACTACAGTGGAATCAAACTAGAACTCAATTACAGAAGTGTAATAGGAAAATCTCCAAACACTTAGAAATCAGATGAAGCACTTCTAAGTAATCTACGGATCAAAGAGGGAGTCTCAAAAGAATTCCAAAAGTATACTGAATTGAACGAAAATGAAAATACAACACAGTAGTATGAGAGAGACAGCTTAAGCACTACTGAAAGGGTAACGTATAGCACTAGGCACGCATGTGAGAAAAGAGGGAACGCAGCCCATCCCATGAACCTAGGAAAAGAAGGATATCATAAAAAGTAGGAATAGAGGGGGAGCTCCCTTAACTTAATAAAGTATCTCCAAAAACCCTACAGATAGCATTAAATTTAAAAATGAAAGACGAAATGTCTTTCTCCTAAGATCAAAAACAAAACAAGGATAACTGCTCTCACACTTTTATTCAACATACTGTTGGAAGTTCTAGCCTATGTAAGAAGGCAAGAAAAATAAATAAATGGATCCAAAAAGACGATATAAAACTGTCCCTCTTTACGGATGACATCATTGTTTATACAGAAAATGCCCAAGAATGTACCAAAAACTCCTAGAATTAATAAGTGAGTTCAGCAAGATAACAGAAGACAAGATATATGCTCAAAAATCAACAGTGTTCCTATATCCTAGAAACAAGCATGTGGTCACCAAAATTTTATATACCATTTACAATCTCTCAGAGTAAATAAATAATAAAATGCTTAGGTATAAAGCTAACAAAACATGCATACAGGATTCACATGCTGAAAACTACATGTTGATCACATAAATCAAAGAAGGTAAATAAAAAGAGAAGGTAAATAAATGGAGAAATATACCATGTTCATTCTTTGAAAGACTCAACACAGTAGAGACATCAGTTCTCCCCCATTTGGCACACAGATTTAACTCAATTCCTTTACACACTTAGCAAGGTTTCTTGTAGCTATAGACAAGACTATTCTAAAATTTAGATGAAAAAGTAAAAGAGCTTGAATCCTTTAAACAACTTTGTTTTTATCCTTAATATATACATATTTTATAGAAACACCGTTGACTTTTTCTAAACTTTAAAATAATTGAAGTCATGCACAATTGTTCTCTGACTACAGTGGAATCAAACTAGAACTCAATTACAGAAGTGTAATAGGAAAATCTCCAAACACTTAGAAATCAGATGAAGCACTTCTAAGTAATCTACGGATCAAAGAGGGAGTCTCAAAAGAATTCCAAAAGTATACTGAATTGAACGAAAATGAAAATACAACACAGTAGTATGAGAGAGACAGCTTAAGCACTACTGAAAGGGTAACGTATAGCACTAGGCACGCATGTGAGAAAAGAGGGAACGCAGCCCATCCCATGAACCTAGGAAAAGAAGGATATCATAAAAAGTAGGAATAGAGGGGGAGCTCCCTTAACTTAATAAAGTATCTCCAAAAACCCTACAGATAGCATTAAATTTAAAAATGAAAGACGAAATGTCTTTCTCCTAAGATCAAAAACAAAACAAGGATAACTGCTCTCACACTTTTATTCAACATACTGTTGGAAGTTCTAGCCTATGTAAGAAGGCAAGAAAAATAAATAAATGGATCCAAAAAGACGATATAAAACTGTCCCTCTTTACGGATGACATCATTGTTTATACAGAAAATGCCCAAGAATGTACCAAAAACTCCTAGAATTAATAAGTGAGTTCAGCAAGATAACAGAAGACAAGATATATGCTCAAAAATCAACAGTGTTCCTATATCCTAGAAACAAGCATGTGGTCACCAAAATTTTATATACCATTTACAATCTCTCAGAGTAAATAAATAATAAAATGCTTAGGTATAAAGCTAACAAAACATGCATACAGGATTCACATGCTGAAAACTACATGTTGATCACATAAATCAAAGAAGGTAAATAAAAAGAGAAGGTAAATAAATGGAGAAATATACCATGTTCATTCTTTGAAAGACTCAACACAGTAGAGACATCAGTTCTCCCCCATTTGGCACACAGATTTAACTCAATTCCTTTACACACTTAGCAAGGTTTCTTGTAGCTATAGACAAGACTATTCTAAAATTTAGATGAAAAAGTAAAAGAGCTTGAATCCTTTAAACAACTTTGTTTTTATCCTTAATATATACATATTTTATAGAAACACCGTTGACTTACCATGTTTCAGGTGCACAGCAAGGTGATTCAGTTATTGAACTCTGAAAAGGAAGAAAAAAAATGAGAGGAATCAGTCGACTTGATTTATTATAACCTTTTATAAGGCATCAAGGATTTATTATATACCTTATACAATCAGGACTGTTGTATTGGCCATACGAGTAACATATAGATCAGTGGAACAAGTTAGAGAATCCAGAAACCACACAAATATTCCTGATGGAATATTTGTCCCAGAGAAATGAAAACTTACATTCACAAACAAACCTGTACTTGGATGTTTATAGCAACTTTATTCATAATATCCCAAACAGGAAGCAACCCAATATGTCCTCCAGTGAATGAATGGTTAAACAGACTGGGGCACATCCACACCGTGAAAAACTGCTTGGTGACAATAAAGAGTGAGTACCCTAGAAAAGCCGACCCCCAAAAGGTTCCATACAGTCTTATTCCATTTATATAACATTCTTGAAATAATAAAGCGGCATGCTTGCCAAGGGTTAAGGAAGGGTTGGAATTGGGAAGTGGGTGTGACCGTAAAAGGTGACAGGAGAGATCTTTGTGGGGATGGAAATGTTCATTATCTTGATTGTATTCATATTAACATCCTGATCATGATGTTGTCCTACAGTTTTGCAAGATGTTCTCACTGGGGGAAACTAGGTAAAGGACTGCAGAAGGAAACGGCAGCCCACTCCAGTGCTCTTGCCTGGAGAATCCCATGGACAGAGGAGCCTGGCGGGCTACAGTCCATAGGGGCCCGAAGAGTCGGACACGACTGAGTGACTAACACACACACGGGTAAAGAGTACACGGGATCTCTGCATTATTTCTTAAAACTGTGTGTGCATCTACAGTGATCTCAAAATGAAAAGTTTAATTAAAAAAGAAAGACTAGCCTGAATCACCTCCATCTTCCCCCCTCTAACTCAATTCCTTTACACACTTAGCAAGGTTTCTTGTAGCTATAGACAAGACTATTCTAAAATTTAGATGAAAAAGTAAAAGAGCTTGAATCCTTTAAACAACTTTGTTTTTATCCTTAATATATACATATTTTATAGAAACACCGTTGACTTACCATGTTTCAGGTGCACAGCAAGGTGATTCAGTTATTGAACTCTGAAAAGGAAGAAAAAAAATGAGAGGAATCAGTCGACTTGATTTATTATAACCTTTTATAAGGCATCAAGGATTTATTATATACCTTATACAATCAGGACTGTTGTATTGGCCATACGAGTAACATATAGATCAGTGGAACAAGTTAGAGAATCCAGAAACCACACAAATATTCCTGATGGAATATTTGTCCCAGAGAAATGAAAACTTACATTCACAAACAAACCTGTACTTGGATGTTTATAGCAACTTTATTCATAATATCCCAAACAGGAAGCAACCCAATATGTCCTCCAGTGAATGAATGGTTAAACAGACTGGGGCACATCCACACCGTGAAAAACTGCTTGGTGACAATAAAGAGTGAGTACCCTAGAAAAGCCGACCCCCAAAAGGTTCCATACAGTCTTATTCCATTTATATAACATTCTTGAAATAATAAAGCGGCATGCTTGCCAAGGGTTAAGGAAGGGTTGGAATTGGGAAGTGGGTGTGACCGTAAAAGGTGACAGGAGAGATCTTTGTGGGGATGGAAATGTTCATTATCTTGATTGTATTCATATTAACATCCTGATCATGATGTTGTCCTACAGTTTTGCAAGATGTTCTCACTGGGGGAAACTAGGTAAAGGACTGCAGAAGGAAACGGCAGCCCACTCCAGTGCTCTTGCCTGGAGAATCCCATGGACAGAGGAGCCTGGCGGGCTACAGTCCATAGGGGCCCGAAGAGTCGGACACGACTGAGTGACTAACACACACACGGGTAAAGAGTACACGGGATCTCTGCATTATTTCTTAAAACTGTGTGTGCATCTACAGTGATCTCAAAATGAAAAGTTTAATTAAAAAAGAAAGACTAGCCTGAATCACCTCCATCTTCCCCTCCCCCAGCACCCAGTCTATGAGAGCTGGAGCCGATCAATGCTCTGTTTCCGAGGACCACCCGTGGGAGGCGAGCCCGGGTGTCAGACCCAGGCCATCATCCTCGAGGAAGCTTAGAGAACGGGACTGAAGCCAGATGCTAACAGCAGGCAAATGTAGTTTCACATGAAAAGAAGGGAAATGATACCAGAAAGTGTAAACCAGAGGGCTTGACAGAAGCCCTGGAAGGCTTCCAAGTGGACACGAACGAAGAAGGATACCTAAATCGTGGGAGCCAGAGCAGGTTCTGGATGGCAGGTCAAATATCTGGGTTTGTGCGGGACTGGCTGGCCTCAGTTGCCCCATCTGTCACATGGGAGCAGAGGGGTGGCCTCAACAATTTCCTCCAACACCAACGCCATGAGCTCCCCTGCCAGACTTCAACCCCGAGGTCCGACCACTCTCCCACCAACTTACTCCTCAGGTGCACAGGGTGGGTCTTCAGGAAAGGGGTGCAGGACACAGAGTGCCCAAGTCACCTACTCTGTGGCTGTCAGGGCCCACCCACGAAGCAAGCTGCAGTTCTCTGGGAATTCTGGTCACCTTCACAGCGCCTGAGCTGGGACACCGCCTGCACCACAAGCAGGGTGACCCCATCCCATAGCCGTGGTGCAGGGCCTGCCGTAGTCACAGAGCCTGCACCTTCCTGGGCTGACCCGGAGTTTCCTGCCAAACACCGTTCATGCTTGCCAAGGGTTAAGGAAGGGTTGGAATTGGGAAGTGGGTGTGACCGTAAAAGGTGACAGGAGAGATCTTTGTGGGGATGGAAATGTTCATTATCTTGATTGTATTCATATTAACATCCTGATCATGATGTTGTCCTACAGTTTTGCAAGATGTTCTCACTGGGGGAAACTAGGTAAAGGACTGCAGAAGGAAACGGCAGCCCACTCCAGTGCTCTTGCCTGGAGAATCCCATGGACAGAGGAGCCTGGCGGGCTACAGTCCATAGGGGCCCGAAGAGTCGGACACGACTGAGTGACTAACACACACACGGGTAAAGAGTACACGGGACCTCTGCATTATTTCTTAAAACTGTGTGTGCATCTACAGTGATCTCAAAATGAAAAGTTTAATTAAAAAAGAAAGACTAGCCTGAATCACCTCCATCTTCCCCTCCCCCAGCACCCAGTCTATGAGAGCTGGAGCCGATCAATGCTCTGTTTCCGAGGACCACCCGTGGGAGGCGAGCCCGGGTGTCAGACCCAGGCCATCATCCTCGAGGAAGCTTAGAGAACGGGACTGAAGCCAGATGCTAACAGCAGGCAAATGTAGTTTCACATGAAAAGAAGGGAAATGATACCAGAAAGTGTAAACCAGAGGGCTTGACAGAAGCCCTGGAAGGCTTCCAAGTGGACACGAACGAAGAAGGATACCTAAATCGTGGGAGCCAGAGCAGGTTCTGGATGGCAGGTCAAATATCTGGGTTTGTGCGGGACTGGCTGGCCTCAGTTGCCCCATCTGTCACATGGGAGCAGAGGGGTGGCCTCAACAATTTCCTCCAACACCAACGCCATGAGCTCCCCTGCCAGACTTCAACCCCGAGGTCCGACCACTCTCCCACCAACTTACTCCTCAGGTGCACAGGGTGGGTCTTCAGGAAAGGGGTGCAGGACACAGAGTGCCCAAGTCACCTACTCTGTGGCTGTCAGGGCCCACCCACGAAGCAAGCTGCAGTTCTCTGGGAATTCTGGTCACCTTCACAGCGCCTGAGCTGGGACACCGCCTGCACCACAAGCAGGGTGACCCCATCCCATAGCCGTGGTGCAGGGCCTGCCGTAGTCACAGAGCCTGCACCTTCCTGGGCTGACCCGGAGTTTCCCTGCCAAACACACGTTCATTCTTGTCTCTCAAAATGCGTTCTCTTGACCAGCAGCTGGGCCCCACTGGGAGCCTGTTAGAATGCAGAGTCCCAGCTCCTGCCTAGCCCGGCTGATGCACAATCTGCTTTCTGACAAAACCTGGGCGGGGAGGGGGCGTATTTCGGCCAGTCATGTTTGAAAAGCCCTGTCTTAGAGCGCAGAACCCTAAATCCCTCTACGTGGCCCATTCATACTCATTCAGTCATTGACTCCTCAGTCAGGAAAATGCTTGGGGGCTCTGGGGGTTGATTTTTATGTGTGCCTTATCTTGGCTGTGCTGGGCGTTTGTTGCAGTGCCCCGGCCTCTCTTGTGGCAGCACGTGGGCTTGTCTTGCTGTGGCAGGCAGGCTTAGGTGTCCCTCAGAGGGAGGGATCTTAGTTCCACCACCAGGGATGGAACCTGCATCCCCTGCACGGGAAAGAGGGTTTTTTGGATCACCAGGGAAGTCCTGTGTTTTGTTTTGTTTTTAGTAAAATGTTTGTTAGAGAATCCTTGCACCTCTATTGCCAGGGCCTCCCTTTGGAGACGGGTTCAATATTTCCCGGGCAAATGTCCAAGAAGTCACTGGGCTCCCAAGTACACGGGGTCAGGCCTTGTCTGGTCGAAACAGACCAGTACCCAGGCCTGATCCCTCTGCTGAGGTGACTGTCCTGTCCTAACCGTGACCGAGTGACCCTCCAAGTAGCAGTCTGGCTTCCATGACCTCGACTGTTTTAAACACTGGAAGCCAAGGCATGTCCCCTTCCCGCCCCAGCTCGGGCTCCTCCCCCTAACATGTGCATACACACACTTGCACACTCAGGCAAGCACACTGGCACTAGTGCACACACTTGCCCAAATCATGCACACACACACCCCTCCCAGGCCCTAGGGTGCCTCTGTGAGTCACGGGGTGACTCACTGGCACGTCCCCCTCCCCGACTGGGAAGAGGAGCCAGACGTGAGAAAGTGACTTTGGACCCGCCCAACGAGGGACTGCCCGTGTCGGGGCTGGGGCTGCCTCCCAAGCGGTCCCGCCTGGGAAACCAAACAAGTCACAGGGTCAGCAAGTCCCTGCCTCCCGCACAAGCCCACAGGACTGCGTGGAGAGTTACCGGATGAATGGAGGGAAGGCTAATGGGTTAGAGAGAAAAACACATGCCCGTGCATACACACACACACGGCGGGGGTCGGGGCGGGGGGGCACCAGGACCAGTCCCACCCTCAGTGTCCCAGTGACTCCCAGGAGTGGGAGTCATTCAGACAGGCGGCCAGCAATCACCAATAGCCCCGTAGGTCCCAGCCCACTCCATCCTCAGTCACAAAATCCTCACGCTTCCGGGGCCCGCATCCCTCCCCAGGGAGGTGCGCAGCGGGGTGAGGAGTCACCTGGGTCTGGACGAGGGGCGGAGGCCTGGTCCACACTGGTCTGGGGAATCGTGCTATCTGCCGCCCCCTTCTCAGGATGGAAGCCTCATGAGTGACAGGAGCAGGCGCCTAGTGGGCTGGGAGGACGGGGAGCCTGGGGGCAACGCCGAGGTTGGAATGACCATGCCAACCCCTTGAGACCTGGGGCCACCTCAGTTTCCCTATTTGGGGGACTTCCTGCCCCACTGACTGTTCTGGGGCTCTATCTACTTCGACTTAGTAAAGAAATGGGAAGGGGGCTCCCGCGGAGGAACCTGGGGAAGATGCACGCTTCCCCTCCCTGCCGCGCCCGCGTCCCACTCCACAACTTAGCACCCCCTCCAGGCGTGGGGTCATCCTATCAGCTGAACCGTAGATCCTATTCTCCCACCTTCCCTGGCGGGAGCTGGGGGCAGGTGAGCCGTGTCTGCGCAGCGGGGAGGCAGGGGTGGGCGGTGAAGTCGCCCTAGATCTGGGAGCTTCTCACCCGCTCCCCCAACTGATTCCCAGGCCCCAAACAGGTGGCCAGGGAGCGGGGCTGCGGGTGGGCGGTGCTCAGGCAGTCCCCACGCCCCTGCTTTCCGCCTTGATTAGCAGAAACATTCCTACATCTGTCATGGGAAGACAGCCTGCTCCCCGTCGTCGTCAATCACCCAGGAAACGCAAACACATTCTGGAAGCGCCCAGACCTTCTTCCCACAAAGTCATGGGCACCCTGGGGGCCCCCGCCCCCACCCTGGAGCCCAGGGAGCACGCGTGTGGGGGAAGGCCCCTTCCCCCACCCCGCTGCTGCCACCGCCAAGGAAGGTCTGAGGCACACGCCTCCCTCTGTTCACACACACGGTCACTCTCAGGAAATACACAGAGCTGCTAGCCAGCCATGGCTGCACTCGCAGCCACACCCACGGACAGCTGTGCACACCCACATGGACACACTGACCACAAACCCACAGGGAAGGGGGTGCAGAGGCCCTCACAGGTTTGTGCGCCAGCGGAGATCTCAGCTTCCCCGCAGCCAGCACACAGGCCCGCACAGTGGGCCCACCCCAAGGGGCCCTTCCACACGCCTCACCTGGAGACCTCCAGGGGACGGTCTCTATGTCTTCCACCTGCTGCCATTGCTCTCCTCGCGCCCCACTGGGAAGTGAGCTCCGTGTGGGCAGGATCTGTCTTCCCTTCGCCAGCCAGCGTGTGGCTCTAGAGTCTGGGAGGACGGGGAGCCTGGGGGCAACGCCGAGGTTGGAATGACCATGCCAACCCCTTGAGACCTGGGGCCACCTCAGTTTCCCTATTTGGGGGACTTCCTGCCCCACTGACTGTTCTGGGGCTCTATCTACTTCGACTTAGTAAAGAAATGGGAAGGGGGCTCCCGCGGAGGAACCTGGGGAAGATGCACGCTTCCCCTCCCTGCCGCGCCCGCGTCCCACTCCACAACTTAGCACCCCCTCCAGGCGTGGGGTCATCCTATCAGCTGAACCGTAGATCCTATTCTCCCACCTTCCCTGGCGGGAGCTGGGGGCAGGTGAGCCGTGTCTGCGCAGCGGGGAGGCAGGGGTGGGCGGTGAAGTCGCCCTAGATCTGGGAGCTTCTCACCCGCTCCCCCAACTGATTCCCAGGCCCCAAACAGGTGGCCAGGGAGCGGGGCTGCGGGTGGGCGGTGCTCAGGCAGTCCCCACGCCCCTGCTTTCCGCCTTGATTAGCAGAAACATTCCTACATCTGTCATGGGAAGACAGCCTGCTCCCCGTCGTCGTCAATCACCCAGGAAACGCAAACACATTCTGGAAGCGCCCAGACCTTCTTCCCACAAAGTCATGGGCACCCTGGGGGCCCCCGCCCCCACCCTGGAGCCCAGGGAGCACGCGTGTGGGAGAAGGCCCCTTCCCCCACCCCGCTGCTGCCACCGCCAAGGAAGGTCTGAGGCACACGCCTCCCTCTGTTCACACACACGGTCACTCTCAGGAAATACACAGAGCTGCTAGCCAGCCATGGCTGCACTCGCAGCCACACCCACGGACAGCTGTGCACACCCACATGGACACACTGACCACAAACCCACAGGGAAGGGGGTGCAGAGGCCCTCACAGGTTTGTGCGCCAGCGGAGATCTCAGCTTCCCCGCAGCCAGCACACAGGCCCGCACAGTGGGCCCACCCCAAGGGGCCCTTCCACACGCCTCACCTGGAGACCTCCAGGGGACGGTCTCTATGTCTTCCACCTGCTGCCATTGCTCTCCTCGCGCCCCACTGGGAAGTGAGCTCCGTGTGGGCAGGATCTGTCTCCCCTTCCCAGTACTTCGGCACTCAGCACAGCGTGTGGCTCTAGATCTGCTCAGTCAAGGAGCAATCTGAAATAAAGTCCAGTCAACCCTCAGACCCTCAGCAAGGGAGGTGTGCCCGCTCTCTGCTCTATACCACGGAGTTTGGTGTTTGTTACATGGTGTTGACATGTCAGCTGCTGACGGAAACAGCTGAACTCACATGCACTATCTCTTACTCGCTTCCCTAAGTTGATTTGATTCACCATTATCGTTACCCCGTTTTTCAGATGAGAGAACTGAAGCACAAAGAGGCTATCACACGCCTAAGGGAGAACCTTGCTGCCTCTACCCCTTGGAACTCGAGCACCCCATCACGCTCCATAACCAGATCTCCTGCCCCAGAAACAGGACGGAGGGCTTCCCTGGTGGTCTAGTGTGTGGGGACACCGCCTTGCAGTGCAAGGGCTGCCGGTTCAATCCCTGGCCTGGGAGGATCCAACGTGCCAAAGAGCGGCTGGACTGATGTGTCCAATGACCGAGCCGGAGCTCTGGAGCGCATTCGCCCAGAGCCAGTGCTCTGCAACAGCAGAGGCCACTGCAATGGGAGGTCCACACAGGCCAAAGAACAAAGATGGATGAAAATAGATAAATGAAAGACCAATAGAAGTGGCCCACCTGCCCACCTCCCTCCCCAACCCGCCCTCCCGGCCACCAGCCAAAAAAAAGAAAAGAAACCAGACTGACGCCACCCGGTGATGGGGGCAGGGCTCAGCTTTTGCTCTTGTAACAGTTTAACTTGTTCCTCACCCAGGGAGCCCTGGTCTCCAGGAGAGAGACCCACAGCAGCCCTCCTTCCCCGCTGAAGCCTTCACAGTCCACTGAGTCATTTCACAGCCTGTGTCTCATGGACACACTGACCACAAACCCACAGGAAGGGGGTGCAGAGGCCCTCACAGGTTTGTGCGCCAGCGGAGATCTCAGCTTCCCCGCAGCCAGCACACAGGCCCGCACAGTGGGCCCACCCCAAGGGGCCCTTCCACACGCCTCACCTGGAGACCTCCAGGGGACGGTCTCTATGTCTTCCACCTGCTGCCATTGCTCTCCTCGCGCCCCACTGGGAAGTGAGCTCCGTGTGGGCAGGATCTGTCTCCCCTTCCCAGTACTTCGGCACTCAGCACAGCGTGTGGCTCTAGATCTGCTCAGTCAAGGAGCAATCTGAAATAAAGTCCAGTCAACCCTCAGACCCTCAGCAAGGGAGGTGTGCCCGCTCTCTGCTCTATACCACGGAGTTTGGTGTTTGTTACATGGTGTTGACATGTCAGCTGCTGACGGAAACAGCTGAACTCACATGCACTATCTCTTACTCGCTTCCCTAAGTTGATTTGATTCACCATTATCGTTACCCCGTTTTTCAGATGAGAGAACTGAAGCACAAAGAGGCTATCACACGCCTAAGGGAGAACCTTGCTGCCTCTACCCCTTGGAACTCGAGCACCCCATCACGCTCCATAACCAGATCTCCTGCCCCAGAAACAGGACGGAGGGCTTCCCTGGTGGTCTAGTGTGTGGGGACACCGCCTTGCAGTGCAAGGGCTGCCGGTTCAATCCCTGGCCTGGGAGGATCCAACGTGCCAAAGAGCGGCTGGACTGATGTGTCCAATGACCGAGCCGGAGCTCTGGAGCGCATTCGCCCAGAGCCAGTGCTCTGCAACAGCAGAGGCCACTGCAATGGGAGGTCCACACAGGCCAAAGAACAAAGATGGATGAAAATAGATAAATGAAAGACCAATAGAAGTGGCCCACCTGCCCACCTCCCTCCCCAACCCGCCCTCCCGGCCACCAGCCAAAAAAAAGAAAAGAAACCAGACTGACGCCACCCGGTGATGGGGGCAGGGCTCAGCTTTTGCTCTTGTAACAGTTTAACTTGTTCCTCACCCAGGGAGCCCTGGTCTCCAGGAGAGAGACCCACAGCAGCCCTCCTTCCCCGCTGAAGCCTTCACAGTCCACTGAGTCATTTCACAGCCTGTGTCTCATTTAATTTTCACAAGAACCCTGGGGAGACGGGTGTCTCTACCCCCAGCTTACACATGATGAGTGTCCAGAGAACTGTACGTCTTGCACAAGGATGGAGAAGAATAAGAGGTCAGATAAAAGCTAACATATGTGCCATATCCTATAAAGGTAAATTTAGTTGTAAGTAAAAGAAAGAAAGAACAATCAGCAGAGGGAAGAAAAACAGGCGGTTAATTTTCTTTCATTGTAAGGAATCGAGAGGTAGTAACGGTAATCCCGGCATTGTCCCACAGTGTGGCAGGGTCAGGGCTGGTGTTCTCCCTCTTCCCTTTACCTCGGCAGCATGTGCATCACCTCTTGACTTCAAAAGGGCTGCTGATCCTCCAAGCATTGCAGCTGCATTCAAAGCAGGAAGAGGGGAGACCTCCCTGGAAGTCGGTCTTTTTATTGAGGAGGAGCCTCCGCTCTTGCCCTCTCTCCATACCCAACAGACATCTTCTGAGCAGTCAAAACAGGATGCCATGACCACACGTAGATCAGCCACTGGGCCAGGGGAACCAGAGGTCCATGACTGGATTCGACCAATCACAGTTCATCTTCTGGCACTGAGATCACAGCATTTCTGAGGACTGCATAAGCAGATTGGGATTCTGTTTATCAGGAAAAGGAAGGATGGCCACTGGTCAGGTGAGGCGACAGGACAGGTGAGCTCCTCCAGAGATGGCACCAAGCGGCTGACGTGCATCGTCTCACCTGGTCCTCACACAGCCTTACGACGCTGGTGGGCTGGGGGGGCTGTTTTATATCAATTTACCAAATGAAGACACAAAGCTGGCGAGCTATAGAGCTGACTCGTGTTCTTGGCTGTTCGTCCAGGCTGCGGGGCATGGAGGGGCTCAGACGGCGGCAAAGCAGGAGACTGTGCCATGGGACCCTGGCCGGCCCACTCAGCACCCACCACACCTCACAGCTGCCCTCCCTCGTCTCCGACTGGGAGGGGCCAGAGTGCCTGGGCGTCCAGGTGTTGACAGGTGACTGCACGCGTGTCTGGGAGGGGGTGCCCACAGAGTGCACGGCGGCCACTGTGCTTCGGCCAGAGGCGTGGGCTGAGCCACCCCCGGCCCCCTCTTGCTCTTTCATCCATCCAACAGCTGCCTCGCCACACCCAGACCAGACCTTGCTCTGCAGATTCCTGGGAGAGGCCTTGCTGACAGTCTCGCCTACTTCGAAGAAATCTTGGGTGGAATGTTTAGGGAACTCAGAGGAGAAAAAAGCTCACTTCTGACCATAATGACAGAGCTCTTTTCTCCCGTTTTTTTTTTTTTTTTTTGGCTTTGGTAAAACAGGCTTCCCGGGTGGCTCAGATGGTAAAGAATCCACCTTCATTGCACAAGATGTAGGTTCGATCCTTGAATCAGGAAGATCCCCTGGAGGAGGGCATGGCAACCCGCTCCCGCATTCTTGCCTGGAGCATCCCCATGGACAGAGGAGTGTGGCAGGCTACAGTCCATGGGGTTGCAAAGAGACGGACACATCTGAGTGACCGACACAGACAAAATGTACCTGACATAAAAGTCAGCGTCTTAAGCATTTGTACGTGTACAGGTCAGTGGTTTGAAATACATTCAGATCATTGTGCACCGCCCGAACATTTTCAGCGCGCAAAGCTGAAGTTACAGAGTCATTCAACACTAACTCCTTCCCTTGCCCCTGGCGACCAGCATTCTAGCTTCTGTCTGTGAACTGGGCTCCTGAGGGACCTCACTGAGGTGGAATCATCCAGTGTTTGTCTTTTGTGATTTTTCCAGGGTTTTTGTTCTGAGCTCCTCCAGAGATGGCACCAAGCGGCTGACGTGCATCGTCTCACCTGGTCCTCACACAGCCTTACGACGCTGGTGGGCTGGGGGGGCTGTTTTATATCAATTTACCAAATGAAGACACAAAGCTGGCGAGCTATAGAGCTGACTCGTGTTCTTGGCTGTTCGTCCAGGCTGCGGGGCATGGAGGGGCTCAGACGGCGGCAAAGCAGGAGACTGTGCCATGGGACCCTGGCCGGCCCACTCAGCACCCACCACACCTCACAGCTGCCCTCCCTCGTCTCCGACTGGGAGGGGCCAGAGTGCCTGGGCGTCCAGGTGTTGACAGGTGACTGCACGCGTGTCTGGGAGGGGGTGCCCACAGAGTGCACGGCGGCCACTGTGCTTCGGCCAGAGGCGTGGGCTGAGCCACCCCCGGCCCCCTCTTGCTCTTTCATCCATCCAACAGCTGCCTCGCCGCACACCCAGACCAGACCTTGCTCTGCAGATTCCTGGGAGAGGCCTTGCTGACAGTCTCGCCTACTTCGAAGAAATCTTGGGTGGAATGTTTAGGGAACTCAGAGGAGAAAAAAGCTCACTTCTGACCATAATGACAGAGCTCTTTTCTCCCGTTTTTTTTTTTTTTTTTTTGGCTTTGGTAAAACAGGCTTCCCGGGTGGCTCAGATGGTAAAGAATCCACCTTCATTGCACAAGATGTAGGTTCGATCCTTGAATCAGGAAGATCCCCTGGAGGAGGGCATGGCAACCCGCTCCCGCATTCTTGCCTGGAGCATCCCCATGGACAGAGGAGTGTGGCAGGCTACAGTCCATGGGGTTGCAAAGAGACGGACACATCTGAGTGACCGACACAGACAAAATGTACCTGACATAAAAGTCAGCGTCTTAAGCATTTGTACGTGTACAGGTCAGTGGTTTGAAATACATTCAGATCATTGTGCACCGCCCGAACATTTTCAGCGCGCAAAGCTGAAGTTACAGAGTCATTCAACACTAACTCCCCTTCCCTTGCCCCTGGCGACCAGCATTCTAGCTTCTGTCTGTGAACTGGGCTCCCTGAGGGACCTCACTGAGGTGGAATCATCCAGTGTTTGTCTTTTTGTGATTGGCTGATTTCACTGAGCAGAATGGCCGCGAGGTGCATCCATGCTGCGCCCTGTGTCAGAATTTCCTTCTTTTTCAAGCTGAGTGTGGGCTCTCCCTGTTGGTCCAGGGATTAGTACTCTGCAATTCCACTGCAGGGGACGTGGGTTCAACCCCTGGTCAGGGAGGTAAGATCCCCCAAGTCATGCGGCAAACAAAGGAGAAAAATAATAATCCATTTTTATGTACAGACCCCATTTCTGTATCCCTTCATCCGTCGGTGGACACTGGGTTGCTTCCAGTTTTTATTGTGAAATAGCGCTGCTGTGACCATGGGGCACAAATATCTCCTCAAGATGGTGCTTCCAATGCTTTTGTGTGCATACTCAGAAGTGGAACTGGTGGGTTATACAGTAATTCCGTTAATTTTTTTTTAGCAACCACTGTGCTCTTTTCCGCAGAGGTGGCACTGTTTTACATTCCTGCGGGGGCAGGTTTACCGCAAATTGGAGGCTGACCTTGATGATGGTCAATGAAGCTTAGATGTGGGGAAGGGCACTGCACGGAGGCGTGGGAGGAGGGCGGAGGTGCAGCCCGGATTGCAGGCAGGAGGGTGAACTGTTCGCGGGGGCGGCTGTGGAGGAAGAGGTCAGGGTGTGGATAAGGGCAGAGGCCTACGCACGTCTGCGGGTGAGTGTGACGCTCGTTTGGGGAAGGGATCCACAGATGACTTTATCTTTGAACCGAGGAGTGACCTGACCCCTCTGCCCCCAGAAGGCTTCACCGGGCAGCTGAGAGGGAGGCGGGCTATGGCAGAATGTTTTAGGGCTGCGTGACCCGGCGGAGGTTTTGATGGTTGGGGCGGTAGAGTGAACCAAAAAAAAGAACTGGAGCCAGGACAGTAGGGTTAGACAGGTCCCCAATTTGTACGTGTACAGGTCAGTGGTTTGAAATACATTCAGATCATTGTGCACCGCCCGAACATTTTCAGCGCAAAGCTGAAGTTACAGAGTCATTCAACACTAACTCCTTCCCTTGCCCTGGCGACCAGCATTCTAGCTTCTGTCTGTGAACTGGGCTCCTGAGGGACCTCACTGAGGTGGAATCATCCAGTGTTTGTCTTTTGTGATTGGCTGATTTCACTGAGCAGAATGGCGGAGGTGCATCCATGCTGCGCCCTGTGTCAGAATTTCCTTCTTTTTCAAGCTGAGTGTGGGCTCTCCCTGTTGGTCCAGGGATTAGTACTCTGCAATTCCACTGCAGGGGACGTGGGTGCAACCCCTGGTCAGGGAGGTAAGATCCCCCAAGTCATGCGGCAAACAAAGGAGAAAAATAATAATCCATTTTTATGTACAGACCCCATTTCTGTATCCCTTCATCCGTCGGTGGACACTGGGTTGCTTCCAGTTTTTATTGTGAAATAGCGCTGCTGTGACCATGGGGCACAAATATCTCCTCAAGATGGTGCTTCCAATGCTTTTGTGTGCATACTCAGAAGTGGAACTGGTGGGTTATACAGTAATTCCGTTAATTTTTTTTTAGCAACCACTGTGCTCTTTTCCGCAGAGGTGGCACTGTTTTACATTCCTGCGGGGGCAGGTTTACCGCAAATTGGAGGCTGACCTTGATGATGGTCAATGAAGCTTAGATGTGGGGAAGGGCACTGCACGGAGGCGTGGGAGGAGGGCGGAGGTGCAGCCCGGATTGCAGGCAGGAGGGTGAACTGTTCGCGGGGGCGGCTGTGGAGGAAGAGGTCAGGGTGTGGATAAGGGCAGAGGCCTACGCACGTCTGCGGGTGAGTGTGACGCTCGTTTGGGGAAGGGATCCACAGATGACTTTATCTTTGAACCGAGGAGTGACCTGACCCCTCTGCCCCCAGAAGGCTTCACCGGGCAGCTGAGAGGGAGGCGGGCTATGGCAGAATGTTTTAGGGCTGCGTGACCCCGGCGGAGGTTTTTGATGGTTGGGGCGGTAGAGTGACAACAGAACCCAGGTCCTCGGAAAGAAGAGGGAAAAGCAGGGAACTGGAGCCAGGACAGTAGGGTTAGAACTAGGGGGAGGCCGGTGAAGCACTCCCCTTGGGCACAGTTTAAATACTATTTGTATTATTGATTTAGGGCTTCCCTGGTGGTTCAGTGGGAAAGAATCTGCTGCAATGCAGGAGCTGCAGGAGACGCAGGTTCAATCCCTGGGTTAGGAAGATCCCTTGAAGAAGGGCATGGCAACTCACTCTAGTATTCTTGCTTGGAGAATCCCATGGACAGAGACGCCTAGTGGGCAGTCCATACGGTTGCAAAGGGTTGGACATGACTGAAGTGACTTAGCACACACGCATATTATTCATTTAAATAATTTATTCTAGGGCTTCCCTGTTGGCTCAGTGGTAAAGAATTTGCCTACCAACGCAAGAGACAAGGATTTCCATCCCTCATCTGGGAGGATCCCACATGCCTTGGAGCAGCTAAGCCCGTGACTATTGAACCTGTGCTCTAGAGCCCGGGCGTGACAGCTCCTGAGCCCACACGCCCCAGCTCCTGGAGCCCCTGCACCTGTAGCCCATGCTCCACAACAGGAGAGAGCTTCGCAATGAGAAGCCCGAGCACCGCAGCTAGAGAGCGGCTCCCTCTCGCAGCAACTAGAGAAAAGCCCAAGCAGCAGTGAAGACCTAGTACAGCCACAGATAAAAATAAATAATAGAATTATATAAAGCTAGATTAGTATAATCGCTACTATAGTGGTATACTATTATAACTATGTATACTACGAATATAAATAAAATATATATTTAATTTAAATAAAGGATCTGACCTGGCCACGATTAGGGTGAGCAAGTGAGGCATCCTGACAGGATAGGATTGGATCCTGCCTTTAACTGAAATTTGATATTTGGTTCATCGTGGATTTCTTTTTTTTTGCATTCATTTAGATTAAAATTTGTTTCTCGGTTCCTGAATATATCTACAAAACAGAACAGACTCACAGATATAGAAAACAGACTTGTGCTTGCATGGGGGAGAGAAGGATTGGGAGTTTGACACTAGCAGAAACCAACTAGCATGTCCAGGCTGGAGAGACAACAGGTCCTCCTGTGCAGCCCCGGGCACTGTATTCTGTGATAAACGAACACCCTGTGATAAGCCATGATGGAAAAGAACATGAAGAAGAACATGTATCCTTCACTGCTGCCCCCAAACTACTGCGCCGTTGTTCATCAGCTGTCCTCAATACAAACTGTTTCTGGTTTTTAAAAAAACTGGAGCTCTTTGCTGTACAGCAGAAATTAACACAACATTGCAAATCAACCCTATCTCCAGTAAAAAATTTTTTAAAATCATGTTGAAAATAATTGCTTATCTTGATGCTGCGTGCTTGGCGCCCCCTGACACTTTGCGCCTGACGTGAGCGCCTCACTTCCTCCACCCTGGACCTCGGGGCAACTCACAGGCTTAGTTGCCCTGCAGCATATGGGGTCTTAGTTCCCTGACCAGGGATCAAACTTGTGTCCATTGCATTGGAGGGCAGATTCTTAACCCCTGGACCACCAACAAGGTCTCCTGGGGAGAGAGTCTTAGACAGGTAGACTTCTCCTGGGCAAGATGGCAAGAGACGAGTGAAGCGTAGTAATAGAATGAGAGAAACAATTGGCTTTTGTTTTGCGTCAGGATTTTTCCCACGCATTCTCTGAACCCCACTTCACGGGTCTGAGGCCCATGGACTATATCCCCTTCCATAGAAACTAAAAATGCCAGCCCCATATTCTCAGACTGCCTTGTAGCTGGGGCCTTCAAGGCTCAGCCATCAAATTAGTATAATCGCTACTATAGTGGTATACTATTATAACTATGTATACTACGAATATAAATAAAATATATATTTAATTTAAATAAAGGATCTGACCTGGCCACGATTAGGGTGAGCAAGTGAGGCATCCTGACAGGATAGGATTGGATCCTGCCTTTAACTGAAATTTGATATTTGGTTCATCGTGGATTTCTTTTTTTTTGCATTCATTTAGATTAAAATTTGTTTCTCGGTTCCTGAATATATCTACAAAACAGAACAGACTCACAGATATAGAAAACAGACTTGTGCTTGCATGGGGGAGAGAAGGATTGGGAGTTTGACACTAGCAGAAACCAACTAGCATGTCCAGGCTGGAGAGACAACAGGTCCTCCTGTGCAGCCCCGGGCACTGTATTCTGTGATAAACGAACACCCTGTGATAAGCCATGATGGAAAAGAACATGAAGAAGAACATGTATCCTTCACTGCTGCCCCCAAACTACTGCGCCGTTGTTCATCAGCTGTCCTCAATACAAACTGTTTCTGGTTTTTAAAAAAACTGGAGCTCTTTGCTGTACAGCAGAAATTAACACAACATTGCAAATCAACCCTATCTCAGTAAAAATTTTTAACATCATGTTGAAAATAATTGCTTATCTTGATGCTGCGTGCTTGGCGCCCCCTGACACTTTGCGCCTGACGTGAGCGCCTCACTTCCTCCACCCTGGACCTCGGGGCAACTCACAGGCTTAGTTGCCCTGCAGCATATGGGGTCTTAGTTCCCTGACCAGGGATCAAACTTGTGTCCATTGCATTGGAGGGCAGATTCTTAACCCCTGGACCACCAACAAGGTCTCCTGGGGAGAGAGTCTTAGACAGGTAGACTTCTCCTGGGCAAGATGGCAAGAGACGAGTGAAGCGTAGTAATAGAATGAGAGAAACAATTGGCTTTTGTTTTGCGTCAGGATTTTTCCCACGCATTCTCTGAACCCCACTTCACGGGTCTGAGGCCCATGGACTATATCCCCTTCCATAGAAACTAAAAATGCCAGCCCCATATTCTCAGACTGCCTTGTAGCTGGGGCCTTCAAGGCTCAGCCATCAAATGCATCAAGATTTAAAAACAAAATGCGTGGTGTCAAGAGGCAGAGCACCTCCCTGCGGAGCCCCTCCGACAGCGGCGACAGGGCTTGTGTTGCATGTGGGATGCGCAGGTCATGGGGGCCGTGACATCTGGCAGGTGTTTGGAGCACCGGCCACATAGGTCATCTGGGAGTACTGATCTTGTTTGCATACCACAAGCCCAGGTTTCTAGTGCAATGATTCATGAGTCACTCAACATTCTTTGAATATCCGTTTGAGTATCTATTCTTTGAACATCCTTTTCTGCTTTCAGTTAACCTGAGTTGGTTTCTACCGCCAGCAACTAAGAATGTTGCCTTATATAGAAATCGGTGCCAGGAAGGGTTACAGACAATGGATGCTGGGGGATATTCAGAGAAGCTGAGATTGGTTATCTGGACTGCTTGAGACTGAGACAGTGAAAATTCAAAGCATAACAAGGGATCAGATCTGGAATCCGAAGGCATGCGGAGGAAAATGGGAATTCCAGTCTGCCACCTGGAATCACCTGGAATGAAGAGCCCGTTGAGGGCAGGGGTTTTGAGGCTGAAATTCCACTGCCTTAGAAGAGAATGTAAGGAATGAGGAAATAGACCGTGGGAATGGGCTGCTGCCTCCTACGGGGCTAGACAGTCGAAGAAACAGAAGACAACGTCCTCAATTCTTGACTCAAGAGCCAGAGCAAAACCAGAGGACGCCTATGTGGATAGGACCTCAATTCTTGCAGCTATAGGGCTGAGACAACCAAAACCGAAACCCGGAACGTGAGCCTGCAGCATGGCATGTTGCTTCGGCTGATGCCAAGGCTTCACCAGCTCTGCTCCACGGGTGCCAAGTCTTTGACTGGGAGATAGTGAGCTCAGCCTTCGCATGGAATAATGCAGGAGGGTGTGGGGTGATGCCGAATCCCTCTCCCTTGGGTCCCCATACTCACCGAGCCCCCTCGAGGGGTGAAGCAGCTTCTCCTCCCAGTCTGATGATGCTGGCCCTGTCCAGGGCCCCTTCAGTGAGCCTCCCGTGTCCCACCATCCCTCAACGTCTTCAAATCACAGGGAGGTTCCCAATGGCCAGTGGAATGAGGCAGCACTGAGTGTCAACCCCAAATCAAAATCTGGGCAAAGCTTCACCATCTCATCTCTGGAGACAGCCTACAGTCTGTGAATAGACTGACTATGCTGAACTTACGACCGTACCAAGTGGCGGTCCAGGATTCGGGCTGTGAAGCTGATCGGCTGAGGGTAGCTCTAACTGTTTCCAGGCTGGCATGTGGGTTGGCAGGTATGCTGAAGCCTGACTCAGTGGTGCCCATGCTCGCCAAGGCGGGAATGGCACCGATGCCAAGGCGGAATGGAGAGGCAGAGTTGTGTGAATGAACCATGGGCGACCCGCCCCACCTAAGCCCACGCCAAGACACTTATGTGCCTTTCTTCCCCAAGAGGGTGAGGACCACAGTGCTGAGGCAGCCCAACAGCTTTCAAAGGACTTGGTGTCCAGGTGGGGAATCCTGCCAGGGATCTGACTCCTGATTGCTGGGAGAGGTCAGAGTAGGGGGGACCTAACCCCTGGGGGGGCAGAGGCCATGACAGCCACGAAGGGCAGGGGCGGAGCAGGCACCGCACCACCTTGGCAGGACCAGGCGGCCCTCCCAGGGGCCTGACCCACGAGGACGGGTGGGGCTCATGGATCACAAAGTCCCCAGGGCAAAATGGATCAACGACCCACAAGCACTGAAGGCTCTTCTTTTTTAAAATGATTTATTGGTTCTATTTTTTGGTTGCACTGGGTCTTTCTTGCTTTGACATGGGCTACTCTTTGCTGTGGTTTGAGGATGTCTCATTTCAGCGGCTTCTCTTGTTGCTGAGTACGGGCCCTAGATGTGCAGGCTCCGTAGTGGTGGTCCAGGGGCTTAGTTACCCCATAGCACATGGAATCTTCTCGGAACAGGGAATGAACTTGTGTCTCTTGCGTTGGCCGGTGGATTCTTGTCCACTGCACCACCACGGAAGTCTGGACCTAAGGCTTTTATAACCAGAAAGATCTAGGTCCAGTAAACAGAGGTCCGACTTGACAGGAATCAATGTGTGGCCCCCTTCCGCATCTCAAACCTGAATCCCTTTGCGGATGCAGAACTCCCTGAGCGAGGAAAGGACCTGACATTACATTCTGTCCCGTGCATCTCCCTGAAACACTCCCTCCCCCCCGGGGGGGGACCATGGCCATTTACCGGAAAAACCATGCCCTGGGGAGAAGGAGGCGGGGAAGCCTGAACCTGGCCGAGCCCTTGTTTCCTCATCTGTAATGGAGGGCAATAATATCTGCCTGAAAGGACTTGGGGGTTAATTGAGTAGAATAACGGGCCAGTGCCTGGAATATAAAATGCATGCTTTGGCTGCAGCTCAACTTTTCATCCTTCTGTGATTTTGTGCTCATTCTTTCTTCATTTCTGTCTTTCCTCCACTGTAGTCGAGTGTGATTGGCCCTTTGCTGGATGCTGAGAGCTAAAAATAACACCCCTACCACTGATGGAGGGGAGGCACCTGCCGGAAGCAGTGCTCGGCCCTCATGTCTCTAACATCGTGTCCCGAACCTGGTCCATAAGGCCAGACAGGGGGTCAGTGCTGCTGGGACGGGTGAGTGGTGCTCTGTTCTCTTCCGTAGTGCCGCACTCCTCGGAAGTTAATAAAATGAGGTGGCAAGTTCAGAGCTTGGGACATGGCAAGAGTGAGACATAGAGAGGGGAAGGAGGGAGATGGTGGATGGGTGGACGGGTGGATGGATGGATGGGCAGATAGATAAATAGGTGGATGAATGAATGGACAGATGAATGAATGGACAGATGGGTGGGTGGGTGGGAGGGTGGATGGTGGATAAAAGGATGAGTGGATGGATGCGTGAGTGGAAGGATATTGTGGGAGACGGGCAGGTGGGTGGAAGGGTGGGTGGGTGGATGGTGGATGGCTGGATGAATGGACAGGAGAAAGGATGGGTGAGTGGATGGATGGGTGGGGAGTGGATGGATAGATGGATGGATGGATGCATGAAGAGATGTAGATATGGAGAGAGGTGACAGCCGGATAGTTTAGAAGATGGATTCAACATGATCCCAGCTCTCAAGAATCTTCTGATCAAGGAAAATGGCTGAGAAGTTGAGACATCTGTAGTCAGTGACTGCAATGTCCCAGCCATCACAGTGTATGTGATGAAGACTAGTCAAGCAAGCTGTGACGTGGTACAAACACATTTGTTTGCCTATGTTCATTCATTTGACGGGCATTTAGTGAGCACCTACTATGTATGTGCCAGGCACTCTTCTAGGTTCTGGGGACAGAAAGGTAAACAAAATAGCTCAGTAGTAGCAGGGAGGAGACGAGAAAAGATGCACAGTGGACCCTTGAACAAGGCAGGTTCGAATGGCAGGGTCCACTTGTCCACATGTTTTCCAATAGTAAATACTACCGTACGATGTGGTCCACAGCTGGCTGAATCTGAGCATGGGGAAGAACTATGCCTGCAAGGCAAGTAGGGAGGACTGACCATAGATGACATGCGCATCAACCCCTGGTTGTTCAGGGGTCAGTGATACATGACGAGCCGAAAGAGACGAAGTCCTATGGCGATAAATACAGCAGGTAAGGAGTGGGGGCAGGTTCTGGAGCAAGGCTGGCTGACCATTGCATGAAGGTCCAAAGGAAGGGCTGAGATCTGAAAGGAGCAGGAGCTTTCCCAGGATCACACAGTCACTACGTGGCTGAATCAGGACTACACCCCAGGTTGTGTACATGTGTTGGGATTCCTGGATTCCTTGTGGGACACAACGAAGCAGTGGAAACACACCAGATGCGGTGTTGGCAGAGGAGGGTGTGGTTGGCAGCCAGCCGCTCGGAAGCCACGTGATCTCCTGCAGGTCACGGAATCTCTCTAAGCCTGTTTGCCATCACTTCGTCCTTGATTTTCTCCTCCGCTCCTTAAAACAACTCCGCGAGGATGAAAAGGTCATAGATATGTGACTTGATAAACAGAAAAGGTCCATTATTTCGTCCTTTGATGGAGGCATCCAACGCTAAACCTCCAAGGAGGGCTACAGTTCTGCTCTAGCTGAGGGAGGAGCATTACTGACGGGGACAGAGAAGGTGCCTGGGGATTGGGAATGAGATCCGAGTGGGCTCTGAATAAAAGAGAAGAGTTCATAAGGTGATGCTAAGTGCCCAAGGAATGTGGAAGACAAACGGTCCAGTCTGGGGACCACATCGTCTCTTTCCCAGAATGAACAGGGCTATATGTGCTGGGATTGAATTTGGTTATGAACAGAAAGCCCCAAATAAGAGTAGGTCAAATAGAGCTGTTTCCTCATTTCTTATATAAACAATTTTTTTTAAAATTTTTTGGCCTTTTTAACTGTTTTTTTTTTAATTTATTTTCGTCCATCTTTATTCTTTGGCCTGTGTGGGCCTCCCATTGCAGTGGCCTCTCTCGGTGCAGAGCACTGGCTCTGGACACATGCGCACCAGAGCGCTGGCTCTAATTGGACACACCAGTCCAGCCGCTCTGCGGCACGTAGGATCTTCCTGGGCCAGCAATCGAACCGGTGCACTGCAAGGCCTCTTTACCCACTGGACCACCATATAAAGCCCTCATATAAATAATTCTTGAGCTAGGTGGTCAGGTGTCAGAGAGCTCGGGCCCTTTTGTTGGGCTCCAACAATCTCAGCGTTTTCTGTTGTTGTTGTTTTCCACCTCAGGGCTCAAGGTGGCCACTGAAGTGGCAGACACCATGCCTGTATGACAGCCAACAGGGCCGAGAAAGGGATCAAGAAGGGATGGCCTTGTCCCCAGCAGAGGGGATTCTGGAAGAACGCCATGTCCGCTTGGTGGTTCTGAAACGCAGAGAGACCGCCTGGGAGGGCACCCAGGAAGGGGAAAGAGAGGCAGCGCGCCTGTTTCACCCAAGAAGTTCCCGCAGCTGTCCATGGAGCAGCCCAGCTGTTTTCCGATGCCAAGGTGCCACATGCACCGCCTCCCCTGCTGCCTGCTAAGTCCCATCTCCTGCTCCTCCTAGTCTGAGCCTGCTCTGGTGCCCTGGCACCCAGAACCCTGGGGATCTGGGGAACGGGGAGGGTCCAAGACCGGTTGGGCAGGGACGGGTAGGAGTTTTGAGAGAAACCCCCTTGATCGGCAGGCCTACCGCCACCGGCACAAGCACAGAGCAATGAATGCAGGATGAATTTACACCAAATTACCATCGAAGTCCCTGACAAACATGTGAGAGGGGAGCCAGGGGAGTGAAGAGATGAATGAGCCAGTCCATCTAGCCATCAACCAAGTAATCAATCGATCAAGCAAGGGGCGCCCCAATATTATTCAGTCTGGCCTCGGTCAACTTGTCACACAGCTGCCAACTTTTCACTTCCGCACTTCCAGTGACAGGGAGATCCCTACCTTTTCCTTACGACGAGTCAGACTCTCCGCCTCCTAGGTGTCCCCATCAGCCCTGGGCGGCCAGCAGGAGAGACCCGGATACATTTAGCATTTTCTTTTCATGAAGTGGACCCAAATCTTCCTGGATGAGGGGCAGTCCGGGACCCCACGGCTGGACCCTGGAGACCCCAGGTCTCCCGCTCATCTTCTCGGGCTTCAGATGGGGCTCTGCCCGGAGAGGGACCAAGACTTGCCCAAGACCACACAGCTGGCTCAGGGCTGAGCCGAGATCAGCCCCCCACGATCAGCTGTTCCGTCTAAACCCCACGCCCCTCAGGGACCTCCTCCAGCGCTCCCCATACCGGGTCCAGCCTGCCACAGCCAGTCCCCCTCTGGGATGCTGAGGCTCCATTTTCCTTGTGGAGACCCTCAGGCTGGGGAAATCCATCATGTGCCACCGCCAACAACGGGTACAGGGCTGGGGCGCGGGGGCTGGGTATCAGGAGCTGCAGCGGGGCCTAACCGCACGGAGCAGGCTGCCTGGCTCTCACCCGCTCCCGGACCGGGGCCTCCTCAGCGCGGCAGATCGGCGTGTGAGCACAAGCACGAGTGAACGGGGGTGTGTGTGTGTGCCTGAGTTTGCGCCGGAGCCTCCAGGAGCGAGAGGAACACGCCGCAAGCTGTCGGCAGATCCTGCCAATGCGGAAAAGGCGACTGCCACACGCGGTGCCAGCAGACAGAGCCCAGCGGATTCATTTGGTTTTGTTTAGTGGTTATTTTTTTTTTTTACAACTTTAAATACGGAATATAAATAAATTTTACATTTAAAAAATAAAAGGAAAGCCCCCAAAAATATAATCACCAACTTTACAAACTGAAGGAAGCAGATCTGGGAGGCAGTGGGGAAGAAAGTGCAGTAGAAGGTGGAAAGGGAAAAGGGAGCTCAGACCTCACCCCGGGGGCCCCGGGATCTTCTTCCTTTTCTCCCCTACTCATGGCCCCAGAGCTGGCGTCCTGAGGGGAGCCTTCGGAGATGGAACTCAAGCGCATCTAAGAGAAGAGGTGTAGGGGGCAGCGCAGGGCAGCCCCCTTCCCTGGAGACTTTCTCTTGGGCTTCTCACACGTGCCTGAAGGGCAGACTGCTTGAGCTGAGGACTTGGGGACATGGAGGCCACATGGTAAGTGCTACCTCCCCGCCCCACACCAAGGGCTCGCTCCTGTCTGACCTCTCCACGTCGTGGGCCGGGTCAGAGGCACAGCCAGTCCACCCAGAGGCTCCATGTCAGTTAGGAAAAGGATCCCTTCATCTGCCAAAACACTGTCGTAAGAAAGATACACATTGGCCATGTCTACGGTGCATGTGAACCGTGATCCCTGCATGCAGTGTCCTTGTGCCGTGCACACCCTGTACAACCGTACGTGGCAGTCGTGGCTGGGATCCGATGGGCAGGCCACCTGCCGCCCTGGCCCCTGGCTTTCTGTCCTACAGAGCAATAACCGGGGTTATCTGGGGTCCCAAGAAGGGGTTCAAGAGCCCCTTGGAGGAGCAGATAAAGGAGGAGACACGGGATGGAGGTAGAGAGATGAAACAGGGAAAAGTGGACAGGGAGGGGCAGTGGATGCCTGGGCCACCATCTACATCCACCTCTGGAGCAAACTTGCTCTGTCGCCCATCGAGAGGGCACTGGGCTGCCTGGTGCTCTGGCCACACCTGCCCAGAAGAGCCCACGTCTTCCAGGAATTCAAACGAATTAGATGAAAAGAAGCCACTTGGGAGCAGAGGTGACCAAGGGCAGACGACCAGGCCCGGGCACTGCAGGAGGGGGTCTTCTCCAGTCTGTGTCCCCCCCCACGGTCTCGGCCCCAGGAGTACGGGACCCTGCCCAGCCTGGGGGTGCTCCCGTCAGAGCTGGCTGGGGGTCCGGGGAACAGGCGGCCGCACTGAGAGGTCCTCGGGCCCACGAGCAGGGTTCCAGGCCAGTCTACCACGCTGGGGAAGGAAGCCCCCTTCTCCCAACAGCGACTCCAACAGTCTCTCTTGCACTTCTAACCCAGTTTCTCCAGGTCAGGAGAGGAAGACCGCGATGGAGTCCAGGTCCTTCGTTTCCTCTTCGAGCTTCTGGGCAAGACGCCGGAGGCCACTGCGGGAAGAGCCGCTGGCGGAAGGGTGGACAGACGCGTGGAGGGGCGGGGAAGCACCATTGGCCGTCCGAATCAGGCATCGAGACAGACGGACGAGGGGAACAATATTATCACTCCAAGGACCCCATGGGGGCAATACAGCAAATACCATATTAAATAACCCTGTAGGCCAAGCAGAGGGACACGGGGGTCAGAGACAAGCCTGGGGCTCCATCCCACACTCGCAGGCAACCAGGGGCAGGGAGCTAGGGTCGACCAGCTGTCCCTGAATTTCAGAAGCACTCAGAACTGTTCCTTTAGAACACACTAGGTCACGGCGGGGCCAGGGCCCCCAGAGCTCCTCACCCATTGGAAAACTCCATGGACAACTGGAAAGAAGGCATCAAGGCTTAGAGCCAGGATTCTGGAAGGGAAATGCCTCACCCCACCCTCAGCCTAAGCCCCAGGCCAGGGAGAAGGAGCCCGGGGTCCGGTCCTCACCTGCCCGCACTCTCCAGCAGATGCCCCTAGGCTCCGAGGGTCTCCTTCAGCGCCGCCTTGTCATGCGTGTGCTTGAACTTCCGGTGCTTCCCCTTGGGAGGCCGGCGGACGCGCACGGTCCGAATGGTCACCCGCGTCTGGGGCGTCCTGGCTGCTCAAGAGAAAGAGAGGTCTGGTCAGCAGGTGGATGAGAGCTGAAGAGAGGGAGGGGAGTGTCGGTCCCCCTGACCAAGGCCTGCCACGGAGCTCCTCAGATGCCGCAGGCTAAGGGGAGGGGCGTGTGCGGTGGCGGGAGTCCGGGGCAAGACCTCCCGGGCTGGGAGTCCACCTCCACTGCTCACCAACTGCACCTGAGGGACAATGACTGAGCCATGTTGTGCCTCTGCTTCCCCATCTGTGAAATGGGGATAACAGACTGTTCACCTCAGAGTGCCAGTGAAGGAATAACTGGCTGTAACTGGTGGGCCGGCCCCTTATTCCCATGCCCTTGAACCAGGCCTGGCCTTGGACCTGTTAACCAAAACAGGGAGGCAGACTGGCGCTGGCCAGGTCCAGACATGAGCCTGAAGAAGGCCTGGCAGCTCCCACCTTTGCCCTTAGTGGGGAACACTAAGCCACCACATAAGATGTCAGGTTCTGCTGCTGGGGATGGCGCCTGGGGGGGGCCACGAGGGGAGTGGAAGCCTGGGACTATGGGGAGAGGGCAGAGGCCAGCTGTCCCAGCACAGCCTCCAGAGAACGGACGGCAGCTGTCGGACACACCCGCAGAACCGGCCGGCTGAGCCCTGTCAACCGCAGACCAGAGAGGGCACGGAAAACTCTCCTAACTCCTAAGTTTAGGGAAGAGGCGATCCGCACGCAGCAGCGACTCTTGCTCACTTGGTTCTTTTTTCCTCAGCTGGACCTCCTCCTGAGGTTGCCTCCCACCAACTTCAGCCCCTTCCGATCTGCCATGGATGGGGGAGCCACGAGGCTCTGAGCCCAAGGATGCCTCCCACCGCTGACCTGGTCCTCTCCCTCCATGGCACCTCTCACCCGCCTGGCCCTCACCACTCCGAGAGGCAGGACAGAAGGGTGGGCCAGGCTGCCCGGGTCCAACCTGGGCTCTCCCGGGAGTTAGCTGTGTGCTCTGGGGACATCTTTAAAACTGAGAAGCAGGTTTCCCTGGTGGTCCAGTGGATAAGGACACCACCTTGCAGTGCAAGGGGCGCCGGTTCGATCCCTGGCCTGGGGAGATCCCACGTGCTGTGGAGCGGCTGGACCGATGTGTCCAATTACCGCCGAGCCGGAGCTCTGGAGCGCATGTGCCCGGAGCCGGTGCTCTGCGACAACAGAGGCCACCGTGATGGGAGGCCCATATGGGCCAAAGAACAAAGATGGATGAAAATGAACAAATGAAAAACCAATAGAAGTGGCCTGCCCGCCCCCCTCCCTCCCCACCCCACCAAAAAAAAAATAAATAAATAAATAACAACTGAGAAGCGCTGTCCTGGCCCCCTAGGGTTAGGAGAGAAAACGTGGACATTGCCAGAAACCCTTAGCTAGCACTTACCACGCACCTGGCAGAGTTCTAAGCTTATGTATCCTGACAGCAGACAGAAATTTGCACAGTCAACAGATGAAGAAACTGAGATAGAAAGTCCGGAATTTTCACCCAGGGATCTGCCTCTGGTGTCCATGCTTTCAACCACTGGGCTGGGAATCCCCGTGCCTGGTCCAGGTTAGCACGTCTGTCTCTCTCCCTCCTGGACTGCTAGGTAGGCAGCCTGATAGTGAGCTTTCTCTTCCAAGCTTAAGCCCCGCCTCCTCCTGGGAGTTCAGAGTTCTCCCCGGCCCATCCGGCTCTCTGGGGACCAACACTTGATCTCTCACGCCACAGACACAAACCCCCACGCGGCAGTTACCCCACGGCTACAAACGGGAACTTCAGGGATTCACGTGGGCCGCAAATGCCTCATGAGGGAGGCCGCCCAGGGGGTGGCCCCTGACGGGCCAGAGACCAAGCCATCAGCAGGAGGCTGGGCTGGGCAAAGCCTGAGCGAGCTCAAGGTCATCACTCAGCTCCTAAGTGATAGAGCAGGAGCCCAGGAGGCCTGACGCTGACCATCACACGAGCCAGAGAAACTGTCCCCCAGGGCCAAAACACTGAAACGAAAACGGTAAGACCTGCATATCAACCGGTTGAACATGGGTCCTAAGAAACTGGTTTAGAAAACCACATGAAACAAAGGCAGGGAAAAGAACCCCATTCTAAACCTAGAATATAATTTGTCCTGAATAGAAGTCACTCTCCATAGTAACTCTACAAATAATGTACAACATGTCAGTTTGAAGCGCGGTTCGATCCCTGGCCTGGGGAGATCCCACGTGCCGTGGAGCGGCTGGACCGATGTGTCCAATTACCGCCGAGCCGGAGCTCTGGAGCGCATGTGCCCGGAGCCGGTGCTCTGCAACAACAGAGGCCACAGTGATGGGAGGCCCATACGGGCCAAAGAACAAAGATGGATGAAAATGAACAAATGAAAAACCAATAGAAGTGGCCTGCCCGCCCCCCTCCCTCCCCACCCCACCCCACCAAAAAATAAATAAATAAATAAATAACAACTGAGAAGCGCTGTCCTGGCCCCCTAGGGTTAGGAGAGAAAACGTGGACATTGCCAGAAACCCTTAGCTAGCACTTACCACGCACCTGGCAGTTCTAAGCTTATGTATCCTGACAGCAGACAGAAATTTTGCACAGTCAACAGATGAAGAAACTGAGATAGAAAGTCTGGAATTTTCACCCAGGGATCTGCCTCTGGTGTCCATGCTTTCAACCACTGGGCTGGGAATCCCCGTGCCTGGTCCAGGTTAGCACGTCTGTCTCTCTCCCTCCTGGACTGCTAGGTAGGCAGCCTGACAGTGAGCTTTCTCTTCCAAGCTTAAGCCCCGCCTCCTCCTGGGAGTTCAGAGTTCTCCCCGGCCCATCCGGCTCTCTGGGGACCAACACTTGATCTCTCACGCCACAGACACAAACCCCCACGCGGCAGTTACCCCACGGCTACAAACGGGAACTTCAGGGATTCACGTGGGCCGCAAATGCCTCATGAGGGAGGCCGCCCAGGGGGTGGCCCCTGACGGGCCAGAGACCAAGCCATCAGCAGGAGGCTGGGCTGGGCAAAGCCTGAGCGAGCTCAAGGTCATCACTCAGCTCCTAAGTGATAGAGCAGGAGCCCAGGAGGCCTGACGCTGACCATCACACGAGCCAGAGAAACTGTCCCCCAGGGCCAAAACACTGAAACGAAAACGGTAAGACCTGCGTATCAACCAGTTGAACATGGGTCCTAAGAAACTGGTTTAGAAAACCACATGAAACAAAGGCAGGGAAAAGAACCCCATTCTAAACCTAAAGAAGAATATAATTTGTCCTGAATAGAAGTCACTCTCCATAGTAACTCTACAAATAATGTACAACATGTCAGTTTGAAGCTGTCAAGGTCTCAGCCTTTGCCAGGACAGCCCTGCTGCAGCTCAGCACTGAGAACAGGAGGAAGAGGCTGCGATGGCTCTGCCTCCAGGAAGCTGCTTAGTAAGAAATGACAGCTGACTGTCCTGCCCTCTAACCAAAGAAGGTTACAGAAAATCAGAACAGTCACATGTCTGATTTTTTATGCTTATCTAATCCTTCTGCCGGGAGAAATATCAACAACCTCAGATACACAGATGACACCACTCTAATGGCAGAAAGCGAAGGGGAACTAAAGAGCCTTTGTTGAGGGTGAAAGAGGAGAGTGGAAAAGTTGGTTTGAAACTTAACATCAAAAAAACACTGAAGCTTCCCTGGGGGCTCAGTGGTGGAGAGTTCGCCTGCCAATGCAGGAGACACAGGTTCAATCCCTGATCCGGGAAGATCCCACATGCTGTGAAGCAACTTAGCCCGTGAGCCACAACGATGGAGCCTGTGCTCTAGAGCCTCGGAGCCGCAACCACAGAGCCCATGTGCCGCAACTACTGAAGCCCGTGTGCCCTAGAGCCCAAGTTCCACAACAAGAGAAGTCACCGCACCACGAAGCTTGCTCACCTCTAAGAGAGAGTAGCCCCCGCTCCCTGCAACTAGAGAAGAGCCTGTGGCAGCAGTGAAAACCCAGAATAGCCAAAATTAAATAAATTAATTAATTTTTAGAAAACCACTAAGGTCAGGACTTCCCTGGTGGTCCAGTGGCTAAGACTCTGTCCTCCCAATGCAGGGGCCTGGGTTTGATTCCTGGTCCGGGAACTAGATCCCACATGCTGCAACTAAAGATCCCAAGAGTCATAACTAAGACCCAGCACAGCCAAATAAATAAATACATATATTTAAAAAAAACTAAGATCATGTCATCTGGTTCCATCACTTTATGGCAAATAGAAGGGGAAAAAGTGGAAGTAGTGACAGATTTTGTTTTCTTGGGCTCCAGAATCACTGTGGACAGTGACTGCAGTCATAAAATTACAACACGCTTGTTCCTTGGAAGGAAAGCTTTGACAAACCTCGACAGTGTATTGAAAAGCAGAGACATCACTTCGTCCACAAGGATCCCTATAGTCAAAGTTATGGTTTTTCCAGTAGTCATGTAGGGATGTAAGAGCTGGACCATAAAGAAGGTTGAGGACCAAAGAACTGATGCTTTTGAACTGTGGTGCTGAAGAAGACTCTTGAGAGTCCCTTGGATGGAAAGGAGATCAAACTCGTCCATCCTAAAGGAAATCAACCCTGAATATTCACTGGAAGGACTGATGCTGAAGCTTCACTACTTTGGACCCCTGATGCAGAGAGCCGATGGAAAAGACCCTGATGTTGGGAAAGACTGAGAGCAAAAGAAGAAGAGGGCAGCAGAGGATAAGACAGTTGAATGGCATCACCGGCTCAATGCACATGAATTCCAGCAAACTCTGGGAGCCAGTGGAGGACAGAGGAGCCTGGTGTGCTGCATTCCCTGAGGTCGCAAAGAGCTGGACAACTTAGCGACTGAATAACAACAATCCTGTTAACTTAAAGAGTCTCATTTGATCCTTACTTTTCTCCTAGAGGGAAAAAAGACAACAAGAGACAGTCAAAAGAACCAAAGCTAGACATTCTAAGACCTGGGTTCCAGGCTCAATTTTGTTGCTGTGCAACCTTCATTATGTCCTTTAACCTGTGCTCCCTATTCGTAGCACTTGACGGAATGACTTGTAAGGTCATCTCTAGTTCTAAAATTTTTAAATTCTCAAAAAAAAAAAAAAAAAAGGAAAGATGAGCCAGTGACAGTGGTTAGGGTGAGGGAAGAGCCAATAACAAAACTTCAGGATACCTGAATTCTAGCTGTGCCCCTGCATGAACCTAGCTGTGCGACCTTGAGAAAGACCTCAGCCTGCAGCGGCGTCCGGCACCTCTTCCATAAAACGATGCAGAGGAGGCGACTGGACTGGGGCATTTTTTTAGTCCATTTTAACTCTTTAAGTCAAACCATGCCCCTGAAATTGTGCGTGCACAAAACCTAAGTACAGGAACAGAACTCCAATTCTAGCTTATCCATCTGGTTGCACTCTTATCTGTCACATCCTTGCTACACGGCTGCCCAGCCTTTCTTTGCACACCTCCAGAAACAGGGAACTCACCACCTTGCAAAGCAGGCAATTCCATCTTTGACTCCTGACCGATCATCAGCTTTTGAGTGTGTGTGCTAAGTCACTTCAATTATGTCGGACTCTTTGCGACCCTATGGGCCATAGCCTGCCAGGCTCCTCTGTCCATGGGGTTCTCCAGGCAAGAAAACTGGAGTGGGTTGCCATTTCGTTCTCCAGGGTATCTTCCCAATCTAGAGAACCAACCCGCATCTCTTGTCTCCAGAATTAGCAGGAGTGTTCTTTACCACTAGCACCA
Organism: Tragulus kanchil; assembly: GCA_022376925.1. Lineage (NCBI taxonomy): Eukaryota > Metazoa > Chordata > Mammalia > Artiodactyla > Tragulidae > Tragulus > Tragulus kanchil. The sequence continues at coordinate 179,077,147 of JAIOJX010000004.1, read as the reverse complement.
CCTGGGAAATATATGTAGTTAAAATCTCTCTCGTGGTTTTCCCCACTGGCCCTAATTCCTTCATCTAGACTACAAGGAATTAATCTGATTTCTCATCTCCAAGACAAGTTGTCAAATATCTGAATACGGTACATGCGTGGGGTGTTCTCTTATCCATGGTTTCTCTCACTGTTTCATGCACTCACTAAACAAAATCAGAGGCAGTGTAGCAAGACTGGGATAGGGGCTGCTCTGGATGGGTGGCCATCAGACCTCTAGCGGGAGGTGACTTCTGACCTTAGACTCAAGAGAAGAACAGGAGCTAGGCTTGTGAAGAGCTAGGAGATGTGAATGTCATCCAGAGTGACATGTGCCAAGGCCCTGGGGCAGAAACTTATCTGGCCACTCAAAGAGGCCACCCCAGGCGGGGTGGTATAAGTGAGGGACATTGGTTGGCCACAAAGCCAGAGGGTCAGCTGAGGGCTACGTCCTCACATAAAGCCATCCCAGGGCGGGGAGGAATCCGGACTGTCGTCAGTGATGTGGAAACTTCAAGTGCATTTAACCAGGGGCATGCCTGACCCAGTTCTCCCTGAGTGCCCCCAGCAGCCGCCACAGGAGAAGAGTGCTGCAGGGCTGAGCCACGAGGGGCCGACCCTGGACGGACGGTTACCTCGCTGCTCCTGGGAGCTCCCCGGGCTTCGGGTCACAGCTCGGGCCACCACGGTCTCACAGCGGCACGCCACGTGGTCCACCAAGGTCACCGGGACCTTCTTAAAGACTCTCTTCTTCCGCACGATCTCAATCTTCCTCACCTGGAGGAGAGAACCCCCAAAGTGCTGCTGTCAGAGCCCACAGGTGAGGGACGAGGGAGCCAGCGGCCGCTCCGCACGCCCTGAAGTCAGCTTTCCTCGAAAACCCGGAGGGCGGCGGGGCAGGCGCTTCGGCCCAAACAACGGCAGGACTTTGCCCTCTGCCCTCCTCGTAGCTTTTCCATCAAAACAAGCCCTCCCGACCTGGCCTCCGGCAGTCCCCCTAGGATCCCCCAGAGACGGAGAAAGGCATTTCCGGGTTGAGCGTGGGGCCTGTGGTGGCCTCATTCCCGGAGAGCCAGCCAAGGTCAGGGCCTGCGGCAGAGGTGGGGAGATGGGGGGAGACGGTTGTCTGGAAGGAAGTAGGGGGAGGCTTTATCCAGGAGGGAGGCGGGAGGGGGAAGTCAGCTGTCAGGTGTCCATCCACAGAGCTGGCAGTGCTGGGGACAGGAGATACCACGGCCGTGGCCACCAGGGAGGAGAGAGGCATAGGTCATCTCGGGCCCAGGGCCCAGGCTTGACATGGAAGGCAGGCACGAGGAAGGCCATGGCTGACCACAGGGGAGGGCGTGGTAAGCCGACAGAGAAGTTGGCAAGAGGAGGCAGGTCACCCGCCAGTTCTGAGCCCCAGGAGGTGTGCCCACCACCCAGCTGCTCAGCCTGGCCTGCACTTGGGTGTGGCGAGGCTGGACTCAAAGAGGCCACCCCAGGCGGGGTGGTATAAGTGAGGGACATTGGTTGGCCACAAAGCCAGAGGGTCAGCTGAGGGCTACGTCCTCACATAAAGCCCTCCCAGGGCGGGGAGGAATCCGGACTGTCGTCAGTGATGTGGAAACTTCAAGTGCATTTAACCAGGGGCATGCCTGACCCAGTTCTCCCTGAGTGCCCCCAGCAGCCGCCACAGGAGAAGAGTGCTGCAGGGCCGAGCCACGAGGGGCCGACCCTGGACGGACGGTTACCTCGCTGCTCCTGGGAGCTCCCCGGGCTTCGGGTCACAGCTCGGGCCACCACGGTCTCACAGCGGCACGCCACGTGGTCCACCAAGGTCACCGGGACCTTCTTAAAGACTCTCTTCTTCCGCACGATCTCAATCTTCCTCACCTGGAGGAGAGAACCCCCAAAGTGCTGCTGTCAGAGCCCACAGGTGAGGGACGAGGGAGCCAGCGGCCGCTCCGCACGCCCTGAAGTCAGCTTTCCTCGAAAACCCGGAGGGCGGCGGGGCAGGCGCTTCGGCCCAAACAACGGCAGGACTTTGCCCTCTGCCCTCCTCGTAGCTTTTCCATCAAAACAAGCCCTCCCGACCTGGCCTCCGGCAGTCCCCCTAGGATCCCCCAGAGACGGAGAAAGGCATTTCCGGGTTGAGCGTGGGGCCTGTGGTGGCCTCATTCCCGGAGAGCCAGCCAAGGTCAGGGCCTGCGGCAGAGGTGGGGAGATGGGGGGAGACGGTTGTCTGGAAGGAAGTAGGGGGAGGCTTTATCCAGGAGGGAGGCGGGAGGGGGAAGTCAGCTGTCAGGTGTCCATCCACAGAGCTGGCAGTGCTGGGGACAGGAGATACCACGGCCGTGGCCACCAGGGAGGAGAGAGGCATAGGTCATCTCGGGCCCAGGGCCCAGGCTTGACATGGAAGGCAGGCACGAGGAAAGGCCATGGCTGACCACAGGGGAGGGGAGCGTGGTAAGCCGACAGAGAAGTTGGCAAGAGGAGGCAGGGGTCACCCGCCAGTTCTGAGCCCCAGGGAGGTGTGCCCACCACCCAGCTGCTCAGCCTGGCCTGCACTTGGGTGTGGCGAGGCTGGCCAGAGGGGTGCAGAAACTTTTCCACGTGAATCAGAAGGCGGCTGAGACGTCTCTGGCCCGGCCCCGCCCCATGTCAGACCAGGAGCTCCCAGCACGGCCTCTACTCTGAAGTTTCCCTTGAGTCAGAGTGTACACCCAGTCTTTCCAGACAAGGATCAGGCTCCAAGGATCTGACTCTTGGCTAGGGGCTGCCCCAAGTCTTGCAGGGCTTGCTGCCTGGCGGATGTTGGGGGTGGGAGGTCTCTGTGCCCCCACTGGTAAAGACACGACTTGTGGAAGGGAGATGGGCGGGTGCTGAAGATGCTGAGGCACCTAAAGGAGCCCTTCTCTGTGAGGAAGGAAAAAAACTGAGACCCCCGAATAGAGAGGAGAGAGCTTCGGGGGGAGCTGAGCAGCTGCCCAGAACATTCTGAGTGTCCTCTATGTTAATGGACGTGTCTGGTGCAGGGACATTTGGGAATTTTATCCCTATAAAGGAGGAGATGGCATCTTTTACACCGGGTCCCACACCCAGCCCCACCTGGGGGTCTATCTGTGGCTCAAGGTCACCGCAGCAGCAGGGAGGCCGCAGGGAACCCATGGGTGGCCTCAGGCATGCCTGTCAGGAGGGAGGGTTCCCAGCGGTCCTCTCTGGACGGAGCCCACGAGCCCTCGGGGAAGGCTTTGTAGCCCCCAAGCCTGGTCAGTGAGTGCCGCCCCACCCCAACCCTCCCCCGGGCCGGCCCACGCCTGCGCACCTGCACCTTCCGGTCCTGCACCTGCGTGGGGCGGCACTGCACGTTGCGGTTGTTGCAGCAGCCGGAGCAGCGCTGCACCTCCACGCAGGGCGGCCACACCAGGAAGTTGGCATTGGTGCGGTCTATGAGGCGCCGCGAGATCTCAAACACCTCCGTGCGCGTCTTGCACTCCGCGATCACCGCTAGCTCCGCGGCAGGGGTCGGGGAACCTGGAGGAATCAAGGACCTCCGTCAGGGGGTGTGAACCTGTCCAGAGCCCTCTCCTGCCCCAGACTGGTAGGAAAGCGTCGCGTGGAGCCCCTCTGGGACTGCGCGCTTTCAGAAACAGGTGGGCCTGGAGGGGTGAGATGTGGGGGACTGGGAAGGGGGTGAAGAAGGGAGGGGACCAGGGATACACACATGACTAATCTGGGATTATACATATCTGTAAACAACAAACTCTGTAAAAGTAAAAAGTAAAAATAATTATTAAAACGAAAAGGGGGCTCCCTGGTGGTCCAGTGGGTAAGGACACCGCCTTGCAGTGCAAGGGGCACCGGTTTGATCCCTGGCCTGGAAGATCCCACGTGCCGCGGAGCGGCTGGACCGGTGTGTCCAACTACCGAGCTGGAGCTCTGGAGCGCATGCGCCCAGAGCCGGTGCTCTGCAGCGAGAGAGGTCACTGCGATGGGAGGCCCACAGGGGCCAAAGAACAAAGATACATGAATATAGGTAAATGAAAGACTAATAGAAGTGACCAAAAAAAAAACCCACAAAACATATTTTTAAAGAAAGAAAAGAAACAGGCAGGCCTGTCCCACGTCCTTCAGCCCCAGGGTGGAAGGTTACCATACACTCTAGAACTGCGGCCAGGATCAAGTGGGATGGTTGGAGAGTGCTCCTCTGTGCTACATGTCAGTTTCCTCCGTGGCTATAGTCTACGATTTCACACATTTACAAGTTTGCCAGGCATGTGGTCCTTCCTTGTGTATTATCTTACATTGCTGTTTACCCTGTAATACAGTCTTACATTGTTGCTTTTCCTCAAGCCCCAGTTTCCCCATCTGTGAAATGGGACACGAACACGGCCCACCCTGCCCTTGTCGCTGGAGCAAGCAACGTGAGTGAAGCCTGGCCTACGACGGGCTGGCAGTCCGTGCCGGGGGGACTGCCACCTGCCATTCGTCACACAGAGAGAGGCTGCGGCTCTGAGAGCTACGTGAGCTGCCCAGATTCAGAGTGAGGCATGAAACTCAGGCCACATGACTCTTACGGGGCAGGCCCCAGCCTGGGTCAACAGCGACTGGGGACGGCAGCCAGGCAGAGAGGAGGAGGGGCCTGGAGCAGCACCTGCCTCCCTAGAAACACTGCCGTTGGACCCGGTGACCTGCATCCTCCTTTGCCTCACGCCGCTGTCCCAGGCACAGCCCTTCACCGCGGAAGAGACGTGCCGCCGGCCTACGGTCTTGGCTTCCAGCAAAACAGGGCCGCTGGGGACCCCAGCCCCACCCCTGGCTAGCTGCGTGACCTTGGGTGGCTTCTGCACCCTCTTGGCCCCAGTTTTCAACTTTGTTCCCGGGACGAATGAACAAAGTCCCTGGTGGTCCAGTGGGTAAGGACACCGCCTTGCAGTGCAAGGGGCACCGGTTTGATCCCTGGCCTGGAAGATCCCACGTGCCGCGGAGCGGCTGGACCGGTGTGTCCAACTACCGAGCTGGAGCTCTGGAGCGCATGCGCCCAGAGCCGGTGCTCTGCAGCGAGAGAGGTCACTGCGATGGGAGGCCCACAGGGGCCAAAGAACAAAGATACATGAATATAGGTAAATGAAAGACTAATAGAAGTGACCAAAAAAAAAACCCACAAAACATATTTTTAAAGAAAGAAAAGAAACAGGCAGGCCTGTCCCACGTCCTTCAGCCCCAGGGTGGAAGGTTACCATACACTCTAGAACTGCGGCCAGGATCAAGTGGGATGGTTGGAGAGTGCTCCTCTGTGCTACATGTCAGTTTCCTCCGTGGCTATAGTCTACGATTTCACACATTTACAAGTTTGCCAGGCATGTGGTCCTTCCTTGTGTATTATCTTACATTGCTGTTTACCCTGTAATACAGTCTTACATTGTTGCTTTTCCTCAAGCCCCAGTTTCCCCATCTGTGAAATGGGACACGAACACGGCCCACCCTGCCCTTGTCGCTGGAGCAAGCAACGTGAGTGAAGCCTGGCCTACGACGGGCTGGCAGTCCGTGCCGGGGCGACTGCCACCTGCCATTCGTCACACAGAGAGAGGCTGCGGCTCTGAGAGCTACGTGAGCTGCCCAGATTCAGAGTGAGGCATGAAACTCAGGCCACATGACTCTTACGGGGCAGGCCCCAGCCTGGGTCAACAGCGACTGGGGACGGCAGCCAGGCAGAGAGGAGGAGGGGCCTGGAGCAGCACCTGCCTCCCTAGAAACACTGCCGTTGGACCCGGTGACCTGCATCCTCCTTTGCCTCACGCCGCTGTCCCAGGCACAGCCCTTCACCGCGGAAGAGACGTGCCGCCGGCCTACGGTCTTGGCTTCCAGCAAAACAGGGCCGCTGGGGACCCCAGCCCCACCCCTGGCTAGCTGCGTGACCTTGGGTGGCTTCTGCACCCTCTTTTGGCCCCAGTTTTCAACTCTGTAAAACGAGCTCAATGATACCTACCTCTGGGGTTGAACGAATGAACAAAGAGGTTTGAAAGAACTATATTTAGAGAAGAGGGTGTGCTGGGGGAGGGGAGGAGGAGGGTATGTAAGGATTGTTACCCGCTTCTAGCTCAGCTCCTCTCAGGGTGTCAGGACCGAGGGGCTGGCCCTCCGGACTGGGGCTGGCGGCGGCCCCAGGCATCCATCCCCAGCTCCCACCTCTGAGGACCCGTCACTGTGGTCCTCCGTCTTACCTAGGCTCCTCCTCCCGCGGGATAAGCTCTCAAGCGTGCCTCCAGCATGGGACCGGGTCAAATTCAGGTCCAGTTCAGCCCCGTCTTCATCTGTAAGAGGAGGTCAGACAGGCTCTGAACACTGTGGGCTGGCTCTGCCACGGTGGGGCTCTGCTGGGCATCCCAGGGCAGGTGGGAAGGCTGCGCCCCTCCGCCCACCCCCAGGGCACAGCCCTCCAGAAAGCAGCTCCTCCTTCTGGCCCCTGTCAACCCCAGGGTCCTAGCTCTGAGGAGGGGCCCCTCCAGCCAAACGCCAGGGTCGTCTCCGTGCTCAGAGGGTGGCGGGGCCCTGACTCTATCGCCAAGGGATCCGCAGCCCCCCTCCAGGCCCTTCAACCACATATTTGGACAGAACCCATGTCAATGGAGTTAAAAATATCCCATCTTTGCTACTGTAAGAGAACCCTCCTTGGCCTCCAGGGCAGGGTGAGGACCCAGAGCTCGGAAGGCCACTTTCCAGTGCCCCTCCGCCCAGCGTTCCCACAGGAAGTGCTGAATGGAGAAATTCCCAGCATCCCCAGGGGGGACCAGCATGCCCTGGACACAGCCCCTCCGGAGCCCCGGACAATGGCCCAGTTGGGCGGGAGAGAGGGAGGGAAGGCAAAGGGTGGGGTGAGGGCTGAAGGCAGAGAGAGGGGTGGAAAGCCAGGTCTGCTGGGATAGGGCGGCCTTCGCCCCCTTTTCGGCACTGGTCTCTCTCCAGCCCCCAGTTTGTCACTGTGTTTATCTGTGTCCCTCGAGCTTTGTGCCCCGTGTCTGCCCTAAACTGTCCACTCACTCCTGAAGTCACAAACCACAGCTCCGTTCTCTAGCCCGGGCAGCCCATGTCTCTCTGTAGAGATGGCAGCCAGAAGCTGCTGCGGGAAATGAGGGCTGCAGAGGCCCTCACTGAGCTCCACGCTGAGTCGTGGGCAGCCCCTTCTAGCTCTCTGATGGCTGAAGAGCCGCCAATAAACCACGGGGCGTGGAGGCCCAGCTCCGTCCCGCCTCACGAAGCCCGCTGGCCCCGCATGACAAAGCCCCCGCTCATCCGTGCAGGCTCCCGGGACGTCCTGTTGGAGGCGACTGCTCTAACTGGTGCCTTTCCGTCTAGCCTGCTGCTCCTGCGTCAGCACGTCCGCCTGTCCTTCTCACTCCCTTCCTTTTTCTCTGCCATCTGTGGAATGTCCCTCGTGGGGAGGAGATGGGAGAAGATGTGCTTTGTGGAAAGCCTAAGTTGATGAGGAAAAATAGCCACATGGTTGCCTTGGAACAGGCCCGCTATTGAACGGCTCATCTCGGAGATCTCGACCCCCACCCGGGGTATGGGGGGGCGGCCGGAGGGGGGGGCGGAGGGCCTTGGAAAGAACCAGCAGAAAGGCTAAATTTGGAAGTTGCCCCATTGTGTGGACCAGGGCGGGCCAGGCGGGCATGGGGTGGGGGTGTGGGAGACATGGGGGGGGGGGCCTGGCGAACAATAGGTGGGCCCAGCTGGGTCCCCCTCCCGCCTGCCTCGCCAGCCCCGCCAGGAGGGTTTGAAAGGGCCCGGAATGCTTTTGAGAGGGAGCCAGGGGCCCAACTGGGAGAGGAAACAAAGGCAGGAAACTTTCCAGTGCCCCTCCGCCCAGCGTTCCCACAGGAAGTGCTGAATGGAGAAATTCCCAGCATCCCCAGGGGGGACCAGCATGCCCTGGACACAGCCCCTCCGGAGCCCCGGACAATGGCCCAGTTGGGCGGGAGAGAGGGAGGGAAGGCAAAGGGTGGGGTGAGGGCTGAAGGCAGAGAGAGGGGTGGAAAGCCAGGTCTGCTGGGATAGGGCGGCCTTCGCCCCCTTTTCGGCACTGGTCTCTCTCCAGCCCCCAGTTTGTCACTGTGTTTATCTGTGTCCCTCGAGCTTTGTGCCCCGTGTCTGCCCTAAACTGTCCACTCACTCCTGAAGTCACAAACCACAGCTCCGTTCTCTAGCCCGGGCAGCCCATGTCTCTCTGTAGAGATGGCAGCCAGAAGCTGCTGCGGGAAATGAGGGCTGCAGAGGCCCTCACTGAGCTCCACGCTGAGTCGTGGGCAGCCCCTTCTAGCTCTCTGATGGCTGAAGAGCCGCCAATAAACCACGGGGCGTGGAGGCCCAGCTCCGTCCCGCCTCACGAAGCCCGCTGGCCCCGCATGACAAAGCCCCCGCTCATCCGTGCAGGCTCCCGGGACGTCCTGTTGGAGGCGACTGCTCTAACTGGTGCCTTTCCGTCTAGCCTGCTGCTCCTGCGTCAGCACGTCCGCCTGTCCTTCTCACTCCCTTCCTTTTTCTCTGCCATCTGTGGAATGTCCCTCGTGGGGAGGAGATGGGGAGAAGATGTGCTTTGTGGAAAGCCTAAGTTGATGAGGAAAAAATAGCCACATGGTTGCCTTGGAACAGGCCCGCTATTGAACGGCTCATCTCGGAGATCTCGACCCCCACCCGGGGTATGGAGGGGCGGCCCGAGGGTGGGGCTGAGGGCCTTGGAAAGAAACAGCAGAAAGGCTAAATTTGGAAGTTGCCCCATTGTGTGGACCAGGGCTGGCCAGTCGGGCATGGGGTGGGGGTGTGGGAGACATGGGGTGGGGGGCCTGGCGAACAATAGGTGGGCCCAGCTGGGTCCCCCTCCCGCCTGCCTCGCCAGCCCCCCGCGCAGGAGGGTTTGAAAGGGCCCGGGAATGCTTTTGAGAGGGAGCCAGGGGCCCAACTGGGAGAGGAAACAAAGGCAGGAAATGCTGTCCCCCGTAGATAGCAGTCTGGGCAAGGATTACAAAGTGACAAAGAGGCAGAACCCCAGAGGGCAGGGAGCTGGGGGTGCAGGGGGCTGCCGACCAGGGCTCCAGGGAACAGGGCAGAGGCCAGAATAGAAAGGAATTTGCTCTGAAGACAGCGTTTAGAAATACATTCCAGACCCAGCCCGTCAGCCCCGCCACGTGTGTGCCACCAAGCACGTGCCCATGCACCGAGTACTCTTGGGCACGGTCAGGGCTGCCCACTGGTGCAGGCCAGGTGTCCCCAGGAGACCTGGGAGACTTGGCCTTTGGTCAGAGGGGCAGGGAGATGGCTCCTCCCGCCCCGCCCTCCCCGGCTGAGTCCACACCTGGATATACATTGGGCGGATGCCCTGGGCACCTTCTCCCCGCCCCTCCTCTCGGCGCCCCACCCTCTGCACCACGCCAGAGCCACAAGTGGGAGCTTCTCCTGCCACGCCCCACGTCCCAGGTAGCAAGCCATCAGCCTGCTCGGCCCTGCCCTGGAGAGGGGTGGCTGAGCCCTCCACAGCAGCCACAGGCCTCTGGTCCTCTGGATGTCCGGGAAGAAGGGATGCCCGTCCCCGGGCCCTCCCGGCCCACCAGGACTCAGCAAAGGGTCAGAGCATCCGATGAGGATTCAATTTACCTACGGAGTCTCCGTGCAGCAGGCGCTGGAGGTCATCGAAGGAGCGGATGGAGTGGTCACTCAGCATCTCGTAGAGCTCCTCAGGAATGGGGTCCCCCTGCCAGGCGAACGTGGAGGGGCATGTGAGCCGGGAGCAAGGGCCTCCAGCCGTGGCGCTCTGTCCCCCAACACACATTCCCTCCTAGGGAAAGCTCCCCCAGGGCCCTCGGCAACGGGCAAGGAAGCAGGCAGGGGTGGGGCGAGGGGGGATTCCAGGCTGGGCAACCAGGAGCACAGAGGCGTGGGGCCGAGCCTCTGAGACCCAGCTCAGACCTGCATCCTTCCCCCAGACAGAGCCCCGGCTTGACTTAGATTTGAGAGTACGTATCTATCTCTCCATCACACAACAGGTTCCAAGGTCTCCAACAATCTGATTTCTCTCTGCTTCCTCTCCACACCTAAACACAGCTAAAGGCAGCCAGCATTTGTCATCGGAGATCAAATTATCCCCATTTGACAGATATTAAAATCAGAGGTTTGAAAAAGGTGACATCCTTTGTCAGAGGCCTACAGCCGATTACCAGCAGAAGCGGCGTTCAAACCCAAGTCTTTCTGATGGTAGAGCCAGTACTCGCGGCCTCCTGGGTACACAAGGTGTTTAATAAGTGCTCAAAGAGTCAGATGGTCTCAGAGACCGCGTGCACTTCAGAAGAGGAGAGAAGGGAATCCTCAGACACAGCCGGGAAACCTGAAGGCTCCCCCGTGCCCCGTGCCCAAGCAAACCCTATTTTTAGAGCCCCGCTGGCCTGCTACCAAAAACACTTGAAACTTAATAAGCGCTTTACAGGCCCTGTGAGGAGCCGGGCTTCCTCCAGGGATGTCACAGGTCCCACAATAACATGACGGCAGCCCTCATAGGAAAGTCACGGCCACGTCCCCCTGGTCCAGTGAGATCCGAGGGGCTGAGGCCAAAGGTCTTGAGAAAGAGGTGAGGGCCGAACAGAGGCTGAAAAGCAGACTCTGACCATCGGTGCCTCTGGGCAAAGAAAACGCACATGATCTGCTGTGGGTCCAAATTCACACCCATGCTGACACACGCACGTGCACGCACGGACACACAGACGGGTGACGTGTGGGGGGAGCCCCAGGGAGGGAGCCAGAAGGCCTGACTTCCTACTGCCTGACCTTAGGTTACACAGTTCTGCACCTCGGTTTCCCCGACTAAGAAGGGAGCCTTCCTGCCCCAGTGGGTTCTCTGAACACTGAGGTCTGGAGTACCGGGGGCCCTGCACAGGCTGCCTTGAGGAAGAAACAGCCTTAGAAACAACCTGGCCTCGCCCCGCCCACAGGTGAGGAAGGTTATCTCGCCTTGGGGCCAGTCCCGGGGATGCTCCCCGAAAGGCCTGTTAGGAGCCTAGTGACTGATCAGGTTCCAGCTGCCCCCAAAGCTCCATCTCCTCCTCACTCATCCACCCCCCCGAGGTGGCCGAGCCTCTGAGACCCAGCTCAGACCTGCATCCTTCCCCAGACAGAGCCCGGCTTGACTTAGATTTGAGTACGTATCTATCTCTCCATCACACAACAGGTTCCAAGGTCTCCAACAATCTGATTTCTCTCTGCTTCCTCTCCACACCTAAACACAGCTAAAGGCAGCCAGCATTTGTCATCGGAGATCAAATTATCCCCATTTGACAGATATTAAAATCAGAGGTTTGAAAAAGGTGACATCCTTTGTCAGAGGCCTACAGCCGATTACCAGCAGAAGCGGCGTTCAAACCCAAGTCTTTCTGATGGTAGAGCCAGTACTCGCGGCCTCCTGGGTACACAAGGTGTTTAATAAGTGCTCAAAGAGTCAGATGGTCTCAGAGACCGCGTGCACTTCAGAAGAGGAGAGAAGGGAATCCTCAGACACAGCCGGGAAACCTGAAGGCTCCCCCGTGCCCCGTGCCCAAGCAAACCCTATTTTTAGAGCCCCGCTGGCCTGCTACCAAAAACACTTGAAACTTAATAAGCGCTTTACAGGCCCTGTGAGGAGCCGGGCTTCCTCCAGGGATGTCACAGGTCCCACAATAACATGACGGCAGCCCTCATAGGAAAGTCACGGCCACGTCCCCCTGGTCCAGTGAGATCCGAGGGGCTGAGGCCAAAGGTCTTGAGAAAGAGGTGAGGGCCGAACAGAGGCTGAAAAGCAGACTCTGACCATCGGTGCCTCTGGGCAAAGAAAACGCACATGATCTGCTGTGGGTCCAAATTCACACCCATGCTGACACACGCACGTGCACGCACGGACACACAGACGGGTGACGTGTGGGGGGAGCCCCAGGGAGGGAGCCAGAAGGCCTGACTTCCTACTGCCTGACCTTAGGTTACACAGTTCTGCACCTCGGTTTCCCCGACTAAGAAGGGAGCCTTCCTGCCCCAGTGGGTTCTCTGAACACTGAGGTCTGGAGTACCGGGGGCCCTGCACAGGCTGCCTTGAGGAAGAAACAGCCTTAGAAACAACCTGGCCTCGCCCCGCCCACAGGTGAGGAAGGTTATCTCGCCTTGGGGCCAGTCCCGGGGATGCTCCCCGAAAGGCCTGTTAGGAGCCTAGTGACTGATCAGGTTCCAGCTGCCCCCAAAGCTCCATCTCCTCCTCACTCATCCACACCCCGGCCAGGGGTCCAACCGCGTGCCGCCCTGGCCACTGGTGTCGGCCCTGGCGCCAGAAGACCGAGGGTGTAATGTGGCCGTGCTTTTAAAGCAGATTCCTTGAGGACTCTGAGCTCAGGTGCTGCATTTGAATGTGGCGCGTATAATCCTGCCTGGTGCCCAGGGTGGGGGTCTAGCGGTAAACTGGGCCGGGAGCTGGGGTCCAGGACTGCACAGCCAGGAAGGCAGACGATGCATGTGCGAGATGGACAGCATGTCAGCTCGGCTGGCCCTCACCTCCCTCTCCCATTGCAGGGTGCCCTGCATCTTCCAACCCCAAGAGGCCACGCCTTTGCTGCATTCCAGATGTGGACATGGGACCCAGCTCCCCGGACGGAAAGCAGGGCTGGTCTCCAGAGAAGCCCAAGGCAGGCCACGCCCCCGGAGGGTTCTGTCTGCCCCAGAGCGGGCGGTCCAAAGAGTTGGATTCCCTCTCCACGGCTAGTAACCTCCCCATGAACTCATGTCAGCCACTGCCTCTGCCTGGCCCTGGCTCTCAGCTTTGAATGGAAGGGGCTGAAGACCTTTCATTCAGTTCTCACCCTGCCTGGGGGTGGCTGGGGAAGCAGTGGAGGAAAGCCAAGGGCAGGGTACCTAGCCAGGTCTCCCAGGCTTCTTGTGGAGTAACGATTCAATTACCCCCCAGGAGAGGGGCCCAGCAGCCCAGGACCAAATGGCACAGAACACTCGGGCCAAGACCTCCGTGTCCCCCAGAGCACCGGCTGCAGCTGCCAAGTCCCCAAACCAGCCTCGCAGAGGCCCTAGACCCCGCCTATGATGCAAAGGAGATGTCATCTCATGGAAGAAAACCCAGAACCTCCCGGGCTGAGTGTGGAAGAGCCCAGGAGAGAGACTGGGGAGGCGGGAGAACCACACGGAGATGCTCCGCGCATGCGTGCATGCCAAGTCGCTTCAGTTGTGTCCAGCTCTTCGCAGCTCCATGGACTGCAGCCTGCCAGGCTCCTCTGTCGGTGAAGGTGTCCAGGCAGGAATACTGGAGTGGTTGCCATGCCCTTCTCCAGGGGATCTTCCTGACCCCAGGGATGAAACCCACAACTCTCACATCTTCTGCATTGTCAGCAGGTTCTTTACCACTGGCCCCACCTGGGAAGCCCCAGGTACTCACCAAATACGGGTAAAATGCATGAAGCACTCTCCCCTTCTCTCTGGGGTTCTCTCCTGTAGGGTCCTCCCACCTCCTCCAGCAGGAGGACCACGCCTGAGCACAGTGCCTTCTAAAGGCTCCACTTTCTTCTAAGAGTCCATTCCTGCACGGCTTTCACCGTAATTTGGCCACTGGTGCCTGGAGAGCACCAGTGAGAGCTCCTGGACTTGATACTAATACCACAGCTAACTTCTGTGAAGTGCTAACTACAAGCCAGGCCCTGAGCTCAGGGCTGCCCCAACGACCAATCCCAAAGGCTGCTTTTATTTCCATCTTCCAGATGAGGAAGCTGAGGCTTAGAAAAATTCATTAAACAGCTACAGGTCTCCACGACTGTAAGCAGTAGTGCAGGTCCCCTCTCTTCCTGTGCCACAGAGATGCTCCGCGCCATCCCCAGTTCCTGGGGGTCCCCCACCCTGTGGGTGTCGTGAGCAGGTTCTCAACTCCAGGTGAGAATGCCTCCCGAAATGTCCAGAGGTATTTCGGTGCTTAAGAATGGAGGGATGCTGCTGGCATCTAGGAGGCGGAGGCCGGTGAGACTGCCCAACATCCCTCCTATGCAAGGACAGCCTCCACAGTAGAGGATTCTCTGGCCTCAGACATCCCCAGAGCAGAGATGGAGAAGCTCTGAGGAAGACACACAAACAAGGGCTGCAGCTGCCAGGGAAACCTGGTTTCTTAGAGTAAGTCTTTTTTATTTTATTTTTGGCCTTGCAGCACACTGGATCTTAATTCCCCACCTTAGTTTCCTGACCCGGGATCGAACCCAGGCCCCCTGCAGTGGAAGCACAGAGTCTTAACCACTGGACCACCAGGGAAGTCCAGGAATAAGTCTTTATCTTTTAAACGGGGCTCACAGTTCCTTGTTGGGGTTTACTAGGGGTGGGATCACCCCCAGCAGAGCAGTCAGCAGATGATGTCTCGTCAGCGAGCCCCGCTATGGGACTCCTCCATTCCTTCAGTGCGGCTCCCTGAGGGCAGCAGCGAGCTGCATGCTGCATGCTGCACGCATGCGCAGGACCAGCAGCGCAGGACTCTCCTGAGGACGGCAGTGGGTGGGTGGAGAGCCGCCTCCCCAGGGAGAGTATGTGGCTGTGCATTATCCCCGTGTTGGACCACAGGAAATGACACCTGGCACTTGCCTGGGGCCCTGGAAGCTGGTGGGTGGGTTCCTTCCGGGGCTGGGGGTGGCTGCGAGGTGGGGAAATTCAGCCTGTGGTCAGCTCCAGGATACGATGCCCTGGGGGAGACTCACATGGGCACCTGCTGGGGGTCAGAGGCTCCTCGAGGTGTAGGAGGGTGAGTGGCCCAGGGCCTGGGCTTCCTGGGCATAGGTTTTAGAAGCCTCTTTAGGGTGGGCAGCTCCCGCTCCAAGATAGGAAAGGAGACCTAGAACCCTGATGAAGCTGCCCCAGATCTCAGGCCTGGGGCTCCTGGCAGGGCAAAGGCGTGGCGAGAAGGCAGCTGGGGCACAGCCAGCCTCGGGAGCCAAGGCAAACAGCCTCCTCCCCACCCCGCCCCACCCCCAGCGCCAGCTGCAGAGGTAGGAAGGGCAGGAGCTAGCTGAGGCCAGGTGAATTACCTGCTCCCAGCCAGGCTGGCAGATTAAAGGGGCCTGGACCCCACCCTCTGCCTGGGCCCCAGAGCACACAAATACACACTCCCCAGCCTGCCTGCCGTTCCGCTGAAGGAGCTGATATGGGCTTGGCCCGAGCAACCAGGGGCGTTGTCAGTGGCTGGCAAGAGGGAGAAGACCTCAGACCGCCCGCCTGCCTGAGAGTCCCAGCAGTGGAAGCAAAAAAGGAGTCTTTTAAAAGCCCACCTGGATCTTAATTCCCCACCTTAGTTTCCTGACCCGGGATCGAACCCAGGCCCCCTGCAGTGGAAGCACAGAGTCTTAACCACTGGACCACCAGGGAAGTCCAGGAGTAAGTCTTTATCTTTTAAACGGGGCTCACAGTTCCTTGCTGGGGTTTACTAGGGGTGGGATCACCCCCAGCAGAGCAGCCAGCAGATGATGTCTCGTCAGCGAGCCCCGCTGTGGGACTCCTCCATTCCTTCAGTGCGGCTCCCTGAGGGCAGCAGCGAGCTGCATGCTGCATGCTGCACGCATGCGCAGGACCAGCAGCGCAGGACTCTCCTGAGGACGGCAGTGGGTGGGTGGAGAGCCGCCTCCCCAGGGAGAGTATGTGGCTGTGCATTATCCCCGTGTTGGACCACAGGAAATGACACCTGGCACTTGCCTGGGGCCCTGGAAGCTGGTGGGTGGGTTCCTTCCGGGACTGGGGGTGGCTGCAAGGTGGGGAAATTCAGCCTGTGGTCAGCTCCAGGATACGATGCCCTGGGGGAGACTCACATGGGCACCTGCCGGGGGTCAGAGGCTCCTCGAGGTGTAGGAGGGTGAGTGGCCCAGGGCCTGGGCTTCCTGGGCATAGGTTTTAGAAGCCTCTTTAGGGTGGGCAGCTCCCGCTCCAAGATAGGAAAGGAGACCTAGAACCCTGATGAAGCTGCCCCAGATCTCAGGCCTGGGGCTCCTGGCAGGGCAAAGGCGTGGCGAGAAGGCAGCTGGGGCACAGCCAGCCTCGGGAGCCAAGGCAAACAGCCTCCTCCCCACCCCGCCCCACCCCCAGCGCCAGCTGCAGAGGTAGGAAGGGCAGGAGCTAGCTGAGGCCAGGTGAATTACCTGCTCCCAGCCAGGCTGGCAGATTAAAGGGGCCTGGACCCCACCCTCTGCCTGGGCCCCAGAGCACACAAATACACACTCCCCAGCCTGCCTGCCGTTCCGCTGAAGGAGCTGATATGGGCTTGGCCCGAGCAACCAGGGGCGTTGTCAGTGGCTGGCAAGAGGGAGAAGACCTCAGACCGCCCGCCTGCCTGAGAGTCCCAGGCCTGATTTAGATTCGATGCCAACGCCAAGCCCTCTGAAGAAGGCTTCCCTGTGCAGACCGCAGAAGCCATTTAGAACCAGCCTTTCCCAGCTAGCACTTCCCCGCCCTGTTGCTCCTGGGACCCTCCCACTTGCCCACCCCTATCCTATGACTGTTAGCCCAGCTCCCCACTGGGCTCCCTCCTCTCCTTCCAGCAGAAAAACCTTTAGACTGGAAAGTGAGAGGCCAGTGCCGCAGCTACAATCCTGAAAGCCCATGGCAATCACTGCCCCAGCCACCGCCACCCCCACCCTGGTCCCAACTCCCAGCGTCGAGTGGGGCCCAGGAATCTGCACTTTCAAGAGGCCTGGGAACTCTGCTGGTCTTGGGGAACTCTGAGCTAACCCAACCTTCTCTCTCTCTCTGTTTTAGACTGTGGAAACTGAAGCCCAGTTCAAAATACCCAGAACTGTTCGAAATCCTATTTTCCCTCTGTTTCTTCCCCTCTTCCAGTCCAAGTCCCAAAACATGGAAAAGAAAGACATATTTGTCTCTCAAGATGGTGGGGGGGGTGGCTGCAGGGGTCCTCAAATGAAGATGCCTACTGGAGAGCAGGAGGGCCATGCTGGGCTGCCCCGGGTGAGGGCTGGGTGAGGCCGTGAGTACGAAGCACTTAGCAAGCCCTAGGCACGTGTCCTGTCCTTCCCTCCCCACGTCCCCGTGGAGGATTCACTGTCGACCGCTCCACAAATATTTACAGATTATCCACCGTGGCCAGGCACCGTCCGAAGCAGGGGAGCCAGTGTGACCAACACAAAAGCTCTCTAGTGGGGCTTACACTCCAGGGAGGAAAAACAGATAATAACTAAATAAATCAGAAAATGGGGGGGCATGTCACTGGTGGGGCGGCGGGTTGGTGGGGAGATTCTGAGAGTCTTATGAGGCCCACGGCAAGCATCTCAGAACTAATTCTGCTGAAATAATCTCTCTCTCTTACACACACACTTTTCCTAGGTCTGCACCAGAGCCTTCAGGTCTGTTTGATCCTCACCCTCTAGACCCCTCTAAGCCTAGGAGATTCTAGCAAGTCCGTCTCCCACTACAGGTCAGTAGCAAATGAGAACAAAGTTGAGTGAAGAAGGTCTGCGGGGCCTTTAGATTCGATGCCAACGCCAAGCCCTCTG
This sequence comes from Tragulus kanchil, assembly GCA_022376925.1. Classification (NCBI taxonomy): domain Eukaryota; kingdom Metazoa; phylum Chordata; class Mammalia; order Artiodactyla; family Tragulidae; genus Tragulus; species Tragulus kanchil. The sequence goes on along the minus strand of JAIOJX010000004.1, from coordinate 179,059,611 downwards.
AAGAAGGCTTCCCTGTGCCCCCTTGTTGCTCACTGGGGACCCTCCCACTTGCCCACCCCTATCCTATGACTGTTAGCCCAGCTCCCCACTGGGCTCCCTCCTCTCCTTCCAGCAGAAAAACCTTTAGACTGGAAAGTGAGAGGCCAGTGCCGCAGCTACAATCCTGAAAGCCCATGGCAATCACTGCCCCAGCCACCGCCACCCCCACCCTGGTCCCAACTCCCAGCGTCGAGTGGGGCCCAGGAATCTGCACTTTCAAGAGGCCTGGGAACTCTGCTGGTCTTGGGGAACTCTGAGCTAACCCAACCTTCTCTCTCTCTCTGTTTTAGACTGTGGAAACTGAAGCCCAGTTCAAAATACCCAGAACTGTTTGAAATCCTATTTTCCCTCTGTTTCTTCCCCTCTTCCAGTCCAAGTCCCAAAACATGGAAAAGAAAGACATATTTGTCTCTCAAGATGGTGGGGGGGGTGGCTGCAGGGGTCCTCAAATGAAGATGCCTACTGGAGAGCAGGAGGGCCATGCTGGGCTGCCCCGGGTGAGGGCTGGGTGAGGCCGTGAGTACGAAGCACTTAGCAAGCCCTAGGCACGTGTCCTGTCCTTCCCTCCCCACGTCCCCGTGGAGGATTCACTGTCGACCGCTCCACAAATATTTACAGATTATCCACCGTGGCCAGGCACCGTCCGAAGCAGGGGAGCCAGTGTGACCAACACAAAAGCTCTCTAGTGGGGCTTACACTCCAGGGAGGAAAAACAGATAATAACTAAATAAATCAGAAAATGGGGGGGCATGTCACTGGTGGGGCGGCGGGTTGGTGGGGAGATTCTGAGAGTCTTATGAGGCCCACGGCAAGCATCTCAGAACTAATTCTGCTGAAATAATCTCTCTCTCTCTTACACACACACACACACACACTTTTCCTAGGTCTGCACCAGAGCCTTCAGGTCTGTTTGATCCTCACCCTCTAGACCCCTCTAAGCCTAGGAGATTCTAGCAAGTCCGTCTCCCACTACAGGTCAGTAGCAAATGAGAACAAAGTTGAGTGAAGAAGGTCTGCGGGGCCTTTAACTTCTTCCCAGCAGAAGGGCGCCGAGGCCAGAGGCATCACATGACCAGGGGTGTCACCCTCCCGGAAGCCAGCTCAGCTCCTGAAGATGCGCCCTTCCAGACTCCAGCTGACCCTTGGTCAGGCCCCACTTCAGAGCTCCCCACCCCTCCTTCCCAGCTGCTGAGGCCTCCACCTGAGGCTCAGTCCAAGCGTGCCCGGGACATGACCAACCGCAAGGCCACCTCCACCAGCAAGCCCTCCTGGATTGGCTCCATGTCAGTAGGTTTTTCCCTTTAGGTCTGTTTCCTCAGAGCCTCCAGAGGCTTACTCAGGCTCTGCAGGCAAGTGCTTCAGCAGCCGCAAAGCACCACACACCCGTGGGCTCCCGAAGACCACGCTTAAGGATGCTGCAGTGTAAGTGTGGAGAAAGGCGCCAGCTTCCTCGCGATAGCCTCCGCACCAAACACGCATTCCTATGGAGTTGTGGAAAAGGAGGAGGAGGTGCCAGATGAAGCTGGAAATGGAAAGGGCAGGCCTGGGAAGGCCTTTTCCAGCTGTCACCCAGCCTCGCCAGAGCAGGCTGGGATCTGCAAAGAAGATAGAGCCATCAGAGGTGGGAAACCCACTCAGCCGTTCAGGGCCCCCCGTCTTGGCTGGAGGTTCAAAGAAGGGCTTATTTGGAAGAAGCGCTCTGGACATCACAGCGCCCCCAGGCACATCAAGGCCATGGTCGGCCACATGAGGACAGTTTGAAAAAGCAACCGCAGAGGGGCCTGGCCAGGCAAAAACCAGTGCGTCCTATGGAGCCGGGACCTGACGGGAGGGTTCCTGTTTCCGTTCCCCTATAGGACCCAGGAAGGAAATGGGGTCACTGCAGAAGGTACCAGGTTCCAGGGCCCACCTGTTGCGCGGGGGTGGGCGGGCACCGGGCGCAGAGGAGCAGAGCGCCCCTGCGTGCCTGTGTGCGAGCGTAGGTGTGCGCGCACATGGGCTCAAGCTGCGTGTTCGGGGGCCGTGCGTACGTGTGTATGCGGTGCGCGCGCGTGCCCGGGGTGCCGGGATTCTAGCAAGTCCGTCTCCCACTACAGGTCAGTAGCAAATGAGAACAAAGTTGAGTGAAGAAGGTCTGTGGGGCCTTTAACTTCTTCCCAGCAGAAGGGCGCCGAGGCCAGAGGCATCACATGACCAGGGGTGTCACCCTCCCGGAAGCCAGCTCAGCTCCTGAAGATGCGCCCTTCCAGACTCCAGCTGACCCTTGGTCAGGCCCCACTTCAGAGCTCCCCACCCCTCCTTCCCAGCTGCTGAGGCCTCCACCTGAGGCTCAGTCCAAGCGTGCCCGGGACATGACCAACCGCAAGGCCACCTCCACCAGCAAGCCCTCCTGGATTGGCTCCATGTCAGTAGGTTTTTCCCTTTAGGTCTGTTTCCTCAGAGCCTCCAGAGGCTTACTCAGGCTCTGCAGGCAAGTGCTTCAGCAGCCGCAAGCACCACACACCCGTGGGCTCCCGAAGACCACGCTTAAGGATGCTGCAGTGTAAGTGTGGAGAAAGGCGCCAGCTTCCTCGCGATAGCCTCCGCACCAAACACGCATTCCTATGGAGTTGTGGAAAAGGAGGAGGAGGTGCCAGATGAAGCTGGAAATGGAAAGGGCAGGCCTGGGAAGGCCTTTTCCAGCTGTCACCCAGCCTCGCCAGAGCAGGCTGGGATCTGCAAAGAAGATAGAGCCATCAGAGGTGGGAAACCCACTCAGCCGTTCAGGGCCCTCCGTCTTGGCTGGAGGTTCAAAGAAGGGCTTATTTGGAAGAAGCGCTCTGGACATCACAGCGCCCCCAGGCACATCAAGGCCATGGTCGGCCACATGAGGACAGTTTGAAAAAGCAACCGCAGAGGGGCCTGGCCAGGCAAAAACCAGTGCGTCCTATGGAGCCGGGACCTGACGGGAGGGTTCCTGTTTCCGTTCCCCTATAGGACCCAGGAAGGAAATGGGGTCACTGCAGAAGGTACCAGGTTCCAGGGCCCACCTGTTGCGCGGGGGTGGGCGGGCACCGGGCGCAGAGGAGCAGAGCGCCCCTGCGTGCCTGTGTGCGAGCGTAGGTGTGCGCGCACATGGGCTCAAGCTGCGTGTTCGGGGGCCGTGCGTACGTGTGTATGCGGTGCGCGCGCGTGTGCCCCGCGTGTGCACGGGCGTGGCGGCGGCGGGCGCGCGACCCGGCCGCGGTAGTGCGTGCCCGTCGCTCTGCGCACCCGCCCGCCCGCCGGGGCGCAGCATCGCCTCCGGCCAAGAGTGTGCATGCGTGGGGTGAGTGAGCGAGTCGGGGGACCGGGCGGGGTGGGCTGCGGAGTGCAGCGGCGGGGGCGCCGCCGTTCCCAGGACGCCCTGGCACCGGGCCCAGCCCCCAGGCCCCGCGGCGAGGCCCGGCGGCAGCTGGGGCCGGCCGGTGCCCCCCTCCCCAACAGCTGGCCGCGGCCCGGGGGCCTGCGGGAGCAGAGAGGAGGGGGCGTCGGGAGGGGCCTGCGGGCGGCCGGGCTGAGCCCCGCGTCCTCCCTCCCGGGTGCTGGCCGCGGGGGGTGGCCGCGGAAGGGCGGGGCCCCAGGGCGGGCGGCCGGCGGCCCTCGAGGAGCCCCGAGAACAAAAGGAGACGCGGACGGCTCCTCCGTGGTCAAAACAACCTGCGCTGGCGGCGGCCCAAGGCCCGGCCGCGGCCTAGGAGCTCTCCACCTTAACCCCTTCGCCGCCGCCTTTTCGCGCCCCGTGGGGGGCCAACGGGGGCCGGCCCTCCCCCGGAGCCGGCGAGGTGCGGGCTCCCGGCCGCGACTGAGCGTCGGCGGGACGGGACCCAGGCACGCCGCGCTCCCGGCAGCCCTCGCCTCCCCGGCACCTCGCGCCTCCTCCCTGCCCCGCCCCCTTTCCCACCTGGATTCCGGGTAGACTTGCCAACTCACTGCTACGTGAGGCTGGGAGGGGTGCGGGGGACTCGTACGATCTGATAGCTCCCGCAGACGTTTCCCTACCCCAGCTTCCTTGCTGCTGGGCTTTTAGATAAGGCGGCGCGCTCCGCACCCTGCGATCGGGGGAGAGAGGTGCGTCCGCTCGCAGGGTGCGGACGCAGGTATGGCGCGGCCTCAGGCACACACCGCCCCGGGGTCTGGATTCCCTAAGAGCCCCCACTCCTCCTCCCAGGTGCGCAAAACCTCTCTCTGCACCCACCGCGCCCAAGACACTGCCGCTCCCGCACCGTACTCTGCCCCGTGGGCACCCACCCCGACCGGGAGCGGGAGCCAGGGTAGGACGCAACCCCACGACGAAGCTTGGCGTGGCTGCCCCCGGTGCGCGAGCTCGCACCTCCGCTGCAAGCCGGGTCCTGGACAGGACCTAAGCTTAACCGAAGTGGGCTCGGGAGGACGCGCTGCCTGCTGCCTGGGCACCACCCCACCCTTCTCCCTTGGGCGAGGAAGGGGCTTTCTCTCGGGTTCCTGAGAGGTGGGGGACTGGACCACACACCCCCTCCCCTGTCGCCTAAGAGATCGGAGACCTGAGACCGCCCCTGGGAAAGCAAGCCACCGCTGCCCCCTCCTCTTAGAGCCTAGCACCTCCCGGACCGCGCGTCGCAGCCCTCGGAGGTCACCTAACGCCCGCCGCCAAGCCCACGGGTCCAAAGTTCACTGCAGCGAAAGGAGGGGGCGATCGGGAGGCAGGGACGGGGGTAATGAATGGAGCGGAGCGGCCCCAGCCGCCGTCGCAACTCACCTCGGCGCTGACCAGACGCAGGTAGCAGCAGAGAGACAGGAAGAGCGCCCAGCAGCGATTCATGCCGACGCCGGGCCCGGCCCCGCGGGGCCCCGGACGCGTGGACCGAGCGCGCCGCCCCCGCGGCCAGGGCGGGGGGCGGGGGCCGGGGAGGGAGGTGGGCTCTGCTCGGGTCTGCGGAGATCAGGCGCTCAGGCCGCTGCAGCCGCCGCCGCGGCTCACCCGCATGGCCCCCGGGCGCCGCCGCCCCCAGCCCGGGCTCCGTCGCTGGGGGGTTGGGGAGAGCCTGGGCACGGGACCAGGGTCCGAGGCCGCTACCTGGGCGGATCCCGAGCCCGAGTGAGCATCCACGACCGGGGGGCTGCGTCGCGAACCTGCCGAGGCGTCTAGCCGTGTGGGGGCGCCCAGGGGACTCCAACCTCCAAGAGGAAAAAGAACACGGCAGTCGATGGTTCGTCTTCACTCGCCGGCTAAAGGCGTTTTCCTCTGCCCGCCGGCTTAGCTTTTTTGCAACATTTTCTGGAAAGGCCCCCGAAGTCGGAAAGCGCAGAGCTGGGCACCTCAAAGCCAAAGTCTCCCCCAAAAAACTTTTTCCAAGGAGCTGGGAGCCCCCACTCCTCCTCCCAGATGCGCAAAACCTCTCTCTGCACCCACCGCGCCCAAGACACTGCCGCTCCCGCACCGTACTCTGCCCCGTGGGCACCCACCCCGACCGGGAGCGGGAGCCAGGGTAGGACGCAACCCCACGACGAAGCTTGGCGTGGCTGCCCCCGGTGCGCGAGCTCGCACCTCCGCTGCAAGCCGGGTCCTGGACAGGACCTAAGCTTAACCGAAGTGGGCTCGGGAGGACGCGCTGCCTGCTGCCTGGGCACCACCCCACCCTTCTCCCTTGGGCGAGGAAGGGGCTTTCTCTCGGGTTCCTGAGAGGTGGGGGACTGGACCACACACCCCCTCCCCTGTCGCCTAAGAGATCGGAGACCTGAGACCGCCCCTGGGAAAGCAAGCCACCGCTGCCCCCTCCTCTTAGAGCCTAGCACCTCCCGGACCGCGCGTCGCAGCCCTCGGAGGTCACCTAACGCCCGCCGCCAAGCCCACGGGTCCAAAGTTCACTGCAGCGAAAGGAGGGGGCGATCGGGAGGCAGGGACGGGGGTAATGAATGGAGCGGAGCGGCCCCAGCCGCCGTCGCAACTCACCTCGGCGCTGACCAGACGCAGGTAGCAGCAGAGAGACAGGAAGAGCGCCCAGCAGCGATTCATGCCGACGCCGGGCCCGGCCCCGCGGGGCCCCGGACGCGTGGACCGAGCGCGCCGCCCCCGCGGCCAGGGCGGGGGGCGGGGGCCGGGGAGGGAGGTGGGCTCTGCTCGGGTCTGCGGAGATCAGGCGCTCAGGCCGCTGCAGCCGCCGCCGCGGCTCACCCGCATGGCCCCCGGGCGCCGCCGCCCCCAGCCCGGGCTCCGTCGCTGGGGGGTTGGGGAGAGCCTGGGCACGGGACCAGGGTCCGAGGCCGCTACCTGGGCGGATCCCGAGCCCGAGTGAGCATCCACGACCGGGGGGCTGCGTCGCGAACCTGCCGAGGCGTCTAGCCGTGTGGGGGCGCCCAGGGGACTCCAACCTCCGAGAGGAAAAAGAACACGGCAGTCGATGGTTCGTCTTCACTCGCCGGCTAAAGGCGTTTTCCTCTGCCCGCCGGCTTAGCTTTTTTGCAACATTTTCTGGAAAGGCCCCCGAAGTCGGAAAGCGCAGAGCTGGGCACCTCAAAGCCAAAGTCTCCCCCAAAAAACTTTTTCCAAAGTTGGCTTTGCAGCGGCGGCTCGAGTACCCGGGCAGGGAGAGGTGCAAACTCCCGCCCGGGCCGGGTGGGGGGGCCGGAGCGTGTGCGCCCTGGCGCGGGGCCCGGGCGGCGGGCACGGCTGCTCCGCGCGCGCGGCGTGCCCGCTGCGCCCTGGGCCGCGCCCGGCAGACAGGTGGACGCGGTGCGAGTCTGTCGGTCGGTCTGCCCGCCGGCTCGCTGCTCTGGGCGTCCTCTGCAGGCTGCGAGCTGCGGCTGCTCCGGCTTTCTCTTTGCAACGAGGCTGGAGGGTGGGCTTTTTTCCCCCTTTTCGCGCGAGTGTGTCTGGGTGTGCGCGCAAAATATCTCTGTCTCGGGAATGAAAGATGGGCGCTGGCGGCCAGAGGGGAGCCCTCGGGGTGGCAGCGGGGGAGGCTGCAGCGGGCGCACGGGGAGGCGGGCGGGCTGCTCCCGGCGGCAGGAGGAGAAGTTGCCACCCTTTCAGCTGTTCCGGCCTTTATAAAGGAGAAGCGAAGAGTGCGAGAGGTGGGTGGAGACAGCTTTTCCTCTTCTGGCCGAGAGTCAGTACCGGGAGGGTGGGGAGAGCTCCAGGAGGGCCTGAGGCGAGGATGGGACGCGTAGAGGTCTCCGAGAGCCCAGCTGCCCCGCTTCTCAGGAATCTGGTCCCTGGGAAGGAAGACCCAGGGGCCACCAAACGCTGCGCCCCTCAGCAGTGTCTGTGGCCTGGTTTCCAGCCCACGTGGTTGGGGCCGGGGCGTCTCCAAGGCCGCTTGCAGGATTCCAAGCCGGCACCTCCAGGATGAGACGGGTGCTCGGCAGCACAGGCGTGGTACTCAAGGACTCCTTCTCTGCCAAGCCGCTGAGACGCTGGGTCACCTTGGGCAAGTCACTTCCTCACTGTGCTCCTCCATCTCCTCCCAAAGTGGGGTAGGCCGATTGGGAGGACTTGATGACAGAAAGGGCAACCACCACCCCACCCCAGAGCAGCCCCGGGCGGTCACACAAACCCTGCAGCCGCACCATTTGTCGGAAAGCCTAGTGCACGCATCTCCTCCTCCTCACTGGTTGCCTGGCACACGACAGGCGCTGCCGGCATTGGCTGCCTTTGAATGTGTTGAGCTGCAAAGTCACACAACCCCCCACAACCCTGCAGCATCCTTGCGGGCCCGCCACCGTGATCTTCCAGTCCCTCCCATGTTGACTGCCTCCCTTAGCACCCAGATGGAGGCCCGGGGGTCCCCCGCCCACCTGGCACTCACACGGTTAACACCTTCTGCCCCCCAGCTGCGGAAGCGGCTGCGTCCCTGCATTCAGCAGTCACACGGTCAGTCACAGAGTCACACGCTTGCACGCCCAGCACCCACACGAGGCCCGCAGGCGCACCGCATCGCCCAACTCCTGGCGTTTGGACACCTTCATCGGGTTACCTTGTGCTGCCTTTGTCGTCCACCCTTTGTACTCAGACATCCCGAGGGGTGGCAGCCTCGCGTGAGCGCACCCCCTTCTGAAACAGGTGCGCCCACCACCGCTTCTTGAATCATTTTCTTGGACCTGAGCGAGCGCGGCGAGAAGGGCGGACATCCCAGGAGGGCATCTCCACAGACAGATGCACACACCCGCCCCCTTCCCGTGACCACCCAGGCAGCTTGGCCGGGGACGGGTCACCTTGGTTCAAACACTGGCGTGGTCACTTGCTGACCAAGTGTCTCTGGGAAGTCTTAACTTCTCAGTCCCTCAATTTCCTTCCTTATCTATAAGCTGGAGGGACATCTACAACTGGGGGGAGGGAGGGATTTCCAAGAAGCATCGGACATGTTTTTGGAGGGGGTGGAAATGTTGGTCAATCTTGGCTGGTAAGGATGGATTCACGAGTATTCACGTATCTCTAGACTGATAAGAGCTTTATTGGAGCTCAAGACGGTGGTAGAAGAATTCTTATCTCCTCCAAAGGGTGGTCTGGAGGCTCAGATAAAATCGTCTGGTGGAAGCACAGAGCAGGGCGCCTGCCTGTGGGAGGCATCGTTCCTTCAGCACGGTCCCCCGTGGTCAGGCCCTGGGCAGACGGCATAGTGCTGATACAGCCCTGGAAGAGCCCCCATGTGGAAGGACAGACAGACGCATACACAGATAAATGAGGAGACAGGGTGCCTGGGGGGATGGGGTCGGGGTGAGGGGAAGATCATCCCCAAACCCAAGATTTGAAGCCTAGAGACCTAGAGATAAAACCCTGCTCTCCTGGACAGCTAGGCGATCTTGACCTTGACCTCCTATACCCTTATTTGTAGTGGACAACAGCCCCTGTTATATGACGGGGATGTCCTTATGGTTGGTACTGTTCTTACTCTGCATGTGATCGTCGGTGCCCCAGTGAAAGGTGTTTGCTCCTGTCTCGTAAGTGGAGTTAGTGAAGCAACTGGTTCAAGGTCATAGAGCCACATCGTTCAAGGTCACAGAGTGGTGGAGTCAGGACCTGAATTCGAGGAGTCTAGCCGCAGAACTGAAACCACCATGCTGGGCTGTGTCCTGGCAGGTGAGGACAATGACCGCAACGACACGTCTTACGCGGGGCTTTGATGAGCATCAATCACATACCTGCAGGAGCACCTGACCAGCTGAGAGAGCTGTACCAGCGGGAGCGCACACCCAGTGCTGCAGGAGCGCAAAGAGGGAGCACATAGCTCAGCCACAGGAGGGGGGTGCTGGGGGCAGGCTACTGGGCGCAGCATCACGGAGCACCTGCTGCATGCAGGCCCTGCGTGAAGCATTGGGAAACGGCATCATGAAGGAGAGCCGGTCCTGGCGCTCTGGGACCCCCAGGCTCTGGAGGGAGGTAGACGCAAATTGTGACCATCGAAGATGCCTTTGCACACTGGTTAGAAGTGGGAAGGCAGGGACCACAGCAGACCATTCAGCACCTGGGCCTGAATGCGACCCTGCGCAGAGGCCCCTTCCTGCAATACCTCTCCTTGTAAGCCATATATCGATGTGGGGGCGGGGAGAACACCTCCTCCGTGGCCTCCTGTCAGGCTAGGCTTAACCTATACCTCCTCCAGGAAGCCTCTGGGCTTGGTGCTTGCTCTGGGTTCCCACAGCATGTCCGCCATGGTATCGTCATGGTCCCTTTATCAGTCTAGCACTAGACGGACACCCATTTCAGCTCCGACAGTACAGCAGTTGCTCAATAAATGCCTATTGAAGGAATGAATGAATGCATCTTGCCTGTTTCTTCCTGGCCTTTTGGTTCCATCTGAAAGGTGGAACGAGCTGGGGAGGGAGCTTGTAACCTGAGCCTCTAAACTGAGATGCCCAAGGTATCTCGGGGCGCCCCCTTGCTGACCCCAGTCCTCGGCCCTGGGACTGCTGAGGAATCAGGCTTTCCAGGGGGGCTGGGAGCGGGTTAGGCCAGGTGGGGGCCACTCCCATGACCCTCACCTCCACCCCACCCACAATCAGTCTGAGCCCAATGGAAAACGGAGGGCCATGGCCTTCAGCTAGGTGCTGGTGGAGGCCTGCCCAAGACTGAGGGCAAGCTAAGCTCTCATCCATTAAAAGCATCTCAAACCACGGGAATGGGACCAGGGGCTGAGGAAGGAGTGGGTTCAAGCCCACCCTCAAGTGCTCTCAAGTCCAGAAGGATGGAACAGCGTGTCCTGGGCATGCCCGCCCTGCCGAGGGACGCCTGGCAGTATCCCTGCTGGGCACGTTAGCTTCTCCCAGCTTGATGGAAGAGGAACTGGACGTCCAAACTGGGGGTGGTCTAAGACTAGGCCGCAAATGGCCTGAGACCCCAGCCCAGGTTGAATGATGGCCAAGGGCATCCTCTGCCCTCGCTCCCTGTAGCTGCCATTGGCTCCCTCAGACCCCGTCACTGGCCAGGCCCCTGCCTCCCCGAGGGCAAGGCCTTATTAGCCCTTGCTATACCCCACAATCACCCAGGGAGGGAAGTGTTACATCGTATGTGTTCACTTTACAGATGAGGAAACTGAGATTTAGCAAGGGCAAGGGACGAGGCTTCCTAGCAAAGACTGCCTGAGTTCAAAGCCCTGCTTTATCTTGTACTATCCCGTGGCCTCGAACAAGTCCTTCCTCCTTTCTGAGGGGTTCCATCAAGCCTGGGCTATGGTGGGGGCGGGGAGAACACCTCCTCCGTGGCCTCCTGTCAGGCTAGGCTTAACCTATACCTCCTCCAGGAAGCCTCTGGGCTTGGTGCTTGCTCTGGGTTCCCACAGCATGTCCGCCATGGTATCGTCATGGTCCCTTTATCAGTCTAGCACTAGACGGACACCCATTTCAGCTCCGACAGTACAGCAGTTGCTCAATAAATGCCTATTGAAGGAATGAATGAATGCATCTTGCCTGTTTCTTCCTGGCCTTTTGGTTCCATCTGAAAGGTGGAACGAGCTGGGGAGGGAGCTTGTAACCTGAGCCTCTAAACTGAGATGCCCAAGGTATCTCGGGGCGCCCCCTTGCTGACCCCAGTCCTCGGCCCTGGGACTGCTGAGGAATCAGGCTTTCCAGGGGGGCTGGGAGCGGGTTAGGCCAGGTGGGGGCCACTCCCATGACCCTCACCTCCACCCCACCCACAATCAGTCTGAGCCCAGTGGAAAACGGAGGGCCATGGCCTTCAGCTAGGTGCTGGTGGAGGCCTGCCCAAGACTGAGGGCAAGCTAAGCTCTCATCCATTAAAAGCATCTCAAACCACGGGAATGGGACCAGGGGCTGAGGAAGGAGTGGGTTCAAGCCCACCCTCAAGTGCTCTCAAGCCCAGAAGGATGGAACAGCGTGTCCTGGGCATGCCCGCCCTGCCGAGGGACGCCTGGCAGTATCCCTGCTGGGCACGTTAGCTTCTCCCAGCTTGATGGAAGAGGAACTGGACGTCCAAACTGGGAGTGGTCTAAGACTAGGCCGCAAATGGCCTGAGACCCCAGCCCAGGTTGAATGATGGCCAAGGGCATCCTCTGCCCTCGCTCCCTGTAGCTGCCATTGGCTCCCTCAGACCCCGTCACTGGCCAGGCCCCTGCCTCCCCGAGGGCAAGGCCTTATTAGCCCTTGCTATACCCCACAATCACCCAGGGAGGGAAGTGTTACATCGTATGTGCTCACTTTACAGATGAGGAAACTGAGATTTAGCAAGGGCAAGGGACGAGGCTTCCTAGCAAAGACTGCCTGAGTTCAAAGCCCTGCTTTATCTTGTACTATCCCGTGGCCTCGAACAAGTCCTTCCTCCTTTCTGAGGCTTGGTTTCCCGTGTATAGATGACAGCAGTAATGACCTCATGGAACCCAGTGAGCTAATACATCCTAATTGTTGAGAGCAGGAGCGGGCCCTCCGGTCACGTTGTCCGTTGTTCCTGTGTACGTTCTGATTGCTCAGTTGCACACCTGTGTCCACGCATACGTCCACCTGTGGACTCCTGCGGCGAGGCGAGGAGCCCACGGCTGGGAAGGCCACAGCCCGCGGCCTGGGCAGGGGACTTATCCTCACATGGTGCCCTCACCGACTGTGTGAGACACCTCCTGCCCTGGTGAGGCCCTGGCCACTGCGGCCGTGAGGACTAGGGAGGCAGGAGAGACCCCAAGAAGGCAGACAGACGGACCGACCCCAGGCCTGGGGAAGCCTGGAGCAGCCCACCGAACGGTCTCTGCGGCCTTGGGCCTTGCGTCTGCAGACAAAGGCAGGGGAAGCGCGGTGTTTGTTTTCCCAGGGCCAAGGCAAGGCATTTTTAGCTCCTCCAGTCTCCAGACAAGGAAGAGGATGTTTGGACGGGCCGCTCTGATGTACCTGTCCTGGAAGCTGGCTGGAAATGGAGTAAAGCCCCCCAGGGTGAGGGGAGCTGGGCCAGACAGCCTGGGAGACAACCCCCATCTGGGACCTGGTGGGCTCTCCCCGTACCGTTTCGCCGTTCACCTGCCGGGTCTGGAGCCCCTGGTCGCTGTGCCAGTCTCACTTCGGAGCCCTCACCCCAGGCCACAGCTTCACCTAAACTGAGAGCGGTGGGAGAGCACGTCCGTGATGACTACCCTTCCAGCAGCACAGGAGAAAGGTTGGCGGGTCCTTAACCGGTTCCTGGAGGGCTGGAGCTCGGATCACAGTGTTCATACCTGGAGGAGGGGGCAGAGAGGGTCAGAGAGGGACGCCAGCTTGCCCAGCGTCACCCAGCAAGGAAGTCACAGTGCCAGAATTTGAATTCGGGGCTGTCGTGCCCAAGCCCACCCTTGTGCCCTTGCTGTTACATGATGCCTCCCTGTGTGGCCCGGATCACAGCTGCCCGGCTTTTCCTGCCCCTTTGCACATGGAAAAGTAAACAAATTAAACCATAACCAGCGAGGCAGGGCGGGCCTCCTCACGTGCCTTGTTCGTGCTTCTGATTGCCTCAGTTGCGACACCCTAGTGAGCTAATACATCCTAATTGTTGAGAGCAGGAGCGGGCCCTCCGGTCACGTTGTCCGTTGTTCCTGACTCTGATTGCTCAGTTGCACACCTGTGTCCACGCATCGTCCACCTGTGGACTCCTGCGGCAGGCGAGGAGCCCACGGCTGGGAAGGCCACAGCCCGCGGCCTGGGCAGGGGACTTATCCTCACATGGTGCCCTCACCGACTGTGTGAGACACCTCCTGCCCTGGTGAGGCCCTGGCCACTGCGGCCGTGAGGACTAGGGAGGCAGGAGAGACCCCAAGAAGGCAGACAGACGGACCGACCCCAGGCCTGGGGAAGCCTGGAGCAGCCCACCGAACGGTCTCTGCGGCCTTGGGCCTTGCGTCTGCAGACAAAGGCAGGGGAAGCGCGGTGTTTGTTTTCCCAGGGCCAAGGCAAGGCATTTTTAGCTCCTCCAGTCTCCAGACAAGGAAGAGGATGTTTGGACGGGCCGCTCTGATGTACCTGTCCTGGAAGCTGGCTGGAAATGGAGTAAAGCCCCCCAGGGTGAGGGGAGCTGGGCCAGACAGCCTGGGAGACAACCCCCATCTGGGACCTGGTGGGCTCTCCCCGTACCGTTTCGCCGTTCACCTGCCGGGCCTGGAGCCCCTGGTCGCTGTGCCAGTCTCACTTCGGAGCCCTCACCCCAAGCCACAGCTTCACCTAAACTGAGAGCGGTGGGAGAGCACGTCCGTGATGACTACCCTTCCAGCAGCACAGGAGAAAGGTTGGCGGGTCCTTAACCGGCTCCTGGAGGACTGGAGCTCGGATCACAGTGTTCATACCTGGAGGAGGGGGCAGAGAGGGTCAGAGAGGGACGCCAGCTTGCCCAGCGTCACCCAGCAAGGAAGTCACAGTGCCAGAATTTGAATTCGGGGCTGTCGTGCCCAAGCCCACCCTTGTGCCCTTGCTGTTACATGATGCCTCCCTGTGTGGCCCGGATCACAGCTGCCCGGCTTTTCCTGCCCCTTTGCACATGGAAAAGTAAACAAATTACATAAGCCCGATGAAGGAGGCCGGGCAGGGCTGGAGGCAGGGGGATCCCAGGAGCCGCCCACCACCCCAAGATAGGAAGAAACCGTCTCCAAGATCTGGGTTAGTCAGCCCTTTCCAAATCAGGGTGTCCTGGCCGCTGGGGGCTGAAGATTTGACAAGGAATTCTGAAAAGAATGGGACAGGCAAGTCGCAGACAGCCCCTGTGGTGGGGACACAGCTACCACAGCACACGGACCCTCCCCAGCTTTCCAGAGAAATACATTTGTCACTGCAGGAAACATCATGGACCTGTCGAAAGAATGGGAACCCAGCCACAATGTAAAAGTCACAGATTTTTCATCAACATTCATAAGAGCAAATGTTTGCCTGGCTTTCATTTCTTGGCAGCTTGCTCCAGGCCTGGCAGGTATATTCACTCAGCTAAGCCTCCAGAGAGGAGGCATGACTGCCCCATTTTACAGATGGGGAAAGCAAAGTCTGGGGCCGTTCCACCAGGTCAGGGATGCGTGAGGGCAGGGCTGGGATTCAAACCTGGGCAACCAGGGCCGGCATCACTCTCTGGATGTCTATGCCTATCTGCTAGGCCAAGGCACATCGGTGCCCAGTTCACCTAGGCCCTGCCCTCACTGACTCACAGATTTTGACCCAGCTTCACTGCTCTCTAGGGAGGGCCGTCTGGTGGGCATTGCTCTGGACCCCTGGCTGAAGAACTGTCATGAGTGATGCTACAGCATACTGGGCAGGGGGTCCTAGAGTTAGTGAGAAAGGAAAGGCACATGGGAGGAGGCACGGTCCAGTCCCATCCTCCTCGTGCCCCTGCCTCAGCTTACCACCCACATCTCCATCTCCCCCACTGCCGTTAGGAAGCTCCCCGTTGGGAGAAGGTCTGCCATGGATTTGATGTTCAAGATTGATGGACAAGGACCATGCTGAATAAGCCTTGCAGGTCTGCTTTTGAGACATGGCAGGTGCCAGTTACTTGCTGTGTGTCCTTGGGCAGGACACTGACCTCTCTGAGCCTCGGTGTCCTCATCTGGAGACTTGGGGTAGCCACATTCGCCTTGCAGGGCTGCTCTAAGGATTGGACGGGAGAAATGGTGTGATTGGGCCCAGGGTCTGAAACTGCAGACTTGCTCAGTTAGCATCAAGGCCGAGATCTCCACCGTTATTCCTCGCAGTGTGGGCCACCCCGCCGACCAGCAGCCATATCCCTGGAAACTTGCTGGAAATGCACCTTCCCAGGCCAACCCTACACCTGCTAAGTGAGAATCTGCATTTTTAAAAGACCTGGTGAGTCACGTGCAGTTGGAGGAGTCCTGCTCTAAAGCATGTGTCCTGAATGGTCCAACATCGTGATTTCATGGCTCAGCCCCTGAACTGCCTGACAGTCCTGGGAGAGCAAAATGGATTATCCCCATTCTACAGATAAGAAAACTGAGTCCTGGAGCGATCATGCGAGTTCCCTAATTCGCATGATCAGGAGGTGGCCAAGCCAGATGTAATCCAGTGCCATGGGTTCAGGGCTGTCCCAGCTGGTGGCCGTCCTGGGCCAGGCCAGCGCTGGGCTTGGACGAGACTAGTACAAGATCTCAGCATGGTCATCTGCCAAATGGGATCGCAACACAATTTAAGTGTGGGGAGTATGTGCAGACGTGCCCCGGGCGGTGCCCGGGAGTTATCTTCAGAGAGAATCAGGTGCTGCTTTGGCAGCTCACCTCTCCGGAGCCCCCTGCCCTCGAGGGGCTTACAGGCTGAGGCAGGCAGGTGGAAGGCAGAAAGACCGAGAGGACTGTGCAAACACCCTAGGGCGGTGCTTATAGAAGTCAGCAGGCAAGCCGAGGGCAGCCTGGCGGGTGACTAATCATCTTAATGGTCACCACTACTCAATGGGCACAAGGCTGCCTGCCGCCAGGCACATCCCTGAGGATGAGGAAGCCACGGTGGTGTCGCTGATGGGCCCAGTGGGAACTTGAGGCCCAAGGAAGCTGGGCCACCTTCCTCTTCCTCCCCCTCCTTCTGCCCCTCCTCCTCCCTGTCCCCCTCTCCACATCCTCCTCCTCCTCCTCCTCTGTCTTCTTCTCCCTCCACCCCTCCCCCACTTCTCCCTCCTCCCCCTCCTCTTTGGTGTGCTCCTTTGTTTCCCTTGGGTGTGAACCATGCTGAGGAACCCAGAGTCCATGACCAGCCTCCACTGCATCTCAGCTGCGTGACCCTCAGGTGGTCCCTGCCCTCTGGGCCATAGATAAGGGTGATTCTGGGACCTACCCTATTTGGTCAGAGGGTAAATCTAGTGACTGAATGTAGGTGGAGAGCATGCTGGGTAAACGGGGGCTGTGGTTATGAGTCCCCTGACTTGGACAAGGTGGTCCCTGCAATCTGCCCCAGAGGGAAGCACCACAGAGATGACTGTACCCATATTAGAGATGAGAAAACTGAGTCCTGGAGCGATCATGCGAGTTCCCTAATTCGCATGATCAGGAGGTGGCCAAGCCAGATGTAATCCAGTGCCATGGGTTCAGGGCTGTCCCAGCTGGTGGCCGTCCTGGGCCAGGCCAGCGCTGGGCTTGGACGAGACTAGTACAAGATCTCAGCATGGTCATCTGCCAAATGGGATCGCAACACAATTTAAGTGTGGGGAGTATGTGCAGACGTGCCCCGGGCGGTGCCCGGGAGTTATCTTCAGAGAGAATCAGGTGCTGCTTTGGCAGCTCACCTCTCCGGAGCCCCCTGCCCTCGAGGGGCTTACAGGCTGAGGCAGGCAGGTGGAAGGCAGAAAGACCGAGAGGACTGTGCAAACACCCTAGGGCGGTGCTTATAGAAGTCAGCAGGCAAGCCGAGGGCAGCCTGGCGGGTGACTAATCATCTTAATGGTCACCACTACTCAATGGGCACAAGGCTGCCTCCCCCAGGCACATCCCTGAGGATGAGGAAGCCACGGTGGTGTCGCTGATGGGCCCAGTGGGAACTTGAGGCCCAAGGAAGCTGGGCCACCTTCCTCTTCCTCCCCCTCCTTCTGCCCCTCCTCCTCCCTGTCCCCCTCTCCACATCCTCCTCCTCCTCCTCCTCTGTCTTCTTCTCCCTCCACCCCTCCCCCACTTCTCCCTCCTCCCCCTCCTCTTTGGTGTGCTCCTTTGTTTCCCTTGGGTGTGAACCATGCTGAGGAACCCAGAGTCCATGACCAGCCTCCACTGCATCTCAGCTGCGTGACCCTCAGGTGGTCCCTGCCCTCTGGGCCATAGATAAGGGTGATTCTGGGACCTACCCTATTTGGTCAGAGGGTAAATCTAGTGACTGAATGTAGGTGGAGAGCATGCTGGGTAAACGGGGGCTGTGGTTATGAGTCCCCTGACTTGGACAAGGTGGTCCCTGCAATCTGCCCCAGAGGGAAGCACCACAGAGATGACTGTACCCATATTAGAGATGAGAAAACTGAGGCCAAGGAGAGAGCCAGACTTCCCTTAGATCACCCTGCCCCTTAGAGTGGGAGCCAAGCCAGATGTGAACTGAAGTCACAGGGCTTCCAGGGCAGCCCTCATGGGGAGGAAAAGACAAAGATTAGAAAGGCAGACCCTCCCCGAGTCCCATCCACCCAGAGGAAGACCTTTTCTCCCGTGGGATTTACAGGAATGGGCGTGTGACTCAGGCGTGAGAGGGGACCGGGGGACACGGGTCCTGTGCATGTGGGCATCTGTGTATGTCCATGAGGGCACATGGGCCTGGGGGTCAGGAAGGGCAAAAGTGTCTGGGGCAGCCGGGGATGGCCCACACGGGTGACACAGCACCAGCCCTAGGGCCCCTGGGGTCCTAGGTGCAAGGTCCTGAAGGCGGGAGGCTTCTCTTCCCAGAAGACCACTGCAGGGTGGAGATGCATCTCGGCCTCCACGCTTCATCTCTCCGTCCATCCCCCACCTCTCCCAGCTCCTTCCTGTTTTGATGGAAGGAAAAAATTTCAGCTTTTTCCTTCTTTATTTTTCCAGACGGGTGACTCGCTCGGGAAAGGAATTCCCCCCTCCCCAAACCATCATAATACCTATAAATCGATGCCATAGATCCAGGCCCATCCTGTTGTGCTGGGACCGGCACCGCTATTTTTGGGCGCTCTCTGGGGGTGGGACCCCAGGGGAGGGGATATGGGGGGGGCTCTGCTGCCTTTTCCTAGCCCACGTCCCCCTCCCAGGTTCCTCCCCACCCCCACTCGTCCTCCCTGCCTGGGTTCTGGGAGGAGGGAAGGAAGCCTGCTCAGCCAGAGTATAAATAGCCCAGGTGGTTACTCAGCTCCTGAGAACATGATAACATGAGTCATGATGTGAAATCAAGAGGAGCAGCGAACAGCCTGAGGCCGCCGCTCCGGGCAGGGCAACGGGCTGCCGGCAGAAATCGGGTGCCCGGAGACCCGCAGTGGGCAGAGCCCAGGAGGCCTGGCCGAGCTGCCGTCCCCCGCATGGTCTCAGACAGGCCTCCGCCTAGCTCAGACCCTCAGTTCCCGCACCAGAAACGTGGGGCAGGCGGGCCGGGTGGACTTCACTCCCAGCGTCCTCCCTGAGCTGGGCAGAGGACGGAGGGCCGTGGCCAAGGTCCAGGCATCGAAGCTTGGGGTCCTCTCCTTCACCTGCCACGGTCCGTGGGAAGAGCGGGTCTGCCGGAATTCCTGGTCCCCTCCCCCCAGTTCCAGCGCAGGTGGCCGAAGGAGATGCCTGGGCCTCAAGGGGACTTGCGGGGTGGGCGCTGGGGGCTTCAACGGAAGCTCAAGGTTCCTGGACACTTGGCCTGCTGAGCCTTCCCCCACCAGGGTGGCCCTGAACCGAGGACAGTCCCCATCCTCCTTTGGCCTCGATGTGGACACGAGGCGTGGGTGCAGAAACAGGACACCCTTGAGGATCACCAGCTTAGCCAGAGGGATCAGCCCGGGCGGCCTGGCCAGGCAGCTGGCTCCGTCCCGGACTCTGGCTGGCGGGGGTCAGACGGCAGCCCTAGCCGCACCTCCCACCTGCTCACCCAAGGAAGCCCTCAGCATCAGGCTCCTCTCCAGAGCAGGGCAGGCCTGGACCCCGAGTTGCCATGGCAACGGGTTCTGGAGCCTGCGCGGGCGGAGCCACTCTCTCCTGTCCCCCCGTGGCTGCCTGGCCTGCTGGGGAGAGGGCCATGCCGGGGTGAAGGCCCACAGCCCTCGTCCTGTGGAAGGCTGCGGGCTGGGCGCGTGCCTGATTGCTGCGGACCCAGGGTGGGCGTCTGGACACAGGGCATCTGTGTGGCCGTCAGCAGCTCACACCTTGGCTCCGAGCCCCATCCCTGACCAGAACGTGGCAGAGCTGTGGGGAGGGCTGAGGGCGTCCTGCTCAGCCAGAGTATAAATAGCCCAGGTGGTTACTCAGCTCCTGAGAACATGATAACATGAGTCATGATGTGAAATCAAGAGGAGCAGCGAACAGCCTGAGGCCGCCGCTCCGGGCAGGGCAACGGGCTGCCGGCAGAAATCGGGTGCCCGGAGACCCGCAGTGGGCAGAGCCCAGGAGGCCTGGCCGAGCTGCCGTCCCCCGCATGGTCTCAGACAGGCCTCCGCCTAGCTCAGACCCTCAGTTCCCGCACCAGAAACGTGGGGCAGGCGGGCCGGGTGGACTTCACTCCCAGCGTCCTCCCTGAGCTGGGCAGAGGACGGAGGGCCGTGGCCAAGGTCCAGGCATCGAAGCTTGGGGTCCTCTCCTTCACCTGCCACGGTCCGTGGGAAGAGCGGGTCTGCCGGAATTCCTGGTCCCCTCCCCCCAGTTCCAGCGCAGGTGGCCGAAGGAGATGCCTGGGCCTCAAGGGGACTTGCGGGGTGGGCGCTGGGGGCTTCAACGGAAGCTCAAGGTTCCTGGACACTTGGCCTGCTGAGCCTTCCCCCACCAGGGTGGCCCTGAACCGAGGACAGTCCCCATCCTCCTTTGGCCTCGATGTGGACACGAGGCGTGGGTGCAGAAACAGGACACCCTTGAGGATCACCAGCTTAGCCAGAGGGATNANCNCNGGNGGCCTGGCCAGGCAGCTGGCTCCGTCCCGGACTCTGGCTGGCGGGGGTCAGACGGCAGCCCTAGCCGCACCTCCCACCTGCTCACCCAAGGAAGCCCTCAGCATCAGGCTCCTCTCCAGAGCAGGGCAGGCCTGGACCCCGAGTTGCCATGGCAACGGGTTCTGGAGCCTGCGCGGGCGGAGCCACTCTCTCCTGTCCCCCCGTGGCTGCCTGGCCTGCTGGGGAGAGGGCCATGCCGGGGTGAAGGCCCACAGCCCTCGTCCTGTGGAAGGCTGCGGGCTGGGCGCGTGCCTGATTGCTGCGGACCCAGGGTGGGCGTCTGGACACAGGGCATCTGTGTGGCCGTCAGCAGCTCACACCTTGGCTCCGAGCCCCATCCCTGACCAGAACGTGGCAGAGCTGTGGGGAGGGCTGAGGGCGTCCTGGCTGTTAAGAGGGGTGCACAGCTGAACGGCTGGGATCAGGGCCACCCAGAGCCCCGCTCTCCTCTGTGAGGTGTCCTCCTCCTCACCTCTGGCCTTAATCCCACGGCAGCACCTCCAGGGTCTGCACGCCACCTGGCTCTGCCCTGCTGAGCCTCGGTCTGGCTTCTCCTTCAGAAGGGAAGGGGCTCCCCCACCACTGCCCCCCACCTCGGGATGCCCAGACAGCTTGGCATGGCTCACACCCAGCCATTCAGCAGACCGCCTGCCCTCTGGGCCCTCACAAACAATGGAGACTCCAGGAATATTGTTCTGCCTAGGCTGAATCTAACGCTCTAAATTTAGCCCATCTGATGCGTCCTCTGCTTCCTGCCCCTGCTGCCCTCCTTTCAAGGCGATGAGGTCACCCCAGAACCTCCTACCCAGCAGCCAGACCCCAGGGGGTTTCCAGGTCCAGGGCTGTGATCTTGCTCTTGCTCTTGGGGAATGAGATGCCAGGGGACCAGAGGTCATAAGCTCTCCTTCTCTCCCTCCCTCCCTCCCCTTCCTCTCCTCCTCCTGTCCTGCCCAGCCCCTCAGGCTGCCTGAACCACCACCCAGAGCTACGGGAGTCCATGGAGGGAGGGAGCAGTGGGCACCAGGGAAGAGGCTCACATTAATAAACCAGAGGCCTGGATGTGTTGAAAGAAACACAGAGCTTCATCATCATCCATTCAAAAAAGATGTCTTGAAGAGCTTCCCTGGCAAGGCAGTGCTTTAAGACCCTGAGATCCCAATGCAGGAGGGGCGGGTTCGATCCCTGATCCGGGAACTGAGGTGTTCCCACATGCCGTGGGGCATGGCTAGAAAACGAAAAAAAAAACAAAGACACATTGAGTGGGCTGAGCCCAGTGTGGGAAAGATAACCCTGCCTGCCTAGAGGAGACAGATCAGAGGAAGAAAAACAATCAGCATAGTAAACAGCAAAGGACCAAGATCCTCTCCGTCGTGACATGTGTAAAGAAGGCAAGAAATCAAAGACACGTGAGCGGAGGGCCCTGGTTCAGAGAAGAGGGGTCAGGGAAGGCCTCTCTAGAGGCGACATCTGAGCTGAGTCTTGGATGACCACAGAGAACTATTCCAAGATCTGGGTGGGGCCGAGCCCGCCAGGCCAGAGGAAAGGCAAGGGCAGCAGGCGACCTGCAAAGAAGAAACTGTCAGGCTGGGGACGTCAGGAGGCCAGGAAACGATCCCAGGAGGGGCAGGGGTGAGCAGGTGTGGGATCGGGAGGCAGCAGGGGCCAGGTGGGGAAGAAAGGAAGTAACATTCCCCTCCTCTGGGCTTCCCTGGTGGTCCAGTGGGTGAGGACACCGCCTTGCAGGGCAAGGGGCGCCAGTTCAATCCCTGGCCTGGGAGGATCCCACGTGCCGCGGAGCGGCTGGACCCATGTGTCCAATTGCCGAGCCGGGGCTCTGGAGCGCATGCGCCCAGAGCCGGCGCTCTGCGACAACGGAGGCCACTGCGATGGGAGGCCCACGCGGGCCAAAGAACAAAGATGGATGAAGGATGGACGGGTGAAGGACCAATAGGATCGGCCCCCCCCCCGCCACCCCCCCAAATAAATAAATAAATAAATGTTTAAAACAAACAAAAAAAACCATTCCCCTCCTCCCCCACCCCCGGTGATGAGCAGGGGGGTCACATGCCTGACTCAAAGATTTAGGAGAATCTGTTGGCTGCTGGGGAGAGATGGGACAGCAGAGAGATCGAGGAGGATGCGGAAGCCCTAGCATCTCGGCATAATCAAAGCTGTTTGCTAGAGGATACCTTCAAGATTTACCTGCTCCGGTCCTCTCATAGGTCTCTGAGGCCCAGAGAAGGTATGTGTCTTGCTCAAGGTCACACAGCAAGCCAGTGCTCTGCCTGGAAGAACTTTAATAGGAGGTAGTATGAGGCAGTGTGCCACCCGAAAAGAGCGTCCTATCTGAGACATTGCCCTGAGCTCGGCTCTCCCAGTCTTGTAGGGTGAGCCATGGGCCCTGCCCAGGATTCCGTGGGGGAAGAGGTGAGAACACTGGAGATGCACGATCCCCGAAGGATGGTCAGGCCCCTCCCACCACAACCCTCTCCTCTCCCAGAAGCCCCCACGCTCCTGCTTGGCCAAGAATCCGGGGCTGGCAGGGAGTTGGGGGGGCCTCTGGAATGTCGCTTTCTGGTGCCAGCAGCAGCGTGCCAACCTCAGTGGCGGCCGTGGGGGCGGACCGGGCATCACCGGATCTTGTCTGGAATGGGGAGCTGTCAGCCGGGAGCCAGGAGCGGGCTGGGCCTGCCTGCCGCTTCCCAGGTGGGGCCCAGCCCGCGCGGGAGCTGCTCCCCCGGCTTCTGTGAACTGCTGACCTGCGGTCTTTACTCACCATCTCTCCACCAGTGAGCAAGCCGGTTCCCTAGCAACAGTGCCCCTTTCCACTTTCACCTCTAAGCCCACATCTTCGGCACCTCTGGTTTTACTCGGGAGCCCTGCTGGGGGGTGAGGAGAGGCCACGCTCTGTGAGATTCCTATTAGCCCAGGAGTAAGGAAAAGAGCTTTGGACGAAAGCTGATCCAGGCTCAAATCCCATCTTGCCGGTGATGGACTCTCTGCGCCTCAGTTTCCTCGTCTGCAAAATGGAGATGATCTCCCTCCAAGGACTTGGCGTGAGAATGTAATAAGGTAACCCCACCCCCACCCCCGGACCCTGGCACCCTCCAGGGCCCCTTGTCCGTGGGTTCCTCCCTCGTCTCCCCGCTCCTGCTCAGTTTCTCTGTCCTCGCATCCCCTGGCCACCGTGGGGAACTAGGAAGCTTCCTCGCTGGGCCGGGACCAGAGACCAGGAGCCCTAGAGAAATGGAGCAGTGGGGGGCAGTGCAGTTCTTGGTTCGGATCCTGCCTCAGGGGTCAGACCGACCTCGCTTGGGCCCTGGCTCCTCCCCTGACCAGCTCTGTGACCTCGACCAAGTGACTAAACCCCCCTGAGCCCCGATTTCCTCACTTATCAATGGCAATAATCATAGGGCCTTCCCCACCAAGGTCGTTAGGACAGAGTTATCAAGGTTATCAGCCGGTAGGGGAAAGAGGGTCTTGGGGAATCTCGGGTACCCCAGGGGTCTCGGGTTCCTGGAGGTCTCTGGTGGAGGTGAGAGACAGACTTGAATGGCTGGAGTGAGGAGAGGGGAGCCAGCACCCAGACACCCGCCCTCCGGGGTCGTTTGTGGCGGGAGAAGCTGAGGGGCCAGAGCTTCTCCGGGACCCCCCACGCTCCTAGATCTGCCGCTGGTGGAGTGGCTAAGGCCTCCTTTTCCAGCCAGACGCCCTTCAGGCCTAGGCCAGGGCTGCCCCCTCTCCTCTCTGCCAGGAGGACCCAGGCCAAGATGCCTTTATTTTTAAACCCACAAACAATGCCTGGCCAGGCACGGCCTCCTGCCGAGGACAGAGAACGAGGATGGGCTGGAAGCCACACTTCCTGGGCCGGCACTCCTCTCCCCCAGACAGGTGCCAAGAGGACACGGCCCTCCCACCGACAGGGACTGGGAGGCTGCTCGGGTTCCTGTCGCCCCTGGCCCTGACCCTGCTCTCCCTCGGGGATCCGGATTCCAGAGTCCTCCGAGTCCCTCTTCCCCCGGCTGGGATGAGCCGCCCCACCCGACCGGCCTGGATGAGGCACACCTGCTGTGCTTGGGTGCCCGCAGGGGCCGGTGCCTAGAATAACTGTGGGTCCCCGGACATCTGACTCCTCCCAGGGCACTGGCTCAGATCCCCGCTCCACCCCAGGGCCCCCCCGCGTCCTCAGAAAGGCTCCCTTCGAGCCTAGAGCCCTGGATCCACTGCGGCCCCCTCACCCCTCCCTCTGCTCGCAGCTCTCCAGAAAATTCCCAAGTCTGTTTGGCAGGAGGATGGTGACCTGGGCAGTGACTGGCGGTAATGCCCCTGGAGGGCGGGGCAGGACCAGTGGACCTGAAGTCAGGGACGAGAGGTCGAGCCCTGGTCATGCCAGACCGACCTCGCTTGGGCCCTGGCTCCTCCCCTGACCAGCTCTGTGACCTCGACCAAGTGACTAAACCCCCCTGAGCCCCGATTTCCTCACTTATCAATGGCAATAATCATAGGGCCTTCCCCACCAAGGTCGTTAGGACAGAGTTATCAAGGTTATCAGCCGGTAGGGGAAAGAGGGTCTTGGGGAATCTCGGGTACCCCAGGGGTCTCGGGTTCCTGGAGGTCTCTGGTGGAGGTGAGAGACAGACTTGAATGGCTGGAGTGAGGAGAGGGGAGCCAGCACCCAGACACCCGCCCTCCGGGGTCGTTTGTGGCGGGAGAAGCTGAGGGGCCAGAGCTTCTCCGGGACCCCCCACGCTCCTAGATCTGCCGCTGGTGGAGTGGCTAAGGCCTCCTTTTCCAGCCAGACGCCCTTCAGGCCTAGGCCAGGGCTGCCCCCTCTCCTCTCTGCCAGGAGGACCCAGGCCAAGATGCCTTTCTTTTTAAACCCACAAACAATGCCTGGCCAGGCACGGCCTCCTGCCGAGGACAGAGAGCGAGGATGGGCTGGAAGCCACACTTCCTGGGCCGGCACTCCTCTCCCCCAGACAGGTGCCAAGAGGACACGGCCCTCCCACCGACAGGGACTGGGAGGCTGCTCGGGTTCCTGTCGCCCCTGGCCCTGACCCTGCTCTCCCTCGGGGATCCGGATTCCAGAGTCCTCCGAGTCCCTCTTCCCCCGGCTGGGATGAGCCGCCCCACCCGACCGGCCTGGATGAGGCACACCTGCTGTGCTTGGGTGCCCGCAGGGGCCGGTGCCTAGAATAACTGTGGGTCCCCGGACATCTGACTCCTCCCAGGGCACTGGCTCAGATCCCCGCTCCACCCCAGGGCCCCCCCGCGTCCTCAGAAAGGCTCCCTTCGAGCCTAGAGCCCTGGATCCACTGCGGCCCCCTCACCCCTCCCTCTGCTCGCAGCTCTCCAGAAAATTCCCAAGTCTGTTTGGCAGGAGGATGGTGACCTGGGCAGTGACTGGCGGTAATGCCCCTGGAGGGCGGGGCAGGACCAGTGGACCTGAAGTCAGGGACGAGGGGTCGAGCCCTGGTCATGCCATCAAGCCCCAGGTGACACTGAGTTAGACCCAGAGCCGTCTCTCCCCCTCCATTTCCTCTCCTGCAAAACAAGGACACTTGCCTGACCCTCCTCTCATCTTGGGCGGGAGACGGAGGTGAACTCTGAGGTGCTGCTCGCGTGTGGGATGCAGGGCCTCTGGATGGGCGGGAGCCACTGGGAACAGGTCACGGGTCTCTGTCACAAGCCACAGTCACCAAGGCCCAGAGCCGGACAGCCTGCCTCCTGATCCCCGCTCTCTGTGGCCGGGCCCCGACTTTAGGTGGGGCGACCACCCGCTCGGCACCTCTGAGCCCCCATCTGTCACACGCAGTCATGACAGTACACGCCTCAAAGGGCTGTCGGGAAGACGGAGATACAAATATAAAGAGGAAGCGTTTAATTCGTAGCAGCTCTTACCACGTGTGGGGCGGTGCTGAGCGGACACGTGTGCACGCGTGTCTGGTGTGTCCACCTGTCTCCTCGCACTGACATCTCCTAGGGGACCCCCCTGCAAAACCCTGGCCCCACTCCCGGCCCCTGGGGAACAGCCTCAAAGGGAGGGGTCTGGGAGAGGGTCCTGGAGCAGGGACAGGTCACTGAAGTCCTCCACGCAGGCTGTCTGTCTGCCAGGCTGCTTGGACACACCTCGCGGCAGCATTGCCTGGTGTCGTCGCTGGAGCTGCTCTGTCTGCCTTCTGCCTGTTCAATGAGTGTGTGCGGCTCAGTCGCGACTGACTCTTTGCCACCCTTTGGACAGTAGCCCGCCAGGCTCCTCTGTCCATGGGACTTCTTTTTTTTTTTTTAATGCTTTTTTTTTTGACGGGGGTGCAGGTTGTGGAGGGAGGGGGACAGGTGGGCCACTTCTATTGGCCTTTCGTTTCTCTATGTTCATCCGTCTTTGTTCTTTGGCCCGTGTGGGCCTCCCATCACGGTGGCCTCTGTTGCTGCAGAGCGCCGGCTCTGGGCGCATGCGCTCCAGAGCTCCGGCTCAGTAATTGGACACATCAGTCCAGCCGCTCCGCGGCACGTGGGATCCTCCCAGGCCAGGGATCGAGCCGGCGCCCCTGGCACTGCAAGGCGGTGTCCTTACCCACTGGACCACCAGGGAAGCCCTCCGTGGGACTTCTGAGGCAAGAATATTGGAGTGGGTTGACATGCCCTCCTCCAGGGGATCTTCCTGATCCAGGGATTGAACCCGCGTCTCTTGCGGCTCCTGCATCGCAAGCAGACTCTTTCACCGCTGAGCCACCAGGGAAGACCGAGGTTTTCGTCTGTTTCATCGGCTGCCTCAGTGCCTAGACCAGTGCCCGGCACACAGTAGGTGCTCGACAAGCACGGCGACGGTTGGTTTTGTTGGCCTCGGCTCTATCGAGCTGCCGGGCACACACAAAGGAAGCTGCCAGTTGTCAAACTCAGTGCTGTAACCACCCCCTCCCTCAGGACAGAGAACACGTCCTCAGCCTAAAGGGTCCTGCAGCCTCCCCGCAGTGGGTCTCCCCCTGGCCCCGGGCCACCGCTGGACTGCCTTCTCATCCAATAAGGTTGCTCTTTCCAGACACGCGTGACGTGATCACGCCTGTCCTGGCAGAGAGGACTCCGGCTGTTGCGTGGGTCCTGGCGAGGAGGGTTGAGGGGGGCAGAGGGACCCGGCAGGACCAAGGGGATGGCAGCGAGCCTGGTCCAGGAAAGGTGGGGGCTTGGGAGGTGCTCTCGGGGCCAGGGGGCTCCGGCTCCGGTGGCCAAGGCAAGGCTTCCTGCTGGAGCGGCTGGCCGGAGGCTGAGGGGGCCGTCATGAAGCAGGAACGCGGAGGGTGTTGCTGGCTTGCCGGGGAGGGAGATGCACTCACGGGCACCTGCGTACGTGGGTGTGCACGTAAGCACAAGCACACCTGAGCACACACAAGGAGGAGGGCCGCCCAGGCAGATGGCACTGCATGAGCAGCCGCGGAGAGGCACAGCCACTCCAAGCCGGGCTGTTTCCGCCTTCTCTGGGGAGGGGTGCTTCTTTCCAGGCTGCGTGGAGCGGAGCCAGTATGGCCGCTGAGAAGTGGGGAGGGGAAGCTGCTGGTCACTGAGCCCAGCCGGGTGAGAGGCCAGGCTCGTGCGTGCAAGGGATCCCAGCGTTAAGACGCAGCCGGTATCCACTCCCTCTACCTAACAGATGAGGATGCAGAGGCGTGAAGAGGCTGGGCGATTCGGTCTTGTTACGTAACAGCACTCGAGTACGGCTTCTTCCATCTGTGACAGATATGACATGTTCTCCAGCATGCCCTTGACCGTCTCCCCAGGGAGACACATCCTCCCGTGCTCCCTCTCCTCCAATCTGGAGACACTTGGAGTTTTCAGAAGCAAAGCTTAGTGGTTTCTGAGCGAGGTCAGAAAATGCAATCACGCTTCTATTTGGTTCTCCTGGGACGGTCGCCGCTGGAGCTTTGAGCCACCATGCTGAAAGGAAGCCCAATCAGCCTACATAGGCCCAGTGGAAGGGCCCAGAGTGGACCGGAGAAGGAGCAGGATGCCCAGCGAGCACACTGCAGCCACTGGCGGCCCCTGCATGATGGACCCCGAGCCAGACCACACGGCCAAGCCCTTTCAGATTCATGACCCGTAGAAACTATGAGAAACGTAAGATGATTCTTGTTGTTTTAAGCCACAAAGTGCCGGGGCGGGTTTGTTATGGAGCTAATTAAAACGCAACCCTCATGCTGATGTATGGTAGAAGTGAAACTAATATTGTAAAGCAATTATCCTTCAATTAAAAAAAAATAAACACAACCCATCGCAAATCTTGTTGGACAGATCTTCAAAATAGTCCAGAATCCAACTGCTTCTCACCCTCCACCCGAACTGGGCCCCGTCGCCTCTGCCGGGACCACTCAGCTGCCTCCCGCTCTGGTCTCCCTGCTCCTGCCCGCAAGCCTGCCGGCTGTCCTCTGCGCAGCAGCCACAGTGAACCCGTGGCACCAAGACAGCCCCGCTCAGAGCCCTCCCGCGGCTCCCGGCTCCCCGAGTCCTGACGGCGACCCACAGGCCCTGCGTGACCTGCACCCCCGCCTCTCTGGCCCCAGCCCCCCCAGGCCCTCCTTCGTTCCACTCCAGCTGTTTCCCCAAGCTCATCAGAGCCACGGCCCCTGCAACTCCTCCTGCCTGGGATTGCTTTTCCTCTTGATGTCTGCCTGCCTCACTCCCTCACCCCTCCAGCTCGCAGCCCCAATACCATCTCGTCAGTGAGGCCCCTCCACCACCCTGCCCCCCAGCTCCACATGGTCTCCTTCTTGACTTTCCTGCCTTGAATTTCTACCTCCTAATGAGGATGGTAAATTCTGTCTCAATTTTTGTGGTGTGCTTTCATTATCAAAAGAGCTCCGTGCCAAGGGCAACCTTGTTTTTTTGTTGTTATTTTCGGTTTTATTTTTATTTCTGGCTGCGCTGGGTCTTCATTGCTGGGCTCAGACTTTCTCTAGTTGCGGCCAATGGAGACTGCTCTTCCTTGCAGTGTTCAGGCTTCTCCTTAAGGTGGCTTCACTTGCATGTGGGCTTTGTAGCTGTGGCCCCCGGGCTTAGTTGCTCCAGGGCATGTGAAATCTTCCCAGACCAGGGATCGAACCAGTGTCGCTTGCATTGGTAGGTGGATTTTTTTTTTTTTAAAGATTTATGTATTTATTTTGGGCAGGGGTCGGGTTGGGGAGGGGGGGAGAGGGTGGGCCACTTCCATTGGTCCTTCATTTCTCTATTTTCGTCCGTCTTCGTTCTTTGGCTCCTGTGGGCCTCCCATCGCAGTGGCGTCTGTCGTTGCAGAGCGCCGGCTCTGGGCGCATGCGCCCCAGAGCTCCGGCTCGGTGATTGGACACGTCAGTCCAGCCGCTCCATGGCACGTGGGATCTTCCCAGGCCAGGGATCGAACCGGCGCCCCTTGCACTGCAAGGCGGTGTCCTTACCCACTGGACCACCAGGGGAAGCCCGGTAGGTGGATTCTTAACCCCTTGACCACTTAGGAAGCCCATGAGCAGTTACGTTTTACTGCTTTGTCCTCGGTGCCTAGTGCAGGACGTGGCACGGAGAGTTATCTATTGAATGAACAAAGAATGGATAAATGAATAAATGATTGAATGAATGAATGACTCCAGAATCCTTCCACGCAAGTGAAACCCCTGGCAGTTAAGAAGATCAGTTCCAGCATCCCTCAGCTGCCTGGCCCCATCCGAGACACCATTCCTATTTCTTTTTTTAAAACTTATTTTATATTGGAGTGTAGTTGATTAACTATGTGTTAGCTTCAGGTATACAGCAAAGTAATTCAGTTGTAGATATATATGTATCTATTCTTTTTCAAATTCTTTTTGCATTTAGGTTGTTACATAATATTGAGCAGAGTTCCCTATACTATGCAGTAGGTCCCTGTTGGTTAGACATTTTATTTTTTCATAAATTAATTTATTTTTATTGGCATATACTTGCCTTACAATGTTGTGTTACTTTCTGCTGTACAATGAGGTGAATCCGCCATATATGTACATATATGCCCTCCCTCTTGGACCTCTCTCCCACCCCTACATCCATTTTAAATATAGCATTGTGTACACGGCAATCCCAAACCCCACAAGAATCCCTCCCCTCTACCCTTCCCTTACTAATAACCATAAACTTGTTATCTAAGTCTGCAAGTCTGTTTTGTAGATAAGTTCATTTGTGTCCTTTTTAAGCTTCTGCATCTAAGAGATAGCACCTATTTCATGTTCTTAGTCATATTTTCCTTAAAGATGCCAAGAATGATTCAGCTTCAGGCCCCCACCAATCTAGCACTGGCCCTACCATGCATGGCCTTTTCAGAATTAAATGAGTTAGTGCCCCTGGGATGTGCCTGGCACATAGTGAACGCCCCGTGCCACGTTGTTGAGGGTCCACTGCATGTCAAGCCCTGTGCTTGCAGCTGGGAATTCAGTGATGAACAGAAAAGACCAAGGTCCTGTCCTTGTGGCACTTATGTCCTGAGAGGAAGAGCAAACAGCGAACAAGTGAGCGCGTGGGTGACTCAGGGGCAGCCAGCGATGTGACGAGAACGGACCATCGAGCGGTGCTGCGTGGGGAAGGGAGGGGGCAGCGCAGGGCAGAGGGGTTGAGCAGGTGGTATTTAAGCGGTGAACAAATAAAAGAAGGGAGTCATTGCAGGCAGCGGGTGCAAAGGCCCTGAGGCAGGAAGAGCTGGGGGCACTGGAGACGCAGCAGCAAGGCAGTGGGAAGTGCGTGATTGGGAAGCAGTGGCTGGAGATGCCGGGCAGAGGAGCCCCCAGGGCTGGGTCCACTTCCCTCTCCCATTCCTGCCTCTGACGGAGAAGCACTTGCAGAACTTCCCACCTCCCCCCGCCGGGCCTGAGCCAGGGTGCTGCTCTGCCACCGCCCCTCCTGCCTTGTGACCTCAGCCGCAGCCCAGCCCCCAGCCCCCACTTCTGCTTCCAGTTATGACCCGGGAAGGCAGGAACCTCATGCTTTCCTAAACTGCGTCTCTCTTCCCTCTTTCCCTCTCGGACTACCGGAGAGGACAGTGGTGGACAGTGGACGGTGGGCGGAGCAGCTGGCGGACCCCCGACCAGTGGCTGACTGCCTTCCGACACCATCTGCCTTCCCACTCCTCCCCCACCCATGGCGCCCCCGTGGCGTCAGACCCTGGCAGTTCGCCTCCTTCCCTTTCAGCCCTCCCAGAAACCATGGGGGTTCCCCACATGCATCAGCTGTTTCTTGGGCCCAGAACACCCTTTCTTCTCTCCTCACTTCTCAGCTGTCACCTCCTCCTGGAAATCCCTGGGTTATGAGCAGAAGAGGGGCCTTGCTCATTGCTCTACCTTAGAGCCGGACTGAGGCACCAAGAAGGATCTTAGTGGATGGATGAATAAATGAATGCACAGGGAAGTTACCCGGGTCCGCCTGGTACATTATCCACTGACCTCGGTGCTGAGCCCTGTGCTGGCCGTGTTTGACAGACGGAGCCTCTTGAGTTCAAGTGCAAAGACCCTATCCCCCAAAGCCAAGGGTCTGGAGCAGGTCTGGGCTTTGCACATATTTGCTGTGTGACCTTGGGAAGCCGCTGACCTGTGCTGAGCATCTCCTCATGTGCCACAGCAGCAGCTGGAAGAGGCTACATGATCTTAAGGCATCACAGTCGTGAGTGTGGACTCAAGACAGGTGACCTGGGTTCCGGTCCTGTCCCTGTGCCAGTGCCAACTGTGCGAGTGAGTTCCTAACCCCTCTGATTCTCTGACTCCCCGTCTGCAAGTGCTGAAGAGTTTCAGGGCCTGTCCCACAGAAGGGGTCTGAGGATTCACAGCGGAGCCGCCTGTGGAAAGTACTGGGCATGCGTGAACCGTCAGGCTAATTAGATCATCCTCAGGTCCGAGGCCCCTTGATCTGCGCCTACAGGATGGGACAGGGCTGTGGGACACGTCTGCTGCGGATCAGGCTGGAAATGCCCAGGACTGAGGTCCTGAGGCCCCTCGTGGCTTCACGGATGGGGTGACGTGCACCTCCGCTGGGAACTGGTGCACACCACTCGCATGTTTGGGCTGTGCCTACGCAGAGTGTTCTTTTTCGTGTACCCTCTGTCGGCGCTAAAGCAGCCCCTGCCCGTCCCCCAACTGCGGGACCCTGGAGGGTCAGACACGACAGCAGGCCCGGAGGGAAACCGAGGGCAATCCCGCCCCACTGTCGGAGCTTCCAGAGAGCTGCCGGGGCACGCCCCCCACACCATCCACCCACCCCCGCACTCCCCCGGGAAACGGGACCAGAAATGAGGTCACAGGCCACCCACGGAGGTTCCGGGATTCCAACCACGAAGAGGCTGACTCAGGGCCCCAGGGGCTGGGGTGAGATGGCCTCACATGAACAGAGGTTCAGACTTCTCAGCTGTCACCTCCTCCTGAAATCCCTGGGTTATGAGCAGAAGAGGGCCTTGCTCATTGCTCTACCTTAGAGCCGGACTGAGGCACCAAGAAGGATCTTAGTGGATGGATGAATAAATGAATGCACAGGGAAGTTACCCGGGTCCGCCTGGTACATTATCCACTGACCTCGGTGCTGAGCCCTGTGCTGGCCGTGTTTGACAGACGGAGCCTCTTGAGTTCAAGTGCAAAGACCCTATCCCCCAAAGCCAAGGGTCTGGAGCAGGTCTGGGCTTTGCACATATTTGCTGTGTGACCTTGGGAAGCCGCTGACCTGTGCTGAGCATCTCCTCATGTGCCACAGCAGCAGCTGGAAGAGGCTACATGATCTTAAGGCATCACAGTCGTGAGTGTGGACTCAAGACAGGTGACCTGGGTTCCGGTCCTGTCCCTGTGCCAGTGCCAACTGTGCGAGTGAGTTCCTAACCCCTCTGATTCTCTGACTCCCCGTCTGCAAGTGCTGAAGAGTTTCAGGGCCTGTCCCACAGAAGGGGTCTGAGGATTCACAGCGGAGCCGCCTGTGGAAAGTACTGGGCATGCGTGAACCGTCAGGCTAATTAGATCATCCTCAGGTCCGAGGCCCCTTGATCTGCGCCTACAGGATGGGACAGGGCTGTGGGACACGTCTGCTGCGGATCAGGCTGGAAATGCCCAGGACTGAGGTCCTGAGGCCCCTCGTGGCTTCACGGATGGGGTGACGTGCACCTCCGCTGGGAACTGGTGCACACCACTCGCATGTTTGGGCTGTGCCTACGCAGAGTGTTCTTTTTCGTGTACCCTCTGTCGGCGCTAAAGCAGCCCCTGCCCGTCCCCCAGCTGCGGGACCCTGGAGGGTCAGACACGACAGCAGGCCCGGAGGGAAACCGAGGGCAATCCCGCCCCACTGTCGGAGCTTCCAGAGAGCTGCCGGGGCACGCCCCCCACACCATCCACCCACCCCCGCACTCCCCCGGGAAACGGGACCAGAAATGAGGTCACAGGCCACCCACGGGAGGTTCCGGGGATTCCAACCACGAAGAGGCTGACTCTCAGAGTCCTGTGTCCCTGCCCCCAGGGGCTGGGGTGAGATGGCCTCACATGAACAGAGGTTCAGAGTCTTAGTGACCCCTGTGTCCATAGCCTGTGGAGAAGGGGCCGCTGAGGCTAGGAAGGCGGAGCGACTCTCTCAAGGCCACACGGGAGCAGGAGAAGAGCTGGGACAAGAACCCAGGACGCGAAGCCCCCTGGCCTGCTTCTCCTCCACCCCGTGATGTGTTTCTGGAAATCATCCCCG
Organism: Tragulus kanchil; assembly: GCA_022376925.1. Classification (NCBI taxonomy): domain Eukaryota; kingdom Metazoa; phylum Chordata; class Mammalia; order Artiodactyla; family Tragulidae; genus Tragulus; species Tragulus kanchil. The sequence continues at coordinate 179,025,881 of JAIOJX010000004.1, read as the reverse complement.
TTCAGCTTTCCAAAATGAGTCAGGGACATCTGTACCTTGGGGGCCAAAAATACTCCCAAGGACTCCAAACAAAGACATCTTCCCGAGGTGGCTGAAAACAGAACCGACCTTCCCAGAAACTGCTATGAATGATACCATGGCACTTGTTCTGTCGGCGTTCCGGAAGGCCTGAGAACATTCTCGTCCTGTTCTTGCTACCGAAAAGCGAGGTCCAGGCTGCATTTGACAGGGGGCATCACTGAAGCCCAAAGGGGTGGAGTGATTTGCCCAGGGTCACTCATACAGCCCTGGTTCTGGTTCTGAACTTGGGTGGTCAGTCCCAAGCCCCCCACCTTCTCTGATTCCCTGGAGGAGAGCTTAACCTTCCCTCTCAAGAGACCTGAGCAGACTTTGGCCTGCATCGACTCCCACTTCCCAGTTGCATTCTTTTTCATTTTTAATGAAGCAACAATACATGTTCACTTATGAAAATCTGAAAAATGCAGAAAAGTCAAAATAAGGAAGAAAAATCACCACCCACAGCCCCACCACCCAGGACAATCATTGTTAAGGTTTGATGTATTTCCTTCCATAGTTTTTTGTTGGAAACCTTTTTTTAAATCCGGCTGAGATCATGCTGTGTATTAGAAGAAAAAACCAAAACGGTGGTATCCTGCCTTTCGGACTTACCATTATATCACGGCATGTTTCTGATTATTTCACTCCCTGTCACGCCGTTTCTTTTTCCTCTTCTCTGAACCTCATTTTTTATTGGCTGCCTAATATTTTGTCAAGTGGAAGTTCCATAGTTTATTTAGCCGTTCCCTTTTGTGGGACATCTCAGTTATTTCCAGTTTTTCGATGTTATAAATACTGTATTTGGGTAGCGTTCTGTACATAAAGCCCTTCCGTTTTGGGTAGCAGTGAATCATGGTCAGTGTGAGGGCGGGGAGATGGCCTCACATGAACAGAGGTTCAGAGTCTTAGTGACCCCTGTGTCCATAGCCTGTGGAGAAGGGGCCGCTGAGGCTAGGAAGGCGGAGCGACTCTCTCAAGGCCACACGGGAGCAGGAGAAGAGCTGGGACAAGAACCCAGGACGCGAAGCCCCCTGGCCTGCTTCTCCTCCACCCCGTGATGTGTTTCTGGAAATCATCCCCATTCAGCTTTCCAAAATGAGTCAGGGACATCTGTACCTTGGGGGCCAAAAATACTCCCAAGGACTCCAAACAAAGACATCTTCCCGAGGTGGCTGAAAACAGAACCGACCTTCCCAGAAACTGCTATGAATGATACCATGGCACTTGTTCTGTCGGCGTTCCGGAAGGCCTGAGAACATTCTCGTCCTGTTCTTGCTACCGAAAAGCGAGGTCCAGGCTGCATTTGACAGGGGGCATCACTGAAGCCCAAAGGGGTGGAGTGATTTGCCCAGGGTCACTCATACAGCCCTGGTTCTGGTTCTGAACTTGGGTGGTCAGTCCCAAGCCCCCCACCTTCTCTGATTCCCTGGAGGAGAGCTTAACCTTCCCTCTCAAGAGACCTGAGCAGACTTTGGCCTGCATCGACTCCCACTTCCCAGTTGCATTCTTTTTCATTTTTAATGAAGCAACAATACATGTTCACTTATGAAAATCTGAAAAATGCAGAAAAGTCAAAATAAGGAAGAAAAATCACCACCCACAGCCCCACCACCCAGGACAATCATTGTTAAGGTTTGATGTATTTCCTTCCATAGTTTTTTGTTGGAAACCTTTTTTTAAATCCGGCTGAGATCATGCTGTGTATTAGAAGAAAAAACCAAAACGGTGGTATCCTGCCTTTCGGACTTACCATTATATCACGGCATGTTTCTGATTATTTCACTCCCTGTCACGCCGTTTCTTTTTCCTCTTCTCTGAACCTCATTTTTTATTGGCTGCCTAATATTTTGTCAAGTGGAAGTTCCATAGTTTATTTAGCCGTTCCCTTTTGTGGGACATCTCAGTTATTTCCAGTTTTTCGATGTTATAAATACTGTATTTGGGTAGCGTTCTGTACATAAAGCTTCCCTTGTTCCGTATTTGGGGATATCTCCTTGGCGAGAATGGAATCATGGGTCAGTGAGTCATCTAGGCTGCTGGTACACTTGGTCAAATGGCTTTCCAAAGGCCTGAGCCGCGCCCATTCCACAGATGAGCAAAGAGAGGCCCCAAGAGGTGATGTGAACAGTCCACCGTCACTCAGCCGGTCAGCTGTGCCCTCGATCCTTCCTTACTACCTCACTTCCCTCTACCATCCGGCGTTTCTCTAATCATTCACTCATGCATTCGTTCAACAAAGGAGGTGCACCTACGATATGTCAGAAACAGGTTTAAGTTCTGGAGATCCTGCCGTGGACTAAACAGACAAAACCCCTCAGATGTCCTCAAGACATTTCCGTCCCAAAGCCAGGGAGAGAACAGGAAGACCCGCCTCTATGCAAATGAGAAACGGTGCTCATTTGCATGTCAGAATCCAAGCGGAGCTGAGGAGGCCAAGGGTGACATCTGGCAGCCCCGAGGACAGGATCCAGCCCAGTTTTCCTTGACCCCAAATGTTTTCTAAAATGTGGCCTTCCCTTAAAAATTGGGAGAGTTCTTGGATTTCTGGCATCTCCTGCATACTCTGCAGAGGTGGCCACGCTGGGCCAGGTTCCCAGATGGTCCCCGGGGACCGGCGGCAGCCCAAACCGCACCCCAGCCACCTCGGCCCACAGTATGCTGAGCTCTTTGGTTGTGCTTCCAGCACGAGTTCGGTCCTCAGGCCTTCCGTGAGGGGAGCTGGGCTGGAGGGACTGAGTGAAAAGAACGATAACAACCGTAACACTGAGACAGCAACAAGGGGCCAAGTCTCAGGGCAGAAGATGCAGCCGCAAGGGAGAGGCAGGGTCTGAATGGGCTAGTCCAGGCCCTCGACCACATCTGGCTGACAGCCTAGTGCAGAAGCTGCCAGGTGCTGGAAGGACCCCCAGGGGAACAGACAGCCCTGCCTCGGCTTGAGGGAGTTCCGGGGGTGTGGAATCTCAGGTGAGCGAGAGTGAGCATTAAGCAGGCAAAGGAAAGGGGAGAGGGCAGTCAGGGCTGCGGGAACCTCAGGTTCAGAGGAAAAGGAAACCTCCCACCTGCCTCGTCAGTTCCCCTCCCAGGCCCGCTGCGCTGCTGCTTGGCTGGGGATCCACCTGCTGGTGCACGAGACATGGGTGCGATCCCTGACCTAGGAAGATCCCAGCTGCCACGGGGTAACTAAGCCCAAGCGCCACAGCTATGGAGCCTGTGCTCTAGAGTCTGGGAGCCTCAGCTACTGAAGCCCACACGCCCTGGGGCCTGGGCTCCTCCGCGAGAGAAGCCACCACAACGAGATGCCCTCGCACCGCAACTAGAGAGGAGCCCCTGCTCATCGCGGCTGGAGAAAACGTTCGCGCGGCAGACGGTGAAGACCCAGCACAATCAAAAAACAAAAATAACTGAATAACCATTAACTTTTAGACATTATTTCAAAAATAAAACAAACTGTAACAGAGTGCTTCGGTCCCAGTCACTGTGAGATTAACCAGAAAAGATGCAGCGCAGGCAGCCCAGTAAGTGCTGACGCCGTTGTGTGAATGAGCAGGGAGCGTGCACCCACGGGCCACGGGCTCACAGGCTGCCAGGCGCTTAGAGAGCCCCCTCTCTCCATTTTACAGCTAAGGAAACTGAGCTCAGAGAGGGAGGAGGCCGTGCCTTCAACACTAGCCTCTTCCCCACCTCCCTCAGCTGTAGCTGCCTGGAGTCCTGAGTCCACCTTCTAGAAAAGGTTTCTGATAAGAAGAGCTGCACAGACCCTAGGCCCTGCCCTTAAAGGGCCAGCGTATGTCTTCTGGCCTAGGCCCAGCGAGGGCCTGCTCCCGGCGCGTTCACTGCTCTGGAAAGGAACTCTTCCCCCCAGAGACCGCCTGCCCTGGCCATCGAGGAGGGGGTGGCTTCCTGGCCTGAACAATGGGCCGGGATGTCCCTCTCGGGCAGGCAGGGGTGTGGGGACATTTAACGAGGATGCCATTCCCATTCAGGGAGCACGGGAATGCAGAGAAGAGGGCAGGAAGGGGCTCTAGGCCCCGGCTGGAGGCAGCGGCCCCTTCGGTCAACACTCTCTAGCCTTGTCCTTGGGGCTTGGGCAGGGGGCTCTGTCTCAGTGGGCCTCAGTCTCCTCACCTGGAAAACCGAGAACAACAGCATCTCCTCCACAAGGTAGCAGTGAAATGAACCAAATCCTTTCTGTAAAGGTCTTACCACGGACCAGGCGGAGTCCGGGTTCACAGCCAAGGGGAAGCCAGGCAGTGAGGACAGCGGCGACACCACTCACTCAGCCGCCACCTGCCCAGGGGAGAATCCCACTCTGCCATCCCAGCTGTGCGACCTTGGACAAGTTACTTAACCTCTCTGTGCTGTAGGTGCCTCATTCGTAAAGTGGGAATACTAACAGTCCCTCTGCAGAGGCGTGTTGGTCTGCTAACTCAGTTTATACAGGTAAAGTGCTTCAAGAACAGTGCTGGGCCCTTCCGAAACGCTCATCACCGTGGCCGTCATCTTTACCTCCTTACCCTCTGCACAATCAAAAAACAAAAATAACTGAATAACCATTAACTTTTAGACATTATTTCAAAAATAAAACAAACTGTAACAGAGTGCTTCGCTCCCAGTCACTGTGAGATTAACCAGAAAAGATGCAGCGCGGGCAGCCCAATAAGTGCTGACGCCGTTGTGTGAATGAGCAGGGAGCGTGCACCCACGGGCCACGGGCTCACAGGCTGCCAGGCGCTTAGAGAGCCCCCTCTCTCCATTTTACAGCTAAGGAAACTGAGCTCAGAGAGGGAGGAGGCCGTGCCTTCAACACTAGCCTCTTCCCCACCTCCCTCAGCTGTAGCTGCCTGGAGTCCTGAGTCCACCTTCTAGAAAAGGTTTCTGATAAGAAGAGCTGCACAGACCCTAGGCCCTGCCCTTAAAGGGCCAGCGTATGTCTTCTGGCCTAGGCCCAGCGAGGGCCTGCTCCCGGCGCGTTCACTGCTCTGGAAAGGAACTCTTCCCCCCAGAGACCGCCTGCCCTGGCCATCGAGGAGGGGGTGGCTTCCTGGCCTGAACAATGGGCCGGGATGTCCCTCTCGGGCAGGCAGGGGTGTGGGGACATTTAACGAGGATGCCATTCCCATTCAGGGAGCACGGGATTGCAGAGAAGAGGGCAGGAAGGGGCTCTAGGCCCCGGCTGGAGGCAGCGGCCCCTTCGGTCAACACTCTCTAGCCTTGTCCTTGGGGCTTGGGCAGGGGGCTCTGTCTCAGTGGGCCTCAGTCTCCTCACCTGGAAAACCGAGAACAGCAACAGCATCTCCTCCACAAGGTAGCAGTGAAATGAACCAAATCCTTTCTGTACAGGTCTTACCACGGACCAGGCGGAGTCCGGGTTCACAGCCAAGGGGAAGCCAGGCAGTGAGGACAGCGGCGACACCACTCACTCAGCCGCCACCTGCCCAGGGGAGAATCCCACTCTGCCATCCCAGCTGTGCGACCTTGGACAAGTTACTTAACCTCTCTGTGCTGTAGGTGCCTCATTCGTAAAGTAGGAATACTAACAGTCCCTCTGCAGAGGCGTGTTGGTCAGCTCACTCAGTTTACACAGGTAAAGTGCTTCAAGAACAGTGCTGGGCCCTTCCGAAACGCTCATCACCGTGGCCGTCATCTTTACCTCCTTACCCTCTGCACCAGCTTCCTGTGGCCACTGGCACAAATGACCACTAACACGGTGACTTAGGACAACACAAATCTTTAGTCTCACAGTTTTGGAAGAAAAGCTATGACGAACCTAGACAGCGTATTAAAAGCAGAGACATCACCCTGCTGGCAAAGGTCTGTGAATTCGAAGCTATAGCAGTCATGTATGGATGTGAGAGCTGGACCGTAAAGGAGGCTGAGTGCCGCAGAACTGATGCCTTCAAACTGTGGTGCGGGAGAAGACTCTCGAGAGGCCCTTGGACTGGAAAGAGATCAAACCAGTCCATCGTAGAGGAGTCAACCGTGGATACTCATTGAAAGGATTGATGCGGGCGCTGAAGCTCCAATACGTTGGCCACCTGATGCGAAGAGCCAGCTCACTGGAAAAGGCCGATGCTGGGGAAGAGAGGGCGGGAGGAGGCGGCGGGAGCAGAGCTGGTTGAGATGGTTGGATGGCATCATCGATGAGATGGTTGGATGGCATCATCGACTCAACACACGAGAGTCTGAGTAAGCTCTGGGAGATGGTGAAGCACAGGGAAGCCTGGCGCGCGGCCGTCCACGCAGACTCGGCGACAACCGAGCGACGAAACAGAACTGAACGGAGATCGTACACCCCACGCCTCACCCATTGAACGTGGACAATCCCACGGGAGTTCCCTGACGGTGCAGTGATTAAGACTTGACTCTTCCACTGCAGGGGGCACGGGTTTGCTCTCTGATCAGGGAACTAACGATCCTGCAAGCTGCCCGGGATCAAAGTAAGTACATCAGTAAAATAAATAAAGTATACAATTCCATGACGTGGGGTTTATTACATTATTAATTTTCTAAAATCGCAGTTTTAAATTATTTTTCTAAGCCTGTTACCCCTAATCCCACTCTGATCCCAGCTGTGCGACCTGGGACAAGTTACTTAACCTCTCTGTGCTGTAGGTGCCTCATTCGTAAAGTGGGAATACTAACAGTCCCTCTGCAGAGGCGTGTTGGTCTGCTAACTCAGTTTATACAGGTAAAGTGCTTCAAGAACAGTGCTGGGCCCTTCCGAAACGCTCATCACCGTGGCCGTCATCTTTACCTCCTTACCCTCTGCACCAGCTTCCTGTGGCCACTGGCACAAATGACCACTAACACGGTGACTTAGGACAACACAAATCTTTAGTCTCACAGTTTTGGAAGAAAAGCTATGACGAACCTAGACAGCGTATTAAAAGCGGAGACATCACCCTGCTGGCAAAGGTCTGTGAATTCGAAGCTATAGCAGTCATGTATGGATGTGAGAGCTGGACCGTAAAGGAGGCTGAGTGCCGCAGAACTGATGCCTTCAAACTGTGGTGCGGGAGAAGACTCTCGAGAGGCCCTTGGACTGGAAAGAGATCAAACCAGTCCATCGTAGAGGAGTCAACCGTGGATACTCATTGAAAGGATTGATGCGGGCGCTGAAGCTCCAATATGTTGGCCACCTGATGCGAAGAGCCAGCTCACTGGAAAAGGCCGATGCTGGGGAAGAGAGGGCGGGAGGAGGCGGCGGGAGCAGAGCTGGTTGAGATGGTTGGATGGCATCATCGATGAGATGGTTGGATGGCATCATCGACTCAACACACGAGAGTCTGAGTAAGCTCTGGGAGATGGTGAAGCACAGGGAAGCCTGGCGCGCGGCCGTCCACGCAGACTCGGCGACAACCGAGCGACGAAACAGAACTGAACGGAGATCGTACACCCCACGCCTCACCCATTGAACGTGGACAATCCCACGGGAGTTCCCTGACGGTGCAGTGATTAGGACTTGACTCTTCCACTGCAGGGGGCACGGGTTTGCTCTCTGATCAGGGAACTAACGATCCTGCAAGCTGCCCGGGATCAAAGTAAGTACATCAGTAAAAATAAATAAAGTATACAATTCCATGACGTGGGGTTTATTACATTATTAATTTTCTAAAATCGCAGTTAAATATATCTAACCTAGCATCTGTCATTTTAGTCGCTTCAAAGTGTGCCGTTCAGCTTACCTCCCTTTGACGAGACCCTGGTGATTTCTCTGGGCCCTGCTGGATGATCCAGGCCGACTTCCCCTCTCACGATCACATCTGGAGCGTTCCTTTTGCTCCAAGGGGAAAATTCCAGGGCTTGAGGCTGGCCACCTTGAGGGGTGGGGGTGAGTCTGTTGCTCTGTCTGCCCCGCCTTCCTTGGAGCCCTTAGCCACCTCTTACCCGCAATGCCCTGTCCGCCCACTGGCCTTAGGCTCCGGAATCGAGGGTCTGGCCGTCCTTGCTCATTGCTGGGCCTCTAGTACCTGGAACAAGGCCTGAACAACCTGGATTGCCACATTTACCAGCACTCACAATGGCCTGAGCACAGGAAATGGCCGTTTTTGTCAAAAATGGTCAAATAGAAATTTCCATCCGGTCACCCTCGTCTGTGCTGGCGCCATGTGCAGCCACGGGCCCAGAGGCCTTACTTCCACCTCCGGATGAGCCATTCTCAGAGCCACTTAGATGATCAGGTGGTCCTCCCCGATGGCTGAGTGGGTAAAGAATCAGCTTGCAAGGCAGGAGACACAAAGAGACGCGGGTTTGACCCCTGAGTCAGGAAGATTCCCTGGAGAAGGAAACGGCAACCTGCTCCAGTATTCTTTTTTTTTTTTTAATTTTTTTTTTTGAGGTGGGTGGGGAGGGTGGGGTGGGAAGGGAGAGGAGTGGGCGGGCCACTTCTATTGGTCTTTCATTTATCCATTTTCATCCATCTTTGTTCTTTGGCCCGTGTGGGCCTCCCATCGCGGTGGCCTCTGTCGCTGCAGAGCACCGGCTGTGGGCGCATGCGCTCCAGAGCTCCGGCTCGGTGATTGGACACATCGGTCCAGCCGCTCCGCGGCACGTGGGATCTTCCCAGGCCAGGGATCGAACCGGCGCCCCTTGCACTGCAAGGCGGTGTCCTTACCCACTGGACCACCAGGGAAGCCCCTGCTCCAGTATTCTTGCCTGAAAAATCCCGTGGACAGAGGAGCCTGGCGGGCTACAGCCCAGACAGTCGCAAAGAGCTGGACACGACTGAGTGACGAAGCACGGAGCTGGTACTCCCCAGGCAGCTCTGTCCCCGGGCTCCTCACTCTATAGGCTGGAGCCACTGGGGCCTTCCAGGTTGCTAAAATCCTGAAATAAACCCAAATCCACCGGTAACCAGTGGCAGCTCCAGGTCTCCAAATGCCGCCCTGCACTGCCCAGACCCCCGCCTCCAGCCCCCAGGCTTTCCTCATGAGCTCGTGACTCACGGGTCTCCTCTGCCCCAGAAGGGGGTCCTTGGACCTGCTCTCCCTGGTCACCTGATTGTCCACTGCCTGGGCCCCACTGGGTGTGAACGCTTTTCAGCATCTCCCCGGCTCCGGTACATAGTCGTGGGCGCTGGGTGAGCATGAAACCCCTCACTGCCCCTCGCTCCCCACCCAGTGCTCGGTCTACTCGGCTTCACTTCCGCCCCCCTCCCCCCCCACAGCCTCAGTGCTGTCGGGGAGCTCCCCTCTTCCCATGAGATTGGTGGGTGTTAGGGGAGTGCAGAACAAGAGGGCTTTGAAGAAGTCCTATCTCTGGAGGAAGTGGAGGAGATAAGGCAGCTTCTCACTTTCCCAACCTGTCCCAGACCAGAGATAACCAAGGGAGTCGGGGTGCCCGGAGCCCCAGCAGCAGCGGGGCCACCCACCCGCCCTCTGGTCTCCCACAACCCCTCTATCACAGGCTTGGGGCTGAAACCTGAGTTGCCGCTCGGAAGAGCCCCCCCGACAGGCAGATGATAAGCCAGCCGGAGCTCCTGAGGAGGACGGGCGAATCTCCAGTGGCCCCTGGAAAATGACCCCTGGGTGCACCCCTCCTGGGGAGCCCACCCCGCCCCGCCTCACGCTCTCCAGAGCTGCCGTGAGACGCAGCCCTGCCAACACGTCCGATCCAGCCCTTCGGCTGACCAGCGAAGACGCTGAAACCAGAGAGGTTGGAAGGCGTGCCCAAGTCACACAGCATCCTGACAGTGGAGTAAAGGCGTAAACCCAGATCCCTCAGCTGCTGCAAGCTTTTCTTCAGCATGCCAGTCGTGGAGGCCAGGCCCACCGGTGGCTAAACGTCTGACGAAAGGGAAAGTCTCTTCCCCAGCCCTCCAGGCTCCTCGGTCCATGGGCTCCCCGGGTTGCCCGACCCCAAGGACTGACCTCCCCGGGCCCCCCCCTTTGGGGCCTTCCAGGTTGCTAAAATCCTGAAATAAACCCAAATCCACCGGTAACCAGTGGCAGCTCCAGGTCTCCAAATGCCGCCCTGCACTGCCCAGACCCCCGCCTCCAGCCCCCAGGCTTTCCTCATGAGCTCGTGACTCACGGGTCTCCTCTGCCCCAGAAGGGGGTCCTTGGACCTGCTCTCCCTGGTCACCTGATTGTCCACTGCCTGGGCCCCACTGGGTGTGAACGCTTTTCAGCATCTCCCCGGCTCCGGTACATAGTCGTGGGCGCTGGGTGAGCACGAAACCCCTCACTGCCCCTCGCTCCCCACCCAGTGCTCGGTCTACTCGGCTTCACTTCCGCCCCCCTCCCCCCCCACAGCCTCAGTGCTGTCGGGGAGCTCCCCTCTTCCCATGAGATTGGTGGGTGTTAGGGGAGTGCAGAACAAGAGGGCTTTGAAGAAGTCCTATCTCTGGAGGAAGTGGAGGAGATAAGGCAGCTTCTCACTTTCCCAACCTGTCCCAGACCAGAGATAACCAAGGGAGTCGGGGTGCCCGGAGCCCCAGCAGCAGCGGGGCCACCCACCCGCCCTCTGGTCTCCCACAACCCCTCTATCACAGGCTTGGGGCCGAAACCTGAGTTGCCGCTCGGAAGAGCCGCCCGAGACAGGCAGATGATAAGCCAGCCGGAGCTCCTGAGGAGGACGGGCGAGTCTTCAGTGGCCCCTGGAAAATGACCCCTGGGTGCACCCCTCCTGGGGAGCCCACCCCGCCCCGCCTCACGCTCTCCAGAGCTGCCGTGAGACGCAGCCCTGCCAACACGTCCGATCCAGCCCTTCGGCTGACCAGCGAAGACGCTGAAACCAGAGAGGTTGGAAGGCGTGCCCAAGTCACACAGCATCCTGACAGTGGAGTAAAGGCGTAAACCCAGATCCCTCAGCTGCTGCAAGCTTTTCTTCAGCATGCCAGTCGTGGAGGCCAGGCCCACCGGTGGCTAAACGTCTGACGAAAGGGAAAGTCTCTCAGTCCTTGCTGACTCTTTGCGACCCCAAGGACTGTAGCCCTCCAGGCTCCTCGGTCCATGGGATTCTCCGGGCAAGAGCACCGGAGTGGGTGGCCATGGCCTCCTCCGGGGGATCTTCCCAGCCCAGGGAGGGAAGCCAGGTCTCCCGCATGGCAGGCGGATTCTTTCCTGTCTGAACCACCAGGGAAGAGAATGTCTGAGAAATGAATGTACGCATGAATGAATGACTGGGTCAGTGAATGAGTCCATCTCTTCAGTTTCCTACTAGAGGAGGACCGCTCAGCCCAGTCTGCTCACCAGCCTGACCCCAGCTCTGCCCTCTTTCGAGCTTCCTGCCTCACCCCCACCCCTGAGGGGAAGCAGCAGGTGGACGGTGAGGGGGAGGCGCTCTCGCAGAGACAAACAGGCCACTTCCCTCAGACCCGCAGCCCAGGTGCTGCCTGCCTGCCTCTTCTCTGCAGCCCAGACCCTCGCGGCCTTTGGGCCCCAGGAGCGCAAGCTGGCCCAAGACCCAGTACAAATCTCACAACGTTTTTGATGAAGATTATATGAGATGCTACCATTTGAACAGACATGTCTCCAAGAACGTATAGGAATGAGCACATGAAAAGATCATGATTCTTGTTAAGGAAATGAACATTAAAACATCACTCCCGGGCTTCCCTGGTGGTCCAGTGGGTAGGGACACCGCCTTGCAGAGCAAGGGGCGCCGGTTCGAGCCCTGGCCTGGGAAGATCCCACGTGCCACGGAGCGGCTGGGCCGATGTGTCCAATCACCGAGCCAGAGCTCTGGGGCGCATGCGCCCAGAGCCGGTGCTCTGCGACGACAGAGGCCACCGCGATGGGAGGCCCACACGGGCCAAAGAACAAAGATGGATGAAAATAGACAAATGACAGACCAATAGAAGTAGCCCGCCTGCTCCCCTCCCTCCCCACCCCACCCCCCAAATAAATAAATAAATAAATAAATCTTTAAAAAAAATCACTCCTAAAAGCAAACTAAAAAATAATCAAGTAATTTTTAAAAATCGCTCCTACAAGGACAGTTATAATCCAAGGCAGACAGGAAAACAGTGCTGGTGAAGATGTAAAGAAGCTGAGATCCTCGTACATTCCTGGGGGGAGTGCAGAATGATTCGCTCACTTTGGAAACAGTCAAACAGAACCTCAAACTATTAAAGAGCTACCATGAGGCAGCAATGCCCCACCTCGGTATAGACCCAAGAGAAATGAAAACACACATCCACACAAAGACCTGTACAGGAGTGTTGGTAGCAGCCCTCTTCCTAATAGTCGAAAACTGAAAACAACCTAGATGTCCATTCACGAATGACTGGATAAACTGAAAGTTTATATCTACACAATGGAATATTAGTCAGCCATAAAAAAGAATGTAGTACTGGCACATGCGACAACATGAAGCCAAGTGAGAGAAGTCAATCACCAAAGACCACACATTGTATGATTCCATTTATATGAAGTGTCCAGAATAGGCAAGCCCACAGAGAGTAGCATGGAGGTTCTGGGGCTAAGCTAGGGGGTGCAGGGAGTGACTGCTTATGGGTATCGGTTTGTTTTATGGGGCAACCTACAACTAGATTATGGTGATGTCTGTACAACCATGTAAATGTACTAATAAACCATTAAACCTTCTTTTCCTTCTCCCTCCCTTCTCCCTGTCTCTTTCAGCAAGGGGACAGGGGAATGGAAGTGTCCTCCTTCACGTCAGGGACAGGAGACCTGGGTTTACACTTTAAATGGTGAACTTTGTGCTATATAAATTATACCTCAATCAAGCTATTTGAACAACTGAGATACTCAAGCTTGTCTGTGTAGCATCTGATTAGACTTGAGGTGACAGTGCCCAGGTTTGGTAGTTTCTGTTACTTGCGCTACCATCTCTCACTCTTCACGGCCCCGTGAGGCAGGCACGTGCGCGTTCGCGGGGGCCGGGGGGCACACCATCACAACAGCCTTTCCAGTGGGGAGGGCACCATGAGCTGTCTTTTCACAAGCCAGGCTCTGTCAAGGACTTTGGAAAAAGGAGGACAGCAAGGCCCCCCAAGCTCTGGCCCTTCCACCCTTCCCCACTCTAGACCTCGGTTTTCTCATCTGTCTATAGGGATCCATCTGTGGTTTTCAAACTGTGTTCCAAGGCACCCTGCGACCAAGGAGCGATGTCAACCGCTCCTGAGAAGGGATGTCCCCAAGGTCCCCCCAGGCCTCCACCCTGGCCCCTGCCTCCCCTTCAGGCCTGGTCCACCCCTGCAGGATGTGACTGCCACATGTAGGTGGGGAAGAGGAAGGCGTGGGGGGTCGGGTGCAGGAACCCGCATCCTGGGGACCAGGAGATGAGAACTCCAGGTGCCCGTCGCCTCGCTTCCGGCTCCAGCCCAGGGAAGAAGCCTCCGCGGCCGCCTCCCAGGACGCAGCCGCCTGGCTCGGAGCCTGGAGCCCGGCCCGGACAGACGTGGTGCTGGCGCTTCCGCTTCCCTTCGGGTGGGGGAGACGCTCTGGAGCCGCCCGCCTGAGTCCCGGGTCCTCAGACCTGGGGGGCTCATGGCGCTGGCTGCCCAGGCCAGACAGCCGAGAAGCTGGCAAGAGGAAAGACTGCATCTGTGCGGGCCCTGGGGGTCGTGCCCGTGGGGAGCTCGCAAAGCCCCACTGTGCTTGCAGGACCCCACCCCCCCGGGACCACAGGCCCCTCGTGGAGCAGGCCGAAACGTCAGCGGGCCACGCGGCAGAGGGGCGCGCCCCGCCCCGTCCAAAGCGGGCAGCTGCTCCTCGAGCGTAGGCAGCCGTGGCCAGACGTTTGGTTATTTGAGAGGAGCCGGGAGTTTGGGTTTCACTGTGACATCTCTAGATCTGGGGAGAAACTGGGGGTGCAAAACACGTCCATAAACAGATACAGCCTGTGGGCCTCCGGTGAGCCATGCTGGCTCACCGGGGGACGCGCCACCTCCTGACCGGTGAGAAAGCCGGGGCCGAGGGAGGCGACGCGAGCCGGACGAGACCCCTGCGGGTTGGGACACAGAGTCAGGCTCCACCCAGGTCCCCGGTCCCCGAAAAGGAGGACGCTTCCGTTCCCCTGTCCCCTTGCTGAAACAGAGAGAGAGAAGGAAGGGAGAAGGAAAAGACAGACAGGCAGACAGACAGAAGGAAGGAAGGCAGAAAAGAAAAGAAAGAGAAAGCCGACCAGCTTCCGTCTGTGGTCTGGTTGAACAAGCACTGGCGCACCCGCGACACCCGTGAGCACAGCCTGACGGGGGCGAGCACAGCCTCCGAACAGGACGAGGAAGCTCGCAGGGGCTGACGGAGCTACCCTCAGGGCGCGGGAGGGGAGCGCTCTGCCGCTGACGGGGGTGCGGTTAAGGCGGAGGAGAGCACAGAGACATCTCTTTGCCCGCGTCTGCCTAGGTCACCCCTGGGAGAAGACTCCAGAAACTGGACGGGGCCCTGGAGCGAGAGCCTTTCACTCCCCACCTGTGATGTGTTTTAATGGCTGGACACATGGCGACAGCCTTCAGCAAGTGTGTCATTCTGGGTGTGCTTTTCACCCCTCCTTCTTCTTCCCCTCTGGTCATTCTCTGAGCCTGGGACATGAAGGGGGACTTGCCAGTGTCCCGGGGTCAGGGGGCGAGCTCCTCAGGAGCTAGAGAGGATGGAGAAGGGGACCTACCCCCACGAAGCCTGCGACGTGCTTAGGCCCTGCGTACGTGAGCCACTCCGTCCTCACTGGAACTCTGGGAGGTGAGGCTGTTATGACCCCGTTTTACAGATGAGGAAACTGAGCCACAAGACCAGAAGTTATCAAAGGTGGCTCAGCGCTCAGGGCCCAGGTTCCCACGGTGCCCCTGCTCCATTTCCCTTTCTTCCCCGAAGATCCACAGCCGGAGGTCTGTCGTGGCCCGGCCCAGACCCCAGACCCCAGGCGCCTTCTTCAGACTCCTTCCTGAACGTGATGAGGGCAATTCCGGGCCTCCAGCCACACCCTCGTGCTCTGCCCGTTGAGCTGCTCTCAGAGCAGCGGGTTTCCTTCCGGGAATGGCTCAAGCCCAGGTCTGGAGACCATCTGGACGCCAACCAGAAGCATTTCCACCCTGAACCTCCAGTCTAGCTGGGGGCTACACAGCCCCCAGTGGAGCTTGTGTCTGGGGTCCCCCAGCACAGCCTTCCAGAGTGGGGGCTGCAGGATACCTCAAGAGTTCATGGTGTCCCTTCAGACAGCATGGCATCATCAAGAGCCTAGAGCCCCACTGAATCCTCTGATAAGGAGACCAGAGAGGTTGTCCCATTAGCCTAAACTCCCTCAGCAAACGGGGACCTGGGGCCAGTCACATCCTAGCCAGGGCTCAGTTTCCTCCCCTGTAGAGGAGGATGGATTGGCGCGTCCCAGGCTGTGAAGGGGAAGAAGGGAGGATCCACTCCAAACCCCGAGATGGGAAAGAAGCTTCCCAGGCCTCAGCAGCTCAGGCTCCAGAAATGAATAAACAGGTTTGACCCTGAGAGTGAGGGAGCTGGGAGTCCGGCGGGTGCCCGGGGCTAGCCTGGGGGTCAGCGAGGACTTCCGGAGGAAGGGGCCTAAGGAAGGTCCTAGGGCAGCGTGGCCACCCCGGGCAGCGTCCTCCTGCAGCGTGGGCGTGAGCCCTCAGAAGGCTGGGGTGTGACCAGACCGGAGCAGGAAGACCCTGAGCGGGCTGTCCGGGTGGGAGTGGAGGTGGGGATCCTCAAGATGGAGAATGAGGTCAGGGCCTGGCCGACATCAGCAGGTGGTTCCTTCTAGCCAGTTCCTGCCCTGTCCAGGGAGGCGAGCCCACCCCCGGGGCCTTCCCCGTTGCCAGCCGACGGTCAGGCCCGGGCTGCCCAGCGGCCCCTGCGCTGACTCACCTCTGCCCGGCTGGCCCTGGCTGAGGGCGGGGCGGGCCCCACACCACGCTTGACCTTATCAGGCCTCACTGGTGTCCAGCGCCTGGACGCGGGCAGGGCCTTGCTGCCTCCCCCACCCACAGCCTGGCTGCGCAGGGCACGTGTGAGCTCATGGGAGCCCGAGGCGGGGACAGGCAGGCAGGGCAGTGGCCCCAGAAGGGCGGAGGGCAGTAGCCTGGCTAGGGTGCCCTGTGGGCTGCCCATCGGCCCCCTGCCCGCTGGGACGGGGCTGAACTATTTTTAGTTCCCAAACGAAGGCTGTTGAGACCCGGATGTAGCAGCTGCTACAGGAGCTTTCCCTGCTGCAGCCGGCCAGGAGCGGGCGCGCACACTCACGGACACACCCTGCCCCCGGCACTCGCTCCCATGCATGAACACACGCACACAGACACGCTTGTGCAGAGGCGTGCACACGGGACACAAGCACTGTCATACACCCGCACATACCCACAGGCGTGTACACGGATCCTCGCGAGCACAGCCCTGCCGACACACTCAGAGGCCGGTCCCCAAGACTCCCTCAAGGTCACATGCGAGGTGCGCAGGCTGGCGGAGGGCCCCACTGGCAGGCCAGCACCCCCAGGGCCCCTACCCGTGTGCACACAGACCATGCCCTCCCTTGGGACACGTCCACCACGTGCCGGTCCTTCTGGTGATGCTCTCCAGGCGCTCACAGCCCGACCGCTGTAACAGGCCACGGCTGTGCCATGGGACCCCTGTCTGGGCACACAGAGGTGGAGACAGCTCAGCCTGGATGGTCAGGGAAGGCTTCCTGGAGGAGGAGTCCCCTGCAGGAATGATCTGTGAAGGATCTGACTATTTTAATGAAGCCTGGAGCGGGTCATTGTCTAGTGCCTATGAATGTAACAGTAACGGGCAACAGCCATAGCAGTGGCCAGGTGCTGTGGCTGCCACCCCGCCAGCCCCTCCACCCCTCATCTCATGCCTCCCTCTGAGCGCCTCTCGAGGCAAGTGCTGTTGCCATCACTAGTTGCAGATGAAGAAACAGAAGCTGAGAGAGGTTTGGGGATACAACTGGTGGGACTGACCCCAAAGCCTGTGTTCAGGCACAGGTGGTGACTTCCTTGGCTGTTGGGGTGTTTCAGTCAGCAATCGCCGTGTAAGAGGTGACCCCAAGTTTGATGGCGTGAAACAAGAGCAAGCATTTATTTTGCTCACAGATCTGCAAGGCAAGCAGAGCTCATCGGGGAAGGCACACCCCTACTCCAGGAGGCAAGCTGGAGCACCTCAGTGGGAGACTGGACGACCCATGAGCTCTGGGGGCCGGGGGGCCTCTGTTCCCCTCCACACGGCCCTTCCGTGGAGCCGCTGGGCTTCCTCACAGGCGAGTGGCTGAGTTCCAAGAGGGAGCAGCCGGGAGCCGCAGGGTTTCACAGCCTGGGTCTGACACATCACTTCCACCTTTTGGCCAAGCGTCCACAGAACCCAGATTAAGGGAAGGGGACAGAGACCTCCCCGCCTCTCTGAAAGAAGACTGTCCGACAGCAGGGGGCAGGGCACCTTCTAAACCACCAACGTGAAGGCGGTCCCGAGGCTGGCGACCGCTGTCTAACCAAGACTCCCTGCGCCCTGTCCCAGACCCCAGCCTTCCAGCTGCGGCTAGAAGATCGGTTCTAGAGCAGGCGGCCCCATTTCCTCCATCTCCATCCTCCATTCACGTCTCCTTCGGGGCTGCACACAGAGGTAACATGCACAGGGGCCTGGCTGGCCCCACGCCCAGCTGGAAGGGCCGCCTCGCCGGGCAGAGGAGCCAGGTGGCCAGGCTGAGGAAGCACCTTGCTTCCGCCAGGCTCTTCCAGGGGCTCCTGGTCCTGTCTCCTCTGCTTTCTCCCTGCTCACCCCAGGGGACGAGGCCTTCGAATGGGCACTCTTGAGTCACCCCAAGTGAGCATCCGGCATAGATTTCCAAGAACCCCCTTAAATTTGGAGGAGGAGTCCCCTGCAGGAATGATCTGTGAAGGATCTGACTATTTTAATGCCTGGAGCGGGTCATTGTCTAGTGCCTATGAATGTAACAGTAACGGGCAACAGCCATAGCAGTGGCCAGGTGCTGTGGCTGCCACCCCGCCAGCCCCTCCACCCCTCATCTCATGCCTCCCTCTGAGCGCCTCTCGAGGCAAGTGCTGTTGCCATCACTAGTTGCAGATGAAGAAACAGAAGCTGAGAGAGGTTTGGGGATACAACTGGTGGGACTGACCCCAAAGCCTGTGTTCAGGCACAGGTGGTGACTTCCTTGGCTGTTGGGGTGTTTCAGTCAGCAATCGCCGTGTAAGAGGTGACCCCAAGTTTGATGGCGTGAAACAAGAGCAAGCATTTATTTTGCTCACAGATCTGCAAGGCAAGCAGAGCTCATCGGGGAAGGCACACCCCTACTCCAGGAGGCAAGCTGGAGCACCTCAGTGGGAGACTGGACGACCCATGAGCTCTGGGGGCCGGGGGGCCTCTGTTCCCCTCCACACGGCCCTTCCGTGGAGCCGCTGGGCTTCCTCACAGGCGAGTGGCTGAGTTCCAAGAGGGAGCAGCCGGGAGCCGCAGGGTTTCACAGCCTGGGTCTGACACATCACTTCCACCTTTTGGCCAAGCGTCCACAGAACCCAGATTAAGGGAAGGGGACAGAGACCTCCCCGCCTCTCTGAAAGAAGACTGTCCGACAGCAGGGGGCAGGGCACCTTCTAAACCACCAACGTGAAGGCGGTCCCGAGGCTGGCGACCGCTGTCTAACCAAGACTCCCTGCGCCCTGTCCCAGACCCCAGCCTTCCAGCTGCGGCTAGAAGATCGGTTCTAGAGCAGGCGGCCCCATTTCCTCCATCTCCATCCTCCATTCACGTCTCCTTCGGGGCTGCACACAGAGGTAACATGCACAGGGGCCTGGCTGGCCCCACGCCCCAGCTGGAAGGGGCCGCCTCGCCGGGCAGAGGAGCCAGGTGGCCAGGCTGAGGAAGCACCTTGCTTCCGCCAGGCTCTTCCAGGGGCTCCCTGGTCCTGTCTCCTCTGCTTTCTCCCTGCTCACCCCAGGGGGACGCAGGCCTTGCGAATGGGCACTCTTGAGTCACCCCAAGTGAGCATCCGGCATAGATTTCCAAGAACCCGTCTCTCTCATGATTCTTGGGTTGGAAGTACCCAACATGATAAACCCCAAAAGCCTCCGCGTGTCTCTCCTTCTCAGATGTCTACGTTTCTAATACAGTTTAAATCAGTTTGACAAAACCAAGCAAATTGTAAACAAGCTTACCCTTTGACCCAGTAATGCTCCTTCTAAGAGATCTTTTGTGCCCTGGATACCATCAGGCACACGCAAAAGAAACTGTGCAAAGACGTTCATCGTGGCATTGAGTACACTGAGGAAAGACAGAAACTCCTCGCCCATCCAGCCACAAGGGCTCGTGAACAAGGGAGGCAGGGTCACAGGGCGGACTGCCTGCAAATACCAGAAAGGTGAAGTTGGCTCCAGGGGCGAGAAGAACCCGGAGCGCCCCCCAGACACAATGGACACAGCTGACAGTCATTTTCAGGACACGATGTGGGGTGTGAGTCTGTTTGAAAAGCACCATCTCCTGTATACAAGGCAGTTTGTTGGCGCGGGGAGCAGAGAGAAGCCACGGGCTGGGGCTGGGAGGGGCTCTGGGAGGAGCGTGCGTTGATCTCCCCGGGGCTGCTGCACCAACCAACCACAGACAGAGCGGCTAAGAGCCAGACTTTTATTCTCATAGTTCCAGGGGCCGGAAGTCCCAGAGCAAGGTGTCACAGAGCCAGGCTCCCGCCGAAGTCTTAGGGCAGAACGCTTCTCGGCTTCTTGCCGCTGCTGGTAGCTCCGGGCACCCCAGGCTCGTGGTCCTGCCCGTCTCTGCTCCCTCTCAGTCTGTCTCTCAGCTTCCTCTCTCTGTTTCTGTTTTCAAATCCTTCTCCTTTCTCTTATAAGGACATTGTCCTTGGATGTAGGACCCGCCCGATTCCAGGATGATCTTATTTTGAGATCCTTATTCTAAAAACATCTGGAAAAAAAAAAAACCTTATTCTAAATAAGGTCACAATTTGAGTTCTGGGTAGACATGACTCTGGGGGACACTATTCAGCCCCTGCAGGGGAGCAGGTGACTGTGCCTTCCTACAAGAAAGGTGTCTTTACGGACTTTGATTTTATTTGTGTTATTTCACTTTAATTTTTTCTTTTATTTTCGACCATGCCATGTGGCTTGAGGGATCTTAGTTCCCTGACCGGGGATCAAACCCTTGCCCCCTGCCGTGGAAGCATAGTCTTAACCACCGGACTGCTGGAGAAATCCCATGTTTCATTTTAATTTTAAAAAGTGCTAAAATCCCAGGAGACCAGATGTCCTCCAAGAACCCTCACCTCTTTGGACAAGTGTCTCAGGTTTCCTAGGAGGCCCAGTTCCCCTCAGAGACGAGATAAAAATGGTCATCGTGGGGCTTCCCTTGTGGTCCAGTGGGTAAAGAGTCCGCCCTGCAGTGCAAGGGGCACCAGTTCGATCCCTGGCTCAGGAAGATCCTACATTGCTGTGGAGCTGTTGGACCGGTGTATTCAATTACAAGCCAGTGCTCCGGATCACATGCGCCCAGAGAGGCCACTGCAATGGGAGGCCCACACAGGCCAAAGAATAAAGATGGATGAAAAATAAATAAATGAAAAAATCAATTAAAAAAGGAGGCCAAAAATAAAAATAAAAGATCATCGTGAGCAGAACTGCGCTCTCCCACATGGGCGCTGGCTGACCTGGCTGGCGGTCACCAGGGGCCCTCAGGTGACCAGATCAGGAGCCTCCCGTGTTACTGGAAAGGTGGCTGCTGGTGTCACAGCCCAGCACCTCCCGGAGGGGTGAGCTGAGCACTCTGTGGGTGGAGGGGGCAGGGCGGGGAGCAGGGGGGCTGGGGACTCCACGGAACACCCATGACCCAGTCACACATTAAAGTCCCCACAGGGTCCTAGGCATTCACTGATCTGCCCCCCATTTTATACAGGCACAGGAAGGAGGGGTCAGGGATATACATAGGACTAATTTGGGATTATACGTATCTGTAAACAACACAACTCTGTAAAAGTAGAAAGTAAAAGAAAAATTTAAAAAAAAAACAAACAATAATAATAATTAAGTATACATGGGAAAACCGAGGCTGGAAAAGAAGAAAGGATTGGCCAAGGTCACGCACGTGTCCAGTCCCACTGCTTCTCAGCAAGGACCTGCCCCCCGCTTTCCACACCCACCAGCCACAGCCCCAGTGTTTCCACGAGAGGGTCGTTCTTCCCAGTTGAGCCTGTGAGGCCTGGGCAGTGAGGCAGGTGAGGGAAACCGAGGGTCAGCCCAGCAAAGGACCAGAGGGGGTCAGAACCCCGCTGGGCCCACCCTGTCCAGCGAGCAGACAGAGGGCCCTCAGAGCCAGCGCGGAGGTGGGCGCCCATGACACCCAGCTCCCAGGGTGTGGTGGGGGCCCAACAGACCCACGTGAGCGGCCAGACCGAGGCCCAGGGGCCCTCCTCACCCGCCTGGCCGCAGTTCTGTCCTCTTTCCTCCAACAGCCCCGGCCCTGTCCCCTGCCAATTGCTGGCTGTGCGGTGGCCAGGGCCCAGGACCGAGCAGGGCTGCCAGCAGCAGGGACGGTACGCCCCCACCCTGACGCTGTGAGGCTGGCGGGCCCGCCTGGGTGTCCCTCTGCTCCCCTGAGGGCTGGGATGCGAGGGCCCATGAGGGGCTCCCGGGCCACAGGAAGCCGGAGCACTAGACCGAGCCCTCTGAGTCTCGGTAATTAATTAACCATCAGGCTCCCCCCCCCCGGGGCTGGGATGCCAAGGAGGGCTGACCTGGCTGGCGGTCACCAGGGGCCCTCAGGTGACCAGATCAGGAGCCTCCCGTGTTACTGGAAAGGTGGCTGCTGGTGTCACAGCCCAGCACCTCCCGGAGGGGTGAGCTGAGCACTCTGTGGGTGGAGGGGGCAGGGCGGGGAGCAGGGGGGCTGGGGACTCCACGGAACACCCATGACCCAGTCACACATTAAAGTCCCCACAGGGTCCTAGGCATTCACTGATCTGCCCCCCATTTTATACAGGCACAGGAAGGAGGGGTCAGGGATATACATAGGACTAATTTGGGATTATACGTATCTGTAAACAACACAACTCTGTAAAAGTAGAAAGTAAAAGAAAAATTTAAAAAAAAAACAAACAATAATAATAATTAAGTATACATGGGAAAACCGAGGCTGGAAAAGAAGAAAGGATTGGCCAAGGTCACGCACGTGTCCAGTCCCACTGCTTCTCAGCAAGGACCTGCCCCCCGCTTTCCACACCCACCAGCCACAGCCCCAGTGTTTCCACGAGAGGGTCGTTCTTCCCAGTTGAGCCTGTGAGGCCTGGGCAGTGAGGCAGGTGAGGGAAACCGAGGGTCAGCCCAGCAAAGGACCAGAGGGGGTCAGAACCCCGCTGGGCCCACCCTGTCCAGCGAGCAGACAGAGGGCCCTCAGAGCCAGCGCGGAGGTGGGCGCCCATGACACCCAGCTCCCAGGGTGTGGTGGGGGCCCAACAGACCCACGTGAGCGGCCAGACCGAGGCCCAGGGGCCCTCCTCACCCGCCTGGCCGCAGTTCTGTCCTCTTTCCTCCAACAGCCCCGGCCCTGTCCCCTGCCAATTGCTGGCTGTGCGGTGGCCAGGGCCCAGGACCGAGCAGGGCTGCCAGCAGCAGGGACGGTGACCCCCCTCCCTGTCTCTGGGACTCTGGCGGGCCCGCCTGGGTGTCCCTCTGCTCCCCTGGGGGCTGGGATGCGAGGGCCCAGGAGGGGCTCCCGGGCCACAGGCAGCCGGAGCACTAGACCGAGCCCTCTGAGTCTCGGTAATTAATTAACCATCAGGCGGTTTAAAGGTTAACGACAGCAAAACAGACACAGGAGGAGGAACTCAGGCCTTCCCAGGCCACCTCTGGACCCAGAGACATGGGTAGGGGTGCCAAGGAGGCTGGCTCTGAACCCCTGTTCCCTCTCGGCCTCCCCCTGGAAAGAGGGCTGTTCCAGGGACAAGAACCCTAAGCTAGGGACTTCCCTGGTCCAAGAGCTGAGTCTCCCCACACCCACCGGCATGCCCTACGGTACAGACAGAAAAATAAAACCACACCAGAATCCCTGGCCTGCGTCAGACCTCCTGCACCCACAGGCACTCACCTGGGCTGTGTGACCTCAGGTGCGTCGCTCCCCCTGGCCCCGGAGCCTCCGTTTCTTCGTCTGCCAGAACAAGGACCACAGGCCGGCCTGAGGACTCTCTGAGATGAGCACCTGCCGAGGGGAGGCCACAGGCTGGGTGCTTAGTCGGCGCCCATGACGTTCTCCTGGCGACTCGGCACCCCTACGTCCTGGCACGGAGTGCCCCCGCCCCAACCCCCGTGGCAGAGTCGCTGTCTTTATTAGATCAAGTTCAAGCTCGATGCCAACCCCCAGGGGAGAGAAAGTGGCCCTTTCTCCAGGGCCAGCTGGGGACGGTGACTCAGCCTCCTCTCCCGGGCTGATTCACACCTGTGCGGGGTGCGGGACGGCGGGGAGACAGACAGACAGAAGACAGGGACGTACTCCTTCCTCTACCTGGGGGCAGCCACATCCACAGTTAGAGGGGATTCTAAACAAACTCCCAGAGGAGACGGCCCAGAGAGGGGCAAGGCTGCCCCCTCACACAGCATGTCAGAGGCAGCACCCCAGGTTGCAGGGGCGGCGCCCCACCTCCCCTCCCCCATCGGGCCCTGCACCGTTAAGCAACAGAGCCGCACCCCACCCGCCGGCCCAGCCAGCCGCCTGCTCTCCCCCAGGTGCCCAGGGGCCAGTGAGTTAGGTGAGGGTGACTCAGGGCTGGGAAAGGCCCGTGACGTCACCAGCAGCCCTGGCGACCTCCGGAGCCCATCTGGTCCTTGGACGCATCAGCTGGGGAGTTCCCCTGGGAGGGGGCCGTCTGCACCCCCCACTGGCCCTGACTGGAGGAAGCTCCCAGCCTTCGACGCCGCTGGCCCTGACCGCAAGCCTCCTCACCCTCCCAGCTTCCTTTCCTCAGCTCGGCCCAGGGAGAAGAGAGGAGGGGACGCCTCAAAGGGGCAGTGGGCCCCGGGCCGGGGGCTGTGCTGCGGTGAGAGGCAGGGAACATGGCTCTGATTCTTTTATTGCTTACTGGACATTCCAGTTGCACGGTCTAAGCTTTTACTTCTGTGGTCATCCACAAAGCTAACACTAAAGTGTTGCCCAGGACTGAAGTCCTCAGACACTGGTGTCACAGAGACACGGGTTCAAATCTTGGCCTTCTCTGGCCACAAGGCCTGAAGTCATTCATAAACCCTCTCTGGGCCTCGGTTTTCTCATCTGTAAAATGGGAGTTATGAAACTACCTGGCTGGGTGGCTGGGAGGATAAAGCAAGTGGGTGAGTCAAGGTCCTGGCAGGAAACAGACAGCGGGGGCTTTAGGAGAACAAGTCTTGGGAAGGGACCACTCTGAGCTGTGGGCAGATGAGATGTGAAGCCCCTGGAAAGACCTCGGAGGAGCTGTGAGCATCCTCAACGCCAAGGAGGGGCAAGGAGACCTGAGGGTCTGCAGGCTGGTGAGAGGGGAGGCGGGGCGGAGGCCACACGCAGAGGGGCTGCGGCCGTGGCAGACCCGGCGGCGACCGAGGAGGGGAGCAGGGGACAAACACCCGTTTTTGCACCTCCCACCCACCAGTGCCTCCCACTGGATGAAATCTGTGGAGCAGGAAACGCCCTGGATGCGGCAGTCAGCAGACGGGACGAGATGAGCCGAGGAAGGGCCTCGGAGCAACAAGCAGAAAGCAATCCAGATAATACGAGCAGAGCTTCATCAGCAAGTGCTGACCCCAGGTTGCAGGCGGCGCCCACCTCCCCTTCCCCCATCGGGCCCTGCACCGTTAAGCAACAGAGCCGCACCCCACCCGCCGGCCCAGCCAGCCGCCTGCTCTCCCCCAGGTGCCCAGGGGCCAGTGAGTTAGGTGAGGGTGACTCAGGGCTGGGAAAGGCCCGTGACGTCACCAGCAGCCCTGGCGACCTCCGGAGCCCATCTGGTCCTTGGACGCATCAGCTGGGGAGTTCCCCTGGGAGGGGGCCGTCTGCACCCCCCACTGGCCCTGACTGGAGGAAGCTCCCAGCCTTCGACGCCGCTGGCCCTGACCGCAAGCCTCCTCACCCTCCCAGCTTCCTTTCCTCAGCTCGGCCCAGGGAGAAGAGAGGAGGGGACGCCTCAAAGGGGCAGTGGGCCCCGGGCCGGGGGCTGTGCTGCGGTGAGAGGCAGGGAACATGGCTCTGATTCTTTTATTGCTTACTGGACATTCCAGTTGCACGGTCTAAGCTTTTACTTCTGTGGTCATCCACAAAGCTAACACTAAAGTGTTGCCCAGGACTGAAGTCCTCAGACACTGGTGTCACAGAGACACGGGTTCAAATCTTGGCCTTCTCTGGCCACAAGGCCTGAAGTCATTCATAAACCCTCTCTGGGCCTCGGTTTTCTCATCTGTAAAATGGGAGTTATGAAACTACCTGGCTGGGTGGCTGGGAGGATAAAGCAAGTGGGTGAGTCAAGGTCCTGGCAGGAAACAGACAGCGGGGGCTTTAGGAGAACAAGTCTTGGGAAGGGACCACTCTGAGCTGTGGGCAGATGAGATGTGAAGCCCCTGGAAAGACCTCGGAGGAGCTGTGAGCATCCTCAACGCCAAGGAGGGGCAAGGAGACCTGAGGGTCTGCAGGCTGGTGAGAGGGGAGGCGGGGCGGAGGCCACACGCAGAGGGGCTGCGGCCGTGGCAGACCCGGCGGCGACCGAGGAGGGGAGCAGGGGACAAACACCCGTTTTTGCACCTCCCACCCACCAGTGCCTCCCACTGGATGAAATCTGTGGAGCAGGAAACGCCCTGGATGCGGCAGTCAGCAGACGGGACGAGATGAGCCGAGGAAGGGCCTCGGAGCAACAAGCAGAAAGCAATCCAGATAATACGAGCAGAGCTTCATCAGCAAGTGCTGACTGAGCACAGCCGCAGCCAGGCTCTGTTCCGGGCTGGGCACAGAGCGGTGACCCTGACAAGCGACGCCCCCACCCCACGGAAGAGAGCGAGGCAGAGTGGGGAGGTGATTGGCCTCGAGAAGTGTTTTAACCCAAGGAAGTCCCCGCAGGGCTGCCAGAGGCCGTCTGCACAGGCGGGGAAATGAGGCTGGAGGGAGGCGGACGCTGGTCCAAGGCCACCCAGCAAGTCAGTGGCCCAGGGAAGTTCCCCCTTGCCTGCTCCCCACCCCTCAGGAGATGGGGACCCAGGAGTTCCTAGGCCGCCTGTTGCTCCCTTGGCCATTGTGGGCTACACACCAAGTGTAGCAGGGCGGGAGCCGCTGTCGGGGAGCAGGCCACGTGGGGAGCAACATGCTTGCATTCCCAGACAGGCCGGCACATTCCTGCTGGGGAGCCATTGTGCCACCCGCCCCGCCCCACCCGCTCCCCTGCACACGGAGCCATTGTCTGCCCCAGACACCCCGAGCAGCCGCTGCCCACGGCCTCCGACACCGCCCCGCGCCCGCCCATTGCCGGGGGGCGCTCCACCAGCGGAACATCCCTGTCCTGGTCCCCGGCCCCCGAGGGCAGCCGCACCAACCATCCTGGAGCCAAGCAAGGATCAGAGAGTGGCGATGACTCGGCCCAAGTTACACAGGCCAGAATCCAAATCTCTGGGCCCCCTAGTTAATTGCTCTTTCTTAAGAACGCCTCCTGTTCTTGGGCTTCCCCTGGTGGTCCAGTGGATAAGGACACCGCCTTGCAGAGCTGGGCACCGGTTCGATCCCTGGCCTGGGAAGATCCCACGTGTCACAAAGTGGCTGGACCTGTGTGTCCAGTTACTTGAGCGCCCAGAGCCAGTGCTCTGCAGTGAGAGGAGCCACTGCAATGGGAGGCCCACACAGGCCACAGAATAAAAAGAGCAATGAAGGGCTTCCCTGGTGGTCCAGTGGGTAAGGACATCCACCGCCTTGCAGTGCAAGGGGCGCCAGTTCCATCCCTGGCCTGGGAAGATCCCACGTGCCGCAGAGCGGCTGGACTGATGTGTCCAATCACCGAGCCGGAGCTTCAACGGACGCCACCGCGATGGGAGGCCCACAGGAGCCAAAGAACAAAGATGGATGAAAATAGAGAAATGAAAGAACAATAGAAGTGGAACCCAGGAAGGAAGAGAGCGAGGCAGAGTGGGAGGTGATTGGCCTCGAGAAGTGTTTTAACCCAAGGAAGTCCCGCAGGCTGCCAGAGGCCGTCTGCACAGGCGGGGAAATGAGGCTGGAGGGAGGCGGACGCTGGTCCAAGGCCACCCAGCAAGTCAGTGGCCCAGGGAAGTTCCCCCTTGCCTGCTCCCCACCCCTCAGGAGATGGGGACCCAGGAGTTCCTAGGCCGCCTGTTGCTCCCTTGGCCATTGTGGGCTACACACCAAGTGTAGCAGGGCGGGAGCCGCTGTCGGGGAGCAGGCCACGTGGGGAGCAACATGCTTGCATTCCCAGACAGGCCGGCACATTCCTGCTGGGGAGCCATTGTGCCACCCGCCCCGCCCCACCCGCTCCCCTGCACACGGAGCCATTGTCTGCCCCAGACACCCCGAGCAGCCGCTGCCCACGGCCTCCGACACCGCCCCGCGCCCGCCCATTGCCGGGGGGCGCTCCACCAGCGGAACATCCCTGTCCTGGTCCCCGGCCCCCGAGGGCAGCCGCACCAACCATCCTGGAGCCAAGCAAGGATCAGAGAGTGGCGATGACTCGGCCCAAGTTACACAGGCCAGAATCCAAATCTCTGGGCCCCCTAGTTAATTGCTCTTTCTTAAGAACGCCTCCTGTTCTTGGGCTTCCCCTGGTGGTCCAGTGGATAAGGACACCGCCTTGCAGTGCAAGGGGCACCGGTTCGAGCCCTGGCCTGGGAAGATCCCACGTGTCACAAAGTGGCTGGACCTGTGTGTCCAGTTACTTGAGCGCCCAGAGCCAGTGCTCTGCAGTGAGAGGAGCCACTGCAATGGGAGGCCCACACAGGCCACAGAATAAAAAGAGCAATGAAGGGCTTCCCTGGTGGTCCAGTGGGTAAGGACATCCACCGCCTTGCAGTGCAAGGGGCGCCAGTTCCATCCCTGGCCTGGGAAGATCCCACGTGCCGCAGAGCGGCTGGACTGATGTGTCCAATCACCGAGCCGGAGCTTCAACGGACGCCACCGCGATGGGAGGCCCACAGGAGCCAAAGAACAAAGATGGATGAAAATAGAGAAATGAAAGAACAATAGAAGTGGCCCGCCCGCTCCCCTCCCTCCCCAACCCGACCCCCACCCAAAAATAAAATAGATAAATAAATTTTAAAAAAAAAAAAAAAAAAAAAAAGAACGCCTCCTGTTCTTGATCCTGCCTCTCCTGGGCCCCTTGACGCCCCTCCAGGGAGCCAGCCCTGTGCCGACCATTGATGACCCCCGACCCAGTGTGCATAGCCCCGATTTATAGTCTGGGAAGCTGACCGGGGAGGAAGGAGCTTGCCAAGGCCACCCGGTGAGGAGCAACAGCGATGAGATCTAGCCCGGGTCGTGAGTCCCCGCCCACGCCCTCCTCCTCTTGAGAGAACAGCGCTGAGCTGCGTCCAGGGGGAAATGTCCAGACAGATCCTCATGGCGGGGACGTGTGCCTGACGCACCAAAGCCAGGCAGCCCGGCAGGCACTGTTCCCCCACCTGGCCCACGTGTCCCCAGCCCACGTCCCAGGCGAGGCACAGCTGGGACCAGTGATGTAGGATGAGGACTCGTGGCGGGCCTGGCCCCGAGGAGGCAGGAAGCCCCTCAAAAGAAAACAACAGGTACAGAGGGGGTCCGGTGAGAGGTGCCCTGGCGGTCCAGTGGCTAATACTCCGCACCCCCAATGCAGGGGGCCTGGGTTCGATCCCTGATCGAACTGGATCCCACATGTCTCAACTAAGAGTTCACGTGCAACATCTCAAGATCCTGTAGGCAGCCAGGAAGATCCAAGCTCCCAAATGCTGAAACTAAAACACAGCCTAGCCAAGTAAATCATTTATTTTTAATCAAATGAATGCTCTACGGTCAATAAGACGTCCCTGTCTAAAATATCAACCCCCAGGGGCTTCCCTGGTTGCCCAGTGGGTAAGGACACCGCCTTGTAGTGCAAGGGACGCCGGTTCGATCCCTGGCCTGGGAAGATCCCACGTGCCACGGAGCAGCTGGACCCATGCGTCCAATTACTGAGCCGGAGCTCTGGAGCGCATGCGCCCAGAGCCAGTGCTCTGCGACGACAGAGGCCACTGTAATGGGAGGCCCACACGGGCCAAAGAACAAAGACGGATGAAAATGGATAAATGAAAGACCGATAGAAGTGGCCCACCTGCCCCCCTCCCTCCCCAACGGGCCCCTCCACCCCCTACCTCCCCCCAAAATAAATAAATAAATAAAAGGCTTAGAGATGTTTTTTTTTTTTAACTTTATTTATTTATTTATTTATTATTTATTTTTGTGCATGTATGTTCCCAGATCATTCATATGCATATCCCTTGACCCTCCCCCCACCCAGTTCCCCCCCTTCCATCCCTCCAGACCATCGCTCCAAGTGGTTGTAGGTACTCCTATTCCCCTAGCACAATGACAATAGCTATCTTTTCTACACATGACAGTATAGGTTTCCATGTTACTCCCTCCCACTGTTCGGTCTCCACAATGTCTTTATGTCTATTCTCTGTTTTTTCATGAGTTCACTGCGTGTGTTATCATGACCATCTTACTAGATCCCATATATATGAGTCAGTACACTATACTTGTCCTTCTCTTTTTGACTCACTTCACTTTTTATGATAGGTTCTAGAGCCAGCCACCTCATTAGGACTGAGTCTTCTGCATTTCTTTTAACAGCTGAGCAGTATTCCACTGTATATATGTACCAGAGCTTCTGGATCCATTCATTTGTCGAGAGATGTTTTTTTTAAAAAAAAAAAAAAGACTCCATGCTTCCATTGCAGGGGGCTTGGGCTTCGTCCCTGAAAGGCCGGGCACTAAGATCCTGTGTGCTACGTGTCATGGTCAGAAGATAGAGTGAGAAATTTCCCTGGTAGCCCAGTGGTTATGAGTCCGCCTTGCCATGCAGGGGACCTGGGTTCAACCCCTGGCTGAGGAACGCAGATCCCAGTGGAGCGACTAAGCCCACGTGCTGCAGCTAGAGACTTCACGCCCCACAAAGAAAGATCCCACGTGACTCAACTGGGACTCAAAGCAGTCAAATAAATCAAAATATTTAATTAAAAAATACGCATATTATATATATATATGTTGTGCGTACATGCTCAGTCAGGTCCAGCTGTTTGTGACCCCATGGACTATAGCCCATCAGGCTCCTGTCCACAGAGTTCTCCAGGCAAGAATATTGGAGTGGGTTGTCATTTCCTCCTCTAGGGGATCATCCCAACCCAGGGATCAAATCCGCAGCTCTTGCATCTCTTGTACTGGCAGGCAGATCTTTTAACACTGTGCCACCTGGAAATACATATACATACATACAATATATATACACACACGCACATATGTATACACATAATATACATGTATCAACCCCTAAAAAGACAGCCTCCCCTCACAGCAACCTCTTCCAACCCCTGAAGTGTAGATCAGACCTCTGTCCTCATCTCCCTCCTGAGCGCCTCTGCCATGCTGTCCTCCCAGACCCATCAAGAAAGCCTCCAGGGCTTCCCTGGTGGTCCAGTGGGTAAGGACACCGCCTTGCAGTGCAAGGGGCGCCGGTTCGAGCCCTGGCCTGGGAAGATCCCACGTGCCGCGGAGTGGCTGGACCGATGTGTCCAATTACCGAGCTGGAGCTCTGGAGCGCATGCGCCCAGAGCGGGTGCTCTGCGACAACAGAGGCCACTGCGATGGGAGGCCCACATGGGCCACAGAGCAAAGATGGATGAAAATGGACAAATGAAAGACCAATAGAAGTGGCCCGCCTGCTCCCCTCTCTCCCAACCCCACCCCTACCAAAATAAATAAAATAAATAAATCTTTAAAAAAAAAAAAAAAAAGCCTCCAGGCCCCTTTTCTCTCTCCCTTCCATTTCATCTCCCCAACCCTCCACTGCACCTTCCTAGCTCTTCCCAGTCCAATTTATCGCACATTTCTTGTGTTTCTGATTTAATGGCTGCCTGCCCCTGCTAGACTAGAAGGGGTGTGAGAGGTGGGATTTCACTCCCTGCTGCATGAAGTAAACTCAGAACTGATCATTGAACTCAACCGACACACAGAGCCGGCTCCAAGATCAAGGCAAGGTCTCTTCCGGCCTCCCGCCGTGTCCTTGTTCTCCCTCTGGCTGGCACTCAGCCCCGGGATGCCCACGTGCTGCAGCTAGAGACTTCACGCACCACAAAGAAAGATCCCACGTGACTCAACTGGGACTCAAAGCAGTCAAATAAATCAAAATATTTAATTAAAAAATACGCATATTATATATATATATGTTGTGCGTACATGCTCAGTCAGGTCCAGCTGTTTGTGACCCCATGGACTATAGCCCATCAGGCTCCTGTCCACAGAGTTCTCCAGGCAAGAATATTGGAGTGGGTTGTCATTTCCTCCTCTAGGGGATCATCCCAACCCAGGGATCAAATCCGCAGCTCTTGCATCTCTTGTACTGGCAGGCAGATCTTTTAACACTGTGCCACCTGGAAATACATATACATACATACAATATATATACACACACGCACATATGTATACACATAATATACATGTATCAACCCCTAAAAAGACAGCCTCCCCTCACAGCAACCTCTTCCAACCCCTGAAGTGTAGATCAGACCTCTGTCCTCATCTCCCTCCTGAGCGCCTCTGCCATGCTGTCCTCCCAGACCCATCAAGAAAGCCTCCAGGGCTTCCCTGGTGGTCCAGTGGGTAAGGACACCGCCTTGCAGTGCAAGGGGCGCCGGTTCGAGCCCTGGCCTGGGAAGATCCCACGTGCCGCGGAGTGGCTGGACCGATGTGTCCAATTACCGAGCTGGAGCTCTGGAGCGCATGCGCCCAGAGCGGGTGCTCTGCGACAACAGAGGCCACTGCGATGGGAGGCCCACATGGGCCACAGAGCAAAGATGGATGAAAATGGACAAATGAAAGACCAATAGAAGTGGCCCGCCTGCTCCCCTCTCTCCCAACCCCACCCCTACCAAAATAAATAAAATAAATAAATCTTTAAAAAAAAAAAAAAAAAGCCTCCAGGCCCCTTTTCTCTCTCCCTTCCATTTCATCTCCCCAACCCTCCACTGCACCTTCCTAGCTCTTCCCAGTCCAATTTATCGCACATTTCTTGTGTTTCTGATTTAATGGCTGCCTGCCCCTGCTAGACTAGAAGGGGTGTGAGAGGTGGGATTTCACTCCCTGCTGCATGAAGTAAACTCAGAACTGATCATTGAACTCAACCGACACACAGAGCCGGCTCCAAGATCAAGGCAAGGTCTCTTCCGGCCTCCCGCCGTGTCCTTGTTCTCCCTCTGGCTGGCACTCAGCCCCTGCCCGGGGGGAGCCACCCGCCTGCTCGCGACCCTGCACATGTGGACCGCAGGCTGTGCACCTTCCACGCCCTGGCTTCTTGCCCCCCACCCTCCAGTGAGATTCGCCGTAAGACTGTGGACGGAAAGGCGGACCGGCGGGTTTTAGCTGAAGCAACCGGGTGGGCATGGTGCCCTCTACTGAGCTGGGGTGGCTGGGAGGAGTAGGTTTGGGGGTCCAGAGCTCTGTTTGGGGCCATGGGAGTGGAGGAGGCAGCCTGGCATGGGACGGGATCAACGAGACTCCTTTAGTTCGTTGATGCTCTTAAAGCCTGAGAGTAGAGAATGTTCGAATTGACCCTGCTACTGAGGGAAGCCCTCCTTTCTGCCACACATTCAGGGCCAGCGGCTCCAGGTCAGGTGATCCCACCCGCTCCTTACTGGAGGACCCAGCTTAGACACCGACTCCTGTTTCAGGGGAAGCGGAGGCCAGCGGGGAGAGTGGCTGGCCCACGGTGACGCAGTGGGCTGGGGTTCCGCAGGAGCTCCTCGCTCGGCTCCGAAGACCCCATCCGGCCCTCTGGGTGCGCCAGATGGACTTGGGCGGCTCCACGGACCCCCAGATGGAGGTCGAGCCCGTAGTGAGGGTCTGGGTCAGCTGAGAGGTGTTGAGAGTAGCAGCGTGACCCAGGAAGGCTCCCTGTAGGAAGCAGGCCTGGTGCTGGGCTGGAGACGTCTGCAGCAGGGCAACCCCGACCTGAGGTCACCGGCTCCCCAGTGGTGAAATCACTGCTCTGGGCCACACGGCTGGAGGACTCAGCGAGCTGGGGCAGGGCCAGGTAGGCGGCTGGAAATAGGTCACCAGCCCCGCGGCCAACCCCCTCCAGCTGTCAAAGGCCCTCTGGAAGATGATCGGCTCCCCTGAGCTCCTGGACGGCTCAGTGAGAAGGCATTGGGGTGGGACGGTGGGCCCATGGTGGTCCCAGTGCCTCATTTTGCAGGAATGGAGGCCTGAGAGGACAGCACCTCTCCCGAGGTGACACAGGCGGTGCTCCAAGATCAAGGCAAGGTCTCTTCCGGCCTCCCGCCGTGTCCTTGTTCTCCCTCTGGCTGGCACCGCACCCCTGCCCGGGGACACCCGGCCTCCGCGCCTGCACCAGCCTGCCCCCTGCGCGACCCTGCACATGTGGACCGCAGGCTGTGCACCTTCCACGCCCTGGCTTCTTGCCCCCCACCCTCCAGTGAGATTCGCCGTAAGACTGTGGACGGAAAGGCGGACCGGCGGGTTTTAGCTGAAGCAACCGGGTGGGCATGGTGCCCTCTACTGAGCTGGGGTGGCTGGGAGGAGTAGGTTTGGGGGTCCAGAGCTCTGTTTGGGGCCATGGGAGTGGAGGAGGCAGCCTGGCATGGGACGGGATCAACGAGACTCCTTTAGTTCGTTGATGCTCTTAAAGCCTGAGAGTAGAGAATGTTCGAATTGACCCTGCTACTGAGGGAAGCCCTCCTTTCTGCCACACATTCAGGGCCAGCGGCTCCAGGTCAGGTGATCCCACCCGCTCCTTACTGGAGGACCCAGCTTAGACACCGACTCCTGTTTCAGGGGAAGCGGAGGCCAGCGGGGAGAGTGGCTGGCCCACGGTGACGCAGTGGGCTGGGGTTCCGCAGGAGCTCCTCGCTCGGCTCCGAAGACCCCATCCGGCCCTCTGGGTGCGCCAGATGGACTTGGGCGGCTCCACGGACCCCCAGATGGAGGTCGAGCCCGTAGTGAGGGTCTGGGTCAGCTGAGAGGTGTTGAGAGTAGCAGCGTGACCCAGGAAGGCTCCCTGTAGGAAGCAGGCCTGGTGCTGGGCTGGAGACGTCTGCAGCAGGGCAACCCCGACCTGAGGTCACCGGCTCCCCAGTGGTGAAATCACTGCTCTGGGCCACACGGCTGGAGGACTCAGCGAGCTGGGGCAGGGCCAGGTAGGCGGCTGGAAATAGGTCACCAGCCCCGCGGCCAACCCCCTCCAGCTGTCAAAGGCCCTCTGGAAGATGATCGGCTCCCCTGAGCTCCTGGACGGCTCAGTGAGAAGGCATTGGGGTGGGACGGTGGGCCCATCGCGGGTGGTCCCAGTGCCTCATTTTGCAGATGGGCAAATGGAGGCCTGGAGAGGACAGCACCTCTCCCGAGGTGACACAGGCGGTGAGGGGCAGCGGTTCCCTGGGGCAGCATGCCCAGCCGAGGGCCACGGTCCCCAGCACCCTGTTGGGTTAGGGCGGTAGGGAGGCGGGAGGACAAGAAGGCTGAGTCCAGGAGCAGGGACAGAGGCTCAGAGCCGGGCTGTCCAGACCCCCAGGAACTTAGTCTGGGGAGGGCTGTTGAGGTAGTGCAGCTCAGATCATGTCCATGTTCATCGCCTGCCCGTTCCCAGAACACAGGCCCCCGCGGGCCGTTTTCTCTCGCAGGTGTAGCCCAGCGCCTGCTGCAACGCCCAGCCCGTAGCAGGTGCTCAGTAAATACTTGAATCAGTGACTGAATCCATAGAAGGGCAGGTTGCTGCTGTTCATTCGCTAAGTCGTGTCTGACCCTTTGCGACCCCTGGACGGCAGCACGCCAGGCTTCCCTGTCCTCACCATCTCCTGGAGCTTGCTCAAACTCACGTCCATGGCGTCAGTGAGGCCATCCCACCACCTCACCCTCTGTCATCCCTTTCTCCTCCTGCCCTCCATCTGCTGAGCATCAAAGAAGGGCACAGCAGGATCCTGAAACTGTCCCCGTCTGCACACGGGGGCATTGGAGACAAGGGTTGTGGGACGTGGTCAGAACCCACACCCCCTTTCTCTTCTTCCCCTCGTTGGCCTGTCCTGCCTTGGATGTCCCAGACCATGGCTCCCTCCCAGCCTCCACTCCAGCCTGGTCCCTGCCCCTTCCCACAACTCCTCCTTCCCCGGGGGACTCGTTGGGAACCAGGGAGGAATTCCTGGCCCCGAGTCAGGAGGTGCCCCGGCAGGCGGGAGGCAGCGTGCACACACCAGGGACTGCTCCAAATTCCAGCTCCCACGGGCCTGCTGGGAGGGAGCCAAGTGGGACCGTGGGGCGGGTGGGAGGCCCCCACAGAAGCCAGGAGGGCACAGGGAGCCTGGGGAAGGGCCAGGGGTCCGCAAGATTCCAGCTCCCCACCCGGGAAAGGGGCCTTGCTGACCATTGTCGAGGCCTGAAAGCCCCTCATTTTGCAGATGGGCAAATGGAGGCCTGGAGAGGACAGCACCTCTCCCGAGGTGACACAGGCGGTGAGGGGCAGCGGTTCCCTGGGGCAGCATGCCCAGCCGAGGGCCACGGTCCCCAGCACCCTGTTGGGTTAGGGCGGTAGGGAGGCGGGAGGACAAGAAGGCTGAGTCCAGGAGCAGGGACAGAGGCTCAGAGCCGGGCTGTCCAGACCCCCAGGAACTTAGTCTGGGGAGGGCTGTTGAGGTAGTGCAGCTCAGATCATGTCCATGTTCATCGCCTGCCCGTTCCCAGAACACAGGCCCCCGCGGGCCGTTTTCTCTCGCAGGTGTAGCCCAGCGCCTGCTGCAACGCCCAGCCCGTAGCAGGTGCTCAGTAAATACTTGAATCAGTGACTGAATCCATAGAAGGGCAGGTTGCTGCTGTTCATTCGCTAAGTCGTG
Organism: Tragulus kanchil; assembly: GCA_022376925.1. Classification (NCBI taxonomy): domain Eukaryota; kingdom Metazoa; phylum Chordata; class Mammalia; order Artiodactyla; family Tragulidae; genus Tragulus; species Tragulus kanchil. The sequence continues at coordinate 178,989,826 of JAIOJX010000004.1, read as the reverse complement.
TCTGACCCTTTGCGACCCCTGGACGGCAGCACGCCAGGCTTCCCTGTCCTCACCATCTCCTGGAGCTTGCTCAAACTCACGTCCATGGCGTCAGTGAGGCCATCCCACCACCTCACCCTCTGTCATCCCTTTCTCCTCCTGCCCTCCATCTGCTGAGCATCAAAGAAGGGCACAGCAGGATCCTGAAACTGTCCCCGTCTGCACACGGGGGCATTGGAGACAAGGGTTGTGGGACGTGGTCAGAACCCACACCCCCTTTCTCTTCTTCCCCTCGTTGGCCTGTCCTGCCTTGGATGTCCCAGACCATGGCTCCCTCCCAGCCTCCACTCCAGCCTGGTCCCTGCCCCTTCCCACAACTCCTCCTTCCCCGGGGGACTCGTTGGGAACCAGGGGGAGGAATTCCTGGCCCCGAGTCAGGGGAGGTGCCCCGGCAGGCGGGAGGCAGCGTGCACACACCAGGGACTGCTCCAAATTCCAGCTCCCACGGGCCTGCTGGGAGGGAGCCAAGTGGGACCGTGGGGCGGGGTGGGGAGGCCCCCCACAGAAGCCAGGAGGGCACAGGGGAGCCTGGGGAAGGGCCAGGGGGTCGAAGACGAAGACAGTCAGAGCAGATGGGGTCAGGGCCCCATGGGCTGACAGCTCACCACCTCCAGTACCCAGATGGGAAGATTGAGGTCCCCTGGCATCAAACTTTAAGCTCCTGACCTGGATGTTGTGGGGCAGGGGATAGGAGCGAGAGTCTATGACCAGGCACCAAACGTCTGGGGAAGAAGGGGGTGTCCCGGGGGCTGGGTAACATAAGACCACATGGACAGAGCCCTGAACAGGCAGCAGGAAGTTGGGGAAGGGTCTTGGACTGGCCCTGTCCTTAGTGGGAGCAGGCTGAGCCCAGGGTTCCCCTCTGGTTCATGAAGGGGACGGGGGTCGCCCTCAAAGGACCAGCACTTGGCCACTGTGAGTTTAGCGGGCAACAGGAGCAGGGTCCCAGGGAGGGAAGGAGGTGGCAGAGGGTGTCGAAGGCTCTCAGCCTGGCCTCTTCTGGGTCCCCCTCCCAGTCCTGGGTCAGGGCCAGGTGCCATGAGCTCAGACAGAGGCCCCTGCCCAGCTGTCGGCACTGGAGCCGCCGCCAACACCCACACCAGCACACCTGGGCTGCCACCACGCCACCCCGCCGCCACCCCCTCCCCAGTGCTCCCGCTGCCCCACCCCCAGCTCCCGGAGCATCCTCAACACAAGGTGTGGCGTCGGAACTACAGACAACTGGATCCAGACTTCCAGGACCACAGCGTCTTGGAACCAGAACATTCTGACAACCAGAAAATTCCAGGACCATCAGATATTGGAAGATGTTCATTCCAGGCCCCCCAAGACTCTTGAAAACAAATAATTTCAGAAATGCAGCATCTTGCAACCGAAGATCAGGACCACAGAAACGTGGATTTCATGGTTTGGGATTCTGGGATCAAGGGCTCTGTGTTGTTGTTACTTGTTGTTAAGTCGCCCAGCCCCTGGACTGCGCGCCCTCTGTCCACAGGGTTCTCCAGGCAAGAATACTGGAGGGGTAGCCCTTCCCCTCCTCAGGGGATCTTCCTGACCCAGAGACCCAGCCAGAGTCTTCTGCACTGGCCGGCAGATTCAGCAGAGAATTCCCGAATGACAAGCCGACTATCCCAGAGGTCACGAATTTAAAAACAGTCAGAGCAGATGGGGTCAGGGCCCCATGGGCTGACAGCTCACCACCTCCAGTACCCAGATGGGAAGATTGAGGTCCCCTGGCATCAAACTTTAAGCTCCTGACCTGGATGTTGTGGGGCAGGGGATAGGAGCGAGAGTCTATGACCAGGCACCAAACGTCTGGGGAAGAAGGGGGTGTCCCGGGGGCTGGGTAACATAAGACCACATGGACAGAGCCCTGAACAGGCAGCAGGAAGTTGGGGAAGGGTCTTGGACTGGCCCTGTCCTTAGTGGGAGCAGGCTGAGCCCAGGGTTCCCCTCTGGTTCATGAAGGGGACGGGGGTCGCCCTCAAAGGACCAGCACTTGGCCACTGTGAGTTTAGCGGGCAACAGGAGCAGGGTCCCAGGGAGGGAAGGAGGTGGCAGAGGGTGTCGAAGGCTCTCAGCCTGGCCTCTTCTGGGTCCCCCTCCCAGTCCTGGGTCAGGGCCAGGTGCCATGAGCTCAGACAGAGGCCCCTGCCCAGCTGTCGGCACTGGAGCCGCCGCCAACACCCACACCAGCACACCTGGGCTGCCACCACGCCACCCCGCCGCCACCCCCTCCCCAGTGCTCCCGCTGCCCCACCCCCAGCTCCCGGAGCATCCTCAACACAAGGTGTGGCGTCGGAACTACAGACAACTGGATCCAGACTTCCAGGACCACAGCGTCTTGGAACCAGAACATTCTGACAACCAGAAAATTCCAGGACCATCAGATATTGGAAGATGTTCATTCCAGGCCCCCCAAGACTCTTGAAAACAAATAATTTCAGAAATGCAGCATCTTGCAACCGAAGATCAGGACCACAGAAACGTGGATTTCATGGTTTGGGATTCTGGGATCAAGGGCTCTGTGTTGTTGTTACTTCGTTGTTAAGTCGCCCAGCCCCTGGACTGCGCGCCCCTCTGTCCACAGGGTTCTCCAGGCAAGAATACTGGAGGGGGTAGCCCTTCCCCTCCTCAGGGGATCTTCCTGACCCAGAGACCCAGCCAGAGTCTTCTGCACTGGCCGGCAGATTCAGCAGAGAATTCCCGAATGACAAGCCGACTATCCCAGAGGTCACGAATCCGGCATTCTTCCTACCACCCAGACTAACAGACATCCAGGAGCAGAATGGGCCAGGCCTCGGTGGGGTCCCTCCACGGGCCCCTGCCTTGGGCAGGTCTCTCCGCTCCTGGAACAGCAAAGGCAGGAAGGGAGAGGGGGAAGAGAGGGGTCGCTTCTGAGCAAACCAAAGGAGCAGAGGGCCTCTCCTCCAGGCCCTGGGCAGCTGCCTTTGCCAAGAGACAGAAGGGGAAGAGAAAGACAGCCCTTCATGCCACAGGTTTGGGCGGCAGGTTTGTGGTCACAGGGGTGGCAGGATCTACCCCCTCCCTGGCTGCAGGAGCTTGGAATTTTCTCCTGGCAGGAAGGGCCCACCCTCCTAGGAACAGAAAACAATCCCTGGCATTTGGCCCCCGAGGCGTACAAGCTTTTGACAATCAAACACTATTATCCTCCTGGCCTCACCTCAGCCCAATGCAGAGGGGAAACCGAGGCAGGTGGGCTCTCTGTCTGAACCAAGAATCTGCCCCTGGCAGATTCCAGGCATCCCCTTCCCTGACCGCGGAATGTCAGAGCTGAGGCAGCCACCCGGGAGGGGCCTCGGTCAGGCCTGGCTGGGCACGTGGAATCTGAGACCGGAGAGGGCAGCCGTTTACCCAAAGTCACGCAGCGCACTGCAACGGAGTCTCTTATTGCTTCCGCTAAGGACATCTTCCTCCAGGAAGCCTTCCCAGATCATGTTCCCCTGGGCTTCTCTGCCCCTTAAGACTTTCCGACCATCTCCCGGACCTTGCTTAAATTCATGTCCATTGAGTCTGTGATGCCATCCGAAATGCAGCATCCACGTGGACCACAGAAACGTGGATTTCATGGTTTGGGATTCTGGGATCAAGGGCTCTGTGTTGTTGTTACTCGTTGTTAAGTCGCCCAGCCCCTGGACTGCGCCCCTCTGTCCACAGGGTTCTCCAGGCAAGAATACTGGAGGGGGTAGCCCTTCCCCTCCTCAGGGGGTCTTCCTGACCCAGAGACCCAGCCAGAGTCTTCTGCACTGGCCGGCAGATTCAGCAGAGAATTCCCGAATGACAAGCCGACTATCCCAGAGGTCACGAATCCGGCATTCTTCCTACCACCCAGACTAACAGACATCCAGGAGCAGAATGGGCCAGGCCTCGGTGGGGTCCCTCCACGGGCCCCTGCCTTGGGCAGGTCTCTCCGCTCCTGGAACAGCAAAGGCAGGAAGGGAGAGGGGGAAGAGAGGGGTCGCTTCTGAGCAAACCAAAGGAGCAGAGGGCCTCTCCTCCAGGCCCTGGGCAGCTGCCTTTGCCAAGAGACAGAAGGGGAAGAGAAAGACAGCCCTTCATGCCACAGGTTTGGGCGGCAGGTTTGTGGTCACAGGGGTGGCAGGATCTACCCCCTCCCTGGCTGCAGGAGCTTGGAATTTTCTCCTGGCAGGAAGGGCCCACCCTCCTAGGAACAGAAAACAATCCCTGGCATTTGGCCCCCGAGGCGTACAAGCTTTTGACAATCAAACACTATTATCCTCCTGGCCTCACCTCAGCCCAATGCAGAGGGGAAACCGAGGCAGGTGGGCTCTCTGTCTGAACCAAGAATCTGCCCCTGGCAGATTCCAGGCATCCCCTTCCCTGACCGCGGAATGTCAGAGCTGAGGCAGCCACCCGGGAGGGGCCTCGGTCAGGCCTGGCTGGGCACGTGGAATCTGAGACCGGAGAGGGCAGCCGTTTACCCAAAGTCACGCAGCGCACTGCAACGGAGTCTCTTATTGCTTCCGCTAAGGACATCTTCCTCCAGGAAGCCTTCCCAGATCATGTTCCCCTGGGCTTCTCTGCCCCTTAAGACTTTCCGACCATCTCCCGGACCTTGCTTAAATTCATGTCCATTGAGTCGGTGATGCCATCCGACCATCTCGTCCTCTGTCGTCCCCTTCTCCCTCTGCCTTCCATTTTTCCCAGCATCAGGGTCTTTTCCAATGAGTCGTCTCATTGCATCAGGTGGCCAAAGTACTGGGGCTTCAGCTTTACTTAAGACTTCGCTCTTCCACTAAGATGCACACTGTGATTACTCAAACCTTGTTTTCTAAGTATTGTGTGCAAAAATGTCTCATCTTCCCAGACTGTGCCCTGATGGTGACTCCTCGTTAGCCTAGAACCAAAAGCCTCCGCGCCCCTGCTTAAACATTTCCACGGCTCCCCACTGCCCGGGGACGAAGTCTCCGTTAGCCCGACTCTGGTTAGGGCTGCGTAGCTGCACGCCAGCCTCATCCTTTGATCCCACCAGGCCTGGGTCTCGCTGAGCTCCCGGCAGCCCCCGCCAGGCCGTTTCTCTTCCCTTCAGCCTCCTTCCCTGCTCGATCCTGCCCCAGCCGGAGCATCCTCATCTTTGAGATGACCTGCCTGGTGCCCGCGCCGCCTCTGGGCCCCTCTGCAGCCCACTGCACCGCCAGCTGAGGCCTCTGCCTGGACACCCTCTCCCCGAGGCTGGGCTGGGTCTCACCCTGGCCGGGTCTTAGACTAATACTGACTGTGAGTCTTTATGGAGCCCCCCACCCCCACTCCGCTGGTCTCGGCCCCTCACAGGCCTTCGCCCATCAGATTCCAGAGACAACCGTAGGAATGGATTCCATTCTGATCACACCCATTTTGCAGATAATGAGACCAAGCCCAGTGTGGCTGAATTGCTTCCTCAAAGTCACACAGTCAGCAGCAGAGCTGGGATGGGGGCCCTGAGAATCCAGCTCCAGAGCCTATGTGCTATCCCGATAGGTCACACGGTCCAGGGCAGGTGAAGGGCAGAAGCCCCGAGCCCGCCACCATGGGGAGCCAGAGACCCTAACGCAACCCCTTAAGCCCAAAGAGGGCACAGCCCTTGTTTCAGGATCTCCTCCCCGACTGCATCCACTGCCCACGTTCCTTTGCACAGAGAGACACACACAGAGAAGCAGCTGCACACACAGCCGTGGACACGAGCCCCCAGCCCCTGGGACCGGCTGCAGGAAGCCCTCAGCTGCCCCAGCTTCTTTCACTTCAGCTTTTCCTAAATTTGCTTTGAGGAAGTTGCTGGCGCCTTGGAGTTCTCCTCTCTCTCTCTCATGCGCTCCAGACCACATCCCTTCCCACCCCGACTTCTCTGGAACCCTGGAGAACAGGAGTGGGGCCAACACACAGTAAACGGGACGAAGCCCATTCTACAGATAGTCATGGAACCGTGTAACCCACGCTGGGACTGGCACCCACGATCGTTTCGCTGAGGTCACTCCTGGACTTGGGACTTCACGAAGCTTGGGTTCTTGGTGTCTCATCACAGAAAGAATTCAGTGAGGGACAAAGTGATAGGTAACAAGTGGATTTCTTTGAGTGCCCCTGGAGCATGGGGTTGTCAGCTTTTATCGGGAAGGGCCATTTCATAGGCTAATGAGTGGGAGGAGTATTCCAGATCTTTGGGGGAAGGGGTGGGGATTTCCAGGAATTGGGCTTTCGCTTACTTTTTGACCTTTATGGATGGAAACGTCATGGCACCTGTGGTTGTGTATTCGCTTGCTGACGCATTACGATGAGCGTGTATCGAGGCTCAAGGTCTAGTGGAAGTTGACTTACCCTCCATCTTGGACCTATTTGGTTCTAATTAGTTTAGGTTGTGTCTTTGGGCCATGTCATCTTTTTTAAAAGGGTTTTGCCTGGCTCCTTTCCCTCTGGTTTCATAGCAGGGGACAGTCTGCCCAAAAGGGAAAGGTGTGTGGGGGTGAGGGGGCTGGGATCAGGAGTGCTGGGAAGCAGGTCCCAGCAGCAGAGCTGGGATGGGGCCCTGAGAATCCAGCTCCAGAGCCTATGTGCTATCCCGATAGGTCACACGGTCCAGGGCAGGTGAAGGGCAGAAGCCCCGAGCCCGCCACCATGGGGAGCCAGAGACCCTAACGCAACCCCTTAAGCCCAAAGAGGGCACAGCCCTTGTTTCAGGATCTCCTCCCCGACTGCATCCACTGCCCACGTTCCTTTGCACAGAGAGACACACACAGAGAAGCAGCTGCACACACAGCCGTGGACACGAGCCCCCAGCCCCTGGGACCGGCTGCAGGAAGCCCTCAGCTGCCCCAGCTTCTTTCACTTCAGCTTTTCCTAAATTTGCTTTGAGGAAGTTGCTGGCGCCTTGAGTTCTCCTCTCTCTCTCATGCGCTCAGACCACATCCCTTCCCACCCCGACTTCTCTGGAACCCTGGAGAACAGGAGTGGGGCCAACACACAGTAAACGGGACGAAGCCCATTCTACAGATAGTCATGGAACCGTGTAACCCACGCTGGGACTGGCACCCACGATCGTTTCGCTGAGGTCACTCCTGGACTTGGGACTTCACGAAGCTTGGGTTCTTGGTGTCTCATCACAGAAAGAATTCAGTGAGGGACAAAGTGATAGGTAACAAGTGGATTTCTTTGAGTGCCCCTGGAGCATGGGGTTGTCAGCTTTTATCGGGAAGGGCCATTTCATAGGCTAATGAGTGGGAGGAGTATTCCAGATCTTTGGGGGAAGGGGTGGGGATTTCCAGGAATTGGGCTTTCGCTTACTTTTTGACCTTTATGGATGGAAACGTCATGGCACCTGTGGTTGTGTATTCGGCTTGCTGACGCATTACGATGAGCGTGTATCGAGGCTCAAGGTCTAGTGGAAGTTGACTTACCCTCCATCTTGGACCTATTTGGTTCTAATTAGTTTAGGTTGTGTCTTTGGGCCATGTCATCTTTTTAAAGGTTGTGCCTGGCTCCTTTCCCTCTGGTTTCATAGCAGGGGACAGTCTGCCCAAAAGGGAAAGGTGTGTGGGGGTGAGGGGGCTGGGATCAGGAGTGCTGGGGAAGCAGGTCCCAGCAGCAATAAATGGGGTGATCTCTGCAATAAGAAAGAATCGTCTCTCCCTGGGTTTGGAAGATGCCCTGGAGAAGGGGGTGGCTACCCACTCCAGCATTCTTGCCTGGAGAATCCCATGGACAGACTGTGGGGTCGCAGAGTTGGACACGAGTGAGCAACTAACACACTGAAGACTTCTAGGCGCGGGGCATTTTGGGAAGAGGAAAGAGCCAGTGCAAAGGTCCTGGGGCAGGAGCCTGCCATGTTAGAAGAACAGAGAGGTCAGTGTGGCTGTCGATGAGCAAGAGTGCGGGGAGAGTGAGGGAGGTGAGGTCGGGTTTAGGGGACCTGAGCCACAGTGGTGACCTGGGTTTGTGCTGTGGTGACTGGGCATTTGATGGAGCTATGCAGGTTGAGAGCAGAGGAAGTACGCGGCGTGTGTGTTAACACGCATGTAACAAAATATACCATCTTAGCTGTCTTTCGGGACACAGGTGGTTGGTGTGAAATGCATTCACATGGTGGCAGCCAGCGTCCAGCCCTGTCAGTCTTTCCATCTTGCGAAGCTGAAACTCCATATGGAGGCATGCAACCCGACTTGAGTTCTGAGAGGGTCACTCTGGCTGCTGGGTGGGCTTTCCTTGAGGGCATCCAGACAGAAGCAGGGAAACCAGATGGAAGGCAAGGGGCGGGAGCCCAGATTCTACCCGGGCCCCGCTTTCCAGATCACCTGGAGGACCTCAGACAAAGCATTTCATTCATTCTTACGTGTGTTTATCCATGCCTTCGGTCACTTGGTCTTTCAGCAACTATCTGTTGAACACCTGCTGTGTGCTCCACACTGCATTGTGTGCAGAGGCCCACGAGCCAGCCGAACGGGCCCAGCCCCTGACCCGAGGAGGTGCCGTCTGGCTGGGAAGACGGACACAGATCAAAAAGGCAGCAAAAATGATAAGGTGGTGATGGTGCCGGTGGGGTGGTGCAGGAGGAGCAGAGAGAGCGAGCAGCAGAGGGAGAAGCGGGGGGCAGCCTAGGCAGAGCTCTGAGCGGTCGACCTCCTGCTTCTACAAAAGGCTTTTGCTCCTTCCCCTCCTCCAGATAGAAGGGACCAGGGGAGCCTGGGGGTCAAGCCCAGACTCCTCTGTGAAGTGGGGGTCCTCGTTGTGCCTACTACCCCTAGATGTGAGGAGTAATTAAGCCAGTGCAGGGACTTCCCTGCTGGTCCAAGGGTCAAGAACCCGCCTTCCAATGCAGGGGACGCGGGTTCCATTCTGGTCAGGAGCTAAGATCCCACATGGCACAGGGTGACTCACTGCACGCTCTGCAACTCCTCACATGTCACAACTGGAGAGAAGCCCACAAGCCTCAGCGAAGATCCCATGTACCACAACTAAGACCCGAAGCAGCCAAAAATAAAATAATTTTAAAAAGAAGGGAGAAAGAGTGAGAGGCAATGCAGAGCAAGCTCCAGACACACAAGGCCAGGAGGCCAACGGCCCCATGTCCCCACCCACCCACTTTGTCTGGAGAAGTGGGCTCCCCGCAGGGAGGTGCCATGGAAAGTTTCAGCGAAGGCCCCCCACAAGCCACCCCCAAGTCTCTCTCAACTTGCTTCCTGCTGTGCCTGAAATCCCTCTCGAACCAACCCAGTCCTTTGAATTGTTTTCCCTCACACTTCCAGAACCATCCGTTCCGATGCAGGTTAGCCCTGGACTGGGTGTTGCTCAGCCTTCACAGTGCAGCTCAAGCCTCCCTCTATCAGGAAGCCTTCCCTGATTGTTGCTGCCCGTGGAATCTTTCTTTCCCTCTCTTTCTCTCTCTTTCCTTGCTCTGCGCCGACCTTTGGTTTTCACTGTCTCAGCCTTGGAGCTGAAAGGGCCCTGATAAATCCAACCGAGGCTTCCCCTAAGCCCGATGCTTCAGGTGAGGAAACTGAGGCCCAGACACTAAGTTCTCATAGCAACTAGGACGAGGGCCAGGCCAACAACGCAGATTCAACTTACCATTTGTGGTTTTCTGTGTGTGTGTGTGTGTGTGTGTTTTTAATCATTAGACTGCATTGAATGTTAGTTCCCCGGCCATGGATCGAATGCACCCCTACATTGGCAGCATGAGGCCTTAACCACCAGGAAGTCCCATCATTTATTTTTTGTTGATTGCTCTACAATATTGGTTCGATTTCTGTCATACATCCACGTGAATTAACCAGAGGTGTACGTATGCCCCTCCCTCTTGCATCTCCCTCCCTCCTCCCGCCCATTCCCACCCCTCTAGGTTCTCACAGAGCCCCAGTTTGAGTTCCCTGAATCATACAGCAAATATTTTGAGTTTTTATTTTTTTATCTTTTTTCTAAAGGTGAGTTTATTTATTTGGGGCTGTTGTGGGTCTTTGTTGCTGCAGAGGCTTTTCTCTAGTTTGGGCACGAGGGGGCTACCCTCTCGCGATGCACAGGCTTCTCACTGCAGTGGCTTCTCTTGTTGCGGAGCACGGATTCCAGGGAGCTTGAGCTTCCGTAGTCATGGCACCTAGGCTCAGCAGTGGCAGTTCCCGGGCTCTAGAGCACAGACTCGATGTTTGTGGTGCACTGGCTTAGTCGCTTCTCAGCATGTGGGATCTTCCCAGAGCAGGGACTGAACCTGCGTCTCCTGCGTCGGCAGGCAGATTCTCAGCCACAGAGCCACCCGGGAAGTCCTATTCTGAATTTTTAAATGAAATGTGAGATATTTCACGCGTACCCAAGGAACCATGGAGGTCACCCCCGGGTGTCAGGTTCCTCAGGAAGTTTCATGTGCAGCTGGGGCTGCGTCATCTGCCTGTCCAGGCTGTGGGGACCACTTTCCCTCAGCACCTCCCAGGTCGTAGCTCCCGGTGTGGGCCACTGATCAGGTTTTAAAGGCAAAGCAGCTGGAGGGGTGGGACGGGGAGCAGGGGAGGCTCGGCGGGGCTGGAGGGGAACGTGTGTGTACCTACGGAGGATTTGGGTCGATGTTTGGCAGTCACCAACAAAATTCTGTGTAAAGTAAAATTAAATTTTAAAATAAATAAAGACAAAGCAAAGCTATGAAGCTCATTCTTTTCTTTTTAAATTGTTTTTTATTTTACTTTTTACTTTCACAGAGTTTTGCTGTTTACAGATACGTATGATCCCAGATGAAGCTCATTCTGAGAACAAAACTGGACACAGCCTCGGGCTGAGCCTCGGTGCAGATCAGGCAGGACCACCCACGGGCTCTGTGAGCCGGGGACGTCGGCCGCCTGCTCTGAGACCTCGCTCGGTCGTCTGTGAAACAGAAGTAAGATACTGACTCCTCGGGGCGCTGTCCACACATTCAGTACGTACCGTTGGGAGTGAGGGCCGGACATTGTGTGAAGACGCAGGGCAGTGATGGGTCGCACACAGGGCCCGTGGAATCCTCCCGGCGGTCTCCGGGGGCTGTCCTGGTGGTGCGAGGGGCCGAGCCAGGATCCAGCCCTGCTCGCCACGCGCGGAGGACGCCGGTGGTCCCACGTGGCCAGGGCACAGCAGCCTGTGATGAGCGGGTAGGTGGGCTGCGGCTAAGGCGGACGTGTCTTGAATGCCACACCCAGGCGCCGGGTGCATTGCTGTTGTCGTCTAGTTGCTAAGCTGTGTCCGACTCTGTGACCCATGGACTGCAGCGCATCAGGCTTCCTTGTCCTTCACCGTCCCCCAGAGTTTGCTCAAGCGCATGTCCATTGAGTTGATGAGGCCATCCGACCACCTCATCCTCTGTTGCCCCTTTCTCTTCCCACGCTCTGTCTTTTCCAGCATCAGGGTCTTTTCCAATGAGTTGGCTCTTCGCATCAGGTGGCCAACGTATCGAGCTTCAGCTTCAACATCAGTCCTTCAATAAATATTCAGCGATGATGTCCTGGCGGATTGACTGGTTTGATGTCCTTGCAGGCCAAGGGACCCTCAAGAGGCTTCTCCAACAGTCCTAAAGCAACAGTTCTCCAACGCTCAGCCTGATGCATAGGAGGTGCTTAATCCAGACTGGTGCAGGAATGAATGAATGTAAGATAAACTTCAGGACCCTGTTTGATGGAACACATCTTGGAGTGCTTTGCGACTGTGTAAAGTAAAATTAAATTTTAAAATAAATAAAGACAAAGCAAAGCTATGAAGCTCATTCTTTTCTTTTTAAATTGTTTTTTATTTTACTTTTTACTTTCACAGAGTTTTGCTGTTTACAGATACGTATGATCCCAGATGAAGCTCATTCTGAGAACAAAACTGGACACAGCCTCGGGCTGAGCCTCGGTGCAGATCAGGCAGGACCACCCACGGGCTCTGTGAGCCGGGGACGTCGGCCGCCTGCTCTGAGACCTCGCTCGGTCGTCTGTGAAACAGAAGTAAGATACTGACTCCTCGGGGCGCTGTCCACACATTCAGTACGTACCGTTGGGAGTGAGGGCCGGACATTGTGTGAAGACGCAGGGCAGTGATGGGTCGCACACAGGGCCCGTGGAATCCTCCCGGCGGTCTCCGGGGGCTGTCCTGGTGGTGCGAGGGGCCGAGCCAGGATCCAGCCCTGCTCGCCACGCGCGGAGGACGCCGGTGGTCCCACGTGGCCAGGGCACAGCAGCCTGTGATGAGCGGGTAGGTGGGCTGCGGCTAAGGGCGGACGTGTCTTGAATGCCACACCCAGGCGCCGGGTGCATTGCTGTTGTCGTCTAGTTGCTAAGCTGTGTCCGACTCTGTGACCCATGGACTGCAGCGCATCAGGCTTCCTTGTCCTTCACCGTCCCCCAGAGTTTGCTCAAGCGCATGTCCATTGAGTTGATGAGGCCATCCGACCACCTCATCCTCTGTTGCCCCTTTCTCTTCCCACGCTCTGTCTTTTCCAGCATCAGGGTCTTTTCCAATGAGTTGGCTCTTCGCATCAGGTGGCCAACGTATCGGAGCTTCAGCTTCAACATCAGTCCTTCCAATAAATATTCAGGGATGATTTCCTGTAGGATTGACTGGTTTGATGTCCTTGCAGTCCAAGGGACTCTCAAGAGTCTTCTCCAACAGTCCTAAAGCAACAATTCTTCAACGCTCAGCCTGATGCATAGGAGGTGCTTAATCCAGACTGGTGCAGGAATGAATGAATGTGTAGCCAGGAGCCATGGAAAGCTCTTGAGCAGGGAGAGCCCTGCCTTTGATGGAACACATCTTGGAGTGCTTAGGTGAGCGACTGGCCCTGAGGGAGCAGGAGGGCATGCTGTCCCCATGGGCCTTCAGGTCCCCTGTGCAGATGTGGTCGCAGTCTGAGGGAACCCGGTGGCTGCGTCAGGGTGGAGGTGTGTTCGTGGGCGCTGGTGTGTGTGAAAGGGCTGCTGAGCTCTTGGGAGCTGCTGCCCCACTTCTGCTCGGGCTCCCCGGGGAGAAAGTGGGGTGGTAATAAGGCTCCCCGCCTGTCAAGTGGCCATTGGAGGGCGAGGGGGCCTGCCAGAGTGGACAGGTCACATCCCTGCCTGGCCCAGGGCCAGAGGGTCCCTGTGTGGGGCCCCAGGCCGGGTGACCGGCTCCGGGACGTGGCTGCTGTGGGCGGGGCCTGTGGAGGAGCCCGTGGGGGACGAGGGGGTGGCCAGTGCCAGGGGGAAGTCGGCCAGCCGGCTATCTTTAGCGCTCTCTCTCATAGCCCTTGCCTCCGCCTGGCTGCTGGGGGCTGGGGCGGGGAGAGGTCACTTCTCCATAGTCATATGAAGCCCGGAGGCCAGCTGTGCGGCCGAGGCAGGAGGCAGTGGGCCGGCTGTGGTACCTGGCACCCCACCAGTGGGCTGGCAGCCCTGAGGGCGCCCCCCCCCAGGGATCCCCCAGCTCTCAAGCAAGCAAGGGCCGGAGTGCGCGTCTACGAGGGGTCGTTGGTGCTGCAGTGGCTGCTGGGATGGGGCGTTCCTCCTGCTTGCACCTGCTTCAGACCCCTATTGATGAGGACGGTGCAGTGCAGTGGTTTGCACTGAGCTCCTGGCGCCTGGATTTGGCTTTCTGCGTCAGCACTTCTGAGAATCTGGCCTGACTGAGGGGCTTACTTAACCTTCCAGGCCTCAGTGTCCTCACGATGAAAACGGGACCAATTTCACCGTCAGGACACCAGGAACCGATACACGACTCAGAGGGCTGCCCTTGTCACCCAGGGAGACGGCATCTAAAACATCCGACAGGGCTTCCCTGGTGGTCCAGTGGGTAAGGACACCGCCTTGCAGTGCAAGGGCACCGGTTCGAGCCCTGGCCTGGGAAGATCCCACGTGCGCGAGCGGCTGGCTTAATCCAGACTGGTGCAGGAATGAATGAATGTGTAGCCAGGAGCCATGGAAAGCTCTTGAGCAGGGAGAGCCCTGCCTTTGATGGAACACATCTTGGAGTGCTTAGGTGAGCGACTGGCCCTGAGGGAGCAGGAGGGCATGCTGTCCCCATGGGCCTTCAGGTCCCCTGTGCAGATGTGGTCGCAGTCTGAGGGAACCCGGTGGCTGCGTCAGGGTGGAGGTGTGTTCGTGGGCGCTGGTGTGTGTGAAAGGGCTGCTGAGCTCTTGGGAGCTGCTGCCCCACTTCTGCTCGGGCTCCCCGGGGAGAAAGTGGGGTGGTAATAAGGCTCCCCGCCTGTCAAGTGGCCATTGGAGGGCGAGGGGGCCTGCCAGAGTGGACAGGTCACATCCCTGCCTGGCCCAGGGCCAGAGGGTCCCTGTGTGGGGCCCCAGGCCGGGTGACCGGCTCCGGGACGTGGCTGCTGTGGGCGGGGCCTGTGGAGGAGCCCGTGGGGGACGAGGGGGTGGCCAGTGCCAGGGGGAAGTCGGCCAGCCGGCTATCTTTAGCGCTCTCTCTCATAGCCCTTGCCTCCGCCTGGCTGCTGGGGGCTGGGGCGGGGAGAGGTCACTTCTCCATAGTCATATGAAGCCCGGAGGCCAGCTGTGCGGCCGAGGCAGGAGGCAGTGGGCCGGCTGTGGTACCTGGCACCCCACCAGTGGGCTGGCAGCCCTGAGGGCGCCCCCCCCCAGGGATCCCCCAGCTCTCAAGCAAGCAAGGGCCGGAGTGCGCGTCTACGAGGGGTCGTTGGTGCTGCAGTGGCTGCTGGGATGGGGCGTTCCTCCTGCTTGCACCTGCTTCAGACCCCTATTGATGAGGACGGTGCAGTGCAGTGGTTTGCACTGAGCTCCTGGCGCCTGGATTTGGCTTTCTGCGTCAGCACTTCTGAGAATCTGGCCTGACTGAGGGGCTTACTTAACCTTCCAGGCCTCAGTGTCCTCACGATGAAAACGGGACCAATTTCACCGTCAGGACACCAGGAACCGATACACGACTCAGAGGGCTGCCCTTGTCACCCAGGGAGACGGCATCTAAAACATCCGACAGGGCTTCCCTGGTGGTCCAGTGGGTAAGGACACCGCCTTGCAGTGCAAGGGGCACCGGTTCGAGCCCTGGCCTGGGAAGATCCCACGTGCCGCGGAGCGGCTGGACCGATGAGTCCAATGACCAAGCCGGAGCTCTGGAGCGCATGCGCCCAGAGCCGGTGCTCTGCCACAACGGAGGCCACCGCGATGGGAGGCCCACACAGGCCAAAGAACAAAGATGGATGAAAATGGATAATGAAAGACCAGTAGAAGTGGCCTGCCCGCCCCCCTCCCTTTCCAACCCTATTCCCTCCCCCGAAAAAAAAAAAATAAATAAAACATCCGACAGAGAACACTGCAGCTCTCTGACCTGGGAGGAGTCTCTGAGTCCCCTCCCCATTTTCCCCATCTGTGAAATGGGCATAGTGCTTTCAGGGATTAAATGAGGTCTATTTGAAAGGGTCTAACACAAAGTTTTGCACACAGTAGGTACTCAAGAAATAAGCACCCTTGGGCACTATCCTGGAAGTCCAGGGTTAGGGCTCTGTGCCCCTCCACTGAAGGGGGCAGGGGTTCGTTCAGTTCCTGGTAGGGGAACTAAGATCCCACATGCTGCATAGCATGACAAAACCAAACAAAAAAAACCAAAGCACCAACTCCTCCTCCGAGCCAAGCTATGCTATGTAGGCCCTAGCATAGGATCAGGGTGAGGAGATGCCTGGGCTCAAATCCCACCCTACCAGTTATACACTGTGTGCCCTTGGGCAAGTTGCTTACCCTCTCTGAGCCTCAGTTTCTTATTTATAAAATCTGGAAATAATAAAAGCTGCCCCAAGGGGTGATCCTGAGTATCGGGCTTATATATATGAAGTACATAGGACAGTGCCCAATAGGAAAAAAGTATTCACAATTACTACTCCCTGCTGACTGGGGCACCACCTTCTGAGGCCTTTGAAGTGAACATGACTGCTGGTTATCAAGGGTGAGGAGCTGGTGAAGTCAGGCCCTGGGCAGCATTGTGGGTCCAGGGGCCACGGTCGATGAAAGCGGGACCAATTTCACCGTCAGGACACCAGGAACCGATACGACTCAGAGGGCTGCCCTTGTCACCCAGGGAGACGGCATCTAAAACATCCGACAGGGCTTCCCTGGTGGTCCAGTGGGTAAGGACACCGCCTTGCAGTGCAAGGGGCACCGGTTCGAGCCCTGGCCTGGGAAGATCCCACGTGCCGCGGAGCGGCTGGACCGATGAGTCCAATGACCAAGCCGGAGCTCTGGAGCGCATGCGCCCAGAGCCGGTGCTCTGCCACAACGGAGGCCACCGCGATGGGAGGCCCACACAGGCCAAAGAACAAAGATGGATGAAAATGGATAATGAAAGACCAGTAGAAGTGGCCTGCCCGCCCCCCTCCCTTTCCAACCCTATTCCCTCCCCCGAAAAAAAAAAAATAAATAAAACATCCGACAGAGAACACTGCAGCTCTCTGACCTGGGAGGAGTCTCTGAGTCCCCTCCCCATTTTCCCCATCTGTGAAATGGGCATAGTGCTTTCAGGGATTAAATGAGGTCTATTTGAAAGGGTCTAACACAAAGTTTTGCACACAGTAGGTACTCAAGAAATAAGCACCCTTGGGCACTATCCTGGAAGTCCAGGGTTAGGGCTCTGTGCCCCTCCACTGAAGGGGGCAGGGGTTCGTTCAGTTCCTGGTAGGGGAACTAAGATCCCACATGCTGCATAGCATGACAAAACCAAACAAAAAAAACCAAAGCACCAACTCCTCCTCCGAGCCAAGCTATGCTATGTAGGCCCTAGCATAGGATCAGGGTGAGGAGATGCCTGGGCTCAAATCCCACCCTACCAGTTATACACTGTGTGCCCTTGGGCAAGTTGCTTACCCTCTCTGAGCCTCAGTTTCTTATTTATAAAATCTGGAAATAATAAAAGCTGCCCCAAGGGGTGATCCTGAGTATCGGGCTTATATATATGAAGTACATAGGACAGTGCCCAATAGGAAAAAAGTATTCACAATTACTACTCCCTGCTGACTGGGGCACCACCTTCTGAGGCCTTTGAAGTGAACATGACTGCTGGTTATCAAGGGTGAGGAGCTGGTGAAGTCAGGCCCTGGGCAGCATTGTGGGTCCAGGGGCCACGGTCGTTTGGACACTTAATAGCTCTGATGTGTTAATGGGTAAAGCATTCGCATGCCAGTGCAGGAGACATGACTTTGATCCCTGGCTTGGGAAGATCCCTGGAGAAGGAACTGGCAAGCCATTCCAGTATTCTCGCCTGGGAATCCCACAGACAGAAGAGCCTGGCGGACTACAGTTCATGGGGTCGCAAAGAGTTGGACATGACTTATGGACAGAACAATGTGTTAATAGGGCCTGGACGTGTCCTGGCTGCCACCGCCCTCATTCCTCGGCTCATAGACGTTGCTTTCCTGCCTCCTGCAGAGTCCGAGGCAGGCCCCTTTCCTCTCAGGGATCAGCCCGGACTTTGGAGCCTCTGCTGAAAGGACAGGGGGAGCTATTGGGGCTCCTGAGATCAGTCAGGATTCTGGACCCCAGGAGGCTTACGCTGCCGGAGAGGCCGCAGGCCCTGAGCGCCAGCCTGAACGGCAGAACGTCGCATGGAGGGTGGGGGGCCCACAGAAGCCTCCGACAAGCAGCTGCATGCCAAGAGCTGACAGGAGGAGGGTGAGGTCCCTGGGAGCCAAGGCCAGGCACCCGGGGGCGGGGCGGGACTGGGGGCGCTGAAGGACGGAGGGCCGAGGACAGGGGAGAGCACCTCCACCCCCAAGGCCATTCCCAGGTGAGCTCCACCAAGTCGCTGGCCCTGCCTTTTAAGGCAATAGTGGCTCCTGCCACCTCCGTGTTCTCACTTGCTCAGAAATTTCCAGCAAGTGTTTTCTTTATCCTTTTTTTTCTCAGGAGGAATGGAATGAGGCTCCGTGTTCTGTCACCGCAGGATTCCAGAGGCCTGTGCGGGGGGTTCAGGTGACAGGAAGCGCGCACCTCCGGGCACTCGGAGACCGCTGTCGGTGACACGCACAGACACGGCCCTCAGGGGGCCCGGTCCACCGCCCCGCCCACTGCAGGCCCACGGAAATGCCTAGGGACCTCCCGCGTGGGACACCCGGACAGACACAAGCACAGACGAGTCCCAGAGACTCAGGGAATACTCACTGAGCACCTACTATATACCCACTCACTCAGACTTTCCCTGGAAGGCTGCTTCCTTGGGGAGCTCAGATCTGAGCCCCAAAGCCTTGTCCCCACCTCAGGGCCTTGGTGCCCACTGTTCCCTTTGCATGGGGGGGTCCTCTCCTTAGAGCCCCGCCAGGTTGGATCTGCTACACCCTCGGGTTTCAGCAAGGCCTCCTGGCCCGGTCTCTCAACCCGTTTCATTTCTTCACAGCATTTATCACTTGTTTTTCAAGTGCCTATAGGGGAGTTTCCAGGCAGTCCAGTGGTTAGGATTCTGCGCTCTCACTGCCACAGCCCAGGTTCAATCCCTGGTTGGACAACTAAGATCGTACAAGCTGCACAGCCAAAGAAAATTTTTTAAGAAAAAAAATTTTAAGTGCATTTACTATGAAAGTAACTTTCTTGGTCAATGTCTGTAATAGCAATGCACTTTCACAATCCAATAATCAACTCAAAAAGTTTACAACTCAGGAGTAAATCTAAGTTTCCAATTTGAAAGAAATGTAAAATATACAAGTCAGGGCCCTGATCACACAAAAGGATAATATTCAAAGGAAGTTCACAGTTCAGAATGATCCTACTGTTAGATCCACAACCTTTTTTTCTATAGTAATTGGATCTAACGGTGTTATAATTCTAATGAACAAGTTACATCGTGTGTGCGTGCTCAGGTCACTCAGTCACGTCTGATTCTTTGCGACCCCATGGACTGTAGCCCCCCAGGCTCCTCTGTCCACAGGGACTCTCCAGACCAGAGTCCTGGAGTGGATTGCCATGCCCTCCTCCAGAGGATCTTCCTGACCCGGGGATAGAACCCACGTCTGTCTCCCTCATTGGCAGGCAGTTCACCACCAGCGCCACCTAGGAGGCCCTCTGTGATCTGGGATGTGCCCAAGCTCCCTCACCGGCCAGGGGCAGGGCAGAAACGAGGAGGATGGGGGCGTGGGGATACTAGGACAGATGACAGACCAGGGCTGTCCTGAAGCAAGCCCCACCTTGAATGGACTCTCCATTCCCACGAGGGTGTGCCCACGCCTGCACCCTGGTCTCTGGACCTCACGTCCCCAGTCACCCTGGCCGTACCTGTCACTGGGCAGAGGCCCAGCCAGGACACCTCAAACCAGCAAAGCCTTTTCCTACCTGGGCTGGGTAGGCGGCTGGGCTCCAGGGCTGACCTCAGAGTTAGGGGAGGCCAGGAGTTGCCAAGGGCAACTGGGGTGTGTGAGGATGAAGTGTGACCACTGCTGAGCTCAGCGCCTTCCCCAGGACAGACATGACTGGAGGGAAACTCTTGTAGTGGCAAGAACCTACAAAGCCAGGCACTCCTGCTCGGCTCTGCCAGACGGGCCGGTGACTTTGGAGCAGATCCTGACCCTGTGTGGGCTTGACTCCCAGAACTAGGGGCATCTGAACAGGCCTCCGTTCGGGAGGGAACCCTGAGCCCCTGCAAAGTCGAGGGAGGTCCTCCTGCGGGGCCGTCTCCACTGGGTGCTGCCCACTCTCGCCCCCTAGTGGCTCCAACCTCAACGGCAGCTCCGGCCAGTCGGGCCTGATCCTGAGCTGGGCCCCGTGCTGCAAGGGCAGCGGACAGAGGTTGACTTGGAGGTCCACTGGCCCACCCAGAGCTCAGGACTCCGCACTCTAGAAATCCTGGGCAGACTGACTTTGGGGCGGGTCCCAGGCTGAGTTGTTTCTCAGCCTGCCTTTGCGTGACCCCACATCTAATTCAAGCAACCTCTGTGCTTCAGTGACGGGGATGCTGTGCTCATTGGGAAATGGGCTCAATGCAGACCACCTCCAGGAATCCTAACAGCACCAACATGAGACCCGGGGTTCAGTCCGAGTCAGGCAGATCCCCTGGAGGAAATGGCAAACCACTCCAGTATTCTTGCCTGAAAAACCCTACCGCCCATAGGGTCGCAGAGCATACATGTGTCCTCGCTGTATCACCGACACAGAACTCAGGGGATGAATTAGGATTAATTGGCAGGCAACTAGAGGGCTGCCAGGATGCCAGTCAGGGTGTCAGAGCTGCTGCAGCTCTGGCCTCTGCCCTTTGCTGAGGTGGAGGCCAAGGCAAGACATGCCACTCAGGCAGATGAGGTGGAAGCAGCTGGGCTCGAAGGGGCCAAGCAAGAGCTGGACTGGGGTGGGACGAGTCACTGGTCAAAGGGTGGGCCAGACACCAGAGGCCCCCGTGCAGAGCTGTGGCAGCCCCGGTGCTTTCCGGCCTGCTGTTCATTGTCCTGACGTCTTGACCCCATGGGCTGTAGCACAGCCCTGCACGAGCTCGAGGGCTCACTAGCCCACATGGTCAGCACAAGGTAACCAACGCGGCCACAGCGGTCAGACTACCCCAAAGATCTAGACCAGGAGGGAAGAAATTGGGAATCTGCAACTTCACCAGCCAGGAGAACCTGGTCAAAGGCGCTGACCTCCACCCACCCAAACTAAATGAAGCCAATGTTCAGGGCCTCCAGAAGTGTCCTGTGACCCAGGTGAGGTGCAGGCCTTCTAACATCCTCTCCAACGGGCCTCTCAACCAGAACCTGGCTACTGACTAACCTGAGCCAGGGTCTGGACCCTGAGCGACAGGGGCACCAGGTCTGTCCTTACCGCCTCATCTCCCAGCGTGCACTGCCATCCACGCTGAACAAACACAGCGGCCTCGGACCCCACTCTCAAGGGCAACATTTTCCTGGCCCACCCAGAGCTCAGGACTCCGCACTCTAGAAATCCTGGGCAGACTGACTTTGGGGCGGGTCCCAGGCTGAGTTGTTTCTCAGCCTGCCTTTGCGTGACCCCACATCTAATTCAAGCAACCTCTGTGCTTCAGTGACGGGGATGCTGTGCTCATTGGGAAATGGGCTCAATGCAGACCACCTCCAGGAATCCTAACAGCACCAACATGAGACCCGGGGTTCAGTCCGAGTCAGGCAGATCCCCTGGAGGAAATGGCAAACCACTCCAGTATTCTTGCCTGAAAAACCCTACCGCCCATAGGGTCGCAGAGCATACATGTGTCCTCGCTGTATCACCGACACAGAACTCAGGGGATGAATTAGGATTAATTGGCAGGCAACTAGAGGGCTGCCAGGATGCCAGTCAGGGTGTCAGAGCTGCTGCAGCTCTGGCCTCTGCCCTTTGCTGAGGTGGAGGCCAAGGCAAGACATGCCACTCAGGCAGATGAGGTGGAAGCAGCTGGGCTCGAAGGGGCCAAGCAAGAGCTGGACTGGGGTGGGACGAGTCACTGGTCAAAGGGGGGGCCAGAGACCAGAGGCCCCCGTCCAGAGCTGGGGCAGCCCGGTGCTTTCCGGCCTGCTGTTCATTGTCCTGACGTCTTGACCCCATGGGCTGTAGCACAGCCCTGCACGAGCTCGAGGGCTCACTAGCCCACATGGTCAGCACAAGGTAACCAACGCGGCCACAGCGGTCAGACTACCCCAAAGATCTAGACCAGGAGGGAAGAAATTGGGAATCTGCAACTTCACCAGCCAGGAGAACCTGGTCAAAGGCGCTGACCTCCACCCACCCAAACTAAATGAAGCCAATGTTCAGGGCCTCCAGAAGTGTCCTGTGACCCAGGTGAGGTGCAGGCCTTCTAACATCCTCTCCAACGGGCCTCTCAACCAGAACCTGGCTACTGACTAACCTGAGCCAGGGTCTGGACCCTGAGCGACAGGGGCACCAGGTCTGTCCTTACCGCCTCATCTCCCAGCGTGCACTGCCATCCACGCTGAACAAACACAGCGGCCTCAGCAGAGCCCAGGCACCCCGAGCTCACGCCCCAGGCTGGCCTCAGCAGCCCAGGGTGGAACAGACTGGCTGGCTCTCTTCTGCTTCACATTCCCCAGGCACGGGAGTGCAGGGGTAGGCAAAAAGGTAGGGGACAGCACCCCCAGGGGAGCATGAGGGCTCAAGGGGAACAGCCAGGACTGAGAAAGAAAGAGGTGGATGCAGATGTCACTGGAAAATAATTTTATTGAGATTCCACCAGCTGTACAATCTCCTCTATTAGGCCCCTTCTTCCTTTGCAATTCGGTCCTTCTTAAGTGGTCCCTGTGGAGAGAAAGGCGCCAAGGTGAGAGCAGAAGGCGGTACCAACTCCAAGCCCAGTGGGACCAAGACACTGGACTGGCCCCTCAGCCCTGGCACAAAGCAACAAGGCAGCCCAACTGTATCAGCACCGGATGCAGAGGCTGGCAGGTGACCAGGCTGGAAAGCCACCCCACTCTAGCCCGAGGGCTACTTACCATGAAGGCTTTCTTCTCCTCCACCGTCTGGAAGCGGCCGTGGCCAAATTTGGAGGTGGTGTCAATGAACTTGAGGTCGATCTTCTCCAGGGCCCGGCGCTTGGTCTGCACCAGCAGGGACTGTGGGCCACGAGGGGAGAGATGAGAACCGAGCCTCTCCCAGCCCCTCATCTTAAGAGGGCAGAGGCCAACCCAACCTGCAGCCCTGCCACCAAGGGGCTTGCTTCTGCAACCAGGCCGCGGAGATAAAGATGAGGATACACGCAACAAACAGCTGGGCAGGGCCAGAGAGGCTCCTCCTCCTTAGGCTTCAAAGGCAGGAGCATCACCCCCTCCCTACCAGAGCTCAGCCCTCCCCTCCCAACCTCACCTTGCGCAGAGTGAGCACTCGCTTCTTGGTTCCCACCACGCAGCCTTTGAGCATGACAAAGTCATTGGTCACCTCACCGTAGTGGACGAAGCCACCCTGGAATGGAGCAAGGTCATCGGGTCAGCAGAGACCAAGCACAAGGCTAGAGACAGGCCTGACCACACCCATCCACCCCCAGGTCCCCGGACCAGAGCTGTTCTCAGAAGGAAGGCAGCAAGGAATACTTCCGCACTCTGACTCGGGCGCTGTGCCCAGCGCTCATTCCAGGCTCTCATCACTGAACAGCTGAGTCTGACGCCACTCCTCACCAGGCCCACTGACACAGTATGCTACGCAGGGCACCAGTTAACTGTAAAAACCAGTCCCAAACCAACGAGGGGGGCGGTCTGGGACCAACTTATAAACGAAGGGAATCCCCACCAGACCAGACATCAGAGGATTTGCAAGGACAGCTCCCTCTACTCACCAGGGGGTTGATGCTCTTGTCAGACAGATCGTAATCAGTGGAGGCATTGTTCTTGATCAGCTTGCCGTCCTTGATGAGGTAACCCTGGCCAATCTTGTAGATCTAAAGGCACGAGCACAAATACTTGAGAATAAGAAAACAAGAGTAGAGAGCCAAGGATTCAAGCTGGCTGGAGGCGAGGGCTGCCGAACTGGGACAAACGATCTCCCAACTTGGGGATGGGCTAGCCTGCCCAGGACTCTAGGCAACAGCCAGGACCGTCTAGTGGTAGGGAAGCCAAGGTTCCAAGAAAAGCTGACTGGACCTGAACTGAAAGCAGTGCTAGCCAGCGAGCGAAAGGACGGGGCCTCTCCAACGCCACGGGACAGAAGATCAACAGGGCTCCCATCCTCAGCCCCGCCACACTGCCTTCGAGAACGGCACTTCACAAACCATGGCACTGAAGAGTCCCAACTGTGCCACCGGAATACACTGATGGTGACAAGGACTGGACCCCAGTCCCCAACACGGAACCACTCTCCCCCTAAGAACCCGCATGTGCACCTCACCTTCTTATTGATCTCGGTGCGGTGATGGTAGCCTTTCTGCCCAGCTCGAGCCACAGAGAAGGCCACCCGGGCAGGATGCCATGCTCCGATACAGGCCACCTTGCGCAGCCCTCGGTGGGTCTTCCGGGGCAGCTTCTTGGTGTGCCAACGGCTGGTGACCCCTGGGACAGACACATACTGTTAAATCACGTGTTCATCGGTGAGCAGCCAGGCCCGAGGCCCTTCTCCCAGATTAACCGACACAACGTGGGTCGCTGCAAAGCTCACCTTTGTAGCCTTTGCCCTTGGTCACCCCGATGACGTCAATCATCTCGTCCTGGCTGAACACCTGGTTCACAGGGACCTGCTGCTCCAGCCTCTCGCGGGCCCAGTCCAGCTTTTCAGCCACCGTGCCTCCGTTCACCTGGATCTCCATGAGGTGGGCCTTCTTCTGGCGTAGAGGAAGCAGGCGCATCTACAAGGGCAGAGCATTCAGTGAGAGGAACTCAAGCCAACTACAAGACTTAAAATTTGCAAAGATGAAGAACCTTCCTGTACTGTCTCTCCTCACTCGGTACAACTCATCTTTCAACCTAGTGCCTGAAATCAGGTCAGAATGAACAGACCCTGGACAGACATCGGCTGATTTAACCAGATCCTAGGACCAACTAGCTCCCTGTTCCTCATCACGGTTCTTTTGGCCGGCCCCTTTGGGAAATCTACCCTGACGGACCCTGGCCATCTACCTTCCTGTTAACCATCAACACGGCCCGTGTTTTTTGTTTTTGTTTTTGTTTTTTAAGATTTATTTATTTATTTATTTTGGTGGGGGTGGGGTGGGGAGGGAGGGGAGCAGGCGGGCCACTTCTATTGGTCTTTCATTTGTCCATTTTCATCCATCTTTGTTCTTTGGCCTGTGTGGGTCTCCCATCGCGGTGGCGTCTGTTGTCGCAGAGCGCCGGCTCTGGGCGCATGTGCTCTAGAGCTCCGGCTCGGTAACTGGACACATTGGTCCAGTCGTTCCATGGCACGTGGCGTCTTCCCAGGCCAGGGATCAAACCGGCGCCCCTTGCACTGCAAGGCGGTGTCCTTACCCACTGGACCACTAGGGAAGCCCCTTCACGGTCCATTTAAACAGCAGGATAGAACTGCAAGTACAAGCTGTGAAAGGAACGAATCCAACAGTTCTAAAGCTGGCCAGTGCTATCCTCCTGACCTGTGTCCAGTTGACACACCAATCTGGTAATGTGGTCACCACTAACCACACAGGACGGCTGTCTAATTAACCACTACAGCTAGTATACCTGAAATACTATAAATTGACTATACCCCAGTAAAACCCATAGCTATACGCCCACCATAACCACCCAAACGTCTGCAGCCACTCTAAGCCAGACAACTAAAAGCTAATTCAGTTCATGTCAGGTCTGAAGGGCAAACAGCCGCAACACTATTTTCAGTTAGGCGTGAGACAATGGGATATGACTCACAAACTCCTTCAGTTTTCCTAAAATGGGGTATGGTTTCCCTAATTAAGAGCCACTGGGGACACAGTGCCCTCTGCTGGCAACACAAATCCCCGTGTGAAGGCACTGGATGCCTTCAAGCCACCAACTGCCCTTATTCTGGCTCCAGGAACCCAGGTCTCAAGGGCAGGGCTGGTTGTTGCTTTTAACAACCCCTCCCTTGGGCTTCCCTTGTGGGTCAGAGGATAAGAACCCGTCTGCCAATACAGGAGACACAGGTTCGAGGCCTGATCCAGGAAGATCCCACGTACCGCAGAGCAGCTAAACCCACACATCAACAAAGACCCAGCACAGTCAAAAATAAATTAAAAAGTAAAAAAAAAACAAAAATCCCTCCCTCCAATGGAAAATGTATTTAAGAGCCGAAAATCTTACTATGCTTAAATCATGAGCTTTGGCACAAAACCAGTTTGAGCATATCAACCCAGAAGGTTAAGTGGGCACAG
This sequence comes from Tragulus kanchil, assembly GCA_022376925.1. Taxonomy (NCBI): domain Eukaryota; kingdom Metazoa; phylum Chordata; class Mammalia; order Artiodactyla; family Tragulidae; genus Tragulus; species Tragulus kanchil. The sequence continues at coordinate 178,964,086 of JAIOJX010000004.1, read as the reverse complement.
CACCCTCAAAGCCACAGGCGACCATGAATGAAGGTCAGCAGGCTCAGGCCCCGGAAGAAGCCGCATTTGTCCATTTTCATCCATCTTTGTTCTTTGGCCTGTGTGGGTCTCCCATCGCGGTGGCGTCTGTTGTCGCAGAGCGCCGGCTCTGGGCGCATGTGCTCTAGAGCTCCGGCTCGGTAACTGGACACATTGGTCCAGTCGTTCCATGGCACGTGGCGTCTTCCCAGGCCAGGGATCAAACCGGCGCCCCTTGCACTGCAAGGCGGTGTCCTTACCCACTGGACCACTAGGGAAGCCCCTTCACGGTCCATTTAAACAGCAGGATAGAACTGCAAGTACAAGCTGTGAAAGGAACGAATCCAACAGTTCTAAAGCTGGCCAGTGCTATCCTCCTGACCTGTGTCCAGTTGACACACCAATCTGGTAATGTGGTCACCACTAACCACACAGGACGGCTGTCTAATTAACCACTACAGCTAGTATACCTGAAATACTATAAATTGACTATACCCCAGTAAAACCCATAGCTATACGCCCACCATAACCACCCAAACGTCTGCAGCCACTCTAAGCCAGACAACTAAAAGCTAATTCAGTTCATGTCAGGTCTGAAGGGCAAACAGCCGCAACACTATTTTCAGTTAGGCGTGAGACAATGGGATATGACTCACAAACTCCTTCAGTTTTCCTAAAATGGGGTATGGTTTCCCTAATTAAGAGCCACTGGGGACACAGTGCCCTCTGCTGGCAACACAAATCCCCGTGTGAAGGCACTGGATGCCTTCAAGCCACCAACTGCCCTTATTCTGGCTCCAGGAACCCAGGTCTCAAGGGCAGGGCTGGTTGTTGCTTTTAACAACCCCTCCCTTGGGCTTCCCTTGTGGGTCAGAGGATAAGAACCCGTCTGCCAATACAGGAGACACAGGTTCGAGGCCTGATCCAGGAAGATCCCACGTACCGCAGAGCAGCTAAACCCACACATCAACAAAGACCCAGCACAGTCAAAAATAAATTAAAAAGTAAAAAAAAAACAAAAATCCCTCCCTCCAATGGAAAATGTATTTAAGAGCCGAAAATCTTACTATGCTTAAATCATGAGCTTTGGCACAAAACCAGTTTGAGCATATCAACCCAGAAGGTTAAGTGGGCACAGCACCCTCAAAGCCACAGGCGACCATGAATGAAGGTCAGCAGGCTCAGGCCCCGGACAGAAGCCGTGGGCACTCACCTGGGTGTGGGCGATGACGCGGATGACCTGGCAGTACTTCTTCATGCTGCTGAAGTCTCTCTCCAGCTGCTTCTTGCCATCCACATCCTGCCACTTCTTGCAGTATTTGGTGAAGGCCTTCTTCTTAGATTTATGCCTTCAGGAGCAGAGCAGAGTTGGGGAGGGGGCCCAGGTGCCAGCCTTCATCACCCGTCCAACGGGTGAGCGGAAGGCATGTGGGCACCGTGTGGGGAGGGCTCATTGCCGGCTTCTAAGGAGCCTTTTCCACCGGCAAGCGGAGCCTGGATGGAGCTCATCGGGCGGAGCCGAGCGGAGCTGAGCAGAGGTCCACAGGATTAATAGTGCGATCACAAACACCCAGACACACACATTCTTGCTCCAGGTTAGCCATTACACAGACCACGCCCCTTGGGAGGCCTGGGGGCACTACTATTTCTAAATAGACTCCCAGTAAGTGTCAGCCATAGCGGAGTCTGGACTTGAGCCTGAGCAAGGTCCGGGAGACGAAGGTCAGAAGGGCCTAGCCTGCTGCAGTCCGTAGGGGTCACAGAGGAGGACACGACTGAGTGAACTGAACTGACTTAGCAACCAAGGCAGCACCGACTGAGGCGACCACTTAAGATGCTGCTCCCACCCTGCCCAAGAGGCACCTAAACCTGAGAGCAGCTCACCTGCTCCTGGCGACAAAACTGGGGCCCTGGGTGGGACATGCCCTTTCCCCCAGCCTAACCCAGGCTGACCGTGGCCTCGGCTCACTCACCAGTTCTTATAGAAGCGCCTCTTGCACTCGTCACTGATGTGCTCAGCAAAGATGGTCTTGAAGGTCCGGAGGCCGCGGGGTGTCTCCACGTAGCCCACGATGCCCACAATCACCATGGGCGGGGTCTCCACAATGGTCACGGCCTCCACAACCTCCTTCTTGTTCACCTCTGCAGATCAAAAAAGGTCGTCAGACCTGAGTGGGCTATCAATTCCCCGCACACGCCCTTCCAGGTCAGCCGTCTGTTCCACGTGACAGGGAATCTGCAGCAGTCTGCACCTCCCAGGACCGGCCTCGCTCAGGCCGCGCGCAGACATTTTCAGCTCCAGCCCCGCCGCCTGAACCCTACCCAGCCAAGACACAGCCTGGCTTCAGTTCTGGTCTCACAACCACCTCCAGAGACTAATTCTTCATAAAGCTTATACAAACAAGACCATTTTAACGAGCTAATGTTACCTCCCGCATCTCAGGAACCCGTCCCATGTGTTCTACTTAGTGATCAGGACAGTGGGTGGCCAAGTCCTCCTCCCCAGGGATTTCGGTGCACAGGAATTAAGTCCTCGTCTCCTACCTCAAGTTTCCTAGGCCCCCCCAGGGGATTTCGGTGCAGCGATGGATGGAGCTCATCGGGCGGAGCCGAGCAGCTGAGCAGAGGTCCACAGGATTAATAGTGCGATCACAAACACCCAGACACACACATTCTTGCTCCAGGTTAGCCATTACACAGACCACGCCCCTTGGGAGGCCTGGGGGCACTACTATTTCTAAATAGACTCCCAGTAAGTGTCAGCCATAGCGGAGTCTGGACTTGAGCCTGAGCAAGGTCCGGGAGACGAAGGTCAGAAGGGCCTAGCCTGCTGCAGTCCGTAGGGGTCACAGAGGAGGACACGACTGAGTGAACTGAACTGACTTAGCAACCAAGGCAGCACCGACTGAGGCGACCACTTAAGATGCTGCTCCCACCCTGCCCAAGAGGCACCTAAACCTGAGAGCAGCTCACCTGCTCCTGGCGACAAAACTGGGGCCCTGGGTGGGACATGCCCTTTCCCCCAGCCTAACCCAGGCTGACCGTGGCCTCGGCTCACTCACCAGTTCTTATAGAAGCGCCTCTTGCACTCGTCACTGATGTGCTCAGCAAAGATGGTCTTGAAGGTCCGGAGGCCGCGGGGTGTCTCCACGTAGCCCACGATGCCCACAATCACCATGGGCGGGGTCTCCACAATGGTCACGGCCTCCACAACCTCCTTCTTGTTCACCTCTGCAGATCAAAAAAGGTCGTCAGACCTGAGTGGGCTATCAATTCCCCGCACACGCCCTTCCAGGTCAGCCGTCTGTTCCACGTGACAGGGAATCTGCAGCAGTCTGCACCTCCCAGGACCGGCCTCGCTCAGGCCGCGCGCAGACATTTTCAGCTCCAGCCCCGCCGCCTGAACCCTACCCAGCCAAGACACAGCCTGGCTTCAGTTCTGGTCTCACAACCACCTCCAGAGACTAATTCTTCATAAAGCTTATACAAACAAGACCATTTTAACGAGCTAATGTTACCTCCCGCATCTCAGGAACCCGTCCCATGTGTTCTACTTAGTGATCAGGACAGTGGGTGGCCAAGTCCTCCTCCCCAGGGGATTTCGGTGCACAGGAATTAAGTCCTCGTCTCCTACCTGGCAGACAGGTTCTTTCAACACTAGGCCGCCACGCAAGCCCCTCTACGCTGTAGCTTTTTACTCACCATGCTGTTTGATTCCATCCCACACCCCTACCTAACACAAAGCCAGCCACCTGAGCCCTGATAACATTTGTCAATCCTAAAATATATTCCCGTTCAGATAGCCAGAGCATCTCTCCAAAGTCTGCTCCCTTCTGACAGCGTGGCCCCATTTAGTTGGTTCCCATCAACGCCAAATCTCCCACCAGCTGGGAAGACGCACGCTGTACTTACTGGACCCTGGCCGATCGACCTCCCTTACAATGTGGGTCATGCCAGCCTTGTAGCCAAGGAAGGCAGTGAGGTGCACGGGCTTGGACGAGTCATCCTTGGGGAAGCTCTTCACCTTCCCGCGGTGCCGGCTGCTGCGCTTGCGAGGCAGGAAGCCCAGGGACCCGTGCCTGGGAGCGGAGAACTTCCTGTGAGACTAGGGAAAAATGATCATCGTTAGCACCTTACAAGTAGATTCATTCTCAAAAGCCTAGACTTTGATTCCCAGCGACACTGAATGCAACCCAGGTATATTTACATGCAAAAGTCAGTTTTGTTTGGAATCACACATCCAAAACACATTATTCAGCCAAATCTGAGATAGTCACTTCATGTTTTAAAGGAAACCATTCACCTTTTCCTCTTTAGAGAACAAACATACACCAAATACTGGCAAGAAAAATCGCCTAACGACCCTTAGACTCAAGTCAGTGAGGTTCTGGCCGCAACAGGGACGCCTGGTCAAGAGGCTGGGTGGCGGGCAGCGGCGCTGATGGCTCCTCTCGTTCCCGATGGGAGCTCAGCTGGAAAATTGAGGCCACCAGCGTTCGACAGAGCCAAATCAGAACACTGACAATCAGCACGGGGTCTCTGTCCGCCCGTCAATGAGTTCATCATCTCTGACTTCTGAGAACTCTGGAGGCCAAAGGAGTTTGCTGCAACCGTCCCAGGGGTTTCGGAGTGAGGCCTCCACAACGCTTGCCCAATCCCCTCCAGCCTGCGGGCCGGATTTCTGCACCTCCCACTTGCACAATAAAGCCAAAAAACAAAATCCTGTAAAAAGTGACAATAAAGCAAAACCAAACCCTCCCAGCCAAGAACCTCCTGCAAAAGTTCTCTCGACTCGGACCTCGAAGGCCAACATCTAGAAACCGTCGGGTCCGTGCCCGCAAACTCAAGGCCTACACCAGCCCCAAACCATCCTCTGACCACGGATGTTTTCTGAAAATAGAGCTGGCCGCAGGTTTCGCTAAGTGCCCCGTGCTCCTAAAAAGAAACGCCGGGGCCGGAAGAGCCGAGATGGCGGGGATGTGCCACGGATTCAGCCATGCCGCCACGACAAAGAATAATACATCCAGAACACACTCACCATCCTGCCGCAGGAAGCTGCCGGTAGAGGCCGACCTAATACGCTCGCGAGATATATAAAGCCTAGGCTGGCTCCGCCCTTTCCGGCGTACCCACGTCGGGTCAGGAAGCCCAGGGACCCGTGCCTGGGAGCGGAGAACTTCCTGTGAGACTAGGGAAAAATGATCATCGTTAGCACCTTACAAGTAGATTCATTCTCAAAAGCCTAGACTTTGATTCCCAGCGACACTGAATGCAACCCAGGTATATTTACATGCAAAAGTCAGTTTTGTTTGGAATCACACATCCAAAACACATTATTCAGCCAAATCTGAGATAGTCACTTCATGTTTTAAAGGAAACCATTCACCTTTTCCTCTTTAGAGAACAAACATACACCAAATACTGGCAAGAAAAATCGCCTAACGACCCTTAGACTCAAGTCAGTGAGGTTCTGGCCGCAACAGGGACGCCTGGTCAAGAGGCTGGGTGGCGGGCAGCGGCGCTGATGGCTCCTCTCGTTCCCGATGGGAGCTCAGCTGGAAAATTGAGGCCACCAGCGTTCGACAGAGCCAAATCAGAACACTGACAATCAGCACGGGGTCTCTGTCCGCCCGTCAATGAGTTCATCATCTCTGACTTCTGAGAACTCTGGAGGCCAAAGGAGTTTGCTGCAACCGTCCCAGGGGTTTCGGAGTGAGGCCTCCACAACGCTTGCCCAATCCCCTCCAGCCTGCGGGCCGGATTTCTGCACCTCCCACTTGCACAATAAAGCCAAAAAACAAAATCCTGTAAAAAGTGACAATAAAGCAAAACCAAACCCTCCCAGCCAAGAACCTCCTGCAAAAGTTCTCTCGACTCGGACCTCGAAGGCCAACATCTAGAAACCGTCGGGTCCGTGCCCGCAAACTCAAGGCCTACACCAGCCCCAAACCATCCTCTGACCACGGATGTTTTCTGAAAATAGAGCTGGCCGCAGGTTTCGCTAAGTGCCCCGTGCTCCTAAAAAGAAACGCCGGGGCCGGAAGAGCCGAGATGGCGGGGATGTGCCACGGATTCAGCCATGCCGCCACGACAAAGAATAATACATCCAGAACACACTCACCATCCTGCCGCAGGAAGCTGCCGGTAGAGGCCGACCTAATACGCTCGCGAGATATATAAAGCCTAGGCTGGCTCCGCCCTTTCCGGCGTACGGCGTCGACGTCGGGTCAGGGGGCGGGCACTAGGCGCAATTTGATTCCGACCAGTACGTCAGGTCGGTAGGCGGGATTTAGACGCTCTACGGCGAGCGACTTGGTTCACACTTAGTGAAAATCCTTGATCTCGCTGGTGCAATCCTACGGCGTTGGGCAGTAGCCAAATTTGATGAAACGCTTGAAAGTCGCAGTTACGGTGAAGGAAAACGGTTAAGTCGCCCTTTGGAACTGAGTAACTATTGGGGCTTCAGCTCCAACGCGTTTTCACACGCGAAATACGCTATTTCCTTCTAGCACGGTGGTCAGCGTTGTTGCCATTTGCAGGCACGTTGAAGTGGGACCAGCTGCACCGCCCCTACTAGCTCAAAGTTGGAGAGAAAAGACTGAACCCCTGGTTTCCTAGCTCCCAACTCAGAGCCCCTTCCGGATACCCCCTTGTCTCCAATGCGTACTTCGGGCTTCCCTCCCGCAAGCTCCATCTGGGCCATGCCTCCCAGAACCAAACACAAGCTGCGGCGAAACCACCTCACCAACTGCCCGGCGTCGTGGAGCCTGGCTCTCCCTGTCTCCCAGACCCTGTGCTTTAAAAGGACCCTCTGCTGCCTGGGCTCGGGGTCTTATAGGAGCCTCCTAGCTGCCCTCCCTGCCGCCAGGATTGCCCTCCAAATCTTTCTAAGAATCTTCTTGTTACTTCCCGTGCCCTCCCCACTCCCAGCTCTCGTCGTTTCCCCTGGATTAAGGCTTAACTCCTGAGCCTGCAAACCAAGAATCTGCTCTAGCTAGCTGCGCGGGCCTCTTCGCAGCGGGTGAACACGCGCTTTCCCCTTCCACCTCCGTCCCAGCCCTGTGCTTTAATTCTGGGCCTGGCATTGCTCGCACCCTGTTGAAAACCTTTTTCTCCTTTAACCCCCATGCCGTCCCCAAGTGACCGTGTCCTCGGTTTGTTATTGGAAATCTTTGGACCCAGGTCTGTTTCCAAATTCAGAATTTTTCATGTTTTAGATAATATGGTGTGCCTACTGTGTATTGTGTAATCGTCCCTCAACGCTTCAATGAAGCACGTTAATTCTGTAAAGAAACATGAATATTCACATGGAGTGGAATAAATACCTCCACAGTTCGCGGCAATTCAGCTGCGTAAAAGCTTCAAATTCGTTTTTTGGTCACCAAATGACTTAAGTTTTTTTCGTAATTACTTTTATAGCAATAGGGATAAACCTAGAGATTATCATCTGAGTGAAATAAGGCAGAAAAAGACAAATCCAGTGTGATAACCACTCATATGTGGAATCTCAAATATGATTCAAGTGAACTTATTTACAAAACAGTAACGGATTTACAGACATAGACAAGTTTATGATTACCAAAGAGGAAAAGGGTTAGGGGAGGGCGGAGTTGGGAGTTTGAGGTTAGCAGATACAAATTGCTGTGTACAAAATAGATAAAAGTCCTGCTGTATAGCACAGAGAACTAGGTTCAATGTTCTGTAATAAACCATAATGGAAAAGCAGAAGAAGACTACGTCACTGAATCACTTTGCTATTGTCAACTACTAATTGGCACTGGCCGAGCGAGCACCTTTACCAGGACTGAGCAACAAGAGCGTTGGCCTCTGCGGAGACTGCACCCTGAGCTGCTGCTGCGGCTCCTAGCCGTCCGCACCCTCGGAGGAGAAGGCCAGTTGGGTGGGGGCGGCGGGGCGGGGGCGGCGCCAGGCACTCTCTGCCCCAGGCAAACCGGTGGAACAGGTCTTTAGATAACTAAATATTTTCAAGAACGGATTTCATGATCCTAATCTCTGCATCTCCTCTTATCTAGAAAAGCACTAAATGATTTCACTGTGACATTCGCTCCTTGTGACTAGCAGAAAACCTTTGGTAAAGTAAGCCCTTGATGGCATTGAACTCTCCCTTTACCAAAATCTTACATATTGACCTTCCCGCATTAACCTCTGGAGCAGTCTCTCAGAGCTGTCTGAGGTGCTGTCTCCCAGGCTGCAATCCTCATTTTTCCTCAAATACAACTTGTGGGAATGGGGGGGGGGGACAGCCTTTAGGATGACAAATCCCAAGTCTTTGGACCAGGTGTTCCAATTGATTTTATGTTTTTATAGGTGTGCCTACTGTGTATGTAAATTTCCCTACGCTTCAATGAAGAAACAAAATGAATATTCACATGGAGTGGAATAAATACCTCCACAGTTCGCGGCAATTCAGCTGCGTAAAAGCTTCAAATTCGTTTTTTGGTCACCAAATGACTTAAGTTTTTTTCGTAATTACTTTTATAGCAATAGGGATAAACCTAGAGATTATCATCTGAGTGAAATAAGGCAGAAAAAGACAAATCCAGTGTGATAACCACTCATATGTGGAATCTCAAATATGATTCAAGTGAACTTATTTACAAAACAGTAACGGATTTACAGACATAGACAAGTTTATGATTACCAAAGAGGAAAAGGGTTAGGGGAGGGCGGAGTTGGGAGTTTGAGGTTAGCAGATACAAATTGCTGTGTACAAAATAGATAAAAGTCCTGCTGTATAGCACAGAGAACTAGGTTCAATGTTCTGTAATAAACCATAATGGAAAAGCAGAAGAAGACTACGTCACTGAATCACTTTGCTATTGTCAACTACTAATTGGCACTGGCCGAGCGAGCACCTTTACCAGGACTGAGCAACAAGAGCGTTGGCCTCTGCGGAGACTGCACCCTGAGCTGCTGCTGCGGCTCCTAGCCGTCCGCACCCTCGGAGGAGAAGGCCAGTTGGGTGGGGGGGCGGCGGGGGGGGGGCGGCGCCAGGCACTCTCTGCCCCAGGCAAACCGGTGGAACAGGTCTTTAGATAACTAAATATTTTCAAGAACGGATTTCATGATCCTAATCTCTGCATCTCCTCTTATCTAGAAAAGCACTAAATGATTTCACTGTGACATTCGCTCCTTGTGACTAGCAGAAAACCTTTGGTAAAGTAAGCCCTTGATGGCATTGAACTCTCCCTTTACCAAAATCTTACATATTGACCTTCCCGCATTAACCTCTGGAGCAGTCTCTCAGAGCTGTCTGAGGTGCTGTCTCCCAGGCTGCAATCCTCATTTTTCCTCAAATACAACTTGTGGGAATGAAACGGGAGGGAGGAGGGCAGGGCACAGCCTTTGAAGGAATGACAAATCCCAAGGACACAGCAAAAACAGGTTAGCACCAAACTGGTCCAAGATGGCAGATGAGTCGACGTCCACTAAACCTTGAGCATTGGTCTATGCTCATCATAACACATCAGCAAGCTAAGTGGCACGCCCACCAGCTCCATGTCAGTTCCAAGGCTGACCATTGAAGACCAAAAAGTGGGGCAGTGGCCCAATTCCTGAAATCTCCACCTCTACCCCCAAATACTTCAAATAACCCTCCCACTCATGGGCCGGGTAACTGTATAGGTTAATGAGTGGGAGAATTGTTCCATGCCGTATTTCGAGGCCACCCTCACCTTCTGAGGTGGCCCACACTCTGACCGTGGACTGTGTTTCTCCCTGAATAAATCCTTGTCTTACGTATCACTTTATCTCTCACTGAATTCTTTCTTTCTATGATGAGACGTCAAGAACCTGAGCGTCATTAAGTCCTGAAACAAGGTATGTGATATTAGTTAAAAGACTGTGGGTTCAAGTCCGAGTCTGAGTTTACACATTTGCAGGAATATGGAAGGGAATAAGACAGGTACCATCCCAGGCCAAATAAGACTGTTTAAAATTGTGATGAGGATTGAAAAAGATTTAACAAGCAATGGTCCTAGACAAACCATCCCACTAAAAGGAATTCCCTCTGTCCAATAAAGAGTATAGCAACAGAACAACTCAGTCCTTCCAGTTGTGTGTGTTATGAGGCATGCTCAGTGAAGCACCCAACTCCGCTCGTGGTGGATGGAAAAGAGGTTTATTAGGCTGGCGCCAGCAACCACCCATAGGGAACAAGGTTTCCTGCGAGGGCATTTATTACACCGGTGGGTCCAAGGCCTCCATTTAGCCAAGGACCCCAAGCAAAACTTGTGGTTAACGTTTATACCTAAAGTCTACGTGCACAAACCCACATCCCCAACTTTTAAGGTTGCCTAGGAGAGGTTAAGAAAAAGAGGATGATTTGGTTGCAACCACAATGGTACAATCGAAAATCACCTAAGCATATCGCTTAGCTTGTCTACAACAAGAACTGATTAACTAAGATCACAAATGGCAATTTATCTTGTGACGGGTATTTCATTTCTATGGCCGAGGGGAGGCTTGGGTACGAGGTCTTCCTGGTCAGGTTCTTACCAGCCCCGGAGGCCTAGGTGACAGTTAATTTCTCATCTCTGTGGCTACACTGAGTCCAAACACAGTCCAGAGTTGACTGAAAGTGTAAGATGGAGTCCTCTTCCTCAAGATGGAGTCAGTGCAGTCAGGGTAGCCTGCTCTTTTTTTCCTTTATCAGTACAGGTTACATTCAGTCAAGAGTAACAGGGAATAATCAATGCTAACAGGGAGTAATTTAGTTTAACGAGTAAATCATTTCTAGGTAATGATTTTTACAAATGAATCACTTATAATCACAGGTAACTCTAAGTACATTATTTCATGTATATGTCCCCTTTTACATGCGTCTAGTTGTCCTTCAGGTGCTCAGTTGTATCCGGCAATGCTATCGCGTGGATTCAGCACACAAGGCTTCCCTGTCCTTCTCCCTCTCCCAGAACCTGCTCAAACTCATGTCCATTGAACCAGTGATGTCCTCTGTCGTCCCCTTCTCCTCCTGCCTTCACTTTTTCTTTTTTTATGAAATGACCTTTTAATTTTATATTTACGAGGAGACTAGGGAGTGGGGGAGGCAAGAATGATGCCTGGCTCCCACCTGAGTAGGAGAAGAGGCCATAGCCAACATACATGTGCCAGGCTGATCTTTCTTGCCATTATTGATAACAGTAATGGACCAAAGGCTTCCGCAAACAAGGTCAGTCTGTTTGGGTAGAGTTGGATGATCTGTTCAGTCTATGTGCTAAGAAGAAAGAAGGCCCGAGTCAGTCTATTGAGGCCTTGGCTCTGGATAGTCTGGGCCCTTCTCTTGGACATTCTAGACCGCTTTTTCCAGGGCATGTAGGGGCCACGGGGATGATACCTGGGAAAACCCCTATGGACCACAGGGGCACACTGCTGATAATAGGGTAGTGGTAAGTGGGGCGTAGGTGGCTGGGGACCAAACAGAAGGTCACCTTGGCCAGCAAATTCTGTTTGGGTATATTCAGGGGCACCTGAATGGAAATTGTTTAAGGAGAATTGATCTGATTGGAAAGGATGGTCTGAAGGAAAATAGGCGTCCTGCGGACAGAATGGGAATGGGGGCATCACCTGGTGGAAGGGGATGGGAGGATGTGGAAGGGGCAGGAGTGGGAGCGGGGGTGGGTGGGGAGATGGCGTGGGAAGCAGGGGGTAGCGCCTGCGGCAAGGCAAGGGGCTGGGTGGAGGGATGGCCTGCGGATCTCTGCAGGCTGGGGGTGGCCTCTCAAGTTCCCGGTCAAGGCCTCCCCTCCCAGGGCCATCCGTGATCCACTTGCCCACGGGGTCGCGCTGGGGCAGCTCCACCCCCCAGGCGTCAGCCACGTGGGCCAGCAGGAGCTGGGAGAGGTGGCGATGTGCGCGTTGGTCCCAGTGCACGCCATCTGTGTGCCCATGCTTCCGCGTAGCAGCGGAAGTGAAAGTGCAAGCCCAGCACATCAGAACCGTGCTTTTGGGCCCTGGCAGAGCATTTGGTCCCAGTGCGACCCGTCTGTTGCCATGCTTCGCTAGGCAGCGGCCCCTTGCCCCCCCAGAACCTGCTCAAACTCATGTCCATTGAACCAGTGATGTCCTCTGTCGTCCCTTCTCCTCCTGCCTTCACTTTTTCTTTTTATGAAATGACCTTTTAATTTTATATTTACGAGGAGACTAGGGAGTGGGGGAGGCAAGAATGATGCCTGGCTCCCACCTGAGTAGGAGAAGAGGCCATAGCCAACATACATGTGCCAGGCTGATCTTTCTTGCCATTATTGATAACAGTAATGGACCAAAGGCTTCCGCAAACAAGGTCAGTCTGTTTGGGTAGAGTTGGATGATCTGTTCAGTCTATGTGCTAAGAAGAAAGAAGGCCCGAGTCAGTCTATTGAGGCCTTGGCTCTGGATAGTCTGGGCCCTTCCCTTGGACGGTCTAGACCGCTTTTTCCCGTGCAGGTAGGGGCTATGGGGATGATACCTGGGAAAACCCCTATGGACCCCTGGGACCCACTGCTGATAATAGGGCAGGGGGAAGCGGGGCATAGGTAGCTGGGGACCAAACAGAAGGTCACTTTGGCCAGCAAATTCTGTTTGGGTAGATGGGGGCGCATCTGAATGGAAATCGTTTAAGGAGAATTGATCTGATTGGAAAGGATGGTCTGACGGAAAATTGGCATCCTGTGGACAGAATGGGAATGAGGGCATCACCTAGTGGAAGGGGATGGGAGGAGGTGGAGGGGACAGGGGTGGGAGCGGGGGTGGGTGGGGAGATGGTGTGGGAAGCAGGGGGCAGCGCCTGCGGCAAGGCAAGGGGCTGGGTGGAGGGATGGCCCGCTGACCTCTGCAGGCTGGGGGAGGCCTTTCAAGTTCCCAGGCAGGCCCTCCCCTCCCAGCGCCATCTTGTGATCCGCTTGCCCGCAGCTCCACCCCCTAGGCGTCAGCCACGTGGGCCAGCAGGAGCTGGGAGAGGTGGCGGTGTGCATGCGCATTGGTCCCAGTGCACCCCGTCTGTGTGCCCATGCTTCCGCGTGTAGCAGCGGAAGTGAAAGTGCAAGCCCAGCACATCAGAACCGTGCTTTTGGGCCCTGGCAGAGCTGTGGAAGTTGGCTTCGATCCCCTTGAACTTCCCGCGGGAGGATGCGGACCGGAGCTTTGGTGGGATGAAGGGGCTGATGCTTTTGTCACCCGCGGGCATGGCCGTGTTCCAAACCAGAAGGCATGACTTGGGCAGCACCTCGCTCAGGCGCCCAAACAGGCTCTTCAGGTTCTGCAGGTAACGAGGCCAGGAGTCCTTCCTGTACCAGGTGATGTCCCAGAGGCAAGAGCTCATTATGACCAGGTCTGGGTGGCGCTCGCCAGACTGCAGCTCCTCCAGGATGTCCTCAAGGTAGTCACAAAGTAGACGCGCACCAGGTGCTGGCCCGAGCAGAACTGGCGCACCTCGCGGTAGTGGACACCGTTGTGCATGTGGCCCTGCGGGCGCCATGCACCAGCGTTTGAAAGTGTGCTCACCCCTGGTCTTGAGCTGGCTGAGTGTGAGGAGGCAGTCCTTCTGCAGCGGGAGCACCAGATCCTTGTACACAGCCCTCTGGACCGAGGCCCCTAGGATGACCACGAACTTATGGAGCAGCTGCCGCACTTCGGAGGCGAGCAGGTGGACCATGACTCTTGGGGCGCACTGCCTAGCTCCCTCCTTTTACTCGGCGGGTCTGCGGACAGCAGTTCTTGATATGTGTTTGGTTTTCCAAGTGGGATTTAATCTTGTCAAATGTCATTTGGGGGATTTTATTTTACTTTGTTGCTCCTCAGGGGTAAAGGGGATCCCTCAGCTCGTGCTGCCGGTCTCCTGCATCCTCAGGCACGTTACTCCTGGAGGTCCTCCAGAGAGGGGAGAATTATGAGTCAGTATTTGTGTGAGGGGCCTGGCGAAGGAAGCAAAGATGGCAGGAGTTAAGATGTTCATTTTGGAATATCGGATAGATAGTGTTACTTTCACAAAGGATAGATTCATTTCCATATGTAGGTTTGGAATCATTTAGGGGGATAACTATGACATCTCTTCTTCCAAGAACATGTCTAGGGCTACACAGCAAGATTATGCAAATCGACAAGAAAAAAGTAAGGGCATGAGAGAAGGGAAATAATATGAAGCCAGAGAGGGATTATGTCCAAAGCTCAGTGTACACCGGTACAGAGTCGACTCATGGAAACAGTTTTGGGTGAAGCAGGAAAGAACAGCTTTATTGCTTTGCCAGGCAAAGGCAGAAGCTTGGGAATTTGGTGAGGAGTTTCATGGCAACAGATTAAGGGTAGGATTCTTGACAAGATTAGGATGTATGCAGGATCTCTGATGAGTTTCTCTGATTCCTTTATTTTATTTTATTTTATTTTACACTTTTCTGTACTTATCTGGCTGCCTTGGATCTTAGTTCTGGCATCCCCCAGCTCTAGAGTGTGTGGCTCAGTAGTTGCATCACAGAGGTTTAGTTGCTTTGCGGCACGTGGGAGCCTAGTTCCTGGACCAGAGATAGAGCCTCTGTCTCCTGCATTTCTTTTTTTTTAAAGATTTATTTATTTATTTATTTTGGGGAGGTGGGTTGGGGAGGGAGGGGAGCAGGTGGGTCTTTCATTTGTCTATTTTCATCCATCTTTGTTCTTTGGCCCGTGTGGGCCTCCCATCACGGTGGCGTCTGTTGTCGCAGAGCGCCGGCTCTGGGCGCATGTGCTCTGGAGCTCTGGCTTGGTAATTGGACACATTGGTCCAGTCGTTCCGCGGCACGTGGCATCTTCCCAGGCCAGGGATCAAACCGGCGCCCCTTGCACTGCAAGGCGGTGTCCTTACCCACTGGACCACCAGGGAAGCCCTGTCTCCTGCATTTCAGGGCAGAGTCTTAACCACTGGACAGTCCCTTTAATCTTGCCTCAGGCAGTTTCTTGGTGTACCTCTCTTGATTAGCAACTGCTCTAATCTGCCCTTTGGAACTCAGGGAAGGTCACGGAAGCTGGAGTCTCGCATACAACAAACGAGCAACAGAAAGACCGCCATACCCGGGAGCCCCACAGGCCCCTGCTCAGTTTCAGGATCATTCCCGAAACACACATTATAGACCGCTGTTTGTGCCAGAGTAGTCCTCCCATTTGGCTTCAAGCCTTTGCCCAGCCAAGTAAGAAAGATAAATATGATTAGTAACATGATTCACAACATCCATATGGTAAACACAAAGCAGTGGCCAAAGGAATCCACTTGCCTGGAATTATAAGGCTTTAAAGAAATGTCTTGGGAGGATGGGGTTCACCTAAAGACATCAAAATGGGGTACAGCTAGTGACACCCTGAACATCACCCCTCAGTGAACACATGATGGTTGAGCACATCTGATGCAGACCAATGGATTCTGGGTGACATGCTGAGAATTTTGCAAAAGGCCAAAACACAAGTGTTGCATTATCTGATGCCTGATTACTGATTTAATTCAAAGATAAAATTCAGAGTCTGGAAAGAAATGAATTGACTTTACTTATCTATGGTCCTCTGTTGATGTTCTTCTTTCAAAATGGAACTTCAAGGTAGGAAAGGGAAAGGTTCCAGGGCTTTTCTAAAATCACTGAAGGGCCGTTGTTCTCTGCTGCTAGGTAAAGCCCAAGGTGTGGACTAGCCATGGCAGCAGGAGGTTAGGGGGACCTGAAGAGCAGAATGGAGAAGCATAGGGGAATTCCCTGGTTGTCTAGTGGTTAGGACACAGCTCTCTTACTTCGAGGGCCCCAGGTTCAGTCCCGGGTTGGGGAACTAAGATCCTGTAAGCCATGCTTCGTGGCAAAAAAAAAAGATGGTGGGTGGGGCGTAAGAGCAAGAGAGAAGAGAGGAGCCGAGTGAGGCAGCTTTGCCATGAGTGTGTTTCAGTGTCCGTCTCTCTTCCTAGACGGCGAGCCTTGTCGGGGCTGAGACAATGGGGTCTAGCTTGGAGAAGGCTCAGGCTCACATCTGGCAGATGCGGCCGTGCACACAGCGGCCCCAACTAAACCTCACAGCTTCAAAGGCTGCCTCCCTTGCCCATCGAGGCAACAATGCTTCCTCTCTGACCGGCACTCACAACCTGATCTTTTGTGCTGTCATTGATTGTTGCACAACCACCTGGCTCAGCTGACTGGGTATTTGGGCCAGAGGGTCAGTTAATACGAACTTGTGGCATGAGTGCAGCCCCATGCCCCTGGAGCAGGAGGCTGGGCACAGAGCATCTGGGCCATGAAGGCCCCCCTCCCTGCCCCTCTGCCACCCACTGCCATGGTGATGCCCCACAGAATGGGAGGGGGCTGACCAGAGGCCCCCGGCAGCTCCTGCTCCTCTTCTTGTGCGGGCCTGGCCTTGTGAGATTCTACGGACCACTGCTGGGCCTGCAGGTGGCTGTGTCAGACGTGGCTTCCTACTGCCTTTCTGTCTCCATGCTGGGCCTCTGCCTCCTGTGGGGTAGCAGTCTGCAAGTAACCAGGGGGTTCCTCCTGGCCAAGACGCTGTGCGTGGAGGTGCTGCTGCCTGTCCAACAGGCCTTGTGGCAGCTGCTAACCATCGGGTGGGGCTGGGGTCTTCAGCTGCTGGCTGCTCTGAAGAGGCTCGGAACCTGCTGCTGCATCCCGTGGCTCCGGCGGCACCTGCGATGGAATGCCCACATGGCCCTGCTCTCCGTGGCCCAGTGGGCCTACTGCAACTTGGCCGACTTCCACCACGAGAACAGCAAGGCCTTGGAGCTGCTGCTGCGAGCTGTGCTGCAGCAGACTGCGGCGTCCCTGCTGCTCCGCTGCCTGGACAGGCTGTGGGTGGCCATGCGACAGGGGGCCAGGCACAGGTGGGGCAGGGGCCTGCGGTCCCTGGGATGGGCCAGGCTGTGCGAGGCACCCTCCAAAGACCTGGATGCAGTCACCACCGGCCTTCCAACGACCACTATTCCTTTCAGTCAGCGCTTCCCTGGGCCTGACCCGGCCACCCTGAGCAGGCTCGTGCTGGCCCCCATCATCCTGCACCTGGAGGTTGGGAACAAGGATGCCAGTGAGGGAGAAGGAGGCAGCGGTCTGGGGGGCAGCAAGGCTCCCATCAGCACCAGGTTCCGCAGCAGCAAGACAAGCCAGACAGTTTCCCGGTCTTCCCCCAGGCAGGCCCTCGCACAGCAGGTCAAGGCCACCTGCATTCTCATGGTTCTTCTGTATATCTACACCGTGTCTCTTTGTGCACAAAAAGGCTCAGCTGACTGGGTATTTGGGCCAGAGGGTCAGTTAATACGAACTTGTGGCATGAGTGCAGCCCCATGCCCCTGGAGCAGGAGGCTGGGCACAGAGCATCTGGGCCATGAAGGCCCCCCTCCCTGCCCCTCTGCCACCCACTGCCATGGTGATGCCCCACAGAATGGGAGGGGGCTGACCAGAGGCCCCCGGCAGCTCCTGCTCCTCTTCTTGTGCGGGCCTGGCCTTGTGAGATTCTACGGACCACTGCTGGGCCTGCAGGTGGCTGTGTCAGACGTGGCTTCCTACTGCCTTTCTGTCTCCATGCTGGGCCTCTGCCTCCTGTGGGGTAGCAGTCTGCAAGTAACCAGGGGGTTCCTCCTGGCCAAGACGCTGTGCGTGGAGGTGCTGCTGCCTGTCCAACAGGCCTTGTGGCAGCTGCTAACCATCGGGTGGGGCTGGGGTCTTCAGCTGCTGGCTGCTCTGAAGAGGCTCGGAACCTGCTGCTGCATCCCGTGGCTCCGGCGGCACCTGCGATGGAATGCCCACATGGCCCTGCTCTCCGTGGCCCAGTGGGCCTACTGCAACTTGGCCGACTTCCACCACGAGAACAGCAAGGCCTTGGAGCTGCTGCTGCGAGCTGTGCTGCAGCAGACTGCGGCGTCCCTGCTGCTCCGCTGCCTGGACAGGCTGTGGGTGGCCATGCGACAGGGGGCCAGGCACAGGTGGGGCAGGGGCCTGCGGTCCCTGGGATGGGCCAGGCTGTGCGAGGCACCCTCCAAAGACCTGGATGCAGTCACCACCGGCCTTCCAACGACCACTATTCCTTTCAGTCAGCGCTTCCCTGGGCCTGACCCGGCCACCCTGAGCAGGCTCGTGCTGGCCCCCATCATCCTGCACCTGGAGGTTGGGAACAAGGATGCCAGTGAGGGAGAAGGAGGCAGCGGTCTGGGGGGCAGCAAGGCTCCCATCAGCACCAGGTTCCGCAGCAGCAAGACAAGCCAGACAGTTTCCCGGTCTTCCCCCAGGCAGGCCCTCGCACAGCAGGTCAAGGCCACCTGCATTCTCATGGTTCTTCTGTATATCTACACCGCGTGTCTCTTTGTGCAGATCTTAAGATAAATGGCCAAGTGCGAGCCAGCTCCTATATGTCCATGGTTTCTTTTGTCAGTGAGAGGTTGACTGGCATCAGCTTTGTTCACCCAAGCCTTTGCTGGACTGGGGGCAGGGATGGGTGAGACCCAGTATGCAGGACACGTTGCCAGAGTGCCAGAGCCTGGGCGAGGGGACGGGGTCTCAGGTCTGTCACTTCTATGTGTCCTTGGGAAAGCTTCTTTACCCTCCTTCGTGTCCTTTTCTGTAAAATGTGGATGATAAGACTCCTGGGAGAGGGGCTATATAAAAATGAACCATTTGTAAGTTACAGAATGTTCTCCTCCTCAATGATCCGAATAGCATACAAGGTCTTCTTGGAGAACACTTCGACATAGAAAGAAGACCTGGATAAAGAGGGATATAGTCCGTTCATGGGTGGACTGACCTAATGTCTTAAAAGAGTCAATTTTCTCCAGATTATGACGTCATTAGGGTTCCACCCAAGAGTCCAAGGGATTTGAGGCATGGCCGAGCCATCATAAACTGATCCTAAGACAAATCTGGGGAAAAGATAAGGGACATTTATATAGGATATAAAGGTCCTCAAAATTTTAAGGCATTTTTTTTTAAAGTAGGGCCAATGTGGGAGACTTGCGCTATCAAATATTAAGACATAATACAAAATCAGAGTCATACAAACCACATGCAGACAAAAAACAGGCACACAAAGAACAGACTGTGAGCCCAGAAACAATGCTGGCTACAAATGGGAACTTGGCACATGGAAAAGCTGATACTACAAACCAGTAGAGAGGGACTTCCCTGAAGGTCCAGTGCCCATGGGTCTCATGGTTGAGGTGGTCATTTTTCAGTGGCTAAGTTGAGTTGGACCCTCTGTAAGCCCGTGGACTGCAGCATGCCAAGCTCCTCTGTCCTTCACTATCTCCCAGAGTTTGCTCTAACTCATGTCCACTGAGTTGGTGATGCTATCTAACCATTTCATCCTCTGCCACCCTTTTCTCCTTTTGCTGTCCATCTTTCCCAGCATCAGGGTCTTTTCCAATGAGCCAGGTCTTCGCCACTG
Source organism: Tragulus kanchil (assembly GCA_022376925.1). NCBI lineage: Eukaryota > Metazoa > Chordata > Mammalia > Artiodactyla > Tragulidae > Tragulus > Tragulus kanchil. The sequence goes on along the minus strand of JAIOJX010000004.1, from coordinate 178,944,691 downwards.
CCAAGGGCCTGGGTTCAATCTCTGGTCGGGGAACTGAGATCCTACAAGCCCTGCAGTATGACCAAAACCAAACAAACCAGTAGGGAGAGCAGAGGTTCTTTAGCAGATAGAGTTGGAGAAATTGGTTCACTATATGAAAAAATAAATTAATATGGGTCTTCTAGTTGGTTCAATGGTGGTCTCCCAAAGACATGCCTCTCTGAAACCTGTGAATGTGGTCTTATTTGGGAAAAGGGTCTTTGCCAAGGATACTTTGAACTAAGGATTTTGAGATTAGATTATCCTGGATTAACATGGGCCCTAAACCCAAGGACAGGTGTCTTTATAAGGGAAGCTAGGTGTGTTCGGCTTTCCTAGTGGCTCAGATGGTAAAGAATCCACCTGCAATGCAGGAGACCCAAGTTCGATCCCTGGGTCAGGAAGATCCCCTGGAGAAGGGAATGGTCACCCACTCCAATATTCTTGCCTGGAGAGTTCCATGGACAGAGGAAAACCCAATGGCAAGTGTCTTTACAAGATAAGCTAAGGGGAGGAGAAACAGAAGAGAAGGCCGTGTAAAGAGAGAAATAGAACATCCAAGGAATACCAAGGGTCACCTGTAGCCACCGGAAGTCAGGAGAGAGGCATGGGAGAGTCAGCTTCACCCTCAGAGCCTCCAGAAAAAAACCCTGCCTGCTGACATCTGATTTCAGACTTGAGGTCTCCAGAACTGTGGCAGAGTGACTTTGGGTTGTTTTAAGCCACCTGTATTTGATAATTTGTTACAGCAGCCACAGGAAACGAATACAGATCCTTATCGTACATCTCAGCTCTATATCAGATTCAAAACCATTTGCAGCGCTATCCCCATGCAAAGGTTGGCTCAGTGTGCTCGAGGCATTTATTTATTTATTTTGGGCGGGGGTCGGGTTGGGGAGGGAGGGGAGCAGGACGGGCCATTTCTATCGGTCTTTCATTTCTCTATTATTATCGTCTTTGTTCTTTGGCTCCTGTGGGCCTCCCATCTTAGTGGCGTCTGTCGTTGCAGAGCGCCGGCTCTGGGCACATGCGCTCCAGAGCTCCGGCTCGGTAATTGGACACATCAGTCCAGCCGCTCTGCTGCACGTGGGATCTTCCCAGGCCAGGGATCGAACCAGCGCCCCTTGCACTGCAAGACGGTGTCCTTACCCACTGGACCACCAGGGGAAGCCCTCGAGGCATTTATTATTATTGGGAATAAAATTGGCTGCCGCTTATTGAGGGTAGAACCCTCAAAGATCGAAGATCCTGTGTGTGGCAATTAAGACCTGGGGCAGCCAAATAAATTACATATATATATATATATATATATATATATATATTTGGGCTTATTTGGTGGCTCAGCAGTAAAGAATCCCCTACCAATGCAGGAGACACAGGTTCTATCCCTGGATCAGGAAGGTTCCCTGGAGAAGGAAATGGTAACCCACTCTAGTATTCTCGCTTGGGAAATCCCATAGACAGAGGAGGCTGGTGGGCTATGCCCATGGGGCCACAAAAGAGTCAGACAAGACTTAGCAACTAAACAATAACTATATATATATATATATATAAAACTATATATATGTAATTATTTTTTAAAAAAGAATTATGTAACTCCCTGAGTTCTCTCCTTCAACCACAAGCCTTCCCCGCACTAGCACACGGGCGTCAGGGACGCGAGCTCTGCGGAGTGTCCTCTGTGTTCTCAGGCCTAGAGCATTTACCCGATGAAGGAAACCAGCCGCAGTGCTTCCTGGTAGACTCACCTGTGCCGCCCCATTTGTTTGTGGCTCAGAGGGTGAGATGATTGGATGGTATCACTAACTCAGTGGAATAAGTTTGAGCAAACTCAGGGAGATCGTGAAGGATAGAGAAGCCTGACGTGCTGCAGTTCACAGGATTGCAAAGAGTCAGATACGACTTAGCAACTGAACAACAACCACAGAAACTGCTGCCTCCTCAACCCTCAATCCTCACGCACGGTCACCTCCCACCTGGACTGCTAGAACAATCTCCACGTGCATCCTCTCGGTCCCCCTCCCGCCCTTTTAATCCATTCTCCACCCAGCTGCTAAGTGGCTTGTATACTGAGAATCAGACCATTATTCCACTGGTTAAGATCCTCCATGGACTGCCCTGGTGGTCCAGTGGCTAAGATTCTGTGCTCCCAGTGCAGGGCACAAGGGTTGGATCCTTGCCCTCGGAATCAGATCCCACATGCCGTAAGTAAGAGTTTTCAGGCCACAGCTAAAGACCCTGAGTGCTGCAACTCAGACCCGTGCAGCCAAATACATGAACAAATATATATTTCAAAAGACCCTCCAGGGACTCACCTGGTGGTCCAGTGGATAAGAATCTGCCTACCAATGCAGGAGACACAGATTCAATCCCAGGTCTGCGAATCCGCCATGTGTTGCAGAGCAAACCAGACCTGTGTGCCGCAACTTCTGAGCCTGCATGCCGCCACTACTGAAGCCTGGAGCCTGTGCTCTGCAAGAAAAGAAGCCACCACGACGAGAAGTCTGTGCACCACAACCGAGAACAGCCTCCACTCACCGCAACTAGAGAAAGTCTTCACAGCAACAGACTCAATGCAAGCAAAAGTAAAAATTAAATAAAAAGACCCTCCAGTGGCTTCCCGTATGAGACCTGCAGGACTGCCAGCTGGGACCCAGCACATAGTCCTCAGATCACTCCTCCCACTGACCTCCCCTTTTCGCATGCAGCCCTCCCTCCCAAAGCAGAACCTTGGGACCTGCTTCTCTTCCTGCCTGAACACAGGCTGACTTCTGTTCCTGTTAAAGCCTAAACTGTAAAAGATGATATGAAATGAACATACGTCAAAGAAACCAGCCGCAGTGCTTCCTGGTAGACTCACCTGTGCCCCATTTGTTTGTGGCTCAGAGGGTGAGATGATTGGATGGTATCACTAACTCAGTGGAATAAGTTTGAGCAAACTCAGGGAGATCGTGAAGGATAGAGAAGCCTGACGTGCTGCAGTTCACAGGATTGCAAAGAGTCAGATACGACTTAGCAACTGAACAACAACCACAGAAACTGCTGCCTCCTCAACCCTCAATCCTCACGCACGGTCACCTCCCACCTGGACTGCTAGAACAATCTCCACGTGCATCCTCTCGGTCCCCCTCCCGCCCTTTTAATCCATTCTCCACCCAGCTGCTAAGTGGCTTGTATACTGAGAATCAGACCATTATTCCACTGGTTAAGATCCTCCATGGACTGCCCTGGTGGTCCAGTGGCTAAGATTCTGTGCTCCCAGTGCAGGGCACAAGGGTTGGATCCTTGCCCTCGGAATCAGATCCCACATGCCGTAAGTAAGAGTTTTCAGGCCACAGCTAAAGACCCTGAGTGCTGCAACTCAGACCCGTGCAGCCAAATACATGAACAAATATATATTTCAAAAAGACCCTCCAGGGACTCACCTGGTGGTCCAGTGGATAAGAATCTGCCTACCAATGCAGGAGACACAGATTCAATCCCAGGTCTGCGAATCCGCCATGTGTTGCAGAGCAAACCAGACCTGTGTGCCGCAACTTCTGAGCCTGCATGCCGCCACTACTGAAGCCTGGAGCCTGTGCTCTGCAAGAAAAGAAGCCACCACGACGAGAAGTCTGTGCACCACAACCGAGAACAGCCTCCACTCACCGCAACTAGAGAAAGTCTTCACAGCAACAGACTCAATGCAAGCAAAAGTAAAAATTAAATAAAAAGACCCTCCAGTGGCTTCCCGTATGAGACCTGCAGGACTGCCAGCTGGGACCCAGCACATAGTCCTCAGATCACTCCTCCCACTGACCTCCCCTTTTCGCATGCAGCCCTCCCTCCCAAAGCAGAACCTTGGGACCTGCTTCTCTTCCTGCCTGAACACAGGCTGACTTCTGTTCCTGTTAAAGCCTAAACTGTAAAAGATGATAAAATCACGACACTTGTATAGATATGAAATGAACATACGTCAAAGATTTTATTTAGCTCATTAATTAGTGAAGGAGCCTGACAGATGCCACAAATGGTTGTAAGGAGAACACAGTATCACGTGGTTATATGGAGTCAAGAAATGTTGAAATGAATTTACAAATAGAAAATGGGCTTGTTCCACTGGGCAGGGCGATGTCCTTCCACAGGATGGGTCTTATTTGCATATGTATAGATAAGGACTATTTGCATTGCTATCCTTTATCTACCATGTACAGAGCTGTAAAATATCAACAGTTTAGGGCAAAGAAGAACCTTTAAACTACAAACAACTATATAATCTCTGAGACTCCAGCTTGTCATTAAAAGGATAGTGATTTATCTCTCTCTCTCCTTAAAAAAATATTTATTTATTTATTAGGCTGCATCAGGTCTTCCTTACACCATGTGGGATCTTTTGTTGCAGTCACAGGGACTCTCTAGTTGGGGAGTATGGGCTCCCGGGTTCCCAGGCTCGGTAGTAAAGTGCTCACAGCCTTAGCTGCCCCGAGGCACGTGGGATCTTCTGTTCAGTTCAGTCGCTGTCAATCGTGTCTGACTTTTTGCAATCCCATGGACTGAAGCACGCCAGGCTTCCCTGTCCTTCACCATCCCCTGAAGCTTGCTCAGACTCATGTCCATTGACTCAGTGATGCCATCCAACCATCTCGTCCTCTGTTGTCCCCTTCTCCTCTGCCTTCTATTTTCCCCAGCATCAGGCTCTTTTCCAGTGAGTCATCTCTTCCCATCAGGTGGCCAAAATATTGGCACTTCAGCTTCAGCGTCAGTCCTTCCAGTGAATACTCAGGCTTGATTTTCTTTAGGATTGACTGGTTTGATCTTCTCGCAGTCTAAGGGACTCTCAAGAGTCCTCTCCAACACCACCAGTTTGAAGGCATCAATTCTTCGGTGCTCAGCCTTCTTTATGGTTCAGTTCTCACGTACATACATGAAAGTGAACTGAAAGTTAAAAGTCAGTCAGTCATGTCCAACTATTTGCGAGTCACTGGCAAGCCATGGAATTCTCCAGGCAAGAATACTGGAGTAGGTAGCCTTTTCCTTCTCCAGGGGATCTTCCTGGATCATTCCAACCCAGAGGTTGAACCCAGGTCTCCTGCCTTGTAGGCTGAGCCACCAGGGAAGCCCAAGAATACTGGAGTGGGTAGCCTATTTCTTCTCTCGGGAATCTTCCCAACCCAGGAGTCGAACTGGGGTCTCCTGCATTACAGGTGGATTCTTTACCAGCTGAGCTACAAGGGAAGCCCCATCCATACCTGATGACTGGAAAAACCACAGCTTTGACTATACGGACCTTTGTTGGTGAAGTGATGCCTCTACTTTTGAATACACTGTCCGTGTTTATCATAGTTTTTCTTCATTGGAGCAAGTGTCATTTAATTTCATGGCTGAAGTAACCATCCACAGTGAGTTTGGAGTCTAAGAAAATAAAGTCTGTTTCCCCATCTATTTGCCAAGAAGTGATGGAATCGGATGCCATGATCTTAGTTTTTTGAATGTTGAGTTTTAAGACAGCTTCTTCACTCTCCTCTTTCACCTTCGTCAAGAGACTCTTTCATTCCTCTTTGCTTTCTTCCATTAGGGTGGTGTCATCTGCACATCTGAGGTTGTTGATATTTCTCCCCACAACCTTGATTCCAGCTTGTGCTTCATTCAGCAGAGCATTTTGCATGATGTACTCTGCATATAAGTTAAATAAGTAGGGTGATAAGATACAGTCTTGTACTCCTTTTCCAATTTTGAATCACAGGTCAACTTGTTTTTCTTCACCCCAGCATCAGGCTCTTTTCCAGTGAGTCATCTCTTCCCATCAGGTGGCCAAAATATTGGCACTTCAGCTTCAGCGTCAGTCCTTCCAGTGAATACTCAGGCTTGATTTTCTTTAGGATTGACTGGTTTGATCTTCTCGCAGTCTAAGGGACTCTCAAGAGTCCTCTCCAACACCACCAGTTTGAAGGCATCAATTCTTCGGTGCTCAGCCTTCTTTATGGTTCAGTTCTCACGTACATACATGAAAGTGAACTGAAAGTTAAAAGTCAGTCAGTCATGTCCAACTATTTGCGAGTCACTGGCAAGCCATGGAATTCTCCAGGCAAGAATACTGGAGTAGGTAGCCTTTTCCTTCTCCAGGGGATCTTCCTGGATCATTCCAACCCAGAGGTTGAACCCAGGTCTCCTGCCTTGTAGGCTGAGCCACCAGGGAAGCCCAAGAATACTGGAGTGGGTAGCCTATTTCTTCTCTCGGGAATCTTCCCAACCCAGGAGTCGAACTGGGGTCTCCTGCATTACAGGTGGATTCTTTACCAGCTGAGCTACAAGGGAAGCCCCATCCATACCTGATGACTGGAAAAACCACAGCTTTGACTATACGGACCTTTGTTGGTGAAGTGATGCCTCTACTTTTGAATACACTGTCCGTGTTTATCATAGTTTTTCTTCATTGGAGCAAGTGTCATTTAATTTCATGGCTGAAGTAACCATCCACAGTGAGTTTGGAGTCTAAGAAAATAAAGTCTGTTTCCCCATCTATTTGCCAAGAAGTGATGGAATCGGATGCCATGATCTTAGTTTTTTGAATGTTGAGTTTTAAGACAGCTTCTTCACTCTCCTCTTTCACCTTCGTCAAGAGACTCTTTCATTCCTCTTTGCTTTCTTCCATTAGGGTGGTGTCATCTGCACATCTGAGGTTGTTGATATTTCTCCCCACAACCTTGATTCCAGCTTGTGCTTCATTCAGCAGAGCATTTTGCATGATGTACTCTGCATATAAGTTAAATAAGTAGGGTGATAAGATACAGTCTTGTACTCCTTTTCCAATTTTGAACCAGTCAATTGTTTCATGTCCGGTTCTAACGATTGCTTCTTGACTCATGTATTAACATTTATACCACATACACACATGGGAAAACCCAAGAGTAACTAAGAGAGGTGGCTCAACCTTGGGCTGATCATGCATCTGCAACAAAGAACAAGCAAGTTGTAGAGAACTGATGAGATGAGTGTCGTGACTAAGCTTCCAAAAGTGGCAAATAGTGGGGAAGTAAATATTGGGTTGGCCAAAAAATTCATTCCGTCTGTAAGATGTTATGGGAAAACCTGAATGAACTTTTAGGCCCACCCAATATATGAGGGAAACAAATAGAATATGGCTTCTTTTCAGATTTCTCAGGTGCTGTCTCAGGAGTCTAGAGTTGTCTGCAGGAAAGGTAAATGGATACTCAAGAAGAGAGGAGGGGAAAGAGGGATGTTTCTGTATTTGCTACTTCTTAATTGTCTTAAATTGCCCCTGGTGGTTCAGATGATAAATAATCTACTTGCAGTGCAGGAGACCTGGCTTCAATCCCTGGGTTGGGAAGATCCCCTGGAGAAGGAAATGGTTACCCTCTCCAGTATTCTCGCCTGGGAAATCTTATGGACGGAGGAGCCTGGTGGGCTACCGTCCATGGGATCGCAAAGAGTTGGACATGACTGAGCAACTAACACACGCACACAATTGGCTTATAAGTTCAAAAGAGTTCTTATGTCGAAGAGGCATTTTCGGAGTGACATGTTCTGGTTTCCTTCAATGATATTTCTGTTTATGGCTGAAGTAACCATCCACAGTGAGTTTGGAGTCTAAGAAAATAAAGTCTGTTTCCCCATCTATTTGCCGAAGTGATGGAATCGGATGCCATGATCTTAGTTTTTTGAATGTTGAGTTTTAAGACAGCTTCTTCACTCTCCTCTTTCACCTTCGTCAAGAGACTCTTTCATTCCTCTTTGCTTTCTTCCATTAGGGTGGTGTCATCTGCACATCTGAGGTTGTTGATATTTCTCCCCACAACCTTGATTCCAGCTTGTGCTTCATTCAGCAGAGCATTTTGCATGATGTACTCTGCATATAAGTTAAATAAGTAGGGTGATAAGATACAGTCTTGTACTCCTTTTCCAATTTTGAACCAGTCAATTGTTTCATGTCCGGTTCTAACGATTGCTTCTTGACTCATGTATTAACATTTATACCACATACACACATGGGAAAACCCAAGAGTAACTAAGAGAGGTGGCTCAACCTTGGGCTGATCATGCATCTGCAACAAAGAACAAGCAAGTTGTAGAGAACTGATGAGATGAGTGTCGTGACTAAGCTTCCAAAAGTGGCAAATAGTGGGGAAGTAAATATTGGGTTGGCCAAAAAATTCATTCCGTCTGTAAGATGTTATGGGAAAACCTGAATGAACTTTTAGGCCCACCCAATATATGAGGGAAACAAATAGAATATGGCTTCTTTTCAGATTTCTCAGGTGCTGTCTCAGGAGTCTAGAGTTGTCTGCAGGAAAGGTAAATGGATACTCAAGAAGAGAGGAGGGGAAAGAGGGATGTTTCTGTATTTGCTACTTCTTAATTGTCTTAAATTGCCCCTGGTGGTTCAGATGATAAATAATCTACTTGCAGTGCAGGAGACCTGGCTTCAATCCCTGGGTTGGGAAGATCCCCTGGAGAAGGAAATGGTTACCCTCTCCAGTATTCTCGCCTGGGAAATCTTATGGACGGAGGAGCCTGGTGGGCTACCGTCCATGGGATCGCAAAGAGTTGGACATGACTGAGCAACTAACACACGCACACAATTGGCTTATAAGTTCAAAAGAGTTCTTATGTCGAAGAGGCATTTTTCGGAGTGACATGTTCTGGTTTCCTTCAATGATATTTCTGTATAGTGAAGTAGTTTGCAGTCTGTTAACTAGAATTAGGTAGATCTATAAATAGTGATGTGAGATATACATCGTTAAATCAAAAAAAGCAATTCATGGAAGAGTGCAAATGCTATAATCCTACTTATTTAAAAACTAGATGTGTGCATGCAGATACAGTGGGTGCATCAGCAGAAAGCCGACTGGAAGGTGGCTTATCAAACTGGATACTTTTGAGCAGCGTCAGAGGTACAAGGGGTGGGTGTGCAGTTGGCATTCCCAGATGGTTTTGTGTACCGGGCTGTATTCATCACAGAAATGTACTCAATTATTTATACGATTTTTAAAAATAAAAATCAAAGTAAACTTCTGAGAAGAAGCAAAACAAGAGTCATCTGGGCTTTTTCGAAATAGAGATGCCACCCCCGGGGCCTGTTGAGTCAGAGTCTCAGGGAAGGGGAAACGCGGCCCTGTGGTAAAGGAAGCCCAGGTGATTCCGATGGGCACGCCCCGTCCAGCACCACCCAGCTAGGGAAAGTATGGGCAAATCATCTAAGCTTAAAACCCAGGTGACTGCGTGAGTCTTTGCTGTGTACCAGAAAGCTTCTGCAGGACATTGCAAAGCTCGTGTTAGAGGCCTTTGTTGTTATTGTTGTTTAGGCCCTAAGTCGTGACCGGTTCTTTTGCCAGCCCGTGGACTGCAGCCCACGGACTGTAGCCCACCAGGGTCCTCTGTCCGTGGGATTTCCCAGGCAGTAATAATGGAGCGGGTTGCCTTTCCTTCTCCTGGAGATCTTTCCGACCCAGGGATCGAACCTCTGTCACCTGCATGGTAGGTCGATTCTTTACTGCTAAGCTACCAGGGAAGCCCCCGTCAGAAGCCTTTGAGCAAATTCCTTTTTGTCTCTGGAAAACAAGAGGATTGGACCAGAATCTCTTTCATGGATGGTCCCAGGCCCCTTCCACTTACATTAAGGATTCTAGATGGGCTGTTTCTAATCCACCCAGTCAAACCTACTACTGTGTTGTTAAAAACAGAACACCAGAGAATGGCTCTGTTAACATATACAGAATAAAAATAGAAAAATCACCGCTTTGTAGTGCCTAATTGGATTAGGCAAGTACCGTCAAGAGACATTAAAACCATCGGGTGAAACACAGCTGGAAAATAAGGTCGTCATGCACAGTATCAGCTACAGATCATTTTTTAATCAGCAAGGAAAAGGGCACTTCGGCATCAGGGAGAGACTGACGGTCACACTGCCGGCAGCAGCACAGAGTGGGACAGATCGGCATCATGTCCCTCCGGGTGGGGTGCATGCTGAAAGGCATGCCATCGTGTGTGCACACTAAGGGCCAAATGTTTCACATACGTGTTGTCATGAGGCAGCAGACAAAGCATGTCTTTCTGGCCTCCACTTTCACCAGGTCCCTTCTCAAGTCCCATCAGCCGCTCTAAATTTATTGCAACTCCCAGACAGGGTTTGCAGTATGGAGAGGTGACACGTACAACAACTACAAGAAATTTCTATGGTGATGAGACTGGTTTTTTTTTGACCACTTCTATTGGTCCTTCATCATTTATTTCCTTCTTTGTTCTTTGGCCCGTGTGGACCTCCCATTGCAGTGGCCTCTCTCGCTGCAGAGCACCGGCTCCGGGCGCATACGCTCCAGAGCTCTGGCGCGGTAGTTGGACACACCGGTCCAGCCACTCTGCAGCACGTGGGATCTTCCCAGGCCAGGGGTTGAACCGGCGCCCCTTGCACTGCAAGGCGGTGTCCTTACCCACTGGACTACCAGGGAAGCCTGAGACTTTTTTTTGACTGTGCTGTGTGTGAGAGGACTTTCTCTAGTTGCAGTGAGCGAGGGCTTTCTGTAGTCGTGATGCACAGGCTTCTCCTGAGACAGCACTTTGAGGTAGGTCGATTCTTTACTGCTAAGCTACCAGGAAGCCCCGTCAGAAGCCTTTGAGCAAATTCCTTTTTGTCTCTGGAAAACAAGAGGATTGGACCAGAATCTCTTTCATGGATGGTCCCAGGCCCCTTCCACTTACATTAAGGATTCTAGATGGGCTGTTTCTAATCCACCCAGTCAAACCTACTACTGTGTTGTTAAAAACAGAACACCAGAGAATGGCTCTGTTAACATATACAGAATAAAAATAGAAAAATCACCGCTTTGTAGTGCCTAATTGGATTAGGCAAGTACCGTCAAGAGACATTAAAACCATCGGGTGAAACACAGCTGGAAAATAAGGTCGTCATGCACAGTATCAGCTACAGATCATTTTTAATCAGCAAGGAAAAGGGCACTTCGGCATCAGGGAGAGACTGACGGTCACACTGCCGGCAGCAGCACAGAGTGGGACAGATCGGCATCATGTCCCTCCGGGTGGGGTGCATGCTGAAAGGCATGCCATCGTGTGTGCACACTAAGGGCCAAATGTTTCACATACGTGTTGTCATGAGGCAGCAGACAAAGCATGTCTTTCTGGCCTCCACTTTCACCAGGTCCCTTCTCAAGTCCCATCAGCCGCTCTAAATTTATTGCAACTCCCAGACAGGGTTTGCAGTATGGAGAGGTGACACGTACAACAACTACAAGAAATTTCTATGGTGATGAGACTGGTTTTTTTTTGACCACTTCTATTGGTCCTTCATCATTTATTTCCTTCTTTGTTCTTTGGCCCGTGTGGACCTCCCATTGCAGTGGCCTCTCTCGCTGCAGAGCACCGGCTCCGGGCGCATACGCTCCAGAGCTCTGGCGCGGTAGTTGGACACACCGGTCCAGCCACTCTGCAGCACGTGGGATCTTCCCAGGCCAGGGGTTGAACCGGCGCCCCTTGCACTGCAAGGCGGTGTCCTTACCCACTGGACTACCAGGGAAGCCTGAGACTTTTTTTTGACTGTGCTGTGTGTGAGAGGACTTTCTCTAGTTGCAGTGAGCGAGGGCTTTCTGTAGTCGTGATGCACAGGCTTCTCACTGCAGCAGCTTCCCTTGTTGCAGAGTATAGGCTCTAGGACATACGGGCTTCAGTAGTTGTGGCATGTGGACTCAGTAGTTACGGCACACAGGCTTAGTGGCTTTGAGGCATGTGGAATCTTCCCAGACTGGGGAGGGAACCCATGTTCCCTGCACCGGCAGGTGGATTCTTAACCATCAGGGAAATCCGAAGGGGATGAGATTTGTTACATTCCACTTATATTAGTCAGGGTTCTCCAGAGAAACAGAACCAACAGAACCAGTAAACATATATGTACGAGTTACCTGAAGGAATTAGTTCATGTGATGGTGGAGACTGGCAAGTGTAGGGCCAGCAGCAGAATGCAAACTCAGAAAGAGGCTGCTGTGATCTGGAGTCAGCATTCCTTCTGTTCTGAGAAGCCCTAAGGCTTTCACCTGGTGAGCTGAGCTCCACCCACATTATTGAGGGAAACCTCCTTTTACTTAGTCAAATGATTGTATGTTGATCACATCTACAGAAAACTTTCCCAGCAACCTCCAGACCAGTGTTTGACCAAACACTGGCGCCCTTCCCTTAGTAAATTATACCAGAGCATTTAACCCCTCTGACCATTCTTATCACTAATTCATTCCTCAGATGTAGTCCTGCCATTTTCCCCATCCACTGCGTTCTTTATTTCAACGTTTATATTTTTCATTCAGTACTTCGAAAGAGCTCCCTGGTAACCGGGTGGTTAGGATTTCAAGCATTCACTGCTGTGGCCTGAGTTCAGTCCCTGGTTGGGGAACTGAGATTCTACAAACCAAGCAGTTGAAAAACCAAAAGCACAAAGCTGCTGCTTAATTCACTTTAATTATTTCTCTTTTTTTACTTTTTGGCTGTGCTGGGTCTTAGTTATGCACGCGGGATCAAGTCCTCTGATCAGGGATGGCGCCCAGGCCCCCTGCACTGGGAGTGTGGAGTCACAGCTCCCAGATACCGGGGAGATTTCACTCCGGGCGCCCCTCGGCTTTTATTGCTACCCAGTGGTATTCAGCCCATATGTGAGTCAGTCTGGAGGGTTCAGGCCTGTGGTGGTGGTGGCTGGGAAAGTGCTGAGTCCTAATCACTGGACTACCAGGGAAGCCCCTGAGCTGGGATTCTTGACCTAAGTTTGAACATGAAGTCTCAGTGGTGTCCACAAAGACTTCTCACCCGACAGCTCAGGGCTGAGGATGCCCGGAGGTGGAATGTGAAAGCTGCTATTTTCTCAAGTCCGGGGAGGAAAATGGCACAATGTCCTCTTATCAATGAAGACATCACAAGCCTGCCCGTACTCAAGGGGAGGAGCCCTGACCTCCCCCTCTCCGTGGCAGGAACATCAAGAGAGCACTCGTCAGTGACCTGAAGTGAGGTGACCTGTTGCATATATATTGAGCAAATGAATGTGTAACCAAGGCTCGGAGTTAACTAGATCTGTGTGCACTGCCTACACCTCTTCCTTGGGAAACAAAAGGGATTGCTATATCAAAGGGCCCATTCCATTTTTTTAAATAAACTTTTTATTCTGTATTGGGGTATAGGCCATCAAGAATGTGGTGATAGAGCTTCCCCTGGTGGTCCAGTGGATGGGGACACCGCCTTGCAGTGCAGGGGGCGCTGGTTCGATCCCTGGCCTGGGAAGATCCCACGTGCCACGGAGCTGCTGGACTGATGTGTCCAATCACCGAGCCGGAGCTCTGGAGCTCATGCACCCAGAGCCGTCGCTCTGGGACAATAGACGCCACCGCGATGGGAGGCCCGCAGGAGCCAAAGAACAAAGATGGATGAAAACAGAGAAATGAAAGACCAATAGAAGTGGCCCACCCACCCCCTCCCTCCCCAACCCGACCCCCGCCCAAAATAAATAAATAAATAAATCTTTAAAAAAAAAAGAGAGAGAATGTGGTGATAGTTTCAGGTGAACAGTAAAGGGACTCCTCCCTCCATACACATGTATCCATTCTCCCCCAAACTCCCCTCCCATCCAGGCTGCCGTATAACATTGAGCAGAATTCCCTATGCTGTACAGAAGGTCCTTGTTGATTATCCACGTGAAACACAGCAGTGTGTACATGTCGATCCCGAACTCCCTCTCTCTTCCCTCCGTTCTCCACACCCCCCTGCAACCTCAAGCATAGGTTCCTTCACTAGGTCTCCAGAAAGATACCTGTGGCAGATTTTCAACATTATCCTTATGCTGTGGCTCATCTACTCAGAGACGGTGAGCGGATTGCCCCTTTCCCCAGGCAACTTCACGCTCAGAAACCAGATCTTAACACCTGCGATACTACGGCGGCCTCCAGGGGGCAGGAGAGAAGGAACCAAGGCGAGGCACAGCTGACTGGGTGGGAACTCGATTTGCCGCTAATGCAGAGCACGTAAACACAGACTACAGGCATCCAGCAGAGGAGGAGGCTGTTTCTATGATGAAGACCTAACAGGGTTGGGGACGCTACAAGCCTTTGTATCAGGCACTCTTCTAAGCACATTTTGTGCATTCTCTCTTTTTTTTTTTTTTTTTTTTAAGATTTATTTATTTCTTTACTTTGGGCGGGGGTCGGGTTGGGGAGGCAGGGGAGTGGGCGGGCCACTTCTAATGGTCTTTCATTTCTCTATTTTCATTCGTCTTCGTTCTTTGACTCCTGTGGGCCTCCCAGCGCGGTGGCGTCTGGCAATTGGACACATCAGTCCAGCCGCTCAGCGGTACGTGGGATCTTCCCAGGCCAGGGCTCGAACCGGCGTCCCTTGCAGTGCAAGGCGGTGTCCTTACCCACTGGACCACCAGGGGAAGCCCGCATTCTCTCATTTAATCCTGACAATAGGATCATCCTCAGAGCTAGGTGTTATGCTTATTTCCATTTTTCAGGCAGGGAAACAGGCACAGAGAAGTGAAGTCATTTGCCCAGGGTCACACAGTGAGTGGAGGGTGGGGCAACCAGGACGCCCACCCAAGCATATCTCAGTCTGACGCTCAGGTTCCTAAATACTATCCTTTCTGAGATTTTTCATTAGTGTGATCCAATCTTACTGCTGGAAGGGCTAGGGACAGTCTCTAAATTCTTCACTCTCATGGCCCTAGCACAAAGCCTAATGCCATGTGGGCTTCAAATAAATATTTGTTGAATAAATAAATGAATGAGCCTGGCTCACCGATCTGAATATTATTCACTGGTCAGCCTGTCACCCTTGCACACTTTTTTCTCCATTAAAAAATATAGAGATAACTTAAATACATTGAAAGTCACTCTTTATGGACATTTTTGCAAGCTTTGACAAATTATATAGTCAACTGTGTAACCACCACCACAAATAAGATGCAGAATGATTCCATCATCCTCCAAATTTCCCTGTGATTCTTAGTAGTAAATCCTACAAACACACACACACACACACACACACACCCCAACCTCATTCCCAGCCCCTGGCAACCACTCGTCTATTTTTCCTTCCTATAGTTCTGCTTTCATAAGAATGTCACATAAAGGAAGTCAAATGGTCCGTGGTCTCTTGCGTTGACTGTATCAACTGGTCATTCCTTTTGATTCCCAAGTAGTATTCCGTTGTATGAATGTTCCACAATTTGTTGGTATGATCCACAGTTGAGGGACATTTGGGGCGTTTTCAGGTTTCAGCTATTCCCAATGAAGCTACCATAAACATTCCTATACAGTTTTTTTTTATTATTATTAATTAGTTAATTTTTAAAATGTTTGGCTATTGTGGGTTTTTCACTGCTGCTGCAGGCTCTTCTCTAGTTGCAGGGACTGGGGGCTACTCTCTAGGTGAGGGAGCAGGCTTCTTGGTGCGGTGACTTCTCTTGCTGTGAAACTCGGGCTCTAGGGCACACGGGCTTCAGTCGTTGCAACACAGGGGCTCCATAGTTGTGGCTTCGAGGCTCCAGAGCACAGGCTCCACAGTTGTGACTCACAGGCTTCGTTGCTCCGCAGTACGTGGGATCTTCCTGGATCAGGGACCGAACCCGTGTCTCCTGCATTGACAAGCAAACTCTTCACCACTGAGCTACCAGGGCAGCCCTGTGCAGGGTTTTATGTGAACATAACTTCTTATTCCTCTAGGGTCAATACTTATGCGAGGAGTTGCAAGGTCGTCTGGCAAATGTAGAGTTACCTCCATGAGAAGCTGCTAGATTGTTTTCCTAAGTGGCTGTACTATTTTGTCTTTTCACCAGCCATGTGTACGTGTTCCAGTTATTCTAAATCCTCATTAGCACTCAAAATTGTCAAATTTTAAAAATGTTAGCTATTTTAATAGGTGTGTGAAAGTACAGTATCTCGTTCTGGCTTTAATTTGCATTTTCCTAATGACTAATGATGTTGAGCATCTCTTCATGGGCTTAGTTGCCATCTGTATATCTTCTTTGGTGTGTGTCTGTTCAAATCTTTTGCCCATTTTTTAAAAAAAGGGTTGTTTTCTTAGTATTAACTTTTTTAGAGTCCTTTATATATTTGGGACACAAATCCTTTGCCATAAATACGCTTCACAAATATTTTCTCCCAGACTGTGTTTCACCTTTTCATTAACTCTTTTAGCAAGGTCTTTGGATGCATGTTAATTCTGATGAAGTCCAATTCATCGATTGTCTTCTTTTATGGATCATGCATTTGGTATAGTATCTAAGAACTCTTTTGCTAACCCAAAGTCATAGAAACTTTGTTTTCTATTAGAAGTTTCTTATAACCACAGAGTATGATTGCTGCATAAAATAACATGCAAAGCCCTTAGCTCCGGGCCTGCTGCAGGGTTAACCTAACACTCAAGAGGCAGAGCCTAAGATGGAGATTTGTCTATGAAATGTTTGTAAGAGGCACCCTCACACCCACCGCATCTCCTCTGCACTGAGCTGGAGTCCTGTCATCACTGAATGCAGGCTGTGTTATCATCACCAGGACAGCAAAGGTCCCTGCAGAGAGAAACCCTTATCCAGCCATCTCCTGGAGCCAGTGGAAATGACGGTGGGGGAGGGCTGGAGGACAGGTCATCCTAAGAGGCAGACCCGGAAGATGGTCCTGCTTGTACAGGGAGCAATCTTCCAGAAACCTGCAGCTCTAAGCCAAGCAGTGACGGGGTGGTGGGGACTAGGGTGTGTTTATTGAGCACCTACTGTGTGCCAGGCCCTTGGTGAGAGACCTGAACAAGGGAGACAAAATCTGCAGACTAACAGAGGAAGACAATAAACAATAATAATAACCAATTACTGGGTTAAGGTAAAGGGGAGCGTGTTGGTGGGGTGGCAGGCCTGTGTGCTCAGCTGTGTCCAACTGTTTGCAACCTCATGGACTATAGCCTGCCAGGCTCCTCCGTCCATGGAATTTCCCAGGCAAGAATACTGGAGCGGGTTGTCATTTCTTTCTCAAGGGCATCTTCCTAACCCAGGTATTGAACCCACATCTCCTGTGTCACCTACTGCCAGGCAAATTCTTTACCCCTGACCTATCTGGGAATCCTGCTGGTGGGGTGGGGGAGGGTGCATCTCAAAAACAATTTATTGCCCTTCTTAGGCCTCTGGCTCTGAGCCAAGTATTTCGTGGACTCTCTAGGCTGGGGGAGGAGGGACCCACAGGACGTCAGCGTAAAAGCAAGGTGCTAGGTCCCTCGGGGAGGTGGGGGCTGTGCTGCAGAAGGTTCTGAGAGAAGGGTTATTCATTCGTGGTTCATTCATTCGAGAAGTCTTCCTGCGACACCTACTGTGTCCCAAGGACCCCCATAAGGAGGACAAACATGGTCCCTCCTCGATCACTATACTAGGGGCAGACAGATGGACAGGAAACCAGCAAACAGGTCACGAAGGTGGCTTCATCCAGCGCCGGAGGCTCGGAGGGGCTGTGATGGGGGCAGGGAGGCCGCGGCAGACGGCAGCCCGGGGGCGGGGACCAGTCCTGCCTCGGCGGCACACACCCGCCTCCTCGTCTCCCCTACTTAGCAGAGAGGTCACCGCGCCAGCGCCGAGCGCGCCCTCCACCCGCACCGCAGCACCCGCGCCCCCGCGATCGAGGGCGCGCGCGGCCCTCCTCCGCCCCCGCCCGCCCGCGCGCGCGCACCCGCCCGCGCCCTCCGCGCACGGCGCCCCCTGGCGGGAGCCCTCGACCGCGCCGGCCGCGCGAGCAGGGGAGGGGGCGGGGGAGCCGCGCACGCGCACGGGCCGGCGGCGCGCGCCGAGCGGGGGGCACCGCGCGGGTGCAGCCACGATGGAAGGGGGTGCGTACGGAGCGGGCAAAGCCGGGGGCGCCTTCGACCCCTACACCCTGGTCCGGCAGCCGCACACCATCCTGCGCGTCGTGTCCTGGGTAAGGACGGCGGGGTGCCCCGGCCGGTTTGGGGGTGGGGCGAGGTGAGGGCGAGGGTACGGGCGGCGTGCCGGGACGGACCACTGCCCCACCCGGCCCGGAGCCGGGGCGCGGCCGCTGGTGGGGAGCCGACCGGCCGGCCGGGGTGCGGGCGCCTGCCGGTCCCTCCTTCCAGGGCCCCGGACGGGCGGGGGCAACGCTCGCGGAGGCTCCTGCTCCCCCACCCCTGGCTTCCCGGTGTCCCCACATCTTACTCTACCCCCATCGCGGTGACCTCCAGGCTGCGACCAGGAACCTCGCGGCTCGGGTTGCGTGCGGCCGCTTGGGCGGACTGGCGGCCGTGGGGACGGAACCCTGGTTTCAGGTGGCCTTTAGGGGAGGTGTATCAGGGCGTGGATCGTCTAGCGGGGTGCACGCGCGCTTGCCATGGACGTTCGGGAAGGAGAGGGTACGAAACCGGGTTTTTGTGGCTTAACCGATACAGTGCAGAGCAACGCGTCGGGAACCGGATTCCTGGCTTCCACCTGCCTTTCCAGCAGCGTGACCTTGGGCTGGAAACCACCCAAGAAATGTTCACGGGAAATGAGGAGTTAAATTCCGAGGTCGGCAGCGTCACCTCCTCTCGCTGGCCTCAGTTTCCTGATTTGTGGCGAAATGGAAGGTGCCTTCCACTGGATTCCTGCCTCGGCGGCACACACCCGCCTCCTCGCCCCACTTAGCAGAGAGGTCACCGCGCCAGCGCCGAGCGCGCCCTCCACCCGCACCGCAGCACCCGCGCCCCCGCGATCGAGGGCGCGCGCGGCCCTCCTCCGCCCCCGCCCGCCCGCGCGCGCACCCGCCCGCGCCCTCCGCGCACGGCGCCCCCTGGCGGGAGCCCTCGACCGCGCCGGCCGCGCGAGCAGGGGAGGGGGCGGGGGAGCCGCGCACGCGCACGGGCCGGCGGCGCGCGCCGAGCGGGGGGCACCGCGCGGGTGCAGCCACGATGGAAGGGGGTGCGTACGGAGCGGGCAAAGCCGGGGGCGCCTTCGACCCCTACACCCTGGTCCGGCAGCCGCACACCATCCTGCGCGTCGTGTCCTGGGTAAGGACGGCGGGGTGCCCCGGCCGGTTTGGGGGTGGGGCGAGGTGAGGGCGAGGGTACGGGCGGCGTGCCGGGACGGACCACTGCCCCACCCGGCCCGGAGCCGGGGCGCGGCCGCTGGTGGGGAGCCGACCGGCCGGCCGGGGTGCGGGCGCCTGCCGGTCCCTCCTTCCAGGGCCCCGGACGGGCGGGGGCAACGCTCGCGGAGGCTCCTGCTCCCCCACCCCTGGCTTCCCGGTGTCCCCACATCTTACTCTACCCCCATCGCGGTGACCTCCAGGCTGCGACCAGGAACCTCGCGGCTCGGGTTGCGTGCGGCCGCTTGGGCGGACTGGCGGCCGTGGGGACGGAACCCTGGTTTCAGGTGGCCTTTAGGGGAGGTGTATCAGGGCGTGGATCGTCTAGCGGGGTGCACGCGCGCTTGCCATGGACGTTCGGGAAGGAGAGGGTACGAAACCGGGTTTTTGTGGCTTAACCGATACAGTGCAGAGCAACGCGTCGGGAACCGGATTCCTGGCTTCCACCTGCCTTTCCAGCAGCGTGACCTTGGGCTGGAAACCACCCAAGAAATGTTCACGGGAAATGAGGAGTTAAATTCCGAGGTCGGCAGCGTCACCTCCTCTCGCTGGCCTCAGTTTCCTGATTTGTGGCGAAATGGAAGGTGCCTCCTTGAGCCCTCCTTGACTGGGATATTTCCTGAATACACCTGGATGCCTGAGGAGTGGGGCCGGGGCCAGAGAAAGGTCCCTGACCTGGACCCCCAGCCTTGTGATGACAGAACCCCCTGGTCCAGAGGGCTGAGCGGGGAGTCCCTGTTCAAACCTGGGGTGGGGAGAGGATGGGACAGAGCCAGGGCACCCAGAAGGGTTCACGTGGCCTGGAAAGCGCCGCCGGGAAAGGAAGCTTCCTGCTGTCTGGAGAGGGGTGTCTGAAGCTTCCTCCTGTTGCTGGCGGTGGCCCAGACCCACTCACTAGAGGGTCTCGCCTCTGCAGACCTGCGGCCCCTGCCTCTGGGCTGAGGTCAGAAGGGCCGGGATTGGGGACGCTGGGCCGAGGCGCTGGCAGCCACCAGGGGCTGCCCCTGCAGCCAGCCGGGGCCACGGCGGGCTCAAGCTCCCTCACTGGGTTTTCAGGGCCATATTAGTGTGTGATGGGTGTTTATTTCTGGCCTCCCAGAGGGAGAGGGAGCTGTTTCCCTTTCCTCTGTCTAAAAGATGTTAAAACCTCCCTCTGGTGCCACAGAAAGCGTGACCACATTTACACCCCTGTGCTTCTCAAGTGCCCCCCAGATGGGGAGCTCTCTGAGGGCAGGGAACCCTGTGCTGGCACAGGGCCTGGCACCCTGGAGGGTTTGTGGTGCCAAGTTCATTCATCCGTGTTGTGCCCAGCTCCCCAGTGACCGGGGCAGATCTTTGGTCAAGGTGGCGCTCCGGGGGACACCTGCCTGATGGTCGGTGGCGCTGGGCCTCCTGTTTCGGGGCTTGGGGGTGTATCAGGGCGTGGATCGTCTAGCCCCTGCCATGGACGTTCGGGAAGGAGGGTACGAAACCGGGTTTTGTGGCTTAACCGATACAGTGCAGAGCAACGCGTCGGGAACCGGATTCCTGGCTTCCACCTGCCTTTCCAGCAGCGTGACCTTGGGCTGGAAACCACCCAAGAAATGTTCACGGGAAATGAGGAGTTAAATTCCGAGGTCGGCAGCGTCACCTCCTCTCGCTGGCCTCAGTTTCCTGATTTGTGGCGAAATGGAAGGTGCCTCCTTGAGCCCTCCTTGACTGGGATATTTCCTGAATACACCTGGATGCCTGAGGAGTGGGGCCGGGGCCAGAGAAAGGTCCCTGACCTGGACCCCCAGCCTTGTGATGACAGAACCCCCTGGTCCAGAGGGCTGAGCGGGGAGTCCCTGTTCAAACCTGGGGTGGGGAGAGGATGGGACAGAGCCAGGGCACCCAGAAGGGTTCACGTGGCCTGGAAAGCGCCGCCGGGAAAGGAAGCTTCCTGCTGTCTGGAGAGGGGTGTCTGAAGCTTCCTCCTGTTGCTGGCGGTGGCCCAGACCCACTCACTAGAGGGTCTCGCCTCTGCAGACCTGCGGCCCCTGCCTCTGGGCTGAGGTCAGAAGGGCCGGGATTGGGGACGCTGGGCCGAGGCGCTGGCAGCCACCAGGGGCTGCCCCTGCAGCCAGCCGGGGCCACGGCGGGCTCAAGCTCCCTCACTGGGTTTTCAGGGCCATATTAGTGTGTGATGGGTGTTTATTTCTGGCCTCCCAGAGGGAGAGGGAGCTGTTTCCCTTTCCTCTGTCTAAAAGATGTTAAAACCTCCCTCTGGTGCCACAGAAAGCGTGACCACATTTACACCCCTGTGCTTCTCAAGTGCCCCCCAGATGGGGAGCTCTCTGAGGGCAGGGAACCCTGTGCTGGCACAGGGCCTGGCACCCTGGAGGGTTTGTGGTGCCAAGTTCATTCATCCGTGTTGTGCCCAGCTCCCCAGTGACCGGGGCAGATCTTTGGTCAAGGTGGCGCTCCGGGGGACACCTGCCTGACCCGGTGGGGTGGCTCTGTGCGCTGCTGCTATCCCCCGGCCTCTGGGCTCCTGGCCTGGGAGGGTGAAGTCACCGCTTTGTGAGGGGGTGTGGGCATTCTGTCTGCCTGGGTCTTCTGCTGGCGATGGCTTCATTTAGCAAAGCTTTACTGAGTCGGCTGGGCCCGGAGGGAAGGCGGTATGACTCACCACAGCCTTTAGTGCCAGGGAACCTGCGGTCCCTCTGAGGCGCGAGCCACGCGCCCCCAGGCAGAGGCCGGGCGAGCTTGGAGAGGAATCAGAGACGCTTCCTGGACTAGGTGATGCCACATGGGGCCTGGGAGGAGGAGGGTTTCCAGGCGTTTGCATCACGGTGCAGGGAGGACCATCCAAGCGGAAGAGAGAAGAAGCACCTGCTGTCTGCAAGGCTGCTCTCACGATTGCCCACCTAGGTCCCCTGGGACCTAGGGACTTGGGGAATCCGAGGCTTAGAGAAGCCCAGGGTGACTGAGCTTATCAGTGGAAAAGGGGAGATTTGAACCCAAATCTGCCTGTCTCCAAAACACAGTGCTTCCCCTGGATCAGGAAGAGTTTGGAGTCCTGGAAGCTCAGGTTTGGGAAGGATAAGGATCATCTGGGTCAACCCCCTATCCAGTGCTCCCAAGGCCCCCCGCGGCCTCCCAGCCCTGCTCAACACTGTTGCATGAGCAGAGGCATCTGATGCAGGCTGACTGACCCTTTTTTAAAAAATAAAGGATTTTCTGCCTGATCATTAGAAGTAAAACTTGCCAATAAATGGAAAACCTAACTCCCTTATGATGACAGTACCACTGAGCTGTACCTTTAAAAATGGTTAAGGTGGTGATTTTTTATGTTACCACAAAAAAAAAGAAAAAAAAAAAAAGCCCATGTGATCCCACCGCTTAGGGAGGGCCGCTGTCTCCTTCTCGTCTTTCTCAAGAACACGTGATGCCCCGGGACATTTTAGCACGCTGGGGACACATCGCAGATGGAGGTGCAGACCTGCCCTTTGCCCTTGCACTCCCTCTGCTCTCCACAGGGTCTGGCAGGCTTTCAGCTGCACCTTCCAGTTGATGGCGTTTGAGCATCCGCCACTGATTTGCCCTGGTTTGCCAGAATGTTCCTGACTTCTACACGGAAAGTCCCATTGCCTGGGAGCACCCATGTCCCAGACAGACGAGACAGCTGGTCCCTCTTCCAGGACTCCTTTGTGCTCCCCAGGCCTCTCCTGAAGTCCTGGAGGGGCCCTGGCAACGAGAGCACATTGGCTCCTGATGTTGTAAAATCTATTGAAGATCTTTGTTATTCTATTAGTTATTTGAAAGTGG
Source organism: Tragulus kanchil (assembly GCA_022376925.1). Classification (NCBI taxonomy): domain Eukaryota; kingdom Metazoa; phylum Chordata; class Mammalia; order Artiodactyla; family Tragulidae; genus Tragulus; species Tragulus kanchil. Next base: position 178,921,793 of record JAIOJX010000004.1, on the reverse strand, counting down.
GCCCCCAACCATGTAAACTTCAGGGAGTCACCAAACCTGGACCTGCCCTAGAACCTGAGCCCCCAGGCCTGCAGGCCCCCCTTGTCCCTTGACTGAGGCTTTCTCAGCTCCTCTCCAACTGGTGTGCCCTTCTCTTCCCCTCCCACAACATGCATCCCCCTGGGAGGGTGATTACTCACCACTGGCATTGAGAAATTGACCCTGAGGGTTGAGGTAGGGAGGGAGCTCATGAGTCAGTCCTCTGGCAGGTCCCAACTTGGACCCTTCCTGCCCCGGGTGAGACGGAGTTGGGATGGTGTGCAGGGGGAGCTCGGAGCTGCCTTCTCTGTCCTGGGTTGGCGGGGACATGCGCTTACTGGCGGGGGGACCAGGACATCTGACGCCAGCTGTGGCCACCCCCGTGTCTCTATCTCCCCATGGGAAAGAGGAGGCTGGGTGGAGTCACAGGTGCCCAATCCTGCTCTGATCCTGCAGCCTGTCAGTTCAGCTGGTCCGTCGTGTCCAACCGTTGGCGATCCTATGGACTGAAGCCTGCCAGGCTTCCCCCCTGTCCTTCACCATCTCCTGGAGCTGGCTCAAACTCATGTCCATTGAATCAGTGATGCCATCCAACCATCTCGTCCTCTGTCATCCCCTTCTCCTTTTACCTTCTATTTTTCCTAACATCAGGGTCTTTTCCAGTGAGTCGTCTCTTCGCATCGGGTGGCCAAAGTATTGGAGCTTCAGCTTGAGCATCAGTCCTTCCAATGAATATTCAGGGTTGGTTTCCTTTAGGATGGACTGCTTTGATCTCCTTGCTGTTCAAGGGACTCTCAAGAGTCTTCTCCAACACCGCAGTTCAAATGGATCACTTCTTTGGCACTCAGCCTTCTTGTTGGTCCAACTCTCACATAAGTGATCCCTTTCTTTGCCCAGAGCCAGCTGAGAGCAGTGGAGTTTTAGCAGGGAGCTAGCTCATTTCACACGAAGGACCACCTTCTATTTGAAATTTATATCTTTACTTTTAGGGCATTGAACTAACCCATGGGGAAAAATATTGGTGCTGGTAAGGGAGGTTTTCTTTTTCTTTTTTGGATTACTGCTCTATTTTGGCAAAAATTAAACAATAAGCAGAAATACTGCTGTTTCAGGGTTGATCTTTTAAGGGCTTTGGCTGTAACACTCAGGCTGCTGTGAGCAGGGTGGGGTGTCTTTCCCCCGTGACAGACATAAGGGGCAGAGTGGAGGGGGCTTGTTTGCTGGCTGGAGCCAGAGACGGCCCAGGACTGTGTCAGAACGGTTTCAGCCCAGCCCACTGGGGTCCACACTCAGTGTCTGCCCACGGCTTCCCTGGCTGACTTGCGCTGGCATCAGGAAGTGGCTTGAAGGAGCGATGTTACGGCTACTCGCTCCAGTATTCTTGCCTGGAGACTTCCGTGGCTCATCTATGGGGTCGCCAAGAGTCAGCCACAACTGAGTGCCTTTCCCTCTCCCTTTTATCAGATGCCCTCAAACACCCCACAGAGACTCAGTGTAGAAGCTGAATGAATGAATGAGGTTTGGAGAGGCTAGAGCTGAATGAATGAATGGGCGGGACATCCCTGGGGGTCCAGTGGTTAAGACTCCGTGCTGCCACAGGAAGGGAGCAGACTCAATCCCTGGCTGGGGCACTAAGATCTTATGTGCCGTGGGCATGCCCAGACCCCAAAGGCAGCAGCTTCAAGATGAGCGCCATTGTCCCTGTTCCCAACTAGATGGCCGGGTCCTTGCTGTCCTTCATGGAAATTCTGGAGCCTGCAAGTGGCTGTGGGTAAAATGGGTCCAGGGTGACAGAGCCTGTCGCCAACTTAGGCATTCCTTCATTTATTCCATAGACACCAGAATCCTGCCGGATGCCTGTGCCTCCCTCCAGAGGTGCTCTCTGAGAACAGAATCGATGGCAGGAACCATCCAGAAGGCTTGGGACGTAACAGGGAGATCAGTTGCAGAGTATCTCCCTCTGCCAGGAGGCATGACTCCTGACGGATCCTGATCAAGGAGGTGGGGAGTGCATTCCAGGTAGCAGCATGTGCAAAGAGACACCTGGGGTCTCAAGGTCCAAGCGGGCTTTAGAACATGACACGTGAAAAAAAGGGCATTGAACTAACCCATGGGGAAAAATATTGGTGCTGGTAAGGGAGGTTTTCTTTTTCTTTTTTGGATTACTGCTCTATTTTGGCAAAAATTAAACAATAAGCAGAAATACTGCTGTTTCAGGGTTGATCTTTTAAGGGCTTTGGCTGTAACACTCAGGCTGCTGTGAGCAGGGTGGGGTGTCTTTCCCCCGTGACAGACATAAGGGGCAGAGTGGAGGGGGCTTGTTTGCTGGCTGGAGCCAGAGACGGCCCAGGACTGTGTCAGAACGGTTTCAGCCCAGCCCACTGGGGTCCACACTCAGTGTCTGCCCACGGCTTCCCTGGCTGACTTGCGCTGGCATCAGGAAGTGGCTTGAAGGAGCGATGTTACGGCTACTCGCTCCAGTATTCTTGCCTGGAGACTTCCGTGGCTCATCTATGGGGTCGCCAAGAGTCAGCCACAACTGAGTGCCTTTCCCTCTCCCTTTTATCAGATGCCCTCAAACACCCCACGCAGAGACTCAGTGTAGAAGCTGAATGAATGAATGAGGTTTGGAGAGGCTAGAGCTGAATGAATGAATGGGCGGGACATCCCTGGGGGTCCAGTGGTTAAGACTCCGTGCTGCCACAGGAAGGGAGCAGACTCAATCCCTGGCTGGGGCACTAAGATCTTATGTGCCGTGGGCATGCCCAGACCCCAAAGGCAGCAGCTTCAAGATGAGCGCCATTGTCCCTGTTCCCAACTAGATGGCCGGGTCCTTGCTGTCCTTCATGGAAATTCTGGAGCCTGCAAGTGGCTGTGGGTAAAATGGGTCCAGGGTGACAGAGCCTGTCGCCAACTTAGGCATTCCTTCATTTATTCCATAGACACCAGAATCCTGCCGGATGCCTGTGCCTCCCTCCAGAGGTGCTCTCTGAGAACAGAATCGATGGCAGGAACCATCCAGAAGGCTTGGGACGTAACAGGGAGATCAGTTGCAGAGTATCTCCCTCTGCCAGGAGGCATGACTCCTGAACGGATCCTGATCAAGGAGGTGGGGGAGTGCATTCCAGGTAGCAGCATGTGCAAAGAGACACCTGGGGTCTCAAGGTCCAAGCGGGCTTTAGAAACAGTGCTGATCTTGGGGATCCCGGGTGTGGGAATGAGAGTGACACGTCAGTCTAGAGGTGTGGGGGGCAGGCTGGTGGTGGGGAGCCCATGGTGGGCCTTGAATACCAGTTGCACAAGTGGAGCCGTATCTGTGGGCCATGGAGTGCCTCAGAGGGGTTTCAAGCAGAGAAGAGGGGTGTTCCAGAAGTTTCCTGTGGTGCCAGGCGGAGGTGTGCTTTGGGGAGGGTTCTGGGAGCAGGAGGAAGTGTGCAGAGTGGTCCAGCCCCAGGCAAAGCCCTTTCACTTCTGACTCCGGTCCCCAGAGGCCGGTCCAGTGCTCCTTTGGCACTTGTCGCCAAAGGTCTTGACTCCTCCTTGCCTATGACTGACCCCTGGCCGATCCACCTCTCTCAGGCCTCTGTGGGGTCAGGAGAGGGCTGATAGGTTTCTGCGTGGGTCTTGGGCACCTCCTTGTGCCCTGGGGCAGGGCAGGAGCTGGAGGAGTCTCTGTTTTGGCATTGAGCGCAGGGCCACCAGAGGGGGACCTTGGAAAGTCCTGGCCTCTCCAAGCCTCCTCTGTAGCATGGGATTGAGGTGCCTGGGTTCTGGGCGACTCGGTTTGTGAAAATGGCCGTATGAAGGGCCTGCTACCCTTTCCACTCTTCTAGGCATGCGACTTCCCCGTCCGGTGGGTTTTGTTACCCCTACTTTAACCGAGCTTGCAGCCTGCGCCTGACTTCCAGGGTACGGCCCCAGCTTCCTGCTCTGGGGAGTCCCCAGGCTCGTGGGGCGTCTCACATGGCCACTTGTGCAGAGCTGTTAGGCAGGCCTGAGCCTGGGGAGAAAGAAGGAAGCCTGGGGGAGGGAGGAGAGAGGAGGAAAAGCCGGGAGGAGGAGGTGGGGGAAGGGAGAGGGCAGATGGCAGAGCTGGCACGGGAGCCGCATTGGCACCTACACCGGAAGAACCAGCTGTCCGGTGGGAGGGGAGGCGGGGCAGAGCGTCAGGAGTGCCTGGGGCCCGGGGCCCAAGGCCGCACTCTGCCCACTCTAACCGAGACAGGTGGTGCGGCTCGAGGACAATGCCAAGGTGCGACGTCCGCTTCCCCATCTGTCAAATGGGAAAAGGAGAGTCAGGTTGGGCTGGTGAGTTCCCAGCCTTCCCACCCTCAAAGAACCCTCCTCTGGCTCCGAGTGATTGTAGGTGGGGAACCTCGAGGCTAGTCGTGTTTAAAGAAGTGATGTCAGAACCCCCCGCCCCCGTGCGTTGTGGGGGCCCCAGTCCTGCAGGAGAGTGTCGGCTGGAGCCCGCAGGGCGGCCGCGCCCCCGTGTCTCTGGGGAAGCCCTGCCTTCCAGGAGGGGATCGTGCCCGGCCCCCTCTGCTGGGGAGATGGTGTGGGGAAGGGCGCTGCGGGGAAGGGGTGGCCTTTTAGCTGGGACAGTCGCCGGCTGCCAGGCCCAGGCTGTTTAGAGCCTTTAGAACACGAGCATCCAGGAAGCCCAGCCGCGCGGGCTCCTTCAGTGGCTCGGGGTTCACCGGTCAAGAGGACGTGGTCTGTGCCCAGGTGTCCGGCCCTCCTCTGAACGTCCCTCACTCCTTCTGCCCTGGAGCCCGGCCCCGTCTCCCCGCTTCCCCAGCAGCCTCCTCGGGGGCCGGCTCTTTGCTCCAGGTCCTCCCTCCGCCTGGAGCCTGGAGGTGGCGCAGAGGCCTGACTCCTGAGGCTGCTTCCAGACCCTTCTCCTCCAGCTTTGAGTCTCACGCCAGCACTGGCCCAGCCACGCCCTCGCTGTGGCCCGGCCCCAGGTCCCTTCCCGTCCTCGCCAGCCCCGACCTGCCAGCCTTCCTGGTCGCTGTCGCTCCCGCTTCCCTTCTGCCGCTGCACGCTGGCCTCCCGTTTCCTTGGCCTCCTCCCACCGTGCCCCGGCCCTCACCCATCCTCCCGGCCCCTCTCCAGCTGGGGCTCCTCACCTAGCAGAGTTCTGGGTGCATCCCCCCTAGGGCTCCTCACACGCGCCCTCCCGCCGGGCTCCCTCCTGTTCTGGCGGCCAGGCCAGCCTCGCAGGGTCCACCAGACCCGCCCTCTCACTTGCTCAGAACTCGGCTTCCCAGGGAGGCGGGCAGAGCGTCAGGAGTGCCTCCGGGCCCAAGGCCGCACTCTGCCCACTCTAACCGAGACAGGTGGTGCGGCTCGAGGACAATGCCAAGGTGCGACGTCCGCTTCCCCATCTGTCAAATGGGAAAAGGAGAGTCAGGTTGGGCTGGTGAGTTCCCAGCCTTCCCACCCTCAAAGAACCCTCCTCTGGCTCCGAGTGATTGTAGGTGGGGAACCTCGAGGCTAGTCGTGTTTAAAGAAGTGATGTCAGAACCCCCCGCCCCCGTGCGTTGTGGGGGCCCCAGTCCTGCAGGAGAGTGTCGGCTGGAGCCCGCAGGGCGGCCGCGCCCCCGTGTCTCTGGGGAAGCCCTGCCTTCCAGGAGGGGATCGTGCCCGGCCCCCTCTGCTGGGGAGATGGTGTGGGGAAGGGCGCTGCGGGGAAGGGGTGGCCTTTTAGCTGGGACAGTCGCCGGCTGCCAGGCCCAGGCTGTTTAGAGCCTTTAGAACACGAGCATCCAGGAAGCCCAGCCGCGCGGGCTCCTTCAGTGGCTCGGGGTTCACCGGTCAAGAGGACGTGGTCTGTGCCCAGGTGTCCGGCCCTCCTCTGAACGTCCCTCACTCCTTCTGCCCTGGAGCCCGGCCCCGTCTCCCCGCTTCCCCAGCAGCCTCCTCGGGGGACGGCTCTTTGCTCCAGGTCCTCCCTCCGCCTGGAGCCTGGAGGTGGCGCAGAGGCCTGACTCCTGAGGCTGCTTCCAGACCCTTCTCCTCCAGCTTTGAGTCTCACGCCAGCACTGGCCCAGCCACGCCCTCGCTGTGGCCCGGCCCCAGGTCCCTTCCCGTCCTCGCCAGCCCCGACCTGCCAGCCTTCCTGGTCGCTGTCGCTCCCGCTTCCCTTCTGCCGCTGCACGCTGGCCTCCCGTTTCCTTGGCCTCCTCCCACCGTGCCCCGGCCCTCACCCATCCTCCCGGCCCCTCTCCAGCTGGGGCTCCTCACCTAGCAGAGTTCTGGGTGCATCCCCCCTAGGGCTCCTCACACGCGCCCTCCCGCCGGGCTCCCTCCTGTTCTGGCGGCCAGGCCAGCCTCGCAGGGTCCACCAGACCCGCCCTCTCACTTGCTCAGAACTCGGCTTCCCTCTCTTCCTTCCTCCTTCCCTCTCTGCCTCCGCGCCTGTCTCCATTCTCCACGCTGGCTCCCTCCCGTCAGCTTACAAACGTGTGCTCTTTCCACCCCGATGCCTCTGCTCCTACAAAACACTCGTCTGGGCTCACGGTCCCCAGTGTTTCTCTCTGGTTTTCTCTCACATGCACCCCACTCCGGCGCTTGCCCTTCTCCCTCCACTTCGTCAAGATCGTCAGTGACCTTCACGTGGCCAGATCCCGTGTCCAGTTGTTATCAATGGCTCTCTCAGCTGCATCTGCCCAGGGAGGGGAGTATCCGCCCTGCGGGTGGTTCCGGCAGCCACGGGACTCTGGCCTTCTCTGGAATGTGCCTGGTCTGTGTGAGACTCCCCGTCTCGTGGAGGGAGATGTGGCCGACCAACCTCTGAAGGTGCAGAGGTGACCACAGGACCTAAAGTGAGGGGACACTCGCCTGGGGCGGCGTCGCGGGGGTCTCTCGCCTGGGATGGGCGGGAGGGGTGGGGCCCACCAGGCATAGGAATGCAGGGCTGAAGGCCAAGGCCAAGGGTGCGGCTCCAGGGAGAGGGGGTATAGGTTCTGGGGGCAGGGACCCTGTCTGTCAGGTCGCATCCCCAGGGCTAGACTGCGCCTGGCCCCTCTTCAGGGTCCACGTACGGGTGAGCGAGGCCGGGCACCGCGCTGCCCCACCCTCCTCCTTCCACCCACGTTCCCTGTTCAAGTCTCCAGTCTGCAGGGTGGGTCTCAGTTTCCCGCTTTCTAGGGAGGTGCCTGCCCTCTGCAGCCGCAGGAGGGAAAAGGTAGCCTTCGGATGCCCAGGCTGAGTCTCAGTGCCCGGGGACAGGGCCCTGCCCAGCCAGCCCACTCCCCCCCCCCACTGCAGCAGTCCCTTCCTGCCTGTCCCCCTTCCCTTCTGCCGCTGCACGCTGGCCTCCGTTTCCTTGGCCTCCTCCCACCGTGCCCGGCCTCACCCATCCTCCGGCCCCTCTCCAGCTGGGGCTCCTCACCTAGCAGAGTTCTGGGTGCATCCCCCCTAGGGCTCCTCACACGCGCCCTCCCGCCGGGCTCCCTCCTGTTCTGGCGGCCAGGCCAGCCTCGCAGGGTCCACCAGACCCGCCCTCTCACTTGCTCAGAACTCGGCTTCCCTCTCTTCCTTCCTCCTTCCCTCTCTGCCTCCGCGCCTGTCTCCATTCTCCACGCTGGCTCCCTCCCGTCAGCTTACAAACGTGTGCTCTTTCCACCCCGATGCCTCTGCTCCTACAAAACACTCGTCTGGGCTCACGGTCCCCAGTGTTTCTCTCTGGTTTTCTCTCACATGCACCCCACTCCGGCGCTTGCCCTTCTCCCTCCACTTCGTCAAGATCGTCAGTGACCTTCACGTGGCCAGATCCCGTGTCCAGTTGTTATCAATGGCTCTCTCAGCTGCATCTGCCCAGGGAGGGGAGTATCCGCCCTGCGGGTGGTTCCGGCAGCCACGGGACTCTGGCCTTCTCTGGAATGTGCCTGGTCTGTGTGAGACTCCCCGTCTCGTGGAGGGAGATGTGGCCGACCAACCTCTGAAGGTGCAGAGGTGACCACAGGACCTAAAGTGAGGGGACACTCGCCTGGGGCGGCGTCGCGGGGGTCTCTCGCCTGGGATGGGCGGGAGGGGTGGGGCCCACCAGGCATAGGAATGCAGGGCTGAAGGCCAAGGCCAAGGGTGCGGCTCCAGGGAGAGGGGGTATAGGTTCTGGGGGCAGGGACCCTGTCTGTCAGGTCGCATCCCCAGGGCTAGACTGCGCCTGGCCCCTCTTCAGGGTCCACGTACGGGTGAGCGAGGCCGGGCACCGCGCTGCCCCACCCTCCTCCTTCCACCCACGTTCCCTGTTCAAGTCTCCAGTCTGCAGGGTGGGTCTCAGTTTCCCGCTTTCTAGGGAGGTGCCTGCCCTCTGCAGCCGCAGGAGGGAAAAGGTAGCCTTCGGATGCCCAGGCTGAGTCTCAGTGCCCGGGGACAGGGCCCCTGCCCAGCCAGCCCACTCCCACCCCCACTGCTGAGAGCGCACAGGGACAGCTTGCAGGAAGATTACTGCCTAATCTGCCGCAGGTCGCAGGTCGCTTCCAAGGCCACAGACGTGGTGGCCGGACCTAGAGGAGAGAAGGGAACAGACATGCCCGCCCGCCTGCCCCCGCGAGCCCGGCCTCAGCGCTGTGGCTCCGCACGGAGCTCTGGAGGAAGTGGAATGCCCACTGCCTGCCTGTCATAAGCCGCTGTGCTGGCGTCGGCTCTTCCCCTCACATGACTCCGGGGAGGCAGCGCCCATTCTTGGGAAGGGGGCACTTGCAGCCTGACTCATCCCTCAAATGCCTGGCTGCCCCTTTCTTCGTCTGCCCTTCCCCTGGGGCCCAGGAGGCAGGGACTTCACAGGGACCTTGGCAGGAAGGTGACTGAGTGCATGCTAAGGGAGAGGACTTGGCAGCCCTTTGTGAGGGAGTGAGCTCCCTGTGGTCAGAGGTGTGCAAGCCAAGGTGCTGAGGAGGGGACACTCTCCCAACTCATGTGCTGCCTGCACATCTGCCCTGTCTATCAGGCTTGCTGTTCACTCCCGACTCTCCCTCAGGGTCTAAGGTAGAGACATACACCCAAGAGCTAAATCAGTAAGAAAAAATATGCATAATGATGTTATCAGAAAAGAAATTGGGGTGTTGGCAAATGCTGGATGGAGGGCTTCTCTCGCCTGGGATGGGCGGGAGGGGTGGGGCCCACCAGGCATAGGAATGCAGGGCTGAAGGCCAAGGCCAAGGGTGCGGCTCCAGGGAGAGGGGGTATAGGTTCTGGGGGCAGGGACCCTGTCTGTCAGGTCGCATCCCCAGGGCTAGACTGCGCCTGGCCCCTCTTCAGGGTCCACGTACGGGTGAGCGAGGCCGGGCACCGCGCTGCCCCACCCTCCTCCTTCCACCCACGTTCCCTGTTCAAGTCTCCAGTCTGCAGGGTGGGTCTCAGTTTCCCGCTTTCTAGGGAGGTGCCTGCCCTCTGCAGCCGCAGGAGGGAAAAGGTAGCCTTCGGATGCCCAGGCTGAGTCTCAGTGCCCGGGGACAGGGCCCCTGCCCAGCCAGCCCACTCCCACCCCCACTGCTGAGAGCGCACAGGGACAGCTTGCAGGAAGATTACTGCCTAATCTGCCGCAGGTCGCAGGTCGCTTCCAAGGCCACAGACGTGGTGGCCGGACCTAGAGGAGAGAAGGGAACAGACATGCCCGCCCGCCTGCCCCCGCGAGCCCGGCCTCAGCGCTGTGGCTCCGCACGGAGCTCTGGAGGAAGTGGAATGCCCACTGCCTGCCTGTCATAAGCCGCTGTGCTGGCGTCGGCTCTTCCCCTCACATGACTCCGGGGAGGCAGCGCCCATTCTTGGGAAGGGGGCACTTGCAGCCTGACTCATCCCTCAAATGCCTGGCTGCCCCTTTCTTCGTCTGCCCTTCCCCTGGGGCCCAGGAGGCAGGGACTTCACAGGGACCTTGGCAGGAAGGTGACTGAGTGCATGCTAAGGGAGAGGACTTGGCAGCCCTTTGTGAGGGAGTGAGCTCCCTGTGGTCAGAGGTGTGCAAGCCAAGGTGCTGAGGAGGGGACACTCTCCCAACTCATGTGCTGCCTGCACATCTGCCCTGTCTATCAGGCTTGCTGTTCACTCCCGACTCTCCCTCAGGGTCTAAGGTAGAGACATACACCCAAGAGCTAAATCAGTAAGAAAAAATATGCATAATGATGTTATCAGAAAAGAAATTGGGGTGTTGGCAAATGCTGGATGGAGGGCTTCTCTGAGGAGGTGACTTGCATTGAGATTTGGGTGTTGAGAAGGAACCAGCAGGACCAACTTGGAAGATGTGGGGAACTCTAGGCATCCCGGGCAAAGGGACCAGCTGTGCAGAGGACCTGAGGCAGGAATGAGCTGAGGAGGGAGCGAGGGGAGAAGGGCAGGAAAGGAGGCTGAGCCTCGGGGAAGGCAGGCACCCGGGGGCTGCCGTGGGAAGGGGGATTTCACCCTGCGGTGTGGGGTGCAGCAGAGGGTGACGGGATCTGACTTGGGTTTACAGAGATCTTTTCAGCTGCGGTGGTGTGAGGGGGCAGGGGTGGCACACGGAGCCTGGGAAGCTGCTGTCCTCGCCTGGCGAGAGGGCACGGTGGCCTGGACCCGTGTGCGGGGCGTGGAGGAAGCTGAGAGCTGTCTGGGGAAGGATGAAGAAATAGGTCCAGGAGCCAGGCTGGGTGGGGTTCAAGGACACGCTCGCCCTGGAGGTCGCCCAGGAGGGACTGGGGAGAGCTGGGGGTGGTGGGCGCCCCCTGGCGGCCGTCTGGAGCCAACCTGGAGGCGGCTGTCCCGGGTCAGGAAACGACATCGCGGCCTGGGAGTGGAACATTGTGGCCTGGGAGTGGACGGCAGCCCAGACCGCGAAGTGGAGAGCCAGCGAGCAGGTCAGCCAGCTGCTTGCAGCGTGAGACTGGCGCCAGGGACTCCTCCCAGCCACCCAGCTTGGGAACAGACGCTCCTGTACGGGGTGAAGCAGAAGGTGCTGTCCGGAGCAGGCAGGACCGGAGAGCAGTGGGCTCCCAGCCCTGTCTCTCTACGGCTAATCTGCGGGAAGACGCGCGTCTTCCGCAGGTGTGAAAGCCAGGCCTCTGGGAGGTCCCGGGGTGAACAGCAGTGCCTCCGCCCCCCTGCCCTCCAGCACTGGCTGGGCCCGGCTCTCCCTGGAGCCTGGGTTCACCGATGCCCGGCGTGGTCCAGGCCCAGCCTGCCAGCTCCGTGTGCAGACATGGAGGGACGTGGGCCAGGCGTCTCCTGCACTGTGGGTGGTGACAGGCTCGGGGAGGCATCTGCTCCTAGAGTTTGGGATCTGGAATTCACTTCTTCATGGGGAGGCCGCTGAAGGTTGAGGTTTCGCTCACATGCTGAAATGGGGCTGGCGGGGCTGGGCCTGGGAGACCTGGCACCGTGCGTACCTGCTCGGGGTGGGCTGGCCAAAGTCTAGGTAAGCGTCAGCTCCGCTCTCTGTGAAATGGGCTGAGTATACCTGCTGTGTGGCGGGGGAGGGGTTTTTGTTTGTTTATTGGAGTGTAGCCGGTTTACAGTGTTGTTATCTTCTGGGGTACCACAAGTGCTTCAGTTACACATATATGTATGTGTATGCACTTTTCAGACTCTCTTCCGTTATACGTTATTACAAGACATTGAATATAATTCCCTGTGCGACACAGCAGGACTTTATTTTGTATATAGTAGTGTGTATCGCCTAATTTGTGGGAGTGTTTTTCTAGGTTTCTTTTTTTTTTTTTTTCTGAGAGATTTTGTGGAGGATTAAATGAGATGCTTTTGGTCAAGCGCTCCCAGTGGATGCAGGGCCCCCGTGGAGGTGGTGGGCTGCTTCAGGGTCTCGGCGGGGGACAGACCCATAGATGAGCGCCAGGCAGGAGTGTGTGCAGGGTCGGGGCGGGAAGGTGACGGGAGAGAGGGCAGGGAGAGAGGGCAGGGAGCGAGGGCAGGGAGAGAGGGCAGGGAGCGAGGGCAGGGAGCGAGGGCAGGGAGAGAGGGCAGGGAGCGAGGGCAGGGAGAGAGGGCAGGGAGCTAGGGCAGGGAGAGAGGGCAGGGAGAGAGGGCAGGGAGCGAGGGCAGGGAGCGAGGGCAGGGAGAGAGGGCAGGGAGCGAGGGCAGGGAGAGAGGGCAGGGAGAGAGGGCAGGGAGCGAGGGCAGGGAGAGAGGGCAGGGAGCGAGGGCAGGGAGAGAGGGCAGGGAGCGAGGGCAGGGAGAGGGCATCCGGAGGGCAGTCCAGCGGGGTTCTGAAGAGCGTGAAGGAGGCTGTGCTTCTTTGAAGGGTGGGACAGGCGGGGAAGGTGCTGGGAGGTGGGAACGGCTGGGGCAAAACGATCGAACAGCCCGTGGCTTTGCTCGCGCTGGCCCTCAGGGCTGCCGGAGTCGTGGGTGGGAGAGGGAGAGAGGTGAGGCCAGGCGGGCTCTGGCACTTCTGGGGTCCCTGTGTCTGTGTGTCTTTGTATCTTCCACTTTGTTTTTCTGAGTTTGACATAGCTCTGCTCTCAATGCCATCTGGAATCTGTTTTTTTCTTTTTCTTTTTTAAGACTCAGGATTGGGTTATAAAGATGGTGAAAAAACAGAGTCTTGGCCCGCTTTACTTTGGTGCTGTTTTTTGGGGGTTTTTTTGCAAAGGTATTGACCTGCTCGGGGTGGGCCTGGCCAAAGTCTAGGTAAGCGTCAGCTGTTTGAAATGGGCTGAGTATACCTGTGGGGAGGTTTTGTTTGTTTATTGGAGTGTAGCCGGTTTACAGTGTTGTTATCTTCTGGGGTACCACAAGTGCTTCAGTTACACATATATGTATGTGTATGCACTTTTCAGACTCTCTTCCGTTATACGTTATTACAAGACATTGAATATAATTCCCTGTGCGACACAGCAGGACTTTATTTTGTATATAGTAGTGTGTATCGCCTAATTTGTGGGAGTGTTTTTCTAGGTTTCTTTTTTTTTTTTTTTCTGAGAGATTTTGTGGAGGATTAAATGAGATGCTTTTGGTCAAGCGCTCCCAGTGGATGCAGGGCCCCCGTGGAGGTGGTGGGCTGCTTCAGGGTCTCGGCGGGGGACAGACCCATAGATGAGCGCCAGGCAGGAGTGTGTGCAGGGTCGGGGCGGGAAGGTGACGGGAGAGAGGGCAGGGAGAGAGGGCAGGGAGCGAGGGCAGGGAGAGAGGGCAGGGAGCGAGGGCAGGGAGCGAGGGCAGGGATAGAGGGCAGGAGCGAGGGCAGGAGAGAGGCAGGGAGCTAGGGCAGGGAGAGGGCAGGAGAGAGGGCAGGGAGGCGAGGGCAGGAGCGAGGGCAGGGAGAGAGGGCAGGGAGCGAGGGCAGGGAGAGAGGGCAGGAGAGAGGGCAGGGAGCGAGGGCGGGGAGAGGGCAGGGAGAGGGCAGGGAGAGGGCAGGGAGCGAGGGCAGGGAGAGGGCATCCGGAGGGCAGTCCAGCGGGGTTCTGAAGAGCGTGAAGGAGGCTGTGCTTCTTTGAAGGGTGGGACAGGCGGGGAAGGTGCTGGGAGGTGGGAACGGCTGGGGCAAAACGATCGAACAGCCCGTGGCTTTGCTCGCGCTGGCCCTCAGGGCTGCCGGAGTCGTGGGTGGGAGAGGGAGAGAGGTGAGGCCAGGCGGGCTCTGGCACTTCTGGGGTCCCTGTGTCTGTGTGTCTTTGTATCTTCCACTTTGTTTTTCTGAGTTTGACATAGCTCTGCTCTCAATGCCATCTGGAATCTGTTTTTTTCTTTTTCTTTTTTAAGACTCAGGATTGGGTTATAAAGATGGTGAAAAAACAGAGTCTTGGCCCGCTTTACTTTGGTGCTGTTTTTTGGGGTTTTTTTGCAAAGGTTTTCTCCAGTACAAGGGAAGGATGTTGTTTTTCCTGTGCCTGCCAGTAACCAGCGGCCCCCAAAGCCCCCACCCTCGTTTTCTCTTGTTTCTTGGCGATTGGTTCTGCCTCCGCAGACAAGTCTCTGGTCCCCGCAGCAGATCTGCTCTCGAGGGTGAGCGTCTCCCTCCCGCGCCCCTGTCGCTGTGGCCGGCGTGGAATTGCATTCGGGTTAAATTTCCGGTTCTCCAGCGGCTGCTCTGTGTGCGCCTCGCCCTCCCGGTAGATCCGGCCTTAGCAAGTCCCCCTGGAGGCTGCCCGACACAGGGTACTAGTCCTGGACTCAGAGAGAGCCGGGTTTGAGTCTGCATCCGCCCCAGCTTGCCATGTGGCCTGGGTGGGCCCCCAGATGCGGGTAAAATGAGAATAAGGACGGGGACCTCATGGAGCGGAGAGTGAGTGCTTCAGTCCCACTGTGGGCCTCGAGGGCCTCCGCCCTCCTCCTGCCGCAGCTGTGGCGCAGACGCCGAGGCCAGGGCCTGCTCTCCACGGGGGCCTGCTCCCGACCCTGACCTTGCCCATGCTCCTGCTTGAGATCCATGTATGGGTCTGTCCCCCTCTGAGATCCTGAGCCAGCCCGTGGAGCAGGGAGACGGAGGCTAAACAGAGGAGCTCGCCTGGGCTCAGAGAGTCCATAGGGAGCAGGGCCAGACTGCGGGGGCCTGCTGTGTGTCCTTGGCAACACTTCTCCTCTGGGAGCCCCAGTTTCTCCACCTGAAGACCCTCAGCCTTGCCCAGGGGAGGCTTCTTGTCCTGGCCCAGCCCTGCAGTCTCCAGGGGCCTGGCCTGACCCCCCGCAGCCGGCCCGTGTCCACAGGCCCTGGTGACTTTACCCCGCAGCACGGTCCCTTCCTGCCACGTCACCACCTCCCCCGCTGACCCGTACCAGCCCCGCCCCCTCGTCCCTCACCTGCGTGGCCCCGCCGGCCCCCCGGCTTTTGCCTTTGCCCCAGTGTCTTTCCTCCACCTCGCCGGGTGATCCTTTTTAAACCTAAGTCAGATCAAGTCGCTCACCTGCTCCTGAACTCCGCTTTCCCCTCCAAGCCAGGGGACCAGCACCTGCCTTGCCAGGTGACCTCCCCTTGCTCACTCTGCTTCCGCTGCCCTCTGTGCCCCCTCAGCCACCAGGCTCACTCGTGCCCCAGGGCCTTGGCACTTGCTTCTCCGTGGAACGTCTCTCTCAGATGCCTCCATGGCCGGACATGCCCGCAGACAGGCTTCTGCTCTGAGTCACCACGTCAGTGGCCCCCGTTCGCCCCGTCTGCCTCCTTCTGTCCCGCCTGATGCTTCCGTAGACTCCTTGGCTCAGCTGAGAGATCAGTGCTCAGGGCTCCCTCTCTGACCGCCGCTGCCCCCCTCCTGTGGGTCATGGCCTGCATGATCCACTCTGCTCGTTTGGGGTCCGCCGGACACCTGTTGGAAGCTCACTCCAGGTCCTGCGCTGTTCCTTGCATGCAGGACCTCACTCGTTAGGCGCTGTCATTGCCTCACGATGCAGACTTGGGACTGAGACTCAGAGAGGTTAAGTCACTGGCCCAAGAGCACCCGCTAGGCGCGGGGCCAGGCTTGGATCCAGCCGGCCTGGGTGGCGTGACCCGGCTCTTCCCTTCACTCCTGTCCCCGCAAACAGTCAGCTCCCGACAGCCATGTCTCCACGGAGGCCCGAACACCTGCTCCCGGCACAGCGCGAGGCGCCGAGGAGCCTGCGACCCGTGGTGAGTGCCCACCGAGGCCGGCCTGTGGAGAGGAGGCGGGCGGCCCTGAAGGGCGGTGCTGGGAGCTGGCAGCAGGCCCTCCGCTAGCCCGTGGCCTCTGGGAGCCCCAGTTTCTCCACCTGAAGACCCTCAGCCTTGCCCCGCGGAGGCTCCTTGTCCTGGCCCAGCCCTGCAGTCTCCAGGGGCCTGGCCTGACCCCCCCCAGCCCGCCCGCGTCCACAGGCCCTGGTGACTTTACCCCGCAGCACGGTCCCTTCCTGCCACCTCACCACCTCCCCGCTGACCGTACCAGCCCCGCCCCCTCGTCCCTCACCTGCGTGGCCCCGCCGGCCCCCCGGCTTTTGCCTTTGCCCCAGTGTCTTTCCTCCACCTCGCCGGGTGATCCTTTTTAAACCTAAGTCAGATCAAGTCGCTCACCTGCTCCTGAACTCCGCTTTCCCCTCCAAGCCAGGGGACCAGCACCTGCCTTGCCAGGTGACCTCCCCTTGCTCACTCTGCTTCCGCTGCCCTCTGTGCCCCCTCAGCCACCAGGCTCACTCGTGCCCCAGGGCCTTGGCACTTGCTTCTCCGTGGAACGTCTCTCTCAGATGCCTCCATGGCCGGACATGCCCGCAGACAGGCTTCTGCTCTGAGTCACCACGTCAGTGGCCCCCGTTCGCCCCGTCTGCCTCCTTCTGTCCCGCCTGATGCTTCCGTAGACTCCTTGGCTCAGCTGAGAGATCAGTGCTCAGGGCTCCCTCTCTGACCGCCGCTGCCCCCCTCCTGTGGGTCATGGCCTGCATGATCCACTCTGCTCGTTTGGGGTCCGCCGGACACCTGTTGGAAGCTCACTCCAGGTCCTGCGCTGTTCCTTGCATGCAGGACCTCACTCGTTAGGCGCTGTCATTGCCTCACGATGCAGACTTGGGACTGAGACTCAGAGAGGTTAAGTCACTGGCCCAAGAGCACCCGCTAGGCGCGGGGCCAGGCTTGGATCCAGCCGGCCTGGGTGGCGTGACCCGGCTCTTCCCTTCACTCCTGTCCCCGCAAACAGTCAGCTCCCGACAGCCATGTCTCCACGGAGGCCCGAACACCTGCTCCCGGCACAGCGCGAGGCGCCGAGGAGCCTGCGACCCGTGGTGAGTGCCCACCGAGGCCGGCCTGTGGAGAGGAGGCGGGCGGCCCTGAAGGGCGGTGCTGGGAGCTGGCAGCAGGCCTCCTCCTTCCGCTCAGCCCGTGGCCTCCGCAGGTCCCTCGGAGGCTGTTTTGATCTTGCTCCTTCCCCTCTGGGGACGTGTCCTCGCCAGCACTTTCCTTTGGCCTCCCTGAGGACTCTGTTCCCGTCCCGCAAGAGGGCCCGTGGTCACGGGCCCTCCCCTGCTGTCCCCAAAGCCTGGACTGCCGCCCTCCTGCCTCCCCCCACCCACCAGGCGCCTCGCAGCCTGCTTCCGGGAGGGGGGGTCCACCCTCGTTCCAGCCCCGAGAGAGCACATGTGTCAGGAAGTGTCCAGAGGCCTTCCTGGTGCTCTGCCCTGTCTCCCAAGGAGAAGGCAGTTAACCCGTGTGAAATCCTGGCTGCTCTGCTGTGGGTTCTCACTGATGTAATTCTCTCATCAGCTCTGGAGAGAAGGTTCAATTTTACAGAGGACCAAGCTGAGACTCAGAGAGGTTAAGTCATCTGCTGGAGGCCACACAGCGTGAGCGGCAGGCTTGGGATTTCAGTCCATCGGGCCTGTGTGGTTTCTCCTATGTGAAGTCTCTCTCTCATCAAGAGGGTTTTCCATTTTGCTGGATCGGTGGCATCTAGGGGCATCGGGACCGGGCCTCAGATTCCTGATCTGGCAGTTTTCTGGTAGGAACCTTGGACTTCGTGCACAGTCCAGGGGGCAGTGTGAGTGGAGTTTCTGGAGCTGTGCAGAGCACGGCCTGGGCGTTCGGCCGTCAGAGCCCACCTGCGTCTCCTGGTGGCGTCTGCCTTGCTCGCCTGCGCTGTGTCAGTACCCAGGGTTCCCTTTGAAAATTGCTTTGAAGTCAGGAATTCCTGCTTCTCCCCTCCCGAGCCCCCTAATTCCAGGCCTGCCACTGCGGCCCCACGGCCGGCTTTCCTGCTCATCCCGTGGGTTTCTGGAAATAAAGGGCCCCTCCTTGAGGGCCTCCCTGCTGAGGCTGAGCCCCCTCTGTCGGGTGGGAGAGCACGTGAACTTCAGGAGACCTGGGTTCAAGTTCAGCCTGTGCTTCTGACAGCAGTCTCACCTCCTCTTTCGGAGCCTCAGGTTTCCTGCTCTGTCGGGTGGGTGCGGTTCAGACCGCCCTGGCAGCTCCACGGGGTGATTGTGAAGACCCGAGCCTGTGACCGGGCGGAGCTGTGAGCCCAGAGGCCTCCGCGCGCCTGGGCTTGTGATGGCGTGTACGGTGCCCAGTAAGGCAGCTGGGGGGCTTCCCAGGAGGTGCCGACGGTAGAGGACTGGCAGATGGAGGGCTCACGGCCTACCACCGCCCACCTCGGTGCTCATGGCTGGAACAGGACGGAGCCCATCGATCCTTTCTCTTTTTTTTTTTTGAGTTGCAGAAAAATTCACATTGCCCCCAATAAGCCATTTTAAAGCATACAGTTCAGTGGCGTTTAGTGGATTCGCAGTGTTGTACAACTGCCACCTGTCTAGTTTTGAAACTTTTTCACCCCCAAAATAGCCTCCCATATCCGTGAGGTCGACACTCCCCATTCTCCACTTCCTCAGCTGCTGGCAGTCTCTAGTCTGTTTTCTATGTTTTGCCTTTTGTGGGTGTAACACATAAAAACATCCTAATGTTGAGCTTTTCATGTCTGACGGCAGGCTTGGGATTTCAGTCCATCGGGCCTGTGTGGTTTCTCCTATGTGAAGTCTCTCTCTCATCAAGAGGGTTTTCCATTTTGCTGGATCGGTGGCATCTAGGGGCATCGGGACCGGGCCTCAGATTCCTGATCTGGCAGTTTTCTGGTAGGAACCTTGGACTTCGTGCACAGTCCAGGGGGCAGTGTGAGTGGAGTTTCTGGAGCTGTGCAGAGCACGGCCTGGGCGTTCGGCCGTCAGAGCCCACCTGCGTCTCCTGGTGGCGTCTGCCTTGCTCGCCTGCGCTGTGTCAGTACCCAGGGTTCCCTTTGAAAATTGCTTTGAAGTCAGGAATTCCTGCTTCTCCCCTCCCGAGCCCCCTAATTCCAGGCCTGCCACTGCGGCCCCACGGCCGGCTTTCCTGCTCATCCCGTGGGTTTCTGGAAATAAAGGGCCCCTCCTTGAGGGCCTCCCTGCTGAGGCTGAGCCCCCTCTGTCGGGTGGGAGAGCACGTGAACTTCAGGAGACCTGGGTTCAAGTTCAGCCTGTGCTTCTGACAGCAGTCTCACCTCCTCTTTCGGAGCCTCAGGTTTCCTGCTCTGTCGGGTGGGTGCGGTTCAGACCGCCCTGGCAGCTCCACGGGGTGATTGTGAAGACCCGAGCCTGTGACCGGGCGGAGCTGTGAGCCCAGAGGCCTCCGCGCGCCTGGGCTTGTGATGACGTGTACGTTACCAAGTCAGGCAGATGGGGGGCTTCCCAGGAGGTGCCGACGGTAGAGGACTGGCAGATGGAGGGCTCACGGCCTACCACCGCCCACCTCGGTGCTCATGGCTGGAACAGGACGGAGCCCATCGATCCTTTCTCTTTTTTTTTTTTGAGTTGCAGAAAAATTCACATTGCCCCCAATAAGCCATTTTAAAGCATACAGTTCAGTGGCGTTTAGTGGATTCGCAGTGTTGTACAACTGCCACCTGTCTAGTTTTGAAACTTTTTCACCCCCAAAATAGCCTCCCATATCCGTGAGGTCGACACTCCCCATTCTCCACTTCCTCAGCTGCTGGCAGTCTCTAGTCTGTTTTCTATGTTTTGCCTTTTGTGGGTGTAACACATAAAAACATCCTAATGTTGAGCTTTTCATGTCTGACTTCTTTCACTCTTTCTTCCACAGTTTTAAGGTTTCTCAGTTGTATCAGAACTCTGTCCCTTTTTGTGGCTGAATAATATTCCATTGTATGGATGTGCCACGGCTTACTTCTCCATTCATCTGTTGGTGGATATTTGGATCAGAATCCTTCTTAACACACGGTGTCATGAACCAGTGTCTCCAAACTTTAGATCCTACACTCCTTCAGGAGAACATTTCAGTCCTCCCATTAAGTGTGAATTTGAGACTCATGCACGTATGGGCAATTAGTCTGTGACAAAAGAGGCAGTGGAGAAAAAGCAGGCTCTTCAGTAAGTGACACTGGAAAAACTGGACAGCTACGGGTAAAAGAGAGGAGTCAGAGCGTTCTTTCACACTATCCGTTCAGCGCAGTGGCTTAGTCTTGTCCGACTCTGTGACCCCATGGACTGCAGCATGCCAGGCTTCCCTGTCCTTCACCATCTCCTGGACCTTGCTCAAATTCATGTCCATTGACTCAGTGATGCCATCCCACCATCTTGTCCTCTGTCGTCCCGTTCTCCTTCTGCCTTCTATTTTTCCCAGCGTCAGGGTCTTTTCCAGTGAGTCGTCTCTTCACATCAGGTGGCCAGAGTATTGGTGCTTCAGCTTCAGCATCAGTCCTTCCGATGAACATTCAGGCTTGATTTCCTTTAGGATTGAGCGGTCTGATCTCCTTGCTGTCCAAGGGACCCTCAAAGAGTCTTCTCCAACACCACAGTTCAAAGGCATCAATTGTTCAAGTACCTTTAGGGCTCACGGCCTACCACCGCCCACCTCGGTGCTCATGGCTGGAACAGGACGGAGCCCATCGATCCTTTCTCTTTTTTTTTTTTGAGTTGCAGAAAAATTCACATTGCCCCCAATAAGCCATTTTAAAGCATACAGTTCAGTGGCGTTTAGTGGATTCGCAGTGTTGTACAACTGCCACCTGTCTAGTTTTGAAACTTTTTCACCCCCAAAATAGCCTCCCATATCCGTGAGGTCGACACTCCCCATTCTCCACTTCCTCAGCTGCTGGCAGTCTCTAGTCTGTTTTCTATGTTTTGCCTTTTGTGGGTGTAACACATAAAAACATCCTAATGTTGAGCTTTTCATGTCTGACTTCTTTCACTCTTTCTTCCACAGTTTTAAGGTTTCTCAGTTGTATCAGAACTCTGTCCCTTTTTGTGGCTGAATAATATTCCATTGTATGGATGTGCCACGGCTTACTTCTCCATTCATCTGTTGGTGGATATTTGGATCAGAATCCTTCTTAACACACGGTGTCATGAACCAGTGTCTCCAAACTTTAGATCCTACACTCCTTCAGGAGAACATTTCAGTCCTCCCATTAAGTGTGAATTTGAGACTCATGCACGTATGGGCAATTAGTCTGTGACAAAAGAGGCAGTGGAGAAAAAGCAGGCTCTTCAGTAAGTGACACTGGAAAAACTGGACAGCTACGGGTAAAAGAGAGGAGTCAGAGCGTTCTTTCACACTATCCGTTCAGCGCAGTGGCTTAGTCTTGTCCGACTCTGTGACCCCATGGACTGCAGCATGCCAGGCTTCCCTGTCCTTCACCATCTCCTGGACCTTGCTCAAATTCATGTCCATTGACTCAGTGATGCCATCCCACCATCTTGTCCTCTGTCGTCCCGTTCTCCTTCTGCCTTCTATTTTTCCCAGCGTCAGGGTCTTTTCCAGTGAGTCGTCTCTTCACATCAGGTGGCCAGAGTATTGGTGCTTCAGCTTCAGCATCAGTCCTTCCGATGAACATTCAGGCTTGATTTCCTTTAGGATTGAGCGGTCTGATCTCCTTGCTGTCCAAGGGACCCTCAAAGAGTCTTCTCCAACACCACAGTTCAAAGGCATCAATTGTTCAACGCTCAGCCTTCTTTATGGTCCAGCTCTCACATCCATACATGACTACTGGGAAAACCGTAGCTTTGACCAGACAAACTTCTGTCAGCAAAGTGATGTCTCTGCTTTTGAATATGCTATCTAGATTTGTCATAGCTTTTCCTCCAAGGAACAAGTGTCTTTTACTTTCATGGCGGCAGTCACCATCTGCAGTTATTTTGGAGCCCAAGAAAATAAAGTCTGTCCCTGTTTCCATTGTTTGCCCATCTATTGGCCTTGAAGTGATGGGACTGGTTTAAAATGTTGAGTTTTAGGCCAGCTCTTTCACTCTCCTCTTTACATTCATCAATAGGCTCTTTAGTTCCTCTTTGCTTTCTGCATAGTATATACACAAATAAACTCAATAGATTAAAGATCTAAAAGTAAGACCAGAAACCATAAAACTCATAGAAGAAGATACAAGCAGAACACTCTTTGACATAAATCATTGCAATATTTTGGGGGGATTTATCTCCTAAAGTAAAGAAAATAAAAGCACAAATAAACAAATGAAACCTAATTAAACTAAAGGCTTTTGCACATTAAGGAAAATTATAAACAAAATGACAAGACAGTCCTACTGACTAGGAGAAAGTATTTGCAAATGATAAGGCTGATAAGGGGTTAATACATAAACAGCTCATACAGCTCAACATTTAAAAAATAAAAAAGCTTGATTAAAAAATGGGCACAAAACCTGAATAGACATTTCCCCAAAGAGAACCCGCAGGTGGTTGATAGGCATATAAAAAGATGCTCAACAGAGCTAATCACCAGGGAAATGCAAATCAGAACCACAGTGAGGTATCACCTCCCACCTGTCGGAATAGTTATCATCAAAAAGAACACAAATAGCATATGCTAATGAAGGTGTGAAGAAAAGGGAATCCTCATACACCTTTGATGGGAATGCAAATTGGTGCGGCTACTGTGGAAAACAGTATGGAGGTGTCTCAAGAAAAACTAAAAATAGAACTTCCATATGACCCAGCCATTCCACTCCTGTTTTTTTTTTTTTCTTCTAAAAAAACCCAAAAACACAGGCTTGAAAAGTTACACACACCCCAGTGTTCATAATGTAAGGGTTAGGAAGGAAAGGGGCAGGGCACAGTTTTGAAAAGAATGACATAGCCCAAGGACACAGCATAAACCCATTAAGGGCCAAGATAGCAGACCACACCTTGATCCTCAGGGAAAAATCAGATACCGTCTTCCATCATTCAATAGGCTCTTAGGTTCTTTTACTTTCATCTTTGCAGTTATTTTGGAGCCCAAGAAAATAAAGTCTGTCCCTGTTTCCATTGTTTGCCCATCTATTGGCCTTGAAGTGATGGGACTGGTTTAAAATGTTGAGTTTTAGGCCAGCTCTTTCACTCTCCTCTTTACATTCATCAATAGGCTCTTTAGTTCCTCTTTGCTTTCTGCATAGTATATACACAAATAAACTCAATAGATTAAAGATCTAAAAGTAAGACCAGAAACCATAAAACTCATAGAAGAAGATACAAGCAGAACACTCTTTGACATAAATCATTGCAATATTTTGGGGGGATTTATCTCCTAAAGTAAAGAAAATAAAAGCACAAATAAACAAATGAAACCTAATTAAACTAAAGGCTTTTGCACATTAAGGAAAATTATAAACAAAATGACAAGACAGTCCTACTGACTAGGAGAAAGTATTTGCAAATGATAAGGCTGATAAGGGGTTAATACATAAACAGCTCATACAGCTCAACATTTAAAAAATAAAAAAGCTTGATTAAAAAATGGGCACAAAACCTGAATAGACATTTCCCCAAAGAGAACCCGCAGGTGGTTGATAGGCATATAAAAAGATGCTCAACAGAGCTAATCACCAGGGAAATGCAAATCAGAACCACAGTGAGGTATCACCTCCCACCTGTCGGAATAGTTATCATCAAAAAGAACACAAATAGCATATGCTAATGAAGGTGTGAAGAAAAGGGAATCCTCATACACCTTTGATGGGAATGCAAATTGGTGCGGCTACTGTGGAAAACAGTATGGAGGTGTCTCAAGAAAAACTAAAAATAGAACTTCCATATGACCCAGCCATTCCACTCCTGTTTTTTTTTTTTTTTTTTTTCTTCTAAAAAAACCCAAAAACACAGGCTTGAAAAGTTACACACACCCCAGTGTTCATAATGTAAGGGTTAGGAAGGAAAGGGGCAGGGCACAGTTTTTGAAAAGAATGACATAGCCCAAGGACACAGCATAAACCCATTAGAATCAAATGGGTCCAAGATAGCAGACCACACCTTGATCCTCAGTCGGCAAGCTAAATGACACACCCAGAGGCGCCATGACAGTTCGGCCCCTTCCCAGCCCATAAAAGCTAAGAATGCCATGTTTTCTGGGCTGCTGGATTCGCTCTATAATGGCCCACACTCTGTCTGTGGAGTGTGCTTTCTCTCAATCTGAATAAATCCATTTCTTACCTATCACTTTGTCTCTCGTTGAATTCTTCTCTGCAAAGAGACATGAAGAACCTGAGCCTTAGTGGGTCCAGACATTGGATGAGTGATTTTAATTACTGGGGTTTTGGCTGGGTTCGAGTCCTGGCCACGTGGGTTCAAGTCCCAAGCAGGGTTTAATTAGGTCTGGGCCCTGGGTTTAAGTCTCAAATCGAGGTAGAACACTTTCAATAGCAGCAGCATCTATTGCTGTCAAGAGCTAGAAGCAATCTTAAGTGTCCATCGGAGGACAGGCGCTTCCCTGGCAGTCTAGCGGCTGACTCCAGGCTCCTCATGCCAGGGACCATGGTTCCCTTCCTGGTCAGGGAACTGGATCCCACAGGCAGCAACTAAGAGTTTGCATGCCACAAGGAAGATTCCATGTGCTGCGGCTAAGACCTCATGCAGCCAAATAAAAAAATAAATATTTTTAAAAACCCAGATGAATGGATAAAGATGTGGTATATATACTCAATGGAATACCACTCAGCCATAAAAAATGATGAAAACTTGCCATTTGAAGCAACATGTATGGCCTTGTAGGATATTGTGCTAAGTGAAAGAAGTCAGGCAGAGACAAACACTGTATATCAGTTATATGTGGAATCTAAAAAATGCAACAAACTAGTCAATACAACAAAAAAGAAGCAGGTTTACAGACATAGAGAACAAACTTGGGGTTACCAGTGGGGAGGGAAAATACTGGGGTTGGGGATTGAGAGGTACAAACTATTATGTGTAAAGTGAGGTCTAAAGGTTTAGTGTACATCACAGAGACTATAGCCAATATTTTATAATAACTATAAATGGAATATAATCTTTAAAAACTGTGAGTCCATATATTGTATCATTGGACCTTATATAATATACAAGTATACTTCAATAAACGTGAGTTTGTTATATATGTATGTTACTACTACACTAATATATCTATCATATCGTAAAATCCGTGTGTAGACATCTTAAAAAGGTAACATTTAAAAAAATGATATACTTCTCATAGTTTTTCTCACACCTGTCTTGGAGTCACTACCCATCCAAGGTCTTCCCTGAGGACGAAAATCTATCTGACTCACCCTGAAATAGATTAAAAATCTAAGTCATATCGTAAAATGGGTAACCAAAAATAGTGGGTCCAGACATTGGATGAGTGATTTTAATTACTGGGGTTTTGGCTGGGTTCGAGTCCTGGCCACGTGGGTTCAAGTCCCAAGCAGGGTTTAATTAGGTCTGGGCCCTGGGTTTAAGTCTCAAATCGAGGTAGAACACTTTCAATAGCAGCAGCATCTATTGCTGTCAAGAGCTAGAAGCAATCTTAAGTGTCCATCGGAGGACAGGCGCTTCCCTGGCAGTCTAGCGGCTGACTCCAGGCTCCTCATGCCAGGGACCATGGTTCCCTTCCTGGTCAGGGAACTGGATCCCACAGGCAGCAACTAAGAGTTTGCATGCCACAAGGAAGATTCCATGTGCTGCGGCTAAGACCTCATGCAGCCAAATAAAAAAATAAATATTTTTAAAAACCCAGATGAATGGATAAAGATGTGGTATATATACTCAATGGAATACCACTCAGCCATAAAAAATGATGAAAACTTGCCATTTGAAGCAACATGTATGGCCTTGTAGGATATTGTGCTAAGTGAAAGAAGTCAGGCAGAGACAAACACTGTATATCAGTTATATGTGGAATCTAAAAAATGCAACAAACTAGTCAATACAACAAAAAAGAAGCAGGTTTACAGACATAGAGAACAAACTTGGGGTTACCAGTGGGGAGGGAAAATACTGGGGTTGGGGATTGAGAGGTACAAACTATTATGTGTAAAGTGAGGTCTAAAGGTTTAGTGTACATCACAGAGACTATAGCCAATATTTTATAATAACTATAAATGGAATATAATCTTTAAAAACTGTGAGTCCATATATTGTATCATTGGACCTTATATAATATACAAGTATACTTCAATAAACGTGAGTTTGTTATATATGTATGTTACTACTACACTAATATATCTATCATATCGTAAAATCCGTGTGTAGACATCTTAAAAAGGTAACATTTAAAAAAATGATATACTTCTCATAGTTTTTCTCACACCTGTCTTGGAGTCACTACCCATCCAAGGTCTTCCCTGAGGACGAAAATGTATCTGACTCACCCTGAAATGATAGTTCCTTATTGTGGAAAAATTGGAAATCTAAGTGAAGTGGAAAAACAGGTGATGAAAATCCTCTGCGTTAAAATGGGTAACCAACAAAGACGTACTGGACAGGCCAGGGAACTCTGCAGCCCGGACGGGAGGGGAGCCCGGGGGAGGCTGGACGCGTGCACACGTAGGGCTGAGTCCCTTTGCTGGCCACCGGAAGCATCACAGTCTTGTTAGTCGGCTGTGTGCTTAGTCGCCCAGTTGTGTCCGACTCTTTGCAACCCCATGGGCTATAGCCCACCAGGCTCTTCTGTCCATGGGATTCTCCAGGCAGGAATCCTGAGTGGGTTGCCATTTCCTTCTCCAGAGAATCTTCCCGACCCTGGGATCGAACCTGCATCTCCTGCGTCGCCTGCACTGCAGGTGGATTCTTTACCCACGGAGCCATCGGAGAAACCCTTAGTCAGCTATACTCCAATATCAAATAAAAGACTTTTAAAAAAAATTCTCTGCAGCTGCACCTCAAGCTCCCTGCAGGCCACATCTGAGGCTCTCTCTTCCAGTCTTGTGTCTGTCCATTGGGTGTGTTTGTCCTCGTAGGTTCAGGCGAGGCGAGAGGCAGGAGGAAAAAGCGTGGACGTCAGAGTCAAGGCGCTGGGTTTGGAGCCAGCTCGGCCCCGTACCAGCTGTGTGACTCTGAGCAGAAAAGTCAGTACCGACACCTTTCCTAGGCTCATCTCCAGAACACCAACGCCACTGCTTGTGCTCGTTAGCTGCTGGTGTGTAACAACACACCCCGAAATGTAGTGACTTGAAAGAACAAATGTTTGTCCTCTCACAGTTTCTGTGGCCAGGAGGCTGCGCAGTGAGGTGCCACTGCCCAACTCCATAGGGTCGCAAAGACTGACGTGACTTCGCGTGCCTGCGCTGCCTCGTGCACCCTGGTGACCGCCAGGGCTGCGGTCTCTCACCCGAAGGCTGGGGGCAAGTCTGTCGTCAGGCTCACTTACGCGGAGCAGAGGACTCATGCCTCGTGGGCCGAGGCTCACTTCCATGCCCGTGTGTTTCTCCATCAGGCAGCTCAAAGCCTGGCAGCAGCTTCCCAAAGCCCGAGCGATGGGGGCAGGAGGGGACGGGCATAATGGAGCCCGGGTCTTGGTGACCTCCTCACACAGGCGACATCCTGTCATTTTTTGCCTTATTCTGCTTGTTTAGAAGCAAATCACTATGCTCCACCCACAGTCAAGGGAAAGGCGATCCCACAAGTGTGTAGATACCAGGAGGTAGGGTCAGGGACCACCCCTGCTGGTAGCCAGCTCAGCTGAAATAGACGTGTCTTGGAGGAAGTGTCTTGGAGATCGTTGGGGGCCTTAATGGAGGTAACACCTGTTACACTTGGGGTCCTGTGGGTCGCCCTGTAATTGACAGAGTTGTGACCAGTGTATTTGTTCATGTATCATTCTTTCTACTTGTCAGGGCCTGGGAAGCAGGGAAGGGTGGGACCAAGGACAAGGCCTGAGACCCCAGAACAGCCTGTCAATCCACGGGGCACACGATGGGGCTGGGCACGGAGGAATCGGCCAGGGACTTGCTGGTGCAGCAGTTCACTACCCAGAGGGCCGAGACCGCTTCTTCTGGGAGGCTGGGTCCAGTCCTAGAGGAACCTGGGTGTCGGGGCCCAGGAAGACCTCCCAGCGCCTGGCGGGAAGGGGGCAGGGCCGCACCTGTGGTCAGAGGGTCCTCGGCGCCTGCAGCTGAAGAAGGAAATGACTGACCCCGCCTGTGCTGTGCGACCCCAAGCAAGTTTCCCTTCCTTTCTGGGCCTTTGCCTCTGCTCTGCCTGCTTAACCCCAGCCCTGCGGCTGTTTGGGGTGAAGAGGGCTCACAGAGGGGCAGGCAGCAGGCCAGGGGCTCGCCAGCCCTCCCCTCCCCACGGGCCAGTCCTGGAGGGGCCTGCACGGGTCTCACGGCCACCCTCACCCCCCGCCTGCTGCTCCAGGTGTTCTCCATCGTGGTGTTCGGCTCCATCGTGAACGAGGGCTACCTCAACGACCCCTCAGAGAGCGAGGAGTTCTGCATCTACAACCGCAATGCCAACGCCTGCGGCTACGGCGTGACGGTGGGCGTGCTCGCCTTCCTCACCTGCCTGCTCTACCTGGCCCTGGACGTGTACTTCCCGCAGATCAGCAGCGTCAAGGACCGGAAGAAGGCCGTCCTGTCTGACATTGGCGTCTCGGGTGAGTCCCCGTGGGCCGCCCCCTGCCTTCCCCAGCACAGCAGCGTCCACAGGGGGCTGTCCCAGCCAGGGTCTTGCTCGGCTTCACACATGCCCAGGAGGTGGCCGTTACCCTTCTCCCCATTTTCCAGATGGGGAAACAGAGGGGCAGGCGGGCGAAGGGACAGACGTGATGTTCACGAGGCTGAGAACAGGACAGTGTAGGGCCAGCCTGGGCCTGAGACTCCACGAAGTGTGGAGGGGCTCCTCTGCTTTCAGTGGCCTCCTCTGGCCCTCTTCCTGGAGGAGCCCCATGAGAACTAAGCCAGGTGATGGCCGAAGGCCCCGCACGCAGTCGGTGCCCTGGGAGGGGCTGGGCTGGGAGCTGGGGAGCTGCCCTTCGGCAGCGGCTTCGGCAGAGGCAGCCTGGCCTCTGTCCCAGTGAGTCCAAGAGATGGACTGGAGGATGCTTGGGCTTGATGTCACTGGCCTGGGGCTGTGGTTTGATTCCTCTCTCTGGCCCTGCTGCCACTTCCCGGCCCAGGACTCTCAGGATATGCCTAGCCTGCCGGCAGCAAAGCCTGGGGTCCCTTAGAGTTGGAAGAAAGAGAATGACGGGAGTGGTTCTCAAACTGTGTTCCACGGAGCCCCCGGGTTCCCCAACAGAGCCTCTGGGAGGGGCTGGGTTCTAGGCCCCACCCCTCGGGCGCACGCACTCTTTATCCAGAGCAGCTCTGGACCTCTCTAAGCAGACTGTGGGCACCGAGAAGAGCTTGTCGCCACCAGGCTCCCGCCGCTGACCTGCCTGACCTGGGCTCTCAAAGGGACCCTCGCTAACCTCAAGGTTCTTTGGGACTGCAGAGGGACTAGAGGTCGCTGCTCAAGCTCACTCGACCACGTCCCCTCGTCCTCCGCAGCCCAGCCCTCTGGGAGGCAGCAGTCAGGCGGGGGGTCGCGGTCGCTCCTCCAAGCAGCCTCAGGGTGGACCACGGGTCAGTCAGGGATTCAGCCGTGCGTCGCCTTCCTCACCTGCCTGCTCTACCTGGCCCTGGACGTGTACTTCCCGCAGATCAGCAGCGTCAAGGACCGGAAGAAGGCCGTCCTGTCTGACATTGGCGTCTCGGGTGAGTCCCCGTGGGCCGCCCCCTGCCTTCCCCAGCACAGCAGCGTCCACAGGGGGCTGTCCCAGCCAGGGTCTTGCTCGGCTTCACACATGCCCAGGGGGGGGCCGGTACCCGTCTCCCCATTTTCCAGATGGGGAAACAGAGGGGCAGGCGGGCGAAGGGACAGACGTGATGTTCACGAGGCTGAGAACAGGACAGTGTAGGGCCAGCCTGGGCCTGAGACTCCACGAAGTGTGGAGGGGCTCCTCTGCTTTCAGTGGCCTCCTCTGGCCCTCTTCCTGGAGGAGCCCCATGAGAACTAAGCCAGGTGATGGCCAAAGGGCCCCGCACGCAGTCGGTGCCCTGGGAGGGGCTGGGCTGGGAGCTGGGGAGCTGCCCTTCGGCAGCGGCTTCGGCAGAGGCAGCCTGGCCTCTGTCCCAGTGAGTCCAAGAGATGGACTGGAGGATGCTTGGGCTTGATGTCACTGGCCTGGGGCTGTGGTTTGATTCCTCTCTCTGGCCCTGCTGCCACTTCCCGGCCCAGGACTCTCAGGATATGCCTAGCCTGCCGGCAGCAAAGCCTGGGGTCCCTTAGAGTTGGAAGAAAGAGAATGACGGGAGTGGTTCTCAAACTGTGTTCCACGGAGCCCCCGGGTTCCCCAACAGAGCCTCTGGGAGGGGCTGGGTTCTAGGCCCCACCCCTCGGGCGCACGCACTCTTTATCCAGAGCAGCTCTGGACCTCTCTAAGCAGACTGTGGGCACCGAGAAGAGCTTGTCGCCACCAGGCTCCCGCCGCTGACCTGCCTGACCTGGGCTCTCAAAGGGACCCTCGCTAACCTCAAGGTTCTTTGGGACTGCAGAGGGACTAGAGGTCGCTGCTCAAGCTCACTCGACCACGTCCCCTCGTCCTCCGCAGCCCAGCCCTCTGGGAGGCAGCAGTCAGGCGGGGGGTCGCGCGGTCGCTCCTCCCAGAGAGCTGCAGGCCTCAGGGTGGACCACGGGTCAGTCAGGGATTCAGCCGGGCCACCTGTGTTGGCTGAGCTTCGAGAAGCATGGCCGAGGCTCAGTGACTGACTTTCCTCTCTCCTTCTCTCCGTCCTTCTTCCTCTCACTGCCTGCCCCTCCCTGGATGTGCCCCCGGCCTGGCTGCTCGGCGTCCGACCGGCCTCGCTCTTCTCTCCTGTGCTCGCCTGTGCTCCGCGCACTCTGATCCCCCGCCGCCTCTCCCCCTGCGGATGCGGGTTGTGGGAGGCTCGCCTTGGACCTCCCTTGTTCTTCGATTTCCCGTTCTGCCCTCCCGCCCTCTCTCCCGATGTGGGCTGCCTGGTCCTGCCCGCACCCCAGCCTTCTGGGCCTTCCTCTGGTTCGTGGGCTTCTGCTTCCTGGCCAACCAGTGGCAGGTCTCCAAGCCCAAGGACAACCCGCTGAACGAGGGGACGGACGCAGCCCGGGCCGCCATCGCCTTCTCCTTTTTCTCCATCTTCACTTGGGTGAGTACATCCCACACCGGCCCACACAGCCAGGCCCCTGGGCGGTGGCCTTTGAGCATGGCCGGGGACTCCGCTGTTCAGGCACGCCGTGGGGCTGCTCGCCGGGGAGGGAGACTGCTGCCTTTTGCCGGGACAGTCAGCGGTGGTGGCAGACCTTGGCTCTGGTGCAGGGCACCCTTCCTGTGGAAATGGATCCCTCCACCCGACCACTCCAGTCGTGGGTGATAGGTATTCACTGTCCCCTTTTACAGATGAGAAAGCTGAGACCTAGGTGGGCAGGTAAGGCATTGAGGTTCAGGACTGAGAAGGAGCCGAGGCTGAGAATCAGGAGATCTGGGTCGAATCTTGGGGGTGCCTCTCATTTCCTAGACCTCTGTCTTCCCATCTGTAAAGTGGGGAGATTGGATGTGTGGTGGGATGTGTCCAAACCTCAGATGTCCACAGGGCAGGTGGGATGGGAGACGGTGAGAGTGGACCGCGTGGTGTGTGGACAGCAGCCTGAGAGGGCACCCTCTGCCCAGCCCCTGTTCTGAGCAGGAGAGGCTGGGGGCCCACAGAGACCAGGGTTCCTATTTTCCCAGCAAGGCCAGAAATCTGAATTTCTCCGTGCATTCTGATCTTTGTGAGTTAGGAATTTGTTCAGGTGAAAAAAATGCATGTTGTGTGGGCCAAAAGAAGCGTGTCTTTGGGCCCCGCTGGCCAGAGGTCACGCCTTTGCACTCCGGACCTGGTGGTCCTGAGCGCCAGACAGTGAGACAGCAAGGCTGGCCCCTCCTCCCTCGGGTTCCAGGTCCTCTCGCCTTACTTCCCTTCTCTCGTCTCCCTCCTGCAGCTATCTGGGGTCATGCAGGCTCTGCTTCCCAGCATTCTCCCTTCCCCTTCACCTTCCTGTTCCTGTCCAGGCCTTCTGTCTGTCCTCAGCCTTCAGCCAAGAGAAGCCCCTGGGGCTGTTCACAGGCAGCCAGCCTTCCCTGCCCCCGTCCTGGGCTGTCCTGGCCACAGGTCATCTCCTTTTGGTGGGCACCAAGATAGCCCTTGTCTCCTGGGGCGGGGCTTGCCGAGGAGGAGTGTGTGATTGGACACCAGGACTTCCAAGTCTGAACATCGGACTGACAGGTGCCCACCTGCCCCCGGAAGCCAGCCTCCCAGCTGGCGCCTCTGCTTCCCGTTGTTGTCCCCCCGCTGGCCTCACCCCTGCTCTCTCCTGGCAGAGCCTGACTGCAGCCTTGGCCGTGCGGAGATTCAAGGACCTTACCTTCCAGGAGGAATACAACACGCTGTTTCCTGCCTCGGCACAGCCGTAGGCCTGCCCAGCTTCCAAGAGCAGGGAACCCTAAGCATGCCCGGCGGCAAGACGGGCAGGCGGCCTGCTGCCTGGACCAGCCGGGATGCCAGGGTGTGCAGGGTAGCGGAAGGCTGGTCGGAGGGGCCGGTTAAGGCTCCCCACTTACGCGTCACCCCCTTTGTTTCTTCTTCATGTGTCCGTTCATTCAGTAAACATTTATTGAGCAAATGTGCTGTGCTTAGTGATGATTGGAGGTGGTCCCTGGCCCCAGGCGCCCAAAGCTGGAGCTGGGAAGACAGACAAACCGAAATCTCCCCCCAGATGCACTGCCGCCGGCTGTTTGAGGCCTGGAGGTGGCTCTGTGCTGGGCTGCCAGGGTGCCAGGGTGCCAAGCCGCGGACGGACAGCTCCGTCTCTCGGCTGCAACATGAAAGCCAATTTTACAGCCCCGTGGAAGCTGGCTGCCCAGGTGGGCCTGGCCCTGCGCATCAGAGGACTTCTGGTCTGGCTGTGCTCTCGTGTGCTGTGTGACCCTGGGCAGGACCGAGCACCTCTCTGAACCTCAGTCTATCTCCCCGGCCTGAGGAGAGGTCACAGACCAGCCCTGATCCCAGAGCTGTTGCGCGGATGAAACGAGCTCGGCACAGAGGTGCTCAATAAATGGAGGAACTTTGGTTCATTCATTCATTCGTTCTCTCCAGGAGTCAGGGACACCTTTGTCATCTCTCTGGGAGTGACTCCTGTGTGATGAGGCCCTGATCTCCCACAGGCCTTGGCCTCCAGGCCTATGCAGGTCCCTTCCCTTGGGGTGCTCAGCTGCCACGGAGCACCAGCTGGCCCCCAGGGCAAAGCACTGCCCAGCGGGGATGCCGCAGAGAGTGCACCTGCTCTGAAGAAACAAGACTGGCTGGGCCGCCAGGTCCCTGGGCTCTGAGCAGAGCTCCCGTCCTCCCCTCCGCACCCCAGTCCGGCAGGGACCCGCACCCCGCCACGGCTCCTGCCTGTGGTGCTATGAACCGGATGACTCAGGGAGGCCTTGACCCTGGGGTTGGCGGGGTGACCACAGGCCGCACTCGCTGTCTGCAGGGGTCATCTGCTCCAGCCCTCTGGCTCCAGCAGGACACCGGTGGAGCCAGGGAGCTCAGAAAGATTGGGTCTGTAGGAGTTCCTCTCGGAGGTTGATTCACCCCTGCTCTTGGGGGTTCCCTGAAGCTCGAGGGGCTGAAGACATGGCCGCTGCCCTGGAGTGGGAGAGGGCATTTCCACCTCCCGGCTTCTCCAGGATCCTGCCTCTGAGCCCCTTGCAGCCAGGACCTCATGCTGATGTCATGGAAAATCCATGAGGGCTGCTCCTCTAGCTGCCGTAGCCTGCCTCCCTGAGGCCTGGCCTGCCTTTCCCAAGTCCCTCTCATTTGTTGGCCCTCTCAGGTTCCCCGTTGGCTTAGTACCTCGTGGGTGGGTTCATCAAAAGGATGAGGGCGGAGAGGGCCCTGGCCTAGGAAGGGGCATGACCCCTGTGTTCAGCTCTGGGTTCTGGTACTAACTGCCCCAAGGCCCCTTTGCTAGGCCTCCGTCTATCTCCCCGGCCTGAGGAGAGGTCACAGACCAGCCCTGATCCCAGAGCTGTTGCGCGGATGAAACGAGCTCGGCACAGAGGTGCTCAATAAATGGAGGAACTTTGGTTCATTCATTCATTCGTTCTCTCCAGGAGTCAGGGACACCTTTGTCATCTCTCTGGGAGTGACTCCTGTGTGATGAGGCCCTGATCTCCCACAGGCCTTGGCCTCCAGGCCTATGCAGGTCCCTTCCCTTGGGGTGCTCAGCTGCCACGGAGCACCAGCTGGCCCCCAGGGCAAAGCACTGCCCAGCGGGGATGCCGCAGAGAGTGCACCTGCTCTGAAGAAACAAGACTGGCTGGGCCGCCAGGTCCCTGGGCTCTGAGCAGAGCTCCCGTCCTCCCCTCCGCACCCCAGTCCGGCAGGGACCCGCACCCCGCCACGGCTCCTGCCTGTGGTGCTATGAACCGGATGACTCAGGGAGGCCTTGACCCTGGGGTTGGCGGGGTGACCACAGGCCGCACTCGCTGTCTGCAGGGGTCATCTGCTCCAGCCCTCTGGCTCCAGCAGGACACCGGTGGAGCCGGGGAGCGCAGAAAGAGTGGGGCTGTAGGAGTTCCTCTCGGAGGTTGATTCACCCCTGCTCTTGGGGGTTCCCTGAAGCTCGAGGGGCTGAAGACATGGCCGCTGCCCTGGAGTGGGAGAGGGCATTTCCACCTCCCGGCTTCTCCAGGATCCTGCCTCTGAGCCCCTTGCAGCCAGGACCTCATGCTGATGTCATGGAAAATCCATGAGGGCTGCTCCTCTAGCTGCCGTAGCCTGCCTCCCTGAGGCCTGGCCTGCCTTTCCCAAGTCCCTCTCATTTGTTGGCCCTCTCAGGTTCCCCGTTGGCTTAGTACCTCGTGGGTGGGTTCATCAAAAGGATGAGGGCGGAGAGGGCCCTGGCCTAGGAAGGGGCATGACCCCTGTGTTCAGCTCTGGGTTCTGGTACTAACTGCCCCAAGGCCCCCTTTGCTAGGCCTCCGTCTTCCTAGCCCCTAGGCAGAGGCATGGAGACCTGAGCATCTTCCCATCACAGGCAGGGCTGAGAAGACCTCTGGGGAAAGCTTTCCGTGTAAACCTGTAAACACCATCTTTTAATGACAGAGTGAATGTATTCCCTAGCTTGGTGTGATCAGTGTCATTGTCCTTAATAACAATATAATTGCTTTTACTTAAACAGAATTCCCCACCTATGCATGTGCACTGTGGACAAGCCTTTCCCGGCTGGGTCCTGGGTGAAAGGGGCTTTGGTGGTCAAATGAGTGGTTGCTGGCTTGGGGTCCCAGCGTACATGACACAGCAAAGCTCTGACAACTCCTGTGGTCCTCTGTGTAATTCGGTTTCCCAAATTTGATTGA
Organism: Tragulus kanchil; assembly: GCA_022376925.1. NCBI lineage: Eukaryota > Metazoa > Chordata > Mammalia > Artiodactyla > Tragulidae > Tragulus > Tragulus kanchil. The sequence continues at coordinate 178,886,731 of JAIOJX010000004.1, read as the reverse complement.
GCATCTCAGTTAGAATTAGGTTCAGCAGCAAATGACAGAAAGCACAAATGATAGTGGTCCAAACAAACTCATAAGTCTGGGGAGACCGCCCAGGGCTGGCATAAGTGGGCTCCGGAAGTCTTTCGGGGCCCAGGCCTCTTGCATCCCTACCGTTTGGCTCGTGGACCTCGTGGTCCGTTATGGCCACTAGGGGCCGGGCATCAGGTCAGAGCGTGAGACAGAACATGGGGTCGACCCCTTGGCTAGAACTGAGTCATACGGCTATGCCTAGCTGCAAGAGGGAGAGAATCATTTTTAGGAGGTGCCAACATTGCTCTGTCCCATCCAGAAACTTTTTTCTCCAGTCCATTTAACATTCTAGAATGGAGACTCTAGATTCTACTGATGAGGGGCTAGATCTTCCACCTCCCGGCTTCTCCAGGATCCTGCCTCTGAGCCCCTTGCAGCCAGGACCTCATGCTGATGTCATGGAAAATCCATGAGGGCTGCTCCTCTAGCTGCCGTAGCCTGCCTCCCTGAGGCCTGGCCTGCCTTTCCCAAGTCCCTCTCATTTGTTGGCCCTCTCAGGTTCCCCGTTGGCTTAGTACCTCGTGGGTGGGTTCATCAAAAGGATGAGGGCGGAGAGGGCCCTGGCCTAGGAAGGGGCATGACCCCTGTGTTCAGCTCTGGGTTCTGGTACTAACTGCCCCAAGGCCCCCTTTGCTAGGCCTCCGTCTTCCTAGCCCCTAGGCAGAGGCATGGAGACCTGAGCATCTTCCCATCACAGGCAGGGCTGAGAAGACCTCTGGGGAAAGCTTTCCGTGTAAACCTGTAAACACCATCTTTTAATGACAGAGTGAATGTATTCCCTAGCTTGGTGTGATCAGTGTCATTGTCCTTAATAACAATATAATTGCTTTTACTTAAACAGAATTCCCCACCTATGCATGTGCACTGTGGACAAGCCTTTCCCGGCTGGGTCCTGGGTGAAAGGGGCTTTGGTGGTCAAATGAGTGGTTGCTGGCTTGGGGTCCCAGCGTACATGACACAGCAAAGCTCTGACAACTCCTGTGGTCCTCTGTGTAATTCGGTTTCCCAAATTTGATTGAGCATCTCAGTTAGAATTAGGTTCAGCAGCAAATGACAGAAAGCACAAATGATAGTGGTCCAAACAAACTCATAAGTCTGGGGAGACCGCCCAGGGCTGGCATAAGTGGGCTCCGGAAGTCTTTCGGGGCCCAGGCCTCTTGCATCCCTACCGTTTGGCTCGTGGACCTCGTGGTCCGTTATGGCCACTAGGGGCCGGGCATCAGGTCAGAGCGTGAGACAGAACATGGGGTCGACCCCTTGGCTAGAACTGAGTCATACGGCTATGCCTAGCTGCAAGAGGGAGAGAATCATTTTTAGGAGGTGCCAACATTGCTCTGTCCCATCCAGAAACTTTTTTCTCCAGTCCATTTAACATTCTAGAATGGAGACTCTAGAATTTTTGCTGACCCTGAGTGACCTCTGGGATTAAAGGTCATCAGACAGGTGACCTCCAAAGTTCTGGCTCATCAGTGAGGACCGCCTTCCTCTGTCCCCACTCAAGTGTGTTTTGAGAATATTTAACCTTCTACTGTCCGTGTCCTTTGGACTAACCTCTACTAACCCAGTGCTCTTGTCTGTCTCCCCCCCTAACCATCCCCTCCCGCCTGTCCTCGGCCCTGCTAACCCCCGTCCCCAGGCAGGCCAGGCGGTGCTGGCCTTCCAGAGGTACCAGATTGGCGCCGACTCGGCCCTCTTCTCCCAGGACTACATGGACCCCAGCCAGGACTCCAGCATGCCTTACGCCCCCTACGTGGAGCCCAGCACCGGGCCGGAGCCCTCCAGCATGGGCGGCACCTACCAGCAGCCGGCCAGCGCCTTCGAGCCCGAGCCCCAGGGCTACCAGTCGCAGGGCTACTGAGACACAGGAACCGCCTGCCCTCGCCCGCCTGCCCCTGAGCCGCCTCGGCTGCCCCCTGCCCCCTCCCTCCACACCCAGCCCCCTGCGCCCACCCCGGCTGCCCTGCTCAGCACCTCCAGGTGGTTCCCTGAGGTCCAGAGCCCCTCCGGTGGGCGGGGGCAGCGAGGTGTTGGGGGGTGTCCAGAAGTGTGTGCAGGGCCCTGGCGGGGTGCGCTCGTTCTTTGTGTCTGCGACCGTTCGTTGAGCCCCTGCTCAAGTCAGGCCTGTGCTTGGCGCAGGTGCTGAAAGACAGGTGGTCCCGGGAAAGGGGGAAGAGGAGAGGTGGAGGAGGCCCTATGCGGCCAGAGGCAGGAACGGGGAGATCCGCCGGGAGGATGCTGGGAAGGCTTGGCTGCGGGGCGTAGCACCTGCTGGATGCTGGGGGTTCTCACCTGCCGGGAGGGACACAGTCGCCCTGCTTGGAGTGTTGGGCTGACTCCATTTCATGGTTGAGGAAACGGAGGCCTGGAGAGGTCAAGGTCACTCGCCCAGGGTCACTCAGGCAGCCAGTGGTAGAGGTGGGGCCACCACAGGCTGCCCGACTGCAGAGCACCTGCTGCCCCCCAGCATCACCCCCGTCCCTCATCCCCGAGCCCAGGGCTCCGCCGCTCAGTGCTCCCGTCCCTCTGGGACCTCAGCTCATTGGACACCCTGTTTCTGCTGCAAGTCAGGGGTCTCCTCTGCCCCAGCGGTTCCCCCCAGTGGGACAGCCCTGCCTCCAGGCACCTCTCCCCACATCCCGCCGGCCTTTCCTCGGGCCGCCTTCCAGGGTCAGAGAGCCAAGCGAGCTGGCCTGGCTCCTATGTACCATCCCATGTTATACGCATCCTATCAGGAGCTCCAGCATGCCTTCACGGCCTCCTGATGGAATGACCGCTGATCCTGCCTCTAGGAGGGGCTCACCAAGTCCCTGCCTGGGGCTTGAGTGGACAAGGAGGCCCAGAGGGGGAGCGCCTGGCCAAGGTCACAGTGAGTGAGTGGCAGAGCTGGGCTTGCTACCTGGGCTTCTTGGTCCCAGCCACCCAGCAGGTGCCCCATTCCCTGCCCTTGTGACCTCCCAGGTAACAGAACTGATCTGGGACACTGTGTCATCTTTTCCTCCTCTGGGGTCAGCTGGGGGCCCAGAGGCTGGGACAGCCAAGTCTAGGCCTTCCAAAAGGCCTGCCAAGCAACCGGTCTCCTTGTGGGACGACAAGGCTCTAGAGCCAGCACGGCCAGCCTGGAATCTGCTGCTGTGGGATAGACGGTCCCCAAGATGAGTGGCGAGAGGCCCTGGGGCACAGCAGGCTGGGAGAGGCCACAGGCTGTAGGGAAGAGGGGGGCAGGTGTCCCCAGAGGCACAGGGCTGGGCAGAGGGGCTGTTGTACAACACAGGCTATCCACTGAGCCTCAAGAGACAGGCCTTGAAGAGGGGTGAGGTGTGGGGAGACCTGCAGGGTCCACCAACCAGAGCCTCTGGAAGAAGGTCGAGGGGATTGCGGGCCAGCGTGGCGCTGGGTGTTCCCGTCACCAGCCCTCACTTGCCTGTTGACTCCGCAGTTAGGGGGCCTCCGTGCCAGACATACAGAGGATGGGGTCCCTGCCCTCCAAGAGCGGGCAGCCCTCAGAGATGAGCATTAACCCAACAGCTGGACCCAGGGGCCACTGCAGGGGCCAGGCGCTGTGCATGATGAGCTGTGGCACCCTGCGGAGGGGCCCGGAGAATGGGTGGGCGTGAGTGTGGCCTTGAGGGAAGGAGTGGAAAGTTCCTTGACCAAGAAGCAGCGTCCCTGTCCCCACTTAACAGAAGGGGAGACTGAGGCTCAGCACCAGTGTGAGCTAGCAGTGGAGTGTGTGTCAGGTCTGGTCACGTCCCCAGTGGACAGCGGTGGCAGGAAGGGACCCCAGACAGCTGGGTGACAGCTGCTTGTTGCTGACTTCAGCTTTCCGCATCTGGGGCAGGGGCTCTACCTCTGGGAAGGGGCTCCCCCGGAGTGGTCCACGTTGGGACAAGATGGGGCTCTGGAATCCTCCATGTTGGGCACTGGAGCCTGTACCAGGCCAGAGGTTTGCGGAGCAGGTAAGGGTGCAGGCGGGTGCGGCGTTTCTGGCAGAGAGGTTCTGTGCCCACACAGGCTGTTGTGAGAAGTCCTCCCCTCGCTCGCTCCCTACCAAGCCCCCCCTTGCTGATGATACCAGGAGACCCCAGGGTGCTGCCCGTCTGTTCCCGGGGCACCGACCAGCGGCTGGTGATGCTAGGTGAGTGACCGGGGCACTGGGTGTGTATCACAGGCTCTCCCTACCGGCCCAGAATAGGAAGGTTTACAAGACCCCTGCCAGGAATAGGGGTGCTGAATCATGTAGTCCTAGGGTCCCGCCCGTACAGGATCCCATAGTCAGGCTGTGCCCTGGTTGCGTGAGAAACAGGACCAGAGGTGTGGAGGACAGGGTCTGACCGAACCCAGGGCTCCTGACCCCCCTCTCCTGAGTGCCTGGCAGGGAAGTCCTGCTCCTGTTGGCTGAGGACGGCCCCCGGAGGCCTCGAGCCTGGAACCCGTGCTCCCAGGCCAACAAGACCCCCTTCCGCTCCCTACAGCCTCCCTCTACCTCCCTCTCACTTCCAAGCCCTTCCTTGGAGAAGGGCACCCCTGCCGTCTGACCTTGCTGAGTTTGGACCCCCTCTTCCCATGGAGCTCAAGAGAGGGCCAAGGAAAACTGGGTCCCACACGAGTTGAGAGCTGCGAGGACCCTTAGAGGGATGGAGTCGGCCAGGAAGACGGTGTGACTGGCCCACGGTTAAGCACAGCGCTAGAGGTTCCAGACCCAGGCCTCCTGCGTCTGTCCACAGACACGGGTCATCTGCCTGGGGGTGGCGCCTGCTCCAGCTGGGGGTGTCACTGTAGGGGCCAGCTCCCAGGGTTCTGGCATCTGCTCCCCACTCCAACCTTCCCGGGTGATTCTTGATCTTCAAAGACTGTTGGGGTCCCAGGCTTCCCCCATGTAACCAAGACCCCCCCATCTTACCCCTTGGGATCCCCCAGTTTTGGCCCAAGACCCGTTTCTGTCTCTAAGGAGCACCAAGGAGAGCACTCCTCCCAAGAGTTGTGGGAGGACGGACCTGTTGATCCGTCTCCTAGTGCTGCCGCTTGACGTGACACGCCCCGTCCCCGGGCACCCACAGCCCTTGTTTGGGTGCCCCCGCCCTTCCCGCAGCGTTACTGCCTGTGTATAGTATAAATATATATATTTTCTATATATAAGATGTATAATATAAGGCTCCACAAATATATCTCCGTGTGTGTGCGTGTGTGCAGTGAGTGGCGGTCCCCATCCCGGGCCCCCCGTCTGGACTCCCCCACCACCCGGTTCAGACCCTCAAGGGTGCCTCCAGAGGCCCCGTGGCACCCTCCTCTGTGACATCCGTCCATTTGTGGTGAACCAAGTGAAGGTGGTGACTTCTGCTGACTTAGTAATAAAGTGAAGACTCCAAACCCACCAGCGGATCGCAGAGCGTCACGGTGTGTTTTGTTCTTTGTGAGTGTGGCTTGGCGTTCGCCCATCCCCTCTTGTCTTCCGTGACCTGGAGCACGCTTTATTGTTGTATTCTTTAGTAAAACAAGTAAAATCATTACAGTTGAAGCCAGTCCCTCCCCGGCTTGACGTGTGTCCATGCATACACACCCATCTCCATCCCACAGCCTGGTCCCTTCCAGAGGCAGCTGAGGTTAGGAGCTTGGCCTGCTTCCTTCCAGACCACTGCCATGCTCTGATGTACACATATGTTTCCAGGATACTGTTTTTGAAATTAGTTGCCCTGAGCTGTTATACTATTTATCCAGACTCTGTAAAGTGCCAGACTCTGTCCTGGGCCCTAGGAATGCAACACTGAACCAGGCAGACAGCTCCTGCCCTCACAGAGGTGGTCTTCTGGCAGGGGAGAGAGTGAAACCAACATGCGGGCCAAGGTCTCCACCGTGGGAAGCGCTGAGTGTCAGAAGACACAGTTTAGACTTGGGCCCCTCCGAGCAGATGACCCTGAACCTGAAGCAGACCCCTGGGGCACAGTGGGGCTGGGCTGCAGCCCTCTGGGTTTGGCTGGACCCTGGGCCTCACTGTGACAGCCTTTCCCCTTGGTCTTCAAGAGGATGTATAAAAGATGAGATGGTTGGATGGCATCACCGACTCAATGGACATGAGTTTGAGAAAACTCCAGGAGATAGTGAAGGGCAGGGAAGCCTGGCAGGCTGCAGTCCATGAGGTCAGAAAGAGTCGGACACAATGTAGTGACAGAACAACAGCAGCAATCCCACTGTCCTCCATTGGCACTTATTGTCCTTGAATCTTTATTCAGGTGTTCCTTCCACTCTACAGGGACCGAAGCACTGGTCACATATGTTACCTACCAGAGAGCTTCAAAACTTGACGACGAAGGACTCAGATCTGCTATCTGGGGTGAGGGTGGGGGAGTGATTCAGAAGACTGAACCGCAGGTCAAGAAGGTGGCCCCCCAAAGAGATGGACAGGACATCCCAGTGGAGACTGTCTGCCTTCCAAGATGACCAGCTCTCCGCACTGTGATGTGGGTTTTCAAAAAGTTATGCAATGACCATCCGCCTGACTGGAGGGAAGTCTGAAAGCTTAAAAGGGTTGTCACAGAGTCAGAGTAATTGGGGGAAATGTGAAAATCCCTTCAAAAAAATTAGTTTTGAGAATTGGGGCCACTGTATAATTTTCAAAGCCCAGTTCCAAATTAAATGCCGAGCCTCTTCAAAAAGCAGTAAAACGATCTTCCCTGGTGGTGCAGTGGCTAAGACTGCCCTCCCAGTGCGGGGGCCCCGGGTTGATCTCTAATCGGGGAACTAGATCCCACATGCTGCAACTAAGACCCGGCACAGCCAAATTTAAAAAAAAGGAAAAAAGAAGCAGCAGTAAATACTGCAGTTAAAGGTATTACAATATAAAAACTTCTCCTTTCAAAATATTTTATTACTTGTAATGATAAGTAAGGGGTAATAGTGATACATGCATCACGCTGTGAGCTAAAACTGCAGAACAAGTTCTCGTCATAAATTTATATAACACAGTAAATAATACCTTGTTAATACAATGTCTGATTATTAAACTTTTTTGACTCACTGTTTTGCAGATCCATTTAAATCATCAAAATGTAGACTTTGGCCAGTTTCACTTCAGTAGACACAGCGGAGAGCTATGACCAGTCATTCCTGGCTAATGAAAGATCAAGAATAAATTTTCATCATGTTTAATTTTGAGAAGGTTCTTTCTGCTGCTGCCGCTGTGGCTAGAGTTGTTAGGAATATTTTATATAGGCTGTCACATTAGAAGAAATTTCTAATAAACTATTCCAAAATATACATTTCAGTACCTCTAGAGATGAGGGCATCCGTTTTTTCTTGTGAAACCATTTTTCTAAAACGATTGAACTCTTCATGCAAATCGACTTCGTGAAAGTCTGATGTTTAATTTAAAATGTAAATTTATACAGTGACATTTTAATGTTTTCCCTAACATTTCTGTAACTTATGGAAGTTGTATAAGAAACTGAGTGACTTCATGATTTGTATATCATTTTAATCATCTGTTTATACATTGCCTTGCTGTATCTTCAGCTACAAGGAAAAATTAATTTTAAAATTGCCTTCCTTACTAATAATGAAGCTTCACATGAAAATAGAATTCCTTTCTAGAGAAGATGGCCTGTTCATTTAATTTCTGTTCTAAGCCTGTGAATCCTTGCTCTGCCATGCTGCAGCAGATTTCAAAACTAGAGCTTCTAGCTCTGAAGAATTCTGATGACTCCCTGGTAAGCTTCACAGCCACCTCCGTGTGTATGCTTTGCTTTTGTAATAAGTTACTGACAGTTGACTGCGTGAGTGCTGGCAGTTCCTTTGGAAGACGAAGTTGCAGCATTTATATTTCTGGAGATGCCGTGGGACGCTCTTCCATGGGGGGGTCCCTTCTCACCACCGGTGGCCTTGATGGACCACAGCCGTCTTCCACGGCTGCCAGTCTGGGCACAGATCCCAGCCCCTTGCAGCCCCACGGTGACTCAGATTGTCCAGCCATGTGGGTGCTCACTGGGTGGCCAGGCCAACTGCTCCGCACCCAGCCTGCACACTGCCCGCCGTTCTGGTTGGACAGAGCCCGCCTGTGGCCACCTGCTGTATCTCTCTGCTCACACACGCACTTCATCCTCCTGTTGAACTTCCTTTACAAAACACGTTCAAGGAGACAATTATTAATAATTCCAGATGCCACACGCAGGCATTAAACCAAAAGCTGGCTCCGTTCTGAGAGCAAGGCCCTGGGTGACTGCACAGGTCCCATGCGTGTGAGTTTGGCCCCCTATTGCCCCTTTATTCGATTCTGAATCTTTTTCCAATGTATGATTTATTTTTAAAACAATTGTATTTGTTCATTTATTTTGGGGTGTGCTGGGTCTTTGTTGCTGTGTGCAGGATTTCTCTAGTTGCAGCGAGTGGGGGCTACTCTTCGTTGTGGTGTTCAGGCTTCTTGCCTTGGCGTCTCTTGTTACGGAACACAGGCTCTCGGGCTCCCGGGCATCAGGAGGTGCAGCTCCTGGGCTCCAGAGCACAGGCTCCACAGTTGTGGCCGAATGGCTTAGTTGCTCCGCGGCATGCGGGATCTTCCTGGTTCAGGGATGGAACCCATGTCCCCTGTATTGGATTCTTATCCACTGCACCACCAGGGAAGTCCAATTCTGAATCTTTTTTTTTTTTCTTCTTCTCCTTTTAGTCTGCTTGTCAAGTAGATAGCTACACTTGACCCGGGCCTATAATATTGTGCTATAATAAGAAACACCTGTTTAGTCTTCCTCCAGTCCCAGTCCCAGTTCCTAGCACAGAGCTCCTAAAATCCTTGGAATTTTGAATGATCTGGGTAAGAGGAATGTCTTTTATATTCCTAATAAGTCCCTTTCAACCACACCGGAGCGGATGTTCATGTGGTGACTTGGAAGGCCCCTCAGGATGGGGAATTGGTTCCAGGGTACCAACCCTGTGATGAGGGGGCTGGAACTTTCAGCTCTACCCCCTGTCTTCTGGAGAAAGGGATGGGGCTGCAGATGGAGTTCAGTCACCAACAGCCAATCCTTTACTCAGTCACGCCTATGTAATGAAGCTCCATAAAAATCCTAACCAAAAGGGGCTCCTAGAGCTTCTAGGCTGTACTGGGGGGATGGCGGCCCCAGAGAGGGTGTGGAACCCCTGCACCCACTTCCACATGCCTTGCCTTTTGCATCTCTTCCTTCTGGCTGTTCCTGAGAGGCATCCTCTTATGATAAATAGGCAGTAATAAGTAAAGCCCTGTCTGGAGTTCGCGAGCCATTCTAGCAAATTATTGAGCCTGAGGAGAGGACCGTGGGAACCACTGATTCATATCCAGTAGATCAGGAAGGCAGTCTGTGGAATGGACTCCTAACGATGCGATGGGGCCCTAACTCCAGGCGCATGGTGTCAGAGCTGAATAGGGGACTTTCCTGGTGGCTCAGTGGTAAAGAATCGACCTGCCAAGTCGGAAGGCATGGGTTCGATCCCTGGTCCAGGAAGATCCCACGTGCTATGGAGCAACTAAGCCCGTGGGCCACAGTTATTGGGCCTGTGCTGTAGAGCCCAGGAGCCACAGCAACATGGAGCCCATGTGCCCCGACTCCTGAAACCTGCGAGCCCGAGTCTGTGCTTCAGCCCCTGCTTTGCAGCAGGAGAAGCCGCGTGGGGGTAAAAGGCCCCCGAAAAAGCCTGTGCAGCAACAGAGATCCAGCAGAGTCAGAAATAAGCTGGGGTCGATCTTCCTGGTTCAGGGATGGAACCCATGTCCCTGTATTGGATTCTTATCCACTGCACCACCAGGGAAGTCCAATTCTGAATCTTTTTTTTCTTCTTCTCCTTTTAGTCTGCTTGTCAAGTAGATAGCTACACTTGACCCGGGCCTATAATATTGTGCTATAATAAGAAACACCTGTTTAGTCTTCCTCCAGTCCCAGTCCCAGTTCCTAGCACAGAGCTCCTAAAATCCTTGGAATTTTGAATGATCTGGGTAAGAGGAATGTCTTTTATATTCCTAATAAGTCCCTTTCAACCACACCGGAGCGGATGTTCATGTGGTGACTTGGAAGGCCCCTCAGGATGGGGAATTGGTTCCAGGGTACCAACCCTGTGATGAGGGGGCTGGAACTTTCAGCTCTACCCCCTGTCTTCTGGAGAAAGGGATGGGGCTGCAGATGGAGTTCAGTCACCAACAGCCAATCCTTTACTCAGTCACGCCTATGTAATGAAGCTCCATAAAAATCCTAACCAAAAGGGGCTCCTAGAGCTTCTAGGCTGTACTGGGGGGATGGCGGCCCCAGAGAGGGTGTGGAACCCCTGCACCCACTTCCACATGCCTTGCCTTTTGCATCTCTTCCTTCTGGCTGTTCCTGAGAGGCATCCTCTTATGATAAATAGGCAGTAATAAGTAAAGCCCTGTCTGGACTTCGGCGAGCCATTTTAGCAAATTATTGAGCCTGAGGAGAGGACCGTGGGAACCACTGATTCATATCCAGTAGATCAGGAAGGCAGTCTGTGGAATGGACTCCCTAACGTATGCGATGGGGCCCTAACTCCAGGCGCATGGTGTCAGAGCTGAATAGGGGACTTTCCTGGTGGCTCAGTGGTAAAGAATCGACCTGCCAAGTCGGAAGGCATGGGTTCGATCCCTGGTCCAGGAAGATCCCACGTGCTATGGAGCAACTAAGCCCGTGGGCCACAGTTATTGGGCCTGTGCTGTAGAGCCCAGGAGCCACAGCAACATGGAGCCCATGTGCCCCGACTCCTGAAACCTGCGAGCCCGGAGTCTGTGCTTCAGCCCCTGCTTTGCAGCAGGAGAAGCCGCCGCGGTGAGAAGCCCGAGCACTTCAACAAAACGTCGTCTCCATACGCCATAACCAGAGAAAAAAAGCCTGTGCAGCAACAGAGATCCAGCAGAGTCAGAAATAAGTAAATAAAATTGTTACAAAAAAACCTGAATAGGGCTTCCCCTGGTGGTCCAGTGGGTAAGGACACTGCCTTGCAGTGCAAGGGGTGCTGGTTCGATCCCTGGCCTGGGAAGATCCCACGTGCCGCGGAGCGGCTGGACCGATGTGTCCATTTACCGAGCCGGAGCTCTGGAGCGCATGCGCCCAGAGCCGGCGCTCTGCGACGACAGACACCACCGCGATGGGAGGCCCACACGGGCCAAAGAACAAAGATGGATGAAGATAGAGAAATGAAAGACCAATGGAAGTGGCCTGCCCGCTCCAGCCCCCCCAACCTGACCCCTGCCCAAAATAAATATAAATAAATAAATCTTTAAAAAAAAAACAAAAACCTGAATAGGGTTTTGTGAGGACACCAGTTGGTGTCAGAAAATTTGTCGGCGTGGGAAAACCACACACTTTTTAGGGTCAGAAGTAAAAGCATTGAAGAAAACAGTGTTTTGTCTTCTAGGGCCAGTGGTATGCTAGGCACTTTGTTGTATCTCACTTCTCTTGCACCTGTGGATAGAGGCACTGAGCTGATCCCATTCGACAGAAAGAGCTGGGCTCCCCTAGGGTTGCTCTGGGGCAGAGCCTGAAGCCCCACAGGGCACCCACCTGCAAAACCTATGCTCTTTGGCACATCATCGAAATATTTGTATATGCTTCCGGTAATTCACAGAGGCTTACAGACTTTTATGGAGCAATTCCCGTGACTCTGAGTGTTTCAGGATCGGCAAAGGCTTCTGCTTTGGTCACCCATCCACCCTCCTCTGGGCTCACCCATCTCTGCTGTCTTGCCATGCCTGTCCCAATTACGTGTCCTAGAAACGCAACTTCAAACGCTGGACACACTTCGACAAAACCAAAAGCTTTTCCTCACGTGTTTTCCAAATCCACGGGCTTTTCAAGTCACATCGACTGGGCAGTGTGGCGTCGGCCGAGCCCTTGGTGTCAACATGGCAGATGCCCACGCCCTCTTCTCCATCCACACTCGGTTCAAGCCCGTCTGGTCTTGTGGCTTTAGAGAGCCACTCTAGAGAACTCCCTGGTGGTCCAGTAGCTACGACTCCATGCTCCCAATGCAGGGGACCCAAGTTCAATCCCTGGTCAGGTAATTAGACCCCGTGTGCCACCACAAAGATCAAAGATCCCGCATGCTGCAACTAAAGATACATGCTGCAATTGAAGATGCTGTTCCCTTGGTCCCCTTCTCTGCCTGCCTGATTCCCCTGTGCTCTTACAGCCAGCTTCAAGGCCCCTTGCCCTGTGAAGTCTTCCCTAGCCACCCATCTCACCTCCCCAGCACTATGTAATGACCATCTTCTCCCCAGAGGCTCACCCTTCCAGTCCTCACAGCAAGGCCACTTTGGCTGAGATGATTCACAAAGCAGTTTGGCGACCCAAATGGCCAAGGCCTTAGTTAGCACCTTCTGTTTATCTGGAACTGTTCCCAGAATCCCAAGGTCAAATGGTAGATGCATGTGGAGGGGGTGGGGTGGGAATGGGGCTGGACAAGAGGAGGAGAGGGGACAGGAACCAACATGTCTGAAGCAGATTTTATGTTCTTGTGCTAAAGGCCCTGAAGATGCTACTTCATTGTTAAATCCCTGGGAGGCAAGGATTTTAGAAACCAAAGAACTGGTGTGTGTTTTCGTTCAGTCGCTACATCGTGTCTGACTCTTTCCGACCCCATGGACTCACCAGGCTCCTCTGTCCATGGAATTCTCAAAGCAAGAGAACTGGAGTGGGTAGCCATTCCCTTCTCCAGCGGATCTTCCGGATCCAGGGATCAAACCCGCATTCCAGGCAGATTCTTTACCATCTGAGCTACATCACCATCCTTCAGGTGATTATTTATGTAAATTTCTTCCTCAGCAGAACACAGAAGGCAGTGACCGGAAAGGAAAGTACTGAGAGACCTGAGTATGTCAAAATGTAAATATTTTATAGGTCAACAAATAAAGTGAAAACGAAAGTGAAATACTGGGAAAACTATTCCCTACATGCTACCAGATAGAAATATAGCTTTATAATCTAAACAGACAATTCACATATGAAGAAATAGAAATGAGCCAAAGTTCATTTTTTCTAGTAATCACAAAAATATGAATTAAGTCAAATTGAGATACTGTTTAAAATTTACCAAATTATCTGGGACTTCCCTGTTGGTCAAGTGGTTAAGACTTCACACTTCCAGTGCAAGGAGCCTGGGTTTGATCCCTGGTCAGGGAACTAGATCCCATGGGCCAAAACTAAGACCTTGCACAGCCAAAAAAAAAAAAAATGAGTGTCATGGAACACCAGGGGAGAATGCATCATGTCAAATTGCTGATGATAGAAACTGAGTTATAAACGGCTTTTGCCTTCCAGGGCAGCAGAAGGGATCTGTTTACAGAGAAGGCCTTCCCTTTGTTCTGAATTGTTTGGGGAAGACCACTTCCTGGAGCCCTCTTTGTCACGCAGCTCTGCGAAGTAAGAGCGCCCTGCTGCTCTTGGGGATGCTCAAAGCCAGCTGCTTTAGACCGAAGTGCTAAGTATTCTAATCAGTTATATAAACTGGGTCAGCTAAAGAACTCCTCACCCCACCCCCACCCCAGTCTTGATTTTGGACTGCTCTCTGCAGCAAGGTGCAGGAGCTGAAGCACACTTTCAATGGGAGGCCAGGATTTCTTCCCAGCGGTGGGGGCTGGGGAGGTCTGCACGCTGGCCGATAGGGACCCAGTCAAAGGCATTCAGCCCCTGCACAGAGGCCGGCGGGGGCTAAGAAGAAAGCAGCCATGTGGTCCCCGTGGTGAATCCCAGACTGTGGACTTTGGCAGCCGTGACCTCTGGTTTAACTTTTCCTCTTGTTCTCCCCCAAACTTGCCATCAAGTTTAATCAGGTTGGTGGTAGGTATGTTTTAGGGAAGTCAAGGAAGGTGCTGAGCCCAGAGAAGCCGTCCTGGGAGCTGAAGCCTGGAGATGTCAGCAGATGGCAGGAGATGACCCATTTCTGGGGCGGAAAGGCAGTGGTCCAGAGGAAGGGAGATGGCTCAGGTGGTAAGTGGCAGCCAGGTCAGAGCAGGAAACGGGAAGCATGACTTGCAGGTCACCTGGCCAGTTGAACCTTCGAAAGCCTGGTCTCAGGGGCTGTATGAAACAGCTGAGTGGCCCAAGGGGTGCACAATTCCAGGACCCCTGGCTGTGGGTCGGAGGCAGGAGAACAGGCCCTTTTCTAGGCCGGATGACTGGAAATGGCAACTGCAAACTGGAGACAACTTTCCAATCGCAGCAAAAACCTTAAAAATGTGCATACTCTGAGTTTAGGTCCCCAACTAAGGACTGAACTGGGGCCATGCCAGTGACAGTGGTGAGTCCTCACACTGGACCACCAGGGAATTCCCAGTGACTCGTTTCTTTTTATCTCTGATAATATTTCATTGGTTGGATGTCCCACAGTTGTTTATCCATTTATCTACTGAAGGACATCTTGATTGCTTCGATTTTGGCAATCATGAATAAAACTTCTATAAACATCCATGTGCAGGTTTTTGTGTGAATGTAATTTTCAACTCATTAAAGGTGCATACTTGCTGGATCATACGGTAAAACTATGTTTAACTCTGCAAGAAACTGCCAAACTGTCTTCCAAAGTCTTTATGCCATTTTGTATTCCCTCCAGCAATGAAGGAAAATTCCTGTTGCTCTACATCCTTGTGAGCATTTGGAGGTGTCCATGTTTTGAATTTTAGACACAACAGTCCATGTGCAATGGTATCTCATTGTTGTTTAATTTGCAGTTCCCCAGAGACACGTGAGGGACTTCCCAGCTGGCTCAGTGGTAAAGAATCTGCCTACCAAGCAGGAGACGTGAATTCAATTCCTGATCTGGGAAGACCCTCTGCAGAAAGAAATGGCCATCCACTCTAGAGTATTCCAGGTTCCATGAGAATCCCATGGACAGAGAAGCCTGGTGGGCTACAGTCCATGAGGTCTCAGAAGAGTTGGACATGATTTAGTGACGAAACAAGAATAACAAAGACACGTGGGGCATCTTTTCATATGCTTATTTGCCATTTCGGTTCCAGGTGTAATCATACGCTTAATCTTTGCTGTGTTAACACACTGTTCTTTTTTTTTTTAATTTTATTTATTTATCTTTTGGAGGGTGGGGTGGGGAGGGAGGGGAACAGTCGGGCCACTTCTATTGGTCTTTCATTTATCTATTTTCATCCATCTTTGTTCTTTGGCCCGTGTGGGCCTCCCATCGCGGTGGGGTCTGTCGTTGCAGAGCGCCGGCTCTGGGCGCATGCGCGCCAGAGCTCCGTCTCAGTAATTGAACACATCGGTCCAGCCGCTCCGCGGCACGTGGGATCTTCCCAGGCCAGGGATTGAACCGGCGCCCATTGCACTGCAAGGCAGTGTCTTTACCCACTGGACCACCAGGGGAAGCCCCAACACGCTGTTCTAAACCAGGTGCTGGTTTAGGTGCTGTGGGTTCAGCTGCTTGGGGCTGGGTGGGGCTGGGTGCTTCACGCCGCACGACTGTCGCTGCCCCGTCTCTCGCTGCAGGTTTTGGGCTGGCTCTGCTCCATGGTCTCACACCTTCTTTGGACCACTGTACTCAATCTAAAAATAAATTTTGATAAACGCATTTCAATAGAATTGGTTTCCTTTATAAACTTTGGCATATTCTTTTGTGCATTGTAAACATACTATTTTGAGGGGATGAAGGCTTCTCCTGGTGGCCAAAGTCACTCTTGCGTAGAGACAGTTGAGAACACTTGGTCTACAGGGATTTGCGATGCAACCTGGAGTTCCAGCCCTCGAGGCATCAGACTTTCAGACCGACATCATCATCTGATGGTGTTTGCCACCCAGGGGGTCACAGTCACACATTCCACAGGGGTGCTTCGGATGACCCTGCACGTGACGTCATACAGGTAAAGCCTCGAGAAAAGTGCTTGGCACTTGGTAAGGGCTCAATAAGTGTTAGTCATTCAAGAAGCATGTATTCGGTGTCTGCGGTGTGTTAAACATTGGGGGCGCAGAGGCAAGTACAATCTAGTCCTTTCTCTTTTTTTTTAATATTTATGTATGTATGTATTTGGCTGTACTGGGTCTTAGTTGTGGCACATGGGATCTTTAGTTGCAGCCTGTGAACTCTTAGTTGCGGCATGTGGAATCTAGTTCCCTGACCAGGGACTGAACCCAGGCCCCCTGCATGGGGAGCTCAGAGTCTTAGCCTCTGAACCACGGGGGGAGTCCCTCATCCCTGCTTTTGGTCTCAGCATCTCTGGAGAGAGGTAAACCCAAGTGAGGCTAGAAGTCGTGCATGGGGAACCTGAGCACAGGATGTGGGCTGAGCATTCTAGAAAAGATCCTAAAGGAGTAGCTCAGGGGAAGTAAAAAACCATGAAGGCCAGGGTGCGCTGGTCTCCCTTCACCGCTCACGATCCGCCCTACACCCAGGAGTCACAGTGATCAGAAAGGTCCTCCTCAAATCCAGATCTGATCACATTCTTCCCCAGCTGCCAGCTATCTGGGGGCCCCCAGACTCCTAGGGTTCACAAGGCACCACAGGTCCGGCTGCTGCCTCAGCTCCAGCTTCGGCTCAGTGTCAGCAACACTGAAGCCAGACAGACCATCGCTTCAGGCTCCAGCCGCTGCGCTGCCTTTCTTCCTCTACCGGGTCTGTGGCAGGTACCTCTGCCTGGAATATATTTTCCTTCTATGTTGTTTGACCACCTCCGATGCATCCTTCATGTGGAGCCATGTACTAAGGTCACAGCATAAAACCCTCTGGAACTGACCAAGCCCCATGGCAACTGTTGCCATGAGTCTCCGGATCTAAACTGGCCAGTTCCCTGCCGCCATATTATATAATCACCCTGCTGTCCACCCTACAGCATCCTAACCAGTCACCTAATGCCACCATGCCTGTAGGAATTTTCTCTGTCTTGAGGCTATAAACATTGGCTGCAAGCCTGTGGGAGTGTTCGGCTCTCCCTTGAGAGGGGCCCGCTGTGCTAACAGCATCTCCCACTCTAATAAAACATTCTACCCCATGTTTGGAAATGCTTTTCCAACCCGCAAACAGACCACGACACTTCAGGTCTCAGCTAAGATGTGACCTCCCCCGGGCAGCCCTCCCTGATTTCCTAAATCAGAGAGGTGGCTCTCTTCTGGGTCCCCTAACCCCATGTCCTCCCTGTCACAGTGCTCTGCCAGGCCTGCTTCTACGTTTCCCTTGCAGGACCGTGAACACCCTGAGGGCAGGGACTGTGTTTACATTTCTCTTATTAGTTTTTCATTATGAAAAAGTTTCAAACAGAGAATTCCCTGGTCACCCAGTGGTTAAGACTCTGTGTTCCCAATGCAGTGGGACCCGGGTTCAATCCCTGACTGGGGAACTAGATCCCACATGCCACAACTAAGACCCAGCACAGCCACATAAATAGATAATTTTCTAAAATTCTTCCTTTAAAAAAAATTTTCAAACATATACAACAACAAAAAAAGAGGAGAGAACAGCAGCAAGGAAGCCCAATCCCCACCATCCCAGAGGATGCTGATTTTGACCCATTAGTTCAGTCTCTCTCCCCCTTTTCTACTTTTTTCCCTTTACTGAAGTATTGTAAAGCAAATCATTCCCCGCTATGTATTTCACTATGCTTTTCTAAAAGAGGGAATGGTTTTTAATCTCATGAATGACTGCTTCAGTGTTTATTTTTTAAGAGTCCCTCCCAACTCCCCTGCCCCGGAAACATGCTTATTAGCTAACATTTGAAAACGAGGGGGTAGCCGGTCAAAGGCGTTGGGTGCATCTTTTCAGGCAGTCCGTCTGAAAACTACACAGCCTCCAGGCAAAATGCTTGTGACCAAGAAACGCCCAGAAAGACAAAGCTGGTCTCTGAACTCTCTCTCGGCAACCAGGCCAAAACAGGGGTTCCTGGTCAAAAGAGAGGAAGCAAAAAAGGAAGGTGAGTCTCAGGGTGGTGGGATGTGGGCGAGAACGCTATTCACCCTTCCGAATGTTCTTCTCTGTTCTTGACGTCGTCTTTCCACGCTGTTACCTGCAAACCAGACTCGCTGCGGGGCTGCGTGTGAGGCTGCACAAAGGACTAGCGGGAGCCATCCGAGGCCCGCCGCAGACCTCACGATGGAGGGCGGGCCCAGCACCCCCAGCACGGCCCGTCTCAGTTCCCAGAAGGTGGCCAACGACGAGCTGCATGGCTGTTTGTTCTGCTGCTGCCGGGAGTCTAGAAAGGCCATGGTGTGGAGGCGTGGAGTTGCCTGACGTCCCGGGTCACGTGCCTCGGGGTGCGCCGGGTCCTCGTCCCCGCCAGGCGGCCTGCCCACCTGGGCGCCTGGGGCTTGCTCTGCCTCTTTAAATGGTTACCAAGGTGAGTCGTTGTGAGATCTCTGTTCCTCTGGCAGAATCGTGACCTGCACTGATGGCAACCCTGACCGAGAGCGTTGTCCTGGGGAAACCAGGATCCACTTTACAGGGTGGGCACGTGGACCCCAGAGGAGAAGGGGGCCTGGGTCCAGGAGACTTCCGTGGATCCACCTCCACCCCTTGGGAGCCCCGTGTCCCCCAAGCCGGAGGCGTGATGACTTCATGCTTGTTCTCCCAAGTGCCACGCTGGGCCCAGTGTCTTCCTGCTCCCTGGAAAATCCGGCTGGAGGCATTTTGGAAAGAGGACCATCAGAGTGCATTGGTTAGGGGCCAGGGGTGGAAAGAGGCATCGGAGGTACGTCTGGAAGCCCCAGGTCGTGTCCAAGCTTCACTTGGGACCCTTAGGACTGTCCCTCCCACTTGGCTAGTCTGCCAATGTGTCCATTCATCTCCACTGGACTCTTAACCAATTTGATGTCACACATAGTCGTTGAGCAGTTTCCCGGGGACCAGTGAGTTGAACTGCCATAGTTCCTGTCCTTGGAAAGGTCACTCCAAATAATAACTATGGTTTGAAACGATCAAAAAATGGTTGAGGGCGTGATTCTCGGTGAGGGAATTGATGGGGTTCAGGGAAGGCTGCCCCTAGATATGCCACTTCAGCAGACTGATTATTTTGAATTAAAATTTCTTGGCAAACAGCCAGTTCCAGAACCCTCTTACCCTTCTCTGTACCCCTGAAAGCAGGAAATAACCCTCCCACGTGTAGCTATTCTGTGTGTGCAGGGATCCGCAGGATCCTTATCTCAGAGACAGGAAAGGCAAGGTCTCAAGACTGAGAAGCCTGCAGAAACGACCTCTGTTACACCTTCATTAATCTGCTACCCCAAATGGAAAGCCTTTTGTATTGTCAAATCTTCACAAATAATTGTTTCTTTGCCTACAAGGTATAAAAGCTGCTGCTTTGATCACTTCGTATGTTTGGGGCTCCTGTACGTCTGATATTAAATCTAATTGCTTTTTTCCTGTTGATCTGTCTGAGGCCAATTTAATTCCATTAGACCAGCCAAAAAGAACCTAGAAGGGCAAAGGGTGATTCTTCCTCTCTTAGAGGATCAAGAAAAATGCCAAGGGTTTTCATTTGCTAAAGGCCTTAAGAAGCAGATGTTCACCAGGCAGGCGAGTGCGGGAACAACCGGGACAAAGATGGCGGCAGAAAACACACGGTTGTTTGAGAAACTTGAAGTCACTAAGCAGAGGCTGAGCTGGGAAGACCCTTGGAGGGTCTGCCTGCCTCACGGGGCTGCCAGGAAAGCCCTTGGCACCTCCTAGTAATGTGTTTTTTTTTTCTTGCAACAGCAGGACACTTCTGACACCAAGCATGTGGGCTCCCCCAGCAAACAAGTCTCCAGCCCTCTGCAGATGCCAAGGGGCGCTCTGTATTTTAATTCATTCTAACACTAACACCTGGAGTTCGTTCAGACTCCATGGGTTAAGAGGGCGTCCCAGGCAGCACTAGCGGCAAAGAACCTGCCTGCCAATGCAGGAGATGTAACAGACGTGGGTTCAGTCCCTGGAGGAGGAGGATCCCCTGGAGGGGGGCGTGGAAATCCAGGACTCTTGCCTGGAGAATCCCATGGACAGAGGAGCCTGGTGGGCTACAGTCTATAGGGTCGCACTTGACTGAAGTGACCCAGCACACACGCACGCATGCACGTCACAGGCGAAGGGTCGAGTGCCACAAGACTGCCCCCTCTTCGGTTGCAAACAGAAGGTCCTCAGGTTACCCACATTTCTGTCCATTTTGGCTACAAATCAGATTCCCTTGACACCCTCCTCAGGTTTCATAATGTGCTGTAACAGCTCACACAACGCAGAGAAACACCTACTATTGTTGGTTTATTACAAAGGACACAAACAGCCACCTGAAGAGGTACACAGGGAAGGTCTGCTAGGGCCTCAGAGAGCAGAGTTTCTGTCCCCACGGAGTCTAAGGAGTGCCATGCTTCTAGCCAGTGGACGTATGCACAGCCGAGAAGCTCGCCAAACCCCTTCCCTGAGGGTTTTGACCGAGGTTCCATTCCACCAGCATGACTGATGGAGCATGACTGGCCGCTGGTGACTATGGCGATTTCCAGCCCCTCGCCCCTCCCCAGGGCTGGAGGCTGGGAGATCAAAAGCTCCAGCCCTCTAACCACACAGTTGGTCGCTCTGCCATCAGCCCCCAACTGGAAGTTATCTAGAGGCTTTCAGCCACCAGTCATTCAGTAACTGTAGACTCCGGTACCATGGAAAAGTGTTAGGAATAACAAAAGATGCTCTATCATCTCTGTCAGGAAATTTAAAAACCCTTTTATTATATCTTTTAAAAAAACAGCTTATTTTATTTTAAAATATTTATTTATTTGGCTGCACAGGGTCTTAGTTGCAGCATTCGGGATCTTCAGTCTTCATTGAGTTATGTTGGTTCTTTAGTGGGAACCAGTGGGATCTAGTTCCCTGATAAGTGATGGAACTTGAGCCCCTTGCATTGGGAGTATGCAGTCTTAGCCACTGGACCATGAGGAAGTCCCCCATTTATAAGCTTTGTTATAGGAACTGGGAAGAAGACAAGAGTCAGAGGACCTGAATTCAAATCCTGACATTTCTACGTTGGCTGACTTGCTGAACTGGAATTTCCTGCTTTATAAATTAGGATAATTACAATACCTATCTCACTAGGTTGGCTTGAGAAGTAAATAAATGTATGATGAAAAAATATCCAACAAGTTCCTGGCATCCAGTAGGTGCTCAATACATGTTTATTTTCTTTAAAAATTATATTGCAATCTGACTGTAATAGACAGCAGCACCTACCACAGGTTGGGTCTTCCTGTGACATCTCATTTAATCCTTGCAGTCATTCTGCAGGTATATTATCACTCCCATTCTACGGAGGAGGACACTGAAGCCCAGAGAGGGCTTGTTCAAGGTCACACAGGTAACAGGCTATGGGCTAGAATTAGAATGGAGTGGGCTGGGCGCCAAATCTCAATTCTTTCGACTCTTGCTCAACAGACAAACTACCAGGCCTCTCCTACCCTCGTGCCAGAGACTGCGCGTAGCCTCCTGGTATTCATTTCCCAATCCTTTTGTGGTAACAGCAACCATAATTGTTCGCTTTGTAGTTCTGTCCAAAGCCTTCATTTCCTGACCTGTCTTTCATCAAGATGTGGTCATGGGGCTTACAGCCATTGAGATGTAAGGAGAAGTGTCACGAGGCACCTCTGGGGTCTCCTTAATTGGAAAGGGAGATTGTGTGCCAAGTTCCTCTATCTATGTAATTTTCTACGCAGGAATACTGGAGCAGGTTGCCATTTCCTACTCCGGGGGATCTTCCCCACCCAGGGATCAAAGCTCTCTTGTGTCTCTTGTCTTGGCAGGCGGATTCTTTTTTTTTTAATATTTATTTATTTATTTATTTGGGGGGGGAGTGGGGTGGGGAGGGAGAGGAGCAGGAGGGTTACTTCTACTGGTCTTTCATTTATCTATTTTCATCCATCTTTGTTCTTTGGCCCGTGTGGGCCTCCCATCGCGGTGGCCTCTCTCGCTGCAGAGCACCAGCTCTGGGCGCATGCGCCCCAGAGCTCCGGCTCGGTAATTGGACACATCGGTCCAGCCGCTCCGCGGCACGTGGGATCTTCCCAGGCCAGGGATTGAACCGGCGCCCCTTGCACTGCAAGGCGGTGTCCTTACCCACTGGACCACCAGGGAAGCCCCACAGGTGGATTCTTTACCACTGTGCCACCTGGGAAGCCAGTAGTCATTTGGAAAAAAAAAAAAAAGGGAAGAAGCAAATGCCATCTTCCTACTTTTCTCTTTCCTTTCTGCTGATGGAACTCAGATGAAATGGCTGAGTTCCAGCAGCCATCCTGGGCCATGTGGAGCCAGCTGTGTTGGTAGGACAGCAAGATGGTGAATCACCCATCTAGTCCTAGACTGCCTCCTTCTTCCCTCTTCTGAATATCAGTTCGTCTCTATGAAGCCTTTCTTTCAGCTTTTAAACAGGTTCAAGTTTCTCCCAACCTTAAAAAATCCTCCCTCAAACCCCTGTTCCTTCCCTCCCCAGCCTGAGTCCACTTGCTGGGAAGAACCACCTGTTCTCAAGGTCTTCGTGTCTCCATTTCCCGCCATTCCTCAACTCACTGCATCTGGGTTTCTCCCTGACCATTCCATCCAAATTGCCTGGGTCGAAGGCCTGGGACGGCTAAATCAAATGGGCTTTCCTCGGTTACCTTCTAACTAGATCTCTCAAAAGCATGCCACATTGTTGCCCCCACGCCCTCGTCATCGTGGGTTCTGGGCCACCGCTGCTCCCCCTGCCTCTTCAGCTGCTCACTGTTGTCTTTGCTCGCTAACCCTCTGCTTGGAGCTCTAGTCCTCTCTGTCTACGGAATGATCTGATTCTTTTCTTGCCGGTTATTAAAAGCAACTAATACTCAACACGTCCAGGGAACTCCCTGGAGGTCCAGCAGTTAAGGCTCTGAGCTTTCACTGCCAAGTGCTCAGGTTCAATCCCTGGTCAGGAAACTAAGATGCCACAAGCCTGCTACACAGCCAAAAACAAAACAAAGCAAAAAACAACAAAAGTAGTCGTTGACATGTCCAAACAGAAAATTTTCCCTCTTCTGAAACCTTGCTATTCTTGCCAAAAATTTGAATCTTTGACACTTCTCTTCCTGTCATCACCCACAACCAATCCATGGTCAAGACCCAGGGTCAAGCCCTGACAATTTCACCTCCTAAGCAATCTCTGCCCACTGCCGTCAGCTAACTCAAGCCACTCCAGGGATGCTTAGACCCAGTGAAACAGTCTATTCACCGATCTTCTCCACTCCAGTTCTCTTCTAAACAATAACTTTGTACACAGTCGTCAAAGGAATCTTTCTACCAACAGGGTCATGCCAAGGACCTGCTTAGAAGTCAACAACTTTCCTTTCTCCTCCAGATGAATAGCCTAACTCCTGCCAGGGCTGGCACGATCCAGTCTGCCCCCTCACCCCCTTGACCTCCCTCTTCCTCCCTCTCTGTTCCCGCCTCAGCGGCCTTCGGTGACACCCATGCTTCCTGAACCCTCCTGCTCCCTTTTCTTGTGCGCCGTGCACCAGCGGTCCCTTCTCTTTCTTGTTGTCAGTTACCCGCCACACTACCACGCCTGCCACATCCATCAAGTCTCTCAAGGAGCACACTCAGATGACTTAGGTATGTAAATGCTGTCCTCCCCAATTACAAGGTTAGCTGTTTGAGGGCCTGTCTTGCTTGCTGCTTCACTGACCAGGCACAGGCATCGAAAGAATATTTAGTGAATGAACATTCGCCCACCCTCCACGCGAAGAGCTCACTCATTGGAAAGACCCTGGTGCTGGGAAAGGCTGAGGCAGTTAGAGAAGGGGACGACAGAGGATGAGATGACTGGATGGCATCACCGATTCAATGGACGTGAGTTTAAGCAAATTCTCGGGAGAGAAAGGACAGCGTGCTGCAGTCCAAGGGATCGCAGAATCGGACACGACTTAAAGACTGAACAACCACCGCCCCCAAACTGCTCATAAAGTACCCTAACCCAGGGCTTTAAGCGCCCCACCTGACACGACCCTGGGGAATGCTAGGAAATAAAGAACGAGGGGCAGTAGCAAAGGGTAGCCCGCTTTCGCCCGATCGCCCACGCGGAAAACGACGCCAGAGTGCGCCTGCGCAGTCGCCGCGCCGCGGCCGCCTCCTGCGTCGGCCTGGGGGCGCGGCGCGCATGCGCCCTGGCGGCGCCGTCCTCCGGGCGGGCTCGGGCCGCTCTAGCCGCCCTGCTCGTCGGCTCCGCCGGGAGGCGGGCGCGCCCGCGGGGTCCCTCCAAGATGGCGGCGCAGAGGAGGAGCCTGCTGCAGAGTGTGAGGACCCACTCGCTCTCCGGGCTGGCGGGCGGGAACTCGGGGGGAGCGGCCGGGTGCGGGCGCGGCGCCCTCTCCGCCCTGGGGCCGCCTCCCGGTCCCTGGCGGGGTGTGGCTGCCGCCCGCCCGTTTCCCGCTCTGGCCCCGCTCCGTCCCGGCCGGGGGCGCGTGCGCGCGGCGGGCCGTCGGGGCGGGAACCCGCGGTGCGGCGGCCGCGGGCGCCCAGGGCGCGCGGATCGGGGAGCGTCCTGGCCCCTGCGGGGACCGTGGCGCGCGGCCGCCGGGAGGGCCGGGGCAGAGCGCCCACCCCGGGCCCCGGGCATGGAGTTCAGATCGTCGACGTAGCCGCATCAGCCGCTTGTGTATCGCTCACTGTCTCCCAGGCTTTGCGCCAGTCACTCGACGTGTGTTTGCAAGTTTAATTGTCACAACAGCCCCGTGAGATAGATACGGTAATTCTTCCTGTTTTACAGATGAGGAAACTGAGGCACAGAAAGGTGGTCCTTTGCTCAAGGCCACACAGCTGGTAAGTGGCAGAGGCAGGATTCAAGTCAGGGATTCTGATAGCGGAAACTCTCCTGGCTTCAAGGTTAGAGGGAAGGCATGGCTGGGTTCTGGCCCTGGTTCAAGCTCCCCGTTCCTCCACCGGCCTCAGTTTCCTTAGTCCCTAAGTGAGCAGGCAGTGGGTGGGCAGGGTTGTCTTGAGATGCCCTGCTCCTCTCAGTCGGGATCAGTTTTCCGGGATCCTGACCGGTCTGCCTTCCAGCCCCTGCGTCCCTTTGACACAGGGATCCTGGCACCATGGTCTGCCTGGGTCCTAGGGGCAGTAGCAAAGGGTAGCCCGCTTTCGCCCGATCGCCCACGCGGAAAACGACGCCAGAGTGCGCCTGCGCAGTCGCCGCGCCGCGGCCGCCTCCTGCGTCGGCCTGGGGGCGCGGCGCGCATGCGCCCTGGCGGCGCCGTCCTCCGGGCGGGCTCGGGCCGCTCTAGCCGCCCTGCTCGTCGGCTCCGCCGGGAGGCGGGCGCGCCCGCGGGGTCCCTCCAAGATGGCGGCGCAGAGGAGGAGCCTGCTGCAGAGTGTGAGGACCCACTCGCTCTCCGGGCTGGCGGGCGGGAACTCGGGGGGAGCGGCCGGGTGCGGGCGCGGCGCCCTCTCCGCCCTGGGGCCGCCTCCCGGTCCCTGGCGGGGTGTGGCTGCCGCCCGCCCGTTTCCCGCTCTGGCCCCGCTCCGTCCCGGCCGGGGGCGCGTGCGCGCGGCGGGCCGTCGGGGCGGGAACCCGCGGTGCGGCGGCCGCGGGCGCCCAGGGCGCGCGGATCGGGGAGCGTCCTGGCCCCTGCGGGGACCGTGGCGCGCGGCCGCCGGGAGGGCCGGGGCAGAGCGCCCACCCCGGGCCCGGGCATGGAGTTCAGATCGTCGACGTAGCCGCATCAGCCGCTTGTGTATCGCTCACTGTCTCCCAGGCTTTGCGCCAGTCACTCGACGTGTGTTTGCAAGTTTAATTGTCACAACAGCCCCGTGAGATAGATACGGTAATTCTTCCTGTTTTACAGATGAGGAAACTGAGGCACAGAAAGGTGGTCCTTTGCTCAAGGCCACACAGCTGGTAAGTGGCAGAGGCAGGATTCAAGTCAGGGATTCTGATAGCGGAAACTCTCCTGGCTTCAAGGTTAGAGGGAAGGCATGGCTGGGTTCTGGCCCTGGTTCAAGCTCCCTGTTCCTCCACCGGCCTCAGTTTCCTTAGTCCCTAAGTGAGCAGGCAGTGGGTGGGCAGGGTTGTCTTGAGATGCCCTGCTCCTCTCAGTCGGGATCAGTTTTCCGGGATCCTGACCGGTCTGCCTTCCAGCCCCTGCGTCCCTTTGACACAGGTTCTCGTCGATGTCCAGGCACGTTGGCACCATGGGCCTCCTCTGACGTGCCAGGGCAGGTGGGTGCTCCTGAGTCGTTGCCGTCTGTTGTGCTTGCCTGTGGACTTATCTCCCTCCTGTGCTGGAGAGTGAGGAGAGGATTTAGGATCTGCAGTGAACAGTATCACCATCACCTACCACCCCTGGGTGGGCATTTAATGCCCTGTTTGTACAATAACGAGTAAAGCAGCAGCAGCCAGGCCCAGCGCCCAGCCTTCCCTGGCAGGGTGTGCTCTCTTCCCCTCCACACCTCTGGCTGCCCCCTGACTGCACTGCTGCCCGGCAGGTGGGCCTCATCCTTGCATTGGTTGGGTAGGCCTAGGCGTCCGCTTTGCAGGAGGGCAGGGCCCCTGTGTAAATGTCCCCGGTGTAGTGAACATTCCAGAAACACAGGCTGATGGCAGATGCCGGAGTGGTGACTCTCGTAAGCTGAGTCGGCTCACTGAAGACACTGGCTGCCAGCTTCCCTCCCTTCCCAGTGAGATGGAGCCCAGGGGGTTGGGGTTAGACAGAGGTGAGGTTTGCTAGCTCCAGAATGTGCGACTCTTCAGGCTGGCGGGTGAGCGCGAAACACTCAGCATCGGAATGGAAGGCAAAGGGAGGGCTGGCTGGCATGTCCACACCAGACCCTTCCCCACCTAATGGTGATCCAGGCACCTCGGCGCACACGGTGTCCAAGTGTCCACACGAGTGGGCTGGGCTTGGCCTGCCAGAGGGCTGCTGGCATGTCGTTACTGGGCCTGGGTTTTGAAGATGAGTGGGGTGGGTGTCCCTCTCACTGCATTTGCAGACCCACGCGTGGAGAAGCCGTGTGTACTGCAGGTACCGTGTGTACGGCACCCTGGTGTCGGTGTGGCGAGTGGCTGCCCGTGGCCTGGCTTCACCAGATCAGGGGAGGCCTGCAGGAGGGGCTGGGCATCTGCTGACGCCGTGCTGGGGACAGGCTGGCAGAGCGCTTTGTGGCATGGCATCCTGGGGGGGTTTCAGGAGTTTGGGTCCCCAGGCAGCTGTCGTGCCTGTAAAAGGTCTTTTGAAGGAACAATGAGCTTTTGTAGTAGTTTCTAGAGGATGTGAGCCCTTTACAGTCTGATAGAACAGCTCACGCGTCCTGTGTGGCCTTGGGTAAGTCACTTAACATCCCTGAATCTCAGTTTCCCCCACCGAGAGGACCCCTTGGAGTACCGTTAGGATTAAATGAACACGTTACATGCCTGACCTGGTGTGCTTGTGCTCCAGCCTCGATCTCCACGCCTCCAGTGGCCCAGGCCCTGCGGGGCCTCGTGAAGCTTTGTTCTGGGAAAGGAGACAGGAACCACTAAGTACAGATTGTGTGTACACGAGGCGCCAGCGCCCAGCCCCTTCCTGGCAGGGTGTGCTCTCTTCTCCACACCTCTGGCTGCCCCCTGACTGCACTGCTGCCCGGCAGGTGGGCCTCATCCTTGCATTGGTTGGGTAGGCCTAGGCGTCCGCTTTGCAGGAGGGCAGGGCCCCTGTGTAAATGTCCCCGGTGTAGTGAACATTCCAGAAACACAGGCTGATGGCAGATGCCGGAGTGGTGACTCTCGTAAGCTGAGTCGGCTCACTGAAGACACTGGCTGCCAGCTTCCCTCCCTTCCCAGTGAGATGGAGCCCAGGGGGTTGGGGTTAGACAGAGGTGAGGTTTGCTAGCTCCAGAATGTGCGACTCTTCAGGCTGGCGGGTGAGCGCGAAACACTCAGCATCGGAATGGAAGGCAAAGGGAGGGCTGGCTGGCATGTCCACACCAGACCCTTCCCCACCTAATGGTGATCCAGGCACCTCGGCGCACACGGTGTCCAAGTGTCCACACGAGTGGGCTGGGCTTGGCCTGCCAGAGGGCTGCTGGCATGTCGTTACTGGGCCTGGGTTTTGAAGATGAGTGGGGTGGGTGTCCCTCTCACTGCATTTGCAGACCCACGCGTGGAGAAGCCGTGTGTACTGCAGGTACCGTGTGTACGGCACCCTGGTGTCGGTGTGGCGAGTGGCTGCCCGTGGCCTGGCTTCACCAGATCAGGGGAGGCCTGCAGGAGGGGCTGGGCATCTGCTGACGCCGTGCTGGGGACAGGCTGGCAGAGCGCTTTGTGGCATGGCATCCTGGGGGGGTTTCAGGAGTTTGGGTCCCCAGGCAGCTGTCGTGCCTGTAAAAGGTCTTTTGAAGGAACAATGAGCTTTTGTAGTAGTTTCTAGAGGATGTGAGCCCTTTACAGTCTGATAGAACAGCTCACGCGTCCTGTGTGGCCTTGGGTAAGTCACTTAACATCCCTGAATCTCAGTTTCCCCCACCGAGAGGACCCCTTGGAGTACCGTTAGGATTAAATGAACACGTTACATGCCTGACCTGGTGTGCTTGTGCTCCAGCCTCGATCTCCACGTTCCCTCCAGTGTGGCCAAGCGCTCGGGGTGGGGCAGGCACCGTGTCGGTGCCGGGGACCCTGCCCTCGTGAAGCTTTTGTTCTGGGAAAGGAGACAGGAACCACTAAGTACAGATTGTGTGTGATAGTATAGATTCTAGAATATAGCCTAGGAGGTGGTGCGAGGAAGACTAGGCGGGATTCACAGATGTGATGGAGAGCCTGTTTAAGAGAGGGAAGACTTCACCATCGGACGAGATGAACGAGCCGCCAGGAGGGCGTATTCCTGCGTGAGGAGACAGGGGTGCCCGCGCTCCTCTGTTCAGGGGGCGTCAGGAGGCCAGGGCGGCTGGGGTGGAGTGTGTTGGGGGAGTGGGAGAAGCTGAGGGAGCCTTGTGGATCCTCGTGCCTGCTCTGTGTGACATGGAACTCTTGCTTCGAGTAGAGGCATGAAGGCATCGGACTTGTGGCTGGAGCAGGAGCCCTCTGCAGAGAGGCAGGTGTTTGAGTGGGAGAGCGGAGGCTTGGGCCTGCTGAGGGGGGCTCCTGCGGTCCAGGCGTGAGGCGGCAGGGGCTTGACCGGCGATGGCAGAGGAACCGAAGGAGTCCCGGGTCTGGCTGTGTCGGGGGGAAGAGCGGATAGGATTTGCTGATGGATCAGTTAGGGGGCGTGTGAAGAAGGAAGAGGAATGAGAGTCCCGAGGGACTGCGAGGGTTTCATTGGAACAACAGTGGTGGCGTGTGCGTGGGTGGGGGACGTTGGGGGCAGGGAGAATCAGTAGTTTCATTCTGCGTAAACTATGACTTAATTGTGAAAAAGTCAACAGGAAATCAGTTCTTTCCTGAGCAGTTACGTCTATGATATCACAGGCCCTAGCCATATTTTTTTTCTTGATGTGTATTAACCTAGACACACAGCCTTAGAGTAAAGCATCCTTTGTGTAGACCATCACCTGTATTCGTCTTGCACGCCGTCAAAATGTGCTCCAGCTGCTCGAGGACGCGGGAAGCGTCACAGTTATTGGCCCCTTTCAGAATCTGTTAGGACTACATCTGTGATGAAAACAGAGAGAACCTTTGATGGAAACCCTAGTGAAAGGTGTGGGGGCCGGGAGTGGAGTGGGTCCCGGAGGAGCGAGGAAGGAACAGGGGGTCATTCAGAAAGACAGATGGCAAGAGGCGGCATGGTGTACAAAAGGCTTAGTGTTTCTGGCCCCGGCTTGCTTGAGATCGTAAACTTTGTTCGGAAAGGAACGAATAGTACCTAGAATATAGCCTAGGAGGTGGTGCGAGGAAGACTAGGCGGGATTCACAGATGTGATGGAGAGCCTGTTTAAGAGAGGGAAGACTTCACCATCGGACGAGATGAACGAGCCGCCAGGAGGGCGTATTCCTGCGTGAGGAGACAGGGGTGCCCGCGCTCCTCTGTTCAGGGGGCGTCAGGAGGCCAGGGCGGCTGGGGTGGAGTGTGTTGGGGGAGTGGGAGAAGCTGAGGGAGCCTTGTGGATCCTCGTGCCTGCTCTGTGTGACATGGAACTCTTGCTTCGAGTAGAGGCATGAAGGCATCGGACTTGTGGCTGGAGCAGGAGCCCTCTGCAGAGAGGCAGGTGTTTGAGTGGGAGAGCGGAGGCTTGGGCCTGCTGAGGGGGGCTCCTGCGGTCCAGGCGTGAGGCGGCAGGGGCTTGACCGGCGATGGCAGAGGAACCGAAGGAGTCCCGGGTCTGGCTGTGTCGGGGGGAAGAGCGGATAGGATTTGCTGATGGATCAGTTAGGGGGCGTGTGAAGAAGGAAGAGGAATGAGAGTCCCGAGGGACTGCGAGGGTTTCATTGGAACAACAGTGGTGGCGTGTGCGTGGGTGGGGGACGTTGGGGGCAGGGAGAATCAGTAGTTTCATTCTGCGTAAACTATGACTTAATTGTGAAAAAGTCAACAGGAAATCAGTTCTTTCCTGAGCAGTTACGTCTATGATATCACAGGCCCTAGCCATATTTTTTTTCTTGATGTGTATTAACCTAGACACACAGCCTTAGAGTAAAGCATCCTTTGTGTAGACCATCACCTGTATTCGTCTTGCACGCCGTCAAAATGTGCTCCAGCTGCTCGAGGACGCGGGAAGCGTCACAGTTATTGGCCCCTTTCAGAATCTGTTAGGACTACATCTGTGATGAAAACAGAGAGAACCTTTGATGGAAACCCTAGTGAAAGGTGTGGGGGCCGGGAGTGGAGTGGGTCCCGGAGGAGCGAGGAAGGAACAGGGGGTCATTCAGAAAGACAGATGGCAAGAGGCGGCGGCATGGTGTAGGCTTTCTGGAGAGAAAGGACTGCCGCCCCTCACCCGGAGTCGTCTTCCTGGGGGTTTTATTCTCCCTTTCTGAGCTTCCTTTTTGCCTCTGAAGAATCTGGGTGCTCTCGCCAGAAAAACGCTTGGCTTTTTCACCCTATAATTTTGATATTCAAGCTGTGGCTTGAACTTAGAATCATGCTTTTGTCCACTTCTGCTGCCCAGGTGTTTGAGATGAGTCTCTGTGGGGACTTTGATAGAGTGTTTCTCGTGGCATGGTCACATACGTGCATGTGGTGTTAATGCGTACGTGTAGGTGGACGAGGTGTGACACCCTTCATGGGTTAAATACAGTTGAATCACTAGACAGATTTATACCAAAATAAGAATTTTGGAAGCTCCCTCACCATCAAAATTAGGCTTTTGGAAACATTCTTTCTTGTGAGAAATGAATTTGTAACCTATCGAAGAGCTGAGTGGGCCGTACTCACAGTTGGGTGTGTTTACTCGGCTCTGTGAGCATGAGACGCCCCCTTCTCAGCTTCTCACGACTCGGGCTCAGGCACTGGCGCGCCGCCTGCCGCTGGTGCTGCGGGCCTGGCATTTGCGGGCGTGGGAGAAACGATGCATCAGTGTGCGCAGGGCTGGAGGGGTGGGTAGTTTGTGTGAATAGACAATACGTGACCTTTCCCAAAATGGTTCAGAGACATGGAAGAAGGAAGCAAGAGGGTTGGCAGTCTGGTGGGTTTTAGTAGAATCAGCAGTGACTGCTTGGGGTGGACGATCCCCCCGGAGGTGGAGAGAAGGGGGAGAAGAGAAGCTTACTCAGCCGCAGCAGGGGAGAATGGTTTTGGGGGACACTGCTGAAATCGGGGGAACCAGATACTCTCCCGCTCCCACGCGGGCTGGAATTCTCTGGCAGCTTGTTCCTGAGTGTTTGAGCTGCCACGGCAACTGCGCTCTGTGCCGGGCCATCCACTGCGAGAGCGCTCCTCAGTAGCTGAGACATGGCCCAGGTGTCATCGGGTCTAAGACATGGTTGCTTACAAGGACACATCACTGTTTTATATACTGCTAAGAACTGAAACGTACTACTGCTGATGAACTCGTAATGCGTCAACTTCAGAGATATTAAAGCTGTTAGAAAAGAATGTTGAAAATACATGTCTTTGAGTCATTGAAATAAAGCAGCCAATAAATGGTTCCAGGCTACAACCTGAGAGTTGCCACAAAGCCAAGGAATTCATGGGCAGGAAAGCAGGTGCCCAGTGTGCGCGGCTGCTTTGGGAGGGGGCCCCGTGGCCTTGGGCAGTATTGCCCCAGAGCCTTGGACACACTCGGTGAGGTGGTTGTATGAGTGCTGGTGTAAATCTCAGTGCTTCTTACAAAAGGTACTTGCTTTTTACTTCTCTTTCAGACTTTCTGATCTATTGATAGAAAAGTTTGGTCCTAGTATGTACATAACACCTTTCTGATTCTTGCTAATCTCCCTTTTTTTTTTTTTCAAGGGAAAACAGCTTCAGCTCAGAGGGCAGTGGGCCAAGAGATCTGTCAGACTTTCCCAACCTTGTTTTGTTTTCCTTTTTTATTACCATCAAGATCAGACAGGTAATGGTTTCCACTCACAATACTGAAAAAACGAAACCATTTGAATAAAAGAGAAAATCGCAGATTAAAGAGAAAAAACATGAAGGACTTCCCTGGTGGTTCAGTGGCTAAGATGCTGCACTCGCAATGCAGGGGACCCAAGTTTGATCCTTGGTCAGGGAACTAGAGCCCACCCGCTGCAGCTGAGTTCACATGCTGCGACTAAGACCCAGCACTGCCTAATAAATTAATAAATAATATTAAAAAGACAAAGCATAGAGAAGATAATTTGTGAAGATGGTGAATGGATGGTTGAGGTTTACGAAACACAGTCCTCTGGTACCAGTTGGATTTGAGCAGGGCCTTTGGGGTGAATAGGAGTTGGAATGACAAAAGAGGGGAGGCCCTGCCTTACCAGAGTTACTTCTTTTATTTTTATTTTTAAATTTTTATTTATTTATTGGCTCTTCTGGATTTTTCACTGCTGCCACAGGCTCTTCTCTAGTTGCAGGGAGAGGGGGCTACTCTCTAGTTGAGGTGAGCGGGCTTCTTGTTGCGGTGACTTCTCTTGTGGAACTCAGGCTCTAGAGCACATGGACTTCAGTAGTTGTGGCCCATGGGCTCCATAGTTGCATCTCTGAGGCTCTAGAGCACAGGCTCCATCGTTGTGGCTCACGGGCTTAGTTGCTCTGCAGCGTGTGGGATCCTCCCAGATCAGGGATCGAACCCGTGTCTCCTGCATTGGCAGGCGAACTCCTTACCACTGCGCTACCCAGGAAGCCCTAGGTACTTCTTAATATGCTCTTTGGGTAATTTTTTGAGTTTCTCTTTTTCTCTTGCTCTTTTTTTTTTTAAAGATTTATTTATTTTATTTATTTTGGGCGGGGGCCGGGTTGGGGAGGGAGGGGAGCAGGCGGGCCACTTCTGTTGGTCTTTCATTTCTGTTTTCATCCGTCTTTGTTCTTTGGCTCCTGTGGGCCTCCCATCCCAGTGGCATCGTCATTGCAGAGCGCCGGCTCTGGGCGCATGTAATTGGACACATTGGTCCAGCCGCTCCGCGGCATGTGGGATCTTCCCAGGCCAGGGATCGAACTGGCGCCCCTTGCACTGCAAGGCGGTGTCCTTATCCACTGGACCACCAGGGGAAGCCCTTTTTCTTTATTTTTTAAAAAACTTTTACTTTTAACTTTTACAGAGTTTTGTTGTTTACAGATATGTATGTTCTCAGGTTAGTCATATGTATATCCCCATCCCACCCTCCAGACTGTCACACAGCACCCCTGAAGGATCTGCTTTTCTCACCGAGCAATGACAATAGCTATTTTCTATTAAATTCTTTGGTGGTCAGTGGCTAGTTCACATGCGGGACCCAAGTTTGATCCTTGGTCAGGGAACTAGAGCCCACCCGCTGCAGCTGAGTTCACATGCTGCGACTAAGACCCAGCACTGCCTAATAAATTAATAAATAATATTAAAAAGACAAAGCATAGAGAAGATAATTTGTGAAGATGGTGAATGGATGGTTGAGGTTTACGAAACACAGTCCTCTGGTACCAGTTGGATTTGAGCAGGGCCTTTGGGGTGAATAGGAGTTGGAATGACAAAAGAGGGGAGGCCCTGCCTTACCAGAGTTACTTCTTTTATTTTTATTTTTAAATTTTTATTTATTTATTGGCTCTTCTGGATTTTTCACTGCTGCCACAGGCTCTTCTCTAGTTGCAGGGAGAGGGGGCTACTCTCTAGTTGAGGTGAGCGGGCTTCTTGTTGCGGTGACTTCTCTTGTGGAACTCAGGCTCTAGAGCACATGGACTTCAGTAGTTGTGGCCCATGGGCTCCATAGTTGCATCTCTGAGGCTCTAGAGCACAGGCTCCATCGTTGTGGCTCACGGGCTTAGTTGCTCCGCAGCGTGTGGGATCCTCCCAGATCAGGGATCGAACCCGTGTCTCCTGCATTGGCAGGCGAACTCCTTACCACTGCGCTACCCAGGAAGCCCTAGGTACTTCTTAATATGCTCTTTGGGTAATTTTTTGAGTTTCTTTTTTTCTTTTTCTTTTTTTTTTTTTAAAGATTTATTTATTTTATTTATTTTGGGCGGGGGCCGGGTTGGGGAGGGAGGGGAGCAGGCGGGCCACTTCTGTTGGTCTTTCATTTCTGTTTTCATCCGTCTTTGTTCTTTGGCTCCTGTGGGCCTCCCATCCCAGTGGCATCGTCATTGCAGAGCGCCGGCTCTGGGCGCATGTAATTGGACACATTGGTCCAGCCGCTCCGCGGCATGTGGGATCTTCCCAGGCCAGGGATCGAACTGGCGCCCCTTGCACTGCAAGGCGGTGTCCTTATCCACTGGACCACCAGGGGAAGCCCTTTTTCTTTATTTTTTAAAAAACTTTTACTTTTAACTTTTACAGAGTTTTGTTGTTTACAGATATGTATGTTCTCAGGTTAGTCATATGTATATCCCCCCCCATCCCACCCCTCCAGACTGTCACACAGCACCCCTGAAGGATCTGCTTTTCTCACCGAGCAATGACAATAGCTATTTTCTTCACATATGATAGTACAGGCCTTCATGCTACTTCCTTTATGCCTCTCACCCGCTGTTCCTTCCCCACAATGTCCATATGTCCACTGTCCACGTCTGTCTTTCCGTCGCTTCACTGCGTGTGCCGTCATCACCATCCTGCTAGATTCCATATATATGTGTTAGTATATTGTACTTGTCCTTCTCTTTCTGACTAACTTCACTTTTTATGATAGGTTCTAGATCCAGCCACCTCATTAGGGCTGATACTTCTGCATTTCTTTTTACAGTTGTGTAGTATTCCATTGTATATATGTACCAGAGCTTTTGTATCCATTTGTTCGTCGATGGGCATCTAGGTTGCTTCCATGTTCTAACTATTGTATAGAGAGCCGCAATGAACATTGGGGTACAGGTGCTTCTTTCAATTTTGATTTCATCAGGGTATAAGCCTAAGAGTGGGATTGCTGGGTCATATGGTGCTTCTGTTTTTAGTTTTTTAAGAAATCTCCAGACTGTCTTCCATAGAGGCTGTATCAATTTACATTCCCATTTTTTAATATTTATTTTGCTTTTTACTTTTACAGAGTTTTGTTGTTTACAGGTATGTATGATCCCAGGTTAGTCATATGTATATCTCCCCCATCCCACCCCTCCAGGCCGTCGCACAGTGCCCCTGCAGGATCCCCTTTTCTCACAGAGCAATGACTATAGCTATTTTTTTCACATATGATAGTATAGGTTTTCATGCTACTTCCTTTACGCCTCCTGTCCACTGTTCATTCCCCGCAGTGTCCATATGTCTACTGTCCATGTCTGTTTTTCCATCGCTTCACTGCATGTGTTATCATTACCATCCTACCAAATGCCATATATATGTGTTAGTATATTGTACTCCTTCTCTTTTTGACTTACTTCACTTTTTATGATTGGTTCTAGATCCAGCCACCTCATTAAGACTGATTCTTCTGCATTTCTTTTTACAGCTGTGTAGTATTCCATTGTATATATGTACCAGAGCTTTTGTATCCATTCATTCATCAATGGGCATCTAGGTTGCTTCCATGTTCTAGCTGTTGTATAGAGAGCTGCAATGAACATTGAGGTACAGATGCCTCTTTCAGTTTTGATGTCATCAGGGGATAAGCCTAAGAGTGGGATTGCTGGGTCATAGGGTGCTTCTATTTTTAGTTTTTTAAGAAATCTCCATACTTTCTTCCATAGCGGCTATATCAATTTACATTCCCACCAGCGATGCAAGAGTGTTCCCTTTTCTCTGCATCCTCGCCAGCATTTATTGTCTGTGATTTGTGGATGATGGCCATTCTGACTGGTGTGAGGTAATATCTCATTGTAGTTTTGGTTTGTATTTCTCTAATGATAAGTGAGGTTGAGCATCATTTCATGTGTTTTTTGGCCATCTGTATGTCCTCTTTGAGGAGATGTCTGTTTAGGTCCTTTTCCCACTTTTTGATTGGGTTATTCATTTTTCCAATGTTGAGTTGTCTGAGTTGCTTGTAGATTTTAGAGATTAATTCTTTGTCTGTTGTTTCATTTGCTATGTTTTTCTCCCATTCTGTGGGTTGTCTTTTCACCTTTTTTGTAGTTTCTTTTGCTCTACAAAAGCTTTTAAGTTTCATTAGGTCCCACATGTTAATTTTTGTTATTAGTTCCGCTAATTCTAGCAAACCAAACTCTATTTCAAGAGTGCCAATGTGAAATAAGGAGAACTTTGTTCAGCATGGTTCTTATATATAAATAGTTTGTTTTAAAGTGTATGCTTGTTTCTGGGACTGTACCTCTAGGGTCAGTAACCTCTTCATTTGAGGCACTAAAAATACATGTGGCTTTTCAAGTATCCTGTACCTTTGGTGGAAGGTGTTATTTCCCTTCTGTGCTCTCTGTGGGCTCCTCCTGTCAGAAGTAGGTTAGCTTCTCACGCTTTTTGTTCTGGTCTCAGTTTTTTAGAAACCATTTGAAACACTCTATAGCAAGCCTTATCTGTGTATGACAGCTGAGTGAGATTGTCCATCTGTCAAAGGGTGAGATTCGAAACCATGTCAACAGCCTATAAGGCTGAGATGAAAGCGTTATGATATAATCCAACTGATACAAATTTAGGTTTAAAAAATCCTCTACAGGAGTATGGTTGCAGGGGACTGACTGCCTATTTTGCAATTTGGGCATCTAGGTTGCTTCCATGTTCTAGCTGTTGTATAGAGAGCTGCAATGAACATTGAGGTACAGATGCCTCTTTCAGTTTTGATGTCATCAGGGGATAAGCCTAAGAGTGGGATTGCTGGGTCATAGGGTGCTTCTATTTTTAGTTTTTTAAGAAATCTCCATACTTTCTTCCATAGCGGCTATATCAATTTACATTCCCACCAGCGATGCAAGAGTGTTCCCTTTTCTCTGCATCCTCGCCAGCATTTATTGTCTGTGATTTGTGGATGATGGCCATTCTGACTGGTGTGAGGTAATATCTCATTGTAGTTTTGGTTTGTATTTCTCTAATGATAAGTGAGGTTGAGCATCATTTCATGTGTTTTTTGGCCATCTGTATGTCCTCTTTGAGGAGATGTCTGTTTAGGTCCTTTTCCCACTTTTTGATTGGGTTATTCATTTTTCCAATGTTGAGTTGTCTGAGTTGCTTGTAGATTTTAGAGATTAATTCTTTGTCTGTTGTTTCATTTGCTATGTTTTTCTCCCATTCTGTGGGTTGTCTTTTCACCTTTTTTGTAGTTTCTTTTGCTCTACAAAAGCTTTTAAGTTTCATTAGGTCCCACATGTTAATTTTTGTTATTAGTTCCGCTAATTCTAGCAAACCAAACTCTATTTCAAGAGTGCCAATGTGAAATAAGGAGAACTTTGTTCAGCATGGTTCTTATATATAAATAGTTTGTTTTAAAGTGTATGCTTGTTTCTGGGACTGTACCTCTAGGGTCAGTAACCTCTTCATTTGAGGCACTAAAAATACATGTGGCTTTTCAAGTATCCTGTACCTTTGGTGGAAGGTGTTATTTCCCTTCTGTGCTCTCTGTGGGCTCCTCCTGTCAGAAGTAGGTTAGCTTCTCACGCTTTTTGTTCTGGTCTCAGTTTTTTAGAAACCATTTGAAACACTCTATAGCAAGCCTTATCTGTGTATGACAGCTGAGTGAGATTGTCCATCTGTCAAAGGGTGAGATTCGAAACCATGTCAACAGCCTATAAGGCTGAGATGAAAGCGTTATGATATAATCCAACTGATACAAATTTAGGTTTAAAAAATCCTCTACAGGAGTATGGTTGCAGGGGACTGACTCCTAAAAGCTTCAGAGGAAAAAGATTTTGTTATTTTAGTTGACAGTAGGAATGTTCCTGTGGAGGCTAGATGCCCATCTTTTCTTTAAGTATATGAAGGCTGTTGATTTTTGGTGTTGACTTTCTATCCTGCCACCTTACTGATTTTACTTCCTCTAAGTTGGTTTTATTATCTTTTCTTTAGAGTTTTCAAGTACTGTTAGGTCCACTGCAGATAGAGGGACCTATATGTCTTTGCTGGGTCTTACGCGCTTCTCCTTTTCTCTTGTCTAGTTGCATGTGCTGACACCTCTCATTCATTGTGAAGTAATGGAGATGGCGGTTCTTGATCCTAATGTGAATGCCTCTTGTGTTTCCCTGCTAAGGAAGATGCTGGTATTAGGACTGACTGAAGTATACCTATAATGGCACATGAAGAAAATACCCGTTAATTACCATTCCCTTAAGTGTTTTTATGGACAAAGACTGCCCTTAAATAAAACTAGCCCTGGAGGCCTTACCCATTGCTAAACACTGATTGCCAATTAATGAAATAATGCATTTCCAAAATAGGACCAGCTGAACATGTTGAAAGTCAAATTTCAGAAAAAGCACTTAGCACTGTTTAAGTGTCCAGACACTAGGCACACATGCTCCCTGAAGAATAACGTGCTGGCTAGGCAGACTGACCGCTGTCACGCACAGGCTCTGGCTGGGGGCTCGCTCTGCGCACTCGCGCTGAGCGCGGCTGCAGCAGCCAGCCCGGCGTCCGCCCGCTCGCGTCGCCAAGAGCTTTGCGTGAGTTGTTCCTCCGCCACGAAGCTGACGTGGCACACGTCCTCCCGTCATCCTTCTGAACGTGTCTCCTTCCTGTGAGGGACCAGTGTACCAATCGTTCTCATAGTATCATTCTCAGTGCCGAGTGGGGCTGTAAGGTGCTTGGGTAAGACTTATTTTTTGCTGGAAAGATTCATGTCCCTGCAAGCCCGTGCCCGTCCCTCGTGGAAGTTTGATAATGGCAGGGGAAGCACGGTGATGGCAGCATACGTGACAGATTTTGCTTCGTGGGCGACACATTCGTATTGTTCATCTCGTATCAGAGGACAAGGGCAATCCATCTTAAAGCTCAGTTTTCATCACCAGCAGGATTCTAGAAAGTGTAAACGTCGTCTCCTTCCATGCTTTAAAACAGCTATGGCATTTTAGGGTGCCAAATTTGGGCGTCTTGGCCCACCTTTTCAAGAGGACAAATGATACTCCTGATTGGGGAGATGCTTTTGTGCCTCAGCTTAATCTTTTTTTAAAAGATTTATTTATTTATTTTTATTTTGGGCGGGGGTCGGGTTGGGGAGGGAGGGGAGCAGGCAGGCCACTTCTATTGGTCTTTCATTTCAATATTTTCATCCGTCTTTGTTCTTTGGCCTATGTGGGCCTCCCATCGCGGTGGCGTCTGTTGTCGCAGAGCGCGCTCTGGGCGCATGCGCCCAGAGGGTCGGTGATTGGACACATGTGGGAGGGCCAGGAGCGGCTTGCCAATTAATGAAATATATTGGAAAAAACCAAAATAAGACTGCCCTTAAATAAAACTAGCCCTGGAGGCCTTACCCATTGCTAAACACTGATTGCCAATTAATGAAATAATGCATTTCCAAAATAGGACCAGCTGAACATGTTGAAAGTCAAATTTCAGAAAAAGCACTTAGCACTGTTTAAGTGTCCAGACACTAGGCACACATGCTCCCTGAAGAATAACGTGCTGGCTAGGCAGACTGACCGCTGTCACGACAGGCTCTGGCTGGGGCTCGCTCTGCGCACTCGCGCTGAGCGCGGCTGCAGCAGCCAGCCCGGCGTCCGCCCGCTCGCGTCGCCAAGAGCTTTGCGTGAGTTGTTCCTCCGCCACGAAGCTGACGTGGCACACGTCCCTCCGTCATCCTTCTGAACGTGTCTCCTTCCTGTGAGGGACCAGTGTACCAATCGTTCTCATAGTATCATTCTCAGTGCCGAGTGGGGCTGTAAGGTGCTTGGGTAAGACTTATTTTTTGCTGGAAAGATTCATGTCCCTGCAAGCCCGTGCCCGTCCCTCGTGGAAGTTTGATAATGGCAGGGGAAGCACGGTGATGGCAGCATACGTGACAGATTTTGCTTCGTGGGCGACACATTCGTATTGTTCATCTCGTATCAGAGGACAAGGGCAATCCATCTTAAAGCTCAGTTTTCATCACCAGCAGGATTCTAGAAAGTGTAAACGTCGTCTCCTTCCATGCTTTAAAACAGCTATGGCATTTTAGGGTGCCAAATTTGGGCGTCTTGGCCCACCTTTTCAAGAGGACAAATGATACTCCTGATTGGGGAGATGCTTTTGTGCCTCAGCTTAATCTTTTTTTAAAAGATTTATTTATTTATTTTTATTTTGGGCGGGGGTCGGGTTGGGGAGGGAGGGGAGCGGGCAGGCCACTTCTATTGGTCTTTCATTTCTCTATTTTCATCCGTCTTTGTTCTTTGGCCCGTGTGGGCCTCCCATCACGGTGGCGTCTGTTGTTGCAGAGCGCCGGCTCTGGGCGCATGCGCTCCAGAGCTCCGGCTCGGTGATTGGACACATCCGTCCAGCCGCTCCGCGCGGCACATGGGATCTTCCCAGGCCAGGGATTGAACCGGCGCCCCTTGCACTGCAAAGCGGTGGGTGTCCTTACCCACTGGACCACCAGGGGAAGCCCTCAGCTTAATCTTGTGCTTAATTCCATGGTAATTAGAGGCAAGAGACAGACCCTAGAGAAAGGAGTTTCTTTTGGAAATTTGCTTGCCAGGTTGCCTGAGACCTTTGTGGGGTCCTTGGGGAGGAAGGTCTGTTAATCAGATCTAAGCCATAGGGGATGGTTGGCAACATCGGTTTCTTTTTTTTTTTTTTGATTTATTTACTTCTGGTTGCGCGGGGTCTTTGTTGCCGTGCAGGGGCTTTCTTTAGTTTTGATGAACTGGAGCTGCTCTTCCTTGCAGTGCACAGGTTTCTCGTGGGGCTGGCTTCTCTGGTCGGAGGCTCCGATGGTTGCAGCACATGGGCTCAGTAGTTGCGGCTCACAGGCTCTAGAGAGAAAGCAGGCTGGGTAGTTGTAGTGCACGGGCTTAGGGCACCATCTGTTTCTTGAAAAATAATTCTGGGCAAAGAACTCTTTTCCGTGGCGTAAAAGGCATTACACTGTCCCCACCTGGGCACACACGAGCATGCGTACGTGTGAACACAGGAACAAGCTGCTTGCCCTGCTCCTCCCTGTAGAGGCAAGCCCAGCCTCATGCTTCCTTAAACCTACTCAGTTTGTTTTCCACCTCAGGGTCTTGGCACGCACTGTTTCCTCTAGCTAGAAACCTCCTTGAAATGGCCACTGCTCCATCATCATTCAGGTCTGTCTCAGAGGTCACCTCCCCAAAGAGGCTTCCTGTGACCACTTCATTTTGAAGAGCCCTGCCTGTCACTGTCTGTCCCCTTACCCTCATGAGTTTTTTTCCCTAGTGCATTTCCGGTCTAAACGTGCCTTGTTTATTCATTGTGTTACATGTTTGAAGTTTTTCTCTCTAGAAAGGACATTTCAAGTCAGGACCCTTGGTTGTTTTCTCCACTATGTCTGCAAGAGCTGGAATAATGCCAGCCTTTTGTAAATGCTTGGTAAACATTTGTTGAATGAAT
This sequence comes from Tragulus kanchil, assembly GCA_022376925.1. NCBI lineage: Eukaryota > Metazoa > Chordata > Mammalia > Artiodactyla > Tragulidae > Tragulus > Tragulus kanchil. The sequence continues at coordinate 178,844,830 of JAIOJX010000004.1, read as the reverse complement.
ATATGTATTAATCAAATATACTTTCATTGTGTAATGATATGTGTGGATGCCAAAGACTCAAGTTTGCACTTAACGTTGAGAGAGACACTTCTTCTGCTTTTAAATGAGACAGGTTAGGATTAGGACTAGAAACAGTTTTATGTTGCCATGAGGCAGATTTTTGTTTTGTTTTATTTCCTGTAGCTTGATCTGAGAGAGTTATTAGGTTGGTGAAAAAGTAATTGCGATTTCAGACCATGAATTCTCAATCATGATAACTAGGTTCAAACACATTTATTTATCAAAATAGGAACATTATAGTCAACACATTTTTGCCAGTGAGAAATAAGTGTGTTTATTTCTGTAGCATAAAAATCCATGCTTCAGGATTTGATGAATTCTTGAAAAGCATTTTCTGCCTCCTGCTGGTTGTGGAAGCATTTTCCCTTCAGAAGTTGTCAAGAGGCTAGAAGAAGTGTTGGTTGGTTGGCAAGAGATTAGGTGAACGTGGCGAATGAGGCAAAACTTCATAGCCCAGTTCTTCAGTTTTGAGGGGCACGGGCTCTAGAGAGAAAGCAGGCTGGGTAGTTGTAGTGCACGGGCTTAGGGCACCATCTGTTTCTTGAAAAATAATTCTGGGCAAAGAACTCTTTTCCGTGGCGTAAAAGGCATTACACTGTCCCCACCTGGGCACACACGAGCATGCGTACGTGTGAACACAGGAACAAGCTGCTTGCCCTGCTCCTCCCTGTAGAGGCAAGCCCAGCCTCATGCTTCCTTAAACCTACTCAGTTTGTTTTCCACCTCAGGGTCTTGGCACGCACTGTTTCCTCTAGCTAGAAACCTCCTTGAAATGGCCACTGCTCCATCATCATTCAGGTCTGTCTCAGAGGTCACCTCCCCAAAGAGGCTTCCTGTGACCACTTCATTTTGAAGAGCCCTGCCTGTCACTGTCTGTCCCCTTACCCTCATGAGTTTTTTCCATAGTGCATTTCCCGGTCTAAACGTGCCTTGTTTATTCATTGTGTTACATGTTTGAAGTTTTTCTCTCTAGAAAGGACATTTCAAGTCAGGACCCTTGGTTGTTTTCTCCACTATGTCTGCAAGAGCTGGAATAATGCCAGCCTTTTGTAAATGCTTGGTAAACATTTGTTGAATGAATATATGTATTAATCAAATATACTTTCATTGTGTAATGATATGTGTGGATGCCAAAGACTCAAGTTTGCACTTAACGTTGAGAGAGACACTTCTTCTGCTTTTAAATGAGACAGGTTAGGATTAGGACTAGAAACAGTTTTATGTTGCCATGAGGCAGATTTTTGTTTTGTTTTATTTCCTGTAGCTTGATCTGAGAGAGTTATTAGGTTGGTGAAAAAGTAATTGCGATTTCAGACCATGAATTCTCAATCATGATAACTAGGTTCAAACACATTTATTTATCAAAATAGGAACATTATAGTCAACACATTTTTGCCAGTGAGAAATAAGTGTGTTTATTTCTGTAGCATAAAAATCCATGCTTCAGGATTTGATGAATTCTTGAAAAGCATTTTCTGCCTCCTGCTGGTTGTGGAAGCATTTTCCCTTCAGAAGTTGTCAAGAGGCTAGAAGAAGTGTTGGTTGGTTGGCAAGAGATTAGGTGAACGTGGCGAATGAGGCAAAACTTCATAGCCCAGTTCTTCAGTTTTTGAAGCGCTGGTTGTGTGATGTGTGGTCGGGCATTGTCACGGGGAAGAACTGGGCTCTTTCTGTTGACCAGTGCCGACTGCCCGTGTTGTAGTTTTCCGTGCATCTCATTGATTTGCTGCACGTACTTCTCAGATGTAATGGTTTCACTGGGGTCCAAGAAGCCGTAGTGGATCAGATGAGCAGCAGACCACCAAACAGTGATCAGGACCCTTTGTTTGGTGCGAGTTTGGCTTTGGGAAGTTCTTTGGAGCTTCTTCTCAGTCCAGCCACTGAGCTGGCCATTGCCAGTTGTCGTAAAAAATCAACTTTTTGTTACACATCACAATCCGAGCGAGAAATGGTTAAGGTTCATTGTTGTCACGTAGAATAAGAGAAGACAACACTTCACAATGACGATTTTAAGGGCATCCTTGGTGGCTTAGTGGTTAAGAACCCCCTTATCAAGTAAACAGTGATTTTTTTGAATGCTATTAGCTCACCAGCCTACCGAACTTTTTCACCTTCCCAATTTGCTTCAAATGCCGAACGACTGTGGAATGGTCGACGTTGAATGGTTGAGTTCTTTGACAACTTGTCATGTAGTTTGTAAGAGGATCGGCTTCGGTGATTGCTCTCGGTTGTTGTCAACTTCCAATGGCCAGCCACTGTTCTCCGCATCTTCAAGGTTCTTGTCTCTTTTGCAAAACTTCTTGAACCACCTCTGTACCATGTTAGCAGTTCCTGGGCCAAACACATTGCTGGTGTTGTGAGTTGCCTCTGCTGCTTTATGACCCATTTTGAACTTGAATAAGAGTCACTCGGATCTGCTTTTTGTCTAACATCATTTCCCTAGTCTAAAATAAATATAAAATAACAGCCACTTACGTCTTTAGCAAAAAAAATGTATAAAGCAAGAAATGTGCATTAAAATGATGCATAACATAACCATATTTATTTAAGAATGTATTCCAGTATCAAACAGCTGAGTTCAACAGTGCAAAACCGCAGTTAGTTTTCCACCAACCTAGTGAATGCCCAGCACATCAGGAGCTGAGCAGAATTTCAGTTCTTACTGCTGTTGCTTTTTCATTGGCAGGTGTCAGTCCTGTTTTCTGTTGTCAAAGGCTACTAATAAGCATTGATAGCTTTTTAGCCCTGGTTGTGAAATTGTGTGAAATTTTTGTTTTTTAAGAAATCACAAAGACATTTAAAGACATACCATATTCATGAATTTCAAGATTCAGTGTAGTGAGGATGTCCCATCTCCTCACAGTGATCCATAGATTTAAAACAACTCCAGTCAAAACTCCAGCAGGGTTTTCTAGTTTTAAGATTTATAGGGGAAGGTAAAGGAACTAGAGTAGGCAAAACAGTTCTGAAAAAGATTAAAGTTAGAGGCATCACACTAACCAATTTTATAATGTAGATTTTAAATATAAACTTAAAGTTATGTTAATCAAGAGCCTTGAGTTGGTGGAGATGTAGACAAGTAACTCAATGGAGTAGAGTCCAGAAATAGACCCATGTAAGTATGGCCAGTTAATTTCTGACAGAAGCAAAGATAATTCGGTGGAGAAAGGGTAGTCATTTCCACAAATAGTATTGGATTACTTGGATATCCATTTGTAAAAAAAAAGAAAAATTGACCTACATCTCCCACCTTATATAGAAATTAAGTCACAGTGAATCACAGGTCTAAATGTAGAATGATAATACTTTAAGAAGAAAACAGAAGATCTCTTGACCTGGGACTGGTCATGACATCAAAACTATGAACCATGAAAGAAAAAAATGATTAAATGGGTTTCACCAAAGCTAAAAACTTTTGCTCTACAAAAAACACTAGTAAGTGAATGAAATAGCAGGCTACAGACTGGGGAAAATATTTGCAAATCACATACGTATATATTTTGTACAAAATATATAAAGAACTCTGAAAATTCAGCAGTTAAGAAAACAAACAACTCAATTAAAACACGGCCATGAGACCCAGACATTTCACTAAAGAAGAAATGTGGATATGCAAAAAGATATTCAACATCATTGTTAGCCATTAGGGAGATACAGATTAAAGCTGTGATGAGCTATCAGTACATACTTCTTAGAATGTCTGAATTAAAGAAAAAATACCAGGGAGTGGTGAGAGTGTGGAGCAACTGGAACCCTTGTACATTCCCCGTGGGATGCCCAAGGTACACCACTCTAGAAAACAGTGGATGGTTTCTTATACACAGCAGTCTCCCTCTTAGGTATGTATCCTGAGATACGAAGCGTCACAGTCACACAAAACCTGCCCATGAGTGTTTATTTATAATAGCTGTCTTCATCATTGCCAAACACTAAACAGCCCAGACGCCCTTGACTGGGTAAATCTTCTCCATCCTTATGGTGGAATACTGCTCTACAGTGAAAAGAGGCAAACCACCAAAGCAGGCACCAACTTGAATGTTCCCAAAAGAGGTGTGACTAGAGTAGGCAAAACAGTTGAAAAAGATTAAAGTTAGAGGCATCACACTAACCAATTTTATAATGTAGATTTTAAATATAAACTTAAAGTTATGTTAATCAAGAGCCTTGAGTTGGTGGAGATGTAGACAAGTAACTCAATGGAGTAGAGTCCAGAAATAGACCCATGTAAGTATGGCCAGTTAATTTCTGACAGAAGCAAAGATAATTCGGTGGAGAAAGGGTAGTCATTTCCACAAATAGTATTGGATTACTTGGATATCCATTTGTAAAAAAAAAGAAAAATTGACCTACATCTCCCACCTTATATAGAAATTAAGTCACAGTGAATCACAGGTCTAAATGTAGAATGATAATACTTTAAGAAGAAAACAGAAGATCTCTTGACCTGGGACTGGTCATGACATCAAAACTATGAACCATGAAAGAAAAAAATGATTAAATGGGTTTCACCAAAGCTAAAAACTTTTGCTCTACAAAAAACACTAGTAAGTGAATGAAATAGCAGGCTACAGACTGGGGAAAATATTTGCAAATCACATACGTATATATTTTGTACAAAATATATAAAGAACTCTGAAAATTCAGCAGTTAAGAAAACAAACAACTCAATTAAAACACGGCCATGAGACCCAGACATTTCACTAAAGAAGAAATGTGGATATGCAAAAAGATATTCAACATCATTGTTAGCCATTAGGGAGATACAGATTAAAGCTGTGATGAGCTATCAGTACATACTTCTTAGAATGTCTGAATTAAAGAAAAAATACCAGGGAGTGGTGAGAGTGTGGAGCAACTGGAACCCTTGTACATTCCCCGTGGGATGCCCAAGGTACACCACTCTAGAAAACAGTGGATGGTTTCTTATACACAGCAGTCTCCCTCTTAGGTATGTATCCTGAGATACGAAGCGTCACAGTCACACAAAACCTGCCCATGAGTGTTTATTTATAATAGCTGTCTTCATCATTGCCAAACACTAAACAGCCCAGACGCCCTTGACTGGGTAAATCTTCTCCATCCTTATGGTGGAATACTGCTCTACAGTGAAAAGAGGCAAACCACCAAAGCAGGCACCAACTTGAATGTCAGAGGGTGTGCTGCCGAGTGAGAGAAGCTGTTGTCGGGAGGTTGTGCACTTCAAGACCTGGAAGACAGTGGTGGGGGCCTGGGCCTTGGGGTGGGGGGCGGGGAGTTTTTGTTTAGTGGTATAGAATTTCAGTTTCTATAAGATGAAAAGAGTTACAGGGATGGATGGTCGTGATGCTGCGCAACATTGTGTATATATTTAATGCCTGTAAAATGTACACTTGCAAATGGTTAAGATGGTAAAGTTTATCCTGTAGGTGTTAACCACAGTAGAAAGGGGGAAAGGATATACACCACACTGTTTCATTTATGTGAATTTTGTGTAAATTTCATTTATGTAAATTTCATTTCGGGGCTTCCCAGATGGTGCTAGTGGTAAAGAACCGGCCTACCAACGCAAGAGACAGAAGAGACAAGCGTTCAGTCCCTGGGTCTGAAAGACCCCCTGGGGGAGGGCATGGCATCCCGCTCCAGTATTCTTGCCTGGAGACTCCCATGGACAGAGGAGCCTGGTGGCTAGTCTGTAGGGTTCAAAGAGTCGGACACTGACACGACTTAGGACCCCGTCTCATGTGTGGCATTCTTGAAAAGACTGTACCGGGCTGGGACACGGGTCCTGGTTGCCAGGAGTGCGAGGAGGGCGTGGCTTCAGAGGCGCGGCCCTGAGGGCACCTTGGGGCTGCTGGGCTGTTTTGCGTCTTGAGTGTGGCTCCTCTGTGTCTGATTGTTACTCAAGTCTTTGTAAGTGTTAAGATTCCTAGACCTGCCCACCAGAAAGGCAGTTTTGCTATAGGCTCATTTAAAAATAAAAACAAACTCCCACACCCTGCTAAAGTTGCTCCAGGGTGCAAAGCACAGAACTAAAGCAATGGAATAAATGCAGCCTAGAAGCAATTAAAATGGTTAAAAAAAAAAAAGTCGCTCCTACAGTATGTAAATAAGCAACAGCTTGATAATAGCTGTCTTCATCATTGCCAAACACTAAACAGCCCAGACGCCCTTGACTGGGTAAATCTTCTCCATCCTTATGGTGGAATACTGCTCTACAGTGAAAAGAGGCAAACCACCAAAGCAGGCACCAACTTGAATGTCAGAGGGTGTGCTGCCGAGTGAGAGAAGCTGTTGTCGGGAGGTTGTGCACTTCAAGACCTGGAAGACAGTGGTGGGGGCCTGGGCCTTGGGGTGGGGGGCGGGGAGTTTTTGTTTAGTGGTATAGAATTTCAGTTTCTATAAGATGAAAAGAGTTACAGGGATGGATGGTCGTGATGCTGCGCAACATTGTGTATATATTTAATGCCTGTAAAATGTACACTTGCAAATGGTTAAGATGGTAAAGTTTATCCTGTAGGTGTTAACCACAGTAGAAAGGGGGAAAGGATATACACCACACTGTTTCATTTATGTGAATTTTGTGTAAATTTCATTTATGTAAATTTCATTTCGGGGCTTCCCAGATGGTGCTAGTGGTAAAGAACCGGCCTACCAACGCAAGAGACAGAAGAGACAAGCGTTCAGTCCCTGGGTCTGAAAGACCCCCTGGGGGAGGGCATGGCATCCCGCTCCAGTATTCTTGCCTGGAGACTCCCATGGACAGAGGAGCCTGGTGGCTAGTCTGTAGGGTTCAAAGAGTCGGACACTGACACGACTTAGGACCCCGTCTCATGTGTGGCATTCTTGAAAAGACTGTACCGGGCTGGGACACGGGTCCTGGTTGCCAGGAGTGCGAGGAGGGCGTGGCTTCAGAGGCGCGGCCCTGAGGGCACCTTGGGGCTGCTGGGCTGTTTTGCGTCTTGAGTGTGGCTCCTCTGTGTCTGATTGTTACTCAAGTCTTTGTAAGTGTTAAGATTCCTAGACCTGCCCACCAGAAAGGCAGTTTTGCTATAGGCTCATTTAAAAATAAAAACAAACTCCCACACCCTGCTAAAGTTGCTCCAGGGTGCAAAGCACAGAACTAAAGCAATGGAATAAATGCAGCCTAGAAGCAATTAAAATGGTTAAAAAAAAAAAAAAAAAGTCGCTCCTACAGTATGTAAATAAGCAACAGAGGAAATGTGCCACAAAAGCTAACCACAGAATTTTTACATATCTGATTGCAGAAGACTGTTGAAGTGGTTTTCACATCCTTTTTTGAAGACTGCTGACTTAATAAGAAGTTGTGCACAGTATCCGTGCTTGTTTAATTTTCAGTAAAACTTTCTGTTCAGATTTTCCTCTCCTTGAGTGGCACTTGGGTTTGCCCAGTTGTTTTTTGGCTCCAGTGCAGCATGGTGGGCACAGGAACGCCTCTGTGAGCTAGATAGAGTTCCCTGGTGGGGCCAGATGTAGGGGAGGCTTTTCAGTGAGAGACAGCGGATCACACCTGGGCCTTGGGTCAAGGTCACTTCAGGGACTTGGAGAATGCAGGTGTTCAGAGTATCCCCAGAGATTTAGGAGATTCAGAGTCTGTCTGAGCTGGCACCTGGACAGCTGTGTGAACATGTTTGTGTTTAAAGCTCCATCATGGTTATACTGAGCAGCCTGCTTTAAGCTCCATGGGGTAGAATGGGAGTCCAGACACAGGCAGGGGGTGTGGGGAGAGATGTAGGGGGTGAGATGTAGCAGGGATACACAAAGAGGGCTGGCAACCAGGCCTGGGGTCGGGCCTTCCTGAAGGAAGACTTCGTGGAGGTGGTGACTCCCTAGCCAGAGTCCCGAAGGACATGGAGAATTTATTAGACAAGGAGGCTCTTCCACGCAGAGAGTGGGATGTGGACAGGGGACTGCAAGCATTTGGTACTTGTGGAGAGGCATGTGGTAGGGGGGCAGTTGGGACAGGACACCATGGTGAAGCCAGAACCAGGGGTGGTGACCAGGAAGAGTGACAGGGGCTGCGCTTCTATGTCGGTGTCTCAAGGTGTGGCTCTGGGTCGCTTGAGTCAGTCCCTGGGAAGACCTGGCTCCACGGCAGACGTCCCAAATCCCACCAGGATCAGACGCTCTGCGGGAGGGACCTGGAAATCTGCCGTTTTAACCCATGCCCCACAGATTGCGGTGAGAGGTGGGGGCCACCAAGGAGCTTGGCCCGAGGCACCCGCTTCATCCGTGTGTGTGGCCCTCGTCCTCCTTCCGCAGTGGAGCGCGTCCTGGAGACCACTGCAGAGCCTTGCGTTTGGGGACTCCTGTGTAAGGTCTGGTCCCGAGGCCCCTCCCCCCGTCTCCTATCTCCCGAGGTCAAGAAAGACCTTGACTAGAACGCCAGATTAAACAAGGCCAATGATGAACAGCCACAACACCCAATGGGGGACCACCCTGCCCCCGCCAAAAGTTCTCACTGGACAAAGGAAAGATCAAACTGCCCAATTTGCGAACGCCCCGACACCTGGCCTCAACCAATCAGGCCGACGGTGCCCCAACCTAGCCATCTTTGGCCAGGGGCTCTGCTGACCACGTCACCTTACCTATAAAGGGGGCCCTCCCAACCATTGTGCGCTCTTTCCCTCACTCCCTCTCCCCTTTCCTGCCCGTAAGGGACGCCCGAGAGCGCCCGTCCAATACAGCCTGCTCTGCCTCACCAATTCCGATCCTCCTCTCTCATTTTAAAATACTCAGCAGGGACCAACCTTACATCCAGCCGTTTTCAGGTTTCTTGGGGACGTTTGTGGATTCGTCAGAAACCATGCAAACCCTTGGGCAGGTGTTTGTTCGTGCACGCATCATTGTTTTCCAGGAGGAAGTGGAACCTTCTGGGTGGTGCTATGTGCCTGCTAGGTTTTTGCTGGGGAAGAGAAGAGGAGATGGGGTCTGCCCTGAGCGAGAAGGTGATGCGTCTCGGTGTCCCCGTGTCCTTCCCAGGAGCAGCAGCCGAGCTGGACGGACGACCTGCCCCTCTGCCACCTGTCGGGGGTCGGGTCGGCCTCCAACCGCACCTACTCCGCCGACGGCAAGGGCGCCGAGAGCCACCCGCCCGAGGACGGCTGGCTCAAGTTCAGGTGAGATGCCCCTGCTGTTCTCCTGGGCAGCAGAAGTAGGTGTGCAAGGAAAGCAGCGTGGCATCGGCCGTGCGGGGGGCTTTCCAGGGAGACGTGACCCCAGGAGGGGGTCTGCTGCTGTCACTTCCACTTCAAGACCTCAGATCAGCCGAAGGCCTGCTCCGGGGCCGGGCGCAGCCCAGAGGGTCGTGGCCAGAGTGAAACAATGGTCAGCTTGGGGACCCAGGTGGTCCCCTGGAGCCGTCGCCGCTATGTCCGTCTCCCCACGTCCCCCTCCTCCCCTCGCTCTGGAGCTGGCGGTGCTCTTTTGCGAGCCCCAGACTCAGGCCCCTCCTGCCCTGTCTCTGTCAGGAGTGAGAACAGCTGCTTCCTGTACGGGGTCTTCAACGGCTACGAGGGCAGCCGGGTGACCAGCTTCGCGGCCCAGCGGCTGTCGGCGGAGCTTCTGCTGGGCCAGCTCAGCGCCGAGCACACCGAGGCCGACGTGCGGCGAGTGCTGCTGCAGGTACCCGGCCTGGGTGGGCCGGCCGCGACCAGGGCCCCTGGAGTCAGCCCGGGGGTGGTGTGAAGACCCCGCCGGCTCCTTGTCTCTGCAGAGGAAGCTCTCTGGGAGCCTCTCCCAGGTGCAGGGCTGGGGAGCCTGCGTCGGTCCAGAGGAGATCCTCCTGGGAAAGGGGGACTGTGGGCGTCCCCGGGGACCCAGGGGTGTGGCGGGAGTTGCTGAGCCCTGGTAGAGTCAGGTGTTGGGGGTGACCTTTCCCCTCGGCGAGGCTCAGGCGCTCCGCCTTTAGGGACCGCGGCTCCCAGCGCTGCCGTTCCCTGCTGGTTGGCTGGGGTCCTTGGCCAGCGCCGTCTCTCGGCTTGCTGCTGTTCTGAAGCTTCTCCTCCTAGCATCTCCTTTTGGAAGCAAGTCCAGAAGCAGTAGTTGTAGAAGAGAAGGGTGGTTTCCTGTTCCTCGAGAACAGCGTTCCCAGCCGTTTTCCTGCCTTGGCACCCAAGGACCTCATCACTCGGGGCCAGGGTGTCTCCGCCGCTGCCCATGGGGAAGGTGGCAGTACGGTCCGTCATGAGGAGCCCTCAGGCAGTGGGCTGAGCCAGGGCTGGGTGCTCAGGGCGATTCTCCCAGGTGCCCGCAGGGCAACACTTCCTCTGTGTCATCAGCGAGGGGCTGAGTCTGCCCGGCTGGCAGGGGCAGAGCTCGCGTTCACCCCCAGGCGGCCTAACTCAGCCCGCGCTCTCAGCCTCTGCCGCCTCCCGCCCTCTGGTCGCTCAGCAGTGCCACCTGGAAGGCACCAGCCCCACGGGGCCGTCTTTGGCAGACCTCGCTTCGCAGGAGCAGTGGTGCCTGGCAGTGCCCTGTGTGGAGCCCCATCACGTGGTGACCTGTGGTTAACACGGCTTGTTCCTACTAACGGGGCGTTTCAGCCTCAGAGGACGGTGGCGTTTGAACTGGCCTCTGCCTGCTTGTCCCCTGCCTCCAGGCCTTCGATGTGGTGGAGAGGAGCTTCCTGGAGTCCATCGATGATGCGCTGGCTGAGAAGGCGAGCCTCCAGTCCCAGCTGCCCGAGGTAGCGTCCCCAGCCTGTGCCCCAGGAGGAGCAGGTCAAGCCGCGCCTGTGCTCAGAGCAGAGGCTCCTCTGCCTTGTCCCTCCCAGGCCATCAACACAGCTGGGCCAGGGCAGCAAGTGTTAGGGGACAGCTCCAGAGGGGATGTGAGTGGCGTGGGGGTCTGCCCTCTGAGGGCCCTCCTTGGCCAGCGATGAGCAGCCGTTCCCCGAGTCCCTGCTTAGGGTGGCCAAGGGTGTGAGGGAAGCCCCTGCCGGGTCAGTCCTTGGCCCGCATCAGTCCAGGCGGCGTCACCTACCCGCGCAGGTCATGCCCAGGCGTCTTCAGGGCCGCGGGGACAGGTGAGGTCATGCCTGGTTTTCCTGAGAGAATCCTGCCCTGGGGCTGCAGCCAGCTGCCCCCCTGGCTGGGCCTCAGACGCTCGCTGTTCAAGAGGGCAGCTGGGTGAGGTGGTCTCCCGGACCCTGGACAGCTCTGACCGCCTCCCCCATAATGGCATCTAGGGTGTCCCTCAGCACCAGCTGCCTCCTCAGTATCAGAAGATCCTCGAGAGACTGAAAGCCTTGGAGAAGGAGGTCTCGGGAGGGGCCATGGCCGTCGTGGCGGTCCTTCTCAACAACAGGCTCTATGTGGCCAATGTCGGTGAGCACCTGCCTGTCCAGGGCGGGAGGGCGGGGGCGAAGATCGTCTCAGGATCCAAGTGTCCTTGGGGCAGCGTGCTCCCCAGACACAGAAGACCTCCAGCTTGAGTGCCTGAGGCCGCTGGGTGTTTCCCGCCACTCCACACGACCTCCCGGTCCCACCCCAGAGGGATTGAAGTACCCGCTGGGAGGCGGGCTTCCCGGCTCCGGTCCCCACTCTGCCCCTGGCTGGTCTGTGGCTTGGGGAGTGTCCCTTCTCTGCACTGCCTCAGGGGCTGCTGCTTCTGGGAGAGGTTGCCTGGCTGTGGAAGGCCCCCCGGCGTCCTGTGAGCGTGGCAAGATGGGCTGGGTGGGGGCTGGAGGGTGGGGGGTCCCAGGACATCCGGATTTACAGGCTGAGAAGGGCTGCGTGGGAGCCTGAGAAGGCGGTGCTGCCTGAGCACAGGCTGCGGGGGTCTGGAGAGGCCCCACCAACACGGTCCCTCTTCTCTTCCTCCTTCCCTTAGGACTTTATTATGGAAGAAGCTCAAAAGTGTAAACAGAGTGAATAGCATTTAATGAACTTACATGTGCCCAGCCCGAGCCCCAATATTCTTCCCCCAGCCAGTCTTATTCCATCCACAGCCCTCTGTCCCCGCCTTGTTGTGCAGCAAACCCAGGCACTGTGTCGTGTAATCGGTAAATATTGCGGTGCGCCTCCTTAGAGAAAAGGTCTCTTATTAAATTTATGATCATAGTCACCCTTGGGTTGACACTGGGGAAGTTTAAACTAATTCCTTAAAATCAGCTCTCACTGGCTGGTGACTCCCCCTGGGGCTGCAGCCAGCTGCCCTGGCTGGGCCTCAGACGCTCGCTGTTCAAGAGGGCAGCTGGGTGAGGTGGTCTCCCGGACCCTGGACAGCTCTGACCGCCTCCCCCATAATGGCATCTAGGGTGTCCCTCAGCACCAGCTGCCTCCTCAGTATCAGAAGATCCTCGAGAGACTGAAAGCCTTGGAGAAGGAGGTCTCGGGAGGGGCCATGGCCGTCGTGGCGGTCCTTCTCAACAACAGGCTCTATGTGGCCAATGTCGGTGAGCACCTGCCTGTCCAGGGCGGGAGGGCGGGGGCGAAGATCGTCTCAGGATCCAAGTGTCCTTGGGGCAGCGTGCTCCCCAGACACAGAAGACCTCCAGCTTGAGTGCCTGAGGCCGCTGGGTGTTTCCCGCCACTCCACACGACCTCCCGGTCCCACCCCAGAGGGATTGAAGTACCCGCTGGGAGGCGGGCTTCCCGGCTCCGGTCCCCACTCTGCCCCTGGCTGGTCTGTGGCTTGGGGAGTGTCCCTTCTCTGCACTGCCTCAGGGGCTGCTGCTTCTGGGAGAGGTTGCCTGGCTGTGGAAGGCCCCCCGGCGTCCTGTGAGCGTGGCAAGATGGGCTGGGTGGGGGCTGGAGGGTGGGGGGTCCCAGGACATCCGGATTTACAGGCTGAGAAGGGCTGCGTGGGAGCCTGAGAAGGCGGTGCTGCCTGAGCACAGGCTGCGGGGGTCTGGAGAGGCCCCACCAACACGGTCCCTCTTCTCTTCCTCCTTCCCTTAGGACTTTATTATGGAAGAAGCTCAAAAGTGTAAACAGAGTGAATAGCATTTAATGAACTTACATGTGCCCAGCCCGAGCCCCAATATTCTTCCCCCAGCCAGTCTTATTCCATCCACAGCCCTCTGTCCCCGCCTTGTTGTGCAGCAAACCCAGGCACTGTGTCGTGTAATCGGTAAATATTGCGGTGCGCCTCCTTAGAGAAAAGGTCTCTTATTAAATTTATGATCATAGTCACCCTTGGGTTGACACTGGGGAAGTTTAAACTAATTCCTTAAAATCATCAGCTCTCACTGGCTGGTGACTCGCTCCAGTGGTCTGAGCCTATTTTCTTTGCTCTTTTTTTTTTTTCTCTTTTTTTGGCCACTTCCATTGGTCTTTCATTTATCTGTTTTCATCCATCTTTATTCTTTGGCCCGTGTGGGCCTCCCATCGCAGTGGCCTCTTGTCGCAGAGCACTGGCTCTGGGCGCATGCGCTCCAGAGCTCTGGCTCGGTAGTTGGACACTTTGGTCCAGCCACTCCACGGCATGTGGGATCATTCCAGGCCAGGGATCGAACCGGTGCCCCATGCACTGCAAGGCGGTGTCCTTACCCACTGGACCACCAGGGAAGCCCTTCTTTGCTCTTTTGAAGGAGTTCCAGGTGTGAGACTCCTGTCTTTTCTCTTTCTTTTTCCTCCACATGTCATGTTCTTCACTGAACTCTCAACCTTTGCTCAGCTGCTCAAATTCTGCTGCAGGTACGAACCGGGCACTTCTATGCAAATCCACGGTGGATGGTCTGCAGGTGACACAGCTGAATGTGGACCACACCACGGAGAACGAGGATGAGCTTTTCCGGCTCTCACAGCTGGGTGAGACGGGAGGCAGGGCGGGGTGAGGGCTCTGGGCGTGGGGGTCAACCCCGGAGGCGCCTCCTGACCTTCTGGGGGCTGTGCAGAAGGAGGCATAAAGTGGACAGGCGGTGACCTAGGGCTCCTGCCTGGGCTGGAATCCCAGCTCTGCCACTTACTAGTTGGTGGTTTTGAAACGTCCTCAAGCTTTCTGTACCTCAGTTTCCCTCTGTGTAATGAGGATGATGGTAACACTCAGGGTGCTGAGGTCTGAAAGAATTACTGCGTGTGGAATGCTTCCAGGAGTCCCCGGTGCTTGTTGTTAGCTGGTGGAGCCGGAGAGGCCGAAGAAGCCCTGGAGTCCCAGCCCCGAGCGTGGCCCACTCTCCCGTCCCTGTGAGCTCCACTCAGCTCAGCGGGAGCCGGGCCGGGCGGTCCTGCGTCTGCTCTCCTTCGGGAGAGGGACTCTGAGCCAGGGGTGTCCCGAGAGCGTGGGGACTGAGGACACTGGGGGACTCTGGGTCAGCTGCCTGCCAGGGTGCCCTGCCGTGTCCTCACTTCCTGTTCAGCGGGTCCCCGTTGCCTTGTTTTTGTGGACATGTCTGCGTTGTCTTCTTTTGGTTCTTTTTTGTTTTCAAAGTTGTATTTATTTATTTTGGCCATGCTGGATCTCTGTTGCTGCGCGCGGGCTTTCTCTGGCTGTGGGGAGCCGAGGCTCGTCTCTAGGGGTGGCACGCGGGCCTCCCACTGCAGTGGCGTCTCCTCTTGCGGCGCACGGGCTCAGGGGCGTGTGGGCTCAGTAGCTGTGGCTCGTGGACTTAGTTGCTCTGGAGCAGGGGGTATCTTGCCAGACCACGGGTTGAACGCTTGTCCCCTGCATTGGCAGGTGGGTTCTTAACCACTGGGCCACCAGGGAAGCCCCTGGGTTCTTTATGAACAAAGCCTGAGGTGGTTGTGTTTTTCTCCCTCTGATAGGTTTGGATGCAGGAAAGATCAAGCAAGTGGGGGTCATCTGTGGGCAGGAAAGCACCAGGCGCATCGGCGACTACAAGGTCAAGTATGGCTACACCGACATCGACTTACTCAGGTAAGCGGCCAGCCCCGCTGCCCCTCGCTTGTTCAGAAGACCAGAGCCTGGGGGCAGGTAAAGCTTGTAGGCTCCAGGGGCAAGAGGTGCAGTTGAGGTGCTGCACAGACCAAGCAGATTCTCTCGTCCTCCCAGAGAGGCAGGTGCGGCAGGCCCTGGGCCCAGCAGGCCAGGAGCTGGGGCCCCATAGACCAGGCTGGCAAGGGGCCAGTTAGCAAGCTGGGCCAAGGCCACAGGCAGCAGCCGGCGCCATGGGGCCTGGCCGGAGAGGCCAGATGCTGGCACGAGCTGCCTGATGTAGACAGATACAGACCAAGGCTGGTGGCCAGTGCTGTCGTGGCGGAGGCCAGGCGAGGGCACCAGTGTCTGGTCGCTGCTGAGTGCCGCCCGGAACTCATAGCAGACGGGAGATGATGACCATTGTGAGCCTTCCCCCAGGCCTGGGCCCAGGTCTTCACATCCGTCCTCTCATTCAGGCCTCGCTCAGGCCCTGTGGCGTGGTGCTGTTACTGCCCGGGGACTGAGGACACTGGGGGACTCTGGGTCAGCTGCCTGCCAGGGTGCCCTGCCGTGTCCTCACTTCCTGTTCAGCGGGTCCCCGTTGCCTTGTTTTTGTGGACATGTCTGCGTTGTCTTCTTTTGGTTCTTTTTTGTTTTCAAAGTTGTATTTATTTATTTTGGCCATGCTGGATCTCTGTTGCTGCGCGCGGGCTTTCTCTGGCTGTGGGGAGCCGAGGCTCGTCTCTAGGGGTGGCACGCGGGCCTCCCACTGCAGTGGCGCTCCTCTTGCGGCGCACGGGCTCAGGGGCGTGTGGGCTCAGTAGCTGTGGCTCGTGGACTTAGTTGCTCTGGAGCAGGGGGTATCTTGCCAGACCACGGGTTGAACGCTTGTCCCCTGCATTGGCAGGTGGGTTCTTAACCACTGGGCCACCAGGGAAGCCCCTGGGTTCTTTATGAACAAAGCCTGAGGTGGTTGTGTTTTTCTCCCTCTGATAGGTTTGGATGCAGGAAAGATCAAGCAAGTGGGGGTCATCTGTGGGCAGGAAAGCACCAGGCGCATCGGCGACTACAAGGTCAAGTATGGCTACACCGACATCGACTTACTCAGGTAAGCGGCCAGCCCCGCTGCCCCTCGCTTGTTCAGAAGACCAGAGCCTGGGGGCAGGTAAAGCTTGTAGGCTCCAGGGGCAAGAGGTGCAGTTGAGGTGCTGCACAGACCAAGCAGATTCTCTCGTCCTCCCAGAGAGGCAGGTGCGGGCAGGCCCTGGGCCCAGCAGGCCAGGAGCTGGGGCCCCATAGACCAGGCTGGCAAGGGGGCCAGTTAGCAAGCTGGGCCAAGGCCACAGGCAGCAGCCGGCGCCATGGGGCCTGGCCGGAGAGGCCAGCGTTGGCACGAGCTGCCTGATGTAGACAGATACAGACCGAAGGCTGGTGGCCAGTGCTGTCGTGGCGGAGGCCAGGGCGAGGGCACCAGTGTCTGGTCGCTGCTGAGTGCCGCCCGGAACTCATAGCAGACGGGAGATGATGACCATTGTGAGCCTTCCCCCAGGCCTGGGCCCAGGTCTTCACATCCGTCCTCTCATTCAGGCCTCGCTCAGGCCCTGTGGCGTGGTGCTGTTACTGCCCAGGGGTATTTCATTTGAGGAATCCGGCTCGTGCCTGGGCACGGGTAGCCTGCCTGGTCTCAGGGCTAACGGGGCTGAGGCGAGACTTGAACCCAGGGAGCCTGGATTCAGAGCTCGTGTCCAGACCCACGACAACCCTGTGAGAACACTGATTGTGTGTGAGAGAGAGAGGTGTCCATCTTGTGTCTTGAAACGCATGTGTTCCAACTCCTTACCCTCACAGGGTTTAACTGATTGAGATTGGAACCTTTTGTCGCTAAGTCAGGGGGTTGTATTTGCTTTATGGGAAGGTACGTTGTGTTGTAAACTGATTCAGGCAGTGCCTGGGTGCGGCGTGTGAAGCGGATCTTCCTCCCCTCCAGGCCCGGGCTCCCCCATCCAGGCCCGGACGTCCCCCCAGGCCCAGGCTCCTTCCTTGGAAGCTGCTGGTTTCTGAGTTTCTGGGCTCATACACATACATGTATGTGTGTGTGTCTGTGTGTGTTTAGTGGGTGCAGGGAGGGGGCGGGTCTCTTTTTCAGAACACCCGCAAATACGCGCCTTCCGTGCCGTGCCCCTCCCTTCTTTCAGTGTAGGTGCGCGCCTCCATTCCCGCCCACGTACAGTCTGGGCTGGCCATGCTCTGGGAGCCGCTGCTAGGATTGCAGTGCGTAGCCATCAGCTCTCACCTAGCCTGCCCTGCTGATGGACCGTCAGGGTATTTCCAGACTCGCTCTTTCAAATCCTGCTGCCAGGAACGTCCCCTCATCCTCGAAGCTTCCTGACACTGACCAGCTCTGATGGGCCATCAGTTCACGGTCCCCTGCGGCTGGAGTGGATAGGACCATGGGTCAGCGTGGGGGAGCCCTAGAGGAGTGGGGAGTAGGCTTTTGAAAGAGAACCTAAGGCTTCCCTGATGGTCCAGCGGGTAAAGAGTTCTCCTTGCAGTGCAAGGGGCGCCAGTTTGATCCCTGACCCGGGAAGATCCCACTCCGCGGCTGGACCAGGTACAAGCCAGTGCTCTGGAGCACATGTGCCCAGAGCCGGTGCTCTGCAATAAGGGAGGCCACTGCAATGGGGGGCCCACCCAGGCCAAGGAATAAAGATGGATGAAAAATAAATAAATAATTCCAAAAATTAAAAAAAATGAGAGACAACCTGTCCCTCTTGCTCTCCACGCCCACCACCCCCATCCCCAGGCTCTATGGACAGGAGAGGTGGAGTGTCAGAGGTCGAAATTGAGCCTCAGACCTTGACTGTTCTGACCCCAGCTGCCCACTGGCTTTCCTGGCCCTCTGAGCTTTATTTTAGCAGCTTCCCTCAAAAGACAGGTCTGTCTTCCTGGTTTCTCTCTTTCCTCTTGTCAGAGGTGTGCTTTATTTTACATCCTGGGTATAGATGCTTCTCACCAGAATAGATGTCCCCATTCTCATCGCACAGTGCTGCCAAGTCCAAGCCGATCATCGCGGAGCCCGAGATCCACGGTGCCCAGCTCCTGGACGGGGTGACAGGCTTCCTGGTGCTGATGTCCGAGGGGCTGTACAAGGCCCTGGAGGCGGCCCACGGGCCTGGGCAGGCCAACCAGGTGAGCTGGGCCTGGGCAGAGCAAGGCTGACCAGCTTGCAGCGGGGCACGCTCCCCAAGGGACCCAGCCAGTTCTCCTGCTCAGCACCCGGTGCTCAGGGACCCAGAGCTCTGATGCTTAAATACCTTTGCCAGACATCTTCTCTGAGTTCACAGCTGGGAGAAGAAAAGGCCCAGAGTTCCAAGACTACTCATCCCATCCACAGGCTCTGGTCTTCCGGGCTTGAGGCAGTGGCAGTCCCCAGGGCCCTGAGCAGAGCCTAAGGGAAGAGCATGAGGAAAGTGACTTCAGCAGGGACGTGGGGCTCTGGAGACTATCCCAGAAGGGCCTGGCCCTCGGGGGGCAGCCCAACAGGGGCGCAGCCGGGTACGCAGAGCACCGCCACGGACTCGCAAGGCCTGCCCGGGTCCCAGCCCACTGCCTCCTTCACTTCCCTCTTCGTGCTGCGGGCGATGGATCATTTGTTCCTCATTTCTAAGACAGGGATGGTGACCTCTTAGGGGGGGGCCCCAAAAGGGGGGGGGGTGCTCTGGGAGCACATGTGCCCAGAGCCGGTGCTCTGCAATAAGGGAGGCCACTGCAATGGGGGGCCCACCCAGGCCAAGGAATAAAGATGGATGAAAAATAAATAAATAATTCCAAAAATTAAAAAAAATGAGAGACAACCTGTCCCTCTTGCTCTCCACGCCCACCACCCCCATCCCCAGGCTCTATGGACAGGAGAGGTGGAGTGTCAGAGGTCGAAATTGAGCCTCAGACCTTGACTGTTCTGACCCCAGCTGCCCACTGGCTTTCCTGGCCCTCTGAGCTTTATTTTAGCAGCTTCCCTCAAAAGACAGGTCTGTCTTCCTGGTTTCTCTCTTTCCTCTTGTCAGAGGTGTGCTTTATTTTACATCCTGGGTATAGATGCTTCTCACCAGAATAGATGTCCCCATTCTCATCGCACAGTGCTGCCAAGTCCAAGCCGATCATCGCGGAGCCCGAGATCCACGGTGCCCAGCTCCTGGACGGGGTGACAGGCTTCCTGGTGCTGATGTCCGAGGGGCTGTACAAGGCCCTGGAGGCGGCCCACGGGCCTGGGCAGGCCAACCAGGTGAGCTGGGCCTGGGCAGAGCAAGGCTGACCAGCTTGCAGCGGGGCACGCTCCCCAAGGGACCCAGCCAGTTCTCCTGCTCAGCACCCGGTGCTCAGGGACCCAGAGCTCTGATGCTTAAATACCTTTGCCAGACATCTTCTCTGAGTTCACAGCTGGGAGAAGAAAAGGCCCAGAGTTCCAAGACTACTCATCCCATCCACAGGCTCTGGTCTTCCGGGCTTGAGGCAGTGGCAGTCCCCAGGGCCCTGAGCAGAGCCTAAGGGAAGAGCATGAGGAAAGTGACTTCAGCAGGGACGTGGGGCTCTGGAGACTATCCCAGAAGGGCCTGGCCCTCGGGGGGCAGCCCAACAGGGGCGCAGCCGGGTACGCAGAGCACCGGCCACGGACTCGTGCGGCCTGCCCGGGTCCCAGCCCACTGCCTCCTTCACTTCCCTCTTCGTGCTGCGGGCGATGGATCATTTGTTCCTCATTTCTAAGACAGGGATGGTGACCTCTTACCTTTGTGGGACTGCGGCGAGGGCCGGGCCTGGAAGACAGGTTCTCAGCCAGTGGGAGGTGCTGCGTTTCCCTGCAGCTCGGAGTATGTATGTCAGGTGGTGGCCACTGGAGACTCGAGGCGGTCCCTTGAGGGCTGATCTTGACAGGAGCCTCCCTGGACCTGACCTTGGCTGGCTGGGTCAGCCAGTGAGGTGCAGCTTGAGCTTCTTCCATCTGTGGTTCTAGTAGGAAGGTGCCCTTTTCTGCTCTGTCCTCTTGGAAATAAGGAGGTAAGTCTTCGATACCTGTCTCCTCCCATCTGTTCAGGGGTTTTCACTTGTTCTCTCGCGTTCCTTCCAGTAGCCTGAGAACAGAGCAGGAGCAGGGGCTCACTGCCCTGTCAGGCTGGGGAACCTGGGGCCACAAGTTCAGGTCTTGCCTGAGGTAACATAGCGGGTCAGTGATGGGGCCAACCCCATGCCCACCACCCCCTGCCCCAGGCCAGACCCAGGTCATTTCCTGTTACCTGCCCCTGCCGCCGCCTTCTTTTTTTAATTGAAAGATAATAACTCTACAGAGTTTTGTTGTTTACTGTCAGACATCAGCATGAATCAGCCATAGGTACACGTATGTTCCCTCTTCCTTCTTCTTATCTCTGGGAGACTGCAGCCAGCAGTGTGATTTTTGTTTGTTTGTTTGTTTCTTTGGTCTTAATAATAACATTATGTAGTGTCTTCTACTGGCTTTAGAATACACTGAAGAGTGGACTTCTCTGAGGATAGGGACCCTGTCTTCATCCTATAGCCTCAGATTCTGACAAATTTGGCATATTATCTCCTACAGTAAGTTTGTTCCAGGCAAGAAAGCGTAATAATAATATTTTTCAATAATGACAGCTTGTACTGGGCTTTTTAGTAGTCTCCAAAGTGCCCTCATACCGTTTTATCCTCATATGATGCAGGCAGGTGGATGTTAATCCCCCCTTTTTTTGATCTGGAAGCCAAAAATCAGAGAAATTCTGTAGATCACATCTTTTTCTAATGAGAAAGTTCCAGAAGTATCCTGAATACCTTGAGAAACTCAGGTTGCCGGCTTGGCTGGTGACCCTCAGGGGCCCAATTAGACTGCAGCTGGGGCCTGCAGCCCCTGGGCCCTGATTTCTCACCAGGTTGGTGCCGTCCCCCTTCAGGAGATCGCCGCCATGATTGACACGGAGTTCGCCAAGCAGACTTCGCTCGATGCGGTGGCCCAGGCCGTGGTGGACCGGGTGAAGCGGATCCACAGTGATACCTTCGCCAGTGGTGGGGAGCGAGCCAAGTTCTGTCTGAGGCACGAGGACATGACCCTGCTGGTGCGGAACTTTGGCTACCCCCTGGGCGAGCTGAGCCAGCCCACAGCCGCCCCGGCGCCGGGTAGGTCTGGGGTCGGGCACAGCAGCTGGGGCCCTGGGCCTCGCTGCCTCGGGTGGAGTGGAGCCGGGAGACCTGGCTTTGAGAACTTCTAGGTTGAGCTCTGACTTCAGAGCCCTGTGAGTTGCGCTTGTTTCTCTTTTTGTCTGTGAAACGAGGTCAGTACCACATCTGCCCTGGCCCCTTCCAGAAGGACTGAGCCACGGGAAGCACGTTGCAGCGCCACGGCCACATGTCTGGGACCATGGAGCCGCTGGGCCTGCTGTGCCCCTGGCACCTCACCCACAGACTTCCTTTCATCCTTGTTAACAGCCCTTTTACAGGAGGAAACAGGCCCTAGAAGGAAGGGTCCTGGGCACGGCTGGGCGTGTCGGAGGTGATTTGATTTGATCTGGTTCTGAATCCAGCTCCCCGGGAAGAGGGGCAGTTGCCTTCTGTCCTCCCTGCCCGTGCTGCCTGGTGTCAAGGGCATCAGGTCTTGAGGCTGTTTCTTTCTTCAGACAAGTGAGCCCCAGCCCTGAGGCATCCACAGAGGAATCCGTCCTCCCGCGGCCGCCGGGGTTACTGCAGTTTCTCTAGCTTGTTATTGCAGCCGTGTTTTCGTTGGGCCGTCCTCCGCCAGGAGCATTCTTCGCCCTCGGGTTAAAGCGTCGTGGGAAGCCAGGCAGTAACCCTTTCACGGAGGCAGCGCCGCCCTGGCTTCTCCTCCTGCCTGAGCACCGGTGGTGTTTGACTGCCCGGAGGAGCCCCCTGCCCGGCCAGGCCTCTATCTCTGCCAGAAAGCTCCTTGGCCGTCCCAAGGGGCAGAGGACCGAGGTGGGGGCGCCAGGCTGGGCCACCCCCTGACGCCTCAGCCCCCGGAGCTGTCCTGTGCCTGCCACCCCAGGGTCCCCCGCCAGCCTCGCCCCGTGGCCCA
This sequence comes from Tragulus kanchil, assembly GCA_022376925.1. Classification (NCBI taxonomy): domain Eukaryota; kingdom Metazoa; phylum Chordata; class Mammalia; order Artiodactyla; family Tragulidae; genus Tragulus; species Tragulus kanchil. The sequence goes on along the minus strand of JAIOJX010000004.1, from coordinate 178,822,866 downwards.
CCGCTCTCCTCCTCCCACAGCCGCTGGAGGACGCGTGTACCCTGTATCCGTGCCTTACTCGAGCGCACAGAGCACCAGCAAGACCAGCGTGACCCTGTCCCTCGTCATGCCCTCCCAGGGCCAGCTGGTCAACGGGGCCCACAGCGCTTCCACCCTGGACGAAGCCACTCCCACCCTCACCAAGTAAGGCCCCCCTCCTTCCCTTCAGCCGTTTCAGGCCTGCGTCCTGGAGACAGCCCTTGGTCCCCGGATTGTGTGGCCACAGGCCGCGGCTCGTGGCTGAGTAATCTTAGATTTGATGCACCGGGGTCTTATTCCTCTCAACACCCCCAGCTCCATCCCTGTGGAGCCTGCCGGATGCCGAGGCAGGCCTGGTTCCAGCAGTGTCCTGGAGCTGGGCAGGAGGGGGTGGAGACGGGCAGCTCACGCTGACAGCCAGCCGCTCGCTGCTTCCTGCAGGTGCGGCGGATCTGTTTTCGTTTAGCGCATGTTCTGTTGTTCTGGTCTCCTGCCTCAGAATGTGTGATTTGGGAGGCCACCCCGTGGTCCCCGTGCTGGTGGACACGGTTTGACCCTAGCTGGCCTGTGGGAGTCGGGGCGCTCTGACTGAAGTGTCCAGTGTTAGAGCGTTGAAGTGCGTCCCCTAGGTCCAGGCTTGGGGAGGGTTGGAGGCCGCAGGGGTCTTGGGGTGCAGGGCTGGGGCAGGCCCTGCCTCACTCCCCAGGGCAGACCTGCCTGACAGGTCCCCACCCTCCACTCCCCAGGAATCCACCCCCCACCCACCCCACCAGGGGGTAGGATCCGGTTTCCACATTCCAGCCAGGCACAGAATAATAGAGATGCCACACCCGGCCCACTCAGCACCGGCCCACTCAGCACCAGCGCCAGCAGCGCCCCCAGGAAGGTTCCCTCTGCCTCTCTGGGGCCTTTCCTTCTCCCTGTGCCCATCCCCGCTCTCCACTGTGAAGTGGGCTCGAGGGACCTGTCAGGCAGCTGAGGGATGGGCATCCTGAGGTTGTGCCAGTGGCCTCCCCCCACCCCCAGCCCCGCGGAGGAGCCACCAGCTGTGTCCACAAAGGCTGGGTGTGACATCAGCCGTCCCAGACCCAGCAGGAGGACCAGCCCTTCTCCTGTGCCTCCAGCTCCCCGGGTCCCTGCGCGGCCTCTTCACTCCATCCATCGGAGCTTAGTTGGGCCCCCAGGGCTGGCCCCGTGCTGAGCGCGAGCCTGGGTGGGGAGTCTGCAGGACAGGCCTCTGAGGATGGGCGCCGGGCCCCCTCAACAGTGAGAAGATCGAGGAGGCAGGAGAGAGGAGGTTTTCTGGGTCCCACCCCTCACCAAGTAAGGCCCCTCCTTCCCTTCAGCCGTTTCAGGCCTGCGCCTGGAGACAGCCCTTGGTCCCCGGATTGTGTGGCCACAGGCCGCGGCTCGTGGCTGAGTAATCTTAGATTTGATGCACCGGGGTCTTATTCCTCTCAACACCCCCAGCTCCATCCCTGTGGAGCCTGCCGGATGCCGAGGCAGGCCTGGTTCCAGCAGTGTCCTGGAGCTGGGCAGGAGGGGGTGGAGACGGGCAGCTCACGCTGACAGCCAGCCGCTCGCTGCTTCCTGCAGGTGCGGCGGATCTGTTTTCGTTTAGCGCATGTTCTGTTGTTCTGGTCTCCTGCCTCAGAATGTGTGATTTGGGAGGCCACCCCGTGGTCCCCGTGCTGGTGGACACGGTTTGACCCTAGCTGGCCTGTGGGAGTCGGGGCGCTCTGACTGAAGTGTCCAGTGTTAGAGCGTTGAAGTGCGTCCCCTAGGTCCAGGCTTGGGGAGGGTTGGAGGCCGCAGGGGTCTTGGGGTGCAGGGCTGGGGCAGGCCCTGCCTCACTCCCCAGGGCAGACCTGCCTGACAGGTCCCCCACCCCCTCCACTCCCCAGGAATCCACCCCCCACCCACCCCACCAGGGGGTAGGATCCGGTTTCCACATTCCAGCCAGGCACAGAATAATAGAGATGCCACACCCGGCCCACTCAGCACCGGCCCACTCAGCACCAGCGCCAGCAGCGCCCCCAGGAAGGTTCCCTCTGCCTCTCTGGGGCCTTTCCTTCTCCCTGTGCCCATCCCCGCTCTCCACTGTGAAGTGGGCTCGAGGGACCTGTCAGGCAGCTGAGGGATGGGCATCCTGAGGTTGTGCCAGTGGCCTCCCCCCACCCCCAGCCCCGCGGAGGAGCCACCAGCTGTGTCCACAAAGGCTGGGTGTGACATCAGCCGTCCCAGACCCAGCAGGAGGACCAGCCCTTCTCCTGTGCCTCCAGCTCCCCGGGTCCCTGCGCGGCCTCTTCACTCCATCCATCGGAGCTTAGTTGGGCCCCCAGGGCTGGCCCCGTGCTGAGCGCGAGCCTGGGTGGGGAGTCTGCAGGACAGGCCTCTGAGGATGGGCGCCGGGCCCCCTCAACAGTGAGAAGATCGAGGAGGCAGGAGAGAGGAGGTTTTCTGGGAGGAGAGCCCTGGCCTGCCTGTGGTCAGTGGGCCCTTGGAGTAGGATGGAGTCAGAGAGGCTGGCGTGGATTGCGTCCAGCTCAGCACAGCTCGGGGGACGACGTGTTCTGTGTCCCGTACAGTAGCCACTAGCTGCCCATGGTGACTAAGCACCGAAGTGAGTGGTCTGTTTTCTTTAATTCTAGTGAATTTAAATAGCCACATACAGGGCTTCCCTGGTAGCTCAGTGGTGAAGAGCTCACCTGGCAATGCAGGGGACAGAGGTTTGATCCCTGATCTGGGAAGATCCCACATGCTGCGGAGCAGCTCAGCCCATGAGCCACAGCTATGGAGCCTGTGCTCTAGAGCCTCGGAGCCGCAACTACTGACGCCTGTGTGCTCTAGAGCCCGAGTTCCACAACAAGAAAAAATCACTGCAACAAGAAGTCTGCTCACCTCAACAAGAGCGTAGCCCCCACTCCCTGCAGCTAGAGAAGAGCCTGTGCCAGCAGTGAAAACCCAGAACAGCCCCAAATAAATACATTTTAAAAGTTAAAAAAAAATAGTCACATATAGTTAGAACTTCACTAGTGCATTTGATTTTACATCTGCCCCTAAGAACAGCTGGCCAGGCTGGCTCTCCTGGTCGCCTTTGTCAGAAACGCCCGTGCCCTGAGGGTTTAGCCAGGCCGGCAGCCAGGGCCCCGGGTCTGACTCGCCCTGTCGTCCCCGCAGCCAGAGCCCGACCCTGACCCTGCAGTCCACCAACACGCACACCCAGAGCAGCAGCTCCAGCTCGGACGGGGGCCTCTTCCGCTCCCGGCCCGCCCACTCCCTCCCGCCCGGCGAGGACGGCCGCGTCGAGCCCTACGTGGACTTCGCGGAGTTCTACCGCCTCTGGAGCGTGGACCACGGCGAGCAGACTGTGGTGACGGCGCCGTAGCCGGGCCGTGGAGTGCAGCCCGAGCAGGACCTTGCCTGGGGACGGGGTCTGGCTCCAGACAGGATGGGCCTCGTCCTGCTGGTTGCCTGTGCCGTGGGGGCCGGCGGGGGCCCGTGCTCTGCCCGTGTCGCGCTCTCCCCCACAGCCTTCGGTGCTGCAGAGAGTGTTCTCAGGGTGTGCGCCTGCAGACTGGACCCGGGTTTTGGCTGCTGCGCAGCGTGTGGGGCCTCAGCCAGGACTGTCGCCGTTTCTCACAATGCAGGGCATGAATGCAGAGCCGCGAGCCCGCCAGATGGGGCCTTGCATGCCTGGGCCTGCAGCCTCTGCTTTCCCGAGGAACCCCCCGACCGCCGGCCCTGGAGGAGCCTGTGGCCGCTGCTCGCGCCCCTCACCTTGGTGGTGGCTCCCGCCTTTCTTCCCTGACCTCCAGAGTGGAGCCCCCGTTGGTGCCTGCGCCTTTGAGACCCGGACCCCTCCCTGAGCCCGCCTGGATTCAGGTGGACTGGGATGACTGCAGAGGGGAGTCAGGTGGAAAGGAACTGGAGGGAACGGGTCCCAAATTCCTCCAGAGCTGGTGCAGGAGAGGTGAGGATGTGCCCGGCCTGGTGGGACAGCGGCTGCTCACCGCCAGGGGCAGGAGGCCCTGCAGCGGAGGAGCCGGCTCTGCTCCCTCCCTCCTGGACCTGGGGAAGCCTCAGGTTGGGGAGCCGCTGAGATTGCAGGCTCTACCACTGCCTGCATGAGCAGGTCTGAGGTCAGGCTCCGGAGGATGGCTCCGAAAGGGGAGGGATTCTTGGAGACGAGCAGCTCCGGGCGGTCCAGGGCTTGGAGACGCGCACTGTTTCTCCAGGCACTCAGGGCAGGGGGAGGCCAGCCCAGGCCCTGAGTTAGGCCTCTTCACGCGTGTTCTCTGCCTCCAGTGGCGGGGGCGTTCCACCAGGCCTGTGAGCTGGAGCTGCCCTTCGTGTTTTCAGAGGCGGAAGCAGGCCCGAGCCACAGTTAGGGGCGGCATGTGTGCTTCATCAGTCCATCGTGTCCAACTCTTGCAACCCCTGTGACCGTAGCCCGCCAGGCTCTTCTGTCTGGAATTCTCCAGGCAAGAGCAGTGGAGTGGATCGCCATTCCTCCTCCACGGAATCTTCCCAACCCCAAGGTCGAACCCATGTCTTTTACGTCTCCTGGCAGGTGAATTCTTTAGCACTGTGCCACCTGGGGAGTCCCCAGTCACTGGTGGAGCAGAAGGAACCCTTTCTGTCAGTCTCCGAGGTCCCCGATTCTTGCCCCCTCCCCAGCTCCCAGCCTCCTGCCCACCGCACCCCAGACGGCTCACCGGGCACTGGCCGCAGCGCATGGCCTCAGGTGCGCTTGGAGTCTGAAAGGCCAGAGGCCGGTCCCCAGGTCCCCTGCTGGCCCTGTGGTCCAGGAGCGTTGCCCTGTGGTCGGGTGGGGCCCAGCATGGCACGGGCCTCCATGGGGAGCCTTGGGGCGAGCGGGGGATGCCAGTCTTAGCACAGGGCCCTCCCCTGACCTCCGCTATGGAGCCAGCTCCGCTGCACGGGCGAGCAGGTTTCAGATCAGTTGCCGAGGCTTGGAAACAAAGCAGATTCTCTTCTGAGAATGTCTGTGAGACTATTCGGTCTCTAGAAATAGAATCACTTTTTTACTGCAGTAAAGAAATAATAAAGGGCAGTATTCCACACTGTGGTGTTAATAGTCTTCCACTCAGGTCTCGTGTAACTCTCCCAGCGGCCCTGGGAGGCGGCTCCCGCCTCCTGCCCTGCTTGACAGCTGGAGGTGCCGGCCCCCCAGCCGGGGGTGGCAGAGCCAGGATGAGAACCCGGCCTCCTGACCGGACCGCAGCCCAGGGCGAGGCCGCGTCATCCAGGGTCTCTTCAGGTGCTTGTACACCTGGAGAGGCTGGCAGTCTGCTGCTGCGGGCCGGGTCCTCCAGGCCTGCGGGCGGTGAGGGTCTGTGGTCTGGCCACTCTTCCTGATGGCGGGCGCGTTCTCGGCGTGCGTGTGCTGTGGCCCTCAGGGCTGCAGGTCTCCAGGACACGGTCCTCCTGTTGTCACCAGCGAGTGCATGCGGAGAAGGTTCCTCAGCTTCGTTTTGGTCTTGTCTGTGTGGAGGGTATTCTGTGAACACTCGTCCACAAAGAGCCTCTTCCCACTCGACCGGCCTGACGACCTCGTCCTTCTAACACTGAAGGCATCTATGGTGAAGGCTCCGCCAGGGCTCGCGTGTAGCAGGTGCTGCTGGCCGCGTCCCCTGGAAACCCCCAGAACCCGGACGCTGGGCTGCGGCTGTGGTTCCTGCCTCTTTGCGGCAGAGCCTAGAAGGAGCCTGTCAGCAGGGTTCCCGAACATCTCCAGCAAGAGCATCTTTCCTGATTGTTCTTTCTGCTCCTTCCTTTGAAACCAAAGATGCGGGTCACGGCCACCCTGACGGGCTCGGCGTGAGCCATGCTTTGTTCCCACGCAGAGGCGATGGCAGCCCAGAGCGAACACGGGGGTTTCCTTGAGTCTGGGCGGCCTCCTGGAAGACACACGGCGTCTGGCGGTCGGCTTTGAGGGGCATTGAGACCAGTTCAGGGTCTCCATCTCTGCCTCCGAGACAACCCCCGCCCCGCTCTGCCTTCAGGCTGTGGGGACCAGCTGGCTCATTCAGCTCCTGACTGCCCTGTTCTCCCAGGTCTCTCAGTGGGCCAGGGGGGCTCAGAGCCCCACCCGTGACCTCATGGCCAAAGCCCCTGCCTGTTTGCTGCACGTGCCTCTGCAGCAAAGCCTTCCCGTTGTCCAGAGGTCGCTGAGCTCAGGAGCCTTCTGGAACTCCTGCCTCCCTCTCTGGAGACCTGCTGTGTTGCAGTCCTTTGTGGGCTTGCTCACTCCTCTCTCCTGCCCCCTCTTCAATTGTCTCAGTAGCCCAGCACCTGGACAGGCCAAGGAAACATCAGATGAACAAAAACTATGATGGTTGACCTGCCCGGAGAAGAGCTTCTAGAACTTTCCTACAGGAAACATCTCTACTCTATAGAAAAGCTGCTCCCACCCAGTACCCCCTACCCCTGAGTTTGCGTTTATAAGCAATTAGATGTAACATTTTTTAATCTCTAGGTGATCTACTTATTATCAAGTAAATCGATGTTTCAAGAGGTGCTGTGTCAGACCTGGAGGTTTGGAGGCCTGGGCTCATCGCAGGGAGCCCACCAGGTCCTAAGCTGAGGGACCCAGGTGACCCTATTAGAACTCTTAACCGCTCCATGCCAGGTAGGAACCTGTGAGGCATTAGCTCTTGGGAGGCGCACAGGGTAGCCGCCCCTCTCCCACGTCCCCCCAGGGTGTGCCTGAAGCTTCCTGGTTCCTCTAAAGTCTCCACTTCAGAGATGGAAAAGTTAAGCACAGGGCTTCCCTGGTGGTCCAGTGGATAAAGACTCCTCCTTGCAGTGCAAGGGGCACCAGTTCAATCCTTGGGCTTGAAAGATCCCACGTGCTGAGCAGCAAGAGCATCTTTCCTGATTGTTCTTTCTGCTCCTTCCTTTGAAACCAAAGATGCGGGTCACGGCCACCCTGACGGGCTCGGCGTGAGCCATGCTTTGTTCCCACGCAGAGGCGATGGCAGCCCAGAGCGAACACGGGGGTTTCCTTGAGTCTGGGCGGCCTCCTGGAAGACACACGGCGTCTGGCGGTCGGCTTTGAGGGGCATTGAGACCAGTTCAGGGTCTCCATCTCTGCCTCCGAGACAACCCCCGCCCCGCTCTGCCTTCAGGCTGTGGGGACCAGCTGGCTCATTCAGCTCCTGACTGCCCTGTTCTCCCAGGTCTCTCAGTGGGCCAGGGGGGCTCAGAGCCCCACCCGTGACCTCATGGCCAAAGCCCTGCCTGTTTGCTGCACGTGCCTCTGCAGCAAAGCCTTCCCGTTGTCCAGAGGTCGCTGAGCTCAGGAGCCTTCTGGAACTCCTGCCTCCCTCTCTGGAGACCTGCTGTGTTGCAGTCCTTTGTGGGCTTGCTCACTCCTCTCTCCTGCCCCCTCTTCAATTGTCTCAGTAGCCCAGCACCTGGACAGGCCAAGGAAACATCAGATGAACAAAAACTATGATGGTTGACCTGCCCGGAGAAGAGCTTCTAGAACTTTCCTACAGGAAACATCTCTACTCTATAGAAAAGCTGCTCCCACCCAGTACCCCCTACCCCTGAGTTTGCGTTTATAAGCAATTAGATGTAACATTTTTTAATCTCTAGGTGATCTACTTATTATCAAGTAAATCGATGTTTCAAGAGGTGCTGTGTCAGACCTGGAGGTTTGGAGGCCTGGGCTCATCGCAGGGAGCCCACCAGGTCCTAAGCTGAGGGACCCAGGTGACCCTATTAGAACTCTTAACCGCTCCATGCCAGGTAGGAACCTGTGAGGCATTAGCTCTTGGGGGAGGCGCACAGGGTAGCCGCCCCTCTCCCACGTCCCCCCAGGGTGTGCCTGAAGCTTCCTGGTTCCTCTAAAGTCTCCACTTCAGAGATGGAAAAGTTAAGCACAGGGCTTCCCTGGTGGTCCAGTGGATAAAGACTCCTCCTTGCAGTGCAAGGGGCACCAGTTCAATCCTTGGCCTGGAAAGATCCCACGTGCTGAGCAGCAGCTAGACCTGTGTGTCCAGTTACGAGCCAGCACTCTGGAGCATGTGCGCCCAGAGCCGGTGCTCTGCAACGAAAGAGGCCACTGCGATGGGAGGCCCACACGTGCCAAAGAATAAAGATGAATGAAAAATAAATGATGACATAGAGGCAAACAAACAAAAAATAGTTAAAAGGGAAAAATAATATTTAAAAAAAAGTTCAGCACAGATGGGAGTTATGAAGAGTCGTCAGGAGGCAGATTTCTGCTCAGGACCAGGACTTTCTAGAAAGCATGCGAGCTGAACGTCCGAGGGAACTGCCTGCGGGGGGCTGGAGACGCCCATCTTTACAGTGTGTGAGCCGAGCTGCTCCCTTGGCCTCTGATGGAACCCGGAGGGTCAAGCTGCAGGCCGAGCACAGGCCTGCGGGGTGAAGAGGGCGCGGTTGTTACAAATACAGGTTCCTTGGCGCTCCCCTGGGCTCACGAATCTCCACCTCCAGAGAGAGACTCCTGAGTGTGGAGTCCCCCAGGACCATGTGCTCCTGGCGGTCTCGACGGGCTGAGTTGCATGGCGCCCGGCCGCCTGCCCGCTCCGAGTGGCCTTCCGTGAGTTGATGATTATGTGAGTGATACGTCTGAGTGGCCTTGAGTGAGGCCCAGGAGCTCTCTGATCCCTGTCTCAGCTCAAAGTGAGGGCTTACAGCTCAGCTTTTTGTGAAAACAGCCCACAACTGTCATTTAACGGGTTGTAGTCATGCATCAGGCAGGTCCCTGACATGAGACCTCACGTAATAGTTAACAGCTTGGCAGGCAGCAGATCTCAGTGATCCCCCCTTAGAGATAAGGAAACCAAGACTCAGAAGATGAGCCAGTGCCCAGGATCACACAGGAGCAGGAATGTGAACCTGGACTTTTCTCTGAACCCCGGGAGATTTCCTTGTGATTTTCAGAGGCCCTTCCAGGCCTGCCTGTTGGGATTTGACAGCAGTCCCTCAGCGTGGGTTTCACACATCCTGAGCCCCTGGGTGCAAGAGGAGACTTTCACAAGGACCCTCTGGGATCAAAGGTCACACTGGAATGTCATCACCAGGTCTGCCTTGTCCTTAGGGACAGGGCAGGTGCCAAGCCTTTTGCAATGCTGGAGCTTGGCCCTCAACTGCAGACCAGGCAGGAGTCACTAAGGCCCTGTCCTGGCAGAGCTTGCAGTCTGGGGCTACCCCTGACCAAGATTTGGGGGGCCCTGGAAGGCTGCCTGGAGGCAGCAGGGTTGCATGTTGATGGAGAGGTAGTAGTCTGCTGGGTGAAGAAGGGAGAGACGGCGGCTCCGGGCGACCAGAAAGGCAGGAACGCAGGCCTGGGGTGAGGAGGGCCTGTGGGGCAGCTGCGGTAGCCTGGGGAGGCCGTAGGTCGGGCCGTCCTTTCTCGGGAGTCCTGGAGGAGACCGCGCACGTTTCAGCAGGGCGTGGGGCTGAGCAGCGCAGTGGCAGGGGCTGGGAGGAGGGTCAGGCAGCGATGGGCGGGCAGGGGTGCTGGCACAGCCCTTCCCCCGCAGTCTGACCCCTGAGGCTCTGTGTCTACCACCTGAAGGGCCAGCCCTGCCTCTCGGGGACCAGCAGGGTCTCAGTTCCCCGCAGTGGGGTGGCCTGCCGTTGAGGTCCCAGCCCCAGCCTTCCTGAATTTCCAAGCACACCTCGGGTCTCAGGCCCAGGAAGAAGGCCCAAGGAGAGTTCAAGGGCAGGCAGAAGGCGATCCTGAGATAAAGCAAGGGGAGGACCCCTCACACTCCACCTGGGTCGGCTCTCAGCCTTCGCCCAGCAGTCTCTTGCCGTGTGCCCTTCCGTTTCTTCTCTGCCTAGCGGCAAAGCACACTGAGCCCAGCTGTGTGCGGCCCACGGTCAGGGGCTGTGGGCAGGAGAGTGGAGAGAGGAGGAGAGGTAGACCAGCACCTGGAGCTCCAGCCAGAATAGGCCCTCAGAGACCCAGGCTGAGCTGGAAACCCCTTCTAGCTGATGGGTTTGGAAGCTCCCCGGAGCCGGAACTGCATACTTCTCAAGGATCCAGCCTGCCTGCCTAGTCACGCCCTGGCAACTTTGCTAAAGATGGCAAACAAAACATGCACCAACTTTCTTCCTCTCCTACAACCTCATGAAGACTACAGAAAAGAATAACTTTTCTTTTAAGGTATAGGATCTCCTGACTGTCCATTGGTTAGAACTCAGCACTTCCACTGCTGGAGGTCCAGGTTTGATCCCTAACGGGGAACTAGCACCCTGCAAGCTGCCCTGAACAGCCGAAAGAAACTGAAACATCGAAGCATTTTTTAAAAGATACGAATGTTTTGGGAATTCCCTGGCGGTCCAGTGGTTGGCATTCCACGCTTTCACTGCTGAGGAGCCAGGTTCATTCCCTATTCTGGGAACTAAGATCCTGCAAGCTGCGTGGCATGGCCCCCCAAATAAGGGCATACGCCCAGAAGGATGGGACAACTGGGACAGGAGGCAAGTCAGGGCAACTCTGAAGCTGGAAGGCGAACGTAGAGGCAGCTTGACTTAAGGGACTCAGAGGTGCCAAGTGAGCAGGGTGGCAGCTGAGCCCCTGTGTGACTTACCCCACAGAACCACCAAGGGTCTAGCCCGAGCTGGCAGGCCCAGTGGGGGTAATGGGAGGGAGTGAAATAAAGACCAGTCAGACCCCCAAATTCCCTCCTAGAACTCCCCCACCCCAGCAGGTCACCAGAGTCCTCTGGTGACGAGGTCCCCGGCCTGGGGATAAGGGCATCCCTACTGAAAACAGGGAGCCGAGGGGTGGGGACTTCTGAGTCTGGGTCCCGCCGTGTCTCCTGCCCTGCTCCCAGCGGCAGCCAGGCCTTAACCCTCCAGGCAGGACATGGATGGGTCCTCTCTGGAGATCTGAATCCTCCAACAACAAAGTTCTGAAAATACAGACCGGGGTGGGGAGTTCCCCAGCAAATGCCCCTCCCAAACCTCCCTTCGGCAGGCTCGAGGGTCTGTCCTAAGACACCCGAGGCAGCAATCCAGTCTTTGAAAATGTGTCTCTAGGACTTTGGTAAATAAATAAGGTGAAAAAGACAAACAGAACCAGCCATTATCATATGACCCAGAAATTCCACCCCAGGAAATGGAGACATAGGTCCACACAGAATTTATACACAAATGGTCACAGCAGCATGACTCATAATGGCCAGAAGGCAGGAACAGCCCGAGAGCTCCTCAGTGGGTGACTGGAAAAGCAAATAGCCTGTGCGATGGAATACTAGTTAGCCATTAAAAGCAACGAAGCACTGATATAGTCTATAAAAATGGATGAGCCTTGATAGCATTATGCCAGTGAAAGAGGAGACACAGAAGGCCATGTATTGTATGATTGCATTTACATGAAATGTCCGGAATAGGCAAATCCATAAAGACAGGAAGCAGATTAGTGGTTGCCACAGGCTGGGGGAGGAGACCATGGGCGTGTGTACTCAGTGGATATGGGGCGTTTTTCTGGGGCAATGAGACAGTCTGAAACTGGAGAGGAGGTGGTGGTCCAATGCAAACACGCCACGTGTCGCATAGACTTGCGCGTTCTAAGGTGGCTGAGTGTGTTATATAAACTTTATCTCAAAAATAAACAAGAGAGAACCAGCTAGGCTTCCAAGTTCCACATGGCTCCTCTAAGCCTCGCCAAGCACCTGGATTCGCCTACCAGGGTTACGTTTCCAAGAGAGAGAAAGTTTTTCGAATCATAAATGCCAGGCGAGCTAGATTCCCTCGTGGTCACACTCCAAAGGTGAAAAGATACAAGTGAAATTGACAGGCACAGAGTAAAGGGACAAAGTAGGTGATTAAATAGGTAACCCCACTAGGAGATCCTAAGAAAAAAGGATGTGAGACCCCTGTAAGTTAATGATCCCTCAAGAAATCTGGTTTGCTTAACCACAAAGCCAAACGGCCTTGCTCAGCAATAAAACCATTCACCAGGAACATGAGCTATGCCCCCAGATAATAAAACAATGGTGGCATGAGGCCCACCTCCAGCCCAGGGAGGTCAGTAAGCTAATGATCCCTAGGACACGCTCCTCTGTGTACGCTAAAAACCAAAATATGAGAAAGGGGCGACATTAGACTGAACCCTTAGATGATTACCATATTTTAGTGTATTTGGCTCAATTCTGTCACGCCATGACACTCCTGGCTTGCCCGTGTAGGGACAAGAACATTTCTCCAACTGATGGGAGGAAAAGCTGATGATGAAAGCTTGACGTCTGCTCCAGAGTGAGGGAGAAGGCGGTCGTCCTCTCCCCGCTCTTCCTTAAGCTATAAAACAGTGGCCCACGAAGTTCTCAGGGCAGAGCGCCCTCTTGCCTACCCACGTGTCAATCTCAGAAGCGTCCTATTCTAATAAATCACCTTGCCTATCTATCACGTTGCCTCTTGCTAAATTCTGTGGTGAGACAGAAAGAACCTCATTTCTGCAGTTTCAACATTAATTTTCATACCCTACTTCCTTTAACCCAGCATAGTCAAAATATTATCATTTCCACAGGTAATACAAACATCACTCACGAGAGGACTCTTCCATGCCGAGTCTTTGAAACAGGAGTGTCCTTACCTGCACAAGGTGTTTCGAGGCAGACGGGCCGCGTTCCTGTGCTTCACCGTCACGGGTGTCACAGGGCTACCCCAGTGGGACCGTGTAGCTCTGGACAGTCTCACACTGGACTCTCACGGCACAACCTGCAGAGTATGAGTTTAAACATTTAGTGGGTTTTGAGTCTGTGAATTAAAAACAAATTGGCTATAATCCTATTTAGGATCATCTGAATAATCGCTTAAAAATAAGTCCGAAATTAACCATAGCATCACCGTATGATCCAGCAATTCCACTTCTGGGTAAATGCCCAAGAGAAGGGAAAGCAGAGACTCAAGCAAATATTTACACACTGACATCCATAGCTTCATTATGTATGCTAGGGAGAAGGTGAAAACAGCCCATCGATGGATCAAATGCTCAGCAATGGATGAAAGCATGAGCAAACGTGTATCCACACAATTGGGTATTATTCCATTGTAAAAAGGAAGGAGGCTTCCCTGGGAGCTTCCCTGGCGCTTCCCTGGTAGCTCTGTGTTAAAGAGTTCGCCTGCCAATGCAAGAGACACAGCTTCGACCCCTGATCTAGGAAGATACCACATGCAGCGCAGCAACTAAGCCCGTGAGCCACAGCTATGGAGCCTGTGCTCTAGAGCCTCGGAGCTGCAACTAGGAGCCCATGTGCCGCAACTCCTGAAGCCCGTGGGTCCTAGAGCCGGAATTCCACAAGAGAGGTCACCGCAACAAGAAGCCTCACCTCAACTAGAGAGTAGCCTCCACTCCCTGCAACTAGAGAACAGCCTGAAGCAGCAGTGAAAACCCAGAGTAGCCAAAATATAAATACATAAACAAAAAGAATTGTTTAAAAAAAAGAAAGGAAGGAGATTCTGATATGGGCTACAACATGTGGACCATGAGGACATGATACTAAAGAGAAATAAACCAGTCACAAAACCACAAATACTGTATGACTCACCATACACCTTGCTTGGAGGAGTCAAATTCATGGAGACAGAAAGTAGGAGGGTGGGTGCTGGGAGCTAGGCGAGGGGCGGGGTTAGGATTGAACAGGGACAGAGGCTTGATCTGGAAGGCTGAAAAAGTTCTGGAGGAGGTGGTGGTGGTGGTAGAACAGTGCCAGCGTACCTAGTGCCATTGCCTAATGCACCTGCTGCTGCTGCGTTGTCACTTCAGTCCCGTCTGACTCTGTGCGACCCCATGGACGGCAGCCCACCAGGCTCCTCAGCCCATGGGCTTCTGCGGGCAAGAACACTGGAGTGGGTTGCCATGCCCTCCTCCAGGGGGACCTTTCCGACCCAGGGAGGGAGCCCAGGTGTCCTGCATCGCAGGCAGATTCCTCACCACGGAGCCGTCAGGGAAGATCCATAGATAGATAGATAGATAGATAGATAGATTAGATAGATATAGATACATAGATAGATAGATTAGATAGATAAATTAGATAGATATAGATACATAGATTAGATAGATAGATTAGATAGATAGATATAGATACATAGATAGATAGATTAGCTAGATATAGATACATAGATAGATAGATTAGATAGATAGATTAGATAGATATAGATACATAGATAGATTAGATAGATTAGATAGATAGATATAGATACATAGATAGATAGATTAGATAGATAGATATAGATACATAGATAGATTAGATAGATTAGATAGATAGATATAGATACATAGATAGATTAGATAGATTAGATAGATAGATAGATTAGATAGATAGATTAGATAGATAGATAGATATAGATACATAGATAGATTAGATAGATTAGATAGATGGATAGATTAGATAGATTAGATAGATAGATTAGATAGATAGATACATAGATAGATAGATTAGATAGATATAGATACATAGATAGATAGATAGATTAGATAGATAGATACATAGATAGATTAGATAGATAGATTAGATAGATAGATATAGATACATAGATAGATAGATTAGATAGATTAGATAGATAGATTAGATAGATTAGATAGATAGATACATAGATAGATAGATAGATTAGATAGATAGATTAGATAGATAGATAGATTAGATAGATAGATACATAGATAGATAGATACATAGATAGATAGATTAGATAGATATAGATACATAGATAGATAGATTAGATAGATAGATACATAGATAGATAGATTAGATAGATTAGTTAGATAGATAGATTAGATAGATAGATATAGATACATAGATAGATAGATAGATAGATAGATTAGATAGATATAGATACATAGATAGATTAGATAGATAGATATAGATACATAGATAGATTAGATAGATAGATTAGATAGATATAGATACATAGATAGATTAGATAGATTAGATAGATAGATATAGATACATAGATAGATTAGATAGATAGATTAGATAGATAGATATAGATACATAGATAGATTAGATAGATTAGATAGATAGATAGATTAGATAGATAGATTAGATAGATAGATACATAGATAGATAGATAGATTAGATAGATAGATTAGATAGATAGATAGATTAGATAGATAGATACATAGATAGATAGATACATAGATAGATAGATTAGATAGATATAGATACATAGATAGATAGATAGATTAGATAGATAGACACATAGATAGATTAGATAGATAGATTAGATAGATAGATATAGATACATAGATGGATAGATAGATTAGATAGATTAGATAGATAGATATAGATACATAGATAGATAGATAGATAGATTAGATAGATATAGATACATAGATAGATTAGATAGATTAGATAGATTAGATTAGATAGATATAGATACATAGATAGATAGATAGATAGATTAGATAGATTAGACAGATAGATATAGATACATAGATAGATAGATAGATTAGATGATTAGATAGATAGATATAGATACATAGATAGATATACACACATATATGTGTATATATATGAGACCTCATGGACTATAGCTCACCAGGTTTCTCTGTCCATGGAATTTTCCAGGAAAGAATACTGGAGTGGGTTGCCCCTTCCCTCTCCAGAATCATATACTTAAAATGGTTAAAATGGTAAATTTGATCTTCTGTATCGTTTATCACAATGCAGAAGAATGCAAGTCCTGCCCCTCAGGGTGTCCGGGTCTGTGTTGGGCAATGCAGTCAAGACCATACAGTCCCTGGTGGTGAATAAAAGCACATGGGGGAACTTTGTGCCCAGGGAGGCCGGGGTGCGCAGGAGGGCCCCGTGCTCTCTAGGCACTGTCTCCCCAAGGCCTCTCTGGGCGGGTAAGGGAGGACACAGGGAGCAGGAAGCCCCCTCACTGTGGCTGAAGCCCCCCCCGGCCCCAGAGGACCTGCTCGGAGTGCCCTAGACTGCGGACCTCCCGTGGTGAGCGCTGGTAAGGTCCCCAAGGTTGTCGGTTTGTCTTTTTAATGGTTCTACTAATCGTCTTTCCTCCCCAGAGCCAGGAGGAAAACAAAAGGGCTCGGGGGAAGGTTCCTGTGATACCTTTCCTGGGTTCTCCGGGGGGTCGTGGTCGTGGTTCCAGGTCCCTCCAGGGAGGCCTGCCAGGATGCAGCCGCCCACCCTGCCCTCTGCCCGCTGGCTCCTGGGGGACCTGATCGCCGAGGCAGGCAGCCCTACAGAGGGCTCCGGCCACAGTGGTGAGAAAGCCAACTTGGTGTGGCCCCCGGACCGGGGGGCTCAAGGAAGTGACCCCGCTTGGCCATCCCATGACCTAGTGTGGCTGCCTGACCTCAGGCAGGTCAAGGTCCAGTTCTGAGCCTCAGCTTCTCCACCTGTGGAATGGACACAGGGCTGGTAGGCAGGAACACTGCAGGGATCCACAGGGCGGAGTCCTCCAGGGAGGCAAGAGTGACTCTCATCCTGGCCTGATTTTGAAGAGGTTCCTCTCCCGGCTCGGGGGCTAGAGATCGGGGAATCTCACGGTTGTTTGAAAACACAAGTGCAGGAGGCCTGGCCTGCTCCCCGCTCCCGTCAGATACCCTGTGGAGAGAAGTCCAGGCAGCAGACGCCCCCACCTGCAGCCTCAGGGGCTGCCATGGGACTGTCAGTGCCTCCTCCTGCCAGAGGCCTGGGAGGTAGAGGGCTGGCCCTGCGGTGCTGGCCCCGGACCTCCCCAGCTTCTTCCAGCCTCAGTTTCCATATCTGCAAAGTGGAGACGGTCCCCCATCAGGTGATAAGTAGCACAGATCATGATAGGCAAACCATCCTCTACGGGGAACCAGCCATTTTAAGTCGGTCATTATCTTGGTGGCAGTGGAGTGGGAATCACTGGAAATGGGGTGGGGGGATCTGGGGCCACCCCAGTCCTTCCTACAGCCTCAGAGGAGCCATTTCCCCAGAGCTGCTGAGAATTCAACCGGGAAGCTGAGGGCTGGGTGCAGTTCTAGACTGGGCTCCGGCTCTTTCCTGCTGTGCGGTGTGGGCAGGTCACTCCCTCGTCTCTGGGCCTCCGCCTTCTCTTTGGGGGCTGGTCTTGAAGGTCGTGTGGGGTGGCCCTCGGAGCACTGGCCCCAGGACCTGGCAGCTTTGCACGCCCCGCCCCACCCCTGCCCGGGGCGAAAGACAATGTCTGCTTAGGTGGTCCTGGCCCCCCGCCCAGGCTCCTTCCTGGACAGAGATGACCCATGAGATAAAGTGGCGGGAGCGAGGGGACATGCGAGACCACAGGCGGCGAGCGTCCCGTGTCCAGGCCGCAGGAAGGAGGGTGTGGGGGATGGGGGGGCAAGGTTGGGCACGGGGTCGGTGCGGCCCCCCAAATGGGAGACAGACACAGATGGCCAGCTGGCTGCCAGGTGGTCCTGGCACCTTCAGCCTCAAGCAGACAAAGACACGCTCCTCTCCAAGACCCCCCTTGCACACGCCCCTCCTGTGGTCCTCCCGGCCCTCTGGGGTGGGCTGAGCGCCCCTGTTTCTGGCAGTTTCTCAGACAGGAGAGCCAGCAATAGGCTGGAGGGCGAGCGGAGGCGTGTGGCACCCTGGTGGAGGGTGCGGGCCGGACACTGCTCTCCTGCTGTGGCCTGTGGACTCGAGGCCCTGCCAGGGCCCTTTCAGCTCAGCCCTCCTCTCCCGGCCCCCTAAAGAGGGACCCCAGGCCGCGGGGGCTCGGCGGGTCTGGCCGAGGTGTGGCGGCAGATGGCCTTCTGCGGACCCTCAGCAGAGCCTCGGCCGGGGCCGCTGGCCTGTCTCACTCTCTCCCAGCCAGGAAAGGACATGGGTCGGGGGAAGGAGGACAGGCGTGGAGCCGCAGATCTGGGTGGAGTCGGGAGTCCCTCGGCCTTTCGACCTCACCCTCCCCTTCTGTCACGCGGGGCTTCGTCGTGTGCCTCGTGGGATAGTTGGAGGTGACAAGCGACGGTGCCCCTGTGTGGACGTGGCGCGTGGTAGGTCCCGAAGCCGTCGCCCTAGAGCATCCTGGTGTCTCCAGGCTCTTGCAAATGTCGGCCAGCTCGAGAGGGCCCGCCTGACTCAGCCCTGGAGAACTTTCAAAACACGCTGGGGACCTCACTTGTGGTTCTGTGGTGAGGACTCTGTTCCCAATGCAGAGGGCTTGAGTTCAATTCCTGCTTAAGAACTAGGTCCCACATGCCACAATGAAGCCCTTTACATCTAGCAGCTCACGTAATCCTCCCAGCAGCCCTATGTGGGCTGAGGGCAGGGGCCTCTGTTATTGGTCTCACGTTACAGATGAGGCCATGAACGCACAGAGAGGTCAAGTAACTAGCCTAGGGTCACACAGTCAGTCATCATTCTAGAGCCGACGCTCCATCCACTCCTGCTGTGTCTGCTCCCCGTCTCCTCAGTCCTTATTGAAAAAAAAATAGGGTAAAATAGACATAACCGAACTTGTCATTTTAACCATTTAAAAATGATGTCTTTTCTGGCCATGCTGGGTCTTCGTGGTTGCGAGTGGGCTGTCTCTGGTTGCACGGAGTGGCAGCTACTCGCTCGTTGCTTGTCACTGCGGTGGCTTCTCTCGTGGCAGAGCACGGGCTCTAGAGCACAGTAGTTGCGGTGCACAGGCTTAGTTGCCCTGCGGCGTGTGGAATCTTCCCGGACCAGGGATTCTGCACTGCAGGCAAATTCTTTACCCCAGAGCCATCAGGGAACCCTTCTGGGCAATAACCACCTAGAGACGTGACATTAGCAATGTTCTAGGGCTTCCCAGGCGGTGCTCGTGGTAAAGACCCCGCCGGCCGACGCAGGAGACATAAGAGGTGCAGGTTCTGTCCCTGGGTCGGGAAGCTCCCCTGGAGGAGGGCATGGCCACCCACTCCAGTCTTCTTGCCTGGAGAATCCCACGGACAGAGGAGCCTGGTGGACTCCAGTCCAGTGGACTAC
The DNA here is from genome assembly GCA_022376925.1 of Tragulus kanchil. NCBI lineage: Eukaryota > Metazoa > Chordata > Mammalia > Artiodactyla > Tragulidae > Tragulus > Tragulus kanchil. The sequence continues at coordinate 178,803,907 of JAIOJX010000004.1, read as the reverse complement.
AAAGAGTTGGCCGTGACTGAAGGGACTGAGCGCACACACGTGCTGCAGTCTAAGCATTTTGACATGTATAAGCGTATTCCATCCTTACAACAGCCCCACGCAGAAGAGTCGATTCTTATTCCTATTTCACAAAAGAGGAAACTGAACTGCAGCTAGCAGCTAGCAGGAAGTATACAAGAGCAGCCAGAAACCTGACCGCAAAAGCAGGCCACATAAAGCTGAGGGTTGACCTGGCGGGGGAGGGAGAGGCCCTCAGGCTGTTCTGGTCAGGTTGTGTCTCGGGAAAGGCAGGGGCAAGCAGCAGAGAGGCTGGGATGGAACGTTCTAGAAACCCTGCATAGGAGGAGCCACTAAAGAATCTGGAAGGAGAAGTGGTGCAGGGCCTCTCGCCAGTTTCTGAGAGACCGTGGTGTTGATGAAGAAGCAAGCTGACTCTGACCAGTTCCAGGCAGTGGGGTCCAGGAGCTCTAATAGCTGAAGCCGTCCCACCATAAAGAGCTGCCTAGGGCCACAGTGAGTGGTACAGCATAGGAGGCATGTAAGCAGAGCTACCTGAGCCAGGGGTCGGAGGAGATGATCCTGAGGGGGAGGCTTCTTCAGGCCACATCTGGGCAGCCCTGTCAGCCTCATGGTGCACACAGGCGAGAGGTGAGCAGCCGAGCCCCTGCAGCCAGCTCAGATCCCCAGGTGGAAAGCCAGCCCCGCCCGGGGCCCCTTTTGTGGCCAACCCACAAGACATATTTCTGGGTGAATTTCTGTCTTCTTCCACTCCCACCCAGCTGCCCGGCTCCAGCTGGACAGCCAGGGCTCCCCACAGCACCCCCCACGATTTACATTTTTGGTCATTGAAAGGATCAGAGAACCTGCTGACCCAGAGGCTCTCTGGGCCGCCTCCGAGCCACCTTGGGGCCCGGAACCCTCAGGCTCTGACCAGTGAAACCAGTCTGGATGTGCAGAGATTGCCCTCCAGGTGGGAGACAGGCGACCGAAGGAATGTGGGCCAGGTCTTGGCCCAGAAGCTGTGGGGCTGGAACCTCACTGATGGGCCCCCGGAGTGGAAGCTGCCGCTGGGTGGACAGACTGTGAGTCAGCACCATGGGCCTGTGCCCCTACCTCTGTTTACGGCGATTCAAGGCGCCTTTGCCAGGGTAGGTGCTGGGGTCGGACGGGAGCAGGCCCGAGGGGGCTCTGGGTGGGCCCAGCCCAGCCCTGCCCTCCTGACTGAGGCCCGAAGGAATGTTGTCATGTGAGTTTGTGGGGAGTGCCCGGTAGGGTTTTGAGGGCGCAGGGTGTGTACCCTCTGTGAGTGTGCATGGGGCATGTCTGTGGGTCTCTGCAAAGCTGAGGGTGTGTGTGTAAGGGGCGTTCGCGTGGGGTGTCTCCCAGTGGGCGCCCCTGCTCCGTTACGCATGCCAGGCGTGAGCACACGGGTGTGGTTGCGCACCTCTCTCTGCTGGCAGGACCACCGGTGTGACCCAGCACGGTCCCCTCGGGGACCTGGCCCCGGGGCCTCACTCCAGCCCGTCCCTCTCCTGGGCTGGCTTCTGCCCCAGGGGTGACTCAGCTGGTGACGGAGCCGAGCGCTCAGCATCTCCGGCGGCCCTGGGGCGGGTGGGGGTCCCACAGGCTGGGTCGCTCCCTCCGGGTGCCCTGCACACGTTCGGGCTGTAACTTGTCACTTCCTCGTTCATCCTCTGCCTGGATGCCCTTCACTCCTCTTTTGCTAGTCTCCAAATCTGCCCCAGCCGTCGAGACCTGGCTGAGACAGGGCCCCCACCTTCCCAGGGGGCGGCTGCTGTCTGCTGTGGTGTTTCTCTCTCCTCTCTGGTCCCTTCCACTCACCTCCTGCTGGCCCAGCTTCTCCGGGGGGCAGGAACAAGTCTGACTCCTCTAGCCCGGGGCCTCAATCAACCACGAACAGATGTAACCTCGCCTCCTCCCATCCCACCTGCTCTCCTTCCTCTCTGGATGGGGTCACCTGCTGAGGATGAGAGGACGCAGGGGCGGGACCTCGCCCCTGGTGACCCTAGCTCTGGCTCTGGACTTTGAGTCCTGGCTCTGCCCTCAGCTGTCAGGTGACCTCTATCAATCTGTTTCCTCACTTGGGGATCCAGCGTGTCAGGCTTGGGGGGCTGCAGGGAAGGTAGACAGGATGGAGATAGAACAGGCTCCTGAATTTCTAAAGAGGTAGCCAGGGTTCAGCGAAGTGCGCCGTTCATGGGACAAAGGGCAACTGGGCTCCTGGATCACATAGGTTTATAACCACACAGCAGCCTAGGCCCTGATGGGGGGATTCTTCCGATCTAAAGGTATTCCCCAACCCGGAAAGCTGGCGTGCTCTCTCTAGCCTCCCAGTAGCCCTCAGGTCCCACACGAAAGACACCTGCAGATGACGCACATGTGCATGTTCGGTCTTGTCCGACTCCTGTGGACTGCAGCCCGCCGGGCTCCTCTGTCCGTGGGATCCTCCAAGCAAGAGCACTAGAGTGGGCTGCCATTGCCTCTCCCAGGGGATCTTCCCCACCCAGGGATCAAACCTGGGTCTCTTGTGTCTCCTGTATTGTCGGCAGATTCTTTACCGCTAGCGCCACCTGGGAAACCTGAGGGATGACCCCCAAACACACACGGAAGTTGAGGGGGGAGGCTTCCTTCCTATGCACAGAGATTACTGAACAGCTGCTGTGTATCAGGCGTGTGGTGTTGACGAGACGGCAGCGGGATCGAGGCAAAGATCACTGCCCCGCTAAGGGTTATGCCTTTTGCTTTGAGACAAGCCAAAGGACAAGAAACAGGAAATTACCTAGTGTCCTTCTAGGTGACACATTCTAAGCAAAGAGAAGAGAAGGCAGAACAATCGGGAAGCCTGCAGCTATATAGGGTGCCTGACCAGGCAGGCCTTTGTGGCTCCTGGCCTCTGGCCTCATGCTGGGTGAGATGGAAGCCACAGCAGGGTTTGCGCAGAGGAGGAAGAGCTGCCTGGTGCGTTCCAGAAGCACACTGGGTGATCTGTGGGGCAGGAACAGACGCCCCAGTAGGAAAGCTACAGCAGGCATGCTGGTGAGGAACTTGCCTCGTGGTCCCCGTGGTTAAGACTCTGCGTTTTCACTTCAGGAGGCACAGGTTCAATTCCTGGTTGGGGAACTAGGAGCAACCCAAAATGAATACATAAAAATAAAATAAGTAAAACAACAGTGCTTATTTAAGACAAATAAAAAAAAAAAAAGAATGCAGATGAGAGCCGTGGAGGGGTGAGAAGGCAATTGGGGAGCGTACAGGATCCCTGACTGTGGGAGGAGCGTGGAAGAATTCGGAGAGGGGCCTCTGAAAGGCCAAGAGAGCCCAGGAGTCCCTCAGCTGGTCCCCAACACTTTGAGGATCCAATAACAGCCATGGACCCTCTCTCCCACAAAAGCAAGCCTGCACACGCCACACACTACATATGTTCACACACATTCACACTCGCAAGCACAAAATCACATCCACACAGATATGCCCCCATCCATGTCTACACACACGTACGTACACACTCACCAACACACACGATGCCACAGGGAATTTTGGGAGATGCCTGGACCCCGTGACCTCCCAGGTCATGAACTCCTATCTAATCTGTTCCTCCCTTGCCAAGTATAGGCACTGAGGTTTACAGAGAGAAAGGGACTTGTCCAAAGTCACCCAGGCGGAAGGGTCTGACCAGCAAGTCCCAACTGGACTCCCAGCTGCACGTGCTGTACTGACGGCAGATTCTTTACCGCTAGCGCCACCTTAACCCCCTAAACCCCCAGCTTTGCTGTGTATCAGGCGTGTGGTGTTGACGAGACGGCAGCGGGATCGAGGCAAAGATCACTGCCCCGCTAAGGGTTATGCCTTTTGCTTTGAGACAAGCCAAAGGACAAGAAACAGGAAATTACCTAGTGTCCTTCTAGGTGACACATTCTAAGCAAAGAGAAGAGAAGGCAGAACAATCGGGAAGCCTGCAGCTATATAGGGTGCCTGACCAGGCAGGCCTTTGTGGCTCCTGGCCTCTGGCCTCATGCTGGGTGAGATGGAAGCCACAGCAGGGTTTGCGCAGAGGAGGAAGAGCTGCCTGGTGCGTTCCAGAAGCACACTGGGTGATCTGTGGGGCAGGAACAGACGCCCCAGTAGGAAAGCTACAGCAGGCATGCTGGTGAGGAACTTGCCTCGTGGTCCCCGTGGTTAAGACTCTGCGTTTTCACTTCAGGAGGCACAGGTTCAATTCCTGGTTGGGGAACTAGGAGCAACCCAAAATGAATACATAAAAATAAAATAAGTAAAACAACAGTGCTTATTTAAGACAAATAAAAAAAAAAAAAGAATGCAGATGAGAGCCGTGGAGGGGTGAGAAGGCAATTGGGGAGCGTACAGGATCCCTGACTGTGGGAGGAGCGTGGAAGAATTCGGAGAGGGGCCTCTGAAAGGCCAAGAGAGCCCAGGAGTCCCTCAGCTGGTCCCCAACACTTTGAGGATCCAATAACAGCCATGGACCCCTCTCTCCCACAAAAGCAAGCCTGCACACGTCCACACACTACATATGTTCACACACATTCACACTCGCAAGCACAAAATCACATCCACACAGATATGCCCCCATCCATGTCTACACACACGTACGTACACACTCACCAACACACACGATGCCACAGGGAATTTTGGGAGATGCCTGGACCCCGTGACCTCCCAGGTCATGAACTCCTATCTAATCTGTTCCCTCCCCTTGCCAAGTATAGGCACTGAGGTTTACAGAGAGAAAGGGACTTGTCCAAAGTCACCCAGGCGGAAGGGGTCTGACCAGCAGCAGTTGGCCCAGGCAAGCCTGGACTCCCAGCTGCAGGGCTTGCTGTGCCCCCCCTGTACTGAGCAGGGTGACCTATTTCCTTTCCATGACCCCAGAGTTCACTGGGAAGCCAGTCAGAGAGATCAGGACACCAGACAGGACATGCTCAGGGTCCTAAGAGGGCCCCAGACACCTATAGCGGACCTTGAAAGTGAAATTCAGGAAGGGAAAGTCAAAGGAAACTCCATGGAGAGCAGGTTTATTTGTCGCCTCATCCTGGAGGCCTGGATGGGTGGAATGAACACTTAGAAATGAGGCTGGGGAAGGCATTGCAAGCAGAATCTGGTAGCAGCAGAGGCCCTGAGGTGGAAATTCTCCAAATCGGGCATGAGCAAGACCTCTGGGAACCAGAGTGGCCTTCACGGGTAGGGGTTAGGAGGGTTGGGTCTTGAAGGGTGAGTAGGAGTTTTTTCAGAAAGGCTCTCTGGGCAGAACTAATGAATACTCACAGTTGGTAGCTCAGACAGTAAAGAATCTGCTTGTCATGCGAGAGATCCGGGTTCAATCCCTGGTTTGGGAAGATCCACTGGAGAAGGGAATGGCAGCCCACTCTAGTCTTCTTGCCTGGAGAATTCCATGGACAGAAGAGCTACAGTCCTTGGGACCGCAAAGAGTCAGACACGAATGAACGACTAACACACAATATATGCCAAGGCACAGAGATAAGCAAGGCAGGAGACACTGAGCATTTCAGAGGACTGCTTGCTGTGTGCTTGGCGGCGGACAGGGGGCCCCATGCCCCTTAAAAACACATGGACCCTCTCTCCCACAAAAGCAAGCCTGCACACCCCCTCAAGCCACACATTCACACTGCAGCACAAAATCACATCCACACAGATATGCCCCCATCCATGTCTACACACACGTACGTACACACTCACCAACACACACGATGCCACAGGGAATTTTGGGAGATGCCTGGACCCCGTGACCTCCCAGGTCATGAACTCCTATATAATCTGTTCCCTCCCCTTGCCAAGTATAGGCACTGAGGTTTACAGAGAGAAAGGGACTTGTCCAAAGTCACCCAGGCGGAAGGGGTCTGACCAGCAGCAGTTGGCCCAGGCAAGCCTGGACTCCCAGCTGCAGGGCTTGCTGTGCCCCCCCTGTACTGAGCAGGGTGACCTATTTCCTTTCCATGACCCCAGAGTTCACTGGGAAGCCAGTCAGAGAGATCAGGACACCAGACAGGACATGCTCAGGGTCCTAAGAGGGCCCCAGACACCTATAGCGGACCTTGAAAGTGAAATTCAGGAAGGGAAAGTCAAAGGAAACTCCATGGAGAGCAGGTTTATTTGTCGCCTCATCCTGGAGGCCTGGATGGGTGGAATGAACACTTAGAAATGAGGCTGGGGAAGGCATTGCAAGCAGAATCTGGTAGCAGCAGAGGCCCTGAGGTGGAAATTCTCCAAATCGGGCATGAGCAAGACCTCTGGGAACCAGAGTGGCCTTCACGGGTAGGGGTTAGGAGGGTTGGGTCTTGAAGGGTGAGTAGGAGTTTTTTCAGAAAGGCTCTCTGGGCAGAACTAATGAATACTCACAGTTGGTAGCTCAGACAGTAAAGAATCTGCTTGTCATGCGAGAGATCCGGGTTCAATCCCTGGTTTGGGAAGATCCACTGGAGAAGGGAATGGCAGCCCACTCTAGTCTTCTTGCCTGGAGAATTCCATGGACAGAAGAGCTACAGTCCTTGGGACCGCAAAGAGTCAGACACGAATGAACGACTAACACACAATATATGCCAAGGCACAGAGATAAGCAAGGCAGGAGACACTGAGCATTTCAGAGGACTGCTTGCTGTGTGCTTGGCGGCGGGACGCGGTAATGAATGAATGAATGGAGAGCGTATGGGGGAGGGTAGGCGAGGGTGCCAGTCTGGTGATTTCATGTGGCAGGTGATGAGGAAGGAAGGGGACCAGCATTTATGGATGTTGCCGGTCCACACGCTGTCCAGCACCCACCTCGTGCCCATTATGCCAATGGAGAAGCTGAAGCTCTTTTTGTTTTTCGAGTGTTTTTGGCTGCACCGCTGTGAGGCTTGCAGGATCAGTCCTCATCACGGGACAGCCAGGGAGTTCCCTAAGCGGAACCGCTGAGCCAGCTCACGGTGCCTACAGCGTCGCCGTGCTCCTGGCGCCGGAGCGCCTTGGCAGGGCAGGGGCTTGGCCCTCATCACGGGTCAGAGGGCTCCTCACCTGGAGACCCCGCGCCAGGCGTGAGAGGACTGAGGGAGGGGGGAATCTCGCTCCCACAGGTCGGGCAGCCGCTGCCGAAAAGGACAGCAGGCCTACCGACTGTTCCCAGAGCCCAGTGGGCCCCAGGTGAAAGGGGACCGCAGATCTGTAAGGTGGCTCCCGCCTTCAGGTGGATAATCTTGTATCTGGACCTCCTCTCAGCTCCAGGTTCCGGAGGCCTGTTTGTCTAGCAGCCTGGCCACAGAAGAGGGGTGGAGAGGGAGGGTCACCTACGGAGCCTCTGCCTTCCCCATCCCCTTCGGTGGCTTGGAGACAGGGCAGGAAGTGAGAGAGGGCGGGGAGAAGGCAGAGCTGCCCAGGTTACACTGGTGTCAGTGTGATGGCTGGCCAGGGATCATTCCCATTCTCCAGATGAGGAATTAGGGGCTTAGTGCAGCGACATGAGGGGAACAGGCAGGGGAGCAGCATTACAATCCAGGGTTTTATTTTTAATTGATTGATTTGGCTGCAGTAAGTCTTAGTTGCAGCACGTGGGGTCTTTGATTTTTACTGTAGGATGCATAATGTTTTTGTTTTTTTTTTTAATTTTGGCCTCTTTTATTGGGTTTTATTTATTTATTTTCAGCCATCTTTGTTCTTTGGCCTGTGTGGGCCTCCCATTGCGGTGGCCTCTCTCGTTGCAGAGCACTGGCTCTGGGCACATGCACTCCAGAGTGCTGGCTCATAATTGGACACACCGGTCCAGCCGCTCCACGGCATGTGGGGCCTTCCCATGCCAGGGATCGAACTGGCGCCCCTTGCACTGCAAGGCGGACTCTTTACCCACTGGACCATCAGGGAAGTCCCTTCTTTTTTTACAGTTATTTATTTGTTTATTTTTGGTTATGCAGGTCTCCATTGCTGCATGCGGGCTTTCTCTAGTTGTGGCAAGCAAGGGTTACTCTCCCTTGTGTGGGCTTTTCGTTGTGATGGCTTCTTTTGTTGCAGAGCACAGGCTCTAGGGTGCAGGGCCTTCCGTAGTTGCAGCTCCCAGGCTCTAGAGCACAGGCTCAATAGTTGTGGCGCATGGGCTTAGTTGTTCCACGTCATGTGAGAATCTTCCCAGACCAGGGATTGAACCTGTGTCTCCTGAATGGCAGGCAGATCCTTTACCACTGAGACACCAGGGAAGCTCCTCTGGATAGTCTTATGAAAGAAGCTTCCTGATTCCCATTTTACAGATGAGAAAACTGAAGATTAAGTCTCTTGCACAAAAACTCAGACTGAAGTCAGATTTCTCTGGCTTCTGAACCCAGTTACCACCAGACAGTGACCTGCCCACAGCCTTATCTCTCAGTTGGCCCCACGGGGAGGGCCTGAGGGCTCAATGATAGCCGACCACATCTATTTCACAGCTCCTTAAAAAAAGAAAAAAAAGAAAGGAATCAAGCTACCAGTGTGATGAATTAGTTTCTAGGTCTCAGCGAAATGGCTTCACATCCAAAAAAAGTGTCACAAGGTAAAATCCTTACATAGAATCTGGAAGGCCCAGGCTGGGGCTAGGAAGCTTACTTTTCACTAGCCACCCTTCAATAATTTTCAGATTTGCACTGTGTGAAATTATTCTCTATTCACCCAAATCAATTAGGCAATTTCAAAGAACAAAAGGCATATTTATGGCTCAGGCCTTGATCTGGACCCGGGAGGCTTAGTGTTTGGGGGGGCCAGAGCTTGTCAGGGGCAGAAGAAGCACATACGAGGCGACAGATGAATGCTGCGGACCACCCACCAGGAGCATCCTGGCAAAGACAGTGAAGACTGAGAAAAGCCCCATAAACCTGATCTTGAGCCTGGGGCAAGTCCCTTCACCGCCTCCCCTTTGCTGGGAGCTGTGAAAAGGGAGGGATGTGATATTCTGTGCCCAGCTGGGGGCTGGGCCAACGCCCAGGTTTCTGAGGTGACCAGAACACCGAGGGAGCCAGACCCAAAGCAGCGCTTCTCCTCTGGGCTGAGCGATGCCCACAGTGCTGCACGCGATCATGGGCAGGGACTCTCCAGGGGATGTGGCCGGGCAGAGACTGTCTCTCTGAGAGGGTCCTCTCCAGGTGGCAGGAGTCCCCAGGCAGAGGAGAGGAGGGGCAGGGCGAGATGGAGGTGACTGTGTGTGAGCACACTGCGAGGGTGCCGCGGGGCGGAGAGGCGCCAGCAGGGCAGGTGGGGGAGAAAAGAAGGCTGAGTTTCTCTTTGTTTATTTATTTATTTTTGGCTATTCTGGGTTTTCACTGCTGCCACCGGTTCTTCTCTAGTTGCACAGAGCGGGGGCTACTCTCTAGTGGAGGTGAGCAGGCTTCTTGTTGCGGTGACTTCTCTTGCTGTGGAACTCAGGCTCTAGGGCACATGGACTTCAGTAGTTGCGACCCATGGGCTCCATCGTTGTGACTCTGAGGCTCCAGAGCACAGGCTCCATAGTTGTGGCTCACAGGCTTAATTGCTCCGCAGCAGGTGGGATCTTCCTGGATCAGGGATTGAACCCATGTCTCTTGCATGGGCAGGAGAACGCTTTACCACTGAGCTACCAGGGAAGCCCTGAATTCTTTTCTTTCTTTTTTTTTTTTTTAACGTTACTCGGTGGTCTTTTGTTGCAATGCACTTTATTTATGTATTTATGACTGTGCTTCGTCTTAGTTGCAGCATATGGGATCTTTAGTTGAGGCTTGAGAACTCAGCTGTGAAACATGGAATCTAGTTTCCTGACCTGGGATTGAACCTGGGCCCCCTGCACTGGGAACGCAGAGTCTCAGCCACTGGACCACCAGGGAAGTCCCAAGGCTGACATTTTCAGGGTGGAAGAAGTGGGGTCTGGGGGAGTGGCAGAGTCCCTGAAGCAGTTGAGTCATGGGGATGATACATAAGGCACAGGCATATGTTAACTCCTGAACCAGTGCCTAAATATAGTTTCCTCAGTGGCTCAGAGGGTAAAGAATTCGCCTACAATGCAGGAGGCATGGGAGGAGCAGGTTCAGTCCTTGGGTCCGGAAGATCCCCAAGAGGAGGTAACAGCAACCCACTCCAGTGTTCTTGCCTGGGAAATCCCATGGATAGAGGAACCTGGTGGGCTCCCCAGTCCATGGGGTCACAAAGAGTCAGGCACAACCGAGCAAGACTTTTTTTTAAGAGTAGTGCCAGCTAGGAATGGTTTTTACATTTCCAAGTGATTGGGGAGAAAAATCAAAAGAATAATAATGGTTTACGTGAGAATCCCCTAAATAAAGTTTTCTTAGGACACAGTCATGCTCATTGCTGCACTCCATGCCTCTGGTTGATTTTATGCTACAATAGCGGAGTTGAGTAGCTGCGCCAGAGACCCTACGAGCAGTAAAGCCTACAATATTTACTATCTGATGGTTACCGACAATAGTTCGACCATCTTTGGCTTAGAGGGAATTTCTGGGCAGAGGTCAACAGTAGAGGGCAATCCTGAAAAGAGGCACATGTCCTCTTTCCTGCTCAAGAACTGAATTCAGTAGTTGCGACCCATGGGCTCCATCGTTGTGACTCTGAGGCTCCAGAGCACAGGCTCCATAGTTGTGGCTCACAGGCTTAATTGCTCCGCAGCAGGTGGGATCTTCCTGGATCAGGGATTGAACCCATGTCTCTTGCATGGGCAGGAGAACGCTTTACCACTGAGCTACCAGGGAAGCCCTGAATTCTTTTCTTTCTTTTTTTTTTTTTTAACGTTACTCGGTGGTCTTTTGTTGCAATGCACTTTATTTATGTATTTATGACTGTGCTTCGTCTTAGTTGCAGCATATGGGATCTTTAGTTGAGGCTTGAGAACTCAGCTGTGAAACATGGAATCTAGTTTCCTGACCTGGGATTGAACCTGGGCCCCCTGCACTGGGAACGCAGAGTCTCAGCCACTGGACCACCAGGGAAGTCCCAAGGCTGACATTTTCAGGGTGGAAGAAGTGGGGTCTGGGGGAGTGGCAGAGTCCCTGAAGCAGTTGAGTCATGGGGATGATACATAAGGCACAGGCATATGTTAACTCCTGAACCAGTGCCTAAATATAGTTTCCTCAGTGGCTCAGAGGGTAAAGAATTCGCCTACAATGCAGGAGGCATGGGAGGAGCAGGTTCAGTCCTTGGGTCCGGAAGATCCCCAAGAGGAGGTAACAGCAACCCACTCCAGTGTTCTTGCCTGGGAAATCCCATGGATAGAGGAACCTGGTGGGCTCCCCAGTCCATGGGGTCACAAAGAGTCAGGCACAACCGAGCAAGACTTTTTTTTAAGAGTAGTGCCAGCTAGGAATGGTTTTTACATTTCCAAGTGATTGGGGAGAAAAATCAAAAGAATAATAATGGTTTACGGTGAGAATCCCCCTAAATAAAGTTTTCTTAGGACACAGTCATGCTCATTGCTGCACTCCATGCCTCTGGTTGATTTTATGCTACAATAGCGGAGTTGAGTAGCTGCGCCAGAGACCCTACGAGCAGTAAAGCCTACAATATTTACTATCTGATGGTTACCGACAATAGTTCGACCATCTTTGGCTTAGAGGGAATTTCTGGGCAGAGGTCAACAGTAGAGGGCAATCCTGAAAAGAGGCACATGTCCTCTTTCCTGCTCAAGAACTGAACTTAAGCTGAGAGCAAGTGGGAGGGAGCCATTGGGTGTTATGGAGGAGAGTGCCTTGCTGAAATGACCGTTCAAGGTTCACTCTGGCTGCTTAGCAAGAATAGACAAAGGCAGGTGAAGAGCACCTGGAGCAGGAGGGAGTGCCAGAGGCCCTTGCTGCTGCACCAGAAAGCCTCACACACAGACGCGGAAGTGACTGCTAGAGGGGCCTGTAAGAGGCAAGCCGGAAGCCCACGGCCCTGGAAGGGCGGAAAGCGCGCAGAGGCTGCCTCGAGCCGGGCGAGAGAGAGCATGAGGAGCCTAGGTGTGAAATGGTGGGCGCTTGGAGGACTGCTGAGGTGCAAGAGGTGGGCAGGACCGTGGGGCTCTGAGTGCCCACCGAGGGGATAGGGTGGGGACAGCGAGGGGAAGTTTCCGGGAGTCAGTGGGCCAGGCCTGGGAGACGGGGCGTACAGTTGCGTCGGTCATATGCATAGACGGAAGAGGGCAGGGGATACAGGCAGGCCAAGGCCCAAGGGCCACAGGTCAGTGTACATGGGCAACCTTCACCAACACGCGGACGTGTGCAGACGCGGTAACAGGCCCGGCGTGATGCGCGCACCGCGCGGTACCAGGCCTTTGCACGCTGTCACGGATAAGTGCACACATCATCAGGGCCAGACACGCACAGACCCGGAGACCCAGAGGCTTCTCTGCACATGATCACAGATACGTGCATACACACAGGATCCAGGTACACGCAGGCACAGCGGCCGGGATCCACGCCCATGGACACACGGGCACAGACTGGAGTACACACCGCAGAACAGAGACGCGCATCCACGCGCCACAGAACCGAACACGCAGACGCATGCACATGCCAGACACACACTCCCTGACCCGCCTCCCCTCTCTCACACACACACACACACAACCGCACAGGACGCACCGGGCCGTGGGCCGGCGCACGCACGGTCACAGGCAGGGTCGCGCGCCCCCGGGCGCGCGCGCGCGCTCCCACACTCACACAGATACACGCGCGCGCGCGCACTTGGCCGCACACGCGGGAGGCGCCGAGCCGCGGCGGCCCGAGCCTGCGGTCCTCGGCACCCCCGGCCCCGCGCGGCGAGCGGAGTCCTGCTGGCGGCGAAGGGGAGGGGGCGCCGGTGGGGGCGGGGCGGGGGCCGGAGCCGCCCGAGCCCGGCGGGAGCGGCACCACTGCGCGCCGCGCTCGGGCCTCGCCTCCGCGCCCCCCGCGCGCCTCCCGCGGGGCTCTCCCGAGCCGGGATCCGCTCGCCGGGCCCCCGCCGCTGCCCCGGGGTGCAGACGGGCGGCCGCGCCGGGCCCGCGGGACGGGCTGGAGGTGGGGGCGGGGGCGGCGGGGCGGGGATCGGGGCCCGGCCGGGCTGCGCCGCCTGCGATGCCGGGCGCCCGCCGCAGCCGCCGCCGCCGGAGCCCGGGATGGGGCGAGAGGCTGCGGCGGACGCCAGCATCTCCCCGCCGGGGGCCCCGGGGGCCGCGGAGCCGCCGCCGCCGCTGCTGCCGCCGCTGCTGAGACCTGGCGGGCGATGGGTGAGTGAGCCCGGGCGTCCTGGGGGCCCGCGCCGCAGCCCCCGCAGCCCTGCACCCCCGGCCCTCCGCCTCCATCCCTGCGCCGCCTCCTCGGCGCTCGCTGCGCCCCCGGGTCCCAGCTCCCGCAGCCCCCTTCCCTGAGCGTGACCTTCGGGGGCTGGAGCCCTGAGCTGAGGGGCCTGGGTGGGGGGCGGAGGCAGGGGCGGCTACTCAGCTCTGGCGCCCCCTCCCCCAACCCGGCTGCTCAGCTGAGCTCTCCGCGGCCCGGGAGGGCAAAGCCTCGTCCCCTCGACCCCCAACCCGTGCATCCCAGAGGCGCGGGGTTTGAGCTAGGCTTTGTGCACCGCGCCCCGGACAAACCGAGCGGCGCGAGGCTGGGGTGGGAGGCCGCAGCTCCCGCCTTCCCCCACGCCCCGACCCGGGGCTGCAGCGGCGGCGGCGGAGGCCCTGGCGCTGTCGGGGTGCTGGGCGGGTGCGGAGGCCGGGATCAGGCAGAGGGGGGGTGGAGAAAGAACCCCAACCCTTTCTGGTGGGGGGCTCCCACTCTTGGCACTGCACTGCTCGGGGCGGGGGAGGGCACCTGGCTGGGGGAGGGTGCTATAAATATCTGCAAATAGTGAGTTCTGGAACTGGGGGTGGGGGGAGAGTGCACCTGGGCTGTTTGAGGGGGTGCCTGCCGGAGCTGGAGTGCCAGAGAGGCAGAGAGGGGTCTCAGGTCGGGTGCGTGACTCCCTAGGCTCTAGACTTCCTAGAAGAGGAGTGGGCAGGACCCCTGCCCCGTAAGTTCTCTCTGTGTGGTCCCCCTCGCTCGCTCGGTCCACACAGCACTGCTCTTCGCTGCTGGGCCACCAGCCCAGATCTGCCTCGATGGAGAAGTCTTGTGTCACCTCCAGGACAGTTACTAAAAATCCAGGCAAAGGGCCAAGCCTGGGGATGGAAGGGAGAGCAGGACCAGTCCCTCCCCACTCTCCCCACCGGGAGGAGCTGGCCCTTCTGCAGGGTTATCAATGCTCCCGTGGGCTGAAAAGCGAGACCCGGGGTCCTGGGAAAGTTTGGGAAAGGAGCCGCCATCCCACAGAGGAGAGAGAACTTGCTGGAAGACATACAAGGAAGCTAGAAGGGGTTGCTTGGGAGAGAAAGTGGAAAGGGCATTCTGGGTGGAGGGATGGCTGAGCCAAGGCTCAGGAGATCTGAGTGTGTGCCCCGCCCGAGCTGGAGGTGGGGGGTGGCCAGGCCCTGCTGGGGGCCCACAGGAAGAGCCAGCTGAAGACCAGGGCGCTGAGGCTGGAGGGAAGGAGGGCCAGGCGGAGGCGAGGTGCTGGGCCACCCTGGGAGCTGGCCTGGGGACAGCATGGGGAGACACTGGTTTGGTGCCCTCTGGCTCTGCTGACTCCCTTCTGAGGGCTGGCCCAGCGCCTTGATGGGGTCAGGGCTGCTTGACCCACCCTGATGATCACTTTCACTTAGGTGGCTGAACCCCTGTTGTTTGGGTAGCTTTCTGAACCTCAGTTTCCATGTCTGACAAATGGGAGAATCCTCCGCTGAGTTGTGACGAGGACCGTGAGCAGGTGCCCGGGACCTGAGAAGAACCTGGGAAACGCTGCTCTGATGGGGTCAGGGCTGGCTTGACGCCACCCACTCTTGGCACTGCACTGCTCGGGCGGGGAGGCACCTGGCTGGGGAGGGTGCTATAAATATCTGCAAATAGTGAGTTCTGGAACTGGGGTGGGGGAGTGCACCTGGGCTGTTTGAGGGGGTGCCTGCCGGAGCTGGAGTGCCAGAGAGGCAGAGAGGGGTCTCAGGTCGGGTGCGTGACTCCCTAGGCTCTAGACTTCCTAGAAGAGGAGTGGGCAGGACCCCTGCCCCGTAAGTTCTCTCTGTGTGGTCCCCCTCGCTCGCTCGGTCCACACAGCACTGCTCTTCGCTGCTGGGCCACCAGCCCAGATCTGCCTCGATGGAGAAGTCTTGTGTCACCTCCAGGACAGTTACTAAAAATCCAGGCAAAGGGCCAAGCCTGGGGATGGAAGGGAGAGCAGGACCAGTCCCTCCCCACTCTCCCCACCGGGAGGAGCTGGCCCTTCTGCAGGGTTATCAATGCTCCCGTGGGCTGAAAAGCGAGACCCGGGGTCCTGGGAAAGTTTGGGAAAGGAGCCGCCATCCCACAGAGGAGAGAGAACTTGCTGGAAGACATACAAGGAAGCTAGAAGGGGTTGCTTGGGAGAGAAAGTGGAAAGGGCATTCTGGGTGGAGGGATGGCTGAGCCAAGGCTCAGGAGATCTGAGTGTGTGCCCCGCCCGAGCTGGAGGTGGGGGGTGGCCAGGCCCTGCTGGGGGCCCACAGGAAGAGCCAGCTGAAGACCAGGGCGCTGAGGCTGGAGGGAAGGAGGGCCAGGCGGAGGCGAGGTGCTGGGCCACCCTGGGAGCTGGCCTGGGGACAGCATGGGGAGACACTGGTTTGGTGCCCTCTGGCTCTGCTGACTCCCTTCTGAGGGCTGGCCCAGCGCCCTTGATGGGGTCAGGGCTGCTTGACCCACCCTGATGATCACTTTCACTTAGGTGGCTGAACCCCTGTTGTTTGGGTAGCTTTCTGAACCTCAGTTTCCATGTCTGACAAATGGGGAGAATCCTCCGCTGAGTTGTGACGAGGACCGCGTGAGCAGGTGCCCGGGACCTGAGAAGAACCTGGGAAACGGCTGGCTGCTGCATGGGTATTCTTGCCTGTAAAACAGGGGCATTGAGGCCAGTTGGCAGGCCGTGTCCACTTCATGGGTGGCGGGGAGGATTCTGTGAGGCCTGGGGGCGCCGAGGGTCCCTGTGTCCTCCCTCTTGGAGGAGACGAGAGTAGCAGTGACGAGCGACCTGGGCAGGGTGCTCTGCAGAGCCAGCCTCCTCCTGCCTATGTGGCTGCCCCCCACCTTCCGGCCCCCAGCCATGCCAGTCGGGGGACTCTGCTTCCCAGACATCCTTCAGCTCTTCTGGCTGGCAAATATGATGTCCTCCTGCCAGGAGCCCTGTGCCAGGCAGCCAGGTGGAGAGGACACAGGCCTTGCCCCCTGGAGATCAGAATCTGGTTGGGCAGCAGATACCCCTGGACACCCACCCGTCGCCTAGCTCTGTGCTGGTGCTTGTGGGTAGCGAGAGTCTCCGTCATGGTGCCATGAGGCTGCCCAGTGCAGGAGTCAAAGAGCGAGGATGCCAGATCCAATGGCCCGGGTTCGAATTCTGGTCCTGTCATTTCTTACCACGTGACAGTGACTAACTAGTGCCTCTGCCTCTATGTGCCTCAGTTTCCTTAGCTTGAAAATGGGGATGACGCACCTCTTGCTGTTGGAACAGCTGGCTTTAGTTTCCAGGGGGAATTTGCTGCCCCTCTCCTGGAATGCGTGTCCCTGTGCGCCCAGCCTGGCCCCATAGACGTGTCGTCCACTTTCCTGTTGTTTTCCTCTCTGTCTGTGGGTCCCGGTGGGCTGGGTCCTGCCTCTCTGCACCCATTGGTTGGGCAGGGGGGCAGTGGTCTGGTGGCATCTGGCTCTCAGGTGACCGGTGGTGGCCAGGTTCTGTGGGGTCAGTCCTCCCAGCAGGACGAATTCCAAGCTACCAACAATTTAACCACCTCACCGTGGGGGCTGGTACAGCACTCAGGCATTCAGTAGGTGCTTGATAAACGCAGAACAAGGAGGCAAGTCCTCAAGAACTGTTGGTCAGATAGACTTGGGGAGCTGCTGCATGGTACTGTAGCTGAGGAGGGCTTGTTTGGGGGGCACTGGATAACCTGAGGGTGGGGTGAGAAACTACCCTGAATAAGTACCCACGGGGAGGTAGGGCAGAGGGAATGGCCGATGTCCTTCTGTCCACACCTCTTCACTCCTCTCTAACTCCTTCTGCCAGGGGCTCCCCTGGACCTTGGCCTGGGCCTCAGCCTAGAATTTCCCAGCTGGATCCCATGCTTTAGCCTAACGACGGCTCTGAGATGTGGCCACACAGGCCGCAAGCCTCAGATTCTATTCCTTTCTTAGGTTGTTCTCACTGCCTGAAGGTCTGTACCTCCTTCTGCCCCCTGGAGCTCTGTCACTCGCCAGAGGCCTCCTCGCGATGCCAGCATGTTGGTGACTCTGTGATCCTGAGAGGTGGTGAGCCCCGTGGGCCTACAGGAGGACAGATGAGTGAGTGAGTGAGTGAGCGAGCGAGCGAATGTGAGTGATTCGCAGCCTGGAGGAACAGCCCTGCTCTCCCTTCCACCTATGCCTCCTCCTTCTCCATCCTTGGTGAAAGAAACTGAACCTCCCGTGGGCAGCAGCCTCACTTGCAGCAGAATGGTCACAGGGACCTTGCTTGGGACCTTGCTTTCGCCTTCTGGGACCTCCCCATCTCCCAGGAGGGGAAAAAGGCTTCAGGAGCGGGTGGGAACTTCCCAAGGGCTGGAAGCAGGGCTTGGGGGCCAAGGGGTAGTGGGCCACCCTTCCGTGGTCTAGAATGGGTTGACAAGGGGGCATAAGGCCTAGACCATAATCCAGAACGTTAACAGGGAATACCTTTCCTTGCATTGTTGAAATTCCCCTGTTGACTCACTTATTTTCATCTTTTCTATAAAAATAAAATTGGAACCATAGAAATCATCCACACACCTAATTACTCTGTTGTGCTATGAGTTCAGAGCTTATTTGGCTAAGACTTTGGTTCCCACTGAAGTGGGAATCCTGGGGGTGGGGTGCGGTCCAGGGTAAAGGGCAGGCAGAAGGCAGGAGTGTGCTGATACTGGGAATTCCTGAGGACCTGGCCTCTGGCTACCCCGCGAGGCAGGCCAGGAACTTCCCAGGAGGAGCAGGCTAGACCCTCTGAGGGAGAGAAGGTGGCCAGAGGCCGTCTCTGAGATTCTGGACCACAGAGACCTGCGGTGGAGGACTTCCCAGTCATAGTCATTTGCAACTATTTATCGGGCACTTTCTATGTGCTAGGCGCCAGCCAGAGCACTTTGTCTGCATTATCTCAGAGACGCCTCTTAACTTCTCACGAGGTAGGTACTATCATTTTCCCATTTGGCCGTTTGAGGGGCCCGGGGTCTGGGGCCCGGGTCCCGGGGCCGGGAAGCGGCAGTGCTGGGATCCTATCCAGCCTGTAGGGTGGGCTGCCTGTCTAGGCTCTTCCGTCACTCCCAGGGGACTGCTCCTGAGGCTTGGACCCCTCGGCCAGCTGCCTCACTGCCTCGTGGCCTCCAGGCCACCCTCTTGGGGGCCCTGGGACTGCCTCCTTCCTTCCCGTAGTCCTGGGACTGTGCCTCAGGCAGGCCTCCTCAGCCTCGCTGGGCAGCCTGGGGACAGCAAGTATTTCCCAGGCCCCTCCCTGCCCTGCTGAGTCAGAGTCCCAGCCCAGGAGGGAGGGCTGGAAATCTAGTTTTGACTTAAACTGAACCTCCGTGGGCAGCAGCCTCACTTGCAGCAGAATGGTCACAGGGACCTTGCTTGGGACCTTGCGCCTTCTGGGACCTCCCATCTCCCAGGAGGGGAAAAAGGCTTCAGGAGCGGGTGGGAACTTCCCAAGGGCTGGAAGCAGGGCTTGGGGGCCAAGGGGTAGTGGGCCACCCTTCCGTGGTCTAGAATGGGTTGACAAGGGGGCATAAGGCCTAGACCATAATCCAGAACGTTAACAGGGAATACCTTTCCTTGCATTGTTGAAATTCCCCTGTTGACTCACTTATTTTCATCTTTTCTATAAAAATAAAATTGGAACCATAGAAATCATCCACACACCTAATTACTCTGTTGTGCTATGAGTTCAGAGCTTATTTGGCTAAGACTTTGGTTCCCACTGAAGTGGGAATCCTGGGGGTGGGGTGCGGTCCAGGGTAAAGGGCAGGCAGAAGGCAGGAGTGTGCTGATACTGGGAATTCCTGAGGACCTGGCCTCTGGCTACCCCGCGAGGCAGGCCAGGAACTTCCCAGGAGGAGCAGGCTAGACCCTCTGAGGGAGAGAAGGTGGCCAGAGGCCGTCTCTGAGATTCTGGACCACAGAGACCTGCGGTGGAGGACTTCCCAGTCATAGTCATTTGCAACTATTTATCGGGCACTTTCTATGTGCTAGGCGCCAGCCAGAGCACTTTGTCTGCATTATCTCAGAGACGCCTCTTAACTTCTCACGAGGTAGGTACTATCATTTTCCCATTTGGCCGTTTGAGGGGCCCGGGGTCTGGGGCCCGGGTCCCGGGGCCGGGAAGCGGCAGTGCTGGGATCCTATCCAGCCTGTAGGGTGGGCTGCCTGTCTAGGCTCTTCCGTCACTCCCAGGGGACTGCTCCTGAGGCTTGGACCCCTCGGCCAGCTGCCTCACTGCCTCGTGGCCTCCAGGCCACCCTCTTGGGGGCCCTGGGACTGCCTCCTTCCTTCCCGTAGTCCTGGGACTGTGCCTCAGGCAGGCCTCCTCAGCCTCGCTGGGCAGCCTGGGGACAGCAAGTATTTCCCAGGCCCCTCCCTGCCCTGCTGAGTCAGAGTCCCAGCCCAGGAGGGAGGGCTGGAAATCTAGTTTTGAATCCCCTGGGGGTTCAGAGGCCTGTGGACTCCAGGACCCACGGCTTGGCCCCATGAATTCCATGCTGTCTGATGAGACCCCCTCATCCTCAGGCACCCAGGTCCCTCTGACTCAGCCCCTTCCTGAGTCTCGGCCTCTGCCTCCCGCCCCACCGCCAGCTCTGGAACACCATGCCGTCCCACTTCTCCCTTCCCAAGCCCAGGATTTTCATCTTAGCGCCTGCGGCCACCAGCTCTTTCAAGCCACAGGTCCTGGGCTGGCTGTGGACAGCCCCCACCAAGAGCTTGCTCAGTGCCTTGGACAAGCCCCTTGGGCCGCCCTCTGCTTTTCCTGGGGTCCTGGCACAGGGTCTGGGTGGATCACGGTGGCTGGGAAAGGAGGATGGGGGAGAGCTGCCCATTAAGTGGGGCACTGGCTCTGGGGCTGGGCGCACAGATGTTTCTTGGGACTGGCACCAGGCCTCGCACGAGGAGGCACTTGAGCAGTAGTTAAGTGTTTGTTGAATGGCAACTTTGAGAGTGGAGGGCTAGGGCCACTTCCGAAAACAAGGCTAATGAGGTGTCTAGGGGAGAGAGGGAGATGGTGCCCTCCCGACCAGCACCCAGGACTGTGGGTGTTAACCGCCGTCACTCATGTAGCTGGTGCGGATGGGAATGGGATGCTGGTGCTTTCTGGTGTGATTTCACTCCAGCATCTCAGGGCGCTGCACCAGCTCTCCCACCCGTACCAGCCACCCAGGGGCTCGCTTCCCCTCGGGCCTTTTCTGGTGCGGTCCCTCTGTCCCGACTACCGTTCCTCTCCTTTCCTGACTCTTCCTTCAAGACTTCTCCAGGAGGCCATGCGGCATTCCTACCCCAGATGGCTGTCTGTCCGTCCACATGAGAGGAAACCTTTGCATAGGGAGCATGCATGCTGAGGGCCTGGGGGAAGCCTGCCAGTGGAGTGGAGCAGAGAAGACGGGCTCAGGGGGCTCAGTGGAGGTCACCAGGGCCAGCACTGGGGCTTGCTCTGTGTGCTGTTCCTTGTGTCCAGGTGGCCAAGGGAGGGGATTACGGAAAAGACCCAGGGGCCTCCGGGCACAGCTCCTGGAAGCAGCTGTAAAGCACAGCCTGGCCAGGTGACCATCACTTCAGTTCTGAAAGGGGGCCAGACTGAAGACCTTAAGGCCGCCCGTTTCACAGAGGGAGTGCTGAGTCCCAGGGCGCTTGGCACTGACCTCCTACAGCTTTGGGGTCTGTGGGAGGAGCACCCGGAACTGTGAGGCTGCATCCCACCCCCGTTCCTGTCCCAAGCTGGAGTGTTTCTCAGGGGGCCCTGGTCAGGAGGCGGACGAGAAGGAGGCGAGGAGAGCAGGTCCTTCTGCCCTCTGGTCCTTCGGCGTGGAGACAAAGCTCCTAAGTAAAAATTCATGTTTCCCCAAAGCTGGCAGGAGATCCATGCTCACAGTTCATTTTAGCAAAAAGGCGCTCAGGAAGAAAGTCTACAAGAGCTTAGGCCAGGATGTTAGAGCCAGAGGGTGGCAGGTCGGTGAGCAGAATCATCCTGTCACTTTCACTGCAGTGTCCACGTTCCCCAGCATGCCTGAGAAACCTTTGGAACCAGAAAGATGAAGTTATGTTCCAAAGAGAGAGCACAGCCAGCTCTCCATCTGTTGAATTCTGGGAGCGCTGCTTGTGGGCAGCCTCCAGGGAGACTGGCTGTGGGGTGTCAGGGGAAGAGTTGCCTGGGCCCAGGTGTGTCCCCAGAACACGACTTGTGTCTCTCTCATTCCTGGAAATTGGGTCAGTGAGAGTCCAGGCCTGTGGGTACTGGGATGCAGCGCCCCGAGAATTCCATCCACATCTCTGCCCTCCTTCCTATGGCGCCCGTCTGGCCTTTGCTGCTCTTTCCCCGTGCCCCCCACATTCCCGCTTCGGAGGGCATTACTGTGCCAGACCCTCCACCTGGAAGGTCAGTCCACTCTACATCAGGTGTTGCCCTCCGCCTAAGAAGCCACTCCCACCCCTTCCAACCAGGGGTGACCCCAGGGCTGTTGACGCTATGGTCCCCGCAAGTCTGTGCCCCGTGGACGGACCATCTTCCAAACTGAGCCTGTCTCGAGGTGGATTCCCGGCAATCTTGCTGAGGCGTGGTCAGATTCTCCGCAGTGGCCCTGGTCTTCCTCATCACAGCTGAGCCCTGATTCCAGGTGGCGACTCCATCTCTGTCCCCCCGATGGCCCCTTACTCTGTCCTCGGTACAGAGCGCTCATTCATTCCTTCCGCCAGCACGTGATCACCGGGTGCCTTCTGCGTGCCGGGGGCTGGGCAGCCTGCTCACACGCACAGCAGGATCGCCTCCGTCATGTGAGTGTGTCTCTTAGGCCGTGCCCATGTGTACTCTTGCCAGCCCCCAGCACGCCTGGCTCATGCCCTCAGCACGTGTTTATTGAGTGCCTGTGACCCTGAAGATGAGCGTCCCAAGGTCTCTGCCCTTGGGAAGTGCCCATTGCGTGGGGCCGTTAGAGAGCGAGCTGGTGGGGAGGGGGCCGGCCCGGGGGGGGGGGGCGGGCAGGGCAGCATCCTGGAGAGCTGGGCGGAGGGCGGGAAGGGCATCCTGCCTGGCTGTGGGTGTGCGCGGCGAGCCCCCCGTGGCCCTGGAGCTGGCCCTCCTTGCTGGTTTTGCTGTTCTAGGGACGCGGAGCGTGGGCGGTGCCTGCTGCTGCTGGTGCTGGGAAGGGGGCACGTTGCCCTGAGGAGGGAGTGTGTCGGCTGGAGGACCTGGGCTGCGGAACTCTCTTCTTTCAATTAATTCATTAATTTTTGGTTGCTCTGGGTCTTTGTTACTGCGAGGGTTTTCTCTAGCTGCGGCGATGGAGGCCACTCTCTAGTTGCCGTGTGGGCTTCTCATTGTGCCTCTTGTTGCGAGACACGGGCTCTAGGCTCACGGGCTTCCGTGGTCGCAGCACTCGGGCTCTGTAGTTGGGGCACATGGACCTAGTTGCTCTGCGGCTTGTGGCATCTTCCTGGACCCGGGATCGAACCCACGTCCCCTGCATTGGCAGGTGGATTCTTATCCACTGTAGCACCTAAGAAGTGCCCCCAGCGACAAGGACTTCCTATGAAAGGAGTGCCTATGAGTCAGAACCCAGAACCCAGCACCTAGAAAGCAGAACCCCTCAGTTCAGACCAGAGAAACTGGAACACAGAACTTGGAGGGGGAAATGGAGCCGTAAACCTAAAGTGCTGATGTGGGTCAGAGCTGGAAAGTCAAGGGCTCAGTGGGAGACTGAGGTCCAGAGAGGGCGGGGGTGCTCCTGCACTTTGGGGAGCAGCAGTGGGCATGCACATGGCCCCCACTGAGCCAGGCGCTTCCCACGGCTGGGTGGTACCTGACCTTGGGCAAGGCCTGTCCCGTCTCTAAGCCCCCATTTCCGCACCTGGGAAGTGGGTTTGTGACAACGAGCTGAGATGAAGCACACCACCTGGGAAGTGGGCTCTGCTTTTGGCGCCCAGGGTCTCCCAGCGGTTAGTGGGGTAGCCGAGACCAGAACCCCAGGCCCCTGGCACCCGGGGTGACCTTTTCACCTGTGGCGATGGTTCTGTCGCTGCTGTTTCATTCCCTTTCTCTGTCACATGGTCAGTGGGAAATGTGAGCCCCGGCGGGCCTGTTCCAGAACGATCCAGCAGGTGGGACAGACTGTCACTATTGGAGCAAGAACTCATGGGTGGCACCCATGAAGTAAAGGAGCGGGGGCCTGGCACCGGCAGCCCTGTGGGACGTCCCCTCCAGGTGAGGGCTACCTGAGAGTCCCTGGTGGGTTCCGTCAGGTCCTGCCCCATGGAAGCTGTGGCCCCTGGCAAACAGGGATGGTCAGAGAAGAATCACGGAGGGAAGAGAGAAAAGGCGCATTGTTCAGCCTGGAGGAGGCTCCCCAGGTGCCGAGAGTCGCAGAACCGACCGGCTGTGCACCTGCTCCGTCAGGACCGCCCCCGGCAGGAGGTTAATTATGGTGCTCAGGTTCCCAGGGCGAGGAGCCGCAGGCCCTGGGCCAGGTGCAGCCCTCGAACCCTCCAAGGACCCTGCAGGCAGCGTTACCAGTCTCCCCTCCGTGCCTCGGCAGACGGGCCTGGAGAGGGTCGGAGTTTTGCTTGGGGTTTCAGAGCTGTGGGGGGCAGAGCCAGGGTTCAAGCCCATTTCCTCACTCCGCAGCAGCTGGTTGAGCACCTGCGGTGTGCCAGGCCTCATGGTGGGCACGCCGCGGTGAGCTGTGGTGGGGAGGATCCTAGCCTGCTCAAAGCTTCCTTCCTTCCTGTACCTCCGCCCGGCCATCAGCCGTCACCTCGCTCGGGGTGCTCTGAGGATGGAGTCGTAGCGTGTGTCTCCCGTCACCACCAAGCCCGCTGGAAGGGAGCCTTAGGACGCACGTAGATGAGCTACTGACCTGGGGCATCCTGAGCCCGGGGTCCGTGGCGGGCGGGGCTAGGACCTGCCACCTTTCCAAGCCCCGGACCGGGCCTGAGAGCCCAGCCGCGCTGACGGAAGCTGACAGCGTGCGGCTCTGAGGGGAGCCTCTTTCCTTCGTGCAGCATGCCTTTGTGTTTGGGGTGACGCCCTGGAGTTGGGGATCGGAGTAAGGGGAACCAGCCAGGGTTGAGAGGGCGCGGCTCTCTCCACAGTCCGGGGTCAGGGAGGCCTTGAGGAAGTTCAGTCCAGTGTGGCTGAGCCCTCCCAGGCCCGGCGTGGAGACGGGGAGTGTAGGGTTACACAGAAACTTTGAACCTCCTGGAAGATCTGGACTTTATCCTGCGGGCTGATGGTCCCAAGGTGGGCGGGGCAGTGTCAGATGGGGCCTCTGCCTGGCTCCCCGTCCCCGGCTGGGAGCCCCCTTGGGAAGGCCGCCGCTGTGGTCCAGGTGAGCGCTGGCGATGGCGAGCTCGTGGGGGCAGGGAGGTCAGAGAATCACGGAGGGAAGAGAGAAAAGGCGCATTGTTCAGCCTGGAGGAGGCTCCCCAGGTGCCGAGAGTCGCAGAACCGACCGGCTGTGCACCTGCTCCGTCAGGACCGCCCCCGGCAGGAGGTTAATTATGGTGCTCAGGTTCCCAGGGCGAGGAGCCGCAGGCCCTGGGCCAGGTGCAGCCCTCGAACCCTCCAAGGACCCTGCAGGCAGCGTTACCAGTCTCCCCTCCGTGCCTCGGCAGACGGGCCTGGAGAGGGTCGGAGTTTTGCTTGGGGTTTCAGAGCTGTGGGGGGCAGAGCCAGGGTTCAAGCCCATTTCCTCACTCCGCAGCAGCTGGTTGAGACCTGCGGTGTGCCAGGCCTCATGGTGGGCACGCCGCGGTGAGCTGTGGTGGGGAGGATCCTAGCCTGCTCAAAGCTTCCTTCCTTCCTGTACCTCCGCCCGGCCATCAGCCGTCACCTCGCTCGGGGTGCTCTGAGGATGGAGTCGTAGCGTGTGTCTCCCGTCACCACCAAGCCCGCTGGAAGGGAGCCTTAGGACGCACGTAGATGAGCTACTGACCTGGGGCATCCTGAGCCCGGGGTCCGTGGCGGGCGGGGCTAGGACCTGCCACCTTTCCAAGCCCCGGACCGGGCCTGAGAGCCCAGCCGCGCTGACGGAAGCTGACAGCGTGCGGCTCTGAGGGGAGCCTCTTTCCTTCGTGCAGCATGCCTTTGTGTTTGGGGTGACGCCCTGGAGTTGGGGATCGGAGTAAGGGGAACCAGCCAGGGTTGAGAGGGCGCGGCTCTCTCCACAGTCCGGGGTCAGGGAGGCCTTGAGGAAGTTCAGTCCAGTGTGGCTGAGCCCTCCCAGGCCCGGCGTGGAGACGGGGAGTGTAGGGTTACACAGAAACTTTGAACCTCCTGGAAGATCTGGACTTTATCCTGCGGGCTGATGGTCCCAAGGTGGGCGGGGCAGTGTCAGATGGGGCCTCTGCCTGGCTCCCCGTCCCCGGCTGGGAGCCCCCTTGGGAAGGCCGCCGCTGTGGTCCAGGTGAGCGCTGGCGATGGCGAGCTCGTGGGGGCTGGGCACGGGGAGAGGGTGGGGCTCGAGAGCTTTCAGGGCATGGAATAGACAGGCCCTGGGCACAGGTGTGCGGGGTCAGCAAGAGTGGGAGCTTTAGGGTGGTTTCTGGGTTCCTAGCCTGGGCTCCTGGGTGTCTGGTTACATCACCACCCGGGCGCAGATGGAGGCAAGTGGCTAACGCCCGAAGCTGTCCGTGCGTCCAGGCGCCAGGCTCAGGTCACAGGTTATCACCTCAGATCGTTAGAACAACTGCTGGAGCAAATTCTCTGTTGCCCGGTCTTGCAGCCCAGGGTCCTAGGTATGACGGGAACTGCCTCTCACGCCCCGGCCCCTGCCCTCCCTGCGGCCTGGCCTGGGTCCCGCAGGGTCGGCCCCGCCGTGTCCCTCGGCCCGGCCGGCACGTGCACCTCCTCCCGCATGCACAGGTGGACCCTGCCGTCCTGTCCATGTGGGGAGCGGCCCGTGGGAGACCTTCCACTCCTGCGGCCTAGGAAACGAGGACCACCCTCTGCCTCCAGCCTGTGCCTGGGCACCCCGACCTGGGCACCCCTTCTCCGCGCCACGGGCACTCCTCTCCCCCCGCCTCCCAGGGTGCAACACGCGGGACCGAGTTCCTGCAGCCGTGGCTTGGCTCTGTCGCCCACCCTGCCTGTGTCCGTGAAAGCGGGGCCGGGACAGAGACGGGGTGGGGCGTGCCCTCCCCGCCCTCCCCCTACACGCAGGCCTTCTGGGCTGGTGATGGAGCTGAGGCTCCGAGCTGAAGTGGTCCTTTGTACATTGTCCGTGGAGGATGGGCGAGCCTGGCGGGAGGGGCTGGCACGGCCGGGCTGCCTGGGAAGGCCAGCGCTGATCCCTGCAGGGCTGGGGCAGGCGGGGGCTTTCTCCGGAACGGTGGGGAGCATCCTGCTAGGCATGGCTGTGTGCTGGCTGGCGGGCCTGCTGCCCCAGGCTCCCCCAAGCCAGATGATCCTTGCCCACCAGGAGGCTGGCCTCGCTTCTCACACGAGTTCCGTCCTCACTCTGCAGC
The DNA here is from genome assembly GCA_022376925.1 of Tragulus kanchil. Lineage (NCBI taxonomy): Eukaryota > Metazoa > Chordata > Mammalia > Artiodactyla > Tragulidae > Tragulus > Tragulus kanchil. The sequence goes on along the minus strand of JAIOJX010000004.1, from coordinate 178,777,142 downwards.
TGTTTGTGGCTCCCCGTCCCGGCTGGGAGCCCCTTGGGAAGGCCGCCGCTGTGGTCCAGGTGAGCGCTGGCGATGGCGAGCTCGTGGGGCTGGGCACGGGAGAGGGTGGGGCTCGAGAGCTTTCAGGGCATGGAATAGACAGGCCCTGGGCACAGGTGTGCGGGTCAGCAAGAGTGGGAGCTTTAGGGTGGTTTCTGGGTTCCTAGCCTGGGCTCCTGGGTGTCTGGTTACATCACCACCCGGGCGCAGATGGAGGCAAGTGGCTAACGCCCGAAGCTGTCCGTGCGTCCAGGCGCCAGGCTCAGGTCACAGGTTATCACCTCAGATCGTTAGAACAACTGCTGGAGCAAATTCTCTGTTGCCCGGTCTTGCAGCCCAGGGTCCTAGGTATGACGGGAACTGCCTCTCACGCCCCGGCCCCTGCCCTCCCTGCGGCCTGGCCTGGGTCCCGCAGGGTCGGCCCGCCGTGTCCCTCGGCCCGGCCGGCACGTGCACCTCCTCCCGCATGCACAGGTGGACCCTGCCGTCCTGTCCATGTGGGGAGCGGCCCGTGGGAGACCTTCCACTCCTGCGGCCTAGGAAACGAGGACCACCCTCTGCCTCCAGCCTGTGCCTGGGCACCCCGACCTGGGCACCCCTTCCCCGCGCCACGGGCACTCCTCTCCCCCCGCCTCCCAGGGTGCAACACGCGGGACCGAGTTCCTGCAGCCGTGGCTTGGCTCTGTCGCCCACCCTGCCTGTGTCCGTGAAAGCGGGGCCGGGACAGAGACGGGGTGGGGCGTGCCCTCCCCGCCCTCCCCCTACACGCAGGCCTTCTGGGCTGGTGATGGAGCTGAGGCTCCGAGCTGAAGTGGTCCTTTGTACATTGTCCGTGGAGGATGGGCGAGCCTGGCGGGAGGGGCTGGCACGGCCGGGCTGCCTGGGAAGGCCAGCGCTGATCCCTGCAGGGCTGGGGCAGGCGGGGGCTTTCTCCGGAACGGTGGGGAGCATCCTGCTAGGCATGGCTGTGTGCTGGCTGGCGGGCCTGCTGCCCCAGGCTCCCCCAAGCCAGATGATCCTTGCCCACCAGGAGGCTGGCCTCGCTTCTCACACGAGTTCCGTCCTCACTCTGCAGCTGTTTGTGGCGCTCCGGCTCCAGGCCAGCTTTGCCCGAGGCAGTGGGGAGCAGCGGGGACCGGACGGAGGGAGGCCCATGGTGACCCTGCTCTCCTGTTGTTGACATTCCAGGCGAGCGGGGTGTGGGTGGGGGAGACAGACCACTAACACGTAAACAAGGAGATAGATCGCTTCCGCAGCGAGGCGTGTTGTGGAGCCGAGGACCGGGGAGGGACCGCCGCTTTAGCTGGCGGGTCCTCTGAGCAGCAGCCGGCATGTGGAGACCTGAGGGAAGGGCGTTCCGGGCAGAGGGAACAGTCAGTGCGAGAGCCCTGAGACAGGTGAGCCGGGGGTGCGGAAGGGATGGGAGGCAGGGACTGTGGCTGGAGTCCAGTGGACGAGGGATAGCAAAGATGCGGGGACCCGATAGCCAGGTACTGCGGGTGAAGAGAGAGGCTGGGGTTTTATTCTGAGTGTGATGAGGGGTCTGAGCCAGGGGATGGGGCCTGAGGGGGCCTTCGCAGTGACAGAATTTGTGGGTCTCAGTGCGAAATGAAAACGTAGGGCCCTTTGTTCGAAAGTGAAGAATTTCAAGAGCAGGGACTCCCCTGGCTGTCCAGTGGCTGGGACGCCGCGCTTGCGCTGCACGGGGCACGAGTTCAGTCACTGGTTGGGAAACTCAGATCCCACTTGCTGAGAGGTGGCCAAAAAAAAAAGGAACTTCATGACAAAAAATAAAGAGGGAGGCCAGTGACGAAGAGGAGGCGGGGCTTCAGGAGTGGGTGCCAGCTGGCGTGGTAGCACCCGAGCCCAGCCATCCGGGCACGTGGCGAGGCCGTGTGGAGAGCGGGCATCGGCCCGGCCACTGTCCAGGCGCTTTGGGTGTCACCCTGTGTAATCCTCACGGGCGGAGGCGATGGGAGCTCCGAGGCCCAGGGCTATCGAATGATCCGCCCCGGATCACACAGGGGAGTGGGACGGCGCGGGGCCCGGATTTGAGCACGGTGATCCCCTGGAGCCTGGATTCCGGGGAGCTGCCCCCCGTCGCTGGGCCGGCTCGGTCTCCTGAGAGAGGAGGCCGGGGCAGCTCACGCCGTGCCAGGCCCAGAACTCGCCGAGGCGGACGGTGCTCCGCCCGGCCTCACTGGCCTTGTTTCTCCTCGCTGTGAGCCTGGGAGGCGTGGGTTCTCCTCGCTGGGGGGGGGGGACTCCTGTTGTTGACATTCCAGGCAAGCGGTGTGGTGGAGACAGACCACTAACACGTAAACAAGGAGATAGATCGCTTCCGCAGCGAGGCGTGTTGTGGAGCCGAGGACCGGGGAGGGACCGCCGCTTTAGCTGGCGGGTCCTCTGAGCAGCAGCCGGCATGTGGAGACCTGAGGGAAGGGCGTTCCGGGCAGAGGGAACAGTCAGTGCGCGAGCCCTGAGACAGGTGAGCCGGGGGTGCGGAAGGGATGGGAGGCAGGGACTGTGGCTGGAGTCCAGTGGACGAGGGATAGCAAAGATGCGGGGACCCGATAGCCAGGTACTGCGGGTGAAGAGAGAGGCTGGGGTTTTATTCTGAGTGTGATGAGGGGTCTGAGCCAGGGGATGGGGCCTGAGGGGGCCTTCGCAGTGACAGAATTTGTGGGTCTCAGTGCGAAATGAAAACGTAGGGCCCTTTGTTCGAAAGTGAAGAATTTCAAGAGCAGGGACTCCCCTGGCTGTCCAGTGGCTGGGACGCCGCGCTTGCGCTGCACGGGGCACGAGTTCAGTCACTGGTTGGGAAACTCAGATCCCACTTGCTGAGAGGTGGCCAAAAAAAAAAGGAACTTCATGACAAAAAATAAAGAGGGAGGCCAGTGACGAAGAGGAGGCGGGGCTTCAGGAGTGGGTGCCAGCTGGCGTGGTAGCACCCGAGCCCAGCCATCCGGGCACGTGGCGAGGCCGTGTGGAGAGCGGGCATCGGCCCGGCCACTGTCCAGGCGCTTTGGGTGTCACCCTGTGTAATCCTCACGGGCGGAGGCGATGGGAGCTCCGAGGCCCAGGGCTATCGAATGATCCGCCCCGGATCACACAGGGGAGTGGGACGGCGCGGGGCCCGGATTTGAGCACGGTGATCCCCTGGAGCCTGGATTCCGGGGAGCTGCCCCCCGTCGCTGGGCCGGCTCGGTCTCCTGAGAGAGGAGGCCGGGGCAGCTCACGCCGTGCCAGGCCCAGAACTCGCCGAGGCGGACGGTGCTCCGCCCGGCCTCACTGGCCTTGTTTCTCCTCGCTGTGAGCCTGGGAGGCGTGGGCCTTCTGCTCTCCGTTCTACAGGCGTGGACCCCGAGGCAGGGCAGGGCGATCTGCTCTGGCGCCCTCTTGGCCCGACGGGCCAGAGCGGGTCCTTTGGGTCTGGAAGGACAGGTGACTGGAAGGTGGGCCAGGAGCTGCAGGCCCGAGATGCCCGGGTCTCCGGGGGATTTCCTCCCCACTGGCCTTGGTGGGCACCGTGAGGACGTGAGCCACAGGCCTGTGTGGGGCAGGGTCCGTCTGCATTCCTTGAAGGACGGGCACGTGTTCCAGTCACCAGCTGGAAGAAGCAGGGTTCTCCATCCTTCAGTCAGAAGTTCTATTAATCATTAATAGTCTACCGGGTCGTTATTGCCGGCAGGCCCGGCTGCCTTGGCCCCACCCTGGCTGGACCCTGGCCTCCTCTCTCCTTCCTCTCCCGAGGTTCAGCACGGCAGGCCACCCCGCCTCTCTCAGCCCTCGCTCTGCAGAGAGGCCCCGGCCCCTCGGCCCTGGGGACGATCCCCACGAAGGGGTGTCCTCTTCCCCCTCCTCACTGGGCCCTTCAGCCACCCTCGTGGGTGGGGCTGACCCCGTGGCACAGAGAGAGACGCTGCAGCACACGGGCCGGGGAGCAGGCAGACAGAACAACAGGAAGTTTCCCTCTGGGCTGACGGGGGCTCCAGAGCAGGCTGGAAGGACAAGGGGTTGAGGCTCCCCAGCCCCCGCTGTGAGATGAAGGCTCAGCTGGGTTGTGCGGAGGGGGAGAAGGAGTCCCAGGGGTGGGGGCAGCATGCTAGAAGGCGTTCGTGCATCCCACCTCCAGCAGCGCACGTGCGGGCAGCCCTGCCGGCCGAGCCCCTCTGGTGCCAGGCCCTGGTTTATGGGGCCCTGGCGAGCTGTTCCTGGCACAAGGAACTAAGGCCTGGCCAGGCTCGTGGAGCGACTGAGCAGGACTCATCTGGGAGCTGCCCCGTCGCTGGCCCTCGGTCTCCTGAGAGAGGAGGCCGGGGCAGCTCACGCCGTGCCAGGCCCAGAACTCGCCGAGGCGGACGGTGCTCCGCCCGGCCTCACTGGCCTTGTTTCTCCTCGCTGTGAGCCTGGGAGGCGTGGGCCTTCTGCTCTCCGTTCTACAGGCGTGGACCCCGAGGCAGGGCAGGGCGATCTGCTCTGGCGCCCTCTTGGCCCGACGGGCCAGAGCGGGTCCTTTGGGTCTGGAAGGACAGGTGACTGGAAGGTGGGCCAGGAGCTGCAGGCCCGAGATGCCCGGGTCTCCGGGGGATTTCCTCCCCACTGGCCTTGGTGGGCACCGTGAGGACGTGAGCCACAGGCCTGTGTGGGGCAGGGTCCGTCTGCATTCCTTGAAGGACGGGCACGTGTTCCAGTCACCAGCTGGAAGAAGCAGGGTTCTCCATCCTTCAGTCAGAAGTTCTATTAATCATTAATAGTCTACCGGGTCGTTATTGCCGGCAGGCCCGGCTGCCTTGGCCCCACCCTGGCTGGACCCTGGCCTCCTCTCCTTCCTCTCCCGAGGTTCAGCACGGCAGGCCACCCCGCCTCTCTCAGCCCTCGCTCTGCAGAGAGGCCCCGGCCCCTCGGCCCTGGGGACGATCCCCACGAAGGGGTGTCCTCTTCCCCCTCCTCACTGGGCCCTTCAGCCACCCTCGTGGGTGGGGCTGACCCCGTGGCACAGAGAGAGACGCTGCAGCACACGGGCCGGGGAGCAGGCAGACAGAACAACAGGAAGTTTCCCTCTGGGCTGACGGGGGCTCCAGAGCAGGCTGGAAGGACAAGGGGTTGAGGCTCCCCAGCCCCCGCTGTGAGATGAAGGCTCAGCTGGGTTGTGCGGAGGGGGAGAAGGAGTCCCAGGGGTGGGGGCAGCATGCTAGAAGGCGTTCGTGCATCCCACCTCCAGCAGCGCACGTGCGGGCAGCCCTGCCGGCCGAGCCCCTCTGGTGCCAGGCCCTGGTTTATGTCTTGACCCTCCCGGAGGACCCTGGCGAGGGCTGTTCCTGGCACAAGGAACTAAGGCCTGGCCAGTGAGGGACTTGGACGTGGAGCGAGGCAATGCAGCAGCGCTCTGATTTCTCATCTGTGGGCAGCCTCTGCTCCCACCGCGGCCAGCCCCTCGCCCTGCCGGCTGCCACCCCCAGGGTGAGCACTGAGCCCCGCGCGGGCGAGCGGCCCAGGTTCTCCTGAGTCTGAGACAGAGGTTGCTTCCAGGCTCTTCTGCGTGTGCCCCCGTGTCCACCTGGACACGCCCACAGCCCCTGGGAGTCAGGGCTCAGTTCATGATGACCTTCCGCTCAGAGAGGGCGCGGGGCAAGGCGCGGCAAGGAGCTGGGCAGTGTACTCAGTGCAGGGCACTGACAGGTCCCTCACTTGTGCGACGGAGTCCCCAGGTGCGCCCACCTCCTCTGCTCCTGGCCCTGCGGAGCGGCTGCCTCCGGGTGTGGCTGCCTCGCCCTGCCCTGCCTTGTCGCCTGGTCACCTGTTTGTACCTCGTCGATAAGGAGACTGAGGCCCGGAGCAGTGAGGCCACCCGGCTAGGAAGAGGTGGAGCCAGCCAGCCAGCCCCGGTGAAGGGCAGAGTTGGCGCCAGGCCGGGCCAGGGCTGGCTCACCACGTAGCCGTCTACCTGACGCCCGCGTTCCGCCTAGGGGATGGCGGCCCGCCTTCGGGGAGGAAGTAGCTGCCGTCCCGCCTTAGGCGCCAGGCACTGGGTCGGGCAGTTTGGTGCAGCTGCTGGGACAGGACACGGCCTCGCCTGTGGCGTGCCACCCAGGGGCCCAAGGCAGGTACCTGGTCAAGTGAGGGGAGGGTGCGCTGCGAGTGCTAAGGAGGGGCTAGGCAGGGTGGGGTGGTGGGGGGCGGGGGCCCCCAGAGTCCTAGTCCGACACTCTGCTGTCACTTAGAGGATGAGCCAGGCTGTCATTCAGATGCAGAACCCCGTTCCCCACCTGTGACGCCGCTGGGCACTAATGAAAGGGTCAGGTCAGAGCTAAAGCCCTTCGTGCCCTGCCAGAGGGGGCTCTGGAGAGGCCGCAGGTGGACAGACCTCAGGTCAGGCCGCTTCTTCCCCCCATGTGGCAACAGACTGGGGGCAATGGCTGTGGGCGCAGGGGCTCGTGGGTCCCCAGGCCACGTGGCCCAGGTGCCAAACGGCAAGCAACGGAAACCTCCGAATCGGGGTGCAGTCGTGTGGGGCTCGCTGTCTGAGCTCCAGGCCAGCAGGGCCAGGAGAAGCATGGGCGGGAGGATAGAGCTGATCTTCAAAGGGAGGCGTGGGCTGCACGGGAGGGCACTGAGCCCCGCGGGCGAGCGCCCAGGTTCTCCTGAGTCTGAGACAGAGGTTGCTTCCAGGCTCTTCTGCTGTGCCCCCGTGTCCACCTGGACACGCCCACAGCCCCTGGGAGTCAGGGCTCAGTTCATGATGACCTTCCGCTCAGAGAGGGCGCGGGGCAAGGCGCGGCAAGGAGCTGGGCAGTGTACTCAGTGCAGGGCACTGACAGGTCCCTCACTTGTGCGACGGAGTCCCCAGGTGCGCCCACCTCCTCTGCTCCTGGCCCTGCGGAGCGGCTGCCTCCGGGTGTGGCTGCCTCGCCCTGCCCTGCCTTGTCGCCTGGTCACCTGTTTGTACCTCGTCGATAAGGAGACTGAGGCCCGGAGCAGTGAGGCCACCCGGCTAGGAAGAGGTGGAGCCAGCCAGCCAGCCCCGGTGAAGGGCAGAGTTGGCGCCAGGCCGGGCCAGGGCTGGCTCACCACGTAGCCGTCTACCTGACGCCCGCGTTCCGCCTAGGGGATGGCGGCCCGCCTTCGGGGAGGAAGTAGCTGCCGTCCCGCCTTAGGCGCCAGGCACTGGGTCGGGCAGTTTGGTGCAGCTGCTGGGACAGGACACGGCCTCGCCTGTGGCGTGCCACCCAGGGGCCCAAGGCAGGTACCTGGTCAAGTGAGGGGAGGGTGCGCTGCGAGTGCTAAGGAGGGGCTAGGCAGGGTGGGGTGGTGGGGGGCGGGGGCCCCCAGAGTCCTAGTCCGACACTCTGCTGTCACTTAGAGGATGAGCCAGGCTGTCATTCAGATGCAGAACCCCGTTCCCCACCTGTGACGCCGCTGGGCACTAATGAAAGGGTCAGGTCAGAGCTAAAGCCCTTCGTGCCCTGCCAGAGGGGGCTCTGGAGAGGCCGCAGGTGGACAGACCTCAGGTCAGGCCGCTTCTTCCCCCCATGTGGCAACAGACTGGGGGCAATGGCTGTGGGCGCAGGGGCTCGTGGGTCCCCAGGCCACGTGGCCAGGCCCAGGTGCCAAACGGCAAGCAAACGGAAACCTCCGAATCGGGGGTGCAGTCGTGTGGGGCTCTCGCTGTCTGAGCTCCAGGCCAGCAGGGCCAGGAGAAGATCATGGAGCGGGAGGATAGAGCTTGATCTTCAAAGAGGGGAGGGCGTGGGCAGCCCCCATGGGCAGGGGCTGCAGGCCCCCAGAGCTCCTGAAGTCCAGGCCTGGCCTCAGCGGTTTCCCAGCTTTCTGGAGCATGGGAAGCCCTTCAAGCCACTGTGGACCCCAACACAGGACCCTGTCCAGGGTGATCTGTTCCCACTGGAGTTGGGTGAAGGATGGGAAAAGGCTCTGGGGCTCCCTCGGCCTTTCAGGGAGCCCTGGGTTTTGTGAAATGTGGTTTTTTAAAAAAATATTTATTTATGGTTTGGCTGTGCTGGGTCCTATCCTAGTTGCAACACAAGGGATCTTTAGTTGGGGCATGCATGCGAACTCTCAGTTGTAGTACGTGGGATCTAGTTCCCTGACCAGGGATCAAGCCCGAGCCCGCTGCATTGGGAGTGCAGAGTCTTAGCCCCTGGACCACCAGGGACGTCCCTGAAATGTGGTTTTTACATCAAGGCTTGCAGAGCACTTCAGCGTGGGGTGGGGGCACTCCCAGGGTTACAGGGGGAGGGGGCGGGGAGCTGCCTGCCGAGGAAGTTTGGGAGGGTGCAGCTCTCCGGGCACGGGGCTCTGGTGGCCCATCCAGACATGTGCCCGCGCCAGGGAGGAGTGTGGCCCACAGACCCAGGCCCATCCTGCTGGCGGCCTCCTGGCCACAGTGCAAGGCAGCAGCTTAGACTTTGTCCTGGAGATCCCAGTGAGGAGCTGCAGAGGTGAGATGTGGGGCGTGGCCTGCTGCCGCCGTCGGCGTCTCAGGCAGGTCCTCGGCCCTGCCCCTGTCCCGACCGCCGGGAGGATAAAGGAGTAAGACAGCGCACACTGTGCCGGGCACCCACGAGCACTCCCGCTCAGTGAGCGCCAGCTGCTGTGAAGAGGCCGCAGGTGGACAGACCTCAGGTCAGGCCGCTTCTTCCCCCCATGTGGCAACAGACTGGGGGCAATGGCTGTGGGCGCAGGGGCTCGTGGGTCCCCAGGCCACGTGGCCAGGCCCAGGTGCCAAACGGCAAGCAAACGGAAACCTCCGAATCGGGGGTGCAGTCGTGTGGGGCTCTCGCTGTCTGAGCTCCAGGCCAGCAGGGCCAGGAGAAGATCATGGAGCGGGAGGATAGAGCTTGATCTTCAAAGAGGGGAGGGCGTGGGCAGCCCCATGGGCAGGGGCTGCAGGCCCCCAGAGCTCCTGAAGTCCAGGCCTGGCCTCAGCGGTTTCCCAGCTTTCTGGAGCATGGGAAGCCCTTCAAGCCACTGTGGACCCCAACACAGGACCCTGTCCAGGGTGATCTGTTCCCACTGGAGTTGGGTGAAGGATGGGAAAAGGCTCTGGGGCTCCCTCGGCCTTTCAGGGAGCCCTGGGTTTTGTGAAATGTGGTTTTTTAAAAAAATATTTATTTATGGTTTGGCTGTGCTGGGTCCTATCCTAGTTGCAACACAAGGGATCTTTAGTTGGGGCATGCATGCGAACTCTCAGTTGTAGTACGTGGGATCTAGTTCCCTGACCAGGGATCAAGCCCGAGCCCGCTGCATTGGGAGTGCAGAGTCTTAGCCCCTGGACCACCAGGGACGTCCCTGAAATGTGGTTTTTACATCAAGGCTTGCAGAGCACTTCAGCGTGGGGTGGGGGCACTCCCAGGGTTACAGGGGGAGGGGGCGGGGAGCTGCCTGCCGAGGAAGTTTGGGAGGGTGCAGCTCTCCGGGCACGGGGCTCTGGTGGCCCATCCAGACATGTGCCCGCGCCAGGGAGGAGTGTGGCCCACAGACCCAGGCCCATCCTGCTGGCGGCCCCTCCCTGGCCACAGTGCAAGGCAGCAGCTTAGACTTTGTCCTGGAGATCCCGAGTGAGGAGCTGCAGAGGTGAGATGTGGGGCGTGGCCTGCTGCCGCCGTCGGCGTCTCAGGCAGGTCCCTCGGCCCTGCCCCTGTCCCGACCGCCGGGGAGGATAAAGGAGTAAGACAGCGCACACTGTGCCGGGCACCCACGAGCACTCCCGCTCAGTGAGCGCCAGCTGCTGTGAAGACAGCGAGGATGGAGGCGCCATCTCCTGGGAGGAATGTTCTGGGCCGACGGCTCCTCAACCCCGCCCAGCCCCATGCGTCTGCCCTGACCTCTGTAAAGAGGTACACTGAGGCACGCTCAGCAAGCTTGAGGACTTGCCGTGTGGGCCCAGCAAGCGGGAGCTGGCTGCAGGCGAGCAGGGCACTCTTACAGGCAGGCGGTACAGAGGGGAGAGTTCAGAGAGCGTCTGTTAAGATCAGAAACAAACAGCCCCTTAAAAGCACTGGAGCAGACAGCCTCCGTCTTAGCCACACAAACAAGGCTCCGTCCAGCCGCCTTTGGGAAGCCAGCTGCCCTGTGAGACCCGCCTGCAGCAGAGCTTCCCAGGGCCGAGGGGAGCCGACCTCTGACCCACACTGTCCATCGGGCCTTTACAGGAAGTCAGGTCTCCTAGTCCTTTTGTCTCCCTGAGGACATGTGTGTGAGAATCTCCCTTTTGTATCGTCTGGTTCTGTTTTATTTAGTTTTGGCCGCATGGCATGCTGGATCTTAGTCTTCCTGACTAGGGATTGAACCCACGCCCCCTGCATTGGGCGCGCTGCGTCTTAGTGGCTGGGCCGCCAGGGAAGCCCCGCTCTGGTTCTATTTTAGACGAAGAAATGTTCACAGGTGCCTTGAAATTGCTGACCCAAGAGGGTGCTGACCAAGAAGGGGTGTCCAGGCTCCTGCCCACGCCGACCCTCGAGTGTTGGGGGTGTTGTGGCACCCCTCGGGCCGCACCCCCTCCTGTAAAATACAGATGATGCTCTCTACCTGTGTATACTGCTAGGTCCTTGTATGCTAATAGTGCTTACAGAGGGTCATTTTGAGAATTGCCTGAGATGTAGCGTGTCAAGTGAGCTAGTCACGCAGTCATGTCTGACTCTTTGTGAGCCCGTGGACTGTAGCCCACCAGGTTCCTCTGTCCATGGAATTTTCCAGGCAAGAGTACTGCAGTAGGTAGCCATTCCCTTCTTCAGGGGATCTTCCTGACCCAGGGGTTGAGCCCGGGTTTCTTGTATTGCAGACGGATTCTTTACTGTCTGAGCCAAAAGGGAAGCCCAGTGTTAAGCAGGTGCCGGGCCAGACGCCCCAAGCTGACCCTCCGCGTGTTCCCGCTGCCTCAGCTCCTCCGCCGCCCCCACAGCTCAGGTCCAGCAGACCTGGCTCCCTACCTCCGTCCTCCAGAGTCTGTCTAAACCTGCGAGGTCCAGTGCAGCAGCCACTGACACACATGGCTGTTAAAACTAGAAATGAAGTTCAATTTATAATTAGTTCCTCGGTCTCCCCTGTCAGCTTTAAGTGCTCAGTGACCACACGTGGCCAGTGGCTGGTGTGTTGGAAAGCCCAGGCCTAGACGTTTCTGCCGTCGCAGAATGTGCTGGTGCACAGCTCTGGAAGCAGACATATTGATTACGCTCGGGCCCAGGCTGACGGAGTCACTCCACTGAGAGTCTTCCGTGGCCTGGGGCTGAGGCCAGCGTCCCCTCCCCACACCCCCTTTAAGTGGAGGCTGTGGGCTCTCAGACCCTGGACAGCACCAGGTTTGCACAGGCAAGCAGAGGAATCCTCTACAAGTTGCTTTACCCTCTGAGCCTCAGTTTCCTCTTCTGTAAAATGGGAACAATGCTTTCTACCTCTGAAGACGGTTGTGAGGATCAAGAATATGTAAACCTCCCAGCTGGCAGTTGGCATGTGTTGAAGCACACGCTGAGTGGTGAGCATGGTGTAGACGTGAAGAAGACAGGGCGGAGGCAGCTCTCCAGGCCGAGGTCTGCAGACGTCCGTGCCGTGGACCTCGGTGCTGGACTGTGGGAGCCCCTGCAGGAGTCTGACACCCCCTTGGCTGGGGATGACTGGTCTCTTTAGCCTCCAGTGCTGTCGGATAGGACGTTCTGGGATGGTGGAAGTAGTCTGTATCTTCACTGCCCGTGGACCTCTGGAGACCAGAAGCTGATGTCCTAGATGGGTCAGTGGCTGGTGGGCAGAGGCGAGGAAGCCCAGGGAGCCAAGAGCAGCTCCCAGCCCTGGGGACCAACTTCCCAGGCACGCCAGCGCCTCTGTGGAGGGTCTCAGACCGCCAGCGGGCTGGAATCAGGTGGAGTGGGGAGGGTCTGGAGGAAGGAGAGCGTCAGGGTGCGCGGGGCTGTTGTCAAGGGGACGGCAGTGTTAAGCAGGTGCCCCAGACGCCCCAAGCTGACCCTCCGCGTGTTCCCGCTGCCTCAGCTCCTCCGCCCCACAGCTCAGGTCCAGCAGACCTGGCTCCCTACCTCCGTCCTCCAGAGTCTGTCTAAACCTGCGAGGTCCAGTGCAGCAGCCACTGACACACATGGCTGTTAAAACTAGAAATGAAGTTCAATTTATAATTAGTTCCTCGGTCTCCCCTGTCAGCTTTAAGTGCTCAGTGACCACACGTGGCCAGTGGCTGGTGTGTTGGAAAGCCCAGGCCTAGACGTTTCTGCCGTCGCAGAATGTGCTGGTGCACAGCTCTGGAAGCAGACATATTGATTACGCTCGGGCCCAGGCTGACGGAGTCACTCCACTGAGAGTCTTCCGTGGCCTGGGGCTGAGGCCAGCGTCCCCTCCCACACCCCTTTAAGTGGAGGCTGTGGGCTCTCAGACCCTGGACAGCACCAGGTTTGCACAGGCAAGCAGAGGAATCCTCTACAAGTTGCTTTACCCTCTGAGCCTCAGTTTCCTCTTCTGTAAAATGGGAACAATGCTTTCTACCTCTGAAGACGGTTGTGAGGATCAAGAATATGTAAACCTCCCAGCTGGCAGTTGGCATGTGTTGAAGCACACGCTGAGTGGTGAGCATGGTGTAGACGTGAAGAAGACAGGGCGGAGGCAGCTCTCCAGGCCGAGGTCTGCAGACGTCCGTGCCGTGGACCTCGGTGCTGGACTGTGGGAGCCCCTGCAGGAGTCTGACACCCCCTTGGCTGGGGATGACTGGTCTCTTTAGCCTCCAGTGCTGTCGGATAGGACGTTCTGGGATGGTGGAAGTAGTCTGTATCTTCACTGCCCGTGGACCTCTGGAGACCAGAAGCTGATGTCCTAGATGGGTCAGTGGCTGGTGGGCAGAGGCGAGGAAGCCCAGGGAGCCAAGAGCAGCTCCCAGCCCTGGGGACCAACTTCCCCAGGCACACGCCAGCGCCCCTCTGTGGGAGGGTCTCAGACCGCCAGCGGGGCTGGAATCAGGTGGAGTGGGGAGGGGTCTGGAGGAAGGAGAGCGCGTCAGGGTGCGCGGGGGCTGTTGTGGAGCGGAAGGGAGGGGATGGGCTTTGCCATGAGAAAGGCACCTGAGCATCGACGCGGGACTCAGCCTTCAGCCAGGCCCCCACCCCGGAGCCCAGCAGAGAGAGCTCAGCAGAGAGAGTGGGACCCAGAGCCCTGTGCCCAGGGAAGTGGTCTCGGTGCCCCATCTGGCTAGTCCAAGAACTGGCCCCCAGTACGGCTCTGCCTGGCCACGCCGGGCCCTGGCTCCCTCCTCTGTGGGTGGGAAGAGCAGCGGCTATGCCCCACCCCCACCCCACGGTAAACAGGTTTTGTTAGGACCTTTTGGTCACCTGGGCAGATGGAATCCTTCCCTTGAGCCGGTTTCCTCTCTCCAGGGGTGCCAGGGGGGTCAGCCTCCTGGGGGGATGAGGGTCATGGGCCACCAGACCCTTCCTCAGCCATGCTTGTCCAGCCTGGGCCAGGACTCCCCGATCTGCAGCCCCTGCCGGATACTCAGGGAGCCTGAGCTTCCATCTGCTTCCTTCCCGCAAGCCCAAGGTGGCGGAGTGAGGAGCTTCACCTCTTGAAGCCCCTATTTCCTCATCTGCAAAACGGAGACACACGTACCTTCCTTCAGAGTCGGCCCCGGGCACTGGCCCCTGATTTTCCTCTAGCCCTTGCCTCGGCAGCGCCTGGCTCAAAGCAGGTTCTTGGTAAACAGCCACCAGCAGCCTGAACGATGTACGGACTGTGGAGGGACGCCAGGCGTAGACGTGTTCCTTGTGGAGCCTGCCTGATAGGTATGAACCAAAGCAATGAATAAAACCGGAGAGATGACACAGCAGGAGCTGTTTCTCCCATCTTGTCAGAGCTCTGGGATCTGTCATTATTCTGTACCAGCCCAGCCCTGAAAGTTGTCGGACTGTGACCCGGACTAGCCTCCAGTGCTGTCGGATAGGCGTTCTGGGATGGTGGAAGCTGTTTTGCCCTAAAAATGGGTCAGTGGCTGGTGGGCAGAGGCGAGGAAGCCCAGGGAGCCAAGAGCAGCTCCCAGCCCTGGGGACCAACTTCCCCAGGCACACGCCAGCGCCCCTCTGTGGGAGGGTCTCAGACCGCCAGCGGGGCTGGAATCAGGTGGAGTGGGGAGGGGTCTGGAGGAAGGAGAGCGCGTCAGGGTGCGCGGGGGCTGTTGTGGAGCGGAAGGGAGGGGATGGGCTTTGCCATGAGAAAGGCACCTGAGCATCGACGCGGGACTCAGCCTTCAGCCAGGCCCCCACCCCGGAGCCCAGCAGAGAGAGCTCAGCAGAGAGAGTGGGACCCAGAGCCCTGTGCCCAGGGAAGTGGTCTCGGTGCCCCATCTGGCTAGTCCAAGAACTGGCCCCCAGTACGGCTCTGCCTGGCCACGCCGGGCCCTGGCTCCCTCCTCTGTGGGTGGGAAGAGCAGCGGCTATGCCCCACCCCCACCCCACGGTAAACAGGTTTTGTTAGGACCTTTTGGTCACCTGGGCAGATGGAATCCTTCCCTTGAGCCGATTCCCTCTCTCCAGGGGTGCCAGGGGGGTCAGCCTCCTGGGGGGATGAGGGTCATGGGCCACCAGACCCTTCCTCAGCCATGCTTGTCCAGCCTGGGCCAGGACTCCCCGATCTGCAGCCCCTGCCGGATACTCAGGGAGCCTGAGCTTCCATCTGCTTCCTTCCCGCAAGCCCAAGGTGGCGGAGTGAGGAGCTTCACCTCTTGAAGCCCCTATTTCCTCATCTGCAAAACGGAGACACACGTACCTTCCTTCAGAGTCGGCCCCGGGCACTGGCCCCTGATTTTCCTCTAGCCCTTGCCTCGGCAGCGCCTGGCTCAAAGCAGGTTCTTGGTAAACAGCCACCAGCAGCCTGAACGATGTACGGACTGTGGAGGGACGCCAGGCGTAGACGTGTTCCTTGTGGAGCCTGCCTGATAGGTATGAACCAAAGCAATGAATAAAACCGGAGAGATGACACAGCAGCAGCTGTTTCTCCCATCTTGTCAGAGCTCTGGGATCTGTCATTATTCTGTAGCCACCTCCTCTGGCCATCTCTCCATGTGGGACCCGGAACCTCACATTGAAAAGGCCCTTATTTGGTTCCGGGCTCAGTGCAAGGTGCTTGCTGTCTTCTGATCCCCGAGACACTGATTTGCCTTGCTTAGCCCTCCGGAAGCACCCGGAAGTGGTAGCAGGAGCTCTGGGGTGGCGGATTTAGGCCAATAGAAAGACTTTCCAGCAGCCCAAGTGGGCCGGAATGGGCGGTCCTGAGAACTGGACAAGCAGAGGCCAAATGGGCGTTTGTCAGGGTCACCGGCCTGAGGCAGAGAGTTTGGTTCTGAAAGCCATGTAAGTCACCGAGGATGTGCTGCAGGGTATAGTAACCAGCCCCCCACGCCAGTTGGCCCAGTCCTTTCACAAAGCTGGCCAGGAGCAAGGCTTGGCACCCAGAGCCTGGCAGAGGCCTTGGGTACTGTGGGGCAGGACTGCGATGGGGTGGCAGGCAGACTGCGGGATGCCCTTTGAGCACGTGGGGGTGGTGAGGGCCCCTCTGAAGGTACTCTTGGGTTTGTGGATTGTAGATTCCTGCCAGGAGTGGAGACTGAGGGTGGGCTCTGCTGCCTCCAAGACTCCCCCATGGCTATTCCAAGAGTGCCCTGTGCACCTCCTGGGTGTTGGACCTGTTCACGGCAAGGCCTCCTCCCACCTGGAGGAGTCGCGGGCCCCGAGGCTGGTCCTGAGCTGAGGACACCGGGGGTCACAGCTGCCGGCAGGGCACTGCCAGGCAGGCAGGGAAGGGGCCAGAGGGTGGTGGACAGGGGACGTGGCCATTAGGACAGAAGCTGCAAGGCCACAGAGGAGGTTGGCAGGGGCCAAGGTGAGGCCGGCCAAGGGCACCCCAGGGCTGAACTAGGACCCTGGCCAGCGCATGTGAGCTCAGGACCACGGAGAGCGCCATGGGAGCCTCAAGTCACCCGGTGGCAGCTGTCAGGGTGCGTCTGCACCCGGGAGGCTGCTGCCTGATAGGTATGAACCAAAGCAATGAATAAAACCGGAGATGACCCGGATCTTGTCAGAGCTCTGGGATCTGTCATTATTCTGTAGCCACCTCCTCTGGCCATCTCTCCATGTGGGACCCGGAACCTCACATTGAAAAGGCCCTTATTTGGTTCCGGGCTCAGTGCAAGGTGCTTGCTGTCTTCTGATCCCCGAGACACTGATTTGCCTTGCTTAGCCCTCCGGAAGCACCCGGAAGTGGTAGCAGGAGCTCTGGGGTGGCGGATTTAGGCCAATAGAAAGACTTTCCAGCAGCCCAAGTGGGCCGGAATGGGCGGTCCTGAGAACTGGACAAGCAGAGGCCAAATGGGCGTTTGTCAGGGTCACCGGCCTGAGGCAGAGAGTTTGGTTCTGAAAGCCATGTAAGTCACCGAGGATGTGCTGCAGGGTATAGTAACCAGCCCCCCACGCCAGTTGGCCCAGTCCTTTCACAAAGCTGGCCAGGAGCAAGGCTTGGCACCCAGAGCCTGGCAGAGGCCTTGGGTACTGTGGGGCAGGACTGCGATGGGGTGGCAGGCAGACTGCGGGATGCCCTTTGAGCACGTGGGGGTGGTGAGGGCCCCTCTGAAGGTACTCTTGGGTTTGTGGATTGTAGATTCCTGCCAGGAGTGGAGACTGAGGGTGGGCTCTGCTGCCTCCAAGACTCCCCCATGGCTATTCCAAGAGTGCCCTGTGCACCTCCTGGGTGTTGGACCTGTTCACGGCAAGGCCTCCTCCCACCTGGAGGAGTCGCGGGCCCCGAGGCTGGTCCTGAGCTGAGGACACCGGGGGTCACAGCTGCCGGCAGGGCACTGCCAGGCAGGCAGGGAAGGGGCCAGAGGGTGGTGGACAGGGGACGTGGCCATTAGGACAGAAGCTGCAAGGCCACAGAGGAGGTTGGCAGGGGCCAAGGTGAGGCCGGCCAAGGGCACCCCAGGGCTGAACTAGGACCCTGGCCAGCGCATGTGAGCTCAGGACCACGGAGAGCGCCATGGGAGCCTCAAGTCACCCGGTGGCAGCTGTCAGGGTGCGTCTGCACCCGGGAGGCTGCTGCCTGCCCGACGAGCCCCAGAATCACAGCCCGTGGCCTCCAGGGAGCGCCTGTCTTCTCTCTGGCCAGCAGTCCCCGCTGGACTCAGTCTGAGCCCAGACCCCAGGGTCATGACTGAATCGCGGTTTTGGGCTCATTTCCTCCTCTCACCTCATCAACTTATCAAGCAGAGTCCACAGAGGGAGGTCACAAGAAGAGAGGAGTGGGAAGAGGCAGGGAAGGAAGACCATCTGCCCAGCTGGAACCTTCTGGGCTGTGAGTCAGTAGAGAAACAGGAGGCCCAGAGTGGGCTGTCATGCCAGCATCCTGGGTCCAGGTCAGCTGCCTGCCTCCACGATGATCTGCGATCAGGAAGCTCCTGGCCCATCCCCCGTCACCTTCCTGCAGGAGACCCAAGCCACTGGCGGCTGGTGCAGCCCACGGTGTGTGTGTGTGTGTGTGTGCACGCGTGCATGTTTGGTGGGGGGTCTTCTAGGGAGGCTCCTAGAGAACCTCCTCGTTCTTCCCTCCTTTCCAGGGAGCCCCAGTGGAACCCCGAGAAGCTGGACACTGTTTTCCAGCCAATCCCCCATCAGGCTCAGGTTCTGACCAGGCTCCAGTTGAGCCCCCTCCTCAGCTCCTTGCTGCTCGTAAGCAAGAAAGCACCCACCAGGCCTCAGCTCTGAGCCTTTGTACCAGCTGCACTCTGACTTGATGGCTCTCCCCACGCTTCTTCTAGGTCGGGGAAGAACAGTAGTGATAAGAACAGTTGACGCTTACTGGACCCTTACTCCATGCTACAGGCTTTACATGGTGTATTACTGAACCCTGCATTTCTAGACGAGCTACAGGAGGAAAGTTATTTTCACCTGCCCAAGGCCACGCGGATAGGAAGGGGCAGAGCCAGGGCTCGGGCTGGGCCGTCTGCTCTAGGGTCTGTGCATGCAGGCGACGGAGAACACGAGGCCGCGGCTCTGGCCGAGCTCCTGCAACAGCTCCCTGCCCCCGGGACTCGTGTCCAGCCGGGGAGGCGGGCTCAGCCCTAGGAAGAGGGGACAGGGCGGGGCTCTCTGTCCCTCCGATTCGAAGGGAAGTGGGCAGGGCCCTTAGAGAAGACCCTGAGGAGACCAAGCTGCCTCCAGCCCAGCTCTGCCGTCTTCCATCTCCAGGGAGGAGGTTGAGGGACGGCCTCCACCCCAGTCGAAGGCCGATCCACCCTGCAGACCCTGGAACCGCCGAGGGTGGCTCGCTCACGCTGCACATCCAGGTCATCGGCAGGCCCAGCAGGATCTGACGGGTGCCTGCCCTGCCTCTCGCCCAGACAGCGCTGCGGCCTCCTCGCTGCTCTCCCTGCTCTGTGCTGAGGCGAGGCTGTTCTCAGCGGAGCAGTCCAAGGGAGCCTGTAGGTTCTGCTCAGCATCCTTCCGTGAAAGCCGCACGTCCAGCACTTCCGCTCCGCTGCCTGGAGCCTGGCAGCCCTTCACCCTTATCTTCTGGCCTCGCTGTTCTCTGTACAGCCCGCCCTGGGCACCTGATTCCCGCTGAACCTGCCCCCGCCTGGCCTTGACCATTTATTTTCTGCAGAGCACGACTCTTTCTGACGTGCCATGGGATCGGGACCATTTTCATTGCCACAGTCCCCTGCCTCGCTCTCCCTGCCCGCTCAAGAGATGGGCGCTCTTGGCCTCGTCTGCCATGCCCCAGGGCCAGCGCGTGCCTGGCACCCAGCAGGCTCTCAGTAAGTAATGGCTGAGGAGCGGAGGAGATGCGTCAGGGGACACCCTGCGGGGGGTCAGGTGGGTCAAATGCAGGGGTGGCTGCTCCATCCCTGGGCTGTCCTCATGGGTCACCGGTGGGCTCTCCATGGAATCTCACCACCCGACTTGGGTTGAACTTGGCAGATGGAAGGGACCCAGGACAGCTTCACCACTGGATGCAATCCCACTGTTGACCCCAGAGAATCGAGCCTGACCCTTCCTCATTGTGTGTCACTGAGCAAGTTATACTGTCTCTCAGCCTCAGTCTCCTCATCTGTAAAATGGGAAAGATAGTGATACCTACAGGGTGTAAGGGGGATCCAGTGGGGACACGCACGTAATGTCCTCAGGGCAGTAGCCGGCCTGTGAGTGGCGGTGACCATCAGCTTTATTGGTACACCAGATGGTTCTGGATGAAGCTTTATTCGGAGGTAGAAATGCTGAAGCTGGTCCACCCAAGCGGGGCCCCCCCGAGAGTGGGCAGGGCCCTTAGAGACCCTGAGGAGACCAAGCTGCCTCCAGCCCAGCTCTGCCGTCTTCCATCTCCAGGGAGGAGGTTGAGGCGGCCTCCACCCCAGTCGAAGGCCGATCCACCCTGCAGACCCTGGAACCGCCGAGGGTGGCTCGCTCACGCTGCACATCCAGGTCATCGGCAGGCCCAGCAGGATCTGACGGGTGCCTGCCCTGCCTCTCGCCCAGACAGCGCTGCGGCCTCCTCGCTGCTCTCCCTGCTCTGTGCTGAGGCGAGGCTGTTCTCAGCGGAGCAGTCCAAGGGAGCCTGTAGGTTCTGCTCAGCATCCTTCCGTGAAAGCCGCACGTCCAGCACTTCCGCTCCGCTGCCTGGAGCCTGGCAGCCCTTCACCCTTATCTTCTGGCCTCGCTGTTCTCTGTACAGCCCGCCCTGGGCACCTGATTCCCGCTGAACCTGCCCCCGCCTGGCCTTGACCATTTATTTTCTGCAGAGCACGACTCTTTCTGACGTGCCATGGGATCGGGACCATTTTCATTGCCACAGTCCCCTGCCTCGCTCTCCCTGCCCGCTCAAGAGATGGGCGCTCTTGGCCTCGTCTGCCATGCCCCCAGGGCCAGCGCGGTGCCTGGCACCCAGCAGGCTCTCAGTAAGTAATGGCTGAGGAGCGGAGGAGATGCGTCAGGGGACACCCTGCGGGGGGTCAGGTGGGTCAAATGCAGGGGTGGCTGCTCCATCCCTGGGCTGTCCTCATGGGTCACCGGTGGGCTCTCCATGGAATCTCACCACCCGACTTGGGTTGAACTTGGCAGATGGAAGGGACCCAGGACAGCTTCACCACTGGATGCAATCCCACTGTTGACCCCAGAGAATCGAGCCTGACCCTTCCTCATTGTGTGTCACTGAGCAAGTTATACTGTCTCTCCAGCCTCAGTCTCCTCATCTGTAAAATGGGAAAGATAGTGATACCTACAGGGTGTAAGGGGGATCCAGTGGGGACACGCACGTAATGTCCTCAGGGCAGTAGCCGGCCTGTGAGTGGCGGTGACCATCAGCTTTATTGGTACACCAGATGGTTCTGGATGAAGCTTTATTCGGAGGTAGAAATGCTGAAGCTGGAGCCTGATTTGGTTCCGTGACTTTAGCCTGCCAGCCGCACTGAGGAGGGCCACGGTCTCAGCTGTGAGGAGGGAAAGGCTGGTTCTGGGAACAGACTTACTTTCAGTCCCCACTCGGTCGTCTGCTTAATGTCCTTTGGGCAAAGTCTTGCCATCTTTCTGAGTCTCAATTTCCCCGTCGTAAAAACGGTGGTCACAAGCGTCAGTTTCCCCAGGGGGTGAGGCTGACATGAGACCCTCGTGCCCGTGCTTATTTATTTATTTGGTTTCTTATGTATTTGTCACTCAGTTTTAAAAATGTATTTGAAGCACTTATGAAAATACTTGAAGATAAGATAAAAATGGATCAGGTCAAGAAGAATAAGTTAAGAAAAAAACAAAACACCAGACAGCTGTGTGTGAGAGCGCCCCAGAAAGCTTGGCCGATGAGGCACTGCCTTGCCCTGGGCCAGCCACCGTGCGTCTGTGGCCTTTCTAGCAGCCTGAGCCACGAGGGAGACAGTCCATCTCATGATTCTTGGCAGCAAGCCGGGCTGGGTCCTTATCACGAGGGTGCACCCTGAAGGCCCTCGAGATGAAGAGGGGGATCCCAGGCACTGGCGAATCCGTCCTCCAAAGGGCACAGCTGGCCAGGGGTAACTAGATCCCGAAAGCCAGCCTGACCGGGGAGCTGAGGGGCAGCTGGGGCAGCGTGACCTCAGCACGGCTGCGGGGGCCCCGTACCTGAGGTCCGTTTACATTCCTGGGGCCTGAGTTCACTGCTGCCAGGGAGTTTCGTCTGAGTGATGGCCCCAGCTTTGCCCGCCACAGCTCACGGCCAGTTCAGGCCAGCAAGGGCTGGGATTGGGGTGCCCCAAGTGGGGGAAAAATGATAACGCCAGAAGGATGAGGACTGTCTTGCCAGGTCCTAAAAGCCCTCGGGTGGGTCACGCTGCCTTGCTGACCTCAGGCTGCAGGGTCGCCTTGGGCCTGGCCCCTGCCCGAGCAAGAGCGCCTGTCCACTTGCCTCCCTGGGCCTCGGCCCTTTGCCACTCCATTCGCCCTGCTGGCCTGCCCTGCCTGGGCTGCCTGTCCGGATCAGGACTGAAATCTGTGGTGGAGACAGGAGCGGCCCTCCCTCCCGCCTCCCCCAAAGCCATTGGTGACCAGTCGGTCCCTCCAATGCCCTGGGACAGCTGACATTTCGTGGAGGTTGGGGCCCCTAGTCCCGACGGTCCTGCCTCCTGCAGCCAGCTGTGCGGCTCCCTGAGGCCAGGCTCCAGGGGGTCAGCATTTAAACTGTGGGAGGGGGAACATCTGGGCCCTGGGAGCACAAGGGCCACACTGATCAACAAGATTAGCCACTCGACAACTCCTCGCTAACATACTTGGGATACCTCACCAAGTGAGGCCGGGGAGGGTGGGAGGAGATGGTCCTTAAAGATTGTTCTAGATCAAACATGTCATGATTTTGTGCCTTATGACCATGTGGCTTAGAAAATCCATGTGGGTGTCTTGCAGCCTTGAGCTTTGTAAGAAGCAGAAGTTTGTTATGTACTTGCTGTAAGATCACAACATGTCATGATTATACCGCAGCCTGAGCCACGAGGGAGACAGTCCATCTCATGATTCTTGGCAGCAAGCCGGGCTGGGTCCTTATCACGAGGTGCACCCTGAAGGCCCTCGAGATGAAGAGGGGGATCCCAGGCACTGGCGAATCCGTCCTCCAAAGGGCACAGCTGGCCAGGGGTAACTAGATCCCGAAAGCCAGCCTGACCGGGGAGCTGAGGGGCAGCTGGGGCAGCGTGACCTCAGCACGGCTGCGGGGCCCCGTACCTGAGGTCCGTTTACATTCCTGGGGCCTGAGTTCACTGCTGCCAGGGAGTTTCGTCTGAGTGATGGCCCCAGCTTTGCCCGCCACAGCTCACGGCCAGTTCAGGCCAGCAAGGGCTGGGATTGGGGTGCCCCAAGTGGGGGAAAAATGATAACGCCAGAAGGATGAGGACTGTCTTGCCAGGTCCTAAAAGCCCTCGGGTGGGTCACGCTGCCTTGCTGACCTCAGGCTGCAGGGTCGCCTTGGGCCTGGCCCCTGCCCGAGCAAGAGCGCCTGTCCACTTGCCTCCCTGGGCCTCGGCCCTTTGCCACTCCATTCGCCCTGCTGGCCTGCCCTGCCTGGGCTGCCTGTCCGGATCAGGACTGAAATCTGTGGTGGAGACAGGAGCGGCCCTCCCTCCCGCCTCCCCCAAAGCCATTGGTGACCAGTCGGTCCCTCCAATGCCCTGGGACAGCTGACATTTCGTGGAGGTTGGGGCCCCTAGTCCCGACGGTCCTGCCTCCTGCAGCCAGCTGTGCGGCTCCCTGAGGCCAGGCTCCAGGGGGTCAGCATTTAAACTGTGGGAGGGGGAACATCTGGGCCCTGGGAGCACAAGGGCCACACTGATCAACAAGATTAGCCACTCGACAACTCCTCGCTAACATACTTGGGATACCTCACCAAGTGAGGCCGGGGAGGGTGGGAGGAGATGGTCCTTAAAGATTGTTCTAGATCAAACATGTCATGATTTTGTGCCTTATGACCATGTGGCTTAGAAAAATCCATGTGGGTGTCTTGCAGCCTTGAGCTTTGTAAGAAGCAGAAGTTTGTTATGTACTTGCTGTGCACCAGGAACTCTGTACCCATTTCACAGATGCAGAAACTAGGGTTCCAAATGGTGAGGAACCTTACTTAAGTTAGGAAATGAGAGAAGCATATGGCAGGAGAAGCCACAGAGAGGAAACATTTTAAGGGACAGGGCAGTGGCCCCTACACAGGGATCTGTGGAAGGGAAATGAAAACCACCTGTTTCTGTCCCAGCTCCTCCTGTGACTCCGTCAGTCACTCTAACCGAGGCACTAGTCGTGGACTCAGTCCTGTCTGACGCTTTGTAGCCCATCAGGCTCCTCCGGCTGTGGAATTTTCCAGGCAAGAATACTGGAGTGGAATGCCATTCCCTTCTCCATGCGATCTTTCCAACTCAGGGATCAAACCTGAGTCTCTCGCATCTCCTTTGTTGGCAGGCGGATTCTTTACCACTTGAGCCACCGGGGCAGGCACCGGTCTTCCTCGGCCAAACGGGTGTCAGCTCCCGGCTGGCACACCTGCCTTCCTGGGCTGGGTGGCGAGAGTCGGAAATGCCGCACAGGCTCCCTCGTGAGATAGAGCGCATGTCTGAGTTAAGTGTGGAGTCAAGTCCAGAGGGATGTGCGCATTCCAGCTTCCTAGTCGTGACTGTGGGCCCTGGCCGTGTGAGGTGTCCACTCTTGGGGGAGACTGGGGGAGGGCTGTAAAGGGACCCTCTGAACTATCTCTGCAACTATTCTGATAAGCTACACATACTCTAAAATAGAACTTTTCAAAAAAAATTGTAAGAATACATATGGCTGTCCATTCCACAACCATAAACTAATTGAGAAACTGTGTGAACATGTAGAGAATGGTCATAATCACCATCTCTCATTAAATAGATTCATCCCACATGACCATGGGATATGTGAGATTTAAAAGGAGATGGCAGACTTATTTCTACCGATATGAAAAGTTCTTTCATATGTCATTGACTGAGGAAAACCACCTGAAGGGACAAGGGTCCAGCAGGGTAGTAATTATAAAAAAGATTAAGCAGAGAACAGAAGAATTGCATATAAAGCCAGTGATACACCTCAAACAGATGAATGTTTACGGTTGGGTATCGGTCAACAGCCTGACATGGGGTAATGGAGGAGCACTTTTACTTAATTTTGTTCTCTAAACTATGTTAGAATGAAAAGTGTTCTCTTGAGACCTGGGAATTTTTTCAGTGAAAAAGGTTTGTCAATATAGCTACAAAATAAAATTAGATAAACAGACAGACAGATGGACAGATAGATAGAAGGAGAACTGCATTACAGGACGGAGCTTTTCCCAGGATGCCTTTTATTCCTGGAGTAAAGCCTAGCAATGCAGCTGGTACGGTCAGGGTGGGGTGGGCCAGGTGCTGGAGCGGGTTGCTGTGAGTTTTATGTTCCTTTTAGGTTCAAAGGATTCGTTAACAAAAGAAACCACTCTTACAAATAAGCCATCTCAAATTTTATAGATTATTTGATTAAGTTTCAATATGCAGTCATCAAAAGAAATAGAAGCAATAGAGGAGAAGAATAATAGTCCGGGATTCCGGGATGGTGGCTTTCCCCCAGCTTTCCTAGTCGTTGCATTTTGTGGGCCCCTTGACCCCGAATTTTGGGCCAAACGGGTGTCAGCTCCCGGCTGGCACACCTGCCTTCCTGGGCTGGGTGGCGAGTCGGAAATGCCACAGGCTCCCTCGTGAGATAGAGCGCATGTCTGAGTTAAGTGTGGAGTCAAGTCCAGAGGGATGCATTCCATCTTCCTAGCCGTGACGGTTGGCCCTGGCCGTGTGAGGTGTCCACTCTTGGGGTAGACTGGGGGAGGGCTGGATAGGGACCCTCTGAACTATCTCTGCAACTATTCTGATAAGCTACACATACTCTAAAATAGAACTTTTCAAAAAAAATTGTAAGAATA
Source organism: Tragulus kanchil (assembly GCA_022376925.1). Lineage (NCBI taxonomy): Eukaryota > Metazoa > Chordata > Mammalia > Artiodactyla > Tragulidae > Tragulus > Tragulus kanchil. The sequence goes on along the minus strand of JAIOJX010000004.1, from coordinate 178,752,152 downwards.
CATATGGCTGTCCATTCCACAACCATAAACTAATTGAGAAACTGTGTGAACATGTAGAGAATGGTCATAATCACCATCTCTCATTAAATAGATTCATCCCACATGACCATGGGATATGTGAGATTTAAAAGGAGATGGCAGACTTATTTCTACCGATATGAAAAGTTCTTTCATATGTCATTGACTGAGGAAAACCACCTGAAGGGACAAGGGTCCAGCAGGGTAGTAATTATAAAAAAGATTAAGCAGAGAACAGAAGAATTGCATATAAAGCCAGTGATACACCTCAAACAGATGAATGTTTACGGTTGGGTATCGGTCAACAGCCTGACATGGGGTAATGGAGGAGCACTTTTACTTAATTTTGTTCTCTAAACTATGTTAGAATGAAAAGTGTTCTCTTGAGACCTGGGAATTTTTTCAGTGAAAAAGGTTTGTCAATATAGCTACAAAATAAAATTAGATAAACAGACAGACAGATGGACAGATAGATAGAAGGAGAACTGCATTACAGGACGGAGCTTTTCCCAGGATGCCTTTTATTCCTGGAGTAAAGCCTAGCAATGCAGCTGGTACGGTCAGGGTGGGGTGGGCCAGGTGCTGGAGCGGGTTGCTGTGAGTTTTATGTTCCTTTTAGGTTCAAAGGATTCGTTAACAAAAGAAACCACTCTTACAAATAAGCCATCTCAAATTTTATAGATTATTTGATTAAGTTTCAATATGCAGTCATCAAAAGAAATAGAAGCAATAGAGGAGAAGAATAATAGCGTACATCTCACCAAACTGGGCCAACAACTCACATCCAGACTTGAACAGCACGGGGAAGTCCCTGCTACCAGCAGTCTGGAGTCCCAGTTGGGAAAGGGGTCCGGGTGGTACGTCCACCTTCAAATTGCTGCTTTGGGGGCCCCCACTTACAATCCCAGGCTACAACCTGATACCATCATCCGCTGGTGTGCATGAATGCCGTTCTGGGTTGTGTTTTTTCACAGTGCTGCTTGTTCGGCCTTGTGAGTCATAGGATTTCATTAGACCTCAGGGGGTCTGTTTCATTAGACCAGACTTCCAGGAGCTCAAGAATTCCAAGACCTACTTCCTTTCTTCTCTAAAGTGCCACCTGACTTGCTGTGCTTGTGGGCAGGCACAGAATCCAGGCCGTGGGCAGGCGGGTCAGAGGCCTGTTCTGCTTCTGAAGCCTGAACGAGACTTCTTCCATCTTAATTTCCCTAGCAGTCGTGGAGGAGGGGGTGTGGTGACCGGGTGGTCCGGAGGAGACAGGGTGTGGGGACAGGGGCGTCCCAAGCCTAGAGGGGTTGCCTTGATGCTGGGGCCTCCGGGGGTCCTTGGTGCAGTGAGCTGGCCTCAGGCTCGACTCATGGAGTCGCCACGAGGTGACTTCCTGTAGGGGTGCCAGACGCTGGCCAGGACCTTCACCAACAATGTGGCTGCAAAGCCCTTCCCATCCCCTCCCTCGGGAGAGGAGCTTCGGGCTTCCCTAGTCCTCGCTGCAGACTCCTGAGCCCTCTGCTCTCTCCCTGTGTCTCGCAGGATGAAGATGAGACGCTACAAGCTCTTTCTCATGTTCTGTATGGCCGGCCTGTGCCTCATCTCCTTCCTGCACTTCTTTAAGACCCTGTCCTACGTCACCTTCCCCCGAGAACTGGCCTCGCTCAGCCCGAACCTGGTGTCCAGCTTCTTCTGGAACAATGCCCCGGTCACGCCGCAGGCCAGCCCGGAGCCGGGTAGCCCTGACCTGCTGCGGACTCCACTCTATTCCCACTCCCCGCTGCTCCAGCCGCTGTCCCCCAGCAAGGCGGCGGAGGAGCTCCACCGGGTGGACTTCGTGCTGCCCGAGGACACCACCGAGTACTTCGTCCGCACCAAAGCCGGGGGCGTCTGCTTCAAGCAAGGTACCAAGATGCTGGAGAAGCCCTCCTCGGGGCGGCCAGAGGAGAAGACCGAGACGGGCGACGGCGCGGCGGCGGCGGCGGTGCGCGGCCCGGGCCGGCAGCTGCTGAGCACCCGGGAGCGGGCGTCGGGCCGCGGCGGCCGGCGGCGCAAGTGGGTGGAGTGCGTGTGCCTCCCGGGCTGGCACGGGCCGAGCTGCGGCGTGCCCACGGTGGTGCAGTACTCCAACCTGCCCACCAAGGAGCGCCTGGTGCCCCGGGAGGTGCCGCGGCGGGTCATCAACGCCATCAACATCAACCACGAGTTCGACCTGCTGGACGTGCGCTTCCACGAGCTGGGCGACGTGGTGGACGCCTTCGTGGTGTGCGAGTCCAACTTCACGGCGTACGGGGAGCCGCGGCCGCTCAAGTTCCGCGAGATGCTGACCAACGGCACCTTCGAGTACATCCGCCACAAGGTGCTCTACGTCTTCCTGGACCACTTCCCCCCGGGCGGGCGGCAGGACGGCTGGATCGCCGACGACTACCTGCGCACCTTCCTGACCCAGGACGGCGTGTCGCGGCTGCGCAACCTGCGGCCGGACGACGTCTTCATCATCGACGACGCGGACGAGATCCCGGCGCGCGACGGCGTGCTCTTCCTCAAGCTCTACGACGGCTGGACGGAGCCCTTCGCCTTCCACATGCGCAAGTCGCTGTACGGCTTCTTCTGGAAGCAGCCGGGCACCCTGGAGGTGGTGTCGGGCTGCACGGTGGACATGCTGCAGACGGTGTACGGGCTGGACGGCATCCGCCTGCGCCGCCGCCAGTACTACACCATGCCCAACTTCCGGCAGTACGAGAACCGCACGGGCCACATCCTGGTGCAGTGGTCGCTGGGCAGCCCCCTGCACTTCGCCGGATGGCACTGCTCCTGGTGCTTCACGCCCGAGGGCATCTACTTCAAGCTGGTGTCCGCCCAGAACGGCGACTTCCCCCGCTGGGGCGACTACGAGGACAAGCGGGACCTCAATTACATCCGGAGCCTGATCCGCACGGGGGGCTGGTTCGACGGCACGCAGCAGGAGTACCCGCCGGCCGACCCCAGCGAGCACATGTATGCCCCTAAGTACCTGCTCAAGCACTACGACCAGTTCCGCTACCTGCTGGAGAACCCCTACCAGGAGCCCAAGAGCACGGCGGCCGGGGCGCGGCGGAACAGGGGCCCCGAGGGGAGGCCATCCGCCAGGGGCAAATTGGACGTGGTGGAAGGCTAGGCCTGCGTGATCTTAAAGGAGACCAGCGGCAGGATCGGAGTTAGGGGGCTGGCAGTGGGCCCTCCTGTTAACTTCCGGCCTCCTTCCTTTGTCTGGGCGGTTCTTCAGAGGACCAGGTGTGGAGGCCGGGGGCGTCTTTCCTACTCAAGCCCCTGTGACTCCAGGGTCAAGCCTGTGAGTTCGAAAAGCACCTTTCCTCATCAGGGGAGGAGACTAGGTGCTTCCGCCCCCAGGAGGGCAGGAGGGTTGCCGGGAGCCGGGGAGGGTGGGCAGGGTTGGGGGCAGCCGTGGGGAAGCCCGCCGTTCGGCCTGCTGGGGCTTTGGACCCACAGTGCCAAAGGAGAGGTGCCGGGGCCCCCAGGGCTCTGTAAATAGACACATTGAGGCCCAGGAGGAGGGAGGACACCCAGGTGTGACGGGGTGAGAAAGGGCCGCTGAGAGGAAGGGTTGATGGATGCTTCGCAGTGTCCTCAGGAGTGCGGTCCAGCGGAAGCGGGGACCCCTGCCCACTGGCCTCACAGGGCACACGGCGCGGACGGCCTGGGCCCTCAGCCCCTCTGATCTGACACAGGTTGAGGGAAGCCGTCCTTCTTTGCGTTCCGAATTTTCCCCTCTTGATTTTCTGACCCAGGCCAGTCCAGTTCGCACGGTGGACATACGTAGGCGACGGCATCCGCCTGCGCCGCCGCCAGTACTACACCATGCCCAACTTCCGGCAGTACGAGAACCGCACGGGCCACATCCTGGTGCAGTGGTCGCTGGGCAGCCCCCTGCACTTCGCCGGATGGCACTGCTCCTGGTGCTTCACGCCCGAGGGCATCTACTTCAAGCTGGTGTCCGCCCAGAACGGCGACTTCCCCCGCTGGGGCGACTACGAGGACAAGCGGGACCTCAATTACATCCGGAGCCTGATCCGCACGGGGGGCTGGTTCGACGGCACGCAGCAGGAGTACCCGCCGGCCGACCCCAGCGAGCACATGTATGCCCCTAAGTACCTGCTCAAGCACTACGACCAGTTCCGCTACCTGCTGGAGAACCCCTACCAGGAGCCCAAGAGCACGGCGGCCGGGGCGCGGCGGAACAGGGGCCCCGAGGGGAGGCCATCCGCCAGGGGCAAATTGGACGTGGTGGAAGGCTAGGCCTGCGTGATCTTAAAGGAGACCAGCGGCAGGATCGGAGTTAGGGGGCTGGCAGTGGGCCCTCCTGTTAACTTCCGGCCTCCTTCCTTTGTCTGGGCGGTTCTTCAGAGGACCAGGTGTGGAGGCCGGGGGCGTCTTTCCTACTCAAGCCCCTGTGACTCCAGGGTCAAGCCTGTGAGTTCGAAAAGCACCTTTCCTCATCAGGGGAGGAGACTAGGTGCTTCCGCCCCCAGGAGGGCAGGAGGGTTGCCGGGAGCCGGGGAGGGTGGGCAGGGTTGGGGGCAGCCGTGGGGAAGCCCGCCGTTCGGCCTGCTGGGGCTTTGGACCCACAGTGCCAAAGGAGAGGTGCCGGGGCCCCCAGGGCTCTGTAAATAGACACATTGAGGCCCAGGAGGAGGGAGGACACCCAGGTGTGACGGGGTGAGAAAGGGCCGCTGAGAGGAAGGGTTGATGGATGCTTCGCAGTGTCCTCAGGAGTGCGGTCCAGCGGAAGCGGGGACCCCTGCCCACTGGCCTCACAGGGCACACGGCGCGGACGGCCTGGGCCCTCAGCCCCTCTGATCTGACACAGGTTGAGGGAAGCCGTCCTTCTTTGCGTTCCGAATCTGGCTTTGACACTCCTTCTTACTTTGTAGTTCGCTGTCTTGTGGGCTGCGCACCCAGTCCTTGCAAGGCCAGGAGTCCAGTTCTCAGGCTGGGACGGGACCCTCAGCCAGCCTAGTAGGTCAGACTTCGGGGGACGAGACTCCTGCCCCATCGCCCCTTCCCGCTAGAACCCACAGTCCCGGCTCGCCCCTGTCTCAGGTGGAATCGCCCCGTGCCCCTCCAGGAGGCTGGCTAGGGGCCAGGAAGGGGCCACGCGGCTGCCCTGGGCCCACAAGGGACGTTAGGGCCAGTTGTCTGTCATCTCACTCCTTAGTTGCCTCATGAGGGAGGGGATGTGTTTGTTAGAGTATTGAATTCCCAAACTGCTGTAATGAAGAGACCCCCAAACTCAGTGGTGTCAGCAGACAGAAGCTCGTTTCTAGCTCGCCTCTCTGGAGGGCGGCGGTCTGGGTCTGGTGGGGCGGCTCTGCTTTCCGTCACGCCTTCCACCTCTGGACAGAGTGGTTGCTCCAGCTCCCACCGTCACACGTGCATCCGTGTCTGAGGGAAGTGGAAAAAGTGTGCACCCTCTCGGTTAAGACCAGGAGCCAGAGATGGCACGGTCACTTCTGATGGCATCTCCCAGGACTTAGTCACACGGCCACCAGAGCTGCAAGGGAAGCCGGAGAAAGCGTGCTCAGCTGGGCTGCCCCGTTCATCTGTTAAAAGGAGGAGAGGATGCTTACGGGGATGAGCCACCTCTGACGCTGAGGAGGAGGGAGGGCAGAGGTGCCTGTTGGGATGGCGGGATCCGGCTTGCGTGTGCAGAGTGTCTGGACCGGCCCGGCCCGGCCCCTGCCTCCCCGCCGGCCCAGGGCTGGCGGGTGGAGAGCCCGCAGTTGTGCGCAGGGAGAGACGCCCCTGCAGCGGCCCCCTCGGGTGTTGACCCTGGGATGCAGAGCCTGCCTGTGGAACGGTACATGTCTGTGCGTGCGTGCGTGTGTATTTATGGCATGGGTGCATGCTTGGTGTGGGCTTGTACATGTCTGTGTCGGTGTATCCCTGTACATATATGCCTGTCTGTGGACGTGGGAGCAGGGTCCAGGCCTCCCCCTCCCGGGATCTGGAGCCTGTGGCCACAGCTCCTGCCACTCCCCAAAAAATGACTGTGGCGGAAAGCAACCTGGGGAGCCAGAAAGCCAGGCTGAAGGGGATGTGGGGTCCATTTGTCTGTCTGTCTTTCAGTCCAGTGAGTGAGAATGCTCTCAACCTGAGGGCTACACAGTTCAAAGCCCGCGGCTTCCCGCCCCTGCCCTCCAACCTCCAGCCAAGACTTTCTCAGGGCGTCTTGTTGGGGGGTTCCTGATGGGCTGGGGTGGGTGTGGTAGGGAGGAGGCCACAGAGCAGCCTCGGGCAGGCAGGCGTGAAGCAGGCTGGGGTGCTCTGTTGCCCCCACTCTCCCTCCTGTTGAGGGGGTGCCCAGAGGGACCCCCTCCCTCAGAGCGAGAGCAGCCCCTCCTTCCCTGGCCCCTCTTGGGGCTGAGAAGCAGCTAAAGAGGTCAGGGGTGTCCCTCTGCTCACCTCCTGGCGGGTACCTCTGGGGGCTTCTGACTTGGGCCTGAGCCCCAGCCCAGGGCCTCCCTCCCTGACAGCCTCCTCACCCCACACCCCTGGCAGCTGTGGGGATGTCCCCCCTCCAGCCTGCAAGGGTCCCTGGCCTCCAGTTCACCAGCTCAGGGGCAAAGGGAGGAAGAGGGGAGGAGCTCAGACCTCCCAGGCCCCACCTTCCCTCTCAGACCCAGGAGGGCCAGGCACTCCATGGCGACCACCCAGCGGAAGCCTGGCCGTGGAGCGAGCGCCCGGCCGTCAGCGGGGTCGGCGGACCGGGCACGGAGCTGAGGAGTGTCACTTAGAGTCACATCATACACTGGGAATTTCGGGGGCAGGGGACCCTGGGCCACTCCCTCACTATGAAGGGACACCAAACTGTGAAATGGGACGCCAGTGCGCTGCTGGCCCTGGCCCCGTAGCCAGCTCCTTCCGTGGGAAGCCCCAGCCCTCTGGCCCCAGACTTCTGGAGGCCCAGCCCTCCCTAGGGGGTATGTTCCCACGGGCAGGCGTGGGAGAGGTTTGGAGGCAAAGGTGACAGGCTGGGGAGCTAGGAGCTGCCCAGGCAGCAGGCAGGGCCCTGGGAAATGTGTAATTTAAGGACACCGATAATAATAGCATTATTTTTTTTGTAAGGGAAAAATCAATATGTACATTCTGAAATCATTTTCTCTGTAAATGGTTGGATTTCATTTCACCCTTAAAGGGATGCTTAAAGGAGAAGATAATATTAATAATAAAAACAGCTACAAAGTCTGAAGGTTGTGCTTGAGTGACCGCTTTGGGGGTGCTCTGGGGCAGGGAGGGGTGACTCCGGTCTTACGGGGTCGGTGGGGTGTGAGGCTCCCCGAGGACTGTCAGTGGTGGGAAGGGGGGCATTCTGAGGGACTTCATTTAGGGATGCAGTAGTCCCCTTCCCCACCCTGACCAAGGGAGCATCTGACCCTCCCTCCAATGGAAGGAGGCCTGGCCATGACCTCCTGGGTGGGCGGGGGCCTTAGGGGGGCGAGAGGTAGGTCCTGGTGCCTCTAGGGAGAGGGGAACGATTCTCTCGGTCTCAGTGGCCTTCCTCCCTACCAATCAGGAGTCCTAAGGCCACACAGCCACTCGGTGAGCGTGGGGTCAGACCTGGATTTGGGGTACCAGCCCCCAGGGTGGAGTAGGGTGGCAGCCTCCAGGGTCGGTCATCTCCCAGAGGAGTTAATCTGGACTTGTGCTGTGGTGGCACCTGGGCCATGGACTGTGGGGACTTCCTGGAGGCTTCCTCCCGGCCTCTTGGGTCCTGGCATCGTCCTAGGGCAGGGGCCTCTGGGTATTTCCTAAAGAGAGTCTCAAAGATGAACTCTGCCTTGGTCCCTCGTGGGTGACTGTACAGCCTCTGTCTTAGATGGGGAAACTGAGGCTGGGGGCGGGGGAGAGGTGTGACAGCAGTGTTGCTGCCCAGAGCGGGGGCCAGTGCCTCCTAAGTACCTGCGAAGAACTGGCGCCTGGACGCCTGACCACAGTCCCAGGGGCCAGGAAGGCGCCTGCGGGTGCAGGATTGGCGGGAGTTGAAGAGACGTGGGTGCTGGATCTGCCCTGAAGAGGCGATGCTGACCACTCCACTTCAGGTCAAATTGTCAGCCCTTAAATGTCCCAGGGAGGGGGGAGGTTTGGAGGCAAAGGTGACAGGCTGGGAGCTAGGAGCTGCCCAGGCAGCAGGCAGGGCCCTGGGAAATGTGTAATTTAAGGACACCGATAATAATAGCATTATTTTTTGTAAGGAAAAATAAATATGAACATTCTGAAATCATTTTCTCTGTAAATGGTTGGATTTCATTTCACCCTTAAAGGGATGCTTAAAGGAGAAGATAATATTAATAATAAAAACAGCTACAAAGTCTGAAGGTTGTGCTTGAGTGACCGCTTTGGGGGTGCTCTGGGGCAGGGAGGGGTGACTCCGGTCTTACGGGGTCGGTGGGGTGTGAGGCTCCCCGAGGACTGTCAGTGGTGGGAAGGGGGGCATTCTGAGGGACTTCATTTAGGGATGCAGTAGTCCCCTTCCCCACCCTGACCAAGGGAGCATCTGACCCTCCCTCCAATGGAAGGAGGCCTGGCCATGACCTCCTGGGTGGGCAGGGGCCTTAGGGGACCTAGATGAAGGTCCTGGTGCCTCTAGGGAGAGGGGAACGATTCTCTCGGTCTCAGTGGCCTTCCTCCCTACCAATCAGGAGTCCTAAGGCCACACAGCCACTCGGTGAGCGTGGGGTCAGACCTGGATTTGGGGTACCAGCCCCCAGGGTGGAGTAGGGTGGCAGCCTCCAGGGTCGGTCATCTCCCAGAGGAGTTAATCTGGACTTGTGCTGTGGTGGCACCTGGGCCATGGACTGTGGGGACTTCCTGGAGGCTTCCTCCCGGCCTCTTGGGTCCTGGCATCGTCCTAGGGCAGGGGCCTCTGGGTATTTCCTAAAGAGAGTCTCAAAGATGAACTCTGCCTTGGTCCCTCGTGGGTGACTGTACAGCCTCTGTCTTAGATGGGGAAACTGAGGCTGGGGGCGGGGGAGAGGTGTGACAGCAGTGTTGCTGCCCAGAGCGGGGGCCAGTGCCTCCTAAGTACCTGCGAAGAACTGGACGCCTGGACGCCTGACCACAGACCCAGAGCCCAGGAAGGCGCCTGCGGGTGCAGGATTGGCGGGAGTGGAAGAGACGTGGGTGCTGGATCTGCCCTGAAGAGGCGATGCTGACCACTCCCCACTTCAGGTCAAATTGTCAGCCCTTAAATCATGTGCAGGAGGGAATTGTCACCATCACAATCACAAACATTATTTATGAAATGTTTTCTGCCAAACTCTGGACTGAGTTCCCTCCCCATTGGTTCCATTTTACAGATGTGGAAAGTAAGGCTTGGGGCTTCCCTTGTGGCTCAGTGGATAAGAACCTGTCTGCCAATGCAGGACACAGGTTCGAGCCCTGATCAAAAAGAAAGAAAGTAAGGCTTGGGCACGTTCGATCAGGCAGTGAATGGCAGAGGCAGAGTTTGCCTGACTCCAGAAGCTGGGCTCTTAACTGCCAAACTTCGCTTCCTCTCTGAGTCCACTCGGGGAGGAGGAGGATGGGGGAAGACGTGGAGATTCGGATGAGGGGAGAGGGTGGTGGCGATGCCCGTGTTCAGACATCCTCCGGCTCCTGACAGCCAGGCACGGCGCTGGGTCTCGGGTCACTGAGAGACAGGACAGTCCCTGTTCTCAGGGGGACCCCAGTCAGTGGAGAACACAGACAGATAAGCACGACCTCAGGACGGGGAGGTGAGGTTGGCACAGAGTCCTTGGAGCCCGGGGACTGGCATCGCTCTTTGTGACCATCAGGGAAAACGCTCCCCCTCGACTGGCCATCCAGATAGGTGTGGGGGCACTGATGGGCCATGGACTGTGGGGACTTCCTGGAGGCTTCCTCCCGGCCTCTTGGGTCCTGGCATCGTCCTAGGGCAGGGGCCTCTGGGTATTTCCTAAAGAGAGTCTCAAAGATGAACTCTGCCTTGGTCCCTCGTGGGTGACTGTACAGCCTCTGTCTTAGATGGGGAAACTGAGGCTGGGGGCGGGGGAGAGGTGTGACAGCAGTGTTGCTGCCCAGAGCGGGGCCAGTGCCTCCTAAGTACCTGCGAAGAACTGGCGCCTGGACGCCTGACCACAGACCCAGAGCCCAGGAAGGCGCCTGCGGGTGCAGGATTGGCGGGAGTGGAAGAGACGTGGGTGCTGGATCTGCCCTGAAGAGGCGATGCTGACCACTCCCCACTTCAGGTCAAATTGTCAGCCCTTAAATCATGTGCAGGAGGGAATTGTCACCATCACAATCACAAACATTATTTATGAAATGTTTTCTGCCAAACTCTGGACTGAGTTCCTCCCATTGGGTCCATTTTACAGATGTGGAAAGTAAGGCTTGGGGCTTCCCTTGTGGCTCAGTGGATAAGAACCTGTCTGCCAATGCAGGACACAGGTTCGAGCCCTGATCAAAAAGAAAGAAAGTAAGGCTTGGGCACGTTCGATCAGGCAGTGAATGGCAGAGGCAGAGTTTGCCTGACTCCAGAAGCTGGGCTCTTAACTGCCAAACTTCGCTTCCTCTCTGAGTCCACTCGGGGAGGAGGAGGATGGGGGAAGACGTGGAGATTCGGATGAGGGGAGAGGGTGGTGGCGATGCCCGTGTTCAGACATCCTCCGGCTCCTGACAGCCAGGCACGGCGCTGGGTCTCGGGTCACTGAGAGACAGGACAGTCCCTGTTCTCAGGGGGACCCCAGTCAGTGGAGAACACAGACAGATAAGCACGACCTCAGGACGGGGAGGTGAGGTTGGCACAGAGTCCTTGGAGCCCGGGGACTGGCATCGCTCTTTGTGACCATCAGGGAAAACGCTCCCCCTCGACTGGCCATCCAGATAGGTGTGGGGGCACTGATGGGCTCCATGACCTTGGATGGGGGACACATCAGACTCTTCTCTATAAAAATATTCATAGAAAGCTTTACTGCATGCAGAGGATGAAATGAAATAAAGGGAAAGCTTGGCGACCTGGTGAGCTCCATTAGGTTGCAGAGACAAGAGCTAAAGCAATGGCTGCAATCAAGACTTATCTTAAAAATCCCCCCAGTTTGCTTTGCAAGTTGGGGCTTCAGCTTTTGGAGATAAAATTCCCAAATCCTGGGCTTCCCTGGTGGGCCAGTGGGTGAGGACACTGCCTTGCAGTGCAGGGGACGCAGGTTCGATCCCTGGCCTGGGAAGATCCCACGTGCTGTGGAGCAGCTGGACTGATGTATCTGACTACCCAGCCAGAGCTCTGGAGCAAGAGAGGCCACTGTGATGGGAGGCCCACTCAGGCCAAAGAACAAAGATGGGAATAAATGAAAGACCAATAGAAGTGGCCAAAAAAAAACCTTCCCAAATCCCAAAGGTCTGTCATCCTGGAACCCATTGGAAGTCTTGCCCCACGTGCTGCTCGTCATGAAACATCCAAAGATCTCTGGGTAAAGCTCAAAGGAGTGAAAGGCCTTGCCCAGGTCCAGCATCCTGGACCCTTCGTCTGTGGTTCCGGTGAGTTCCAAGTGACTCAGTTAAAATAGGAAACTAGCTCTTTCAAATTAATGGTCTTTTTTTTTTTTAATTTTTTTTTGTATTTATTGGGTTTTGCTGGGTCCTGTTGCTGCTTGGGTTTCTCTAGTTGCAGTCCACTCGGGAGGAGGAGGATGGGGAAGACGTGGAGATTCGGATGAGGGGAGAGGGTGGTGGCGATGCCCGTGTTCAGACATCCTCCGGCTCCTGACAGCCAGGCACGGCGCTGGGTCTCGGGTCACTGAGAGACAGGACAGTCCCTGTTCTCAGGGGGACCCCAGTCAGTGGAGAACACAGACAGATAAGCACGACCTCAGGACGGGGAGGTGAGGTTGGCACAGAGTCCTTGGAGCCCGGGGACTGGCATCGCTCTTTGTGACCATCAGGGAAAACGCTCCCCCTCGACTGGCCATCCAGATAGGTGTGGGGGCACTGATGGGCTCCATGACCTTGGATGGGGGACACATCAGACTCTTCTCTATAAAAATATTCATAGAAAGCTTTACTGCATGCAGAGGATGAAATGAAATAAAGGGAAAGCTTGGCGACCTGGTGAGCTCCATTAGGTTGCAGAGACAAGAGCTAAAGCAATGGCTGCAATCAAGACTTATCTTAAAAATCCCCCCAGTTTGCTTTGCAAGTTGGGGCTTCAGCTGTGTGGAGATAAAATTCCCAAATCCTGGGCTTCCCTGGTGGGCCAGTGGGTGAGGACACTGCCTTGCAGTGCAGGGGACGCAGGTTCGATCCCTGGCCTGGGAAGATCCCACGTGCTGTGGAGCAGCTGGACTGATGTATCTGACTACCCAGCCAGAGCTCTGGAGCAAGAGAGGCCACTGTGATGGGAGGCCCACTCAGGCCAAAGAACAAAGATGGGAATAAATGAAAGACCAATAGAAGTGGCCAAAAAAAAACCTTCCCAAATCCCAAAGGTCTGTCATCCTGGAACCCATTGGAAGTCTTGCCCCACGTGCTGCTCGTCATGAAACATCCAAAGATCTCTGGGTAAAGCTCAAAGGAGTGAAAGGCCTTGCCCAGGTCCAGCATCCTGGACCCTTCGTCTGTGGTTCCGGTGAGTTCCAAGTGACTCAGTTAAAATAGGAAACTAGCTCTTTCAAATTAATGGTCTTTTTTTTTTTTAATTATTTTATGTATTTATTGGTTTTGCTGGGTCCTGTTGCTGCTTGGGTTTTCTCTAGTTGCAGCGAGTGGGGGCTACTCTCTAGTTGCAGGATGAGGGCTTCTCATTTCGGTGACTTGTGGCGGGGCACGGGCTCTAGAGGGGCTGGGCTTCAGTCGCTGTGGCACGTGGGCCCGGTAGTTGCTGCTCTCAGGAGCGCCAGCAGTTGAGGCACACCCACGGCATGTACGATCTTCTGGGACCAGGACTCGAGCCTGTGTCTCCTGCATTGGCAGGGGATTGTTTTGCCACTGAGCCACCAGGGAAGCCCCACAAATTAACAGTCTTTTTAAAACGTATACTTTATTTCTTTATTGCTGCGACACAAACCGTCCTGAAATAGAGTAGAGAGAACAAGAAACTATTTGTTCACCGTTCCACCATCAGGCTGGGCTCCGCTGAACAGTTCTGCTGCTTGGTCATGGGTGGAGAGCTGCTCCAGGGACCTGCCCACCTGCTCAGACCTGACCCGCGTTGTCAGCGAGGAAGGAAGGGATAATGAACAAACGGATGAGCCCGTTGGCCAGCCAACCGTCACACACAGAGAGGACTCCCTCATCCTCACAGACCCACTGAGAAGAGGCTCTGAGAAGGATCCCATCACCTATGAGGTCTGCTGCTCAAAAAAGCATTGCCTGACTATGATCCCAAGGAAGCATCACATAAACCCAGATCCAGGAACAATCCATGAAGAAAAAAAAAAAAATCTGGCCTCTCATGGCTGCTCCTATTGCCTGCATCCCTGTCCTGAAGTATTTGCAAGAAAAGCCCACCCCTGCATCAGTGTAACTGAAAGCTTCCGGAGACGTAACATCAACAGTGACATAATCATCACCACTTGGCCACGTCCCACGGGTCAAGGCCAGAGAACTTCCCAGTCAAGTCCCACCCATCAGCCCGGCCTCACGAGCTGAATTGCGTTAGCCACCAAGCTACAGTGGTGAGGTGTGGCACAGCCTAATTGCAGTCCTACACAACTGATACAGTTTGCGTTTAGTGAATGATAGAAGAGCCCACACATACTAGAAAAGCAGAGAAGGAGTTTATTGCCTTGCTGGCGGTAGTGGGAAAGGCTTCAGATGCAGCTCGAGGCAGAGCTCAATGTCACATTGTCATCCAGCTCTCTGTGGCTCCGCTCGGCTCCACATCCCAACTTGTTTTGTCCTTGTTCTCAGAAGGTTCTACCCTTCACAGCTCCAGGCCTCACACCATCCCTCCCGTGTACTCAGCACAGAAGAAGCAGAGCTCCTCCCCCGAGGAGCCCTGGGTCTGGCTCTCGCTGATTTGGATGAAGTCATGTGATCATGCTGGACCACTGAGCGTGGAGAGGCGTCGCATATGCTGTTGGCTTGGCTCAGCCAGAGCCCATTCTATATTGGCTGAAAAGGAGAGGGGATGCTCCCCCAAACTGGGGGCAAAGACCTCACCACCGGTACAGCCTCAGCTGTCCCCATCAAGCCTTTGCCAGGCCTTGGCCATCTGGCTCTCCTGGATCATCTGCAAAATGAAGTCTGTCATAGCTCAGGCGTGGGAGCGAGGCCGCTCAGAGCCCGGGACAGAGCCTGCAGCGCTGTGAGAGCTCTGCTAGCTTCACCCTGACCTTCTCTTCTCCCTCCTCCCATGGTGCACTTGACACATGGATCGCGCGTCCTTTCTCAACCCCTCATCCCTCAGCCGCTGTGAATTCCTCTTCTTCCTTCTTGTCACTCCTTCTCGGTTCCCTTTCTGGGCCCCTCTGACCCCAGGCATCCTTCAATCGTGGGTCTCCAGGGCTTGGTTCTGGGCCCACTGCTTTGCTTGCCGTGCATGACTCTTATCAAGGGGGGATCACAGGACTTCTCTGATGGTCCAGTGGATAAGAATCTGCCTGCCAATGCCCGGGGACACAGTTTGATCCCTCGTCCAGGGAGATTCTACCTGCCGCAAAGAATCTATAGCCTGTGACTTTAGATTACTGAGCCTGAGAGCTGCAACTGCTGAAGCCCATGGGCCTAGAGCTTGTGCTCCAAAATAAGAGAACCCACCAGGATGTGAAGCTTGTGCACCACAATGAAGAGGAGCCCCGCTCACAGAAACTAGAGAGGGCCCATGTGCGGCCACAAAGACCCAGTGCAGCCCAAAATAAACAAATAGTTTCTTTGAAAGATGTGGTTGGGGAATTCCTGATGATCCAGTGGTTAAGCATCTGCCTTCAACGCAGGGGACCTGGGTTCAATCCCTGGTCAGGGAACTGGGTTTCCCACATGCCACAGAGCAACTAACTCTCCAACGTCAGTGACTGGGCCTCTGTGCTCTGGAGCCGGGCTCCGCCACTGCAGGAAGCCCCTGCCCAGCAACAAAAGACCCCACAGGACGCAACGAAGGTTCCACATGCCGCAACCAAGACCCAAGGCGGCCAAATCAATAAAAAGTAACCAAATAGGTATTAAAACATATATATCTTCAAAAAAGGAATATAGAGAAAAAAAGAGATGGGATCAGATCAGTCTCTCCAGGGAGTCCCCTCTCCTGAGCACCCGAACTATGGATCCCCTGGGGGTGAGTCCCCAAAGTGTCACGGTCACCTCAAACACCCAGGAGCCAAGAACTCAGCTTCCCGGCAGGCTCTTCCCCCTGTTCTTTCCAGCCCATTGATGATCTGTCACCTTTCTATCACAATAGCTGGAAATCGAGGGGCCATCATCGAAAACTTCCTAAGAGTAGCTACCATCACTGAGCACCTATTGAACACGAGATGTGATGACCTGACCTCCCAGGGTCCGCATTTCGGATTCCAACTTGCTAATCACAGGACCCTAGATGTGTTCATCTCTGCATTTGTAAAGTGGGGATGATGCCTCCTAGCTCAGAGCATTGGTTGGTGTGGGTATTCAACAAGGTCTGTGAAGCAGTGGGCACAGAACGGGGCGCCCAGGAGGCACTCAGTGAGCGTGACCTGCTGTGGACCTCGGCCCCTGCTCTGCTCAGCGTCTCCTAGCTGGCACACCCGATCCTGAGGTGACCCCGCGTGGCCAAGCCAACGCGGTAGGTACCATTGCTTCAGGGACGGACCAATTCCGTCCCTTGCCTGGTCAGACCTGTAGGAGCTACCGCCCAAAAATCTATAGTGGCGCCCTGAATGCTGCGACCACAATTAAAAGAGAACCCACCAGGATGTGAAGCTTGTGCACCACAATGAAGAGGAGCCCCGCTCACAGAAACTAGAGAGGGCCCATGTGCGGCCACAAAGACCCAGTGCAGCCCAAAATAAACAAATAGTTTCTTTGAAAGATGTGGTTGGGGAATTCCTGATGATCCAGTGGTTAAGCATCTGCCTTCAACGCAGGGGACCTGGGTTCAATCCCTGGTCAGGGAACTGGGTTTCCCACATGCCACAGAGCAACTAACTCTCCAACGTCAGTGACTGGGCCTCTGTGCTCTGGAGCCGGGCTCCGCCACTGCAGGAAGCCCCTGCCCAGCAACAAAAGACCCCACAGGACGCAACGAAGGTTCCACATGCCGCAACCAAGACCCAAGGCGGCCAAATCAATAAAAAGTAACCAAATAGGTATTAAAACATATATATCTTCAAAAAAGGAATATAGAGAAAAAAAGAGATGGGATCAGATCAGTCTCTCCAGGGAGTCCCCTCTCCTGAGCACCCGAACTATGGATCCCCTGGGGGTGAGTCCCCAAAGTGTCACGGTCACCTCAAACACCCAGGAGCCAAGAACTCAGCTTCCCGGCAGGCTCTTCCCCCTGTTCTTTCCAGCCCATTGATGATCTGTCACCTTTCTATCACAATAGCTGGAAATCGAGGGGCCATCATCGAAAACTTCCTAAGAGTAGCTACCATCACTGAGCACCTATTGAACACGAGATGTGATGACCTGACCTCCCAGGGTCCGCATTTCGGATTCCAACTTGCTAATCACAGGACCCTAGATGTGTTCATCTCTGCATTTGTAAAGTGGGGATGATGCCTCCTAGCTCAGAGCATTGGTTGGTGTGGGTATTCAACAAGGTCTGTGAAGCAGTGGGCACAGAACGGGGCGCCCAGGAGGCACTCAGTGAGCGTGACCTGCTGTGGACCTCGGCCCCTGCTCTGCTCAGCGTCTCCTAGCTGGCACACCCGATCCTGAGGTGACCCCGCGTGGCCAAGCCAACGCGTAGGTACATCCACTGCCTGGTCAGCGCAATTGCTTCAGGGACGGACCAATTCCGTCCCTGAATTAGCAACACAGAATAAATTGCTGGAAGCTCCTAGAAAAGACACTCTTGGGATACTTCCCTGGTGGCCTGTGGGTAAGACTCCAGACTCCCAATGCAGAAGGCCTGGGTTCGATTCCTGGTCAGAAAACTGGATCCCACATACCCCAACTGAGAGTCCGCATGCCACAACTAAAGATTGTGCTGAAACGAAGATCAAAGGTCCTGCAGACCACAACTAAGGCCCACCATATTCAAATCAGTGAGTAAATATTAAAAAAAAATGTTTAGGGGAATTTCCTGGCAGTCCAGTGGTTAAGATTCCATGCTTTCATTGCCAATGGCCCGGGTTCAATCCCTGGTTGGAGAACTAAGATTCTGCAAACTGTGCAGCATGGCTGAAAAAAAAGTTCTTGGTTTTTAAGGATAATTTTAAAAAGCCTCCCCTCCATCCACTACCAGAAAAAAAATACAGGAGCATATTGCTTATAGCATGGCTGCTATAGGGAATTTTCACTAAAAGTCACAACCAGGGACTTCCCCGGTGCTCCGTTGGCTGGCACTCTGCCCTCCCCATGCGGGGGTCCTGGGTTTGATCCCTGGTTGGGGAACTGGATCCCACAGGAAGCAACTAAAACCTGGTACAGCCATATTGAAAAACAAAAGAAAACAAACAAACCAAAAACAACCCACAGCTGGGTCTTCTCAGCAACCTGAGCCCATTCATTTCCTTTTGTTAAAGACACTTAGGGCTTCCCTGGTGATGCAATGGTTAAGAACCTGCCTTGCATTTCAAGAGACACCGCTTCAATCCCAGGTCCAGGAAGATCTGTTCATCTCTGCATTTGTAAAGTGGGGATGATGCCTCCTAGCTCAGAGCATTGGTTGGTGTGGGTATTCAACAAGGTCTGTGAAGCAGTGGGCACAGAACGGGGCGCCCAGGAGGCACTCAGTGAGCGTGACCTGCTGTGGACCTCGGCCCCTGCTCTGCTCAGCGTCTCCTAGCTGGCACACCCGATCCTGAGGTGACCCCGCGTGGCCAAGCCAACGCGTAGGTACATCCACTGCCTGGTCAGCGCAATTGCTTCAGGGACGGACCAATTCCGTCCCTGAATTAGCAACACAGAATAAATTGCTGGAAGCTCCTAGAAAAGACACTCTTGGGATACTTCCCTGGTGGCCTGTGGGTAAGACTCCAGACTCCCAATGCAGAAGGCCTGGGTTCGATTCCTGGTCAGAAAACTGGATCCCACATACCCCAACTGAGAGTCCGCATGCCACAACTAAAGATTGTGCTGAAACGAAGATCAAAGGTCCTGCAGACCACAACTAAGGCCCACCATATTCAAATCAGTGAGTAAATATTAAAAAAAAATGTTTAGGGGAATTTCCTGGCAGTCCAGTGGTTAAGATTCCATGCTTTCATTGCCAATGGCCCGGGTTCAATCCCTGGTTGGAGAACTAAGATTCTGCAAACTGTGCAGCATGGCTGAAAAAAAAGTTCTTGGTTTTTAAGGATAATTTTAAAAAGCCTCCCCTCCATCCACTACCAGAAAAAAAATACAGGAGCATATTGCTTATAGCATGGCTGCTATAGGGAATTTTCACTAAAAGTCACAACCAGGGACTTCCCCGGTGCTCCGTTGGCTGGCACTCTGCCCTCCCCATGCGGGGGTCCTGGGTTTGATCCCTGGTTGGGGAACTGGATCCCACAGGAAGCAACTAAAACCTGGTACAGCCATATTGAAAAACAAAAGAAAACAAACAAACCAAAAACAACCCACAGCTGGGTCTTCTCAGCAACCTGAGCCCATTCATTTCCTTTTGTTAAAGACACTTAGGGCTTCCCTGGTGATGCAATGGTTAAGAACCTGCCTTGCATTTCAAGAGACACCGCTTCAATCCCAGGTCCAGGAAGATCTCACATGCCTTGAGGAACAAAGCCCCTTCACCATAGCTACAGAGCCCTGCAGCCGCCGCAGCTGAAGCCAGCGCTCTGGAACCTGTGTGGGCTCCGCAAGAGAAGCCACCTGGCCGCTGGGCTCTGCTGTGTCCACTCCAGGCCTTTTGCATATATGACCTCCGGTAACCCGAATGGTATTTGGGAAGGGTTTCGGCCCACATTCCAGTCTATGAGATTGGAGGTGGGGAGCCTAGGATTTAGGGAGATTAAGGGTAGAAATCGCTGAAAGGCAGGTAACTGCTTTCAGCCGGATTGAGGACCGGGGCTCCACCCGCCTTCTCGTGGCACAGCGCTGTCCCCTGGCGGGAGAGCCGGGCATGTCCGGAACCCGCGGCACTGGCTCGCTTCGCTTCTCCTTTCTTCCTTTCGCGGGACACCACCACCCAGGCCGGATAGGAGGCGGATTGTGTACATGCGGTCACAGAATGGAAAACAATGAAAGAAAACCAACCCGAGGAAATAACACAACATGATGAAGGCGACGCTAGGGGAATCTCAGTGCTGAAGGCACATGGGGGTTGGGGCAGGAGGACCCTTTTCTCCCCTTTCACAGAGGAAGTGAAGTTTCCAGAACTTGTGCTGGAGCTCCGAGAGAAGCATGAATGGAGGACATGCCTCTGGAGATCGGTCTTGTCTACGCAGCGGGGCTGGGCCTTGCCGTCGGTCCCCAGTGGTCTGCCCGGGGCCTGGTCACGCTCAGCAAACCTCGCTGAATTGCACTGACGTGAGATGCTCAGAGCACCTCGCCCTTCCTCCGGGGTCCCAGGCCTCTAACTGGTGGTAGGAATGAGAGTCATAGATGCTTGGAGGCGGTGCACTGACCTGGAAGTCAGCAATGTGGAGCTGTCGAAGACCTGGGGCTGGGGTCCTCAGATGCGCACAGGAATTGGGTGCGTCACAAAGGAGGCATTGGGAGAAGAGGGTTGTTCCATAAACATCCAACAGTTCAGACAATGACTGCAATCCCTGTCTCTCCTTATAATAAAGTGAATCCCAAATGAATTCACCAGAGAGAGAAAATTTTTCACAAGTACAGTTTGGCCAGTGATCTCTGCCTCCTGGTGGCCGTCCAGTTGTGTGGCTGCGTGTGGTGGGCTCGGTTCGGAGGGAGGGCTAAGCTGGATAAACTCTCAGGTCCAACAGCTGCGACCACGGCCGTTCATTTGTTCATTTCGCCCTGACTCTAAGCCCAGCAGCCCTCCGCCCACCACACCTGCCTGTCTCCTGGAACACTGCCCTTGACTGGCATCACCTCAGCTCTCAGCTCTTCCCTCCAGCGGCCCCGCCGTGCCTGGGTTTTCGTCTGGGACTCTCAGTGAGGGGGTGTGGGAGCCCTGAAGGCCCCAGCAGCCCCCCACCCCAGAGGTCCAGTGCCCAGGCTGTACCAAGAGCTGCTGCTTCAGTTCCTTTCTGAGCTGTGGAAGGATTTACCTTGGACTTGAGCACAGCTATGCAGGTTTGGTTTCGTCGTTCTGTCATTTAAGGCGAGGTGCAGTGTGTCTGGAGCTGGGAACATCCCTCAGAGAGAGTATTCATCCGACTCCGGTGGGCTGTCAGGCTTTCTCTCTGAATCCCTTTCCTTCACGTCTCAGAGGAGAAACGTTTGCGTGGCTTTGGCAGGCTCCACAGGGTGCAGGAGCCCAGCGGGTCATGTGAATAGAGGAGAGGATCACGGGCGGGTCGGGGGAGGGAGACGGACTCATCATACTCTGTCCAAAGGCACAGCTGCGCCTCACCCCAGGTGGGGACCCCAGAGCTTCCACACCTTCTGACTCTTGAAGCAGGCCAGGGAGACAGTCTTCGACCACTGTCCGGGGGTGAGGTCTCACGAAGCTCTTGGTGAAGCGAGGAGGACACTTCTCGGTCCAGTCCGGCACACAGGCCTCCGGCTAGCCTCTTGAGGAGCTGGAGGCTAGAGTCAACCTGGATGCTGCCTCATCTGTGAAACGGATGCACTGAGAGACGTCCCTGGTGACCCAGTGGTTAAGAATCTGCCTTCCAACACGGGAGACGCAGGTTCCACCCCTGGCCGGGGAACTGAGACCCCCCCTGCTGCAGGAGACTGGCCTGCGTGCCACAGCAGGCCCAGTGCCGCAAGAGGCCGTCCGACACAACTAAGACCCGATGCGGTCAAATAAAGAAACAAATATTTTAGAACCTGTGATCCATCCACATAACGGAATATTATTAAAATGGAATCAACTGACATGACAGCATGGGTTAAGCTCAAAATAATGTTTAAACAATGGGTACGCCAATGCACAGCCCTCGCAGGCCGTAGTGGTCAGTCCACGGGGATGAAGAATCTAAAGGGAAAGCAGCTAACGTTCACTGAGCCATTGCTCTGGCCTGGGCAAGGTCTTCCTGTCTTTCTCCTAAATCCTGAAACTCCCGGAGGTGAACAGGTGCGAAGTCTGCAGCTGGGCTCTGAGCCCACACATCTGCCACCCTCGACCCCCGATGCCTGCCGCCTGCCCAAGGGAGGGATTCAGTGAACAAGCTTACAGTCCCTGAGCCCCTTTCACCACCAGCTGGCACAATGTGGGCAGCAAAGGTTTCACAGGAGCATGGGGGAAACGCCAGTCCAGGGATATCAGGTTTTAGTCTGGTGAATATAGCATTGATGACATCTGAAGATAGCAAGCCCCACGAGGATGAAGTTGGCTCTCAGAGAATGATTTCCAGGTCGCTGGTCCCTTACATCATGAGGCCTCTTTGGGACTTTCCTGGTAGCTCAGTGGTAAAGAGTTCACCTGCCAATGTAGGAGACACAGGCTTGATCCCTGATCCAGGAAGATCCCACATGCTGTGGAGCAACTGAGCCCGTGAGCCACAGCTATGGAGCCTGTGCTCTAGAGCCTCAGAGCCGCAACTACTGAAGCCCACGTGCCCAGGAGCCTGAGTTCCACAACAAGAGAAGTCACCGCAACAAGAAGCCTGCTCACCTCCACTAGAGAGTAGCCCCTACTCTGTGCAACTAGAGAAGAGCCTGTGGCAGCAGTGAAAACCCAGACTAGCCAAAAATAAAATTAATTAATTAATTTTTTAAAAAATGAAACCTTGGGGCTTACCTGGTGGTCCAGTGAGTAAAGAGTCCCTCTTGCAGTGCAAGGGGCGCCAGTTCGATCCCTGGCACAGGAAGATCCCAGATGCCGCGGAGCAGCTGGACCCGTGTGTCCAATTACGAGCCAGTGTTCCAGAGGGCATGCACCCAGAACCGATGCTCTGCAATGAGAGAGGCCACAGCGATGGGAGGACCACACAGACCAAAGACTTAAGATGGATGAAAATAAATACATGATGGACCAATAAAAGAGGCCAAAATTAAAAAAAGAAAATGAAGCCTCTTTGACTTGGCTATAACCGATGTTTCCGTCTACACCTTCACTACACCCTAGGTCTCCCTGGGTGGGCTGGGTTGCGCCTTCTGTCCTGTTGTTTTAGTTGTTATTCAGTCCCTACGTTGCATCCAGCTCTGTGCAGCCCCGTGAACTGCAGCACGCCAGGCTTCCCTGCCCTTCACTATCCCCTGGAGTTTGCTCAAGTTCATGTCCATTGAGTTGGTGATGCTATCTAACCATTGCTGCCCCCTTCTCATTTTACACTCAATCTTTTCCAGCTTCAGAGTCTTTTTTGTCTTGTTATCCATTAATCATAATTTCTCCCCAATTCTGAGTAATCAGCATTTACACAGAATCTCAATTTTATAAGGTGTCCTCCTGAGCAAAGTAAAGAGAGTCTGAAAAGACCCAAGTCTCAGGGTTCTCACTCTCTCTGCCTTCTTAGGGCAGCCCAGGCCCGCACTGCACTGCTCCTCCCGCAGGTAAAGGGGCACCTGGCACTCGCTGCCAAGCTCCCCTCTGGCTACTCTGTGACATCACTCCATGGAGGGCTTACTCTTTTTTTTTGTTTTTCTTTCTACTTTTACAGAGTTTTGTTGTTTACAGATATGTATGATCCCAGATTAGTCATATGTATATCCCCCCCATCCCACCCCTCCAGGCCATAGCACAGCACCCCTGCAGGATCCCCTTTTCTCAAAGCACAATGACTATAGCTATTTTTTGCACAAATGATAGTATAGGTTTTCATGCTACTTCCTTTACGCCTCCCACCCACTGTTCCTTCCCCACAACGTCCATATGTCCACTGTCCACGTCTGTCTTTCCATCGCTTCACTGCGTGTGCCGTCATCACCATCCTGCTAGATTCCATATATATGTGTTAGTATATTGTACTTGTCCTTCTCTTTCTGACTAACTTCACTTTTTATGATAGGTTCTAGATCCAGCCACCTCATTAGGGCTGATACTTCTGCATTTCTTTTTACAGCTGTGTAGTATTCCATTGTATATATGTACCAGAGCTTTTGTAGCCATTCATTTGTTGATGGGCATCTAGGTTGCTTCCATGTTCTAGCTATTGTATAGAGAGCTTCAGTGAACACTAGGATACAGGTGCTTCTTTCCAATTTAATTTCATCAGGGTATAAGCCTAAGAGTGGGATTGCCGGGTCATATGGTGCTTCTATTTTTAGTTTTTTAAGGAATCTCACCGAGGGCTTACTCTTGCTGTCTTTTCCAGTTGTTCTCCCTCTGCTGGCTCCTTCCCTCCCCTGCTTGAGGCTAGAATGAGTCCCTTCCCACCCCAAGCCCAAACCGCCCCGCCCAAACCTGATTCTCTAACGGTCCTCTCATCTTGCTCTTTCCCTTCTCAACAAAAGCACTGTGTCACTCTCTACTTTCCATTCATTCTTCAGCTCGCGGCCCTCTGCACCCACTGCTGGCTGAGTCGGTCAGTCAGAGATGAACTCCTAGCAGGGCAAGGATGATAAGGGGCTCATGGAGATGAGGGCCTCTGTGACCACACCCTGCTCCCCCCAAGCCTGTGGGGCACCCCTATCTTCTGACTGGTCCTCTCCAGCATCCTTTGCTCCCAATCGGTGTCCCCAGGGCTACCTCTTCTTGTCCTCTTCCTCCACCCTTGTCCCGAGTGACTTCACCTAGCCCAGGGAGGGTCCGGAGGTCAGATCCAAGTCCCACCGCTTATGACTCTTCAAGATCCCGTCTCCTTGGATGCAGCTGGGATAAGGACAGTCTTGTCTTCACGGGACTCTGATGGGGCTGGGCCTGGGCGCATGCAGGCCTTGGCCCATGGGGAGAGGTCAGGAATTGTTCATTCTTTCTATCCTCCAATGACTCCCGTGAGGGACACTCCAGCGGCCTGGGGGCTGATCTCCTGCCGACCTCAGGCTGCCCTCTCATTAAACCAGGGAGAGCCCTGAGACCTCAGCACCATGGGTGATGTGGGTGTCAGACCACTGCCTCGCTGCCCCACAGTTGTTGCCATGGGAGCACAGGGTAGGGGCCAGGGAGGAGCCTTGTGAGTCTGGAAATAAAGAGAAGACCCTGAAGAGTACGGAGGGTTTGAGGGAACTGATCTGAAGGGCAGATGCCCAAGGGGCTTTCCTCTTTCCCTCCTAAAAATAATGTTCTCTAGAACAGGAGGGTTAGGAGAGATATAAAAGGTCCCTTGGTCTTCCAGCAGGGAATGTCACCAATTAGACTTATGTGGGTCACAAAATTATTTCTTTAAAGAGCAAAGTAGGGCAGGCTCGAGGAGTTGAAAGAACACCCATTTTGGAGTAAGAGAGCCCTGGGCCTCACAGTGAGCCTTCCAGCGGGCTGGCTCAGTGTCTCAGGGAGAAGCCTGAACCCTCCTCAGCTTTGCTTTGCATCATTAGGATAATCACGCTACCAGACAGGGATGCTGGGATTCGCCATAATACGGCATGTGTGAAGTACCCAGTCCAGTGTCTGGTACAAGGCAGATGTTTCATAGAGGCACATGGAGGATCTGCTGCCGTCTTGGTGTTTCTCCACACCAAGCCAGCCCTCAGGAAGTGAGGCCTAAGAACCCAGGTGCCACACGCATTATTGCTCCTAAATCTTAGCCTCCTTAAGGCCCCCATCTGGGTCCCTCCCTTTCCTGGAGTTTCCAGAGGGTCGTGGTCTCCCCGGTATTGATGGGGCTCCCTAATGTCATGGGAAATCTTCCTTGACCTGAGTGGAGACTTTAGACCCCTGGGAAACTGCCTTCTTTTAGCAATTTGGAAAGCCTGGAAGATGCTCTTGAGTAAGTTGGAGCACGGGGGGAGTAGGACATGGCTCAGGCAGGACCCGAGGCCACAGTTGACCCTTCTGTCTCACTCCCCCATTGGCAGACTCTGTGGCCCTACCTCTGAGCACTTCCTGGATCCGATCACTCCTCCTCAGAGCCACCCCCTGGGCTGAGCCTCTGTCTTCTCTCTTTTGGGGCTTTGCTGCGGCCTCTTGACCAGTCTCCCTGCTTTGGCCCTTTGGCCTTCCGTTAGTCTCCAGTCAGACTGAGCCTGTGCAAATGGAAGTCAGGGACCCTTTTCACAAAGACGGCACCAAAAATGAAGAAGGAAACCTTTGTCCTCCCAAACCTGAAGCCAAAGCAAAGACCCTGAAGGTCAGGAAGGCAGTGTTGGAATGCACCCACAGACACACACACAAAAGATTCACATGTCCCCCATCTTCTTGAGGACCATGACACCATGGTTCCAACAGCAGCTTAAATATCCTCGGAAGTGCACCCCAGGAGACTCAAGCTCGACCTCTATGCCAACACCA
Organism: Tragulus kanchil; assembly: GCA_022376925.1. Taxonomy (NCBI): domain Eukaryota; kingdom Metazoa; phylum Chordata; class Mammalia; order Artiodactyla; family Tragulidae; genus Tragulus; species Tragulus kanchil. The sequence goes on along the minus strand of JAIOJX010000004.1, from coordinate 178,726,594 downwards.
GGCTCCCCAGGCCACTGAGTCTGCCTGAAGACCAAAGACAGCAACACACTCGTGTTCGTTGTGGAGGTCTAGGTCATCAACCTGTGGATCGGACAGGCCGGGAAGACGCTTTTTTGACACGATGTAGCCTAAGCCAACACCCTGATGGTTGATGGACAGAAGGCATATGTTTAACTGGCCCTATAATACTTTGGGTGGTAACAAAACTGTATCATCTAAGACCAGTTGGCTAATTCTAAATATAATTTTTTCTTCTACCACAAACAAATGAATGGAAGTCAGGTCCCATCACTCCTTTGCTTCAAATCCTCTGGTGGTTCCTGTCCCAGATGGTCTCCTCTCCCTTGCCCCTGACAAGGACCTCCTGTCCTGCGTCTTCTTTAGCTATATTCCTCAGACACTGACCTCCTCTCTACTGCTCCAAGGACAGCCTAGGGGTCCACCTGAGGTCAATATCTGGAATGCCCTTCATGCAGGTCCTACTCAGGTCCCCTTATCAGACAGGCCTTCCAGCAACATTCTGGGTAAAACACCTTGCTCCATGGGAACTCTGATGGGGGACACCTGGGAAACCTTTTGAGGCCTGGAAGATGCTCTTGAGTAAGTTGGAGCACGGGGGGAGTAGGACATGGCTCAGGCAGGACCCGAGGCCACAGTTGACCCTTCTGTCTCACTCCCCCATTGGCAGACTCTGTGGCCCTACCTCTGAGCACTTCCTGGATCCGATCACTCCTCCTCAGAGCCACCCCCTGGGCTGAGCCTCTGTCTTCTCTCTTTTGGGGCTTTGCTGCGGCCTCTTGACCAGTCTCCCTGCTTTGGCCCTTTGGCCTTCCGTTAGTCTCCAGTCAGACTGAGCCTGTGCAAATGGAAGTCAGGGACCCTTTTCACAAAGACGGCACCAAAATGAAGAAGGAAACCTTTGTCCTCCCAAACCTGAAGCCAAAGCAAAGACCCTGAAGGTCAGGAAGGCAGTGTTGGAATGCACCCACAGACACACACACAAAAGATTCACATGTCCCCCATCTTCTTGAGGACCATGACACCATGGTTCCAACAGCAGCTTAAATATCCTCGGAAGTGCACCCCAGGAGACTCAAGCTCGACCTCTATGCCAACACCAGGCTCCCCAGGCCACTGAGTCTGCCTGAAGACCAAAGACAGCAACACACTCGTGTTCGTTGTGGAGGTCTAGGTCATCAACCTGTGGATCGGACAGGCCGGGAAGACGCTTTTTTGACACGATGTAGCCTAAGCCAACACCCTGATGGTTGATGGACAGAAGGCATATGTTTAACTGGCCCTATAATACTTTGGGTGGTAACAAAACTGTATCATCTAAGACCAGTTGGCTAATTCTAAATATAATTTTTTCTTCTACCACAAACAAATGAATGGAAGTCAGGTCCCATCACTCCTTTGCTTCAAATCCTCTGGTGGTTCCTGTCCCAGATGGTCTCCTCTCCCTTGCCCCTGACAAGGACCTCCTGTCCTGCGTCTTCTTTAGCTATATTCCTCAGACACTGACCTCCTCTCTACTGCTCCAAGGACAGCCTAGGGGTCCACCTGAGGGTCAATATCTGGAATGCCCTTCATGCAGGTCCTACTCAGGTCCCCTTATCAGACAGGCCTTCCAGCAACATTCTGGGTAAAAAAGCAGCTCCTTTGTCTCCATCTTCTCATCTAATAGATCTCTTCCCAATTCTTATCACTTCCTCTTACATCTGCCCCCACTAGAAGATAAGGACTTGATCTCTCTGTGGCCTGCAATGCCTATGGTGGGCCTGGTACACTGTTGTTCATTCGCTCAATTGTGTCTGACTCTTTGCAACACCATGGACTACAGCTTGCCAGGCTTCCCTGTCCTTTACTATCTCCCAGAGTTTGCTCAAACTTATGTCCATTGAGTCGGTGATGCCAGCCAAGCATCTCATCCTCTGTCTTCCCCTTCTTCTCCTGCCCTCAGTCTTTCCCAGCATCAGGGTCTTTTCCAGTGAGTCAGCTCTTTGCATCAAGTGGCCAGAGTATGGGAACTTCAGCTTCAGCATCAGGCCTTCAATGAATATTCAGGGTCGATTTCCTTTAGGATTGACCTTAGAGACCCCAAACAAAGATGTGTGCAAGAATAAATGGAGGCGGGCAACTGCTCTGTAGGTACCCATCCCTTCCTTCTAGATGCCTTTTAATCCTCACAAAGGCTGAGAGTGGCTGAAAAGGGTTAGGAAAATTGCCACAGAGCAGGCTGTTGTCTTTAAGGTGGAACTGAATTCGGAACATGCTGAGCCTGATTCCAAAGTCTGCCTCTTCCCCTCCCCTTCTGACACTGTGAGCTGGGAAAAGGGGAAGAGGGCTTGTGGATGCCATAAGAACGGGGCTTCTGCCCTTAAATCTGGTGAGAGACTAATGGAGAAATTAAAAGACAGTGCCTAGCAAATGAATTAAAGTGTTAATCGCTCAGTCTTGTATGACTCTTTGCAGCCCCATGGACTGTAGACCACCAGGCTCCTCTCTGTCCATGGAATTCTCCAGACAAGAATACGGGGAGTGGGTTGCCATTACCCTCTCCAGGGGATCTTCCCAACCCAGGGATCGAATTCGGGTCTCCTGAATTGCAGGTAGATTCTACTGTCTGAGCCACCAGGGAATTCTAGCAAATAACAGGCACCAATAAACATGTTTCAGGACTTCCCTGGTGATCCAATGGCTAAGACTGCACTCGCAGTGCAGGGGGCCCAGGTTCCATCTCTGGTCAGAGAACTAGATCCCACCTGCCACAACTGAGGCTCTCACATGCTACAATTAAGATCTGGAGTGCCCCAATTAAGACCTGGTGGAGCCAAATAAATATTAAACAAACACAAAAACCTCAAAACAATACATTACATTGGAGGAATAAAGCCCTAACTTGGATGTGCAGATATTAAAGGATGGGGTGAGGAAGGAGCTGGAGAAGACTTCTAGAGCGGATGTTTGAGGTGGACCTTGCACACTAGGTTTTGACAAGTGAGCGGTAACAGCATGCAGGGACGAAAAGAGAGCAAACTGGGGAAACGGAAGACCCTTAGAAGCCACGATAGGGACTACTGTTAGTGTTACACTTCCCCCAGGGACCCCATGGCTCCAGCCCGGGATCAGCAGCCGGTGCCGGGGCTGGACAGGCTATAGAGCTCGCAGCAGGATGGGGCATCACCCGGCACTACCGCTGCTCCCTGCCTCCTGGCTCTCCCACCCGACCACGGGTCGGCCCGGGGCCCAATGGCCTCGACAGCCGCCTGGCGTTGTCCCTTCCTTCTAGATGCCTTTTAATCCTCACAAAGGCTGAGAGTGGCTGAAAAGGGTTAGGAAAATTGCCACAGAGCAGGCTGTTGTCTTTAAGGTGGAACTGAATTCGGAACATGCTGAGCCTGATTCCAAAGTCTGCCTCTTCCCCTCCCCTTCTGACACTGTGAGCTGGGAAAAGGGGAAGAGGGCTTGTGGATGCCATAAGAACGGGGCTTCTGCCCTTAAATCTGGTGAGAGACTAATGGAGAAATTAAAAGACAGTGCCTAGCAAATGAATTAAAGTGTTAATCGCTCAGTCTTGTATGACTCTTTGCAGCCCCATGGACTGTAGACCACCAGGCTCCTCTCTGTCCATGGAATTCTCCAGACAAGAATACGGGGAGTGGGTTGCCATTACCCTCTCCAGGGATCTTCCCAACCCAGGGATCGATTTCGGGTCTCCTGAATTGCAGGTAGATTCTACTGTCTGAGCCACCAGGGAATTCTAGCAAATAACAGGCACCAATAAACATGTTTCAGGACTTCCCTGGTGATCCAATGGCTAAGACTGCACTCGCAGTGCAGGGGGCCCAGGTTCCATCTCTGGTCAGAGAACTAGATCCCACCTGCCACAACTGAGGCTCTCACATGCTACAATTAAGATCTGGAGTGCCCCAATTAAGACCTGGTGGAGCCAAATAAATATTAAACAAACACAAAAACCTCAAAACAATACATTACATTGGAGGAATAAAGCCCTAACTTGGATGTGCAGATATTAAAGGATGGGGTGAGGAAGGAGCTGGAGAAGACTTCTAGAGCGGATGTTTGAGGTGGACCTTGCACACTAGGTTTTGACAAGTGAGCGGTAACAGCATGCAGGGACGAAAAGAGAGCAAACTGGGGAAACGGAAGACCCTTAGAAGCCACGATAGGGACTACTGTTAGTGTTACACTTCCCCCAGGGACCCCCATGGCTCCAGCCCGGGATCAGCAGCCGGTGCCGGGGCTGGACAGGCTATAGAGCTCGCAGCAGGATGGGGCATCACCCGGCACTACCGCTGCTCCCTGCCTCCCCTGGCTCTCCCACCCGACCACGGGTCGGCGGCCCTCTGCGTGGAGGGGGCTCCAAATGGCCTCGACAGGCCCGTCCTTGGGCGTTGTCACGCACGGAGGCGGGGCTCAGGGCTGTGGGCGGGGCCATCTAGGGGCGGAGCCCGACGCGACTCCCAGCCCCACCCCGAGAGAGGCCTAGGCCGGGGAGACCGGAAGTCCTCCCGCCGCCGCCTGCCTCCAGGCTCCCTTTGGCCCCTCCTCTCGGCTTCGTGCGCAAGGTCGTGGCCCGGAAGTAAAGGGGCCATGTTGGTGTCTGACCCCAGGGGAGGTACCGGGCGAGAGGCGACTCTCCGGGAGCGGAAGCGTGCGCGGTCCGCAGGTGAGTAGGGGGAGGAGTGAGGGCCAGGGTCGGGCGCTCGCCACGCCTTCCCCTGGGGTCGCACTGCCGGCCTGGCCGCCGGGGCTGTCGCCCCAGGCCGCCCCGGGACCCCGCCCCGCCTCCGGAGATCTCGGGGGGCTCCCGGGCCGACTGCCCCAGCCTCAGGGTCTCGCCACCCCGGCTCGGCGCGACACGCCGCCCGGCAGGGGGCGGGCCTGGGGGCCCTCCGGGGCCCAGCCGCCCGTTCGCCGATCGACCTTGTCACAGCTCTCGCGTGACCGTCGCCCCCTGGTTCGCCAGACGCTTTTCTGTTGGTTTCTGGATTCTTCTGTCCCACTCCGGGAGGCCCTTGGGGCCGAGGGAAGCCCTTCTCCAGCCGAGGATGCAGGGACCGGACGGCGGCTTGCTCTCGCTCGCGCAGCACGTTAGCAAGGCCGGAGGCCGACGGGGCCCGAGGTCCAGACCTTCCGCCAGGCAGATAGATGCCTCTCCCACTCAGTCTCCTTTATTTCAGAAAGAAGGGTGACCGTGTTTTCCACGCGGGGACGTTGTGAGCGTCCTTTCTCATTCAGCTTGTGTTCTGAGCCCTCGGTAGGTGCCCGGCGCTGAGCTGGCGAAGTTTGTAGAACCCCTAGCCGTGCGGTGTGCGTGCTTAGGTGCCCGCGAACGGTGGTGATCCTTCCCCAGGCAGGCAGCGTGGGGTCGGGCGTGCGCCCCCTTTACAGCCTGAGTCACTTCGCTCTGGGAGCCTCAGTTTCCTCCCCTTAACACGGGGCTGCTGATGGACTGAGATGAGTTGTCACGTGGGACATGCTTGGCCCAGGCGTGCTACATAGTAAACACTCAATAAATGTCGGTGCTTGTTGTTATGAACCCTGCCTGCTTTCCAGGTTCCTCAGTTCACCTGTGACAATGGATGACAAAGCACTTTACAAAGGGTAGCACTCCGTAGGAGGGTGGCGGCGGTTTGTGTATAACTCATTCTAGTACTGATGGGTCACCCGCAAACACACAGGGATGGGTAGCAATTGCTCACAGCTGCCCGATCGGGGGCTTGGCATATGACGAGTGCTGGTCTAACCACATTAACGTTCATTAGCTCTTTAATCCTCATACTCGGCACATGGAAAATGTAGTTTGAATCCTCATTTTGAAAGTCAGCCCGGAGAAGTTAAGAAACTTGTCCAGGGTCGTCAGCTCGTAAGTGGTGGTGCCAGGATTCAAGTGTGACTGAGGCCCCTTGTGGTGAGGTTCTGTTGTGGGTGCTTCTTCCCTGGTGCCTCAGATAGTAAAGAGCCCGCCTGCCATGCAGGAGACCTGGGTTTGATCCCTGGGTGGGGAAGATCCCCTGGAGAAGGGACTGGCGACCCACTCCAGTCTTCTTGCCTGGAGAACCCCATGGACAGAGGAAGTGGGCTGCGGTCCTTGGGGTCGCACAGAGTCGGACACGACTGAGCGGCTAACACTTCTGTCCCACTCCGGGAGGCCCTTGGGGCCGAGGAAGCCCTTCTCCAGCCGAGGATGCAGGGACCGGACGGCGGCTTGCTCTCGCTCGCGCAGCACGTTAGCAAGGCCGGAGGCCGAGGGGGCCCCGAGGTCCAGACCTTCCGCCAGGCAGATAGATGCCTCTCCCACTCAGTCTCCTTTATTTCAGAAAGAAGGGTGACCGTGTTTTCCACGCGGGGACGTTGTGAGCGTCCTTTCTCATTCAGCTTGTGTTCTGAGCCCTCGGTAGGTGCCCGGCGCTGAGCTGGCGAAGTTTGTAGAACCCCTAGCCGTGCGGTGTGCGTGCTTAGGTGCCCGCGAACGGTGGTGATCCTTCCCCAGGCAGGCAGCGTGGGGTCGGGCGTGCGCCCCCTTTACAGCCTGAGTCACTTCGCTCTGGGAGCCTCAGTTTCCTCCCCTTAACACGGGGCTGCTGATGGACTGAGATGAGTTGTCACGTGGGACATGCTTGGCCCAGGCGTGCTACATAGTAAACACTCAATAAATGTCGGTGCTTGTTGTTATGAACCCTGCCTGCTTTCCAGGTTCCTCAGTTCACCTGTGACAATGGATGACAAAGCACTTTACAAAGGGTAGCACTCCGTAGGAGGGTGGCGGCGGTTTGTGTATAACTCATTCTAGTACTGATGGGTCACCCGCAAACACACAGGGATGGGTAGCAATTGCTCACAGCTGCCCGATCGGGGGCTTGGCATATGACGAGTGCTGGTCTAACCACATTAACGTTCATTAGCTCTTTAATCCTCATACTCGGCACATGGAAAATGTAGTTTGAATCCTCATTTTGAAAGTCAGCCCGGAGAAGTTAAGAAACTTGTCCAGGGTCGTCAGCTCGTAAGTGGTGGTGCCAGGATTCAAGTGTGACTGAGGCCCCTTGTGGTGAGGTTCTGTTGTGGGTGCTTCTTCCCTGGTGCCTCAGATAGTAAAGAGCCCGCCTGCCATGCAGGAGACCTGGGTTTGATCCCTGGGTGGGGAAGATCCCCTGGAGAAGGGACTGGCGACCCACTCCAGTCTTCTTGCCTGGAGAACCCCATGGACAGAGGAAGTGGGCTGCGGTCCTTGGGGTCGCACAGAGTCGGACACGACTGAGCGGCTAACACTTTCGCTTTGTTTCCCTTTACATGCTGTGTCTCAGGCAATTCTCAAAATAACCCTATGTGGTAAGTACTCTTAGCATAAAAGTATGTAGCAATATGTAACTGTAGATAGCATCATCTATATTTTACGAGAGAGGAAGCCGATGTTGGGTGAGGTTGTGTACTTTGCCCCAAGTCATATAACAGGTAAGAGGCAGAGCCGAGATTCAAGCCCAGTAATCCAGCTTCCAAGCTCTGGCCTTTCAGCACAACCAGCTGTTTCCCAGGAGCACGAGTTTGTAGGCTGGGATCTAGTCTCGACCCTATCACCAAGTCACAGTGTGACCTGAGCGGGTCACCAAGACCTGGATTAAGAACTATGGAATTACTGTTGACTCAGATATTAAAGAACCTGTCTGCAGTGCAGGAGACCCGGGTTTGATCCCTGGGTGGGGAAGATCCCTGGAGAAGGAAATGGCAGTCCACTCTAGTCTTTTAGGGGTGGGGCGGGGCCAGATTAGGGAGGGAGGGGAGCAGGCGGGCCACTTCTATTGGTCTTTCATTTGTCTATTTTCATTCATCTGTTTTGTTCTTTGGCCTGTGTGGGCCTCCCATCGCGGTGGCCTCTGTTGTCGCAGAGCACCGGCTCTGGGCGCATGCGCTCCAGAGCTCCGGCTCTGTAGTTGGACACATGGGTCCAGCCGCTCCACGGCACGTGGAATCTTCCCAGGCCAGGGATCGAACCGGCGCCCCTTGCACTGCAAGGCGGTGTCCTTACCCACTGGACCACCGGGGAAACCCCACTCTAGTCTTCTTGCCTGGAGAATCCCATGGACAGAGGAACCTGGTGGGCTGCAGTCCATGGGGTTGCAGAGTAGGACACAACTGAGCAACTAACACTTTTCGTTTTCACATTTGGGGGCCCTTCCGGGCTTTCCTGGCGGCTCCGTAGTAGAGAACGTGGCTGCCAGTGCAGGAGGTGCAGGTTCCGTCCCTGGGTGGGGAGGATCCCTGGAGAAGGAAATGGCTGCCCACTCCAGTCTTCTTGCCTGGGGAGTCCCATGGACAAAGGAGCCTGGCGGGCTGCAGCCCACGGGGTTGCAGGAGTCACGGCTTAGCGGCTGAGTGACAACAGAGTCCCTTTATCGTTAACTCTGGTCCTCGGCTTCTCTCCCTGACTGTGTACAGCCTGGCGCCGCGCCCCCGTCGGTCCCCCATGGCCCCGTGGAGCCGCGAGGCGGTGCTGAGTCTCTACCGGGCGCTGCTGCGCCAAGGCCGCCAGCTGCGCTACACAGATCGGGACTTCTACCTTGCCTCCATCCGCCGAGAGTTCCGGAAACACCAGAAGCTGGAGGATCCTGAAGCCCGGGAGCAGCAGCTGGAAAAGGGCCTGGTCTTCCTTCACAGCAAACTGGGAGGGATCATCTAGGATCCTCTCCTTTCCCCTCCCGTCCTGGTTCCAAGGGAAGGAGGACAGCGGTGCCTTCCGGAGAACACCTGCCTCTCTCCCACCTCCACCTCACAGATGCAGTAAGAAGCCTCAGGTGGGTAGGCCCGTGGTCCTGTAGGTTTCATTTTTTTCCGATGGAGGGAACCGGGAGAGGTCCCCTTTGAGTGGCCCAAGTTCTTTCGTCATAATGAAGGAAATATCAACAGAAATAACACAGTGCTTCCTTATTGAGAAGAAAAGGCCCTTGGTTTCAAGTCCTACTAGGAGACCATTCATTTTGCTTCTAGAGCATTTAATATATGAAAATATATTAGTTAAAGATACTGGTTAAAATTATTAGAGCTTGTTCCAAGCTGGGTCATTCTTCAGTGGATTCAGCTCTCCTGAGGGGTAGATCATATTCCCCCAAACAACTATGTGGTTTAGTCACCAGATCATATCTGACTCTTGTGACCCCGTGGGCTGTAGCCCGCCAGGCTTCTCTGACTATGGCACTTTCCAGACAAGAATCCTGGAGTGGGTTGCCATTTCCTTTGGGATCTTCCTGACCTAGGCATTGAGCCTGGGTCAGGACGGGGATGCAGGCAATAGGAGCAGCCATGAGAGGCCAGATTTTTTTTTTTTTTCTTTGTGGATTGTTCCTGGATCTGGGTTTGTGTGATGCTTCCTTGGGATCATAGTCAGGCAATGCTTTTTTGAGCAGCAGGCCTCATAGGTGATGGGATCCTTCTCAGAGCCTCTTCTCAGTGGGTCTGTGAGGATGAGGAGCCACTAGGGAAGCTGTAAACATAGCCTTATGCACACTGTCAACGAGAGCCTCTAGAGCGTGGTGTCCAGACCTCAGGACTGGCTTCCTGGCGCCGCTGCTGCTGGAACTGGGGGATTTAGGGCCCATCACTCAGTCTGTCTAGGCCTCCATTTCCTCATGAGTAAATGAAAATATCAACCCATTCCATGATTCTGGTGTGGAAGATTCCATGGACCGAGGAGCCTCGGGGCTACAGCCCGCGGGTCACAGGACGCAGCTGAGCACCTCCCTCCTCAGCGTGTCGCAGGTGTTAAATGAGACGGTGCACACAGAGGACGCGGGGTGGCTCTTGGCCCGTGGTGCATGAGCTCAGTTTTCCTCTCATGCCAGTGTTACCAGCAGGTCCACGGTCACCTGATGACTGTACTTAATTCAGCAATTTCCCAGGGGGCCGGCCCTGGCGGCATGGTAGGCTCGGAGGTAGAGAGGAACATCGTGGCCATCAAGGGACAGATCTAACGTGGAGATGAGCAGGAAGTGACTCCAGTGTGGGCAGCTCTGGACTAGAGGTGGGTCAAGAGCTGGAGACAGGGATGCGGCCGAAGCTGCCTGGAGCGTGGGGGCGGGGGCGGAGGAATCCCGGGTGGCTGTAGGAGAGAGAACACTGGAGGTGTGCCTCAACAAGGACAGAAGCCACCGGGCAGATAGGCAAGCGAGCGTGCGTGGAGGTGGAAACCCCGCTTTGCGGTCTGGAAACCTGCGTCGGGAGTAGCTCGAACGGTGCCCCTGGGAGGCAGGTGACTGGAGCTGAGGCTGGCCAGGTGTGGAGGGACGTCGACTCTCCCGTTGAGGAGGTTGTGATGTCTGATGGTGGGGGGCGCCGTCTGCAGGACAGTGTCCTGGAAGAGGAGTCAGGGTCGTGGCAGCAGGGAGGTAAGAGAACCCAGAGGGGGCGTCTGACAGATGAGATGGCGGGCTGAGGTGGGGGTGCCTGCACGTCAGGACTGTGCGGGGAGCTGGTGCGGCGGGAGGACAGAGAAGGAGGAAAGGTTATTTTGAGGTGGAAGGCATGCCCGCTGGGTGGAGGGTGCTGCTTTCAGCAGAGAGGGACAGCAGGAGGGGGAGCCCTGCTTTGGGTTCTCCTCGCCACGGGGGTGACTGGCAGACCCGCCTTTGGGATTGAAGGGCAGACGGCCTGCCTGCTCTGGAAAGTGGAAGTAAGGACTGAAGGCTCTGTTCCCAGTCTGTTTTGAGTGTGAAGTGGGTTACAGGTTGCTGTCGCTTACCTCCCTCCAAAACAAAGCAGAACAAGCCAGAGAACTCGTAGCTCATTCGTGGACCGCATGCATCCAGTAGCATGTGTCAAGGACTGCCGGCCCTGGGGGCAAGGAATGAGCCAGAAAGCCCCAGGGGCCTGTGAGTGGAGAGCAGATGTGTACAAGGTGGGGCTACAGGCCACTGGGGACCCCCGCAGGCTGCCCCGCCGCACCGCGAGCTCTGTTCAGCTCGTGGCCTCACAGCTTACTCACATGATGACCTTGCGCCTCTTACCGAACGTCTGCCTCGGTTTCTTCACCTGTCAGCTGGAGATAACAGTGTGACCTCATGGGATCATTGTGAGGATGGAGAGAACTAAGGGGGGCCACACCACAGCCTGTGGTGCACACTCAATGTGTGTGTGTTCTGCCTAATAAGCCAGGTAATGTTTAGTTCGAGTCACATGACCTACTGCGGTAAAATAAGTTGTCCTGGGCTGTCATCTTAGGAAGCCACAGGGCCGCCGTTACTCCTTGTCCCCACCGCCAGTACCTGGGGTGGTGAGGATTTCCTTTCCCATTTTTGTATCTAAGGAGACAGGTTACACACCTTGTCTGGAGTGTAGGCAGAGTTCACATTCTGCATCCTCAGCCTTGCCTGCTGCGTGAGTGTTGCTCTTTCTCGCTCTTTTTATTTTTTCTTTTTAATATTTTAACCATTTTTAAGCGTACAGTGGTGTTAATAACGTTCATATTGTGGTGTAACAGAGCTCCAAAACTTTTTCATCTTGTAAAACTGAAACTAAGCCAGTCTCTTTCCCCCGGGGCAGGCAGAGCTGCCCCCAGCGGCCCTCGGCTCCTGCCGCACAGCCTGAGCGCAGGGTGAACCCTGGAGAAGCAGCTTCGGCTGGAACAGGCTGAGCTCTGTTTGAGAAACTCTGATCTCCCTGTGGGAGCGTGTGGATGTCCTCTCTCCTTCCTGGTCGCCAGGTCACCAGCACCACCTGGTCTTTGGACGGGGCAGGGAGAACACTTTCCTAGAGCAGGAAAACCCTTTTCCCCAAGCCTGCTCAGTGTCGTAGCTTTGGTCTCAAGCCCAGGATGGCATCAGTGTGGGTTTCAGAGGCAGTTCCTGGCTCCGTCTCAGAAGGTGAAATGGACCTCATGGGACAATCTGGATCGCTGAGTGCCTTCTGGAAGGTGACCTTTGTCCTGTGGATGGACATGGTAAAAGACTAATGATAGCGTGCATTCGGAGAGTCCTTCTGCAGTTTATAGAGTTCACGTACAGTATTTAGTAGCAGTGTTGTCCTAGCTACAACGCTGTGATTTAGGCCGTGTGGGCATCATTATCCCCTTTACATAGCTGAGGGGTGGAGTAACTCCTTTGAGGTCACCCAGCTTATTAGTCAGGGCTCAGAGGCAGGTAGTCAAGATTGCCGACCGTACAGTCCAGGCTCTTCTGTCATGCACCTCACGGCCTCATTCTCACCAGCCATCAGAGGGCCAAGGACTCAATGGCCTGGAGAGGCTCCTTCCCCTTTCTGCTCAGACGGGAGCTGGGCCCTTCTTCTCTGGTGCATCGTGTGCAAAGATCTCTTAGTGGTTGGTTCTCCCACCCTCGTCCAGTGGTTCTCCCTATTATAAATACCTCCCTAAAGAGCCTTTAGTTTTAAAAAAAATGAAACAGTGGTTGGAGTAGAAAATGGAACCCGCTCCATTATTTGTTTTTTTTATTATATTTGTTTTTAGTGGGTTTTTTTTTTTTTGACCCTTTCTATTGGTCTTTTTTTCAATATTTTAACCATTTTTAAGCGTACAGTGGTGTTAATAACGTTCATATTGTGGTGTAACAGAGCTCCAAAACTTTTTCATCTTGTAAAACTGAAACTAAGCCAGTCTCTTTCCCCCGGGGCAGGCAGAGCTGCCCCCAGCGGCCCTCGGCTCCTGCCGCACAGCCTGAGCGCAGGGTGAACCCTGGAGAAGCAGCTTCGGCTGGAACAGGCTGAGCTCTGTTTGAGAAACTCTGATCTCCCTGTGGGAGCGTGTGGATGTCCTCTCTCCTTCCTGGTCGCCAGGTCACCAGCACCACCTGGTCTTTGGACGGGGCAGGGAGAACACTTTCCTAGAGCAGGAAAACCCTTTTCCCCAAGCCTGCTCAGTGTCGTAGCTTTGGTCTCAAGCCCAGGATGGCATCAGTGTGGGTTTCAGAGGCAGTTCCTGGCTCCGTCTCAGAAGGTGAAATGGACCTCATGGGACAATCTGGATCGCTGAGTGCCTTCTGGAAGGTGACCTTTGTCCTGTGGATGGACATGGTAAAAGACTAATGATAGCGTGCATTCGGAGAGTCCTTCTGCAGTTTATAGAGTTCACGTACAGTATTTAGTAGCAGTGTTGTCCTAGCTACAACGCTGTGATTTAGGCCGTGTGGGCATCATTATCCCCTTTACATAGCTGAGGGGTGGAGTAACTCCTTTGAGGTCACCCAGCTTATTAGTCAGGGCTCAGAGGCAGGTAGTCAAGATTGCCGACCGTACAGTCCAGGCTCTTCTGTCATGCACCTCACGGCCTCATTCTCACCAGCCATCAGAGGGCCAAGGACTCAATGGCCTGGAGAGGCTCCTTCCCGTTTCTGCTCAGACGGGAGCTGGGCCCTTCTTCTCTGGTGCATCGTGTGCAAAGATCTCTTAGTGGTTGGTTCTCCCACCCTCGTCCAGTGGTTCTCCCTATTATAAATACCTCCCTAAAGAGCCTTTAGTTTTAAAAAAAATGAAACAGTGGTTGGAGTAGAAAATGGAACCCGCTCCATTATTTGTTTTTTTTATTATATTTGTTTTTAGTGGGTTTTTTTTTTTTGACCATTTCTATTGGTCTTTCATTTATCTATTTTCAGCCATCTTTGTTCTTTGGCCTGTGTGGGCCTCCCATCGCGGTGGCCTCTGTTGTCGCAGAGCACTGGCTCTGGGCGTATGCGCTCCAGAGCTCCGGCTCGGTAATTGGACACATCAGTCCAGCCGCTCCGCGGCAGGTGGGATCTTCCCAGGCCAGGGATCGAACCAGTGCCCCTTGCACTGCAAGGCGGTGTCCTTACCCACTGGACCACCAGGGAAGCTCCCGCTCCATTATCCTCGCTGAGAGAATTTCATGGACAGAGGAGCCTGGCGGCCCGCGGGCCACGGGGTCAGAGTCAGGCACAACTGAACACACACACGAAACAGTGGTCATCGTTACGTGTGGGGAACCGTAACTGTCAACTCTGTCCTGGTTGTTACTTCGCCTCAGGTGAGTTTATGTCCCGTCTCTGTCCCGGTGGCCGCCAGAGGGAGGAGGACTAGAGTTCTTGCCTGACCCCCGCTGCGCACACATAGTTTCTCTCTTCTCCTCAGCCCTGCGTGCTCTGAACATTTGTAGTAGGAGTATATGTACAAAGTGTGGGCCCTGCGTGCTCTGAACATTTGAAGTAGGAGTATATTTAATTTGGCCAAGTAGACTCTCCTCAGTCCCTAAACCAGAAGCTCCTACCAACTGTGAAAGATGGAGAAAGGAAAAGTGCCAAGGTGGTAAATTCTAGTTATAGAAAAAATTTGGACTTGATTGCAGCTCTTGCTGGAGTAAGTAGAGTCAGAAATATTTCCTTGTTGTTGAGGGAGGCACGGAGCATGCGATATGAAATGAGTTGTACCTGGGGCTTCCCTAGTGGTCTGGTGGTAAGGACACCGCCTTGCAGTGCAAGGGGCGCTGGTTCGAGCCCTGGCCTGGAATGATCCCACGTGCCGCGGAGCGGCTGGACGGATGTGTCCCAATTACCGAGCCGGAGCTCTGGAGTGCATGCGCCCAGAGCCGGTGCTCTGCGACGACAGAGGCCACCGCGATGGGAGGGCCACAGGAGCCAAAGAACAAAGATGGGTGAAAATAGATAAATGAAAGACCAGTGGAAGTAGCCCTCCCTCCCCACCCCCCCAAAATAAATAAATAAATAAATCTTTAAAAAGAAAAAAAAAAAGAAATGAGTCGTACCAGCTGTACGTGTGTTAGAAAGAAGGCTACTTCACATGGGAAGATGCCCCTGTGGGATCTTGTCTCTCTGTCCCCCATTCTGGGTATATAGGTGAATGTGCACAAGTGTTTTTGCCTTTGTAGTTCCCGGCGTACAGGACACAGGAGGTGGGAGAGAGAAGCAGTGTGGAGCGCTGTGTGCAGATCTGAGCCGTCCTTCCTTTGGGTTGGGCTCGGGGTTCTAACTCCATGGGAACTGGGCTCATTAGGGGGTGAGGGGAGCTTTGGTTAGAATGAACCAGTTGTTGCGAGGGAGCATATGTGAGCTTACCTCCCTGAGCACCGTATGGAGGCCAGCCTCTTCTGCATCGCGCCTGGGAACTCCACTCAGGTGACCACATTTCTGGTTCATTTTCCAAGTGCACTTGAGTGGGTGGATTTTTTGGTTTTCCAGTTAACACCTGGGTCTGCAGCGACTGTTTATTCTCAGTCTCTGTCCCAGTGCCAGGCCCACCTGAGCTTGTGGTCCCCCTGCACACTTTCCCCAAGAAACAAAGCATATGTCAAGTGGACTTGACAGAAAGTTCTTTTCTTCTTTGGCCCTTTGTCACGCATGGACTTGTGGTTATGTCTCCGCGTGCTGGGGTATTCAGTCCATGTTGTTGTTGCCACTATTTGCAGGAAGTACATAGAGTGGGAACAGTTTTATCTGGGCAAACGTAGACATGATAGAGGAGAAAAAGCATCCCGTTAGGGCTTGAGAGGCCAGAGTTTCACGTGTGGCTCTGTTGTTCCTTTTCTCTGAGACCCCCGACAAGTCCCCTCCCTCTGTGTGAGGGGTGTGACGGGATTAGATGGGCCTCCTCGAGTTAAATTAGATCTCAGCTCTAACTTTCCACAGTGGCCAAGGGATCGGAACACAGTCTGCACCGTGGTGTGGGTGGAAGAGTGTTCAGCCTGACACAAGAAAGGACTGACAGTGAGCTGAGCACGTTCCAAAAGTGGTCTTCCAGCGCGATGGGAGGGCCACAGGAGCCAAAGAACAAAGATGGGTGAAAATAGATAAATGAAAGACCAGTGGAAGTAGCCCCCCCTCCCCCCCCCCCCAAAATAAAAAAAAAAAAAAAACTTTAAAAAGAAAAAAAAAAGAAATGAGTCGTACCAGCTGTACGTGTGTTAGAAAGAAGGCTACTTCACATGGGAAGATGCCCCTGTGGGATCTTGTCTCTCTGTCCCCCATTCTGGGTATATAGGTGAATGTGCACAAGTGTTTTTGCCTTTGTAGTTCCCGGTACAGGACACAGGAGGTGGGAGAGAGAAGCAGTGTGGGCGCTGTGTGCAGATCTGAGCCGTCCTTCCTTTGGGTTGGGCTGGGGGTTCTAACTCCATGGGAACTGGGCTCATTAGGGGGTGAGGGGAGCTTTGGTTAGAATGAACCAGTTGTTGCGAGGGAGCATATGTGAGCTTACCTCCCTGAGCACCGTATGGAGGCCAGCCTCTTCTGCATCGCGCCTGGGAACTCCACTCAGGTGACCACATTTCTGGTTCATTTTCCAAGTGCACTTGAGTGGGTGGATTTTTTGGTTTTCCAGTTAACACCTGGGTCTGCAGCGACTGTTTATTCTCAGTCTCTGTCCCAGTGCCAGGCCCACCTGAGCTTGTGGTCCCCCTGCACACTTTCCCCAAGAAACAAAGCATATGTCAAGTGGACTTGACAGAAAGTTCTTTTCTTCTTTGGCCCTTTGTCACGCATGGACTTGTGGTTATGTCTCCGCGTGCTGGGGTATTCAGTCCATGTTGTTGTTGCCACTATTTGCAGGAAGTACATAGAGTGGGAACAGTTTTATCTGGGCAAACGTAGACATGATAGAGGAGAAAAAGCATCCCGTTAGGGCTTGAGAGGCCAGAGTTTCACGTGTGGCTCTGTTGTTCCTTTTCTCTGAGACCCCCGACAAGTCCCCTCCCTCTGTGTGAGGGGTGTGACGGGATTAGATGGGCCTCCTCGAGTTAAATTAGATCTCAGCTCTAACTTTCCACAGTGGCCAAGGGATCGGAACACAGTCTGCACCGTGGTGTGGGTGGAAGAGTGTTCAGCCTGACACAAGAAAGGACTGACAGTGAGCTGAGCACGCTCGAGTCTCGGTAGATGGTGAGGTGGTCTTCCCATAACCAGCAGCACCGTCCAGGTACACTGAGGACAGGAGGCGTCCCTCCTGGCCCTGGGGCGCGCGTGCTAGAGGCAGGAGGGTTGGGTTTGCTGGAAGTCCACACACCCTAGACTGGCCTGGGGGGAGGGGGAAGGGGGGCTGGTTCTCAAGGCCCAGGTGGTGACAGCGTGCTCTGCCTTCGTCCTCAGGTGCGCAATGGCAGGCGCTGGGGAGCGCAAGAGCAAGAAGGACGACAACGGCATCGGCACCGCCATTGACTTCGTGCTCTCCCAAAGCCCGGCTGGTGCTGGGGGTGGGAGGAGCGGCCATGCTGGGCATCGCCACGCTGGCGGTGAAGCGGGTAAGTGCGCTCAGCCCGGGCCGCGGACTGGAGAGGTACGCGGGCTGCCAGGCGGAGCAGCCCCTGAGTAAGACCGTGCTGCTGCTGACGGGAACGTAACCTGGCGCTTTGGTATTACTAGATGGGACCTTAAGAGGATTAAGTAAATGTGCTTCTAGGATCCTGCCCTCAAGAAACCGTTAGAAATACAGAGGAAGAAGTTTATCCCAGTGAGTGTAAAACTGCGGATAACCTAGACTAGAACGAAGTTACTGAAAATTAGTAGTTGACTTCTTTATGGCAGAACTGCCAGGAAGCAGGACAGCAGGTCCACGTGCCGGGTGCTCTGCCGTTTCAGATGTACGACAGGGCCATCAGCGCCCCCACCAGCCCCACCCGCCTGGGCCATTCCGGGAAAAGGAGCTGGGAAGAACCAAACTGGATGGGCTCCCCCCGGCTGCTCAACAAGGACATGAAGACAGGCCTGAGCAGGTCCCTGCAGGCCCTTCCCACAGGCTCCTCGGCCTTTGACGCAGGTGAGGAAGCCTGTCGCCTCTGAGACGGACCTCGGGCTCGGGGCTCCTCCTGCCCTCAACACGTCTCTTAAAGACATGCGTGCCAGGGGCGTGCTGCCGCTGGGCGGCGCCTTTCTCCCTGGGGCTGAGGCACCCCCCTGCCGGTTGCAGTGGCCAAGGGATCGGAACACAGTCTGCACCGTGGTGTGGGTGGAAGAGTGTTCAGCCTGACACAAGAAAGGACTGACAGTGAGCTGAGCACGCTCGAGTCTCGGTAGATGGTGAGGTGGTCTTCCCATAACCAGCAGCACCGTCCAGGTACACTGAGGACAGGAGGCGTCCCTCCTGGCCCTGGGGCGCGCGTGCTAGAGGCAGGAGGGTTGGGTTTGCTGGAAGTCCACACACCCTAGACTGGCCTGGGGGGAGGGGGAAGGGGGGCTGGTTCTCAAGGCCCAGGTGGTGACAGCGTGCTCTGCCTTCGTCCTCAGGTGCGCAATGGCAGGCGCTGGGGAGCGCAAGAGCAAGAAGGACGACAACGGCATCGGCACCGCCATTGACTTCGTGCTCTCCAATGCCCGGCTGGTGCTGGGGGTGGGAGGAGCGGCCATGCTGGGCATCGCCACGCTGGCGGTGAAGCGGGTAAGTGCGCTCAGCCCGGGCCGCGGACTGGAGAGGTACGCGGGCTGCCAGGCGGAGCAGCCCCTGAGTAAGACCGTGCTGCTGCTGACGGGAACGTAACCTGGCGCTTTGGTATTACTAGATGGGACCTTAAGAGGATTAAGTAAATGTGCTTCTAGGATCCTGCCCTCAAGAAACCGTTAGAAATACAGAGGAAGAAGTTTATCCCAGTGAGTGTAAAACTGCGGATAACCTAGACTAGAACGAAGTTACTGAAAATTAGTAGTTGACTTCTTTATGGCAGAACTGCCAGGAAGCAGGACAGCAGGTCCACGTGCCGGGTGCTCTGCCGTTTCAGATGTACGACAGGGCCATCAGCGCCCCCACCAGCCCCACCCGCCTGGGCCATTCCGGGAAAAGGAGCTGGGAAGAACCAAACTGGATGGGCTCCCCCCGGCTGCTCAACAAGGACATGAAGACAGGCCTGAGCAGGTCCCTGCAGGCCCTTCCCACAGGCTCCTCGGCCTTTGACGCAGGTGAGGAAGCCTGTCGCCCCTCTGAGACGGACCTCGGGCTCTCGGGGCTCCTCCTGCCCTCAACACGTCTCTTAAAGACATGCGTGCCAGGGGCCGTGCTCGCCGCTGGGGCGGCGCCTTTCTCCCCTCGGGGGCTGAGGCAGCTGTGCCTGGGCGTGCGCGGGCTGAGCTCACGGGCCTCTCTCTCTTGCCTTGGCAGATAAATTCTGCCCACCCCGGCCCAAGCCATTGGCCAGGAAGGGCCAGGTAGACTTGAAGAAGTCACGACTCCGCATGTCCCTGCAGGAGAAACTCCTCACTTACTACCGGAACCGGGCGGCCATCCCCGCCGGCGAGCAGGCTCGGGCCAAGCAAGCTGCCGTGGACATATGCGCCGAGCTCCGGAGCTTCCTGCGGGCCAAGTTGCCTGACATGCCACTTCGGGACATGTACCTGAGTGGCAGCCTCTATGACGACCTTCAGGTAACCAGGGAGTGCTCACGAAGGGTAGGGCGGTTCTGACCAGGGTGCTTCTCAGTAGTACTGTTGGTCCAGAAGAGAAGTGTCCCAGGCTTGCCAAAAAGATGAGCCTCACTGCTTCTGAATTCTGCACTCTGGTAGCATTTGATCGCTGCCTTTAGCCCTTTTGCTGTCATACAACTTCTAGGAAGCTGTCCGAGGCTTCCTCCTTCCTTATTCCTGTCCCAGTCTCTCCTCTCTGGCTTTCCCTCTTCTCGGTCTTCAAGGCACGGAGGTGTCCAGAGTACTTCCGTGTCCAGAGGCAGTAGAGTGTATGGAATGAGCACGCGCTCTGACGTTCAGCAGACCTGGGCTTCGGTCCTCGCTCTGAGTGGATATGGTCCCGTGCAGGAATTCGCAGTTTCCTTTTTTGCTGGGGGGATACAGATGGTGGGATCTGTGTTGGGGGAAACCGGTCTCTTGAGTAGACGAAATCCCTCACAGCCTCTGATTCTGCTCCGGCAGGTGGTGGCGGCCGACCACATCCAGCTCATCGTGCCCCTCGTGCTAGAGCCAAACCTGTGGTCGTGTATCCCCGGGGAGGACACCATCATGAACGTCCCCGGCTTCTTCCTAGTTCGCCGGGAAAACCCAGAGTATTTTCCTCGTGGTAGCAGTTACTGGGACCGCTGTGTCGTCGGGGGCTACCTCTCTCCAAAGACAGTGGCAGACACGTTCGAGAAGGTGGTGGCTGGCTCCATCAACTGGCCGGCCATCGGGTCTCTCCTGGACTATGTGATCCGACCGGCCCCGCCCCCGGAGGCCCTGACTCTGGAAGTGCAATATGAGCGGGACAGGCACCTCGTCATTGACTTCCTGCCATCCGTGACCCTTGGCGACACTGTCTTGGTGGCCAGACCACACCGGCTAGCCCAGTATGACAACCTGTGGCGGCTGAGCCTGCGTCCCGCTGAGACGGCGCGCCTGTGGGCCCTGGACCAGGCCGACTCGGGCTGCCGCGCTTTGTGCCTCAAGATCCTCAAGGCCATATGCAAGTCCACTCCGGCCCTGGGCCACCTCACTGCCAGCCAGCTCACCAACGTCATCCTCCACTTGGCCCAGGAGGAGGCCGACTGGTCGCCAGATATGCTGGCTGACCGCTTCCTGCAGGCCTTGAGGGGCCTCATCAGCCACTTGGAGGCCGGCGTGCTGCCCAGTGTCCTGAACCCCAAGGTGAACTTATTTGCAGAGCTCACCCCTGAGGAAATAGACGAATTGGGATATACTCTGTATTGTTCACTGTCTGAGCCGGAGGTGCTGCTGCAGACGTAGGGCCGGGGAAGGCCAAAGTCGGTGGTGGGCGGTCAGGCCCCGATTCTCCGTAGAGACACGCGGCTACATAGTTGGTGCCTCACAGGGTCCCTAGGTCCCTTCCGTCCTGCTGGTCATCGCCCCGGTCACTTCCTGCTGACTAGAATGACATCTCTCTCCTCTTTTCTCACCAGTCCTTTCGATTTTTGTTATCAAACACTGTGCTCCCTACTCTTCCCCTCCCTGGCGCGCCAGGCTAGCGTTTCCTGAATGAACTGAGATGGCGGAGCCCTGGCTTGACCGTGGCAGCCGCTTGGTGTTCTGTCTTTTGGCCCAGGGCTGCCCCTTCTCACTGTCTGCCCATCTCTCCGGCGCTTCTCTGTGTTGCTTTTTCCTGGAGTGCATCTGTCTAATCGAGAGGTTGCCTTGCAGTTGACTGCCACTCAGGTTAGGATTGCATGTGTCAAGCTCAACTCTGCAGCGGGTGCTCAGACAGTATTAGGGTTTCCAGGGATAAAGCTGGTGGAAAAGCTGGCCTTTGACCCCAAGTTCCTGGAAAAGAAGCCCACCCCCCCACCTTTTGACCAGTTCATATCCAGAAGTACTGAGAAGGTCTCCTGGGAACACTTGCCGCCACACACGGGAGGTCGGGCTCAGGAGAAACTGGATCAGAGATACCCAGAGATTGTGTGTCTTAACAGCCATCAGTGAGAGTGCAGAGTGGGGGAACGTGAAGGTGGCAGGGGGCGCTGTGTGCCTGATGCCTCTGCCTCCGCTGGGGCTGGTCCCGCCCGGCACCACTGCCTGCAGGTGTCACACAGCGAGCAGGCGGGGAGGGCTGCTGCCGACTCCTTCCCTGCCTTATTGCCAGTGGGGACCAGGCCCTCAAGGACACAGTCTTAGCGCTAGAGGTTGACAGGCAGGCCAGTGTCGGTGACCGCATTCCTCCTCGTCAGACCCTGCCTTTCTTGGATGTTGCCTTAGAGCAAGAACAGGCCCAGCAGCCAGCCCTTCCATCCCCAGTGTCTGCCGTAGGAACTGAGGGGTGAACTCTGCAGGCATCGCCAGAGGCCAGCAGGCAGGCAGACCTGCGGAGTCCTCGCCCCCACCCCCCCACCCTGGTCCTGTGTCTCGCCCAGCACCTGGGGAGATCGGTGCTACCTAGGAAGACAGCACACGGTAGAACACATGAGAGGGAGGTGGGTACTTCCCACATTCCTTCTTGTTTCCCGCTGCTAAAATTGCACTATGTATTGCAATGTAAAAATGTATCCTGAGAGTGGGGAGGAATGTTGAATATACAACGTCAGTGCATCTTCTTGTTTTGTGGGGTTTTTTTTTTTCATGTTTGTGGCAAGAGGCTGATGGTAATTTCTATTTCCGATTCTGCGCATCCAGTATTTTGTCCTCCCGTCAAATCTTACTTTTATTCTTACTACCTCTCCATCAGTGAGATGCTGGTGACGTTCTCTGCGGCTGTCTCATTCCTTCCCAATGATAGTGACATGAAATGACTCTTTAAATAGCATCGAAACCTTAGCTTCCCTTTGAATTCAAAGTAGAGATTCCTGTCCCTGTTTCGTTGTTAGGAGGTTGAGCACTAGGGTTAACCTTGGCTACATTTGGAGACTCTTCCAGCCTCTTCTCTTACATACATGCAAAGCCTCTCTACAGTGGTTCAGGTGTCTCCTTTGTGTGAAGATACTGAGAGAGAGTGACAGTCTCCATCCCAGCTGTGCGTCAGAATCAGGCTGGAGTTGAGAACACTCTGTGCCTGAGAGCCACCTGGATGGCTGGCGTCGGTGTGTGGGCTAGAGCCTGGCACTGGGGCACCCATCTAGTGTTATTAGAAGGAAAGGAGAGGGGCGGATCGAGAGTGTTCAAAAAGCATGGGTTTTTCTTCATTCAGAGAAAGGATTTAGTTTTCCCCATGTGAATATTAGAAAACCTGTGATTTTCCCAAGCTAGTGTCTGACCAAATTCTGTATAAAACATTGGAAGGAGACTCCAGAAGGAACGATCAGAGACCAAATCCCAGGTCGTCAAAGCCAAGTGTAACTGTGATTTGAGTTTATCTCCTAAAGAGCATCTTTCTCTGGCAGCTCTGTCTCTTACCTACGTTTCACAAAACCCAGCCCCCTAACTTGCCGTTTCACAAGCAAGAATCTATCGGCAGTCCTCAGGCTAGAAGCAGTGGGAATTCCTGACTAGTCCTGGTGGGTTTGCTGACTGAGATGGGGGAATCCCATCCCAGCACGGTACAGCTGCTCAGTGCTTTGAGATTCTTGGATGAAGGAGAGGGACCCCCACCCCCATATTGTTGTTTTTCTCCATCTTTTGAGGAAGGATGTAGGGCCTGTCCCCACCGTTCTGCCTTTCTTCCCAGTAGCTCCCACCTTTCTCTGAAGTTAACAGCATCTTGCTCCTACTTCTCCATCTGGAAATTTTTCTGTACCATCTAGGTTAACAAACCACCAAATCACATAGTTATAGCTTAATTGCTCCCTTGATAAAGTCTCTTTTTTCTTACTACCTCTCCATCAGTGAGATGCTGGTGCGTTCTCTCGGCTGTCTCATTCCTTCCCAATGATAGTGACATGAAATGACTCTTTAAATAGCATCGAAACCTTAGCTTCCCTTTGAATTCAAAGTAGAGATTCCTGTCCCTGTTTCGTTGTTAGGAGGTTGAGCACTAGGGTTAACCTTGGCTACATTTGGAGACTCTTCCAGCCTCTTCTCTTACATACATGCAAAGCCTCTCTACAGTGGTTCAGGTGTCTCCTTTGTGTGAAGATACTGAGAGAGAGTGACAGTCTCCATCCCAGCTGTGCGTCAGAATCAGGCTGGAGTTGAGAACACTCTGTGCCTGAGAGCCACCTGGATGGCTGGCGTCGGTGTGTGGGCTAGAGCCTGGCACTGGGGCACCCATCTAGTGTTATTAGAAGGAAAGGAGAGGGGCGGATCGAGAGTGTTCAAAAAGCATGGGTTTTTCTTCATTCAGAGAAAGGATTTAGTTTTCCCCATGTGAATATTAGAAAACCTGTGATTTTCCCAAGCTAGTGTCTGACCAAATTCTGTATAAAACATTGGAAGGAGACTCCAGAAGGGAACGATCAGAGACCAAATCCCAGGTCGTCAAAGCCAAGTGTAACTGTGATTTGAGTTTATCTCCTAAAGAGCATCTTTCTCTGGCAGCTCTGTCTCTTACCTACGTTTCACAAAACCCAGCCCCCTAACTTGCCGTTTCACAAGCAAGAATCTATCGGCAGTCCTCAGGCTAGAAGCAGTGGGAATTCCTGACTAGTCCTGGTGGGTTTGCTGACTGAGATGGGGGAATCCCATCCCAGCACGGTACAGCTGCTCAGTGCTTTGAGATTCTTGGATGAAGGAGAGGGACCCCCACCCCCATATTGTTGTTTTTCTCCATCTTTTGAGGAAGGATGTAGGGCCTGTCCCCACCGTTCTGCCTTTCTTCCCAGTAGCTCCCACCTTTCTCTGAAGTTAACAGCATCTTGCTCCTACTTCTCCATCTGGAAATTTTTCTGTACCATCTAGGTTAACAAACCACCAAATCACATAGTTATAGCTTAATGCTTGAAAAAAAACTCATCATCTTGAAAACCCAATCAGTTTCAAAGTATATTTCGGTTTTCCCTGTCACCTCTTCCTAAAACATGAGTTCAATACAAAGTGTTTTTCTTTGTACTCTTGGTTGTGACTTTTTTTTTTCCTTTAAATAAATTGAAGCTCATGTTTGGAAAAATTGTGTTGTGAGACCTACAGCCTTGCCCCAGGGCTCAGCCCCTGTATGGTGCTCTTGAGGGGCTGGTTTTGCTCCCTGGTCCTCCACACAAGTGGAGATCTCAGATGGTTTTGGTGAGGAATCAGCTTTGGGGTCAAGAGGCCCTGGAGAGGCTCGAGGGTGGGGGGCGGCAGGGCTGTGTGAGCTGGAATCCCCGCGTGTGTCCAGAGGCTCTGTTGTGGCACATCTTTGACACTCTGACCCTGACTGAGAACTGCTCTCACGGGATGGCAGAACTTTGACCTTTGTGCTGAAGCTCAAGGCCAAAGAGAACGGTAAGAGGACTTAGGACTGGAGCTGTGAGGCTGCAGCGCTTGTGGATACACTTAGCTGATTCTGGGTGGCCAGAACCAGTGGTGTGGGTTCTGGTTCATTGCATACTGTGTGTCATTTACCTTTTCATTGCTGTCACTTCATGCTTTCTTTTCTCTTTTTTTTTTTTTGCAAGTTGCTTTATTTACAGTGCCAACTTAAAAAGCTACTAACCTAAAATTAACTGGGCAATAAACTAGGCAAAAACTGCTTTACAAAATGGGAAAGCCCCAAATGCCACTTTCTGTAGGGAACCCACGGTTCAATTTTATTCAAAGCAGAGAAACGAAACATGATCATACTAAAACTGAGCTGTGAGTCTGGGATCGCTACTGAAACTCCACATGCAACGAGGACAGCATTCTGCTAATACAGCTGACTTGCTGCTGTATTTGTGACTGGTTTTCTAATATTAACAGTTATAAACAGAGCAGTGCAACTAGGACTTGGAATAATCCTTACAGTGATGCTGTAACATCACAGTGTTACAGCATCAGACACAAAATCTCACTTCTCACCCCACTGGTTCTCTCTGTGTACCTGGGCTTCCTCTTCAGTAAAATCATTTTGATATTGAAAGTCTTTCAAATCTCCTCAGGGGTTTATATGATATTTATATGATATGATAATATTGGCAACAGTCTTGCAGAGAACATCAAGCAAACCTCTGATGTCCAAATAGTTCGCTGCCAATATAAGCTCAGAAAGTGTTCCTTGGGGCTTCCCTGGTGGTTCAGTGGGCGAAGAGTCCACCTTGCAGTGCAAGGGGCGCCGGTTCGATCCCTGGCCTGGGAAGATCCCACGTGTGCCGCAGAGCGGCTGGACCCGTGTGTCCAATTATGAGCCAGTGCTCTGGAGCACATGTGCCCAGAGCCGGTACTCTGCAATGAAGAGAGGCCACTGTGATGGGAGACCCACACAGGCCACGGAACAAAGATGGATGAAAATAAATAAATGAAAAGACCAATAAAAGAGGCCAAAAATTAAAAAAAAAAAAGTGTTCCTTGGTCAACTTTCAGGAATTCTTGATCCCAAACGGCTGTTGTCAGTTCACTCTTCTTTGTCCTCATCATCCTCAGGAGGAGGAGGCTCATCCTTGTGGAGAGTGCACCACTGAGTGGCCTTTTCAATAGCGCTGCATTAACACTGGCGAGGGCCTGGATCATCGTCTCCTTCATCATCCATTTCCAAATCTTCCAGCATGGGCTTGATAGTCACAGACTGTTTTGCAATTTCAACATCAACTTCAAATCTCTCTCCATCAGAACTCTGCAACTTAACTGAAGGCATGGTGTTAGGTCTCAAGGAGCTGGCGGGCTGGAGGCTGAAGAGAGCAGGGTGATGCCTGCAAATACCAAAACAGAGAGGCGGAGAACATGGCCAATACCCGTGCTCTCTATTCTTGACCCACGAGGCCAAGGACACAACCTGCCTTCCAGTCTCTTGCCTGCCCTTCAATAAGCAGTTCCTGTGTTCGACTGATAGGTTTGGGATCAGTCACCAGACTTCTGTCCTGCCTTGGCTGGGTCCATAGAGAAACAGCTTAGCCCTGATATTCATTAGACAACTACTGTCCTTTTTCTCCTTAAGGGAGAAAACAAAGCTGGGGAACAGGAATGTGCTGTCTGACCACAGCACAGGAAGAAGAAAAAGTTGCCAAAAGCTTTGGCTTGGGTATGGTCATCCGTCAAGAGGCACTGACAGGCTTTCCTGGTAGCTCAGTGGTAAAGAGTTGGCCTGCCAATGCAGGAGACACAAGTTCGATCTCTGACCCGGGAAGATCCCACATGCTGCGAAGCAGCTAGACCCGAGAGCCACAACTATGGAGCCTGTGCTCTAGAGCCTCGGAGCCACAACTGTTGAGCCCATGTGCCTCAACTATTGACACTTGTGTGCCCTAGAGCCCAAGTTCCACAAGAGAAGTCACCTAACAAGAAGTCTGCTCACCTTAACTAGAGAGGAGCCCCCACTCCGTGCAACTAGAGAAGAGCCTGTGGCAGCAGTGAAAACCCAGAATAGCCAAAAACAAATTAATTAAAAAAAAAAAAAAAGAGGAACTGACAGTTCTCTCCAGACAGCAGAAGGAGAACCCGTTCCCAGGGGCCCATAATTACACCTTTGGAAGGTTTGGGTAGTGGCTAAGGGATTCTTACTGTCTTTGCACTGAAAGACTAGATGGCTTGTGTATGTCTAGCTAATCCTGATTCCCCAAAGGGAAAGAAAAACCGCATCCAGTATGCTTTGCATATACCAGTTGTTTATTGTTGTTGATTTCATCTCAGTCAATAATAGTCCTCTGAGGAAGCAGGATGATGGAATGGAGATGGAGAGGTGGGGTCAGAAAACATCAACTTCAAATCTCTCTCCATCAGAACTCTGCAACTTAACTGAAGGCATGGTGTTAGGTCTCAAGGAGCTGGCGGGCTGGAGGCTGAAGAGAGCAGGGTGATGCCTGCAAATACCAAAACAGAGAGGCGGAGAACATGGCCAATACCCGTGCTCTCTATTCTTGACCCACGAGGCCAAGGACACAACCTGCCTTCCAGTCTCTTGCCTGCCCTTCAATAAGCAGTTCCTGTGTTCGACTGATAGGTTTGGGATCAGTCACCAGACTTCTGTCCTGCCTTGGCTGGGTCCATAGAGAAACAGCTTAGCCCTGATATTCATTAGACAACTACTGTCCTTTTTCTCCTTAAGGGAGAAAACAAAGCTGGGGAACAGGAATGTGCTGTCTGACCACAGCACAGGAAGAAGAAAAAGTTGCCAAAAGCTTTGGCTTGGGTATGGTCATCCGTCAAGAGGCACTGACAGGCTTTCCTGGTAGCTCAGTGGTAAAGAGTTGGCCTGCCAATGCAGGAGACACAAGTTCGATCTCTGACCCGGGAAGATCCCACATGCTGCGAAGCAGCTAGACCCGAGAGCCACAACTATGGAGCCTGTGCTCTAGAGCCTCGGAGCCACAACTGTTGAGCCCATGTGCCTCAACTATTGACACTTGTGTGCCCTAGAGCCCAAGTTCCACAAGAGAAGTCACCTAACAAGAAGTCTGCTCACCTTAACTAGAGAGGAGCCCCCACTCCGTGCAACTAGAGAAGAGCCTGTGGCAGCAGTGAAAACCCAGAATAGCCAAAAACAAATTAATTAAAAAAAAAAAAAAGAGGAACTGACAGTTCTCTCCAGACAGCAGAAGGAGAACCCGTTCCCAGGGGCCCATAATTACACCTTTGGAAGGTTTGGGTAGTGGCTAAGGGATTCTTACTGTCTTTGCACTGAAAGACTAGATGGCTTGTGTATGTCTAGCTAATCCTGATTCCCCAAAGGGAAAGAAAAACCGCATCCAGTATGCTTTGCATATACCAGTTGTTTATTGTTGTTGATTTCATCTCAGTCAATAATAGTCCTCTGAGGAAGCAGGATGATGGAATGGAGATGGAGAGGGGACCCTGGGAGGTTCAGAAAACCTGAGTTCTAATAATAGTGGTAACAGGAACTATTTATCCAGCACTTACCAGATGCCATGTGATTGGCTGAGGGCTTGTATGTGTCATCTTACATTCTAAGGATAAGGATACTCGTCATGAACCTCATTTTACAGATGAGGAAACAGGCTAGGTGAGGATAAGTCACTCAACCAAAATGTCTCCACTAACAGAGGAGCCAAGTGTTGGAGTAGGGGCCCTCTAGAATGTCCTAACTCCTACCTCATACGGCCTTCACTAGGCAAGACACTTTATCCTTTTCATCCTCAGTTTATCACTGAAAAGAAATTGTTGGGCTGGACTGAATCAAGTCAGTGAATGGTCAGTCATTATGCAAGCTCGCTCCCTCAATTTTGTACATCACCGTCCTCCAAGTAATGATAGTTGCAGAGCCCATTTAGATGTTCAGAAGCAGGAAGGCTTCCCCCCTACAGGGCCTGACCAAAGGGTGAACCTTGGTGAAGGGCTTTCTCATCATTCTCAGTGGAGAAGGCACGTGGCTGGTCTGACGTGGCCTGCAGCCTCCAAACGCAAACTCCCACGGTGGAGTATTAGGAGGACTTGCTGGGAAGCGGTTATGCCTGGGAGCTACAGCACTGGGAGATAATTAAAACTCCCCTAGAGAGAGACAGCAGCTTAATAAAATATCTCCTTGTTCTTAGGGGTATTCCAAGTACACAGACCGAAAGAAATCCCCCAGTGACAGTTTGTATCCTTGAATAGAAGAGCAAATCTTTACTGTAGCAAAACGGATAGATAAAAATACATTAGACTGTAATACTCTGCATCTCCTCTATTTTTTAGTCAGAGTAAGGACGCGGAGCTGGCCTTTGATGGTGGGTGGGCACAGACGAGGTGACGACGACTGAGGTCATCAGTCAACCTGCTCAACTACTGAAGGGCTTGCAGTCTGTATTTTGCAAGTGTCTGCGTGTGAAATCGAACAGGCAATGTCACTTCTGTTTGTCTAGTTTCCTCTTCGGGCCTGAACCTGGTCGCTAGTTCAGCGCTTCACGTAGCGTAACCAGTTGTTTATTGTTGTTGATTTCATCTCAGTCAATAATAGTCCTCTGAGGAAGCAGGATGATGGAATGGAGATGGAGAGGGGACCCTGGGAGGTTCAGAAAACCTGAGTTCTAATAATAGTGGTAACAGGAACTATTTATCCAGCACTTACCAGATGCCATGTGATTGGCTGAGGGCTTGTATGTGTCATCTTACATTCTAAGGATAAGGATACTCGTCATGAACCTCATTTTACAGATGAGGAAACAGGCTAGGTGAGGATAAGTCACTCAACCAAAATGTCTCCACTAACAGAGGAGCCAAGTGTTGGAGTAGGGGCCCTCTAGAATGTCCTAACTCCTACCTCATACGGCCTTCACTAGGCAAGACACTTTATCCTTTTCATCCTCAGTTTATCACTGAAAAGAAATTGTTGGGCTGGACTGAATCAAGTCAGTGAATGGTCAGTCATTATGCAAGCTCGCTCCCTCAATTTTGTACATCACCGTCCTCCAAGTAATGATAGTTGCAGAGCCCATTTAGATGTTCAGAAGCAGGAAGGCTTCCCCCCTACAGGGCCTGACCAAAGGGGTGAACCTTGGTGAAGGGCTTTCTCATCATTCTCAGTGGAGAAGGCACGTGGCTGGTCTGACGTGGCCTGCAGCCTCCAAACGCAAACTCCCACGGTGGAGTATTAGGAGGACTTGCTGGGAAGCGGTTATGCCTGGGAGCTACAGCACTGGGAGATAATTAAAACTCCCCTAGAGAGAGACAGCAGCTTAATAAAATATCTCCTTGTTCTTAGGGGTATTCCAAGTACACAGACCGAAAGAAATCCCCCAGTGACAGTTTGTATCCTTGAATAGAAGAGCAAATCTTTACTGTAGCAAAACGGATAGATAAAAATACATTAGACTGTAATACTCTGCATCTCCTCTATTTTTTAGTCAGAGTAAGGACGCGGAGCTGGCCTTTGATGGTGGGTGGGCACAGACGAGGTGACGACGACTGAGGTCATCAGTCAACCTGCTCAACTACTGAAGGGCTTGCAGTCTGTATTTTGCAAGTGTCTGCGTGTGAAATCGAACAGGCAATGTCACTTCTGTTTGTCTAGTTTCCTCTTCGGGCCTGAACCTGGTCGCTAGTTCAGCGCTTCACTGGGGATGTAAGAAAGGACTGCAAGGCCAGTTCCCAACGCCATTATTTGGGACGTACTGGAACAGGGCTGCCCGCGGCAATCATGACCGCTGCGGGCGGATCGAGAGGCGACAGCCACCGCAGAGCGGAGTCACAGAAAAAAAAGAGCCGACCACAGGCCAGACTGCGGGAACCTCCCCGCCCGCTCCGCCCCTTCCCGCGCAGAACAGGGGCTTGAGCCAATAGAAATTCCAGCTATGCATGACTCACCATGTCCGGCCAATCATCTCGACGCCCGCGCTCCTCCGGCATCTCGCGCGAGAGCCAGGAGACCGCGTACTTCACAATGAAGACCTTTCTTGGGGTGAAAGACTTCTCTCTCCGCCCCTCGCGCCCACTCCGGAAATGAGGGTGTGACGGATCCCTCCGCGCTCCCTGGCGGCGGCCGGGAGTGACTCTTTGATCTTAAAAGTCTTGTAAAGTAGTGCGCCCTTTTCTTGAGGCCGTATATAAAAACAACTCACTCCCTCTTCGCTGATACGCCCTAGACATAAAAGTGGGAGGCTGGAAGCGTCAGAGAGAGGACAACCTGGGCTGGAGGCGCGAGTCACGTGACGACGGCGGAAGGATGTGGGCTGTGATGCGTCCTCAGAGAGACGGAGTCTATAAAGGACCCGCGCAAAGCACGCGGCCGCCATTTCTTCTCCTCGCGCTCATAGATGTAGTTCCTCCTGGCCACTGCGCACCTTCTCCTCCCGCCCCCCAGGGTCCGCGGCCACCATGGCGTATTAGAGGCAGCAGTGCCTGCGGCAGCATCGGCCTTTGCAGCGGCGGCAGCAGCACCAGGCTCTGCAGCGGCAACCCCCAGCGGCTTAAGCCATGGCGTACGTACTGGCGGGCGGCGCTGCGCGTGCGCCCCCGGGGCGGCGAGGGCTTGGGGTCGGCTGGGGCGCGGCCGGCGGCGCCGCGGAGGGGGAAGCGGGTTTACGAGCGCCTGGGACGCGAGTCCCCGGCTTGGGCGTCCCCGGGACGCCGCCCTCCCTGGGCCGGGCGGCTGCGGCGCTGTGTCCGGGCCCGGGGGACGAAGCCCTGGCCGCCCCGGAGCGCGCCGCACCCCCGCACCCCCGCCGGACGCCCGCGAGACGTGGCGGCGCCCAAGATGGCGGCGGCGGGGCCGCGGCCGCGAGGGTGGGGCCCTTCCCCGGGCGGCTGGCGGCGCCGGCGTCCATCTTGGGCGGGCGGGGCGCCGGGCGCGCGCTCCCCTCTGCGCCCGCTGGCGCTCCGGCCCGGCCGCGGCCTCGCGGCTGGGAGATGGCGTTCTCAGAGCGGCTCGGCCCCGACGGGACTTGCTTTCTCCCCCGTCCAGGCTTCTCACGGCATTCAGCAGCAGCCTTGCTGTAACCGACAGAGACACCCTCGAACTAAGCACAGCCCTCGATTCCACCGAGCGCTCGCAGCACGGCCGAGATGAGCTTCCTGAGCAGCGAGGTGCTCGCGGGGGACTTCGTGTCCCCCTTCGACCCGTCGGGCTTGGGGGCTGACGAGAGCTTAGGTCTCCTAGACGACTACCTGGAGGTGGCCAAGCACTTCAGACCTCATGGGTTCTCCTGCGACCAGGCTAAGGCAGGCTCCTCCGAACGTCTGGCTGTGGACGGGTTGGTCGGGTTCTCAGACAACAGCAAGGGTAAGCGGTCTTCTGTCTGCTCGTGGTATCTGGTGATGCGGGCTCCTGCCCTTCACTCACGTTGGTTCCAATTTTGTCTTTTGCAGAGGATGCTTTCTCCGGGACAGATTGGATGGTGGAGAAAATGGATCTGAAGGAGTTTGACTACAGTGAAACCCTGTTGAGTATAGATGACCTGGAAATCATGCCAGAGCTCTTGGCCACGTTCGATGACACGAGTGATCTCTTTGATCCCCTCTTCCAGGAGCCGAACAAGGAGCCCCCCCAGCTAGTGAACCCAATTGGCCATCTTCCAGAGAGTTTACCAACAGTTTATCAGGGCACCCCCTTAACTTTTGTGCAGCCTCTCTCCCCAGGGGGCTTGTCTTCCACTCCAGATCATTCCTTTAGCTTAGATCTATGTAGTGAAGTGGTTATTTCGGAGGCAGATAGCAAGCCAGACTCCACCGCTAACATTACGGTGGTCCCTCAGTGCATAAAGGAGGAGGATGCCCCCTCTGATAACGACAGTGGCGTCTGTATGAGCCCAGGCTCCTCCCTGGGCTCTCCCCAGCACAGCCCCTCCACCTCCAGGGCCTCTCCAAGCAGCAGCCTGCCGTCTCCTGGTGGCTCTGCCCGTCCCAAACCCTATGACCCTCCTGGAGAGAAGATGGTAGCAGCAAAAGTAAAGGCTGAGAAACTCGACAAGAAGCTGAAGAAAATGGAGCAGAACAAGACAGCAGCCACTAGGTACCGCCAGAAGAAAAGGGCGGAGCAGGAGGCCCTCACTGGGGAATGTAAAGAGTTGGAAAAGAAGAACGAGGCTCTGAAAGAGAAGGCAGATTCCTTGGCCAAGGAGATCCAGTATCTGAAAGATCTGATAGAAGAGGTTCGCAAGGCAAGGGAGAAGAAAAGGGTCCCTTAGTTAGGGTAGTCAGGAGTATGTGCTTGTGTATAGGAGGCTACTAGCGCTGAAGCTGTGTTTTAATAAATTATTTTGTAGTGAAAGAACTGCAGACTGGTTTGTTACCTCTAGAGCCCTAGTACATTCCCTCTGCTTTTTTCCATCACTATGGGTTTGGGTGTCAGTACTTAAATGCAAAGTGAGTTTTTTCTGACACTTGGGCCATAGGTAAAGCCTGACTTAAAAGCTGGCTGGTTCCCAGTCTCATCTCTGGCACCTAGGCCTGCGGAAGGCTTGCCATCCCTAGGAGGCTGTCAGGATGGAAGGGACTTGGGCCCAAGCTGCCTTTTTGTAACCCTGGCTGGTAACAATGTTGCAGGTTCATTGAGTACAAGAGGCGGATCCCAGCCGGGTTAAGTTTCCTTTCCCTTTGAGGCTTACCCAGGGAGGGTGAGCTTTCCCTTATGAAGAGAATGTAGCTGAGTGTGGGTCGCGAGGGGGATGTGAATGTGACACCAGAAATAATTAAAGACTGGTTTAGTGATCCCAACATGCCCTACAGCAGAGTGCATGGGGAGGGGTGGCAAAGCACATTATTTGAACGCTGGTGTCTGGACTGACTCCCTGACCTGCTTTTGAGTGCCTAGCAGAGTGACTCAGGTGGGAACTTCTCTCCAAGGCACCAAGGGAGTGCATACCCCTAGTGGGGGTCCTCTGAGGTCCTAGCTGCCGGAGGTGGGCTCTGAAAGACGCAAGCTGTGGACCTAGAGGATAGGGAAAGCACCCAGGAAGCCAGCCCAGGGGAGTCTCCGGTGGGGGTGACAGCCAGCTCTCCCAAGTGGGGCCCCACCCCCGGCTCTGCGGGAGGAAGTCACCTGATGGACCACCCCGCTCCTGCAGGAACTTGTCAGGCCGCCTATCCACACACGCCCCTGTGGCCATCCTACTTGGGACTCGGCCAGCCCTTACACTCACGGGAACTCAGGCAGAGCAGTGGATGGCTGAAGAAGCCCACCCCTCGTGGTAGCCACAGGAAGCTGCGTCTGGGGGCTCTCCTGTTTGCCACTGTATGGCCTTCTCCATGTGACGTGTCAGCTGCCCCAAGCCCCGAGACAGATGCTTTACAGCCACTCAGCTGAGAACTTCCGGTCGTTCTAGCCGTAGCCTCAATGTGGCAACCCGGTGTGCTCTTGGTTCCTGCCCCTTCCTTTCCCAGCAGACCTGTCACTCAGGTGCATCCTTGTTGGAAAGGGGGGCCTGGTCAGCCTGTTCAGAGAGCAAACTCCTGGTGAAAGGCAGAGGGGAGCTGAGCCCGCTTCTTGCTACCTAAGAGGAAGGACACACACGCGGCTCTCCCCACGGGGGTCACAAGCTCAGCAGGTGGGAGGGCGCTTGGGCACATCAGCCCCGCTTCTGGACAGACCCACCTGAGGACTGTGGCTCCTCAAAGCTCCCCTCATCCCACCTGGACCTTCTGAAAGGCCAACCTGCACCCTACCCTCAAGACGGCGCCCACCTGCACACAGCAAGGGTTCCAACTCCTGACTCAGGCAGGTCTGTGGTCCCCCTTCGTCCTGACCAGGGAGGGTGAGCTTTCCCTTATGAAGAGAATGTAGCTGAGTGTGGGTCGCGAGGGGGATGTGAATGTGACACCAGAAATAATTAAAGACTGGTTTAGTGATCCCAACATGCCCTACAGCAGAGTGCATGGGGAGGGGTGGCAAAGCACATTATTTGAACGCTGGTGTCTGGACTGACTCCCTGACCTGCTTTTGAGTGCCTAGCAGAGTGACTCAGGTGGGAACTTCTCTCCAAGGCACCAAGGGAGTGCATACCCCTAGTGGGGGTCCTCTGAGGTCCTAGCTGCCGGAGGTGGGCTCTGAAAGACGCAAGCTGTGGACCTAGAGGATAGGGAAAGCACCCAGGAAGCCAGCCCAGGGGAGTCTCCGGTGGGGGTGACAGCCAGCTCTCCCAAGTGGGGCCCCACCCCCGGCTCTGCGGGAGGAAGTCACCTGATGGACCACCCCGCTCCTGCAGGAACTTGTCAGGCCGCCTATCCACACACGCCCCTGTGGCCATCCTACTTGGGACTCGGCCAGCCCTTACACTCACGGGAACTCAGGCAGAGCAGTGGATGGCTGAAGAAGCCCACCCCTCGTGGTAGCCACAGGAAGCTGCGTCTGGGGGCTCTCCTGTTTGCCACTGTATGGCCTTCTCCATGTGACGTGTCAGCTGCCCCAAGCCCCGAGACAGATGCTTTACAGCCACTCAGCTGAGAACTTCCGGTCGTTCTAGCCGTAGCCTCAATGTGGCAACCCGGTGTGCTCTTGGTTCCTGCCCCTTCCTTTCCCAGCAGACCTGTCACTCAGGTGCATCCTTGTTGGAAAGGGGGGCCTGGTCAGCCTGTTCAGAGAGCAAACTCCTGGTGAAAGGCAGAGGGGAGCTGAGCCCGCTTCTTGCTACCTAAGAGGAAGGACACACACGCGGCTCTCCCCACGGGGGTCACAAGCTCAGCAGGTGGGAGGAGCGCTTGGGCACATCAGCCCCGCTTCTGGACAGACCCACCTGAGGACTGTGGCTCCTCAAAGCTCCCCTCATCCCACCTGGACCTTCTGAAAGGCCAACCTGCACCCTACCCTCAAGACGGCGCCCACCTGCACACAGCAAGGGTTCCAACTCCTGACTCAGGCAGGTCTGTGGTCCCCCTTCGTCCTGACTGAGGATGGAAAGCTGGCCAATCACCAGGAACAGCGCCCCTATCTTCCCCCTCCTCTGCATGTGAGATGTAAAAACCTCTCTTCTTGGACAAAAGCACCCACGCTGGAAGGGCAGACACGCTCCTGGCCACAGGAGTGCTTCAGGAGTCCTTGGTCTGACAACGCGTGTTTCAGGGAGCCCTTTAGACACGAGCGGGGTCGGGGCTGGGAGACCCAGATCAGCAGCCTGAAGCCCTCCAGGGCGCTCTCTCCACGAGGGCCCAACCACCCCCAAAGGGACTCCTGGGGCTTCCAGGCCTTGTCAGCAGTGCCGCCCACCGGCCCGGGCACTCTGCTCGGCAGCACCTGCCCCCGTGCCCACTGGACTTGACCCCGGCCCCACCGTCCCGCAGCCCTGGGCCCAGCACCACTCTCCTGTCAGCAGACCTGAGTGTGAAGGCCGGCTTCCTGAGGGCGCCTTCTGAGTCACCCCACTAGGTCCCAGCTGATGTGACAGACCTCCCTACCTCCCCGACCCCCTGGGCACCGGCAGGAGGCAGCAGCACTCCCTCCCTCAGACCTGCGGTCAGCCTCCCTGGAGGGAGCCCAGGCAGGCGTGGGCGCTCCTGCTGCCTCCAGAGCTGCCTTCTCAGCTGTGGCTGCCCCCCGCCCCGCCGGGAGGCAGCCAGGGGGGCAGTGCAGGCTCTCTGCACGGGGCTGGGCTCCAGGACACCCCCCCTGGGGGCTCAGAGCCAGCCAGGAGGCAGGAAGAGGGGCGGGGCGGCCCCCTGGAGCCAGAGGAGACGGAGACGGAGAAGCCCTGTTCGTGAAAGGCGCGCACACAACCCCTGGGCCACGTTTATTAGAGGTGTGCTCCCCAGGGGCCCAGGGAGGCCTCCCCACAGCAAACAACCCAGAGGCCCTCCCTGGGCCAAAGCAAACCAACCAGTCCGAAGTGTTCCTTTCCGCCAGGCAGGTGGCACCTTGCAAGCCTGGAGATGCCAGCTCCGGCCTGAGCGGCGGTCCTCTGCTGCGCTTCCAGCTTGCCAGCTCCGCCGCCTCCCCAGCCTCCCCTCCAGGGCGGCCCCCCGTGGGCTGAGAGGTCGGAGGAGGCTGTGCCCTCCAGGGAGCCTAGCTGCCGAAGTATTCCTGCTGGAACTTCTGGAAGTCCTCCTCGGTGAACACGGTGCCCTCTGCCTTCTTCTTCTTCTTCTTGGTCTTGGTCACGGGCCGGTCACAGGCCTTACGGCCCCGGCTCTGGCGCACTATCTGGGGGTGTGCGGGAGTCAGGAGCCCTAGGCGGGGCCTTCCAGCTGCCCAGAGCCACTCGCCCCGGCGCAGCGCCCAGAGCCGCCCCTCCCCGCCCGCACACTGTCCAGGCAGGGAGGGCATGTCTGTGTTCACAGAGGGGCCGACGGAAGTTGGGGGGTCACAGAGGAGTGAGGCCAGACTCCCGCCTCCCCTGCTCTGCCCTCAGCCTTCCAAGGAGGCCCGAATGCCACAGCACTGTGTCCAGCTCTCAGGAGCCCACGGGGGCCCACCTCCACCCTCTGCTCGCCCCATGAGACGCCCACGGATCCCAGGGACGCCTCAGGGTTCACCTCCCCATTCCCTGCCACAGCCCACTCCCCTGACGAACCTGCTGCGTGACAGATTCAGCCACTGAGCTTCTCGCACTGGTCATAAACCTCAGGTTTACTCCAAGGAAACCGCGACGCTCTCGCTTCTGGAACTCGGCTGTGGAGGTAGGCAGGGTGGTCATCATTTCAGATTCACCCCTGGAAGCCTTCTGGGTCTGCTCCTGACATTTCCTCGGCGCATGCACTCCAGAGCCCTGGCTTGGAACTGGACACACCGGTCCAGCCGCTCCAAGGCATATGGGATCTTCCCGTGCCAGGGATTGAACCGGCGCCCCTCGCACTGCAAGGTGGACTCTTTACCCACTGGACCACCAGGGAAGCCCTGTAGTTCTTTTTTGGGGGGGAGGGGGTGGAGAGGGACGGGGGTGGGCGGGCCACTTCGATTGGTCTTTCATTTATCTGTTTTCATCCATCTTTGTTCTTTGGCTCGTGTGGGCCTCCCATTGCGGTGGCCTCTGTTGTCGCAGAGCGCTGGCTCTGGGCGCATGCGCTCCAGAGCTCCAGCTCGGTAATTGGACACATCAGTCCAGCCGCTCCACAGCACGTGGGATCTTCCCAGGCCAGGGATTGAACCGGCGCCCCTGGCACTGCACGGCGATGTCCTTACCCACTGGACCACCAGGGAAGCCCCTCTGTAGTTCTTTTAACAAACACCTGAACACCTTTTATTGGCCAGGCCCTGGGGACCTGAAGACACACCAGGCGCTCTCCAGGTCCTGCCACAGGTCAAAATGTCAAAACACCCCCCCAGCCTGCCCACCCCTGTCCCTTTTCAAGTCCGTACATCTCACGGAGGGGCACCAAATCCCCCAAGATGCTCCGTTCTCGCATCTCCCTCTTCCTCCATCCTCACAGCCAATTTACCACGACACCATCAAAGCGCCCCCCTCACTGCATCTTCCACCTGCGGGATTTTCCTGGTACCTCTGCACTGTGGCCAGTGCTCAGGCCAGGCACTTTCTACTCGAAGGAACAGAGGGAAGCCGGGCTCTGGAGACACACTGCCTGGCTTCCCCCTGTACCATCTGGGCAGGGGCCTGCTTCTGCATCTGGAAAAGGGGGGTAACGACAACGCCGACCTCACAGGGTTGTGAGGCGCTAAATGAACACCCATTTGTAAGAGGCTTACAACAGCATCCGTTAGATTAAACGCGCCGTCTCTGACCCTCGTTCACTATGGGTCACCTCAATCAGGCTTCTTTGTTTCAACATTTCAAAGGTTAATACACTTCTGATTCGCTTATGCCAAGAGTACTTTCCCCCCGGCTCACTCTTCCACTTCCATCAGGTTCCACTAGATCTGGGCTAAACCTCCTTCCTCAGAGAAGCCTGGTTTGGCCTTTTATTCTAAGTCCCTTTCAAAGTACCGTTATTTTTACCGCACAGACCTCATCACAGCGACCCAACCACACGCCGATCTTTTGAAACTCTTGGATGGTCTCTCCCACTAGGACGGTAGACCCTGAGGGCAGGGACGAAGTGCTTCGTTCGTCTCCGTGTTCCCAGGACCCCGCTCCGCGCCCGTCGCCCTGCAGGCATTCTAGAAACGCCTGGGGAACGTTCCAAGTCCGGATTCAAGCGCCCGCTCCTCCAGGGTACCGGCCGCGGAAACTGCGCGTCCACCCCTTCCCGACTCACCTAGCGCCGACTTGGGCACCTTCCCCTTGGCGGAATTCCGCAGTTTCTGGACCGGGGTCGCCTTCGCCTTCCGTGTCCGCTTCATCGGAGCCTGGCTCGGCTTGGTGTGTCCCGGAGCGGCCCCGGGAGCTGCAGAGAGGAACGGACTCGGGTCGGAGGGCGCTCAGGGCTCCCATCCCAACGAGGTTAAGCCTGGTATGGATTGTATGGCACCCTCCGAGCTCCTGCCCCCTGCGCCGGCCACCCTCCCGCCCGGCTAGACGTCCTCGGGCAAAACCTCCTCACCCTCAGGTGCCCCCAACAGCTCCAGGCCCCGCCGCAGCAAGGCGGCCGACATGGCTGCGCCTAGCTCCGCCCACACGCCTTAACTACTTCCGCCTAGGCCGCCGTGGTTGGTTCCGCGGAAACCTGAGTTAGAACAAAAGGTTCCGCCCCGAGCGGGCGGAAGTGCCCACCATCCATACCCCGCATGCGTTAGGCGTACTACTAGGCGGGAAGGGGGCGGGATCTGGAGGCGGGCCCAATGTGCCGAAGGATGCCTTTGTCGTCCAATCGCAATCCAATCATCCCTTTGCAAGCCAGGCCACACCTTCTCCCGGAAGTTCTCCACCGTTAGCCCAGCCTGCTAGGTGAGGGCTCTCGGGTCTGGCCGTTGTGTAGTGGGCCAGGTTGAGGGCTGGAAGCAGTGTTAGTATTCTCATATTTTACGAAAAAGGAGAATGTATTTTTGGAAGCATTTTTTTCATATACTTCAGCCAGAGCAACATATCTCACAGATCGAGTTCGGCATGAAAATCCCGCTACCTTCCAATGAGCCAGACATTAAAAGACATTTGCAAAAACGCAAAACAGTATCAGCAGTTTCCTACTATTTTGTTTCGTTTCGGAAATTACAAGTATTTTCAGTAAAATACGTTACTTAAGTTAATATGTGAGTTTGTTACTGTTATTTTAAATTTAAAATATTTCAAAAATTTGTTTTAGTTTCTAACGTGGTAACTCTCATTAGATAGTTATGTATACAAAAGATCTTTGCGATCCTGAACATTTTTAGGAGTGAAGAGGTTCTTGGGCTGCTCAGATGTCACAATGCAAGAGGCCCAGGAGCCGTGGGTTTGATCCCTGGGTGGGGAAGATGCCCTGGAGGAGGAAATTGCAACCCACTCTAGTGCTCTTTCCTGGAAAATCCCTTGGACAGAGGAGCCTGGCTGACTACAGTTCATGGGGTTGCAGAGTCGGACATGACTGAATGACTGAGCACGCACATAAAGACGTTCTTAGGAAAAGTAATTGATAGTTGGAGAACATCTGTCTTAGAAATTAGTACTCTTGCTGTGGAGGAGGTTCTTTGTCTCTATCTGAGCTCCGAGCGCAGTAATTGACATGGAGAAGGCACTCACTTAAATGAGTGGCGAATGAATTTACAGTACTGAAATCCCAGTACAGACATGTTCTGAGGGCCTTTTGTATACCAGCCACGATAGAGTGTAGGACATGGAGGTGACTCAGTTGGCTCTTTGTGAAGGAATCTCAGTAACCTCCATCCAAGAGGGAGAGAAACACCTAAACAAACGTTAATAATAACAAACACTACCTTGAGGACCTGTTTCAAGTATTTTTACATATGTTAACTCATAACACCACCCTCCTTGCTCCGAAGTAGAAACAACTGACTTCCATTCTACAAAGGAGGAAACAGGGGCACAGAGAGGCCAAGGAAATCTTCGGGTCACACAGATGGTGTCAGAGTTCAGAATAAACATCATCTGGCCTGTGCATATATGCATTGTCGCCTGTGCCAGCCACCCAGGATGCAGAGGTGGGGTCCATCAAGCCATGAGGGTTAGGAGGCTTCTGGAAATAGGAGCTGACGGTGTGGGAGGGGAGCATCCGGGGCAGGAGGACCCTGTAGTGGGGGCATGCCTCTTGGGACAGGCATGGCCCGGAAGGAGCAAGGAGGGCCCGATGGTTTCATTGGCCTTGGGCCCCAAGGATTAGCCCTGAGGCCTGTGGGGTCCCCTCACCCAGGGATGTGGTCAGACAGGCTCATTTTTTCCTGCTTCTGAAATGGCCGGATTGCTTTCTTATTTCTTTTATTATATTCACGTATTGTTTATTGACTGTTTCCCCACCTATTACCCCGTGTAAACTCTACAAAGGCAGGGATCTTTCTTTATTCAATGTTGCATCTCTAGCTCCTAGAACAGAATATAGGAAGGGTTCCATAAATGCTCAAAACAGAGAAGAAGGCAGAGCTGTCCAGGTGCATTCATCATGTAAGTCTGCCCTTCAGGAGGGCAAAGGATCAAGCTCGACCGTACCCTCTTTCTTCTCCCGACCTGGGATGGTCAGCCCACGGTCGCTGGCGTGGGAGTTTTTTGTATCCCAAAGTCCCCAATTCCAGCAGCATCTTCGCTGGCCTCTGGAGGGGCCGAGCGGCCACTCTGGCCACTAGGTGGCGCCGCAAGACAGCTTTCGCGCCTCGCGCGGCTCAGATCTAGTTTGCATCTGTCTGGGCTGGGGAGTGTGAGATGGGAACATCCCTCGGCGTCAGCTGGCTCTTTGTGTTCAGCCCTGCATGGCCCTGGCTTCCTGCTGTCCCTGCCCTGCGGCCTTCCAAGTCTGGTTGGAGAAGCCGAGGCAGACCCACCAGGCTGGACTGCCCAGCGGAGAGATCAGCCTTTCTTTAGGAAAGGTGTGCAAGTGACACTTGGGCATTCACTCACTCAGTCTTCTGACAGTGCCTCAGTTTCTGCATCTGTTAAATGGGGCTTAGCTTCCTAATAAAGTGGATATGAGGAGCCAGTAAGTCAATACTGGTAAAGCTTGTATTACCTGAATAGGGACCACGGAAGTCAGTACCCAACGAGGATTCGTGGCAGGTATTACAACCAGGTCTGCCTACCTCTGATCAAGAACGAGGTGCCTGTATTGGGACACCTTAGAAGTGCCAGGCGTGTCCTGAACCCCAGATGGGACAGACTCCAAGAGGACAGCTCCCCCTGTCCCTGGAGATGTGGGATGAGGGTGTCTCTTGCAGGTGGGTTCCTGTCCCCGCTGCCTGATTTGGGGCTGCTTTCTCGTCTCAGCCTGTTTCCTCATCTGTCTGTGGAAGTGCTGGCCTCCTGCCTGCCCTGGCCCTTCTCTGGGTGCCTCTCCGTGCCTGCTCAGCTGCACGGAAGAAGCATGCAGGTGAAAGGGGCCGCCTCCCTAGGCCCTGTTGCCCACGTGCCTCCTCTCAGTCTCCTTCCTGGCCATTCTGGAGCCAGCTTAGCCTCACCAGGCCTGGCAGGGGGAACCCCAAGGCTCAGAGGGAGGTGGGGGCTTCTGCAAGATCACAGCGTATTTCAAGAGCAGAGGGAGGACTGGAACCCATGACTCTGAGTCCTGAGCAAAAGCATGTGTAAGTGTGCGGGCTCGTTTGAAATCTCCTTCTCTTTCTCTTTCTCTTGTTTTCTTCAATTTTTTTCATATGGCCTGTGGGATCTAGTTCCCTGACCAGAGATGGAACCTGGGCCCCCCGACTTGGGAGCACGGAGTCTTAGCCACTGGACCACCAGGGAAGCCTCTGTGTGACCTTTTTGAATTGTGTGTTGGGAGATCTTGTAATCTGCTTTTGCCTCTCGTCTTTCTGCGTCTCTGCGTCTCCTCACCTCTATCTCTGACTCTTGTCTCTCTGTGTCTCTGTCCTCTCCTTCTCTTCCTGTCTCCGAGTCCTCTCTTTTTCTGTCTCTTCCTCAGTCACCGCATCCCACCCCTACCCCAAGCTTCCAGCCTCTCTCCACCTGCAAACTGAAAACCCAAGTGGAATTTCCAATTGTTTTTTCCGACTGGTGGTTGTGAGTCTCCGTGTGCCGGGCCGTCTCCCTTCCCTCTGCTGCCTGGCCCTGCCTTACGGCTGGGGCTGGGGCCTCTCTCGCTCCCTCCCTCTCACCGCCTGCTCCAGCCATCAGTGGTTTTGAAGTGCCTTCACAAGAGCGCTCAAGAGAAAATCCATTTCTGGGCTGTCTGGTTCTGATCGCGCGGGGAACGGGCTCCTTTTGGCCTCTGGTCTCATTGCCTCCCTCTCAGGGTCTCTGGAGCTTTCTTTTCTGAAAGGTGATGCTTGTGTCTCATGTCTCCTTTCTTCCTGATCAGGCTGTCACCAGGCAGTCACTCCTCCGCAGTCCTCCTGGGTAGAAGAGGGCACCTTGGGCAGAGGGAGGTGTTGGGAGATAGGCAGGGCTGGGGGGACCCCCGGGGTCTGGAGCTGGTACAGATGCTCTGGGCTCACACCGCCGTGTGCCTCAAAGCAGCCTGCCTTCCTTGTCCAGGCCTGTTTCCTCCTCTGTGAACTGGACTTAGAGAAATATTGTGCAGCTCTTCTCCTGGGGCTGAGGATGATGGGGGCACAGAGCTCCTGGCTCCGGGGTCCTGAGGTCTGGAGGGAGCGTGGGTTCTGGAGCCAGGCTGTGCAGGTTTAGTTTCTGGTTTTTTCACTCACTAGCTGTGTGACCTTGGGCGAGTCACATAACCTCGCTGTGCCTTGGTTTCCTCATCTGTGTGTTCATTCTTAGAACGGTCCCTGCCTTGTGGGGTAGCTGTGAAGACTGAGTGCAAAGTATCAGTACTTGGAATAGCACGTCGGGCTCAGAGGAAGTGCTCTATGTTTGAAAATGAAGGGCGGCCATGTGGGCCGGCAGTGTGCCCGTGGCACCTGTGTCTACGTCTGTGAGTGTGATCTGCGTGTTGATGTGGCTGCTGGGCCTCCATGCTCCTGTGGTCGGCACCCGGGAGAGTGAGGCTCCAGAGCCGGGGCTCAGAGGGT
The DNA here is from genome assembly GCA_022376925.1 of Tragulus kanchil. Taxonomy (NCBI): domain Eukaryota; kingdom Metazoa; phylum Chordata; class Mammalia; order Artiodactyla; family Tragulidae; genus Tragulus; species Tragulus kanchil. The sequence goes on along the minus strand of JAIOJX010000004.1, from coordinate 178,682,881 downwards.
CTGTTCAGGTGCTGCCTTTGTCACCTACCAGCTGCGTGGCCTCTCTCAGCTTCCTGGGGGCTCCCGCGGGGGCCTCTCGGAAGGGGCAGGTGTGATGAGAGGTTGCGTGGACTGTCCTCAGCACCCCGGCCTCACACCTCACCAACTGCTCACTCAACAAGCATCTGCTGGGCGCTCATGAGGAGCAGGCCAAGTGCAGGGAGGTGGCCGAGGTGGGGGAGGGGGATGGGGCGCCTCTGGGCCTGGTGCTGTGTGAGCCTCTTCTCCAGCGCTCTGTGACCTCAGGGTTTGGGGGTTTGGGGCTCATAGAAAGGCCCAGGGACAGCAGCTTGTTGCCAGGTGGGGAGCTGAGAGGGCCCCCCCACCGGCAGAGGCAGAGTGGCTTCTTCAACTCTTTGAAAAGATACACTTGCCGGTCTGACTGATTTTAAGACCTAGATGTACCCCATTTTGTCTGTTTAACATTTTAAATAATTTTAAAGATACACCTTAAAGGAAATTTAATCATTTTAAACTATTTATTAGGTTCTTTCTCAGTTTCTATTGTTACCAATAACTAGAAGTGGAGAGTTTTATAATAAAAAAAAGTCTTACACCAAAACAAACAAACAAAAAGAACTTATTAAAGACTCGGGAAAAAGCTGCTAGAAACTCTCCACAGAGCTCTGGGGTCAGACAGTGACTCTGGATTGGGGGGTCAAAAGTGGGATTTTTTTTTTTTATGTGAACCATTTAAAAAATCTTTATTGAATTTGTTGCAACATTGGTTCTATTTTATGGTTTTGTTGTGAGGCGCGCTCAGTGAAGCACCCAGCTCCGCTCGTGGTAGATGGAAATGAGGTTTATTTAGGCTGGCGCCAGTGACCACCCGCAAGAAACTAGGTTTCTTGTGAGGGTCCCTGGAGGTAAAGGGCGGTTTTTAGAGGCTGGTCCAATCAATGGCGCAAGACCCTCCCCTTTGATTGAGATTGGCCACATATGCTCATTCCCTCTTACAATCAACAGAATAGTCCAGGGGCTTCTTCGTTAATCGCAGTCAGTTACAATTAACAGACAACAATCAATGCTAAGAGATAAATCTCTAACCTGTAACCATCAGTAAACCATTTTGCACTCCCTTTTACAGTTTGGTTTTTCACCTGGAGGCATGTAGGATCTTTGCTTCCCCACCAGAGATCGAAAACCCACACCCCCTGCACTGGAGGGTGAAGTCCTAACCACTTAACTGCCAAGGAAGTGCTCAAAGTGGGATGTTTTTAAGGACTCCACCCTGAGCAGCCGAAGACGCTCACTTGCTGCGCGTCCTTGTCATGTCCCTTGGGCCTCCGTTCCCTCTGGGGTGAGATGGGAGGCGTCCGGAGCCCTGCCAGGCCCCAGGGTCACTGAGGTGTTGTGAGGCCTTGGGGAGAGGAAGAGTGAGCGTGGAAGAGCTGGGGGAGGGCTTGCGGGGCCCTCAGCAGACCAGCACCCCTTCCTCTGGCTCTGAGACCTCACCAACGGGACAAGGTCAGAGAGGGGGTCCTTAGGCAGTGCAGACTCCGGGGACCCGACCTCACTGTGAGATTTTGAATAAGTTCCTTCTCTGCTCCGGACTTCAGGCTCCTCCTCTGGGTAGTGGGGACAGAATCTGGCGGTAGATAAAGCATCAGGATAGGGCTCTGGGGGGCATTGAGGGTGGGGGGCGGGAGAGGGGGTTTAGGCTGCAAGTGGCTGGGAAGGGTTCCTCCCCTTCCAGACTCAGCTTTTTAATTATAATTACGTCTCCATTAAAATGCAAATTTCCGCAAGCATCCGGAGTGGAGGACCTGTTGTCATGGCAACTGGAGTCTGAGGGCGGGGAGAGGGGAGCTGGTCTCTATTTCCTGAACTTTTCTCTGTCCTGGGAACCCCCCTTTTCCTCTCTCAGGCATCACTTGGGAGTCTCCTGCCCCAAGGCTGGGTCTTCAGGGGAAGGGAGCTGGATAACCTTGCTGAAGTCATTTGTCTCCTCAGTTTCTCCATCTGTGAACTGGGATAACACTGGAGGCCTCTGGTGCAGGATCATCCTGGGGATTCAGGGATTTAATGCCTCAGACCTCAGGGTAGATGGATCTGCTCTCCAGATAGAATTCGCGTACTCGATGAAGCCGTGGCCTGGCCCCCTCCCCATGGTGATCCGAGGAGTCTCTTGCCCTGGAATTCTAGCGTCTGCTCCATCCCTGACCCGGGACCCAAAATACAGCCTGAGAGTGACCTTCAAGTCCTGGGCATGCGCAGGTCTTCAGCTGGAGCTGCTCTTACACTAATACTGTGGCCATTTGACTTGATGTTCTTTTCTTGCAAGGGAGATACGGATGCCTAAAGAATGAAGGGTTCTTTCTGCCCCCATCGGATCTGAAAACAGGGAGGATAAAGAGAGCCGAAGAGCTGGCGGGAGCGGCTTCGGGGGCGGGGCCCTCAGGCCCCAGGGTCACTGAGGTGTTGTGAGGCCTTGGGGAGAGGAAGAGTGAGCGTGGAAGAGCTGGGGAGGGCTTGCGGGGCCCTCAGCAGACCAGCACCCCTTCCTCTGGCTCTGAGACCTCACCAACAGGACAAGGTCAGAGAGGGGTCCTTAGGCAGTGCAGACCCCGGGGGACCCGACCTCACTGTGAGATTTTGAATAAGTTCCTTCTCTGCTCCGTACTTCAGGCTCCTCCTCTGGGTAGTGGGGACAGAATCTGGCGGTAGATAAAGCATCAGGATAGGGCTCTGGGGGGCATTGAGGGTGGGGGGCGGGAGAGGGGGTTTAGGCTGCAAGTGGCTGGGAAGGGTTCCTCCCCTTCCAGACTCAGCTTTTTAATTATAATTACGTCTCCATTAAAATGCAAATTTCCGCAAGCATCCGGAGTGGAGGACCTGTTGTCATGGCAACTGGAGTCTGAGGGCGGGGAGAGGGGAGCTGGTCTCTATTTCCTGAACTTTTCTCTGTCCTGGGAACCCCCCTTTTCCTCTCTCAGGCATCACTTGGGAGTCTCCTGCCCCAAGGCTGGGTCTTCAGGGGAAGGGAGCTGGATAACCTTGCTGAAGTCATTTGTCTCCTCAGTTTCTCCATCTGTGAACTGGGATAACACTGGAGGCCTCTGGTGCAGGATCATCCTGGGGATTCAGGGATTTAATGCCTCAGACCTCAGGGTAGATGGATCTGCTCTCCAGATAGAATTCCGCGTACTCGATGAAGCCGTGGCCTGGCCCCCTCCCCATGGTGATCCGAGGAGTCTCTTGCCCTGGAATTCTAGCGTCTGCTCCATCCCTGACCCGGGACCCAAAATACAGCCTGAGAGTGACCTTCAAGTCCTGGGCATGCGCAGGTCTTCAGCTGGAGCTGCTCTTACACTAATACTGTGGCCATTTGACTTGATGTTCTTTTCTTGCAAGGGAGATACGGATGCCTAAAGAATGAAGGGTTCTTTCTGCCCCCATCGGATCTGAAAACAGGGAGGATAAAGAGAAGGAACTTTGGAAAGGGAAAAAAAGAGCTGGTGAAAGAAGCAGAAAGGTTATGATTACATAGAAGAAGCAGCTGTATCCCTTTTCACCTCTGTTGCTAGGAAGCTCAGTTTGGATAGCATTATTACTGTGGTACAGTAATAAATGTAACTGATTGTATTCTTATGTTACTACATTATTCAACTGTAATAAGTGCCCATTTCAACTTTCTAATCTATCTAGCTCACTCTTGTTCCCTAAGTGGCTTCTAATCTTTGATTTCACTTCCTAAGAAATCCTCTTTAGAAATAGCTGAGAGTGTAAATGGTTTTGATAAATGAACCATGACGACAGAGAGAAAAGGAAAGCGTCTGGGCTGTTCTGTGCAGACCTTTCAGTCTCTGAGCTTGTGGGTGATTGTGGCCTCATCCTAAGTGCTGGGAGGGGAAGACGGGGATGGGGGAACAGTGTCCGATGAGGGCTATGCTGGTAGGTCTCATCCCAGAAGAACAAGGGTGGGGCTCAAGGGTCTGGTCCTGATATTGAACAAGGTGGGAGCCCAGTTCTCAGAAGAGGCCAGAGACTGTATATCACCTCCCTTCCCAACCATGACGGATCAGGGCTGGCGTTTACACCGGCTTGCTGACCTCTATCGCTGCTTCCTTTGTGATTAGCGGCCCTCTGAAGGCTCAGGCTTCAAGCATGGAGAGGACCAAGAAGCCTGGAGCCGGGCTTGAGGCCTAGGGGGGCACTGAGACTTTGGCCAGGCCTCTGGGGCTTCCTCAGCCACAGAACAGGAAGCCCCAGGGGCCTGAGATGGCTTAAGAGAGAGGCTTACAGAAGGGCCAGGGTCAGAGCCTGGGCCTCTCATCCCACCCCTGGGCGTCTGTGCTGGCAGCCCAGGAAAGGCTCCAGCCACCTGTGGAAAGGGAAGGTGTGAAATGACTGACTCTTTTCAGCGCCCCCAGATAGAGCCGAGGCACAGGGACGGGGCTGGGCAGGTGGTGGGGCGTCCCTGGGCCCCAGAGCCCTGAACTGGGTGGACGCCGAGAGGCTGCCTCCCAGTCAGGACCCTGGGGCCAGGATCAGCATGCGGCCAGAAGGGAATCCCAGGATCTCCCAGGAGGGAGCGGAGTTCGAGATTTGAACCAATAACTCCTCCAAAGAGGCTGGGTACCAGAGAATGAATACTTTCCAAATGTGGTGCTAGAGAAGACTCTTGTCTTCTAGAGAGTTCCTTGGAAAGCGAGGAGACCAAACCAGTCCATCCTAAAGGAAATCAACCCTGAATAGTCATTGGAAGGACTGATGCTGAAGTTGAAGCTCCAATACTTTGGCCACCTGATGTAGAGAGCCTACTCGTTAGGAGACACCTTAATGCCGGGAAAGACGGAGGGCAGGAGGAGGAGGGGGAGACAGAGGATGAGACGGCTGGATGGCGTCATGGACTCAGTGGACATGAGTTTGAGCAAACTCTGGGAGACGGTGAAGGACAGGGAAGCCTGCTGTGCTGCAGTCCATGGGGCTGCAAAGAGTCAGACATGACTTAGAGACTGAACAACTCCAAGAAGCCCTAAGAAGGGCCAGTTCACCCCATCTCAACCCAACAGGTCTGAGCCAGCCAGCACTCCCCAAGGGTCTTTGGCCCACCCCTGTGCTGGGCTGTGGAGGAACAGAGAAGCATTGCTCTGACCCCCGCACCGTCAAGGAGCCTGGTGGGGAAGATGCCCCCTGACCTGGTGTGATCAGCCTGGCGGGCCTGAGGAAGGCGCGAAGGGAAGGAGGGAGCATCTGTTAGAGGCCTTGTTCTTTGAGGGCAGGAGGGGCTACCTATTTGTGGATCCCTGTGCAACATTAAAGCGTGGTGCCCCTTGTTCAAAAATAATTGAGACCGTGAACCTGAGAGCAGGGCATTTCACCAAGCATGAGGCCCCTGGGGTTGGGGTGGGGAGCCCAGTGGGCACACGCAGGCTTGAGAGGGTTTTTCAGCTTTTCAGTCCCTTGAGAGGGACTTTCCTAAGGCACTCCCCGCCTCCCCACCGCAGCACAGGAACCAGAGGGCCTGGTTCAGCCCCTATGGGGACCAGGGGCCAGAGACTGACTGCCTGCGCTGCGGGTTCCTCATCTGCAAAAGAGACAGAATGGCACCGCCTTCTAGGGTTGTGAGGACTCAGGAGAGGGTAGAGCCTTGAGCTGGGGTAGGGTGGTAAAGGATCCACCCTGGGATCTTCAAATGACCATCCCCGCCCTCAACCCCGCCCATCCCGCTGTCCACGCTAAGCCCGTAGCTCCATTTCTTCCTCTTCCTTGTGATCTCTCTTCTCAACCATGATGTGAGGACCACAGGGCTTCTATATCGCCTTCCCTCCCCACCCCCCGTGTCTTTTGATGGAAGCCTTTAGCCCATTTACATTTCAATTAATTATTAAACATGATAGAAATGCTCTTACTGCCATTTTGTTGATTGTGGTTGTTTTTGTTGTTTGCTGTTCCTTCCTTCTTGCTCTCTTGCCGCCTGTTTCCCGGCAGGACGGCCTTCAGCCCTGAGTCAGCCCCTGGTGCCTCCATGGTCTGCCAGCGTCTGTGCCTGAGCGCCTGACTCTGGAATCCCCGGAAGGAAGGCAAAGCTCGGCCCAAGGACAGCGTGACTTGTTGCCTCGGTCTAGGAGGGAGTCCTGAGTGACCGATTGCCCCTAGTGGGGTTTTTGACTTGGTGGACGCTGGCAGGAAATGTCCCCTGATGGTCCTGGCAGCTCCACTCAGCTCCTTTCCTGAGAAATGGGTCGGAGGGGGCTGGGGAGTCCCGCAACCCGTGGCTGAGTCATCTCAGGCTGCATGGCTTCCCTGTGAACTCAGGCCTTTCTTTATTATTTTATTTATTTATTAAAAAAACCACATTTATTTATTTATTTATTTGGGCGGGGGTGAGGAGGGAGGGGGGTGGGCGGGCCACTTCTGCTGGTCTTTCATTTGTCTAGTTTCATCCATCTTTGTTCTTTGGCCCGTGTGGGCCTCCCATTGCGGTGACATCTGTTGCTGCAGAGCGCTGGCTCTGGGCGCATGCGCTCCAGAGCTCCAGCTCGGTAATTGGACACATTGGTCCAGCCGCTCCGGGGCACGTGGGATCTTCCCAGGCCAGGGATCGAACCTGCGCCCCTTGCACTGCAAGGCGGTGTCCTTACCCACTGGACCACCAGGGAAGCCCCAGGCCTTTCTTTAGGGGCCAGACACATCTCTGAGGTCTCCTGGCACGTCCTTCGCTCTTGCATGGATCACAGACCTCTCGACCTCAGCCTGACCCGAAGAGAGCTTGCTTCCCCACCCTAAACCTGCTTCTCCTCTCCTGTCTCACCCCACCCAGAAGCTGGGGTGCCCGTCTCCCCTTGTCCTTTTCCATCCTGTCCATTCAAGTTTCTAAATCACCTCAGATTCTCTTGCGCCTCTACCCTCAAAACCTCGCCCCCAGGATCCTCAGGCCCCCGGAGGACTTCTCATCTGCCCCCAGGCTTGTCCGCCTTCAGATTGTCCCTCGGGGCAGGTGCTGCTGGGAGGCCTGCCTGGGGAGTGGGCAGCTTCGGCCCGTCCAGCCGTGGCCTTCAGGGCTGCTGTTACCTCAGCTGCTGGCCCCAGAGCTGGCAACACACCCTCTCCTCCCATACAGACCTCTTGCGCCTGGGGACCCCTGGCTTTGGCTTCTTTACAGACCGGCTCACAAGGTCCCTGGTCCTGGAGATGGGGCGCTAGGCTGTGTCCCCACCCCAGGTCTGGTCCCGGAATCGTCCCCTCTCCACGTCTGCCCTCCAGTCTTCTCTGACAGAGGGGCTCCTCCTGTATCCTCCCAGGCTCAGTCGCTGGCTCCCCACGTCTGTCATGCTCCCGGGTGGAGGGAGCAGAGCATGGTGGTTAAGGGCACGGCTCTGGATTCAGCCGCCTGGTTCCCATCTTAGCTCTACTGCCGTCGATTGGCTGTGTGACGTTAGGCAAGTTACTTGGACTCTCTGGGCTTTAGTTTCTTCGTAAACTGTGCTTAACGGTAATGTCAACCCTGTAGGCTGTTGTGAGGATTAAATGCTTTCTAAGTGCCTTTGGAACATAGCTGTTGTGCTTTTGGTGTCTATCCATTTACAGAGTGTTTTCCTAGTTGACATCTGGTCCGCACACTTGGCTCTGTGACACAATTGTCAGACCTGTTGGACAAATGAGGAAAAGGAGGTTCCTGCCAACTCAAGGTGGTGGAGAGTCTGGGTCTGCAAGGTCAGACTTGTGTGTGAGTTTAAGTCAGGTCATTTCCTGTGTGTCTTTGGGAGATGTCCCGTCCCTTCTGAACCTATTTCTTGTTCTTTAGAGTCAGGAGTATAAGCCTTGCTTTGTAAGAACCCACTACTTTCCATGTATGTAAACTTCAGCCAGGTTACTTCCCTGTAGGTGCCTCAGTTTCCTCATCTGTAAAATGGGGGTGATCATCCTAGCCCCTGCCTCACAGGGCTGATGTGAAGGTTAAAGGAGGTAATACATGAACGTGCTTAGAACAGTGCCTAACGTGCATTAGAGACTGTGTATGTTTTCCATTATTACTATAGGTGGGTGACGTTCACACATGGGCACAAGATTTCCCAAACACTTCCAAGAGGTTGATCCCTGGAGTGTCAACACCCTTGGATGAGACCTCCCCTGGGACTCCTTGTCAGAGGTGTGGGGTGGGTGTTGGAGGCCCCTGTGAAGGTAGAACATGTGGGCAGGGGCTTCCGGTCAGAAAGAACACTTCTGAGTCCTGGTTGTGCCTCTTCGTGTGCCTTGTGGTCTTGGGGACGTCGTCTCCTCTGCCCAGAGCTCTGGTTCCTCTTTTGGAAAACACAGATGGCCATGAGCACACGCTCCGTCGCTCAGTCACGTCCAGCTCTTTGTGACCCCCTGGCCTGTAGCCCACCGGGCTCCCCTGTCTATGGGACTCTCCAGGCAAGAACACTGGAGGGGGTTGCCATGTTCTCCTACAGGGGATCTTCCCGACTCAGGGATGGAACCGGAGCCTCCCGTGTCTCCTGGATTGGTAGGCAGATACTTTACCGCCGAGCCACCTTGGAAGTCCTAGAGATGGTCATATTAGGAGGTAAAAGTTAAATTGGATAAAAGGCAGGCCGTCCACAGCCAACTCCCTGCTGTGTGTGTGAGCTCCGTGTCTTTTATTTTTTATTTCTTTAAAATAGTCAGCTTATTTATTTTTTGATGAAAGCAGCTTTACAGAGTGTTTTCCTAGTTGACATCTGGTCCGCACACTTGGCTCTGTGACACAATTGTCAGACCTGTTGGACAAATGAGGAAAAGGAGGTTCCTGCCAACTCAAGGTGGTGGAGAGTCTGGGTCTGCAAGGTCAGACTTGTGTGTGAGTTTAAGTCAGGTCATTTCCTGTGTGTCTTTGGGAGATGTCCCGTCCCTTCTGAACCTATTTCTTGTTCTTTAGAGTCAGGAGTATAAGCCTTGCTTTGTAAGAACCCACTACTTTCCATGTATGTAAACTTCAGCCAGGTTATTTCCCCTGTAGGTGCCTCAGTTTCCTCATCTGTAAAATGGGGGTGATCATCCTAGCCCCTGCCTCACAGGGCTGATGTGAAGGTTAAAGGAGGTAATACATGAACGTGCTTAGAACAGTGCCTAACGTGCATTAGAGACTGTGTATGTTTTCCATTATTACTATAGGTGGGTGACGTTCACACATGGGCACAAGATTTCCCAAACACTTCCAAGAGGTTGATCCCTGGAGTGTCAACACCCTTGGATGAGACCTCCCCTGGGACTCCTTGTCAGAGGTGTGGGGTGGGTGTTGGAGGCCCCTGTGAAGGTAGAACATGTGGGCAGGGGCTTCCGGTCAGAAAGAACACTTCTGAGTCCTGGTTGTGCCTCTTCGTGTGCCTTGTGGTCTTGGGGACGTCGTCTCCTCTGCCCAGAGCTCTGGTTCCTCTTTTGGAAAACACAGATGGCCATGAGCACACGCTCCGTCGCTCAGTCACGTCCAGCTCTTTGTGACCCCCTGGCCTGTAGCCCACCGGGCTCCCCTGTCTATGGGACTCTCCAGGCAAGAACACTGGAGGGGGTTGCCATGTTCTCCTACAGGGGATCTTCCCGACTCAGGGATGGAACCGGAGCCTCCCGTGTCTCCTGGATTGGTAGGCAGATACTTTACCGCCGAGCCACCTTGGAAGTCCTAGAGATGGTCATATTAGGAGGTAAAAGTTAAATTGGATAAAAGGCAGGCCGTCCACAGCCAACTCCCTGCTGTGTGTGTGAGCTCCGTGTCTTTTATTTTTTATTTCTTTAAAATAGTCAGCTTATTTATTTTTTGATGAAAGCAGCTTTGAATTTTTTGTTTATGTGTTTATTTGGCTGCATGTCTTTGCGCAGGATGTTTTCTAGTTGCAGTGAGCAGGGGCCACTTCCTAGCTGTGGTGTGCAGGCTTCTCATCGCGATGGTTTCTCTTGTTTCGGAGCATGGGCTCTAGAGCACATAGACTTCAGTAGTTGTGGCTCCCAGGCTCTAGAATACAAGCTCATTCTTTACCGCTGAGCTGCTAGGGAAGCCCTGAGCTCACTCTTTCCTGCTTTATGGCTCAAGCGCTTTGCTGTGCGAGGGCTCTCTTTAGTTGTGGCAGAAGAGGCTACTCTCTAGTTGTGGTACACAGGCTTCGTTGTCCCATGGCGTGTTTAATCTTCCTGGACCATGGATTAAATCCATGTTCCCTGTCTTAGCAGGCAGATTCTTAACCCCTAGACCACCAAGGACGTCTACTGTGTTATTTAAAATATGGGCCGGGGGTTTCCCAGTACCCCTTGTTCCTCCACTAGGTGCTGCCCTGCCTCTGCTAGCACCTGCTTGCCCCAAAGCCCAAGCGTGATGGAGAAATTCCCTGCGGGGAAAGTCGGGGCACAGCAGTCCCTGAGGAAAAGGGGACCACGGCCTCTCTTTCTCTCCTCCCTGAAACAGGAAAAGAAATCCTCCCTCTCTCTTGGGAACTATTGAGCATTTCCTCAGACTTCAACTCAAAGCTCCTGAGAGACCTGAATGAATTAAAGATGTAATTAAATTAGGAACCCTTCATTATTCGAAGGCTGGGATTCTCTGGCAGGTGAGGTGATGGAGGAGAGGAGGCAGGGCCGTCTTTCTGCAGAGGCTGTTGGATTCTCTCCTGAGGGATGCCTGTGACCCAGCTGGGGCCCCGGGGCCTGGAGGAGACAGCCAGTTCCCTTCCCACCCGTTCCCACTCAGAAGGACCTCCCCACAGCCTTGGGCAGCTTCGGGAGGCCCACCATCTGCCAGAACAGCCTTGTATCAAGGCTTTTCCTTTCTCAGCCACAGTTTTCTCATCTGCAAAATGAGACAAAGCAGGGAAGGAGGATGCTATTAAACTGCTTTTAAGGTCGCTTTAGGAAGTACATTTCCATCTAAGAGTTTGGAAACCTCTTCCTTTCGATGCCTGCGACTCTCCTAGAGAAGTCAGTTTGCTCCCCTCTTCCCCCGTCCTAGGATATTTAGTTAAACATTTCTTTGGCTCAGCTCACCTATCTAAAAGGAAGGGAAACCCCGTAAATGGATATGACAGATTCTATGCTGGCTGCTGGAGATACTGATTGCCCTGCCGTGTCCAGTGGAGGAGACAGAGAAACTGAGCCCAGAGGGAGAAAAGGGGGAAGGAGGGCACTCCAGGAGGGGTTGCGGGGTGGGTACCGCCTGTGTAAAGGCCTTGGAGGCAGGAGACAGCACCGGGATGGGCTGAGTGTTCCTGCAGCCCTGGGGGCAGGTATGTGCCAGGGAAACAAGGCTCCCGAGCCTGGTGTGTGATGGCGAAGGGGAGGGTTAGCACTCTCCTATGCTCCCAGAGGACAACAAACATTTTCGAAACTCTCAGAAATGTGATGGAGCTGTCAGGAGTACATGAAACAGCCACGTACCCTGGGAAACGGAAGTGCGGCTCTGTTCCATGACAGTGCGAAAACTCAAAACCTTTTCATCAAGATGGGTAAGAAAAGCACAGGAACAGGAGACGTGTTTGGGTTCAAATCTGCTGAGGACGTTGCTCTCCGCCCGCCCAGCTTCTGCCCTCCGGCCTGGTTTCGCTTGTGCGTGTCAACACTCGCCCAGCTCGGCAGACGTCTCTCTCCGCTCTGGTTCCTCGACTTGTCAGCCATCTTCACTGTGGGCTGCTTGGTTCCTGTGGTTCTTTGAAGACAATGTCAAAGGAGGAGTTGCTTTCTCTCCTTGAGCATCTTTGGCTGGAGACATCTCTCTTACAGTCTCTGTCCTTTGTCTCCATCTCCCCTTCCTTCTTGCCACTGTCTCTTCCCCAACCCTGCTGCACTGCTAGGAGAGGTTTGGGTGGGCAGCTTGAGGCCCACCATCTGCCAGAACAGCCTTGTATCAAGGCTTTTCCTTTCTCAGCCACAGTTTTCTCATCTGCAAAATGAGACAAAGCAGGGAAGGAGGATGCTATTAAACTGCTTTTAAGGTCGCTTTAGGAAGTACATTTCCATCTAAGAGTTTGGAAACCTCTTCCTTTCGATGCCTGCGACTCTCCTAGAGAAGTCAGTTTGCTCCCCTCTTCCCCCGTCCTAGGATATTTAGTTAAACATTTCTTTGGCTCAGCTCACCTATCTAAAAGGAAGGGAAACCCCGTAAATGGATATGACAGATTCTATGCTGGCTGCTGGAGATACTGATTGCCCTGCCGTGTCCAGTGGAGGAGACAGAGAAACTGAGCCCAGAGGGAGAAAAGGGGGAAGGAGGGCACTCCAGGAGGGGTTGCGGGGTGGGTACCGCCTGTGTAAAGGCCTTGGAGGCAGGAGACAGCACCGGGATGGGCTGAGTGTTCCTGCAGCCCTGGGGGCAGGTATGTGCCAGGGAAACAAGGCTCCCGAGCCTGGTGTGTGATGGCGAAGGGGAGGGTTAGCACTCTCCTATGCTCCCAGAGGACAACAAACATTTTCGAAACTCTCAGAAATGTGATGGAGCTGTCAGGAGTACATGAAACAGCCACGTACCCTGGGAAACGGAAGTGCGGCTCTGTTCCATGACAGTGCGAAAACTCAAAACCTTTTCATCAAGATGGGTAAGAAAAGCACAGGAACAGGAGACGTGTTTGGGTTCAAATCTGCTGAGGACGTTGCTCTCCGCCCGCCCAGCTTCTGCCCTCCGGCCTGGTTTCGCTTGTGCGTGTCAACACTCGCCCAGCTCGGCAGACGTCTCTCTCCGCTCTGGTTCCTCGACTTGTCAGCCATCTTCACTGTGGGCTGCTTGGTTCCTGTGGTTCTTTGAAGACAATGTCAAAGGAGGAGTTGCTTTCTCTCCTTGAGCATCTTTGGCTGGAGACATCTCTCTTACAGTCTCTGTCCTTTGTCTCCATCTCGCCCTTCCTTCTTGCCACTGTCTCTTCCCCCAACCCTGCTGCACTGCTAGGAGAGGTTTGGGTGGGAATGAACGCTGTCCAGGCCGCGGAGAGATTCAGCACCACGGACAGCGACACAACTGCACGCATAGGATGGAGCTGGTTGCGTGGCCTTGCATGTCAACTCAGGAACTCTGGGTGCAGAAAGCTGGTTTGGGAGCTGAGGATGTCAGAGAAGCTCCCTGTGGGTCCAGAGACGATTTAACCAGAGGAATTATTTTTCTGTTTTGTTTTCAAGACCCTCAATCACCATCCCCCGCCCCCAGTCCCAATTCTTCCGTGTTCTACAGGACTTGGCTCATGCTCTCTCCCTCTTAACTCCACTCTCCCTTCTCCAGGGCCCAAGTCTGCCTGTCCACGGGCACTCCGCCCCACCACCTCAGGCCCTCACCCCCGTCTCATGTGGGAGTGTCTGGCCCGGCTGTCTCGGGAGGCTCCGGTGGGGCTCAGTTACTTGCAGGCTCTGTGACCTTGGGCAAGTGTCAGCCCCTCCCGCCTGACCTCCTGGCATCAGAAGGGGGGCAGTTGGGACTATGGTATTTCTCAGCTTGGAACCTAATCTCATGGTCAGCTCCTGCCAATCAACACACTGGGAGAGCTGTAGACAGGGCAGGCTGTGTACTGTGCCACAGGAGGGCACAGGCAGGGCCATGGGAGCTTGGGGGAGGGAGCGGCAGGGGCTCTGAGAGTGTGTGTGTGTGTGTGTGTGTGTGTGCTGGGGAGGGGAGGCGAGGGCGGGAGGAAGAACGCAGAGGAGCTGCTGGACCAGAACAGAAGAACCCCTTAGCCTGTATATTTAGCTCATCGAGGTATATAAACAGAAACCTGGAGCCAGCCCAACGCTCCCCCCGAGTGTGAGTCATCTGTGCTACTGCAGCTAAACTTAGGCTCCAATCACAGGCTCCCTCTCCCTCGCTTTCCCTTCTTCACTCTCCGTCCCTTTACTGCCTCCTCTCCTTATCTTTTCCTCCCCATCTCTCCCCGCTCCTCGTCTATCTTTCTCCCCGATCACTTCCCTTTTGGAGGCTCTGAGCTTGCTCCCTCCCTGAACTGCTATTCCTCACGCTTCTCTCCCTTGATTTTTCCACCTTCCTCCTCTTTCTCATTCCGCTCCCTCTGCCTCTCTAACACTTAACTCTGTCTTTCTGCCTTCGTGAGTGTGTTTGAGAAAGGGTATTTTTTGCTCTTGTGTTTGTGTGAACCTAATAACAGCAACGCTCAAGTGGCTGTGTGTACTTGAGAGGGAGTGTGAATGTATCTGTGTGAATGTGTGTCTTGCTGTGAGGATGTATTTAATAAAAATTCTGTCTGGCTGTGTATGGGAGGCAGTCTGTGGTGTTTGTGGGTAAGCGTGTGTGCACACAGGAGTGAGGGGACTGTGTGTTTCTTCTTCTTCTTTGAGGGGTACAGTGCTATGCCCCAGAAATGAAAGCAGTGGAGAGTCCCCTCCTCAGTTTTTCACAAAGGCCTGGGGTGCAGGGGGATAGTCAGACCCCTAAAGACTAGCAGCAGGGTGACTGCAGGCTCCAGACTATCTAGACAGTGGACCCAGGGTGGGACTTTTTAGCTCTGTCACTTTCTGCTGTGTGCCCTGAGCCAGTCTATGGGCACACTAATCTCATGGTCAGCTCCTGCCAATCAACACACTGGGAGAGCTGTAGACAGGGCAGGCTGTGTACTGTGCCACAGGAGGGCACAGGCAGGGCCATGGGAGCTTGGGGGAGGGAGCGGCAGGGGCTCTGAGAGTGTGTGTGTGTGTGTGTGTGTGTGCTGGGGAGGGGAGGCGAGGGCGGGAGGAAGAACGCAGAGGAGCTGCTGGACCAGAACAGAAGAACCCCTTAGCCTGTATATTTAGCTCATCGAGGTATATAAACAGAAACCTGGAGCCAGCCCAACGCTCCCCCCGAGTGTGAGTCATCTGTGCTACTGCAGCTAAACTTAGGCTCCAATCACAGGCTCCCTCTCCCTCGCTTTCCCTTCTTCACTCTCCGTCCCTTTACTGCCTCCTCTCCTTATCTTTTCCTCCCCATCTCTCCCCGCTCCTCGTCTATCTTTCTCCCCGATCACTTCCCTTTTGGAGGCTCTGAGCTTGCTCCCTCCCTGAACTGCTATTCCTCACGCTTCTCTCCCTTGATTTTTCCACCTTCCTCCTCTTTCTCATTCCGCTCCCTCTGCCTCTCTAACACTTAACTCTGTCTTTCTGCCTTCGTGAGTGTGTTTGAGAAAGGGTATTTTTTGCTCTTGTGTTTGTGTGAACCTAATAACAGCAACGCTCAAGTGGCTGTGTGTACTTGAGAGGGAGTGTGAATGTATCTGTGTGAATGTGTGTCTTGCTGTGAGGATGTATTTAATAAAAATTCTGTCTGGCTGTGTATGGGAGGCAGTCTGTGGTGTTTGTGGGTAAGCGTGTGTGCACACAGGAGTGAGGGGACTGTGTGTTTCTTCTTCTTCTTTGAGGGGTACAGTGCTATGCCCCAGAAATGAAAGCAGTGGAGAGTCCCCTCCTCAGTTTTTCACAAAGGCCTGGGGTGCAGGGGGATAGTCAGACCCCTAAAGACTAGCAGCAGGGTGACTGCAGGCTCCAGACTATCTAGACAGTGGACCCAGGGTGGGACTTTTTAGCTCTGTCACTTTCTGCTGTGTGCCCTGAGCCAGTCTATGGGCCTCTCTGGTCCTTGCTTCTTGTGGGGAGCAGGGGAATTCATGGGTGTAGAGTGGGTGAGGACACGCTGGTCCCCAGAACACCTGAGGCCTCTTCAATCAGGTGTGTGTTTTTTGGCTTCAGTGGGTTGGCTCACGCTGCTTCCTCAACTGTGTGTTTATAATTTGACTTGAAACGGAATCGGAGGCTGGATCCTCCCCCGGAAACATCCCCCCATCTTAATCCACAGTGGCTGCTCTCACCTTCGAGGTGCATCTTGAAAGCCACTCCTTGCAGGAAGCCTCCCAGATCTCCGCCAAGGACGTGCTTCTGTGCTCCCCATCACCCATGACCCCTCTAGCCCCCCACCATGGTTTGTGTCCCTGCCCTTGATGGAGGGATTCCTGGAAGGGTTTTTACAAAAGAGAATGTGTGCGCCCCGGGGGGTGGAAGAGAGTGGAAGATGAGAGATGGATGGGAGGGGCTGAGACAAAGTGGGGCAGCGTGAGCCCCGGGCTCTGCTCCCCCAGAGGGAGAGGGAAGAGTCTGGGCCTGCAGCAGGGTAGGTGGGCCCAGATGTCAGGGGCCATTTGCATCAGGGATCAAGGAACCTGCTGAGAAAGCATGCACCCTCTGGCCCTAGAGCGTGTGGTGCCGGATGAGCAGTACCCCTCCCAGTCTGGTCACCATGCAGCCAGGGTGACCTTTTCTTTCTTTCAAGTTTATTTGTCTTCCTTCGTTTCAGAGACTGGGGTCTCCGTGGCATCACAAGGGATCTTCCGTGAGGCGTTTGGACTCTCTAGTTGTGCGGTGAGTGGACTTAATCGCTTCACAGCAGGCGGGATCTTAGTTCATACCTGTGTCCCCGGCATTGCAAGGTGGATTCCTAACCACCGGACCACCAGGGAAGTCCTCAGGGTGATCTTCTAGGGTCTGAGTCAGATCATGATCTCACTTAAAATGATCCTCTGTCCTCACTGTCCCATCTTGCTTCCCAACTTTGTTTTTCACTGCCTGGAAAATTCCATGGACAGAGGAACCTGGCCGGCTACAGTCCGTGGGGTCACACAGAATCGGGCACGACGGACCAACCGAGCATGACACACGATGCGCAGGCTGATCACATCTGATGTCCTGTATATTCCGCATTTTTAAATCTTACTTATTTTCTGACTTACTCCCTACAATATAAGCTCCACAAGAGAGCAAAGACTTCATTTCACTCATTGCTGTACCCTCAGGACCTGGCACATAGTCGGGGCTCAGAGAGGAGCTGCTGGACGGAGCAGACCTGCAACCCTCCTGTGTGATAATCATTCATTCATTCTTTCCCTCAGCCGTTCCTTTATGCAGCAAACCTCCGCCACCTGCTCTGCCCGTCTTTGCAGGGGTCCCTGTCCGGCAGGGGCAGGACAGAGTGCTAAGCCATCAAGATGGAACGTGAATCAAGAGTGAGGGGCCTCTGCCTCGGCTGGTGTGATGGGGAGAGGAGACTGAGCTGGGCTTGAAAATGCAAAGGCACGCTCTAGGTGGAGACATTTGATTATGGTTTTTCATCTCCTCCCTCCAACCCCCCAAGACCAAGGCCAAACAGGACCAGGCTTACTCTCCAAAACCCAGGGGAGGTGTGGGTGCACACCTGGCCCCACAGCTGGGGATCTGGGCTCCTGGGTTCTTCCCAGGACCAGGGGTGGAAGGTGGGAAGGGGGTGCGGGTCGAGGGGTGTGAGGTGGACTACAGTTTCAACAAAGATCAGAACTGTAAAAGAAAGGAGAAAATCTCAGCCGCCCTGGGTGACCAAGGAGGCGCTCCCTCGAATGCCCGTCCTGAGCCAGCTGGGGTCCCAGGGCGGCAGGGTAAGGAGGGGACCTAGGCCACCCTGGACCAGCCTCTCCAGCCCAGGGCCTCCACTCCCGTGCACAGCCTCCGGTCATCTCTCCTGAGGGTGGAATTGAAGGTAGTTTCCCAGAGGCCTGACAGCGGGGTGCCAGCCTTTGTCCATTTCTCTTTTTCCCTTGAGGGTGGAACTTGGAACGATCTCACTTAAAATGATCCTCTGTCCTCACTGTCCCATCTTGCTTCCCAACTTTGTTTTTCACTGCCTGGAAAATTCCATGGACAGAGGAACCTGGCCGGCTACAGTCCGTGGGGTCACACAGAATCGGGCACGACGGACCAACCGAGCATGACACACGATGCGCAGGCTGATCACATCTGATGTCCTGTATATTCCGCATTTTTAAATCTTACTTATTTTCTGACTTACTCCCTACAATATAAGCTCCACAAGAGAGCAAAGACTTCATTTCACTCATTGCTGTACCCTCAGGACCTGGCACATAGTCGGGGCTCAGAGAGGAGCTGCTGGACGGAGCAGACCTGCAACCCTCCTGTGTGATAATCATTCATTCATTCTTTCCCTCAGCCGTTCCTTTATGCAGCAAACCTCCGCCACCTGCTCTGCCCGTCTTTGCAGGGGTCCCTGTCCGGCAGGGGCAGGACAGAGTGCTAAGCCATCAAGATGGAACGTGAATCAAGAGTGAGGGGCCTCTGCCTCGGCTGGTGTGATGGGGAGAGGAGACTGAGCTGGGCTTGAAAATGCAAAGGCACGCTCTAGGTGGAGACATTTGATTATGGTTTTTCATCTCCTCCCTCCAACCCCCCAAGACCAAGGCCAAACAGGACCAGGCTTACTCTCCAAAACCCAGGGGAGGTGTGGGTGCACACCTGGCCCCACAGCTGGGGATCTGGGCTCCTGGGTTCTTCCCAGGACCAGGGGTGGAAGGTGGGAAGGGGGTGCGGGTCGAGGGGTGTGAGGTGGACTACAGTTTCAACAAAGATCAGAACTGTAAAAGAAAGGAGAAAATCTCAGCCGCCCTGGGTGACCAAGGAGGCGCTCCCTCGA
Source organism: Tragulus kanchil (assembly GCA_022376925.1). Taxonomy (NCBI): domain Eukaryota; kingdom Metazoa; phylum Chordata; class Mammalia; order Artiodactyla; family Tragulidae; genus Tragulus; species Tragulus kanchil. The sequence goes on along the minus strand of JAIOJX010000004.1, from coordinate 178,664,460 downwards.
ATGCCCGTCCTGAGCCAGCTGGGGTCCCAGGGCGGCAGGGTAAGGAGGGGACCTAGGCCACCCTGGACCAGCCTCTCCAGCCCAGGGCCTCCACTCCCGCGTGCACAGCCTCCGGTCATCTCTCCTTGAGGGTGGAATTGAAGGTAGTTTCCCAGAGGCCTGACAGCGGGGGTGCCAGCCTTTGTCCAGCTGAGGATAAAGGGAAACGTTGCCTGCTCTATTATTCTTTCTCTAAACAGCAGGCAGGGCAGAGAGAAAAAGGCAGGGAGGGCGTGCGTGTTGCGGGGAGACTTACACACAGAGGACGAACACAGACGGTAGGGGAGCAGCCCCCTCAGTTAGGCAGCCGGTAAAATGCTGCGAGGAGAGGGGGACGTGGCCGGGGAGGAGTGGAAGGAGAAAGATGGACAGAGTCAGAGAAAGGAGAAGACAGAGAGACGGCTGAGGAGGAAGGCAGCCAGGAAAGAGGAATAGGAAAAAGGAGAAGGAAGGCCAACAGAGACAGAGAGCCAGAGCAGAAAGCACCAACTGCTTTCCCTGGGCCCCTCCCTCCCTCTCGGCTACTGTTCTCCCTCCACTTCACTCTCGCCGTGTCTTCATGAACTCATACTCGGCTACGTCTCTCCTCTGCTCTCTCTCCCGCATTGCGCCGGCCGTGCTCCCATCCCAGTGCCCGCCTTGCAGGGAAGGGCCCTGTGGGTTCTGCTGGGGGAGAAGGGGGCACCCCCCGCCGCCACGAGGAGGGACCGGAAACCAGGGCCCTCCCTCCTTCAGCTGCCCCAGGTCCTGCCCTCTGCCGCCAACACATCCCTCGAGTCTGTTCCCATCCCTCCATCAGCAGCACGGCCGGGTCAGTCGGCCCCTGGGCTCTCGCCATGCTCTCCGCCGTGGCCTCTCACGCAGCACCCAGGTCCGGGCTTCCAGGCAGACCTGACCTTGCCACTCCGCACTCCCCGACCCCTCACCGACCTGGCATTTGAAGCCGGGGTGGTCCCACCACAAGCTCTGCTCCTTCACAGCCCCGGGCCGGGGCGCCTGCTCTTACTCCTGCCTGGGGTGACCTCGGCCACTGCCCGGGTCCCTCTGAGCCTTCACAGGTCGCTCTGCAACGTGGAACCTGCTTTGATCCTCCCCGATCAGAAAAGACGGTTTCCTCTCGTGGGCCCCACACCTTCTCCACTGTGCTTAACCCGGGGGATCTGAACCGGGCTGCCCCGCTGCTGGGCTCGGTTTCACTGGTCTCTGTTCGTCCAACACCTGGCACACGGTCCATGGCCCCTCGGTGGCACTGGGTCACCACTTGCAGTGGCTGTGCACATGCCACGTCCCCTGGTGACCTCAGTTTCCTCGTCAGTAACGTACATGTGGAAAGGACTGGTCAGAGCGCTGGCGCTCAGGAAGGTCCTGAGCACACACTGGGCACCCGCCGCATCCTGGGTCACACGTGCGGATGTCGAGAGGCACAGAGCGGGTGATGTGCTAACGCAAAGGGCCAGTCGGACGTGAGGGAGTTTCTGCTGTCTTGTCTGGGCTGGGAGGCCGGGCAGTCCTCCCTGCCGTCCTCTTCTCAGACATTCACCCTGGAGTGAGGCTGCTACGGCTCCTTGCCCCCCTGAGCCCCCCATCCCTGCCCTTTGCAGACTGCTGGCGCATCCACCCGCCCTGTCCACCTGCCTCACCCGGACTAGATTCTTCAAGTATCACCCAGGAAGTTTCTAGGGCATCAGAGGCATCTTTTGGGTGTGGATCAGGCAGAAACCTGGGGGTCCTGAGATCCTTCCCCTACCCCTCTGCCCATCTCCTGCCTCCTCCCTGGGCAGGCAGGTGGGGGATGGTCCTCTACCCTCTCTCAATCTCTCTCTCACTCACACACATACACTCACTCACTCAGGCACAGAATCCTGCATCTGCCGTTCATTAGCTGTGTGACCCTGGGCAATTTACTTAATTTTTCTGGATCCTGGATCTCCCATCTATAAAATGAGCTTCGTGACCCCTCTCACTTGGGACCACTGCCAAGTTAAGTGGGCTAACCGAGGAGAAGGGCCCCTGTCTGGGGGAGGGGGGCTGCCACGCCTCAGCGGGGTACAACGCTGGAGTCCCCCACCCCAGCTCTGCTCCTTCACAGCCCCGGGCCGGGGCGCCTGCTCTTACTCCTGCCTGGGGTGACCTCGGCCACTGCCCGGGTCCCTCTGAGCCTTCACAGGTCGCTCTGCAACGTGGAACCTGCTTTGATCCTCCCCGATCAGAAAAGACGGTTTCCTCTCGTGGGCCCCACACCTTCTCCACTGTGCTTAACCCGGGGGATCTGAACCGGGCTGCCCCGCTGCTGGGCTCGGTTTCACTGGTCTCTGTTCGTCCAACACCTGGCACACGGTCCATGGCCCCTCGGTGGCACTGGGTCACCACTTGCAGTGGCTGTGCACATGCCACGTCCCCTGGTGACCTCAGTTTCCTCGTCAGTAACGTACATGTGGAAAGGACTGGTCAGAGCGCTGGCGCTCAGGAAGGTCCTGAGCACACACTGGGCACCCGCCGCATCCTGGGTCACACGTGCGGATGTCGAGAGGCACAGAGCGGGTGATGTGCTAACGCAAAGGGCCAGTCGGACGTGAGGGAGTTTCTGCTGTCTTGTCTGGGCTGGGAGGCCGGGCAGTCCTCCCTGCCGTCCTCTTCTCAGACATTCACCCTGGAGTGAGGCTGCTACGGCTCCTTGCCCCCCTGAGCCCCCCATCCCTGCCCTTTGCAGACTGCTGGCGCATCCACCCGCCCTGTCCACCTGCCTCACCCGGACTAGATTCTTCAAGTATCACCCAGGAAGTTTCTAGGGCATCAGAGGCATCTTTTGGGTGTGGATCAGGCAGAAACCTGGGGGTCCTGAGATCCTTCCCCTACCCCTCTGCCCATCTCCTGCCTCCTCCCTGGGCAGGCAGGTGGGGGATGGTCCTCTACCCTCTCTCAATCTCTCTCTCACTCACACACATACACTCACTCACTCAGGCACAGAATCCTGCATCTGCCGTTCATTAGCTGTGTGACCCTGGGCAATTTACTTAATTTTTCTGGATCCTGGATCTCCCATCTATAAAATGAGCTTCGTGACCCCTCTCACTTGGGACCACTGCCAAGTTAAGTGGGCTAACCGAGGAGAAGGGCCCCTGTCTGGGGGAGGGGGGCTGCCACGCCTCAGCGGGGTACAACGCTGGAGTCCCCACCTTCGTGCTTGGGCAGGGTTCCTGGGGCTGCAGCAGCTCTGGAGGGCTGCCGGTGTCCTCCGGGGTCCCTCTGGCTCTGACCTTTGTTTCCTCCAGCTTAGTCCAGTTGGGGGATGGACAGGCTGACCCGCCTAGGGCTGGCCTGGTGCACATCCGCTCTGAGGGTGCACACCGGATCCACTCCCAGACTGAAAACCCCACTCTCACGAGGCCTGCGTGCATCTAGCAGTTTTCCCGGGCACGTGCCGGGAGAGGGGACTCCTCCCTGGGGCCTCCCCCTCCCTGGGACTCCAGTTCCTCATCTCCCCTCCTCTACTGTCACTCTCTGCTCTTTCCCTTCTGAAACTTTCGATTCTTCTCTCCTGACCCACCCGGCCACGGTCTTCCAGACCGGACTCTTGAGTCCTCCTCAGCCTCTCTGAACCCGTCAAAAGCCTGCTTCCGGGAGGCCCAGCCGTTGGTCCTCCTTCCCTCTGAAATGAACTCGGCATCTCCTCCCTGCTTCATCCAGAGTCAGCACTTCTGGACCTTTCCATCTGGTCACATTCTTTAGTCCTGGCACAGGCCTGGTACCCCATAGATGCTTAAGACAATCTCCTGGAACGTAGATGTGTGTTTTCTGCCGTTGGTTTTCTCTGGCCCCTCGTTGCTCCCCTGGTGGGCTGCTCCCACACCCTGGTTCTTGGGCATCCAGGAAGGTGGACGAAGGGCAGACCCTCTCTGCGCCCCAGGGGGATGCACGCAAAGGGCCTGGGGTGGTTGAGGTAAGGGTTCCCAGGCCGTGCCCTCTCTGCTTGAGTGGGTGGGGTGACATTGCCTGTTGGGAGCCCTGACACCTTGACTTGCTTGAAAAGGATCTCAAAAGAAGGTCACGACTCAACTCTCTCAGGCACAGAATCCATCTGCCGTTCATTAGCTGTGTGACCCTGGGCAATTTACTTAATTTTTCTGGATCCTGGATCTCCCATCTATAAAATGAGCTTCGTGACCCCTCTCACTTGGGACCACTGCCAAGTTAAGTGGGCTAACCGAGGAGAAGGGCCCCTGTCTGGGGGAGGGGGGCTGCCACGCCTCAGCGGGGTACAACGCTGGAGTCCCCACCTTCGTGCTTGGGCAGGGTTCCTGGGGCTGCAGCAGCTCTGGAGGGCTGCCGGTGTCCTCCGGGGTCCCTCTGGCTCTGACCTTTGTTTCCTCCAGCTTAGTCCAGTTGGGGGATGGACAGGCTGACCCGCCTAGGGCTGGCCTGGTGCACATCCGCTCTGAGGGTGCACACCGGATCCACTCCCAGACTGAAAACCCCACTCTCACGAGGCCTGCGTGCATCTAGCAGTTTTCCCGGGCACGTGCCGGGAGAGGGGACTCCTCCCTGGGGCCTCCCCCTCCCTGGGACTCCAGTTCCTCATCTCCCCTCCTCTACTGTCACTCTCTGCTCTTTCCCTTCTGAAACTTTCGATTCTTCTCTCCTGACCCACCCGGCCACGGTCTTCCAGACCGGACTCTTGAGTCCTCCTCAGCCTCTCTGAACCCGTCAAACGCCTGCTTCCGGGAGGCCCAGCCGTTGGTCCTCCTTCCCTCTGAAATGAACTCGGCATCTCCTCCCTGCTTCATCCAGAGTCAGCACTTCTGGACCTTTCCATCTGGTCACATTCTTTAGTCCTGGCACAGGCCTGGTACCCCATAGATGCTTAAGACAATCTCCTGGAACGTAGATGTGTGTTTTCTGCCGTTGGTTTTCTCTGGCCCCTCGTTGCTCCCCTGGTGGGCTGCTCCCACACCCTGGTTCTTGGGCATCCAGGAAGGTGGACGAAGGGCAGACCCTCTCTGCGCCCCAGGGGGATGCACGCAAAGGGCCTGGGGTGGTTGAGGTAAGGGTTCCCAGGCCGTGCCCTCTCTGCTTGAGTGGGTGGGGTGACATTGCCTGTTGGGAGCCCTGACACCTTGACTCTGAGCATTTCAGAATCAGAATCCAGGATCCTCGTGAAGAGTACAGACTCTGACCCTTTGAATTCAAGTACCAGCCCTGCCATTTATTAACTGTGGGACCCAGAGCAAGTTACTTAACATTTCTCTGCCAGTGGTTCCTCATCTGTAAAATAGTAGTGACGATTCACAAGACTGTGGAAGGGATTAAATGCGTTCATATTGGTCAGGGACTTAGACCAGGGCCTGGTGCACACAGACACTCTGTGAATGTCTGAGAAATAAATCAGTGTGGATTCTGAGGAAATTGAACTCTTTGGGCTCTCAGAATCTTTAGGCCTGGAAGGGCGCTGTCTCACATCCTTCGGCAGGAATTCCGTCCCAGCTTCCTTTAGTCCCAGTTTGCTTATCCCCACTGATGCGTACTCCCAACCCTTCTAGCCACGGCAATTGCTAGAAAGTTCTCCTCAGGGATGGAGGGGAGTCTGGGCTTCTCTGCTGGGCACCTGCTGGAGTGGAATGTGAGAGCCCAACAAGGGTTGGACTTTGTCCTGTGGAAGGGGAGAGGGGCCTGGCCCAGAACCCGCCCGCTTTCCTCCTGGCAGGGTGGGGCAGGGCCTAACGAGTGTGCGCGGCTGTGGCAGCCTTCTGCAAATACCAGGCACAATATAAATAGCAATAATGAATAAATGAAGCTCCCGAGGCCGGCGAGGGCCTCTAGGAGGGACTGCCGCCGCCCACCTTCTTGTGGAGACCTGGAGCTGGAATCCCATCCCCCAGCAGGTTTGAGGGCCCCCCTCATCCACACTCCTTCTGTGACCTCTAGTCTGTGTGCATCCTCCATGTCCTCTGAAACGGGGTGGGCAGAGAGCGAAGGAGTCACAGTCTTAGCTGAAGCAGAAAGCATTTAGGTTGGACACAAAGGAAGACTTCCTGCCCGTGTGGATGCTTGGGAGGCTGGGGAGCAGGTATGAGACCTGCGGGAACAGGCAGGCGACTGGGATCACGGAAGGGGGCACATTTCTCTTTAAGTCTGAAAATGAACTATGAGTGATCAGAGCTGCCCAGGGAACAAAGAAGCTTCCCCAGAAGGTGGTGAGAGCGACGTCCCCCCAGGTATAGAAGCAGGAGCAGGGCCGCCACTTCAAGAGAGTGGGACTGAAAAGCCCCAGTCCTGAGACCTCACCATCTGCTGGCTTCTCAGGGTCCCATCCAGCCTGTGAACTTCATAAAAACGTTGCCGGAGGAGACTGGAGAGAAAGCAAGCAGTAGTTGGCATCTTCCCCCTGCCTCGCTGCCTGATCTCTTTCACTCTCCCAGGCCCGGGGCTGTCCAGCTGGGCACTCAGCAGGTCAGGGCATGGAGCGCCTGCTCCTGCCACCTCCTTCTTACCTCCAAGTCTCGCACGTGTCCCTTCTCCCTCCTTGGTGCCAGTTCTCCACCCACTGCCTCTCCTCTTAGCTCAGTCCTGCATGTGCCTTGAGGCCCCGTACCTCCCAACCCTTCTAGCCACGGCAATTGCTAGAAAGTTCTCCTCAGGGATGGAGGGGAGTCTGGGCTTCTCTGCTGGGCACCTGCTGGAGTGGAATGTGAGAGCCCAACAAGGGTTGGACTTTGTCCTGTGGAAGGGGAGAGGGGCCTGGCCCAGAACCCGCCCGCTTTCCTCCTGGCAGGGTGGGGCAGGGCCTAACGAGTGTGCGCGGCTGTGGCAGCCTTCTGCAAATACCAGGCACAATATAAATAGCAATAATGAATAAATGAAGCTCCCGAGGCCGGCGAGGGCCTCTAGGAGGGACTGCCGCCGCCCACCTTCTTGTGGAGACCTGGAGCTGGAATCCCATCCCCCAGCAGGTTTGAGGGCCCCCCTCATCCACACTCCTTCTGTGACCTCTAGTCTGTGTGCATCCTCCATGTCCTCTGAAACGGGGTGGGCAGAGAGCGAAGGAGTCACAGTCTTAGCTGAAGCAGAAAGCATTTAGGTTGGACACAAAGGAAGACTTCCTGCCCGTGTGGATGCTTGGGAGGCTGGGGAGCAGGTATGAGACCTGCGGGAACAGGCAGGCGACTGGGATCACGGAAGGGGGCACATTTCTCTTTAAGTCTGAAAATGAACTATGAGTGATCAGAGCTGCCCAGGGAACAAAGAAGCTTCCCCAGAAGGTGGTGAGAGCGACGTCCCCCCAGGTATAGAAGCAGGAGCAGGGCCGCCACTTCAAGAGAGTGGGACTGAAAAGCCCCAGTCCTGAGACCTCACCATCTGCTGGCTTCTCAGGGTCCCATCCAGCCTGTGAACTTCATAAAAACGTTGCCGGAGGAGACTGGAGAGAAAGCAAGCAGTAGTTGGCATCTTCCCCCTGCCTCGCTGCCTGATCTCTTTCACTCTCCCAGGCCCGGGGCTGTCCAGCTGGGCACTCAGCAGGTCAGGGCATGGAGCGCCTGCTCCTGCCACCTCCTTCTTACCTCCAAGTCTCGGCACGTGTCCCTTCTCCCTCCTTGGTGCCAGTTCTCCACCCACTGCCTCTCCTCTTAGCTCAGTCCTGCATGTGCCTTCGAGGCCCCCGTGCAAGCGTCTGGCCCCTGATGAGGTCTTCCTCAAGACACCTGATCTGCAACCCACTCTGTTCTGAAATAAATCCATCCCGCCCTGGGACGCCCTCTGGCCTGCTCAGTCCATGCCCGTGGGATACCGGCCCAGCTGGTCTGTGCTGACGTGACCTTGCAGTGTGGTCTGGTAATGAAGGTTTGTCTTGGTCTCCACAAACAGATGGAAAGGCAAGGAGCGATGAATGTTTGCTGAGCACCTACTATGTGCCAAGCACGGGGCTAAACCCGTTTTAGACTCTTCTCATTCTGCAGAGCATGAACGTATATTCTTCATGGGGAATTTGTGCATTCCTTTCACAGATGAGAAACTTGGGGCTCAGAGACGTCAAGGGGCTTCCCAAGGCCCTCTGTCGGGAAGGGGCTGAGCTGGGATCGAGCTTCTTTCAACTCTCTGCCCATCTGACAGACCAGTGGTTCCAGAGGAGGCCTAGGAATTCCTTCAGCACAGTCTTGCCCCAGCAAGGAGCTGAGGTGGGGGTGAGAGAGCTGAGCTGACCCCTCAGGGTTCTGTGGCCCAGGCTTCCCCAGGTGGGGAAGTGGTGAGGCTGGGGCATTTGAGGCTGGAGAGAGGCTTCTGTTCCACCTGGGCACCCTCTTGGAGGCCTTCCTGGAGGAGGTGGCTTTTCAGCCACGCCTTGAAGAGTGGGAAGAAGCTGGGTGTGAATGAGAAGAGAGGAGGCTGCCCGGTCTGCGGAGTGACCTTTGGAATTGATTTGCACCCAGGCTCCTTGCAAAAGCCGAAGCTTTTTTCTTAGATGGGAAGCCCCTCACTGGGTCAGTGAAGGACCCCTCTCCCCGGCTTCTCACAGCATGTCGGTAAAGAATCCGAATGGTACTGTGGCCAACCAGGCACCTGCGAGTCGGGGGTGGTCAGTAATGGGGTCCTTCCCTTTTTATACATGACGCAGCCCCCATGTTGAGGGGACAGGACCCTCCTCCGGGCACGTCCCTGACTGTGAAGGAGGTGGCCTCAAGGTGGGGGGCTGCCTGTCCTCTCGGGAGGAGTGGGGGCTCACCAGCCGCCGCCGGCAGTCTGTCTGTCGCCTCCACGTCTCCCCCCTCCAGCGTCCCGCGCCTGCAGCTTTCCCCGAAGACATTTGGTGTCAGTGTAAGGACGGCTTTGGCTCGCACGCGGCGCGGCTCGGTCTCGCCGCCGCCGCACGTCCCCGCACCGCCGGGCGCTCCGGCTCCTCCGCAGCCCCCGCCGCGCGCAGACCCCGCGCCTCGAGCCCGGGGCCGGAGGCGCGAGCCCAGCCGAGCCGGGCGAGGAGCGCGGCCCGGACCCCGCGCCCCCGCGCCCCCGCGCCCGGCGGCCGCCCGCGCCGCCCCGCTCCGGGCACCTGCCGGCCGCGCGGTCCCCGCGGCGCCCGCGCCCCGGCCCCGGCCCCGGCCCCGGAGCGCCGCCCGCCGCCCGCCGCCCGCCGCCCGCCGCCCGCCGCGCGCTCAACTCCGGCTCGGTCCGCGGCTCGTCCGCGCCGCCGGCTTCTCGCCGCCCGCCCGAGCCGCGCGACACTCCCGCCAGCCCGCCGCCGCCTCCCGCCATGGCCCGGGCCCGGGCCCGCCGCCCCCGCCCGCCGCCCCGCGCGCCCCAGGGGCTCAGCTGATCCCGAGTTGGCGGGGGGCGCCTGGCGGGGCTGCGGGTCCCCCTCGATTTCCGGCTTCGGCGCGGGGGGACGCGTCGCTCCCGCGGCTCTAACGTGGACGACCCCCCGCGGCCCGGGCAAGTCCATGCCAAGGTAGGTGGGGGTGGGGAGGGGAGGGGAGGCGGTGGGGGGAAGGGGCAGCAAGGGAGGGCTCCGCTCTGATGCCGATTTCTTGGCGCGTCGGGCTCTGTCTTTATTGGGGCGTTTATTTATTCATTTCTGGGGACCGGCGCCCCCACCCGCACGGACCCATCAGGTCGGCCCCCCCACCCCGTGCCTCGGGGGCAGGTGCTTTGGGAGGAAGGACGGGAAACTTTGACCGGTCCCTTCTCCAAGGCCACGAAAGTTCTCTCCGTGCCAATGCCGAAGCCGGCTGAGCCAGCGCTGCAGAAATTTATTCAACAAGTCAGGCTGCCGGCCGGGGGCCCAGGCTGGCTGTCTGTCCGTCCTACTGCCCGTCGGCGGCTGCGGCTCTGCGGCCGGCAGGACCGGAGCGGATGCGGGTGTCCAGGGGGCCGAGCAGGGCGCCTTGGCCGAAGGAGAGCGGTCGCAGGGGGATTGAATGGGGGAATCCCAGGCAGCCTTTAACTTTGCTCGAGGCCGGGGTGGGAGTCGGCCCCCTCCCTGGTCAGCGCCCGGGGGGCGGGGGTGCCCAGCGCCTTGCTGTAGGAAGCCAGGCGAGGGTCGGAGCTGGGACTCTAGGGGGTAAAAGAAAACCTCAGTAGGTTGGGGCTGGTTATATAATGAGTGTTTATGATGATTGGGTCTTAATTATCTGCTGGGTGGTGTGTGCGCAGGGTGTGGGGGAGCAAGAGGCCTTGGCACGGGCGGGCAGGCCTCTGGGGGAGGCCCTGATGCCTGAGGGGAGGGGGCTTTGGAGGGCCGGGGCTGAGGCCCTCCGTGAGCTGCTCTGCTGTGTCTTTCTTTCCCTTCAGGGTCCTGGGGGCCCTCGAGTCGGGATGAGGCTGGCATCTGGAGACAGCCCCGAGCTGTGTTCTGTCCCTAGAGTCTGTGCTCAGGGGCCAGGTGTGTGCGTGTGTGGATGTCCCTATCTGTGTGTGAGAGAGAGGAAGCTTGCTTGCGTCTGCTGTGGGTGTGATCGGGTCTGACACGCCGACACACGGTGCAACAGCGTCCTGGGGCGCTCAGGCTGGTCTGGCTGGGGAGCCAGTCCTTCTGTCCCTCGCCGCCTGGGGAGTCTACCAGCAGATACTGGCCCTGCCTAGGGCGAGGGTGCTGTCTGTCTGGGCCAGGCCCCGCGGGGGGGTCTGGCCGAGGACCTGGGCCTGCTCCCCTGCCCTCTCCCTCCTCGGGCCCTGTCCACGCTGTCAGGCCACCGCTCAGCCCCAGGGCGGGCTCTGGAAACTCTTGTCCACCCTTTGGGACAAACTTTCGGTTCAGGCTGCAGGCCCTGGGACCCGGGATGGCGACTGGGTGGGAAGTTTAGAGACCTCCCTGTCTCCTTCCACCTCCACTTTCGGTTCAGGCTGCAGCTGCAGAAATTTATTCAACAAGTCAGGCTGCCGGCCGGGGGCCCAGGCTGGCTGTCTGTCCGTCCTACTGCCCGTCGGCGGCTGCGGCTCTGCGGCCGGCAGGACCGGAGCGGATGCGGGTGTCCAGGGGGCCGAGCAGGGCGCCTTGGCCGAAGGAGAGCGGTCGCAGGGGGATTGAATGGGGGAATCCCAGGCAGCCTTTAACTTTGCTCGAGGCCGGGGTGGGAGTCGGCCCCCTCCCTGGTCAGCGCCCGGGGGGCGGGGGTGCCCAGCGCCTTGCTGTAGGAAGCCAGGCGAGGGTCGGAGCTGGGACTCTAGGGGGTAAAAGAAAACCTCAGTAGGTTGGGGCTGGTTATATAATGAGTGTTTATGATGATTGGGTCTTAATTATCTGCTGGGTGGTGTGTGCGCAGGGTGTGGGGGAGCAAGAGGCCTTGGCACGGGCGGGCAGGCCTCTGGGGGAGGCCCTGATGCCTGAGGGGAGGGGGCTTCTGGAGGGCCGGGGCTGAGGCCCTCCGTGAGCTGCTCTGCTGTGTCTTTCTTTCCCTTCAGGGTCCTGGGGGCCCTCGAGTCGGGATGAGGCTGGCATCTGGAGACAGCCCCGAGCTGTGTTCTGTCCCTAGAGTCTGTGCTCAGGGGCCAGGTGTGTGCGTGTGTGGATGTCCCTATCTGTGTGTGAGAGAGAGGAAGCTTGCTTGCGTCTGCTGTGGGTGTGATCGGGTCTGACACGCCGACACACGGTGCAACAGCGTCCTGGGGCGCTCAGGCTGGTCTGGCTGGGGAGCCAGTCCTTCTGTCCCTCGCCGCCTGGGGAGTCTACCAGCAGATACTGGCCCTGCCTAGGGCGAGGGTGCTGTCTGTCTGGGCCAGGCCCCGCGGGTGGGTCTGGCCGAGGACCTGGGCCTGCTCCCCTGCCCTCTCCCTCCTCGGGCCCTGTCCACGCTGTCAGGCCACCGCTCAGCCCCAGGGCGGGCTCTGGAAACTCTTGTCCACCCTTTGGGACAAACTTTCGGTTCAGGCTGCAGGCCCTGGGACCCGGGATGGCGACTGGGTGGGAAGTTTAGAGACCTCCCTGTCTCCTTCCACCTCCACCGTCGTGCTGGGACCAGAGGCAGAGGGCTCTGGTGACAGGCAGGTGGCCCTGGGCCAGACGACTCTGGGACCGCTGGCTGAGGGGAAGAGAAAAAGGGAAGTGCCGTATTCCAGGGGTGCTAGGCTGGCTGGTGTGGAAGGTGCCTCTTCCCCCGTCGCTCGCACCCCCAGGGGCCCGGGTACCACACCAGGACCTCTGGGCCCTGCGTATGGCTGCTCAGAGCTGCCCAGGCCCGCCTCTGGAGCACCACTTGGGCCAGCCTGGGGGAAGGGCAGGTTTCTCCAGGTTCCTCCTACGACTGAGGTTCTCCGCCCTCTTTCTGTCCACCCTGGTTCCAGGCGCTTCTGAGAGGGCATCTTCTGGGCCCACCAGGGGGCACCGCGCAGCAATTCCCATGTCCCTGTGCCCTGCCTCCCCTTGACCTTGGGTGGGGAGGTGGGGGTGGAGGTAGCTGCTGGATCCCCTCCTCTCCCTCCCTGGCGCCGGCTCCAGACAGCCTGCCCCCTCGGCAGCCGAGCGGGGAGCAGTCTCGGGGCCTGGTGTGACCGCAGCCTCGCTGGGGTCCTGGACCCAGATGCACATCCTGAACCTGCCGGGGTTGCCTCCGACTCTCCTCCCCTTGCCCGCCTCCACTGCCATCTCTGCCACCCTCACCCTGTGCCCCACGTGGGGGCGCCCCGGGGCAGGCTGCTTCTGGGTGCTGCTCTGTCCCTCCCCCACCCTCGAGGGGCTCCCGCCCCCAGCAGCTACGGAACAAGCATCCCCAGGTCACAGCAGGCTCCTGCAGGGCTCCTTGATTGGCGCTTATCTCCCCTCCCGGCTGCCTTGTTCTCTGGGTGCCCAGTTAGTCTGCTCAGAACCATGTCTGGAAAGAGAGGCTGCTGGGCCGGGTGGGGGCGGCAGGGGAGCAGCGCCCTTCTCTCTTCTCCTCCTTCCCCTCTCCTCCTCTCTGGCTCCCCTTCTTCCTTCCTGTCTCCACTTCCCGTTGCTCCTTTCTCACCTCTTGCTTCCCTCTGGTTCTTTTCTGGAGAGCGTTTTCTTCCCCCTAGTCCCCAGGAGCTGCTCTTGCCTTTTGCCCTCAATGCTTTGCCCCCAGGAGGGAGTGCCGAGGCTCTGCTGGGGGCACAGAGACAGCCCAGGGAGCCAGGAGCCTGGTTTGAGGGCCCGTGCTTCGTCCTCCGTGGTCTGTGGATCTCTGAGACTGCGTGAGGGTGTGGGTCTGTGAGCCTTTAGGCTCGTGGGGCCGTGGATCTGCAGATCTGTGGGTGTCTGTGTGTGTGAGTCGTGGATGTGTGGATTCATGGGTCTGTGTGTCCGCAGGTTCGTGAGTTTGTGGATCCTCGTATCCGGGAAGATGTGGGCTGCGTCTCTCCCCCTCACGGCTGCCAGTCTAAGAGAGAAGAAAACAAACCTGATTTCCTGATTCCCTTCTCATTTGCATTTGTTAAGCACCTACTGTGTGCCCAGCCCTGATCTGGTTGCTGGAGGGACACAGCGGTGGACAGAAGGAATCAGACAAAGGTTTGGCACTTCCATGCCCCTAGGAGGGGTCTCGGGCTCCCCACTGCCAGGTGCCCAGGTGTGGGCCCACGGACACAGGCCCTGCTTTCTCGTGCACTCTCAGAAAGGAGAACCAGGCTGTGTTTGGTATCTGGGGGGAAGGGCACAGCCCATGGAAGGCTTTGGAAGCACGAGGTGTTTGGGTGCCTTTGGATCCAGTGCGGGGAGCTTTTTGGACTCCTGGAGCAGAAAGTGAGAGGGAAGCAGTTTCTCTAGGATGGAGGCCACAGCCTTTTGGGGCCATGGGGAGTACAGGCCTGGTCCTGCCTGCCAACCTTCTTCCTTCGTCTTGGAGGCCAGTTCCTCCAAGTTCCTGGAGGAAGCGAGTTCCTTCCTTCCACCTCTGCCAGCTCCCCGTCTCCTGCACTCTGGCCTGGGCAGCCTTGCTGAGAAGAGCGTCGGGGTTTCCCTCTCCTCGCCACTGACTACCAGCCCTGATGGGCAGTCTGGGCTGCTTTTCACTTGCCACGGGTCCAGGGACTTAAGCTTCCTCCCTGGATCCCTCAGCTCTTGTCTCAGCCGGGAGAGACCTGAGCCCATCCAGGGTCGCAGACCTGACCCGAGGGGCAAGGCCGTTAGCATCATGGGGCATTAGCTTCTTGTAAAATTGAGATAATAAGGTTTTTTTTTTTTTTTTTGTGAGGCTTGGAAATGTCTTTAGAGTGCCTAGCACAGGGTTTGGTGCAGCGAAGCCGTTTTTCTTTCATTAAGGTGCTTCCTGAATCTCTGTCCCCATTTGCTGTCCCTTGGTAGAGAAGGGATCCGGTTCTGCATGTTACACAAGAGGAAGGAAGCTTGCTGCCACTCTGGGATGGAGAGCAGGTGGAGCTGGGACTCCTGACTCAGTGCTCTTTCTGCTAGCGCTCTCTCCCTCTGTCGGGGGCCACGTCCACCCTGACTTGTTCGCTGAAGTAAGACCCGAGGCCTGCTTGCTGCAGAGGGGGTGAGAAATGACCCGCAGAGTCACCTCCTGGGAAATGGTCAAGCACGCGGATGGAGAGTCAAACACAGCCCCGTTTGGTGGTCCTCGTCACGAGGCTGAGGGCAGTCAAACAGATGGAGATCCCTAGGGACAGACACGCGGACACGCACCGGGGCTGGGAGCATGGGCTGCGCCGTGGGTCACAGCCTGGCCTGGACTGTGCTTTACCTGGGGCCCTGGATTTGAACCTCCTCCATCCAAATCCTAGCTCTTTGACGACGTTGCTCCTGACCTTGGGAGAACCCCTTCATCTCTCTGCGCCTCGATTTCTTTGCCTGTAAAGTGGAGAGGGCAGAGGTGCTGACCTCACTGGGTCGTGAGGAGGTGCCTGGTACGTAGCCAGTGCTCAACAAATACTGCTGGATGTGAGCCTCGATGGCCGTCCTGGGGGTGCCCATCCAGTTGGTTGAACGCCGCAAAGCCAGGAGGGCGAGCTGTTGATTTCTGTGGTAGAACCGAGGGGATGGACACATGTGCGCAGGCGCGGCTGGCCAGACCCGAGCAAGTTCTGTGTCAAGATCTGCCCTTAGAGGCCAGACTTCAGCCATTCCTGTTTAGGCGGGAGGAGCCTGGGCTGGACTGCAATCTGGTCTTCGTCAGAGGGGACCAGTGGACCGCAGGCCTCCGGTGGCCCCAGCCGGACTGGGGTGCTTACCCCACCCCATTGGGGCAGCCCATCCAGGGTCGCAGACCTGACCCGAGGGGCAAGGCCGTTAGCATCATGGGGCATTAGCTTCTTGTAAAATTGAGATAATAAGGTTTTTTTTTTTTTTTTTGTGAGGCTTGGAAATGTCTTTAGAGTGCCTAGCACAGGGTTTGGTGCAGCGAAGCCGTTTTTCTTTCATTAAGGTGCTTCCTGAATCTCTGTCCCCATTTGCTGTCCCTTGGTAGAGAAGGGATCCGGTTCTGCATGTTACACAAGAGGAAGGAAGCTTGCTGCCACTCTGGGATGGAGAGCAGGTGGAGCTGGGACTCCTGACTCAGTGCTCTTTCTGCTAGCGCCTCTCCCTCTGTCGGGGGCCACGTCCACCCTGACTTGTTCGCTGAAGTAAGACCCGAGGCCTGCTTGCTGCAGAGGGGGTGAGAAATGACCCGCAGAGTCACCTCCTGGGAAATGGTCAAGCACGCGGATGGAGAGTCAAACACAGCCCCGTTTGGTGGTCCTCGTCACGAGGCTGAGGGCAGTCAAACAGATGGAGATCCCTAGGGACAGACACGCGGACACGCACCGGGGCTGGGAGCATGGGCTGCGCCGTGGGTCACAGCCTGGCCTGGACTGTGCTTTACCTGGGGCCCTGGATTTGAACCTCCTCCATCCAAATCCTAGCTCTTTGACGACGTTGCTCCTGACCTTGGGAGAACCCCTTCATCTCTCTGCGCCTCGATTTCTTTGCCTGTAAAGTGGAGAGGGCAGAGGTGCTGACCTCACTGGGTCGTGAGGAGGTGCCTGGTACGTAGCCAGTGCTCAACAAATACTGCTGGATGTGAGCCTCGATGGCCGTCCTGGGGGTGCCCATCCAGTTGGTTGAACGCCGCAAAGCCAGGAGGGCGAGCTGTTGATTTCTGTGGTAGAACCGAGGGGATGGACACATGTGCGCAGGCGCGGCTGGCCAGACCCGAGCAAGTTCTGTGTCAAGATCTGCCCTTAGAGGCCAGACTTCAGCCATTCCTGTTTAGGCGGGAGGAGCCTGGGCTGGACTGCAATCTGGTCTTCGTCAGAGGGGACCAGTGGACCGCAGGCCTCCGGTGGCCCCAGCCGGACTGGGGTGCCAGCTAGGCTCTGGGGCTCCCTGACTGCACCAGGAGGGCTCCCCTCCATCGTCGCAGAGTCAGGCAGGTGACCTGTCGGCCCTCCTCTGGGTGACTTGGTGAAACCCTGGTCCAGCCCTGGCAGGGGGAGGTCAGCAGACTCGAGCAAGACGGGGGAGAGAGCCCCAGGAACAGATGATTTGGAAATTGTCCCCCGAGGGAGGGAGGAGGGAGCTGGTGACAAGAGGCCCGGGGCAGGTAAGGTTCCAGGGCGGGTGGGCTGTCTTTGCACATCTGCAGGGCTGTTGTGCGGAAGGGGGAGCAGACGGGGCTCCGGGCGCTCTGCGACGCCGGCTGGAAGCGTCTGGTAGGCAGGTTTCCGGCAGCCTCGTGGAGACGTTCCCCCAGGCCTCCAGACGCAGGCTCTGCGTGTGCGTGTGTGCTAATGAGCGTGTGAAGTGTGTGTGTGCATGTGTGTGTGAGTAAACGTATGTGTCTCTCGGTGTGTGTCCCGAGGTGAGTGTGTGTCTGTGTTTGATTGTGATGTCTGTGTCAGTGCGCAAGATGGATGTCTGGCGGACTGGGTTCTGTGTCTCTGGGTGTGATTGGGTGAGTGTGTGTGAGCGTGTCATCTTGTGCCAGTGAGTGTGTGTGGTGATGACTAGGTCGCTTCAGAGGCCCCAGTCTTTTCAGAAATTCCTTGTGGAGAAACCGGGAGCCACTGAGTTTCTGGGGCCTCTGAGTTCCCGGTTCTGGAATCCCGTGGCTGATGCTCTAGGGAGACCGTCGCAGGCTCGCCGTGCATGGGCCCCGTGGCTGGGGGCGTGTGGTCAGGTGCTGGCGTGCGTTGCCTCGCTCATCCACCCGGCGGCCCCGCCGCAGGCCGGCCGACGGCCTCGCTCTCTAGACAGGGCATCCGAGGCCCCTGCCAGGCTGTCCGGTGCCCAGGTGGACTGGCGTCAGAGCCAAGACTCGGACACAAGTCTCGGCTTCCAGCGCCCGCGCTCGAAAGCGCGCACTCTAGAGCATAAGGTTACTGTAGTTAATATCTTGGGTCTCTAAGGTTCTGGGTGATTCTAAGTTGCTCTGATCTGGAGATTCCTGGATTCGAGGACTCGCCGCGTGCAGCTGTTGCTTGTTCTCTGAGCCGCGACATTAGCTCTTGTGTAGTTGTTGACAAAGGGATAAACACGTTGCTGGCCTGTGTGTATATCTGTGAGCACGCACACGAGCACGCACACACCCGGGCTGGGGTGGCCCGGCCGGGTCTCGGGTCCTTCTCCACCAGGACTCTGGGCTCTGTCGACACAAGGCTGCCCCATACCACGCTCTGACGATGCTGCAGTGCCCGCGGGAAGACCCCGGGAGGCAGATTTCCCCAGAGACTTGGGAAGACTCGTAGGGCCTGTGCCCACGTGGGGCGTCTTGGCTGGACCGGCAGCTGGACCGGCACTGCCTGGTGACTCAGCTGGGAGGGAGGCGCCGGCTGAAGGGCATCTTTCCTCGTGCCAAGGTGGCGCCTGGGGTGGGTCAGGGCTTGGGCTCAGCGCTGGAAGACCCGGCCTGGGACCAGCCTCTGCCCTATACCAGCTGCATGATCGTGGGCCTTTCTGGACTCCCGTGGCCCCAGGCTCCTTCTCTATGAAGTAGGAATAAGTATGGGGTGTTACATCATAGGACCTTGGCGGAAATCGACATGAACGGGGCCGGGCTCAGTCAGAGCCTCGGCGACGGTGTGATGGTGATGGCGGTGATGGTAGCGGAGATGATGGTGGAGATGGTGGTGATGGTGGTGGAGATGGCGGAGATGGTGGTGACCATGGTGGCGGTGGCCAAGAGAGGGCTGGAGAGGCGCAGCTGGCCCGGACCTGCTTGGAGGACCACCTTCATGAGTCCTACGGCGCCTTTCCGTCCGTGTCACGTTGCCTCTTCACAGGATCCTGCGAGGGAGGCAGGAGGAGAGCTGAGCTTCACAAAGGGGAAAACTGAGGCTCCAAGAGGCCCGTGGAGGCGGGAGGGGGTGTGCTCTAGACACAAGGCTCCCGCGCCTGCGCCTGCTGGTGGAGGTCAGTCTGGGCATGACGCCACTGCCTACGGGGCCGCCCTGGGAGCCCCTGGGGGGAGGAGGCTTGGTTGGAGGCAGCTCAGGCTCTGGGGCCAGGTGGACCTGGGTTTGAATTTACGGATGCTGTGCTGAAGGCAAGGCTTCTGCTCTCTCTGAGGTGCCGTCTGCAGAGAGGACAGCGTCCGGGGGCCTCAGCTGCCAACTCCCCAAGAGTCTTCCGTCGTAGACGTAGGGGCAGCCGGGGACCGGGGCTGGGCTACAGGCAAAGAGCAGAGGGAATTGGGAAGGGAGAGCAGGCCAGAGGGTGGAGGATGGGAGGGCACTGGGGAGTGGGCTGGTGGCCTTGGCGGTCGTGGTCTCTCAGAGCCCGGCAGTGTTGGGGAGAGCTGTGAGAGAATGGACGGCACAGTGTGGCAGCTTTAGCCAGGGCCGGGGAAGGCAAAGAGCAAGTCAGTGCAAAGTGGGCGGAGCTGAAAGTGAGGCGAGGAGGCGGCCCTGTGGGGTCCCAGAGGCCACGGCAGCTGTTCCCACCTCTGCTGCTCCGTGCAGGGCTTTGGTGGAGCCTGGCGGGGTGGGAGGGGGCTGATGCAAGGCCAGGCTCTCCTGCCTGTAAGATATACCTCAAAGTCACCCCCCTTTCACCTCCACCAGCATCCCAGGCCCGCCCAGCCCATCCTCCCAGTCTCCTTCTGACCCTCGCCACTCCACCCTGCCTCTCTCTCCACCCACTCTCCCCGCAGCCCACAGGGGAGTGGGGTTAAAACAGAGCCCCAAGCGCGCCCTCTCCTGGCATGCACCCCTCCGTGGCTTCCCGTCGTTCTTGGACTGAAGCCCAAGCTCCTTCCATGGGCTCCCGATGGGCCCTGCCACTCTTCAGTTTCATCCCGCCTCCCTGCCCTCGGCTCGGCCACACTGGCCTCGTTTCTGTTCCTTACACGCACCAGCTGTTCCTGGTACCTGGAGGGTTCTTCCCACAAAGCATCCATAACCGGTGCCTCCTGCTTCTTGTTTTTATCTTAAAGGTCTTTCTTTAGAGGGCAAGATGGGTTCTCCCCACATTCACCTTTTTTCCTCATCTGTTTATTTCACAGCACTTTTTACTTATTCATTCACCAGTTACTTATTGAGCACCTGTTATGTTCCAGACGCTGTTCCAGGTGCTGGGGTGAATGAAACAGACCACAGTCCCCGCTCTCTTACAGCTTCCTTTCAGGTCAGGAGAAAGACACTAAATCACACATACATAAATTATACAGCATGCTTGGTGGAGATAAGAGCTTTGGAAACCCAGAGAGAGAAATGCATTGACCCGTGTACCTCTCTCCCTGGCTGGACTGGAGGCTGAACGAAGGCTGGTGCCAGGTCTGGACCGGTGCAGCCCCAGAGTCCGCACACTGCCTGCACACAGTGGGTGCTCAGGGTATCAGTGTTGGGCAAATGAATGAGTCATCAGGGCCTGGGAGAGCGGGGGATGGGAGACAGGGAGAGAGTGCTGCTCCGAGAGGGAGGCGTGTGAACAGAGGCCTCGAGGAGGAGGCAGCCGGTGGCCTGGGACCTGACGAGGTCGCCTGGCAGGGGCGCGGGGCCGGCGCAGGGAGCCGTGGATTCGGGCTGGCGCGGCGGTGAGCAGACCTGCCACCACCCTGGGGAGGGTGCTTTTCCGCCCAGTGGTTGACACGTGGTGGGCCGAGATGCCTGGGAGCTTATGTAAGGCCCGTGGCTGTTTTCCTAGAACCAAGAGCAAAGCTCCGAGCTCAGGAGGAAACTCGGCCTCTCTGACCAGCCGGGCGAAGAGGCAGGAGGCGCCACCTCCTGCCCATTGCCCCCAGGAGCCGGAGAAATGTCCAGACGTATCAGCTCTGGGCGGCCCAGCTGACAACTCAGCGGCTGCGGGCAGCAGGGCGGCCGTCGGTGGGGGGCCACGGCTCTGACTGCCACTGCTCAGCCTGGCGCTGCCAGGGTGTCAGGGCCCAGGAGACTCCCCTAGGGGAAGATTCAGGGATTGGTAACCTCTTGGGGGATGTGAGTAGGGGCAGGCCGTGCCATTGGCTGGCTGTGGAGGGGGCTGAGCAAGGCCATGGTCAGTTGTCGCTAAATCCAGAGGCTGGTGCTGGGCTCCTGCCTTCTAGACATGCATGATTCAGGGTGTAGCCTGCACATGCCCTTCCTATCTCAGTTTCTCCCTCTGCTAAATGGGTCCAGTTAGGCTTCTGGGGTTGTAATGAGCATCAGATGAAGCCAGGATGTCAAGGTACCTCTGAGTGGACGTCCGGACCAGTTCCGTGATGTGCAGGGCCCTGCCCAAAATGAGAATGGAGGCGCTTGATGGCAACGTATTAGGGGTTTCGAGCTGGCGACAGCAGAGAATGAAACCGAGCCCAGGGTCCTCCCGAAATGCCCAGGAAGCCAACATGGTGGAGTTCTCTCTCTGACTTTGTGTCCGTCCTCTTCTGTCTCCGAGTCCTGTGTTCTCCATCTGTAAGGCCAAGAGGTTGGTGTGCGAGCTCTCCGGGTCCTCCACTGGGTGGGTGGGGTGTCCCCGGGCTCCCCTGCAGGTCTCGGCTCGAGGATCCCTTCCTCTGGGAAGTCTGCCCGGGTTCTGTCCTGGCTTGCTCGGGGCTCCGGGTGCCTGGCCCCGCAGCACCTCTGCCTTGTAGCACCCATCATCCTGGCGATGTCTGTCTCTGCAGCCACTCTTGCCTGCCTCCTGCCGATTCTCTTTACCTCTGACGATGCAATAAATATACCACTTCCGTCGTATTGGAAAAAAGCAAAAACGAGAAACCTCCGCAGAATATCCTAGCTATGGTCTAAGAAGGTCTTCTCACTTTTCACCTCCCCCAAATGAGGCTCGACAAGGTTGCCTAGACTTGCTCCAAGACTATGGGCCTGGAAGTGGATTCCAACTCCTCCAGACCGTCGACTCTTCTAAGCCTCACAGTCAGAGAGAGGGTCAGGGGCCCGCGGGGCCTGCGGCTGGGCTGTCTGAACTGTGCCCTCTTCTCAAGGGAGGCGGGTGCCGGGCTCGCCCCTACCGAGAGCCGTCTCCTTTTCTTCCGCAGGGCTCCCCGTTCAGCGCCGACATGGCTGAGAACTCCCCGCCGCCCTCCTCCCCAGCTGCAGCCCCGGCGGCTGAGCCAGGAGTCACGGAGCAGCCGGGGCCCCAGAGCCCCCCTCCCTCCCCTCCGGGCCCGGAAGAGCCCCTCGATGGAGTCGACCCCGAAGTCCCCCACCCGGACCTGGCTCCTGTGGCCTTCTTCTGCCTGAGACAGACCACGAGCCCCCGGAACTGGTGCATCAAGATGGTGTGTAACCCATATCCTTTGTGTGGCCTGAGTTCGTCTGGGTTCTGCCCGGGGCCCCTCTGTGCCTTCCGGTCAGGAGGCCCGAGGCCTGGGCTGAGCCTGTGGTGTTGGTGAGCTAGTTCAAGTGCTGGGCCTGGGAGATCTTGGGCCACAGACGGATGAGGACCTGGAGTCCTGCTGATGTGAATATTCTGGAAGTTGCTGATGCCGGTGGGGGTCAGTGCAGTGTCCAGTGGGCTCGCGGAGCCCTCGGTGTGAACCTCAGGTCTGCAGGAGGAGGCAGAGTTGAGTCAGACCGCGGCCTGTGGCCCAGCTCCCAGTGACCGAACCATCCCTGGATGGTGATCCAAGGGTGATGAGAGCCTGATGGGAAATCACCGGCCTGGACCAGAGGCAGCTGACCCCAACGCACAGGGCGAGAATCTGCCCCCCTTGCCTTCTTTTTTTTTTTTTTTAAGATTTATTTATTTATTTATTTTGGGGGTGGTGGGGTGGGGAGGGAGGGGAGCAGGTGGGCCACTTCTATTGATCTTTTCATTTATCTATTTTCATTCATCTTTGTTCTTTGGCCCGTGTGGGCCTCCCATCGCGGTGGTCTTTGTTTGTCGCAGAGCACCGGCTCAGGGCGCATGCGCCCCAGAGCTCCGGCTCGGTAATTGGACACATCGGTCCAGCCGCTCCGCGGCACGTGGGATCTTCCCAGGCCAGGGATCGAACTGGCGCCCCTTGCACTGCAAGGCGGTGTCCTTACCCACTGGACAACCAGGGAAGCCCCTCCTTGCCTTCTTATGGATCTTCCTGCCTCTACTTGATACCTCTCCCCTGCTCGGGTCACCCCCACTTTAAGAGCTTTCACCCTTTCTCATGGCCTTGGAGGAGTGGAGCAGAGTCCTAACCAGCCCTCGCCCTCACTCTGCTTCCTGCTCCCCAGCTGCAGCCCCCGGCTGAGCCAGGAGTCACGGAGCAGCCGGGCCCCAGAGCCCTCCTCCTCCGGGCCCGGAAGAGCCCCTCGATGGAGTCGACCCCGAAGTCCCCCACCCGGACCTGGCTCCTGTGGCCTTCTTCTGCCTGAGACAGACCACGAGCCCCCGGAACTGGTGCATCAAGATGGTGTGTAACCCATATCCTTTGTGTGGCCTGAGTTCGTCTGGGTTCTGCCCGGGCCCCTCTGTGCCTTCCGGTCAGGAGGCCCGAGGCCTGGGCTGAGCCTGTGGTGTTGGTGAGCTAGTTCAAGTGCTGGGCCTGGGAGATCTTGGGCCACAGACGGATGAGGACCTGGAGTCCTGCTGATGTGAATATTCTGGAAGTTGCTGATGCCGGTGGGGGTCAGTGCAGTGTCCAGTGGGCTCGCGGAGCCCTCGGTGTGAACCTCAGGTCTGCAGGAGGAGGCAGAGTTGAGTCAGACCGCGGCCTGTGGCCCAGCTCCCAGTGACCGAACCATCCCTGGATGGTGATCCAAGGGTGATGAGAGCCTGATGGGAAATCACCGGCCTGGACCAGAGGCAGCTGACCCCAACGCACAGGGCGAGAATCTGCCCCCCTTGCCTTCTTTTTTTTTTTTTTTAAGATTTATTTATTTATTTATTTTGGGGGTGGTGGGGTGGGAGGAGGGAGCAGGTGGGCCACTTCTATTGATCTTTTCATTTATCTATTTTCATTCATCTTTGTTCTTTGGCCCGTGTGGGCCTCCCATCGCGGTGGTCTTTGTTTGTCGCAGAGCACCGGCTCAGGGCGCATGCGCCCCAGAGCTCCGGCTCGGTAATTGGACACATCGGTCCAGCCGCTCCGCGGCACGTGGGATCTTCCCAGGCCAGGGATCGAACTGGCGCCCCTTGCACTGCAAGGCGGTGTCCTTACCCACTGGACAACCAGGGAAGCCCCTCCTTGCCTTCTTATGGATCTTCCTGCCTCTACTTGATACCTCTCCCCTGCTCGGGTCACCCCCACTTTAAGAGCTTTCACCCTTTCTCATGGCCTTGGAGGAGTGGAGCAGAGTCCTAACCAGCCCTGCCTCGCTCCCCTCACTCTGCTTCCCCTATGTTCTTCCAGGCCTCTGGGCTTCCTCACACACTCTGCCCTTTGGGAATGCCTTCTCTTCCCTTGTCGCCTGGCCATATTCTTTTTTTTTTAAAGATTTATTTATTTATTTTTTGGGCAGGAGTTGGGTTGGGGAGGGAGGGGAGCGGGCAGGCCACTTCTATTGGTCTTTCATTTCTCTATTTTCATCCGTCTTTGTTCTTTGGCTCCTGTGGGCCTCCCATCGCGGTGGCGTCTGTCGCCACAGAGCGCTGGCTCTGGTCGCACGCTCTCCAGAGCTCCAGCTCGGTAACTGGACACATTGGTCCAGCCGCTCTGCGGCACGTGGGATCTTCCCAGGCCAGGGATCGAACCGGCGCCCCTTGCACTGCAAGGCGGTGTCCTTACCCACTGGACCACCAGGGGAAGCCCATGGCCATATTCTTGGTCACATCCTTCAGATCCCCCCTTAAGCGCCCCCTCCTCTGGACAGCCCTCTGTGGTTTCCCCTTCGCCTCTCTGCTCGTTGTCCCTAGCGAGTATGTTTGAATCTGACGCCGCCTCCCCCAGGGCCCCGTCAGGTGGCCGGGACAGAGACCGAGCCTGTCTTTCTTACGGTGGGACCCCAGCCCCCAGCTCAGGAGCCTCATGGATGCTCCTGCCGTGTTTGTTGGCGTGTGTCCTCGACGGGCCTCCGTAGTGAGCAGAGCGGGGGCTCCTTCACGGGGCTTCAGGCTGGGCCTTAGGATCTTGGGTGGGGGTGTCGGGGATTCTCCCATCTGGAGCGGAGGGCTCCGGGATTCTTCCCCAGCCACGCGCCTCCCTCCCGCCCCTCCTTCCTGGGGCGGAGCGGTGCATCCTGCAGCGCTCCTCAGTGGGGTGCCGCTGGCATTTCGAGTGGGACGGCGTTGTGTGGTCTGAGCTGCCTTGTGTGGCACAGGACCTTCGGCGTTCCTGGTCTCTAAAGATGAATAGGTGGTGGCCCTCAATCATCGTGACAACCCAAAACGACCCGCGCATTTCTAGCCGTTGCAGGATTCTGCTCCCCGTCAAGACCCCGAAGGAACTGACCCGCGCAGTCCTAACCAGCCCTGCCTCGCTCCCCTCACTCTGCTTCCCCTATGTTCTTCCAGGCCTCTGGGCTTCCTCACACACTCTGCCCTTTGGGAATGCCTTCTCTTCCCTTGTCGCCTGGCCATATTCTTTTTTTTTTAAAGATTTATTTATTTATTTTTTGGGCAGGAGTTGGGTTGGGGAGGGAGGGGAGCGGGCAGGCCACTTCTATTGGTCTTTCATTTCTCTATTTTCATCCGTCTTTGTTCTTTGGCTCCTGTGGGCCTCCCATCGCGGTGGCGTCTGTCGCCACAGAGCGCTGGCTCTGGTCGCACGCTCTCCAGAGCTCCAGCTCGGTAACTGGACACATTGGTCCAGCCGCTCTGCGGCACGTGGGATCTTCCCAGGCCAGGGATCGAACCGGCGCCCCTTGCACTGCAAGGCGGTGTCCTTACCCACTGGACCACCAGGGGAAGCCCATGGCCATATTCTTGGTCACATCCTTCAGATCCCCCCTTAAGCGCCCCCTCCTCTGGACAGCCCTCTGTGGTTTCCCCTTCGCCTCTCTGCTCGTTGTCCCTAGCGAGTATGTTTGAATCTGACGCCGCCTCCCCCAGGGCCCCGTCAGGTGGCCGGGACAGAGACCGAGCCTGTCTTTCTTACGGTGGGACCCCAGCCCCCAGCTCAGGAGCCTCATGGATGCTCCTGCCGTGTTTGTTGGCGTGTGTCCTCGACGGGCCTCCGTAGTGAGCAGAGCGGGGGCTCCTTCACGGGGCTTCAGGCTGGGCCTTAGGATCTTGGGTGGGGGTGTCGGGGATTCTCCCATCTGGAGCGGAGGGCTCCGGGATTCTTCCCCAGCCACGCGCCTCCCTCCCGCCCCTCCTTCCTGGGGCGGAGCGGTGCATCCTGCAGCGCTCCTCAGTGGGGTGCCGCTGGCATTTCGAGTGGGACGGCGTTGTGTGGTCTGAGCTGCCTTGTGTGGCACAGGACCTTCGGCGTTCCTGGTCTCTAAAGATGAATAGGTGGTGGCCCTCAATCATCGTGACAACCCAAAACGACCCGCGCATTTCTAGCCGTTGCAGGATTCTGCTCCCCGTCAAGACCCCGAAGGAACGGTGGACGTGGAGGGGTCAGGGTCAGGCCGGCAGGAATGGTCGTCAGAACCCACAGACCCAGCTGGGCACAAGGCAGTGGGCGGTCCACCCGGAACAGACTGTTCCGAGTGCCGCTGTCCCGAGTACGGAGGGGCCCTGGCTCAGAGCCAGCTGCCCTTTGAAACGTGGTACTCCCTGACTCAGCCCCGCACGCAGCCCAGAGGGAGGCCCTGAGTCACCGTCTGACTCACTGGAGGGATGGCAGGCTGCGGCGACCCTCTGTGAGCTGGCGAGCTGCGGGGTCAGAGGTCCACGCGCCCGGAGGTCGGTGCCGCCCCCTGCCTGGCCTGGGCCGTGAACACGCACGGACAGCGGGGGTTCCGCTGGGAGGCCTCTGAGTCTGAGACGTCAGGGGGTCTGTTGTGCTGTGTTTTTTAAAAAATTACCTAATTTATTTTTTTAAATATTTACTTTTTATTTGGTTGCATCTGGTCTTTTTTCTTTTTAAAGTATTTATTGAATTTGTTGCAATATTCCTTCTGGTTTGTGTTTGGATTGCCCGTGGGATCTCAGCTCCCCGACCAGGGATGCATCCGGTCTCAGCTGTGGCGTGGGGGCGCTTTGTTGAGTCATGCGGGGCCTTTCGCTGGGGCGCGGGGGTTCTTTACCTGTGGACCCAGTGGTTGCAGCACCTGGGCTTAGCTGCCTCACGGCATATGGAATCTTAGTTCCCTGACCAGGGATCAAACCCACGCTCCCTGCATTGGAAGGTGGATTCTTAACCGACTGGCCCACCAGGGAAGACCTCCGTTGTGCTGTTTGCCTCATGGGTAGGTGGCGTGTGGAAAAAGCACTGGGGACCAGAGTAAGACACACCCATGGGTTGGTTCTGCCTGTTATTTGCTGTGTGACCATAAGCTGGTTTCTCAACCTCTCTGAGCTCTGTTAAACGGGGGTGGTAGTCACCCATTTCACAGGATTGCTGTGAAGACCAAAGCAGTACATAACACACGTGGGAAAACGCATCTTTGTGACCTAGAAAACCACGCCTGTGATCATCAGTCTTGTTACCTGTGCCCCAGAGGTGCACAGGGCCCTTACAGACAACTGAGTAACCACTGCTCATTGTAGATTCAACCAGACACTGGCGTCAAGTCTTTAGATAGAACATAATGCCTTCAGAGGACGTTGTTTCCAGGGAAAATCAGATTCTCTGTCTGTGATTTAGGTAGATTTGTACCAGTTACGATGCTGGGGCCCATGCCCGCCTCCGTGCAGACATTGCTAATCGATCACAGTGCTCTCCAGAAGGCAGCCTTGGCAGCGTGACCAATCAGTGTGAAACCCACTTTCTGCCCTGGATTAGACTTTGAGAGCCTTTCTTAGGCACCTAACTGGCTGCATGCGAGAGAATGGCCAGCAATGGGCCCTATTCACTCTAGTTTCCTTACCCTGAGCCTTAGTTTCCTCATCTCTAGAATGGGACCATTAAAGTTGATTAGACGTGATTCCTGCTTGGCGGGGAGGGGTGGCAGGATAATCACAAGCGCTGGCACTCACTGTGCTGAATGCTTTGCCAGCAGCATCACCTTTTTTTTTTTGGTCACTTCTATTGATCTTTATTTATTTTCATCCATCCTTGTTCCTTGGCCTGTGTGGGCCTCCCATCGCAGTGGCCTCTGTTGCTGCAGAGCACCAGCTCTGGGCGCATGCACTCTGGAGCTCCGGCTCGGTAGTTGGACACACTGCGGCATGTGGGATCTTCCCAGGCCAGGGATTGAACTGGCGCCCCTTGCACTGCAAGGCGGCGTCCTTACCCACTGAACCACCAGGCAAGCCCTGCAGTATCACCTTTTAACCCTTGTAACCAGCCCAGGAGATAGGTGCTGTCAGAGCCCCATTTACACATGGGGAAAGTGAGGCTCAGAGAGGCTGAGTCACTTTTATCCAGGTTGCCCAGCCAGGGTGTGGTAAAGCAGGCACGGAAGCCATAAGCTCCCTGAATCCCAGGGCTCAGCTTTTATCCAGGACACTGCTGCTGCTCGCGGCGCCTGGAGACTGGTTCTCCACACTCCACCAGAGCGAGGATGTCTGCTTTGCCGCTCCAGGCGGCCAGACGAGGGTCTTCCTGGGTTCCAGTGTCTACCTTCGGCAGCTACCTCACTGTGCCCGGCCAGGGGTCATCTCCTGGAGGAGTTCGCGGCCCCCCGGCTCCCCGCTGGCCTCCCCCGCGCCAGCCAGCGCTGAGCCAGCGCTTCTACTGCGGTGCGAACCAGCCATGCACGGTGGGAGCCCATCGGCTGCGAAGGCTGCCTCTCTGCTGGGCGGGGGGAGGGCGCCAGCTGCCAGTGACCCTGGACAAATCACTTCCCGTCTCTAATGCTCAGTCTCCCTGTCTGCAGGCTGGGGACGCTCGGGCCGGAGGTTAGGAGGGGCTGCCTGGGGCGCCCTTTTCCCGGCCGCCTTTGTCAGAAAGCCTCTCAGTGGTGGCCGTGGGGACGGGCCGTGTTCCTGGCAGGCGGGTGCCCTCGCTCTGTGCTTTCGGGGCTGCAGTCCTGGTGCTCCTCTGGCCCTCCGGCCCACTTCTGTTTGCTTCTGGTGCTCCGCCTGGCTAGGTTGCTAGGACAGGAATCTGTGGGTGCTCTTGCTTTGAAGTCCAACTGGCTGAGACCCTATCTTGCAAACCCTCTGACTTGGGTCACCGCTGGGTAGGAAGAATCTGGGTCCGTTTTCTCATCGTAGCCTGTGGTGCCACGTCTTGTGCTATTCATGTGGGGGTGCAGTGTGTGTGTAGAGGGGTGAGTGGGCTCTTGCTCGTCAGCCCCTCCCTCATCCACTGCTGAGCTCGATCAGCAAGCCTTTGCTGAGTGCCTGCCGTGTACTAGGCGTGCAAAGAGCCCAGCTATGGCCGTTTTGTGTAGGGGAGGGCCACTCTGGCTCCCTGGGGAAGATGCCAGCCAGGATCCAACTACCCACCGGCCTGCCCATCGTGAGCGGGGCTGTGGGAAGAGGGCATGGGAGGATGGCAGCCTGGGATGCTGGTGGGGCTTGAGACGGGGGTCTGAGTGGAGGATCTGAGTGGAGGGGTCACTGCCTTGGGCTTGGAAGGAGAGGACTCGGAGGTGACCTCAGGGACCGTAGCTGGGTTGAACAGGAGTGCTGACCTGCTCACGGCTGCTCGGCCAAAGGGCCTTTGTCTTTGCTGATCCTCTGTTTGAAATGGAAGCCTCAGCAGCCCCCACTTCGGGGACTGTTGGGGGGTCCAGTGAGAATTCCAGCTCCAGCATCGACCGGGCAGCCTGTGACACGCAGAGCGAGCTGTGTGCACACTGGAGCCGATGAGGGAGCCGGCCGGGAGCCCCTGGGGTGACTCGGGCTCCCCAGCTCAGGACGAGGGTTCCGCAGGCCGGTGGGCAGCTGGATCCACGTCTTGGATGGTGGTCTGAGAAGCCCGTGGGCTGGGCTTCCCCAAGGGAGACAGGCTTCTGCAGGATATGGAGAGGACACGAAGTTGGGGGTGAGAGGGAGGAAGGCTGGCGAGCCCTCACCGTGGGAAGAGGACGGGCGTCACCAGATGGGAGAGCCTGTCCCCTGCTCTGGGCGTTAGTCGCGGGAGTCCCTGCACTCGTGGGATAGAGGACTGGGCGTCACCAGATGGGAGACCTGTCCCTGCTCCGTTTGCTTCTGGTGCTCCGCCTGGCTAGGTTGCTAGGACAGGAATCTGTGGGTGCTCTTGCTTTGAAGTCCAACTGGCTGAGACCCTATCTTGCAAACCCTCTGACTTGGGTCACCGCTGGGTAGGAAGAATCTGGGTCCGTTTTCTCATCGTAGCCTGTGGTGCCACGTCTTGTGCTATTCATGTGGGGGTGCAGTGTGTGTGTAGAGGGGTGAGTGGGCTCTTGCTCGTCAGCCCCTCCCTCATCCACTGCTGAGCTCGATCAGCAAGCCTTTGCTGAGTGCCTGCCGTGTACTAGGCGTGCAAAGAGCCCAGCTATGGCCGTTTTGTGTAGGGGAGGGCCACTCTGGCTCCCTGGGGAAGATGCCAGCCAGGATCCAACTACCCACCGGCCTGCCCATCGTGAGCGGGGCTGTGGGAAGAGGGCATGGGAGGATGGCAGCCTGGGATGCTGGTGGGGCTTGAGACGGGGGTCTGAGTGGAGGATCTGAGTGGAGGGGTCACTGCCTTGGGCTTGGAAGGAGAGGACTCGGAGGTGACCTCAGGGACCGTAGCTGGGTTGAACAGGAGTGCTGACCTGCTCACGGCTGCTCGGCCAAAGGGCCTTTGTCTTTGCTGATCCTCTGTTTGAAATGGAAGCCTCAGCAGCCCCCACTTCGGGGACTGTTGGGGGGTCCAGTGAGAATTCCAGCTCCAGCATCGACCGGGCAGCCTGTGACACGCAGAGCGAGCTGTGTGCACACTGGAGCCGATGAGGGAGCCGGCCGGGAGCCCCTGGGGTGACTCGGGCTCCCCAGCTCAGGACGAGGGTTCCGCAGGCCGGTGGGCAGCTGGATCCACGTCTTGGATGGTGGTCTGAGAAGCCCGTGGGCTGGGCTTCCCCAAGGGAGACAGGCTTCTGCAGGATATGGAGAGGACACGAAGGTTGGGGGGTGAGAGGGAGGAAGGCTGGCGAGCCCTCACCGTGGGAAGAGGACGGGCGTCACCAGATGGGAGAGCCTGTCCCCTGCTCTGGGCGTTTAGTCCATCCCCCTGCCTCTGGTGGGCTACCTCTCAGTCCTTCTGCATCAGATCGAGCCTAGGGTCACTCGGTCAGCACCTTTTGGGGCTTCTGAGGCTCTTGACGGTCAGGAAGTCCTCCTTAATCTAACCATCCCCCCTCCCATCCTGAGCCCTTCCCCTCCGTCTGGGCCATTGGGAAATCCGGGCCTGTGTTCCGTGACCTCTTCCCGTCTAAGCAGTGGCTTCCGGGATCTCACGCCTCCTGCACCCTGGCAGCTGGCGCCACCCTCCTTCCTCTGCCCCGCGCAGTGGAGAGAGCAGTGACCAGGAGCCCCAAGCTTCATGCCCTCTGATGAGTGCTTCTCCCCCGGACCCCTCTCTCCCCGCCTCTTGCCCTCATCCTCGGGGACCTGGGCTCCTGGTGTGGCTGTGGTTTGTCACCGGTCAGCTGCTGCTCCTCCCTCCCTTCTTCCATTTGTCTGCTTATTCATTCCTCCCTCGGAAGCCTTCGGCGGCTCTTATCCCCGGAATAGTCTCACTTAGTCTGGATTCGGGGCCTTCCACTGTCCACCTGGTTGGCCTTCAGCCACCTTTCTGCTGTTTCCCTTCACACACTCTGTCCTGAAGCCCAAACAAGCCCCGGTGTTTCCTGACGCCCCTGCCTGCCTGTCTGCTTACACTGGATCTGCCCCCCGCGACATCCTCTCCCCCCATCCCTGTGGTGCCAGATCGTGCCAGCATCCCCAGCCCTAGCTTCCTGGCTGCCACCTGCAGGAAGTCTTCCTGGATCTCAGCTTTTTCCCCTCTAGACTCCCCCCAAGCCCTGTCTCCTCCCTTCCCTAGCCTCCGGCCTTGGGGGCATAGTTTGTGCCTAGTATTGCCTGTGATTTGCATAGTTTGTGACTTGCACTGTCTCCTTCTCCAGGGGGACCCTGGAGTGCTGCGCCTGTGGCTGTCGGTGACCCTGTCTCCAGCGCCCAGGCCTGGAACAGAGGCGCTGGCTCATCACTTTCCAGTTTGCAAAGTACTTCCCCACTTGCCACGACCTCTCAGATGCTCCCGGCTCCTCGTGTGAGGCAGCAGGGCCAGAAGTCTGCCGGCTCCCCCTTCTGCAGCTGGGGAGACTGGGGCTGAGGAAGGGAGCGTGACCTGTCTGAAGTCACAGGTTGAGTCGTGGGCGGAGCCAGCACAGGTGGGAGCCCGGGACGCGTGGGCCAGGGCCTGCTCGTGGCTAGGGAAGGGGCTCTCTGTGGGAGGGTGTGCTCTCCGGCTACAGCCCTAACCCGAAGGGAATGCCCACATGATGGCACGTGTTGCTGGAAGAAGCGCCACACGTCTGGGAAATTCTCCGTTTCCCTCCATCTGGCGTAGAGAAGGTTGTTTTTCTCAGAAGTAAAAGTCAGCATCAAGCTGCACCCTGGGGATGCTTATGGTGGTCAGAGTGGAGGCTGCACGATCACTGGTCAGCAGGTGGACCTGACGGCCAGTCCGTGAAGCCTGACTGGGCCAGGGAATGCCTGACCCACAGGGCCGTCTGAGGTCCTGTCACAGAAACAGAGTTACAGGTGCAGGAACTGCTCCTGACCCAGCCTAGGATCACTGGTGAAGCCTGCGTGGAGGAGGGGACATTTGGCTTGGGTCTTGCTGTGTGAGTAGGAGTTTTCCAAGAGAACAGTATTTTAGGCAGAGGGACTTGTGTAGAGAACCGTGAGGAGTTTAGTGAGGCTGGAAAGGTATGAGGCAGGGGCTGGATAGCGGAGTGTGAAATGCCAGGTTAGAGCTTGCTCTCCATCCTGTGGGCACTGGGGAGCCACTGAAAGGTGTCCAGCAAGGTTAGTATATGGGTGATTTCATTCATTAGAATGGCTCCTCCTGGAGCAGAATGGGGGGTGCGTGCAAGGGAGAGAGACTAAGGTCTGGAGGCACCTATAACGGATATAGATCGATCGATTGATTGATTCAACAAGTGTTTATTGAAGCCCAGTGGTGGTGGACCCTGTTTTATGCTTGAGGGGAGGCACGCTCTGGGCTGTGTCAGGTGGGGCCATGGTGTACCAGGCCTGGCACCCAACTGTGGCTTCCAGGACACCCCAACATGCTGGGGGAGGCAGAGCCACACCCAGATCATGCACCAGTGAAGAAAAATGGGGTGCAGACTGGGCAGAGGGGCCCCGAGTGGGTGGAGGGCACCAGGAGGCCGGAGTGGGCAGTCGGTCGTGCCCAGGGAGCCGCAGGGGCCGTCCGTGGACGAGAAACGGCAGGAGAGTCTTCCATGGGGGTAGAGAGGGGGCCTCGGCATGGCGTCCCAGTTGGGGAAACAGCCTGGTCAGAGGCTCCGAGTCAGGATGGAGTTGCTGGGGTTGCTGATGATAGCCTGGGGTGAGGGCTGGGAGGGGCGGAGGGTGGGGACTGAGCAGGAAGGGACACGGGGGTCTAGACTCTGGAAAGCGGTGCAGGAGAGGGTGCTGGTGTTCTCCCTGCACCTCCCGGGGGGTTGGGTGCCTCTCAGGCCCCCCTCGAGATGGCCCATTTGACAGCCGAGGCCCAGAGAGGTGAAGGGCTTGTCCAGGCCACCCAGGCTGGCGGTGGCTGAGGGGACTTGGGACGGGGCCGGTCCTGTGCCGCCAGCGCCTCGAAGCCCACGGGGAGCCCAGCTGGGAGGCCTCTCGGTGACTGATACAGCAGCTGATTAGACGGAGGGCAGGCGAATGAGCCAGCCGCATTTAAAACTCGAGGGGGGAGCCTAGGATCACTGGTGAACCTGCGTGAGGAGGGGACATTTGGCTTGGGTCTTGCTGTGTGAGTAGGAGTTTTCCAAGAGAACAGTATTTTAGGCAGAGGGACTTGTGTAGAGAACCGTGAGGAGTTTAGTGAGGCTGGAAAGGTATGAGGCAGGGGCTGGATAGCGGAGTGTGAAATGCCAGGTTAGAGCTTGCTCTCCATCCTGTGGGCACTGGGGAGCCACTGAAAGGTGTCCAGCAAGGTTAGTATATGGGTGATTTCATTCATTAGAATGGCTCCTCCTGGAGCAGAATGGGGGGTGCGTGCAAGGGAGAGAGACTAAGGTCTGGAGGCACCTATAACGGATATAGATCGATCGATTGATTGATTCAACAAGTGTTTATTGAAGCCCAGTGGTGGTGGACCCTGTTTTATGCTTGAGGGGAGGCACGCTCTGGGCTGTGTCAGGTGGGGCCATGGTGTACCAGGCCTGGCACCCAACTGTGGCTTCCAGGACACCCCAACATGCTGGGGGAGGCAGAGCCACACCCAGATCATGCACCAGTGAAGAAAAATGGGGTGCAGACTGGGCAGAGGGGCCCCGAGTGGGTGGAGGGCACCAGGAGGCCGGAGTGGGCAGTCGGTCGTGCCCAGGGAGCCGCAGGGGCCGTCCGTGGACGAGAAACGGCAGGAGAGTCTTCCATGGGGGTAGAGAGGGGGCCTCGGCATGGCGTCCCAGTTGGGGAAACAGCCTGGTCAGAGGCTCCGAGTCAGGATGGAGTTGCTGGGGTTGCTGATGATAGCCTGGGGTGAGGGCTGGGAGGGGCGGAGGGTGGGGACTGAGCAGGAAGGGACACGGGGGTCTAGACTCTGGAAAGCGGTGCAGGAGAGGGTGCTGGTGTTCTCCCTGCACCTCCCGGGGGGTTGGGTGCCTCTCAGGCCCCCCTCGAGATGGCCCATTTGACAGCCGAGGCCCAGAGAGGTGAAGGGCTTGTCCAGGCCACCCAGGCTGGCGGTGGCTGAGGGGACTTGGGACGGGGCCGGTCCTGTGCCGCCAGCGCCTCGAAGCCCACGGGGAGCCCAGCTGGGAGGCCTCTCGGTGACTGATACAGAGCAGGCTGATTAGACGGAGGGCAGGCGAATGAAGCGTCAGCCGCCCTTGGGGCATTTAAAACTCGACTGGGTTTTTTCACTCCTCCGTCCTGCCTGGGCTGCAGCTTGGTGTCAGAAGCCAACTTCGACCTGTCGCCTCCGTCAGATTGCCTTGTGGTCCTGTCGGGAGACACACGGCCCCATTTGTTTTCCTGGGAGAGAAATCGACATGTCTTTTTAAAATCAGTCAGAATGTCTTCCTGCTCATGTCCCTCCAGCTCTCCTACGGGGCCGCCTTCCGTGCTCCGCCCCCAGCTGCCAAGCTCTGCAGCCCCGTCTCTCCCCACGTTCAAACTCTGACGCTGGTGCTCCCGGCCGTGCGGTCCTGAGCGAGCCAGCTGGCCTCTGTGGGTGCTCGTCTCTATCTGGCTCGTCTAGAGGAGAAAGCAGGAGGAGAGGGCATCGCTGACCGGGCGGTATGGTATGGACGTTGGGGGCTGGGCGAGAGGAACTGACCCTGTGACCTCAGGCCGTCACTCCTCCTGGTCTTCATCTCAGCTTCCTCATCCTTGAAAAAAGGGTTGAGGAAAGGGCTGAGCCTGTGAACTGTGATCTTCAGCCAGGAATGATTTTGCCTGAGTGTCTGGAGCTGTTGCTGGTGGTTAGAACTCGGGGAGGGTGTGCCGCTGGCGGTGGTGTTGCTCAGTGCGAAGTCATGTCCGACGCTTTGACCTCACAGACGGCAGCACGCCAGGCTCCTCCGTCCTCCGCTATCTCCCGGAGGTTGCTGAAATTCCTATCTGTTGAGTTGGTGACGCTATCTAACCATCTCATCCTCTGCCGCCCTTTCTCCTGTTGCCTCCTATCTTTCCCGGCGTCAGCGTGTGCTCCTGGTTGCCAGAAGGTAAAGTCAAACGTCCTGCCGATGGACAGGGCAGCCTCCTGTGACGAAGAACGATCCAGCCTTCAGTGTCAACGGCGCTGAGGCTTAGAGACGCTGGCCTAGGAGGTCCCTGAGGCCTCCCGAAGCTCCGAACGTGTGGGAAGCACGGAGGCTCTTGGGAGGAGGAGGGCTGGGGCCGAGGGAGGTGAGGATGATCACAGAGAGAGAAGTTGAGGACACGGCAGAGTCCCAGCTGTCAGGGTTTCCTGTGGTCTCTGTACTTTTGGGTGTAAGTCCTGGAGCTGGTATTTACTGGTAGAGAGGCACGTTCCCAAATGGGCTTCCCAAGTGGCGCTAGTGGTGAAGAACCTGCCTGCCAATGCAGGAGACATAAGAGACTTGGGTTCAATCCCTGGGTCAGGAAGATCCCTGGAGGAGGAAATGGCAACCCACACCAATATTCTTGCCGAGAGAATTCCATGGACAGAGGAGCCTGGAGGGCTACAGTCCGTAACACCGCAAGAGTTGGATAGGACTGAGGTGACTTAGCACACAGCACACCTTCTCAAACGTCCCCCCACCGCCCCACAATCCATCCGCCCACCCATCTCCAACCCGCCTTTCTTTGCTTCATCCATTCATCCACCCACCCCCCACCCACTCGTCCATCCATCCACCCACCTGTCCGTTCATCTTTTCATTTCTTCATCCATTTAGCTGCACATCCACCTGCCTATCCACTCAGTACTGACATCTGTGCATTTAGCTACCCGCCTTCCCAGTTATCTATCCAGTCAATCATCCGTTGGCCCTGCTACCCAAAGGCCTCCCCATAACCCGCCTACCTGCCCATCTATCAACCCTCCGACCCATCCATCCGTCCACTTATTTGGCAAATGCCGCATGCCCAGCCCTCTTTTGGGCTCCATCACTCTCTCCTGTGTCGCTTACAAGAGTTTTGTCCCTGATTTACTGTTCTCACTGTCTGCTAGACTGTGAGCTCCTCGAGACAGGCTCCATGTTCCATGAATGCCCGTCTCTTGTGTAGCCTTGACCTTCAGCCCTACACATGGTAGGTGAGCAGCAAAACTTTCAAGGAAGTGCATCCTGGTAAACAAGTTTGGAGGTGGAGGTTATGTGGGCAGAGAGGAGGCCGGCTGAGAGCTTTTACAGGAAAGCCAAGCCAAGGCATTTGGAAATTCTCTGGAAGGCAGTGGAGAGCTGTGGGGGGCTTTTGGTTTGGGAGGAACCCTCAGGCTCCCGCGTGGAGAGTGTGTTAGAGAAGATGAAGCTGGAGGAGGAGGAGGCTGCTCACGGACTTAGGGGTGAGTGTGTGAGGCTTGCCTGGGGCAGTGGGGTGTGAGCAGGGGTGGGGAGGAGCGGCGTGGGGGTGAAATGGGCAGGCCTCTGAGGTGGACATAGGGGCGAGGGGAAGGAGGGCTCTGGAGGATTCTAGTTTGGACAGCTCACAGGATTGGCGATCGTTCAGAAGGGCGGGAAGTTCAGTGGAGGATTTGTTGGTCTGGGGAAAGGATGACCTGTCCCATTTTGGACATGACGACTTTGAGGTTCCCGGGGACATCCCAGAGCCGTGTCCAGGGACTGGTTCATCAGGCGGAGCCTGTGGCTGGGACAGGCTCTGGACCTGTCAGTCCCGGGCTGGTCACTGAGGCTAGGGGAGTGTGTCTGGGTGTGGGGTCTGTGGACGGAGAAGGGAGGTCGGGGGGCTGGGGAGCCGGAGGAGGGCCAGCGTTTACAGCGTGGGGGTCCACGAAGTAAGAAGGGGTCTGTCCAGGGACTTGTGGTGTCCCCAGTGCCTGGCAGGAGATTCTAGAACAAACGTCTTAGACTGAAGTTCATCAGCTTGAGTCTGGACAAGCTGCATGTTTGTTTTCGCTGACTGCTAACGGACATGCAGCATTTCTCTGTCTTAGGAACGGAGGCAACCCAGCACGGTGGGCTTCCCTGCCGTTCCTGCGATGGTCACCAGCAGCAGTCCCCGATGGTTTTGAGCCACATCAGGGTTTCTTGTGGCGCTCTGGGATGTCATTGTCATCCTTCCCCACTTCCCAGGCACGCAGTCTCAGACCCGCCCCTGGCTTCGGTTATTCATTGTGTTGATAACGAAGCACACAGAGCTCTCCATCACAAATTTGTTTTTCTAAAAAATATTTTGACAACTATTTTAACATAACTGACTTTCTTCCTTTCTAATACTAAGCATTCTTTTTTAAAAATTATGCACTTAAAAACAAGATTGCAGAAAGGGCTCATGAGCTTCCCCAGGAGGCACAGAGATGCTCAAGAGCCGCTGGTGCAGGGCGGCAGGGGGCTGCTGGTGCCCAGGGCTGCTGCCTGGGTCGGCGGTGCGGAGGCTGCTGTGCACGCATGTTGGTGCGTGTAGGTGTGGGAGGGGCTGCGGGGCTCCATGGAAATGCACATGTGAACGTGTGCACGTGTATGTGGTCAGGGACAGGTAGGGAAGATGTGTGGTGGGGGACAGGCCCCAGGAGGCCAAGGAAGAGCGTCGTCCAGGCATCGTCCTGGACAGTGGCATCTTCACGTGGTGTTGGCTTGTGGTTTGTGGAGGGCAGGTGCCATGTCATCTCCACTCAGGGTTTCCAGAGTCGTGGTAGGTCAGACAGAGTGGGGGCTCAGTGGGGAGGGGCTGAGGATATGAACAGTGAGTGATGGGTGTTAAAAAGGAGAGGGGGCAGAGTTCAGGGTGGAGAGGGAGGCTGCAGACCTCTTTAGTGCAGAAACCCCTCCTTGATGCCTCCTGTGACGGGCACGTCAGGTGGCCTCTGGGCACAGAGAGGGTTGGATACGCCCCACCCTTGGAGAGCGCAGCCTGGTTGGGGTGGGAGGCTGGACAGAATGACCTTGCTGTCGGGGCTGTTGTCCGAGGAGTGGGGAGGGGCCAGGGAAGGTGTCCACACCCTGTGCCTAGGCCCCGGGAGGCTCCCTGCAGGTGCACCTTCTTCGTGGAGGGGCTCCTGAGGCTGGGTCTGCTCAGACAGTGGGACTCCGGCCCTCGAGGCCCTTTCCTGACCTTCTCTTCAGCAGAGGCTAAAGCACGGCGTCTGGCAAGTCCCTTGGCTGGAGCTTCCTTCCCGTGGACCATCCGCCCTGGGTTTTCTTCCAAGCCGGGGGCCCCCTTTCCCTCGCCACTGCCTCCCCCACTCCGGCTGTCTGCGCTGGGCATGGAGGCCCGCTGGGCATCTGGGAATCAAAGACTTCGGCCAAATTCAATGAGCTGTCAAATTACAGATACTCTAAGAAGTGGGCTTGGGAGCAGGGACATTTTTTTCTTCTTCTTCTTTTTCGTGAGTCTTTAATGAAGTCTTCCCCCTCCATCCTGATGTGATTTCTTCTATTTGATGAGGGACATTCTTTCTAAGGGGTCTTAGCCCACTGAGGCTCCATAGCTTATAATCAAACAACCAGCCCAGGCAGGGCTGTGTGTCATGTAGGGAGCTCCCTGTTGTTAGAGGCATGTAAGTAGAAAGAGGGCTAGGACTCTCTGACCAGGGGGTCTGTTCACTTTGTGGAACAATTTTCTGTCTCAGCTCACCCACTGTGTCACCTTGTGCAAGTCCTGCCATCTCTGAACCTTCATTTCCTTTCTATTCCCTTTGGCCACAAGGCACATGGAATGCGGGATCTTAGTTCCCTGACCAGGGATCAAACCCATGCCCCTTGCAGTGGAGGGTGGGAGTCTTAACCACTGGACCACTAGGGAAGTCCGAGGACTTTTATGATCCTGTCTATAAAGTTGGTGTAATGATAACTACTGTGTTCATCTTCCAAGGCTGCCGTAGCGGATAAGAAAGTCTTAAAGCGAAGGGTGATGCAGAACCCCTCCTTGATGCCTCCTGTGACGGGCACGTCAGGTGGCCTCTGGGCACAGAGAGGGTTGGATACGCCCCACCCTTGGAGAGCGCAGCCTGGTTGGGGTGGGAGGCTGGACAGAATGACCTTGCTGTCGGGGCTGTTGTCCGAGGAGTGGGGAGGGGCCAGGGAAGGTGTCCACACCCTGTGCCTAGGCCCCGGGAGGCTCCCTGCAGGTGCACCTTCTTCGTGGAGGGGCTCCTGAGGCTGGGTCTGCTCAGACAGTGGGACTCCGGCCCTCGAGGCCCTTTCCTGACCTTCTCTTCAGCAGAGGCTAAAGCACGGCGTCTGGCAAGTCCCTTGGCTGGAGCTTCCTTCCCGTGGACCATCCGCCCTGGGTTTTCTTCCAAGCCGGGGGCCCCCTTTCCCTCGCCACTGCCTCCCCCACTCCGGCTGTCTGCGCTGGGCATGGAGGCCCGCTGGGCATCTGGGAATCAAAGACTTCGGCCAAATTCAATGAGCTGTCAAATTACAGATACTCTAAGAAGTGGGCTTGGGAGCAGGGACATTTTTTTCTTCTTCTTCTTTTTCGTGAGTCTTTAATGAAGTCTTCCTCCATCCTGATGTGATTTCTTCTATTTGATGAGGGACATTCTTTCTAAGGGGTCTTAGCCCACTGAGGCTCCATAGCTTATAATCAAACAACCAGCCCAGGCAGGGCTGTGTGTCATGTAGGGAGCTCCCTGTTGTTAGAGGCATGTAAGTAGAAAGAGGGCTAGGACTCTCTGACCAGGGGGTCTGTTCACTTTGTGGAACAATTTTCTGTCTCAGCTCACCCACTGTGTCACCTTGTGCAAGTCCTGCCATCTCTGAACCTTCATTTCCTTTCTATTCCCTTTGGCCACAAGGCACATGGAATGCGGGATCTTAGTTCCCTGACCAGGGATCAAACCCATGCCCCTTGCAGTGGAGGGTGGGAGTCTTAACCACTGGACCACTAGGGAAGTCCGAGGACTTTTATGATCCTGTCTATAAAGTTGGTGTAATGATAACTACTGTGTTCATCTTCCAAGGCTGCCGTAAGCGTGGATAAAAGAAAGTCTTAAACCAAGACAGAACAGTGTGAGGTTCAAATCCCGGTTGTATTCCTCGCTGTGGCCTTGGGCAAGTCTGTGAAACAGGGGTGGCCCCCCTTCCTTGCAGGGTTGTGGTGAAGATCACTGTGGGGACCCATGGCAGCCGGTCTCCCAGCAGGTGTTTGTGATTTTTTAATTGTTGCCTTTTATTTTTCCCTCTAGCTGGTGCTTGGCATCTAGCTGTTGCTTGTTACACTTTTTATTGGGGTGAAATGTGCCTGCAAGAGAGCTCACAAATCTTAACATCCAGTTCCGGCATTTTCCCAAAGAAACACACTCCCGGGACTCCTCAGTCCAGGAAGAACGTCACCAGCCCCTGCAGGCTCCCTCAGCCCACCCACAGTGGGCTCTCCGCAAGAGTCACCGCCCTTCTGACCTCCCTCACTGCTGGCTCGCTTTGCCTGGGTTTTCACTTCATGTAACTGAACTCAGACGCTCTTTTACTCTTGGGCATCTGGCTCCCGTTACCAGCGTTACGCCTGGCGGCTCCGTCCATGCTGCTGTGGTCGCTGGCCCCTTTTCATCACCCAGTAGCGTTCCATCGAAGGAATGGATCACAGTTTCTCAGCCTCGGCACGGCGGACATCTGGGGCTGGAGAATTCTTGGCGGTGGGGCTTCCCTGTGTCTTGTAGGGTGTTGGGCAGCTCTCCGGGTCTCCGCCCACCAGCCACGAACAGCATCCTTCAAAACCCCGTCGTGACAACCCACAATGTCTCCAGACATGGCCACAGCCAAAATCATCCCCAGTGGAAATCTCCTGCCCGGCTCATTCTCCTGTTGATGGACACCTGAGTTTTTCCAAATTTGGGACTGTTAAGAATAATGCATACTAGGGCTTCCCTGGTGGTCCAGTGGGTAAAGAGTCCGCCTTGCAGTGCAAGGGGCGCCAGTTTGATCCCTGGCTGGGGAAGACGTCATGTGCCACGGAGCGGTTGGACCGATGTGTCCAATTGGGAGCTGGCGCTCTGGGGCGCATGTGCGCTGAGCCGGTGCTCTGCAATGAGAGAGGCCACTGCAATGGGAGGTCCACACAGGACAAAGAATAAAGATGGATGAAAATAAATAAATAAAAAACCAATAAAAGAGGCCAAAAATGAAAAACAAAAAAAGAATAACACATACCTTTTAGTGCCCTTACTTGGGCATTTCTCTCAGGTATGAACCCAGGATGGCACAGCTGGACTTATGTTTGATCTATTTTTTAA
Source organism: Tragulus kanchil (assembly GCA_022376925.1). Classification (NCBI taxonomy): domain Eukaryota; kingdom Metazoa; phylum Chordata; class Mammalia; order Artiodactyla; family Tragulidae; genus Tragulus; species Tragulus kanchil. The sequence continues at coordinate 178,623,121 of JAIOJX010000004.1, read as the reverse complement.
AGTCACCCTTTGTTTTTAAATTAAAAAAAAATAGTTTCTTTGTTTTGTTTGGGGCTGTGCTGCGTCTTCGTTGCTGCACAGGCGTTTTCTCTAGGCGTGTAGAGCGGGGCCACTCTCCACTTACAGCGGGGCTTCTCATTGCTGCGGCTTCTCTTGTTCAGGAGCATGGGTTTGAAGGTGCTCGGGCTTTCACGGTGGTGGCACACGGGCTTTGTTACCTTGTGGCATGTGGAATCTTCCCAGGCCAGGGATCGAACCCGTGTGCTCTGCATGCGCAGGCGGGTCCTTAACCACCGGCTCTCCAGGGAGGCCCCTGTGTTTAGTTCTCATAAATGCTGCCGAGCAGCTTTCCAGAGTGGTGGTTGCTCGTGAAGATAAGTCAGAGGAATGAACGAGTGAATGAATGGATATCCTCCTTCAAGGGCAGGGCCTGCGGCGTCGTCGACATTCAGAATGGCAGCCACGTCTCGTGCGGTGCCGGCTGCGTGGCCTCCCACCATGGCGGGCCCTGGAGCAGGGAGGCACTCCGGGCACCTCCAGGGTAAGAGTGAGCCTGGCGCACGCCGGACACGGATGCACAGGCCAGGTCTACAGCAGGGGCTCCGTGGATGCTTGTGAGCCTGGCCTTGGAGGAGCGCAGCGCCGGCCCGAGCACAAGGGTCTGGTCTGTGGAGGCCCGGGGCCCGGGTGCCCATCCTGACTCTCTGGGCCCGAGGCCGGCGCACCTTCCCTGCCTCCCTGGTCTGGGAGGATGTAGCTCCCGGCCCCCTTCCTCCACTTGATTTATTTAGACAGCGGAGGTGCACACCCAGAAATGGGTATGATTTCAGATCTGACAAAAATAAAAACAAATTTGACTGCCCCAGTCATACCCAGCAACCCCATCCCTTGCCCCCCTCCCGAGGCCCCCTGGAATTACCGAAGCCAGGACTGTCAGCTGGGCCTGCAGCCTGAAGGGTGGTGGTTGCCATGGTAACAGCGCAGGCCTCTGGCTCCGGCTCCTGGAGAGGAGGCTGCCCTGAGGGGCCTGTTCGGGTTTTGGACGCTGCCCTGCTGGTCACTCCGGAAAGTGACAGGTTCAGAGGCGCCCCCGACGTCACAGCCTCCCTTTTAGCCACATCCTCCCAGCTCACACCCTGGCCTTATTATTATTATTATTTTTTTAAATTTTGGCCTCTTTGTTGATTTTTAAATTTCTTTATTTTCATCCATCTTTGTTCTTTGGTCTGTGTGGGCCTCCCATTGCCGTGGCCCTTCTCCCATTGCGGAGCACTGGCTCTGGGCGCACGCGCTCCAGAGCGCCAGCTGGTAATTGGACACACCGGTCCAGCCACTCCGTGGCCCGTGGAATCTTCCCAGGCCAGGGATCGAACCGGTGCCCCTTGCACTGCAAGGCGGACTCGTTACCCACTGGACCACCAGGGAAGCCCCACCCTGGCCTTCTTAAGACAGCAGCCAGCTGTGGGGTGGAGATGGTCTCTGGCTTCGTGCTTATTGGGAGTCTTGAGGCCTTCTCCTCACTGGCTTCCCCTCCCGCCATCTCCAGCACCTTCTCCTTCCTTCCCCATCGGAAGGGAAAAGCAGATATTCCACTGAGCATGTGCCGGTCCGGGCCCTGTGCTCGGGGCCGCAGCCTGGGGTTGAGAACATGGGGTGTGGAGTGAGGAGACGCAGGTTGAAATCCTGCCTTTGCCGTATACCAGCCATGTGGCCCTAGGAGCCAGTGCTCGTGCCTCAGTTTCCTCATCTGTAAAATGGGGGTAACGGTAGTACTCGTCAGTTGCAGGAACGTGGCTGACGTTGGAGGGCGACGCTCCACATTGTCAGACCTGAAGTGATTGTATTCAAAGGCTGCGAGTGAAGCTTCAGTCCTTGGGAAGGCAACTGTGGTCTAAAGGGTTTATGTTTGTATCTCTTATCCTTACTCAAGGTCATGTTAAGTAATCAGCAGATAACACCAGTCTGGGATTCTCAGTCCTCTGCAGGTGAGGTGACTTTTCTCCCCCAAAGCCAAAGAATGGGACCTGCTGGGCCCTGTTACAGAAGAGGTGGACAAGGACAGGGGCTTTCCCTGTTGCACACACGACAAGCCCTGGTCCTCAGTCCACGTTTACACGGACTCCGCATTCTGGGGCCTCTGGGCTCCCTGCCTCGTATGCTTGATGTAGGGTTTAAATGAGATATTATCAATACATGCGGTTTGCTTAGAAACGTGTTCGTCGCTCCGTCGTGTCTGCCTCTTTGCGACCTCGTGAACTGTAGCCCGACAGGTTCCTCTGTCCATGGGATTCTCCAGGCGAGAGTGCTGGAGTGGCTTGCGTGCCCTCCTCCAGGTTATCTTCCCAACTCAGGGATCAAATTACAGTGTAGGCGGGTTTTCAGTTTTTGTTTTTTACCATCTGAGCCACCAGGGAGGCCCTTGATGAGAAAACTCCTTGGCAAACAAACACTCAGCAAGAACGCTTGAGCTGGGCTTGCTATCGTTACCCTTGCTGCTCTTGTTAACCTGGGGTCTGGCACACAGCAGGCGCTCAATAGGTGCACATTAGTTCACTGCTGGGCTCCGTGGCCCTAGTCCTGAGGACCGGGGGGCGCCCCTTGAGAGCAGAGCAAGGGATGCGGGGAGGAGGGCGGCTCCCCAGGTGGAGCTGGTGGGAGGGCAGGGAGGTGGGTCTGGGCAGGGGGTGGGGTGGAGGGGGGCGGCCAGGGGGTGACCTGGGACACGGGTCTGGAATCCAGCCATGGCTCAGGGACCCTGTGACTGGGGAGTTTCTTGTCTGAAGGTCACTTCTGCTGCAGGATTGTCATGTTGCTGGGATGTCGTCTGCCTCTCTGTGTCCCCTCCGTGCAGTGTGGGTGGGGTCGGGGCTCTCTGAGGACCGGGGTGGGGTTGTTCAGTGGCCAAGCTCACCTGGAGGGCCACGAGGGTCTGGGCGGCCAAGCATGCAAAGGAACAGGGTCCTCACCGCAGAGGCTCAGGTGCCAGGCAGGGGCTCTCAGCCTTGTCCTCGGAGGCAGCGTGGGGCCACGGACAACGCAGGTCCTCGTGGAGCCGGCACCCAGGCCCCTGCCTACCCTGTTACCCAGCAATCCCGTACCACCGTCCAGGGGCCACCGTCTGCCCTCACGCTGTCCCGGAGCCCCAGAGCTTCTCCCGACGGCTTTCAGAATTCCCCGGCGCTCATGACTCATGACGGCAAGCCTGGGCACCGGGCCAGGCCTCCGCATGGCTCAGCCCGGGACCTTGCCTCCCTCGGCTGCTCTCCTTCCCTGCGCCACGTGGTCTGGTTTAACTTCAAGGAGGGCTCTTGCCTTTGATCCCCAAGCCAGTGGGGAGCATGTCAGGAACCGCGGGCAGCGATGCCAGCTCTGGCCTGACTTCTGAGCCTCACGGGCTCCTGGAAAGGGCCCAGCCCTGCCATCTGGGATTTCCCCGAGCGCCTCGGGGCAGGGCCGAGACTGTCCACGTCTGTGTGTCTGCAGCTGAGCTGTCTAGAGGTGAAAGCCGCTCCATCTGCCCCTTCGAGGGGTGAGCCCCAGAGGCGGCCCTGGGGCGGTGGCTCTGGCACGGCTGAGTCAGGCCGTTTGGGCGACTCACGGACTGTGACCTTGGCCAGGTCATTCCAGCTCTCCAGGCCGTTTCTCCATCTGCTCCCCGCGGGCTGTGAGGAGAGCTAGGGCCATGTCCCTAGGGACTTGGCAGGCAGTCGTCATGACTGCTGCCAAGTTCATTACTGCTATATGAGCTAGGCCAGGTGGGTGGGGAGCACTTCCGGAGAGAAGGCTGAGCTCTGTGAATGGGGAAAGGTGCTTCAGGGAAGCTTCTAGAAGAGATGGCAGATGGCCTGGGATGTGAAGGATGAGTAGGAGCTTGCTGGTAAAGATGATAGAAGGAAGTACATGCAAAGCGGGCGGTAAGACGTTCAGAGCAGGCTGAGGCCGGGGAAGGGAGAGAGGCCAGAAGAGTTCACTGGGGTCGGAATGCAGGAGGCTGGGTGTTCAGGCTAGTGAGGATGGGAGCCACGGGAGGCTTTTGAATAGGGGAGAGGTCTAATCAGAGCTGGGCTTCAGCCGGATTAATCTGGCAGTGACGAAATAGCTTGGGGGCATGAACAGCAGGCTCTGGTTTGTATCTCCGCTCTGCCTTTTTCCAGCTTGGGTCTTTGGGCAAATTCTGTTCCCTTTTATGACTCTATTTCCTTGCTTGTAACTGGAGCTTGTCATAGGGCTGGAGGATGAAAGGGGGTGGTGCTTGCAAAGAGCTTGGGCAGTGCTGATCACACAGCAGACACGTGGGGCTTGTGTGTAGGGCAGGTTGGAGGGGCAGAGACCAGAGCTGGTGGTGAGCAGGGAGGTGGGCAGTGCCCAGGTGAGAGATGCTGAGGATGGGCTGAGGCCACAGAGGAGAGCAGGTCTGGTGTGACTGTCAGCTCTGGAACTTCCCAGGTGTGTGAGCTAGGAGAGGCCCCTTGTTTCTCTAAGCCTCCGTTTTGCTCGTCTGTAAAATGGGCCTGCTGACCTCTATGGCTCAGGGCCTTCGTGAGGAAGAAGTGAGAGTTCCAGGTTCTTGGGAGACACCTGCCAAGTGCACATTGAACTTGAAACTGGCAGGAAGGGCAGAGGGAGTCAAAGAGGAGGCTAGAAGGGGAGAGAGCATGACAGGCAGGGGGAAAAGGCAAAGAGGATGGAGGATGTTGGCTGGTAATTAGAATGTTTGAACTTCAAAAAAGTTAATTAATGATGAAGCTGCTGCGGGAGTGATGCTCAGGCTAGAAGGGGGTCCTGGCAGTGACTGAAGTTAATTACAGGCTGTGGCGAGAGAGTGGCAGAGGTTGGAGGGGGGGCAGGAAGGAGCAGGGCTGGGGCGAGGAGGGTCAGATGGGGAGGCGGGAGGGAAGGCAGTATCCCAAGGTGAGCAAGGATCAGGGATGGGAGGGAGGCTGTTGCCGAGGAAACCAGGTCAATCTTCCGTTAGGCAAGAGGTTCTTACCCCACTGCTGGATGGGGTCTGGCTGAGAGTCCAGCTTGTATGGCTTCCTCAGAGCTCAGAGCAAGGGCTTTGAAATTGACGGGCCATGGCTTCCTTTCGGGGACACTCAAGAATCCTTGGGTGTCAGAGTGGGCAGGATCTAGAGGGGTTTACTTAATCGCAAGAGACATTTATTGCGCTTGTCCTAGATGCCTGTCACTTTCAGGGCTATGAATGCCACTCCTCTGTCCCTTTGGAATGTAGGTTCTAGCCTTGGATAGAGACAAAGAGCGTGTCAGCAAGTTAACCTGTGAATGAGCCAGACCCTCAGGGCCTTCTGAGCTCTGGCTCCCACGGCTCTAGGATTCTAGGTGGGTTGGCAGGGAGAGATGGGGCTAAACATCCGTCGGCTGTGTTCTAAGACTGGGCTGGAACCAGCCAGGAAGGATCAGGATGTTAGAGAGGAGAGCAGCCTGGCCTGAAGAGCCCACTCACCAGGCTCCAAGCATGTGCCCTGAAGCCCCAGCCAAGCTGGTGCCTGCAGGAGGTGTTCTCTCTGGGCAGGCCCAAGGAGGCTGAGCCCTGTCCTGCCTCGTGCAGGGGTGTAGGGGGCGAGCCTAGGCACAGATGTGCAGGAGAGTCTGGCAATGAACTGTGACCCAGCCGCAGGAGCAGAGAGAAGGACAGGGTGTCTGACCAATCCCGGCCACCCTGGATGGGCCCACTGCAGGCTTCAGCTCCAGGGCTCAGGCAGAGATGGAGGGCGCGTGGGTGGGGAGGGGAGGGATAGTCAGAGAAGAGAGGCAATGACAGTCAGAGGGAGGAGGTCAGAGACAGAGAGGCCAGGAGAGGCCAGAAATGGTTCCCTGGTCGGGCCCCCTGTGGACCTCTCCGTTTCCGGATCTGGAGAAACTCTCAGGCTGGGCAAGAAGGTGGCGGGGTCCTGGCAGGTGGTGGCTTGGCGGGGTTCAGGGGGGGTCGGTTGTGTCTGTTGTGAGGGTGGTAGACTGTTTAAAAGGTCTTTGAAAACATGGGCACTAACCGGTCAGGGTAGGCACCTGGGGGGAAATGGGGTTGGATACCTGTGTCGGTGGGGGGTGCCCCACCGCCCCAGCTGTTTTGTCCTGACTCGGTGCGCACGTGCTTGTATGGCTTCCTCAGAGCTCAGAGCAAGGGCTTTGAAATTGACGGGCCATGGCTTCCTTTCGGGGACACTCAAGAATCCTTGGGTGTCAGAGTGGGCAGGATCTAGAGGGGTTTACTTAATCGCAAGAGACATTTATTGCGCTTGTCCTAGATGCCTGTCACTTTCAGGGCTATGAATGCCACTCCTCTGTCCCTTTGGAATGTAGGTTCTAGCCTTGGATAGAGACAAAGAGCGTGTCAGCAAGTTAACCTGTGAATGAGCCAGACCCTCAGGGCCTTCTGAGCTCTGGCTCCCACGGCTCTAGGATTCTAGGTGGGTTGGCAGGGAGAGATGGGGCTAAACATCCGTCGGCTGTGTTCTAAGACTGGGCTGGAACCAGCCAGGAAGGATCAGGATGTTAGAGAGGAGAGCAGCCTGGCCTGAAGAGCCCACTCACCAGGCTCCAAGCATGTGCCCTGAAGCCCCAGCCAAGCTGGTGCCTGCAGGAGGTGTTCTCTCTGGGCAGGCCCAAGGAGGCTGAGCCCTGTCCTGCCTCGTGCAGGGGTGTAGGGGGCGAGCCTAGGCACAGATGTGCAGGAGAGTCTGGCAATGAACTGTGACCCAGCCGCAGGAGCAGAGAGAAGGACAGGGTGTCTGACCAATCCCGGCCACCCTGGATGGGCCCACTGCAGGCTTCAGCTCCAGGGCTCAGGCAGAGATGGAGGGCGCGTGGGTGGGGAGGGGAGGGATAGTCAGAGAAGAGAGGCAATGACAGTCAGAGGGAGGAGGTCAGAGACAGAGAGGCCAGGAGAGGCCAGAAATGGTTCCCTGGTCGGGCCCCCTGTGGACCTCTCCGTTTCCGGATCTGGAGAAACTCTCAGGCTGGGCAAGAAGGTGGCGGGGTCCTGGCAGGTGGTGGCTTGGCGGGGTTCAGGGGGGGTCGGTTGTGTCTGTTGTGAGGGTGGTAGACTGTTTAAAAGGTCTTTGAAAACATGGGCACTAACCGGTCAGGGTAGGCACCTGGGGGGAAATGGGGTTGGATACCTGTGTCGGTGGGGGGGGGGGTGCCCCACCGCCCCCAGCTGTTTTGTCCTTGACTCGGTGCGCACGTGGTTTGAATGTATCAGCATGCTGGTGATCCTGCTGAACTGCGTGACACTTGGCATGTACCAGCCGTGCGACGACATGGACTGCCTGTCAGACCGCTGCAAGATCCTGCAGGTGAGGCCGGCTGCCCCGCTCCGCCCCGCCCCAGGCCCCGCCCATCCTCCTCATGCCCCGCCCCGCCCACCTCCGCCACGCCCCGCCACGCCCATTACCCGCTCCACCCACCCACGCCCCTCCCCGCCCATCCTCATGCCCCGCCCCAGGCCCCGCCCATCCTCGCCGTGCTCTGCTCTGTCCTTCCCATTTACGTCTTCATTCGTTGTTGGCCTGTCCTCGCTGTGCCTCTGCCTCCCTGCCAGCTGGTCCGACCTGTTTCCCTTCCATCCCCTCTCCCTTCCGTCCTCTCCTCTGGGTCTCGCGAGGCCTCTGCCCTAGTCCGCGGCCACCTTTTCTCCCACCACCAATTTCCTCCTGGTCTCCCTACCTGCCCCTCCACCGCCGGGTAAAGCACAAGTGACCTGACACTCTCTGAAGAAAGCCTGCCCTTCCCTCCCAGAGCTCGTGGCTAAAGGCGGAGCTCCGCCAAGCTGTCGATGCCTTTAGGAACCACCTCCCGCCCCTCTCCTGGTCTCATCTCACTGGGGGCCCGGGTGGAGGCCTGACCTTTGGTCCCTGAAACACATGTACACCAATAATGCAAGGTGTTAGGTTTACACCCGTTTTACAGATGTAGAAACATCCAATCCTGTCTCCCTGAGAAAGTCAGATTCCTCCCGGGATGAATTGCACTTAGCTTCCCATGTTCCCACAGGACTCAGAGATGCCCAAGCAGCCCAGGGTCTCAGATTCCTTTGGGGTACTTGATCCAGACCTTGCCCCATCCCAAACCCGCAGAATCAGAGTCTCTGGGGTGGGTCTGGGGTCCAAGTGGGTAACAAGCTCCAGGCTCCTGGGAGGAGTTAGAACCAATTAGACTCAGAGGGCACTAGACTGGCTTCCCTACCAGGCAGTGAGTTTCTCAAGTGCTCACCTCTGTCCCCAATGCCCAGCCTACGTGCTGCATAGAGAAGGTGCTCAGCGTCCACATGTTGGACTGAACTGTTTGGAGCCTTCATTGATCCTGGAAAGGGGGCCTCTGCCCAGGCCCCATCCTCAGGAAATACGCACTCCCTGGACGCCACGATGATGGACGTATTTGGGGCCTCTGTGCTGAACAGAGGAAGGCAGCACAGGGATCTGTGCCCAGTTGGGATGTTTTGAGAAAGCTCCTGCTGTGTGCATTTTGGAGTCCGATCGACCTGCATGTCATTTCTGGTCTTCCATTCCCTGCTCTGTGGACTGTGTGAGTCTCTTAAGCAGGTGGGGCTCCGGTTTCCTCATCTGTGAAGTGGCGGCATGCAAGGGGTCAGCGTGAGAACTGGAAAGAGAAAGCAGGTCAAGGGTCTAGCCCAGGGCATGGCGATGATTAGGGAGACCCCCTTTGCCCCACTCCAGTCTGTGTCCCTTACCGTTACACTTGCTTTTAGGGGATACACAGAGGGGGCTGGCTGACCCTGGGGCCTGCTAGGCCTCAGTCTCCTCATCTGTGAAATGAGTGCCATGGATGAGGACCTCCAAGGTTCTCCTCCTCCCCAGGAGAAGACGTTTCCAGGCCTTTCCTGGCCGTGTGTCCAGGCCCGTGTTCCCCCCTCACTCTGCGGCTCTGACCCTGCGTCCTGCTCTGGGGCCTCATTCTGTCCCTTGCTGCTTGTCTCCTCCTGGCCCCACAGGTCTTTGATGACCCTTGCCAACACATGTACACCAATAATGCAAGGTGTTAGGTTTACACCCGTTTTACAGATGTAGAAACATCCAATCCTGTCTCCCTGAGAAAGTCAGATTCCTCCCGGGATGAATTGCACTTAGCTTCCCATGTTCCCACAGGACTCAGAGATGCCCAAGCAGCCCAGGGTCTCAGATTCCTTTGGGGTACTTGATCCAGACCTTGCCCCATCCCAAACCCGCAGAATCAGAGTCTCTGGGGTGGGTCTGGGGTCCAAGTGGGTAACAAGCTCCAGGCTCCTGGGAGGAGTTAGAACCAATTAGACTCAGAGGGCACTAGACTGGCTTCCCTACCAGGCAGTGAGTTTCTCAAGTGCTCACCTCTGTCCCCAATGCCCAGCCTACGTGCTGCATAGAGAAGGTGCTCAGCGTCCACATGTTGGACTGAACTGTTTGGAGCCTTCATTGATCCTGGAAAGGGGGCCTCTGCCCAGGCCCCATCCTCAGGAAATACGTGACTCCCTGGACGCCACGATGATGGGCGTATTTGGGGCCTCTGTGCTGAACAGAGGAAGGCAGCACAGGATCTGTGCCCAGTTGGGATGTTTTGAGAAAGCTCCTGCTGTGTGCATTTTGGAGTCCGATCGACCTGCATGTCATTTCTGGTCTTCCATTCCCTGCTCTGTGGACTGTGTGAGTCTCTTAAGCAGGTGGGGCTCCGGTTTCCTCATCTGTGAAGTGGCGGCATGCAAGGGGTCAGCGTGAGAACTGGAAAGAGAAAGCAGGTCAAGGGTCTAGCCCAGGGCATGGCGATGATTAGGGAGACCCCCTTTGCCCCACTCCAGTCTGTGTCCCTTACCGTTACACTTGCTTTTAGGGGATACACAGAGGGGGCTGGCTGACCCTGGGGCCTGCTAGGCCTCAGTCTCCTCATCTGTGAAATGAGTGCCATGGATGAGGACCTCCAAGGTTCTCCTCCTCCCCAGGAGAAGACGTTTCCAGGCCTTTCCCTGGCCGTGTGTCCAGGCCCGTGTTCCCCCCTCACTCTGCGGCTCTGACCCTGCGTCCTGCTCTGGGGCCTCATTCTGTCCCTTGCTTCTTGTCTCCCTCCTGGCCCCACAGGTCTTTGATGACTTCATCTTTGTCTTCTTTGCCATGGAGATGGTGCTCAAGATGGTGGCCCTGGGCATTTTTGGCAAGAAGTGCTACCTTGGGGACACGTGGAACCGACTGGATTTCTTCATCGTCATGGCAGGGTAGGTAGACCGTGTCGGGCAGGTCTCAGGCTCTGATGCACGCTAGGCATCATTTAAATCGTCTCTGGGGCTTCTTGGTGATGATGATGAAGCTGTGTGTTATCATCTGGATTCTTCCTAGACACCTGAGATGGCAGGAAGGACGTCCCTTCCCTGAATGGCCTGGGCAAACAGACGTTTCTTCCTCCTCATCTGGGTGAACTGTGTATCTTCTTCCACTGTCAGCTGACACTGGGCTTGTTTTACACTAATTATGACCTTAAGAAAGCTACTAAACCTCTCTAAGCCTCAGTTTCCCCATCTGTGAAATGGGGATAATGTATACCAAAGACTAGCTCTGTCAAAGTGAGCACCCAATAAACATTAGTTATTTATTATTATTATCATCCTAGATCCCTCAGCATGTTAGATATCCAGCCCAGACTCAAGAACTGTCTGACTCCACAGTGGGGTTATCTCTGCCAAGATGTAAGAGAGGCCAGGGGACAACGTAGCCTGAGCTCCTAGTAAGTGTCAGCACTGCGATGCAGGGTAGGGAGGACAGCAAATCTAGACAGAGGCTTTGTCCTTCCCAAGGACTGTTTGGAGAGAGGTGTCCAATAGCTACACGGGTGAAGGTACCACACGCTGAAACCAGGGCTCTGGGCACGTGTTATGATTCTCTGAGAGCATTTCTGGCCCAGGCCGGGGGCTCGGGGCCTTGAGGACCAGCCTGTGCCAGTGACACACACACAAAAGCTGAAAGACAGCAGGGGTTAACCGTGCCCGGCCATGGTCCATACGGCAGACGTGAGAAGTGGGGACAGAAAGGCTGGAGACCTGCGAGTGTGTGTGAGTGTGTACGTGTGTCAGTGTCCATGAGAACGTGTGCATTTACATACGTGTGCATGCCTGCCCACGTGTGTGATGCCCTTGAGAAGGGACAGGGAGGGTGGCCAGGCACAGGGCTGAGGTGGGGGGTTGGTCTCGCCATGGGGCCTCTGAATTCTGTGCACGTGTCCTGAAGGGCAGTGGGCTGCTCCCTGGCATTCTTTAACGAGCGAGGGCTCCCCTGTGTGCCCGTGGCCTCTCCTCAGGGCTGTGTTCAGGTCCACACCCACATCATCAGGGGTGATTTCAACCAAACTAGGAGTTATGCTGGGTCCCTATGCTGGGAGCTGTGTTATCGTCAAATTGTTCCTTCCTTTTTATTCTTAGTTTGGTCTGGCTGGAGGACATCCTTAAGAAGTTTTGGTTTTTTCAATTGGGTTTGTCAGAGAGTTCGTTTGAGTTTTTCCATAACATCTTATGGAAACACCTAAGTGAACTGTTTTACCAACCCACTGAAAAGACAAGATGATGGAGAGTGTCATGTTTCAGGCTTGCCTGTCTAAATATATAGTCCTTTGATCGTGGCGGATGAAAGGTGGGTTTTGTCCGTGCTATTCTAGGGTCACAGGTCTCCTCCCTCAGAACCCTGCACGCGGTGCCTTCCGAGTGGACACCGTAGTACCGCAGCCGAGGCTGCGATGAAGCTGGATCTTTTTTCGTGGGAGAAACTCCTTCTTCTCGGCTAGAAGCTTCTCTCCACACCTTCAGAGTTCAGACGTTTCACAGGGGCAGGTGCAAGTGAAGGATGGCTCCTGCTGGGACCTTTTGGAAGTCAAGACTCCTGCCTTCTTTGGGTCAGGAAAAAATCCTTCCCTATCTTCTCTGGTGACTGGCTATTCTCTGCTGTCTCCTACAAAGGACAATAGCACGGGGGGTACACCGTGCCCTGGCCGAGTTCTCTGAGAGCATTTCTGGCCCAGGCCGGGGCTGGCCTTGAGGACCAGCCTGTGCCAGTGACACACACACAAAGCTGAAAGACAGCAGGGGTTAACCGTGCCCGGCCATGGTCCATACGGCAGACGTGAGAAGTGGGGACAGAAAGGCTGGAGACCTGCGAGTGTGTGTGAGTGTGTACGTGTGTCAGTGTCCATGAGAACGTGTGCATTTACATACGTGTGCATGCCTGCCCACGTGTGTGATGCCCTTGAGAAGGGACAGGGAGGGTGGCCAGGCACAGGGCTGAGGTGGGGGGTTGGTCTCGCCATGGGGCCTCTGAATTCTGTGCACGTGTCCTGAAGGGCAGTGGGCTGCTCCCTGGCATTCTTTAACGAGCGAGGGCTCCCCTGTGTGCCCGTGGCCTCTCCTCAGGGCTGTGTTCAGGTCCACACCCACATCATCAGGGGTGATTTCAACCAAACTAGGAGTTATGCTGGGTCCCTATGCTGGGAGCTGTGTTATCGTCAAATTGTTCCTTCCTTTTTATTCTTAGTTTGGTCTGGCTGGAGGACATCCTTAAGAAGTTTTGGTTTTTTCAATTGGGTTTGTCAGAGAGTTCGTTTGAGTTTTTCCATAACATCTTATGGAAACACCTAAGTGAACTGTTTTACCAACCCACTGAAAAGACAAGATGATGGAGAGTGTCATGTTTCAGGCTTGCCTGTCTAAATATATAGTCCTTTGATCGTGGCGGATGAAAGGTGGGTTTTGTCCGTGCTATTCTAGGGTCACAGGTCTCCTCCCTCAGAACCCTGCACGCGGTGCCTTCCGAGTGGACACCGTAGTACCGCAGCCGAGGCTGCGATGAAGCTGGATCTTTTTTCGTGGGAGAAACTCCTTCTTCTCGGCTAGAAGCTTCTCTCCACACCTTCAGAGTTCAGACGTTTCACAGGGGCAGGTGCAAGTGAAGGATGGCTCCTGCTGGGACCTTTTGGAAGTCAAGACTCCTGCCTTCTTTGGGTCAGGAAAAAATCCTTCCCTATCTTCTCTGGTGACTGGCTATTCTCTGCTGTCTCCTAGCCTCCCCAGGAAGTGGTGGTTTCCATCCTCTCTCTAGCCTCTGCATTTTTCGCTCATCGCTCTCATGGATTTCATCCCTACGAGGAGAGAATTCCTTGACTCGGCCTTCTGAATCACTGACGATGTCTTTTTCTCAATTTACTGCCCCGAGTGGAAGTGTTCATTTTCTCTGTGTCTTTTTAACTCCCAGGATGGCTTCTTGCTCTTGAACATCTTATTTTTCAGAGCTGCTTGTTTTTGTGGATGTGGTATTCACACGTATCTCTTTATAGAGACAGATTAGGCTGTACGGATCCTGAAGTCACAGTCTAATTTCCAGAGAGTTAAAAAAAAAATTATTCTCACACAGATCTTAGAAGGAACATGTATATTACAGATTTGTTCGACTCATTCATGAGGAACCAGCTGGATGATAATCATCAGAGTTAGGAAAACAGGCATTGGAGAAGAAATCCGGGAGTAAGAGGTAGTCAGCATCAAAGCTGGCTAACAGTCTCATAGGGTCGTAAAGCCGTGACCTGTGGGGTTATCTTTAATATTGGGTAGAGACCACTTACACGTATCTCCAAGTCCACATGCAATTTCATAGTAGCCAGACCTTTAATTAACTGTGAAAAGTAACTCAAACAAAAGTATGTGCCTCCCATTAATGGCATAATCCTTAGATGGGTCTGTTAAATAGCGCTTCAAATGACATTGCGAGAAATATTGTCCTCCCTTGGCCGAATTTCCAAGTTTTAATATAATTCTTCTTAACTCCTGTTTCACGGAAGTCATTTGTTTTGCTGGCTCCATTGACTCCCTCTGTGAGTGACCCCATCTTTGTCCTTTTGACTTGAAGAGTCTCCTCTATTGCTAAATGATTCCCTCTGTCTGCTCCTATTTATTTAAAAAAAAAAAAAGGCAATGAAGCTCTTAGTTGAGCATTCTGAGGAGCTGGGTTGGCGCCTGCATTTTGGTGAGGTCTCTGTTTGGTATCTTCTCTTGGTCCGTGGGGTGGGGAGGAGATGGGTGGGTCCATAGGTCAGCAGCTTCCTGGAGTCGGGGGCGCTGGGCGTGTGTGCAGCTTCATAGGGCCCCATTCTTGGCTTAGTGCTCTGCCTTCATCATTTTGAAATTTTTTTTTTTTTTAGCGGTTGTTGGTCTTCCCCAATGGAATTCTTTCTTTTAAAAATTTTTATGGGCATACAGTTGCTTGACAAGGTTGTGTTAGTTGCTGCTGTATCATCCAAGTGAATCAGCTATTTTGTTGTCCAGCTGCTCAGCCGTGTCTGCCTCTCTGTGGTCCCCTGACGGCAGCTCGCCAGGCTTCCCAGTCCTTCACCGTCTCCAGGAGCTGCTCAGACTCATGTCCATTGAGTTGGTGATGCTATCCAGCCATCACATCCTCTGTGGTCAGCTCTATGCACACATATATCCCCCTCTTTTTTTGGATTTCCTGCCCCTTTAGGTGACCTTAAAGGGTTGAATGGAGTTCTCTGTGCTGTGTAGTAGGTTCTCATGAGGTGTGGATCTTATACACAGTGTATGTACGCCAGTTCTGATCTCCCAGTCCATCCTACCTACCTCTTTCCCGCCTTTGTGTGTGTATCTTTGCTCTTTGTATCTGTGTCTATATTTGTGTTACAAACAGGTTCATCTGTGCCATTTGTCTAGATTTTGTGTATCCATATATAGAAAGATTTTATTTTATATTTTCTTTAATATTATTTTTATGTATTATTTTTGGCCGGGCTCAGTCTTTCTTTTAATTCTTTATTTATTTTTGGCTCTTTTGGGTTTTCACTGCTGCCACAGGCTCTTCTCTAGTTGCAGGGAGTGGGGGCTACGCTCTAGTTGAGGCGAGCAGGCTTCTTGTTGCGGGTGACTTCTCTTGCTGTGGAACTTGGGCTCTAGGGCTCATGGACTTCAGTAGTTGTGGTTCTGAGGTTCTAGAGCACAGGCTCCATAGTTGTGGCTCATGGGCTTAGTTGCTCCGCAGCATGTGGGATCCTCCTGGATCAGGGATCGAATTCGTGTTTCCTGCGTTGGCAGGTGAACTCTTCACCACTGGGCTACCGGGGAAGCCCTGGGTTGAGTCTTTTTTGCTGTGCATGTGCTCTCTCTAGTTTGGATGAGCAGGGACCACTCTCCAGTTGTGGTGTGTGGGCATCTCATCACAGTGGTTTCTCTTGTTTTGGAGCATGGCTGTAGGTGCCTGGGCTTCAGTATTTGCAGCAGCATCGGCTCAGTAGTTGTGAAACTTAGCTGCTCTGAGGTATGTGGAATCTTCTCGAACCGGGGGTCAAACCTGTGCCCCCTACACTGGCAGGCAGATTCGTATCCACCGTACCACCAGAGAAGTCCTGAAATTCTTAATAAGTTTTGAACAGGGGCCCTATGGTTTTCCCTTAGCACTGAGTGAATTATGTAGCTAGTCCTGTCTTGGGAGCGGATTCGACAGAAAGATTTTTGTGAGTCGTGAACAGCCCAGTGTGGGATGCTGGGAACTCTGGTGACCCAGAGGTACGGGTCCTTCCTGTCCCTTGTGCTTAAGGATGGTGTGAGTGCAGAGGGCAGGATGGGAGTGCAAGCCTGGCTCCAGAGCCCAGCTCCCCCTCCACCCCATCCCAGTCCCACCCAAGCTCGCGGCTATAAATGTCCTGTTTCCTGAGTAACGGGCCTGCCATCCTCAGGATATTTTCTTCCTTCCTGCTCCTCCTCTTCCCCAAATTACTGGCTCCCTCTTCGAGCGACGGAGGAGCCAGAACCTGCACCCGGGAAGGTGCCTCAGAGGTCAGAGCCCTCACCTCCACATCTAATCAGCCCCCGCTTGCCTGCTGCCACGGGGCCGGTTCAGCAAGGCCATCGATCACAAACTGAGACAGCTTAACGTGCTAGAAATTACTTTCATGGAGCTGAGATTTGTCTTCCTGTAGCTCCCACCCTATGGGACCACTCATTCACTTATTCACGAAGTCAGCATTTATTGAGCACCTGCTGTAGCCTGGGTGCTCCGCGGGCAGACACGAAAGGAAGGAGACAGGTGGCGCTGTGATGTCATCGGGCTCACGATTTAGCAAACGGACCCCGAGTTCTAAATCAATTCCACATGGCAACCGGTGCTGCTGCAAAGAAGTCCTGCAGCCCATGAGGGTGTGGGACGGGCCAGTAGAAGGCTTCCTGAGGAAGAGGGGCCCAGGGGCAAGAATTGACTGGGCAGGGAGCGAGGGAGGGTGTCTTGGGTGGAGGGGGCCTGCAGCGGCTGTTTGAGGACGAGGAAGCTGTTGGAGCCCAGGGACCCAGGGGGTGGGTGGCTGCTGAGCGATGAGGCCCGAGAAGGGCACGGGGCGTGACCGCACAGAGAGGATTGGGATGCCTGGGTGGGGGCGCCCCTGGAAGACGGGTGACCGGCCCCTGGAAGGAGGTACATGTCCCCCCTGAGTCTCCCTTTCTCCATATGAAATGCTCCGAGCGTCTCCCCCTGTCGGTCGGGACGGGGAGGCAGCCTCCCCTGCTGGACCTGCTTGAGGCCGTCTTGGCGCCCGGCTGCGGGGAAGCGCCCTAGCTCCCCACGGATGGCTTCCAGGGAGAGAAGGGACGCCTTCGCTCCAGGACCCCGTGGCATCGTGGAGACCTGCTGAGGGGCTGTGCTACCTGCCACCCCTAAAGTCACATTCACTCTCTGAACCGGGTCCCTCCCACCCTGGAACCAAACCATTGATTTTTTTTCTTTTTTAACACACAGATGCCCATCTTTGTATTTATTGGTATTAATTTCACCTTACAGTGACCTCTTGCAGTCTTGATTCAGTCACTCATTGCATTTACCTCCTGTGCTGGGTCAGCCCAGGACAGGGAGCCCTGTGGCCCCTCACTGGAGACGCTTCCAGCGTGTGGCAAAGCCCCCCTCATCATGGGTAATAGTAAGACCTACCGCACTGTGTTATTTCAGCTACACTTCTCTGCCTTAGGCCATTAGGAGGTCATGAACTACTCAATGACATTCTCATTGAACTTGAGACTTTCTATATCTATATGTCTCCTTTGCTGCCTCATGCTGGTAACGCTACCACTTGCCCAACTCAAAGAGCACGAGGTGGCCATGGAGCACTGTGGGAAAGGGGCTGGGCTACTGTCCCGTCACCCAGTCCTGTCTGACTCTGCAAGCCTGTGGACCGCAGCACGCCTGGCCTCCCCGTCCCTCACCATCTCCCGGAGTTTGCCCAAGTTCATGTCCATTGCATCAGTGATGCCTTCCAGCCATCATGACGCCTGACATCCTCTTCTCTTTCTGCCCTCAACCTTTCCCAGCATCGGGGACTTTTCCAATGAGCTGACTGTTTGCCTCAGATGACCAAAATGCTGGAGCTTCGGCTTCAGCATCTGTCCTTCCAACGAGTATTCGGGGTTGATTTCCTTTAAGATTGACGGGTTTGATCTCCTTGCTGTCCAAGGGACTTTCAAGAGTCTTCTCCAGCACCACAGTTTGAAGGCCTCATCAATGCTTTGACGTTCTGCCTTCTTTATGATCCAGCTCTCACAACCTTACGTGACACTGGGAAGACCATGGCCTTGACTATATGGACCCTTGTTGGCAGAATAATGCCTCTGCTTTGCAACACATTGTCTAGGTATTCCTCCCCAAGAATTCTGATGACTGGTGCTTGGAAGGTGGTGAGCCAGGGCTGTAGGGACCTTTTATAGAATGAGGCTGAACCAGAGTCCTTGCCAAGGTCATGGCTGGTGTGGGTCCTGCCTTGGAGGACGGAATGCCTGTGACCTTGAGTCTTTTGTCCCCTGAATGCATCTGACTCTGATGTTTCCTGGAGGAGGCCTTGGCGTGGAAGACAGAGCTACCGAGGAGGAGTGCGAGAGATCAGGAACGGGCAACCTTCCCGATCCGAGACCCACGTGCAGCCTGTACCCCCTCAGTGCTCCGCAAAGTTGAGAGAGCACTGGGGGTACTAGGGCACAGATTAAAATACAGGCTCTGGGGCCGCATCTGAGAATCCTGACCCAGCAGGTACGGGAAGCCTAAGTAGGCCTAAAATCTGCATTTTAGGCAGATGAGGTGGGTCTGGGGGCATTTGACCTTCACTGCCTTAGGCCATTAGAGGTCATGAACTACTCAATGACATTCTCATTGAACTTGAGACTTTCTATATCTATATGTCTCCTTTGCTGCCTCATGCTGGTAACGCTACCACTTGCCCAACTCAAAGAGCACGAGGTGGCCATGGAGCACTGTGGGAAAGGGGCTGGGCTACTGTCCCGTCACCCAGTCCTGTCTGACTCTGCAAGCCTGTGGACCGCAGCACGCCTGGCCTCCCCGTCCCTCACCATCTCCCGGAGTTTGCCCAAGTTCATGTCCATTGCATCAGTGATGCCTTCCAGCCATCATGACGCCTGACATCCTCTTCTCTTTCTGCCCTCAACCTTTCCCAGCATCGGGGACTTTTCCAATGAGCTGACTGTTTGCCTCAGATGACCAAAATGCTGGAGCTTCGGCTTCAGCATCTGTCCTTCCAACGAGTATTCGGGGTTGATTTCCTTTAAGATTGACGGGTTTGATCTCCTTGCTGTCCAAGGGACTTTCAAGAGTCTTCTCCAGCACCACAGTTTGAAGGCCTCATCAATGCTTTGACGTTCTGCCTTCTTTATGATCCAGCTCTCACAACCTTACGTGACACTGGGAAGACCATGGCCTTGACTATATGGACCCTTGTTGGCAGAATAATGCCTCTGCTTTGCAACACATTGTCTAGGTATTCCTCCCCAAGAATTCTGATGACTGGTGCTTGGAAGGTGGTGAGCCAGGGCTGTAGGGACCTTTTATAGAATGAGGCTGAACCAGAGTCCTTGCCAAGGTCATGGCTGGTGTGGGTCCTGCCTTGGAGGACGGAATGCCTGTGACCTTGAGTCTTTTGTCCCCTGAATGCATCTGACTCTGATGTTTCCTGGAGGAGGCCTTGGCGTGGAAGACAGAGCTACCGAGGGAGGAGTGCGAGAGATCAGGAACGGGCAACCTTCCCGATCCGTAGACCCACGTGCAGCCTGTACCCCCTCAGTGCTCCTCAAAATTCAGAGAGCACTGGGGTTACTAGGGCACAGATTAAAATACAGACTCTGGGGCCTCATCTGAGAATCCTGACCCAGCAGGTACGGGAAGCCTAAGTAGGCCTAAAATCTGCATTTTAGGCAGATGCCCAGGTGGGTCTGGGGGCATTTGACCTTCACTGAGCCCTTTATCAGGAGCCCTTCGAGTGGAGAGCATGATTCCCCGTTCTTAGAACTGCAGGAAGGAGAATAGGCCTGGGGAGGGCTCTGCCTCTGATCTGTGTCCAGGATCTGAATTAATTCTCGAGACAAGCAGATGCGCTTTGTCAACGGAACAGTGGGCATGCCTTGTAAGAATTTCCATCATCGTTAATGATATTAGCACAGATAGTGGTAACATCAGGACCTCTGCACCGTGGCCAGGGAGGAAGGAGGAGCGTCTGGGCCAGGATCTATCACGCTCTGGAAACAGCTTATCCCCGACGTGCGTGAGGAGCAGCTTCTCCAGCTCGACTCTTTCAGGCTCTTGGGCAGCAAAATGTCAATAAGAATTGTTCCTTATCCCTGAACCAGAGCTTTCTAAAGAGATCAGGCAGGCACGTCCCCTCTGTGGTCGCTTGCTGAGAGTTCCTATTGTCCAAAGTGCCCTATCAGTGGGACTTTAAAAAGCAAAAGGAATTGAATCCTCTTAGGTATTATCCAGGTGTAAAAAAAAAAAAAGAGCATCTACGATGTGCTGAGTACTCGCTGTGGGCCTGAGGCTGTGCATTATCTGGCTTAATCTTCAGACCAGCTCTGTGAGGGTGGCACTGCGGTCAGTTCCATGTCGCAGATGAGGCACCGGGACAGGGAGTAACCTGCCTGAGGTCACAGACTGGTGAGGGGCAGAGCCAGGAGTCGCTCTGTGGGCTGGCATCCAATCCTGCTTCTGTGGAATGCGCTGGGTGTTTTTGTCAGGGAGGCATTTAACCGCGTGTAATAGAACAGCAGACCGGCAGTGGCTTGTGCAAATCCTGGGCTGTTCTTCCTGACATAACATGATGTTCCGAAGTCCGTGGTGACCGGTGATGTTTCTGTCATGTGGGAGCCGACGTCCTTGTGGTTTTTCAGCTCTTTCTTTTGTGGTCACGAGGGGGCCGTTGAAGCTGTGGGCATCGTGTTTGCACTGAAAGCAGGCAGGGGGGAGGGAGACAGGACTATGCCGGTCGTGCGTGGCTTCTTGAATTTGGATACCATTTTCTTTTCTAGATCCTTCCCCTGTCCCAACACACTAGACCAAAGCTGAGTCTCATGGCCATGCCTAGCTGCAGGGGAAGCTGGGAAAAATAGAAAGCATCATTGGATTGGGGTAAATCAACCAAGAATTGTTCCCTGGAGCCAGGCAAGATTGAAAGACGAGAGAACGCACTTGTGGTGGGCAACTCTCAAGAGTCTGCCATCCTCTTCTCCTCGAGCCTGAGTTTCTTTTCTCTTGGCCAAAGCTGTGGCCCTACCATATCTCTAAGTCCTGACTGGAGCCTTAGGAGCCCTGCCTAGGCCGACTGGGGGTGCACAGGACCTGGTGAGAAATCTAAAGTCCATTACCAACCTGTGGAAGCACCAAGGCCGGAGCCCACCCAACAGACCTGCTGGGGCTGCTGGCGTCCGAGGGTCACCTGGCTTCCCTCCCGCATGACTGTCTATGTGTGATCTCTGGGTCAGGGGAGCACACGCCAGCAGGCCCAGGGTGCCCTCTTGGTTCTACCAGGACTCTACACCTGAGTCGATCCTGGGCGCTACAGGTCTGTCTGCTCCAAGGCCTGTGCGCTCCAGGCTCCAGGACAGGCCTGAGGCCGAGCCGTCGTCCTGGAGTCCCTGGAGCTCGGCCCAGGGCCAGCTCCGAGTGGAGGCCCCACGCCATGTTGGTTTTGTGTCTTTGTGTCCCGTCAATGAGGAGCCGGGGGAGCTTGAGCCATTTTCTCTTAGCTGAATCGGCCCTTGGGTGGGTGTGGACCTGAGACGATTCCAGGGAAAGTCCTGATGTGGATGCTTCTTTATTTGCATATGAAATCAAGTGGGAGGGAGAGAGAGAATGATGATCACCGCTCTGGGCCGTCTCTATGGAAACAGGATGCTAGATGACAGGGGGAACGGGGTAGGGGGTAAATCACCAGAGATTCTCAGGCTACAGGTTGACCAGCCAGACACTAGTCATTCATAAATCAGTCAGGATTCTCTCCATTTATACAAACAGGAACCTTCCAAACCTTGTTTAAGGAAGCTGATCATCTTTTTTCCGGGGTCTCTGACTTCAGGACCCACTTCGAAAGTCCGGGGACAACTAGTGAGCCATTTTCTTTTCTAGATCCTTCCCTGTCCCAACACACTAGACCAAAGTGAGTCTCATGGCCATGCCTAGCTGCAGGGGAAGCTGGGAAAAATAGAAAGCATCATTGGATTGGGGTAAATCAACCAAGAATTGTTCCCTGGAGCCAGGCAAGATTGAAAGACGAGAGAACGCACTTGTGGTGGGCAACTCTCAAGAGTCTGCCATCCTCTTCTCCTCGAGCCTGAGTTTCTTTTCTCTTGGCCAAAGCTGTGGCCCTACCATATCTCTAAGTCCTGACTGGAGCCTTAGGAGCCCTGCCTAGGCCGACTGGGGGTGCACAGGACCTGGTGAGAAATCTAAAGTCCATTACCAACCTGTGGAAGCACCAAGGCCGGAGCCCACCCAACAGACCTGCTGGGGCTGCTGGCGTCCGAGGGTCACCTGGCTTCCCTCCCGCATGACTGTCTATGTGTGATCTCTGGGTCAGGGGAGCACACGCCAGCAGGCCCAGGGTGCCCTCTTGGTTCTACCAGGACTCTACACCTGAGTCGATCCTGGGCGCTACAGGTCTGTCTGCTCCAAGGCCTGTGCGCTCCAGGCTCCAGGACAGGCCTGAGGCCGAGCCGTCGTCCTGGAGTCCCTGGAGCTCGGCCCAGGGCCAGCTCCGAGTGGAGGCCCCACGCCATGTTGGTTTTGTGTCTTTGTGTCCCGTCAATGAGGAGCCGGGGGAGCTTGAGCCATTTTCTCTTAGCTGAATCGGCCCTTGGGTGGGTGTGGACCTGAGACGATTCCAGGGAAAGTCCTGATGTGGATGCTTCTTTATTTGCATATGAAATCAAGTGGGAGGGAGAGAGAGAATGATGATCACCGCTCTGGGCCGTCTCTATGGAAACAGGATGCTAGATGACAGGGGGAACGGGGTAGGGGGTAAATCACCAGAGATTCTCAGGCTACAGGTTGACCAGCCAGACACTAGTCATTCATAAATCAGTCAGGATTCTCTCCATTTATACAAACAGGAACCTTCCAAACCTTGTTTAAGGAAGCTGATCATCTTTTTTTTTGAAAGTCCGGGGGTCTCTGACTTCAGGACCCACTCAATCCAGAATCCTAAAAGACGTCATCAGGCAGTGGGTCCTCCCACCCCCAGCTCTTCTTGCTCCTCTGTGCTGACTTCTACCTGTGGGCAGCCCCACGGGCACAGCCTTTTCCCTCAGGTTCAGAAGATAGACGCCTCTGCTTCCTCAGTCCCTCCAAGCAGAGTGGGAGAGAGCCTCCTGGGCTTGGATGGGCTGGCATGGGTCATGTGCTCATCTAAACCAAGCACTGTAGCCTAAATGAGGCAGCACTCTGATTGACCAGACCTAGCTCAAGGTCTACTCGCTGGCACTGGGTATGAGGTTGCCTTCTCTCATACCACGTGGTCAGCAAGTGGGGACGATGGACTCGGTGAGTCCCAGGACTGTGACCCTACAAGCAGAGAAGGGCACTCCAGGTGGGCACCGATCACAGATGCTTAGGTGGGTAGGGCTCTTTTCCATCCCCACTGTCCTGAGAATGTGGGGTTGTTAACCTCAGTACGATGCGGGGGAAATGGAGACTCAGAGACATCAACAGCCTGCCCCAGGTCACACAGCCTGGACCAGATCTGGGATGCGTTCAGGTAGGACTGTCCCTTAGAACTCATGCTGACTAGGGACGTGAAAGGTTTTACCCATTCAGATTTCAAAATATTCCAGCTGGTCCTCCCTGGAGGACTTGGACAGCCTCTCCAGCTCGCAGAAGGATGTGCGGTGAGTCCTGGAAGAGGGATTTTTCCCTCAGGCTGTGGCGGAGCCAAAAGAATCTCTGTTGGCTGTGCTCACTGGCTGCGGAACCAAGACTGCTCTGGAGTAAGGGAGCTGAATTTTGTAGGAGGCAGTCAAGAGGTATATTTGGGATGTATACTAAAAAATGATACACTGTCTGAAGTTCAGACTTAACTGGGCATCCTGCATGCACCTGGCATCTCCACCCAGAGATAAGGCATTGAGTTTCGTCCCTTGAGTGGAGCCTTGTGGAGAGATGGTCCAGGGTCTGCTGCTGCTGAGGTCCCCAGATTTCTTTTCTTTTTTTTTTTAAAAAGATTTATTTATTTATTTATTTATTTTGTGGGGGTGGGGTGGGGAGGGAGGGGAGCAGGTGGGCCACTTCTATTGGTCTTTCATTTGTCTGTTTTCATCCATCTTTGTTCTTTGGCCTGTGTGGGCCTCTCATCGCAGCGGCCCCTCTCTTTGCAGAGCACCGGCCCTGGGCGCATGCGCTCCAGAGCTCTGGCTCGGTAATTGGACACATGGGTCCAGCCACTTTGCGGCACGTGGGATCTTCCCAGGCCAGGGATCGAACTGGCGCCCCTTGCACTGCAAGGCGGTGTCCTTACCCACTGGACCACCAGGGAAGCTCCCCAGATTTCTTTTGTGGCTCCCAGTTTCTCATTTACTCTGCACTTGACCTGAGTTGTCTTAAGCCCATCAGTTTCTTTGTCAGCTGGGCTAAAGAGACACAGTTCTTGGACTTCTTTGATGGCATGGTGGGGAAAAATCCACCTGCCAATGCAGATGACATGGGTTCAATCCCTGGTCTGAAAAGATTCCGTATGTCATGGAGTAACTAAGCCCATGCACCACAACTACCGAGCCTGCGCTCTAGAGCTCATGCTCTGCAACAAGAGAAGCCGTCGCAATGGAAAGCCTGGGTATTGCAACGAGGATGGGCCCCTGTTCACCACTAAAGAAAGCCCGCATGGAGCATCCCCTTGAAAAAGAAAGAAACTCTTGTTCTTCTGGCCTTACAGGATTTGTGTGAAGACATCTGGGCAATAATGATCCATCAATCATAAAACGTGGCCAGAGTCAAGGGTTAATGTTATCAGTCCCTAATTTCCTCTTCCCATGATTCCCTCCGTCCATCGGACACCTACTACGTGCTGGGTGCTGGGACAGCGGCAGAGGCTGGTGGTTTGGTTGTCGCCCGATACAAGCCTGAGTCATCACAGAGCTGGCTCCTGACGGATGAGCTGCCATTTCCAGCATCTCAGCTTCCTTTCCATTAGCTACATCTTACATTTTAAGAAAACCCCTGTGAGTCCCTCGTAAAGATTGAGGAAACACCCTATTTTTATCAGTAACACTCAGAAGTCACCTCCTGGGAGGGGTATTTCCTGGAAAGACGTTAAGGCTCCGTCATTTTATGTTGCTTCTTGTTAATTCCAAGCTTTTTTTTTCCCCCTGATCTTGTCCCTCAAGTTATTTGTTTGACAAGCTGCAGGTGGAGTCGCCTCCAAGCCGGGTCTTTGGCAGGAGGCTGGGGCCCATCTAGGACTCTGAGCCAGGGCCTGAGGACAGCACCCCCTCAAGCCAGAGGTGCCCTATAGAGGCATGGGGGAGCACAGGGCAGGAGAGCTCAGTGCTGGCCAAGGGTGGGATCTGAGAGCCGGGAAGGGCGTCCCAGGTAGAGGGACTGGAAAATGTGAAGGTTTATCAGCTGGAAGCCGCATGTGTGGGCTGGGAACTGGGGTCACGGTCAGGGAGTTCCCAGAGGCCCTCCCTGGCTGGGCTTTCCCCGGCAGGAAGTGGGTTCAGGGAAGGGATTAAGCAGGTATCGTGTCATTTGTGGGCCAGTGTGAACTGAGCTAACTAATGAGGCTGTGGTGTAGCAACAGCTCCTTCTCTGGCCAGGCCCTGTCCTAGGTGCTGAATCCACACGTGAACGCATTTCATCCTCCCCACAATCCCGTGAGGTCGAGTCAGTGACGTGTCCAAGGTCACACGGTGCAGTCCCTGAGCTGGGATTGGGCCCCAGGCTTCTGCTGTGGACAAGGAGTAGCACAGCCCCCAGGGCGGCTGGCCCGGCTCCCCATGCTGCCAGGCTGGTTTCCTGGTGCTTTCTGGCCGGCTGGGGGAGATGCTCATGCCTGGCCTGATGACTGATGTGGGGTGTGTGTGTGCAGAGGTCCTGGTCCCCGTGACTCAGTGGGGTGACTTGGGCTCTCTGCGAGTCTCAGATTCCTCCTCCATGGTGGATGCCGTACTCCCTCACGGGTGAAGTGCCTGGCACCTGGCGAGCACTCTGGAAACCCCTCTGAAGCAGCAGGACTCTGAGCTTCCAGTGATAGAAGCCAGTTCCACTGGCACCTACCCCCCAGAGGGGAGGCACTGGCTCGCGTGCCCGGGCAGAACAGAGGGCAGAGCTGCGGTCCGGGTCCAGCCGGCGGAGCGCTCCGACCATATGGTCAGGATCCTGCCTCACCCCGGTTCTGGCCTCAGCCTTCCTCTGTGTTGGCAAAGCTCCTGGCCACCACAGAGGCAAGATGGCCATTAGCGCCTCTGGGGTTCCTGGTGGTGGCTTAGCCAGGGAGAGCATCTCTCCCCAGCAGTCCCCGCTCAAGGGCGGGCCGCCCCTCATGGCCCATCCCAGACCAGCCCTGGTGGCCAGGGGCTGGTGTCCACTGGTTGACCAGGCCTGGGTGTCTGGGCCCCACCTGGGAACCATGAGAACGGGGAGTAGGGGAGGGCGGCTCCTTGGGAGGAATTTGTGGGGAGGGTCCTCAGACCTGCCTGCCCACCCCCGGCATAGCCCCCAGCTCAGCACGGCCACGCCCAAGCCCCTCTCCCCCGATGACACCCCATCTGGGAGCTGGGTGCAGTCCCCCTCCCCCTGGGGTGACATCAGGACGAAAGTGCTTGCTTTAAAGCAAAATTACTTACCCAGTTAGGCGCCTGGGAGCTGGCAGGAGGTGGTGGGGTTTTTGTTGACTTTTTTTTTTTAGACTTTTAGCACTGAAGCTGCGCGATAAAGTAACTGTGTAATTAGGGATTCATTTCTCACTCCTGCAAGTGATTCTTACTTGGGGCCTGAGGGGAGTCAGCCTGGTGGGTATTCACCCGCAGAGAGGCCCTCTTCACTGTCTCTTTTTCGGAGGGGGTGTGGATGCATCACAACAAGGGAGGAGGTGGCGTCTTCCGTCCCAGGTGTTCTTTGTGCCGCATAGATTTTCCGAGTGCCAGCGCCGGCTGGCTGCGTGCGGCGGGGCTGGAGGGGGCTGCGTCTGAGAGGGGCCCGGCCGGCATCCAGCCGGTCGGCCCGTGGATGCCGCCTTGCCCTCGCGGGTCCAGGTCTGAGGCACATGGCCTGTCCAGGTCCCTGCTCATGTTTAGTGAGCTCGGTGCACCCGGGTGCTGGAGACATGGGGAGTAGGAACCGGCGGAGGTGGGAGGGTGGGAGGGGCGGAGGCCAGACCACCGGGCCTTGAAGGCCGTGGTCAGGGGCTCACACTTTGTTCTGAGGGCACTGGGGAGCCATGGAGGGCTTGAGGCCAGCTAGCTCGGAGTGCTGGGAACTGTGGGCTCGTCGAGCATGGGCTGTGTGGGGAGGAGGCAGGAGGCCGCCGTGGCGGTCGGCCGAGAGGGCCGGTGGCTGACCGGGGCAGGTGCGGGAGCCATCGGCGACTCTCCACGTTGGGCTGGTTGACGCCCAGTCGCCGTCGGACAGCGTGGTTCCAGGGCAGAGACTCGAGCCCGCAGTTCCCGCTTCCCGACCGCTCGCTCGGCTCACCACTCCCTGTCCTTGTCCCGTGTCCAGCTCTCTGCCCTCTTCCCGCTCCGTGAGAACGGCTGGAGTCCTCACCGCGCACCTGCTGTTTGCTCTTTACCGCTGAAAGCATATACCCTTGTCCTTGCTTCCCCAAACAGGAGATGCAGCTGCAACAGGACACCCCCGATAGCGCCACCAAATATAGGAGAGTTAGGACCTGGAGAAGTGTTCAGGCAGAGGGATTCCCTGGGAGAATCCACGGGGCCAAGGTCGTTCATGCTGCCATGAACTCGGGGACTCATCACATGTCCCCTTTTGACTCGACGGCCAGGAAGCTCAGAGCTAAGATCATGACACTAAATTCTTCAAGAAATTTCTCTGGAGGGCTTTTCAGTGGAGACCCTGAGGGGTGCAATGGGTGAATTCTCAGGGGGATTTCTGCAGTAGAGGATCAGGTCAGAGGTGAAGGGAAGGGATGGAGCCACTGTGTCGACCTGGGCCTGCCAGGCTGGGGCTGCATCCACGACCGGACTTCAGTAGTGGGACAAGGGTTAGATCAGCCTCCACGAGAAGGCTGGGGTCAAGGAGGCATTGAGAGCCCAAGACTTTCTGACTGGGTTATTGTAGGCTTTGGTGACATCTGGTCATAACCTGGATCACATTCAGGACCCAGGGGCCAGCCTCCGTATTGCAGAGAAACACATAAGGAGGCTGATCTTGATTTCTCATACGCAGGGCATCTGTAGTTTCCCCTTCTTGCCTCCCGCCCCAGCCTGTTCTAGGTTAGAGGCCATGGTGAATGCCTCTCGCGTAATTAAGAAGCATTAGTCCCGGACTGTGGGCTGTGTGGTTCCTTGAGAGGGGACGGGGTCGTGGAGCCTGCATGGCCGCGTCGGGCGGGAGAGTCGGGGCCCGGCAGGACTGTCCTGAGGGCTCTCGGAGCAGGCGCGCGGTGTGGCTTGGAGCCGTGGGTCTGCCCTGGTCCAGGGAGCACGGAGAAGGGCGAGGCGGGATCTGCGTGATGAGAGGGGCCTCGAGCAGGTCAATGCAGGTAAAGAATGAGAACACAGGCGGGAGGCTCTCAAAAGCCATCCGCGTTTCTCTATCTGCCCGTCGCTCTGTGAAGCATCTATGTACTGTGAGGCTCCATGGGGATGGGAACAGACCCTGGGCCGGCACCTGCAGGAGCCCGGAGGTGGGCCAGGGCTCCTGGGGCATAGTCTGTGAACAGGGTCAGTCGGGCGTGGGTCGGGCGCCCCCACCTCTGCCACCCCCAGTGAAGCACCGCCCGAGCCGCCGGGCAGGAGGGCCGAGAACTGAGCAGAGGGACGGGGGTCTGCGTTAGTGCTCGTGGGGCCCGGGGCCGGGGTGGCTGGAGCTGGGCCTGGCGGCGGGCCCTGGGGGGCTCTCCTTGGCCCGGGGTGTGTGCGCGCGCGTGCGTGCTGGTGTGAGAGCCTGTTTGTGTGCTCCTGGGTGCGGCCCTCACAGTGCCTCCATCACACACATCTCCGAGCAGCCTAGGGGTTTTCTGCAGTAGAGGATCAGGTCAGAGGTGAAGGGAAGGGATGGAGCCACTGTGTCGACCTGGGCCTGCCAGGCTGGGGCTGCATCCACGACCGGACTTCAGTAGTGGGACAAGGGTTAGATCAGCCTCCACGAGAAGGCTGGGGTCAAGGAGGCATTGAGAGCCCAAGACTTTCTGACTGGGTTATTGTAGGCTTTGGTGACATCTGGTCATAACCTGGATCACATTCAGGACCCAGGGGCCAGCCTCCGTATTGCAGAGAAACACATAAGGAGGCTGATCTTGATTTCTCATACGCAGGGCATCTGTAGTTTCCCCTTCTTGCCTCCCGCCCCAGCCTGTTCTAGGTTAGAGGCCATGGTGAATGCCTCTCGCGTAATTAAGAAGCATTAGTCCCGGACTGTGGGCTGTGTGGTTCCTTGAGAGGGGACGGGGTCGTGGAGCCTGCATGGCCGCGTCGGGCGGGAGAGTCGGGGCCCGGCAGGACTGTCCTGAGGGCTCTCGGAGCAGGCGCGCGGTGTGGCTTGGAGCCGTGGGTCTGCCCTGGTCCAGGGAGCACGGAGAAGGGCGAGGCGGGATCTGCGTGATGAGAGGGGCCTCGAGCAGGTCAATGCAGGTAAAGAATGAGAACACAGGCGGGAGGCTCTCAAAAGCCATCCGCGTTTCTCTATCTGCCCGTCGCTCTGTGAAGCATCTATGTACTGTGAGGCTCCATGGGGATGGGAACAGACCCTGGGCCGGCACCTGCAGGAGCCCGGAGGTGGGCCAGGGCTCCTGGGGCATAGTCTGTGAACAGGGTCAGTCGGGCGTGGGTCGGGCGCCCCCACCTCTGCCACCCCCAGTGAAGCACCGCCCGAGCCGCCGGGCAGGAGGGCCGAGAACTGAGCAGAGGGACGGGGGTCTGCGTTAGTGCTCGTGGGGCCCGGGGCCGGGGTGGCTGGAGCTGGGCCTGGCGGCGGGCCCTGGGGGGCTCTCCTTGGCCCGGGGTGTGTGCGCGCGCGTGCGTGCTGGTGTGAGAGCCTGTTTGTGTGCTCCTGGGTGCGGCCCTCACAGTGCCTCCATCACACACATCTCCGAGCAGCCTGGAGAGCTCTTTCTACCCAGCACGGAGATGACAGCTGGGCTCGCCCACGTGTGGAATCCTCACGCAGCTCCGCTCCCTCGGCGCCCCGTCTCACGTCACCTGCCGCCCCGGGGCGCCTCTGCCTCCCCCTCTCTGCCTGGCTGCTGCCCCCTGCGTCCTGGCCCGCCCCTCCCCGGCCCCCGGTCTCTCGTTCTTAGGCCTCTGTCCCTTGTCGCATACCTTCACTGGAATTTGGGCTCTGGAAGGAGTGAGGTTGCATGAGGGTGTTCAAGGAGTGAGGGTGTGTACACGTGTGCACCAGTGGTTGTGTGCAGGGGTTTGACTCGTGAGTGTGTGTGAAAAACAGAGAGAGACAGAGAGAGCCTGGGAGAAGAGCCTGAGCCCCAGAAAGCTGGCGGATGGGAGGAGGCATCTGAGGCAAGCGAAGTTTTCACTCAATTCTTCTTCAAGCAGGGGGAGGGGGCGGTGGCTTCCGAGCGGTTGGACAGGTTTGCAGGGTGTGCGGGAAAAGCCTTCACTTCCCGCTGACGGCGGTGACGGACGGAGCTGACTGCAGGGCCTGAGCCCCGGGGTGAGGGCTCAGGTCTGGTGGCTGGGCGCCTGGGTGAGGCTGGGGCTAGGGGCCCCTAGGATCTGCCTTTCAGAGCAGGGACGATCTGGTGGACGTGCCGGAACTACAGAAGGGGTGCTGGAGAGTCACCTCCTGTGGAGATCCGGGAAGGCCTCCTGGGGGAGGCAGACTGCCTCCACGGGGGATGCTGGGCTGGTGGGCGGCGGAAGGGGCGGGCGGACCTGTCCGGAGAGGCGCTGAGGCCGAGGAGGAGGACGTGGTGAGGGCTCCAGTACTGTCTGTGCCTTTGAGTCTCTGCCCTGCCTCTGTGTGGACTCCGGAGGGTAGGGGCCCGTCTGAGTCATTCTCGGGTGCATGGCGCCGGGACTGGCCTGGTTCATCATGGCCCCGGGCGTGCAGAATCTGCCAGCTCTCCAGGGACTTCTACATGGAACCCGAGTAAGGCTTCAGTAGGTAGAGGAGGGAGGCGTTCCAGGTGGAAGGGAGAGCAGGAGGAAGGCCTGGAGCGGGCAGTGCAGTGTGCCCGCGAGGCTGGAGCCTGGGTGCCTGGCAGGGCTGGCTGGCGGGTGTGCCCGGGCGATAGGGGCGTGTTCCTCCAGGTCAAGCACAGCGTGCCTGCCACGCCCCGAGCGGTGGCCTGTGCCGCCTGGCCTCACGGAGCCCGTGGGGGAACTCAGAGACCGGGGCGGGGGGCAGACCTGCAGTGGCTCCTGGCTTGAGCTTCTGCGCATTTGCTGGGTGACCTGGGACATGTCGGCACCTCTTGTACAGCTTCATCTCATCAGAAATCCGGGCAACTAACCCTGGCTTGGGGGTTCCTGGAAGCCTGGGGAGATGGAGGGTTTGGGGGCTTCAGCCCAGTCTCTGCCTGGAACCGGGGACGGGGAGTGGCCTGGCACAGCACTGGGGACCCAGGGTCTCCACGCCTCGTTCCTTCGGCCACATCTTCCAGGGTCCTCAGGGCAGTCTACGAGGCGGAAGCCACCGGCCCTGCTTACAGAGAAGGAGGCAGGCCCAAGGGCGCAGCCAGAGGCCACAGGGCTGACAGGGGCCTCGCTGGGATTCTGACCACTTTTCTCACCCCATCCAGGCAGGGGTGGGCGTGGCTGGCCTGGCCGGGGCCGCCCCCTCTCGAGCTGCAGGCCTCACTCTCCTCGCCTCTCTCTGCAGGATGGTCGAGTACTCCCTGGACCTCCAGAACATCAACCTGTCCGCCATCCGCACTCGGTCCCCGCCATAACCGTGTGAAGGGGTGCTGGAGAGTCACCTCCTGTGGAGATCCGGAAGGCCTCCTGGGGGAGGCAGACTGCCTCCACGGGGGATGCTGGGCTGGTGGGCGGCGGAAGGGGCGGGCGGACCTGTCCGGAGAGGCGCTGAGGCCGAGGAGGAGGACGTGGTGAGGGCTCCAGTACTGTCTGTGCCTTTGAGTCTCTGCCCTGCCTCTGTGTGGACTCCGGAGGGTAGGGGCCCGTCTGAGTCATTCTCGGGTGCATGGCGCCGGGACTGGCCTGGTTCATCATGGCCCGGGCGTGCAGAATCTGCCAGCTCTCCAGGGACTTCTACATGGAACCCGAGTAAGGCTTCAGTAGGTAGAGGAGGGAGGCGTTCCAGGTGCAAGGGAGAGCAGGAGGAAGGCCTGGAGCGGGCAGTGCAGTGTGCCCGAGGCTGGAGCCTGGGTGCCTGGCAGGGCTGGCTGGCGGGTGTGCCCGGGCGATAGGGGCGTGTTCCTCCAGGTCAAGCACAGCGTGCCTGCCACGCCCCGAGCGGTGGCCTGTGCCGCCTGGCCTCACGGAGCCCGTGGGGGAACTCAGAGACCGGGGCGGGGGGCAGACCTGCAGTGGCTCCTGGCTTGAGCTTCTGCGCATTTGCTGGGTGACCTGGGACATGTCGGCACCTCTTGTACAGCTTCATCTCATCAGAAATCCGGGCAACTAACCCTGGCTTGGGGGTTCCTGGAAGCCTGGGGAGATGGAGGGTTTGGGGGCTTCAGCCCAGTCTCTGCCTGGAACCGGGGACGGGGAGTGGCCTGGCACAGCACTGGGGACCCAGGGTCTCCACGCCTCGTTCCTTCGGCCACATCTTCCAGGGTCCTCAGGGCAGTCTACGAGGCGGAAGCCACCGGCCCTGCTTACAGAGAAGGAGGCAGGCCCAAGGGCGCAGCCAGAGGCCACAGGGCTGACAGGGGCCTCGCTGGGATTCTGACCACTTTTCTCACCCCATCCAGGCAGGGGTGGGCGTGGCTGGCCTGGCCGGGGCCGCCCCCTCTCGAGCTGCAGGCCTCACTCTCCTCGCCTCTCTCTGCAGGATGGTCGAGTACTCCCTGGACCTCCAGAACATCAACCTGTCCGCCATCCGCACCGTGCGCGTCCTGAGGCCCCTGAAAGCCATCAACCGTGTGCCCAGTGAGTCGGTGTCCCCGGTCCTGCCCCGGCCCCACCCTGCCACTCACTCAGCCAGCAAGCTCTGGCTTTGGGGGGACAAGGTTCCTTGGGGAGGCTGTCGAGGGGGCGGGTGTGTGAAAAGAAGTTGGTTGGAGGAGGGAAGGTCGTGCAGCATTCCACTTGGGAGGAGCTCCTGGACCCCTTGTTTGTGTTGAGTGATCTGGAACTTGAGCTCCCAGCCTGCCCACTCACCTCCTGTAGGCTCACCCACCCACCGCAGGTCCATCCACCTGCTCTGCGCCCTATCTGACCGGCTGCCCGCCTGTCCCACCCACCACCTAGCACTGAGAGAGGTTATCTGCGAACAGCAAACCTGGCGTCTGCCTAGCCTCATCCCGCCTTCAAAGCCTTTCATCTCTGTGATTTCTTTTGAGCCTCCCAGTCCCCCTGGGCAGGAGGTGGGCTGTGCTCATGAAAAACTGGGATGAAAAACTGAGACTTGGAGACACAAGGGTTACGTGCCCAGGAGGTCCCCCAACTCGTTCCACTGCCTGGTGTCAAGATGGGCATCGGAGAGGGAGGGGCAGGCCCTGCCCCAGGGAGCTTTAATCCTGATGGGGAAGGACAGGGACTTCCGTGAGCATCTGCTCACTCCTGCGCGTTGGCTCCTGACCTGCTGATGGCTGACTTAGCCTCCTCAACAGCCCCTGTGAGGCTCAGAGAGGTTAAATGGCTTGCATCAGGTCACACAGCAATTCAAGGGCAAGGCAGGGATCTGAGAGTTACGTGTGTCCTGAGCCCAGCTCACCCCTGACTCTGAACCCTTGCTTCTCTTCGCTGCCTGAGCCTCGGTTTCCCTTTCTGCAGAAAGTGAGGGGGCTCCTGGCACCTCATTCTCCTCCACAGTCGGCACGGACCCCACTCTATCCATACCCAGCTTTGGGGCTCTGGGGGGCTCTGCCCCCACCCTGCCCACCTCTCTGCAGCCATCTGCCTGGCTCTGGGCTCGCGGCGCGTGTCAGTCTGTCTCGGCAGGCCTGGCAGGGCCGTGGGGGCCGTGCTCCTGGATGACCGTGAACTGAGATGACCGGAGGTGGGCGGGGAGGTGGGCTCAGGGGAGATGAAGTACAGAGAGGGTCTTGGAGCGCTGGTCTCTCAAGGTCACACATACAAGGTCACCTCCTGCCCATGAGCCTTGACGCGATGGCGACTCAGGCCCTGAGACCCGCCATGGAGGTCCCGAGGGGGCGGTGAGAGGTGAGGGTCTGGTGTGAGTGGGTGGAACCCAAGCTGTGTGTGTGGCGGGGGACAGTTCCCCTTTGCCCGTTCCCACTGCTCTGGGGAGACGCCCTCAGGGCAGGGCAGGGACCTCCAGAGAGGCCATCCTCGGTGGCATCCTTTCTGTCCTTCTCACTTGGCACCAAGCCTAGGAGTCTCCTTAAAGATCATCTCTGTCAAAGCCATCTTCACTCTTTTTAACAAATGGAGAGAATGAGGCCCAGAGAGGGCCACGACCAGCCCAAGGTCACACAGCAGCTCAGTGCAGGGACTAACCTGGAGCCTGTTTCTAAGCAGCATGCCTCTCCCAAGGGCTCCACCGCAGGCCCCACCTCCTCCTCGGAAACGGGCCACAAAGCGGCCTCAGTGCCCAGAAGCATGCCTGGTGCGTGGCAGGTGCTCAGTAAATAGGTGTGAAGTGGACCCGCTGGGCAGGGGCATGGAGCAGCGTCCTGTGCCCTCCGTGCTCGTAAGAGGGGTGTGTGGAGGGCACAGGGGTGTAGGGAGGGGCAGAGTCGGGGCCCTGGGGCTCTGAGGTGTCGTCTGAGCTGAGACCCAGCAGAGTGTGAGGACCGAGCCGACAGGATGTGGTTTTTTTTTTTTTTAAACTTTTATTTATTTATTTTTGGCTGTACTGGGTCTTTGCTGATGTGTGGGTTTAGCTGCTCTGCGGTATGTGGGATCTTCCCGAATCAGGGCTCGAACCTGTGTCTCCTGCATTGGCAGACGGGTTCTTATCCACTGAGCCATAAGGGAAGCCCCCCGACAGGATGTGTTTTAGAGATGCCCGGCCGTGGCGAGCGAGGGGGCACAGGACTGCTCCGTAGGTGGGTGGGCGTGGCCAGGCCGAGAAGGGTGGAGGGGAACAGGTGCATGGAAGGATTTGTCCTGACCCTGGAGAGTCCTGAGGGAGCCCAGGGCAGCCTCGGCGGGGCGGGCACCGGGCAGGGACCGCCTCTCTCCCGGGGGCCCCTCTTCTGGCTCCCCATTTCAGTCCCCGGGGAAGGCAGGGGCTGCCCGCAGGAGGCAGTGGCCACGTGGCCCCGGTCACGCTCCTGGCCGTGCCGTCCACAGGCCTGGCCCTCTTCCCAGAGACGCGTGTGCGTGTGCTGGGGTCACACAAGGAAGTCTGCACGCCATCCTGCATTCTGTGTCTCCCGTCAGATCACAGCATAGGACGGTCACCAGAACAGCGATGTGACGGGACATTTCAGAAGAGATGGCCCGGGTTGAGGGTGGACAGGGTGCACCCACAAGGGTGTGGGTCTCTCCGTGGGTGGGTTTCTGTCCATTTGTGCACGTGTGTGAGTGTGGGGGGGCTCTCTGTCCGCGAGAGCCCACGTGCATGTGTGTGAGCTCGCGTGGGGCTTGTGCACATGGGCTGTACGCTGTGGGGTGTGGCCCGTGTGCCTCTCCTCCCCGTCCCTCCCCCCTCTCTGTCCCCGTAAGGAGCTCATTTGCAGCTCCTGGCCGTGGGGGTCACTTCCAGGCCCCCAGTGCCAGTCTGTCCAGTTCTCTAGAGAAGGGCGGGGCCGGAGCCCACGCCGCTGGAGGTTCTGATTTGGGGGGCGGGGCGGCCCGAGGGCCCAGAGAGGAGTCCGAGTCTTTCCTTAGGGGCCTCTCTCTGGCTCACAGGCTTTGCGAGGAGGCCCAGGGTTACCCAAGGTGGGCAGTTCTCTTCCCACTCTGAGCTGTTCCTGCCTCTCCCGTGCTTTCTCAGAAGCCGACCTGGGGGAGTTGCTGGGAGCTTGAACCCTCCAGGATCCAAACTATAGCCAGTTCGTCTCCCTGGAAAGAGACAAATCCATCGTCATGAGCAACTTATCAACAGGAGCCCGTCCACTGACCCAGGTCCTCGTTTACAGAAGGGGCCGCGTTCTGCCTAGGTGCCAGGGGCTCTGCCCAGAGCCACCGGGAGTGAGCGGCCTGTAGAGGCGGGTGGGGTGTGGTCAGGGACTCTTAGAAGTGTCTGTCTGGGAGGTTTGCTTTTCTTCCTAGGTGTTTCCCTGAACATTCCAAAGACCTCCCATTTATCTTTTTTCTTTTTTTGGACACGTCACACAGCCTGTGGAATTTGATTCCTTTAATCCCGACCAGAGATCTAACGCATGTCCCCTGCATTGGAAG
This sequence comes from Tragulus kanchil, assembly GCA_022376925.1. Lineage (NCBI taxonomy): Eukaryota > Metazoa > Chordata > Mammalia > Artiodactyla > Tragulidae > Tragulus > Tragulus kanchil. The sequence goes on along the minus strand of JAIOJX010000004.1, from coordinate 178,587,192 downwards.
TGTGGGGTCTTGACCACTGGACCACCTGGGAGTCCCTGATACTGAGCCTTCTGCCCTGGGACTCCAACAATGGCCTGTAGCTTTCAATTTGGCCACTAGATGGCAGGCTAGAGGGTTGGGACTAGGTGAAGTCAAATTACCGGTGATTAACGGTGGACCTGTGGCGAGGGAGGTGGCTGCCTGAAGTCTAAAAAGTAGTTTAAAAACACGAGTCACCTGGAAGACTCTGTTGCGTTGTCAGAGAATGTAAGTTCTGCTTCTTAGCTTTGCTGGGAGCCTGCTGGGTGACCTCAGAAGCCCTTGGTTGTCTCTGGGCCTCTGTTTCCCTATTTGCACAAAGGAGGAGGAGGGACTAATTAGACGTGTGGTTCTCGACTTTGTCCAGGATGGATGGGGCCCCTGGGAGCTGTGTTCTTTACAGAACCTCATAAACTAGGTCCCTCCACCCCACCCCTGAAGGGGTGTCCTGGCCACTCAGCCATTGGTGGATGAAGGCCAGGGGACAGCGTGGAGGAGAGGGCTGCGGAAGGCAGGAAGAGGCACTCGACGGCCAGTCAGGAGACTGGGTTCTGATTTCTTGCGGTGTGACTTTTCACAAGTCGCTATCCCTTTCTGGGCCTTGGCAAGATGAGGCTGGATTATCTCTGAAAGTGTTCCCTCCTGGCACCAGCCGACCCCAGTCCTCACCCACCTCACACACCCCTCAATCAGCTGTGCTGCCAAAGACCATTGGCCTGGCCATTTAAATATCAAGAGTGCTTTTTTCCTCTAGTAAAAAACTAGGGCAGCTCCTGCTGAGTCTGAGCTGCTGGCCCCCATGTGCTGCACTCGCCAACCCAGGCTGTGGACGGGGTTGGGAGGGAAGCCTGGGGAGCTGGGGGCAGCGGCCCACCTCCTGGAGCCCTGTCCAGCTGGCAACCCCAGGTTGGTAAGAACCCTGTCTGTGCAGGGGCCTCTGGGCTGGGGCCGGGCTGGGCAGGGACCAGGGATGAGGAGGCAGAGCTGGTAGTGCTGCGGGGAAGGCCCACGTGGGCCCCCGCTGCAGGCGCGGGACTGGAGATTTGCTCTCTGCGGACATGCCCTGGTTCTGGACCTGCCTGTTGTGGACCCTGGGCCTCCATTTCTCCAGGCACGAGATGGCATTAGGAACACCAATTTCTATATGGTTTTCTAAGGACAAAATGCTCCCGTGTGTGTAGAGAGGTTAGCATGGCGCCTTGTAGGCACTGAGTGGCCAACAGGTGCTGCTCCCAGGCAGAAGGTGCCGGGCGCGCGGGGGCTGGCAGGTGAGGGCATCACGGCCACTCCACAGAGGCTGCTTTAGGAAAGCGCTCCCCGGGACCCAGAGAGCTGCAGAGGGAGGTCCTGGCAGACAGAGCGGAGCTGCACATGCCAAGGTGGAGAAGAGGCGCTGTCCCGGGGCCGTGTGTGTCTGGGCGTTGGTGTGGGGTTGTCTGCCCATGTGGGGAGGTGTGCGTGTTTTCGCGTGTAGGGGCAGAGGACCGTCTGTCATGGTCAGGCATGAGGTGAGCATCCCACACCTTCTGAGGATCTCCTAGTAATGATAAATGGCTAAAAGTTAGCAGATGCTTTACGGACTGTATCATTTCCCCATCACGACAGCCCTAGGACACTGGTACCTCTGTGATGCCCACGTTACAGATGGGAAAACTGAGCCAAGAGAGACGGAGTAACCTGCACAAGGCCACGCAGCTGGCCAGAGCTTTTTGCTCCTTTGCACAACTTCCTTCCTTTCCTCTTAGTGCACAGGTATCTCAGCCGCCCACTCTGTCTGCCGGGCCTCAAGAGAGACCCCGCCCACATCCAGGCTCAAGGCAGAAAGGGCCCGTGGGCTGAAGCCATGGCCCCTTCTCTCTCCACCTACCCCCACGCTGAGTGTGCCCCAGACCTCCGAACGCCTTTCACTGTCAGGGCGCGGAGTGCTTGCGGTGCTGGGCCCTGGTAGCCCAAGGAGGACAAGCCAGGGCGGGAAGGAAGATGGGAGAGTGGTTAGTTCAGAGCATGGCGTCTGATCGCCTTGCCGGTGTTCCGAGCTTGGTCCTGTGCTGGTGAGCTGCAGGACCTGGGGAATGATTCTCCTCTTGTTTCGGATCCCTGTCTGCACAAGGGGGATGACACGTGGCACCTCCACGTAGGTCAGCCTGCAGCGCCGTGGACTACCCCATCCCTGCCCTGTTGCAGAGGGAGGGTGCTAGTGTTGGGGCCATGGATGCAGCATCCGGAGCAGCTAAATCAGAGTTTGTACCTGGGATCTTGGCCAATGGCTCCACCTCTTGGACCTCAGTTTCCCCTTTCATAACATGGGGTCCCAGCCCTCTTGCTAGGCTACAGGGCAGCAAAGCATCTTCATGGCACCTGCTCTAGAAGGTGCCCAATGAAGGGGCCAGCACTGTACATTGATCACGTGGGGGTGTCATGGCGTGGTTGTTTAGTCGCTGAGTGTTGTCCAGCTCTTTTGCAGCCCCATGGACGGCAGCCCGCCAGTCTCCTCTGTTCACAGGATTTTCCAGGCAAGAACACTGGAGTGGGTTGCCATTTTCTTTTCCAGGGGATCTTCCCAACCCAAGGACTCAACCCACGTCTCCTGCATTGGCAGGCAGGTTCTTTACCACTGAGGCCCAGCAGGCATCTGGTGAGATGCCCGCCAGATGTGGGCGGCTCATACTGCACATCTATTGGCAGAGGGGCTGGGGTACCTTGAAACGAAGCTTGCATGAGAACCTCAGCATTTTCAGTCTGTGCATGTGTTTAATGGGACTTGGGGAGTGGCTGGAGGAAACCCTGAGCCCAAGCAGGACCTTGGACTTCAGACATTCTGTCCCTGGCACCCACACAGGTCCCCCAGCTGTCCTGTGAAAGAGAGGTCTGGCAGTCCCGAGGGAGGAAGGGAGGGAAGGAGGGAGGTGGGGAGAGAAGAGAGGAGACGCTGGGTTGGGGCCCGATTTCCCAAGGGCTGCTGCCTTTCAGAAGAGATGGGGTGGGCGGGAGAACATCTGGACAGAACATCTGATGAGAACCTGACTGGGAACAGGACGAGCAGCCAAGAGTGCGAGAGGAGTGATGCTTGGGGTGAGGTGGGGTAAAGGCAGCCCTCTCCTTGCCCTCCTGCCTCCCGCCCACCCCAGTAGGGTCAAGTTCTGCTCTGCCAATCTGGGGGACGTGATTCCTGGACAAGACACCAGATCAAGGGAGAGACGCTGTGTATTCATTCCTTCATCCATTTGTCCAAAGTAGCATCCGCTAGGGGCCTCAGAACCAGGCCTTGGGTCCGACGTGGAGTTGCGGAGAAGACTCCAATGCAGCCCCTGCTCTGTCGCAGACGCTCAAGCCAGGGGCTGTGGGCCCGGACCCATGTGCTTCGCTGATTTGTACCTGGGATCTTGGCCAATGGCTCCACCTCTTGGACCTCAGTTTCCCTTTCATAACATGGGGTCCCAGCCCTCTTGCTAGGCTACAGGGCAGCAAAGCATCTTCATGGCACCTGCTCTAGAAGGTGCCCAATGAAGGGGCCAGCACTGTACATTGATCACGTGGGGGTGTCATGGCGTGGTTGTTTAGTCGCTGAGTGTTGTCCAGCTCTTTTGCAGCCCCATGGACGGCAGCCCGCCAGTCTCCTCTGTTCACAGGATTTTCCAGGCAAGAACACTGGAGTGGGTTGCCATTTTCTTTTCCAGGGGATCTTCCCAACCCAAGGACTCAACCCACGTCTCCTGCATTGGCAGGCAGGTTCTTTACCACTGAGGCCCAGCAGGCATCTGGTGAGATGCCCGCCAGATGTGGGCGGCTCATACTGCACATCTATTGGCAGAGGGGCTGGGGTACCTTGAAACGAAGCTTGCATGAGAACCTCAGCATTTTCAGTCTGTGCATGTGTTTAATGGGACTTGGGGAGTGGCTGGAGGAAACCCTGAGCCCAAGCAGGACCTTGGACTTCAGACATTCTGTCACTGGCCACCCCCCAGGCCCCCCAGCTGTCCTGTGAAAGAGAGGTCTGGCAGTCCCGAGGGAGGAAGGGAGGGAAGGAGGGAGGTGGGGAGAGAAGAGAGGAGACGCTGGGTTGGGGCCCGATTTCCCAAGGGCTGCTGCCTTTCAGAAGAGATGGGGTGGGCGGGAGAACATCTGGACAGAACATCTGATGAGAACCTGACTGGGAACAGGACGAGCAGCCAAGAGTGCGAGAGGAGTGATGCTTGGGGTGAGGTGGGGTAAAGGCAGCCCTCTCCTTGCCCTCCTGCCTCCCGCCCACCCCAGTAGGGTCAAGTTCTGCTCTGCCAATCTGGGGGACGTGATTCCTGGACAAGACACCAGATCAAGGGAGAGACGCTGTGTATTCATTCCTTCATCCATTTGTCCAAAGTAGCATCCGCTAGGGGCCTCAGAACCAGGCCTTGGGTCCGACGTGGAGTTGCGGAGAAGACTCCAATGCAGCCCCTGCTCTGTCGCAGACGCTCAAGCCAGGGGCTGTGGGCCCGGACCCATGTGCTCTAAACCGAGAGAGCAGGGCCAGAGGGAGGGACCTCCAACAGTGTCCTCTGAGGAGGTTCAGAGAGGAGCGGGCGAAGGACTTTTGAAGACTAAGTAAGAGGGGCTTCCCTGCCGGTCCAGTGGGTAAGGACACTGCCTTGCAGTGCAGGGGGTGCCGGTTCGATCCCTGGCCTGGGAAGATCCCACGTGCCGCGGAGCGGCTGGACTGATGTGTCCAATTACTGACTCGGAGCTCTGGAGTGCATGCGCCCAGAGCTGGCGCTCTGCAGCGAGAGAGGCCACTGCGATGGGAGGCCCACACAGGCCAAAAGAACAAAGATGGAAATAAATAAAAGACCAACAGAAGTGGCCAAAAAAAAGAATAAGTAAGAGGACAGCAGGGGTCACGGTGGGGACGGGACCCCTCTTTCAGCGGGACAGGACCAGACGCCCCTCTCCAGGGTGCGATCCCTGACACCCTTGGGGAGGTCTCCCCTGGGTGGATGGGGCAGGGCTGCAGACCCCTTGTGTGGGCCTTGTTTCTCGTCTCATCCCCTCTTCAGCCCGTAGGCGCCCCCTCTCTGGGCTGGGGCCAGCAGCTGTGGCCTCGGCAGCCCGGCCGTATGCTGCCTGGCCCGGTCTCCCGGCACCCACTGTGCCCCTGATTAGTTGGCACTGGCCGTGGCAGGAGCAGCAGACGGCCTCTCCCGGCTGCTCAGCACCCTCCGCTGACCTGGCCGGACCGGGGAAGGAGGGAGCCCCAGGGCCAGCCGCTGCCTCGGTGCCCCTTGCCCCAGGCCCGCTCCCCTCCTCCTGGCTGCGGGCTATGCCTCTGGCAGAGGCTGGCGCGAGCCTGGCTCTTTCTACTTGAGCTGGCCGGGCAGCGCGGCCACGCTAATCTGGGCTGACAGCTCCTGTCTACAGAGAGCACCCCGGCCTCCAGGAGAGAGGCCTGTCAGGAAGCGCGCCCATCGCCTCCTGGTCCCCTGCTGCTACTAGGCCCTGCCTGGCTGATGCCCAGCTTCCCGCAGGACCGAAGGGCTGACCTGGGGGCTCCTTGGCGAGAAGGGGTGACAAGGCAGAGCAGCCCCATCAGTCTGCCCCCTTGTCGTCATCTCCCCCGTCTCCTGGCATTTAAAATGCCACCTAGAGACACTTCCCCGGCCGTCCTGTGGTTCAGACCCTGTGCTTCCTCTGTAGGCGGCACGGGTTCACTTCTTGGCCGGGGAACTAAGTTCCTGCATGGTGCACAGAGCAGCCAAAAACTGCAAAATAAAATGCTGCCTACCCCGACGCCACCCACGTGACGCTCCAGGCCCCCTCTCTTGCTTCTGAACCCTAGACCCTGAGACCTTATAAAGCAACTTCTCACGGGGGTATGCCCGGCACTCCGGCATCCTGTGGACCCCCATCCCCACGGAGGGCCACTCTGTGCCTCTGGCCTCAGGCTCCCGACCTTGGAGATGCCCCGGCTCCTCTGTGCCACGCCCGCCCGCCTCCCGCCCCCGGCTCGACCCTCCGCGCGCCTCCAGCACCCAGCCGCATCCTCTCCCGCGTCAGCCGAGCCAGCCAGGTGTGTGCGATCGGGATGGCAGCTGAGCGGTGGCTGAGCCGGGCCAGGCGGGACAGAGTGGAGCGGGTGGACCCAAGGCCCGGTCCCCACCCTGGGAGCCCATCGTCTGGCCCGGGCAACGTGCGGAGGGCCTGCATCTCTCTTGGGCGCCCCCTCAGGGTTTCCTGTTTCGGTCCCAGAGAAAGGCAGGGGTGCCCTTGGGAGTCAGCGGCCCTGGGGCCACTGGCACGCTCCTGGCCATGCAGCCCACAGACCCGGACCCCTTTCCAGAGATGCGTGCGCCGGGGTCACAAGGGGGGTCTGCACGCGAGCCTACAGGCTGGGCCCCGAGGCCTCCCGCCTCCGCCCACACAGTCGTTTTCTCCGCAGCAGCCGGGAGACCATGTCTCTGTTTTGCCCACGACACTCGGCGCAAGTCAAAGCCAGAGTCTCCAGTTCGCCTACAGGCAGCCCTGTTGCCTCCCTGCCTTTGCCCGGCTCTTGTCCTCCTGGAGAGCTCCCCCCAGGTGTGCACTCGGCTGCTCTGGGCATCTTGCCAGGGCGGCCTTTTCCGCCCCTGTTTTATATCAGCCTGGACCTGGGGCTCCTTGGCGAGAAGGGTGACAAGGCAGAGCAGCCCCATCAGTCTGCCCCCTTGTCGTCATCTCCCCCGTCTCCTGGCATTTAAAATGCCACCTAGAGACACTTCCCCGGCCGTCCTGTGGTTCAGACCCTGTGCTTCCTCTGTAGGCGGCACGGGTTCACTTCTTGGCCGGGGAACTAAGTTCCTGCATGGTGCACAGAGCAGCCAAAAACTGCAAAATAAAATGCTGCCTACCCCGACGCCACCCACGTGACGCTCCAGGCCCCCTCTCTTGCTTCTGAACCCTAGACCCTGAGACCTTATAAAGCAACTTCTCACGGGGGTATGCCCGGCACTCCGGCATCCTGTGGACCCCCATCCCCACGGAGGGCCACTCTGTGCCTCTGGCCTCAGGCTCCCGACCTTGGAGATGCCCCGGCTCCTCTGTGCCACGCCCGCCCGCCTCCCGCCCCCGGCTCGACCCTCCGCGCGCCTCCAGCACCCAGCCGCATCCTCTCCCGCGTCAGCCGAGCCAGCCAGGTGTGTGCGATCGGGATGGCAGCTGAGCGGTGGCTGAGCCGGGCCAGGCGGGACAGAGTGGAGCGGGTGGACCCAAGGCCCGGTCCCCACCCTGGGAGCCCATCGTCTGGCCCGGGCAACGTGCGGAGGGCCTGCATCTCTCTTGGGCGCCCCCTCAGGGTTTCCTGTTTCGGTCCCAGAGAAAGGCAGGGGTGCCCTTGGGAGTCAGCGGCCCTGGGGCCACTGGCACGCTCCTGGCCATGCAGCCCACAGACCCGGACCCCTTTCCAGAGATGCGTGCGCCGGGGTCACAAGGGGGGTCTGCACGCGAGCCTACAGGCTGGGCCCCGAGGCCTCCCGCCTCCGCCCACACAGTCGTTTTCTCCGCAGCAGCCGGGAGACCATGTCTCTGTTTTGCCCACGACACTCGGCGCAAGTCAAAGCCAGAGTCTCCAGTTCGCCTACAGGCAGCCCTGTTGCCTCCCTGCCTTTGCCCGGCTCTTGTCCTCCTGGAGAGCTCCCCCCAGGTGTGCACTCGGCTGCTCTGGGCATCTTGCCAGGGCGGCCTTTTCCGGCCCCTGTTTTATATCAGCCTGACCCCCGGCCCAGCCGGGTCCTCCCGGCCCTCCCCACTCAGCCCTTAGCACTTGCCATCCAACAAGTGAAGAAACGCGCTTCTTTATGACGTTCGCTGTTTCTCTGTCTCTCCCTTGTCGTTTGGTCGCTAAGTCGTGTCCGACTCTTTGCAAACCCTTGGACTGTGTGTAGCCCACCAGGCTCCTCTGTCCACGGGATTTTCCAGGCAAGAACACTTGAGTGGTTTATCATTTTCTCCTCCAGATCTTTCCGCCCCAGGGATCAAGCCTGTGCCTCCTGCATTGGCAGGCGGATTCTTTACCCTTGAGCCGCTGAATAAGCCCCAGTCTCTCCCTACTCCTACCTAGAATGTGTGCTTCGCAAGGGCACGGGTTTGGTCTATTTTTGTGTGTGTGTTGAACTGATGTATCCCTGGAACTTAAAGCAGTGCCTGGCACGTAGCCGGCCCTCCCTAAGCATTGGTAGAATGGATCCATCCACCCAGCCATCCCGCCTGCATTCACCCAAGCTGCCCTCCTCGGAGGGGCCACTCGGTGTGGGGCCCCAGGCTGGACAAGAAGATGCAGAGCACCCCCGGTGGGCCTCACACCCCTGGTTTCCGAGGGAAGAGGAGGGCAGAGCTGTGGTGAAGTCTAGCGGTGTCGTAAGTGGTGTGATGGAGGAAGGACGGGGTTCTAGCAGCTCATCGCAGGGGCACAAGCCCTGCCCTGGGGTCAGGAGAGGCGACCACGCAGCCGAGGTCTAAAACAGAGGAGAGATGGCCTTCTGAGCATGTGCCAGGGCCCAGCCGTGACCCGGAGCCTGGGCTTCCCAGGAACTGGAAGTGGGTCAGTCTGGCTCCAGCATGGACCCTGCCTGCGTGGGCCGTGAAGCTGGCATTGCTCCAGCAGCGTGACAGGAAAGGAGCCCTCACGGCGGGGAGTAGGGGCGCTGGGGGGAATAGGGTCTGTGCGCAAGTGGGGACTGGGGAGGCTGGGTTCGCCTACAGGCTGGTGGAGCAGCAGGTTCAGGGGCGGCGTGGAGGACAGAGGGGGACAAGGCTGGGGAGCCGGACTGGCGTCTGATGGTCTGGAGGGGCCTGTGAATGGGGTGTGTGGCAAGGATTTAGACTTCCCCATTGGGGTGAGAGGCTTTGACATTGGGGGCACCCCTTCTGAGGTGTCCTGGCCTTGGGGTCTTCCTGAGGCTGGACGGGAACCACTGTCCCCTTCTATAGAGGAGGCCACTGAGGCCCAGAGAGGGCAAGCTCTGCCCCAAGGCTGCCCAGCGAGAACTAGGACCCAGACGTCCTGTCCTGAGTTGGTGCTTTGGGTGCTTCTCAGGGGAGGGGCTCCACTGGATGTTCTGAGGACTCCAAGGTCCTTTCCCTTCTTAAGGAGGGGAGTAGGGGCCCCAACCACACTCGTGGGGCACCTGCAGCCTGCCCTCATCAAGGCCCATCTGGTCTCCACCAGATTCTGAAAAGTCATGCTAAGACAGCAGAAGCAGTAAGCTCATCCTGAGAGTGGAAAAAGGAGAACCGTGGGGAAGCGAGAGGCAGGAAGCCCTCTAATTATCTGGGGGTGAGAATCAGAGAAGACTGCTTGGAGGCAGCGGCTTCGGCTGAGGAGAGGTGTGGAGGGAGATGAGCAGAAAGGATGGTCTGAGGCAGATGGTGGTGGGTCTTAAAGGTAGTCCCTGTGTCTCCACTTCTGTTCTCTGTCTACAATTCTCTGCCTGTTCCATTTCCTCTCTCTCCTGTATCCATTGCCAGGGGAACCAAGGTCGGGTGGAACCAGCCGACTTGCTTTAGCTAATTACTTGACTGTGGGCATAAAGAGGATTAGCTGGGTTCTCATGAGGTCCTCCTGGCCACGCAGCGAGGTAAACAGGGAGGAGCCTCTGAGCATGTGCCAGGCCAGGTGAGTGGGAACTGGAAGTGGGTCAGTCTGGCTCCAGCATGGACCCTGCCTGCGTGGGCCGTGAAGCTGGCATTGCTCCAGCAGCGTGACAGGAAAGGAGCCCTCACGGCGGGGAGTAGGGGCGCTGGGGGGAATAGGGTCTGTGCAAGTGGGGACTGGGGAGGCTGGGTTCGCCTACAGGCTGGTGGAGCAGCAGGTTCAGGGGCGGCGTGGAGGACAGAGGGGGACAAGGCTGGGGAGCCGGACTGGCGTCTGATGGTCTGGAGGGGCCTGTGAATGGGGTGTGTGGCAAGGATTTAGACTTCCCCATTGGGGTGAGAGGCTTTGACATTGGGGGCACCCCTTCTGAGGTGTCCTGGCCTTGGGGTCTTCCTGAGGCTGGACGGGAACCACTGTCCCCTTCTATAGAGGAGGCCACTGAGGCCCAGAGAGGGCAAGCTCTGCCCCAAGGCTGCCCAGCGAGAACTAGGACCCAGACGTCCTGTCCTGAGTTGGTGCTTTGGGTGCTTCTCAGGGGAGGGGCTCCACTGGATGTTCTGAGGACTCCAAGGTCCTTTCCCTTCTTAAGGAGGGGAGTAGGGGCCCCAACCACACTCGTGGGGCACCTGCAGCCTGCCCTCATCAAGGCCCATCTGGTCTCCACCAGATTCTGAAAAGTCATGCTAAGACAGCAGAAGCAGTAAGCTCATCCTGAGAGTGGAAAAAGGAGAACCGTGGGGAAGCGAGAGGCAGGAAGCCCTCTAATTATCTGGGGGTGAGAATCAGAGAAGACTGCTTGGAGGCAGCGGCTTCGGCTGAGGAGAGGTGTGGAGGGAGATGAGCAGAAAGGATGGTCTGAGGCAGATGGTGGTGGGTCTTAAAGGTAGTCCCTGTGTCTCCACTTCTGTTCTCTGTCTACAATTCTCTGCCTGTTCCATTTCCTCTCTCTCCTGTATCCATTGCCAGGGGAACCAAGGTCGGGGTGGAACCAGCCGACTTGCTTTAGCTAATTACTTGACTGTGGGCATAAAAGAGGATTAGCTGGGTTCTCATGAGGTCCTCCCTGGCTCCCTAATCCCGTGGCCCCTGGTCCCTGGCGCGGAAGCGATGAACTCGCTTGGAGTCCTTAATTAGCTAATTATGCCCTGGCTTCTGTGGCCCTGGGACTCCCTGGGCCCCAGGAGGGCTGTGAAGCGAGCTGGGGCCCAGCTCAGCAGAGAGAGGCGCGAGGGGAGGAGGGACCCGGCTGCCATTCAGGGAAGCCAGCGACTGGGCAGGTTCTCAGGAGCCTTTCAGAATGTCAATGTCCTAGAGAACAGGGAAATGTAATCAATTGAGCAACAGTGGCTGGGCCCCGGAGGAGCAGGTGGGAGAGCCGGGCTGGGCTGGCGCAGAGCTGCCTCCTCCAGGCCTCTGGGATCCCGCCCTTCTCACAGCCGCTGCCTGGTCCTCCACGCTTGCCACCTGCCCGGTGCTAGCTTCCAGGATTGCTCCTTCCTCTGTAAAGCCCAGAGCTCATCGAGGGCTCGGCCCGCTTCGACATCTGCCCACAGGCCTCCCTGCGCAGCCGCCTGGCAGAGAGAGCCCCCTCTCCTTACCCTGAGCACGGCTTGGATGCCCTCTCTGACCGGTCACCCCTCCGTGCCTTTGCCACCGCACCTGCCGTCCAGCAGGGCCCAGCTCGAGTCAGCCCCTCGAGGACGGTGCCTGGGGCTGCCCTCACTCCCCAGCACTGGGGTCCCCTGTCCCTCTGCGAGTAGACTGCAAGCTCTGCGGGGGTGAAAAGGGGATGTGGGGTTTCCCTCAAGCCCAGCACTGTGCCTGGTATGCAGCAGTACTTGTGTTTGATGGATGAGTGAGTGACAGAGCACCAGAAAGGCCTGCAACTCGCTCACTTAACACTTGGATGGACTGTGGGCTGCTTGCTCTGCATTCTCCGGTCCCTCTTCAGCACAGCCCCGGTGACCGTGTTGCGGGGGGCGGATGTGGAGGGAGGGGACATCACTGAGCCGTCACTCACCTTGGCTCGCTCTCGGTTGGAGAGCAGGAGCCTGCAAGGGAGCCCCACTGCCTTTCCCAAGAGGAGGCTGACCTAGTTTTGTGGGGAGGGAGGCTGGGGGTAGGCATTCATTATTGATTGGAGATCACTCCATACAGAGCTCGTGATGCAAATTCCAAAGAATTATCCTCGCTGATAGCTACCTCAGCCGCCACCCCTGGAATACATGAAAATCTGGGTGGGGCTACTGTGCTGCTTGTCACCATCCTTTCATCCGCTCCCCTCCTGTATCCACGCCCTCCCCGTGACTTCGCGCGTTGTTCATTCACAAGCAGTCTTTCAATAAGTGTCGGCTGAGCCTCTGCTCTGGGCTGGGATCTGCAGGGTTCTGGGAGCCCTGCGGTGACTCAGGTCTAGACCCCGCCCCCGAGGAGCATATAGCCCAGTGGAAAAGACAGGGGAATAAACAGATGACAACACAGTAGGATTAGAAGGTTAGATGTTGATGTAAATGGTGCCACTAAGGTTGTGCAGTATGCAACCTGAGCAACTGTACGTGACGGCCTAGGCTAGGTCAGTGGTGCCACGGTGGCCCAGAGCGAGGGATGGGGTTAGAAGGGGTATGGGAAGATGTCACAGAGAAAAAGCAGATCCTTAACTGAGCTGTGCGGGTGAACAGAGGTTTTCCAGGCACAAGAGAGTTGAAAGAATGTTCTAGAAAAAAGGAACAGCATGAGTAAAGAAACAGCATGGAGGCGTGCAATCCCATGGTATCTTTGTGTGTGTGTGTACCCTAAGGTGCCTGGGCTGCCCTCACTCCCCAGCACTGGGGTCCCCTGTCCCTCCGCGAGTAGACTGCAAGCTCTGGGGTGAAAAGGGGATGTGGGGTTTCCTCAAGCCCAGCACTGTGCCTGGTATGCAGCAGTACTTGTGTTTTGAAGGATGAGTGAGTGACAGAGCACCAGAAAGGCCTGCAACTCGCTCACTTAACACTTGGATGGACTGTGGGCTGCTTGCTCTGCATTCTCCGGTCCCTCTTCAGCACAGCCCCGGTGACCGTGTTGCGGGGGGCGGATGTGGAGGGAGGGGACATCACTGAGCCGTCACTCACCTTGGCTCGCTCTCGGTTGGAGAGCAGGAGCCTGCAAGGGAGCCCCACTGCCTTTCCCAAGAGGAGGCTGACCTAGTTTTGTGGGGAGGGAGGCTGGGGGTAGGCATTCATTATTGATTGGAGATCACTCCATACAGAGCTCGTGATGCAAATTCCAAAGAATTATCCTCGCTGATAGCTACCTCAGCCGCCACCCCTGGAATACATGAAAATCTGGGTGGGGCTACTGTGCTGCTTGTCCCCATCCTTTCATCCGCCTCCCTCCTGTATCCACGCCCTCCCCGTGACTTCGCGCGTTGTTCATTCACAAGCAGTCTTTCAATAAGTGTCGGCTGAGCCTCTGCTCTGGGCTGGGATCTGCAGGGTTCTGGGAGCCCTGCGGTGACTCAGGTCTAGACCCCGCCCCCGAGGAGCATATAGCCCAGTGGAAAAGACAGGGGAATAAACAGATGACAACACAGTAGGATTAGAAGGTTAGATGTTGATGTAAATGGTGCCACTAAGGTTGTGCAGTATGCAACCTGAGCAACTGTACGTGACGGCCTAGGCTAGGTCAGTGGTGCCACGGTGGCCCAGAGCGAGGGATGGGGTTAGAAGGGGTATGGGAAGATGTCACAGAGAAAAAGCAGATCCTTAACTGAGCTGTGCGGGTGAACAGAGGTTTTCCAGGCACAAGAGAGTTGAAAGAATGTTCTAGAAAAAAGGAACAGCATGAGTAAAGAAACAGCATGGAGGCGTGCAATCCCATGGTATCTTTGTGTGTGTGTGTAACTGCTACGTTGCTTTAGTCGTGTCCGACTCTGCGACCCTATGGACTACAGCCTGCCAGACTCCTCTTTCCCTGGGATTCTCCAGGCAAGAGTGCCGGAGACAATTTCCATGCCCTCCTCCAGGGGATCTTCCTGACCCAGGGATCAAACCAGCATCTCTTATGTCTCCTACATTGGCAGGCGGGTTATACCACTAATGCCACCTGGGACTTAGGGTGCATGCTGGGGACAGAGGGAGGGAGAGAAGAAGATGAGACTAGAGAGGGTTCACAGAATCACAGAATCTTGAGGGGGTGCACTCCAGGGTGACCCACCAGCTCTCGACACTCTTTGGGGCCACAGATTCTTATGTGGGCCTTCTGCCCAGAAAATCCTACTTGCATATTTTGCAGCAGTTCCATAAGGTTCATGGACTCCTGCAGTCCTTCCAGGGACCTCCTCCCGTCTGCCAGGGGTCCACAAACGCCAGCTTCTGTAGTTGATGCAAATGCCATCGGTTTTCATGCACAGGGATGGCATTTGTGCTCTAGAGTTCAAGAATCAGCCCCTCTCTATCCTGGGCTCTGCTTTCCCTGGGCTTGGCGTCAACCCCAGACACGCACTATCCCTGGGAAGCAAGATGGCCCCAGTAGCTCCCCTTGACTCCTCCCAACTTGTAACCTCTGCCGCAAGAGAGCATCCCTTTTCTTGTAGTTCATCACACGTCTCAGTGTCCACTCTCCTTGGTCCTCGATGGAGCCAGGTGCCCATCCTGGACCCATCACTGTGGTTAGGGGAACGGACGGTGCTGATTGGCCAAGCCTAGGTCACGTGATCTCCATGCCGGCCCACCCAGACCGCAGGACTGGAATGGCGGAGTGGTACTGTTTTCACTGGGAATCGGGGCTGGGCCAAAGCAGAGAGGTGATCCACCCGTCTGGGGCGTGGACTCCTGTGGATTCTCTAGTGTCTGGGGTGGCGGGACCTTCTGGAGGAGTCAGGAGCGAGTGGGTGACACGCAGTTACTGGATCCGCGACAGCAAATGATGTCCCTGCACTTGGGCGAGCTGGGTGCTTTCCGCAGCTGGGGAACTGAGCTGGGGAGAGAGGGCGTGGAGGGTGCCCACGGGTCAGCCCAGGCAGACGGGCGTGAGGGAAGGATGGGAGACAGGCGTGGAGAGTCCTAAAGTCTGCCGAGAGGCGCCGGAAGCTGAGCATTTTCTCCACTTCCTCCGTGGGGTGGGAGCCCCAGAGTTTGCTGAGAGTTGGGTGTGGCCCCTCAACTGGGGAATCTTTGCAGACTGGTTGCTGTCTTCTTGGGCACATCTGCTGAGGGGACTTACCCTCCAACAGAGGACGGGGCTGGTTCGAGGTCCTACAGGTCCCAGAGGCCAGCAGGGCGAGGATTTGACCCCTGGTTTCTCTTCATCAGAGGCCACCTGCTTTCCACAGGCTTCCCTCCCTGCAGAGTTTACGGATGTCAGACCTCTCATGTTCGGTCCTTCTCCCCACGCCTGCCTGAAGCCCCATTCAGGTCACCCCGTCACCTCCCTGGGGATGTCTGGTTCCTCTCTCATTCCCCTATTTTCTCCTCTTATTGTCTCTGGCTTGGATTTTTTGCAGCTATTTCTAAAGGAAGGAAAAGTCCTCTCTCTCTGGCACCAGGCCAGGTCTGGGTCCCTCGGCGGGCCGGGGTTCTTCTGTAGGGGTCCTGAAAACTCTGTCTGGTTCCGTCGTGCAGTGGGGTGGGTCAACAGTGTGACTTTGGTTGGTACTGAGGTGTTCTGGCATGGTCAGGGAACGACATTCAGGACACAGTTATTAGGCGCCTGCTGTGTGCATCCTGGGTGGGTGCTGGGCGTTGAGAGATGCCAATTTCAGTCCCAGACCTCTGGGTACTTGGGGGTTGTGGAAAGAGTGCTTACTTGGTGTCAGGACTTCCGGTGTCAGTCCAGATCCTGCTGCTTCCTGTCTGTGTGATCTTGGGCAAGTAGCTTCTATGAACCTCCAGTTGCCTTTTCTATAAAATAGGGATAATATCACCACCCTCTTGGAGTTGTCGTGGAGACAGAAGACGGTCATATATGTACATTACCCAGAAAAGCGCTTGGCACGTCAAAAGTGCTCTATAAACGCCTGCTTATGCGCCCATGATCTAGTTGACGTGTAGCGGAACTCAGAGCCGTCTCCACGGCTTCTGGGAGGCGGGACAGGTGCCAAGGAGGAGGTTTGGCCTGGTGGCCACTGAGCAGGTTGGGGGCGGCAAGGAACCCCTGCCCGCCGGTCCCGCCTCTCCTCTCACTGCCCGCCCTCCCTCTCGCCTCTCGGGGCCTCTGCCCCCTCGCCAATCCCTGCACCCTCCCCTCTGCCAGGCATGCGGATCCTGGTGAACCTGCTCCTGGACACGCTGCCCATGCTGGGGAACGTCCTCCTCCTCTGCTTCTTCGTCTTCTTCATCTTTGGCATCATCGGCGTGCAGCTCTGGGCCGGCCTTCTGCGCAACCGCTGCTTCCTCTTCATCAGAGGCCACCTGCTTTCCACAGGCTTCCCTCCCTGCAGAGTTTACGGATGTCAGACCTCTCATGTTCGGTCCTTCTCCCCACGCCTGCCTGAAGCCCCATTCAGGTCACCCCGTCACCTCCCTGGGGATGTCTGGTTCCTCTCTCATTCCCCTATTTTCTCCTCTTATTGTCTCTGGCTTGGATTTTTTGCAGCTATTTCTAAAGGAAGGAAAAGTCCTCTCTCTCTGGCACCAGGCCAGGTCTGGGTCCCTCGGCGGGCCGGGGTTCTTCTGTAGGGGTCCTGAAAACTCTGTCTGGTTCCGTCGTGCAGTGGGGTGGGTCAACAGTGTGACTTTGGTTGGTACTGAGGTGTTCTGGCATGGTCAGGGAACGACATTCAGGACACAGTTATTAGGCGCCTGCTGTGTGCATCCTGGGTGGGTGCTGGGCGTTGAGAGATGCCAATTTCAGTCCCAGACCTCTGGGTACTTGGGGGTTGTGGAAAGAGTGCTTACTTGGTGTCAGGACTTCCGGTGTCAGTCCAGATCCTGCTGCTTCCTGTCTGTGTGATCTTGGGCAAGTAGCTTCTATGAACCTCCAGTTGCCTTTTCTATAAAATAGGGATAATATCACCACCCTCTTGGAGTTGTCGTGGAGACAGAAGACGGTCATATATGTACATTACCCAGAAAAGCGCTTGGCACGTCAAAAGTGCTCTATAAACGCCTGCTTATGCGCCCATGATCTAGTTGACGTGTAGCGGAACTCAGAGCCGTCTCCACGGCTTCTGGGAGGCGGGACAGGTGCCAAGGAGGAGGTTTGGCCTGGTGGCCACTGAGCAGGTTGGGGGCGGCAAGGAACCCCTGCCCGCCGGTCCCGCCTCTCCTCTCACTGCCCGCCCTCCCTCTCGCCTCTCGGGGCCTCTGCCCCCTCGCCAATCCCTGCACCCTCCCCTCTGCCAGGCATGCGGATCCTGGTGAACCTGCTCCTGGACACGCTGCCCATGCTGGGGAACGTCCTCCTCCTCTGCTTCTTCGTCTTCTTCATCTTTGGCATCATCGGCGTGCAGCTCTGGGCCGGCCTTCTGCGCAACCGCTGCTTCCTGGAGGAGAACTTCACCATGTGAGTGCAGCCCCCGCCCCGCCCTGGGGCTCCTGGCCAGCCTGACCTGGGGCAGCCGTCCGGCGGAGCGTCTCCAGGCTGGGACGGTCTCCCCACGGGGCGCTGGGTCCCGATCCTTATTCCCAGTGGAGCAGGGAGATTCAGGGACACGCCCAGGTGAGTTGGTGGCGGGTCTCCCATGAACGGCTGAACACCACAATGAGCGCAAAAGGCCTCCGAGCTCTCAAACCGTTTTCCCAAAGTTCCCCGGCCAAGATCGGCACTTCGATGTGAATTCAGCTCCTGTGCGGCACTGGGTCACTCAGTTGTGTCCGGCTCTTTGTGACCCCGTGGACTGTAGCCTCCAAACTCCTCTGTCCGTGGGGCTTCGCCAGGCAAGAATACTGGAGTGGGTTGCCATGCCCTCCTCCTCAGCTCCTAGGGACTCTTACTTCATACATAGTTTTCCCTTCCTTGGGAATTGGGACAGAAAGAGAGGAAGCAGCAAACCAGACGGAGGCTGGGTGGGAGGGGAAGCCCCGAGCAGAAGGGCTGAGAGCAGGGGGAAAAAAAGACAGAAACCCTCAAAAGCAGGCATGAGACCCGGCTCTAAGTACAGCCCAGACACTTTATCAGTGACTCCGGGTCATCAGGGAGGGTCAGCTTGCATGTGGCCCACTCGTGTCTGAAAGCAGTGGGGTGGACAGCTCCCCAGAGAGACGCTTGTCCTGAGCTGTGTAAACGGAAATGCTCTTGGAGGCGTTGGGTTGAGTTGCCTGAGGAATTTGGCACCTAGAGAGTCTGAGTCATGAGGGCCGGGCCGTGTCTTTGAGGATACACACGTGCCCGTATATATTTGGGCAGGACTATACTTTCATTTCGTTTCACTCCTGGGCGTGAGTGTACCCCTGCTGTGTGCCGGGCCGCAGGGAGACAGGAGGGAAGTGTTTTCATTCATCCTGTGTCTCAACAGACTCACCCAAGCGGCGGCTCTTGCCGAGCTCGGGGGAGGATGCCGCAGAAGGTGGAGCTTGGACCACGGGGACATGGGGACACACTGCACGGGCGTGGGCTGGTCTCCCTGCTGTCCCGACTGTTGGTGGTGGGGCTGGAGCTACTCTGGAGAGCCAGGCAGAAGCCTGGGGAAGGGACGGGCTCCACCTGCACAGCGCTGTGGGAGTCGATCAGGGGCACAGCACCCTGGTCAGTCAGGGCCCTGCGTGAGGGCCGGGGAGCACGCCATGTCCGTCATGTGGAAGGAGCGGGTCGTGAGGCAGGGACTGGGGCAGCAGGAGAGGGAGAGAGCCTGGGTTTCTCTTGTGCCGATGGAGACAGGCAGGCGTGAGCTCTCAGCTTTGGGGCTTCAGGTCACATCGAGGCCCTCCGTCCCCCTGTTTGGGGCTCGGTCACTCAGGTTGTGTCCGGCTCTTTGTGACCCGTGGACTGTAGCCTCAAACTCCTCTGTCCGTGGGGCTTCGCCAGGCAAGAATACTGGAGTGGGTTGCCATGCCCTCCTCCTCAGCTCCTAGGGACTCTTACTTCATACATAGTTTTCCCTTCCTTGGGAATTGGGACAGAAAGAGAGGAAGCAGCAAACCAGACGGAGGCTGGGTGGGAGGGGAAGCCCCGAGCAGAAGGGCTGAGAGCAGGGGGAAAAAAAGACAGAAACCCTCAAAAGCAGGCATGAGACCCGGCTCTAAGTACAGCCCAGACACTTTATCAGTGACTCCGGGTCATCAGGGAGGGTCAGCTTGCATGTGGCCCACTCGTGTCTGAAAGCAGTGGGGTGGACAGCTCCCCAGAGAGACGCTTGTCCTGAGCTGTGTAAACGGAAATGCTCTTGGAGGCGTTGGGTTGAGTTGCCTGAGGAATTTGGCACCTAGAGAGTCTGAGTCATGAGGGCCGGGCCGTGTCTTTGAGGATACACACGTGCCCGTATATATTTGGGCAGGACTATACTTTCATTTCGTTTCACTCCTGGGCGTGAGTGTACCCCTGCTGTGTGCCGGGCCGCAGGGAGACAGGAGGGAAGTGTTTTCATTCATCCTGTGTCTCAACAGACTCACCCAAGCGGCGGCTCTTGCCGAGCTCGGGGGAGGATGCCGCAGAAGGTGGAGCTTGGACCACGGGGACATGGGGACACACTGCACGGGCGTGGGCTGGTCTCCCTGCTGTCCCGACTGTTGGTGGTGGGGCTGGAGCTACTCTGGAGAGCCAGGCAGAAGCCTGGGGAAGGGACGGGCTCCACCTGCACAGCGCTGTGGGAGTCGATCAGGGGCACAGCACCCTGGTCAGTCAGGGCCCTGCGTGAGGGCCGGGGAGCACGCCATGTCCGTCATGTGGAAGGAGCGGGTCGTGAGGCAGGGACTGGGGCAGCAGGAGAGGGAGAGAGCCTGGGTTTCTCTTGTGCCGATGGAGACAGGCAGGCGTGAGCTCTCAGCTTTGGGGCTTCAGGTCACATCGAGGCCCCTCCGTCCCCCATGGATCTTTTCCCAGGGCGGCCCCTTCTCATGACCCCAGCTCAGCCCCCGTGTCACCTCCTCCTGGAGGCCTCCCCCCACCCCCAAACTATCCTGCTTGATTCTCTTGACACTGTCTCTGTCTGAAACTGTCGTTCTGGTTAGTTCATCTTCTTGGTTGTTGGGTGTCTCTAGTCTAGTCTATTGATTTGGTTAGCGAGGATGGCGCCCTCCTACAGGACGGGGTGGTGGAGGGGATACTTGGGCTTTCAATCCCACGTGGAGACCAGGTAACTGAGGCTGAGAAAGGAGAGCCTCGCTCCAGGACCCCCCACGCCTACTGTGACCACCCCACAGTGGGTGTGCACAAAGCATCCCCCAGGCACATACACCCCTGGGGAGACCCCAGATGGCCAGACGGAAGGTTCTTGATGAGCACAGACAAGGTCACCCAGCTAGGAAGTGATGAGGCTCCGTCTCGTGTCCTCTGCAAAGCATCTGGTCCCTTCTCTCAGAGTCTGTCTAGGCATTAATGCGCGCACACGACTGTTTACACCCCAGACAGGTTTTAAAAATGGAAATTGCTTTGGCAGTGTGTCTTGAGTGTATTTCACATTAGTGTTTCTTATTCCACAAATGAACCACGGTGGAGTGCGCCAGCTCCTCTCGATGGAGTTTGGGTAGTTCCAAGTATTAGCTTTATCGCAGAGGCCTGGAGGGAACGTCGTGTGTGCACGCCATCCTTGTGTACATGTGTGTGATCTGTGGCTAGACGCATAGCTGTCAGTAACGTGTAAGGCACACTTCAGAGACCCTGAGGGTTTGGCTCCAGACCCTCAAGATAAAGGGAATCAGACGACTTTTTTGGTGTCCCAGTGCATGTTAAGTTATGCTTACACCATCTTGCAGTCTTTTTTTTTTTTTTTTCCTTTTTATTTATTTGACTGTACCAGGTCTTAGCTTCGGCCCTCGGAATCTTTGCTCTTCATCGTGGCATGTGGGATCTTTGGTTTCAGCAGGCGAGTTCTCAGGTGGAACATGAGGCCCTGACCAGGGATCCCTAACCCGGGATCGAACCCGGGCCCCCTGCATTCGGAGTGTGAGCCACCAGGGAAGTCCCTGTAGTCAGCTAATTGTGCAGTGGTATAAAAAAACACACAAAGGAACATGCCCCAATTGAAACATATTTCTTTGCCCAAAATGCTCGCCATCTTTGCTGAGCCTTCCGTGAATCATAGCAGTGACAACAAAGACCACTGATCGCAGATCATCATAACAGATACAATAAGAACAAAAGTTGGAAACATGGCAAGAATTACCAAAACGTGGCACAGAGACACAACATGAGCAGATCCTATTGGAACAATGGTGCCGATAGGCTTGTTTGGAGGCAGAGTTACCACACACGTTCACTTGATGAGAAGCACAATAAAGCAAAGCTTCATCAAACGAGGTATGGGGACATCCCTGGTGTCCAGTGGTGGAGCTCCACCCTCCCCGTGCGGAGGCCTGGGTTTGAGCCCTGTTTCAGGGAGTTAGACCCCGCATGCCACAACTAAGATCCAAGATCCCGCGTGCTGCACCTAAGACCCAGTGCAGACAAATAAGTAAGTATTAAAAAAATAAAATGAAATAAAACGGAAATAAAAGTGTGTCCAGTAGCAAGCACAACTGTTCAGTGCTGTTGTGGGGGCGGGGCTCCCAGTGGACATGCACCTGTGTAAAACTGCAGTGCCCAGCGTGGCTCCCTCCTGCCCCTTCCTCCTCCCCCTCCCCCTCCCCCTCGCCCCAAAGTCACCACCGTTCGGGTCTCTATCACCATAGACTTCCTTTGCCTGTTGTTTTTTTTTTTTAATTATTTATTTATTTATTTTGGGCAGGGGTCAGGTTGGGGAGGGAGGGGAGCGGGCCAGCCACTTCTATTGGTCTTTCATTTATCTGTTTTCATCCGTCTTTGTTCTTTGGCTCCTGTGGGCCTCCCATTGCGGTGGCGTCTATTGTCTCAGAGCACCGGCTGTGGGCGCATGCGCTCCAGAGCTCTGGCTCGGTAGTTGGGCACATCCGTCCAGCCGCTCCGCGGCACGTGGGATCCTCCCAGGCCAGGGATCGAACCGGCGCCCCTTGCACTGCAAGGCGGTGTCCCCACCCACTGGACGACCAGGGGAAGCCCCTTTGTCTGTTCTGAAGGTTTCTTCAGAAGGAATCACGTAGGCCATTACCTTTTGTGTCTGCGTCTTTGGTTCAACATCCCGTGTCTGCGAGGCTCCTCCCGGCTGCTACGTGGGTCCGTGGCTCCTTTCTCGTTGCTTCGAGGATTTCACTGAGTGAATACACCACCACGGGCTGTGTTTCTCCGTGCTCCTGTCGATGTGGGTGCTTTCTGGCTCTTTGGTTCAATGACTCATGAATATGCTTGCCCAGGTCTCCAGGTGGAGGTGGCCATTTCTTCTTCTGGGTAAATTTCCAGGAGCAGAAGTGCTCGGTTAAGACAGTGCCTGTGTTGACTGGCTTGTAAATGTTGTCAAACCGTTTTCCAGGATGGTCACATGAAAGGTTTGTTAGCAAAGCCTCAGGAGCTCCTGTCACCCCACATTCTATAGCAGCATTTGGAATTGTCAGTCCCTTGGGTTTTACTGTTCCAGCGAGAGTACAGTGGGCCTTATTATGGTTTTAATTTACAGTTTAATTTGAATTTTCCTGATGGCTAGTGGTGATAGGTACTTTTCTTTGTGTTTATCAGCCATTGGTATATCTTCACATTAAGTGTCTGGTCTTTTGCCATTTTGCAATTGAATTGCCTTTATTTTTCTTATAAATTTGTAGTGGTTCTTTATGTTCTGGACTTGAGTCCTTCAGTGGAGATATATGTATATATATATATATACACACACACACACACACACAGATGATATATATTATACATTTACATGGTATGTACATGATATATGTCATATGTTTGATTCCACTTTGAATTTTCTGTTTTCACTCTTTTTCCCCCTTTGGAAAAATAATTTTCCTCTGTTTTTCTTTTCTCTTATTTTTTTCTGAAGTTTTTTTTTTTTGTACTTTTGTGTTTTTTTCTTTTCTAATTTTCTTTCTATCTTTCTTCCTGTTGTGGCTCTTACTGGTGTCATTTGATTGATAATCCGAAGCTCCCCAGTTGTAACAAGGACAGATTGTCAATTATTTTTCTAGTATTGCTTTTTGTATCCAATTTAAGAAATCTTTTTCTAACCCAAGGTTATGAACTATTCTCCAGTGTTTTCTAGTAGAAGCTTTCTTGTTTGTATCTGTCACACTTAGGTCTATATTTTATTTCAAATAGTTTCTAGTGGTTGGGGTCAAGATTCATTTTTTATGTGGATGACCCATTTCCCAGCACTGCTGGTGGAGAAATCGTTTCTCGACTGAGTTGCTGGGCAGTCTCTACTACCATCAGGGGAGCTTACATATAGGGGGCTGGATGTCTGCATGTTCATTGTTGATAGATGTTGCCAAAGTGCCTTTGGAAGGGTGGTGTCAGGTGTCAACATCCACTTCCACCACCAGCGTGTGAGAGTGTCTGTTTGGATGCACACTTCCCCATACTCAACATTATCAGCCCTGAAATGTTTGCTGTTTGGATTTATGTAAAATGATGCCACTGTAATTTTAGTTTGCATTTTCCTCTTAATAGTGAGAAAGTGTCTCTTCCTGTATGTTGGCCATTTTGATTTCTTCTGTGAATTTTTTGTTCTTTCATCCTTTATTCCCCTAGTGGGTTCTTTTTCTTAGTGAGTTATAAGAGATTTTAATATACTTTAGATGATTGTTTTAATATGTTTCACATACTTAATTCCACGGAGTGGCAAACGCTGGCCTGTTTTGTGAATGACATTTCACTGGAACTCAGCCATGCTGGGGACTTCCTTATCCATTTTCTATGACCATCTACATGTTACAATGGCAGAGTTGTATGGCTGGGACAGAGACCATGTGGTTTGCAAAAAGGAAAAAAAAATCTTATTACTTGTCTCTTTACAGAAAAATTTGTCTACCTCTGCTTTATTCCCATTTGTGGTTTGTATACTACTGTTTCTCTCATAGAAATTCTGTATCAGTCAATCTTGTCAGCCTTTTCCTTTACAGATTTTGGATTTTGTGTGTCTTATACAAGAAAGTCTTACCTATCCTGAGTTTACAAGAAGGTCTTACCTATCCTGAGTTAACAAAAAATACCTCATATTTTCTTATACTTTTTGTGGTTATTTTGTTTTTTTGCATTTATGCATTTTAATTCACCGGGATTTTATTATTTTGAATTTTATGATCTATTTTACTTAACCTAATATGTCCAAAATATGATTTTCAATGTGCAGTCAACATAAACAGTACTGAATGTGATAATAGACATTCTTTTTCCCTCTCAATTCCATGTCTGCCAGAAGTTTATTTTTGTATATGGTGTGAGGTAGGGATCTACCTTTATTATTTTCCCGATGGATAGCAAATGTCTTAAAGCCATTTATTGACTGGTCCTTCCATTCTCCATGGATCTGAAAAGGCTTCTCTGTACTCTACCAAATTTTTTCTTATTCCTGGGTTTGTCCCTGGACTCTGTGGTGTTCCACGAACCTTTCTGTTCCTGGGCAATACCACACCGTGTATTTTGACCTCTTGTAGGGCTGTACTCCACTCATCCTTATTCTTTTAAAAAACTGGCTTGGGCTTCCCTGGTGGTCCAGTGGGTAAGGACACTGCCTTGCAGTACAAGGGGTGCCGGTTCAATCCCTGGCCTGGGAAGATCCCACGTACCACGGAGCGGCTGGACCAATGTGTCCAATCATCGAGCCGGAGCTCTGGAGCGCGTGCGCCCAGAGCCGGTGCTCTGCGACGAGGGAGGCCACTGCGATGGGAGGCCCACACAAGCCAAAGAACAAAGATGGATGAAAACAGATAAATGAAAGACCAATAGAAGTGGCCAACCCCTCTCCAAAACTGTCTTGACTACTCTCCCATTCATATAGACCCTAGAAGCATCTAGCCAGGTTTTGTAGATAAAACATGTTGGAATTTTGACCGGGATTGCAGTGAATCATAGATTCGCCCCACAGAACGGGTAGGGCAAGGATTGTCATCTCTGTTGAAGAGATTGAGGTCCAGAGAGGAAGTGATCAACCCAAGGGCACATAGACGGAAAAATTTGTCTACTTTCTTTTGCTTAAAAATTTCCCATTTGTGGTTTGTATACTACTGTTTCTCTCATAGAAATTCTGTATCAGTCAATCTTGTCAGCCTTTTCCTTTACAGATTTTGGATTTTGTGTGTCTTATACAAGAAAGTCTTACCTATCCTGAGTTTACAAGAAGGTCTTACCTATCCTGAGTTAACAAAAAATACCTCATATTTTCTTATACTTTTTGTGGTTATTTTGTTTTTTTGCATTTATGCATTTTAATTCACCGGGATTTTATTATTTTGAATTTTATGATCTATTTTACTTAACCTAATATGTCCAAAATATGATTTTCAATGTGCAGTCAACATAAACAGTACTGAATGTGATAATAGACATTCTTTTTCCCTCTCAATTCCATGTCTGCCAGAAGTTTATTTTTGTATATGGTGTGAGGTAGGGATCTACCTTTATTATTTTCCCGATGGATAGCAAATGTCTTAAAGCCATTTATTGACTGGTCCTTCCATTCTCCATGGATCTGAAAAGGCTTCTCTGTACTCTACCAAATTTTTTCTTATTCCTGGGTTTGTCCCTGGACTCTGTGGTGTTCCACGAACCTTTCTGTTCCTGGGCAATACCACACCGTGTATTTTGACCTCTTGTAGGGCTGTACTCCACTCATCCTTATTCTTTTAAAAAACTGGCTTGGGCTTCCCTGGTGGTCCAGTGGGTAAGGACACTGCCTTGCAGTACAAGGGGTGCCGGTTCAATCCCTGGCCTGGGAAGATCCCACGTACCACGGAGCGGCTGGACCAATGTGTCCAATCATCGAGCCGGAGCTCTGGAGCGCGTGCGCCCAGAGCCGGTGCTCTGCGACGAGGGAGGCCACTGCGATGGGAGGCCCACACAAGCCAAAGAACAAAGATGGATGAAAACAGATAAATGAAAGACCAATAGAAGTGGCCAACCCCTCTCCAAAACTGTCTTGACTACTCTCCCATTCATATAGACCCTAGAAGCATCTAGCCAGGTTTTGTAGATAAAACATGTTGGAATTTTGACCGGGATTGCAGTGAATCATAGATTCGCCCCACAGAACGGGTAGGGCAAGGATTGTCATCTCTGTTGAAGAGATTGAGGTCCAGAGAGGGGAAGTGATCAACCCAAGGGCACATAGACGGAAGAGGGTGGGGCAGGAAGGCATTTATCTATATGTGTTGAATAGGTAAAATTCAGCATTTGTATACTGAGCACTTGTTCTGTGTCAACCGGACACCAGGGTTGTTGAGACCCAATCCTCGCCCTAGAAGAGCCCCAGGGTCCCAGGGGATTTGGGTACATTTTTCCCGAAGAGCCATAATGGGAGTCTGTGCACAGCCCAGGCTCTTGGGAGGCGGGCCCCTGAAACTGCCCACAGCGGGAAGGAGGGAGTTTTTCTGACAGAGAAGGTGTCCCAGGCGGGGGAGGGGGGACACCGTGAGCACAGGCCATGAAGCGGTGATGGGCGGTTGGGCCAGTCCTGCCACGCTACCTGGCAGCGACCCCTCCCCTTCTCCTCTTTTGCCGCCTGTGGACAGACAAGGGGACGTGGCCCTGCCCCCCTACTACCAGCCCGAGGAGGACGACGAGATGCCCTTCATCTGCTCCCTGTCGGGGGACAACGGGATCATGGGCTGCCATGAGATCCCGCCGCTCAAGGAGCAGGGCCGCGAGTGCTGCCTGTCCAAGGACGACGTCTATGACGTCGGGGCGGGCCGCCAGGACCTCAACGCCAGTGGCCTCTGCGTCAATTGGAACCGCTACTACAACGTGTGCCGCACAGGCAGCGCCAACCCCCACAAGGGCGCCATCAACTTCGACAACATTGGCTACGCCTGGATCGTCATCTTCCAGGTGTGGCCCTTGGGCCTGGCCCCGCTCCCCGGGCTGGGGGTTGGGGGCCGGGGATGCCCAGGGGTGGGTGAGCAGCCTTGCCTGGCAGGCGGGGCTCTGTACCAGGCATGTGCCACCTGGGCCACCGAAGTCTGCCTGACCTGCTGGCATGACTGGCGTGGTCATGCCCATGGTCCAGACAGAGCAGCTCAGGTCTGAAGAAAGGGCAGTAGGCCCTCGGGCGTATTTCCTGAAGTCTCCGGGTTTCTGTTTTCTTATCTCTGCAATGGGGGTGGGACTGCCCTGGCAGTCCAGAGGTTAAGACGCCACCTTCCAGGGGTCATTCCCTGGTCAGGGAGCTAAGAGCCCGTGTGTTTGCCCCTCCAAAAAGCGAAGTGCAAAGGGCACATAGACGGAAGAGGGTGGGGCAGGAAGGCATTTATCTATATGTGTTGAATAGGTAAAATTCAGCATTTGTATACTGAGCACTTGTTCTGTGTCAACCGGACACCAGGGTTGTTGAGACCCAATCCTCGCCCTAGAAGAGCCCCAGGGTCCCAGGGGATTTGGGTACATTTTTCCCGAAGAGCCATAATGGGAGTCTGTGCACAGCCCAGGCTCTTGGGAGGCGGGCCCCTGAAACTGCCCACAGCGGGAAGGAGGGAGTTTTTCTGACAGAGAAGGTGTCCCAGGCGGGGGAGGGGGGACACCGTGAGCACAGGCCATGAAGCGGTGATGGGCGGTTGGGCCAGTCCTGCCACGCTACCTGGCAGCGACCCCTCCCCTTCTCCTCTTTTGCCGCCTGTGGACAGACAAGGGGACGTGGCCCTGCCCCCCTACTACCAGCCCGAGGAGGACGACGAGATGCCCTTCATCTGCTCCCTGTCGGGGGACAACGGGATCATGGGCTGCCATGAGATCCCGCCGCTCAAGGAGCAGGGCCGCGAGTGCTGCCTGTCCAAGGACGACGTCTATGACGTCGGGGCGGGCCGCCAGGACCTCAACGCCAGTGGCCTCTGCGTCAATTGGAACCGCTACTACAACGTGTGCCGCACAGGCAGCGCCAACCCCCACAAGGGCGCCATCAACTTCGACAACATTGGCTACGCCTGGATCGTCATCTTCCAGGTGTGGCCCTTGGGCCTGGCCCCGCTCCCCGGGCTGGGGGTTGGGGGCCGGGGATGCCCAGGGGTGGGTGAGCAGCCTTGCCTGGCAGGCGGGGCTCTGTACCAGGCATGTGCCACCTGGGCCACCGAAGTCTGCCTGACCTGCTGGCATGACTGGCGTGGTCATGCCCATGGTCCAGACAGAGCAGCTCAGGTCTGAAGAAAGGGCAGTAGGCCCTCGGGCGTATTTCCTGAAGTCTCCGGGTTTCTGTTTTCTTATCTCTGCAATGGGGGTGGGACTGCCCTGGCAGTCCAGAGGTTAAGACGCCACCTTCCAGGGGTCATTCCCTGGTCAGGGAGCTAAGAGCCCGTGTGTCTCATAGCCCAAAACCCAAATCCCAAAACAGAAGCAATATTGTAACAAATTCAATAAAGACTTTACAGATAGCCCACATCAAAACATTTTTAGAAAAGGAGGGGTGTAACAGCTCCCCACCTTGGGTGGCTGAGAGAAAACCAGATGATGTGAGCAGAGCCCAAGGTGCAGCAGGTGCTCGGTCAGGGCTGCCTTCCTCCTGTGGTCAGAAAGAAGGACGGGGCAGGTGCAGAGGGTTGGGGCCGAGAAGCCGCCGAAGGGGCTGCTCTGCGCGCTTTGCTCTGCGGAGCGGCAGGATCACAGACTTCAGAGCTGAAGGTGTGATGTGATCACAGCCCAGCGTCTCTAGAGCTCCTCTGGCCCTGAGCTGGACTCCTGCTCCGCGCATTGGCCAGAAGCAGACAAGACCACGGTGCAGGGAAGGACCCAACGCTGGTCCTGCCTGAGCCTCCTCTGCTTTTCTCTTTGGGAAAGGGCACGGGGGACAGCGTCACACCAAGCTCATCACAGCCTCTGTCCCTGGCTCAGCGGAGCTGCCCCCTAGCCCTGCCAGGCGGACTGTGTTAATCCCATGCAATGAAAAAGCAGCTGAGACTCTGAGAGTGGCCTGGGGGTGAGGGTGGGGGGTAGGGTTGAGCTGGAGCCACAGCCCAGGGCTGCCCTTCCTGCTTCCAGTCCTGCTTTGGTGTGGAAGGCTGGAAGGTGGGGGCTCTGGAGCAAGAGGGACCAGGTTAAGCCCCCGATCTGCTCCTTTCTGGCTGAGTGACATTGGGCAAGTGTCCTAACCTCTCTGAACCTCCGTTTCCTCACTTGCACGTTGTGGATGAGGATGCCTGCCGGGTGGAGCCCTTGGAAGAAACATGAGAGAGAATGGGTATAGGGTGTCCTGGTGCACCATGGGACTTCTGCCTGGGGCACTCACTTTGCTGCCTGCCTTTCTGGAGGCTTGGCCATCTCAGGCTGCCTCTCCTCTACTGCTCTGTCCCGGCCGCAGGTGGTCACTCTGGTTTTCTTATCTCTGCAATGGGGGTGGGACTGCCCTGGCAGTCCAGAGGTTAAGACGCCACCTTCCAGGGGTCATTCCCTGGTCAGGGAGCTAAGAGCCCGTGTGTCTCATAGCCCAAAACCCAAATCCCAAAACAGAAGCAATATTGTAACAAATTCAATAAAGACTTTACAGATAGCCCACATCAAAACATTTTTAGAAAAGGAGGGGTGTAACAGCTCCCCACCTTGGGTGGCTGAGAGAAAACCAGATGATGTGAGCAGAGCCCAAGGTGCAGCAGGTGCTCGGTCAGGGCTGCCTTCCTCCTGTGGTCAGAAAGAAGGACGGGGCAGGTGCAGAGGGTTGGGGCCGAGAAGCCGCCGAAGGGGCTGCTCTGCGCGCTTTGCTCTGCGGAGCGGCAGGATCACAGACTTCAGAGCTGAAGGTGTGATGTGATCACAGCCCAGCGTCTCTAGAGCTCCTCTGGCCCTGAGCTGGACTCCTGCTCCGCGCATTGGCCAGAAGCAGACAAGACCACGGTGCAGGGAAGGACCCAACGCTGGTCCTGCCTGAGCCTCCTCTGCTTTTCTCTTTGGGAAAGGGCACGGGGGACAGCGTCACACCAAGCTCATCACAGCCTCTGTCCCTGGCTCAGCGGAGCTGCCCCCTAGCCCTGCCAGGCGGACTGTGTTAATCCCATGCAATGAAAAAGCAGCTGAGACTCTGAGAGTGGCCTGGGGGTGAGGGTGGGGGGTAGGGTTGAGCTGGAGCCACAGCCCAGGGCTGCCCTTCCTGCTTCCAGTCCTGCTTTGGTGTGGAAGGCTGGAAGGTGGGGGCTCTGGAGCAAGAGGGACCAGGTTAAGCCCCCGATCTGCTCCTTTCTGGCTGAGTGACATTGGGCAAGTGTCCTAACCTCTCTGAACCTCCGTTTCCTCACTTGCACGTTGTGGATGAGGATGCCTGCCGGGTGGAGCCCTTGGAAGAAACATGAGAGAGAATGGGTATAGGGTGTCCTGGTGCACCATGGGACTTCTGCCTGGGGCACTCACTTTGCTGCCTGCCTTTCTGGAGGCTTGGCCATCTCAGGCTGCCTCTCCTCTTCTGCTCTGTCCCGGCCGCAGGTGATCACTCTGGAAGGCTGGGTGGAGATCATGTACTACGTGATGGACGCTCACTCCTTCTACAACTTCATCTATTTCATCCTGCTCATCATAGTAAGTTTCAGGGGACGCCGAGGCTCTCCTGACAAGCTCCAGGACCCACAGACTGGGGGACCAAAGAGTCTTTGGGAGTCCCCAGGGTACCCCTTCGAGCCCGGAGAGCTGAGTGGGAGAGAGAGGGGCAGTTTTGAAATGCAGCCGAGCCACGGGCGATTGAAGGAGCTCATCGGGGTGGCTGCTGGAGGCATCCATCACTTCTGATGGCCTGCATTTCTCATCTCTGGGCATTGAAGCTCACTCGGCACTCCTGCCTGAATTCCTCTGCCTGGTCCTCCCTGGGAATCCGCTCTTTCATGATCATAGCAGGGATGCAACCCCGGGGCGGAAGCTTCTCCAGAGCTCCAGAGTCTCTCGCTTCCTGAGGCGGGAAGATGAGACGCTGTGAAAAGAAAACGTGTGTGTGGGGGGGAGCTGCTGCTTCCTGGGCAGGGTCTGGAGGGGAGACTGAGCTTGGACGTGAGCCGGTGGAGCTCCTTGAGATTCTTGGAGGGACCCCCACCTCTCTCAGGCAGCCTTGCCCTTTGGGGGCGTCCTGGAGATGAAGGGGGCTCTCTCCCCTCAGAGAGGGCCCCTTTCCTGGCCAGCCCCTCCCTCCCCCGACTGTTTAGGTGAGTTCATCCTCCCGGCGTGCCTGCCTCCAGCCTCAGCTGCAGCACCGTCCCCAAATGTCAAGGGGACTCACTCCCGGGAGCGTTGTCTCAGGCTCCCTGCTGGCAGCCTGGCAGCGGGAGAGGGCATGCTTGGCTCTCTGGGGCAGCACCCGTCCGGGGCTGCTGGGACTTTGACCTGGGGGTTCAGGACAAGCCGAGTCGAGGCACACCTGCTGTTGGCTTAGTTTCAGTGCCTTCCCAGGGGTGCTGGAAGATACCCCAGAGAAAAGAGAAGGACCCAGGCGTTGTCACTCACTGGGACTTGGGCATTTTGCCTGCCTTTCTGGAGGCTTGGCCATCTCAGGCTGCCTCTCCTCTTCTGCTCTGTCCCGGCCGCAGGTGATCACTCTGGAAGGCTGGGTGGAGATCATGTACTACGTGATGGACGCTCACTCCTTCTACAACTTCATCTATTTCATCCTGCTCATCATAGTAAGTTTCAGGGGACGCCGAGGCTCTCCTGACAAGCTCCAGGACCCACAGACTGGGGGACCAAAGAGTCTTTGGGAGTCCCCAGGGTACCCCTTCGAGCCCGGAGAGCTGAGTGGGAGAGAGAGGGGCAGTTTTGAAATGCAGCCGAGCCACGGGCGATTGAAGGAGCTCATCGGGGTGGCTGCTGGAGGCATCCATCACTTCTGATGGCCTGCATTTCTCATCTCTGGGCATTGAAGCTCACTCGGCACTCCTGCCTGAATTCCTCTGCCTGGTCCTCCCTGGGAATCCGCTCTTTCATGATCATAGCAGGGATGCAACCCCGGGGCGGAAGCTTCTCCAGAGCTCCAGAGTCTCTCGCTTCCTGAGGCGGGAAGATGAGACGCTGTGAAAAGAAAACGTGTGTGTGGGGGGGAGCTGCTGCTTCCTGGGCAGGGTCTGGAGGGGAGACTGAGCTTGGACGTGAGCCGGTGGAGCTCCTTGAGATTCTTGGAGGGACCCCCACCTCTCTCAGGCAGCCTTGCCCTTTGGGGGCGTCCTGGAGATGAAGGGGGCTCTCTCTACCCTCAGAGAGGGCCCCTTTCCTGGCCAGCCCCTCCCTCCCCCGACTGTTTAGGTGAGTTCATCCTCCCGGCGTGCCTGCCTCCAGCCTCAGCTGCAGCACCGTCCCCAAATGTCAAGGGGACTCACTCCCGGGAGCGTTGTCTCAGGCTCCCTGCTGGCAGCCTGGCAGCGGGAGAGGGCATGCTTGGCTCTCTGGGGGCAGCACCCCGTCCGGGGCTGCTGGGACTTTGACCTGGGGGTTCAGGACAAGCCGAGTCGAGGCACACCTGCTGTTGGCTTAGTTTCAGTGCCTTCCCAGGGGTGCTGGAAGATACCCCAGAGAAAAAGAGAAGGACCCAGGCGTTGTTCAGCACCGCTGCCCACCCCAGCACGTTCAGGGAAGCCTGCACTGTGCCAGGCCCTGAGGGCTGGGTACTGAGCAGTGAGCCTGGCCCGCCCTGCCCCTCTGGGGGTTCACAGGAAGCCCTTGCCAACCTTCACAGCCCCTCAAACCCCAGATCCCTAGCCGTGTTATCGGGGAAAGGAAGAAAGGAGGGGACGAGCGACTGACAGGCCTGCAGGAAGCTTCTGGTGGGCGACCTGGAGTGGGGACGACACCGCTGCCCCTCGCTGGAGCTGAGTCTGTGCCAAGGCTTAGCACGTGCCTGGAGGAGCCGGCCTCTGGAAACTGGGGCGGGAAGGACCCTTCGGCCTCTAGTGGCGCCTGGAGCTGGGCCCTGAGGGGGCGGAATTGCTAACCCAAACTGGGTGGCTTTTCCCTGGCACCCTGTCCAGGGAGAGGGGACCAAACCCTTCCTGAAGGAAGCCTCTCTTCTCTTGTCTGGAGGCCCAACTCGGGCCCATGCCAAGGCCACAGTGAGGGCAGGGCTGGGGTGAGAATCGGCTAGGAGAGCCTTCCAGAACGTGGCCTCCCTCCCCGGCCCCAGTGCTGAGGTCCCAGGCAGGAGGACAGCTGGGGTCAGGCCTAGGGGACTGAAGGGGTGGGCTTGGAAGCAGGTCCCGGGGCCCTGGGCTCTGGGCTCCTCTGGGAGCCAGGCCTCAGTGGTCCTTTCTTGTCCCTGTCTGTGCCCGTGCCTCTCCGTCTCTCTGGGCCCTCCACACCCTGTCCTCTCTCTCCCTGTCCCCGCCGACCCTTCGCTGGCCTCCACACCCGCCTCTGTCCCCGCTGAGCCTGTCCCTCTCTCCCTTGACGTCTCTCCCTGCCCTCATCTCTCTGCGCCCCGCGGCCTCTGGCTGTCTCCCTCCCCGTTTCGTGTCGGGGATCGGCCCCTGCCCTCTCCCGTCCGCCTTCTGCCTCTGCGCCCCTCTGCCCTCGCCCTGCCTCCATCCCCATCTCCCCGTCTTTCTCCCACCCTCCCTCCCCTCCCCGCCCTCACTCCCTCTCCCTCTGCGGCCCCCTCTGTCCCCGTCCTCTCCTCCCGTTGGTCACAGGTGGGCTCCTTCTTCATGATCAACCTGTGCCTCGTTGTCATAGCGACCCAGTTCTCGGAGACCAAGCAGCGGGAGCACCGGCTGATGCTGGAGCAGCGGCAGCGCTACCTGTCCTCTAGCACGGTGGCCAGCTACGCCGAGCCCGGCGACTGCTACGAGGAGATCTTCCAGTACATCTGCCACATCCTGCGCAAGGCCAGGCGCCGGGCCCTGGGCCTCTACCAGGCCCTGCAGAGCCGGCGCCAGGCCCCGGGCACGCCCGGCTCCACCAAGCCTGGGGCCCCCGCCAAGGAGCCCAGGCACTACCGTAAGTAGGGGGGCCTCCAGGGTGCTCCCCGCCTGGGCCTTGGGTGCCTCCAAGCGGGGGACTCCGAAACAGCAGTTTGCAAACATGTCCTGGGCCCCCAGTGCCACCAGAGGTGTCCCGCCCGTTCCGAACCTGGGCCTTCCCTCGGGGGCTCCGGCCCACACCCTACGGTCCCCTGCCCACTTTCTCAACGACCTGCTGGTGCCCGACCTGGTCGAGCCCCGGGCGTGGGGGCCCACGCTGGGGAGTTCCCCTCCGACCCCGGGTGTGCACCCAGGCTCAGGCTCCATCGTGAGATCCGTGCTTGAAAGAATGGACAGGGATCTGCCCTTAGTTCCAGGAAACCCTAAAATCCCTCCACCACTGCCCCCTCTCCCCACCGCGCCCGTGGCTTCCTGCTGCCACCTCCTGCCCCCGGCACACCTGAGCAGCCATGGCGGCGCCTCACCCACACACTGTCATCTGCTCCGGTCTCGGGGCCGTTTCTCTTGCTCAAGTCTAGACGATTCCAGACAGCAGCCTAGGCTTAAAGAGGGTTTTCCATTTGTTTTCTATTTGTTCTAGAAAACCGTCCTGAGAAGGGAACAGAGTGACCCTGGTCCCAGGGTTCAGATGGGGATTCCAGGGTCTAGAGGGGCGAAGGGAGCCATCTAGGGCCAGAGTGTGTCAGTGACGTCAGAGTTCCAGGCTCTGCTGGGCCCGCCCCCAGGGGGACGTGACCCTCCTGCAGGAGAAGGCGAAGGTGCCACAGGAGGAGGGTCACACCCTGGCCCAGCCCTGGCCCCTGTCATTAGTGGCAGTGAGGAAGTCAGACGGCCTCAGGACTGTCCCCCGGAGCAGTGGGGTGACCGTGCACGGCCCAGCCCCTCTGCAGCCCTCCGTTCCCCAGCCGTGGAGGGAGGAGGAGGCCGGGCCCGGGGGCGCCCGCCACCCCCAGGCCCTGTTCCCGCGGCTCTCATGGTCTGCGAGTCTGAGGTTCTTGGAGAAAAGCTGGAGAACTCATCCTCAGAGTGGCTGCCCACCCGTTCCCGGGTGCCAGCCGTCCAGGCATGGTCTTGGAGGAGGTTCCAGGTGGCCCGTGGGCTGGCCCAGCACGTGGACGGGGAAGCTGGGGTCTGGGCAAGGCTGGCACCCTGTGTTCCTGAACGACGCGGGGCGGGTGTTTACCGTGCGGGGCTTCCTGCGGCCGCCCACCACGCGCTCCAGAGAAGCTGCCTGGAGAGAAGCCCAGCACAGGCTTCCGGGGCCGCTCACGCCCCTGCCCTGGGCCCCCGAGCCTCCCCCAGCTCCCTTCCGTGGGAAACAAGCGTCAAGGGGCACGGCCCCACGTTCAGCTGGGCTGGGAAGTGCTCTGCTGCGACCTCTGGGGCCGAAGTGGGCCCACCCGGGGCTTCAGGCGACCCCACCAGTCTGGAGGGTGGGTGAGTCAGAAAGCCTTGTCCAGACGCCCAGAGGTATTTGGTAGGAAGTGTGGGAATGAAGAGCAGACGTTACAAACTACTCTTTCCCTTTAACGTTTTGTATATATATATATATATATATATATATATATATATATATATGTATGTATTGCTGCACAAGCAAAAGCCGTTTATTCTAGGAAAGCATAGAAAATATAAAGAAGGAACCAAACCACCCAGACAGAGCCTCTCTGACACCTCTTTGAAACGGTTCCCAGATCACAGAACTTGGGTCCAAGACCGGCCCAGCTCCTCGCCTCCCGGGCAGCGCCGAGGATGACAGCTCCTGCCCCTGCCGTGTGCGGGGCCCTCCTCCCGCTCCCCAGGGTCCACCCTGACTCTGCTGTGTGGAGGGGGGCCAGGGCGCGGGGAGAGGTGCTCCTAGAGCGAGGATGTCCCCCCTCTCCTGGGCTCCTGCCTGCTTCTTCCCTGGACGCGATAGGCCCCTTCACGGGCAGGAGAATCAAGGAGCGTCGAGGCCGCCCGTGGCGTTCACCGAGGGGCGTCGGCCCTGCACACGGCCTTCTTGGCCATTTCCAAGCTCCATGATGTCATGAAGCAAAGCAGTGGGGACTGGCTGGGGCTCCTGGGGATGCACCTTGGGGGCCACAGGTCAGAAAGCGACAGAGCAAAGGCACTGCTCAGGGCTCACCTGCATCTTAACCCTCTGCGGGGCGGTTGCTCCTGGTCCCTGCTTTGTCTCGGGAAAGCCCAGACACGAAACCGTTTCCCAGGCCATGAGCCATGGCCTCCGAGCAGGACTGGTGGGGTGCAGGCAGACCCTGCAGGCTCATGCCAGTGGTGACCCAGGAGACTCCAGGCACCGACTGACCTGAACGACGCGGGGCGGGTGTTTACCGTGCGGGGCTTCCTGCGGCCGCCCACCACGCGCTCCAGAGAAGCTGCCTGGAGAGAAGCCCAGCACAGGCTTCCGGGGCCGCTCACGCCCCTGCCCTGGGCCCCCGAGCCTCCCCCAGCTCCCTTCCGTGGGAAACAAGCGTCAAGGGGCACGGCCCCACGTTCAGCTGGGCTGGGAAGTGCTCTGCTGCGACCTCTGGGGCCGAAGTGGGCCCACCCGGGGCTTCAGGCGACCCCACCAGTCTGGAGGGTGGGTGAGTCAGAAAGCCTTGTCCAGACGCCCAGAGGTATTTGGTAGGAAGTGTGGGAATGAAGAGCAGACGTTACAAACTACTCTTTCCCTTTAACGTTTTGTATATATATATATATATATATATATATATATATATATATATATGTATGTATTGCTGCACAAGCAAAAGCCGTTTATTCTAGGAAAGCATAGAAAATATAAAGAAGGAACCAAACCACCCAGACAGAGCCTCTCTGACACCTCTTTGAAACGGTTCCCAGATCACAGAACTTGGGTCCAAGACCGGCCCAGCTCCTCGCCCCTCCCGGGCAGCGCCGAGGATGACAGCTCCTGCCCCTGCCGTGTGCGGGGCCCTCCTCCCGCTCCCCAGGGTCCACCCTGACTCTGCTGTGTGGAGGGGGGCCAGGGCGCGGGGAGAGGTGCTCCTAGAGCGAGGATGTCCCCCCTCTCCTGGGCTCCTGCCTGCTTCTTCCCTGGACGCGATAGGCCCCTTCACGGGCAGGAGAATCAAGGAGCGTCGAGGCCGCCGTGGCGTTCACCGAGGGGCGTCGGCCCTGCACACGGCCTTCTTGGCCATTTCCAAGCTCCATGATGTCATGAAGCAAAGCAGTGGGGACTGGCTGGGGCTCCTGGGGATGCACCTTGGGGGCCACAGGTCAGAAAGCGACAGAGCAAAGGCACTGCTCAGGGCTCACCTGCATCTTAACCCTCTGCGGGGCGGTTGCTCCTGGTCCCTGCTTTGTCTCGGGAAAGCCCAGACACGAAAGCCGTTTCCCCAGGCCCCGCGAGCCATGGCCTCCGAGCAGGACTGGTGGGGTGCAGGCAGACCCTGCAGGCTCATGCCAGTGGTGACCCAGGAGACTCCAGGCCTCGTTTGGGTGGGGACTGCCTCCCGCGTGACCCGAGGCACCGACCCTGACCTCCGCTTGCTTTCCAGAGCTGTGCCCCAGACACAGCCCCTTGGACCCGACGCCCCACACGCTGGTGCAGCCCATCTCTGCCATGCTGGTCTCTGACCCCGCCAGCTGTCCCCGCTGCCAGCGCGAGACCGGCCGGCAGCCCTCGGGCCCGGGCAGCAGCGACTCGGGCCAGGAGGGCTCGGGCTCCGGGAGCTCGGGGGGCGGCGAGGACGAAGCCAGCGTGGACGTGGCCCGGACCAGCGAGGACGGGGCCTCTTCAGAGCTGGGGAAGGAGGACGAGGAGGGGCCGGCAGACAGGGCGGCCCGGCTGTGCGAAGACCTGTGGCGGGAGACGCGCGCCAAGCTGCGGGGCATCGTGGACAGCAAGTACTTCAACCGGGGCATCATGATGGCGATTCTGGTCAACACCGTCAGTATGGGCATCGAGCACCATCAACAGGCCAGTAGGGGGCTTGGGGGGGCTGGCATGAGGCTGGCGCACACCTGCTGTGTGTCAGCCTCCCCTGTCCTGGGTCTTGTTCAACTGCTTGACCTCGGCGCCCGGCCAGGGCCAGCACCAAGGAGGCAGAACTCAGAGTGAATCAGTGGCCAGATGGCTGCCTGGGGTCAGAGCCAGGGGGATGCACTTCCTTTCCCTCTTAGCCCCTCAGCGTGGACACGCGTCACCCACAGGTCACACTCACCTAGCCCCTAACTAGTGAATCCTAACGACGTTCATCCCTCTCCATGTGAGCCTTCCTGTCTCTTCTCCCCAAAACACCTGCAGTGGTCTTTCCAGAGACTGGGAGCCCCCCCAGACTCCCAATCGTGCCGTTCATCGCCCTCTCCCCCTGGACTGGGGCTCCTGGGGATGCACCTGGGGACAGGTCAGGCGACAGAGCAAAGGCACTGCTCAGGGCTCACCTGCATCTTAACCTCGCGGGCGGTTGCTCCTGGTCCCTGCTTTGTCTCGGGAAAGCCCAGACACGAAAGCCGTTTCCCCAGGCCCCGCGAGCCATGGCCTCCGAGCAGGACTGGTGGGGTGCAGGCAGACCCTGCAGGCTCATGCCAGTGGTGACCCAGGAGACTCCAGGCCTCGTTTGGGTGGGGACTGCCTCCCGCGTGACCCGAGGCACCGACCCTGACCTCCGCTTGCTTTCCAGAGCTGTGCCCCAGACACAGCCCCTTGGACCCGACGCCCCACACGCTGGTGCAGCCCATCTCTGCCATGCTGGTCTCTGACCCCGCCAGCTGTCCCCGCTGCCAGCGCGAGACCGGCCGGCAGCCCTCGGGCCCGGGCAGCAGCGACTCGGGCCAGGAGGGCTCGGGCTCCGGGAGCTCGGGGGGCGGCGAGGACGAAGCCAGCGTGGACGTGGCCCGGACCAGCGAGGACGGGGCCTCTTCAGAGCTGGGGAAGGAGGACGAGGAGGGGCCGGCAGACAGGGCGGCCCGGCTGTGCGAAGACCTGTGGCGGGAGACGCGCGCCAAGCTGCGGGGCATCGTGGACAGCAAGTACTTCAACCGGGGCATCATGATGGCGATTCTGGTCAACACCGTCAGTATGGGCATCGAGCACCATCAACAGGCCAGTAGGGGGCTTGGGGGGGCTGGCATGAGGCTGGCGCACACCTGCTGTGTGTCAGCCTCCCCTGTCCTGGGTCTTGTTCAACTGCTTGACCTCGGCGCCCGGCCAGGGCCAGCACCAAGGAGGCAGAACTCAGAGTGAATCAGTGGCCAGATGGCTGCCTGGGGTCAGAGCCAGGGGGATGCACTTCCTTTCCCTCTTAGCCCCTCAGCGTGGACACCGCGTCACCCACAGGTCACACTCACCTAGCCCCTAACTAGTGAATCCTAACGTACGTTCATCCCCTCTCCATGTGAGCCTTCCTGTCTCTTCTCCCCAAAACACCTGCAGTGGTCTTTCCAGAGACTGGGAGCTCCCTGGCCCCAGACTCCCATGGCTTCATCGCCCTCGGCACAAAATACAGACCTTTCCGCGGACATCCAAAGCCCCCGTGCTCCGCCCATGACACCCCTTCAGCAGGCGTGGTGTCCCCCTGTCCCTGGTGCCCCCTCCCCGATCACCACAGCCCCGCAGCACGGAGGAGCCCTCTGGGGTTGCCCTGCGAAGGCCGTCCCCCCTCTCCCTTCTTGGCCAAACCTGTGATTTCTTCTGTCTTGAGCTTTGGATGCGTGGGGCGCAGGGAGGGTGTTGCCTGAGTTGAATGATGTGTCCCAGGCCCTCTGGGACATCAGGGGTCCTGCCCAGGGTTCAGAGGTGAGACAAGTTCAGAGAAAGGGCCTCCCCAGGGCGATGGCAGGAACACAGGGAAGCTGTGTGCCAGAGAGTATTCACGGCGGCACAGGATGGGGGCTGGGGGCTTAGCTCAGATGTCTCCATAGGTGACACTCTGGTGACAGCCTGGACAAGTCCAGCCCTGGCCCCTTTTGGGAAAACACCATTTTTCTGGCTCCCACTGTCCCCCAGCCGCTAGGTGGGGTCCCTCCCTTAACCTGGACCCCAGCCCTGTGAGGCACCGCCTCTCGCAGCTGGTGGCCTCGAGGCCCAGGGAGGCGAGGTCACTGGCCCAAGGTCCCACAGTCAGTCAGGAGTCAGATTTTATCCCCCAGGCTTCCCGGTGGCCCTCTTTCTGTGCCCCCCGCCCGCCCACAGCACCCCGGGGTGGGCCGCGCTCTCATTTCCCTCCTCATTAGCTCACCGGGCACAGGCTCCTTTCAATTTACTTAAATGCGGCCCCTGGGGCTTCCGCCACACTCTGCTTGGAGCTGCCTGTTTGCCAGCGGTTCCGGTTTAATTACAAGTGTCTCTGGGGAGGGCTGGTGCGGAGGCTTTCTCAAGGGGAAAGCGGGCGGGACTGGCCGCCTGGGACCCCTCGCCTCGGGTCTCGTCTCCTGGCTTTGCCAGGCCCCGCGTTGCGGGGGACGGCCCCGCGGTGACCTGGCACCGCGGGGGCGCTGGCTCTGGCTCCTGGGCAGGGCAGCACCCCGGGTGCCCGTCGCAGTCCTGCTCCGCCAGGGGCCCGAGCGTGCTCCCTGCCAGGGGCTTGTGGGACCAGCTTGCAGGAACCGGTTCTTTCAGACTCCAGGATTCTGCAAGCCCATCCTTACGAACAGTTTGACCACGGTGGGAGCATTTACACCGTGGAAATGGAGGCACGCTGCACGTTGGGGCTATTTTTCAGAGGCCCGTTGGCTAGTGTACCACTGGCTCCTGCCTTCTCAGCCATCTCTGTGAGGCCACATGGTGGCTGGGCAGCTCTGTCCCCTGGGTCTAGCTTCTCCCCGTCTCCAGCCCCAGCCTCAGGCCAGGCCCTGGTCCCTGCTCGAGACCCCTCAGGGTCCCCCAGCCCAGCCTGTGCACCACCCCCATCCTTCTGCCTCATCCTTTTGGGCAGATGTTCTAGCCTCCAGATGGGGGGCTCTTCTCTCTGGCATTACAGGCCCCCACTGGGTCTCCCCACAGGGGTGCCCTCACTGGTTCCCCCAGCCCTTTCATAGGCTCTTCCCTGGCTCCCTTGCCCATGAGCAGGTATCCTGACTTCATGCCTTTTCCCTCATAGGGACTGGCTCCTTGGCACCTAGTGAGTGCCAGGCTCCGAGCCAGCTTGGTGTCTCGAGTCCTCACAACCATCCTCAAAGCAGGTATTAACATCCACCCCCAGCCTGAAGTCTACCAGCGGAGAGCTGAAATCCACCGCTCCCGGTCGGGCTCTGTCCCTGCTTCTGCTGTCGACCAGCGGGACGGCCGTGGGCGCGTCACTGGGCCTCCTTCAGCCGGTGCCCCCGCCTGGAAACAGGCACACGGACCTCTCCTCTCAGAGCAGCTGGGAGGGTTAAATGCGCTAAGAAGCCTGGTGCTGTTAGGAAGGGTTTGTGAATCTTGTGTAGGAACCTTCCACCACCACCCTTGGGGGGACGTTACCCCCCTACTGTCTGGAGCTTAAAAAAATCATTAAGTAAGGAAAACCTGAGGGGGAGTGGGGATTTTAAATATACTCTTTAAAGCAGCTCCGAGCGACAGCCATTGTCTGGCCGAGCTCTGCGCGGGGCTGCCGGTGGGGCACGGGTACCTCTGCTCCACGCCCCTCGCGCCCATCCCAGACGGTGCTGGCAGGAAGCGATCCGCCCCGAGTCTATTTTGAGCAGCCTGGTCTGTGGTGGCGCCGGCAGAGAGAGGTGGCCCAGGGCTGCCAGGGGGCAGGGAGAGAAGGGGAGACGGGGAGGAGAGGAACACATGCAGCCCGTGTCCTGCAGGGGGGCGACCGGAGCGGAGGCGTCCTGGGGCCCGTCGCGTCTCCCCGGCCGCACACCCTGTGGGCAGGAGGCTTGCTGTGGCCCCCGGGTGGCAGGGGTGGCAGGTGCCAAGGGCAGGGCAGAGGTCCGGCGTCGGTCTCCTCTTCCCCGTCTGTGAAGGGGCCGCCTCCGTGTGGTCACAGGGGCTCAGATGCGAGGTGAGGCTGCGGTGCCCACGGCCTTCAGGTGGTCACCGCTGCCAGGACCGGGAAGGAGTGTCGCCGGGTTTGCTGTGGCCACAGATGCTCCGTGCGGGGACGGACCTGGGAGGAGGGGACTGGGGAAAGCGGGGGTCTGCCCAGCGGCGGCGGCCTGTGTGTGACCCGGGCGACGGTCAGACGGGGCAGAGGTCGGTGCAGCCCTGGAGGGGAGGGGCCCAGGACAGCCTGTGACGGAGGCTGCGGGACAGGCAGGAGGGTGGGGTGGCTTGGCAGCCCGATTCCTGCCTCGTCCTCTGCCCTCCTGCGTTGCCACGTCTCTTCCTGGCGTGATCCTCTCGGCAGTCCCCGGGGCAGGCCGGGCGAGTGTCTTGTCCCCACTGGGCGGATGGGGAAACCGAGGCTCAGAGAGGTGGGCTGGCTTGTCCAGCCTGGCGTGGTGAGCCGCTGTCAGCGCTGGGCTCCACGATGCTGAGGTTGAATGGGAGGTTCCGGAAATATGACAGGCGCAGGAGGGGCGGCGCTGCACCTCCCTCTGCAGCACGTGCCCGTCCACGCCCGTGACTCCTCCTGAGCTGGGAGGAGAGGGTAGTCACGCCTGGGACCAGAGGGTAGTCATGCCGTCCGAGAACAGAAAGAGGATCAGAGACTGCACTCCCCCCTTGGTCCAGTGGGTTAAGACTCCGCCTTCCAATGCGGAGGGCGCAGGTTCAATTCTTGGTCAGGGAATTACGATCTCACATGCCACAGTGCGGCCAAAAATAAAGAGGCTCAGAATGACTGGGGTGCAAGGGAGGGTTGTCAGACGCCTCCCTGGGACCGGGCTGACCCCCACTGAGGCACGTCCACCGGCTCTCGCTCCCGGGGGACAGCATTCACGGCCTCCGAATCGGTGGGTCAGAGCAGGTTTTATTCTCTTCTCAGTAGTCTTGTCAAATCACTGCCAACCCAGCTCTGGAAGAGGAAGATGGGATAGCTGAGTGCCTGACATTCCAGCTCTGCAGGAGCTTACGGGAGAGACACACCGACAGGGACTGCAGTCAGGGAAGGCTTTCTGGAGGTGGTGGCACTGGAGATGGATCCT
Source organism: Tragulus kanchil (assembly GCA_022376925.1). Classification (NCBI taxonomy): domain Eukaryota; kingdom Metazoa; phylum Chordata; class Mammalia; order Artiodactyla; family Tragulidae; genus Tragulus; species Tragulus kanchil. The sequence goes on along the minus strand of JAIOJX010000004.1, from coordinate 178,544,529 downwards.
GAGGGATGCCTGGGATTTCAGTAGACAGGAAGGACAGATATGCAGGCACCAAGGGCATAGGCGTTTCCACAGAAGATCTCGAACCCTCTAGGAGGATGTGCACGTGGGGCAGGGCAGACAGCCCAGGAGGCACAAGGGGGCTGTCCATTCCTGAAGGATCTGGAGACTGGCGTCATCCTCAGGGCAGTGGGGAGCCACGGAAGGCTTGTAAGCAGCGCGGTGAGTCTGTGCTGAATGGAAGCCTCAAGTCAGAAAAGTAGGGCAGGTGAAGGCACCTGGACCACGGGGAGGTAGGTGGGCTGGAGGGAGGAGACCTGGGTTTGAGATCTGATGCTCCTGCCTGACTGTGGCCAGGGCCAGTCATGTCTCTTCTCTTGGCCTCAGTTTTCTTGGGGTGTTATAAGGTCATGGTTGAGATGGGTGCTTAGCCCTGCTGGCACCCCACGGATGCTGAGGGGTCCTCAGAGAGGTGGGCTGGCTTGTCCAGCCTGGCGTGGTGAGCCGCTGTCAGCTGGGCTCCACGATGCTGAGGTTGAATGGGAGGTTCGGAAATATGACAGGCGCAGGAGGCGGCGCTGCACCTCCCTCTGCAGCACGTGCCCGTCCACGCCCGTGACTCCTCCTGAGCTGGGAGGAGAGGTAGTCACGCCTGGGACCAGAGGGTAGTCATGCCGTCCGAGAACAGAAAGAGGATCAGAGACTGCACTCCCCCCTTGGTCCAGTGGGTTAAGACTCCGCCTTCCAATGCGGAGGGCGCAGGTTCAATTCTTGGTCAGGGAATTACGATCTCACATGCCACAGTGCGGCCAAAAATAAAGAGGCTCAGAATGACTGGGGTGCAAGGGAGGGTTGTCAGACGCCTCCCTGGGACCGGGCTGACCCCCACTGAGGCACGTCCACCGGCTCTCGCTCCCGGGGGACAGCATTCACGGCCTCCGAATCGGTGGGTCAGAGCAGGTTTTATTCTCTTCTCAGTAGTCTTGTCAAATCACTGCCAACCCAGCTCTGGAAGAGGAAGATGGGATAGCTGAGTGCCTGACATTCCAGCTCTGCAGGAGCTTACGGGAGAGACACACCGACAGGGACTGCAGTCAGGGAAGGCTTTCTGGAGGTGGTGGCACTGGAGATGGATCCTGAGGGATGCCTGGGATTTCAGTAGACAGGAAGGACAGATATGCAGGCACCAAGGGCATAGGCGTTTCCACAGAAGATCTCGAACCCTCTAGGAGGATGTGCACGTGGGGCAGGGCAGACAGCCCAGGAGGCACAAGGGGGCTGTCCATTCCTGAAGGATCTGGAGACTGGCGTCATCCTCAGGGCAGTGGGGAGCCACGGAAGGCTTGTAAGCAGCGCGGTGAGTCTGTGCTGAATGGAAGCCTCAAGTCAGAAAAGTAGGGCAGGTGAAGGCACCTGGACCACGGGGAGGTAGGTGGGCTGGAGGGAGGAGACCTGGGTTTGAGATCTGATGCTCCTGCCTGACTGTGGCCAGGGCCAGTCATGTCTCTTCTCTTGGCCTCAGTTTTCTGGCTGTAAAATGGGGCTGTTATAAGGTCATGGTTGAGTTCATGGAAAGTGCTTAGCGCCGTCTGGCCCATGGGATGCTTTCACACCAGCTGCCATTGTTATCACAGGGGTGATGCTGGGCTCAGGGGGCTCCTGAGGGCAGCTTAGAGGCCCCAGCCCCCCTGGGTCCTTGTCTTCCCTGCAGAAATGGCCAGAGGCTGGGCAGCCAGCCTTCCAAGCCTGGCGTCCATCCGCCACGAGCTGCCCTGGCTCCCTCTCTCCCTCCGCTCCCAGCCTTACCTCCAGGTTGCAGCCCCTCCTCACGGGCCCTCCAGGCTCCCGCCTTGGACTTAACCTGTTTTTCCTGCCCTTTGACAACTTGCCTTCCACTGGGTGGGCCTTTGCCATCCTCAGCCCCCTTTCTGCAGTCTGTCTGTCTGCCTTAGCTCTCACTTTCTGGGTCTGTCTTCGACTTACAGTGTCATGATCTCAGTCTTTCAGTATGTGTTTCTATTTTTCTCTCTTGTCTTGTCTCTCCACACCCTGTGATTGCTTCTCACTCCCCGGGTCTAGCTTTGTCTGTCAGTCCATCTGTCTTTCGAGTCTCTCTCTGTCTGTCTCTCTCAGGGCTGCCCTGTTCCTCTCCACGGGCCCCCCGCCTTGGTCGCTCACTCACCGTGTCTGTATTTGTCTATCTGTCTCTCTCTCCCGCTTCCTGTCTCTCTCCCAGAAAAATGCTCGCAGGAATGATGGATGGTCCATTAGAGAGAGATGAACAGGTGTGCGCTTGGCTAGAGAAACAGCTGTTGCGTGGGAGGAGGGGAGCAAGCCGGCGACCTTTCGGGGAGAGCAGAGCGGCAGGCTCCGCGCGCCCCGAGCGGAGTGGCAGCCTTTACGGCCTGTCAGCGGCCACATCGTTCATCTCTGTTTTGTCGGGCCGGGAAATTGGTGGCTCCGAGCGGCATCTGGGCCCTGGCTCCGCCTGGGACGCGGGCCCCAGCCCCTCCCGCTCTGGGGGCCTCTCTCAGGGTCCCACGGGGGACCATTCTGTGAGTCCTGCCTGACTGTGGCCAGGGCCAGTCATGTCTCTTCTCTTGGCCTCAGTTTTCTGGCTGTAAAATGGGGCTGTTATAAGGTCATGGTTGAGTTCATGGAAAGTGCTTAGCGCGTCTGGCCCATGGGATGCTTTCACACCAGCTGCCATTGTTATCACAGGGGTGATGCTGGGCTCAGGGGGCTCCTGAGGGCAGCTTAGAGGCCCCAGCCCCCCTGGGTCCTTGTCTTCCCTGCAGAAATGGCCAGAGGCTGGGCAGCCAGCCTTCCAAGCCTGGCGTCCATCCGCCACGAGCTGCCCTGGCTCCCTCTCTCCTCCGCTCCCAGCCTTACCTCCAGGTTGCAGCCCCTCCTCACGGGCCCTCCAGGCTCCCGCCTTGGACTTAACCTGTTTTTCCTGCCCTTTGACAACTTGCCTTCCACTGGGTGGGCCTTTGCCATCCTCAGCCCCCTTTCTGCAGTCTGTCTGTCTGCCTTAGCTCTCACTTTCTGGGTCTGTCTTCGACTTACAGTGTCATGATCTCAGTCTTTCAGTATGTGTTTCTATTTTTCTCTCTTGTCTTGTCTCTCCACACCCTGTGATTGCTTCTCTCTCCCCGGGTCTAGCTTTGTCTGTCAGTCCATCTGTCTTTCGAGTCTCTCTCTGTCTGTCTCTCTCAGGGCTGCCCTGTTCCTCTCCACGGGCCCCCCGCCTTGGTCGCTCACTCACCGTGTCTGTATTTGTCTATCTGTCTCTCTCTCCCGCTTCCTGTCTCTCTCCCAGAAAAATGCTCGCAGGAATGATGGATGGTCCATTAGAGAGAGATGAACAGGTGTGCGCTTGGCTAGAGAAACAGCTGTTGCGTGGGAGGAGGGGAGCAAGCCGGCGACCTTTCGGGGAGAGCAGAGCGGCAGGCTCCGCGCGCCCCGAGCGGAGTGGCAGCCTTTACGGCCTGTCAGCGGCCACATCGTTCATCTCTGTTTTGTCGGGCCGGGAAATTGGTGGCTCCGAGCGGCATCTGGGCCCTGGCTCCGCCTGGGACGCGGGCCCCAGCCCCTCCCGCTCTGGGGGCCTCTCTCAGGGTCCCACGCCCCTTTGGGGACCATTCTGTGAGTCAGATGTAATTACAGATGGAAATGGTGCTTTTTCCTTTGATCTGGCCTTGAGAAGAGCTGGCAGTTTTATTAGATTTCCCAGGCACCCGGCGGGATGCAGAGGGTTGGGTTGTTATTTCTCTCTCTTCTCCTTTTGACCCAAGCGGAGTCAACGTCAGGCCCCTGGATCCCTGTCGCTCCGTGGAGGGGCTGGGCTGGGGCGGGCGGAGCTGAGGCTGGGATCTCTCCTGTCTCCCTGTCCTCGCCAGGGCCGGGCCCTCTGCCCAAACACCTTCTCTTTTCCTGTCCTCCTCCTCGTGGCTCTGAGGTCTCCTGGGATGTCACTTCTTCCAGGAAGCTGCTCCAGCCTCCACCGTTCCCGTGGCCTAAACCACCTCCAGCCCCCCTCTGTTTTTTTTTTTTTTTTAATTTTTATTTATTTATCTTTTTGGAGGGTGGTGTGGGGAGGGAGGGGGATGGGCGGGCCACTTCCACTGGTCTTTCATTTCTCTATTTTCATCCGTCTTTGTTCTTTTGGCTCCTGTGGGCCTCCCATCGCGGTGGCCACTGTCGTCGCAGAGCACTGGCACTGGGCGCATGCGCTCCAGAGCTCCAGCTGGGTAATTGGACACATTGGTCCAGCCTCTCTGTGGCACGAGGGATCTTCCCAGGCCAGGGATCAAACTGGCGCCCCCTGCACTGCAAGGCAGTGTCCTTACCCACTGGACCACCAGGGGAAGCCCTGCCTCTGTTTTTATCACCTGCTGACGGGCTTGTTAATTTGCATGATGGGCTTGGCCAGGGGAACCTGCACTTCTCAAGGTCGGGAGGCGTGGCCTGATTGGTTCACCACTGCCCAGCCCGAGCACCGCCCCCCGCCCCCGAGCACCACAAGCCCCGAGGCTCAGAGGCTCAGGAGAGCCTGCAACAGTGGACGAGTGAAGGGATGGATGTCGGGTGGGAACCTCCTGGCCCGGTGGTGAGCCGAGACCAGACACGTCCCTAGTCCTGGTGGGACAAGGGTTTGGAGGGGGCGACGGGGAGAGGCAGGGGGAGAAAGGGCTGGAGCCTTGTATAGCCTGTTTCATCTCATCCCCCATTTTATGGATGAAGAAACTGAGGACTTTGCAGTGAGGGGGTACCTAGAACCCCACCTCCAGCTGTGGGTGGCCTGTTTAGTACACAGGGATTCCTTGGGTGGTCCCACTGGGGGTCACCTGCTGCTAATACTTAGCAGGTAAACAGCGCCCAGGGCAGAGGTGGGTCTCTGGACAGAGAGGCTAGTCTTCCTCTGCGTAGCTGGTGACTTTGACCCTTAACCTCTCTGGGCCTTAGAGTTCACCCCTGAGCAGCAGGTGAAGTAAGCCCCACTGACCGGGGGGTTCAGCATATGGAGAGCCATGGCAGCAGACACTAGGTACAGGGTCTCTGTCCTTCACAGAGCTGGTGGTCTCCCACCACCCCCAGTCCTGAGAACGCTAAGGGAGGAACAGGGTGCAGGAGGGATAAAGGGAGGGGTCCACCCTGCTTGGGGTCACATCCTGGCTCTGCGCTTTACTAGCTGTGCCGCCTCAGGCAGGAGACTGAACCTGTCTCTTTATCTGCAAAATGGGCTCTTTCCAGTGACTAAAAGTGACGTGATACTTACGAGGTACCCAGCACAGGCCCTGCACATGCCCACTAAGTAGGTTAGCGTTGTGGGCAAACAGGGATTCCCGCAGCCACTGGTTTGCCTTCCTGTCTTGCGCTGTGTCTCGCCGTGTGATCTCAGACGGGCTTCTGAGCCCTCGCTTCTTTATCTGTAAAGCGGGTGTCATAAAGTGGCCCTCAGTACAGGCGCAACTGCCAAATCTGCGGAAGGTCGGTCCCATGCGTTCCCATCTCAGTGGACCCCCGGGGACAGCAGAGACGCAGAGGCCAAGTGCGGGGGGAGGACGGAGCTCCAGGGAGGACACCGAGCTGCAGGCCGTGGAGCCAGGCCTCCCTGAGGGCTCGAGAGCGGCTGGGTGTCCAGAGCAGGGGATCCACGGCTGCCCTCTGGCCTGACTGGGTCCCTGTCCCCTGCCCCGCCATCCCCACAGCCCGAGGAGCTGACCAACATCCTGGAGATCTGCAACGTGGTCTTCACCAGCATGTTTGCCCTGGAGATGCTGCTGAAGCTGGCCGCCTTCGGGCTCTTCGACTACCTGCGCAACCCCTACAACATCTTCGACAGCATCATCGTCATCATCAGGTGCTGACCTCCCCCACCCCCCGGCCTGCGGGCTTGGACACGAGGGCAGGGCGGGAAGGGGACTGAATTCCCCAGCCCAGCCAGTTAATGACATCTGTAAGATCAAAGGAAGCCGATTATACTGAAAAACAGTTACAAAAATATTTGAACATGTGGGATGTATCAGCATACGTGCTCCTGGATTAATGAATTAAATATCCAAACCAACAGTAATGGGTTCATGCCTACCACTATTCCAGAGAAAGGGTGGATGTTAGTTATACCCGGACGTATTGGTAGCGGCCGTCGCGTGATAGAAAAAGACCAGTGATTTCGACGGGCCGCGGGGTTGTGGGAACGGCTAATTCTCTGCTGTTTACGGTTGACCTTCACCACCAAAGGAACGTTAGATCTCAGAAAGACGGCAGCGATCTTCATGGGCTGTAGACGTCCTGAAGGGGGCCCTCCGGGAAGTCAGGTTCCCAGCCCCAGGGTGAAGGTGCCAGGAGCCGCCGTAACCTGTCAAACAGTATCTGTTGGACGCACGAGTGAATGAATGGAGGGCGTCCGTCTCTGGCCTCTCCTTCGTCCCCGCCTCCCGCTGACCGCTCCTGCCTCTCTCCCCCTCGCCCCTACCTGCTGGCGGCCGCAGCATCTGGGAGATCGTGGGGCAGGCGGACGGCGGGCTCTCGGTGCTGCGCACCTTCCGGCTGCTGCGGGTGCTGAAGCTGGTGCGCTTCATGCCCGCGCTGCGGCGCCAGCTCGTGGTGCTCATGAAGACCATGGACAACGTGGCCACCTTCTGCATGCTGCTCATGCTCTTCATCTTCATCTTCAGGTGAGCCCGCCCGCCCTGGGCCCACACCGGCGGGGCCGCCAGGACCCTGGGCAGGAGCCCGGGGGAGCGTGGCTGAGCTTCTCTGGGCAGCACCCCGGACCCGGGTGGGAGTCCTGGCACCGTCACTTCATCCGCGGTGGCTCTGGGCGAATGCTGCCCTCTGAGCCGCAGCGTTCATGTCTGTTAATGGGCCCACCGCTGGCGCTTCTCCGTTCAGTGGGCTGCTCCGAGGGCGAAATGAGGTGGGTGGGCGGAGAGCTGGGTGTGGGGGCGTTCCCTGAGCCGCCTCCGTCCCTCCCCCAGCATCCTCGGGATGCACATCTTCGGCTGCAAATTCAGCCTCCGCACCGACACGGGAGACACGGTCCCCGACAGGAAGAACTTCGACTCCCTGCTGTGGGCCATCGTCACCGTGTTCCAGGTGAGCCCCGGCCCGGGTCCGTGGGTGTCCGGGGAAGGGGTTTCTCCCAAGATCACTTTTTGGAGGTGCCTCGGCCTCAGAGAATCCGGGGAAGAGCAGCAGCCTGACAAGGAGGCCCCTCGACTCCAGCCTCCAGGGGTCAGGCTGCCGTAGCCCTGGCTGCGTCCCTGCCCCGAGACGCTGGGGTTACAGTTCTTTCTTGAAACTGTTTCCTTATGTGTACTGTGGTGGTGGGGATGGGTTTGTGGGGGCAGCCCGGAGGGAGCACTGGTCAGCAGGGAGCACGTGTTAGGGCGGGAGGGTGGGGTGCAGGCCTCGAGGGGGGTGGGCAGGCCAGGCAGCAGGAAGAGCAGGGGTGCGTGTGTGCACACACGGGGCCCACGCACTCGGGCCTGTGGCTGTGCCCCAGCCAAGGCCACGATATGCAAAGACCCTGGGTGTGCGTGAGTGTGTGCGGACGGATGCTGTCGGCGTGCATGGGCTGCGGTGTGCCTGCCGCTCAGGCCTCCAATGGCCTGGGGCCTGGGGACACTCGGAGGCTGAGACGTCGACCTCGTCCCCCACAGATCCTCACCCAGGAGGACTGGAACGTCGTCCTCTACAACGGCATGGCCTCCACCTCCCCCTGGGCCTCCCTCTACTTCGTGGCCCTCATGACCTTCGGCAACTACGTGCTCTTCAACCTGCTGGTGGCCATCTTGGTGGAGGGCTTCCAGGCGGAGGTGACTGTGGCCTTGGTGGAGGAAGCACCCCTTTGGGCCCTGCATGAGACTGGGGCAGAAGAAGTCTAGATGGGGGAGGACTGCGATTCAGACATCCAGCAGGCAATGGGTCTCCAGAGGAGGGTGTTACCAGTGAGGTGGTGAGCTTCCCATCATGGGAAGCATGCAAGTGGAGGCTGCATCAAGGACCTGTCTCTCTCCCCCAGGGATGTAAGACTAGGCCTCTCCATCTCTGAGATCCTAAAGTCCCCAAGATCTGGGATTCTGGATCCTGCCCGCTCCATCTTATGAGGCCTGGGGGACACTTACAGTCAGGCAGATGTGGGTTTATGGCCACGGTCCTCCTTAGCTTTGCATTTCCCTTTTCTGAGCCTCATTCTCCCCATCTGTAAAATGGGGGGGGGTGAGCAGAGAAAACACCCATCGAAAGAGTCAAGAGGGAGGGAAGGGCTAAGCGGACTTTCATTCCAACGTGAGGGACGGTCTCCCAGGGCGACGCCAATCGCTCCTACTCGGATGAGGACCAGAGCTCATCCAACATGGAGGAGTTCGATAAGCTGCAGGAGGGCCTGGACAGCGGCGGAGGTAAGCAGACTTCCTTTCCACTCATCACCCGGGAGGCCAGTACTCGACCCCACAGGTCCAGGTGGACAGAGGGCACAACATCTGGTTTTCCCTCAAGCGAAGGCTCCAGGACAGCGAATTCTCTATGGTTTGTTATTTATAATCGAAAGAAATGCTAAAATCTCAAAAAGGCCGGTGACAGTCATGGCTCTCCTGAATTCCAGCCATGCAGCCCACCCTCACCTTCCGCGGCGCTGGCCTGTTAAGAAGAGCTTTGGGTCTCAGGAAGCCTTGGTTCTGCTGAGCACTAATGTGCAGCTGGAAAGAAACCTCCCCAGCCCATGTTGTATTCTTCTCAGCAACTGGGCTGACAGGCTCTGCCTTCTTCCTGCAATGAGCACGGGAGTGAGGCTCCTAAGCCAGGCAAAGCCCAGAGCTGGCCCCTGAACACGGAAGGCAAGGGCTTCACCCATTCGAAAGTAAAACTGAGAGCCTTATAGATGGGCAATGGGGAGGCATATGTGGTGGGGTCCAACTAGGAGGGCTTCCTGGTGGAGGAGGTCTCTCCAGAAAATCTCTTCATTTCTGTTACTGTCCATGTCTGTTTCTTGGTCTCATGGCTTCTTTTGCTCTTGTTCTGTCCTCTTGTCTGCCTTTCCCTCTGTCTCTTTCGGAAACCTCCAGATCCCAAGCTGTGCCCAATCCCCATGACCCCCAATGGGCACCTGGACCCCAGTCTCCCGCTGGGTGGACATCTGGGCCCCCCTGGGGCTGCAGCATCCGCCCCCCGCCTCTCACTGCAGCCGGACCCCATGCTCATGGCCCTGGGCTCCCGCAAGAGCAGCGTCATGTCCCTGGGGAGGGCGAGCTACGACCAGCGCTCCCTGGTGAGTCCTTGTGGGGTGCTCAGGAGGCCCGTCCCTGCTGGGTGTGTGCTGAGTGACCCCGAGGAGGTGGGGCTGCCTGTCCAGCCTCAGACGGGCACCTGGGTGTAGGGCACCAGACGTCCCAGCCAGAACCAGGCAGGGACCCTGTCACGGCATTCCTGGGTGCCCAGGACCTGGCAACAATGAATGAATGAATGAAGGGTGCCCGTGGATCTGGCGTAGAGACGGGTTTTTGTATTAGTAGCAATGTGCAGGGTAAAGAGCTCGGCCTTGGAGTTGGGGAGACCCGAGCTGGACTCTGCCTCTGCCACGGCCCAATGTTGTAACCACGGCCACGTCACAGCCCTTCTCTAAGCCTCCCTTTCCTCGCCTGTAACACGGGCAGATGCCCTAACTTGCTGTACCCTCTCAAGAGGCGTGAGGAGGCAGGAGGGACCTAACCACAGGGTGGGGGAACCGGCATGTCCCACGGTGTGGATGGAGGCAGAGGCGGAGCAAGGACAGGCCTCCCGGGGTCTAGCCCGCTCTGTCCTCCACTGGCCAGGTGGGCGGCCCCCTTTGGGCCTCAGCGGGTGCACAGGCTGCCTTCAATCACAGCCCTGTGTGTCTGCGCGTGCGTGCTTGCGTGCGTGTGTGTGTGTGTGTGTGTGTGATAGCGCTGACCAGAGCCCGGGCTTCCTCCCAGTCCAGCTCTCGGAGCTCCTACTACGGGCCGTGGGGCCGCAGCGGGGCCTGGGCCAGCCGCCGCTCCAGCTGGAACAGCCTCAAGCACAAGCCGCCCTCGGCGGAGCACGAGTCCCTGCTGTCCGCCGAGCGTGGTGGCAGCGGCGGTGCCCGGGGCTGCGAGGCGGCCCGGGACGAGGGCCCGCTGCGGGTCGCACCCCTGCACGCCCCGCACGCCCACCACGCGCTTCAGGGTCCCCATCCCGCGCACCGTCACCGCCACCACCGCCGGACTTTGTCCCTCGACACCAGAGACTCGGTGGACCTGGCCGAGCTGGTGCCCACCGTGGGCACCCACCCCCGAGCCGCCTGGAGGGCGGCGGGCCTGGCCCCCGGGCACGAGGACTGCAATGGCAAGATGCCCAGCATCGCCAAGGACGTCTTCACCAAGATGGACGACCGCCGGGATCGCGGGGAGGATGAAGAGGAGATCGACTACGTGAGTGCGCAGGGCTTTGGGGCCGCCAAGGGGACCCGAGGAGGAGAGCTGGAATAGGGAGGGGCCCAGGGGGACGGGCTAAGGGTCTCCCTGCAGTGCAGGAGACCCAGTTCGATTCCTGGGTCTGGAAGATCTCCTGGAGGAGGCAATGGCAACCCAGTCCAGTACTCTTGACGGGAGAATGCCATGGACAGAGGAGCCTGGCAGGCTACAGCTCATGGGGTCGCAGAGAGTCCGACAAGTCTGAGGGACTCACACTTCAACTTTGAGGCGGGGCTGGAGTGGGAGGGCTCGACTGGGGCCCCGCCCAAGTGGGCGTGGTCACGGGGAAAGAACTCTAGGTGGGTGACCAGGGGGCGGGGCTGGGACTGCCCCTCTCTGAGCTGGGCCTGACCCGGGAGAGAAGCCCTCCTTGCCTACCTTAGGGGCGGGGGTCGAGGATTCTGGTCTTGCTGGGAGAGTGTGGAGGTCATCCAGTGGCCGCACTTTGCTAGATAGCCAGGTGGGTGGAGGTGAGCAGCTCTGGGCAGCGTTGACCTGCCCGCTCTGGGGCCTTCCCCTCCAGACTCTGTGCTTCCGCGTCCGCAAGATGATTGACGTCTACAAGCCTGACTGGTGCGAAGTCCGCGAGGACTGGTCCGTCTACCTCTTCTCGCCAGAGAACAGGTGGGCAGGGCCAGGCTTGGGGTGGTCAGTGTAGGGGGTTGACCTGTCTGGGAGGGAGAGATTTCTGCCAAGCCAACCAGGGCCACTGGGGTCCCATACCTCCAAGGACCCCACCAGCCCTTTGGTGGTGGCGGATCTGCAGAGGAGGGAAGGGCTCAGGTGGGAGCTTTTCTGAACATCGTCTCTACTCTTAGCCATTGCTGTACTGGGCACCAGGTTGGATAAATCTTTGGAGAAGCTGGGGTGCTTCCCCCGGAGGGAGCATGGAAGGGCTTCCCGGGGTAGGCGGCCTTTGTGTTGGACTTTGGAGGCCAACAGCGTTCCGCTGATGAAGAAGGGGCCGTGAGAAGGCGGAGGCTGGTCCAGGTGGAGGGGGCAGGAGCTGAGGGGATCCATCCGTATGTGCCCCCGCAGTTGAGGACAAGGCTCAGGGAGCTGGGCTTGTGCTTGGGAAGCTGGGAGTGCCAGAGCTAGTGGGCAGCCTTCATCCTGGGGTGCCAGGAGCTTGCAGGGTGGCCGGTGAAGGTGGCATCCTGAGAAGTCGTGATGTGGCCAGAAGGGGTAAAGGTCACCTTCCTCGAGGCCACCCTGGTCCCCATGGGTGGACCTCCTGGGCCTTCTGCCTTCCTCCCGGCCAACGTGAGGGGCAACCCGACACTCACGTGGCCCCTTGCCCACCCTGCCCAGGTTCCGGGTCCTGTGCCAGACCATCATCGCCCACAAGCTCTTCGACTACGTCGTGCTAGCGTTCATCTTCCTCAACTGCATCACCATCGCCCTGGAGCGGCCCCAGATTGAGGCCGGCAGCACCGTGAGTGACTGGGGCCTCAGGCAGGGCCAGGGACGGGGCTGAGGGGTAGGTCGCCAGGGTCTGCTGTGGGACGGCTGCTGGGCTGCGGGGGCGGGGGGAGGAGGGTGGTGCTGGAGGGCTCCAGCCAGAGGCCTGGGAGAGGTGTGGCCGCCTGGAGAGGGGGCCACTGCCATGGACAGTGACGTCGCAGCCTTTCCTGGGTGCCCCCTGACTGAAGGCAGAGGCTGACCAGTTCTGGAAGCCCCTGGACCCACGGCATCTCCTGGCTCTTTCAGGAACGTATCTTCCTCACTGTGTCCAACTACATCTTCACAGCCATCTTCGTGGGCGAGATGACCCTGAAGGTACCTGGCTTCCCCTGGAAACCTCGCCTTCTCCCTGTCCGGGACCACAGGCTCTGAGTCCCCGTCAGCGGGTCACTCACCTGCCCCTCAGCAGAGGGGGCATTGGAGGCCACTGCCACCTGGTGCCAGCCACTGGGTTTGGCTCCTGGGGCGGGGGAAGGAGAGGCGGGCGATGCGCTTCATGTCCACCGTGCGGGAGCTCACAATCCATTTCCGGTGTCTTGGAGGCACTTGCTGGAGGTGTGGGCACAGGAGAGGATTCTATCCAGGGTGCTTCCAGGAGCACGTGGCTTCCAAGTGGGTTTAGCCAGATGGTGCGGGAAGGCAACAGGGTAGTGTGGGCCTGTGCTTCAAGGGAGGGGCCCCTTGGGTAGGAGGAGACCTATAGCCCGCCTTCAGAGGGATGGCACTGTGCCCATCCACTCCCGCCTACTGGCTTCCAGACACCTACCCGACTCCGCCCCTCGCCCGGCTGCTCTGGCTCCGCCCCTTCGCGGAGTCCGACGGACCCCGCCCATCGCTCCGCCCCCAGGTGGTCTCGCTGGGCCTGTACTTCGGGGAGCAGGCGTACCTGCGCAGCAGCTGGAACGTACTGGACGGCTTCCTCGTCTTCGTATCGATCATCGATATCGTGGTGTCCGTGGCCTCGGCGGGGGGAGCCAAGATCCTGGGCGTCCTCCGGGTCCTGCGACTCCTGCGCACCCTAAGACCCCTGCGGTGAGCACCCCAACCCCGCGGACCGCCCCAGGGTCTAAGTGCGCCCCTCACTTTCCCCCTCAGCACCCACTCAGTCCTCTGTAACACGTGCCAGGCCCCAAATGAGCAGGGCCAGGTACCAGGCCTGTGGTCCCGGCTCCTGGGGCGGAGTCTGCAGCAGCTGGGGGAAGGCAGGAGCTGAAGGTGGCCCCCAGGGGTGCTGCCTGCTCTCCGTGTGGCCTGGGTGGCTCACTGCCATCTCTGGGTCTCTAGTATCTGGAGGAGGGTGTGTGGTGATCCCGAGGGGCTGGGGTGAACGCACGGGGCCTCGCTGTGCCTATCATGCGGGGCCGGGGCCTCTGCTCCCAGGACTCTGGCCTGGGAGGGGCTGTCCCAGGCCTGGCTGATGGCCTCTCCCTGCCTGCAGTGTCATCAGCCGGGCCCCCGGCCTGAAGCTGGTGGTGGAGACGCTCATCTCCTCCCTAAAGCCCATCGGCAACATCGTCCTCATCTGCTGCGCCTTCTTCATCATCTTCGGTATCCTGGGGGTGCAGGTGAGGGGCGCCCAGGCTGGGCGGACAGTAGGGGGAGGCTGGGGAAGAGCTGGGAGGCAGACCAGGCTGGGATCCTTGGCTCTGCCACTTTCTGCCCTCAGAGGACTTCGGGGAGTTAACCTGCCCCCGCTGGGTCTCAGTTTCCTGCCCTGTGAGATGGAATGAGAGGAGCTCCGCCTCAAGCTGGGCGACTTGGAGAGCCGGTGGGGTGGAGCGGTTGGCTCGGCCTGTGCACGGAGGAAGTGCCCCGGAGGGCCGGGCCCCTCTTCTGACGTGCACCCTCCCGCCCCCATCGCCCCCTGCCCCGTGTCTCTGCCCCAGCTCTTCAAGGGCAAGTTCTACCACTGTCTGGGCGTCGACACCCGCAACATCACCAACCGCTCCGACTGCGTGGCCGCCAACTACCGCTGGGTCCATCACAAGTACAACTTCGACAACTTGGGCCAGGTGAGCACGCCCTCCTGCTCTTGACCTGACCCACCCGGGTGGGTGAAAGGGACAGCTTTTCAGTGCCCACAGCCCCAGAATTGCAGGCTAGGTTCCGGTCCTCCCCCGCCAGGCCTCTGCTTTCCAAGCCTTGATTTTCTGGTCTGCAGGACGGGTGGGGTAGAAGTCACTTCACAGGTGGCGTGAGGCTTAGACACCCTGCATACAGAGTGTCTGGCGAGGGCCCGGCCGTTAGTAAGGGTTTAGTGGCCACTGGTGCCTGGTCCGCTTTCCCATTCTGGGCATGCTCAGTGCCAGGCTGGTGACCCTGGACCCCAAGGCGGTCCCCACAGAGCCACATGGGAGGTAACAGCCTGGCCCGGAGCCTTGGCCTCCCGCCTGGCGCCTCTCATCGGCTGCGTGCCCTCCCTCCGCGCCGTCCAGGCACTCATGTCCCTCTTCGTGCTGGCCTCCAAGGACGGCTGGGTGAACATCATGTACAATGGACTGGATGCCGTCGCGGTGGATCAGCAGGTGGGCGCGGCTGGGCCGGGTCTGCTCTGGCAGCTGGGGAGGGACACGCTGTCTTGGGGCCTGGGGTGCATGGGCCCCAGGCTGGGCCCCGGTACGGAGACGCTCATCTCCTCCCTAAAGCCCATCGGCAACATCGTCCTCATCTGGCTTTTTGGTATCCTGGGGGTGCAGGTGAGGGGCGCCCAGGCTGGGCGGACAGTAGGGGGAGGCTGGGGAAGAGCTGGGAGGCAGACCAGGCTGGGATCCTTGGCTCTGCCACTTTCTGCCCTCAGAGGACTTCGGGGAGTTAACCTGCCCCCGCTGGGTCTCAGTTTCCTGCCCTGTGAGATGGAATGAGAGGAGCTCCGCCTCAAGCTGGGCGACTTGGAGAGCCGGTGGGGTGGAGCGGTTGGCTCGGCCTGTGCACGGAGGAAGTGCCCCGGAGGGCCGGGCCCCTCTTCTGACGTGCACCCTCCCGCCCCCATCGCCCCCTGCCCCGTGTCTCTGCCCCAGCTCTTCAAGGGCAAGTTCTACCACTGTCTGGGCGTCGACACCCGCAACATCACCAACCGCTCCGACTGCGTGGCCGCCAACTACCGCTGGGTCCATCACAAGTACAACTTCGACAACTTGGGCCAGGTGAGCACGCCCTCCTGCTCTTGACCTGACCCACCCGGGTGGGTGAAAGGGACAGCTTTTCAGTGCCCACAGCCCCAGAATTGCAGGCTAGGTTCCGGTCCTCCCCCGCCAGGGCCTCTGCTTTCCAAGCCTTGATTTTCTGGTCTGCAGGACGGGTGGGGTAGAAGTCACTTCACAGGTGGCGTGAGGCTTAGACACCCTGCATACAGAGTGTCTGGCGAGGGCCCGGCCGTTAGTAAGGGTTTAGTGGCCACTGGTGCCTGGTCCGCTTTCCCATTCTGGGCATGCTCAGTGCCAGGCTGGTGACCCTGGACCCCAAGGCGGTCCCCACAGAGCCACATGGGAGGTAACAGCCTGGCCCGGAGCCTTGGCCTCCCGCCTGGCGCCTCTCATCGGCTGCGTGCCCTCCCTCCCGCGCCTTCCAGGCACTCATGTCCCTCTTCGTGCTGGCCTCCAAGGACGGCTGGGTGAACATCATGTACAATGGACTGGATGCCGTCGCGGTGGATCAGCAGGTGGGCGCGGCTGGGCCGGGTCTGCTCTGGCAGCTGGGGAGGGACACGCTGTCTTGGGGCCGGGCGGTCGGGAGCTGGCGTCTTCCACTGTCAGCCACACTCGCCCCTCCCCGACCTGGGCCGCCCCTTCTCTGTCAGGGCCGGGCTCCGGCTGAGGTCCGTCTGAGCGCTGTCTGCATCCACCGGCCCGCTCTCTGCAGGGAGAGCACCGGCAGCTGGCTCCACGGGGCGGGCTGCAGAGCCCGTGAGTGGGGAAGGGAGAGGAGGAGGAGGCCCAGGGCGGGGCCAGCTTCAGGGACAGCAGGTGCATGCCTGGGCGGGACAGTGACAGGCTCAGGGAGCTGTGAGGCCAGGGCCAGCAGTAGGAGGTAGAAGGAGAGTGACAGGAGGTGGGTGGAGGAGATAAACGGGCGGAAGGTCAGGAGGGCCCAGGTGCGCCGCCGGGGCTGGAGCTGAGGGCAGTGGGCGTCCGTGAAGCGGTGCCAGCGAGGTGAGCTTGTGGGAGCTTCCTGGGGCTGCTGGGTGAGGATGGTTTGGGCATGAGAAGGTGGAAGGGGTCAGCGAGGAGGCTGGGTCTGAGCCCTCCCAGCACCCCTCTGAGAGCAGGGCTCTAAGCCGGGGCTTTCGGTGAGACACACGGCTGACCGGGGTCGGCAGTATCCTGGCTACGGGAGTCATTGCGAGAAGGAGCTGGGAGATGCTCCAGGTCTCCCGGTGAGGGAATCGGGGCTGGGGGTGACTCCGAGGCCTGTAGGCCACCTCAGGCTCTTGACCTTCTTGGGCCTTGGCCTGTACGGCTCTGGAGTGGAGGCGGACGTGGAGGTAGGGGACGGGGAGGAGTGAGAACGCGTGGAGACAGCACCTCCCACGTCTGTCTGCACGCCTGCCACCGTCACCAGCACACACAGATGCACACGCACGCAGCCTCGGGGCTGTGCTCTCTCCTCCGCTGGCTGCTTTGTTTCCTGGCGTGTTTCTAGGTGGATGAATAAGTGGATGAGTGGTTGGATAAATAGATGGATGATGAGCACAGGCATGAATACGTGGATGGACGGGTAGAGGGGTGAATGAGGGGCTGGGTGGATAGGTCGGTGGGTGGATGAATAGACGGTGGGCGAGAGGAAGCAGACAGATGGCCGGGAAGGGGGCACTCCCTTTGCTGAGCACCATCTACGTGCCAGGCAGGGTGGGCCCTTCCCAGGTGCCCAGCAGGCTGCTGACAGAGCCCCCACTGCAGGGAGGCTTGGCGAGGTGGGGCACCCCCTCCCCGCCCCTGTGGGCCGCGCGGTGCCCGGCCAGCCTCCCTCAGCCCCGTCTGGTCTCCGCAGCCCGTGCCCAACCACAACCCCTGGATGCTGCTGTACTTCATCTCCTTCCTGCTCATCGTCAGCTTCTTCGTGCTCAACATGTTCGTGGGCGTCGTGGTGGAGAACTTCCACAAGTGCCGGCAGCACCAGGAGGCCGAGGAGGCGCGGCGGCGCGAGGAGAAGCGGCTGCGGCGCCTGGAGAAGAAGCGCCGGAGTGAGTGGGGGACGCAGGGGCAGGGGCGGCCCCCGGCCCGGGCTCCTCTGCCCGCTGCTGGGCTCCTCCCAGGAGCGGGGCTGGGCGCCCAGGCCTGAGCCTGACCCCAGCCCCCGGGCCTCCGGAGCCAGAAGGGAAAGGAGGCCCCCGGCCTTGCCCTCGCCCAGCGCCTGCCAGACCCGACCTCTGTCCTCGGTGTCCGTCCCGGGTCTGATGGCGGCTGCCTCCTGAACCCCGCAGCTCCGTCCAGGCAGTATCCTGGCTACGGGAGTCATTGCGAGAAGGAGCTGGGAGATGCTCCAGGTCTCCCGGTGAGGGAATCGGGCTGGGGGTGACTCCGAGGCCTGTAGGCCACCTCAGGCTCTTGACCTTCTTGGGCCTTGGCCTGTACGGCTCTGGAGTGGAGGCGGACGTGGAGGTAGGGGACGGGGAGGAGTGAGAACGCGTGGAGACAGCACCTCCCACGTCTGTCTGCACGCCTGCCACCGTCACCAGCACACACAGATGCACACGCACGCAGCCTCGGGGCTGTGCTCTCTCCTCCGCTGGCTGCTTTGTTTCCTGGCGTGTTTCTAGGTGGATGAATAAGTGGATGAGTGGTTGGATAAATAGATGGATGATGAGCACAGGCATGAATACGTGGATGGACGGGTAGAGGGGTGAATGAGGGGCTGGGTGGATAGGTCGGTGGGTGGATGAATAGACGGTGGGCGAGAGGAAGCAGACAGATGGCCGGGAAGGGGGCACTCCCTTTGCTGAGCACCATCTACGTGCCAGGCAGGGTGGGCCCTTCCCAGGTGCCCAGCAGGCTGCTGACAGAGCCCCCACTGCAGGGAGGCTTGGCGAGGTGGGGCACCCCCTCCCCGCCCCTGTGGGCCGCGCGGTGCCCGGCCAGCCTCCCTCAGCCCCGTCTGGTCTCCGCAGCCCGTGCCCAACCACAACCCCTGGATGCTGCTGTACTTCATCTCCTTCCTGCTCATCGTCAGCTTCTTCGTGCTCAACATGTTCGTGGGCGTCGTGGTGGAGAACTTCCACAAGTGCCGGCAGCACCAGGAGGCCGAGGAGGCGCGGCGGCGCGAGGAGAAGCGGCTGCGGCGCCTGGAGAAGAAGCGCCGGAGTGAGTGGGGGACGCAGGGGCAGGGGCGGCCCCCGGCCCGGGCTCCTCTGCCCGCTGCTGGGCTCCTCCCAGGAGCGGGGCTGGGCGCCCAGGCCTGAGCCTGACCCCAGCCCCCGGGCCTCCGGAGCCAGAAGGGAAAGGAGGCCCCCGGCCTTGCCCTCGCCCAGCGCCTGCCAGACCCGACCTCTGTCCTCGGTGTCCGTCCCGGGTCTGATGGCGGCTGCCTCCTGAACGAGGCCCTGCAGCTCCGTCCAGGCAGAGGGCCGAGGCAGAGCCCGGATGCCCAGCCCCGAGCCGCGGGACCCCTGTCCTGCCCCCAGCAGACCCAGAGCCCCCGCGTGGGCATGTTTGGGGTGGATGAGGAGGATCAGGGCGCCTCTTTGCAGCCCCGCCTCACCGTCTACCCCTTTCCCTCGAGGTACCCTGGCTGGGTGGGGGAGACCGAGCTGACTCCCGGGGCCATGGGTGGACTGGCATCGCTCCCGCCGCCTCCTCCCCCGACCCCGCCTCTCCCTCCCTGTGCTGTGGCCCCACTTCCACCCCAACCCTCTGTGGTCCGTGCCACCCACCCGCCCTGCCTCCCTGTGCCCCCTGCAGAGGCCCAGCGGCTGCCCTACTATGCTACCTACTGTCCCACGAGGCTGCTCATCCACTCCATGTGCACCAGCCACTACCTGGACATCTTCATCACCTTCATCATCTGCCTCAATGTGGTCACCATGTCCCTGGAGCACTACAACCAGCCCACGGTGAGCCCCAGCCCGGCCCCTGGCCCGAGGCCACGTGGCGGGAGGGGGTCCTCCGTGGGACCTCAGTCCAGGGATGGCTGGGCCACGGTCTGAGCCGTCCCTACCCCGGGTCCTGTGCTTAGGAAGCTCAGGGCCTGGTAGGAGGGATGAGGGAGAGGGAGAGGCCACTCCTTTCCAACGAAAGGTCCTGGTGAACGTGGTGCGGTGGAGGGGGCGGTGGGTGACCTTTGGGCCCAGCCTCGAGCATGCGTGACCGTGGCTGTGGCGTGCTCGGTGCGACGTGGCAGGGCACGCTGCAGATAGTAAGTCTCTTGAGCCTCACAGCAGCTCTCAGGTGTGTGTGTGCCGGGCTTTCTCCAGATTTTGTAGATAAGGAAACTGAGGCTCAGAGACAGAAAATACACTGCCCAGTGAGCAGAGGCAGGACTGGAACTTCAGTCTGCCAGCGGGTCCACTGCTGCTGGGCCTCTGGAGCCTGACGGGGGCGGGGCTGTTGAGGGCAGAACACGGGGATAGGAGAGGTGACTGTTTCTCAGCTGGTTACAGGCCATGTGCACGAGGGACACGTGAGGCGTGAGTTATGTAGGGGCAAGTCTCTGCAAAGACATAGTGGCGTCGGGGGAAAAGAGGAGAGCAAAGCCTCCAGATGAGGAAGTGGTAGCCTGTTTTAACGGGTAGGAGACGAATGTAATGAATGGAGGAAAAAGGAAGGCACCCATTGGTGGAATGCGACAGTGATGCTAGAACTTCTAAATTAACACGAAAAGATGGAATACTAATAAGAGTTCACATTTACCAAGTGTTGATCCCGTCTGGTCTTGCCTATTACTTCATTTCATTTTGAGAGCAACTTTCTGAGCTGGGTGCTGTTAATCATCCCCAATTCATAGACTGGAAAACTAAGTCCTAGAGAGGTCAAGTGACTCGCCAAGGTTACAAAGTGAACAGGGAGTAAGTGCTGAGTCTGGATTCAAATCTATTACTAGGTGGTCTGGTTCTTAACACCCCTCAACTGATACTGCATATTGCCTCCACGGAGTGGCAGTTGGACCAGACCAGCAGAAATGAGGAAAAGAAACCCACAATCTGAAATAGATCGGGCACATTAAGTGAGGCGGACCAAAGGAAAGCCGATATGTAAATGATTGCATTAAATGCGAATGGACTCAATTCTCCCCTTAAAAGGCAGGGATTTTCTGACTGGCATAAGGTGGGGGACAGGCCATGAGACCGGGATCGTGCGTCCCTTTGTTGCCCCCGCAGTCTCTGGAGACAGCCCTCAAGTACTGCAACTACATGTTCACCACGGTCTTTGTGCTGGAGGCGGTGCTGAAGCTGGTGGCCTTTGGTCTGAGACGTTTCTTCAAGGACCGGTGAGCAGCCGGGCTGGGCTGGGGCAGCGGAGTGCACAGCACGGTGAGGAAGCAGTCCTGACCCGGGGGAAGCCTGGGGCAGCGGGAGGATGGGAACCGAGGAGAGCCGGGGACTGATGGCCATTGACCCCCCGTGCTGCCTGTGGCCCTGACCGGTGCAGGGCATCCTGCTGAGCCCCTCCTCAGCTCAGCTCGTGTGGGTCCTCCCTCCAGGTAGAGCAGGGCGTACCTCATGCTAGTGCTTTTCAGAGGGAACAGTGGAGCTCAGAGAGGTTGATGGACCGGCCCAAGGCCACCCAGAGGGAGCCGCTGGCTCGATTCAGACCTCCGAGTCA
The DNA here is from genome assembly GCA_022376925.1 of Tragulus kanchil. Classification (NCBI taxonomy): domain Eukaryota; kingdom Metazoa; phylum Chordata; class Mammalia; order Artiodactyla; family Tragulidae; genus Tragulus; species Tragulus kanchil. The sequence continues at coordinate 178,523,834 of JAIOJX010000004.1, read as the reverse complement.
GAACGCATTCCTCCTCCCCGGCGGGAGCCAGAGATGTTCCTTTAGCCTGCTGCTGGGGGGAGAGCAGCTGTGGGGACAGCGAGGGAGCTGGAACCCCTGGGGTCACTAGGGGCTGTTAGGAGGGCAGAACCACTGGGGCTTGGGGTGCTTCTGGGGATCCCGTGGGCCACGGCAGGAGAGTGGACGCTCCTTCCAGCTGGAGTGTAGCTCAACTCAAGCGCCTCTCGCCCGGCCCCTCGCCCCTGCCCTCCTCCGCCCGGCTGCCCAGGTGGAACCAGCTGGACCTGGCCATCGTGCTGCTCTCGGTCATGGGCATCACTCTGGAGGAGATCGAGATCAACGCGGCCCTGCCCATCAACCCCACCATCATCCGCATCATGCGGGTCCTGCGGATCGCCCGGGGTGAGGGCCGGGTGGGGCAGGGGCGCGGGCAGGCTGGGCCTCCTGCTGGGCGGGGGGACCGGGAGCCTCGAGGCCCCCACCCTGTGTGCGGACCTTTACCCTCGTCCGGAGAGCTGTGTGCTGCACCCTGCATCCCCGCTCCGTGTAACACCCTGACCAGCGTGGTCCCGACTCTGGTTGCCTTGAAGGGAACCCAGTGCAGCCGAGAGGGCATTGGGTCCTTGCCGGCATCTCTCCAGCACTGGCTGGGACACCTCGTCCTTGAAGTCCTCTTTCTTCTCTCAGAGGCTTCCCTTTTGCCCCCAAGAGAAAAACTCCTGCCTTTGGGCTCACCCTTCTACCTGCCCTACCCACTGTCCCCAGAGGGAGAGGTGGTGAGGGGGACCGGGGAGAAATAGCAGTCACAATGGGGCCTCTCCAGAGAGGTAGGGAGAGACCGGGTCCCTTACCTCCAGTCACTGGGGCCCCATCGCGGTGAATGACATGCTCGCTCACACACTTATTATCCCTCCGCTCCCCTGGGCCTGCCTTCCTTCTCTTGGGCTTTTCTACTCTGACACCCCACCTGGGCGACCATGTTTTGGGGCACCTCCCATTCAGCTGCACCCAGGGACTGTCATATGGCCTCGCCTGCACATGCCTCCCCTTTCTCACTCTACTGCATTTACACGCATACACACACGTGCTCAGGCCTGTCCCCACTGGCCTGGGCTGAGTGGGCCGGGCTGGGTGTCGCCCACAGTGCTGAAACTGCTGAAGATGGCCACGGGCATGCGGGCCCTGCTGGACACGGTGGTGCAAGCTCTCCCCCAGGTAAGAGCCGTCCTTCCCCAACGCCTGGCAGTCGTTGGTGTCTGCTGGGCCCTGGGGGGCACGGGCTGTGACTTCCCTCCTCTCCAGACCTGCCAGGGGCCAAGGCGGAGTCCTGCCTCCGGAGAAGCAATTGTGAGCTCGGGGCTGTGAGCGATGGGAAGGCTCTCCCCAGCCTTTCTTTCTGATTCTCTGAGCACTCTCCCCACCTGCTGTGTACCCAGCTCTGGGCCAGCCACTGAGCACCCAGGTTCTGCCCTCAGGTGTCTCCAGGGGGCAAGGGGGAAAGACTGCCTTAGGGCAGTGTCCACACGGGGGAGTTAGCGAAGGCGTCAGGGCACTTTGAGTTTGACCTTGTAGGGTGGGTTGACCTTGTAGGGTGGCTGGTACGAGGGAGTGCGGTGGATAGAGCCGTGACAGCAGGTGTGACATTCTAGGACGGGGCAGCATGGGGTGGGCGTGAGGAGGGACCCTAAGAAGTTAGGAAAGCCCCTCACCCCATTGGCAAGGCGAAAGAAGATGATTGGGTCAGGGCCACAGAGGGCGTGTCTTCCGTCCTCCTGCCACCCAGGCTCCCCTCCCCCACTGGCCCAGCTGCCGATGGCTCCTCTTCTCCCCGCCTCCTCACTCTGAGGTGAGCCTCATACACATTCATTCATCTAGTCTTAAGGAAGTTTAGGTGTCTTAAGGTAAAAGGCACAGATACAGCTTGATAAAAATGAGGATGGAAGATTAACTGCCCAGGGGACATGAAAGCAAATTCTCTCAGGCTGAGGACGGTTGAGTTTCGTTCTTGAGTTTGGTGCAAGCTTTCCAGCAGCCTAGTTGCAAAGGGAAAGTGATGCGGCTGGATGGAAAGCAGGGGCCGTCATGCAGAGAGCTGTGGTCTTTCCTAGCATGAAATCCCTTCGGAGGAGTTTGTCACATGGGAGATGAGGGTGAGTGCTGGGCTGGGGGGTGTGCAGACAAGCAGTGGATTGGAGCCCAGACTCAAGCCACCCTGAAAGTGAAAATGTTGGTCATTTAGTCATGTCCAACTGTTTGCAACCCCATGAACTGTATTCCACCAGAATACTGGAGTGGTAACCATTCCCTTCTCTAGGAGATCTTCCTGATCCAGGGATCGAACTTGGGTCTCCTGTATTGCAGGCAGATTCTTTACCATCTGAGCCACCAGGGAACCTGAAGTCAAAGCCTAGTGTCCTGTGAGAGCCTGGGGACTAGGTGCCTTAGTTTTCTTGCCTGTGAAATGGGGAAGGGGACGGTATTTATCTCAAGGGGGTGTTGTGAGGTTTAAAATAGTTAAACCTTGTAAAGCACTGAACGGTGCCTGGGTCATAAGAAGCATCATGGAAAAGTCTCTTAAGGATGAGAATGGGGGTGGGAGGAGTGTGCCTCCACCCTACCTGGCCTCCTCACTCTTTCCCCTTGTTTGGAATCCTAAACATCCTAGGGTGTCTCCTAGGCTAACCCTGCATTGGCATAGGACACATGGAGATGCCTAGGAGGTCCCAGCCTCAAGTAGGAGACGTGTGATAGTGATTACAGCTACTTTAAGAGATGTGTGTGCTTTTTTTCGGGGGCAGGGGGTGTTGGGGAGGGAAAGGGATGGGTGGGCCACTTCTATTGGTCTTTCATTTATCTGTTTCCATCCATCTTTGTTCTTTGGCCCGTGTGGGCCTCCCATCACAGTGGCGTCTGTTGTTGCAGAGCACCAGCTCTGGGCGCATGTACTCCAGAGCTCTGGCTCAGTAAAATCAGACACATCGGTCCAGGCGCTCTGCAGCACGTGAGATCTTCCCAGGCCAGGGATCGAACCTGCACCCCTTGCACTGCAAGGCGGTGTCCTTACCCACTGGACCACCAGGGAAGCCCCGAGATGTGTGTGCTTTAAGAGATGTGGTATTGGGGTGATGGGCTTACCCCTCAAAATCTATTAACTGACCCTCGGTTCTATGTAAAGGGAAATGAAAATGAAACCTCAGCGCTTTCATCCCGGGCTGTGTCTCAGGCATACAAGGGAAGGGGGCATCAGGGAAGGCTTCTCAGAGGAGTGACCCCTGCTGTGGGGGCTCAGGGTGGGCAGAAGGCATTTTTCTAGGCAAAGGCAGAGAGAAGGGCTTCTAGGCAGAGGAAACGGAATTTGTAAATGGGGTCTGTTCTCTGTGTGGTAGGAGTCTGGGGCTGGGAGATCAGGCTGGGTTGGGAGGGCTCCACAGGGCTGGCCCACAGCAGTCAGGGCCTCACGGCTGGCCTCAGAGGTGCTTGGGGAGGGCTGGTCTCATTAACGAGCGCGCATCACTTAATTAGACAGACACGATTGGTGTCCTTGTGGCACAGCTCAGAAGGAAACCCTCGTCTGGAGTGGAGAAACCTTAGGAGCTGTGATGAGCACAGCTTACTTTTCATCAGTGGACACAAACACCCTCGGATCCCTTTCATGGAGGTCTTCTGAGGGTCCTCGGAGACACTTCACTTCTAGGGCGAGAACATGCTGGAGCCTTATCTTAATACGCATGACTAATCTGGGATCATACATATCTGTAAACAACAAAACTCTGCAAAAGTAAAAAGTAAAATAAAAATGAAAACAAAACAGGGCTTCCCTCGTAGCTCAGTGGTAAAGAATCTGCCTGCCAACACAGGAGACACAGGTTCAGTCCCTGATCCAGGAAGATCCCACATGCTGCAGAGCAACTAAGCCCAGTAGGCACAACTAATGAAGCTCATGAGCCCTATGCGCTGCAACAAGAGAAGCCACTGCGATGAGAAGCCTGCTCGCTGAAACTAGAGAAAAGCCCTTGTGCAGCAACAAAGACCAGAACAGCCAAAAATAAATAAATTTTTAAAATTACTAAAAAAATGAAAACAAAACAAACAAAAACAATAACATGAGTGAAAAGTGGTCTCTGGCCTATGGATAGATTTGAAATAGGTTTGGAATCTGTGATGTTCTTCTCCCCTGGAGCTGGAAGGTGGGGGTGGCTGGATTTTCAGGGGGCTTCTGGGGCCCCCTGTTGTGCATGACTCCTGTGTTCTGGGGTCAGGGCCCATGCTGGCCTGAGGAAGCAGATCTGAATTACTCCAGTCATGTTCCTGCTCTCAGGGACTTCCCAGGCTGGCAGAGACAGTGCCAGGGACACACGAGTTACACTCCCGCTGTTAAGACTGAATCTCGGTCTGCCTGAAGGAATCCAGGCAGGCTTCGTGGAGGAGGTCGCATTATTGATGCAACTTTCTTTTCTCTCGTCTCTCCATTCATCTGCGGGAGGGTACGGACCACACACATGTGTAGCGACCGTGGGCAGAGACCCCAGGGCCGGCCTGCTGGGCTGGACCCCCGTCCTCCCACAGCTCGCTGTCCTGGGCACGTACTTCACCTCTCAGGACACCTATTTCTTCCCCTGAAGACTGTGGGTAAAGGAGAGTCCACAGGTCACTGTGTGGGAGGACGACTGTGAAACACTTGAAACTGGACCGTGCATAGCGAGGGCTTCTCACGTGCTTTATGATTGTCCCGTGCCCTGTGCTGGGCCCGGCCGGCCCTCCCGGAGGTCGTGTTGGGTGGCAGACACGGACGCAGCGCCTGCCCCACCCCCCAGGCTGGCCCTTGGCCTTGGCCTGGCCCTGGCCCCGCCCACCCCCTGCTGTCCCCACAGGTGGGCAACCTGGGCCTCCTCTTCATGCTGCTCTTCTTCATCTACGCCGCCCTGGGCGTGGAGCTCTTCGGGAAGCTGGGTGAGTGACGCCCAGCCAGCCGGGGGGCTGGGGTGGCGCCCGGGTCCGGTGGCTGGAGGCCAAGCTAAGCCCAGTAGGCACAACTAATGAAGCTCATGAGCCCTATGCGCTGCAACAAGAGAAGCCACTGCGATGAGAAGCCTGCTCGCTGAAACTAGAGAAAAGCCCTTGTGCAGCAACAAAGACCAGAACAGCCAAAAATAAATAAATTTTTAAAATTACTAAAAAAATGAAAACAAAACAAACAAAAACAATAACATGAGTGAAAAGTGGTCTCTGGCCTATGGATAGATTTGAAATAGGTTTGGAATCTGTGATGTTCTTCTCCCCTGGAGCTGGAAGGTGGGGGTGGCTGGATTTTCAGGGGGCTTCTGGGGCCCCCTGTTGTGCATGACTCCTGTGTTCTGGGGTCAGGGCCCATGCTGGCCTGAGGAAGCAGATCTGAATTACTCCAGTCATGTTCCTGCTCTCAGGGACTTCCCAGGCTGGCAGAGACAGTGCCAGGGACACACGAGTTACACTCCCGCTGTTAAGACTGAATCTCGGTCTGCCTGAAGGAATCCAGGCAGGCTTCGTGGAGGAGGTCGCATTATTGATGCAACTTTCTTTTCTCTCGTCTCTCCATTCATCTGCGGGAGGGTACGGACCACACACATGTGTAGCGACCGTGGGCAGAGACCCCAGGGCCGGCCTGCTGGGCTGGACCCCCGTCCTCCCACAGCTCGCTGTCCTGGGCACGTACTTCACCTCTCAGGACACCTATTTCTTCCCCTGAAGACTGTGGGTAAAGGAGAGTCCACAGGTCACTGTGTGGGAGGACGACTGTGAAACACTTGAAACTGGACCGTGCATAGCGAGGGCTTCTCACGTGCTTTATGATTGTCCCGTGCCCTGTGCTGGGCCCGGCCGGCCCTCCCGGAGGTCGTGTTGGGTGGCAGACACGGACGCAGCGCCTGCCCCACCCCCCAGGCTGGCCCTTGGCCTTGGCCTGGCCCTGGCCCCGCCCACCCCCTGCTGTCCCCACAGGTGGGCAACCTGGGCCTCCTCTTCATGCTGCTCTTCTTCATCTACGCCGCCCTGGGCGTGGAGCTCTTCGGGAAGCTGGGTGAGTGACGCCCAGCCAGCCGGGGGGCTGGGGTGGCGCCCGGGTCGGGTCTTGGCGGGTCTCGGCAGGATGGGGAGGCCCCAGACACCCTCCCCCGACCAGACTGTGACATCAAGGTCTCTGTGTTGGGGAGATGCCCCCCAGTGAGCCTGGGGGGCCGGACGGGCCCTCAGCCATCCACACGCCTCCCAGCTTTGGAGAGACGCTCACCTGGGTGAGTGGGCTCTCAGCTGTCTGACCTCCAGGGTCGCCCTCTCTGGTTCCACTTGCCGGTGCCTGTCCCCAGTCGTGCCGCTCCAGCAGGCAGCATGGCCAGGGCTGGCTCCAGAAAGCAGGGCTCCCTTGGACACGAGCCCTTACCCACGCCAGCCCAGCCTCCCTCTCAGAAATTGACCCCTGGGCAGAGGGAGGAGCCAGGCTCAGCTGAGTGTGAGTCCCCGCTTGCGTGCCAGCTCCCTGAGCCTCAGTTTCTCCATCTGTGGGCTGGGCACAGTCCACAGGCACCTCTGAGGTTGTCGTAGGGAGTCTAAGATGAGGCTGAGAGGCAGCAGCAAAGGGTGGGCCGCGCAGGGGGCTCTGCAGCGGGCCGGGCTGACTCCACTCTCCTTCCAGTCTGCAACGATGAGAACCCGTGTGAGGGCATGAGTCGGCACGCCACCTTCGAGAACTTTGGCATGGCCTTCCTCACGCTGTTCCAGGTCTCCACCGGCGACAACTGGAACGGGATCATGAAGGTACGCAGGCATGGGCTGGGGAGGGAGAGTCAGGCTGGGGAGGGAGAGTCAGGCTGAGGAGGGAGAGCCAGGCTGGGGAGGGAGGGTCAGGCTGGGGAGGGAGGGTCAGGCTGGGGAGGGAGGGTCAGGCTGGGGAGGGAGGGTCAGGCTGGGGAGGGAGAGCCAGGCTGGGGAGGGGGGGTCAGGCTGAGGAGGGAGGGCCAGGCTGGGGAGGGAGGGTCAGGCTGGGGAGGGAGGGTCAGGCTGGGGAGGGAGGGCCAGGCTGGGGAGGGAGGGCCAGGCTGGGGAGGGAGGGTCAGGCTGGGGGGGGAGGGCCAGGCTGGGGAGGGAGGGTCAGGCTGGGGAGGGAGGGCCAGGCTGGGGGAGGGAGGGCCAGGCTGGGGAGGGAGGGCCAGGCTGGGGAGGGAGGGCCAGGCTGGGGAGGGAGGGCCAGGCTGGGGAGGGAGGGCCAGGCTGGGGAGGGAGGGTCAGGCTGGCTTCTGTCTGCCCAGCATCCTGCCGCACACAAGAGGGTCTGCAGGGCACAGAGAGGCAGAGGGACCTGCCGTTGGCCTTGGAACGCAGTGAGGTGGACATGAGGCTGGATCAGGTTCTCTGTCCGCCCCTGAATGCTGCTCCGGGATCAGTGCTCAGACTCTAGGGGACAGGACTCCGCCCAAGGCCAGAGCAGGCTGGGGAAGCGCAGCCAGGGCTGGGGGCTCTGGGGGCCGCTCCTCCGGGTGCCAGGCCCTCGGCTTCGGCTGCACTGCCCCTCATCCAGCATAGGTTCCCCGGCTCCGGCCTGCAGTTCAGCCTGGGCTGGGCGGGGAGGAGCCGTGTCCCCGATCCTGGGCCTCACTGCTGCCCTCCCCCCGACCCCGGGCGCAGGACACGCTCCGGGACTGCACCCACGACGAGCGCAGCTGCCTGAGTAGCCTGCAGTTCGTGTCGCCGCTGTACTTCGTCAGCTTCGTGCTCACGGCCCAGTTCGTGCTCATCAACGTGGTGGTGGCCGTGCTCATGAAGCACCTGGACGACAGCAACAAGGAGGCCCAGGAGGACGCCGAGATGGACGCCGAGCTCGAGCTGGAGATGGCCCACGGCCTGGGCCCCAGCCCGCGGCCACTGGCTGGCTCCCCGGGGCCGCCTGTGCCCAGCCGCGGGTCGGGAGGGGCCGGCGGCGGGGGTGACCCCGAGGGCCGCCTGCGCCGAAGCTGCTACTCGCCCGCCCAGGTGGGCGGGGCCGGGGGCGGGCAGCGGGGTCGCCAGGGGCCGGGAGGGCAGCGGGTCTGTGGGCTCGGGCAAAGAGCTCTGTTGTTTCGGGGCCCACGCGTTCAGCTCCGTTTCAGGGGTGACCCTGTGATGAGGGGTCGGGCCCAAGCCACGGGCAGAGAACCTGGAGGGCAGCCCGTGCCCACCCACCCGGCCATCCCGAGCTGGCCGATAATCCCGCCTGTCCCCACCCCGTCCCCGTCCGCCTAGGAGAACCTGTGGCTGGACAGCGTCTCTTTAATCATCAAGGACTCCTTGGACGGGGAGCTGACCATCATTGATAACCTGTCCGGCTCCATCTTCCACCACTACTCCTCGCCGGCCGGCTGCGAGAAGCGTCACCACGACCAGCAGGAGGCAAGGGCAGCCTGGGAGGGAGCCGGGGCCTCGGGGTAGGGGTGGCATGAGGCCTGGTGGGGGGCAGCCTGAGGAGAGAGGCGCTCTAGGGGGGAGGCCTGGCAGGGCCAGCTGATCAACGCGGGGCTGGGGCGCGGAGGCGGACAGCCTGCCTGAGCTCAGGCTGGCTTGTAGCATGGCCCCGGGAGCCTCGAGGGCCCCCTCAGTGCCTGTACACAGCGGGTGCTCAGAAAGGGCGGCTGCCCGCCACGGTGGGGAGCTGCTGGTGCCAGCAAGAAGCCCAGGCGTCACCTCTGGGGCAGTGTCCCTTTTCTGGGACATGATGGGGTCATCCAGGGCCATTGTCCCGGCACTCAAGGCCTAAGCACCCCACAGCCTCTTCTGGAGCCCCTGCCCTGGCCTCCAGCGCAGGGCTCGATCCCCTGTCCCCGGGTGGAGTTTCCCAGAGGCACCCTGCAGCATCTGTGGCCTTGGGCTTGTCTTGTGAAGGCTCAGGCGGGCCCTGTCCCCTCTCCCCAGAAAAGTGGGGCTCTGAGCTCCTCCCCAGGGTGTCCAGCTCCCGGGGTCCCCTTCCACCTGAGATGACTTCAGACCCCCTACAGTCAATGGGTCCTCAAGCACCCTCGCCCCTGTGGGTAGCCTCGCAGGGGAGGCAGACCCAGCAGCCTGGAAGGGCACTTGGCCTGGGGGCAAATGGCCCGACTTGGGTTCTCAGCCCCGGGCGGTTCACCGGCCCGCCGGTCCAGCCCAGACCTGGCACGCTGCCAGCTGGGACGTCCACGTGCCATCTCCTGCCCCCGTCAGGCTGGGTCCCCGCGCGGGATGGACACCCGATCTGTGCGCAGATCTCTGCCCTCTCTGATCACTGCCCTGTGTCCTTCTGGAGGACCAGCCCGCTCTGACCCCATCCCGGGGTGACCCAAGGCTGCCCCTCTTCGTGCAGGTGCAGCTGGCTGAGACGGAGGCCTTCTCGCTGAACTCAGACCCGAGCTGGCCGATAATCCCGCCTGTCCCCACCCGTCCCGTCCGCCTAGGAGAACCTGTGGCTGGACAGCGTCTCTTTAATCATCAAGGACTCCTTGGACGGGGAGCTGACCATCATTGATAACCTGTCCGGCTCCATCTTCCACCACTACTCCTCGCCGGCCGGCTGCGAGAAGCGTCACCACGACCAGCAGGAGGCAAGGGCAGCCTGGGCGGGAGCCGGGGCCTCGGGGTAGGGGTGGCATGAGGCCTGGTGGGGGGCAGCCTGAGGAGAGAGGCGCTCTAGGGGGGAGGCCTGGCAGGGCCAGCTGATCAACGCGGGGCTGGGGCGCGGAGGCGGACAGCCTGCCTGAGCTCAGGCTGGCTTGTAGCATGGCCCCGGGAGCCTCGAGGGCCCCCTCAGTGCCTGTACACAGCGGGTGCTCAGAAAGGGCGGCTGCCCGCCACGGTGGGGAGCTGCTGGTGCCAGCAAGAAGCCCAGGCGTCACCTCTGGGGCAGTGTCCCTTTTCTGGGACATGATGGGGTCATCCAGGGCCATTGTCCCGGCACTCAAGGCCTAAGCACCCCACAGCCTCTTCTGGAGCCCCTGCCCTGGCCTCCAGCGCAGGGCTCGATCCCCTGTCCCCGGGTGGAGTTTCCCAGAGGCACCCTGCAGCATCTGTGGCCTTGGGCTTGTCTTGTGAAGGCTCAGGCGGGCCCTGTCCCCTCTCCCCAGAAAAGTGGGGCTCTGAGCTCCTCCCCAGGGTGTCCAGCTCCCGGGGTCCCCTTCCACCTGAGATGACTTCAGACCCCCTACAGTCAATGGGTCCTCAAGCACCCTCGCCCCTGTGGGTAGCCTCGCAGGGGAGGCAGACCCAGCAGCCTGGAAGGGCACTTGGCCTGGGGGCAAATGGCCCGACTTGGGTTCTCAGCCCCGGGCGGTTCACCGGCCCGCCGGTCCAGCCCAGACCTGGCACGCTGCCAGCTGGGACGTCCACGTGCCATCTCCTGCCCCCGTCAGGCTGGGTCCCCGCGCGGGATGGACACCCGATCTGTGCGCAGATCTCTGCCCTCTCTGATCACTGCCCTGTGTCCTTCTGGAGGACCAGCCCGCTCTGACCCCATCCCGGGGTGACCCAAGGCTGCCCCTCTTCGTGCAGGTGCAGCTGGCTGAGACGGAGGCCTTCTCGCTGAACTCAGACAGGTCCTCGTCCATCCTGCTTGGCGATGACCTGAGCCTGGAGGACCCTGCAGCCTGTCCCGTTGGTCCCAGGGACAGCAAGGTGAGCACCCGGTGGGCTCCCGGATCTGTCCTTGCAGCCTGGCCTCTGCCTGCCATGCTGGAAACTGCCCCTTCCTGGTGCACCATTTAAATGGCACCTGCTGGTCAGATGCGGCCTGAGGACAGAGAGGTGGAACGATTTACCTAAAGTCACACAGCAGCAAGCCCACCTAGGGCTCCAGTCATAGCATCCAAGTGGCCTTTGGATGTTTTTGATCCATTTCACGGGAGTTGTCTCTGGTGAGCAAGCCTTATGGGGATGCCGTGAGGCTGAAGAAACAGGTGCCGGCACCTGCTGTGTGCCAGACCCTACCTGCACTCACCGTGTCTGTCCTCCAGCTCTGTGCCTTATGGGTGATTTGGTTGCACTCCACAGGCGAGGGCATGAGAGCTCGGAGAGGTGAGGTGGCTTGCCCTCTCACACAGCCAGGCATGGTCCCCAACTTCTGCCCTCGAGGCAGTCAGTCTGAGGAGGCCAGGAGGACTGGAAGACCATCAAGGATCTCAGGGTCATGAGAGGAGGGAGTAGGGAAAATGCTACCTGCCTGGGACATCAGAGAGGGCTTCCTGGAGGTGGGGGCCTTTCACTTCCAGGAAGTTCTGGAAGATGAAGATTGCTGGCCAGATGGAGGAGGCAAGGAGAAGGCCGCCCCAGCCGGCGAGAGCAACCAAGGAAAGGGCTGCAGAGCAGGAGGATGAAGGCAGTGGTGGCAGGCTGTCCTCCCTCCACCATCCTGCCCCTCCCACCTCCGTTCTCCTGTAGGGTGAGCCCGACCCGCCTGAGCCCGTGCGGGTAGGGGACCTGGGGGAGTGCTTCTTCCCCTTGTCCAGCACGGCCGCCTCGTCGGGTTCGGAGAACTTCCTGTGCGAGATGGAGGCCATCCCGTTCAACCCCGTCCGGTCCTGGCTGAAACACGAGAGCAGCCAAGGTGAGGATGGGAGCTCCGCCAGCCCCCCAGGGCCCTGCGCTCGGGTGCTGGCTTCAGAGAGAGCTGGCTGCGTTTTGTTCCCTTCATAGTTTTGCCTAGATTATTGTATCGAGTCCAGAAAGAACCAGATGGTTAATTGACAATAAAAGATAGGAATCTCGGGTCTGATAGAACAATGACAAAAGACCAGGAGCCAAATAATACAGAGAGATGAGATCATAATTATCCCCGAAATCTAGGCTAATGAAAGAGTCATGCTGAGTGTCCTAGGAGCTGTGGTGAAAAAGGAAGCGAGCTGGTGCACACGGCTCTCGTCAGGCAGAAGGCACACTGCCCGGTTATAGGAGGATTTTTCCAGAGCTGAATCTGAGAGGTGTTTATCCCACAAGACTGTCACACAAAGTGATGCTGAACAACAGAAAGCCCGTGGTCCTCCGCTGCCCTTTTGTACGAAGTCCCACCCTCAGAGTGTTCTGTGTGCCCTTGGACTTGGGGCTCTGGGCACGAGGACAGAGGACTCAGTTGACTGGTCCATCGCGGGCTCACCATCCCCTCCAGTCCTTCTGGAAGGTGATGGGATCTGGCTGTATAGCACTGGCTGGGGAAGAGGGCAGAAAGGTGAACGCAGGTGGAGGGGGGCCCCGAGACCCTGAGCCCACCCCAGGCACTCTTCTGGGAGGCCTGGCCTTGAGTGCCTTCCAGGAGCTGAAGGTGGCGTGGGTCTCCTGAGGTCCTTCTCTGAAGCTCACGGACTGGACGGGGTGGCTGAGGTGCCAGGGGTCCAGACCTGAGCCGAGAGTCAGGGCACGGGACCCAACAGCCATTCTGATCAAAGGAAATCCTGTCTTTTTTTACTTAACCGTTAGTTAGCATTTTCCTTAAATAATAAGATGACATAGACGAGGAATCCTCCTACCTGGGGACCTCCAAGCTTCCATCCTGGTCCTGCAAGGCCCCAGGACTGGGGAGCTCCCCCCCCACCTGGGGCTCCTGCTCTGCTGTCCAGCACGGCCGCCTCGTCGGGTTCGGAGAACTTCCTGTGCGAGATGGAGGCCATCCCGTTCAACCCCGTCCGGTCCTGGCTGAAACACGAGAGCAGCCAAGGTGAGGATGGGAGCTCCGCCAGCCCCCCAGGGCCCTGCGCTCGGGTGCTGGCTTCAGAGAGAGCTGGCTGCGTTTTGTTCCCTTCATAGTTTTGCCTAGATTATTGTATCGAGTCCAGAAAGAACCAGATGGTTAATTGACAATAAAAGATAGGAATCTCGGGTCTGATAGAACAATGACAAAAGACCAGGAGCCAAATAATACAGAGAGATGAGATCATAATTATCCCCGAAATCTAGGCTAATGAAAGAGTCATGCTGAGTGTCCTAGGAGCTGTGGTGAAAAAGGAAGCGAGCTGGTGCACACGGCTCTCGTCAGGCAGAAGGCACACTGCCCCGTTATAGGAGGATTTTTCCAGAGCTGAATCTGAGAGGTGTTTATCCCACAAGACTGTCACACAAAGTGATGCTGAACAACAGAAAGCCCGTGGTCCTCCGCCGCCCTTTCGTACGAAGTCCCACCCTCAGCGTGTTCTGTGTGCCCTTGGACTTGGGGCTCTGGGCACGAGGACAGAGGACTCAGTTGACTGGTCCATCGCGGGCTCACCGTCCCCTCCAGTCCTTCTGGAAGGTGATGGGATCTGGCTGTATAGCACTGGCTGGGGAAGAGGGCAGAAAGGTGAACGCAGGTGGAGGGGGGCCCCGAGACCCTGAGCCCACCCCAGGCACTCTTCTGGGAGGCCTGGCCTTGAGTGCCTTCCAGGAGCTGAAGGTGGCGTGGGTCTCCTGAGGTCCTTCTCTGAAGCTGACGGCCTCCGGACTGGACGGGGTGGCTGAGGTGCCAGGGGTCCAGACCTGAGCCGAGAGTCAGGGCACGGGACCCAACAGCCATTCTGATCAAAGGAAATCCTGTCTTTTTTACTTAACCGTTAGTTAGCATTTTCCTTAAATAATAAGATGACATAGACGAGGAATCCTCCTACCTGGGGACCTCCAAGCTTCCATCCTGGTCCTGCAAGGCCCCAGGGGACTGCGAGCAGAGGCTGCCCCCTACCCCGCCCCGGACCTGCCCCGCTCTCATTTCTCTCCATCCCCAGCGCTCTGTCTGCTCTGCTGTCCAGCGTGGTGCCCCCCGGCCTGCCGTCCTGGGGGTGCCCCCAGGCCTGGCCAGGCCCCTGGGTGTCAGGACAGGGCAGTGAGTGGTCCCTGCTGTGCACGGGGCTCGGGCTCCACAACTCCCTCTTGCTCCTACAGCCTTGTCTCCACTCCTCAAGGTGGGGAGCTGGTCCCCAGTTAGAGAGGAAGAAGCCTACGGGGCCTTGAGCCCAGGTCTGCTTGGCTCCAAAACCCACCACTGCCCAGTGCCTGTCCTCCCGGACACACAAGGCAGGCTCGGCGTTCCTCTCTTGCTCTCATGACAGACACACGAGGCTCAGAGCGGGAGGCTTGCCCAGGGGGTCGCAGCCAGTCCGTTGGGGGGCCTTCCTGCCAGCTTCCCTTAGGGCCCACCTGAGCCTGCTCCCCTGCCCTTCTCTTCCCTTCCCAGCCGCACCCCCAAGCCCCTTCTCGCCGGATGCCTCCAGCCCACTGCTTCCCATGCCGGCCGAGTTCTTCCACCCTGCTGTGGCCAGCCAGAAAGGGCAGGAGAAGGGCGCTGGTGCCGGAACGCTCCCCAAGATCGCCCTGCAGGGCTCCTGGGCCTCCCTGCGGTCGCCGAGCGTCAACTGCACCCTCCTTCGGCAGGTACGGCCCCTCCGGGCTCTGAGAGCTCTCCTGTCAGGGGACATCCCAGAGGGGTCTTGAAGTCCAAGGTGAGGGAGGAGGGGGCTGGCCCCACCAAAGGCACGGGACAGGGTGGTGGCCGGGGCGGGGGGCACTTGAGAAGGTGGGGGATAGTGCTGAGACTTGAGGAGGAGGTGGTACCGGAGGCTGAGAAAGTGGGCAGGCGGGGTCCTAGGGCATCAGGGCACAGGAGAGTGTGGGGGGGGCCAGAGAGGGCCCTGAAGGAGAGCACGGGCTCTTGCTGGAGGGGAGGGGGGAGGGGCTGCAGGGGCTGGGAAGGACTGGAGGTCAGGGGCAGGTCTGGGGGCCACCTGTATTGGATTGCGCTTCTGCTCGCTTCCAGCGGGGACTGCGAGCAGAGGCTGCCCCTACCCGCCCGGACCTGCCCGCTCTCATTTCTCTCCATCCCCAGGCTCTGTCTGCTCTGCTGTCCAGCGTGGTGCCCCGGCCTGCCGTCCTGGGGTGCCCCAGGCCTGGCCAGGCCCCTGGGTGTCAGGACAGGGCAGTGAGTGGTCCCTGCTGTGCACGGGCTCGGCTCCACAGCTCCCTCTTGCTCCTACAGCCTTGTCTCCACTCCTCAAGGTGGGGAGCTGGTCCCCAGTTAGAGAGGAAGAAGCCTACGGGGCCTTGAGCCCAGGTCTGCTTGGCTCCAAAACCCACCACTGCCCAGTGCCTGTCCTCCCGGACACACAAGGCAGGCTCGGCGTTCCTCTCTTGCTCTCATGACAGACACACGAGGCTCAGAGCGGGAGGCTTGCCCAGGGGGTCGCAGCCAGTCCGTTGGGGGGCCTTCCTGCCAGCTTCCCTTAGGGCCCACCTGAGCCTGCTCCCCTGCCCTTCTCTTCCCTTCCCAGCCGCACCCCCAAGCCCCTTCTCGCCGGATGCCTCCAGCCCACTGCTTCCCATGCCGGCCGAGTTCTTCCACCCTGCCGTGGCCAGCCAGAAAGGGCAGGAGAAGGGCGCTGGTGCCGGAACGCTCCCCAAGATCGCCCTGCAGGGCTCCTGGGCCTCCCTGCGGTCGCCGAGCGTCAACTGCACCCTCCTTCAGCAGGTACGGCCCCTCCGGGCTCTGAGAGCTCTCCTGTCAGGGGACATCCCAGAGGGGTCTTGAAGTCCAAGGTGAGGGAGGAGGGGGCTGGCCCCACCAAAGGCACGGGACAGGGTGGTGGCCGGGGCGGGGGGCACTTGAGAAGGTGGGGGATAGTGCTGAGACTTGAGGAGGAGGTGGTACCGGAGGCTGAGAAAGTGGGCAGGCGGGGTCCTAGGGCATCAGGGCACAGGAGAGTGTGGGGGGGGCCAGAGAGGGCCCTGAAGGAGAGCACGGGCTCTTGCTGGAGGGGAGGGAGGGGGCATCGTGAGGCTTTTGCAGGGTGGGGGAGCAGGGGGCTGCAGGGGCTGGGGTGATTACTAGGACTGGAGGTCAGGGGGCAGGTCTGGGGGGCCACCTGTATTGGATTGGCCAAGGCCACCACCTGGGCACCCCCAGGGCCCAGAGCACAGAGCCTACGCCTTCACAGAGCTGACATCCTTGTCCTGTGGGTGGTTGGGTGGGTTGGGGAGGGGTAGAGGCGTAGCGGGGGAGGCAGGGTCGGGCCCAGGGGTCCGGCAACGACTTGTCCGTTCACTGACTGTTGACCCCAGCTGCCCGCCGGGCTTCGGCTGCAGCACCGGGACAAAATCCCTGCCCCTGGGGGTTTACCCGTTTTGTGCTTAGGGCGCTGCAGGGATGTGTGAGGAGAGGTGATAAACCAGAATAAATGCATGGAAAATATAGTCCAGTTGGCAGTGATGCGGGCCAGGGAGAACGCTGCTGGGGGCAGGGTGGAGCTGAGGGGGAGCCTTGAGGAGAGGGGCTGGGAGGCCAGTGAGGGGTGAGGGGGTGCGTCTCAGGGAGGAGCGTTTCTGGCAGCAGCTGGAGCAGAGGTGGGGGGCGTGCGCAGCCAGGTGAGTAAGGGGAGCGAAGTGCCAGGGGTGGGGTGGGGCCCAAGGGCTTTCGCTCCCAGGAGCCGGGATCCCCTGCGGCTGGGGGCCAGGGTCTGCCGGGCTCTGAGTAGGAGGACCTTGAGGATCAGGCAGTGGGCGGGGCGGGCCCAGTCGGCGGTCTCTGCGGGGGCCGCCGGCAGGGCCACCCAGAGGCTCGCTCGGGGGCTGGGGCGGCGGGGAGGGAAGGAAAGCCCCGCGGGCCAGATGCGCGCCTGAGCGGTCGGAGGGGCCGCGGCGCCCACCGTTTGCCCTCCCCGCAGGCCACCGGGAGCGACACGTCGCTGGAGGCCAGCCGCAGCAGCTCCGCGGGCAGCCTGCAGACCACGCTGGAGGACAGCCTGACCCTGAGCGACAGCCCGCGGCGGGCGCGGGGGCTGCCCGCGCCGGCCTCGGGGCCCCGCGCCGGCCCGTCGCCCGCCGCCCGCCGCCGCCCCAGCGCGCGGGGCCGCGGCGCGTTCCGCCTGCGCGGGCTGCGGGCGCACCAGCGCAGCCACAGCAGCGGCGGCTCCACCAGCCCGGGCTGCACCCAGCACGACTCCATGGACCCCTCGGACGAGGAGGGCGCGGGCGGCCGGGCCGGCGCGGGCGGCGGGGGCGGCGGGGGCGCGGGCGGCGAGCCGTCGGAGACGCTCAGCAGCCTCTCGCTCACCTCGCTCTTCGCGCCGCCGCCGCCGCCGCCCGGCCTCCCGCCCGCGCGCAGGTTCAGCAGCACCAGCAGCCTGGCCGCCGCCGCCCGGCCCCGCGGCCCGGCCCGCAGCCCCTCGTGGGCCGCCGATCGCCGCAAGGGCCCGCCGCGCCCGGCCGCGCCGCCGGGCGGGGACGCCGCGAGCCGGGGCCGGAGATGAGGGCCGCCGCGCGCCCGCCCCGTCTCACCTTCTTTACCTCAGGAGCCAGGGGCAGACAGCAATACGGGGTCCACGACCCGGGCGCCGCGCCGGGCCGCCGTCGGGGCGGGAGGAGCGGGGTCGGGGGGCCCCGCGGGGTCCTGCCCGTGCGTCGACGTGTACACATATGCATATACATAGAGACAGACATATATATTTATTTATTTTTTCTACCGAGAGCTTATGACTTCCAGAAAGTGCTAAAGTTGAGCATCGCGGGTCGGGGGCCCCCTCCAGGGCAGAAGGCCCCGCCGGGGGCCTTGGCAGCTGGAATTTCTGGCGTCTCCCTCCCGACCCCCTTGAGAGCAGGCTAGACGGGGCTGTGGGCCTCCAGAGGCTCCGTGGCTGGGGAGACAAGCCTAGAAGAAGAGGTGGAATTCAGGGTGCATTTTTTTGTGCTTTAAAGAAGAAACGCTGCTAAGATCCCGCCCCGCCCCGCCCCGTGTTGGGGTGTCTGTCTTGTTCCTTACCGTCTAGCTGTCCTCGAGTCCTCTGTAGACGCCCCAGAGCACACGCACTCTCTTAGTCAACGAGTTAGATGTCTTTCTTTAGAAAAACCAGGGGTGAGTAGGGATACGTTTTTAGGACAGGGGTGGGGCTGGAGGGCCGCTCCACAGCGCGGGAGGATGGGGGGGCGCTGCTTTAGCTGAGGTTTGGGGAGCTTTTAACCCAGGGAGCTGAGAGTAGCAGGGCTGCAGGAGGGAGAAGAAAGGGAGGGGCATTAAGCTGGTGGGACATTTGGAGGTCAAGGTGACCCTCCTGGTCTGGGCTGGTCCGGCCAGGCTCGGACAATCAGGCTGGTTATTGATTGCCTTTTACCCCCCAGGTGGACCCTGAGCCACGGGCATTCCTAGAGGTTGTGCACCCCCTCCCACCCTGGCTCCGCCCGGCCACTCCCTGTCCCTGGGTCCACTCTGCGCCCCACCCCCCATCCTCCATGGTGTTCAGGGTAAAGCAGATCTGACAGGACCCTAAGCAGGGGTGGGGGTGCCTGCCCGAGCCTTGGAATCCCCCCTCGCCCCAGCGCCTTTCCACTCTGGCCTGGCAGCTGGAGATCTGCATCCTCCCTCTTCCTCCCTGCTGCCTGTCTCTGGGCCTTGTTTCCTCTCCAGACCGCCGCCCTCCCCCTCACCTTCCCAAAATTGCAATACTTCCCAGATGGATTCACAGACGAGTATTTTTTAAAAAATAGTAATGCATTTATTTCAGTATTTATTAGAAGAAAATCCAGTACATTGGACCCATGATTTCACAGACATATTGCTTAGATCAAGACTTGAAGTCCGTTTGAGGAAGAAAGTTGGGACGCGGTGGTGCCGTCATCCGCAGACACGAGGAGGTTGTGGGATGGGAAAAGCCGCAAGCTGGGAACCCACTGAGCTTCAGCAATAACCAGACTCGCTGCGGCCCCGCCGGGGGCCCCGGACCTTGTTCCTAAACCCTGACTTTAAAGAGCTTGGCTGTGGGCTGGGCTGGCGAGTCGTGGGGACAGGTTTTCTTGGTGGGCTCTGGCTCTTGGGGCAGCATAGGGGCCCCTGGGGTCAGGGCATCATGCAAAGGGAGGAGGTCAAGTGGCCCGCAAAGCCTTTCCCCAAGAGTTGGTGGGGGGAAGGGTTATCAGGCCCACCTCACACCTGAGGAAGCCACCCCAGGGGGTGAAGGGCCTCAGGACCCCAGGGCCCAGGCAGCAAGGAGGCTGGGGCACGGTGAGGGGCCAGCACCGGGTACCTGAAATGTCAGCAAGGAGGCTGGGCACGGGGAGGAACTGGGCTTTCGCTGCTTTAGCTGAGGTTTGGGAGCTTTTAACCCAGGGAGCTGAGAGTAGCAGGCTGGGGGAAGAAAGGGAGGGCATTAAGCTGGTGGGACATTTGGAGGTCAAGGTGACCCTCCTGGTCTGGGCTGGTCCGGCCGGGCTCGGACAATCAGGCTGGTTATTGATTACCTTTTACCCCCCAGGTGGACCCTGAGCCACGGGCATTCCTAGAGGTTGTGCACCCCCTCCCACCCTGGCTCCGCCCGGCCACTCCCTGTCCCTGGGTCCACTCTGCGCCCCACCCCCCATCCTCCATGGTGTTCAGGGTAAAGCAGATCTGACAGGACCCTAAGCAGGGGTGGGGGTGCCTGCCCGAGCCTTGGAATCCCCCCTCGCCCCAGCGCCTTTCCACTCTGGCCTGGCACCTGGAGATCTGCATCCTCCCTCTTCCTCCCTGCTGCCTGTCTCTGGGCCTTGTTTCCTCTCCAGACCGCCCCCCTCCCCCTCACCTTCCCAAAATTGCAATACTTCCCAGATGGATTCACGGACGAGTATTTTTTAAAAAATAGTAATGCATTTATTTCAGTATTTATTAGAAGAAAATCCAGTACATTGGACCCATGATTTCACAGACATATTGCTTAGATCAAGACTTGAAGTCCGTTTGAGGAAGAAGGTTGGGACGCGGTGGTGCCGTCATCCGCAGACACGAGGAGGTTGTGGGATGGGAAAAGCCGCAAGCTGGGAACCCACTGAGCTTCAGCAATAACCAGACTCGCTGCAGCCCCGCCGGGGGCCCCGGACCTTGTTCCTAAACCCTGACTTTAAAGAGCTTGGCTGTGGGCTGGGCTGGCGAGTCGTGGGGACAGGTTTTCTTGGTGGGCTCTGGCTCTTGGGGCAGCATAGGGGCCCCTGGGGTCAGGGCATCATGCAAAGGGAGGAGGTCAAGTGGCCCGCAAAGCCTTTCCCCAAGAGTTGGTGGGGGGAAGGGTTATCAGGCCCACCTCACACCTGAGGAAGCCACCCCAGGGGGTGAAGGGGCCTCTCCAGGACCCCCAGGGCCCAGGCAGCAAGGAGGCTGGGGCACGGTGAGGGGCCAGCACCGGGGTACCTGAAATGTAAAACAGTGACCCTGTGTTTCAAAGTGGGTAGACAGAAGACACAGCCTGGCCGTGGGCCTCTACTGGCAGGGAGGGAACTGGGCTTTCTTGGCGGTCAGTCCTGGACTTGCCCTGGAGCCTCTGCAACCTCCCTCTCCCCTCCCAGAAGCGCGAGGGTGGGCCACCTCTTTGAGGGGTCGCTGTGAGGACACGCTAGGGGATGCCCAGCGCTCTACTCTCCCGGGGCGGCAGCCTCCAGGGGAGCGGTCGGCTGGTCCTGGGGTCACGTCCCCTCCTGCCCACAGTGGTCTGTTGGCCGAGGGGCAGGCTGGGCCCTTGTCCCAAGCTGCTTGCTCCAGAGAGCCTTGCCGAGCTGACGGTTTCTTCACGGGAGTACTTGCTTGTCTGGGGAAGAAGAGGGCCCGGGGCGCCTGCTGGGCTGTGCCCCGCACTGGCCCCAGCCATCGAGGTGAGCGGGAGGCCACACACAGCAGCGTGTCCTGGAGGGACGCGTGTGCCCGGGGCTGGAAGATGGCCAGCGGGACCTGGGAGGACTGAGTGGAGTGTGGCTCGCGGTTCAAAGGGAGGCGTCTGACACCGGTCCGCAGCTTCCGCTTTCTGGGCTCAGGTGTCACCCAGCTCACTCCTCGAGGCCACCCTGAGCCGGGTGGCCGCTGCTCCGCGCTCAGGCCAGGCAGGTGGCTTTCCTGGTGGCACCACGTGGTGGTGGCTGGGCAGAGAGCCCATCCTGGGTGGGTCTGACACAAAGCCATCCTTCTGCCCGATCTGTGTGCCCTCAGAGCACACAGGCCCGTGGGAAGAGCGACCCACTGTCATCCGAGCGATGTCGCGAGGTGGCCAGAGCAGGGTGTGTCAGGAGGTGGGAACAGCTGAACATGGACGATGGAAACTTTGCCTGAAGGAGTCGTGAGAGACGGGGCTGGTTCCTGGGGTCCCCGAAGGCCGACCCCAGGCACTTCGCCTGCTCCTGGGAGTTCCAAATGATGGGGGACCAGGGGAGCTTTGGCTGGCTGGCCAGGACAAGCCAAAATGGCTAAGGGTTGGGGCACGGTGAGGGGCCAGCACCGGGGTACCTGAAATGTAAAACAGTGACCCTGTGTTTCAAAGTGGGTAGACAGAAGACACAGCCTGGCCGTGGGCCTCTACTGGCAGGGAGGGAACTGGGCTTTCTTGGCGGTCAGTCCTGGACTTGCCCTGGAGCCTCTGCAACCTCCCTCTCCCCTCCCAGAAGCGCGAGGGTGGGCCACCTCTTTGAGGGGTCGCTGTGAGGACACGCTAGGGGATGCCCAGCGCTCTACTCTCCCGGGGCGGCAGCCTCCAGGGGAGCGGTCGGCTGGTCCTGGGGTCACGTCCCCTCCTGCCCACAGTGGTCTGTTGGCCGAGGGGCAGGCTGGGCCCTTGTCCCAAGCTGCTTGCTCCAGAGAGCCTTGCCGAGCTGACGGTTTCTTCACGGGAGTACTTGCTTGTCTGGGGAAGAAGAGGGCCCGGGGCGCCTGCTGGGCTGTGCCCCGCACTGGCCCCAGCCATCGAGGTGAGCGGGAGGCCACACACAGCAGCGTGTCCTGGAGGGACGCGTGTGCCCGGGGCTGGAAGATGGCCAGCGGGACCTGGGAGGACTGAGTGGAGTGTGGCTCGCGGTTCAAAGGGAGGCGTCTGACACCGGTCCGCAGCTTCCGCTTTCTGGGCTCAGGTGTCACCCAGCTCACTCCTCGAGGCCACCCTGAGCCGGGTGGCCGCTGCTCCGCGCTCAGGCCAGGCAGGTGGCTTTCCTGGTGGCACCACGTGGTGGTGGCTGGGCAGAGAGCCCATCCTGGGTGGGTCTGACACAAAGCCATCCTTCTGCCCGATCTGTGTGCCCTCAGAGCACACAGGCCCGTGGGAAGAGCGACCCACTGTCATCCGAGCGATGTCGCGAGGTGGCCAGAGCAGGGTGTGTCAGGAGGTGGGAACAGCTGAACATGGACGATGGAAACTTTGCCTGAAGGAGTCGTGAGAGACGGGGCTGGTTCCTGGGGTCCCCGAAGGCCGACCCCAGGCACTTCGCCTGCTCCTGGGAGTTCCAAATGATGGGGGACCAGGGGAGCTTTGGCTGGCTGGCCAGGACAAGCCAAAATGGCTAAGGGTTGGGTGCCTAGCCCCTCTGCCCTCCCTGATCCTGCGGCCTGTCCATCACAAAAGCACAAACCTACCCTACCCCACGTGGCCTGGCCCTGCGGAGAGCGGGTACCCTGGTGCTGGACACCCCACATACTGTCTGTCTGTAGATCTCTGCAGGGTGGTGGTTGGCGGGCACCTCAACACCTGTACAAAGGGACCCTAGACCAGATGGGGCATGGCCTACCGTGGCCAACCCCTTTTCTATCTCCTGCCGGGCCTTCTCCTGCACCAGACAGCCCCCTAAAAGTGGACGAAGTGTGCACAGTATCCGCCTGTCTGCCTGTCTTCCCCCCAATCTTCCCACTGGAGCTTTCTGTTTCCAGGGCCATCTCTGGCCCCCTTTGCTGCGCTGTGTAAGGGCTTTGGGTCTTAGAAACCGCTGTGTAGCCCAGATACACATACTCTTTTTGTCTTTGTGCAATAATCCGTGTTCCTGGCAGAGCCTGGGTGAGCCAGGATTTGGGGAGGAGACAGAGGCTGCCTCCTCCTGGAAGCCCTCCCCACCCCCCGACCCTGCCGCTGTGACTCTCGCACTCCCAGTCGGTGTACAGTTTGTATGGTGTGAATACACTTCCCTCCTAGTTGTCGATGGCACTGGCACCTCCTGGCCCCGAGGGCCCGGGATCGAGAAACCAAGTGGCAGCCACCACCTGTGTTGTTTTGAATAAAACCCGAAGCCTATTTCAGAATCTCTCTGTGTGTCTTGCTCTTCTTTCCCCAGTGTGTGTGTGGGGGGTGTGGGATGGGGTTGGGGGTGGGGGGGTGTTTGAGCTGGAGGGTTTCTTGGGGCGCGGGCTGGTGATGTGCGCGTCTTGCTCTGGCTGTGGGGCCTGGGGTGTCTGGGACCTAGAGACGCCCGTGCCATGGTCCTCTCCTGGCTGGGGAGGAAGCAGAACCGGGCTCTGTATGGAAGAGGCTGGAGCTGGGTGAGAGGGTCCCAGAGGAGCACGCATCTGCTTTCCTGGCACTGGTCCCTGAGATTAGACAGTGAGTATTTTCAGGACTCCTGTGTTTGCAAAGGGCAAAAGCCCAACTCAAATGAGCTGAAGAGTAAAAGAGCTGGAAGAGAGGAAAGGCAGGGGGGAAGAAAGAGAGAAACGGCGTCCAGAGGAAGGTCGGTTTCAGACGCAGTTGGATCGAGGGCCCCACCTGTGCGGCCAGGATGACGTCTCTCTCCGCCTCTCGGCGGTGCTCCTCTGCGTTGGCTCCCTCCTCTCCCCGGGGCCGTGGGCGTGTCTGCCCAGCCCCAGACAAAGGAGGACTTCTCTCCCTGACAGTCTGGCACAGGTCACGGACTCGCACAGGTCGACGGGCACACGCCATGCTCTGAGTGGCCAGGTCTGAACTCTGAGATCCAGGGATGGAGGTGATCCCCCTGCATCATGCCGTGCGAGCAGGAAAGGGAGAAACTGCCAAGGAGAACCCCCGTGTGCTTGTCAGAAGGAGGGGCTGAAGACGGGGCTCGCAGAGAAATCTGGAGGGCCTCCCCTCTGGCGAAGCCCCGTTTGGCTCCACCCTGGGAAGGACGCTCTCATCACTGCCCTTCAGAGCAGGCCAGGCACCCAGAGAGGTCCGGAGGCGGGCCACCTGGACCTCAACGAGCTGTGGGAGTGGAATAGCCGAGCCGGTGACTAGAGGGCCCGCCCGATCCCTAGCAGCTTTATCCAGCCGCCCCCCGACCCATCCCGGTGTGTGCTGTCTGTCCTTGAGGGTCGACCAGGGCTTTGGCGTGGCTGGAGCAGGGACACGGGGACGACGTGGGCGACCTCCAGTGCCGCACCTCCGCCTCTGAGGCCCAGCCCACTCAGGAGAACAGGAAGAGCTGGGGCCGCCCCACAGACAGGCCTGTGGCCCTGGCCCCCTGGGACCCTGTCTGCTCAGCCCTGCTCCCCCATCTGCTCTGCGACCCCTTCTGGTGGCCCCTGCAGCTCTGGGCTGGCGGGAGGGGATGAGGGACAGAGACATCACCGCAGCCATTCTGGTCCCTCTGCATCGTGCCCACGTGAAGGCTTCTGGCTGCGGGCTTCGCTGCTCAGAGTACTAGGCTTTCCCTGCTGGCGGGTGGGGCGGTGCGGGGAGCCCAGGAGTCTGGCAGGCTGAATGAGTAATTTTCAGGACTCCTGTGTTTGCAAAGGGCAAAAGCCCAACTCAAATGAGCTGAAGAGTAAAAGAGCTGGAAGAGAGGAAAGGCAGGGGGGAAGAAAGAGAGAAACGGCGTCCAGAGGAAGGTCGGTTTCAGACGCAGTTGGATCGAGGGCCCCACCTGTGCGGCCAGGATGACGTCTCTCTCCGCCTCTCGGCGGTGCTCCTCTGCGTTGGCTCCCTCCTCTCCCCGGGGCCGTGGGCGTGTCTGCCCAGCCCCAGACAAAGGAGGACTTCTCTCCCTGACAGTCTGGCACAGGTCACGGACTCGCACAGGTCGACGGGCACACGCCATGCTCTGAGTGGCCAGGTCTGAACTCTGAGATCCAGGGATGGAGGTGATCCCCCTGCATCATGCCGTGCGAGCAGGAAAGGGAGAAACTGCCAAGGAGAACCCCCGTGTGCTTGTCAGAAGGAGGGGCTGAAGACGGGGCTCGCAGAGAAATCTGGAGGGCCTCCCCTCTGGCGAAGCCCCGTTTGGCTCCACCCTGGGAAGGACGCTCTCATCACTGCCCTTCAGAGCAGGCCAGGCACCCAGAGAGGTCCGGAGGCGGGCCACCTGGACCTCAACGAGCTGTGGGAGTGGAATAGCCGAGCCGGTGACTAGAGGGCCCGCCCGATCCCTAGCAGCTTTATCCAGCCGCCCCCCGACCCATCCCGGTGTGTGCTGTCTGTCCTTGAGGGTCGACCAGGGCTTTGGCGTGGCTGGAGCAGGGACACGGGGACGACGTGGGCGACCTCCAGTGCCGCACCTCCGCCTCTGAGGCCCAGCCCACTCAGGAGAACAGGAAGAGCTGGGGCCGCCCCACAGACAGGCCTGTGGCCCTGGCCCCCTGGGACCCTGTCTGCTCAGCCCTGCTCCCCCATCTGCTCTGCGACCCCTTCTGGTGGCCCCTGCAGCTCTGGGCTGGCGGGAGGGGATGAGGGACAGAGACATCACCGCAGCCATTCTGGTCCCTCTGCATCGTGCCCACGTGAAGGCTTCCGGCTGCGGGCTTCGCTGCTCAGAGTACTAGGCTTTCCCTGCTGGCGGGTGGGGCAGTGCGGGGAGCCCAGGAGCCCTGTCAGGAGCCTTTCTACCTGG
Organism: Tragulus kanchil; assembly: GCA_022376925.1. NCBI lineage: Eukaryota > Metazoa > Chordata > Mammalia > Artiodactyla > Tragulidae > Tragulus > Tragulus kanchil. Next base: position 178,498,313 of record JAIOJX010000004.1, on the reverse strand, counting down.
ACGTCTGCCTCGCCGTGGCGGAAGCTGTCGGGGCAGGGAGAGTGGCGGCACCTGGCAGAGGCTGCTGCAGGCGCCTTGTATGCACCTGGGCCTGCTGCGGGCCTGCGCCTGCTCCGGGAAAGCCTGGGGAGGGGCCTCACCCTCCGTTTTCTCAGGCAGGGCCCTGAGTCCACGCACAGGTCCAGGTCCCAGCCTGAGCCTCATCCAGCCTCCCAGCCTCAGCTCTCACGGCTGAAAGGTCCAGCAGGCCCTGCCTCGCTGGGGAGACTCCCTGCTCCAGCCCCTCCGCTCCCAGCCCCGCGAGCAGGCCTGCTGGACCCTTCCACGGTCACTCAGACTCCACCGGTCCCAAACCTCTGGACAGCTGCCCTCAATATCCGGGCCTCCTCGGAAGTCGGGACCCAGCTTCGACTCCCGCCCCACTGGGCCCCGTGACCTGGAGCAGCACATCTCACACTCGCTCTGCTCCTGCTCCCCTGCCCAGCGCCTCCTCACCCCTCCCAGACCTCCCTGCAGACCCTCGGGACCACATCCTCAGCCCCTCTGCTCACCCTGCTGGGCCCTTTGGAGGCGACTGTCCCTTGGACCATCCCTCCTTCTGGAACTCTCCTCCCTCCCAGCCCCCAGGCTGTTCCTGCCTCCTTTCTAGGCCTCTGTCACTGTGCAGACCAGCCACATGCTGCTGCCGACCCCACGCCTCTTCCCCTGTGTCCTGTAGGACCAGGCCCACCCTCTAGTGGCCCCTGTTCCCTTTCTCCCCTTCCCCTGGCTAATTCTTACTTATCACGTCAGCTTACCCAAATGTCACTTCCTCCAGAAAGCCTTCCTGGCTGCCCCTGGCTTTGCTCCCCAGCTTGCACTTCTCCCTCCACACCAAATCTTTTCCCCCACATCCTTGTCTGTTTCCTGAGCCCTCATCACACGGCTTCAGTCTGACCATGCCAATCACGGTCCCTCCTCCCAGCCCAGAGCCTGGTGCCCCAGCTAAGCCTCCCCTCCTTTCTCTACCAGAGGAAACTGAGGCCCAGAGAGGCGGCATGGCCAACTCATACAGGGAGGCAGTGCCAACGGTGAGCACGACCCGCCCGCCCCTTTCAAAGCTAGGAAGCTGGCGTCCAGTTCTCCCGCTGAGGCCACTGTGGCCCTGGAGAGCAGAGCCGTCCTTTGCTTTCCTCTCCTCACCCGCTAATAATGGGATTAAAAGCAAGTCACTGCCAAGAAGAGAGACCGACTGAAAAAAACCAAACCCAGGAACACTTTAAGAGAATGAAAAATTTCACCCATCAGCACTTTTTATTTAGACCTGAATTCATGAATTTTAACCAAATAAACACTGGCATGTTAGGTATTAATATATGGGCGATTATGCAAAACCGCTATTATGGCTGTAATGAAAATTAGATTCTGACTCGGAGGTGGCGTTCCAGGAGGGAGGCGTCCTCTGGTTTCCAGCTCTGTGACCTCAGATTGCCGTTGTCATGGTAACAGGGTTGCTCTGGGAATCAGTGGGTAGGAGGCTGGTCCTGTGGGAAGGGGCAGCCAGCAGGGCCCAACTGGGCTCGGGGGGGACCTGCATGCCCCATATGTAGGCTGGGCCCCCGCGACTCTGTCCCCCAGGCAGCCCTGAACCTCGCAGGAGAGGGGAGAATCACCAGTGGGGGGCGGGAAGGCACAGCGCCCCCATGTCACCTGCGCCTTGTCACTCCCCTCCCTGATGGCTCCGCCCTTACATCTTTCAACAGATGGGTTTTTTTAAAAAGATTTATTTATTTATTTATTTTGGGCGGGGGTCGGGTTGGGGAGGGAGGGGAGCGGGCGGGCCACTTCTATTGGTCTTTCATTTCTCTATTTTCATCCATCTTTGTTCTTCGGCTCCTGTGGGCCTCCCATCATGGTGGCGTCTGTCGTTGCAGAGCGCCGGCTCTGGGCGCGTGCGCTCCAGAGCTCCAGCGCTCCGGTTCAGTAACTGGACACATCGGTCCAGCCGCTCTGCAGCACGTGGGATCTTCCCAGGCCAGGGATCGAACTGGCGCCCCTTGCACTGCAAGGCGGTGTCCTTACCCACTGCGCCACCAGGGGAAGCCCTCAACAGATGTTTGTTGAGCACCTGCTATGCACTAGGTGACAGGTGCTGGGGACGCAGCGTGGATGGGTCCCTGCGTTCAGGAGCCTGCATCTCAGATGCGGAGATAGGAAATAAACAGCAAACAGGGGCTTCCCTGGTGATCCAGTGGGTAAAGAGTCTGCCTTGCGGTGCAAGGGACACTGGTTCGACCCCTGGCACGGGAAGATCCCATATGCCGCGGAGTGGCTGGACCAGTGTGTCCAGTTAGAAGCCAGTGCTCTGGAGCACATGCGCCCAGAGCCGGTGCTCTGCTACAGGAGGGGCCACTGCAGCGGGAGGTCCACACAGTCCAAAGAACAAAGATGTATGAAAATAAATAAATGAAAGACCAATAAAAACAAAAACAAATTTGGCAACAATGTAGCATTCTTTAAAAAAAAAAAAAAAAAACAGCAAACAGACACACGAGTGGGGTTGTTTCGGAACCTGGAGTGCCAGAAGGCTATGGACCAGGGGATACGACAGAGAGCGACCGACGGGAGTGGGGGCCTTCTGCCAGGATGGTCAGGGGAGGCCGCTCTGGGGAGGGGTCCTTTAAGCCTGAAGGACAAGAGGTAGACAGCCATGAAAAGGCACTGGCCACCCCTCAGAGAGAGTCGGGCTGCTGGATCAAATCCAGGACGCACGGTTAAATTGGAATATCAAATCCACCACGAGTAATTTTTTAGTGTAGTATGCTCCATACAATACTGGGGAGGAACCTACACTAAAGCACAATCTGTGGCTCGTCTGAAGGTCAGATTCTTATTTGCTAATCTGCCAAGCCTGTAAGAGGAAGAGGTTACAGACGTGCCCAGGTTGAAGGTCCCTGTGCCCTGCCAGACTGGTAACGCCAGCCATCAACTCCTCAGGATGAGGTTTTGAGGGTCTCCAGGGAGATGCGGGGTGTGGGAAGAAGGTCTCCCCAGTGCCGCCACCAACAGCCCGTTCATTCCATCTCAGCCCGTCAGCGCTGGCCTCGCGTCCTGGTCCCAGGGGCCTCTCTACTGCTCTCCTTGCCTCGACTTCCAGGCGGGACGAGGCGTAGATGTACCCACTGCGCCACCAGGGGAAGCCCTCAACAGATGTTTGTTGAGCACCTGCTATGCACTAGGTGACAGGTGCTGGGGACGCAGCGTGGATGGGTCCCTGCGTTCAGGAGCCTGCATCTCAGATGCGGAGATAGGAAATAAACAGCAAACAGGGGCTTCCCTGGTGATCCAGTGGGTAAAGAGTCTGCCTTGCGGTGCAAGGGACACTGGTTCGACCCCTGGCACGGGAAGATCCCATATGCCGCGGAGTGGCTGGACCAGTGTGTCCAGTTAGAAGCCAGTGCTCTGGAGCACATGCGCCCAGAGCCGGTGCTCTGCTACAGGAGGGGCCACTGCAGCGGGAGGTCCACACAGTCCAAAGAACAAAGATGTATGAAAATAAATAAATGAAAGACCAATAAAAACAAAAACAAATTTGGCAACAATGTAGCATTCTTTAAAAAAAAAAAAAAAAAAACAGCAAACAGACACACGAGTGGGGTTGTTTCGGAACCTGGAGTGCCAGAAGGCTATGGACCAGGGGATACGACAGAGAGCGACCGACGGGAGTGGGGGCCTTCTGCCAGGATGGTCAGGGGAGGCTGCTCTGGGGAGGGGTCCTTTAAGCCTGAAGGACAAGAGGTAGACAGCCATGAAAAGGCACTGGCCACCCCTCAGAGAGAGTTGGGCTGCTGGATCAAATCCAGGACGCACGGTTAAATTGGAATATCAAATCCACCACGAGTAATTTTTTACTGTAGTATGCTCCATACAATACTGGGGAGGAACCTACACTAAAGCACAATCTGTGGCTCGTCTGAAGGTCAGATTCTTATTTGCTAATCTGCCAAGCCTGTAAGAGGAAGAGGTTACAGACGTGCCCAGGTTGAAACCCAGTCTGATCTCCCGAGTGGTTGCCCGGGGTCCCTGTGCCCTGCCAGGCTGGTAACGCCAGCCATCAACTCCTCAGGATGAAGTTTTGAGGGTCTCCAGGGAGATGCGGGGTGTGGGAAGAAGGTCTCCCCAGTGCCGCCACCAACAGCCCGTTCATTCCATCTCAGCCCGTCAGCGCTGGCCTCGCGTCCTGGTCCCAGGGGCCTCTCTACTGCTCTCCTTGCCTCGCGGCCCCCACCCCACCGTGTCTCTGTCTCTCTGTCCACTCTGCCCATCTCTGCCCAGGGGCTTTCCTGGTGGCTCAGCAATAAAGAAGCCACCTGCAGTGCAGGCGATGTGGGCTCCGTCCCTGGGTCGGGAAGATCCCCTGGAGGAGGGCATGGCAACCCACTCCAGAATTCTTGCCTGGAGAATTCCATGGGCGGAGGAGCCTAGCGGGCTACAGTCCGTGGCATTGCAAGAGTCAGACACAACTTAGCAGTTAAATCACCACCAGGTAAGCCATGTCCCGGTTCCCAGCCCAGAGACACTGTGGAATCTTAGCTGGTGTGGTCCGCAGCAGCTCAGTTTTGGAGTAGTGTGTTAGGCAGCCTCAGTTAACTGATAAAAGTGCACAGTGCTCTGTGAAGAATAGGGTCCTGGATCGTGTGAGATCCTACAGCAGGACGAGACCAACCTGCAGTGGAAAGAAAGCCCGAACAGCAGCTGCCTCCTGGGAAGAGGGGCAGGCCTGCCTGAAAAGAGACAGGAGGACACTTTCGGGGATGAAGTGAGCTCAGTTGCTGGGGCACGTCTGACTCTGGATGGTAGCCGGCCAGGCTCCTCCATCCGTAGGATTTCCCAGGTAAGAATACTGGAGTCCTTTCCTCCTCCAGGGCATCTTCCTGACCCATGGATGGAATCTGCCTCCCTTGCACTGGCGGGCGGTTTCTTTACCACTGAGCTCCTCTGGAATGATAACCGTATTCTTTATTCTGATATGATTTGTGTTGCGCATTTATATCCAAATGACTTTTAAGTTTTGTGTATTTCATTGTATGTAGACTTCAACCCCCTCCAACAGTAAATCAGGAAGCATTTAAGGGGAAATTGAACTGTCATTATCAATTGACTTTGCAATGAATCAAAAAATAAGACAGAGTGCTGGACAGAGATTGATAAAGCAACTCCTATGAAATGTAAATGGTAGAATTCTAGCGTCACGGTATCTGGGGGTTCACTAAAAATTCTTTCCACTTTGCTACATATTTGAAATTTTCATAATAAAATGTTAAAAAAATCACTCATTTAGCAAATACAGAGTGCTTAATGGGAGAAAATTAGAGTAATAGCACTGTGGGCTGGATAGTAATTTTAATCAAGGTTTATTATGTTAGGCGTCTGATGAGGCTCTTTCATGTGTGTTATCTCAGTTCATCGTTAGGGCCAGGGCACAGGAAGCAATGATGTCTCCAAGTCTACAGGTGGGGAAACCGAGGCACAAGAGAGCCCCCTCCATCAAGCGCATGCAGTGAGGACGCTGCAGGGCAGGGATTTCCCCAGGTCGGAGTACTCAGAAGGCTTAGGCTGTGTCAGTCTCGGGGTGCCACATCCTTCCGGGCCTCGGTTTCCCAGTCTCTGAAGTGGAGATTCACCCCTGTTCAACTGTGGCTACGTTTCTCAAGGGCTGCTCTACACAGGCTTGCGTTGCCGACGTAAGAAGCTTGTGGAATGAACCGTGAGGGCCTTCGCTTCCACGGTCCTGCTTCCTCCACGGGCAGGAAGAAGGTGCTCGGGAGGGGCAGTCTCCGTAGGCGGTTCTGGACGGGGGGCCCGTCCTCCCTTGAATGTGGCCTCTCCCCTGCAGCTCTCGTGCCTAGCCGCAGGTTTCTGGGGTCTCAGTCCTGTGTGGTCCGATTCCTCGGGGATACGACTTGCCGTAGAGGGGATGACGCCTCACAGCGCTGGGGCTACCTGGGGCCCTCACCCCTGTCCATCCCTTCACATGGAGGGAGTCTGCTCAGTCCATCTGCGGCCCTGGCCTGAGAGGAAGCCTCCAGCCCCCAACTTCTCTTTTTTTTAAAAAAAGTTTTATGTATTTGGCCGCATGGGGTCTTGCGTCATGGGGGATTTTAGTTGCAACATGAGGATTTCTCTTGAGCTGCAGTGCATGGTCTTACATGCCCTGTGACATGTGGGATCTTTGTCCCCGAAACAGGGATCGAACGCACATTGCCTGTATCACAAGGCAGGTCCGTAACCACTGAATCACCAGGAAGTCCCAAGCCTCTGCTCCTGAGAGTACCCAGGGGCACAGAAAACACCCCTGAGAGGCCTGTGGGAGTACCCAGGGGCACAGAAAACACCCCTGAGAGGCCTGTGGGACCCACATTTTTTTTGCCTTGGGCTTTACCTGTGCTCCTCCCCACCCGAAATCCCTCCTGGTCACTTGGGTTGCCTTCTCTTAAGCTACCGCCCCCTTCCCTCTCCCGGGATCATTTTAGTGATTACATGCTTTGTGTCCCCACAAACCTCTCCAGACAGGGACAGAGGGAGGGACGAGAGGGGAGCTGGGGGCCTGGGCACAGAGCACCAAATGCCACTGAGGTGCTTCCAGTGTGGCCCTTCCCTCACGGCTGCCCGGTGCAGGGCGTGCTATCATCCCCATGTCTGTGGACAAGGGCGTGGAGGCTGGGAGAGGTGAAGTGAAGCCCGGAGCCCTCCACCAGGTGGGGACCATGCCGAGATATCCAGCACTGATTTCTGAGAGAGAGAGTCAGACATGCGGTGTCCCCTTGTGACCTTTCCCAACTCTTCTAGTTGGCGGTAGCTTGTTCATTTCCTGTTCCTTTCCAGGACCTCATGGAAATGGTGCTTCCAGTGCCTGACTGGGCTCGGTGGTTTCAGTCAGTCTTTCCCTTAACCACTGTAGCCACCCAGTGTGGCCAGCACCCAGTGGCAGCCCTCGTCCCTGCAGAAGTGGTCAGTGGATACAGGTCTGTGGCCTCTTGGAGACACGTTTGTACAGCGGGTGATCTGAGGACTCCGGAGACCAAGCAAGGTGTCACGAAGGGTGTGAGGTGAAGTTTTTCTGCACAGGGCGGCCTCTGAGTCCTCCAGCTCTGGCTCGGCTCTGTGATCCACGATCCTGTCTCCTGGGAGCCCTTTGAATACACACGGTTGAAGCCAGGTAGGTTTGAGTCAGGAGATAGATGGGTTCCAGGTTAGACATTTACAAATGGCCTTCTGTTTGCATTTCACGGGGCAGGAGGAAGGACGCTTCAGGCTAGATACTTCAAACTGTTCGTATTTCCTGGAGATAAGAGATAGGTGGGCTTCAGTCAGGGCATTTATAATCAGTCTCCTGTTTGCCCTCTGAAATGGAAGCAACAACAGGGTGAATAGCCGCTGTTTGTCTCCTGTCAACACGGTAAGCTAACAGCTGTGGCAGCAGTCAAGGAGTTCATCATGGCAAGGACAAAGAGGAGCAAACCCCTGTTTGAGTAAAGGCTTAAGGGATCTCTGCTCCTCTGTCTTTCGGGACAAGGGAGATACTACACGTGCGCAGAAGGGCTCCTTGTGGGTCAACACTCAAGGGTAAGGCCAGGCCATCATGAGTCTTGCTCATCCCAGAAGCCTTCACTTCGAGATCCATCTTGACTGAGTGGTGCGTGCACACCCAGGGGAGGGTCTCGGGGTAGGTCAGGTGTGGAAAGAAACCAGATGATTGGCCCGAAGGAAGGGAAAGACCTGGAAAAGCTGACCCATATCAATGACTTAACTGCCTCTTTACTCTGCGCCTCCCAGGAGCACACACGGTCCACTGGATTTCATGGGCTCGACCTGGACTTGGTTCCACTGGCCACGTTACCATGCTTAGCTGCAAGGGAGGGGTGGAGTGGCGGGCGCTGTGCCCTGGGTGTGAGCCCCAAAGGAGATGGTTTGGTGAACAGTATCTGTTCTGCTCTAGTCAGGTCCTCTGGGGGCTATGAGAACACGCTTGTGACGACAACACCTAAAAATGAAGATTTAGTTACCACAGACTTCTTTGTTCAATGCATAGCTAAGTTTGCATGATAGGGCAATTCCTGAGAGCCAGTCCTGACAGAGGTGTTCACACCAGAACAAGAAGCAAACACTGCCTGAGGCATTTGCTCATAGAAATGCAAACTAGTTCTAATGGAACCTAGAACTTTGGTTTTAACTGCAGTGCAGACATGCCCAGGTGACTTGGTGGTAGAGAATCCACTGCCAGTGCAGGAGGTGTGTGTTCGGTCCCTGGGTAGGGAGGATTCCCTGGAGAAGGAAATGGCAACCCACTCCAGTATTCTTGCCTGGAGAATACCATGGACAAAGGAGTCTAACGGGCTACAGTCCATGGGGTCGCAAGAAAGACACAACTTAGCAACGAAACCGTAAGACATTATTTCAACTGGAGATAAGAGATAGGTGGGCTTCAGTCAGGGCATTTATAATCAGCCTCCTGTTTGCCCTCTGAAATGGAAGCAACAACAGGGTGAATAGCCGCTGTTTGTCTCCTGTCAGCACGATAAGCTAACAGCTGCGGCAGCCGTCAAGGAGTTCATCATGGCAAGGACAAAGAGGAGCAAACCCCTGTTTGAGTAAAGGCTTAAGGGATCTCTGCTCCTCTGTCTTTCGGGACAAGGGAGATACTACACATGCGCAGAAGGGCTCCTTGTGGGTCAACACTCAAGGGTAAGGCCAGGCCATCATGAGTCTTGCTCATCCCAGAAGCCTTCACTTCGAGATCCATCTTGACTGAGTGGTGCGTGCACACCCAGGGGAGGGTCTCGGGGTAGGTCAGGTGTGGAAAGAAACCAGATGATTGGCCCGAAGGAAGGGAAAGACCTGGAAAAGCTGACCCATATCAATGACTTAACTGCCTCTTTACTCTGCGCCTCCCAGGAGCACACACGGTCCACTGGATTTCATGGGCTCGACCTGGACTTGGTTCCACTGGCCACGTTACCATGCTTAGCTGCAAGGGAGGGGTGGAGTGGCGGGCGCTGTGCCCTGGGTGTGAGCCCCAAAGGAGATGGTTTGGTGAACAGTATCTGTTCTGCTCTAGTCAGGTCCTCTGGGGGCTATGAGAACACGCTTGTGAGGACAACACCTAAAAATGAAGATTTAGTTACCACAGACTTCTTTGTTCAATGCATAGCTAAGTTTGCATGATAGGGCAATTCCTGAGAGCCAGTCCTGACAGAGGTGTTCACACCAGAACAAGAAGCAAACACTGCCTGAGGCATTTGCTCATAGAAATGCAAACTAGTTCTAATGGAACCTAGAACTTTGGTTTTAACTGCAGTGCAGACATGCCCAGGTGACTTGGTGGTAGAGAATCCACTGCCAGTGCAGGAGGTGTGGGTTCGGTCCCTGGGTAGGGAGGATTCCCTGGAGAAGGAAATGGCAACCCACTCCAGTATTCTTGCCTGGAGAATACCATGGACAAAGGAGTCTAACGGGCTACAGTCCATGGGGTCGCAAGAAAGACACAACTTAGCAACGAAACCGTAAGACATTATCTAGAGCTCATGAGAGCTTGGAAGTGGGAAGTGAGATCTTTATCTCAAGCTAGGACCCTCCAAGGTGGTACTCTCAGCATAAGTGTGGGATATAAAAACCAACCTTCTAGCAAAGAAAGATAACAAGGATATTCACCTGTTTGGGGTTCTGCAATGAAGATTAAAAAGGTTCCTTTCTGAGAACGTGTCAATTTAGGATGACCTTCCCTAACTACTGGGGTTCCACTTTGTGAGATTAGTGGTCCAGAAAACCCCAAGTCAAGAAGTTAATGTAAGGACTTCCCTGGTGATCCAGTGGGTAAAGAGTTCACCTTGCAGTGCAAGGGACACTGGTTCGATCCCTGGCCCAGGTAGATCCCACGTGCTGTGGAGCAGCTGGACCAGTGTGTCCAATGACGAGCCAGCGCTCTGGAGCGCATGCACCCAGAGCCGGTGCTCTGTACTGAGAGAGGTCACTGCAATGGGAGACCCACGTAGGCCAAAGAGTAAAGATGGATGAAATTAAATGGATAAAAAAAAGAAAAAAAAAAAACAGTAAAAGAGGCTAATTTTTTTTTTTTTTTAAAGAAGTTAATGTGGCATTGGGTGGATAGACCTGGGGCACCTGGCCAGAGCCCACCCAAGTCTTCTAGGTCCTTCTGGGTCCCTGCAGAATGTCATTAGGCCACAGTCTCAGATTGCAAAACACATAAGAAAACAATCCAGGATGAGTCAGAGTCAGCAGAAACCACACATGCAAAACTAGATCAAAAGATGTTTGAATGATCAGAACTAGAATAAAAATAAGTTAAAAATGTTTCGAGAAAGAGGAATTGAGAATACAGACAAAGGCGGGGTGGCGGGGGGAGACGATACAAGTGATCTGAGAGGTTGAAAAAGAGCCAAGTAGAACGTTTAGAAATGAAACACATAATAACTGAAACACAAAACTCCACGGATGGGAGGAACAGCAAATAGACCCAGTTCAGGAGGGAATCAGTGAACTAGAAGATGGAGCAGAAGCAATGATCAGAAGCGTAAATGCAGGACAGAGGGAAAGACAGGAAATAGGAGACAGAGGCTAAGAAGTGGAGGCTGGGGTGGGAAACAGTGCACATCTATTGGAGAGAGACAACCAGAAACGGGAGAGAGAGCCATTATTTGGAGAGGCAATGGCTGGGGACTTTCCAGAATTGATTTTAAAAAAAGAAGAAGACGAAGACATGGATTTCAGTTCAGGGTGCACAACTCTCAGCATAAGTGTGGGATATAAAACCAACCTTCTAGCAAAAAAATAACAAGGATATTCACCTGTTTGGGGTTCTGCAATGAAGATTAAAAAGGTTCCTTTCTGAGAACGTGTCAATTTAGGATGACCTTCCCTAACTACTGGGGTTCCACTTTGTGAGATTAGTGGTCCAGAAAACCCCAAGTCAAGAAGTTAATGTAAGGACTTCCCTGGTGATCCAGTGGGTAAAGAGTTCACCTTGCAGTGCAAGGGACACTGGTTCGATCCCTGGCCCAGGTAGATCCCACGTGCTGTGGAGCAGCTGGACCAGTGTGTCCAATGACGAGCCAGCGCTCTGGAGCGCATGCACCCAGAGCCGGTGCTCTGTACTGAGAGAGGTCACTGCAATGGGAGACCCACATAGGCCAAAGAGTAAAGATGGATGAAATTAAATGGATAAAAAAAAGAAAAAAAAAAAGCAATAAAAGAGGCTAATTTTTTTTTTTTTTAAAAGAAGTTAATGTGGCATTGGGTGGATAGACCTGGGGCACCTGGCCAGAGCCCACCCAAGTCTTCTAGGTCCTTCTGGGTCCCTGCAGAATGTCATTAGGCCACAGTCTCAGATTGCAAAACACATAAGAAAACAATCCAGGATGAGTCAGAGTCAGCAGAAACCACACATGCAAAACTAGATCAAAAGATGTTTGAATGATCAGAACTAGAATAAAAATAAGTTAAAAATGTTTCGAGAAAGAGGAATTGAGAATACAGACAAAGGCGGGGTGGCGGGGGGAGACGATACAAGTGATCTGAGAGGTTGAAAAAGAGCCAAGTAGAACGTTTAGAAATGAAACACATAATAACTGAAACACAAAACTCCACGGATGGGAGGAACAGCAAATAGACCCAGTTCAGGAGGGAATCGGTGAACTAGAAGATGGAGCAGAAGCAATGATCAGAAGCGTAAATGCAGGACAGAGGGAAAGACAGGAAATAGGAGACAGAGGCTAAGAAGTGGAGGCTGGGGTGGGAAACAGTGCACATCTATTGGAGAGAGACAACCAGAAACGGGAGAGAGAGCCATTATTTGGAGAGGCAATGGCTGGGGACTTTCCAGAATTGATTTTAAAAAAAGAAGAAGACGAAGACATGGATTTCAGTTCAGGGTGCACAATAAATCCTACTGCGCTCAGTTGCTTGGTTGTGTCATGCTCTTTGTGACCCTGTGGACTGAAGCCCGCCAGGCTCCTCTGTCCATGGGGATTCTCCAGGCAAGAACACTGGAGTGGGTTACCATGCCCGTCTCTAGGGGATCTTCCCAACCCAGGGACTGAACCCAGGTCTCCCGCATGGCAGGCAGATTCTTTACCAACTGAGCCACCAGGGAAGCCCTGATAAATCCTAAGCAAGGAATTTTAAAAGCCATCACAGTGATGCAGAAAATAACAAAGAGATCTCACAAGAAGCCGAGAGAAGACAAAACGACCCGCCTGTGAATGGCAGGCTCCTTAATGGCAGTGAGAGAGGTAAGGAGCCTGGAAATCAATATCCTCAAAGACCAAAACACGAGTGAATTCGTTGTCCCACTGGAATCTGTATTATGTAAACACGTATCTCAAGAACAGGATGAAGACATCTTCAAACAAAGCCCAGTGGGGCCAAGAGGCTCCCTATGAGAGCCCCTCCTAAAGGAAGGGGATGCCTGAAGGATGAGCGAGAGCAGGAGGCCAAGAGCAGGGGACACAGACGTGGTCCACGTGCGGGAAAGCCTGGAGGTGCACTGACTTTGTAGAGCAATCCTGCGGTGGCGGTTTAGCTGCTCAGCTGTGTCTGACTCTTTTAAGACCCCGTGGACCGTAGCCCGCCAGACTCCTCTGACCTTGGGACTCTCCAGGCAAGAGTACCAGAAGGGGTTGCCAGTTCCTTCTCTGACTAACGGCAACAAGTCAAAGATAAAGACGTCTGGGGGTTTCCCTGGTGGTCTAGTGGGTAAGGACACCGCCTTGCAGGGCAAGGGGTGCCGGTTCGATCCCTGGCCTGGGAAGATTCCGCGTGCCGCAGAGCGGCTGGACCGATGTGTCCAGCTACCAAGCTGGAGCTCTGAGAGCCGGTGCTCTGCAGCGACAGAGTCCACTGCGGTGGGAGGCCCACAGGAGCCAAAGAACAACAACAACAAAAAAAGATAATTGGATGAAAGATCAATAGAAGTGGTCAAAAAAAAAAAAAGTTAAAGGTACAGAAGTCTGGGATTTGTCCCACCGAGAAATCAGCGACACGCATGCATAACCCATACTATGCAGACTCACACACATACACCATTTCTATTGGCCACAGCTGCCACACCTCCTCTGCCCTTTAGCAAGCCTGCTTGAGTGCCCTCTGTGTGCCAGGCCTGGCACTGATCTTACTGACCCTCAAAGGGCGCTTCAGGGACGACAGCCTTGTGACTTTTTCTATAAGGTCACTGGCTCTGGGCTGCTCCTAACTGACCTGCCCCTCCAGACCCTGCTCCGGTCTCCACCCAGAAGGCCATGTCCCTTAGGGATTTGGTCGGTGTCCTGGGAAGCCCTCATTCCTCCCCTCCACGGAAGCTGTCAGTGCCTGGCAGGAGGACTAAGTGGAACGACACGGGCAATTGATCCCAACAAGCTGAAGACGTCCCCGTTCCAGGAGAAGGCTCTGCTGACAGCAGAGGCAGCTGCCGGGCTGCTGGTGGGAGCCCTGCCGGAGCAGCTGGGAGCCCTCTGCCTGTCGCAGGGTGGATGGGGGAGGAAGAAGGACGAGGATGGGTGTGTTGGGGGAGCAGGCTCCCTCCTGCAGGGGCTGGACGTCCTGAGGGGTGCTGCCCGTCTGCCCTGAGCGGTGCCCAAAGGACTCCGGGGGACGCAGGGGGCCGTGACGGTGCCTGTGGGCGCCCAGGTGGCTGACGGATGAAGTCAGATTAAGAAGATGGATGGCCTGTCTGATGGCCGAGAAATGAGTCCTGTTGCAAGCCTCTGAAGGGCACAGACCCAACGCGGAGGAGGAGAGGCTTTGTAAGGAGCCGTTCGGGAGAGTGATGAGGGGTAATGGGTTGAAACTGAGCCGATCTCAGGAAAGAGACATCCGCCGTGACATCCGCTGGGGCTAGGAGCTGGCTCTGGAAGGAAGAGAATCCTGGGGCCTCCACTGGGCCCCGTGTGGGAGGTGCAGGGGGAGAGGCACGGGCCTGAGGAGGCTCCTTCTCTGCAGGCATAGCTGGCGGTGCAGGGCCCTCCCCAGGAACACCTCATCCCAAGGCGGGTGAGACCCGGCCTGCGCCCCCGACCCCACCACAGCTTTAGGGCTGCCTGGGGCCAGGAGGGTGAGGGCCAAGGGGCAACAGCTGTCTGACCGAAAGATGGGTGCTGCCAGGCCCTCGGCTCTGGGTGGAGGGGCTCAGGCCGGCACCAGCACCCACCCTGGGTTGGGGCGGCCCTGGTCACATGGCAGCGACACATCGGGGTGGAAACTCAGACGCCGAGCAAGCTCGGGGCAGAGCCCAGCTTTCTGCTTAGAATCCCTGCAGCCAATGGCACGGGAGCTGGAGCTGGGGGGACCTGGCTGCGTGGCCCTGTTCTCAGGAGCCGAGCATTTCCAGAAATCTCAGAGAGCCCGGGGGAGCGCCTGCCCTCTGGAGCTCACTCACAGGTTCCCTGAGTGACTCGGTCCCCAGGGACAGGGCCACCCTTCCTTCCACACAGGCCCAGGTGCTCTCAGGCTAGGGGATGCTCAGGCTTCAGGCACCAGCGCGATGCCCAGCCCCGGGCCGCAGCAGGTTGCACCCTTGGGGAGCCCGGGAGCAAGTGGACAGGCTGGGGACCCGTGGCGGGGGGGACTCTCCCACATGCCCAGCCGCCAGCATGCCTCCTGGTGGCGGGCAGAGGGTAGGGATTAGTTCTCTCCTGTAAATGAGAAGGCTGCCCTGAGGCCTCCCCCACCTGGGTTCTGGGCCATCGAGGGCAGAGGGGCTGGCCCTGCATTTCTGCCGTAGCTGAGGCCACACGTCTCGCTCTGTCGTTAGTTAAGAGATCTGTTGCTTCACCACCTTCAGTCTCCCAGAAAAAGGAGCCAGGACCTGATACCCACTCCACAGGGATCCAGGGAGCTGAAGGTCCAGCCTGGCCCTTGGTCGGTCCTGCTGCAGCCCAGCATGGGTCATGCTCCTGCTGAGGCGCCCGGGCTGGGAAGCTGGGGTGTCTTCCATGCAAACAAATTGGTCCCTGTGAGCCCGGCACCCTGGCAGCAACTTGGTTTGACCTCTGCCTCCCGGTATAGTCTGGTCTGGCCATCCTGGACCTGTCTGGGAAGTTCTACCCACTTCCAGGCCTCGCTCTCAGCCCAGCAGCCGGTGCCTGCCCTCCTCTCCCCATCCTGAGCCTCCCCTCCCTCTCCTGGGTCTTCTCTCCCTTCAGGCTCCCCTCCCCTCCAGCCGTCCACCCTGGAGCAACCTTGCTCTTGTCTCTGCAAGTTTCTTCCTGTCAGAAGGCAGCGTCTGGAACACAAACTGTTCGTTTGTGGGATTTTTATTTGCCCATGAAGCTTGGTGCTTGACAGCCTGGGGAGTCAGAAAGAAGTGTGTCAGCTCTGCCTCCTACACAGACACCCAGGTCAGCACTGCCTCCTGGGGGAGCTCCGCCTCCTTGCAGGGGAGTGGGGGTTCAGGTGCTCTGCCTCCAAGCTGACAGTACACGGAGCCACGCCCCTCCCCCATATAGATTTGTATTCAGGAAAGACTTTGGGGAAAAGTAATAAAAAATAAAGGAAAAGAAAAAAGCCAACGTGTCCGAAGAAGATTTCTCATTAGTTTGAAAGATGGAGTAGGACCTAGGTCTGTAATGAAGAGAGTGGACTGTGTCCTGATTGAGTTGTCTGGCGCTTGGCGCTCCATCCTGGCCTTCACAGAGGTCTCCAGGCAATGAGGCTCATGCCCAGAGACACCGCCCAGCTCCCCAGTTTGGGGTGGCTTTAAGATCCCCCTCCTCGGGCTTCCCTGGTGGTCCAGTGGGTAAGGACGCCGCCTTGCAGTGCAGGGGGTGCCGGTTCGATCTGGCCTGGTAAGATCCCACGTGCCGCGGAGCAGCTGGACCCATGTGTCCAATTACCGAGCGGGAGCTCTGGAGCGCATGCGCCCAGAGCCGGCGCTCTGCGACGACAGTGGCCACCGCGATGGGAGGCCCGCAGGAGCCAAAGAACAAAGACGGATGAAAACAGAGAAATGAAAGACCAATAGAAGTGGCCCACCCGCCCCTCTCCCTCCTCAACCCGCCCCCCCTCCAAAAAAAAATTAAAAAATAAAAAAGATCCCCCTCCTTGTCCTTCAGAGAGCAGGCCTCTGGCAGGCGCTGGTGGAGAGGCAGGCTTCTCTTTCTGGATCACAGCTTCCTCCCTGTTCCCCGGTGATCGGCTTCCGGACCACAGCTTCCTCCCCGTTCCCTGGTGATCCGTGTCCTGCCTGAAGTAACCCCAAGGGTCCTCAGGAAGAGCCGGGCAGGCTGCCGGGCCCTCAGCCCCCTCCCTCGGCACCCCTTCCTCTCCTGTCCCTGCAGCACCCCACCTGGTCGTCCAGGGAGAGACGCCGGCTGTCCGGCTGCTTCCTTTCCGCTGCGGCAGGACGCCCTCCCTCCACCCCTCAGTCCCGGGCCCCAGGCTCAGCCAGCGGTTCTAACTGGAGAAGCGGAGCGCCTCTGCGTGGACCCTGTGGACTTGGACGATGTCAAACCCGGAGTCCTTTCTCAGCTCAGAGGCATCTTCTTCCTGGAGAAAGGTCTTAGGGTCCCTCATCAACACGTGCAAAAGCAGCTCAGGGCACTCGGCGGGCAGCGCCGCCGGGTGACAGCTGCTACATGAAGACGATAAGGGCCATCTGTCTTCTGTCTTGGAACGTGAAAGCAGACTCTCAGGCCTGAGTCTATAATGTGTGAATGAAATTGCTGCTACCTGGAGTGACCACAGCACCCTGCTTCCAGAGGCCAGGCCTCCGGGGCAGCCTGCAGCCATCATTAGAGCAAGTTTTACACACTCTTAAATTAGTGACCAGGTTTAATGGCTTCTCCCGCCCTCGGGCTCTGCGTGTAGTGGCCTCTCCCGCGCTCGTGCCATGGACCACCTCATTGCCACTCCTCTGCCACCTGCAGACTGAAGCCCACGTGCCGCGGAGCAGCTGGACCCATGTGTCCAATTACCGAGAGGGAGCTCTGGAGCGCATGCGCCCAGAGCCGGCGCTCTGCGACGACAGTGGCCACCGCGATGGGAGGCCCGCAGGAGCCAAAGAACAAAGACGGATGAAAACAGAGAAATGAAAGACCAATAGAAGTGGCCCACCCGCCCCTCTCCCTCCTCAACCCGCCCCCCCTCCAAAAAAAAATTAAAAAATAAAAAAGATCCCCCTCCTCGTCCTTCAGAGAGCAGGCCTCTGGCAGGCGCTGGTGGAGAGGCAGGCTTCTCTTTCTGGATCACAGCTTCCTCCCTGTTCCCCGGTGATCGGCTTCCGGACCACAGCTTCCGGACCACAGCTTCCTCCCCGTTCCCTGGTGATCCGTGTCCTGCCTGAAGTAACCCCAAGGGTCCTCAGGAAGAGCCGGGCAGGCTGCCGGGCCCTCAGCCCCCTCCCTCGGCACCCCTTCCTCTCCTGTCCCTGCAGCACCCCACCTGGTCGTCCAGGGAGAGACGCCGGCTGTCCGGCTGCTTCCTTTCCGCTGCGGCAGGACGCCCTCCCTCCACCCCTCAGTCCCGGGCCCCAGGCTCAGCCAGCGGTTCTAACTGGAGAAGCGGAGCGCCTCTGCGTGGACCCTGTGGACTTGGACGATGTCAAACCCGGAGTCCTTTCTCAGCTCAGAGGCATCTTCTTCCTGGAGAAAGGTCTTAGGGTCCCTCATCAACACGTGCAAAAGCAGCTCAGGGCACTCGGCGGGCAGCGCCGCCGGGTGACAGCTGCTACATGAAGACGATAAGGGCCATCTGTCTTCTGTCTTGGAACGTGAAAGCAGACTCTCAGGCCTGAGTCTATAATGTGTGAATGAAATTGCTGCTACCTGGAGTGACCACAGCACCCTGCTTCCAGAGGCCAGGCCTCCGGGGCAGCCTGCAGCCATCATTAGAGCAAGTTTTACACACTCTTAAATTAGTGACCAGGTTTAATGGCTTCTCCCGCCCTCGGGCTCTGCGTGTAGTGGCCTCTCCCGCGCTCGTGCCATGGACCACCTCATTGCCACTCCTCTGCCACCTGCAGACTGAAGCCCACCTTGTTTCTAGGACAGGCCCAGACCACCATGTCTCTGCGCTCAAGCCCGGAGCCAAAGGGAACTGAGATGTGAACTCTGGGAACTTGGCCTCCTCAGCGTCTCTGGAGCCCTTCTTCTGCGGCCAAGACCTCTGTGCTGAGCCACTGCGCCATCTTTCCCGGGGATTCCACAGGGTTGCCTCACGTGCCTGCCACACTGACCACAGAAGCTGCGTGAAGCATGAGTGAATCTGACTGCACCCACCCTCCCCTCCGCCTCGGTGGTTTCCCAGTGCTTTTGGCCCAAGGCTCCCCTGACCTGACATCACCTGCCCTCTGCCCACTCTTCCAGCCTTCTCTCTGTCCCCTCTCTTAACACGCCGTGCTAGCAGACTGCCCCAGTGGTCCAGGGGCTAGGAGTCCACCTGCCAATGCAGGGGATGTGGGTTTGATCCCTGGTCTGGGAAGATTTCACATGCCCATGTGCCTCAACTACTGAAACCTGAGTGCCCTAGAGGCTGAGCTCTGCAACAAGACAAGCCATGGCAAGGAGAAGCACCGCACCACGACGAGAAAAAAGTACCCCCTGCTCACCGCAACTAGGGAAAGCCTGTGCCCCACGATGAAGACCCAGTGCAGCCAAAAATAAGTGAAAAAACACAAAACAAACTTCATGCTAGCTACAGCACCGCACCCAGCTCACGCCGCACGGCCCTCTCCATCTTGGTTTCTGCTGGTCCCTCAGCCTGGATGCTCCCCTCCACACCTCCCTGGGCTTTGCTGGACTCCTGGTTTTATAAGTGTCGGTGGTATTTCCTCTTCCAGGGAGTCCTCCTGGAGCTGCAAACCCCTACCCCTTCTCAGTATGCTGTGCTATGACATTGCCTGTTTAGGATCTGTCTGACCCCAGTGTCCCATCTCCCCAGGAATGCTAGCTCTGCCCATGAGGCTACCTGACCCTGTCACTTGCCGAGTCCCTGCTGCAGATAGAAACTGACCTCTCCTGGATGGAGCCCGCAGATCAGAGTGAGCCTGCCATCCAGAACGCTGGAGGCCAGATCCAGCAGAGGCTGTGCGCCTGATAGAGGAGGCTGGCGGGCAGGCTCCCAGGCCCGTGCCCTCAGCTCCTGGGACCTCCCCAGCCACCTCTCTCCTTGGAGGCCAGCGGGCCCCAAGGGAGGCAGGAGCAGTGCTGGGCTCTCCACTTGAGGGGAAGGAGGTCTGAAGCCCACCTTCCCGGTCAGCCACCTTTCTTGCAGGATTTCACTCGGTCACGGTTGCTCTCAGCCAGCCTCTTCCTGTCCCTTGGAGAGGGCTGCTTGGCTCTCAGAGCCTCTGGCCCCTCGGCTCACCCTCCCCAGGGGCGCAGCACTTGGCTTTCATCACATGCTCTTATCAGGGGGTCCGGGGGAGGACCGAGTGGCGCCAGGATGTGGATCCATTTGGAAACCTCTCAAGTCCTTGGACAAACAGGCCCCAGACTCTCAGAGCCCACGAGGAGGCGATGACCAGGACCAGACGCGGTCCCCACAGACAAAGGTCACATGTGCCTCGAATGCGCCCGCCTTCCCTGGTGGTATCCCTGCGCTTGTCATGATGGTGAGTGGGGACAGGGCTGTGACATGTCACATGGGGGAAAACTTCCTCATTTTCTCACTTATCTAAGCCCTGGTCACAGGGTACCTCTGTACCAGCGGAGCATGGTCTCAGAGGGACAGGAAACCCCATGCGTTTCTGAATGGCCTTATCATCTCTTCCTCTTCTTAGGGGACCTACAAAGGACCTGGGCACAGCGGTGGCAGCCCCTGCAGCCCCAGGGCTCTCAGAAGCCCGGGGACCCTCAGGGCCACCCTAGGGCAGGACCATGAGGTACAACCTGGTGCTTATGACCAAGGGTGATGAGCTCATTATCTGCATTCCTTCATTTCAGAAAAGCTCTCTGCTGATGAGACCTGGAGGATTCAGGGTGTGCCCCTAGGTCAGGGGGTCGAGGACCTTGGGGCAAGTGGAGAGAATGCTGGATTTGATCAATTATATCAGTGCAGGAAGCCTCTTGCAGTTGGATGATGAACACGGGTTCGCAGTGAAGATCAAAGTTGAAACCCTGACCGTGCCATTTCTCAGCAAGAGACAGACCCTCCTGCCCCAAGTGCCCTGATCTCAAAGGGCCACGTGTTCCCTCAGAGGGTCGAGCTGGGTTCCTTTGGAAATGGCCCTCCATGCTCGCCGGGTGCTAAGAATACAGAATCGGAAGCCAGTTCTCCACCCCAAGGACTCACAGAGGAGGGAAGCCCCTCAGGGTTTGTTGGGTCAGAAGGAAGAAATCTCTTTGGAGCTAGTTTAAAATAATGTGAGCTAGTGAGCTTGCTGACAGGACCCAGCGGGTTCTTCCAGGTCGTCCTGCAGGGAGGGACCCCGCCCCTCTCTGGGTGCAGGCTCCATTCTCCACGGGGCGGGCAGCGCTGGTTCTGCCCTCCGGAAGTGCAGGGACAGGCAGAGGACAGGGAGAGGGTCCCAGGAGATGAGGTCACAGAGGAAGACGATGTAACCCAAAGCCACCAGCTTCCGAAGATTGACCTTGACCTTGAGGCATCCCCAGGCACCCAGCACCAGAGAAGTGAATGAATGAATGAGTGAATGAGTGACTCTCAAATGTGAGTGGGCCTGGCTGCGAGGCCTGCCCTGGAGCTCGTGGGCAGCGCGAGGCGGGCCAGCTGGGAAGGACTAGCACAGGGCACGTGGCAGGCTGTCAGCGGACCCCTGGGGTGTGGTCAGTATGAAACGTCCACAGAGGCCTTGACTTTCAAGCAAGCAATTCCACTTCCACGGAATTACTGGCACAGATACACCAAGGCATTTTCTACATCGTGGAAGCCACTGAAATGACCATCAGAATAGGATCGAAACCCTGTACGTTGTGAAGCATTCGTACAATGGAATTCCAGGAGCCGTAAGGGAGAAGAGTCGATCCACCCAGCCTGATGCTAAATGGGCGGCAAGAGGCACCATGAGACGAAGAATGGCGTGTGCGGGATGGTGTCAGAAGAAGCAGGGGTGGGCGGGCGGGGTGTGACTGCGTGTGGGTGTAGAAATGTTCGTTGGAAGAGGCTGGGAAGCAGACGACTGGTGGTGAACCTTTTGGCTTTTTCCATTTTTGTTTCTGTCTCAGTTTGAAAAGCAGTTATTCAAGATGGAAAATAACAACAAACAAGCTTATTTAGCATCTTCCTGGCAGGAAGGAGACATTGCCTGCAAGTAATGTGATGCATCTTAAAAACAAAAGGCCCTCAACCATAGAGGCTGGTGACCTTGGTGTAGACGGGCGCCCAGGCTGGCTCTGGCATGTGCCCAGAACACACGGCACAGGGAGAAGAGGGTCACTCAACAGTCTGGTCCCAGCCCGTGCTAGCCTGCAGAAAGGCTGAGGGTCTGGGTGCACAGGGGGCACCAGGGCAAGTGGGCACCTTGACCAGCCCTGGCTCTGGTCATGGCAGTTTAGGATCCCAGAGCTGACGGTACTGGCTGGGACCGAGAGCTGGCATTTGCCACCCCCCAGAGGGGCCTCAGGGGCTGCAGGTACCTGTACCTTCACCCAACCCCCTGTGAGGAGTAGCACGGAGCTTTCATGGTTGAGCCTGTACACCAGCTCTGGTTAGGGATGGTCACTGTGACCCCAGATCCCCAGGCCTGCTGGGCAGGGTGTGTGCCCTGCTCTGTCTTGTGGCCTGAGTCCCAAGGCAATGCCCTGCCTGCAGGTGGCCTGGCAGGAGGAGGCTTTGCAGAAAAGATTTGCTCTTTCCTCTAAAAGTGTTTTCCCCAGACAGAGGCATTATGAACGTGACCACCAGGGGCCCTTGAGAAAGAAGGGGCCCAAGGGAAGCAGGGAAGGGGCTGGGGAGAAGGCCTGGCTGTTCTCTCCTAGTGGAAGCCCCACCCTCACCCTGGGCCACTCGGAGACCACGTGTTTTTCCCTTCAGGTCCACGGACCCTGCAGGGCTGGGCGTGGAAGCTGCACTCCTGGGTTAGGCATGGCTGTGGAATAGGGTGAGGCCATAAGCTGAAGGAATTTGGTGAATTATGATTTCTAATAAAAGAAACTGCAGAGCAGGATGAACATGAAGACGTTTTATGTTCTTCAAGGTTTTAGGGAGCGTGTTTCCTGCACAGACAGGCCATGGCCTCAACTGCTGGGGCCCTAGTGCTTTGTCAAGTATTTAGTATATGTTTATCTGGGCTTCCCAGGTGGTGCTAGTGGTAAAGAATCTGCCCGCCAATGCAGGAGACTGAAGAGATGTGGGTTTGATCCTTGGGTTGGGAAGATCCTCTGGAGGAGGATATGGCAACGCACTCCAGTGTTCTTGCCTGGAGAATCCCACGGACAGAGGAGCCTGGCGGGCTACAGGCCATACGTCACAGAGTCGGACACAACTGAAGCTACTTAGCATGCGTGCATGTGTTTGGTGGGGGTAATTTAACAAGTTCAACTAATGTTCCTTGACCACCTACAGTGTTTCCATACATCCTGAAACTCTGCCTGGTTTTATCCACTTTACTTCTGGCCATCCCAGTGAGAGGCCTGTGACGTCTTCACCCCCATTTTACAGATGAGGCAATGGGGGCTCAGAGAGTCTGGAAGGCTTGCTGAAGGAATCACGCAGCCAGTGGCCTGGCCAGCTGCTGGGCACATGTCTGAGCCACACCTAGCTCAGCTGTGTCTCCAGTTCCTCCCAAGGCTTGACTTCTTTCTCTCCTGAGTCCCCAGCGATGAACTCAGACAACACTGAAGCCCCAAGTCTGTGGTCTGGATGCTTCACCCCAGGCTTCCTCCAGACCAGGCGGTCCAGAATGCCACTGTTTCCCCAGGCCAACCTTTCCCAGAGCATCCAAACTCCTGGTTGGGAGAAATAGCCTTGGATCCTGGCTTTGGGACATCCTTACTGGGTGAGCTCAGGTGGGGTGTTACAGAAAATCAGAACGTAGGAGATGATCTTTCTTGAATCTGCACTTTAAGGAAGGTCTGAGCTCCTGAGAAATGAGGGTTGAGATGCCCTGGGAGCTGGCAAGGAGGAGGACACACCCACAGACACACACACCTGCCAGGCATGGAATACGCAAAGTGCACAAATCTCACACCACAGCTTGAACTGCAAGGAGATCTAACCAGTCAGTCCTAAAGGAAATCAATGCTGACTATTCATTGGAAGGACTGATGCTAAAGCTGAAGTTCCAGTAATTTGGCCACCAGGTGAGAAGAGCTGACTCTTTGGAAAAGATCCTCTCAGTGAAAGACTGAGAGCAAGGGGAGAATGGGGTGACAGAGGATGAGACGGTTGGATGGCAGCAGTCCTTCCAGGGAATATCCAGACTTGATTTCCTTTAGGATTGACTGGTTTGATCTCCTTGCTGTCTGTCCGAAAGACTCTCAAGAGGAGAATGGGTGCTGGAGAAGTCCAGCACCACAGTTCAAAAGCATCAATTCCTCGGCGCCCAGCCTTCTTTATGGTCCAACTCTCACATTTGCGCTTGACTCCTGGAAAACCCATAGCTTTGACTATATGGACCTTTGTTGGCATAATGATGTCTCTGCTTTTTAATACGCTCTCTAGGCTTGTCATAGCTTTTCTTCCAAGGAGCAAGCCTCTTTTAATTTTATGGCTGCAGTCACTGTCCGCAGTGATTTTGGAGCCCAAGAAAATAAAGTCTGTTGCTGTTTCCATTTTTTTCCCCTTTCTATTTGCCATGAAGTGATGGAGCCAGATGCTGTGTCATGTGTCAGACGCCCATCTCTTTTTCTCTCTGAGGTGTATTCACTATACAAGTGTGACTCAGTTTACCCATTCTCCTCCCAGAGGGCATTGGCCCATTTCTACTCTATTTATGAATGCAGCTTTATTATGAATGTGACAGCTAAAACATTCTTGCCCCTGTCTTTGGATGGATGGATGGTTTCTTTTCTCTTATTTTTCACCAAGAGGTGGAATTTCTGGGTCACAGGGTGGGTGCTTGGAACTAACAGTGGTGTTCTAATAAATGTTTAAGCACCATCTCTTTGGAGAAGAAGAAAGCCCTGCTGTGCAGTGCTGGCTAGTTTCCATGGCATAAATAATTCCACCAGGGCTGGTTTCAGTCTACCCATGTGAAGTCACTGTATCCAGACGCGAAAAGAGACAGCCGTGATGGGACTTCGGTGCCAGAAGGTGTCGGCTCGGGATCGCCCCTGAGGGAGGGGGGAGCTCTTTTCCTCTGGAACTTGTTCACGCAGGCCAGGGCCTCTGAACCCACAGGCTGGGCTCCAGTGTGTCCATTCACTGTCTCCGCATAGTCACACTGGCTTTTCTGCTGTCCCCCAGCTCCAGTCTGTGGGCTCAAGGGCAGTGTCCACCTCCCAGCAGAGCACAGGAGAGGCGGGGGCCTGTTCACCAGGCCGGCAGTAGGGAGCAATGAACCGTGGAGGGCTGCCCACCCTGGAAGTGCCCCTTTGCTGCCAGCCTTGGAGGATGGAGGTCTTACTGTTAAGGAAAGCGGTCAGTTCCTTATAGAAGCTGAGGCTCAGGCGCTTAAGGGACGTGCCGACCGTCACAGCTAATGAGAGCAGCCAAGGAGAATGGCACCTCTAAAGGAAAGGAAAGACCTCATTTCAGAGGAGGGAGCCTCTCGGGGCAGCTCTGGCTGCTCCACCGGAGGGTCGGGGGTGGGGAATGGCCGCCCAGCCCTCATGACACCTCCGAAGCTCCCGTGGAAGGCTGGGCCCGCCACTCAGGCCTTCGGGCCTCATTTGAAGGTCTCGGTTCCCCACGGTGCCGCTGCGGGTGGCATCCGACAGGTCAGCCCTCGGTGTGCGGGTGCAGGAGCCTCTTCAGCCCAGACATGCGTGTGGCTATTAACAGACACGCTCTTCTGAGGGCCTGAAGCCTCCGAGGACACGCCTGCTCCGGACGTGACTGTCTTCCCTCCCTGCGCCCGGCCTGCCCTGGGGAAGAAGGGGGCTGGGTTTCCACTCCTTCCCTGCCTCTCCCCGGTGTCTGCCCATCACAGGCCTGACGCCCCAACACAGACAGCTCCCGGCTCCCGAACCCCTGCAAGATCAAGTCCAGACTCCCGGGGACCTCGTCTTAGGGGTCTTTTGGACGGTGCACTCGTCTGCTCCCCGGAACGTCTCCTGTCGCGTACCTCACTCGGCCCTTCCCCACGGACTTTCCACTCACCACCTGGGCCCTCTGAGGCCTGAGGGAACCTGCCCCACCCGGTGGGCTCAGCCTCCAAGATCTGGCTCAGCAACCTCATTTCTGTGCCGCACTTTCCTCTCCCGGGGAGAATTTGCCCCTCACCCGGCTTTAGAGGCCCGTCTGCCTCTAAAGCTCTTCATTGTATGGGAACAGGGTGGAGGCTATCTCTAGTCTGTCCCTCAAGGTCACAGACAAGGTCACCTTCGTCTTGGTGTCTAGCCTTGAGCCCAGCCCTTGGCAGAGACAGTCAGGACGTATCCACAATTTATTGAAAATAAATGAAGAAATACCTCGGCACTGAGAGCACCGCCAACACCTCCCTGCCTGACGGTGGTCCAGGGAGGGTGCGGGGGGGGCGGGGGGCGGCATTTGGCATGCTGCCTCTGAGGAGGGTCCCCAGGCCCTGCCATGGTGGCAGCCGTGTGGCAGGAGCCCCAGGCTGAGCTTTGTCATGGGTCCCCTACCCTGAAGCTGGACTTGAGGTCTCACCTTGCTTTCTTCAGTCTGGCAGAGGTGGAGCCAAGGACGCGGTGGAGGAGGATGCGGACTTTCTGGCTCTGCTTACCGGACCCGCTCCCTGCCTGCGTGACTGCCTCCGCCGCAGGTGCAGGTGCTCCCCGCCGTGGGTCGCTGTCAGACTCCGGACCAAAGGCGCCGGCCGAGGACCTGATGCCCCGGGGGTGCGGCCAGTAGCAGCTGCCGCCACCGCCCCGGCTTCCCCGGCCTGGCCTGGTGCAGCTCTGCCCCAGCCTTGCCCCAGTCTCACCTGCGTGCTTTTAAACACAAAGAAGAGATTTCCTCTTGCTGTGTTTCCCCAGGATCTTCATGATCTTCTCCTATAAAAAGACGAGGAGTTCCACTCGGCGGATCACAGCAGGGGCACTGGGATTGGGGTGGGGATTTTATTTTCCTTCTTCTTTCTCAAAGGTTTTTTGAGACGAGAGTCTGTGACCGCCCGGACCTTGTCCGAACCCCTGCTGGAACATCTGGTTAATGCGTACATGTGAGAAGTGAAATAGAAAGGGAGCGTGAACACCAGCCCCAACAAAGAATAAGTGCTGCTTTTAACAGCTGAGACCAGAGTGTCATGGGTGCAGGCAGGAGGGGGCCGTGGGTCCAAGGCGCTGGTGTCCACTCGTGAGCGTGGTGGCCTGGGTCAGCGCCTGAGCTTCTCCAAGACTCGGGCCCTCATGTCTGAGATGGATCAATTACGTTCATCTCTAAACACGGCGGAGAGATCAGATGACATGAGGTATGGAGACAACCCTTTCCACACTGAGAAACTGGGTGTACCTACAAACCATCAAGGATCTTTTCCTATTTAAAAACTGTGCGGTCTATCCATGAATGGAATACTGTTCAGCCTTAAAAAGGGAGGAAATGCTGGCACATGCTACAACATGGAAGAACCTTGAAGACAGCCTGCTGAGTGAAATACGCCAGTCATAGAAGGACGACGCTTACTTGATTCCACTCAGACGTGGTACCCGTAGGAGTCAAGTTCACAGAGACAGAAAGCGGAAGGGTGGGTGTCAGGGGCTGGGGGGAGGGGGTGGGGGAGAATCGGTGTTGGAGTTTGGGAAGAGTTTCCGTTTGGGAGGATGAGAAAGTTCAGGAGATGGTGGGAGAAGGCTACACAACCATGTGAATGTACTTAACGCCGCTGAACTCAACCCTTAAAAACAGCTATCACGGTAAGTTTTATGTTCTGTATATTTTATCACCAAAAAAAGGTGTGACAGCCGTTTGAGGAATGGAAATGAAGAGGTGAAAACATGCACCTCATTTCCAGAAAACAAAGGGTGTGTGTGTATGTGTGTGTGTGTGTGTATTTTCTTTGTACAGATGACAAGTAAAATAAAGGGAGGTGAGAGAAAACTTGAAAAGGAAGGTTGCCAGTCCACGAGGCTGTGGTTTTTATAGTCTCTGGGCCAGTGTCCCTCACACTGGAGAAAGGCTGATATTGCTTGTAACATTTTGAAAGGTCAAAACCAAGTGAAACGTCAGTCCACTGCCTAAACGCATGATAATAGCCAATTTAAAAATTAATCCCAGGGTCCTTCCTGCTGACACCGGGCGCCGCTCAGAGGTGCCCCTGTTCTCAGACGCCTTCCACGGTTTCTATTCTCAGGAGCAGCTCAGCCCTGCCTCACACTTTGTTCCCGGACAACAATACGTTTCAGAACGAAAACTGTTCACACTGGACACAAAGGAGACACCTTCCGGATTCTGAGCCCAGATGGGAGTAAAAACGCTACTCAGCTGAAGGCAGAAGGAGCAGCGATTCAAGGAGGGTGTCTGGGGGGCCTAAGTCAACTTCAACCGCCACCCAGGAGATACCCTGCGGGGGCAGGAGGCACAGGGCCAGGGTGCACGGCTGAGATGGATCAATTACGTTCATCTCTAAACACGGCTGGACATAAAACAACCCTTTCCACACTGAGAAACTGGGTGTACCTACAAACCATCAAGGATCTTTTCCTATTTAAAAACTGTGCGGTCTATCCATGAATGGAATACTGTTCAGCCTTAAAAAGGGAGGAAATGCTGGCACATGCTACAACATGGAAGAACCTTGAAGACAGCCTGCTGAGTGAAATACGCCAGTCATAGAAGGACGACGCTTACTTGATTCCACTCAGACGTGGTACCCGTAGGAGTCAAGTTCACAGAGACAGAAAGCGGAAGGGTGGGTGTCAGGGGCTGGGGGAGGGGTGGGGAGAATCGGTGTTGGAGTTTGGGAAGAGTTTCCGTTTGGGAGGATGAGAAAGTTCAGGAGATGGTGGGAGAAGGCTACACAACCATGTGAATGTACTTAACCCCCTGAACTCAACCCTTAAAAACAGCTATCACGGTAAGTTTTATGTTCTGTATATTTTATCACCAAAAAAAGGTGTGACAGCCGTTTGAGGAATGGAAATGAAGAGGTGAAAACATGCACCTCATTTCCAGAAAACAAAGGGTGTGTGTGTATGTGTGTGTGTGTGTGTATTTTCTTTGTACAGATGACAAGTAAAATAAAGGGAGGTGAGAGAAAACTTGAAAAGGAAGGTTGCCAGTCCACGAGGCTGTGGTTTTTATAGTCTCTGGGCCAGTGTCCCTCACACTGGAGAAAGGCTGATATTGCTTGTAACATTTTGAAAGGTCAAAACCAAGTGAAACGTCAGTCCACTGCCTAAACGCATGATAATAGCCAATTTAAAAATTAATCCCAGGGTCCTTCCTGCTGACACCGGGCGCCGCTCAGAGGTGCCCCTGTTCTCAGACGCCTTCCACGGTTTCTATTCTCAGGAGCAGCTCAGCCCTGCCTCACACTTTGTTCCCGGACAACAATACGTTTCAGAACGAAAACTGTTCACACTGGACACAAAGGAGACACCTTCCGGATTCTGAGCCCAGATGGGAGTAAAAACGCTACTCAGCTGAAGGCAGAAGGAGCAGCGATTCAAGGAGGGTGTCTGGGGGGCCTAAGTCAACTTCAACCGCCACCCAGGAGATACCCTGCGGGGGAGCAGGAGGCACAGGGCCAGGGTGCACGGCTGCCAAGCACCCGGTGCAGCCCATGTCTGATTACGTTCTCCCAACCACCCTGCCTTCAGCATTTCTATTTCCCAGATGAGCAATGCTGCACACACAGACAGAGGCTAAGCTTGCCCAAGGTCATCTGTTCTAACACTCAAGTCGAGCTGGATTCAGCTGCCCTCCCTGATGGCAGTGAAGGAACAGGAGCCTGGGGACCCATCGTAGGCTGATACCTAGGAGGCCTTAGGGAAGCACATCTTCATTTGCTTATTTCGGAAATGGGACTACTGTCTGCACCAGTTTGTACAGTAACCAAGCAGGAGCATGTGCTCATCCTGGGCCCGGAAGCCTTTCTGTCCCCCACTCTCCCTCCACTGTTTCTTGTTTGTAGGGACTAGCCTTCGGCCACCAGGGACTTCCCTACGTCCCAAAGGGGGATCTGCACGGTGGCTCTCCAGGGAAGGGCGGGGCTGCAGAGACAAAGGGGGCACAGCCAAGAAGCAGAGGTGCAGGCTTGGGGCAGGGTCCTGGTGCCACCTCAAGAGATACGCATGGCAACATCATTGAGGGTTTTGTTTTAAGATTTATTGATTGATGGACGTTGGTGGCCCTGGGTCTTTGCTGACCCCGCACACGCCCTCACCCTCAGCCGCAGCCCCACCTCGAATCATCGCTAAGGACTCCTCTCTCAGTCCTCCCAGCTTGAGACACTCGGTTTTGAGAGGTGGGAGCCCTCTGTGTCCTCCTTTGCCTGGCATGGCGAGAAAACTAGCCTTTTCTACTTCACCGCAAACTCTGAGACTCAGATCAGGCCCTGTGCACAGAGGCTGTATTCGACATCCGTGTGGTGAGGTGCTGCGAGGTTCCATCCGTCTGGACCGATCGATCCATGCCGGCGGGGGACTCTGCTGTGCAAAGGCGTCAGTGACACGGCCACACCTCACCTCCAGGGGGGCGGGAGGTGCAGTGCAGCCCTGTGCTGGGGAGGCCGGATTCTGAGCCCAGTGGGAGTAAAACGCTACTCAGCTGAAGGCAGAAGGAGCAGCGATTCAAGGAGGGTGTCTGGGGGGCCTAAGTCAACTTCAACCGCCACCCAGGAGATACCCTGCGGGGGAGCAGGAGGCACAGGGCCAGGGTGCACGGCTGCCAAGCACCCGGTGCAGCCCATGTCTGATTACGTTCTCCCAACCACCCTGCCTTCAGCATTTCTATTTCCCAGATGAGCAATGCTGCACACACAGACAGAGGCTAAGCTTGCCCAAGGTCATCTGTTCTAACACTCAAGTCGAGCTGGATTCAGCTGCCCTCCCTGATGGCAGTGAAGGAACAGGAGCCTGGGGACCCATCGTAGGCTGATACCTAGGAGGCCTTAGGGAAGCACATCTTCATTTGCTTATTTCGGAAATGGGACTACTGTCTGCACCAGTTTGTACAGTAACCAAGCAGGAGCATGTGCTCATCCTGGGCCCGGAAGCCTTTCTGTCCCCCACTCTCCCTCCACTGTTTCTTGTTTGTAGGGACTAGCCTTCGGCCACCAGGGACTTCCCTACGTCCCAAAGGGGGATCTGCACGGTGGCTCTCCAGGGAAGGGCGGGGCTGCAGAGACAAAGGGGGCACAGCCAAGAAGCAGAGGTGCAGGCTTGGGGCAGGGTCCTGGTGCCACCTCAAGAGATACGCATGGCAACATCATTGAGGGTTTTGTTTTAAGATTTATTGATTGATGGACGTTGGTGGCCCTGGGTCTTTGCTGACCCCGCACACGCCCTCACCCTCAGCCGCAGCCCCACCTCGAATCATCGCTAAGGACTCCTCTCTCAGTCCTCCCAGCTTGAGACACTCGGTTTTGAGAGGTGGGAGCCCTCTGTGTCCTCCTTTGCCTGGCATGGCGAGAAAACTAGCCTTTTCTACTTCACCGCAAACTCTGAGACTCAGATCAGGCCCTGTGCACAGAGGCTGTATTCGACATCCGTGTGGTGAGGTGCTGCGAGGTTCCATCCGTCTGGACCGATCGATCCATGCCGGCGGGGGACTCTGCTGTGCAAAGGCGTCAGTGACACGGCCACACCTCACCTCCAGGGGGGCGGGAGGTGCAGTGCAGCCCTGTGCTGGGGAGGCCAGGCCAGGCCTATCTGATTCCACGGCGTCTTCCCCGCCCTCCGCACTAGGCTGTTGTCAGGACGGAGAGAGGAATTGTATGAGGCGTACTTTGTTAAACATTAAATTCTCGGCAGATGTAAATTCCTCGTGGGAAATACGAATGTAAACTACTCACTATTATTGTTGTTGTCATTACAATATTAATAAGCCTTCGTCGCAGAGGAGGAAACAGCAACCTACTCCAGTATTTTCGCCTGGAAAATTCCATGGATCGAGAAGCCTGGCGTGCTACACGGTTCACGGGGTCGCGAAGAATCGGACCCAAATGAGCACACTGCACGTGCCTGTCTTTCACAGTATCCAGGAATCGGGAGGGATCATGAACCCAAACGCTGGAAGGTGCTCTCTTCTGGTCTGGACAGAAGACCGTGCGGACGGCGCGCTGTGACGGGGCTCGCTGCATCTGATGTCTGCCGCACTGACTGCCATCAGGAGTCCTCCTTGCTCTGCTGAAGTTTCCATCATTAGCAATTCCAGAGCCACAGAAGGAGCCACATGCCAACAGACCTGGGCTCCAGAGCCGGACAGCAGACACTGTGATGTGCAGCTGTGGACGGGGGTCGGGTGTGGACACTGTGACTGGACACTGGCCTTTCACGCCATTCCTCGGGGCCCTAGGGCCCTGCGGGGCTGACGGAGAGGATTCTGGGGAAGCATTTGGAGGTGGGGCTCACTTAATTGGCTCTGTTTTGCTGTCCCTGGCTTTGTCCCAACATTATGCCATCCACTGGATAGAAAACGCTCATCAAGAAAACCTTGAGGGCTTCCCCTGGTGGTCCAGTGGGTAAGGACACCGCCTTCCAGTGCAAGGGGCGCCGGTTCGATCCCTGGCCTGGGAAGATCCCATGTGCCGCGGAGCGGCTGGACTGATGTGTCCAATCACCGAGCCGGAGCTCTGGGGCACATGTGCCCAGAGCCGGCGCTCTGCGACAACAGACGCCACCGCGATGGGAGACCCACAGGAGCCAAAGAACAAAGACAGATGAAAATAAAGAAATGAAGGACCAATAGAAGTGGCCCGCCCGCTCCCCTCCCTCCCCAACCCGACCCCCGCCCAAAATAAATCAATAAATAAATCTTTAAAAAAAAAAAAAAAAAGAAAAGAAAACCTTGAAAAGTTTTCAAAGGTCTGTCCTTGAGGTTTACGCTGGCAATTGCGTTTCATGATTCTGTTCCTCTGCAGCTGTCTGTTTCTAGTAGATAGGATCGTCTTGTCTCTACTGTCCTCAACGGCTCCCACCCCTGCCCTGGACACACACACACACACACACACACACAGAAACACACACACACCCTCAGCTCTGGGTTCTTCCTCTTTGCCCTTCTCTGACAGGAAGTGCAGCGTCACGAGGCTGCAAGAACACTTCTCTGGAATCAAGTAGACTCGTGTTGAAATCTAGCCTCTGACCTATACTTGGCTGTGTGCTCTTGGGAAGTTCCTTAACCTCTCTGAGCTTAATTTCCTCACCACAACATGGGGAAGGCAACATCTGGTTTGCAGAACTCCGTGTGTGGCTATTCATTTTCACCTTTGCTTCCTCCCTCTGCCACTGCAGCTCCGGCCCAGGCCTTCCCAGTCCTCGTGCCCCCAGGTTCCACGTGGGGCCCTGGCTCACTCCGTACCGGGAGGACCTCAGTCCCCTTTTGGGAGCTGGGGGTGGGTGGTGCGGGAGGGGCTTGTAGAGTTGGGGCCCTGGCAGAGGAGCAGCCCAGGAGAGGAGTGGGGGTGAGGGGAAGGGGAGAGCTGGACCGTAAAGAAGGCTGAGTGCTGAAGAACTGGGGTCTTCCGATTGTGGTGCCTGAGAGGTCCTTGAGCAGCAAGGAGATCAAACCAGTCCACCCTGAAGGAAATCAACCCTGAGTATTCAGTGGAAGCACTGACGTGGAAGCTGAAGGAAGCGCCAATCCTTTGGCCACCTGATGCGAAGAGCCGACTCATCGTTAAAGACTCTGATGCTGGGAACGATTGAGGGCAGGAGGAGAAGCCGGTGACAGAGGATGAGATGGTTGGAGGGGATCGTTGACTCAACAAATGTGAGTTTGAGCAAGCTCCGGGAGAGGGCGAAGGACAGGGAAGCCTGGAGTGCTGCAGCTCAGGGGCTCACAGAGAGTCGACAACAGCTCTTAGTGGCTGAACAACAATCCGCAACAACAACAACAGACCATAAATGTAAATAACCTCTTAGAGTCAATTATATTACTGTTGCCAATTATTTGCTGCCTTGACTTGAAAGAGTTCCTACTCCCCCGCCAGACCTAGCAGGCTTGGCCAGGAGGTTTAGTTAGTAACTTTTGCTAAAGTTTTCCTAAGTTTTTAAAACGTCTAACTTTTAGACGTTTTAAAAGTCATCGTGCATGGACTTGCCTGTGGTTCAGTGGTTAAGACTCCATGCTTCCAAGGCAGGGGACAGGGTCTCAGTCCCTGGCTGGGGAGCTAAGATCCCGTGGGGTGTGACCAAGTAAGAGTCATCTGTGGTTAAGTCATTGTTGTTTTGCTCCTGCTATGGGAACATGTCCCAGGGAAGGGCTGCTCCCTCAGCCTGGATCCTGGAAAGAAGATGCCGTGGATCAGAGCCTTGGCTGACCAGGGCTGAGGTTTAACTTGAGGGAGAAATAAGTCATTGTGGTCACAAGCCATGGAGAATCAGAGTTGTTTGTGACCACAGCATAACTGAGCAAGACCTGATTAGTACACGGGCTATAAGAATGTTGATAAGGGGGCACTTTTGGGAGCAAGGCGCAGGTGTGGTTAGCTGGAGATCCCTAAAGAACAGACGGAGAGATGCTGGGCCACGGAAGTGGCCTCATGCAAGCGTTGTGGCCACACATGATTTCTCCTCTCCGGACTGATAGTCACCGGGATGCCGGTGTAGTTTCCTGAAGGGACAGCCCCTCATCAGGTTTATAACCAGGCCCCAACCAGCCTCTCCAGCCCATCTCCCCACTGCTTTTCTTTCTGGCCCCCGTGTTCTTTCCTGTCTCAACCTTGAGCTCACCAGCAGAACAGGCACCTGGGGAAAGGACTTCCTCTTTCCAAGCATCAGTTTCCCGTCTGTGAAAGGAAGGATAATGAGACCTCTTGGGATTACTTTTAGGAACTGAGTGACCACAGGAAGTGCCTGGGCCTCCGTAGATGTTTGTTGAAAGAGTGAATGAATAAACGAATGAATGAATAAATGCTTTAAGTCTGGTGCCTAAGAATGACCCGGCTTATAAAAGAGTCACTTTCGATTTGGGTTGTTACAAATCCATCTCCTCTGCTTGCGCACTTCTGGAAAAGCTGATAAAGCAAGTGTTTCAGAACCTACAGAAATCGAGATGGCGAGGCCCTCGGCCAGGGGCAGCCCTCCCACGAGCGTCCTTGTGTAGCAAGCCACACCTCACCTAGCCGAGGCAGGGACGGGGAGCCAGGGTCAGAGCCCCTGAGCAGAGAGACGTGCGCTCCAGGGAGGCTGTCCTCTTCTGAACGCTGCTCCTGGGCATGCCGGCTCCTGGGAACCAGGCAATTGGTTGTTTGTACGGCAGACACAAAGACCCATGCGGCATGGGACCTGGAGAGACACTACGACAGTCAGTCATCGCCAGGCCCGACGCTGGACCTGTGTCCTTTTCAAAGAAGACAGCCTACCAGTTGGCTTGGTATCCCTTGGTGGATTCTGAAAAAACCCAGGCGCTGAAAAATGCTTTTCCTTGCCAACGAATTAAGCCACAAATCCAGTTCCAAAAGCACATATTTGTTGCAGAATTGTCAATGTAATAATGTCAGGTCACCCCCGAATCCCAGGACCGTGTGAGGTATGTGGGAACCATGGAGACGGGAGAAGAGTTAACACTGACTGAGCATCTCCTATGTGCAAGGCGTCTAACAGACAAGTTTTCTTGCAATAGCCGGGGAAGGCACTGCTATTAACTCTAAATGCAGGTGAAGGAGCAGAGGCTCAGGAAGCCTGAGCAGCAGCCCTGGGGCTGCAGAGCTCAGGACGGACACACTCCAGGCCCACAGTTCGATCCCCCAAACGGTGATTCTCCTGTTGCTGGTTCCCGCGAGCCTGTGCAGCCTCTGAACGGCTGAGAGAGGACACAGGGAGGGCTGGGCTCGGGTTCCACTGTATATTCTCTTGGGAGCAGAACCGAATTGAGCCGCCTGGGCCTTCAGATCACACCTTGATCTCAGACTCCTGGCTTCCAGAACTGTGAGATGATACATTATTGTGTGTGTTTTCTTTTCTTTTTTTTTTTAAATTCAGGTAATGAATTAATTTGGCCGCACCAGGTCTTAGCTGAAGTGTGGAGGCTCTTTGTTGCCGCGTGCGAACTCTTAGTTGTGGCGTGTGGGATCTAATTCCCCGACGAGGGACTGAATCTGGGCTGCCCGTGCAGGAAGGGTAGACTCCTACCCCCTGGACCTTCAGCCAAGACCCTAAATTACTGTTATTTTAACCACCAAGCGTGCGGCCAGGCAGCCCCGGGGCACTAATTCAGGGAAGGTGTGGTGGGATCAGCTTCTCCTCTCCTGTGGGAGCTCTCAGTTCTGGCCCCTGATGGAGGCAGCCACTTCCTCAGCGAAACCAGCTGGATCCCACTGAGGGGCTCGGGTTACACCAGGACACCCACTGGAAGTCCTGGCCCCCACCCCAAGGGAGCTGCGGTGAAGACACGGCCCTCACCAGATCACGTTTCCCAAGGGGCAGGTGAACGCTCCTGGTAGAGGAGAGGCTGGGTGGTGGGGGCCGGTGGGGCTGAACAGGCCAGAGGCTGGCAGAGAGAAAAATCACAGACAGCCACACGCTCCTTCCCAACCCCGTCCCACCCCCTTGATTATTTAAAAATTCTCTAAACTTCGGAATTTTAATAACCAATTGCTTGTTAATATCCAAGTGTCTCTAGTCGCTGTATTTTTCCATGCGGTAGCAGTAGTGGGCCGAGAAGCTGGCGGATACTGCTGTGTTCTCTGAACGGCAGAGCGTGGCTGCAAGCCTCGGCAGATTAGTCATTGAAATTCACCCCTTTAAAGATTGTCATTGAGGCGTCGAGGCAGCATCAGAGTGGATAATCACCACCCCCCTTTCCAGCTCATCTCAAGACTGGGAGGTGTTCTGGTCTTTGTGTAATATTGTTTCCAGTAACTCTGGCTTTTAGGAGAAGAAGCGGCGATTAATGAGCCACATGAAAACACTAATTTCCATATATTAGAGATGATGAAATATGCTAATGGCTTAAACAAAGCTAATCTACAAGATTAAGAATATAAAAGACACTTCTAAGGGCAGAGACTCCATATTGAGTGTTTGGCAGCTGATTAGAATGCTGACGCTTGGCTGTGCGGGGAGAGGGGCTGGAGGCGGGGCGGTCAGCGGGCAGGATGCTTCTCCAGCAGGGGAACCTGGGGGTGGCGTCCGTCCGTGGGCTCAGCGCTGTGTGACCGTGAGCCACTGACTCAGCCTCTCTGATGCTCCAATCCCTCATCTGCCTCACTCTCCAAAGAGCCGTGAGACTAAAGCCTCAGTCACTCAGTCGTGTCCAACTCTTTGCGACCCCATGGACTGCAGCCTGCCAAGTTCCTCCATCTATGAACTTTTCCAGGCGAGAATACTGGAATGAGTAGCCATTCTCTTCTCCGGGGTATCTTCCCAACCCAAGAACTACAGAGAAATGTATGTAAGTGCTTTGCAAACTGCAAGATGCCCCACAAATGTTAGGAAGCCCAAGGGGATTCAAAGGGACTGAGGAGTAAAAACCTTCTGAAGTGAATAACTACTAAGCACAGTGAACTCTTGCATTGTTTTTCCTCCTGCAGCTTTCTAAGATGCTTTCAAAAGAAATCTAGGACTTCCCTGCTGGTCCAGTGATTAAGAATCTGCCTGCCAATGCAGGGGACACAGGTTCGATCCCTAGTCCAGGAAGACACTTGGGGGCAACAAAGCCCATGTGCCACAACTACTGAGCCTGTGCTCTAGAACTTGGGAGCCGCTACTGCTGAAGCCTGCATACCTAGAGCTCATGCTCTGCAACGAGAGAAGCCACTGCAATGAGAAGCTCATGCAACGCAACTAGAGAGTAGTCTCTGTTCGCTGCAATTAGAGAAAGCCTGCACAGAGCAATGAAGACCCAGTGCAGCCAAAGACAATTTCTTTCCTTTTTTTTTTACACTACAAAGGAAGTCTACAGGTTTCAGGATGAGGCTTGCTGGCCACCCCTGACCTATACAGCAATATTGTTTCCAGTAACTCTGGCTTTTAGGAGAAGAAGCGATTAATGAGCCACATGAAAACACTAATTTCCATATATTAGAGATGATGAAATATGCTAATGGCTTAAACAAAGCTAATCTACAAGATTAAGAATATAAAAGACACTTCTAAGGGCAGAGACTCCATATTGAGTGTTTGGCAGCTGATTAGAATGCTGACGCTTGGCTGTGCGGGGAGAGGGGCTGGAGGCGGGGCGGTCAGCGGGCAGGATGCTTCTCCAGCAGGGGAACCTGGGGGTGGCGTCCGTCCGTGGGCTCAGCGCTGTGTGACCGTGAGCCACTGACTCAGCCTCTCTGATGCTCCAATCCCTCATCTGCCTCACTCTCCAAAGAGCCGTGAGACTAAAGCCTCAGTCACTCAGTCGTGTCCAACTCTTTGCGACCCCATGGACTGCAGCCTGCCAAGTTCCTCCATCTATGAACTTTTCCAGGCGAGAATACTGGAATGAGTAGCCATTCTCTTCTCCGGGGTATCTTCCCAACCCAAGAACTACAGAGAAATGTATGTAAGTGCTTTGCAAACTGCAAGATGCCCCACAAATGTTAGGAAGCCCAAGGGGATTCAAAGGGACTGAGGAGTAAAAACCTTCTGAAGTGAATAACTACTAAGCACAGTGAACTCTTGCATTGTTTTTCCTCCTGCAGCTTTCTAAGATGCTTTCAAAAGAAATCTAGGACTTCCCTGCTGGTCCAGTGATTAAGAATCTGCCTGCCAATGCAGGGGACACAGGTTCGATCCCTAGTCCAGGAAGACACTTGGGGGCAACAAAGCCCATGTGCCACAACTACTGAGCCTGTGCTCTAGAACTTGGGAGCCGCTACTGCTGAAGCCTGCATACCTAGAGCTCATGCTCTGCAACGAGAGAAGCCACTGCAATGAGAAGCTCATGCAACGCAACTAGAGAGTAGTCTCTGTTCGCTGCAATTAGAGAAAGCCTGCACAGAGCAATGAAGACCCAGTGCAGCCAAAGACAATTTCTTTCCTTTTTTTTTTACACTACAAAGGAAGTCTACAGGTTTCAGGATGAGGCTTGCTGGCCACCCCTGACCTATACAGCAGGTAGAGGAGTCTCTGGATCTTTTGTTCCTAAGTCGCTTGCCATGACTGTCCCCGCTGGGGACCAAGGCTGGTGAGGGCACCCCCCCGTTCAGTAGAGCAGGGATGACTAGAGACCATGTGGCAGGGCCATGCTCAGCAGTCGTTCCCAGCTACAAGGGAGTAAGCTGATCGGGACCTGTCCAGCCACAGGCAAGACGGTCCCCACAGCTGGGCTTGCACAGGATCGAGCTTCTGGAAGCTGGCCAGCCTGATCCCCACCGCAGCTTTAGGGGAGAAGGCAGGAAAGCCAGCCTCCCTGTGGGTTTTCACGGCCTCCAGAGGTTCCTGCTTATTTGAGGGCATGTGTGTGGATCTTGAAGGGCGATGGCATCTTCTAGAAGGGCCCCTTATCCTAGAAATGTGGGAAGTTTGGACTTTGGCTTTTCTGAGTCCTCTTTCACAGTCCTCACGAGGTGGACGTGCGCCTGCCAGTGCTGCCTCAGGTCCCGCTGAGGCTGCCCCTGCCTTCCGCCTCCCGTCGCAGGCCGACCTCCCTCCCCCACCACTGCCTCTTTCAGGCTCACATCAGCATTTCCATTAAGTCCCTTCCAGTCTCTCGTCCAAAGGCTCCGCGGCCGCCCCCTGACAGTGTCCACAGCGGGTCTGTATTGACCGCCATCTGCCCTGTGCGCGGGATGGGGCCCCGTGCCCGCTGGGCCCCCGCATCCCTGGAGTCATGTTTATTTGCCTCTTTCTTGCAAGTTCTCTTTATCTTTGGAATTTGTGCTTTTCAAGCTGTGTGTTTATTCTCACCTTCCGCTTAATCTAGCGTGTTACTGTTTCTGGTTCAGTCCTTTCTCTGTGTTCGTGGGGGTGGAGGGAATACAGGTGGAACAGAGAGGCTGAGGGTTAATGGAGGCAGCTTCCTGGGACGCTCTTCCATCGCAAGTGTGGACGTAAAGCAAATCACACCATCAGCCCAGAGAGAACAAAACCAGCCACCAAGGGTCACTATGCAGAAAGTGTCCCCTGTCGCTTTTTTTGAAAAATGAGGTATGAACATATTACTGTTATCTGTAACTGAAGTCAAAGCTAATTTTTCCTTTGGTCTCTGTTGGCTGTTTCTGGGTTGCTCTCTGTAGCTTTCAGCTGCATATTATGTACTCCAAAGGCAGAGGATCCATCAAAGAAATGAGAATTCTAGAACTTCCCTGGGGTTCCCATGGTGAAGACTCCATGCTCCCATTGCAGGGTGCACGGGTGCAGTCCCTGGTCAGAATTAAGATCCCACATGCCATGGGACTCAGTGGAAACAAAGATGTAGAAATGAAAATTCTCCACTGCTAGGGAGTGAAAGCAATCCCCAAGTACACTCCTGTGTGTGCAGCCAAATGACATTTCCCAGGCTTAATTATGTGGAAAAAAGAAATGGGGACAGTCTCTTCACCTCCAAAGCAGCTCTTGGAATATTCTAGCTTTCTCCAGCCTCTGCTAATTTGGGTCTAGACATGAAAAAGGGCAGAGAAGGGGTGGAGGGTATGTATGGAGACAGACAGCTCTTCAGAAATGCGAGCCAACAAAGGAAAGATCCAGAAGGTACGGGGCGGCCGCTTCAGCTGAGCCTTCTAGAAGTTGGGGGCGCCAGCTGGAGAGCAGAGTGTGAAGGGGAGAGCAGCCTGGACGGACAGCGGAATCTCCAGCTCCTCTAAACAAGGGCAACAGGCCAGGCCTGCCCACCTTCCTCAATTTCCGTCCCAGTCCATGGCGCCAAAGCCCACCTTGTCACCCTCCCCATGAATCACAGGGCGGTGAAGCCACTGATGACAAGCACAAGAAAGACCAGGGTTCCACCTCTGGTTTCGACCCTTACAACTACCTGAGACACTGAACAAGCAAATTCCAGGGCTTTTCTCAGTCTCTGTTCTCTCATGGGAAGCGCGCCAGTACTTTCCTGGGAGGGTGGACACAGGGCAAGAGGAGAAGGGGGAGGCAGAGGATGAGATTGTAAGGGTTAGGAGGGAGAGGGGCAGGGCACAATTTTTGAAAAGAATGACAGCCTAAGGACACAGCACAAACCCATTAGAATCAAATAGGTCCAAGATGGCAGACCAGACCTTGATCCTCAGTCAGCAAGCTAAATGACACACCCAGAGGCGCCATGACAGTTCTACCCCTCCCTAAAAGAGCTGGAATAACCCTCCCACTCATTAGCATACGGAATTACCCAGCCTATAAAAGCTAAGAACGCCATATTTTTGGGGCCACTGGATTCGCTCTGCGATGACCCACATTCTGTCTGTGGAGTGTGCTTTCTCTGAATCTGAATAAATCCATTTCTTCCCTATCACTTTATCTCTCGCTGAATTCTTCTCTGCAAAGAGACATGAAGAACCTGAGCCTCAGTGAGTCCAGACATTGGGTGAGTGACTTTAATTACCAGGGTTTGGGCTGGGTTCGAGTTCCAGCTACATGGGTTCAAGTCCCAAACAGGGTTTAGGCTGGATTCGAGTCCTGGCCGCATGGGTTCAAGTCCCAAACAGGGTTTTGGCTGGGTTCAAGTCCAGGCCACGTGGGTTCAAGTCCCAAACAGGCTTGATTAAGTCTGGGCCCTGGGTTGAAGTCTCAAATTGAGGTAGAACACTTTCAAGATGGCTAGATAACATCACTGACGCAATGGACATGCGTTTGGGCAAATGCTGGGAGACAACAAAGGACAGGGAAGTCTGGCGTGCTGCAGCCCATGGGGTTGCAAAGCATCAGACACGACTGAGGGACTGTACAAGGGTTACTGAGAGAATTTAAAAGTGCTTAGAACATGGTCAGCAGTGAATGCCAACTATTCTTTTATTGTTGTTGACACACACACACCCCACCCCATATCTCTGGACCTCATCCTTGATGCATTGTTCTTTTGCATCCCTTGGTTTTAATCCCTCTCCAAGTCGTAGAACTACGATGCTTTGCATTTTGCTTCCCTGCTCTCTGGCATAAGAACAATGCAGCAGCACTGTGGGGTCACGTTCTCAACTGAAGCTCAACCACGCACACATATTGTGATCCTTTATAATGGAATTTTACTGATTGAATAGCTATGAATGCCCGAAGGCCATCATTCTGCAGTAATTACCGTATCTTTAAAAACTTCCTGCACCCTCCCGAGAGAAAACAGAATTTGAAATTGCCAAACGCCATCATCTTGAAGAACCTAGTTTCTTCTGAGCCAGTTGACTTGTTCCCGAGCCTGCCTGCTGATAAAAGGTGGCACGTATATCCTGGCATAACAATACTATGTTTGGCTTCCCCAAACGACTTTATGTTCTGTAAGAAATAAAAACCTAACAGCTCCACATATCTAAACATTTTTTTTTTTTATCACATTTCAGAATCTGTTCTATTAAAAATAAAGTGAAACCTAGAGAAACGGTCCCAGTATGCTGAGTATGTAACTGATCTGCCAAGTTGTTCTCTGGTCCCTTTGGCTGTAAAATGAAGGCGCAAGAGAGAAGGGACTCCTTGAACAAACCACTATCACTGCAGGTCCATTTGGTGGGAAGAGGAGTACCATGGTCTCCAGACTCCTGCTTCCCGTTTATAAATGGTTTTACTTTGATGCGGACTATTCTTTTTTATTGAATTTGTTATAATATGGCTTCTATTTTATGTTTTTTCTTCTTCTTTTTTTTTTTTGGCTTCAAGGCATGTAGGATCTTAGCTCCCTGGCCAGGGGTCCAACTCGCACCCGTCAAATTGGAAGGCAATGTCTTAACCACTGGACTGCCAGGGAAGTGTCAACAAAAACCCCATTTTAAAGCCTATTTTTATCAGTTTGTGAAGAGATTTTGGAAACCCTGTAACTCCTACATTTCTGTCACTTTAGTTTCAATATGATACGTTTTTCCTCGTCACTTTGGTCCTTTTCTGTTACTCGGTCTGTAAGTGTTACCTGTGTGTATGTGCGTGTGCTCAGTCAGGTCCCGCTCTTTGTGATCCCATGGGCAGTAGCCCGCCAGGCTCCTCTATCCATGGAATTTCCCAGGCAAGAACACCGGAGTGAGTTGCCATTTCCTTCTCCAGGAGATCTTCTCGACCCAAGGATCAAACCCTCACCTTCTGCATCTCCGGCATTGGCAGGTGGGTTCTTTACCACTGTGACACCTGGGAAGCCCTGAATGCTACCTCTCCATGATCTACACTCTAATTACCCAGTGACTCCAGGCCTCTGAAGATAGGACTGCGTCCATCTGGGTCACCACTCTATCCGCCATGTCTAGAGAACTGCCTATTCATAAAGGGTGCTTAGTAAATATTTATAAAGCATGAACACATGAGTAATTTGACAGTAGGTAAACTGTCAAATATATTTATAACTGCCTTACAATACGATCCTCAAGTTCCAAGTAAAATGCTTAAGAGAATAACATCTAATGAAGTATTTTTAATCTGAGATAACTACAAAGTCAATCAAAACATACCTACCCCTAATTTAAGCCACGTTTGTTCTGTTCATTTAATAGAAACTCAAAGAAGTGCTTATGAATTATACTAATTAACAAATCATTGAATTAAAATATATGAGCTATCAAAAACCTGTTAAAAATCTGAAGTTACAGGCTTCCCTGATGGTCCAGTGGGTAAAGAGTCTGCCTTGCAGTGCAAGAGGCACCAGTTTGATCCCTGGCACGGGAAGATCCCACATACTGAGAAGTGGCTGGACCAGTGTGTCCAATTATAAGCCAGGGCTCTGGAGCACATGCGCCCAGAGCTGGGGCTCTGCAACAGAGAGGCCACGGCAGTGGGAGGCCCACACAGGCCAAAGAATAAGGATGGATGAAAATAAATAAGTAAAAAACCAATAAAAGAGGCCAAAATTTTAAAAAATAATGAAAAATAACTATAAAAAAATCTAAAATTATAATGTGCATATAATAAGCACCTAGTAAGTGAGGCTGTTTCTCAAGAGGATAGTTTCTGTTACCTGTTATTTGTGGGGTTTCTCTGAGTAAATTTTAAGATGTCTGATGTAGCACTTTTTGGTGATGGGGAGTGGGGAGGAAAGACTACTTTATCTCTGGAAGCTTGTTCTTCTCAACTTTTGGCAACGTACAACTAAGAAATTGTATAGGTGTCACAAAAAAAGGGAGATGTTGGATCTTCCTATCCCTTAAGAATTCATTGGTGGATTTTCCCCAGATGCATGAAAAAAGCCAACAGAAGGCATCTAAAGATTTCATCCTGATTTTATGTTCTGTTTTATTTCATAAAGAAGCTTATTTGTCCAATATGTCATTAGTGGCATTTATTTCAATAATCCTGGAACTTAAATGTCAGCTCAAGTTATTTCCTTGAAAAATTCTTTCACCAGGATAAATCCTATATATTATTTCCCAGAACTATTAGCCTCTCACATTTTAAATTCAACTTGATTTATCTATCAAAGTTCTCTAGAGGTGCGGTGCGATGGCCTGGAGGGGTGGGATGGAAGGGGACGGGGAAGAGGGTGGAGGAAGGAAGGGGCCATATGATTAATCTGGGATTATACATATCTGTAAACAACAAAACTGTAAAAATAAGAAGTTAAAAAAAAAAAAGTTCTCCAGAGTTCTAGAATTCAAGCTGTGCAAAAACAGGAGTTATACCTGGTTTTGTTTAGCACTGCATCCCCAAGGCCTGGTTGTTGTTTAGTCACTCAGTTG
Source organism: Tragulus kanchil (assembly GCA_022376925.1). Taxonomy (NCBI): domain Eukaryota; kingdom Metazoa; phylum Chordata; class Mammalia; order Artiodactyla; family Tragulidae; genus Tragulus; species Tragulus kanchil. The sequence continues at coordinate 178,454,425 of JAIOJX010000004.1, read as the reverse complement.
TGTCTGACTCTTCATGACCCCATGGACTACAGCAGGCCAGGTTTCCCTGTCTTTAATCTCCTGTACTTTTCTCTGTACCAGGACCTGGTACAGAGTCTTATAAATAGCAGGCAGTGAAAAAGACAGAGACCTGATACACAAACGGTGATGGAAGCTACCTTTCCTTAAGGGCATGTGTTGAGTTCAATAAATACCAACTTTGATTTTGGTGGCCTCGAAAGGTGATAGGAACAGAGAATACTTCACACGAGGTGGATCATTTAATAAAAGATACTCAACCAAATACCTATGTACTGAGAATGAATTTGAAATGAACCAGCTCTAATGAGGAATCAAAGCCTGACATATCTGAGTATTCTAGAAAACTTCAAGGAATAGCCTGGTTAGCTAACCAGTATGAATATTCACTGGAAGGACTGCTGCTGAAGCTGAAACTCCAAAATTTTGGCCACCTGATGTGAAAAGCCAACTCACTGGAAAAGACCCTGATGCAGAAAAGATTGAAGGCAAAAGGAGAAGACAGTGGCAGAGGATGAGATCGTTGGATGTCATCACCAACTCAAAGGACTTGAGTTTGACCAAACTCCAGGAGATAGTGAAAGACACAGAAGTCTGGCGTGTTGCAATCCACGGGGTCCAGACTCACAACTTAGTGACTGAACAACAATGGTGGTGCAACAGCACCTGGCACTTACCAGAAGCAAAAAACCAAATTCCTGTATTAATCATACAAATAAATCTTCAAGTGTAATGACTGGAACACAGTCAAATATAATCAGATACTCAAGCAAACTTCATGAGCACAAATCCGATCTCATATTAGAAGGCCTGATCTCATGTTGTTAGAATGCCTGATCTCACGTTAGAATGTCCCATGGCTCAGGCATTCAGTTTCTCTCTACCCTCACGCCAACTCCTTTGGCGATTTCATTCAGTCTCATAGCTTTAAATAAAATCAATTCCTAGGGCTTCCCTGGTGGTCCAATGGGTAAAGAGTCCCCCTCGCCGTGCAAGGGGCACTGGTTCAATCCCTGGCCGGGAGGATCCCTCATGCCGTGGAGCAGCTGGACCAGTGTGTCCAATTATGAGCCAGCGGTCTGGAGGGGTGCACCTAGAGCTGGTGCTCTGCAACAAGAGAGGAAACTGCAATGGGAGGCCCATACAGGCCAAAGAATAAAAGATGAATGAAAAATAAATATAAATAAAAAAGAGGCATGATGTGGAAAAGAAAAAAAATATCAATTCCTAGCCTCCATTCCAATCTAGACCTGCCTCTCAAACTCACTATCATATCCAACTGTTTATTTGATGTCTTTTCTTGGTTATCTAACAGACATCTGAAATTAACAAAATGGATGCCTTCAATTAGAATTTTTTTTTAATTAATAAATTTTTTGGCCACACTGCACAACATGTGGGACATTAGTTCCCCGACCAGGGACTGAACTGGCCCATGCCCTCTCTACTGGATTGCCATGGAAGCCCTTAACTTTTTTTTTTCCAACCTGAAACCCTTCTCATCTTAACTGACCTGAACTTGATCTTGAGTCCAGTACCTTGGGATCCTCTTTGATACTTTTCTTTCACATATTTTATCCAGTCCATCAGCAAAAGAAATTCCTCGAATTGAACGTGGATGGTTCATCACCAACTCAAAGGACTTGAGTTTGACCAAACTCCAGGAGATAGTGAAAGACACAGAAGTCTGGCGTGTTGCAATCCACGGGGTCCAGACTCACAACTTAGTGACTGAACAACAATGGTGGTGCAACAGCACCTGGCACTTACCAGAAGCAAAAAACCAAATTCCTGTATTAATCATACAAATAAATCTTCAAGTGTAATGACTGGAACACAGTCAAATATAATCAGATACTCAAGCAAACTTCATGAGCACAAATCCGATCTCATATTAGAAGGCCTGATCTCATGTTGTTAGAATGCCTGATCTCACGTTAGAATGTCCCATGGCTCAGGCATTCAGTTTCTCTCTACCCTCACGCCAACTCCTTTGGCGATTTCATTCAGTCTCATAGCTTTAAATAAAAATCAATTCCTAGGGCTTCCCTGGTGGTCCAATGGGTAAAGAGTCCCCCTTGCAGTGCAAGGGGCACTGGTTCAATCCCTGGCCGGGGAGGATCCCTCATGCCGTGGAGCAGCTGGACCAGTGTGTCCAATTATGAGCCAGCGGTCTGGAGCGCGTGCACCTAGAGCTGGTGCTCTGCAACAAGAGAGGAAACTGCAATGGGAGGCCCATACAGGCCAAAGAATAAAAGATGAATGAAAAATAAATATAAATAAAAAAGAGGCATGATGTGGAAAAGAAAAAAAATATCAATTCCTAGCCTCCATTCCAATCTAGACCTGCCTCTCAAACTCACTATCATATCCAACTGTTTATTTGATGTCTTTTCTTGGTTATCTAACAGACATCTGAAATTAACAAAATGGATGCCTTCAATTAGAATTTTTTTTTAATTAATAAATTTTTTGGCCACACTGCACAACATGTGGGACATTAGTTCCCCGACCAGGGACTGAACTGGCCCATGCCCTCTCTACTGGATTGCCATGGAAGCCCTTAACTTTTTTTTTTCCAACCTGAAACCCTTCTCATCTTAACTGACCTGAACTTGATCTTGAGTCCAGTACCTTGGGATCCTCTTTGATACTTTTCTTTCACATATTTTATCCAGTCCATCAGCAAATCCCTAAATGAATCCCTTCTCATTTACCTTTACTATGCTAACCCTGGTTAGAGCCATATCAGCTCTTAACCAGACAACCTCAACAGTCTTCTGATTGGCTTACCTGCCGCCTCATTCCACGTCCCTGCACTAACATCGCCCTCTAGTTCTTAACCAGGTTTGCATGATGAAAACCAGTTTTGATTTGGGACTGGCACCCAGAGCATTAGACTACTTTTTAAATGTTTCATATTTCTTCAAAATGATTGGAGATTAATTTAGCCTTTGGTTAGTAAAGTGCTGTTAACTGAATGATGGGTACATGGAGCCCTTTACACCATTCTCTCAAACATGAAACCAAACTCTAATCAGCAGCAGGATGGAGAAACACTGCTCTGGAATCCCCAAACCAGATCAATTTCCTCATAAATAATCAAAACAGTTCTATTTGGAAAACTGTCCTCAAAGACTTAAAAAAGATACCTGTGAGTTTAAAGACACCAAATTTATTTTCCAAAATACAAGAAAATGAGTACACATTTAAATTCACTTTGTAACACACATTAACAGCAACAACGACATCCATGTCATGTCCTACTGAACTTAACTCCCAACCAACTGTGGCATCCACAAGACAGGAAAGATTTCTGGTCTCCCCCGCTTTTTTTTGGCAGAACCTTAAACTTGAGAAGATGTGAAATGTGCACCCCAGATTCAGTTCTCCTAAGTCAAGGCGTAACTTGTTAAGAGTAAAGTTCCATACAGATGGAAAATGAAGAGCTGCTTACTGTCAACGTATCCAGAATCTCTGGAACAGTCGTCTTCTGTTTGAAGTCTTCCCACAACATTCGCTACTGCTCAGTGTTATTCTGAGGCAAAGTACAGAGCACAGAAGAATGAATTCTTTTCAGTTTCAAAGGAACTCATATCGAAATCTGAAAATATCATTAAAGGTGATTCTTGTTCTCTTTAAAAAATAAAACACCCGAATGAATTTATTGGTTTGAAATATACTTGTTTAATAAATCTGACAAGGAGAAAAATCAAACCATCACTCCATCTGTGCACAGTAATAAGAATCTATAAAAGGTTAAGTTTTAAATTTTATCCAGTCCATTAAAACCTTTACTTATGCTAACCCTGGTTAGAGCCATATCAGCTCTTAACCAGACAACCTCAACAGTCTTCTGATTGGCTTACCTGCCGCCTCATTCCACGTCCCTGCACTAACATCGCCTCTAGTTCTTAACCAGGTTTGCATGATGAAAACCAGTTTTGATTTGGGACTGGCACCCAGAGCATTAGACTACTTTTTAAATGTTTCATATTTCTTCAAAATGATTGGAGATTAATTTAGCCTTTGGTTAGTAAAGTGCTGTTAACTGAATGATGGGTACATGGAGCCCTTTACACCATTCTCTCAAACATGAAACCAAACTCTAATCAGCAGCAGGATGGAGAAACACTGCTCTGGAATCCCCAAACCAGATCAATTTCCTCATAAATAATCAAAACAGTTCTATTTGGAAAACTGTCCTCAAAGACTTAAAAAAGATACCTGTGAGTTTAAAGACACCAAATTTATTTTCCAAAATACAAGAAAATGAGTACACATTTAAATTCACTTTGTAACACACATTAACAGCAACAACGACATCCATGTCATGTCCTACTGAACTTAACTCCCAACCAACTGTGGCATCCACAAGACAGGAAAGATTTCTGGTCTCCCCCGCTTTTTTTTGGCAGAACCTTAAACTTGAGAAGATGTGAAATGTGCACCCCAGATTCAGTTCTCCTAAGTCAAGGCGTAACTTGTTAAGAGTAAAGTTCCATACAGATGGAAAATGAAGAGCTGCTTACTGTCAACGTATCCAGAATCTCTGGAACAGTCGTCTTCTGTTTGAAGTCTTCCCACAACATTCGCTACTGCTCAGTGTTATTCTGAGGCAAAGTACAGAGCACAGAAGAATGAATTCTTTTCAGTTTCAAAGGAACTCATATCGAAATCTGAAAATATCATTAAAGGTGATTCTTGTTCTCTTTAAAAAATAAAACACCCGAATGAATTTATTGGTTTGAAATATACTTGTTTAATAAATCTGACAAGGAGAAAAATCAAACCATCACTCCATCTGTGCACAGTAATAAGAATCTATAAAAGGTTAAGTTTTATCAAAACGTTTTCTATTTTTGATAGAACTCAGAAAGGTTTTGAGTTCTCGCAAAAATGGCTACTGAGATAGTTAGACCTGATCTGAGCCCTCCTCTGAAGAGTGGGGAAACTGCAGAGACTTGCTTGGCTGTGGACTGGACCCACTCATGCTCACCAGATGATCGCTGATGACACCAAGCTCTCGGATCACCATGCTCAGATCTTCATGTAATCTGACTATGGCATTTTTCACCTCCCCAAGAAGAACATTAGTGGAATTGTCTGCTTCAGGCTCACTAGGCTGGTCTTTGGTTGTCTGAGAACTCGAACAGGACACAGAGGTGAAATGGTCTAGATTTTGAGTAGAGAGTGCTACTGAATTACTGTTGGAAATAGGACTTGTCTTCTTTTTGGCAGAATCAGAGTTGTCTGGAATCATTTCCAGTAGGTTGAGGCTGTTGTCTTCATCAGAGGATGGTGGGCCCCGAGGAGCCAAAGAGTGATGAACCCTGGCTGTCTCCTCTTTAACAGAAGCAGAAGAAGATTCTCGAAGGGATAAAGTCCAAAAGGCAGGTCTGGCCAAAGTTGGGGGTAAGGGAGCAACAGACTTCTCTGGGGAGGCGGAGTCAGGGGACGACACAGATAAAGCAGAAAATGAGGATGTTCCCTCAGAGGCAGTTGAAACTAAAATGTATCAATGAGAAATAAAGATTAGGCAGCATACAACTAAGAGTAATAGCTTAATGTTACAAGCTATTACTAATTAGCTATTAGTAATGTTACAATATCAAATTCTATCTGGTCTCAGCATTAAGGAGCTACTTAGAATTTTATATGTTAAAGAATCATAATAAGCCCAAATAAACCCGAAGCAGGAAATACAGACAACCTAAAGATGTATTATACGTCAGTAATACCATAGAAATGAAACTTAAATAGAAATATCAATATTCATCTTGACTCTCACACTTTGCCCATTGTATTTTTACACTACATTTATCAGAGAGTAGAAAAGTAGAATATTACACCCTCTTGTACTCACTGCCAGCATTTTAAGTTGGCATTTAAAGCAGAAAGTCTAAGAAGCCTATAACTTAGATTCCTTCTTTTTTTGTTCTACAGAAAGTATTATGGCAAAATGAACAGCCAGCTACAATGACCCCAGAGTTAGAAAATTAATCTTTTTCTCTCAACAATAAAATATAGTCAAAACTGAGTCCAACCCACCTGAGCTCCAGGACACTTTAGCACAGGTACATAATTATTTTTTTCACCAAGAAACTATAAATAAAATGAAACGCATTCTAAGCCCATTTTCCATAAAATTAAAGATCTGATAATGTTTTTAACTTCCCTTCAGGCAGATATCATATTCAATCTCTTCTTTCACACTTTATCCTAAATCATTATTTCCCAAACTGTTCTGGAGAACACTGTGTCCCTTGAGATATAAAAAGATATTTCGTGAGAACTGGGCTTCAAAATCAGATAAGATTCGCCAATTGCACACTGTACCTCCCATGAGGAACTTAACAATGTCTGTTAGCACATTCAAGGTTCTGAGAAATCATCGGTATAGTTGACCCTTGGACAACATGGGGGTTGGATGCTGGCCTGCCCCACATTCAAAGACTGCCACATGGCTTTTCAGTTGACCCACCATATCTAAAGTTCCAAATTAGCAGATTCATCAACCTCAGATTGTGGAGTAATGTGCTATGTATTTACTGAAAAAATCATGTTTAAATAGACTCGTGCAGTTCCAACTTATGTATTCAAGGGCCACCTGTAATTTATTCAAGAGTTTTCCAAACTTTCTTGGGCACAATCATTTCCTTGTCTCCTTGGAATGTCTATTTACATTCATGTGTGCCTTAGGGAACTTCCCAGGTGGCTCTGTGGTAATGAATCTGCCTGCCAATGCAGGACCCTCAGGTTTGATCCCTGGGTCAGAAATGGCAACCCACTCCAGTACTCTTGCCTGGAAAGTTCCATGGACAGAGGAGTCTGGTGGGCTATCATCCACGGTGTTGCAAAGAGTCAGACATGACTGATGTGACTGAGCACACGTGCCTTAGGTAGTCAAAGCCGGCAAATTCCAGTGCTAAAGTCTTTGCCATTACTTCTGGACTTACTACTTTGAAAAAACATCTTATTGGCAATTTCCTGGCAGTCCAGTGACTCCGTACTTCCAATATAAGGGATAAGGGTTCAATCCCTGTTCTGGGAACTAAGATCCCACATTTTTGGTCATGAGGCATGGCCAAAAAACTAAAAGTAAGAGAAGATTAATCTCTCCCAAGACTCAACCAAGAAGAAATAGAAACTATGAACAACCCCATAACAAGTTCAGAAATCGACTTTGTGATCAAAAATCTACCCAAAAATAAAAGCCCTGGGCCAGATGGCTTCACAAGTGAATTCTACCAAACATTTAAAGAAGAGCTAATGCCTGTCCTTCTAAAACTCTTCCAAAAAATTGCACAGGAAGGAACACTTCCAAACGTATTCTATGAGGCTGCCATCACCCTGATACCAAAACCAGGCAAAGACAACACAAAAAAAGAAACTTATAGGCCAATTTCACTGATGAATCTAGATGCCAAAATCCTCAACAAAATCCTAGCAAACAGAATTCAACAACACATCAAAAAGCTCATACATCATGATCAAGTTGGGTTCATCCCAGGCATGCAAGGATTCTTCAATATCTGCAAATCAATCAATGGGATACACCATGTCAACAAATTGAGAGACAAAAACCACATGATAATCTCAATAGATGCAGAAAAAGCCTTCGACAAAGTACAACACCATTTACGATAAAAACTCTTCAAAAAATGGACATTCTTAGAAGGAACCTATCTCAACATAGTGAAAGCCATATATGAGAAGCCCACAGTGAACATTCTCCTCAATGGTGAAAAACTCAAAGCATTTCCTCTAAGATCAGGAACAAGACAAGGGTGTCCACTTTCACCACTCTTATTCAACATAGTCCTGGAAGTTCTAGCAACAGCAATAAGAGAAGAGAAAGAAATAAAAGGAATCCAGATTGGAAAGGAAGAAGTCAAACTCTCTCTATTCACAGATGACATGATATTATACATAGAAAATCCCAAAGACACTATTACTAAACTACTAGAGTTAATCAGCAAATTCAGCAAAGTCACAGGATATAAAATCAATATACAGAAATCACTGGCATTCCTATATACAAACAATGAAAAATCAGAAAACGAAATCAAAGGGGCAATCCCCTTCACCACTGCAACCAAAAGAATCAAGTATCTAGGAATAAACCTACCCAAAGAAACAAAAGAACTGTACACTGAAAATTACAAAACACTCATGAGAGACATTAAAGAAGACTTAAACAGATGGAGAGATATTCCATGTTCCTGGGTCGGAAGAATCAATATTGTGAAAATGACCATACTACCAAATGTCATCTATACATTCAATGCGATCTCTATCAAACTACCAATGACATTCTTCACAGAACTAGACCAAAGAATCACACAGTTCATATGGAAACACAAAAGACCTCGAATAGCCAAAGCAATCCTCAGGAAGAAGAATGGAGCTGGAGGGATCAGTCTCCCCAACTTCAGACTATACTACAAAGCAACAGTCATCAAGACAGTATGGTACTGGCACAAAAACAGAAATACAGACGAATGGAACAAGATCAAGAACCCAGAGATAAACCCATGCACCTATGGGTACCTTATTTTTGACAAAGGAGGCGACAGTATAAAATGGGACAAAGACAGCCTCTTCAACAAATGGTGCTGGGAAAATTGGACAGCTACATGCAAAAATATGAAGTTGGAACATTCCCTGACACCATACACAAAGATCAGCTCAAAATGGATTAAAGACCCAAATATAAGACCAGAAACCATCAAACTCTTGGAGGAGAACATAGGCAAAACCCTCAAGGACATCAATCAAAGCAAGATCTTCTCTGACCCACCTACTAGAATAGTGGAACTAAAAAGACAAATGAACACGTGGGACCTAATGAAACTTAAAAGCTTTTGTACAGCAAAAGAAATTACAATAAAGCTGAACAGACAACCCACAGAATGGGAGAAAATCATAGCAAATGAAACAACAGACAAAGAATTAATCTCCAAAATCTACAAGGAACACAGACAACTCAACATCGTAAAAATGAACAACTCAATCAAAAAATGGGGAAAGGACCTAAACAGACACCTCTCCAAAGAGGACACACAGATGGCCCAAAAACACATGAAACGCTGCTCAACTTCACTTATAATTAGAGAAATGCAAATCAAAACTACGAGATATCACCTCACACCCGTCAGAATGACCATCATCCACAAATCAACAGACAATAAATGGTGGAGAGGGTGCGGAGAAAAGAGAAAACTCCTGCATTGCTGGTGGGAATGTAAATTGATACAGCCGCTATGGAAGACAGTATGGAGATTTCTTAAAAAACTAAAAATAGAAGCACCATATGACCCAGCAATCCCACTCTTAGGCTTATACCCTGATGAAATCAAATCTGAAAGAAAGACCTGCATGCCAATGTTCATTGCAGTTCTCTATACAATAGCTAGAACATGGAAGCAACCTAAATGCCCATCGATGAACGAATGGATCCAAAAGCTCTGGTACATATATACAATGGAATACTACACAGTTGTAAAGAGAAATGCAAAAGAATCAGCCCTAATGAGGTGGCTGGATCTAGAACCTATCATAAAAAGTGAAGTCAGTCAGAAAGAGAAGGACAAATACAATATATTAACACATATGTGTGGAATCTAGTAGGATGGTGATGATGGCACACGCAGTAAAGCAACGGGAAAGACAGACAAGAACAGTGGACATATGGACATTGTGGGGAAGGAACAGAGGGTGGGAGGCATAAAGGAAGTAGCATGAAGGCCTGTACTATCATAAGTGAAGAAAATAGCTATTGTCATTGCTCTGTGAAAAAAGGAGATCCTTCAGGGGTGCTGTGTGACGGTCGGTAGGGGTGGGAAGGAGGGGATATGCATATGACTAATCTGGGAACATACATATCTGTAAACAACAAAACTCTGTAAAAGTTAAAAGTAAAATAAAAGTTAAAAACCATAAAAAAAAGAGAATAATTTCATAATAAGGTAATTTAAAAAACAAAACAAAAACTTATTCACTATAAGTCATAGAAGACGGAAATTGATGCTTACCACACAAGACTTATTATTTACTAATTTTACATATTCTGTATTATTTTATTTATTTTACATATTCATGTTCTTCTAAACTAAATTGAACACCTTGTAAAAAAAAATGTGGCCAGGGCAGGCAGCTTCTATTTAGGGCTTCAAAGCCATCTTGAGGCTTAGCTTCCCTTCTCAGTAAGGAATTCCAATCACAAAACTTTTGAGGGTGACATGAGTATTCTCAGCTGGTGCAGCAGCAGAACACAGAAAGAAAAGCAGGAACTTCATTACCACATGGTCAAGACAGGACAAGCACACTTAGAGTCTAGGTCAGATTTATCCTCTTGGATTAAGAAGAGGGTATGTGGTAACCGGCATGTTAGTGACAGAAGCCTTGGTCGGCCTCAGTGAGTCCCCAGTGACACTGGGCGGCACTCACGCCCCTCATCTGGTTGCAGGGAGAAAATCCATTCCGGTTCCCTGTTGCAAATTTGACTTGCTTTGTTTCTTTGACGGGCTTTCGGTCGCTATTGTTATTATAATCATACTTAATGGCTTGCAAAATACCTTTGTTCAAGAATCCTGTCCTCCTGTAGATGGCAGGAAGAGAGAAGTTAACACTTCTCCTGCCTGAGGCTTGCCATTCTAAGAGCTGTTCCAAGATTAATGGCCTTTCTGCTTTGCTTCCTCACCATCCCCTATGTCTTATCTATAAAATAACCTGGCATCCAAACTCCAATAAGATGGGTTTTTTTTCTGAGGAGCTAGCCTGCCATCTTCTCTGTCAGCTGCTTTCCAAATAAAGTCATTTTCCTCGTCTCGTCTCTTGGACTCGTGGCCCGCCGTGTGACGAGCAGAGCAAGCTTGGACTCGGTAACAATCTAACCTGTCTCTTTGCCATCCTCCCACTTTTTATCAATGTATCTTGGGTCTTTCTCTTTCCTGGTCTGTACTCAGGCTAGACTAGCATGTTCTCCAGTAGTGCACTGAAAAAGGCTACACGAGAAGTTTTTTTAGAACCTGCATGTCTGAAAATGTCCATGTTATAATAAGGTAATTTAAAAAACAAAACAAAAACTTATTCACTATAAGTCATAGAAGACGGAAATTGATGCTTACCACACAAGACTTATTATTTACTAATTTTACATATTCTGTATTATTTTATTTATTTTACATATTCATGTTCTTCTAAACTAAATTGAACACCTTGTAAAAAAAAATGTGGCCAGGGCAGGCAGCTTCTATTTAGGGCTTCAAAGCCATCTTGAGGCTTAGCTTCCCTTCTCAGTAAGGAATTCCAATCACAAAACTTTTGAGGGTGACATGAGTATTCTCAGCTGGTGCAGCAGCAGAACACAGAAAGAAAAGCAGGAACTTCATTACCACATGGTCAAGACAGGACAAGCACACTTAGAGTCTAGGTCAGATTTATCCTCTTGGATTAAGAAGAGGGTATGTGGTAACCGGCATGTTAGTGACAGAAGCCTTGGTCGGCCTCAGTGAGTCCCCAGTGACACTGGGCGGCACTCACGCCCCTCATCTGGTTGCAGGGAGAAAATCCATTCCGGTTCCCTGTTGCAAATTTGACTTGCTTTGTTTCTTTGACGGGCTTTCGGTCGCTATTGTTATTATAATCATACTTAATGGCTTGCAAAATACCTTTGTTCAAGAATCCTGTCCTCCTGTAGATGGCAGGAAGAGAGAAGTTAACACTTCTCCTGCCTGAGGCTTGCCATTCTAAGAGCTGTTCCAAGATTAATGGCCTTTCTGCTTTGCTTCCTCACCATCCCCTATGTCTTATCTATAAAATAACCTGGCATCCAAACTCCAATAAGAGGGGTTTTTTTTCTGAGGAGCTAGCCTGCCATCTTCTCTGTCAGCTGCTTTCCAAATAAAGTCATTTTCCTCGTCTCGTCTCTTGGACTCGTGGCCCGCCGTGTGACGAGCAGAGCAAGCTTGGACTCGGTAACAATCTAACCTGTCTCTTTGCCATCCTCCCACTTTTTATCAATGTATCTTGGGTCTTTCTCTTTCCTGGTCTGTACTCAGGCTAGACTAGCATGTTCTCCAGTAGTGCACTGAAAAAGGCTACACGAGAAGTTTTTTGAGAACCTGCATGTCTGAAAATGTCCATGTTATTCTTTTATTCTTAGTGATTGGTTGGTTGGATGGGAAACTCTTTTCATTTAGAACCATGAAGGCAAAATTCCACTGTCTTCTTGTTCCCCAGTATTGCTGTTCTGGAATGGGAACTGTTCTATTCATCGGGTGTAACTGCTTTACTTTTACAGTTGCACAGAATTTCCTCCTAGCCCCAAGTCAGAAGCTTCTCTGGGTGCCCCGAGGGTGACTTTTTCCATTCTTTGAGGTCAACTGAAAGTCAACTGACTTTTTTATTTTTTTAAAAAGATTTATTTATTTATTTATGTATTTATTTATTTAGGGCGCGGGACAGGTTGGGGAGGGAGTGGAGCGGGCGGGCCACTTCTACTGGTCTTTCATTTATCTATTTTCATCTGTCTTTGTTCTTTGGCTCCTGTGGGCCTCCCATCGCGGTGGTGTCTGTTGTCGCAGAGCGCCGGCTCTGGGTACATGCGCGCCAGAGCTCTGGCTCGGTAATTGGACACATCAGTCCAGCCGCTCCGCGGCACATGGGATCTTCCCAGGCCAGGGATCGAACCGGCGCCCCTTGCACTGCCAGGCGGTGTCCTTACCCACTGGACCACCAGGGGAAGCCCTCAACTGACTTTTAATCAGGAACTCATATTCTTCAGCTTCAGAAAATTTTCTTGACTGCTTTCATAATTTTTTTTCTCCTGTTTTCTTTTTCTGAACTTCCTCTGGTTCCAGTGTTAGAGCTCCTGGTCCGCTCCTCTCGTCTTCCTGTTTTTCACTCCCATCTTTTTTACCTTGTGTTCTAGACTTCCTTAGAGATTTTTGGCAACTTTAGTTTTCCATCCTACCCTTGCGTTGCTAATTTCTGCTATTATATATTCATATATATATATTATTTTTTTTAATTTGGCCTCTTTTATTTTTTATTTATTTTCATTCATCTTCATTCTTCAGCCTGTGTGCGCCTCCCATTGCAGTGACCTCCCTCGTTGCAGAGCACCCGCTCTGGGCGCATGCGCTCCAGAGCTCTGGCTAGTAACTGGACACACCGGTCTAGCTGCTCTGCAGCACGTGGAATCTTCCGGGGCCAGGGATCAAACCGGTGCCCCTTGCATTGCAAGGCAGACTCTTTACCCACTGGACCACCAGGGAAGTCCTGCTATTATATTTTTAACTTCCACGAGCTATTTCTTGAGGGTTCTCAGAAATTCTTTCTGTAATACTCTGTTGCTGTTTTGTGGATGCAATATATTCTCTTATTCTTTGTTTCAGTGTTGCCTGTTAGAAACTTCTTTCAGATATCTGGTATACCCTGCTGTCTGCTTATGACTAAGCATGAAAGATTACAAAATTAACTGGAAGGTCTGAGTACAGGTGCAGGGTTTGTCAACATGGAGTTTCAGTAAATAGTCATTTGAGCGGTTCACTTGTTGGGGAATCACTAAAGTCATTATCTTTGGTTCTCTCCTCTAAGGGCTATAGGTTCTTGAGAGAACAACTTCTGTCTCCTGCCTAGAAGGTAAAGATCTGGCTCCCAGTGTGCTGAGAGTCTAGCAGGGGAAGGGGACTAAGCTCTTAGCATTCAGCTTGTGGTTTGCGTATGGTCACTTAATCCTGGAGGGGTTGTTATCGGACCCGTACACCAACTCTAGCATCTCTCACTCCAGAAACCCTTCGTCTACCCTCTCCAGAAAACAAATCTCCAGACTTCTGCTAGACGTTGTGAGAGTGGGTGACTATTTGAGGAAGATGTTCATCCATTTGACAAGAAGGAAAAGTCTAAGGATTTAAATTGCTTTTCAAATAGCTATTTTCTAATTCTCTTTATTTAGCGCCACACTCCAATAACCACATGTGTAATAGGCTTTAGAATCCCATTTAAAACATGAGCAGAAGAATCTCAGAGAAGCAAAGAAACTTCCCCAAGATCACGAGGCTAAAAAGGGGTAGAGATGAGACTCAAATTCAAGTCTCTGATGTTAAAGCATATAATCTAATCTACTAAACTCCACGACCATACCATCCTAGGATATTAGAATTATTTTTGCTCTATTAGATAATTACGCAAATTATAGATATAAAGTTGAGAAGGTAGCAACCAGGTAATGATATTTTATTCCAAGAATGGTTGATGGACACACGGTCTAGCTGCTCTGCAGCACGTGGAATCTTCCGGGGCCAGGGATCAAACCGGTGCCCCTTGCATTGCAAGGCAGACTCTTTACCCACTGGACCACCAGGGAAGTCCTGCTATTATATTTTTAACTTCCACGAGCTATTTCTTGAGGGTTCTCAGAAATTCTTTCTGTAATACTCTGTTGCTGTTTTGTGGATGCAATATATTCTCTTATTCTTTGTTTCAGTGTTGCCTGTTAGAAACTTCTTTCAGATATCTGGTATACCCTGCTGTCTGCTTATGACTAAGCATGAAAGATTACAAAATTAACTGGAAGGTCTGAGTACAGGTGCAGGGTTTGTCAACATGGAGTTTCAGTAAATAGTCATTTGAGCGGTTCACTTGTTGGGGAATCACTAAAGTCATTATCTTTGGTTCTCTCCTCTAAGGGCTATAGGTTCTTGAGAGAACAACTTCTGTCTCCTGCCTAGAAGGTAAAGATCTGGCTCCCAGTGTGCTGAGAGTCTAGCAGGGGAAGGGGACTAAGCTCTTAGCATTCAGCTTGTGGTTTGCGTATGGTCACTTAATCCTGGAGGGGTTGTTATCGGACCCGTACACCAACTCTAGCATCTCTCACTCCAGAAACCCTTCGTCTACCCTCTCCAGAAAACAAATCTCCAGACTTCTGCTAGACGTTGTGAGAGTGGGTGACTATTTGAGGAAGATGTTCATCCATTTGACAAGAAGGAAAAGTCTAAGGATTTAAATTGCTTTTCAAATAGCTATTTTCTAATTCTCTTTATTTAGCGCCACACTCCAATAACCACATGTGTAATAGGCTTTAGAATCCCATTTAAAACATGAGCAGAAGAATCTCAGAGAAGCAAAGAAACTTCCCCAAGATCACGAGGCTAAAAAGGGGTAGAGATGAGACTCAAATTCAAGTCTCTGATGTTAAAGCATATAATCTAATCTACTAAACTCCACGACCATACCATCCTAGGATATTAGAATTATTTTTACTCTATTAGATAATTACGCTAAATTATAGATATAAAGTTGAGAAGGTCAGCAACCAGGATAGTGAGGGGAAGGTGACATCCATTCCTTCTGTATCTCCAAGAATGGTTGATGGATGTGCACATCTTTACCCACAAAGGGACAGGAGGACACGGGTAAGAGGCTATATTTAGCTACTTGAAAACAGGCTGAGTAATATTTATCTTCCATTTCTCATACTGTGCACAAGTAGGAACTCGAGTTTACAGGTGAAAGTAACAGGTAAAGAGATTTCAGTCCAATTGAAGAAAGAAAAGTCTTCAAGAGCCATGGCCTCCCACACAGACAGAAGCTGCTCTGGGAAACGGTGAGGTTCTTGACACCGTGGAGCTCATGCACAGCCTGAGTGAGCATCTGGCAGGAACGTTCCAGGCAAGATCAAGGCATCAGCTGACGGAACTATATATCCTTGGTGAGATTCTAGGACCCAAATCACATATGTTAGAGGACTAAGAAACTATTCTAGAAATAGTTCACTCTGGTCAGAAAGGATGATTTCATAAGGAAGATTTATGAAGGCCAGGAGGAAAATAATATTTCAGTCAAATGTTAGTATAATGTTATCTTATATATTTAAAGATCTCTGGTTCCTCTGTCTTTTCTAAACTCAGCTTGTACATCTGGAAGTTCTCAATTCAAGTACCGATGAGACCTAGCTTGAAGAATTTTGAGCATAACTTTACTAGCATGTGAAATGAGCACAACCGTCTGGTAGTCTGAATATTCTTTAGCATTTCCCCTTTTTTGGAATTTGGATGAGACAGATTTTCTCTTGTTGGGCTTCAAAATCACTGTGAACGGTGACTGCAACCATGAAGTTAGAAGACACTTGCTCCTTGGAAGGAAGGCTATGACAAACCTAGACAGCATATTAAAAGGCAAAGATATCACTTTGCCAACAAAGGTCCATACAGTCAAAGCTGCGGTCTTTCTAGGAGTTACATATGGATGTGAGAGCTGGACCATAAAGAAGGCTGAACACTGAGGAACCCTTTTCTGGGGGTTTCAAATCAAATCCAGTCAATACTACTGGAAATCAACCCTGAATACTCATTAGAATTATTTTTACTCTATTAGATAATTACGCTAAATTATAGATATAAAGTTGAGAAGGTCAGCAACCAGGATAGTGAGGGGAAGGTGACATCCATTCCTTCTGTATCTCCAAGAATGGTTGATGGATGTGCACATCTTTACCCACAAAGGGACAGGAGGACACGGGTAAGAGGCTATATTTAGCTACTTGAAAACAGGCTGAGTAATATTTATCTTCCATTTCTCATACTGTGCACAAGTAGGAACTCGAGTTTACAGGTGAAAGTAACAGGTAAAGAGATTTCAGTCCAATTGAAGAAAGAAAAGTCTTCAAGAGCCATGGCCTCCCACACAGACAGAAGCTGCTCTGGGAAACGGTGAGGTTCTTGACACCGTGGAGCTCATGCACAGCCTGAGTGAGCATCTGGCAGGAACGTTCCAGGCAAGATCAAGGCATCAGCTGACGGAACTATATATCCTTGGTGAGATTCTAGGACCCAAATCACATATGTTAGAGGACTAAGAAACTATTCTAGAAATAGTTCACTCTGGTCAGAAAGGATGATTTCATAAGGAAGATTTATGAAGGCCAGGAGGAAAATAATATTTCAGTCAAATGTTAGTATAATGTTATCTTATATATTTAAAGATCTCTGGTTCCTCTGTCTTTTCTAAACTCAGCTTGTACATCTGGAAGTTCTCAATTCAAGTACCGATGAGACCTAGCTTGAAGAATTTTGAGCATAACTTTACTAGCATGTGAAATGAGCACAACCGTCTGGTAGTCTGAATATTCTTTAGCATTTCCCTTCTTTGGAATTTGGATGAGACAGATTTTCTCTTGTTGGGCTTCAAAATCACTGTGAACGGTGACTGCAACCATGAAGTTAGAAGACACTTGCTCCTTGGAAGGAAGGCTATGACAAACCTAGACAGCATATTAAAAGGCAAAGATATCACTTTGCCAACAAAGGTCCATACAGTCAAAGCTGCGGTCTTTCTAGGAGTTACATATGGATGTGAGAGCTGGACCATAAAGAAGGCTGAACACTGAGGAACTGCTGCTTTCAAATTGTGGTGCTGGAGAAGACTTGAGATCCCTTGGACAGCAAGGAGATCAAATCCAGTCAATACTACTGGAAATCAACCCTGAATACTCATTGGAAGGACTGATGCTAAAGCTGAAGCTCTAGTACTTTGGCCACCTGATGCTGAAAGCCTACTCACTGGAAAAGACTCTGATGATGCTGGGAAAGACTGAGTGCAGGCGGAGAATAAGGTGGCAGAAGATGAGATGGTTGGATGGCATCACCAGTTCAATGTACATGAACTTGGACGAACTCTGGAAGATGGTGAGGGTCAGGGTGGCCTGGTGTGCTGAGTCAATGGGTCGCAAAGAATTGGACATGACTTAGCGACTAAACAACAAATATATTTAAAGATAACACAGTTACGATATGTGTGTGTTAGTCGCTCAGTTGTGTCTGACTTTTGTTACCCCATGGACTGTAGCCTGCCAGGCTCCTTGGTCCATGGGATTTCCCAGGTAAGAATACTGGAGTGGGCTGTCATTCTCTTCTCCAGGGGATCTTCCTGACTTAGGGATTGAACCAGGGTCTCCCGCATTGCAGGCAGATTCTTTACGATACCAACCATCAGGGAAGCCCACAGATAGTTCAGCTGGTGAAGAATACATCCCCCTGGAATGTGGGAGACCCCAGTTCAATTCCTGGGTTGGGAAAATCCCCTGGAAAAGGAAACGGGTACCCACTCCAATATTCTTGTCTGGAGAATTCCATGGCCAGAGGAGCCTGACAGGCTACAGTCTATGGGGTCCCAAAGAGTCAGACGTGACTGAGCGACTTTCACAGCTACGATAGTCACGCATGTATGATAACTATCTGACTTCAGTTTTATGCTAGTGTTTCTCCAAGTGTGGTTCTTGAACCACCAGAAGCAGCAGCATCACCTGGGAATTTGTTAGAAACGGAGTTCTTGGGGTCAAGCCTGGACCAGCTCAGTCAGACTCTGGGGGCTGGGGCTCCAGGAACTGAGTTTAAACAAGCCTGCAGGTGTTTTGGTGGTCTGCTCAGGTCAGAGCATCACCGCTTTTTGCTGCAAGCCCACCTTTATTCTGCTGTGTAGCTACAACTGCTGAGTACACAGCTTCTCTGCTTATAGTTCTGCATCTTTGATTCGGAGGCTACATGATGCTTTTGCTCATAAGAACCCACTTCATCTCTAATTGCTGCACTCCAATTTACTTTTGTTTCCAAACATGCCACAGCTGTACCAGACGCTGCACATGGCACTTCAGGGTGCGTCTCCCTGCCCGTTTAGTGACCCTTCTCTGGCTCACTGTGGAAGTTGTTAACGAGCATCCTCTTCATACAGTCGACCCCCCAGGGCTGAAATGCACCAACTATTGCAAATCATCTGCAGTAAATGGCTGGATTTTAAAATCTCATTGTGTGATTCAGCCATGCTAATGAATGCCACACTCGCTTGAAGACAGCATTGACAACATTATTCCAAATGCTGATGTGTTATCTCTAACGTTTTATGCTCACAAAGTGGATCTGTAAAGAGTTGGACACGACTGAAGCGACTTAGCACACACACATACACTGTTAGTTGTTACATTACAATTTTGGGGGGGAGGGGCCACTTCTATTGGTCTTAGGTTTATCTGTTTTCATCCATCTTTGTTCTCTGGCCTGTGTGGGCCTCCCATCCCAGCGGCCTCTGTCGCTGCAGAGCACCGGCTCTGGGCACATGTGCTCCAGAGCTCCGGCTCGGTAGTTGGACACATTGATCCAGCCGCTCCGTGGCACGTGGGATCTTCAAAGGCCAGGGATCCAACCGGTGCCCCTTGCACTGAAAGGCAGTGTCCTTACCCATTGGATTACCAGGGAAGTCCGTTACATTACAATTTTAAAAAGCATTTGGCAGTACTAAGCTGCAAAAATAAGATGACAAATATACTTCTGGAAATATTTTAAAACTATTTTTAGCAGTAAATGTAAATTTTTCTGCTAGCAACCAGTCTTTGGTAAACAGTTCACTGTACAACAGAGGGATTTTTTTCTCATTCTCCAGTTCATCACTTTCAGTCTTCGTCACTGATGCAGAATGGCTGTCAAGTTACCTACACACATGTATTAGACTATTCGGATTTTGTTCTATGGTGAAAAAGCAAAGCCTTTACAAAATTCGTGGTGAAAGAGTTATTCATAACTGCCAGAAAGTGGAAACAGCCCAAATGTCTGTGAACTGACTAGGATGAATATCTGCAGATTGGAATACTATCCAGCCTTAAAGAGCAATGACTTACTGACTTATGCTACATCATGGATAAACCTTGAAAACAGGATGCTCAGTGGAAGAAATCAATCACAAAAGGCGACATACTGTGTGACTTCCATCACATGACATGTCCAGAACAGGCAAATCCAGAGAGACAGGACGTGGACAGTGGTCACTAGGGGCTGGGGTGAGGGGGGCTGGGAGTGACTACTCAGGTGCATGACTTTCGAGGGTGATATGAATGTTCTGGAATCAGTAGTGATGGCTGTACAACCCTGAGAATGCAATTAAAAACCACTGAATTGTCCTTTTTAACAAGGGTGCATCTTATGGTACATGAGTTAGATTTCAATTTCTAAAAGCTGCCATATTTGAAAATTTTATTTTTAATGTCACTATTATAAATAAGCTACATAAAAGAAACACATTTAGGAGTAACACAGGGCTAGAGAGAAAAACTAATACGCCTCTCTCTTATTATAAGTGGTTATAAATCACTTATGCTAGATTTCTATTGGGAAAATTGGATTATTGGATTAAAGATGATACTTTACTTGCATACGAAGTATAAATGTGGTTTGTTCAAAAGCATCTGTCTGCACAAGGGCAGGCCGGAGGAGCCCAGCTGAAAGGGTTGTTGGGGCCATCCCTGTCTGGGGCTGGGGGAGCATTTGGCCGTGACCTCCCTGAAGGGGGATAAGCCTGCCCTCTCCCATCCGCATTCTGCTCGTAGTGGCTCTGAAGCGCCCTGACCACTAGCTCATCAGCATTAGCTGGGACGGTCTGCTAGGGCAACTGTCAATTGCTCTGGCTCCGAAGGTTTTATAGGCAAAGAAAAGGCATGGTTAATGAGTCTTTTGTGTGAGTGTCATTTATCTTTTCTGCAAGGTAACTGATGCAGAATGGCTGTCAAGTTACCTACACACATGTATTAGACTATTCGGATTTTGTTCTATGGTGAAAAGCAAAGCCTTTACAAAATTCGTGGTGAAAGAGTTATTCATAACTGCCAGAAAGTGGAAACAGCCCAAATGTCTGTGAACTGACTAGGATGAATATCTGCAGATTGGAATACTATCCAGCCTTAAAGAGCAATGACTTACTGACTTATGCTACATCATGGATAAACCTTGAAAACAGGATGCTCAGTGGAAGAAATCAATCACAAAAGGCGACATACTGTGTGACTTCCATCACATGACATGTCCAGAACAGGCAAATCCAGAGAGACAGGACGTGGACAGTGGTCACTAGGGGCTGGGGTGAGGGGGGCTGGGAGTGACTACTCAGGTGCATGACTTTCGAGGGTGATATGAATGTTCTGGAATCAGTAGTGATGGCTGTACAACCCTGAGAGTGAAATTTAAAAAACCACTGAATTGTCCTTTTTAACAAGGGTGCATCTTATGGTACATGAGTTAGATTTCAATTTCTAAAAGCTGCCATATTTGAAAATTTTATTTTTAATGTCACTATTATAAATAAGCTACATAAAAGAAACACATTTAGGAGTAACACAGGGCTAGAGAGAAAACTAATACGCCTCTCTCTTATTATAAGTGGTTATAAATCACTTATGCTAGATTTCTATTGGGAAAATTGGATTATTGGATTAAAGATGATACTTTACTTGCATACGAAGTATAAATGTGGTTTGTTCAAAAGCATCTGTCTGCACAAGGGCAGGCCGGAGGAGCCCAGCTGAAAGGGTTGTTGGGGCCATCCCTGTCTGGGGCTGGGGGAGCATTTGGCCGTGACCTCCCTGAAGGGGGATAAGCCTGCCCTCTCCCATCCGCATTCTGCTCGTAGTGGCTCTGAAGCGCCCTGACCACTAGCTCATCAGCATTAGCTGGGACGGTCTGCTAGGGCAACTGTCAATTGCTCTGGCTCCGAAGGTTTTTATAGGCAAAAAGAAAAGGCATGGTTAATGAGTCTTTTGTGTGAGTGTCATTTATCTTTTCTCGGCAAAGGTGAACTGAGAAACAGTGACAAAGAACAACTACTGCTGAAATCCAGAGTTAACAAAAAAAAAAAGAACCAAATGAGACAGAAAGGATGAAGCCAGTGGGGATACTCACCACTATTTCAACAAGACAAAGTACTGATGACTTCTTCCTCCCTCGAATTAGAAAGTAAAATCCAGTGCGTCTAACATGCTTACCTTGACTGTGGCTTAAGAGAGTATAACAAAAGCTGCCTGCCACCAGATCGTTAGTAGATGCTAACTATCTACTAGCTCCATTCTTTTAGTGTGCATGGTAAACTAACGACCTAAAACAATAGCTGGCGCTCCAGACAAATAAACAGACAGCAGAAGGAATGCGCTGTTCCAGGACAGAGTTATTGAGCATCAAAAGGTCAAAGGAGGTTGCTGCAACAAATTCACCCCCCTCATTCATTAAAGATACTAGTGTATTAGCACGCTGCCTTATAGCCTCCCTGGTAGTTGAGAACTGTTAAAATATGCAAGTATTTTTAAATTTGCCCAGCTCATTATTCCCAAAGAATTTATGACACCGGACCTGGACCCTTCATGTAAACAAACACTTCTCAAAAGCAAACCAGAAAATAGGTACTCTCTTCATTATTCTCCATCACTCGGTATCCATGGAGACCAGCATCCATCTAGTCTCATCATTTCTTGAATGCCTCAACCACAATGACCTTCAGCCATGCCTCTAAGTGTGCCTGAGAAGGTCATCACTCACAACTGCCCGACTCTGAAATCTTGTTTGCCAAGATTTCTTTTTCCTCCTGGTTACTTAACAGCTCTACTGATTCCTTTTACATTCCTTTCAGTACATCTTCACTTTGGCCTCATCGATGAAATGAGACCACAGATGCAATGATCTTTCTGCATTCTATCAGTGCCTTCCTGGTTCTGGCTCCTTTCTTAGGCAGTCTAGAATCCCAGGACCCACCACCTTAACCATTTCTTTGCTACCTCCTTGCTGAGTGTCTTCTGCCTTACTTGCTACTAATTTCTTTGTCTTGGCCTCACTGGGTGGCATGCAGGGTCCTAGTACCCCAACCAGGGATCGAATCTGTGCCCTCTGCAATGAAGTCTTAACCCCTGGAATGCCAAAGAAGTCTCCCTGCTACTAATTCCTAACTGAGGAGTCAGCAAAACTTTTATATAAGGGACAAAATAGGAAATCTTTTCGGCTTTGTGGTACATACAATCTCTGTCTGAACTACCCAGCTCTGCTGATGTAGCACAAAAGCAGCCAAAGACAATATGCGGGCTGAGCAGTGTGGTTGTTCTCCAATAAAACTTTATTTACAAAAGCAGGCAGAGGGCCAGATTTGGTTCAGAGGCTGAAGTTGGGCAATCCCTGTCTTAATTCTATTTCAATTTAAATACCTGCTTTTCTCATTCCTGTCCCCAGGATGCTCAGCACAGGGAAAAAAAAAAAAAAAAAGCCTAGACCTGTGAAAATCTGGACCACTACAAATGACCGCTCCAACACCTTCTCAGTGTCTCAGCAGCTCCCTCTTCCATCCTCTGGAGTGGCTGTTCTAAATCTTTCCCAGTTGCTTTATGGCCCTTGACCACTCCAAACCTTTAGGCCTGGCAGGTGACCCCAGACATACAGAGTGTAGCCCATGAAAGCTCAGTTAATTACTAAAAATAACAACCCTTCCCTCACATCCGGGACACCCCCTCTCCTCCCTCCTCACAGGTTCTCAACTGGAGAGCACTCTCTCTCTTTGGTCTGGATTCTACTCTGCCTTCCCCATGTCACACTCCATCTCGGGATCTTTCCCCGGAGCTCGCTCGTGCCTCTCCTCTCTGTCTCTCACCTGAGTCCTTTCCTCCAGCAGCCTCTGTGAGGCCGTGCCATCATGACGTCCGTGGATGGAGAGAGCTCAGGGCGTGGCCTGAGGTCACACCATCACTGACCCCAGGAACTATGTCATTACACAACTAAGCAATCCGGCCATTCTTTGTGATGCGATTAGAGGTACCTATGTTTTCAAACCCAAACACAGTATTAATGTTTTTGCTTTAAATAGGTTATTTCTAACACTTTTCATTTCATACTGCTCATGCGGCAAGAATACTGGAGTGGACTGCCATTTTCTCCTCCAGTGGACCACGTTTGGTCAGAACTGTTCACTACGACCTGTCCTCTTGCATGGCCCTGCACAGCATGGCTCACAGCTTCACTGAGTTACGCAAGTGCTCTGACCATGGGATCCGTGAAAGGGATCTAGAAGATCATGAAGGGGATTCACAAAGAGTCCTTTGGACTGCAAGGAGATCAAACCAGTCAGTCCTAAAGGAAGCCAACTCTTAAAACTCACTGGAAGCACTGAAGCTGAAGCTGGGCACATGCGGGCCTGTCCCAGGGGCCAGCTGGGGCCAGGAGGCCTCGAGGCGAAACTGCAGCCAGGTGAGGCCCAGGCAGCTTACTCAAGGATGGTCCCCTAACGCCTTTTATAGAAACGAAGACAGGTGTGTCTTATCGGTCAAGAATTTGGGCAGAGTTTACAAATGGAATATGATACTCTTTCTCTCCTCTTATAGTTTTTCAGTTTCTCTGACAGTATTGAGCTCTCTCTTTAGACACCTCAGGCCCTATGAACTGAACAGTATCCTCAAGGTCTTAATTTCAGCTACTCTATTTTTCAACTTTGGAATTCAGGAATTTACTTGATTCCTTTTTATAGATAGCAGCATTCTATTTTGATGAAATTCCCCATCTTTTCTTATGTTGTTTTGATAATCATAATTATTTTAAATGTATGTATCTTATAATTTCAGTTATCTAGATTATTTGTGATTCTGTTTCTCTTGTTTATTTTCTCCTGGTTTCTGATCATTTGTTCATTTCCTGGTGTGCCTGGCAGTTGTTTTGGTGAATGCCAAACCTTAAGCACGAAAAATCGTAGCAGCTCTCAAGAAAGGATTTCACTGTCTTCCATACATGTTGCTCTAGCTGAAGCTGGGTTTCAGCATTTGGGAGGACTGTCCTGTTGTCCTTACTCCTAGAATGTACTTCTCTGATGCTGAGGGAATAGCCTGTTAGAGGGCCCAGCTGAAAGGATGGAATATTTACCAAAGCCTCTGGAATTTGGCATATCCTGAATTTCAACGTCTGTCTCTCAGCACCACGAGATCATCAGAATCTCTGGTGAGCTCACTGGCTTCTTCCCATTCCGTTTCTCAGCACTTTATCCAGAAGCTGCGCAGGTGAGCAGCAGGCAAAAGTAACAGGCAGGGACCACACAAAGACTTGTAGGCTTTTTCTCTGTGATTCCCTCCCCTCTGGAATATTGGTCCCTGAAGTCCCTGACACCTTGGAAGCCCCCAACTCCATCTCTACCTCCCAAGCTCAGTGAGACAGTGGAAAGCACAGCCCTCTCATTCTTCCTCGGCTTCCACTGTCCTACTCTGCTAACAGGCAAACATGCAAGGGGGGAAAACTGAGACACCACTTCAGAGGCCAACTGCAAGTCCAGGCCTCCTCTATTTCCAATCTTCTGGCTATAAATTGAACGATCCATGGTCCCCTCTTTGGGTTTGATAATTTTCTAAAGTGGCTCACAAAGCTCAGGAACATGCTTACTTACTATCCCTGGTTTATTATAAAGGAAAAACCAAGTGGCAGAAATGCATGGGACAAAGTATGGGGACAGGACACAAAGCTGCGGCACCTGCTTCAGGCGGCCATCTCCCCAGCACCTTTATGTGCTCATCAACCTGGAAGCCCCTCAACCCCACGGTGTAGGGTTTTTGCAAGGGTTCCACTACAGAGGCATGACTGATCAACTCACTGGCCCCCGATTTTTTCCTTTTTTTTTTTTCAACTATCCATCACTGTCACCTGTTTGGTCTTTTTTTTTTTTTTTAAACCTTTATTTTGCTTTTAACTTTTACAGAGTTTTGTTGTTTACAGACATGTATGTTCCCAGATTAGTCATATGTATATCCCCCCCTTCCCACCCCTCCCAACCATCACACAGCACCCCTGAAGGATCCCCTTTTCTCACAGAGCAATGACTAGAGGTATTTTCTTCACTTATGATAGTACAGGCCTTCATGCTACTTCCTTTACGCCTCCCACCTTCTGTTCCTTCCCCACAATGTCCATATGTCCACTGTCCATGTCTGTCTTTCCGTC
Organism: Tragulus kanchil; assembly: GCA_022376925.1. Taxonomy (NCBI): domain Eukaryota; kingdom Metazoa; phylum Chordata; class Mammalia; order Artiodactyla; family Tragulidae; genus Tragulus; species Tragulus kanchil. Next base: position 178,428,632 of record JAIOJX010000004.1, on the reverse strand, counting down.
GCTTCACTGCGTGTGCCATCATCACCATCCTACTAGATTTGGTCTTTTTAAAAGAAGAAAAAAAAAAAAACCTTAATTTATTCTGGCTGCGATGGGTCTTCACGGGAGTGCGTGGGCTTCTCTAGTTGCAGCATAGGGCTCTGGAGCATGTGGGCTTGGTCGTTGCAACATGTGGGCTTAGCTGGGATGTGTGGGGTCTTATTAATAGTTCTCTGACCATGGACAGAGCCCAGGATCCCTGCATTGGGAGCATGGAGTCCCAGCCACTGGACCACCAGGGAAGTCCTCATTGGCTTTTGATTGCTCACATCAATGGTCATCCCTTCTCCCGGCAGAGGTCAGGCACGGGGTCAAAAGGGCTTATTATGAATAACAGAGGATGCCTCTTTCTCTCCTATTACTCAGGAAATGACAAGGGATTCAGGAGCTCCGTGCCAGGAACCGGGGTTGAAGACAAAATATACATTACTTATTGGGTCACAGTGTCGCAATCGTTTCCCCTTTGGGCCTGATCCACCAGGTTTTCTACCTTGGTTGTTTTATGACTTCTAATAGTTTTCCAGCTTTAACCGATATTTTTGGTGGCAATTAGCAATTAGACTAATGCCACCTACCTCATTATAAGTATGAGCAAAAGTCTTCCTTGCTAACAGGTTTTAGAGGAACTTCTTGTGATTTTTTATAATTAAATGTATGTGGTACGCATGCTGTGACCAAAAAGCATTCTCAGTTTTCTTTTTTGCAGTATTTGTGAAAGAAATGAACTAAAATAACAACTTCCCAGGGGACGGTGGTGCCCATGAGCTAACATGGCCATCCTGACCAGTACTAACTGGTTTCCCCATCAGTGGCCTCAGCAGAAAAGTTACTTTGGTGACAAAATTAAGAACTGGTATAATTTTTAGGCTAAGCTGGATTCAAAAATAAAATTCTAGGAAGAGTAGTAAGAAGCGTCTCTTATTAGTCACTGACCTTACTAGCACCAGGTAAGTTTCTTTAACCTCAACATTTTCGCTTCCATTGTTTGTATTTATATTATACTTCTGATCCTAATTTGAGGCAATTTAAGTATTTATATTAAAAATTTATATTTATATAAGTTAGTAAGCTTTATTATACATGAGAACCAATAAACAACATAGTCTCTGAAATTAAAATTTAAGTGTTAGTCGCTCAGTCATGTTTGACTCTGTGATCCCATAGACTGTAGTCGACCAGGTTCTTCTGTCCATGGAATTCTCCAGGTAAGAATACCGGAGTGGGTAGCCATCCCCTTCTCCAGGGGAGCTTCCGGACCCAGAGACTGAACCTCGGTCTATTTGACTCCATGCAGATTCTTTACCATCTGAGCCACCAGAGGTATGTACCAGCCAGTGGGTTATTCTTTTACTAGTTAACTCTACAGAAGAAAGTATAAATTATAAAATGTACAATTTAACAACTGACGGCCAATAACCTGGGATTTCAACAGGCTTTATCCTTTAACATCCAGTCAAAACAATACTGCACCCCTCTTAATGTTTTTTAAGACAGAAAAGGGAAGACTGTCTCTACTCTTTTTGTAATCAGTACACAACTCTTTTAAAAAAGGGAAAATACACACATATATACCCATATGGATACATGTGTATGTATACATACCAATGTACATACTAAGCACTTTTTGCCATATAGTTTTGGGTTTTTTTGTTTGTTTTTTGTTTTAATTATGGCTTTATTTATCTTAATTTGGCTGCACTGGGTCTTTGTTGTGGCATGTGGGATCTAGTTCCCTGACCAGGGATCAAACCTGGGCCCCCTGCATTAGAAGCACAGAGTCTTAACCACTGGACCACCAGCGAAGTCCCCCATATAGTTTTTTTAAATTTTTTTTTTTTTTGCGAGGGGCAGGTTGGGGAGGGAGGGGGGCAGGCGGGCCACTTCTATTGATCTTTCATTTATCTATTTTTCATCCGTCTTTGTTCTTTGGCTCCTGTGGGCCTCCCATCGCGGCGGTCTCTGTCGTCACAGAGCATCTGCTCTGGGTGCACGCGCGCCAGAGCTCCGGCTCGGTAATTGGACACATCAGTCCAGCTGCTCCGCGGCATGTGGGATCTTCCCAGGCCAGGGATCGAACCGATGCCCCTTGCACTGCAAGGCAGTGTCCTTACCTACACCAGGGGAAGCCCCCCATATAGTTTTTAAATAAGGAACCTAAGTGTATAACAGGAAGCTCTTGTTTAATGCTAGTTCTTTCTAATTTGTTCTGTATGAAAGTTGCTCAGACCTTGGGCTTCAATCAAGTATCTGTAACCCACGATGATGATCTGTTATTAGCCCTTTAATAAAAGGGACCCTTTCCCATGCCCCTCCCATGGTAAGAATACCGGAGTGGGTAGCCATCCCCTTCTCCAGGGGAGCTTCCGGACCCAGAGACTGAACCTCGGTCTATTTGACTCCATGCAGATTCTTTACCATCTGAGCCACCAGAGGTATGTACCAGCCAGTGGGTTATTCTTTTACTAGTTAACTCTACAGAAGAAAGTATAAATTATAAAATGTACAATTTAACAACTGACGGCCAATAACCTGGGATTTCAACAGGCTTTATCCTTTAACATCCAGTCAAAACAATACTGCACCCCTCTTAATGTTTTTTAAGACAGAAAAGGGAAGACTGTCTCTACTCTTTTTGTAATCAGTACACAACTCTTTTAAAAAAGGGAAAATACACACATATATACCCATATGGATACATGTGTATGTATACATACCAATGTACATACTAAGCACTTTTTGCCATATAGTTTTGGGTTTTTTTGTTTGTTTTTTGTTTTAATTATGGCTTTATTTATCTTAATTTGGCTGCACTGGGTCTTTGTTGTGGCATGTGGGATCTAGTTCCCTGACCAGGGATCAAACCTGGGCCCCCTGCATTAGAAGCACAGAGTCTTAACCACTGGACCACCAGCGAAGTCCCCCATATAGTTTTTTTAAATTTTTTTTTTTTTTGCGAGGGGCAGGTTGGGGAGGGAGGGGGGCAGGCGGGCCACTTCTATTGATCTTTCATTTATCTATTTTTCATCCGTCTTTGTTCTTTGGCTCCTGTGGGCCTCCCATCGCGGCGGTCTCTGTCGTCACAGAGCATCTGCTCTGGGTGCACGCGCGCCAGAGCTCCGGCTCGGTAATTGGACACATCAGTCCAGCTGCTCCGCGGCATGTGGGATCTTCCCAGGCCAGGATCGAACCGATGCCCTTGCACTGCAAGCCAGTGTCCTTACCTACACCAGGGGAAGCCCCCCATATAGTTTTTAAATAAGGAACCTAAGTGTATAACAGGAAGCTCTTGTTTAATGCTAGTTCTTTCTAATTTGTTCTGTATGAAAGTTGCTCAGACCTTGGGCTTCAATCAAGTATCTGTAACCCACGATGATGATCTGTTATTAGCCCTTTAATAAAAGGGACCCTTTCCCATCTCATAAGTCCCTCTCAGTACCAATGGACAGAGAACAAAAGAAGGCAACAAAACCAAGAGACAAAAAGCAGAGAAACGTAATAGAAGAGTACTTCAAAAGAGGAGTTTTTGTTTGTGTTTTGGAGACTCACCCCATGTGGCTAAGGTCTTGAGGTTGTCGTCCTCCATCGGAACCAGGCCAGCCTGTGCGACTTTCTGATGGCCCTTGCTGATTACAGTCCTTTTCACAGGATCAAAGGTGTTGAATGAGGGAGAGACATAGAGCGTCTCCACAGAGGCCTGGTTATAGAAAGTAGACTCCGACTCCGATGTCCTCAAATGAAGGCTGATGAACTCCTCTTTACTCGATGACCAGGGTGCTGGGAAAGCTGTCAGCGTGTCAAAGCTTTCTGCAGCGGGCTGCTTTTCTAGAGGCGTTCGCAAAGGATGTTCAGTGATAGTACTTGCAACAGTAGTGTTGGAGTTTTTCTCCAAACTCACGTTTGTCTGCAGAGATGGGCTTTTTTCTGATGGAACAGGCATGGTATCCGTAAAATAACAATGAGAGGTGTCAAAAAACAAAACTGAAAGGACTCTATGTCAAATTTATTGCCTTTTTAATAATTGGATTTTTTTAATGCCATAACCAAATTCTCTGCTCTTTAGTCGACTCTGCTTTTTCATGGTGTTTCTGTTCTGTGTGTTTAAAGTCTACTCAAGCTTCAGTGATGAGCAGAGTCATTCAGTGGCTGTCTCCTCTCTCTCCTCACTGAAGCTGAGGCCAGGCAAGCTTCAAATAACTTGTCTTTAAATATTTCTCCCTTCACCCGCCTATCTGTCTCTGAAACCACTCTATATTAAGTTCCTTCATACTTTCATCTCTTACAAGATAAACTAGAGAGAAAACATACAACCTCATACAGGTCTAACCTTACAGAACCTCAAGCTACACACAAAAAAGCCTTTTTTACCCCAAAATAAACAATGTCTTCTCATCCCAATGTCTATCCAAGGCCCACGAAAGAAAATCACTCTCTTAGATAGCAACTTAATCTTAATAATAAATCTCTGGAGGAGAAAAGAAGCAATTTTCTAGAGCCATTGCATTGATTATTAAACATACAATGTATAAACATACAACATATTAAACGTAAAACGTATTAAACATCGGGTCAGGGATCTTTGTCCTTTTCATTCATTAATATCAACAAAGTACCTAGAATATAATGGAAAAAGTACCTGGAATGTAACAGACAAATAATATTTACTACAAATCAGAGGGATTGAGAGAGTGCAGAGGAATTGAAATTTATCTACTGAATATGAATTATGAGCCTGGTCCAAGTTTCTAGATGCAAATTGTCATCAACACTGTCCGTACTAGGGACTTGCTCTCAACTAGTTGCATCTGAAATAGTACATGGAAAGAAAGAAAACTCAGAGAGAGCAAAAGGAAGATGGTCTCATTGAACTGCATGCACACACATACACATTTCAAATATCATTCATTCATTTGACAACTATTTAAGTATTAGTATGTGGCAGGCACTGAGCTCTGGTAACAGCAATAAACAACTGGCACCCCCTGGGGGCTGTACACCTGCTCAGGGTACATTTTGCTCAACTTGTTCAACCTGCAAGTGACCAGCAGAGTACTTAACACTCACTTGATACATGTTTGTTCAAGGACTCTTTATCTGGATGATCCAGCCATTAAAAGAAGCTTGAGTGGAGGACAGGAGAAGTCTTAGAGGACATTCTAATTCTGTCCTTTCGTGATATACAGGAGAACCCAAGGCGGATCCAGAGGAAAGGTGGCTTGCCAGGCTTACTTAAGGATTAAAGGGCAGAGGTAGGACCAGAACCCCAATTCCTGATTTATAAGTCAATGCTCTTTGTATTAAGGGAATATGAGAAGGAATAAAGAGAAACAGCTGTCCCAAGTACTTCTTGACCAACAGTTTCTGTAATGGTGCACAACTGAAGTGAATGGAGTTGACTTTGGGATCAGGCCCTTTGTCCTCAAGGCTGCCTTCAGGGATGTGGGATCTTGCAGAAGGGGATGGAGTGAAGTACACAATTGCCTTCTGTACCTGTGCCAGCTTGTCTTCTCCCAGAAAGGGGTGTAGGGTAGATTTTTTTCTTGGATTCATATAAAGGAAGAATAGCATTTATGGAAAATTTTCTGAAGCCCAGGAGGACCTGTGGGGGTTCTGAAGCCCAGGAGAACAGCAAAAGGTCTACCTTCTTACATTCCAACACAAAGCACATAAATGGATATTCTGTAAACACTAAAGTGATTTTTTCACGAGGGCTTCCCAACTTTCTCTGGGAGAGAATTTCTATGAATTCCACTGAAAAGGCAGAGAGGAGCACAGAGTGAATTAATTTGGTTGGCTTGCTTTATCTGGTTTCTCGTTTTCTTTCCATTTAAACCCAAATGTCATAAGGCTTTATTCTCAAGTATCTATCCAGTAGACTCCTGGACAGGAAGTCCAGAATTAAATGATGAGACTGCACCCAGTTTCTTTATTGTACAGTGCTTTACACCTGCTAATACACGTGATCAAAGCAAAACAGAACCTTGAAATGTCAGTCACATTAAAACTGGTTTGGATATTCTTGATAGTTATCTTTAGGAAGAAGCCTATTCCCTATGTAGGACATCAGACAGCATATTTAAATACAAACTAGCACCCAAACGCTCAAAGCAAGGAAGCAAAAAAGAAAGACAACCAACAACGCACCTCCACGCTTTGAGCCTAAGGACAAAAGAGAAATCGCTTCACTGTCAAAGGTACTAGGAAATGTTTTTTGCCAGTTTGGAGGCAATGATGAAATCATTTTTAAAAGAGAACATCAGGTTTAATTCCGTGCTGAGAGACTTTGCCTGCAGACAGGAACATTCCCGTACTGGTCGCTTTTACATTTTTCAATAATTCCACTACCTTGTTTCCGGTACTATAATCACTGCAAATTATTTTATATTCTATGACATTGTGGCTCTAATAATGGGTGCTATATTCCAACAGAGCTATTGCTGTGATCAATTCTCCTGTTGGTCTGATACACAGTATCTAATCACAGCTACAAAGCAGAGAGCTGGCAAGCATGACAAAACATGGATACCACAATACTCTTTCTGTAGTTTAAAACTGTGTAACTGAAGGAGCTTCTATTTTAGTAATTATGTTAATCAAAGGAAATAGGACCTGAAGATGATAAGGCCACTTTACTAAGAGGCCACCGTTATAAATTATTAACATAGAGGGGTGATCTGAATTGCTCATTAATATGTTGGTTTAAAGTAGACAAGCCATTAATTTGAAATGGATATTTAATGTAAAACTTAAATAACAGGCTTGACATTAAAATCTTAATATATTTACCTTACAATATATACATAAAGCCCCAAATAATCATAATAAGGTAGCATAGTTATATTCTCCCTATGATCTCCGTTAAGTATGTATATGTGGGGGGGGGGGAGGTGTATACACACAGTTGTAGGTTCTGAGAATTTTTTTTTATCATGTATCATTATATTTAACTATAGTATATATTATATCAAAATATTAAATTAGGAAAATATGTTCAGAAGTACAGTTACAAAATATGCCAAGAATATTTACTACTCCTTTTGATATATATTTGAGATAATGGTTTAGCTTCACATAGAAAAAATAGAGATATGGACACATTTAAAGATGTTTTTCTTTAAAAATCATCAAATGGGACTGCTGAGGAAGTGGATCCTAATGTTGTGCTGTGGGCTGTGAGTTCCATGCCAGTGAAGCAACCATATAAAATAAAGTGTCCTGAGACATAAACACGCATACAAGGTTGTGTGTTCATTGGCTGGCGGTATGTTGTAACGGTCGCTTCACTGTCAAAGGTACTAGGAAATGTTTTTGCCAGTTTGGAGGCAATGATGAAATCATTTTAAAAGAGAACATCAGGTTTAATTCCGTGCTGAGAGACTTTGCCTGCAGACAGGAACATTCCCGTCTGGTCGCTTTTACATTTTTCAATAATTCCACTACCTTGTTTCCGGTACTATAATCACTGCAAATTATTTTATATTCTATGACATTGTGGCTCTAATAATGGGTGCTATATTCCAACAGAGCTATTGCTGTGATCAATTCTCCTGTTGGTCTGATACACAGTATCTAATCACAGCTACAAAGCAGAGAGCTGGCAAGCATGACAAAACATGGATACCACAATACTCTTTCTGTAGTTTAAAACTGTGTAACTGAAGGAGCTTCTATTTTAGTAATTATGTTAATCAAAGGAAATAGGACCTGAAGATGATAAGGCCACTTTACTAAGAGGCCACCGTTATAAATTATTAACATAGAGGGGTGATCTGAATTGCTCATTAATATGTTGGTTTAAAGTAGACAAGCCATTAATTTGAAATGGATATTTAATGTAAAACTTAAATAACAGGCTTGACATTAAAATCTTAATATATTTACCTTACAATATATACATAAAGCCCCAAATAATCATAATAAGGTAGCATAGTTATATTCTCCCTATGATCTCCGTTAAGTATGTATATGTGGGGGGGGGGGGAGGTGTATACACACAGTTGTAGGTTCTGAGAATTTTTTTTTATCATGTATCATTATATTTAACTATAGTATATATTATATCAAAATATTAAATTAGGAAAATATGTTCAGAAGTACAGTTACAAAATATGCCAAGAATATTTACTACTCCTTTTGATATATATTTGAGATAATGGTTTAGCTTCACATAGAAAAAATAGAGATATGGACACATTTAAAGATGTTTTTCTTTAAAAATCATCAAATGGGACTGCTGAGGAAGTGGATCCTAATGTTGTGCTGTGGGCTGTGAGTTCCATGCCAGTGAAGCAACCATATAAAATAAAGTGTCCTGAGACATAAACACGCATACAAGGTTGTGTGTTCATTGGCTGGCGGTATGTTGTAACCGGAGGATCACGGGAACCTGAGCCCCTATTTCTCCCAGGAGCAGGGATTCAGGAGTGACAGGATCCTAGTTTCTGGACCAGGGGTTGACTCATGTCATCTGCACCAGCAAGCAGACTCCCAACCACTGGGCCACCAGGGAAGTCCCCATTTCGTCCTTTTAAACAGATTTGGGCGGGGGGGCTAATATAACAACTGAGTGTCCATCAGGGATGAGGAAAATTCCACAAAATTTCAGAAGGCAATTCTGCTGGTAGTGAACCTCATCAGTGAGCTTGGAGTAGACCATTATGCTTCTCACGCTGCTCTTTTTAAAGATGGTGAGGAATCTTCTCTGAAGACACTTTTAAAGCATATGCAGAAGCCACAAAAAGAGCAAGAGGGTGCCTAGGCTCAACTGAGGGCCTTTCAAATGACACTCAGCCAACAAATATTTAGCGGAGCACACACTATGGACATTGGATTCGGGCAGAGAACGCAGTGATGAACAGGACACGGGCCTTCTCGCAAAAGAAAAGCCATAGTCCAGTTGGTTCGATGACAGGGGGGATAATGGGCAATGACAGTGCAGCAGAACCAGTGAGCGTCTGGAGCGCACAGAGTGCCACGAGAGCCCAGCTGCTGCTGCTCAGTCCTCAGTCGTGTCCGACTCTCTGCAACCCCACGGACTGCAGCACACCAGGCCTCCCTGTCCTCCACTTCTCCCTGAGCTTGCTCAAACTCATGTCCATCCAGTCCAGTGATGCCATCCAACCATCTCGTCCTCTGTCACCCGCTTCTCTTGCCCTCAACTGTTCCCAGCATCAGGGTATTTTCCAATGCGTTGGCTCTTTGCATCAGGAAGCCAAAATATTGGTGCTTTCAGCTTCAACATCAGTCCTTCCAGTGAATATTCAGGACTGATTTCCTTTAAGATGGACTGGTTTGATCTCCCTGCTGTCCAGAGTCTTCTCCAGCACAATTTGAAAAGATCAGTTCTTCAGTGCTCAGCCTTCTTTACGGTCCAGCTCTCACATCTGTACATGTGACAGTGGTGGATGTTCCATATCTGTGCTGGAAAATCCACAGCTTGAACTAGAGGGACCTTTGTTGGCAAAGTAATGTCTCTGCTTTTTAATATGCTGTCTAGGTTTGTCACAGCTTTTCTTCCAAGGAACAACTGTCTTTTAAATTTGTGGCTGCAGTCACTGTCCGCAGTGATTTTGGATCCCAAGAAAATAAAACCTGCCACTGTTTCCACTTTTTCCCCAAGTATTTGCCATGAGGTGATGGGATGGGAGACCCCAGAGGAGGAGCAATAACCCAGTGTCTCGGGGAGGGCTTCCTGGAAGAAGCAACAGCGTAGCTGAATTCTAAGAATTCAAATGAGCAGGAATGGAGAAGGCGAGTGAACATGGCATGTAAGGCCACTGGTTTGGCACCAATCGCCAGACCACTGTGTGTGATGGAGGAGGAAGGCGGCGAAAAGGGAGGCTGAAGAGGAAAGCAGAGGCCAGCGTGGGAAGGAGCTTATCTGCCAGGGTAAGGGGTTAGACTTTATCCTAAGGTGAGTGTCTCCGAGTGCTGACCAGACCAGAGGTGTATTTTAGAAATGTTCCTAGTCTCCAGTTCTGTTTTGACCCCTGACTGCTCTTCCTAACGTGTCCTCCTCAGATCTTTTCTTCACACGATCCACAGTCAAAGGTCTGGTTATCTCAGGTCCTCACTGAAGTCACTCCCAAGGCTCCCCGCCGTTACCCAGGCACCACTCAACGCCCTTACCACGGTTTATTAGGAGCCCGGGTCCACATGCCTGCCTTCGTCCGTTCGGGCTGCTCTAACATAGTACTACAGACTGGGTAGCTCAGGAACAACAGAAATTTCTTCCCCCCAGTTCTGGAGGCTGAAGTCTGAGAACAGTGGGCGGCACAGCCAAGGTCTGGTGATTGTGCCTGACCTCTCGTCCGTGTCGGAGCTGGGGTCGGTAGTCAACATCAGTCCTTCCAGTGAATATTCAGGACTGATTTCCTTTAAGATGGACTGGTTTGATCTCCCTGCTGTCCAGAGTCTTCTCCAGCACAATTTGAAAAGATCAGTTCTTCAGTGCTCAGCCTTCTTTACGGTCCAGCTCTCACATCTGTACATGTGACAGTGGTGGATGTTCCATATCTGTGCTGGAAAATCCACAGCTTGAACTAGAGGGACCTTTGTTGGCAAAGTAATGTCTCTGCTTTTTAATATGCTGTCTAGGTTTGTCACAGCTTTTCTTCCAAGGAACAACTGTCTTTTAAATTTGTGGCTGCAGTCACTGTCCGCAGTGATTTTGGATCCCAAGAAAATAAAACCTGCCACTGTTTCCACTTTTTCCCCAAGTATTTGCCATGAGGTGATGGGATGGGAGACCCCAGAGGAGGAGCAATAACCCAGTGTCTCGGGGAGGGCTTCCTGGAAGAAGCAACAGCGTAGCTGAATTCTAAGAATTCAAATGAGCAGGAATGGAGAAGGCGAGTGAACATGGCATGTAAGGCCACTGGTTTGGCACCAATCGCCAGACCACTGTGTGTGATGGAGGAGGAAGGCGGCGAAAGGCAGGCTGAAGAGGAAAGCAGAGGCCAGCGTGGGAAGGAGCTTATCTGCCAGGGTAAGGGGTTAGACTTTATCCTAAGGTGAGTGTCTCCGAGTGCTGACCAGACCAGAGGTGTATTTTAGAAATGTTCCTAGTCTCCAGTTCTGTTTTGACCCCTGACTGCTCTTCCTAACGTGTCCTCCTCAGATCTTTTCTTCACACGATCCACAGTCAAAGGTCTGGTTATCTCAGGTCCTCACTGAAGTCACTCCCAAGGCTCCCCGCCGTTACCCAGGCACCACTCAACGCCCTTACCACGGTTTATTAGGAGCCCGGGTCCACATGCCTGCCTTCGTCCGTTCGGGCTGCTCTAACATAGTACTACAGACTGGGTAGCTCAGGAACAACAGAAATTTCTTCCCCCCAGTTCTGGAGGCTGAAGTCTGAGAACAGTGGGCGGCACAGCCAAGGTCTGGTGAGGCCTCCTTCCCGGTCAGACCTGACCTCTCCCAGTGTACTCAGTGTGGGGAGGGCCTGGGGAGCTGCAGGGGGGTCTCTGGGTAAAAGTCCACCAGTTCCATTCTGAACTTCCTCTTACCCCACCCCGCTGGTCTCTCACACACGGTTCACTCAACCTAAGATACTCTCTGCTTCTCTCCTCATTCTGGCTCATTCTGTATAACAGGCAAACTAGTGCAGTGAACTGTTTTTCGAACTGCAGGTTCTTATCTGTCAGTAGCTTATGAGATCAATACTGTAGGTCACATCCAATAATAATAATAATAAAAACTGTCTAGAATAAAATAGAATGGATCAGAGCATATTCCTCATAACCACTGAAGCTACTGTTTCAGGGGTGTGATTGTGTGTTCTGAGTCGTCACACAAAAGGCCCTTCTGAGCGTGGGTCACAGTCAAAATGTTTGAAACGGATCAGCATAGGCTCTGGGATCAGACTCTTTTGGTCTAAATCCTGACTTTGCCATTTGCGAGCTCTATGACCTGGGGCCAGTTATCTAAAATTTCTGTGTGGATTGTCTTCATCTATCTCAGATGACTGTCCTGAAGAGTAAATGAATGAAAGCCCTTAAGAGCACGCCAGGCACAGGCACCACTGCTCCTAACTGTCTGGTCATCACCTGTCCTTCGGGTTCCTGAGTGAGCGTCACTTCCTCTAGGAAGTCTCCTCTCACATCGGAAGTCAGAGCCTGGTGCCTCCCGTGTACTTCCCTGCCCTCTCTCTATCCTGGCACCTGGCCTGTCTGTCTGGTTAGACCTGCCCAGGCCTGATCAGATCACTAGACTGGAAGCTATGTAAAGGCAGGGATCTCATCATCAACGCATATCCAGCAAGCTGGCACAGTGCCTGGCATACCGGAGGTGCTCAGTAAGTAACTGCAGGATGTGTAATTTACTCACTCTTGGAAACAGATACACAGCCATCTGTTTCACTCAAATAAAGTCAAACTGGGACGTATACACCTGAGGTGTCACAGTCATTTGATGAAGAATCTGTCACCTTAGCTTACATTAAGCCTGTTTCTCCTAATTTGAAATTTCAGAGAATTATATAATAGTTTTATAATACACACACTTGTTAGTAATGTAGAAGATGATTTAGGTATGATGGCTCTTGATCTAAAATGTGTAAATAATTCAAAAGTGAGTGTTTCTTTTAATCATTGCGATGATGAAAAGAGTTGGCCACTGCATGACAAGTAAAAGGTGACGTCTTTAAATATAGTTACCATCTTTCTAGTCTTTTAATTATTTAATTGACTTCTGCAGATGATGTGGTTTTGCCCTATTCACTTCAATAAAAAGCCTTTCTCGGTTCCATTCACATCTATTTTTTATGCATGTATCATGTTTGCCAGATTTTTGAAGTAAAAAGGTGGGAACAATTAAATTTTTAAAAAGGTTTTAACTGGATTTCTTCCTCAGTCATATAATACACGGTTACTATGTTGAAAACCACTCACATTTCTGTCATCAGTTCTCTAATTAAAAGCATGCTCTGCAATACTCTCGTGATCGCCAGAAAGACACTTTCAGGGGAATGTGAAAACATGTGGCAACTGCTCTCAACATGGAAGCCACTGATGCAACGCCCAGACTCCTGAGCTGCTGCCTCAGCAGCATCATATATACCCAGAAGTGGCAGAGAGCAGAGTGCCCAGTCAGAATCAAGGTAAGGGCAGAGCCGCCCCACCCTTGGGTGATCTGCACAAGCCCCAAATCGAACAACTTTCTTACTACATCAGAGACACCTAAGCAATACAGCACAACAGGTGAAAACGAAGCAGGGAAGAGAGAGGGGGAGGGCCCGTGGAGGGGGTGAAGTGTCAGGTTTTCATACCATGCTCACAAAAGCCTCCCGAGGCTGTGCCATTTCAGCAGGACCTGAAGAGTGACCGCAAGAGCCAGAGAGGGAGTGAGAGAACGCCAGGTGTGGGACTGAGGGGAGGCTTTCAGAAGAAAGGCAGGAAGCCTAAAGGCTCCAGGAGTGGGCCTGCTGGCATGGATCTACTATGCACCATGCACTCAGGCACGTGCTCCTTGCCTTGGACTACGCTCTCTTCACCAACGCACCAAAACCTGTTGTGACGGGGCGCCAGCGTCCCTGGAGAGCCTGCAGTGGCTGTCATCTGCGGGCCAGAGATGACCACAGGGATGATGCAGTGGGACTGGGCTCCCTGACCTCAGTGGGAATCATGGCATCCTGGAGTGTAACAGCCAGACAGTGCTGCTTAACTCTTAGAGACAATCGAGGCACGTGAACCATGGCAAGTCACGGGGACGCAATGGTAACGGTTTTGTTTGCCTGCTTGTTTACTTTGAGGGATGTGCAGTAATGGCTAACGAGTGACAAGATGGATAGAGAATAGGTGGGCAGTCTACGCAGCACACGCACATACACAGGCGGAAAACCTAATCAGCGTCAGCATGGGAGAAGGCATGGCCTTTTGCCAGATTTTGAAGTAAGGTGGGAACAATTAAATTTTAAAAGGTTTTAACTGGATTTCTTCCTCAGTCATATAATACACGGTTACTATGTTGAAAACCACTCACATTTCTGTCATCAGTTCTCTAATTAAAAGCATGCTCTGCAATACTCTCGTGATCGCCAGAAAGACACTTTCAGGGGAATGTGAAAACATGTGGCAACTGCTCTCAACATGGAAGCCACTGATGCAACGCCCAGACTCCTGAGCTGCTGCCTCAGCAGCATCATATATACCCAGAAGTGGCAGAGAGCAGAGTGCCCAGTCAGAATCAAGGTAAGGGCAGAGCCGCCCCACCCTTGGGTGATCTGCACAAGCCCCAAATCGAACAACTTTCTTACTACATCAGAGACACCTAAGCAATACAGCACAACAGGTGAAAACGAAGCAGGGAAGAGAGAGGGGGAGGGCCCGTGGAGGGGGTGAAGTGTCAGGTTTTCATACCATGCTCACAAAAGCCTCCCGAGGCTGTGCCATTTCAGCAGGACCTGAAGAGTGACCGCAAGAGCCAGAGAGGGAGTGAGAGAACGCCAGGTGTGGGACTGAGGGGAGGCTTTCAGAAGAAAGGCAGGAAGCCTAAAGGCTCCAGGAGTGGGCCTGCTGGCATGGATCTACTATGCACCATGCACTCAGGCACGTGCTCCTTGCCTTGGACTACGCTCTCTTCACCAACGCACCAAAACCTGTTGTGACGGGGCGCCAGCGTCCCTGGAGAGCCTGCAGTGGCTGTCATCTGCGGGCCAGAGATGACCACAGGGATGATGCAGTGGGACTGGGCTCCCTGACCTCAGTGGGAATCATGGCATCCTGGAGTGTAACAGCCAGACAGTGCTGCTTAACTCTTAGAGACAATCGAGGCACGTGAACCATGGCAAGTCACGGGGACGCAATGGTAACGGTTTTGTTTGCCTGCTTGTTTACTTTGAGGGATGTGCAGTAATGGCTAACGAGTGACAAGATGGATAGAGAATAGGTGGGCAGTCTACGCAGCACACGCACATACACAGGCGGAAAACCTAATCAGCGTCAGCATGGGAGAAGGCATGGCCTTTTACTCAGTTCCTGAGTGGAAGTCGGTTCAGAGCCCAAACCTCCTGACGGGGCGGCAGGTCAGATCCTCTTGAGAAAGAATCCTGAAGTGCCCACCACAGGTGCATACGGTGACTCTTCTCCTGAGCCTTCCCCAGAGGACCTGAAGCCACTGACAACAGTGACTGTCCTTGGAAAGGGCAAGGCACAGACCTTCCTGGTCCTGTTAGACACCGGCTCTTAACTGACTCATCTCCGGAGATCCAACAATGCCGAGATGCTCTACCAGGTAGGGTTTCAGGAAACCAGGGGACACATGAGGTCTCCGCCGAGGCTCCAGCTCAAACAGGGAGAGTAAAACCGCAGACCTACCTCCAGTTATTTCCATGATCTCAGAATGGATAACGGGAAGAGCTACGCTTAGTAACTGGCAGACTTCACACTTAAGTTTCATGACCCAGGGGGTCTAAGCATTATGGTTAGAAGGACCACGTAGAAACGTTTAGAATTAATCATAGCCCCTCACTTCAAAAATTATTTTTTGGGGAACTGCAGACCTTAGCGCTCTGATCAAACACTTCACAGTTGTGGGGGAGATGATTCTTGTTTTTCTGAAAAGCCAGATGGCGTGTGGAGAGTGACTAGAGATTATTGCAAATATAATCAAGTGGTGATGGCCATCAAAGCTGTAATTCCAGCTGTGGCATCTTTACTAGAGCAAATAAACACCGCTCCTGGAATCTTATGTCCAGTATTGGCCTAGAAATGTTTCCTTAACAACTTTTATTAATAAAATAATTAGAATCCGACTTCATATGGAGGGGACAGAGTATACTTTTACCGTCTTGCCTCAGTCTAACAAATCAGACAGACATGGATTTTCTGGGTTTTTTTGATTTTCTTGACAGCCGAAAGAATATCACATTTACCATTATGTTGATGATGCAGTGTTAACTGTACTTAATGAACAGGAAGTAACAAGCCCTCTTGGTGCCTCAGGCATGCAGAAGGTGGGAGAAAAAGCCTAGGAAAGCTCTAGGGTTGCAGCGTCTGTGGCACTGTTAGAGGATTTGGTGGCCTGGAGCACTTCGGCACATCCCCTCTAAAGTGAGAGGCAAGCTGTCGGGACCTGCCTGTGGTCCAGAGGCTAAGACTCCGTGCTCCCAGTGCAAGGGCCCAGGTTCCTTCCCTGCTCAGGGAACTACATCCCACATGATGCAACTAAGAGCCCACAGCCACAACCCTAGGCGCAGCCAAAAAAATTAAAAAATGAGAGACAAGTGATCACCCCTTGAATTATCTAACACAAAGAAATCAATCACAGTAAAGTGAGTGCCTTGGCATTGCAGAGGCAATGTGCATCACACCTGGGTGTGCCGCTCTGACCGTTTACTGCCATTTTTTAGTGGGGATCAAAACAAGGGTTCTGCAACAAGCCGAGGCCACTGCACAGGCTCCCTGACAGATGGGCCTTATAACCTTGAAGCAGTGCAAGCGCCTGACGCACTGAAAGATGGTAAGCAGAGCCTCTTGTGAGCCCCCATTAGAAGAGAAGAGCATAAAGCTGATCTCTAGGGCTCTGGAGTAAAACCACGTCGTCTTCTTTTTTTTTAATTTTGGCTTCATTTTTAAATTGGCTTTTCATTTATTAATTTTCATCTATCTTTATTCGTTGGCCTGTGTGGGCCTCCCATCGCTGTGGCCTCTCTTGTTGCAAAGCATCAGCTCTGGGCACATGCACTCCAGAGCGCTGGCTCATAGTTGGACACATCAGTCCAGCCGCTCCACAGCACGTGGGATCTTCCCAGGCCAGGGATCGAACCGGTGCCCCTTGCACTGCAAGGCGGACTCCTTACCTACTGGACCACCAAGGAAGCCCATGTCTTTTCTTGACTACACCTCAGGACACCAAATGACTATGTGCCCATCGTGTAATGGGTGTTATCTGATCTACAGGACATAGAACTGGACATGCACAGTGACGTGCTATTATTATAAAATCAAATGGAATAGATGAGACCAGATCAGACAGAAGGCCCATATAATGTACCCAAGCAGACAGCTCAGTCTCTCGTGTTTTTTGCTGCTCTCCCCTCAACTTCTACCTCTAGCTCCACAAGGAACTGCCAGTTCAGAGAGAAAAATATAGGACCAGTTTAAAGATGAATCTCGGGAATGCCAGCAGTAGCCAGAAGTGGTTAACTGCTAAATCAGAGCCTCACTTACAAGTGCCCTGACAGTAGGAAAATCCTCCTAGAAGACAGAATTGCAAGCAGATGCACACTTTGCGTGGGAGGCAAGGCGCAATTCATGGCCAGTGGGTGCTGTCAGGGACTTGGAAAGAATGTGATTGGAAGACTGGAGACGAATACCTGGCTGAACCTTCAGGGTGTGTGTGCACACTGTGTGAAGATATTTGTGTCCCATATAAGTGCCTGCTGAGGATATTCACTGCAGAAAAGGCTCTCAAAAGTCAGATGGACAAGACGCTCTGTTTAACATCAGCCATCCGCTCAGTCGCTCTAGCGGATATTTAGTGGGTTGTGGCCATGTGGCAGGGATGAAGACTATGCACAGGTTCAACAACATGAGGTTTTCTGTCACTAAGATGACCTGGTGACCACAGCGGCTGAAAGCCCAACCTGATAAGAGTAGAAGTCAATGCGACATCCCTAGCCTGGCACCATCTTCCAGAGAAAGCAGCCAGTTGCCTGGCATCAGGTTGATTATACTGGATCCCTTCCCTGCCTGCAGCCCTTCTGCCAGAGCCATTGGTACAGAAACCTTTATCTACTTTCACATCATCTAACGTCATTCCAGGGTATAAACAAAGGAAAATACTCTTCAAATCTTTTTATGTGTCTTCAACATCTCAGTATCAAAACATAACAAAGAAAATATAAGGAAGTAGCATGAAGGCCTGTACTATCATAAGTGAAGAAAATAGCTATTGTCATTGCTCTGTGAGAAAAGGAGATCCTTCAGGGGTGCTGTGTGATGGTCGGGAGGGGTGGGAAGGGGGGGATATACATATGACTAATCTGGGAACATACATATCTGTAAACAACAAAACTCTGTAAAAGTTAAAAGCAAAATAAAGGATTTTTTAAAAAAAGTATCTGCTGGTTCAGGGATAGCTGAAGGACTTGGGAAACAGAACAGAGGCCCAAGAAGCATATCCATGCATATGTGTAAACTTGCTTTAGGCTATAGATGGTACTTCAGTTCATCAGGGAAAGGACAAACTTTTCAATAATTGATGCTGGAACCGCTGGCTATCCACCTAGCAGTAAAAATGGACTCCTACTTCAACCATACACAACACTCAGTTCCAGCTGCATTAAGAGTTTAATTGTGGAAAGCAAAGCTATAAAATCTTAGCCTTTATGGTCTTAAGATAGAAATAATTTTTTTAGATCACAAGATACAAAAAACTATAAAGGATAAAGAATAAAATTCTACCTAATTAAAACTGAGAATTTCTGCTACCAGAAAATTGCCAGAGCTCATCACTGCAGCATTGTTTACAACAGCCAAGATATGGAAGGCAGATTTTAGCTCTATCTACAGAATGGATTGAGAAAACAAATACCTGGCTGAACCTTCAGGGTGTGTGTGCACACTGTGTGAAGATATTTGTGTCCCATATAAGTGCCTGCTGAGGATATTCACTGCAGAAAAGGCTCTCAAAAGTCAGATGGACAAGACGCTCTGTTTAACATCAGCCATCCGCTCAGTCGCTCTAGCGGATATTTAGTGGGTTGTGGCCATGTGGCAGGGATGAAGACTATGCACAGGTTCAACAACATGAGGTTTTCTGTCACTAAGATGACCTGGTGACCACAGCGGCTGAAAGCCCAACCTGATAAGAGTAGAAGTCAATGCGACATCCCTAGCCTGGCACCATCTTCCAGAGAAAGCAGCCAGTTGCCTGGCATCAGGTTGATTATACTGGATCCCTTCCCTGCCTGCAGCCCTTCTGCCAGAGCCATTGGTACAGAAACCTTTATCTACTTTCACATCATCTAACGTCATTCCAGGGTATAAACAAAGGAAAATACTCTTCAAATCTTTTTATGTGTCTTCAACATCTCAGTATCAAAACATAACAAAGAAAATATAAGGAAGTAGCATGAAGGCCTGTACTATCATAAGTGAAGAAAATAGCTATTGTCATTGCTCTGTGAGAAAAGGAGATCCTTCAGGGGTGCTGTGTGATGGTCGGGAGGGGTGGGAAGGGGGGGATATACATATGACTAATCTGGGAACATACATATCTGTAAACAACAAAACTCTGTAAAAGTTAAAAGCAAAATAAAGGATTTTTTAAAAAAAGTATCTGCTGGTTCAGGGATAGCTGAAGGACTTGGGAAACAGAACAGAGGCCCAAGAAGCATATCCATGCATATGTGTAAACTTGCTTTAGGCTATAGATGGTACTTCAGTTCATCAGGGAAAGGACAAACTTTTCAATAATTGATGCTGGAACCGCTGGCTATCCACCTAGCAGTAAAATGGACTCCTACTTCAACCATACACAACACTCAGTTCCAGCTGCATTAAGAGTTTAATTGTGGAAAGCAAAGCTATAAAATCTTAGCCTTTATGGTCTTAAGATAGAAATAATTTTTTTAGATCACAAGATACAAAAAACTATAAAGGATAAAGAATAAAATTCTACCTAATTAAAACTGAGAATTTCTGCTACCAGAAAATTGCCAGAGCTCATCACTGCAGCATTGTTTACAACAGCCAAGATATGGAAGGCAGATTTTAGCTCTATCTACATAGTTATAATTTTAAAAATCAGAATATACCCACTTATTGTTTATAAACTTAAAAATAAAACTTATTAAATAATTATCATACAAAACTATAAATTCTATTTTGCAGGTATGAGCAAAGTCTTGAAAGTTTTTACAGCAAGAGTGATATTTGAGCTGGGCCTTGCTGTTTGATTAGGATTTTGTTAAGCATTCATTATTTGGGAGAGAACTGTAGCAGACTGTATATTCCAAAGACAACTGTGCTAATATCATCCCACCTCATGTACTTTTCTTTCAATATGACATCAACGCTTGTCCATGGAGAGGCAGGCATCTTTGTGCCCTCCCCATGGACTCTGGCAAGACGTTCTGATGGCCTTGATAAACTGCATGGGGAGGAAGCATCCTAGCATGGCTTTTGAGATTAGTCAGCTTCTGTTTGGTCGTTTCCTGAGCTACGATGCTATGAGGAAGCCCAAGCTGGCCACGTGGAGCCACTGCACAAAGGGGCTCATGTGGAGAGAAACTGAGGCCCCCAGCTGACAGAGCAAGCATCAGCTGCCAGCCACGTAAGTGGATGAGCCTTCAGATGATTCGTGTCCCCAGCCTTTGCGCTCTTGGGCGGAGGCCCAAACGTACGTCATGGAACAGAGACACGTCGCCCCTACTGTGCCCTGTCCCAATTTCTGACCCAGAGAATCCGTGAGCAGAATAAGTGGCTATTTTATGCCACAAAAGTTTTAGAGCAATGTGTTACACAGCCGAAGTAACTGGAACAAACACATCCTAAGGAGAAAGTAATAAGAGAAAGTCACAAAGTATTGTGAATACTGGTAGTACTGGCGATGAGGCCATAAAGGTTGGCTGGAACCAGACTTATATGACAGTTAAAAAAAAGATTTATTGGTAGTAGAGGACTGTTGAAAATTTTTAAACTGGAAAAAATGAAATGCTAGGATCTGCCTTTGCAAGTTACCTCTGAGATCAGTGTGAAGACTGGAGAAAAGACTCAAAACAATCCTGCAGGGGCGCTGTGCGACGGCCTGGAGGGGTGGGGTGGGGGGATATGCATATGACTAATCTGCGATCATATGTATCTGTAAACAACAAAACTCTGTAAAAGTAAAAAGTAAAAAAAAAAAAAAGGCTCAAAACAAAGCAGTGTTGTAACAAATTCAATCAAGACTTTCAAAATGGTGCACATTAAAAAAAACTTAAAAAAAAATTGTGACAGCTCCTCCAACTAAGATGAGTCCTAAACGGTTAAAATGGTAGACTCAGCCCTCAAGTGACGTGTTTTGTGCCTTCTTTCCTCTTAGGGGTTGCTTCTAATTGCTCACTTACACTCAGTTCCCATGTATTAAAATGCTGGCAGGGAAAAATATGTCACACAGAAACTTAAACAGGGGTGCTTACAGTAGCTTTATAATTGCCCAAACTTGGACACAACCAGGATGTGCTTCAGTAGATGAATGGATAAATTCCGTAGTATATCTTATTCAGCACTAATAAGAAATCTGCTATTAAGCCATGAAAAGACATGGAGGAACCTTACATGCACATTACTAAGAGAAAGAAGCCAATCTGAAAAGGTTACATACTGCACAATTCTATAACTATATGACTTCCTGAAAAAATATCTATGAAGATATTTAAAATATGAGTGGTTTGCAGGGGTTAGAGAAGAGGAAGGAATGAACAGGCAAAGAACAGAGGACTTTCAGGGCAAGGGATACTCTAATGGTGGATACATGTCATATACATTTGTCAAAACCCAGAGAATGCGTACCACCGGGAGTGAACCCAGTGAAAAGCGTGGTCTTTGGATGACTTTTTTAAAAAGGGTTATGTAGGTTCACCGACTGTAACAAATGTTCCACTCTGGTTTGGGATGTTGACAGCAGGGGAAGCTGTGCTTGTTTGCAGACAAGGGGCTACGGGGAAATCCTGGTACCTTCCCTCAATTTGGCTGTGAACCTAAAACTGTTCTTTAAAAAAAAGTATCAGGGGATGGAAATGTTAGGGGATATTAAAACACAAAAACATTTCCCTTATGTTTTCTTTCAAATGTCTGGATCTGGATCAGTTTACATAAAGTGTACTCTAGGAATACAAAGCAAGCTGTCTAAAAAACTGTCACTACTTATAAGCAATTATTCATGTGAATAATGGCAACCCTGTACTACAAATATTCACCATAACCCACAATTTCTTGTTTCTGTTTGATTAAAATATCCTCATCAACCTCAGAACTGGCTTTATAAGAAAACTGTATCTATGTGAACTTGTATAATGTATCTACACTGATACACTTCAGTTTGGATATTTTGGATACTGGGACTCAGCACAAGGGAAGACTTAAGGTCGTGGTCCAAAGATGAGGAAAAGATGAAGTTCAGGGGCCAACTCTGAAAAGGAAAGGGCCCTCAAGTGACGTGTTTTGTGCCTTCTTTCCTCTTAGGGGTTGCTTCTAATTGCTCACTTACACTCAGTTCCCATGTATTAAAATGCTGGCAGGGAAAAATATGTCACACAGAAACTTAAACAGGGGTGCTTACAGTAGCTTTATAATTGCCCAAACTTGGACACAACCAGGATGTGCTTCAGTAGATGAATGGATAAATTCCGTAGTATATCTTATTCAGCACTAATAAGAAATCTGCTATTAAGCCATGAAAAGACATGGAGGAACCTTACATGCACATTACTAAGAGAAAGAAGCCAATCTGAAAAGGTTACATACTGCACAATTCTATAACTATATGACTTCCTGAAAAAATATCTATGAAGATATTTAAAATATGAGTGGTTTGCAGGGGTTAGAGAAGAGGAAGGAATGAACAGGCAAAGAACAGAGGACTTTCAGGGCAAGGGATACTCTAATGGTGGATACATGTCATATACATTTGTCAAAACCCAGAGAATGCGTACCACCGGGAGTGAACCCAGTGAAAAGCGTGGTCTTTGGATGACTTTTTTAAAAAGGGTTATGTAGGTTCACCGACTGTAACAAATGTTCCACTCTGGTTTGGGATGTTGACAGCAGGGGAAGCTGTGCTTGTTTGCAGACAAGGGGCTACGGGGAAATCCTGGTACCTTCCCTCAATTTGGCTGTGAACCTAAAACTGTTCTTTAAAAAAAAGTATCAGGGGATGGAAATGTTAGGGGATATTAAAACACAAAAACATTTCCCTTATGTTTTCTTTCAAATGTCTGGATCTGGATCAGTTTACATAAAGTGTACTCTAGGAATACAAAGCAAGCTGTCTAAAAAACTGTCACTACTTATAAGCAATTATTCATGTGAATAATGGCAACCCTGTACTACAAATATTCACCATAACCCACAATTTCTTGTTTCTGTTTGATTAAAATATCCTCATCAACCTCAGAACTGGCTTTATAAGAAAACTGTATCTATGTGAACTTGTATAATGTATCTACACTGATACACTTCAGTTTGGATATTTTGGATACTGGGACTCAGCACAAGGGGAAGACTTAAGGTGCGTGGTCCAAAGATGAGGAAAAGATGAAGTTCAGGGGCCAACTCTGAAAAGGGAAAGGATGCCTGGACTAATGTAAAAGCAAAGATACATGAGCAGATAGAACATTCTGTTCTCATTCCTTTTTTTTAAGGTTTTTTTTTTTTTAATTTTGGCCTCTTTTGTTGGTTTTTTATTTACTTATTTTCATCCGTGTTTATTCTTTGGCCTATGTGGGCCTCCCATTACAGTGGCCTCTCTTGTCGCAGAGCATCGGCTCTAGGTACGTGCGCTCCAGAATGCAGGCTCATAATTGGACACACCAGTCCAACTGCTCCACGGCATGTAGGATCTTCCCGGGCCAGGGATCGAACCAGTGCTCCTTGCACTGCAAGGCGGACTCTTTACCCACTGGACCACCAGGGAAGCCCCATTCTGTTCTCATCCTGACAGATCTTTTTCCCTATTTCTCTCAGAAAATCAAGAGGAAGAATGTATTGGAAAGTGAGTTCATGGAGCACAGACAGGCTGGGGCGGTACGATGGTGGATCAGTCGGATATTAGGTAGCAGGTAGCAGTGGAGCTGGTTGGAATTAGATAGTGTAATTTGTTGGAGGCTAGTTTCATATAATTTTATACTGTGTCATTCTCTAGTGTTAATTACCCAAGAGATGATTAACCCATCTGTGGGACATTATGCCTCATGCTTTCTCACATTTTCATCTAATGCTTGCTTCTGAAAAAAACTCTTCATCAAAGGGAAGATTAATACAAACAAGAAAAAGAGCTAAAATGAACTTTTCTGCTTTTAAAAATACATACATACATACATACATACATATATATATATATATATAAGGATTTTTGGTTTGTAGTTAATTTTTAAAATAAAACACTAAAAAAGAAAAAACATGGAAATAAGTGGTAAAATAAGGTTATAGGACCCTCTATGGGTTGAACTTATCCACGCTCATCTTGTAACTCATGATCAAAGTTAAAGCCACTGTTTCTATATTTCACAAAATAAAATCTGATGAAAAACAGTGCCTGTCCAGTGTTTCTTATGCATGATTCTGAGTCAAATTTTTACTCTTTAACTAATTTACCTGCATCCCAGGGGTTGTAGATGTCTGTTTGCCTTTCTGACCACACTGCTGATGAGATAACCGAGGTAGGAACTGCTGGCATAACTGGCTTTGGATCATCCTCATAAAATAACATCAGGTCCTTAAGGAAAGCAGAACACATGCAAGTAGAAAAAAATGAGCCCCACTGCTTCAATTCGCTACAGCAGATGGACACTTTACGGAGATACAATGTGTCTATATGTGTTAACATCATCATAATCACATTCTGATAGAAAGAATTCACACATAAGTTATCTACACTTGGGTCTCCACTGAGTGTTGAGTGGTTGTTTATCCTTAAGAATCCCCACTCTCTTTGCAGCAATGTTGGATGGACCAAGAGAATATTATGCTTAGTGAAATGTCAGACAAAGACAAATGCTGTATGACATCACTTACATGCGGAATCTAAAACATAATACAAATGAGTGTATGTGCAAACAGAAACAGACTCGCATATACAGAAAACAAACTAATGGTTACCAAAGAGAAGAGGCAAGGGGGAGGGGCAGATTAGGGCTATGGGCTTAATGGATACAAACCACCCTGTATAAAATAGATAAGCAACAAGGACATATTGTAGTAGCACAGGGAATTACTGCAATTATCTTGTAATAACTTCCAATGGGGGACCCTGGTGACTCAGCATATCTGTAAAAATACTGAATTGCGGGCTTCCCCTGGTGGTCCAGTGGGTAAGGACACCGCCTTGCAGTGTAAGGGGCGCCGGTTCGATCCCTGGCCTGGGAAGATCCCATGTGCTGTGGAACGGCTGGACTGATGTGTCCAATTACCGAGCCAGAGCTCTGGAGCACATGCTCCCAGAGCCGGTGCTCTGCAGCGACAGACGCCACCGCGATGGGAAGCCCACAGGAGCCAAAGAACAAAGACGGATGAAAATAGAGAAATGAAAGACTAATAAAAGTGGCCCACGTGCTCCCCTCTCTCCCCAACCCGACCCCTGCCCCAAATAAATAAATAAATCTTAAAAAAAAAAAATACTGAATTGCTATGCTGTACATATGAAATTAATATTTTAAATAAACTAAATTTCAATTAATATAAAGAAATAATTTTTTAAAAATCTATATCTTCCATATATATAAATAAACCACTCTTTGCTAAAAACACCTAGTGCAAATAAGCAATGATTTCATTTAGGGCATTAACTTTCCCTACCACTTCTTGAGCACTTAGAACATACTATCTCAGAGGCCAATTTTGTTTTATTGGTAATAACAAAGCTACCTGTGTGTGTCTTTTATCCGTATTTAAAATTTTAAACTTTTTATCATGGAGTAAAAAAAAAAACGGATGTTAATACAGTTGAGTAGGTTATGCAACAGTCAACTCAACCAGACTTGATTCATTTGTATCTTTACCACTTCTCATCAGTTTTATTTTGAAGCAAATCTTAGATATATCATTTACTTCAACATACATCTCAAATGATAAGAACCTGTTAACAATGATAATTATGTTTACATCTATAAACTTTACAATAACTTCTTAATGTTATCAATAATTATACACTGTTCAGACTTCCCATTTAACATAAGTGTCATAAACAGGTTTTTGTACACTTTCTCTGGAGAAGGATCCAAACGAAATCTACACAGTGGGACTGGTTGACTCGTCTTTCTCCCTCCTTGAATGGAGAGTAATTCTTTTTTACAGTATTTTACTGAGATATAATTAACATATAGCAAAATGTAAAACCTTAAGTGCAAAGCTCAGTAATTTCTAATATTATGTGTATACTTAAATGACCACATTTCCTTCACTCCAGAAAGTTCCCTAAACTCCTCAGTTGATACCACTCTCCTGCCACCAGTAAACTGTCTTCTACCTTCTATCACCATCAACGTTTGCTTGTTCTTGAACTTCATATAAATGCAGCCACATACTAAGTATTCTTTTGTGTCTGATTCTCACTGCTTAACATCATATTTGTGAGATTCATTCATTATTTAGATGTGTCGGTACTTTTTTTGTAAGAATTATTTCATTGTATGAAAACATCACAATTTGTTCATCTGTCCTCCTGCAAATGGACCTTTGGGTTGTTTCCGTATTTCAGCCGTTAATGAATAAAGCTCTGCGAGCATTCCTGGACAAGGCTTTTTGTGAACAAATGTTCTCATTACTTCTGGATATTCACATAGGAGTAGGACGGCTAGGTCATAAGACAGGTTTGTTTTCACCTCTGCAGAAACTGTCAAACCACTTTTCAAGTGACCTGCCACTTTTTACAACACAGAGAGATCCCGTGTCTCTTTTACCCAGTTTCTCCTAACAGCTTGCAAAATTATAGCACAATATCATATCCAGGATACTGACATTGATACGGCCAGAACACACAGCACTGTCGTCCCCATAAGGCTTCTTCCTGATGCTGTTTTATTACTGTGCCATGCTTCCCACAGCTACTGGTGTATTCTTCATCTCTGTAATTCTGACATTTGAAGGATGTTATATAATTGGAATCATACAGGATGCAACCTTTCAAGATCGGCTCTTTTCACCTGGCATAATTCCCAGAGAGGCATCCAGGTTGTTGTGTGTATCAATAACCTGCTCTTTTTTTATTGCCAAGTAGTAAAGACAAAATGGTGGTCTGAGAAGGCTTTACAAATAGCTGAGCAAAGAAAAGACGTGAAAGGCAAGGTAGAAAGGGAAAGATAAAATCAACTGAATAAAGAGGTCCAGGGAATAATAAGGAGAGATAAGAAGGCCTTCCTAAACAAACAATGCAAAGAAATAAAACGACGATCTCTTCAAGAAAACTGGAGCTATCAAGAGAACATTTCATGCAAGGGTGGGCACACTAAAGAACAGAAATGTCAAGGATCTAATAGAAACAGAAGAGATTAAGAAGAGGTGGCAAGCATATACGGAAGAACTATACAGAAAACATCTTAATGACCTGGGTAACCACTATGGTGTGGTATGACAGAAACCACACAACACTGTGGCTAAAAATTAAAAATAAATAGATTCAAAATAAATTAAAAATAAATCAAAAATAAATAAAGTAAATAAGTAACTTTTTAAAAAGCAAATGAAAAGCTAAAAATGATTAGATAAAGGACCAGATAATGGGCTAAAGATTTAACAAATACCTCTAGAAACTGATAAAGAAAAAGATGAGAAACCAAATGGAAAGATGAATAAAGGAAATGAATAAATAAATAAATAAGAAGCTAACAAATAAACACAAAGCCCAATAGACATGTGAAAAGTTGTTCAATCTTACAGTTAGGATAAAACACATTTAAACAAGACTCTTCTACCTCTTAGACTGATGAAGATGTTGAAATTTGATAACACTTAGTATTTACAAAAATTAGGAGATATAAACTAGTGAAACTTTTGGGAGGACAATTTGGCAGTACTTTTCAAAGCTAAAAATAGATATAACCTTTCAGCAATTCCACTTTGGGGACAGCATCATAAAAATGTATGTACAAGGTTGTTAATGCTACACTGCTTTTAATAGACAAAGAAATTTTAAAAAAATCCCAAAATTATTACCAACAGGGATGGGTCAAATAAATTAAGATTCATTTATACATTCATTTATACAGCATTTATGCTGTCTTAATACAGCATAAGACAAATATGTTCTTTACTCTTTTATATTGTTTAAACTTTTTTCAGTAAGTATTTTCTAATTTAAAAAGAATAAAAATGTAAGCATGGAAATAAAGGACTTTTAAGAAAAAAGCAAAGATGCAAAAAAAAGAGGTAAAAGGATGATGAATTAACATAATTAGAATAAGTATAATTTCCACTTCTCCAATAGCTTTGATATGTTCAAATTCTTGCAAGCATCATAAATGATACGCTAATAGACCCAAGAATAAAAATTGTTTACTCTTCACTTAATAAATGATAAACAGAGGTAGTAAGAAGCAAACATTTATCTTCTATCACTAGTGATTTAGTAACTCACAACTACACTGAAGGCTTTGGTCAGCTTTAATTTTGTGTGAACCAATTTATAGCATCCCCAACTGTTGCTATGGAAACAACTGAGACCCAAAAAAATCATAACCTTATTGTTGAATCTTCTCCATCAAAAAAGTTTTCTAAAGTTGCTACTGGAAACAACTGAGACCCAAAAATCAAAATAAATTAAAAATAAATCAAAAATAAATAAAGTAAATAAGTAACTTTTTAAAAAGCAAATGAAAAGCTAAAAATGATTAGATAAAGGACCAGATAATGGGCTAAAGATTTAACAAATACCTCTAGAAACTGATAAAGAAAAGATGAGAAACCAAATGGAAAGATGAATAAAGGAAATGAATAAATAAATAAATAAGAAGCTAACAAATAAACACAAAGCCCAATAGACATGTGAAAAGTTGTTCAATCTTACAGTTAGGATAAAACACATTTAAACAAGACTCTTCTACCTCTTAGACTGATGAAGATGTTGAAATTTGATAACACTTAGTATTTACAAAAATTAGGAGATATAAACTAGTGAAACTTTTGGGAGGACAATTTGGCAGTACTTTTCAAAGCTAAAAATAGATATAACCTTTCAGCAATTCCACTTTGGGGACAGCATCATAAAAATGTATGTACAAGGTTGTTAATGCTACACTGCTTTTAATAGACAAAGAAATTTTAAAAAAATCCCAAAATTATTACCAACAGGGATGGGTCAAATAAATTAAGATTCATTTATACATTCATTTATACAGCATTTATGCTGTCTTAATACAGCATAAGACAAATATGTTCTTTACTCTTTTATATTGTTTAAACTTTTTTCAGTAAGTATTTTCTAATTTAAAAAGAATAAAAATGTAAGCATGGAAATAAAGGACTTTTAAGAAAAAAGCAAAGATGCAAAAAAAAGAGGTAAAAGGATGATGAATTAACATAATTAGAATAAGTATAATTTCCACTTCTCCAATAGCTTTGATATGTTCAAATTCTTGCAAGCATCATAAATGATACGCTAATAGACCCAAGAATAAAAATTGTTTACTCTTCACTTAATAAATGATAAACAGAGGTAGTAAGAAGCAAACATTTATCTTCTATCACTAGTGATTTAGTAACTCACAACTACACTGAAGGCTTTGGTCAGCTTTAATTTTGTGTGAACCAATTTATAGCATCCCCAACTGTTGCTATGGAAACAACTGAGACCCAAAAAAATCATAACCTTATTGTTGAATCTTCTCCATCAGGAAAAGAGGAAGGTCTTTTGAGCTGGTAAAAAGCTACAAATAGCCCTACTAAGTAGCAAACTTCATAATAAAAATTCTGGGCACTATGCAGAGACAAAACTCATCAAGGTCTAAGTGTCATGAATTTAAAGGCTTTCCTTAGTTTTGAATGTATCAGAGACAAGTACTATTCTTTGGAAAGTTCTATCCTGTTCAGAATGTTACTTACTGCTTTTAGATCAGTTTTTGCATTTGTAGAAAGAGAATAGTTAAAGGAGTTGCTAATTATAAGTTTTTAAAAGATTTTTTTAAGCACCCTCTCATGCTGCCTAAGCAACTAGCAATATCATTTCTTTCTCATTCTGTATTAAGAACATGGGAATTCTTTTTTTAAGCACTGGTACTTTTATTTTTTTATTTTTTAATTTTGGCCTCTTTTACTGGTTTTTTATTTATTTATTTTCATCCATGTTTATTCTTTGGCCTGTGTGAGCCTCCCACTGCAGTGGCCTCTTTCCTTGCAGAGCACTGGCTCTGGGCACATGCGCTCCAGAGCGCTGGCTCATAATTGGACACCCATAATTGGGGTCGCTCCGTGGCATGTGGGATCTCTTTGCCCACTGGACCACCAGGGAAGCCCAGATCATGGTAATTTTAATGTAGATGCGGTACATTTGATAATAAAATAAGATTTATTATTTTTTTTGTTGTTAATAATTTTTTTTTGGTGGAGGGTGGGTTGGGGAGTGAGGGGGGCGGGCAGGCCACTTCTATTGGTCTTTCATTTGTCCAGTTTCATCCATCTTTGTTCTTTGGCCCATGTGGGCCTCCCATTGCAGTGGCCTCTGTTGTCACAGAGCACCGGCTCTGGGCACATGCACTCCAGAGCTCCAGCTCGGTAATTGGACACATCGGTCCAGCCGCTCCGCGGCACGTGGGATCTTCCTAGGCCAGGGATCGAACCGGCGCCCCTTGCACTGCAAAGCAGTGTCCTTACCCACTGGACCACCAGGGAAGCCCTAAGATTTACTATTCATCTTAGCTTTTGTCTTCTGCTATAAGAGCAGATTGCTGAAGAGGACATGTTGGGTGGCATCAAATGTCCCTGACAGCAATAACAGCAATGCCTGTCAATGGGATAACAGAACAGTGTTCTTTTGAGCTGAAAAGCTACAATAGCCCTACTAAGTAGCAAACTTCATAATAAAAATTCTGGGCACTATGCAGAGACAAAACTCATCAAGGTCTAAGTGTCATGAATTTAAAGGCTTTCCTTAGTTTTGAATGTATCAGAGACAAGTACTATTCTTTGGAAAGTTCTATCCTGTTCAGAATGTTACTTACTGCTTTTAGATCAGTTTTTGCATTTGTAGAAAGAGAATAGTTAAAGGAGTTGCTAATTATAAGTTTTTAAAAGATTTTTTTAAGCACCCTCTCATGCTGCCTAAGCAACTAGCAATATCATTTCTTTCTCATTCTGTATTAAGAACATGGGAATTCTTTTTTTAAGCACTGGTACTTTTATTTTTTTATTTTTTAATTTTGGCCTCTTTTACTGGTTTTTTATTTATTTATTTTCATCCATGTTTATTCTTTGGCCTGTGTGAGCCTCCCACTGCAGTGGCCTCTTTCCTTGCAGAGCACTGGCTCTGGGCACATGCGCTCCAGAGCGCTGGCTCATAATTGGACACCCATAATTGGGGTCGCTCCGTGGCATGTGGGATCTCTTTGCCCACTGGACCACCAGGGAAGCCCAGATCATGGTAATTTTAATGTAGATGCGGTACATTTGATAATAAAATAAGATTTATTATTTTTTTTGTTGTTAATAATTTTTTTTTGGTGGAGGGTGGGTTGGGGAGTGAGGGGGGCGGGCAGGCCACTTCTATTGGTCTTTCATTTGTCCAGTTTCATCCATCTTTGTTCTTTGGCCCATGTGGGCCTCCCATTGCAGTGGCCTCTGTTGTCACAGAGCACCGGCTCTGGGCACATGCACTCCAGAGCTCCAGCTCGGTAATTGGACACATCGGTCCAGCCGCTCCGCGGCACGTGGGATCTTCCTAGGCCAGGGATCGAACCGGCGCCCCTTGCACTGCAAAGCAGTGTCCTTACCCACTGGACCACCAGGGAAGCCCTAAGATTTACTATTCATCTTAGCTTTTGTCTTCTGCTATAAGAGCAGATTGCTGAAGAGGACATGTTGGGTGGCATCAAATGTCCCTGACAGCAATAACAGCAATGCCTGTCAATGGGATAACAGAACAGTGTTCAATACAGTCCTGCTTTGAAAAAGGAAAATCTAGCTTTAAACTTTTTTTGAGAGAAGGGCACCATTTTCTGCTTATGGATACAAGATGTGGAATGATGTAAATCAATTACAAATACCTCTAAATAAAAAAAACAGTAATGATGAGAATTTAAAGACTGATATAAAAAAAAAAAACAACTAGGTGACATCTTACCTCTTTGTTAGACTCCATAGTGTATAAGATTATTTAAGTCTCTTCTCTGCCTTAAAAGTCATCAGCAGCAAATAAACTGATCTCAAATTTTAAAATCATTTTGGCTTAACCTAATTTTGAAAATAACCTATGCATTTTCAATCTGTGGGCTATTTTGCAATTAAGATACAGTGAAATTTAATTGAATGCACTTTTCTGAGCTGCTAGAAAATCAGGTAAATCCAATACCTAGTGGCTTGGGGAAAAGGGTAGGAACAGAAGACAGGAAATAATTTCAGCTCCTCTCATAAGCACTGCAGCAGACCACTGAAAAGCACTCTGAGCAGGAAGCCAAACAAGCCTCTGTCACAGGAAGAAAGGGAAAGGGCACTAACAGTGAGTGTCTTCTTATTCATTCATTTCACTTTTCATGAACACAAATTGGGCAACTGAAAATTCAATAATGAATATGACTAGAAAAGTCTCCAAAGCTCCTGAAATGGAGCTTTCCTTCTAGTAGGAGAAACACACATAAAATAGAAAAACAAATAAATGAGATCATCTCATAGGGTATTGAGTGGAACAGGTTTCCAGTCAAAATGGTTCTACATGTTCATACTGCAGGGATATGTGTTCTCCAAACACACAGCAATGAAAGAGAAAATACAAATGTGAGAATTAAAGGCACCACCATGCTAAAAGATAAGGTGAACATCTTCACAGACGAGAGCATGAATATAAACACAGGATAGGCAGGAGCTTGAAGCTGTGGACCTTTGAGGCTTTGGACAGCAAAAGAAGAAAAACAAGAAGCTATAAGAGCAGATTGCTGAAGAGGACATGTTGGGTGGCATCAAATGTCCCTGACAGCAATAACAGCAATGCCTGTCAATGGGATAACAGAACAGTGTTCAATACAGTCCTGCTTTGAAAAAGGAAAATCTAGCTTTAAACTTTTTTTGAGAGAAGGGCACCATTTTCTGCTTATGGATACAAGATGTGGAATGATGTAAATCAATTACAAATACCTCTAAATAAAAAAAACAGTAATGATGAGAATTTAAAGACTGATATAAAAAAAAAAAAACAACTAGGTGACATCTTACCTCTTTGTTAGACTCCATAGTGTATAAGATTATTTAAGTCTCTTCTCTGCCTTAAAAGTCATCAGCAGCAAATAAACTGATCTCAAATTTTAAAATCATTTTGGCTTAACCTAATTTTGAAAATAACCTATGCATTTTCAATCTGTGGGCTATTTTGCAATTAAGATACAGTGAAATTTAATTGAATGCACTTTTCTGAGCTGCTAGAAAATCAGGTAAATCCAATACCTAGTGGCTTGGGGAAAAGGGTAGGAACAGAAGACAGGAAATAATTTCAGCTCCTCTCATAAGCACTGCAGCAGACCACTGAAAAGCACTCTGAGCAGGAAGCCAAACAAGCCTCTGTCACAGGAAGAAAGGGAAAGGGCACTAACAGTGAGTGTCTTCTTATTCATTCATTTCACTTTTCATGAACACAAATTGGGCAACTGAAAATTCAATAATGAATATGACTAGAAAAGTCTCCAAAGCTCCTGAAATGGAGCTTTCCTTCTAGTAGGAGAAACACACATAAAATAGAAAAACAAATAAATGAGATCATCTCATAGGGTATTGAGTGGAACAGGTTTCCAGTCAAAATGGTTCTACATGTTCATACTGCAGGGATATGTGTTCTCCAAACACACAGCAATGAAAGAGAAAATACAAATGTGAGAATTAAAGGCACCACCATGCTAAAAGATAAGGTGAACATCTTCACAGACGAGAGCATGAATATAAACACAGGATAGGCAGGAGCTTGAAGCTGTGGACCTTTGAGGCTTTGGACAGCAAAAGAAGAAAAAACAAGAAGCTCAGTTCCAGAGGGGTAAACACAGATTTAAAGTGACCACCAGGATAGCAGTGCTGAATGTGGGCTCGCAGCTGGAAATTATGCCCAGGCATTGGGCTCCCCTCCTTACAAAGGAAGCTGAAAAAATCTTTCAACAGTCACGGCCTTGGACTCTGGCTCCTCACGTATCACACAAGCAGGTGAGAGGACACAAACTTCACCAGCCTCTGAGCCACAGTATCCCTTGGTCTGGGCACTGGATCTGCAGTATCTCTGACAGGAGCCAAAGAAAGGGGCTGTCCTCTGGAGGGAGGGGCTCCAGGGGGTGCAGAAGCCCTGAGCATGTACGAACCATCAGTGGGACTGATGAGGTGGGCTTGAGAAGACGCACCTTTACCCTTCCTCTTCCAGTCTCCCAGGGCAGGTGGTTTACAATTTAAGGAGTGCCTCCCCCTATAGTTGCTTCTGGGGTGCTAAGGGCAAGACCTTAGCACCTGATTTGAGGCCTTGATCCTCAGAGTGAAGAATGATTAACTCTGATATTCTTGGAGGGAGTAGGGAGAGGGGAGAGGTGCTCTCTGCCCTGTAGTCCGCTTCCCCCGCCTCCCACTCAAGCTGACAGGGCTGACACAGACTAAGGTCTGACCTCCAAATCCTGGACAGAGCGGCCATAACCCTGAGGCGTCACCAGTCATCTGAGGATCAAAACTATTAAAAAAAAAAAACAAAACTGGGGCTTCCCTGGTGGTCCAGTGGGTAAGGACACCGCCTTGCAGTGCAAGGGGTGCCGGTTCGATCCCTGGCCTGGGAAGATTCCACGTGCTGCGGAGCAGCTGGACGGATGTGTCCAACTACCGAGCCGGAGCTCTGGAGCGCATGCGCCCAGAGCCGGTGCTCTGCGACAACAGAGGCCGCCGCAATGGGAAGCCCACAGGAGCCTAAGAACAAAGATGAAAATAGACAAATGAAAGACCAATAGAAGTGGCCTGCCTGCTCCCCTCCCTCCCCACCCCCACCCCACCAAAATAAATAAATAAATAAATCTTTAAAAAAAAGATAGATCACGGATCTAAATGTAAAACAGGAAACTGTAGAGCTGTTAGAAGAAAACATAGAACACCTACATGACCTTGGGTTAGACAAAGAGTTCTAAGATACGACAGCACAAGCACAATCCATAAAGTGAAAAACTGATAACCCA
Organism: Tragulus kanchil; assembly: GCA_022376925.1. Taxonomy (NCBI): domain Eukaryota; kingdom Metazoa; phylum Chordata; class Mammalia; order Artiodactyla; family Tragulidae; genus Tragulus; species Tragulus kanchil. The sequence goes on along the minus strand of JAIOJX010000004.1, from coordinate 178,393,564 downwards.
GACTTCACTAAAATTTAAAACTGTTGCTCTACTTAGAGACTGTTAAAAAGAAAAGGCAAGTCACAGTCTCTTGCTTATCCACAAGCAGGTTGGAGACACAAACTTCACCAGCCTCTGAGCCACAGTATCCCTTGGTCTGGGCACTGGATCTGCAGTATCTCTGACAGGAGCCAAAGAAAGGGGCTGTCCTCTGGAGGGAGGGGCTCCAGGGGGTGCAGAAGCCCTGAGCATGTACGAACCATCAGTGGGACTGATGAGGTGGGCTTGAGAAGACGCACCTTTACCCTTCCTCTTCCAGTCTCCCAGGGCAGGTGGTTTACAATTTAAGGAGTGCCTCCCCCTATAGTTGCTTCTGGGGTGCTAAGGGCAAGACCTTAGCACCTGATTTGAGGCCTTGATCCTCAGAGTGAAGAATGATTAACTCTGATATTCTTGGAGGGAGTAGGGAGAGGGGAGAGGTGCTCTCTGCCCTGTAGTCCGCTTCCCCCGCCTCCCACTCAAGCTGACAGGGCTGACACAGACTAAGGTCTGACCTCCAAATCCTGGACAGAGCGGCCATAACCCTGAGGCGTCACCAGTCATCTGAGGATCAAAACTATTAAAAAAAAAAAACAAAACTGGGGCTTCCCTGGTGGTCCAGTGGGTAAGGACACCGCCTTGCAGTGCAAGGGGTGCCGGTTCGATCCCTGGCCTGGGAAGATTCCACGTGCTGCGGAGCAGCTGGACGGATGTGTCCAACTACCGAGCCGGAGCTCTGGAGCGCATGCGCCCAGAGCCGGTGCTCTGCGACAACAGAGGCCGCCGCAATGGGAAGCCCACAGGAGCCTAAGAACAAAGATGAAAATAGACAAATGAAAGACCAATAGAAGTGGCCTGCCCACCCTCTCCCTTCCCAACCTGCCCTCCAAAAAATAAATAAATAAATAAATCTTTAAAAAAAAGATAGATCACGGATCTAAATGTAAAACAGGAAACTGTAGAGCTGTTAGAAGAAAACATAGAACACCTACATGACCTTGGGTTAGACAAAGAGTTCTAAGATACGACAGCACAAGCACAATCCATAAAGTGAAAAACTGATAACCCAGACTTCACTAAAATTTAAAACTGTTGCTCTACTTAGAGACTGTTAAAAAGAAAAGGCAAGTCACAGTCTCTTGCTTATCCACAGGAGGACAAATAAAATAATACCCCTATCTTAACACCAGATAGTAACATTCTAGAGGGCCTAAATACTTGAAAATTTAGAAAAAAAAAAAGAGACTTTTCTTACACTGAGATAAAAAAAGAATTTAAGTAAAGTTTTTAAAAGCATGAACTATAAAGGAAAACTTTGTCATTAAAATTCTGCATAACAGAAGGTGTCAAAAAGAAAGTTAAAAGATAACAGTTTCTCTTAGAACACCTGAAGCTCGAAAAAATAAGAAAACAAAACCCCCATAGGGCCTCCAGAAAGGAATGTAACCCTTGTAGACACTTTGATTCCAGGCCAGTGGTACCTGGGTAACCTACAGAACTGTCAAATACTACATCTGTGTTGATTTCAGGCACTAAGCTTCGGGTCATGTTAGAGCAGCAATAGGAAACTACTAGAATGACTCACCTCTGTTGATTTCCAGGCATCAATCTTGAGGGAGAGTGTTTCCTGGGACAAGAAAGTTCCACTGGGCACCTGAATGTCCTGACGCTGATCTTGTCTCTGTTCTGCCTTGGAAGTGTTTCCTGTCAACAATATAAAGTTAAGATTTTATTTTGACAAAAAATAGTAATGTTTTCAAATTAGCTCACAATGTTTAAGTTAATCACTTCTGAAGATCCATTCTGTCTACAGAACATAAATCATGAGGCAATGGTTACCTACTAGTACTAATCACTAATATATTCCTTTATCATAACTGACAAGTTTGGACAGATTTTAAAAATATAGCTTCTATTCTAAGCCCTTTCTCCCATCAATGATTCTATTTTACAGTTTTAGTATCTGAAACACATCTTTTAAAGTAAGGCATAATACAGTATAGAAAACAGAGTTTGAAAAGGTGAAAATGACTCAAATGAAATTCCAGCAAGCAGGAATGACAACCATAATTATTTTAATAAATATTTAAAAGAACTTTATTATTGTGGCGTGAATGTCACATGTTCTAGGCAAAAGTAATCAGAAGTGTATAGATTATTTGATAAAAGGAAACTTTTAAACAAATTTTAAAATGTGAAACATTTAAACAGAAAGATATGCCAGTGAAAATAAGCTATTTCTGCTTATATACTTTTGCTGAATTTAATATTCTTTGTAGTCTTAATATCACTTTCCTTCCAATGTTAATTACTATGTGAACAAATGTACTAGAACCAGCTACATTCCAGCACGTTATTGGACACAACAAAAAGCAGAAGAAATCTACCTCCAAACTGGTATACACTCCTCTGGGGCTATTTAAAGACTTCCCAAGGGCTAGATGGGCAGAGACAACTTTAAAGGATTCAACTTCCATATATTCTTTTTGTTTTTTGGGGGGCGGGGTGGGTTGGGGAGGGAGGGGGGCGGGCGGGCCACTTCTATTGGTCTTTCATTTATCTATTTTCATCCATCTTTTGTTCTTTGGCCCGTGTGGGCCTCCCATCGCAGTGGCCTCTCTCACTCCAGAGCTCTGGCTCGGTAATTGGACACATAGGTCCAGCTGCTCTGCGGCACGTGGGATCTTCCCAGGCCAGGGATCTAACCGGTGCCCCTTGCACTGCAAGGCGGTGTCCTTACCCACTGGACCACCAGGGAAGCCCTCCATATATTCTTAACAAAAACTAACCTGCCTGAGAATGCAACTGTGTAGAAGCATCTGGCTAGTTCTTTCCCCCCTTTCCTTTCATAATCAATTTTCTCCCACTTTACAAAGAAGGACATTTTCCTTACTCATATGATTATGGTGCTTCTTCCCTTAAGACACAGGCACAAGCATCTCTAAGGTACCAAACAACAGTAAAATATTGACTCTGTTCAATTAGTTTAGCTTAATCATTTTAAAAAAATATTTCCTTTATCAAAAATTTTTTTGACAAGTTTGGACAGATTTTAAAATATAGCTTCTATTCTAAGCCCTTTCTCCCATCAATGATTCTATTTTACAGTTTTAGTATCTGAAACACATCTTTTAAAGTAAGGCATAATACAGTATAGAAAACAGAGTTTGAAAAGGTGAAAATGACTCAAATGAAATTCCAGCAAGCAGGAATGACAACCATAATTATTTTAATAAATATTTAAAAGAACTTTATTATTGTGGCGTGAATGTCACATGTTCTAGGCAAAAGTAATCAGAAGTGTATAGATTATTTGATAAAAGGAAACTTTTAAACAAATTTTAAAATGTGAAACATTTAAACAGAAAGATATGCCAGTGAAAATAAGCTATTTCTGCTTATATACTTTTGCTGAATTTAATATTCTTTGTAGTCTTAATATCACTTTCCTTCCAATGTTAATTACTATGTGAACAAATGTACTAGAACCAGCTACATTCCAGCACGTTATTGGACACAACAAAAAGCAGAAGAAATCTACCTCCAAACTGGTATACACTCCTCTGGGGCTATTTAAAGACTTCCCAAGGGCTAGATGGGCAGAGACAACTTTAAAGGATTCAACTTCCATATATTCTTTTTGTTTTTTGGGGGGCGGGGTGGGGGGGGGGGGGGGGCGGGCGGGCCACTTCTATTGGTCTTTCATTTATCTATTTTCATCCATCTTTTGTTCTTTGGCCCGTGTGGGCCTCCCATCGCAGTGGCCTCTCTCACTCCAGAGCTCTGGCTCGGTAATTGGACACATAGGTCCAGCTGCTCTGCGGCACGTGGGATCTTCCCAGGCCAGGGATCTAACCGGTGCCCCTTGCACTGCAAGGCGGTGTCCTTACCCACTGGACCACCAGGGAAGCCCTCCATATATTCTTAACAAAAACTAACCTGCCTGAGAATGCAACTGTGTAGAAGCATCTGGCTAGTTCTTTCCCCCCTTTCCTTTCATAATCAATTTTCTCCCACTTTACAAAGAAGGACATTTTCCTTACTCATATGATTATGGTGCTTCTTCCCTTAAGACACAGGCACAAGCATCTCTAAGGTACCAAACAACAGTAAAAAATGACTGGTGAGGGGAAGCTTCTTGTAATCAAGATGTGAAAAACCCAAAGTAGAGCTTCAGAGTGTCTCCTGTCTTACACATAATTCTTTTGCTCACAGAGTGTGGCATGAGTAACAGGTCTTTGGGTCCACACCAGGATCAAATCATTTTCTCAGAAACGTTTGTGTTGACAGGGACGCTGCAATTGGTGTTTTTATTTTTCCCACACAGTCTGAGTATATTGGGTTAACTTCAAATGTGACCCGTATAATTAATAGTCATTCGACAGGGCTTCCCTGGGGGCTCAGGGGTAAAGAATCTGTCTGCTAATGCAAGAGACACAGGTTTGATCCCTGATCCGGCAGGATCCCACATGCGATGGAGTACTTAAGCCTGTGCACCATAACTACTGAGCTTGTGCTGCAACTACTGAAGCACGTGGGCCCAGAACCCGTGCTCCAAAATAAGAGAAGTCACTGCAATGGGAAGCCCTCGCACTGCAACTAGAGAGCAGCCTGGGCAGCAATGAGGACCCAGCAAAGCCAAAAATAAATAAATAAAATAAGCTTACTTCCTCATTAAAAAAAACAAACAAACAGTTATTTGATAAATTCCAGCATAAGTTTTTTGGTATTATTCCCAGAAATTGAGAATGAAAATTGCTCCCAGTAACTGTTTAACAAATACTTTTCTAAGTAGGGTGTTTCCAATCCTTTGTTTCAACAACCCTGAAGAAAGACCTATCACATTAACAGTTGACAAGTGATGGAAAACATTTCTTTCCCCCATCATGCCTCTTTTATTTATATTTATTTTCATCCATCTTTTTATTCTTTGGCCTGTGTGGGCCTCCCATGGCAGTGGCCTCTCTCACTGCAGAGCACCGGCTCTGGGCGCATGCGCTTCAGAGCACTGGCTTCTAACTGGACACACTGGTCCAGCTGCTCCGTGGCATGTGGGATCTTCCTGGGCCAGGGGTCGCACCGGTGCCCCCTGCACTGCGAGGTGGACCCTTTACCAGCTGGACCACCAAGGAAGCCCTGGAAAGCATTTTTATAATAAATCACTGTATAATTTTTGGCATAGTACTTGGAGAAAATTCATAGAACTGATTGACACAACTACAACAAAACACCTTTTATTCCCACCAACAATTTTATGTGAACAAATCTTCTCAGCATTTACTTCTATAAAAATGTAAAACAGAAATGGAACTTATGCTGAACCTTTTATTTCAAGCAATAAGTAATATTCATATGTGAATAAATGAACAGTTGCACATAGTTCATAAAAAACAAGTCTTTCCAATAAAATTGTATTCTTTATGCTTAATAAGTATTTATAAAATTTATAATGCATTTATGTGCTTTTGATCAACTGTGTATTAAAAATAATGATAATGATAACTCAATCTAAAGGGAATATTTTTCTACTTGGAGCCTCTGGTCACAGACAATTTAGAAAAATAATTTCAATTTATATACATATTTCACATAGAGAAGACTTTCAAGCATGAACATACTTTCTATTAGGATTAGTTTCTGTGAAGGATGTGGAATAGAAATATGACTTTGAGGAGAAAGGGGAATGATGTAAAATTTCTAACAATTAAAGAAGGTCATCAGTTTTTAAAGGAATGATTACAGATATCAATCATAATAGTATTTGTAATCCTTTAGATGACTGCAAAAAACTCAGGAAACAGTTTTGCTTTTCTTTTCTTCTGTCTCTAATGTCAACATTTTGAATTATAACCTTTGCATTTACCATACTTAAGACAAAATTTCACGTGTCAATGAAATATGTGTAAGGAGGTATATACTTTTTCAAAATCATTTAAGAAGTTATGCAAGAAAAATAGTCTGGTCTTTGCCTTTAAAAAGTGTATAGACTGACCAGTGAGGTAAGTCTAACATACGGTCTTACTAGAAACAATAATAGGAAAACAATTACTGAACAACCTTTCTTAAAATAACTAACTTTAGGAACAGATACTCTAAGGCAGAAAATGAAATCAATGTGCACCAGAGTAATTAGAAAGAACCTCAAACTGGAAGTAAAACTTGAACAAGGCTTTGCAGGTCGGCTAGGATTCTGATAAATAAAGAGGAAAAGTGAGTCCACGGAGCAGGAACTGCATGGGCAAACGGAGCAAGTATGGTGTAAACCCCAAATTTTGCATTTGTGGCTCTAAAAGTTTTCACTTTTTTATTACATCATATGAAAATTAATAATTAAAATGAGCTTATTTTGCACTTGGAGATTCTAGAACTAATACTGGTTAACAGCAATAATTTGAGGCTTAGATCATCCATGTACTTTCAAGTGATTTAATGAGGAATTATCTTTATTATCACTATGCTCGCTTTGGTAGCACATTATCACTATTTGAATATTGAGCAACAAATTTTCCTTGAAATGATACGGGCTTAAATTTTAGATATCACAGAAGTTGTTGTTCAGTTGCTCAGTTGTGTCCAACTCTTTGCGACCCCACGGACTGCAGCATGCCAAGCTTCTCTGTCCTTCACTATCTCCCAGAGTTTGTTCAAACTCATATCCATTCAGTCAGTGATGCCATCCAACCATCTCATCCTCTGTTGTCCCCTTCTCCTGCCTTCTGTTTTCCCCAGTATCAGGGTCTTTTCCAATGAGTCGGCTCTTTGCATCAGGTGGCCAAAGTAGTGGAACTTCAGCTTCAGCATCAGTCCTTCCGATGACTATTCAGGGTCGATTTCCTTTAAGATGGACTGGTTTGATCTCCCTGCTATCCAAGGGACTCTCAAGAGTCTTCTCCAGCACCACAGTTCAAAAGCATCAATTCTTTGGTGCTCAGCCTCCTTTATGGTCCAATTCACACATCCATGCATGACTGCTGGGAAAACAATAGCTTTGACTATATGGATCTTTGTCAGCAAAGTGATGTCTCTGCTTTTTAATACACTGTCTAGATTTGTCATAGCTTTCCTTCCAGGGAGCAAATGTCTTTTAATTTCATGGCTGCAGTCACCAAAAAACTAAAATCTATCACTGTTTCCACTTTTCCCCAATCTATTTGCAATGAAGTGATGAGACCAGATGCTATATTCTGAAGTTTTTGAATATGCTGAATTTTAAATCAGCTTTTTCACTATCCTCTTTCACCCTCATCAAGAGGCTCTTCAGTTCCTCTTGATTTTCTTCCATTAGAGTGGTGTCATCTGCATGTCTGAAGTAACTGATATTTCTCCTGGCAATCTTGATTCCAGCTTGTGATTCATCCAGCCTGCCTTGATGTACTTCTTTCCCAATTTTGAACCAGTCCTTCACAGAAGTAGATTAATAAAAATTTCATGAATTTAATTTTGAAGTAAAGTGCGAGGAAAATTGAAGAATAGTAAGAATTGTGAAAGAAAAAATATCTTGCCTATTTGGAGATGCACTTTAGCCTAGAAAAGCTAAAATGTTATACATCTACATTAAATAATCTTATGGGGCAAGATGGCAGGCAGAAGAGAGTGGGTCTACAGAAATCCATGTAGAAATTTTTTTTAGCATCAGCACAACACTGGAAGTGAAGTGTGCTTAATTAGATTAGGTGATTATACAACATTGCTTTCTGGGTTTTCACAAGCAAGTGAAGGAGGAAGAACACATATCACACATTTAGTTCCTTAGTGGAAATGAAGTACCTTGTATATCACAACAATTGAGACTGCGAAGTCACAGCCAAAGAAGACAAGTATGTGAATGAGAAACCTCAGAGGAAAAAGTGAAGATGCTCCAGGAAGTGATGCTACTGAGGCATTCAAAGATGAGCACTGAGATACCAAGGCTGCAGGTGCTTGGCAAAAGCGATCTAGAGAGAAGCTACAGATCTCACTGAGCCTGTATCACTCAGATAATACCTCAAAGCAGAACTGGGGAAACTTGTGATTTATTTCTCAGATAAGGTATCAAACTGACATTCAAATTATCAGACATTAGCAATGCGACTGAACATTGTGGAGTTGAAATGTTCCATAAGTGCCCAAGTTGTCCTAAGTATTACTTAGCATCTAATAGACATTGTGGCTATGTAGTGATTACATCCTTTTAAGTGAAAGTGAAGTAAACTAAATCACTTACCTAATAAAATTAACTTTTTATCAAAAAGATATCTTTATTAGTAGTATTTTTGGCTGTGGTGGGTCTTCATTGCTGTTCATGGGCTTTCTCTAGTTGTGGCGAGTGGGGGCTATCTTTTGATGTGGCGTTTGGGCTTCTTGTTGCAGTGGCTTCTCTTGTTGTGGAGCACAGACTGTAGGTGTGAGGGCTTCGGTACTTGCAACACATGGGCTCAGCAGTTGTGGCTCGTGGACTCTAGAGCACTGGCTCAGCCGTTGCGGCACACGGGCTTGGTTAGATGTTCCGCGGCATGTGGGATCTTCCTGGAGCAGGGATCAAACTGGTGACCCTTCTGTTGCAAGGGGAATTCTTAACCACTGGACCACCAGGGAAGCCCCCAAAATTAACTCTGATGAACAAGTGTGTCAATCACAGAAAACATTCAGTGGGCTAATGAAGAACTGGTAAGGTTTCAAAGCTTCATAATGATTAAGTTTCACTGTTGCAGAATCATGAGTTTGGAACCTTCTCAAGTTCACTCTCTTGGAGCAAACTTACAGAAAAGATGCAAGAAGAGCACAAAGAATTCTCATCCAGATCCACCAACTGTTAACATTTTGCTCCATTTGCTTTATAATTGGTTCTCTCGTTGATGCATGAGGAAACAATTATACAGGATATCATTGCCTTGTAACTTAAGTCTTCAGGCAAAGCCACTGCTGTAGGTTGGGTTCAGGAAACAGACTCCGAGACTCAGATCTGCACAAGAGGGATTCATTACAGAGTACTCTCAGAAATCCCATCTGCGGAAGGGAGGGAGGCAGGCCTGGGCCAAGGGAGAAACCAAACTGGAAGGTATTTCCAACAGAGGTCGTGGCCAATCCTCCCGGGAGCTCTGGGGCTGGAACAGCTCTTCACAGTTGTCCAGCCCAGAAGCAAAGCGGCAGGCCCATGTCCACAAGTCACTGAAAGTAGGTTCTCCTGGGGATGGAGTAGGACCTTTCGTCAGCTGTCTGGAATTAGAAGAGAAGAACTAGGCGGAGACTCCTCAGACACCAGCTCTCCCAGCAGCTGAGGGGATCAATGTCCTGATCTTGAAGCAGGAGTATGGGAAACACCACGGCGTCCACTACAGCCACCACCTCTGAAATTACACTTTACTGCTCTCTTACATACTCACGACAAAGGCTTCAGAGGGAGAGCTTCCAGAAGCCACTTACATTCCTTATCACTACATCTTCCCGTGTGGCACAGTGGTGAAGAATCTGCCTGCCAATGCAGGAGACGCAGGAGACTCGGGTTTAATCCCTGCCTGGAGGAGAAAATGGCAGCCCATTCCAGTGTTCTTGCCTGAAGAATTCCATGGACAGAGGAGCCGTCCATGGGATTCTACAGTCCATCGGGTTGCAAAGAGTCGGACACAACTGAAGCGACTGAGCATGCATGTCTTCAAGCCAGTAAGGATGCATCAAGTCCTTCTCACTCTTTGAATCTCTCTGAATCCCTTTAATGTTTCTTTATTTTTTGGCCATTTCTATTGGTCTTTCATCTATTTATCTGTGTTCTTTGGCCTGTGTGGGCCTCCCATCGCTGTGGCCTCTCTTGCTGCAGAGCACCAGCTCTGGGCACATGCGCTTCAGAGCTCTGGCTTGGTAGTTGGACATGTTGGTCCAGCCGCTCTGCGGCACATGGGATCTTCTTAGGCCAGGGATCAAACCAGCGCCCCTTCCACTGCAAGGCAGTGTCCTTACCCACTGGACCACCAGGGAAGCCCTGAATGCCTTTTTTAATACCAGCTAAAGCAAGTTCCTTGTTAGGAACCAGGCTGCACTGCGGGAGGTGAGCAGCAGGTGAGCAAGCTGGGGAACCTTCATCTGCCGCTCCCCACTGCTCTCCACCGCTTGCATTGCTGCCTGAACCATCCCCTCCCCACGGAAAAACTGCCTCCCTGGTGCCGAAAAGCTAGAGGACCACTGAGCCAGAAATAACTCTTCTTTTAAGGGGTTCACGTGGTTAGATTAAGCACACCTGGATTCTCCCCTTTTGACATCTAAAGTAACATAATCATGGGAGTGATCATTCATCAGAATTCACAGGCTTTACTCACATTCAAAGGGAGGGATTAAATAGAGATGAGGGTCTTTAGGGTCTGTTCACAGAATTCTGCCTACCACAAGAGGCAAATTTACAAATACTTCTGAAAACTGTATTTAATAGTTTGCTTGTTGGTTATGTTTCAGCCCCAAAAATTCTGTAGTTTCTTCAAACGGGTCCACTACAGCCACCACCTCTGAAATTACACTTTACTGCTCTCTTACATACTCACGACAAAGGCTTCAGAGGGAGAGCTTCCAGAAGCCACTTACATTCCTTATCACTACATCTTCCCGTGTGGCACAGTGGTGAAGAATCTGCCTGCCAATGCAGGAGACGCAGGAGACTCGGGTTTAATCCCTGCCTGGAGGAGAAAATGGCAGCCCATTCCAGTGTTCTTGCCTGAAGAATTCCATGGACAGAGGAGCCGTCCATGGGATTCTACAGTCCATCGGGTTGCAAAGAGTCGGACACAACTGAAGCGACTGAGCATGCATGTCTTCAAGCCAGTAAGGATGCATCAAGTCCTTCTCACTCTTTGAATCTCTCTGAATCCCTTTAATGTTTCTTTATTTTTTGGCCATTTCTATTGGTCTTTCATCTATTTATCTGTGTTCTTTGGCTCCTGTGGGCCTCCCATCGCTGTGGCCTCTCTTGCTGCAGAGCACCAGCTCTGGGCACATGCGCTTCAGAGCTCTGGCTTGGTAGTTGGACATGTTGGTCCAGCCGCTCTGCGGCACATGGGATCTTCTTAGGCCAGGGATCAAACCAGCGCCCCTTCCACTGCAAGGCAGTGTCCTTACCCACTGGACCACCAGGGAAGCCCTGAATGCCTTTTTTAATACCAGCTAAAGCAAGTTCCTTGTTAGGAACCAGGCTGCACTGCGGGAGGTGAGCAGCAGGTGAGCAAGCTGGGGAACCTTCATCTGCCGCTCCCCACTGCTCTCCACCGCTTGCATTGCTGCCTGAACCATCCCCTCCCCACGGAAAAACTGCCTCCCTGGTGCCGAAAAGCTAGAGGACCACTGAGCCAGAAATAACTCTTCTTTTAAGGGGTTCACGTGGTTAGATTAAGCACACCTGGATTCTCCCCTTTTGACATCTAAAGTAACATAATCATGGGAGTGATCATTCATCAGAATTCACAGGCTTTACTCACATTCAAAAGGGAGGGGATTAAATAGAGATGAGGGTCTTTAGGGTCTGTTCACAGAATTCTGCCTACCACAAGAGGCAAATTTACAAATACTTCTGAAAACTGTATTTAATAGTTTGCTTGTTGGTTATGTTTCAGAAATCCTTTCCTATCCCAAAGTGAAAAAGATATTCTGTAGTTTCTTCTAAACATTCTGAAGTCTTGTTTTTTCACTTTGAAGCCCTTCAACTCCTAAAGTGTGTATGTATGTATGTATGTATGTGTATATATACATAGTGCACAATGTGAGGTAGAGACCTAGTTTCATCTTTTTCATTATGGACAAATGAGTTTCCTGGTCTTACGAAGCAGCGCATCCTCTCCTCAGCAACGTGAAACGCCACCCCATCATACAATAAGACGCCGCCGGGTCACAGCTCTGTCCACAGCGCTCTGTCGCTGGCTCCACGGGCCGTGCGCCTGTGCCTGCCTCAGCATCACACGGCCATGCTCACAGCTCTTTGTTCTTGTGAGCCAGAGACCCAAGCCCTCCACCTTATTCTTCTTCGGGCACATGTGGGATATGCTTGAACTTCTGCTCCTTTCAGATGAGCTCTGGAATTAATTGATCAGATCCAATGTTTACAACCCTTTTGAGACTTTGATTTTAAATGCACTGAATCAGTGAGTCTCAACTTGGGGCAATTTTGGCCTCCAGAAGACATCTGACAGTGTCTGCTGATGTTCCTAGTTCTCAGGAAGGGAAGGGGTGAGTGATAAGAGCATCCAGTGGGTACAGGCGAGAGATAGTGCTAACCAACCTACGCTGCACAGGCGAGTCCCCACATCAAAGAGTTACCTGGCTTAAAATATCCAACAGTACCAAGCTTTAGAAACCCTCCACTAAATTTATGCAATTTGGAGACAACTTATACTTACGTTTTTGAGCCTTCCTATATACATATATATACATATATATTAAATTAAATTAATTAATTAGTTTAAAGTTTTAGAAGGAAAGATTCTTGGAGATTTCCCATACCTCTGGTGAGGCCAGAAATGTTTCAGTATATCATTTCTAGTCTTTGATTATTGTACAATAAATATATTTCTTGGAGTTCCTAGTAAGTGTTATTACCAGAAGCAGACTTGAAATATTCCCAGTAAAACTTAATATCTAGAACAATTCCATTTTTATAAAAACAATTTCTCTCTAGTTATTCATCTTTATACATATTTGTGTGGATGGATAGAAAGATGCCTAGAATTACATTTATCTGAGATGAATTATGGCTATTTCTGAGTGATGGGAGTGGAAGTGATTAATTCTTTACGATGGGCCTGTATTCCTTTTTTACAAGAATAAAGTGATTTCCTGAAACAAAAACCAAAGAAGAGGGCTTCCCTGGTGGTCCAGTGGGTAAGGAGTCCGCCTTGCAGTGCAAGGGGCACCAGTTCGAGCCCTGGCCTGAGAAGATCCCATGTGTCATGGAGCAGCTGGACCGGCGTGTCCAATTATGAGCCAGCTCTCTGGAGCACATGCGCCCAGAGCCAGTGCTCTGCAACGGGAGAGGCCACTGCAATGGGAAGCCCATACAGGCCAAAGAATAAAGATGGTGAAAATAAATAAATAAAAAACCAATAAAAGAGGCCAAAATTTTAAAAAAGAAGAAAAATAATCAGATTAGAAGCAAATACTCTAAGATGCTAATACCACTTGATTTAGGGTAGGAGGGTTTTAAGCCAATGCTAGTTTCTTTTTTGTACATTTGTTTATTTTTAAATTAAAAGAAATCACTGCTTAAACATTCACCAATGTAAATGTTTTAGTAGCAACCATATGCTCTGCCAGTGAGATTCTATGGGATAAAGCAATCGAGTACGGCTCTACATCAACTCTCCATAGATGCAAAGTTCACTGTGGGAAGCAATACCCACGGCGGAGGATTTTCTGTTTATTTACAATTGATTTATTTATTGTTTATTTATTCTTGGCTGTGCTGGGTTCTTTGCTGCTTTGCACGAACTTTCTCTAGCTGCAGCGAGGCTACTCTCTAGCCGTTGTGCCTGGGCTTCTCACTGCAACGGTTTCTCTTGCTGTGGAGCACGGGCTCTAGGCACATGGGCTTCAGGAATTGTGAGGAGCACAGGCTCAGCGGCTGTGGCTCATGGCCTTAGCTGCTCTGCCATGTGAGGAATCTTCCCAAACCAAGAATTGAATCCGTGTCCCTTGCACTGGCGGGCGGATTTCTATCAGGGAAGTTCAACATGGGTGTTTTTTCTTATTAGAGTATGACAACTGCTTTGAAGTTTAACTTTTGGTTCAACAGAAACCATATACAATTTCTAGGGAAATATTTCCATGAGTCAGAGGAGTCCTCTCTGATAGTGGTAAGGTTTCACTGCAAAGAATAATACCACTAAAGAGCTCTTTATGGAGGACTGGATGACCCACAGAGGTGATGCTCTGCTGGTCTAGTTGTAAGCAATGTCTTTGGTGATAGTTCTGATAACGATCACCTCTCAGGAAAGGCCCAGTGCTGATGCTTACAGCTCACGGAGGCTGGGTTATCGCTGTGCTTTACTAAACTTTCTGTCTTGCCGTCAAGCAGCAATTATCCTTTAGCTTATCTCTTCCTGCAAACAACAAAATCATGAAACAAAAACTACCCAAGCTATCCACCTGAATTAAAACATGAGGAAAACTTCCAGCAATAGGGGGAAAAGGAGTATAAGCAGTGATGTGTGTATAACACCTTCTCTAAAGCACCTTTTTCCCCTTGCTAATTCACCTCAAAGACAGGAGGCACAGCTGTTTCAGCTCTGGATCCTAAAGCCAGGGTATCAGATTTCTATCAATGCATTCAATTCTACATTTCATTATAACTAAATAATTTAGAAGCTTCTTTAAATTTCTTCTGATGGAAATTTACCTGTATCAAACCATTCCCTGGCTTCATTTTCTCTGACTCGAATGTTAGAGTCATTTTCAATTTCTGTCTTTCTTCTCCAATACATCATCAACACATCCATTCCTGCTCTCTATTCTATCTTTAAACATTACCTTTCCCTCCTTTCAATAACCTCAGAGTGGGTCCCGGATTGAAACAACTGTCTCTAGAAAGCTTCCTCAATTTGTAGCTCCTTCCTTTCTACAACAAAGTATCTTTAACATTAGCTACTCTCTAGCCGTTGTGCCTGGGCTTCTCACTGCAACGGTTTCTCTTGCTGTGGAGCACGGGCTCTAGGCACATGGGCTTCAGGAATTGTGAGGAGCACAGGCTCAGCGGCTGTGGCTCATGGCCTTAGCTGCTCTGCCATGTGAGGAATCTTCCCAAACCAAGAATTGAATCCGTGTCCCTTGCACTGGCGGGCGGATTTCTATCAGGGAAGTTCAACATGGGTGTTTTTTCTTATTAGAGTATGACAACTGCTTTGAAGTTTAACTTTTGGTTCAACAGAAACCATATACAATTTCTAGGGAAATATTTCCATGAGTCAGAGGAGTCCTCTCTGATAGTGGTAAGGTTTCACTGCAAAGAATAATACCACTAAAGAGCTCTTTATGGAGGACTGGATGACCCACAGAGGTGATGCTCTGCTGGTCTAGTTGTAAGCAATGTCTTTGGTGATAGTTCTGATAACGATCACCTCTCAGGAAAGGCCCAGTGCTGATGCTTACAGCTCACGGAGGCTGGGTTATCGCTGTGCTTTACTAAACTTTCTGTCTTGCCGTCAAGCAGCAATTATCCTTTAGCTTATCTCTTCCTGCAAACAACAAAATCATGAAACAAAAACTACCCAAGCTATCCACCTGAATTAAAACATGAGGAAAACTTCCAGCAATAGGGGGAAAAGGAGTATAAGCAGTGATGTGTGTATAACACCTTCTCTAAAGCACCTTTTTCCCCTTGCTAATTCACCTCAAAGACAGGAGGCACAGCTGTTTCAGCTCTGGATCCTAAAGCCAGGGTATCAGATTTCTATCAATGCATTCAATTCTACATTTCATTATAACTAAATAATTTAGAAGCTTCTTTAAATTTCTTCTGATGGAAATTTACCTGTATCAAACCATTCCCTGGCTTCATTTTCTCTGACTCGAATGTTAGAGTCATTTTCAATTTCTGTCTTTCTTCTCCAATACATCATCAACACATCCATTCCTGCTCTCTATTCTATCTTTAAACATTACCTTTCCCTCCTTTCAATAACCTCAGAGTGGGTCCCGGATTGAAACAACTGTCTCTAGAAAGCTTCCCTCCAATTTGTAGCTCCTTCCTTTCTACACAAAGCAATGAGAATTATCTTCTACCAACAGCTGTTTTCAGTAATAAGAAAGCTAAGTTCTGTGACTAAGCTAAACATCCCTTCTGTTCTCCAAGGCCTACAATGGATCCTAGTTGCCAGTTGTATCAAATTGAAATTTCCAAATACTGCTCATTATGTGGCTTATAAACTGTGCTGAGTATTTTCAACTATCTGCCCACATTTCTCTACATATTAAAATTTATCATTTTCTATTCCATTCAATCTGACAACCATGTATTAGCATGATTAACTCATCTCTTGCATTCTTTCCCACTATGGTAAGGACTATTGTTGTTCCCTATATTTATTCCCTCCTTCTTCCTTAACAGTAGATTCTCTCTGGACACGTGGCTGTTATATAAAGACTACATTTCTCAGCCTTTCTCGAAGCTAGGGGTGTCCATGTAACTACGTGCTAAATGGTAGTTCTTAAGCCAAAACACTACAGGCTTATGTAAATGACCTTAAAGGGAAGAGGCATTCATATTTTCAACCCGTTTGCACCTGCTGGTCCCTCTGCCAGAAGACCCCAGTTAGGCCTAGGTTGTCTCCTCACTTTACTCAAGTCTCTGTTTAAATCTCTGCCTCTTCCAAAAGCACTTCCTTTACTACTTGACCTAAAATAAAGCCATTTCTGTCCCTTTCTGTCCTGTCACAGCTTTCTTTTTCTTTGTAAGACTCGACACTCACACAATTATTTTATATCTATTTTATTTATGTGTGTTTAATATCTGTCTCTGTCACTAGAATATTTGCTACATGATGAGAGGGGCTTTATTTTACTCACTGCTATCGCTCCAAGTTTCTGCTAGATATCCAAATTTCAAATTACAAATTTAGTAAATACATTTATAGTGAAAGAAAAGGAGAGGAAAAGGAAGAAAGAAGAACAAACAGAGGTAATAGAGAAGTAGCAAAAGCGGGTGAAGAAATCTAGATGAGTCACAACTGGTGATTTTACTCTGTTGCTTTGTTTTAGTATCAGTTTGAATTTAAGGCTTCTATGAGAAAATTTCAGAATGTGTCTCTGCCTCTCTCAAGATTTCTTTCATAGGACCAGGTACCCCAAAGAAAGAGGTTTCACTGCTTTTCAGAAGTATCTGGTTGGTGTTTCTTAATGCTATTATAATTGCAATGCCCACCCCTTTTACTGTCTTTCAACAGCCCCGGTCCACACCAGTATGAATGGAGTGACCATCTGAGAACTATTGACCTGTCAGATAGGGTTATACTTCAACGATTTTTAGCAGGATTGCTTTGTGCTGGCATTAATATTAACAGCTTAAAATTGCAATATTTGACACTTGGGATGGCTCTCTTCCAAGATCTTGCTTAATACAGCTACACGATAAAGCCAGGAGGCAGGCCTCTGAAAATGCTTTCAACTACGCGCTCCTCCTGTATGCCCCACACTAGGGCACCAAGTGAGGTTCCTTTCAAGGGCCTGTTCCCCAAGTCACATGTCACTAATGTTTTTGCTTTCTCCAACTGTCCACTCCTGTTCACACCATTGTATAACAGGGTTTCTACTGGAGAAGTTAGAGCAAAACGATGGTATATTTCGGCCAAGTCAGTAGAAAAGACACCTGCATTTTCTTTCTGATTTCTATGAGAACATTATGAATACATGCCTTCTTTTCTAAGGAGGACTACTTTTAAGCAATCCAGATTTAAAGTTTCAGAAAAAGGAAAGGGTTATATAACATGGGGTACTATCCTAGAAGAGTTTTAGAGCACTTTCAGAATTTGGAGACACATTTTAAAATATCAATTCCTTGATCCGGAGGATCAGAGAGGGCCTATGTCCGCACATCCAGACTCCCAGCCTCAGAGCACAGGTCTCCCTCACTCTCCAGTCAGGACTGACATCTTAAAACTCAATTCTGATCCCAAATAGGGTACTACTAGTTTCATACCCTTAAAACTCAAAAACATTTTGTTTGAATCCCAGATAACCATATTCAGAAAACAATCATAACATTTTCTACTGAATAATAGCCTTCATCACTGTTGTCTACAGTATGATGTCTTAATGTTGTAACAGTAGTAGTGATATGGTATTAAAACTTCAGCACTAAAAAAAAAAAAAAAAACTGCAGCACTAAAACCTAATATTTTTTTAGTTGTTCTTACATGATACCTTATTACATTTTAGGCCAATGCCCATTATACGCACTTTTATTACACGACCGTGCAACCTTAAGAAGTTCACACTTCCTCTCTGAAGCGGAAATTTCTGGTGTGGGGGCAGAAGTGCATGCTGTTGGTGAGTGATGTGGACCAGGCACTCTTTCAGGGAACGTCATAGAGTAGGAGGTACGCCGTCTAGTCCGACACGCTACTTCCCGTTCTCTGTGCAGCAACTCTTCATCCATCAGCAATGTTATAACTTGCTTAGACTTTTCCCGGATATAATAACCTGAAAAACATTCACTGGCTTAGAAAATTTGAATTAAGGTCACAATCAAACTTTATTCTAAGAAAAATTGGGGAAAAAAATGAAAATAAAAGCAAAGTGCAAAAACTTCTCGCAATGCTGTGAAAAAAAGTGAAAGTAAAAGTTCCTCCGTCACCTCCAATTCTTTGCAACCCATGGACAAGCCATGGAATTCTCCAGGCAAGGATACTGGAGTCGGCAGCCTTTCCCTTACTCCAGGGGGTTTTCCCAACCCAGGGATTGAGCCCAGGTCTCCGATGGCAGGCAGATTCTTTACTAGCTGAGCTACAGGGAAACCCAAGCTTCATCAGAATTGTCAGTGACTATACTCCTGTACTTATGCTTCAAGAAGTAAACATACAATGAAATCATATCACACACTGGCATGACATTATTCATCTTAAATATGCTATTGGCGTTTCCTTTTATTTTTCAACCCAACACTGATCCCTACCGAATACTGTACTATATATTTATCTGTGTACTTGTTTATTGGTTTCTTGCCTAGAATATATGCTCCATGAGGGCAGACTTTAATGTCGAGAAGAGTGATCGGCACATAGGAAATGCCTAATAAAAACTTACTGAGTGAATGAATCAGTAAAGGAGCAAGTTACTGAAAAGTCTCGGTTTTCTTCTTGACATAGTGCAAATGGAACAGGTGGAAAATACTGATGGCCCATTTAAAACTTAGCTGCTTGAGAAAGTTGTTTGGCCTGAAATAATGTCTTACAACCCTCTTAATTAGAAAAGGTTACAACTAGGAATTACGGGGCAGATGTTCTGCTTGGAGTCTGCACGGATTGGTAACTTTGAGAACAGCTGCAATAGCTCGAAGGGGCAAGCAGGCACCTCAAGCAGAATGCCAGATACAGCAACAAGGGGCTTTGAGCCAGAGCCTCAGGGATCCTCTGGGAGCAGTCTGCAGCGCCAGTTGAGCCCAGCAGCCTCAGGGATTCCCTTCAAATTTGGGGGGCAGAAGTGCAGTTTTTGGGGTCATGAGTAGGAGGTCGCCGTCTAGTCCGACACGCTACTTCCGTTCTCTCTGCAGCAACTCTTCATCCATCAGCAATGTTATAACTTGCTTAGACTTTTCCCGGATATAATAACCTGAAAAACATTCACTGGCTTAGAAAATTTGAATTAAGGTCACAATCAAACTTTATTCTAAGAAAAATTGGGGAAAAAAATGAAAATAAAAGCAAAGTGCAAAAACTTCTCGCAATGCTGTGAAAAAAAGTGAAAGTAAAAGTTCCTCCGTCACCTCCAATTCTTTGCAACCCATGGACAAGCCATGGAATTCTCCAGGCAAGGATACTGGAGTCGGCAGCCTTTCCCTTACTCCAGGGGGTTTTCCCAACCCAGGGATTGAACCCAGGTCTCCGATGGCAGGCAGATTCTTTACTAGCTGAGCTACAGGGAAACCCAAGCTTCATCAGAATTGTCAGTGACTATACTCCTGTACTTATGCTTCAAGAAGTAAACATACAATGAAATCATATCACACACTGGCATGACATTATTCATCTTAAATATGCTATTGGCGTTTCCTTTTATTTTTCAACCCAACACTGATCCCTACCGAATACTGTACTATATATTTATCTGTGTACTTGTTTATTGGTTTCTTGCCTAGAATATATGCTCCATGAGGGCAGACTTTAATGTCGAGAAGAGTGATCGGCACATAGGAAATGCCTAATAAAAACTTACTGAGTGAATGAATCAGTAAAGGAGCAAGTTACTGAAAAGTCTCGGTTTTCTTGACATAGTGCAAATGGAACAGGTGGAAAATACTGATGGCCCATTTAAAACTTAGCTGCTTGAGAAAGTTGTTTGGCCTGAAATAATGTCTTACAACCCTCTTAATTAGAAAAGGTTACAACTAGGAATTACGGGGCAGATGTTCTGCTTGGAGTCTGCACGGATTGGTAACTTTGAGAACAGCTGCAATAGCTCGAAGGGGCAAGCAGGCACCTCAAGCAGAATGCCAGATACAGCAACAAGGGGCTTTGAGCCAGAGCCTCAGGGATCCTCTGGGGAGCAGTCTGCAGCGCCAGGACAATCTGACCACAGCACTTCAAAATAGGGAAGAAATCACCCCGCAGTGACCTTCCCATTCAAGGCTGCCCACTGCCCTAACTGCCTCCCATCATCTCTGAGATACTGGAGAGTAAGAAACCTCGATGTTTTAAAGCATCAAAGTTGAAAGTGCTAAGAACCCAATAAACCTGCTTCAAGGATGAGATAAGGATGAGATACACAATAACAATAGTAAGAAAAGTGATGAAACAGAATTAACAGGATATAGTTTGTTCATATTCAGCCTTGAGAGGAGCCACCACGAGGGACCTGGCGACACAGATATAACCAGTAGAGAGACACGGAGGGGAGCAGAGAGGGTGTCCCAAGGGACGGATCCAAGAGAGCGATGGCGCCTGGAGATGGAGTTTAAGTAGCTGGGTGTGGCCAGGGGAGGGGCTGATGCTAAGGTGAGTTCGCTGGTGGGAAGTGAACCACAGAGGTTCGTAGCAGGAAGAGACTGTGGGGAGGGGGGTTTCTTTGTTCCTTCAGGCAGGCGGCCGGGCTATTCTGTTTCTGTCTTTTCATCACTTTTCTTACAGTAATAAGATGGTATCTTTTTACTTCACACCAATACATTCCCGAAAAGAATAAGTGCATAGTACAAAAATAGAATGGACTTTCCTGGCGTCTCAGTGGTAAAACAAAATCCGCCTGCCAATGCAAGAAACACAGGTTCAATCCCTGGGTCAGGAAGATGCCATGGAGAAGGGCATAGCAACCCACTTCAGGATTCTTACTTGGAAGACCCCACGGACAAAAGATCCCGGCAGGCTACAGTCTATGGGGTTGCAAAAGAGTCCGACACCACTTAGCAACTAAACAACAACAAACTAAAATCCAACAGTACTGAAAACAGAATAAACTTAGGCAGCAACTGCTTTGTGTTTGAAAAAAAAAAAAAGAGAGAATAGGGAAGGAGACTGAGGAGGGGAAGAGGGAGAGAAGAAGAGGGAGACAGACAAAGAAAGGAGAGGGAAATTAGTCTCTGAAATAAGAAATTAACCTATCCAACAGATCAACAGCCCAAGACACTATATAAAGGACATCAAGATGAAAAGCTTGTTAGTGGAGGTGAAGGTTAAAATGAAAACAAAGCTATATACTGTTTCTTTGGGATTCTCTCAGTTATAAGTGACGGAAACTCAACTTGAATTGGCTGTGGGAAAATCAGCACTCGCCACTGGGTCTCAGATGCAAATGAAGCAGAGACTGGAAAACTGCCAAGACCCTACCCTAACCACCTCCACTTCCCTCTGGGTAATGCCTTGCTTTTCTCTTCTCTCAGGTCAGCTTCTTCAGTCTGGATGTGGAAAGGCCACAGCCAGCTCCTGATTCACACCTCACACTGTGCCACCTGAGACGTCTCCCTCTTGATTTACTCAAATTTGAAAATTCTAGGAGAGTGACAGAGTGGCCCAGCTTGAAAGTCACCCACCCATCACTAAGGCCAAAGAAGTGGGCTGGCAACCCCGATTAGAAAGACGCAGTGGATTAAAAAGAATGAAATACTGCCATTTGCAGCAACACTGATAGACCTAGGGACTGTCATACTGAGTAAGTCGGACAGAGAAGAAGGAGTATTGTATCGCATCCCTTATATGTGAAATCTAAAAAGAAATGATACAAATGAACTTACAAAACAGAGACTCACAGACTCAGAGAATGAACTTATGGCTGCTGGGATGGGGGAAGGAGGATGTGGGAAAGGGATAGTTAGGAGGTTTGGGATGAACGTGTACACACTGTAGTATTTAAAATGGATAATCAACAAGCACCTACTATATAGTGCAAGGAACTCTACTCAATATTATGTGGCAACTTGGATGGGAGAAGAGGAGTCTGGGGGAGAATGGATACATGTATGTGTATGGCTGAGTCCTTTCACTGTTCACCCTAAACTATCACAATATTGTTTGTTAACTGCCTTTACCCCAATGCAAAATAAGTTTTAAAAAAAATTAAAATTCTTAAATTTTGTGTCTATATGAAATGATGGATGTTCACTAATCTTACTCTGGTAATCATTTAGTGATGTATGTAAGTATACCATACATTATTTTTATTTTTTGCTGTACATATTAAACTTTTACAGTACTATATGTCAATTACATCTCAATAAAAGTAGGAGAAAATAAATAACAAAAAATAGAAGCTAAAAAGTAGAAGAAAAACTGAAAAAACAAACAAACAAAAACAAAGACACTGGGGGGGAAAGAAAAAGATACAGTGGAATAAGGGCTGGATCAACAGGACACAAAAATGAAAGAGGAAAAAGCCATTATGACCAGTCCTTCTAAATTCAAAAGAGGAGAAAATTCAATAGATCAACTATGTAGCAGGCCAGTTTCCAAGAACGTTAATTCTTTATGTTTAATCATTTCCTGCACACTTACACTTCAGGAAATAATCTAAGTAGTGGGGGCACAGGCAAGGAAACAATTTCAGATAAAAATTCATGCTTTGTAAGAAATGAAGAGGGACATACTAACATCAATTCAGGGTGTGGTCGAGGACAGCCTTACCGAGGAAATTACTACTGGCAGAGAGCCCCAGGGCAGAGAGAACAGCCCAGATTTCACTTCTTCGGAGAGCCTCCTTCTGAGAGAAACTTCCACAGCCTGCGGGACTGTCATACTGAGTAAGTCGGACAGAGAAGAAGGAGTATTGTATCGCATCCCTTATATGTGAAATCTAAAAAGAAATGATACAAATGAACTTACAAAACAGAGACTCACAGACTCAGAGAATGAACTTATGGCTGCTGGGATGGGGGAAGGAGGATGTGGGAAAGGGATAGTTAGGAGGTTTGGGATGAACGTGTACACACTGTAGTATTTAAAATGGATAATCAACAAGCACCTACTATATAGTGCAAGGAACTCTACTCAATATTATGTGGCAACTTGGATGGGAGAAGAGGAGTCTGGGGGAGAATGGATACATGTATGTGTATGGCTGAGTCCTTTCACTGTTCACCCTAAACTATCACAATATTGTTTGTTAACTGCCTTTACCCCAATGCAAAATAAGTTTTAAAAAAAATTAAAATTCTTAAATTTTGTGTCTATATGAAATGATGGATGTTCACTAATCTTACTCTGGTAATCATTTAGTGATGTATGTAAGTATACCATACATTATTTTTATTTTTTGCTGTACATATTAAACTTTTACAGTACTATATGTCAATTACATCTCAATAAAAGTAGGAGAAAATAAATAACAAAAAATAGAAGCTAAAAAGTAGAAGAAAAACTGAAAAAACAAACAAACAAAAACAAAGACACTGGGGGGGAAAGAAAAAGATACAGTGGAATAAGGGCTGGATCAACAGGACACAAAAATGAAAGAGGAAAAAGCCATTATGACCAGTCCTTCTAAATTCAAAAGAGGAGAAAATTCAATAGATCAACTATGTAGCAGGCCAGTTTCCAAGAACGTTAATTCTTTATGTTTAATCATTTCCTGCACACTTACACTTCAGGAAATAATCTAAGTAGTGGGGGCACAGGCAAGGAAACAATTTCAGATAAAAATTCATGCTTTGTAAGAAATGAAGAGGGACATACTAACATCAATTCAGGGTGTGGTCGAGGACAGCCTTACCGAGGAAATTACTACTGGCAGAGAGCCCCAGGGCAGAGAGAACAGCCCAGATTTCACTTCTTCGGGAGAGCCTCCTTCTGAGAGATTCACAACCCCCTTCCCCTCACCCTACACAGCCCTCAGGGCCTCACTGGTCAGGTCAGGCCTTGCTTTCGCAGGCTCTCACAGCGTCCACACTTGTTTTTCAGAGTCTCCATGGTATGTGTGTGTTAAGTGTCCTTTTCCTCCGTTAGCATACAACATCCATGAAGGCTAGATCTGTATTTATTCGTGTAAGACATACTTAAGACATACTTGTTAAATAATACGCAGAGGAAAAGTTGCCTAACTGCAGAGAAGGCATCTATGTAAATTCACAGCTGAATGTCATGTAACAAGATTTGGAGAAATGATACATTCAAAGGTCTTGTGCATTGAGATGCATTAGAAAGAAAGACACATACCATGCTGAAAAACAAGAATTAGTTACCATTTCTATTCAATATTGTACAGGAGGCTTTAGACAAGGCAACTCACAGAGAAAAAAGAAATAAGAGGCACCAGAGTGGAAAGGAAGAAGTAAAATTACCTATTTACAGATGACATAATTCTGTATGTAGGAAGTACAAAGGAATCTACCAGAAAAACACACATACCCTAAAACTATTACAGCAAATAATTATTACAGAAAATATTACAGCAACGTAGTAGAATATAAGATCAAAATACAGAAATCAGACAACCAGCTGAAATTCTATACATCAGCAATGAAAAACCTGAAAATGAAATTAAGAAAACAATTCTTATGTTTTTTTCTTTTTTTTTTAAGCTGTGCTGTGCAGCATGCAGGACCTTAGTTTCCATACTAAGGACTGAACCTGTGCCCACTACAGTGGAAGTGCAGAGTGTGACCACTGGCTATTCAAAGAGGAGAAAATTCAATAGATCAACTATGTAGCAGGCCAGTTTCCAAGAACGTTAATTCTTTATGTTTAATCATTTCCTGCACACTTACACTTCAGGAAATAATCTAAGTAGTGGGGGCACAGGCAAGGAAACAATTTCAGATAAAAATTCATGCTTTGTAAGAAATGAAGAGGGACATACTAACATCAATTCAGGGTGTGGTCGAGGACAGCCTTACCGAGGAAATTACTACTGGCAGAGAGCCCCAGGGCAGAGAGAACAGCCCAGATTTCACTTCTTCGGGAGAGCCTCCTTCTGAGAGATTCACAACCCCCTTCCCCTCACCCTACACAGCCCTCAGGGCCTCACTGGTCAGGTCAGGCCTTGCTTTCGCAGGCTCTCACAGCGTCCACACTTGTTTTTCAGAGTCTCCATGGTATGTGTGTGTTAAGTGTCCTTTTCCTCCGTTAGCATACAACATCCATGAAGGCTAGATCTGTATTTATTCGTGTAAGACATACTTAAGACATACTTGTTAAATAATACGCAGAGGAAAAGTTGCCTAACTGCAGAGAAGGCATCTATGTAAATTCACAGCTGAATGTCATGTAACAAGATTTGGAGAAATGATACATTCAAAGGTCTTGTGCATTGAGATGCATTAGAAAGAAAGACACATACCATGCTGAAAAACAAGAATTAGTTACCATTTCTATTCAATATTGTACAGGAGGCTTTAGACAAGGCAACTCACAGAGAAAAAAGAAATAAGAGGCACCAGAGTGGAAAGGAAGAAGTAAAATTACCTATTTACAGATGACATAATTCTGTATGTAGGAAGTACAAAGGAATCTACCAGAAAAACACACATACCCTAAAACTATTACAGCAAATAATTATTACAGAAAATATTACAGCAACGTAGTAGAATATAAGATCAAAATACAGAAATCAGACAACCAGCTGAAATTCTATACATCAGCAATGAAAAACCTGAAAATGAAATTAAGAAAACAATTCTTATGTTTTTTTCTTTTTTTTTTAAGCTGTGCTGTGCAGCATGCAGGACCTTAGTTTCCATACTAAGGACTGAACCTGTGCCCACTACAGTGGAAGTGCAGAGTGTGACCACTGGCTATTCAGGCAAGTTCCCACCAATTTCATTTATAGTAGTATCAAAAAATAAAAAAGACCTTAGAAATAAATTTTAATAAAAGAAGTATAACTTGGACAATGAATACCACAAAACACTTTTAAAAGAAATGAAAGATCTAAATAAAAGGAATGATTTATGTTTATGAATCTGAGGAAATGGTTATTATTTACATGGCAGTATTCTTGAAATTGATCTTCAGATTCAAGGCAATCTTGAACAAAATTCTAGATGCCTTTTTTGCAGAAATGGACAAGCTGATGCTAAATTTGATGTGGAAATGCAAGGAACTCAGAACAGCCAAAACAATCCGGAAAAAAACAAAATTGGAGCTGGAAATAAAGTCACATTCTTTTATTTCAAAACGTACCACAGGGCTTCCCCTGGTGGTCCAGTGGGTAAGGTCCAGTGGGTAAGGACACCGCCTTGCAGTGCAAGGGGCGCCAGTTCGAGCCCTGGCCTGGGAAGATCCCACGTGCCGCGGAGCGGCTGGACTGATGTGTCCAATTGCCGAGCCGGAGCTCTGGAGCGCATGCACCCAGAGCCGGTGCTCTGCAACGACAGACGCCACCATGATGGGAGGCCCACAGGAGCCAAAGAACAAAGACGGATGAAAATAGAGAAATGAAAGACCGATAGAAGTGGCCCGTCCGCTCCCCTCCCTCCGCAACCTGACCCCCGCCCAAAATAAATAAATAAATAAATAAATCTTTAGAAAAAAAAAAGAATTATCATTGTAAATAATGACAGCTTAAAAAAAAAAAAAAGTACCACAAAACTACAATAATCAAAATTGTGTGGCTCAGGCATAAGATCAAACATATAGACCAATGGAACAGAATTAAGAGTGTAGAAATAAGTCCATAGAGCTATGATTGATTTCTGTAAGTGTGCCAATATAATTCACTGGGGAAAAGAACCGTCCATTCAGCAAATAGTAGATAAACAACTGTGTACAAAAGAATGAGGCTGGGAGCTTTCCTGGTGGTCCAGTGGTTAAGAATCTGCCTTGCAATATAAGAGACACCAGTTCGATCCCTGGTCCAGGAAGATCTCACGACTGCAGATCAACTAAGCCCTCAGGCCACAACCAGTGAGCCTGCGTGCTGCAACTACTGAAGCCCACACACCTAGAGCCTGTGCTCTGCAAAAGGAGCCACTGCAACAAGAAGCTCGCACACCACCACCGTGAGAGGCCCCCGCTGCCGTAACTAGAGAAAGCTGGCATGAAGCAACAAAGACCTATCACAGCCCAAATACAATACCATAAATAAATCTTAAAATAATAGAATGAGGTGGCACCTCTACCTCATACCATTCATAAAATTAATTCCTAAAAATACAACTCAAACTGGAACATTTAAAATAGATGCCTTTTTGCAGAAATGGACAAGCTGATGCTAAATTTGATGTGGAAATGCAAGGAACTCAGAACAGCCAAAACAATCCGGAAAAAAACAAAATTGGAGCTGGAAATAAAGTCACATTCTTTTATTTCAAAACGTACCACAGGGCTTCCCTGGTGGTCCAGTGGGTAAGGTCCAGTGGGTAAGGACACCGCCTTGCAGTGCAAGGGGCGCCAGTTCGAGCCCTGGCCTGGGAAGATCCCACGTGCCGCGGAGCGGCTGGACTGATGTGTCCAATTGCCGAGCCGGAGCTCTGGAGCGCATGCACCCAGAGCCGGTGCTCTGCAACGACAGACGCCACCATGATGGGAGGCCCACAGGAGCCAAAGAACAAAGACGGA
This sequence comes from Tragulus kanchil, assembly GCA_022376925.1. Lineage (NCBI taxonomy): Eukaryota > Metazoa > Chordata > Mammalia > Artiodactyla > Tragulidae > Tragulus > Tragulus kanchil. The sequence goes on along the minus strand of JAIOJX010000004.1, from coordinate 178,365,911 downwards.
TGAAAATAGAGAAATGAAAGACCGATAGAAGTGGCCCGTCCGCTCCCCTCCCTCCGCAACCTGACCCCCGCCCAAAATAAATAAATAAATAAATAAATCTTTAGAAAAAAAAAAGAATTATCATTGTAAATAATGACAGCTTAAAAAAAAAAAAAAGTACCACAAAACTACAATAATCAAAATTGTGTGGCTCAGGCATAAGATCAAACATATAGACCAATGGAACAGAATTAAGAGTGTAGAAATAAGTCCATAGAGCTATGATTGATTTCTGTAAGTGTGCCAATATAATTCACTGGGGAAAAGAACCGTCCATTCAGCAAATAGTAGATAAACAACTGTGTACAAAAGAATGAGGCTGGGAGCTTTCCTGGTGGTCCAGTGGTTAAGAATCTGCCTTGCAATATAAGAGACACCAGTTCGATCCCTGGTCCAGGAAGATCTCACGTACTGCAGATCAACTAAGCCCTCAGGCCACAACCAGTGAGCCTGCGTGCTGCAACTACTGAAGCCCACACACCTAGAGCCTGTGCTCTGCAAAAGGAGCCACTGCAACAAGAAGCTCGCACACCACCACCGTGAGAGGCCCCCGCTGCCGTAACTAGAGAAAGCTGGCATGAAGCAACAAAGACCTATCACAGCCCAAATACAATACCATAAATAAATCTTAAAATAATAGAATGAGGTGGCACCTCTACCTCATACCATTCATAAAAATTAATTCAAAATGGACATAAGATAAATGTAATACGTAAAACTACAAGAAAACATAGGGGTAAATCTTTGTGATTTTAGACTAGGCAAGGAGTTCTTATGACACATAAAGTACAAGCAACTAAAGGAAAAACCAGATAAAATGGACGGCTTATGATAGCACATTATGGCAAGTGAAATAAGCCAGATACGAAAGAACAAGTGCTTCATGATTCCACTTATTTGACATACCCAGAAAAGGCAGAAGTACAGAGCTAAGAAATAGACTAGAGGTGAGCAGGAGAGCTGCTACTCACTGGTCACGGTGTTCCTGTTTGGGGTGATGAAAAAGTTTGGAAATTGACAGTGGTGATGACTGTGCCACAGTATGAATGCAAGGAATGCCACTGCATCATACACTTGAAATGACAAAATTTTATGTTACATTTATGGTATCTCAATTTTTGAAATTAATTATATACTAAAAGTTATAGGATTGTGCACTTTAAACAGGTACACTGTAAGGTTTATGAATTATATCTCAATAAAGCTGAGATTTACATCTCAAAAAATAAGAAATGAGCTCTCAACCTATAAAAAGATATAGAAGAATCTTAAATGCACATTGCTAAGTAAAAGAAATCATTTGGAAAATGTTATATGCAGAATGATCGCTACTATATGACAGTCTGGAAGAAAACAAATCTAGAGAAACAACAAACAGATCTGACTGCTGAGGGCTCCGGGCAGGGGAGCTGGTGCTGGACACTTTCGAGGCCGTGCAACTATTCTGTACAACACTGGGGTGGTAGATACATGACATTATGCGTTTTCAAAACCCACGGAACCGCAGAACACAAAGCATGAACACCTTCTGTTTTTTAAAATTTCGAGCACTGCCCAACACTAAAAGCCCTCAGGCCACAACCAGTGAGCCTGCGTGCTGCAACTACTGAAGCCCACACACCTAGAGCCTGTGCTCTGCAAAAGGAGCCACTGCAACAAGAAGCTCGCACACCACCACCGTGAGAGGCCCCCGCTGCCGTAACTAGAGAAAGCTGGCATGAAGCAACAAAGACCTATCACAGCCCAAATACAATACCATAAATAAATCTTAAAATAATAGAATGAGGTGGCACCTCTACCTCATACCATTCATAAAAATTAATTCAAAATGGACATAAGATAAATGTAATACGTAAAACTACAAGAAAACATAGGGGTAAATCTTTGTGATTTTAGACTAGGCAAGGAGTTCTTATGACACATAAAGTACAAGCAACTAAAGGAAAAACCAGATAAAATGGACGGCTTATGATAGCACATTATGGCAAGTGAAATAAGCCAGATACGAAAGAACAAGTGCTTCATGATTCCACTTATTTGACATACCCAGAAAAGGCAGAAGTACAGAGCTAAGAAATAGACTAGAGGTGAGCAGGAGAGCTGCTACTCACTGGTCACGGTGTTCCTGTTTGGGGTGATGAAAAAGTTTGGAAATTGACAGTGGTGATGACTGTGCCACAGTATGAATGCAAGGAATGCCACTGCATCATACACTTGAAATGACAAAATTTTATGTTACATTTATGGTATCTCAATTTTTGAAATTAATTATATACTAAAAGTTATAGGATTGTGCACTTTAAACAGGTACACTGTAAGGTTTATGAATTATATCTCAATAAAGCTGAGATTTACATCTCAAAAAATAAGAAATGAGCTCTCAACCTATAAAAAGATATAGAAGAATCTTAAATGCACATTGCTAAGTAAAAGAAATCATTTGGAAAATGTTATATGCAGAATGATCGCTACTATATGACAGTCTGGAAGAAAACAAATCTAGAGAAACAACAAACAGATCTGACTGCTGAGGGCTCCGGGCAGGGGAGCTGGTGCGCGGGACACTTTCGAGGCCGTGCAACTATTCTGTACAACACTGGGGTGGTAGATACATGACATTATGCGTTTTTCAAAACCCACGGAACCGCAGAACACAAAGCATGAACACCTTCTGTAAACTAAGGACTTTAGTTAATAACAACATATCAATACTGGCTTAATAGTAACAAATATCCCATATTAATACAAGATGTTAATAGAAGAAACCATGTATGTGGGTGGGGAAGGGAGTGAGGGAACTCTGTACTTTCTGCATCATGTTTCTGTAAACCTAAAACTGCTCTAAAAAGATTCTATTTTTAAAAGGTATACTTAACAGAGACTGCACGGAGTTTTATCCTCTTCTCATGATTCATAAGGCCATTCACTTTAACAAATTGTAATTTTCCTTTAGATGGGGAGGAAGTGCTGATGCTTTGCCTCAACAAAATATTATCAGGCACAACTGACTCATCCCAGCACGATATCCTAAGCAGCCTTTCTCTATTTCTCTTCCACCCCCAACAAATCACTTCATGACCTAAATTTCTGTATTCATAAAACTAACTCCATCATAGTTTTTGAAGATTCTATAGTCTCTGGAAACACTTTCTTATATTTATGACTGAGTTCCAGTCTAATTATAATTACGAGTTACAGTGACATTATTATATCAAATTGTCATGCCTCCTAGCTTATTCACTTTGTTTTTTTTTTTCTCATCGCCATGCTGGTTTTATTTGGTCTAATTATAAAATGTGTTTTAAAATATACAAGTTGATATAAAACAAAATAAAAATCATCTCTAAGGACTACCCTGGAGGTCCAGTGATTAAGACTCTGCACTTCCATTACAGGGAGTGTGGGTTTGATCCCTGGTATGGGAACTAAGATCCCACATGCCACACAGCACGGCCAAAAGAAAACAAACAAACAACACAACAAGAACAAAATTTTTTAAAAAATAATCTCTAATCCTACCAGAACCACTTGGTCTTATATAATAAATCTTATATACATAAATATAATTTTTTAAACAAAATCGAGATCATTTTACTATTCATATTTCTTTCTTTATGATCTCAACAAATGCTGATAGCTCCTCTTATTGCCAAGACTCAGCAAGGGGCAAGGGAGACCAAGTCCCTGCTCTTGTGGAGCTGACATCTTTTGGGGAGAAACAGGCAAACAAACATATTTGTACTCCTCACAACCGTTCCATGAGACAAATGCTATTACCCCAATTCACAGAGAGCTAAATTGAGGCCTCAAGTAATCCAGTAAATTGCCTCAGGATACACAGCTAGGCAGCAGCACAGTCAGGATTCAACCCTAGGCTGAATGACAACCCTATCTGATAAGAAACTCTGAACTTTTAACTCACAAAAGAGATCTTAATATGATATCCTGTGCCTTTACAAAATGGTACTGAGGGCAATGGTCTTCCATCATGAAGTCTGTTCATGGAAAATTATTCATTGCTATTTCGCCATATGTAAATTAAACAGGACCTCAGGTCCCACTTTTTAACTTTTTGGTGTACTTATTTCTTTCTTTCCACTTCATTTTTAAATCAACTTATTTACACTAAAAAAAAAAATTTCTGGGCTTCCCCTGGTGGTCCAGTGGGTAAAGACACCGCCTTGCAGTGCAAGGGGCGCCGGTTCAATCCCTGGCCTGGGAAGATCCCACGTGCCCCAGAGTGGCTGGACCGATGTGTCCAATTACCAAGCCGGAGCTCTGGAGCGCATGCGCCCAGAGCCGGCGCTCTGCAACGACAGACGCCACCGCGATGGGAGGCCCACACGGGCCAAAGAACAAAGACGGATGAAAACAGACAAATGAAAGACCAATAGAAGTGGCCCGTCTGCTCCCCTCCCTACCCAACCCGACCCCCGCCCTAAATAAATAAATAAATAAATCTTAAAAAAAAAAAAAAAATTCTTCCTTCCCTCCGCCTCTGACAGTTGTTAATCTGTTCTCTGTATCTATAAACTTTTTAAACTCCACATATAAGAGAAATCATGCAGTATCTGTCTTTCTCTGTCTGCCTTATTTCACTTTGCATAATGCCCTCGAGGTCCATAAGAATAAATTCTTGCCTTGCGCAACAACATGGATGGATCTTGAGAACATTATGCTAAGTGCAGTAAGTTTAGGCAGAGAAAGGTGAATATCATATGATCTCTCTTAAATGTTCATTGCCCATGAGGTATTATTTTATCAGGTACCTAACTGAGTTTCATACATCCTTTTGGAAATATATATATATATTGTTCTCAAAGGCACTCGAGTCAACACAAAGGATTAAACTGGAAATCAAAACTGTCCCAGAGGAAAGGCAGTTAGTACATTTAAGAACAACTTTTCCCCAGCTCCTGCTGTAAAAGGACCCCCTCCCACACTCTTACTCTTTCCTGACACACTGTATAAACTTCCTCAGCTGGTACCTTGATCCTTTCCAGCTTCGTCTATGTGCTGAAAATCTTTTAGTGTTTGAAGATTACAGAAGCCCTCTTGGCAGTGGTGAATCACTTTCTTTGATCCGTTCTTGATGAGATAGTCCATTAGGGTTAGAGATTTATACACATGGCGCCAGTTCTTCCCGTGGTCTCTGAGTCTCTGCCAGAGCATGTTCATAATCTCTGGGAGAGACACCGCGCTGAAAGTCAGGTCGCTGATGTCTAACATCAGAGAACTGGAAGGACCCCAAGGGTCATTTGACGTTGCTTCCCTGACTTTTATTTCAGCATCTGAGTAGTTTTTCACGAAGTTTTTCACTTGCCTCCTGAATGCCATAGGTAAGACCAATTTGAAGGTGGGATGGGGGACGAGAACAATGGAACAGGAGTCTATGTGACTGGTTTATAGAGCCCTTGAGAGGTAGCTGCTCCCCAGGTCTGCTGCTCCCAAATACAAATGATTCTCTCCATCTTGACAAGGGATCAATTTTCTGCAGAGGAACGCACAAAAAAATGAGTTAAATATTTTTGAAATGTCTCCAGAAGAGCAATTCAGTCTGAAAAATTTAGCTATAGTTTCCAAATCAGTGCCTCGCTTACATCAGCCAGAATTGAGGGTAACCATATAAATGCTCCTAGGATCGATACAGGAAAATATCTCATGAGGGATTGACCTATGTCTTTTAATGAAATGTAAGTGGTCTTTTGAGAGCTAAAAGTTTCCATTGAAAGTATCATTGGGACTTCCTTGGTGGTCCAGTGGTCAAGAATCTGCCTGCCAATGCCAGGGGACTTGGGTTCAATCTGTGGCCTGGGAAGATTCCACATTCTGTAAGGCAAGTAAGTCCATGCAGCACAACTACCAAAGCCTGCATGCTCTAGAGCCCAGGCTCCACAACAAGAGAAGCCACTGCAATGAGAAGCCTGAGCACCTCAACTAGAGAACAGCCCCCACCCACTGCAGCTAGAGAAAGCCTGTGTGTAGCAACAAAGACCCAGCACAGTCAAAAATAAACCAAAAAGAAAAAAAACAAAGTATCACTGAACCGATTTGGCCAGAAACAAAATTATTATAAAGGATTACAAGTTAATGGTGGACAAGAAAATGGAACTTGTACTGTGACAGCTCAAGATGTGTTGTCACCTATGAATGTGTTCTGTCCTGAGAGTAGTCAAGGGAAATCTGAGTCTTAGAATCATCAACCAACCTCTGGCTGTATCCTTTTTAGAACCTACAAGTTACTAGAATCATATCTAAATATGGTCTGTTTTCTTGTTTATCTAAAAGAAGGGAGCATCATCAACTTTTAAGACAAGTAATTGTCCTCAGTGGATTCCACATCTAACCCATGGCACCATAAACCAGTATTTTAGTCCTGGTAAGGCTGGTAAGTCCAAGGGGAAGGTTGAATTACTTTCTTTACTCAGCTTTAGAAAAATATGCCCTGATGAGCACTCAGATCCAATAAAGCCTCAAAATCTAGAATCAGATTTTACTAGAGAAACTGCACACATACAAAAGAAAATTGCTAAACTGCATGTTATTTTTAGTTTTCTTTCTCCTCCTCAACCTTCTCAATTTTTAGCTCAGGCTTGATTAATTTCTCTGTCTATATTTAATGAAGACATAATTTTCAGAAGCATCCTAAATAATCACTTCTTTTTTAAAAAATAAGAGAAGGGGATAAATAATCATCTTTTTTGTTATTGTTTGGTAAAAGCACAACACATGCTCAAATAAACAAGACAGGAAATGTATCCATTTAATTAGGATTTCTCCAAAAGAAACCATCATCAACCCTAGAAAGAAAAAGAGAAATTGTGTGTTTTTAGAATTTTCTGATTTTCTCTGTTTGCACTTTGAATATAGATAATTTTTATCTGACTCACTCCTACAGCGAAAATTCAATTTACAATGTGTTTCAGTAAGCTATTAAAAATTTCAGTCTCGAGGGTTTTCTTTTTCTATTGTCCTTTTCCCCCTCTACCAAGCTCACTCGATGCAGAGATGCACCATGCTACTGGCTTGGAACAACAAATATTGATCTGTTTCTTCACAAGACTATTAAAAAAAAAAAAAAGCCTGTTAGCATCATAACTTACTGGAATTGAACATAGTTGTTAAAACCCTTTTTCAAATAGCTACCTATGTATATTTTGGAGGACAAAATCCTAATATTTAGGTTTTCCTCTATTCCTAACCACCATTTTTAAATTTTATAAAAAATATTTTCTTAAATGAACTTTCAGCCCTAGAAAATTATCTGCATAATAGTCTTCCATCCAATAGAGTAGTTTCAAATGGAGGTGCTGGACATATCAAAATTAAATACATTCTTAACCATTCAAAAAAAAAAAAAACTACAAAGAAAAATGTCTGGATAAGTGACTTTGCATTATTTACTAACATATAGTACATTATGACATGCACAGAGAATATGCAACACACAATTCTACTGCTGAAATCTTTCCAAGATAACAAGAAATGCTGTACATTGGTGTTAGTTGCAGATTATATGTTGGTTTATTATGCGTTTCAGGCACCTGACTATAGGCAAATGTTCATCTACTATCTTTCAAAAGTATGAGATTATAAATACAGTGATATAATACCAGAAAAAAAGTAATGGCCAAGAGGGTAAATGGTTACACTGAATTCTGGTTGTCTGGCTATCCATGCCCTTATGATATTTAGAAATGAGGGGAAGATATTCCATGCTGTAACTCTGGGCTGCCTCCTCCAAGAGGCCTTCACCCACCACACTTACTACTCAGGTCTTCCCATCTTCTTTAAAAAAAAAAACTTAGTTCTTTTAATTTATTTACTTATTTATTTATCTTTGGCTATTCTGGGTTTTCACTGCCGCTGCAGGCTCTTCTCCAGTTGCAGGGAGTGGGGGCTCCTCTCTAGCTGAGGTGAGCAGGCTTCTTGCTGCGGTGACTTCTCTTGTGGAACACAGGCTCTAGGGCACACGGGCTTCAGTAGTTGCGGTACATGGGTTCCATAGTTGCAGCTCCGAGGCTCTAGAGCAGAGGCTCCATAGTTGTGGCTCACAGGCTTAGCGGCTCCGCAGCATGTGGGATCCTCCCAGATCAGGGATCGAACCCGTGTCTCCTGCATTGGCAGGTGAACTCTTCACCACTGAGCTACCAGGGAAGCCCCCATCATGTTCTTCTGAGCACCCAGTTTATTTCCTTCATGACATTTACCAGGATGCATAATTATGTGCTTGAGATTTTCTTTTTGGCTTTCTCCATTACCAGACTGGATACTCCTTGAGATCAGGGACCATGATCAGCTTGTCTACCAATAAATTTTACTGTGTAAACAGGTACCTAGCAGGCACTCAGTATGTTGAATGAATGCCCAAATAGTGGATCGATTCATCTTTGGGATAAATCTGAATTGATACTATGGCTCTGGATTATACACATGGCATTTAAAAAATAGAATCCAGCCCTTGCAATTGTCAAGTAAAATTCTAATATTTGCTTAAAACTCTAGAATCTAGAGTTAAAATCTAGAGTTTCAACTCTAGAGTTTGAAGCAAACATTTTCAAATCAATCACATTTCTTGAGTACTTATCTGTATATAGCTTTGCAGAGGATGTAAGAAATATAAAACATGCTCCCTACATTCAGAAACATCATTGAGTTAAGGCACTTTCTCCCTTAAATACTTCCAAGATAAACAAGTAATGAGGTATAAAAGGTCTTTTATTTTCTTAACTACATTTACCCACTTACTCAACTCTTTGACAAAGGCTCCCCCAATTTTACCTGCATCATAACAGGAGATCATTTAAGATATCAAGGGACATTAAGCTACAGGTCCACAATCTCTTAATTGAACCTTTTGAGGCCAAATAAGTTGCAGAATTAAAACTCAGTTTTGGGGAGGGGAGGGACTTTTGAAAAGTAATGCCATGCCTACACTATATATACCATGATACCCACAGAAAGGTCTGGGGTAAGTAAGGTCTGAACAATTAAATACATCAACATGACTTTAATAAATATTTGGAATAAGCAAAGACAAATGGTGGTTTCCATTCAAATCTCGTGCCCAGATAAGTTAGGGGAAAAAGTGGTTTCCCAAGCTTTTCGTTGTCAGAATTGAGAATAAGAGATTGAGGAGATAACCCTGCTTTATCATTCAGAATCAGACAATGGGTTCCATAGTTGCCCGATGGGGTTGTGGCTCACAGGCTTAGCGGCTCCAGCATGTGGGATCCTCCCAGATCAGATCGAACCCGTGTCTCCTGCATTGGCAGGTGAACTCTTCACCACTGAGCTACCAGGAAGCCCCATCATGTTCTTCTGAGCACCCAGTTTATTTCCTTCATGACATTTACCAGGATGCATAATTATGTGCTTGAGATTTTCTTTTTGGCTTTCTCCATTACCAGACTGGATACTCCTTGAGATCAGGGACCATGATCAGCTTGTCTACCAATAAATTTTACTGTGTAAACAGGTACCTAGCAGGCACTCAGTATGTTGAATGAATGCCCAAATAGTGGATCGATTCATCTTTGGGATAAATCTGAATTGATACTATGGCTCTGGATTATACACATGGCATTTAAAAAATAGAATCCAGCCCTTGCAATTGTCAAGTAAAATTCTAATATTTGCTTAAAACTCTAGAATCTAGAGTTAAAATCTAGAGTTTCAACTCTAGAGTTTGAAGCAAACATTTTCAAATCAATCACATTTCTTGAGTACTTATCTGTATATAGCTTTGCAGAGGATGTAAGAAATATAAAACATGCTCCCTACATTCAGAAACATCATTGAGTTAAGGCACTTTCTCCCTTAAATACTTCCAAGATAAACAAGTAATGAGGTATAAAAGGTCTTTTATTTTCTTAACTACATTTACCCACTTACTCAACTCTTTGACAAAGGCTCCCCCAATTTTACCTGCATCATAACAGGAGATCATTTAAGATATCAAGGGACATTAAGCTACAGGTCCACAATCTCTTAATTGAACCTTTTGAGGCCAAATAAGTTGCAGAATTAAAACTCAGTTTTGGGGAGGGGAGGGACTTTTGAAAAGTAATGCCATGCCTACACTATATATACCATGATACCCACAGAAAGGTCTGGGGTAAGTAAGGTCTGAACAATTAAATACATCAACATGACTTTAATAAATATTTGGAATAAGCAAAGACAAATGGTGGTTTCCATTCAAATCTCGTGCCCAGATAAGTTAGGGGAAAAAGTGGTTTCCCAAGCTTTTTCGTTGTCAGAATTGAGAATAAGAGATTGAGGAGATAACCCTGACTTTATCCAGAGATTCAGGACAATAATGACAACAGCATCGAAGAGGCTGAGTGCCAAGGGGCACCTCTGGGAAGACCCATTTAGGGTACTGCTACGGAGACACAGCAGTTCTTATTTATATGGGTTCTGCCTGTAGACACGAGATCAACTCAGGAGAAAATAAACTCTGGCCAAGATTGTTATGGAAGAAGGATTACAGAGATTCCCACGGCATTAGGAGGTGTTACTGTTTTGATGGAAAGCAGACTTCAAGAGGCAGAGAAACTAACTTGAGTCTTGCCTGTGTGCTCACTAAATCACTCAACTATTACTTCCCAGAGTTTACCATGTGACAGGCTCCATTTCTCAGAAACAGAGAAGCAGGTGCACAAGATACAGTTCCCACCCTCCGGTGTAAATGACATGCTGTGGTTTTTAGTCATTAAGTGGTGTCCAGCTCTTTGTGACCCCATGGACTGTAGTCCATTAGACTTCTTCTCTCCACGGGATTTCCCAGGCAAGAATACTGGAGCGGGTTGCCATTGCCTTCTCCGGGGGGATAGAATCCATGTCTCCGGCACTGCAGGTGGATTCTTACCCTCCTGAGCGCTACCAAGGCAGTGCTGGGTAAATGGGCTACTCTTCGCTGAATGCTCACAATGTGCTCACCCCTAGGCATTCAGTACCTCATTCATTACTTTAATTAGGGCTCCCAAGGAATGGACTCGTGGTATTAGTCTGCCATTTCCTATTAATGTTTCTCTGAGCCTCAGTTTCCCCGTATGCAGCGTAAGGAAAAATCACCACATAGGGAACACTGTAGAAGGGAAAACACGACATACTCTGCAGAAACTCTGAACGTGAAGAGCCGAGGGAGAATCGACTTCCTGTATCCAGGGTCGTTCCTTGACATCCACCTCTTTCAACGGTCGTTTCAGAACAGCTACTGTGTTTCACGCAGACCTTACAACGGGCACTGGGTCACACTGGCTCAGTCCAGTGACTGTCCTTAGACGGCGCCAAGTACTGGAGGAGGCTGGGTGTTGGGAAAGCATCTAAAGGAGACCTGCCTCCGGGAGACCTGCGAGCCTTGTCCCCTCCTGCCTGCCCAGAAAAAAAAACCCTGACTTTATCCAGAGATTCAGGACAATAATGACAACAGCATCGAAGAGGCTGAGTGCCAAGGGCACCTCTGGGAAGACCCATTTAGGGTACTGCTACGGAGACACAGCAGTTCTTATTTATATGGGTTCTGCCTGTAGACACGAGATCAACTCAGGAGAAAATAAACTCTGGCCAAGATTGTTATGGAAGAAGGATTACAGAGATTCCCACGGCATTAGGAGGTGTTACTGTTTTGATGGAAAGCAGACTTCAAGAGGCAGAGAAACTAACTTGAGTCTTGCCTGTGTGCTCACTAAATCACTCAACTATTACTTCCCAGAGTTTACCATGTGACAGGCTCCATTTCTCAGAAACAGAGAAGCAGGTGCACAAGATACAGTTCCCACCCTCCGGTGTAAATGACATGCTGTGGTTTTTAGTCATTAAGTGGTGTCCAGCTCTTTGTGACCCCATGGACTGTAGTCCATTAGACTTCTTCTCTCCACGGGATTTCCCAGGCAAGAATACTGGAGCGGGTTGCCATTGCCTTCTCCGGGGGGATAGAATCCATGTCTCCGGCACTGCAGGTGGATTCTTACCCTCCTGAGCGCTACCAAGGCAGTGCTGGGTAAATGGGCTACTCTTCGCTGAATGCTCACAATGTGCTCACCCCTAGGCATTCAGTACCTCATTCATTACTTTAATTAGGGCTCCCAAGGAATGGACTCGTGGTATTAGTCTGCCATTTCCTATTAATGTTTCTCTGAGCCTCAGTTTCCCCGTATGCAGCGTAAGGAAAAATCACCACATAGGGAACACTGTAGAAGGGAAAACACGACATACTCTGCAGAAACTCTGAACGTGAAGAGCCGAGGGAGAATCGACTTCCTGTATCCAGGGTCGTTCCTTGACATCCACCTCTTTCAACGGTCGTTTCAGAACAGCTACTGTGTTTCACGCAGACCTTACAACGGGGCACTGGGTCACACTGGCTCAGTCCAGTGACTGTCCTTAGACGGCGCGCAAGTACTGGAGGGGAGGCTGGGTGTTGGGAAAGCATCTAAAAGGAGACCTGCCCTCCGGGAGACCTGCGAGCCTTGTCCCCCTCCTGCCTGCCCTGAGACGGCAGAGGAAACGATCTGGGATGGGCGGCCAGAGAGCACCTGTCCAGGCCCTCCATCCCTACCCCAACCGCAAATGAGAGGCTACTACCTGAGGGGAATGTCCAGCCGCCTGGCATCCGCGTCTCTGCCCTCCCAAACAGAAGCCTGGGCCGCTAAACAGATCCGCCTCCTCCAACCAGGCCCAAGGGCTCAAGCCCGTCCCCACTTCCGCTTCCTCACTTCCGGCCTTCACTTCCGGCCTTTCCTAGGGCTATTGCCCACTGCTCGCAGGGATTCAAGGAAGCCGGACGGCAGAGTTAAAATAATGCCCGCTAGGTCAAGGGTATACCTGAGACGGATTTGGATTCATGTATAGCTGTAAACAACAAAACTCTGTAAAAGTAAAATAAAAAATAATTAAGTATTAAAAATAATAATAATCCCCGCTAGTGGATATCCAGCAGCGTAAAGGCAGATGTCTTCATTTCATGGTCAGCTGGGCTGTGCCACTGCCCAACCCTTTAATGAAAGAATAAATTTTACCTTTTGTGTTATTAGTGTAATTTTAGCAGACTGGAAACATGATCCTGCTGCAGATTTTCACCTCGAGGGACATGAATGTAATCTCTAGTAGTAGTCTCTAGAGAAGGAAAGTAACTGAGTGCTTCCAATGAGGACCTTGGGTACCATTAATGGGTAGTCATTGAAACTGACCTTCACTGCGCACCTACTATGTGCCAGGTACTCCACCAAAGCAGCAAGGATTCAGATAGGACAGAGTTCCATGCTGGATGAGTTGACAGGCTAGTGGAGATGACAAGCACATCACAGAAGATTGTGACAGGGTTTGTGTAACATAATGAGAGAGGAGAAAGCATCTGATTCTATCACGGAGTATCTGAGGGCAGGTTTCAGAGAAGAATTTACATCTGAATTGATTCTTAAAGAATGACAGTTCACCGGCTAGACAAAGAGGAGGAAGCCGTTAGAGGCAAAGGACACATCATGTGTAAAGCTTAAAAGCTGAGAGAGCCTATTATTTTGGTAAAACTGCCAGCATGGTAGTTACCATGGCTGTCACAAAGACTATTAGTGAAACGGAAGAGGGAGAAGAAGTGGCAGAGTACAGTCAGATCATGAAGTAGCTTGTCTGTACCACCAAGTGATTTTCTCCAGTAGGCATTGGAAATGTAATCAAACCCATGTTTTAAAGTACCTTGGTGGCTGAGTGGAAATCTGCCTAGAAAGGAAGAAAACAGGTTTTAGAGAATAGAATAATGCTTAGTAAATTAAAGGTGCCTTTGCTTTTAGTTCCTACTGCTTCAATCACAATTATTACAACAACAGCCTGCATTGTTGATACTGACATACAGATAGGTAAGTAAAATATAAAAATGATAGGAGCTATGAAAGAAATTGGTGCACTATAACCAATTTAGCTGGTTGTAATACAGAGAAGTGAGTAGAAGGCAGAGAGAAATTGAAAAGATGATCTGGTAATGGGTGGTTCAGGACCTTGAAGGCCATGATAAGGTTTTGGACTTCATGAAGTAGTGAGGAATAAGCCAAAAGTGTTTTTCACATTGGATTCAGATAGGACAGAGTTCCATGCTGGATGAGTTGACAGGCACATCACAGAAGATTGTGACAGGGTATGTATAGCATAACTTCATACAGTTTATGAAGATGATTTTTATATACATATCTTACGTAAATTTCAAAGGAAGTCTGAAATGTAGGTGCTGTGATCCCCATTTAAAGATAAGAATGCTAAGTTTGAGGAACATGCATTCATTCTACAGGAGATCCAGGCACTATGCTGAGCCATGGAAACACAAGGAAGTTGCAGTCTAATAGACCAGTAAAGGAAACAGGGATCAATCAGTAACCATGATACATTACTATGATAAAGGCAAGCATAGATTGTTATGGGGGCAAAAAAGGAATTTGTCTAAACCACATGGTTAGGAGAGGTTTCCTAGAGGAGTTAAACTTCAGCTGAGTCTCCAGGAACAAATAGGTTATATGAATTGTCTAGAAATATTCCACTAGCAAGGACTGAACTGGAACTTGATCCCATATCTCCTGCATACACGGCTATGCTCTTTCACTTTTGTTGATAATCAATCTTCTGTTCTTAATGGTGACCTTCATTGACCTTCTCAGTCACGCGTTTAACTTTTATATTTTAAGAAGGTCAGAGACCTCAATTTTTTTCTTTTTAAACCCATTCATTTTCTTCTTCAGAGCTAATCTCTTGAGTATGTTCAGAAAATTAGATTGGAAGCAGAAAACAGGAACTGGAAAAAGAACAGAATTTTATAATTGTTCTGGCAATAAGTGATGAAGGGGCCTCCCCTGACAGTCCAGTGGTTAAGACTTCACCTCCCAATGCAGGGGCTGTGGGATTGGTCCCTGGTCAGGGAGCTAAGATCCCTAAAACCTAAACAGAAAAAGGAAGTAATATTGTAACAAGTTCAATAAAGACTTTTAAAAATGGTTCACATAAAAAAATGTATTTATGATGAAAGCCATAACCAAAGCAGAAGTTATGGTTGTGACACCATATTTCACTTCACTCATTCTCCTCTGACACACAGAATTTTGCACATGATGTTAAAGCATAGATGCTACTGGACTTGGCTCCAAATGTAGGTGGGAGTCTCCAGTGACTCTCAGGTTTCTTTTGGGGTGACTCTGTGAACGGTGGCTGCTAGGTCACCAAGACAGGAACCCAGTCTGAGGAGCAAATTTGGCAGGAAAGGTGATGAATTCTATTTTGGACGTTTTGAATGTGAGGTGTCTGAGCTGACCAGGTGAAGATGCCCGGGAGGCAGTTGAGTAGAAAGAACGGGGTAGGAGAGGGTTCTGGGCTGAGCTCACAGACTTGAGAGTAGTCAGTTCATTGGAGGTGACCAAAGAGGCAGATGGAAAAAAGCACAGCGCAGGCTCAAAGATGGTGGCCCCAGAGCAGGCGGCGAGGTTGGTAGCAGTTCACTGTGTGGATCAGGCAGGCAAGGCTCACCCCTGCAACCCCGTGGAACCATGATACATTACTATGATAAAGGCAAGCATAGATTGTTATGGGGCAAAAAGGAATTTGTCTAAACCACATGGTTAGGAGAGGTTTCCTAGAGGAGTTAAACTTCAGCTGAGTCTCCAGGAACAAATAGGTTATATGAATTGTCTAGAAATATTCCACTAGCAAGGACTGAACTGGAACTTGATCCCATATCTCCTGCATACACGGCTATGCTCTTTCACTTTTGTTGATAATCAATCTTCTGTTCTTAATGGTGACCTTCATTGACCTTCTCAGTCACGCGTTTAACTTTTATATTTTAAGAAGGTCAGAGACCTCAATTTTTTTCTTTTTAAACCCATTCATTTTCTTCTTCAGAGCTAATCTCTTGAGTATGTTCAGAAAATTAGATTGGAAGCAGAAAACAGGAACTGGA
The DNA here is from genome assembly GCA_022376925.1 of Tragulus kanchil. NCBI lineage: Eukaryota > Metazoa > Chordata > Mammalia > Artiodactyla > Tragulidae > Tragulus > Tragulus kanchil. The sequence continues at coordinate 178,349,932 of JAIOJX010000004.1, read as the reverse complement.
AAAAGAACAGAATTTTATAATTGTTCTGGCAATAAGTGATGAAGGGGCCTCCCCTGACAGTCCAGTGGTTAAGACTTCACCTCCCAATGCAGGGGCTGTGGGATTGGTCCCTGGTCAGGGAGCTAAGATCCCTAAAACCTAAACAGAAAAAGGAAGTAATATTGTAACAAGTTCAATAAAGACTTTTAAAAATGGTTCACATAAAAAAATGTATTTATGATGAAAGCCATAACCAAAGCAGAAGTTATGGTTGTGACACCATATTTCACTTCACTCATTCTCCTCTGACACACAGAATTTTGCACATGATGTTAAAGCATAGATGCTACTGGACTTGGCTCCAAATGTAGGTGGGAGTCTCCAGTGACTCTCAGGTTTCTTTTGGGGTGACTCTGTGAACGGTGGCTGCTAGGTCACCAAGACAGGAACCCAGTCTGAGGAGCAAATTTGGCAGGAAAGGTGATGAATTCTATTTTGGACGTTTTGAATGTGAGGTGTCTGAGCTGACCAGGTGAAGATGCCCGGGAGGCAGTTGAGTAGAAAGAACGGGGTAGGAGAGGGTTCTGGGCTGAGCTCACAGACTTGAGAGTAGTCAGTTCATTGGAGGTGACCAAAGAGGCAGATGGAAAAAAGCACAGCGCAGGCTCAAAGATGGTGGCCCCAGAGCAGGCGGCGAGGTTGGTAGCAGTTCACTGTGTGGATCAGGCAGGCCGAAGGCTCACGTGCAACCCCCGATGGAATCAACTCTGCTGAAGTGACCTGTGTAAAGAAATTCTCCTTGTCTGCTTTCCTCCATCTGGGGGCACCATAATTCAGTGGCAATACCGTAGCGTCAAGAACACAGACATCCTTTTACCACAATACCTTAGTGTGGGTTTTCATTTCTTTCCTGAACTCAAGAGTTTTATAAAAGTAAACAAAGCTGTCTTCACTTGGCTTCCAAGACATCACTTCTCCTCATCTCCTTGGCTGGTTTCTTCTCATTTCTTTGACCTTTGGATTTGGAGTGGTCAGTTCTCTGTCTGTATTCATTTCTGGGGTGGTTTTATCCAGTCTCATTGTTTTTCAACACCTTTCTCTCTCTCTCTCAACAACTGTTAAGGTTTCATCATCAGCCCTAACCTCTGTCAATCTCCAGACTCAGGTGTCTAGCTCCCTGGACACCCCTACTGGCAGGTCTCATAGACATCTCAAACGTAATACATCAAAAAGCAAACTCCTCATCGAATCTCCCAGACCTGCTTGCCCAGTCTCTCCTGTCTCAGTGAATGACACATCCTTGCTTCTAGTTTCTCAGGCTATGAACCTTGGGGTCACCGCTGATGCCTCTCTTTGTCTCTCATATTGAGCATGTTGTCCATGAGTACACCATTGCACAGCATGGCTACCAATTCTGGGTTATGTGTGCTTTGTAGGTAATGAATGGCTTATCCATGCCACATTCTAATACACGATAAAATGATCATGTCTATGATTCCCAGCTTTATGCTTGTCCTCTATATTAAGAACTCAACTCTTCCCACTATCTGTCCTAAGTCACCATCATCTCTTGCCAGAATCCTGGCAGCAGCTTCTTTTTTTAATGATTTTTTTTAAATTGTGTCCTCTTTTATTGGTTTTTTATTTATTTTCACCCATCTTTATTCTTTCTGTGGGCCTCCCATTGCAGTGGCCTCTCTCATTACAGAGCACCGGCTCTGGGCGCATGCACTCCAGAGTGTTGGCTCATAATCAGACACACCGGCCCAGCCACTCTGCGGCCCGTGGGATCTTCTTGGGCCAGGGATTGAACCGGTGCCCCTTGCACTGCAAGACGGACTCTTTACCCACTGGGCCACCAGGGAAGCCCTGGCAGCAGCTTCTTATTAAAATCTGCTCTCCCTGCTTTTTCTCATGCTTTCTTAAGAATCTAATCTCAACCTGTGGATCAGAATGAGCCTTAAAAAAAACTTTGAACACAAGTCAGAGCATACCACTCCCCAATTCAAAATCTTCCACTGACTCCCACCTCACTCAAGCATAAAATTCAAAGACCTCACCACGGCCAGGGCGACCCTGCGTGTTCTGGCCCCTACTCCCCCTCTGATCTCCATCTTGACTCTTCTCTGGTTTACTCAAATGCATCCAGCTTGCTCCCACCTTCAGGCTTTGCTCCTGTGGGTCCTGATACCTGCACAAACTGTTTCCCCAAGAGCCAGCAGGTCAGATGTCACACTTTGTTTTGGACATCGCTCAAAAGTCTTTTGATCTCCTAACAAGATCCCAACTCCCATTTTGGCCACACTGGCTATGACTCTTGCCCCATTTTATAATCCTCTGTAATCTGTTGTTTTTGTTGTTCAGTCGCCCAGTCATGTCCAACTTTTTGAAACCTCATGGGCTGTAGGAAACCAGGCCTCCCTGTGCCTCACCATCTCCTGGAGTTTGCCCAAGTTCCTGTCCATTGCATCAGTGATGCCATCCAGCCATTTCATCTTCTGATGCCCTCTTCTCCTTCTGCCCTCAATCCTTCCCAGCATCAGGGACTTTCCCAGTGAGTCAGTGGTTTGCATCAGATGACCAGAATACTGGCGCTTCAGCTTCAGTATTATTTCTTCCTCTACCAGAATGTAAGATCCAGGCGATCAGAGACCATGTTTTAGATCCTGAGACATTCCCAGCACCTGGAACAGGAGTAGGTATACAAATGTTGTCTATTGAATGAATAAAAGAGAATATCCGAATCCACGCTATTGGAAGAAGAGCACACATTGTACCATAAAGTTAAAGTAAACATAATTATACGTAAGAAGTTCTGATGTCAACAACAACCTTCTCGAAAGGATCTACTGAAAAAGTTTAAACAAGTTTGGTTTCAAGCAAATTTTTCTCCATGGCAGATAAATTCAGCTTTCATCTATTCCCTAATCCTCCTAATTTTAAGACGGACTCTTTACCCACTGGGCCACCAGGAAGCCCTGGCAGCAGCTTCTTATTAAAATCTGCTCTCCCTGCTTTTTCTCATGCTTTCTTAAGAATCTAATCTCAACCTGTGGATCAGAATGAGCCTTAAAAAAAACTTTGAACACAAGTCAGAGCATACCACTCCCCAATTCAAAATCTTCCACTGACTCCCACCTCACTCAAGCATAAAATTCAAAGACCTCACCACGGCCAGGGCGACCCTGCGTGTTCTGGCCCCTACTCCCCCTCTGATCTCCATCTTGACTCTTCTCTGGTTTACTCAAATGCATCCAGCTTGCTCCCACCTTCAGGCTTTGCTCCTGTGGGTCCTGATACCTGCACAAACTGTTTCCCCAAGAGCCAGCAGGTCAGATGTCACACTTTGTTTTGGACATCGCTCAAAAGTCTTTTGATCTCCTAACAAGATCCCAACTCCCATTTTGGCCACACTGGCTATGACTCTTGCCCCATTTTATAATCCTCTGTAATCTGTTGTTTTTGTTGTTCAGTCGCCCAGTCATGTCCAACTTTTTGAAACCTCATGGGCTGTAGGAAACCAGGCCTCCCTGTGCCTCACCATCTCCTGGAGTTTGCCCAAGTTCCTGTCCATTGCATCAGTGATGCCATCCAGCCATTTCATCTTCTGATGCCCTCTTCTCCTTCTGCCCTCAATCCTTCCCAGCATCAGGGACTTTCCCAGTGAGTCAGTGGTTTGCATCAGATGACCAGAATACTGGCGCTTCAGCTTCAGTATTATTTCTTCCTCTACCAGAATGTAAGATCCAGGCGATCAGAGACCATGTTTTAGATCCTGAGACATTCCCAGCACCTGGAACAGGAGTAGGTATACAAATGTTGTCTATTGAATGAATAAAAGAGAATATCCGAATCCACGCTATTGGAAGAAGAGCACACATTGTACCATAAAGTTAAAGTAAACATAATTATACGTAAGAAGTTCTGATGTCAACAACAACCTTCTCGAAAGGATCTACTGAAAAAGTTTAAACAAGTTTGGTTTCAAGCAAATTTTTCTCCATGGCAGATAAATTCAGCTTTCATCTATTCCCTAATCCTCCTAATTTTGCTGATATTTTTCTGAGTGTCCCGTGCTGGCGAGGACCAAGTTGCTGGCCATCTCTCACAAGTGTTTTTTTCCTCAGATTCTGCCTTTGCACCAGTTCAGTTACAGAGCTGAGAGGAAATTAGGCACTAAAAGAGTCTTGCTTTCCACCCAGTGTGTTCTGTACCATGCCTGCCGATCATTATTTACTATCAAAACAACTTCTCTGTGAGATTTTCCTGTTCTGAACTCTTGGGTGGGAAGGATTTGTATTCTGTTCCCTGAAGGGAATACCCCAAGGAAAAGCAGCTTTCTTGTTAGGGTGCTGCTGAGAATACCACGGTGCTTCCTGTACCGCGCTAGTCAACAATTCCCTTCCTTCCCACTTCAAAACCACGGGCTTGGGACAAGGGCTGTGGCCAAAGAACTCCAGTGTTTGAGAACCAGCAAAGTGGCCATGGGGTGTAATGATGATCCCACCAAAAAGGCCCTTCGACCCTGGACACTGAAGAACACTGAGGCCCATATAGAGATATGATTGTTTAAAAATAGGGCACATGTTGTTATCTTCAAAATTCTATCTTTCTAGCATGCAGATGTCCCTGGGGAGCCTATTCAGATGCAACTTGGATTCAAGAACATTTGACAGACTTGCATGAATAAAAAGAAGGTTCTTTGTTACAGACTTAAGAGGCACAAATTACTTCCTTTAAGTCATTTGACCAAACATTTACTGAGCCCCTGCTAGGTACTCAGATTCTTATTTTCTAGTCAATAAAAATGCTGAGCAATCATAACCAACTCCCAACCCCCCCAGAAAAGTAGACTTTGAGCAAGGTTTTAGGTATAAAGGGTCAAAGAGACAAAGAAGGATACCATGTCACAACGTAGAATAAGTTAAAATTCAAGACCCCCAAATCGTCTTACCTGATGAACGCTGGAACACCTTGTCCGCCAACATTTCTATCCTTGGGTCTGGTCCTCTGACTCTTATAAAGTTAAAGTAAACATAATTATACGTAAGAAGTTCTGATGTCAACAACAACCTTTTCTACTGAAAAAGTTTAAACAAGTTTGGTTTCAAGCAAATTTTTCTCCATGGCAGATAAATTCAGCTTTCATCTATTCCCTAATCCTCCTAATTTTGCTGATATTTTTCTGAGTGTCCCGTGCTGGCGAGGACCAAGTTGCTGGCCATCTCTCACAAGTGTTTTTTTCCTCAGATTCTGCCTTTGCACCAGTTCAGTTACAGAGCTGAGAGGAAATTAGGCACTAAAAGAGTCTTGCTTTCCACCCAGTGTGTTCTGTACCATGCCTGCCGATCATTATTTACTATCAAAACAACTTCTCTGTGAGATTTTCCTGTTCTGAACTCTTGGGTGGGAAGGATTTGTATTCTGTTCCCTGAAGGGAATACCCCAAGGAAAAGCAGCTTTCTTGTTAGGGTGCTGCTGAGAATACCACGGTGCTTCCTGTACCGCGCTAGTCAACAATTCCCTTCCTTCCCACTTCAAAACCACGGGCTTGGGACAAGGGCTGTGGCCAAAGAACTCCAGTGTTTGAGAACCAGCAAAGTGGCCATGGGGTGTAATGATGATCCCACCAAAAAGGCCCTTCGACCCTGGACACTGAAGAACACTGAGGCCCATATAGAGATATGATTGTTTAAAAATAGGGCACATGTTGTTATCTTCAAAATTCTATCTTTCTAGCATGCAGATGTCCCTGGGGAGCCTATTCAGATGCAACTTGGATTCAAGAACATTTGACAGACTTGCATGAATAAAAAGAAGGTTCTTTGTTACAGACTTAAGAGGCACAAATTACTTCCTTTAAGTCATTTGACCAAACATTTACTGAGCCCCTGCTAGGTACTCAGATTCTTATTTTCTAGTCAATAAAAATGCTGAGCAATCATAACCAACTCCCAACCCCCCCAGAAAAGTAGACTTTGAGCAAGGTTTTAGGTATAAAGGGTCAAAGAGACAAAGAAGGATACCATGTCACAACGTAGAATAAGTTAAAATTCAAGACCCCCAAATCGTCTTACCTGATGAACGCTGGAACACCTTGTCCGCCAACATTTCTATCCTTGGGTCTGGTCCTCTGACTCTGAACAGTGCCACTTAGCAAGTAGCAATGTGTCTAACTTTGTGCACAAGATGCAACGTTGACAATCCGTTTTCTAGCAAGAACAAAAACAGAGGAAGAGGCCTTCACAAGTTTACACTTGGTATGGGACGAAGGTGCCTAAAGGGGAGTGTGAGGTATAAATCTGAAGGTAAGAACTGAGAAGTTGAAGGTGACAAAAATATTAGACCAATGAAAAATATTAGATCAATGAAAAAACCTTAAAATCCCAGAAATATTTTAATCCAGGCTACTCAAGGGAAAATTGAATTCCCCAAATCTAAGTAACCATCCCCAGCTTGCACTTGACTATGGCAAAGTTGGGATTGGAATTCATCTTGACTTAGATTTTTTTTTCTTTCTTTTGTTAGGAGTAATATCCAGGGCTAAGGGTAATGCTATAAGGCGAGTACACTAAGAAAACATTTATTTCGGAGATTTTAACATTGTGAGTGATCCAGGATGGTATTAAATAAATTCCCTTAAGAAGTCCTACTGTTCCTCTGGATGCTTACATATACTTGGGAGAAACTGCATTTTCCTTAAAACCAGCAGTAACTTGCCAGTGGGCCATCTCTAGGATTAGAAATTTTCTTATGTGAACATAATTGTTCGGGGTGAACTTTGTTAAAACTGAAACCAAGCATAAAGGAGCAAAAGTGTTTCAGTGAACCTCCAGCATTTTAGTTCAACTCCGACAGCAAGAAAGCAAAACCACATAATCTAAGGCTTACGCCCAACTCTCTGAAGCCCCGTATCTGCTAGTTCCTGTGTGGTTTGCATACAGACTTCTGGGCTGGCTGCAGGTAGTTTGGAGGAGGGCATAAGGAGGCAGGGAGGAGGAGGCACTCAATGGATCAGCGAGACTGTGCCCTGGTTTAGTGCGGTACGTGGTAGACACCCAAAAGTGGACCTGGACTCTGAAATGCAGTCATTTTGACGTTGGAATTCAGCTTCCTTCTTCCAAGAGAGGATTCTAACAACTCAAGTCAAAGCCATCGATTCAACCGCTTGCCTTCTGAAAGGTATGTCTTGATGCAACCTCAGTCCACACCCTCTAGAGATCTCAGATAGTTTTATTATTTGCAAAATGTTCTCTAGGAGTCAATCTAATTAAAATGAATCCCATGGGCTCTGTAAATATTGGTTTTAACTTTCGGTTCCTCAGCTAAGTTCTCTAAATCTTTTTCTGTAACAGTGTTTGTAGTGATAGGATTCAATTTATGGAGAATGAACTAGGAGAAGACTTGCTCCTTTCAGCCCACTACACAAGAAGACTCAACAAACTGACTTCTGAACTATCTCAGGGAAAGACTTAGGACCTGGGATTACAGAGGTGAAATTCCCCTTCACCAGCATTGGCGTTTATTCTGAACTGGCGTGGGTGTGGGCGGTGAAGGGCAGCGTAGCAATGAATGAACACTAGTACTGCACGCCAGGGTTTCTTGTGAGGTTTGCATTTCTGCTTCTGTTGGTTGTATGTTGCCTTTATAAAGAACACCAGTTTGAGTTCCTTTACAAAAAGAAAACTTTACTTTGAAATGAGTTGGAGAGAGTGTTGTCTATCTTTATCTTTATTAGCAGTGAACACCATGTCCCTAACCCCAAAAGAATAAATAAATTCCTTAAGGTTACTGTTCCTCTGGATGCTTACATATACTTATGAGAAACTGCATTTTCCTTAAAACCAGCAGTAACTTGCCAGTGGGCCATCTCTAGGATTAGAAATTTTCTTATGTGAACATAATTGTTCGGGGTGAACTTTGTTAAAACTGAAACCAAGCATAAAGGAGCAAAAGTGTTTCAGTGAACCTCCAGCATTTTAGTTCAACTCCGACAGCAAGAAAGCAAAACCACATAATCTAAGGCTTACGCCCAACTCTCTGAAGCCCCGTATCTGCTAGTTCCTGTGTGGTTTGCATACAGACTTCTGGGCTGGCTGCAGGTAGTTTGGAGGAGGGCATAAGGAGGCAGGGAGGAGGAGGCACTCAATGGATCAGCGAGACTGTGCCCTGGTTTAGTGCGGTACGTGGTAGACACCCAAAAGTGGACCTGGACTCTGAAATGCAGTCATTTTGACGTTGGAATTCAGCTTCCTTCTTCCAAGAGAGGATTCTAACAACTCAAGTCAAAGCCATCGATTCAACCGCTTGCCTTCTGAAAGGTATGTCTTGATGCAACCTCAGTCCACACCCTCTAGAGATCTCAGATAGTTTTATTATTTGCAAAATGTTCTCTAGGAGTCAATCTAATTAAAATGAATCCCATGGGCTCTGTAAATATTGGTTTTAACTTTCGGTTCCTCAGCTAAGTTCTCTAATTTTTCTGTAACAGTGTTTGTAGTGATAGGATTCAATTTATGGAGAATGAACTAGGAGAAGACTTGCTCCTTTCAGCCCACTACACAAGAAGACTCAACAAACTGACTTCTGAACTATCTCAGGGAAAGACTTAGGACCTGGGATTACAGAGGTGAAATTCCCCTTCACCAGCATTGGCGTTTATTCTGAACTGGCGTGGGTGTGGGCGGTGAAGGGCAGCGTAGCAATGAATGAACACTAGTACTGCACGCCAGGGTTTCTTGTGAGGTTTGCATTTCTGCTTCTGTTGGTTGTATGTTGCCTTTATAAAGAACACCAGTTTGAGTTCCTTTACAAAAAGAAAACTTTACTTTGAAATGAGTTGGAGAGAGTGTTGTCTATCTTTATCTTTTTATTAGCAGTGAACACCATGTCCCTAAGACTCTTTTCAGTTCAGGCATCAGATATGAACACAACTCTGACACCCTACTCTTAGAGTCAGAGGATTGAATATGCCCACCAAAGGCTGAGGCAACTTAAAAATATCGTCTTTACATGCCTGGAATTGGGTCTTGTTAATGAAGTATATGTAATTTCATCTGTACAGTACTGAAAGTATACATGCCCAGATGAATTAAGAGGAGGGAAAAGGTATAGGATCTAAAACTCCAATAGAAAAGATTACATGTGCTCGTGTTCTGTCATCTGAAGGTGGGAAACCTCAGGTTGTCCACAGCTACATTTACTGTAGACTTACCAGTTCTTTAATGAGTCCTCTTTTTTTTTCTCTTTTTTTCTTGTTTTTAGTTACAGGAAGGACGCTTAGTATAAGTGTACAATGCTCCAACAACCCAGCATTGTTTATGAAACGTCACATTTATAAAATAATTTTAAAAGGACCTTCTTTACAAAAGGATCCATTATTAAATAAGGAGCATTGAGAACCATCTAAGTGTATTTAAATTCAAGCTTTAAAAGTTTTGATATGCACCCTTTTGGAGAACGTGGAGTGTTTTTTTAGGTAAAGGGAGACAGTCCTATATCACTAATTAAAGCTATCTTTTTAGATTGAGCTTGGAGTGTCTCCCATTATTAAATGGTAATCTGATTCTCTCTATATTGTAATAGATTTCTCTTTTTAAAACTGACTTTACTGAAGCAGAGGGGAAGAAGGTGATCGACTTGTTCAAAATGAAGACATATCTCAATTGCTAATCTAATATCTTTGTGAATATCTGCCATATCTTAGGCCCTAATGAAAATCTTTTCTTTTTTAAAAATTTCAATTGTTCTACATCTATCTCTTAGGGATATTGCAGGAATAAATGGGTTAACATAGATATGAAGTGGCTTAGGGAAAACGGCTGTGAAAATATAAAGTGATGCCAGTATTAATTATTTCTTTGGATCTTGATCATTTTCTTTCCACCTCTTATACAAAATATATATGCCCAAAGCCGTCTCTTTTATGGTCTTTGCCTTCTGGAGGGGCTGAAAATGAGCCTACTTCCCACATATTTATTGATTCTCAGAGAATAGCACCTGTGGGTGTTGTTGACTTCTAGGGCTCATGCCTGAGCTAGAACTACCTTCTTTTCCTGGCTCAGGAAAGTCTACGATTGTTCAAAAATGTCTCATTATGTGTGATTCCCTTGGGATTTCTTAAACAAGTAATGGTCGAAGCTGGATTAGTCCTAGGGACAGAGGCTTCAATTTTGTTTACTCATGAAACTCGAAACTCGGTCAAGAATCTTTATGGCCTAAGTAATTTGAATCAAAGGATGAGCCTGACTGACCTTCCCATTTGTCCACCTCAAGTTCTTGCTCAGCATATCTTGATCTGTGAAAGGAACAGAACAGCTTCCTGTGTATGTGTCTTTTTTTGTGTGTCTCTTCACAGTTCTTAGGAAAATGTAGCCTCATTCAACAAACGAACATTTATTAACACTTATTGTGCATCTACTATGTGTCAGGCTTGTGCTAGACACTAAGTTCTCTTCAGCAATATTAATGTTATATTAGGTTTCAATAAGCTTGAGCCAGTGAGCCAATAGGGATTTAGTAACTTTTAGAAAACAGATTTTTTAAAAAAATGTATTCACAGCAAACATTCTGGAGAATTAAAAGAAATTATTACTAAGTACATGAAGACTAAAGTCCTAACATGCCCTCCAAAGAAGATATGAGACCTACATCTTATGAAGAAAGTGAAGAAAATATCTAAGCATAAAGGAAAGTTGAAATGTTTGTACAATGAATACCTCTATATTCACCTCCTAGATTCAACAGTTGCTAACTTTTTATTTGTTTCATCTATATGTATTTCTTTCTAACTACATGTAAGTTACAGACAAAAAGATTACTTCACTCCTAGATATTCAGTACATGCTGAAAAAAAAGAACAGTCTCCTATATAACTGCTATGCCATCATTCTTCCTAAGAAGATAATCAGTAACTCAGTAGTATCATCTAATAACTGGACCATTAACCATTTGTCCCCCAGATGTCTTCTGTATCTTAAAAAAAAGACTAGGATCTAATTTTTTAAAAGAAAAATACATTTTTCACATAAGGGCTCTATGTCTTTAATGCACCATGGAAATTTTTTAAAAGGTTAGGTGTTGTCTTGGAGAATGTTCTAAATTTGTTGCCTTGTGGAGTCATTTAATTTGTTCTTCTATTCCTTGTATTTCCCCTAAACTCCAAGTTAGAACTAAAGCACTGGTTAGGTTTCAACTGAATCCAGTTTACAAGGTACTCCCTATGAATTCTCATCAGGAGACACTTCCAGATTGTCCCTCTCTTTCTGACATTCCAGTTGATGGGGGCTCAAGGTAGTGATCTCAGTCCAGGGACCCCTTTGTAATTCACAAGTAATCTGACAAGATGATGCTTAGGCACTGTGATAATATCCAATTTCCCACACACCTCACTCAATGGTTTTGGGTGATAAGCCTTTCCTAAGTTAGCTTTTTAAAATTTTCAGTTCTTAGGAAAATGTAGCCTCATTCAACAAACGAACATTTATTAACACTTATTGTGCATCTACTATGTGTCAGGCTTGTGCTAGACACTAAGTTCTCTTCAGCAATATTAATGTTATATTAGGTTTCAATAAGCTTGAGCCAGTGAGCCAATAGGGATTTAGTAACTTTTAGAAAACAGATTTTTTAAAAAAATGTATTCACAGCAAACATTCTGGAGAATTAAAAGAAATTATTACTAAGTACATGAAGACTAAAGTCCTAACATGCCCTCCAAAGAAGATATGAGACCTACATCTTATGAAGAAAGTGAAGAAAATATCTAAGCATAAAGGAAAGTTGAAATGTTTGTACAATGAATACCTCTATATTCACCTCCTAGATTCAACAGTTGCTAACTTTTTATTTGTTTCATCTATATGTATTTCTTTCTAACTACATGTAAGTTACAGACAAAAAGATTACTTCACTCCTAGATATTCAGTACATGCTGAAAAATAAGAACAGTCTCCTATATAACTGCTATGCCATCATTCTTCCTAAGAAGATAATCAGTAACTCAGTAGTATCATCTAATAACTGGACCATTAACCATTTGTCCCCCAGATGTCTTCTGTATCTTAAAAAAAAGACTAGGATCTAATTTTTTAAAAGAAAAATACATTTTTCACATAAGGGCTCTATGTCTTTAATGCACCATTGGAATTTTTGAAAAGGTTAGGTGTTGTCTTGGAGAATGTTCTAAATTTGTTGCCTTGTGGAGTCATTTAATTTGTTCTTCTATTCCTTGTATTTCCCCTAAACTCCAAGTTAGAACTAAAGCACTGGTTAGGTTTCAACTGAATCCAGTTTACAAGGTACTCCCTATGAATTCTCATCAGGAGACACTTCCAGATTGTCCCTCTCTTTCTGACATTCCAGTTGATGGGGGCTCAAGGTAGTGATCTCAGTCCAGGGACCCCTTTGTAATTCACAAGTAATCTGACAAGATGATGCTTAGGCACTGTGATAATATCCAATTTCCCCACACACCTCACTCAATGGTTTTGGGTGATAAGCCTTTCCTAAGTTAGCTATGTGTCTGGGGGTCATGTACATTTTCAGTGTACTTTGAAGAAGGATGAAATATTCACAGTCATCCTTAACAGCAGCAACAGCAGATATTTGAGTACTTTTTAAGGTCAGGTAATAACAATGATGATGATGATGATAGTAGGAAGTAGCATTTACTGAGTGCTTGATGTGGAGCCAGATGGTCGAGGTTTGAGGCCAACCCTTCAGTTACTAACTAAGCCAACTGGGACAAGATGCTTGGTCTTTCCGTGCCTTCATTTCTTCAGCCATAAAATGAGAGTGAGAATGACAGCTGTCTCATCACACTATTTTGAAGATTAAGTAATTTATACATGTAAAAGTGTCTGAAACAGTGTCTGTTATTGATATTTGCCAATTGCTGTACAGGTGTTAACTCACTTTGCTTCTCTTAACGGCACCATGAAGCAACGGATATTATCACGCTTCTTTTGTGAGTGAGGAAACTGGGGGGCAGAGAGGTTAGGTCGCTTGCACAGGTCACTTAACTAGTATGTGGTAGAGCCTTGATTTGAACCTAGGTGATCTGATTCCAGAGCATTCTCTCCAGAGACTCCTGGCACATGGAATGAGAAGGAACACAAATGGAACTGAATGAAAATCAGTTACAACCAGCCCCCATCCTGGCATCCTATCACTACCCAAGTTTTAAGTTATTTTAAGTTATTCAAAACCTGAGAGTGTTGCTACCAAAATATATTTTAGGTTTTGTTCATCTGATAATAGCACTCAGTTAAGCATAGATGAATATGCTTCTTGCATTTTTATAGCTTAAGGCTCTGTATAAGAAACTTTAAACATAAGAGATAATGTTAGGATTGAAAAATGCAGACCTATTCAATATAAAGGAAGAGAAAGGGGAAAAAAACCAAAAGGAATAATACAAGAGGGAAGTTATGAGACCTCAGAGCCTTGGGGCAGAGGATGATATTTTGATATAGTCAAGGGGGGAAAACGCCTCTCATTTTTCACAATACCATACTGTGTTTTAAAAAAATAGCACTTCTCAGTCCAGGGACCCTTTGTAATTCACAAGTAATCTGACAAGATGATGCTTAGGCACTGTGATAATATCCAATTTCCCACACACCTCACTCAATGGTTTTGGGTGATAAGCCTTTCCTAAGTTAGCTATGTGTCTGGGGGTCATGTACATTTTCAGTGTACTTTGAAGAAGGATGAAATATTCACAGTCATCCTTAACAGCAGCAACAGCAGATATTTGAGTACTTTTTAAGGTCAGGTAATAACAATGATGATGATGATGATAGTAGGAAGTAGCATTTACTGAGTGCTTGATGTGGAGCCAGATGGTCGAGGTTTGAGGCCAACCCTTCAGTTACTAACTAAGCCAACTGGGACAAGATGCTTGGTCTTTCCGTGCCTTCATTTCTTCAGCCATAAAATGAGAGTGAGAATGACAGCTGTCTCATCACACTATTTTGAAGATTAAGTAATTTATACATGTAAAAGTGTCTGAAACAGTGTCTGTTATTGATATTTGCCAATTGCTGTACAGGTGTTAACTCACTTTGCTTCTCTTAACGGCACCATGAAGCAACGGATATTATCACGCTTCTTTTGTGAGTGAGGAAACTGGGGGGCAGAGAGGTTAGGTCGCTTGCACAGGTCACTTAACTAGTATGTGGTAGAGCCTTGATTTGAACCTAGGTGATCTGATTCCAGAGCATTCTCTCCAGAGACTCCTGGCACATGGAATGAGAAGGAACACAAATGGAACTGAATGAAAATCAGTTACAACCAGCCCCCATCCTGGCATCCTATCACTACCCAAGTTTTAAGTTATTTTAAGTTATTCAAAACCTGAGAGTGTTGCTACCAAAATATATTTTAGGTTTTGTTCATCTGATAATAGCACTCAGTTAAGCATAGATGAATATGCTTCTTGCATTTTTATAGCTTAAGGCTCTGTATAAGAAACTTTAAACATAAGAGATAATGTTAGGATTGAAAAATGCAGACCTATTCAATATAAAGGAAGAGAAAGGGGAAAAAAACCAAAAGGAATAATACAAGAGGGAAGTTATGAGACCTCAGAGCCTTGGGGCAGAGGATGATATTTTGATATAGTCAAGGGGGGAAAACGCCTCTCATTTTTCACAATACCATACTGTGTAAAACTTTACCACTAAAACACAAGAGTATAGCCATTGTCAGATTTACAAAAGACCACGCTGAAATTCCTTACGGGATGAAGATTGAATCTAGATAGTAGCTGACCTCCCTGGTTGGCTGTGCCACTCATAAGACAAGCCATCAGTTAGTCTGTCTTTGGAAATATATAACTGTACACAGAAAAGGCCTCGCAAACCAGGCATTGGCCCTTATCTCTTCATTAACATTAAAAAAGGGTTCCAGTGCTGTCTTATTCACTCCTTTTATGGCTGTTACAGAAAGCTCCTAAGTGTAATTTTCTAAAGAGAACTAAATATAAATGAGAAAAAAATTCAACATGAATAATTTTTTTGCACATTTCCAACAAGGCATTGCTAAATTGGTTCTGCCTTTTTATGTTTTTTAATGAAAAGCAGGCTAATTGATCAACTGGTCATGAATAAGACTTTTTCATTTGTTTTTCTCCACATCTCTCAGCCTTCCCGAACCCCAGGCTTATTGTGGCAGCCTACAAATGGTTTACGATTTGTGTCTATTGTCTAGTGCTTTATGGGAAAATACTGGAAACAAACTGCTGGAAACTCAGTAGGAACTCAGTAAATAATAAGTAGATAGTTCTCTTGCTAAATACAAAGAGAAATCTTTTTAAATAACTGGAAATACTACCAAGGAAGGACACTAGTCGGGAAAAAAAACCTGGTTGATTTATCATTTGAATTTTCATTTTCATTTTATAAGTGATAGATTTTTAGCAGTTTAGGCAGCAAAGTGTGAGGTTAGATTACCTCCCCTCCCCCAAACAGATTTATATTCTAACAATGTGGATTACTGAATTAGTAAAGCTAGCAGGAAGATCCCAACTATGCATTAAACCTAAGAAAATTGTCATACTTTAATATATTGTATCAGCCTTTTACATTGATCATAAACATGTTTATATCCATAGCACAGAGATTCTTACTGGCGGTGGTGAGGCTAGAGGTACAGGGGAGTTTCAGAGACACATTTAGGAAGCTGACAAACGCTATAGAAATTCTCCCCAGGGGTAAAAAAATATGCCTAGCTTTCATTCAGATACACCTTTACCCAGTGTCCAGCGGCCCATAGGCACCCCCCAACAAGAGAGTCTATCCATATATCTTGAGAAGAGAAAACATGCTCTATATGGAGGGGTTTTTTTTTTCTTTTTTTTTTCACCCTGAGCCTTATAAAGCTTTAAAAGCATTTTCACACATTATCTCGTCTGATCTGCCTATGATCTCTGAGGCAGACAGACCGCATATTTTGCTTCTCATGTTGCAGAGTGGGAAGGGCAAAGCTCAGGAGCTTCAGTGACATGCTCAAGGTGATTTTGCTCACGTCTGTCAAGAAATACTACCAAGGCTGTGCGGTTGTAGCCAGGGTTCCTTCTACTACAGGGGTCTGGGCAACAGCATCAAGGAGCTCTTGGTGGGGTTTCTGGAAAGCCTGAATTCTGGCTCTCCCGGAAACTACCTGCGTGACCTTGAATGTGACATTGGAACCTCTCCGGGCCTCTCAGTTGCCATCTTGGTCGAGTGAGAGGTTAGACCACATGCCTCTGAAGCCCCTTCCGTTCTCTGTTGCACACCGTCTCGTCCCCGTGTAGTCTGAGAGCAGAGGAAGATTTCGGTTGGGGCACCTTCTAGTGCTTTATGGGAAAATACTGGAAACAAACTGCTGGAAACTCAGTAGGAACTCAGTAAATAATAAGTAGATAGTTCTCTTGCTAAATACAAAGAGAAATCTTTTTAAATAACTGGAAATACTACCAAGGAAGGACACTAGTCGGGAAAAAAAACCTGGTTGATTTATCATTTGAATTTTCATTTTCATTTTATAAGTGATAGATTTTTAGCAGTTTAGGCAGCAAAGTGTGAGGTTAGATTACCTCCCCTCCCCCAAACAGATTTATATTCTAACAATGTGGATTACTGAATTAGTAAAGCTAGCAGGAAGATCCCAACTATGCATTAAACCTAAGAAAATTGTCATACTTTAATATATTGTATCAGCCTTTTACATTGATCATAAACATGTTTATATCCATAGCACAGAGATTCTTACTGGCGGTGGTGAGGCTAGAGGTACAGGGGAGTTTCAGAGACACATTTAGGAAGCTGACAAACGCTATAGAAATTCTCCCAGGGTAAAAAATATGCCTAGCTTTCATTCAGATACACCTTTACCCAGTGTCCAGCGGCCCATAGGCACCCCCCAACAAGAGAGTCTATCCATATATCTTGAGAAGAGAAAACATGCTCTATATGGTGGGGTTTTTTTTCTTTTTTTCACCCTGAGCCTTATAAAGCTTTAAAAGCATTTTCACACATTATCTCGTCTGATCTGCCTATGATCTCTGAGGCAGACAGACCGCATATTTTGCTTCTCATGTTGCAGAGTGGGAAGGGCAAAGCTCAGGAGCTTCAGTGACATGCTCAAGGTGATTTTGCTCACGTCTGTCAAGAAATACTACCAAGGCTGTGCGGTTGTAGCCAGGGTTCCTTCTACTACAGGGGTCTGGGCAACAGCATCAAGGAGCTCTTGGTGGGGTTTCTGGAAAGCCTGAATTCTGGCTCTCCCGGAAACTACCTGCGTGACCTTGAATGTGACATTGGAACCTCTCCGGGCCTCTCAGTTGCCATCTTGGTCGAGTGAGAGGTTAGACCACATGCTCTCTGAAGCCCCTTCCGTTCTCTGTTGCACACCGTCTCGTCCCCGTGTAGTCTGAGAGCAGAGGGAAATGACCTTTTCTGTGATAGATGGCGAGACCTTTCACTCTTCCCTGTAGGTCACAAGAGCTGGCGTCTGGTTCAGATGGGCTCCTTTTCAGTGTCCAGATCCTGTTAGGAATGATCAGCATGGAAAGTGTTTCCGTGGGCTGCCCAGGTGCCGGGCTGCTGGCTGCCTCATTTTCCTGCAGGGCTGACTGTCTCATGGCAAGTTTGCTCCAGCCCTGTGCTCTGCATCAAACAGACATATCACGGTCTTTTATGATCCCTCTTGGGTAGTTCAGAAGATGATTTGGAAATAAAGAATGCTGATAGACTTATTTGAGGCTGATAGAACTTATCCTTCTCAAAAGGTTATTCCTCTTGAAGGACGCAAATCTTCCACCTGATTTTTCATCACTAACTGTTATTTCCTTTAATGTCTCTGAAATGTGCTTGGAAATTGGAGTCGAGAGAGCCAGCAGCACTGAACACAGATGCCCTGAGACGAGAATGGATATGACCAAGCCCTTTCTTGGGGGAGACGGTTGAAGAATCTTTGAGTCCGTACAATTAGGACAGATTTGTATGTTAGCCTTTGTTTCCGATTTCTATGAAACGTGTTCATAGTGTGTGGATATACAAAACCCATGATACAGCCCCAGTTTACTTTTGAGCCTCCGGAAGATAAAACGAACAGAAAATGCTCATGCTCCATATGCCAGTAAACCAGGGTTGTGTAATATCGAATATAAAAGTTGCAGAGTGGGAAGGGCAAAGCTCAGGAGCTTCAGTGACATGCTCAAGGTGATTTTGCTCACGTCTGTCAAGAAATACTACCAAGGCTGTGCGGTTGTAGCCAGGGTTCCTTCTACTACAGGGGTCTGGGCAACAGCATCAAGGAGCTCTTGGTGGGGTTTCTGGAAAGCCTGAATTCTGGCTCTCCCGGAAACTACCTGCGTGACCTTGAATGTGACATTGGAACCTCTCCGGGCCTCTCAGTTGCCATCTTGGTCGAGTGAGAGGTTAGACCACATGCTCTCTGAAGCCCCTTCCGTTCTCTGTTGCACACCGTCTCGTCCCCGTGTAGTCTGAGAGCAGAGGGAAATGACCTTTTCTGTGATAGATGGCGAGACCTTTCACTCTTCCCTGTAGGTCACAAGAGCTGGCGTCTGGTTCAGATGGGCTCCTTTTCAGTGTCCAGATCCTGTTAGGAATGATCAGCATGGAAAGTGTTTCCGTGGGCTGCCCAGGTGCCGGGCTGCTGGCTGCCTCATTTTCCTGCAGGGCTGACTGTCTCATGGCAAGTTTGCTCCAGCCCTGTGCTCTGCATCAAACAGACATATCACGGTCTTTTATGATCCCTCTTGGGTAGTTCAGAAGATGATTTGGAAATAAAGAATGCTGATAGACTTATTTGAGGCTGATAGAACTTATCCTTCTCAAAAGGTTATTCCTCTTGAAGGACGCAAATCTTCCACCTGATTTTTCATCACTAACTGTTATTTCCTTTAATGTCTCTGAAATGTGCTTGGAAATTGGAGTCGAGAGAGAGCCAGCAGCACTGAACACAGATGCCCTGAGACGAGAATGGATATGACCAAGCCCTTTCTTGGGGGAGACGGTTGAAGAATCTTTGAGTCCGTACAATTAGGACAGATTTGTATGTTAGCCTTTGTTTCCGATTTCTATGAAACGTGTTCATAGTGTGTGGATATACAAAACCCATGATACAGCCCCAGTTTAATTTTGAGCCTCTCCGGGAAGATAAAACGAACAGAAAATGCTCATGCTCCATATGCCAGTAAACCAGGGTTGTGTAATATCAGTTGTCAAAACGGTGGACACTCAGAACCAAAGGCCTTCCAGGCATCATAGAGCCACCCTGCTGAGGGCCTCCTGAAGCATCCGAGCCACGTGGGGCTGACACAGACAGGCTGGCTGCCCCAGCAACCAGGAAGGTGTCAGTTTCCGTTTGTGATTAAGAGCCAATGACAGAAAATTGGGGGTCCTGTCTTTTCGCTCACTGCATTTTTTTTGTCACTACCTGGACATCAGTCTGGCGAGTGGAGTTCTATCAACTTCTTGCAGAGAAGTGTATCATTTGCTCTGTACCGTGTCAGGTCATTGGACTGTGGGAGGCAGTCCTGTCCAGCGACGAGAGCTACAGAGCATGAACTCGGCTCCTGGGTTCTGCGTTCTATTCTCAGCTTCGTGGATGACTCAGAGCGCCCCGTCCACGACTCTGTCCTTGAGTGAAACTATACTGTTCTTTAAGTCACTACGCAGGAGACTTGAGAAGAGCTGTGTATTATTAGCCCTCAAAGCAGGTTCATCTCTTTGATATAATATAAATGTGCAATCTCTCATTTTTAAAATGAGAGATGCTCATTTCAACTCACTTGTGGAATTTCTGTGTCTGAGACCAATGTTGTTAAATAGATGGCTCATTCATTTTATAAACCAGACAGTGTGATGTTGTGACTTGGCACTTGTATCTACAAGTGTGTGTGCTCAGGTGTACCTGCCTCCTACAGGGCACTCTTGGTACCCTGTGACTATCCCAATAAACAAAGGAGGAATATGCAAAATCCAAGATCTCCTAGATGGAGAATAGCTCATAAGACCAGACACAAGGAAGATGAGGCTCTTAAATAGTGTCATGGACACAGAACTTTTTTTTTTTTTTTTTTTTCAACTGTACTGCGTATTAGTTGTGGCACCTTGGATCTTCGATCTTCATTGTGGATTGTGGGATCTTTAGTTGCAGTATGTGGGATCTAGTTCTCTGACCAGAGCCTGAACCCAGGCCCCCTGCATTGGGAGCACAGATTCTTAGCCACTGGGTGACCAGGGAAGCTCCCTGGACACACAGATTTTATTTTAAAATGCGAGATGTAGGGAAAAGGAAGGTTTACTGTACAGCCAACATTGTCAGCTCTTATTATTTCATAAAGTAAAGGGTCAATTACATGTTGTTATCATCAAGAGAACACGCTATAATGCTTTGTCATGTAGACATGATAAAAAAAAATCACCTGTCTGGTTACTTTAATTCATCTTTTGGCATCCGTCAGCTTACATCCTCTTGGTCCCTAATTCCTGGTACCCAGATGTACTGAAAACATTTAGGGTAATCAAAACAAAAAGAAAAGAGGGCTCTTTTCCCTAAGGAGCTAACAGGCTATTAGGGAAACTAGGACAAATGAAAGAAAATGCTTCCGCAGTGCCAGCTCCTGAGGAAAAGAGCTCACGGTGGGGCTCTGGACGGAGGGCTTCCTGAAAGAGGTGGCTCTTCAGGCAGAGGGAGATGGCTTGGCAAAGAGACATAAAGTTATCCACAAATTTGTGCGCTTCAAGGAGATTGTAGGAGAAACAGAGTCTTCTTTGATGAAGATCTGTTTACCTTGCAAGTGACAAAGAGTCGAGAAGGCTCTTGTAAATTTTTTTCCTTGGGGATCCAGAAATTAAAGTTCTGCGGCCAGTAACTCTACCTCCAGCTCTTTTCTCAGATAACCTGTTCTTTTACTTTTTACCATGTCCCCTTACATCTTCTTTTTCAAGCATAAATATCCTTTGTTCTTTCAACTATTCTTCTTATGATGTGGTTTTACACGCTCTCATCATTTTAAGTGTTCACCACTGATGGACTCTGATGTGAGGCCCCTCTTAAATCATGGTGCCCAGAACAAGACCGAGCTCTCCAGGGCTGGTCTGCCCAGTGCAGAATACCATGGAATAGTAGCCTTTCTTGATTTAGACCCTATACTTCTATTAATATGGCCCAAGATTGCATTAGTCTTTTTGGCCCTCAGTCAATGTGCTGACTCATGTTGAAACTGTGGTCAACTCATGCACTACTATTAAGCCAGTTCATCCTTATGCAGTACTTACATGATTGGTTTTCTTTTAAAAGGAAAAGGAATGAAACTCTAGGCACAGGGGCTTCCCTGGTGGTCCAATGGGTAAAGAGTTCATCTTGCAGTGCAAGGGGCACCAGTTCAATCTGCAGAGCAGCTGGACCGGTGTGTCCAATTATGAGCCAGTGCTCTGGAACGCATGCGTCCAGAGCTGGTGCTCTGCAGTGAGAGAGGCCACTGCCATGGGAGGCCCACACATGCCAAAGAATAAAAAAGATGAATGGAAATAAATATAATAAAAGAGGCATGATGGGGAAAGAAAAAAAAGTTAAAAAAAAGAAAACCCTAGGCACAGAATTTTAAATGTAATGATAGTTAACTCTGATTACCCTTGATCCAAGTGATAAAAATCCATCAATATATAGATATTTCAGAGCCTGGACCTCAGTTCTCCTTCCTCAAGGTGAAGAGTGACCTGCGGGCATAAGGGTGTAGCTGGTCTCAACGCTGACCTGGAAGAGACCTCACAAGGGTCAGAACTTTATTATCTGCATCTTTCAACAAACCAGTGAGGTTCAATCTTTCCAACTGTAAACTAGGAACGAATGTGAACAGGCCTTTCCTTCCTGAGGATATTCAACAATGAGTCAGATGTCTGTGAAGCTCCGAGTCAAAGTTACTCAGAGGCAATCTTAGACAAGAGGAGGATATTTTTATATCAGGCTTTTGGCAGCTTTCAGAAGATTTGATTACCTTGATCGCTATACATTACAGCAAATAGCATTCATTTGTTGTAGCCGGTTTATAGCCATAACTGAGTTATCTGACTTGAGGTTGTCATAACCTCCTGTGGTGTCAGTATAATTTCAGCACGCAATAATTTGTCATGCGAGGCAGGTTTATGAATCTGTTTCTTTGCCAGGCCCCGTTTAAAACGATCCTCGTTTCTCCATCCCTTCCCCTAGGCCCATCCTCACCCCTAGCCTCTTCCGCCCTGAAACAAGGAGTATGACGACCTTGAAGCCTAGATTTCTGTCAGGGTTTTTGGAAACCTGTCAAAGTTCTGCTAAACTACTAAGGCAGCTCACAAGTTCTTGCAGGTAGCTTGTATAATATTTATAATTTCCAGCTAATAGAAACATCACATTTCAAAACACATCTCTGAGAGCTGTTCTATTCATTATAGAAAAGCTCAGGCAACCGGTCCATGTGTCTAGCCTGTCCTTCTAGTGCAAATTTTAATCTTGCTCTCATGACCTTGTAGTCAGTATGATTCAAATAGCCTCTCCCCTGCCTCTCACTAGTGCTTTTAATCCAGGGCCTAGCTGCTCAGCGTGAGGTCCGGGAACCAGTGATGTTGACACCACCTGGGAGCCTGTTAGGAATGAGCATCAGATCCTGCCTAAAACCTACAAATCATCATCTGAATGTTTAAAAACGTCCTCTTGTGATTCTTCTGCACCGTAAGATCTCGGGAGTACTCACCTCGAGTGAAGGGCTTTCACCCCACTTTAACTCTTCGTGTCATTAAACAAACCTTAACAAAATTCTATGTGGTGTTTATCACTAAGTTCTATCGTGTCCACTCTTGTGTTTAGCCTGCCTAGAACTTTCACAAGGGTCAGAACTTTATTATCTGCATCTTTCAACAAACCAGTGAGGTTCAATCTTTCCAACTGTAAACTAGGAACGAATGTGAACAGGCCTTTCCTTCCTGAGGATATTCAACAATGAGTCAGATGTCTGTGAAGCTCCGAGTCAAAGTTACTCAGAGGCAATCTTAGACAAGAGGAGGATATTTTTATATCAGGCTTTTGGCAGCTTTCAGAAGATTTGATTACCTTGATCGCTATACATTACAGCAAATAGCATTCATTTGTTGTAGCCGGTTTATAGCCATAACTGAGTTATCTGACTTGAGGTTGTCATAACCTCCTGTGGTGTCAGTATAATTTCAGCACGCAATAATTTGTCATGCGAGGCAGGTTTATGAATCTGTTTCTTTGCCAGGCCCCGTTTAAAACGATCCTCGTTTCTCCATCCCTTCCCCTAGGCCCATCCTCACCCCTAGCCTCTTCCGCCCTGAAACAAGGAGTATGACGACCTTGAAGCCTAGATTTCTGTCAGGGTTTTTGGAAACCTGTCAAAGTTCTGCTAAACTACTAAGGCAGCTCACAAGTTCTTGCAGGTAGCTTGTATAATATTTATAATTTCCAGCTAATAGAAACATCACATTTCAAAACACATCTCTGAGAGCTGTTCTATTCATTATAGAAAAGCTCAGGCAACCGGTCCATGTGTCTAGCCTGTCCTTCTAGTGCAAATTTTAATCTTGCTCTCATGACCTTGTAGTCAGTATGATTCAAATAGCCTCTCCCCTGCCTCTCACTAGTGCTTTTAATCCAGGGCCTAGCTGCTCAGCGTGAGGTCCGGGAACCAGTGATGTTGACACCACCTGGGAGCCTGTTAGGAATGAGCATCAGATCCTGCCTAAAACCTACAAATCATCATCTGAATGTTTAAAAACGTCCTCTTGTGATTCTTCTGCACCGTAAGATCTCGGGAGTACTCACCTCGAGTGAAGGGCTTTCACCCCACTTTAACTCTTCGTGTCATTAAACAAACCTTAACAAAATTCTATGTGGTGTTTATCACTAGCTTTGTTTTGTCGTTGGTAGTTGCTAAGTCGTGTCCCACTCTTGTGACCCCATGAACTGTAGCCTGCCAGGCTCCTCTGTCCATGGGATTTCCCAGGCAAGAATACTGGAGTGGGCTGCCATTTCCTTCTCCAGGGGATCTTCCTGACTAGGGATCGAACTCATGTCTCCAGGCGGATTCTTTACCATTGAGCCACCTGGAAAGCCCTTTATTACTACTTTAGACTTGTTAAGTGTTTACCAGATTTAAATATTCTAAACGCATCCAGCTCTCTCTCAAAGTATCTCTAACTGGCTTTAAAATACTTTTGCCTTTCTGAGCTTTTGTAGAGCAAGAATTCTCAACGGGGAGTAATTTTGATTCTTCTTTTGTTTTTGATACCACGCAGCTTGCGTGGTCTTCGTTTCCCAACCAGGGATTCAGTCCATGTCCCCTGCAGTGGAAGCACAGACTTTTTACCACCTGACCACTAGGGAAGTCCTTACAAAGGGTAATTTTGAAGCCCCATCCCCCATGGGACATTGGGCAATGCCTGGAGACATTTTTGCTTGTCGTAACTTGAGGACAGAGGAGAGGGGCTGTTACTGACCTCTGGTGATTAGAAGCCAGCAGTGCTGCTAAGGACCCTATAACGCACAGGACACCCCTCACCAGAAAAACTGAGTCAACCCCACATGTCAATAGTAACGAGGCTGAGAAGGCCTATTGTAGAGATCTGTGGTTTGTAGAGAGGGACTCATAGGTGTGATGGTTCACAGCAGGATGCAGAAAAATGAAGCCATGTGGCGTGTCATCACCTGACAGGCGAAGAGCAAGGGGATTGGCAGTGGCCTGAGTTACAGCATTGGGGACCTGGGGTGGGGCAGCGTGCAGAGAATTCCAACCACAGGTGCGAGGAGAGATCTTGAGAGGTTCATAACCAATGCTCTGTGCACTGGCTGGGGGTTGGAGGTCAGAAACTGGACATTGGGTCTGAGCTAGGGTAGGGTGGGGGCTGGAGAGAAACAAAGCTTCAGTCCTATACTGAATCCTGATGTGAACTCAAAATCACATCAGACCTGAAAAGCGAGAAAGGATTTCAGCTGTTAGCATAGGAAGACTCGGGTGAATTTTCAGTAAATCCAGTAAGAGCCAGGCTTGGGTGCAAGGCAGAACCCCACTTGTGAGAACTGGGACACCTCAGAGTCAGCCCAGCCACAGGGGGTGGCCTGATGACAGTTAGCTGAGCTCTTAGCTAGAGTGAGCTTCTTAAATGCCTCCCAGCTGAGAAGAAGCTTAGGGCTGGGTATGCAGTGTGGCTGACCTACAGGAAGAGGTCAAGGGCTTCCAGCTATGGAGTGAGGTGGGCAAGAAGCAAGTCGGATCCTGACACTGGCTGCTGAAAATTCATAGGATAAGATGAATGGAATAGGACTTGAGAGATCCTCCGAGTTGTTTCCGTACTGCACAGCACCCAACTCATTTCAGAAAGGTGGTCTGCTCTTCACCTGTAACACGCCCAAAGAAAGGCTGCTTTTTAAACAATATTTATTTATTTGGCTGCGATGCGTCTTAGTAGTGGCACTCAGGATCTTCATGGCATCATGCAAGAATTTTCGTTTTGGCCCATGGACTCTCTAGTTGTGGCACGTGGGCTCACATGCTCTGCGGCATGGGGATCTTGACCAGGACCAGGATCCAAATCCACGTCCCAGGCATTACAAGGTGGATTCTTAAACCACTGGACCACCAGGGAAGCCTCCCAAAGAAAGATTTCCTAAGGACCTGTGTATCATGAGGCCTTATAATCCGTCTGAGTCAAAACTGCTTCCACATTCCCTACCCTAAATCACCTTACCGGATGTAAGTTGACGGCCTTTCATCCTACAGTGCGCGCTCTGTGCTTTCTAACCTTCGGTGCATGAAAAATGAAGCCAGGGCACAGGCGAAGAGCAAGGGGATTGGCAGTCCTAGTTACAGCATTGGGGACCTGGGGTGGGGCAGCGTGCAGAGAATTCCAACCACAGGTGCGAGGAGAGATCTTGAGAGGTTCATAACCAATGCTCTGTGCACTGGCTGGGGGTTGGAGGTCAGAAACTGGACATTGGGTCTGAGCTAGGGTAGGGTGGGGCTGGAGAGAAACAAAGCTTCAGTCCTATACTGAATCCTGATGTGAACTCAAAATCACATCAGACCTGAAAAGCGAGAAAGGATTTCAGCTGTTAGCATAGGAAGACTCGGGTGAATTTTCAGTAAATCCAGTAAGAGCCAGGCTTGGGTGCAAGGCAGAACCCCACTTGTGAGAACTGGGACACCTCAGAGTCAGCCCAGCCACAGGGGGTGGCCTGATGACAGTTAGCTGAGCTCTTAGCTAGAGTGAGCTTCTTAAATGCCTCCCAGCTGAGAAGAAGCTTAGGGCTGGGTATGCAGTGTGGCTGACCTACAGGAAGAGGTCAAGGGCTTCCAGCTATGGAGTGAGGTGGGCAAGAAGCAAGTCGGATCCTGACACTGGCTGCTGAAAATTCATAGGATAAGATGAATGGAATAGGACTTGAGAGATCCTCCGAGTTGTTTCCGTACTGCACAGCACCCAACTCATTTCAGAAAGGTGGTCTGCTCTTCACCTGTAACACGCCCAAAGAAAGGCTGCTTTTTAAACAATATTTATTTATTTGGCTGCGATGCGTCTTAGTAGTGGCACTCAGGATCTTCATGGCATCATGCAAGAATTTTCGTTTTGGCCCATGGACTCTCTAGTTGTGGCACGTGGGCTCACATGCTCTGCGGCATGGGGATCTTGACCAGGACCAGGATCCAAATCCACGTCCCCGGCATTACAAGGTGGATTCTTAAACCACTGGACCACCAGGGAAGCCTCCCAAAGAAAGATTTCCTAAGGACCTGTGTATCATGAGGCCTTATAATCCGTCTGAGTCAAAACTGCTTCCACATTCCCTACCCTAAATCACCTTACCGGATGTAAGTTGACGGCCTTTCATCCTACAGTGCGCGCTCTGTGCTTTCTAACCTTCGGTAATTGTCGATAACACCAACTACCTTCGCAGTCGCCAAAGCCAGCTTTCACTGCTCCAGGCTAAAGAACCTCGGTTTAAGTAGCGTGTCACCCTAAGAGTCTCTGCCCAGCCTCTTAACCCCTTTGTCGTTCTCTGAACCCTCTTCAAGCATTGCCTGCTTGTGATACTCAGCACCAAAATCTATTTATTAAATAGACACTATGTGTGTAGATTGCCTTTTTGACCATGAAGCAAAGAAGAGAGTAGAAAAGGATATACATGCTTCTGTTGGTTTTTATGACTCTCTTCTCTCTCCAAGGAGTTGTCAGTCTTTGCTGAGTTCATAGTCTAATTGAAACAGCAGTCCTCAGGCTAAGCTCCATTGTAAAATTTTAGCTGTCCTGCAAAGGCTCTCTGTGACCTCCACCTAAGGACAATAGAGCGCACTATCATATAAAATAGGTCTGATGTGGATTTCACTGTAAATAAAGCTGGGATAAACGCATTTGTTCAGTTCCAGAGAAGGCATTATACTGCCACGTGGATTTTCCTTCATGTAAAGAGATTTATTCAACTGAATGCACTTGCTTTGTTGCAACTGGATTAATTTCATTTCACATCATGTCTCTCAGTAGAAAAGCAAACTGATTTGCAGCAGGCTAAATGGATATGTTGGTACAGCCTACGTCAGTGAGATTTATTCCAACTAGATTACAACAATCACCATGCTCTGGTTGTTTCAGCTTTTGTAACGTAGTTACAAAAGTGCACCGTTTAGGTGTGTGCATTGAAAAACAGTTGATCAAAGTCACAGTGGATGGGAAGTTGTAGAATGAGAGAGCACGCAGATTTTTATAACATGTCATAAAAATATCAATGTCACTAAAAATACAAAAAATATTTGTCACTCTATCCATATTCTATATTTTTATCCATGTTTTATATTTTTATTTTTTAATATCCATTTTCTAAAAGCCACCATTTTATGTTTTTGAATTGTGTACCATTCAACATATACACAATGGTAAACAAGTATTGACCTTGATCTGGCTGTGTGCTTTCTAACCTTCGGTAATTGTCGATAACACCAACTACCTTCGCAGTCGCCAAAGCCAGCTTTCACTGCTCCAGGCTAAAGAACCTCGGTTTAAGTAGCGTGTCACCCTAAGAGTCTCTGCCCAGCCTCTTAACCCCTTTGTCGTTCTCTGAACCCTCTTCAAGCATTGCCTGCTTGTGATACTCAGCACCAAAATCTATTTATTAAATAGACACTATGTGTGTAGATTGCCTTTTTGACCATGAAGCAAAGAAGAGAGAGTAGAAAAGGATATACATGCTTCTGTTGGTTTTTATGACTCTCTTCTCTCTCCAAGGAGTTGTCAGTCTTTGCTGAGTTCATAGTCTAATTGAAACAGCAGTCCTCAGGCTAAGCTCCATTGTAAAATTTTAGCTG
The DNA here is from genome assembly GCA_022376925.1 of Tragulus kanchil. Classification (NCBI taxonomy): domain Eukaryota; kingdom Metazoa; phylum Chordata; class Mammalia; order Artiodactyla; family Tragulidae; genus Tragulus; species Tragulus kanchil. The sequence continues at coordinate 178,321,590 of JAIOJX010000004.1, read as the reverse complement.
TCCTGCAAAGGCTCTCTGTGACCTCCACCTAAGGACAATAGAGCGCACTATCATATAAAATAGGTCTGATGTGGATTTCACTGTAAATAAAGCTGGGATAAACGCATTTGTTCAGTTCCAGAGAAGGCATTATACTGCCACGTGGATTTTCCTTCATGTAAAGAGATTTATTCAACTGAATGCACTTGCTTTGTTGCAACTGGATTAATTTCATTTCACATCATGTCTCTCAGTAGAAAAGCAAACTGATTTGCAGCAGGCTAAATGGATATGTTGGTACAGCCTACGTCAGTGAGATTTATTCCAACTAGATTACAACAATCACCATGCTCTGGTTGTTTCAGCTTTGTAACGTAGTTACAAAAGTGCACCGTTTAGGTGTGTGCATTGAAAAACAGTTGATCAAAGTCACAGTGGATGGGAAGTTGTAGAATGAGAGAGCACGCAGATTTTTATAACATGTCATAAAAATATCAATGTCACTAAAAATACAAAAAATATTTGTCACTCTATCCATATTCTATATTTTTATCCATGTTTTATATTTTTATTTTTTAATATCCATTTTCTAAAAGCCACCATTTTATGTTTTTGAATTGTGTACCATTCAACATATACACAATGGTAAACAAGTATTGACCTTGATCTGGCTGTGTGTTCAGTGGGTGTGCTGAGGACAACCGCCCACCCAGTACTGGACTATCACCTCCCGCCTCATCCTGTACTCTCTGCTGCACTCTTGTCTCTTCTGTACCTCTCTCCATTTCCAACACCACAGTCTCATCATTCTCCTGCGACTCTCAATCTCTGATTGTTTGGGGACCCTCCTTTCATTTCTCCCAAACTGCTGATTTTATCCTGGCTTGTGCTTCTAACCCAATAAAGCTGCCAGTGGAAATTTGTCTGATTTCTATAGCTAGTAGTTTCTCTAACTAGTAGTTATTTTCAAAGGAAATAGCTCCTGGAGATGAGTCTGTGGTGTCACAGGGCTGTTATATGGATCAAATGTAATAATGTGCATTAAAAAAACCATTTGGAAACTGTAACATACCCTCTCAAAGTAAATTATGACTGTATTATATGATTAGGGCACTTAAAAAGTAGCTGGATGATATATAAAAGTTTAATAAGACTTGGTAACTCAGTTGGAAGAGAAAATTAGAGAATTTGAGGCATTGACTCCTCTATCAAAAAGCTAGATGTCTTTAACATTTCTTATAGCCAAAGCACATCCATCCCACTGGTCCAAGGACTGTCTGCTCACCATTCTGGAACTAGGCCGTCACTCTCCCCTGAGGATCCTCCTCCCCCGCAATCACCTTCCCAAATCTCAGCTAACCTTCAGAGGGTAGACCCAAACCCACTCTCTCTCTCCCATTCTTCCCCAGACAGAATCCATCTCTTTCTCCCCAGCACTCAAATTAGCCTTAAATTATGCATGTGGGTATTGATCTCCTTGCCACCTGCTCAAGAGCACGGCTGTCCTACCATCTGCCAGGCCCAGCCCACCCTCCCTCCACAAGTGGACACAGGAGCTCAAAGCAAAATGGCCAGAGGATAAAGGAGAGAATTTCATGGACCAAAAATGTCGTACGAAAAGGCTGCGTCCCTGGAGGCTGATCTCAGATACAAAAATGTCCTCACTTGAGCAACTGACTGTAGGACCCTCTGCAATGAAACAGGGTCTATTAAATAGACTCATCAAAAAAAAAAAAAAAAATGAGTGGTGGGCACATGGAGGCTTCTTACTCATTTTCATTTTTTTCATTTGCAATATTTCATATTTTAAATGAACACGAAGGACCCCATCCGAGTTAAAAGTTACTGAATTGAGTAACTTTCATTCTAACTTGATTTTTAGCCTCAAAGTTTTCCTGAAGTTTAAATAAGAAAAGCCACCCTTCGCATCCCAGGCTAGCTGTATATTATCTACTGAATACAGTACCCATTCAGATCAATAGTCCATGGACTGCGTTCCACACAATTCCACCTTCATTGCACTCATATTGAAAGGAACTCATGCGCAGAGTATGGGGCTCTTGGAGAATGAAAGAGACCCCCCACTTAAGCACATTTAAAACAGTTCTTGAGCTGTTTTATTATTTGAACGCTTTACCTTTGGCAGAGCCGGAAGTCTTTTTTAGGAATCATTTCTAAAATGATCAGCCATATGACTATTGTCAAGTACAATAAATATTTGTAAAATAAATGAAAATACTACGTCCTTTGAAATAAAAGACAACTTCAGTCATTTCAAACAGACAGCAATGGGTATAGTTTCTACTTGTTCTTTTCTGTAATTGTTCTTTTATGTTCATTAGAAATCATAGGAAAATGGAAATCTGGGGGAAAAGATCAGACCTGTTGTGAACCCGCACTGATGAGAGCAGATTGTACTTTTGTTTATAGAAGCTTGAGGTACAGTTACTGGAGGGATTTATTGTTGTCGTGGATTAAAGCTGAGTTGCTCCTATAACAGAAGATTGGCCCGGAGCCCTCATTCGATGCCAGCTCTTCAGCATCGCCTCTGTTCTTTCACCAGCAGCCCAGCACACCCCACCTCCACTACAGTCCTGGCACATACCCCTCACCTAAAACTCCAGCCAACTTCCCGAAGTACACATTTTCTCCCTTCACCTGCCAGAGGCTTCTTGTTCTCAGACACTGCACCTTGAAATCGGGGGCTTTCAACGAGTTAAAAAGGGAACTATAGAATTACCTAGCTTATCAGCATTTTAGGCATTCTTGTAGACTTCAATGAGAGTTCTTGTACAAAACCACTTACACTCTTTCTTAAGATATGCTAATTTTTTCTCTCTTTGATTGAACTGTTGACCTTCTGGCTATGTGACTGGTTATTACCTCAAGTATGTTTGGAACTATTCTTGCCCTAACTATTCTACAATGTAATTAGCACAAAGGCATTATTGTAGGAGCATGTCACCTTGGGCTGGGGTCTCGTTAGATGGAGCAGAACTGTGCGTACTCCATGCTCCAAAAAAAAAAATCTCTAAGAAAAATCCACAGCGCTGAGGGAAAAGTTAACATGGCTGATTTCGTGAGCTCTCTCTTACCCATATATTTAATTTGTATAAGGATCTAAGCATAGGGAGGACTGTGGTTCTTCTGTTTGAAAAATGAAAGCAACTCTGTTTTCTCAGAACTCTGCTTATGCAATGTGGCTGCTCTCACAGAGCTGGGTCAACCAAAACCAAAATAAGACATTTTAGAGCTCTTGCTTTCCCCACCAACGAAAGACACAGCATTTGAAGGTATAATCACAGGCAACGACAATGTTATACAGAAGGACTGTCCTCTGGGAGGTACTTAACATATATGCGGAAACTGAGGCCCAGGGAGGTGCAATAACTCACAGGAAATTCACACTCCTTCTTGAGCTTTCCCATCTCTTCCCCCATAGAAGGAGCTCTTTACTTTCTGAATTGAAAACCATTTCATGCTGTCTGCTCAGTTATTTCAGGAGACGCTCCTAAGTTTGGGGCCAACCCCAACTGTTATGAAACCTTATATGAATACTAATGATGCTCTTCAATCCTGGGATCCCCAAGGTGATCATTTCTAGTTTATTGCAGGGCACTTTGGATGCCCCAAGTGGACCCTAAGTGATGGGCACCATCAGGGCAAGGCTGCCTGATTCTACCATTCACTTCATTTGTAAGTCCATAATGCATCTTAATGTGCAGCGATGTGTCATATAAACGATCATTTCTCATTGTTATCATAACATTTGTTCTTATTTGCAACAGTATTTCTGACCTGAAATTTATTTCCTGTATTCGGGAACTATAGAATTACCTAGCTTATCAGCATTTTAGGCATTCTTGTAGACTTCAATGAGAGTTCTTGTACAAAACCACTTACACTCTTTCTTAAGATATGCTAATTTTTTCTCTCTTTGATTGAACTGTTGACCTTCTGGCTATGTGACTGGTTATTACCTCAAGTATGTTTGGAACTATTCTTGCCCTAACTATTCTACAATGTAATTAGCACAAAGGCATTATTGTAGGAGCATGTCACCTTGGGCTGGGGTCTCGTTAGATGGAGCAGAACTGTGCGTACTCCATGCTCCAAAAAAAAAAATCTCTAAGAAAAATCCACAGCGCTGAGGGAAAAGTTAACATGGCTGATTTCGTGAGCTCTCTCTTACCCATATATTTAATTTGTATAAGGATCTAAGCATAGGGAGGACTGTGGTTCTTCTGTTTGAAAAAATGAAAGCAACTCTGTTTTCTCAGAACTCTGCTTATGCAATGTGGCTGCTCTCACAGAGCTGGGTCAACCAAAACCAAAATAAGACATTTTAGAGCTCTTGCTTTCCCCACCAACGAAAGACACAGCATTTGAAGGTATAATCACAGGCAACGACAATGTTATACAGAAGGACTGTCCTCTGGGAGGTACTTAACATATATGCGGAAACTGAGGCCCAGGGAGGTGCAATAACTCACAGGAAATTCACACTCCTTCTTGAGCTTTCCCATCTCTTCCCCCATAGAAGGAGCTCTTTACTTTCTGAATTGAAAACCATTTCATGCTGTCTGCTCAGTTATTTCAGGAGACGCTCCTAAGTTTGGGGCCAACCCCAACTGTTATGAAACCTTATATGAATACTAATGATGCTCTTCAATCCTGGGATCCCCAAGGTGATCATTTCTAGTTTATTGCAGGGCACTTTGGATGCCCCAAGTGGACCCTAAGTGATGGGCACCATCAGGGCAAGGCTGCCTGATTCTACCATTCACTTCATTTGTAAGTCCATAATGCATCTTAATGTGCAGCGATGTGTCATATAAACGATCATTTCTCATTGTTATCATAACATTTGTTCTTATTTGCAACAGTATTTCTGACCTGAATTTATTCCTGTCATGCTGTGCATGCAAGCCGGGTCTTGTCTGCCTCTACGATGTATTAATAATGTATTAATTAGCTTCCCAGTGCTGCCCCAACAAGGAACAGAGAGGATTTATCTAAATCATGAAACATGAAATGAAGCTAACGCTTTGTTAATTATAGTTTGGGGCAGTCTCAGCATTAGGTAGTGTAGCAAAATTTTGGCCTAATTTTTGAGAGAAGATGGAAAACACTACTCAATTAGCAAGGCATCTGTTTAGCACCTACTGTGCACAAATTCTAAGAGACTAAGGGGGAGGAAATTGGCCAAGTTAGTTTTATTGTCATGGTTAAAAGGCAATAAAGGGTAAGGTAATACAAGAGCTTTGATTTACTGTCAATTAGCTTAAGTGTTAATATATTAGGCTGAACCATTCAAAATTGACATCTGACCTTTTTTTTTACCAAAACAAGTGGCAGTTTCATATGATTCAACCTAATATTAAAGGACTCTTGTCATACTGTATCAGCTCCTAAAGCATTATAGTGTTCATTCTATTTTTTAAATGAAATGATTCAAGTTGAAGCTGTCATTATTAGAAAGTAAATACAGGTCAGGGATCAGACTCCTGTTTCTCATATTCGTTTATTTTTTAGACTCAAAAATAACATATATTTTACAGTTTTAAAGAGGTTCTTTTGTTTTTTGTTGTTGTTGTTTGGTTTCTGTTTTTACCATATTAGGGAATTCTGTTGATTGGGTTGAGTTGTGGACACTGCTACTCTTCTTCAAGTGATGGTCTCTAGCTCAGTTTTTCAGGCCATGTCCTTTGTGATCTTCGTGCAGAATAGTCCTGTCTCCCTGCTTCTCGGCAGAGATGCTTGATTGCAGAGCGCTCTGCTTGAAGTCCTCATAGTTCAGTAGGTAAAGAATCTTCCTCCAATGCCAGAGACCTGGGTTTGATTCCTAGGTCAGGAAGATCCTCTGGTGAAAGGAATGGTAATCCACTTCAGTATTCTCGGCTGGAGAATTCCATGGACAGAGGAGCCTGACAGGCTACAGTCCAGGGGGTCACAAGAGTCAGACACAACTTAGCGACTAAACCACCATATATTTCTTTACAGGAGACAAGAATCATAATATCCAAGTTTGCCTGTCTGTCCCTGGATTACACACTACTGAGCATTCAGAACAAGTTACCACACATGTATTTCACTAACAAATATTTACCAAGCATCTATTTTGTTGCAAGCAGTGGAGTGACTCTCTGTCAAATATAAAATTGTATAGACAAAATACATGCATTAATATACATACCAATTTAGTGCAAACTAACTACCAGGGACCCCTCTTTAACACTCAACATGTTAGTCTCTTTAACTCTGCCCAAGACGGGTCCATGGTTATATCCATTTTAAAGGTGAGGAAACTGAGACCAGAGAGGTTAAGGAAGCTTCTAGCACTCAAACACTCGACCAAAGGACCAACCATCGTCTGGTTATTGTGGAAGACCCAAGGTTTAGAAAGCCAGTGCTTTTCCCAGGCCATGAAGTTAAAGGGGGACAAATCTGAAGTGCCTTCTCATGCCCTAAAATGGCAAACAGAAACACCGACCAACCTGCACACAGTGACAGAAAACACTCGCGCCTGTCACACTGGGTTTCCTCCCAGCTCAGAACACGCTGACGTGCCCCGCCAGGCCCTGGTGCACATGGGCACACACGCCACACGCGCTGACCGGAGCATTCTTGCAGAGTCACATCTTACCCCGAATCTTATCACCACCCTGCCGACGGTCAGGCTCTATGAAGAAAATGTTCACTTATCTTCCCGTTATGCCCAACGTGTGAACACTGATAACACATCTAAATTCGAAGAAAATCAACAGAAGTCATCTCAGTCAACCCGAAAAGTCAAGTGACTCATTCACACCCTTTCACAGGGCTCCTGCGGGCGCCTGGCTTCTCCTGAACCGGCCTCCGGGCTCCTGCAACCCCGGTGCAGCTCAGGGCTCTAGAGCTCTCCTCCACAGGTCAGAGCAGGGCTGCCTCCTGTCTGCACGGAGGATGCAGTGGCTGGACCTGCTACCCCCCGCTGCACGCCTCCGGGAACCCCACCGCGTCTGTCCCGGAGGCTGGGCAAACAGGGTCGCCTTGGGAAAAAAGTAGCGGGGGAAAAAGATGCTGGCTTTTCAGCCCCAAGAGTAAATTCCATCACTCCGAAAGTAAAACCACAGTATCTAAATTTGATTTGACTTCTGTCAGGTCTGATAAATACGTACACACATGCAGATGCTTAAACCATGTACGCTGACTGCCCAGAACAACTTACTGTCTCGGGAAGACAAGAGGTGGTAGACCAGGTCACTAGAGTGAAGAAAAGAAAAATGGATACTCCAACTTCTACACACACACACACACACACACACACACACACGTATAATTAATCCAGCCCACAGGACAGTTAGTTGCCCTGGCAATGAAGGACAGTTAAGATTTTCTTGTTTAAATTTAAGCTAATCTCAAGAACTTAGTGGCTTCAGGCCTCCGTCCTCAGAGTTCATCCTCAGGTGGATTTCAGCCTTAGGTGGGCAGTAAGCAGAGTCGGCAAGAAGAGAGTTAGGAGCTGGGCGGCCCAGGCTGAAATTTCAGCTCTGCTATCTTCCAGTGGTCCAGGGGTAAAGAAGCCTCTTGCCAATGCAGAAGATGCAAGAGACACGGGTTGGATCCCTAGGCCAGGACAATTCCCTGGGGAAGGAAATGGCAACCCACTTCAGTACTCTTGCCTGCGAAGTCCCATGGACAGAGGAGCCTGGCAGGCTACAGTCCATTGGGTCACAAAGAGTTGGACGCAACTGAGCACTGAGCAGGCCTGCGTGTCTTCCAGCTGTGCAACCCAGGGAAGTTACTTATCTGTCCTGTGTCTCCACTTTCTCACCTGTAAAATGGGAATAATGTAACTAACGAACCCTTTGAAAAAAACACTGAAAGTTCAGGCCCTTTTCAATGATGTCATCTCAGTCAACCCGAAAAGTCGACCATCCCTTTCACAGGGCTCCTGCGGCGCCTGGCTTCTCCTGAACCGGCCTCCGGGCTCCTGCAACCCCGTGCAGCTCAGGGCTCTAGAGCTCTCCTCCACAGGTCAGAGCATGGCTGCCTCCTGTCTGCACGGAGGATGCAGTGGCTGGACCTGCTACCCCCCGCTGCACGCCTCCGGGAACCCCACCGCGTCTGTCCCGGAGGCTGGGCAAACAGGGTCGCCTTGGGAAAAAAGTAGCGGGGGAAAAAGATGCTGGCTTTTCAGCCCCAAGAGTAAATTCCATCACTCCGAAAGTAAAACCACAGTATCTAAATTTGATTTGACTTCTGTCAGGTCTGATAAATACGTACACACATGCAGATGCTTAAACCATGTACGCTGACTGCCCAGAACAACTTACTGTCTCGGGAAGACAAGAGGTGGTAGACCAGGTCACTAGAGTGAAGAAAAGAAAAATGGATACTCCAACTTCTACACACACACACACACACACACACACACACACGTATAATTAATCCAGCCCACAGGACAGTTAGTTGCCCTGGCAATGAAGGACAGTTAAGATTTTCTTGTTTAAATTTAAGCTAATCTCAAGAACTTAGTGGCTTCAGGCCTCCGTCCTCAGAGTTCATCCTCAGGTGGATTTCAGCCTTAGGTGGGCAGTAAGCAGAGTCGGCAAGAAGAGAGTTAGGAGCTGGGCGGCCCAGGCTGAAATTTCAGCTCTGCTATCTTCCAGTGGTCCAGGGGTAAAGAAGCCTCTTGCCAATGCAGAAGATGCAAGAGACACGGGTTGGATCCCTAGGCCAGGAAAATTTCCCCTGGGGAAGGAAATGGCAACCCACTTCAGTACTCTTGCCTGCGAAGTCCCATGGACAGAGGAGCCTGGCAGGCTACAGTCCATTGGGTCACAAAGAGTTGGACGCAACTGAGCACTGAGCAGGCCTGCGTGTCTTCCAGCTGTGCAACCCAGGGAAGTTACTTATCTGTCCTGTGTCTCCACTTTCTCACCTGTAAAATGGGAATAATGTAACTAAAACGAACCCGTTCAGGTTAGTTAAGAAGATAAGATAAAATAATACACGATTAAGTGTTGAGAACAATGCCTGATTCAGAGCAAGCCCTCAAGACATGGGAATTATTTGTAACAATAACTTGAAATGGGTTCATACATCCCAACAGGAAACTCTTGAGTCCTCTTTTGTTCTTAACTTTAATCTTTTGGGGGTTTTTTTTGGCCTCACTACACAGCTTGCAGGATCTTAGTCCCCCAGTCAGGGATCAAACCCAGGCCCCCAGCAGGGGAAGTTTGGAGTCCTAACCAATGGACTGCTAGGGGGTTCCCATAACTTAAATCTTTGCGGCACTTAATTTCTTATTTCATCTTCTTTTATGTACGTGCAGAACGAAGGTGTTTAGTCATCCTTGGAGTATAATCTTCCCTTTCATTAAAAACCATTATTAACTGTCTTCAAGCTTCTTTTCTTCAGTAAATGATCCAGATTACTTAATCACTCTGTTTTACATGCGTTAATCATTTATTTGAGCTTCTCAACCATCTCCGGATTTAGTACATACAGAAATATTGTCTAGAATAATTTGGCTTTGGAAAGCCTTATCAGCTGCAATCCATTAGCTCAGATGTTTAAAACTATTGTTCATAAGATCAAAGTTAAGTTCTTTACCTTATTTGTCAGTTGGTTTTATTCTATCATATTACCACAGTCAGGACTTCCCTGGTGGCTCAGGCAGTGAAGAATCTGCCTGCAATGCAGGAGACCAGGGCTCGATTCTTGGATCAGGAATAGCCCCTGGAGAAGGAAATGGCAAGTATTCCTGCCTGGAACGCTCCATGGACAGAGGAGCCTGTACATTGCCATAGTCATCTAAGTCTCAATGTATAATCCAGCAGAAGTCAAACCAAATAAGACCATAAGTCATTCATTCAGTCATCAAGTATTAATATTTGTTAAGGGCATACTACGTGCTGGACACTGTACTATGCTCTGAAATTACAAATAAGACACACCCTGCTTCGAGGAGCTTACAGCTTGGGAAGGAAGACACAGATGTAAACAAAGCATAGACGGAGGTTTTCATTTGATGTTATACTTGAAGTAAGAATGCCAGAATAACCTAGGGGAGAAGTGGGGAGGGGGGAAGACACTAGAGGTGACTTTAAAGCATAGCATGTCTAGGAGCAGTTCCCAAATGGGAATTATTTGTAACAATAACTTGAAATGGGTTCATACATCCCAACAGGAAACTCTTGAGTCCTCTTTTGTTCTTAACTTTAATCTTTTGGGGTTTTTTTTTGGCCTCACTACACAGCTTGCAGGATCTTAGTCCCCCAGTCAGGGATCAAACCCAGGCCCCCAGCAGGGGAAGTTTGGAGTCCTAACCAATGGACTGCTAGGGGGTTCCCATAACTTAAATCTTTGCGGCACTTAATTTCTTATTTCATCTTCTTTTATGTACGTGCAGAACGAAGGTGTTTAGTCATCCTTGGAGTATAATCTTCCCTTTCATTAAAAACCATTATTAACTGTCTTCAAGCTTCTTTTCTTCAGTAAATGATCCAGATTACTTAATCACTCTGTTTTACATGCGTTAATCATTTATTTGAGCTTCTCAACCATCTCCGGATTTAGTACATACAGAAATATTGTCTAGAATAATTTGGCTTTGGAAAGCCTTATCAGCTGCAATCCATTAGCTCAGATGTTTAAAACTATTGTTCATAAGATCAAAGTTAAGTTCTTTACCTTATTTGTCAGTTGGTTTTATTCTATCATATTACCACAGTCAGGACTTCCCTGGTGGCTCAGGCAGTGAAGAATCTGCCTGCAATGCAGGAGACCAGGGCTCGATTCTTGGATCAGGAATAGCCCCTGGAGAAGGAAATGGCAAGTATTCCTGCCTGGAACGCTCCATGGACAGAGGAGCCTGTACATTGCCATAGTCATCTAAGTCTCAATGTATAATCCAGCAGAAGTCAAACCAAATAAGACCATAAGTCATTCATTCAGTCATCAAGTATTAATATTTGTTAAGGGCATACTACGTGCTGGACACTGTACTATGCTCTGAAATTACAAATAAGACACACCCTGCTTCGAGGAGCTTACAGCTTGGGAAGGAAGACACAGATGTAAACAAAGCATAGACGGAGGTTTTCATTTGATGTTATACTTGAAGTAAGAATGCGCCAGAATAACCTAGGGGGAGAAGTGGGGGAGAATTCAGCACTGCTTTGTGGGTAGGAAGGCCACACTAAGAAGGTGACTTTGAGTCTTTTTTTTTTTTTTTTTAAGCATTATGCACTGTTCTCAGTTCTTATTAAAAAGCTGTAGCATCCCATACATAGGTGTCTCAGTGAGACAGCCTAACTTTTGGGGATTCCAGGTTTGCTTGTCATAAGGTGGTACCCCATTCTCCATCCTAAGCACGTGGCCAGTTTTCAGTATCTGTGTCACCCTTAACAAATTCCATTCTTTGGTCATCTGGCTACCTCTGAATGAAGACCTGGTGGTAGACGAGGAGGCAGCCCCCTCCCTCAACGGCAGTGTCCTGGGGCTGCTTCTTGGCCGTGGTTCTTGAAGCTTACCCCCGAACCCTGATCCCGGCTGAGGTGGCATCAGTCCTACAGTGCCTGAGACAAACTCCAGAGACAGCGCACACCCCCATTGCAGCCCAACTAGATTCGTGTTTTAAAATGGCAAGGATTGAGGGGAGAAAAGGAGGAGAGTATTCAACCATTAACTTCCATGGGGTTGGTGTGTCTGGAGCAGAATCTAGGAAGGACGCAGACACGTAAAGCTGCCCAGGTCGGCTGGCGCTGGGCCCACAGCAACCAGCCCAAGAAGCCTGAGCTCTGTCCTGCAGGCCTGGGAAGCGTGGGGAGGGTGTGTTTTAAACAAATCACTCTGGAAGCAATGAAGAAGGGAAACTTCTAGAGGCATTTGAGTCAAGAGGGAGAGAGAAAGAGCAGGACGCTGGGGCCATGGAGTCAGACTATAAAGCCTCATTAAGGCGAGGGTGACGGGAAGAAGGGAGTCAATTTTAGACAGATTTTAAAGATAGGGTTTAAAGACACTGTAAAGGGTGAAAGGAATCAAGAGAAAATTCAGCTCAGTGCTCTGTGATGACCCAGAAGGACGGAACGAGGAGGGTGAGATGGAAGTTCAAGGAGGGGATATATGTATACTTAGAGCGGATTCATGCTGTGGTACAGTAGAATCCAACACAACACGGTAAAGCAATTATACTTCAATTTAAAAATAAATTAAAAATAAATAAATAAAGATCTAGTAGAGAGGGGTGCCAGATTTGGGGAACAAGAGGAAAAGAGAGGGAGGAGCCCAGAAGGAATTTGAAGTTTCCTGTGTGGACCCCTATGAGGGCCACAGTGCCACATTGTGCCATAATGGAGCCCATACAAGCTGGCACAAATTCTTAAATGCTCCTCACAAATGCTCCTCAAAGACATCAGTCTTGCTGAAGGTCAGCAGAGAATGTCAATGTCATGTGCCAGGAACAGTGTGTCTGTGTGTGTGTGTGTGTGTATATATATATTTTTTCCCTCTTAGTTATTCTTTTCAAAAGACCCCATAATGTGACTTACATGAACTAAGATTATATATATATATATATATATATATACATATATATATATATAGCCACTTCTATTGGTCTTTCATTTATTTATTTTCATCCATCTTTATTCTTTGGCTCCTGTGGGCCTCCCATCTCAGCAGCTCTTTCGCTGGAGAGCACCAGCTCTGGGTGCTTGCACTCCAGAGCTCCTGCTCAGTAGTTGGGCACATCGGTCCAGTTGCTCCGCGGCACGTGGAATCTTCCCAGGCCAGGGATCGAACCAGCACCCCTTGCACTGCAAGGAGGTGTCCTTTCCCACTGGACCATCAGCGAAGCCCCGAACTAAGATGATATTGATGTAGGAGCCTTAATTTTTAATTTTCTGGAAATTAATTTTCCAGGTACAATAAGATGTTAGCATTATTCCAGTTATCCATACCTGATAACTCCTAAGATATCGACCTATTTATTTACTCGTTTATTACCAGTCCCCCCAACCCCCTGCACTAGAGGACAGGCTTCAGAGGTCAAGGACTTTCCCTCTTTGATCCACAGCTGCGTCCCCAGCACCTAAAACAGTATTTTGCTCATGGTAGGTACTCAGTAAATATTTGTCGAGTAAATGAATGAATTTCCACGTGGGCAAAAAGAAATCATCAGATCCTTTACTAATGAGGAAAGAAAAGGAAAAAAAAAATAGACTTGAAACAAATTTTCATGAACAGATTCAATTTTGCAAAAATGGAACTGACGTTTCAAAGCTTTTTTCTTCCTGAAGCTCTGCTTCTGGGAAAAATCACAGCTGCCAGCTTAGACGGTGGTTTAACTGCCCAGTTACAAAAACTGCCCAGTTACAAATTGGCAGAGTCAGCTTCCTTAAATGCTGTTGGATCCGTAAGGAAATGGTGATTTTCCTTATTGATTTCATGCCAGTTCCTCTTTTGTGAAAATTCCCATGTGCTGTTCAATGGAACCTGTACAAGAAAACCCGGACGCTGGAGGCTAGAAATTAAGTAAGTCCCTCATGTTCCTCTCTGGTCAGGAGATGTAAAACCATGTCTGCTTTCAGGCTGAAGTGTTCAGTTGTTTTCCCCTTTAAATTTAGTGGAGAGATTATTCCTCCCCGTGGACTGCACATATGTTCCTTTGATCTGTGAAATAGCTCGTTCCTGGATGAACTTTAAGCTCCCAAATAACGCATGTAAAATACTATTTATGAAATGTGGCAGAAATGCTTCACATTCTCATTCCTCCATCCCAGTTGTACTAAACCCACTCTCTCCAAGGTTCCTTTTGTCCCAAGAAGAAAAAAGACAATGGGACTTCCCTGGTAGTCCAAGGGCTGGGACTCCCTGCTTCCAATGCAGAGGGGGCCCAGGTTCGATCCCTGGTCAGGGAACTAGATCCCACATGGTGCAACTAAGACCTGGCATAGCTTAACAAATAAGTAAATATTGGGCTTCCCTGGTGGTCCAGTGGGTGAAGAGTCTGCCTTACAATGCAAGGGGCACCGATTTAGTCCCTGGCGTGGGAGGATCCCTTGTACTGCAGGGCAGTGTGTCCAATTATGAGCCAGCACTCTGGAGCACATGTGCCCAGAGCCAGTGCTCTGCAGCGAGAGAGGCCACTACGATGGGAGGCCCACATAGGCCAAAGGATAAAGATGGATGAAAAATAAACGATGACTTTAAAAAAACCTAAAAAAGAAATAAGTAAATATTTTTAAAAAGAAGGAAAAACTTCAACAGCACTATGATAACCGTTATAGTAACCACACTTCCCGATTTTACTCAGTAGTCTCACAGAGACTGCGATGTAGAAAACCCATCATCAGCGAACACTTGTCATGAGCTGGATACTGTGCTAGGCCCACACCATACGAAAAGGAGTGAGGCATGTTTCCTGTCTTCTGGGGCTTACAAATAACTGAGGGCAATAAGACTGGAACCATAAAGAAAAATTAATAGTCACTAATGAACTACATGGTCAGTAAGCTCTACACAGGTTCATAAAAGGACAGGGGTCACTAAAAGTGTTCCTAGAGGTGAATTTGCGTTGGACCTTTAGAGACAAGGATTGCAGAGCGGTAGGAACACTCCCAGAGGACTTGCTTGGGGTCCCACGTGACTGAGGTGAAGGTCATAGCAGCTAAGGTAAAGGCTGGATTGCGGGCAGGTCTTGAATGCCACTCTAAGATTGGGGGCTTGACTCTAGAAGTAAAGGGGAATCACTGAGAATTTTTGAACAGAAAGGATGTGAGCTAAACAATGCATTACAAAAATTAAATCAAACAAAGATCTGTGCTAGGAATTTACTTGGGGGGTCTTCAGAATTGTGATAATGAGATTGTGAGCCAGGCTGAGGACAGTAGGGTGTACTGAAAGGCAGTGAGCGATTCTGTGATCCTGCCCAATGCTTGGAATTGCCCTCCTTCCTTTAGAGCCCCACGGTGTGTACACGGAACAGAGCTAGGCCTGCTCTGTCTGCAAACCTCAGAGAATCTAGGCAACTTACAGGATAAAAGCTGGGAGGAATCCTAGAGCCCTCAAAGTCCACCCCCTCAGTTTACCCATCCAGAGGCTGGTCCTCAGTCAGGTTCATGCAGCTCATCAATGTCAGGCTCAGGGCACCACCAGATTCCTGATTGCACTCCAGAGAAGCTTCTAAAGCCTGTCCAAAATCTGCTTTGAGGTGTGTGTATAGAACATTCTGGCAGAATCCAGAAAATGGGGGTCCTAACTGAGATAGTGGAAGCTACTTTGCTTGCCTCCTCCTGTAGTTGAACTAAGATCTCCTCCCGGCAGCTCTGTGCTACCCTACATCCGACTCTATCCTGGTGTCTCTTAAATGTCTTATAATTACCTGTTTATGTGCCTGCCTCCCACCCTTCAACTGTGAGCTCCCTGAGAGCAGGGACTAAGTATGCACGGCCAAACATCCAGCATTTAGCCCATCATCAGCGAACACTTGTCATGAGCTGGATACTGTGCTAGGCCCACACCATACGAAAAGGAGTGAGGCATGTTTCCTGTCTTCTGGGGCTTACAAATAACTGAGGGCAATAAGACTGGAACCATAAAGAAAAATTAATAGTCACTAATGAACTACATGGTCAGTAAGCTCTACACAGGTTCATAAAAGGACAGGGGTCACTAAAAGTGTTCCTAGAGGTGAATTTGCGTTGGACCTTTAGAGACAAGGATTGCAGAGCGGTAGGAACACTCCCAGAGGACTTGCTTGGGGTCCCACGTGACTGAGGTGAAGGTCATAGCAGCTAAGGTAAAGGCTGGATTGCGGGCAGGTCTTGAATGCCACTCTAAGATTGGGGGCTTGACTCTAGAAGTAAAGGGGAATCACTGAGAATTTTTGAACAGAAAGGATGTGAGCTAAACAATGCATTACAAAAATTAAATCAAACAAAGATCTGTGCTAGGAATTTACTTGGGGGGTCTTCAGAATTGTGATAATGAGATTGTGAGCCAGGCTGAGGACAGTAGGGTGTACTGAAAGGCAGTGAGCGATTCTGTGATCCTGCCCAATGCTTGGAATTGCCCTCCTTCCTTTAGAGCCCCACGGTGTGTACACGGAACAGAGCTAGGCCTGCTCTGTCTGCAAACCTCAGAGAATCTAGGCAACTTACAGGATAAAAGCTGGGAGGAATCCTAGAGCCCTCAAAGTCCACCCCCTCAGTTTACCCATCCAGAGGCTGGTCCTCAGTCAGGTTCATGCAGCTCATCAATGTCAGGCTCAGGGCACCACCAGATTCCTGATTGCACTCCAGAGAAGCTTCTAAAGCCTGTCCAAAATCTGCTTTGAGGTGTGTGTATAGAACATTCTGGCAGAATCCAGAAAAATGGGGGTCCTAACTGAGATAGTGGAAGCTACTTTGCTTGCCTCCTCCTGTAGTTGAACTAAGATCTCCCTCCCGGCAGCTCTGTGCTACCCTACATCCGACTCTATCCTGGTGTCTCTTAAATGTCTTATAATTACCTGTTTATGTGCCTGCCTCCCACCCTTCAACTGTGAGCTCCCTGAGAGCAGGGACTAAGTATGCACGGCCAAACATCCAGCATTTAGCCCAGTGCCTGGCACCCACAAGGCATTCAAGTGTCTGATGAACGAAAGAATGAATGAAAGACTAGCGTTTGCTTTCTTGGTGCATTCATTCATTTAACAAGTATTTATTGAGCAGTTACTTATGATCAGTCCTGTGGTATTCACGCTTATGTGTCAAAATATGCCAGCACACTTAAGCTGCAAGTCACACACGGGTAAGTTATGCACGGGGCGTGTTCACAGGCGCAGGCAGCAGAGACTGCGTGTGTATCTACAAACACCAGAGCTGGCAAATGCAGTGAACTGCGTGCCAGATGTCTCCGAAATTTGCAAAGAACCAAGAACCAAAAACGACAGTTAACTCCATAAGCCCTCTGAAAGAAAAGAGAAAAAGCGTCAAAGAACAAAAGAGCAGAAGGAAGTGGCTGGCTTTTTTTTTTTTTTTTTTTCTGTGTACTTGAGCCGGGGGTGGGGAAGGTTTCTAAAGGCATTCCATGCTGGGCAGGTTCACGTAAGCCTGAGTTCCTCAAGGGTTGGCTCTAGAAGCGGTAAGGAAAATTCACGGCCATGTATGAGTCTGGGGATTGCTTTTTATTCCACTGGAAATTGTTGACGAGGACCGAATTAGCTGCCCCTTCTTGCTGCGCCTGATAGAGACAGCAGGTTCACCTGAGCAATTCTGGATCCCTGATCACTGCCAAATAGGGAAGAATTGTCTGGCTGACATAATCGAGTGAGTACAAATATATTTGTCATGATTGGAGTGGGGAAGGGAGAGAAGACAGATTGAGGTAGAAGCTGCCACCCCTTGCCTGGCCCCAGCCTGGATCTAACTCAGAGGGTCTGTCACCCAGTGCTCAGCAGAAGCCGTCACCAGAATGCACAGTTCAGAATTCAGCAGTAGAATTGTTTTCCCCAGAAGGGGCCCTGTCTCTCCTTATTTTTCCTCCTCGCTTCTTCCCGTTTTCTTATCTCTCTCTCTCTCTCTTTTTTTTTTTCCGTGACCACTGCAGAGAGATGGGAAACCGGAGGCCCCGTTGATCGCATTTACATTCTGCCCCGGTGGCCATGCTGCCCCCACTTCACTTATGTGCAGTTCAAAGTGATCTGGGGGAAGGTTGCAGTGACAAGACTCCTACCCTCTCTGCCTGCCTGGGCGAGCCTGTCTGGCTGGCATTGGGTTTATTTCACTGTCAACTTGTGGGACTTTGACGGGAATATCTATGATGTGTCTCAGAGCCCAGCTTGAAAGAGCCTGATAAAACCAGTTCTTCTGCAGTGAACTAGATATGGGGGGGAAGGTCTCATGTTTCAACAGCTAGAAAGGCGAGTTGAAGTCGTATCTGGAGGTGTTCTTGTTGCCTGTCTAAAGGGCAGGGTCTGTTTAAGCATCTGTGCAGATTTCAAAATACAGGCTGCATCTCTTAATTCCTGAACCAAATGGCTGGGGGCCGATACAAATGGCTGAGTAGCACGGTTGGTGGAAGGTCAAGGACAATAAACTGACCTCCTGGCTGAATTTGAACTTGGATGGATGAAGGGTCAGTTCATCAAACGAGGGACTTTTTTCTCTTTTTCTCCCTTTGACTATTTGATAACAGCATTTTTAGAACTGAATTGATTTCAATTAATTCCTCTGCTCTTGTCATGGGCGTGCTTCCCCGTCTCGGCATTTGAGGGCTGAGGACGCTTTCCAGCGGCTGTAACAGATTACAAAACCCCTGCCCTGTGTCCTGTTCCTCGTAGTTTGCCTTCACAACTGCAAATTGCTCTGAACCTGTCTTCTTGAATTTGACAAAAGCTATTTTATTACTGGTAGCACACATATAATCCTCGGTGATATAAGGGAAGGTGTAGATACACAGAATAAATAAGGAGACCGTGTAAGAGAAATGCCATTTTATAGCAATCGCTCAGCCTTAAGGCATCTGGCCACCCTTATTCAGCTTCTTCCTGCTAATGTTTTTCCTTCTTCAGCCACTCAGGAATTGTCAAGGCTAACCTCTTTCCAGCTACCAGAAATATGTATTTCTTTTGCTTTTCAGATCTTAATGGATGAAATACTTCTTTTCTGTCTTCTGCTTTTTGCCAGATCTAGTGTTTTATTCTGTTTCTTTTTTTCTTTGAGAATGTGAGCTCATTTATCTCCAAGGAAGAAAGAAAATCATTCCTTATTTCCCTGTTAACAAATTACCACTTGCAGAGAAAATACAGCAGAACTCTCTCACTCGGTGACTAAATGTGTTACTCGCCTCGACCAGCCTTTGGTCGATGGACAGCCACTGTTCTCTTCAAGTTGGCTTAATTTTCTCTTGTTGGTTTTTGTTTCCCCGAAGCAAAGAGATTCTTGGTTCTTTCTTTGGTCCTGCTTTTGAGGAATGTCCTTTGGGTCATTCCTGGTTTGCTTAACCCCTTAGCATTTATGGTGGAATCTATTGTGTTAGATGCTGTGGATTCCTCTGAAACAGTCCCTGTTTGAACATTAAAAGGAGTCACTTATCTGAAGGCTGACTTCTTCCTAATCCAGTGTTTTTCCTCTGTGTTGATAAGGGCATGAACTAGCCACGTCCTAAAAGATAGTACACTGTCCAAAACTGAGTTGAAATGCTGTCGTCAACAAGACCTGGGCTATAAAACAGTGCAGTCTGGGACACATGGCTTCTCTCTTCTGAGCCATAGAGATGCCAATGAACATCTCTGCGTATCTATGTATCTCTCTAATAGAACAGTCTACTCTTTGCTGTTCTGCATAATGGCAAAGAAAGTGGCAAGAAAACTGTCAAACAGATGAGAAGAGTCTAGTTTAACCAAATAATGCTGGTGCAAATTACAAATGGCTCTGAGGAGGTATTTTTGACCTGAGCATTGTAGTGGTCTTTAGTGCGGTATCTGGTGCGTGTCATTTCGTTACAAGGATAAACCTCTTGACCATATCCAGAGCTCTTGACCAGGTTGGCCATTACATCTTTTTTTTTTTTTAAGCTTTTATTTTACTTTTAACTTTTACAGAGTTTTGTTGTTTACAGATATGCATGTTCCCAGATTAGTCATATGTATATCCTCCCCATACCACCCCTTCAGACCATCACACAGCACCCCTGCAGGATCCCCTTTTCTCACAGGGCAATGACTATAGCTATTTTCTTCACATATGATAGTACAGGCCTTCATGCGACTCCCCTTATGCCTCCTACCCACTGTTCCTTCCCCACAATGTCCATATGTCCACTGTCCATGTCTGTTTCTCCATTGCATCACTGCATGTGCCATCATCACCATCCTACTAGATTCCATATATATGTGTCAGTATATTGTACTTGTCCTTCTCTTTCTGACTGACCTCACTTACTATGATAGGTTCTAGATCCAGTCACCTCATTAGGGCTAATTCTTTTGCATTTCTTTTTACAGCTTTAATATATATTGTCCTCAGATAGAGGACGTATCAGATATTAAACTAATAAGAACAGATACTACACTTGATCTTAGCCAAAAGGCCGAGAAGCGATGGTCATTATATCTTACATCATTTTGATTCCTTTCTTCAGGTTTCTTTTTGCTAGGAGACAGTAAAAGAGAAGCTAGGGGTCTGGTTTCCTGGCTCTGATACTACAGTATGGTGGTATCTTTATCACCATCAGGGGAAGCAGGATAAAGGGTAGAGGGGAACTCTCTGCACTATTTTTGCAATTTCCTGTGAGTCTATCATGATTTCAAAATAAAAAAACCTAACGAGAGAGGAAAAGAATGGGTGGCAATTAGGAGTGATGGAGGCTCATCTGGGTTTTGGTCCCAGCTAGGCAAATATGTATATTTTGTCTGCCTCTTCATCCCCTTTTTATATATAGACTTTGTTAGCAGTCAGATATAAAAGCTAGGGTTCATTTCTCTAAGGAAGGGAAGGAAGAAGTAGAATGAGCTAGGAGAACCCCTGCCAACACCCCCACGCCCTTTACCTGCACAGCCTAACCTCTGCTTCCCTCACGCATCTCGTCCCTTCTTCCTGTCCAAGGGGAGAGACCTCACCAGCTGCTACGGCAAACTCCTTCATCTGCACAAGGCATCTGTGACTTCCTGCTCTTTCCAAAGAAAGAGCTCATCCTTCTACATAATCTCCCCCTGTGATTCCTTCTCACCTGGGGCTTTAACACCATCTAGATGAGAATATCTCCCAAATTAATATGTCCACTCAGACCTTTTTACTGAGATCCACACCTAGGTATTCAACCCCTGACTAAGAATCTCTAACTAGAGGCTTCAAATCTCAAATTCCTCCCAAAGGATGGTTTATTCCTATATTCCCTTATCTCCAAAAACATCACCACCATCCACCATATTGCCCGCAGCAGAAAGATGAAAGCCATTCTATTGCTATGTGGCAATAAAATATTGCCAATATGGTAGTCCCTGGCCACGTGTGGTATTAAGTACCACACATATGGCTGATCCAAGCTGAGATGTGTAAATTACACACCAGACTCAGCTCAGAAAAAGAAGACAAAATATTTTAATATCTTAGGCTAATTTCACGTTGAAATAATAATATTTTGGATGGATAAGATTAAATAGAATAAATTTTTTTTCCTTTTCCTTTTAATGTGCTACCAGAATATTTTCAGTTCCATGCATGGCTTGCATTTGTGATTTGCATCATATTTCTATTGGATGGTATGAGTCTAGACTCTTCTCTGCCTTTTAGTTACTCCCCATTGGTCAAAAAGTCACTGTGACTCATTTGAGTCTAGTGCACAGGCTGAATTTGAATTCTGGCTCCACTAGTTTTGGATACCTGTGAACCTGGGGCATTATTTAGTCTTTTTGAACCTCAGTTTCCTCATCCGTCAGATGAGTATAATGATAGATTTTATTCCTCAGGTTCTTGCAAAGGTTAAGAGAGAGGATACACGTGAAGGGCTTGTTGTTGTTGTTCAGTCACTCAGTTATGCCCTATCCTTTGCGACCCCATGGGCTGCAGCACACCAGGCTTCCCTGCCCTTCACCATCTCCTGGAGCTTGCTCAACCTCATGTCCAATGAGTCTACGAGGCCATGCAGCCATGTCATCCTCCGTCATCCTCTTCAGCTCCTGCCCTCAGTCTTTCCCAGCATCAGGGTCTTTTCCAATGAGCTGGCTCTTCGCATCAGATGGTCAAAGTAGTGAGGCTTCAGCTTCAGCTGCAGTCCTTCCAGTGACTATTCGGGGTGGATTTCCTTTAGGATGGAGTGGTTTGACCTCCTTGGTGTCCACGGGACTCTCAACAGTCTTCTCCAGCACCACAGTTCGAAAGCCTCAATTCTTCGGCGCTCACCTTTTTTTTATGCACTTGGAGATAAAAGTATAGGAAGGCCAAGAAAGAGCACGGTCTCTCTCTGTCGTAGCTCAGACCTCATCATTTCAGGCCAAGCCCTCTATAATAGTTTCTTCGCCTCTAGTCTACCACACCCTCTAATCTTGTGTACTGCCACCAGATGAACCATTTCCTAATGCAAATGTTATCAAAACATTAGTGAGTCCCCATCACCCTTGGGATAAAGTCCAACGTCCTTTGTATGTCACGCAAGGCCCTCATGACCTGACCCCACTGGAAACACCAACCCCACCTCCCACCAATCCACAACAGTCATCACGAGCCAGTTGAGAGCCCCAGCTCCAGCTGGCACGCACCTCTCTCTGGGATGTATGTGCTCTCTACATGTCCACAAGGCTCAGTTCAATTGGCACCTCTTTAGGGGAGCTTCCCCTGGTCCCTGCTATGCCTCTACCCATACCAGAAGCCACAGCTTAGGAGCCACGTCTGCGGCTCCTCCCTAGGGCCCCATTGTCACACTTCTCTCACTTGTTTGGTCAACGTGTGTGTCTGTCCTACAAGACTCTGAGTCATCTGAGGGTCCGATGGGCTCCCAGGTCCACTCTGGATCTCCACCCTGAGTAGGGTGCCTGGGACAACATGGGGCCCAGTGAATGTTTGTTGAGTGAATGGATAAAGCATAGGAGAGAAATAAATATCCCAGAGGAATATGGAGCAAGAGAGCAGTTGAGGTCCAAGTGCAGAAAATCTGAAGACTAGCCCGAGGAGAAATAGATGCTTCTTGGCCATGCAGACAGAGACAAGAGAGAGGAAAGAATCTGGGCTGGGAGCTGTTGTGGAGGATTTGAAATGGAAGGCTATAAAAAAAAAAAAAAAAATGGGAAGATCATGAAAAGAACAGAACCACATTCGATACTGCTGGTGGTTTAGTAACTTCCTCTGCAATGATTCCAGGAAGAGACAAGGCTCTAGGAAGGCACAAATCATATAAAGAAAGAATGAAGTATCAGCAGCCCATCCAAGGAGTATTTGTCATCAGGACTAGATACATGGGTGATACAAGTAAATGTCAACCTGGTGACTATGTGATGAGACTAATAATAATTTACTGGGGCTGGTGCCCAGGATTTTTTTTTTTTTTTACTGCGATGCAAATGCCAAGCGCAGAAATTTTTGACACATTATAGATATGAGAGAGCAGATAGTGAATTTGAGAATAACAATGCGAAATGCCAGAATAATCACAAGAGAAAAGTCTGAATACATAAGAAGGTTTAGAGGATTCCAGCTTCACCGCAAGTATGGATTACAAGAAAAGTCACTCATAAAAAGAGAAATTCCCATATCTAAAACCCACTTACCACAACACATCGCATTCCAGAATGCATAATGGTAGTAGCAAGTCTTTAAACACACACACAATGTTAAAGTAGCAGATTAACACCTTTGAGGTGTTAGTGCGAGGCATGACATTCTGCGGCTCACGGGCTGTATGAATGGGAAAATACGTCCTTCTACACACAAGCCACAGCCTTCACAAGAACGCCTAAAGGCTTCATTCGGAGACTTCAGTCTCGTCCCACGGGAGAGTCTCCGGTACAATTTTCACGTAAAAGATCTCATGGAACAGCCGCTGTGTGGGGAAAAGGGGCGGCACGGAGAGTCAAGATGGGTGGGTAAAAAGATCAGATGCTCCTTTGCCATCATGCTTGACAACGACCCAGCCTACCCCTCTGTGAGTTCTCTGGAGAAGGTAAACAGTTAGGATACACTTATGCTAGAAACAATTTGCTGTTTCTCTGAAATTCACATTGAACTGGCTGTTCTGTGTTTTATCTCGCATCCTGACTTAATGAGGTATACACTTCCTCATTTGTACTCCGCTTGAGCCACACAAGTCTCAGTAATTGAGGAATATGCGGGAAGTCAAAATAGCTAACAACTACTGGGTTCCCCTCCTATGTGTCAGGCCCCATGCTGAGTTGGTTAGGGGGATATTTCATTTGTTTTTCCCCAACACACTATAAGAAAGACACTAGTATTGTTTCTGACTTTCAAAAATCATGTTTAATTACTTATTTTTGACTGCACTGGGTCTTCATTGCTGCATGCGGGCTTTTTCTGTGGCAACAGGGGCTACTCTCTAGTTCCGGTGTTTGGGCTTCTCACTGAAGTAGCTCCTCTTGTTGCAGAGCATGGGCTCTAGGTCAGGTGGACTTCCGTAGTTGTGGCTCGCGGGCTTAGTTGTTTTGCAGCCTGTGGGATCTTCCTGGATCAGGGACCATGTGTTGACAGGTGAATTCCTATCCACTGGATCACTAGGGAAGTCCTATTCCTGTTTTAAAGAAGAGGAAACAGGGCTTCCCTGGTGGTCCAGTGGGTAAAGAGTCCGCCTTGCAGTGCAAGGGGTGCCGGTTAGATCCCTGGCACGGGAAGATTCCACGTGCTGGGGAGTAGGGCTGGACCAGTGTGTCCAATTAGGAGCCAGCGCTCTGGAGTGCATGTGCCCTGAGCCAGTGCTCTCCAACGGAGACACCACTGCAATGGGAGGCCCACACAGGCTAAAGAATAAAAATGGATGACAATAAATAAATAAAGAACCAATAAAAGAGGCCAAAATTTAAAAAGAGAGAGAGAGCGCGTGCTTAAAAAAAAAAAAAAAAGATGAAGAAACTGAGACTCAGAGAGATTGAATAACTTGCTCAAGGTCACCCAGCTCACCAGTGGTAGAGCCAGGATATGAACTCTGGCAGTCTGACTGTGACTCACTTGGCATCGCAGCAGCAGGCAAGGGTAGATAAGTTGAGTCCCCGAGAAAAGCAAGAGAGCAGGAGAGCACAGGGATGGGTGGGGTGGCTCTGACTGAGGTTTCAGGAGCAGCTGAAGTTCGAGCAGGTGCCTTTATTTAAATTGCAGGAGTGCGCCTTACCTTGAGGCACATGCAGCCCAAAAGCAAGAGAGCAGGGTAGAGCAGTTCACATTGAACTGGCTGTTCTGTGTTTTATCTCGCATCCTGACTTAATGAGGTATACACTTCCTCATTTGTACTCCGCTTGAGCCACACAAGTCTCAGTAATTGAGGAATATGCGGGAAGTCAAAATAGCTAACAACTACGGGGTTTCCCCTCCTATGTGTCAGGCCCCATGCTGAGTTGGTTAGGGGGATATTTCATTTGTTTTTCCCCAACACACTATAAGAAAGACACTAGTATTGTTTCTGACTTTCAAAAATCATGTTTAATTACTTATTTTTGACTGCACTGGGTCTTCATTGCTGCATGCGGGCTTTTTCTGTGGCAACAGGGGCTACTCTCTAGTTCCGGTGTTTGGGCTTCTCACTGAAGTAGCTCCTCTTGTTGCAGAGCATGGGCTCTAGGTCAGGTGGACTTCCGTAGTTGTGGCTCGCGGGCTTAGTTGTTTTGCAGCCTGTGGGATCTTCCTGGATCAGGGACCATGTGTTGACAGGTGAATTCCTATCCACTGGATCACTAGGGAAGTCCTATTCCTGTTTTAAAGAAGAGGAAACAGGGCTTCCCTGGTGGTCCAGTGGGTAAAGAGTCCGCCTTGCAGTGCAAGGGGTGCCGGTTAGATCCCTGGCACGGGAAGATTCCACGTGCTGGGGAGTAGGGCTGGACCAGTGTGTCCAATTAGGAGCCAGCGCTCTGGAGTGCATGTGCCCTGAGCCAGTGCTCTCCAACGGAGACACCACTGCAATGGGAGGCCCACACAGGCTAAAGAATAAAAATGGATGACAATAAATAAATAAAGAACCAATAAAAGAGGCCAAAATTTAAAAAGAGAGAGAGAGCGCGTGCTTAAAAAAAAAAAAAAAAGATGAAGAAACTGAGACTCAGAGAGATTGAATAACTTGCTCAAGGTCACCCAGCTCACCAGTGGTAGAGCCAGGATATGAACTCTGGCAGTCTGACTGTGACTCACTTGGCATCGCAGCAGCAGCAGGCAAGGGTAGATAAGTTGAGTCCCCGAGAAAAGCAAGAGAGCAGGAGAGCACAGGGATGGGTGGGGTGGCTCTGACTGAGGTTTTTCAGGAGCAGCTGAAGTTCGAGCAGGTGCCTTTATTTAAATTGCAGGAGTGCGTCCTTACCTTGAGGCACATGCAGCCCCACACTGGAACTGGGAGCTTGATTAGCAGAGCATCAGGTGGATTTCAGTCTCCACGGAAGTCTCAGTGGGTGCCCTTGTACAGTAGACAGCCTGCACAGCTGTCCATGGCAGCCTGAGTTAGATGGCAAGAAGATCACTACAGAGGAAGGATGTGGAGGGGTGATTAGAGAACAGTGAGGAGCCCTTCCCAAGGCACACTGGCAGAAAGAAGGTAGGTGATGCTCTGTCATCAGTTTAGAGAGACAAGCTGGAAAGATTGCTGAAGGTCTAAAATGACAAGAAAGTCTTATTTTTATATAGAGATATAAGGTGGACCATTTTTAAGTCTTTGTTAAATTTGCTACAGTGTTGCTTCTGTTTTATGTTTTGGTGTTTTGGCCACAAACCATGTGGGATCTTAGCTAGCCCTGACCAGGGATTGAACCCACCTCTCCTGCTTTGGAAAGTAAACTCTTACCCACTAGACCACCCGGGAAGTCCCAGTAGAGTCTTGAGTGAATCTGGGGGGTAGCGGGGCCTCATTGACATTAACAAATTTCTGAATGGAAAAATGACTCTCAGAACGTGTGTGTGACAGAAGTCTTCAACTCACAGGGGTCTGTGGTCCATCAGGCAGGCAGCTGGGTGGCAGGAGGATGCGGACGTGATCGCTTATGTGACAGCAGTTGATATAAAAGAAACGAGAAAATGCAACTCAACAGACCGGCAAAGAGGACAAGGAAGGGAGAATGGAAAGCCCAAAATAGGGAAAGTGAGTGAGAAGCTGAATTTCTTCCACTTTGCATCTCCCCAAGTGTCCCTCAAGGAAGACCTGACCTGTTCCGGTTTACTTTCTTCTCCTGAGGGTTGGAAAGGGCCACGGGCACAGTACAGTTTAGTCTTTACAGCAAGGCATCTGGTTGCATTTTTCATGATACCCTAGAGACCCAGATAAGAAAGACAGGTTGAGAGATAACTACTGAAACTGGCAGGTTTGGAGTTGATACGAAAAAATAGTGATGAATAAGTGAATGTCAGCCTGGAGGGGGAATCTCAGAGATTTGCTTATGACCACACAATTGTTAAACGAAGGGACCAGGATTCAAACCTGACTCTGCTTGACTCCAAAGCCTGTGTTCCATTTATTACGGAATAAAGACCATAAAGGCATCGTTGCTTATGAAAAAAAAAGTTGGAAGAGATAACCAAGAGGAGGGATACAAACTCACACTCAGATGAATCGTAATGAACTAAAGACCTGCCAACATGGGACAGAAAAAACAAACAGAAACAAGCATCTGTCCTTCCAGTGAGTAGTTGGGGTTGAATTCCTTTAGGATTGACTGGTTTGATCTCTTTGCAGTTCAAAGGACTCTCAAGAGTCTTCTCCAGTGCCGCAGTCTGAAAGCATCAATTCTTCGGCACTCGGCTTTCTTTACGGTCCCACTCTCATATCTGTACGTGACTACTGGAAAAATCATACCTTTGACTCTACAGACCTGCTGTCCAGATAAAACAATTAAATAGTCAGTCCTGTGCTACTCAGCCAGCTGAAACCACATCTCGAATCCTGGGTTCAATTCTAGGTAACACATTTTGAGATGAACGTTGGAAAACTAATGTGACCAGGAGAGCAAGGAGTCAGGGTGTTAGAGGACCTGAGATGGTAAGGGAGGGTGATATTTAAGCTTAGACATAAGCATCTGGGGCTTGTGAGCATCACCCTATATTCTTTTTTCTTCTTCTTAGGGCAAAACTCTGATGAAAATTATTATCAGACACTTTGGTTTCATGTAACCAGTTCACCAAGCTGTCAGTCTGTTCCTTCCAAGTCCGCCTGCCCCACCCCTACCACGCCCAGCCTCTACCACCCCTACCACGCCCAGCCTCTAGCACCTCAATTAATTAGGAAAAGACTGACTTTTTGGATCACTTTCAACTTTGAGAATTCAAGGTATAGGGCCTTACTCGAACAGCACTGGAAATTAAAAAGGAAAGAGAACTACTCTAAACAAAGTCTACACTGGTGTTCCTCTGTTCAAGCAAACTCAAATTAAGACCTACATTTTCAAAAAGTAAGAATATTGCTGTTATTCATTTGATGGAAGCAATTCACAGTATCCTCCCTTCTATTGGCAGCTTTTTAGTACCTTTATGGGGTGACTCGATCAATAAAAATGTAATTACCTCCCATTTCTCACAGACAGACATGAAATGAAGGAAGGCAAGCTGTCATATGGGTTCATGTCCATTTTTACAAGCTTTTGAGGCCAGTGAACTAAAAAACTGACCTGCATTCCAATAATAAACGGAATGTAAGTGAAAGTGACAAGAAGACAGAGGTGGCCGTGGTTCATGCCGCCACGCAGGCGTCCTCGCTGCCCTTTGTGCTCTGGGAGAGGCAAGGTGGCACCCAGCGCAGACGGCGCAGGAGAGGAGGGGCGGGGCCAGAGGATCTCTGGTGTTTGTGAATGGTGCTACAGCCCCGTGATGCCAGAGCAAGAAGATGAAGGCTTTCCAATGTGTGATAAATGAGCCAAGCTTTCAGAGTCCAAATCAATAAAAACAAACACGAAGCAAACTGAAGGGTAGAAAAGAAAGAGAACATGAAGGCACCGTAAAATCCTGGTGATAAATTCCAGAGGAAATCATGATATGAATAAAAAACAGAAAGTAAAAAAACAATGAAGCCTGGAAATTCATAAAATGTCTGTCAGTCTGTCTTCTTTCTTGCCTTCCACTCACACATACCACCACTCCCCCTCCCCGCCACAGACCTTTGTATAGGATGTCTTAAGCAATTTCTGATTCTAAGTGGGTGCTTTTAAGGCTTCGTTCCTGGTTGGGTTTCACCAGCGGGTTTCATGATGTTTCTGCAGACAATCGTTACTGCTTTAGGAAGCAATCAGGATAAAATGAGGAAGTGGCGAGTGATAGATTCCTCTTGCAGCACAGTTAGGCTAGAGGTAATGTCTCAGCATGGTGGATGGACTCTTTCTGTTTCATTTTGGTTGCTGTTGTTCTGGATTGATGTTTTCATGGGGCTAGTTAAATAAGAACAGTGTAGAATATTTTTAAACAGGGACATTTTAGATAATACTTTTCCTAACTAGATGAGAAAAAGTAAGACACTGGTGTTTTGAAAAGGAAGAAAAAGAAGTTGAAAAAGTAGAATAGGGACCTCCCCGGCAGTCCAGTGGTGAAGGCTTCGCCTGCCAGTGCAGGGGTTACAAGTTCAGATCCCAAATGCCTGGGACCAAAACATAAGACACAAGCAATACTGTAACAAATTCAGTAAAGACTTTCCAAATGATCCACATCAAAAAAAAGAAAAAGAAAAAGAAGGTTAGAACGCATTGTATGGAAAGCTGATGGTGGGAAAGGTTAGAAAAACATAGCATAAGAGAGAAAGAGAGGGAGAAGAACAGAAGGAAAGAAGAGAACAGTCCCCTTGTAAGTTGATTAACTGACATTGTTTCCACATCGGCAATTGCCCAAAAGAACAACTGCTTGGTGTAAGATCAGCCAAGTTTATTGCAGTCTTTGACTCTTTGACCAAAGAACAATGGGCTTGAAGTTTGCAGGTATGTGAAAATTGTTCCCATAAATTTCTTGACTGAAGGGCAGCAGCCCAGGAAGGTTCAGGAGGCCCTAAGCTAGTCAGTGGTTACCCTGAACTAATACAGTATTTTGCTAGGAGTGAGAAGAGAAAGTACAGCCTTGGGAACCAGCAAACATGTACCCACATCTCTCATCTTATTTTCTCATTCATAACATGTGAATGAAAGACTTCCCTGGTGATCCAGTGGTTAAGACTCCTTGCTTTCAATGGTGAGGGCATGGGTTTGATCCCTGGTAGGGGAACTAAGGTCTTACAGACTGAAAAAAAAAACTAGAATATGTGAATAATGATGATGATGATGCAGGTTGCTAATGGTGAAGTCCTTGGTACCCAATGGATCATATTAACGGATGGAGCTTTAGGAAGCAATCAGGATAAAATGAGGAAGTGGCGAGTGATAGATTCCTCTTGCAGCACAGTTAGGCTAGAGGTAATGTCTCAGCATGGTGGATGGACTCTTTCTGTTTCATTTTGGTTGCTGTTGTTCTGGATTGATGTTTTCATGGGGCTAGTTAAATAAGAACAGTGTAGAATATTTTTAAACAGGGACATTTTAGATAATACTTTTCCTAACTAGATGAGAAAAAGTAAGACACTGGTGTTTTGAAAAGGAAGAAAAAGAAGTTGAAAAAGTAGAATAGGGACCTCCCTGGCAGTCCAGTGGTGAAGGCTTCGCCTGCCAGTGCAGGGGTTACAAGTTCAGATCCCAAATGCCTGGGACCAAAACATAAGACACAAGCAATACTGTAACAAATTCAGTAAAGACTTTCCAAATGATCCACATCAAAAAAAAGAAAAAGAAAAAGAAGGTTAGAACGCATTGTATGGAAAGCTGATGGTGGGAAAGGTTAGAAAAACATAGCATAAGAGAGAAAGAGAGGGAGAAGAACAGAAGGAAAGAAGAGAACAGTCCCCTTGTAAGTTGATTAACTGACATTGTTTCCACATCGGCAATTGCCCAAAAGAACAACTGCTTGGTGTAAGATCAGCCAAGTTTATTGCAGTCTTTGACTCTTTGACCAAAGAACAATGGGCTTGAAGTTTGCAGGTATGTGAAAATTGTTCCCATAAATTTCTTGACTGAAGGGCAGCAGCCCAGGAAGGTTCAGGAGGCCCTAAGCTAGTCAGTGGTTACCCTGAACTAATACAGTATTTTGCTAGGAGTGAGAAGAGAAAGTACAGCCTTGGGAACCAGCAAACATGTACCCACATCTCTCATCTTATTTTCTCATTCATAACATGTGAATGAAAGACTTCCCTGGTGATCCAGTGGTTAAGACTCCTTGCTTTCAATGGTGAGGGCATGGGTTTGATCCCTGGTAGGGGAACTAAGGTCTTACAGACTGAAAAAAAAAACTAGAATATGTGAATAATGATGATGATGATGCAGGTTGCTAATGGTGAAGTCCTTGGTACCCAATGGATCATATTAACGGATGGAATTTAGTTTTAGCTGGCTCTTGTTTCTAGGCATTGGTGAGGTGTGTTCCATGAACTCTTCCTACGTGGCTGTCCTGAGGCGTTTAAAGATGTCTTCTGTTTAAAGATAGCAAGGTAGTGACCAAGCTCTAGGCCCATGGCTGAGGTTTAGAAGCCAAATCAGTTTGTGTTTCTCAACTTGCCATTTCCACACTACCCTATGGTTAGTGCTATCTTTTCTCTTTACTTGCTAGATGGTCTTGATTACAATGTGTTGTACCTTCTGATGACACTGCAGCCTGGGCTCCTCAGTAAGTCAGGAGAAACTAACACTTGCTCAGGGGAAGTGGGGGGAATGGGGTCTTGAAAAGCTGCAAAGGAGTATATGCTTGGATTTACACATTTTTGACATTTTTGAAATTGTTTATTTTTTTTTTCTCTATGAAAAGAACAGTAGATAGCTGAGAGGCAAAATGCTTTGGAGAAAAATACACTAAACCGTCGATTCCCAGGGAGGAGCCGTGCCTTCTGCCATGTCTTCCCAAAACACTGGGTGAGAGTTATCTCAAGTCTTGATGAGGAAACTGTGACAGAGAACTTGTTTTCCTCAGCCACCAAGTCAGCAAAAGAGCTGAGATTTGAAACCAGGTCACTGTGGCTGGCAGCCTCACCTGCCAGGGAGTGGCAAGACGGGAAAGATAGAACTTGCTTATTTGAGAGAACACACACACTACACTTAAAGAGATCTTTTTCTTACGCGAAAAGCTTGAAGACGAATGAGATTTTACGTAACATGCTTTGAATTAAACAAGTTGTGTTTTATAAGCCAGACTGGTGCTGTTGAAAGACAAGTAAGGTAATCATTTGTCAGAGGAAGGAAGAGCAAGGGACCCTCCTGTCATTGTTCAGATATTCAGTCTGGTCTCTGGCGACCCAATGGACTGCAGCACGCCAGGCTTCCTTGTTCTTCACTATCTCCAGGAGTTTTCTCAAACTCATGACCATTGAGTCAGTGATGCCATTCACCCATCTTATCCTCTGTCGCCCCCTTCTCCTCTTGCCTTTGATCTTTCCCAGTATGAGGGTCTTTTTCAATGAGTTGCTTCTTCGCATCAGGTAGCCAAAGTACTGGAGCTTCAGCTTCGTCATCAGTCCTTCCCATGTTCGGGGTTGACTTCCTTTAGCATTGACCAGTTTGACCTTCTTGCAGTCCAATGGTCTTTCAAGAGTCTTCACAGTTCAAAAGCAAAAATACTTCTGTTTAAGTGAATCCAAGCTCTAGGCCCATGGCTGAGGTTTAGAAGCCAAATACCCTTTTTTGGTTAGTGCTATCTTTCTCTTTACTTGCTAGATGGTCTTGATTACAATGTGTTGTACCTTCTGATGACACTGCAGCCTGGGCTCCTCAGTAAGTCAGGAGAAACTAACACTTGCTCAGGGGAAGTGGGGGGAATGGGGTCTTGAAAAGCTGCAAAGGAGTATATGCTTGGATTTACACATTTTTGACATTTTTGAAATTGTTTATTTTTTTCTCTATGAAAAGAACAGTAGATAGCTGAGAGGCAAAATGCTTTGGAGAAAAATACACTAAACCGTCGATTCCCAGGGAGGAGCCGTGCCTTCTGCCATGTCTTCCCAAAACACTGGGTGAGAGTTATCTCAAGTCTTGATGAGGAAACTGTGACAGAGAACTTGTTTTCCTCAGCCACCAAGTCAGCAAAAGAGCTGAGATTTGAAACCAGGTCACTGTGGCTGGCAGCCTCACCTGCCAGGGAGTGGCAAGACGGGAAAGATAGAACTTGCTTATTTGAGAGAACACACACACTACACTTAAAGAGATTTTTTTCTTACGCGAAAAGCTTGAAGACGAATGAGATTTTACGTAACATGCTTTGAATTAAACAAGTTGTGTTTTATAAGCCAGACTGGTGCTGTTGAAAGACAAGTAAGGTAATCATTTGTCAGAGGAAGGAAGAGCAAGGGACCCTCCTGTCATTGTTCAGATATTCAGTCTGGTCTCTGGCGACCCAATGGACTGCAGCACGCCAGGCTTCCTTGTTCTTCACTATCTCCAGGAGTTTTCTCAAACTCATGACCATTGAGTCAGTGATGCCATTCACCCATCTTATCCTCTGTCGCCCCCTTCTCCTCTTGCCTTTGATCTTTCCCAGTATGAGGGTCTTTTTCAATGAGTTGCTTCTTCGCATCAGGTAGCCAAAGTACTGGAGCTTCAGCTTCGTCATCAGTCCTTCCCATGTTCGGGGTTGACTTCCTTTAGCATTGACCAGTTTGACCTTCTTGCAGTCCAATGGTCTTTCAAGAGTCTTCACAGTTCAAAAGCAAAAATACTTCAGTGCTCAGCCTTCTTTATGGTCCAACTCTCACATCAGGATGTGACTACTGACCCTTCCCCTGCGCAACAGAAAACTTACAAGGTGGGGAGGGGAGGGACCTGCACAGGGCCTGCTTCCTGATTTGTCTCCTCCCTCTTCTGCAACCTTCCCCTTGCCATCCTCCACTCAAAACAAAAAACCTTAAGCAGGCAAAGAGGAGCTAATTTTAAAAGAGGAAAGCGGCCTTGTGACCAATGAAATCTCCGTAATCCACAGTGGCAGACAGGCACCAGCAGAAGAGCAATTTGATTAAATAAGGATATCGGGAGCTTAGAGGGACTCTCCGGTTTATGTCATGTTGTCTGTTAGTCTTTGAAATAGATTGCTTTAGCTTCCAGTCCTGGAAACCAAGTGCCTTCTAGCTGGGGAGATGGTTCTCATTTGGAAAATACAGTTAAAAAAAAAACTAATCTCAGGTCAAAGCCAAGGGGTCCAAGCGGGGCTGGGACCCCAGGTTGGACTGAATCTAAGAGCCTGGCAGAGGGTCGGCAGGAGGCCCTGATGGAGACAGACGTCAGGAGGTCAGGCTGGGTACTGCCAGCCTTGCAGTGGATGGTTATCGGCGGAGCCTGAGGCCATCCCAGGCAGCACACCTCCCCTGGCCACATTTAGGGCCTGACACCTGTTAGCTAACTGACATCAAGACGAGACAGTTAGAGGATACATTGTTTCCTGTGGACCACACCTGTGCTAGGAGATGGCGCACTCCCTGAAGCTTCCGTTCATAAGCCATTTCCTAGTGGCTCCAGGACTGGTATCAGCAGGCCTTCCATCAAGGGATTATCGCCAAGGACAAGGTTCAAAGGGCCCCTCTAGTTTCCATATGTTCACCCAGGCAGGTCATGCAAGGGGATTTATGCTTTCCTGGGGTTTATTGCTGTCATTGTTGTTTAGTCGATAAACTGTGTCTGACTCTTTGCAACCCCATAGTCTGTAGCTTGCCAGCCTCCTCTGTCCATGTTCGGGTTGACTTCCTTTAGCATTGACCAGTTTGACCTTCTTGCAGTCCAATGGTCTTTCAAGAGTCTTCACAGTTCAAAAGCAAAAATACTTCAGTGCTCAGCCTTCTTTATGGTCCAACTCTCACATCAGGATGTGACTACTGACCCTTCCCCTGCGCAACAGAAAACTTACAAGGTGGGGAGGGGAGGGACCTGCACAGGGCCTGCTTCCTGATTTGTCTCCTCCCTCTTCTGCAACCTTCCCCTTGCCATCCTCCACTCAAAACAAAAAACCTTAAGCAGGCAAAGAGGAGCTAATTTTAAAAGAGGAAAGCGGCCTTGTGACCAATGAAATCTCCGTAATCCACAGTGGCAGACAGGCACCAGCAGAAGAGCAATTTGATTAAATAAGGATATCGGGAGCTTAGAGGGACTCTCCGGTTTATGTCATGTTGTCTGTTAGTCTTTGAAATAGATTGCTTTAGCTTCCAGTCCTGGAAACCAAGTGCCTTCTAGCTGGGGAGATGGTTCTCATTTGGAAAATACAGTTAAAAAAAAAACTAATCTCAGGTCAAAGCCAAGGGGTCCAAGCGGGGCTGGGACCCCAGGTTGGACTGAATCTAAGAGCCTGGCAGAGGGTCGGCAGGAGGCCCTGATGGAGACAGACGTCAGGAGGTCAGGCTGGGTACTGCCAGCCTTGCAGTGGATGGTTATCGGCGGAGCCTGAGGCCATCCCAGGCAGCACACCTCCCCTGGCCACATTTAGGGCCTGACACCTGTTAGCTAACTGACATCAAGACGAGACAGTTAGAGGATACATTGTTTCCTGTGGACCACACCTGTGCTAGGAGATGGCGCACTCCCTGAAGCTTCCGTTCATAAGCCATTTCCTAGTGGCTCCAGGACTGGTATCAGCAGGCCTTCCATCAAGGGATTATCGCCAAGGACAAGGTTCAAAGGGCCCCTCTAGTTTCCATATGTTCACCCAGGCAGGTCATGCAAGGGGATTTATGCTTTCCTGGGGTTTATTGCTGTCATTGTTGTTTAGTCGATAAACTGTGTCTGACTCTTTTGCAACCCCATAGTCTGTAGCTTGCCAGCCTCCTCTGTCCATGAGATTCTCCAGGCAAGGATCCCGGAGAGGGTTTCCTTTTCCTTCTCCAGGGGATCTTCCTGACCCAGGGATCAAACCTGTGCTTCCTGCATTGGCAGGTGGCTTCTTTACCACTGAGCCACCAGGGAAGCTCTTCCTGGGGCTTAAGAGAAGGAAGTAATGGGTCACCTAGGGACAAGAGGAAAAGAAGAACGTTCCTGTGCACAACATCATTTAACACAGAGGCTATTAGAAAGGACTAAACTCTCAGCCAACTAGCCAGAAATGGTTTGATAGGGTACATTTTGCCTGTCATGGCTTACTGTGGTTGCAATAAAAATCAGACTGTTTATATCCCATGGACAGAATACCTATGGAAACAGGCTAGATCCTCCAGAAAGGGCCCCAGAGATACCAAACTCAAGAAGAAATGGTCCTGCCTCTCTGACTTGGGAGACCCAAACAAACACAGAAGCTGTTGGTTGTAAATCATTTAAAGCAGAAGCCCCTGGTGACTGCTCTCAAGTTTATGGCTGTCTGAGAGCGGGACGGTAGCAGCCGTGACTCCAATGCCCACTTCACCCTCCACACCTGGTTTCAGATTCAAGTCTCCAGAGAAAGGAGAAAAAAGATCTTACTAGAACAGGATTGGAAGCGCTCTAGTTTAAGGGTTCCAGAGGACAAGCTAGAACTAAGTCAGGAGCAAGCACAGTAAAGGGATCTGTAAGCCTTGCTAGACACTCAGCGAGAAGGTTAGTCCATCATGGCCACTGATCAAAAAGCAGCCTGTGAGTGAGGATTCTGCTGGTTTAGAACAGTCAGAATATTGTCATTTGAGAGCCTGAAATGAGGAAAGGCGAGCCTTTGGTGTCTTGGTCATGCTCAGCCTTTTTCTTCCTCTCCTTTTTTCCTTCACTTTCTTTTCCAGAACAGATTGGTTTGGGTCTCTGGAAGAATATTTAAGCTGAGGCTAACAGGCGAGTGACAGGTAGAAGTCCACCGTGTGTGTGTGTGTGTGTGTGTGTGTGTATTTGTGTTAGTTGCTCAGTCATAGCTGACTCTGTGACCCCCTGGACTACAGTCCAGGCTCTTCTGTCCATGGGATTCTCCAGGCGAGAATACTGGAGTGGGTTGCCATTCCCTTCTCCAAGGGATCTTCCCAACCCAGAGATTGAACCTGGGTCTCCAGCATCGCAGGCAGAATCTTTCACCATCTGAGCCATGAGGGAAGCCCCATTGTCCACCCTACAAGTATGAATTTCCAAAAGGGCCAGGGCTTCCCTGGTTGTCCAGTGGGTAAGGACACCACCTTGCAATGCAAGGGGCACCGGTTTGATCCCTGGCCTGGGAAGATCCCACATGCTGCGGAGCAGCTGGACCAATGTGTCCAATTACCAAGCTGGAGCTCTGGAGCACATGCGCCCAGAGCCGCTGCTCTGTGACAACAGAAGCCACCACGATGGGAGGCCCACACGGGCCAAAGAACAAAAGATGGATGAAAACAGATAAATGAAAGACCAATAGAAGTGCCTCCCCACCCCCCTCCCAAAAAAGGGCCATCTATGACTTTGCTTGGTTTCCTGCCCTGTTCAGTAAGAGGTGATAAATGAAGGCCCTCCGCACAGCTGGAAGGTTCAGGTAAAAGAAAAACCCACAACAGGTGTTTCAACACGAATCAATTCAAACCCAGAAGCAGGAGAGAGGGGCTTAAGGAGACCCACCTCCCAGGGAGCTCAGGGAGAACTGAAGTATCAGAAAATGTGTAGGAGAAGATGTCTTCTGATTCTTTTCCATCCAAGCAATTCTGTATTTTACGACTTTGAGAGTCTTTCAAAGGTTAAAGTTTATATGCCTTAAAATGCACCAGAGACAAAGAAGACAGTCGCCAAACTGTCTGGAGAAAGGTTGTGGGGACTTGAGATGCATAGAAAAGTTAGATGAAATCCACGGTTTGGGGCGCACCATTGCCCTCTATTGGATTAAATAAATCAGACCTTTAACGTGGGTGCATGTTTCATTATCTCTGGCTGAGTCTGCTAAGAAGTCAGGGCACCTTTGATTGGGAGATTAATCGATCCTTATAAACGGGTCTTTCCGTCTGCTGCCCCTCTTCTGAGGAAATCAATTACAGTTGTAATTCTGATGGCAGGTCGTTTATCATGTTGCCAGTCACTCAACAAGCACGTGCCGGGTGCCCACTAAGCCCGGAGGAGGTAGCACAGGGCATCTAAGGAGAAAGAGCAACAATAACTGATACTGCTGTTTATTGGATGGGCTTCCGTGGTGGCTCAGATGGGCAAGAATCTGCCTGCGATGCGGATGACTTGGGTTTGATCCCTGGGTTGGGAAGGTCCCCGGGAGGAGGGAATGGCTACCCGCTCCAGTATTCTTGCCTGGAGAATTTCATGGCTCATCCATGGGTTGCAAAGAGTTGGGCACAACTGACCAACTTCACTGTGTGTCAGAGTCTTTACACACATTTACACACAAGACCCCCACAAAGTCAGGGTGGCTGCTATCAAGGTAAGGATGAAGAAAGGACACTTGGGAAGTAAATGGTGTATCTGAGGTTCAAATCCAGGTACATCTACCCCTAAGACTCCAAGAAGTTTACAGACTATCAGGGGAGATCAGTTCAGTGGCTCAGTGGCGTCTGACTCTTTGCAACTCCATGGATTGTAGCATGCCAGACTTCCCTGTCCTTCGCCATCTCCCGGAGCTTGCTCAAACTCAGGTCCACTGAGTCAGTGATGCCATCCATCTGTTTGGTCCTCCGTCGTCCCCTTCTCCTTCCACCTTCAAACTCTCCCAGCGTCAGGGTCTTTTCCATTGAGTCGTCTCTTCCCATCAGGTGGCCAAAGTCCTGGAGCTTCAGCTTCAGCCTCAGTCCTTCCAATGAACATTCAGGCTTGATTTTCATAGGATATAGATAAAAACATCTATCCCGTGCTTCCCTAGTGGTTCAGTGGTTAGATGATCCTCTCTTCCACTACTGGGAGCACAGGTTTGGTTCATGGTTGGGAAACTAAAATCCCACATGCCTCGGCTGTAGCCAAAAATACTTAAACAATAAATGAAAATAGGCTATTCCCAAACTCTCTAAAAAATAACAACAAAAATAACTTTTAAAGGCTATGGGAGGCAACAGCGTTTTGGGCTTTCTCTGGCTGATTTAAACAGGGCACCTTTGATTGGGAGATTAATCGATCCTTATAAACGGGTCTTTCCGTCTGCTGCCCCTCTTCTGAGGAAATCAATTACAGTTGTAATTCTGATGGCAGGTCGTTTATCATGTTGCCAGTCACTCAACAAGCACGTGCCGGGTGCCCACTAAGCCCGGAGGAGGTAGCACAGGGCATCTAAGGAGAAAGAGCAACAATAACTGATACTGCTGTTTATTGGATGGGCTTCCGTGGTGGCTCAGATGGGCAAGAATCTGCCTGCGATGCGGATGACTTGGGTTTGATCCCTGGGTTGGGAAGGTCCCCGGGAGGAGGGAATGGCTACCCGCTCCAGTATTCTTGCCTGGAGAATTTCATGGCTCATCCATGGGTTGCAAAGAGTTGGGCACAACTGACCAACTTCACTGTGTGTCAGAGTCTTTACACACATTTACACACAAGACCCCCACAAAGTCAGGGTGGCTGCTATCAAGGTAAGGATGAAGAAAGGACACTTGGGAAGTAAATGGTGTATCTGAGGTTCAAATCCAGGTACATCTACCCCTAAGACTCCAAGAAGTTTACAGACTATCAGGGGAGATCAGTTCAGTGGCTCAGTGGCGTCTGACTCTTTGCAACTCCATGGATTGTAGCATGCCAGACTTCCCTGTCCTTCGCCATCTCCCGGAGCTTGCTCAAACTCAGGTCCACTGAGTCAGTGATGCCATCCATCTGTTTGGTCCTCCGTCGCCCCCTTCTCCTTCCACCTTCAAACTCTCCCAGCGTCAGGGTCTTTTCCATTGAGTCGTCTCTTCCCATCAGGTGGCCAAAGTCCTGGAGCTTCAGCTTCAGCCTCAGTCCTTCCAATGAACATTCAGGCTTGATTTTCATAGGATATAGATAAAAACATCTATCCCGTGCTTCCCTAGTGGTTCAGTGGTTAGATGATCCTCTCTTCCACTACTGGGAGCACAGGTTTGGTTCATGGTTGGGAAACTAAAATCCCACATGCCTCGGCTGTAGCCAAAAATACTTAAACAATAAATGAAAATAGGCTATTCCCAAACTCTCTAAAAAATAACAACAAAAATAACTTTTAAAGGCTATACCAGGGGTCTGTAAACTACAGCCAGCTGGTCTAATTTGACTCATCGCATGTTTTGGGCCACAAGTGAAATGGTTTTGCTTTTTTTCTTTTTTGAATGGTAGGGGGAAATCAGAATAATATCTTGTGGCATGTAAAAGTTATATGAAAGTCAAGTTTCAGTGAGCATAAGTAAAGTTGCTGTTCAGTCACTAAGACATGTTCAACTCTTCACGACCCCATGGACTGCAGCACAAAAGTCTTCCGTGACCTTCACCATCTCCTGGAATTTGCTCAGGCTGACATCCACGGAGTTAGTGATGTCATCCAGCTGTACTGAAACCCAGCTCTGTCTGTTGGTTTACTGTTCCCTCGGGCTGGGCTGCCTTCCTGAAAAAGCACAGGAAGTACAGTCTAGGCCTGGTCGTGGCATAGACTATATGGACTGCAGAGCTGAAAAATCTCTTCTCTGACACTTTCCAGAAAAGGTCTGGAGGACTAGTAGGCTATACTCGGGCTTCCCCAGGTGGCTCAGCAAGTTAAAAAAAATCCACCTGCAATGCCAGACACACAGGTTTGATCCCTGGATCAGGAAGATCCCCTGGAGGAGGAAATGGCAGCCCACTCCAGTATTCTTGCCAGGAGAAACTCATGGACAGAGGAGTCTGGTGGGCTACATCCATGGAGTCATAAAGTGTTGGGCACGACTGAGTACACACACACACACACACACACGCAGAGTCTATATTCCAAGGTGAACTGTTATATATCAATAGAAGAGGTTTTTAGAAAGAAAAGGGGGAACTAATATGTATTTAACCCACCATGTGAGGTGAGAGAAGGGATACACAGGTGTACTCTGTTTTAAGACTCGGAGCTCGAAACCCAGTCTTTAAAACCGAGAAATGAAAAGGTAGCTATTTGCATAACAAATTTTCCTTTTCATTTTGTAAAGGGATTCACCATGGGGTTCCTTTGTAGAATGAGCCTCCATAACGCATGCTAATATGATGCCATTTACAAATGCTGTCTTCATAATAACTCTTCAAGAACAGATCATAACAAATTTTCCGTTTTCCACTCCTAGAAAGTCACTTAAACATAAATGAAAATAGGCTATTCCCAAACTCTCTAAAAAATAACAACAAAAATAACTTTTAAAGGCTATACCAGGGGTCTGTAAACTACAGCCAGCTGGTCTAATTTGACTCATCGCATGTTTTGGGCCACAAGTGAAATGGTTTTGCTTTTTTTCTTTTTTGAATGGTAGGGGGAAATCAGAATAATATCTTGTGGCATGTAAAAGTTATATGAAAGTCAAGTTTCAGTGAGCATAAGTAAAGTTGCTGTTCAGTCACTAAGACATGTTCAACTCTTCACGACCCCATGGACTGCAGCACAAAAGTCTTCCGTGACCTTCACCATCTCCTGGAATTTGCTCAGGCTGACATCCACGGAGTTAGTGATGTCATCCAGCTGTACTGAAACCCAGCTCTGTCTGTTGGTTTACTGTTCCCTCGGGCTGGGCTGCCTTCCTGAAAAAGCACAGGAAGTACAGTCTAGGCCTGGTCGTGGCATAGACTATATGGACTGCAGAGCTGAAAAATCTCTTCTCTGACACTTTCCAGAAAAGGTCTGGAGGACTAGTAGGCTATACTCGGGCTTCCCCAGGTGGCTCAGCAAGTTAAAAAAAATCCACCTGCAATGCCAGACACACAGGTTTGATCCCTGGATCAGGAAGATCCCCTGGAGGAGGAAATGGCAGCCCACTCCAGTATTCTTGCCAGGAGAAACTCATGGACAGAGGAGTCTGGTGGGCTACATCCATGGAGTCATAAAGTGTTGGGCACGACTGAGTACACACACACACACACACACACGCAGAGTCTATATTCCAAGGTGAACTGTTATATATCAATAGAAGAGGTTTTTAGAAAGAAAAGGGGGAACTAATATGTATTTAACCCACCATGTGAGGTGAGAGAAGGGATACACAGGTGTACTCTGTTTTAAGACTCGGAGCTCGAAAACCCAGTCTTTAAAACCGAGAAATGAAAAGGTAGCTATTTGCATAACAAATTTTCCTTTTCATTTTGTAAAGGGATTCACCATGGGGTTCCTTTGTAGAATGAGCCTCCATAACGCATGCTAATATGATGCCATTTACAAATGCTGTCTTCATAATAACTCTTCAAGAACAGATCTATTGTGTACCCTGAGGCTTAGCTAGCATCATTTCTTCCTGGCAGCTAAGGTTTTCCACTCCTAGAAAGTCACTGAGCTGACCCTGCCAGTTCAGGGGGGCAGGTGGGGAAGTGCTGCCTGGCAGATAGAAAGGGTGAGGATTTCAAGCCTGTGCGCCATGTGAACCTAGAGAGCAGGTATCATTTTACATGTGGAGCTAAGTTCCTTTCGGTCAGTGCAGCCAAAGTCCCAAAATACAGACACCTCACCACGCTATCAACCAATAGGTTAATACAAATTTTTGTTGCTCATGGCCTGATAAAAAGGCTGTAAGAAATAACTATCAAGAGCAATGTTTCTCTTGACTTCCCCAGTGGTCCAGTGGCTAAGACTCCTTACTCCTAATGCAGAGGGCCCGGGTTCCATCCCTGGTCAGGGAAGTAGATCCCACATACTGCAAATAAGACCTGGCACAGTCAAATAAGTTTTGTTTTTAAAAAGGAGTCATGCTTTGCTTTCTTTTTTTCCAAGACATTATCTTTACCAAATAACATCATAAGCTGGGCAAGTCATATAATATGCAAATTAGGGCTATCCCCAGCCCCAAAAAACAAAAGGCGGGGGGTTTCCTTGGTGCTCAGACAATAAAGAATCCTCCTGCAATAGAGGAGGCCTGGGTTCAATCCCTGGGTCAGGAAAATCCTGTGGGGAAAGGAATGGCAACCCACTCCAGTATTCTTGCCTGGAGAATTCCATGGACAGAGGAGCCTCGCAGGATATAGTCCATGGGGTCGAAAAAGAGTCGAACAGGGCTGAGCACACACACACACACAGGATTCCTTCTTTCCCTGGTCCTGAGCCTGAATCTTCGAAACAGCTCTGTGCTGTTATGCAATCTCCTTTTTCAGAAACACAGAAAATGGAAACTTTGGCTATTCATAGCCAAATTAGGAGGAACTGAAAGTTGCTTGCCCGGTACCATTTCGATGGTAACTATGCATTTCTTCTGAACACATCCATTGGCTCTAGCTTTCAAATGGAGGCTCTT
Organism: Tragulus kanchil; assembly: GCA_022376925.1. Taxonomy (NCBI): domain Eukaryota; kingdom Metazoa; phylum Chordata; class Mammalia; order Artiodactyla; family Tragulidae; genus Tragulus; species Tragulus kanchil. The sequence goes on along the minus strand of JAIOJX010000004.1, from coordinate 178,278,687 downwards.
TTGAAGAGCTGTCTCCCAGCTTCTGTTTTCATCCTCCATGCTGACATATTTGAGACGCAGATAAGCATTCTTGGTATATGGCCTGACAATTTCTCAGGGTTTGGGGGTGGTACAAGAAGCTTCAGTAGAAATTCAAAGACAAGACAGACACAACCATGCTGGGGGTGTCCGGTGTGGTTTCCAGGGGTGATCTGTGGCTTGGGGCTGCTAATGGGCATTCCATGCCATTCGTGAAGCAGGAGAGTGAGACAGATGCAGAGGGCTGGTGAGAAGCAGAGCCAGCACAAGGGGCCGGAGGCCGGCATGGTTCAGAGGCATTGGACAAATGGTGCCATCCCCGGACCTGGGAGGAATGGGGGATGCTGCTGGTAATGGCTTGGTGCCTGCATGCTGTCACTCCTCATTCACACTGTAGGGCAGGTAGTGCTGCAGCCACTTCTAGGGCTGATCTCTGGAAGGCAGAGCACATTTAGTCCATCTGTGAGGCTCTCTGAAGAGATGTCTGTCTTAGTCCCTGGTCAGGAAGTAGATCCCACATACTGCAAATAAGACCTGGCACAGTCAAATAAGTTTTGTTTTTAAAAAGGAGTCATGCTTTGCTTTCTTTTTTTCCAAGACATTATCTTTACCAAATAACATCATAAGCTGGGCAAGTCATATAATATGCAAATTAGGGCTATCCCCAGCCCCAAAAAACAAAAGGCGGGGGGTTTCCTTGGTGCTCAGACAATAAAGAATCCTCCTGCAATAGAGGAGGCCTGGGTTCAATCCCTGGGTCAGGAAAATCCTGTGGGGAAAGGAATGGCAACCCACTCCAGTATTCTTGCCTGGAGAATTCCATGGACAGAGGAGCCTCGCAGGATATAGTCCATGGGGTCGAAAAAGAGTCGAACAGGGCTGAGCACACACACACACACAGGATTCCTTCTTTCCCTGGTCCTGAGCCTGAATCTTGAAACAGCTCTGTGCTGTTATGCAATCTCCTTTTTCAGAAACACAGAAAATGGAAACTTTGGCTATTCATAGCCAAATTAGGAGGAACTGAAAGTTGCTTGCCCGGTACCATTTCGATGGTAACTATGCATTTCTTCTGAACACATCCATTGGCTCTAGCTTTCAAATGGAGGCTCTTTTGAAGAGCTGTCTCCCAGCTTCTGTTTTCATCCTCCATGCTGACATATTTGAGACGCAGATAAGCATTCTTGGTATATGGCCTGACAATTTCTCAGGGTTTGGGGGTGGTACAAGAAGCTTCAGTAGAAATTCAAAGACAAGACAGACACAACCATGCTGGGGGTGTCCGGTGTGGTTTCCAGGGGTGATCTGTGGCTTGGGGCTGCTAATGGGCATTCCATGCCATTCGTGAAGCAGGAGAGTGAGACAGATGCAGAGGGCTGGTGAGAAGCAGAGCCAGCACAAGGGGCCGGAGGCCGGCATGGTTCAGAGGCATTGGACAAATGGTGCCATCCCCGGACCTGGGAGGAATGGGGGATGCTGCTGGTAATGGCTTGGTGCCTGCATGCTGTCACTCCTCATTCACACTGTAGGGCAGGTAGTGCTGCAGCCACTTCTAGGGCTGATCTCTGGAAGGCAGAGCACATTTAGTCCATCTGTGAGGCTCTCTGAAGAGATGTCTGTCTTCATTGTCCCCTGAGGTCAGAAGCTCTGTCCTGCAGACAGCACTGAGAAGGCTCCACCACGTTCTGGAGGCTGCCGCCCTCTCTCTCTTGCCCCTCCTCCACCTTTTCTCTGGTGGAATTGTTCCTCTCATGTTTTATCTCCATCATTTAGGACTTTTATTTCGCAGAGGCAGTATCTAGTGGTGGTAAGTATAGGTTATCACACAAAATGGATAAAACGTGTATAAACTGTATTAGCTCCCTTTTCTTTTTCCTTGGTGGTCATTTTAACTTTTCAAAATTAAAACTAATGGATAGAAAGGAATAGCATATCAATTTCCACACATTTTTATGATCAAACAGAAGACCAACCCCTGGGGTTGGCCCATTTACCATTCTCTGCTATTGGGGAAGCAGAGAACGGTAAGTTTCAGGGAAGACTCTGCAATGCCCTGTGATTTGAAAGAAAACAGCACACAGCCGCCCTCTCCACCCAGAACATCTCCCTGCCACCCAACAGCAACTGAACAGATTTCATTTCACAAATGGGAATGGGACTCAAGCAAATTTTTTCCAAGTGATTTCATGAAGAGTGGGCCTGTTTAATTGGGTTTTCTGAGCCAGGATTAATACTACAAGCTGGGAGCCCAGCTGTGCCTCTGTGGTTGGCTTTGCCATGCCACCTGTCTCCTGGAGGAAGGCAGAGGAAAGTGCCACCATTCAGAAGCAATTTTGCTCCTGCTTCCAGCTTTCTCGCTGAATGACTTACAGCCTGGACCAAGCACCTAGGCCTGATCTGAGCTACATGTAACGTTTGCCAAGCACCTGTCTCGATGGCATTCCATGCCATTCGTGAAGCAGGAGAGTGAGACAGATGCAGAGGGCTGGTGAGAAGCAGAGCCAGCACAAGGGGCCGGAGGCCGCATGGTTCAGAGGCATTGGACAAATGGTGCCATCCCCGGACCTGGGAGGAATGGGGGATGCTGCTGGTAATGGCTTGGTGCCTGCATGCTGTCACTCCTCATTCACACTGTAGGGCAGGTAGTGCTGCAGCCACTTCTAGGGCTGATCTCTGGAAGGCAGAGCACATTTAGTCCATCTGTGAGGCTCTCTGAAGAGATGTCTGTCTTCATTGTCCCCTGAGGTCAGAAGCTCTGTCCTGCAGACAGCACTGAGAAGGCTCCACCACGTTCTGGAGGCTGCCGCCCTCTCTCTCTTGCCCCTCCTCCACCTTTTCTCTGGTGGAATTGTTCCTCTCATGTTTTATCTCCATCATTTAGGACTTTTATTTCGCAGAGGCAGTATCTAGTGGTGGTAAGTATAGGTTATCACACAAAATGGATAAAACGTGTATAAACTGTATTAGCTCCCTTTTCTTTTTCCTTGGTGGTCATTTTAACTTTTCAAAATTAAAACTAATGGATAGAAAGGAATAGCATATCAATTTCCACACATTTTTATGATCAAACAGAAGACCAACCCCTGGGGTTGGCCCATTTACCATTCTCTGCTATTGGGGAAGCAGAGAACGGTAAGTTTCAGGGAAGACTCTGCAACGCCCTGTGATTTGAAAGAAAACAGCACACAGCCGCCCTCTCCACCCAGAACATCTCCCTGCCACCCAACAGCAACTGAACAGATTTCATTTCACAAATGGGAATGGGACTCAAGCAAATTTTTTCCAAGTGATTTCATGAAGAGTGGGCCTGTTTAATTGGGTTTTCTGAGCCAGGATTAATACTACAAGCTGGGAGCCCAGCGCTGTGCCTCTGTGGTTGGCTTTGCCATGCCACCTGTCTCCTGGAGGAAGGCAGAGGAAAGTGCCACCATTCAGAAGCAATTTTGCTCCTGCTTCCAGCTTTCTCGCTGAATGACTTACAGCCAGCCTGGACCAAGCACCTAGGCCTGATCTGAGCTACATGTAACGTAGGAAAGATCGTTCCAAGCTCAAGGTCGTATCTAGAGCATGCCTTGGATTCTTTTTTTCATCTCTAATGTATGTGACTTTCTAATATATCTAGCATTTGCCCTCCCCTTGTCTCCAACCTGCTTATTAAGGTAAATTTGCATAGAAATGGGATCTTGGTTTTCAGGACCATTCACCTGACACTTGATCTCCTGATGTGACCGGTGTCTGCTGCTGATACCATGAGGGTGACCCGCAGGAGCCCATCTTCCTGCAAACCAGAGGCAAGGCCTTAATTAGGGAAAGTTTCGCATGTGAAAGTAATGGGGGTGAATCCAATCAGCAGAGGCATTTAGCTTTCACCCAGGAGGACGGAGTTCTCCTCCTTGTGGAGTGGGTCATCCCGGGTCACAAAAATTTTAATTTGCCTTGGACAGACAGATCTTGAAGCAAGTGCATAACAAGTATACAGATTTTGAGTCTGGAAATACGTTTTAGCTGGTGATAATGCTCAGGCAGGGAGCTGTGACATTTTACTTTGGTTCTTGAGATATTTTTTGCTTAATGTCTATCTTTGGGATGGGTAATATTCATCCCTTCGAATTGCCTCTGGAAGACGGAGCAAAGGCAGAGACTCAGAGGGAGGCCGCCTTGTTATCACCACTGTGGCAGTCGGCTTTAACCCCCGCATCTCCAGGAGTCGCCCCTCCCACTGACAGCTACCTTCCTTATTTACCTAAATCTCTTCACTCGGGCAGAAATTCCCACTGAGATGACCACGTGGTCCCGGTTTACTGGTCACTGAAAGTCAGTTCGGTTTGAGGGTTTCTGAGCTACAGGGTTTCAGACTTAGAAAAATTTTGCAAAAATTAATGCCAAAGAGCAGCTTTTAAGAGGGTGCCCTGACAGTGAGCAGAGACCCAAAGATCTTGAGGATCGTGGAGAATAAGCATCCAATTTCAATGAGAAAACTATAAGAAGTGGGAAAAAACAGAAGAAATCAGAAACTTTGGGCCAGGCTGCCTTTGCTGAGGCATTCTATAAAATTATTCTGAAACATAAATGCACCTCACTCGGCTTTACCTTGTATAACATTTAAATCTACTATTTCATTTCATCTCACTTCTTTCTTCATTGAACATGACGAGCCCCAGTTTATGAACAAGGAAACTGAGACTCCAAGAGGTGGAGTTCCTTGCACAAGCTCACACAGCTGATCACCAACAAACCAAGACTGCTCTCCTCCTACGACAGCCCACCGTCTCCTTAAAAAAAACAACTATATTTCCTTTGTAGGCTGTCTTATTTATCTTTACACAGGTCTCACGTATCACTAGGAAAGGTCAATATTTTAGCTCAATATAGAGGTATTAAAATGAAATTTTCCCAAACGTACTTGGCTTACACAATAATAATAAAATATAGAATCTAATTGTACCCCAAATCTAAAACCAGAATGCTTTCTACTCGCAAACCATGTAGAAGGCTGCTAAGTTCCCCACTGACCAAGGCTGTCTAATTCTCTTAAATGATTCCGATGTCAGAGAGAAAATGGCATGTGTCTAATTAACACCACCTAGTTAAATATAGCCGCCAAGGGACGGCCAAGGGACAGTGTTTACAGAACAGTCCTTCCAGGCCCTCAGGCCCCAAGTGAGTGATGATAGCAAGTCTTCTGTCCTTATCAACCGGAAACAGAGATGTCCCCAAAATGCTCACAGGCCAGGGCAGCAAATGAGGATGAAAGAAGAGGGGAACGCGGTCATTGGCCTTCATTTCCTGCTCCCGGCATCTGGGGATTCAGAGAAGAATGCCGGAAAGCGGATCCTAGCGGCTCGGGCGGCTCTCTCTGAAAACAAGAGCCCTCACTGTGCGGTGGCACCTCCCTCTCCGGCTTGGAGACGTTGGACCCTCGGCTACCAACCGCTAAGACTGCCCTTTTCTTGGCAGCAAGGCACAATGACCACATTATTTCTCTTCCAGCTTCACGTTACAGCATGGAAGCCATCGCCAAGTTCGATTTCATAGCCTCAGGAGAAGATGAACTGAGCTTTCACGCTGGAGATGTTCTGAAGGTAGGTGACGTGGGGCCCAGGAGAGCCGGGGAGAGTTTAGATGCCTCTGGTCTTGTCGCTGAGTGAATCGAACAATCCACTCTGTGTTTCTCAAGAAACACAGTTCCTTTCAAAATGTGCAGTTCACCTCAATCCAAAGGGCTTCTGAGAAGCCGTGCACCAGCCACCAGGTCCGGGTGATGGAGATCCGATTGGCGTGAGCCACCATCCCTGTCCTGAGATGCCCACGGTCTCGGGGGGAGACACATCCAGCCACGGAGCTCTCACAGGTGCTTTTATCTAAGGTTCTGGAGCGTGGGGGAGGGGACCAACGACCCCAGCCTGGGAAAGATGGGGCTGCAGGAACCAGTGGCAGCGTCCATGGTCAGGGAAGTCAGTGAAGGTGAGCCAGGCCTTTGGCTAAAGCTCAGAGATGGTCTGGCTCAGGCCGAATTTGGTCAGCAGCGCGAGGCTCAGCACGGCTGGAACTTACAGGAGGAAGGTGTGGGTGGGACGTCTGGAAAGGCAGCTAGGTCAACAAAGGCCATGCGCACCCAGCCACACTGGGGCTTCTTAAACCTTGCCTTCTGTCCACACTCGAGTTATAGTGGCCACTTGCTGAGCTGAAGAGGCCTGGGCCTTCTCCCACATTCCATGCACCACACTTAACATGGACTCTGCATCTCAGCCCCTGTTTGGTACAGCATAGCAAAAGCCCTTTAAGAGGTCTTTGGGGGGTCTGTGGCACCCATACCCCTCTGCCTGGCCTCCGAGCACCTCAGATACCCTGACCCCCAGTCCTCAGCAGTCCATAGGGGCTTCCTAAGGTTTCCCAGTATGCCATTGTCTCTCCACTAAGATTAAAAGCTGGCCATGGAAAGAACCGTGTCATGCGTGACCAGGTGATGCAGCCAGTGTCTGTGGGCACTAAGCAGGGGGAATGGTGTGGTTTGGAATTGGAGTCCTGCCTCCCCCTATCTGAGTGTTTACCCTTCTAAATACCCTCCCCACGCAAGATCTGGCAATGCGGCTGCCAGGAGCACACCTTCAGTGTCAGAGCTCCTCAAGGTCAAAATGCTGCTTGGGTTGCTCAACCAGGAAAAGACGACCTTCAGTTCTGAAGGTAGGTGACGTGGGGCCCAGGAGAGCCGGGGAGAGTTTAGATGCCTCTGGTCTTGTCGCTGAGTGAATCGAACAATCCACTCTGTGTTTCTCAAGAAACACAGTTCCTTTCAAAATGTGCAGTTCACCTCAATCCAAAGGGCTTCTGAGAAGCCGTGCACCAGCCACCAGGTCCGGGTGATGGAGATCCGATTGGCGTGAGCCACCATCCCTGTCCTGAGATGCCCACGGTCTCGGGGGGAGACACATCCAGCCACGGAGCTCTCACAGGTGCTTTTATCTAAGGTTCTGGAGCGTGGGGGAGGGGACCAACGACCCCAGCCTGGGAAAGATGGGGCTGCAGGAACCAGTGGCAGCGTCCATGGTCAGGGAAGTCAGTGAAGGTGAGCCAGGCCTTTGGCTAAAGCTCAGAGATGGTCTGGCTCAGGCCGAATTTGGTCAGCAGCGCGAGGCTCAGCACGGCTGGAACTTACAGGAGGAAGGTGTGGGTGGGACGTCTGGAAAGGCAGCTAGGTCAACAAAGGCCATGCGCACCCAGCCACACTGGGGCTTCTTAAACCTTGCCTTCTGTCCACACTCGAGTTATAGTGGCCACTTGCTGAGCTGAAGAGGCCTGGGCCTTCTCCCACATTCCATGCACCACACTTAACATGGACTCTGCATCTCAGCCCCTGTTTGGTACAGCATAGCAAAAGCCCTTTAAGAGGTCTTTGGGGGGTCTGTGGCACCCATACCCCTCTGCCTGGCCTCCGAGCACCTCAGATACCCTGACCCCCAGTCCTCAGCAGTCCATAGGGGCTTCCTAAGGTTTCCCAGTATGCCATTGTCTCTCCACTAAGATTAAAAGCTGGCCATGGAAAGAACCGTGTCATGCGTGACCAGGTGATGCAGCCAGTGTCTGTGGGCACTAAGCAGGGGGAATGGTGTGGTTTGGAATTGGAGTCCTGCCTCCCCCTATCTGAGTGTTTACCCTTCTAAATACCCTCCCCACGCAAGATCTGGCAATGCGGCTGCCAGGAGCACACCTTCAGTGTCAGAGCTCCTCAAGGTCAAAATGCTGCTTGGGTTGCTCAACCAGGAAAAGACGACCTTCACTCCTTTGGGACCCTACCAAGGTCATGGAGAGGGCTGGGACGAGGTGACCATGTGGTTATCAACCACTCTACCCTGTTCTCACCCAAAAGAGGCCCCCAGGGAGGGTCCGGTGGAGGGTGGTGGGCAAGTTCCATCCGCTCACTTCCCATTTCAAACAGAACCTGCCATCTGGCTTAAGCTTTCCGTATTCTCCAGGAAAGGAAAACAAAAACCTTGGCTTGGCTCAGCTTCTCCGTTCAGCTCCTAATTTCTTTCCTCTCCTTCACGGCCACACTGGGAAGAGCTCCCTGTGTTGGCGGTCCCCACTTCCTCACTTCCCTTCACTCCCCTGGACCCTCTAGGATCTCACTCTCACTCCCAGTGCTTCCTTAAAGTCCACCGGCCACCTCCTCAATGTAGAAGGTAAAGGCCAGGCTAAATGCCTGTAGGACTTGACACTGAGTGGAGCCCTGTCCCACGCCCGAACACTGTTCTCCACTCTAAATCCTTTTCTTTTATCCTGTCTTCTAAGCAACCCGCTTCCTCGCTGGAGAGGAGTCCAGTGCAGTCCAAAGGAGCACGGACTTTGGATCAATCTGAATTTGAATCCCAGTTTACCAGTCATGTGGCCATGAGCCAGTCACTTGTCCCCTCTGAGCTGTACTGTCTCCTTCTCTCAATGGAAGCCAAAGCTACCCTGGCCGGGTTGTGGAAGGGATTAGAGGTAAAGGTCCCAGCCCAAAGGGAGTGCTCCATAAATAATCCCCACAGTGTCAATATCACCCATTCTTCCTCTGAGTGTTCCGCCTATCGCCACATCCCCTTGGCTGACCTCACTGCCTCCCGTCTCTTCCCCCTTCCTTCTACAAACTAGTCCCAGAGGGATCTTCCTAGAAGATAGACCATATCATTTCCTTACTCAGAAGCATTCGGTGCTTCCCCATGACCAGCAGATGGAAATCTAAGCCATCTGGGCTCAACCTACCACCCAACCTCATCGTGCTCGAGTAAAGAAATTGTACACACACACTCACCTCTCTGTGCATGCAATGCCCTAAGTCACACTGCAGTATACACACTGTCCTTTTTCAGGTTCTCTCTGTACTCTGAATGCCCTTCTCCTGCACGCACGTGTTTGAGCACCTCTGCCAGGGTACCCTCACAAAGTCTCACCGTTCCCCAGCACCTGAGTAAACTCACGACTCCTTCTTCAGCTCCTCCATGGCATTTCCCACACTCTGTTCAAGGCACTCACACCCTCGCCTCTCAGGACAACTATTTACAAGCAGGCGAGCTTCCCCTCTCTGCACCTGAGCGCCCGCCTCTGCTCGCCGCTCTCCTCCCGCGCCACCCTGAAGGTCCCTTCACACGGGGGCCGCTCCACTCCCCAGAGCTCTGCAGGGGCCGGGCCGGGCCTGCAGAAAGATGAGGAAGAGGCGAATGAGTGAATGAATGAGTGGATCATCCCTCCACTCATCTGAGAGCAGAGCCTTGCCCGGTTCATTTTTGTTTCTTCTCAGCACCTAGCCCAAGTCATTGCCGCAGGCGGGGGCTCAGGATATATTCCTTGAACTGTTAAACTGTGTTTCTGCACGCTCGATTAGAATTTCATCAGCAAGACAAGTCCCTCCTTCCTTTCAAATTCTATCCATTTCAGCCGAAGGTAAAGAGGAAAAGGGAGGGGCTTATTGGCGGACTCTCATGGAAGTCTATATCATGGTGGTCAGTGAGCCTGCCTGGGAATCTCCACATACAACTCGTCCAGAAATGGGTACCAAGCCTCAGGATACCGGAAAACTGGTTTTTTGTTCCTTGCATTTTTCTTTTTTTTTAGATTCATTTATTTATTTATTTGGGGGAAGGGGTCGGGTTGGGGAGGGAGGGGAGCGGGTGGGTCACTTCCACTGGTCTTTCATTTCTCCACCCTCATCCATCTTCGTTCCCCGGCTCCCGCAGGCCCCCCCCATCGCGGTGGCGTCCGTCGCCGCAGAGCACCGGCTCTGGGCGCATGCGCTCCAGAGCTCCGGCTCGGCAACTGGACACATCAGTCCAGCCGCTCCGCGGCACGCGGGATCCTCCCAGGCCAGGGATCGAACTGGCGCTCCTTGCACTGCAAGGCGGTGTCCCCCTCCAATGGACCACCAGGGGAAGCCCCGCATTTTTCTTTTTCTTAGGAATTGTTTCCAAGCCCAGCCTTGACTGCCCTAGCAATGAACTCCTGAATGTTCTTTCATGTTATGCCTTTAGTGCTAAAAGACTAAACAGACTTTTTCATTAGAAGGTACAAAATCTGTCTGATTTGCTCATCACCAACTGCCCCCTGCAGACTGTCAGCTCTCCAACTTATTCATCTCTGTATTCCCAACAGCTAAGTGCAAACAGCAGGTGCTCACTAGATGCTGATCCCAGAATGGTGACCAAGATGGCAGACGTGGAACTCTAGCCAAATGGCTGGATCCTACTTCTCCTGTGAGACAAACATTCCAAAAGTCAGGAGCTGGATGTTTCACGCTCATATCACAACTTCTGAACCTGCAAGTGTACACAGCACCTGGCTTACATTCCCACTCGAATCTGCCAGTCATTATCAAAAAGTGTCTCTTGGCCCAGGCCCACCCTGTCTGCTTCTGCAGTTCCTCTACCACGACTCCATTTCTTCCCACTGAAACAGCAGCCCAAAAGCCCCCAGAGTTAGGTCTATATAATTAACTTCTTCAACACTTCTGCTCTCTGGTATGCCTCTAAGAGCTATAATTTCATCCAATTTTGAAATTCTTCCAACCGTACATTTTGTCCTCTTCCCACGTCTAACTTATTCTCAGGCCACGTAACCCAGAAAACGATTCCGGCAGGCAACACTGTAAGAGTTAAGTTACAGCAAAGTTGAGGGTAAAACCTCATGGGTTTAGGCTGAACTCCTAGCGCAGGTTTGAACGATGGGGACAGAGATAGAGAAACGGAGGAGATGGAGAGATGACAGGAACAGGAAGTACCAGCCCCGCCAACAACCGGCGGGAGGAAACCACCACCACCCCCCACCAAAGACTCCTCTTTGCAGAAAATGAGATTTTTTAAAACACCTTGCCTTCTATACATCAGAAAAAGCCTATCAATTTGCCTCTTTGAGAACACAATGTCAGGCAGACTGAGCACCAGGTGGTGAGGAAGATGGACAGCACTGTGGGATAGTCTTTTGGTTGCGAGAGGGTACAGATGGGAATGAGCCATGATGACTAAAATTACAGCCAGTTTGGGGTCAGAGAGCTAAGTGCAAAATGCAGTTCCTACTGTGATGAGCCCATTTCCAAATGGCCTCTGTCACCTCATCCCTGCTCACCTTGATACTTAACATGCGCTACCTAGGCCACACATGGTCTTCCCACGTGATGCGAGGAAACAATTCCAAAGTCTTGAGATCTGGGGGAGGAGGCAGCACCAAGTACAGTGTCCTAGGGTTCCTTGGGTGACGACCAGGTCCCTGCCCTGCGTTCCCTAGCTCTTCTTTTGACCTAGATTTCCTTGCTCCCCAACCCCCGCCACCCCGCTCAGCACACACATACCCGCACGTCCTTAGTGATACCAACAGTCACATTTGATGTTAGAAACTCTGAAGTTTTCTTTTCTCAGCAATTCTAGAACTCAAATATGGGACACACTTTTATTTCTTCCGAACAGATGATCACATTCAAAACATACACAGAGAACACTTGAAAGAACGTGTCAACCCTTCCCTATCCTTCAGACCTGGAGTTCTCCCTCATAAGAATATCACATTTGACAGAATTATATTTAAAAACACAGCCTGTACTCTCTGAAGGACGTCCAAGGACCAGGGTGCATTTGATCCTCACACCAGCCCCGTGAGGGGCGGTCAGGTTTCATTTCCCCCGTTTTGGAGATGACAATTGACTTGCCTGAGGTCAGATAGCGAGGGACCAAGGACCAAGGGCTTCTCCTTCCAAACTCAGGAGTGAGATCAGAACTAGGTTACCACTGCTCCTCAGTTACGTTGCTCTCTTCAATTCTCTTCCCATCTCTGAGAGAGAGAAACCAGAGGCTTCAAGTCCACCCACTTTTTTGGACGACTCTGAACTCCAGCTCCAGCCTCCGCCTCTCTGCGGATCACAGACACGCATCTCCAGTGCTCCCTGAGCGTTCCTTCTCTGAGGGTCCCCCAGGGCCGCCTGATTCACCCACAGGTCATCTGAGGTCCGGGAGCTCTCTCTCAGACCTGCTCCTCCTCCTGTCTTTTCTATTTTGGTAAAGGCGTCACCACCCACTCCGTCTCCGAAGCCAGAAAGCCGGAGCCATCCCAGAGTCCCCTTCTTGCTGAACCCCGAGAGCAGTCACGAGATCCTGCCTGTTTGTGCTTCCTGATTCCTCTGAAATCTGTCCTCACCTTTCCTATGCCTGAAAGGCTACGCTCCTCTTCCTACACTCTCTCCCATGACCTTACCCCCAGTCAGTCCATCTTCAGGCTCTGATACCACGTGCCTTTCTTTTTTTTTTAATTCTTTATTTTAAAGGTTTTACAGAGTTTTGTTGTTCACCGACATGTATGTTCCCAGATCAGTCATATGCATATCCCTGGTCCCCCTCCCCCAGGCCCCCCCAATCCCACTCCTCCGGACCATCGCCAGGCGACTTTCTTAACTCTCATACTCACTGCGCTTTTTCCCTGCTGAATATTCTCTGATGGCTCCCCGTACATTTCAAGACAAAAATCCAGACTTTTGAACGTAGGCCACAAGGCGCTATAAACCTGGTTTCCCCTCTCTCTGCTCCTGGGGTCACAATCTAAATTCCCGCTGGATTGAGGGGTTTTGTCCCCGGAACGCACCTCCCATCTTCCTGCCCCGGAAGTAAACGTTCTTCTGCCATCAGACTTCAGCTGTGTGACTCCTTTCAATGTCTGAGCACCCTAGGCAGTCTCTCCTCCCGGTAATCTTTCCTATCCATCTTCTGCTTTCCTCTTTATCACTGCACGTCCATCAGTTAAAACATTTTCAGCTGTGTGAAACAGAGGCTTAAAATGGCCTAAACAATAACAAAGCTTCACAATTTCTCATATGAAGTCCAGGCGTTGTAGGGCTCTATGGTGCCTAATTCAGTAGCTCCACGACATCTTCAAGGTTCTTCCCATCGTTTTGTTTGCCATCTTCATTTTGAATTATGGTTTGAGTCCATGCTACGTATTTCAGAAAACATTCTCAGTAGGGGGTGGAGAGGGAGGCAAGTATTTGTCTTTGGATGGTAGAAGATTTTCTGAAATGACCAGAAGTCATATAGAGCCAAGTCTGAAGAATCATATGAGTAATTAAGGCAAGTGATAACATTCGGGATCATGGTCAAGGCAAGACCTTACAGGAATGAGACAGAACTTCTGGTTTTGCCTATGAGCTGGGTCCAAAAGCAAGTTTTGAAAAGGTGTTCCAGGTATCTTGAGTCTAAACTGGGCAAACACAGAATATGAACACAAAGAGCTGTTGTTTTCAAAGCTAGCTCCCACTTGATGTTTAAGTTTTAACCCGCTCATGTGAAAAAGTAAGAACAAACTAAACTTGTAAAAGGTTCTGGGTTACCTGCCAGAGAAGGAGAAACCACCTGCCTAGATAAGGCGCTTAAAGCGCTAAGATCTGAGACACAGATCTTCAAAACAGGTGGGGAAAGGGGGTTTAGAGAAGCCCTGTGGACAGAATCTTGGAGGCCACACCAGGGTAGGGTCACAGGAGGGGGTGGCCCAAGTGTACAAAAATACACTGGGGGCAAGAGAAGCCCAGTTCCAAAGATAAGCCTGCTGCTCCCCACTCCAGTGCGTCTGTGGTTTCTCTGGGGTGTGTGTGTGTGTGTGTGTATGTGGATCCCCTGTCCTTGGGATTTCCCAGGCAAGAATACTGGAGTGGATTGCCACTTGCTCCTCTGGTTGGGGGAGGGGATCTTCCCAACCCAGGGATAGAACCCACATCTCCTGCATCATCAGACGAACTCTTTGCAACTGCATCCCCTGGGAAGCCTTCTTTGGCTTGTTTTCCTCTAATCCAAAAGCCTTTGACCTGCAAATGTTCTTTGCCCTGTAGCCCCTTACTCCAGCTCCTCCCGGTCCTCCCCTCAGTGCCTCTGTCCTTCCTCCTCCCCTTTGTAGATCTTAAGTAACCAAGAGGAGTGGTTCAAGGCGGAGCTTGGGAGCCAGGAAGGATATGTGCCCAAGAATTTTATAGACATCGAGTTTCCTGGGTAAGTATTTCCAGCCTGCAGAGATGGGCCTGCCCACATACCCTCCCCTTGCTTTTTCAGTAGCCACTAAAATTATCCCGCCCGCCCAGACACTGTCAAAAATGGTCGCCTCTGGACAGGGAACCACGCAGCTGAAGGCCAGGGGTGGGAGGAGATTTGCATTTCACGGCATTCTCTTTGAATTTGATACCATGTGCAAGGATCGCCTATTTTTAATTTATAAGCCAAAGTCATCTATAATTGTAACCACGGTTTTGCCTATGAGCTGGGTCCAAAAGCAAGTTTTGAAAAGGTGTTCCAGGTATCTTGAGTCTAAACTGGGCAAACACAGAATATGAACACAAAGAGCTGTTGTTTTCAAAGCTAGCTCCCACTTGATGTTTAAGTTTTAACCCGCTCATGTGAAAAGTAAGAACAAACTAAACTTGTAAAAGGTTCTGGGTTACCTGCCAGAGAAGGAGAAACCACCTGCCTAGATAAGGCGCTTAAAGCGCTAAGATCTGAGACACAGATCTTCAAAACAGGTGGGGAAAGGGGGTTTAGAGAAGCCCTGTGGACAGAATCTTGGAGGCCACACCAGGGTAGGGTCACAGGAGGGGGTGGCCCAAGTGTACAAAAATACACTGGGGGCAAGAGAAGCCCAGTTCCAAAGATAAGCCTGCTGCTCCCCACTCCAGTGCGTCTGTGGTTTCTCTGGGGTGTGTGTGTGTGTGTGTGTGTATGTGGATCCCCTGTCCTTGGGATTTCCCAGGCAAGAATACTGGAGTGGATTGCCACTTGCTCCTCTGGTTGGGGGAGGGGATCTTCCCAACCCAGGGATAGAACCCACATCTCCTGCATCATCAGACGAACTCTTTGCAACTGCATCCCCTGGGAAGCCTTCTTTGGCTTGTTTTCCTCTAATCCAAAAGCCTTTGACCTGCAAATGTTCTTTGCCCTGTAGCCCCTTACTCCAGCTCCTCCTGGTCCTCCCCTCAGTGCCTCTGTCCTTCCTCCTCCCCTTTGTAGATCTTAAGTAACCAAGAGGAGTGGTTCAAGGCGGAGCTTGGGAGCCAGGAAGGATATGTGCCCAAGAATTTTATAGACATCGAGTTTCCTGGGTAAGTATTTCCAGCCTGCAGAGATGGGCCTGCCCACATACCCTCCCCTTGCTTTTTCAGTAGCCACTAAAATTATCCCCGCCCGGCCCAGACACTGTCAAAAATGGTCGCCTCTGGACAGGGAACCACGCAGCTGAAGGCCAGGGGTGGGAGGGAGATTTGCATTTCACGGCATTCTCTTTTGAATTTGATACCATGTGCAAGGATCGCCTATTTTTAATTTATAAGCCAAAGTCATCTATAATTGTAACCACGGCGTTTCCAAGAATTCCAGCGGGGGCCTCGTCGGCCACCCCACCTCCGCGGCTGCTCCTACAGGGCTCTTCTCCTCCATCGCCCTCCCCACTCTCCTTCCCAGTTCCAAGATGACAGTGCGAAGCCCTGGGTCTTCCTGAAACCAGGCTCGCACCCGTCAGAGAGGTCGGGGAAACTCCCTCCATAAAGAGGAAGTGAAACATTGAGATCAGGTCACGTGTGTCTCAAGAATTGACCACAAGGGTTAGATAGAAATCTAATCTTGTCTGAGAGTCAGGGTCTAGTCAAGGAGCAAAGGTTTTGTTAGAAAACCAAAGCGGTGTTGGTGACTCGGGTGAGGTGCAGCCGTACCACTCACAGGGAACCAGTGCCGACCACCGAACCGACAGAATGACCACTGACCTCTGCCAGGAGATCCTTGAGGCTGCCCTGTCGCCTCCTCGGTGAGCACAGCACGCCTGCAGCCCCTTCCCACCCGCCGCACACTCTCAGCGGACGGCCGGGCTTCCAGGACAGCAGAGGCCCCCAGAAAAACCCCTTTGTCCCCACCCGTCCTGACTCAGTGCGTCCACCCACACCCTGCAACTGCTCAGACACTGCCTTCCCTGCAGCTGTTTGGAAAGAACCGCCTGTGCTTTGAGCAGAAGTCCTCCCCTCTCTCCCACACCGCTTTCCTCCCTCTCGCTGGATCATCCCCGGCAGCAAGCAGAGATGCTGCGATTTCTCTCTCCTGTATCACCAAAAAAAAAAAAACAAACATGAAGCAAACAACAAAACCCTCGATCCCAAATCCCCTTCCAGCTACAACTCCACTTCTTCAAAAGAATCCTTATATTCACTGTCTCTCATCTCTCTCTTCCCACTCTCCCCGGAAGCCCCGTGACTCCTTGGAAACTTCTTCACGAAAGTCAAAGTGCACTGCAGGTCCCGAGGTGGATCGGCAGCCAGCATAATTCGACGTGGTGAATCTTGCTCGCCCACGGAAATGCTTTCTGCATTTGGCTTCCAGGACATCCCTCCTCCTGGCTCTCCTCCCACCTCTCTCTCCTCCCCCATCCCCTTCAGGCAGAATGTTCCCTCTCATGAGGCCCTCCCCACCACATTCTAAGTGACTCCTTCTCCCCACCTCTCCTCGGTGTTCATTTCCTCCCCCCCAACCCCATAACACATCAGTGGACACACTCCAGACTCTACTCATTTTGTTGTTTATGGTGTGTCTCCCCCCACCCCACTAGAAGGTGAGTCCCGTGAGGGTTCTTGTCTGTTCTCCTCACCACTACATCCACTATATCCTCAGATATATCCTCAGAGAGCCTAGCACACAGTACCTGTCTGATAAAAGCTGTTCAGGGAATGAATAGCTTTGGAACCGACATGTACTATGAAGTCCTGGCATTCATTGCACGTGTAACGTGTGGACATTTTTGCAAGTCACTTCACATATTCCAGATGCAGGACAAGTGGGTATTTTCTAAACAGTTCCCTCTCTATTTGCTCCCTTTCCCGAGGGATTTCCTCTGAGGATGGCTGCTGTCGAGGGGTCCCAGTCTTTTCCTCTCCCCATCATATTGCTCGCGGGTGCCACTCATCAGTCCTGTAGGTTTGTACAGCCCATACTCTGGCAGGATCTCCAGATGATGGTCAGAAACCCTCTGCTTCCGGCCCCTCAGAGCCCGACCAACCTTGCCCTGCAGTCCCAGGTCTGGAAGAAAGTCTTCCCGCCACCTGTCCGTTCAGTTCCTCGATTCCAAAGAGCGCAAGGCAACGGCTCTCAGAGGCCTGGTGGACGTTTCCCTTAAAGGAGCACACATGCTCGCCTTCCGGGGGCAGCAATTTGGCAGCCCCTTTGCAGCAAAGCCACACGCCCCACCCTTGGCCTCTGAGGGACTGGGAACACGTGTTCCTCTCTGTCGGGGTTAAGAGAGGTGCCTGGCCTCCTGCCCTGTGGCTGTAGCCACTGTTTGTCTAGCCTGCCCGTGAGTGCTCGGGCTTTCCCACAAACGCTGTGCCACCTGCGGCGACACTTCCAAAGGCGGCCGCCTTCACGCTCCCCTGAAAGAGCAGTGTCTCCTCGGAGTCTTCTTTTCCACAGTGAAGGTTATTTTCCAGACTGGTTTCTTGGGGGAGGGCCCAGGAGCCAGCGCTGTAGACACTCCTGCCTCTCTCCAGCTGCTGCGGGCCTCGCTCATTTCCAGGTGTGCACGGGGACCTCTCTGGGCGCCCCTCAGTGTCTGCCAGGCACAGGGCACAGCCGCTCCCGCCCCACGCCACCCAGGGACCCTCTGCTGTGACTCTTCTTCCCAGCCACCAGGGTTTCAGCCTGGAGCCGGCGCCCAAGGGCCCTGCCCGTTGTCCCCAGCGCCCGAAGGGGTCCCGATCCTCCTGGCGCGTCCTCTGCCCCTGCAGGTCCTTTCTGGAGGTGCTCTTCTTACAGCCGCCGGCAGGTGGCCGCTCCCGCGCGGAGTCACTCCCGCTGCCCCCTTTCGTGCAGTGGCACATTTCCGTGGTTCAGGATTTCCAAGCAAACGGAAGAAAGACGTCTCCTTGGGGGAGAATGGAACAGGAGATGCCTCAAGAGGAAAGCTGGCCTCACCTGCAAGCTGCTAGACTGTTTGTTTGGTTTCAAACGCGCCTGCCCCCTCTGGGGCCTCTCCTCAGCCTCTCTCCCTGTGGGTCACCTCTCCTCGACTTCCTTCCCTCCCTACCCCCACCCCCGCCCGTCTGCCGTCTCACCAAGATCCTCTGTTTTTGTCTCACCTGATAGATGGTTTCACGAAGGCCTCTCGCGACACCAGGCAGAGAGCTTGCTGATGGGCAAGGAACTTGGTTGCTTCATCATTCGGGCCAGCCAGAGCTCCCCCGGGGACTTCTCCATATCTGTCAGGTACCGGCTATCCCTGACTTTGCCCTGACCTACTGAAGCCCTGAGGCGACAAGGTGACCTCTTAAAGGAGACCTTTCCCTCAGGAGCACGGTGGCAAGGGGCTTGGGCACTTGGTCGACGGTGGTGCCGTCCACTTTTCTCCCATAAACACATGTATGTGACTCCTTAGTTTGTGACCCAAAGTACATGGATCAGTCCATCCGTCTGCCTCCCCCTCCAGCCCAGGGGCTTCTGGAAAGACAGGATTTCCATCAACTTCATCCCTGTGCATTTTACAGCACCCTGTACCCAACAGGTGCTGGAGGAGTGTCTGCAGAAGGAGACTGGGAAGGGAGGAGGAAAAGAGAATTTCCAGTGGTCCACATCCATCTTGGGGCTGCAAGTGTTTTTTAATTAATGAGTTTATTTTTGGCTGCACCGGGTCTCTGTTGCTGCGTGCAGGCTTTCTCCAGTCGCAGCGAGTGGAGCTCCTCCTCGGTGCATCGCGGTGGCGTCTCGTGTTATGGAGCACAGGCTCTTCTTCCCAGCCACCAGGGTTTCAGCCTGGAGCCGGCGCCCAAGGGCCCTGCCCGTTGTCCCCAGCGCCCGAAGGGGTCCCGATCCTCCTGGCGCGTCCTCTGCCCCTGCAGGTCCTTTCTGGAGGTGCTCTTCTTACAGCCGCCGGCAGGTGGCCGCTCCCGCGCGGAGTCACTCCCGCTGCCCCCTTTCGTGCAGTGGCACATTTCCGTGGTTCAGGATTTCCAAGCAAACGGAAGAAAGACGTCTCCTTGGGGGAGAATGGAACAGGAGATGCCTCAAGAGGAAAGCTGGCCTCACCTGCAAGCTGCTAGACTGTTTGTTTGGTTTCAAACGCGCCTGCCCCCTCTGGGGCCTCTCCTCAGCCTCTCTCCCTGTGGGTCACCTCTCCTCGACTTCCTTCCCTCCCTACCCCCACCCGCGTCCGTCTGGCGTCTCACCAAGATCCTCTGTTTTTGTCTCACCTGATAGATGGTTTCACGAAGGCCTCTCGCGACACCAGGCAGAGAGCTTGCTGATGGGCAAGGAACTTGGTTGCTTCATCATTCGGGCCAGCCAGAGCTCCCCCGGGGACTTCTCCATATCTGTCAGGTACCGGCTATCCCTGACTTTGCCCTGACCTACTGAAGCCCTGAGGCGACAAGGTGACCTCTTAAAGGAGACCTTTCCCTCAGGAGCACGGTGGCAAGGGGCTTGGGCACTTGGTCGACGGTGGTGCCGTCCACTTTTCTCCCATAAACACATGTATGTGACTCCTTAGTTTGTGACCCAAAGTACATGGATCAGTCCATCCGTCTGCCTCCCCCTCCAGCCCAGGGGCTTCTGGAAAGACAGGATTTCCATCAACTTCATCCCTGTGCATTTTACAGCACCCTGTACCCAACAGGTGCTGGAGGAGTGTCTGCAGAAGGAGACTGGGAAGGGAGGAGGAAAAGAGAATTTCCAGTGGTCCACATCCATCTTGGGGCTGCAAGTGTTTTTTAATTAATGAGTTTATTTTTGGCTGCACCGGGTCTCTGTTGCTGCGTGCAGGCTTTCTCCAGTCGCAGCGAGTGGAGCTCCTCCTCGTCGCGGTGCATCGCGGTGGCGTCTCGTGTTATGGAGCACAGGCTCCAGGCACCCAGGTTCCATAGTTTGGGTTTAGTTGCTCCACAGCATGTGGAATCTTCCCAGATGAGGGATCAAACCCATGTCCCCTGCAGAAGCAGGTGGATTCTAATCCACTGTACCACCAGGCAAAGTCCGGGGTTGGGATCTCAGCCTTTTCTTTTACTGCGAATGTGTGTCTGAAGAAGGGAAGAGAAAAAGCAGCAGCCCCGGCCACCGCCGTGGGACACACCTGTAGTCGCAGGCGGCTGCACAGAAGGGAAGGCTGCCTCCACGCTCTGGAACACAGCACGACTGGCGGCGGCCGCGCTGAGCCCCGGAGGCCTGGGGCGGGGGGCCCGAGACACCCAAGGCTCGCCAAGGTGCAGCACCCCTCCTCCCCACCCCTGGGAAGGAAGTGACTCGGTTTAACATGACACAGCCCCACACGCAGAAGCCCCACGTCTGAACACACGGCGTGTGGTCAGTGTGTTGGGGATTGCGAGTCACACCTCAGACTTGGTGACCACATGTGAAAGTGCAAGAGCGGCAGTGGCAGTACCGCGAGCGGCGCGGCAGCCTGTCCCCGGAGGCCTCGCTGGCAAGCTACGTGATCAGAAGCGCGGTCTGGATTCTGCGAGAGATTTGGAAGGGCGGGCGGCTTTAAGTTCCGAAGTCCAATCTCCGGGTAATCAACATGCATTCTTTGAAAGTGCAAAAAAGAGCGGTGCCGTCCACTTTTCTCCCATAAACACATGTATGTGACTCCTTAGTTTGTGACCCAAAGTACATGGATCAGTCCATCCGTCTGCCTCCCCCTCCAGCCCAGGGGCTTCTGGAAAGACAGGATTTCCATCAACTTCATCCCTGTGCATTTTACAGCACCCTGTACCCAACAGGTGCTGGAGGAGTGTCTGCAGAAGGAGACTGGGAAGGGAGGAGGAAAAGAGAATTTCCAGTGGTCCACATCCATCTTGGGGCTGCAAGTGTTTTTTAATTAATGAGTTTATTTTTGGCTGCACCGGGTCTCTGTTGCTGCGTGCAGGCTTTCTCCAGTCGCAGCGAGTGGAGCTCCTCCTCGTCGCGGTGCATCGCGGTGGCGTCTCGTGTTATGGAGCACAGGCTCCAGGCACCCAGGTTCCATAGTTTGGGTTTAGTTGCTCCACAGCATGTGGAATCTTCCCAGATGAGGGATCAAACCCATGTCCCCTGCAGAAGCAGGTGGATTCTAATCCACTGTACCACCAGGCAAAGTCCGGGGTTGGGATCTCAGCCTTTTCTTTTACTGCGAATGTGTGTCTGAAGAAGGGAAGAGAAAAAGCAGCAGCCCCGGCCACCGCCGTGGGACACACCTGTAGTCGCAGGCGGCTGCACAGAAGGGAAGGCTGCCTCCACGCTCTGGAACACAGCACGACTGGCGGCGGCCGCGCTGAGCCCCGGAGGCCTGGGGCGGGGGGCCCGAGACACCCAAGGCTCGCCAAGGTGCAGCACCCCTCCTCCCCACCCCTGGGAAGGAAGTGACTCGGTTTAACATGACACAGCCCCACACGCAGAAGCCCCACGTCTGAACACACGGCGTGTGGTCAGTGTGTTGGGGATTGCGAGTCACACCTCAGACTTGGTGACCACATGTGAAAGTGCAAGAGCGGCAGTGGCAGTACCGCGAGCGGCGCGGCAGCCTGTCCCCGGAGGCCTCGCTGGCAAGCTACGTGATCAGAAGCGCGGTCTGGATTCTGCGAGAGATTTGGAAGGGCGGGCGGCTTTAAGTTCCGAAGTCCAATCTCCGGGTAATCAACAGAGGCTGCATTCCTATTTAGAAAGAAAGTGCATGTTAATGAATAAGTAGGAAGGACTTAAAAATAAAGGGGCAAGCAGGTGTATGCGTGTGTGTGCCTGGAGAGCTCAGGAATAGCTTGGTCTCCTAAGCATGCCCTTGCAGGCTGGCTTAAACTCTTGATTCCCCTTAACGAAGGCTTTCTTTTTCACAGCTTGGGTGACGGTGAATTTCAGTTCAGGCCAATATTGATGTCTCACAAACTCTGAAGCTTGTTAGGTCTTAATTAATGAAATGTGTCTCTGTTAATAAATCTTATAATTCAAGCCTATTTCTTCAGGGCCATGATTAGAGGTGGTACCAAGCAACGCGTTAGGTGGAAAGGCATCTCTGGGTGCCTTTGGGTCACACGATATTCTCGAGGCTGGCGTTTTCAGTGAGGAAGTAGGGTTTCTTATTTATTGATTAAATTGAATTCTACAGAGAACGACCAGCCTTGACGTCCGCCGTGGTCTTCCCTGCCACTGAGGCCGTGCGGGCTTGTGATGGTGATTACTACCGTAATCCGTCTTACCTTTCCAGCAGAAATGCAGTATAATATATTCCAAAGCAAAATCACTTTAATTTATTTATGCAGCTGCTTTCTGCCCTGACACAGATAATTAAGAGCTAATTGTAATGTTCTATCACTTAGGATTTGTTAAGAGTCAGAAACACTAGACTTAGCCTCCAGAGCCCTGAGTTACACCTTTCTCTGCCCCTCAGACCCCAAAACCATGATCCAGCCCTCTCTCCATTGCCTGGATGCCTGGTTGCCTGGATGACCAAGCGTAGTCCTGACCTGCATCCTCCTCAGCACCCGGGAGTGAAAGGGTTAATGTCTTTCATTCCGAGTTTTTGACTAAGAGGGTGATACTGGATCACAGCTAACCCGGGTAAGTTTGCTCCGTACAATGGGTGCAAGAGCGGCAGTGGCAGTACCGCGAGCGGCGCGGCAGCCTGTCCCCGGAGGCCTCGCTGGCAAGCTACGTGATCAGAAGCGCGGTCTGGATTCTGCGAGAGATTTGGAAGGGCGGGCGGCTTTAAGTTCCGAAGTCCAATCTCCGGGTAATCAACAGAGGCTGCATTCCTATTTAGAAAGAAAGTGCATGTTAATGAATAAGTAGGAAGGACTTAAAAATAAAGGGGCAAGCAGGTGTATGCGTGTGTGTGCCTGGAGAGCTCAGGAATAGCTTGGTCTCCTAAGCATGCCCTTGCAGGCTGGCTTAAACTCTTGATTCCCCTTAACGAAGGCTTTCTTTTTCACAGCTTGGGTGACGGTGAATTTCAGTTCAGGCCAATATTGATGTCTCACAAACTCTGAAGCTTGTTAGGTCTTAATTAATGAAATGTGTCTCTGTTAATAAATCTTATAATTCAAGCCTATTTCTTCAGGGCCATGATTAGAGGTGGTACCAAGCAACGCGTTAGGTGGAAAGGCATCTCTGGGTGCCTTTGGGTCACACGATATTCTCGAGGCTGGCGTTTTCAGTGAGGAAGTAGGGTTTCTTATTTATTGATTAAATTGAATTCTACAGAGAACGACCAGCCTTGACGTCCGCCGTGGTCTTCCCTGCCACTGAGGCCGTGCGGGCTTGTGATGGTGATTACTACCGTAATCCGTCTTACCTTTCCAGCAGAAATGCAGTATAATATATTCCAAAGCAAAATCACTTTAATTTATTTATGCAGCTGCTTTCTGCCCTGACACAGATAATTAAGAGCTAATTGTAATGTTCTATCACTTAGGATTTGTTAAGAGTCAGAAACACTAGACTTAGCCTCCAGAGCCCTGAGTTACACCCTTTCTCTGCCCCCTCAGACCCCAAAACCATGATCCAGCCCCTCTCTCTCCATTGCCTGGATGCCTGGTTGCCTGGATGACCAAGCGTAGTCCTGACCTGCATCCTCCTCAGCACCCGGGAGTGAAAGGGTTAATGTCTTTCATTCCGAGTTTTTTGACTAAGAGGTGGTGGATGAATAACTGGATCACAAGAATATTTCCTCCTCCTCACCCAGATGTGGGCAGGGGTGACTCTGAGTTGAGCCATGTGGTGGTGGAGTGAAGAAAGCATCTGTGAAAGAGGAAGGGCAATGGTTGCCACGTATTTCAGCTCTGACCCCCGAGGTAGTTAAGCAGAGGTCACTGCACGGGGTTCACGTGGCTCTGAGCAGAGCCTCCACAGAAGATGAGGAGGAGACTGGAATTCCTGTCCCCTGTGAACACAGACCTCTAAACCCATCCCTTAGAGAGAGGTAGCTTTACTCTCCGACACTCTAAATTTGTGACCTTTCTGCTGGGTCATGCAACTGGTATCAATAACACCCGTTTATTTTTAGACATAAATGTGTATATCCATTTGATGAAAAAAAAAAAACAAAACCTTGACATCCGAACAAGCATGACGTGGTGATGGAGAAAGGCTGGAGCTGTTAGTAAAGGCCCAGTCTCCCTTTTCCAGGGAATAAAGTCCAGTGCCTCCATCCCTGATACAAACATGCTCCATCGCTTGTGAGGCCAGCTAGTGTCAAAGGTGCTGATCTAAAAAGAAGATAGCATGAAAAAAAAAAGTTTACATGTGTCCCAGCTCAGACTGGACTCAGAGAACCAGGGTCCTTGCCTCAGCTCTGCCCTTCGCGATGACCTTGACCAAGCCCCTCCACCTCTCAGAACCTCCACTCATTTTTCTCCCCAAAAGTTCAAAATACTTTGTAACCTTATTTATGCAAAACAAGACCAAGAGATCCTCATTATGTGGAGAACAAAGAGTGACAGATTTCTCAGGGTCGCTTATGAGCTTAAAGGAGCTGGTTCAAAGTATTTCCATGAACAGAAAGAAAGCAAGGGCTTGAAAAACTCCTCCCCTCTGAATCTTGGCAGAGTCCTTAGCCTGGTGAGGTCTCAGGCACTGGCACACTTCAAATAAACATTGTTTTAAAAGCCCTTTACCTTGTAGTCTTTAAAGCACTTGGAACATTTTTTTTTTTCCTGTAAAAGGGCAATTCCAGTATTAGAAGAAAGATTACCTTCTGCTCATGTTAAAAAAAATCTCTTCTCAGGAGTTCTGCAGTGGTCCAGTGGTTAGGACTTAAGCTTTCACTGCTGTGGTGGATGTAGGTTCAATTCCTGATGGAGGAACTAAGATCCTGCCAGCCATGTGGCCATAAAAACAAAAACAGAACAACCCTCTAGCCCAGCCTAGATCCTGAGTGGTCCCTCCCACAGATCTCTCCTAGAGTTTGACTGGACCAGCCCTCCTGCCCAGGGAGGTGGGCCAGCCACCCCTAACTCCACTTCCTGCCCAAACAGAACTCCAGCATCCCTGGATGCAATCAGCCCCGAAGGTGGAGACTTGCGCACCCCGTAATAAGACAATGTGGATCTGCCTTGCTCTTTAGGCATGAGGATGACGTGCAGCACTTCAAAGTCATGAGAGACAACAAGGGTAATTACTTCCTGTGGACAGAGAAGTTTCCATCCCTCAACAAGCTGGTGGACTACTACCGGATGAACTCCATCTCCAAACAGAAGCAGATCTTTCTGAGGGATAGGACCCGGGAGGAGCAGGTATGCTGCCGGTCCCCATTGGCCCCAATCCAGAGATTCTGGCCAGGGTGGCTTGTACGTGA
The DNA here is from genome assembly GCA_022376925.1 of Tragulus kanchil. Classification (NCBI taxonomy): domain Eukaryota; kingdom Metazoa; phylum Chordata; class Mammalia; order Artiodactyla; family Tragulidae; genus Tragulus; species Tragulus kanchil. The sequence continues at coordinate 178,253,394 of JAIOJX010000004.1, read as the reverse complement.
ACCACGAGGCCCATCCATTTGATGAGCAGGTCCCTGTGTATTCTGAAAAGTGCAGATCCCAGTTTAAATCCTGGCATGACACCTCCTAGCGCCGTGACTTTGAATAGTCTTCTCATTCTCAGTTTGCTCATCCACAGAATTGTGATAATACTGATAGCTCCTTCGTAGGAGGGTTCTGAAGGTTGAAGATGATGTACCCATTCCTCACATCATTCCTCATCATGTGGGCTCTTACTGTGGATACTGTCGTTTCATTATTCACAGATGATCCTATATCACAGTTTTCAGTCTAGCTCAGGAACTGCCCAGGGACGAAGGGCGGGGGGCACACATGGGGATATTAGAGCCTCGAGTCCAAGACTAACACAGAAGGTAGAGTTTTGCGACAGGATTTGGGGGTGGGGAGGGTAGAAGCAGGAGGCATTGGAGAAGAAAACTGGAGGTGGAATTCCTGCTCTGGGAGCTGTTTGGAATATGAAGTATTGTTTTGATGGAAAATACATCCAGGGACTTCCCTGGTGGTCCAGTGGGTAAGACTTCAACTTCCAGTGCTGGAGGTGTGGGTTCTATCCCTGTTCCTGGGCAATGATCTCGCATGCTTTGGGGCCAAAACATCAAAACATAAAACAGAAGCAATGTTGTCACAAATTCAACGGAGACTTTAAAAATGGTCCACATCAAAAACATATCCAATAGACCTGGCTTCAAAAACTGATTTCATTGCTAACCATCCTTATTACCCAGCCAAGTGAAGAAAACTTTCCAAGCATCCATTTTTCTCTTCCATCAGATTGAAAGAATATAATGCCTCTCTCATTGGACTGTGCTGAGGATAAATGAGATGTAATCACAGCACTTGCCACAGAGTCTGGTCCCCAGTTGGCACTAAGGAAATGTTAACTTGACTCCAAAAGTAAATTCACACACACAAACACACACACACACACTCTATAAAATGTTTCAAAGGAAATAACGTGGTTATAAGAGATGGATATCATAGAAATGAGTACTGACCAGAAGAGTTGAAATCCCAATAGGTTATCTGAAAATGCACTGAGCCTTTCCAAAGCAACATGTGCTTTGGGGAAGGAAAGAAAACCACCCCTTTCAAGTAATTGGTTGATTATTAGCCTGAGAAATTATGATCAAAGGAGAAAAGGGTGTTCCCAAATGCACACAAAAGTTCAGAAAGGAAAACAAAGCTTAACCTCGACCTTGTGAATTCTTCCAACCAGGAAATGAACAGAGAAATTCATTTACTCGTGTCTGCATGCAGAGATGAGAGAGGAAGCCTAAAACTGTGCTGAACTGGATTTAATGAGTTCATTTTGCCAAGTGCTTAGAACAGTGCCTGGCATATGCCAAGCCCAGGGCTCTGTGTAATTGTTTGTTAAGTAAAAATAGCAAGAGAGTGTCTCTGAGTCATAAGGTTGTGGTAGCATTCAGGAGAAAGGTCTTGCTTTTTCCAACATGCCCAGCGGCAGGCCTGGTTTCCATGGTGCTCCTAGAGCATGGCTGTTTGGGTCTCTATCACCAGGCTGTAAATGACAGTTCAAAATCATGCAAAGTCAATAGCAGGGCTTATCTGGAGGGTAGGATGTCCAGCAGTGTGGCAACACGTGATAAGGAGGGCTGGCATTGTCAGTAAAATGGAATACTTAAGCTTGATTACACAGAGAAAAATGATGGGTACCAGGTGGAAAGCCTGTGAACTGGAGACCCAAACTCCCCAGACCGGGGGAATCTGAGAATGCAAAGGCCACTGTGAAAATGTGATGGTCCGAACCATTGATTGCTCTTCTGTGGCCCCCACCCCATCTGCTGTTCTTGGAGCTGTCAGGAGCTAAGGCTGGGAACCCCGCTGGAAGAACAGGGGGGAGCCAGGAGAGGGGCACAGAGGATGGATCTGTAACATCTGTGTTCTCTCCTAGGGTCAGAGGGGCAACAGCCTGGACCGGAGGTCCCAGGGAGTCCTCCCCCTGAGCGGGTCTGCGGGAGAAGAAATTCGGCCTTCAATGAACCGGAAGGTGTCGGACCACTCCCCCGCCCCTCCCTCGCAGTATCCCGCGGCCCCGCTGCACCCACAGCGGTACCTGCAGCAGCATTTTCAGCAGGTATCTGGGAAGGAGGAGGAAGACCTGCTCTCCCCCGGGCTCCAGCAGCCTTGTCCCCACGGCCTCTTAGTGTGTGGAAAACCCCAGAGGGTGAAAAGCAACTCAAACAAACAAATGCTGGGAGCCAGTTGTGTCTGTCAGGGGAAGAATGTCCCCAGTCCAGGCCTGGCCCCATTAGGTCTCACTGAGCTCAGAGACAGGATCCTGGGTCCTCAGGTGGCAGAAACAAGGAAACTGCCGGCCAGGATGTCTCTGAGAAGTAAATGAGTCCCTGCTTAAACACACACACACACACACACACACACTCGCGTATGCACACACATAAACACATACTCATATACCTGCATACATACAAACACCCAAACACACACATATATATACACATGCACACACATACACAAACGTACACACACACACTCTCACCCTGAGGACTCAGCGAACAACGGCTTCACTTTCCTATCAGCACAATTCCAAACCTTCTCATGCCCCTTAACCCATCTGGCTGTCAAGATTTGTAGGAAAAACGGATTAAGGCCAGAAATGGAGGCTTGCTTATTTATTTATCCCCCGCCTCGCTCCAGATAGGATTTCAGGTGGCTCAGGGAGATGGACAATACAGGCAGATAACGACATCTCTCAGTTCCTGAGCAGGGCACACAAAGTCCTCCGTGAGCTGCCCAGACCTGCCGCCCCAGCCTCACCCTCTGCTCCCTCTCCACACAAACATCCTCCCAGCAAGGCTGCGCTGCTTTAGTCACCAGAGCTCTTCACGGCATTTTCTCTCAGGCTTTTGAGACTTCTAATAGGCTGTCCCCTCTGCTGGAAATGTCATTCCCTAGTCAATTCTGCTCCTCTGTAAACTGGAACCGGAAGGATGGATCTGTAACATCTGTGTTCTCTCCTAGGGCAGGGGCAACAGCCTGGACCGGAGGTCCCAGGGAGTCCTCCCCCTGAGCGGGTCTGCGGGAGAAGAAATTCGGCCTTCAATGAACCGGAAGGTGTCGGACCACTCCCCCGCCCCTCCCTCGCAGTATCCCGCGGCCCCGCTGCACCCACAGCGGTACCTGCAGCAGCATTTTCAGCAGGTATCTGGGAAGGAGGAGGAAGACCTGCTCTCCCCCGGGCTCCAGCAGCCTTGTCCCCACGGCCTCTTAGTGTGTGGAAAACCCCAGAGGGTGAAAAGCAACTCAAACAAACAAATGCTGGGAGCCAGTTGTGTCTGTCAGGGGAAGAATGTCCCCAGTCCAGGCCTGGCCCCATTAGGTCTCACTGAGCTCAGAGACAGGATCCTGGGTCCTCAGGTGGCAGAAACAAGGAAACTGCCGGCCAGGATGTCTCTGAGAAGTAAATGAGTCCCTGCTTAAACACACACACACACACACACACACACTCGCGTATGCACACACATAAACACATACTCATATACCTGCATACATACAAACACCCAAACACACACATATATATACACATGCACACACATACACAAACGTACACACACACACACTCTCACCCTGAGGACTCAGCGAACAACGGCTTCACTTTCCTATCAGCACAATTCCAAACCTTCTCATGCCCCTTAACCCATCTGGCTGTCAAGATTTGTAGGAAAAACGGATTAAGGCCAGAAATGGAGGCTTGCTTATTTATTTATCCCCCGCCTCGCTCCAGATAGGATTTCAGGTGGCTCAGGGAGATGGACAATACAGGCAGATAACGACATCTCTCAGTTCCTGAGCAGGGCACACAAAGTCCTCCGTGAGCTGCCCAGACCTGCCGCCCCAGCCTCACCCTCTGCTCCCTCTCCACACAAACATCCTCCCAGCAAGGCTGCGCTGCTTTAGTCACCAGAGCTCTTCACGGCATTTTCTCTCAGGCTTTTGAGACTTCTAATAGGCTGTCCCCTCTGCTGGAAATGTCATTCCCTAGTCAATTCTGCTCCTCTGTAAACTGGAACTCAAGCATCGCCTGCTCTATGAAGCCTTCCTTGATCACCAGGCCAACTTAAACATTCCTCTCTGCCCACTCGTCGCTTACATGTATATGGCTCCCCCTCTAAACTCATGCTCCCTGAAGACAGGCACCTTCTCCTTCCAGCTACGTTATCCCCATGCTTAAGACGGAACTAGACACATGGTAGGTGCCTGATCAATATTCCTTGGTTGAATGAATGAAATCTGGCCTCGTCTTCACAGTCTCGGGTCTGTGTGTTGCCTTATACTCTCTCTCCCCGTTATCTGGGGTTTACTGTCTGCAGTACGTATTCTGGGAGCTCTCGCTGTGTCTGTGGCATTGGACCGAGGCACTGGGGGAGCCCGTGAGGGATGCTTCCGGCGGTACGGTGACGGCTCTCCGTCCCATCTGTCTCTAGGAACGCCGCGGAACCAGCCTGGACATCAACGACGGGCACTGTGGCCTGGGCCTGGGCACTGAAATGAACGCTGCCCTCATGCACCGGAGACACACGGACCCGGTGCAGCTCCAGGTGGCAGGGGTAGGTGAACGTCCCTCTCTGGGCTCAGTGGAGGCAGCCGAGGGGCCTAGTGGACCCCAGATCTGCCCTCCCAGAGAGCCGTCTGTCAGCACAGAGCTCACCCAGAGGTGGAGGGAACACGCGAGCAGGGGCGGGGGCGGGGGCGGTGAGAGTTCTCCAGCGGAGCTAACCCAGCTGGCATCACCCAGCGTGCCGTTCTCAGTGTGGCCGTCAGGGCTTGCCTAGGCCTCATATTTCCTGGCTGCCATTCCAGCAGAAGGAGACCTGTTGCCTTTATCACTGATGAGGTTGCGTTGGCATGAGGGCTATGAGTCTGGGCACGCTCTGTTTGTCACTTGGAGAAAATAAAAAGAAGAGAGAGCGAATTTCAAGGATCCTCTTGGAGACTAACACCTCCAGGTGCCCCCAGGGGTGCTTTCCGTTGTGGCAGGGCTGGACACCTCTCTGGAGAGCCATCCTTCATCCTTCAGGGCCGGATACTCACGGAGAGCTTTGTCTTGGTGCCAAGGCCAGCCGATCCTCTACCGTGTGTGCCCGTGGCTCCGAAGCCCGCTCGGCCGGCCCCGGCTCAGCAGGACCTCTCTCTGTGTTTCTCCAACAGCGAGTTCGGTGGGCCCGGGCGCTGTACGACTTTGAGGCCCTGGAGGACGACGAGCTGGGCTTCCGCTCGGAGAGGTGGTTGAAGTCCTGGACAGTTCCAACCCTTCCTGGTGGACCGCCGCCTGCACAACAAACTGGGCCTCTTCCTGCCAACTACGTGGCACCCATGATCCGATGAGGCCCTTCTGGAGGGACCGAGGCTTTGGTCGAATGAATGAAATCTGGCCTCCTCACATTTTTTTATCTGGGGTTTACTGTCTGCAGTACGTATTCTGGGAGCTCTCGCTGTGTCTGTGGCATTGGACCGAGGCACTGGGGGAGCCCGTGAGGGATGCTTCCGGCGGTACGGTGACGGCTCTCCGTCCCATCTGTCTCTAGGAACGCCGCGGAACCAGCCTGGACATCAACGACGGGCACTGTGGCCTGGGCCTGGGCACTGAAATGAACGCTGCCCTCATGCACCGGAGACACACGGACCCGGTGCAGCTCCAGGTGGCAGGGGTAGGTGAACGTCCCTCTCTGGGCTCAGTGGAGGCAGCCGAGGGGCCTAGTGGACCCCAGATCTGCCCTCCCAGAGAGCCGTCTGTCAGCACAGAGCTCACCCAGAGGTGGAGGGAACACGCGAGCAGGGGCGGGGGCGGGGGCGGTGAGAGTTCTCCAGCGGAGCTAACCCAGCTGGCATCACCCAGCGTGCCGTTCTCAGTGTGGCCGTCAGGGCTTGCCTAGGCCTCATATTTCCTGGCTGCCATTCCAGCAGAAGGAGACCTGTTGCCTTTATCACTGATGAGGTTGCGTTGGCATGAGGGCTATGAGTCTGGGCACGCTCTGTTTGTCACTTGGAGAAAATAAAAAGAAGAGAGAGCGAATTTCAAGGATCCTCTTGGAGACTAACACCTCCAGGTGCCCCCAGGGGTGCTTTCCGTTGTGGCAGGGCTGGACACCTCTCTGGAGAGCCATCCTTCATCCTTCAGGGCCGGATACTCACGGAGAGCTTTGTCTTGGTGCCAAGGCCAGCCGATCCTCTACCGTGTGTGCCCGTGGCTCCGAAGCCCGCTCGGCCGGCCCCGGCTCAGCAGGACCTCTCTCTGTGTTTCTCCAACAGCGAGTTCGGTGGGCCCGGGCGCTGTACGACTTTGAGGCCCTGGAGGACGACGAGCTGGGCTTCCGCTGCGGAGAGGTGGTTGAAGTCCTGGACAGTTCCAACCCTTCCTGGTGGACCGGCCGCCTGCACAACAAACTGGGCCTCTTCCCTGCCAACTACGTGGCACCCATGATCCGATGAGGCCCTTCTGGAGGGACCGAGGCTTTGGTCGGAAGCTGCCTGCAAGGGACAGGGCGAGGAAGAAAAGCTGGAACTACACATACATACGTGTATATATAGATGCCTATGTGCCCACACATTTTTAACTAGTAATTTATTGACAAGTTAGTTGCTTACTTAGTTGATATGAAAGGAACTCAGGTGGAAATTTATATTCAGACTTATTTTTCTACTCCCCTCAGCCGGTGTGCAGAAGGCAGTGGGGGCGTTGGGAAGCGGGAGGCAGGGAAACGAAAATGAAATGCTTCCTGTCCTTAAGTCAGCATCACTCCCTCCTTGGCTCAGGAATTCTCACTGGCAGGAGCTCAGTGGGATCCACACCTGGCGTTGGACGCGGAACAGCAGGGTGGGGTTGGACTTGGCAGGGCTTGTTCTACTTGCACGGTCTGCTCCCCGCCCCGCTCGAGGGTGTGCATGCCCCTGACCTCCCACCAGGGTGGGCACTCCTGGGTGGAGGATGAAGGCACCGCTCTGAGCTGGGACTGGAAGGGGTGCAAAGGAAGGGCTGGAGCAGCGGGGGTGGGGGGGTCCCGGGGACGACAAGGCTGATCCCTCTGTCTGAGGCTCTGCTGAGCCCTTCCTCTCCCTCAAGCCAACATTCCTCAGCTAATCCTCTTGCCTGTGGCTAAGGTGGAGGCCCTGTTGGGTTTTTCACAAATCCCCCACTGGCTTACTGCCGTGTAGCCTCTGTTTCCTGAGACCAAGAAAGCAGCGTCTTAGGCTTGGTGACGGCCATCCTTCATCCTTCAGGGCCGGATACTCACGGAGAGCTTTGTCTTGGTGCCAAGGCCAGCCGATCCTCTACCGTGTGTGCCCGTGGCTCCGAAGCCCGCTCGGCCGGCCCCGGCTCAGCAGGACCTCTCTGTGTTTCTCCAACAGCGAGTTCGGTGGGCCCGGGCGCTGTACGACTTTGAGGCCCTGGAGGACGACGAGCTGGGCTTCCGCTGCGGAGAGGTGGTTGAAGTCCTGGACAGTTCCAACCCTTCCTGGTGGACCGGCCGCCTGCACAACAAACTGGGCCTCTTCCCTGCCAACTACGTGGCACCCATGATCCGATGAGGCCCTTCTGGAGGGACCGAGGCTTTGGTCGGAAGCTGCCTGCAAGGGACAGGGCGAGGAAGAAAAGCTGGAACTACACATACATACGTGTATATATAGATGCCTATGTGCCCACACATTTTTAACTAGTAATTTATTGACAAGTTAGTTGCTTACTTAGTTGATATGAAAGGAACTCAGGTGGAAATTTATATTCAGACTTATTTTTCTACTCCCCTCAGCCGGTGTGCAGAAGGCAGTGGGGGCGTTGGGAAGCGGGAGGCAGGAACGAAAATGAAATGCTTCCTGTCCTTAAGTCAGCATCACTCCCTCCTTGGCTCAGGAATTCTCACTGGCAGGAGCTCAGTGGGATCCACACCTGGTGTTGGACGGGGAACAGCAGGGTGGGGTTGGACTTGGCAGGGCTTGTTCTACTTGCACGGTCTGCTCCCCGCCCCGCTCGAGGGTGTGCATGCCCCTGACCTCCCACCAGGGTGGGCACTCCTGGGTGGAGGATGAAGGCACCGCTCTGAGCTGGGACTGGAAGGGGTGCAAAGGAAGGGCTGGAGCAGCGGGGGTGGGGGGGTCCCGGGGACGACAAGGCTGATCCCTCTGTCTGAGGCTCTGCTGAGCCCTTCCTCTCCCTCAAGCCAACATTCCTCAGCTAATCCTCTTGCCTGTGGCTAAGGTGGAGGCCCTGTTGGGTTTTTCACAAATCCCCCACTGGCTTACTGCCGTGTAGCCTCTGTTTCCCCCTGAGACCAAGAAAGCAGCGTCTTAGGCTTGGTAGAGAGCCTGGAGAAGCCCCAGCAGAGAATGGAGGATTTTACAGCCACTGTTTCATGGTTCCCAGGATGTCTCTTCCGGGCTCTGTTTTGCCACTTGGTTTTCTGTATTTTGAAGGCACTTTTGCCCCATGACACAGAGAGACGCCCATTCCTCAAGAACGTTGTTTAGTGATTGATGGACTGATTGGCCATGACTCTGGGTGGCAGGGGGCTTTCAGAGCTTCCAGTTCCTCCAACAGTTGGACTCCTGCTGGCGCCTCCTGCGCCAAGGCCGCTGTCTCTCCTGCATCTCAAAATAGACTCCTGTCTCCCAAGGCTCACCCTGGGGGCATGACGTGCAGACCAGGCTGGTCGGGGAGCAGAGACTCTGGAGGAGGAGGCTCAGGGTCTCAGCGGAGCCAGGACAAACCCTGTCTGTCCCGCAGGCACCTAGGAGGAGAGAGAGAGAGAGAGAGAGAGAGAGAGAGAGTGTGTGTGTGTAAGTGATGGCGAGGGAGCATGGGGTGGGTGGGGACCTGAGGCTCTGTCCTCTTCCCTCCCAACCTGCTCTGAGGAGGGACGAGGCAGCCGCCACCCAAGGTGCTGTAAGAAGAGACTCAGAAAGCCCCTGAGCAGGCGGTGTCCTGTGGCCTCTGAAATCTCTGCTTCTCTGAGCCCCGTGTCACCTTTAGAGAAAAGGGGGGGAAAGAAGAGACTGTAGTGGTGTCGACTAAAAAAGGATAAATAACTTGAGAACTGTGGGTTAAGTTTTATTGGGGCCTCTATTAGGATTGCACCCCGGGAGACAGCACCTCGGATGGCTCTGAGAAAGAGACTGCTCCGAAGAGGCGGGGGAGGAAAGCCAATGTAAGGATTTTGGTATGGAGGGAGTTCAAATGCCACTAAACCGCGGGTTTGCAAAGGGTTTTGTTTTACACATGGTTTGCGTTCGCCAGGAGGATGTGGTATCTTCAAGAAGGATTTTAGTACTTTTCTAGGTGTGAGGAGATGCAAGGATTGAGATAATAAAATCTGTTCCTAAAAGCCATTTACCTATCTAAAGACCTGCTCCACCGGTTTCCCCCGACCACAGAGTGCCTGGCCCCACCCCGATTTCCTTGGTTGGGGGGAAGATGTTGAAAGTCAGCAGCTCCCAACAGCCCAGCTTTCAATCTCTGCAGAGGCCGACAGCAAAGGCCCTTGTTATCCATTTATTGGCAACTTAATTGGTAAATGCCAATTTGTAGCTGACGGTGGGTCTGAGGCAGGGGGAGCTGAGAGAGTGAGGAGCCGGCCTCTGGAAATAAAAGTGCAAGGGGAACCAGGAACAGAGAGACCTTTCAAAAGATCCAGGAGCAGCATGAGAAGCACGAGGGGAGGAGAAGGGACGGGAGGTTGAGTGGGACAGGCGAGGGAGACACTGAGTGACGGGCTGGGGGGCAGATGGGGCACAGGCAAGAGGGACTCAGGCTGGTAGGCAGGAAGGACTGGGCAGAGAAAACACAGCAGGACCAAAGCCAAAGAACAAAGGCCAGGGAGCCCTTGTGACCAAGTCACAGTAAATAAAAGCCAAAAGCAGTGTTTGATTTTACAGTATTTACAAACCTTGTGCTCTAAGCGGCCTGCAGATGCGGCCCCTTTGTCTCATCAGTGGGAGGGCCAGCCCCAGGCAAGAAGGAGGGAAACAATTTGGTTCTGGCCTGGGTTTTGTGCCTTGAAACGGGAGAGCGGTAATAGGAAGAAAGCAAAATGTCTTTGTTTTGCCGGGTTGGGTCTGGCGTCTGTGTCACGCACCCCTGGGGTGGAGGGCAGGGGTCACCGGCCTGGAGAGGCTGACTGCACACTGTGGGCTAAGCTCTCAGATCCCCTGGATCTGGACCTTCTGTTCCAACAGAGCTTCTAATTGAAATGTTTAGAGAGCCTTGCTCCTGCTCAGTGGACAGTTCAGAAGGAGGCCAGGGTCACCCACGGAGAACAGGTGCCCTCAGGGGCCAGACTAAGAGGACAGGGACCACGCTCTCCACCTGTGGGAGGTGGGGAGGCCTCTGACCCTGCCCAAGGGGAAGTTCCCTCCACCAATAGCATTTCAGCACCAGGGGCGGGTCCTCCCCCAGGGCCTCTCACCCGTCACACAACCAGGAAACACTACACTGTCTCTGAACCGTTCTGTGTGACTTGGGAGCCACCGGGAACTTCCAGAGAAAATCCGGTTCCTGTTGGACCAGTCTGGTCTCCCTCACCGCTTGCTGAGCCTCGCAGCGTTACAAGTGTCTTGTGCCTGTCACTGCCCCCGACTTTTAGATGGCCCTAGGGTGACCTGAGGCAGAACTGCTCAAAGCCAGCGCGTGCCTGTGTGGTTATAGTCATTTATTCACGAAGTTGTGTCAACCGTGCCACCCGCAGGCTCAAGGGAACCAGGAACAGAGAGACCTTTCAAAAGATCCAGGAGCAGCATGAGAAGCACGAGGGGAGGAGAAGGGACGGGAGGTTGAGTGGGACAGGCGAGGGAGACACTGAGTGACGGGCTGGGGGGCAGATGGGGCACAGGCAAGAGGGACTCAGGCTGGTAGGCAGGAAGGACTGGGCAGAGAAAACACAGCAGGACCAAAGCCAAAGAACAAAGGCCAGGGAGCCCTTGTGACCAAGTCACAGTAAATAAAAGCCAAAAGCAGTGTTTGATTTTACAGTATTTACAAACCTTGTGCTCTAAGCGGCCTGCAGATGCGGCCCCTTTGTCTCATCAGTGGGAGGGCCAGCCCCAGGCAAGAAGGAGGGAAACAATTTGGTTCTGGCCTGGGTTTTGTGCCTTGAAACGGGAGAGCGGTAATAGGAAGAAAGCAAAATGTCTTTGTTTTGCCGGGTTGGGTCTGGCGTCTGTGTCACGCACCCCTGGGGTGGAGGGCAGGGGTCACCGGCCTGGAGAGGCTGACTGCACACTGTGGGCTAAGCTCTCAGATCCCCTGGATCTGGACCTTCTGTTCCAACAGAGCTTCTAATTGAAATGTTTAGAGAGCCTTGCTCCTGCTCAGTGGACAGTTCAGAAGGAGGCCAGGGTCACCCACGGAGAACAGGTGCCCTCAGGGGCCAGACTAAGAGGACAGGGACCACGCTCTCCACCTGTGGGAGGTGGGGAGGCCTCTGACCCTGCCCAAGGGGAAGTTCCCTCCACCAATAGCATTTCAGCACCAGGGGCGGGTCCTCCCCCAGGGCCTCTCACCCGTCACACAACCAGGAAACACTACACTGTCTCTGAACCGTTCTGTGTGACTTGGGAGCCACCGGGAACTTCCAGAGAAAATCCGGTTCCTGTTGGACCAGTCTGGTCTCCCTCACCGCTTGCTGAGCCTCGCAGCGTTACAAGTGTCTTGTGCCTGTCACTGCCCCCGACTTTTAGATGGCCCTAGGGTGACCTGAGGCAGAACTGCTCAAAGCCAGCGCGTGCCTGTGTGGTTATAGTCATTTATTCACGAAGTTGTGTCCAACTCTTTCGTGACCCTCACGGACCATAGCCCGCCAGGCTCCTCTGTCCGTGGGATTTTCCAGGCAAGAATATTGGAGTGGGTTGTCATTGCCTTCTCCAGGGGATCTTCTCGACCCAGGGATCGAAACTGCATCTCTTAAGTCTTCTGCACTGGCAGCCGCCACCGAGCCACCGGGGAAGCCCAGTGAATCGCCTGTGCGGGCTCACCAAGTCGCTTCAGTCACGTCCAACTCTTGGGATCGCGTGGATTAGAGCCCACTAGGCTCCTCTGTCCATAGGATTCTCCAGGCGAGACTACTGGAGTGGCCTGCATTGGCAGGTGGGTTCTTTACCACGAGTGCCGCCTGGGAAGCCAGTGGGGAGTGTGCTAAAATGCAGAGCCTGATTCAGTCCTGCATCAGACTCTTTGGCGATGTTGCTGGGTCCACAGACCACACTTGAGGAGCAAGGGCAAAGAACCTGGGCGTGAGCAAAACAAAAATCTATCAAAATCTAATCAAGTCCCTCTTTGAGGGATACTCAGGTATTTTTCTTTGTCACCAACAAGTCATTTGGGCTGTGGAAAAGACAGACAGGATTCAGAACTGTCAGAATACCATTTGCTTTTGGCAGCCCAGACTGCCTGTTTTAGCATCTTCACTTCCATCAAGAATCAAGAAACTGGGCTTCCCCTGGTGGTCCAGTGGGTAAGGACACCGCCTTGCAGCGCAAGGGGCGCCGATTTGAGCCCTGGCCTGGGAGGATCCCACGTGCCGCGGAGCGGCTGGACCGATGTGTCCAATTACCGAGCTGGAGCTCTGGCGCGCATGCGCCCAGAGCTGGCGCTCTGCAACAACAGACACCACCGCGATGGGAGGCCCATAGGAGCCAAAGAACAAAGACGGATGGAAATAGAGAAATGAAAGACCAATGGAAGTGGCCCGCCCGCTCCCCTCCCTCCCCAACCTGACCCTCGCCCAAAATGTAAAATAAATAAATAAATCTTTAAAAAAAAAAAAAAAGAATCAAGAAACTTTAGAGCAAGAGGCATCCTGATGATATATAGAGATTTCTTCATAGTAATTACTGTAAATACACCAGAGGTCACAGACGTTGTGAAATCTTTCTCAGGAAATCTTTAAACTGCATCAGGTGTGGTCCAGCTCGGAGGCAGGGGGATGGCCCTGTGACATCACCAGATCTCTGGTAACTCACAATGAAACAGGCCACTCGTGGGACAGACTGGCATGCTTAAAATACCTGCCTTTTGCTTTGTCTAAAGTTGGTTCGTATATGCCAAAAGCAAGAGCCTAAGAAAAGCCTGTTCTCTCCATTCTTTTTTTTTTTTTTAATAATTTTATTTACTCATTATTCTTGGCTGTGCTGGGTCTTCGTTGCTGCATGGGCTTTTCTCTAGTTGTGACGAGCGGAATCTACCCTCTGTCCCAGTGTGCGAGGTTCTCACTGCGGTGGCCTCTCCCATTGAGGGGCCTGGGCTCTAAGGCATGCCGGTTCAGTAGTTGCAACTCCTGGGTTCAGGTACACAGGCTCAGTAGTTGTGGCTCAGGGGCTTAGTTGCTCCACAGGCTGTGGGATCTTCCCTGATTAGGGATTGAACCCGTGTTTTCTACATTGGCGGGTGGATTCTTTACCACTGAGCCCCCAGGGAACCCCTCAATTCTTTCAATACTTCTTTCTGTCGCCTTGGACATGCCACCATCATCTCTGCCTTAGGCAAGTGAATTCACTTCCACCTTTTCTCCCTGCACCCTCTTGTCCCCTGTGCATTCTCTACACAGCCCCCAGAGCCAGCTTTGTAAAACATGAGTCTGATGGGCAGGGGACTTCCTTGTCCACTGCACTTAGGTTTAAATCCAAAGTCCTGACATGGCCCCGTGAGTCTGGCCCCTCCCTTCTCAGCCGCCTCTGTTTCGTGACTCTCATTTTGCTTCATGTCCCTGCCCCACGGGCCTCCTCTCAGCCTCCAGCTGGCCAAGGATCTGTCTCCACATCTTTCACACCTGCTAGGTCTCTTCCTGGAATGCACAGCCCCTGTTCTTCATCTGGAACACTCCTATCCTCTCTAAGTCTAGGTTTAAATGCTATTTTCTCAAATTGTCCTTTCCTGACCCCTCAGCTAAAATAATCCTTCCTGGGACTTCTCTGAAAGTTCCATGGTTAGGTCACTGCCAAGGGGCTGGGTTCATTTCCTGGTTGGGGAGCTAAGATCCTACGAGCCACATGGCACAGCCAGAACTCATCTTCATCCTTCCCATTAGACGATCTCATGGCTCCTGGTACACTTCCTGAGTAGCACATACGCTGACGATGGTGCGAGGCTGATTGCTATGACTATTAGATGGTCAGCTCCCTGTGGGCAGGGGCGTCTCTTCTTTGTAAACCAATGCACACCCAGCTTATAGTACTGCTCACGGCACCCCAGGTTCAATCAATATTTGTTTATTGAAGGAACAAGTGAAACCAACCTCATCTCACCTGTCATTCCTTCTGCAACCCAAATGCTCAAGGCTAACACTGATGCCCAAGGTACAGCAGCTGTGGCCATGTGTGCATGCTCAGTCACTAAGTCACGTCTGACTCTCTTCAACCCCACAGACCGTAGCCAGGCAGGCTCCTCTGTCTAGGGGATTTTTCAGACAAGAATACTACAGTGGGTTGCCATTTACTCCTCCAGGGGATCTTCCAGACCCAGGCATTGAACCCAGGTTTCTCGTGTCTCCTACACTGGCCTGTGGATTCTTTACCACTGAGCCACTGGCTCTTGGCCATCTGCCCTCAAAATCTCCAGCTTCTGGAAGCACAAGGCACAGAGGCTGGTATCTCTTATGTGTTTAATCATCAGTCAGCTTGTGTCTCCTACTCTAGCCATGGTCAATTTCCCAGGACACCCTCTGCCGACCATATCTCCCCTGATACTACAGAGTCACTGTATATTGCATCTGTCTGCGGGTGAAATGGCCCAGTTCTTCAGGAAAACACATCTGCCCCATCGTCCATGTGGCAAAGAATGACCTGCTCCCAGCTCTGAGGAGCGCTTGTTCCTGGGCCCCAGAGAGGAACTGCTTGGGTCCCGGGTCTCTCACCAGAGTGTCTCCATTAGACAGGACAATGACACCACCTTCTCCTTCATCTCTTTTCTTTTCTTTTTAAAATGTATTGTTACTCTTTTTAAAATTGAGTTTTATTTACTTATTTGGCTACGCCAGGTTTTACGGGATCTTCCATCTTTGTTGTGGGCATTCAAGTTCACTAGCTGTGGCAGAGGAACTTTTAGTTGAGTCCACATGTGCATGAGCGTGCTCAGTCATGTCCAACCCTTTGCGACCCCATGGACGGTAGCCCATCAGGCTCCTCTGTCCATGGAATTTTCCTGGCAAGAATACTAGAATGGGTTGCCATTTCCTCCTCCAAGAGATCTTTCCGACCCAGGGATTGGACCTAGTTCCCTGACCAGAGATCTAACTGAGCGACCTGTATTGAGGACATGAAGTCTTAGCTACTGGAACCACGGGGGAGTCCCTGGTCTGTTTTCTGTCTCTCTCCCTATCTCGCCTTTCTCCTTCAACTGAAAAAAAAGCCCTGTACCTTTACATTTGTGCAGTAGAGTCCCAGGAGATGTGAACCCAGGTTGTACAATCTGGCTCGGCTATAATTTGTTTGTGAAATCAACAAATATTTACAAAGGACCTCCCAGGGGCCACACGCAATCAGCCATTGAGCCCTTCCCATCTTTTGACCCTGCCCTCTCTCTGCTTCTGTGCCGCAGTCATTGCCTCATTTCAACCTTCCCTTGCTTCTCTCCCAGGTACCTGCCTGGTCTTAGAACTGGCCTCCCTGCCTCCTGGCTGCCCGCCTTCTATCTACCTAGCCAGAGACAGCTGATTAATATGCAAAGCTGATGATATCAGGCTTCTGGTAAAGCCTTCAGGGGCTCCCCATGGCTTTTAGGCTAGAGTTTAAACTCCTTAGCTTTGCACTAAAGACATTTCATGATGTCCTGACTCCTGCTTATTTGTTCAGCTAAAATTACTATCTCTCCTAGGAATGAGTCATGTTATCTCAGGCCTCTGCGTCTTCCCACCCTGTTCCTTCTGCCTGGAATGCTTTTCTCCCACTTTTTGGTCTAGACCAGTGCTGTCCCATACTACGATAATGGGAAGTCTGTATTTGCTCTGTCCAACGTGGTGGTCCTTGGTCACACATACAATGCGCCCAGTGCTAGTTAGTTAAATAGTCAGGTGACTATTTACTGGGCAGTTTGGATCCAGACAACTACTCCCTTAAAAGTACTTAGGTCAGGGCTTCCCTGGTGGTCCAGTGGGTAAGGACACCACCGTGCAGTGCAAGGGGCGCCAGTTCGTTCCCTGGCCTGGGAGGATCCCACGTGCTGCGGAGCAGCTGGACTGATGTGTCCAATTACCGAGCTGGAGCTCTGGAGCGCATGCGCCCAGAGCTGGTGCTCTGCCAAGAGAGAGGCCACTGCGATGGGAGGCCCACACGGGTCAAAGAACAAAGGTGGATGAAAATAGATAAATGAAAGACCAAGAGAAGTGGCCCGCTCGCACCCCTCCCTCCCCAACCCGCCCCCCCAAATAAATAAATAAATACATAAATAAATCTCTGAAAAAAAGAGTTATCTGTACTTGAAAAAAAAAAGTACTTAGGTCAGGTGGACTCAAGGTGTATGCTGGGAAGCCACCCCAAGTTCATGGCTGAGGCAAATGCCCCTCCTCTACGTCCTCCAGCATCCTGGTTCTGCTTCTGTGCCCATACTCAGAACTTCACTATAGTCAGTGATGAATCAGCCTGCCTCCCCCACTGGACTGAACTTCTGCTTGTTCATCTCTGGACTGAACTGAGGGAAAACAGTTCAGTTGATGACATGAATGCATTAGTGCCCTGGTAAAGGTTTAACAACTGGCTCTTTGATAAAACACCCTGATTTGTCATGTTTGTCAATTTTATGATGCAAATATTCCTACTATGTATTCAGAGAATGAAAAGGCAAACCACAGAATGGGAGAAAATATTTGCTAACTTCCTACTGATAGATATGTCATCTGAGACTGTTATCCAAAATAAACAAAGAATTCTTCAAGTCCAACAGTAAGAAAATGAACAACCCAGTTCAAAAAAGGGCCAAAGTCTTAAACAGAGACTTCCCTGAAGAAGATATAAGACTGTAGGCACATATACGAAAAGTTACTCAATATAATATGTCATTAGGGAAATACAAATTAAAGCTATGAGGTGCCACTGCACCTTGGAAGAAAAGCTATGACAAAAACAGACAGTATATTAAAAAACAGAGACATCATTTTGCAAACGAAAGTCTATATAGTCAAAGCTATGGTTTTCCCATTCGTTATGTATGTATGTGAGAGTTGGACCATAAAGAAGGCAGAGCACTGAAGCAATGATGCTTTCAAGCTGTGGTATTGGAAAAGACTCTTGAGAGTCTCTTGGACTGCAAGAAGATCAAACCAGTCAATCCTAAAGGAAATCAACCTTGAATATTCATTGAAAGGACTGACGCTGAAGATGAAGCTATAGTCCTCTGGCCACCTAATGCGAAGAGACGACTCATTGGAAGAGACTGTGAGGAGAAATAGAAGGCCAAAGGAGAAGAGGATGTCAGAGGACAAGATGGCTTCACTGACTCAATGGACATGAGTTTGAGCAAGCTCAGTAAGGTGGTGAAGGACAGGGAAACCTGGCGTGCTGCCATCCACCGGGTCACAGAGTCGGACACCACTGAGTGACTGAACTGAACTAAACTACCTGTTAGAAAATTCAACAAGATTCTAAAACCCTGACAACACCAAATGCTGTCAAGGACGTGGAGCAGCAGGAACTCTCACTCACTGCTCATGCAAATGAAATGGAATCAAAATTGTACAGCCACTCTGAAAGACAGTTTGGCAGTATCTTACAAACTAAATTTAGTCTTATCGTATGATCCATCAACCAAGTTTCTTGGCATTTACTCAAAGGGGTTGAAAACTTATATCCACATAAAAATCTGCACGTGAATGTTTATAGCAGCTTTACTCATAATTGCCAATGCTTGAAAGCAACCAAGATGTCCTTCAGGAAGTTAACGGATAAGTAAACTGAAGGACACCCAGACATGAGCTACCAAGCCATGAAAAGACACGAAGGAAACTAAAACACGTATTACTAAGTGAAAGAAACCAACCTAAAAGGATTCCATACTGTATGACTCCAACTCCAGAAAAGGCAAAACTATAGAGACAGTGGAAAGATCAAAGGTTGCCAAGGGTGAGCGAAGGAAAAGAGGTTGAACAGAGGATTTCTAGGGCTTCACGGTGAAACTCATCTCTATGATCCTGTAATGGTGGCTCTACGTCATTTTACGTTTGTCAAAACCCACACCAGGAGGGAACCCTGACAGAAACCATGGGCTTAGGATAATAGTGGTGGGTCAATACACGTGCGTCAGCGGGAACAGACGGACCACTCTGGTGGGGATACTGAAAACAGGGAAAGCTGGTGTATGGGGAGATGGGGAGAGAAAATAATAAAAATCTCTATCTTCTGCTCTAAAAACTACTCCTAAAATTGCTCCAAAAATTCAAGTTTATTAAAAAACAAACAAACAAAAAAAGCAGACTACATCTGACTTCAAGCTACCAGCATGACATCACTGAACTCAGGCTGGGATGGAGATGTGTGCACAACCAGCTCTCACGAGCAGGTAAGAGCCAGCTCAGCACACCACAGCGTGAATGAATGAATGAAGTGTGCTGGGTGCTGGGAATGTAAGAGACGCCTTCAGGCTCCTAAGGAAGAAGCCTATTCAGACTTGCAAGAAGCTGGACATGCAGCTGCAGGTCTGATTTCAGTTCCATAACATCAGATAAAGGACTGAGGCATCCTGTCTCGGACTTAACTCCAGAAGAGACTTCGGTTTCCCTTGGGTCCTTTACACTTAATTCTAAGCTTTGTCCAGGTGTCTACGGAGCACTCCACACTCACACTAGAGGAAAGTGAGTAAGCCTGAGGCCAAGAAGCAAGAGTATCCATTAGGAGGGTTTGCTGTCAAGAACACGGAACCCTGACCCAACCAGAAGGATTGCGATGTCCCATATAAGATGTCCAGACCAGTGTGTCCAATTGCGAACCAGCGCTCTGGAGTGCCTGTGCCCAGAGCCGGTGCTCTGCAGCGAGAGGGGCTGCTGTGATGGGAGGCTCACACAGGCCAAAGAGTGGGGATGGATGCAGACAGATGGATGAAGGGCCAATGGAGAAGGCCAGGATTAGAGGGGGGGAAGAAAAGATGTCCAGAGGGAGGGCAGTTCCTGGTCTGTGGGATTCGGTGGCTCATTGATGCCATCCTCTGAGCATCACGGTGACTCTTCTCAGTCACCGCTGTGGTTCCAGGCATCACAGGCAGACCCATAATGTCCAAGAAGAAGAAGCACGTTGCCCACCTATTTTAGTTAAGGAGAAAATACCTTCCCTGGAAGTCCTTCCCATCAGCCATCCTCTCAGATCCCTCCGGAAATGACTAGATGCCATGTCATTCTTCAACCGTTTCCAAGGGACGAGACCATTGTCACTGGCTTAGGCCAATTGGTGGGGCCTGACAGGGGGCAGAACCTGGAAACCCAGGCGGGGCTCGACCACAGGACAACGTGGGCAGGGGTGGGGTGGCCGTGGGCAACGGCTGCCAAGAACCAACTACGGGGGATACTCGAAGACTCACCTGGCTTATGACCAGGCCATTCCACAAACACATCTTGAAATAATTAAGGACCAAGAGGGAATTCCCTGGAGTCCAGTGGTTAAGTCTCTGAGCTTCCACTGCACGAGGCACGAGTTCGATCCCTGGTCTGGGAATTAAGACCCAACATTCCACACGGTGCAGCCCAAAACAAACTCATCATGGTCTAGTAAAAAGTTAATAAAATGTGTTTAAAAAATTTTTTTTATAATAAGGAACAAGAAAATTCCTTATTTTATAATAAGGAATAGTGTGAGGGTACACAGCTTTCCAACTTTCCCTCCAGGTTTGCATCATGGATACACACACACACACACACAGATACACACACAGATACACACACACACACATTGCCATCAGCCCTCCTCTTAAGATTCCCATGTGTGAATTAAGCCAGTATGTCAATGGGGACAGGTTCCCTGCTATTCAAAGAACGGAACTGTGCATGGTAAAGCCCTTTGTCTGCTGTGGGGACGGAGCCCAGCCAGTCCAGGTCTGTACCATAGTCCCAGCAACTTTCTCGTCCTGAGGCTCCCCTACGCAGGGGCTTCCAGGTGTGGCTCTGTCCAGGGTCATCTGTGGCCATGGACTGATGTGGGTGACCCCATTTTGACAGGTCTGAATTCCCCAGGGTGAGCAGCGCGTGGAACCTCTCTCTCCCTGCTCTGACCTGGTTATAGGGAGTTGCTAGGTAACTGCTACGTAGCCTCTGCTTCCCACGCTGAAATGCCTGGTTACCATGGCAAGTCCAGATGAGTTGAGGCGTGCAAAGGAAAGCGAGCACGAGCCAGGAGTCCGCAGTCTGGACTCCCCTCATGCTCTCTGGTCCACTGGACCTTGGGGAAGTCCCTTCAGCCCTCTGAGCCTGTTTCCTTATCAGTAAAATGAAGAAGGGGCTGGGTCTCTTCTCACTCTAAACGGCTGACGCATGCAGGCAGCATAAACTAAATAAACAACTGAGCATCAGATTCCTCTTAGGTAGGGATGACTCAAGATGAGTGCAAAATCAGACTCGACCACAGGACAACGTGGGCAGGGGTGGGGTGGCCGTGGGCAACGGCTGCCAAGAACCAACTACGGGGGATACTCGAAGACTCACCTGGCTTATGACCAGGCCATTCCACAAACACATCTTGAAATAATTAAGGACCAAGAGGGAATTCCTGGAGTCCAGTGGTTAAGTCTCTGAGCTTCCACTGCACGAGGCACGAGTTCGATCCCTGGTCTGGGAATTAAGACCCAACATTCCACACGGTGCAGCCCAAAACAAACTCATCATGGTCTAGTAAAAAGTTAATAAAATGTGTTTAAAAAATTTTTTTTATAATAAGGAACAAGAAAATTCCTTATTTTATAATAAGGAATAGTGTGAGGGTACACAGCTTTCCAACTTTCCCTCCAGGTTTGCATCATGGATACACACACACACACACACAGATACACACACAGATACACACACACACACATTGCCATCAGCCCTCCTCTTAAGATTCCCATGTGTGAATTAAGCCAGTATGTCAATGGGGACAGGTTCCCTGCTATTCAAAGAACGGAACTGTGCATGGTAAAGCCCTTTGTCTGCTGTGGGGACGGAGCCCAGCCAGTCCAGGTCTGTACCATAGTCCCAGCAACTTTCTCGTCCTGAGGCTCCCCTACGCAGGGGCTTCCAGGTGTGGCTCTGTCCAGGGTCATCTGTGGCCATGGACTGATGTGGGTGACCCCATTTTGACAGGTCTGAATTCCCCAGGGTGAGCAGCGCGTGGAACCTCTCTCTCCCTGCTCTGACCTGGTTATAGGGAGTTGCTAGGTAACTGCTACGTAGCCTCTGCTTCCCACGCTGAAATGCCTGGTTACCATGGCAAGTCCAGATGAGTTGAGGCGTGCAAAGGAAAGCGAGCACGAGCCAGGAGTCCGCAGTCTGGACTCCCCTCATGCTCTCTGGTCCACTGGACCTTGGGGAAGTCCCTTCAGCCCTCTGAGCCTGTTTCCTTATCAGTAAAATGAAGAAGGGGCTGGGTCTCTTCTCACTCTAAACGGCTGACGCATGCAGGCAGCATAAACTAAATAAACAACTGAGCATCAGATTCCTCTTAGGTAGGGATGACTCAAGATGAGTGCAGAAAAGGAGTGGATCAAGTTATTTGCCTTTAAAATAAAACAGAAACTAGCAGGCCTGTGTCTCCTTTAGGGACAAAGCAGTTACAGAGCTTCTTCCTTCTGTTGGCAGAAACTTAGCTTCTGGAATCAATACTCATAAGTCCGTGGGGCTCCCGGGTCCTTTTCTGAACCTAGACTTCCTAAGGAAGTCCCCGAAGGACCTCAGCTTGCTAAAGCAGGCTCTACTTGCCCCTCTCTTCCTGCTGCAGCTGTGTCGTCGGCCCAGCCCTCTCTAGGTGGCTGGGGCCAACCATGACTCCTACAGTGTGGGCTCTGCACAAGCCTCTGGGGTCTGCTGCTCGGTCCGCCTTCAGTCTGAGACCCAGTCCCACCCTCTTCCATCATCCCGGCAACAAGCTCCCTGCCCAGGTCCAAGGCTGAGGCCTCTGTTGGTCCCAGGTCCTCCCTGCCCTCTAACCCCGTCTTGTTTATGCCAACCCCCCTCCCAGAATCCAGACTCCTGCTGTTGAAGTTTCCTAACCCTGCTGCCATCCTGCATATCTGCCCGCCTGAAGCTCCAAATGACGTAGGCTGCTTCTCCCTTCCGCATTTCCATGACCTTGTGCTGCAGGCCCTGGTGCTGCCAGCTGCATGCCACCCCCTCACCCTCCCAACAAAGTCTGTTGTCACAAGTGCCCCTGTATCCCCATCCCATCCCCAGCAGCTGATCGGCCTTTCCCTTACTTCCCAGACCCTGCCTCCTGGTCCATTGCTAAGTCTTGGCCACCCTTGATCCTTCCTTACTCCATCCACAAACACAGCAGAAAGGATCAGGTCTGAATGTGACCCCAGGATGCCGGAGTCAGATCATCCTAAGTGGCAGAGTTTCTCCTGGTTGGAGGCAGAAAGAGGACTTCATACCTTGAACATAAAGAATGAGAACCACCGGATCGATCAGAGCAAGTGGCCTTTCAACCTCTGGCTCTGTTTCCTTATCAGAAAATGAAGAAGGGCTGGGTCTCTTCTCACTCTAAACGGCTGACGCATCGGGAAAAAAAGTCCTCTTAGGTAGGGATGACTCAAGATGAGTGCAGAAAAGGAGTGGATCAAGTTATTTGCCTTTAAAATAAAACAGAAACTAGCAGGCCTGTGTCTCCTTTAGGGACAAAGCAGTTACAGAGCTTCTTCCTTCTGTTGGCAGAAACTTAGCTTCTGGAATCAATACTCATAAGTCCGTGGGGCTCCCGGGTCCTTTTCTGAACCTAGACTTCCTAAGGAAGTCCCCGAAGGACCTCAGCTTGCTAAAGCAGGCTCTACTTGCCCCTCTCTTCCTGCTGCAGCTGTGTCGTCGGCCCAGCCCTCTCTAGGTGGCTGGGGCCAACCATGACTCCTACAGTGTGGGCTCTGCACAAGCCTCTGGGGTCTGCTGCTCGGTCCGCCTTCAGTCTGAGACCCAGTCCCACCCTCTTCCATCATCCCGGCAACAAGCTCCCTGCCCAGGTCCAAGGCTGAGGCCTCTGTTGGTCCCAGGTCCTCCCTGCCCTCTAACCCCGTCTTGTTTATGCCAACCCCCCTCCCAGAATCCAGACTCCTGCTGTTGAAGTTTCCTAACCCTGCTGCCATCCTGCATATCTGCCCGCCTGAAGCTCCAAATGACGTAGGCTGCTTCTCCCTTCCGCATTTCCATGACCTTGTGCTGCAGGCCCTGGTGCTGCCAGCTGCATGCCACCCCCTCACCCTCCCAACAAAGTCTGTTGTCACAAGTGCCCCTGTATCCCCATCCCATCCCCAGCAGCTGATCGGCCTTTCCCTTACTTCCCAGACCCTGCCTCCTGGTCCATTGCTAAGTCTTGGCCACCCTTGATCCTTCCTTACTCCATCCACAAACACAGCAGAAAGGATCAGGTCTGAATGTGACCCCAGGATGCCGGAGTCAGATCATCCTAAGTGGCAGAGTTTCTCCTGGTTGGAGGCAGAAAGAGGACTTCATACCTTGAACATAAAGAATGAGAACCACCGGATCGATCAGAGCAAGTGGCCTTTCAACCTCTGGCTCTGTTCCAGGCCCCCTAGGCTGTCTCAGCCCTGCAGAGAAAGCCCATCCTTTTTTTTTTTTTTTCAGAAATGCCTTTATTTATTTGTTTATTTTTGGCTATTCTGGGTTTTCACTGCTGCTGTAGGCTCTTCTCTAATTGCAGGGAGTGGGGGCTACTCTCTAGTTCAGGTGAGCAGGCTTCTTGTTGCCGTGACTTCTCTTGTGGAACTCGGGCTCTAGGGCACACGGGCTTTAGTCGTTGCGGCACGTGGGCTCCATAGTTGCAGCTTTGAGGCTCTAGAGCACAGGCTCCATAGTTGTGGCTCACGGGCCTAGTTGCTCTGCAGCATGCGGGATCTTCCCGGCTCAGGGATCGAACCCGTGTCTCCTGTATTGGCAGGCGAGCTCTTTACCGCTGAGCTACCAGGGAAGTCCGAAAGCCCCATCCTTGAGTCATGCACCCATCCCGCCTTCCTTCTAAGGACTCCTGTCCCAACGTGGAAGAGTCAAGAAGGTACAAGCTGAGTCAGATAGACCAGTCCAGACTCTGCCACAGATGAGTCCTGGTTACCTGGACAGCTTACTTGACCTCTCTGAGCTATTCTAGAGAACTGGACAGAGAAGAACAGAGTTGTCATGAGAAGGAAACAAGAATTGCTTGGTGAGGGTCCAGGAAGCAGTGGGCAGCCCCTCACCCCCTCCACTTGGCAGAGACAGGCGTCCTCACCCTGCCCGACCCCAGACGTGCTGCTTCAGTGGCCTCCTAGCCTTTAGACGCACATGCCCTGTGGCCAGCCCCCTTGGCACATATCAAGCTGGTAGTTTGTTGATGTAGTAAATTAACTCTGGGGGAGCACCCCTTTCTGGGCCTCACTTCCCCTTCCAGGTGCTCACTGCCTTGTGATGGTGCCCTGCCAGGAACAAAGTGCTGAGTGTGTGTGTGTGTGTTAATTGCTCAGTCGTGTCTGACTCTGTTACCCCATGGACTGTAGCTCTCCAGACTCCTCTGGCCACAGGATTTTCCAGCCAGAATACTGGACTAGTACTGAGGGGGGTGGCCAAATGCAGGAGTGATTTTTTTTAACATATACTTTAATATATTTATTTATTTGGTTGTGTTGAATCTTAGTTGAGGCACATGAGATTTTTCATTGGTGCACAAAGTCTTAGTTGCTTTATGGCATGGGATCTTAGTTCCCCAGCCAGAAACTGAACCCAAGGCCCCTTCACTGGAAAACAGATTCGTAACTACTGGGCCACCAGGGAGGTCCCAGGAGTGATTCTTGAAGGGAGAGTGTCAGGCCAGGCAGGGGTGTCCCGCAGCCTCGATTTACTTGCCTGGGCCGTTCGCCTCCTCCAGGCTCTCAGGTATCCAGATCTGGCACTTTTTCTACTAGAAAACTTTCCCGCTGGCATGCTGAGATTGGGGTTCAAGCAGCCTCCTGGAGATGGGGGCAGGGGAGGCAGAGGTGGAGGTCTGGGCTACTCTGCCCTGGACCTGGCCCAGCAGTTCCTTCTTCGACAACTGTGCTCCTGCAGGTCCCCACCTGCATCTCCCTTTTCTTTTGATTTACCTTTGTCCACATCCCAGCCAGCGGGCAAAGCCAGCGGAAGTGCCACCACCATCACGAGGTCTTCCTTGATTTCGCCCTCAGAGGAATTCTGTCTCTGCAGAACCTTCTCCAGACATGAACTCGTCTGGCTTTGCCTGAGAGGGGTGTGCACGCTCAGAGCCTGCACTCTGTGGCTTTGGGGGTTCCAATTCCCAA
Source organism: Tragulus kanchil (assembly GCA_022376925.1). Lineage (NCBI taxonomy): Eukaryota > Metazoa > Chordata > Mammalia > Artiodactyla > Tragulidae > Tragulus > Tragulus kanchil. Next base: position 178,227,934 of record JAIOJX010000004.1, on the reverse strand, counting down.
AGACAGGTATGAGCAGGTATTCAGTTAATAAATACATTTCAGCCCAGGTTGGGGTCAGAGCTGTCTTATAATTTGCCTAAGAATACTTCAGACACACCCCAGCTCCCCAGCTACTGGGAAGGGGAGGTGCTTCGCGGGCAGAACTCTTCTCGGCACCTCCCCTCCCCTGTCACCTGCCAGGTCTGCGGCTGCTCTGGGAACTCCTGGGCCTCAGCTGCTGCCTCAGACAGGAAGCGAGAGGAACCTGTGTCTCCCGCTCGGCTTCCCTCCTAAAGCCTCCCCAGCCTCTGAGCAGAGGTCTTTCTCTAACACCACGTGTCGCTAGAGCCCACCACAGGCTCTCGCTGCCTCTGGCCGTCCTGTGCCCTCTGCCAGGCACATCCATCTCAGACATCCACCGTTTCCCAGCTCATGCACCCTCCACGGCTCCCAACTGCCAACAGAGTTGAGTTCAAATTCAACTTGGAACTTTAAGATCCAAGAACTTTCATGAGGCAACCTGTATCTCTGGCCCATCCCTCTCCCCATCATTGAGCCATCCTGGAAAGACACACACACACACACAGGTACACAGTCCCTTACATGTACACACATACACACACATGTATATGCATGCACACTTATACACACATTTGTACATGAGCATGTTGTTGGTGTTATTCAGTCGCTAAGTTGTGCTTGACTCTTAGTGACACCTTGGACTGTAGAATGTCCAGCTTCCCTGTCCTTCACTATCTCCCAGAGGTTGCTCGGCTTTATGTCCATTGAGCTGCTGATGCCATCCAAACACCTCATCCTCTGCCGCCTTCTTCTCTTGTTTTCAATCTTCCCCAGAACCAAGGTCTTCTGCAATGGATTAGGTCTTCAAATCAAGTGGCCAAAGTATCGGAGCTTCAGTTTCAGCATCAGTCCTTCCAATGAATATTCAAAGTTGATTTCCTTTAGGATTGACTGATTTAATCTCCTTGAAGTCCAAGGGCCTCTCAAGAGTCTTCTCCAGCATCACGGTTCAAAGTCAGCAGTTCTTTGGCACTCAGCCTTCTTTATGGTCCAACTCTCACATCCGTACATGACTACTGGAAAAACCATAGTTTTGACTATACAGACTTTTGTCATCAAAGTAATGTCTCTGGTTTTTAATACGCTGTCTGGGTTGGTCATAGCTTTTCTTCCAAGGAGCAAGCATCTTTTAATTTCATGGCTGCAGCCACTGTCCACAGTGATTTTGGAGCCCAATAAAATAAAATCTGTCACTCTTTCCACTTATCCCCCTTCTATTTGCCATGAAATAATGGGGCTGGATGGCATGATCTTACTTTTCTGAGTGATGAGTTTTTTGGTTTTTTTTTAATTTATTTATGTTTTTTTTTTTTTTTTTTGACTATTCTGGGTTTTCACTGCTGCCACAGGCTCTTCTCTAGTTGCAGGGAGTAGGAGGAGCTACTCTCTAGTTGAGGTGAGCAAGCTTCTTTTTGTGGTGACTTCTCTTGTTGTGGAACTTGGGCTCTAGGACACACAGGCTTAAATAGTTGCGGCACATGGGCTCCATAGTTGCAGCTCCGAGGCTCCAGAGCACAGGTTCCATAGTTGTGGCTCACGGGCTTAGTGGCTCCGCAGCATGTGGAATCTTCCCAGCTCAGGGATCAAACCCATGTCTCCTGCATTGGCAGGCGAACTCTTACCACTAAGCTACCAGGGAAGCCCGAGTGATAAGTTTTAAGCCATATCACACCTTTGCGACATGTTGTTGGTGTTATTCAGTCGCTAAGTTGTGCTTGACTCTTAGTGACACCTTGACTGTAGAATGTCCAGCTTCCCTGTCCTTCACTATCTCCCAGAGGTTGCTCGGCTTTATGTCCATTGAGCTGCTGATGCCATCCAAACACCTCATCCTCTGCCGCCTTCTTCTCTTGTTTTCAATCTTCCCCAGAACCAAGGTCTTCTGCAATGGATTAGGTCTTCAAATCAAGTGGCCAAAGTATCGGAGCTTCAGTTTCAGCATCAGTCCTTCCAATGAATATTCAAAGTTGATTTCCTTTAGGATTGACTGATTTAATCTCCTTGAAGTCCAAGGGCCTCTCAAGAGTCTTCTCCAGCATCACGGTTCAAAGTCAGCAGTTCTTTGGCACTCAGCCTTCTTTATGGTCCAACTCTCACATCCGTACATGACTACTGGAAAAACCATAGTTTTGACTATACAGACTTTTGTCATCAAAGTAATGTCTCTGGTTTTTAATACGCTGTCTGGGTTGGTCATAGCTTTTCTTCCAAGGAGCAAGCATCTTTTAATTTCATGGCTGCAGCCACTGTCCACAGTGATTTTGGAGCCCAATAAAATAAAATCTGTCACTCTTTCCACTTATCCCCCTTCTATTTGCCATGAAATAATGGGGCTGGATGGCATGATCTTACTTTTCTGAGTGATGAGTTTTTTGGTTTTTTTTTAATTTATTTATGTTTTTTTTTTTTTTTTGACTATTCTGGGTTTTCACTGCTGCCACAGGCTCTTCTCTAGTTGCAGGGAGTAGGAGGAGCTACTCTCTAGTTGAGGTGAGCAAGCTTCTTTTTGTGGTGACTTCTCTTGTTGTGGAACTTGGGCTCTAGGACACACAGGCTTAAATAGTTGCGGCACATGGGCTCCATAGTTGCAGCTCCGAGGCTCCAGAGCACAGGTTCCATAGTTGTGGCTCACGGGCTTAGTGGCTCCGCAGCATGTGGAATCTTCCCAGCTCAGGGATCAAACCCATGTCTCCTGCATTGGCAGGCGAACTCTTTACCACTAAGCTACCAGGGAAGCCCGAGTGATAAGTTTTAAGCCAGCTTTTTCACTCTCTTCTTTCACCCTCATCAAGAGGCTCTTTAGTTCCTCTTCACTTTCTGCCATTAGAGTGGTGTCACCTGTATATTTGAAGCTGTTGATGTTTCTCCTGGCAATCTTGATTCCAGCTTGTGACACATGAACATTTGTTGTTGGTATTTGCTCAGTCGTGTCTGATGCTTTGTGACCCCATCAACTGCAGCACACAGGGCTTCTCTGTCCTTCACTAACTCCTGGAGCTTGTTCAGACTTAGGTCCATTGAGTTGGTGATGCCTTCCAACCATCTCATCCTCTGTCCTCCCCTTCTCCTCTTGCCCTCAATCTTTTCCTAGCTTCAGGGTCTTTCCAAATACTCACTTTATACACATACACAAATGCACATATATACACACTTATACCATGACTCAAGTCAATTTGTTATTTCAACTGCATTTGCTTTGAGAATTACATTCATTCACTTACTTACTTATTTATTCATTCATTCACCCATTTTGCATTCCCTCAGTGCCAGGTCTATATTAGAGTTGGGATGAAAATGAGAAGAATACAATTTCCCTCTTTCTCTTAGAAGTAATTACTCTCCAGCCAGCTTTCTGATAACTTTGATTTAATTTTGACTAGCACCCATATTGGACAACGCAGTTATATTATAAAATCTATCTGGCCCTTGGGTCCCTTGACTGTGTGATCTTGATTGAGTTGGTAAACCTCTGAGTCTCAGCTTTATCAGTTACATCATGAACAGGCTGAAACACACAATGTAAAGATGAAGTGAGCAAATATATGCCTGTGTCTAGAAAATACTTGAAAAAATATTGACTGTAATTTTGTCTCAAAAAATTAATTCTTTGGATGATGATCCATAACCTACTATTAACCTTGTCAATATTTTTAAAGGTTTTTGAATATATTCTGCTGGCCTGAAATTATGTAGAATTTCTACCTCCCCGCTTCGCAGCTTCAAGGACAGCAGGGGAGACAGGTTCTGGAAGTCCTTTTGTTTTCTGAGCTCCTTTTGAGGTGAGAGTGGGTCTGTATTTTTCTTCTTGAGTCCCCTGTAACATAATGCTCCAATGTATGTTTGCTGATAGAATCACTGCATTCACTGATAACAATACTCAGAATTCAGTCTAATAAATATTTAGTGCATGAACTCTGGCAAGATATGGTGGGAAACACAAAGGCAAACACAATAGTTCCTAACCCTGGAAACTTAACCTAATAGTAGAGACAACGTGTTTGCTAGGGATCGTGCTGCCCTGGGCAGGAAGCCCTTAGGATCGGGCCGTTCTGGTCAGGCTAGTTGCCTCTGGCTGAGCACTGAGAGATGAGGGGGTGGAAGTCTGACTTGGGCCCTAGCATTATCTTGGTCCACCTTCTTCATGGTCAGGAATCTTCTTCTGATATTAAATCAGCAGAAACAGAGTGAGTATGAGGCATTGAAGACCACTGGGCAGAACTTAGGCTGATCTCCCACAGCCATCTCTTCGGTGATCAGCTTTTGCTCTAGATCACTACATCCCAGGTCACAGAGTGAGCTGACTCAGACAAGTGACAGGAGCAGCCAGGGCCCAGGGGGAGTCCCACTGTGTAATTGAATGGCTGAAATGACTCACATTCAACTGAGTTGCCTTTTTCATTCCAGGTTCTTATTCTTAAATCCTTATTTCATCTATGTTGAGGGAGAAAAATCATACCCATTTTTAAGAAGGAATTCCTGGGCTTCCCTAGTGGCTCAGTGATAAAGAATCTGCCTGCCAATGCAGGAGACATGGGCTTGATCCCTGATCCAGGAATATCCTACCTGCCATGGAGCAGCTTAGCCCATGCACCACAACTATGTATCCTGTGCTCCAGAGCCTGGGAGCTGCAACTATTGAACCCACATGCCACAACCACTGAAGCCCACATGGCCTACAGTCCATGTTCTATGACAAGAGAAGCCACTGCAGTGAGCAGCAATCACACAGCAACTAGAGAGTAGCCCCTGATCTCGGCTACTAGAGAAAAGCCTGCTGAGCAACAAAGGCCCAGCACAGCCACTGTTCAGTCACTGTGTCACGTTCACTCTTTGAGACCCCGTGGACTGCAGCACGCCAGTCTTCCCCGTCCTTCATGATCTCCTGGGCACTGCTCAAACTCAGGTCTATTGAGTCGGTGATGTCATCCAACCATCTCGTCCTCGGTCACCCCCTTCTCCTCCTGTCCTCAGTCTTTCACAGCATCGGCGTCTTTTCCAGTGTGTCACCCCTTCACATCAGGTGACCAAAGTATTGGAGCTTCAGCTTCAGCATCAGTCCTTCCAGTGAATATTTCCTTCAGGATTGACTGCTGTGATCTCCTTTCAGTCCAAGGGTTTCCTTCAGGATTGACTAGTGTGAACTCCTTTCGGTCCAAGGGACTCTCAAGAGTCTTCTAAAGCATAAATACATAAATAAATAAAACTATTTCTTAAAAAAGGGAATTCCTTGCTAATTTGAAGCAGAATAGTGGTGGAAAAGGGGAAAATGGGTGTGAAAGCCCATGCTTAAGGTGTCATGCCTGGGAGTATCATGCTGAATAAGACAGTCCCACCTTCCAGGAACCTACTACGGATGGGGGGGACAGCCACTGCCACATAGAGCTTGGGGAAAGGGGCAAGCCCAACTGCCAAAACAAATAGGACTGACCAGCTGTGTAATTGAATGGCTGAAATGACTCACATTCAACTGAGTTGCCTTTTTCATTCCAGGTTCTTATTCTTAAATCCTTATTTCATCTATGTTGAGGGAGAAAAATCATACCCATTTTTAAGAAGGAATTCCTGGGCTTCCCTAGTGGCTCAGTGATAAAGAATCTGCCTGCCAATGCAGGAGACATGGGCTTGATCCCTGATCCAGGAATATCCTACCTGCCATGGAGCAGCTTAGCCCATGCACCACAACTATGTATCCTGTGCTCCAGAGCCTGGGAGCTGCAACTATTGAACCCACATGCCACAACCACTGAAGCCCACATGGCCTACAGTCCATGTTCTATGACAAGAGAAGCCACTGCAGTGAGCAGCAATCACACAGCAACTAGAGAGTAGCCCCTGATCTCGGCTACTAGAGAAAAGCCTGCTGAGCAACAAAGGCCCAGCACAGCCACTGTTCAGTCACTGTGTCACGTTCACTCTTTGAGCCCCCGTGGACTGCAGCACGCCAGTCTTCCCCGTCCTTCATGATCTCCTGGGCACTGCTCAAACTCAGGTCTATTGAGTCGGTGATGTCATCCAACCATCTCGTCCTCGGTCACCCCCTTCTCCTCCTGTCCTCAGTCTTTCACAGCATCGGCGTCTTTTCCAGTGTGTCACCCCTTCACATCAGGTGACCAAAGTATTGGAGCTTCAGCTTCAGCATCAGTCCTTCCAGTGAATATTTCCTTCAGGATTGACTGCTGTGATCTCCTTTCAGTCCAAGGGTTTCCTTCAGGATTGACTAGTGTGAACTCCTTTCGGTCCAAGGGACTCTCAAGAGTCTTCTAAAGCATAAATACATAAATAAATAAAACTATTTCTTAAAAAAGGGAATTCCTTGCTAATTTGAAGCAGAATAGTGGTGGAAAAGGGGAAAATGGGTGTGAAAGCCCATGCTTAAGGTGTCATGCCTGGGAGTATCATGCTGAATAAGACAGTCCCACCTTCCAGGAACCTACTACTGATGGGGGAGACAGCCACTGCCACATAGAGCTTGAGGGCTAAACATGGGCTGAGCGTGAAGTGACGGTCCCTTACCAAACCTGAAGAACCAGGAGAGATGCCGTGGAAGAAATGACCTGGCTGAAGACAAAGCGTTCAGAAGAGCAGCTCGTGGACTGGACAAAAAAGCATTTCAGCTGCAGGAAGTCCCCATGCAAAGTCATGACCTATTGAGGAAGTGGCAGAAGACACCTAACAGGTTTGGATTGTAAATGGCCACAAGAGGCTTGGCCTTTGGTAGAGGGGTCACGGGGACTCTGGAAAGAGTTCTGTGCAAGGAAATGACATAATATACTTGCACTTTAGAAGAAAATGTGGGGTGAGGGGAATTGAGCTGTCAGTCGTTGCAGGGGAAGACCAGTGATGAGACCCTTGCAACAACGTGGGGAGGGGGAAGTGGCAACAGGGATGGAGCAAAAAGAACCGATGGAGGACATCCCAGAAGAGCCTCACCTGGCCTGGTGGCCATGAGATCGGGGAAGAGTCCAAGAGCATCCATGTGTCCTACTCGGGCTACTAGGCAGATGGTGATGTCCTTCTGTAGGAGAGGGACCCAGGAGGAGCAGTAGAGGAAGCACTTAGAGGAGAAGAGGATGCAGGGTCCCTTTGAGACACGCTGCCCCGAAGGTGTCTGAGGGCTGTCTGAGCAGAGGTGACCAGCAGGCAGCCTGATCAACTCATCCAGAGCAGAAGAGAAAGTCCTGGAGTTGAGAGAGGAACAGGAGAGCCATCCAAGCCCTAGGAAGTAGGAGTACCCAAGGAGCTTGTGAGGTCAAAAGGCAAGAAGGCCAAATGCGAGCGATGAGGGCCGCCAACATCAAAGGTGTGGACAAAGGAGGCCAAGAAGGACTGGTAGGGAGGGGCAGAGAAGCCAGGGAGTTGGGATATTGGGAAGAGGAGCCTGTATATTTCCCAGCCCCCGAGTCTGGAGTCTGGGGAGGGCAGGTGCTTGTCTAGTCCAGAATTAGTAGGCAATAAATCGGTAGGCAATGAACAGTTGAAAGCCTGAGATGGGCCATGAATGGCAGTGGGGAGGCCTTGGGTCCATTCACTTCTCCAGGCCACAGGTCAGAGGGGAAGCTGCTCGGCTAGTTCCGACCCAGGATCTACACCCTCCTTCTCACAGCCCCAGATGTAACCACCTCCTCTTCCCCTCTCATCCTCTTCAAGAACAGGCAGCAAGCACGAATCTCACAGAGGCGTGAGAAAGCCCCCAAAGTTTTATAACAGGTGCTCATGACACAAATTGCCTCAGAAGGGGGAAAAATAGTCAGCCCTGGGAAGCTCATCTAAGAATATATCATGAGGTGGGCTATTCTGGGACTTGGATTACATAGGCGCGCCCGGGAACGTAAATGTGAGCAGGGAGGAACACAGCTACAATGAATGTGAATGCCAAGGTGGCAGATCTCAACTGCACACCAGGCCGGTAGTGGGTGCAGGCGGAGGGAAGGCAAGTGAGAGCCAGGAGCCCAGGCGGAGAGGGAAACGGCTGCCAGGGGAGGAGGAGGCCTGCGGGGAATGGGTGGAGGAGGCACAGTTTCTCAGGAAGGCGCGGTCACCTTGGGCCATGTGGCTTCCAAAGCTGGAAGAAACGCCAACTAGTTCAGGGAAGTGTCAGACACAGGTCTGGAGGAACTGGTAGAGGACTAGGGGCTTTCCTAAGATGTTACCGCCACATGGGGTATCCACAGACACCAGGTAGATCAGGACTGTGCCTAAAAGAAATCAGTTTAAACACCAACATCAGTTGGTGTTTAATACTCCAAATACTTTGGCCACTTGATGCAAAGAGCCAACTCATTGGAAAAGACTGAGTGAGGGTAGAGGAGAAGGGGACGACCGAGGATAAGACGATTAGATGGCATCGCCAACTCAATGGACATGAGTTTGAGCAAATTCCAGGAGATGGTGAAGGACAGCGAAGCCTGGAGTGCTGCAGTCCATGGGGTTGCAAAGAGTCAGATACAACCTAGTGACCGAACAGCAACAAGGTGTACAACAAATCTTGGAGGGGACCAGGCCTCAGCGATGCGTGCCCCGTCATTTCCATTTGCTGGCTGACAAACCTGAACAGGGGCCTCCCTGGTAGCTCAGTTGTAAAGAATCCGCCTGCCATTGCAGAAGACATGGGTTTGATCCCTTGGGTGGGAAGATCCCTAGAAAAGGAAGTGGCAACTCATCTTACTATTCTTGTCGGAAATCCTATGGACAGAGGAGCCTGGCAGGCTACAGTCCATGGGGAGGCAAAGAGAGGACACAATTTCGATAGTAAACAACAACCACCTTTAACAGCCTATCTCGCCTCCGACCTCAATTTATTAGTCTTCAACGCTTCACAGCAATTCCCTAACTATACTCAGCAGCACCTCCATAGCCTGTAACCTCTCTGTGGATGCCACTGGGTCCCTCATCACCCTGCCTCCTAACGATGGCTGTAGGTATCTGACCCTCACTTAAACCAAGGGAACCATCAGGGCAGCAAGCGAACATGTCTGATTGGTCTTGTTTGTTCTCAGTGGCAAGCATGGATAGTACTAGCTAAAGGCACATTCTCAGGAGGGGGGGCAGGCGGAGAAGGCAAGTGAGACCCAAAGGCCCAGGCGGAGAGGGAAACGGCTGCCAGGGAGGAGGAGGCTGGGGAATGGGTGGAGGAGGCACAGTTTCTCAGGAAGGCGCGGTCACCTTGGGCCATGTGGCTTCCAAAGCTGGAAGAAACGCCAACTAGTTCAGGGAAGTGTCAGACACAGGTCTGGAGGAACTGGTAGAGGACTAGGGGCTTTCCTAAGATGTTACCGCCACATGGGGTATCCACAGACACCAGGTAGATCAGGACTGTGCCTAAAAGAAATCAGTTTAAACACCAACATCAGTTGGTGTTTAATACTCCAAATACTTTGGCCACTTGATGCAAAGAGCCAACTCATTGGAAAAGACTGAGTGAGGGTAGAGGAGAAGGGGACGACCGAGGATAAGACGATTAGATGGCATCGCCAACTCAATGGACATGAGTTTGAGCAAATTCCAGGAGATGGTGAAGGACAGCGAAGCCTGGAGTGCTGCAGTCCATGGGGTTGCAAAGAGTCAGATACAACCTAGTGACCGAACAGCAACAAGGTGTACAACAAATCTTGGAGGGGACCAGGCCTCAGCGATGCGTGCCCCGTCATTTCCATTTGCTGGCTGACAAACCTGAACAGGGGCCTCCCTGGTAGCTCAGTTGTAAAGAATCCGCCTGCCATTGCAGAAGACATGGGTTTGATCCCTTGGGTGGGAAGATCCCTAGAAAAGGAAGTGGCAACTCATCTTACTATTCTTGTCGGAAATCCTATGGACAGAGGAGCCTGGCAGGCTACAGTCCATGGGGAGGCAAAGAGAGGGACACAATTTCGATAGTAAACAACAACCACCTTTAACAGCCTATCTCGCCTCCGACCTCAATTTATTAGTCTTCAACGCTTCACAGCAATTCCCTAACTATACTCAGCAGCACCTCCATAGCCTGTAACCTCTCTGTGGATGCCACTGGGTCCCTCATCACCCTGCCTCCTAACGATGGCTGTAGGTATCTGACCCTCACTTAAACCAAGGGAACCATCAGGGCAGCAAGCGAACATGTCTGATTGGTCTTGTTTGTTCTCAGTGGCAAGCATGGTATCTAGTATACACTAACTGCTCATAAAAAGTTGGCCGAATAAATAAGTCATCGGTATGTAAACGGAAGTGAAAATGTTAGTTGCTCAGTAACGTCCAACAGTCCATGGACTGCACCCTGCCAGGTTCCTCTGTCCATGGAATTCTTCAGGCAAGAGTACTGGAATGGGTGGGTACTCATTCCCTTCTCCAAGGGATCTTCCCAACCCGGGGATCAAACCTGGAGCTCGTGTATCAGAGGCAGATTCTTTACCATCTGAGCCAACAGGGAAGTCATATAAAGGGAAATATCATGAAAAGACCACTGTGTGTTTCATAACAGTTAGATCTAGGGAAACTTTTTTCCAATGTGAACTGTTGCTAAAATAACTCTACTCTGATTCTAACCTTCTGTCCAACTCCAACTTGTGTCACATGACACTTGCACTCCTTGAGAGCACAACCCATATCTCAATGACTTACTACAATGTAAGCTCCATGTGGGCAAGGACTTGGTTCCGTTCACAGCTGTACCCTCAGCTCCTAGAACAGAGCCTGGTGTTTATTAAAGCTCCATAAAGATTGGGTAAATGAACGCATGGCTTCTGACCCTCAGCACAATGCCAGGCATTCAGCAAATTTTTGTTGAGTGAATACATTATTAAACAAGGGGAATTCTGTTTCTTTCAAATGCCCCTTTCTAGCATTCTCAACAAAGGCAGTATGGCAAGCTGGGTAGGAAGGAAAGTCCTGGAGTCATGTGATTGAAGTTTGAATCCTGGCTATTCTACTCAGTAGCTGGGTGACCTAGAGTGAGCTACTGAACCCCTCTGTTTCAGTTTTTTCACCTGGAAAATGACGGTAATAATATTTTTTCTAATAGGATTACACAAGTGTATTTGAAAGACACATATTTTGCACAGGGCCTGGCACATAGTAATTGCTACAATTTTTTATGAGCACATCAGTCTCATAATAACCTTCAATGGCTCCCCTAGCTACAGAATAAGATCTGAAGTCAAGGTCTCCACCATTTGGTCCCAAGGTCCCTCTTGTTCCAGTCTCATGGTCCCACACTAATTAGCGTTTGCTGGCTGCTATGCTGTGCCAGACGCTCCACCAAGTGATGAATATCCATTAATTTGTCTCCCTTCTCGCACAGTTCTATTAGGTAGGACTTATTAGCGCCCACATGCCACTGATGGGACCAAGGCTCAGAAAGAAGAAGTAACTTCCCCAGGGACACACAACTTACACCAGGAAAGTGGGATTCTATTCCAGGACTCTTTGACATGAAAGTCTGCACTCTTATTCACTGGCTGCTGAAATATTTGCTGTGCCAGCACTGGCCCGGTGAGCTCGTGTATCAGAGGCAGATTCTTTACCATCTGAGCCAACAGGGAAGTCATATAAAGGGAAATATCATGAAAAGACCACTGTGTGTTTCATAACAGTTAGATCTAGGGAAACTTTTTTCCAATGTGAACTGTTGCTAAAATAACTCTACTCTGATTCTAACCTTCTGTCCAACTCCAACTTGTGTCACATGACACTTGCACTCCTTGAGAGCACAACCCATATCTCAATGACTTACTACAATGTAAGCTCCATGTGGGCAAGGACTTGGTTCCGTTCACAGCTGTACCCTCAGCTCCTAGAACAGAGCCTGGTGTTTATTAAAGCTCCATAAAGATTGGGTAAATGAACGCATGGCTTCTGACCCTCAGCACAATGCCAGGCATTCAGCAAATTTTTGTTGAGTGAATACATTATTAAACAAGGGGAATTCTGTTTCTTTCAAATGCCCCTTTCTAGCATTCTCAACAAAGGCAGTATGGCAAGCTGGGTAGGAAGGAAAGTCCTGGAGTCATGTGATTGAAGTTTGAATCCTGGCTATTCTACTCAGTAGCTGGGTGACCTAGAGTGAGCTACTGAACCCCTCTGTTTCAGTTTTTTCACCTGGAAAATGACGGTAATAATATTTTTTCTAATAGGATTACACAAGTGTATTTGAAAGACACATATTTTGCACAGGGCCTGGCACATAGTAATTGCTACAATTTTTTATGAGCACATCAGTCTCATAATAACCTTCAATGGCTCCCCTAGCTACAGAATAAGATCTGAAGTCAAGGTCTCCACCATTTGGTCCCAAGGTCCCTCTTGTTCCAGTCTCATGGTCCCACACTAATTAGCGTTTGCTGGCTGCTATGCTGTGCCAGACGCTCCACCAAGTGATGAATATCCATTAATTTGTCTCCCTTCTCGCACAGTTCTATTAGGTAGGACTTATTAGCGCCCACATGCCACTGATGGGACCAAGGCTCAGAAAGAAGAAGTAACTTCCCCAGGGACACACAACTTACACCAGGAAAGTGGGATTCTATTCCAGGACTCTTTGACATGAAAGTCTGCACTCTTATTCACTGGCTGCTGAAATCTTTGCTGTGCCAGCACTGTGAACATTACCTGGGAGCTTGCTAGAATCTAGACTCTCAGCCCTCACCTCAGACCAACTGAATCAAAATCTGCAAGATCCTCCCAGGTGACGACTGGGCACAGTACAGTTTTAGAAGCACTGTTGGAAACTACTTTCTACTAGTCAGTCACAAGTGCTAATTAAAGCAAACTCCGTGATCTTATGTAGTCCCTACAACAATCCGAAAGGTCCCAGGAGGTCAGCATTGCTATCCCATTTTGCAGATGAGGACACTGAAGGCCCTGAGGGTTAAGGATCTTAAACTGAACCCAAGTGTGCTTTATGCCACACCCAATCTCAACGCCCTCTCCCTGGAATGTCTTCCTCCCCCTCTCCCTCTTGACTTTTCCTCCTTGTAGGCTTCACTTAAAATCCCTTCCTGTTGGGTGAAAGCCTTCTTAGCTACATCCCAATTGGGCAGATTAATTTCTTCTCTCAGAAGTCCCCACAGCTTCCCACACATGCCTTTCTCTTGGCCCTAATTCATTCTTTTTAGTGAAATATGTACTGAGCACATACTGTGCGCACACAGTAGGCACTAAGTAGATGTTTGCTCCCAATAGTTGTTGGCTCCATTTATGAAAAGCACTTCCATCACACCAGTGTTACCCTCCTGTGGGCTTTTCTGTCCCTCCCACTGCTCTGGGCTCCTCCGTATCCTTAGGGCAGAGTTTGGCATCTTGCAGGGCCTCAAGTCATCAGAAAACAAACTAAATGCTCTCCCACCTAAAGAAGAAATGTGTCTGTATTTCAGGGTGTTACTAGGTGTGGGACCTTCCAATTCCCAAGTAGCAGAGGACACAGGAGAGGTGATGGACATGTCTCTGGTCACCATTCTTGACCTTATACAGCATGCTGGAATTGACGAATCACAGAATTTGCATATAGTTGAAAATACAGCCCTCATTTTTCCAGGCCATCAAAAGGAGGACCCAGAAGTATTCGGCAACCTGTTCAAAATCCCCAGGATTAAAACCACGTTCCCAGTAACCTTCTGTGATTTCACAAGAAAGGGCACAAGTGGCCGTGATGTGGGCCAAAGATGTCCTAGATAGCAAGGACCCAACAGTCACGCAGGGCGTCTACTGCACAGGGTGATCTGGGTGAACCCCCGCTTCCAGGCCTCACTCTCCTCATCTGTCAAAGGAGGGGCTGAATGAGTTTCTAAAGCTGTTTCCAGCACTAAGATGCTTTGCTTTAAAATGAGAGAACTGCGAACCTTTGGTTACTATGATCTAAAAATATTTTGAAAGTGGAGAATCAAATTGTACAGCAGTGCATGAACACAATAATATGTTAATGACTGGGAAGATTGTACTTAATCCAGTGGGGAACAGCAGAGCTGCTTGCTGGTGGTGGTGATGTGTGTGTGTGTGCAGGTATGCGTGTCTACTTCCTTGGGCTCAAACACATATTTTAAATCATGAATATAGTAACCAGGCCTCTGGCTGCCTATCTTGCCCAAAACACACACGCACGTGCACACACACACACACACACACACACGTGTGCGCGCGCGCTCACACATCACTTCAAATTAAAATGGGAAAATTTCCCCACTGCTGCTTTCATCCTTGCTGTACCTAGGTGCCTTCTTTTTTTAAAAAAAAGATTTATTTATTTATTTATTTTGGATGGGTGCTGAGGGAGGGAGCAGGCGGGCTACTTCTATTGGTCTTTCATTTGTATATTTTCATTCATCTTTGTTCTTTGGCCTGTGGGCCTCCCATCGCAGTGGCATCTTGCAGGGCCTCAAGTCATCAGAAAACAAACTAAATGCTCTCCCACCTAAAGAAGAAATGTGTCTGTATTTCAGGGTGTTACTAGGTGTGGGACCTTCCAATTCCCAAGTAGCAGAGGACACAGGAGAGGTGATGGACATGTCTCTGGTCACCATTCTTGACCTTATACAGCATGCTGGAATTGACGAATCACAGAATTTGCATATAGTTGAAAATACAGCCCTCATTTTTCCAGGCCATCAAAAGGAGGACCCAGAAGTATTCGGCAACCTGTTCAAAATCCCCAGGATTAAAACCACGTTCCCAGTAACCTTCTGTGATTTCACAAGAAAGGGCACAAGTGGCCGTGATGTGGGCCAAAGATGTCCTAGATAGCAAGGACCCAACAGTCACGCAGGGCGTCTACTGCACAGGGTGATCTGGGTGAACCCCCGCTTCCAGGCCTCACTCTCCTCATCTGTCAAAGGAGGGGCTGAATGAGTTTCTAAAGCTGTTTCCAGCACTAAGATGCTTTGCTTTAAAATGAGAGAACTGCGAACCTTTGGTTACTATGATCTAAAAATATTTTGAAAGTGGAGAATCAAATTGTACAGCAGTGCATGAACACAATAATATGTTAATGACTGGGAAGATTGTACTTAATCCAGTGGGGAACAGCAGAGCTGCTTGCTGGTGGTGGTGATGTGTGTGTGTGTGCAGGTATGCGTGTCTACTTCCTTGGGCTCAAACACATATTTTAAATCATGAATATAGTAACCAGGCCTCTGGCTGCCTATCTTGCCCAAAACACACACGCACGTGCACACACACACACACACACACACACGTGTGCGCGCGCGCTCACACATCACTTCAAATTAAAATGGGAAAATTTCCCCACTGCTGCTTTCATCCTTGCTGTACCTAGGTGCCTTCTTTTTTTTTTTTAAAAAAAAAAGATTTATTTATTTATTTATTTTGGAGGGGTGCAGAGGGAGGGGAGCAGGCGGGCTACTTCTATTGGTCTTTCATTTGTCTATTTTCATTCATCTTTGTTCTTTGGCCCGTGTGGGCCTCCCATCGCAGTGGCATCTGTTGTCGCAGAGCACGGGCTCTGGGCGCATGCGCTCTAGAGCTCTGGCTCGGTAATTGGACACATGGGTCCAGCCGCTCCACAGCACGTGGGATCTTCCCAGGCCAGGGATCGAACCAGCGCCCCTTGCACTGCAAGGCAGTGTCCTTACCCACCGGACCACCAGGGAAGCCCAGGTGCCTTCCTCTTAATGAATTTTTTGTCCTGGTGAATGTGTTGGGTGGACAGCCCCCCTGGAGCCCTCTAACCTCAGAACTGAGACACATGGGCCGTGAGCTGGGCGTTTTATGAGCATTTCGCTTTTGCATATCAACCGGTCCTCCTTGGCCTTCCCAATCTGGCCTCGCAGGGGGCTCCCGACCCCCAGTGGGGCAGTGATCAGACCCGCCACCCCAGAAACGCCCTGCTCCAGGACCAACCAGCGCGGGGGTGAGCTGGAGGAGGAGGGAAGAAGCAACTGTCCAGCACAGTGTAATTCGCCAAACACATCCAGTGCACCTGGGATGTGTCTGGCGGCGGGAAGGCTTAGGTCCCCAACCTTTCCCTCGCCGCAGGGTCAGGGCCAGGAGGCGGAAGCGGGCCAGAAGCCGCACGTGGGTCTAAGCACTGCCCGGCTCCAAGCGCCTGCCCGCTCTAGAGCGCCGGCCCCGGGCCGGGCCCGCAGGCCTAGGCCTCGCCGCGTCCCCGGCCGAGCCCCCGAGGTCGCGCGCCGCTCGCGCCCGCAGAGGAGAGGGCGCGGCCGCCCCTCCCGGCCCGACGGCCGCTGCCGCGCCGGCGCCCGCGCCGATTGGCCGTCCCCGCGGCCAGGTGAGGCGCCCCGCCCCGGCGGCTCCAGGTGCGCCCCGGCGGCTCCAGGTGCGCCGCGGGACCGGGGCCGCGGCGGGCCGGGGCCGGGGCGCCATGGCCGAGTCCCAGCTGAGCTGCCTGGACGAGACGCACGTGAACGAGAGGGTGACCGAGGCGCAGGCCGCCTTCTACTACTGCGAGCGGCGGCGGGCCGCCCTGGAGGCGCTGCTGGGCGGCGGCGAGCAGGCCTACCGCGAGCGGGTCAAGAAGGAGCGGCTGCGGAACTTCCTCTCCGGCCAGGAGCGCCAGGCCCTCCGCGCCGCCTGGAGCCCCTACGAGGATGTCGCCCCCTCCTCTCGGGGCAAGAGCAAGGCCAAGGCCAGGACCCCGGCGCAGGCCGCGTCCGCGTCCGGCGAGTCCCTGGCCTACTGGCCCGACCTCTCCGACACCGAGGTGCCCCCGCTGGACCTGGGCTGGACCGACGCGAGCTTCTACCGCGGCGTGAGCCGCGTCACCCTCTTCACCCACCCCCCCAAGGATGAGAAGACGCCTCACCTGAAGCAGGTGGTCAGGCAGATGATCCAACAGGCCCAGAAGGTAGGCCCGCCCCCACCGATGGGACCCCCAAGACCGGCTCGTGGAGGCAAAGCCAGGGGCTGGCGGCCCCGAGCACCCTCAGGAAAATGGGCGCAGAACCCTCCCTTCCCGGTGGGGCTGCTGCGAAGAGCATGGATGTGTTTGGCCAGTTACAAAGTGCTGGACAGTTGCTTGTCGGCATTACGGTGTCCAGCGCTTTGCTCGGCTCTGTGGGTCTGTGCCCGCTGGTTTCTCTCCTTAGGATCGAGGGGGGGCCTTTGCGTGGGGTCTCAGGGCCAGGAGGCGGAAGCGGGCCAGAAGCCGCACGTGGGTCTAAGCACTGCCCGGCTCCAAGCGCCTGCCCGCTCTAGAGCGCCGGCCCCGGGCCGGGCCGCAGGCCTAGGCCTCGCCGCGTCCCCGGCCGAGCCCCCGAGGTCGCGCGCCGCTCGCGCCCGCAGAGGAGAGGGCGCGGCCGCCCCTCCCGGCCCGACGGCCGCTGCCGCGCCGGCGCCCGCGCCGATTGGCCGTCCCCGCGGCCAGGTGAGGCGCCCCGCCCCGGCGGCTCCAGGTGCGCCCCGGCGGCTCCAGGTGCGCCGCGGGACCGGGGCCGCGGCGGGCCGGGGCCGGGGCGCCATGGCCGAGTCCCAGCTGAGCTGCCTGGACGAGACGCACGTGAACGAGAGGGTGACCGAGGCGCAGGCCGCCTTCTACTACTGCGAGCGGCGGCGGGCCGCCCTGGAGGCGCTGCTGGGCGGCGGCGAGCAGGCCTACCGCGAGCGGGTCAAGAAGGAGCGGCTGCGGAACTTCCTCTCCGGCCAGGAGCGCCAGGCCCTCCGCGCCGCCTGGAGCCCCTACGAGGATGTCGCCCCCTCCTCTCGGGGCAAGAGCAAGGCCAAGGCCAGGACCCCGGCGCAGGCCGCGTCCGCGTCCGGCGAGTCCCTGGCCTACTGGCCCGACCTCTCCGACACCGAGGTGCCCCCGCTGGACCTGGGCTGGACCGACGCGAGCTTCTACCGCGGCGTGAGCCGCGTCACCCTCTTCACCCACCCCCCCAAGGATGAGAAGACGCCTCACCTGAAGCAGGTGGTCAGGCAGATGATCCAACAGGCCCAGAAGGTAGGCCCCGCCCCCCACCGATGGGACCCCCAAGACCGGCTCGTGGAGGCAAAGCCAGGGGCTGGCGGCCCCGAGCACCCTCAGGAAAATGGGCGCAGAACCCTCCCTTCCCGGTGGGGCTGCTGCGAAGAGCATGGATGTGTTTGGCCAGTTACAAAGTGCTGGACAGTTGCTTGTCGTCATTACGGTGTCCAGCGCTTTGCTCGGCTCTGTGGGTCTGTGCCCGTCTGGTTTCTCTCCTTAGGATCGACTTGGGGCTGGGGCGCCCTGGGGTAAAATGGGCCGTTGGAAGGTCTTGATAAGAACCCGTGTGCTTCTCGGGGATTTACATGTGATCTTGGGCAACCCCGAGAAGTATGGCGTGGCCTCCCCACCCCCACTCCAGCCACACTGCTCTTAGGAGGCACCCCCAGAGTCAAGGCTGGCCTGGCCCCTGGCACGTACACTCGCTCTGGCCTCAGCACTGGGGCTCAAGTAGCCTGGAGTGAATGACGAACGTGCGCACTATGTGTCTGACTGGGTGTTGGGCACTCTGGCAAGGCAGGTGCCTGGACTCCGCAGGTCAGGAAGAAGCTCCCACTTATCCTGTCTCCTCCGCCTGGGCATTGAAAGGAAGGGACGTTTGCCGAGTGGCTGGTTAGAACGAGGTGGGGCCGGCAGTTTGTAGGGCAGAGAGAAAATTTACTCTGTGTCCTTGGATAGGGGTACCTGGCATTATAGAGTATGATCCAAATATTGCATGGGACATACTGGTGTTAAAAAGCCATTCATTGTTTATCTTAAATTCAGGTTTAATGGAAGTATTCTGTATTTTTATTTGCTAAGTCTGGTTCCTCCACATTGAGATCCGTTAAGAAACATCAGCAGCCTTGGTATCCAGTTTAGAATATACAACAGGAGTGGCTTGGGTTGACCCTTCTAATTCAACTCAGGGGCTGTGGTTGGAGTCCTGTTACCCCTGAAGGCTGAACTTGAGCCTAGAAAGACCTGGGGAGCGGGGGATCCTCTTCTGCAAGACACGATGCTGGTGGTTGGCTAGATTGCCTACCAGAGGGAAGGGTTAACTTTTCACGATCAGGGTTTCCAGCCTCCCTCTCTAAAAAAATTCCAGCTGGTCTGCCTGAGTGTTCATTGTTTATTGCATTCTGCGGAAGAGAAAGACGCGTTTGAACAGAGGAGGAGAAAGGACGTGGGTGACTGTATAGTGCGGCAGGCTGGGGTCAGGGGTCAGGTCCTTCCGTGTAATACTAACAGGCCTTGATGTGCGAGATCTTAGTGTGTGCCAGTCACAGTGCTGATTGTCACAACGATCAAGATAGATATGTTCCTTATTTGAGGACTTAGAATAGTTAAGTCATTTGCCAAGCCAAGGTTCACACCCCAAAGTGCTTCCTCTTAACCTCAGGGCTGGCTGGTGGTGGTACAACAGATTAAACCAAAGAGCTTGAATGCAGCTAGCCTGGCCACAAGAAGGGAGAGACAGCCCTGACCGCTGGAACGTCTAGTCCCCTCCGGGATGTTGCGAGTCTCCTGTGGAGTGGAGTGTTCTTAACTCTTTAAATATTTAACAACAGACACTTGAACAACTGTGAACGGATCCAGCATATGCATAGTAAAGGCATCTTTACTTCCTGAGTGCCAGGCACTAGCCACAGGGGGATAGAAGCTATCGCCTTTGTCCTCCAAGAGTTAAATGCTGGGGGTGGTATGCTAGAAGGAAAACATATTTTGAGACTGGATGTGCCTAATCTGGGAGGGCTTCCCAAGGGAGGTAAATTGCAGGGTGGATGAGGGAGAGAGATGGAAACTGGAACGGGCAGTTTGTCCTTAAGAAACTCAGGGAAGAGAGTTTTGTGCATCAGAACAGCAAGCCGCTTTGACTGAAAGGAGGGAAGAGCTCCTGTGGTGGGAGCTGAGTCTGTGGGGGCCTGGTGCAGGGGTCCGGAAGCTGGGTCCACGGCAGGTGACCACCCCCTGGGCAGAAGCGGCTTCTGCCCCGTCTGTGCCTCAAACCCTCCAGGCTCTGTGGACTCCAGCTCTAAATCATGACCACTCGCTCCTATGAGGCACCTTCTTCCCAAAGGTCCTGTGAAGGAGGCAGGGCAGAGAGGTTGACCCTGTTTCACAGGCGAGGAAACTGAGGCACAAAGAAGCAAAGGGGCTTGCCCAAAGGGCACGGGACTGGTTATGGAAAGACAGAGATCCCTAGCTTCTGCTTCAAAGGCTACACCTTCTGACCCTTGCCTGTCCCTATCCCCCCACTCCCGCTTAGCCATGTGGCACCCTGTTACTCTAGAGTCTTCCCCTTCCTTTTCCCCCTGAGGAAGGGAGTTTCCTTGTCTCCAGGCAGAGTCTGCTATGAGGGCAGCTGGGATGCACCTAGACGGCGCACCTGCTGAGTGCAGAGGAGTGTTGTGATAGGACTGGGGAGGGGTGGAGGGGCAGAGTCCACAGGTCCAGCTGTGTGCCCGAGGACTTCATCTCATTTAAGCCTCCACAGCCTCCTGAGGGGCTGTCATTTTTATTCCTGAGTGACCAACAGGAAACCGAGGCTCAAGGGGAATGGCTGGGACTGGCCCACAGGCACAGACCAGCAGGAGTTTGGAGCCTGGGCCTCGAGGATGTGGAGAGGGAACCTGATTAAAGGGCACTTTGAAAATATGATTGGGGGTGGCGAGGGGCAGAGAGCAGTGGCCAGTGGGGAAACAGCCCAGCAGCGGTGGCGGGGACCTTCTGGAAGGGGAGGAGGGTGTTGAGTTGGGCCCCCCCGGTGGCAGAGGCCTTAAGTATCGCCTTTGTCCTCCAAGAGTTAAATGCTGGGGGTGGTATGCTAGAAGGAAAACATATTTTGAGACTGGATGTGCCTAATCTGGGAGGGCTTCCCAAGGGAGGTAAATTGCAGGGTGGATGAGGGAGAGAGATGGAAACTGGAACGGGCAGTTTGTCCTTAAGAAACTCAGGGAAGAGAGTTTTGTGCATCAGAACAGCAAGCCGCTTTGACTGAAAGGAGGGAAGAGCTCCTGTGGTGGGAGCTGAGTCTGTGGGGGCCTGGTGCAGGGGTCCGGAAGCTGGGTCCACGGCAGGTGACCACCCCCTGGGCAGAAGCGGCTTCTGCCCCGTCTGTGCCTCAAACCCTCCAGGCTCTGTGGACTCCAGCTCTAAATCATGACCACTCGCTCCTATGAGGCACCTTCTTCCCAAAGGTCCTGTGAAGGAGGCAGGGCAGAGAGGTTGACCCTGTTTCACAGGCGAGGAAACTGAGGCACAAAGAAGCAAAGGGGCTTGCCCAAAGGGCACGGGACTGGTTATGGAAAGACAGAGATCCCTAGCTTCTGCTTCAAAGGCTACACCTTCTGACCCTTGCCTGTCCCTATCCCCCCACTCCCGCTTAGCCATGTGGCACCCTGTTACTCTAGAGTCTTCCCCTTCCTTTTCCCCCTGAGGAAGGGAGTTTCCTTGTCTCCAGGCAGAGTCTGCTATGAGGGCAGCTGGGATGCACCTAGACGGCGCACCTGCTGAGTGCAGAGGAGTGTTGTGATAGGACTGGGGAGGGGTGGAGGGGCAGAGTCCACAGGTCCAGCTGTGTGCCCGAGGACTTCATCTCATTTAAGCCTCCACAGCCTCCTGAGGGGCTGTCATTTTTATTCCTGAGTGACCAACAGGAAACCGAGGCTCAAGGGGAATGGCTGGGACTGGCCCACAGGCACAGACCAGCAGGAGTTTGGAGCCTGGGCCTCGAGGATGTGGAGAGGGAACCTGATTAAAGGGCACTTTGAAAATATGATTGGGGGTGGCGAGGGGCAGAGAGCAGTGGCCAGTGGGGAAACAGCCCAGCAGCGGTGGCGGGGACCTTCTGGAAGGGGAGGAGGGTGTTGAGTTGGCCAGTCTTAAATGATCTCCTCTCCCAGCCTCTGCAAATGGCAGAGGCCCTCTAGGCTTGTGCCTGCGTCCAGATGTTTGGCCTTAGTTCCTTGTGGGGTGGGAGTTTTCCTGCTGTTTTAATCCCTTGTAGGTGACCTGCTATCTTTTTAGAGTCCCTGAATGAGGTACTTTGCTTAAAGTACAGTCTGGGACTTCCCTGGTGGTCCAGTGGCTAAAACTGCACGCTCCCAATGCACGGGGCCTAGGTTTGATTCCCTGTTAGGAAATTAGATTCCACCTGCTACAACTAAAAGATCCCACATGCAGCAACGAAGACTTGGTGCAGTCTGATTAATTCATTCTTTAAAAAAGAAGTATAGGCAGAAAGGGTACTTTCTGGGACCTAGAAGTGAGTCCATAGCCTGTCCCCAAGAAGACCAGGGAAGTTGCTGCCACTTGGGCTGCTATGACCATTGTAACCCAGGGAGGGCGCAGGGGGAGCCTGGACTTAAAGTGAGACCACGTGTAGACCAGGCAACGGTTGGTGCTTATTCACAGGGGTGGAGTGAGAGGACTGAATACCTGCAGTCTGGGAGGACAGTGAGTTTGGTCATTGGACAAATATTTCAAGGTGTGCTAAGCACTTTAGTAGAAAACAGACATATAAAACACACCTCTGCTCTTAAATGGCCTAATGGCCTACTAAACCACTGTTTTAATACGGACTGATGAGTGCTGGACAGAGGGTGTAGCGGGTGGTGCCAACCCAGCCCCCGAGCAGGGTAGGGGAGGCCTTGAGAGGCTGCTGGCCTGTCTGCAGGCGGGTCTGGACACGGCAGAAAGGAGGAGCGCGCACAGAACATCCGCCCTTCTTTGCACCCCAGCTCCCTTCTGACTGGCGGCACCCATTTTTGAGCGGGTTTCGAGAGTACTGCCTGTGCTTTAGGAGCAGAGGAGAACTTAGCTGGCCACCCACCTTGAAGACTGACCCTAGGCCCCTGCCCCCCTGGGCTCCACACGCCAAGGTACCAGCCACCCAGCTCCTGGTTCTCACCCCGGCCTCCCCTAGCACTTCCTCTGAGCCTCCGTAACCGAGCCAGGCCGATAGGATCTTCCTTTCACAGGGGCGGCCTCTGAGCTCCAGAAGGGTGTGATGACTTGTCTTCAGACAAGGGGATGACACAGCTTCCCCAGGTCTCTGGTCAGAACTCCCAGTGACCCCACGTAGACATAAACATAACCCCAGAGAGGCTGGCTGCTGGGCCAGGCGGCTTTGATAAACCGGAGCCGTTCCTCTCTCTGGTGACGGCAGCAGGAGGGGCGGGCCCACCTGACGGGTGGGGGGCTGAGGGGCGTGGGGAGCAGACCTGGCCTCACCCCATCTCTGCCTGTCAGTGGTGTGTCCCTTCCCTTCAGGGACTGGCTCAGATGCCACCGCTTCCTTAATCAAGTTTTCAATCCGAAAGTGACTTTTTGTTACCAGATGTGGCTCCTTATTTGGGCCACCTGTTTGCCTGGCCCACAGCTCGCTTGAGGAGAGCCCGTTTTATCCTCAGGGATCAGCAGCTTTGGAAGAGCTCCTACACCTGCTCCGTTGTCTTTGTGGGGCCCCGGCTGCACAGGTGACCAGTGGTTTGTTTAACTAATTGGAACCTGTCTCCCACTGACCAGCAGCCTCTCTCCATCCCTCTAGGGAAGTGAGTCTGGAGAGCCTCCAGTTGAACTGTGCGTGATTGAGGGACTCGTTAATCCTCTCAGGGTGACAAGCCACCAGGCAGAAGAAAGAAAGAGTGCTCTAAATTGGGGGAGAAGGTGCAGAGGGCTTTGGGGAGATGCTCCGCATAGTATCTGGAGGCACAGCTGGCCAGGTTAGCAGCCTTGGCTGGAGGTCTGGGCAGCTGACGGGGGAGAGCAGCTGGATGCCCGTGCCCAGGGGGTGTGGCTCGCTGCACCAGGAGGCTCAGCTTTGTGGGTGGCCACCTTTGCCACTGTCTCCCCACTTCCCCTTAACCTCTGGGCTCTTCCTTATTCGGGTGCATCCAGCAAATAGTGCTTCTCTCTACCAGGCCCCCTGAAGACTGACCCTAGGCCCCTGCCCCCCTGGGCTCCACACGCCAAGGTACCAGCCACCCAGCTCCTGGTTCTCACCCCGGCCTCCCCTAGCACTTCCTCTGAGCCTCCGTAACCGAGCCAGGCCGATAGGATCTTCCTTTCACAGGGGCGGCCTCTGAGCTCCAGAAGGGTGTGATGACTTGTCTTCAGACAAGGGGATGACACAGCTTCCCCAGGTCTCTGGTCAGAACTCCCAGTGACCCCACGTAGACATAAACATAACCCCAGAGAGGCTGGCTGCTGGGCCAGGCGGCTTTGATAAACCGGAGCCGTTCCTCTCTCTGGTGACGGCAGCAGGAGGGGCGGGCCCACCTGACGGGTGGGGGGCTGAGGGGCGGGGGGAGCAGACCTGGCCTCACCCCATCTCTGCCTGTCAGTGGTGTGTCCCTTCCCTTCAGGGACTGGCTCAGATGCCACCGCTTCCTTAATCAAGTTTTCAATCCGAAAGTGACTTTTTGTTACCAGATGTGGCTCCTTATTTGGGCCACCTGTTTGCCTGGCCCACAGCTCGCTTGAGGAGAGCCCGTTTTATCCTCAGGGATCAGCAGCTTTGGAAGAGCTCCTACACCTGCTCCGTTGTCTTTGTGGGGCCCCGGCTGCACAGGTGACCAGTGGTTTGTTTAACTAATTGGAACCTGTCTCCCACTGACCAGCAGCCTCTCTCCATCCCTCTAGGGAAGTGAGTCTGGAGAGCCTCCAGTTGAACTGTGCGTGATTGAGGGACTCGTTAATCCTCTCAGGGTGACAAGCCACCAGGCAGAAGAAAGAAAGAGTGCTCTAAATTGGGGGAGAAGGTGCAGAGGGCTTTGGGGAGATGCTCCGCATAGTATCTGGAGGCACAGCTGGCCAGGTTAGCAGCCTTGGCTGGAGGTCTGGGCAGCTGACGGGGGAGAGCAGCTGGATGCCCGTGCCCAGGGGGTGTGGCTCGCTGCACCAGGAGGCTCAGCTTTGTGGGTGGCCACCTTTGCCACTGTCTCCCCACTTCCCCTTAACCTCTGGGCTCTTCCTTATTCGGGTGCATCCAGCAAATAGTGCTTCTCTCTACCAGGCACCATGCTGGGTACTGGAATGAAGCAGATGCAAAAAAAAAAAAAAAAGAGGAAAGAAAAAGACAGTTGACATATATGTGTACTTAAACATTGCTGGCTTGTGAAACCTGGCTCTGATGATGCGTTCATTAGCCACTTTGCCACCTTGTTTGAGAACTGGTCCTGTTCTTGCCTAATACCTTTCCCTGCTCTTCCTTTGCATGTCAGAGGTTTTATCTAGAGCTTCTGAGCTGCCTTTTAAAAGCCTGATTCAGGAGGACCTTTCTGATGGTCCCGTGGCTAGGCCTCTTAAGCCCCCATGCAGGGGACTCAGGTTGGATCCCTGCTCAGGAAACTAGATCCCACATGCCGTTCACATGCCACAACTAAGACCAAGCACAGCCAAATAAATAAATACTAATAAAATAAAATAAACAAAGCTTGATTCACTGCAGAACAAGAGAAAGTCTCTCAGGCCAGCCCATGACCTGCGATCCAGCACACCGCCTGCCCACCTCATCCCTCTTCCCTCCACAAGCAGCCGTCCCTCACGGGCGTTATTTGTGAGGCTCGGGCCGTTCCGGAGTCCTCCCACCCTCGAGGCTGGTGGAGAATGGCGCAGCCGCTGTTCCAGGGACTGAGCACCTCACAGCCCTCCCAGGATCTCGCCTGGGCCTGTCCTGGCATCTCTGCCAAGCCCTGGGCGCTGTGGCTGCTGGATTCTAAGTCGCTCTCCTTTCTGCTCCGTCCACGGTTCCGGGAGCAATGGAGAGCCTCCAGTTGAACTGTGCGTGATTGAGGGACTCGTTAATCCTCTCAGGGTGACAAGCCACCAGGCAGAAGAAAGAAAGAGTGCTCTAAATTGGGGAGAAGGTGCAGAGGGCTTTGGGAGATGCTCCGCATAGTATCTGGAGGCACAGCTGGCCAGGTTAGCAGCCTTGGCTGGAGGTCTGGGCAGCTGACGGGGGAGAGCAGCTGGATGCCCGTGCCCAGGGGGTGTGGCTCGCTGCACCAGGAGGCTCAGCTTTGTGGGTGGCCACCTTTGCCACTGTCTCCCCACTTCCCCTTAACCTCTGGGCTCTTCCTTATTCGGGTGCATCCAGCAAATAGTGCTTCTCTCTACCAGGCACCATGCTGGGTACTGGAATGAAGCAGATGCAAAAAAAAAAAAAAAAGAGGAAAGAAAAAGACAGTTGACATATATGTGTACTTAAACATTGCTGGCTTGTGAAACCTGGCTCTGATGATGCGTTCATTAGCCACTTTGCCACCTTGTTTGAGAACTGGTCCTGTTCTTGCCTAATACCTTTCCCTGCTCTTCCTTTGCATGTCAGAGGTTTTATCTAGAGCTTCTGAGCTGCCTTTTAAAAGCCTGATTCAGGAGGACCTTTCTGATGGTCCCGTGGCTAGGCCTCTTAAGCCCCCATGCAGGGGACTCAGGTTGGATCCCTGCTCAGGAAACTAGATCCCACATGCCGTTCACATGCCACAACTAAGACCAAGCACAGCCAAATAAATAAATACTAATAAAATAAAATAAACAAAGCTTGATTCACTGCAGAACAAGAGAAAGTCTCTCAGGCCAGCCCATGACCTGCGATCCAGCACACCGCCTGCCCACCTCATCCCTCTTCCCTCCACAAGCAGCCGTCCCTCACGGGCGTTATTTGTGAGGCTCGGGCCGTTCCGGAGTCCTCCCACCCTCGAGGCTGGTGGAGAATGGCGCAGCCGCTGTTCCAGGGACTGAGCACCTCACAGCCCTCCCAGGATCTCGCCTGGGCCTGTCCTGGCATCTCTGCCAAGCCCTGGGCGCTGTGGCTGCTGGATTCTAAGTCGCTCTCCTTTCTGCTCCGTCACGGATTCCGGGAGCAATGGAGACCTGGCCTCACGTCAAGGACAGAGCACCAGCTCTGAAGCTGAAGGGTCTTGGCTTCTGCCCTGATCTACTTTCTAACTTTGGGTGAATCACTTCCTTCCCTGGGACTCCCGACCTGCCTGATTGGAAGGTATTACCTAGATTTCCGGATGGTTTGACAAACAAGAAGGAAACTGTGTGAACGCTGAGGATACCAAGAAAGTTTGGTTTAAACATCAGTTGTCCTGGAACTGGACTCTGCTGGCGCCAGCCCCCTCCCAGAGCCAGGAGGGAAGCGTGGCTGGGTTTCCTCTCGAGAGGAAGGGTTGGTCTGGGCTGCCAGCTGGGAGATGAGAATTCAGGCAGCCAAGGGTTGCTTCTGTCTCCAGGCTGGAGGATCTGGAACAGGTGTGCTTCCTGTTTCCCCCTCTAGTCAGAGGAGCCGCTCCAGTGCCCTCCCTCCCCCGAGTCCCTCACTTCTCTGCGGACCTTGATTTGATGGGGCTGGCTGTCAGGCGGCTCTCCTGCGGCTGTGGCACCTGAGTCCTTACCAGGGTTCTTCTGTAGGACCCGCCGTGGGCAGGGATGTGTCGGGAGGACCCCGAACCCGGGATCCCCGGGGGTGTTGCCCTCGCAGAGTCACCCTGAAGAGCCAGTTCAAGGAGCCTGAGAGCCATCTGGAAAGACTCCTTGAGAACTAAAGTGTGCGCAGGTGGCATGGGGACATGGCTGAAGGGAGCCCGTGTTTCTCTGTCTTTGGAAAGAGGGAGGCCGAGACTCGGTTCCTCTGAAATCGGACACTTTAGGTCCCTGAAGCTCAAAGGAGGGGTGTCTCCGTGGGGGGTTCACAAATAGAAGATGGGACCTCAGTGAGCGGCTGCCTTCTTCACGACTTCTTGGGCTCCTGGTGGCAGAGCCAGGTGTGCTGGACACCGGTCTCAGGAGGCCAGGGCACCGCCAGGAGAAGGAGCACACAACTGGCAGGCTCATTCTTGCTCTGGTTGTCTCTCTCTCCGCACCAGTTGACCGTAGGCAGATCATTTGACCTTGGTGTGCTGGGGACACCGGTCTCTGCCAAGCCCTGGGCGCTGTGGCTGCTGGATTCTAAGTCGTCTGAAATAGACCTGGCCTCACGTCAAGGACAGAGCACCAGCTCTGAAGCTGAAGGGTCTTGGCTTCTGCCCTGATCTACTTTCTAACTTTGGGTGAATCACTTCCTTCCCTGGGACTCCCGACCTGCCTGATTGGAAGGTATTACCTAGATTTCCGGATGGTTTGACAAACAAGAAGGAAACTGTGTGAACGCTGAGGATACCAAGAAAGTTTGGTTTAAACATCAGTTGTCCTGGAACTGGACTCTGCTGGCGCCAGCCCCCTCCCAGAGCCAGGAGGGAAGCGTGGCTGGGTTTCCTCTCGAGAGGAAGGGTTGGTCTGGGCTGCCAGCTGGGAGATGAGAATTCAGGCAGCCAAGGGTTGCTTCTGTCTCCAGGCTGGAGGATCTGGAACAGGTGTGCTTCCTGTTTCCCCCTCTAGTCAGAGGAGCCGCTCCAGTGCCCTCCCTCCCCCGAGTCCCTCACTTCTCTGCGGACCTTGATTTGATGGGGCTGGCTGTCAGGCGGCTCTCCTGCGGCTGTGGCACCTGAGTCCTTACCAGGGTTCTTCTGTAGGACCCGCCGTGGGCAGGGATGTGTCGGGAGGACCCCGAACCCGGGATCCCCGGGGGTGTTGCCCTCGCAGAGTCACCCTGAAGAGCCAGTTCAAGGAGCCTGAGAGCCATCTGGAAAGACTCCTTGAGAACTAAAGTGTGCGCAGGTGGCATGGGGACATGGCTGAAGGGAGCCCGTGTTTCTCTGTCTTTGGAAAGAGGGAGGCCGAGACTCGGTTCCTCTGAAATCGGACACTTTAGGTCCCTGAAGCTCAAAGGAGGGGTGTCTCCGTGGGGGGTTCACAAATAGAAGATGGGACCTCAGTAGACGGCTGCCTTCTTCACGACTTCTTGGGCTCCTGGTGGCAGAGCCAGGTGTGCTGGACACCGGTCTCAGGAGGCCAGGGCACCGCCAGGAGAAGGAGCACACAACTGGCAGGCTCATTCTTGCTCTGGTTGTCTCTCTCCTCCCGCACCAGTTGACCGTAGGCAGATCATTTGACCTTGGTTCACCCTCCCTCTCTGCATCTGTACAATGGGGACAAGTCTCATCTTCTTGCTTACTTTCACACAATTGCTCTGAGACTCTAGCGCAAGACTATGAGACAGCCTTTTGAAAAAGATGCAGATAAAGGGGGTTAATATTAAGAGGGGCTAACATTGTTGAAAGATTGGTGCTCTGAGTGTTATTTCCTTTAATTAATCCAGTGCTCAGCACCTGGCAAGGGAAAGGGGGTTTCCCCAGAGGTTCAGGGAAAGCAGGAGGCCATAGCGCTCTGAAGAGACAAGCTGGGATTTGCCCAGGTCTGAGTTCAAGGCTTGTGTCCTTCGGCCACATGTCCAGCAAGTTCTGTGGCCGCCTCTTTCCTCTGAGACCTCAGGAACAATATTTGTTGTCATCCAGGCTCTGGGTAGTTCTGGAAGCTCCCCAAGTAGTTCTGGAAACAAACAGGTTCAGGACCACATTGGTGAGAGTAGGGGAGAGAGGCTTCTTGCTGCCTGTGGCACTGGGAGAGGTAACCAGGAAGCTGGGTTGTAGGTGGCTCCCAAGGGCCTATTGGTTTATTTAGTTTGGCCTACCCACGTCACTTGTGGGATCTTAATTCCTCGACCAGGAATCGAACTCAGGCTTTAACAGTGAGAGTTCTAACCACTTGACCACCAGACAGTTCCCTCCAGGGACCTTTCTTTCTTCCTAATTGATTTCTGGCTGTGTCAGGCCTTCGTTGCGGCATCTGGGCTCTTTGTTGCAGCGAGCAGCCTCAGTTGTCTCGAGACACGTGGGATCTGAGTTCCCCTGCTTCTCCAGGGGCCTCTTATGGCCACTTTCTCCCCCACTCCCCCCGCCACTTGTCCTCACTGTCACACTGAGACCTTGATGGGAGTCCCAGCCGGCAGCCCCACCCTGCGCCGCCCCAGCAGGGTGCTGCCCCGCCGCTTCACCTTGGCTGGTCGTCCGAGTCGCCTCCGTGTCTTCGGTGTGCCGGGCAGAGCCTGCTCTGGGGCGGGCTCCAGTCCGACTAGCAAGGCTGACTGGTCACGGCCCCTGGGGAGGTCAGGACAGTGCCAGGAGCAGAGGCAGGCGGCCTGCAGGAGCCCGGCAGAGGACCGTGAGCAGGGGCGGCTCCTGCAGGCCGCCTGCCTCTGCTCCTGGCACTGTCCTGACCTCCCCAGGGGCCGTGACCAGTCAGCCTTGCTAGTCGGACGCCTTCCCCGGTTTTCTTTTCCTCCTCTGAAATTTGTGGAGTCTGTGGACTTGCCCATGATCTCAGAATCTTAGCCTAAGAAAAGGGCCTGCGGCTTTTCTAGTTCGTGGTCTCTGGCCTGAGTTTCCAATGATCTGTTAATTGATCCCAGCCCAGCTTGACTGATGGTCACCCTGTTGGCCCCCTCACGGCACTGGTGGGACCTGTGGGGGCTCCAGATAAGTGCGCTTCTGTTCTGCCTTCTAGCAGTGAGTCAGCAGAAGGTGGGGCGGGGCGGGGACCTGGGCTCGTCCCCTCTCTGTGGGTCTTCCAGGACCAAGGGTGAGCATCCTTAACTCCCCATCCTGGGACACTTCCCTTCTCCACATCTGCTCGTTCACTCCCCATGTTCCACTGAGGACCTCCTACATGCCACGTTCCAGAAATACACAGATGCATAAAATGTGGATCCTGAAAAAGAAAATGAACTGCCTTACAGGTGGGAGGAGGGCATTGACGGCTACTAGCTGTTGTGCACGTGTGCTGCGTCGCCTCAAGCGTGTCCGGCTCTTTGCGACCGTGTGGATGGTCGCCCGCCAGACCCCCCGTCCGTGGGATTCTCCACGCGAGAATCCTGGACTGGGTTGCCATTTCCTCCTCCAGGGGTCTCCCCAACCCAGGGATGGAACCTGCCTCTACTACATCTCCTGCATTTCAGGACAGCTCTTTACCCTCTGAGGCACCTGGGAAGCTATCTCCTGTTGAGTTCTTCAATACCAGACTGCACTGGACCTTTTGGAATATATAATTTCATTTAACTTTCACGACAATCCAGGAACTCTGCATTTTACAGATGGTAAAGGTCACCTATGCTTCCTCAGTCGTGTCCGACTCTTTGCGACCTCATGGACGGTATCCCGCCAGGCCCCTCTGTCCGTGGCATTCTCCAGGCAAGAATCCTGGAGTGGGTGGCCATTTCCGCCTGCGGGGATCTCCCCGACCCAGGGCTCGAACCCAGGTCTCCTCTGTCTCACAGCAGCGGTAAATAGTGAAGCCAGATGGGAACTGAGATGAGTCTGAGTCCCCCTGAGCTCCAGGGGCTCCTCCTGACCGCCTTCCCCCGCTCCCCACACCCTCCATGTGTCTCGCTGGGAAGCCCTCCCAGGTGGCATCATAACCTGGCAGTGGCCACCGGGTCATCTCCACCGCCCTAGAGAACTTCCCTGGGCAAACTGCCAGCTCCCGTTGTCTCGCCCTGATGGGTCAATCAAGAAATAGCTGGAAGGTGCTTCCTGGAGTCCCGCCTCACCCGCCTATTGTGTGACGCTCAAAGCTCCGGGCCAGTAACCCACACCGGCAGCCGATCCTAAAAACCATCTGTGGATCTTCATTGGATTTTTTTTTTTCTTAGCGGCTGATTTATCTTCCTAATTATGTTTAGCTGTAAGCTAATGTTAAATGAGCTTGCATTAGATAATTTCCACTAATTAACACCAACTTCGTGCAGGGGAAATCATCCCAGAAGCCTGCCGTGGGGCAGGGAAAAGCTGGCCTAGGATCTTAAGAAGAGCTGCTCTGCCCGCTCCCTGGCGGATCACAGATGCCGCTTCACGGTTGAGCTCGCGGCCCTCGCGCACACGGGCACAGTCTGTTCGCCGTCTCTGGAGAGCCCGCCCGAGTCTCCCTGGCCTCACCCCTTCATCCACTTTGTTCGGGGCACGGGGGTCAAGAGTACCTCGTAAGGCCTAGGTGGACGGGGAGGTGGGCCCCAGTGGCGCCCGGCAGAGCCGAGAACGGAGCTGGCCCAGAGGCCGAGGAGGCTGGGAGAGGAAGTGGCCCGGCTGGCAGAACGGGGCTCCGGCGACTGGCAGTGCAGAGGGAGCCTGGTGTGTAATGAGGTCTAATTAGCGTGCCCGAAGCAATGTAACATGGCCACAGACAGCCGGGAAACCTCGGAGGACAGAGCCCAGATGCCCGGCTGGGGCCAGCCTGGCCTCCAGGCAGAGAATAAGACCCGAGAGGCCTCGGCTCTGCCCTTTCCGTGGGCCAGGGCTCCTCTGGTCCAGATTGCTTCGTCAGCCCCCCGAGAGGAGCCCCCTGCTACTTCAGAGGAACTCGCTTTAGACCTACGCTGTGTGTCAGGCTCTGCGCAGGTCGGCATGCCAGGCCTCTGTCCCCCAGCCATGTGTTCAGACACAGGCCTGAGCCGACGTGCCTCCTGGGAGAGGTGCGCCCTGTCCTGGGGGCCGGGGACCCAGGACCCTGAATGAACCTGGGACAGCCTCGGGAGAGCGAAACCAGGACCTCAACAGGGAAAAGGTTATCCCCGTCCCTGCAGGGAGAAGGCGGTGACAGTGTGAATGAAGGCACCGGGCGCTGGAGCCAGCTGGGTGAGCCTGGGGAAGGCAGAGGAGTGGATCACCAAGGGATAAACGGAAGCACACGGAGGGGCTTTAGCTAGGCTGACGTCGGGCTGAGGCTTTGGGTGGGGACACAGTGTGATCTGGGTTGTGTTACATAGGCTCCACCTGCCAAGAAGCGGGGCCCGACCAGGACTGTGGAGGCTGGTCTCCCACGGAGCTGACGCGGAGCCCCCACCGTGTGCCAGGCGCCGTGGACGCGCAGCGCCAGATGCTCCGCGGGCCGCGCTGTTTCTCCGCAGCGTCCTCCGAAGAGCCAAGGGACAGCCCTGCTTGGCAGGCGGAGTCCCCAGGGGACGAGTCACGCCCACTGTCACCCTGCCTCTGTGGGACCCCCGGCTCTGTAGTCTGCACACTCCTGGACCGTGGGGATTTTGAGAAATGAATCTGAAATCCAGGGCTGGAGGATGCAAGGTGGGTGGGGGCAGGGCCGGGCTGTGCCTGTGGGTGTCACCTGAGGTGCAGACCTCCTCTCCCCTCTCACTCCAGGGAGCGCACCCAGGACGCTTAAGGTAAAGCTTTCTCGTCCAGTTATTCACATCCCGTCGAGGCAGAAATTGGATGGGGCCTGTGGCGGCCTAAATGACGAGAGTCTTTGTGGTCTGCTCAGCTGCGGGCAGCTGGGTCCCGAGCCCACCTGGAGGTACTCGCTACTGGGAGAGCAGGGTTTTGGAGGCTTTTTTGGCCACGCTGTGTGGCTTTCAGGATCTTAGTGCCCCAACCAGGGATCAAACTCGGACACTCAGCAATGAAAGCTCGAAGTTCTAGCCCCTGGCCCTCCAGGGAACTCACAGGCCCCGGTTTTCTTAGCGGTGTGTTCCCTGCTCAGTGTGTGGGCGCAGACATCCAGCATCGCTTGAGCGACAGTGCATTGTACAGACTCACCCATCCCTTGACTGAGCCGCCCTTGCCCTCCGTCAGTTCGGTTTCTGACTTTCCTGAAAGTGCAGACCACCCTGGGCCAGGTCTGCCGGACACGGTATCAAGCCAAGGAAAACATCTCCACTGTGATGTGTGGAGCCGGTGGGCCTCTCTGTGCTCCTGGCTCCCTGGGCGTAGGCACCCCTACGCTAGCCTGGCCATCTCCAAAGTGAGGCCCCTTTGTTCTGGGCTCCTTCCAGGAAGGGAAGGGGCTGTCGGTATTGACTCACCACTCATAGCTGGGCAGGAGCCATGCTCCTTGCGCTGCTGCATTATCTCATTTAAAACTCAGAGCAGCCCTGTGAAGGCACCACCTCCTCATTTCAAAATGAGGAAACTGAGGCTTAGATTACACGACTCAGTCACGATCACACAACCCGTGAGTCCTGCTGCTTCCAGAGAGTAGATTCTCCTCCAGACACCTGCCATTACTCACAAGTGTGATCCATCCGCCACCCACATTCAGATCACCTGAGGGGGACATTGTTGTTAAAATGCATATTCCCGGGCCTGCTGAGTCAGACGCTCTGAGGACGGGGCCCTGGAATCTGCACATCCAGCAGGCGCACTCCACCCCGCCCGGCACCAGGGGATGCTTCTTTACATGCTCTCGTGTGACAGCTGGTTCCCTGGAGTCCTTGATGGCTCCCTGAGCAGATCAGAGAAAGCAATCGACAGCTGGGGAGGTCTGAGCCGGATGCCACTGGCCCACCCAGAATGGACTCCCTTGGACTGCCAGACAGAGGACCCTCCTGGGAGGCAGCAGCTGAGCAGTCTGCCCACCTCCTGCCCTCCCTACGCCAAGGCACCTTCCGGCTGGAGGTGTGGGCAGTTGGCCCCATTCACTGTTAAAGACCCTGGTGCTGGAAAAGCCTGAGGGCTGGAGGAGAAGGGGGTGACAGAGGATGCAATGGTTGGAAGGCATCACTGACTCAATGGGCATGAGTCTGAGCACACTCCAGGAGGTGGTGAAGGACAGGGAAGCCTGGTGTGCTGCAGTTCACGGGGTCACAAAGTGTTGGACACAACTTAGTGACTGAAAACAACAACCCTATTTGTTGATGGCCCCTCATAATCACATAGATTTTTCATGGGATTTTACGGATATGGTCTCACTTGAACCTCCCAACAGCCTGGGAGGCCGGCAGGACAGGCATGAGAGGTGAGTCAGGCCCCAGGCTCACAGGGACCATCAGTGGGCTCCCTCCCTTGCTCTCCAGGAAGAGGTGACCATCACCAGCACATCCCTGCAGGGAGCATGCTTGGCCTGTGGCCTTTTGCTTCTTCCGCACTGTGGAGCTGAGTGAGATGGGCGGGTCTTTGTCCCAGGGGGCAGCCACACCCACCCCTTGCCTCGGCTCCACATCAGCAGCCCTGGGGAGACCAGTGAGGGAGAGGGCGCCATTGTCCGGCTCTATGTATGCACCCTGGTTCTGTGTGACCAGGGGTGACCTCGGATCCTAGCCAGAGCCTGCCACAACCACACCATCTGGGGTGACAACGCTGGACTGGGGTCAAGCCTGGGCTTGAGGCCCACCTCTGTTAAAGACCCAGCTGGGAAACTTAACCTCGGGGCTGGGCTCTAGCTGTTAGGTTTCCTCCTGCCTCTGAGGTTCTGCACCCCTGGAGTGTCCTTCAGTGCAAGTGCCAAGGGCAGAGATGCAGTCTGTGCCCTGTGCTGGGGTCCAGCCTGGGGGCTTTGCGGGGCTGACGTGTAGCCCATGCTCTGTTTACCAGCTTGCTTCCATCACAGGGAGCACGGGTGCCCTTTCATCATTGGCACAGAGTCCTGGCTGGACGTGCTGGGGGAAGCCCTGCCTCAAGATGCCCTTGGTGTGGACATCTACCCCTTGGTCAAGTGCTGTCCTCACTCACAAGACCTTGGGTGGGTGGAGCAGAGGCCGACTGGGCCTGGGGCCGGCACTCAGACAGCAGTCCCAGAAGGTACCCCCTCTTTTCCCTTCTCTCTGCCCTTGAGGAAGAACTCCAGCTCTGCCTTCCAGCACGATGATCTAACCAAGAATCCGGCTCAGTGTTCCTTTTTTTTTTTTTTTAAACCTCCACCACAGTATCTTTAGTCATTAATGAAATAAAAGAGAGAACCACAAAGCCAGGTCCACACCCTACAAATAAAACACCCTCCATGTAGACATTCCTTCCACAAACACGGAGACCTGGCTGTGTGTTGAGATGTCCCCTGAGGGTGGAGATTCTGAGAGAAATCCCATAGTCCCTGCCATCCAGAAACCCACAGCCCAGTAAGGAAGAGAGCCGTTCAGCAGATGTTACAATCGAATGTCAAGGACCTCTGTTATTTGCCCAGGATGCTGTGTGGGCAGGAAGCAGAGGGTGGTGCAAGTTACTGGGCGGAAAGAAGTTCAGGACATTCTTACCTCGGTCTTGAATGATGCATAGATGTTTCCCAGGAGGACAGGAAGGGTAGGCACAGAACTGGAAGCTGTCTGTTAGGTGTAGTGGTTCTCGAAGGCGGGTAGAAGGTGATGCAGTTTTGCTCCCAGGAGACAGTTATCAATATCTACAGACGTTTTCAGTTGTCACCCCTCGGGGTGATGCTGCTGGCATGCTGCGAAACATCCTGCAGTGCACAGCTCAGCAACCCCCCACCACACACACAGACACAAGAAATAGCGTCCCCTCTAAAGGGCCACTGTGGAGCAACCCTGGGTCAGGGTCACTGCAGGCCATCCTACATGGCTGGGAGCAGAGGCAGATGGGAGACGGTCCAAGATGATGCCGGAGGGGAGGAAGGGGGCCATCATAAGGTCCTTCGATGCTAAGTTAAGGAGTTTGGTGGTGGGACCACTGCTTCATCAGTCTGTTGCTCCCGGGGTTGGGGGGAGGTCTCTGTTATAGAACTGGAGCACAGAGATGGACAAGGCGAAGCTAGGTAGGAAACTGTTCCAGAAGTTCTTTTTCCTAGTAGTCCAGTGGCTTAAGACTCAATGCTTAGGTTCAATCCCTGGTCAGGGAACTAAGATCCCATGTGCTGCAACTAAGACCTGGCACAGCCAAATAAATAGAAAATTTTTTTAAAATGAAAGGGGAAGGCAAGCAAGGATAACAGTGGGAGCAGAAAGGCACTAACCCAGAGAAGGTGCACAGAGGAGGCGGGACCTGCTGGATCAGATTTGGTCACGGGAGGTGGAGGGAGGAAGCCAGCAGATTCGGGTTTCTGGCCAGAGTGAGAGAGAGGACGCTGGTTTGGGAAGCACCTCTGGGGCAGGCCCGTCAGCACGGCTCTGGCGTGGAGACCAGCAGTACGGTCGGTGGTCGTCCTGACCAGGTCATCTCAGCACACCAGGGGCACCAGTCCCTCTGTCTCGAGCAGAGCCGCGTGCAGCGCATGGGGCAGGTGGAGCCCTTTTCATTCATTTTGTTAATCTAATGGTAATTAAGGAGTCCAGGAAGAGAATTGGAAGCTGGCAATTTAATTAAAGGTAAATGACAGATGGAGGAGAATTCTGAGGCTCCCTAATACACCCTGCTTCCCCACCCCACCACTGAGGCCCGATATCAAAGGAGGAGACAGTCAGCCCACCCAGCACCCTAGCAGAAGTCTTACAGCAGCAGAGCCTCTGGGCCAGTGCCTGCCTGCGACTGCTTCTAAAAACTCCTGCCGCCTGGAATTAACCTCCTCCCCCAGGTGATGCGCATCAGCCTGTAACCAGGTAAAGGAGGCCGGGAGGAAGGCATGGCTCCCCTCCTGACGAAACCTGGCTCCCTGGGTTCTATGCCTGTGACGTCCCTCTTTTAAAACCCGATTTTTCCATTTTCCGTTTATACCCGGAGCCTTGAAGTCGGACTTGGCTCAGAGGATCACGTGGCACATGAAACACGGCGCGGGCGGGAGTGGGGAGCTGGTTTTCCCGGGCCTGACGCTAAGTTAAGGAGTTTGGTGGTGGGACCACTGCTTCATCAGTCTGTTGCTCCCGGGGTTGGGGGGAGGTCTCTGTTATAGAACTGGAGCACAGAGATGGACAAGGCGAAGCTAGGTAGGAAACTGTTCCAGAAGTTCTTTTTCCTAGTAGTCCAGTGGCTTAAGACTCAATGCTTAGGTTCAATCCCTGGTCAGGGAACTAAGATCCCATGTGCTGCAACTAAGACCTGGCACAGCCAAATAAATAGAAAATTTTTTTAAAATGAAAGGGGAAGGCAAGCAAGGATAACAGTGGGAGCAGAAAGGCACTAACCCAGAGAAGGTGCACAGAGGAGGCGGGACCTGCTGGATCAGATTTGGTCACGGGAGGTGGAGGGAGGAAGCCAGCAGATTCGGGTTTCTGGCCAGAGTGAGAGAGAGGACGCTGGTTTGGGAAGCACCTCTGGGGCAGGCCCGTCAGCACGGCTCTGGCGTGGAGACCAGCAGTACGGTCGGTGGTCGTCCTGACCAGGTCATCTCAGCACACCAGGGGCACCAGTCCCTCTGTCTCGAGCAGAGCCGCGTGCAGCGCATGGGGCAGGTGGAGCCCTTTTCATTCATTTTGTTAATCTAATGGTAATTAAGGAGTCCAGGAAGAGAATTGGAAGCTGGCAATTTAATTAAAGGTAAATGACAGATGGAGGAGAATTCTGAGGCTCCCTAATACACCCTGCTTCCCCACCCCACCACTGAGGCCCGATATCAAAGGAGGAGACAGTCAGCCCACCCAGCACCCTAGCAGAAGTCTTACAGCAGCAGAGCCTCTGGGCCAGTGCCTGCCTGCGACTGCTTCTAAAAACTCCTGCCGCCTGGAATTAACCTCCTCCCCCAGGTGATGCGCATCAGCCTGTAACCAGGTAAAGGAGGCCGGGAGGAAGGCATGGCTCCCCTCCTGACGAAACCTGGCTCCCTGGGTTCTATGCCTGTGACGTCCCTCTTTTAAAACCCGATTTTTCCATTTTCCGTTTATACCCGGAGCCTTGAAGTCGGACTTGGCTCAGAGGATCACGTGGCACATGAAACACGGCGCGGGCGGGAGTGGGGAGCTGGTTTTCCCGGGCCTGACGCTGCTGTTGCTGTGGTGGATTGGAATGTCAAGCCTGGCCCCCGAGACCAAAGCGGAGGGTAATTATCACCTCTCCTCCACAACGAGATTGCAGGAGTCAGCGAGCAATTGATTTTTTTCCCACTACAGATATTTCACTGCTTAATTGGTAGTGACACAGATGGCTGGCTCTCACCAGGGCGCCGCAGACCAAGCCTCCTCAAAGCAGGGCCCCCGGGACACGTCTCCCCCTTGGCTTGCGATGCTCTCACCGCACCTCTCTCCATCGGGTGGGGGCGAGGGTGAGCTGGCTCCCTGCGCTTTCCATTACAAAGCAAGAGCAAGACTGAATCCAGAAACGCTTCCCTGAGCCAGTGGAGCCCTCCCCAGCGACATGTTGAGAGTCAGCCTTGAGCTGGACACCTCCGAGAGTCTGGAAATGAGCAGACAGTGGGCTCCGCCTCGAGCGGCACGTGGAAGATAAGCCATCCCCAGCCTGCGAGACGCGGGGAGCTGTGTTCTGCCGGAATGAAGCTTGAAGCGGCCTCTTAAAACCAAAACCCTCGGGGCTTCCCTGGTGGTCCAGTGGGTAAGGACACCGCCTTGCAGTGCAAGGGGCGCCGGTTCGATCCCTGGCCTGGGAAGATCCCACGTGCCGCGGAGCAGCTGGACCGACGTGTCCAATTACCGAGCCGGAGCTCTGGAGCGCATGTACCCAGATCCGACGCTCTTCGACGACAGACGCCACCGCAATGGGAGGCCCACAGGAGCCAAAGAACAAAGACGGATGAAAATAGAGAAATGAAAGGCCAATAGAAGTGGCCCTCCGTCCCCTCCCTCTCCCCACCCCCAAAAAGATAAATAAAATAAATGTTTAAAAAAAAAAACCAAAACCCTCCACGGTCTAGCCCCACCTCGTTGTCCTTGTTGTTGTTCAGTTGCCAAGTCTTACCCGACTCTTGGTGGCCCCATGGACTGCAGCATGCCAGGCTCCCTGTTGCCCTTACCCACCTACCCTGATTACCCGGGGGCTCATACTCCAAAGGGCTTGGCTCAGAGGATCACGTGGCACATGAAACACGGCGCGGGCGGGAGTGGGAGCTGGTTTTCCCGGGCCTGACGCTGCTGTTGCTGTGGTGGATTGGAATGTCAAGCCTGGCCCCGAGACCAAAGCGGAGGGTAATTATCACCTCTCCTCCACAACGAGATTGCAGGAGTCAGCGAGCAATTGATTTTTTTCCCACTACAGATATTTCACTGCTTAATTGGTAGTGACACAGATGGCTGGCTCTCACCAGGGCGCCGCAGACCAAGCCTCCTCAAAGCAGGGCCCCCGGGACACGTCTCCCCCTTGGCTTGCGATGCTCTCACCGCACCTCTCTCCATCGGGTGGGGGCGAGGGTGAGCTGGCTCCCTGCGCTTTCCATTACAAAGCAAGAGCAAGACTGAATCCAGAAACGCTTCCCTGAGCCAGTGGAGCCCTCCCCAGCGACATGTTGAGAGTCAGCCTTGAGCTGGACACCTCCGAGAGTCTGGAAATGAGCAGACAGTGGGCTCCGCCTCGAGCGGCACGTGGAAGATAAGCCATCCCCAGCCTGCGAGACGCGGGGAGCTGTGTTCTGCCGGAATGAAGCTTGAAGCGGCCTCTTAAAACCAAAACCCTCGGGGCTTCCCTGGT
The DNA here is from genome assembly GCA_022376925.1 of Tragulus kanchil. NCBI lineage: Eukaryota > Metazoa > Chordata > Mammalia > Artiodactyla > Tragulidae > Tragulus > Tragulus kanchil. The sequence goes on along the minus strand of JAIOJX010000004.1, from coordinate 178,187,806 downwards.
GGTCCAGTGGGTAAGGACACCGCCTTGCAGTGCAAGGGGCGCCGGTTCGATCCCTGGCCTGGGAAGATCCCACGTGCCGCGGAGCAGCTGGACCGACGTGTCCAATTACCGAGCCGGAGCTCTGGAGCGCATGTACCCAGATCCGACGCTCTTCGACGACAGACGCCACCGCAATGGGAGGCCCACAGGAGCCAAAGAACAAAGACGGATGAAAATAGAGAAATGAAAGGCCAATAGAAGTGGCCCTCCCGTCCCCCTCCCTCCCCCCCACCCCCCAAAAGATAAATAAAATAAATGTTTAAAAAAAAAAACCAAAACCCTCCACGGTCTAGCCCCACCTCGTTGTCCTTGTTGTTGTTCAGTTGCCAAGTCTTACCCGACTCTTGGTGGCCCCATGGACTGCAGCATGCCAGGCTCCCTGTTGCCCTTACCCCACACCTACCCTGAACTGTTCCAGGCCGATTGATTTTTGTTCGTTTGTTTTGGCCCTCAAGAGCAGACCCAATTGTGAGCTTCAGTTCATAGTCCACTGCCATCATCAATCCAGGGAAGGGCCCCCTGATTTTTACCATCTCCTTCCCTCCCTTTCTCCTGCCATAGGCACCCCCTCTCCTCTGTTCAGTCTGTGTCCTTGGACATGTTCGTATCCTTGAAAGAAATGCAAGGTTATGTAGTGCATTTCTGTTTACATAAATGTGCTACAGGTCACATACACTAGCATTTTAAGTCTTGAGGGCTTAACAGGTGGCTTCGCAGGTGGCTCAGTGGTAGAGAATCCACCTGCCAATGCAAGAGTTGTGGCTTGCATCCCTGGGTCAGGAAGATCCCCTAGTGGAAGAAACGGCAACCCAATCTAGTATTCTTGCCTGGGAAATCCTATGGACAGACGAGCCTGGTGGGCTGCAGTCCGTGGGGCTGCAAAGAGTCAGACACAACTGAGCGTGCACACCCACATCCCTTTTAAAAGAACTTGCCAAGTTTTACACATGGAACTGGCTCATTCCGTCTGTCTGCCACAGAGCCCTCTGTCCTGAGCATCCCTCACATTCTCCTTGCCCATTCTTCTAGAGATAGACATCTAGTTGTTGTTAGTTCCTCACGATCGCAAAGAAAGCAAGAGTGAATGTCTTTGTTCCTGCCCCCTGACAGACTGGGGCAACAATCCAAGAGCTTCCCTGGGTGCGTGGCCAAGAGTGGCTCTGCTGACTTCCAGGCATGCGTAACCTGTAATCCACAAAGCTCCGTCCGTGGGCCCAAGGGACCGCTGCACCAGTGTTCCGTCCCACTCACAGGGAATGAGGGTCCCCTTGGCTCCCACGCCATCTAAGACTATCCACTGTTCTGGCTGTTACTTCATATTGTAGTTGTGAAGTGATATCTTTCTTATCTCTTTGCTTTGTTAACTTATTTTTTATACAATTGTTAAAGGTGTTAAAGGTGATACTCCATTTACAGTTACTGCTGTCTCTGCTTTAATTCGAACCTTTCTGATTACTAAGGAGGTCCGCTTCTCTTTCTGTCGTTAGTGCCCATTCAAGTATGTTCTGCTCTAGAAAGTGCCTGTTCATACCCTTTGTGCATTTTTCTAATGAGTTTTCTGTCTTTGTCATGCTGAGGTGCAGGAACCTCTTGTATGTTACTCATTCCTTTTGGTTGTAGACACTGCAGGTATCTTGTTACCTTCAGTTGCCGTTGTCTGTTGACATCTTCTTTGAACAGGAAGTCCCTAATTTGCTAACGGTATTTTTAAAATGTTTGTTTGTCGTATGATTCATGCTTCTGGAATCCTAAGAAATTCTTTTTTAAAAAATTTTGTTCATTTATTTATTTATTTTTGGCTGTGCTTGATCTTCATTACTACATGGGTTTTTTCTCTAGCTGTGGCGAGCAGGGGCTCCTCTTCATTGTGGTGTATGGGCTTCTCGTTGCAGTGGCGCCTCTTGCTGTGGAGCACTGGCTCTAGAGAACAAGGGCTCAGTTGTTGCAGCTCCTGGTCTTTAGAGCACAGGCTCAATAATTGTGGCACATGTGCTTTGTTGCTCTGTAGCATGTGGGATCTTCCCAGATCCGGGATCGCACCTGTGTCTCCTGCTGGTAGGCAGACTCTCCACCACTGAGCCACCAGGGAAGCCCGAGAAATTCTTTCTGCCACAGAGCCCTCTGTCCTGAGCATCCCTCACATTCTCCTTGCCCATTCTTCTAGAGATAGACATCTAGTTGTTGTTAGTTCCTCACGATCGCAAAGAAAGCAAGAGTGAATGTCTTTGTTCCTGCCCCCTGACAGACTGGGGCAACAATCCAAGAGCTTCCCTGGGTGCGTGGCCAAGAGTGGCTCTGCTGACTTCCAGGCATGCGTAACCTGTAATCCACAAAGCTCCGTCCGTGGGCCCAAGGGACCGCTGCACCAGTGTTCCGTCCCACTCACAGGGAATGAGGGTCCCCTTGGCTCCCACGCCATCTAAGACTATCCACTGTTCTGGCTGTTACTTCATATTGTAGTTGTGAAGTGATATCTTTCTTATCTCTTTGCTTTGTTAACTTATTTTTTATACAATTGTTAAAGGTGTTAAAGGTGATACTCCATTTACAGTTACTGCTGTCTCTGCTTTAATTCGAACCTTTCTGATTACTAAGGAGGTCCGCTTCTCTTTCTGTCGTTAGTGCCCATTCAAGTATGTTCTGCTCTAGAAAGTGCCTGTTCATACCCTTTGTGCATTTTTCTAATGAGTTTTCTGTCTTTGTCATGCTGAGGTGCAGGAACCTCTTGTATGTTACTCATTCCTTTTGGTTGTAGACACTGCAGGTATCTTGTTACCTTCAGTTGCCGTTGTCTGTTGACATCTTCTTTGAACAGGAAGTCCCTAATTTGCTAACGGTATTTTTAAAATGTTTGTTTGTCGTATGATTCATGCTTCTGGAATCCTAAGAAATTCTTTTTTAAAAAATTTTGTTCATTTATTTATTTATTTTTGGCTGTGCTTGATCTTCATTACTACATGGGTTTTTTCTCTAGCTGTGGCGAGCAGGGGCTCCTCTTCATTGTGGTGTATGGGCTTCTCGTTGCAGTGGCGCCTCTTGCTGTGGAGCACTGGCTCTAGAGAACAAGGGCTCAGTTGTTGCAGCTCCTGGTCTTTAGAGCACAGGCTCAATAATTGTGGCACATGTGCTTTGTTGCTCTGTAGCATGTGGGATCTTCCCAGATCCGGGATCGCACCTGTGTCTCCTGCGTTGGTAGGCAGACTCTCCACCACTGAGCCACCAGGGAAGCCCGAGAAATTCTTTCCTATCTTTGCCATGAAGATCTTTTCCTACATTTAATGAATTCTCTTATTAGCTTTATCATCCGCATTTAGGTGATACAGCCTACCTGAAACTTGTATATTGCATGAGATAGGGCTCCATTCTTTCTCTATTTAGTATACCAGTTGTCCCAATAGCATGTATTAAACAGCATCCTTTCTCCACTAAGCTGTGAGTCTACTTCTACTAGACTTTAGTCTTTATGTATATGTGTAGGTCCATATGTGTTTCTGGTCTCTCCATTCTGTTCCACGGTCTATTTGTCAGTTCCTTCCTACTTCAGTTCTTACTGCTTTGCCTCTGCAGTGTGTTTTACCATCTAGTAGGACAAGTATCCCTTTTAACTTTTCTTTTTCAAAATGGACTTAGCTCTTGTGGATCTTCATTCTTCCTCACATCTTAGAAATATCTGAGCTCCTCAAAAGAAAAAAAAAAAAATTACTGATTATTCATTGGAACTGTATTGGATTTTATTAATATAAGGAATGGATTTTTAAAACATTGAATCATATTGTTCATGAACATGATTTACCTTTTCATTTATTTAAATAATTTTAACTGTCTTTTAGTAATTTTCTAAATTTCTCTGTAAAGATATTAATTCCTAAATACTATATGCTTAAATTGCAATTTTGAATAGATCTTATTTTCTTTTTTTTTCCTTCCAAATTGATTATTGCTGTATTAGAAGGATGCTGTAGGTTTTTGTTTTTCTTGTATCTGGCAATCTTGCCAAATTCTCTTGTTACTTCTAATAGTTTTTCTCTGCAGTCTGCTGGATTTTTGATTTAAAAAAATCATCTCTAAATACTGGTAGTTTTGTCTCTTTTAATCCTTCCAGATCATTTCTTTTTCTTGGCATATTGCATCGTTCAGGACTTACAGCAGTTGAAATGTTCCACACTGTTGAACAGCAGTGGTGACAGGTGAGTATTCTTAACTTGCTTAAGACTTAAAGGGAATGCAGCTTTAAGTAGGGTCATGAGGGTTTTTAGTAGCTCGCCTTTATCATATTGAGGAAGGTTCTTTCTATCCCCAGTTTTTTGAGAATTTTCATCATAAATAGTGTTATAAGATACTTTTTTAACACTTAAGATAGTATATGATTTCCCTCTTTCACTATAAATGTTATAAATTGATATATTTCTGATGTTGAGCACTAGTTACATTTTTAGAATAAACCTTACTTGATTGTGCTTTTTTAAAAAATTGAACTATAGTTGATATTTTTAATTCATTTTTATGACATCCATGTCTTTTTCATTTTCAAATTCATCCGTGTGTAAATGGTCGTATTCTTTTTACCATGTTTACTATTTCTTTTTTTTTTTTGGCCACTTCTGTTGGTCTTTCATTTATTTCCGTCTTTGTTCTTTGGCCTGTGTGGGCCTCCCATTGCGGTGGCCTCTCTCATTGCAGAGCACCGGCTCTGGGTACATGCACTCCAGAGCGCTGGCTCGGTAGTTGGACACATCCATCCAGCCGTTTCGCGGCACATGGGATCTTCCCAGGCCAGGGATCGGCGCCCCCTGCACTGCAAGGCGGTTTCCCCACCCACTAGGCCACCAGGGAAGCACTTACTATTTCTTAAATAGTAAGAATTTCTTTAGAAAGTAAACATGTCTGTAGTTTTTTATTCATTCAGATTTCATTTGTATCTCCTCTGATTTTGTCCGTCATGCCTGTCGTTGGTCCCTTTGCTTGTGCTGTGTTCTTTGCCGTCTGCCAGCCCATGTGGCACCTTGCCAAATATGTGTAAAGATATTAATTCCTAAATACTATATGCTTAAATTGCAATTTTGAATAGATCTTATTTTCTTTTTTTTTCCTTCCAAATTGATTATTGCTGTATTAGAAGGATGCTGTAGGTTTTTGTTTTTCTTGTATCTGGCAATCTTGCCAAATTCTCTTGTTACTTCTAATAGTTTTTCTCTGCAGTCTGCTGGATTTTTGATTTAAAAAAATCATCTCTAAATACTGGTAGTTTTGTCTCTTTTAATCCTTCCAGATCATTTCTTTTTCTTGGCATATTGCATCGTTCAGGACTTACAGCAGTTGAAATGTTCCACACTGTTGAACAGCAGTGGTGACAGGTGAGTATTCTTAACTTGCTTAAGACTTAAAGGGAATGCAGCTTTAAGTAGGGTCATGAGGGTTTTTAGTAGCTCGCCTTTATCATATTGAGGAAGGTTCTTTCTATCCCCAGTTTTTTGAGAATTTTCATCATAAATAGTGTTATAAGATACTTTTTTAACACTTAAGATAGTATATGATTTCCCTCTTTCACTATAAATGTTATAAATTGATATATTTCTGATGTTGAGCACTAGTTACATTTTTAGAATAAACCTTACTTGATTGTGCTTTTTTAAAAAATTGAACTATAGTTGATATTTTTAATTCATTTTTATGACATCCATGTCTTTTTCATTTTCAAATTCATCCGTGTGTAAATGGTCGTATTCTTTTTACCATGTTTACTATTTCTTTTTTTTTTTTGGCCACTTCTGTTGGTCTTTCATTTATTTCCGTCTTTGTTCTTTGGCCTGTGTGGGCCTCCCATTGCGGTGGCCTCTCTCATTGCAGAGCACCGGCTCTGGGTACATGCACTCCAGAGCGCTGGCTCGGTAGTTGGACACATCCATCCAGCCGTTTCGCGGCACATGGGATCTTCCCAGGCCAGGGATCGGCGCCCCCTGCACTGCAAGGCGGTTTCCCCACCCACTAGGCCACCAGGGAAGCACTTACTATTTCTTAAATAGTAAGAATTTCTTTAGAAAGTAAACATGTCTGTAGTTTTTTATTCATTCAGATTTCATTTGTATCTCCTCTGATTTTGTCCGTCATGCCTGTCGTTGGTCCCTTTGCTTGTGCTGTGTTCTTTGCCGTCTAGGACCTTGCCAGCCCATGTGGCACCTGTGTGCAGATTAGAAAAAGGCACGTCTTCCACAGGCAGGCCCAGCTCCCTTTCACACCCTGCCACTCTGTATACAGTGTGCCATCTGCATGCCCATGCATGGCAGTCCTTCCCGCTTCCCTGCTTGGTTTTATTCTCTGCTCATTTCTTCTGGTGCCCATGGCTGCCCGTTCTTCAGGTTTCAGCTTTCTGGGTGGAACCTTTCTTATCTTTCAACTCCCCCTCCCTAAGTCCCTCCTTCTTTTCCTCCCAACCCCTCCTTTGAACTTATGTCACATGTCATTTGTGTGTCTCTTAAGACATTTATCTTGTTTTACCTTATCTCTTATGCTGTGTGAGTGTCTTATGATTCCAACTGAATTAACCCCTTGAAGTTAGGGACTATGGTTTACTTGTCTTTATTTTTTTTTTTTTAAAGATTTATTTATTTATTTAATTTGGGCGGGGGTCGGGTTGGGGAGGGAGGGGAGCGGGCGGGCCACTTCTATTGGTCTTTCATTTCTCTATTTTCATCCATCTTTGTTCTTTTGGCTCCTGTGGGCCTCCCATCGCGGTGGCGTCTGTCGTCACAGAGCGCCGGCTCTGGGCGCAAGCGCTCCAGAGCTCCGGCTCGGTAATTGGACACATTGGTCCAGCCGCTCCGCGGCACATGGGATCTTCCCAGGCCAGGGATCGAACCGGCGCTCCTTGCACTGCAAGGCGGTGTCCTTACCCACTGGACCACCAGGGGAAGCCCTTACTTGTCTTTAGATCCTCCTTCTGCCTGTGGGTCTCAGTGAATGTCACTTATATGAACGGTTGAGTATTAAATGTAGAGCACTTACGGACACAGCAGGGGAAGGAGAGGGTGGGGTGAATTGAAAGAGAAGCGTTGACTACAGACACTGCCATGTGTGAGGCAGATAGCTAATGGGAAGCTGCCTGCACAGGGGGCCCAGTTCAATGCTCTGTGATGGCCTAGAGGGATGGGATGGGGGGATGATGGGAGGGAGCTCAAGAGGGAGGGGACATGTGTACATATAGCTGATTCACGTTGTTGTACAGCAAAAACTACCACCACATTGTAAAGCAATTATACTCCAGCATTTTAACAAAGAGTAAATGTATGCGCTAAGAAGAGCCTTGTGTAATACTGTGTAAATGGTGTTTTGCGGGGATAGTCTTTAGAGGGAGAGAGAATGGTCACACATGAAGGTCACGGTAATGGTGATGGTGGTGATGGAGGATCCACTTACTGAACTTAACATGTGCCAAGCACTCTGCTAAATGCTTTCACAGTTTACTTCTCTAAGCCTCTGAGACTGGGTGGAACCTTTCTTATCTTTCAACTCCCCCTCCCTAAGTCCCTCCTTCTTTTCCTCCCAACCCCTCCTTTGAACTTATGTCACATGTCATTTGTGTGTCTCTTAAGACATTTATCTTGTTTTACCTTATCTCTTATGCTGTGTGAGTGTCTTATGATTCCAACTGAATTAACCCCTTGAAGTTAGGGACTATGGTTTACTTGTCTTTATTTTTTTTTTTTTAAAGATTTATTTATTTATTTAATTTGGGCGGGGGTCGGGTTGGGGAGGGAGGGGAGCGGGCGGGCCACTTCTATTGGTCTTTCATTTCTCTATTTTCATCCATCTTTGTTCTTTTGGCTCCTGTGGGCCTCCCATCGCGGTGGCGTCTGTCGTCACAGAGCGCCGGCTCTGGGCGCAAGCGCTCCAGAGCTCCGGCTCGGTAATTGGACACATTGGTCCAGCGCTCCGGCACATGGGATCTTCCCAGGCCAGGGATCAAACCCGGGCGCTCCTTGCACTGCAAGGCGGTGTCCTTACCCACTGGACCACCAGGGGAAGCCCTTACTTGTCTTTAGATCCTCCTTCTGCCTGTGGGTCTCAGTGAATGTCACTTATATGAACGGTTGAGTATTAAATGTAGAGCACTTACGGACACAGCAGGGGAAGGAGAGGGTGGGGTGAATTGAAAGAGAAGCGTTGACTACAGACACTGCCATGTGTGAGGCAGATAGCTAATGGGAAGCTGCCTGCACAGGGGGCCCAGTTCAATGCTCTGTGATGGCCTAGAGGGATGGGATGGGGGGATGATGGGAGGGAGCTCAAGAGGGAGGGGACATGTGTACATATAGCTGATTCACGTTGTTGTACAGCAAAAACTACCACCACATTGTAAAGCAATTATACTCCAGCATTTTAACAAAGAGTAAATGTATGCGCTAAGAAGAGCCTTGTGTAATACTGTGTAAATGGTGTTTTGCGGGGATAGTCTTTAGAGGGAGAGAGAATGGTCACACATGAAGGTCACGGTAATGGTGATGGTGGTGATGGAGGATCCACTTACTGAACTTAACATGTGCCAAGCACTCTGCTAAATGCTTTCACAGTTTACTTCTCTAAGCCTCTGAGACAGCCCTTTGAGACAGGTGCTACTATTAGCTCCATTTTGCTGCCAAGGGAGCTGGGCACTGGTGAGTCAGCAGTGGGGTTGGTGTACCAGGCCTGGGCTGCCCAACTCCAGACTTGGGGTTTTCAGTTACAACCACAGGCAGACACCTCCGGCCATACAGTGGTTCCCAGGTATTGAGGACTTACCACACACCGGGCGCTGCATCTGATGCTTACAGATGTTATTTCTATTTGTGAAGCCAAATTTACCAGGTACAGAGTACCCACACTTGGCACATGAGGAAACAGAGGCTTCTCAGGGTTAAGGGACTAACCTAAGTTCCCATCAATAGAAAGTGGTTATAATCAGATCTCTTCGACCCCAGAGCACGCGCTTTCCTCCATGTCATGGGCACAATGCTCGGGGCCAACAAGAAAACACTGCTTCTGGAGCGGAAGAAGGTTTTTTGTTTTTGTTTTGGCCACACTGTATGTGGGATCTTAGTTCCCTAATCAGGGACCGAACCTATGCCTCTGCAGTGGAAGCACAGAGTCTTATCCACTGGGCCTCCAGCAAAGTCCTGGAAGAAGGTTTCTGTAGGGAAAGCAAGGGACCTGAAGTAAGAAAGGCAAATCTGCCTCAGGCTGCAGGAGGCCTTCCTTCCTGGGAGGAATAATCAAAACTGGCTTTTGGAAATCATGGCTCAGACAGTAAAGAACCCACCTGCATGCAGGAGGCGTGGGTCAGGAAGATCCCCTTGAGAAGGAAATAGCAACCCACTCGTGTATTCTTGACTGGGAAATCCCATGCACAGAGGAGCCTGGTGGGCTGCAGTTCAGGGGGTCACAAAGAGTCTGACACAACGTAGTGACTGAACCACCGCCACGGGCAGGGAGCTTGGTTTGAGGATGGAGCAGGATGGCCTGGACCCCTAGAGGCGCCTGAGCCTACTGGAGCTCCGCCTGAATCTGTGCTCAGGGAAGCGAAAGGCTTTGCACAGCTGCAGGGAGATCAGAGCACCCAGGTCTGCAGAGAAGGTCGTGTGTGAGCAGACTGCAGCTTGTGGAGGTAGTCTGTCCCACGTGTCCCCGTGACTGCAGCTTACATCTTAAAGATACCAGGACCAGGTCTCCTCAGCCTCCTAGATCTCCCCTGATAACGGCGTCTGAAATGCTGCTGGAAAATCCCCAGGGTAGGCAGTGGGGATTGGTCAAAGATAAGGTACAAGCAGCACAGGCCAGCACACCCTCTACCCCATCTTCATTTCCCATCTCTCGGTCAGATGTGCTCAGAGGTGGGTGGGGGTGGTGCAGATGGCATTTTTGCCTCTTGAGCACCGGTTGCCCCAGCCTCACTGGTTTTCTGCAGGCCATGTCCTGACTCTATAGGCGTGCAGCCACCACAGGCCTCACCAGTGCCCTTCCCTTTCCAGGTCATTGCTGTGGTCATGGACTTCTTCAGTGATGGTGAGATCTTCCAAGACATTGTGGATGCTGCCTCCAAGCGCCGGGTCCCAGTGTACATCATCGTGGACGAGGCAGGTGTGAAGTACTTCCTAGAGATGTGTCAGGGCCTGGAGCTCGCTGACTTCCGCCTCCGGGTAAGCTGTACCCTGGGGCAGGGCGGGGGCTGGGAGGAAGTGGGCGGGACAGCCTCCACCCTTCCTCTGACTGCTCCCAGTCCAGGGGCCCCACCGAGCAGCCCTGCTGACTCCCTTCTGTCTAAAACCCTGCCTCATGAGCCGATAACCCTAACCCGCATGCTCAGCTTACATTTTATCCCAGGGCTGCCGAGGCTAAAGAACCCACCTGCATGCAGGAGGCGTGGGTCAGGAAGATCCCCTTGAGAAGGAAATAGCAACCCACTCGTGTATTCTTGACTGGGAAATCCCATGCACAGAGGAGCCTGGTGGGCTGCAGTTCAGGGGGTCACAAAGAGTCTGACACAACGTAGTGACTGAACCACCGCCACGGGCAGGGAGCTTGGTTTGAGGATGGAGCAGGATGGCCTGGACCCCTAGAGGCGCCTGAGCCTACTGGAGCTCCGCCTGAATCTGTGCTCAGGGAAGCGAAAGGCTTTGCACAGCTGCAGGGAGATCAGAGCACCCAGGTCTGCAGAGAAGGTCGTGTGTGAGCAGACTGCAGCTTGTGGAGGTAGTCTGTCCCACGTGTCCCCGTGACTGCAGCTTACATCTTAAAGATACCAGGACCAGGTCTCCTCAGCCTCCTAGATCTCCCCTGATAACGGCGTCTGAAATGCTGCTGGAAAATCCCCAGGGTAGGCAGTGGGGATTGGTCAAAGATAAGGTACAAGCAGCACAGGCCAGCACACCCTCTACCCCATCTTCATTTCCCATCTCTCGGTCAGATGTGCTCAGAGGTGGGTGGGGGTGGTGCAGATGGCATTTTTGCCTCTTGAGCACCGGTTGCCCCAGCCTCACTGGTTTTCTGCAGGCCATGTCCTGACTCTATAGGCGTGCAGCCACCACAGGCCTCACCAGTGCCCTTCCCTTTCCAGGTCATTGCTGTGGTCATGGACTTCTTCAGTGATGGTGAGATCTTCCAAGACATTGTGGATGCTGCCTCCAAGCGCCGGGTCCCAGTGTACATCATCGTGGACGAGGCAGGTGTGAAGTACTTCCTAGAGATGTGTCAGGGCCTGGAGCTCGCTGACTTCCGCCTCCGGGTAAGCTGTACCCCTGGGGCAGGGCGGGGGGCTGGGGAGGAAGTGGGGCGGGGACAGCCTCCACCCCTTCCTCTGACTGCTCCCAGTCCAGGGGCCCCACCGAGCAGCCCTGCTGACTCCCTTCTGTCTAAAACCCTGCCTCATGAGCCGATAACCCTAACCCGCATGCTCAGCTTACATTTTATCCCAGGGCTGCCGAGGCTGAGGAGGAGGCTCTGGCCCAGTCCTGGGTACTCAGCCTGCAGAGTCAATGGCAGAATTGAGGGCAGGGCTGTGTGTCTTTGCGGAGGAGCTTTAAGAGCAGACCAGGGCTGCCCTGACCTGTCCATGCCCAAGCAAGCTTTGCTGACCTCCTTAGGCCATAGGAAGCATAGTCAAGTGCGGACAGGAGCAGCAGGCAGGGCCCCGTAGATAAGAAGGCTCATCCTCTGCCTAAGCAGAGACTCAGCACAGAGCCCCTGGGCCCCCAGCCTGAGTGACAGTACCCTTCTCTTCTTCCCAACAGAATATCCGTGTCCGCTCTGTGACAGGTGTGGGCTTCTACATGCCCATGGGGAAGATCAGGGGGACCTTGTCGTCAAAGTTCCTCATGGTAGATGGTGACAAAGTAGCCACTGGATCCTACAGGTGAGTTGGGCCCAGGGGGTCTTTGTTCTTGGCCAGAAATGTTCAGGTTCAGAAGGACGCTGAACTAGAACCTCCACAGTCATGAGTTTAAGAGCTATTGCCTATTCTGATGACAAAGACCAGCCTCCTGGCCAGTCCCTTCCCTCAAGCTCTCTGGCTGGGGGATTATCCAGGAAAGAGGGTCAACTTTTGTTGAGTATTCAGCACTGCCTGTCTTCCATGGTCTATAGCAACTGGTTACACTTTGAGGCTAGAAGAGATCCAGATCTATGAAACAATTGATACATAGCATCAGCCTTCTTACATGGTTAATGTGGTCATGGACTTCTTCAGTGATGGTGAGATCTTCCAAGACATTGTGGATGCTGCCTCAAGCGCCGGGTCCCAGTGTACATCATCGTGGACGAGGCAGGTGTGAAGTACTTCCTAGAGATGTGTCAGGGCCTGGAGCTCGCTGACTTCCGCCTCCGGGTAAGCTGTACCCCTGGGGCAGGGCGGGGGGCTGGGGAGGAAGTGGGGCGGGGACAGCCTCCACCCCTTCCTCTGACTGCTCCCAGTCCAGGGGCCCCACCGAGCAGCCCTGCTGACTCCCTTCTGTCTAAAACCCTGCCTCATGAGCCGATAACCCTAACCCGCATGCTCAGCTTACATTTTATCCCAGGGCTGCCGAGGCTGAGGAGGAGGCTCTGGCCCAGTCCTGGGTACTCAGCCTGCAGAGTCAATGGCAGAATTGAGGGCAGGGCTGTGTGTCTTTGCGGAGGAGCTTTAAGAGCAGACCAGGGCTGCCCTGACCTGTCCATGCCCAAGCAAGCTTTGCTGACCTCCTTAGGCCATAGGAAGCATAGTCAAGTGCGGACAGGAGCAGCAGGCAGGGCCCCGTAGATAAGAAGGCTCATCCTCTGCCTAAGCAGAGACTCAGCACAGAGCCCCTGGGCCCCCAGCCTGAGTGACAGTACCCTTCTCTTCTTCCCAACAGAATATCCGTGTCCGCTCTGTGACAGGTGTGGGCTTCTACATGCCCATGGGGAAGATCAGGGGGACCTTGTCGTCAAAGTTCCTCATGGTAGATGGTGACAAAGTAGCCACTGGATCCTACAGGTGAGTTGGGCCCAGGGGGTCTTTGTTCTTGGCCAGAAATGTTCAGGTTCAGAAGGACGCTGAACTAGAACCTCCACAGTCATGAGTTTAAGAGCTATTGCCTATTCTGATGACAAAGACCAGCCTCCTGGCCAGTCCCTTCCCTCAAGCTCTCTGGCTGGGGGATTATCCAGGAAAGAGGGTCAACTTTTGTTGAGTATTCAGCACTGCCTGTCTTCCATGGTCTATAGCAACTGGTTACACTTTGAGGCTAGAAGAGATCCAGATCTATGAAACAATTGATACATAGCATCAGCCTTCTTACATGGTTAAAGTACGCAGATGCTAAGTGCTCTAAAAATTCAGAGAACTAACAAGGAATGAAATGCTATTACCAGTAGTGGCAGATGTAGGTGCGTCTGTGTGTGTTCAGTCACTTCAGTTGTGTCCAACTCTTTGCGAGCTATGGACTGTAGCCTGCCAGGCTCCCCTGTCCAGGGAATTCTCTAGGCAAGAATAGTAGAGTGCCCTCCTCCAGGGGATTCTTCCTGACCCAGGAACTGAACCTGTATCTCCGGTGTCTCCTGCATGGCCAGCAGTTTCTTTACTCACTGGGTCACCTGGAAAGCCCCTGGCTGCTACTGCTTCTTAAATGAATGTTTGTGTCAGGTGCTGAGAAGCCCTTTATATACGTTGCTGGACTTTAGCCTCACAGCAGCTCTGACTGTACACTCTACAAGCCCCGTTTTACAAGGCACACAGGGCAGAGAGCAGGTTTGGATCCAGGCCCAACTTCTTGTGCCCTTGCCATGCACCCACTGCCTGCTTTCTACACGTGAGACCAAGACCTGGAGCAAAGGGTGGATTAGGGTCTGTGAAGGGAGAGCATCCGGCTCAAAGGCAGCAAGGCGTCCAGCCTCAGTGATGGACCGGATCAGGCCGGGCGGTGGGATGTTGAGAAGGGCTCTCCAAGGGGCAGTCAGCAGGGCGAGGCCTCAGCCCCCGGCCACATGTATCTTGCTTCTCTGTCCCCATGTTTCCAGCTTCACTTGGAGTTCCTCCCACGTGGACAGGAGCCTCCTGCTCCTCCTGACAGGGCAGCATGTGGAGCCCTTCGATGTGGCATTCCGGGAGCTCTATGCCATCTCCGAGGAGGTGAACCTGTACCAGCAGCTGGGCCTGGCAGGAGGCGCTGGCAGGCTTGGCCTCAACTACTCCTCCACCGTGGCTCGCAAGCTCATCAACCCCAAGTACGCCCTGGTGGCGGGCAGCCGGCCCCCACCCGGGGAGATGATGCGCTGGGCCGCCCGGCAGCAGCAGGAGGCTGGCGGCCACGCGGACGGGCAGGAGGAGGGCAGCAAGGGCGAGTCGGCCCGGCGCCTGGAGAGCTTCCTGCACGACCTGGTCACCCTGGAGCAGGTGCTGCCCCCCGTGGAACCCATTCCCCTGGGAGAGCTGAGTCAGAGGGATGGCCGAGTGGTCTCCCACGCACACGCGGACCTGAAGCCCAGACCCCGAGAGGCCCTTGCCCGATATGGCAAGGGGGAAGCTGCCAACGGGGAGGCCACCCCAGCCAAGGAGGGCAGGCGCTTCGGCAGCAGGATCTTCAGCCGATGGTCCAAGAAGTCCGCAGCACCCAATGGCACAGCCGGCGCCTTCTCCCCCAAGGCCTCGGCCGAAGCAGAATTCATGACAGGGAGGAGGCCCAATGAGGGCTCCTGTGCCGACATCTCAGGTGAGGCTCCCCTCCAATCCCTGGGGCCCCCGGCCCCTGGCCCTGGTCCAGCAGCTGCTGATTCTGTGGACAGGCGGCCTCCGGGCAGGGAGAGCACAGAGCTCTGGGCCCTGCGGTCCTCAGTTCCCACCCTGCTCTGGGCTCTGCCCACATGTGTGAGGCCGGAGGCCAGAACTGCCGCTCAGAGCTCCAGTCTCCTCTTCTCTGAAAGAGGAGGAGAGCGATCCTGCTCGGCCCAGCTGTTTCGAGGACATGAAGTACTCAGGACGGCGCTGGGCACAGGCGTCGTCTGAGAGTTACTGTTACCAATACCAGAGTGCTCTGAACTAGAGCTCCTTCTCAGCTTCTGGTTCCTTGCTGGATCCGGTGGTGTCCTGGTCAGACACGCCCCGCCTATGTCCTGACCCACTTTTCCTCGTTTCTTTTGTAAAAGGTTGACAGGGCTCCGCCCTTTGTTTGCTTGATAAGTGCTGTTTGCCCTGCGGCTTACTTCTGGGAGAGATTGTCCCCGCTGGTGGTGTCCCAGAGCTCCTGGCCCTTGTCTTTCTCTGCAGCAGTCTCCAGAGTGGCCTCTGCTGGCCAGTGGGGACAGCCAGGGCTGCTGTCGACACCTTTTCTCCAGTCAGCATCTCTGGGGCGAAGGTGTTTCCATTGCTGGGATCTCTCGCTCCTTGGCTGCGGAGCTCTGCAGCGGTGAGGCTGGGCAGCCTGGCTGGTCAGGCAGGTGATGGCAGGGCCTTGTCTTCTAGGCCTCCTGTGCCCCCCCGGGCCCAGCTTTGACCTGACATTGGCTGGAGTGTGGGTCTTTCCCCAACACTGATGTCCCAGCTCTGCTCCAGAGCCTGATGCATTCAGTCGATGCCCCTTGAAATTAGGGCAGGCCTGGAGGCTCCGAGAATTTGGGCACAGCAGGCGTGCCAGGGTAGAGCCCGGACGTTAACCTGAGGGGTCAGCATGCCCCCAGCCAAGGAGGGCAGGCGCTTCGGCAGCAGGATCTTCAGCCGATGGTCCAAGAAGTCCGCAGCACCCAATGGCACAGCCGGCGCCTTCTCCCCCAAGGCCTCGGCCGAAGCAGAATTCATGACAGGGAGGAGGCCCAATGAGGGCTCCTGTGCCGACATCTCAGGTGAGGCTCCCCTCCAATCCCTGGGGCCCCCGGCCCCTGGCCCTGGTCCAGCAGCTGCTGATTCTGTGGACAGGCGGCCTCCGGGCAGGGAGAGCACAGAGCTCTGGGCCCTGCGGTCCTCAGTTCCCACCCTGCTCTGGGCTCTGCCCACATGTGTGAGGCCGGAGGCCAGAACTGCCGCTCAGAGCTCCAGTCTCCTCTTCTCTGAAAGAGGAGGAGAGCGATCCTGCTCGGCCCAGCTGTTTCGAGGACATGAAGTACTCAGGACGGCGCTGGGCACAGGCGTCGTCTGAGAGTTACTGTTACCAATACCAGAGTGCTCTGAACTAGAGCTCCTTCTCAGCTTCTGGTTCCTTGCTGGATCCGGTGGTGTCCTGGTCAGACACGCCCCGCCTATGTCCTGACCCACTTTTCCTCGTTTCTTTTGTAAAAGGTTGACAGGGCTCCGCCCTTTGTTTGCTTGATAAGTGCTGTTTGCCCTGCGGCTTACTTCTGGGAGAGATTGTCCCCGCTGGTGGTGTCCCAGAGCTCCTGGCCCTTGTCTTTCTCTGCAGCAGTCTCCAGAGTGGCCTCTGCTGGCCAGTGGGGACAGCCAGGGCTGCTGTCGACACCTTTTCTCCAGTCAGCATCTCTGGGGCGAAGGTGTTTCCATTGCTGGGATCTCTCGCTCCTTGGCTGCGGAGCTCTGCAGCGGTGAGGCTGGGCAGCCTGGCTGGTCAGGCAGGTGATGGCAGGGCCTTGTCTTCTAGGCCTCCTGTGCCCCCCCGGGCCCAGCTTTGACCTGACATTGGCTGGAGTGTGGGTCTTTCCCCAACACTGATGTCCCAGCTCTGCTCCAGAGCCTGATGCATTCAGTCGATGCCCCTTGAAATTAGGGCAGGCCTGGAGGCTCCGAGAATTTGGGCACAGCAGGCGTGCCAGGGTAGAGCTGCGCTTGGTCAGGAAGCATTTATTGAGCCGCTCTGTGTGCTGGGACCGCTCTAACTTGGGCTCACAGCAACCACGGAGGCAGCAGGTGGATGCTCACAGAGGTAAAGGACGTGGTCCCGGGACACAGCTGGTAGCAGTGGGGCCAGGACACAAACCCAGGCGAGGGCCCGTGTGCTGCCAGGGCCTGCCCCATCCCCCCTGGGCTCCCTGGCTCCCCCAGCACCGGATGCTGCTGCTGTGCACCTCTTGTTTGGGAGAAGGGTTGCCATGGTAAACACCTGGCAGGGAAGAGAAGGGGAGGGACCGGTCCAACCACAAAAGGGACCGTTTGCCACATCCTGACTGGAGGTGAAGTCAAGGCTTTCTCTTCCTTCAGTCCCTCATCCTGAGGTACTGTTTCCATAGAAACAAAAGGCCATCATCTTCTCCCTTCCTGTTTCCTTTTGTGAGTCTCAGCCTCAGGTGCCCCTGCCTGGATGGCCGGGATGGTCACGCTGCCACCACTGAGTGTTTGCACGGGAGCCAGGGGCCAGCCGAGCAGCCAGGGACGGTGCCCTGTGCCGGCTCCTCCTCCGAGGGCCTGAAACCCAGAGAGAGAGAGAGCCAGAGATGGAGAGAGAAGGGCAAGAGTTCATCGGCTTGGTCAAGGGACGCCTAGAAAGATCACTCGAGTCCTGTTCTATCCCTTAGGAAACACAGCGTGGCCTCATCCAGTACTGCGTCTGCATACTTGGATGGGCAGCCAGCCCTGAGCGCCTGGGATTCAAGCCCCTCGTGAGACCTTTCCTCCCGTCACCATCTCTGGGGCGAAGGTGTTTCCATTGGGATCTCTCGCTCCTTGGCTGCGGAGCTCTGCAGCGGTGAGGCTGGGCAGCCTGGCTGGTCAGGCAGGTGATGGCAGGGCCTTGTCTTCTAGGCCTCCTGTGCCCCCCCGGGCCCAGCTTTGACCTGACATTGGCTGGAGTGTGGGTCTTTCCCCAACACTGATGTCCCAGCTCTGCTCCAGAGCCTGATGCATTCAGTCGATGCCCCTTGAAATTAGGGCAGGCCTGGAGGCTCCGAGAATTTGGGCACAGCAGGCGTGCCAGGGTAGAGCTGCGCTTGGTCAGGAAGCATTTATTGAGCCGCTCTGTGTGCTGGGACCGCTCTAACTTGGGCTCACAGCAACCACGGAGGCAGCAGGTGGATGCTCACAGAGGTAAAGGACGTGGTCCCGGGACACAGCTGGTAGCAGTGGGGCCAGGACACAAACCCAGGCGAGGGCCCGTGTGCTGCCAGGGCCTGCCCCATCCCCCCTGGGCTCCCTGGCTCCCCCAGCACCGGATGCTGCTGCTGTGCACCTCTTGTTTGGGAGAAGGGTTGCCATGGTAAACACCTGGCAGGGAAGAGAAGGGGAGGGACCGGTCCAACCACAAAAGGGACCGTTTGCCACATCCTGACTGGAGGTGAAGTCAAGGCTTTCTCTTCCTTCAGTCCCTCATCCTGAGGTACTGTTTCCATAGAAACAAAAGGCCATCATCTTCTCCCTTCCTGTTTCCTTTTGTGAGTCTCAGCCTCAGGTGCCCCTGCCTGGATGGCCGGGATGGTCACGCTGCCACCACTGAGTGTTTGCACGGGAGCCAGGGGCCAGCCGAGCAGCCAGGGACGGTGCCCTGTGCCGGCTCCTCCTCCGAGGGCCTGAAACCCAGAGAGAGAGAGAGCCAGAGATGGAGAGAGAAGGGCAAGAGTTCATCGGCTTGGTCAAGGGACGCCTAGAAAGATCACTCGAGTCCTGTTCTATCCCTTAGGAAACACAGCGTGGCCTCATCCAGTACTGCGTCTGCATACTTGGATGGGCAGCCAGCCCTGAGCGCCTGGGATTCAAGCCCCTCGTGAGACCTTTCCTCCCCGTCACCCCCCGACACCCCTGCTGCTGTCTTCCCTCCAGCCTCTTGAATGCTTGACTGGCTTGGTACCTCCTGTCCAGCAGCAGCAGGTTATCAGCAGGATTCTGTGTGCCCAAGGGTCGGCTCACTGACAGCACAGAGGTCCCCGAGGTTGGAACTCGGGATCCTGGCATGCGTGGAACTGTCATCTGGGAGGAAGTCACGTAGCTGCTCCCTTAGGGGCCCCCTCCTTCAGTGGACATTCAGGGCATCATCCAAAGAGCCATCCGAGGCATCTAGGCTCCCAGAACCTGGTTCCCAAACCCAGCACACATCTTTTCACCCCACCCCCGAGCGGGGCTGCCTCCTGGTTAAGAAGAGGAGAGAGGGATTGAGCCCAGAGGATTCCAGAAACCCCTTTGAGCTCCGGTTCTGACTCTGTCCTTTCTGCCTCTGCTGCCCTCTTGTCAAGGGAGAGCCCAGGCCAATGATAGAGCAGGTGAAAGAGAGAGAAACAGGAACGCTACGAGCTGACAGCCTGTGAAACTGCTTGATAAGAAGTATATAGTTGTCAAACAGCATGCAGATTCTTGCAAACCTAAGTGCAGCCCTGGGGAGAACCTTCCCAGATCCCTTCCTTTAGACCTGGCGGGCCTGCGCGGGCCGCCAGGTGGTTGGAAGGTCCACAGCTCCCTCTACCGGCGGAAGCCGAGCGCCCTTTCCTTCTGGTTTTTCTCCGCATCTCCCCTGAACCGATCCCCTGCACCATCCAGGAGCTCAGGACTCTGGGGCAGAGACCCAGCTCAGGGGTCACAGTCTCCAGAGAGCCTTGTGAAAAGAGGCATTGGTCCCACTAGGCTGGGCTCAGGAATCTGCATCTTGTAAACAAGTGCCCGAGGGTCTGCCCACGCAGGGGCCCTAGGAGCAGCAGATTTGGTGACACTTGACAAGGCTCTGCCCTCGGGAGCTGCTGGGTCGGGGAGGAGGCTCCAGGTGATATTTTCCCAAGGCTTGGGAAAACCCCTGGGGCACGGCCAGCACTCTTTTGGAGCAGGGTAAGAAGAGGAAGAAAGGCCCAGACAGGCTGAGCACCTGGCATGCGCTTGGCGGACACAGCTGAACGCCCTTCTGTTCCACAGCACTCACAGCCGCCCGCCTGATGGCATCATTTCACAGAGAGACCCCAGAGGCTCAGAAAGGAGAGGCCGTGTGTCCACGGTCACGAATGAGGAAAGGGCAGCAGCTCTCCAGCCTCCCAGGGCCTTGTACAGAGAGTTATGCAATCCCTGGAAGGGTAGGGTAGGCACATGCCTCCATCTTTAAGGGCTGTTTGGAAGGGAGAAGCGCATGGACATATGGCGGACTGTCCCCCAGGATCCCAGGGTGGAGAGGAAGAGGAGAGTGCCCCTGGGTCACCACCTTCCAAGGGTGCCTGAGCCCAGGCATTTGTTTCCAGCGTTCCCTGCAGGAACTACAGCCACAGGTGCCTTTCCAGGACTCTCCCAGGTTCCCTGATGTGTGCGTGGATGGGCCACCGTGGCCGGCCATGTGGCCTGGGTCCTAGTGCTGTGCTTGCTGGGCTCCCAGGTTTAGGGGCTTTGGATGTGCCTGTGTCACCCCCAAGATGGAGGTCCCAGATTGCTCTCCTGGCAGTCTGGGGCCCTGTCTGGGATGGAAGGCTGGGGAAATGCTGCTGGAGTTCAGAGCTCCTTAAGGGGTCAAGCCTCCAGGTCCAGGGTGAGCCTGCTCTTCAACTGTCTTGTCGAGGCAGACCTTGAACATTCAGTGTCCCTCCTGAGGTCAGGGGGCCTCCCTGGTGGCTCAGTGGTACAGAAGCCACCTGCCAATGGAGGAGATGTGAATTTGGTCCCCGGGTCAGACAGATCCCCTGGAGAAGGAAACGGCAACCCACTCCAGTATTCTTGCCGGAAAAATCCCATGGACAGAGGAGCCTGGCGGGCTGCAGTCCGTGCGGTCACAGACTTGCATACGACTGAGCATTGACTGCCTTGTTGAGGCCAGGAGACAGCAGATTCCCGGATGTCCCAGCCAGAGGTGGTTTTGCTAAGGCCAGCAGGACAGGTGCTTTCATTTCCTGAGGGCCTGTGACCTCGGGTCAGCAGCTTGGGAGGGAAACAGTGACCCCTGCACCCAAACTCAAGGTGTGGGTGGTACACAGAAGAGAGGGGCTGGAGGCCAGTGAGCACGTCACCTATACCCGTTGCCTGTGTCCCTTGTTTCTGCAGGTAAAGCAAGTCCCAGTCCTGCCAAAAACAACAACTGCGTGGTTTCCTGAGCCCGGGCCAGCTGTCGGCTGGCCCCGCGGACACCCTCACCCTGTCCTGCAGAGACGCAGGTCAGACCCTGCGCCCGAAACCCCTACTGGCTCCCGCCCCCGCAGCCTCCATCCTGGCTCTCTGGAGCCTGTATCCCGAATGTGAGTGTCTGCGGCGTCTCAAGACAACCACACACCTCCACCAGACTGTCGTGGCCAGGCGGGGGTCTCCCCACGTTTACATGAAGTGGAAGCTCGGCTGGAGCCCGCTCACTTGTGTGCCCAGCCCACTCCCTCCCCCGGGCCAGCGTTGCCCTGCAGGCCCCCGGGCGGGGTGAGTTGTCTTTTGGCCTGAATGTGATGGGGTCTCCAGGGCAGCCCCAGTCCCCTGGCCTCTCCTTCCCTGGCTACCTGGTGCTGCTGGTCCCTGAGAGGTTTGGGGGAATACAAGGGACGAGGACAGGGCTCTGAGCCAGAACCCAGTCTCACTCGAGGTGGGAGACCCGGCGAGGATGGCTGGGGCCTGGCAGCTGGACCATCCTGGCTTGTCCCTGCAGCTCCTGTTCTAGACTCTAAATGGACTGAGGGCTGAACTTGAGCCTTCCGTTTTGCGAGCCCTGGCGCTAAGGTCTCCCCTCACCAGCGCCGTCCGCATCTCCAGGTGATCACTCTCCAGACTGATCCAGGTCTGCTTGGCTACTGCAAGCCGATGGGGCGGTTTCCCCAAGTGCCTTTACCCGAGGCACCTCCCACGTGACGTCTTGATCTGCAGCCCCAAGCGGGGAGAGCCTGGCTCATACTCTGGTGGTGTGGGAGACTGGGCCCCATCTCCAGGAGTGTTTGTCTTCCCTCCACCCGAGGGCTGGCCCTCGGACCCCCTCACCAGCCAGGACATACGTGCCTTCTCTAATTACGTGTCCGCCAAAGACCAGTCTTGGCCTCCTCCCAAAGCCAGACTGTATCGAGGAGCCTTAGCCTCCCTGGTTTCTTAGGGATATGGCCAAACTGCCACGAGGCCAGGCCAGGAAGACCAGCTGAAAATCACACTGTCCCCCTTCAGCCCCCTCGTCACCATTGTGACTGAGCGGGTCTGCAGAGAGAGTGAGTGAGTGGACAGCAGAGAAATTGGTGGACCACAGGCTCTGAGGCCAGCCCTGCCTCCGGCCAGGTGCTGGGGGCCCTGGAGGGCCAAAGCTCTAGCGCCTGGGAAGCACCAGGCTCGGTCTCTTGTCAGTCTTGTACTTCTGAGCCAAACTCTCGTCCTCTTTCGTTTTGCAAAACCTTGGGACACCAGCAGCACCTGGTGGGAGTGGAGCAAGGGGCGCCCCAAGAGGAGCCTGGCCTCCCGAGTGGGTGGGGGAGGGGCGGGGGAGGAAGGATGAACCTGGTTCCAGGTGGAGGGGGCGAGGGACCTGACCTCCTCTGAGCTTGTTTGAGGATTAAACACTTCCTGCAAAGTGCTTCCTTGTGCTTCAAATCCTGGCCATGTGGCGCTGTTTGGTTTAGAGCAGACGCGGGGGCGGGGAAGAAAACCAGGGAAGGGGAGGGGGTTTACCTCTCAGCTCAAAGTGTTTGTGTGGAGAGAGCACCCTTGGCCGGCAGAGTGGACCCCTCTGGAGCCCAGAGCCCAGAGGAAGGAACCGGCTCCTAAGTGACCATGCCGAGGGCTGCCCGTGCCTGCCCTATGAGAGAAGCAAGCCTGCTGAATCCTTTTCCTAGCCCCGACCCAAAGCAGGCCTGGTTCCCTCCCCTCGCCTGACAGGCAGGAGGCTCCAGACCCGAAGTTCCAACTCTGCAGCCTTGAGCCAGGCCGTCCGTCCTGCTCCGGCTCCTCCCTGGGCCAGCACCGGGTGGTTCCCTTCAGAGGAGCCATGTGGGGTGGGAGACCATGCGCCGAAGAGGACAGGCACAGTGCCCCGGAAGAACGCGGGCCCCTCTCCCCTTCCTCAGGGAGGCTTGGGCAAGCCGGCCTCTGGCCGCCCCCCAGCTCTCAGACGCTTGGGAAGAGGCAACAGCCTGGAGATGGCTGAGGAGTCCTGAAGCGCAGCTTGTCTGCCCGAGCGCCAGCCCCTCCACGCGGCCTCCCGGCTTCTCGGTTTTCAGCACGGCTGCCCTCTGTTCCAGCACTTGCACACACTTGGTGACATATTCTCTCTGTCATCAACTCTCAAGGGGACATCTGGCCTTCCCAGTTGGATGGCGAGTTCAAGGATGGATCATGCCCTTGGTCCCTCCGCAGCAGCTTCCACAAGGCTGGTGACATCAGGAGGGCCGCGGGAGGAACGGGGAGGAAACGGCGCTCTGGGTGCAGGGCCAGCTTCACTGCCCTCCCCTCACCCCCGCCGCCGCGCTGCCCTCTCTCAACCAACAACGGCGCAGCTCCTGGCAGCTCCTGGCGAGGGCCCACCCTCGGGAGCAAAGGCACTTGAGGGCGGCCACCCTCGACCCCGCCCCGTCGCAGCGGGAAGGCGGGACTCCTTCAGGGAGCGGGGAGATTCCCAGTCTCCCTTGTCAACTGACCTCGGGGTACGGTTAGCACTGATCCTTCAGGGGTGCTTTTGAGATGGCCTCAGCCAACAGCACTGCTCTGTGCCTAAACGGGCCCTAATAGAAAGAAAGGCTAGACCAAGAAGACGGCCTTGAGGTACGGAGGAAAGGGGACTGGAATGGGGAGGGGACTTTGTTTTTCTCTTTTAACTTACTGAACACCTGCTGTATGCCAGTCGCTGTGCTAGATGCTTCAGTTACCAGAGGTTTCCTTCTCTCTTTTGTATTTACTTGGGCTTCCCTGGTGGCTCAGATGCTAAAGAATCTTCCTCTGAAGAAGACCACTGAAGCCGCGGCGCTGCGTCTGGGCTGCAGCCTGCGGGGTCTTCAGTACGTGGGATCGGGTTCCCCGCACGTATGCATGATGAGTCGCTTCAGCCGTGTCCGACTCTTTGCGACCCCATGGACTGTCGCCCGCCAGACTCCTCTGTCCATAGGATTCTCCAGGCAGGAATACTGGAGCGAGTAGCCATTCCCCTGTCCAGGGGATCTTCCCAACCCAGGGATCAAACCCGGGTCTCCTGCGTTGCAGGCAGATTCTTTACCCTCTGAGCCACCGGGGAAGACACAGTACCCTTCAGATGAGACCACCAAAAATGTCTTCACATCGCCAGGTGTCCGTGGGGTTAAATTCATCCCAGTTGAGAAAGAACTCTTTGCGTTGAACCCTGAAAGGCCACAGGCTCCTCCTTGAGCTGCTTTCCTGGGCGTAGCTCCTGTAAAACAGTTCTGTTTGTTTGGCAGGACACTTTGGCCCAGAGAGACTGGCTGATGTGCCAAAGATTTGGCTTTCTGTGACTGACAGTAGCATCTTCCATCTTTGTTCTCGTTACCTTGCTTCACTCTTCCCCACCCCAGACTCCCCGGAACAGGTGTGTTTATGTGCACACATCTGTCTTCCTCCACTCAGCCCTGCCACGTTGGCTCCCAATCTGTTTCCCTTCCTTCGGTCCCAGTCGCCATCCCACGCAGAGAGCACCAGTGGACATAGCCTGCGTGTGCCAGCAATGTCCCCACCTCAACAGGAAGCCAGGTGTCAGCAGGGAGACATCCACGCTCCTCCACGCAGGCCAGGTGGGGACCACTCCTTGGCGTGCTCGACCATTCTGAGTGCACATTGCCATGTGCCATGCGCATACGTTACTGCCTGGCTGTGTGCCACCGTCATTCCTCCCTGCCTGGGGGCCCGGCGGCTGTCACTGTGACCATCTGCACTGCTGTCCTAGCGGCAGGAGGCTTGGTGCAGAACAAGCCCCCGGGGCTCAGGGAGCTGAGCCAGACCGAGGGGGAAACGCCACCCACCTTAGGAGGCAGCAGCTGCAGATGTGAACGTGTTCTCAGGGCGGGTCACCACTGGGTCCGCCAGAGGGGTTTGAAAAGTTGGACCGATCTGACCTTCTCAGCCCTCCTCTGTGACGCTTCTGTGCCCCGGGCTCTGAAATGAGCAAGGCCCTGCCTCCCACTCCCCACTCTGTGCTTCTGCCTGAGGCAGGACACACTTACTCTGTGCCTGGAGACCAGGGTATCATCCTTCAGCCCCACAGTCTATTTACAGTATCTACTTAATGATGATTCATTATATGATTGATCGCTTTACAGCCATGTGACACAGAGAATAAGCCAGGCTAGTCCTTGTGGGCGGTGTCAGAGGCTCCGGAATCGATCATGACCTTCAGTCTGTTTTTTTTTTTTTGGCTTCAGTGCACGGTGTGTGGGATCTTAGTTCCCCAACCAGGGATTGAACCTGTGGTGTTGGAAGAGCAGTCTTAACCACTGGACCACCAGGGAAGTCCCTTTGACCTTTCAGTCTTGTCCCTAACTCCTGAGACTGGATATGGAAGCCAAACAGCATTGAATTTCTTAAGGACCTTGGAGTCCTTAATCAAATCCTTTCCTACAGGAAGGCTTCTCCTTTCAGCATGTCTTCAGTGCACAGTCTCCATCTCCCAGTCGCCCAGGTTCCCAGGCCTCTCTGGCTGCTCAGGGATGACCCTGCCTGCGTGCTTCTTTCAAGGCCAACACAAAAGCAAAGGAGGAGGAGATGGGCCTTGAGGTGAGGAAATGTGTTCACAGCCATCCAGCAAGTCACGGGAAGGGCTAGATCCTGGC
This sequence comes from Tragulus kanchil, assembly GCA_022376925.1. Taxonomy (NCBI): domain Eukaryota; kingdom Metazoa; phylum Chordata; class Mammalia; order Artiodactyla; family Tragulidae; genus Tragulus; species Tragulus kanchil. The sequence goes on along the minus strand of JAIOJX010000004.1, from coordinate 178,162,222 downwards.
TATCCAGATCCTCCCAGAATGCTGTCACTGCAAGTGACAGGTAGTTGTCTGCAGCCACCTTCAGAAAGCAACCCTAGGGACAGATGTCCACGTTGCAGGAGACCTGCTAGGACCTGCCACCGAAGTCAGCAAGTGCCTGAGCCATGAAGGAGGAAGGGAGGAAAGGCAAGAACAGGCAGTATGCCCACAGAAGCCACAGTCCTCTGGGCACCAGGACGGGAAAAATGCATCTCATCCTGTGCCAAGAGCCAAGAAGCGTGCCTGGTGGTCCTTACTTCGCGAGCAGCTTGGACTCCCTGGCTTGTCTCCTCCTGGAAGTCTTGGAAGCTGGGCAGCTGGACAAGGAAAGGCACTTCACTGGCGCCCAGAAGACATATCCATTTGTCCATTCAGTGGACACTTACTATGTGCCAAGCCTGAGGATGAATGGTAAGCAAGGGAGTTCCTCGAAGATTTAACGTGTGGGGACGTCCTGCTTGCTGTCACCTGCGCTGAGGCTCAGGGCAGTGGGAGGACAGAGCAGAGTGGCAGGCTCGGGCTGGATTCCCCATTTGGGCACACATTAACTACATGACCCAGCAGGCTGCTCCACATCCATCCGAGTAAGATGGGGATAATCTTGGCACCGCTCTTCTGAGGCCCTCCAGAGTAAAGCACTCAGCTCAGTGGCTAAGATAGCCAGAGCTCTGGAAGGGCTGCTGCCTCTGGCCCTGTGTGACTGGGGCAGGGAGGAGAGAGGAGCAGTTCCCTCTTGGGTATTCTCTTCTGGATTCTCTCCCCTGCTCCCTCCTATATAGTGGCCACTTTCGTGGTGAGTAGTTGGCCCAACACTGGCTTCCCATGTGGCTCAGTGGCAAAGAATCCACCTGACAGTGCAGGAGATACAGGAGATGTGGGTGATCCCTGGGTCAGGAAGATCCCCTGGAGGAGGGCATGGCAACCCACTCTAATATTCTTGCCTGGAGAATCCCACGGGCAGAGGAGTCTGTCGGGCTACAGTTCATGGGGTCACAAACAGTCGGACCTGACTGAGTGAGCACAACACACAGTGGGGTTAAATGCTGGTCCACCTGGAAGAAGCTTCCAGGCCCATGTTCTCAAAGAAAGATGAAGAAGAGTTCCAGAGATGCCACTCTGAGCCTCTGCTCAGGGCTGAGCTCCCTGATGTCCCTCCACCTCACAGCCACCTCCACTCCCACCTAAGCTCTGCAGGTTTGTTCCTTGCCAGCCTGCAAGTGGGCCACCATCTTAACTGGTTGTGCAGAAGTCCCAGACCTTTCCTGACTGATTAGTTTGGGGTGACAATACACAATTTCTATTTGTTTGCAGACTTCTTCGTATATAAAATACAAATGAAACCCCAACCAAAGAAACGCCACATCATACATGGCTGCAGAGCCTCCGAGCCGGTCCTGAACTCTCTGTGTCGCTCCCGAACCTCCCCAGCTTCCTTCTAGCCCTTTCAGCGTACTTGCAAGCAGCGACCCTCAGCCGGGGTCTCCTGGATGAACCGGGAGGAGCCTCAGGGCCAGCGTAGGTTGTAGGTCGGGGCGCAGAACCCGAGGCTGCGAGTGTGGGCGGAGCGCTCGGCTGAGGCTCCACGGGGCGATGCTGACACCTGGTGGCCGCTCCCAGCGCCTCGCCTTCCTCCTGGGGCAGAGAAGAACGCAGAGGCCAGGGTTCAGCAAATTGCCTATACATGGCCACAGAGAAGATGATCTAGGCTTTGGGGACACGCGAAGTCTGTGACGACCGCATCCGCTGCAGCAGTAAAGCCCGCAGGCACTGTGTGAGCAAGGCGAGTGGCGGTTTCAGTGAAACTTTTTGGACACTGAAATTTGAATTTCGTATCTTTTCCATGTGTCACAATAGTATTACTCATCTTTTCATATTCCCACCCATTATAGCTAAGGAGCTGTGTAAAAACAGGCAGGGGCTAGATCTGGCCGGCCAGCCGAGTGGACTCCTAGCCAGGGCCACTTTCCTCCCAGCTCCTGGCTCTAACTCCCAACTCTCACTGATGGGTCCAATGGGGCCAACCTCTTTTGGAGAATTCCATGGACAGAGGAGTCTGTCGGGCTACAGTTCATGGGGTCACAAACAGTCGGACCTGACTGAGTGAGCACAACACACAGTGGGGTTAAATGCTGGTCCACCTGGAAGAAGCTTCCAGGCCCATGTTCTCAAAGAAAGATGAAGAAGAGTTCCAGAGATGCCACTCTGAGCCTCTGCTCAGGGCTGAGCTCCCTGATGTCCCTCCACCTCACAGCCACCTCCACTCCCACCTAAGCTCTGCAGGTTTGTTCCTTGCCAGCCTGCAAGTGGGCCACCATCTTAACTGGTTGTGCAGAAGTCCCAGACCTTTCCTGACTGATTAGTTTGGGGTGACAATACACAATTTCTATTTGTTTGCAGACTTCTTCGTATATAAAATACAAATGAAACCCCAACCAAAGAAACGCCACATCATACATGGCTGCAGAGCCTCCGAGCCGGTCCTGAACTCTCTGTGTCGCTCCCGAACCTCCCCAGCTTCCTTCTAGCCCTTTCAGCGTACTTGCAAGCAGCGACCCTCAGCCGGGGTCTCCTGGATGAACCGGGAGGAGCCTCAGGGCCAGCGTAGGTTGTAGGTCGGGGCGCAGAACCCGAGGCTGCAGTGTGGGCGGAGCGCTCGGCTGAGGCTCCACGGGGCGATGCTGACACCTGGTGGCCGCTCCCAGCGCCTCGCCTTCCTCCTGGGGCAGAGAAGAACGCAGAGGCCAGGGTTCAGCAAATTGCCTATACATGGCCACAGAGAAGATGATCTAGGCTTTGGGGACACGCGAAGTCTGTGACGACCGCATCCGCTGCAGCAGTAAAGCCCGCAGGCACTGTGTGAGCAAGGCGAGTGGCGGTTTCAGTGAAACTTTTTGGACACTGAAATTTGAATTTCGTATCTTTTCCATGTGTCACAATAGTATTACTCATCTTTTCATATTCCCACCCATTATAGCTAAGGAGCTGTGTAAAAACAGGCAGGGGCTAGATCTGGCCGGCCAGCCGAGTGGACTCCTAGCCAGGGCCACTTTCCTCCCAGCTCCTGGCTCTAACGCCCAACTCTCACTCCTGCGATCCTTTCCTGGTTTGCCACTGTTCTACCAGGAGGAACCCCCCAGCCCCCTCCTCCAACCAGACTGCTGCCACGTGGCCCTCTTTGTAACAAAAATCCTGGAGCTGTTGGTTTTCACCCATTTCTTAAGCGTCCTTTTATTTGCATAAGATGCCCAGCCCTGTGCTGAACGCCATAATAACCAATATGTGTTTAATATTTTGTTGTTGCTGCTGTTCAGTTGCTCAGCCACGTCTAACTCTTCACTCTCTCCCGGAGTTTGCTCAGATTCATGTCCATTGAGTCAGTGATGCCACCCAGTGCTCTCATCCTCTGTCATTGCCTTCTCCTCCTGCCTTCAATCCTTCGCAGCATCGGGGGCTTTTCCATCTTGCATCTTGTTACATCAGGTGGCCAGAGAACTGGAGCTTCTGCTTCAGCATCAGTCCTTCCGCTGAATACTCAAGATTGGTTTTCTTTAGGATTGACTGGTTTGATCTCCTTGCTGTCCAAGGGACTCTCTAGAGTCTTCTCCAGCACCACAGTATGAAAGCATCAATCCTTCAATACTCAACCTTCTTTATGGTCCAACTGTCAAATCCATATTTGACTACCGGAAAGACCATATTCTTAACTATACGGACTTCTGTCTGCAAAGTGATGTCTCTGCTTTTTAAAATGCTGGCTAGGTTTGTCATAGCTTTTCTTCCAAGGAACAAGTGGTGTTTCTTTTTTTAATTTCATGGCTTCAGTCACTATGTGCAGTGACTTTGGATCTCGAGAAAATAAAGTCTGTCACTGTTTCCACTTTTCCCCCATCTATTTCCCATGAAGTGATGGGACTGGATTCCATGATCTTACTTTTTTGAATGTTGAGTTTTAAGCCACCTTTTGCACTCTCCTCTTTCACCTTCATCAAAGGGCTCTTTAGTTCCTCTTCACTTTCTGCCATAAGAGTGGTGTCATCTGCATATCTGAGGTTATTGATATTTCTAGCAATCTTGATTCCAGCTTGAGCTGTATCCAGCCCAGAATTTCGTGATGTGCTCTCAAGAATTAGGACTCTAGCCACTTTCCTCCCAGCTCCTGGCTCTAACGCCCAACTCTCACTCCTGCGATCCTTTCCTGGTTTGCCACTGTTCTACCAGGAGGAACCCCCAGCCCCTCCTCCAACCAGACTGCTGCCACGTGGCCTCTTTGTAACAAAAATCCTGGAGCTGTTGGTTTTCACCCATTTCTTAAGCGTCCTTTTATTTGCATAAGATGCCCAGCCCTGTGCTGAACGCCATAATAACCAATATGTGTTTAATATTTTGTTGTTGCTGCTGTTCAGTTGCTCAGCCACGTCTAACTCTTCACTCTCTCCCGGAGTTTGCTCAGATTCATGTCCATTGAGTCAGTGACGCCACCCAGTGCTCTCATCCTCTGTCATTGCCTTCTCCTCCTGCCTTCAATCCTTCGCAGCATCGGGGGCTTTTCCATCTTGCATCTTGTTACATCAGGTGGCCAGAGAACTGGAGCTTCTGCTTCAGCATCAGTCCTTCCGCTGAATACTCAAGATTGGTTTTCTTTAGGATTGACTGGTTTGATCTCCTTGCTGTCCAAGGGACTCTCTAGAGTCTTCTCCAGCACCACAGTATGAAAGCATCAATCCTTCAATACTCAACCTTCTTTATGGTCCAACTGTCAAATCCATATTTGACTACCGGAAAGACCATATTCTTAACTATACGGACTTCTGTCTGCAAAGTGATGTCTCTGCTTTTTAAAATGCTGGCTAGGTTTGTCATAGCTTTTCTTCCAAGGAACAAGTGGTGTTTCTTTTTTTAATTTCATGGCTTCAGTCACTATGTGCAGTGACTTTGGATCTCGAGAAAATAAAGTCTGTCACTGTTTCCACTTTTCCCCCATCTATTTCCCATGAAGTGATGGGACTGGATTCCATGATCTTACTTTTTTGAATGTTGAGTTTTAAGCCACCTTTTGCACTCTCCTCTTTCACCTTCATCAAAGGGCTCTTTAGTTCCTCTTCACTTTCTGCCATAAGAGTGGTGTCATCTGCATATCTGAGGTTATTGATATTTCTAGCAATCTTGATTCCAGCTTGAGCTGTATCCAGCCCAGAATTTCGCGTGATGTGCTCTGCCTATAAAGAAAATAAACAGGGTGACATATACAGCCTTGATGCACTCCTTTCCCAATTTGGAACCAGTCTGTTGTTCCATGTTCAGTTCTAGCTGTTGCTTCTTGACCTGCATACAGGTTTCTCAGGAGGCAGGTAAGTGATCTGGTATTCCCATCTCTTTAAGAATTCTCCACAGTTTAATATTTACTTTTATTCATTTGTTAGTTCAGACAAACTTATTGAGAACTTACTGAGGCCCAGGCACTGTAATAAGAGAGGCCTGGTCACTGCCCGCAGGTGTTCATAACCTGGTCGAGAAGACGGACACAGGGAGGCCAGCGTTATGATCAAGAAGCACAGGGAATGTGTGGCAGCCTGAAGGAGGCACTTCGGTCAGTCTGGGGATAGAGGTTGGGGAAGACTTCGTGGAGGAGGAGGTGATCTCTGAGCCAACGCTTGAAGCGGGAATGGGGGAGGGAGGAGGAGGCAAGACATTCCAGGAGAAGTTCCAGAGTCTAGAAAGAACTCTTTCAAGAGAGTTAGAAGCACCTAAGACAATCTGCTCTGTGTCCTTCGGTCGTAACATCTGTCCTCGAGGTCTCCCCATTGTGGTGGGTGACCCAAGCCGTTGTGAGGTTGTGGGGAGAAATGTAAAGTTTTCTCCCAGCCTCGTAGGATCAGTGAGCTTCAAGAAGGTAAGTGTGGGTAAGTAAGCGCTCTGCAGGCTTGAGCAGTCCCCATGGCCAGGCTCGGGTGGGGTCTGGCTCTACACAGGAGCTGAGAGCGTCTAGGAAGGCTTCAGTCACTATGTGCAGTGACTTTGGATCTCGAGAAAATAAAGTCTGTCACTGTTTCCACTTTTCCCCCATCTATTTCCCATGAAGTGATGGGACTGGATTCCATGATCTTACTTTTTTGAATGTTGAGTTTTAAGCCACCTTTTGCACTCTCCTCTTTCACCTTCATCAAAGGGCTCTTTAGTTCCTCTTCACTTTCTGCCATAAGAGTGGTGTCATCTGCATATCTGAGGTTATTGATATTTCTAGCAATCTTGATTCCAGCTTGAGCTGTATCCAGCCCAGAATTTCGCGTGATGTGCTCTGCCTATAAAGAAAATAAACAGGGTGACATATACAGCCTTGATGCACTCCTTTCCCAATTTGGAACCAGTCTGTTGTTCCATGTTCAGTTCTAGCTGTTGCTTCTTGACCTGCATACAGGTTTCTCAGGAGGCAGGTAAGTGATCTGGTATTCCCATCTCTTTAAGAATTCTCCACAGTTTAATATTTACTTTTATTCATTTGTTAGTTCAGACAAACTTATTGAGAACTTACTGAGGCCCAGGCACTGTAATAAGAGAGGCCTGGTCACTGCCCGCAGGTGTTCATAACCTGGTCGAGAAGACGGACACAGGGAGGCCAGCGTTATGATCAAGAAGCACAGGGAATGTGTGGCAGCCTGAAGGAGGCACTTCGGTCAGTCTGGGGATAGAGGTTGGGGAAGACTTCGTGGAGGAGGAGGTGATCTCTGAGCCAACGCTTGAAGCGGGAATGGGGGAGGGAGGAGGAGGCAAGACATTCCAGGAGAAGTTCCAGAGTCTAGAAAGAACTCTTTCAAGAGAGTTAGAAGCACCTAAGACAATCTGCTCTGTGTCCTTCGGTCGTAACATCTGTCCTCGAGGTCTCCCCATTGTGGTGGGTGACCCAAGCCGTTGTGAGGTTGTGGGGAGAAATGTAAAGTTTTCTCCCAGCCTCGTAGGATCAGTGAGCTTCAAGAAGGTAAGTGTGGGTAAGTAAGCGCTCTGCAGGCTTGAGCAGTCCCCATGGCCAGGCTCGGGTGGGGTCTGGCTCTACACAGGGAGCTGAGAGCGTCTAGGGGAAGGAGACATGAGGCTTGCTTCTCTGCTCCAGAACTCCCTGAGAGGAACAGGGGCTGGAAGGGAGCCTTGAAGGATGTTGCACCCCGGTTCAGGGGGAGGAGGAAGGAGTAGCTGAGACAGCCGCAAACTCACTGAGGAAGGGGTGGGCGTGGCTCTGCTGAGGGCCACCAGGAAGTTCTCCTGGAAGAACCCAGGGAGGGAACCAGCCTTCACCTGTGACTCTCCCAACCACCGCACCCAACAGGTGTAACTTTTCTTGGCCCTACCCATTGAAAACCGGGTCTTTGGAGAGTGACTTAAGCTCTCTCTGTTGTAGTTTCCTCACCTGTATCTACCTCGTAAGATTGTTATGAGGATTGAATACATTGATACCTATATAATTACAGCCGTATCTGGCAGTAGGGCCAGCTTCATGGGGATGCAACCTGAGGGCTCCCATGGGCACCTCACTCCGAAGGCAGAGGGCCCCACATTGGATTCAAGGCTCTGCTGTTGCTGTCTTGACATTCTTAATAATTCTGGAACAAGGAGCCCCATGCTTTCATTTTGCATGGCTCGTCCTGCCTGGCATAGCATGTGCTTACAAATTTTAGGTTTTATTATTATCTTTGAGTCCAAAATAACAACTCTGATTCAGTACCCTTATTTTAGAAATGAGGAAACTGAAGCTCAGACAGTTTACATGACTTGCACAAGATCCCACAGCAAGCGGCCTGCAGAACGAAGGCTGGAGACATGAAATGGCCATCTCAGAGGTGGAGGGAGGACAAGGACCCTGCTCTCTGCCCCCACCGTTCCCACCCCCACGCCCCCGGAAGGCAACATAAGGAGAGAAGAGAGACAGACTCCTTAGAAGGAGCTGAGGGGGTTGGGTATGAAAAAGCATGAACAGTTGTAGAGGTAGGAGGGGAGCTGGCTATTTTGAGGAACCGAGAAAAGCTTCTCAGAGTAAAACAATGGTGAAGCCATGGAAACAAGGACTGAGAACGTCTCTTGGATCTTGGCCACAAAGAGGTCATAGATGAGCTTAGAGAAGTGAGTTTCAGTAGAGAGTGAGGGCTAGAAGCCAGGATATGGCAAGAGCGGTGGTGGAGATGACCACAGGGCATTATTTAAGAAGCTGAGAGAAGAAAAATGAGGGGAAAAGGGCAGGCAATCGAGACGGAAGGCTGGTTTTGACGAGGAGTCAGTCCCAACTGGATGCAGAAGAAGGACCATCAGAGGCAGTAATTTTATTTTTATGTATAGTTGATCTCCGCTTTTCTTTTTAAAATTTTATGGATCTGTTTGTTTTTACTTGGCAGTGCTAAATCTTTGTTGCTGCGCATGGGCTTTCTCTCGTGGTGAGCAGGGGCTACTCTCCATTGCAGTGTTCAGGCTTCTCATTTTTGTGGCTACTCTTGTTGCGGAGCACAGGCTCTAGGTGCCCAAACTCAGCACTTGCAGCTCACGGGCTCAGCAGTTGTGATGCACGCGCTTAGTTGCTCCACGGCATGGGAAATCTTCCTGGACCAGGGATCGAACCCATGTCCACTGGCAGGCAGATACGTTACCACTGAACCACCAAGGAAGTCCGTTTTTGTTTTTCAGTATGTATTTACTTATTTTGACTGCATCAGGTCTTAGTTGCACATGCGGGATCCCGACCAGGGATGGAACCTGTGTCCCCTGCACTGGATGGTAGATCTTAACCACTGGACCACCAGGGAAGTTCGGGAGAAGCCTGCTGATCCCCTCTGGAGTGTTTAGAAATGAGGAAACTGAAGCTCAGACAGTTTACATGACTTGCACAAGATCCCACAGCAAGCGGCCTGCAGAACGAAGGCTGGAGACATGAAATGGCCATCTCAGAGGTGGAGGGAGGACAAGGACCCTGCTCTCTGCCCCCACCGTTCCCACCCCCACGCCCCCGGAAGGCAACATAAGGAGAGAAGAGAGACAGACTCCTTAGAAGGAGCTGAGGGGGTTGGGTATGAAAAAGCATGAACAGTTGTAGAGGTAGGAGGGGAGCTGGCTATTTTGAGGAACCGAGAAAAGCTTCTCAGAGTAAAACAATGGTGAAGCCATGGAAACAAGGACTGAGAACGTCTCTTGGATCTTGGCCACAAAGAGGTCATAGATGAGCTTAGAGAAGTGAGTTTCAGTAGAGAGTGAGGGCTAGAAGCCAGGATATGGCAAGAGCGGTGGTGGAGATGACCACAGGGCATTATTTAAGAAGCTGAGAGAAGAAAAATGAGGGAAAAGGGCAGGCAATCGAGACGGAAGGCTGGTTTTGACGAGGAGTCAGTCCCAACTGGATGCAGAAGAAGGACCATCAGAGGCAGTAATTTTATTTTTATGTATAGTTGATCTCCGCTTTTCTTTTTAAAATTTTATGGATCTGTTTGTTTTTACTTGGCAGTGCTAAATCTTTGTTGCTGCGCATGGGCTTTCTCTCGTGGTGAGCAGGGGCTACTCTCCATTGCAGTGTTCAGGCTTCTCATTTTTGTGGCTACTCTTGTTGCGGAGCACAGGCTCTAGGTGCCCAAACTCAGCACTTGCAGCTCACGGGCTCAGCAGTTGTGATGCACGCGCTTAGTTGCTCCACGGCATGGGAAATCTTCCTGGACCAGGGATCGAACCCATGTCCACTGGCAGGCAGATACGTTACCACTGAACCACCAAGGAAGTCCTTTTTTTTGTTTTTTCAGTATGTATTTACTTATTTTTGACTGCATCAGGTCTTAGTTGCACATGCGGGATCCCCGACCAGGGATGGAACCTGTGTCCCCTGCACTGGATGGTAGATCTTAACCACTGGACCACCAGGGAAGTTCCAGAGGCAGTAAGTGAGCCAGAGGGGTGCACCTCTTTCTCTGAATTTCTAGGGAAAACAGCATGAGGTTGAGAGGCTCTGAGGGTGACTGTTGATTGGAGGGCTGCTCGTCTCCTCAGCCACATGGTGGCGGTTCCCAGGCAGACACCTCAGGACGATGGAGCGGCAGGGAAAGGAGTTGACTCACTGGAGTCCGAGGACCTGGGTTCCGCTCTGAGGTTATTAACTGTGGTGACCTGGCACAAGCTAGTCACCCTTCAGAGCCTCAGTCCCCCTACCTGAGAAATGGGGACACCCGTGGTTGTGGTGAAGATTAACTGCCATGGTCCGTGTGAAGTCCTCAGTACAGTGTCTGACACATAGTGCATGCTCCCCAATGGGTAGCCCTTATCTACACCACATCTGGTTCTCCCCTGAACCTCCCTGGGGGTCAAGCTGTGGCCAGCCCCGGGTGGAGGGGTGGGGCAGTCCAGGGCTTCCCTACGAGCTTTTCAGGAAGTGTGGTTGTGAGAGATGGCAGGTGATTTAGAAGTGGCATAGCTTCTGTCACAAGGGCTTTGTTACACAATCAGTGCTACCAAACGTGTGATAAATGCTTAGCGTGTCCTCTGTAATCAGTGCTCTCCAGAAACTTCCCCTCCCCGCACGGCTCTGACCTTGGCTGTGGCCACACCCACTGCCCAAGTGAGCCACATCAGCTGTCAGCTGTCCTCTTGTCTTTTGAATTCAGTTCTTTTACAGGGAATCGGTCCATGATTTTAAGTTTGAGAATTGGAGACAGCATTACAAACCCTTCCAAATGTCTGGCGGCAATGAGAGGCCCAGTGCAAAGGGGAAAGGGAGTTCTCTCAAGCCACGGAAATCAGAGCTGGAGCTGATCCAGCTGGTTATGTCACCCCGAAGCTTGTGGGTCATCACAGAATTGTTTGCAGAAATTCCCGTGGCATTGGATTTTGTCCAGGCCAACGCAATGTGTTCAGGGATCACAGAACAATCTCTCAAGGGAACTAAGGAAGGCCTGTTGCTTGGAATGACTTAGAGCACTGTTGGTCGCCATCCAAGGCAGCCATCACTCATTAGCTCTGCCTTCCCTTCCAGCAGAAGAGCCAAATGTATAGAACACCACATATAGAGCTCTCGGAATACAAGAGCACTCCAAGAACACGCTGCACGTGGCCTGCATACAAGCGTGCAGGGCCTGGCGAATCTTTTTACTGTCAAAGCTGCGTGGGTTGGAACAAACACACACACAAAATACTTTCTCCAAGTAGCATGCAGAGAAGAAAGGAGAAAGAGAGCAAAGGGGAGAACCCTAGCATGTCATTCTCTGACCTGGGCTGCCTTTTCAGGGCATGGATCGACTCCACAGCCATCAGAGCAGCTTGTAAGCCCGTGGGCAGTGAGCACAGCAGGCCCCCACCCACTTCCTCCCCGCTGTCCACACACTAGGCTGAGCAAGCCTGAAAGTCTTGTAACAGGTGGAAATTTCACATCTGCTGTATCGGGAATTTGAAATCAGCATCCTCCACATCCTCCACAGAGGATTTGTTGGCATCCTTCCCATAAACATAGTGAGAACAGGTTCCATCCACAGCTACAATTCTGAGCAGTGAGAGCTCTTGAAGTACAGACACGCCCCACTGTTTATTCAAAGAAATCCTTGCATGGGTCTATTCATGAAAGAGTCTGGGAAGATATTCTCCTTAATGGCGGTTGGCTCTCGTAGTGGGATTTGGGAGAGCCTTTATTTTCTACTTTAAAACTTTATGGTTTAAAATCTTCCTTCAGTCATCCAAGAAACAGTCATCTTATTCGGAGATTATTTTCCTATCCTCAAGCCAGCAACCACAACAGAATTTCTGGCTTCCTGCTTTCTTCTGGTGGAGCGTACAGACCCCCGAAGGTCCTTAAAGACAAAAGCTATATAGGAAGAACAGGTTTTAGCCATCCCTGGATATTCCTGTCGTGCTCCTTGCCTCCAGAGAGCAAGCGTTACAGGCCCCTGCACATCCTCCGCTAGCTAGTCACAATTTCTCCTTTAGTTCTCCTTATAGATATCACTTCTTCCGGACAGCCATCTCTATCTCAAGACTGAGTCGCAGGACTTCCCTGGTGGTCCAGTGGTTAAGACTCCAAGCTCTGAATGCAGGCAGCTGGGATTCGACCCCTGGTCAGGGAACTAGATCCTGCCTGTTCCAACTAAAGATCCTGCAAACTGCAACTAAAGACCTGGTGCAGCCAAAAAAAAAAAAAAGATGGCGTCCTGTGACCCTCCCACGTTCTTCCATCTAGTTACATGTTTGCCTGTTGGCCACCCCCACCAAGTCAGGGTCCCCAAAGTAGACATGTTTTATTCATCTGTGCAGCCTTGGTACCTTAGGAAAGTGCCAGCAAGCTCCAAAGTATTTACTGAATAATTATTTATTGGAGAACCTTTTATATACAGAGCAATTTCAGACAAAGATGAATAAGAAACCATGTGTTTTCAAGGAGCTTAAAGCTGAATTGTTATTTAGTTGCTAAGTCGTGTCTGACTCCTCTGCCACCACGTGGACTGTTGCCTCCCAGGCTCCTCTGTCCATGCTTCCCAGGCAAGAATACGAGAGTGGGTTGCCATTTCCTTCTCTAAGGGATATTCTTGACCTGGGAATCAAACCCACACCTCCTGCATTGGCACAAGGATTCTTTACCACTGAACCAGATGACCAAGTAGCCATGAAATTAAAAGACGCTTGTTCCTTGGAAGGAACGCTATGATAAATCTAGACAGCATATTAAAAAAAACAGAGACATCACTTTGCAAACAAAGGTCCGTATCGTCAAAGCTATGGTTTTCCCAGTAGTCACGTATGGATGTGAGAGGTGGACCATCAAGAAGGCTGAGTCCTGAAGAACTGTTGCCTTTGAATTGTGGTGCTGGAGAAGACTCTTGAGAGTCCTTGGACTTCAAGGAGATAAAACCAGCCGATCCTAAAGGAAATCAACACTGAATATTCACTGGAAGGATGGATGCTGTAACTGAAGCTCCACTACTTTGGTGCCCTGATGAAAAAGCCGACTTGGAAAAGACCCTGATGCTGATAAAGACTGAAGGCAAAAGGAGAAGGGGGTGGCAGAGGATGAGATGGTTAGATAGCATATCTACTCAGTGGACATGAGTCTGAGCAAACTCCAGGAGACAGAAGAAGACAAAGAGCCTGGCATGCTATAGTATATAGGGTTGCAAAGAGTCAAACACAATTTAGTGACTGAACAACAACAGGAACAAAAAGCTGAGCTGGGAAGACAGATGTGTATAACAATTACCTAAGCACTAGTTTAAACTAGGTTAGAAACCAAGCACTAGTTTGAGGGTTAAAATAGAGTTATAAACAATCAACTATGAATATCAGGAAGGTTTTGGACCCTGACCATTTCTCATTCATTTTGTTTTCTGGTTCAGAGTTCCCATATTGGAATGCTAGTGTGGGGTATGTGCATGTGGTTATAAGGATTCCGGCTCCTAGGATCTTTCTCAGACTTTGATGATTTTTCTTCTCTCCTTCTCCTGGCAGTTGCCCTAGGAATATCTGCCATTTAATCTTAATTGATGTTTGTGAAACACTTATCTTCCTCCGCTGAAAGGCTAAGTCGTGTCTGACTCCTCTGCCACCACGTGGACTGTTGCCTCCCAGGCTCCTCTGTCCATGCTTCCCAGGCAAGAATACGAGAGTGGGTTGCCATTTCCTTCTCTAAGGGATATTCTTGACCTGGGAATCAAACCCACACCTCCTGCATTGGCACAAGGATTCTTTACCACTGAACCATATGACCACGTAGCCATAAAATTTAAAAAGACGCTTGTTCCTTGGAAGGAACGCTATGATAAATCTAGACAGCATATTAAAAAAAACAGAGACATCACTTTGCAAACAAAGGTCCGTATCGTCAAAGCTATGGTTTTCCCAGTAGTCACGTATGGATGTGAGAGGTGGACCATCAAGAAGGCTGAGTCCTGAAGAACTGTTGCCTTTGAATTGTGGTGCTGGAGAAGACTCTTGAGAGTCCTTGGACTTCAAGGAGATAAAACCAGCCGATCCTAAAGGAAATCAACACTGAATATTCACTGGAAGGATGGATGCTGTAACTGAAGCTCCACTACTTTGGTGCCCTGATGAAAAAGCCGACTTGGAAAAGACCCTGATGCTGATAAAGACTGAAGGCAAAAGGAGAAGGGGGTGGCAGAGGATGAGATGGTTAGATAGCATATCTACTCAGTGGACATGAGTCTGAGCAAACTCCAGGAGACAGAAGAAGACAAAGAGCCTGGCATGCTATAGTATATAGGGTTGCAAAGAGTCAAACACAATTTAGTGACTGAACAACAACAGGAACAAAAAGCTGAGCTGGGAAGACAGATGTGTATAACAATTACCTAAGCACTAGTTTAAACTAGGTTAGAAACCAAGCACTAGTTTGAGGGTTAAAATAGAGTTATAAACAATCAACTATGAATATCAGGAAGGTTTTGGACCCTGACCATTTCTCATTCATTTTGTTTTCTGGTTCAGAGTTCCCATATTGGAATGCTAGTGTGGGGTATGTGCATGTGGTTATAAGGATTCCGGCTCCTAGGATCTTTCTCAGACTTTGATGATTTTTCTTCTCTCCTTCTCCTGGCAGTTGCCCTAGGAATATCTGCCATTTAATCTTAATTGATGTTTGTGAAACACTTATCTTCCTCCGCTGAAAGGCTATATGTGTTGAGCACTATTTCTGTGTTACAGTGGTTGTTTTATTATTAAAGCAGTGCCAATGAGGTTACACAACAGCTTGGATCAGGAGGCGAAACAAGGGCAGTGATCACAATGAAGCTACAGGGGATGGGGATTTGGGATGGTAAAATGTTAATTACCCGAGACGGAATGTGGGCGGGAGTCCAGCACTGTGCTCCTAGAGATCATTTCAGTCCCAGAGCCTGGGGCTGGCTCTCTGGCAGTGGGTCCGAAGCATTCTGCCCTCCCCTGGCTGGAATGTTGGATTCACTTTGCTGAAAGCTGCCACAGAGAAAGAATTTAATGGCCAGGAGCCAGGAACACACGTCTTGTACAGCATCAGGGGCTATTCTGGAAGCTTTTCAAGAGCTGAAGGGCTGTTTCATCTGCATACAGTAAATTATTTCTAAACCGATTTGTTCTTTTTAGACTCTCTCCTTTTCTGGCTCTTGAGGGCTCTCTCAAGAGTGAGCAGGAGATGGATGGGTGGGGGTTGGGAAGGTAGGCTTGAAACAGAAGGTAGGTAGAAGTGTTCGTTTATTTATAAAGTGGAGAAAATGAACATAAAAGTAAGATGGGCTTCTGGTCAGGAAACACCAAGACTGTTTAATTTAGGGTGGGGAGAAATGGGTGCTGGAGGGGAGGACAACCTACCCATAGAAACTTGAGGACCTTAGGCGCTGAATGAAATCTTCTGAAGATGTTGGGTTGGCTGGCAGGTACGAGACACTGAAGTACAGCGAAAAGACTTAGGCTTTGGAGTCAGACAGATCTGGGAACGAATCCTGGTCTAGCAACTACTTTCTGTCTAAGTGACCTTGGGCAAATGTCCTAACCTCTCTGGAGCCTTAGTGTCCTGTCAATTTTAGAGAACGTATAACTCACAGGTTTAACCGATAGTCCTTGAAAAGAACTCTGCGCAGTTGGCACAGAGTGGGTACGCATGCGGGTAGTCGTCATTACCGTCAACTACAGGCCAGAGTCACCCAAACTGCCAAGCAAAACAATTAACACGGCGAATCTAGATCTGACCGATGCACCTAACTGCCCAATAAGGTACCAGGAAAGAGCTCAGTGGAGACAAACCAATGGCATCAGCCCTTGTTGTCGGACGGGCTTGCTTTCTGTTCCTCCAATAGTTTGAAGATTTGACTAGGGAGTGACGTGCTGACAGGCCAATGACTCTCAGCCAGCCCACACTCAGCACTTCGGAGGATAAATCAAGGAGCCAGGACGTATAGATTCCGTTATTGGGCAGTACTGGATGGAGAGGGGCTTAGGGGAAACAGCACGAGGGTGAGGCACTAATGAGCAAATAAAAGGAAAAAGACGATGGTTGTGCCAAGAGAGCTCAGCCGCCATCATGCTCTAGTTTCCCCTTCTCCTCTCCGCGTCCGCGACCGAGGAAGCGGCCTCTGGGATGCTGAGGGGGTGTGTCCCCGAATGATTGGCGCAGGCAGCTCAGCATCAGGGGCTATTCTGGAAGCTTTTCAAGAGCTGAAGGGCTGTTTCATCTGCATACAGTAAATTATTTCTAAACCGATTTGTTCTTTTTAGACTCTCTCCTTTTCTGGCTCTTGAGGGCTCTCTCAAGAGTGAGCAGGAGATGGATGGGTGGGGTGGGGAGGTAGGCTTGAAACAGAAGGTAGGTAGAAGTGTTCGTTTATTTATAAAGTGGAGAAAATGAACATAAAAGTAAGATGGGCTTCTGGTCAGGAAACACCAAGACTGTTTAATTTAGGGTGGGGAGAAATGGGTGCTGGAGGGGAGGACAACCTACCCATAGAAACTTGAGGACCTTAGGCGCTGAATGAAATCTTCTGAAGATGTTGGGTTGGCTGGCAGGTACGAGACACTGAAGTACAGCGAAAAGACTTAGGCTTTGGAGTCAGACAGATCTGGGAACGAATCCTGGTCTAGCAACTACTTTCTGTCTAAGTGACCTTGGGCAAATGTCCTAACCTCTCTGGAGCCTTAGTGTCCTGTCAATTTTAGAGAACGTATAACTCACAGGTTTAACCGATAGTCCTTGAAAAGAACTCTGCGCAGTTGGCACAGAGTGGGTACGCATGCGGGTAGTCGTCATTACCGTCAACTACAGGCCAGAGTCACCCAAACTGCCAAGCAAAACAATTAACACGGCGAATCTAGATCTGACCGATGCACCTAACTGCCCAATAAGGTACCAGGAAAGAGCTCAGTGGAGACAAACCAATGGCATCAGCCCTTGTTGTCGGACGGGCTTGCTTTCTGTTCCTCCAATAGTTTGAAGATTTGACTAGGGAGTGACGTGCTGACAGGCCAATGACTCTCAGCCAGCCCACACTCAGCACTTCGGAGGGGATAAATCAAGGAGCCAGGACGTATAGATTCCGTTATTGGGCAGTACTGGATGGAGAGAGGAGCTTAGGGGAAACAGCACGAGGGTGAGGCACTAATGAGCAAATAAAAGGAAAAAGACGATGGTTGTGCCAAGAGAGCTCAGCCGCCATCATGCTCTAGTTTCCCCTTCTCCTCTCCGCGTCCGCGACCGAGGAAGCGGCCTCTGGGATGCTGAGGGGGTGTGTCCCCGAATGATTGGCGCAGGCAGCTCAGCCAATCCTAGATCGTCAAACGGAACGCATTTGGCCAATGAGGGGCGACGACTGCGGCGAGGAATTGGAGGGGCGGAACGGCAGCTTGATGGGCACAAAAGCCAGCCAGTGAGGGCTGGCAGCATCCTCCCTGCGGCCAATGGCGTGGGGCTCTGGGCGGGCCCCCGAGTGTTTGTGTTGTGGTTTTGGGGGAGGGAGGCGGAGGGGAAAGTTTGTTTATTTTGTTTTTAGTTTCTGGGGTCCCCGTGTTTCTCGGAGGTAAAGCGGGAGGGAGTGACCCTCCGAGCCCCTCAGTCCCCTTACTGCGTCGCCTCCATAGCCTGCGAAGAAGCGGGGACCGCGCGCATCGCAGCGCATCGCCTCACAGCGGAACGCCGCGCACTCGGAGCCGGCACGGCTCGGCGGTGAGTGAGGACCGACGGCCACCGCCGCCCTTCCCCTCCCCCGCTCACCGCCCAGGCCGAGCTGGGCGGCCGGGTGGGCGAGGACGTCCGCGGGAGCGCGCGGCGCGGGGCCGGCCTGTCAAGCCGAGGCGCAGCGTGTGCGTGTCCTCGCGAGTGAGCGCGCGCCACGGGCCGAGGGCCGGGAGGGGCGTGAGCGCGCGCGGGGCCGGCGGGGGCGGCGGCGTTGGGCGCGCGCTCCGCGGGGCGGGCGTGTGGGGGGCCTGACCCCGGGCCGGGGAGGGACGCGGGCGACGTCCGCGCGCGGGGAAGGGGCGCCCCGAATGGCCGGCCCGGGACCGGCGGCCGCGCGCGTCTGCGGGCGTCACGCGCCGGCAGGTGTGAGCTGGGGGAGGGCTTCCGGGTGGGCCGGTCGAGTCGAGCTGGCTTCCGTCGCCGGGGGACGGCGGGGCTGGGAGGGCTGGGGGTGCTGGGAGGGGTCCCCGTCGCTGCGGAAGAGCCGAGGCCCGCGGAGGCGCGTCGGGGCCCCAGCCTGGCGGTGGCAGGGTAGGCGTCAGGCCTCGGAGCCTCCCGGTCCCCACCTGTGTGCGGGACCTGCGTGACGGAGGAGATGCGCTCCCCTGCTTAACCCGGCCCGGCTCTCAGCCTCGCCCCTGAGCCCGGGCGCTGCCGGTGTGGCCACAGACAGGCGATTCCCTCTCCACGGGGAGAGGAGGACCAGGGGAGTATCAGCTGGAAGGGTTTGCTCCCATCCCCTGGTCCTGCACCCTTGGTTTCAAACTAGTGGGTTTCCACCACAGTGGCTTCAATGCGCTTGGTGAGGGCTGGCAGCATCCTCTGCGGCCAATGGCGTGGGGCTCTGGGCCCCCGAGTGTTTGTGTTGTGGTTTTGGGGGAGGGAGGCGGAGGGGAAAGTTTGTTTATTTTGTTTTTAGTTTCTGGGGTCCCCGTGTTTCTCGGAGGTAAAGCGGGAGGGAGTGACCCTCCGAGCCCCTCAGTCCCCTTACTGCGTCGCCTCCATAGCCTGCGAAGAAGCGGGGACCGCGCGCATCGCAGCGCATCGCCTCACAGCGGAACGCCGCGCACTCGGAGCCGGCACGGCTCGGCGGTGAGTGAGGACCGACGGCCACCGCCGCCCTTCCCCTCCCCCGCTCACCGCCCAGGCCGAGCTGGGCGGCCGGGTGGGCGAGGACGTCCGCGGGAGCGCGCGGCGCGGGGCCGGCCTGTCAAGCCGAGGCGCAGCGTGTGCGTGTCCTCGCGAGTGAGCGCGCGCCACGGGCCGAGGGCCGGGAGGGGCGTGAGCGCGCGCGGGGCCGGCGGGGGCGGCGGCGTTGGGCGCGCGCTCCGCGGGGCGGGCGTGTGGGGGGCCTGACCCCGGGCCGGGGAGGGACGCGGGCGACGTCCGCGCGCGGGGAAGGGGCGCCCCGAATGGCCGGCCCGGGACCGGCGGCCGCGCGCGTCTGCGGGCGTCACGCGCCGGCAGGTGTGAGCTGGGGGAGGGCTTCCGGGTGGGCCGGTCGAGTCGAGCTGGCTTCCGTCGCCGGGGGACGGCGGGGCTGGGAGGGCTGGGGGTGCTGGGAGGGGTCCCCGTCGCTGCGGAAGAGCCGAGGCCCGCGGAGGCGCGTCGGGGCCCCAGCCTGGCGGTGGCAGGGGAGGCGTCAGGCCTCGGAGCCTCCCGGTCCCCACCTGTGTGCGGGACCTGCGTGACGGAGGAGATGCGCTCCCCTGCTTAACCCGGCCCGGCTCTCAGCCTCGCCCCTGAGCCCGGGCGCTGCCGGTGTGGCCACAGACAGGCGATTCCCTCTCCACGGGGAGAGGAGGACCAGGGGAGTATCAGCTGGAAGGGTTTGCTCCCATCCCCTGGTCCTGCACCCTTGGTTTCAAACTAGTGGGTTTCCACCACAGTGGCTTCAATGCGCTACATTGGCTGAAGACACCCAATAAAGATAACATCTCGTTCAGGGGCCTTAAGGATCAGCGCGTCCTCAGTTACTGAACACCGAGGACTAGTCTGGGTCTTTTCAGACTCCTTGCTTTTTCATGTCTCTGTGGCGATTGTATTACTTTTTTAGCTTCTGTTCTGAAGGTTGAAGCGAAGGGTAAGGCGAATTCCAAGTTGGCCGTTTGCTTACAATATAGGCAAAATATCCAACAAAATTGTCCAGAGATGTTTCTCCATAGTCAATAAAGCGTTATTTTACTGCCCCCCTCCCCGCCTCCAGCAGTTAAACAAACAAATGAGATGTATAGAAATCTTGCATTTTAGCATTTTGTGCGAAGTTTAACGATAGCGGCTGTTTCCTTCCTAGTTGTGGGGAATTTCAGCAGGATGATAGCTTCCTATTTGATGAAGCGTTTTGCTTTTAAGCTGTGTGTATTCTTTTGGTAGTGTTTTGTAAATGCCTCTTAAAAAGCAGCACTTTTGGCGCTTAGATATCTCTCTGGGATGTGGTGTCACGATAGGTAGATAGTAGGAGAGACGTGAATGGGGTAGAACGGTACACCAAGGCAAGTAAGTGTCCAGAACACAGATCAGACTGGCCTGCTCCTCTTTGGATGCAGCGATGATATTAATGGTGCCTTTAAAATAGTTTCTTAGTTCTTAGCTGTTTTTGAGACCTTGTCCCAAAGATCATTTGAGCAGAATTATTTCTGCTGGGGTTTAAGAAGGAGTTCCCAAGCTGCTTTTCTAAGGTAGCATACAAATGTCATGCTGGTTCCCTGGTAGCTCAGCTGGTTAAGAACCTGCCTGCCATGCAGGAGGCTCCAGTTTGATTCCTGGGTCAGGAAGATTCCCTGAAGAAAGGAACGGCTACCCACTCCAGTATTCTTGCCTGGAGAATTCTGTGGCTGGTCCAGGGGCTCACAAAGAGTCAGACTGGGCTGGGCAACTTTCACTTTCACTGGGGAGGAGGGATTATTTTTGGTATCCTTCACATGGAAGCACTTAAAAATGTTTTAAGTCAGGAAAATACCGTTTATTCAGATGGTAATAACATTAACCAATGTATTTTGTGTGTGCTTTGCATATGCCAACCTGTTTATATTTTTGACCTAATCCTTACCTCAAGCCTGTGCGGTAAGTATTACTATTGTATGGATGAAAAAAACAGCTTCCAAAAGCCAGGGAGGCTAAGAACTTCAGGGGCATTGGTTTAGTCTTCAGTCTGTCTGGTTTTAAAGCCTATGCTTGTTCCATTTTGCCTCCCAAATTATCCAGAGGAAGAAATGGAGAAAAAATGCGGAAAAGTAGAGAGAGATGGAAAAGGGAAATGAGATGGTTAGGTTTGCCGTACCTAACTTAATAATTGTGTGTGTTGGCTTCAAATGTATCCAACTCTTCGTGACCCCATGGATGTAGCCCACCAGGCTCCTCTGTCCATGGGATTCTCCAAGCAAGAATGCTGGAGTGGGTGGCCACGGGCTTCTCCATGGGATCTTCCTGACACAGGGATTGAACCTAGGTCTCTACCATTGGAGGCGGATTGTTTACCATTAAATTCATTCTTAATTTTTAGAAATTAACATTTTTGCTGGTGTTACATCTGAGCTTTGTTTTAATTTCTTCCCTATTTAATTTTCATAAATTAAAGTGTGTTTAATTCAGAGGCCAAGGCTTTCAGAGCCCTTCATGCAGATCTACACTCTGGGACCTTGCTGTTGTGGTTAATCCTTCCCCAGACTAGGTGTTACTCACTTCTCTGTCCAGCAGGGTGTTTGCCATACAATAGGAGCAAAGTAAAAGTCGGTCGACTAAGAAACAGTTTAAAATGTCATGCGTTAGGGTTCATTTTAGCGGTTTTAGTTTAATGGGACAATAAGAAAGTATGTAGCTCGTGTGCAGAAGGCATGTTCTAGAAGAATACTTAAATGGAGCAGTTCACAGAGTCTGGAAAGTAAAATTTTTTTAGTTTTTAAAATTTACTATTAATGTATTAATATTCTGAATGTTAATACATGTATAGATTCAGTTAACCAGCACCATAGTCAGGATATAGAATGGTTCCATCACTCCCAAAAGATTTCCTTATGCTCTGCCCCTTTTGAGAGCCTTGACTTCCATCCCAATTCACTTCAGTTGCTCAGTCGTGTCTGACTCTCTGTGACCCCATGGACTGCAGCATGCCAGGCTTCCCTACCCTTCACCGTCTCCCAGAGCCTGCTCAAACTTAGGTCCACTGAGTCAGTGATGACATCCAACTATCTCATCCTCCCAGAGAAAAACAAACACTAAAGCTCAGACTCAGGCTTCTGCTGCTGTCTTTTTTTTCTCCCTCTTTTTCTACTACTTGAAAATGTTATTTATTTGGGAGATTTAAATTGTCATTTCTCTGTCTGTGAACCTGAGTATCCATGTCTGATCTCTCTTCCATTCCCTGAAACAACATCCATATTTACCTGCTGGAATTCTTTCCTAGTTTTCATACTCAGTATGTTTAGAGTTGTGCCTACTTTGCCTCTCCAGCGAATGCCTTCCAAACCAGCCCTTCCATTAGATTTTTCTATGTTTTTCGATGGTACCATCCTTCTTTCACCCTTGCAGTCCTGAAAAACTTAAATTGCCTTATTATTATTATCTTTTGGTCATGCCACGTGACAAACAGGATTTAGTTCCCTGACCAGGGATCAGACCCATGCTGCCTGCATTTGCAGTGTGGAGTCTTAACCACTGGACCACCAGGAAAGCCCCTTGAAGGGCCTTATATTATACTCTGTTACCGAGACCAGGTATCTTGCTACTTGGCTACAAATGTTCCTGCCCCTTTGCTCCCAAGCCAACTTCTGTTCAGGGAACTGAGCAGAGCATAGGTGGTTGGAACACTCACTTCTCTGTCCAGCAGGGTGTTTGCCATACAATAGGAGCAAAGTAAAAGTCGGTCGACTAAGAAACAGTTTAAAATGTCATGCGTTAGGGTTCATTTTAGCGGTTTTAGTTTAATGGGACAATAAGAAAGTATGTAGCTCGTGTGCAGAAGGCATGTTCTAGAAGAATACTTAAATGGAGCAGTTCACAGAGTCTGGAAAGTAAAATTTTTTTAGTTTTTAAAATTTACTATTAATGTATTAATATTCTGAATGTTAATACATGTATAGATTCAGTTAACCAGCACCATAGTCAGGATATAGAATGGTTCCATCACTCCCAAAAGATTTCCTTATGCTCTGCCCCTTTTGAGAGCCTTGACTTCCATCCCAATTCACTTCAGTTGCTCAGTCGTGTCTGACTCTCTGTGACCCCATGGACTGCAGCATGCCAGGCTTCCCTACCCTTCACCGTCTCCCAGAGCCTGCTCAAACTTAGGTCCACTGAGTCAGTGATGACATCCAACTATCTCATCCTCCCAGAGAAAAACAAACACTAAAGCTCAGACTCAGGCTTCTGCTGCTGTCTTTTTTTTCTCCCTCTTTTTCTACTACTTGAAAATGTTATTTATTTGGGAGATTTAAATTGTCATTTCTCTGTCTGTGAACCTGAGTATCCATGTCTGATCTCTCTTCCATTCCCTGAAACAACATCCATATTTACCTGCTGGAATTCTTTCCTAGTTTTTCATACTCAGTATGTTTAGAGTTGTGCCTACTTTGCCTCTCCAGCGAATGCCTTCCAAACCAGCCCTTCCATTAGATTTTTCTATGTTTTTCGATGGTACCATCCTTCTTTCACCCTTGCAGTCCTGAAAAACTTAAATTGCCTTATTATTATTATCTTTTGGTCATGCCACGTGACAAACAGGATTTAGTTCCCTGACCAGGGATCAGACCCATGCTGCCTGCATTTGCAGTGTGGAGTCTTAACCACTGGACCACCAGGAAAGCCCCTTGAAGGGCCTTATATTATACTCTGTTACCGAGACCAGGTATCTTGCTACTTGGCTACAAATGTTCCTGCCCCTTTGCTCCCAAGCCAACTTCTGTTCAGGGAACTGAGCAGAGCATAGGTGGTTGGAACACTTAGAACCCATCAGGATAAGACCACTTCCCTGGTCACAGCATCCCATTGCACTTGGACCCATTTGAGTTTTATTTTTGTATAAGGCTGTGCAAGATCTGGCTTTCGCCTGCCTCTCCAGACTTCTCTCATTGTTTTTCTGACCCACCTACCTTCTTGACAGTCTAATAACTACATAGCCTTTCTCTCAGTTCTCTGAATGACCCAATTGTTTTCCAGCCTTAAGGTTTTTGCACACTACTCTCCTGACCTGGGCTGTTCTTCCCTCTCGTCTTCACCCACCTGACCTCAGGGTTCACATGAAATTGTCACTTCTTCAGAAAGACTTTCCTTCCTGGATCATCCCACTACTCTCATCCATCCTCAGTTAGGTCTCTCAGAACTCCTGGTTCTTTTTTCATAGCTCTCCCCACAAAATGTGATTCAGAACCATGACTGTTGTGCTTCCCATGCCTCCAGAGCAGAGCCAAGGACCGAGCATACAGCAGACTCCCAGTAAACATTAGTTGGCTCTGTTGTGAGCCCGGGCTTTTGCTTTTATAATTTATTGCTGTCTTACAGTTTTTGGTAGCCTTGCTTTCTACTTACCTTCTCTGGACTTGATCCCTCTGGCAGAGGTCTTGCCACAGAGACAGAACTGGAATCGATAAAGAGGACGTCGATTTTGTTTTCCTGAATGGCACCTGGAAGCCCTTTACCACTGAGCCAGACAAGATCTCACCTACCCCTAAACTGGGGCTGGGCCTGCTAATCCGCTGAGCGGTGCACCTTGGTCATCCAGGCTCATGTCAGCGCTTGCAGCTGTTCCTCTTCCCTCACCTCACCCTGCTCTGGGTTTCTTCCTCCTCTCTACCCAGTGTGGGACTTCTAAAGACCTTGTACACTTTCCAGCTGAGGCCGCTTGCACTTTGACATTTGCTGGCCTTTTGACATTGACAACCGCCTCTAGTGTCTTGACCCTACGGATGGCCCCTACACTCCTGAAACAGCATTTGGTTTGTGTTTCCTGCCCTCCCCCCCCCCCACCGTCCCCAAATCTATCAGAAGCACTTACGTTTAAAAACATTCAATAGTGTATCATTGCCTAAAGGGATTAAACTCTGTAACTTGTTATTTAAAGCTCTTTGGACCAGCACTGTGCAGTAGAAATAGAATGCAAGCCACAGGTGTGAACCACACATGTAGTTTTAAATTTTCTAGTAGCCACATTAAAAAGGTAGCAAGAAAGGGTGAAATTGATTTTCGTAACACTGTATTTATGTCAAGATACCGAAAATATTGTAAACATACGATCAGTTAAAAAAAATATTGAGGTGCTTTACATGTTTGTTTGTTTGCTTTTTATGTAAAACTAAAATCTGGACTGTACTTTTCACTTAATCCATCTCAATTGAGACGCACTGCATATCCAGCGCTCAGTAGCTGCGTGTGGCCAGTGGCTGCCATGTTGGTCAGCACAGCTCCGGACCATGTCCTCAGCACAGATGGAGAGCTATACGAGGGTAATTGCCACCACTGGCCTTTTGGTAACTCTGTTCTCCTTCCCTAGAACCAGCCCCCCCTTTTGCAGGGAGCAGAGCCAAGGACCGAGCATACAGCAGACTCCCAGTAAACATTAGTTGGCTCTGTTGTGAGCCCGGGCTTTTGCTTTTATAATTTATTGCTGTCTTACAGTTTTTGGTAGCCTTGCTTTCTACTTACCTTCTCTGGACTTGATCCCTCTGGCAGAGGTCTTGCCACAGAGACAGAACTGGAATCGATAAAGAGGACGTCGATTTTGTTTTCCTGAATGGCACCTGGAAGCCCTTTACCACTGAGCCAGACAAGATCTCACCTACCCCTAAACTGGGGCTGGGCCTGCTAATCCGCTGAGCGGTGCACCTTGGTCATCCAGGCTCATGTCAGCGCTTGCAGCTGTTCCTCTTCCCTCACCTCACCCTGCTCTGGGTTTCTTCCTCCTCTCTACCCAGTGTGGGACTTCTAAAGACCTTGTACACTTTCCAGCTGAGGCCGCTTGCACTTTGACATTTGCTGGCCTTTTGACATTGACAACCGCCTCTAGTGTCTTGACCCTACGGATGGCCCCTACACTCCTGAAACAGCATTTGGTTTGTGTTTCCTGCCCTCCCCCCCCCCCACCGTCCCCAAATCTATCAGAAGCACTTACGTTTAAAAACATTCAATAGTGTATCATTGCCTAAAGGGATTAAACTCTGTAACTTGTTATTTAAAGCTCTTTGGACCAGCACTGTGCAGTAGAAATAGAATGCAAGCCACAGGTGTGAACCACACATGTAGTTTTAAATTTTCTAGTAGCCACATTAAAAAGGTAGCAAGAAAGGGTGAAATTGATTTTCGTAACACTGTATTTATGTCAAGATACCGAAAATATTGTAAACATACGATCAGTTAAAAAAAATATTGAGGTGCTTTACATGTTTGTTTGTTTGCTTTTTATGTAAAACTAAAATCTGGACTGTACTTTTCACTTAATCCATCTCAATTGAGACGCACTGCATATCCAGCGCTCAGTAGCTGCGTGTGGCCAGTGGCTGCCATGTTGGTCAGCACAGCTCCGGACCATGTCCTCAGCACAGATGGAGAGCTATACGAGGGTAATTGCCACCACTGGCCTTTTGGTAACTCTGTTCTCCTTCCCTAGAACCAGCTCATTTTCCAAATACACTAAACTTCCTTGCTGAGAAACCCAGAGGATCTTCAGACCATCCTGAAACTTCATTTCTCACCTTTTCCTCTGAGCCATTTTAGCATTTTTTTTGTGTGTCATTGTTTTTTTTATATAGCAGTTACTTATAATATTTATCAATTTGGGCTTCCCTGGTGGCTCAGATAGTAAAGAATCTGCCTGCAGTGTGGGAGACCTGGGTTCAGTACCTGGGTTGGGAAGATTCCCTGGAGAAAAGAATGGCAACCCACTGCAGTATTCTTGCCTGGAGAATTCCATGGACAGAGGAGACTGGGGGAGGGTGGGCTATAGTCCATGGGGTCGCAAAGAGTTGAACATGACTGAGCAACTTGACTTTCACTTTGTATTATAATCAGGGGTGATTTTTAAATATTTTAATAACTGATAAGACATGGGAGTAGGTGCTAATGAATTAGAACCTGTGGCAGCTGTATTCTCATCTGTGTGCCTGCTGAATTACAGCTCTGATTTTCCTGGGTTGTGTATCGTTGGTTTCCTCCATAAGACTGTGAGTTCCTTGAAAGCGGGCTTTTGGCCTACTCAACTTTCTCTCTCTAGGAGGACTCTTTACCTGGCCCATAGTAGACAGTCTATAAAAATTTTAAGTCAGTGAACAAATGCTACCTTGTGTTTTGTTTTATGCTTTCTATGTGCTACATATTATCTTTCCAATTAGAAACCAAAATTGGTTTAAGTCCTTTGGGAACAGAGATCATGAATTATGAAGGACTAAATGGCAGTTTCTTGATTGTCTTCATAGGAGAATTTCTTCTGAATGAAGATTGACTTAAAAAAAAATAACTGTGTTTAGATGTTGTTACGGCTTTTCAGGATGGGCAAAAAATGAAGTGTGACTTTAATTTAATGAAACTTACTATCTTTTGTGGTTTGTAAACTGACTCTTGAGAGCATCTTCAAAAGAGGAGCTCCGTGGAATTAATGCATACTCTTCCAGTTAGGGGCGGATTTGGTTCCTAGAAAGACACTGAACTAGAAAAAATCCTGGGTTGGTTTGTATTGCAGACGTGTGCTTGAGTACCTACTATGTTCCAAGCACAGAAATTACGAGAATTCAAAAACTAATAGTATGAAAAAGGGCAACTTTAGCACAGAGATGAAATGATTAATTCTTTTTAGGATGACTGAATTCTTTTCTGTTCCCTTATGTTCTCCTCGTTTCTAGCATAGACTATACTATATGCGATTTCCAAATCTGTCTCTGTCATCAGATTGGGTTTTTGTTTTATTTTTTATTTTTTTAATTTTTGGCCTCTTTTGTTGGTTTTTCATTTATTTTCGTGCATCTTCATTCCCTGGCCCACGTGGACCTCCCACTACAGTGGCCTCCCTCGGCGCAGAGCACCGGCTCTTGGCATGTGTGCTCCAGAGTGCTAGCTTGCAGTTAGACACACCGGTCCAGTTGCTCCGCGGCACACAGGATCCTCCTGGGCCAGGGATCAAACTGGTACCCCCTACACTGCAAGGTGGACTCTCCACCCACTGGACCACCGGGGAAGCCCAGATTGGGAGTTTTTAAGAGCAAGACTGTTGCATTCATCTCTGTATGGATCCTTTCGATAGGATTTTTCGTTGGTTTCCTCCATAAGACCTTGCGTTCCTTGAAAACGGGCTCTTGGCCTACTCAACTTTCTCTCTCTAGGAGGACTCTTTACCTGGCCCATAGTAGACAGTCTATAAAAATTTTAAGTCAGTGAACAAATGCTACCTTGTGTTTTGTTTTATGCTTTCTATGTGCTACATATTATCTTTCCAATTAGAAACCAAAATTGGTTTAAGTCCTTTGGGAACAGAGATCATGAATTATGAAGGACTAAATGGCAGTTTCTTGATTGTCTTCATAGGAGAATTTCTTCTGAATGAAGATTGACTTAAAAAAAAATAACTGTGTTTAGATGTTGTTACGGCTTTTCAGGATGGGCAAAAAATGAAGTGTGACTTTAATTTAATGAAACTTACTATCTTTTGTGGTTTGTAAACTGACTCTTGAGAGCATCTTCAAAAGAGGAGCTCCGTGGAATTAATGCATACTCTTCCAGTTAGGGGCGGATTTGGTTCCTAGAAAGACACTGAACTAGAAAAAATCCTGGGTTGGTTTGTATTGCAGACGTGTGCTTGAGTACCTACTATGTTCCAAGCACAGAAATTACGAGAATTCAAAAACTAATAGTATGAAAAAGGGCAGCTTTAGCACAGAGATGAAATGATTAATTCTTTTTAGGATGACTGAATTCTTTTCTGTTCCCTTATGTTCTCCTCGTTTCTAGCATAGACTATACTATATGCGATTTCCAAATCTGTCTCTGTCATCAGATTGGGTTTTTGTTTTATTTTTTATTTTTTTAATTTTTGGCCTCTTTTGTTGGTTTTTCATTTATTTTCGTGCATCTTCATTCCCTGGCCCACGTGGACCTCCCACTACAGTGGCCTCCCTCGGCGCAGAGCACCGGCTCTTGGCATGTGTGCTCCAGAGTGCTAGCTTGCAGTTAGACACACCGGTCCAGTTGCTCCGCGGCACACAGGATCCTCCTGGGCCAGGGATCAAACTGGTACCCCCTACACTGCAAGGTGGACTCTCCACCCACTGGACCACCGGGGAAGCCCAGATTGGGAGTTTTTAAGAGCAAGACTGTTGCATTCATCTCTGTATGGATGCACACAGTATTGTGCCTGCCCTATTGTAAGATAAATATCTTCAAGCAGATTACTTAGTTTTTGCAGAACTTCAGTTTTTTTCCCTTGTAAGTAGGGAATTCTCTGCCGTTGAGAGTTGTAGAAACTGTAGCAGGAGTAATCATTTAAAACTATGTATCTGTTCTGTATGTTATTCCTCAAATGTAAAATGTTTATCAAAGCAAGTGTAACTCTAATCACATGTTGGTTCAGTTCAGTTTGGCCACTCAGTCGCTCAGTCAAGTCTGACTCTTTTCAACCCCGTGGACTTCAGCACACCAGGTTTCCCTGTCCTTCACCATCTCCTGAAGCTTGCTCAAACTCACGTCCATTGACTCATTGATACCATCCAACCATCTCGTCCTCTGTCGTCCCTTTCTCCTTTTGCCTTCTATTTTTCCCAACATCAGGGTCTTCTTCAATGAGTCATCCTCTTCTCATCATGTGACCAGAGTATTGGAGCTTCAACTTCAGCATCAGTCCTTCCAATGTATATTCAGAGTTGATTTCCTTTAGGAAATAGTTTGATCTCCTTGCAGTCCAAGGACTGTCAAGAGTCATCTCTAATACCACAGTTCAGAGGCATTAGTGCTTCTGTGCTCAGGCTTCTTTATGGTTAACTCTCACATCCCAGTACATGACTACTGGGAAAGCCATGGTTTTGACTATACCGACTTTTGTTGGCAAAGACAAAGTGATGTCTCTGCTTTTTAATGTCTAGGTTTGTCATAGCTTTTCTTCCAAGGGGCAAGTGTCTTTTAATTTCATGGCTGTAGTCACCATCCTCAGTGATTTGGGAGTCCAAGAAAATAGGGTCTGTCACTGTGTCCACTTATTCCCCTTCTGTTGGACATGAAATGATGGGACTGGATGCCATGATCTTACTTTTTTTTGGTCTTACTTTTTTGAGTGATGAGTATTCAGCTAGCTTTTTTTTTTTTTTAATTTTTAATTCTTTATTTTAAAGATTTTACAGTTTTGTTGTTCATCAACATGTGTGTTCCTAGATCATTCATATGCATATCCCTGGTCCCTCCCCCCACCCAGCTCCCCCATCCCACCCTGCCGACCATTGCCCCAAGCCATTGTAAGCACTCCTATTCCCTTAGCACAATGACAATAGCTATCTTTTCCACACATGACAGTATAGGTTTCCATGTTACTGCCTCTATCAGCTAGCATTTTCACTCTCCTTTTTCACCTGCCTCAGGAGGCTCTTCTGTTCCTCTCCACTTTCTTCCATTAGAGTGGTGTCATCCGTCTGAGGTTGTTGATGTTTTTCCTGGCAGTCTTGATTCCAGCTGGTGACCCATGAACTTTCCATTTTAGCCTGTTTCTCGGTTCTGTTTTTTTTTTTAATGTCTATTTATAGTAGGTAAACATTTTAATTTTATAGAAAGAATATAGTGAAAATTTTTAATTTGTCTGAAAATTTTATCTAGTCATTGTAGGGTTGGGGGCCATGAATGAGATCCCAGTTTCCCAACCAGGGATTGAGCCCAAGCCACAGAAATGAAAGTCTAGCATCTAATGACTAGACCACTAGGGAACTCGCCAATACAGAGATTAATGAGTATCTTTTAATCCTTTATTAGTACAAATGATCAAAATGGTTACTCCTTTAAACACTTTTTTGTGTGGGGTTGGACCTCACACGATGACAGTTACACTGAATGTTTGAGTGTGCACCGTGTGCCGAATGCTAGGTGAGCAGCTAGGACTATAGGGCCGGGATGAGATGAGATCTTTGCTCCCAGGGCACACACAGGCAAGTGGGTGAGGGAGACACATACACACATGAGTGCCATTGGGTATAGTAAGTGCTACAGTGAACATTCAGGGGAGGGGGAGAGTGAAAAGGAAGGTCGTCCATACAACTCGAGGTCAGGGAAGGTGACATTTCCACTAAATCATGGAGGAAGAGGGCCGTTCAGGCAGGGCAGATAGCCTGCACAGAGGCCAAAGGAGCGTATTTCGTATAAGGAGAAGATGACACGTCCCAGGTGGTGCTAGTGGTACAGAACTCACCTGCCAGTGTGGGAGATGCAAAAGACGTGGGCACCATCCCTGGATTGGAAGATCCTCTAGAGGAGGGTATGGCAACCCATTCCTGTATTCCTGCCTGGAGAATCTCATGGAGCCTGGGGAGCTGTGAGCATTAGGGTCACAGAGTTGGACACGACTGAGCGACTGAGCACGCAGGCACTGAGATGGCCCGGCGGTGGGAATTAATAAAGCTGACATCGGGATACAGGGCCAGAGCTGAGCCACAGGCTAACCATGACATGTCAGGCTCAGACCCTTAGGTTACACTGCACTTCAGAACTGGAAATCACCTGAGAGATAATGTGGTTTTATACATTTGAATGCATAAAGTCATCATAAAGTACCGTTCAGAGAAGCTAATTGTAAACCAGAATGATGCTTGTGACTTCTAATTAATATGTATGTGTGAAGTCCCTTCATTCGTGTCTTTGCAACCCTTTGGGCTGTAAGGCTCCTCTGTCCATGGGATTCTGCAGGCAGGAATGCTGGAGTAGGTGTCATGCCCTTCTCCAGGGGATATTCCCGATCAAAGCCTTTCTGATTAATATACTTGCTTGAATATGGCAGCTAGAACCATGCAAATTATTTCAGGTGGAGTTAGAAAGTGGTGACTCATGTAAGCTTATCTAGGAGCAGAGAGTAAAGGAAATGACCTCTAGATTGCCTGAGGCAAGTGCTGAACCATCTCACAAGGCCTGATATTGAGCCAGTGAAAGGGATGGTGTCAGAGGGATTACCCAGAAGGGCCTCCAGGTACATGTACTGGGAAACTGAATTCCTACAGCTTGAAATTCTAATTTTACTTACCTCGAAGTCCAGGCAAAGCAATGGCTTTTCTAGTACTTGGGGGATGTGAGATTTGGACCATAAAGAAGACTGAGTGCTGAAGAAACACTGAAGAATTGATGGTTTCAAATTGTGGTGCTGGAGGGACTCTTGAGAGGTCCTTGGACAGCAAGGAGATCAAACCAGTCAGTCCTAAAGGAAATCAACCCTGAATATTCTTTGGACTTTGGAAGGACTGATGCTGAACCTGAAGCTCCAGTACTTTGTTTGGCCACCTGATGAAGAGCTGACGCATTGGAAAAGACCCTGAGGCTGGGAAAGATTGAGGGCATGAGGAGAAGGGAGCAGTGGAGGATGAGATGGTTAGATGGCATCACCAATCAAGTGGATATGAATTTGAGCAAACTCTGGGAGATAGTGGAGGATCGAGGAACCTGGCATACTACAGTCCTTGAGAGTTGCAAAGAGTCAGACACAACTTAGTGACGGAACAGCAGAAATAACAATGTTAGTCTTTAAGTGATTCACTGAGCATTAGTTTATTTTGATTCTCAACTAAAAGCGAAGAAAGATTCATTGAGTGGAAATTAAGCCTATTTTCTTTCATCTTACACCTTTTTAGTTTAGCAGCCGTTGGCTCTCATGTCCCCTTCCATCCCTCTTTGTCAGTGTGTTATTTTTAAGCGTTGCCTCCTTTTCTCCAGTTCACCCCAGCTCTTGCTATCTTTCATCCTATTGTTGTTGTAAGGCACAGTTGTGAGAAGTCTGTACTTTGTTGGCTTACCAGTGTTTCTCAGATTTTCATACTCAGAACTGGATAGTTCTCAAAACAAGAGGTGATTTAAGCTCCAGTAGTGCTGATGCCTTTCAGAAGATGATAATTGACCTCTTATAAAGTCGATCACTACAGATTTCTGTGTGTTCGTTTATTGACCTACATTACAAGGGGCAATGGAGATAATAGACCGTAGGGAAAATTATAGCAGCAAGTATAGTTTATTTTAAGATGTTTGTAGAAGAAAGGAAGGAGAAAATGGAAGCAAGGCAAGGTTGAGAAGGCAACAACATCTTAAGGTAAGACAGGAAGTCTATTTAAAGGTGTAGGAATGAGACAGGAGGGAAGGAGGAAGGGCAGAACCTTTAAAAGGATGACTTAACTGTTGCAGATATGGTATAAACTGGTTAGAACTGCTTAGTCCCAGGATAGAAGCAAGATTCACCTTTCAGTAGACCTTGAGCCTCATTGTACGCTTATGGTACTGCATTAGCATATGGTAAATGACTCACCCACAGGCACTGTGACAGTTCTGACACTGACCATAAAAGGGCAAAAAGTGGGTGCTGGCTTAATTCCTGGGAGTCCCTGCCCCTTCCCCCTGAAATAGTTGGAATAATCCTCCCACCCGTTAGCTTACCCGGCCCGTAAACATGAGGCTCATAAACACCTCATATTCTGGGGCTGCTCTTGCCTTTTGAAACAGCCGGTTCTCCGTCTTTGGAGTGTATTTCTACCATGGTTGCTCTCATCTCAGGCGGACCACATTCTGTCAGTGGAATGTGTATCTCCTTCAAGAAACCTGCTTTTTACTTTACTATGGCTTGCTCTTGAATTCTTTCCTACACTCTAAGCCAAGGACTATCACTTGGGGACCCATCCCAGGAACCTGCCTGAGACCTGGATTATGACCATTTTCTCACACCCCATTTTGCCGCAACTTCTTTGTGAAGGGTGCAGCAGAGGACAAAGTTACTGGATGGCATCGTCGACTCAATGGACAAGAGTTTGAGCAAACTCCAGGAGATGGTGAAGGACAGAGAAGTCTGGTGTGCTGCAGTCCGTGGGGTCGCAAAAAGTTGGATATGACTGAGTACCTGAACAACTTGACTTAAGGGTATCAATAAATCTGTTTAGTTATCACTTTGCCTCTTGCTGAAATCCTTTTGCACTGAGACATAAAAGAACCTGAGTTTCATTAAGTGCTGAGGTGCAATTTCAGGAAGGACCCAGGAGAACGAATTGATAATTCCTTGTAGCTCCACTACTAGAGAAGAGGGAGAAGTCAGGAGTTCACTCTTGGGTACTTTGAGCCTAAAACAAGTTTATACCCCTGTGTTGTTTCTGTGGAGCTCTCAGGATGGTTTGCATATAGTAGGTAGAAGCAGTCTTTTTTTTTTTTTTTTTTTAATTTATTTCTTTATTTTATTTTAAAGTTTTTACAGAGTTTTGTTGTTCACAGACATGCATGTTCCCAGATCAGTCATATGCATATCCCTGGTCCCCTCCCCACTCCCAGGCCCCCCCATCCCACCCCTCCAGGTCGTTGCACCAAGCCATTGTAAGTACTCCTATTCCCTTAGCACAAAGACAGTAGCTATCTTTTTCACACATGATACTGTAGGTTTCCATGTTACTCCCTCTATGCCTCCCACTCACTGTTCATTCCCCACAATGTCCATAGGTCTATTCTCTGTCTGTTTTTCCATGGATTCACTGCGTGTGTTATCATTACCCTTTTACTAGATTCCATATATATGTGTTAGTGTACTGTACTTGTCTTTCTCTTTTTTTTTTTTTAAAGATTTATTTATTTATTTATTTTGGGCGGGGGTCGGGTTGGGGAGGGAGGGGAATGGGCGGAGCAGGCGAGCCACTTCTATTGGTCTTTCATTTCTCTGTTTTCATCCATCTTTGTTCTTTGGCTCCTGCGGGCCTCCCATCGCGGTGGCCTCTGTTGTCGCAGAGCACTGGCTCTGGGCGCATGCACTCCAGAGCTCTGGCTCGGTAATTGGACACATCAGTCCAGCCGCTCCGCGGCACGTGGGACCTTCCCAGGCCAGGGCTCGAACCGGCGCCCCTTGCACTGCAAGGCGGTGTCCTTATCCACTGGACCACCAGGGGAAGCCCTGTCTTTCTCTTTTTGACTGACTTCACTTTTTATGATGGGTTCTAGCTCTAACCACCTCATTAGGACTGATTCTTCTGCATTTCTTTTAACAGCTGAGTAGTATTCCATCGTATATGTGTACCAGAGCTTCTTTATCCATTCATTTGTCGATGGACATCTAGGTTGCTTCCATGTTCTAGCTATTGTATAGAGAGCTGCAATGAACATTGGGGTACAGGTGCTTCTTTCAGTTTTGATTTCATCAGGGTATAAGCCTAAGTGTGGGATTGCTAGGTCGTATGGTGCTTCTATTTTTAATTTTTTAAAGAAATATCCAGACTGTCTTCCACAGAGGCTGTATCAATTTACATTCCCACCAGCAATGCAAGAGGGTTGCCTTTTCTCTGCACCCTCTCCAGCATTTATTGTCTGTCGATTTGTTGATGGTCACAGCCATGCATGTGCCCAGATCAGTCATATGCATATCCCTGGTCCCCTCCCCACTCCCAGGCCCCCCCATCCCACCCCTCCAGGTCGTTGCACCAAGCCATTGTAAGTACTCCTATTCCCTTAGCACAAAGACAGTAGCTATCTTTTTCACACATGATACTGTAGGTTTCCATGTTACTCCCTCTATGCCTCCCTCTCACTGTTCATTCACCACAATGTCCATAGGTCTATTCTCTGTCTGTTTTTCCATGGATTCACTGCGTGTGTTATCATTACCCTTTTACTAGATTCCATATATATGTGTTAGTGTACTGTACTTGTCTTTCTCTTTTTTTTTTTTTAAAGATTTATTTATTTATTTATTTTGGGCGGGGGTCGGGTTGGGGAGGGAGGGGAATGGGCGGAGCAGGCGAGCCACTTCTATTGGTCTTTCATTTCTCTGTTTTCATCCATCTTTGTTCTTTGGCTCCTGCGGGCCTCCCATCGCGGTGGCCTCTGTTGTCGCAGAGCACTGGCTCTGGGCGCATGCACTCCAGAGCTCTGGCTCGGTAATTGGACACATCAGTCCAGCCGCTCCGCGGCACGTGGGACCTTCCCAGGCCAGGGCTCGAACCGGCGCCCCTTGCACTGCAAGGCGGTGTCCTTATCCACTGGACCACCAGGGGAAGCCCTGTCTTTCTCTTTTTGACTGACTTCACTTTTTATGATGGGTTCTAGCTCTAACCACCTCATTAGGACTGATTCTTCTGCATTTCTTTTAACAGCTGAGTAGTATTCCATCGTATATGTGTACCAGAGCTTCTTTATCCATTCATTTGTCGATGGACATCTAGGTTGCTTCCATGTTCTAGCTATTGTATAGAGAGCTGCAATGAACATTGGGGTACAGGTGCTTCTTTCAGTTTTGATTTCATCAGGGTATAAGCCTAAGTGTGGGATTGCTAGGTCGTATGGTGCTTCTATTTTTAATTTTTTAAAGAAATATCCAGACTGTCTTCCACAGAGGCTGTATCAATTTACATTCCCACCAGCAATGCAAGAGGGTTGCCTTTTCTCTGCACCCTCTCCAGCATTTATTGTCTGTCGATTTGTTGATGGTGGCCATTCTGACGGGTGTGAGGTGATATCTCATTATAGTTTTGATTTGCATTTCTCTAATAATAAGCGAGGTTGAGCATCGTTTCATGTGTTTTTGGGCCATCTGTATGTCCTCTTTGGTGAGATGTCTATTTAAATCTTTTTCCCATTTTTTGATTGGGTTCATTTTTCTGGTGCTGAGTTATCTGAGTTGCTTATAGATTTGGGAGATTAATTCTTTGTCTGTTGTTTCATTTGCTATGATTTTCTCCCACTCCGTGGGCTGTCTGTTCAGCTTTTTTGTGATTTCTTTTGCTGTACAAAAGCTTTTAAGTTTCATTAGGTCCCACATGTTCATTTGTCTTTTTAGTTCTGCTATTCTAGTAGGTGGGTCAGAGAAGATCTTGCTTTGATTGATGTCCTTGAGGGTTTTGCCTATATTCTCCTCTAAGAGTTTGATGGTTTCTGGTCTTACATTTAGGTCATTAATCCATTTTGAGTTGATCTTTGTGTATGGTGTCAAGGAATGTTCCAACTTCATTTTTTGCATGTAGCTGTCCAGTTTTCCCAGCACCATTTGTTGAAGAGGCTGTCTTTGTCCCATTTTAGATTTTCGCCTCCTTTGTCAAAAATGAGGTATCCATAGGTGTGTGGGCCTATCTCTGGGTTCTCGATCTTGTTCCATTGGTCTATAGTTGTGTTTTTGTTCCAGTACCATATTGTCTTGAGGACTGTTGCTTTGTAATAGTCTGATTTCTTTTAACAGTGGTATAAGGCCAGAGCTTCTTTATCCATTCATTTGTCGATGGACATCTAGGTTGCTTCCATGTTCTAGCTATTGTATAGAGAGCTGCAATGAACATTGGGGTACAGGTGCTTCTTTCAGTTTTGATTTCATCAGGGTATAAGCCTAAGTGTGGGATTGCTAGGTCGTATGGTGCTTCTATTTTTAATTTTTTAAAGAAATATCCAGACTGTCTTCCACAGAGGCTGTATCAATTTACATTCCCACCAGCAATGCAAGAGGGTTGCCTTTTCTCTGCACCCTCTCCAGCATTTATTGTCTGTCGATTTGTTGATGGTGGCCATTCTGACGGGTGTGAGGTGATATCTCATTATAGTTTTGATTTGCATTTCTCTAATAATAAGCGAGGTTGAGCATCGTTTCATGTGTTTTTGGGCCATCTGTATGTCCTCTTTGGTGAGATGTCTATTTAAATCTTTTTCCCATTTTTTGATTGGGTTCATTTTTCTGGTGCTGAGTTATCTGAGTTGCTTATAGATTTGGGAGATTAATTCTTTGTCTGTTGTTTCATTTGCTATGATTTTCTCCCACTCCGTGGGCTGTCTGTTCAGCTTTTTTGTGATTTCTTTTGCTGTACAAAAGCTTTTAAGTTTCATTAGGTCCCACATGTTCATTTGTCTTTTTAGTTCTGCTATTCTAGTAGGTGGGTCAGAGAAGATCTTGCTTTGATTGATGTCCTTGAGGGTTTTGCCTATATTCTCCTCTAAGAGTTTGATGGTTTCTGGTCTTACATTTAGGTCATTAATCCATTTTGAGTTGATCTTTGTGTATGGTGTCAAGGAATGTTCCAACTTCATTTTTTGCATGTAGCTGTCCAGTTTTCCCAGCACCATTTGTTGAAGAGGCTGTCTTTGTCCCATTTTAGATTTTCGCCTCCTTTGTCAAAAATGAGGTATCCATAGGTGTGTGGGCCTATCTCTGGGTTCTCGATCTTGTTCCATTGGTCTATAGTTGTGTTTTTGTTCCAGTACCATATTGTCTTGAGGACTGTTGCTTTGTAATAGTCTGAAGTTAGGGAGGCCAATTCCTTCAGCTCTGTTTTTCTTTCTAAGGATTGCTTTGGCTATTTGGGGTCTTTTGTATTTCCATATGCACTGTGTTATTCTTTGGTCTAGTTCTGTGAAGAATGTCATTGGTAGTTTGATAGGGATCGCATTGAATGTATAGATGACATTTGGTAGTGTGGTCATTTTCACAATATTGATTCTTCCAATCCAGGAACATGGAATATCTCTCCATCTATTTAAGTCTTCTTTCTTTCATGAGTGTCTTGTAATTTTCAGTGTACAGTTTTTTTGTTTCTTTGGGTAGGTTTATTCCTAGATATTTGATTCTTTTGGTTGCAGTGGTGAAGGGGATTGCCTCTTTGATTTCGTTTTCTGATTTTTCATTGTTTGTGTATAGGAATGCCAGTGATTTCTGTGTATTGATTTTGTATCCCACGACTTTGCTGAATTCGTTGGTTAGCTCTAGTAGCTTTGTAATAATATCTTTGGGGTTTTCTATATGTAATATCATGTCTGCAAATAGAGTTTGACGTCTTCCTTTCCAATCTGGATTCCTTTTATTTCTTTCTCTTCTCTTATTGCTGTTACTAGAACTTCCAGGACTATGTTGAGTAATAGTGGTGAAAGTGGACACCCCTGTTTTGTTCCTGATCTTAGAGGGAATGCTTTCAGTTTTTCACTGTTGAGGATAATGTTTGCTGTAGGCTTCTCATATATGGCATTTACTATGTTGAGATAGGTTCCTTCTATGCCCATTTTTTGAAGAGTTTTTATCATGAATGGTGTCAGGGAATGTTCCAACTTCATTTTTTTTCCATATAGCTGTCCAGTTTTCCCAGCACCATTTGTTGAAGAGGCTGTCTTTATCCCATTCTAGATTTTCGCCTCCTTTGTCAAAAATGAGGTATCCATAGGTGTGTGGGCCTATCTCTGGGTTCTCGATCTTGTTCCATTGGTCTATAGTTGTGTTTTTGTTCCAGTACCATATTGTCTTGAGGACTGTTGCTTTGTAATAGTCTGAAGTTAGGGAGGCCAATTCCTTCAGCTCTGTTTTTCTTTCTAAGGATTGCTTTGGCTATTTGGGGTCTTTTGTATTTCCATATGCACTGTGTTATTCTTTGGTCTAGTTCTGTGAAGAATGTCATTGGTAGTTTGATAGGGATCGCATTGAATGTATAGATGACATTTGGTAGTGTGGTCATTTTCACAATATTGATTCTTCCAATCCAGGAACATGGAATATCTCTCCATCTATTTAAGTCTTCTTTCTTTCATGAGTGTCTTGTAATTTTCAGTGTACAGTTTTTTTGTTTCTTTGGGTAGGTTTATTCCTAGATATTTGATTCTTTTGGTTGCAGTGGTGAAGGGGATTGCCTCTTTGATTTCGTTTTCTGATTTTTCATTGTTTGTGTATAGGAATGCCAGTGATTTCTGTGTATTGATTTTGTATCCCACGACTTTGCTGAATTCGTTGGTTAGCTCTAGTAGCTTTGTAATAATATCTTTGGGGTTTTCTATATGTAATATCATGTCTGCAAATAGAGTTTGACGTCTTCCTTTCCAATCTGGATTCCTTTTATTTCTTTCTCTTCTCTTATTGCTGTTACTAGAACTTCCAGGACTATGTTGAGTAATAGTGGTGAAAGTGGACACCCCTGTTTTGTTCCTGATCTTAGAGGGAATGCTTTCAGTTTTTCACTGTTGAGGATAATGTTTGCTGTAGGCTTCTCATATATGGCATTTACTATGTTGAGATAGGTTCCTTCTATGCCCATTTTTTGAAGAGTTTTTATCATGAATGGTGTTGTACTTTGTCAAAGGCTTTTTCTGCATCTATTGAGATTATCATATGATTTTTGTCTCTCAAAAAATACGGAGCGCTTCACGAATTTGCATGTCATCCTTGCACAGGGGCCATGCTAATCTTCTCTGTATCATTCCAATTTTAGTATATGTGCTGCTGAAGTGAGCATGATAGAAGTAGTCTTAAGAGATAAATCTAAAGGATTGAAAGAAATTATCGATTGTAACTTTAAACTTGTTCCAGTTACTGGATCATATTCTGTGATTTATGACAGGTGAATAGGTTTATTATTCCTGTATTTTGTGAATAGTTCAGTTACATTGTATTCTTTCCCTGAAAGTATTAATTACATGTATACATTTAAAATATACCACAGGTATTTTATTTTTTAATTTTGGCCTCTTTTTAATTTTTTATTTATTTATTTTCATTCATCTTTTATTCTTTGGCCTGTGTGGGCCTCCCATCGCAGTAGCCTCCCTTGTTGCAAAGCACCAGCACTGGGTGCATGTGCTCCAGAGCACTGGCTCATAATTGAACACACCAGTCCAGCTGCTACGCGGCACATGGGATCTTCCCGGGCCAGGGATCGAACTGATGCCCCTTGCACTGCAAGGCAGACTCTTTACCCAATAGACCACCAGGGAAGCCCCACAGGTATTTTTTTTTTTAATTCGTATTTATTTGATTCTGCCGGGTCTTAATTGTGGCACACAGGATCTTTGAATTGTGGCATATGGAGTCTAGTTTCCTGATCAAAGATTGAAACAGGGTCCCCTGCAGTTTCTTTTTGGGGTTTTCTATATGTAATATCATGTCTGCAAATAGAGTTTGACGTCTTCCTTTCCAATCTGGATTCCTTTTATTTCTTTCTCTTCTCTTATTGCTGTTACTAGAACTTCCAGGACTATGTTGAGTAATAGTGGTGAAAGTGGACACCCCTGTTTTGTTCCTGATCTTAGAGGGAATGCTTTCAGTTTTTCACTGTTGAGGATAATGTTTGCTGTAGGCTTCTCATATATGGCATTTACTATGTTGAGATAGGTTCCTTCTATGCCCATTTTTTGAAGAGTTTTTATCATGAATGGTGTTGTACTTTGTCAAAGGCTTTTTCTGCATCTATTGAGATTATCATATGATTTTTGTCTCTCAAAAAATACGGAGCGCTTCACGAATTTGCATGTCATCCTTGCACAGGGGCCATGCTAATCTTCTCTGTATCATTCCAATTTTAGTATATGTGCTGCTGAAGTGAGCATGATAGAAGTAGTCTTAAGAGATAAATCTAAAGGATTGAAAGAAATTATCGATTGTAACTTTAAACTTGTTCCAGTTACTGGATCATATTCTGTGATTTATGACAGGTGAATAGGTTTATTATTCCTGTATTTTGTGAATAGTTCAGTTACATTGTATTCTTTCCCTGAAAGTATTAATTACATGTATACATTTAAAATATACCACAGGTATTTTATTTTTTAATTTTGGCCTCTTTTTAATTTTTTATTTATTTATTTTCATTCATCTTTTATTCTTTGGCCTGTGTGGGCCTCCCATCGCAGTAGCCTCCCTTGTTGCAAAGCACCAGCACTGGGTGCATGTGCTCCAGAGCACTGGCTCATAATTGAACACACCAGTCCAGCTGCTACGCGGCACATGGGATCTTCCCGGGCCAGGGATCGAACTGATGCCCCTTGCACTGCAAGGCAGACTCTTTACCCAATAGACCACCAGGGAA
Organism: Tragulus kanchil; assembly: GCA_022376925.1. Lineage (NCBI taxonomy): Eukaryota > Metazoa > Chordata > Mammalia > Artiodactyla > Tragulidae > Tragulus > Tragulus kanchil. Next base: position 178,120,621 of record JAIOJX010000004.1, on the reverse strand, counting down.
GCCCCACAGGTATTTTTTTTTTTAATTCGTATTTATTTGATTCTGCCGGGTCTTAATTGTGGCACACAGGATCTTTGAATTGTGGCATATGGAGTCTAGTTTCCTGATCAAAGATTGAAACAGGGTCCCCTGCACTGGGGGAATATGGACTCTTAGCCACTGGACCACCAGGGAGGTCCCTGGCATGTCTTTATTTTAAAAACATAGTAAGAGCCTCCAGATGTAGAAGAGGTTCAAGCTCCCTAACTTAGGCCCAGGTCAGTACATTGCAGGAACATGGGGCACAGGAGGATGGTCATGTTCTAGGTGTCAGGCGAGTTCTTGGAACTAGCTGCCAAGTGAAAGGGTCCTTGGCTTCACACAGGAAAGAAACCAAGAGTGAGCCATAGTGAAGTAAAAGCAAATTTATTTAGAGCGATGCACACTCTATAGAGTGTGGTCTGTCTCAGGAGGCAAAAGGTGCCCCCAGTTACAGGGTGGTTGGTTTTTATGGGCTGGATTATTTCTCAGAGTGCCAATGTCAGGGAAGGAGTGAAGATGAAGCCCAGGTCCTCCTAGGAGCTAAGTGTTTCACCTCCAGTGAACGTCTTGCTAGTGGTGTATGATGCTCAGTAATACCCATTTCATGAGATACTTTACCCAGCTGTGTATCTCTTTGAAACTTCTATTAATAAATACAGAACTCTGTACTTAGATGTACCTCAAACAACAGATTTTAATATAAACCTTCACCAACTACTCATCAACCATGTTTTCTCTATAAAAGCTTTACATGTTTATGCAAGGTGTTAAAAATTTATGATGTTTTTATTTTGCAGTTTGGTTCTCTCCCCTTAAACAGATTATTGATTCCTGCTTAAACCCTGTGGGAGGTCTCTTTTTGCCCCACAGTCCTAATGTATGGGGGGCCCCCGCCTTAAAAACAGACTTACAGACCCTGGCAAGCCCGCACGGGCATGTGCTCCAGAGCACTGGCTCATAATTGAACACACCAGTCCAGCTGCTACGCGCACATGGGATCTTCCCGGGCCAGGGATCGAACTGATGCCCCTTGCACTGCAAGGCAGACTCTTTACCCAATAGACCACCAGGGAAGCCCCACAGGTATTTTTTTTTTTAATTCGTATTTATTTGATTCTGCCGGGTCTTAATTGTGGCACACAGGATCTTTGAATTGTGGCATATGGAGTCTAGTTTCCTGATCAAAGATTGAAACAGGGTCCCCTGCACTGGGGGAATATGGACTCTTAGCCACTGGACCACCAGGGAGGTCCCTGGCATGTCTTTATTTTAAAAACATAGTAAGAGCCTCCAGATGTAGAAGAGGTTCAAGCTCCCTAACTTAGGCCCAGGTCAGTACATTGCAGGAACATGGGGCACAGGAGGATGGTCATGTTCTAGGTGTCAGGCGAGTTCTTGGAACTAGCTGCCAAGTGAAAGGGTCCTTGGCTTCACACAGGAAAGAAACCAAGAGTGAGCCATAGTGAAGTAAAAGCAAATTTATTTAGAGCGATGCACACTCTATAGAGTGTGGTCTGTCTCAGGAGGCAAAAGGTGCCCCCAGTTACAGGGTGGTTGGTTTTTATGGGCTGGATTATTTCTCAGAGTGCCAATGTCAGGGAAGGAGTGAAGATGAAGCCCAGGTCCTCCTAGGAGCTAAGTGTTTCACCTCCAGTGAACGTCTTGCTAGTGGTGTATGATGCTCAGTAATACCCATTTCATGAGATACTTTACCCAGCTGTGTATCTCTTTGAAACTTCTATTAATAAATACAGAACTCTGTACTTAGATGTACCTCAAACAACAGATTTTAATATAAACCTTCACCAACTACTCATCAACCATGTTTTCTCTATAAAAGCTTTACATGTTTATGCAAGGTGTTAAAAATTTATGATGTTTTTATTTTGCAGTTTGGTTCTCTCCCCTTAAACAGATTATTGATTCCTGCTTAAACCCTGTGGGAGGTCTCTTTCTGCCCCACAGTCCTAATGTATGGCCAAAACACAGGCCCACGGGCGGGGGGCGGGGAAGGGGGCAGGGGAGCGTTTCTTTTAAAACACCAAGAGAGTCAGTGAAAGGGCTCTTTGTGGAAATAACAAAAACAAAACAAGAGAGTGAAAATGCAAAAGACATCACATTTCCAGCCAGTAAGGACTGGTTTGAAAACTTTAGAAAGGGGACCCACACACAGTCTGGGAGGCGGCCTCAGCACATTGTGACGCCACCCCACGCTTCCCGAAGCTCCCAGAGTCAGGGCTCTATGGAGGCAGCGTGTTGGCTTCTGGGGCGAATGCATGCCAAACTTGTATTGACTGCACTTAACTGTGTGTATTGAATGTCAGTTTCTCTCATTTTCCTTTCATTTGGGGTGCCGTTCAAAAAGGTGACTCTGGAGGCTCAAGATGAGCAAGTCTCTGCTTCACCTCCCTAAGTGATTTGTTCACAGATTGGGTGCCCTCATTGGTAACCATCTTCCTGATTCCTGCATCTTGAAATCCGGAAACACTACATCTTGAAGCATTGCTGTGTCTTGTAGCTCTTTTCTCTCTGGCTTTGGACTCGGAACCTCTCATTTTTGTTTTCCTGCCACCATCCTGCTTCTAAGTCATCCTCATGCTGTGTCTGGATTATTAAAACAGCTTCCTGTCCCTGCTCCTATTCCTAGTTTCTCTCCAGAAAACATTTCCTACATACTGTTTTCTTTTCCCTTCTTGATTACCCTTTCTTACTCTGTGAAGTCCAGTCCTCTGTGTCTCAGCCACATCCTTTAATGCTTTTATCAGCTCTCGTTCCCTAGTTTTGCATCTCTGCCTTCTCCCTCCACAATCTTTTCTCTCTATTCCATATGCTTTTCTGCCTTTTTGTCCCCGTACTTTATCAGAGCTGTGCATCATGTGAAATAATTCTCCCTTGTTTCTGAATTTCAAACCGTTTTCCTTCTTAAAAAGCATTTTCTAGGGGCTTCCCTGGTGGTCCAGTGGGTGGAGAGTCTGCCTTGCAATGCAAGGGGCATCAGTTCAATCCCTGGCCCCGGGAAGATCCCATGTACCGCGGATCTGCTGGGCCAGCGTGTCCAGTTACGAGCCAGCGCTCTGGAGCACATGCGCCCAGAGCTGGTGCTCTGTGACAGCAGAGGTCACTGTGATGGGAGGCCCACACATGCCAAAGAATAAAGATGGATGAAAAAAAAAAAGCATTTTCTAGGCTCTTTCCTGGAAGCCCTTCATTATTAAAGACCTCTTCATTTGAATACAGTTTGTTTTTATTGATATGTGACACTAATGAATCAAATAAAGTTTGCTGATTTCATTCATTACTTCTAGTGACCTTTCTGTAAATCATTTTGGTTTTTTTTCTATACACAATTATATTATTTACAAAGAATGATCATCTTACTTTCTAGTTTTTGAGTTCTAATTCTTTTTGTTAAAAGATATTTGCTTGGGCTTCCCCTGGTTGTCCAGTGGGTAAGGAAGGACACCACCTTGCAGTGCAAGGGGCGCCGGTTCGAGCCCTGGCCTGGGAAGATCCCACGTGCCGCGGAGCGGCTGGACCGATGTGTCCAATTACCGAGCTGGAGCTCTGGCGCGCATGCGCCCAGAGCTGGCGCTCTGCAACAACAGACACCACCGCGATGGGAGGCCCACAGGAGCCAAAGAACAAAGATGGATGAAAATAGAGAAATGAAAGACCAACAGAAGCGGCCCGCCCGCTGCCTCCCTCCCCAACCCGACCCCCGCCCAAAATAAATAAATAAATCTTTAAAAAAAAAAAAAAAAAGATATTTGCTTATTTCTTTGTCTGTGTTGGGTCTTAGTTGTGGCATGCCCGATCTTTTGTTGTGGCACATGGATACTCTAGTTGTGGCACGTGGGCTCAGTGGTTGTGGCACTCAGGCTCTCTAGGAACACGCAGACTTTTTGTTGCTGTGTGGTATGTGGGATCTTAGTTCACCAGCCAGGGATTGAACCCACATCCCCTGCATTGCAGGGTAGATTCTTTTTTTTTTTTCTTTTAATTTTTATCTTTGCAGGGTAGATTCTTAACCACTGGTTGTTGCTTTTCAGTCGCTAAGTTGTGTTGGACTCTTTGCGACCCCGTGGACTGCAGCATGCCAGGCTTTCCTGTCCTTCACCGTCTTCCAGAGTTTGCTTAAACTCATGTCCATTGAGTCGGTGATGCCATCCAACCATCTCATCCTCTGTCACTACCTTCTCTTCCTGCCATCCGTCTTTCTCAGCATAAGGGTCTAATCCCTTGCATCTATTTGTCACTTCCACTGTATAATCTATTTTGGGGGTAGGGGGGTGGGTTGGGGATGGAGGAGGGTGGGCGGGCCACTTCTGTTGGTCTTTCATTTATCTGTTTTCATCCGTCTTTGTTCTTTGGCCCGTGTGGGCCTCCCATCGCAGTGGCCTCTGTTGTCGCAGAGCACCGGCTGTGGGTGCATGTGCTCCAGAGCTCCGGCTCTGTAATTGGACACATTGGTCCAGCCACTCCGCTTCTCCATCTTCAACTGCAAAGAATATAATCAGTCTGATTTTGGTATTGACTATCACATGATGTCCATGTATAGAGTCCTCTCTCGTGTTTTTGGAAGAGGGTGTTTGCTATTGACCAGTGTGTTCTCTTGGCAGAGCTCTGTTAGCCTTTGCCCTGCTTCCTTTTTTTTTTTTTTTTTTAAGATTTATTTATTTATTTATTTATTTTGGGTGGGGTCGGGTTGGGCAGGGAGGGGAGCAGGCGGGCCACTTCTATTGGTCTTTCGTTTCTCTATTTTCATCCGTCTTTGTTCTTTGGCTCCTGTGGGCCTCCCATCGTGGTGGCGTCTGTTGTTGCAGAGCACCGGCTCTGGGCGCATGCGCTCCAGAGCTCCGGCTCGGTGATTGGACACATCGGCCCAGCCGCTCCGCGCCACGTGGGATCTTCCCAGGCCAGGGATCAAACCGGCACTCCTTGCACTGCAAGGCGGTGTCCTTACCCACTGGACCACCAGGGGAAGCCCCCCTGCTTCCTTTTGTACTCCAAGGCTAAACCCAGCCTGTTACTCCAGATATCTCTTAATTTCCTACTTTTGCATTCCAGTCCCCTGTGATGCAAAAGGCATCTTTTGTTGGTTGTTAGTTCTAGAAGGTCTTGGAGGTCTTCATAGACCACCAGGAAAGTCGCTGAGTTGTATTTCTTGACTTGCACTGGCTAGGACCTAAAGTACTGTAACAGAAGTTTTATAACCAAGTGACAGATATTCGGGAGGATGTGGAGAAAAGGGAACTCTCATACACTGTGGGAATGCAGATTGGTGCATCTACTGCATAAAACAGTATGGAAGTTTCTCAAAACACTAAGAGTAAAACTATTATATGACCTAGCGATTCCACAACTGAGTATATATGGGAAAAAAAGAGAAAACACTAACTTGAAAAGATATGTGTGCCCAATGTCCATAATAGCATTATTTACAATAGCCAAGATTTGGAAGCAGTCTTAATATTCATCAATAGATGAATAAATAAAGAAGATGTGGTATATACAATGGATTACTACTCAGGGAGTAAAACAATAATGAAATTTTTACCATCTGCAACAACATGGATGGACTCAGAGGGTATTATGCTTAGTGAAATAATAGGAAGACAAATACTGTATGGTATCATTTACATCTTCATTTTACAAAAATAAACTAGTTAACGTAACAAAAAGAAACAGATTCACAGACAAAGAGAACAAATTAGTGGTTACCAGTGGAGAGAAACAAGAGGCTAAAATAGAGGTAGGAGATTATGAGGTATAAACAGCTATATATACAATAGAATAAGTAATCTACAAGGATATTGTGCAGCACAGGAACAGAACCAGTTGCTTATAATAACTGTAAATGGAGGATAACCTAAAATTGTGTTGTACTATGTTGTACCCTGAAACTTACAGAATATTGTACTTAATTTTTTAAAAAGTGATATAAATGGGCATCTTTGTTTTCCCCCCAAACTTAGAGGGAAAGCATTGTGCCCAAAGTGTGATGTTAGCTGTGTTTTTACTGGTTACTCAGCTGAATACTTGAGGGGTCACTTTGGATCTTGGAGTTCTCTCTCTGGGCTCTTCTCTCCAGTATGCCTGTGTACTACGAACTCTAGCTTTCTTGGACTTCCCCATATCTTAGCTGCATCTCTTCAACTGGAGGAGGTCTCTTTGAGTTCTACCTGTGTTCTCCTTTCATGCACTTTGGCCTGGAGACCTTCTCTAGACAGCAGGCTCGGATAGTTATAGGGTTTACCTTGTTTACCGTCTCTCAGGAATCACTGTCCTTCCTTGCCTGATGTCCCATGTTTTGAAAAATGTTGTTTTATATATTTTGTCCAGGTTTTTAGTTGTTTCAGATGCAAGGGTATATCTGATCCTTGCTACTCCACCTTTTCTGGAAGTGGAAGTCCTGCCTTCTCTTAAAACATCTGAGGAATTATTTAGGAGTTGCTTCCAGGGTATGCGATATTCTTCGGAATTTCCGTAGGGGAAAATCTTCATTCTTTCAGGGTGGCTTTGATTTTTGGGAGCAACCGAGAATCATTTTTCAAGTCTGGTTAAATTATTTGTCTGGGTAGTACTGTTTGGGGTCCAAAATGATTTCAGAGTAATGGCAAATTTCGTTGTGTGATTTGTAAACTGTTTTGGAAGCAAAATAGAAGTGGCAAAATATTTTCAGTGATGGCAGCCTGATTGAGATAAATATAAACCTTTTTAGTGTATCTTGAAAAGTAACTTTCAGTTGAAAGTTTTTTTATGTGATACTCTCTCTCCAAATAGATTATAAGCTCATAGATATCTGGATACTTCTGTATAGTTCCCCAGTACACTGCACTCTTAACTGTGGAAGCTTCTTAAATCATGAGAATCAACTGATTTCTGTGTAGGGAAATTAAGATCACCCTGTCAGAACACACTGCATGATATAAAAGGCTGTAAAATTGGATTTTGATAGCTGTACAGCTTTATTAATGCCTCATAATTTAAATTCAAAGTTACTTATAAAAGATGTTGAAATCCAGTAGCATGGGCATGTATCTGTGTCTTTCTTACACTGTAGGAATTATGTGAATGACCTAGTTCAAAAAGATGCCTTGAATCTGGATCTGTTATGTAATTAATCAAGGAATATTCTTAGACCCTAGTGGATCAATGTATGCACTACATTACATGCAACCTTAATCGCTAGGCATAATTTTTTGGCGGCTGAGGGAAAATTTTTTTCTCACAGTCTTTGTTTTCTAGCACTTGAAAGTCCTGTTAGTTCCAGCTTCACCCCTCCATTAGGAAATGGGCTTTTAAAACACATTCTTAATGGATTAAAAATCTTAGATTTTTAGCTTTCAACTTGATTTTCTTTAACTTTGTATTTTTAGTTAACTAAATAATATAGCTTTCCATTTCCTTTATAGTATATCTGGTAATAGAGAGTTTGGACCTCTGTTACTGGGTTCTCTTGGCTTGCTCTTTATCCCTGACATTCCTGTACCTGATTATCTTGTTGTTGTCCTTTTCCCACTCTTTCCTTCCATTTCCATTTTGTTTAAAATGAAAGGGATATTACTATGGGAAATTTTTCTTTTTAATTCTTATATATACTATGAACTTCTAAAAATCCAAATTTACCCTGTTGTTTTTAATTTTAATTTTTAATTAATTTACAATTTTGTGTATCAGTGATGTGCTAATATATACTCTTTCTGATGGCCACATATTTTTCTTGGTTAGTACAAACCACAATTTAGTAAGTATTACTTGTAAGAATAGCATTATCTTTTGTTTCCAGGATGAAGCAGTGACCATTTTTGCTACTAATACTGCCTTAAGGAGTGTTCTGAGTGCTTCCTTTGGGCAGAAATAATCGGGGCCTTCCCAGGTGGTTCTAGTGGTAAAGAACCCACCTGCCAGTGCAGAAGAGTAAGAGACACAGGTTCGATCCCTGGGTCTGGAAGATACCCTGGAGGAGAAAATGGTAATCCACTCCAGTATTCTTGCCTGAAAAATCGCATGGACAGAGAGCCATGGGGTTGCAAAGAGTCGAAAAAGGCTGAGTGACTAAGCACAACTCTTTATTGTAATTAATTATACGTTCTTAAGAGCCTTATATGTTAGTTTTTGTTTTAATCTGACTTTATAGATTTCTTTCTATAATAGAGACTTTGAGTTGTTCAGGCTCTGTTATTTGTCATTTAGTTATATATTATAATAGAATTGATACATAGCTGGGCTAAAATATGTAATTTCCCTTATGTATGTTCAGTTTCTCAAGTTTTGTGTTCTGTTCTTTGATAACTACTTGGAGTCTGTTACTTCTTTTTGATTTTGATTCTTTTAATGATTTCAGTTGGTACTTGTTAACTTTTAAAATTTGTGTTCCTTTTTGATACATTTAAAAATATGCCCTTTGGGGGGGGGATTTAAGCATAAGAAAAAAAATTAAAGCATGTAGACAGAGATCTCCTGTTTTGTTTTGCTATCTTTACCCCATTCTGATTCTTCTAAGGGGTTCTTGTCCACAGTAGTAGATCTAATGGTCATCTGAATTACACTGGTCCATTTTAGTTCACTGATTCCTAAAGATGTCGATGTTCTCTCTTGCCACCTCTTGCTACTATCCTCCTGTCAAAAGACTGATTTTAATGTTGCCTTCAGAGAAGTTGACTTAAAATAATGTTGAAGTGATATAATATATTCTAACTAATAATGCAATTATAGAATTATAGATATTCAGAGTAGAATATTTTAATAGTGATGTTTTAATTAAAAATTGATTATTTCAAATTAATTTATAGGGTATTTTTAGAAAGAGATACATATTTTGATAGAGATTGACAGGACTATTTCCTGGGTTTGTTTTTTGAAATTGACAGGACTGCTTTAATGAAAACCATTTTTAGATTCATAGTCACTTACTGGAAATTCTAAGGGCCAGCTGTATTTTAGAATTCAGATTTTTTTCTTTAATTTTTGGACAGCTTATAAGGTGCATTTACAGTATATATGTAATCCATCTGCAGACTCAAAGGTAGCACTTTATAGTCAAATACAGTAATGTTTCAACAGCCAAAGCTATGACTGTTCTTACTTTAGTGGGTAGACTATAAATAGTCTTATGTCAATTCGGGTCAGATTTTGCTGCCAATTAAATTCAGATCAAAAAAAAATTCAGATCAAGTTTTGCTACCAGTGAATTACAGAAAACTTGATTCTCAGAAATTTTTGTGGATTTTGGAATTGTGGCTAAGGGATTATGGAGTTTCTTAGCTGTAATGTTTGGTTTTTCAAGTTTTGTGTTCTGTTCTTTGATAACTACTTGGAGTCTGTTACTTCTTTTTGATTTTGATTCTTTTAATGATTTCAGTTGGTACTTGTTAACTTTTAAAATTTGTGTTCCTTTTTGATACATTTAAAAATATGCCCTTTGGGGGGGGGATTTAAGCATAAGAAAAAAAATTAAAGCATGTAGACAGAGATCTCCTGTTTTGTTTTGCTATCTTTACCCCATTCTGATTCTTCTAAGGGGTTCTTGTCCACAGTAGTAGATCTAATGGTCATCTGAATTACACTGGTCCATTTTAGTTCACTGATTCCTAAAGATGTCGATGTTCTCTCTTGCCACCTCTTGCTACTATCCTCCTGTCAAAAGACTGATTTTAATGTTGCCTTCAGAGAGAAGTTGACTTAAAATAATGTTGAAGTGATATAATATATTCTAACTAATAATGCAATTATAGAATTATAGATATTCAGAGTAGAATATTTTAATAGTGATGTTTTAATTAAAAATTGATTATTTCAAATTAATTTATAGGGTATTTTTAGAAAGAGATACATATTTTGATAGAGATTGACAGGACTATTTCCTGGGTTTGTTTTTTGAAATTGACAGGACTGCTTTAATGAAAACCATTTTTAGATTCATAGTCACTTACTGGAAATTCTAAGGGCCAGCTGTATTTTAGAATTCAGATTTTTTTCTTTAATTTTTGGACAGCTTATAAGGTGCATTTACAGTATATATGTAATCCATCTGCAGACTCAAAGGTAGCACTTTATAGTCAAATACAGTAATGTTTCAACAGCCAAAGCTATGACTGTTCTTACTTTAGTGGGTAGACTATAAATAGTCTTATGTCAATTCGGGTCAGATTTTGCTGCCAATTAAATTCAGATCAAAAAAAAATTCAGATCAAGTTTTGCTACCAGTGAATTACAGAAAACTTGATTCTCAGAAATTTTTGTGGATTTTGGAATTGTGGCTAAGGGATTATGGATCTGTGTTTAGTTTCTTAGCTGTAATGTTTGGTTACTTTTGAAAAAGAAACCTGCTTTCCTTTCTTTCTTCTACAGGATATAAGATTAAATCTGTTCTCTCCAGGCCAGTTAATAGAAATGAGGACACCTCTCCACAAAGTTGGACGCCTTAAACAGCTGTCACTGTCACATGACCCTTCCTCACTGCACTGACTTTATGTTGAGAATCTCATGGTTCTCATCTCTAGTCTCCTCTCAGAGTGTTTTGTGCGAATAAATAGTAAGAAAGAGAAAACAGTTAGAATGTGCAGTACTTCATGTAATACATATCCTGTCTCATGCACAAAAGGATTTCAGAAGGAGCAGCATGTTCTCTGAGGACCAGCCTCTCCTACTTTCCTATTATCAGCTAATATGGTAGCCTAAAAAATAAATCTTTCTAAAAGAAATACATGCTTATTGTAAAACAAAAACCCCAAGGATACAGAAGTACAAGTAAAAAGTAGAGGCCTGCGGCTTCCCTGGTAGTCCAGTGGTGCAGTGCAAGGGGCACTGGTTCGATCTCTGGCTCGGGAAGATCCCACATGCCGTGGAGCGGCTGGACTGGTGTGTCCAATTACGAGCCGGCGCTCTGGAACAAGAGAGGCCACTGTGATGGGAGGCCTACACAAGCCAAAGAATAAAAGATGGATGAAAATTAATAAATAACCAATAAAAGAGAACAAAATTTTAAAAATATATATTAAAAAAAAAAATTAGAGGCCTTCTTTTGCCCTGCAGGACCCTTCAGCTTTTTTTTTTTGGCCACTTCTGTGGGTCTTTCATTTATTTATTTTCATCCATCTTTGTTCTTTGGCCTGTGTGGGCCTCCCATCGCTGTGGTCTCTCTCACTGCTGAGCGCCAGCTCTGGGCGCATGCGCTCCATAGCTCTGGCTTGGTAGTTGGACACACCGTCCAGCTGCTCCGCAGTACGTGGGATCTTCCCAGGCCAGGGATCGAACTGGTGCCCCTTGCACTGCAAGGCGGTGTCCTTATCCACTGGACCACCAGGGAAGCCCCTGTGTTCTTTTTTATGTTAAACTATGGAGATGGTATTTTCTGTTCTGGCCAACCTAAGTATTATTTCTTGAGCTGTTTGTTTAGACTGCATAGTTTCGAAATGCTGAACTTGTGTTTTGAATGTTAATTGTTCCAAATTGAAACTGTCTTGAGTATTACCCACACATAGGAATAAAAATTCAATGACTTACTGATTTACTTAGCAAATATAATTTTTTTTTAATCAAAAAGCATACACAGTATTGGACATTGCACACTTACTTTTAAGGACCACTTACTTTTAAGAAGTAGGATGTTGGCTCCTTGGCCAGGTTAGTGGTTTTCAAGGTGAGCATATGAACAGTGGGATGCAAATAGTCCCAGCAGTTGTACCAAAGACATTATTGAAATTGTTTATGTTCTTAAATCCATGATAAATGTAAGAGCACAATCCATCTGAACATAAGTGTCCTTCTGAGGAAAGTGAATTTTGTCTTGAGGGTCCTACTTTCCTATTATCAGCTAATATGGTAGCCTAAAAAATAAATCTTTCTAAAAGAAATACATGCTTATTGTAAAACAAAAACCCCAAGGATACAGAAGTACAAGTAAAAAGTAGAGGCCTGCGGCTTCCCTGGTAGTCCAGTGGTGCAGTGCAAGGGCACTGGTTCGATCTCTGGCTCGGGAAGATCCCACATGCCGTGGAGCGGCTGGACTGGTGTGTCCAATTACGAGCCGGCGCTCTGGAACAAGAGAGGCCACTGTGATGGGAGGCCTACACAAGCCAAAGAATAAAAGATGGATGAAAATTAATAAATAACCAATAAAAGAGAACAAAATTTTAAAAATATATATTAAAAAAAAAAATTAGAGGCCTTCTTTTGCCCTGCAGGACCCTTCAGCTTTTTTTTTTTGGCCACTTCTGTGGGTCTTTCATTTATTTATTTTCATCCATCTTTGTTCTTTGGCCTGTGTGGGCCTCCCATCGCTGTGGTCTCTCTCACTGCTGAGCGCCAGCTCTGGGCGCATGCGCTCCATAGCTCTGGCTTGGTAGTTGGACACACCGTCCAGCTGCTCCGCAGTACGTGGGATCTTCCCAGGCCAGGGATCGAACTGGTGCCCCTTGCACTGCAAGGCGGTGTCCTTATCCACTGGACCACCAGGGAAGCCCCTGTGTTCTTTTTTATGTTAAACTATGGAGATGGTATTTTCTGTTCTGGCCAACCTAAGTATTATTTCTTGAGCTGTTTGTTTAGACTGCATAGTTTCGAAATGCTGAACTTGTGTTTTGAATGTTAATTGTTCCAAATTGAAACTGTCTTGAGTATTACCCACACATAGGAATAAAAATTCAATGACTTACTGATTTACTTAGCAAATATAATTTTTTTTTAATCAAAAAGCATACACAGTATTGGACATTGCACACTTACTTTTAAGGACCACTTACTTTTAAGAAGTAGGATGTTGGCTCCTTGGCCAGGTTAGTGGTTTTCAAGGTGAGCATATGAACAGTGGGATGCAAATAGTCCCAGCAGTTGTACCAAAGACATTATTGAAATTGTTTATGTTCTTAAATCCATGATAAATGTAAGAGCACAATCCATCTGAACATAAGTGTCCTTCTGAGGAAAGTGAATTTTTGTCTTATATGTAATCCAGATTGTTTTATTGTTTAGTTCAACAAACATTTATGAAGTACTAACCATGTCAAGAACTGGATTCATAGTATTTTTTAATATAATTTTATTTATTTATTTTTGGTTGTGCTGGATCTTCATTGCTGTGTGGGCTTTTCTTTTTTAAAAAAATATTTTTATTTTCCCCGTCATGCCTCTTTTATTTATATTTATTTTCCTCCATCTTTTTTTTTTTTTATTCTTTGGCATGCGTGGACCTCTCATTGCAGTGGCCTCTTTCACTGCAGAACACTGGCTCTGAGTGTGCTCCAGAGCTCTGGCTCATAATTGGACACACCGGTCCAGCCGCTCCATGGTATGTTGGATCTTCCTGGGCCAGGGATTAAACCAGTGCCCCCTGCACTGCAAGGTGGACTCTTCATCCACTGGACCACCAGGGAAGCCCTGGCTTCATAATACTGAGATAGAAATTGCTGAGACATTCCAGGGGAATGTCCAGAGACTATTAGAAAAAAAATTGAGAATTATTTTTCCTAAATTATAATGAGGCTATTAAATGTATACCCTGTACATGAGGATCTACCTGATAAGTATTGGCTGAAATTCAACTTAAGGTCATCAGTTTGAAATTGCTTGGTCCAGATCCTTAAGTGACATTTCCTTCATCTTACCCATCCCAGTCCTGCTGCCTCATGCTCATGTACTCACAACATCTGTTTTTTTTTTTTAAGGGTAGTATTTTATTTTTATTTTTTTTAATTTTTCTTTTACTTTTTTCTTTTATATAGTTTTGTTGTTTATAGATATGTATGATCCCAGATTAGTCATATGTGTATCCCCCCCAATCCCACCCCTCCAGGCCGTCGCACAGCGCCCCTGCAGGATCCCCTTTTCTCACAGCACAATGATGATAGCTATTTTTTTCACATATGATGCTTTGTTTTGTTTTGTTTCAGTTTTTGTACCTGGCACCATGTATATGGGACAGGAGAAAAAAAATCATTGGTCCTCTAGGTTGCCTGTTTGCCAGCCTGGAGCCTCAGACTCCTTTCTTTTTGTTGAGGACAAATAGACTGCTTTTTCTGTTAAGGTCAAGGACTCTCTCAACCCTTGTCCTCTTTTGATGGAGCTTTGCTAAGATTTAACACTCTGCATCGAAGAGGAACTTCTGTGACATGGCCGAGAATTGTGGGAGCAGGACTAGAGATTTCTAAGTCCTCTATGGCAAAACTTTGACTGGTGAAGTGTAAGTGACCTCTTTTCTCCTAGTGTGATTTTGGAGGGAATGGCATCTGGGGTCTGTGACATTTGTAATAAGCTCTTGTCATTAATCAAAGGAGAAAAGATTGATAAAGGGAGATGACTATAAAATGTAATAGAAATAAAACTACTAAATGAGACTAATATAAAATATGAAGCCAAAGTTTGCTATAAAATCAGACAGAGACCGTAGTTTCAAATTGTAAAAAGCTAGTTAGCAGATTAAAGAATGAACAAATATAGAATTTAAAAATAGAGCTTATTATCTTAGGGAGTTAAGTAAAGCTTAGAATAAGTAGTATGGGCTTTTCCAGTGGCTGAGTTGTGACCTGGCAGTGCAGGAGACCTGAGTTCAACCCTTAATTTGGAAAGATCCCCTGGAGGAGGAAATGGCTACCCACTCCAGTGTTCTTGCCTGGGAAGTCCCATGGACAGAGAAGCTTGGTATGCTGCAGTCCATGGGGTCAAAAAAGAGTTGAACACTAATTAAGGACTAAACAACAGCAAGAGAGTAGTAGAATTGACCTTTCTGATAGGAATTAAGTCAAGCTAATAATTTAAGAGTAAATAAAGGATATAAATATGGAGAAACTTTAGGGTATATGAAACTAGTACATTTTGACATACTGATGCATTTGTTATTATGAATTTCAAAAATGGTATGAACATATATTAAGTATGCTTTGTAGGTAATGCAGAGTCTAAATTTTATGTGCACAATTAAATTATTTGGATTTTCTATTTTTTGTCGTGTGTTATTAATACTTCTGGTGATTTTTGTAAGATGTTATGGAAAGACCCAAATGAACTTTCTGGTGAACCCAATATTTCTAGGAATCATATTTCATCATATTTGTTTACGTATCATAAAGCTGTTTGCCAGCCTGGAGCCTCAGACTCCTTTCTTTTTGTTGAGGACAAATAGACTGCTTTTTCTGTTAAGGTCAAGGACTCTCTCAACCCTTGTCCTCTTTTGATGGAGCTTTGCTAAGATTTAACACTCTGCATCGAAGAGGAACTTCTGTGACATGGCCGAGAATTGTGGGAGCAGGACTAGAGATTTCTAAGTCCTCTATGGCAAAACTTTGACTGGTGAAGTGTAAGTGACCTCTTTTCTCCTAGTGTGATTTTGGAGGGAATGGCATCTGGGGTCTGTGACATTTGTAATAAGCTCTTGTCATTAATCAAAGGAGAAAAGATTGATAAAGGGAGATGACTATAAAATGTAATAGAAATAAAACTACTAAATGAGACTAATATAAAATATGAAGCCAAAGTTTGCTATAAAATCAGACAGAGACCGTAGTTTCAAATTGTAAAAAGCTAGTTAGCAGATTAAAGAATGAACAAATATAGAATTTAAAAATAGAGCTTATTATCTTAGGGAGTTAAGTAAAGCTTAGAATAAGTAGTATGGGCTTTTCCAGTGGCTGAGTTGTGACCTGGCAGTGCAGGAGACCTGAGTTCAACCCTTAATTTGGAAAGATCCCCTGGAGGAGGAAATGGCTACCCACTCCAGTGTTCTTGCCTGGGAAGTCCCATGGACAGAGAAGCTTGGTATGCTGCAGTCCATGGGGTCAAAAAAGAGTTGAACACTAATTAAGGACTAAACAACAGCAAGAGAGTAGTAGAATTGACCTTTCTGATAGGAATTAAGTCAAGCTAATAATTTAAGAGTAAATAAAGGATATAAATATGGAGAAACTTTAGGGTATATGAAACTAGTACATTTTGACATACTGATGCATTTGTTATTATGAATTTCAAAAATGGTATGAACATATATTAAGTATGCTTTGTAGGTAATGCAGAGTCTAAATTTTATGTGCACAATTAAATTATTTGGATTTTCTATTTTTTGTCGTGTGTTATTAATACTTCTGGTGATTTTTGTAAGATGTTATGGAAAGACCCAAATGAACTTTCTGGTGAACCCAATATTTCTAGGAATCATATTTCATCATATTTGTTTAGGTATGGCCATAAAGCTGTTCATACCATTCCTTTTTTATTATTTTATTTATTTGTTTTATTTTTTGGCTGTGCTGGATCTTCGTTGCTATGTGATCTTTTTCTTTAGTAGCAGAGAACAGGGGCTCCTGTCTAGTTGCTGTGTGGGCTTCTCATTGTGGTGATTTCTTGTGTTGTGGAGAGTGGGTGTAGGGCACTCTGGCTTTATGACTTTCGTAGTTGTGGCACATGGGCTCAGTAGTTGTGGCTTCCTGGCTCTAGAGCACAGGCTCAAAAGTTACGGCACGTGGGCTCAGTTGCTCAGTGGCATGTGGAATCTTCCTGAATCAGGGATTGAGCGAATATCTCCTGTGTGTGCGGGTGGTTTCTTTATCACTGAGCTACCAGGGAACCCCTGTAATATTCTTTTATTATTATTTTAATGCCTGTAGGATTTATAGTGACGTCCCTACCTTTGTGTTTTTTTTTTTTTTTTTAGATTTTTTTTTTTTTTTTTAAGATTTATTTTTTTTTTTTTGGGGGGGGGGGGTTGGGTTGGGGAGGGAGGGGAGCGGGCGGGCCGGCCACTTCTATTGGTCTTTCATTTCTCTGTTTTCATCCGTCTTTGTTCTTTGGCCCCTGCGGGCCTCCCATCGCGGTGGCATCTGTTGTCGCAGAGCGCCAGCTCTGGGCTCATGCGCTCCAGAGCTCCGGCTCGGTGATTGGACACATCAGTCCAGCTGCTCCACGGCACGTGGGATCTTCCCAGGCCAGGGATCGAACCGGCGCCCCTTGCACTGCAAGGCGGTGTCCTTATCCACTGGACCACCAGGGGAAGCCCACCTTTGTTTTTTAATTACATATTTATTTGTTTGGCTGCACTGGTCTTAGTTGCCTCCTGCAAGATCTGTCGTGCAGCACACACACAGACTAGAGTTGCGGCATGCAGGCTCCTCAGTTGTTGCAGTACTTGGGCTCTCTAGCTGTGGAGCACAGCCTTGGTGGCTCTGCCGCATGTGGGACCTTAGTTCCCGACCAGGGGTTGAACCCATGTCTTCTGCAGTACAGGGCAGATTCTCAGCTTCTGGACCACCAGGGAAGTACCTCTTCCTTCGTTTCTGACATTGGTAATTTGAGTTTATTTTCTTCTTTACTCTAGCTATAAGTTAAACAATTTTATTGGTCTTTTCAAAGAAATAGCTTTGAATTTAGTAGATTTTTCTCTTGTTTTACTGGGGTTTTGTTGTTGTTGTTTTTATTATTTCATATTACTGACTCTAGATTTAATTGGCTCTTCTTCTAGCTTCTTAGAGATAGAAACAGGTCATTGATTTTAAACCTGTGTTTTCTAGTCAAAGCATTTAACACTATAAATTTCCCTCCTAGCACAGCTTAGCTATATTTCATAACTATACCTCACACATTTTATATATAACTTTCAAAATATTTTCTAATTTGCTTTGTGATACTTACTTGACCCATGTGTGTACATATAAACTTTCTCAATTTCAGCATATTCTTGAATTTGTTTTATTACTAATTCCTGATTAAAAACTATGTAGTGCTCATAAAACACATATGATTTCAGTCCTTTGAGATCTATTGAGACTTGTTGAAGTCTTCCTTGTTCTATGGGCACCTGAAAAAAACACGGGTTCTCCTGTCCGTGGGTACAGTATGCTGTCAACATTGGTTAAGTCAAGTTGGTTGATAGTGATGTTCAGTCTTGTATATTCTTACTGATTTTCTTTCTATTTATTACATTGATTTCTGTAAAGAGTATAGACATATCACCTATAATTATGGATTTGTCTCTTTCTCCTTTCAGTTCTGTTTATTTTTACTGGGTGTATTTTGAGCCTCTATAATTAGGTATGTCCCCATTTAGGGTTATTATGTCTTCTTGATGAATTGAGCCTTTATAATTTAAAATGCTTCTTTTTATCTCTGGTAATATTCCTGTCTTGAAGTCTCGTTGTGTGATACTAGTATCTTCACTCCAGCTTTCTTATGACTAGTGTTTGCATGGCCCTTTTTTTTTTACTATCTTTGTGCGGCATGCAGGCTCCTCAGTTGTTGCAGTACTTGGGCTCTCTAGCTGTGGAGCACAGCCTTGGTGGCTCTGCCGCATGTGGGACCTTAGTTCCCGACCAGGGGTTGAACCCATGTCTTCTGCAGTACAGGGCAGATTCTCAGCTTCTGGACCACCAGGGAAGTACCTCTTCCTTCGTTTCTGACATTGGTAATTTGAGTTTATTTTCTTCTTTACTCTAGCTATAAGTTAAACAATTTTATTGGTCTTTTCAAAGAAATAGCTTTGAATTTAGTAGATTTTTCTCTTGTTTTACTGGGGTTTTGTTGTTGTTGTTTTTATTATTTCATATTACTGACTCTAGATTTAATTGGCTCTTCTTCTAGCTTCTTAGAGATAGAAACAGGTCATTGATTTTAAACCTGTGTTTTCTAGTCAAAGCATTTAACACTATAAATTTCCCTCCTAGCACAGCTTAGCTATATTTCATAACTATACCTCACACATTTTATATATAACTTTCAAAATATTTTCTAATTTGCTTTGTGATACTTACTTGACCCATGTGTGTACATATAAACTTTCTCAATTTCAGCATATTCTTGAATTTGTTTTATTACTAATTCCTGATTAAAAACTATGTAGTGCTCATAAAACACATATGATTTCAGTCCTTTGAGATCTATTGAGACTTGTTGAAGTCTTCCTTGTTCTATGGGCACCTGAAAAAAACACGGGTTCTCCTGTCCGTGGGTACAGTATGCTGTCAACATTGGTTAAGTCAAGTTGGTTGATAGTGATGTTCAGTCTTGTATATTCTTACTGATTTTCTTTCTATTTATTACATTGATTTCTGTAAAGAGTATAGACATATCACCTATAATTATGGATTTGTCTCTTTCTCCTTTCAGTTCTGTTTATTTTTACTGGGTGTATTTTGAGCCTCTATAATTAGGTATGTCCCCATTTAGGGTTATTATGTCTTCTTGATGAATTGAGCCTTTATAATTTAAAATGCTTCTTTTTATCTCTGGTAATATTCCTGTCTTGAAGTCTACGTTGTGTGATACTAGTATCTTCACTCCAGCTTTCTTATGACTAGTGTTTGCATGGCATATCTTTTTCCATTCTTTAATTTTTTACCTATCTTTGTCCTTTATAAAAAAAGAGTTTCTTTTAGATAACAGATAGGTCTTGTGTTTTGTTTCTAAATCCAATCTCACCAACTTCGGTTTAAAAAAAAAAAGAATTTGTTTATGTATTTATTTGGGGGGCTGCATTGGGTCTTTTTTGCTTTGCGTGAGCTTTCTCGGGTTGCAGTGAGTGCGAGTTCCCAGAGCACAGGCTTCTCATTGCAGTGGCTTCTCTCATGGAGCACAGGCTCTGGTGTGCGCGGGCTCACTAATTGGGGCATATGGATTTAGTTGTTCCACAGCATGTGGAATCTACCCAGACCAGGGTTCGAACCCTGTGCCCTGCATTAGCAGGCAGACTTTTAACTACTGGATCACCAGGGAAGTCCCTGTGTTTGCTCTTTAATTGAAGTGTTTAGACCATTTACATTTATGTCATTTATGAAATGATTGGGTTAGAAAAAATGGTTAGGCTTAAAAAAATGGTTGGGTTAATCACTGTGTAAGAACTTTATGAAGTACACTTCTATTTGCCTCCTATATCTTTAGGCTATTATCATCCATGCCTTTTACTCCTCCATGTTTTTTTTTTAATGTTGTCCTCTTTTATTGGTCCTTCATATATTTATTTTCATCCATTTTAATTCTTTGGCCTGTGTGGGCCTCCCATCACAGTGGCCTTTCTGGTTGCAGAGCACTGTCTCTGAACACATTGGCCCAGCCACTCCACGGCATATGGGATTTTCCCGTGCCAGAGATTGAACCAGTGCTCCTTGCACTGCAAAGCGGACTCTTTACCCACTGGACCACCAGGGAAGCCCTCTTCCATATGTTACTAACTCCCATAGTTCACTGTTACCACTTTTGCTTTTAGTGAAATTTTTAAAATGTAAAAAAAGAAAAGTCTGACATGTACCCACATATTTGTCACTTCCAATGCACTTCATTCTTTCCTTTGTTTAAATCTGAATGTCCATTTGTTGTCAATTTTATTTAACCTGAGAGACTTTAGCATTTCTTGTAGAAAAGATCTGATGAATTCAGTCTTATTTTGTTTGTTGAAAAATCTCTATTTCTCCTTCATTTTCGAGGACTGTTTTTGCTGACGGTTGAATTTTAGATGGGCAGTTTATGCCTTTCTTTTCTCAAAGGTGCTGTTCTGTTGTCATCTGTCTTATGTTATTTCTAACAAGAACTCAGGTGTCATTCTTAGCTTTGTTCACCTGTCTATAATTTGCCTTTTTTCTCTGACTGCTTTATAAGATTTTCTTTTGCTAGTTGTCAGCTGTTTGATGATGACGCTGTGTCCTGGGATGCTTTTCTTGTGATTCTAAGATCGTTGGACTTAGAAATTTCAACAAACTTGGAAAAGTTTCAGCCATCATTTCTGATTTTTGGGGTCTGAAATTTCATATAAATTAGACTACTTGATATTGTCCTACAGGTCACTGAAGCTTTGCTCTATTTTTTAGTTACTCTTCTTTCCTGGTGTGTGTGTTGTGCTGTTTGGCTTAGCCACTGAGCTTTTCTTCTCAGCTCTAAAAGTCGTGTTTGATTATTTTTCATCTTTTATTTCTTATTTTGTTCACGCTTTTCTGTAAGTTTATAAACACATTTATAGTTGTTGTTCAGCTGCTAAATCATGTCTGGATCTTTGCGATCCCAACGACTGCCACACGCCAGGTCTCTGTCCTTCATTATCTCCCAGAGTTTACTTACTCATGTCCATTGAGTCAGTGATGCTATCGAACCATCTCACCCTCTTACATTGTGTCCAATTTTCTAGTTGTTTTTAGTGGGAGAGCAAGTCTGACCCTAATTGCTTAATCCTGGCCTGAAGCAAAAGTTGAGAAAATGTTTTTATCTTCACCTTACAGATAAGGAACTCAAGGCCCAGACATATTAAGGAATTCTTCCTACTGGACTCCTTTATCCAGATAGAAAGTCTTTACATTTGTATCTTTAAGTCATATAACTCACCAGCAGCCATATTGAGCCTTGTCGACTCTAGACCTGAGGTTTGGCCAACTATTTCTATGAAGTTGGGGTAGTCAATATTTTAGGCTTTCAGAGTCACAAAAGATCTATGTCACATACTTTTCTTTGTTGTTTTTTATAACTTTTAAAAATGGAAAAGGTTAGGGAAAAAGAAAAAAGAAGCTAGTGGACTATTCAGAACCAGGCCATGGCAAGAGCTGTCTTATGGGTCATAATTTATCTTCCCCACTCTAGAAACTTCCTTAATACTTTGGACTTTCTTGGTCCCTCCTTATCTGTCAAATCTCGTATAGGCTCTATTCTATTCCCTAGGGAATAGCAACAAGATTTATTCAATTTTTGGTTTGGAGCAAGCATATTCATTATTTCAGTTTTAAAATAAAGGAACAATGGCGTAAAGAAAGTTCTGGGCACATAGTAAGTAGCAGAATAGAGACTAAGTAGACTTAAATCTATCTGATTTTAAACACACATACAGTATACCCCTTCTTAGGGCTTTTCCTGATGGCTCAGACAGTAAAGAATCTGCCTGCAGTGCAGGAGACCTGGGTTTGATCCCTGGGTCAGGAAGATCCCCTGGAAAGGGAATGGCTACCTATGCCAGTGTTCTTGCCTAAAGAATTCAGTGGACAGAGGAACCTGGCAGGCTATAGTCTGTGTGTGTGTGTGCTCAGTCATGTCTGACTCTTTGCAACCCTGTGGACTGTAGCCCACCAAGCCCTTCTGTCCATGGGATTTTCTAGGCAAGATTACTGGAGTGGGGTTTCCCTGGTGGTCCAGTGGGTAAGGACACCGCCTTGCAGTGCAAGGGGCGCTGGTTCGATCCCTGGCCTGGGAAGATCCCACATGCTGCGGAGCGGCTGGACTGATGCGTCTAATTACTGAGCCAGAGCTCTGGAGCGCATGCGCTCAGAGCCAGTGCTCTGTGACAACAAAGTCCACTGCGATGAGAGGCCCACATGGGCCAAAGAACAAAGATGGATGAAAATAGATAAATGAAAGACCAATAGAAGTGGCCCGCCCGCCCCCTCTCCCTCCCCACGCCCCCTCCAAAAAAAAAAAAAAAAGATTACTGGAGTGGGTTGCCATTTCCTGCTCCTGGGGATTTTCCCAACCCAGGGACCAAACCTGAGTCTCTTGTGTCTGCTGCATTGAGCAGGTGGATTCTTTACCAACTGAGCCACCTGGGAAGCCCAAGAGTCTGACATGACTGAGCAACTGAACAACAGCCCATCCTATAACATTTTTCAGGGAGTACAGGCACTTCTATTGGTCTTTCATTTATCTATTTTCATCCATCTTTGTTCTTTGGTTCATGTGGGTCTTCTATCACAGTGGCCTCTGTCGCCGCAGAGCGCTGCCTCTGGGCACATGCGCTCCAGAGCTCCGGTTCGGTAGTTGGACACATCTATTCAGCTGCTCCGTGGCATGTGGGATCTTCCCAGGCCAGGATCGAACCGCACTCCTTGCACTGCAAGGTGGTGTCCTTACCCACTGGACCACCAGGAAACCCCATCCTGTAACATTTGAAGATATGTACTCCACTGACTCTAGAGCTGACAGAATAGCTAATTTGCTTAAATAAATGTAGGCTCAGACAGTAAAGAATCTGCCTGCAGTGCAGGAGACCTGGGTTTGATCCCTGGGTCAGGAAGATCCCCTGGAAAGGGAATGGCTACCTATGCCAGTGTTCTTGCCTAAAGAATTCAGTGGACAGAGGAACCTGGCAGGCTATAGTCTGTGTGTGTGTGTGCTCAGTCATGTCTGACTCTTTGCAACCCTGTGGACTGTAGCCCACCAAGCCCTTCTGTCCATGGGATTTTCTAGGCAAGATTACTGGAGTGGGGTTTCCCTGGTGGTCCAGTGGGTAAGGACACCGCCTTGCAGTGCAAGGGGCGCTGGTTCGATCCCTGGCCTGGGAAGATCCCACATGCTGCGGAGCGGCTGGACTGATGCGTCTAATTACTGAGCCAGAGCTCTGGAGCGCATGCGCTCAGAGCCAGTGCTCTGTGACAACAAAGTCCACTGCGATGAGAGGCCCACATGGGCCAAAGAACAAAGATGGATGAAAATAGATAAATGAAAGACCAATAGAAGTGGCCCGCCCGCCCCCCTCCCTTCCCAACCCGCCCCCTCCAAAAAAAAAAAAAAAAGATTACTGGAGTGGGTTGCCATTTCCTGCTCCTGGGGATTTTCCCAACCCAGGGACCAAACCTGAGTCTCTTGTGTCTGCTGCATTGAGCAGGTGGATTCTTTACCAACTGAGCCACCTGGGAAGCCCAAGAGTCTGACATGACTGAGCAACTGAACAACAGCCCATCCTATAACATTTTTCAGGGAGTACAGGCACTTCTATTGGTCTTTCATTTATCTATTTTCATCCATCTTTGTTCTTTGGTTCATGTGGGTCTTCTATCACAGTGGCCTCTGTCGCCGCAGAGCGCTGCCTCTGGGCACATGCGCTCCAGAGCTCCGGTTCGGTAGTTGGACACATCTATTCAGCTGCTCCGTGGCATGTGGGATCTTCCCAGGCCAGGGATCGAACCGGCACTCCTTGCACTGCAAGGTGGTGTCCTTACCCACTGGACCACCAGGGAAACCCCATCCTGTAACATTTGAAGATATGTACTCCACTGACTCTAGAGCTGACAGAATAGCTAATTTGTCTTAAATAAATGTAGGCTAGGATATTAGTCATTAATAATGGCACAATATTTTTCTCATTTATGAGAGTTACAGTATGGTGGCCCTTCAGGACTAAAAGAAACACTAACAATGTCAAGTCTAGACTCTTGCTTCATGCATACTGCTTTCATTTCAAAACCTTACTGCCTCTGTGAGCAGCTGTGAATTTGGATCTTGCCTGCTGAAATAACCCAGAGCAAGCCTGTTCTCCATATGAAAGTCCTTCATATGCCCTTCCTTTCAGTATCAATCAGATTTTTCCAGTCTATCCATGGGCTTATCATTATGACAGTCACACAGTAGAAAGGAATGGACTACTGATATGCACAACAACATGGCAGAATCTCAAAAACATGCAAAGATGAAAGAAGCAGATAAAGTCCATAAAATATGATTCCTTTTATGTGAAACTCCAAGAAGACAGACCTGTAGCGCCAGAAGGGAAATCAGTGGCTCCTTTAGGCTAGATGTGAGGTGAGGGGTTGACTGGGATGAAGCACAAGGAAATCTGGGGGATGATGCAACTGTTCTGAGTCCTGATGGTGGTGGTCATAACGTGGGTATATGAACTCCTCAGTTTTCACCAGACTCTACCTAAGAGGGTACAGTTCCTTCTGGACATATCTCAAGAAAGTGGATTTAAAAATCTGAGTTCTCGGCAGTGAGCTGCCACTCTAGGTGTAGTTCCACCAGCATAGAATATGGTAGAATTGTTCCTTCTCTCCATCTGAATACCTTGTGTCTCTTTTAATAGCTTACCTGTGTTGAGGAACTCCTTCACATGGTTGATATATGTTAAGATTGTATTTCACCGGAACCTTTCATGTGTTATTATCACCCCAGATATACCTCTTCATGTCGGCTTTTATAGTTGATTCTTGTAATGCATCTCTCTACTCTCAAAGCCCTTGGTTCCTGTACAGCACTGTGATAATAGCACTTACTTCATTCTTTTGTGCCTTTTCTGCCTGTCTTGACGAGACAGTGGGCTCCCCCAGCAGAGCATTAGGCCTTTTGTATCTCTGGATCCCAGTATCATAACTGGGTGTAAAAGGCACTCAGTAAACGGTGTTGGTTTGAATACAGTGAATGAAGGAAAACACTCTTCAAGATCTGTCTCTCAGATGTATCTCCTCCACCATGTATTTTCTGACTTTCTGCTCCTCAGAGCTAGGTTAGGTGCTTTGCCTGGCTACATCCCTAATACCCTTGCTTACTCATCACAGCATATATATGACTATGGTTTTCTTATTTCAAGGATATTCACTGTACTATTATTTATAGTAGTAAAAAAATGAGAACTTACTTAGCCAGCAACAAGGACATGGTTAATTATGACATCGTATCAGTGGAATCTAAACTGTCATTAAAATAATATTTTTAAAGACATGGGAAACTATTTCCATAAAATGGTAAGAAACAAGATGATGCAAAAGTCTCTGTAGGTACCCAAGTGGAAGAAATCTAAAATTGTGTGTATATACACATGAGAAGAAGACTGGTAGGTTATAGATGTTAGGAGTGTTTGTCATTTCATAAGGGAATTATCAGATATTTTTCTTTCTTTCTCTTTTTTTAATTTTCCAGAAAATGTGTTGCTATTGATATAACCAGAAAAAAAACTATAAAAATATAATTCAGAGGAGAGGGAGACATGACAACTAAGTGTAATGCGGAACAGAAAAAGGACATTAGTACAAAAACTGGGGAAACCAGACTGAAGTTTGTTGTCAGTGTATTGCGGCATTGTGTATTTCCTAGTTTGGCTGATTGTATCATGGTTATATATGGTGTTAACATTAGGGAAAGCTGCTTGAAAGTGATGTGAGAACTTTGTATTATCTTTGCAGCTCTTTTGCAAGTCTAAAATTATATCAAAATAAACAGTTAAAAAAACCAATGGAATGTTAATAAGATTATAAGCTTCTTGAGGCTGTAGATTGTATTTCACCGGAACCTTTCATGTGTTATTATCACCCCAGATATACCTCTTCATGTCGGCTTTTATAGTTGATTCTTGTAATGCATCTCTCTACTCTCAAAGCCCTTGGTTCCTGTACAGCACTGTGATAATAGCACTTACTTCATTCTTTTGTGCCTTTTCTGCCTGTCTTGACGAGACAGTGGGCTCCCCCAGCAGAGCATTAGGCCTTTTGTATCTCTGGATCCCAGTATCATAACTGGGTGTAAAAGGCACTCAGTAAACGGTGTTGGTTTGAATACAGTGAATGAAGGAAAACACTCTTCAAGATCTGTCTCTCAGATGTATCTCCTCCACCATGTATTTTCTGACTTTCTGCTCCTCAGAGCTAGGTTAGGTGCTTTGCCTGGCTACATCCCTAATACCCTTGCTTACTCATCACAGCATATATATGACTATGGTTTTCTTATTTCAAGGATATTCACTGTACTATTATTTATAGTAGTAAAAAAAATGAGAACTTACTTAGCCAGCAACAAGGACATGGTTAATTATGACATCGTATCAGTGGAATCTAAACTGTCATTAAAATAATATTTTTAAAGACATGGGAAACTATTTCCATAAAATGGTAAGAAACAAGATGATGCAAAAGTCTCTGTAGGTACCCAAGTGGAAGAAATCTAAAATTGTGTGTATATACACATGAGAAGAAGACTGGTAGGTTATAGATGTTAGGAGTGTTTGTCATTTCATAAGGGAATTATCAGATATTTTTCTTTCTTTCTCTTTTTTTAATTTTCCAGAAAATGTGTTGCTATTGATATAACCAGAAAAAAAACTATAAAAATATAATTCAGAGGAGAGGGAGACATGACAACTAAGTGTAATGCGGAACAGAAAAAGGACATTAGTACAAAAACTGGGGAAACCAGACTGAAGTTTGTTGTCAGTGTATTGCGGCATTGTGTATTTCCTAGTTTGGCTGATTGTATCATGGTTATATATGGTGTTAACATTAGGGAAAGCTGCTTGAAAGTGATGTGAGAACTTTGTATTATCTTTGCAGCTCTTTTGCAAGTCTAAAATTATATCAAAATAAACAGTTAAAAAAACCAATGGAATGTTAATAAGATTATAAGCTTCTTGAGGCTGTAGACTGCCTCGTTCATCATGGCATATGTTGTGCTGTGTCAGGCATAATTAGATCCTTATTAAATGTTTACTGAATGAACAGGTTGAGCTGAAATTGTATGTTTTCTTCGTTTCCACTGTTCCAGGTATTTTGACTCTAGTTTCAGCCTCTTAAGGTGAGATTGCGTTACACTGCCACCCCCACCCCACCCCCACCCATTCGTGCTCTGAGTTTTGGCTGAGTATTTATGATGCATTAGACTATCAGGGACTAGCCCCACAGGCACTCGCAGACAGTCCCCTTGGCACTCACGAGGCAGCGAGGAGGGCAGAGGTATACGATGTTTCAAACAGAGGGTGGCTGGGATAGGCACTCCCTGAGGGGCGCCAAAAAGAATATCCCGGAACTGGAGAGAACCTAGGGAGCATACTGGCTTGGGAGGTTAAGGGACACTTACTGAAGAAATGCTTATTCACGGGAGTGAAATTTTGAATTGATGGTGATCGAATTCTACCACCACATATCAAGCAGAGAGGGAAATACCTTCATCTTTCAAAAGTGGCTTTCACTTGAGGTACTTGGAAAGAAGAGACCATTTCATTGACTCGAGTCATACTAACAGAGCCAGCCTAAAAGCCAAGGGTAAGGAGGAAAAGAGTGTAAAGAAGAGGTGGAAGAAACCCAAAGGGCGGGAGCAGCCTTCCCCAGGACTCCGTTACCGCCTTGATGCATATTTAAGAGCATGAAGAGTTGTGGACTCTAGGTTTTTATGTATGAATCTATATTATTGTGGTTCTAGGGGCTAATGTAACAAAGATTGACGGGGTATTATGTAGCATTTGTGTAGGTTTATAGATGTGTGAAACACTTACTATATATCGCGTGTTCATTTCTCATTCCACAAGTGTTCATTAGGTGGTTTACACAGGAAGAGGATCTCATTCAGTTCCCACTGCAGGCTCCTGTGGGAGAGGAGTCTAGGAGGATAATCATTGTCTGTCTCCAGGTGATCAGGTAGCATTTCAGAGAAGTTAAATAACTAAGTGACTCACTTGACACCACTCAACTTGTTGGTGTTTAGTCGCTAAGCCATGTCCAACTCTTCTCCGACCCTGTGGATTGTAGCCCGCCAGGCTCCTCTGTCCATGGGATTTCCCAGGCGAGAATGCTGGAGCAAGTGGCCATTTCCTTCTCCAGGGGATCTTCCCGACCCAAGGATAGAACCTGTGTCTCATGCAGTGGCAGGTGGGTTATGTATCACTCAGCCACCACACAACCACCGTGTGGTAATTTCTAGAAAGCTATGTCTTTCCTCTTCCAAATTAAGTGCTTTTTCCTCCTTTGCCCACTACTCAGATGTTTTGCTGAACGTATACATTTTTTGAGAGTTAAGTGAAATACTAAACAGTTTCAACTGCTGACATTATAAACTTAGTCCAAAAATTAGATCAAGGAAATAAATTCCTTTCTAACAGGAGGCAAGGCTACCTTCTTTTTTTTTTTTTTTTTTTAAATCCTAGAGACTTTCTATTCCAGTCTCTTAAGGAAAGAGTCTGCTGACCTTTACCCTGCATGTCTTTTCTTAGAATAACCATTAGAAATTTTCATGTTTGAAAATACTGTGATTCAGTTTTTAGCATTTGCCAGGCTGCAAAAGGTCTTCATTGCTTTACTTTATATGATAGAAATTGAACCCAGAGAACTAAAACAAGGAAAAGAGTGCTTTTATTAAAGAAATATTTATTGTAAGAAGAGGTGGAAGAAACCCAAAGGCGGAGCAGCCTTCCCAGGACTCCGTTACCGCCTTGATGCATATTTAAGAGCATGAAGAGTTGTGGACTCTAGGTTTTTATGTATGAATCTATATTATTGTGGTTCTAGGGGCTAATGTAACAAAGATTGACGGGGTATTATGTAGCATTTGTGTAGGTTTATAGATGTGTGAAACACTTACTATATATCGCGTGTTCATTTCTCATTCCACAAGTGTTCATTAGGTGGTTTACACAGGAAGAGGATCTCATTCAGTTCCCACTGCAGGCTCCTGTGGGAGAGGAGTCTAGGAGGATAATCATTGTCTGTCTCCAGGTGATCAGGTAGCATTTCAGAGAAGTTAAATAACTAAGTGACTCACTTGACACCACTCAACTTGTTGGTGTTTAGTC
Source organism: Tragulus kanchil (assembly GCA_022376925.1). Classification (NCBI taxonomy): domain Eukaryota; kingdom Metazoa; phylum Chordata; class Mammalia; order Artiodactyla; family Tragulidae; genus Tragulus; species Tragulus kanchil. The sequence continues at coordinate 178,091,385 of JAIOJX010000004.1, read as the reverse complement.
GCTAAGCCATGTCCAACTCTTCTCCGACCCTGTGGATTGTAGCCCGCCAGGCTCCTCTGTCCATGGGATTTCCCAGGCGAGAATGCTGGAGCAAGTGGCCATTTCCTTCTCCAGGGGATCTTCCCGACCCAAGGATAGAACCTGTGTCTCATGCAGTGGCAGGTGGGTTATGTATCACTCAGCCACCACACAACCACCGTGTGGTAATTTCTAGAAAGCTATGTCTTTCCTCTTCCAAATTAAGTGCTTTTTCCTCCTTTGCCCACTACTCAGATGTTTTGCTGAACGTATACATTTTTTGAGAGTTAAGTGAAATACTAAACAGTTTCAACTGCTGACATTATAAACTTAGTCCAAAAATTAGATCAAGGAAATAAATTCCTTTCTAACAGGAGGCAAGGCTACCTTCTTTTTTTTTTTTTTTTTTTAAATCCTAGAGACTTTCTATTCCAGTCTCTTAAGGAAAGAGTCTGCTGACCTTTACCCTGCATGTCTTTTCTTAGAATAACCATTAGAAATTTTCATGTTTGAAAATACTGTGATTCAGTTTTTAGCATTTGCCAGGCTGCAAAAGGTCTTCATTGCTTTACTTTATATGATAGAAATTGAACCCAGAGAACTAAAACAAGGAAAAAGAGTGCTTTTATTAAAGAAATATTTATTGTAGACACAGCTAGAAAATACACACTGCCTGTGATCACTGTAATCCCACTACACTGAGATAACCACTGTTTACATGTTGGTGATGAATCTTGTATTTTTTTCACAGAAGTGGCCAGTATAGTATGTACTACATTGAGAGCTGCTCTGTAAACTCATTGGGTTTTGTGGACAGCTTTCCATGTCAGTAAGCAGACTTCATTTTTAATGGCTATATTGTATTCCACTGTATGAATATATATGATAATTTCCCACACTGAGTCTCGCCTGTTTCCAATTCATCGTTATTGCCAGCACCCTGTTGTAATATGTTTGTACATCTATCTTTGCACACATCCATAGTTAATTAGCTAAATTTCTAAGAAGAACTGCTGAGTCACAGGGTATATGTGGGCTTTCTTTTAATGCTTTAAGAAGACAGTTTGGGGGGCTTCCCTGATGGCTCAGTGCAAGAGAAATGGGTTTGATCCTTGGTTAGGAAAGATCCCATATGCTGAGGAGCAACTAAGCCTGTGAGCCACAATTGTTGAGCTTGTGCTCTAGAGCCCAGGAACCACAACTACTGAGCATACATACCTTGGAGCCCATGATCCACAAGAGAAGCTGTTACAATAAGCTCAATAAAGAGTAGCCTGCACTTGCTGCAACTAGAGAAAAATCCTCATAGCAACAAGGGATTAGCACAACCTAAAATTTAAAAAAAGAAAAAAAACCCTATGCTTAAAAAAAAAAGAGGACACTTTGTCAGGCTAAAGGCAAACTTTAGACATACAGTTGACTTTTGAATGGCAGGGTCCACTTAATATGTGGCTATTTTTTTTTAATATGTAATATGTTTTATTAAATATATTTGGCTATTTTTCAGTAGCAAATATTGCAGTACTACATGACCCATAGTTGGATGCATCCATGGATGTGGAGGGTCTGCTATAAATTCTGTATATGCAGATTAGCCCCCATGTTGTTCAGGGGTCAGCCCTAGCAAGTGGAAACTTCTCTCATGAAGTGCCCATACTACTTTACCACTTGAAGACATCTCATTAAATGACTTATTCAGTCTCTTAATGAAATTATTTATGTTTGATCACTGATTAATTGCTATTGAAAATGAATGTGTTTCTTCTAAGTGAAAACTGTTGTCGAAGGAAGATCTCTTTTAATTCTCTCCCTCAACCTAGAAGCTCTGGTCTGTTCCTAGAGAGTTTTAACCGAGCTCCTCAGGTGGTCCTAACTGCTTTGGACCAGTGCTTCTGGTCTTTTCCAACAAGAGTGAGCTTGATAACTTCCACCGGGGTTAGCAAGCCACATTAGTCTGCCACCAGGACAAAATTCCTCTGACGTTTCCTGTTTAACTGAGAAATGCCTATAGAATTTATGTTTTTATTCCATAAAATATTATTTTGTGTTAAAAAGAATTTTTATGGTTTTTATTATTTACCTTTAATCACAAATCTGAATCAGTTTTATTTTCTTACATATGAAGGAGGGGTTTACCTGATTTTTTTTTTCGAATGGGTAACCAGTTGTCCTTGTGGCATTTATGGAACCATTTCTCCTTCCTCCACTGATCTGCATTGCTGTCTTTATTACACGCCACATGCCACTATATCAGTATCTAGACATAGGTCTGTTTCTTGGTTCTGTCTGGGAATATACTTCTATGTGAAGACCATGCTGTTTTAGTAACTAAGACTTTGAGTAAGTCACCATCTCAGAGCTCCCCTCTCCTGGCTTCATTCTTCTCAGTGGTGTTGTCCTTGTCTTTAGCATCATTTTTAACTTTCCTTCTCACTCCAAACAAGAATCATGTTGGGATATTTCATGATCTAGGCATTGTGCGAGATCCTGGGTGAAGAATACCCAGGACCTCTATTGTCTTCTTCAGACAATATTGTCTCTATTCATTGGAACTTACAGTGTAGTAAGGGAGGTAGTTTTAAAATAAAGCAAAATTATTCGAATTATTATACATTGTTTACTCTACCTTTGTTTATGTTTGTGAATTTTCAAAATAAGTTTTAAAGTAAATACAGGAATATGTAACTAATGTTATGTGCTATGAAGAGTAAAGTGGCCTGGGGAGTTTATATTTATGCTCAGACTGGAGATTGAGAAGAAGCCAGCCAGAGGAGAGGGCGTTTGACGGGGCAGTGGCAGGTACCATGCTATAGGAGAGCAGGTCTTCACATAGTCAAGAAATTGAAAGGTCAGTGTAACCATATTATAGTGGGAAAGAATGGAGAAAAATGATGGTAGTGAGCAGATAAGCAGAGTCCATTACTCTTGCTTGGAAAATTCCATGGACAAAGAAGCGTGGCGGGCTACACTCCATGGGGTTGCGAAGAGTCGAATACGACTGAGCGAGAAAAAACTCAACCAGCCGAGTCCATATCACTTAGGATCTTGAATACCGAGAGGAGTTCAGATTTTATTCACATTGCCTTATGATCCTGTTGAAGACCTACAAGCATGGAATACGCCAACCTAATTTACTGTTTTTTGTTGTTACTGTTTAAGGCATGTATCAAAAAGATTGTAGGAGAACACAAGCATACAAAATCTGAGATGCAGCACAAGCAGTTCATTGGGGGAAGTTTATAACAGTACAGGCCTTTTTCAAAATCAAGAAAAATCTCAAGTAAACAACCTAACCTACCACTTAAAAGAGTTAGAAAAACAGAAGGATTGGAGAGAGACAAGGATGGGAGCAGAGATGCCAGTTGAAGCTATTGCAGTAGGCAAAACAGGATTAACAGCAAGAGACAGGAGCAAATGAAATACATTTGAGAGAGATTTTGAACATAGATTTAGTGGGACTTGCTCGTGGATTACAGGTGGTAGGGGACGGAGAGATAGGAGTAAAGGTTTATGACTTGAGAACTGTATAGTATGTTATTTACTGAAATTTGCTAAAACTGGAATGTTTGGGAGAAAAGTTAAGGGCTAAAATTGATTATGTTAAGTCTGAGATGGTTTGAGGAGTTTCAGTGGGAATGTCAAGTAAGTTATTGAATATGGGAGAACACGAGTTCTAAAGAAAGTTCCAGGTTGCAGATACAAATTTGTGAGTTTTTACTCTAAGGATAATAAAGCCGTGGGAATGGATAATACTATTAAAGGAGAGAATAAATAAAAGGAGGCTTAAGTTTGAAGTTAATTGGAATTTTCAAAATAAGTTTTAAAGAAATGGCAGTGTAAAAACCTTTTTTTGCTCAGACTGGAGATTGAGAAGAAGCCAGCCAGAGGAGAGGGCGTTTGACGGGGCAGTGGCAGGTACCATGCTATAGGAGAGCAGGTCTTCACATAGTCAAGAAATTGAAAGGTCAGTGTAACCATATTATAGTGGGAAAGAATGGAGAAAAATGATGGTAGTGAGCAGATAAGCAGAGTCCATTACTCTTGCTTGGAAAATTCCATGGACAAAGAAGCGTGGCGGGCTACACTCCATGGGGTTGCGAAGAGTCGAATACGACTGAGCGAGAAAAAACTCAACCAGCCGAGTCCATATCACTTAGGATCTTGAATACCGAGAGGAGTTCAGATTTTATTCACATTGCCTTATGATCCTGTTGAAGACCTACAAGCATGGAATACGCCAACCTAATTTACTGTTTTTTGTTGTTACTGTTTAAGGCATGTATCAAAAAGATTGTAGGAGAACACAAGCATACAAAATCTGCGAGATGCAGCACAAGCAGTTCATTGGGGGAAGTTTATAACAGTACAGGCCTTTTTCAAAATCAAGAAAAATCTCAAGTAAACAACCTAACCTACCACTTAAAAGAGTTAGAAAAACAGAAGGATTGGAGAGAGACAAGGATGGGAGCAGAGATGCCAGTTGAAGCTATTGCAGTAGGCAAAAGATGATTAACAGCAAGAGACAGGAGCAAATGAAATACATTTGAGAGAGATTTTGAACATAGATTTAGTGGGACTTGCTCGTGGATTACAGGTGGTAGGGGACGGAGAGATAGGAGTAAAGGTTTATGACTTGAGAACTGTATAGTATGTTATTTACTGAAATTTGCTAAAACTGGAATGTTTGGGAGAAAAGTTAAGGGCTAAAATTGATTATGTTAAGTCTGAGATGGTTTGAGGAGTTTCAGTGGGAATGTCAAGTAAGTTATTGAATATGGGAGAACACGAGTTCTAAAGAAAGTTCCAGGTTGCAGATACAAATTTGTGAGTTTTTACTCTAAGGATAATAAAGCCGTGGGAATGGATAATACTATTAAAGGAGAGAATAAATAAAAGGAGGCTTGGGGTTAAGTTCTGAATGACTTAACATTTAGAGAATAGGTCAGAGGAGGACGAAGGTGAGAAGTAAAAGGAGTGACATATATGAAAGGAAAACCAGGGAAGAGAGACACCACAGCCAGTGCCAGTGCCTAGAACCATGTTGGGCCAGGACTAGTGTTCAGTCATCATTGGTTGAATGAAATCAAGAGATTATTTCAAGGAGGAGGGAAAAGTGAACAGAATTTAGTGCTTGTAGGATGAGAATTTAGAATTTAGACCTCGCAGGATGAGAGCATAAACTATTCCTTGGATTGGTGGGATGGATTGCTTGTGATAGAGGCAGAAGTCACACTGGAATGAATTGAACAGAACGTGAATGGAGGGTGAGAAAGAGCAGATAGTTTTTATTTATTTAACCACTTTACCAAAATTCGGCTGTGAACGTAGTGAAGCAATGGAAAAACAGACAGAGAACAGACGTATGGACATTGTGGGGAATGAAGAGTGGGTGGGAGGCGTAGAGGGAGTAACATGGAAACCTACAGTATCATATGTGAAAAAGATATCTGTTGTTATTGTGCTGTGGGAATAGGGGATCCTGCAGGGGCACTGTGAGACGGCCTGGAAGGGTGGGATGGGGGCAACTGAGAGAGGGGTGGAAGAGGGAGGAGGCCAGGGATATACATATGACTAATCTGGGATTATACATATATGTAAACAACAAAACTCTGCAAAAGTAAAAAGTAAAAATAAAAAAATAAATTATTTCGAAGACAGTGAAATACATTTGAGAGAGATTTTGAACATAGATTTAGTGGGACTTGCTCGTGGATTACAGGTGGTAGGGGACGGAGAGATAGGAGTAAAGGTTTATGACTTGAGAACTGTATAGTATGTTATTTACTGAAATTTGCTAAAACTGGAATGTTTGGGAGAAAAGTTAAGGGCTAAAATTGATTATGTTAAGTCTGAGATGGTTTGAGGAGTTTCAGTGGGAATGTCAAGTAAGTTATTGAATATGGGAGAACACGAGTTCTAAAGAAAGTTCCAGGTTGCAGATACAAATTTGTGAGTTTTTACTCTAAGGATAATAAAGCCGTGGGAATGGATAATACTATTAAAGGAGAGAATAAATAAAAGGAGGCTTGGGGTTAAGTTCTGAATGACTTAACATTTAGAGAATAGGTCAGAGGAGGACGAAGGTGAGAAGTAAAAGGAGTGACATATATGAAAGGAAAACCAGGGAAGAGAGACACCACAGCCAGTGCCAGTGCCTAGAACCATGTTGGGCCAGGACTAGTGTTCAGTCATCATTGGTTGAATGAAATCAAGAGATTATTTCAAGGAGGAGGGAAAAGTGAACAGAATTTAGTGCTTGTAGGATGAGAATTTAGAATTTAGACCTCGCAGGATGAGAGCATAAACTATTCCTTGGATTGGTGGGATGGATTGCTTGTGATAGAGGCAGAAGTCACACTGGAATGAATTGAACAGAACGTGAATGGAGGGTGAGAAAGAGCAGATAGTTTTTATTTATTTAACCACTTTACCAAAATTCGGCTGTGAACGTAGTGAAGCAATGGAAAAACAGACAGAGAACAGACGTATGGACATTGTGGGGAATGAAGAGTGGGTGGGAGGCGTAGAGGGAGTAACATGGAAACCTACAGTATCATATGTGAAAAAGATATCTGTTGTTATTGTGCTGTGGGAATAGGGGATCCTGCAGGGGCACTGTGAGACGGCCTGGAAGGGTGGGATGGGGGCAACTGAGAGAGGGGTGGAAGAGGGAGGAGGCCAGGGATATACATATGACTAATCTGGGATTATACATATATGTAAACAACAAAACTCTGCAAAAGTAAAAAGTAAAATAAAAATAATTATAGAAAAAAGAAATTCAGCTGTAAAAAGAGTAGACAAATGGAGTTGTACCTGAAAGGGAACACGAGATCAAAGAAGACTTTTTGTTTGTTTCTTAAGAGGGAACATACTAGAACTTACATGCATTCTATACATAGGGGCGATCCAGGAAATAGTGGGTGATGGTTAATGGAGGAAAAAGAAATAATTGTAAGATTGGAGTTTTTGAGAAGAGGAGGGCAGAATGGAGGTGATCAGGCCTCTAAGCAGAGGGATTATTCTTCGGAAGGAGGAGGAGGGTCATGTCTGTTGAAACAGGAAAGAAGAGAAAACAGGTGCAGATTCATGTCAGTTTTTACAGCTGGTCATGAGAAAATGACAGATTTCTAGTTTATGGCTTGTTTAGGTTCTCCATGGAGAATCAAGGACGTTGGCTAAGAGGGATGTAAGTGCTGTAAGAGGGGAAAGCGGATAAGAATGAGCTTTCTTGGAGGGGGGAGGAATTAAAAATCCAGTTTACTAGAGAAATCTACTAGGATTGCTAGCTAAGAATCAGTGCCCATTTAGTGACTTTGAATTTATGGTAAAAATAATCTACCTAGTTAAATGCTTTTTTGTCAATATTCTTGTTATGGAGAAAACAGTGTTTTGGTTCTGAAATTAGAGAGTTTGGGAAAAAAGGATATTTTGGGATCGAATTGACAGTTCTTACAAGGGAATGATTATAATTATTGACTATGAAAGCTAAGCTAGATAAAGAGAAAAAGTTTAGGGAGAGAAGATGGGGTCCAGAAATTGACTCATGGCAATTGAAAAGTCATTTTCATGGGACCCTTGAGCAAATGAAGTAGATAATGGATTGAGTTTGGTTGATAGTAGAAGGTAGTGCCTGAAGTGGAAGGAAGGAGAAGGTCCTTAGAGCTGAGCAGTTGGCAGAACTGGGGACAAGGCATTTGCCAGGGTTACTCATTTGGATGCTGAGATTATTTTGAATATGATGATTAAGTGTACTGGAGAATTTAACACAGACAGATGTGCTAAAATATCAGAGTGATAAGTGTTTCTGCAAATAATTAAAACTAGACTCTGAGGTAGAAAGGGATAGACATCTTCAGACTAGGCGGCCAGGGAAGGCCTCTCTGAGCAGGTAACGTTTATGGTCAAAGCAGAAGGATCAGAAGATGAATGGAGAGAATACTTGTGGCAGAGGGAACAACTGGTACAAAGGCTCTAAACTGGTATAAACGCCTCACCTTTGAGGAACAGAAGGGAAGCCAGTAAAGCTGAAGCTTATTCTGCCAAGAAAGGGTGAAATGAAATGAAGCAAGGGATCCCACAGTTGGTTCATGGAGTACCCTCTAAGCTTTTGGAAGGAGGAGGAGGGTCATGTCTGTTGAAACAGGAAAGAAGAGAAATCAGGTGCAGATTCATGTCAGTTTTTACAGCTGGTCATGAGAAAATGACAGATTTCTAGTTTATGGCTTGTTTAGGTTCTCCATGGAGAATCAAGGACGTTGGCTAAGAGGGATGTAAGTGCTGTAAGAGGGGAAAGCGGATAAGAATGAGCTTTCTTGGAGGGGGGAGGAATTAAAAATCCAGTTTACTAGAGAAATCTACTAGGATTGCTAGCTAAGAATCAGTGCCCATTTAGTGACTTTGAATTTATGGTAAAAATAATCTACCTAGTTAAATGCTTTTTTGTCAATATTCTTGTTATGGAGAAAACAGTGTTTTGGTTCTGAAATTAGAGAGTTTGGGAAAAAAGGATATTTTGGGATCGAATTGACAGTTCTTACAAGGGAATGATTATAATTATTGACTATGAAAGCTAAGCTAGATAAAGAGAAAAAGTTTAGGGAGAGAAGATGGGGTCCAGAAATTGACTCATGGCAATTGAAAAGTCATTTTCATGGGACCCTTGAGCAAATGAAGTAGATAATGGATTGAGTTTGGTTGATAGTAGAAGGTAGTGCCTGAAGTGGAAGGAAGGAGAAGGTCCTTAGAGCTGAGCAGTTGGCAGAACTGGGGACAAGGCATTTGCCAGGGTTACTCATTTGGATGCTGAGATTATTTTGAATATGATGATTAAGTGTACTGGAGAATTTAACACAGACAGATGTGCTAAAATATCAGAGTGATAAGTGTTTCTGCAAATAATTAAAACTAGACTCTGAGGTAGAAAGGGATAGACATCTTCAGACTAGGCGGCCAGGGAAGGCCTCTCTGAGCAGGTAACGTTTATGGTCAAAGCAGAAGGATCAGAAGATGAATGGAGAGAATACTTGTGGCAGAGGGAACAACTGGTACAAAGGCTCTAAACTGGTATAAACGCCTCACCTTTGAGGAACAGAAGGGAAGCCAGTAAAGCTGAAGCTTATTCTGCCAAGAAAGGGTGAAATGAAATGAAGCAAGGGATCCCACAGTTGGTTCAGTGGTAAAGAATCTACCTGCTAATGCAAGTGGCGCAGGTTTGATCCCTGCACCAGGAAGTTCCCACATGACAGGGAGCAACTAAGTCTGTGCACCATGACTGTTGAGCCTGTGCTCTGCAACAAGAGAAGCCACCACAGTGAACTAATGAGTAGCCCCCACTCACTGCAGCTAGAGGAAAGCCTGCCCAGCAGTGAAGACCCAGCACAGCTAAAAATATATAAGTAAAATTATTTTTTAAAGAAAGAAAGAAATGAAGTGAGGTTGGAGTGCAGTAGGAGGGTGAGGGGTTTTGAAAGTCACAGTCCAGAGCTTACGTGCCAAATGCGGTAGCCTGCCTCCAGGATGGCCCTGAGGATCCTCTCATGTTCCTGCCTTTGTGTAATCCTCTCTTAAGTTGAATAAGGCTAACCAGTGTTACCAGTGATATATTGAAGCAGTGCTAGGTCGTAAGAGACAAGGCAGTTTCTGCTTTGCTCTCTTAGACTACTCACCAGGGGGAAGGCAGGCTGCCCTATGGTGGGGACGTGCAAATAGCCTGTGGAAAGGTTCCCATGGAGAGGACCTAGCCTCCAGCTAGGTACCATGTGAGGGATTCATTGTGGAAGGGGATCCTCCACCCCAGACAGACCTTCAGATGACTGCAGCCTCTTACATGTATTTCATTTGTAAATATCCTCGTGTATACCTCTAAAAGTTAGAGAAATCACAGATATTTTGAATATGATGATTAAGTGTACTGGAGAATTTAACACAGACAGATGTGCTAAAATATCAGAGTGATAAGTGTTTCTGCAAATAATTAAAACTAGACTCTGAGGTAGAAAGGGATAGACATCTTCAGACTAGGCGGCCAGGGAAGGCCTCTCTGAGCAGGTAACGTTTATGGTCAAAGCAGAAGGATCAGAAGATGAATGGAGAGAATACTTGTGGCAGAGGGAACAACTGGTACAAAGGCTCTAAACTGGTATAAACGCCTCACCTTTGAGGAACAGAAGGGAAGCCAGTAAAGCTGAAGCTTATTCTGCCAAGAAAGGGTGAAATGAAATGAAGCAAGGGATCCCACAGTTGGTTCAGTGGTAAAGAATCTACCTGCTAATGCAAGTGGCGCAGGTTTGATCCCTGCACCAGGAAGTTCCCACATGACAGGGAGCAACTAAGTCTGTGCACCATGACTGTTGAGCCTGTGCTCTGCAACAAGAGAAGCCACCACAGTGAACTAATGAGTAGCCCCCACTCACTGCAGCTAGAGGAAAGCCTGCCCAGCAGTGAAGACCCAGCACAGCTAAAAATATATAAGTAAAATTATTTTTTAAAGAAAGAAAGAAATGAAGTGAGGTTGGAGTGCAGTAGGAGGGTGAGGGGTTTTGAAAGTCACAGTCCAGAGCTTACGTGCCAAATGCGGTAGCCTGCCTCCAGGATGGCCCTGAGGATCCTCTCATGTTCCTGCCTTTGTGTAATCCTCTCTTAAGTTGAATAAGGCTAACCAGTGTTACCAGTGATATATTGAAGCAGTGCTAGGTCGTAAGAGACAAGGCAGTTTCTGCTTTGCTCTCTTAGACTACTCACCAGGGGGAAGGCAGGCTGCCCTATGGTGGGGACGTGCAAATAGCCTGTGGAAAGGTTCCCATGGAGAGGACCTAGCCTCCAGCTAGGTACCATGTGAGGGATTCATTGTGGAAGGGGATCCTCCACCCCAGACAGACCTTCAGATGACTGCAGCCTCTTACATGTATTTCATTTGTAAATATCCTCGTGTATACCTCTAAAAGTTAAGGATTCATTGAAAACAACAAATGTAGACATAATGCAGTTGTCACATCTAAAAATGTAATATCACACCAAAAATAATGATTCAGATTTCCCCTGACTTTGTAAATTTGATTTGTTTGCATCAGGATCCAAATAAGGATGTATACACCATTTGGGTAATGTTTCTGAAGTTGCTTTTGGCCATGCTGCACAGCTTGTGGTATCTTAGTTCCCAACCAGGAATTGAACCTGGGGCCACAGCAGTGAAAGCCCTGAGTCCTAACCACTGGACCACCAGGGAATTCCCTTCTGAGTCTTCTTTTAAAAAAAACAAAAACAAAAAAAAGTTTTTTTTTTTTCTTTTTGCCTCTTTTTTAAGTTGTCCCTCAATCTTGTGTTTCATGTAAACTGGCAGTTATATCTAGAGGCCTGATCTAGTTCAGGTTCTTTTCCTTAGCAAGAATACTTTATAGGAGGTAGTGGTTACTTCTATTAAGAGGCATAATAAGCGGTGTCTCATCTTACTGTGATGTTAACAGGTATTGAAGATCAGAGCCTCATTATTTATGGTGTTCTGTGTTGCAAAATGGTGATATTCTAACTCTGTCGTTTGCCTTTGTTAAACTAGAGAAACTTTCTCATATCAATTCTGTGGTTAATCTGAGGTATACTTCATTCAGGAAAGGCAAAAGTTAAATGCTTGATTCTTTCCCTTTATTTGTTTTGTTCAGTCGCTAAGCCATATCCAACTCTTTACAATCCATGGATTACAGCACGCCAGGATTCACTGTTCTTCATACACTTGGAGTTTGCTCAAATCATGTCCACTGAGTCAGTAATGCTATCCAACCATCTCATTTTCTGTTGCCCCCTTCTCCTCCTGCCCTTAATCTATCCCAGCATCAGGGTCTTTTCCAACGAGTCGGCTCTTCACATCAGGTGGCCAAAATATCAGAGCTTCAGTATCAGTCCTTCCAGTGAATATTCAGGGTGGATTTCCTTTAGGATTGACTGGTTTGATTTCCTTGCTGTCCAAGGGGCTCTCAAGACTCTTTTCCAGCACCAAGGTTCAAAAGCACCAATTCTTCGGGGCTCAGCCCTCTTTGTTGTCCAACTCTCACATCCATACATGACTACTGGAAAAACTATAGCTTTGATTCTATGGACTTTTGTCAACAAAGTGATGTCTCTGCTTTTTAATACACTGTCTAGGTTTGTCATAGCATTCCTTCCAAGGAGCAGGTGTCTTTTAATTTCATGGCTGCAATCATCATCTGCAGTGATTTTGGAGCCCAAGAAAATAAAATCTGTCACTGTTTCTGCTTTTTCCCCTTCTGTTTGCCATGAAGCAATGAGACTAAGCAGTTTTCAAAATAAATTGGTCCCCTAGCATCATGCAAAGGAGATCAATGAGTTTTTTTTTTTTTAAATAGTATTATGAATTCATGGATTTTTAAAAACATGTGAAACAATTATAGTGATTATTTTTAATTGATATTTCAGATTGTCCCATTTTTGACTACTGGGAAGAACCTCTTCAAGTTGACTTCTGAAGACTTTTTATAGCCAGCATCCTTACTTTTTGTTAAGCAAGATGTCTAGGGTCTATCTTGTACATTTGCTGTCCCAGTTCTGAACCAGCTATTTCTTTGAGGAGCTCTGGTTACTTAACAGTGGTAAACGCTGTATGTGAACTTTAATTTTTGATTATGTATAGCACACTTTTTAATAGATGCTTATTAGAATGTATAAAGAGTTCAGAAATGTTCTCTTTCACTTTGAGTTCAAATGGGTAGGTAATGCTGTTTTTCTTAATCTAAAAAATATGAGAATGTTTTTGTTTGTTTACAGGGAAATGGAAAAATGAAAGCCTTTGCAAAAGAAAATAAATGATGTTTTGACTTCTCTTAACTTGTGTGTCCTCATTCTGCCATACGTTATTCATTATGTCCAGTGAAGAGAAATTTCATATTTCTGGCTACGAAAAGTGAGAATAATGTTTAAAGATTATCAATATGGTTTTTGGTTTATATGTTTCTTAATTCTCTTTTTTATGTCTAGATTCCTCCTCCCACAGACGTGTTTCTCCCACAGACACATGTCTTCCTGGCATTTTTAGGAGAGTATAGTGTTTTTATTTTGAAGTTTTTTGCCTTATCATAATACTCTTGGCTTATGCTACATCACTAGTGAAAAAGAAAAAAAAACCTTAGTTTTTGTGACAACCATAAGGAAGCCTTGTTTCTGGATATTTTGGTCTCTAAAACTCATTATATAAAGAGAGGAAATGTATTCTACAAATTGAATGATTATATATTTAAATTATAAATCAAGTTGGAAGAGAATGAAATATTGTCCCCCTGTGAGAAGACTAGAATACAGGTTTTTTTCCCCTGTCTTTAACAATTTGATCCTTCCCTCTTTCCCAGTATTCAGTATCTGTTTTTTTTTTTATGAACTTAAGCAGTTTTCAAAATAAATTGGTCCCCTAGCATCATGCAAAGGAGATCAATGAGTTTTTTAAATAGTATTATGAATTCATGGATTTTTAAAAACATGTGAAACAATTATAGTGATTATTTTTAATTGATATTTCAGATTGTCCCATTTTTGACTACTGGGAAGAACCTCTTCAAGTTGACTTCTGAAGACTTTTTATAGCCAGCATCCTTACTTTTTGTTAAGCAAGATGTCTAGGGTCTATCTTGTACATTTGCTGTCCCAGTTCTGAACCAGCTATTTCTTTGAGGAGCTCTGGTTACTTAACAGTGGTAAACGCTGTATGTGAACTTTAATTTTTGATTATGTATAGCACACTTTTTAATAGATGCTTATTAGAATGTATAAAGAGTTCAGAAATGTTCTCTTTCACTTTGAGTTCAAATGGGTAGGTAATGCTGTTTTTCTTAATCTAAAAAATATGAGAATGTTTTTGTTTGTTTACAGGGAAATGGAAAAATGAAAGCCTTTGCAAAAGAAAATAAATGATGTTTTGACTTCTCTTAACTTGTGTGTCCTCATTCTGCCATACGTTATTCATTATGTCCAGTGAAGAGAAATTTCATATTTCTGGCTACGAAAAGTGAGAATAATGTTTAAAGATTATCAATATGGTTTTTGGTTTATATGTTTCTTAATTCTCTTTTTTATGTCTAGATTCCTCCTCCCACAGACGTGTTTCTCCCACAGACACATGTCTTCCTGGCATTTTTAGGAGAGTATAGTGTTTTTATTTTGAAGTTTTTTGCCTTATCATAATACTCTTGGCTTATGCTACATCACTAGTGAAAAAGAAAAAAAAACCTTAGTTTTTGTGACAACCATAAGGAAGCCTTGTTTCTGGATATTTTGGTCTCTAAAACTCATTATATAAAGAGAGGAAATGTATTCTACAAATTGAATGATTATATATTTAAATTATAAATCAAGTTGGAAGAGAATGAAATATTGTCCCCCTGTGAGAAGACTAGAATACAGGTTTTTTTCCCCTGTCTTTAACAATTTGATCCTTCCCTCTTTCCCAGTATTCAGTATCTGTTTCATCACTTTTATATATGATGCATTACATTTTTTTATTCACCCATTCGTTCAACAGATACTCATTAAGCACCTACTCTACACCAGACGTGGTACTTAGAACTGGGAATAAAGAAATAAGGAAAGTATTTGCTGATCTTCACAGAGCCTCTTCTCCAGTGGGAGAAAGACAATCAAGCAGCCACATTCCTGTTAATTCATATGTAACACCAAAACTTGTAAGTGCCTTTTAGGAAAATACAGGGAGCGTTTCAGAGTGGTTAACAGGGGATCTGACTTAGTTTGAGAGGCTAGGGAAGGCCTCTCTGAGAAAGTTGCATGTAAGCAAAGATTGGAAGGAACAGTAGGAGTGGCCAGATGATCGTTCTGCGCAGGGGCCTTCAGGTAAAGGTGCTGGCATGTGCAGGTACCGAGGGAAGAAAGAGCTTGAACCCTTGGAGGACTGAGGAGAGCAGGTTTGCTGGAGGCAGGAAGGCTGGGTGGTAGAAGAGGAGCTGGAGATGTAGGCTACCCTGGGTCTCACAGGGCACCATCGGCCTCAGCCCCCTAGAGACCCAGAAGTCCAGCCCTTAAATTGCTGGTGGCCCGGGCTCTAAGAGTCAGGCTTCCACATAATACTTCCCAGAACGTGATGGTCCTTCTGGGAGAATGTTGGGTACTCTCTGAATGTAGCTTCTCCCCCTCTACTTCTTTTTAAAACTTTATCCATTTATTTAGTTATTTTTGGATGTACTGGGTATTTGTGGCTCCATGTGGGCTTTCCCTAGTTGTAGCAAGTGGGGGCTACTCTTTGTTGAAGTGAGCCAGGGCTCCTCTTCATTGGAGCGCAGAGGCTTCTCATTGCAGTGGCTTCTTTTATTGTAGAGCACAGGCTCTAGAGCATGGGCGTCAGTAATTGTGGTACATGGGTTCAGTTATTCCTCAGCATGCGGAATCCTCCCGGACCAGGGATTGAACTCATGTCCCCTGCGTTGGCAGGCAGACACTTAACCACTAGAGCACCAGAGAAGCCCTTCTCCCCCCTACCTCTTGAGAGTCCTTTCTTTTTTCTTTCTCTCTCTGTTTTTAATTGAAGTATAGTTGGTTTATAAGTTGTGTTAGTTTCTGGTGTACAGCAGAGTGATTCAGTGAAATACATAGACGTGTGTGTGTGTATCAGTTATATATATTAACTATATATATTTTTTTTCAGATTCTTTTCCATTATAGTTTATTGTAAGATACTGAATATAGTTCCCTGTGATACACAGTAGGACATTATTGTTTATCTGTTTTATATATAGTAAATCGTATCTGCTAATTCCAAATCCCCTCCTTTTCCTCTTTGGCAACTGTGTTTGCTTTCTATGTCTGTGAGTCTGTTTATATTTTATAAATAAG
The DNA here is from genome assembly GCA_022376925.1 of Tragulus kanchil. NCBI lineage: Eukaryota > Metazoa > Chordata > Mammalia > Artiodactyla > Tragulidae > Tragulus > Tragulus kanchil. Next base: position 178,075,524 of record JAIOJX010000004.1, on the reverse strand, counting down.
TCTATTTGTATCATTTTTTAAGATTCAACTTCTAAGTTATATGATATTTGTCTTTTTCTGACTTCACAAAGTATGATAATTTCTTCCTTGCTGCTGCAAATTATGTTATTTCATTCTGCCTTATGGCTGAGTAATGTTCCTCATGATATAGAAAAGGTACTGAAGCTATGAAAAATTAGTGCCCCACGGCCAACTTAACAATAGCACAACAAATAGCAACTGGGTACTGTGTCTCTAACTGCAGTACCAGTAATCTTTGTACTTTCTTCATCTGTTGTCTTTGAATGAGAGGGTTTCTAGCATATTTTGATGTTGATACTTGCATTTTATGTTTTTTTTAATTGAATAGTAAATGATAAAGCTTGAAGAGCGATTGTGAGAGAGGAAGGAGGGGAGAGCAGGGGCACAGGGATAGGACTAGACTGCTTTGAGAAGAGTTTATTTATAGATTTGACTTCATGCAATTATTTAAATAATTACAAGGCAAAGTTGGGCTTCCCTAGTGGCTCAGATGGTAAAGAATCTGCCTGCAATACAGGAGACTCAAGTTAAATCCCTGGGTCGGGAAGATCCACTGGAGGAGGAAATGGCAACCCACTCCAGTATTCTTGCCTAGGAAATCCCATGGACAGAGAAGCTTGGTGGGCTACAGCCAACAGGATCACAAAGAATCTACTATGACTGAGCAACTAACACTTTCAAGTCAAAGTTAATTTTCTGCAAGAAAGCAATTCTTGAAAATAACGAGAAACAGAATCTAAAACTTAAAACTCAGCAATTTGAACTTTATATCCTTTGTGGTATATACCCTAAGAACAAGAACAGAAAAACACTGCAAAACACAAACAATAGCAGAACAAAATCCTTCAAGTGTACCTGTGTATTATCGGTGATGCTATCAGCGTTGTCATCCGGAGATTGTTGTGTATGTATTGTCAGATAAAACAAATGAGTACTTATGTGGTATTTTATCATTTCCATTGTTGTTGACAATCAGATTCTCAACATGGGTGAAAGGATATACAGATAAAAATGAATTAAAACCCTGTTAATTTGATTTTTTAAACATAGGCTTATTTTTCTAGAGCAGTTTTAGGTTCACAGTAAAACTGAGCACAGAGTTTCCGTTTAACTCTCACCCCCAAGCCCCAGGGTCCCCTGTTACCAATATCCTGCCCCAGAGTGGTTACAGCTGAAGAATCTGCATTGACACATCACAGTCTCCCAAAGTCTGTGGTTTACATTAGGGTTCATTCCTGGTGGTGTGCATTCTGTGGGTTTAGACATATGCTTGATGACGTATCTCTACCATACAGTATCATACAAAGAAGTTTCACTGCTCTGAAAATCCTCTGTTCTCCCTCAGTTCATCCCTTCCTCCACAAGAGCCACTGGCAATCTCTGATCTTATTACTGCCTCCATAATTTTGCTTTTTCCAGAATGTCATATAGTTGGAATCGTACAGTATGTGGCCTTTTCAGATTGGCGTCTTTCACTGAGTAATATGTATTTAAGTTTCCTCCATGTCTTTTCATGGCTTGGTAGCTCATTTCTTTTTAGTGCTGAATAATCTATTTTCAGTTTATCCATTCACCTACCAAAGGACATCTTTCTTGCTTCCAGGTCTTGGCAAATATGTGTAATACTGCTCTAAACGTCCGTGTTCAGGTTTTTGTGTGGATACAGACCATCTTCCAGAGTGCTGTGCTACGCTGCATTCCCAGCAGCCATGGATGAGAGTTCCTGTCGCTCCATGTCTTTGTCAGTGTTTGCTGTCGTCAGTGTTTTCATTTCTGGCCATTCTAATAGATGTGTGGTGGTATCTTGTTTCATTCATGATTCCTTAATGACAGATAATGCTGAGCATCTTTTCATATGCTTATTTGCCCTCTGTGTGTCTTCTTTGGTGGTGTGTCTTGTTCAGGTCTTTTACCTGTTTTTAAATTGGGTGGTTCATTTTCTTATTGTTACATGTTTGGAGTTCTTTGTATATTTTGGGTGACAGCCCTTTATCAGGTATGTCTTTTACAAATATATTCTCCCATTCTATGGCTTGTATTCCCATTCCTTGAGTAACTTGATTATTAAAAATCAAGTTTTAATTTGAAGTTTTTGAAAGAACTGTTAATTTGATTTTTAAACATAGGCTTATTTTTCTAGAGCAGTTTTAGGTTCACAGTAAAACTGAGCACAGAGTTTCCGTTTAACTCTCACCCCCAAGCCCCAGGGTCCCCTGTTACCAATATCCTGCCCCAGAGTGGTTACAGCTGAAGAATCTGCATTGACACATCACAGTCTCCCAAAGTCTGTGGTTTACATTAGGGTTCATTCCTGGTGGTGTGCATTCTGTGGGTTTAGACATATGCTTGATGACGTATCTCTACCATACAGTATCATACAAAGAAGTTTCACTGCTCTGAAAATCCTCTGTTCTCCCTCAGTTCATCCCTTCCTCCACAAGAGCCACTGGCAATCTCTGATCTTATTACTGCCTCCATAATTTTTTTTTTTCCAGAATGTCATATAGTTGGAATCGTACAGTATGTGGCCTTTTCAGATTGGCGTCTTTCACTGAGTAATATGTATTTAAGTTTCCTCCATGTCTTTTCATGGCTTGGTAGCTCATTTCTTTTTAGTGCTGAATAATCTATTTTCAGTTTATCCATTCACCTACCAAAGGACATCTTTCTTGCTTCCAGGTCTTGGCAAATATGTGTAATACTGCTCTAAACGTCCGTGTTCCGGTTTTTTGTGTGGATACAGACCATCTTCCAGAGTGCTGTGCTACGCTGCATTCCCAGCAGCCATGGATGAGAGTTCCTGTCGCTCCATGTCTTTGTCAGTGTTTGCTGTCGTCAGTGTTTTCATTTCTGGCCATTCTAATAGATGTGTGGTGGTATCTTGTTTCATTCATGATTCCTTAATGACAGATAATGCTGAGCATCTTTTCATATGCTTATTTGCCCTCTGTGTGTCTTCTTTGGTGGTGTGTCTTGTTCAGGTCTTTTACCTGTTTTTAAATTGGGTGGTTCATTTTCTTATTGTTACATGTTTGGAGTTCTTTGTATATTTTGGGTGACAGCCCTTTATCAGGTATGTCTTTTACAAATATATTCTCCCATTCTATGGCTTGTATTCCCATTCCTTGAGTAACTTGATTATTAAAAATCAAGTTTTAATTTGAAGTTTTTGAAAGAACTGTTGATATAGTCTATCTTAAAACAAAACAAAGCAAATTACCTACCACCTTGTTCCATTGAAAAGTCCTAGAAACAGTGATCAACGCAGAAGCAATATGTAACCCTTGTGCCAAATTATAGCTTCAAAATACCAGTTCTCCTAAAAGGAAACAGGAATCCTTAGATAGCCACTCCATTTCTGCAGCAGGAATCATAGAAAATTATGCTAAACCTGGAATTCTTGTTATACCATATTATAAGGAAGTCATCAAAGATAATGACAAGGTTATATCAAAAGGACCAAAGAGCATGTAAATTGATACAGTCACTATGGAGAATAGCATGGTGATTTCTTAAAAAACTAGGAATAAAGCTACCATATGACCCAGCAGTCCCACTACTGGGCACATACTCTGAGATAACCACAATTCATTGCAGCACTATTTACAATTGCCAGACATGGAAGCAGCTTAGATGTCCATCGACAGATGAGTGGATAAAGAAGTTGTGAATGGAATATTACTCAGCCATAAAAGGAATGAATTTGAGTCAGTTGCAGTGAGATGGATCAACCAAAAGCCTGTTATACAAGGTGAAGTCAGAAAGAGAAAGGCAGATATCATATGTATTAATGCATATATATGGAATCTAGAAAAATGGCATTGATGAACTGATTTGCAGGGCATAAATAGAGATGCAGCCATAGAGAAGAGACAGACACAGAGAGGGAAGGAGAGACGGATTGAGAGTAGTATTGAAACATATACATTACCATATGTAAAATAGATAGCCAGTGGGAGTTTGCTATGTGACACAGGGAGCCCAGCCCATTGCTCTATGATAACCTGGAGGGGCAAGGTGGGGTGGGAGGTGGGAGGGAGGTTCCAGAGGGAGGGGACATATATAAACCTATGGCTGATTCATGTTTGGAGTTCTTTGTATATTTTGGGTGACAGCCCTTTATCAGGTATGTCTTTTACAAATATATTCTCCCATTCTATGGCTTGTATTCCCATTCCTTGAGTAACTTGATTATTAAAAATCAAGTTTTAATTTGAAGTTTTTGAAAGAACTGTTGATATAGTCTATCTTAAAACAAAACAAAGCAAATTACCTACCACCTTGTTCCATTGAAAAGTCCTAGAAACAGTGATCAACGCAGAAGCAATATGTAACCCTTGTGCCAAATTATAGCTTCAAAATACCAGTTCTCCTAAAAGGAAACAGGAATCCTTAGATAGCCACTCCATTTCTGCAGCAGGAATCATAGAAAATTATGCTAAACCTGGAATTCTTGTTATACCATATTATAAGGAAGTCATCAAAGATAATGACAAGGTTATATCAAAAGGACCAAAGAGCATGTAAATTGATACAGTCACTATGGAGAATAGCATGGTGATTTCTTAAAAAACTAGGAATAAAGCTACCATATGACCCAGCAGTCCCACTACTGGGCACATACTCTGAGATAACCACAATTCATTGCAGCACTATTTACAATTGCCAGACATGGAAGCAGCTTAGATGTCCATCGACAGATGAGTGGATAAAGAAGTTGTGAATGGAATATTACTCAGCCATAAAAGGAATGAATTTGAGTCAGTTGCAGTGAGATGGATCAACCAAAAGCCTGTTATACAAGGTGAAGTCAGAAAGAGAAAGGCAGATATCATATGTATTAATGCATATATATGGAATCTAGAAAAATGGCATTGATGAACTGATTTGCAGGGCATAAATAGAGATGCAGCCATAGAGAAGAGACAGACACAGAGAGGGAAGGAGAGACGGATTGAGAGTAGTATTGAAACATATACATTACCATATGTAAAATAGATAGCCAGTGGGAGTTTGCTATGTGACACAGGGAGCCCAGCCCATTGCTCTATGATAACCTGGAGGGGCAAGGTGGGGTGGGAGGTGGGAGGGAGGTTCCAGAGGGAGGGGACATATATAAACCTATGGCTGATTCATGTTGATAATATGGCAGAAACCAACACAACATTGTAAAGCAATTATTCTCCAATAAAAAGAAGCAATTTTTTGTAGATTTATTTATTTTCTATTTTACTGTTTACATTTACAGAGAAAAATAAACAAAAATTTTTAAAAAGGGCCCAGGAGCATACATGAAGAGACTTTATTTGCTCAGTGATGAGACAGTTTTAATACCAAAAAAATTAATTGTAACACTTATGAATTCATAATAATACTTTATAAAAGCTTATTGGTTACCATTTGTTAGTGCTGCAATTAAGCATATATTTTTCTTTTACTGTACAAATTGATCTGGCTTCTAGATCTGAGTACCAGTTTATAGGAATTACAGAGGACAGAGTAATATGTTAAAGACCAACATGGGGGTCTAATAAGAAAAATCCAGGCTGTGGGGAACCCTACAGGACAAACAGCCTGATTTCTTTGACAGATAAGTCATGAAGGAAAAACAGATCAAAACAAACAAAGCAACAAAACCTTGTATATTTATAAGACAATTGGAAATTTGAGTACAGCCTGGTTATTTGCTGGTATTAGAATTATTGTTAGTGTTTTTAAGTGTAATAGTAGCATTGTGAATTTTTAAAGAGTTTTTTTTTTTAAATAGGGATTTTCTGAAGTGAGTGTTCTAAAGTGAAAGTCACTCAGTCATATCAAACTGTTTGCCACCCAGGGTTGAGCCATGGAATTCTCCAGGCAAGAATACCAGAGTGGGTAGCCTTTCCCTTCTTTCAGGGGATCTTCCCAAACCAGGGAATCAAACCCAGGTCTCCTGAATTGCAGGCAGCTTCTTTACCATCTAAGCCACCAGAGAAGCCCAAGAATACTGGAGTGGGTAGCCTGTCCCCTTTCCAGGGGATTTTCCTGACCCAGGAATCAAACCAGGTTCTCCTGTAATGCAGGGAGATTGTTTATGAATTGAACTACAAAGGAAGCCCATATTAGGAATAAATACTGATGTATTTATCTGTGGAATAGGTTTGATTTAAAACTAATATAGAGTGAGGGAGACAGATGGGGGCTAGATGCAGGTGAAATAGTGTTGATAAGGAGTTAATAATTATTTATTAGTTAATAATTATAAGCACACATGAAGGTTCATTACGTTGTTATGCCTACTTTTTAAAAAATCATTTTATTTATTTATTTTTTTAAACTTTATTTTGCTTTTAACTTTTACAGAGTTTTGTTGTTTACAGATATGTATGTTTCCAGATTAGTCATATGTATATCCCCCCTTCCCACCCCTCCCAACCATCACACAGCACCCCTGAAGGATCCCCTTTTCTCACAGAGCAATGGCTATAGCTATTTTATTCACTTATGATAGTACAGGCCTTCATGCTACTTCCTTTACGCCTCCCACCCTATGTTCCTTCCCCACAATGTCCATTTGTCCACTGTGCATGTCTGTCTTTCCGTTGCTTCACTGCGTGTGCCATCATCACCATCCTGCTAGATTCCATATGTATGTGTTAATATGCTGTATTTGTCCTTCTCTTTCTGACTGACTTCACTTTTTATGATACGTTCTAGATCCAGCCACCTCATTAGGGCTGATTCTTCTGCATTTCTCTTTACAGCTATGTAGTATTCCATTGTATATTTGTACCAGAACTTTTGGAACCATTTGTTCGTCAATGGGCATCTAGGTTGCTTCCATGTTCTAGCTATTGTATAGAGAGCTGCAATGAACATTGGGGTACAGGTGCTTCTGTCAGTTTTGATTTCATCAGGGTGTAAGCCTAAGTGTGGGATTGCTGGGTCGTATGGTGCTTCTATTTTTAGTTTTTTAAGAAATCTCCAGACTGTCTTCCATAGAGGCTGTATTAATTTACATTCCCACCAGCAATGCAGGAGTGTTCCCTTTTCTCTGCACCCTCTCCAGCATTTATTGTCTGTCGATTTGTGGATGACGGCCATTCTGACGGGTGTGAGGTGATATCTCATTGTAGTTTTGATTTGCATTTCTCTAATTATAAGTGAAGTTGAGCATCGTTTCATGTGCTTCTGAGCCATCTGTATGTCGTCGTTGGAGAGGTGTCTGTTTAGGTCCTTTTCCATTTTTTGATTGGGTTGTTCGTTTTTCCAGTGCTGAGTTGTCTGAATTGCTTGTAGATTTGGGAGATTAATTCTTTGTCTGTTGTTTCATTTGCTATGATTTTCTCCCACTCTGTGGGCTGTCTGTTCAGCTTTTTTGTAATTTCTTTTGCTGTACAAAAGCTTTTAAGTTTCATTAGGTCCCACATGTTCATTTGTCTTTTTAGTTCTGCTATTCTAGTAGGTGGGTCAGAGAAGATCTTGCTTTGATTGATGTCCTTGAGGGTTTTGCCTATATTCTCCTCTAAGAGTTTGATGGTTTCTGGTCTTATATTTAGGTCTTTAATCCATTTTGAGTTGATCTTAGTGTATGGTGTCAGGGAATGTTCCAACTTCATTTTCTGCATGTAGCTGTCCAGTTTTCCCAGCACCATTTGTTGAAGAGGCTGTCTTTGTCCCATTTTAGATTTTTGCCTCCTTTGTCAAAAATAAGGTACCCATAGGTATGTGGGCCTATCTCTGGGTTCTCGATCTTGTTCCATTGGTCTATAGTTGTGTTTTTGTGCCAGTACCATATTGTCTTGAGGACTGTTGCTTTGTAATAGTCTGAAGTTCGGGGGGCTGATCCCTCCAGCTCTGTTTTTCTTTCTCAGAATTGCTTTGACTATTCGGGGTCTTTTGTGTTTCCGTATGAACTGTGTGATTCTCTGGTCTAGTTCTGTGAAGAATGTTATTGGTAGTTTGATAGGGATCACATTGAATCTATAGATGACATTTGGTAGTATGGTCATTTTCACAATATTGATTCTTCCAATCCAGGAACATGGAATATCTCTCCATCTGTTTAAGTCTTCTTTAATGTCTCTCATGAGTGTCTTGTAATTTTCAGTGTACAGTTTTTTTGTTTCTTTGGGTAGGTTTATTCCTAGATATTTGATTCTTTTGGTTGCAATGGTGGAGGGGATTGCCTCTTTGATTTCGTTTTCTGATTTTTCATTGTTTGTGTATAGGAATGCCAGTGATTGCTGTATATTGATTTTGTATCCTGCGACTTTGCTGAATGTGATGATTAACTCTAGTAGTTTTGTAATAGTGTCTTTGGGATTTTCTATGTATAATATCATGTCATCTGCAAATAGAGAGAGTTTGACATCTTCCTTTCCAATCTGGATTCCTTTTATTTCTTTCTCTTCTCTTATTGCTGTTGCTAGAACTCCCAGGATATGTTGAATAAGAGTGGTGAAAGTGGACACCCCTGTTTTGTTCCTGATCTTAGAGGAAATGCTTTCAGTTTTTCACCATTGAGGATAATGTTCACTGTGGGCTTCTCATATATGGCATTTACTATGTTGAGATAGACTCTTTCTATGCCCATTTTCTTTCTTTTTTTTTTTTTATTCTTTATTTTAAAGGTTTTACAGAGTTTTGTTGTTCACAGACATGTATGTTCCCAGATCAGTCATATGCATATCCATGGTCCCCACCTGCCCAGATCCCCCCATCCCACCCCTCCAGACTTTTGCCCCAAGCCATTGTAGGCACTCCTATTCCCTTAGCACTATAACACTAGCTATCTTTTCCACACATAACACTATAGGTTTCCTTGTTACTTCCTCCATGCTTCCCCCTCCCTATTTCTTCGCCACGATGTCCCTTTGTCTATGCTCTGTCTGTTTTTCCATGAGTTCCCTGCGTGTGATATCAAGACTGTCCTACTAGATTCCATATATGTGTGTTAGTATACTGTATTTGTCTTTCTCTTTTTGACTTACTTCACTTTTTATGATAGGTTCTAGAGCCAGCCACTTCATTAGGACTGAGTCTTCTGCATTTCTTTTAACAGCTGAGTAGTATTCCATTGTATATATGTACCAGAGCTTCTGGATCCATTCATTCGTCGATGGACATCTAGGTTGCTTCCATGTTTTGGCTATTGTATAGAGAGCTGCAATGAACATTGCAGTACAGGTGCTTCTGTCAGTTTTGATTTCATCAGGATATAAGCCTAATAGTGGGATTGCTGGGTCATAGGGTGCTTCTATTTTTAGTTTTTTAAGAAATCTCCATACTGTCTTCCATAGAGGCTGTATCAATTTAAACAATTTTTTCGCACCCTGTCCAGCATTTATTGTCTGCAGATTTTTGAAGATGGCCATTCTGACGGGTGTGAGGTGATAGTGTCTTTGGGATTTTCTATGTATAATATCATGTCATCTGCAAATAGAGAGAGTTTGACATCTTCCTTTCCAATCTGGATTCCTTTTATTTCTTTCTCTTCTCTTATTGCTGTTGCTAGAACTCCCAGGATATGTTGAATAAGAGTGGTGAAAGTGGACACCCCTGTTTTGTTCCTGATCTTAGAGGAAATGCTTTCAGTTTTTCACCATTGAGGATAATGTTCACTGTGGGCTTCTCATATATGGCATTTACTATGTTGAGATAGACTCTTTCTATGCCCATTTTCTTTCTTTTTTTTTTTTTATTCTTTATTTTAAAGGTTTTACAGAGTTTTGTTGTTCACAGACATGTATGTTCCCAGATCAGTCATATGCATATCCATGGTCCCCACCTGCCCAGATCCCCCCATCCCACCCCTCCAGACTTTTGCCCCAAGCCATTGTAGGCACTCCTATTCCCTTAGCACTATAACACTAGCTATCTTTTCCACACATAACACTATAGGTTTCCTTGTTACTTCCTCCATGCTTCCCCCTCCCTATTTCTTCGCCACGATGTCCCTTTGTCTATGCTCTGTCTGTTTTTCCATGAGTTCCCTGCGTGTGATATCAAGACTGTCCTACTAGATTCCATATATGTGTGTTAGTATACTGTATTTGTCTTTCTCTTTTTGACTTACTTCACTTTTTATGATAGGTTCTAGAGCCAGCCACTTCATTAGGACTGAGTCTTCTGCATTTCTTTTAACAGCTGAGTAGTATTCCATTGTATATATGTACCAGAGCTTCTGGATCCATTCATTCGTCGATGGACATCTAGGTTGCTTCCATGTTTTGGCTATTGTATAGAGAGCTGCAATGAACATTGCAGTACAGGTGCTTCTGTCAGTTTTGATTTCATCAGGATATAAGCCTAATAGTGGGATTGCTGGGTCATAGGGTGCTTCTATTTTTAGTTTTTTAAGAAATCTCCATACTGTCTTCCATAGAGGCTGTATCAATTTACATTCCCACCAGCAATGCAAGAGGGTTCCCTTTTCTCCGCACCCTGTCCAGCATTTATTGTCTGCAGATTTTTTGAAGATGGCCATTCTGACGGGTGTGAGGTGATATCTCATTGTAGTTTTAATTTGCATTTCTCTAATAATAAGCGAGGTTGAGCATCGTTTTATGTGCTTTTGGGCCATCTGTATGTCCTCTTTGGAGAGGCGTCTCTTTAGATCTTTTTCCCATTTTTTGATTGGGTTGTTCGTTTTCCCTGTGTTGAGTTGTCTGAGTTGCTTGTAGATTTGGGAGATTAATTCTTTGTCTGTTGTTTCATTTGCTATGATTTTCTCCCACTCTGTGGGCTGTCTGTTCAGCTTTTTTGTAATTTCTTTTGCTGTACAAAAGCTTTTAAGTTTCATGAGGTCCCATATGTTCATTTTTCTTTTCAATTCATCTATTTTAGTTGGTGGGTCAGAGAAGATCTTGCTTTGATTGATGTCCTTGAGGGTTTTGCCTATATTCTCCTCTAGGAGTTTGATGGTTTCTGGTCTTACATTGAGGTCTTTAATCCATTTTGAGTTGATCTTAGTGTATGGTGTCAGGGAATGTTCCAATTTCATTTTTTTGCATGTAGCTGTCCAATTCTCCCAGCACCACTTGTTGAAGAGGCTGTCTTTGTCCCATTTTATAGTTTCTCCTCCTTTGTCAAAAATAAGGTACCCATAGGTGCATGGGTTTATCTCTGGGTTCTCTATCTTGTTCCGTTGGTCTATAGTTGTCTTTTTGACTTACTTCACTTTTTATGATAGGTTCTAGAGCCAGCCACTTCATTAGGACTGAGTCTTCTGCATTTCTTTTAACAGCTGAGTAGTATTCCATTGTATATATGTACCAGAGCTTCTGGATCCATTCATTCGTCGATGGACATCTAGGTTGCTTCCATGTTTTGGCTATTGTATAGAGAGCTGCAATGAACATTGCAGTACAGGTGCTTCTGTCAGTTTTGATTTCATCAGGATATAAGCCTAATAGTGGGATTGCTGGGTCATAGGGTGCTTCTATTTTTAGTTTTTTAAGAAATCTCCATACTGTCTTCCATAGAGGCTGTATCAATTTACATTCCCACCAGCAATGCAAGAGGGTTCCCTTTTCTCCGCACCCTGTCCAGCATTTATTGTCTGCAGATTTTTTGAAGATGGCCATTCTGACGGGTGTGAGGTGATATCTCATTGTAGTTTTAATTTGCATTTCTCTAATAATAAGCGAGGTTGAGCATCGTTTTATGTGCTTTTGGGCCATCTGTATGTCCTCTTTGGAGAGGCGTCTCTTTAGATCTTTTTCCCATTTTTTGATTGGGTTGTTCGTTTTCCCTGTGTTGAGTTGTCTGAGTTGCTTGTAGATTTGGGAGATTAATTCTTTGTCTGTTGTTTCATTTGCTATGATTTTCTCCCACTCTGTGGGCTGTCTGTTCAGCTTTTTTGTAATTTCTTTTGCTGTACAAAAGCTTTTAAGTTTCATGAGGTCCCATATGTTCATTTTTCTTTTCAATTCATCTATTTTAGTTGGTGGGTCAGAGAAGATCTTGCTTTGATTGATGTCCTTGAGGGTTTTGCCTATATTCTCCTCTAGGAGTTTGATGGTTTCTGGTCTTACATTGAGGTCTTTAATCCATTTTGAGTTGATCTTAGTGTATGGTGTCAGGGAATGTTCCAATTTCATTTTTTTGCATGTAGCTGTCCAATTCTCCCAGCACCACTTGTTGAAGAGGCTGTCTTTGTCCCATTTTATAGTTTCTCCTCCTTTGTCAAAAATAAGGTACCCATAGGTGCATGGGTTTATCTCTGGGTTCTCTATCTTGTTCCGTTGGTCTATAGTTGTGTTTTTGTGCCAGTAACATACTGTCTTGATGACTGTTGATGACTGTTGCTTTGTAGTAGAGTCTGAAGTTAGGGAGGCTGATCCTTCCAGCTCCGTTTTTCTTTCTCAGAATTGCTTTGGCTATTCGAGGTCTTTTGTGTTTTCATATGAACTGTGTTATTCTTTGGTTCTGTGAAAAATGTCAATGGATATGCCCATTTTCTGAAGAGTTTTTATCATAAATGGATGCTGTACTTTGTCAAAGGCTTTTTCTGCGTCTATTGAGATTATCATGTGGTTTTTGTCTCTCAATTTGTTGATATGGTGTATCACATTGATTGATTTGCGGATATTGAAGAATCCTTGCATGCCTGGAATGAGCCCAACTTGATCGTGATGTATGAGCTTTTTGATGTGTTGTTGAATTCTGTTTGCTAGGATTTTGTTGAGGATTTTGGCGTCTAGATTCATCAGTGAAATTGGCCTATAATTTTCTTTTTTTGTGTTGTTTTTGCCTGGCTTTGGTATCAGGGTGATGGCGGCCTCATAGAATGTATTTGGAAGTGTTCCTTCCTGTGTAATTTTTTGGAAGAGTTTTAGAAGGACAGGCATTAGCTCTTCTTTAAATGTTTGGTAGAATTCACTTGTGAAACCATCTGGCCCACGGCTTTTATTTTTGGGTAGATTTTTGATCACAAAGTCAATTTCTGAGCTTGTGATTGGCTTGTTCATAGTTTCTATTTCTTCCTAGTTGAGTCTTGGGAGATTAATCTTCTCTAAGAAACTGTCCATTTCTTCCAGGTTGTCCAGTTTGCTGCCATAGAGTTGTTCATAATAGTCTCTTATGATCCTTTGGATTTCTGCATTATCTGTTGTAATCTCCTTTTTCATTTTTGATTTTGGTGATCTGGTTCTTCTCTCTCTGTTTCTTGATGAGTCTGGCCAGTGGTGTGTCGATTTTATTTACCTTTTCAAAGAACCAGATTTTTGTTTTATTTATCTTTGCTACTGTTTCTTTCATTTCTTTTTCATTTATTTCTGCTCTGATCTTTATGATTTCCCTTCTTCTGCTGTCTTTGGGGTGTTTTTGTTGTTCTTTCTCCAGTTGTTTTAAGCGTGAGGTTAGGTTGTCTGAGATTTTCGTAGTTTCTTGAGGTGGGATTGAATTGCTATAAACTTCCCTCTTAGAGCTGCTTTTGCAGTATCCCATAGGTTACTGTCGTGTGTTCATTGTCGTTTTCTTCTAGGAATTTTTTATTTCTCCTTTGATTTGCTCGGTAATCAGTTGGTTTTTTAGGTATGTGTTGTTTAATCTCCATGTGTTTGTGTTTTTAGCGGTTTTTTCCCCTGTAATTGATCTCTAGTCTCATTGCCTTGTAGTCCTAGAAGATGGTTGATATAATTTCAGTTTTCTTGAACTGACTGAGGTTTGATTTGTGGCCCAAGATGTGGTCTATCCTGGAGAATGTTCCATGAGCACTTGAGAAGAAAGTGTATTCTTCTGCTTTTGTATGGAAAGTCCTAAAGATATCAATGAGGTTCATTTCTTCTAGTGTGGCATTTAAGGCTTGTGTTTCTTTATTAATTTTCTGTTTGGATGATCTGTCTATTGTTGTGAGAGGAGTGTTAAAGTCTCCTACTATGATTGTGTTAGTGTCGATGTCTTCTTTTATGTCTGAAAGTTTTTGTCTTATGTATTGGGGTGCTCCTGCATTGGGTGCATAGGTATTTATGATTGTTATGTCTTCTTCTTGGATCGATCCCTTGATCATGATGTAATGTCCTGCCTTGTCTCTTTTAATCTTCTTTATTTTGAGGTCTATTTTGTCTGATATGAGGATTGCTACTCCAGCTTTCTTTTGATTTCCATTTGCATGGAATATCTTTTTCCAGCCTCTCACTTTCAGTCTATGAGTGTCTCTAGGTCTGAAGTGAGTTTCCTGGAGGCAGCATATGTATGGGTCGTGTTTTTTAATCCATTCAGCCACTCTGTGTCTTCTGGTTGGGGCATTTAGTCCATTTACATTCAAAGTAATTATTGATACAAATGATCCTATTGTCATCTTCTTAGATGTTATGATGGCTTTGTTTTGTGGATCTTCTCCTTCTTTTATACTTCTTGTCTATATAAGTCCCTTTAACACTTGTTGTAAGGCTAGTTTGGTGTTACTAAATTCTTTTAATTTTTGCTTATCTGTAAAACTTTTGATTTCTCCATCCATTTTGAATGAGATCCTTGCAGGGTAGAGGATTCTTGGTTGCAGATTATTCTCTTTTAGCCGTTTACATGTGTCCTGCCATTCCCTTCTGGCCTGCAAAATTTCTGTTGAAAGATCAGCTGTTAAACGTATGGGCTTTCCCTTGTGTGTCACTAGTTGCTTTTCCCTTGCTGCTTTGAGAATTCTGTCCTTGTGTTTAATTTGTGTTAGCTTCATTAATATGTGTCTTGGTGTGTTTCTTCTCGGATTGATTCTGTATGGTACTCTTTGCGCTTTTTGGACTTGATTGACTATTTCTTTTCCCATGTTGGGGAAATTTTCAACTAGAATCTCCAAAAATTTTCTCATAGCCTTTCTTTTTTTCTTCTTCTTCTGGAACCCCTATAATTCAAATATTACTGCGTTTGATATTATCCCAGAGGTCTCTGAGGCTGTCCTCTGCTCTTTTCATTCTTTGAGCTAGAGTCTGTTTTTTAGCAGTTACTTCCACCATTCTATCTTCCAGCTCACTTATCTGGTTTTCTGTCTCTGATACTCTGCTCTTGATTCCTTCTACAGTGTTTTTTAAGTTCAGCAATTGAGTTGTTTGTCTCTGTTACTTTTTTGGTAAGTTCTTGTATTTCTTTATTCATTGTGTTAGTTGTGTCTTGCAATTTCTCTAACATTCTGTTTTCAGTGTCTTTGATCATCTTTACTATCATTCTTCTGAAATCACTTTCAGAAAATTTGTCCAAATTCTCTTCATTGATTTGATCTTGCGTGTTTGTAGATTGTTCCTTCACTTGTGTGATATTTCTCTGCTGTTTCATTGTTATTATTAATTTTTTAACTGACTCTGTTTGGGATTTCCTTTTCCCAGACTTTGAGTTACGCCTGTTGGTGTTGTTTGGATGGGGCTTCTTATTCTGGGTGATGCTGGTGGTTGGGTGATGTCAGGACTTGCATACAAGTGATTACCTTTGTTGGCATTCTCACTTGTATAGTGCTCTCTAGTGTTAGGCGTTCGCTAGTATTGTAGAGTTTTGGAGTCAGTGCTCCCTCCCTAAAGCCCCAGGGTTTGTTGCCTGACCAGGGAATGAAGATTTGACGGCTGGTTTGTTATGGCATTAAATGATATTAAAACATATATATGTGAATGAGAGACCGAAGGTATACCTTTGACAAATGGCAATTAAAATATTATGCAAATACTATCCAGTGTATCGAATTATACACACAAACATATACTGCTGTAACATAACCCAAGCATTCCAACCAAAAATACAGTACAATACGTTAGCACGGCGAATAGAGAAAACCAAGAATGATATCCACCAGTTAATAACCAAACTAAGTAGAGCACCAATTGGAGAATAATGCTAGAGCAGGGTCCCCGTCGGGGATAAGGCAATGAGGACAGAACAGACTAAGAAATATGGTGGGAAAAGGGGAAAAGAGAAAGGGAGGATAGAAAAGAAATATAGAATAATACTGCAAAGTTAAATACAGGGAGATAAAGATTTGTATGTATAAGAGTCCAGTGCTATAGGAAAGGAGCTTCAGAGAAAGCAAAGAATTATAGAGGAAGTAGTAGTATAAATGAAAAAAATTTTAAATTAAAACAGAGATAAGTATATAGAAAAACAAAACAAAAATAATAAAAACAAACAAAACCCCCACAGAACCTTAAAAGGCCAATGGGGAACCAGAAGTTTATACCAAAATAAAATGTGTGGTTTAAAAGGAAAAAGAAAAAAAAAATTATGTAAACTTGAATATATTCAGTCTTACTGATAAGATTAGTAGCTTCAATAGAATTCAGTGAAGGAAATGAACACACTCACTCTCACACACACCCGCCCCCAAAACAAACAAACAAAAAAAACCAGAGGGGTGCACTGAATGGGTTTGGGAAAAAAGTGAAAAAAACAATTGAAACAAAGCAATACAATACAAAAAAAAAAAAGCAATAAAAAAGAATAAGGAATAAAATGAAATTTAAAAAATCCAGCAGTAACTCCAGCTTCAGACAAAATGTGAAAATAGTGTTTATGTTCTTCTGTCTCTTGCTGACTATTCAGGAATTATCAGTCTTTTTCTTGCCTCTGGCAGTGGTTGGATCTGAAGACCTCTTTGACTGCTTGTTTATTTCAGCCTATTCCAGAACTAAGAGGCCCACCCAGGCTGGCCCTGGGAGTTTCTTAATCCAAATCCCTTTTCTTGCTGGGTGGAGCTAAGTTCCCTCCCTGTAGCTTGACCAGCAGCCCTGCAGTTTGACCAGCAGCCAAACTATAGTAGGGAAAATGGTGTCTGTCTCACAAAGGATTCATTCCCACACGCACTATGGGAAGCACTTCCGCAGTGACCCCGACCCTGCTGCAGGCCACCGTAGACCCCCGCCACCGCAGGAAACGTCAGATGACTCAGAGGTGAGTCTGGCTTAGTCTCATGCAGGATTGCTATTCCCGTCTCCTGGATCACAGTGCACAGAGTTTCCAGTCCTCCTCGGGGCTCTGTGATCGGGTTAATGGTAACCTCCTTCAAAGGAAACTGAGTGCCGTCCTTCCGAGGACTGCTCAAGGGCACTTCTAGCTCAAGGGGGCACCTGGACCCTCCAAAGCAGGTCTGGCTCAGTCCCTTGTGGGTGTCACTGCTCCTTTCCCAGGTCTTGATCTGCAACAGGCTTTGCGCCTTTGGCCCACCCAGCCTCTCCGGCGGGTATGAGGTTTGACTTTCAAAAGTGCGATTGCGCCCTTCCTACTGTCTTGATGCGGCTTCTCCTTTGTTCTTCTATGTGGGGTATCCTCTCTGTGATCAGATCCAACCTCCTCCTGTCGATGGTTTCCCAGGAACTCGTTGCAGTTCAGGCGATTTTGCAGGAGAGATGAGTGCACGTCCTTCTATGCCACCATCTTAGTTCCAATCTAAATAATAATTTTATTTGTTTATTTATTTTTGGCTGTGCTGGGTCTTCATTGGTGCGCGGGCTTTTCTCTAGTTGCAGAGAGCAGGGGCTACTCTCTGGTTGCAGTGAACAGGCTTCTCATTGCAGTGGCTTCTCTTGTTGCTGAACATAGGTTCCAGGGCATGTGACTCCCAGGCTCTAGAGCACAGGCTCAGTATATATAGCACATGGGTTTAGTTGCTCCACAGCATGTGGAATCTTCCTGGGTCAAGCACATGTCTCCTGCATTTGCAGGCAGATTCTTTACCACTGGGCCACCTATTAGAAGGCAAACCTCTGTTCTGCCTACTTTGGAGCTTAAATTTTTGCACAGTAAATTTTTTGAAATCTCCCCTACGAATTCATAACCATGAACTGGCCCATGTGTGAATGTGAGATTTAAATTTTTACTATCTGTGTAGCATGAGAAACTCAGACTAATTTACTTTAAACTGTTCTTGGATTAGTAATGCCTCCAGGAACCTGACAGAACAACAAATATTTTCAAGAAAAAAAAAATCTACTTAGAACTCAACAGAGTCCCACAAATAAAATTCCAGAGAACAGAAGCCCATGATGAAAAATCACAAATCACTTAGGAAACAAGCCACAAGGAGTGAGTCAGCAGAAATAAAATCAAATGATTTGGAAAGACTGTGTGTGTACGTATATATATTGTAATGATTGAAAACTGTAATGATTGAAAAGGACACAAAGTAAAAATATTTAATATACTTAAAGAAATAAAAGTGGAGATGAAAAGCATAACTAGAGGAATCTGGAAAGATTGCTGATAAATGAATATGCAGAGCAGCAATGGAGAGGTAGATGTGGAGAACAGTCTGACGGACATTGGGGTGAGGGAGGGGAATATGCTGTGGGACTAGGGGATTTCAAACAGGGGCTCTCTGGTGACGTGGCGGGGTGGGATGGGGAGGGAGATGGGGAGAGGTTGGAGGGGGGACGTGTGTATACCTATGGAAGACTCAGGTCGATGTGTGGCAGTAGACAGCAAAATTCTGTAAAAAAATTTTTTTAAAAGTCAGAAAGAAAAAGCATCACTAGGTAACTGAGACCATCTGAAAACCAGTTGAAAGTCCCATATGTTGAGGCTGGGCTTTTCAGTTGCTGTGCTTTACTATAGAGCTGTCTAACTGGCTGTTTTTTAAAAAGATACTAATAACCAGATATATTTGAAAAAGAACCATTTCAGAAATGAAGAACATGATATTGAACTCAGTAATTAATTGACAAGTTAAATAGCAGATCAGACACATAAAGAGAGAATTAATGAACTAGAAGATAGAACTAAAGAAATTGTCCACAGGAAACCCAGAGAAACAAAGAGCAAATATGAAAGAAAGATTAAGGTATGTGGAAGATAGAATGAGGTGTAACATAACATTTAATCAGAATTCTGGAAGGAGATAATAGAAAAATTGAGAGAGAGGCATTATTTGAAGAGATAATGACTGAGATTTTCCAAAACTGATGAAGCACTTGAATCCTCTGAAATAGGAAGTTCAAACAAGATAAAGAGAAATATCCCTTCAATACATTGGGAAATAAAAAACATCTAAAGCAGCCAGAACAACAAATATTTTCAAGAAAAAAAAAATCTACTTAGAACTCAACAGAGTCCCACAAATAAAATTCCAGAGAACAGAAGCCCATGATGAAAAATCACAAATCACTTAGGAAACAAGCCACAAGGAGTGAGTCAGCAGAAATAAAATCAAATGATTTGGAAAGACTGTGTGTGTACGTATATATATTGTAATGATTGAAAACTGTAATGATTGAAAAGGACACAAAGTAAAAATATTTAATATACTTAAAGAAATAAAAGTGGAGATGAAAAGCATAACTAGAGGAATCTGGAAAGATTGCTGATAAATGAATATGCAGAGCAGCAATGGAGAGGTAGATGTGGAGAACAGTCTGACGGACATTGGGGTGAGGGAGGGGAATATGCTGTGGGACTAGGGGATTTCAAACAGGGGCTCTCTGGTGACGTGGCGGGGTGGGATGGGGAGGGAGATGGGGAGAGGTTGGAGGGGGGACGTGTGTATACCTATGGAAGACTCAGGTCGATGTGTGGCAGTAGACAGCAAAATTCTGTAAAAAAATTTTTTTAAAAGTCAGAAAGAAAAAGCATCACTAGGTAACTGAGACCATCTGAAAACCAGTTGAAAGTCCCATATGTTGAGGCTGGGCTTTTCAGTTGCTGTGCTTTACTATAGAGCTGTCTAACTGGCTGTTTTTTAAAAAGATACTAATAACCAGATATATTTGAAAAAGAACCATTTCAGAAATGAAGAACATGATATTGAACTCAGTAATTAATTGACAAGTTAAATAGCAGATCAGACACATAAAGAGAGAATTAATGAACTAGAAGATAGAACTAAAGAAATTGTCCACAGGAAACCCAGAGAAACAAAGAGCAAATATGAAAGAAAGATTAAGGTATGTGGAAGATAGAATGAGGTGTAACATAACATTTAATCAGAATTCTGGAAGGAGATAATAGAAAAATTGAGAGAGAGGCATTATTTGAAGAGATAATGACTGAGATTTTCCAAAACTGATGAAGCACTTGAATCCTCTGAAATAGGAAGTTCAAACAAGATAAAGAGAAATATCCCTTCAATACATTGGGAAATAGAAGATCTTAACAGCAGCCAGAGAGAGAAAGCAGACTATTCTCAGAATGGTCGCTGACTTGTCATTCGCCAGAGTGGAAGCCACGAGACAGAATGCTATTGTCAGAGTGCCGAGAAGAAAATAATTATCTTTCAAAAATGATGATGAGGACTTCCCTGGTGGCCCAGTGGGTAAGGACACCGATTTGCAGGGCAAGGGGCGCGGGTTTGATCCCTGGCCTGGGAAGATCCCATGTGCCGCGGAGCGGCTGGACTGATGTGTCCAACTACCGAGCCGGAGCTCTGGAGTGCATGCGCCCAGAGCTGGTGCTCTGCAACGAGAGAGGCCATTGTGATGGGAGGCCCACACAGGCCAAAGAACAAAGACGTATGAAAATAAATAAATGAATGACCAATAAAAGTGGCCAAAAGAAAATGGTGATGAAATCAGAACATTTTGAAATAAAGACCATTTTGGGATGAATGGAGGAAATGGAAGAGTGTTTTTGAGCTTTCAGCTGTAATAGTAATTAAGAGTTTAATAAGCTCTGGAGTCAGCTGGAGTTCTGTTGCCCTTGACTATATTAGATAATCATTTTCCCTCTCTGTGAAATGGGATAACAGTAATATACCTTGTGGGGATGTTTAAAGAAATAAATGAGATACTAAATCTTAAGCACTGTGACTGGCCCATAGGATGATTCAATAAATGTTAGGGGTTAAAGTACCATATTTTATTGAATTTATGATGCCATCAGCTGTAAGACATATCATTATTTTATGCTCCAGTAAGGAAGAAAGAATACTATCAGTTAAATATAAGATACAAGATTGCATTAATTATAAAACCTGTCTGGATTTCAGAGTTAACGTGTAAAGAAAAAAATAGGTATCTCAGAACTGATGAAAGGAAAATAGCTTTCCACTCTCTACTCCTGCAGTGCCCAGCTAGTTATTTGAAAATCCTTGATTGAATAACTTCTTTTCTTCACTGATTTGAGAAGTCCTTTTAATCATAATTTCCCTTATATGGTACATTTCTTTTCTCTTTGATTGACAAGTGCTTTGACCACGGAGTCAACAAGATTAGTATATTGGTTGAGCACTGGTGGGAAGGGAGATTGAACGTAACCAGCATAGAGGATTGTGATAGCAGAAATGAATAACACTTGGAAAAGCAGATTTGGAAAGAGTTCTTCTTGGGTAGGTTGGGTTGGAGGGACATTGTGACAGAAAGTCTTACCAGATTCCCAAATTCTCTCCGCATCTTGGCCTATTCCTTCCTCTCTGCTTCTTTCCAAACCACTAGTTCTCAAAATTTAGCCTCCATCAGAACCACATGGAAGCCTCCTTAAAAACACAAATTACTGGCTGTGCCCAGAGAGTTTCTGATTCAGTAGGTTTGAGTAAAGCCTGAAGTTACATTTCTGTCAAGTTCTCCAGTGCTGCTGCTGCTATTGGATTTGGGGGGGACCTCACTTTGAGAACTACTGCTTAAGATCAAGTCCTCTTAATTTCTGTCTAGATTATTTTAACAGCTTCTAGTTTTTGGCTTCTTTTTCCAGTTTTCTTCTCCTTTAACAGCTCCTGATGCAATTAGGAGTATAATGGTCAGAGTAGACGTGAAGAGAAAGGAATTAACCTGCATCACATTTCAAAAGAAAGATGAACACTAAGTAGATATTAGAGACAAAGGATCAGGAAGCAAAAGAGACATCTTCTCAACATTGCCACCAGATTTACTCTTCAAAAACACTTCTTTCATCTTGTCATTTCCCTATTCAAGAATCTGCAGTGCGATATATCTAAAATGATATTTAAATAAAATACAGCTTACAGTTGACACCCAATCAGTGTGGTTTTCTCCTGTTGTGTCTAAGTCAGATCTCTTTATGACAAGTGACTTTGCAAGTAGATCTCTGTATTGCCAAATACTTTCAGGCCTGTGCCAGTGACCTACTTTAAGCAATATCCTATTTAACAATTTCAGTTCAGCGAACTGATTTGGATTGCATTTTAGGACTTGTAGAATTCAGTCTGAAGTAAAGGGCTAGTTGTTAACCCTATTTAGAAATCCTGTTTATTGTATGTATATTATCATTTTTAAAATCTTATTATATACTATGTTTTCTTTCTATATTTACTTTTTGTTGTGCTTCCTGTTTGGCCATAAAAATGGAGAGGCATTATGCCAAGTATTTATATTTGCAATTATATGTATATTTATTTATTTAATTTATTTATATTTGCCGAGTATATGTGTGTACAGGTGAGATGAAACAAACAAATGACAGTGAAAGCCTGTTTATCAAGATCATTATTTGTTGCTCCTGAATTGGAAAATAAATACAGAGATGATGCTTTGGATTTTTAAGATATTTAGTACATGATGTATTTTTATTTTTTAATTTTTAAAAGCTGGTTTTTCTTGTTATTTGTTTCCATGTATAGGTAAGATTTTAAAGATGTGGGAATTCTGTTGTCGCTAAGTCATGTCTGACTCTTTGCAGACCGATGAGCTGCAGCCCATCATGCTCCTCTGTCCTCCACTGTCTTCCAGAGTCTGCTCAGATTCATGTCCATTGAGTCAGCGATGCTATCTAACCATCTCGTTCTCTGCTGCCCCCTTCTCCTTTTGCCTTCAGTCTTCCCCAGCATCGGGGTCTTTTCCAGTGAGTCATCTCTTCTCATCAGTATCCAGAAGTAAGGGAGCTTCAGCTTCAGGGTCAGTCCTTCCAGTGAATATTCAGGGCTGATTTCCTTTAGGGTTGACTGGTTTGAGAACTACTGGAATGAGGACTGGAATTTTAACTCGCTGTAAAAGAATGCTAATAAGTATTTGTGTTTTTTAAAAACTACTTCAGGACTTCCCTGGTGGCTCAGTGGATTAAGAATCTGCCTGTCAATGCAGGGGACACAGGTTCAATCCTTGGTCCGGGAAGATTCCACATGCCTCAGAGCAACTTAGCTTGTGCTCCAGAGGGCTGGAGCCACAACTACTGAGGCCCTAAGCCTTAGAGCCCATGCTTCACAACAAAAGAAGTCATTGCAATGAGAAGCCGGTGCACTGCAACTAGAGAAAATTCGTGCGCAACAAAGACTAAATGCAGTCAAAAAATAAAAATAAATAAATAAAAATTATAAAACAAACAAACAAAAACCTACTTCATTCTGGCATAATTTACAGGGCCATACATTCTCCTATTTTAGGTGTAAAATTAAAACATTTCTGGAAAACTTCCACGGTTGGGTCATCATCATCACAACTCAATTTTAGAACATTTCCATCAGTGCAGAGAGACCTTTGTGCCCACTCACTGTTCAGTCAGAGTATATGTGTGTACAGGTGAGATGAAACAAACAAATGACAGTGAAAGCCTGTTTATCAAGATCATTATTTGTTGCTCCTGAATTGGAAAATAAATACAGAGATGATGCTTTGGATTTTTAAGATATTTAGTACATGATGTATTTTTATTTTTTAATTTTTAAAAGCTGGTTTTTCTTGTTATTTGTTTCCATGTATAGGTAAGATTTTAAAGATGTGGGAATTCTGTTGTCGCTAAGTCATGTCTGACTCTTTGCAGACCGATGAGCTGCAGCCCATCATGCTCCTCTGTCCTCCACTGTCTTCCAGAGTCTGCTCAGATTCATGTCCATTGAGTCAGCGATGCTATCTAACCATCTCGTTCTCTGCTGCCCCCTTCTCCTTTTGCCTTCAGTCTTCCCCAGCATCGGGGTCTTTTCCAGTGAGTCATCTCTTCTCATCAGTATCCAGAAGTAAGGGAGCTTCAGCTTCAGGGTCAGTCCTTCCAGTGAATATTCAGGGCTGATTTCCTTTAGGGTTGACTGGTTTGAGAACTACTGGAATGAGGACTGGAATTTTAACTCGCTGTAAAAGAATGCTAATAAGTATTTGTGTTTTTTAAAAACTACTTCAGGACTTCCCTGGTGGCTCAGTGGATTAAGAATCTGCCTGTCAATGCAGGGGACACAGGTTCAATCCTTGGTCCGGGAAGATTCCACATGCCTCAGAGCAACTTAGCTTGTGCTCCAGAGGGCTGGAGCCACAACTACTGAGGCCCTAAGCCTTAGAGCCCATGCTTCACAACAAAAGAAGTCATTGCAATGAGAAGCCGGTGCACTGCAACTAGAGAAAATTCGTGCGCAACAAAGACTAAATGCAGTCAAAAAATAAAAATAAATAAATAAAAATTATAAAACAAACAAACAAAAAAACCTACTTCATTCTGGCATAATTTACAGGGCCATACATTCTCCTATTTTAGGTGTAAAATTAAAACATTTCTGGAAAACTTCCACGGTTGGGTCATCATCATCACAACTCAATTTTAGAACATTTCCATCAGTGCAGAGAGACCTTTGTGCCCACTCACTGTCAGTCAGTGTCCCAGCTCCCATTCCTTCGCAGCCACCGTTTACTTTGTCTCTGCAGATTTGCCTTTTGTGAACATTTCATTTAGTTGTAATCTTTTTTTTTTTTAAACATTTATTTTATTTATTTATCTTTTTGAGGGTGTGAGGTAGGGAGGGAGGGGGATGGGCGGGCCACTTCTATTGGTCTTTCATTTCTCTGTTTTCATCCGTCTTTGTTCTTCGGCCCCTGTGGGCCTCCCATCGCGGTGGCCTCTGTCGTCGCAGAGTGCGGGCTCCAGGCGCATGTGGCCCAGAGCTCCGGCTCGGTAATTGGACACATTAGTCCAGCTGCTCCGCGGCACGTGGGATCCTCCCAGGCCAGGGATCAAACCGACGCCCCCTGCACTGCAAGGTGGATTTGTTACCCACCGGACCACCAGGGAAGCCCTAAATTCCTTATTATCTCTTAAATCTCTTTCCAGGCTTGCAATTCAACAAGAATTCAGTTGTTTTATTAAGGTGATAAAAATTCATTTGGTAGAGCTTCACACTTAAAAGAAATGTTTTCATAGTCATTATAATTTGAGTCTCACAGTAGCCTTAAAACAGGTACATAGGACAAGTATTATTACTTGTCTCTCCTTTGTTACTACAGAGGGAGTCTCCATCCATATTCTGAGGTAATTGCTATAGAAATCTCATCAAGATGATGATTCCAGTTTGTATTGTTCCTGCAGAATAGGGCATCATGGAAGGACTACTCTTATATGTGATAAAGATCCATGTTTGTAATCTTTGTAGCTTATTCATTCCACAGAGGTTCACTTCATCTGCTACGTTTTCAGGCAGTGTGCTAGATGTTGGGGATTGAGATGTCAAAGACTTAAGTTTCTGCTCTCAAAGAAGTAACTATCCCTAAGGGCTGTATAAAGGAAAATAAGCCATAATTCTGAGCCATGGGAACCCAGAGGAAGAATAGCCAATCTGTAGGGGCTTTGAGGGATGGGGGTTTATCAGAATGTATTGGTAATAATTGTAATAATTGTTGTTGCTATTCAGTCACTCAGTCATGTCTGACTCTCTGTGACCCCATGGACTGCATCAGGCCCAGCTTCTCTATCCTCTACTGTCTCCCAGAGTTTGCTCAGATTCATGTCTCTTGAGTCAGTGATGCTGTCTAATTATCTCATCATCTGTCGCCCCCTTCTCCTTTTGCTTTTGATCTTCCCAGCATCAGAGTCTTTTCCAATGAGTTCGCTCTTTGCATTGGGTAGTCAAAGTATTTGCTTCAGCATCAGCATCAGTCCTTCCATTGAATATTCAGGATTGATTTCCTTTAAGATTGATTATCTCCTTGCAGTCCAAGGGATTCTCAGGAGTCTTCTCCAGCACCACAATTCAAAAACGTCAATTCTTCGGCACTCAGCCTTCTTTATGGTCCAACTCTCACCCCCGTACATGACTATTGGAAAAACTGTAGTTTTGACTGTGAGGACCTTTGTTGGCAAAGGGATGTCTCTTTTTTTAATATGCTGTCTAGGTTTGTCATAGTTTCCTTCCAAGGAGCAAGTGTCTTTTAATTTCCTGGCTATAGTCACCATCTGCAGTGATTTTGGAGCTAAAATAAGCTGTAATACTAAGCCATGGGGACCCAGAAGAAGAATAGCTAATCTGGAGGAGTTTGGGGGTATGGAGGGGAGATTACCTTATTGATAGGGATATTTAATACATAGTTAATAATAATACTTGATATTAATAATAACTACCAATAATAGCTAGATAATAATAGCTAACACCAAGTGTTTACTCTCGCCCAAGCATGTTCTAAACCCTTGGCATGTATTTGCTCCTTTAATCATTACATGAACCCAGTGAGGCAAGTTGTATTTTTTACAGATGAAGAATCTACAAAATTGAGGTTGATAAATTGACCAAGGTCACATGCCCAGGGTGGCAGAGGATGAGATGATTAAATAGCATCACTGACTCAATGGACATGAACTTGAGCAAACTCCAGGAGATAGTGGAGTACAGGGAAGCCTGGAGTGCTGCAGTCCATGGGGTCACAAAGAGCACAATTTAGTGACTGAATGACAGCAACACACCCAATAAATGGCAGATCTGGAATTTGAACCAATCACTGTGGCCCTAGAATCTGTGTCTCCTGAAATGCTTTCTCATTGGACATGCCATCCAGGCTGTGTCTTGAATATTTGTATTTAGTCTGGCACAATGATGACTGGGTCTTGTCTCCATGATTTTCTAGACAAAGAAGTATCAGAAGTAAGGGTAAAGAAAGCTCAGAGTTGAGAATGAGTGTGGCAGACTCCTCATACTACTTGTGAAGAAAGATGGGTGGCAAGAGATGAAACTAGAAAGACAGGGCTGGATAATGAAAGGCTGGAAACCAAGGCGTTTGGTTCTTTAAGATTGATTATCTCCTTGCAGTCCAAGGGATTCTCAGGAGTCTTCTCCAGCACCACAATTCAAAAACGTCAATTCTTGCACTCAGCCTTCTTTATGGTCCAACTCTCACCCCCGTACATGACTATTGGAAAAACTGTAGTTTTGACTGTGAGGACCTTTGTTGGCAAAGGGATGTCTCTTTTTTTAATATGCTGTCTAGGTTTGTCATAGTTTCCTTCCAAGGAGCAAGTGTCTTTTAATTTCCTGGCTATAGTCACCATCTGCAGTGATTTTGGAGCTAAAATAAGCTGTAATACTAAGCCATGGGGACCCAGAAGAAGAATAGCTAATCTGGAGGAGTTTGGGGGTATGGAGGGGAGATTACCTTATTGATAGGGATATTTAATACATAGTTAATAATAATACTTGATATTAATAATAACTACCAATAATAGCTAGATAATAATAGCTAACACCAAGTGTTTACTCTCGCCCAAGCATGTTCTAAACCCTTGGCATGTATTTGCTCCTTTAATCATTACATGAACCCAGTGAGGCAAGTTGTATTTTTTACAGATGAAGAATCTACAAAATTGAGGTTGATAAATTGACCAAGGTCACATGCCCAGGGTGGCAGAGGATGAGATGATTAAATAGCATCACTGACTCAATGGACATGAACTTGAGCAAACTCCAGGAGATAGTGGAGTACAGGGAAGCCTGGAGTGCTGCAGTCCATGGGGTCACAAAGAGCACAATTTAGTGACTGAATGACAGCAACACACCCAATAAATGGCAGATCTGGAATTTGAACCAATCACTGTGGCCCTAGAATCTGTGTCTCCTGAAATGCTTTCTCATTGGACATGCCATCCAGGCTGTGTCTTGAATATTTGTATTTAGTCTGGCACAATGATGACTGGGTCTTGTCTCCATGATTTTCTAGACAAAGAAGTATCAGAAGTAAGGGTAAAGAAAGCTCAGAGTTGAGAATGAGTGTGGCAGACTCCTCATACTACTTGTGAAGAAAGATGGGTGGCAAGAGATGAAACTAGAAAGACAGGGCTGGATAATGAAAGGCTGGGATACCAGCCAAGGCGTTTGGGTTCTGCCATCTAATTTTTTTTTTTTTTTTTTTTTGGCCGCTTCTATTGATCTTTCATTTCTTTATCTTTGTTCTTTGGCCTGTGTGGGCCTCCCATCACAGTGGCCTCTCTCATCACAGAGCACCGGCTCTGGGCTCATGCGCTGCAGAGCTCCAGCTTGGTAGTTGGACATGTCAGTCCAGCCGCTCCACAGCATGTAGGATCTTCCCAGGCCAGGGATCGAACTGGCACCCCTTTCACTGCAAGGCAGTGTCCTTACCCACTGGACCACCAGGGAAGCCCCTGTGGTCTAATTTTTAAAGTTATTCCAAGGATTCCACTTTTTCCTTTGTATTTATTTTATTTTTATTTTACTGTCATTCTTTTTTTTATTGTGAAATATATTGCACAACCAGAAAAGTACATAAAATACAAATGTAAAGCTTAGTTATTTTACACCACCTACCTCCGAGGTCAAAGAACTGGTGGCAGTCCTTAGTGAGCTTGCTAATGACACGCCAGTTCCACTCTTTGAATTTCTTTTCATTCATTTCTACTTCTGTCATCCACATACCTCTAAGCGTTGTAGTCCTGGCTGATTGTGACAGTTGCATGCTGCATGTTCTGTATGCGGTCATTATGTTTGCGAGATCATCCGTGTTACTCTGGTTGGTTGGTGTTTCTTGATTTTCATTGCTGGGAGTATTCCATTTTATGAATATGCCAGAATGCATTTATCGTTTCTACTGTTGAGAGTATCTGGGTTGTTCCCTTGGGGGCTCTTCTCCTAGTTCTGCTTTGAATATTTGTGTGTATCTTTTGGTGCCCCTGTGCATGAATTCTTTGGGGTACATTCACTGGGAGTGGAATTTCTGGATCATGAGGTATGTCTGTCTTTAACTTTAGAAGAATAATGCCGGGCTATATTCCAAAGAGGATATAACAGTTTATTTATACGTTCACACAAATAATACATGGTTGTTCCTGTTGCTCCATACTCTTGGCCACACTCGTTATTATCAAACTTTAAGATTTGCCCATTCTGGTATACTGTGTTGTATCATTATCATTTCCTTTTTGTTTTCCATTATGGTTTTCTTTTGTATTTTTCTTACTATTGAGGTTTGACAACTCTTTCTGTGTTTATTGGCCATTTAGATAGTGTAGTCTGTTTATTTGAAGATGTGTCTCACTTAGCCTCTTGCCCATGTTCCTATTGTTATCTTTCTTCTGTTTCCTTGTTAGGACTCCTTTTTATTTTGAATATGAGCCCTTTATTGGTTTTATTTGACCCGCTTTTTCCTTTTCCGGAGGATGTCTTTTGGTGAACAGAAACTGACTTTTTATATCATTATGCTTATCTGACTTTTTTTTTTTTTTTAATTTTGGCCTCTCTTATTGGTTTTTTATTTATTTATTTTCATTCACCTTTTTTCTTTGGCCTCTGTGGGCCTGCCGTTGCAGTGGCCTCTCTCGTTACCGAGCACCAGCTCTGGGCACATGCGCTCTAGAGAGTTGGCTTGTAATTGGACACATCAGTCCAGCTGCTCCACAGCATGTGGGATTTTCCTGGGCCAGGGATCGAACTGGTGCCCCTTGCACTGCAAGGTGGACTCTTTACTCACTGGACCGCCAGGATAGCCCTTTATCTGACTTTTTGACCGCGGGTACTTTTTGTTTCTTGCTTAAGGGCTCCATCCCTGTGCCTAGGTAGTGTAAACCCTATTCCACACTATTTTCCAAAGCCTTACTATTTATCCTTAACGTCTGCATACATAGTTCACCTGGAATTCATTTTTGTGCATGGTAATTCTTAATTAACTTATTAGTGCTCCTGTGCCTTGAAGATTAATGTTAGTATTTTGTCCAGATTTTCTAGGCCATCCTTTGCAGGATAGGCTAGTTGGTCTGAATTATCTAGTTTACCATTCTCAGAAGCGGCAATCTCTTTTTCGTTTTAGTTTCACTTTGGCTTCAAAACAGTCTATCTTCTTCTGTAAAGGGGCCTTAATAAATATGTTTACTAAGAAAAAAAAAAGACTGTAAAACTATATAGATTCATGATTGCTTTATATATATATAATTTTCTAATTGAAAAGATTAAACAAGAACTTGTTTTCATCTGGGCTTCTCTCAGCTATAAGACAACTGTCAGACAACTTATGGCTCGCTGCGTGAAAAGAACAACTGTACTTACTGTGGGATAATTTTAGAATGTTATTTTTTCACTTAGAATTTTGCTGTAGCTATACACTATCAAACGTTGATGATCAGACAGTTTAGTGACGGTGCCAACCACCCCGTTTCTCCATCTATCCATGTATTTGAACCTCTTTCTTGGCCCGAGATGGACTGTATGCAAACCTCATTCAGAATGCCTTTAGTTTGTGCCACAAAATATGAAGAAAATGTTTTCAGTTTGTGGCAACTAGATCCATGACATATGAGCCTCCAGGAGCTGTTTTTACAGTCACAAGATGCATGGGAACGGAGTAGCAAACTCCCATGATTATTGGCAAGGAAAAACTGGCTACGGGGCTGATGTTAAATGTGTTTTTTAAGACAGCCAGATCAAGAAATGTCTGAAGAATCTGAGACTGTAGCAGGGAGATGATTTTGCAGTTAGTAAACACAGCCTTGGGAAGCCCCAGCAAGGCCTTTGCACTGCAAGGTGGACTCTTTACTCACTGGACCGCCAGGATAGCCCTTTATCTGACTTTTTGACCGCGGGTACTTTTTGTTTCTTGCTTAAGGGCTCCATCCCTGTGCCTAGGTAGTGTAAACCCTATTCCACACTATTTTCCAAAGCCTTACTATTTATCCTTAACGTCTGCATACATAGTTCACCTGGAATTCATTTTTGTGCATGGTAATTCTTAATTAACTTATTAGTGCTCCTGTGCCTTGAAGATTAATGTTAGTATTTTGTCCAGATTTTCTAGGCCATCCTTTGCAGGATAGGCTAGTTGGTCTGAATTATCTAGTTTACCATTCTCAGAAGCGGCAATCTCTTTTTAGTTTTAGTTTCACTTTGGCTTCAAAATAGTCTATCCTCTTCTGTAAAGGGGCCTTAATAAATATGTTTACTAAGAAAAAAAAAAGACTGTAAAACTATATAGATTCATGATTGCTTTATATATATATAATTTTCTAATTGAAAAGATTAAACAAGAACTTGTTTTCATCTGGGCTTCTCTCAGCTATAAGACAACTGTCAGACAACTTATGGCTCGCTGCGTGAAAAGAACAACTGTACTTACTGTGGGATAATTTTAGAATGTTATTTTTTCACTTAGAATTTTGCTGTAGCTATACACTATCAAACGTTGATGATCAGACAGTTTAGTGACGGTGCCAACCACCCCGTTTCTCCATCTATCCATGTATTTGAACCTCTTTCTTGGCCCGAGATGGACTGTATGCAAACCTCATTCAGAATGCCTTTAGTTTGTGCCACAAAATATGAAGAAAATGTTTTCAGTTTGTGGCAACTAGATCCATGACATATGAGCCTCCAGGAGCTGTTTTTACAGTCACAAGATGCATGGGAACGGAGTAGCAAACTCCCATGATTATTGGCAAGGAAAAACTGGCTACGGGGCTGATGTTAAATGTGTTTTTTAAGACAGCCAGATCAAGAAATGTCTGAAGAATCTGAGACTGTAGCAGGGAGATGATTTTGCAGTTAGTAAACACAGCCTTGGGAAGCCCCAGCAAGGCAGTTTCTTGTGAGCCATTTACAGCTTCTGGGAGGAGAACGCAGTGCAGGCGCCAGAGGAAAGGCTGACGTGGCCTCCGGGGAATGTTATGGGGGGCAGCAGAGCCACCTCTGTGAGCACAGACGCACCACAGGGTGAGGGGGAAGCTTCTGGTCCCTACCTTGCCCAGCCATTTCTGTCTCTGAGGCTCACAATGGAGGTGAGCCTGGTTGTAGCCAGGATTTTACAGGGGAGCATTGCGTACTTAGAAGTTATGACTCTCAAGCCACCCACTTCCTTCCTGCCCAGCCCTTACTTATACCATTTTCTTTCTCTTTTAAAATTAACGACTCCCAAAAGTATGGTCTATGGATCCCTCCCAGTCTCCCCTACCCCATCTAGATCCTTCCAAGGGGTCTGTGAAATCACAACTGTTTAATAACCTAAAAATGATACATGCCTTTTAAACTCATTCCTTAGTGTTCAGTAGAGTTTTCCAGAGGCTGCCTGGCATGGGATACTGCAAAGGATTGACTGCAAAAGCAGATATTAGGTATAGCTGTTGTCTGCTATTAGTAAAATATTAAAGATACTTGTAAAAGTGTAAAAAATGACACTTTTCTCTAAATTTTTAGCCTTAAAATATTTTTAATTTAAAAATGTTGATGCATAATCATTTATTATTTCTATAAATACTTATGAATAAATATTTTAAACTTTTCATAGTTTTCATTTTTAATGTAGTTTGTGTCTGGCTCTTTTTGTGATCCTACGGACCATAGCCTGCCAGGCTTCTCTCTTCATGGGATTTCCCAGGCAAGGATGTTGGAGTGGGTTGCCATTTCCTTCCTGACTCAGGGATTGAACCCATGTCTCCTGCATTGACAGGTGGATGCTTTACCACTGAGCCACCTGTAAATGTTGTCAATTACAACCCACATAAGCAAAAGCTTTTGCAAGTCCTTAATAATTTTTAAGAATATAAAGAGACCCTAAGATGAAAAAGTATGAGAAACACTGCTTTAGATCTCATCAATTCCAGCTGGTTGAGTGTAAGTGATTTTACAGTTAGTAAAAAACAGCCCTTGGGAAGCCCCAGCAAGGCAGTTTCTTGTGAGCCATTTACAGCTTCTGGGAGGAGAACGCAGTGCAGGCGCCAGAGGAAAGGCTGACGTGGCCTCCGGGGAATGTTATGGGGGGCAGCAGAGCCACCTCTGTGAGCACAGACGCACCACAGGGTGAGGGGGAAGCTTCTGGTCCCTACCTTGCCCAGCCATTTCTGTCTCTGAGGCTCACAATGGAGGTGAGCCTGGTTGTAGCCAGGATTTTACAGGGGAGCATTGCGTACTTAGAAGTTATGACTCTCAAGCCACCCACTTCCTTCCTGCCCAGCCCTTACTTATACCATTTTCTTTCTCTTTTAAAATTAACGACTCCCAAAAGTATGGTCTATGGATCCCTCCCAGTCTCCCCTACCCCATCTAGATCCTTCCAAGGGGTCTGTGAAATCACAACTGTTTAATAACCTAAAAATGATACATGCCTTTTAAACTCATTCCTTAGTGTTCAGTAGAGTTTTCCAGAGGCTGCCTGGCATGGGATACTGCAAAGGATTGACTGCAAAAGCAGATATTAGGTATAGCTGTTGTCTGCTATTAGTAAAATATTAAAGATACTTGTAAAAGTGTAAAAATGACACTTTTCTCAAAATTTTTTAGCCTTAAAATATTTTTAATTTAAAAATGTTGATGCATAATCATTTATTATTTCTATAAATACTTATGAATAAATATTTTAAACTTTTCATAGTTTTCATTTTAATGTAGTTTGTGTCTGGCTCTTTTTGTGATCCTACGGACCATAGCCTGCCAGGCTTCTCTCTTCATGGGATTTCCCAGGCAAGGATGTTGGAGTGGGTTGCCATTTCCTTCCTGACTCAGGGATTGAACCCATGTCTCCTGCATTGACAGGTGGATGCTTTACCACTGAGCCACCTGTAAATGTTGTCAATTACAACCCACATAAGCAAAAGCTTTTGCAAGTCCTTAATAATTTTTAAGAATATAAAGAGACCCTAAGATGAAAAAGTATGAGAAACACTGCTTTAGATCTCATCAATTCCAGCTGGAATCTTAGTTTCTCCCTGAAGCACAGATTGTCCAGCCCACCATCTTGTCTGCCTTCTCAAAGCTGCCACACAGCTTAGAGCTTAGTGTTTGTGGAACTGCCCCTGATGTGCTGATTTTCTTCTCCTTATCAATAGTGTAAGACCTCTAAGAACAGGGATCATGTCTCAACTGAGAGCTTCTTGAGCAGTCCATGATGTACATTGCTGAGCACAGGGTAAATAGTTAATGATTATTCATGTTATTATCTTTAATATCAGTATTAAAACCTCCCTTAGTATTTGAGTGGAGAACCAATGTGCATTTGAAATTTTGTGGAATAAAGGCGTTTTGATCATAGATCATCAATAAATTGGGCACAAAAGCTTAGCATCGTAATCTGTTTCAATTCTTTTTTCTTTTCTCTAGTATTTATTTATTTGGGTACAACAGGTCTTAGTTGCAGCACAATGGATCTTCCGTCTTCACTGTGGCATGCAAACTCTTAGTTATGGCATGTGAAATCTAGTTCCCCGACCAGGGATTGAACCCTGGTCCCCTGCATTGAGAGTGCAGAGTCTTAGCTGTTGGACCACCAGGGAAGTCTCCTAATCTGTTTAATTCATTGGTGGCCAATGATTACAGTAAAACCTGGCCAGAGGCCCTTGCTCAGAAAACAGCAAGCGTAGTGCTGGGCACTTTGTAAGCATCAGGAAGACTGGTTGAGCTGAGTCTGCTGTTCAGTAGCTGCCTCTGCTGTTCTTATGGCGGGCAGGCATTATTTCTCACCAGCCTGCCCCCGCTTCCATGTGACTTTCAGTTTGTGTAGGTCTTAGAGGACAGCTTTACTTTCTGAAGCCCTTTCTGTTGAAGAATTGACAAGTTGTCCTGGCTAAGCCAGAGGGCATTAGTTCCATTTGACCAAGCTGGATTAGCAGTTGAAGGTGAGGCACATGCCTTTTTCATCATCCCTGCTTCCGTTTGTTTATTAGGCAACTCTCCTTGACTTAGAAGACACAAGAATAAATTTAACATCTTTATGCCAGGGTCCTACTCTCTGTCCCAAAGTTTCTTCATAGCTTCTCCTTGGAAATCTGTGAATTCATGCAAGTAGTACAGTGCCCTGGGAGCCTAGCATGACTTCAGCATGGTGTTTCTAGAGCAGACATGATCCCTGGCAGGTGGCTCATTCACTGAGTGAATGGATGGCATCTGTACTGTGGCCCTGGATGTACTGTTATAAGTGATAAACAGCATCCTTATTTGAATAAACTAAGAATATTGTATTGAGTCGACTTTATTTTTCCCCCAAAATGCATGATTTTGTTTCAGAAGAGTCTATTGGAATATCCTTTGCACTAGCACTGTTTTTTGTTTTTTTTCACAATCACAAGATTTTTAAAATTTTGATTTTACAGAGTTTTATTCTTTACAGATATGTGTAATTCCAGATTAGTCATATGTATATCCCATTCCCCCCATCCCACCCCTCCAGGCCATCATAGCCCCTTATAAATTGGGCACAAAAGCTTAGCATCGTAATCTGTTTCAATTCTTTTTTCTTTTCTCTAGTATTTATTTATTTGGGTACAACAGGTCTTAGTTGCAGCACAATGGATCTTCCGTCTTCACTGTGGCATGCAAACTCTTAGTTATGGCATGTGAAATCTAGTTCCCCGACCAGGGATTGAACCCTGGTCCCCTGCATTGAGAGTGCAGAGTCTTAGCTGTTGGACCACCAGGGAAGTCTCCTAATCTGTTTAATTCATTGGTGGCCAATGATTACAGTAAAACCTGGCCAGAGGCCCTTGCTCAGAAAACAGCAAGCGTAGTGCTGGGCACTTTGTAAGCATCAGGAAGACTGGTTGAGCTGAGTCTGCTGTTCAGTAGCTGCCTCTGCTGTTCTTATGGCGGGCAGGCATTATTTCTCACCAGCCTGCCCCCGCTTCCATGTGACTTTCAGTTTGTGTAGGTCTTAGAGGACAGCTTTACTTTCTGAAGCCCTTTCTGTTGAAGAATTGACAAGTTGTCCTGGCTAAGCCAGAGGGCATTAGTTCCATTTGACCAAGCTGGATTAGCAGTTGAAGGTGAGGCACATGCCTTTTTCATCATCCCTGCTTCCGTTTGTTTATTAGGCAACTCTCCTTGACTTAGAAGACACAAGAATAAATTTAACATCTTTATGCCAGGGTCCTACTCTCTGTCCCAAAGTTTCTTCATAGCTTCTCCTTGGAAATCTGTGAATTCATGCAAGTAGTACAGTGCCCTGGGAGCCTAGCATGACTTCAGCATGGTGTTTCTAGAGCAGACA
Organism: Tragulus kanchil; assembly: GCA_022376925.1. Classification (NCBI taxonomy): domain Eukaryota; kingdom Metazoa; phylum Chordata; class Mammalia; order Artiodactyla; family Tragulidae; genus Tragulus; species Tragulus kanchil. Next base: position 178,039,513 of record JAIOJX010000004.1, on the reverse strand, counting down.
TGATCCCTGGCAGGTGGCTCATTCACTGAGTGAATGGATGGCATCTGTACTGTGGCCCTGGATGTACTGTTATAAGTGATAAACAGCATCCTTATTTGAATAAACTAAGAATATTGTATTGAGTCGACTTTATTTTTCCCCCAAAATGCATGATTTTGTTTCAGAAGAGTCTATTGGAATATCCTTTGCACTAGCACTGTTTTTTTTTTTTTTTTTTCACAATCACAAGATTTTTAAAATTTTGATTTTACAGAGTTTTATTCTTTACAGATATGTGTAATTCCAGATTAGTCATATGTATATCCCATTCCCCCCATCCCACCCCTCCAGGCCATCGCATAGCCCCCTTATATGATCCCTTAGTCCCACAGTGCATTGACAATAGCTGTCTCTTTTACATAAGATAGTATAGGCCTCTGTGTTTCTCTTTCCATATCTCTCACACACTCTTCCCTCTCCCCAGTGTCCATAAGTCTGTTCTCTATGACTGTGTTTCCATTGATGCCCTGCATGTGTGTTTATCAGTATGAACTTACTAGATTCTATATGTATGTGTTCGTATACTGTATTTGTTCTCTTTTTGACTTGCCTCACTTTGGATAATAGGTTCTCGATTCATCTGTCTTATTAGGACTGAATCTTCTGTATTTCTTTTTGTGGCTGAAAAGTACTCCATTGTATATAAGTAGCAGAACTTCTTTATCCATTCATTTGTCAATGTCCATCTAGATTGCTCCCATGATCTAACTGTTGTGTAGAGTGCTGCAGTGATAGCACTGTTTTAAATGATGATGATACAGTAAAAAGACTCAGCCCTTCCTGTCTTCAGAAGGCTTATAACCTTGTAGTCTATACAACAACATGCACAAACCTGGTAGAAACATGTACCAAGTATAGTTGCTAACCCAAAGGAAGGACCCATCCAGAGCACCTGTAGCAAAAGGGAAGAATTAAGACAAACTTCCTAGGAAAGATTTCCCTCTTGTTGCATCTTCAGAAATTAAAATTTGCCCTGGGAGTGGGAGAGAGTCCAAGTGACACAGCATGGACAAAGTCACAGGCACGTGAAGCCCTGTGATGTTTCAAGGATGCTGAAAGCAGAGTGGTTTTGCGAGAGGAAGCTGAGAGGTGAACGGATGCTGGACCTTGTGTACCATACAGTGGAATTGGATCTCATCTTGAAGATGGATGAGAGACATTGCAAAGGCACTGTGATTTTGCACTTTTTAATGGTAATCCTAATGGCAGTGGGTCTGGGGGGGGGGGGGTCTGGAGGGTAAGAAAACCAGTTGAAAAAACAGTTGGAATAAATGTGGAAACTATGCCAGAACTAAGGCGGAGGCAGTAGGAATAGGGAAGGAAGTGCCTGTTGAAATATTGGGGTGTTAGAACAGACAGAGTTTGTTGAGAGGAAGATGCAGAAGACAGTTCTGGGTTTTTCAGTGGGGTGCTATTATTCCCAAGAGAGACAGATTGTTTTAAGGGGAGGATTATTTTGTTTCTTTATGTTGTGTTAAGGGGAGGATTATTTTGTTTCTTTATGTTGTGTTTCTGGAACCTATGGAACATGAGGTAGAGAAGTCTATTGACATTAGGAAACTATGGCTTTGAAGGTTATAAAAAAGTTCAGCACTAGTGAAAGATTTGGGAATCATCAAGATATGGGTAGTAGTTAAATCTGTGGGAGAGAATAAGGATACGGTTTTATAACAAAAAGAGGAAGCGTGGGTAAACTCCCAAGGAACATATCAGTACTGAAAGGACAAGTAGGGAAAGACTGTCCAGCAAAAGAGATTGGCAAGAAATGGTCTGAGATAGCAAGAATGGTGCATTGGTCCATTCTGTGGGATAAAGGGACGAAATGCGTTCCATGTCAATTTGAGCATCAGAATTGGGCACAGTCCTTAAAGCCAAGAGTTGAGTTGAATTCCTGTACCATGACTTTTGTCCCCCAGTCCTCCATACACAGAAACAGCAACTCCTTACCCAGCAATTCCCTTCCTATGGTGGGAATCTGAAAACCAACAGTATTGACAAGGGCCTTGGGCTGGCTGCAAACCTAGGGAGGCAGGAGAAACCAGACACAGCCAAGGGACCAGGAACTAAAGCAAGGTGCCCTGGCCCAGTGACGGGATATGATGTCCTTAATATCATGATAGGAAAGGAGCTTTCAGATGACAAGATTTCAGGTCCTTCTGATTTTTAGATGCCAAAGAGAGATTACATTAAAAAAAATTAAAAATTTTCAATGATATCCATTGCATCTGGGAGTCCTGAGGGAAGAAACCAAATGTTGATTAATAAGTGTGTGAGAGATAAGGACACTAAGACAACAAATAACACTTATTTTTGAAGAGCCTGGTGGTCTGGTGGCTGAGACTCTGGGCTCCCAATGCAGGGGTCCTGGGTTCAATCCCTGGTCAGAGAACTAGATCCTACATGCTGTAACTAAAGATCCTGCATGCCACAACTAAAATCTGGTGCAATCAAATAAATAAATAATATATTTTTAAAGGTTGACTAGAGGGTAGGAAGGGCACAGTAGCTGGAGATTTTAGGATAAAGGGGATGATTTTAGGAATGGGCAGACATTTTTACAGAATTTCCAAAGTTTGAAACTAAAGTAGAAGTGACCTAAAACTATGAAAGTATCATTTCCAGATCTGGGGACATGGGCACTGGCAGCTGAGTAGACCCATTTTTCTGTAGCAGAACCACCTTTACTTGTGCTCTTAGGCTTCTGCCTTTATCGTTAGTGTCACTTCCTTCACTAGGTTCCTTTTGCCCCCTTGGGCTGGGTGCCCCACTTGTAGAGCTGGTTGTATGGTACGCCCCTGTCAGCCCTGAGTCTCCTGGTCTGTGCTCACCTCCTGGGTTTTGATCTACCTCCACATCTGCTGCCTTACTTAAGGTGTCTCTTCTGGACGTCTTGCTTTGAAGTTAGGCCAGTTGCCAATGATGTAGGCAGTCTGAGTTTTCAGTGTGACTTGTGACTCAGAAGTTTACACTGTATTCTTAATAGTATGCATCTCGAGAATTATGCTGATAATCAAAAACAGATACCAGTGGTGAGTCCTGGAAGGACGAGGCGGAAACGAGGACTGTGGTCAAGGACTTTATCTATATTGTTTGAAGTTTTTGAAATGAGAATTAAAATTATACTTAAAATAATAATGCTAAACATTCAAGTTTGAGAATTAAAACTCCTATCATGTCAGAATCATTATTAGTAAATAGGGTTTATGGCCTGTGTATTTCTTTACATTTGCCATATTCCCTATAAAGAATTCAATTCTAATTCCATCCCATGAGCTTAGTTCTGTGCCTGTCGGTGGAGAAACTTGAAGCCTACTTGAAGTTTTGTAGACCCTGAAAGTTAATGTAGTCCAGGCTCCACTGAACCTTCCCAGCTGTGTGAATTTCAAGACCAATCTCGCTACTCAGTGAGAGAATAGAGGAAATTGGAGCTGTTGAAGTAGTTAACTGCTGTGGCTCCACACAATCAGATGAAAGGGCTGTCGGTAGCCTGAACATTTCAAATGGTATTTGGGGGATTTGCTTCCCGGGGAACTAGATCCTACATGCTGTAACTAAAGATCCTGCATGCCACAACTAAAATCTGGTGCAATCAAATAAATAAATAATATATTTTTAAAGGTTGACTAGAGGGTAGGAAGGGCACAGTAGCTGGAGATTTTAGGATAAAGGGGATGATTTTAGGAATGGGCAGACATTTTTACAGAATTTCCAAAGTTTGAAACTAAAGTAGAAGTGACCTAAAACTATGAAAGTATCATTTCCAGATCTGGGGACATGGGCACTGGCAGCTGAGTAGACCCATTTTTCTGTAGCAGAACCACCTTTACTTGTGCTCTTAGGCTTCTGCCTTTATCGTTAGTGTCACTTCCTTCACTAGGTTCCTTTTGCCCCCTTGGGCTGGGTGCCCCACTTGTAGAGCTGGTTGTATGGTACGCCCCTGTCAGCCCTGAGTCTCCTGGTCTGTGCTCACCTCCTGGGTTTTGATCTACCTCCACATCTGCTGCCTTACTTAAGGTGTCTCTTCTGGACGTCTTGCTTTGAAGTTAGGCCAGTTGCCAATGATGTAGGCAGTCTGAGTTTTCAGTGTGACTTGTGACTCAGAAGTTTACACTGTATTCTTAATAGTATGCATCTCGAGAATTATGCTGATAATCAAAAACAGATACCAGTGGTGAGTCCTGGAAGGACGAGGGCGGGAAACGAGGACTGTGGTCAAGGACTTTATCTATATTGTTTGAAGTTTTTGAAATGAGAATTAAAATTATACTTAAAATAATAATGCTAAACATTCAAGTTTGAGAATTAAAACTCCTATCATGTCAGAATCATTATTAGTAAATAGGGTTTATGGCCTGTGTATTTCTTTACATTTGCCATATTCCCTATAAAGAATTCAATTCTAATTCCATCCCATGAGCTTAGTTCTGTGCCTGTCGGTGGAGAAACTTGAAGCCTACTTGAAGTTTTGTAGACCCTGAAAGTTAATGTAGTCCAGGCTCCACTGAACCTTCCCAGCTGTGTGAATTTCAAGACCAATCTCGCTACTCAGTGAGAGAATAGAGGAAATTGGAGCTGTTGAAGTAGTTAACTGCTGTGGCTCCACACAATCAGATGAAAGGGCTGTCGGGTAGCTCTGAACATTTCAAATGGTATTTGGGAGGAATTTGCCATTCCTCATACCTTAGAAGGGAAACAGTGCTGTAGATCACTTCAATTAGATAATTTTCAGTGTTGATTTTAGAATTAAATTTTCTGTTTGCCTTGAATAGGAGTGCATTGATACAGAGGTTCGCAACCCTGCAGAGAAAGTAATGAAGCTGTTCTGTAAAAACTGGTTTCCACAGTACTTGGAAAACTGCCCAGTTTCCCCCACCAGCCTCTCCTCTGCTTTAACTCCTTTTCCCTTGGTGACTGCCGGAAAGTGTCTGGGACCAACTGCCAAACAGGCAAAGGACAGAGCTGGCCACCGTGTCCTAAGCTTGTCGGTTAGCAAGATACATAATAACGGGCCCTTGTATGATGTTGGTACAGAGTTTAGATGACTGATAAGTCTGGAGAAGGATGTCCAACCTGGGCAGAAACTAATCACAATAGAGAACTGGAAATTAGCCTTATCTTGATAGCCTGTGGTTGAGTCTCGACTTTCCCTGAGGTGCTGAGCGTCACACATAACCACAGAGTTTACGTGCTCTGTGAGGGTCAGGCCCGTCTTGGAAACTATGGCTAGCTTCTTCAGCTTTCCCCGCTACCATTTACTAGGGGTGCATCTGCACTGCAGTCCGGAGATACTGGGATCAGGTCAAGAGTCAGTTCAGTTTGTGTTTATTGAGCTCCCACCTGATACCAACTTCAAAGACAGTGTAAGACGTAAGTATTCCTTGTCGTCAAGGAGTTCTGTTGTGTGAAGCAGTCAGACCCCTGGATATTGCCGGTATTATATGGTATTTCTCAGAGGAGGAACATTTGGTGCAGCCAAGAAGGGTGAGGAGCTAACACTTGAGGCAGATCTTAAAAGAGGAATATAGGCTTCCTTGGTAGTCCATTGGGTAAAGAGTCCACCTGGCAGTGCAAGGGGCACCAGTTCGATCCTGGCCTGGGTGAATTTCAAGACCAATCTCGCTACTCAGTGAGAGAATAGAGGAAATTGGAGCTGTTGAAGTAGTTAACTGCTGTGGCTCCACACAATCAGATGAAAGGGCTGTCGGGTAGCTCTGAACATTTCAAATGGTATTTGGGAGGAATTTGCCATTCCTCATACCTTAGAAGGAAACAGTGCTGTAGATCACTTCAATTAGATAATTTTCAGTGTTGATTTTAGAATTAAATTTTCTGTTTGCCTTGAATAGGAGTGCATTGATACAGAGGTTCGCAACCCTGCAGAGAAAGTAATGAAGCTGTTCTGTAAAAACTGGTTTCCACAGTACTTGGAAAACTGCCCAGTTTCCCCCACCAGCCTCTCCTCTGCTTTAACTCCTTTTCCCTTGGTGACTGCCGGAAAGTGTCTGGGACCAACTGCCAAACAGGCAAAGGACAGAGCTGGCCACCGTGTCCTAAGCTTGTCGGTTAGCAAGATACATAATAACGGGCCCTTGTATGATGTTGGTACAGAGTTTAGATGACTGATAAGTCTGGAGAAGGATGTCCAACCTGGGCAGAAACTAATCACAATAGAGAACTGGAAATTAGCCTTATCTTGATAGCCTGTGGTTGAGTCTCGACTTTCCCTGAGGTGCTGAGCGTCACACATAACCACAGAGTTTACGTGCTCTGTGAGGGTCAGGCCCGTCTTGGAAACTATGGCTAGCTTCTTCAGCTTTCCCCGCTACCATTTACTAGGGGTGCATCTGCACTGCAGTCCGGAGATACTGGGATCAGGTCAAGAGTCAGTTCAGTTTGTGTTTATTGAGCTCCCACCTGATACCAACTTCAAAGACAGTGTAAGACGTAAGTATTCCTTGTCGTCAAGGAGTTCTGTTGTGTGAAGCAGTCAGACCCCTGGATATTGCCGGTATTATATGGTATTTCTCAGAGGAGGAACATTTGGTGCAGCCAAGAAGGGTGAGGAGCTAACACTTGAGGCAGATCTTAAAAGAGGAATATAGGCTTCCTTGGTAGTCCATTGGGTAAAGAGTCCACCTGGCAGTGCAAGGGGCACCAGTTCGATCCCTGGCCTGGGAAGATCCCACGTGCCAGGGAGCAGCAGGGCCAGTATGTCCAATTATGAGCCAGCGCTCTGGAGTGCATGCACCCAGAGCCAGTGCTCTGCAACAAGAGAGGCCACTGCAATGGGAGGTCCACACATGCCAAAGAATAAAGATTAATGAAAAATGAATGATAACTTAGAGGCAAAAAAAAAAAATTAAAAAAAAAAGAGGAATAGAAGGGAATGAGGCAAAGGGCCCTCAGAGACGTGAGTGCACTTATTGTGACAAGGCAGCCCTGCACAATATATCACCTTTGAGTGATATACTCAAAAGGTAAATGGCTTTTTAGAAAGAAGATTATTGAGATAACAGTGTGTATCAATAGGAGAGTAAAGTTAATAGTTCAGATGTTACTAATCCTCATTGTGGAGGACTTCCCAGTTGGCTCAAGGGTAAAGAGCCCACCTGCAGTGCAGGAGATGCAGGTTCCATCGCTGGGAAAGAAAGATCCCTTGGAGAAGGAAATGGCAGCCCACTCCAGTATCCTTGCCTGGGAAATCCCAAGGACAGAGGAGCCTGGTGGGCTACTGTCCACGGTGTCACAAAGGAGTCGGACACGACTTAGCGATTGAACAACAAGAACAGATACTCATCATAGCACCAGTCCATCTGAGATCTATTGATTCAGACACTTAAACTAAACTAAAATAGAGACAGTGGTGGATGAGAGCAAAGTAGGGTGCTTTCGAGATCCAGTAGAACAGCACCCTAAACGCTGGGACCTAAGGTTGGACCAAAGCTATAGTTTATAATCCGTAGCTATGAGAAGTGGAATGTGCTTTCTTGGACAGAAACGTTAAGTTGATTGTGCAACGAGGGGCCCACTTCCACACAGCGACAGGCTTTCTGACAGCAGTGTAGATGCTAAACAGATACATTTCTGCTGCGTTTACCCAGCGTGTTGAGCAGACCATCCTTCTGGCATTTGCTTCTGCCATTGTGAAGTGAAAGAGCTGGCCTGGGATTTTAAATGTCTAATATACATGGCTGTCATTTCATGGATGTTTGTGTGTGTGTATATATGTATGTTTATATATAGACATGGATATATTTCACATATTATAAAGAGAGAAACATTCCATTCACAAACCAACATTTTCACTGCACTTACTAGCAACTTGCTGTCATCTGATTTGATTTTGAAGAGGCCATTCCAGCAATTAATTAGAAATAGCTTTGGGAAGAGCAGACGTAGGCCAGGAACACCAGCTAAGAGGCCTCTGCTAGAGAGAAATGGTGAGAGCAGTGAAAGTGGAGAATTATGGGTGGGTTCGAGATACGTATTCTGAACAGAAATGATAGGACTTGCTGACAGGCTGCGAGAGGACTGGGGTGGGGGGAGAAATCCAGGATGAATCCGAACTTCTGATCAGAGCACCTGGGAGGAGGATGACACCCCTCAGTTGAGACAGTGGAGACAAGGGAATGGGGTCTGAAGGTGAGAGATGAAGAGTGTAGATGGAGATGTGTTGACTCTGAAGTGATGGTGAGACATTCTCATGTCAAATGGAGATGTTGAAAAAACAATTTGGTATTTTTTTGGTAGAACCAATATGGTTATATAGAGAATAAAGGTTTAGTATCAGTTGGAATGTTCTTTCAGAAAGTGTTTCAGTTCACATCCTTCCTATCCACTCACCTGTATCCAACGTGTGGCTGGTGCCCTGCCCTGTGCTAAGTGTTTTACGAGTATTTCACCTAAACGTCCAGAGAGCCCTATGAGGAAGATACTGCTGTTGTTCCCAGTGTTGAATGAGGAAGCTGAGGCTGGGGCCGTTAGGCCACTAGCCTAAGAGTCAGTGTCTGGTAGGCGGAGAAGCCTGGATTTGTACGTGGCTGCTCCTCATCATGGTATCTTGCTGTGAGCATGAGGCTTATTGGGATTTTCTTCTCTTTTCAGGGTTTTGGTTTTTGCACTGAATGTAGTCTAGACTCATCTTCACGGGCTTGTGTTGCCCCAGGATACTGTCAAAGGTAAGTTTTAAAAATCTATATCCACCAGGTGTGGGCAATGCAATGAGAACCTCTTCATCTTTAAAAGAAGAAAAAGTAAATTTTGATGTGATTGCCTCTTTCCAGAGTCTTTACAGAAGGGAACTTAAAGTGGCCGTCGCCCCTTTGCATTTCCACTTTGCTAGATCCCTTTGAAAGCACTTTGTTTAGTTTGGTACTGATACATAGTGCCTCATTCTTCTGTGAAGCTAGATTTGTTAGTAGATCCACACGGGCATGCCCTAGCTCCTCTGCCTGCAGTTCCTCACCCCTGGTGTATAGCACGCACACTGCCAGAGTCACCATCCAACGGTAGCTTTGGTCACGTTGCCCCCTTGCCTCAGCAGCCCTCACAGCTCCTGGTCACTGCAGGTGTCATCCTACAAAAACCCGTCCAAGACCTAATTCCAGACAACATTTCTGGCTTCTTTTTTTTGGTAAACCGCTATCTATAAGGCCTTCCCAGGTGGCACTAGTGGTAAAGAGTCCCCTTGCCAGTACAGGAGGCACAAGAGACATGGGTACCATCCCTGGGTTGTGAAAATCCCCTGGAGCAGGAAGTGGCAACCCACTCCAGTATTCTTGCCTAGAAAATTCCATGGGCAGAGGAGCCTGGCAGACTACAGTCAATGAGGCTTCAGAGAATCAGACACCACTGAGCACTACCATCTGTAAACCTTAGAAGACCGTGTTCTTCTCCCAGATGTGAAGTTACTTTTCGCAACTTTGTGCCTTGTGGATGCCTTTTCTCTTTGCTTAGATTTTGGAAAGAGGGGAGGAGAATGCAGCTATTTACTCTTCCTGCGTCCATCTTAGAGGCAGACCTATGAGGAAGATACTGCTGTTGTTCCCAGTGTTGAATGAGGAAGCTGAGGCTGGGGCCGTTAGGCCACTAGCCTAAGAGTCAGTGTCTGGTAGGCGGAGAAGCCTGGATTTGTACGTGGCTGCTCCTCATCATGGTATCTTGCTGTGAGCATGAGGCTTATTGGGATTTTCTTCTCTTTTCAGGGTTTTGGTTTTTGCACTGAATGTAGTCTAGACTCATCTTCACGGGCTTGTGTTGCCCCAGGATACTGTCAAAGGTAAGTTTTAAAAATCTATATCCACCAGGTGTGGGCAATGCAATGAGAACCTCTTCATCTTTAAAAGAAGAAAAAGTAAATTTTGATGTGATTGCCTCTTTCCAGAGTCTTTACAGAAGGGAACTTAAAGTGGCCGTCGCCCCTTTGCATTTCCACTTTGCTAGATCCCTTTGAAAGCACTTTGTTTAGTTTGGTACTGATACATAGTGCCTCATTCTTCTGTGAAGCTAGATTTGTTAGTAGATCCACACGGGCATGCCCTAGCTCCTCTGCCTGCAGTTCCTCACCCCTGGTGTATAGCACGCACACTGCCAGAGTCACCATCCAACGGTAGCTTTGGTCACGTTGCCCCCTTGCCTCAGCAGCCCTCACAGCTCCTGGTCACTGCAGGTGTCATCCTACAAAAACCCGTCCAAGACCTAATTCCAGACAACATTTCTGGCTTCTTTTTGGTAAACCGCTATCTATAAGGCCTTCCCAGGTGGCACTAGTGGTAAAGAGTCCCCTTGCCAGTACAGGAGGCACAAGAGACATGGGTACCATCCCTGGGTTGTGAAAATCCCCTGGAGCAGGAAGTGGCAACCCACTCCAGTATTCTTGCCTAGAAAATTCCATGGGCAGAGGAGCCTGGCAGACTACAGTCAATGAGGCTTCAGAGAATCAGACACCACTGAGCACTACCATCTGTAAACCTTAGAAGACCGTGTTCTTCTCCCAGATGTGAAGTTACTTTTCGCAACTTTGTGCCTTGTGGATGCCTTTTCTCTTTGCTTAGATTTTGGAAAGAGGGGAGAAGAATGCAGCTATTGACTCTTCCTGCTTCCATCTTTCCTCTTGTCCCCTCACCCCAGACTCTTCTGGCAGAATTTCTTTTTCATCTGTTCCAGGAGCACCTGTTGTTGTTACAGCAATACAACACCCTTATTTTATATTAAGAGTTATTTATTTGTACCTGACTCCTTTACTAGTCTATAAACCCTTTGAGACTTCTTGGGAAGGAACAGACTGTTTTTGCAGTGCCTGTTGGCTGCTCCTGGACCCTGTGCAGGAGGAACACCTCCTCACTAGTTTTGTAGATGAAAATAACGAAGATTAGAAAGTTAAGTAACTTGCCGAGGATTACACAGCTGAGAAATAACAAAGAACAATGGCTCTACTCCTTCAAAGCCAAAGCTCTTTCTCCTACCTTAGTCCCACTTGTGTGGCAACCCACTCCAGTAATCTTGCTGGAAAATTCCATGGACAGAGGAGCCTGGTGGGCTACAGTCCATGGTGTCACAGAGAGTCAGACACCACTGAGTGACTAAACCACACGACTCCAGCACCATCCAGCATGTGGTGGAGACACAGGGAATATCGATTGAACCAATACCTGTTGCAGTTTAAGTGGAAAAGACTGTAGTTGATAAATTAAGTGGTTCTTACATAGAAATTTATTGGATACTTATTAAATGCCAGGTGCACCATTTTAAGTAATCTGGGAATACAGAGATTAATGAGAAACTGTATGGTGTCAAAAGGCTGATAATCTAATAGGCAAGGCATCAGTAAGTAAATAAGTCCAGTGCAGTGTTACAGACCCTATAATAAAATTCATGCAAGATCCCCTAGGGACGCTAGAGAAAGGGTCATCAGTTCTGCCTAGGGATGGGACAGGAATTACTTTATGAAAGCTGAATCTTGAATGAGGAGCAGGGAAAGGAAAGGCAAAGGAGGTGATACGAACAAAAACATGGAAACCGGAAACAGTATTTGGAAAGCATATTTGGGAAGCTGTAAGTAGTTCACTGTTGGAGGAAGAAATGGCAACCCACTCCAGTACCCTTGCCAGGAAAATCCCGTGGACAGAGGAGCCTGGCGGGCTACTGCATGGGGTTGCAGAGTCAGACACGACTGAGCACTGAGCACAAGTAGTTCACTGTGGCTGGGTCAAAGGGAACAAAGAGGCCTCAGCTGATGATGCTGAAGAGACAGGTGAGGTCTGGATCCTGGGGGGCTTTGAAAATACTCACATGTTTACCAGCTTTTAGAGAAGACCCAGCACGGAGGCTGCAGGCAGTTCTCGTGTTTGCTCTCCGACATCTGCCGAGGCCTGTTCTGTGTGTGCGGAAGCACCGCACCAGGTCAGGACCGCCAGTCACCTCCTCTGGTCACCTTCCTTTTCATCAAAAAGGCAGGAAAACTCGGGCTTCCCTGGTGGTCCAGTGGGTAAGGACACCACTTTGCAGTGCAAGGGGCGCCGGTTCGATCCCTGGCCTGGGAAGATCCCATGTGCCGCGGAACGGCTGGACTGATGTGTCCAATTACCGAGCCGGAGCTCTGGAGCGCATGCGCCCAGAGCCAGTGCTCTGCGACAACAGATGCCACCGCGATGGGAGGCCCACAGGAGCCAAAGAACAAAGATGGATGAAAATAGAGAAATGAAAGACCAATAGAAGTGGCCCAACTGCCCCCCTCCCCCCCCCCCCCACCCCCCAAAAAGATAAAAAAAAAAAAAAAAGGCAGGAAAACTGGCTTAGAACCTGAGACACAGGTATAAGCCATCCCTTCAAATAAGGATGTCATTGAGGCTTTTCAAGAGACACATTGAAAAACATTAAGGATAGTTCAAAATCAACCAAAATACATTGAAGGAAAATTAAATAAAGGAAATCAATAGGAGATTCAGTGAGGAACCTCTCTTCCATTCCCCCTTTGAATTGCTTGTGCAAGCCTAGCATAGAGGATTTAAACCCAGAACGTTACTGGTTTTGTAGTGCCTGTGCTGTTTGAAATTCAGCTACCTTGCAGCTTCCATGGAGCAAATAACTGTTGCGCTCACTAAATATCTGCAAGGCCTGTGTGAAGACGGTCTCTTTTCCTTAAAGCCTAATCATCGCCACAGCTATGCCTGCTTAGGAAAAGCTGTGCCTGCATAATTCAAGGTCAGACAGCAGACTTCTGTGCTTCGAAGCCACGCAGGCCTGATAATGCCCTCTTCCCTTTGCTGAGGCCAGCATGGCTGGCATTTGCTTGCTAGGCCAGAGCAGCTGATGTCCGCTGAGGTCGCTGGCACAGCTGACACTGAGACGAGCTTTCAGTCCCCCCACTGCTGCTGGGACCCATTGTAGCTTGTTGCTTCACTGAGACTGGCAAAGCCCCCAGGCCTTTGCGCAGGCTTCCGAGTCTGGTGCCTGCAGCCTTGTCTCTATAGAAACAGCCACATACCTGAAGACAGAGTTGCCATAACTACAGTCACACAGAGGTCAAAATGCAGGGTGGCCTATGCTTTATAAACTTGAATTTGGGCTCAGTAGTTAAAAGCTAGTATATATCTAAAACAGCTCATGTGACCTGATGTAAACTTCTATAAGGTCAAAGCACTTTGCCCCCTCACAAAAGAACCAAGGCCCAAAGTCCTGGCCCCAACAGAAGTCTCAGAAATTTGACATGTATATTTTTCTTGCCAAATTTTGCTTCGTGTCTATTAATCAAGTCTAGTCTCTTACACCAGATTTAGGTCTTTGAGAGACCTAATAAATAGCACTTTTTCTCTTGACTGAGTCTGTACCAATAGAGAAATAAGAGAGGACTTGGGAGACCAAAATTATCATCTCATACTAATAAAGCTGTGTTGAAGAGCCTCCCTGGTGGTCCTTTGGTTAAGAATCTGCCTTGTACAAAATTAAAAAAAAAAAAAAAGGATCTGCCTTGTAATGCAAGGGTCACTGGTTCAGTCCCTGGTCCACAAAGATCTTACATGCTGCAGAGCAATTAAGCCCGAGAGTCGCTACTGTTGAGCCTGCCAGCCCCAAATGCTGAAGCTCCAGCTCCCTAGAACCTGTGCTCTCCTGCAAGAGAAGCCATTGTAGTGAGAAGCCTGCACACCACAGCTGGAGATTAGCCCCCACTCTCTGCATCTAGAGAAAGCCCGTGTAGCCACGAAGACCCAGCACAGCCATAAATAAATACATTTTAAAAATTTTAAAAAAAGTTGTGTTGGAGAATGCAGCTTCCATCTGTGGTCAAGGAAATAGAATCTAACAGTGAAGCTCAGAACTCAACAGACTTACCTGTCACAGGTAGCCGTGAGGGACCAGTTTTGACGGGTCTAAGAGCGGAGTAGAATGCATGCTCCTGTGGGATAGGCGGCCTCCAAAGGGAAGAGACAGAAGGGACTGAGCTCACATAGCTTGTTTCTCCTTCTGAACTCTCCATTCAGATAAGATCCTGTCCCTCCACTGGGGTGAAGTGTGTGGGTGGAGAGGAGCCAGGAGTGAAACCTCAGGAGAGGGAAGCTCATTCAAATGGAAATAGCACAGAGAGAGTGCGGGTGTCTTTCCTGGTCAGCTATGCCTGTAATGTATGTCTATGAAATACAGTCTCTGTTCCAGTAAAGTAGACTGGGAACTTAAAAGACATTTGTGAAGTGATTTGTTGTATACCACACCTCTCTAGTTATGTTATCAAGTTTTTCAAGGGCTATCAATTTAGTCTTCATAGGAAGAATAATTCTGCTTTGGCAAACCTCATAAACGTGAGGGACAGAACCACCTAGAGAAAGCCTGTTCACTGTCTGTGAGCAGGAGTTGTGTGTTTTACAGAGGGCATGGCAGCATTGGCTCGGGTGGAGTGAGTGAATGGGGCAGAGGTGGTCAGGGGCTTCCACTGTACCCCTCATATAAATGCACACTGCTTCCCCCAGACCTTCTGAGAGGAGCACAGTGGGTGTTTCTCACCCATCAGGGAAAGAAACAGATTCTCAAAAGCACCTTTTGCTCTCGGATCTTGTGAATGGTTATTGAGAAGCCTGTACCAGAACCAGATGGCCATGTCCCCTATCTGCTGCATTTGTAAAGATTTCTCTCATGCCAAAAAGATACACTGTGAGGCGTCTTTTTAGCTTTCACATTTGTAGCTGTGAGCCCTTTGAAGAATTTGAAAAAATATTCATATCTGTATTATCATGGAGATTTGTTTCACGTCCATTTGAGTACTTATTCCTTAAAATTACATATTTAATAGATGAATTTGAATGAAATTTTAAAAAAAATTTTGGCCTGCTTTTCTAAATTGATTTTTTATTTATTTATTTTTCATCCATTTTTATTCTTCATCCTGTGTGGACCTCCCATTACAGTGGCCTCTCTTGTTGCAGAGCACCAGCTCTGGGCACATGTGCTCCAGAGCACTGACTTGTAACTGAACACACTGGTCCAGCTGCTCCACGATGTATGGGATCTTCCCAGGCCAGGGATCGAACCAGTGCTCCTTGCACTGCAAGGCAGACTTTTTGCCCACTGGACCACCAGGGAAGCCCCTTTTCTGTACATTTTAATTCGTAAAATTTTAGCATACTTTCATTTAACTTACTTTATTCTTAAGAGGAAAAATAGGTACTTTTTATTGTCTTGACCTATGAGTAGCCTGTTATTATATAAAAGCAAATTAACTGGCAGTTAGTTTATTAAGCAGATTGTCTTAAAATAGATAGGTGGGATCAGCTATTAGATAGCACCTTATTCAGTTATGAAATACCATAAATGTTAAATGTAAGTTATAGACCTGAAAAAACCATCCACTTGACAGTAGCGTAGCCTGATAGTCAGACTATATGCCCTGCTACAGTATAACAGCTGGTCCCCTGCTTTTCTTATGTATGTATGTTAGTCATTCAGTTGTGTCCAACTCTTTGCAACTCCTTGGACTGTAGTCTACCAGGCTCCTCTGTCCATGGGATTCTCCAGGCAAGAATACTAGAGTGGGTTGCCATTTCCTTCTCCAGAGGATCTTCCCGACCCAGAGATTGAACCTAGGTCTCCTGCACTGCGGGTGAATTCTTTACCATCTGAGCCACCAGGGAAGCCCAGAAATACTGGAGTGGGTAGCCTTTCCTGTCTCCAGGGGATCTTCCCCATCCAGGGATCAAACCTGGGTCTCCTGCATTGCAGGCAGATTCTTTACCAGCTGAGTCACCAAGGAAGCCCCTCTGCTTTTCTTAGGTGAGCCACTTTTCCGACTGGTCAGTGCTTATACTGTATGAGTTGCTAAAGATCTTCACTCTTTAAACATTTATTTATTTATTTATTTTGGGGGGAGGGGGGGACGGGCGGGCCACGTCTATTGGTCTTTCATTTCTCTATTTTCATCCGTCTTTGTTCTTTGGCTCTTTTGGGCCTCCCATCGCAGTGGCCTCTATTGTCGCAGACTACTGGCTCTGGGCACATGCGCTCCAGAGCTCTGGCTCAGTAATTGGACACATCGGTCCAGCGCTCTGCTGGCACGTGGGATCTTCCCAGGCCAGGGATCGAACCGGCGCCCCTTGCACTGCAAGGCGGTGTCCTTACCCACTGGACCACCAGGGAAGCCTGATCTTCACTCTTAGCATCTGCCAAAAGTCAGATAAAAAGAGGAAAGAAATCTAGAACTCTTTACTACTCCAGCATCTTCGACCTTTCCTAATCATCCTCCCATAAGGTGGGGAAAACTCTCTCCCTGCCTTTCTCCCTGGGATGCGTGTATATATATTTGTACACACACACACACGTGCATGTGCACACACATAGCTCAAGGTCATCACTTCACACTATCTGTAGTCTTGGTGACAGAATTTCAGTTTAATCTGAGAAAATAAATATGCACACTGAATTCCTTATTATTTTTTTTTTTTAGGCAGTATTTGTGTGTTTCTGCAGAGTTTTGCACAGAGTCTGTTCCCATGCAGACCAATGAGGGAGAAGTATCGGAAGAAAGCAGTTCCAAGGTCAGTGAATTCTTCTAACACTGTAAACAGTCCGAGCAGAAATTAAACAACAGGCACAGTAAATGAGGAGAGTGGGTGTTGTGTCTAGTGAATTTAGAAGTGCAGTTGATCTAAAATAGAACCTCACCTAAGACTGAGACGATGTTTTTCCGTCGTCTTTATTTAATACCCATTTTTGTTACACATTATGACATTTAAAACAAGTTTTACTGGGCTCACAGAAAAATTGATGATTCACCTGTAGACTCCTAGTGGTCTATCTTTTAAGGTTTTATTATACAAGTTGTATGTACTTATTTTCAAAATTAAAACAAATCAGACGTGTATAAGATAAGAAGTAAAATCCTGTCCCACATTCTGACTACACAGAGGTATCACTGATCATTTTTTAGACATTTTTGACTATGAATTTTAAAATAATAATTGGTTTGGTTATTCAGGCTTAACTTAAATGAATACTTGATTGTCACCTGTGTGGAAGTGGTTATGCTCGTGTCGACAGCTGTACGTGTGTGGCTCCATGTCCCGAGTCTCCTTTGGCTTTGTCTCTTCCTGGTCCTGGGAAACGCTCATTACCACCTCCACACCCCTCTTTCTCCTGACAAAATCATCACTAGTCCTCCCCCGGAGCCGTGAGGGGGTCCCCACTGTGACCTGGACAGAGCCCCATACCGGTGGTCCTGTCTGCCCGGAGCCCTCTGCAGGACGGCCTTCGCTGTTGCCACTGCTGCTGGTGCTCCCTTGGGAAGGCTTGTTCTTTCACCAGAGCAAAAGTGGAGAGCGGTCAGATGGCACCAGGAAGCTCCAAAACATCGTGCTGCCTGGAAGAAGCTCGGCACAGAAGGTCACATACTGTGTGCTTCCATTTACAAGGAATATGTAAAATAGATAAATCCGTAGACAGAACCTGGACGAGTGGTGTTCAGAGATTGGCTGAGGGAAGGGGAGCAAAGAGTGATTCTTTAATAAAGGTAAGTGGGCTGGGCTTCAGAAAAGCACAGCTTATGTCCTGGTTCCCGGGACCCCTCCAGCTTCTTTCTGAAGCCCCCTGCCCCATTACAGTTTGTATGTTAGGGAGCAGGACAGATGCCATCCTCTCCTCTGTGTTTCCCCCCCATATTTCCAGATTCCTCCCTTCTTTCTGCAGCTAAAACAGAATTCGATAGACTTTAATCAGACTCATGTAGATCCTAGACCTGGTTAAGGTCCTGGTTTAAGTCCAAATAAGCAAGATATGAAAGTACTCTAGGAATGTCTCCCAAGCACATACACACTGAGACACATACACTCAGGTCACCCAAAATACACAGGCCCCAGGATTTCTACAGTACACACACGCCTTTTCCCAAGACCCTAATTAATTAATTTATAATAAGATTACAATGCTAAGGAAGACTGGATTCTTGGATCCCCTGTGTCCTAGCTTGAGAGAACCTACAGACCACAGTGCAGGAAAAGGGAACCCAGGCACACCCCAACAGACCCTCTCAGTGGAGGAAACATTGCTGAGAGTCTGGGGAGACTGAAGCAGCTGAAGTTTGTAGGACAGAGAACTGGAGAGGAGAGAGCTGCTAAGAGAGAGAAGTCTGGAAATTTATGCAGCGTCCACCTGGGAATTCAGCAGAGTGCCTTTTGGCATGTGCACATAACTGTTCAAGGCTGAGATAGGAGGGGCAGCTGCCCAGGAAGATTGGAAGGAACCCTGTCTAGCACTCACTGTCGGTAATGGTGCCTGTTCTGCAGATTAAAAACCTTTGTAATTCATGGAGCATTATCAGCGCACTCAGAGGTAGTACTCATAGCATTCTCACCTCAGGAGTGGAGAATAATCAGCCCTAGCTAATAATTAAGTCAGGCTTCACAGATCCTAAAAGCAGGACCTAAAAGGAACAAACCATTTCAAAGTACTCTAACTGCATCTCAGGATGATGCTGAAAAGTATGTATAAGTATACAGAAGTACTCAGCGTCTAGCAAGAATTCTCCATGTCTGTTATTCACAGCAGAGGTTTTCAGACATGTAAAAACCAGGAAAACACAAGCATAGTGAATTGAAACCAACTCATTGTTGACCCAGATGTTAGAATTAACAGACAATAATATTAAAACCCTTATTATTTAACTGTTTCAAGTGTTCAAAATGCCAGACAGAGACATGGAAAAAAATATATATACATATATTTTTTTAAAGCCCCAAATCAAATTTCTAGAGTTGAAAACTGTGTTTAAGATGAAAAAATATACTGGATGGAATTGTGGTAGATTAGATACTGCAGAATAAAATATTAGTGAATTTAAAGAATTTCTATTGGTAATTCTTTCCACATGAAACATGAAGAGAAAAAAGGGGAAAAATCCAAAAAGTGAAAACATTATCAGTGTGTTGTGGGCAGTGTCAGTCACCCTGATGTACCTGTAATTGGAGTCTCTAAAGAAGGCATGACAGGACAGAAAAAAACAGCTAAGAAATAATGGCCTCAGATATTCCAAATTTGATCAAAACTGTAGACCCTTAGATACAAAAGCTCAATGAGCTTGAAGCATAAGAAAATGAAGAAAATCACATCACAGCACATCCTTAAAAATTCCTACAGACCACAGTGCAGGAAAAGGGAACCCAGGCACACCCCAACAGACCCTCTCAGTGGAGGAAACATTGCTGAGAGTCTGGGGAGACTGAAGCAGCTGAAGTTTGTAGGACAGAGAACTGGAGAGGAGAGAGCTGCTAAGAGAGAGAAGTCTGGAAATTTATGCAGCGTCCACCTGGGAATTCAGCAGAGTGCCTTTTGGCATGTGCACATAACTGTTCAAGGCTGAGATAGGAGGGGCAGCTGCCCAGGAAGATTGGAAGGAACCCTGTCTAGCACTCACTGTCGGTAATGGTGCCTGTTCTGCAGATTAAAAACCTTTGTAATTCATGGAGCATTATCAGCGCACTCAGAGGTAGTACTCATAGCATTCTCACCTCAGGAGTGGAGAATAATCAGCCCTAGCTAATAATTAAGTCAGGCTTCACAGATCCTAAAAGCAGGACCTAAAAGGAACAAACCATTTCAAAGTACTCTAACTGCATCTCAGGATGATGCTGAAAAGTATGTATAAGTATACAGAAGTACTCAGCGTCTAGCAAGAATTCTCCATGTCTGTTATTCACAGCAGAGGTTTTCAGACATGTAAAAACCAGGAAAACACAAGCATAGTGAATTGAAACCAACTCATTGTTGACCCAGATGTTAGAATTAACAGACAATAATATTAAAACCCTTATTATTTAACTGTTTCAAGTGTTCAAAATGCCAGACAGAGACATGGAAAAAAATATATATACATATATTTTTTTAAAGCCCCAAATCAAATTTCTAGAGTTGAAAACTGTGTTTAAGATGAAAAAATATACTGGATGGAATTGTGGTAGATTAGATACTGCAGAATAAAATATTAGTGAATTTAAAGAATTTCTATTGGTAATTCTTTCCACATGAAACATGAAGAGAAAAAGGGTAAAAATCCAAAAAGTGAAAACATTATCAGTGTGTTGTGGGCAGTGTCAGTCACCCTGATGTACCTGTAATTGGAGTCTCTAAAGAAGGCATGACAGGACAGAAAAAAACAGCTAAGAAATAATGGCCTCAGATATTCCAAATTTGATCAAAACTGTAGACCCTTAGATACAAAAAGCTCAATGAGCTTGAAGCATAAGAAAAATGAAGAAAATCACATCACAGCACATCCTTAAACAATTTATTACTCAAAGCCAGTGATAGAGAAAATCTTAAAACTAGAGGAAAAAAAAACACATTACTAACAGTGGAACAAAGAATTTCTCATGGAAACAAGGCAACAAGAAGAGAAGAGAGCAACATCTTCAAAGCACTGAAGGAGAAATTGTTAACCTTGAATTCTGTAACCAGTGAAAATTTCTTTCAAAATTAAAGGCTAAATAAAGGCTGTTTGAGACATACTAATACAAAGGCTGAAGTAATTTATCCATATCTTATCTTACTCTAAGTAATGTTAAGGGGAGAAGGAAAATGATGGAAATATTAGTCTACACAAAGGAATGAAGAACTCAGAAATGGAAGCTACACAGGTTGAATATGTCAGACTTTTTTCCCCTTCTGTTATTTAAATCTCTTTAAAAGAGAGTTGATTGATTGAATGGCAATAATACAAATGCACTGTGGATTTATAACATTTGTATCTGTGCATTGTACAATAACAACAGCGTAAAGACCTGGAGGGGGACATGGTAGAATAGTGTTGAGAGGTTCTTCTATATGGATTAGTGTAATTTCACTTGAAGCAAAGAGAATACAGTTGACCCTTGAATAATGCAGGAATTAGGGTTGCTGACCCTCTGGGCCATCAAAATTCCCAAGTATAACATACAGTCAGCCATGCTTATACTCAGTCCTCCATAACTGGGGTTCCTCTGTACCTCAGATTCAACCACCTGGAGATGGTGTGTGAGTGCAGTATTTACTACTTTAAAAAACATATACTGGATGGAATTGTGGTAGATTAGATACTGCAGAATAAAATATTAGTGAATTTAAAGAATTTCTATTGGTAATTCTTTCCTCATGAAACATGTAGATAAAAAGGGTAAAAATCCAAAAAGTGAAAACATTATCAGTGTGTTGTGGGCAGTGTCAGTCACCCTGATGTACCTGTAATTGGAGTCTCTAAAGAAGGCATGACAGGACAGAAAAAAACAGCTAAGAAATAATGGCCTCAGATATTCCAAATTTGATCAAAACTGTAGACCCTTAGATACAAAAAGCTCAATGAGCTTGAAGCATAAGAAAAATGAAGAAAATCACATCACAGCACATCCTTAAACAATTTATTACTCAAAGCCAGTGATAGAGAAAATCTTAAAACTAGAGGAAAAAAAAACACATTACTAACAGTGGAACAAAGAATTTCTCATGGAAACAAGGCAACAAGAAGAGAAGAGAGCAACATCTTCAAAGCACTGAAGGAGAAATTGTTAACCTTGAATTCTGTAACCAGTGAAAATTTCTTTCAAAATTAAAGGCTAAATAAAGGCTGTTTGAGACATACTAATACAAAGGCTGAAGTAATTTATCCATATCTTATCTTACTCTAAGTAATGTTAAGGGGAGAAGGAAAATGATGGAAATATTAGTCTACACAAAGGAATGAAGAACTCAGAAATGGAAGCTACACAGGTTGAATATGTCAGACTTTTTTCCCCTTCTGTTATTTAAATCTCTTTAAAAGAGAGTTGATTGATTGAATGGCAATAATACAAATGCACTGTGGATTTATAACATTTGTATCTGTGCATTGTACAATAACAACAGCGTAAAGACCTGGAGGGGGACATGGTAGAATAGTGTTGAGAGGTTCTTCTATATGGATTAGTGTAATTTCACTTGAAGCAAAGAGAATACAGTTGACCCTTGAATAATGCAGGAATTAGGGTTGCTGACCCTCTGGGCCATCAAAATTCCCAAGTATAACATACAGTCAGCCATGCTTATACTCAGTCCTCCATAACTGGGGTTCCTCTGTACCCTCAGATTCAACCACCTGGAGATGGTGTGTGAGTGCAGTATTTACTACTTTAAAAAAAACTACATATAAGTGGACTTGTGTAGTTGAAACTTGTGTTACTTAAGGGTCAGCTGTTTTCTCAACTCATTCTGTGAGGCTAGCCTTACTCTGATAACATAACTAGATAAAAACACTGCAAGAAAGCTACAGATCAGTGTCGCACATGAACATAAATGCCAAAACTCTAAACCTAATTTTAGCATATTGAATCTAATGATCTGTAAAAGGATAATATGTGAACAGGTAGGGTTTACCTGGGAAGGTAGGGTTGGTTTAACATTCAGAAATCAATGTACTCTACCACATTAACAAAGTAAAAAAGAAAAACCATATGATCAAGAGATGCAGAAAAAGCATTTGACAGACATCACATCTATTCCTGTTGAAAACTCTCAGCAAAATAGTAGAAAGGAGTTACTCAGTTTGATAAATGACTTTTATGAAAATTCAACAGTTAACATTAAACTCAACGGTGAATGACTGAATGCTTCACTCCTACAATGAACAACAGAAACAACAGAAAAGAGAAGGGTGTCTGCTCCTACATTTCTATTCAACATTGTACTGGAAGTGCTAGTCAGGGCAAAGAGACACAAAGAGAGGAGAGAACGGTGAGGGAGTGTGAGGAGAGGGAGCCAGAAGAGTACACACTATGTGATTTGATGCATATGAGCTCTAGGAAATGCGAACTAACTATAGTAATGTTAAGGGAGAAGGAAAATGATGGAAATATTAGTCTACACAAAGGAATGAAGAACTCAGAAATGGAAGCTACACAGGTTGAATATGTCAGACTTTTTTCCCCTTCTGTTATTTAAATCTCTTTAAAAGAGAGTTGATTGATTGAATGGCAATAATACAAATGCACTGTGGATTTATAACATTTGTATCTGTGCATTGTACAATAACAACAGCGTAAAGACCTGGAGGGGGACATGGTAGAATAGTGTTGAGAGGTTCTTCTATATGGATTAGTGTAATTTCACTTGAAGCAAAGAGAATACAGTTGACCCTTGAATAATGCAGGAATTAGGGTTGCTGACCCTCTGGGCCATCAAAATTCCCAAGTATAACATACAGTCAGCCATGCTTATACTCAGTCCTCCATAACTGGGGTTCCTCTGTACCCTCAGATTCAACCACCTGGAGATGGTGTGTGAGTGCAGTATTTACTACTTTAAAAAAAACTACATATAAGTGGACTTGTGTAGTTGAAACTTGTGTTACTTAAGGGTCAGCTGTTTTCTCAACTCATTCTGTGAGGCTAGCCTTACTCTGATAACATAACTAGATAAAAACACTGCAAGAAAGCTACAGATCAGTGTCGCACATGAACATAAATGCCAAAACTCTAAACCTAATTTTAGCATATTGAATCTAATGATCTGTAAAAGGATAATATGTGAACAGGTAGGGTTTACCTGGGAAGGTAGGGTTGGTTTAACATTCAGAAATCAATGTACTCTACCACATTAACAAAGTAAAAAAGAAAAACCATATGATCAAGAGATGCAGAAAAAGCATTTGACAGACATCACATCTATTCCTGTTGAAAACTCTCAGCAAAATAGTAGAAAGGAGTTACTCAGTTTGATAAATGACTTTTATGAAAATTCAACAGTTAACATTAAACTCAACGGTGAATGACTGAATGCTTCACTCCTACAATGAACAACAGAAACAACAGAAAAGAGAAGGGTGTCTGCTCCTACATTTCTATTCAACATTGTACTGGAAGTGCTAGTCAGGGCAAAGAGACACAAAGAGAGGAGAGAACGGTGAGGGGAGTGTGAGGAGAGGGAGCCAGAAGAGTACACACTATGTGATTTGATGCATATGAGCTCTAGGAAATGCGAACTAACTTATACTGACAGAAAGGATGTTAGTGGTGGCCTTGGGAGGGAGAACAGGAGGGAAGGATTAAAATGGGGACACGATGGGGGACTTCCCATCATGTAAGATGCAAGATTTCCTTCCTGTCATTCAAGAATTCTCCTTGCAATGCAGGGAACTCAAGTTTCGATCCCTGATTGGATCAGTACCAGCTCAGTAAATGAATGTAGGACCATACTTAGTGGTTTGCATTTTTAGAAAGCTGTGACAAACCTAGACAACATGTTAAAGGGCAGAGACATCACTTTTCCGACAAAGGTCCATATAATAAAAGCTTTGGTCTTTCCAATAATCATACATGGATGTGAGAGTTGAACCATAAGGAAGGCTGAGAGCTGAAGAATTGAAGCTTTTGAACTGTGGTGCTGAAGAAGCCTCTTGAGAGCCCCTGGGACAGCAAGGAGATCAAACCAGTCAATCCTAAAGGAAATCAGCTCTGAATATTCATTGGAAGAATTGATGCTGAAGCTGAAACTCCAATACTTTGTCTGCCTGATGTGAAGAGCTGACTCATTTCTAATGCTAGGAAAGTGTGAGCGCTGGAGAAGAAGGGGTCAGCAGAGGGTGAGATGGTCGGATAGCAAATTCCAAGGGACGGTGGAGGACAGAGGAGCCTAGCATGCTGAGTCCATGGGGTCACAAAGAGTTGGACACAACTTAATGTCTAAACAACATCAACAAATTTTTAGAAAGCTGAGGAAAAAGAAAGGGTCCTGAAAATTTCCAAAGAATAAACAGGTCCTGTCTTAAACCTTAGGATTTACAATACTTCTATATGCAATATTTCTACATATCAACTCTGGGGCACTAGAATATGTGGAGAATGGCGTTCAGCATTTTGGAAGGAAGGTTTACTAACTTGAACTTGTATATCTGATTATGTATGTGGGTAAAAATATTCTTTATTTTAAATATATGGATAAAATAAGGACATTTCAGTCATTCGGGATGTCAAAAAATTCACTTGTGTATACCTCTCATTAGGAAGTCATTGGAGTTTATGCTCCAGGAATAAACCATAAAAGAGGAGGACAAAGGATCTGGGAAACAGATGCTCCAGGGAAGGGGGAAGAGCGAGGAATCCCAGAGATGAAGGGAGAGAGTCATCCTTGGCAAAGTGTCAGCTGTTTAGCGGTCTAGAGAGCAGACAGCCTCAGCTGAAGCAGGAGGAAAGCCCCTAGGGATGTCTTCAAGGCTGTGGTGAAATTGACAGATTACCTAAAGTGTTTGAATTTATGAAGAGGAGACTCACCACTGTGTTGGAGGGTTTGTGGGTGAGTTAGTGAAGAACACATAATAAATACGAACCTGAAAAAACTGAAAGAAAATATAAGAGTAATTATTAGTTCCAGGGTAAGAAAAAAGTATCTAAGAAAGGAAATTTAACTGTTCCATATGATTCAGCTGTGCATGTTATTTACTGAGTAATGGCACTGTTAGTGCTGAATATTGATTTGAACAAAAATTGTGACTTATATTGGGAGGATGGAAGAAGGGAGGTACATATGTGTTGTGCGGGGCAGCAGAAGCATGTGCTCAGTGATGAGGACATGGAAGTAATGGGGTGTAGTTTATTATTTTAAGAATTGAGACAGTAAAGGGAAGGAAAAAATAGGGTATTTGGAGAGGTTCACAAGACCAAAAATAATTTTTTCAGAATAGAATACATCGAGCTTCCCTGGTGGCTCAGTGGTAAAGAATCCACCTGTCAGTACAAGAGACACGGGTTTGATTCCTAATCTGGGAAGATCCCACATGCCAAGAAGCAGCTAAGCCTGCATGCCACAACTATTGAGACCGTAGTCTGTGGAGTCCGGGAATTGCAACTACTGACCCCACATGCCCTGGAGCCTGTGTACCGCAACAAGAGAAGCCACCACAATGAGAAGCTTGTGTGCTCAACTAGAGAGTAGCCCCCGCTCTCTGCAACTGGAGAAAGAACCCACACAGCAATGAAGAACCAGCAAAGCCATAAATAAATAAATAATAAAATATGGATAGAAAAGATTATGGAATATTTGTGGGTTGAGGAGATGAATTTCCAAGAAAGGGAGAAAGAAGAGTTCTTATATAGTAAGATCCCAGAGGAGGCAATGTGATGTAGGTCATGAGTTAAGAAGTAGGTGGTGAGGTTAATCTGGCAGAACAGTCAAAGGAAAAAGATGGGTGAAGATGCAGAGGTTTAGGTATAGCTACCAGAGAAACAATGAGGTGCACTGGGGACTTTGTGTGGGATAGGCTCGCAAGATAGCCTTAGGCATTGCCATCTTCAAAAAGGATTGTCTTAAGTGTTTGAAATTTATGAAGAAGGAAAAAGGAAAACTCACCACTGTGTTGGAGGGTTTGTGGGTGAGTTAGTGAAGAACACATAATAAATACGAACCTGAAAAAACTGAAAGAAAATATAAGAGTAATTATTAGTTCCAGGGTAAGAAAAAAGTATCTAAGAAAGGAAATTTAACTGTTCCATATGATTCAGCTGTGCATGTTATTTACTGAGTAATGGCACTGTTAGTGCTGAATATTGATTTGAACAAAAATTGTGACTTATATTGGGAGGATGGAAGAAGGGAGGTACATATGTGTTGTGCGGGGCAGCAGAAGCATGTGCTCAGTGATGAGGACATGGAAGTAATGGGGTGTAGTTTATTATTTTAAGAATTGAGACAGTAAAGGGAAGGAAAAAATAGGGTATTTGGAGAGGTTCACAAGACCAAAAATAATTTTTTCAGAATAGAATACATCGAGCTTCCCTGGTGGCTCAGTGGTAAAGAATCCACCTGTCAGTACAAGAGACACGGGTTTGATTCCTAATCTGGGAAGATCCCACATGCCAAGAAGCAGCTAAGCCTGCATGCCACAACTATTGAGACCGTAGTCTGTGGAGTCCGGGAATTGCAACTACTGACCCCACATGCCCTGGAGCCTGTGTACCGCAACAAGAGAAGCCACCACAATGAGAAGCTTGTGTGCTCAACTAGAGAGTAGCCCCCGCTCTCTGCAACTGGAGAAAGAACCCACACAGCAATGAAGAACCAGCAAAGCCATAAATAAATAAATAATAAAATATGGATAGAAAAGATTATGGAATATTTGTGGGTTGAGGAGATGAATTTCCAAGAAAGGGAGAAAGAAGAGTTCTTATATAGTAAGATCCCAGAGGAGGCAATGTGATGTAGGTCATGAGTTAAGAAGTAGGTGGTGAGGTTAATCTGGCAGAACAGTCAAAGGAAAAAGATGGGTGAAGATGCAGAGGTTTAGGTATAGCTACCAGAGAAACAATGAGGTGCACTGGGGACTTTGTGTGGGATAGGCTCGCAAGATAGCCTTAGGCATTGCCATCTTCAAAAAGGATTGACTTAAGGAGAATGCCTAGTGATGGGTTTGGAGTCTTTGAGGAGAGTATAAAAGGTACAGGATAGATAAATGAGGAGTGTGGTGTAGTAGGTCAGTGGTTCGGCCCAGTCCTGGCAGCTAGAAGGCATTGGGAAGTGCTGAAAGAATGAATACTGGACGGGAAGGTCTGTGTTCCACGGACACATCATTGTAATCCCTCCTGAGCTCACCAGCAGGGGGACAGCAGGTGAACCAGAGATCACAGCTGATTACTAAGCCTCCAGAGCTACTGGGAAGGAACCCATGGAAGTGGGGAGGAGGAAGTGCCAGAAGATAGCAGAAAACACTTCCTAAAACAGGAATTTTGCAACCAGGCTTTGAAGGTTAAGTGGAAGTTCACCAGAAAGACAAGATGAGGACAGGCTCTCCAGACAGAGGTGCTGAGTGTCAGCACTGAGTGGAAGTTAATTGGTATAATTTGTAAAAGAACCGGTTTTGTAACTTTCTCCAGCTCTGCACTCCAGGAGCCGAAGAGAAAAGGGGAAGGGTTTGACCAGATAGGAATGTCCTAAGGACAGGTTGGTGGTGAGCGAATTTAGGACATTGCAGAGGTTAAGTCACCAAAGTACCTGTCAGCCGAAGCTCTGAATAGACTCCCAGGAAAGAGGAAAACCATAGAACTAGACAGGACAATGAGGGCTCCTTACAGGTTCACGTGGAGGGAGGGGGTGGAAGAGGTGCTGTGGCCAGAGGCGGGTCTCAAGTTCCTGGACCTCAGCACAGAGTGGCCCAGAGGGACAGTGACACCCAGCCTCGGGTCCTGCCCTTGCACTCCCTGAAGCAGGAAGGAGAAGGATCGCCTGCCTAGGCTAGAGTATCTAATGTCTGTAGACTGAATTTAGTGCCTTCCTTCCTTAAGTGGTTTCATTGCATTCTCACACTGTATTGTAATCAACTGGTTTTTGTCTTTTCCACCAGTCTGCTAGTTTCAAAAGGGTGGGGCAAAGACTGTCGTCTTCAGCCCGGTACCTAGTATGTAATACATGCCCGTTAAATATGTGTTAAACAAATGAATGGTAATGGGAGAAAGGTGAGGATATGGTGTAAGTTTTCTTTTTTTTGTTTTTTATTCATCTGTTTTTAATTGGAGAATAATTGCTTTACAATGATTTGGTTTCTGCCATGTATCAGCATGTATCAGCCATAGGTATATGTATGTCCTCTCCTTGAACTGCCCCCGCTACCAGGTTGTCACAGAACACCAGGTTTGAGTTTCTTACGTCATACAGAAAGTTTCCACTGGCTATCTGTGTTACATATGGTAATATGTATGTTTCAGTGCTACTCTCTCAATTTGTCCCATCCTCTCCTTCACCATGGTGTAAGTTTTATGAATACAAATTTTGAAGCTCCTGAAGATAAGGTCAAGGGGAAGGAGTGGTGAAGATCGTCACATTAAGTCCAAAAGTGTTCAAGACATTTGTAGAAAAGAGAAGGAAAGACGGGAAGAGATTCAAAATGGTCTTGAGAAAACCAGAAAGTGGCTGTAAGAACAGTGATCTTTCTGGACCATTTACAGAGATGGGGATATAAAAAGGAGAAGAAATTTAAGAACAAAGATGCCGTTTCATATTGAACCTATTGGGCCATCCAAGTGGAGACTAATATGTGGAGACTAAAATATGGAGGCTTTCCTGGTGGCTCAGATGGTGCAGAATCTGCTTGCAGTGCCAGAGATGTGGGTTGATCCCTGGGTCAGGAAGATCCCCTGGAGAAGTGAGTGGCAACCTGTTGTAGTATTCTTGCCTGGAGAATTCCATGGACCTAGGAGTCTAGTGGGCTACATTCCCTGGGGTCACAAAGAGTCAGACACAACTGAGCAACTTTCACTCATTTTATGGGGCTGCAGTTAAAGATTCAAAGGCCAATATAGGGGAGGTTGTTGAAGCTGTGGGCTTTTTGATTATGACTTTATCATGATTATTAGAAATTGATTGTCATTAAACCTTTTAAAAAATCTATTAAGCAGAGGCCAAGTCCACAGTATAGAGTTCTTTAATTGGAGAGGATTTTTAAAGGTGGAAGATCTAGAAAGTTTCCTAGGATGTAGAGAATAGTCTTTTCTTGTCTTTGAGTAAATTATTCCAAGGGGCTTTAATGTATTTAAATAATTTGTCATCTCTTTTTCTAATTAAGGCATGACATTTATTTGTAAAGTGCAGAAAATGCACAGTTCAGTGGTTTTTTTCTTTTTATTCCACATGTGTGCTTTCTGGTAGCCACAAGCCAGATGAAGATTATCTCTAGCTCCTCATAAAGTTCCCTGTGCAATACTGTAACCATGTTTTTTCTTCTAGAGGTTTAGATCACTGTGTAAATTTAGGACAGGAGAATCCTCCCTCCCCTTGGCAAAGCCTGGTAAGTTACAAGACCAGGAAGTCCACAGAGAAGAATAAAAAATCTAAACCTGGTTTGAATTTCACAGTGTGTATCTTTTGTTGTTCTTGCTTATTCTTCCTCCAGTTTCTCTTTTTAATGGAAAAGAGACTTTTCCATTAAGATCTCAACTTTTCTGTTCTTTTGAAGCTTAGCCTCTTAATACTGTTCCATCTTCAGAAAACCAGAAAGTGGCTGTAAGAACAGTGATCTTTCTGGACCATTTACAGAGATGGGGATATAAAAAGGAGAAGAAATTTAAGAACAAAGATGCCGTTTCATATTGAACCTATTGGGCCATCCAAGTGGAGACTAATATGTGGAGACTAAAATATGGAGGCTTTCCTGGTGGCTCAGATGGTGCAGAATCTGCTTGCAGTGCCAGAGATGTGGGTTGATCCCTGGGTCAGGAAGATCCCCTGGAGAAGTGAGTGGCAACCTGTTGTAGTATTCTTGCCTGGAGAATTCCATGGACCTAGGAGTCTAGTGGGCTACATTCCCTGGGGTCACAAAGAGTCAGACACAACTGAGCAACTTTCACTCATTTTATGGGGCTGCAGTTAAAGATTCAAAGGCCAATATAGGGGAGGTTGTTGAAGCTGTGGGCTTTTTGATTATGACTTTATCATGATTATTAGAAATTGATTGTCATTAAACCTTTTAAAAAATCTATTAAGCAGAGGCCAAGTCCACAGTATAGAGTTCTTTAATTGGAGAGGATTTTTAAAGGTGGAAGATCTAGAAAGTTTCCTAGGATGTAGAGAATAGTCTTTTCTTGTCTTTGAGTAAATTATTCCAAGGGGCTTTAATGTATTTAAATAATTTGTCATCTCTTTTCTAATTAAGGCATGACATTTATTTGTAAAGTGCAGAAAATGCACAGTTCAGTGGTTTTTTTCTTTTTATTCCACATGTGTGCTTTCTGGTAGCCACAAGCCAGATGAAGATTATCTCTAGCTCCTCATAAAGTTCCCTGTGCAATACTGTAACCATGTTTTTTCTTCTAGAGGTTTAGATCACTGTGTAAATTTAGGACAGGAGAATCCTCCCTCCCCTTGGCAAAGCCTGGTAAGTTACAAGACCAGGAAGTCCACAGAGAAGAATAAAAAATCTAAACCTGGTTTGAATTTCACAGTGTGTATCTTTTGTTGTTCTTGCTTATTCTTCCTCCAGTTTCTCTTTTTAATGGAAAAGAGACTTTTCCATTAAGATCTCAACTTTTCTGTTCTTTTTGAAGCTTAGCCTCTTAATACTGTTCCATCTTCTCCAGTATTTCTGAGAAATAAAGACTGCAGAGGATTGCAGAACTGGAAATCCTTTTGTTTTATTTGGGTTTCATTATAGTGTGTGTCTGTGTTACTGTTGCCTGTCTTCCAGATTACTAGGTCCTATT
Organism: Tragulus kanchil; assembly: GCA_022376925.1. Classification (NCBI taxonomy): domain Eukaryota; kingdom Metazoa; phylum Chordata; class Mammalia; order Artiodactyla; family Tragulidae; genus Tragulus; species Tragulus kanchil. Next base: position 178,008,314 of record JAIOJX010000004.1, on the reverse strand, counting down.
AAAAGAAATTGCACAGGCAACTCTGCTTAATGTGATGATCTGAACGGGAAGGAAGCCCAAAAGGGTGGGGATATATGTATCTGTAAGGCTGATTCATTTTGCTGTACAGGATAAATTAACACATTGTAAAGCAACCATTCTCCAATAAAAATGAATTAACTCTGATGCTGGGAAAGTTTGAGGGCAGGAGAGAAGGGGGTGACAGAGGATGAGATGGTTGGATGGCATCACTGACTCAGTGGACATGAGTTTTAGCAAGATCCTGTAGATGGTGAAGGACAGGGAAGCCTGGTGTGCTGCAGTTCACAGGGTCTCAAAGATCTGGACATGACTGAGTGACTGAACAACAACAAAAAAGAAGCAAACAGTATTTTTCTAAGTAGGGAGTCATCCTTGAATACCTCTGTTGAGATCTGTCTCCTTGCATACTTCTGTTTGCGTTTTTAAAAATTATGCCTTCTGGGGACATTTTCATAGAACTGATCATCTCAGTTTGTGGAGGGAGCTCCATCTTTACCACTCATCTTCCCTTATTGAGCAATAAGCCATCTGGAATAGTAAAATGTTTTGTTTCTTCTTTTGAAAATTTTGCATTGAGAAATAAACCATACACATAAAAGAGAAAAGAAAAGCATTCAGTTAAAAGAGTAATTATAAACACCTATACCTACTGCATAGTCCAGGAAATAGAATCTGTACCCAGAAACCACCATGTGCCCCTTCCTGATGGAATACCCCCAATCCTTAAGATATTATTAGCCTAAGTTTTATAATAGTTGTTCCCTTTTCTTTCCAGTTTTGTAAACCGTAAATATACATGTGTATTTATATATACACATGGATGATTTTAAAATATGTATTTGAATCTATATAAATAGATTTATACTGTTTATGTATTCTTCTCTGACTTGCTTTTCACCTGGTGTTGTGTTTTTATAACTCATCCAGTTAAACTGCGTTGCTGTAGTTCATTCCTTTACATGAAGTATAATATTCTGTTGTCTTAAAACACCACTGCTTGAAGCGATGGAAAAACAGACATGGAGAATAGACATATGGACATTGTGGGGATTGAACAGTGGGTGGGAGGTGTAAAGGAAGTAGCATGAAAACCTGTACTATCATATGTGAAAAAAATAGCTATTGTCATTGCGCTGTAGGAAAAGGGGATCCTGTAGGGGTGCTGTGCGATGGCCTGGAGGGGAGGGATGGGGGGGATATACATATGACTAATCTGGGCTCATACATACCTATAAACAACAAAACTCTTTAAAAGTAAAAAGTAAAATAAAAAATTTTTTAAAAATTCTGTAAAAGTAAAATAAAAATTTTAAAAAAGAGGAAGAAAAAAAACCCACCACTGCTTGTTTGTCTGCTTCAGTGCTGATGAATGTTTTTTTTTTCCTGTTAAAAATAATGGTACTAAAAAATTTTTGTGTATGTACAGAAGTTTCTCTCAACTATATATTCTAGAAGTGCAATGACTGGTTTGTACAGCAAGTACTGGGTCAAGTATAGTAGATAATGGCAGACTTTTTTAAAGTAGTGGAACAAATTTCCTTCCCATGGAATGCTATTGCTCTGCATGCTTGCCAACACTTGGTATTGCCCAGCTTTTAAAATTTAGCCAGCTTCATGGTGGTGATATTGGTATCAGTGGTTTTCATTTGCATTTTCCTGATTGACAGGAGACTGAACATCTTTTCATATGTGTAGGGCCATGTGTATGTCCTCTTCAGTGACATTCCTACTTAATTATTTTGTAAAGTTTTCTGGTAGTTTGTCTTTTTCTTGTTTCATAACATTTCTTCATTATATTCAGGGTGCTAACCTTTTGTCCCAGTTATAAATTGCCAATTAACGTGCTTCCTTTTTTTAGATAATTCTGCAAGTCTGGTCACCCAAGGAGAGATGCCGTGTGCAAACATAGAGAGTGAAAATCATTGACCCAGGCCTCTGTCCTAGCCAGGCACATAGTGAAATGCCATGTGGTTCTGTAAGCACAGGCCCTATGCTTGGAAGTGAGTGCATCTTAGTTCCTGACTCCTGCTGACCTATGCTGCTTTCCTTTGCAGGTGGAGCAGGAGGATTTTGTAATGGAAGGGCATGGCAAGACTCCACCTCCTGGTGAAGAAAGCAAGCAGTGAGTCACGGTTTATTTAAAAAGGGTCTTATTACAGATCTTCAGAAGCATTTTGGTTAAACATGCTGAGAGCATGGGACGTATATGTTGGACATACTGTGGAACTCCTCACCAGTTGCTTTGGTGGCTGTTAATGCATTGCTTCTATTTATAGACAGACTAACTGGAGGGACAAGAAAGTTGGCTTTGTAGTTTTTTCACACTTGACTAATCAAAATTTATGTTACGCTTTAGCAAAGGCTTTGAGGCTTAGGATGTTCCAAATTGAACTAACTCAGTCTGGTTGATTTCCAAAGAGAGTGTAAAATGGTATATCCTTTTCTTAGCAGTGTCTTTATGAGGTGAGCTGAATTAATACACTGTTTCCTGGCCTTCCAAGTGTGAATTGATTTGAATAGTACTTCCTGAAATTCTATTCCATTTAGTTATTTATACTTTTGGTCTTTGTTGAAGTAACAAGTTATTTCCCCAGAGGAACAGGAATTATAAATAGTATGACTTAGCCGATGCTCTAAATAATTCAGAATCTCTCCTCTAACTTCGTAAGAAGTGATACATTTTAAGTCTGAAATCGAGAGTCCTCTGGGTAGCTTTTTGGTGACAGTGAGTAGATTTTTTCCTCCCTCTGTCACAGAACTTGAAAAATTACGTTGGAACATACTCGTGTTTCGTATGCCCTTTTAAAGGAAAAGCAGTTAAGGTTGGCTTAAAGTACTGACATAACTACCATTTTTTTATTTAGACAGTAGTCTTCTAAGTTAATGGGACAGTGACTTTTGGAATTTACTGAAAATCTGTAAAGAGAAACTAGAAAATTTAACTTAGTTTGGGTCCCCGTTCATTAAGTAATCTGCAAGTCTGGTCACCCAAGGAGAGATGCCGTGTGCAAACATAGAGAGTGAAAATCATTGACCCAGGCCTCTGTCCTAGCCAGGCACATAGTGAAATGCCATGTGGTTCTGTAAGCACAGGCCCTATGCTTGGAAGTGAGTGCATCTTAGTTCCTGACTCCTGCTGACCTATGCTGCTTTCCTTTGCAGGTGGAGCAGGAGGATTTTGTAATGGAAGGGCATGGCAAGACTCCACCTCCTGGTGAAGAAAGCAAGCAGTGAGTCACGGTTTATTTAAAAAGGGTCTTATTACAGATCTTCAGAAGCATTTTGGTTAAACATGCTGAGAGCATGGGACGTATATGTTGGACATACTGTGGAACTCCTCACCAGTTGCTTTGGTGGCTGTTAATGCATTGCTTCTATTTATAGACAGACTAACTGGAGGGACAAGAAAGTTGGCTTTGTAGTTTTTTCACACTTGACTAATCAAAATTTATGTTACGCTTTAGCAAAGGCTTTGAGGCTTAGGATGTTCCAAATTGAACTAACTCAGTCTGGTTGATTTCCAAAGAGAGTGTAAAATGGTATATCCTTTTCTTAGCAGTGTCTTTATGAGGTGAGCTGAATTAATACACTGTTTCCTGGCCTTCCAAGTGTGAATTGATTTGAATAGTACTTCCTGAAATTCTATTCCATTTAGTTATTTATACTTTTGGTCTTTGTTGAAGTAACAAGTTATTTCCCCAGAGGAACAGGAATTATAAATAGTATGACTTAGCCGATGCTCTAAATAATTCAGAATCTCTCCTCTAACTTCGTAAGAAGTGATACATTTTAAGTCTGAAATCGAGAGTCCTCTGGGTAGCTTTTTGGTGACAGTGAGTAGATTTTTTCCTCCCTCTGTCACAGAACTTGAAAAATTACGTTGCGGAACATACTCGTGTTTCGTATGCCCTTTTAAAGGAAAAGCAGTTAAGGTTGGCTTAAAGTACTGACATAACTACCATTTTTTTATTTAGACAGTAGTCTTCTAAGTTAATGGGACAGTGACTTTTGGAATTTACTGAAAATCTGTAAAGAGAAACTCTTTTCTCTTGTATTTTTTTTTTCCCCTCTCTCTAGAAAATAACTTAGTTTGGGTCCTTCTTATGAAAATTATGTCTTGAAACCTTTAGGAGTGAATTATGCAGAATATGCTATGCTGCCACGAGACCAGGTTCATTAAAGGAGAATGTTTGTCTTGTATTTGTTGTGAATGGAAACCAGGATATTTTCACAGCTGGTTTAATTTGCTAACCAGGCAGTTTTAAAAATAGCTTTCCATATAAATCCTAACTTTGCTGTATTCTGGCAAATGCACTTATATTCTGCATGGGTGGATAGAATCAATTCATCTTGAGAAAATTAGAAAGCCTACCAGCTAGTCCCAGCAGAATTACAGGAACTCTTCAGGTGCCCTGCTCCCTGTCAACTCCCCACTCCAGTCAAAGGTATTTTAATAGAAGAATCCATTTTGGAGAAGGGAATGGCAGCCCACTCCAGTGTTCTTGCCTGGAGAATCCCCGTGGACGGAGGAGCCTAAGGGCTGCTGTCCATGGGGTCACACAGAGTCGGACGTGGCTGAAGCGACTGCACTGCAGCAGCAGCTCTCATTTGACAAAGGTCTTCTGTACACGAGAACATCACTTAGATGCTGCCTGTGTTATTTCCATCCCCAGCAGCATCTCTACTTCAGATATTGGGTGGGAAACCTGCCCTTGATAATGCAGCTTGATTAACTGGATCTTTCTGACTTTGAAGTGTTTTATGATATCTCTCGAACCCAATTTTGAACCCCAATTTGGATCTTTCTGATTGAAGTAACAAGTTATTTCCCCAGAGAAGTTTTCTTAGCCGATGCTCTAAATAATTCAGAATCTCTCCTCTAACTCGTGAAGTGATACATTTAAGTCTGAAATCGAGAGTCCTCTGGGTAGCTTTTTGGTGACAGTGAGTAGATTTTTCCTCCCTCTGTCACAGAACTTGAAAAATTACGTTGCGGAACATACTCGTGTTTCGTATGCCCTTTTAAAGGAAAAGCAGTTAAGGTTGGCTTAAAGTACTGACATAACTACCATTTTTTTATTTAGACAGTAGTCTTCTAAGTTAATGGGACAGTGACTTTTGGAATTTACTGAAAATCTGTAAAGAGAAACTCTTTTCTCTTGTATTTTTTTTTCCCCTCTCTCTAGAAAATAACTTAGTTTGGGTCCTTCTTATGAAAATTATGTCTTGAAACCTTTAGGAGTGAATTATGCAGAATATGCTATGCTGCCACGAGACCAGGTTCATTAAAGGAGAATGTTTGTCTTGTATTTGTTGTGAATGGAAACCAGGATATTTTCACAGCTGGTTTAATTTGCTAACCAGGCAGTTTTAAAAATAGCTTTCCATATAAATCCTAACTTTGCTGTATTCTGGCAAATGCACTTATATTCTGCATGGGTGGATAGAATCAATTCATCTTGAGAAAATTAGAAAGCCTACCAGCTAGTCCCAGCAGAATTACAGGAACTCTTCAGGTGCCCTGCTCCCTGTCAACTCCCCACTCCAGTCAAAGGTATTTTAATAGAAGAATCCATTTTGGAGAAGGGAATGGCAGCCCACTCCAGTGTTCTTGCCTGGAGAATCCCCGTGGACGGAGGAGCCTAAGGGCTGCTGTCCATGGGGTCACACAGAGTCGGACGTGGCTGAAGCGACTGCACTGCAGCAGCAGCTCTCATTTGACAAAGGTCTTCTGTACACGAGAACATCACTTAGATGCTGCCTGTGTTATTTCCATCCCCAGCAGCATCTCTACTTCAGATATTGGGTGGGAAACCTGCCCTTGATAATGCAGCTTGAAACGGAAGATAGGATTTGAACTGGATCTTTCTGACTTTGAAGTGTTTTATGATATCTCTCGAACCCAAATTCTTTGCCAACCTCGGAAACTCTGTTCCTAAGGAGTATTGTGGCCAGCAGAACTGCAGCTGTCAAGATCAAAGTCTCATGGATAAGAGTGAGTTGGGGGAAACAATGAAAATGGCATAAAGCCTATTTTTAAAACACAGATGAAGGTTCTGTTCTTCTGAAGGGTATCCATTTCCCAAACAAGTCAGTCTTTATCTTTAAAAACCTGCTCCAGTAACCCCTATCCTGGATCCGCTCCTTCAAGTATTCAGGAAATATGGCTGGGGCAGATTCTCCCACAAGTTTTATGTTATATAAACTGTACTTCTTTTAGAGAGCTTCAAAAAGGCCGAGCAGCCTTGAAAGCGTCATGGGCTGTATCCTTAACCATTCTCCCTTGATCATTTTGTTTTCACAAATCTGCCTTTTCCAGATCAATCTTGTTTTATTTTGTTTTATGGGGCTTTTTTTTCTGGGCTTGGTCAGCTATCATTTATTGAAATGATAAAGCAGAAATGAATCTTCTTGCCGAGCCTTCCTTCCATACATTTGTCTGCCTCTCATGGAAATGGGTAGCAGAGGTGCAGTGTTCTTTTGTTTGAGGCAACAGAAATAAACAGATTGAATTTTTTTTTATTTTTTGTATCTCAGAACTGCAGTTAGCAAAGGATCATTGAATCCTGGATAGTAGGATCTAGAGACTGAATACTACATTATTAAATTATAAAAGTAATGCTTGGTCATCCTAAAACATTCAAACAGTAATTGTGAATTTAGAAATAAAATGAGACCCCCTCGAAATTTTTTTAAAAAACAGATTTTAATTTTTTTTAAGGAGGAGCCTAAGGGCTGCTGTCCATGGGGTCACACAGAGTCGGACGTGGCTGAAGCGACTGCACTGCAGCAGCAGCTCTCATTTGACAAAGGTCTTCTGTACACGAGAACATCACTTAGATGCTGCCTGTGTTATTTCCATCCCCAGCAGCATCTCTACTTCAGATATTGGGTGGGAAACCTGCCCTTGATAATGCAGCTTGAAACGGAAGATAGGATTTGAACTGGATCTTTCTGACTTTGAAGTGTTTTATGATATCTCTCGAACCCAAATTCTTTGCCAACCTCGGAAACTCTGTTCCTAAGGAGTATTGTGGCCAGCAGAACTGCAGCTGTCAAGATCAAAGTCTCATGGATAAGAGTGAGTTGGGGGAAACAATGAAAATGGCATAAAGCCTATTTTTAAAACACAGATGAAGGTTCTGTTCTTCTGAAGGGTATCCATTTCCCAAACAAGTCAGTCTTTATCTTTAAAAACCTGCTCCAGTAACCCCTATCCTGGATCCGCTCCTTCAAGTATTCAGGAAATATGGCTGGGGCAGATTCTCCCACAAGTTTTATGTTATATAAACTGTACTTCTTTTAGAGAGCTTCAAAAAGGCCCAGCAGACTTGAAACGTCATGGGCTGTATCCTTAACCATTCTCCCTTGATCATTTTGTTTTCACAAATCTGCCTTTTCCAGATCAATCTTGTTTTATTTTGTTTTATGGGGCTTTTTTTTCTGGGCTTGGTCAGCTATCATTTATTGAAATGATAAAGCAGAAATGAATCTTCTTGCCGAGCCTTCCTTCCATACATTTGTCTGCCTCTCATGGAAATGGGTAGCAGAGGTGCAGTGTTCTTTTGTTTGAGGCAACAGAAATAAACAGATTGAATTTTTTTTTATTTTTTGTATCTCAGAACTGCAGTTAGCAAAGGATCATTGAATCCTGGATAGTAGGATCTAGAGACTGAATACTACATTATTAAATTATAAAAGTAATGCTTGGTCATCCTAAAACATTCAAACAGTAATTGTGAATTTAGAAATAAAAATGAGACTCTTCTTCCTCATCTTTTGAAACTTTTTCTGTCTGTTTAGAAAAACAAGTAAGCAGATTTTTTTGCTAACATAATTCTTTGAGATTTAACTTTTTTCATTTGATATCTTTTGGTGATGCTAGTGGTAAAGAACCTGCCTGTCAGTGTAGGAGACATAAGAGACACAGGTTCGATCCCTGGGTTGGGAAGATCTCTTGGAGGAGGAAATGGCAGCTCACTCCAGTATTCCTGCCTGAAGAATCCCATGGACAGAGGAGCCTGGTGGGCTACAGTCCATGGGGTGCACAGAGTCAGACAGGACTGAGTGACTGAGCACACACGCAGTCTGCTTCATTCTTTAAACACCCACAGGACGTTCTGTTGAGCTGATGCAGTCATTCTTCTCTAATAAGTGCTGTGGTGACTTTCACTTGTTTGATTATTACAAATATTAATCCTTTATTGAACATCCTTATTCTTATATCTCCGTACACAGGTGTATTTCTGTAGCATAGATTTCTAGTCATGGAGCTGATTGGTTCATGGACATGTGCTTTTTACGAGAAGGTAGCTGCTATCAAATTACTTTTCAGAAGAGCTCTACCAGGGTTTATTTCCACCAGCAGCGAGAGTGCCCATCCCTCCACACCATTAATGACAATAAAATGATTTGTCCTTGAATTTTTGGCACCCTGGTATTTTATTGTTTTAATTTGCACTCTTATTCTTACTCATAAGATGGAATATCTCATTAGTCTCTTGGCCATTGACTTTGACATTGTGTACCACCTGTTTACATATGGTTCCCGCTATTTTGTTTGTTTTGATAGCTTGGTAGGAGCCCTTTACAAAGTGTAGATATTAACCTTTGTTTTTTGAAATGTTTTAAATATTTTCTCCTGGACCTTATCATTTAACCATGAGGTATCTTTCATACCTTAAAGACCATTTAAATTATTATGTAGTAATATCAGCCTTTATGGTTTCTGTGTTCTGTGCTTGCCTAGAGAAGTCTTTCCTTTTCTTCCATGATGAAATGTCCTGGGTTTCTCTAATGTATTTTTCACATTTAGATCTTTGTCTGAACTGGTACTCATTTTTGTGTATGGTGTGAGGCAGAGGTCTAACTTATTTTTTTTTCTAAATGGGGTTTCCACGTGGGTCTCATTCACAGGTATTAGCTTCTGTGGATAGTCTGTTTCACTTACAGTGGAGGTGGAGCATAGGAATTCTATAACTCACAGGTCACAGAGCAAATTCTAGTCAGGGTTAGGTCTAGTAAGGGTTAGATCTAGTAAGGGTTGGGTCTAGTAAAGGTTGGGTCTAGTTAGTGTTGGGTCTAGTAAGGGTTAGGTCTAGTAAGGGTTAGGCCTAAAATTATTAGCTCTTCTGTGCCGCTTTCCTTGCTTCTTCATTTAACATTTTTACCGTAGGTTCTGGAAGTCTTGAAAAACTTTTATTTTGTGTTTTTTATTTCAATGGAGTAAGTTATGTTAACAGGCAGTGTAAGACAGCTATGCATGTAGAAAGTTTTCTTGAAAAAATAATTGACTTTTGATATTGAAAATATTGTGCTAGATTGTTAATATTTGGATCAGTTGTGCTGATTACTGGTGTACATGTGAATAAGATTCAGTAGAGTATATAGCTTTAAGCTGTATATATATATATATATATAGTCTGAATAGTGTTGCTTTTTAATGAGGTTTATTTACTATTAATGTATCTAATCATTTTTCTGAGAGTATATTCACTCATGAGCTATCAGAGCAAATTAGATAAGCCCAGTTTATTGCCATATAATTACTACACTAATATTAATCACATGATGTGTATAACACTGGGTTAAATTTAAGACTATTACAGCTTTTTAAAATGCAGCATGAGTAGATACTTATAGGTTATGTTTGATAATCATCTTTATTTAAAAGCTCATTGCAGATAAAATATTTCTATACAGTCAGGATTTTGATTTGGTTTTATTCCCAATACATGTGATGGTCTATATACCTGTGGGCATATCATTTTTTATAAGTTATTTTTGGAGTTAGATATTAGTTTTTGTGTATTAATGAGTTTGGCCTCTCTTTTATTTCTTCGTTAAGATTTAAAGCTTGGATTTGTCAAAAACAAATTTTAATATAGCTTATAAACAAATGTAAGCTTTAAATCTCAATGTTGAAATGCACTCATATCCTCAGAAGATACTGGTCTTTAACCTACTAAAATAAGTCACATTTTCTAGTAAATTTTTATTGATTGAATTTTCTTAATTCTTTTGATTCATTTTATGAAAGGTCTTCGTTAAAAACAAATCTCTCAAAGCAAGATCTCAAAACTACTTTTTCACACTCATATTTATCCCAACATTATTCATAATAGGCAAGAGGTGTAACAACCCAGATTCTGTGAACAGATGAATGGATAAAGAAAATGTGTTATACATACAGTGAATATTATGAATCCTTTAAAAAGAAGGAAATCTTGTCACATGCTACAGCGTGCATGAACCTCAAAGATATTGTCCCAAGCAAAATAAGCCAGTCACAAAGTACCAGTACTGTGTGCCATCCATATTGGGTATCTAATGTAGTCAAAGTCATAGAAATAGAAGGTAGAAGGGTGGTTGCCTAGGGCTAAGGGGAGAGAGGAGAAAGAATTCGTATTTAATGGGTATAGAGTTGAAAATGAGGAAATTCTAGTGATCTGTTGCAAAACAAAGCAAATATGTTAACACTACTGAACTTTACACCTAAAAATAGTTAAGATGTAAAATAATGGGTTTTTTACCATGATTAAAAAAAATTAGTTATCAAATTGACATGTATTTTAAATATAAAATGGATTAAAGACAGTACAAAAAATGTGAAATTAATGATTTCATGTTGTCTTATTTATTTATTGCAGCTTTTTAAAATGCAGCATGAGTAGATACTTATAGGTTATGTTTGATAATCATCTTTATTTAAAAGCTCATTGCAGATAAAATATTTCTATACAGTCAGGATTTTGATTTGGTTTTATTCCCAATACATGTGATGGTCTATATACCTGTGGGCATATCATTTTTTATAAGTTATTTTTGGAGTTAGATATTAGTTTTTGTGTATTAATGAGTTTGGCCTCTCTTTTATTTCTTCGTTAAGATTTAAAGCTTGGATTTGTCAAAAACAAATTTTAATATAGCTTATAAACAAATGTAAGCTTTAAATCTCAATGTTGAAATGCACTCATATCCTCAGAAGATACTGGTCTTTAACCTACTAAAATAAGTCACATTTTCTAGTAAATTTTTATTGATTGAATTTTCTTAATTCTTTTGATTCATTTTATGAAAGGTCTTCGTTAAAAACAAATCTCTCAAAGCAAGATCTCAAAACTACTTTTTCACACTCATATTTATCCCAACATTATTCATAATAGGCAAGAGGTGTAACAACCCAGATTCTGTGAACAGATGAATGGATAAAGAAAATGTGTTATACATACAGTGAATATTATGAATCCTTTAAAAAGAAGGAAATCTTGTCACATGCTACAGCGTGCATGAACCTCAAAGATATTGTCCCAAGCAAAATAAGCCAGTCACAAAGTACCAGTACTGTGTGCCATCCATATTGGGTATCTAATGTAGTCAAAGTCATAGAAATAGAAGGTAGAAGGGTGGTTGCCTAGGGCTAAGGGGAGAGAGGAGAAAGAATTCGTATTTAATGGGTATAGAGTTGAAAATGAGGAAATTCTAGTGATCTGTTGCAAAACAAAGCAAATATGTTAACACTACTGAACTTTACACCTAAAAATAGTTAAGATGTAAAATAATGGGTTTTTTACCATGATTAAAAAAAATTAGTTATCAAATTGACATGTATTTTAAATATAAAATGGATTAAAGACAGTACAAAAAATGTGAAATTAATGATTTCATGTTGTCTTATTTATTTATTGCACTTAAAAGCAGTTAGGCCATTTGTTGGCATTAGGAGAGCATTCCTTTAAATAAGAGAAAGGAGTCTGAACACAAAAATCTCACCCAGTTTATGAAAAAACTTGACACCAAACTCTCAATCATCTGTAAAGTGCTTAATCATGAGTAAGAGCAAAAATACCAGTTAAATCAACCAAACTCTCCTGCTACAAAAGAAGTGAAAGCTGGGGATCCCCCCTCCACAAGTCTTTGCTTTCACACAGTTTTGTGAGTGATGGTGAAAAAGTTTCAGTCACTCAATCATGTCCAACTCTTTGCAACCCCATGGACTGTAGCCCACCAGGCTTCTCTGTCCATGGGATTCTGCAGGCAAGAATACTGGAGTGGGTACCCATTCCCTTCTCCAGGGGAGCTTCCTGCATTGCAGGGAGATTCTTTACCTTCTGAGCCACTAAGGAAGCCCAGTTTGGGGTACAAGAATCTAGCCATTCCCCTGTGCAGCACAAAACTGTTTTCCATTGTGTTTTAAGACAGTCGTTTATCAATTGTTGGAAGGTTAAGAATATTTCATGGAAAAAGGGCATACCCTTTGGCTTTGTGCATGACCTGTAGCAGAGGAGCCAAGTTCTTAAGAACTGCCCTGCTCCTGGGGAGGAAAACACCTTCATAGAATCTGAGGCATCAAGTCTCAGCTTCCTGTCTGTAAAATGTAGGCAAGAGAGACAAGACCTGCTGGCCTTCCAGATCAAAGTAGTCACTGTGCCCCTGCACGCGCTGCTTGATCTTGGACGAGTCAACCCAGGTGGTGAAGTCCTCCATGCGAGTAACGAGGGAGGTGGGTGGGGTCGGTCACCACGTCGTCGGGGCCCACATGCCCCGCACAGGCCAGGGCAGCCTGGGGGTACTGTGGCATTATAGCTTAAGGAGCTCACTTGGCAGGCGGAAGCTACAGAAGAACAAGGCCGTGACCAAATTGCAGAGCTCCAGCGACTTGTGCGTGGGCACTGAGCTGAGAGCAGACAGCAGCGAGGTAGGGCCTACAGCAGGCAAGACAGGTGAAGCTTTCGCAGGTCGCGCAGGCACAGTCCCACACAGCAAGGCTCAGCTGGTTGTGGCACGTGCAGCCCCTGCCGGCTGTGGTCAGTGACTTCCCAGTTCAGGAAGTCCACCACCTGAGTCAGCAGCTTCTGCTCATGGAACGTAAGCCTCCACACCATAGTGGTGGCTCTGATGTTTTATATTGTTTATATATGTTGTGTTAAATTAAGCACATTCAAAGTTTAACCCCCCAATCTCATTTAATAATGTTTTATAGACAGTACCCCCCTGTTAGGGATTGTTGATTTGATTCATTATATCAGTTTCTATATTTCATCTCTTTGTAGGGTGCTACCTTTTTTTACTTCTTGTTCTAAGGGAGAATCTATTCTTGCAAGGGAAACCTGTAAGGAAATTAAATGTTGAAGATAGTTTTATATTCATTCAGAGAGAGGAGTTTAATTTGGGGAGTCAACACTACCCTTTATGCCCCAATGTGGTGTAATATGCCTTTCTCCTTGAGGTTTTGTTTTTTTAAATATCTTAACTGCAATGTCTTGATTAAATTCTCTTTGAACGAATTACATTCTTCCCAACTTAAATGTCTAGTTATAAAATGCCCTTTTAATTTTTATGAATTATTAATTATTCAGACCTTTTGTATAGTTAATCCTTACCTTTCTTTCTTTCTTTTTTTTTAAAAAACATTTACTTATTTAGGCAGTGGTGGGGAGGAAGGCGGGTGGGCAGGCCACTTCCACTGGTCTTTCATTTGTCTAGTTTCATCCATCTTTGTTCTTTGGCCTGTGTGGGCCTCCCATCGCGGCGGCCTCTGTTGTCGCAGAGCACTGGCTCTGGGCACACACGCTCCAGAGCTCCAGCTTGGTAATTGGACACACCGGTCCAGCCGCTCCGCGGCATGTGGGATCTTCCCAGGCCAGGGATCGAACCGGCGTGCCTTGCACTGCAAGGCGGTGTCCTTACCCACTGGACCACCAGGAAAGCCCCTAATCCTTACCTTTATTTCTGCTCATACTCTAACTCCTTCATCTACAGTTCTGTCTTCACATTCATCTTACACTGTGGTGCAACCTTTAAAAGTTTAGTCTTTGTAAATCTCTACAGTTGATAGCCCTCGTTTATGTCTGACCACCAAATTTAACACTAAACTCTTTGAGAACCTTTCTTTTGGGGCTTAGTGAAAGGCTTTGGGGTACTTCCCTATTGGGCCAGTGATTAAGTATTTGCTCTCCAGTGCAGACAATGCAGGTTCAATCCCTGCTCGGGGAACTGAGAAAGCGCACACACCACAACAAAGACTCAGCCTAGCCAAAAATAAATAAAGGCTTTGGGAAGCTCTGTAACATTTTCAAAATAAAGAGGAAGTGAAAGTATTTCCAAATTACTCATTTTATAGAGGATTATCTTCAAAACACAAACCTTTTATTTGGCCATAGGAAAGGGTTTTTTGGTTTCCTTGTTTTTAACATTTTATTTACTGTTTTCTGTCATCAGTTTTCACTAGCTCCCACCCCCATTAGACCATTAAACTATATACATGGTGAAGTAAACTTTAGAAGAGCCAATGGAACCCCCTGTAAACTCAATCACTATTACATAACAATAAATTGGACATCAGAAAAATGGTTGAATTTCTATATAATCTTTTCATGTTGTTTTGGGAGAAAGGAAGTGAGTGTTATTTTCAAGTTTATTGATATTTTGAAAATGCCATAAAGAGTTTCAATAGATAAGTATGCTTATGGAATTCTTGCTGCTGGAAATTTTAGTATAACCATAAGCATTTTGTAGTAGGTCTCTGGAAACTTTCGGTTGCTGGTAAATTTTCTAATTTGCAATGAAGTCACTTAAACAAATTAATTCTTTGAAAATGTCTTTAAGTTCTGAACTCGATTTTATGAGGTTTTCCCTGTGTTTCCTAATTGAAAATGACTACAGACTGTGTGCATGGCTGCTCCCTTATAGGTTAAGGTGGTAACTTTAAACAAAAAGTTTAAAGTAGCTCATGTGGCTCTTAGAAAACTACAGTTCATTTGCCAAAAGCCCTATTTATTTAGCTTATATTTTACTTATGGACAAATAATATGCCTTTATGGAAAAGAATTACTTGAAAGGCAAGATGTATTTGCCCAGTTCCTTGAAATTGGTATTTTAAGGCTGCCTTTTTAGAGATGTTACCATTATCACATAGATATAAAATGTTTTGAAATACATAGGATTAGGTAAATATAAATAAATACATGTATGGTCAGTTGCAGGAGTTTTCAGTGGATCATAAGGAGAACATAATGTTTATTTCCCCAAAACTTCATGTTCTCTGGAGGTGTGGACACAAGTTTGAGCACTGTGCCTTTCCCTTCCCACCAGAGTCTCTGTGAACCGATGTTCAGGCAGAAGCACCGGGGGCAGCAGTGGTGAAGGGCTGGAGGGTGCTCGGTGGGAGACTAGCAAAGAGGAGGCACAATGTGAAGGCGGGCAGTGGAACGTGAAAGGTCAGGCCGAGGCTTTATGCTCTATCTTAAGCTCTGTCAAACCTTTTTTTGGCCATAGGAAAGGGTTTTTGGTTTCCTTGTTTTTAACATTTTATTTACTGTTTTCTGTCATCAGTTTTCACTAGCTCCCACCCCATTAGACCATTAAACTATATACATGGTGAAGTAAACTTTAGAAGAGCCAATGGAACCCCCTGTAAACTCAATCACTATTACATAACAATAAATTGGACATCAGAAAAATGGTTGAATTTCTATATAATCTTTTCATGTTGTTTTGGGAGAAAGGAAGTGAGTGTTATTTTCAAGTTTATTGATATTTTGAAAATGCCATAAAGAGTTTCAATAGATAAGTATGCTTATGGAATTCTTGCTGCTGGAAATTTTAGTATAACCATAAGCATTTTGTAGTAGGTCTCTGGAAACTTTCGGTTGCTGGTAAATTTTCTAATTTGCAATGAAGTCACTTAAACAAATTAATTCTTTGAAAATGTCTTTAAGTTCTGAACTCGATTTTATGAGGTTTTCCCTGTGTTTCCTAATTGAAAATGACTACAGACTGTGTGCATGGCTGCTCCCTTATAGGTTAAGGTGGTAACTTTAAACAAAAAGTTTAAAGTAGCTCATGTGGCTCTTAGAAAACTACAGTTCATTTGCCAAAAGCCCTATTTATTTAGCTTATATTTTACTTATGGACAAATAATATGCCTTTATGGAAAAGAATTACTTGAAAGGCAAGATGTATTTGCCCAGTTCCTTGAAATTGGTATTTTAAGGCTGCCTTTTTAGAGATGTTACCATTATCACATAGATATAAAATGTTTTGAAATACATAGGATTAGGTAAATATAAATAAATACATGTATGGTCAGTTGCAGGAGTTTTCAGTGGATCATAAGGAGAACATAATGTTTATTTCCCCAAAACTTCATGTTCTCTGGAGGTGTGGACACAAGTTTGAGCACTGTGCCTTTCCCTTCCCACCAGAGTCTCTGTGAACCGATGTTCAGGCAGAAGCACCGGGGGCAGCAGTGGTGAAGGGCTGGAGGGTGCTCGGTGGGAGACTAGCAAAGAGGAGGCACAATGTGAAGGCGGGCAGTGGAACGTGAAAGGTCAGGCCGAGGCTTTATGCTCTATCTTAAGCTCTGTAAGAACAGAGACTTTTGCCAACGTGGTCACTGCTGATGGCACCAGAGTTCATTTCCGGAGTTGCTCAGTCATGTCTGTCTCTTTGTGATCCCATGGACTGCAGAAAGCATCAATAAATATATACAGAGTAAATGAGGATGTCAGTAAGTTTCTAGAGACTGTTAAGAATCCCTGCTCTACATACTCACTTTGAAAATATGAGGTGGGAGACTAAAAATCCTAACTCCAAATTCCTTTATTCATTGTCAGAAGCAAAATGAATGCATAACCTGCCATGTTTGACTTTACATTCAGCACTTTCTTAAATATATCCCAACACAGCCAATTTTATCACAGTTCTTCTCTTTAAGTGTCCCTACCTGTAAGCCAGTTGATTATTGCTTATTTTGGCGAAAAAAAAAAGATTCTCTCTATCTAAGCCTGAACTGTTTCTTTGCTTCTGAAGGCCTCGTAGGATGCCTTCAGCCTACTCACACATGTTTCTACTACTGTTTAAAGGATCTCCCTGCTCTTGCCCAGTGTTCTCCATAACGTCTTCCGTGCATATCTGGTTTCCTTCCCCCTTATATTGCCTTTGTTCAAGCAAAGAGGCCCTTCTTTCTGATCAGGAGCAAGTCTAGGTTTTTGTGGGAATGCTCTTTAAGGAAAAGAAAATTAGGTAAACAACAGGGACCTACTGTTTAACAGGGAAACTACTCAGTATTCTGTGCTAACGTTATGAGAAAAGAGTCTGAAGAGGAATGAATATGTGTACAGGTATAACTGAATCACTTTGATACTTGAAAG
Organism: Tragulus kanchil; assembly: GCA_022376925.1. Taxonomy (NCBI): domain Eukaryota; kingdom Metazoa; phylum Chordata; class Mammalia; order Artiodactyla; family Tragulidae; genus Tragulus; species Tragulus kanchil. The sequence continues at coordinate 177,991,140 of JAIOJX010000004.1, read as the reverse complement.
TAACACAACACTGTCCATCAACAATCAATCCAATAATTTTTTTTTAAAAAAGAAAAAAACTTAATCTGAGAACATACATATCTGTAAACAACAAAACTCTGTAAAAGTTAAAAGTAAAATAAAAGTTTAAAAAAAAAGGAAAAAAAAAAAGAAAAAAACTAATTGCAAATATGTAGTTAGGGCTGTGTATGTGCTAAGTTGCTTCAGTTGTGTCTGACTCTTTGTGACCCTATGGACTGTAGCCCACCAGGTTCCTCTGTCCATGGGATTCTTCAGGCAAGAAGACTGGAGTGGGTAGCCGTGCCCTCCTCTGGGGATCTTCCTAACCCGGAGATCAATCCTGTGACCTGGGGATCAAACGTGCATCCCTTGTGTCTCCTGCATTGGCAGGCAGATTCTCTACCACTGATGCCACCTGTGAATACTTATATACAATGAGGATAGAAACCAAAAAATGTCAACTTAAAAGGAGTTGAAAAATACGAAACTCAGAAAAATAACATAATATTTGTATTAATTTGTGTTAATACTTTCCTAATGTTGCTGTAAAAATTTTTTCCAGCATTTTTTGGCTACTTCCACTTCTATTACCTCTTCATAGTACAACAACTCTGTGACATTTTTCTAGAAAGAGATAAAGAGATAATTTGGTGTTCTCTATAGCATGGTTGACCAAAATATGCTTTTTGTTATTGATAGATTTTAAAAGTTCCTTTCAGCTTCACAACTTGTTCTTGACTACGTGAGATAAACTAGTAAGATTATTATCAACTCTGGGAGAACCTCCAGCAAGTGTTGTTCATATATGGGCTGTAAGACTGCAAGGCTTCATTTTTTCTTGTGTATTGACCATCCTGAAATACTCTTTGAGTTGACATGTTTATATCATGGTGTGATCTGGCCCTGCACATTTTTGTCAGTATGCTGGCAGAGTTGGCCCAGCCAGATCTTTGTACACAGTACACAGTAACTCAGCCATACGTGGGAGTGACTAACACATAAATATTTACTGTTAAACCTAAAATAAATATATCATCAGTTTAGATTTCCATTGAGGAACCCCCCAAACGCCTACAACCACTCTGACCCTACTGATAGGGGAAATTCATGGTGGTGGGGAAGCTGAGATGGAAAGAGACTGGTTAGCAATCTATGTTAAGATTGTGAGGAAAATCATATTGTCTCTGCACAGTTTATAAAAATAATTGGCCTTTGGAACAGAGTTGGAGAACTCGCATTCCTAATTTCAAAATACATTACAAAGCTACAGTAATCAAAAACAGTGTGGTACTGACATGAAGACAGGCAGATAGACCAGTGGAATAGAATAGAAAGCCCAGAAATAAACCCGCACATATAAGGTTGGGTAATGTTTGACTTAAGTGCCAAGACCATTCGGTAGGGAACAGAGAGTCTTTTCAACATATGGTGTTGGGAATTTTGGATATTTGTTTGCAAAAGAATAAAGTTAGACTCGACCCTTACACCATAGACAAAAATTTGTCAAAATGAATTAAACACCTAAGCTTAAGACCTGAAAGTATGAAAGTCCTGAAAGAAGACAGGAGAAGAGCTTCATGACATTGGATTTGGCAATGGTTTTTTGAGTAGGACACCCAAAACATAAGCAAAAAGGCAAAAATAAACACATGGAGCTACATCGATCATACAAAAGTTTGAAAATTTTGTGCATCAAAGAACAATCATAGAATGAAAAGGCATCCTATAGAATGGAAGAAAATATTTGCAAAGTATATATCTAATGAGATTAATATCCAGAATATATAAAGAACTACAACGCAACAGCAAAAATCAAATAACTTGATTTAAAAATATCCACGTGAGATAAACTCTGGGAGAACCTCCAGCAAGTGTTGTTCATATATGGGCTGTAAGACTGCAAGGCTTCATTTTTTCTTGTGTATTGACCATCCTGAAATACTCTTTGAGTTGACATGTTTATATCATGGTGTGATCTGGCCCTGCACATTTTTGTCAGTATGCTGGCAGAGTTGGCCCAGCCAGATCTTTGTACACAGTACACAGTAACTCAGCCATACGTGGGAGTGACTAACACATAAATATTTACTGTTAAACCTAAAATAAATATATCATCAGTTTAGATTTCCATTGAGGAACCCCCCAAACGCCTACAACCACTCTGACCCTACTGATAGGGGAAATTCATGGTGGTGGGGAAGCTGAGATGGAAAGAGACTGGTTAGCAATCTATGTTAAGATTGTGAGGAAAATCATATTGTCTCTGCACAGTTTATAAAAATAATTGGCCATTTGGAACAGAGTTGGAGAACTCGCATTCCTAATTTCAAAATACATTACAAAGCTACAGTAATCAAAAACAGTGTGGTACTGACATGAAGACAGGCAGATAGACCAGTGGAATAGAATAGAAAGCCCAGAAATAAACCCGCACATATAAGGTTGGGTAATGTTTGACTTAAGTGCCAAGACCATTCGGTAGGGAACAGAGAGTCTTTTCAACATATGGTGTTGGGAATTTTGGATATTTGTTTGCAAAAGAATAAAGTTAGACTCGACCCTTACACCATAGACAAAAATTTGTCAAAATGAATTAAACACCTAAGCTTAAGACCTGAAAGTATGAAAGTCCTGAAAGAAGACAGGAGAAGAGCTTCATGACATTGGATTTGGCAATGGTTTTTTGAGTAGGACACCCAAAACATAAGCAAAAAGGCAAAAATAAACACATGGAGCTACATCGATCATACAAAAGTTTGAAAATTTTGTGCATCAAAGAACAATCATAGAATGAAAAGGCATCCTATAGAATGGAAGAAAATATTTGCAAAGTATATATCTAATGAGATTAATATCCAGAATATATAAAGAACTACAACTCAGCAACAGCAAAAATCAAATAACTTGATTTAAAAATATCCAAAGGGCTTGAATAGACACTTCTCCAAAGATAGTAACATAAATGGCCTATAAGCATATGTAAAGACGCTCAGCATCACTCCTCAGCACGGAAATGCAAATCAAAACCACAATGAGGTGTCATTTCACACCCATCAGGATGACAACTATCAAAAATAAAGCAAAAACAAAATAACATGTTGGCACCTTTGTGCATTATTGGTGGGATTATAAAACAACATAACTTCTATGGAAAACAGTATTAAGTTTCCTCAAAGCTATGTTCTCTACATGACAAACTGCAACTCATTCTTTAAGACTTGGTTTAAAATCTTCCCTCCTCTGTGAAGGCTTTTCTGACTTACAGCAGTTTTTTTGTATTCCTAGAGCATAACTATCTTATATTTCTATTTCTGTTTTAATTTTGCCACTCACTGTGCCATATTTTAATGATAAATTTTTGTATCTCCATCCTTCATGGTGTTAAAATCCTCTTTGTACCTTCCTGGGCTTGATTCTAGCACAGTATCTAATATGCAGTCGATCCTCAGAAACAGTTCTTGACTATATGAATGAATGGTGAGATCAGAGTTTGGAGTCTTCTTTTTTTCTTTTTTGGCCATGCCATTTGGCTTACAGAATCTTGGTCCCCAACCAGGGATTGAATCTGGACCCACAGCCATGAAAGCACTGGATTCTAACCCTGGACTGCCAGGGAAGCCCTGGAGTCTTATTTTATTTTATTTTATTTTTATTTTTTTTTGGTGGAGGGGGCGGATTGGGGAGGGAGGGGAGCGGGCGGACCACTTCTATTGGTCTTTCATTTCTCTATTTTAATCCATCTTTGTTCTTTGGCCCGTGTGGGCCTCCCATCGCAGGTGGCCCCCTTTCATCCGCTCAGAGAATGGTTTTTGAGTAGGACACCCAAAACATAAGCAAAAAGGCAAAAATAAACACATGGAGCTACATCGATCATACAAAAGTTTGAAAATTTTGTGCATCAAAGAACAATCATAGAATGAAAAGGCATCCTATAGAATGGAAGAAAATATTTGCAAAGTATATATCTAATGAGATTAATATCCAGAATATATAAAGAACTACAACTCAGCAACAGCAAAAATCAAATAACTTGATTTAAAAATATCCAAAGGGCTTGAATAGACACTTCTCCAAAGATAGTAACATAAATGGCCTATAAGCATATGTAAAGACGCTCAGCATCACTCCTCAGCACGGAAATGCAAATCAAAACCACAATGAGGTGTCATTTCACACCCATCAGGATGACAACTATCAAAAATAAAGCAAAAACAAAATAACATGTTGGCACCTTTGTGCATTATTGGTGGGATTATAAAACAACATAACTTCTATGGAAAACAGTATTAAGTTTCCTCAAAGCTATGTTCTCTACATGACAAACTGCAACTCATTCTTTAAGACTTGGTTTAAAATCTTCCCTCCTCTGTGAAGGCTTTTCTGACTTACAGCAGTTTTTTTGTATTCCTAGAGCATAACTATCTTATATTTCTATTTCTGTTTTAATTTTGCCACTCACTGTGCCATATTTTAATGATAAATTTTTGTATCTCCATCCTTCATGGTGTTAAAATCCTCTTTGTACCTTCCTGGGCTTGATTCTAGCACAGTATCTAATATGCAGTCGATCCTCAGAAACAGTTCTTGACTATATGAATGAATGGTGAGATCAGAGTTTGGAGTCTTCTTTTTTTCTTTTTTGGCCATGCCATTTGGCTTACAGAATCTTGGTCCCCAACCAGGGATTGAATCTGGACCCACAGCCATGAAAGCACTGGATTCTAACCCTGGACTGCCAGGGAAGCCCTGGAGTCTTATTTTATTTTATTTTATTTTTTTTTTTTTTTGGTGGGGGGGGCGGATTGGGGAGGGAGGGGGCGGGCGGGTCACTTCTTTTGGTCTTTCATTTATCTATTTTCATCCATCTTTGTTCTTTGGCCCGTGTGGGCCTCCCATCGCAGTGGCCTCTGTTGTCGCAGAGCACCGGCTATGGGTGCATCCGCTCCAGAGCTCCGGCTCAGTAATTGGACACATCAGTCCAGCCGCTCTGCGGCACGTGGGATCTTCCCAGGCCAGGGATTGAACCGGCGCCCCTTGCACTGCAAGGCGATGTCCTTACCCAGCGGACCACCAGGGAAGCCCTGGAGTCTTATTTTTAAAAGGGTTGATTGACCTTATGATACTTTGTGGTCACAGATTGCATTCTTATTAACAATTGTAGCCAGTTACCTTATGATAGAATTGCTTCTGCTTTGTAATTTGTTTGGTGTTCTCTTTACCTCTACAACCTCCATCTGATCCAAACTATCCTTCCTCACCTAGAAGGCCACAATCGCCTTCCACCTCGTCTCCATTTCTGGTCCTCTGTAGCATATTTTCCCATGGAAGCCAGGATGAGCTTTTGAACATGTAACTCTAATCCTGTCTAGAGGTTGTAAGACCTCCATGGGTCCTTGGAATGCTTACTTTAGAAAGTTTTGGAGACTTTTGTTACACTTTATAGGAAACATATTAAAAGGTATTCATATCCTGTATTGAACATGTGGTTTTATTTATTTATTTTTCTATCATATGTTAGAAGAATTTTAATCATGTTGCTTCTGAAATCCTCTGGCTATAAATAACTGACTTAATTTGTAATTACCCCAGGATTTCTTAATGATTAACATATTTAGAATTTTTTGCAAAGTGAGAATTGTTTTCAAATGTAGTAAAAATTTATAAATGCTAAACTTAATGATTGGAATTGCTGGATGTTATATTCTGAGGACACTTAAACATTTATTATCTTTTTAAGTTTGTTTATTTATTTATTTATTTATTTATTTATTTATTTTTGGCTATTCTGGGTTTTCGCTGCTGCTGCAGGTTCCTCTCTAGTTGCAGAGAGTGGGGGCTACTCTCTAGCTGAGGTGAGCAGGCTTCTTGTTGCAGTGACTTCTCTTGTTTTGGAACTCGGGCTCTGGGGCACACAGCTTCAGTAGTTGGGGCACATGGACTCCGTAGTTGGGGCTCCGAGGCTCTAGGCACAGGCTCAATAGTTGTGGCTCACAGGCTTAGTGGCTCCGCAGCATGTGGAATCTTCCTGGATCAAGGATCGAACCTGTATCTCCTGTATTGGCAGGTGAACCTTCACCGCTGAGCTACCAGGGAAGCCTATTAATTTTTATGGTTATAATTTTCTTTCTGTATTTTGGACTTGTAAATGGACTTTTTTGCCTAGACCCTTGAAAAACTTGTAGATCCTAGGTATTAAGTGGAGAGTGAATAATGGATGAAATGGCACTGGTCACTCTCCTACTTTAGAATTCTTCTGTGACTTCCCATTCTTCTTAACAATAAAATCCTTTCCTTTCTGTAGCGCACAAGATACAGTGTGATTTAGCTTCTCCTCCCTCCCTGACTTCATCTCCCACCTCTCTCCCCTGGGCACCTGGCCCAGCCTCCAGGTCTTTCTTCTTGAACAAACTCAAGCAGTTGCTCTTCTTTTTCTAAAATTTATTATTTTATGTATTTATTTTGACTGTGCTGGGTCTTCGTTGTTGGACAGGCTTTCCTCTAGTTGTGATGCATGAGCTTCTCATTGCTGTGGCTCCTCTTGTTGGTGAGCACAGGCTCTAATAGTTGTGTCATGAGGGCTCTGTAGTCATGGCTCATGGCCTCTAGAGCACAAGCTCAGTAGTTGTGGTAGACAAGCTTAGTTGTCTCACGGCACATGGGATCTTCCCACATCAGGAACTGAATGCTTGTTTTCCGCTTTGGCAGGTAGATTCTTTACCTCTGAGCCACCATGGAAGCCCTAGCAGTTGCTTTTCAGCTCAGCTTAAATGCCCCTCCTGAGAAAAGCCTTCCTTAACCACCTGATCTAAAGTGAGTTTCCCTCCGTTTTACCATATCCCACTAACTCTATACTTCCTTCTGAGTAAATTTCCTTCTCCCATGAGGATATTGGCTCCGTGTGGGAGAGAACCTACCCTGTTGGTACTGCTGGTTTCCCCAGCACTTAGCACAGAGTCAGACACATAGGAAGCAGTTAGCACATACTTGCTGAACAAGTGAAGAGTTATGTTAATAGATTTTGTAATGTAACAATACTTGCATTGTTACATTACAAAATCTATTAACATTGTTATGACCATGTAAGCCTTACATGGTCATAATGAGTTATGTTCTTCAAACAGCTAACTTCTATTTGCTGATATTTTACTTGGGATTTGTATCAATTTACAAGTGAAGACTGAGCTACAGTTTTATTTTTAGTATCGTGTCTTAGTACAGATGGGTGTTAGGAATTTTGGACTTGTAAATGGACTTTTTGCCTAGACCCTTGAAAACTTGTAGATCCTAGGTATTAAGTGGAGAGTGAATAATGGATGAAATGGCACTGGTCACTCTCCTACTTTAGAATTCTTCTGTGACTTCCCATTCTTCTTAACAATAAAATCCTTTCCTTTCTGTAGCGCACAAGATACAGTGTGATTTAGCTTCTCCTCCCTCCCTGACTTCATCTCCCACCTCTCTCCCCTGGGCACCTGGCCCAGCCTCCAGGTCTTTCTTCTTGAACAAACTCAAGCAGTTGCTCTTCTTTTTCTAAAATTTATTATTTTATGTATTTATTTTGACTGTGCTGGGTCTTCGTTGTTGGACAGGCTTTCCTCTAGTTGTGATGCATGAGCTTCTCATTGCTGTGGCTCCTCTTGTTGGTGAGCACAGGCTCTAATAGTTGTGTCATGAGGGCTCTGTAGTCATGGCTCATGGCCTCTAGAGCACAAGCTCAGTAGTTGTGGTAGACAAGCTTAGTTGTCTCACGGCACATGGGATCTTCCCACATCAGGAACTGAATGCTTGTTTTCCGCTTTGGCAGGTAGATTCTTTACCTCTGAGCCACCATGGAAGCCCTAGCAGTTGCTTTTCAGCTCAGCTTAAATGCCCCTCCTGAGAAAAGCCTTCCTTAACCACCTGATCTAAAGTGAGTTTCCCTCCGTTTTACCATATCCCACTAACTCTATACTTCCTTCTGAGTAAATTTCCTTCTCCCATGAGGATATTGGCTCCGTGTGGGAGAGAACCTACCCTGTTGGTACTGCTGGTTTCCCCAGCACTTAGCACAGAGTCAGACACATAGGAAGCAGTTAGCACATACTTGCTGAACAAGTGAAGAGTTATGTTAATAGATTTTGTAATGTAACAATACTTGCATTGTTACATTACAAAATCTATTAACATTGTTATGACCATGTAAGCCTTACATGGTCATAATGAGTTATGTTCTTCAAACAGCTAACTTCTATTTGCTGATATTTTACTTGGGATTTTTGTATCAATCTTTACAAGTGAAGACTGAGCTACAGTTTTATTTTTTAGTATCGTGTCTTAGTACAGATGGGTGTTAGGAATACGCTAGCCTCATAGAATAAATTGGGAAACATTCCCTTCTATTCCATACGTTTGGGAATAGTATGGATAAGGTAGAGATTATCTGTTTGGTAGAAGAAGACCACTTGTGCCTGACATTGTTTCAGTGGCTAGTTCTTCAATTATCTTAACACATTTCTCCTATGGGCTTTTGTTGTTATTTCATAACTTGTTTTTTTTTTTTTTTTTTTTGGCCACATTTGTTGGTCTTTCATTTATTTGTTTTTCATCCATATTTGTCCTTTGGCCTGTGTGGGCCTCCCATCGCAGTGGTCTCTCCTGTAGCAGAGCACCGGCTCCGGGTGCGTGTGCTCCAGAGCACTGGCTTGTTCGTAATCAGACACACCCACTCAGCCGCTCCGCGGCAAGTGGGATTTTCCCGGGCCAGGGATCAAACCAGTGCCCCTTGCACTTGCAAAGTGGACTCTTTACCCACTGAACCACCAGGGACGCCCTTAGCCCTGATCTTAATTTATAAGTTTTCTCTTATTTTTAGTTGATCAGAGCTTCCAAAAGATTATCTGCTTTTACTGGTTTTTATTAATCCTTAAAATCTAATTTAAAAATTTATTGTTTTTATTGAAGTATAGTTTATACTTTATGTGTTTTGTATGTGCAGCACAGTGATTCAATTTTATATATGTTATATATATTCAGTTTTATATATATATATATATATACATACTATATATACATATACTATATCTATATCTATCTATATATCTGTATCTATATATATGTGTGTATATATCTATATCTATATCTATCTATATCTATCTATCTATCTATATATATATATGGGCTTCCCAGGTGGCTCAGTGGTAAAGAATGTGCCTGGCAATGCAGGAGATGCGGGTTCAGCCCCTGGGTGGGGAAGATCCTCTGGAGAAGGAGATGGCAGCCATGCCAGTGTTCTTGCCGGAAAAATCCCATGGACAGAGGAGCCTGGCGATGACTAAGCACATGCATTATAGATATGTATATCCAGATTCTTTTTCAGATTCTTCTCACATATAAGTTATTACAAAATATTGAGTATAGTTCCCTGTGCTATAGAGTACGTCCTTGTTGGTTATTTTATTTTTGTTGTTGTTGTTGGTTATTTATTTTATATATAGTAGTACTTTATAGTGTATATATTCAGTTCATTATTTTCCAGTTCTATTTCCTCATAGAAATATTTTAGTAATTGTTATTACAGTCACCAAAGATGGCCATATTGAAAGATAACACTCTTTTGAGCATGTAAGTTCTGATTTGTGTTAAAAGTAAGCTCATTTTTTGTTACGTTATATTTTGTAAGCTCATTTATGTTACATTATATTTTGTTTGTTTTGTTATCCTCACCTTGTAATATAATTTTAAGACACTAAGCCAGGCTTCTCTGTCCATCACCATCTCCCTGAGTTCGCTCAAACACGTTTTCATTTAGTGCAAAAATGTACAACAAATATAAATATATCAGAAAGCCCTAAATGCCTAGGAATACAGGGGAAATATGCCTCTATTAAAGTTACTTCTTTTAGATGAACTTAGTTGTTTTAAGTTTAGGGGTATCTCACCAAGAAAAAAATTCTTGGAGGTTGAAGAATATTATAGATCATATTATATGAAAATAGAACTAATATGTTGTTTTAAAAGTTTTCTCTGTTTCTAGACTTCTTGTGCAGCTTGTTATTTGACACAAATTCTACACACACAAGTTTATACTATAACATTCTGCATTGAGAAGTGGAGACTCTGCAGTCATCCGTCTTCTAAAGAAATTCTGTCCATCGTAAATTAAAACAAGACAGCTGTACAGACTCCATGCATTCTAACATGTTGAGTATGCCCCACTGAAGGGAGCCTTCTGTAACTCATCTGGAAGGTACTGGAAAGTTAAAAATAGAGTAAATGTTCAAAATTTCCATCCTGGGAGTTTCCTGTTTTTGCCTGCATCTCCATTGTCTGGTAAAGAATGTGCCTGGCAATGCAGGAGATGCGGGTTCAGCCCCTGGGTGGGGAAGATCCTCTGGAGAAGGAGATGGCAGCCATGCCAGTGTTCTTGCCGGAAAAATCCCATGGACAGAGGAGCCTGGCGATGACTAAGCACATGCATTATAGATATGTATATCCAGATTCTTTTTCAGATTCTTCTCACATATAAGTTATTACAAAATATTGAGTATAGTTCCCTGTGCTATAGAGTACGTCCTTGTTGGTTATTTTATTTTTGTTGTTGTTGTTGGTTATTTATTTTATATATAGTAGTACTTTATAGTGTATATATTCAGTTCATTATTTTCCAGTTCTATTTCCTCATAGAAATATTTTAGTAATTGTTATTACAGTCACCAAAGATGGCCATATTGAAAGATAACACTCTTTTGAGCATGTAAGTTCTGATTTGTGTTAAAAGTAAGCTCATTTTTTGTTACGTTATATTTTGTAAGCTCATTTATGTTACATTATATTTTGTTTGTTTTGTTATCCTCACCTTGTAATATAATTTTAAGACACTAAGCCAGGCTTCTCTGTCCATCACCATCTCCCTGAGTTCGCTCAAACACGTTTTCATTTAGTGCAAAAATGTACAACAAATATAAATATATCAGAAAGCCCTAAATGCCTAGGAATACGGGGAAATATGCCTCTATTAAAGTTACTTCTTTTAGATGAACTTAGTTGTTTTAAGTTTAGGGGTATCTCACCAAGAAAAAAATTCTTGGAGGTTGAAGAATATTATAGATCATATTATATGAAAATAGAACTAATATGTTGTTTTAAAAGTTTTCTCTGTTTCTAGACTTCTTGTGCAGCTTGTTATTTGACACAAATTCTACACACACAAGTTTATACTATAACATTCTGCATTGAGAAGTGGAGACTCTGCAGTCATCCGTCTTCTAAAGAAATTCTGTCCATCGTAAATTAAAACAAGACAGCTGTACAGACTCCATGCATTCTAACATGTTGAGTATGCCCCACTGAAGGGAGCCTTCTGTAACTCATCTGGAAGGTACTGGAAAGTTAAAAATAGAGTAAATGTTCAAAATTTCCATCCTGGGAGTTTCCTGCTTTTGCCTGCATCTCCATTGTCTGTCCAGGTCCTGGCTCCTCTCCACTAGGGTCTGTGCAAAGACCGCGGAAGCGTTTATGCCATAAATATTCAGGCTGCCAGATCATCTGGGCCTTGGCCTGCCCGCCCGAGACAGCTCCTTTCCTGCTCTCCTGTTCTGTCCTGCTCTTCTGAGTGGAAAGAGCGAAGGCGGGAGCCAGCATGACAAACGTGTGGAATGTAAAAGGCTTCATAGGTTGCTCTTCAAGGAATGCGGGGCTCACAGAATCCACCAATTCTCTGCTAGCTGGTACTTCAGATCTCACTCTCTCAGCCCAGTGCTTTGGGGGGAATCACACTGTGGAATCTGACCCTTTCCAGTTCACAGAGATGGGTGGAGTCTGACAGTCACAGGGCCCTTGTGCCCACTTTCTGTCATGTTGGTCTCTTTGCTCCTTAAGCAGTCCTTAGAACAGCTAGGTGGAGATGAGGTTTTGGAAACTGTGTGGCTTTTAGTCCTTGTGTTTGGCTAACTGTGTTCAGCTCAACACTTCTGAATTGAAGTCTAAGTCATTCGTTCATTCCTTCATCTCCCTACTGTGCAGGGCCAGGTGGGTGTCAGACTCTGCACAGCAGTGAAGGGAGGTCTAGTGTGTGTTCTTACACGTACTGGAAATGACCAACAAAAACGTTCTTTGTGTGTGTGTGTGTGTGTTTTTCTTTTTCTTTTTTTTTTTTAACATTCTTTGACAAATAATAAATAGCAGGTACAACCAGTGCTATGAAAAAGTGATAAAGAAAATCATGCGAGTTTTGAACAGGAAGGCCTGGTCTAGACCGGGAGGGTCAAGAAAAACTTTCCTGGGGTAATGACTTTTGAGATGGCGAGGATAAAGTGAAACAAAACTGCTAAAAAGAAAGAAGCAGAGAGTAGGTTTTTAGGGCTGAAAGGAACCAAAGATACCATCTACTGATCTAAAATGAGCAGATGATGGCGATCCTTACATTCCACAAATGAGAAAACTGAGGCCCAGAAGGTAAAGGGAGTTTCCTGACCAAGGTTACATAGCCTGTTAGCCCAAGGGCTACAAGTGGTTTTCTTAAGATGGGTAGAAAGCAAGATGCACTGAGTCAGAAGGGACTTAGGGATGGGGGAAACCAGGTAGGTTTTTAATTTAGCGCTGCCTACAGGTCAGCTGAAGAGCTACTTCTTCAGTTGGGGGTCAGCATTAAAAGTGACTCAGACCTCCCAGTTTGTTGTAGCATGGTTTTTATTTGGGATGGGGAAAGTGAACTGAAAGTGACTCAGTCATTTCCGACTCTGCGACCTGCAACCCACGGACAAGCCATGGACGAGCCACGGACTTCTCCAGGCAAGAATGCTAGAGTGGGTAGCCTTTCCCTTCTCCAGGGGATGTTCCCATCCCAGAGATTGAACCCAGGTCTTCAGCATTGCAGGCAGATTCTTTACCATCTGAGCCACCGGGGAAGCCCAAGAATGCTGGAGCAGGTAGCCTATCCCTTCTCCAAGGGGAACTTCCCGACCCAGGAATCAAACTGGGGTCTTCTGCATAGCAGACAGATTCTTTACCAGCTGAGCTACAAGGGGATGGGGGAAGGAGGTATCAAACATACATACATGCAAAACAGTAAATGTGACGATTCGTGGTGAAGACTCTGAGCTTCCAGTGTAGAGGTGTAGGTTCAGTTCCTGGTTGGGGAACTTAAGATCCTGCATGCTCTGCAGCTTGACCAGTAAATAAATAAATAAATAAAATAATTTAAAAAAATAAATGTGGAATTCAGCTGGGAAATCACTCGCTGTTCTGCAGCTGTCCAGCTGTGTGACAGAGAGAAGGCACTTAACCTCTCTGAGTTGGCATTCCACAGCTTACACTTCGGTGTTGCCTTTCAGTCTTTTCCTGTGCGTTTTAGGAGCTTGTTAGAGATTAGTTGCGCCCTTTATTTCACCTCAGTCTTTAAAGACAAAAGTCCCCTGTTTGGATAAGATGTTGTTTAAACCCCCCTTGAAAGAGCAGTTTGCCAGCCTGTGCTTGCCCAAACATCCAGAGAGTAACTGTAGCAAGTGAGCCAAGCTTCAGAATCTGCAGGAATCGTTAGCAACTGAACATATTTCTATAAACCAATAAAGGTTTTTCTGTTTTGTTCATCTGTTACCCTTATGCTGTTGCCACTTTCACATTCAGTGTGTGTAGGTGGAGAATATGAGATAACAGCGTTTCACAAATGAAAGTGAGTGGAAAAGGGCCGCTGTCCCTTTAAGGCAGTTTCAGCCCCAGCTCCCTCCCCTTTCCTGATTGACAGACCTACCCGAAGTCACATGATCCGCCTCTATTTGAAGGTCACAAAAAGCTGCTTCCTTTAGAGACAGAGGGGGAGAGAGAGAGAGCAAGAGGGAGAGTGAGTGTGAGAGTTAGTTCAAGCCAAAATGGCCGACAGAGTCTCTGCTGGTTTCTGAATATTTAAAATACAAAAAAACAGATAGACAAAAAGAAATCATTTTTTGGACCTTTTTTCATTTCCATTTCTACCTTGTATGCCTCAATTTGCTGGATTTAAGCACTGCTGCACTTTATGAGGTTGGTAAATATTTTCAATTTTTTAAAACCAATTGATTTATATGGATCTTGTCTAACCGTTTTCACTAGTGGTGTTGCAAATCGACATTTGTCTAGCATGGAGACTGGCTTCAGACATTTCGTGAATCTGTGTAAATCAGACCCGTGATGTACTTTTGGTTCGGCGTTTTAGAAATGGAAAGTCCTTGGTAAAATATTTAATTTTGAAGTGATTTAATTGCACTTTGAATTTATATGCAGATTTTCATCCTCGTTTGTGTCTTGCAAATAAATGAAGCTGCGAATAATTGGAAATTTGATATTTAGAAAGAGGTGTTTTTTTAAAAAAAAAAATAAACACAGACCTCTCCCTGCCCCCTTAAATCTGCTGCAAAAATTTGCATAAATATAAATGGGTTTGCATTCTTTCGGCTGCTAAGGCCGACAAAGGATCTAGGAGAGCAAGCACTACCACGAGAAAGCCTTTTTATTTTTTTCTTAAAGCTTGGCCATCCTTCCTAGAGAGATGTAAAACCTAAAATAAGACCTGATACATTTTAAACATCAGGCTGGGGGCGAGTGAACACCAGGAGGTTTGGGGTTTGTAGATTCCCCGGCATGAAAACCTCCCAAGCAATGTGTGGATCACCTCTCTTCCTCTCTGCGCGCGCTCATTTGCGCTGGGTCTCTGTGTGTGTGTGCTCAAATGTGCAGCCAGATGCGCTTTTATTTTGATCGTGCTTTGAACCAAATGGTGGGACGGTCTTGTAAACACAATGTTTGAGAGAGAACAGCTTTTCATCCCGATTAGGAATTGTTTCTCTCTGTTTTCTCCCTGTGGATTGGCCTTCTCCGTTTCTTGTGGCTTACAGTTCCTGTTTAATCTTACAGAGATGAACCGGGCTTTTTGGCACAAATTCAGCATCTGTATGTGTAGTTGCCTGTTTTAGCCACGTATCCATTGTGAGATGGTTGTATCGGGTCACCTAAACAAGTAGCTGTACGTGACTGTCTGTTGGTCACCCTCGAAACTGTGTGCAGTGCCCTGAAGTTAAATTCCATTACTCCCAATGCAGGATTCTGGAAAGCCTGGGAATGGAGAGGGAAGAGGACTGAAAACTTGCTTTCTCAGAGCCACCTCCCCCTATCATTGTGAGACTGTGATGTAATGCCCGTTGGTCTGGTGGGCTGAAAGGACTGTAGTTTGTGATGTGGCGCGTAACCGGCCCCCACCCCTGGGGAAACTACCCCACCCCTCAGCACATCCCTGGCTGGCAGAGGCCTTAAATCGATTTAGAGATGAGGTGTTTTTAAAATTTTTAAATGGAAAGTCCTTGGTAAAATATTTAATTTTGAAGTGATTTAATTGCACTTTGAATTTATATGCAGATTTTCATCCTCGTTTGTGTCTTGCAAATAAATGAAGCTGCGAATAATTGGAAATTTGATATTTAGAAAGAGGTGTTTTTTTAAAAAAAAAAATAAACACAGACCTCTCCCTGCCCCTTAAATCTGCTGCAAAATTTGCATAAATATAAATGGGTTTGCATTCTTTCGGCTGCTAAGGCCGACAAAGGATCTAGGAGAGCAAGCACTACCACGAGAAAGCCTTTTTATTTTTTTCTTAAAGCTTGGCCATCCTTCCTAGAGAGATGTAAAACCTAAAATAAGACCTGATACATTTTAAACATCAGGCTGGGGGCGAGTGAACACCAGGAGGTTTGGGGTTTGTAGATTCCCCGGCATGAAAACCTCCCAAGCAATGTGTGGATCACCTCTCTTCCTCTCTGCGCGCGCTCATTTGCGCTGGGTCTCTGTGTGTGTGTGCTCAAATGTGCAGCCAGATGCGCTTTTATTTTGATCGTGCTTTGAACCAAATGGTGGGACGGTCTTGTAAACACAATGTTTGAGAGAGAGAACAGCTTTTCATCCCGATTAGGAATTGTTTCTCTCTGTTTTCTCCCTGTGGATTGGCCTTCTCCGTTTCTTGTGGCTTACAGTTCCTGTTTAATCTTACAGAGATGAACCGGGCTTTTTGGCACAAATTCAGCATCTGTATGTGTAGTTGCCTGTTTTAGCCACGTATCCATTGTGAGATGGTTGTATCGGGTCACCTAAACAAGTAGCTGTACGTGACTGTCTGTTGGTCACCCTCGAAACTGTGTGCAGTGCCCTGAAGTTAAATTCCATTACTCCCAATGCAGGATTCTGGAAAGCCTGGGAATGGAGAGGGAAGAGGACTGAAAACTTGCTTTCTCAGAGCCACCTCCCCCTATCATTGTGAGACTGTGATGTAATGCCCGTTGGTCTGGTGGGCTGAAAGGACTGTAGTTTGTGATGTGGCGCGTAACCGGCCCCCACCCCTGGGGAAACTACCCCACCCCCTCAGCACATCCCTGGCTGGCAGAGGCCTTGTTTTCTTTTTTCTTTTTTTTCTCCTAATTTGTATCCTTCTGATTTATGCCTTAACATATTGGCATGAGAAAGAGACCATTCTTCTAAATCTGTTACAAAGTATAGTTTAGAAAGGCCATTTAAAATATGCAAATTGAATTGTCATATCCCCATCATTAAATATGTAGACTTGGATTAAAGCTAATTAAGCATAAATTGAATAATTTTGATCAGAAGGGAGCAGTGGGGTTTTTTTGTTGTTGTTTATTTCCTTTTTAATTAATCTAATTATAAGATGCTTGCTGGGCCTGAAAGTGTTAAAAAAAAGGAAAAAATGCTGGACCATTTTGAACATTTTGACAGTCTGGAAGAGGGTGTGTAGTGCTTTCAAAAGCTTTATTCACTGTTAAAATGGATTGGCCTCTTGTGCAGAAAATGGCCTGTTTCTTTGGGCCAATTGTGTGTAGATGAAGAGACTTTCACGCTAATTTAACAAAAAGACGTTCCATTTGAATTCTTAAAGATAATTAAAGTCCACTGTCTCTAAAGAGCAAGTATTCTATTATTTTTCTAAAATTAATGTTGTTATTATATTAGCAAAGGAAATGAGTGGAGAAGTGATGGTTTTAAATTCAGTGTACATTTTTTTTTGGTGGTGTAAGTTCAGCTTTTGTGTAAGAAGGATTGGAAACATTACATTCAAGAGATAATCTGAAACAGATTTGCCTCTTAAAATTTTTTTTACAGTTTGAATTTAAAGGAAAAGACAGAAATTACTACAGTGATAGGGAGGGTTGCTTTGTGAGAGACCGGAGGAAAAGAGAGCTCTGATTTTTGTTGCTGTTTTTGCTGAAAATGAAAGCGTTTATTTGGGACTTAACTTGATAGATGATTCATTTTACACCCATTTCCTAAGTTGACCTTTCAGAAGAATGAGAAGAACCTCAGCTTTCCATGTTTTGTCATTAACTTGTTTTTATGGACTGTGTAAACATATGAATAGCAGGTTAATTCAGTTTGCAGAGCGGAGGGACCAGAAGCAGGGTGCCTGCTCTCATAGGCAGGAAAGGAGAATGATATAATCAACATTAACAGAATGCCATCTGATTCTTTGAAATGTTTTGGTAAATATTCTTCTCTCTGAGACAGGTTGAGAAGTGTGATAAATAAGACCTGGTTTCACGTATGTTAAGCGTTATGGCTCTGGTGAGTTTCAGAAGCTCAGCTGCCATTTTGGATCTAAGTTTCTGCAGAGCCAATCCTTATGGCAAACCAAACTCTGGTAATTCAGGAGCAAATAAAAATGAGTAATACATCAAGCGTGCAGGCGGATGGTGCTTAGTTTGTGCTTCTTGTTGAAGTTTTCTCTTGGCCCTGTGAAATGAAGCTTTAAAAACTTTAGCGATGTGGCTGATGTTACGAAGAGCAAAATGCAGGGATATTAGAACTTGCACGTTGTGGTTTTTAAAAATGAGATAGTATATGCAGAGGATGTTTCTATCTGGAGAAAAATAATCTCCACTGAAGTCTCCCCACCCCCAAGGCCTATACTTGTGATGGTTTTAGTAACATCATTATTCACAATGCTGCTTTGTCGCTAATAGAAATGTCACAGATTCGTTCGTTGTCTTACTGAAACATCACAAAAATTGATAGCACCTTTTTGTCAGAAGTGGTATCTTATTTTCTGCACTATTTTTTTCAGTCTTTCTGCCGGTAAAGAAGCCTTGGCATCTTTGGTATATTGTGCAGACTTTGGTATATTGTGTTGTTCAGTTTCAAATGGCCATTTGTTATTCTCTGTCACCACTGGGACGAGTCATTTAGAGATCAACTTCCAAAAATTGAAGCAGAGGCTTTTCCAGCTCTTAATCCTACAAGAAACATGGAAGGGAGGGGTCTGTGATGGTGAGACCTTCAGGTTCTGCAGAGCAGGCCACAGCAGATCATAGTAGTAAGGGTTGGGCTTCAATTTTTATAACTCAGTATGATCATTAACCTTCTGTTGTTTAAATTGAACAAGACCCCGAGGCCACACAGATGAGTGTTTTGTGTATACTTTGAGTGTATTACCTTTAAGTATACCACCCTAAGGAGTACTGCTCTAGTGAGCAAGATGCTCAGGTCGAGAACTAGTGGCCTTACTGTGGTGCCAAGTGAGAGAACAAGTACCTAGTACATTAGGTAGCCTGAGTATCCACGTTAGGAGGACGCTAATTTAAAGAAGCCAAATAATGACTCCTGATTGATTTTTAGTTGTTATTTGGCTATTAGATTTTAAGTGAATCTTGTGATTTAAAGGTGGGGTTTCCGACCTTGGTAGCAGCTGGAATGTTAGTACTTTTAGCTGCAGAGCCAATCCTTATGGCAAACCAAACTCTGGTAATTCAGGAGCAAATAAAAATGAGTAATACATCAAGCGTGCAGGCGGATGGTGCTTAGTTTGTGCTTCTTGTTGAAGTTTTCTCTTGGCCCTGTGAAATGAAGCTTTAAAAACTTTAGCGATGTGGCTGATGTTACGAAGAGCAAAATGCAGGGATATTAGAACTTGCACGTTGTGGTTTTTAAAAATGAGATAGTATATGCAGAGGATGTTTCTATCTGGAGAAAAATAATCTCCACTGAAGTCTCCCCACCCCCAAGGCCTATACTTGTGATGGTTTTAGTAACATCATTATTCACAATGCTGCTTTGTCGCTAATAGAAATGTCACAGATTCGTTCGTTGTCTTACTGAAACATCACAAAAATTGATAGCACCTTTTTGTCAGAAGTGGTATCTTATTTTCTGCACTATTTTTTTCAGTCTTTCTGCCGGTAAAGAAGCCTTGGCATCTTTGGTATATTGTGCAGACTTTGGTATATTGTGTTGTTCAGTTTCAAATGGCCATTTGTTATTCTCTGTCACCACTGGGACGAGTCATTTAGAGATCAACTTCCAAAAATTGAAGCAGAGGCTTTTCCAGCTCTTAATCCTACAAGAAACATGGAAGGGAGGGGTCTGTGATGGTGAGACCTTCAGGTTCTGCAGAGCAGGCCACAGCAGATCATAGTAGTAAGGGTTGGGCTTCAATTTTTATAACTCAGTATGATCATTAACCTTCTGTTGTTTAAATTGAACAAGACCCCGAGGCCACACAGATGAGTGTTTTGTGTATACTTTGAGTGTATTACCTTTAAGTATACCACCCTAAGGAGTACTGCTCTAGTGAGCAAGATGCTCAGGTCGAGAACTAGTGGCCTTACTGTGGTGCCAAGTGAGAGAACAAGTACCTAGTACATTAGGTAGCCTGAGTATCCACGTTAGGAGGACGCTAATTTAAAGAAGCCAAATAATGACTCCTGATTGATTTTTAGTTGTTATTTGGCTATTAGATTTTAAGTGAATCTTGTGATTTAAAGGTGGGGTTTCCGACCTTTGGCTGGGGAGCAGGGCAGTCTAGGCTAATTGGTTCCTAGTACACATTGTTCAAGGACTGACACTAATCCGACTTCCCTCACCTGCTTCTTGTGATTAAGACTGGTTGGGGGGTAGGGGGTGAAGTGAAGCCACTTGGCTTGCCAAGGGATTTAACCCATGATGGTGACATTTTAACATGTTCTCCTTTCTTCTTTCAAATACTCGGCCATCGTTTATGCCAGGCGCTGGGGTAGGTGCTGGAGAAGCTAAGAATTACTTTGGTCGGCCCAGGGTCCCGAACAGCGGCCGGTTCACGTGGAAATATTTGCCATCTGATGACTCTAACCTCCTGCTTTGGGTTTCTGCTGTGATGGTCTCCTTGCTGATCATCAGAGAGTGAATGGTAGTTTTTGCTCCTGGTAGTTCAGGAGACTTCCATTTAAGATTTGACGAGATAGTTATTTTGTTACTACTTTTTTTTCAGCTCTGCAAAATTGTCTTTTAAATTATGTGAGAACCTTGCAGCTTCGCTTGCCTCCCTGGTTCCTCAAGCCCACCTCTCATTCTACTCTTTTCATACCCCTCGGTTGTGTCCCCTATAGGAAATCACGGTGTTTGTGTGTGCTGCATTCGTCCCCGCAGCCCAGAGCAGACTTGAATGTTTCACATGTGGCTCCGTCCTCAGCGTCTAGAACAGGGCTTAGCACGAGTAGGTGCTCAATAGAAACGGATTTGAAGTAGACCTGAGAGTAAAGTCAGGACCAGCGATGTGACTATCGGCCCCTGTTTCTTCATGATGAAATGGGGACAGTGCGTTGTGGTGAAGCATAAAGGAAACGCTGGACGAGAGGACCAGCGCCTCATCTTGTTGCTCAGTGTTTCCTTCCCCTTTGCTCTCACTGCCTCCCTCTCACTGTTTAGTAAACCAGAGCGGCTGCCGTGGCCCCGCAGACGCCTCGGTCCACTCCTGGCTCCCAGGACCCGGACGCGGGGGCTCTGTTTCTGCGGAGCCTCCGCTGGACGAGGATGGAGCAGTTCTGAGTCCTTTCTTTCATTCAAGTCCCTACATTTCTATGATCTGATGTCGTCTGTGTGTGCGCTCCAGTTTCCTTCAGGCTCTGCCTCTGTGGCGTCTCCACATTTGTGTGGCTGCTTTTCATACATTCTATGTTTTGCATCAGAAGGTTCTCAACAGTTTCAGATGAATTGGTCTTAGTGTTTACAAGACAAAGGAGAACAGAAAATTGTGGTCTTTCTCCCTTCATTTTTATTCTGAGCATGCCCGTGTAAACTCTGTACCAAAAAGTGTTAATAGTTTTGACTCAGAAGACAGATAAAATTAAAATTGAGGTCAGTTACCCACTTTGCTTTTGAATTCATATAGAGGACACATAGCTTTCATTCATTGACCTTGGATTGGAATTTATTTCAAAGAAAACCAGCATTTGTATCAGTTTCATTCATTCAGCAAATAATTATTGAATACCTGTTACCTGCCAGGCATTGGGATAAGTGCTAGCACAGGAGTCCTCTCGTAGGAAGGTTTGTTCCAGCTACCACTGCTGAAGTTAAGACTATAAATGCAGGGAGCCTGGTCCGTCCTCAGGGTGTTGGGCAGTTATGTAAGAAGGACACCTACCCCATGAAGAAGGACCAGCTTATGCAAGGGCCCTGAGGCAAGAGAGAACTTCAGCATATTTGGAGAACTGTGTGTAGAGTACTTGGACATGGTTGGAGCGTGATGTGTGTAAGAGAAGATAATCTGGGGAATGAGAAGTGAAGCTGACAAGGTAAACATTGGCGGGATGTGGGATGTTTGGAAGTCTTGAGAACAATTCAAGGGTTCTCAACAGGAATCTCACCTGTTCAAGTTGAACTGTTGAAAGATATGCTCTAGTTGCCCTGTAGAAAGTGCTGGAGGATCGAGTGTAAGACCAGATGGTATTGCAATAATCCTAGGTAACGGAGGCCTGGGCTGACAGCTGAGTTGGTAAGAAATGCATAAATCCAGAGACACTTAGGAAGAAGATGTCACAGAACCTGATCATTGAGGACTAGTGTTGGGAGATAAAAGATGACACCTCTTGTCTCTGACCTGGGCTCCTGATGAGATGATTGTACCACGCATGCAGTTAGGGTCCTTTCAGACAAGAGACAGATGTGGGATTGAGAACACGAGCTCAGTTTTGGAGTCATTGGATCTTGGGACATCCGAACGAAGATTTGGAGTTAACTAGATACCTGGCCGGAGATAAAAAGTTGAGAATCATCAGGTGGTCCCAACTTTACCACGATATCCCTTTTTGAATTGACTTCTTTGGTAAGGTGTCCAAAAATGACAGCATGTGGTGCGAGTGCTATTGGGTCCTGGCAGAGGACACTTGTATGAAGAGGGTAGGACTGCAGATGCACTGCCATTTTTGCCATGGGCACCATTAGACAGAGCAAAGGCGTTTCAGGGAGAAGAAAGGCTGATGATAGCCGACTTGGTGAGAGAAGACTTTGTGCGGCCCTTCTCTTTGAGCTGAGTCTTAAAGACTGGGCAGAAGAGCAGGCGCGAGGGCAGAGCAGTGCCGCTGGAGGACTGATTGTGTCCAGGGGACTGGAGGGCGGCTGGGTGTCTGTAGGAGAGCTGGGATGCCTGCCCAGAGGCTTGGATTGCTGCGGCAGAGAGTGGGGACCTGTTGAAAGTCTGATAGCAGTGTGCTCTAAGTGGTATTTTGAGAATACTAGTGTGGCCGTGGGGCAGAGGAGGACAGGGTGGTGGGGTTGGAAGAGGGGAGAATTGAGACAGGCAGGCCAGGTAGGTGGCTGTGGCGAAGAGGACTGTCTCGAAAGGGCCTGCTGTAAGACTGACAATGGGGCTAGAAGAGAGACCGAGGACCCCAGGTTTTCAAGGTGAATGATGAGTCTTCCTCAGAAATGAAGATGAGGAATTCCAGGCCAGACGTACTGAGTTTAAGAGGTTGATAGGACTTCCAGATGGAACTGGTTGGCAGGCAGCTGACAATGTGGAACTGACGCTTGAGAAAGAGGTCCGAAGTGGTGATAAAGAATTGGAAGTCCTCCATGTAGAAGTGATCATTGAAGCTGAGAGGGGATGAGGTCACCGTGTAAGTGTAGAGAATGGAAAAGAGAGCTGAGAATGGGGCCTTGGGGACAGGAAGGGAAAGAGGATCTGGGAAAGGATTAAAGAGAGGTGTTCGTGCAGGACAGCAGTTGTAGTCACTGAGAAGAAGGGAGGGACACGTCAGTCTCAGATGCGGTCAGCAGGTCTCAGGGCCGCGCAGGAAGAGCAGTGTTTGATTATGGCAACCTCCCCAGGCCTGCCGGTGGTGGAAGCCGTTCTGCCAGGAAAGGAATGGGAGTCACCAGGTTGCTCCAGCACCGTTCAGTAGAAAGAGAATGTGAGTTGCATGTTAGTTTACATTATCTGGAAGTCACAGTTAAAAAAAAAAGAGAAAACTAGCGGGAATTCCCTGGTGGTCCAGTGGTTAGGACTCTAAACACTCACTGCCAAGGACTCGGGTTCAGTCCCTAGCGGGGAACTAAGATCTCGCCAGCCATGCAGCCAAGAAAGAAAGAGGTGAAATTAATTTTAATATCTACTTTATTTACCCTAAGCTCTGCAAAATAATGTCAGTTCAACATGTAATATATTTTAAACTATTAATGAGATGTTTGATACTCTTTTGTTAATACTAAGCTTTTCAAAATCTGTTGTGTGTTTTATCCTTACAACACATTTCAGTTTGAATATGAAATGCTTGATCTGTATTTAGATTTGATAAAACTTACAGTTAAAAAAGTAGGGGCTTCCCAGTGGTGAAGAATCTGCCAATCAGTGCAGGAGATGCAGGTTCTATCCTTGGGTTGGATAGATCCCTTGGAGTAGGAAATGGCAGCCCACTCTGGTATTCTTGCCTGGGAAATCTAATGGATGGAAGAATCTGGTGGGCTGCAGTCCATGGGGTTGCAGAGTTTTGCACATGGCTGAGCTACTGAGCACACACACACACAGTTGAGAAAAAGTATATTCACATTCCCATGCTTTTCCATACATACCAAAGTTTTCTAGTAATGGAAGTAAGTTATCAATTAAAAAATTTGGGTGTGGGGGATCTACTGCTGTGCAGTGAGTGAGATCTCACTTTCCCAGCCGGGGACTGAACCTGGGCTATGGATGTAAAATCCTAGAATTCTAATCATCAGGCCACCAGGGAACTCCCTTACAATTTGAATTAAACGAAAATTCATTTGAAAATTCAGTTTCTCAGTCACAGTAGCCTCATTAAAAGTGCCCACGAGCCATGTGTGGCTATGAAATTGGATGAGGGAGGGTTTATGCACAATAAGACAGGTACTTTCAGGCAGTGTGCACTCTGGAAGTAGCCAGATTATCATGAAATGTATTTCCCATCACAAAGCATTTCATGGGATTGGTGTTACTTAGAACACATGGGCTTGTGCTGCTGAAAGTTTTAGAACTGGAGGGGTCAGATCCTAAGTTCACTTGTGAGAAGATGAACTTTTTCTTTTTCTTTTTTTTAATGCATAGGTTCTAAAATTCAAAACAGGAATTAAAAGATTGCCTTGGCTAAGGTCAGCCGGACAGTAGAAGCTCTTAAATAGCGGGGAACTAAGATCTCGCCAGCCATGCAGCCAAGAAAGAAAGAGGTGAAATTAATTTTAATATCTACTTTATTTACCCTAAGCTCTGCAAAATAATGTCAGTTCAACATGTAATATATTTTAAACTATTAATGAGATGTTTGATACTCTTTTGTTAATACTAAGCTTTTCAAAATCTGTTGTGTGTTTTATCCTTACAACACATTTCAGTTTGAATATGAAATGCTTGATCTGTATTTAGATTTGATAAAACTTACAGTTAAAAAAGTAGGGGCTTCCCAGTGGTGAAGAATCTGCCAATCAGTGCAGGAGATGCAGGTTCTATCCTTGGGTTGGATAGATCCCTTGAGTAGGAAATGGCAGCCCACTCTGGTATTCTTGCCTGGGAAATCTAATGGATGGAAGAATCTGGTGGGCTGCAGTCCATGGGGTTGCAGAGTTTTGCACATGGCTGAGCTACTGAGCACACACACACACAGTTGAGAAAAAGTATATTCACATTCCCATGCTTTTCCATACATACCAAAGTTTTCTAGTAATGGAAGTAAGTTATCAATTAAAAAATTTGGGTGTGGGGGATCTACTGCTGTGCAGTGAGTGAGATCTCACTTTCCCAGCCGGGGACTGAACCTGGGCTATGGATGTAAAATCCTAGAATTCTAATCATCAGGCCACCAGGGAACTCCCTTACAATTTGAATTAAACGAAAATTCATTTGAAAATTCAGTTTCTCAGTCACAGTAGCCTCATTAAAAGTGCCCACGAGCCATGTGTGGCTATGAAATTGGATGAGGGAGGGTTTATGCACAATAAGACAGGTACTTTCAGGCAGTGTGCACTCTGGAAGTAGCCAGATTATCATGAAATGTATTTCCCATCACAAAGCATTTCATGGGATTGGTGTTACTTAGAACACATGGGCTTGTGCTGCTGAAAGTTTTAGAACTGGAGGGGTCAGATCCTAAGTTCACTTGTGAGAAGATGAACTTTTTTTCTTTTTTTCTTTTTTTTTTAATGCATAGGTTCTAAAATTCAAAACAGGAATTAAAAAGATTGCCTTGGCTAAGGTCAGCCGGACAGTAGAAGCTCTTAAATAGAACCTGTTTGTGTCCTATTTTAGAAATGCTAGATACAGAGGTTTACCTCTAAGGGATGGGCAGATTGGGATGGACATGTCCACACTGCTGTATTTAAAATGAATAACCAACAAAGACTTCCTATAGGGGCTTCCCTAGTGGTACAGTAGCTAAGACTCTGTGCTCCTTGTTTGATCCCTGGTCAGGGAACTAGATCCCACATTCACAAGAGTTCACAGCTAAGACCTGGTGCAGCCAAATGAAAAGACCTACTATATAGCGCAGGGAGTTTTGCTTAGTGTTACTGGGCAGCCTGGATGGGAGGGGAGTTTTGGGGGAGAATTGGGTACATGTTTATGTAGGGCTGAGTCCCTTTATTGTTCACCTGAAACTGTAACAGCATTGTTACGGCTATACCCCAATACAAAATAAAAAGCTTTTGAAAAGTAGATACAAGCAGGTTTGGTTGGAGGGGTAAAAGCACTCCCACCCACCTTTTCAACTCTGGAGGCAGAGATGAGCGCTTCTGGTGGGAGTTGACACGAGATCCAGTGTGCTGAGGGGCTTTCTGTCAGCGTCCCATCTTCCAGCCCAGGTAGAGGCGCTCAGAGGGAGAGGGCCAGAGAGCTGATCATCGTGGGCTTGAACCTCACTTTTCTTTGGCAGGTCATTTGGTCATAGACTGTTTTACTCACTTTGTTATTTCTTGACATCTGGGCCAGTATAATATTGGCTAAATACGAGTGGTTTATTAAAAAGGCAGGCTCAGAGATTTTTATTATATTTAGTGATCTCATTGACTTATACTACTTCTTAGTTGCTAACTAGACCTTCTAAATAATACCCTGGAAAGATAGAAATGATCCTGACTTGTGCTTGGAACCAGACCTTGTTCACACTGGAAAGGTAGGTGTTGGTGGGGCTGGTGCGCAGTTCCGCTTTGGTGGCTTAGCGTGAGGACCTTACTTTTCTGTGAAGCATCTTGCAGAAGTTGGAGGTGTCAGCTATTCCAGGAAGACCTGGTTTTGTTTTAAATCAGTATGGAATTAAAAAGATTGCCTTGGCTAAGGTCAGCCGGACAGTAGAAGCTCTTAAATAGAACCTGTTTGTGTCCTATTTTAGAAATGCTAGATACAGAGGTTTACCTCTAAGGGATGGGCAGATTGGGATGGACATGTCCACACTGCTGTATTTAAAATGAATAACCAACAAAGACTTCCTATAGGGGCTTCCCTAGTGGTACAGTAGCTAAGACTCTGTGCTCCTTGTTTGATCCCTGGTCAGGGAACTAGATCCCACATTCACAAGAGTTCACAGCTAAGACCTGGTGCAGCCAAATGAAAAGACCTACTATATAGCGCAGGGAGTTTTGCTTAGTGTTACTGGGCAGCCTGGATGGGAGGGGAGTTTTGGGGGAGAATTGGGTACATGTTTATGTAGGGCTGAGTCCCTTTATTGTTCACCTGAAACTGTAACAGCATTGTTACGGCTATACCCCAATACAAAATAAAAAGCTTTTGAAAAGTAGATACAAGCAGGTTTGGTTGGAGGGGTAAAAGCACTCCCACCCACCTTTTCAACTCTGGAGGCAGAGATGAGCGCTTCTGGTGGGAGTTGACACGAGATCCAGTGTGCTGAGGGGCTTTCTGTCAGCGTCCCATCTTCCAGCCCAGGTAGAGGCGCTCAGGGGGAGAGGGCCAGAGAGCTGATCATCGTGGGCTTGAACCTCACTTTTCTTTGGCAGGTCATTTGGTCATAGACTGTTTTACTCACTTTGTTATTTCTTGACATCTGGGCCAGTATAATATTGGCTAAATACGAGTGGTTTATTAAAAAGGCAGGCTCAGAGATTTTTATTATATTTAGTGATCTCATTGACTTATACTACTTCTTAGTTGCTAACTAGACCTTCTAAATAATACCCTGGAAAGATAGAAATGATCCTGACTTGTGCTTGGAACCAGACCTTGTTCACACTGGAAAGGTAGGTGTTGGTGGGGCTGGTGCGCAGTTCCGCTTTGGTGGCTTAGCGTGAGGACCTTACTTTTCTGTGAAGCATCTTGCAGAAGTTGGAGGTGTCAGCTATTCCAGGAAGACCTGGTTTTGTTTTTTAAATCAGTATGGAAGTTAATTCCTTACATTTTTGCTTTACTTTTAGAAGTGCAGTTTGGTTATCCATGCCTTTGTAAAAAAGAAAAAAAAAAAAGACTGTAGTGGTGGGCTAATGTGATGCTCTTTAGTTTTTAATATTTATGTCTTTGTTTTTTATTTGGGTGTGCCGGGTCTTAGTTGTGGCATGCAGTCATGCAAGCATTCAAAATTTCTAGTTGGGGTATGTGGGATCTACTTCCTGACCAGGGATCAAACCAGGGACCCTTGCACTGACAGCTGGGAGTTTTAGCCACAGGATCATCAGGGAAGTCCCACGTGATGCCATTTAATGGCTTACCAAGACCAGAGACCTAGCACAGGATCCCTTGCTCCCTCTCAGGAGTCAAAGCAGTGACTTTTGTAACTCCCCATATCATTTTGTTTTTACCCTTTGCTTGCAGAAGATAATTGCTATTCTTACTTTTATTTACTTATTTATTTATTTATTTATTTATTTTCATCCATCCTTAATCTTTGGCCTGTGTGGGCCTCCGATTGCAGTGGCCTCTCTCGTTGCAGAGCACCGGCTCTGGGTGCATGTGCTCCAGAGTGTTGGCTGGTAATTGGACACACTTGCCCAGCCGCTCCGTGGCACCTGGGACCTTCCTAGGGCAGGGATTGAACCGGTGCCCCTTGTAGTGCAAGGCAGACTCTTTACCCACTGGACCACCAGGGAAGCCCCAATTGCTGTTCTTTTTATACCAAGAAGTTCCTATTTATAAGTTGAAGTTAGACAGCTTACAGGTAGCCTAGAACAGTGGCTTTCAAACTTTTTTGACTGAATCTACACTAAGAAATAGAATTTGCATTGAGACCCTGTACATACATAAAGTATTGTTGTTGTTCAGTTGCTAAGTTGTGTCTGACTCTTTGTGACCCTCATGGACTGTAGCCCACCAGGCTCCTCTCTCCATGGGATTTCCCAGGCAAGAATACTGAGATGGATTGCCATTTCCTTCTCCAGGGAATCTTCTCCACCCTGAGATCAAACCCAGTCTCTACATTGGCAGGAAGATTCTTTACCGTTGTACCACCTGGGAAGCCGCATACATGAAGTATACACTGAAGCAAAGTATTTTCTTTATGATCCTATGTGATATGTCTATCCTAGTATGTTCTACTCAAATCCATTTTGTAAAACAAAACCCCAAATAAGCAGATCTCAGCCACTAAAATGGTTTAATAACCCACTCTGTGTTGTCTCACTAGGTTTAAAGAAATTCCTAGGAACCAGTCAGGAGTTGCCATACAGGACATGATCCCCACTTTGGTTGGTTTTGAAAATCAGATTTGTCAGTTTACTCAGTTGTCACACCAACCAAATTCATAAGTGAGTCCTAAAAATGTTCATTTGCTAGAATGTCGAAGATGGGTATATTTGATGACCAGAACGTTGTCCTTCCTATTTAGAGTGTTCCATTTGGATCAAAAGGAGTTGGCCATCCACATTGAGGAGTGGAGAGATATACAAAAAACCCTGCTACCAGATGATGTATTTTCTTTTTGAGGGGTTGCAAGAGGAGTGATCCCCTGCCCTCTTTCCAGGCTTCAGAAAGACACATTTCCACTAATTAACACATTCTGTTTTCAGACACACTCCAGTAGGTTTGATTAGTTCAGCATTCCCCACTGTTTGTCAGGGTACTAATAGGTTTGTCTGTGGGGGGAAAAATGGTTCCTTTCCTGAATTAACTGGCCACCATGGGGAACCTTCCTAGGGCAGGGATTGAACCGGTGCCCCTTGTAGTGCAAGGCAGACTCTTTACCCACTGGACCACCAGGGAAGCCCCAATTGCTGTTCTTTTTATACCAAGAAGTTCCTATTTATAAGTTGAAGTTAGACAGCTTACAGGTAGCCTAGAACAGTGGCTTTCAAACTTTTTTGACTGAATCTACACTAAGAAATAGAATTTGCATTGAGACCCTGTACATACATAAAGTATTGTTGTTGTTCAGTTGCTAAGTTGTGTCTGACTCTTTGTGACCCTCATGGACTGTAGCCCACCAGGCTCCTCTCTCCATGGGATTTCCCAGGCAAGAATACTGAGATGGATTGCCATTTCCTTCTCCAGGGAATCTTCTCCACCCTGAGATCAAACCCAGTCTCTACATTGGCAGGAAGATTCTTTACCGTTGTACCACCTGGGAAGCCGCATACATGAAGTATACACTGAAGCAAAGTATTTTCTTTATGATCCTATGTGATATGTCTATCCTAGTATGTTCTACTCAAATCCATTTTGTAAAACAAAACCCCAAATAAGCAGATCTCAGCCACTAAAATGGTTTAATAACCCACTCTGTGTTGTCTCACTAGGTTTAAAGAAATTCCTAGGAACCAGTCAGGAGTTGCCATACAGGACATGATCCCCACTTTGGTTGGTTTTGAAAATCAGATTTGTCAGTTTACTCAGTTGTCACACCAACCAAATTCATAAGTGAGTCCTAAAAATGTTCATTTGCTAGAATGTCGAAGATGGGTATATTTGATGACCAGAACGTTGTCCTTCCTATTTAGAGTGTTCCATTTGGATCAAAAGGAGTTGGCCATCCACATTGAGGAGTGGAGAGATATACAAAAAACCCTGCTACCAGATGATGTATTTTCTTTTTTTGAGGGGTTGCAAGAGGAGTGATCCCCTGCCCTCTTTCCAGGCTTCAGAAAGACACATTTCCACTAATTAACACATTCTGTTTTCAGACACACTCCAGTAGGTTTGATTAGTTCAGCATTCCCCACTGTTTGTCAGGGTACTAATAGGTTTGTCTGTGGGGAAAAAATGGTTCCTTTCCTGAATTAAACTGATCTTGCTTACTGCAAGGACTTAGAGTCTTTACGATGCTAATGTGTTGAGAATCTTAAGCGTTGTGTATATATAAAATTTTAAAGTACTGAGTTTTTATTTTTGTTTTTTAGGCATGATTTGGGGAAATGGATGGTGTGCTTTCCATTTTAATTATTCCTTTCTAAAACTACATTCTAGACAAGCAAGCTGGATTTGGCTGTTTCCCAAGTCTCTTCAGACACTTTAAAACATGGTGTTTCCCAGATGTAGGTTTCAGGGAACTGTGACACTGCAGAAGCAGTATTAGGGTCCAACATGAGTCAGCCAGTTTTAAGTTTGCCAAGAAACAGCATTAAAAAAAAAAAAAAAACCCTGTTTATTACCACCATTTCAAAGAAAAGGCATTTTTGACAAAATTTGAAATGGACAATGTCAGAATAAGAAACAATTTTATTAAGTTGAATATAACTTTAGGAAGACATACACAGGAAATGTAAACCAGCACAGGTATTGAAGTTCAGAGTTAGGGAACCACTCTAATTATAGACCATCTCTTAGCCTGTATTACAATTAACTCTGTGCTTGCTGGTTTTATTAGCCTCAGTCTTAGGAAAACAAGTTCTAGGAGTCCCTTCCTCCATTCTTACTTTTTGACTGTGATAATGGTCACTGTGTCACAGAAATGCACATTAAAAAAAAAAGAAAAGACTCGCTCTGAATGTACTGCAAGCAGATGGCCGTCCTGCTTTAACATAAGAAAAAAAAACAAAACAAGCCAACTCCGTTAGGTAATTAGCAGTTGTAGAATCTAGAATAATAATCAGAACCTGTTCTAAAGTTGATCTGATTTAATGAGGTATACAGTTGACCCTTGGACAACGCTGGGGTTAGGGATGATAGCTCTCTGCGCGATTAAAAATCCAAGTGTCACTTGACCATCAGCCCTTTGGATCCACAGGTCTGCATCTGCAGATTCAACTGTTAAGTGTTTACTCTTGGGGAAAAAAATTCGCATGTAAGTGGACACGCACAGTTCAAACACTAGTTGTTCAAGGGTCAACCGTATGGTCATGGTGATTTTGTAAAAGTGGCCATTAGGTCATGTAACTAAATAATATTCCTTATGTACCTCTCTGCCAGCCTGTCGGCTCTTGGTGATTTGTAAATAACGGCTAGAGCTGATTTGCTGTCATACTATATATTATTTTTATGTCCACCACCCCATTCCCTCATTTTAAACGATACAGACCTTAAATCTGGCAGCTGTGCATCACCGTCCCCTCTGTCTGTCTTCAGCGAGAGAAAGTGCTTTTTCGATGCACTTTACTCCTGTAATCAAGGGGCACATGGCCAGCAGCTCTCTGGCCTGCCCTGCTGTGATAATGCTATCAGCTGGCTGTGGGAGTGGCTGCCCCTCGCCAGGGCTTTGACTCCTCTCTCAGTCCTCTGGCCGACAGAGGAGGAGAGAGGTTGGGGCTAGCAGCGTAAGGTAGGGTGTCCAGAAGCAGTAACGTGCTCTGGACTTGGGTGAGCAGGATGTACTCTTGAGTCCTGTGTACTTGGAAAAATTATCACAAGTATTTGTGCAGCAGGCACTGTAGGGTGTTAGGAATAGTACAAAGATATAAGGACCTGGTTTTATTAGCCTCAGTTAGGAAAACAAGAAACCTGTGATAATGGTCACTGTGTCACAGAAATGCACATTAAAAAAAAAAGAAAAGACTCGCTCTGAATGTACTGCAAGCAGATGGCCGTCCTGCTTTAACATAAGAAATGCAAATCAAAACAAGCCAACTCCGTTAGGTAATTAGCAGTTGTAGAATCTAGAATAATAATCAGAACCTGTTCTAAAGTTGATCTGATTTAATGAGGTATACAGTTGACCCTTGGACAACGCTGGGGTTAGGGATGATAGCTCTCTGCGCGATTAAAAATCCAAGTGTCACTTGACCATCAGCCCTTTGGATCCACAGGTCTGCATCTGCAGATTCAACTGTTAAGTGTTTACTCTTGGGGAAAAAAATTCGCATGTAAGTGGACACGCACAGTTCAAACACTAGTTGTTCAAGGGTCAACCGTATGGTCATGGTGATTTTGTAAAAGTGGCCATTAGGTCATGTAACTAAATAATATTCCTTATGTACCTCTCTGCCAGCCTGTCGGCTCTTGGTGATTTGTAAATAACGGCTAGAGCTGATTTGCTGTCATACTATATATTATTTTTATGTCCACCACCCCATTCCCTCATTTTAAACGATACAGACCTTAAATCTGGCAGCTGTGCATCACCGTCCCCTCTGTCTGTCTTCAGCGAGAGAAAGTGCTTTTTCGATGCACTTTACTCCTGTAATCAAGGGGCACATGGCCAGCAGCTCTCTGGCCTGCCCTGCTGTGATAATGCTATCAGCTGGCTGTGGGAGTGGCTGCCCCTCGCCAGGGCTTTGACTCCTCTCTCAGTCCTCTGGCCGACAGAGGAGGAGAGAGGTTGGGGCTAGCAGCGTAAGGTAGGGTGTCCAGAAGCAGTAACGTGCTCTGGACTTGGGTGAGCAGGATGTACTCTTGAGTCCTGTGTACTTGGAAAAAATTATCACCGAAGTATTTGTGCAGCAGGCACTGTAGGGTGTTAGGAATAGTACAAAGATATAAGGACCTGGTTTTTATCTTTGGAACTCAACCAGTAATGTGAGACTGCCTGTAACAAAGACAGGCATGATGCCAAGGGATCCTAGAGGTTGGAGGCAGAGTCCTGGGGGGGCTGGGGGAGAAATCCACCAAAGAGGAAGCATTTGACCTGAGTTGTCTTTTGGGTTTTTTCTTTTTTTTTTTAGTATTTAATTTTTAATATTTACTTAGCTGTGCTAGGTCTTAGTTGCAGCATGCCGGATCTTTTGTCTTTGTTGTGGAGCTTGAACTCTTAGTTACAGCCTGTGGGATCTAGTTCCCTGACCAGGAATCAAACCCAGGCCTCCTGCACTGGGGTTGAGTGCCACTGGCCTACCAAGGAAGTCCTTAAACTGCATCTTTTTTTCTTTTTTTTGGCGGGGGGTGGGGAGGGGGAGGCAGGGGTCAGGTTGGGGAGGGAGGGGAGCAGGCAGGCCACTTCTATTGGTCTTTCATTTCTCTATTTTCATCCGTCTTTGTTCTTTGGCTCCTGTGGGCCTCCCATCGCAGTGGCATCTGTTGTTGCAGAGCGCCGACTCTGGGCACACGTGCGCCAGAGCTCCGGCTCGGTAATTGGACACATCGGTCCAGCCACTCCGCGGCACGTGGGATCTTCCCAGGCCAGGGATGGAACCGGCGCCCCTTGCACTGCAAGGCGGTGTCCTTACCCACTGGACCACCAGGGGAAGCCCCTTAAACTGCATCTTAAAGGGAAGTTAAGAGTTACCTGGTGAAGGGGATGGTGAGTAGATGAGTGATGTACTGCGGAGGTTAAGAACTGAGGTTCTGAAGCCAGGACGACTGTGTGGTTAGGTCAGCCCAGTGTTGGGCAGGTAACATCTGTGGCCTCAGCATTCTCCTTGGTAAAAGGGGCGATAGCGGCAGTACCTGGGGTCAGTGTTGGCTACTGTTCTGATACATTCTGTTGCTTGCATTTCAGGCAGAGGAAGTGGCATAAACAGACACGAGGAGTTAGGGCTAGGGAAGTCTGGGAAAGGGTGAGGCATAGGCTGCCTGGAGGAGAGGGGAAGGGTTGGCTGGGTTTTGTGGTCTTAGGAATCTGAATTTTTATCCTGTAGAAAGCAGCTTTAGAAACGCAACTTGCAGAACTTCCTCTGGTGGCCCAGTGGTTAAAAGTCCACCTGTCAATGCAGGGGACCTGGATTGAATCCCTGGCCCAGAAAGATTCCACTTGCCTCAGAGCAGCGAAGCCCATGTGCCACACTGCTTAGTCCACGCCTAGAGCCCACGCTCCGCAGCAGAAGGCCGTGGCACTGTGGCTCGAGAAATTTCTCACTCAGCCACGAAGACCTAGTGCAGTTCAAGATAAACAAACAATTGTTCTCGATATTTAAAAAAGTCTAAACTTACTTCTGTTGATCTCCATGTTGGGGATCTGGTACAGGAGCAGGTTGGGGCCAGGAGTGATTGGAGAACGTAAATTAAGCAGTGATGGTACAAATGGAAGACTAGATCTTAAGAACACTGGTGAAGTCCATCAGATGTGAGAAAGAGGGAGGAGTTGTGGCCAAGCCTCAGGCTGGGTGAGTGGGTGACAGCGGGGGGGCGGTGGGGGGGGCGTTCACCGAGTGGAGCGCGATGCTGAATGTGTAGACAAGTGTCTGCTGGACATCTTGCATAACTTGACAAGTGAAAGAGCTGCTCTCTGGAGCTCAAGAGAGAAGTTAGGAGCCATCTGTGTACACCTAGAGATGGCCTTCTCGGCCATGGTGGTGACAGCGCTCTCTTAGCTGAGGATCAGAGGGGTGGAATGAAAACAGGAAAAAGGTGGTGCAAGAGGAACCCAGGCAGGAAGGAGTTTAGGGAAGTAAAGGATAGTTATCAGGGCCAGGGTCGGGGGTGGGGGGTGGCGGGCAGCTGAGATAAGCCCTCGGTGTGGGCAGTTAGGGTTGGCCTTTAGGAGCTCAGCACAGGTTCGGGGCTCTGTTGAGGTCCGACATGTTGCTGTTCATCCTGCCTATCACTGTCTGTTGCATTGGGAAGTCTGCCTGTGGGTTTTCAGTTTCTCTCTGTCACTACGGTGAGCAGCTCTAGGACAGGAATTAGCTGTGCTCACTTCTGTAACCCCAGCAACACATGCGCGCGTACACACACAGTGCGCAGTGGTGGTGGTGGTGTGTGTGTCGCTCACTTGTGTGTACTCTTTATGACACCGTGGACTCCTCTGTCCATGGGGTTCTTCAGGCAAGAATACTGGAGTGGGTTGCCATTTCCTACTCCAGAGGATCCTTCCAACCCAGGGATTGAACCCACTGTCTCTATGTCTCCTGCATTGGCACACAGGTTCTTTACCACTGTCGTCACCTGGGAAGCCCTCTCTAGAGGTAAAGCAGAAGAGAAGAGATGAGATCCCTAGGTTTGTGGGGCTTATGTTTTAAAACATGAACCCGAAGGCTCAGGGGAAGGAGCAAGTCCAGAGGTAACTAATTGCAGGTACCAGGATGAGCTCTGTAACCTCATCATCCACGAACTGAACCTGGTACCCAGGAGGCATTCCATGCAGCTGGCCGTCTTGAACAGAGGAGTGGATTTGAAAAGAGAACTGAGGTGTGGGAAGAGATTTGCTGCATGGGTGACACGCTAGCCTTGGAGAGGGAAGAGTAAATTTGGAAACGGAGACACGGATAGTTGAAGGAGTTCCCCCTGGGAGACATTCACCTCTGAACGGGAGGCATTCCTCGCTGTAAAACAGGAGATGAAGTCTGAGTGAAAAAGGGCTACAGGAGGAGCCATCTACCAGCTCTCCGGCTTTCAGCTGAGAGAAGAGATCCTTTATCTGTAGTTGGGGCACTCTGCAACTGTGCAGGCTCCTTCCAGCAAGGCAAGGTGAAGAACAGAGAGCTGGGGTTCATCTGAGGCTGAGTGGGAATTGGCCTGCATAGTTAATGTCAGGTAGCTAGGGATGAAGTCTTCAGGGATTGCTGGTGAACGTTCATGAGAGTCCAGGCTCGGTTGGGAATAAGATAAGACCAGGGTCAGGTGAATGACCTGAAAGGGAAAGAAAAGGTCTGGGTTGGAAGAGGTGAGCCTTCCACTTTAGCATGAAAAGATAATGCTTCCTTTGTGCTTTGAAGTGCTTTATATACATTAGCATTTAGTCTTAGAGACCACGCTAACTATGGAGATGTTGAGCATGGTGCTCAAGGCTGCACAGGTAGGAAGGGGTCCAGCAGCTGAGTTTGTGTGCTGGAGCCCTAAGCCGGCCTGCCTTGAGGGGGAAGAGGATGTGACTGCTTCTTCCAGGCCAGGTAGCTTCACGATAGCATCCTGAAGTTGCTGAACCATCCAGCCCTTCTAGCAGGAATCTTTGAGTTGTCGTGAAAGAGGGCCTGTGGACTGTTGCCTGCCTTTTAAGTACATTTTATGCAGCACTGTGTTTTATATAGAAGTGTCTTTTCCCACCTGCCTTGCTCATGCCCAGACGTCTTTGAATAGGAAACAAGGAATATTTCACCCGGAAAACTTTAAATGCAGATCAGTGTCTGAGTTTTCTGAGCTGTAGCACCTTTTTGATTCATCTGCCCTCCTCCCACGAAACTGAGCAGAAGAGCCCGAGCGGCTGGCACTCCACCGGTTTGAAGGGTGGAGAGCCTGAAGAAAAGCTTGGCTGGAGGGAGGGGAGTCTGGCTGTGTTCCTGTCAGTGTCTGCAGTGGTTTGGGGGGTTGACAGACAAGAATGTGTTCTCTGCCTGGGGCGAGTCCCCATTTGTTTTTGGTGACATGGGCTCTCCTGGAGAACAGGTTGAACTTTTGTTGGGTAAGGAGTTAAGCCCCTGGCTCTGTGCCTTCCACCTGTGCCTGAGGCCTGTACCCAATCACTCATAGTCTAGGCTCTTTGCAGACCTCAGGAGGAGACATTTTGACCTTTGCTTAGAACCCATTTGGAAGCACAGAGGCTTTGCAAATGAAACACGTGAAAACAGGGCAGAGTAGAACAGAGAGCTGGGGTTCATCTGAGGCTGAGTGGGAATTGGCCTGCATAGTTAATGTCAGGTAGCTAGGGATGAAGTCTTCAGGGATTGCTGGTGAACGTTCATGAGAGTCCAGGCTCGGTTGGGAATAAGATAAGACCAGGGTCAGGTGAATGACCTGAAAGGGAAAGAAAAGGTCTGGGTTGGAAGAGGTGAGCCTTCCACTTTAGCATGAAAAGATAATGCTTCCTTTGTGCTTTGAAGTGCTTTATATACATTAGCATTTAGTCTTAGAGACCACGCTAACTATGGAGATGTTGAGCATGGTGCTCAAGGCTGCACAGGTAGGAAGGGGTACAGCAGCTGAGTTTGTGTGCTGGAGCCCTAAGCCGGCCTGCCTTGAGGGGGAAGAGGATGTGACTGCTTCTTCCAGGCCAGGTAGCTTCACGATAGCATCCTGAAGTTGCTGAACCATCCAGCCCTTCTAGCAGGAATCTTTGAGTTGTCGTGAAAGAGGGCCTGTGGACTGTTGCCTGCCTTTTAAGTACATTTTATGCAGCACTGTGTTTTATATAGAAGTGTCTTTTCCCACCTGCCTTGCTCATGCCCAGACGTCTTTGAATAGGAAACAAGGAATATTTCACCCGGAAAACTTTAAATGCAGATCAGTGTCTGAGTTTTCTGAGCTGTAGCACCTTTTTGATTCATCTGCCCTCCTCCCACGAAACTGAGCAGAAGAGCCCGAGCGGCTGGCACTCCACCGGTTTGAAGGGTGGAGAGCCTGAAGAAAAGCTTGGCTGGAGGGAGGGGAGTCTGGCTGTGTTCCTGTCAGTGTCTGCAGTGGTTTGGGGGGTTGACAGACAAGAATGTGTTCTCTGCCTGGGGCGAGTCCCCATTTGTTTTTGGTGACATGGGCTCTCCTGGAGAACAGGTTGAACTTTTGTTGGGTAAGGAGTTAAGCCCCTGGCTCTGTGCCTTCCACCTGTGCCTGAGGCCTGTACCCAATCACTCATAGTCTAGGCTCTTTGCAGACCTCAGGAGGAGACATTTTGACCTTTGCTTAGAACCCATTTGGAAGCACAGAGGCTTTGCAAATGAAACACGTAGACAGCTTTATCCTTTTGTATGAAGAAAGAATTATTTGTAGAGGCAGCAGTGTATGTTCATGGTACCTCAGCATTTTGCTTGTGTTCTTCTAACATCTGACTTTGCTCTCAAAGCAGTTTGGAAGGAAGGTTATTATATCCTCCATCCTATCCTCCATCCCTTCATGGTAAACAGATTTTCATAATTAAAAAAAAGCAACACACCAAAACTACTTACATTCCAAAAAAGCTTAGATATTTTCAATGTTTACTGGCACTATTTGCTGGCAGTATGTAGACTGTTCACTCCTGATCCTAGTGTTCTCTATGGAGGCCGCGTCTTACCTGCAGGGACTTTTGCACTTCTGTTTGGTTCACAGTTGGGATGAGCATTATATATATACACACACACACACATATATATATATTTTTTTTTTTTTTTCCCTGCAGCACTACTAGGATACCCATACTGCATCACATTATTAACACCTTTGGTTTTAAAACTACTTCCAGTCTCCCCTGGTGGTCCAGTAGTTAAGAATTTACCTGTTAGTGCAGAGGAGACAGATTTGATCCCTGGTCGGGGAATATCCCACAGGCTGCAGAGCAACTGCGCAGATGTGCCGCAGCTTCCAAGCCTGTGCTCTAGAGCCCTCGCTCTGCAACAAGAGAAGCCGGCACAGTGAGAAGGCCACGCCGCATAACGAGAGACTAGCCCCATTCACCTCGACTAGAAAAAGCTGGCATGCAGCAATGAACATTCAGTGTAGCCAGACATAAAAATAAATAGATACATAAAACTTTTTTAAAACTTGCTTGCATCTGCTTCATTTTTAATAACGTGATCCTTTCTTGTCAGATATTAAATCCTAATATTTAGTCACTGCTACTTGACAGAGCTGGTTAGGTAGAACAAACAAATAAATAACCCATCATTGAGATAGTGTCCTCAGGCCAGGATTCGTTGGGGTTTCTAAGACTAACTGGCACCTTTATTTGAAAGTCAGAGTAGAAAACATAGCCTATTTATTTCTCATTGATACTGTTCTCCTGGGTAAAAGATAAGTTCATTGCTTGTTTTTAGGTCATGGAACTCTTGGTGGTGTTTTTTCATGTCTCTTTGATGGCTCATGTTTATTTGATGTTTATTTGTGTGATAGGCAGACACAGGTTAAGCTAGCAGCTATGACCCATGTTCTTTTGTAGGTTCTTTCTGAGGTTTGTGTATCCAAATTGAAAAATGCTGCTTTGACTCATACTGAGTTTTTCCAGGAGGCTCTTGTGTGGGACTCACTCAGTAAGTACCTTTTGGAGGACTCTTGCTCACTAAGTACTTATTATATAGCAAGTACTTCCTATGATCTCGTTGAGTCCTTACCACAACCAGAAGTGGAAAATGGTGTGATTTTCATAAAGCAAGATGGCATGTGCAGAGCTTAGTGTCTGATCTGAGACTACTAAACAAGGAAGAGGAGGAACTAGGGCTCTA
Organism: Tragulus kanchil; assembly: GCA_022376925.1. Taxonomy (NCBI): domain Eukaryota; kingdom Metazoa; phylum Chordata; class Mammalia; order Artiodactyla; family Tragulidae; genus Tragulus; species Tragulus kanchil. Next base: position 177,951,561 of record JAIOJX010000004.1, on the reverse strand, counting down.
TACTCCAGATTGAATTCTGTCCCCAAGCCTTCTCAGTTGCAGCACAGAATAATTCATTAGTTGATGGTAAACCCCTGTTTCATAAAGCTAAGTGTCTTAAATAAAATATGCACTCAAATGATGGGAACTGATGGCTTCATGGGGATGCTCAGCACTGCGTTCATAATAAATATTAACGAAGACAAGGAGGCCGGTACTGATGGCATGCAGGACAGGAGGCCTTTGGGGACAGTCCTGGATGGCCATTGAAAGGCATTTTTCTCTTTGAGCAGCATGACACTTTAAGAAAGAGGAATTACTGAATAGTTAAAAACTTTATCTCAGATGATTACCTGAAAAGCCAAATTGATTAATAAAGCGACGTTTTTAAAAGGATCTTAACTGTATCGTGCTTAAGTAGTAATTCTTAAAGAGTAGTCAAATAGAGGACTTATCAATGCTATAATGAAGAAAATAGAAATCATTTGTAATTAGACAGTAATTAAAGGGAAGTACATGCCCAGTGATTTTAGAGTGCTTGAAAACAATTACTTTTCTTAAGTAGGTTAAACATCTGGGTTACAAGCTTGTTTACACTATTAATTTACTTAGCAAACCTGTTCTTCAGAGATGATGTAAAAGTGAACTTTAGCTTGGCGGTCTGAATTATCGTAAGTACCAACTAAATGGATACTCTTTAAAAAAAAAAAATCTTTTTTTTTTTTTACATTTAAAAGTATTCTCCTCCTTGAACAGTTCAGTCTTAGGGCTCTTAGGAAGACAGCGAAGAGAGGTCACCTCGTCAGGGTGTCAGAGCCCAAGCAGGACGAGGAAGCCTTCGCATGGAGGGAGGGTTTGGTGTGGTGTGTTCACCCAGAGAGAGGTGAGAACGGTGTGGTTCCCGAGACAATCACTCAGTAAGTACTTTTGGAGGCCTCTTGCTCACCAAGTACTTATTATATAGCAAGTACTTCCTATGATCTCGTTGAGTCCTTACCACAACCAGAAGTGGAAAATGGTGTGATTTTCATAAAGCAAGATGGCATGTGCAGAGCTTAGTGTCTGATCTGAGACTACTAAACAAGGAAGAGGAGGAACTAGGGCTCTATACTCCAGATTGAATTCTGTCCCCAAGCCTTCTCAGTTGCAGCACAGAATAATTCATTAGTTGATGGTAAACCCCTGTTTCATAAAGCTAAGTGTCTTAAATAAAATATGCACTCAAATGATGGGAACTGATGGCTTCATGGGGATGCTCAGCACTGCGTTCATAATAAATATTAACGAAGACAAGGAGGCCGGTACTGATGGCATGCAGGACAGGAGGCCTTTGGGGACAGTCCTGGATGGCCATTGAAAGGCATTTTTCTCTTTGAGCAGCATGACACTTTAAGAAAGAGGAATTACTGAATAGTTAAAAACTTTATCTCAGATGATTACCTGAAAAGCCAAATTGATTAATAAAGCGACGTTTTTAAAAGGATCTTAACTGTATCGTGCTTAAGTAGTAATTCTTAAAGAGTAGTCAAATAGAGGACTTATCAATGCTATAATGAAGAAAATAGAAATCATTTGTAATTAGACAGTAATTAAAGGGAAGTACATGCCCAGTGATTTTAGAGTGCTTGAAAACAATTACTTTTCTTAAGTAGGTTAAACATCTGGGTTACAAGCTTGTTTACACTATTAATTTACTTAGCAAACCTGTTCTTCAGAGATGATGTAAAAGTGAACTTTAGCTTGGCGGTCTGAATTATCGTAAGTACCAACTAAATGGATACTCTTTAAAAAAAAAAAATCTTTTTTTTTTTTTACATTTAAAAGTATTCTCCTCCTTGAACAGTTCAGTCTTAGGGCTCTTAGGAAGACAGCGAAGAGAGGTCACCTCGTCAGGGTGTCAGAGCCCAAGCAGGACGAGGAAGCCTTCGCATGGAGGGAGGGTTTGGTGTGGTGTGTTCACCCAGAGAGAGGTGAGAACGGTGTCCAGTGAGGCTGGGATGGCAACACCGGAAGACTGAGAAAGTACAGGGACGGGGAGGGGTTGATCAGATACAAACGCATGCAGAGTGTAATAGGAGCCGGGAAGCCTCACTGCTGGAGAAGGGAGTTACAGAGACTGGAAGGGAGAAAGCTGGGTTGATCCTTGTGGCGTTAGATTGGAAGTATTAATGTGAACTCATGAATTTTAATAAGTATCGATATATAGTAGATAGATAAAAATAATACAGATGTAAAATGCACACGTGTGTATTTATATGCATGCATATGTGTATATGTTTCTTTGTTCATAAAGAGGGCAAGGGTGCCTGGGAGCAGCAATACCTCAGTAGCGATGAGCTCAGCACAATCCCAGATCTTGGCTTCTAAATACCATCTTCCACTAAAAGGAAGAACCCCAGCTTCTTGGACAAGTGGCTGATTATGGGATTAGAGCAGAAAAGTTTGAAATGAACCTGGAATATCTTGTGCTAAGAAGTCTTCAACAATGATGCAAGTATTTCAGGACACAGACACCACGTTTGAAGGAGCTCCCCTTGGGCAAATGTGGGATAATTTGATCATCAGAATTTCCGAAATGATAGTCATTGGTTAAAAGTTAGTGAATAAAAGAGAAAACTGTAGGTTCTCACAGTTTCACCTCCTTTGCAGTAAAACCTGTGTATGGACTAATGAATAAATTCAGAATGGTTTATTTCGATTTTAAAGTGGCTCCCCTCACAGTACTTACCGAATACAAAGGGGAAAAAGAGTAGCTTTATCGTCAAGAAGCATGGCAGATACTACCTTAACCAAGTAACCTGAGTGAACATGACTGGTAATGGGACTAGTTGAAATTGTGTGATGCAATACTGCATCGGTGGTGTTTGTGCCAAGATGCATGACCTGAATCTAGTCATGAGGAAACATTGGACAGACTGATTTGAGAGACATTCTACAAATTAAATGGCCTGTGATTGTCTTCAAAAGTTGAGGATTGTGAAAGTCAAAGCACGGCGAGGAGCTATCTCAAACTGAAGGGAACCGAAGAGTCGTATCAACTAAATATCACATATGATGCTAACCTGGATCCTTATATTTTAAAAGATCAGTGCTGGGCTAAGAGCAAAACCTGAATGGGGCCTGAGGATTAAATGGTAGTGTTAATTTCCTGATTTTGATAGTTGTATTTTGGTTACATAGGAGATTTTATTTCATAAAGAAAAACATACATTGAAGTGTTAGAAGTGATGATACTTGAGACTGACAGCTACTCTCAATGGTTGTGGGAGAATGAGCTCTTTGTACCATACCTGCAGCTTTTCTATGCATTTGGGGTTGTTTTAAAATTTTAAGAGAACTTAAAAAAATAATATTCTTAGAAGTACATAATTTTATTTACTTCCCTTTTACATCATGAGAAATACATACAATTAAAAGCCCCTCATTTTTTCATTTTGAACATCACTCCTTCCCAACCCAACTCGCTAGAGATATGCCTGTTATCAACTAATGCGTATTTTTCCAGGCATCTTATTTGTGTAGGAATGGATGTATCTAACTAGAGTAGATTATATTGAGTATTCGTGGTGTGCTGGCCACACTGCAGTCCTACAATCGAAAGGCATAGTCCTTGCCCCCCTGTAGTAGCTGTGTGGTGGTTTTATATGAGGTTTTGAAAACTTTGCCTGATGGATTTTGAAAGTCAGAGAATTACTGTTTGCTCTAGTTTGGTCTAAGTCTTTTAATTTGATGTTTATATTCCTGTATACCCTGCTTCAAGCAATGCTTTAAAACCTCTGCTTTTAAAATTTAGTAAATGACTCCCTTCACCCCTCCCCGCCATTTTTTCTTTTTTTGCCTCTGACAGACCTATTTTGCACATGACCACCATTCTATGATGTGTTTTAACAAGAATGTTTCCACTGGTTATCTTTCACATTTGAAAGAATCAAATAACTTATTATTAGGATATTATAATTGCAAATAGATTGTGATTTTCCTGTTCTCCATGAAGGGATGTAAATAAACCATTGCTTGTGAGGAGTATACACAAGCTCATATAGGATGGTCAGTACTCTTGAAAACTGAAGCAGAAGAGTGTGTCTTTCCAAAGGAGGCAAACCCATTTCTTAAGGTGAACCTGATTTATGTAATAAATGATAGCAAATGACTTAGTTCTCAGTTTGGAGATGCAGAGCCCACAGTGTTTCATAATTTAAAAGATCAGTGCTGGGCTAAGAGCAAAACCTGAATGGGGCCTGAGGATTAAATGGTAGTGTTAATTTCCTGATTTTGATAGTTGTATTTTGGTTACATAGGAGATTTTATTTCATAAAGAAAAACATACATTGAAGTGTTAGAAGTGATGATACTTGAGACTGACAGCTACTCTCAATGGTTGTGGGAGAATGAGCTCTTTGTACCATACCTGCAGCTTTTCTATGCATTTGGGGTTGTTTTAAAATTTTAAGAGAACTTAAAAAAATAATATTCTTAGAAGTACATAATTTTATTTACTTCCCTTTTACATCATGAGAAATACATACAATTAAAAGCCCCTCATTTTTTCATTTTGAACATCACTCCTTCCCAACCCAACTCGCTAGAGATATGCCTGTTATCAACTAATGCGTATTTTTCCAGGCATCTTATTTGTGTAGGAATGGATGTATCTAACTAGAGTAGATTATATTGAGTATTCGTGGTGTGCTGGCCACACTGCAGTCCTGGCAATCGAAAGGCATAGTCCTTGCCCCCCTGTAGTAGCTGTGTGGTGGTTTTATATGAGGTTTTGAAAACTTTGCCTGATGGATTTTGAAAGTCAGAGAATTACTGTTTGCTCTAGTTTGGTCTAAGTCTTTTAATTTGATGTTTATATTCCTGTATACCCTGCTTCAAGCAATGCTTTAAAACCTCTGCTTTTAAAATTTAGTAAATGACTCCCTTCACCCCTCCCCGCCATTTTTTCTTTTTTTGCCTCTGACAGACCTATTTTGCACATGACCACCATTCTATGATGTGTTTTAACAAGAATGTTTCCACTGGTTATCTTTCACATTTGAAAGAATCAAATAACTTATTATTAGGATATTATAATTGCAAATAGATTGTGATTTTCCTGTTCTCCATGAAGGGATGTAAATAAACCATTGCTTGTGAGGAGTATACACAAGCTCATATAGGATGGTCAGTACTCTTGAAAACTGAAGCAGAAGAGAGTGTGTCTTTCCAAAGGAGGCAAACCCATTTCTTAAGGTGAACCTGATTTATGTAATAAATGATAGCAAATGACTTAGTTCTCAGTTTGGAGATGCAGAGCCCACAGTGTTTCATAATCACCCTGATAGCTTTGTAAAGACCCAAATGTTTCCTCCGTGTCACCGGCCATACAGATCTCAGGTGTGTTAAGATGGCCGGTCTGTAGACAGCCTGCTGGAATAGGGACAAGAATGGACTGAGTGGCGGGGACAATTGCGGGGGTGGGGGGCAGAGGGGAAGGTATCCTTTCTTTGCTCATACTCTTACTGGCTTTTCTTGGTGACCTTTTTCCTCTTGCCCAGGCTTTCACTAATGTTTTGATCTAAAACACTTGTGAATTTATGAGGAAGACCTCAGGGCCCGTTGCCTTGGACTTTGATGAGGGCAAGGTCTGTGTTGAATGGCCTTCACCTTTGCAGGTTCATGTTAGCTTAGCAGCAGGTTCCCCCAAATGCTGGGGCCACAAATTATCAGCCTATCTTGTTGAATGTTTTAAAGAGAACTAATTATCGATGTTCACAGGGTTGTTTAGTACACTTCATAGATACTTCAAGCAGAGCATGCTTTTGGTCCTAAGCTATTGGTACTTCCTGGCCTCCGGCCAGGACACTTCAGTGCATCACAAAGCCCTCACATGCCACAGCATGCCAGGTTTTCTCCACTGCCGAGGGTCTGACTTGCCCAGTTACTGGAGCCCCATCAGCCCTCCTTCTGGTCTGTGCCCCACCTTCCTCTTTCTACTGATCCCTGTCCCACCACTTGCCCTTCCATACTCTTTGCTTCTCCTTTACTTCTTCCAGGTATGTTGTAAGGATGCAGAAATGTACAAGTGTGAAGTAAAATAGACAGCCTTGGGAAAATAACCCAGTAAACTTTTCTCCTAAATATATACATATTTTTTTTTAATGAAGTACAGTTGATTTACAGTGTTGTTAATTTTTGCTGTACAGTAATGTGATTTAGTTATACATGTATATACAGTCTCTCTTTATTCTTTTCTGTTCTCCATGAAGGGATGTAAATAAACCATTGCTTGTGAGGAGTATACACAAGCTCATATAGGATGGTCAGTACTCTTGAAAACTGAAGCAGAAGAGTGTGTCTTTCCAAAGGAGGCAAACCCATTTCTTAAGGTGAACCTGATTTATGTAATAAATGATAGCAAATGACTTAGTTCTCAGTTTGGAGATGCAGAGCCCACAGTGTTTCATAATCACCCTGATAGCTTTGTAAAGACCCAAATGTTTCCTCCGTGTCACCGGCCATACAGATCTCAGGTGTGTTAAGATGGCCGGTCTGTAGACAGCCTGCTGGAATAGGGACAAGAATGGACTGAGTGGCGGGGACAATTGCGGGGGTGGGGGGCAGAGGGGAAGGTATCCTTTCTTTGCTCATACTCTTACTGGCTTTTCTTGGTGACCTTTTTCCTCTTGCCCAGGCTTTCACTAATGTTTTGATCTAAAACACTTGTGAATTTATGAGGAAGACCTCAGGGCCCGTTGCCTTGGACTTTGATGAGGGCAAGGTCTGTGTTGAATGGCCTTCACCTTTGCAGGTTCATGTTAGCTTAGCAGCAGGTTCCCCCAAATGCTGGGGCCACAAATTATCAGCCTATCTTGTTGAATGTTTTAAAGAGAACTAATTATCGATGTTCACAGGGTTGTTTAGTACACTTCATAGATACTTCAAGCAGAGCATGCTTTTGGTCCTAAGCTATTGGTACTTCCTGGCCTCCGGCCAGGACACTTCAGTGCATCACAAAGCCCTCACATGCCACAGCATGCCAGGTTTTCTCCACTGCCGAGGGTCTGACTTGCCCAGTTACTGGAGCCCCATCAGCCCTCCTTCTGGTCTGTGCCCCACCTTCCTCTTTCTACTGATCCCTGTCCCACCACTTGCCCTTCCATACTCTTTGCTTCTCCTTTACTTCTTCCAGGTATGTTGTAAGGATGCAGAAATGTACAAGTGTGAAGTAAAATAGACAGCCTTGGGAAAATAACCCAGTAAACTTTTCTCCTAAATATATACATATTTTTTTTTAATGAAGTACAGTTGATTTACAGTGTTGTTAATTTTTGCTGTACAGTAATGTGATTTAGTTATACATGTATATACAGTCTCTCTTTATATTCTTTTCTGTTATGGTTTATCATAAGGTGTTGAGTCTAGTTCTCTGTGCTCTACAGTAGGACCTTGTTGTGTACCCATTCTATATTTAAAAGCTTTCCTCTGCTAGCCCCAACCTCCCACTCCATGCCCTCCCTTTTGACAGACCCCTCCCCTTTGCCAGTCACCAGTATGTTCTCTGTGGCTGTGATTCTGCTTCATAGACAGGTTCGTTTGTGTTGTGTTTTGGATTCCACATATTAATGATTTCATATGGCATTTCTCTCTCTCTCTCCTTCACTTAATGTGATTGTCTCTGGTTGCATCCACGTTGCTGCAGACAGCAGTGTTTCCCTCCTCTTAGAGGCTGAGTAATGCTCTGTTGTGTGTATCTGCCACAGCTTTATCCATTCATCTGTTAATGGACATTTAGATTGTTTTCATGTCTTGACCATTGTGAATAGTGCTGCTATGAATATAGGGGTACATGTGTATTTTTGAATTATAGTTTTGTGTGAGGTATATTCCCAGGGGTGGGATTGCTGGATCATTTGGTAACTCTATTTTCTTTCTTTCTTTTTTAAATTTTGGCCTCTTTTACTGGTTTATTTATTTTCATCCATCTTTATTCTTTGGCCTGTGTGGGCCTCCCATTGCAGTGGCCTCTCTTGTTGCACAGCACCGGCCCTGGGCGCATGCGCTCCAGAGTGCTGGCTTGTAATTGGTCCAGCCGCTTCGTGACATGTGGGATCTTCGTGGGCCAGGAATCGAACCGGTGTCCCCTGCACTGCAAGGCGAACTCTTTACTCTTTACTGGACCACTGGGGAGGCCCTATTTTCAGTTTTTTGAGGAACCTCCATACTGTTTTCCACAATCCAATAAACTCGTTTATAGTTGCTTTCTCCTTTACTTCTTCCAGGTATGTTGTAAGGATGCAGAAATGTACAAGTGTGAAGTAAAATAGACAGCCTTGGGAAAATAACCCAGTAAACTTTTCTCCTAAATATATACATATTTTTTTTTAATGAAGTACAGTTGATTTACAGTGTTGTTAATTTTTGCTGTACAGTAATGTGATTTAGTTATACATGTATATACAGTCTCTCTTTATATTCTTTTCTGTTATGGTTTATCATAAGGTGTTGAGTCTAGTTCTCTGTGCTCTACAGTAGGACCTTGTTGTGTACCCATTCTATATTTAAAAGCTTTCCTCTGCTAGCCCCAACCTCCCACTCCATGCCCTCCCTTTTGACAGACCCCTCCCCTTTGCCAGTCACCAGTATGTTCTCTGTGGCTGTGATTCTGCTTCATAGACAGGTTCGTTTGTGTTGTGTTTTGGATTCCACATATTAATGATTTCATATGGCATATTTCTCTATCTCTCCTTCACTTAATGTGATTGTCTCTGGTTGCATCCACGTTGCTGCAGACAGCAGTGTTTCCCTCCTCTTAGAGGCTGAGTAATGCTCTGTTGTGTGTATCTGCCACAGCTTTATCCATTCATCTGTTAATGGACATTTAGATTGTTTTCATGTCTTGACCATTGTGAATAGTGCTGCTATGAATATAGGGGTACATGTGTATTTTTGAATTATAGTTTTGTGTGAGGTATATTCCCAGGGGTGGGATTGCTGGATCATTTGGTAACTCTATTTTCTTTCTTTCTTTTTTAAATTTTGGCCTCTTTTACTGGTTTATTTATTTTCATCCATCTTTATTCTTTGGCCTGTGTGGGCCTCCCATTGCAGTGGCCTCTCTTGTTGCACAGCACCGGCCCTGGGCGCATGCGCTCCAGAGTGCTGGCTTGTAATTGGTCCAGCCGCTTCGTGACATGTGGGATCTTCGTGGGCCAGGAATCGAACCGGTGTCCCCTGCACTGCAAGGCGAACTCTTTACTCTTTACTGGACCACTGGGGAGGCCCTATTTTCAGTTTTTTGAGGAACCTCCATACTGTTTTCCACAATCCAATAAACTCGTTTATAGTTGCTTTGATAAAAGCCACTTATTGGAAGGACTTTACAATTACAATTAATTTTACGTTTAAGATGAAAAATTGAGACCTGATATCCTCTTTCTTTATATAAGCCTTGAGTTCAACCTTGAGTTCAGTCATCAGAATAGTCTCATGTGGTGAGGCCTACTTTTGCAAGTTTGTTTCCATTTCCTGCCACATGGCAGGTGCTGCTGAGGAGTACCTTCAGAAATCTCTGAAGATTCTAGCCCTATCATCCTGTGGGTACAGTGCTCTAGAATCCAAGGGCTATTGCAGGGGTGGGGGAAGGCTACTGGCCAGCCATGACTTGGACCTCTGTCTTGTCTCTTCTTAAAGCATCTGTCTTGTGTTTCCTTCTCTTCCTGATTTTTCTTATTGCCCTCCTTCCAGCCAAATTAGCAGCTCCTTCTTCAGCCTTCTGTTTTTCATGCCCATTAGCCATTCAATAAATGAAAAGAGAATCAAAAAGAAAGAAAAAAAGGTGGGGGGAGAGGAAAAGAATTACTATGATGCAAAGTTTTAAGCACAATACTTATCTTTATATGTTGTCACATTTCTTTAAATTTTTAGAGGAGATAAATATGCTTTTGTATTTCAGTGACCATCTGTACTACGTTTAAGACTCTGGGTTCTTTATTCATTTTAAGAGAAGGAGGTATGGGGCAGGACCTTTTCATGTGCTTGCAAATTTCAGTCAGTCTTGTATTTATTCGTGAGCCAAAAGGTAAATTGGACATGCAGGTGTAATTCTTTCTCTCTTTGTGGGTTCGCTGTGGCCAGTGCCTGGGGCCATTCATTCCAGGGTCGCCTACTACCACTTTGGATGACTAGGCAGACCCGAGGCATTGTGTCTTTTCCTGGCTGTTGGCCCTCTGTTCTGCTTCTTCTGCCCCAATGTAGTCAGAAAATGCTCCCAAGTTACTAGCTAGAGTACTTTTAGGTGTTGCAAAGCAGTTTGTGGAGCTTGGGTTTTAATGCCGGCGCAGTTTTTTGTAAACAGGATGTATCTCTGAAGGATAACATGTGTAATCGACCAGGGGGCTGCTTGGCCTCATTGATGCTCCTCTGTGAGAGTAATTGACTCTGGTAACTGCAGAGCTGCCTGCGGCTCTCAGGGAGCTCTGCTACACTTGTACCCCCTGCACCACCTCCTATTGTTCTCGACAGCTACTGCTGCTGCTTTTTTTCTATTTTCAGTAACTGCCAATTACTTGTTTTTGTCGGAAGACCAAGAGTTTACTGAAACAGACATTGGAGAAAAATAGTTGCTTTCTAATCTTTATTTTCATTTATCCAGTGAAATTACTGATATTAGGAAGACTCTTGGCAGTTATTATTTTGAAAATATGAATATGCTTCTATCTTGCAGCACTGTTAAGTTTTTGCATTGTGAAAAGGTTAAACAAGCAGGTAGCAAAGGACACTTCCCAGCGTAGGTTCATTTTGGTGATGATGTTAATTTCTGGTGTATTCCACAGAGTGATCTAGGAGGCTGATGAGCTGTTCCTGGCCACTCCTGAGCCACTGGGGAGTGTGCTGAGCCCAGTTTTTTCATTTGGTTGGCTTGTTCTCATAGAGGAAACTGTCAGTGTCTTTTGTCTGTTTTGTTCAGTGATTATCTGAAGCACTTGCTAGAATAATAAATAATATTTGTAGTATTGTAGAAGGCAAACAAATGTAAATAGATAGAGGCCATTCACAGGTTATTTGTTACATTAGGTAAGATTGTGTTTTTATGCACCAATGCTGCAGAGGATTCTTTGGTATTGACTAGAGGTCAGAAGTTTACTGGTACTGGTACTCTAGCTAGGCCTATTCTGTGACTTACATATTAGGAAAGAATTTGCACATAATGAGTTAATGTAATCACTAAAATCTTGGAATGAGTCGTGTTGGTTTGCCCACAGAAACAGTAATGACCGTCAACCTAGAAGCTTTAAGATCTGAGTGAGGTTCCTTACTGGATCTCTATAGTGTGTCAGTAGTGTGACAGTTGACATTTAAGCATTGAGAATTTTCTTAAAGTTACTGGACGTACTTGAAATACGTTGTTAAAAATGCTCCCAAGTTACTAGCTAGAGTACTTTTAGGTGTTGCAAAGCAGTTTGTGGAGCTTGGGTTTTAATGCCGGCGCAGTTTTTTGTAAACAGGATGTATCTCTGAAGGATAACATGTGTAATCGACCAGGGGGCTGCTTGGCCTCATTGATGCTCCTCTGTGAGAGTAATTGACTCTGGTAACTGCAGAGCTGCCTGCGGCTCTCAGGGAGCTCTGCTACACTTGTACCCCCTGCACCACCTCCTATTGTTCTCGACAGCTACTGCTGCTGCTTTTTTTCTATTTTCAGTAACTGCCAATTACTTGTTTTTGTCGGAAGACCAAGAGTTTACTGAAACAGACATTGGAGAAAAATAGTTGCTTTCTAATCTTTATTTTCATTTATCCAGTGAAATTACTGATATTAGGAAGACTCTTGGCAGTTATTATTTTGAAAATATGAATATGCTTCTATCTTGCAGCACTGTTAAGTTTTTGCATTGTGAAAAGGTTAAACAAGCAGGTAGCAAAGGACACTTCCCAGCGTAGGTTCATTTTGGTGATGATGTTAATTTCTGGTGTATTCCACAGAGTGATCTAGGAGGCTGATGAGCTGTTCCTGGCCACTCCTGAGCCACTGGGGAGTGTGCTGAGCCCAGTTTTTTCATTTGGTTGGCTTGTTCTCATAGAGGAAACTGTCAGTGTCTTTTGTCTGTTTTGTTCAGTGATTATCTGAAGCACTTGCTAGAATAATAAATAATATTTGTAGTATTGTAGAAGGCAAACAAATGTAAATAGATAGAGGCCATTCACAGGTTATTTGTTACATTAGGTAAGATTGTGTTTTTATGCACCAATGCTGCAGAGGATTCTTTGGTATTGACTAGAGGTCAGAAGTTTACTGGTACTGGTACTCTAGCTAGGCCTATTCTGTGACTTACATATTAGGAAAGAATTTGCACATAATGAGTTAATGTAATCACTAAAATCTTGGAATGAGTCGTGTTGGTTTGCCCACAGAAACAGTAATGACCGTCAACCTAGAAGCTTTAAGATCTGAGTGAGGTTCCTTACTGGATCTCTATAGTGTGTCAGTAGTGTGACAGTTGACATTTAAGCATTGAGAATTTTCTTAAAGTTACTGGACAGTACTTGAAAATTACCGTTGTTAACAGAAATGCTAGCTTTTGTGACCTTCTCAGTTAACCAATTATCTAGTTTTTTAAACATAATAATTAGAAGAGTTGGAAATGGGCCATCTACAGAGCATGTTCTTCTAAATCAGCAGAGTGATCTTGAAGGCATCAATATTGTGTCAGCAGTGTCTGATCTAGAGAACCTGCCAGGTGAATTTGGGCAGCCTTGAGGGGTTTTGATTATTAGGAAATAATAGTTCCATTTGGATTCTGAGGTTAAGTTTGAGTTTCACTCTTATCTATTACAGTACCAAGGGACAGTACAGTAGTATTTAAGAAACTATGCAGTGGAACCAAATACTGGTTTCTGTTTCCAAAGTACCTCCTTGGGTCCTTCCCACATTAAGCCAGTTTCCTCAACTGTAGAATGAGGTTAACAGGATTTACCTCAGAGGTCTGAGGGTTATTTAGGGCAGTACTGACACATAATGAGCATTGAAATATTAAATATTAGTGTGGTTATGGGGCTTCCCAGGTGGCACAGTATAAAGAATCCGTCTGCCAATGCAGGAGACGCTGGTTCGATCCCTGGATCAGGAAGATTCCCTGGAGAAGCAAATGGCAATGTGCTACAGTATTCTTGGCTGAGAAACCCCATGGACAGAGGAGCCTGGTAGGCTGCAGTCCAGGGGGTCGCCCAGAGTTGGACGTGACTGAGTGAGCACACACACATGTGGTTATTAAAATGTCTGGGTCCTGTATGAGATGCTCATTCAGGAGGTTACCGGGCTTTAGAACTGTTCCAAAAAATCAGAGTTTCCTCTCTTTTATTTAAGTGACTCCCTGTTTGAGAATAGACTCCTTGAAAGTATTACTACAGTAGCAATAGAAAATATAAGAGATTTGGCGCTAAACCTTGCAAGACCTCCATGAAAGAAGATGTGAATTTGTATTAGGAGACATGAAGATGTAACTATGCACAGAGCTCTGCCCTGGTCACGGGTGAGAAGGCTCAGGAATTTCAAGGTGTCATTTCTCTGCAAATGGGCGTTTAAGTCCAAAGCAATTCCAATAAAAATCCCAGTAATTTTTTCTGAAACTCGATAGGCCAATTTTTAAATTTGTATGAAAGAAAGAACAGGAATAACAAGTAGGAGGACTCCCCTGATAGATACCAGGACTTCCAGTGAAACTGTAGTAATGAAGAGTTAACATCAAAATTTTAAATCAGCAGAGTGATCTTGAAGGCATCAATATTGTGTCAGCAGTGTCTGATCTAGAGAACCTGCCAGGTGAATTTGGGCAGCCTTGAGGGGTTTTGATTATTAGGAAATAATAGTTCCATTTGGATTCTGAGGTTAAGTTTGAGTTTCACTCTTATCTATTACAGTACCAAGGGACAGTACAGTAGTATTTAAGAAACTATGCAGTGGAACCAAATACTGGTTTCTGTTTCCAAAGTACCTCCTTGGGTCCTTCCCACATTAAGCCAGTTTCCTCAACTGTAGAATGAGGTTAACAGGATTTACCTCAGAGGTCTGAGGGTTATTTAGGGCAGTACTGACACATAATGAGCATTGAAATATTAAATATTAGTGTGGTTATGGGGCTTCCCAGGTGGCACAGTATAAAGAATCCGTCTGCCAATGCAGGAGACGCTGGTTCGATCCCTGGATCAGGAAGATTCCCTGGAGAAGCAAATGGCAATGTGCTACAGTATTCTTGGCTGAGAAACCCCATGGACAGAGGAGCCTGGTAGGCTGCAGTCCAGGGGGTCGCCCAGAGTTGGACGTGACTGAGTGAGCACACACACATGTGGTTATTAAAATGTCTGGGTCCTGTATGAGATGCTCATTCAGGAGGTTACCGGGCTTTAGAACTGTTCCAAAAAATCAGAGTTTCCTCTCTTTTATTTAAGTGACTCCCTGTTTGAGAATAGACTCCTTGAAAGTATTACTACAGTAGCAATAGAAAATATAAGAGATTTGGCGCTAAACCTTGCAAGACCTCCATGAAAGAAGATGTGAATTTGTATTAGGAGACATGAAGATGTAACTATGCACAGAGCTCTGCCCTGGTCACGGGTGAGAAGGCTCAGGAATTTCAAGGTGTCATTTCTCTGCAAATGGGCGTTTAAGTCCAAAGCAATTCCAATAAAAATCCCAGTAATTTTTTCTGAAACTCGATAGGCCAATTTTTAAATTTGTATGAAAGAAAGAACAGGAATAACAAGTAGGAGGACTCCCCTGATAGATACCAGGACTTCCAGTGAAACTGTAGTAATGAACGGAGCCTTGAAAGAGATGCAGGGGTTGAGGTGGCTCAGTGAATCAGAGGGGAAGGCCTGTAGACCCAGACCACCACGAGTGTATGGAATCTGTGATAGAACTGGCCCCACCGGCCTCTAATCAGTGGGGAGAGGTGGCAGTTGACACTGTAGATGAGCAGGGAAGGATGGACTTTTCTACAAATAGTGTTGGGATGCTCTGTATGATCCAAGTGCTGCCATAACCACATGGCACAAATACTCTTACAGTCCTGGGAGCTAGAAATCCAAAATCAAGGTGTTTGGCAGGGCCAGGCTTGCTCTAAGCTCTGTGTGTATGTGTTCAGTTGTGTCTAGCTCTTTGTGATCCCATGGACTGTAGCCTGCCAGGCTCCTCTGTCCATGGGATTTTTCAGGCAAGAATACTGGAGTGGGGTACCATTTCCTTCTCCAGGGAATCTTCTCCACCCAGAGACTGAACCAGGGTCCCCTGCATTACAGGCAGATTCTTAACCATCTGAGCCACCAAGGAAGTTCACTCTAGGCTCCCTCTAAAAGGCACTAGGGACTAATCTTTCCTTATCTCTCCCAAGCTTCTGGTGTTGCTGGACAATCCTTGGCGTTTCTTGGGTTGTAGCTGCGTCATTTCCCATTGCTCCCTCCATCTTCACATCACCACCTCCTCCTGTGTGCAGGGATCCAATCAGACAGCGTATACACAAAAAAATACCAAGTGGAATTAAGTAGTAGAAAAAGTAATAAATAAATACCAAATGGATTCAGATACATATAAAAATTTTGCTATTTCTAGAAGCAAATATGGGATTTAATATTTCTAGAAACAAACTTTTCCCATGAGGGCTTCCCTGGTGGACCATTTGGTAAAGAGTCCACCTTGCAGTGCAGGGGGTACTGGTTTGGTCCCTGGCCTGGGAAGATCCCACATGCTGCAGAGCGGCTGGACTGGTGTGTCTAGTTAAGAGCCAGTGCTCTGGAGCGCATGCGCCCAGAGCCGGTGCTCTGCTACAGGAGAGGCCACTGCAATGGGAGGCCCACATAGGCCAAAGAATAAAGATGGATGAAAATAAATAAATAAATAAAACAATAAAAGAGGCCAAAATTAAAAATATTTAATAATGTAAAAATTATGAATGAAAAAATGTTGATATATTCATGTTCATCATAATTAATAACTTAACACTCATAAAATGACATTATAGTGAAAGTAAGTGAGAAACTAGGACAAAATATCTTCAGCATATATGACCAACAAAAGATTTGAATCCAGAATACATAAAGAACTTATACAAACCAATAAGAATAAGACCTAGTAGAAAAAAAAATGAGATAAAACTTTCACAATAGAGAAAAATCCAAATGTCCAATAAATACAGGGAAAAAGTTTAACTTCATTAATAATC
Organism: Tragulus kanchil; assembly: GCA_022376925.1. Lineage (NCBI taxonomy): Eukaryota > Metazoa > Chordata > Mammalia > Artiodactyla > Tragulidae > Tragulus > Tragulus kanchil. The sequence goes on along the minus strand of JAIOJX010000004.1, from coordinate 177,935,383 downwards.
AAGGAAATACAGGTTAAAGCACAGTGAGATAAAATTTTGTACTCATCCCATTAGGAAAAATTAAAAGATTTGAAAAGCCCAGACGTGGGTGAAAACCTCAGAACTGGTGACGTGGGACAGTGAGAATTTTCATATTCTCCTGGTTTAGAGACTCTGGAGTGTAAGTTTCAGTAACCTCTTTGGAAACAGCTGTAGCATCCAGTGAAGTTGAAAAGCATGTGTTGGCATGGCCCTACCCCCACTGAAGAAATCTTGTGTATATGCTTGTCTAGGAAGCCTGTTCCAGGATGTTTTTGGCAACATTGTGTGCAGGAGTAAAAGTTGGAAAGCTGAATGTAGGTCAGAAGAACCGATAATGTGTCAAAAACAAGAACATTGTGGTGTATTAACAATGGAACTCTGTACAACACTTACATGAATAAACCATAACACAATGTTAACAAATGAATTTCAGGAACATAGTTGTTGAGTGGGAAAAGCAAGTCCCAAAAAGAGTAAAACTGTATGATTCTATTTATAAAATTCACCGTGAAGTCAAGCATATTGATCAGGTTGTTGTTTAAGCATTACATGGTACAGCGTGGGATAATGAGCATTCACTGGGGGTTGCACTTCTTGGGGAAGGAGAAGCGGGGTCATAGAGGGTACCGGGCTCTGAGTACTGGCAGTGTTCTAGTCTTCAGCCAAGTACTGGCTACACAGGTATTCTTTTGTGTGTATAAAATTTTTAAAAACTTTTAAAAGGTTAACTTTCTGAGGTTCTATTAAGAGCAGAAAAAAACCCAGCCACGTCAAGTCTTCATCCAAAAAGTAATTCAAGCGCCGTTCGTTTTGCACGTGTTTTGAATTCTTGGTTGCTGAGAGATGCTGGAAGCAGGGTGGAGGGAGAGGCAGGCCCAGTGATCCTTGTCTGTCTCCCGTCTCTGGCAGTGAGGAGCCTCCTGCCACTGCAGACGTGACGTTGTGTCTCTAGACTCGGCTGAAGGGGCTTTTATCGGCATGTGAAAGCGTCACATTTTTAGCGAAGCAACAGTATGCCCGCCTCTCCTGTTCATTTCATTTTTTCCTGGCATCTGAGTAACTGAGCCAGATGGAAAATGTTTCCCACATTGGGTTCTCCTTCAACATGTCAGCCATTTAATTTTATTGTCTCTAATCTCTTGTTGATAAGACTCTAGAATGTGAGCAGTTGACTAAGAGAGTCCGATTTATTCTGGTCAGGGTTGATAGCCGTCTGTTCTTGGGCAGCCTTCCTTTGGAACATTTACTTTCCCACTAAGTTCCCTGGTCCAGAAACTTTAATGATAGTTTACACCTGCCCTTTTCCATTCCATTCAGATCATAGGCTGAGCAGAGAGTGGGACCGCAGTGAACGAAACCCCTCAGGACATGGGCAGAGTCATCTGGCCAGCAAGAAAAAGCCCAAACCTTTATCTCACCGAAGTAACCGGAAAATTCAATATTAAGCAAAAGCAAAGAGTTTAAGAACCTGGGCTTGGCATCAGACAAACCTAGGTGTAAGCCTCAGATCTGCCTCTTGTGTGTAAAAACTCTGTTAGTTAAAGTCTCTGAACTTCAGGGTTTTTTTTTTTTTTTTCCTTTTCTTAGAATATTTATTTGGCTGTACAGGGTCTTAGTTACAGCATGTGGGATTTAGTTCCCTGACCAGGGATCAAACCCAGGCCCTCCTGTTGGGGCATGGAGTCTTACTACTGGACCACGATAGAAGTCTCTGCACTTCAGTTTTCTCACTTAAAAATAGAGATTTTATGGGTTTAAGGGTTAAAGGACTGATAGCTATGAAACCTTGATTGTTTCGATAGTCGTTCTTCTTGGACCGACCCTTTCATACCCAAAGCAGGCACGGGCTGGGTCCTTTGGGCAGACACTCCTGCCTCCCTGTCCGCCCTTCAGGTTTCTCAAGACACATCTTCTCTTCTTGATAGCTAATAGTTGTGTGAACAAGGGCAAATCGCATAAAATCTTTGAAATGGCTTCCACTGTAGAACAGAGATTGCAGTTACGAGTGTCACTACTTTGCACCCAGATCACATTGTCAAGTGAGATGGGACAGTGGGCGTGAAGATGCTCTGTCCTCTGGGGCACAGTGTGGGCACCTGTCCTTCCCACTCCCTCACCCTGCCAGGCCAGCCTTTTAATGTTTGTTGAACGTACAGAGTTTTATCTTTATAAAATAGCTTGGAAGGTACGAGGCTTGGACAAGCTCTGCTTCAAATTGATTAGAGTTTGTGAATAAATTTCTGCTTGGTTCCAAGACATCATAGTCTATAGAATGTGAGCAGTTGACTAAGAGAGTCCGATTTATTCTGGTCAGGGTTGATAGCCGTCTGTTCTTGGGCAGCCTTCCTTTGGAACATTTACTTTCCCACTAAGTTCCCTGGTCCAGAAACTTTAATGATAGTTTACACCTGCCCTTTTCCATTCCATTCAGATCATAGGCTGAGCAGAGAGTGGGACCGCAGTGAACGAAACCCCTCAGGACATGGGCAGAGTCATCTGGCCAGCAAGAAAAAGCCCAAACCTTTATCTCACCGAAGTAACCGGAAAATTCAATATTAAGCAAAAGCAAAGAGTTTAAGAACCTGGGCTTGGCATCAGACAAACCTAGGTGTAAGCCTCAGATCTGCCTCTTGTGTGTAAAAACTCTGTTAGTTAAAGTCTCTGAACTTCAGGGTTTTTTTTTTTTTTTTTCCTTTTCTTAGAATATTTATTTGGCTGTACAGGGTCTTAGTTACAGCATGTGGGATTTAGTTCCCTGACCAGGGATCAAACCCAGGCCCTCCTGTTGGGGCATGGAGTCTTACTACTGGACCACGATAGAAGTCTCTGCACTTCAGTTTTCTCACTTAAAAATAGAGATTTTATGGGTTTAAGGGTTAAAGGACTGATAGCTATGAAACCTTGATTGTTTCGATAGTCGTTCTTCTTGGACCGACCCTTTCATACCCAAAGCAGGCACGGGCTGGGTCCTTTGGGCAGACACTCCTGCCTCCCTGTCCGCCCTTCAGGTTTCTCAAGACACATCTTCTCTTCTTGATAGCTAATAGTTGTGTGAACAAGGGCAAATCGCATAAAATCTTTGAAATGGCTTCCACTGTAGAACAGAGATTGCAGTTACGAGTGTCACTACTTTGCACCCAGATCACATTGTCAAGTGAGATGGGACAGTGGGCGTGAAGATGCTCTGTCCTCTGGGGCACAGTGTGGGCACCTGTCCTTCCCACTCCCTCACCCTGCCAGGCCAGCCTTTTAATGTTTGTTGAACGTACAGAGTTTTATCTTTATAAAATAGCTTGGAAGGTACGAGGCTTGGACAAGCTCTGCTTCAAATTGATTAGAGTTTGTGAATAAATTTCTGCTTGTAGATTCATTCAGAACTATTTGATACTTTGGTCAAAATTATTTTCTCTCCTTTTTTTACACATTGCTTTCAGTGGTTAAAACAAGTAGATGAGTCTAGAGTCTTACTGCTTCCCAAATAGTCCTTTTTATCACCGTGGAGGCAGTGTTAGAATCCTAAATAAAGGTGGGGATAGAAACTATTATTTAACAGACTCTTGGTAGCATTCTTTGATACTTATCTTTCCTAGACCTTCAGTCAGTTAAATAGTAAAGAAAGAAGGTATTGGTTTGGCCAAAGAAGGTCGTTCGGGTTTTTCCATAAGATGTCATGAGAAACCCAAACGACCTTTTTGGCCAACCGAAGAGTTTAATAAGCTGTGGTTTGCCAAGACTTCCATAGTCGTTAAATTTGTCTCTTGCCATCCTCCCTTCCTGCTCCCTGGAGAAGCTCCCTCACGCTTCCCGGGACCTGGGCTCCCTCTCTGTGCCCTAGTGCGCTCCTGATGCTTGTGACCAGCTCCACTGTTTCTCTGATAAATTTCCAAACCCTGCTCAGCATCTTTATCTGGACACCCCTGGGCACACAAGTGTTGCCACATCCAAAACTATCTCTTGCCTCCTCCCCCAGCCCCACATGCACAGTCTTCTTCCTGTGTGCTCTCTCTTGATTGGTAGCCCATTCTCAACAGTTACCCCAGTCTGGGAACCTGAACAGGTCCCTCAGCCAGCATTCCTAAACCTCGAAACAGGCTGGATAGTTCTTTTCTTGAGGAGGCCTGTCCTGTGCATTGTAGTGTTCAGCAGTGTTTGTGGAAACACTGGACCCCACCCAGTAGGGCCCTGGCCCCCTCATTGGTCACAGTCAGATGTGACAACCACACTGCTGTATGTCATGGTGTGTGGGGGGGTGGTTTACAAATTCCCCCCTGTTGGAAATGGCTTGTCTTCCATGTGTTTTCTTGCCTCCCACTTTCAGTCAGCTACCAGACCCTGTGCGGCTGCTTCCTGAGCTGCTTTCTGAGACCTTTGTTAGGTTCTTTTCTTCCGCCTAAACTATTTTAGTCGTGCTGAGAACGCCACCTGTGTTGACCACCTCGCATGTTTCACATGAATTTACATATAATCCTCACCACAGACTCATGTCGATCTCGGAGCTGGCAAGCAGCCTCTATCTCAGACCCTTCAGGCGAGAGAGGAACTTCTGGGCCTGTGCTGCTAGGAAGCTCAGGACCACAGCCTCCTGGGACCTCTGGGCTGTGCAGCCTGTGCCCTGGCAGCTCCTCACCTGCATGGTCCCCACAGCCCCCCATCCAGAGAGGACAGTGAGACGGGGTCACCTGCACTCTGGCAGCTGTCCACAGAGGCCAACCTGCCATAATGTGTAGAGAGATGGCCTCCATATCATCCCCCAGCCCCCTGCCATTTGACATGTAAGCAGTCTGAGGCTTTGAGAGCGGGGAGCCCTGTGCCTCAGGTTGCTTTGCGAGTGGAGCTGGATGGGCTTTGGCTCCATAGCCGAGCTCTTTGCTGGACTGTGTGCTTCATCCTAACTCCTCTGTCCTTTGGTCTGTCTCTTCCCCTACCTTCTCTTCAAAGGTTAGCTTTCTAAAACAAAAGTTGGATTGTTTAAAATTTGGTGTCCTGTGCTTATTAGTAGATCTCTTCAGCAGTCTCTCACCAAGTTCAAGTTTAGCCTGAATGACAGAACCCTGGGTACTGGCTCCTGCTTGACCCTAGAACTAGCTTCTGTCCTTTCCCTGGTTGTACTTAAGACCCCAGCCACCCGTGCTTTGAAGTTGCCTGCCTCTGCGTCTCTGCAGTCCAATGGAGTGGTCAGGATCACTGGAGGTAGACCGACCTGTGTTGGGATGGTGATACCTAACTGATACCTGTGAACTTGGGCCTTCTCTGAACCGCACTGCCCGCTATGTGCCCCGATAGGACTGTGGACGTGGCCCTTCCTGAAGAGGCCTGGCCAGCCCCTCAAGTGCCTCTCCTCTCTTCACCTTCCATTCCCAGCCTCTGCTCTTAGCACTTGCGTTAATATCCTTATTGCCAGCATTGGGTGTTTTTTTTAAAGCATACCTTTGGGAACAGATTGGCTTGGTGTTTTTATGGCCTTTGGAGATGGATATGGGCCAAGGTTGTGGTCGCTGTGTGCTGGGTTTCCACATGCTTCCAGCGTGCGTCAGCTTTCCTTGTAGCTGTGACTTTGCTCCTGCCTGTGCACCCTGCCTTTTCAGCTGGGTGTTTCTGCTTCTTGTTCAAGTCTTCTGAAGCAGTGACATTCAGTAGAACATCCCTTGATGATAGAAATGTTTTTACACCTGTGCTATCCATCCGGTAGCCTGGAGCCACAGGTGACTTTTGGACATTTGAGATGTGACTAGTGTGACTGAGGAACAGATTTTAAAATTGTGTTTAATTTTCGTTCATTTACGTTGTGGCTAGTAGCCACCATATTGGACAGCTCTGGTCTTGACTTTCATAATACTTTTTTTTTTTTTAAGATTTATTTATTTATTTATTTTGGGCGGGGGTCGGGTTGGGGAGGGAGGGGAGCAGGCGGGCCACTTCTATTGGTCTTTCATTTATCTATTTTCACCCGTCTTTGTTCTTTGGCTCCTGTGGGCCTCCCATCGCGATGGCGTCTGTTGTTGCAGAGCCAGCTCTGGGCGCACGCGCTCCAGAGCTCCGGCTTGGTGATTGGACACATCAGTCCAGTCGCTCCGTGGCACGTGGGATCTTCCCAGGCCAGGGATCGAACCGGCGCCCCTTGCACTGCAAGGCGGTGTCCTTACCCACTGGACCACCAGGGGAAGCCCCGACTTTCATAATACTTAACCCTTCCTGTTAAATGAGACTTTATGTCTTCTCATAAGCCTGTAACTTCTAGCTTCTGCTGTTCTTTGATGGAAAATGGTTATGTACTTAAGTGCCTGACGCATCTAGAGAGTAGTGAACTTGCATTAAAATTGAATAAAGTACTTAATGTCGCTGAACTATATACTTCAAAATGGTGAATTTTATGCTATGTGTATTTCACCTCTCCCCAAAATGATTGCCCGCAAGGTGAAGGGTTGTAAAATCCACAGTGAAGAGCCATCAGGGCGATTTTTGCTGAGGAGGGAGCACCCTGAGTCAGAAGGGGATGAGTGGCCCTGAGAAGAGCTGTGACAAGTGGCTTCGTGGCCTGGACCTGGAGAGCCCAGTGAGTGAGTGGGGCCTCGAAATGGCAGGCTAATAAGGAGATAAAGCCCGGCCCCAAAGGCCCAGGAGAGGCCATAGGAAAGCAGATGACATGTTTGGGTGTTATTTTTATAGAGTTCATTCCGGCTGCTCTGCGAAAAACATTTCAGAGGGTAGCAAGACTGGATCATGAGAGGCATAGTCAGGCTACCGACAGTCACAGTGGCAATAGCAAAAGCTACCAGCAGTCATCAGTGACAGCAGCAGCAGCTGACATTCGACGTTGACTGTGGGAGACACAATCAGGCTACCAACAGTCACGGTGACAACAGTAAGAGGCTACAAGCCTGACCGTCACGGTGGCCGCAGTAGAGGCCACCGACAGACAGTCTTGGTGACCGCAGCAGCGGCTCACACTTGCAGGGGTGATGCTGAGATCTTGGAAGTGCATGCCTGGGGCTAGGAGAGCAGAGGACATCTTATTCTTATTACTTGAAGAGTAAGACATCTGTAATTGAAGAGGTCTTTGTCTGTTTTGCCTTGCAGATAGGAATAGCTGATCAATAGCAAACCAACTGAGATATCTTGTTTTTTAATCACACTTGAATATGTAAAAAATAAGAATTCCCAATTAATATGACAAATGATAAAATGACATGGAAGGTCTTTCCCTTTAAAAATAACCTCAGTAGGTATTGGTCAGGGAGGGAGGTAGCTGTGGCTCTAAAAAACAGCCCAAGGGACGCCTGTAATGGAACAGCACTGTGTCTTGACCATTATGTCTTGGGTGGTGGCTTGAATGCACATTCGACAAGTTGCACAGAAGTAGATGTACGCACTGCTGAGTACATTATAAAGCTGGCAAAGTCTTAATAATCTGAATGGCAGTTTCCATTGATACAGTTGTCATACTGTGCCACAGTTATGCAAGATTTCCCTTTGGAGGAGACGGAGTGAAGAGTATAGAGGATCTGCATCATCTCTTAAAACTGCATGTGAATCTCCAGTGACCTCAAAATAAAGTTAGAAACAAAAGAACTGAGAAGGCAGATTCCTTTGAAGCTCCCGGTTTTCAGGATTTTCCTTTTATTTGAATGCTTTTTTAGTTAATAATTTTCTACAGAAGTGACTTGTTTTGATTACATTTGACACATTGCTAAAGAATATTTAGCTGTTTTGTCAATTCTGAGATAGACATCTTTTCTCTGCCTTTTAACATCTTAGAAATACAGATGCACCTTCCAACTTGTGGAGACTTGGCATTCCTTGTCATTTTCACCGGCGGCAGCAGTGAGAGGTACCTGCAGTGTTGGTGTGGCTCCAGTCACCGGTGTCCTAGATTTGATGTTTGATTCCTGAGTCATGTGGCCATGTTGGAAAAGAATGGGCGGGTGAAAGTTCTTCTGGACGTGCGCACGCGCTTGTGTGTGTGTGTGATTTTTCTAGTTCATTAAGCTTCTGTTTCTCAGCTGTGTGTGTGTGTGTGTGAGTGTGATTTTTCCAGTTCATTAAGCTTCTGTTTCTCAGCTCCAAGCCCACCCTTCTGTACTCTGTTTTGTGATATGAAAACAGATTCTACTAAGCTCATGTCTGCTTCCACCTTGCTCTTTGTGAGGCTGTGCCAACAGGGCTGTGAGAGGCGGTCTGCAGGGCTAGAGATGGAAGGAGGAACTTGCTTCTTCCTGTCTGCTTCCTCTTCCCAGGAGGCTCACTTGAGCAACAGGGTTCTGCCCCAGCCACAGCAGCTGAATCCATTTTCCAGTGTTTCCAACACTTGCAGGACCCGCTTCCTGGAACTGCACCCCCTCCCCCCAGATCTTGGCACACTACCAGAGCCCCTGCCCAGCCCCAGCCCCAGGACCGCTGCTACTCTTTGGTGCTTAAGTCCTCGCTGGCTCTTTCTGTTTGACTTTTCAGTGACTAGTTAATAGCTTTATACTTAGTTAATGATTCTTTTTGTTAGAGCCCCTCTGTCTCCACCGGGAGCTGTGACCCATCCTGGAGAGGCCGGCAGAAGCCGCAGGACATGCGGGGCCTGCGTCCCAGCTCCTCTTCTGTGCGCGCCCTCCCACACAGCCAGGGCCTGCTGTGCGACAGAAACCTGATCTCAGCAGTGGATTTCCATGCTCCAAGGGGAAAAAAATCATTCACAGGACCTGCAGGGCCTGTGGACCAGCTCAGTGTCACCTCACACTTCACTTCTTCTGCCTTCGTGACCCGCATGGCCTTGTTTTGATTACATTTGACACATTGCTAAAGAATATTTAGCTGTTTTGTCAATTCTGAGATAGACATCTTTTCTCTGCCTTTTAACATCTTAGAAATACAGATGCACCTTCCAACTTGTGGAGACTTGGCATTCCTTGTCATTTTCACCGGCGGCAGCAGTGAGAGGTACCTGCAGTGTTGGTGTGGCTCCAGTCACCGGTGTCCTAGATTTGATGTTTGATTCCTGAGTCATGTGGCCATGTTGGAAAAGAATGGGCGGGTGAAAGTTCTTCTGGACGTGCGCACGCGCTTGTGTGTGTGTGTGATTTTTCTAGTTCATTAAGCTTCTGTTTCTCAGCTGTGTGTGTGTGTGTGTGAGTGTGATTTTTCCAGTTCATTAAGCTTCTGTTTCTCAGCTCCAAGCCCACCCTTCTGTACTCTGTTTTGTGATATGAAAACAGATTCTACTAAGCTCATGTCTGCTTCCACCTTGCTCTTTGTGAGGCTGTGCCAACAGGGCTGTGAGAGGCGGTCTGCAGGGCTAGAGATGGAAGGAGGAACTTGCTTCTTCCTGTCTGCTTCCTCTTCCCAGGAGGCTCACTTGAGCAACAGGGTTCTGCCCCAGCCACAGCAGCTGAATCCATTTTCCAGTGTTTCCAACACTTGCAGGACCCGCTTCCTGGAACTGCACCCCCTCCCCCCAGATCTTGGCACACTACCAGAGCCCCTGCCCAGCCCCAGCCCCAGGACCGCTGCTACTCTTTGGTGCTTAAGTCCTCGCTGGCTCTTTCTGTTTGACTTTTCAGTGACTAGTTAATAGCTTTATACTTAGTTAATGATTCTTTTTGTTAGAGCCCCTCTGTCTCCACCGGGAGCTGTGACCCATCCTGGAGAGGCCGGCAGAAGCCGCAGGACATGCGGGGCCTGCGTCCCAGCTCCTCTTCTGTGCGCGCCCTCCCACACAGCCAGGGCCTGCTGTGCGACAGAAACCTGATCTCAGCAGTGGATTTCCATGCTCCAAGGGGAAAAAAATCATTCACAGGACCTGCAGGGCCTGTGGACCAGCTCAGTGTCACCTCACACTTCACTTCTTCTGCCTTCGTGACCCGGCCACTCAGGCCTTATTTCGGTTCCTTGGCAGCCAGGTTTCTTCCTGCTACACAGGCCTGGCTGGCATGGCTCCCGCTGCTTGCAGGCACCCTCCCTCCCCCACCAAGCCCCGAGTTTAGTCGTTTTTCCATTACTCTCAGGCTGTTTTTTTTAAATAGTTGCTTCATAGTTTTTTGAGTTTTTTTTTTTCTCTCTTTTAATATTTATTTATTTGACTGCACTAGGTTTGAGTTGCAACACCTGGAATCTTTAGTTGCAGTGTGTGTGATCCAGTTCCCTGACTGGGGACTGAACCCAGGCCCTGTGTGTTGGAAGTACAGAGTCCTAGCCACTGGACCACCAGGGAAGTCTCTAGTCTCTGTTTAATTTAATTGTGACCTCCTCAGGAACTTCCCTCTCCCCTTGTCTTTCCCCGCGCCTGGTTTGTGCCCATACCACGTGGGCCCGTGGTATCTGGACCCCTTGCAGCACTTAATGCAGCCTCGGTGGACGTTCTTGTATTGCTCCTGACTATCTCCTTCCCCAGCTGCACCATTCGCTTCACGGGGGCAGGACTAAGTGTCATTAGCTTGTTTCTTTTCTTACTGCTGTGTCCTCAGTGCCTGACACATTTATGCGCTCAAATATTTGTTGAATGAACAAGGATGTTGTAAAATAAATATTTATTGCATGTAGGAAAGGGACCATTTGGTGATATCTTGGGGGTGAGTTGTTATTATAAGCTAAAAAATTTTGAGAAAATAAGTCTCTCTTGCTCTGAGTTAGAATACTTCAGTAAAAAAATAGACAAGGAGCCAAACCACAAGAAAAAATTTACTTATTAAACTTGAAGTCATGGTGCGTTATTAGATTGCTGCCTTCTGAGATATTCAGATGAAAAGACGATAAGAAAACCTGTGTATGCCATTGAAGCCTAGTTCTGTTTACCACCTCCTCCTTAAAAGACAGAAGTCGAAGTTATCCTGATTTCTCTGAGTTGCTGTTAGTCTCAAGTTGGAGATTTAGGTACAACATGAGCCCTCAGTGTGTGGATTTCTGTGCTTCTAAAACAGCTGCTAATTCAGGGCGGTGCCCAGTGTATGACTTTGCTTTCTCTGTCGTTTCAGTATCTTTGGTCACAGGGGCAAAAGCCTTGCCCCCAAACGGGGTGTATCCTACACATATCCCTTCTGAGCCCATTACCATACTCTGGGAATTCCTTCTGACCTTGGGAGCATTTCCTTCATTGCGTCTATATCTTCTGTAACTGTAGTATTGGCACCTTTCGGTAGCTAACAATGAGAAAATAGAGGTTATTTCTTCATACTGTTCTGCATAGTCGTTCCCAGATTATTTGATTGAAATTGGATTTTACTAATTCTCTAAAATCATCATAAAATGTTAGGGCTGTAAGGAACCTGGCATCATCCAGCCAACTTCCTTTTCTAACCTGCGTAAGCCTGAGCTGGCGAGTGCTGGAGGCAGAGCCAGGCTCCAGACACGGGGGCCTTGAGTGTTCAGTGACAGAGCTGCAGACCTACTGTGTGCAAAGCAGTGTCAGGAAAGAACCCACCATGTGACTGCATCATTTCTTTCCAAGCCAGTCCTCTAGAATTTACACATTCAGATCAGCATTGCTTTCAGAACATCGGTAAAGCAGATAATGAAAACAATGCCCTAGCACTGGTGCAGCCTGAAAGAGTGGTTCCAAAACTCTATGAGCCGAGAAAGTGTTACTAGAATAAGTGTGCATGCATGCTCGGGCTTCCGTGGTGGCTCAATGGTGAAGAACCCACCTGCCAGCACAGGAGACATGGGTTCGCTCCCTGGGTTTGGAATATCCTATGGAGGAGGAAATGGCAGCCCACTCCAGTATTCTTGCCTGGGCAATCTCATGGACAGAGGAGCCTGGCAGGCTACAGTTCATGGGACCGTAAAGAGTTAGACACAGTGAGCATTCTTAGCCCGGAGCAATCTCATGGACAGAGACCTGGATGACAGTTCATGGAATCCTAGTTCTGTTTACCACCTCCTCCTTAAAAGACAGAAGTCGAAGTTATCCTGATTTCTCTGAGTTGCTGTTAGTCTCAAGTTGGAGATTTAGGTACAACATGAGCCCTCAGTGTGTGGATTTCTGTGCTTCTAAAACAGCTGCTAATTCAGGCGGTGCCCAGTGTATGACTTTGCTTTCTCTGTCGTTTCAGTATCTTTGGTCACAGGGGCAAAAGCCTTGCCCCCAAACGGGGTGTATCCTACACATATCCCTTCTGAGCCCATTACCATACTCTGGGAATTCCTTCTGACCTTGGGAGCATTTCCTTCATTGCGTCTATATCTTCTGTAACTGTAGTATTGGCACCTTTCGGTAGCTAACAATGAGAAAATAGAGGTTATTTCTTCATACTGTTCTGCATAGTCGTTCCCAGATTATTTGATTGAAATTGGATTTTACTAATTCTCTAAAATCATCATAAAATGTTAGGGCTGTAAGGAACCTGGCATCATCCAGCCAACTTCCTTTTCTAACCTGCGTAAGCCTGAGCTGGCGAGTGCTGGAGGCAGAGCCAGGCTCCAGACACGGGGGCCTTGAGTGTTCAGTGACAGAGCTGCAGACCTACTGTGTGCAAAGCAGTGTCAGGAAAGAACCCACCATGTGACTGCATCATTTCTTTCCAAGCCAGTCCTCTAGAATTTACACATTCAGATCAGCATTGCTTTCAGAACATCGGTAAAGCAGATAATGAAAACAATGCCCTAGCACTGGTGCAGCCTGAAAGAGTGGTTCCAAAACTCTATGAGCCGAGAAAGTGTTACTAGAATAAGTGTGCATGCATGCTCGGGCTTCCGTGGTGGCTCAATGGTGAAGAACCCACCTGCCAGCACAGGAGACATGGGTTCGCTCCCTGGGTTTGGAATATCCTATGGAGGAGGAAATGGCAGCCCACTCCAGTATTCTTGCCTGGGCAATCTCATGGACAGAGGAGCCTGGCAGGCTACAGTTCATGGGACCGTAAAGAGTTAGACACAGGTGAGCAACTGAGCATGCATGCAAACTATTTGAGCCAGGGGAGTTGCTGGAATAAGCGCATAACCTCTCTAGATAACTGCTTTGAAGAGGACAGAACTTAGGTGTCACGGTAAATCCTGGTTTACGATTGTTACATTCTCTGACTGACTTCTTGATCATAGTTTATAGAGTTAGGGCTATTATTTTTAACGTGCTCATGATATTCAAGACAACGACTTAATTTAATAGTACTAGGAATAATGGTAAAATCCTCTTAGATGACAGTGTATGGACAGGGTGGACAGTGAAGACCAGGACTTCTGAGCAGGGTGTGATATGCTGTCTGGAAGACTTCCATAGGAGACTCCAGTCAGCCCAGGGACATGTGGACAGACATCTTCTTTATTTCTTTGTATTCACAAGCATTTATTGAGTGTCTTTTATGAACCAGAGAAAAGGCAGGAGACAGTGGGTTCTGGTAACAGGAAGTGAAGGTTTGTCTGGAGAGGCATGGTAGAGAAGATGGAGATGTAAATGAAGGCCACCAGCAGGGCAGGCTTGTAAGAGCCAGGCTCAGAAGTGGAGGCTTGATCCTTGAGTAGGGTGAGTTACTGTCCAAATCAGGACTCTTGAGGAGCAGCCGTCTTCAGCCAGACTTCTGGGCATTCTGGGAAGCGGGGTCACTGGGCTCTTGCATTTTCAGGCTAATCTGGGCAGATGACATCACCCACAAAAGACTGAAGTTGCTGTCAGAGGCAGTTATCAAAGTCAGATGAACTTTTATTGTCCAGTTACCCCATTGTGTAGAAACTGTGTAGTGGTTCCTCCCCTGCGAGACCACGCTGACTCCCTCGAGGGCAGGACCTGTGTCTGGCTCACCTCTGTATCCCAAGACCAGGATAACACTGGGCACTTAGGAGGTGGGCAGGCAGTATTTGCTTAGAAAAGTGTATAAGTGCTCCATGCTGATAGGAATCCTGGCGTTGGATCTAACAGGAAGACATGGAGGAGCTGAGCCCCAGGTGGGGAACCTCAGCTAGCTGGAAAGCACGCGCTGTGGGCCCTTCCTGTCCACGGGTTCCCTATCCTGGGTTGTTTGAGTTTACGGATGCAGAACCCACAGAAACGGAAGGCTGCTCCATCATTTTGTATAATGGACTTGAACATCTGAAATTTGGTGTGTGGCGGGAGAGTGGTGTCCCAGAACCAGTCTTCTAAGGATAAGGGGGGCCAGCTATTTAAAGAAACAAGAATCCTTTCTGGAGGCAGAAGTCACCTTAGCAAAGGTCCAGGTTTGGGAGTGTGGGCTGGAGGAGGTAAGCAGGAGGCTGAGGTTCTTTGATTGTAGTGGGAGGACAGGTAAGTCCTGGACAGGATAGCTGGTGCTGTCGGGTGTTCGCCTTGGACCCTGCCCTCCCCTCTGCCAGCCGTTTACCTATAGACTTCGCTCTGGTGCTTTGGTGTCAGCACCGGCACAGATCCTGCTGTGTGCCTTTCACGTAACAAGGTGGTTTCCCTGCTGTGCCTTTTAGACTGGTTCTTCCCTCTCTCTAAGAACTTTCTGCCCCCACATGGTTTTCAATATTCATTACTCAAGTATGACCTCCTTGGAAGCCTTCCCTCACCTTCTGTAGAAGAACCCATTCTCCAGGATCTCCAGATTCAGTCCCATTACCCTTGCTGGATTATTTTCTCTGTTGATTGCATATCATGTTGTTCATTTCTTAGTTGGCTTATTACCTGTTTTACTGGAATGTAAGCCCCATTTGTCTTTCCTCTGTTCTAAGTACCCGAAGTAAGGTGTGGCCTATAGAGGACAGTAAATGTGGGGCGGTGGGGGGAGGGGAACATTTTATTACACAGGGAAGCCCTTTCTTTAAAAAAACAAAAAATCATTAGGAAATATAGGTAGTTTACTAGCAGCAGAATATGAAACAGCTCACACCTGATTTTGCTGAGTGGAGGTGAGCTTACGGGAGGTGTGGAGCTTGGAGCATTTTAGCATGGCCTAGCCTGGATGCTCTGGCCTCCTGAACCCTGGGCTTTGCAAAGTGTGGTGGGGAGTCCTTGTTGAAGGATCCTGAGATTTTTTTCCCCTAGTTTTTAGGATGCCAAGCAGCATGTGGGATCTTAGTTCCCCAATCTAGGATTGAACCTTTGTCGGTATCTTAACCACTGATCCACCAGGAAGTTCCAAGAATCCCCAGTTTCTTTTGTTGTTTCATCTGGTTCTATTGAGATGTAGCTGACATGGGGCGCTACATAAGTTTAAGGTGTACAGTATGATTGGACTTGCATACATTATGAAGTTATACATTATGAGAATAGGTTTAGTGAAGGTCCATCACCTCATATGGACACAAAATTTTTTTACAAAAAATAAAAAAATATATGTTTTTCTTGTGTTGAGAACTCTTAGGGTTTACTGTCTCAAGAACTTTCTTGTATAACATACAGCAGTATTAATTACATTGGTGGCTCAGATGGTAAAGAATCTGCTTGCAGTGCAGAAGACCTTGGTTCAGTCCCCAGGTCAGGAAGATCCCCTGGAAAAGGAAATGGCAACCCACTCCAGTATTCTTGGGGCTGTGCCTTTCACGTAACAAGGTGGTTTCCTGCTGTGCCTTTAAACTGGTGCTTCCCTCTCTCTAAGAACTTTCTGCCCCCACATGGTTTTCAATATTCATTACTCAAGTATGACCTCCTTGGAAGCCTTCCCTCACCTTCTGTAGAAGAACCCATTCTCCAGGATCTCCAGATTCAGTCCCATTACCCTTGCTGGATTATTTTCTCTGTTGATTGCATATCATGTTGTTCATTTCTTAGTTGGCTTATTACCTGTTTTACTGGAATGTAAGCCCCATTTGTCTTTCCTCTGTTCTAAGTACCCAGTAAGGTGTGGCCTATAGAGGACAGTAAATGTGGGGCGGTGGGGGGAGGGGAACATTTTATTACACAGGGAAGCCCTTTCTTTAAAAAAACAAAAAATCATTAGGAAATATAGGTAGTTTACTAGCAGCAGAATATGAAACAGCTCACACCTGATTTTGCTGAGTGGAGGTGAGCTTACGGGAGGTGTGGAGCTTGGAGCATTTTAGCATGGCCTAGCCTGGATGCTCTGGCCTCCTGAACCCTGGGCTTTGCAAAGTGTGGTGGGGAGTCCTTGTTGAAGGATCCTGAGATTTTTTTCCCCTAGTTTTTAGGATGCCAAGCAGCATGTGGGATCTTAGTTCCCCAATCTAGGATTGAACCTTTGTCGGTATCTTAACCACTGATCCACCAGGAAGTTCCAAGAATCCCCAGTTTCTTTTGTTGTTTCATCTGGTTCTATTGAGATGTAGCTGACATGGGGCGCTACATAAGTTTAAGGTGTACAGTATGATTGGACTTGCATACATTATGAAGTTATACATTATGAGAATAGGTTTAGTGAAGGTCCATCACCTCATATGGACACAAAATTTTTTTACAAAAAATAAAAAAATATATGTTTTTCTTGTGTTGAGAACTCTTAGGGTTTACTGTCTCAAGAACTTTCTTGTATAACATACAGCAGTATTAATTACATTGGTGGCTCAGATGGTAAAGAATCTGCTTGCAGTGCAGAAGACCTGGGTTCAGTCCCCAGGTCAGGAAGATCCCCTGGAAAAGGAAATGGCAACCCACTCCAGTATTCTTGCCGGGAAAATTCCATGGACAGAGGAACCTGGCCAGCTACAGTCCAATGGGTCTCAAAGAGCTGGACACGACTGAGCGACCAACACTTCCCTTTCCAGATTCTTGACAACCATGAACGGGCCACAGTGTTCCTGGAGCTGGAATCGCCATTATGACCAGGAGTGGGATGTAGGGCAGGGTGGTGTGTATGTGCTCAGGGGCAGTTTCCCTCTCTGTTGGAGAGCGGGTGGAGGTAGAGCCCCCTTCCCTCCCCTGATCCAACTTCCAGGGAGCCTTTTTCCTCTCTGCCAGCGTTAGAGTGACTTAGAAGAGGGAGCGGGGGACTGTTTAAATCTTCCTGTGGGAGGCAGAAAATAGCTTTGTTAGCATGTGTGCTCACTGTTGTTCAAGTGTTTGCTTAAATCATTTTATTTTCTTGGAAATTTTTCTACCTTTTGGTTAGCACCTCTGTGGTTTAGTTTGGGTACATAGTGTTTCATTTCCCTTCTTGTTTCATCTTTTTTTTTTAATTTAAAGCAAAAGATATACATACAAGAGTAGAAAGCTTCACTGTGGAAACCCCAACTTGGCCAGAAAAATTGGCAGGAATGTGCTCTCTTTCTTCACTTTCCTTTCCCTTTTAAAGCCTTTGTTTTAAGAAAACGGAAACCAGTGTGTTTGGAGAGCAGTTGTTAGCTTTTTGAGACTGGACTCATTGATCTAATTTGGTAAGGGCCCAGAGCCTGTCAAATAAAAGGAGTGAAAAAGGTAAAGCTAAAGCAGGCATGTAGTTGAAAGCAAACAACTATAAATTTTAACCCCGAAGCCCCACGTAACACACTTTTAGTGAGAAGGCTTGGCTGTTTCTGGGATGTCGACCTTCCTGATGGTGGTGGAGCCCTGAGAGGCAGCCCGTCTCCTGCCCTTCCCAGCGCCCCCACCGCCCAGCATCCCACTTTCTTGTATAACATACCAGCAAAAGTATTAATTACATTGGTGGCTCAGATGGTAAAGAATCTGCTTGCAGTGCAGAAGACCTGGGTTCAGTCCCCAGGTCAGGAAGATCCCCTGGAAAAGGAAATGGCAACCCACTCCAGTATTCTTGCCGGGAAAATTCCATGGACAGAGGAACCTGGCCAGCTACAGTCCAATGGGTCTCAAAGAGCTGGACACGACTGAGCGACCAACACTTCCCTTTCCAGATTCTTGACAACCATGAACGGGCCACAGTGTTCCTGGAGCTGGAATCGCCATTATGACCAGGAGTGGGATGTAGGGCAGGGTGGTGTGTATGTGCTCAGGGGCAGTTTCCCTCTCTGTTGGAGAGCGGGTGGAGGTAGAGCCCCCTTCCCTCCCCTGATCCAACTTCCAGGGAGCCTTTTTCCTCTCTGCCAGCGTTAGAGTGACTTAGAAGAGGGAGCGGGGGACTGTTTAAATCTTCCTGTGGGAGGCAGAAAATAGCTTTGTTAGCATGTGTGCTCACTGTTGTTCAAGTGTTTGCTTAAATCATTTTATTTTCTTGGAAATTTTTCTACCTTTTGGTTAGCACCTCTGTGGTTTAGTTTGGGTACATAGTGTTTCATTTCCCTTCTTGTTTCATCTTTTTTTTTTTTAATTTAAAGCAAAAGATATACATACAAGAGTAGAAAGCTTCACTGTGGAAACCCCAACTTGGCCAGAAAAATTGGCAGGAATGTGCTCTCTTTCTTCACTTTCCTTTCCCTTTTAAAGCCTTTGTTTTAAGAAAACGGAAACCAGTGTGTTTGGAGAGCAGTTGTTAGCTTTTTGAGACTGGACTCATTGATCTAATTTGGTAAGGGCCCAGAGCCTGTCAAATAAAAGGAGTGAAAAAGGTAAAGCTAAAGCAGGCATGTAGTTGAAAGCAAACAACTATAAATTTTAACCCCGAAGCCCCACGTAACACACTTTTAGTGAGAAGGCTTGGCTGTTTCTGGGATTTTCGACCTTCCTGATGGTGGTGGAGCCCCTGAGAGGCAGCCCGTCTCCTGCCCTTCCCAGCGCGCCCCCACCGCCCAGCATCCCAGCCGACTCTTTTGATCCGCGATGTGGTCCACCTTCTCTCTAGACGCTCAGACCCCGCCAGCTTGTCACAGGTCCCAGTTCTTCCCCCATTCCCTGCGACACAACATAGCGTACAGTTTCTTCTTGTCAGGGGGTTTTCCCTTTTTTGAGGTGAATCAATTGTTTGACAGTAGCGCTTGCCTGTTATATTCCTAAGACAGATATGGGTGTCCAGCTAATGTTTCCTGGGCCATGGTCTTAGACCAGTTGAGTGCTCGGGAAAGGTGTAAAGGAGCTTTGTTTGGTTGCTAGTTTTCTCTTAGCTGAAGATAAAGGCTTCTTTCTCACTTCCTTCATTGACCCCTCCTGTCTACCTTATTGCTGCCCTGGCTCCAAGGCTCCCACTGTACATTCTGCCCCAGCCTGTCCTCGTTCCAGGTGACTGTGGTTGCTTGGTGAGCCTGGAGTCCTTGTAAGGGTTGATCTAATAGAAGGCATTTACTGGCCACCGTCCTAAAGGTAAGGTGTCCTGGCCCATCCATCTCTTTTTCCATTTTAAGGTGTAGCCAAGAGGCAGGATGATGACTCATACCTAATAAATGGGCGCTTTCAACTCTAGGTGAAGGGAGACAACAGCAAATTCCTGTTCTTTGGAATCTCCCTTGACCTTCTGTCTCTTCACGCCATCCCACCCCCTGAGAGTGCTATAGAAAGCTTCACTGTGGAAACCCCAACTTGGCCAGAAAAATTGGCAGGAATGTGCTCTCTTTCTTCACTTTCCTTTCCCTTTTAAAGCCTTTGTTTTAAGAAAACGGAAACCAGTGTGTTTGGAGAGCAGTTGTTAGCTTTTTGAGACTGGACTCATTGATCTAATTTGGTAAGGGCCCAGAGCCTGTCAAATAAAAGGAGTGAAAAAGGTAAAGCTAAAGCAGGCATGTAGTTGAAAGCAAACAACTATAAATTTTAACCCCGAAGCCCCACGTAACACACTTTTAGTGAGAAGGCTTGGCTGTTTCTGGGATGTGTCGACCTTCCTGATGGTGGTGGAGCCCCTGAGAGGCAGCCCGTCTCCTGCCCTTCCCAGCGCGCCCCCACCGCCCAGCATCCCAGCCGACTCTTTTGATCCGCGATGTGGTCCACCTTCTCTCTAGACGCTCAGACCCCGCCAGCTTGTCACAGGTCCCAGTTCTTCCCCCATTCCCTGCGACACAACATAGCGTACAGTTTCTTCTTGTCAGGGGTTTCCTTCTTTGAGGTGAATCAATTGTTTGACAGTAGCGCTTGCCTGTTATATTCCTAAGACAGATATGGGTGTCCAGCTAATGTTTCCTGGGCCATGGTCTTAGACCAGTTGAGTGCTCGGGAAAGGTGTAAAGGAGCTTTGTTTGGTTGCTAGTTTTCTCTTAGCTGAAGATAAAGGCTTCTTTCTCACTTCCTTCATTGACCCCTCCTGTCTACCTTATTGCTGCCCTGGCTCCAAGGCTCCCACTGTACATTCTGCCCCAGCCTGTCCTCGTTCCAGGTGACTGTGGTTGCTTGGTGAGCCTGGAGTCCTTGTAAGGGTTGATCTAATAGAAGGCATTTACTGGCCACCGTCCTAAAGGTAAGGTGTCCTGGCCCATCCATCTCTTTTTCCATTTTAAGGTGTAGCCAAGAGGCAGGATGATGACTCATACCTAATAAATGGGGGCGCTTTCAACTCTAGGTGAAGGGGAGACAACAGCAAATTCCTGTTCTTTGGAATCTCCCTTGACCTTCTGTCTCTTCACGCCATCCCATAGCCCCTCTTGGAGATAAAAGTTGGGAGTCCCTGGAGAATTAAGAAGTTCTTAATTCTCCATTTGCAGCTTATTGCTAAAGGAAGTTTTTTTTTCCTACTGTGGCTCATCTGCACAGCCTGCATCTTCGTGTTTGGTGACCCGCACAATTCCCTCTGTGTACCCTGGTGACAGAATGCAGAGGTGTCAGGCATAAAAGGGGTGGGGTCTAAAGGGCACAGGGAGAGGACTAAGGGAAAATGTCTCGGCTATTGGAGGGCCTACCTGTGTGCCTGTGAATTCATTTCCATTGTGTCTGACTCTTTGCAACACTGTGGAATATAACCCGCCAGGCTCCTCTGGCTGTGGAATTCTCCAGGCAAGAGTACTGGAGTGGGTTGCCATTCACTTTTCCAGAGGATCTTCCCAACACAGGGATTCAACCAGAGTGTCCTACAGCTCCTGCATTTCAGCTGGATTCTTTACCACTGAGCCACTGGGGAAGATTGAAAGGCCTTAATTGAAACCAAAAGAAAGGAGTGGGCTTTGCATTCCAAGTGCATGGAAGTGTGTGGATCGGACAGACAGCGAGAGCTGCGACTTGTCTGGGGATTGGAGGGCCCTCTCAGAGGAGCCCAGGCTCCTGTGCTGGAGTTGAGCAGGGATCTTTCTTCTCTACTCAGGAGAGCATCACTGCCTTGGGTCCCCACTGGACTTCCAAGACCCATGGTATATTGCTCACTCAAATAAAACAGATTTTGAAATATCTTAATGTAAGAGCATCACTGCAGGCTCCAAGGCTCCCACTGTACATTCTGCCCCAGCCTGTCCTCGTTCCAGGTGACTGTGGTTGCTTGGTGAGCCTGGAGTCCTTGTAAGGGTTGATCTAATAGAAGGCATTTACTGGCCACCGTCCTAAAGGTAAGGTGTCCTGGCCCATCCATCTCTTTTTCCATTTTAAGGTGTAGCCAAGAGGCAGGATGATGACTCATACCTAATAAATGGGGGCGCTTTCAACTCTAGGTGAAGGGGAGACAACAGCAAATTCCTGTTCTTTGGAATCTCCCTTGACCTTCTGTCTCTTCACGCCATCCCATAGCCCCTCTTGGAGATAAAAGTTGGGAGTCCCTGGAGAATTAAAGTTCTTAATTCTCCATTTGCAGCTTATTGCTAAAGGAAGTTTTTTCCTACTGTGGCTCATCTGCACAGCCTGCATCTTCGTGTTTGGTGACCCGCACAATTCCCTCTGTGTACCCTGGTGACAGAATGCAGAGGTGTCAGGCATAAAAGGGGTGGGGTCTAAAGGGCACAGGGAGAGGACTAAGGGAAAATGTCTCGGCTATTGGAGGGCCTACCTGTGTGCCTGCGAATTCATTTCCATTGTGTCTGACTCTTTGCAACACTGTGGAATATAACCCGCCAGGCTCCTCTGGCTGTGGAATTCTCCAGGCAAGAGTACTGGAGTGGGTTGCCATTCACTTTTCCAGAGGATCTTCCCAACACAGGGATTCAACCAGAGTGTCCTACAGCTCCTGCATTTCAGCTGGATTCTTTACCACTGAGCCACTGGGGAAGATTGAAAGGCCTTAATTGAAACCAAAAGAAAGGAGTGGGCTTTGCATTCCAAGTGCATGGAAGTGTGTGGATCGGACAGACAGCGAGAGCTGCGACTTGTCTGGGGATTGGAGGGCCCTCTCAGAGGAGCCCAGGCTCCTGTGCTGGAGTTGAGCAGGGATCTTTCTTCTCTACTCAGGAGAGCATCACTGCCTTGGGTCCCCACTGGACTTCCAAGACCCATGGTATATTGCTCACTCAAATAAAACAGATTTTGAAATTTCTTAATTTAAACTTTTTCCTTTGAGATCATTGTAGATTCACATGCAGTTGTAAGAAATAACGTGGTTTGAAAAAAAAAATGGTTTTTAAGAAATAATCTTTGCTAGAGTAGTCAAACTCAATAGAGTCAAAAAATAAATTGGTAGCTACTTTGGGTGGTTATGGAGGGGAGTGGGAGCGAGTGTGGATAGGACAGGCTTCAGCTCAGGAAGTTGCGGCGAGATGGGTGGTGGGGAGAGGCACACAGCCACGGGAGTGGACTCAGTGCCCCCAAGCTGAAGGGGCAACTAGCTAAGGCTAAACTAATGTGTTCTGTGGTGTCTGACTTTTACCACAATAAAACAGGTATCTTTTAAAAAAGACTCTTGTGCACTCTCTACTGTTTACCCCAGTGGCAGTGTCTCACAATCTTTTTTTAATTGACTGCATGTCCCTCATGCTGCGCATTTGATCCCGGACTCATTCATTTTGTAAGTGGACGTTTGTGTTTCATAATCCTTTACCTATCTCACTCATCCTCCCCCTTTCTCTAGCGGGCACCCGTTTGTTCTCTGTGAGGCTGTTCTGTTTGTTCTGTTTTTTCCTGGTTTCTTCCTTTTTTTCACATATAAAGGAAATAGTATGGTATTTGTCTTTCTCTGATTTAGTTCACTTAGCATAATATGGAAGATTTCATTCTTTTATGATCAAGTAATATTCCATTTTGTGTGCACATCTTTATCCATTCATCTGTCAGTGGTCACATAGGTAGCTTCCATATCATGACTATTGTAAACAGTGCTGCAATGAACATAGAGGTACATATCTCTTTTCCAATTAATGTTTGTTTTCTTCAGAAAAATACCCAGCAGTTGAATTGCTGCTTGTATGGTAACTATTTTCTTAATTTTTGGAGAAACCTCTCATACTGTTTTCCATAGTGACTACATCAGTTTACATTCCCACTGCGGTGTACTAGAGTTTCATTTTCTCTGCTTCCTCACCCTCATTTGTTGCTCTTTTGATAATAGCCAGTAGGTATGGGGTGATACATGTCATTGTACTTTTGATTTTCATTTCCCTGGTGACTAGCGATGTTGAGCATCTTTTCACGTGCCTGTTGGCCATCTCTATGGCTTCTTTGGGAAAATGTCTGTTCAGATCCCCTGACCATTGTTTTAGTTTTTTGTTTTATTTTTTTTACGTTGAGTTATATGAGTTCTTTGTATGCTTTGGATATTATCAGATATATCATTTGCAGATACCTTCTTTAAAATTGAATTTATTTGATTGAAAAAAGGTATACAGTTGTCTAACCATCACCCAGCTTTTCCTTTTCCAATTCAGTAGGATTACTAGTTTTTTTTTTTTAAGTTTCCTTCCAGGGAGTCTCTATTCATATGGAAAGAACTACAAGTAAGCCCTCTTTATGTTATGTACCTGGTAATTAAAGTACACTTGTTTGCATTTGGCTTTTTAAATTTAACAATATATCTTGAAGATCTATTTTCATTAGTACATAAAGAGCTTCCTTTCATAATTACATAGTATTCCCTTGTGTGGATAAGCTATAATTTACATAACCAGCTTCCTGACTGATGGACTGCCTCCAGTCTTTTGCCATTACAGACTTGTTGCAGTGCATATTCTTTAGGTGTGTAGTCTCCCACGTGTGTAATTGTTTTCCTGTGATATGTTCCTAAACATGAGATAGCTGAGTCAGACTATGTATACGTTTAACTTTGACAGAAAACTTTACATCGTCCTTTACAGAGATTTTACTAGTTGATGTTCTCACCAGCAACATGTATGAATGCCTTTTCCCGTAGCACCTTTGACCACATTGTGGTTTTATAGATTTTGTCCTTGACAGTTTGGTAAGTGGAAAAGTGGTATTTCAGGATAGTTTCATATGCTGTTCTCTTACAGGGAATGCAATGGATTATTCTCAGATGTTTTAGATGTAAACTGTGAACAGTGTGTTTGTTGCCTTCACCTACTTTCCTATTGGCTTGTTGACCTTTTCCTTATTGATTTGTAGGAGCTCTTTATGTATTGTGGAACCTAGCTCTTTGGGATATAAACTGCTAATATATTTTTCCCAGTGGTGGGTTTTATCGTAATAATTGTTAGATACAGCAATCATTTGTTTATGAGATCTGTGTATCATAGTTAAAAATTAGAAAAGTCTTTGTTCATTCTGTAATTATGGAAAGAAAAATTAGCCAGCTTCTTCAGTCCTTCAGTGGTTTCCTTCTTTCCTCATTATTGAACTCTTTCCTTCACCTGGAGTTTATTTTGACACATGGTGTGAGGTCTGGGTCTAATTTGCTAGCGTCGTGGTGGTTCTTGAGTGTGTCTCATCCCTCCTCGTGTATCACCTGCAGCCCCTCCTCTGGGGTTTATGCATACTGGGTGCTTGACAGGGAGGAGAGGGGAGGGCGCTGCTGGCCAAGAGGAGCAGCAGGCGCAGCCCCTGGGCTGGGCATTGGGAGGTGCTTTCCTTCGTCCTCTCCCGCCAGCACAGCCACTCTTCATGATGTCTAGGATAGCCCCATTTTATAGATGTGAAATGGAAACTTAGAAGCCAGATTATTTGCCAAAGTTCCTACCATTAGAGGAACTGAGCTACATGTAATTTAATCTTAAAACTGTCAGGCTTAAAGGCTCATGTGTTTTTTCTTCACCTGACCTTGGTAGAGGGCTCTTCTTGTTGTAATTGATTGTGTTTGGATATGGGGTTGTGGGAGATGAAATCAAAAGAACTTTGAAGATACTGAAAACGGAGACTCCTGAAACACAAATACAGAACCGTGCAGGTGTTTGTCGAGGATCTCTAGACTCAGGTGTTACATAGGAAGCAGGATTCTTAACTACAGAGGAAAAAAGACCTTGATCTCTTGTTTAAAAGTCCTTTACAGAGATTTTACTAGTTGATGTTCTCACCAGCAACATGTATGAATGCCTTTTCCCGTAGCACCTTTGACCACATTGTGGTTTTATAGATTTTGTCCTTGACAGTTTGGTAAGTGGAAAAGTGGTATTTCAGGATAGTTTCATATGCTGTTCTCTTACAGGAATGCAATGGATTATTCTCAGATGTTTTAGATGTAAACTGTGAACAGTGTGTTTGTTGCCTTCACCTACTTTCCTATTGGCTTGTTGACCTTTTCCTTATTGATTTGTAGGAGCTCTTTATGTATTGTGGAACCTAGCTCTTTGGGATATAAACTGCTAATATATTTTTCCCAGTGGTGGGTTTTATCGTAATAATTGTTAGATACAGCAATCATTTGTTTATGAGATCTGTGTATCATAGTTAAAAATTAGAAAAGTCTTTGTTCATTCTGTAATTATGGAAAGAAAAATTAGCCAGCTTCTTCAGTCCTTCAGTGGTTTCCTTCTTTCCTCATTATTGAACTCTTTCCTTCACCTGGAGTTTATTTTGACACATGGTGTGAGGTCTGGGTCTAATTTGCTAGCGTCGTGGTGGTTCTTGAGTGTGTCTCATCCCTCCTCGTGTATCACCTGCAGCCCCTCCTCTGGGGTTTATGCATACTGGGTGCTTGACAGGGAGGAGAGGGGAGGGCGCTGCTGGCCAAGAGGAGCAGCAGGCGCAGCCCCTGGGCTGGGCATTGGGAGGTGCTTTCCTTCGTCCTCTCCCGCCAGCACAGCCACTCTTCATGATGTCTAGGATAGCCCCATTTTATAGATGTGAAATGGAAACTTAGAAGCCAGATTATTTGCCAAAGTTCCTACCATTAGAGGAACTGAGCTACATGTAATTTAATCTTAAAACTGTCAGGCTTAAAGGCTCATGTGTTTTTTCTTCACCTGACCTTGGTAGAGGGCTCTTCTTGTTGTAATTGATTGTGTTTGGATATGGGGTTGTGGGAGATGAAATCAAAAGAACTTTGAAGATACTGAAAACGGAGACTCCTGAAACACAAATACAGAACCGTGCAGGTGTTTGTCGAGGATCTCTAGACTCAGGTGTTACATAGGAAGCAGGATTCTTAACTACAGAGGAAAAAAGACCTTGATCTCTTGTTTAAGAGAAACTTGTGTTCTTTCAGAAAAACATGTTATTTACACTTAGCTATTACTGAGAGTATTAAAAGCATAGATTTGAAATTCCTCTGATTTGAGTAATGCTGTTAAAGGTTACAGTGGTAGGGCTTCCCCTGGTGGTCCAGTGGATAAGGACACCGCCTTGCAGTGCAAGGGGCGCCGGTTCGATCCCTGGCCTGGGAAGATCCCATGTGCCGCGAAGCGGCTGGACTGATGTGTCCAATCGCCGAGTCGGAGCTCTGGAGCACATGTGCCCAGAGCTGGCACTCTGCGACAACAGACGCCACTGCGATGGGAGGCCCGCAGGAGCCAAAGAACAAAGACGGATGAAAACTGAGAAATGAAAGACCAATAGAGGTGGCCCGCCCACTCCCCTCCCTCCCCAACCCGACCCCAGCCCTAAATAAATAAATAAATAAATCTTTAAAAAAAAAAAAAAAGGTTACAGTGGTAGATTACTGTCTGAAAATTTTCCTCGGGTTACCTAAGTAGAAATCAGGTACGAAATTGTGTATAGAGAGCCTTGGATATCATCCAGAATAGAATTAGGCATCCTGTATGTGATCCTGAAGCATTAAACAGAGTTGCATGTTGGCTTAGTTGTTACCAAAAGGCTGTATATAAATTGCATTTTAAAATTTGAGCCATCTTCCCTTTAGTGGATAATTTTAGTTGAAGATTTGGGTCAGGTAAGTTCACCAGTTATCTTTACTCTGTTGCTGGTTACTTATTAACATTAAACATGCTTATCTTTCAGAAATGTACTTTTTCCTCAAGGTAATTCAATTATTATCATTCAGCTCATTAAATTTAAATGACGACTGGCACACAAGAACACGACTTTCCATTTTTACTCTTCTGAAAATAGAGCAAATTAAGAGCTTGGTTTTTCTTCACCTGACCTTGGTAGAGGGCTCTTCTTGTTGTAATTGATTGTGTTTGGATATGGGGTTGTGGGAGATGAAATCAAAAGAACTTTGAAGATACTGAAAACGGAGACTCCTGAAACACAAATACAGAACCGTGCAGGTGTTTGTCGAGGATCTCTAGACTCAGGTGTTACATAGGAAGCAGGATTCTTAACTACAGAGGAAAAAAGACCTTGATCTCTTGTTTAAGAGAAACTTGTGTTCTTTCAGAAAAACATGTTATTTACACTTAGCTATTACTGAGAGTATTAAAAGCATAGATTTGAAATTCCTCTGATTTGAGTAATGCTGTTAAAGGTTACAGTGGTAGGGCTTCCCCTGGTGGTCCAGTGGATAAGGACACCGCCTTGCAGTGCAAGGGGCGCCGGTTCGATCCCTGGCCTGGGAAGATCCCATGTGCCCGGCGGCTGGACTGATGTGTCCAATCGCCGAGTCGGAGCTCTGGAGCACATGTGCCCAGAGCTGGCACTCTGCGACAACAGACGCCACTGCGATGGGAGGCCCGCAGGAGCCAAAGAACAAAGACGGATGAAAACTGAGAAATGAAAGACCAATAGAGGTGGCCCGCCCACTCCCCTCCCTCCCCAACCCGACCCCAGCCCTAAATAAATAAATAAATAAATCTTTAAAAAAAAAAAAAAGGTTACAGTGGTAGATTACTGTCTGAAAATTTTCCTCGGGTTACCTAAGTAGAAATCAGGTACGAAATTGTGTATAGAGAGCCTTGGATATCATCCAGAATAGAATTAGGCATCCTGTATGTGATCCTGAAGCATTAAACAGAGTTGCATGTTGGCTTAGTTGTTACCAAAAGGCTGTATATAAATTGCATTTTAAAATTTGAGCCATCTTCCCTTTAGTGGATAATTTTAGTTGAAGATTTGGGTCAGGTAAGTTCACCAGTTATCTTTACTCTGTTGCTGGTTACTTATTAACATTAAACATGCTTATCTTTCAGAAATGTACTTTTTCCTCAAGGTAATTCAATTATTATCATTCAGCTCATTAAATTTAAATGACGACTGGCACACAAGAACACGACTTTCCATTTTTACTCTTCTGAAAATAGAGTGCAAATTAAGAGCATTGAGAAGTAGGGTAAGACTGTCAACCTGTGGATCCTGAATTCAGAGTTGTTTTCCTTCTCTGCTAATTTTTCAATACCAAGCTAAGTGTCATGAATGGCTCCCTTTCTCAGAGGATTTTCAGAACTAGAGTAACAGGCACAGAGTTTATAAAGTAGTAGTGACACCTTATAATCAGGAATCTCACACCTGGCCTGTCTCGTTCGCAGTAGAGACTGTGTAATCTCTGAGGAAAGGCCAAATCTCCTCCTTTTAATTTCTAAATTAAATGCTTGGTCTTCTCTTCAGACACAGAGCTAGAAAGGTGTGCAAAAATCACTTATCCTGGTGGCCTGTGATATTACAAGGCCCGCCTGCCAACCTTGCTCAGAGAACCACATGGCCTACTCTTGAATTCCCTTCTTTTCTCCACTTTAGATATGATTCATGCTTTTAAAGCTTTTCATGCCCACTGTTTAGCCCTGTCTCTTGTGTGTGCACGTGTAGCCCTGAGAAAGTGGCTTGTCAGTGAGGGTGGAGGGTCCAGAACCTGAGGGTGAAGGCTCCCATGCTTCTCCGCTCCACTCTCCTGTGTATTTGTAGGCAGCAGACCTCTGAGAATCTCTCCAAACCTTTCGGATCTCTCCACTGGGAGCGCACACTCGGGAGTCCAAACCTCAGCCCAAGCCTTCTGAGTCAGCATCTGCAGAGACGCGGCGGAGGGGGGGGGGGGGGGCATGCACAGAGCACTTGAAGCGTTTTCATGTCCTCCTGGGTAAACGTGGAAACCACATAGTCTTAAGAGTCGTGTGTCATATTTTAATTGCTTTAAAATTGCCTTCTAAAGGAGTTTTAACTTGCAGTGATTTTGGTGCAATTGGTAACAGTCTTACTGATTTCAAAGGTCAGTTATTATTATTTTTTCTCTTGATATGGTAATCGTGTTGGACCATGCTTGGAAGTAGGCAAAGAAAGGAGGAAAAGCAATATAAAAACCAAAAGCAGCTGAAAGTTTCGTGAAAGCAGCCCCACTGTCTACTGTTAATAAGTTGTTGAGTCTTCTCTAAATGACATGCGCCTCACACTTTGGGTTCTGATTGGTAAGCTGTTTTCTTTCCTGATGAGGAACCACACTTCACTCTTCTGTTGTGATTTGCAGAACCCAGGCTTGGACTCCTATACCTTGTTACTTTTTGCTTTCTTTGCTGTTGAATACCAAGTGTAGAGTGCTTCTCTGGCTTTTTGTGTGTTTGTCTGGCCCTTATGGTTTAAACATGGTCTTTAGTGGTTCCAGGATGTAAATATTAGAGTAGGTAGTATGGCCCTCCTCAGGATGTTGCTCCTTAAGCCTGTTTGAATATTTGTAAACTACTGCTAGTTTCCGGCTGTCTTTAGGAGCCCAGCAAGTACCTTCAGGAGTAAAAGGTGAGATGCTGTTAACACAGATTCACTCACCAAGTCTTAGCCCTTTAAGACCTCAGGGGCCCTTTGAGCTTGAAAAGTTGAACCACATGGCCTACTCTTGAATTCCCTTCTTTTCTCCACTTTAGATATGATTCATGCTTTTAAAGCTTTTCATGCCCACTGTTTAGCCCTGTCTCTTGTGTGTGCACGTGTAGCCCTGAGAAAGTGGCTTGTCAGTGAGGGTGGAGGGTCCAGAACCTGAGGGTGAAGGCTCCCATGCTTCTCCGCTCCACTCTCCTGTGTATTTGTAGGCAGCAGACCTCTGAGAATCTCTCCAAACCTTTCGGATCTCTCCACTGGGAGCGCACACTCGGGAGTCCAAACCTCAGCCCAAGCCTTCTGAGTCAGCATCTGCAGAGACGCGGCGGAGGGGGGGGGGGGGGGGCATGCACAGAGCACTTGAAGCGTTTTCATGTCCTCCTGGGTAAACGTGGAAACCACATAGTCTTAAGAGTCGTGTGTCATATTTTAATTGCTTTAAAATTGCCTTCTAAAGGAGTTTTAACTTGCAGTGATTTTGGTGCAATTGGTAACAGTCTTACTGATTTCAAAGGTCAGTTATTATTATTTTTTCTCTTGATATGGTAATCGTGTTGGACCATGCTTGGAAGTAGGCAAAGAAAGGAGGAAAAGCAATATAAAAACCAAAAGCAGCTGAAAGTTTCGTGAAAGCAGCCCCACTGTCTACTGTTAATAAGTTGTTGAGTCTTCTCTAAATGACATGCGCCTCACACTTTGGGTTCTGATTGGTAAGCTGTTTTCTTTCCTGATGAGGAACCACACTTCACTCTTCTGTTGTGATTTGCAGAACCCAGGCTTGGACTCCTATACCTTGTTACTTTTTGCTTTCTTTGCTGTTGAATACCAAGTGTAGAGTGCTTCTCTGGCTTTTTGTGTGTTTGTCTGGCCCTTATGGTTTAAACATGGTCTTTAGTGGTTCCAGGATGTAAATATTAGAGTAGGTAGTATGGCCCTCCTCAGGATGTTGCTCCTTAAGCCTGTTTGAATATTTGTAAACTACTGCTAGTTTCCGGCTGTCTTTAGGAGCCCAGCAAGTACCTTCAGGAGTAAAAGGTGAGATGCTGTTAACACAGATTCACTCACCAAGTCTTAGCCCTTTAAGACCTCAGGGGCCCTTTGAGCTTGAAGAATGTTGGTTTGAGGCTCTCGAAACTAAAGAGTTGAAAAATTAGTAGATTTGATTCATAGTTAAAATATAAACACATTGTATAGGTGTTACGCTTCTCTAGTGACTCAGTCATAAGGAATCTGCCTGCTACTGAAAGAGATGTGGCTTCGATCCCTGGGTCGGGAGGATCCCCTGCTTGGAAATCCCACGGACAGAGGAGCAGGTATGCCACAGTCCTTGGGGTCACAGTGAGTCAGACTTGGCAACTAAACAACAGCACAGTTCAGCTGAATGGAAAAATCAGGAGAAAATCCCAGTGAATAAACTGGTAATTTATAGTGATCCAGAGAGTTACAGCAATCAAATAAATGTAAAGGTCTAAAAGTTCAGACATTTACCTAAGTAAGATTTCTCTGACAGGAGGCTTCATTGCATTTAAAAATGGTACTTTACACACACAGAAATGTTACCTGCTCAGAAGCTCTGATTTAAAGATTTGACATCTTACTATGCACTACCTAGATGGAAATTTCAACTGCTGGAGAGATCTCACAGGTACCAGTGTGGTCAGGGCTCTGCCAGGAGAGCAGAGGCCATGTCAAGGATTCCGTGGAGGAGTTTCTTTCTCTCTTTCACTTTTGTTTTCAGCCCCCCACTGAGATGTAATTGACATATTAAATTAGAATTGAAGTGCTTAGATTTGAAGTGTTCCCTATAGACACTAGGTTTGGAATGACCAGGAACCACACTTCACTCTTCTGTTGTGATTTGCAGAACCCAGGCTTGGACTCCTATACCTTGTTACTTTTGCTTTCTTTGCTGTTGAATACCAAGTGTAGAGTGCTTCTCTGGCTTTTTGTGTGTTTGTCTGGCCCTTATGGTTTAAACATGGTCTTTAGTGGTTCCAGGATGTAAATATTAGAGTAGGTAGTATGGCCCTCCTCAGGATGTTGCTCCTTAAGCCTGTTTGAATATTTGTAAACTACTGCTAGTTTCCGGCTGTCTTTAGGAGCCCAGCAAGTACCTTCAGGAGTAAAAGGTGAGATGCTGTTAACACAGATTCACTCACCAAGTCTTAGCCCTTTAAGACCTCAGGGGCCCTTTGAGCTTGAAGAATGTTGGTTTGAGGCTCTCGAAACTAAAAGAGTTGAAAAATTAGTAGATTTGATTCATAGTTAAAATATAAACACATTGTATAGGTGTTACGCTTCTCTAGTGACTCAGTCATAAGGAATCTGCCTGCTACTGAAAGAGATGTGGCTTCGATCCCTGGGTCGGGAGGATCCCCTGCTTGGAAATCCCACGGACAGAGGAGCAGGTATGCCACAGTCCTTGGGGTCACAGTGAGTCAGACTTGGCAACTAAACAACAGCACAGTTCAGCTGAATGGAAAAATCAGGAGAAAATCCCAGTGAATAAACTGGTAATTTATAGTGATCCAGAGAGTTACAGCAATCAAATAAATGTAAAGGTCTAAAAGTTCAGACATTTACCTAAGTAAGATTTCTCTGACAGGAGGCTTCATTGCATTTAAAAATGGTACTTTACACACACAGAAATGTTACCTGCTCAGAAGCTCTGATTTAAAGATTTGACATCTTACTATGCACTACCTAGATGGAAATTTCAACTGCTGGAGAGATCTCACAGGTACCAGTGTGGTCAGGGCTCTGCCAGGAGAGCAGAGGCCATGTCAAGGATTCCGTGGAGGAGTTTCTTTCTCTCTTTCACTTTTGTTTTCAGCCCCCCACTGAGATGTAATTGACATATTAAATTAGAATTGAAGTGCTTAGATTTGAAGTGTTCCCTATAGACACAGTTTGGAATGGTGTATTCATGAGAAGAAGTGTGTCTTTTATTTCCCAAAGTCTCCATGTATATATGTATATGGCTGCTTTGGGTCTTAGTTGTGGCGTGTGAATGCTCAGCTGTGGCACATGGAATCTGGTTCCCTGACTAGAGATGAAACGTGGGCCCCTGCATTGGGAGTGCAGAGTCTTAGCCACTGGACCACCAGGGAAGTCCCTCAAAGTCTGCCTTTTGACCCTGTCTTGCCCATTCAAAGCCCCCAGGTAACCACTGATAGGCTTTCTGCGCCTATAGATTAGTTTGCTTTTTCTAGAATTTTATACAAATAGAACGTAACAGTTCTTCTCTTCTGGCTTCTTTCATTCAGCGTAATTATTTTGAGTTTTGTCCATGCTTTGTGTTATCAGTAGCTCATTCCCCTTATTGCTGAGAACGGTTCCATTGTATGCAGTACCACGGTTTGTTGATCCATTTACCTGTTGACGCACAGTTGAGTCATTTACAGTTTTCAGCTCTTACAAATCAAGCTGCTACAGATTTTGTGAAAAATTGTTGTTGTTTTTTTAATGTATTACTGGGTTTTGAGGGTTCTTTATATATCTGAACAGCATTCTTTATCAGATAAGTGATTTGTAGATGTTTTCACCCAGTCTACTCTCTTTTGTTCTCATAACAGCATCCTTTGGACAGCAGAAGTTCTTAATTCTTTCTGATGAATCAAATTTATCCTTTTTCTCTTTTGCTTTTGTAGATCATCCTTTTGGTGTTGTAGCTAAGAAATAATTTGACTAACCCAGGGTCACAAAGGTTTTCTTTTAGTTTTATATTCAGGTCTATGATCCATTTTGAGTTATTTTTTGTGTGTAGTGTTAGGTATGGGTTAAGGTTTTTTTTCTTTTTCTTTTTTTTTTGTTTTTTAAACATATGGCTGTTCAGTTGCTGCCCCACCGTTTGTTGAGAACAGGCTGTCCTTTCACTGCTGAATTACCTTTGCACCTTTTTTGAAAATCACCTGTGCCTGTCCTTCATCCTACTGAATTGGTTTTTTATTGTTATGGCATATTAAATTAGAATTGAAGTGCTTATTGAAGTGTTCCCTATAGACACAGTTTGGAATGGT
Organism: Tragulus kanchil; assembly: GCA_022376925.1. Lineage (NCBI taxonomy): Eukaryota > Metazoa > Chordata > Mammalia > Artiodactyla > Tragulidae > Tragulus > Tragulus kanchil. The sequence continues at coordinate 177,901,690 of JAIOJX010000004.1, read as the reverse complement.
GTATTCATGAGAAGAAGTGTGTCTTTTATTCCCACAGTCTCCATGTATATATGTATATGGCTGCTTTGGGTCTTAGTTGTGGCGTGTGAATGCTCAGCTGTGGCACATGGAATCTGGTTCCCTGACTAGAGATGAAACGTGGGCCCCTGCATTGGGAGTGCAGAGTCTTAGCCACTGGACCACCAGGGAAGTCCCTCAAAGTCTGCCTTTTGACCCTGTCTTGCCCATTCAAAGCCCCCAGGTAACCACTGATAGGCTTTCTGCGCCTATAGATTAGTTTGCTTTTTCTAGAATTTTATACAAATAGAACGTAACAGTTCTTCTCTTCTGGCTTCTTTCATTCAGCGTAATTATTTTGAGTTTTGTCCATGCTTTGTGTTATCAGTAGCTCATTCCCCTTATTGCTGAGAACGGTTCCATTGTATGCAGTACCACGGTTTGTTGATCCATTTACCTGTTGACGCACAGTTGAGTCATTTACAGTTTTCAGCTCTTACAAATCAAGCTGCTACAGATTTTGTGAAAAATTGTTGTTGTTTTTTTAATGTATTACTGGGTTTTGAGGGTTCTTTATATATCTGAACAGCATTCTTTATCAGATAAGTGATTTGTAGATGTTTTCACCCAGTCTACTCTCTTTTGTTCTCATAACAGCATCCTTTGGACAGCAGAAGTTCTTAATTCTTTCTGATGAATCAAATTTATCCTTTTTCTCTTTTGCTTTTGTAGATCATCCTTTTGGTGTTGTAGCTAAGAAATAATTTGACTAACCCAGGGTCACAAAGGTTTTCTTTTAGTTTTATATTCAGGTCTATGATCCATTTTGAGTTATTTTTTGTGTGTAGTGTTAGGTATGGGTTAAGGTTTTTTTTCTTTTTCTTTTTTTTTTGTTTTTTAAACATATGGCTGTTCAGTTGCTGCCCCACCGTTTGTTGAGAACAGGCTGTCCTTTCACTGCTGAATTACCTTTGCACCTTTTTTGAAAATCACTTGCCTGTTTCTGTGTCGATCAATTTCTGGAATCTCTTTCATCCTACTGAACTTTTTGTCTTTGTTAATGTCAGTACTATACTGTTGTGATTACTATATCTTTTTAATAAGTCTGGGTGTCAGGTGGTGTGAATCCTCCAACTGTTCTTTTTTTAAACTGTTGGCTATTCTGGGTCCTTAGGAATTTTAAAAACAGCTTGTCGATTTCTACTAACAACAACAAAAAAGTTATGCTGAGATTTTGGTAGGGATTGTGTTCAAATCTATAAATCAGTTTTGGGAGAATTGACATCTAAACAATGCTGCCCTGCCATCTGTCAACACAGTTTCTCTCTCCACTTTTTTAGGTTTTAAAATTTTTCTCTCATCAATATTTTACAGTTTTTAGTGTACAGAGATAGAACTTTTTTTTTTTTTAAATCACGTTCACCTCTAAATATTTCATAGGTTTCGATGCTGCTATAAACAGGATTTCTAAAATGTCAGTCTTTGATTGATGTTAGTATATAGAAATAGAATTGATTTTATATATTGATCTTATATCCTGCAACCTTGCTAAAGTTATTGATTAATTCTGGTAGCTTTTTTTATTTTTATAGAATCAATTGTATTTTCCAAGAAGAAAAGGTTTTCTATAGGGAATTAAAAGCTCACCCAGCCATTAAAAAGTCTGGGGGGGGAAATGCAAGGAGACCAGTGTTGTTCATGAAATCAGAGTGCCAGGTTCCCAGGGAAGCATGATCTCAGCGCTCGACAGCAGCTCCAGTGGCTCTAGTTCATCTGGAAGCTGCTGTAAAGTGGAAAGTCCTGTCTGCCGCTGCCTGTGTGTCTGCTGGCAGCTATTTTAAGAGAACACTGACTTCCGCCTTCCAGGGCAGGAGCCTCTCATTGGCTGTTATCTAACCTAGAACAGAGGGAGAACGGGCTTCTGGGAAATGTTGTTCCCTGCTTCTGCCAGCTGTAGGAGGCAGCAGTGCTAAGCTGAGTCTGGCACAGAGGGCATTGAGAGAGACTCATGTAAGACGGTGCACTCAGTCTTGGACAAGTGACTTAGCAATACTGTGAAAAAGGGATGGGGGAAGCTGTAACTCAGAAAGGTGTGATTGCTAGGAAGGCAGAGGGGCTCTTTGACCTTACTGGCAGTGGAATATTACCTGGGATGAGGAAGTGGCAGGCTCTTCTGGTCCTGCCTTACCCATGATGCATGTAAACACACTGGAGATGTCTAGGGGATAAGGACCCCTCTGTGAGGGGATGGAAAACCAGGTCCCAGGTGGACTGTTTGAAGACACTGAGAAAGCCTCTGGGATGTGTGATAGATGACTGCAAATACGGATTTAGATCACTTTTTTAGTGCAGTCTGGAAAGGAAGGCCTTAGGATCAGTGGGTGGAAGCTATAAGGAGATAATTCCCAAAGCAATATAAAGCACTTCCTACACAGCTGCACTAAGACTGAATAAAGGTCATTGTTAGAGACTGCTGGGCAGGAGTATATAAAGTGTAAGAAGAGTCATTTCAGATGAGCTGTTCCTCAAGCACCGTTCTAACCTTTAAGGGTTTTGCAGGGAAAAACCTCCTGTACCACTGGTTACAGCTTGTGCCACATGGAATTTTTGAAAATGAAAACAAGTTCTTTTAAATGTATTCTCTTCCTTTTTTTGATTTGAGTAGTTCCAGATAAGCCTATTCTTGCATGTCCCTCAGCTGTGGGATGTGGAGGGATTTGTGAGACACTAAGAGTCAGAGATCATGTTCACAAAAGTATTATTGCCATATTTCATTGATTCTGAAATGCAGATTCTCTTCATGCTTGAAATACTTAAAATCTGCATGTCCCCTACAGTTGATGACCCCTCCAACTGTTGACACCTACATCTGCTGTTACCATGGCTTGTTTGCCTGCACAGATGTGGTCCTGACTGTTCCTGATGTCTTTGTTTCAATTGAATTTCATGCGTATTTGGTATTACACAAGTTGTCTAATTGACTTTTAATGTATTTTTATGAAGATTACACTGTAATTTGGCACTGAAACACAGATGGGAATAACGGGGAATAAGCTTGATGTTAATCAGGTTAATATTTATCCTTGGAGAAATCACTAGTTTTCCTAGAAAGAACAACCAAGTGCATTGTCTCTGTACTTTTTAAAGTAAGGTCCAGGGCCCAGCAGTTTGTTAGAAATGGAGAATTGTAGGTCCCAGTCCAACCTATTGAGTGACTGACCTGAACCCAACCTACTAAATAAGAATCTGAATTTTAATAAGATTCCCATTGAAGTTTGAGTAGCATTGCTTTACATAACCACATGTAAAAACGTAACTTCTGTGTTGAAGCAGCAGGATTAATTTTGTCATTGTTGTTCAGTTGTTAAGTCGTGTCAGACTCTGTGACCCCATGGATGGCACGCCAAGCTCCCATCCTTCACCATCTCCGGAGTTTGCTCATATTTATGTCCATGATGTCCATTTATGTTCATGATAAGTCGGTGATGCTATCCAACCATCTCATCCTCTGCCACCCTCTTCTCCTGACTGTAATCTTTCCTAGCATCAGGGTCTTTTCCAACGAATCGTCTCTTTGCATCAGATGGCCAAGTATTAGGGCTTCAGCTTCAGCATCAGTCCTTCCAGTGAATATTCGGGGCTGATTTCCTCTACGATTGACTAGTTTGATCTCCTTGTAGTACAAAGGACTCACAAGCCGACACACAAAAGAATTGCCTGTCACGTGTTATGTGATGCAACTGAAGGCAGGAGAAATTCCTGCATCCCTCTAACTTAATGGAAAATATATTTACCTTAATTTTACTTGGTTTAATGTTACTACTTTTTTCCCATGAGTCACTCAGTGTTAAGATGATTTTGATGCTTCGGTGTTGTTTGGCCTTGACTACTAATTTAATATCACATGTAAATTACATTAGCATTCCATTAAACTCCCTCAGTCAGACCCAGCAAATGAAAAATGTTAACAAATCCAACACAGATCTTTGGTGTACCCTACTGTAATTTCCTCTGCTGAAATGGATGTATTCCAACATGCTGTCTTTCTGTGTGCATTTTTAATTAAAAACACTCTAAATGGCTACTTGGAGCGCTTTGCTTAACTCTTTTCATTGCCCTCCTTTTGTTAATTGTCCTCACTCCAAACATGTGTGTGGTGTCATTAAGCCTTAATTGGTTATGATTGTTAATGGTGGTGTGTCTAGTTATTTTCTTCCTGTTTTATACATTGCCAGGATTACCATTTGTCCTTTAAGGAAATAACTGTCTGTACAAGTCACATGTATTAGATGTGATTTGGTAAACTTATATAAATCTGTGTTGGACCGAGTTCTTAGTGTCTGACGATAGAACCTCACTCTCGCTGCTGCCAGTGATTTATTAAATGGTGATGCTGTCTCACGGCTCCTTGGGTATCACACCACGGACTAGGAGCCCCATGGGAGCTTTTTCTTCTTCCTGTACATTCAGGAAACTGCTGTTGGAGGTTTCGGCTCCAGGACCACATCATGTCTGCTCCCTGAGCAGAGGGGTGCCCTGCACCCTGTCAGTTCTCTAGTAAAGTCACGCACAAGAGCAACTTACTGGCAGAACATAAGTCACATTTCAATCTCTAGTTATAAAGGAGTCTGGGAAATAGGCCAGAAGGGGCTTGGAGTTGATGTTGGCTGGGTTTATGCACTCCTCCACTGCAAAGTGAAATAATAGCTTTTATTTCTGGTAGAGCACTAACATCCTCAGTAAAAGGAAGATATTATGAATTATGTGGTAGAGGAACATTTTAAACACCATGGTGTCATGTTTATCGCATGTCTAATGTACTGAAGACACAAGAAACCTTGATAACTAAAACTGTAACAGTTAGGATGTATTAGGGTGAAGGGTAGATTCTAGAACATTTGGGGGAATGCATTTTTGTGAACATCAGGACCACAATGATTTCTAAAATTCTTTTTTGACTCTTCTGTGACTTTCATAAAGAGCTGTTAGAATTTTTGTTTAATATAGAAGTCCTTAAAATTTTTAAACAGATGACTGAAAGATGAGTCAGTGTTTGAGGCTCTTTTTTTTTACTTAAAAGTTTTATTGAGATCATTGTAGATTCACATACGGTTGTAATAAATAACATACCGAGATTCCAGGCACCTTTTACCCACTTTGTGCTAATGGTGTCTTCTTGTGGGACTGTACGACAGTATTACAGCCAAGATACCGATTGACAGAGCTCGCCAGTCTTGTTCAGATTTCCCCAGTTTACTTGTGCTTGTTCGTGTGTGTGTTTCGTTTCACAGTCTGTCATTTGTCGGTTCCTATTTCTGCTACCACTGTCAAGAGACACAAGCGTCTCATCACCGTAAGGACCACTGGTGTCGCCCTTTTTTAGAATCACCCTGCCTCACTCCGTCTCAATCCCAGCAACCCCTGACAACTCCTTGTCATTTCAGAATGTTCTATAAATAGAATCACACAGTATGAATACGCTGCTGCCAGTGATTTATTAAATGGTGATGCTGTCTCACGGCTCCTTGGGTATCACACCACGGACTAGGAGCCCCATGGGAGCTTTTTCTTCTTCCTGTACATTCAGGAAACTGCTGTTGGAGGTTTCGGCTCCAGGACCACATCATGTCTGCTCCCTGAGCAGAGGGGTGCCCTGCACCCTGTCAGTTCTCTAGTAAAGTCACGCACAAGAGCAACTTACTGGCAGAACATAAGTCACATTTCAATCTCTAGTTATAAAGGAGTCTGGGAAATAGGCCAGAAGGGGCTTGGAGTTGATGTTGGCTGGGTTTATGCACTCCTCCACTGCAAAGTGAAATAATAGCTTTTATTTCTGGTAGAGCACTAACATCCTCAGTAAAAGGAAGATATTATGAATTATGTGGTAGAGGAACATTTTAAACACCATGGTGTCATGTTTATCGCATGTCTAATGTACTGAAGACACAAGAAACCTTGATAACTAAAACTGTAACAGTTAGGATGTATTAGGGTGAAGGGTAGATTCTAGAACATTTGGGGGAATGCATTTTTGTGAACATCAGGACCACAATGATTTCTAAAATTCTTTTTTGACTCTTCTGTGACTTTCATAAAGAGCTGTTAGAATTTTTGTTTAATATAGAAGTCCTTAAAATTTTTAAACAGATGACTGAAAGATGAGTCAGTGTTTGAGGCTCTTTTTTACTTAAAAGTTTTATTGAGATCATTGTAGATTCACATACGGTTGTAATAAATAACATACCGAGATTCCAGGCACCTTTTACCCACTTTGTGCTAATGGTGTCTTCTTGTGGGACTGTACGACAGTATTACAGCCAAGATACCGATTGACAGAGCTCGCCAGTCTTGTTCAGATTTCCCCAGTTTACTTGTGCTTGTTCGTGTGTGTGTTTCGTTTCACAGTCTGTCATTTGTCGGTTCCTATTTCTGCTACCACTGTCAAGAGACACAAGCGTCTCATCACCGTAAGGACCACTGGTGTCGCCCTTTTTTAGAATCACCCTGCCTCACTCCGTCTCAATCCCAGCAACCCCTGACAACTCCTTGTCATTTCAGAATGTTCTATAAATAGAATCACACAGTATGAATATTCGGGATTGCCTTCTGTCACTTACCGTAATTCCCTGGTGATTCATCGTTGATAGCTTGTTCTTTTACAATGTTGATTTGCTTCTGGTTTCACATGCTAGGTGGGTCTGTGGGATCCATTCGGGTCTGTCTGCCTCAATTTTGTGGAGTCGGTTCTGACCTGGGACCAGAGATGCCACCATACTTACTGACCAGAGAGCATCAGGTGTTGATGGTGTTGTAGCCAGTCATTCACATCTGAAAGAAAAGGCAGATGCTATTTGGACACACTTCCTTGTCAAGATAAGTGCTGTCTGCTTAGCTGAATTGAGCCTCTTGGGAGTCCTCTCTCTCGGGCAGCACATTGGTGACTGCTGCTTTCACAGTATGAGGTCATCAGCCCCGCCCGGCTTGATGCTTGAGGCAAGGTGGGCTAGAGCACATGAATTCAGGAACTACTGGGCATGATTCTAGTTTGGGGGAGGGGATTGATCTCTTTCCTGGGTTATCACTAGCCGTGAATTCCTCTGTCCAAGGTTCTTGTACCTTTCAAAACATGAAAGGCACCATAAGCTGTCTTTATAGGACCCCCAAAGTGCTGGTAATCACTGACTCAGTGGACACGAGTTTGAACAAACTCCGAGAGATAGTGAAGGACAGGGAAGCCTGGTGTGCTGCAGTCCATGAGGTCACAGACAGACATGACTCAGCGACTGAACAACAGCACAGTGCTGGTGAAGGTGGAGGGCAGAGGTGTGAGGCAAGATACAAGTGTTTAAAGATGCAAGCCGAGAGGGACTTCCTGGTGGTCCTGTGGGGAAGACTTTGCGCTCCCAGTACTAGAGACCTGGGTTCCATCCCCAGGGGCTGGAAACTGGACTCCACATCCCACAGTTAGGACCAGGTGCAGCCAAAGTAAAATCTGAACTGAGAGCTCAAGGAGGGCAAGAACTGCTTGTGGAATTGTTGGCCTCCAGCACAAAGCTTCAAATAGGAAGGAAGAAAGAAAGATGGAAGAGCAGAACAGAGGGAAGGTTTTAAGAAACCCCTGACAACTCCTTGTCATTTCAGAATGTTCTATAAATAGAATCACACAGTATGAATATTCGGGATTGCCTTCTGTCACTTACCGTAATTCCCTGGTGATTCATCGTTGATAGCTTGTTCTTTTACAATGTTGATTTGCTTCTGGTTTCACATGCTAGGTGGGTCTGTGGGATCCATTCGGGTCTGTCTGCCTCAATTTTGTGGAGTCGGTTCTGACCTGGGACCAGAGATGCCACCATACTTACTGACCAGAGAGCATCAGGTGTTGATGGTGTTGTAGCCAGTCATTCACATCTGAAAGAAAAGGCAGATGCTATTTGGACACACTTCCTTGTCAAGATAAGTGCTGTCTGCTTAGCTGAATTGAGCCTCTTGGGAGTCCTCTCTCTCGGGCAGCACATTGGTGACTGCTGCTTTCACAGTATGAGGTCATCAGCCCCGCCCGGCTTGATGCTTGAGGCAAGGTGGGCTAGAGCACATGAATTCAGGAACTACTGGGCATGATTCTAGTTTGGGGGAGGGGATTGATCTCTTTCCTGGGTTATCACTAGCCGTGAATTCCTCTGTCCAAGGTTCTTGTACCTTTCAAAACATGAAAGGCACCATAAGCTGTCTTTATAGGACCCCCAAAGTGCTGGTAATCACTGACTCAGTGGACACGAGTTTGAACAAACTCCGAGAGATAGTGAAGGACAGGGAAGCCTGGTGTGCTGCAGTCCATGAGGTCACAGACAGACATGACTCAGCGACTGAACAACAGCACAGTGCTGGTGAAGGTGGAGGGCAGAGGTGTGAGGCAAGATACAAGTGTTTAAAGATGCAAGCCGAGAGGGACTTCCTGGTGGTCCTGTGGGGAAGACTTTGCGCTCCCAGTACTAGAGACCTGGGTTCCATCCCCAGGGGCTGGAAACTGGACTCCACATCCCACAGTTAGGACCAGGTGCAGCCAAAGTAAAATCTGAACTGAGAGCTCAAGGAGGGCAAGAACTGCTTGTGGAATTGTTGGCCTCCAGCACAAAGCTTCAAATAGGAAGGAAGAAAAGAAAGATGGAAGGAGCAGAACAGAGGGGAAGGTTTTAAGAAATAGAATGATGCCTAGTTCTCGTAGTATGACTGAGGGCTGTTACAGAGCAAGCACAGAAAACTCTGAAGTGTGGGGGGCAGTGGGAGGAAGGGAGGGTAAAAGTGTCCTCCCCAAAAAAGTAAAACCCCAAATTCATACCACGCACTCTCCCATCTCAGGGTATTTGAACTTAGCTGTTCTCTCAGCCAGGTCAGTGACTCTTTTCCCAGATAACTTTCTTGGTTCTGATCTCTCACTGCCTCAGCGAGGCCTTCTGTGAACACACACCTTGTGTAAAACAGCCCACGCATCTTTCTGGTCCCTTCCCTCTTGGTCACTCTCTAGTTCCTTTAACAGCTTTGTTTTCTTTGTGACATTGTGTGTGTGTGTCAGTCTCTGTCTAGGTCATCAGCCCCTGAGACCACTGTTACATCCCCTGTGCCAGTCAGTGCCTGGCACGTAATAGGGACTCAGTATATATTTGTTGAATGATTTAATTGGTTAAATTTAATTGAGGCTTTTTCTTTTGAATCCATGTGAAGAATGGTATTTAGAAACCATAATCTGGATGTGAGATGTGATCATAGCTACTATATTTGAATGTTGCTTGTTCCCAAGCCCACTCAGTGATAGAGCTAGGGGATAAGTATGTGTTTGTGTACATGAAGGAATATACACATATAGATAGACGCATAAAGTTACACATACTCTTACTTGTTACATCAATCCCTATGGATTAAAAACCACGGATTTATGCCAGTAACTAGTTCTGATCCAACTTCACAGGGTTTATTTGAGTTTTCTCTTTTTTCTGTTTTGGTAATTCCTTTTTTCAGTAGTTAGAAACCTGACTGTTATTATCCTCAATATATTATCAGTCAGTGCCCCTTGTAACTGATCTCCCATCACTACCACCACCGATGCTAGGCTCCGACATGGCATGGAGATATTTCAGAGCTCCCCAAATGGTGCTAATGTGCAGCCAAGATAGAACACAAGTGAACTGGAAGAAAGGTGAACCCCACAGTTTTTGATTCATTATTAAGTGAATGATGGTAAGGTTAAGTCAGGTTTGGTATGGGAAAATGAATTCTTCCTAAGGAAGTGAGATTTAAAGAGAAGACTCCATTCTACCAACACACACAGTAAGAGATCAGGGTGAAAGTACAGCCTGTCTCCTGGAAAGCTTTGAAAAATGCTTGTTTTGGAAATAAATCTGTTTGTAGTGAACCTAAGTTTCAGTCACTTTCCTTGAATTACCTATTTATAGGAAGAAATATTTGAAAAGGTTAGTTGTTTTTTAAGAATGTGTCTCATTAATGGCCTACTGCCGTTGTTGGTTTTTTTTTTTTTAGCCACTTCTATTGGTCTTTCATTTATTTATCTTTGTTCTTTTGGCCTGTGTGGGCCTCCCATTGCAGTGGCCTCTCTCATTGCAGAGCACCAGCTCTGGGCACATGCGTTCCAGAGCTCCGGCCTGGTAGTTGGACACATCAGTCCAGCTGCTCCACGCTATGTGGGATCTTCCCAGGCCAGGGATCGAGCCAGCGCCCCTTGTCCTTACCCACTGGACCACCAGGAAGCCCTGCCAGCCTTTTGAAATAAACTTTCAGTTTTCAACATAATGCTTTTAGAGCAAATTTTAGAAACCATAATCTGGATGTGAGATGTGATCATAGCTACTATATTTGAATGTTGCTTGTTCCCAAGCCCACTCAGTGATAGAGCTAGGGGATAAGTATGTGTTTGTGTACATGAAGGAATATACACATATAGATAGACGCATAAAGTTACACATACTCTTACTTGTTACATCAATCCCTATGGATTAAAAACCACGGATTTATGCCAGTAACTAGTTCTGATCCAACTTCACAGGGTTTATTTGAGTTTTCTCTTTTTTCTGTTTTGGTAATTCCTTTTTTCAGTAGTTAGAAACCTGACTGTTATTATCCTCAATATATTATCAGTCAGTGCCCCTTGTAACTGATCTCCCATCACTACCACCACCGATGCTAGGCTCCGACATGGCATGGAGATATTTCAGAGCTCCCCAAATGGTGCTAATGTGCAGCCAAGATAGAACACAAGTGAACTGGAAGAAAGGTGAACCCCACAGTTTTTGATTCATTATTAAGTGAATGATGGTAAGGTTAAGTCAGGTTTGGTATGGGAAAATGAATTCTTCCTAAGGAAGTGAGATTTAAAGAGAAGACTCCATTCTACCAACACACACAGTAAGAGATCAGGGTGAAAGTACAGCCTGTCTCCTGGAAAGCTTTGAAAAATGCTTGTTTTGGAAATAAATCTGTTTGTAGTGAACCTAAGTTTCAGTCACTTTCCTTGAATTACCTATTTATAGGAAGAAATATTTGAAAAGGTTAGTTGTTTTTTAAGAATGTGTCTCATTAATGGCCTACTGCCGTTGTTGGTTTTTTTTTTTTTAGCCACTTCTATTGGTCTTTCATTTATTTATCTTTGTTCTTTTGGCCTGTGTGGGCCTCCCATTGCAGTGGCCTCTCTCATTGCAGAGCACCAGCTCTGGGCACATGCGTTCCAGAGCTCCGGCCTGGTAGTTGGACACATCAGTCCAGCTGCTCCACGCTATGTGGGATCTTCCCAGGCCAGGGATCGAGCCAGCGCCCCTTGTCCTTACCCACTGGACCACCAGGGAAGCCCTGCCTTTTTTTTTCAATCTTGCCTTTTTGAAATAAACTTTCAGTTTTCAACATAATGCTTTTTAGAGCATTGAATATTTAAACAGGAGATACTTGTTCAGGCTATGGTTGCTCTTTTTCTGTAGTCAGTTTTAAAATATGAAAATCAAGTTACAGTAACTGGGTCATGAGGAACCCCATCTTCCATTTTCAGCCAGAGGAAGCAGGAGGTTCTAGGAGCCAGCTATAACAGGACCTGCAGTCAGCCTACCTTAGATGGTCAGCATCTGTCTTGCCAGGTTTTTGTGAATCCGTTTTCTTAAAGTAATGCGTGACTGCAAGTAGATTTTCACCAAGAACTTCACACTTAGGCTGATGTACACATAATCTGGCTCCAAGGAAATCCAGCTGTAAGCCCAGGGAAATGACAACAAAATCTCTTCTTTGATTGTATTTTTTAAATTTTCATGGACATAACGGCTTCCCATTGGCTCAGTGGTAAAGAATGCACCTGCAGTGCAGGAGATGCAGGTTGGATCCCTGGGTCAGGAAGATCCCTTGGAGAAAGGAAGTGGCAACCCTCTGCAGTGCTCTTGGACAGAGGAACCTGGCAGGCTACAGTCCCTGGGGTTGCAAAAGAATCGGGTATGCCTTAGTGACTGAACAGTAACAACACGGACAACAGCAGCATGGGTGTTGTCTTGGAGTGTGGATACCTTCTTGAAAACGCAGTGTTTGTGACAATGCAGAAGAGCTGCTGAAAACTTGCTGTATAGGTGAAACACTTCGGTTGTTTAGTTCTTGTTTTCTATAATTGAAGTGTCGTTACGTTTTTGTGGAAGTGTGCCTCAGTGTTGGTCCTCAGTTCCTTTTGGGTAGGTTGAGTGAGTTCATTCCCCAAACTTGAGTGAACTCCAGGAACCATCATTGTGATTTTTGCCATGTCTGCAGACATTTAACACTTTTCATTAATCTGTTTAGCTTTCAACTTTGCCTTTATCTAAGTGATATCTGTGAAACCATGGGTGTGCTGTGTTCAGTCCCCTCAAAGGACAAGTACTGCAGGTGGCATCATTCAGTGGTTAGGAGCTGGGAGCTCAGTCTCTAACTCTTCCAGCTCTGAAATTCAGTAAGCTCGGCATCTGGGGTTTTCTTCCTTGAGTTTTGAAGTTACACCAGTGGTTGTTTATGCATTTTTCCCAGAGGATACATAGGCAGCTATCTAAATATATTAGAATATTAGATTATATGTAAGAATATATTATATAATACAATAACTATATATTTTAGTCATTTTTCAAATGTGAGTGATAAATTACTTGATCTTAGTTTCTTAAGATTCAACGTGTTTCTCCTACTAGAATGTTTATTTTTGTGTGTTATTTTTATTTTGCTTGAGAAGAACAAAACCTGATGATCCTAATTGTGAAATCACCCAGAAGGGAATACATGGATTTATAGGACCTTCAATACTGGCTTAAAAACACAAGTAGGAAACATGTAAAACAGTGTTAATAATGTAGAAGAAAAATACAGAATTTAGAACGTAAGATTTTATGTTTGCTGCTCTGAAGTTGTCATGGGAAAACACCTAATTATGATAAATACCTGTATACCATAGCAGAAGTCTGCATTATTTGTGAGGAATATTGTCAGAAGCCAATTGGATGTTGTCATATATTCAAATTAGGTTCTTGGTGGAGTGGAAGTACATTAATCATATGTGTGTGTGTTTAAAAAGATATTATGAAAACTTACTTTAATGGACTTGTCTAAAATCAAAGTTAGTGTCATGTTGCAAAGGGGGTGACAGACCCACTTCAGGAGGCTTACTCAATGTGATGAGTTTTACGATCCTCCTCGCTTGAGTGCAGTACTGTGCTCTGCTCAGAGATGGAGTGTTTGTTGTCTTGTGCACCATCTATAAGCATTTAATTTGCTACACAAATAGACTGTGCATACAGGTGGTTAACCTTGTGGTATGACATTACTTTAACAGAGAGAAGGAGCAAGAAAGGGAAGAACAGTTAATGGAAGACAAGAAAAGGAAGAAAGAGGATAAAAAGAAAAAAGAAGCCACTCAGAAGGTGGGTGTAATCAGTCAAGCCTGTCTTTACCTCCGCCACACATCTAGAAAGCGTAACTGCCTTGGCTTGGATGCCTGGCATCTTAATAATGCTAGTTGATCTATTAGTTTACTTAACAGTTTTAAGATTTGAAAGACCTGCAGTGTTACCATAAGCAGATGTTAAATTATTGGCAACAACACTAAACAGTTTTGAGAACAGCAGGAGAGTTACCAACACTAAAAGGCTTACTGTATTTCCTTATTTTATCATAATTAATCTCCATTTTCTTGCAGATGTTAGCAGATCTGGGTATCTAAATATATTAGAATATTAGATTATATGTAAGAATATATTATATAATACAATAACTATATATTTTAGTCATTCTCAAATGTGAGTGAAAAATTACTTGATCTTAGTTTCTTAAGATTCAACGTGTTTCTCCTACTAGAATGTTTATTTTTGTGTGTTATTTTTATTTTGCTTGAGAAGAACAAAACCTGATGATCCTAATTGTGAAATCACCCAGAAGGGAATACATGGATTTATAGGACCTTCAATACTGGCTTAAAAACACAAGTAGGAAACATGTAAAACAGTGTTAATAATGTAGAAGAAAAATACAGAATTTAGAACGTAAGATTTTATGTTTGCTGCTCTGAAGTTGTCATGGGAAAACACCTAATTATGATAAATACCTGTATACCATAGCAGAAGTCTGCATTATTTGTGAGGAATATTGTCAGAAGCCAATTGGATGTTGTCATATATTCAAATTAGGTTCTTGGTGGAGTGGAAGTACATTAATCATATGTGTGTGTGTTTAAAAAGATATTATGAAAACTTACTTTAATGGACTTGTCTAAAATCAAAGTTAGTGTCATGTTGCAAAGGGGGTGACAGACCCACTTCAGGAGGCTTACTCAATGTGATGAGTTTTACGATCCTCCTCGCTTGAGTGCAGTACTGTGCTCTGCTCAGAGATGGAGTGTTTGTTGTCTTGTGCACCATCTATAAGCATTTAATTTGCTACACAAATAGACTGTGCATACAGGTGGTTAACCTTGTGGTATGACATTACTTTAACAGAGAGAAGGAGCAAGAAAGGGAAGAACAGTTAATGGAAGACAAGAAAAGGAAGAAAGAGGATAAAAAGAAAAAAGAAGCCACTCAGAAGGTGGGTGTAATCAGTCAAGCCTGTCTTTACCTCCGCCACACATCTAGAAAGCGTAACTGCCTTGGCTTGGATGCCTGGCATCTTAATAATGCTAGTTGATCTATTAGTTTACTTAACAGTTTTAAGATTTGAAAGACCTGCAGTGTTACCATAAGCAGATGTTAAATTATTGGCAACAACACTAAACAGTTTTGAGAACAGCAGGAGAGTTACCAACACTAAAAGGCTTACTGTATTTCCTTATTTTATCATAATTAATCTCCATTTTCTTAAGCAGGTTTATGGAATGACTTTTCAAAGCTTGCAGAGTTTGCCCTAATGTTGTCCTTCTGGCCCACATACTGTCATTTACATCAGTCTGTCTTTTAATAATTTGGTAAAGAAACCTCCCTCAGAGAAGATCTGGTAGGACGGGGCAGGGCGGGACAGGAGCAGGAGTGGAGCAACTTCCCTGGTGGTTCAGTGGCTGAGACTCTGTGCTCCCAGTGCAGAGGTCCAGCTTCGAACCCTGGTCAGGGAGCTAGATCCCATATGCCACAACTTAGAGTTTGCTTGCCACACAGCTGAAAAGCCTGCATGCTGCATCTAAGATCTGGCACAGCCAAATAAATGTATTTTTCTGAAAATTAAAGAAGAATCTGGTGGGCCTGCTGAGTGCTCTGGAGGAGATAGTATGTGACTTTAAGGCTTTTGCTTTGGGAAAGAGAGATGCTACAAGGGGAAAAGACCTAGGACTGACAGATGCCAATTGTCAGATCTTGACTGTGGGGAACAGAGAGCAGCTAGACCTCCCTGCCCTGCCCCGCCCCGCTGCCTTGGCCAGAGTCTGAGATTGCTCTCCGCCCTCCCTGCTCATTCAGCTTCAAGAGCCCTGATGGTGGGCTCTGGCTCGAGGGTGGCTTTGCTTCCTGGGCAAAGTGCCTGGCAGGCTCTGGCTCCGGGGAGGGTGGCTTTGCCATGGGGGAAAGCAAAGAAAAGGATACAGGTGGTTAACCTTGTGGTATGACATTACTTTAACAGAGAGAAGGAGCAAGAAAGGGAAGAACAGTTAATGGAAGACAAGAAAAGGAAGAAAGAGGATAAAAAGAAAAAAGAAGCCACTCAGAAGGTGGGTGTAATCAGTCAAGCCTGTCTTTACCTCCGCCACACATCTAGAAAGCGTAACTGCCTTGGCTTGGATGCCTGGCATCTTAATAATGCTAGTTGATCTATTAGTTTACTTAACAGTTTTAAGATTTGAAAGACCTGCAGTGTTACCATAAGCAGATGTTAAATTATTGGCAACAACACTAAACAGTTTTGAGAACAGCAGGAGAGTTACCAACACTAAAAGGCTTACTGTATTTCCTTATTTTATCATAATTAATCTCCATTTTCTTAAGCAGGTTTATGGAATGACTTTTCAAAGCTTGCAGAGTTTGCCCTAATGTTGTCCTTCTGGCCCACATACTGTCATTTACATCAGTCTGTCTTTTAATAATTTGGTAAAGAAACCTCCCTCAGAGAAGATCTGGTAGGACGGGGCAGGGCGGGACAGGAGCAGGAGTGGAGCAACTTCCCTGGTGGTTCAGTGGCTGAGACTCTGTGCTCCCAGTGCAGAGGTCCAGCTTCGAACCCTGGTCAGGGAGCTAGATCCCATATGCCACAACTTAGAGTTTGCTTGCCACACAGCTGAAAAGCCTGCATGCTGCATCTAAGATCTGGCACAGCCAAATAAATGTATTTTTCTGAAAATTAAAGAAGAATCTGGTGGGCCTGCTGAGTGCTCTGGAGGAGATAGTATGTGACTTTAAGGCTTTTGCTTTGGGAAAGAGAGATGCTACAAGGGAAAAAGACCTAGGACTGACAGATGCCAATTGTCAGATCTTGACTGTGGGGAACAGAGAGCAGCTAGACCTCCCTGCCCTGCCCCGCCCCGCTGCCTTGGCCAGAGTCTGAGATTGCTCTCCGCCCTCCCTGCTCATTCAGCTTCAAGAGCCCTGATGGTGGGCTCTGGCTCCGCAGGGTGGCTTTGCTTCCTGGGCAAAGTGCCTGGCAGTCACTGCGCCTCCAGTTCTTGTTACCATTAGCTGAGGCACCTGGGGAGCAGGTCCTCACTGTGAGGCAGGTTGGAGGGTCCCTGCTGCAGAGCCAGGTTATTAAAGCTAGGTTTAGGGAGGGGCTGTTATAAGGTTCAGAAGGAACTTTAAAGTCAGAACAGACTTAAGGCACTTAAACTCAAGGGACACTGCAAATTTCCCTGGCATCAGTAGATAATAGCATTTCCCATAATTCTGTTCTCTGAATTATTGCAATCATGTAGAGGTGCCAGCGTAAGATATGATACTAGAAATATTTTCTGACTTAGAGTGCATGTGACCCTGCTGCATTAAACATGTGAAATGTAATTCATCTTCAAGACTTAATTAAAAGGAATATTCATTATTGTTTGGTGCCAAAAGGGTTTTGTCTGCTTTTGATTGTGTTTCTGGCTCTGTTAATAGTGGCGGGCTCACCGTCACATCTTCATGCTGTCGGGATACCTGCTTCTAATCTGAGCTTGTTGAAACTGTCTAAAATGACAGTACAGAATTTGAATAAAAATATCAGATGATAACCCAGAGGCTTGTTTTATATTTGGTGGACACAGCCACCTTCCACGTCACTGATGTTGTGATATGCGGGTCCACCAGCTCAAGGGTGTCGGCAGCATTGCCCCTGTACCTGCACCCGCACGCACAGACCTTCTTGCGGGAGGGATGGGAGAGTGAAGCTCAGTAAGGCTTTCTTTCTGTAGGGCATTCCCATTTCATCTACTAAATTGGTACAAAAATTGGATTTTGCAGTCTGTGGGAATGCATGGTTATACGCTAGCCACTGGGGAGCTTGAACAATGGCTAACAGCAAGAAGATGCCAGATAGAGAGATTGTTTCAGGCCATGTGTACAGTTTGTCTTCATTCTTCACCTAGATAACTGTTTTTTAACATGAACTGTCAGTTGTAGAAGTGATCGTAATGTGCATCTGTAGACTTTCATTGTGGATCCTCCTAATAGAAAAATGATTTAAAGATGGTGTGGGCTTATTCAAGAGTGAATGGGGATCATTTGTGCAGAGAATTTTGTATATGGAACTAGATAGTCTACCCTGAGTACTTACATCTGCATTAAGAACTGGTTTCAAAGTCCCCGCCAAGAGGAAAATCACCGTCGGTGAAATTTCATGTGATTAATTAAGATTAATAAAAAATTCAGTCACCCTTGTGCAGAAATGTTCTAAATTGGCCAGCAGAGAATCTAGGCTCAACACATGGTCTTTGACATTTGCCAATGGTGCAGTTTCAGACTTGGGATTCTGATTTAGCTCTGAAGGAGCTAGCACAGAGCTTACCATGTGACGGGCTCAGTGGTTTTTGACCTCCCTGTTGGGACAGCATCTCAATAAAGAGGCTTCAAATATGCTCTGATGCAAAGAACTGTAGAGATAATGTGCCAGTGGGTCTGAAACAGGTCATTCACTCATTCAGCCAGCAAACATGTGGTGCCTCCTCTTAGTGCTTGCACGTCTTTCTCCCAGCCCACCCCATTGCTTTATAATCATCACTTCCTGTCTGTCTTCCCCATTAGACTGTCTGTAAGTTTCCAAGTTTTATTCATATTTGTATTTCCAGTAACTAGGACAGTTGCAGTTTTATATTTGGTGGACACAGCCACCTTCCACGTCACTGATGTTGTGATATGCGGGTCCACCAGCTCAAGGGTGTCGGCAGCATTGCCCCTGTACCTGCACCCGCACGCACAGACCTTCTTGCGGGAGGGATGGGAGAGTGAAGCTCAGTAAGGCTTTCTTTCTGTAGGGCATTCCCATTTCATCTACTAAATTGGTACAAAAATTGGATTTTGCAGTCTGTGGGAATGCATGGTTATACGCTAGCCACTGGGGAGCTTGAACAATGGCTAACAGCAAGAAGATGCCAGATAGAGAGATTGTTTCAGGCCATGTGTACAGTTTGTCTTCATTCTTCACCTAGATAACTGTTTTTTAACATGAACTGTCAGTTGTAGAAGTGATCGTAATGTGCATCTGTAGACTTTCATTGTGGATCCTCCTAATAGAAAAATGATTTAAAGATGGTGTGGGCTTATTCAAGAGTGAATGGGGATCATTTGTGCAGAGAATTTTGTATATGGAACTAGATAGTCTACCCTGAGTACTTACATCTGCATTAAGAACTGGTTTCAAAGTCCCGCTAAGAGGAAAATCACCGTCGGTGAAATTTCATGTGATTAATTAAGATTAATAAAAAATTCAGTCACCCTTGTGCAGAAATGTTCTAAATTGGCCAGCAGAGAATCTAGGCTCAACACATGGTCTTTGACATTTGCCAATGGTGCAGTTTCAGACTTGGGATTCTGATTTAGCTCTGAAGGAGCTAGCACAGAGCTTACCATGTGACGGGCTCAGTGGTTTTTGACCTCCCTGTTGGGACAGCATCTCAATAAAGAGGCTTCAAATATGCTCTGATGCAAAGAACTGTAGAGATAATGTGCCAGTGGGTCTGAAACAGGTCATTCACTCATTCAGCCAGCAAACATGTGGTGCCTCCTCTTAGTGCTTGCACGTCTTTCTCCCAGCCCACCCCATTGCTTTATAATCATCACTTCCTGTCTGTCTTCCCCATTAGACTGTCTGTAAGTTTCTCGAAGTTTTATTCATATTTGTATTTCCAGTAACTAGGACAGTGCCCAGTACAAAAGCAGAGTGAAAATGTTTGTTTTATAAGTGAATGGTCAAGAATAATTTTCTTGGCAACATAATTTTCATGGAGAACTGACTTTTCTATTTAGCTAAATTAAATTATTTATACATAGAAAATAAACATGAGCTTCTTTTTCATTGTGCTCAGTGGTTATGGTGGTTTGCTCTTTCTAGAACCATCCCTGAGTAAACTGTGTTAGATTTCCACTCACAAAGGAGGTGTCTGGGAAGGATTTTACTCAGTCATTAGGCTGATGCGGCTCAAGGCTCTTTGTTTAGTGTTGGCAGAATGCACGCTTCGATCATCTTTTCAGCGTCTGGGGGATGGCTTTTTTAACAGACCCCACATTTTAAGATGCATTTGCCGTTAGTTGGGTTTGTTGCTTACAGCTAGGGAAAGACATTGATTTCTTGTTACAACTGATCTTACAGATGGCATTCTAAGAAGTATTTATTTACAATGATATAAATTGCCATAAGGAATTGATCTGTGGTTACAAATCTGTTCATTCTTGGATAGGTGGGGTTACAGAAAAATTATACTGTAGAACTGAGCTCTGTAACAATTACTACTGGGGAATAGCATTCATTTTAAGAGACTGCCTGCCGCAAGTTCAGTATAGCAGCATTTGCTTGTCTTTTAATGCAAGAATGTAAGAAACACTCCAGGAGGTCGTCCAGATGGATTGTTTAACACAGTGGTATGCTGGAATCCTTTCTAAAGCGGGCTGGTTAGTCGCGGGACAGACCTTCCCAGGATGAACGTGTTTTTATGAACAGAGCAGTAACTTGAATGATTACCAGCCATAAATAACCAGACCTCTTCTTTTCTATGTGAATATGCTGGTTACAGAAGTCGGAGAACCAATGTAAAAACGTTTTTTGGAAGACTAGCAATTGGAAACGCGGGTGTGGGGGCGGGGTTGCAAAATAACCCGTGATCTCAATAATGTGATTTAACCCCTATTGGAATTCTGGTGCATTTCCTCTGGAATGTTTTTCATATTCATGACCTTTTGTGGTTTTGTTTAAATACTATAGGGCATGTATAATTAAGTGCCCTCCTTTATTTTCCCCTCTTAATAGCAGAAGAGTTTTCCATGTGGCTCCTAGTCATTATTTCCAAACTCTCTCAAAACCCATTATTACATTCAGCATGTCCAGCCTTTTAGGTTGATCACTTCCAGAAATGTATTAGTTACGATATAAAGAAATACTTTCAACAAAGCAGCCTATATTTGTTGAGATGTATGTATGTGTGTGTGTGCTCAGTCTCTCCTCCGTCATGTCCACCTCTTTGCAACCCCATGGACTGTAGCCTGTCAGACTCCTCTGTCCATGGCACTTTCCAGGCAAGGATACTGGAGTGGGTTGCAGTTTCCTCCTCCTGAGGGAGTGCTTTCTGGCCCAGGGATCAAACCCACGTCTCCTGTGTCTCACACATTGGCAGGCAGATTCTTTACCACTGCTCTACCTGGAAAGCCAAATTTACATATTTCAATCTTGTCAGTCTATTTCACATTATTTTCTATAAACATTGATAATTATAATAGCAAACAGTTAATGGAGCATTGTTCTAGGATATCTGGCTTAATCCTTACAGCAGTCCTTTGCAGAGAGATACTGTTACTATCTTCATTCAGCAGATAAATAGAAAATTGAGATCACACAGCCAGCAAGTGGCATAGCTTGGTTTTGAATCTAACTTTTAATACCATGGCCTCTGATGCCTCTGAGTGTGAGCCCTTAGACTCTGCTTTCTAGGTTTGAAGTCAAGTGCTTGGGTCCATCCCCGCAGGGAACTGTTTTTGTCTGTGTGGTTAATTTTACGTCTGGACCTCATCCATTTGCTTGTCTGTAGTTGTCGCAGTCAGAATGCACAACAGCGTCCCTGGTTCTGGGACCTCCTCATTTAACGAGAGTGAATGGTGTTTGCCTTCATTTTTGGAATCTTTCATCATGATGGTCATGTAAGGTATAATTGGACATACGATATGGCCACTGTCTTTAGAAGGACATCTGGGCTGACTTTTCTGAAGTTTGACTTTATGTGTCTGACAGCTTGAGTTACATGAGGTGTCAGAATTTAAGTAGTCTTATAAAACGATACTGGTTTGGAAAGCAAGTCTCATTTACTTATATCTGTTTATTTTGCAGGTCACGGAACAAAAAACCAAAGGTAAGTTGTTTGATTTTTTTTTCCTTTTTAGATTTGTGCTCTTTTGTGTTTAGATTTTACACTTGCTGCCTCAGCCTCCAATCCACCTGATAGGTGAGAGTGGGTGTAGAGTGATGAAGGTTGGTTATCTGCAGTCACTGAAGAGCAGTAATGACCAATTAAAAGTACTTATCCTAGTGTTTCTAGTGGGCCTTATGTTTTTTTAGGAAGCAAGAAAGATGAGACAGAGTAATTCCTCGTTTTGGAAATGAAGAGCTCATGATATTGAACAGAACCTTTCCAGAAGTCTTCTTAGAACGATAACAAAAGCAACGCACTGGCTCCTGCTTTACATATGGCAACTGCCGAGGGTTGTTAGCCACCTTGATCCGTGACAGGCGTTGAGTCTGGAAATGAGTGTTATATTTAGGATGGTCACGCTGTCTTCTGAGCTAGAGCCTGGGATATGCTTTTCGAAAGGACAGTGTCCTTTTACCTCTTACAAAATAGTGGTGTGTGGTAAGCAGAAGCAGATGCCCCCGAGGTTCTTCTTAACCTCTAATGGTCCACATATGTCAGTTCTGTTTCTTGTTTCTTTGACCATGTGGCCTTGTCTGGTGACGGTCACACTTTTGGTCATTTCCCCTGAAGGACGGGAGACTTCATTCCTTGAGACCAGTAGCCCCTATCCTCGCCCACTTGAATATGTTGTTCTCTGTTAGATATGCACTTAAATAATTTGCATAGAGTTTTCCAAACACCCAGGCCCAGGTCTCCTCCCAAGTCTCCGTGGTCCCGGGCCACTGCCCTCGAGGTGTACTGAGGGAAAGTTCTGCAGGTGACCACAGCATATGTCCAGGTTGAGAACCACTGTTCTAGACAAAGGGAATTGTGATAACCTGGGGAAGGGAGGGTCATGGAGAGCCACAACTTGATGAGAGGTTCACTGACAACTGGTTTCTTCATTGTTTTGTTTTGTTGGACTATCATAAGTTTGACTTTATGTGTCTGACAGCTTGAGTTACATGAGGTGTCAGAATTTAAGTAGTCTTATAAAACGATACTGGTTTGGAAAGCAAGTCTCATTTACTTATATCTGTTTATTTTGCAGGTCACGGAACAAAAAACCAAAGGTAAGTTGTTTGATTTTTTTTTCCTTTTTAGATTTGTGCTCTTTTGTGTTTAGATTTTACACTTGCTGCCTCAGCCTCCAATCCACCTGATAGGTGAGAGTGGGTGTAGAGTGATGAAGGTTGGTTATCTGCAGTCACTGAAGAGCAGTAATGACCAATTAAAAGTACTTATCCTAGTGTTTCTAGTGGGCCTTATGTTTTTTTAGGAAGCAAGAAAGATGAGACAGAGTAATTCCTCGTTTTGGAAATGAAGAGCTCATGATATTGAACAGAACCTTTCCAGAAGTCTTCTTAGAACGATAACAAAAGCAACGCACTGGCTCCTGCTTTACATATGGCAACTGCCGAGGGTTGTTAGCCACCTTGATCCGTGACAGGCGTTGAGTCTGGAAATGAGTGTTATATTTAGGATGGTCACGCTGTCTTCTGAGCTAGAGCCTGGGATATGCTTTTCGAAAGGACAGTGTCCTTTTACCTCTTACAAAATAGTGGTGTGTGGTAAGCAGAAGCAGATGCCCCCGAGGTTCTTCTTAACCTCTAATGGTCCACATATGTCAGTTCTGTTTCTTGTTTCTTTGACCATGTGGCCTTGTCTGGTGACGGTCACACTTTTGGTCATTTCCCCTGAAGGACGGGAGACTTCATTCCTTGAGACCAGTAGCCCCTATCCTCGCCCACTTGAATATGTTGTTCTCTGTTAGATATGCACTTAAATAATTTGCATAGAGTTTTCCAAACACCCAGGCCCAGGTCTCCTCCCAAGTCTCCGTGGTCCCGGGCCACTGCCCTCGCAGGTGTACTGAGGGAAAGTTCTGCAGGTGACCACAGCATATGTCCAGGTTGAGAACCACTGTTCTAGACAAAGGGAATTGTGATAACCTGGGGGAAGGGAGGGTCATGGAGAGGCCACAACTTGATGAGAGGTTCACTGACAACTGGTTTCTTCATTGTTTTGTTTTGTTGGACTATCATGTCACACAGTGAAGGAAGACCAATGACAGTACTGGTTTCTCAGGAAACTTAGTTCGTGAAAACACACTCTCAGATGAGTAGACATTACTGCCAGATATTGTCAATTGAAAGGTATTTCAGGGAATTCCCTTGTGGTCCAGTGGTTAGGAATCTGTGCTTATCCCCCATAAGGGACACAGATTTGATCCCTGGTTGGGGAACCAGGATTCTGCATGCTTCGTGGTGCTGCCAAAAGAAAGAAAGAGGAAAGAAAGGCATTTCAGAGGAGAAAATATGGTCTGGAACATTATACTGATTTATAAAATACACCGAGTGGAACTATTACTAATTGTAAGTATTTTAATTAGTTAAAATAGTGTTCTCTTTACTTTCAGTTAGTTCTTAACACAGAAATAGTTGCTCTTTTGGAAGTATCTCTGTAAATTTAAAATATACATTTTACAATATACAAATTTTAAATATGTTTGAAATGTAAATTATACTTTACCATAAAAATAGAGTTATTGATCATCAAAGTGTCCCTATTTTCTAAACCAACATGCTATCTAGGAAAGGATTTTGCCTTTTAAATGTATTTATAGGACTTTTTGATGACTTATGGGAACAACAGATGAGAACATTGGTATTTTCCTGAGAAAATGCAGACTCTGTGGTTGCTGGAACGCAGTAGGCAGGTTCCTGGACCTGGCCACAACTCTTAATACCCGTGAAGCCAGGGACCAGCTGAGCTGTTGTAACAGGCTGCGCTGTGTGTTAAGTGGTAGTTCTGCTGAAAAACTGACGATCCCTTAGGTTTTTCTTTCTTCTTCTTCTTTTTTTTTTTTGTACCAGGTCTGTTCTTAAAATCACATTCCTCTTTCCTCTGCCAAAGTCTTAAAAATTACTTCTACCAAAGCTTCCCTCCATTTAGGGTTTTGCTCATACCTACCATAAAATGGAGTACAGTTTCACAGTTTCCATACTTCCCTTCAAAAAATTTAAAGTAAAATAATCCTGAAGTGAGCTGAGAGCCTGTTTTGAGGCCTCGTGACAGATTTAATTGTTAGAACCAGCGAGTAAAATTAAAAATGATCCCTGAGATGTGTTAGATCCTAAGAAGAGGGAGGCTGTGATCTTCCTCTTCATGTTTTTATTTTTTTTAATTTTTGGCCTCTTTTATTTTTATTTATTTATTTTAATCCATCTTTATTCTTTTGGCCTGTGTGGGCCTCCCATTGCAGTGGCCTCTCCCGTTGCAGAGCACTAGCTCTGCACACATGCACTCCAGAGCACTGGCTTGTAATTAGGCATACCGGTACAGCCACTCCACGGCACGAGGGGTCTTCCTGGGTCAGGGATCGAACTGGTGCCCCTTGCACTGCAAGGTAGATTCTTTATCACTGGACCACCTGCTTCTGGGTCATATTCCTCTTCCCAGAGATGGTGCCTTCCTCAGGCAGCCTCCCCCTTAACTCAGAATCCACCTCTCTTTCCCCAGCAGACCCCCTGAGAAAAAAAAGAAAAGGCTGTTGGTGTCAAGGCTCTGGTTGTACAGAGAGGACTGAAGTGAGATTTGTCCATATTTCATTTTGATTCAGTATATGTTCTTTATCTTCCATCTTAAAAAGGTGAGAATTTCAGAACAGGTCTTTCAAGTGGAAATGCTGGGCATTTTGATTCAGTATGGATTAAACCAACATGCTATCTAGGAAAGGATTTTGCCTTTTAAATGTATTTATAGGACTTTTTGATGACTTATGGGAACAACAGATGAGAACATTGGTATTTTCCTGAGAAAATGCAGACTCTGTGGTTGCTGGAACGCAGTAGGCAGGTTCCTGGACCTGGCCACAACTCTTAATACCCGTGAAGCCAGGGACCAGCTGAGCTGTTGTAACAGGCTGCGCTGTGTGTTAAGTGGTAGTTCTGCTGAAAAACTGACGATCCCTTAGGTTTTTCTTTCTTCTTCTTCTTTTTTTTTTTTGTACCAGGTCTGTTCTTAAAATCACATTCCTCTTTCCTCTGCCAAAGTCTTAAAAATTACTTCTACCAAAGCTTCCCTCCATTTAGGGTTTTGCTCATACCTACCATAAAATGGAGTACAGTTTCACAGTTTCCATACTTCCCTTCAAAAATTAAAGTAAAATAATCCTGAAGTGAGCTGAGAGCCTGTTTTGAGGCCTCGTGACAGATTTAATTGTTAGAACCAGCGAGTAAAATTAAAAATGATCCCTGAGATGTGTTAGATCCTAAGAAGAGGGAGGCTGTGATCTTCCTCTTCATGTTTTTATTTTTTTTAATTTTTGGCCTCTTTTATTTTTATTTATTTATTTTAATCCATCTTTATTCTTTTGGCCTGTGTGGGCCTCCCATTGCAGTGGCCTCTCCCGTTGCAGAGCACTAGCTCTGCACACATGCACTCCAGAGCACTGGCTTGTAATTAGGCATACCGGTACAGCCACTCCACGGCACGAGGGGTCTTCCTGGGTCAGGGATCGAACTGGTGCCCCTTGCACTGCAAGGTAGATTCTTTATCACTGGACCACCTGCTTCTGGGTCATATTCCTCTTCCCAGAGATGGTGCCTTCCTCAGGCAGCCTCCCCCTTAACTCAGAATCCACCTCTCTTTCCCCAGCAGACCCCCTGAGAAAAAAAAGAAAAGGCTGTTGGTGTCAAGGCTCTGGTTGTACAGAGAGGACTGAAGTGAGATTTGTCCATATTTCATTTTGATTCAGTATATGTTCTTTATCTTCCATCTTAAAAAAAAAGGTGAGAATTTCAGAACAGGTCTTTCAAGTGGAAATGCTGGGCATGAGCTTGATTGGGCCTGCTACCTAAGGTAACAGCTGATCTCCTTTGTTGGATGTTGGTCTTAGAACTGGAGCTGGAGATATAGGATTGATGTAATATACCAGGTTTAGCAGGGATGAAGGATATGATTCGGATTAAAGAGATAGACTATGTAATGGAAGAGGTAGGACATAACCATCTAGTGTCGAAAAGGTATTAATTAGGTCATAGGGTGACGGTTGGCTTCAGGGAAGTCATTAGGATGAAATAACAACAGATTTAAAGAGGCTAGCATGACTTTAAGCTACATTACTAGAAATACAGTATCTAGGCAGGGATTTGCATTTCCTGTAATGGGCACCACTCTTTGGAAAGGAACAGAGATTGACCTCTTTGGACCTTGAAGAGTTTGGGACAGATTGGTCAAGGAATTTGAACCCATGGCACCTCTGGAGGTTCGACACTGGAAGAGGGGAGAGGGTATATAACCCAGGGAAAGGCTTCCCACATGGGGTAGCACTGATAACGTCGAAGAGTTCAAGGGTTCTGGTGCCTGACACTTAGCAGTTCCTTGGTAAATGTCTGTTGGTCAGTAAAAGAAACAGGGAAATGCTTCCAGCTCAATATAAATTAAAATTTTTTGATGCTGTTGTCCAAAGTGGTAATTGATAGCCTTAACCCAACTGGGACACAATGAAGAAACATTTTCCCATCAGCATAGCTGGGCTGATGGACCGTTCTATTCCACTGACCAAAAACTCTATCTTTGAGTCTGTTCCAAAAATCATGTTACAGTGACCACATGGTGCTTGGAAAAGGAAATGGCAACCCACTCCAGTATTCTAGCCTGGAGAATCCGATGGACAGAGGAGCCTGGCAGGCTCCAGTCAGTGGGGTCACAAAGAGTCGGACATGACTGAGCACACATACACATGATGTTGATTGTAATATCCTTGGATCTGCTATAATTTGGGGTTCCCTTGTGGCTCAGTGGTAAAGAATCTGCTTGGCAATGAGGAGACAGAGGGTTCAGTCCCTAGGTCAGGAAGCTCTCTTGGAGAAGGAAACGGCAACCCTCCCTATTATTCTTGCCTCGGAGGTCCTGAAGGAGTCTGACGTGATTTAGCAACTAAAACAACAAGCAACAACTTTTTTAAAAGGAGGGTTCAGTCCCTCAGTGAACTGGAGCTGGAGATATAGGATTGATGTAATATACCAGGTTTAGCAGGGATGAAGGATATGATTCGGATTAAAGAGATAGACTATGTAATGGAAGAGGTAGGACATAACCATCTAGTGTCGAAAAGGTATTAATTAGGTCATAGGGTGACGGTTGGCTTCAGGGAAGTCATTAGGATGAAATAACAACAGATTTAAAGAGGCTAGCATGACTTTAAGCTACATTACTAGAAATACAGTATCTAGGCAGGGATTTGCATTTCCTGTAATGGGCACCACTCTTTGGAAAGGAACAGAGATTGACCTCTTTGGACCTTGAAGAGTTTGGGACAGATTGGTCAAGGAATTTGAACCCATGGCACCTCTGGAGGTTCGACACTGGAAGAGGGGAGAGGGTATATAACCCAGGGAAAGGCTTCCCACATGGGGTAGCACTGATAACGTCAAGAGTTCGAGGGTTCTGGTGCCTGACACTTAGCAGTTCCTTGGTAAATGTCTGTTGGTCAGTAAAAGAAACAGGGAAATGCTTCCAGCTCAATATAAATTAAAATTTTTTGATGCTGTTGTCCAAAGTGGTAATTGATAGCCTTAACCCAACTGGGACACAATGAAGAAACATTTTCCCATCAGCATAGCTGGGCTGATGGACCGTTCTATTCCACTGACCAAAAACTCTATCTTTGAGTCTGTTCCAAAAATCATGTTACAGTGACCACATGGTGCTTGGAAAAGGAAATGGCAACCCACTCCAGTATTCTAGCCTGGAGAATCCGATGGACAGAGGAGCCTGGCAGGCTCCAGTCAGTGGGGTCACAAAGAGTCGGACATGACTGAGCACACATACACATGATGTTGATTGTAATATCCTTGGATCTGCTATAATTTGGGGTTCCCTTGTGGCTCAGTGGTAAAGAATCTGCTTGGCAATGAGGAGACAGAGGGTTCAGTCCCTAGGTCAGGAAGCTCTCTTGGAGAAGGAAACGGCAACCCTCCCTATTATTCTTGCCTCGGAGGTCCTGAAGGAGTCTGACGTGATTTAGCAACTAAAACAACAAGCAACAACTAATTTGTTAATATTTGAGGCGGTATATCTTCCCCCATACCCCCGGAACAGGTTCAACCAGTTCCCATTAGACTGGCAACGAAATGACTCGTGATTCAATGAGGAGAGTAGCTTCCAGTGAGATCATCTGGGTAAAAGCCAGTGTGCATTGAGTTTGGGGAGTGAGTGGAAGGTGGAGAACTAGAGACAGCGCTTAGAGGCTACTGAACAATGTGGAGCTTCATCGGCCACTCTGTGTGTCAGCAGTCCTTGAGACTTTTGTGTATCATTTCTGTAGTTATTATTCAACAAGAAATTCCTCAGTCTAAAGTAATGTCTTTTTATTTGTACTTTTCTCTACTACTTTTAAAACATTACTAGAAGGTATTTTATGGCTTTATTTCTTAATGTTTGACACCACCAAGATATTTAAATAAAATAGTTTATATTGTCCCTTCCCATCTGAGAATTTTTTTAAAGAAAACTTTCATCTGAAAAAGCATCTTATAGAAGTGTCTCAGAAATAGAGGCTATTTGGACCACGGGCTTCCCCTGGAGGTCCAGTGGGTAAAGACACCGTCTTGCAGTGCAAGGGGCGCCGGTTCGATCCCTGGCCTGGGAAGATCCCACGTGCCGCAGAGCGGCTGGACTGATGTGTCCAACTACCGAGCCAGAGCTTTGGGGCGCATGCGCCCAGAGCCGGCACTCTGCGACGACAGAGGCCACCGTGATGGGAGGCCCACAGGAGCCAAAGAACAAAGACAGATGAAAATAGAGAAATGAAAGACCAACATAAGTGGCCCGCCCGTCCCCTCCCTCCCCATCCCACCCCCCAAAAGATAAATAAATAAAAAATAAATGTTTAAAAGAAGTTTGGAGCATAAGATGAGAATGGTACAAAATAATGGCAACAGAGAAGGGAAAAAGATTCAGTCATTAGGGTAAGTAAAGGGGTTTTGGTCATAAGTGAATGGAAATTAGAAAATAGGATAACCGGCTTTCTCTGCAGTGTCTTTATTCCCTTTTGATGCAGAGATCAGGTTTAAGTGATAGACCTTTTCTCTGGAAAAGAAGAAACTGCACCCTTATTGTGAGCAGCTCATCTTCAGAAGTATTTGTAGCACAAGTTGCAAACCATTGAAGTTTAGAAGAGAAAAGATGAGGCTTGAAAAGTAATTCAGGCTTAACTTTAATTTCCCTCTCCTCGGTTGCCCCTGACATTCTGGGACATGGTGTGGTACACGTGGCGATTCTGGTGTCTCTCGCTGGATTTCAGGAAGCAGGTTGGGTTGGGTGTCCTGCTTGACAGCTGCACTGCTTTCCAGTGAGTGCCTAGAGTGTAGTAAGACAGAGTAAGAGCTCATTCAAGTCCTGAAACAGTTTGCTCCTAATATGTACTGCAGGCAGGCTCTTTATGACCGTGTCCTAGAGTTGTGAATGACCCATCTCCCAGGGGAGAGCACTGTGTTGGAAGGAGGGTAGTCGAGAGGTAGTCCTGTTTTATTATGACTTTTTTTACTTATGGTCCATTGTACCTCTGATGCAATGGTGGGAAAGTGCCCTGAGATCTTTGCAGGGGATCTTGTACTGTATACAGAACCTGCCAGATGTCTTTGGTAGAGCCATGACAGACGCTGAGGTAGTCCAACTGATGTTCCAATCTCTCTCTCTTGGCTCTTCTTAACCATATCTGATTCCATCTCAGGGAAACGAGTGGCACACCTGCTTACCTTAAAGTGGAGATTCTGGTCTTTTTATAGCGGGGTAGTCCTGCAGAAGTATAACTCTTTCTGGCGTAAAAATTAGTAGGGAAGAATCCCTGCCTTCATCAACTTCTTGATTATTCACGTAACAAGAGAAAAAGTAATTGGCAATGCCATGTGCTACAGAACCCTCCAGGCACAGTCATTAAATAATTCATCTTTATTCATCCATTTATCAGTCATTATAAGTCATGTAGAGTCTACTAGATTAATAATATGGGATTGGCCGAAAAGTCAACTCAGGTTTTTCTTAAAGATGTTTTGGAATAACCCAAATGAACTTTTGCATCAACCCACTTTAAAGGAAAAAATAGGATAACCGGCTTTCTCTGCAGTGTCTTTATTCCCTTGATGCAGAGATCAGGTTTAAGTGATAGACCTTTTCTCTGGAAAAGAAGAAACTGCACCCTTATTGTGAGCAGCTCATCTTCAGAAGTATTTGTAGCACAAGTTGCAAACCATTGAAGTTTAGAAGAGAAAAGATGAGGCTTGAAAAGTAATTCAGGCTTAACTTTAATTTCCCTCTCCTCGGTTGCCCCTGACATTCTGGGACATGGTGTGGTACACGTGGCGATTCTGGTGTCTCTCGCTGGATTTCAGGAAGCAGGTTGGGTTGGGTGTCCTGCTTGACAGCTGCACTGCTTTCCAGTGAGTGCCTAGAGTGTAGTAAGACAGAGTAAGAGCTCATTCAAGTCCTGAAACAGTTTGCTCCTAATATGTACTGCAGGCAGGCTCTTTATGACCGTGTCCTAGAGTTGTGAATGACCCATCTCCCAGGGGAGAGCACTGTGTTGGAAGGAGGGTAGTCGAGAGGTAGTCCTGTTTTATTATGACTTTTTTTACTTATGGTCCATTGTACCTCTGATGCAATGGTGGGAAAGTGCCCTGAGATCTTTGCAGGGGATCTTGTACTGTATACAGAACCTGCCAGATGTCTTTGGTAGAGCCATGACAGACGCTGAGGTAGTCCAACTGATGTTCCAATCTCTCTCTCTTGGCTCTTCTTAACCATATCTGATTCCATCTCAGGGAAACGAGTGGCACACCTGCTTACCTTAAAGTGGAGATTCTGGTCTTTTTATAGCGGGGTAGTCCTGCAGAAGTATAACTCTTTCTGGCGTAAAAATTAGTAGGGAAGAATCCCTGCCTTCATCAACTTCTTGATTATTCACGTAACAAGAGAAAAAGTAATTGGCAATGCCATGTGCTACAGAACCCTCCAGGCACAGTCATTAAATAATTCATCTTTATTCATCCATTTATCAGTCATTATAAGTCATGTAGAGTCTACTAGATTAATAATATGGGATTGGCCGAAAAGTCAACTCAGGTTTTTCTTAAAGATGTTTTGGAATAACCCAAATGAACTTTTGCATCAACCCACTTTAGGCAATGGTCTGTTTATTTTCTTGAGAAATACATTTGGTTATTTATTTATCCGTCCATCCATTCATCCTCTGACCTCCCTTCCTTATTGGGAGGCCCATACTGCCTCATGATTGGCTAAGGTTAGGCCAGGGATTGCCTTGAAGTTACTTCAGGCCCCTACTCTTTTTCTTCCCCTCTGTTACTCATAGTATCCCCCAGTGTCCAGTGGATGTAGATTGGGCCCCCTGATTTCTGATGATGTATGTCTCTCCTCATAAAGGAGCCAGTACAGTGAGCAACATGCTGGCCCAGCATCATTTCAGCAGTTAGAGCAATGCTGTCATCCGGGCTGGCCCTAGGTGACTCGGGGGCCAGGGACTCGGGCCTCAGAGTCATCTGAATGACCAGGCTCGGTGGTTGTTTCTGTGTGGCTGCCAGCCTGTCTGCCAGGTCGATTTTCTTGGAAGGGAGGCAGTCTTTCGGTGGATGAAGCGAGGGAGGTGCCAGGCCGGAAGAACTGTCTCCACTGGGTGGCAGGGAAGCCAGAGGGCGCAGCGGAGCTTCATGGTCGTCTCGCGGGTTCCCATCCTTCCTGTTTGCCGTTTGACAAGTGAGGGGAGACCTTTAGTAGACAGGAAAAGCATCTGCATTTTGAAAGTTTTACTTTCAGTGAATAGTTGAAAAAAACGCACACAAGGTCTACTTAATTGTTTTCTTTTTACAAAAAAGCAAAAAGATGTGTAACGTTTCTAATATTTACACAGGGTGACAGCCAAAGAGTCTTTAGGTTCAGGTGGCTGTAGAAACCTAAACCACGTTGCTTTTGTGATTCCCTAGGGTTCTCTGTGGGGGTCTGCTCTGTGCCAGGTCCTAAGAAACAAATGGTGACAGATGGGTTCCTGCCATTGAGGGTCTTCTGGCCTGACTGGGAGAAGGATCTGCCAATGGAGAAAGTCCATGTAGCTGATTCCTTCAGTGGCACAGAGGTGGACAGCATGGCCCGGAGCGCAGAGGAAGGGTGCTGAGCGTGCTAGTCCAGGGACGCTGGGTAAAGTTTAAGAATGGATGCAGGGGAAGGGCCCCTGGGCTGAGAGCCTTGAACCTTTCCCAGCGGTTTCGCCTGGGTCTGTGTGCGCGCTGAGACCTGCTAGGCCACCCCTCGGGGCTCCCCTGTTGGTTTAGGAGAGTGGACGGTGCTCGCCTCCCTCTCCTCCTCGGGTGATAGAGTGGGACTCCGTGGTACGCGGTCCTTGACCCCTGTCACCAGCGCTCTCCGCCCTTGGCTGTCTCCAGTGAGCTGAGGACGCTGTCAGATCCGGAGCGACCACATCCCTCAGAGCAGATGATGGATGAACCGTCTCAGAATCTGCCTCACAGATGCTTTCTTGGAAAAAATAATGTTCAGAAAAATGCACTGGATTTCAAAGGCTGTTTCCCCATCTCTCTTTCAGTGCCCGAAGTGACGAAACCAAGTTTAAGCCAACCCACGGCCGCCAGCCCGATTGGCAGCTCTCCATCGCCACCAGTCAATGGTGGCAACAATGCCAAAAGGGTGGCAGTGCCGAACGGACAGCCGCCCAGCGCCGCCCGCTACATGCCCCGGGAGGTGCCGCCGCGATTCCGTTGCCAGCAGGACCACAAAGTGTTACTAAAGCGCGGGCAGCCCCCGCCACCGTCCTGCATGCTCCTCGGGGGCGGGGCAGGGCCGCCTCCGTCCACGGCACCCGGAGCAAACCCCACCAACGCACACGTGACAGGAGCGCTGCTGCAGAGCGAGGGGGGGACCGCGCCCGGTGAGTGTGCCCGGGCAGGTGGCCGGGAAGCATGGCGGTCTAAGGGAGCCAGCCTGTCATTTGTGTAGCCAGCTAAAGACCACCGGGAGCACTGATTATGCAGACTCTTAGTTAGTGTTTCCCACCCTTTGTGACCTCATGGGCTGTATCCGCCCGTCTCCTCTGCACGCGGGATTCTCTAGACAGGAATACTGGAGTGGGGTGCCATTTCTCCCAGCCAGGTACTAACCAGGCCCAACCCTGCTTAGCTTCTGAGATCAGACGAGATTGGGCGCATTCAGGATGGTGTGACCATAGACATGAGTGCCATTTCTATAGACTCTTGAGGTTATTCACAAGATGGGGGAGGAGCCCAGGGTGAGGTGTCTTATCAACATCTCCGTTCCCATGTTGGGTTTCGGTGTCCAGTGAGTTTGTGCTCTTGGCCTAAGAGGCAATGTTATTTCTCCTCCCTCTTCAGGTCCTTTTTTTCCTCCTTAGACAAGAGCATTACCGTTCAAGCACCCGTAGCCCCAGGTGCCCTCTCAGGTGTGTGCTCAGGGGGCGCCTGGAAATCAGCCTAGTGCAAAGGCTGGTCCTGAGTCTTAGACGCCCATGTTTATGTTCCTGGAACGTTGGGAACAGAGAGAGAATGGTTTCTTAGGTTGTAATGTAGAACTTTGGGAGAATTCCACATAACACCATTCTTTTAGGAGATCTTTAAGATCAGTGTTTCCTCAGAGAGCCCTGGATTTTGAGCTCTGTTAGAAACTGTATGTAGGAATAGGACTCTTGAGCTGAAGGCCTTTGCTGGAAGTTTTGAGAGTTTTTAATAGATGAACACTAAACAGCTAACAGTCTAGAACTTCCATATACCATTCCCTGTTTTTGAAAAACTTGTCAAAAGATTTCTACTTATTCTTAAAAAAATTTTTTGAGATTATATTAAAATTCAGAGCTTGAAGACCATCGAGCATTGGTTGGTAAGGACAGTGAATTGGGGGTTGTTAATGATAGGATGCTTTATTCTAGTTCTGATTTGAGCATCAAATTGTGTTTACCATCTTGTGTGCAAAGTGAAGATGGAAAGAAAGCTGGCAGAGACACAGGCCCTCACACAGAGGCGAGCCGTTTTCATGAGGCTTCCTGTGGTGGCCATCAGGACCGGCCCCGTTCAGGCAGAAAAGGCCTCCTGGCCCTTCATTCCTGGGCCCTCATAACCAGCTGCAAAGGGAAGTGTGGCAGGTGGTTGCGTTGGGCACTTCAGCATGAGTCTAGTCAGGCCTGGACGAACAGTGAGTCACCCTCCTGTTTACATTCCTAAAACCAAGGAGGCCCAACCCTGCTTAGCTTCTGAGATCAGACGAGATTGGGCGCATTCAGGATGGTGTGACCATAGACATGAGTGCCATTTCTATAGACTCTTGAGGTTATTCACAAGATGGGGGAGGAGCCCAGGGTGAGGTGTCTTATCAACATCTCCGTTCCCATGTTGGGTTTCGGTGTCCAGTGAGTTTGTGCTCTTGGCCTAAGAGGCAATGTTATTTCTCCTCCCTCTTCAGGTCCTTTTTTTCCTCCGTAGACAAGAGCATTACCGTTCAAGCACCCGTAGCCCCAGGTGCCCTCTCAGGTGTGTGCTCAGGGGGCGCCTGGAAATCAGCCTAGTGCAAAGGCTGGTCCTGAGTCTTAGACGCCCATGTTTATGTTCCTGGAACGTTGGGAACAGAGAGAGAATGGTTTCTTAGGTTGTAATGTAGAACTTTGGGAGAATTCCACATAACACCATTCTTTTAGGAGATCTTTAAGATCAGTGTTTCCTCAGAGAGCCCTGGATTTTGAGCTCTGTTAGAAACTGTATGTAGGAATAGGACTCTTGAGCTGAAGGCCTTTGCTGGAAGTTTTGAGAGTTTTTAATAGATGAACACTAAACAGCTAACAGTCTAGAACTTCCATATACCATTCCCTGTTTTTGAAAAACTTGTCAAAAGATTTCTACTTATTCTTAAAAAAATTTTTTGAGATTATATTAAAATTCAGAGCTTGAAGACCATCGAGCATTGGTTGGTAAGGACAGTGAATTGGGGGTTGTTAATGATAGGATGCTTTATTCTAGTTCTGATTTGAGCATCAAATTGTGTTTACCATCTTGTGTGCAAAGTGAAGATGGAAAGAAAGCTGGCAGAGACACAGGCCCTCACACAGAGGCGAGCCGTTTTCATGAGGCTTCCTGTGGTGGCCATCAGGACCGGCCCCGTTCAGGCAGAAAAGGCCTCCTGGCCCTTCATTCCTGGGCCCTCATAACCAGCTGCAAAGGGAAGTGTGGCAGGTGGTTGCGTTGGGCACTTCAGCATGAGTCTAGTCAGGCCTGGACGAAGATGTGGGTCCAGTGTGAGTCACCCTCCTGTTTACATTCCTAAAACCAAGGAGGTCCCTGATCTCAAGAGTTTGAGATTCTCTTGTTTCCTTGCTGTTACATGGTGCCATGTAATATTTTTCTGGAACTTCATATTGATTTAAAGCTGTTTAGTTAAAAGGAATTTAAATAAGTTTAGAAGAAATTATTGGGCTAAAAACAGATCATTTCCACTCCCTGCATCACATATGCTCTGAGCCAGACTCTCTCATCAGATTCCTTGGGCGTACACACTGGTTCATGCTTGTCTGCCCCGGCACCTGTCTGGGTGGGCATCGCCATTTAGCAGACGCTTACTGCACAGCAGCACCCTGGCCGCCACAAAGAATTCGAGATTCTAGTGTGGAGGTCTCTGCCTCGAAGGCACTCGTGGGGGAGGAGGAGGTGAATGCAGTGCCTTCAGCATTTTAGCTCCAGCCAGGGAAAGGCTATTTTCAGATGGTGAACTCAGAAAAGCTGCATGGAATAAATGGCATTTGGACTAGGCCCAGTAAGATGCATAGATTTCTGTGTGTGAATTCAGAAGGAAAAAACAGTAGGTGCCCATGTGGAGTGCTGCCAGGGCGAGAAGGCACAGCTTGTGGAATGTGGGCATCGTCAGAGAAAGCGGGGGAAGAGGAGGCTGGAAAAGTCAGTGGGTCCCAGGTTGTGGAGCAAATCAGTTCTTAGGTGCAAGAGTTTAGCTGTATTCTTGTGCGCTAAGACACTCTCCCCTGCTTTCCACAGAGCAGTGGTAAAATTGAAGGTGTGCTTTATAGAAAAAGTATTACTACTAGCAGTATTTGGAGTGGGTTGGAGCTATACAGCAAGAATTGTCTCAAGATACAGGAGGGCCCTTCTGTGTCCCTGGAAGTGGCAGGAAGATGGCCTTGAACGATGCTGTGGGGGGGATAGTTAACACATACACTAGCCAGCCAGACAGAAGAGACCACCAAGAGAGGTATGGTTCAGTCGACCAAGGCAGGCGACGGGTGGAGAACTCGGTGGTGGGGAAGTGTGATGAACTCTCTTTGAGGGGATTTTGAGCTTGAGGGTTTGAGAGATCCTGCACTTGCTGCCGTGATTAATTAGGCCATCTCTTCCTCAGAGTCAACCCTTGGAGGTGCTGCTGCTTCAAATTATGCAAATTCCACTTGGGGCCCGGGAGCCTCCTCCAACAACGGCGCCTCCCCCAACCCCATTCACATCTGGGACAAGGTGATTGTAGACGGGTCTGACATGGAAGAGTGGCCTTGCATTGCCAGCAAAGACACTGAGTCTTCTTCCGAAAACACCACCGATAACAACAGTGCCTCGAACCCTGGCTCTGAGAAGAGCACTCTGCCAGGAAGCACCACTAGTAACAAAGGAAAAGGGAGCCAGTGCCAGTCTGCAAGTTCCGGGAACGAATGTAATCTTGGGGTCTGGAAATCGGACCCTAAGGCTAAATCTGTTCAATCTTCCAGCTCTACTACAGAGAGCAACAATGGACTAGGAAACTGGAGGAATGTGAGTGGGCAGGAGAGAATTGGACCTGGCTCTGGTTTCAGCAACTTTAACCCAAATAGCAACCCATCTGCCTGGCCAGCACTGGTCCAAGAAGGAAATTCTAGGAAGGGGGCATTGGAAACGGAGACTAGCAATTCCAGTGCGCAGGTTAGCACAGTAGGTCAGGCATCCAGGGAACAGCAGTCAAAGATGGAAAATGCGGGTGTTAACTTTGTTGTCTCTGGCAGAGAGCAGGCTCAAATTCATAACACTGATGGACCAAAAAATGGAAACACTAACTCCTTGAACTCAAGTTCACCAAACCCCGTGGAGAATAAGGGAATACCCTTTGGGATGGGCTTGGGGAACGCCTCCAGGAGCACTGATGCCCCTTCACAAAGCACTGGAGATCGAAAGACTGGGAGTGTTGGATCTTGGGGTGCAGCTAGGGGGCCTTCTGGAACTGACACAGCCTCTGGACAAAGCAATTCTGGACACAATGGGAACAATGGAAAGGAGAGAGGACTCCTGGAAAGGAAAGGCTCCTGTTCAGAATACGCACATACACTAGCCAGCCAGACAGAAGAGACCACCAAGAGAGGTATGGTTCAGTCGACCAAGGCAGGCGACGGGTGGAGAACTCGGTGGTGGGGAAGTGTGATGAACTCTCTTTGAGGGGATTTTGAGCTTGAGGGTTTGAGAGATCCTGCACTTGCTGCCGTGATTAATTAGGCCATCTCTTCCTCAGAGTCAACCCTTGGAGGTGCTGCTGCTTCAAATTATGCAAATTCCACTTGGGGCCCGGGAGCCTCCTCCAACAACGGCGCCTCCCCCAACCCCATTCACATCTGGGACAAGGTGATTGTAGACGGGTCTGACATGGAAGAGTGGCCTTGCATTGCCAGCAAAGACACTGAGTCTTCTTCCGAAAACACCACCGATAACAACAGTGCCTCGAACCCTGGCTCTGAGAAGAGCACTCTGCCAGGAAGCACCACTAGTAACAAAGGAAAAGGGAGCCAGTGCCAGTCTGCAAGTTCCGGGAACGAATGTAATCTTGGGGTCTGGAAATCGGACCCTAAGGCTAAATCTGTTCAATCTTCCAGCTCTACTACAGAGAGCAACAATGGACTAGGAAACTGGAGGAATGTGAGTGGGCAGGAGAGAATTGGACCTGGCTCTGGTTTCAGCAACTTTAACCCAAATAGCAACCCATCTGCCTGGCCAGCACTGGTCCAAGAAGGAAATTCTAGGAAGGGGGCATTGGAAACGGAGACTAGCAATTCCAGTGCGCAGGTTAGCACAGTAGGTCAGGCATCCAGGGAACAGCAGTCAAAGATGGAAAATGCGGGTGTTAACTTTGTTGTCTCTGGCAGAGAGCAGGCTCAAATTCATAACACTGATGGACCAAAAAATGGAAACACTAACTCCTTGAACTCAAGTTCACCAAACCCCGTGGAGAATAAGGGAATGCCCTTTGGGATGGGCTTGGGGAACGCCTCCAGGAGCACTGATGCCCCTTCACAAAGCACTGGAGATCGAAAGACTGGGAGTGTTGGATCTTGGGGTGCAGCTAGGGGGCCTTCTGGAACTGACACAGCCTCTGGACAAAGCAATTCTGGAAACAATGGGAACAATGGAAAGGAGAGAGAGGACTCCTGGAAAGGAGCTCCTGTTCAGAAATCAACCGGGTCAAAAAATGACTCTTGGGACAACAATAACAGGTCTACGGGTGGGTCCTGGAACTTTGGCCCTCAGGACTCTCATGACAACAAATGGGGTGAAGGGAACAAAATGTCATCCGGGGTCTCTCAGGGAGAATGGAAACAGCCGACTGGGTCTGACGAGTTGAAAATTGGAGAATGGAGTGGTCCAAACCAACCCAATTCTAGCACTGGAGCATGGGACAATCAGAAGGGCCACCCCCTCCCTGAAAACCAAGGCAACGCCCAGGCTCCCTGTTGGGGAAGATCTTCCAGCTCCACGGGAAGTGAAGTTGGAGGTCAAAGCACTGGAAGCAACCACAAAGCAGGAAGTAGTGACAGTCACAATTCCAGCCGTCGGTCGTACCGGCCCACACATCCTGATTGTCAGGCTGTCTTGCAGACTCTTTTGAGCCGAACTGATTTGGACCCCAGGGTGCTCTCCAACACTGGCTGGGGCCAAACTCAGATTAAGCAGGACACGGTGTGGGACATTGAGGAGGTGCCGAGGCCCGAGGGGAAGTCTGACAAAGGAACTGAGGGGTGGGAGAGCGCTGCCACACAGACCAAGAACTCAGGGGGCTGGGGAGACGCACCCAGCCAAAGCAATCAGATGAAGTCTGGATGGGGGGAGCTCTCAGCCTCTGCAGAGTGGAAAGACCCCAAGAAGACAGGAGGCTGGAACGAGTACAAGAATTCGTCATACAGATGGAAAATGGGCGGGTGCTAACTTTGTTGTCGCTGGCAGAGAGCAGGCTCAAATTCATAACACTGATGGACCAAAAAATGGAAACACTAACTCCTTGAACTCAAGTTCACCAAACCCCGTGGAGAATAAGGGAATGCCCTTTGGGATGGGCTTGGGGAACGCCTCCAGGAGCACTGATGCCCCTTCACAAAGCACTGGAGATCGAAAGACTGGGAGTGTTGGATCTTGGGGTGCAGCTAGGGGGCCTTCTGGAACTGACACAGCCTCTGGACAAAGCAATTCTGGAAACAATGGGAACAATGGAAAGGAGAGAGAGGACTCCTGGAAAGGAGCTCCTGTTCAGAAATCAACCGGGTCAAAAAATGACTCTTGGGACAACAATAACAGGTCTACGGGTGGGTCCTGGAACTTTGGCCCTCAGGACTCTCATGACAACAAATGGGGTGAAGGGAACAAAATGTCATCCGGGGTCTCTCAGGAGAATGGAAACAGCCGACTGGGTCTGACGAGTTGAAAATTGGAGAATGGAGTGGTCCAAACCAACCCAATTCTAGCACTGGAGCATGGGACAATCAGAAGGGCCACCCCCTCCCTGAAAACCAAGGCAACGCCCAGGCTCCCTTTTGGGGGAAGATCTTCCAGCTCCACGGGAAGTGAAGTTGGAGGTCAAAGCACTGGAAGCAACCACAAAGCAGGAAGTAGTGACAGTCACAATTCCAGCCGTCGGTCGTACCGGCCCACACATCCTGATTGTCAGGCTGTCTTGCAGACTCTTTTGAGCCGAACTGATTTGGACCCCAGGGTGCTCTCCAACACTGGCTGGGGCCAAACTCAGATTAAGCAGGACACGGTGTGGGACATTGAGGAGGTGCCGAGGCCCGAGGGGAAGTCTGACAAAGGAACTGAGGGGTGGGAGAGCGCTGCCACACAGACCAAGAACTCAGGGGGCTGGGGAGACGCACCCAGCCAAAGCAATCAGATGAAGTCTGGATGGGGGGAGCTCTCAGCCTCTGCAGAGTGGAAAGACCCCAAGAACACAGGAGGCTGGAACGAGTACAAGAACAACAACTCTTCCAACTGGGGAGGCGGACGACCCGACGAGAAGACATCTTCCTCTTGGAATGAGAACGCCAGCAAAGATCAGGGGTGGGGAGGTGGGCGCCAGTCCAGCCAAGGATGGACTTCTGGAAAGAATGGTTGGGGAGAGGAGGTCGATCAGGCGAAAACCAGCAACTGGGAAAGCGCCACCGGTAAACCTGTGTCCGGGTGGGGCGAAGGAGGGCAGAATGAAATCGGGACCTGGGGGAGTGGTGGGAATGCAAGCCTGGCTTCCAAAGGCGGGTGGGAAGATTGCAAAAGGCCCCCGGCATGGACGGAGACTGGCAGGCAGGCCGGGTCCTGGAACAAACAGCAGCCGCCGCCGCAGCAGCTACCGCCGCCACAGCCAGAGGCCTCCGGCTCCTGGGGAGGCCCAGCCCCACCACCTCCAGGCAACGTACGGCCTTCTAGTTCCAACTGGAGCAGCGGGCCGCAGCCAGTAACCCCCAAGGATGAGGAACCCAGCGGCTGGGAGGAACCGTCCCCACAGTCGATCAGTCGGAAGATGGACATTGACGATGGCACTTCCGCGTGGGGAGACCCCAGCAGTTACAACTACAAGAATGTGAATCTGTGGGACAAGAATTCCCAAGGGGGCCCTGCACCTCGAGAACCAAACCTGCCTACCCCAATGACCGGCAAATCAGCATCAGGTAGGCGATGGTTTTTTCTCACAGGTCTTGGTGAAGAAATCCTAAACCAGGGCATTTTTATTAAGAGGCCTTTACTGAACTTAGCTTCGTTCTGGAAATCTTGCCTGCATTAACTTGAGGTTTTGTTAACCAAAGCTCTCTTTTTATCAAATGACAGTGACGGCAGATGCTGGGGATCCGTTGTAATGTTCTGTCTTGACAGAAGGAAAAGATGGTGTTGCTGGGTTAATCTAACCCTCCCCCCCCCCGTTTATTTTTGGTAATTGTATCGGAATACAGAATCCAAAAGATGTAGATCTTGTCACACAAACTCTGCTGCTCTAGATTTAAAAATAAAGAATTAAAGTCGGAGCAGAAATAGACCTGATGTCCATTCTGGGTCTACCCATCTAACACGTCCTCTGTGTTGCTCTTTGCCAGCAACGGGCAGCCGTCGGTATTGTTCTTGCAGAGGCCATCAGAAAACGCTGCGGCCAAGCTGGGATCTGGAAGGTTTCCATCACTTTCCAGATGATTTTTAACAATTGACCTCTGGAAACGGAGCACTTTGTTATGTGGATAGAGTGTTGTTGTTCAGTCACTAAGTTGTGTCTGACTCTTTGCGATCTCATCAACTGCAGTATGCTGGGTTTCTCTGTCCATCACTCTCCCAGAGTTTACTTAGATTCATGTCCATTGAGTCAATGATATCATTTAACCATCTCATCCTCTGCCGCGCGCTTTTCCTTTTGCCCTCAGTCTTTCCCAGCATCAGAATCCTTTCCAGTGAGTCGACTCTTGGCATCAGATGGCCAGAGTATTCCATCACTTTCCAGATGATTTTTAACAATTGACCTCTGGAAATGTGGAGCACTTTGTTTTATGGAGACTTATCTCCTGATAATCTGTTGTCCAGAATTAAACTTTCTTCCCTTCTCCTTTGAATAAGAAACATCATATCTAGTAATTTAATAGTGCTGATAAAACATTTTAAAAGAGGCAGAATTTTTAATTCTTTCTTTAAAAAAAGGTAGTACTGGTGATCATTCTTAATGTGCCATTGTCAACTTGAATGTCCTCATATAATTCAACAGATTAAGGGGATGCACCATTCCAGTGTTTTTTTTTTTTTTCCTTAATTAATCATAATACGTAATTTATTATTCTGCAAAGTAAGTCTAATGTTCAGTTATGAGATGATTAATTTTAACTAGTTTTGTTCTTTTTTTTTTAATATTGAAAAGAGAAAGGAAAGAAATGAAGGTTTGCTCGTTAATTCCCTGTCTAGAACATGTAGAACTTTTTTCTTCATACAGTAAAAGCCTTCAAACTGTAACTGTATAGAAAAGCAAAAGGTAATAAATAAAAGAATCTTAGCCTCTAGAGTCTCTAAGCCTGCAGGTCTTAGAATTTTGTGTGTCATTTAGAAATTCTGTTTGTAACTATAGCAAGATGCATCTGTCCTTCAGTGTTTTTACACAGAAGGGATTGTACTATACACACTGTTCTTCACCTTGCTTTTCTCCTTATTCTTAAAAACGCTCTGTGTTAAGATGTACATTTCTGTCTTTTAATGGCAAGCCAAAAATGTACGTGCTAAGAATTCATTAGATGGGCACCTCACTATTGGCCTGACTGGTCCCTTTTTGATAGATGTTTATTTAGGTTGCTTCCAAATGTTTTCTGACAGTGATGCCCATGAGCACTGTTGTACATGTAATTTCATCTCCTTTTACAAGTGTACATATGGTATAATTTCCTGGTGGTGGAACTACTGGGCCAAAAGTTAAAAGTAACAATGCCAAGTGTTCTCCTTGAAGATGGTGCCCATTTCTGTTTCCTGGACCTCCTCCCTTCACCCCACTGGCTGCTGTGGTGCTCGTCTAACAAATCATTCTTTGAGATGCATGTCCTTTCTTTACAGTCTGGAGCAAAAGCACACCGTCTGCTCCCGATAATGGCACTTCAGCCTGGGGTGAGCCGAATGAAAGCAGCCCTGGGTGGGGTGAAATGGATGACTCGGGGGCGCCAACCACAGGCTGGGGGACCGCACCCTCCAATGCGCCGAATGCCATGAAACCTAGTAAGTATATGGTGCTGGGTTTGAGGGATCTCTGTTGATTTGGAGAGTCACACGTTTTGGTGAGGGCTCTTTTTAAACATTATTGTTTCAATGAGATTTGGGACCTTGGACCTTTAGTAAATAGTTAGTAGCTAATGGCAAGGACTTGGCTTAGCATATGTCAAGTGCTTATAGTGAACTAAAAGGTGTAAGTTAGTATTATAGATTTCATTTTTTAACTTCATGCCACGAGCTTTTTTTTAGTTATTTATTATTTTCATCCATCTTTATTCTTTGGCATGTGTGGGCCTCCTGTCGCAGTGGCCTCTCTCATTGCAGAGCACTGACTCTGGGCGTATGCACTCCTGAGCGCTGGCTCGTAATTGAACCCACCTGTCCAGCCACTCCACGGCATGTGGGGTCTTCCGGGACAAGGGGTCAAACCGATGCCCCTTGCATTGCAAGGCAGACTCTTTACCCACAGGACCACCAGGGAAGGCTGTGATTTCATTTTTTAAAAAATACTTACTCACTTGGCTGTGCTGGGTCTTGGCTGCAGCTCAGCTGCTCTTCCTTATGGCATGTGGGATCTTAGTTCCCTGACCAGGGATCAAACCTGGGCCCTCTGTATTAGGAGCGTGAAGTCTTTGCTCCTGGATCGCCAGGGAATCCCTCATTTTAACTTAGGTTTAGTGCCTGGCCAGAAGCGTTTCTTTCCTTCTAAGCTAAATATTTGGTCCCTTTTTGATAGATGTTTATTTAGGTTGCTTCCAAATGTTTTCTGACAGTGATGCCCATGAGCACTGTTGTACATGTAATTTCATCTCCTTTTACAAGTGTACATATGGTATAATTTCCTGGTGGTGGAACTACTGGGCCAAAAGTTAAAAGTAACAATGCCAAGTGTTCTCCTTGAAGATGGTGCCCATTTCTGTTTCCTGGACCTCCTCCCTTCACCCCACTGGCTGCTGTGGTGCTCGTCTAACAAATCATTCTTTGAGATGCATGTCCTTTCTTTACAGTCTGGAGCAAAAGCACACCGTCTG
Organism: Tragulus kanchil; assembly: GCA_022376925.1. Classification (NCBI taxonomy): domain Eukaryota; kingdom Metazoa; phylum Chordata; class Mammalia; order Artiodactyla; family Tragulidae; genus Tragulus; species Tragulus kanchil. Next base: position 177,857,087 of record JAIOJX010000004.1, on the reverse strand, counting down.
CTCCCGATAATGGCACTTCAGCCTGGGGTGAGCCGAATGAAAGCAGCCCTGGGTGGGGTGAAATGGATGACTCGGGGGCGCCAACCACAGGCTGGGGGACCGCACCCTCCAATGCGCCGAATGCCATGAAACCTAGTAAGTATATGGTGCTGGGTTTGAGGGATCTCTGTTGATTTGGAGAGTCACACGTTTTGGTGAGGGCTCTTTTTAAACATTATTGTTTCAATGAGATTTGGGACCTTGGACCTTTAGTAAATAGTTAGTAGCTAATGGCAAGGACTTGGCTTAGCATATGTCAAGTGCTTATAGTGAACTAAAAGGTGTAAGTTAGTATTATAGATTTCATTTTTTTTAACTTCATGCCACGAGCTTTTTTTTAGTTATTTATTATTTTCATCCATCTTTATTCTTTGGCATGTGTGGGCCTCCTGTCGCAGTGGCCTCTCTCATTGCAGAGCACTGACTCTGGGCGTATGCACTCCTGAGCGCTGGCTCGTAATTGAACCCACCTGTCCAGCCACTCCACGGCATGTGGGGTCTTCCGGGACAAGGGGTCAAACCGATGCCCCTTGCATTGCAAGGCAGACTCTTTACCCACAGGACCACCAGGGAAGGCTGTGATTTCATTTTTTAAAAAATACTTACTCACTTGGCTGTGCTGGGTCTTGGCTGCAGCTCAGCTGCTCTTCCTTATGGCATGTGGGATCTTAGTTCCCTGACCAGGGATCAAACCTGGGCCCTCTGTATTAGGAGCGTGAAGTCTTTGCTCCTGGATCGCCAGGGAATCCCTCATTTTAACTTAGGTTTAGTGCCTGGCCAGAAGCGAAATTTTGATATGGTGCTTTTTTCCTTCAGTAAGCTAAATATTGCTCACCATATCTATTTTGCATTTCTACTCTCATGGTGGTATAATTTAAAATTTTTAAAAGTTCCTGGCTTTTAACATGGAACAAGGTCTCTGCTGCCCAGTGACTTCATCCTTCTGTTCCTTCCTTTCCCCTTTGTCTCTCTTCTCCTACACCCACCTACATAGGGACATTTAAGGTTTCTTGAACCAAACAAAGATTTCTTCACTTGAATTTTTTAAACAAAGCACATCACAGTTACTCATAATCACTGAAAATCAAAGCTGTACTCGATCTAGCTGGTAGTGTGTGGTCACAGGGATTTGCAAGACTTCGTAAACGGATACTACAGAACGTCCCACTGGATGGTCCTCAGTTGAAATTTTTAATTTCAAGTGCCTGTTTTCACTTGTTTGTAGTTTTGGGTTGTTTTTTTTTTTTTTTTTTTTTTTGCCACTTCTGTTGTCTTTCATTTATTTCCATCTTTGTTCTTTGGCCTGTGTGAGCCTCTCATCACACTGGCCTCGCTTGCTCCAGAGTTTCGGCTCGGTAGTTGGACACATCAGTCCATCTGCTCGGCGGCATGTGGGATCTTCCCAGGCCAGGGATCGAACCAGTGCCCCTTGCACTGCAGGGCAGTGTCTTTACCCACAGGACCACCAGGGAAGCCCTGTTTGTAGTTTTCTTAAGTATTTCAACATCTCCTTTATACCATATTGCAGAGTTAAGGAATTGTCTTTTGATTAAAAGATGTGGTCAGACTGAATACTCAGAATTGGAACAGAAATACAAAACTCCATTATCAAGTTTATTTTAATGATATTTATGATTCTAACTATGCCATAGGAAACAGTATCATCTTAGCCTGTCTGTAACTTGACTGCATTCTAAAATGACAAATTCAAAATTTGTTTTCCGCTGTGCTGGGTCTTGGCTGCAGCTCAGCTGCTCTTCCTTATGGCATGTGGGATCTTAGTTCCCTGACCAGGGATCAAACCTGGGCCCTCTGTATTAGGAGCGTGAAGTCTTTGCTCCTGGATCGCCAGGGAATCCCTCATTTTAACTTAGGTTTAGTGCCTGGCCAGAAGCGAAATTTTGATATGGTGCTTTTTTCCTTCAGTAAGCTAAATATTGCTCACCATATCTATTTTGCATTTCTACTCTCATGGTGGTATAATTTAAAATTTTTAAAAGTTCCTGGCTTTTAACATGGAACAAGGTCTCTGCTGCCCAGTGACTTCATCCTTCTGTTCCTTCCTTTCCCCTTTGTCTCTCTTCTCCTACACCCACCTACATAGGGACATTTAAGGTTTCTTGAACCAAACAAAGATTTCTTCACTTGAATTTTTTAAACAAAGCACATCACAGTTACTCATAATCACTGAAAATCAAAGCTGTACTCGATCTAGCTGGTAGTGTGTGGTCACAGGGATTTGCAAGACTTCGTAAACGGATACTACAGAACGTCCCACTGGATGGTCCTCAGTTGAAATTTTTAATTTCAAGTGCCTGTTTTCACTTGTTTGTAGTTTTGGGTTGTTTTTTTTCTTTTTTTTTTTTTTTTTGCCACTTCTGTTGTCTTTCATTTATTTCCATCTTTGTTCTTTGGCCTGTGTGAGCCTCTCATCACACTGGCCTCGCTTGCTCCAGAGTTTCGGCTCGGTAGTTGGACACATCAGTCCATCTGCTCGGCGGCATGTGGGATCTTCCCAGGCCAGGGATCGAACCAGTGCCCCTTGCACTGCAGGGCAGTGTCTTTACCCACAGGACCACCAGGGAAGCCCTGTTTGTAGTTTTCTTAAGTATTTCAACATCTCCTTTATACCATATTGCAGAGTTAAGGAATTGTCTTTTGATTAAAAGATGTGGTCAGACTGAATACTCAGAATTGGAACAGAAATACAAAACTCCATTATCAAGTTTATTTTAATGATATTTATGATTCTAACTATGCCATAGGAAACAGTATCATCTTAGCTGTCTGTATTCTGGAAATTCACTCTTGTGCCTGTGTAACTTGACTGCATTCTAAAAATGACAAATCTCTTTCATGTCATAGAAATAGCTTCATAAAGAATTTGATCTCATCTTGACTTTCATTGTAAAATTGGTTGTATCATCATGGGAAATACCATTCTGTAGACTTGGAATAGATCCAGAACACTATTGGAAAGCATGAACCAGACATTTGGCACAAGGAAGCACTTTAGCAGTACTTTGGGGTTTTTTAATGGGTCTTTCCCAACTTTGGGGTCATCTTTCTTCCATCACAGAGCACTCACTTTTCTCCAGATTTTAAAAAGGCGTCTATTCTCCCGCATCATCTGTATCTGTAGCTAAAGCTGTAATTGCCTTTTCCCTTTCTCTGGATCATTTGAATGTGTTATAGTCAGGGGAGAAGGGCTAGATCGTCACAGCATACTGATCAGTGCTGATGGTTAACCTGTGATCTTGTCTGGACGGCAAATGTCTTAAATCTGGAGTGAGCTCTGTGATTTCAATACTGGAGCTCTTTTTTTTTTTTTTTTTTTAATCTCTCTACAGGAAGTCATTTGTTAAAAGTGCAGGTCCTTTGTCTAGACGGAGGGTTCTGTGCATGTCTTCGTTCCTTAAAGGGGTTAGGATGTTACTGATGGTGGGTCTTTAATTCCTGTTGTTGGTCAGAGGATGTGTAAAGCCTGTGCTTACGTTATAGTGGGCAATCTTCTGTGCAAGAGAAATGGTCATGATTATCCAGCAGCAGGGAGAATAGCACCCAGGCCCTGCTTCTTGCTGCACAGTCACCAAGCCCCTGCAAGGGACGGGGCTCAGTGAACCCCATCAAGGGTTCATCAGGTTCACCTGGGCATTGCTGGATAGATGATGCCACAGTCTGAGGAAATCAACTGCCTAGCATCCTGCATACTTGAAGGGGTGCCTGGATGATGTCATAGGCCTGGTCCCTGGGCCTGGCAGCAGAAAGGCCTGGAAAAGCTACTTCTCTGGCTCTAGACTCTTCTTGTGAAGCTATCTGGATCAAATAGCTCCCTCTTCATAAATGTCTTGTCATTTGGTAAATTGAAGGTGTGGCTAGAGCTTATGGGCTTCCCTGGTGGCTCAGATGGTAAAGAATCTGCCTTCAGCGTAGGAGACCTGGGTTCGATCCCTAGATTGGGAAGATCCCCTGCAGAAGGAAGTGGCAACCCACTCCATTATGCTTGCCTGGAGAATCTCATGAACAGTGGAGTCTAGCTGGCTACAATCTGTGGGGTCACAAAGGGTCAGACACAACTGAGCAAACAGTACTTTTCACATCTTCTCATGGAGCTTCTAAGTGGGATAGTCTGTTTCCCTTCTTCCATCATTACCAGAAAGTGTATCCATACAATATTTTTCAGAAGGCGATTAAGGATTTATCCCAATCTCCACATCAAAGATCTTTGTTGAAAGGGACATGTTGGTGGAATGGACTGTGGAGACTGATGATAACCTACTTCCTCAAACAGTCGAGCCCTGGTTTCCCTGTCTTTGTCCTTCCTTCCATGGTCTGTCTCCCACATTTCCTGCTCCTGTCTTTTATTTTATTTTATGTATTAAATATTTGGCTGTGCCAGGTCTTAGGTGAAGATTCTGAACTCATAGTTGTGGCACGTGGGATTTAATTCCCCAATTACAGATCGAACCCAAGCCCCTGTATGGGAGCATGGAGTGTTAGCCACTGAGCCAGCAGGAAAAGTACCTTCGTTATTGGTTTTTTCATTCACTTATTTTCATTCATCTTTATTCTTTGGCCTGTGTGAGTCCCCATCGAGCGGTCTCTGTCGCTGCAGAGCACCGACTCTGGGCGCGCGCCCAGAGCACCAGTTCGCAATTGGACACACCAGTCCAGCTGCTCTGCAGCATGTGGGATCCTTCCGGGCTCAAGGGTTCATCAGGTTCACCTGGGCATTGCTGGATAGATGATGCCACAGTCTGAGGAAATCAACTGCCTAGCATCCTGCATACTTGAAGGGGTGCCTGGATGATGTCATAGGCCTGGTCCCTGGGCCTGGCAGCAGAAAGGCCTGGAAAAGCTACTTCTCTGGCTCTAGACTCTTCTTGTGAAGCTATCTGGATCAAATAGCTCCCTCTTCATAAATGTCTTGTCATTTGGTAAATTGAAGGTGTGGCTAGAGCTTATGGGCTTCCCTGGTGGCTCAGATGGTAAAGAATCTGCCTTCAGCGTAGGAGACCTGGGTTCGATCCCTAGATTGGGAAGATCCCCTGCAGAAGGAAGTGGCAACCCACTCCATTATGCTTGCCTGGAGAATCTCATGAACAGTGGAGTCTAGCTGGCTACAATCTGTGGGGTCACAAAGGGTCAGACACAACTGAGCAAACAGTACTTTTCACATCTTCTCATGGAGCTTCTAAGTGGGATAGTCTGTTTCCCTTCTTCCATCATTACCAGAAAGTGTATCCATACAATATTTTTCAGAAGGCGATTAAGGATTTATCCCAATCTCCACATCAAAGATCTTTGTTGAAAGGGACATGTTGGTGGAATGGACTGTGGAGACTGATGATAACCTACTTCCTCAAACAGTCGAGCCCTGGTTTCCCTGTCTTTGTCCTTCCTTCCATGGTCTGTCTCCCACATTTCCTGCTCCTGTCTTTTATTTTATTTTATGTATTAAATATTTGGCTGTGCCAGGTCTTAGGTGAAGATTCTGAACTCATAGTTGTGGCACGTGGGATTTAATTCCCCAATTACAGATCGAACCCAAGCCCCTGTATGGGAGCATGGAGTGTTAGCCACTGAGCCAGCAGGAAAAGTACCTTCGTTATTGGTTTTTTCATTCACTTATTTTCATTCATCTTTATTCTTTGGCCTGTGTGAGTCCCCCATCGCAGCGGTCTCTGTCGCTGCAGAGCACCGACTCTGGGCGCGTGCGCCCCAGAGCACCAGTTCGCAATTGGACACACCAGTCCAGCTGCTCTGCAGCATGTGGGATCCTTCCGGGCCAGGGGTCAAACTGGTGCCCCCTGCACTGCAAGGCGGACTCTTCACCCACTGGACCGCCAAGGAAGCCCTCCTACGCATGTCTTTTAAAAGCCATTACTTAGACATTGTCTTTGCCTAGGATCTTTTTAGTATCTAGTACCTACATTTCAAGTGTGTTAATATAATAGCTTTCACATTTTCATGGCTATCTCTGAATTTCTCTTCTCTCACTGTAATTTTGATATTCAAAATCTAATACACTTTTCTTTTCACCTTCCATTTTTCATGTTCTTTTCTTTACCCCAAACAAGTTGTTCTTTATCATACTTCATATTTGTAAAGTCTGTAATAAAGTGCACCACATATTTTAGTAGGGTAAAATAAAGACGTGCGATATAGCATTCTCATAAGTGTAACAGATTTCTCTTAATTGAGCTGTGATATTTCTTCTAAGTAGTGATAGGTTCTTTTCATTTGGGGGATTTCTTTCAACTTAAGTGTATGGGGTAAAATCATTAAACTAAAAGCCAGGGAATCTTAAATTGTGGTTTATGAACTTACTCTGTATTGTGAACCCTTTTGGGGTTTCAATTCTAAAGCTGGTAAAATATTTGCCTTGCTCTACATAGATATTGGATACAATTACAAATATGCTAAAATGCTGCATTAACAAGGAATGATTCTGGGTTTTGTAATATATAGCCATTGCATACAATTGGCTCTTTCTTTTCTTGAAGATTCCAAATTTACCTTCCCCATGGTCTGTCTCCCACATTTCCTGCTCCTGTCTTTTATTTTATTTTATGTATTAAATATTTGGCTGTGCCAGGTCTTAGGTGAAGATTCTGAACTCATAGTTGTGGCACGTGGGATTTAATTCCCCAATTACAGATCGAACCCAAGCCCCTGTATGGGAGCATGGAGTGTTAGCCACTGAGCCAGCAGGAAAAGTACCTTCGTTATTGGTTTTTTCATTCACTTATTTTCATTCATCTTTATTCTTTGGCCTGTGTGAGTCCCCCATCGCAGCGGTCTCTGTCGCTGCAGAGCACCGACTCTGGGCGCGTGCGCCCCAGAGCACCAGTTCGCAATTGGACACACCAGTCCAGCTGCTCTGCAGCATGTGGGATCCTTCCGGGCCAGGGGTCAAACTGGTGCCCCCTGCACTGCAAGGCGGACTCTTCACCCACTGGACCGCCAAGGAAGCCCTCCACGCATGTCTTTTAAAAGCCATTACTTAGACATTGTCTTTGCCTAGGATCTTTTTAGTATCTAGTACCTACATTTCAAGTGTGTTAATATAATAGCTTTCACATTTTCATGGCTATCTCTGAATTTCTCTTCTCTCACTGTAATTTTGATATTCAAAATCTAATACACTTTTCTTTTCACCTTCCATTTTTCATGTTCTTTTCTTTACCCCAAACAAGTTGTTCTTTATCATACTTCATATTTGTAAAGTCTGTAATAAAGTGCACCACATATTTTAGTAGGGTAAAATAAAGACGTGCGATATAGCATTCTCATAAGTGTAACAGATTTCTCTTAATTGAGCTGTGATATTTCTTCTAAGTAGTGATAGGTTCTTTTCATTTGGGGGATTTCTTTCAACTTAAGTGTATGGGGTAAAATCATTAAACTAAAAGCCAGGGAATCTTAAATTGTGGTTTATGAACTTACTCTGTATTGTGAACCCTTTTGGGGTTTCAATTCTAAAGCTGGTAAAATATTTGCCTTGCTCTACATAGATATTGGATACAATTACAAATATGCTAAAATGCTGCATTAACAAGGAATGATTCTGGGTTTTGTAATATATAGCCATTGCATACAATTGGCTCTTTCTTTTCTTGAAGATTCCAAATCTATGCAAGACGGCTGGGGGGAGAGTGATGGACCCGTGGCAGGAACTCGCCGTCCCAGTTGGGAAGAGGAGGGGGATTGAGGGGTCTGGAACACCGCGCTCTCAGGGAAGCGCTTCCTCCCACAACTCAGCAAGCTGGGGACAAGGAGGAAAGAAACAAATGAAGGTAGGCCGCATTAGAAACGTCTCAGCTTGCTCATTCATCCCCAGAAGGCAGAATTGAGAGTGCTTTAGTGGAGGAAGCCAGGTGGCTGGGGGCCCTGCGGTCCTCCGTGCAGGGGAAAATGCTTTCTTAAGGACGTAGCGACTTCCTCTTTACCTCTCGTCTTCCTTCCTCATGACCTTGAAGTCTGTAACTAGAAAACTCTCTGTGGGTAAACTGGAATTTTTCAAAGAAACGAGATTTTTCTTCTCACTTTGGTTTCCATGCTGTAATAATTCTTTGGGAACTTTTAGGCTCCTTTTATAAATGTTTTATGCGTTTGCATTCTAAAGCCCAGTCAGTCCTTAGAGTAGATCCCCCTGAATGTGTAGAAGGGAAAGCACAATAATACGGTTTCTCCAGTGACAATCAGCATGCCTCAATTTTTATCTGATTTGGGAAATTCCAAGGCCCAGAACCCTTTTCCCAACAAAAATGAGGTGCCAGTGCTTAATCCTGCATTAGCAATGAGGTGATTTATCTATGGCCTATACCATTTGTGTTTTTTTTACACTTTTTCTTTTCTGGATCATTCTCATAAGTGTAACAGATTTCTCTTAATTGAGCTGTGATATTTCTTCTAAGTAGTGATAGGTTCTTTTCATTTGGGGGATTTCTTTCAACTTAAGTGTATGGGGTAAAATCATTAAACTAAAAGCCAGGGAATCTTAAATTGTGGTTTATGAACTTACTCTGTATTGTGAACCCTTTTGGGGTTTCAATTCTAAAGCTGGTAAAATATTTGCCTTGCTCTACATAGATATTGGATACAATTACAAATATGCTAAAATGCTGCATTAACAAGGAATGATTCTGGGTTTTGTAATATATAGCCATTGCATACAATTGGCTCTTTCTTTTCTTGAAGATTCCAAATCTATGCAAGACGGCTGGGGGGAGAGTGATGGACCCGTGGCAGGAACTCGCCATCCCAGCTGGGAAGAGGAGGAGGATGGAGGAGTCTGGAACACCGCCGGCTCTCAGGGAAGCGCTTCCTCCCACAACTCAGCAAGCTGGGGACAAGGAGGAAAGAAACAAATGAAGGTAGGCCGCATTAGAAACGTCTCAGCTTGCTCATTCATCCCCAGAAGGCAGAATTGAGAGTGCTTTAGTGGAGGAAGCCAGGTGGCTGGGGGCCCTGCGGTCCTCCGTGCAGGGGAAAATGCTTTCTTAAGGACGTAGCGACTTCCTCTTTACCTCTCGTCTTCCTTCCTCATGACCTTGAAGTCTGTAACTAGAAAACTCTCTGTGGGTAAACTGGAATTTTTCAAAGAAACGAGATTTTTCTTCTCACTTTGGTTTCCATGCTGTAATAATTCTTTGGGAACTTTTAGGGCTCCTTTTATAAATGTTTTATGCGTTTGCATTCTAAAGCCCAGTCAGTCCTTAGAGTAGATCCCCCTGAATGTGTAGAAGGGAAAGCACAATAATACGGTTTCTCCAGTGACAATCAGCATGCCTCAATTTTTATCTGATTTGGGAAATTCCAAGGCCCAGAACCCTTTTCCCAACAAAAATGAGGTGCCAGTGCTTAATCCTGCATTAGCAATGAGGTGATTTATCTATGGCCTATACCATTTGTGTTCTACACTTTTTCTTTTCTGGATCATAGAGCATCTTAGTTTCTCTGTTGATTTGCATAATTCAATGAGGATTTTGATTTTCAGTCTAGAGCCTGAATGACTCTCAGAAGAAGTCCTCTTTTTTTCATTCCAGCCTCTCATTCAACAAATACATTGGATCGGGGGTGGGGGGGGGGGGGGGGCAAGGAGAGATGGTGGGCAGCCGTATTTAATTTGCACACGGGGGAGCCTTGTTGCCCTGCTAAAGGCTTCACAACTAAAACTCCTAGTTTACGCATGCCAGACTCTATCTTAGAAGGTCTTCAGTTGGCCAAGGGCTGTGCCTTCATCCGCTTGGCCTGTGGGGTTTGTTCTGAATACAATTACTCTCTTTTAGCCTGAGAATACAGGTTGTTTCTGTTTGAGACATTTTGTTTAGGTACTCATTCAGTTTTCCCTCTTAAAGGACTTTTCTTAAGTCCAATCACAAACTATTCAGTAAACATACTAACATTTTTAGTACATTTGCATTGTTTAGTCTGCTGTGACTTTCTTTTTGTTACTTACAAATTAATAACGAGAGCAAATTCTAGGAAGACTGCTGAGGGAGCAGCTGAGTGAAGACAGTAGCGCACTCAGGGACACAGCAGGCTTTCAGTGAGGCTACCTGGGAGTTAACTGTTTCTGCTCCGTGGCTGATGATCTGACGTTTCATACAGCGTTGGCTGGGAGGGGGAGGGTGGAGGCGTGGGCACGCCAGGGAGGGTGATGCAGCACAGCTGATGTACACATCACCATCAGTGGCATGAAGTACGTTCACATGATGGTGCTGTCCTCACTGACGTCTGTCATCTTGCCAAACTGAAACTCTGTGCCCATGGAACAGTACCTACCATGTCTCTCCTCCCTCCAGTGAGGACTTTTTAAATCGACATGACCCATAGCATCAGAACACACACAGATTTTTACCTGAAGAATGCACATGTGCACAAAGCACCATCCCCTCCAGCCCCTGCCAGGGTCCCCATCATAGATCCACTCACCTCCATGGAAATAAAAGTGGAACTGATGATTAGTCCCTTGATCAGCAGAGAAGCTAGCTTGTCCCCTGAAGAAACAAACAGCATTTGCCTTCCTTTGAAGTAAGCTTGGTGATGGTGTCTTCTGCTGGCTTCTTTCCGTTTGGGGACCCCGTGTCCTTTACACAATGAAACAAGCAGATGAAAGTGCGCGTGGATGAGCTCCTTCCTGTATCCACACAGAGAGTAATGACCGGGTTAAATAGGCTCCTCTCGAAATAACACGCCTTGGCGTCAAACTCTTTTTCTTGACTCCTAATACAAACCAGCTTGGGTCACAAGGAGGAGTCAAGAGGGAAAGTATGGACATACAGACATTGTATTTTAAGAAAACCAGATGTTAACTTGTACAGGGTGAAGACACTAGCTGTCCATGTATCTTTCCAGTTATAATGAATAGAATAAGAATGAAAATGTAGATGTAACTAAGGCTGATAGCTTTTTTAGACTAACAGATCTCTCAAACTATCATTTTCTTGAGACATTTTGTTTAGGTACTCATTCAGTTTTCCCTCTTAAAGGACTTTTCTTAAGTCCAATCACAAACTATTCAGTAAACATACTAACATTTTTAGTACATTTGCATTGTTTAGTCTGCTGTGACTTTCTTTTTGTTACTTACAAATTAATAACGAGAGCAAATTCTAGGAAGACTGCTGAGGGAGCAGCTGAGTGAAGACAGTAGCGCACTCAGGGACACAGCAGGCTTTCAGTGAGGCTACCTGGGAGTTAACTGTTTCTGCTCCGTGGCTGATGATCTGACGTTTCATACAGCGTTGGCTGGGAGGGGGAGGGTGGAGGCGTGGGCACGCCAGGGAGGGTGATGCAGCACAGCTGATGTACACATCACCATCAGTGGCATGAAGTACGTTCACATGATGGTGCTGTCCTCACTGACGTCTGTCATCTTGCCAAACTGAAACTCTGTGCCCATCGAACAGTACCTACCATGTCTCTCCTCCTCCAGTGAGGACTTTTAAATCGACATGACCCATAGCATCAGAACACACACAGATTTTTACCTGAAGAATGCACATGTGCACAAAGCACCATCCATCCAGCCCCTGCCAGGGTCCCCATCATAGATCCACTCACCTCCATGGAAATAAAAGTGGAACTGATGATTAGTCCCTTGATCAGCAGAGAAGCTAGCTTGTCCCCTGAAGAAACAAACAGCATTTGCCTTCCTTTGAAGTAAGCTTGGTGATGGTGTCTTCTGCTGGCTTCTTTCCGTTTGGGGACCCCGTGTCCTTTACACAATGAAACAAGCAGATGAAAGGGGCGTGGATGAGCTCCTTCCTGTATCCACACAGAGAGTAATGACCGGGTTAAATAGGCTCCTCTCGAAATAACACGCCTTGGCGTCAAACTCTTTTTCTTGACTCCTAATACAAACCAGCTTGGGTCACAAGGAGGAGTCAAGAGGGAAAGTATGGACATACAGACATTGTATTTTAAGAAAACCAGATGTTAACTTGTACAGGGTGAAGACACTAGCTGTCCATGTATCTTTCCAGTTATAATGAATAGAATAAGAATGAAAATGTAGATGTAACTAAGGCTGATAGCTTTTTTAGACTAACAGATCTCTCAAACTATCAACATAGCTATAGTTAAAGAGAAATATAAGGTTGAAAAAAGGTAAACTCTTGGTTTTACATTTTCAGTCAGTAGTTATGCAACTCAGGAAGCTGAAATCAATTATTTGATTCTGAGGTTACGTATTTCATTTCTGTAGTGCTCACTCAAAGGAGGAAACAGTGATTCATGGATGAATCCTCTTGCCAAACAGTTTTCAAATATGGGATTGCTGGTAAGTTTTCTTTTTCATATGTGTAATGTATTCCAGCTTTTACATTCAGTGCAAATTTTCAGACAACTGCCACATATAGTACAGAATTACAGATTTAGAAACTGGTTATGCAATATTCCTGATTGGATGAGGCAATATTTGTTCTGTTCCTTTTTTCTTAATGAAACACTTCAGTATTTAAAGGTTACAGCTTTTAAATGATACAGCCATTGTATCCTTTTCCTTTAGATGGTAAGGGAAGAAAGAGCCAAGGACTTAAAATTTATATTATTTTTGCTGACTGCTGTACCAGCTTTAATATTATAATTTTAAAAAAAGCTAGCAACAGCAGAATGACTAGGGAAACTATTTGTGATTAATTATATAAACAGTTTTTGTAGAATTTCTAATTTTTTGGTCTCTGGGGAGCAGTATGGGGACACCCTATCCCTGGTTGCCAAAAGACAGATGACTTGGCTGCACATTGTAAGATCTGATGACTTGACAAGTCACGAGAAGAAGTTGTCATCATTTGGCTGCCACTCATGGAATTTGATCCTGAGCCGGCTGGAGCTTGAGGACTGGGCTGTATTCTCCAAGCAGCTGTTTAGCTATCGCTCTGTCCATAGATTTACTGAAGCTAATATGATGTGAAAACTGAATTTAGGAATAAAGATACCAGCAGCAATCAAAATTAGTCACATGAAAATTGTCCCCCTTGGCGTCAAACTTTTCTTGACTCCTAATACAAACCAGCTTGGGTCACAAGGAGGAGTCAAGAGGGAAAGTATGGACATACAGACATTGTATTTTAAGAAAACCAGATGTTAACTTGTACAGGGTGAAGACACTAGCTGTCCATGTATCTTTCCAGTTATAATGAATAGAATAAGAATGAAAATGTAGATGTAACTAAGGCTGATAGCTTTTTTAGACTAACAGATCTCTCAAACTATCAACATAGCTATAGTTAAAGAGAAATATAAGGTTGAAAAAAGGTAAACTCTTGGTTTTACATTTTCAGTCAGTAGTTATGCAACTCAGGAAGCTGAAATCAATTATTTGATTCTGAGGTTACGTATTTCATTTCTGTAGTGCTCACTCAAAGGAGGAAACAGTGATTCATGGATGAATCCTCTTGCCAAACAGTTTTCAAATATGGGATTGCTGGTAAGTTTTCTTTTTCATATGTGTAATGTATTCCAGCTTTTACATTCAGTGCAAATTTTCAGACAACTGCCACATATAGTACAGAATTACAGATTTAGAAACTGGTTATGCAATATTCCTGATTGGATGAGGCAATATTTGTTCTGTTCCTTTTTTCTTAATGAAACACTTCAGTATTTAAAGGTTACAGCTTTTAAATGATACAGCCATTGTATCCTTTTCCTTTAGATGGTAAGGGAAGAAAGAGCCAAGGACTTAAAATTTATATTATTTTTGCTGACTGCTGTACCAGCTTTAATATTATAATTTTAAAAAAAGCTAGCAACAGCAGAATGACTAGGGAAACTATTTGTGATTAATTATATAAACAGTTTTTGTAGAATTTCTAATTTTTTGGTCTCTGGGGAGCAGTATGGGGACACCCTATCCCTGGTTGCCAAAAGACAGATGACTTGGCTGCACATTGTAAGATCTGATGACTTGACAAGTCACGAGAAGAAGTTGTCATCATTTGGCTGCCACTCATGGAATTTGATCCTGAGCCGGCTGGAGCTTGAGGACTGGGCTGTATTCTCCAAGCAGCTGTTTAGCTATCGCTCTGTCCATAGATTTACTGAAGCTAATATGATGTGAAAACTGAATTTAGGAATAAAGATACCAGCAGCAATCAAAATTAGTCACATGAAAATTGTTACTGTCTTCATGCCAGTTAAAGATTCATTTTCAAGGATCTTGTGTAGACCTAGCAGTAAAGTAAAAGTGGCTTACATGTGAATAGTGCCATTTTCTTCTCTGATATAAGCATTGAATTTCAGACTTTAATCTTCCCTCACTGTTCTTTATTTTCAGAGTCAAACTGAAGATAACCCAAGTAGCAAAATGGATTTGTCTGTAGGTATGTACCCCTCTGCTAAACAGTATGTTATTGTTCAAGGTGCTTTGTTGGGATTCCTACTCACTTTGAGTAGGGATGTGTGCAGTTTCTAGACACCTGTTCCAGACTCCCTCTGTAGAAGGTACCAGGCTCAACACTAGGTAGAGATTGAAAACTCCAGTGACTACAAGAGCCAAGAAGGTAATGTAAATAAGCAGGGTGTGCCAGGTGTGAGCAGTTAGACTTGGATGTCACTGGTTTGCTAGGAGAGCCTGGGGACCACCTAAAGGAGTTGGCCGTGGCTCGGCTGTTGGCACTTGCTGCCGTGAACGAATGTACACTCAGCTTTGCCAGGTTCTCAGGAGAGACCAAAAACTCTGATATGCTTAGATTTTTAAATACTGGTAATTAATCTAGATTTTTAAGAAGTGCTGTGTGGGGGGGCTCCCCTCGTAGCCCAGTGGTGAAGAGTTCGCCTGCCAATGCAAGAGACACGAGTTCAATCCCTGATCCGGGAAGATCCCACATGCTGCGGAGCCACTAAACCCGTGAGCCACAACTATGGGGCCTGTGCTCTAGAGCCTCGGAGCCGCAACTGTGGAGCCCACGTGCCGCAACTACTGAAGCCCATGTGCCCTGGAACCCGAGTTCCACAACAGGACAAGTCACCACAACAAGAAGCCTGTTTACCTCAACTAGAGAGTAGCCCCCACTCCCTGCAACTAGAGAAGGGCCTGTGGTAGCAGTGAAAACCCAGAATAGCCAAAAATAAATAAATAAACAAAGTTTTTTAAAAATAATAATACTGTGTGTGGCCAAACAGAATGTGTCTGTGGCCCTGCTGGAGTGATCTCCCGGGCAGCCAGACCTGTCTGCACAGGGATGCCCTGTTATGGACCAGCCCCCCGTGCAGGTGGAGCACACACAGCATCGGCCCCTCATATGGGGTCTTCATAGTGAAGCTGTTGCTCACCTGGAAGAACTACGAAAAGAAAACAGTCCTGGGAGATAAAAGAAACAGCCTGTGATCTGTGATACTGTTAATTATGAGAATCACTTAAAAATGAGCTTTGTGTCACTGGACAACAGCAAATTCACAAGCATGTGGAAGAAAACCGAATAGTCATTGCACCTGGGAGGTTATGTTGTGCCAATAACCATGTTCCTGTAACCATCTCCTGTGTTCAGCTCAGAAGTTCTAAGTTTTAGGGCAACACCATTTTATTCCTTATAATTACGTTCACGACTCCAGCCATCTGTCTAGCAGATGCCAAAGTAGCAGCAAAAGGCACATCCTCTCACTGAGGACACTGGACTAAGCAGGATATATTCATGAGACATGTCAATGATCAGTTTAAGTATCTTTTTACTTAGAGTTTTACTAGATGTAGCCCTAAGGCTCTTTCATTCTTCCATAGAAAACCAGCTACGGCTGATATAACTTGTGGGGCTTTAGGGGAATTGTTTTGTTCTGTTTGTTCTTAAAGCATTCATGTGTGTTCTAGGGAGGAGCATCAGCAGTCTAAACAGGGGGAGCTCTTAGAGTCTATACCTGCACCCCAGGGAGAAGAGCAGGACAGGTCACTCTTGATCATGCGAGAGACGGTGACTGCTAACGTTTTTACTCCTTCTGTGTTGTTTTTTTAGGGAGCCTTCCAGATAAAAAATTTGATGTGGACAAGCGAGCAATGAATCTCGGGGATTTTAATGATATCATGAGGAAGGATCGATCTGGGTTCCGTCCACCTAATTCCAAAGACATGGGAACCACAGATAGTGGGCCTTATTTTGAGAAGGTGAGTTGAATCCTTGCTTTACAGTAATAGTTCATGAGAACCACTTTGGTTCCCTTTTGTCTTTTGATAATTAATTCCAGAAGGAAGCATAGAATTACTGAACTGAGTGAACAAAACACAAACATCACTTGCATTTGAACGGTGACATGAAAATAGTTGATGTTGACAGGTAATTAGGCTAGGACTATCTGTCTTTAGAATGTGAGTATTGTGAACAAGATCTGAGTTTTGGGGAATGTATGAAGTTTGGAGGGTGAAGTAGCCTGACTATACTGGGGAAAATATACCCTGAAAACATGTAGAAGAAATTTCTAGAGACGTGTATTTTGAATTCTTTTTTCTGCTACTGTATAATTACAAATTAAAATTTTGAATCTTATGCAAATACTCTGGATCCTAAGGCCTTGCCTTCTAGCTTTGTCAAGATGACCCCAAAACTTTCTCCTTTGCTATTTCTAAAAGAATTCTGTTGTCTTCTTTCTCCATTTCCTTATGATCTGTTTTTAGTTACGATGGTATACTTTTCAAATTCTCAACTACCTGCTTTTAAACAAGTCATTTATATCTATGTTGGGATTTTTAACATTTCTAATGAAGGAGATTGCTCCTTAATTCAGAATACCAATTTGCAATATTCCGTGTCTTCAGAAGGCAGTTGAGACCACAGTGTTTAGATCTGGCATGGTTTGACACCTGGTGCTGGTCCAGACAGCAAGTGTACTCACAAGAAGATGACTTTGGCTTCTGTTTCAGCAATACATCGTTAGAGTCATCAGTTTGAGATGCCTGAAACTACAGCGTCTGGCGATTTTAATCTTAGTGCAATGGACGGAATGTGTTACTAACTTAGAGGATACAACCTATAGCAGAGATGCTGACAGATGGTATCTGTTGGGCAGAGTGTGATGATGATGATCAGATCCAAGTTCTCTCCTTGTTTACTGCTAATACACTCTAACTTTGTTTGTTCCTGGTGTCTCTCTTTTCCCTTCTTGCATTCTGTTGCTTCACTAACCAACACTCATTGCGATTGGCTAACTGCTACTACTTTTCAGCTGACTTTGCCTTTCTCCAATCAAGATGGGTGCCTTGGGGATGAGGCTCCCTGCTCTCC
The DNA here is from genome assembly GCA_022376925.1 of Tragulus kanchil. Taxonomy (NCBI): domain Eukaryota; kingdom Metazoa; phylum Chordata; class Mammalia; order Artiodactyla; family Tragulidae; genus Tragulus; species Tragulus kanchil. The sequence goes on along the minus strand of JAIOJX010000004.1, from coordinate 177,839,826 downwards.
TTTCTCCCCTTCTCCCAGCTACAAGCTGTCTCCCTCTGGTTCCACACTACCCAACGTCAGCCTTGGAGCAATCGGCACAGGGCTCAACCCCCAAAACTTCGCTGCTAGACAAGTAAGGAGGCCTCTCAAATTTATAACTGCTTGGCTGTGGCCTCGCCTTGGCCCTGGTCTGCAGTTTATTGCATCATTTGTCTGTCTTGGGAAATTTGTTGCTTACTGAATGCACAGAATGATATTAAGTCTAGACTTTATTTAGCTCTTTCAGCCCATAGAACCCATCTCTCTTCATGTTTCTCAACATGGATTTTGTTTTAAATCTTTCTTTTGTCTTCTCATTTTTGGTCATAAGTTCACGTTTCATAAGTTAATGAGTAAGCTAACTTAGGAAAATGGTAAAGAGGCTATATAGGTAAATGTTAAAGAGGCTCCCAGTATCACCTGATTATCGGATGCTTTTAGTTACGATTATTTCAAATTCTCAACTACCTGCTTTTAAACAAGTCATTTATATCTATGTTGGGATTTTAACATTTCTAATGAAGGAGATTGCTCCTTAATTCAGAATACCAATTTGCAATATTCCGTGTCTTCAGAAGGCAGTTGAGACCACAGTGTTTAGATCTGGCATGGTTTGACACCTGGTGCTGGTCCAGACAGCAAGTGTACTCACAAGAAGATGACTTTGGCTTCTGTTTCAGCAATACATCGTTAGAGTCATCAGTTTGAGATGCCTGAAACTACAGCGTCTGGCGATTTTAATCTTAGTGCAATGGACGGAATGTGTTACTAACTTAGAGGATACAACCTATAGCAGAGATGCTGACAGATGGTATCTGTTGGGCAGAGTGTGATGATGATGATCAGATCCAAGTTCTCTCCTTGTTTACTGCTAATACACTCTAACTTTGTTTGTTCCTGGTGTCTCTCTTTTCCCTTCTTGCATTCTGTTGCTTCACTAACCAACACTCATTGCGATTGGCTAACTGCTACTACTTTTCAGCTGACTTTGCCTTTCTCCAATCAAGATGGGTGCCTTGGGGATGAGGCTCCCTGCTCTCCTTTCTCCCCTTCTCCCAGCTACAAGCTGTCTCCCTCTGGTTCCACACTACCCAACGTCAGCCTTGGAGCAATCGGCACAGGGCTCAACCCCCAAAACTTCGCTGCTAGACAAGTAAGGAGGCCTCTCAAATTTATAACTGCTTGGCTGTGGCCTCGCCTTGGCCCTGGTCTGCAGTTTATTGCATCATTTGTCTGTCTTGGGAAATTTGTTGCTTACTGAATGCACAGAATGATATTAAGTCTAGACTTTATTTAGCTCTTTCAGCCCATAGAACCCATCTCTCTTCATGTTTCTCAACATGGATTTTGTTTTAAATCTTTCTTTTGTCTTCTCATTTTTGGTCATAAGTTCACGTTTCATAAGTTAATGAGTAAGCTAACTTAGGAAAATGGTAAAGAGGCTATATAGGTAAATGTTAAAGAGGCTCCCAGTATCACCTGATTATCGGATGCTTTTAGTACATAAACTTTAATATAAGTGACCATATACCTTCTATCTAATTTAGCATCATTATTTGCCATGTTGAATATTAGGTTGAATGGCAGGTACTACCTTTGATGTCTTTTCAATGTAATAAAATTGCTAATTAAGAAATAGTGGCAAAACGAATAAGATTTAATATTTGAGTGTTATGGCAGCTTAAAAATCCAGAGTCTTTAGGTATAAAATTGTCCTGAAAAAAGGTAATTTATGTCTCAAATAATGAAGCTTTAAGCAGACCACATGCTGTCCAGTGTTTGCTTCAGGCTAGAGCAGTGCTTTTCCTCGGAATGGCTCTGCCAGTCCTCCAAGGAAGGGCTGTGAGGTAGAAACAGGCCTGGCAGGGCTGGTGTGATGATGATGCCTTGCTTTTTGCAGGCCTGAGCAGACGCCGCTGGCCTCTTTGTTACCTTGCAGTAGCTCTTGTGGAGAAAACCGGGAATCTGGGGCCGATTCTTTTGCGACAGTGGCTCCAGCGATATTTTCCTAGCCTTATTTCCGTAACTACTTAACTTGTCCTTCTGGCCTTCACCTCCAGATGTCATGGAAGGAGATTTAATTATTAGTTGTGACCATTTGGTTTCCACATGATGACTTTCACATATAGATGAAAGAAAGATTGGTATAAAACATCTCTTACTCCATAGTCCTCAAGTTACATACAGGTCTTTCATATGCTAATGGTTGCCTTAGCACATTTTAAAAAGTGGATCATATTACGTCCATGTATCAGATTGGGTAACTCTTGGGCTGGGAGTTATAGGTAATTTTTTGTCTTCTTCCTTTATATGTCACTCTTTTTCTTAACATTTCCACAGAAGACATGGCTCTATATTGCTTATCTAAACATAAAGGAACAGTTACATCAGTTTTGATAGGGAGGAGGGCTCTTTTGGGTTGAGGTATAGAAAATATAACATGGTCTTCACCTTCTTGGTTAAAGGTGATTATTAATACATTCCCAGGATCACCCAATTATCGGATGCTTTTAGTACATAAACTTTAATATAAGTGACCAGCCAGCTCACTGGACACTAGATTCTTATAAAAGGTCTTTCCTCTTCGGTTTTTTATCTGTAGATTGCTACAAAGTCTGTTGTAAACCAAGTTGATATGTATATGTTCTATCCAAATAAGGTTATGGTTTTCTCACACTTTTTTCATGAAGGATTAATGTACTGCATAATTTAAAATTTAAGAGTTTTATTCAAATTACAGAATATTTCAATCAGCTTAATAACCTTGTTTTTTAATTTATATACCTTTCTAAGTTAAACACTGTAGTGAGGCAAATATCACCCATAATTATTAGGTTCAGGTCATCATAAAAGTCTCATATACAGTAGTGAAGCTTTAGAAATAGCCAGATAAGCCACTATCTATATTTATATATAAAGCTTTAGATGCTACTTTTACTTGTGAGCCAAGAAGATGACTGACTTAAAGATGCCAGGGTTCCATATTAAGAAACAGACATAGTCCCTCTGCTTCACTTCATGTAGAAACGTTGGCCTGATGTGGCTAGACTTCTTTTTTCTTTTCAAGAGATAACTGGAAATAAATTCATTAAAAAGAGAGAGAAGGTGAGTTTCCTCGTGGCCTAGTGGTTAGGATTCTGGGCTTTCACTCTTGAGGCTGGGGGTTCAATCCCTTGTCAGAGAACTGAGATCCCACAAGCCGTGTGGAGCCCTTTCCCTTAAAACGGAAGATTTAACAGTAAATAATGAATAAAAGTGATCTAGAAAGGGTTTTATTTTAAAAAGAGAGAAGGGTTGGTTGGGTTTTTTAAAAATAAATTTACGTCGACTTACCTTCATTTTTACCTGTATCAGATGCATCAGAAGGCTCCGTGTGGCTTCAGAGGCACTTAATAATGAGAACCTAAAACTTTGGTGGTGGCGGGATAGCCTCTTTCTACTAGGAATAGGAAAACAGGGGTTGATTCTACAAAAGCTAAAAAGTAATACCTCTTACCAGAAAGAGAGGCTGAGATTTAAAATGACCTGTACAAAGAAAGCAGTTTGGGGGCTTCCCTGGTGGTCCAGTGGGTAAGGACACCGCCTTGCAGTGCAAGGAACGCTGGTTCAATCCCTGGCCTGGGAAGGTCCCACGTGCCGCGGAGCGGCTGGACTGATGTGTCCAATCACCGAGCTGGAGCTCTGGAGCGCATGCGCCAGAGCCGGTGCTCTGCAACAACAGACACCACCGCGATGGGAGGCCCACAGGAGCCAAAGAACGAAGACAAATGAAAATAGAGAAATGAAAGCCAATAGAAGTGGCCCGCCCACTCCCCTCCCTCCCCAACACGACCCCAGCCCAAAGTAAATAAATAAATAAATCTTTAAAAAAAAAAAATAAGATAGGAGAGGTACAAATACTAGAGTTTCTAAAACTAAAGATCTTTTCGTGTTTAAACAGTCCTTTGGGAGATTTAAAATTCATGGTGAATCTTCAAGGTTCACTTTTCAGTCTTTTGTGAGATATACATAAATTTTAATTGCCATTACTACTTTATGTTCATAATCATTTTTATTTTCAATACTTTTAAGTTCATGAGTTTCCCTGAAGCAATCCCTTAATCTATTTTGAATCATTCAGCCATCAGAATATCTTTAGTGCTCCAGAACTTAATGATGCTATTATAAAATTCTTCTGCAAAAGTACCTAACTCCCCCATTTCCGGGGTAGGAACGATAGTGGCAGCCTCAGCGCAGAGCCCACCGACATGGCGTAAGCAGTGGGGGGGCTGTCTTCACTGAGGGGTCCAGTGGGATGTTGTCTTCAAGTGTATTAATTTGGTGGGTCGTGGCTGTTTGCAAATGGTGTGCTCATCCTATAGACGAGGGCTTGATTGAGTCTCTGGGAATACAAAAAGGGGCATATTAAGCTGAACCCGGAAAGACAGGGTGGAAAATCACTAAATTATGATTCAATGGGTGGAGCCTGTCCAAAGAGTTTTCAAGAGTTTTGAGAACATAGAGGTGGGCTCAGCGAATTTGAATGTGAAATGAGGAAGAAGGTTTGGGGAAGACGTTTTTGATGAGGATGACCCCTGAGCAGGGCCTTGCAGACGCCAAGTGAAGATAGCGTAGCAAACATCGGCAGGGACAACACAGTGTCAAGACTCATCAAATACGATTTCTTTGCTTCTCAGCTAAAACGCTGGTTCAATCCCTGGCCTGGGAAGGTCCCACGTGCCGCGGAGCGGCTGGACTGATGTGTCCAATCACCGAGCTGGAGCTCTGGAGCGCATGCGCCAGAGCCGGTGCTCTGCAACAACAGACACCACCGCGATGGGAGGCCCACAGGAGCCAAAGAACGAAGACAAATGAAAATAGAGAAATGAAAGCCAATAGAAGTGGCCCGCCCACTCCCCTCCCTCCCCAACACGACCCCAGCCCAAAGTAAATAAATAAATAAATCTTTAAAAAAAAAAAATAAGATAGGAGAGGTACAAATACTAGAGTTTCTAAAACTAAAGATCTTTTCGTGTTTAAACAGTCCTTTGGGAGATTTAAAATTCATGGTGAATCTTCAAGGTTCACTTTTCAGTCTTTTGTGAGATATACATAAATTTTAATTGCCATTACTACTTTATGTTCATAATCATTTTTATTTTCAATACTTTTAAGTTCATGAGTTTCCCTGAAGCAATCCCTTAATCTATTTTGAATCATTCAGCCATCAGAATATCTTTAGTGCTCCAGAACTTAATGATGCTATTATAAAATTCTTCTGCAAAAGTACCTAACTCCCCCATTTCCGGGGTAGGAACGATAGTGGCAGCCTCAGCGCAGAGCCCACCGACATGGCGTAAGCAGTGGGGCGGCTGTCTTCACTGAGGGGGTCCAGTGGGATGTTGTCTTCAAGTGTATTAATTTGGTGGGTCGTGGCTGTTTGCAAATGGTGTGCTCATCCTATAGACGAGGGCTTGATTGAGTCTCTGGGAATACAAAAAGGGGCATATTAAGCTGAACCCGGAAAGACAGGGTGGAAAATCACTAAATTATGATTCAATGGGTGGAGCCTGTCCAAAGAGTTTTCAAGAGTTTTGAGAACATAGAGGTGGGCTCAGCGAATTTGAATGTGAAATGAGGAAGAAGGTTTGGGGAAGACGTTTTTGATGAGGATGACCCCTGAGCAGGGCCTTGCAGACGCCAAGTGAAGATAGCGTAGCAAACATCGGCAGGGACAACACAGTGTCAAGACTCATCAAATACGATTTCTTTGCTTCTCAGCTAAAAATGAGTCAGAAGGAAGGGCTGTCATTTATAGCCCAGCTTTTTATAACTCTTTGATTGAAACAATCTAGAAGTGTTTCAGTGAGTCAATTCTCCAGAAATCAGGGAGCTAAGCTTGGTTTGTTGTTTTTGTTTTTTTTCCTACAGAGTTAAAACAGGTTTTATCGTATAGCCCTTCTTGTTTTGCTTTAGCTGCTAACTTTCAGAGACCAGGGAACTAATAAATATGCTCCTGTCCCATTATTTCAATAACAACATAATAGTCCATCTAGTGAATGGCTGTAATTTTTGACTCAACTGAGTCGTACACTTAATGAGAAGGTACAGGTAAGTAATGTTTTGGTGTCCCTGGAATGACTTTTCACTTTTCCTGTTTCTTCTGTTTTTATCTCACTCTGTGATTGATTTAGCAAAGAAGGGACCAAGCCAACCCAAGATAGTGAAGAGTGTTCAGATCAGGAGTTGGGTGCTCAGGAAGGCTCACAGTCGGGTGGCTCCGATTTTGTGATCAAATCAACCAATTTAAAGAAGTTATATCGTAGTGTTGTTTTACAACTGATATTCACAGGCCTGCATTCGTACTCAAGTGCCTTTCAAGATGAGTCCCAGATGATATAGTTTGAGAATAAATTCTGTAAACCCAGTATTTTTTTAAAAAAGAAGTAGTTGAATAAAGGTTACACTGCCTTTGCCTTTCAGTAACAAAAACAACAAATTAGAGCTTTCTCTAACATATGACTGAATTTAACCCCTTTGGTTTGGATCAGATTGAAAGGCTGGTGATGTTATGCCCATGATTGGATTTTAATACTTGCTCAAACATTCCAAGATCAGTTGCAAAGTTCTTTGATGCCATGGAACACAAAATATAATTCTTCTGAAGGCTAGAAAACCTGAACTGTTTCTTATGTGCATTTCCTCGCTTTAACAAAAAGCCTTACCGTCACTGTTCCTTTGACAGGGTGGCAATCATGGTTTGTTTGGAAATAGCACAGCACAATCGAGAGGCGCGCACGCCCCCGTGCAGCCGCTGAATTCTTCTCCTAATCTCCGGGCGCAAGTGCCTCCCCAGTTCATTTCCCCCCAGGTAAGCAGCTTCATGGATCCACAATTCTGAAGTAAAATCCAGGTGGTTCCTAGTTGTCGACTGATTTTGTGAGCATAAAAGAAGTAACAGTCACCTGTCTGAAGTGAAAAACCCTGATGCCAAGGGTCAAGGTTTTACAACAAGATGGAAAATCTTGTTTTTTCTTGTATCATGCATTCAAAGTAGGTGTTTTTGCATGAAAAGCATTATGATTATATTCCTTTTAGATTCCCTATATTTTTCCAGTACTATATTGATTTTTTTAATTGTATATAATTAAAACTGCTCTCTAAATTCTGATGTGTCAGTGCTCAGAAGTTGGTTGCCCTCAAGGATTCACAGGAGAATCATCAGGTTCTAGGTTATTCTGGAAACTTTTGAGGAGATACATGCTAAAATACCAACTAGATGCTCTTAGGGGCTTTAGAACTGGTGAGGTGGCAGAGGCTCATTCCCAGAGCAGTTTTACATAGGACACGGTCCTTTGGGACCCATGGGGGACCCCTATAGGACTCTTTATTAGTAGGAGATGGTCAGTGAGTTGTTGGAGGGTATATAGGTGAGAGAGTTTTGCCAGTCTGCCACACACTGCCCCCCTTGTATTCCTAAATGGGAAACGAGTTTGATGACAAAGTGAAAGCTGATAAGCTGGAATACGGATTCGGTGTGAGCTTTGAGTCTGTTCCATCATGTGAAAGGAGGTAAGGTACTTACTAGATCCAGCCAACGGGTTGTGAAGGATGAGGTTTTGTTGTTTGTTTTTGTTTGATACGTCTTTTAAGACGAAAGTTTAAAATACTTATTTGGAACCATAATCTGTAGATTTTATATCTTGCTTTCAACATTGAATCTTCGTCCATCTTAGTAGAAAAGAAGTGTTGATTGTGCCCCCTGCTGCATCTTCACAGTCCTGTCTGGGGAATCCTCTTGGCTGTCTTCTTCCTCTTCCCTCTCTCTGAGTGCTGCTCATCTTTCAAGTCCCTGGTAGACAGAGCTGTCCTGACTTTCCCAGCACTTCCCAGCGACAGCATCTTGACTCTCGGAGCACTTGCCAGCGTGCTGGTGTCAGGTCAGCAGAGGCCCATGGCGATCCAGTGTCAGTTTGCCTGTTGGCAGTGCCGAGATGCAAAGCCTGTCTCTCCCATGGCGGCCTCCTGGAGCTGGTGGTGGTCATGGCAGCATAGCCGGCGGCGCGTGTGTTGATGCTGCATGTAAGTGCTTAGCCGGACCGGGGAGCGGGGTGGAGCCTCCCACTGGCAGTGACTGTGAAGCTGGGTCTCAGAGATGGAGTCACAGTCCTCTGGGCACGGCCAGGTGAAGGGTGCCCTCTCGGAGGCAGGAGTCGTTTCTGCAGGGGCAGTAACACCTGGAAGAACAAGGCCGCTGTGGGGAAGCAGGGTTACTGTGAGTAATGAGTCAGAGCTTGTAGGAACAGAGGCGTCTGCCTCGAGGGGCTGGGGAGAGGCTTGGCAGGACTTTTGGGACCGCATTTGGAACAGTTTTGTTTGCCTGGCTAAGGAATTTGGACCTTGTCCTTTGGTCACCGTGGTGGGTCACCATTATCTTGTCTGCTATTTAAAAATACAGTTTCTGGGTTTTCCTGAGTCTCCTGAGACACAGTGTCTTGGGTGTTGGGACCTCATCACTCCCGCGGAATTTTTACCTGCTCTCTAGAGTTTGGCTGCTCCTGCTAAAGACCATAAAGTATTAGACAAGATTTCTTGGCTGAGTGGCAAGAGGAAAATTTAAGTTTTGAAAAAATAAGACGTGATATGGAAGACATGTTTGAATGACAGACTCTCTAGAGCAAAGGAGCTCAGTTACGAAGCTAATGCAGGAAGCCAGGTGCGGTATGGCTGTGGGAATTACCTTCTTGTGAAGGTCACTGGTGAAGGTCATCTCTGTTGTGGAATCTATCTGTTCCCCAACCTCTTTGTACCTGTGTATCAGCATTTCACACAGTTGACCATTCCTTTTTGAGACTGTTCATTTGGCTCTTGGACGCCCTCTGTACTGGTTCTCCACATGCCTTTTCTTCTGTCTGCTTTACGAGTTCTTCCTCACCTCCCCATGTTTAAACATCACAGTACCCCCAGGCTCAGTATTTGAACCTATTCTCACCACCTACGGCTACTGCTAAGTGATTACACCCAGCCGAATGATTCTCAAATACTGACAGTTCCAGAATTGTGACTTCAGTCCAGTTCTCTCTTCTCAGCTCCACAGAGTTCTGGCATCTTCACTAGGGTGTCTTATAGACAGAACTTCATCTTCATCCCACTCTCCCCTCAGAACATCCTCTGCTTCCGAGTACATGGCACTCTCATCCTTCAAGGGCTCTGGCCAAAAACCTTCAGAGCTGCTTGTGAGTCCTCACGGCCCACAGCCGACCCAACAATAAATCCTCCCTTCAGAACTTCATCCAGCATCCAGCCATTTCCTTCCATGACCATGGTCTCCTGACAGGTCCAGCCCTGCTTCATCCCATACTTGCTGCCTCGAGTCTGTTTTCTGCCCAGAGTTAGACTCTCTAAAATCGCACTGTCCCGTGTAGCCATTAGTCATGTGATTACTCAAAGTGCAACCGGTGGAATGGAAGAACTGAATTTTTTGGTTTTAATTAATATAAATATGAATAGCCACACCAGGTTAGTGGCTTCTGTGTGCACAGTGCAGATGTAGGACAGTTCTGTCAGCACAAGTTAAGGTAACTTCTGTCCTGACTCCCTCTGTCACAGAGAACACAAAGGCAGCTCCTTGTGGTGGTCTTTGAGGCTCTTGGCGACTTGCCCGCCCCAAACCTGCTCTCAGGTGATTCAGGCCTTTCCAACCATCTCACCCCAGTGCAGTGCATGCGCCTACAGTGCTGTTACAGATAGCCATGTGGCTCCATCTCTATTTCCTTCAGAGCTCTGCTTCAGCCCCACCTTATCAGGGAGGCTGTCCCAGGCTGTGTACAGTACCTAACTGCTGTTTCCCTCCTACCCCCTGAGCTTCAGAGTGGCCGGATCCATGTCTGCTCTGTTCATTGCTGCATCCCGAATATTGTGCAGGGCATGTATTTTGAGCTCAGTAGGTATATGTCAAGTCGGGAAGTTGCATTTTAGAATGATCTAGAAAGTGAATTTGTTAGGAAAGCACAGTTAACTTAGTCTGAGGGACTTTGGGGCTGCAGATCTCTTGATGACCAAAGTATCTGTTCTGTTTGGAAAAGTAAAGTACTCATGTTCCCCTATATTTTTGAAGTGCGTTTATTTAGCAAAACATGGTTAAGCTTTATTTAATTCATAAGTGCAAACTGTTAAACAGTGGAATCTTTCATTTCTTTCCTGATACTTACATATTTAAAAAAAAAAGCAGTGGGTAGGGTTAAAAAAAAATACAAATACAGAAAATATAATAACCACACTGAAAGCTCAGATTGTGCAGAAAAATGTTTTCCTGAAACTAGCCTCCCACCTGCTGGCTGTATATACATAGCCCCCAGGCCCAGCTGTTCATATTGAGGCACACTTTTCAGCTAACTGCTTTCATGGTCATGATAGCCTGTTACTTTTGTTAACATTGGATCATAGTATCTTCTCGTCACTAATATAATCCTCAAGTTGATCATCCTTACTGAAGAAGGTAAACTGTCTTGTCAGGTGGACTCGTTTCATTTTCCCTTCCCTATTACTGGATATGAAATTTTTCCTAATCTTCAACTGTTGTAAGTTAATGCCATAGAGAAATCCTTATGCACAGAATATTTGCCTGCCTTATTTCTCAATTTAGTTGCCCCAAATGAAATTCTGGGTCAGAGTTCCTCAGCATTTAAAATTCTTGATGGATATTATCAAATTTCACATCCATTTTAACTGCCTTCTAGGGACAGTCAGTAATTAAGGTCACTGTGGGAAGAAGACAGAGAACCTCAATCTGACCATTGTTGCAGATGTTCCAGACCATTGGCTTTCCTGCCTTGTCTTTTTCTTCCCCTTTTCTCATATGTTCAGAAAGTGACATACTCTAGAGGTTTTTGTCTTCATTTTAAATTGTTGTCCTTTTGCACCTGTAACTCTTTTTTTAATGCTGTATTGACGCCACCTTGAGTTTGACTTTCTCTGACCCAGCTGGAGGTGGAAGGGCTTTTAAGCCAGAATAATTAATTCCCTGCTACAGAAATGTGCAGACCTGCACTTTAATTACTCTGCAGCCAGGTATGAATAGCCACCCACTTGCGAGGAGCCCAGTGAAGCGTCTGTCTGGTCCTTTTATTTTCACTGGAGGAGGACACTACCGTGAATCTGAAGAAGGGAGAAGCTGAGCAAAGCTAGATAGGAAGTCCTCAGTGGGTGGCCGTGATAGTCTTCCTTTTTTGCTTTTGGCTGTGTTGAGTCTTTGTTGCTGCTTATAGGCTTTCTCTAGTTCTGGCGAGAGAAGCTACTCTCAAGTTGTGGTGCATAGGCTTCTCACAGCGGAGGCTTTTCTTTCTTTCTTTTTTTTTTTAACGTAGAGCACAAGGAATTCTTTTTTTTTTTTTTAAGATTTATTTATTTATTTATTTTGGACAGGGGTCAGGGAGGGTGGGGAGCGGGTGGGCCACTTCTATTGGTCTTTCATTTCTCTATTTTCATCCGTCTTTGTTCTTTGGCTCCTGTGGGCCTCCCATCACAGTGGCCTCTGTTGTCGCAGAGCACTGGCTCTGGGCGCATGCACTCCAGAGCTCCGGCTCAGTGATTGGACACATTGGTCCAGCCGCTCCGCGGCACGTGGGATCTTCCCAGGCCAGGGATCGAACCGGCGCCCCTTGCACTGCAAGGTGGTGTCCTTATCCACTGGACCACCAGGGGAAGCCCCGGAGGCTTTTCTTATTGTGGAGCATGGGAGTGCAGGTCTCAGTAGTTGCAGCATGTAGGCTCAGTTTTTGCCCTGCAGCATGTGGAATCTTCCTGGGAACGAACCCGTGTCCCCTGCATTGGCAGATGGATCTCTAACCACTGGACCACTGGGAAGTCCCTTGATAGTCTTTATGACTTTTATGACTGTCAGTGTATAGAGCATGAGATACTGGCATTTAAAGTCAAGAAAATGCTCCATGTTCATGTTTCTTTACTTTTCTTTATGGTCTTTCTGTATGTGTCTTTATATTAGTTTGTGTTCCCTTTTGAACTTTATGTAATGAAATCATACCGTATGAAAACCTTCTGATTTTTTTAATTGCTTCTAAGATTTTCCGATATTGATTAGGGCAATTGTAGTTCATATTGTATTCTACTATATGAATATTCCATCATTCCTTTACCTATTGGGTTGTTTCCAGGTTTTTGCTTTTTTGAGCAATGCTGCTGTGAATATTCCTCTGTCTCAGATGAGTTCTTCTAGGGTGTTTCTGGGTCATGGGCACGTTTTACTTTGAATGGTGGTTTCTTTAGCTAATTGTGAGTGGTAGGAATAGTATAAGACTAATGGAGGGAATCCTGGGCTCCTGCCTAGGGAAGGCAGCCATTCTCAAGACTGAGGAGAAATCATGATCAAGAGACTGGCTGATTCATCCAATAGATCTCTTAAAACTGAAAGAAGTGGGGAGAGATGACAATTCAGACAATGTCTCTTTATTTTGGAAGCCAGTAAGTTGGGAAACAGAATAAGCAGAGGAGACTTCTCGTGAATCATAGATGAAAGCTTTGGAAAGGAAGTTAGAAACAGTGCTCACCAGTGCAGACGGCCTGGAGCAGCACTGTCCAGTGGAAGTGTAACACGAGCTACAAAATGGAATTTAAAGGTTTCTTAGCTACATTTAAAAGATAAGAATACACTGGCAAAATTAATTTAACAATATCTGTTCTTTAACCCAATATATCTGAATTATTATCATTTCAACCTATAATCAGTGCTTTAAACTTGTATTAAAAGTTTTACTTCTTTTTTTAAAGGCATTGGACTTTCGAAGTCCAAGTCTTTGAAATCTGGTACATATTTTATAATTACATCTTGGGAGATCCCTGACAGCCCAGTGGTTAGGACTCTGCACTTTCACTGCCAGGGCCCCGAGTTCAATCCCTGGTCAGGGAACTAGGGTCCGACAAGTCATGCTGTGCAACCAAATTTTTAAAACATGAGAAGTATGAAGCCTAAAACACATCTTTACTCAGGTAAGCCATGTTTTTCAAGTGCTTAATAACCGCGTGAGACTAGTGGTTAACATACCAGATGGCACCGGCCTACCGGCAGAGTTGCTGTATTCTCTTCTTTCCTAGAAACCACTACAACAAACGACCACAAGGAGCAGCCTAACACACGGATAATCATTCTCTCCCAAGTTCTAGAGGCTAGACATCTGAGGTCAAAGTGTCATCAGGGTTGGTTCCTAATAGAGGCTCTAGAGGAGAGTCTGTTCCGAGCCTCCCAGCTGCTGGTGGCTGCTGTCAGGACTTGGTGTCCGACTGCAAACCCATCACTCCTGTCTCCGCCTGCGTGTTCAGATGGCCTTCTTCCCTGTGTGCTTCTGACTTTCTCTTCTCTGTCTCTGTGTCTTTTCCTCTTCTTCTAAGGACACCCCAGTCGTTGGATTAGGACCCACTGTAATCCAGTATGTCATCATCTGAAACTTGATTATATCTACAAAGATTCTACTTCTAACTGAGATCACATTTTCAGATCACAGTTGGGCATGATTTCTTACTTCTAACTGAAAGGGTTCCCACATGTTTCAGTGGGGAGAGATGACAATTCAGACAATGTCTCTTTATTTTGGAAGCCAGTAAGTTGGGAAACAGAATAAGCAGAGGAGACTTCTCGTGAATCATAGATGAAAGCTTTGGAAAGGAAGTTAGAAACAGTGCTCACCAGTGCAGACGGCCTGGAGCAGCACTGTCCAGTGGAAGTGTAACACGAGCTACAAAATGGAATTTAAAGGTTTCTTAGCTACATTTAAAAGATAAGAATACACTGGCAAAATTAATTTAACAATATCTGTTCTTTAACCCAATATATCTGAATTATTATCATTTCAACCTATAATCAGTGCTTTAAACTTGTATTAAAAGTTTTACTTCTTTTTTTAAAGGCATTGGACTTTCGAAGTCCAAGTCTTTGAAATCTGGTACATATTTTATAATTACATCTTGGGAGATCCCTGACAGCCCAGTGGTTAGGACTCTGCACTTTCACTGCCAGGGCCCCGAGTTCAATCCCTGGTCAGGGAACTAGGGTCCGACAAGTCATGCTGTGCAACCAAATTTTTAAAACATGAGAAGTATGAAGCCTAAAACACATCTTTACTCAGGTAAGCCATGTTTTTCAAGTGCTTAATAACCGCGTGAGACTAGTGGTTAACATACCAGATGGCACCGGCCTACCGGCAGAGTTGCTGTATTCTCTTCTTTCCTAGAAACCACTACAACAAACGACCACAAGGAGCAGCCTAACACACGGATAATCATTCTCTCCCAAGTTCTAGAGGCTAGACATCTGAGGTCAAAGTGTCATCAGGGTTGGTTCCTAATAGAGGCTCTAGAGGAGAGTCTGTTCCGAGCCTCCCAGCTGCTGGTGGCTGCTGTCAGGACTTGGTGTCCGACTGCAAACCCATCACTCCTGTCTCCGCCTGCGTGTTCAGATGGCCTTCTTCCCTGTGTGCTTCTGACTTTCTCTTCTCTGTCTCTGTGTCTTTTCCTCTTCTTCTAAGGACACCCCAGTCGTTGGATTAGGACCCACTGTAATCCAGTATGTCATCATCTGAAACTTGATTATATCTACAAAGATTCTACTTCTAACTGAGATCACATTTTCAGATCACAGTTGGGCATGAATTTTGAGGGGACATGGTTCAACCTGGTATGGTTGCTAAACCAAATGATTCAGGATTCCCACAGAAGGTAGTAAATATGATTTCATGAGTCACAGAGGCATAGTGGTCTAAGACTCTGGTTTAGAATATGCTGTGATGGCTTAGACTGTATCTCCGCTCGTAGCCTTCTTACCTGCCCCTGACCTCCCCCTCTCCCTGAGAAGAGAAAAAACTTTATTAATATAGTGAGGTTAGAGCCCCTGTATCAGAGACAGTAAGTTAAGTCACACTAGTGCCCATTAGGATGAACTCAAAGAAGAGGTGAAGAATTATTATTTGAGGGCAATTGTGGAGGGTCCCTCATACTGGCCGTTAAGCTGGTGCAGAGGCAAAATGCATAGTCACAGTGTACCTACTTTGAGCTCCTGTTTGTTAGGGGTCTACCTGTTAAAATAGAAAATCAAATAAAGGCATTTTTTTTTTTAAGTCAGTTTATTGAAGCACTGTGAATTTACAATGTTATGTTAGTTTTAAGAGTACAACAAAGTGGTTCAGTTTTTTATATCTGTATGTCTGTTCTTTTTCAGATATTTGTCTGTTAATAGATTGTTAACAAAGTACTGGATACAGTTCCGCGTGCTATACAATAGGTCCTTGTTACCTGATTTGTATGTAGTTGTGTCAAGTTTTGGCAGCACTCAGCATCTGTAGAGAATGGAGAGGAAGCATCGGGGAGAACTATTACTTTAAATCAAGATACTTTCTCAAATGAGAGATTTGGGAGTTTAAGTACAAGTGCTGAGATCTTGGAAGAAAAGCAAGTTGGTGAGCCAAGTAGGGAAACTTGAACTTGGATGTTTTTAGAAAGTGCCAAAGAAAAGATACACAGGTATTCTTGAGAATGTAACCGAGGCCCTGACTCCAGAGTATTAGGAAGCTGAAGCATCTAGCTCTGACTGTGATGCTAAAGAGAACCAAGAGAGGAAGAGCCCATGGGTCTTCTGATGACTCTGTTCTATAGGGGCATTTTTAAAAGATGGAAACTAAGGGTGTGCAAGCAAGGGTGAATATGTCATCATCTGAAACTTGATTATATCTACAAAGATTCTACTTCTAACTGAGATCACATTTTCAGATCACAGTTGGGCATGAATTTTGAGGGGACATGGTTCAACCTGGTATGGTTGCTAAACCAAATGATTCAGGATTCCCACAGAAGGTAGTAAATATGATTTCATGAGTCACAGAGGCATAGTGGTCTAAGACTCTGGTTTAGAATATGCTGTGATGGCTTAGACTGTATCTCCGCTCGTAGCCTTCTTACCTGCCCCTGACCTCCCCCTCTCCCTGAGAAGAGAAAAAACTTTATTAATATAGTGAGGTTAGAGCCCCTGTATCAGAGACAGTAAGTTAAGTCACACTAGTGCCCATTAGGATGAACTCAAAGAAGAGGTGAAGAATTATTATTTGAGGGCAATTGTGGAGGGTCCCTCATACTGGCCGTTAAGCTGGTGCAGAGGCAAAATGCATAGTCACAGTGTACCTACTTTGAGCTCCTGTTTGTTAGGGGTCTACCTGTTAAAATAGAAAATCAAATAAAGGCATTTTTTTTTAAGTCAGTTTATTGAAGCACTGTGAATTTACAATGTTATGTTAGTTTTAAGAGTACAACAAAGTGGTTCAGTTTTTTATATCTGTATGTCTGTTCTTTTTCAGATATTTGTCTGTTAATAGATTGTTAACAAAGTACTGGATACAGTTCCGCGTGCTATACAATAGGTCCTTGTTACCTGATTTGTATGTAGTTGTGTCAAGTTTTGGCAGCACTCAGCATCTGTAGAGAATGGAGAGGAAGCATCGGGGAGAACTATTACTTTAAATCAAGATACTTTCTCAAATGAGAGATTTGGGAGTTTAAGTACAAGTGCTGAGATCTTGGAAGAAAAGCAAGTTGGTGAGCCAAGTAGGGAAACTTGAACTTGGATGTTTTTAGAAAGTGCCAAAGAAAAGATACACAGGTATTCTTGAGAATGTAACCGAGGCCCTGACTCCAGAGTATTAGGAAGCTGAAGCATCTAGCTCTGACTGTGATGCTAAAGAGAACCAAGAGAGGAAGAGCCCATGGGTCTTCTGATGACTCTGTTCTATAGGGGCATTTTTAAAAGATGGAAACTAAGGGTGTGCAAGCAAGGGTGAATATGTGTCAGAGTCATACTCAGGAACTAGAACACAAGATACACAGAGGCATGCCAACAAGTAGGCAGGTCAAAAATGTCTCAGATCTTGGTTTGGTGCGGACTGGGGAAGGAATCATTGCTTTGGACACTTTGTATAAGGCTGAGTAGGTGGAAATAGAAACTTTACTGCTTTTGTCTTTTCTGTTAAGAGTAAGGGTTAAGGCGAATTAAATCCTACAATGGAGAAGGAATTTGTGAAAAGAATCTTAGAACCCTGTCTGTGATCTTGGAAGAATCCTGGGGATCTTCAAGGAGGAGAGTTTAAATAATGACAACTCCTCTTTTTTGCCAAAATTCTGAATTTTTAAGACAAATAGGGGAGGGCCTCCATGGGCTTGAATGTCCCCTTTGTTGCCAAGAAAGATGATACTGGACAACACAAGCTTCCGAATACTGAATTCCATATGTACCCCCTAGTCACTACAATAGGACAGTCCTCCCTGGCGGCCTGCCGCCAAGAAGTAAGGGAAGAGGAGGCCCAGAGTGCCGAGATGAAGGTGGCTTCCCCTGTGTGGAGCCTCAGGTCAGAAACGGAAAGAACAGCCCCTCCTCTAGGTAGGAAGGAGAATGGGGAACATTCTTTTAAAAACCAAAAAATGGAAAGAGCGAGGAAAGTTAACCTGAAGATTGATGAACTTGGTGCCAATTCTAAGAAAGATTTTACACAAGATTGTAAAAATCATGACTCCTCAGCACATGTCCTAGGAATCAAGCATCATAGTTTGCTAACATGTTTTAATATAACTCACTTTCTTCACTGATAGGTAAAAAATGTTATAGGAACAATAAAGTTGTGGTATCTCTATTTTGACAAGGCACTTGACAAGCTCTCTCTCAGTTTTAGATAAGATGGAAAAATACAGGCTAAGTGCTAAAGCAGTCGTGTTGATTAGAAATGATCGACAGTTCTTAGACTGATCAGTGTCAGATTGGAAGGACATTTTTAGTGGCATGCTGTTAGATTATCTTCAGCTCTGTCATGTTCTGCATTCCCATCAGTTACCAAATGGGGAAACACACTCTGGGAATGAGTGAGATAATAGGTAGAAAATAACTCAGTGAAGTGACTGTTAATACGTTAAAATGTACTTGAGGTTCATTCATCTTGTGGGTGTTTATCAGGCATCTACTGTGTGCCAAGCATACAGAGATAAGTGTAAGGTCCTAAGGCTTAAAACGTAAGTTAGTCAGATTTACAAACCCAGCTGCTAAGAAATTACATGGGAGAGTAAGGGTTAAGGCAATTAAATCCTACAATGGAGAAGGAATTTGTGAAAAGAATCTTAGAACCCTGTCTGTGATCTTGGAAGAATCCTGGGGATCTTCAAGGAGGAGAGTTTAAATAATGACAACTCCTCTTTTGCCAAAATTCTGAATTTTTAAGACAAATAGGGGAGGGCCTCCATGGGCTTGAATGTCCCCTTTGTTGCCAAGAAAGATGATACTGGACAACACAAGCTTCCGAATACTGAATTCCATATGTACCCCCTAGTCACTACAATAGGACAGTCCTCCCTGGCGGCCTGCCGCCAAGAAGTAAGGGAAGAGGAGGCCCAGAGTGCCGAGATGAAGGTGGCTTCCCCTGTGTGGAGCCTCAGGTCAGAAACGGAAAGAACAGCCCCTCCTCTAGGTAGGAAGGAGAATGGGGAACATTCTTTTAAAAACCAAAAAATGGAAAGAGCGAGGAAAGTTAACCTGAAGATTGATGAACTTGGTGCCAATTCTAAGAAAGATTTTACACAAGATTGTAAAAATCATGACTCCTCAGCACATGTCCTAGGAATCAAGCATCATAGTTTGCTAACATGTTTTAATATAACTCACTTTCTTCACTGATAGGTAAAAAATGTTATAGGAACAATAAAGTTGTGGTATCTCTATTTTGACAAGGCACTTGACAAGCTCTCTCTCAGTTTTAGATAAGATGGAAAAATACAGGCTAAGTGCTAAAGCAGTCGTGTTGATTAGAAATGATCGACAGTTCTTAGACTGATCAGTGTCAGATTGGAAGGACATTTTTAGTGGCATGCTGTTAGATTATCTTCAGCTCTGTCATGTTCTGCATTCCCATCAGTTACCAAATGGGGAAACACACTCTGGGAATGAGTGAGATAATAGGTAGAAAATAACTCAGTGAAGTGACTGTTAATACGTTAAAATGTACTTGAGGTTCATTCATCTTGTGGGTGTTTATCAGGCATCTACTGTGTGCCAAGCATACAGAGATAAGTGTAAGGTCCTAAGGCTTAAAACGTAAGTTAGTCAGATTTACAAACCCAGCTGCTAAGAAATTACATGGGAGAGTAAAATGTGTTTTAATATTACAGATTTTAGTTGACTCTGTGAATTGAGAGATGATCAGATAGGGTGAGGGAAGCTGAGATCTTAGGATCTGTTAAAAGCATGGCTTTTAAAAGATTAGTTAGTGATGGCCAAGGCTACCCAGTATTAGACAACTTTAGAAACTGGCTTGTCTGTTCTGGGCTCTGGGTTGAGAAACTGAATGATACAGGCAAGAGAACTGATCATAGTTAACCTGGAGATAAGATGAAGGGCATCCGAAGAACCACCCTGTGGAATGATAGATACATGTATGGAGTGCATTTCTAAGCATTTGACATGGACTAACTTGTAAAATCCTGAAACAGCCACTGAGGTTAATACTATTATTCAGGTTTTGTAGATAAGGAAAATGAGGCTCAGAAAGGTTGAACAAGGCCCTTGTTCTGAGTCATACTTAGAAATGTCAGGCCACGCAGTCTGCCTCCTCTAGGACTCAGCTTTTGACCAGAATGCTGTTGATATTAAGAGATTGAGTTTGTTCTCCATGGGACTCATTGATTCAGTGGGTTCAGTGGATGTTTTATAGCACATTTCCAATAATAGCTTCTCAGACGAAAGTTATATTGTCATTAATTTTTTCTTGCAGATATTTTCCTGATTGTAAAATTCATAATTTTTATTGTAGAAAAGTTAGAAAGTCTAAAAGGAGAGGCTCTTGGCACCTTCACCACTCAAAGACGTTATCACTCTGGTGTATTTATCCTAATTGTTTAATGTTTTTCATAAATATTTCAAGGAAAAGACAGTGTCAGTTAACTTTAGTGCATGTTAGATTATCTTCAGCTCTGTCATGTTCTGCATTCCCATCAGTTACCAAATGGGGAAACACACTCTGGGAATGAGTGAGATAATAGGTAGAAAATAACTCAGTGAAGTGACTGTTAATACGTTAAAATGTACTTGAGGTTCATTCATCTTGTGGGTGTTTATCAGGCATCTACTGTGTGCCAAGCATACAGAGATAAGTGTAAGGTCCTAAGGCTTAAAACGTAAGTTAGTCAGATTTACAAACCCAGCTGCTAAGAAATTACATGGGAGAGTAAAATGTGTTTTAATATTACAGATTTTAGTTGACTCTGTGAATTGAGAGATGATCAGATAGGGTGAGGGAAGCTGAGATCTTAGGATCTGTTAAAAGCATGGCTTTTAAAAGATTAGTTAGTGATGGCCAAGGCTACCCAGTATTAGACAACTTTAGAAACTGGCTTGTCTGTTCTGGGCTCTGGGTTGAGAAACTGAATGATACAGGCAAGAGAACTGATCATAGTTAACCTGGAGATAAGATGAAGGGCATCCGAAGAACCACCCTGTGGAATGATAGATACATGTATGGAGTGCATTTCTAAGCATTTGACATGGACTAACTTGTAAAATCCTGAAACAGCCACTGAGGTTAATACTATTATTCAGGTTTTGTAGATAAGGAAAATGAGGCTCAGAAAGGTTGAACAAGGCCCTTGTTCTGAGTCATACTTAGAAATGTCAGGCCACGCAGTCTGCCTCCTCTAGGACTCAGCTTTTGACCAGAATGCTGTTGATATTAAGAGATTGAGTTTGTTCTCCATGGGACTCATTGATTCAGTGGGTTCAGTGGATGTTTTATAGCACATTTCCAATAATAGCTTCTCAGACGAAAGTTATATTGTCATTAATTTTTTCTTGCAGATATTTTCCTGATTGTAAAATTCATAATTTTTATTGTAGAAAAGTTAGAAAGTCTAAAAGGAGAGGCTCTTGGCACCTTCACCACTCAAAGACGTTATCACTCTGGTGTATTTATCCTAATTGTTTAATGTTTTTCATAAATATTTCAAGGAAAAAAATGACAGTGTTTGCTTTAGCTTTATTACGATTCTTCTCGCACGCACATACAATTTTTGTTGTGGTGGTTGTGAATAAATTCTGAAAGTTCCTTTTCTCGGCTAGGTTTCTGCCTCAGTGCTTAAGCAGTTTCCCAGCAGCGGCCTGAACCCAGGTCTCTTCAGCGTGGGGCCCCAGTTGTCTCCTCAACAAATTGCCATGCTGAGCCAGCTTCCACAGATTCCCCAGTTTCAGTTGGTAAGTAGCCGGTTTTCCTCCTGTGGCCAGGCTCTGTGGCGCTTCTTTCATGGACTCTTGGTCCAGCGCGCAAGTCCAGCTCACAAGTCCCTTTCGGTTTCCCAGTAAGTCCATCTTGGGAAACTGGGGTCCGCTCTTTCTCCCCCTTTTGGTAGGCATGTCAGCTTCTCCTGCAGCAGCAGCAGCAGCAGCAGCTGTTACAGAACCAGAGGAAGCTTTCTCAAGCCGTGCGCCAGCAGCAGGAGCAGCAGGTATGTGGCCTGGGAAGGGGGCCCCCTAGTGCTCCGTGTGGGGAATGCATCTCTGCTTAGCCTCTGAGGGCAGAAACCACCGCTGTCCTGCCTGGGGAGCTTTAGGATGGTGGCTTACCACGTGTCCCTTTTCCCTCGGGCCGCCCCGCCTCCAGCTGGCTCGGATGGTGAGCGTGCTGCAGCAGCAGCAGCAGCAGCAGCAGCGGCAGCCCAGCATGAAGCACTCACCATCTCATCCTGTGGGGCCCAAGCCACATCTGGACAACATGGTGCCCAACGCTCTGAATGTGGGGCTCCCAGACCTGCAGACCAAAGGGCCAATCCCTGGATATGGTTCTGGTAAGCTGTTCATATGAAAACTGCCTGTTGAAAAATATCTGTCAGTCCGATTCTCAGCTGAAGTGTTGGGCCTCCATTGTGCTGTTTCCTCAAGAGCATGTAGGATAGAGAAATATTCTTACCCCTCTCCTGCCTGTGAGATATAGCTCAGTTATTGAGTTATTGATAATACCTCCTGAAGCTCATCTCACAGTTAGCAAATAGCAGAGACAGTCTTCTACCTTCCCTGGGTCCCAGCAGTCTCTTATTACTTGTGAGTGGTGGTCAGCTCTCCTACCAGGAACCAGTTAGATGTTTGTACCTGCACATGTCTGAGGTTATAATCTAGTAAATTACATACAAGTTGATAGGCTTTAGCTCTGTGGAGAAAATTACCTTGAAAAAAATGGGGAACTAAAAATTGTAAGGCAAACTGATAAAATTCTTCTGATACTAGTATTTCATCTGATTTAAATAGAATTAGCACAAGTAAGGATATACCTTGGACATTCATCATGAATTTGTTGGCAGGCAAGTCGTAGCTCTTTCAGAACTGGGGAACATGTTCTATCAGTGAGGCAACAGAGATTTAAAAATAAAATACAAAAATTAAAAAGGTACCACCCATCGCAGTGGGTCTCATTCAGATTTTCATTCGGTAAGGATTCTACTGTTCTCTGCAAACTCAAAAACAAGGATTTAGGGAGACTTAAAAGCTATGGTCCCAGGTGACAAAGTAACCTTGTACAAATGGCCCTGCCCTTGGTACTCTGTGAGGCTCTCGCTGGGGTGGAGTGTCCACTGCCCACTGGGTAGACCAGGGACTCCTTGTCCTTGGATAGTTTTAAGGGAATTAATTTCTAGATCCTCACGTTCTACCAACTATACTTTATCTTTTAAGAAAAAAAATGCATATATATATATATATATTTTGACTGTGGTGGATCTTCATTGCTTTTTCAAGGTCTCTCTCTAGTTGTGATGCGTTCTCTTCCTTGCAGCATGTGGGCTTCTCACTGGCGTGGCTTCTCTTGTTGCGGAGCATGCGCTCTAGGGCTTCCATGGCTGCTGCTCAGGGGCTCTAGAGCATGGGCTCAGTAGTTGTGGTGCTGGGCTGTGTTGCTCCACAGCATGTGGAGTCTTCCCAGACCAGGAATCAAACCAGTGTCCCTCGCATTGTAAGCCAGATTCTTAACCCCTGGACCACCAGGGTGAAGCCCCTGTACTTTTTCTTAAATGTACTTTTCCTTAAAATTATCTCCTTGAATATGTGTACCTATGGCTGACTCATGTTGATATTTGTCAGTAAACAATAAAACTCTGTTAAAAAAATAAAAAGGGCAACAAAATTATTTACCTGATACCTTTTGTATTCCGTTTGACATTAAAGTAAGTCAGACTCCTAACAACTTCTCTGGGTCTCCAGACAAGAAGGCCTCCCGTGGTGACTCACAATGGTGCCTTAGCCCCGGGTTTCCAGTCCTCTCCTTCTGAATAGTGTTTTCTTTTACGGAGCGAGCCTGATACAAGAGCCAGGGTGTGCTGGTGTGTGTTCAGTTGTCCTGAATTTAGACACTGTGTGTGATAGGTGACGTGAGGCAGCTGTGCTACCCTTCCACCCTCTTTTGTCAGAGGCTGTATAGTTCTGGAAGTGAAATCAGTCGTGTAAAAGCAAGGGACATCTGGAAGCCATGAGTGGCTTTGCCACGTGTTTCAAGAACACAGTTCTTTTCAGTCATTCTCAGTTGGACAGAAAAGCACTTTTGAATAGCCTGAGCCATGTAGACTAGTGAGACTGACTTTTTGAAACAGATGTTTTCACAGTGAATCAGGTAAAGCCTATTGATAAACTTTCATGTGAGTTCTTTTAACTGGGTATGCACTGGTCCGTTAGTTGTTAAAAACCTAAAATCATGATGTATTTATTTCAGTGACAGTCTTTATAACATCTCTACTATTTTCTCACCCCCATTAGAAAGTAAAATATTGTGTTGGCCCTAAATATGTTCATTTTTAGCAGTGTATGCATGCTTCTCTTGTTTATTAAATATATGGGAAAATTTTATCATGATGTCTTGTTAATGATATATTGTTTATAATGATCATACTTAACTATTCCTAATGACTAAAGGATCAGAGTTCAGAATATATATATATATGTAAATTTACTGGCAAAATTTCACATTTTTTAAAAATCATATTCCTGTTTTGTAAATAACTTAAACATTTAGTTATATTTTTTATTTTTTTATTTTATTTACTTATTTAGTTTGGGGGGCCACTTCTATTGGTCTTACTTTTATCTATTTTCATCCATCTTTGTTCCTTGGCCTGTGTGGGCCTCCCATCACAGCGGCCTCTCTCGCTGCAGAGCGCCGGCTCAGTAGTTAAGACACGTCGGTCCAGCCACTGCAGCACGTGGGATCTTCCCAGGCCAGGAATTGAACCAGTGCCCCTTACACTGCAAGGCAGTGTCCTTACCCACTGGACCACCAGGGAAGCCCTTAGTTAGGTTTTGTTATCCTTAATTTTATCCTTCAATTTCACATTTATTGGTATTTAAAAACTGGGACTGAAAACAAGTTTGATTTGGCTGGCTGTTTTGAATAAACTAAACCTGTAGCTATAAGGTTTTGATGAAAATATAGGTAAAGCATTTACAGATGAAAATCTTTTTAATAAATATTAATATGGCTATAATATAGAGATTATAGAATAAATGAATATATCATGAGTATAAAGAGTGCCAAGTATGGCAACCTAAAAACAGATGCCTGTAGATTAAAGTAGCAAGAATAACTAAAAATTTCTTAATACATTTTAATGAATCCTCTATTGATAAATTTTCTCAGAATTAAAAAGTCAAATGATTTTCGTAACTGCTTAACTGACCCTTAGCTGATTGTTTCTGTAAAATAGATGGTTTTTAATTTTCTGCTTTTAGAAAAATGAAAAATATACCTAATTGAATTGTCAAGTGATAATGACCTAACTAAAAATTATGTTTTAGGACTTATCTTACTGAGCTGGGGAGAAGGGAATATACCCAAAAAGTAATGTAAAGAAGTCATTGATGCAGTTGCAAGGCTCCTCCTTCTCCCATCTGCCTGTTTAAGATTTCTTAGTACTTTATAAAATTACAAAAAAATTTAAAAAGAATAACGTGAACTAGATCTCATTATAACACTAATAATTAACAAATGTCTGAACTAATCAAGAAACAAAGCCACTCATCTTACTACAAAGTGCATTTATAATGAAATTCTGCTTTTGTGTTTAAATTTTATCAAAGTATGTAATATTTCTGTGTGTGGTCTATCCAGCGAAAAGTAGAGATATGAATAGTAGAGATTATTAAAATAACAGGAAAGTAACTGTCCTTCCTGAGACTGATGTATCAGTAACACATGGGCTTGTAGACGTGGATTATAACAGTTGTATTAAAGGAGTGACTGCGAATGATTTCTTTTATAATCTGTTCTTTATTATAGTGATTATTAAACCAGGAACTTGTTTTTTAGTCTACAACAAAAAAATAGTGGAAAAAGACACCTATAGATTAAGAACTGTAGACAGAGAAAGTAAAGGAGTGATAGATTAAGGGCAAAGGAACTTGAGGGTTGCCTCAGGGAGGGAAGCCCTGAGCCTAGTGGTTGTGATGAATCAGAACGTGTGGCAAAGAAAGTAATTCTGGTGAGCGCAGATAAGGTAGGCAAGGGCTTGTGTATGTAGGAATGATATGGTAGATTAAAGGGGTGTCTTGGTGAAATGAGGCCCTGGGAAGGCTAGGGGCATGTCTTATCTCTGATGGTACCCTAGACCTCACACAGAGCCTGGCACGAATTAGCCTGTCCTAGAATATTCATTGGGCTGAACAAAGTGGCATGTTTGCTTAAAAGTTCTGGGTCGGGGAGCTGGAGAATTACACGGAGGCCACTTGATGGAAGGAAGACGTGTGGTAGGATGAATTGGCAAGGACGGTCAAGCCAGGGTTCTCCTGAGTTTAGGGGTATGATAGCTCGTGAGCGGAGTGCCCCTGCAGTAGCCTTGAGAGCCCAGGATTCCCTTCATCCAGACTTGTTGAGCACATTCCATCCTAAAGTCAGGACAGTCATTATGTGACATCGAAGAAATACAGAGTTACATACAGCTTTGCACTGATTTGCCTCTCATAGTTTGGGGTTTGTAGATTGAATCTTTTTTCTTCTTTTTTTTTAATTGATTTTGCTGGGTCTTCGTTGCGGTGAGAGGGGGCTACTCGTTGCAGTCGGCAGGCTTCTCATTGTGGTGACTTCCCTTGTTACAGAGCACCAGCCCCAGGCTTACAGGTTTCAGTAGTTGTGGTGTGAGGCTTTAGTTGCCCTACGGCATGTGAGATCTTAAGTTCCTGGACCAGGAATCAAACCTGTCTCCTCTGTGTTGCAAGACAGATGTTTTAACCACTGGACCACCAGGGAAGTTCCCTGTAGATTGAATCTTTCAAGGCACTTTTATCTCCTATTCTTTTTGCCTTCTTTATCTTTAATTCCTTTTCCCTTGCCAAACCTGTTGTTTATGATGCTTCCATGCTGTGGTGTTTCTAATGAGAAAGATGCCCTCTTTGCCTAAGGTTCCAATAAGACAGCCCCAGACAGTAGGAGAGTCAAGTGGGGACAGCCTGGAGTCTAGCCTGGCTGCAGCTGCACGTCTGCTAGGGTGAGAGTGGCCTCCATGTGCTGAGGTGTGACGGGAACCCTGGGGACCTCCTTGGGTGCCCATGCTTGTATGCTATTGCTAACTGTGACTCAGATTCTCTCTTTTCTGTTTCTTTTTTAAAAATATTTATTTATTTGGCTGTGCCAGATGTTAGTTTGGGCATACAGAATCTTTTAGTTGCAGCATGTGGGGTCTAAGTTCCCTGACCTGGAACCAAACCCAGGCCCCCTGCCCTGGGAACCTCGAGCCTTAGCCACTGGACCAGCAGGGAAGTCCCTCCTTTTTCTTTTCTTTTCCATTATTCTTTCCCTCCCCTGTTTTTAAGTTGTTTCTTTTAGTCCTTTATTTTACTTTTCTGACCATCAGTTTGAAAAGTATTAAATACATTCTGACCCAGAACAGATGGTGCACCCTGTGAGGCTCCATTGACAAGCCTTTCCTGTATGGCCTTCACCTGTCCAGCCCTGTGCAGGGGGAACAACATGCCCTGCCAAAACCCTTAGTAGCAGCCCGACCTCTGGGGGCACACTCTGACTCAGCTCACCAGTTGCCTGTTTAAGCTTCAGGGTCTTCATCATTGTATATAAATGTCTTTAAAATTGATCTCCCAGAGTATCCATTCTCTGTCAGTTCTCCCTGTAAAATGCAAACTTAGTTATCTCTCCCTTGCTTGCTAAAATATTCCTTCAACTCCTATTTTAGAAGGAAAAAAATTTCTATACTTCTGAGCCTGATACATAAAGACCCTGCAAGCTGCAGCTCTTCGTCTCTCCCCATCTCAGTGCATCCACAGTCGGCCAAGCGTTGGAGTCACTTGGGATCCTCGTCATTCCCTAAGCACCCCTGATTGTCACTGGTCAGAGCTTCGTACTTGGTTTCCTTGACTCGCCGCCCACCCACCCTAGGCCCTAGATCAGATGTCCCTTCCACAGAGCCTTTCGTCTCCCAGAGACCCTACCATACTCCAGGGCTGCCATTGCGCCATGGTGGCCTGTTGTGTGGACCTCTCCATCTTAGTTGGAGAATTGCCATCCCCACATTCTGTTTGACACAGCCTGAGTTAAATGGATACATGTTTTCATACTTGAATAGAGGTGTCCCATTTTTAGCAGACAGGAGCTGGGACCACCCTTTCAAATCAAAATACTGGTTTCTAAATGAAGAAAACTTCATATAAATTGGTTTTTAAGGGACGAACGAAGCCAGTCATAGGTTCTGCCTCAGAACTCTTGGTTACTGAGACTAGAAACTGAGAGAAAGACCTAAAGTGTGCTTCTCCATTGCAGGCTTCAGCTCTGGCGGCATGGACTATGGCATGGTTGGTGGGAAGGAGGCTGGAACAGAGTCTCGCTTTAAACAGTGGACCTCCATGATGGAGGTACCCTCTGTAGCCACACAGGAAGCCAATATGCACAAAAATGGTAAGACACTCAGAGCCCCATGACCTAGAGCTGTCCTGGCCCTCAGAGGCCTTGACGTCATGTCTAATACTTATTTTGAAGCACAGATTTTTCTTCCTTTTTTTTTTGGCCTTGTTTTTTAAATTTTGCTTTTTTGCTTTACAGCTTTTTCTTAATGAGTCTCTATTTCCCCGCGTCCATCCTCTAATCCCCTATGAGAGCAAGATAGGGGTTATGTGTATTTCAGTTAGAAGAAAATTAAAAGTCCTGTTTGCACTTAGAGAAGGCAGAATTTCCCACCTGCAGTGGGATCGAGGGCAGTAGCTCAAGCAGTGAACTTAAGTTCCCCTTAGGGTAAAACCTTAATAAATTGGCTGAGAGAAAAGAATCAGTTTTCAGAGCTACAAGAGAGATCACAATAAATATATATCATGTTGATTGTTTCAGCCCTTTAATCTCCAAAAGATGACTGATTGATCAGCCCATACAGCCTGAACTCTTGCACCAAGCTTTCTTGTTCTTTCTAAATTACGGTGTCTGCGAGACAGCAGTTGAGGGACTCGCAGGCTTTGGTTGTGAATGTGGGTCAGCCCTTTCATCTCTGTAATTCTCTGTAAGAGCATCTCCATTTCCCTGTGAAACGGATAAAAGGTCTTAGGACCTTCCTGCAGCCTTTGTTTCAGTGTTTTGCTTGACAGTAATTTGCTTGGACTCTATGAGAACCAAGTGTAAATAGGGGTCGGACTGGCTCCTGCAGCGGCTTCCTGGACCCTCAGCCCCATCAGCCTGGACCCTTTCAGGGTTCCTTTCTAAACCTTCTCTTTCACGTGCCCATCGGAGGCTGGAGAAGGGGCCCTGTGGAGCTCTCTGCCTACTTTCCCTAAGCATCATCATTCGAATTCATGCTACAGAATCAGGAAAGATTTATTAAAATGTCCAGTCTATTTCTGGACTGAATGTTCCTAGCTGCGCATCTCTAGCTTTGGGCACTTAAACGCTGCTTCCTTAGGCTCCTGATTGATCAAGACTCTTGTCCCCAAAGATGTGATAGGTGGGTGATCATAAATGCATGTGAGAAGTAGTCTTGAAGGTAAAATACTCACTGGCCATTTTCGAGCTCACAGATTATGTTTTCCCCATTTCCTGAGCAATCCCCAATTAATGGAGCTTTTCATTTTCTACTGCTTCACTGTGATGTGCCTTTGAGTCAGACTTCTGTCACTGCTCCAGAAAAGCAGATGACTTCTTAGCAGAGCATGGAGATGGTTTTGAGAATACTTATGCTTGACCAAACCAGAGTATTTTAATCAATTCTTGACAAACACACAAAAACATTTTTTTGGCCATGCCACGTAGAATGCGGGTTTGAACTCCCACCCCTTGCAGTGGAAGCACAGAGTTTTAACCACAGAACCACCAGGGATGTGCTCTACCAAATATTTTGATACATTGTCCTGGAGGTAATTTTACCTGTCCATAGGTAGCATCTTAGAGAGTAGACCAGGTAACACAATAAATACAGCAGGTAAAGCTCATTTCATTTGAAGTAGGGCTCATTTTTTGTTAGTTTAGGGAACTATTGCACCAAGCTTTCTTGTTCTTTCTAAATTACGGTGTCTGCGAGACAGCAGTTGAGGGACTCAGGCTTTGGTTGTGAATGTGGGTCAGCCCTTTCATCTCTGTAATTCTCTGTAAGAGCATCTCCATTTCCCTGTGAAACGGATAAAAGGTCTTAGGACCTTCCTGCAGCCTTTGTTTCAGTGTTTTGCTTGACAGTAATTTGCTTGGACTCTATGAGAACCAAGTGTAAATAGGGGTCGGACTGGCTCCTGCAGCGGCTTCCTGGACCCTCAGCCCCATCAGCCTGGACCCTTTCAGGGTTCCTTTCTAAACCTTCTCTTTCACGTGCCCATCGGAGGCTGGAGAAGGGGCCCTGTGGAGCTCTCTGCCTACTTTCCCTAAGCATCATCATTCGAATTCATGC
Organism: Tragulus kanchil; assembly: GCA_022376925.1. Taxonomy (NCBI): domain Eukaryota; kingdom Metazoa; phylum Chordata; class Mammalia; order Artiodactyla; family Tragulidae; genus Tragulus; species Tragulus kanchil. The sequence goes on along the minus strand of JAIOJX010000004.1, from coordinate 177,809,904 downwards.
TACAGAATCAGGAAAGATTTATTAAAATGTCCAGTCTATTTCTGGACTGAATGTTCCTAGCTGCGCATCTCTAGCTTTGGGCACTTAAACGCTGCTTCCTTAGGCTCCTGATTGATCAAGACTCTTGTCCCCAAAGATGTGATAGGTGGGTGATCATAAATGCATGTGAGAAGTAGTCTTGAAGGTAAAATACTCACTGGCCATTTTCGAGCTCACAGATTATGTTTTCCCCATTTCCTGAGCAATCCCCAATTAATGGAGCTTTTCATTTTCTACTGCTTCACTGTGATGTGCCTTTGAGTCAGACTTCTGTCACTGCTCCAGAAAAGCAGATGACTTCTTAGCAGAGCATGGAGATGGTTTTGAGAATACTTATGCTTGACCAAACCAGAGTATTTTAATCAATTCTTGACAAACACACAAAAACATTTTTTTGGCCATGCCACGTAGAATGCGGGTTTGAACTCCCACCCCTTGCAGTGGAAGCACAGAGTTTTAACCACAGAACCACCAGGGATGTGCTCTACCAAATATTTTGATACATTGTCCTGGAGGTAATTTTACCTGTCCATAGGTAGCATCTTAGAGAGTAGACCAGGTAACACAATAAATACAGCAGGTAAAGCTCATTTCATTTGAAGTAGGGCTCATTTTTTGTTAGTTTAGGGGAACTATTAAGCCTTTAACTATTTTTTCCTACCTCCCAGCATGAAGAGGGCAGGAACAAAACCCCTTAAAGGCCCCGAGGAGAGCCATTTTACAAAGGATTTGCTGTTCTTCGTGTGCAGGGCCAAGGATCTCAGAGCTGCAGGGTTCATGCTGGTCCTGAGCTAGCAGCAACCGTTGGCGGGCACACGGGCTCACTGCTCTGGAATTTAGAGCAACTGCAGAAGCTTTTCTCTCCAGCAGGCTCCCTCTGTTTACTCTGCTTCTTCCAGCTAAACGAGGCCTGATTGGCACTTAAGGACTTGGGTGGGTTGGTGTCAGTGGAAATGCAGTTAAAAACCCTTTCATGTGCCGCAGACTGTTGATTATTTTTTCAGTTCCTCATTCTTGAGTCATGCGTGTAGAGACAGTGGGGATGGTGGTGTGATTCATAGCTTATAAACATTTCTAAAGTTAATTTCTTGAGGCCACGGAATTCTAAACTGAAAGGGATACTCAGAAATGAGAACAGCGTGCTGTGTGCAGAAACGCAGACTGTGGGGCTGGAAAGGTGAGCTGAATGGTCGTAGTCATCCTGCTGACTACTCAGGCCCCGCCTTTCAAGTGTGGCCTCTCCCTCCAGGACCGGATACTGGAGACTGTGAATTCTCTGAGTGAAAGCTCATCAAGTTCTGTTTGCAGGAGTCCTTTCCACTGCGAACCCCTTTCCTCTCTTTTTTTCTCAGGCGCTATCGTGGCCCCTGGTAAGACCCGAGGAGGGTCACCATACAACCAGTTTGATATCATCCCAGGTGACACGCTGGGTGGCCATACGGGTCCTGCTGGTGATAGCTGGTTACCTGCCAAATCTCCACCAACAAATAAAATCGGAAGTAAATCCAGCAATGCCAGTTGGCCTCCAGGTACTGTCCGGGAAATGGTTTTACTTATTTATTTTTTTCTGGAGTATCATTTGCTTTATAATTGTTAATTTCAGGTTCTGAACAGATTGCTTCATGGAGGTAATTTTAGCTCATCTTAGAGAGTAGACCAGGTAACACAATAAATACAGCAGGTAAAGCTCAGGAGGCTCATTTTTGTTAGTTTAGGGAACTATTAAGCCTTTAACTATTTTTTCCTACCTCCCAGCATGAAGAGGGCAGGAACAAAACCCCTTAAAGGCCCCGAGGAGAGCCATTTTACAAAGGATTTGCTGTTCTTCGTGTGCAGGGCCAAGGATCTCAGAGCTGCAGGGTTCATGCTGGTCCTGAGCTAGCAGCAACCGTTGGCGGGCACACGGGCTCACTGCTCTGGAATTTAGAGCAACTGCAGAAGCTTTTCTCTCCAGCAGGCTCCCTCTGTTTACTCTGCTTCTTCCAGCTAAACGAGGCCTGATTGGCACTTAAGGACTTGGGTGGGTTGGTGTCAGTGGAAATGCAGTTAAAAACCCTTTCATGTGCCGCAGACTGTTGATTATTTTTTCAGTTCCTCATTCTTGAGTCATGCGTGTAGAGACAGTGGGGATGGTGGTGTGATTCATAGCTTATAAACATTTCTAAAGTTAATTTCTTGAGGCCACGGAATTCTAAACTGAAAGGGATACTCAGAAATGAGAACAGCGTGCTGTGTGCAGAAACGCAGACTGTGGGGCTGGAAAGGTGAGCTGAATGGTCGTAGTCATCCTGCTGACTACTCAGGCCCCGCCTTTCAAGTGTGGCCTCTCCCTCCAGGACCGGATACTGGAGACTGTGAATTCTCTGAGTGAAAGCTCATCAAGTTCTGTTTGCAGGAGTCCTTTCCACTGCGAACCCCTTTCCTCTCTTTTTTTCTCAGGCGCTATCGTGGCCCCTGGTAAGACCCGAGGAGGGTCACCATACAACCAGTTTGATATCATCCCAGGTGACACGCTGGGTGGCCATACGGGTCCTGCTGGTGATAGCTGGTTACCTGCCAAATCTCCACCAACAAATAAAATCGGAAGTAAATCCAGCAATGCCAGTTGGCCTCCAGGTACTGTCCGGGAAATGGTTTTACTTATTTATTTTTTTCTGGAGTATCATTTGCTTTATAATTGTTAATTTCAGGTTCTGAACAGATTGCTTTTGCCACCCACTTGACTAAGGCGCTCACTTTGATTTCTTTTTTCATCCGATAATTATTTTCTGCTGTGCTGCAGAACGATAGCACATTTTCATGGGAGAGCCAGGAGGAGGTGGTCTCTGTAGAGTTTGGTCAGGAAGATAGGGTAGATGCTGACCACCCACAAAACAAGTTACTGTGCACGGTCACGGGTGGGCCGAATGGTCAGTGGTGTGCAGTCTGGGGGTGAAAGAAGGGGACTTTGGAGCCAAGACTAGGCATTCATCCCTGCAAAGGAGGCTTTGTAACCTGGATTCTTCTGAAATGACCAATGAATTGATGAGTCTTTTATTAATCAAGTATTTATTACCAGGTTCTAGGAATGCAGTAGTGAGTGCAGTGAGACCGTTTGCTGTTTTTTTCTCTCTTTATTCTGTTAGATGTAATCATTTTTTTTTTTTAATTTTTATTTATTTATCCTTTTTGGGGGGATGGGAAAGGGAGGGGGATGGGCGGGCCACTTCTATTGGTCTTTCATTTCTCCATTTTCATCCGTCTTTGTTCTTTGGCTCCTGTGGGCCTCCCATCGCAGTGGCCTCTGTCGTCGCAGAGCACCGGCTCTGGGCGCACGCGCGCCAGAGCTCCAGCTCGGTAATTGGACACATCGGTCCAGCCACTCCGCGGCACGTGGAATCTTCCCAGGCCAGGGATCGAACCGGCGCCCCTTGCACTGCAAGGCGGTGTCCTTACCCACTGGACCAACAGGGGAAGCCCTAGATGTATTCTATTTTCATTACAGAAGAATTCTTAAATTTATTAATGCCAAAATAAAAATGAGTTTGTTTGGCGTCCTAAACCTCTTTCTGTATTTGTGCTTTAAACATGTATAGTTTATATTATATGTATTATTCATACATACTACATACCGTCCTCCCTCCTCATGATTAGGAAGGTAAAAGTTTATTAATTCTGTCATATAGTTTTAAATATGATTTCAAGTAACCAATAAAAAATTGTAAACATTTACATATATTCTAGGCCTTCTCATGATAAACCAAGTTATTCCTGCTGATTGTCCCTAGACAGTCCATGAGTAGCTGTCATTTGCTTTATAATTGTTAATTTCAGGTTCTGAACAGATTGCTTTGACCACCTAAGGCCACTTTGATTTCTTTTTCATCCGATAATTATTTTCTGCTGTGCTGCAGAACGATAGCACATTTTCATGGGAGAGCCAGGAGGAGGTGGTCTCTGTAGAGTTTGGTCAGGAAGATAGGTAGATGCTGACCACCCACAAAACAAGTTACTGTGCACGGTCACGGGTGGGCCGAATGGTCAGTGGTGTGCAGTCTGGGGGTGAAAGAAGGGGACTTTGGAGCCAAGACTAGGCATTCATCCCTGCAAAGGAGGCTTTGTAACCTGGATTCTTCTGAAATGACCAATGAATTGATGAGTCTTTTATTAATCAAGTATTTATTACCAGGTTCTAGGAATGCAGTAGTGAGTGCAGTGAGACCGTTTGCTGTTTTTTTCTCTCTTTATTCTGTTAGATGTAATCATTTTTTTTTTTTAATTTTTATTTATTTATCCTTTTTGGGGTGGAGAGGGAGGGGATGGGCGGGCCACTTCTATTGGTCTTTCATTTCTCCATTTTCATCCGTCTTTGTTCTTTGGCTCCTGTGGGCCTCCCATCGCAGTGGCCTCTGTCGTCGCAGAGCACCGGCTCTGGGCGCACGCGCGCCAGAGCTCCAGCTCGGTAATTGGACACATCGGTCCAGCCACTCCGCGGCACGTGGAATCTTCCCAGGCCAGGGATCGAACCGGCGCCCCTTGCACTGCAAGGCGGTGTCCTTACCCACTGGACCAACAGGGGAAGCCCTAGATGTATTCTATTTTCATTACAGAAGAATTCTTAAATTTATTAATGCCAAAATAAAAATGAGTTTGTTTGGCGTCCTAAACCTCTTTCTGTATTTGTGCTTTAAACATGTATAGTTTATATTATATGTATTATTCATACATACTACATACCGTCCTCCCTCCTCATGATTAGGAAGGTAAAAGTTTATTAATTCTGTCATATAGTTTTAAATATGATTTCAAGTAACCAATAAAAAATTGTAAACATTTACATATATTCTAGGCCTTCTCATGATAAACCAAGTTATTCCTGCTGATTGTCCCTAGACAGTCCATGAGTAGCTGTCATTTGTATTTTCTGGGTGCATCTGAGCCAGTTTCCACTGAGATAAAGAAGTGTCTCCTCTCCAGCCCAGTAGTTCTCCCAGCTTTTGTCCTTGGTGCCCCCACAACTGTTGCCATGAGCACCACACTCTTCAGTCCTAGTTCCCTGCCCTCGGGCCTGAATTTGCCTAGAAGCAGGAAGCAGGAGCAAGTCTGCCGCAGACCCTCATGGTCCCTGACGTCGAGTTCACAAGCACAGAGAGAGGAAGATGGACATGTGGCCACAGGGTGCTGCTGGCAGAGCGTCGTGTGCTCAGCTGAGGGTTGGGCTTTTTTTTAATGATGAAAATCTGATATAAAGTAGCTGCAGAATTTAGACTTTCACAGACTGATTTCTTATATCAAAAAATGAGTTTACTGCATTTTGAACAATTTGCTACCTCGATCTAATAATATTTGTTCTTCTTGTCTCAGAATTCCAACCAGGAGTGCCATGGAAAGGTATCCAAAACATTGACCCTGAATCTGACCCCTATGTCACCCCAGGAAGTGTGCTGGGGGGTACAGCCACGTCTCCCATTGTAGATACGGACCACCAACTTCTGCGGGATAACACCACAGGTGCGGAACTGAACACCCCTTCTGTGTATCTAGCACCTGGCATTTTCCTCTTTGGCTGTCTCTGGCTTCATTTGTACTCTCCAGTGTCTGACAGTTTAACCAGGAGGCATAGGACTACGCAGGTTTTCACATTTATTTTTTAGATTTAGTTTGTCCTTCCTTTTATCAAAGGTTAAATGAAATACTTCAAAATTTGACTGGTACACTGATGCTTATCTGCATTATTTTCCCCTTGTTCTCCATTTGTCATCCAAAGGGTCTAATTCTTCCCTCAACACCTCGCTGCCTTCACCTGGTGCCTGGCCCTACAGTGCCTCTGACAACTCCTTTACCAACGTTCATAGCACTTCAGGTAGGCCTGTGACCCATTTCTCCTCCTCGGCTAGCGCTTTCCCATCAGGTGGCCTTTCACAAAGGACACTGGCATTTATTTCTTAAGGAATAAATGCCTTTATAGCAGTTGAGCAGCATAGGTCAGCATGGAGTGGAGGGAGATATACCTCTTGTATCGACCGCGTCCTTGGGGGAGCCTGCAGGCTCCCAGAGGGAGGATGGGACGAAGACAGCTTTAGGACCAAGGCCGATGGTGACATAATTGCAGGGAGCTGCCAGTGTTGAGAGGACAGAGCTTCTGTCCTGATGACACAAGTGTTTTTCTCCTCGCCAGTCTGCCAAGAAAATCACGGCCCATGGGGAGAACCAGCTAAGTCCAGCTTGTTGTTCCTAAGGTAGCCAGTGAGAGCTTGCTTTTCTCTAGAAATTCTTCCACTTACAGACAGAGGCTAAGGGCAGATGGCCAAGGGGAAAAAAAGAAAGAGGACCTTGGTTAATTCTACCAGTAACATTTGCTGAGCTCCTTGTGTGTGTATGTGGGTGTGTTTTGCTTTTTTTTTTAAGACAGCGGCAATGGAAATTTTGGAAAGCCTTTGAAGTCACTTATCTAACACAGTGCCTTACAGATTGTTAAACCAATTAGTAATAAACACATTGGTCTTGCAAAAGTTGGACTTTATGCCATTAAAGTCATTAAGGCTTCTGCTGTTGTCCAGGCAGATGCAAATAAAACAAATCCTTAGCTACCTGCTAAGACACGGCAGGTTAATGGCCTTTCAGATTGCCTTCTTTTTCTCTCCACTTCTGTGTCATATCGATAGGACAACAATAACCTCATGTACTGAATGCTCCTGCAGACCAGGTAGCATGCTGAGCCTTCAGCATGAGCTCTTATCTTAGCTTCACCAGTGTCTGTGGGGAAGGTCCTGCGGTTATCCCATTTTTTACATGAAGAAGCTGAGATTCAAAGAGCTGATAGACTTTGCCTCCGGCCTGAGTGAGTGTGTAAAGGAGCTGGCTCCACCGTCCACATTTCTACCACCACCCTCCGACATGCTTTCATAGGCCTTGACCAGAGCAGTGTGTTTGTCACAACTGATGAATCTGCAGTGACAGCTCATTCACCCAAAGTCCATAGTTCAGTTTATTTTTTGTTTTTGGCTATACCATGTGGCATGTGGGATCTTAGTTCCCTGATGGAGTATCTAACCCACGCTCCCTGTGATGGAAGCTCAGAGTCTTAACCACTAGACTCCCAGTGAAGTCCCATGTATCCAGTTTTTATGAGGCACCAGTGTAGAACTTAAGACCTAAGACTTACACCTTTACAAGGAAGAGTTCGTTTTTACCTCTTTTATTCCTGTAATTGCCCACAGTTCTGTTGTATCTTTCGTTTACAAGCAGATGATCACCTGAGAGGTAGCCCAAGCATCACCTGGCCTTGTTTAAAACTGAACGTGTGCCTGCGCACCTCCACCCTCCACCCTAAACTCCTGCTGCCCGTGAAGCTGTCACGCTTCACCTCGTCACAGCAGCCCTTCCCTCACCTCCTGAGGAGGAGAGATGGGAGACTCTTTCCCATCTCCCTCCCTTACTGGATCCAGGATTCATGATGCCTCTCCACTGCTGGCTTCTCTCTCACGTCCATTTCTTCTCTTCTGTTCTCTGTGCTGTCACCCAGGTTCTGACCCTCTTTTCAGCACTACTTGCTGAATCTGCTGCAAAAACTGACATCTAAAACTGCGTCAGCCCCCAGCTGACCTGTATAGTCTGCTCTGCCTCTCTGCCCCTGGGAAATGTTGTTCGGCCATATTGCGGGAAATAATGTTTGGTACAGAGAGAGTTAAAGTTGAACCCTGGTTAATGTTTTCCAGTCTAGCTGAGCCCATCCATTTATATCAGTCCTTCAAGACTTGTCTTGGCAAAGTCTTTGCTGACAGCCCAGCATTGTCTTTCCACTCCGGAGGTGTATTGAACATACATGATGTTGCCTGGGGTTACCAACTCTGTTTTACATCTGTTCTGTCAGTTATCCCATTTTTTACATGAAGAAGCTGAGATTCAAAGAGCTGATAGACTTTGCCTCCGGCCTGAGTGAGTGTGTAAAGGAGCTGGCTCCACCGTCCACATTTCTACCACCACCCTCCGACATGCTTTCATAGGCCTTGACCAGAGCAGTGTGTTTGTCACAACTGATGAATCTGCAGTGACAGCTCATTCACCCAAAGTCCATAGTTCAGTTTATTTTTTGTTTTTGGCTATACCATGTGGCATGTGGGATCTTAGTTCCCTGATGGAGTATCTAACCCACGCTCCCTGTGATGGAAGCTCAGAGTCTTAACCACTAGACTCCCAGTGAAGTCCCATGTATCCAGTTTTTATGAGGCACCAGTGTAGAACTTAAGACCTAAGACTTACACCTTTACAAGGAAGAGTTCGTTTTTACCTCTTTTATTCCTGTAATTGCCCACAGTTCTGTTGTATCTTTCGTTTACAAGCAGATGATCACCTGAGAGGTAGCCCAAGCATCACCTGGCCTTGTTTAAAACTGAACGTGTGCCTGCGCACCTCCACCCTCCACCCTAAACTCCTGCTGCCCGTGAAGCTGTCACGCTTCACCTCGTCACAGCAGCCCTTCCCTCACCTCCTGAGGAGGAGAGATGGGAGACTCTTTCCCATCTCCCTCCCTTACTGGATCCAGGATTCATGATGCCTCTCCACTGCTGGCTTCTCTCTCACGTCCATTTCTTCTCTTCTGTTCTCTGTGCTGTCACCCAGGTTCTGACCCTCTTTTCAGCACTACTTGCTGAATCTGCTGCAAAAACTGACATCTAAAACTGCGTCAGCCCCCAGCTGACCTGTATAGTCTGCTCTGCCTCTCTGCCCCTGGGAAATGTTGTTCGGCCATATTGCGGGAAATAATGTTTGGTACAGAGAGAGTTAAAGTTGAACCCTGGTTAATGTTTTCCAGTCTAGCTGAGCCCATCCATTTATATCAGTCCTTCAAGACTTGTCTTGGCAAAGTCTTTGCTGACAGCCCAGCATTGTCTTTCCACTCCGGAGGTGTATTGAACATACATGATGTTGCCTGGGGTTACCAACTCTGTTGTACATCTGTTCTGTCTTGAAATTCTCGATGAAGTTCTTGAGAATAACTGTTTACCCAGAACACTGATTTAGGGCCCTATAGGGAAGTAAGCCCTCAGTGAATATCTGTTGATTGTATTTTTAAAATCTCTTTTGACTGTTGCTGTCCAATATTCTGGATCAAGAAAAGTATAATTCAATCAGGATTGTGGTTTAGGAAGTTCATCTTCTCAGACAGTAAAGAAACTGCCTGCAATGCAGAGATGCAGGTTCAATCCCTGCTACCCACCCCAGTATTCTTGCCTGGAGAATTCCATGGACAGAGGAGCCCGGTGGACTACAGTCCATGGGGTCACAGAGTTGTGCACGAATGAGCACACAAACACGTTGATGTTTCAATTTATAACATAATTTGAATAGATATTCAGTATAGTGCCTCGCTGTTACTGGGTGTAAAGATGAAGGCCAAGACAGTTTCGGTAGTTTTGAGAATGGATTAAGTAGCGTTCCCCGTGCTCTACAGTATGTTCCCAGTAGTCATCTATTTTATACAAAGCATCAACAGTGTACATATATCAATCCCAATTCCAAATTCATCCCACTCTACCCAAGTATCCCTTGGCATTCATACGTTTGTTCTCAATATCTGTGTCTCTTTCTGCTGTGCAAATAGGGTCCTTTGTACCATTTTTCTAGTTTCCACATACGCGTTAATATACGGTATTTGTTTTTCTCTTTCTGGCTTACTTCACTCTGTATAACATTGTCTAGGTCCAAAATAAAGGGATATTCAAAAGGGAGGGGAATATATATAAATATATATGTATGACTGATTCCTTTTTCTATGCTGTAGAAGCCAACACAATGTTGCAAAGCAACCATACAGCAGTAAAAATGAATAAAAAATAGAAAAAAGAAAAGTATAAGTTTTAATGTACTTCTCATTCAATCAATAAGTATTTATAGGATAAGTGCTTTTGTTCTGCCAGGACTCACATTCTGTGTTATCTGTAAGACTGATGGCTTTAAGGATGCTTTCCTGGAATTTACCTTCCTTTTCAGGTTGTATATAGTTAAGAAAGCAGTGGAGAGTTTTATTATTAACTCTTTGGGCTTCCCTGGTGGCTCAGACAGTAAGGAGTCCACCTGCAATGCAGGTTCAGTCCCTGAGTCGGGAAGATCCTCTGGAGGAGGAAGTGGCAGCCCACTCCAGTAGGATTGCCGGGAGAATCCCATGGACTGAAGAGCCTGGCAGGCTGTAGTCCATGGGGGTCACAAAGAGTCAGGCATGACTGAGCATCCAAGCGTTAACTCTTCAGCTCATGTGTTAATTTACCAATTCAGAGTAATAGTCATTGAAAGTTTATGTTTGATAAGCTCAGAGAACAATATTATTTGGTACTCTTCAAACATGTACTTTCTTTAGACTATGAACGTGCATATTTACCGGTGTGTGTATGTAAAATATATACCTGTTTGTTGACAAAAGTGATGCATCTAACCTTTTTTTCTCCATTTTCTTTTCTTATAGCAAAGTTCCCTGATTACAAATCAACATGGTCCCCAGATCCCATAGGACACAACCCCACTCATCTCTCCAACAAGATGTGGAAAAACCATATTTCCTCAAGGAACACTACGCCGCTGCCCCGCCCACCTCCCGGTCTGACCACCCCCAAACCGTCATCTCCCTGGAGCAGCACAGCGCCCCGCTCAGGCAGGGGGTGGGGGGCCCAGGACTCACGGCTTGCCTCGGGTGAGAAGCAGCTGCCTGAAGGAGCATCGTTGTCCCCACACAAGGGGCTCGTGTTCACAGCCAGTTGAAGACGTGTCTTCACAAGAGAGGAAGTCCTGGTGGTTGGGTAGAGAAAAAGTACCTCCTGAGTGGAGAATTGAAGTCAGCCTAAGGCATAGGGACCCAAGAACTCCTGGTGTCCTAACGAAGTAAAGATGAAAACCCTGGGAGCATAATGGTGTCTTAGAAATAAGATGCAAGAGTGCACAGGGTCACAGTCTAGGAGAAGGGAGCTGGCTGCTGAGTGACGGGATGGAGAAGGTCAGGGTGAAGCGGAAAGGCGGGGATGATTTTTTTTAATGTATTTATTTATTTATTTGGCTTTGTTGGGTCTTGGTTGGGTCATTCAGGATCTTTGGTTGCAGTGCATGGGCTCAGTAGTTAGAGCGTGATGGCTTTCTCTAGCTGTGGCATCTTAGTTCACAGACCAGGGATCAAACCCCACAGCAAGCACTGCACAGCAAGGTAGATTCTGAGCTACTGGACCACTAGGGAGGTTCTGGGAAAAGAGGATTTATAACAGGAGGGAAGAAGCATGTGTGGGCCCTGTGAAAATGTTTCTCACGCGGGGCTGTCTTTGTTGATCATTTTTCCTGACCCTTTTCTCTGGTTGCTTCCAGCCTCTACCTGGAGTGATGGTGGTTCAGTTCGTCCTAGTTACTGGCTGGTTCTTCACAATCTCACTCCACAGGTAATCACGCTTTCTGGGGATTTTCTGGACAGGGACTTGATTGGATTAAGAGAGGGACACTCAGAAATGTAGGGGATTAGCAGATAGGAGAGCTTGTTTATTTCGAGTCTCCCCGGCCAAGACCCGAAGTCCACTTCTGAGTGGGGGATGTTGAGCACTCAGCTTCACACCTGCCTTCACGGTCAAGTTAACAAGTGTAGTTTAGCAAGAGTGAGTGAGCCTGGGTTGGTATTACTGGTGACTTGTTTAGCAGAGGTAACTTGCTGTGTGGATCTGCCTGTCAGAATCTGGAACTAAGCAAAAAAGTTCCCTGATTTTGTGAGCCATTCAATAAGACTTGAGGCGCCCTATCAGCCATGTTTGTGCTTCATTCTACACAATTAACCATCCACCTCTGCAGTAGAAGGGATGTGTGGATTCTGTGGCTGAAATGCCACACGTATACTCTTCCATTTCCATCTCTTGTCATCTTCTGCGTGGACGGCGTTCCTGATTGCTCTCATCAGGATGTCCTCCGTGGACTGTTGTTACCGTGGTGGGGTTCCATGTGCACCAGATCACCCTCCCTCTCACTTGAGTTGCCTCATACCTGATACCTGGTGTGTTTGTAGCAACACATGTGGAGCCCTCAGTGAAGTGAGATGACCCCCTGGAAACTGAGCCCGTGGTCTTCACTTGGACTTGACAGCCCCATCTTTTTAACAGTGAGATGACCCCCTGGAAGCTGAGCCCGTGGTCTTCACTTGGACTTGACAGCCCCATCTTTTTAACAGCACCTTGTTAAAAAGCAGTCAATCATACCTCCCTCCCCTTGACACACAGAATGAGTTATCTGACATTTAATTCATAAATGGATTCACTCACACTTGACCAAGTCAGCATTTTCCAGAGTGTTCCCATGGGGTATTAATAGGTCTCTAGCCTAATATGTTTGAAATATATACTTGATTAAACAAAACGAAGCAGATGCCTTCACTGTGAGGCTGCTTAGTCGCTTGAATATGCTAACGTGCATTATGGTCCTCTGTGGGGAAATATAGATTCTTCTAAATTTATTTTTTCAGTGAACCTATTTGTAAGGAGTAAATCCAGGGCTTGTATTTCAAGGTTCATGTTGATATAGACAGTTTTCCAAAATAAAGTTTATATGAGGAACTGTCTGGATTAATTTCCATATCTCATCAACTCAGCTAAAAGTCCTGGGTTATTTATTCAACTAAGAGTTGACTGAAGTATGAACCTTTTATATAACTATTCTCAGCACTACGATGCCTCATTATTTCTAAGTTGTCACCATGCGGAGAGTATAATACAGTGAGGATAAGAGAGGCAGTGTTGAAAAGAGCCTCCATTATATGAAAAACAGCAAAGGTATAAACTACCACGTAGAAAAGAGATATGCTGCAAGGCTGTATTGTACAACACAGGAAATATAGCCAATGTTTTATACCTATAAATGGATGCTAATCTGCAGACATTGTGAATTGTTTTACACACTTGAAACTAATATAATACTGTAAATCAGCTAGACTGCAGTTAAATTTTTTAATTTAAAAATAAAAGAAACATAAGCATTTATATTTGTATACAGATGAACATAGGGCTTGACTAGCTTTGTATTAGAAAGAATTGAGTCATTTGAAAAGTCAAAAAGGCCTAATGAAAAAAAAGGCCTTAATGGTGGATTCATCTCAACCACAGTTTAAAAGAGAGTGTAGGGGCTTCCCTGGTGGTCCAGCGGGTAAGGACACCGCCTTGCAGTGCAAGGGGTGCCGATTCGATCCCTGACCTGGGAGGATCCCACGTGCCACGAAGCGGCTGGACTGATGTGTCCAGTTACCGAGCCGGAGCTCTGGAGCGCATGCGCCCAGAGCCAGTGCTCTGTGACAACAGAGGCCACTGCGATGGGAGGCCCACACGGGCCAAAGAACAAAGATGGATGAAAATAGATAAATGAAAGACCAATAGAAGTGTCCTGCCCGCCCTACTCCCTCCCCGCCAAAAAAGAGAGAGTGTAGGGTCCAGTCTTTGGGGACTGGGATGGATTCACTGGTCATCACCAGCAGTTTATTGCGAGGACGCCTATCTTGAGAACTCACTGCAACCTACACTGACACGCTGGCGGTGTCTGCGGTCATATAGGAAACAGTGCTGAGTGCTTTTCTCCGGTTGTTTTCTGGAAAGAATTGTGGTGGGAACACCACTTTTCATCCTCCAGGATTTCCATGGTTAAGCCCCAGAGTGTTTCCACTGCTGCTGCCAGAGCCCAGCTTTTCAAGGCTCTTCCAGTAGTAATGCGTTTTCCCTTCCCCCTGAAGTCTTGGACTGAGCAGCCGAAGGTTTATCGAAGCTGCTCAGTCCAGGACTTCAGAGTGAGTAAACAGATTTATTCTCTAAACCGTAGTGGGGGAAGGGCAGTTGTCCCAAATCGCTGAGCATCCTAATCTGAGAGCCTGACTAGGGTGAGCGACTGTCACCTGTGGTCACCTCGGCCAAGGGCAGCAGAGGGCCCAGAGAAGTAGGCAGAGGTAGACACTCTCCTTGAGATGGGCAGGGTAGGAGGAAGAGGGTGTCAGCGTGGTCTGAGCAAGATCATCCACTAGCATTCCACCTCATCAGACGGTTAGCATTGCATTTCTTGTTTGTGTCTTTCCTTCAGCTTTTTATGAGATTGGAGGAAGAATACTACATTAATAATGGTGCTCAGAACCTTGCGTGTTACATTCTTTTTTGGTTACCATCTTATTTCTGCTTTTCTGCCAAACAACACAGGTTCACTTGTTTACCTCTTAAGGAAAATGGACCATAGGTTGCATCATAATGCTTTGTTCTGAGCTGTATTTATACAAACATTTTTTTATCTGCAACATGGTCACATGAGATCTGCCCGGGGACTGACTTGAGGTTTGCCTTGACTGACCCCTGAGCCAGTGCTCTGTGACAACAGAGGCCACTGCGATGGGAGGCCCACACGGGCCAAAGAACAAAGATGGATGAAAATAGATAAATGAAAGACCAATAGAAGTGTCCTGCCCGCCTACTCCCTCCCCAGCCCACACCCCCGCCCACCCCAAAAAGAGAGAGTGTAGGGTCCAGTCTTTGGGGACTGGGATGGATTCACTGGTCATCACCAGCAGTTTATTGCGAGGACGCCTATCTTGAGAACTCACTGCAACCTACACTGACACGCTGGCGGTGTCTGCGGTCATATAGGAAACAGTGCTGAGTGCTTTTCTCCGGTTGTTTTCTGGAAAGAATTGTGGTGGGAACACCACTTTTCATCCTCCAGGATTTCGATGGTTAAGCCCCAGAGTGTTTCCCCTGCTGCTGCCAGAGCCCAGCTTTTCAAGGCTCTTCCAGTAGTAATGCGTTTTCCCTTCCCCCTGAAGTCTTGGACTGAGCAGCCGAAGGTTTATCAGCTGCTCAGTCCAGGACTTCAGAGTGAGTAAACAGATTTATTCTCTAAACCGTAGTGGGGGAAGGGCAGTTGTCCCAAATCGCTGAGCATCCTAATCTGAGAGCCTGACTAGGGTGAGCGACTGTCACCTGTGGTCACCTCGGCCAAGGGCAGCAGAGGGCCCAGAGAAGTAGGCAGAGGTAGACACTCTCCTTGAGATGGGCAGGGTAGGAGGAAGAGGGTGTCAGCGTGGTCTGAGCAAGATCATCCACTAGCATTCCACCTCATCAGACGGTTAGCATTGCATTTCTTGTTTGTGTCTTTCCTTCAGCTTTTTATGAGATTGGAGGAAGAATACTACATTAATAATGGTGCTCAGAACCTTGCGTGTTACATTCTTTTTTGGTTACCATCTTATTTCTGCTTTTCTGCCAAACAACACAGGTTCACTTGTTTACCTCTTAAGGAAAATGGACCATAGGTTGCATCATAATGCTTTGTTCTGAGCTGTATTTATACAAACATTTTTTTATCTGCAAAATGGTCACATGAGATCTGAGCCCAGTGCTTCGACTGACTTGAGGTTTGCCTTGAAGACCTCGGTATTCAGTGCAGTCTTCTGCTGCCTTGAGTGCTTCGTTCATCTCTCCAAAACTGATTTAGTGCTGATGCTGTTAGTTGCAAACCGGAAGTACTTGCTCTCACATGTAAGAAAGGTCACCTGACTTCCTCTCCCAGCCCACCTCCAGCGTTTATCTCGTGACTGTCATTACTCTCTAGATTGACGGGTCAACCTTGAGAACCATCTGCATGCAGCATGGCCCACTGCTGACATTCCATCTGAACCTAACCCAGGGCACCGCCCTGATCCGATACAGCACCAAACAGGAGGCGGCCAAGGCCCAAACGGCACTGCACATGTGAGTACCCGATCTGCCCGCACTGAGACAAACCGCATGAGCAGGCACGTGGGTGTATCCAGGCACTTGCTTAATGAAGCAGAGACGCACAAGAACGTGCACATGGGCGGCGGCCTCACGCGAGCAGTTGCTGCAAGCGGAGGTGGCTCATCTCGTCTGCCTATGTAAGCATGGATGTCCTTGTGTACCCAGTAATCAGAGTCCCTAAAGAAACGGATTCGTATGTTTTTAGGACCATAAAGCTAAGCCACCATTTAGACATGTGAGATGGGAAGTACAGTCCCTTTTCATAATAGAATCTCACTGCTTGCTTTGGCCTCTTTGGGGGTGGTGACGAAATATTGTGGTCTTGGTGGGTAGCAGGGCTACTGCCTACGGTCGGTGTGGATGGATCAGACTCTTACCGTCCTCTTCACCACTGCTGTCAAGCTGGTGAACAGGAGGAGCTGACTCCCTGTGGCTGCAGGTGCCACGACAGAGAGGCACACACACAACAGGCGAGCGACAGGGAGGCTCAGGCAGCGAGCCCGCCCTGAGGTGAAGCGGCACTCCCAGTGTCTGGAGTTGGGTCGCCTTGATGCTTCGGGAGGAGATCTTTTACCTCCAAGGGAAGAAAAGGCAACATTTCACTTGACACAGTCTATATATCCCAGGGGATGTCGATAGAGTGTCATCCAGTAGTCTTCAGGTGTCTTGAGATTGAGTGATACCATATTGCTCTAAATCAGTACTTCTTAGTCGCCTGGTGGTCAGGTTAAAAGGCAGGTTCTGATCCTGGGGGTGTGGAAGCTGCCAGTCGCAGTTTGGAGAAGCTGCGTGGAGGACTCCTTGGAGAAGCGTCTCCATGCACGCTCCAGGACTTTTGTCAGATGCATAGCTGTCTCCCTCCCTTGTGTTCCAGGTGTGTGTTGGGAAACACTACCATCCTGGCTGAGTTTGCCACCGATGATGAAGTCAGCCGCTTTCTGGCACAAGCTCAGCCCCCTACACCTGCAGCAACCCCGAGTGCGCCCGCCGCGGGCTGGCAGTCCCTGGAGACCGGCCAGACCCAGTCAGATCCCGTCGGACCTGCTCTGAATCTTTTCGGTGGGTCCACAGGGCTTGGGCAGTGGGGCAGCAGTGCCGGCGGCAGCAGCGGGGCCGATCTTGCTGGCGCTTCGTTGTGGGGGCCCCCCAACTACTCTTCTAGCTTGTGGGGAGTCCCGACCGTGGAAGATCCCCACAGGATGGGCAGCCCTGCTCCTTTACTACCTGGTGACCTTCTGGGAGGAGGGTCGGATTCAATCTGAACTTAGAACTTTCAACTCTGACCTCGTGACCTTTTTTGGAACAGCAGCAGCACTAACTTGACCTTTTCGTTTTTTTTTTCAACTTGCAATAAATACATTTTTAAAAGGAAAAAAGAAAACGGAGAGAGAGAAAAAAAAGGTGGGTCATTGACAGACTGTCTGAGCACATAGTTGCCTCCCTTCTAACTTCAGTTTTTTCGTTTGGAATATGAATCCAAAAAGAGAACATATCACTCTTGAAATACTTGAATCATGAACGCCAACCTAGAAAGACAATGTGAAGCAAGTACACATACCATTTAAATTTAAACACAAAAAAATTAAAAAAATTAGTTTCTAGTTTTTCACTTTTTTCATGTTATATGGAAGTTGTTGCTAAGAAACATATATACTGAAAAAAAATAGCTTTTTAACTTTGTTTGCACTGGGTGTGTTTCCGTCCTTAGGTCTACCATGTTTGGGAGGGAGGGGAATTCAAAAGAATTGTTGGGGTGGGGGAGGGAAGACTTGACGGAGCCTCACTTTAAAAACAAAACACAAAAAACCGAAAAAAAAAAAAAAGGAAAAAATTTGTGATTGGCTGGTTGATAAATACCAGTGTGTTCTGGCACATGTAACTGCCCAGGCATGCTTGTTCTGGTATGTGTGTGCACGTGTGTTCATGTGCATTCGCGTGCATCCTTCTTTCTGTCTGTGTGTGTGTGTGTGTGTAC
Organism: Tragulus kanchil; assembly: GCA_022376925.1. Lineage (NCBI taxonomy): Eukaryota > Metazoa > Chordata > Mammalia > Artiodactyla > Tragulidae > Tragulus > Tragulus kanchil. The sequence goes on along the minus strand of JAIOJX010000004.1, from coordinate 177,792,150 downwards.
ACCTGTGTCCTCCACCTCCCCCTCCCCCGCCAGTCCCCGATTTCTCAGAAAGCTGCGTTGCTGACCGCCCGCAGGCTGGCTGGCCGGCCATCTGCTTTTTCTTTTTCTTTTGTTTTTGACTAGAGCACGCAGGAGAGCGTGGGCACCTCGGGGAGCCGCCACCCCACGGGGCTGTACTGAGGTGAACGGAGTGCTTTTTTAATGACGAAAGCAGGGAGCTCCTCTACCACTGCTAAGTAGTCTGAGTGAGTCTTCTGTAGCTTTTCTTCTTACCTAGCAGTAGAGTGGAGCACTGCCAAGTCCCCAGAGCCAGGAGAACAGGAGGTACCTCTTGGAGCAAACTGCGTTTATTTCTGTTTGGGAAGTTGAGTAGCCACTACATCTGAATATCCAATTCATGGTGGCCTTTTCGTCAATGGGCAGCCCTGCTCCTTTACTAACTTCTGGGAGGAGGGTCGGATTCAATCTGAACTTAGAACTTTCAACTCTGACCTCGTGACCTTTTTTGGAACAGCAGCAGCACTAACTTGACCTTTTCGTTTTTTTTTTCAACTTGCAATAAATACATTTTTAAAAGGAAAAAAGAAAACGGAGAGAGAGAAAAAAAAGGTGGGTCATTGACAGACTGTCTGAGCACATAGTTGCCTCCCTTCTAACTTCAGTTTTTTCGTTTGGAATATGAATCCAAAAAGAGAACATATCACTCTTGAAATACTTGAATCATGAACGCCAACCTAGAAAGACAATGTGAAGCAAGTACACATACCATTTAAATTTAAACACAAAAAAATTAAAAAAATTAGTTTCTAGTTTTTCACTTTTTTCATGTTATATGGAAGTTGTTGCTAAGAAACATATATACTGAAAAAAAATAGCTTTTTAACTTTGTTTGCACTGGGTGTGTTTCCGTCCTTAGGTCTACCATGTTTGGGAGGGAGGGGAATTCAAAAGAATTGTTGGGGTGGGGGAGGGAAGACTTGACGGAGCCTCACTTTAAAAACAAAACACAAAAAACCGAAAAAAAAAAAAAAGGAAAAAATTTGTGATTGGCTGGTTGATAAATACCAGTGTGTTCTGGCACATGTAACTGCCCAGGCATGCTTGTTCTGGTATGTGTGTGCACGTGTGTTCATGTGCATTCGCGTGCATCCTTCTTTCTGTCTGTGTGTGTGTGTGTGTGTGTACACCTGTGTCCTCCACCTCCCCCTCCCCCGCCAGTCCCCGATTTCTCAGAAAGCTGCGTTGCTGACCGCCCGCAGGCTGGCTGGCCGGCCATCTGCTTTTTCTTTTTCTTTTGTTTTTGACTAGAGCACGCAGGAGAGCGTGGGCACCTCGGGGAGCCGCCACCCCACGGGGCTGTACTGAGGTGAACGGAGTGCTTTTTTAATGACGAAAGCAGGGAGCTCCTCTACCACTGCTAAGTAGTCTGAGTGAGTCTTCTGTAGCTTTTCTTCTTACCTAGCAGTAGAGTGGAGCACTGCCAAGTCCCCAGAGCCAGGAGAACAGGAGGTACCTCTTGGAGCAAACTGCGTTTATTTCTGTTTGGGAAGTTGAGTAGCCACTGGGCACATCTGAATATCCATTCAACTTCATGGTGGCCTTTTCGTTAGTCTGAATGGAAACAGACAATAAGATAGCTTTTACTGATGTGATGTCTCAAATGCCAAGAAAAGAAAACATGTTCCTCCTTTCTTGTGTCATCAGGTATGAGAAATTGGTTGGAAAGTCAGTTAATGCTGAATTTAAAATTTCTCTTGGTTCTCTTTATTATTTTATGAAAGCAAACAAACAGAAAAACGTTGTGAGCAGCCCCCTGCAAGCATCCGCAGCTCCCCCCTCTCTGCACCCTTGTTGCTGAGCGTTACCTGTGCCAGGCCGTGGCATGTTACAGCCCTGGGCCATCACTGACAGAAACGTTTACTTAACGAATGTTCTTAAACCAGTGTGTACTTCAAGCGTTTCCTTTTGTTTCTCTGTGTTGTGTATTTCCTGTGTATGTGGTTTTGCTTAGGCAGGTATAACTTAGCAAAGACTTTTTAAGTATGGCACCTTTTTTTTGGTTTTGACCTCTTTTTTTTTTTTTTCCTTATAATGTTGCTTTTTTTAATTTTGGTATTTAAAGACTTTTTTTTTTTTAAGCATCAGTGTAGTAGTACTCTGGGCCGAATAGGGGGCAACTTTTAATCCACAGTTATCACCAACATGTATGTACTTACGTTGGAGTCAAAATGTATCAAACTGCTTTTTGTGAAGAGTTCTAGCAGACCTGAAGGGTACCCCTTTATACACAGCAGATGGCGGGCGGGCGGGGGGAGGGGAACATGTGCCGGTGACGTGCGCGCGAGCACGCGTGTGGACATCCCAGTCTGCATTATACTGTTTAACATAAAGTGCCGACATTCTGTACCAGCAAATACCTGCCCATTCCAACCCTTGGTGGGAGCAGACCTCGACTGTCCTCCGTAACTTGCTGCTAGTGAGGACAAGGGAGTTTTTCTTTCTTTAGCATCTTTAGTGAAGGATACAACAATGCCTAATAATGTGTTTGACTTAGAGCTTGTGTCTGTGGGTGGGAGGGTGGGGGGGTGGGTGTGCGGGTGTGTATAGGAAAAGGCAAAAAGGAATTGTTTGCGTTTAAGTAGTTTTGTGAGACAAAGAATGGGAATTCTGTGGTCCTCTCGGCTTACTGTGTTGATGATAAACCTAGCCTCAGAAGAGATTGACATGCGTAACTCCAGTGGGCGTTGGCTCACCCAAGTCCTTCTGAACCCTTCGCGGGTAGGTGGTCAGACCTGAGTTCCCAGCGTTGGTTTGGTCCCATTGGATGCCTTGTAGAAAACAAACTGTGCCCTCCGGTTTTCATCGCCACCACGCCCCTTCCACTCCGCCCACGCACAGGACGTCTCCTTCCAGCCCCCACCAACCCACTCTGCGGGGTGAGGGGCGAAACCCTGCCATGTGTGGTGACCTCCAGGTGAAGAGCAGCTGTGTTCAGACTGCCACAGAAGGCTCGCTCCAAGTGTCCCTGGGCCGGGCGCGTGTCCCGAGGCTCACAAGAGCCCGTGGTGACTGTCCACTGCCGCTCTTGGTCCCCTGCCGTGTCCTGCCCCACCCTCCTCTCTTCCTGCCTGTTGGTTCCTTGACCTGCACTATGGGTTAGTTGAGTTCCTTACGATACTACGGTGAAAGCCGGGTGCTAGAGCCCCTCTTGTTTACAAGACATAATGAGGGATTTGAAATATGTAAAAAAATAAACATGAGAAGCTAAAATGTTCTTCCATCATAAGCTTAAAGGGAAAAAAAACTAAAAACTTAAAAAAAGACCAAAAAGTGCGTATATATATACATATAAATATATATTTTAGATGAAGACTAACTCTGGGAGCATTTAACAGTGTTTTTTGTTTTTGTTTTTAACATTTTATTTTCCTGCTTTAAAATTTGCAAGCATTCTCAGGAATTCTAGGGTAGGAAGCCAGTTTTTGGAAGATGGTTTATTTAACCGTGTCTTATCCTAGATAGACGGCCATTTCTTTCCTGTTAATAAACTTTTACAAGTTCCTGAAACTTCAGAAAGTTTAAACAATTTTTACTTAAAAAAAATGTAAAAAGTAAAGATTCCAAAAGTTATTGTCATACTGGGGATCACACATTTTAAAACATGTAGAGAGAAATATTTTTTAAAAATTATCAATTTAGCAGCAACAGGTAAATTGACTATCTTAAAAATTAACGGGAGAAGGATTAAGCTTTGTAAGAGCTCTATCTTGGATTCATTTGAAATTATGTATAGTTTAATGGGGGAGTGTTGGTGTATATAAATAGGACTTCCATCACTTTGTTTCTTTACCTTTAAAACTGAACTGAAATCTCCCTGAGGAATTTTTATTTTTATTTATAGGAACCTTTCTCCCTGTCTCCCCAACCCCAGCAACAAAAGAAAGGAAGAAACAACAGCTTAAAAAAAGAAAGTGACTAATCTGTAAGATAGTACGGTTGGATTGCTGAGAATCTATGTAAAGAGTTAGGAAATATAGGTTAATAATTTTTGGAACAAATTTTAAGTTGCTGAAATCACTCCGCCCACGCACAGGACGTCTCCTTCCAGCCCCCACCAACCCACTCTGCGGGGTGAGGGGCGAAACCCTGCCATGTGTGGTGACCTCCAGGTGAAGAGCAGCTGTGTTCAGACTGCCACAGAAGGCTCGCTCCAAGTGTCCCTGGGCCGGGCGCGTGTCCCGAGGCTCACAAGAGCCCGTGGTGACTGTCCACTGCCGCTCTTGGTCCCCTGCCGTGTCCTGCCCCACCCTCCTCTCTTCCTGCCTGTTGGTTCCTTGACCTGCACTATGGGTTAGTTGAGTTCCTTACGATACTACGGTGAAAGCCGGGTGCTAGAGCCCCTCTTGTTTACAAGACATAATGAGGGATTTGAAATATGTAAAAAAATAAACATGAGAAGCTAAAATGTTCTTCCATCATAAGCTTAAAGGGAAAAAAAACTAAAAACTTAAAAAGCCCAAAAAAGTGCGTATATATATACATATAAATATATATTTTAGATGAAGACTAACTCTGGGAGCATTTAACAGTGTTTTTTGTTTTTGTTTTTAACATTTTATTTTCCTGCTTTAAAATTTGCAAGCATTCTCAGGAATTCTAGGGTAGGAAGCCAGTTTTTGGAAGATGGTTTATTTAACCGTGTCTTATCCTAGATAGACGGCCATTTCTTTCCTGTTAATAAACTTTTACAAGTTCCTGAAACTTCAGAAAGTTTAAACAATTTTTACTTAAAAAAAATGTAAAAAGTAAAGATTCCAAAAGTTATTGTCATACTGGGGATCACACATTTTAAAACATGTAGAGAGAAATATTTTTTAAAAATTATCAATTTAGCAGCAACAGGTAAATTGACTATCTTAAAAATTAACGGGAGAAGGATTAAGCTTTGTAAGAGCTCTATCTTGGATTCATTTGAAATTATGTATAGTTTAATGGGGGAGTGTTGGTGTATATAAATAGGACTTCCATCACTTTGTTTCTTTACCTTTAAAACTGAACTGAAATCTCCCTGAGGAATTTTTATTTTTATTTATAGGAACCTTTCTCCCTGTCTCCCCAACCCCAGCAACAAAAGAAAGGAAGAAACAACAGCTTAAAAAAAAAAGAAAGTGACTAATCTGTAAGATAGTACGGTTGGATTGCTGAGAATCTATGTAAAGAGTTAGGAAATATAGGTTAATAATTTTTGGAACAAATTTTAAGTGTAGGCATTTCTAAGAAGAAAAGTATCTATGGACTGTTCTATTAATGAAGAATGTCTGTCTTGCCTCCGTTTGTTAAGGGAGGAGGAGAAAATAGTAGAAGAATCGAATAAGGAACACGTGGTTTTACTTTAGCTCCCAGCTCCTGTTGTGCTCATTTTAATTGCTGTTTTGAAGATCTGCTGCTTAATTGTCCCCCTCCCTCAGCCGGAGATGTGGAGTATTTCAGTTTGGTGATGTCGGGTTCTCCTTTTGTATTCCTCCTGGGGCCAGGGGGTGGAATTCCCAAGCATGACCACAGCTTCTTGTAAACATCTAGGCTTCCCAGTGGGGAAAGAAACTCCAGCTTGCCAGGTAGAGAGAGTGGGTGGGGTTGCTGCCTGCAATTTCTCTAAAACCGCATTAGTGCCTTCATACATACACCCAGACATTCTGAGCAAGGGGAGCGCGGGTATGTGCATGGGGTCCAGTCCCTCCACACGGTGAGACGCTCGCCCCTTACAGAAACGGGAGTGGTTCTGGACAGGCTCCAGAGGCAGTGGGCTAAATGCAAAGTCATTACAGAAACAGAAATCAAGGAACTTAAAAAGCACGCTCTTCAGTCTTGATTATGTGGGATGCCAAGGCCCTTCCTCGCGCTGTGCAGCGGCTTCCCAGGTGACAGCTGCAGTGACTTAGACGTCTCTCTGTGTCAGGCCAGTAGGAAGGGGTTCCTGTTTTTCTGCTCTTGTCTTTGTCTCCTCCCTTCCCCATCACCCCCGCCCCTTTTCTCATCAGATTGCTAGAAGCTTTGCTTTACTGGTTGGCAGTGACCTAAGAACTCTAGTGAGAATGTAACGGAAGAAAAAAAATGTTTCTTTCCACGGTATTCCTTAGCAAGAGCCAGCTCTGCTGGGAGGTTAGATGGCTTCAGGACACTTAGAAGTGTGATGGAAATATCTTCTCATCCTCCACATTCTAACATGGCTTCAGGGGCTTGCTGGTCACCTCACATTACAGATTTAGTTTATGAACACTTTGATCACACACATTTGAGCTTTCCAGTTTTTACCAGCTTCCTGTGTCTTTTTAGACACTTGATTGCTAGTAGCCAGAGGTGTACAGCTCTCAAACATCATGAACTTGGTTTCCGTCGACCACATGAGTGGCCAAAAGGAAGGAAGCGCTAGAAGGGGAAAGGGAAGTCTTCCGTCAGACAAAGGACCTCTCCTGGCAATTGAGATCCAGTGCCATGACCTAATTTTAGCTGTTTTTTTTTTGTTTTTTTTTTTTTTTAATTACAGATCTCCGAGACACTGTGACAAAATGGATGGTCCACGTGGCCTCTCTGGTCTCCTAGCCCCCAGCCCCGATCTTGCTCATTTACTGCACTCACAGGCATTAACTTAAGCGCAAATAGCTAAGGTTCCAAATGCATTGTTCATCCGTGTTCCCCAGTCAATCAGCATTACGTCTCAGATGCCATTCAGTCTGTTTATAGCAGCTTGATTTTTCTTTTACTGTGGTTCCTCTTCTAGGAACGTCCCCACCTCTTCTGACATGAACGTAGCATGAGGTAGCAGTGGCTTCTTCCAGGTTCCTATGGGTTGAATGTGGTATGTGAGGATATGCAGAAAGAAAGAAAAAGAGGGACATTCCTTAAAAGAATTTGGAAGAGCTGTTATTCATCTGGCTGGCAGAAGCTAAAATTCCACAGGCTGTTAACTAATTGCAAGTATTCACTATCACTGTCACCACTTTTGCGGGTGGCGGCAGTTTCTGTAAGGTGAACAGCCAGATTCCGTTGTGACCTCAGACGCTGTGTACTTTTTCATTCTATTTCTTCTCTTCTGCCGTCTTGACTCTTAAGGATGAAGATGCCTGTGTGTTGAGCAGAACACTTAAGCCAGGCCTGTTCTCTGCCATGTAAACAGGATGTTTTCAGCAGACTTGGCTGTAGTAGCCATCTCTAAAATCCAGGAACAATTGAGTCTTTGTGCAGAAAAAGATCCCCTTCTCCCCCAGCCTCAGAGTTCAAGTGCAACGTACAACACTCTAGGTTATTGTTCTGAGTTTGGGATTTCTCTTTGCTTTTACTTTAATCTGTAACATCTTTAGGAGAAGACGTCAACCGGTTAAAAAAGAAAACTCAAACCTTTCCTTCTCCAATGTTTTGCCATACTTCCCATCTATGCATTAACGACACTTCTTAGTGTTACTCCAAACAGAAATCTTGGTTTTTCCCGCCCACGAGTGTCCAAATAGGGTTGTGTGCGACGGTGCGGATGTGAAGCACCTAGCCCATGTGCAGCTGAACTGTCGGTCTCTCGACCTGAGTGGTTCACCGGGAAACAGGCTGCCCCGCTCGGCTGCAGCCCACACCACAGCCTCTCTGCTTTCTTATCCTCAAGTACAGGGCGTCTACACAGTCTGGAAACAGGCACGTGTATAAGCCATCGTCAAGGTCATCCTCAGTCTGTTACAAAACAGAGACTCTTACCTCGCTATGCAGAGTGAGTGCACATCCTCTGATGAGGCCTGTAGGTTTAGGGCCAGTGCCAAAGGTGTGTGTTTTTTCAGAGCTGGTGCCCATTTGTCAACGATGACTTTGTTTCCTTGACCTGAAGTTTGACTAAGAAGGTCCTGGCATCACATTCTTTATTGGGAATAATTATTGAGGTCAAGAATCTCTGAATATAGCCGTAACATAATTAAAATGGAACAATGACCCTGCCCACTCCAGCAGAGGACAGAGGCCTCGAACATCCACAGGTCGGCAAAGGGAACACTGGTCAGGAAACTGGGCTACTCCCCACCCCTGGCAGGGCATCCCTGCCCTCATCAGATGTACGGTCAGTCGCTTGAAGTAGGTCTGGAGCAATTACCAAGTATTCCATCCTTTGAGTGGTGTTTCAACGGTCTGTTGAAGTAGCCACCAGCAACATAAAACAGCAAAGGCGATAGAAACTGCCAGTGTTTTTGCCTCACAGAGTTGGAATAGTTTCCTCTTCAGTTCACTGGGCATCTGAACTTGTTTTTAACAACACTGCATGCCAGGAAAAATGGTCCTGCCCTGAGCAAAAGGTCTCCGCAAAATTCAGCTGCTGCTTTGTGACAAACACTTGTCTTGTTCATGGAAGAAGAAAGGTCAGAGGAGGCAGGAAGTGTTCTGTTTTAAATGGAAAAGAAATAGTGTTTCCCTAAAGCACTTCGTGCCTCCATTGCATTTCCAAACTATAAACCGTTGCTTGGAAAGTAACTTCCCAATTGGGAAGGATCCCTTGTGAGCCAATATTAATAAGCTGGGATTTTTTCTTTTTCCTCAAAAAGTGGAAATCCTTTGCAGCTGCTGGTGAGCAGCAAAAGAAACTGCAGAATGGCTTCCAGTGTCCTTGTGGAGCCCGGCACCGGCCTGCCTTCTGGCCCCCAGCTTCCATGGCCCTCTTAACTGCGTCTGGGGACCTTCTCCTCGGGCTCCTGAAAGGCATACAGAGCCCTGGGCGTGGAGGCTGGCTCGAGAGAGGGCCTGGGAGGTGAGCAGCCTCACCGCAGTACCGGCCTGACAGCCGAACTTTACGGAGAGGGAGACAGTGTACCCTACATGTGTCTGCCAAAAATGAGAAGGGGGTATTTACACCACACAGAGCATAAAGCCTTTGTACCCTTAAAGAAATTACATACCTTCTAAACGTAGCAGAGTTTTCACCAAGGGATGCGTCCAGCATGACACTTCTTGCCAGAAATCTCGGGCTAAGTTAAAATAGATGTGTTTAAAACACCACCCCCATATACAGTTTTGTCCAAGGAATTCATTTCTTAAGTGTAGTATTTCTGAATGTGCCTTTGTGAGTTCAGAGACCGTCTGTTTTAGGAAGAGCCTACCCATCAGGATAAAGGCGGTCACCTTAGTCTGTAGGGAAGTCAGCATTTCTCCAGGCTGCCGCGGGGCAGTGCTGGGTGTTAAGTAGCATCAATGTTGCACAGTGTAGAGTTGCTTGGGAGAGGGAACCAGGAGGTGATGCTGCCCAGAAACAGAGCGGCTTAGTCCGAGAGTGCAGGTTGATCAGATCTCTCTGCATTGCCTGGTCTTCTCTGTGTGTGCGTGCGTGCGTGCGTGGCTGTGTTGTTTTTTGTTTTCCTGAAGCACTGGAGGATTGACCCATCTGTGCACGTTGCGCAGGCATCTTCTGGCTCCTGCCGCGCCCGGGGCAGGCGGCCCGTTGCCACCCTTTGAGTCTGTGTGCTGAGAAGTCAATTCTTCCCACGTGGGAGTCCCATAATGTTGCTGTTTGTGCGAACAGGGTATTACACACGAGGAAAAGGCTTTTGAAAGGATGAGATGGACGTGTTTGAGAAAGAAAAGTGAAAAATCTGAAACCATGTTTTATTTCTTCAGAACCATTGTCGTGAAACATTAGAAATCCGAAGCGTGTCTTCCTTTGTTTCATGTTTGTTTGAAATGAGTCTGCCTCTTCTCCCCCTTCCCTCTCTTCTAAAGAGATTGCAAGTGAATGCTAAGGGCCATTTCCATAATTCCCCAGAACTCCCCAAAGAGGAAAGCAGTCCCTCCAGGAGATTCCTCCTGCTCCATTCAGGAAGACACGGGGAGACGCTGCAGCTTCGGGCTTCGCTCTCGGTCTTCTCTCATGGCCTTGAAATACATTATTATGCAAATGTGAATTTTGATACTGAATTTAAGAAGAGGTTGTTGGATTTCTTTTTTTTTTGTGGAAAACAAAAAGGTCTCATATGTGGTCATCATTGCTTCTTTTTGTAACGTGAATTGTAACTATGCATTCTGCAGAGGGGGATGGGGTGGGGGAGAAGGCAGAATGGGGACAGAGGTAGCTTTGCATCCTTGTTCTACGGTTTCTGTGTCCATGGCGCGCCCTCGTGCTGGAGGGAAGGAGGGTGAGAGGGAGAAGCCGGAAGGTCGGCACAGTGAAGGGCACATGGTCCTGTGAGCCCCAGCCCGGCACTTCGGGATGGGGCTGGGGTTCTATTCCTCCCAACTGGTCCAGGATCTCCATCCTAGCCGTGCAGTGTTAGCCTGGGGCAGCAGGAGCACCCCAAAGGCCCCCCCACCCTCGTGTTCTCTGGAAAAAAACGTTCTCACCCTTAGCTGAATTCAGAACCTTTGCAAGCTCAGGAAACCATGCCTCAGTCGTGCTGACCTTCATCTTTAAGTCCATTTCAAAAACTCCTCCTCGCTCCATTTTAATTTTTCTTCTTTATCGTCTTCAAGTGAGTTTAATTGTAAGGAAACTTGCTCTCTGGAAAAGAGGACTGTTGCTTAACTGGCCAACGAGGCTTCTCTTCCCAGCCACTCCGGCTCTGCCGTATGGACGTCTCTGCTTCCCTGGCACCTCCTACGCTGTGTGTAGCTAGGGAAGCGGGGCGGCGTTTGCAAGCCTGCAGCCTCCTTTTGGTCCTAACAGCAGCCCACGGTGGGTCTGACCTGCAGTGAGCTGTGGCCCCTGCGTTGCTCTGGTCTAGGCATTATGGGCAACACACAGTATAGTTAAGCAGCAGACTGCAGTGCCCGGAGCCAGTGTTCCCAAGCAGCCGCTTCGCCGCGCTGATGTTCACAGTACTGTAACGAGAAACAGACTTGATCGCAGTCTCCTCGTGCCCTGCGAGCCCGCTCGGGCACGGTCTTATCAGGGTTCCAATCTCTTAGATTGCCTTTAGACAAAAAAAAGAAAAAAGAGAACAACACAGAATTCTGACGTTTCAGCTAACACAAAACAATACCTCGAGGTCCCCTTCCCCTGCAGCGGAGACCTTTAACTCGCCTCCTTTTCTGACATCAGTGGGGTTGTCCTTGGAAAAATAGGAACGTGTAAATAGCAGGATAACTTTCGCAATGTTTTCTTTGCTGTGAAAGTAACCCTAAAATATGATATTTCCCACTTTTTTTTTTTTTTTTTATAAAAGCCATCAGAAGTCTCACCTCTTTTTCACTCATGTTTAAGAAGAGAAAGCAGAACAGGTCAGGGGAGTGGACTTGGTTTTGTCGGGCGGCATTCTCTCCACTGCCTTCCACACGTGATGGAATAGAGGCCACCTATTTCAGCTCTGGCTCCAGGGTGGGGAGTGTCTGGATCGCTCTCGTGGAAGATCCATCCCCTCCAGGGACTCCAGAATGTTTCCTCCCTGAGACCTGGAGTTTGCTTGGTTCAAATACACACTCATACACACACACACACTTTGAGTAACTGAGTGGCATTCTGTAAATCATAAGAAGAATCAGTTCCTTGTATTTCAGTTTTGTGCTGTGGCATTCATAGCCTTGTGGGTTCGTGATGCTCTGGACATGAATCAATTTCTTATTTAGAAGGAAGCTCCTTTGAGGCGTGCGGACCACCTCCCTGAAAGCGCGCCCTCAGATGTTCCCCTCTCTGCGAGGCTTGGAGCTGACATTCGGTGGAGGGAAGTAAATTTAAGTGCTGCTTCTGAGGATCTGTCAGCTACTGCGCTCCTAGATTTGGCCACTCACACGGCAGGATCAGAATAGATTGTAAGTTACAGATAGCTTCTTCACAAACCCCCCTGCTCCCCCTGTCTTAAACATAAACCCTATATTTGTCACGAAGGCTTTTTTAGGTTGGGCTCCCTGATAGTTTACCTAGTGACGACTTCCTCTGAGGGGAAGAGACTGGAGAATAAAGGCACACATACTCACCACCCGCTTTCTGACGTGGGCACTGTCCACCTGCGGAGTTGATTTCTTGGCATGGAGGCCCTCTTCCTATCCGTCTCCTCCTCCTGATCCCTCCTGAGGTTTTCCTGCCCTTGTGTCCCTAGGGGGTGCCCCCAAAGGGCTCTGCTGATCTCTGCACTTCTCTCCTGGGACACTCCCCACCCACACCCTTTGCACACACACCAGTGACCAAAGTGTGTCCAGTGATCTTACAGAAGACATCAAAAATGGTGCATGCACCGTGAATGTGCTCACAGAGATATGTGCACAAGATTCTGCACCCTTGGCCTTAACCTCAGTATGACTTAAGGTGCAGGGACATTTTTAACAGGTTTTAAAAAAACAAAAAAATACCCTTCTTGGAGGAAAAAAAAAAAAAAAAAGCAGATGCAACAGCTCAACTGTGCCCACTCGTAGCTCTCCACCGTTTACTTAACGCTGTGCCCACCCCATCCCTCCCTGTTTCGAGTCACTGAAACCAGACAAAGAGAAGCAACCCGAGGAGAGGTTTCTGGACTATTTTAATCTTTCTCCATGTAAATGGAGAGATATATGCTGCTTTTGGGTTCCATAATCCTAGGGGGCTATGTTTACACAGTAAAATACATCCTACCAAATCAGGAAACTGAAGAATGGAAATCTGCAGTGAGCTTTAGGTCACTGATGGTGAACCAGAGAAGTGAGGGCCTGGCGGGGGCAGGCAGAGGAGAGATGGAGAAGTACCACCTGGTGACAGTGGTACTCTCCCTGCCCACCCCGCGCCACTTCTCTCCCTGCCCCCTTTCACAGAGGTGCAGAGAAGGGCATCAGAAAGAGGCTGGATCTTTAAAAGGCAGCTTTCAAACTTTGCACACAAACAGGTCATAGGAAGGTACAGCAAAAATCCTCTCATCTGAAACACTGTCTGCAGAAACAAAACCTGTAAACGTGACTAAGTGGCTGCACAATTTTGATGCTCTCTGCAAGTTACCTAGAAGTGTTTTGTTTTTTTTCTTATACTTGAAATGGCTTTTACAATATTATTTTGATGGCTTTCTTTTCTCTCTTCTGGTGGGCGTTAGAGAAAGTGAATGATGGGATTTAAGGAAGTTTGAGGGGAGAAAAGGGAGGATATGGCATTGTCTTTTTTTTCCTTAAACATAGAGGTTTAATCAGACTCCCATCTGTTGAAATTGCTCCTCATATGACTGGTTTTACATGGACACAGAAACTAGGCACTTTAGAGGTGCACTTGCATGGCAGGCTGGGCCCCCTTTTCTATATTTTATTTTACTTTTTTAGTATAGTGGTACTTAAAATCACTGGTTCACTTAAAAAACAAACAATAAAATGTTAAACTCTACTAATGTACAAATAAGCTGAAAAGTTGCATTTTATGTGTATTTTTTGCCATAGCAGGTACTGTATTTCTCATGCTGGATTTCAAAAAAAATAAGTCAAAAACAAAAAAAACTAAAGGGTGGTCTTTTATTGGATTGTGACAGGTTGAGTAATAAGGAATGAAGTCGTCGTCATTTCATTAAAACTGAGAGATGATGTAATGCATATATAAGAGTTTTCTGAAGGGTTTTTTTGGGCTTTTAAACAGCTTATTTTTGTTTTTGTTTAGTTTTTTATTTTATTTTATTTGGAAAGATATGATTGTATTATGTGCAACTCAGTTGCTTACATTATAACTACAAAATATTTTTGGGTTCCTGGAAAAAAAAAGAAAAAAGACTAATAAATGTGTTTGGCTGCTAAGCATTTATTGTGGTTTCCTGTTTTATTCTGCCAATTGAATTTACTCCTTTGTTGAGTGCTTACATTTTTTCTACTCTTCTCCCTCTCTGTGTTCCACACGTAAAAGCTGACTGACATTCCGCATCTGAACAGGGCTTCCCCTTGGTCTCTCTTGTCTTGTGTTTGTGTTGTCGAGGGTGTCAGGCTGACCCATTCGATGGTGGGTTTGTGCTCCCTAGTGCCAGCCACGCTGCTGGGTTTATATTCTGCAGAAGAAATTGATGTTCTCCTGCTGCCTTTGTTGTTGCCTTGCTTGAGCCTCCTGTGCATTCTGGAGTGAGACAACTAAAGGATGAGGCGTGCCTGTGCCTGGGGCTTCACCACAGCCTGAACAGAACAGCAAGCCACCTTGCGGGGGCGCCTCCGCCCTGCTTCCCAGGCTCATCCCTGAGGAAGGGGAGAGCCTTACTCTAAAGGCCAGCTTGTTCCCATCTGAACAGCCTCTTACTTATCGTTCACTGCTGGAGACTTGTTAGACCTGGGATCGTGTGGCACCTCTGGAGCAGCAAAGGGGAAGAATGGAAGGAAACGCATACTCTTAATTCCCAGGTAGGGTTGTGTCTAATGTCTCACAGTCCTGGGTGAAATAGATGGTGGTCTAGCAAGCTTGTTTCATGAGGAAAGGGCAGCACAGGGCTTCCCTTGGTGGTCCAGTGGGTAAAGACACTGCCTTGCAGTGCAAGGGGCACCGGTTCCATCCCTGGCCTGGGAAGATCCCACGTGCCGCGGAGCGGCTGGACCGATGTGTCCAATTACCGAGCCTGAGCTCTGGAGCGCATGCGCCCAGAGCCGGTGCTCTGCGACGACAGTGGCCACCGCGATGGGAGGCCCGCAGGAGCCAAAGAACAAAGACGGATGAAAACAGAAATGAAAGGCCAATGGAAGTGGCCCGCCCATCCCCCTCCCCACCCCACCCTCCAAAAGATAAATAAATAAAATTTAAAAAAAAGGAAAGGGCAGCACAGTGGAATTGAATCAGCTCAAACTAGGTAAGCATGGACTGACTGCTTCCTATCAGCTGGGCGAGGAGACCATGTGACTCTTCATCATTTAATTGAAGCTTGTCTCAGGCAGCATACTAGGAGCCCCGGCTGGATTCCAGAGTTACCACGCCTCAATGCCTCAGCTGCCTGACGCCTGGAATTCTGAGAAAATGAGCTTAAGCAACTCTGCTGCACAAAGTGGTAGGCCACGTACCACCCAGTTCTTACGGTAAAATAAGTAAGCACTTGGAAACAGGAGGTGAGGAGAGGTGAACTGAGTTGTGGTTGTTTTTAAAATGTATATATCACTGGGGGTTGGGGGAGGTTGTAGAACTGAGGATGGCTGTTAAGACTTCTAGCCTCTGACTCTGCCCTCTTCACTGCTGTGGGCTCCGCTGTCACGTTGATGACTTCAGCATGCACTTGGGAAATCCGCCCCAGTGGCCGGGCTTCTGCACTCCCCCGAGTCACCCTGGCCACATGCTCCCCTTGTTCAGTCCCTGAGTCGTGTCCGGCTCTTTGTGAGCTGCCAGGCTCCTCTACCCATCGGATTCTCCAGGCAGGAATAGTGGAGCAGGTGGCCATGCCCTTCTCCAGGGGATCTTCCCAACCCAGGTCTCTTGCATTAGCAGGTGGATTCTTTACCATGGAGCCACTGGGAAGCCCCCTACTCAGCCCCAGTTGTTCCCCTTCAGACTCACTAATTTCAGCATCTTTGACCTTGACCTTCTGTCCTCCCAACTGGTTCCCACTCCTCTTTGGCTTCCTTTGACCTCATCAGCCAGGATGCTGGTCTGTTTACTTTCTTCAAGTCCCATCAGCTTTCTCTCGTTCTCACATCCTTCCTAAACCAGTTTAGATTTTATAGCCTATAATTTCAATACGGTTGCTAAAATCCCTACTTTGGAAAAACCCTATTTTCTGTTTTCCACCAGCAACCAAAAGCAGCATCGCTTGAGGGGAATAAAAGGTCCTTGTGGGGCAAAGGACTCCTGTCAGCCTACCGTAGCCGTAGCCAGCCTAAAAAAAAAAATAAATAAAATTAAAAAAAAAAAGGAAAGGGCAGCACAGTGGAATTGAATCAGCTCAAACTAGGTAAGCATGGACTGACTGCTTCCTATCAGCTGGGCGAGGAGACCATGTGACTCTTCATCATTTAATTGAAGCTTGTCTCAGGCAGCATACTAGGAGCCCCGGCTGGATTCCAGAGTTACCACGCCTCAATGCCTCAGCTGCCTGACGCCTGGAATTCTGAGAAAATGAGCTTAAGCAACTCTGCTGCACAAAGTGGTAGGCCACGTACCACCCAGTTCTTACGGTAAAATAAGTAAGCACTTGGAAACAGGAGGTGAGGAGAGGTGAACTGAGTTGTGGTTGTTTTTAAAATGTATATATCACTGGGGGTTGGGGGAGGTTGTAGAACTGAGGATGGCTGTTAAGACTTCTAGCCTCTGACTCTGCCCTCTTCACTGCTGTGGGCTCCGCTGTCACGTTGATGACTTCAGCATGCACTTGGGAAATCCGCCCCAGTGGCCGGGCTTCTGCACTCCCCCGAGTCACCCTGGCCACATGCTCCCCTTGTTCAGTCCCTGAGTCGTGTCCGGCTCTTTGTGAGCTGCCAGGCTCCTCTACCCATCGGATTCTCCAGGCAGGAATAGTGGAGCAGGTGGCCATGCCCTTCTCCAGGGGATCTTCCCAACCCAGGTCTCTTGCATTAGCAGGTGGATTCTTTACCATGGAGCCACTGGGAAGCCCCCTACTCAGCCCCAGTTGTTCCCCTTCAGACTCACTAATTTCAGCATCTTTGACCTTGACCTTCTGTCCTCCCAACTGGTTCCCACTCCTCTTTGGCTTCCTTTGACCTCATCAGCCAGGATGCTGGTCTGTTTACTTTCTTCAAGTCCCATCAGCTTTCTCTCGTTCTCACATCCTTCCTAAACCAGTTTAGATTTTATAGCCTATAATTTCAATACGGTTGCTAAAATCCCTACTTTGGAAAAACCCTATTTTCTGTTTTCCACCAGCAACCAAAAGCAGCATCGCTTGAGGGGAATAAAAGGTCCTTGTGGGGCAAAGGACTCCTGTCAGCCTACCGTAGCCGTAGCCAGCCTGCAGCGAAAACTGACACTGCCAGCACACGGCCTGCGGCCACTGGAGTGTGGAGAAAATCAGAGGTATTGAAAGAATTTTCCCCAAATTCCTGCTTCCAAGCTCCAATCAGAGAGATGCTCCTTCATGGGGCTTCTACAGATCCTTTCCTTCCCTCGCCCACCAGCCTTGTTTTTTTTATTTATTTTTTTCTTTTTTATACCATATTTTTAAACTTTGTTTGATATTCTCTTCCTGTCCAGGCTGCCTCCCTTGTGACTTTTTCTTCCTTTAATTTTGGCCTCTTTTATTGTTTTTTATTTATTTTCATCCGTCTTTATTCTTTGGCCTGTGTGAGCCTCCCATTGCAGTGGTCTCTCTCCTTGTAGAGTACCGGCTCCTGAGCGCTGGGTCACAATTGGACACACCAGTCCAGCCACTCTGCAACACGTGGGATCTTCCAGGGCCAGGGATCGAACCGGTGCCCCTTGCATTGCAAGGCGGCCTCTTTACCCACTGGACCACGGAGGGAAGTCCCTCCTTGGCTACTTTTAACTGTATTCTTCATTCTCTATTCACTGATCAACTGCTACCCTCATCCCTACCCTAAGCCATTCTATGCTAGGTTTTCTTCACAAAAGTTAAACACTTTCTAAATGACCGTTTAGAGTTTGTAACATTATCTCCATCACTGAACCCGCAAAATGCACATCAGAATAATGCCCAGCATTTACAGAGCACTCACTCTGCATTAGAGAGTAGTGTATTGTAATATTTAATAATACCTGAACAATTCAGGATCCTCACATGGATTTAATGAGATAGGTATGTATAGCACTCAGGATAGTGCCTAATACCTAGTGAAAGTGAAGTGTTAGTTCTTCAGGCGTGTATGACTGTGACTCCATGGACTGTAGCCCACCAGGCGCATCTGGTCCATGGAATTCTCTAGGCAAGAATCTTCCCAACCCAGGGATCGAACCCAGGTTTTCTGCAATTGCAGGCAGATTCTTTACCGTCTGAGCCCCTGCTGAGCCACCATAAACCTTAGTGGTTTTATTACTCGTGGCCAACCAAAGGGAAGAGTGGACCATCAGGGAACATTTTCTGGCCTGGACCTTAAGTCAGGTGTAGTGAGAAAGGTGTTCCACAGCGGGGGGGATGCCTTCGCTAAGCCGTAGTATGACCCCACACAGGGCATGCTGGGAACTACACGTAGAATTCGCTCAGTCTGAAGTCTGGCGGCTCCACTTCGCTCGGTGACCCTCAGCAAGTCATCAGCTTCTATGAGTCTCAGATCCAGCGCTTGCTAAAATCCATTTGTACTGCACTTGAGAGTAGAGGCACACTCGGCACTCAGTGCCGATTTCCCTTGGGCGTCTTCGTTGCCTCAGAAGCGCGCTGGGGGCCAGGCAGGAGCTAAACCCGGGGCAGGGGAAGCAAACTGCAAGCTTCCCAAGTGTCTCAGACATCGACCTGATAGTTCTCACAGCAGTCCTTAATGGCAGGCCTTAATGTACCTTTTTTCAGCTGAGAAAACGGAGGCGAAGAGCTGCTGAGTAACTTGTGAAGCACTGATCACGTTTCTCGTAAACAAAGAAAAACCCCTTAAGCCTCAGCAGCGAAGGACCGAAACTAACAACCTTCAGGCTCGGGTCTCCCGGAAGTCCGGGGTGGAACCAAGTGGAGGAAGTCCCGCCCTCCGACTTCCGCTTGCGCCCTCACTGACCGGGTCAGCTCCAGTGGGGTCCAGAGTTCGGAATGGCGGCTGGGGGCGACCGTGGAGGGCTGGAGGCGGTCTGTGGGCACGATAGCTACCGCTCGCCGCTTTCCTCCCGTTATGCCAGCCCGGAGATGTGCTTCTTGTTTAGCGACACACACAAATTCCGGACCTGGCGGCAGCTCTGGTTGTGGCTGGCGGAGGCCGAGCAGGTAACGCGCTCCGGCGCTGGAGGTGGGTCGGACCCTGCCTGTGCCAGGCTGGAACTTCCAGCTCGGGCTGAGCCTCCCGGGGCAGCTGCCCCGCTATTTTCGGCCGGGTGTTCCCTTTCCAGAGGGGCGGCCCCAGGAAGGCCAGGGCAGGAGGCCCACCACCTGTTGCTTCATTTGTTTTAAGCGTGGAGGGTTAGAGACGCACGGGGGACGGTAAGAAGTGCAGTTACCGTTTCTGGGAGTACGTCCTGGCGTTTCCTGCAAGATTGCCGTGCCGAGCGGACCTCCCGTGCCTTCCTGCTTGTTTCTGTAGGTCTTTCCCCAGTTAACCCATAAGGACGTTGCAAGCTAGGTAGCGGTTTCCCTCCTTATAGGGGAGAAGACCAAGCCCGGATGATAACTGAGTGCTCTATTTGCTCCCAACCATTAGTAAAGGAATCCAGGTGTGAACCCGTTTCCTTTGAGAGCCTGCTGAGCGCCTAGCCACCTTGCCCTCCACCGGCCCGAGTGTAGTCAGAGACCTATCACTGCGAAATGCATGTTTCCTGGGCCACCTTTTCCTTTTCACTAGGCTGCCTTTTTGCCTCTGGGGAGGGAGGATCAAGGTAGGAGATTATTAGATGCTATTTGTGGGTTCTGAGAGCTGCACGCAGAGGTAGCATGCCCAGCTCTTTCACAAATAGCCCCAAAAGGGCCTTCGCAGAAGTGCTGAAGGAATCTGAAGGTCATCCAGAGAGCTATCAAGTTTCCGAGGAAAATGTTACAGCAAGCAAGATGGCAGTACCCTCCCAAATGACATGTAGAAACCTCGGAAACAATCAGAGTACCTGCCTAGAACCAAGCTGTAGGGTCTCCAGACAAGATACCTACTTCCTAGATTTTATCCCCTTCCTATCACTGTGCTCAAGAAGATAGAGTAGTACATACTGCTAGCAAACACGGTACTTTGTAATGTCCTATATGGGAAAAGGATCTAAAAAAGAGTGGATGTATATGTAACTGAGTCACTGCTGTATACCTGAAACTAACACAGTCTTGTAAACCAGCTATGCGCCAGTAAATGAAAAAATGCTAGCAGGAATTTCGACAATGTGCCTGCTCTGGGCGCTCAGCAGTGAAGACCTTAAAAAATGAGTAGTTTACTAATCCGTAAAACCATTCTTTATAATAAATACGTTATTCCTGTTTACAGAGGCCCGCTATTTTCGGGGCAGGGCGGCCCCAGGAAGGCCAGGGCAGGAGGCCCACCACCTGTTGCTTCATTTGTTTTAAGCGTGGAGGGTTAGAGACGCACGGGGGACGGTAAGAAGTGCAGTTACCGTTTCTGGGAGTACGTCCTGGCGTTTCCTGCAAGATTGCCGTGCCGAGCGGACCTCCCGTGCCTTCCTGCTTGTTTCTGTAGGTCTTTCCCCAGTTAACCCATAAGGACGTTGCAAGCTAGGTAGCGGTTTCCCTCCTTATAGGGGAGAAGACCAAGCCCGGATGATAACTGAGTGCTCTATTTGCTCCCAACCATTAGTAAAGGAATCCAGGTGTGAACCCGTTTCCTTTGAGAGCCTGCTGAGCGCCTAGCCACCTTGCCCTCCACCGGCCCGAGTGTAGTCAGAGACCTATCACTGCGAAATGCATGTTTCCTGGGCCACCTTTTCCTTTTCACTAGGCTGCCTTTTTGCCTCTGGGGAGGGAGGATCAAGGTAGGAGATTATTAGATGCTATTTGTGGGTTCTGAGAGCTGCACGCAGAGGTAGCATGCCCAGCTCTTTCACAAATAGCCCCAAAAGGGCCTTCGCAGAAGTGCTGAAGGAATCTGAAGGTCATCCAGAGAGCTATCAAGTTTCCGAGGAAAATGTTACAGCAAGCAAGATGGCAGTACCCTCCCAAATGACATGTAGAAACCTCGGAAACAATCAGAGTACCTGCCTAGAACCAAGCTGTAGGGTCTCCAGACAAGATACCTACTTCCTAGATTTTATCCCCTTCCTATCACTGTGCTCAAGAAGATAGAGTAGTACATACTGCTAGCAAACACGGTACTTTGTAATGTCCTATATGGGAAAAGGATCTAAAAAAGAGTGGATGTATATGTAACTGAGTCACTGCTGTATACCTGAAACTAACACAGTCTTGTAAACCAGCTATGCGCCAGTAAATGAAAAAATGCTAGCAGGAATTTCGACAATGTGCCTGCTCTGGGCGCTCAGCAGTGAAGACCTTAAAAAATGAGTAGTTTACTAATCCGTAAAACCATTCTTTATAATAAATACGTTATTCCTGTTTTACAGAGGCTAGAATGGAGGCACACATATCATAAACTAGGAGCTCAGGTGACTGATAGTAGATAAGGACATGAAGTGTGTTACGGTTAAGCACTACTAGCACGTACTCTCTCTCACTTGGTGCTCCACGTGGATGAGCCTGAAGCCAGTCACCATAGCTTGTAGGAGCTTCAAGCTGGGACTGAAATGTGCAGTCTGAGTAGGTGTCCTTTCCTCTGCCCAGTCCACATTGCCTTAAAAGCATCCAATTTTGATATCTCCTGGTTCGGATTATCTATTAGCTAGGGTATTAAAATTAGCAGCATGAAGTACATAATAATTTAGTAGTTTAAGAAAAAAAAAAACTTGGTGAATGGGACAGTAGGGGAAGTGCAGAAAAACAGTGGGGAATGGATTTTGAGAAGGTACTTTGCTTGGGGAGGAAGAAGTTTGACCACGCCGCCTCCTGCTGGTCTGCTTTGGGAGGAGCCCTGACAGGTAGATTGGTCAGATGTTGGTTTGACTGAGGAATTGAATTTTTACTAGTTTAAACATAAATACCCACATTGGACCACTAGCCACCATCCTGGACTAGACAGGTCTTAAGATGTGTGCACCTTCCCAGAGCCAGGCCTTGGAACTTTCAGGTGAGGTTTGGGTAAATTTCACGAACGTACATATTCAGTACTTGGCTCCAAGGTTCAGAGTTGCATGTGGTTTGCCAGCTGTTCTTTTGTCATCCCGATTTTTTCAGTGATGGATGAATGCAAGATGTCAATGTGTTTATTTTCTCATTAGTATCTCCTGAAATTGCTTTCAGTTGCCCTGAATTTGCCGCACAAAATTTGTTGGCAAAGCTACTAACAGCGTTGCTAATATTGGTTTCTCTGACTGCGTCCATCTAGATCAGATGTAAAGCTGTGGCCTGGATCCCACACTTCGGGCACTTAAGAGCTGAACACTAAGAAGTCTAAGCAATAAACACCACAGCGCTCTCTTCTCAGGGAGTCTGTATGTTCTAGAGAGGAGAGACTAAAAATGTCATGTGGTGATGAGTAAAATCAGACTAAAGGGATAGCGGCAGAGAAGAAGGGTCTTCACACTGAGGTCAGGAAAGCCTCTGAGGAGATGGCTTTTGAGCCCAGAGACCACAACCTGTGAGGGAGTGAGCAGAGATGTTGGGCCAGAAGGAACAGAAATGCAGATTACTTTGTTGTGTATGTTGGAGTTTACCGAGAAGATAATTTGCCGTGATCCATTTAGAAAAGTCTCCTGGGGCTTCCCTGGCAGTCTAGTGGTCCAGTGCAAGGGATGCAGGTTCGACCCCTGACTGTGGAGCTAAGATCCCCCACGCGGCGGGGCAGCTGAGCTTGAGTGCCACAGCCCCAACTGGAGCCTGTGCCCTCGAAGAAGAGCCTGCATGCCATCGTGAAGGCCCAGCAAAGCCAGAAGTTGAAACGAGGAAGCTGTCTCTCCCCCCATGTCCTTTTTGTTTGGCTGCCCCACGTTTCCGTTGAAGAATTGGAAGGGGAGAGACACTGACGTGAACCTGTGTGTTTCCAGTGTCGCTTCCATTCAGGTCGTGTGACACAAGAAGTGTTTTATGTTGCCTCTTCTGCAGACACTGGGCTTGCCTATCACAGATGAACAAATCCAGGAGATGAAAGCACACCTGGACAACATCGACTTCAAGATGGCGGCTGAGGAGGAGAAGCAGTTACGACACGATGTGATGGCACATGTGCACACGTTAAGCCCACTGCTGCCCCAGAGCCGCTGGCATCATCCACCTTGGCGCCACCTCCTGCTACGTGGGAGACAATACAGTAGGAGCCCATGGTGTTCTGTTTCCACCGAGGACCCAGTCTTCCTGACACATTTATAGATATTATTTGATTTTGTCCATTTTAGGAAGTGACTCCATACGTCTTAGGATCTCAGAGCTCAGGAATTTTCTGCCTTTGGTGTCCTTCCAATCTGAATTGTAAACCCCTGATGACCTCCATAAAATGAGACATACGGATACTGCCTACACATCAGTATGCTGGGCATAGCCGAGCTTAGCATTTTACACTGGCACTTAAGAGCTGAACACTAAAGTCTAAGCAATAAACACCACAGCGTCTCTTCTCAGGGAGTCTGTATGTTCTAGAGAGGAGAGACTAAAAATGTCATGTGGTGATGAGTAAAATCAGACTAAAGGGATAGCGGCAGAGAAGAAGGGTCTTCACACTGAGGTCAGGAAAGCCTCTGAGGAGATGGCTTTTGAGCCCAGAGACCACAACCTGTGAGGGAGTGAGCAGAGATGTTGGGCCAGAAGGAACAGAAATGCAGATTACTTTGTTGTGTATGTTGGAGTTTACCGAGAAGATAATTTGCCGTGATCCATTTAGAAAAGTCTCCTGGGGCTTCCCTGGCAGTCTAGTGGTCCAGTGCAAGGGATGCAGGTTCGACCCCTGACTGTGGAGCTAAGATCCCCCACGCGGCGGGGCAGCTGAGCTTGAGTGCCACAGCCCCAACTGGAGCCTGTGCCCTCGAAGAAGAGCCTGCATGCCATCGTGAAGGCCCAGCAAAGCCAGAAGTTGAAACGAGGAAGCTGTCTCTCCCCCCATGTCCTTTTTGTTTGGCTGCCCCACGTTTCCGTTGAAGAATTGGAAGGGGAGAGACACT
Source organism: Tragulus kanchil (assembly GCA_022376925.1). Lineage (NCBI taxonomy): Eukaryota > Metazoa > Chordata > Mammalia > Artiodactyla > Tragulidae > Tragulus > Tragulus kanchil. Next base: position 177,768,497 of record JAIOJX010000004.1, on the reverse strand, counting down.
GACGTGAACCTGTGTGTTTCCAGTGTCGCTTCCATTCAGGTCGTGTGACACAAGAAGTGTTTTATGTTGCCTCTTCTGCAGACACTGGGCTTGCCTATCACAGATGAACAAATCCAGGAGATGAAAGCACACCTGGACAACATCGACTTCAAGATGGCGGCTGAGGAGGAGAAGCAGTTACGACACGATGTGATGGCACATGTGCACACGTTCGCCCACTGCTGCCCCAGAGCCGCTGGCATCATCCACCTTGGCGCCACCTCCTGCTACGTGGGAGACAATACAGTAGGAGCCCATGGTGTTCTGTTTCCACCGAGGACCCAGTCTTCCTGACACATTTATAGATATTATTTGATTTTGTCCATTTTAGGAAGTGACTCCATACGTCTTAGGATCTCAGAGCTCAGGAATTTTCTGCCTTTGGTGTCCTTCCAATCTGAATTGTAAACCCCTGATGACCTCCATAAAATGAGACATACGGATACTGCCTACACATCAGTATGCTGGGCATAGCCGCGAGCTTAGCATTTTAGTGACCAAAGTAGTTTTTCAAAGGGCTTTTCTTTCCAAAGTCATATAACCCTTTGCTGCGACTTCTGAAAAGAAGAGATAATTGCATTGTAATTCTTAAATCCTTTAATTAGCAAAAGTATCTCATAGTTAAACATGAGAAAGTAATAAGCAGGCATTTTCCTAAGAGTTTATCAAGTGAGCAGTTTATATGTATTGCTTCATTTTTTCTTCACAACAGGCGTAAGAGGTAAATGCTGCTGTCTCCATTTTTAAGTAGCTTTATTGAGGTATAGTTTAGCACCGTAAGTTCACCCATTTTGAACATACAGTACAGTGAGCTTCAGTGAGTCTACATGCTCACCAGCCTCACCACACTCCAGTTTTAGAGCACACCCTCACCCTGGGATGGCGCTCTTGCTTGTTCACTGTGAGTCCCCACTCCTGCTTCTAGTCCCAGACAACCACTGAGACCTGTTGTCTGTTTTCTATAGTGTGTCTTTATTGAAATTTTATACAAATGGATCCAGACTATGTAGTCTTTAGCTCTGGCTTCATCATCGCCACCTCCACAGATTTGGAAACTTAGACTGAAGAACTTGCTCAACCTGGAAAGGATGCAGGTCTGGGTCAGGTGGCTCCAGAGCTCTGTCCCTCATCGGAGCGCACGCATGGGACTAGAAGTTAGAATCCAGATCCGCTTCCAGTGCAGGAAGAAGCCAGTCATTTTTAGCTGCCCCCAAATAACCTTTTTTTGTTGTTTAAAGTGGTACACAATGAAAGGCATCTGTGTAATTAGTGAGTCAGATAAAGGGGGAAGAGCAGTCCTTTATCTTGGAGTATCCTTTCTAAGAGTGCCCAGGGTGTCGTTGGGCTCCACAGTGATCGTTGGGTAAGTGCGTGTTGGAGTTGCTCGCAACACTTACAACCTCTCACTCCCTCAAGAAGAGCTTTAAATTTCCTAAACCTAGATCCTCTAGTTAGTGCACTTTTTGTTGCTAGCAGTGACAGGCAGGAGTAAAAGGGAGCAGAGACTAATGGAATGTGCTCTGTGGCCTCTTCTCAGAAACTCAGATGCTGTTCTCCGGGAAGATGGAAACCCCATTGACCTGGACATGTTTGTCATATTCGTGATGGGGCCGTCCCTTATCGTTTTCCAGTTTGGTCAGATGCCCCATAAACAAGGTTTTATAAGTAGGTCAGATGCCCCATAAACAGTGCTTTATAAGTAGAGGGCTTGTGCTTACGGATCCCAGCAGTACTGCGCTCTGAGTTGGCGTGCTCTTAAAAGAGTCATCAGAGGAGCGTTTCCGTTCGTACCTCTGGCTGGCAGTGCGTTGCTGAAAGTGAGACAGGCAGCTAGCGGAGTGCCCGGGTGTGGTTCCATACGGCGCTTGGTCCCAGTGTTGTTGGGGCAGAGCCAGTTAATGTAAGACTACTGCGTTTTCCTTTGCAGGACTTGATAATTCTTAGGAATGCACTTGACCTGCTGTTGCCAAAGGTAAGACATTGACAGACATTTCCTGCCAGTCCTAAGGTTGCCTGTGACGGGATGGGCACCATCTTGAATAAATCAGCACAGTGTGGATCTAAGTAAGTTCTCGTGTGCTCAGATGAACGGCCCTAGATCTGGCCTCTGGAACTACGTGTCTCTTCTCGAGTGAAACACTGGATGAGTCGGTGCTTTTTACAGCACAGCCTTTTAAGTGAAGAAGGGGTAACCAGCAGTGTGTTACTGGAATATGGGTCAGATTTATGCTTTTGTCTGTTTTTCTTCATGAGTAGGCATGCCAGTGGTATTAAAACTCTGCAGAAGTAATTCATGGCAGTTTAGGTAGTCAGCTCAGTTTTTGAATGTCATTAATAAAAGAGATGAAAAACTATGGTATCTGCCTTCTGTGAGCTGGAGGAGTAACTGTAAATGAATTTTGCTCCAAGTTTAGTTCCTGTTTATGCAGTGCTCAGCCTGAATTCACTCCCTTTCTCGCATACCGTCTCCTTACAGCTTGCCAGGGTGATCTCTCGACTTGCCAACTTTGCCAAGGAACGAGCGGATCTTCCCACCTTAGGTTTCACACATTTCCAGTAAGTGAGAGGGTCGCCTCTGGGGAACTGGGCTTGTTTATGGGCATCTGGCTTCCATTTATTCCTTCAGTTCTCCCTTCTCCATGGTAACCTTGAGGTAAAAAACCTCAGAACAGGGGCTTCCCTGGTGGTCCAGTGGGTAAAGAGTCCGCCTTGCAGTGCAATGGGTGCCAGTTTGATCCCTGGCCTGGGAAGATCCCACATGCCTCAGAGCGGCTGGACCGGTGTGTCCAGTTATGAGCCAGCGCTCTGGAACACATGCACCCAGAGCCAGTGCTCTGCAACAAGGGAGGCCACTGCAATGGGAGGCCCACACAGGCCAAAAAATAAAACAAGCCCAAGTCCTTTATATAAATATCGCAAGGCTACAAAACTACAGGGCCACCAGCACCATTCTTTCCTCATTGCCAAGAGGACCACCAGGGTTAAATACACAGTTCAGGGTCTTTTTGTGTATTTAGGGAGTTCATGCAATCAGAGAGAATATATAACTTCAGAATATTTCTGTCACCGCCTGTGCCCTTTAGCAGTCCCTCCCATGCCCTCATTCCCTAGCTCTTGGCAACCACAAACCTGTTTTCTCTCTGTGGATTTGTCTCTTTTAGACTCTTCATTTAAGTCGAATCATAGAGTACTCATCCTATGACTGGCTTTTTTTCACTTACCATGGCATTTTCAGTGTTCATGCATGTTGTAACTTGTGTCAGTGCTGAATTTCTTTTTACAACCAAGTAACATTCCATTGTTTGGATATGCTACTTTTTTATCTATCAGTTGCTGGACATGTGGGTTGTTTTCACTCTTCGCTATTATGTGTAATGCTGCTATGAATAAGACCATGCAGATTTCTTTCTTGATTATACCAATAACTATTAACAGGAGCTAACAAGAAAAAGTACCATAAGATTAATTTGGGATCATGGGCTTTGATCTGTCTGCTGCGGACATTCCTAGTGGGTGCCTTGATGTCGCCAGCTGTCCGTATCATTCTCCTAAGAGGAGAGGAGGCTGGGTCATCCGTTAGAACTTGGCTTTACTACACTGCATTCATAATCATGTTTTATCTTACAAGCAGACCTGCAATTGACCCATATTGATTTAGACTGAAGACAAGAGTCCTCTGGTTTTGGGTGTTTCTGGATTGTTCTCTGCAGCTCAGCTGGCTCTTCACTGGGTCCCTGTCTTTCCTGTCAGTCTAGAGTCACGGTCCCTAGTGTCCTCATCCTCATTTTTTGACAGCATTTTAAAAATGACCAATTCTCTTGTTTGTTTACACCACAGGATGAGCTCCACTGGACAGGGACTTGGTCTGTTTTGTTCTTTGTTGTATTTCCAATAGCAGGAGCACATTAGATGCTTGGCAGGTGTATGTTACGTGTATGTTTCTTGCCCAGATCTGGGGAAAGACAGAGCAGATGTGGTCTCAGCCCTGGTGGTCCTCCTGGCGATGAGGAAAGAACGGTGCTGGTGACCCTGTAGTTCTGTAGCCTTGCGATATTTATGTAAAGGACATTGAATCTGCTCAACTAATGTTTACTTAAGCATTTTAGCTCTTGTTTTGTCTTCACTGGTTTCTCCCTCTCACTTTAATTCTCCCCCTTCCCAGGAGTAACAGCAGCAGTGAAGGTTTTATGAAATTAGTTGATTTGAAGCTTACATGTGTTCTCTTTGTGATTTCTTCAGGCCTGCTCAGCTGACCACAGTTGGCAAGCGTTGCTGTCTCTGGATTCAGGATCTGTGCATGGACCTCCAGAACCTGAAGCGTGTCCGAGAGGAGCTGCGCTTCCGAGGCGTGAAGGGCACCACCGGCACCCAGGCCAGCTTCCTGCAGCTCTTCGAGGGAGATGACCAGAAGGTAAGCTCTGAGAGGGACCTGGTGAGGCTGACTGCGCCGCAGGGGCGCCGGGACGGTGGGAGCGCTGGATCTCGTGGAGGGCGGAGTCTGGACCAGAAGGGTACCAGAGGCGAAAGCCTGGGCAGGCTGGCCTTTCAAGATGTGCTCGCGCTAGACACGGCTTGGTTTCTACAGGGCTGTCTTTTCTTTCCAAGGTAGAGCAGCTCGACAAGATGGTGACGGAGAAGGCAGGATTCAAGAGGTGGGTAAGTGGGGACGGGCCGGCCTCCCTGCTCGGTGACGAGAGGCAGTGTCCCTCCAGAATTGGCCGTAACTGTTTTTTCTTTCTGTGTCTTTCCACCATTTCCTTCCATCTCTGGCGTGGTTTTATTTTCTGGATTCTATTATATTCCTTATGATTTATAAGAAAAAAGGAAGCCGTTTAGTCCTGAGTTCAGTAGCATAGCCTTCGGTTGAGTTCAGTTTAGTCGCTCAGTTGTGTCTGATGCTTTGCAACCCCATGGACTGCAGCACGCCAGGCTTCCTGTGTCATTTTGGTTTTGTTTTTATTGAGGGCCTCTGACAGGTTGATCTCAGTCTGGCTGTTTGCTTCCAGGCTCCCCCTGGTTCCTTGTTTTTGTTGTTGTTGCTACATAAAATATTTATTTGTTTATTTATTTATGTATTTATTTGGCTGCGATGGGTCTTAGTTGAGGCATGTGAGCTCTTAGTTGTGGTGTGTGGAATCTAGGTCCCTGACCAGGGATCTACCCTGGCCCCCCTGCATTGGGAGCAGAGTCTTCGCCACTGGACTACCAGGGAAGTCCCCACGGCTCCTTGTTTGGGGTGCTTCACTGGGCTGCAGCAGGACAGAGGCTTGCTGGGCTGCGTTTCCTGCTCAAGTCATGTTGCCGCCTGGATTTAGGAATAAGGGAGGAAAGGCAGCTTGTTCCTGGAGCCACTGATCAGTGTGGGCCTGAGCTCAGAGCGGCTCAGCGCCCCAGTGAGAACAAGCTTTCGCCGAGGGTCTCTCTTGCTCACTTGTTGGACACAGTCACCGTTTGAAATATTTTCTCGTAAGGCTCTTTTCTGTTGAATTCTAGGGCTTTCCTCATCACAGGGCAGACCTATACACGAAAAGTAGATATTGAGGTGCTCTCTGTGCTGGCCAGTTTGGGAGCATCGGTGCACAAGGTGAGTGGCGGTTGCGGTGGGTAGGGGGCACCCCAGACGGACCCACCAGCCTCCGGCTCCGGCTCCAGCTCCGCGGGCCCTCACGCGGGGTCAGGCAGCCCGCGTAGCAGCTGAGTCCGTCCGGGAGGCCGCTTAGGTCAGGTGTGTTAAAAGGAAGGACGGGTTTCAGCCTTCTACTGAAGTCCATCTTGCCATGGTCTGTCTGTAGTATCAGGAGACCAGAACACTCCCGTGCTGCCGAACGGGTCAGCCTAGCTCTCCAGGAGCCGGGAGACGCCTTCCCTCCGGGAGGACAGCCTGACTGTCAACCGGGGCAGACCCAGAGAGCTCGCCACCTCCACGCGTCTGGCCATGCCCAGACGCCGCCGACTGAGACCACGGGTAACGCCTGTGCCCCTGCTCCCCAGGTTTGTACCGACATACGACTCCTGGCAAACCTCAAGGAGATGGAGGAACCCTTTGAGAAACAGCAGATCGGTGAGTGTGGTGTGGAGACCTAGGAACACCACAGGACGCCAGGGCGATCGTGGGTGCCTGTGAGCGGTTCAGCCAGCAGCCTGCTCGACCTCCCACTGTCCCTTGAGGGCCCGGCCTCTGCTTCTTTCCTTTACCTGGGCAGGCTCCAGTGCGATGCCATACAAGCGGAACCCCATGCGCTCGGAGCGGTGCTGCAGCCTGGCCCGTCACCTGATGACCCTTGTCATGGACGCACTGCAGACGGCCTCGGTGCAGTGGTTTGAACGCACACTGGACGACAGTGCCAACCGGTCAGTGGACAGGGCGTCACACACAGCAAGTTGTGGGAGGACCAGAGGGGCCTGGAGGCGGCAGGCCTTCGGGAGCATCTCTGTACTCCCTCCATGTCCCTCGGGAGCCTGGAGTCCGGCAGGAAGGCGGGCACAGAACAGTGTGAGACGTGTTAGAGTCTGTGTGTCCAGGGAGTCTCGGGGGAAGGGGAGGCGGTGTGGAGGAGTCAGGGGAGCTCACAGCGGAGCTGATGCTGGAGACTGAGGAAAGCTAGGCACGTGTTAGCATCTGAGCCAAGGTTGGAGCATGTGGAAAGCACGCAGGCTGGAGAAGGAGCAGTTTGGGGGGTTAGTTGCTGGTAGTCAGAGAGCCCCGGATGATGGAGCCTGTGGCTAGGACTGAGGTGGGAGAGCTCGCGGGTACAGGCCAGTTTATGAAGGGCCTGCTGAGCCCTGAAACGGACCTTAGATGCTGCTCTGAAGGCAGGTGGTGTCCGCTCTGGTGTCCTGGCACAGTGACCTCGTGGTTAGGTACAGGATGGGTCGGCAGTGAGTAGTTGCTCCTAATAAGGTACCAGCATGCACGTGACTTTCTATGCTATGCGTGTGCTTATTTGAAAGCAGATTCATTGCTCTCGTTTGCTTGTATTCTGCTGGAATTTCTTGACAGGAAGTGATCAGTAGTTAAAGCGAGCTCTCTAGGGTGTGTTTATGGAAATAAAACACGTGAACTCATTCAGAAATCAGCCATTGACTACGTGTTAGCAGGCTGTGACCTAATCAGATATGCTCACTAAAACAGCCTGCGGCAGTTTGGAGAATCAGTTAAAGGCAGGGAGTTGGCCAAACAGATGGGAGGCTGCTTTAAAAGCCCACGTCCACCCTGCACAGCGGCGATGTGGCTGGAGAGGATGTGGCTGTAATACCTGCATCCACTGGGCTGGCCTGGGTGGCTGGCGGGAGTGAGGGTGAAGATGGTAATGCGGTGCTGGCGCCATTTCCTGGGGCAGGAGCTTCGCAAGAGGAAGCGTCGGGCGAGGAGCTAAGCAGGGGGCCATGGAGAGGTGTGTGGATTCAGGTCTGAGTTTGAAGAACCTCTAGTGGGGCAGGTGGAGCTCTTTAAATGGGTGTGTGGTCTGGCATCTGGGCAGGCAGCCTAGGCAAGAGGTGATAGCTTCCTGGCTCACCAGCAGAATTGGGGCTGTTGAAGGGAATTGTCCAAGTGGTGCATCTGGCATGAGACGTCAGTAAGGCAGCGCCTTGGGACACACCTTGCATTTCACGGAAATTGTTGTTTGTTTTAAGTGATAACTGAATTGGCTGTTTGTTTTCTAGACGAATCTGTTTGGCGGAGGCGTTTCTCACTGCAGATACTATATTGAATACGTTGCAGAACATTTCTGAAGGATTGGTGGTGTACCCCAAAGTAAGGCCTCCTTGAGAAGCACGGTGTTTGAGAGGGGCTGGAGTGTAGCTGGGAGTGGGACCTTGGGCTCTGGAGTGAGCGACCAGCCAGAGCTCACTCTTCATGTTATGACACGAACCCCAGGGAAAAAACCTATGGAATTCATAGGCGAGTTTATAGATGAGGGAAAAGGAAGCACTTTGAATTGGCTTAAAACTATCGACCAGCCTGCGTCATCAGCCCTGCTGGGGCTGGCAGTGTGGACGGTTCCACTGGCTGGTTTGTAGTTACCCGAAGCAGATGGGCTTGTTTCCATCCTGTACTCGGTTCCTGAAGTCAAGCCCTGAACTTGAGCAAGCTTGAGGTTTTAGGAATCCATCTGGTGAAATAACTTTTCAGAGTTTACTGAAGCCAGTGTTCCTTTTCAAAATCAAAATAATACTTTGAAAAATACGGTACAGACTCTCCTTCCCTCTTTCTTCATGGACATGGGAGTCTGTGGTTTTGGCCGTAGTTGATGTCTTCTCGTGTGCATGACTTGATAACCTGGGGCCTCCTCCTTGGTGTTTCGTTCTTCCAGGTGATTGAGCGGCGTATTCGGCAGGAGCTGCCTTTTATGGCCACAGAGAACATCATCATGGCCATGGTGAAAGCCGGGGGTAACCGCCAGGTGTGTAGGCCCTCGTGCTCCCGGGTAAATTGAAAGTACCGCCCCTTTGGTCCTGCGCGCTCCTCCCTGAAGAAGAGTGACCGACGCGTTGCCATCCTTCCCTTCGGTTGTGGTACTGGTGTAGAACAGAGACCACTGTTTGCCATGGAGCAGGCTGATCGTTGGAGGCGATGGTGGTGACCTCAGTTTATTAAAAAAGTGACTTGTTCAATCCTTTGTAGAAAAGGTCTCCTTTCAGTGAAGAAATGAGGTCTGAATTTCCATGGGAAATGCTGGGAGGTGGGCAGGACCTAAGAGCGGATGGTTCGTGAAGCTCTAGAGGAGGCCTTTGAAGCAGCAGCCTAGGCAGTGTGGACGCTCGGGTGCCTGTTGTGAGTGAGCTGCCCGGGCCTCCTGTCTTCCCAGGATTGCCATGAAAGGATCAGGGTGCTGTCACAGCAGGCAGCTGCTGTGGTCAAGCAGGAAGGGGGTGACAACGACCTCATCGAGCGCATCCGGGCTGATGCCTACTTCAGTCCCATCCACTCCCAGCTGGACCGTTTGCTGGATCCTTCTTCTTTCACTGGCCGTGCGTTCCAGCAGGTAAGTGTCAGGTAATGCCCCCGGGGGCTGCTGTCTTCCCCAGATGTGCTCTGTTTACACCGCTGGGCTGCAGAGCCGCGATTGCTGCCAATCAGGTTTCTGCTTCATCGGAGGTGCAATGAGAAGGCAGTTCATTAGGATTCAGCACAGGTTGCTGCCTAAAACTTAAAGATGTGGTTATTTTGAGGTGCCTTAAATGTGTTTCTCCCTGAAGATTTCTTTGAATTCCGCTTTGGTCTGGAGCCTTTGGTGTCATGGGCAAAGATTGGGTTTTGCTGTCAGGTAGCTCTGGGTTCGGCCTTGACTGCCACTTTTACTGGCTGCTGGGATAGAGGTACATATCTCAGAGAGGGGACGGAAAGGCCCAACTTGGTGCAGTTGTCACTTTTCCTCTTGGCCGTGGCCTTCTGGCAACAATAGGGTTCACTAACTCAAAAAACAGGTATCCAGTGCAAACTAGGTGCTCAGATTGTGTTCAGGTGCTGTGTTTAATTCTAGTGCTTTAACGATGAATAGGTTACTCCTTATCTTCAGGGAACTCAACACTTAATGGTAAAGGCTTGTAAATAGATGTGATACTAGGCTGTGCATGCAAGAATTGAGGGAAGAACACCTTTGGGATCACAAAAGAGACATCCCTGGAGTGTGGAAGTTGGAAAAGACATCCCAGGAGACGTGATACCCGAACTGAACCTCTTTTTCTTTTTTTTTTTTTAAAGATTTATTTATTTATTTATTTTGGGCGGGAGTCGGGTTGGGGAGGGAAGGGGGCGGGCAGGCCACTTCTATTGGTCTTTCATTTCTCCATTTTCATCCGTCCTTGTTCTTTGGCTCCTGTGGGCCTCCCATCGCGGTGGCATCTGTCATCGCAGAGCGCCGGCTCTGGGCGCATGCGCTCCAGAGCTCCGGCTCGGTGATTGGACACATCGGTCCAGCCGCTCCGCGGCACGTGGGGTCTTCCCAGGCCAGGGATCGAACCTGCGCCCCTTGCACTGCAAGGCGGTGTCCTTACCCACTGGACCACCAGGGAAGCCCCGAACTGAATCTTAAGGACCAGTAGGAGTTACATGTAGGGAACCCCGGGAGCAGAGGAGATGGGAGACGCGTGGGGGAGAGTCACCAGATTATCAGGTGCCCACAGAGCCGTTGGGATTAATGTAGAGTCAGAGCTCGTCATTTGTGTTTGAGACACTCTGGTGGAAGACTGACACTGGAGGTCAGGAGACCGACAAGGGACTGCGGCGGCAGGTGAGCAGCTGATGGCGAGGGTTTTGAACCAAGGCCCGGTAGATGCCCACAGGCACAGTCGAGGCACAGACTTGAGGCTGGTTAAAGTGTTAGTCTCCTGAAGCCGGTTGAAGCGGGAGGCAGGAAGAGGCATGAGGGTTTTAGCTTGGGCAATGGGCGGAGACTGGTGAACTGAAAGGATCCTGCTGGCGGGTTCGGGTTCGTGCTGGGGGTGGGGCTGTGGGCGCGGGCAGCAGCCTGCTGGGGCGAGCTGCCTGTGTGTCTAGGGAGAGGTTTCTGCAGGGAGTACAGAAAAATAGGAGCTCAATGGTGGCATAAAAGTTTGTCCAAGTAGGTCTCCGTGTTACAAAGTGACGTTGAAAAAAGGACTTTCTGAATGCTAACCTTCTCTCTGTCTTGCATCTGCTTTCCTCTTTGGCAGGTGCAGAGATTCTTAGAAGAGGAGGTGTATCCCCTGCTAAAACCATATGAAAGTGTAATGAAGGTGAAGGCAGAATTATCTCTGTAAAGCTGGAAGAGAATTAAACAAAAAACAATTGTTGGCTTTGTTTTTTTTTTAATTTTTTGGCCACTTTTATTGGTCTTTCATTTATTTATATTAATCCGTCTTTGTTCTTTGGCCCACGTGGGCCTCCCATCGCAGTGGCCTCTCGTTGCAGAGCACTGGCTCTGCGCACATGCGCTCCAGAGCTCTGGCTCAGTAGTTGGACACATCTGTCCAGCCACTCCGCGACACGTGGGATCTTCCCAGGCCAGGGATCACACTGGCGCCCCTTGTACTGCAAGGCGGTGTCCTTACCCACTGGACCACCAGGGAACCCCCGATTGTTGGCTTTGTTAGCTTCTATTGCTGAGTCATAGAAACTAATACTCTGGTGCCATATTGTATCTCAAGAATTGTTGCCGTGAATTAATACATACAGCACTGTTTCTTTCCATGGTACTTTCACATTTCTCAGGTTTGCAATGCAGAATTAAATCGCACTGTTGTTGGACTCTGTTTTACAACAACACAAATTTGCATAATAAATGTAGCTCATAGTTTGCGCTCTGCTCTTCAGGGCATATTTTCGAGCTAGTCTAATCCTTTTTACATGTTCACTTGATTGTGAGATAGTGAACAAGGTCCTGGTCCTCTCCTGAAAATGAGATTGATCTGGGCCTAGCAAAATAATCTAGATTCGTGATTCATGATGGTCAGACACCTCACCTTCAGTTTTACTTGACGAGAGTAAGTAGTGAAATGTAGAGCTGCAGTAAATGGTGAAAGCAGCTTGGACTGGAAACACGGGCGGGCGGGGGCGTTCAGCCACTTCTCCCTCACCGCGCAGCCTCAGCCCAGCCGAAGCTGTGTGCCCGGCTTCTCTTGATCTTTGGGTGGGCTTGTCTCTCAAGGCGATGCTGATTGGATAAATTGATCTCGGCAAGGCGTTTGACAGTCTCTGATCCTGACAGCCGACTGAACCAGCTGAAGCGAGAGGTGAACGAGAATGAATGATCTTCCCCTGGGAAGGAGAGGCCTAGTGCTCTGCCACAGGCTTCGGTCCCCAGCCCTGCCGCAGTCTGCATGTTTTTCAGCAAAGATGAAAAGGAAGAAAACTTGTTTCTCAGCATTGCAGATGACACAAAACTAGGACAGGTATCCAGTATGTTTATTTGGTAAGATAACTAAGATATCATCTAACCAAAATAGGTTGAAGCACTATGACCCACATGAGGAAGAAAATTTAATGTAAACGTGAGTAAGTTAGCCTTTAATTCAGTATGAACCAGAAGTGGTTGCCGGCAAGGTCAGAGTCTTGGGATGCGTTGACGGTCTGTGTTGTCTGCAAAAGCCACCAGCGTCTCCATGCTCTAGGCTTAAGGCGTTGTGTTCATTTTTGGACACACTGTCTAAGGAACAGAGAGAAACCAGAGAGCCAGCCTCCAAGGAAGCCCTCGTAGTGTGAGCTGCGGGGAAGCAGTGTTAGGGCTCGGACCTTGTGAGAGAAAACCTGCCCGTGCTTCAGGTACTGTTGCCAGGTGAGAGAGACGCAGCCGAGGCCCACCCATACCCGTAACTGAGAGTCTAAGACGGGTTTGGGCCAGATGTCGGCACTGCTCTGAGTCAGTGCTTCTGCCCCGTCTTCCTCCGCGGGTCACCTCGTCTCAGGGACGGGAGTGCTGTGAGCGAGGAGCAGCTGCAGCCCCGGGCCCCTCCAGGTGGACCGCGTCAGAGGCAGCCCGAGGGGGTCGGGAGGAAGAGCGGAGCCTTGAGGTCAGTTCTCACGTGCAGTCCAGGGTGGCCGGCAGGCCTGGACCGCAGCCACGTGGCCCTGCAGTGCTGCCAGAAGCAGTTTGATTTCTGTCAGTCTCACGAGAGCCAAAGGGATGTTTGAAACGACTACTTCTGGCCCTAGGGTCTCCTCACGGAGCTGTTGGGACACCATCTGCTTCCTCCTCTATACGAGCCTCCGGAGCGGAAGCAGGTTCTGTAGTGTGTCTGTAATCCGAGAGCCGCTAGTGCACACCAGACACGCGGCGGGTATCGGATGCCGTGTGTTTTAGTTAATAGGTTTTCTCATAGAAAATAAGGAAAAGTATGCCTGTCTTGTGACAGTTCTGACCTCTAGTGATCTGTGATTTGGCTGGTGTTTCTTCCTGGACTGTTTGAGTGGATTCGTGGGTCTTTCCTCTTTTCCATTCTCTTCTGATTTTATATTTATATACTTGAGATATACTCAAGTGAAATTTTGAGATTTTAAAATTTTTATTAAAGACATTTGGGTGGGTAGCCGGTTGAGGAGAGAATATTCATTGGCATCTTAAAGATTCGATTGAATTGAGCTAACCAGAGACACAAGAGGCCCCGAGATCAGAACCATTCAGAAATCAGGGGCTGCGCAGGCTGTAGGACCGGCTTCATTCAGATACCTGGGCAGTCACCGTCCTCTTCCCCTGCCTGATGGTAGATTTCACTGACAGCCAGCAGAGCCTGGCGTCCTGCAGTGGAAGCACAGGTTAGGTGCCTCCAGAACAGTGACGTAAACCCGGGGTCTGGCCCGGAGAGAGCACTCAGAGAATGTCATTTTCCTTTCTGAACTCAGGAGGGCTCACCAGTCTTCCTCTCCTTGGTGGTTAGTTGGGGAGCAAGCTGAGCCTTGCTCCTGCTGGTTTCTACCATGGGTGAGAGCGTCCTGAACGTGAGCCAACCAAAGAATGGGGAATGAATCAACATCAAAAATGGATAGGGCTTCCCCTGGTGGTCCAGTGGGTAAGTGCCGGGCCAGCCGTCAGTCGAACAGATCCTGAAGAGAGTGGCAGATAGGCTAAGAAAAGAAAGAAGGACAGAAAAGATGGGGTTGAGAGGGACAGCAAGAAGGCAGACAACTCTACAGGCTGCTGACAAGTTGCTGACAAGTTTATTGAATTCGCTCATACCTTTTATACTTCACACAACAAGCAATTGTGTACACGTGCTTTAGGCCAGGTGTCGATCATAAACTAGGTGTTACCTCCTGGTGTGTTACTAACATTTTCAAAGCTCTTTAGATTACAATGGTTCTGGGTCATAATGCCCCTCAAGCCCTTTTCATCTGTAAAGAGGCTCCAGGTGTTCTTTTTTTTTTTTTTTTTTAATTTTTTTTTTTTTGGCCACTTCTATTGGTTTTTCATTTATTTAACTTTGTTCTTTGTCCTGTGTGGGCCTCCCATCGCAGTGACCTCTTGCTGCAGAGCACCGGCTCTGGGCGCAAGCACTCCAGAGCTCCGGCTCCACAGTCGGACACAGCGGTCCAGCCACTCCGCGGCACGTGAGATCCTCCCCGGCCAGGGATCGAACCGGTACCCCTTGCACTGCAAGGCAGTGTCCCTACCCACTGGACCACCAGGGAAGCCCTCAGGTGTTCTTTATGATAGCTCAGGAACGTCTTCACAACACCTGGGATGGCGGGACAGAGAGCTATGCTGTTATCAGCCCCTGTTTCCAGGGCAGCTCCCAGAGCTATGTTTCCTTAAAAGAAACCCCTTGAAACAGGACAGCTCCCCGCAGGTAAGGACACCGCCTTGCAGTGCAAGGGGCGCCGGTTCAATCCCTGGCCTGGGAGGATCCCACGTGCTGTGGAGCGGCTGGACTGATGTGTCCAATTACCTGGCCGGAGCTCTGGAGCGCATGCGCCCAGAGCTGGCACTTTGCAACGACAGAAGCCACCGCGATGGGAGGCCCACGGGAGCCAAAGAACAAAGACGGATGAAAATAGAGAAATGAAAGACCAATAGAAGTGGCCTGCCTGCTCCTCTCCCTCCCTAACCCGACCCCCGCCCAAAATAAATCTTTAAAAAAAAAAATGGATAGTAAGGGCTTCCCTGGTGGTCCAGTGGGTAAGGACACCGCCTTGCAGTGCAGGGGGTGCTGGTTCAAGCCCTGGCCTGGGAAGATCCCACATGCCGCAGAGCGGCAGGACTGATGTGTCCAACTACCGAGCCAGAGCTCTGGAGCGCATGCGCCCAGAGCCTGTGCTCTGCGACAACAGAGGCCACCGTGATGGGAGGCCCACAGGAGCCAAAGAACAAAGATGGATGAAAATGGATAAATGAAAGACCAATAGAAGTGGCCCGCCTGCTCCCCCCCCCCCCTAACCCGACCCCCGCCCAAAATAAATCTTTAAAAAAAAAAATGGATAGTAAGGGCTTCCCTGGTGGTCCAGTGGGTAAGGACACCGCCTTGCAGTGCAGGGGGTGCTGGTTCAAGCCCTGGCCTGGGAAGATCCCACATGCCGCAGAGCGGCAGGACTGATGTGTCCAACTACCGAGCCAGAGCTCTGGAGCGCATGCGCCCAGAGCCTGTGCTCTGCGACAACAGAGGCCACCGTGATGGGAGGCCCACAGGAGCCAAAGAACAAAGATGGATGAAAATGGATAAATGAAAGACCAATAGAAGTGGCCCGCCTGCTCCCCTCCCTCCCCACCCCACCCCAAATAAATAAATAAATCTTAAAAAAAAAATGGATAGCAAAAAGAAAAAAAAAAGGCTAGAAAGCTACATAATGAGGTAGCAAATGTGGTTTCTTGGACAGAGTGTCAGGTGATTTTTTTTCTTCCAGTTTCATTGAGGTATAGTTGACATACAGCACTGTATAATTTTAAGATATACAACATCATGATTTGATCTCAGAGTAAGCTTAGTAAACATACAGAAATTTTAATTTTTAATTAAAAATGTTTTTCTTTTGAGAACTCTTAGGATTTACTCTCCTAACAACTTGCGTATGTAACATAAGCAGAGTTCATCATGGCTTCCCCGGGGGGCAGTGATAAAGAAACCCTGCCAACTGCAGGAGATAAAGAAGACTCAGGTTTGATCCCTGGGTTGGGAAGATTCCCTGAGGAGGAAATGGTAACCCCACTCCAGTATTCTTGCCTGGAGAATCCCATGGACAGAGGAGCCTGCCAGGCTAAGGCTACAGCCCTTTGGGTTGCAGAGAGTCAGACATGACTAAGCGTGTGCACACACAGTGCTAATTATATTTATCATGTTGTACATTATATCCCTAGTACTTCTTTAAAAGTGGAAGTCTGTACATTTTTAGGGGGTGAGGCTGAACTCGGTGGCGTGCAGGATGTCCCAGACCAGGGATTGAACCTGTGCCCCATGCAGTGGAAGTGTAGTCTTAACCACTGGACTGCCAAGGAAGTCTGAGGACGTTTGTACCTTCTGACTGCCTTCATTCAGTTCCCCTGGCCGCCACTCCCCACTTCTGGTAACCAAAGTCTGATCTTTTTCCTAGGAGTTTGTTTTTAAAGTGTAATTGACCTACCATTGCTGAGGGTCTGGGTTCAATCCCTGGTCGGGGAACTGAGGTCCCATGAGCCATGTGGTGTGACCAAAAAAAAGATGAAAAACACTAGAATTCATATGTGTTACTCATAAGGTAACATTCTTTCACTAGAGATGTGGTCTAATGGGCACAAAAGTTAGCTAATTCTGAACTAGAAGTAAAAGAGTGTGGTTTTCCAATTCTGGATCTTGTGGGACCTTATCCTTAGCCTCATTAAGTGCTGTGTACTGTTCAGAGAGATTCTTAGAAGCCAAATTTTTGGCGGGGTTTGCAGGGGGGAATGGTTTAAGTGGTGAGTATGAGTGGTAATTTGCGTTTGTGAAAATTATCATCATGAAGTCAAGAAGGAATTAAGCTAGGTTTTGGCCAGATTTCAACACGCGCACCTTGGAGGATGAGATGATCTGTAGGTGACTTGAACAAAAGGTCACATGAGAGGAGTTTTTGGTGGCGCAAAACAAGAGCCTCTCTGTATCTTCTTGTGTAACAAGGTCCTCCACCCCTAGGAAAGCCACGGTAGAGCTGCCCTTTCAGAGTCTAATGCCTTTTTTTGTATTGAAAGTTCTCTTATATTCTGGTAGTAGTGGGCCAGAAGTTGTGGCCAGGTAACATCCCAGCACAAGCTGGAGTGCAAGGATGGGCTCGAAGACCCGTCCTCTGTTTTTTTGGCCACTTCTGTTATCTTTCATTTATCTTTGTCTTTTGGCCTGTGTGGGCCTCTCATTGCAGTGGCCTCTCTCGTTGCAGAGCGCCAGCTCTGGGTGCATGTGCTCCAGAGCTCCGGCTTGGTAGTTGGACACCCATCCAGCCACTTTTTGCGGCACCTGGATCTTCTCATGCCAGGGATCGAACCAGCGCCCCTTGCACTGAAAGACAGTGTCCTTACCCACTGGACTACCAGCGGAAGCCCCAGACCCCTTCTTGTAAGGACAAGACTTTCCTCACAGGAGCTTCCTAGGGAGTAATAAGCTCCTATCAAATAGTGATTTCAAGTGGACACAGGTGAGAGGGAGCCTGGCGCCATGAGTGCTTCAGATCGTTTCCATCCACAAGTGACATCCATTGCGTTGATGTGGCTCTAGGGCACTGAGAGGTGGTGTTGTAGGCAACTACAGGGACGGGTTGCCCAGCTCTCCCAGGGACCGGTGTGAGGCCAAGGACCATCGACCCTGGAACAGCATGGGGACTCGGGCCGCTCACCTCTGTGTGGTTGAAAATCCACATGTAATTGTAAAGTTGACTCGCTGTATCTGCGGTTCTTCAGACACTTAGTTCTCATTTTGGCTCTGTAAAATTGAAATGATAAAATTTTCCCTGCTCTTGCCTCAGGAGTGTTGTAACATGACGGTGCTCTGTAAGTGCGCATAGTACGAGGTATGGTTGAGAAGCCAAATTTTTGGCGGGGTTTGCAGGGGGGAATGGTTTAAGTGGTGAGTATGAGTGGTAATTTGCGTTTGTGAAAATTATCATCATGAAGTCAAGAAGGAATTAAGCTAGGTTTTGGCCAGATTTCAACACGCGCACCTTGGAGGATGAGATGATCTGTAGGTGACTTGAACAAAAGGTCACATGAGAGGAGTTTTTGGTGGCGCAAAACAAGAGCCTCTCTGTATCTTCTTGTGTAACAAGGTCCTCCACCCCTAGGAAAGCCACGGTAGAGCTGCCCTTTCAGAGTCTAATGCCTTTTTTTGTATTGAAAGTTCTCTTATATTCTGGTAGTAGTGGGCCAGAAGTTGTGGCCAGGTAACATCCCAGCACAAGCTGGAGTGCAAGGATGGGCTCGAAGACCCGTCCTCTGTTTTTTTGGCCACTTCTGTTATCTTTCATTTATCTTTGTCTTTTGGCCTGTGTGGGCCTCTCATTGCAGTGGCCTCTCTCGTTGCAGAGCGCCAGCTCTGGGTGCATGTGCTCCAGAGCTCCGGCTTGGTAGTTGGACACCCATCCAGCCACTTTTTGCGGCACCTGGATCTTCTCATGCCAGGGATCGAACCAGCGCCCCTTGCACTGAAAGACAGTGTCCTTACCCACTGGACTACCAGCGGAAGCCCCAGACCCCTTCTTGTAAGGACAAGACTTTCCTCACAGGAGCTTCCTGGGGAGTAATAAGCTCCTATCAAATAGTGATTTCAAGTGGACACAGGTGAGAGGGAGCCTGGCGCCATGAGTGCTTCAGATCGTTTCCATCCACAAGTGACATCCATTGCGTTGATGTGGCTCTAGGGCACTGAGAGGTGGTGTTGTAGGCAACTACAGGGACGGGTTGCCCAGCTCTCCCAGGGACCGGTGTGAGGCCAAGGACCATCGACCCTGGAACAGCATGGGGACTCGGGCCGCTCACCTCTGTGTGGTTGAAAATCCACATGTAATTGTAAAGTTGACTCGCTGTATCTGCGGTTCTTCAGACACTTAGTTCTCATTTTGGCTCTGTAAAATTGAAATGATAAAATTTTCCCTGCTCTTGCCTCAGGAGTGTTGTAACATGACGGTGCTCTGTAAGTGCGCATAGTACGAGGTATGGTTGAGAATGCCTGACTGTGTTTTGTAGGCTTCATCCATGGGTCTCATTAATTCGCTGCATTATTCCCACCTTGGAATACCCTTAGGAACTCGAGCTTAGGTGAATAGGCAACTCCAAAGCTAAACTGTAGTATCTCTTCAGAGTAAGGCGAAGTTTCTGAAAAAATATTTCTGTAATTCTATTGTGGCTTTTGGTGACCTTTCTAAAACACAGGAAGTGCTTTTTTTATTTTTGTAAAATGAGAGTCTGACGTTAACTAGACCTGGATATCAAATGGACATGGGCCCAGCTACAGCTTCATGAACGGTTCAGTCAAACTGTACTTTTAACATTTTCTCAAATAGCAGCTAGTTCTCACAACCACGGTAAGTTCACGTTCTTATTTTATGGGTGAGCGAAACATTTGTGTTGTTGATAGGCCGAAATGCAGGCCTCTGACTACACCCTCACTTGTATAATGCCCAAAGGACCTCAACCAATTTGTTACAATTTGTGGCTCCTTTTAAGGTTTGTGAATTGCGTAAAAGTGGATCACTGGTCTGTGACTGGCTTGTACAACCGTAAAGAAGGCACTTAAACATTTAGAAAATGAGTATAAGTAAGCTGCTTCTCCCGACGGCCCTGTCGCATTTATCCCCTAGCCTGACCACCGGTCCACCCCGTGTGCCCCTAACTCATCGGGCTGCAGTGCAGAGGGGAGGCCGAGTGGGCGTCGCCAGACCAAAACTGGGCCTCTACGGTCGCCTCCCAGCCCCACCGCCCGCGGGAGAACCCGGGCTCTACTCAGCGGTGCGGGGTCCAGAGGCTCGAGGCCCCCGCGTAGCTCCCGCCCAGCGGACCCGAAAGACTACAGCCCCCAGCGTGCCCCGCGGCCGTCCGGCGCGCGTGCGTGGCGGCGCCGCCGAGCGCTGACGGGGCCGAGCCGAGAGCAGACCGGGCTTGGCGCCGTGGAGGCGGCGGCGGCGGCGGCGGCGGCGGGGCAGCTGGACGTCCCCGGCGGGGCAGGTGGGTGCGGAGCGAGAGGCTGGCGGAGGCTCGCTGGCCCTGCGGGGCCCGGCGCCCCTTCATGCCCCTCCGGCGGGGGACGCGGGGGGCTGTGGACTGACCGACGGGCGGAGGCGCCGCCGCGGGCCGGCCGAGCCCTCGCTCCCGAGGCGCTCGGGGTGGGCGTCCGGCCGCCGACCTCGCGGGGTCCCGGGCCCCCGGCGCCCGAGCTGACGCGCTCGGGGGCTCGGCCGCTTGCCACGCCCGCAGCGGGAGCCGTGGACCCGAGCTGCGGCCCCGCCGGCCCTTTCCCCAGGTGCGACTCGTAACTTCCCGGCGAAGAGCCGGGTCTGGGGCGGAGCACACGGATGCGTGTTTCCCAAGGCTGGGAAACGGAGGCGCGTGTTACCCAGGGCCCGTGGATAGGATTGGGATTCCGAAAATTATTCTCACGCATAGGTTAATGATCCAGGGTGCTCTTTATATGGGGAAAAGATGACTTGAGGACTCTTTTCACTGTCGAATGACATGGTTTCCAGTCTTGTGCTGCATATGCGATTTATGGTGGGTTGAAGGCTTTTCTTTCTTTCTTTCTTTCTTTTTCTTTTTTTTTTTTGCTGATTGGTGGGATGTTTAGAGGTGTCTGGAATATTATTTACCTTTATTTCTTATCCACCCGTGGTAAACTCAAGTTCCTAATCAGACTCTGTTTCACAAAAACTGAATTTTCAACCTCGGCTTGGTTACTTGTAGCTTTTCTGATTGTAATTAAGTTTGTGGACAACAGGTGTAGTTCCTGCTTCTTTTCCTCCTCCTCTCTTATACATCGCCCAGTTGTCTTTGAACTCTAAATGACAGACATATGCCGTTGGCATTTGTTTCTGATCTCCTTGATTGGTTGGCAATTGATTCTAAAGAAAAGTCGGCATCTTTCCTGTGTTTTGATAATCCCAGGTGCCCGTAACCGTTTCATCATTAATTATTACAGTGGCCTGGGCTTTTGCCCTCTTCCCAATTCCTTGTTAAGTAAGCAAGGGGATGTGAGAGCGGGGAGAGAGGGACAAGGCGAGGTGCTTCTCTTGACCAGACAGGTAACTGATGGGCACGACCCGTTAGCTTTCAGAGGCTGTGGGAACTCCCCTGGCAGTCCAGCGGCTAGGACTCCACTCTCTCACGGCCGAGGGCCGCGGTTCCATCCCCGATGAAGGAACTAAAGCCTCACCGGCTGCATGGCACAGCCAGATACGTGGCTGTGAACCAGGATTGTTTAAATACGAATCCTGTGAACTTGGTAAGTTACCAGGTTGATAGACCAGTCAGTGCGGTAAGGAACCTGACGGACCTCAGGAATCGTCTGTTTACTCACACGGCCGTCGTTGGCACCCGGGGTGGGTGGACACAGTGTCGGCTTAGACTCTTAAACAGCCTCGGGTAAGTTTGTGTGGTCGGTTTCTCTCTTCCTGGTTCTCCATGAGTGTTTCGGCATGGACTCTGAATCGGGTCCATTGGATAATTGAACGCCAGCCTCCTTTGCTTGCTCTCCAGATCGTCTCTCTTCCTCGGCGGGTGACCTCACGGGTTTTCCACAGCGCCCGCTCCTGAGCCCGTGCGGGCTGTCACGGGAAGTGGGGAGTAGCCCGGACGGCGGCACGCGCTGGGGGGGGTCAGGATCCCGTGCTCCGCCATCACATACTACACGTAGAAGGAGGCGGGAAGTCAGGACGAAGCACAGATTCCGCGGGAGGGCGAGAACACCGGAGTCCCGGCGCCCCCACGGGGTAGTCCTCACCGGCACCGCCTGCAGCCCGTCTTCTGCCGGCCCCCGAGCCTGACCGTGGGCGCAGGGCCTCTCGCTGTCCTTTTCCATGCATGTCGATTGAAGCTCAGGGGTGAAGTGATGTGTCTGCAGGTGTAGTGCCAGGGCCCGGATGCCAAGGCAGGTCTGATGCGGACACCTCTGTCCTTTGCACTGCAGGGTACCTCCCTCGCAACAGGTACACGCAAATCTTTCTCCTTCTTAAAACAGCAAAGAAGCCACCTTGCCCGTGACCGCGTTTCTTCTCCACACAACTTCCTCCTTCTGTTTCTGGATTTGGTCTTAAAAAACAAGCTCTCTGCCCCTCTCTTCCCTCTACTCCTTAGTTCATTGCAGTCTGGCCTCCACCCTTGACTCTTTAATTGAACTCCACTCGAAAGGGGGGGAGAGAGGACAAGGCGAGGTGCTTCTCTTGACCAGACAGGTAACTGATGGGCACGACCCGTTAGCTTTCAGAGGCTGTGGGAACTCCCTGGCAGTCCAGCGGCTAGACTCCACTCTCTCACGGCCGAGGGCCGCGGTTCCATCCCGATGAAGGAACTAAAGCCTCACCGGCTGCATGGCACAGCCAGATACGTGGCTGTGAACCAGGATTGTTTAAATACGAATCCTGTGAACTTGGTAAGTTACCAGGTTGATAGACCAGTCAGTGCGGTAAGGAACCTGACGGACCTCAGGAATCGTCTGTTTACTCACACGGCCGTCGTTGGCACCCGGGGTGGGTGGACACAGTGTCGGCTTAGACTCTTAAACAGCCTCGGGTAAGTTTGTGTGGTCGGTTTCTCTCTTCCTGGTTCTCCATGAGTGTTTCGGCATGGACTCTGAATCGGGTCCATTGGATAATTGAACGCCAGCCTCCTTTGCTTGCTCTCCAGATCGTCTCTCTTCCTCGGCGGGTGACCTCACGGGTTTTCCACAGCGCCCGCTCCTGAGCCCGTGCGGGCTGTCACGGGAAGTGGGGAGTAGCCCGGACGGCGGCACGCGCTGGGGGGGGTCAGGATCCCGTGCTCCGCCATCACATACTACACGTAGAAGGAGGCGGGAAGTCAGGACGAAGCACAGATTCCGCGGGAGGGCGAGAACACCGGAGTCCCGGCGCCCCCACGGGGTAGTCCTCACCGGCACCGCCTGCAGCCCGTCTTCTGCCGGCCCCCGAGCCTGACCGTGGGCGCAGGGCCTCTCGCTGTCCTTTTCCATGCATGTCGATTGAAGCTCAGGGGTGAAGTGATGTGTCTGCAGGTGTAGTGCCAGGGCCCGGATGCCAAGGCAGGTCTGATGCGGACACCTCTGTCCTTTGCACTGCAGGGTACCTCCCTCGCAACAGGTACACGCAAATCTTTCTCCTTCTTAAAACAGCAAAAGAAGCCACCTTGCCCGTGACCGCGTTTCTTCTCCACACAACTTCCTCCTTCTGTTTCTGGATTTGGTCTTAAAAAACAAGCTCTCTGCCCCTCTCTTCCCTCTACTCCTTAGTTCATTGCAGTCTGGCCTCCACCCTTGACTCTATTGAAATTGCTGCCATGAACTCCACTCGGCCCTTGACTGAATACCTACTTTATGTACCAGCTTCTGGACTTAAAAAGAGGCTGAAATATGGTTTTTCCCCTAAGAGAGTTTAGGAGCTGATAGAGGAGAAAAAGAATTCCATACGTGTCAGTATATGTTAACTCCTGACCCAGAAGTCTTTGCTCTTGGGAGTGGGGGAGGAGCACTTCACTGAGAAGGTGACGCTGGGTGGCCAACAGAGAGAAACCCTAAGTTGTTCCAGATCGTGGTGGCAGGAATGCATGCTCAGGTGTGGCCTCTTAGGAGGAGCTGGCTCTCGCCAATGTGGGATGATGCAGTTGAAACATGCAGTGCAGCCTTGAGCGTCTGACAGGCCTGGGAACTGAGCCTTAACTTCTTCACCTGCCTACAGTGTCAGCTCTGAAAGCGGGGCTTTGTTTTCCTCACCGCCTCGCTCCTCTCTGCTGGAACAGGGGTCCGTAGATGTCTGTGGGGTAAATATGGAGGTGCTCCTACTCCCGGCAGCACGGGAGACTGAAGTAGTGAGGCTGACCTTCAGTGTGGTTTATCAACTAACTTTGAAGACACCATTGTTGGAAATAACACGCATATAGTCACCTCCCCCTTTTGAACATTCAGGCTTGTGATTTATGCTCACTAGTCGTCAATGAGCAGAGATACACTCACCTCTTGTCTGCAGGCACAGTTAACTGCTTTCACTTCTAATAGTATGTCTGTTTTCTCGTTACAAACACATCGCTGCTTTTTCTAAGTGATGTAGGTTTTGTATTTGTTTGTTTATTTTTCTGCTAATACTGTGAATTGGGAGGTTAATTTCTTTGAAGTCATTAAATACTCTTAATGATAAGAGTAATATGAGAAATGAGATTGTAAGCACCGGTCCAGTTATCAGAAGGCCTATCCTTGATTTCTAATTAGGGCTAAAAGATTTTGTTTTTCCTTAACAGACCCACACAACTATCCTGGCCTTCCTCAATATCTAATTAGTCTTCCAACTAGTATTCTAAAGATATGAAGCAACAGATCATCTCCCTCTACTTATGTTTGAGTTTCATTTGTAAATATCCTTAATTTGTGTGACTTGAGGTTACAGGGTTAAAGTCCAAATACCACCTTTTGTTCCACTTTTAAAGTCAGTAGGATGTAGTAATTAGCACCTACAATAAAGTTCAAACTCTGACTCTACCACTTTAAACTGAAGACTTCACACAGTGGCGTAACTTCCCAGTGCCTCATTTTGCTCATCTTTAAAGCAGGAATAGTCACTCCCGCTGTCACCACTCCACAATAGCTGGCACTGGGCGTTTATGGCAGACGTGGCGTAGTTCTGAGAATTTTATTCCTGTTAACTCGGTCTTCGCTACCGTCCTGTATGTTAATATTATCCCCATTTAAGGTGGGGAAGCGTGACCAGATGGCCACTGAGCATTTTAACAAGGACGTTTGACAGTCTAAAGGGTAGTTGTACTAAATGACCTGTAACGTTCTCCTCAGCTCTAAGATAATGATCCTCTATTGAAATCTGTGTCTCCAGATGCAGAGCCCTAAAGAGGATTCTAGAACAGACTGTTCTTGTTGTTCCCTACAGGGCCAGCCGAGTTTCCTGTTGTCTGCACCCCACACCCCTGCTTCACCCAGCCCCTTACCTTCTTCACAGCACCTTCTCTGAACGCCTGATTTAAAATAGCATCTTCCTGAAATTGCCTGGTCCTTTTCCTGAGGCACTGGACTCTCTGGTGTCGCTCATCACGGGGCAGACAGCACTCTGGTTCTTTTCTTGGTTGCAGTGGGTCTTGGTTGCTGCACAGCCTTTCTCTAGTTGCAGCAAGTGGGGGCTACTCTTCGTTGCAGTGGCTCCTCTCATTGCAGAGCACAGGCTCTAGGGTACAGGGGCATCAGTAGTTGCTACTCATGGGCTTAGTTACTCTGAGGCTTGTGGAATCTTCTCTGGCCAGGGGTTAAACGGTAGATTCTCAACTGCTGTACCACCACTTATTTCTGTTCATCACTTGTTTTGCTTCTAGGATGCCAGATCCTGGAAAAAGGATCTTTTTTTTTTTTTTTCCTGTTTTGATCATTGCCGTCTCATCACTGAGAACAGGGCTTTGCATATAGTTAGCACTCAATAGTGTATGTTGAATGAATGAATAGTTCCTCAACATAAATGTAAATGTTGAGAAGAAGGACTAGACAAAGTTCCACAGGAGTGTCATTTGAGCACCGTAAGGTAGAGTGGACACTCGGAAGTGGGAGATGGCTTTCTCAGCAGAGGAAACAGTATGGATACAGAAGCCTGTTGAGACAGCAGGGAGGGTGAGGGAAGGGGAAACAAGAGCTGACCCAACAGGTAGGTTGGGGAACATTGAAGAAAATGAGGCGAGAACCAGGTAATTGGAGCTGTGCTTCAGGAAGCATTACTCTAGAGTTTAACACAAACCGACAGGTGGACAGTCTCGAGGCACGGAAACCTGTTCAGAGACTTCTGCAGTGGCCCTGAAAAGTGACCGGGTCTGGGTCACAACAGTGGAAAGAGATGCTTAGAAATGTTTAGAGGTAAAATCAATAGACTTTGCAACTAATTCAGTGTTGAGGACAAGAGAGACATTGGAACCAGAAATTACCCTAAAACCTAGAATGTGAGTATCCTGAAGAAGACATAGGAGAAATCAAAAAAAGTCATCTGGGATGGAATAAAAATAGATTTGTTTTGAGAAATACAGATTTTGATATGTTATGGGATAAGTCAGCGGAAGCCATCCAACAGCAGGAGGCTGGAGAAGGTAGGACTGTTGTCATGGCTACAGATAGAGACTTAGAGCTTATCTGTGTGGCAGTGAGAGCTAAATCCCCAATAGGAACAGGAATGGATTCCCCAGTACTAATCTACCAGGACTGGACTGAAAAAGAGAAGACCGATTTGGGGATGTTTTGGGGGGGTCTGGAGGAAGAAGAGCCTATAAAAAAGCAAGCAGAGAAGAAAACCCCATGTAGTCAATTCCTTCAGTGTCCTAGGAGAATGACTTCAAGGAACCCCCATGGGTCTGCAGAGTCAAATCCTGCAGGGAGTTTAAGGAAATGAGGCCAGAGGAAGAGGCCAGGGAAACCCCTGGAAACCTTAGAAAGTCTAGACGGTAAGAGGAGAGGCTTCGAAAGTGAACTGACTCTGGAGGCATGGGAGCAGAATTCTATTCCACTTTTGAGAACTATGGCAGGGAGGCAAGGAAAAAGAGAGAAGTAGGAGACTTGAGTGGGTCCAGGAAGAGTGCTCTGTTGTGGTTAGTTTTACTTAAGGAAACGGGAGATCTGAGTACTGTGTGCACCAGACAAGAAGCCAGTGGAGAGGAAGAAGAGACTGCAGATGCTGTCAAGGTTCTGTGGGTGAAGGGGTTCCCCTGGGAAGGGAGGGAGGCGGCTACTTCCCCCGGGTGGACAAGGCACGTGAAAGAGGAGGTGACAAGCCTGAGCAGTGTCGGCTGGTCAAAGGAGGATGTTGAGGAAGCTAAGCCTAGTGACCACCGTTTTTGTTAAGGCTGGAAGCTGGGCCATCAGCTAGGAATGCTGGCAGCAGGGAGCCGTGGTGGACCTGGACAAACACAGGAAAGGCTGAAAGCACTGAAGAAGCCTCCGCCAGGTCAGCTGGAGAGGAGCCAAAGCTGCTGAGCAACAGTGAAGATAAATAGCCCATGTACCCTGTTTCCTGACCATGGGCAGGAGGAGCGTGGGCCGAGCCCGAGGAGCACTTGTGTGGAGCTGGACAGGGTCAGGATTTCAGCGTCGTCTCAGCATGGTCGCACCATTCCTGTGATGCAGGGTTAGTATATGGACCTGATTGTTGAAATCCGAGTGTTAGGTAAGGTATATAAAGAGCTACCAAAAATAGTCTTTAGTGGAAGGCAGGCCCATCAAAGGAAGGATTGGTCTGTCTAACCCTGAGGTTTCCAGCAGTAGGAGGACAGCTTCCTCTGACCTTTTTCCCAGAATTCCTGGTAATGAAGATGCTGATTTGAGTGTAATCCAGTTCGTCCCCAAATTGTTCCCAAGTTTTTGATGCAGTTTGAGATTGGGAGAGAAATAGGAGACTTAGCTTCTGGTTCAGCTGTGTCACTCTTGTATGACTTTAAATTAGTTTTTTGATCTCTGGCCAATTTCTTTCTTTTAAAGTAAGAGGGAGATGAACTCAAAGGATTCTTCTAACTTCATCATCCCTGACTCAGTTTTAAGAGCCTTTGTCCCTCACCCAGAACTGAAGAAGCTAATGATCTCTAAATGTAGGTGCAGATACCTTAGAGAAATTCATTTGCTCTTGTAGTGTGAGCATTCTCTCCTAATTTATATTTAATTTGGAATTTTCACAAAAAGTTCTGTTTCTCGGTACTTGCTTTGTGGTCCACTGATTGGCTGCATGCTTCCACTGCAGGGGTCATGGATTCGATTCCTGGTTGGGGAACTAAGCCCCCACATACCACATGGTGCCACCAAAAAAAGAAAAAAGCTTTGAAAAAGGAAATTTATGCTTTTTTAATACAGTTGCCAGTGTCGTGTTTTAACCCCACCTGGCCCCCACTGGGCTCCATGCCTAGGTCAAGGTGCATGTTCTTGCACACGCACAAGTGGCCTCATGGTCTCCCCAAACACTGTGCTCCCCAATTGACGACTCAGCTGTGCTCATCGGTGTGGAAGAGCAGGACCGCCGAGAGTCACTTCTGACCCACTGCTGTTTGATTCAGGCAAGATGCTAACCCCTCTGAGCCCCGCTTTCCTCAAGTGTAAAATGAGGCATACTTAGCAAGTATGGGTAAATGTTTACTAAATATCATCTTTGCTTTGTGCATTCTGTCTTTCCTCTAATAACCTGCATCTGCTCACGGCCGCAAAGTACACAGGACTGGATTACCATCCCTCAGGGTTACTAGGGAGGTGTTTTCATCACACGAATAAAAAACTCCAAGTAATTATATCGATGGTATGGCCAAATAAGTAGCTTAAAGATAGTTTTTTGATTTCTGTGGTTTAATTATATGAGGAATAGAGACTTTTTTAACTGTATTTATTATCTGTTGCTTTTAAGTGCCCTAAGCTCCTATTTTAATATAAAGCTTTAAACTTTTCAGTGCCTCTGTGTGTGTGTATGTCTGTGTGAACAAGCTACTCGGCCCTCAGGGAGCTTTATTTTCTTCAAAAACTCTCATCTGGGGCTTCCCTGGTGGTCCAGTGAGTAAGGACGCTGCCTTGCAGTGCAAGGGGCGCCGGTTCGATCCCTGGTCTGGGAAGATCCCACGTGCCGCAGAGTGGCTAGACGGATGTGTCCAACTACCGATCCGGAGCTCTGGAGCGCATGTACCCAGAGCAGGTGCTCCGCGACAACAGAGGCCACTGCAATGGGAGGCCCACGCAGGCCAAAAGAACAAAGATGGATGACAAATGAAAGACCAATAAAAGTGCCCCCCCCAAAAGAAAACCCTCTCATCTGCATCTTTCAGAGCTGAATGTTGAGTTGAGGTTAGCTACCCGTTATTTGTTTCATTTTACTTCTAAGATGGGTGTTGCTCCCCAGCCCTGGGAGTGGAAATGATAGGTCAGTGTGCTCCTTGCTTCTGTTTCCCTTACTGCAGTCCAGGTGCTTCCACGTGGTGAATCTTACAGGAATGATCCTGGGAGGTACTCAGGGAAGTGACCAGATGACCCTGGGTGGCGGTTTACAGGAGGACCTGGGGTGGATGGACCTGGTGGGGAGTCTGCCCAGGAGAGCCTCATGTACTGGTGTGCTATGCGGGAAAGAGAGCGGGTACTTGCGGAGTTCTCAGGGAGGATCCTTTTTCCCTCCTCTGTGTTCTCAGTTTTAGCTCTACCCTGCGCAGTGATGCCTAATTCTTGCCTAAAGGAACACTATCTCAGATCACAAAGAAAATATTGACGCAGGGAAGAGGAAGCAGCCCAGTTGTGTGCCTGTGGGAGTGGAGGGAGTGGAACGGAAGCGATGTTGATTCCTAGCTCGTTCTGGTCTTTGGCTAGTGCCAGTTAGGACGGAGGCAGTTGAAATTTTTGGTGTCTTTTTTCACTAGGCAGGTGAAGAAGAATGTGAGTAATACACGTGGTTTCAACAAGAATGACTGGGGTGACTAGAAGGGGGAGCCAGTGCTAGACGATTAGTGTGGTGCTTGGTGGGGCTCGCGTTTGAGGCTTTCTTTCCAGTGCCTCTGTGTGTGTGTATGTCTGTGTGAACAAGCTACTCGGCCCTCAGGGAGCTTTATTTTCTTCAAAAACTCTCATCTGGGGCTTCCCTGGTGGTCCAGTGAGTAAGGACGCTGCCTTGCAGTGCAAGGGGCGCCGGTTCGATCCCTGGTCTGGGAAGATCCCACGTGCCGCAGAGTGGCTAGACGGATGTGTCCAACTACCGATCCGGAGCTCTGGAGCGCATGTACCCAGAGCAGGTGCTCCGCGACAACAGAGGCCACTGCAATGGGAGGCCCACGCAGGCCAAAAGAACAAAGATGGATGACAAATGAAAGACCAATAAAAGTGCCCCCCCCAAAAGAAAACCCTCTCATCTGCATCTTTCAGAGCTGAATGTTGAGTTGAGGTTAGCTACCCGTTATTTGTTTCATTTTACTTCTAAGATGGGTGTTGCTCCCCAGCCCTGGGAGTGGAAATGATAGGTCAGTGTGCTCCTTGCTTCTGTTTCCCTTACTGCAGTCCAGGTGCTTCCACGTGGTGAATCTTACAGGAATGATCCTGGGAGGTACTCAGGGAAGTGACCAGATGACCCTGGGTGGCGGTTTACAGGAGGACCTGGGGTGGATGGACCTGGTGGGGAGTCTGCCCAGGAGAGCCTCATGTACTGGTGTGCTATGCGGGAAAGAGAGCGGGTACTTGCGGAGTTCTCAGGGAGGATCCTTTTTCCCTCCTCTGTGTTCTCAGTTTTAGCTCTACCCTGCGCAGTGATGCCTAATTCTTGCCTAAAGGAACACTATCTCAGATCACAAAGAAAATATTGACGCAGGGAAGAGGAAGCAGCCCAGTTGTGTGCCTGTGGGAGTGGAGGGAGTGGAACGGAAGCGATGTTGATTCCTAGCTCGTTCTGGTCTTTGGCTAGTGCCAGTTAGGACGGAGGCAGTTGAAATTTTTGGTGTCTTTTTTCACTAGGCAGGTGAAGAAGAATGTGAGTAATACACGTGGTTTCAACAAGAATGACTGGGGTGACTAGAAGGGGGAGCCAGTGCTAGACGATTAGTGTGGTGCTTGGTGGGGCTCGCGTTTGAGGCTTTCTTTCCATGCTGTGGTCCTTGCTTCATTCAACAGCCTGCTCTAGGGGAAGGCAGTGGGTTCCGAGGTCAGAAAGAAGGGGGTTACAGCCGGAGCGTCAGGCGAGTGTCGAGGGCTGGGAGATAAGGCTGGAATGGTCAGCAGAGACTGGTAGGTCATGCAGCCTCATAAGCTCACATTAAATGTGGGGTTTTCCCCAAAAATGAGAGGGAAGAAAGGGTTTTAAAGAGGAGAAGGAAAACAGCATTTAAAAGGATTTCTGTGCAGGGTAGAAAGTAGATGGGGTTTGGAGGGCAGGGGGCAGGGCTGGAAAGAGAGATCCTGGTGGGGGGCTCGCAGTCACTGTGATAAGGAGGAGTGACCACAGCCCTGGATGAAAAGTAGCAGCAGTTTGAAGAGAAAAAGGACGTTTCAGAAAGCTCTAGGAGAGGCCTGAGAGGCGGAGGCAGGGAGACAGAGACTCCATGGACCGCGGTGCTCAGGTTTAGCTGGATAAAGGGGGGTTGCTACGCAGCGACCCCAGCATCCTGAGGCAGGGCCCATGGGACGACTTCGTTCTGGAGTGTGGAAGATTTGAAGAATGTAGAGGAGGGCCCCAGTGGGCAGCCAGGGATTTAGAGAGAAACATGTCCTAGCAATAGAAATTGGCATCATCTGCCTGCAGATGTTACATGAAGCCAAGAGTAAACGAGGATGCAGAGAACCAGAGGAGGGTCTAGGACCCTTAAGAAGCAGCAGAGGAGGAGGAACTTGGAAAGGAGACTAAGAGGGAGAGCCAGAAGGACGGGAGGAAACCGAGGTTGTGACACCACCCTGAGAAGTGAGTGCTTTTCAGGCAGAGGGAGCAGGCAGGCAAGGGATGCTGCTGAGAGGTCAGGTGTGGAAGAACTGAAAGGCCTTTAGGGATCTAATGCCATCAGCAGCGTGGGGTTGACCCTTCAGTACACCAGGCGTGTGCTGAGCACTCTTAAAGCAGAGACAAACAGAGAAAATGGAAAGAACGTGACACTGGGCATTTCATAGAAATACAGCAAAAGTCATCTTGGAAAAAATGTAGATATTGTTGAACTCTCATACTCTCTTTTTTGTGTTGAATTAAATAGGTGGGCAACCTAATCTTTTTTATTCTGTGACTAAAGTCTTTAGTTATTTTTTTCATGTTTTGCCCTATTTGTTTAAATAGGTAACACATTAAAATGGTTCAGAATTCAAGAGTACAGAAGGTTACTAAGTTTAAAAATCTGCCACCCAGTTCTTCTCACATACAGCCTTATATTTATGTGGAAATTCCCACTTTTTCTGCCATTCCTCTCACTGTGTTTCTGCTCAATTTATTTCACTTGGCAGTGTATCTGAGATCATTCTCTATCAATGCAAA
The DNA here is from genome assembly GCA_022376925.1 of Tragulus kanchil. Taxonomy (NCBI): domain Eukaryota; kingdom Metazoa; phylum Chordata; class Mammalia; order Artiodactyla; family Tragulidae; genus Tragulus; species Tragulus kanchil. The sequence continues at coordinate 177,736,921 of JAIOJX010000004.1, read as the reverse complement.
GATAGCCAGCCCATTCTTTTTCACAGCTGCACATTATTTCACCAGATGTACTAACTTATTCAACCAGTCCCCTGCTGATGGATATTTAAATTTTCTAATATTTTACCAATCAATATTTTGTTACAGGAAACAACATCGTAGGGGGTTACCTTGTATGAGTCACTTTTCTCAAGTGTAAAACAACTTTCCAGAAGTGGAAATTGCTGCACCAAAGACCCTGAAAAGGTTTAAATCCAGCTGTGCTTATTGGAATTCCTGGTACTCAGAAAGCCTGCAGTGGATGGTGGCTATTCTTCAAATAAATATGGTATAGATAGGTCTTGTGATACGTTACAGAGAAAGAAATAGGGGCATCTGAGACAAGCCCGAGGCAGGGCAGTGGTGGAGGCTTCCTGAAGGGGCAAATGCCTGAGCAGACCCTTGGAGAATGTAAAGACAGGTGAAATGGAGCAGCAGGAGCAGAAGGGCCAGCACAGGAACTTGAAAAGGAGTTTGTTTGTGAGGAATCTTCCAGGCGTCTGGTGTGCCTCCACGCATCAGACAGTCCGCGCCCTGCCACAGGTCATGTGCTGGGCTCAACTCTGGATGCAGGGCACATGGGTCGCACGTGCAGAAATCACAGGACACCTGCAGCATGAAACAAGCAGCAGGAGGCTGCAGACTTCCCAGGTGGCTCAGCGGCAGAGTTCGCCTGCCACTGCAGGAAGTGTGGGTTTGATCCCTGCGTGGGGACGATCCCCTGGAGAAGAAAATGGCAACCCATTCCAGTCTTCTTGCCTGGAGAGTCCCATGGACAGAGGAACTTGGCAGACTACAGCCCACGGGGTCGAAAAAAAGAGTCTGACCCGATTTAGTGACTAAAACAATGACGACAGGAACATATAGAGTGATTCTGTCAGAGAAGGATAGAAGCGGGCATGGAGGGTGGAAGGGAAAGCATTAGAAGAGGTCACATCTGAGCTAAATTTCCAAAAATGGTCAAAGGGAACTTCAGATCAGCAGTTCCTGGACCAACAGTATCCATATTTATGTGGAAATTCCACTTTTTCTGCCATTCCTCTCACTGTGTTTCTGCTCAATTTTCTGCAATATTTTACAATGCAAAGATAGCCAGCCCATTCTTTTTCACAGCTGCACATTATTTCACCAGATGTACTAACTTATTCAACCAGTCCCCTGCTGATGGATATTTAAATTTTCTAATATTTTACCAATCAATATTTTGTTACAGGAAACAACATCGTAGGGGGTTACCTTGTATGAGTCACTTTTCTCAAGTGTAAAACAACTTTCCAGAAGTGGAAATTGCTGCACCAAAGACCCTGAAAAGGTTTAAATCCAGCTGTGCTTATTGGAATTCCTGGTACTCAGAAAGCCTGCAGTGGATGGTGGCTATTCTTCAAATAAATATGGTATAGATAGGTCTTGTGATACGTTACAGAGAAAGAAATAGGGGCATCTGAGACAAGCCCGAGGCAGGGCAGTGGTGGAGGCTTCCTGAAGGGGCAAATGCCTGAGCAGACCCTTGGAGAATGTAAAGACAGGTGAAATGGAGCAGCAGGAGCAGAAGGGCCAGCACAGGAACTTGAAAAGGAGTTTGTTTGTGAGGAATCTTCCAGGCGTCTGGTGTGCCTCCACGCATCAGACAGTCCGCGCCCTGCCACAGGTCATGTGCTGGGCTCAACTCTGGATGCAGGGCACATGGGTCGCACGTGCAGAAATCACAGGACACCTGCAGCATGAAACAAGCAGCAGGAGGCTGCAGACTTCCCAGGTGGCTCAGCGGCAGAGTTCGCCTGCCACTGCAGGAAGTGTGGGTTTGATCCCTGCGTGGGGACGATCCCCTGGAGAAGAAAATGGCAACCCATTCCAGTCTTCTTGCCTGGAGAGTCCCATGGACAGAGGAACTTGGCAGACTACAGCCCACGGGGTCGAAAAAAAGAGTCTGACCCGATTTAGTGACTAAAACAATGACGACAGGAACATATAGAGTGATTCTGTCAGAGAAGGATAGAAGCGGGCATGGAGGGTGGAAGGGAAAGCATTAGAAGAGGTCACATCTGAGCTAAATTTCCAAAAAAATGGTCAAAGGGGAACTTCAGATCAGCAGTTTTCAAAGTGTGTCCCTGGACCAACAGTATCCATATCTCCCGGAAGCTTACAAGGCAAGTACATTCTCAAGCACTACTCAAATGTGCAGAACCAGAAGTGGTGGGTGTGGACCCCAGCGACCTGGGCTGTGAGAAGCCCTCCTGGCGATCCTGGTTTCTGTCAAGTCCAGGAACTGAACTCCGTGGCATTGCTGGAGTGTAGCTTGTATTTTTATAGAAATAAAGGTTATATAAAAGTAGTTATTTTATATGTCTAAATAAAGACATAAGATAAACTAGTAAAACTTACATAATTAGTCTACTTATCTTCATTGAAGTCTTAATAAAATGCATGTTAAGTCCTGTATCCCATGTTATGTGAGAAGGCCAACACTCTCCCCTGGGTTTTCAGTTTTAACTCCTTTAATCCTTAAAACAGCCCAGTTATTGTCCCTACTTTCAGACCTTTCTTTCATTTTCCCCTCAGAGCACAATTAAAGGTCGTAGGAGCAGAGCAGGCTTTACTGTATGGATGACAAAGGGATGGTACCTTGCAATAAGACAGTAACTTAAATTGGGTTTTGGATTGCTTTTTTCTTAAGAGTGCTTCCCTGGTGGCTCAGATGGTAAAGAATCTGCCTGTAGTGCAGGAGACTTGGGTTTGATCCCTGCATTAGGAAGGTCCCCTGGAGAAAGGAATGGCAGCCCACTCCAGTATTCTTGCCTGGAAAATCCCATGGACAGAGGAGCCTGGCGGGCTACAGTCCATAAGGTTGCAGAGAGTCAGACTGTGCAACTATCAGTTTTTCAGGAGGCATTCGGTCCACCCCCAAGCCCTGCTTGCTCCCAGGTGCACAGGGTGTTGCTGGCGTATGGGTCGCTGTGTCCTGAAGGAGGCAGCTGCTTACCCGTCTCTGGACTCTCTTCCCTTCCCGTGTGTAGCCCAGGCCACTCCTATTTTCTGTTCTCCCTTGCCTCCAAATTTCCTTTAATTTCCTTTGCTAGGCAGTTGATCTGTCATTTTCTAATCTGCGTCTTCAGGGTTTACTTTCCACCTTTAAGGAGCTTATCAAAGTATTTTCCCATACAAAGGTAAACCTTGTCTCTGGGAAGCATTCTACAGCCAACTATTAAGAATTTTCCACTGTGCTATTAATATAATATTATAAAATTTTAGGTTCACTTTAGGGGTCATTAGGTTAATTCCCTTGATTCACGTGGCATCATATTCGGCTCTAATACCAGTGGTGGTGGTGTAGTCGCTCAGTTGTGTCTGACTCTTGTGACCCCATGGACTGTAGCCCGCCAGGCTCCTTTGTCGGTGGGGTTTTCCAGGCAAGACTACTGAAGTGGTTTGCCATGTCCTTCTCAGGGATTTTCCCAGCCCAGGGATCCAGCCTGGGTCTCCTACACTGCAGGCAGACTCTTACCGACTGAGCTGCCAGGACTACCAGTAATTTGTTCTTAATCTGTACTTTGATTTCTGTTTTACAAAGCTGACACTATGAAGTTCAAAAGGCGGGGTTTATTTTTTTTCGTAGATATCTGTACCGTTATGTGAGAAGGCCAACACTCTCCCCTGGGTTTTCAGTTTTAACTCCTTTAATCCTTAAAACAGCCCAGTTATTGTCCCTACTTTCAGACCTTTCTTTCATTTTCCCCTCAGAGCACAATTAAAGGTCGTAGGAGCAGAGCAGGCTTTACTGTATGGATGACAAAGGGATGGTACCTTGCAATAAGACAGTAACTTAAATTGGGTTTTGGATTGCTTTTTTCTTAAGAGTGCTTCCCTGGTGGCTCAGATGGTAAAGAATCTGCCTGTAGTGCAGGAGACTTGGGTTTGATCCCTGCATTAGGAAGGTCCCCTGGAGAAAGGAATGGCAGCCCACTCCAGTATTCTTGCCTGGAAAATCCCATGGACAGAGGAGCCTGGCGGGCTACAGTCCATAAGGTTGCAGAGAGTCAGACTGTGCAACTATCAGTTTTTCAGGAGGCATTCGGTCCACCCCCAAGCCCTGCTTGCTCCCAGGTGCACAGGGTGTTGCTGGCGTATGGGTCGCTGTGTCCTGAAGGAGGCAGCTGCTTACCCGTCTCTGGACTCTCTTCCCTTCCCGTGTGTAGCCCAGGCCACTCCTATTTTCTGTTCTCCCTTGCCTCCAAATTTCCTTTAATTTCCTTTGCTAGGCAGTTGATCTGTCATTTTCTAATCTGCGTCTTCAGGGTTTACTTTCCACCTTTAAGGAGCTTATCAAAGTATTTTCCCATACAAAGGTAAACCTTGTCTCTGGGAAGCATTCTACAGCCAACTATTAAGAATTTTCCACTGTGCTATTAATATAATATTATAAAATTTTAGGTTCACTTTAGGGGTCATTAGGTTAATTCCCTTGATTCACGTGGCATCATATTCGGCTCTAATACCAGTGGTGGTGGTGTAGTCGCTCAGTTGTGTCTGACTCTTGTGACCCCATGGACTGTAGCCCGCCAGGCTCCTTTGTCGGTGGGGTTTTCCAGGCAAGACTACTGAAGTGGTTTGCCATGTCCTTCTCCAGGGGATTTTCCCAGCCCAGGGATCCAGCCTGGGTCTCCTACACTGCAGGCAGACTCTTTACCGACTGAGCTGCCAGGGAAGCTGCTAATACCAGTAATTTGTTCTTAATCTGTACTTTGATTTCTGTTTTACAAAGCTGACACTATGAAGTTCAAAAGACGTGTTATTTTTGTTTTAATAATTGTTTTTATTTTGCTTTTTACTTTTACAGAGCTTTGTTGTTTACAGATATGTATAATCCCAGATTAAGTCATATGTATATCCCTGGCCCCCTCCCTCCTCCACCCCTCTCCCAGTGCCCCCATCCCACACTCCTAGGCCATCGCACCCCGCCCCTGCAGGATCCCCTGTTCCCACAGCGCGATGACAGTAGCTATCTTTTTCACACATGATAGTATAGGTTTCCACGTTACTGCCTCTATGCCTCCCACCCACTGTTCATTCCCCATAATGTCCATATGTCTGTTCTCCATGTCTGTTTTCCGTCGCTTCACTGTGTGTATCACTACCATCCTACTAGATTCCATACATATGTGTTCATATACTGTACTTGTCTTTCTCTTTTTGACTTACTTCACATTTTATGATAGGTTCTAGATCCAGCCACCTCATTAGGACTGATTCTTCTGCACTTCTTCTTACAGCTGTGTAGTATTCCATTGTATATGTGTACCAAAGCTTTTGTATCCATTCATTCGTCAATGAACATCTAGGTTGCTTCCGTGTTCTAGCTATTGTATAGAGAGCTGCAGTGAACATTGGGGTACAGGTGCCTCTCTCAGTTTTGATTTCATCAGGTATAAGCCTAATAGTGGGGTTGCTGGGTTGTATGGTGCTTCTATTTTTAGTTTTTTAAGAAATCTCCATACTGGCTTCCATAGAGGCTGTATCAATTTACATTCCCACCAGCAATGCTAGAGTGTTCCCATTTCTCCACACCCTCTCCAACATTTATTGTCTGTCGATTTGTGGATGGTTAATTCCCTTGATTCACGTGGCATCATATTCGGCTCTAATACCAGTGGTGGTGGTGTAGTCGCTCAGTTGTGTCTGACTCTTGTGACCCCATGGACTGTAGCCCGCCAGGCTCCTTTGTCGGTGGGGTTTTCCAGGCAAGACTACTGAAGTGGTTTGCCATGTCCTTCTCAGGGATTTTCCCAGCCCAGGGATCCAGCCTGGGTCTCCTACACTGCAGGCAGACTCTTTACCGACTGAGCTGCCAGGGAAGCTGCTAATACCAGTAATTTGTTCTTAATCTGTACTTTGATTTCTGTTTTACAAAGCTGACACTATGAAGTTCAAAAGACGTGTTATTTTTGTTTTAATAATTGTTTTTATTTTGCTTTTTACTTTTACAGAGCTTTGTTGTTTACAGATATGTATAATCCCAGATTAAGTCATATGTATATCCCTGGCCCCCTCCCTCCTCCACCCCTCTCCCAGTGCCCCCATCCCACACTCCTAGGCCATCGCACCCCGCCCCTGCAGGATCCCCTGTTCCCACAGCGCGATGACAGTAGCTATCTTTTTCACACATGATAGTATAGGTTTCCACGTTACTGCCTCTATGCCTCCCACCCACTGTTCATTCCCCATAATGTCCATATGTCTGTTCTCCATGTCTGTTTTCCGTCGCTTCACTGTGTGTATCACTACCATCCTACTAGATTCCATACATATGTGTTCATATACTGTACTTGTCTTTCTCTTTTTGACTTACTTCACATTTTATGATAGGTTCTAGATCCAGCCACCTCATTAGGACTGATTCTTCTGCACTTCTTCTTACAGCTGTGTAGTATTCCATTGTATATGTGTACCAAAGCTTTTGTATCCATTCATTCGTCAATGAACATCTAGGTTGCTTCCGTGTTCTAGCTATTGTATAGAGAGCTGCAGTGAACATTGGGGTACAGGTGCCTCTCTCAGTTTTGATTTCATCAGGTATAAGCCTAATAGTGGGGTTGCTGGGTTGTATGGTGCTTCTATTTTTAGTTTTTTAAGAAATCTCCATACTGGCTTCCATAGAGGCTGTATCAATTTACATTCCCACCAGCAATGCTAGAGTGTTCCCATTTCTCCACACCCTCTCCAACATTTATTGTCTGTCGATTTGTGGATGATGGCCATTCTGACGGGTGTGAGGTGATATCTCATTGTAGTTTTGATTTGCATTTCTCTAATGATAAGCAAGGGTGAACATCGTTTCATGTGCTTTTTGGCCATCTGTGTGTCCTCTTTGGTGAGATGTCTTTTTAGATCTTTTTCCCATTTTTTGATTGGGTTGTTCATTTTTCCGGCGCTGAGTTGTCTGAATTGCTTGTAGATTTTGGAGATTAATTCTTTGGCTGTTGTTTCATTTGCTATGATTTTCTCCCATTCTGTGGGTTGTCTGTTCAGCTTTTTTGTAATTTCTTTTGCTATGCAAAAGCTTTTAAGTTTTATTAAGTCTCACATGTTAATTTTTGTTTTTAGTTTCACTATTCCAGTAGGCAGGTCATAGAAGATCTTGCTTTGATTTATGTCCTTGAGTGTTTTGCCTATATTCTCCTCTAAGAGTTTGATGGTTTCTGGTCTTACATTTAGGTCTTTAATCCATTTTGAGTTGATCTTTGTGTATGGTGTCAGGGAATGTTCCAACTTCATTTTTTTGCATGTAGCTGTCCAGTTTTCCCAGCACCATTTGTTGAAGAGGCTGTCTTTGTCCCATTGTATATTTTCGCCTCCTTTGTCAAAAATAAGGTACTCATAAGTGCGTGGGTTTATCTCTGGGTTCTCTGTCTTGTTCCATTGGTCTACAGTTCTGTTTTTGTGCCAGTACAATGCTGTCTTGATGACTATTGCTTTGTAGTATAGTCTGAAGTTAGGGAGGCTGATCCCTCCAGCTCCATTCTTTCTCAGGATTGCTTTGGATATCCGGGGTCTTTTGTGTTTCCATATGCACTGTGTTATTCTTTGGTCTAGTTCTGTGAAGAATGCCATTGATAATTTGATAGGGATCACATTGAATCTGTAGATGATATTTGGTAGTATGGGCATTTTCACAGATTCTTCTGACCCAGGAATATGAAATATCTCTCCGTCTGTTTAAGTCATCTTTGATTTCTCTCATGAGTGTTTTGTAATTTTCAGTGTACAGTTCTTTTGTTTCTTTGGGTAGGTTTATTCCTAGATATTTTATTCTTTTGGTTGCAATGGTGAATGGAATTGCATCTTTGATTTCACTTTCTGATTTTTCATTGTTTGTATATAGGAATGCCAGTGATTTCTGTGTATTGATTTTGTATCCTGCGACTTTGCTGAATTTGTTTGTTAGCTTAGTAGTTTTCTAATAGAGACACGTTTTTTAGTCTACACCCTCTTTCAAACAAGACAGATGCGTTAGCTTTTTTTTTATTTTGGTTTTAGCATACATTTTATTTTTTTATTTTTAATTGGAAAATAATAATTGAAGTAACTTCGTTTTAAAAAGGCTTCAAAGGGCAAGTTCCTCACAGCATTGTTCTTAAAGCAGAAGTTGCTTTGGGGCGCTTGAATGTTGTATCAACAGATGACTACATTAGTAAATTGTAGGACAAAGATTGCATGATTACTGGGGAAATGCTGATTATAAAATATTCAGTAGAAGAACTGTATGTGTGTAGAAAAAAACCGAAGGAGACCATAGGAAAGAAGAAATTGTGGCTTACTGAACTGGCGAGCCTGTGGCAGAATTTTTAAAAATTTGATTCCTGTAATGTTGTTGTTGTGTTAATATAATCACAGAACTCAGAGGGGGTCCCTAACTTCCCTTCCCACGGTAGACCTAGTGACTGTGTTTATGTACCAGGATTATCTTTTGACCTGTAGCTTACACTTGTCCCACTGCTGCTTAAGTCTTCATTTGTGTTCTCAACAGAAAAGAGCAGCGTGAGCAGCAGTGCTGGGAAGAAGCACACCTGAGCCGTGGGCTCTGTCAGTCCATGCCCTACCTGACCCCAGTGCAAGTGAGGCAGGGGCCAAGTAAATGTCTGGGCTGTGGAGAGGGCTCAGGGGACAGGGAGGCATTTCTATACAAGCAGATCTAGAAATAGCGTCTCCCCCTTCGAGCCTGTCTTGCAAACTGATGTAGTTTTCTGGTCTCCTGGTTTATACGCATCTCTTTTCCTTTAAACTGCTTTTAGGAGCTTTTATTTTGGGGGAAACTATTTCACTTGAATGTACTGGAAAGCTATTGCAACCCCATGTGAAGTCAGACACCTGGGGGTTTTGTTTAACCTTTAAGAAAAAAAAAAATGGCTTGGAAGCCTGGTTTCAAAGTGTTGTGGGTTCTTTCTCCAGTGATTACTTAGACCACTGGGGGAAGTCTTGTTACAGTAACTTGAAAAATGGCAGGCTCCCTTTTAGCAGCTCTGGGAGGTCCTGACATTACAACTGCTGCTAAGATGTCAGATTCACGCTGAGCAGTGTTAGTGGAGAGTTCATTACAAATGAGAAAGAAAGAGCTCCTTTTCACAGTTATGGATAAGCTAGCTCCAATAGTTTGCACCTTTTTTCACTTTTTCTCTGGTTTTGTATAAACATTGGAGATGGACAGTTGAGGTGATACATAGTAGTGAGAGGGAAGGAAGGAGAGGAACTTGGAGACTGCATAGCTGCGCTCAGTTCAGCTTCACCTGTGGGCCTCAGAAAGCAGGGAGAGCATGTTCTTATTCCTCAGCGTTCTGTACTTAAACTGTGGTGCAATTAAATGCTGATTATAAAATATTCAGTAGAAGAACTGTATGTGTGTAGAAAAACCGAAGGAGACCATAGGAAAGAAGAAATTGTGGCTTACTGAACTGGCGAGCCTGTGGCAGAATTTTTAAAAATTTGATTCCTGTAATGTTGTTGTTGTGTTAATATAATCACAGAACTCAGAGGGGGTCCCTAACTTCCCTTCCCACGGTAGACCTAGTGACTGTGTTTATGTACCAGGATTATCTTTTGACCTGTAGCTTACACTTGTCCCACTGCTGCTTAAGTCTTCATTTGTGTTCTCAACAGAAAAGAGCAGCGTGAGCAGCAGTGCTGGGAAGAAGCACACCTGAGCCGTGGGCTCTGTCAGTCCATGCCCTACCTGACCCCAGTGCAAGTGAGGCAGGGGCCAAGTAAATGTCTGGGCTGTGGAGAGGGCTCAGGGGACAGGGAGGCATTTCTATACAAGCAGATCTAGAAATAGCGTCTCCCCCTTCGAGCCTGTCTTGCAAACTGATGTAGTTTTCTGGTCTCCTGGTTTATACGCATCTCTTTTCCTTTAAACTGCTTTTAGGAGCTTTTATTTTGGGGGAAACTATTTCACTTGAATGTACTGGAAAGCTATTGCAACCCCATGTGAAGTCAGACACCTGGGGGTTTTGTTTAACCTTTAAGAAAAAAAAAAATGGCTTGGAAGCCTGGTTTCAAAGTGTTGTGGGTTCTTTCTCCAGTGATTACTTAGACCACTGGGGGAAGTCTTGTTACAGTAACTTGAAAAATGGCAGGCTCCCTTTTAGCAGCTCTGGGAGGTCCTGACATTACAACTGCTGCTAAGATGTCAGATTCACGCTGAGCAGTGTTAGTGGAGAGTTCATTACAAATGAGAAAGAAAGAGCTCCTTTTCACAGTTATGGATAAGCTAGCTCCAATAGTTTGCACCTTTTTTCACTTTTTCTCTGGTTTTGTATAAACATTGGAGATGGACAGTTGAGGTGATACATAGTAGTGAGAGGGAAGGAAGGAGAGGAACTTGGAGACTGCATAGCTGCGCTCAGTTCAGCTTCACCTGTGGGCCTCAGAAAGCACGGGAGAGCATGTTCTTATTCCTCAGCGTTCTGTACTTAAACTATAATTTTTAGAAATGGAGATATAATTCAGGTACCATAAAAGTTACCTTTTCCTTTTGAAGAATAAAATTCAGAAGTTTTTGGTATATTCATTTCTGTGTAACCATCACTATCTAATTCCAGAATATTTTCATCACCCTGAAAGAAACTACATACCAACTGGCAGTAATTCCCTGTTTTCCTCTCCCTCCAACCCCTGGCAACCACTGATCTACCTTCCGTCTCTCTGGATTCTCCTTTTCTGAGCATTTTATATAGAGAATTACACATTGTGTGCTCTTTTGTGACTGGCTTATTTCACTGAGCATCACGTTTTCAAGGTTCATCCATGTTGGCACATGTGTTAGTACTTGATTCCTTTTTATGGGTGAATAATACTCTATTATATGGATATACCAGGGCTTCTCAGGTGGCTCAGAGGTAAAGAATTCACCTACCAGCACAGGAGACATGAGTTCCTGAACATGAGTTCAGGAAGATCCCCTAGAGGAGGGAATGGCAACCTGGTTCAGTTTTCTCACCTAGAGAATTCCATGGAGGAAGGGGCCTGGCGAGCTTCTCCATGTTGACACACATGTCAGTGTTTGATTCCTTTTTATGGATGGATAGTATTCCAGTATATGGATATACTACATTTTGTTTATCCATTCATCACTTGGTGGATAGTTGGAAAATAATGCTGTTGTGAACATTTGTGTACAAGTTTGGTTTTTTTATTATTTATTTATTTATTTATGTTTTGGCTATTCTGGGTTTTCACTGCTGCCACAGGCTCCTCTCCAGTTGCAGGGAGTGGGGGCTACTCTCTCGTTGAGGTGAGCAGGCTTCTTGTTGCGGTGACTTTTCTTGTTGTGGAACTCGGGCCCTAGGGCACATGGGCTTCAGGAGTTGCGGCACATGGGCTCAATAGTTGCTGCTCCAAGGCTCCAGAGCAGTGGCTCCATAGTTGTGGCTCACGGGCTTAGTTGCTCTGCAGCATGTGGGATCTTCCCAGATCTCAGGGATCAAACTCACGTCTCTCACATTGGCAGGCGAACTCTCCATCACTGAGTTACCAGGGAAGCCCTGTGTGCAAGTTTTAATGTGGTATAATTATTTTTAAATGGAATACCTCTGTACTTTTTCAAAGAAGAGAACATTTAAAATTAAAAGTAATGAGCCTCTTACTCCCACCACTTAACCCAGCCATTTCCTTCTTATATTACCTTCCACATGTATGTATTATATACATTAAAAAAAAAAAACCACTTTTATTTATTTATTTTTGGCTGTGCTGGGTCCTTGTTGATGTGTGGGTTTAGCTGCTCTGTGGTATGTGGGATCTTCCCAGATCAGGGATCGAACCTGTGTCTCCTGCATTGACAGACGGGTTCTTATCCACTGAGCCACAAGGGAAGCCCTGTATTATATACTAAAATGGCTGAAATCACATCTTCATACTCTACTCCATTTTCTTTCCATTTCCTCTTCAACTCATTACAATTGGACTTCCACCCTCACCAATAAAAATGAAAGCATTCTAAAAAATTGTACCAAAGTTTTCTTAGCCCAGTTTCCTAAGGCAGAAGAAATAAAAGTAAAAATGAGCAAATGAGACCTAATCAAACTTACAAGCTTTTGCACAACAAAGGAAACCATAAATAAAATGAAAAGACGATCTGCGAAATGGGAGGAAATTTCTAATGATGTGTCCGAAAAGGGCTTAATTTCCAAAATATACAAACAGCTCACACAACTCAGTAACAACAAAAAAAGCCCAATGAAAAAATGTCCGAAATGTCTACATAAACGTTTCTCCAAAGAAGACACACAGATGGTCAATAGTACTTGAAAAGATGCTCAACAATACTAATTGTCTAGAGAAATACAGATCAAAACTATAGTGAGGTATCACTTCACACTAGTCAGAATTGTTCAGTCGATAAGTCGTGTCTGACTCTCTGTGTCCCCATGAACTGCACAGCAGGCTTCCCTGTCCTAAACTATCTCCTAGAATTTGCTCAAATTCATGTCCATGGAGTCAGTGATGCCATCCAACCACCTCATCGTCTGTTGCCCCCTGCTCCTCTTGCCCTCAATCTTTCCAGCATCTGGGTGTTTTCCAGTGAGTCGGCTGTTTGCATCAGGTGGCCGAAGTATTGGAGCTTCAGATTCAGCATAGTTCCTTCCAATGAATATTCAGGGATGATTTCCTATAGGACTGACTAGTTCAATCTCCTGGCTGTCCAAGGGCTTCTCCAGAGTCTTCTCCAGCACCACAGTTCAAAGGCATCACCTCTTTGGCACTGAGTCGTCTTTACGGTCTAACTCTCACATCCTTACATGACTACTGGAAAAACGTGGGCAGCATGCTGACCGACACCTAGCAGCTGGGGAAGGTTTACACACTCAACGAGGACCAGCAGTGGGACAGATGGGACACCAGCGTGTCGTCCAGCTCCATGGAGCAACTGAAGGGCATGTCCTTTCTAGTCAGGGCCTGACAGAACGTGGTCCGCTGGAGAAGGGAATGGCAAACCACTTCAGTATTCTTTCCCTGAGAATCCCGTGAACACAGTGAAAAGGAAAAGAGAGATGATCAGTCAGAATGACTATCATTAGAAAGGCTACAAGTAATAAATGCTGGAGAGGGTGTGGAGAAAAGGGAGCCCTCCTACGCTGATGGTGGGAATGTAAATTGGTACAGCCCCTATGGAAAACAGTATGGAGGTTCCTTTCAAAAACTGAAGATAGTTACCACATGATTCAGCACTTCCACTCCTGGAGAATATGCCTGGAGAAAACCTTAATTTGAAAAAGATCCTAGGACCCCAGTGTTCATAGCAGTACTGTTTACAATAGCTAAGACATAGAAGCAACCTAAATGTCCATGGAAAGATGAATGGGTAAGGATGTGGTTTATATACACACAGTGGAGTACTTTAAAAAGAATGAAGTAATGTCGTTTGCAGCAGCATGGATGGATGGACCTCGAGATTATCATACTAACTGAAATTAACTCAAAGAGAAGTACATGATATCACTTATATGTGGAATCTAAAAAAAAATGATACAAATGAACTTATTTACAGAACAGAAACAAACTTGCATACTTAGAGAATGGGGGAATTGGAGAATAGGGATTAGATTTGGAGTTTGGGATTAATATGTACACACTGCTGTATTTAAAATAGATAACCAACAAGGATCTACTGTAAGAATAAATTTAAAAATAAAGAAAATTCATCTGTGCTGATCTTCAGTGGCCTTTGTTTTGCTGAGTAGTAGTTCATTACATAGATGTACCAGCTCTGTCCATCCATTCACAGTTCAAAGGCATCACCTCTTTGGCACTGAGTCGTCTTTACGGTCTAACTCTCACATCCTTACATGACTACTGGAAAAACGTGGGCAGCATGCTGACCGACACCTAGCAGCTGGGGAAGGTTTACACACTCAACGAGGACCAGCAGTGGGACAGATGGGACACCAGCGTGTCGTCCAGCTCCATGGAGCAACTGAAGGGCATGTCCTTTCTAGTCAGGGCCTGACAGAACGTGGTCCGCTGGAGAAGGGAATGGCAAACCACTTCAGTATTCTTTCCCTGAGAATCCCGTGAACACAGTGAAAAGGAAAAGAGAGATGATCAGTCAGAATGACTATCATTAGAAAGGCTACAAGTAATAAATGCTGGAGAGGGTGTGGAGAAAAGGGAGCCCTCCTACGCTGATGGTGGGAATGTAAATTGGTACAGCCCCTATGGAAAACAGTATGGAGGTTCCTTTCAAAAACTGAAGATAGTTACCACATGATTCAGCACTTCCACTCCTGGAGAATATGCCTGGAGAAAACCTTAATTTGAAAAAGATCCTAGGACCCCAGTGTTCATAGCAGTACTGTTTACAATAGCTAAGACATAGAAGCAACCTAAATGTCCATGGAAAGATGAATGGGTAAGGATGTGGTTTATATACACACAGTGGAGTACTTTAAAAAGAATGAAGTAATGTCGTTTGCAGCAGCATGGATGGATGGACCTCGAGATTATCATACTAACTGAAATTAACTCAAAGAGAAGTACATGATATCACTTATATGTGGAATCTAAAAAAAAATGATACAAATGAACTTATTTACAGAACAGAAACAAACTTGCATACTTAGAGAATGGGGGAATTGGAGAATAGGGATTAGATTTGGAGTTTGGGATTAATATGTACACACTGCTGTATTTAAAATAGATAACCAACAAGGATCTACTGTAAGAATAAATTTAAAAATAAAGAAAATTCATCTGTGCTGATCTTCAGTGGCCTTTGTTTTGCTGAGTAGTAGTTCATTACATAGATGTACCGCAGCTCTGTCCATCCATTCACCAGTTAAAGGATATTTGAGTTTTCAGATTCCGGCAATCGCAGCTGCCACAAACATTTACACACAGATTTTTATGTAAACGGAAGTTTAATTTCCCTTAGGTAAACACACCTAGGAATGGGTTTGTTGTGTTGGATCATAAAGTATATGTCTAACTTAATAAGAAACTGCCAAACCCTCTCCCGTAACTGCTACCGTTTTGCATTCCCTCCAGCAGTGTGTGAATCCTCATCAGCACTTGATACTGTCAGGTGGTGGTATTTTGTTTTTTAATTGTAGCCATTTAATGTGTGTGTGGTAACATCTTATTGTGGTCTTAATTTGCATTCCTTTTTAACTAACAGTGTTGAGTGTCTTTTTGAGTGTCATCTGTGTATCTTCTTTGGTAATGCTTCTGTTCAGATCTTTTGCCCATTTTCTTTTTTTGATTGGGTTGATTGTTTCCAGCTTACTGAGTTTTGAGGATTCCTTATATTCTGAATACATGTTCTTTGTCAAATGTATGATGTGAACATATTTTCTACCATATGTGGCTTCTGATAGTCTAATCAAATGTGTTCTTTTATACACCCTGCTTTTATCGTAATATCTAAGAAATCTTTGCCTAACCAAGGTGACAAATATTTTTTCCTATGTTTTCTTCTAGAAATTAATAATTAGAAATTTTGGCTGTGCTGGGTCTTCATTGCTGTGTGTGAACTTTTTCTAGTTGCGGAGCCCAGGCTTCTCTCATTGCAGAGCCCAGGCTCTAGGCACACAGGCTTCAGTAGTTGTAGCATGTGGGATTAGTTGCTCCACAGCCTGTGGGATCTTCTCTAACCAGGGGTTGAACCTGTGTCCCCTGCATTAGCAGGTGGACTCTCCACCACTGGACCACCAGGGACGTCCATTCTTTCAGAGGTTTTCTACTGACTTTTCCAGGACTATTGGTTGACAAGTCTGTCTTTTCTCTGTTGAATTGTATTTGTATTTTTGTTGAAACTTAATTAATTACTTTCCTAGGGCTGCCATAATAAAGTATTACACACTGGGTGACTTAGTGATACTGCCTCTCAGTTTTGGAGGCCAGAGCATGAAGTGAAGGTGCCAGCAGGGCGCCTTCTGACACCTGTAGGCGAGGATCCTTCCTTGCTTCTTCCGACGTCTGGTAACCCCAGGCGTTCTTTGGTTTACTACGCCATAATTCCAGTCTCTGCTTCCCATCTCTTCATATCATCTCTCTATATATCTGTGTCCAAATTTCCTTTTCGTATAAAGACATCAGACGTAAGGGATAAAGGCTCACCTTAATGAAGTCATCTGAAGTTGGTTAAATTGGCAAAGACCCTATCTCCAAATTTGAGGTACCGAGGGATGGGACTTCAACGTATCTTTTGGGGAGACACAAGTTTAGCTCACAGCTTTTTTTTTTTTTTTTTTTAGCTCACAGCTTTAACTGACCGTGTATGGGTCTGTTTCTGAGTCACCTGTTCTCACCCTTTGAGCTGCGCCTCTCCCTTTCGCCAGTGTCACCAGTATTGCATGTGTTGAGCTGGCCAAAAAGTTCATAGAAAAACTCAGATGAACTTTTTGGCCAATCTAGTAGCTTTGTAATAAGTATTGAAATCAGATAGTGTGGGGCTTCTTGGTAGCTCAGTGGTAAAGAGTTCGCCTGCCAGTGCAGGAGACACCAGTTCGAATCCTAATCTGGGAAGATCCCACATGCTGCGGAGCAGCCAAGTCCATGAGCCACAACTACGGGGCCTGTGCTCTAGCGCCTCGGAGCCACAACTATGGAGCCCATGAACCCTAGAGTCCGAGTTCCACAGCAAGAGAAGTCCGCGCAACAAGAAGCCTGCTCACCTCCACTAGGGAGTAGCCCCCACTCTGCAACTAGAGAGGAGTCTGCAGCAGCAGTGAAAACCAGAATAGCCAAAAATAAATGAATAAGTAAATAAATAGAAAGTGAACGCCTCAAATGGCAGTGATACTTAAAATATATTAACAAAGGAAATCAGATAACTTTCTGCTTTTCCAAATTACTGATATTTTGAGTATTTTTATTATTTTGCCTATCTATTTAACTTTTAGAATCAACTTATCAATTTCTGCAAAATATCCTACTGGGATTCTGATTGGAATTATGTTGAACCCTTTCCTTGTTCACAATCTTAGGGGGAAAGCATTTATCATTAAGTATGATGTTAACTGTAGGATATTTGTAGATGCACTTTATTAGGTTAAGGAAGCTTCCTCTATTTCTAGATTGCTGAAAGGTTTTTTGTTTGTTTATCATGAATTAATGTTGACTTCTGTCAAATGTTTCTTCTGCATCTATTGAGATCATCATATAGTTATTCTTCTTCAGACTGTTGATATGCAAAGTATTTAAAAATACTTTGATTTTTAAATATTAAACAAGTCTTGCATTCCCAAGATAAACTCCACTTGGTCATGATGGTTTTGATTTTCTGTATTGTAGAACTTACTGGAAAAAGTTGTTCATAATATTCTCTTATTATCTTTGTAATACCTACAGGGTCTGTAGTAATGTATCTTCTTCCATTCCTGATAATATTGATAATCTGTATCTTCTCATTTTCTGATCAGTTTGATTTTATTGATCTCAAAGGAACAAATTTTGGTTTCATTGATTTTTCTCTCTCTTTTTCTATTGTATTGATTTTTGTTGTATTTTATATTTATTGTTTGGTTTTTTCTTCTGCATAATTTTACCAGTAATTTAATAACTTGGATAATGAACAGATTCCTTAGAAGTACACAAACCATCAGAGCGTACCAAAGGCTATTCTGATTATCTTTATTCCTCTTACTTCTGTTAACGAAATTGTAGTTGAAGTTTCCTTTCCATGAAGGAAACTCCAGGCACAGGAGACTTCATTAGTGATTTTTGTCTCAACATTTAAGGAAGAAATAATACCAGTTTCTACAGAAACTTTTCCTGAAAAAGGAAGAGGAGGGACTACTTCCCAAATCACTCTGTAAAGCAGATAGCATCATGATACCAAACACCCACAAAAGATGTTCCAGGGGACTTCCCTGGAACATCTTTTGTGGGTCCAGTGGGTAAGGACACCGCCTTGCAGTGCAAGGGGCGCGGGTTCCATCCCTGGCCTGGGATGATCCCACGTGCCGCGGAGCGGCTGGACCGATGTGTCCAATGACCGAGCCGGAGCTCACAGGTACGTGTGCCCAGAGCCGGTGCTCTGCAGCGACAGAGGCCACTGCAACTGGAGGCCCACATGGGCCAGAGAGCAAAGATGGATGAAAGTGGATAAATGGAAGACCAATAGAAGTGGCCAAAAAAAATGTTACCAGGAGAGAAAACTATAATCAAGCCTCCTTTATGAACACAGATAAAAAATTCTTAACAATCTAGATGAATTGCCTTCTGTGGTTTCTGAAAAGGAGAAAACAATCATAGCGACTCAGTAGGGTAAGCTTCAGATATTGTTCCTTGCAGGTGGCCCTCTTCCCAACCTTGGGTAGTTTACACACGTGCACACACCCCCACCCACCCACCCACACACACACCCACCCACCCGATCTTGGGTAGTTTTCTCTCTGTCTCTCTCTCTCTCTCTCTCCTATGAAGCTTTGAGGGTGCTGTCTGTAGATTTCACACACACAGACACACACACACCCAATCTTGGGTAGTTTTCTCTCTGTGTCTCTCTCTCTCCTATGAAGTTTTGAGGGTACTGTCTGCAGATTTCTGGAGTTCAGGCTGCCTTGGCCGCTTTGAGCTCTCCACAGCTCCTTGGCCCTCTCTGGTGCCCAGTCCTGTCCGAGGACTCCGTCGATGGTAACTGGCAGTCACAGGACTCAGCTAGGTTGTCCGCCTCTCCCCGGCTTGTTCTCCCTCCCCGGCTTCGCTGGCCTGTGCTGCCTCTCATCCAGTGTTTGCAACCCATCGCTTAAGGTGTATCTGGCTTTTTAGTTGTTCAGGTTGGCAAAGTAAATCCAGTCCTGTAACTCCATCTTGGACGCGTAAGTCCATAACTGGACCATGAAATGGTTGTCTCACATTTTACCGTGTCAGACTTGACTCATAGCCGTGTTTGACTAATACCCATAATGCTTGACGTGTAAATTGTTCTCGTGTTTTGTTGTATAGATGATGTGAAAGTAGACCTTTTCAAGCACATATCTTTCTGCTTCTATTGAATTATTTCTGTAAGTTTCTAACTGAATCAAAAGGTATTTTTAAGAATTTTAAAGATAACAGTGTCGTGGGCTTCCCTGGTGGTCCAGTGGGTAAGGACACCGCCTTGCAGTGCAAGGGGTGCCGGTTCAATCCCTGGCCTGAACCGATGTGTCCCAACTACAGAGCCGGTGCTCTGTGCGCCTAGAGCCGGTGCTCTGCAGCAAGAGAGGCCACTGCGAGGCGAGGCCCGCACAGGCCAAAGAACAAAAAAGATAAGTGAATGAAAGATCAATTGAAGTGGCCAAAAAAAAAAAAAACCAGTGTTTTAAGCAGCCTCCAGTATATTCCTTGTTTTGCAAAAGTCTCTGCCTCTCAGTACGCTTGTGGCAACAGCAGGGCCACCGCCATGGCTGCTTCAGCCAGCTCCCTGATGGCTCCTTTCTGGAAAGTTTCCATAGCGACCAGAGGCTGGAAAAACCTGCCTGCCCAGACGAGCGATACTACTTCCGGCTCCCGCTGGGAACCCAGGCACTGGGGCAGTTGGCGCAAGAAACGGCTTGTGTGTAATCGCAGAGACTGTAACATGTGTCCAGAGTTTGCCCTGTCCCCGCTGTCCCTGCGGTGGCAAAGCCAGCATCATTCCCACCCCGTCACGGCCTCCCGCCCTGCAGTCGGCTCTGTGCAGCAGCCAGGAGAGCTGCCACACCCCGAGTCCATGGGGCCTCCGCAGCTCCGGCCGCGCCTGCGGGCGAGTGGAGCCGCCTCTCCCCGCGCGGGAGGCCCTCCGGAGCCCCTGCGCCCTGCAGCGGCTGCCGCGTCTCTTCCGTGCTCCTGCTGCCTGGATCCTCTTCCCTCGGGAGCCGCGGGAGCTGGCCTTCCACGTGCTCCGTGTGCTCCTCGCGTGAAGGTCCCCTTCTTCTCAGCGAGCTTTTCCTGACCGGGTCGGCTCCGTGGCCCCTCGCTCCCGACAGCGCCCCAGCTTGACCCTCAGCGGACTTGGGTAGCACCGTCTCCCGCTGTTCGCGTGTTCATTGTCTGATTCTCTGTTGTGATGTCACGGCGGGGACGTTCACCGTTCACTGTTTTGTCTCAGCCCTTAGAGCCGTGCCTGCCCGCGGTGGCGCTCGGTGGCTGGAGGGACTGAGGAACGCGGGGCGAGCCGAGGTCGGGAAGGGAGCTGCCCTTGAGCGCCGTCGTCCCAGGCCCCGTCGCCCTCCCGCCAGAGAAAGCGCCTTTCTCCCCGCTGCAGACCCCCGCCTCGCACTCTGCCCGGCCTCTGGGCGGCAGCCGGGTCCCCGCCTCTAGGCGCTGGCGCCCTGCTGCTGCCGCCAGCCTCAGCGGGCGTGGGGGGCGGCCAGCCGCGCGAGGTTGTCCTTCTCCGCGGCCGTAGCGGCTGGCTGGCAGCAGCGTCATGCGGCCCTCGGTCACCAGAGATTCGCAGCGACCTCCAGAAGCCACGAGGACGCCCGCCAGTCGCCTGGTGCTTCCCGAGCAGCGGCTGTGCGTCGGGGTGCTGGGCGCCGCGTGTCCCCGCGTCGCCGCGGCTGCAGGTGCCGTCCTTCGGTCCAGTCTGTGCAGAAGAGCGCTGGGGCTCCGAGGGCGATGCGAGCGAGCCCAGGGCGTGATAAGCAGGCGCCGCAGAGCCAGGCTCGCCCACCTCCCTCCGGGCGGAGAGGTGCGGGGCTGAGCTTGGGGGCCAGCGTGCCCACCCAGGGCCCCAGGCCGACCGCGGCCCGGCCAGGCTCGGCGGCCTCGCCCCCTGGGTGGGGAGGGGAGCCTGAGGGTGCGGTGCCGGGGACGCGGCCATCAGGGCCCCAGCCCCTCCTGTGTGAGGACCAGAGAGCGTCTGCTTCAGAACATGCCATGAGCACTGACAGATGACATGATTTTAAGAGCTTCTAGCTCAGCCCCGTTAATGTGAAAGCACTTGTTCCACCCAGCACCGAATTCTGATTCAGACCAGGCCCCACATACCTGTTAACCTGGAGGAAGACATTATGCCTTCCTCACGCGGAGCAAACCGGCAAGTCCAAGGTGGCTGGCCCCCTGGGGAAGCGGGTTCCGCCCTCTGTCTCTCAGCAGCGCTTGTCTGGAAGCAGGAGGGCTGCCTCCCAGGTGGGCACGAGAGCCGGCACGACGGGCATGCACCTCAAACGTGGCCCAGTCGGGGTGTGTCGGGCCGGAGGGGAGTTCGGTGACCCAGCCGAACTGCCCTGAGGACAGGCTGACTCGTTTGGGCCCCAGATTTGCAAGTGTGTCTTTAAAGAGAACTAAGATGTTTTTCACGTGCTCAGTTTTCAACATGTGGAGGAGGAAAGGTCTGGAAGGTCATGGTTTCTCACAGTGCCTTCCCCGTGGTTCTTTGACTTTCCCTTTTTGTTACTTTCTCACTCACCGGACCCTCGAGTTTACCCAGAACTCTGTGCAGCAGGGAGGAGCTGAGGCCAACAGTTGTCACTTTCGAGCTCCTGTCACCTGGAAAATGGCAGAAGGAGGTCTGGGCTAGGTGGGTATGATCTCGGAACCTAGAGGGCAACGTGTCCTAAAATATCTCACCCGCCTCCCCACTGCTGCCTTCCCTGTATGCTACCTTCCTTTCATTTCATGGTTAGAACTAAAAGGCTTCGTTTAGAAAAGGGCTGAGGCACTGTGTTTCTGTTGAAGCCCAGGTGGTCGACGACAGGCTCTTCAGAGTTCTGCAGAGCAGTTTAGAAACAGCGAGAGGAGGCCCTGGGGCTGAGGCCTCGGTTGATGATTTATTGTTGTAAAATTGAGATTGGATTCACATGCTACAAAGTTCACTGGTTTTAAAGCGTCGAGGTCAAGGTTTGAGCGTTTCACACTGTCGTGCAGCTGCCCCCACTCCGGAGCGCTGCTCACCTCCGCAGGTAGACCCTGTGCCCGTGAGGTCAGTCTGTCCTGCCTCTCCTCCAGCCCTTGGCAGTCACTGAGTTTTCTGTGACTAGGGATTTGCCACTTCTGGATATTTCATTTAAATAGAATCCTACAATACTCATCCTCTTGTGACTGGCTTCTTTAACTGAGCATAATGTTTTTAAGATTCTCCTATGGCATAGCATTACTGGCACTTCATTCCTTTTTACAGCTGAATAATATTCCATTGTGTGGATATTCTGTGCATTTCATACATCCCCTCACCAGTTCCTGGACCTGTGGGTTGTTTCTGCTTTTTGGCACAGTAGTGATCCTGCTGTGAACTTCCAGATACCGCTTTCTGTGTGGACATTCGCTTGACTTTCTTGTGGGTAGATAACTAGCAGGGCATGCCGGGGTCATCCGGTCACTCTACCCTCCACCTTCTGAGGAACTGTCAGAGTACTTTCCAGAGTGGCTGCACCATGTCACATTCCCCTGGCAGCACGTGTGGCTTCCTGTTTCGCCCCAGCCTCGCCAACGCAAGGCTGGCCCGTTGGACCCTGGCCGTCCTCGTGGGTGTAACGTGCGTCTCACTGGGCACTTCCGTCTCTTCTGTGGAGAAATGTCTACTCAGGTCTGAAGTCCATTTCTTTTAATTGGCTATTTGTCTTTTTGTTGAGTCACTTTTTTAAGAGGACCAAAGGAGGGAGGGAGGGAGGGGATTAAGCAGTGAGTGACAGGGGAGATTTAGGTTGCCGTTTCCTAGTTTCCCAGCTGTGAAACGTTTGCCTGAGCGCAGAGCGTCGGGAAGTCTGTCTGGTCCTCTCCGTCCTTAGTAGCGTGGGACTGAGCAGACCCTCCTCGCAGCTCACGGAGCTGTTGGGAACAGTTTAGTAGCTTCGTCGCAGTGTTGCCTCTCGGCCGGAATGTTCCGAATGGGAGGCTTTTTCTTTCAAGAGAGACTCTTCCTTCCTGTGAAACGTTGCCCTCGCCGCCGCCCCTGCGCCGGCGGATCCGCTGGGTAGGAGGGACCCCCACCCAGAGGAACTGTGCTCGGTGACTTTCGCCTTTGCTCTCCTGCCCAGGCAGGTGTTTCTGGACCAGATGAAGCTTGAGGAGGTTCCAGCTGGGAGGCGCTAGGCTGGGAAGCCCCGGGTCCGGCTCTGCAGAGGACGCGCCTGTCCACGCCACGCCATGTCCGGTGAGGGAGGGGCCTGGCTTGGCAGTGGGGCGGCAGGCCCTCTGGGGGAGGAGGGGTTCTGACCCAGGAGGACCTCCCCAGTCGGGGGGGAGCGGGCTTGTTTCCCGCAGACCTTCGAGGGTCACGTGGAGCGTGCGGGTAGGAGGTGGAGGGAGGAGGAGCTCTTCTGACGGGCCTCGGGGGTCACTGCCACTCTCTCCCAGCGTTCCTGCGTCCTGGCTCCCCCTGCAGCCTGCCCAGCCTCCGTGCGGGCAGGAGGGGCCGGGAGAGGGTGTCTGCTGACCTCTGGTCACCCACCGCCGCTTTCCTCTAACTTCCTCCAGACAGTTGGCCGCTGCTGGCTTTCTCCCCGCCCCCGCCCAGCCCTCTCTGGACGGCCCAGCCCTCTCATGCCGGCGCTCTTGGGCTGCGGCGTGGGAGGGAGGCAAGGGGGTGTCTCAGCTTGGAGGTGCCCTCTGAATGCTCTGCATTCTCTATCTCCTGCTCCTGGTCCTCCTTGGTTTTAGGAAGTCACATACCTTCTGCCAACGGACCCTTCTCAGCCCTGACCCCGAGCATGTGGCCCCAGGATATCCTGGCCACGAGCACACAGGTACGGCAGGCCCAGCAGCGCTGCCCCAAGTGGGGCGCCCAGGGGCCCACCCCCTGCTGCAGGCATCCTGGGTGGGGGCCGCTCCCCTGTGTTCACGCGGGGCCAGAGGGCCGCGTCAGAGCCGGCATCTTACTGCCCCCGTGTCGCCTGTGAAGCGGGCATCAGGCCGGAGAGGCAGTGTGGCCTTTGCTCTCAGGATTAGGAGGACCCGTAAACTATGTGAAACGCGTTGCCTCCCTTGACCGTCCTCTCTGGCCTCCGCGGGGAACGGGGAGCACTGGAGAGGGCTGTGCCCGCGGCTGAGGGGCCGCAGAGGCTTCGGGGCGGCCCGGAGGCGCGGCCGCACCAGGGCCCGGGCTGACTCTTCCCACTGCCGGCCCCAGCGGGAGGAGGCCGTGGAGCCGCCGGAGTCCTGCTACGACGAGTTCGGGTTCCGCGTGGACAGGGAAGGTGAGCCGGAGCCCCTCGACGACCTGCGCTGGCCCTCGGAGAGCAGCGGCTCCGTGAGCCACGACGCGGCTGGGCCCCGGGCGCCGGGTGGCTCCCCTGATGTTCTAGAGTCACAGAGAGCCACGTCTGACGGCAGCGCCATTGCCCGTGTGTGAGGTCCCCTGGGGTCTTTGGTTTGGGGAGGGCGGGGTTTCCTTTTTTTTTTTTGCCACTCTTCACAGCTTGCAGAATCTTATTCCCTGACCAGGGATTGAACCTGGGCCCTCAGCAAGGAACGCACCGTGTCCTGCCCACTAGACCACCAGGGATTCCCTGGGCTTTTTTTTTTTTAGATTGATTTTACTGATAATAATGTGTTAATAAAAGCAGTAGTGTTCATGATAGAGAATTTTAAGAACAGATAAAAATACAAAGAGTAAAACAAGTTGACCCATAACCCTACGGCCTGCAGCTAACCGCTGGCATCTCAGTGTTTTCCCGGGTGTCATGGGTACCTCTGTGCCTCAGGTAGCTAGGATGGTGTCATATGCGTGTTTCTCTGTGGTTCTTGTGTCTCCTCACACTGGTCCACGAGTGTTCTGTCTGATGGTTAGACCTCTGTCAAGCCCGGTTTTCTGTGGCCGTCTGCCATCCCATTATAACAGACTTGTCGTCGTGTATTTATGACCAGTCTTCTGTGAGTGGACCCCTGGGCTGTTTCCGCTGTTGCTACTTTTTTGGCACATGGGCTCTTGGGAGGCCGTCTGCCCGGAGCCCCGGAGCCTGTCACCAAGCAGATGCCAGCGCCTGCACGCAGTCGTCTTCGGGGCACTCCCGTGTGCCGTTCTGACGAGTCTGCCTTGTTCTCCAGTGAGCAGGCGGATGTTTGGAAGTGAAAGGCTGGGCCTGAGACGCACACAGGGAGCCCCTAGTGTGATGGCAGCGTTCTGTGTCTTGATGGGGATGGTGTTTAGATGTGTTTACGGGACACTCGGCAGAGTCGAGGCCAACAGGATTTCAGGAGGATGAGCCCTGGGGAGGGGGCTGCAGGCTTGTGGTCTGGTTTGGGGAGAAGGTGACGGGCCCAGGTTGGCTGTTCGGGGTGCCAGGGGAGTGGCGGGACAGGCGGCCCGGGGTCAGTGGTGAGATGCGGCGGTGGACCCGGAGCCCGGGCCTCTGCTCTCGGAGCGCGGACAGCGGGGCTCGCTCTCCCTCCTCCCTGCAGGCGCCGGCGGCAGCCCCTGCTCCGGCCAGCTGCTGGAGGACCCCCCCCAGAGGCTACGCTGGCAGGCTCACCTGGAGTTCACGCACAACCACGATGTTGGGGACCTTACTTGGGACAAGATTGCCGTCTCCCTGCCCCGCTCAGACAAGCTCCGTTCCCTGGTGCTGGCCGGCGTCCCCCACAGCATGAGGCCGCAGGTGAGGCGGGGGCCCGCGGAGGCCACAGGGGTCAGGGCGCCCCGGGGACTGAGTGCCGTGCCCCCTCCTCAGCTGTGGATGCGGCTCTCCGGGGCCCTCCAGAAGAAGAGGAACTCCGAGCTGTCCTACCGGGAGATCGTGAAGAACAGCTCCAACGACGAGACCATTGCTGCCAAGCAGGTGAGGCCCTGCTTGCGAGGGTGTCGGGAGGCCCTTCGGGGTGGTCGGGAGAACGCGGCAGCCAGGAGACCGCCGGGCTGTCCTTTCACCCCCAAACCTGTGCCTGGAGTCGGCTTCTCCCCCCCGACTCCTCTGGGGGTTGGAGGATGGTCACCGAGGCCAGCGTGCCGTGCGTTAGCAGCCGCCGGAGGTTTTAGGGACAGGCTCCCAGGCTTCCTTCCGGAGATTCTCACTCCACAGCTGTGGCGTGAGGCCCGGGCGACTGAACGTTATGTTGAGGTGCTCCCCGCGGATCGCACGGCCTCCGCGGCTCACCAGCTGGGCTCGGATCCCCGAGGGAGGAGGGTGGCTTTGACCCGGAGCCTGAGGACTCCCCTTTCTTGTGAGAGGAGCCAGCCTGAGGTTTGTCCCCCGTGGGGGCCCAGCCTCCTTCCCGGGGGGCTGAGTGTCGGGCGCGGGGACTGCGGCCGCAGCTGCGCCTCACGGGCTCTTGTTGCGGACGGGCCGCCGGCAGATCGAGAAGGACCTGCTCCGCACCATGCCCAGCAACGCCTGCTTCGCCCACGGGAGCAGCATCGGGGTGCCCCGCCTGCGCAGGGTGCTCCGAGCCCTGGCCTGGCTCTACCCGGAGATTGGCTACTGCCAGGGCACCGGCATGGTGAGCACGGCCTGGGGGCAGAGGCAGGCGCCACCCACGTCACCGTCGGGAAGTGAGGACGGGTGGCCCCTCCCCCCAGGCGGCAGCCCCTGCTCCGGCCAGCTGCTGGAGGACCCCCCCCAGAGGCTACGCTGGCAGGCTCACCTGGAGTTCACGCACAACCACGATGTTGGGGACCTTACTTGGGACAAGATTGCCGTCTCCCTGCCCCGCTCAGACAAGCTCCGTTCCCTGGTGCTGGCCGGCGTCCCCCACAGCATGAGGCCGCAGGTGAGGCGGGGGCCCGCGGAGGCCACAGGGGTCAGGGCGCCCCGGGGACTGAGTGCCGTGCCCCCTCCTCAGCTGTGGATGCGGCTCTCCGGGGCCCTCCAGAAGAAGAGGAACTCCGAGCTGTCCTACCGGGAGATCGTGAAGAACAGCTCCAACGACGAGACCATTGCTGCCAAGCAGGTGAGGCCCTGCTTGCGAGGGTGTCGGGAGGCCCTTCGGGGTGGTCGGGAGAACGCGGCAGCCAGGAGACCGCCGGGCTGTCCTTTCACCCCCAAACCTGTGCCTGGAGTCGGCTTCTCCCCCCCGACTCCTCTGGGGGTTGGAGGATGGTCACCGAGGCCAGCGTGCCGTGCGTTAGCAGCCGCCGGAGGTTTTAGGGACAGGCTCCCAGGCTTCCTTCCGGAGATTCTCACTCCACAGCTGTGGCGTGAGGCCCGGGCGACTGAACGTTATGTTGAGGTGCTCCCCGCGGATCGCACGGCCTCCGCGGCTCACCAGCTGGGCTCGGATCCCCGAGGGAGGAGGGTGGCTTTGACCCGGAGCCTGAGGACTCCCCTTTCTTGTGAGAGGAGCCAGCCTGAGGTTTGTCCCCCGTGGGGGCCCAGCCTCCTTCCCGGGGGGCTGAGTGTCGGGCGCGGGGACTGCGGCCGCAGCTGCGCCTCACGGGCTCTTGTTGCGGACGGGCCGCCGGCAGATCGAGAAGGACCTGCTCCGCACCATGCCCAGCAACGCCTGCTTCGCCCACGGGAGCAGCATCGGGGTGCCCCGCCTGCGCAGGGTGCTCCGAGCCCTGGCCTGGCTCTACCCGGAGATTGGCTACTGCCAGGGCACCGGCATGGTGAGCACGGCCTGGGGGCAGAGGCAGGCGCCACCCACGTCACCGTCGGGAAGTGAGGACGGGGTGGACGGGGAGGCCTCCGAGGAGGCGGGGCGGCCAGACGCAGTGGTTCCACGCCTGAGGCGGCACGTGGCCTGTGGGGCGACCCCAGAGGGGGTGCCTGGCGGCCTGGGAAGAGGCCCCTGACCCCGCCCTGGCCAGGTGGCTGCCTGCCTGCTGCTCTTCCTGGAGGAGGAGGACGCCTTCTGGATGATGTGCACCGTCGTCGAGGACCTGCTCCCCGCCTCCTACTTCAGCACCTCCCTGCTGGGCGTGCAGACGGACCAGCGGGTCCTGCGCCACCTCATCGTCCAGTTCCTGCCCCGCCTGGACAAGCTGCTCCAGGAGCATGACATCGGTGAGGGCCCGAGCCCGCCTCCACCGCGGGGTCAAGGGGTCGCGAGCTCCCGCTCAGGTGCTGCAGACCTGGGGCCTCGGGACGCGGCCGAGGACGGGCAGCGGGCGGCTCGGGCGGAAGAGAGGAGCACGTGCACCTTCTTGCTCTCTGACGTCGCTCGCCTTCCCCGCGGCCCGGGGGCCGCGCTGCTCCCTGGCTGCCCCGCGCCCGCCGCCCGGCCTGGCCTCCGCCCTCGGCGTGTGTCCGCAGAGCTGTCGCTCATCACGCTGCACTGGTTCCTCACGGCCTTCGCCAGCGTGGTGCACATCCGGCTGCTGCTGCGCCTCTGGGACCTGTTCTTCTACGAGGGCTCCTTGGTGCTGTTCCAGGCCACGCTGGGCATGCTGCGGCTCAAGGTGCGGCCGCGCCCGGGCGTCCAGCGCGGCTCCCGGGCAGCCTCCTTGGGGCTCGGCCCTCCCTGCACCTGCGCTCCAGCCCAGGCTGCGGCGGCCCGTGGCCTGAGCACTGGCCATCTGGGGGGCCGGCGGGGGGACAGGGCCATCTTGTGCTCAGCTTGACCAGCCGGGCAAGTCAGCCAGGCAGTGACGCCCGCCTCTCACCGGCCCAGGAGGAGGAGCTGATCCAGTCGGAGAACTCGGCCTCCATCTTCAACACGCTTTCAGACATCCCGGCCCAGATGGAGGACGCGGACCTGCTGCTGGGCGAGGCCATGCGGCTGGCGGGCTCCCTCACCGACGTGGCCGTGGAGACCCACCGCCGCAAGCACTTGGCCTACCTCCTGGCCGACCAGGGCCAGCTCCTGGGTGCCGCCACCACCACCCTCTCTCAGGTGGGCCCGGCAGGAAGGAGGCCCCAGCTCCCCTCTGCCCCCTCCAGCGCAGACCGCAGCTGCGGCAGGGCCCACCCCCTTGGCCTTGGCGGGTCTCTGCTGGGACCCGTCTGACTTAGGCCTGGGTTCAAAGACCCAGCTTTGAACCCTCAAAGGCCGTGTCTGGGAGGCAGCGCGAGTGAGATGCCTGCCCGCCCTCTGCACAGAAGGGTGTCCTCGCCGCCCGGTGCTGGGCGGCTGTCCGCTTGGCCGGGCTCCAGGTGCTCAGGCCGCGCTCACCGGCGCCGGCTGCCCACAGGTGGTGCGCCGCAGGACCCAGCGGAGGAAATCTGGCATCACGTCGCTGCTCTTCGGTGAGAGCTCCGCGCAGGTGGCCGGGCGCTGGGCTGGGCTGTGAGAGCGGGGCGACCGAGGTGGCCACTCCTGGGGCGTGTGGCCTCACTCCCCGCATGGACCCTGCACTTCCTTGGAGTTGGGACAGGGCCAGGGCCACTGCAGCCATTGCTCTCTGGGCCTCACAGGGGAGGACGACCTCGAGGCCCTCAAGGCCAAGAACATCAAGCAGACGGAGCTGGTGGCCGACCTTCGGGAAGCCATCCTGTGCGTGGCCCGCCACTTCCAGTGCATGGACCCCAAGAACTGCAGTATCGTGAGTCTCAGGGCCCAGGCCTGGGTGCAGGGCTCGACCGGGACCCTGGCTCCCCCAGCCCTGTTTTGAGCAGTGGCCTCTCTGCTGCCTCAGCAGGAGCTGACCCCAGACTACAGCATGGAGAGCCACCAGCGGGACCACGAGAACTACGTGGCGTGCTCCCGCGGCCACCCGCGCCGGGCCAAGGCCCTGCTGGACTTCGAGCGCCATGATGATGATGAGCTGGGCTTCCGCAAGAACGACATCATCACAGTGCGTGGGCAGCGGGCGCCTTCTTCCCCGGGCGCCGACGCGTTGGCCGAGCCTCGCCCGGCCCGGGCTCCCCACCCAGGATGAAGCCGGGCAACCGAGCCGTGTTTCCCGCCCTTTTCCTCGGCAGATCATCTCCCAGAAGGACGAGCACTGCTGGGTGGGGGAGCTGAACGGCCTGAGAGGTGAGGCCTCCGTCGGGTCCCTGTTGTGCCACGTGACGGGGGGGGCCTGGCCGCGGAGCCACGGCGGGCGCCAGGTTGGCTCAACGGCGGCCTCTGTCGCCCGTGTGTCCTCAGCCCCGTGGGGGCAGCATCAGGACGCCAGGCTGCCCACCTCACAGGCCCCCTTCTCCCGCAGGCTGGTTTCCAGCCAAGTTCGTGGAAGTCCTGGATGAGCGGAGCAAGGAGGTGAGCGCACGCGCGGCAGCCCGTCCCCGGGAGCCCCTGCTGCCCCCTCTGCCCCACGGGGCTGGCACCCTCCTGGCCTGGGCTTGCCCCGGCGCGTGGCGGCTGTGAGGCCAGGGAGGGGCCGGCGGGGCCCCTCAGGCCCTGTCCTCCACCCTCAGTACTCCGTCGCGGGGGACGATGCTGTGACGGAGGGGGTCACAGACCTCGTGCGAGGGACCCTCTGCCCGGCCCTCAAGGCCCTGTTTGAACACGGACTGAAGAAGCCTTCCCTGCTTGGGGGTGCCTGCCACCCCTGGCTGTTTATCGAGGAGGTGAGTGTCCGGGCCTGCGGAGCTGGGGGCAGGCGCTGGTGGGGGGTGACGCGCATTCAGCTGGACTCTGCGGCTTGGACACGCGTCTGCCCGGTTGTCCCTGACCCTCTCCCCACCTCCCAGGCGGCGGGCCGGGAGGTCGAGAGAGACTTCGACTCGGTGTACTCCCGCCTGGTGCTGTGTAAGACATACAGGTAACCAGCAGCCTCCTCCCGGCGGGCCGCCTGGCGGCCTGGGGGTGGGCGTGGAGGGAGAGGCAGCGGCCCGAGCCCACCAGGGCGGTGCGGCAGCTCTGGTCCCGCCTCAGGTTGGACGAAGATGGCAAAGTCCTGACCCCCGAGGAGCTGCTCTACCGGGTAAGGGGGCCGTGGGGTTGGCAGGACCGGCCTCTGGGGCTGGCGGCTGGGGATGCCTGAGTGACTGCTGTGCCCTCCCAGGCCGTGCAGTCCGTCAACGTGACCCATGACGCCGCACACGCACAGATGGACGTCAAGCTCCGCTCCCTCATCTGCGTGGGGCTCAAGTGAGCATCTGTGCCCCTGCTGGGGGGTGGGGGCTGAGCTGGGCGGGCGGAGGTGGCCAGTGGCCAGGCTGGCTCCCGAGGGCCGTCTCCGGTGAGCCCAGCCGCAGCTTGCAGGGGAGGGGCACTCGGGTCTTGTGAAGCCCTGACTGCAGCCAGCTAGGCAGGAGGGGCTCCCAGAGGCTCCCCTGCAAACAGGGCCGCCGGCCCAGGAAGGCCCTGCTGAGGGTGGTGGTTCTGGACCTGTCCCCAGGCAGAGGGGCGCCTCCAGGCTGCTCAGAACCAGGGAGTGGGGGCAGGGGCTCGCGAGGTGAGCTCAGGGCATGCTGTGGGCCTGCGGGCTAGCGAGCAAGGGCGTGGCTCCGAGTGACCGGAGGGAGGCGGTGGTCGCCTCTCCGATGCGGGAGCAGCGGTGGGGGGCGGGGCGGGGCGCAGGCTGAGCGTGCGCCGTCCCACCCCAGCGAGCAGGTCCTGCACCTGTGGCTGGAGGTGCTGTGCTCCAGCCTGCCGACCGTGGAGAAGTGGTACCAGCCCTGGTCCTTCCTGCGCAGCCCCGGCTGGGTCCAGATCAAGTGCGAGCTGCGGTGAGGGCCCGGCCGGGGTTGGGGTGGAGGAGCTGAGCCCCCGCCAGCCTCTGACAGCGCCGCCCCGTCCAGGGTCCTCTGCTGCTTCGCGTTCAGCCTCTCCCAGGACTGGGAGCTTCCTGCGAAGAGAGAGGTACGCAGTCGGGCCCCGGCTCCGGGGGGCTGCAGCAGGCGGGACGCCCTGGGGTCGGTGCTGGGGGGACTCCCCGTTCCTGGGTGGCCAAGGCCTCGTGGGGCCCCTGAGTGCTGGCGTCGTTGGTGAGGACCCCCTGGGCCCTGCCCCTTGGGCTTCCTCATGTGCGCCCGGCAGCCGTGACAGGAGGGCTGTCCCCGCGCAGGAGGACAAGAGGCCCCTGAAGGAGGGCGTCCAGGACATGCTGGTGAAACACCACCTCTTCAGCTGGGACATAGACGGGTGACGCCCTGCAGGGCCCGCCACACCCGGGCCTCTCCCGACCCCTCAGCTGCCAGGCGCCGCCCTCGCGCAAGAGGAGGACCCCCGGCCCGGCCCGCGCCGGCCGCAGGGTCACGGGGAGACGCGCCCCGGCGCTCTGTGGGCGCTGCGGGAGGGGGCAGGAGGGGGCCCTGGCTCAGCCTGGCCCCCTCGTGCCTGGGGGTGGGCTCTGCCAGGGTCTTCACAGGGGCCCCGGCCCAGGGCCACTGTGTCGACCCACACCCGTGGGAAGTGGCGGGAGGCCAGCTCCGTGCCGGCAGGTTTTGCGCAGGAAGAGGCTGGGGGTGGCTGAAGGCTCCTAGGCCTCCTTGATCTATAAATAAACCGGCTTTGAAAAAGCACCTGCCTGCCTCCCATCCAGCCAGGGCGGGGAAGCGGCAGCAGGGTCGCGGCCTGGCAGCCCGCTGCAAGGACACCTGGCACCCAGCCACACCGCCCGCGTCTTCTCTGGATCGAACGCCACGGACCAACAAGAGGTGTTTCTGTTTTTATTTTAAAAAGTCCACACAGCTTTCCCACCTCTGTCCCAGCACTGGTGTCAGTGACTCCACTCCTCACCCCCGTGGGGGACAGTGGCAGGCGGCCAGAGCCCGAGGGCCACCGCTGCCCCCGGGGCCATGGTGGCTGCTGCGAGGCAGCGGGACGGAATGTGGGCCGGGGCTCAGGAGGCACCCCGCCCTCGTGGCACTGAGCAGGAAGCAGGAGACTGGGCACAGGCCGTGGCAAGGTGTCTGCGTGTCAGGGCGGGGGGCGGGGGGGGCTGCGCTCAGCCCAGGAGCGGCGGGCCGCCTCCACCCCGCCCGGGATACATGTGTGTAGACGTATGGCGATATATGCTCTAGAGGTATGTACACCTGTACAGAAGATGTTCGCCACCAACCACTGCGTGGCTGCACGACACCAAGACACTAAGATGCAGGGAGCCCCTCCCGGGAAGCCTGGGACGCTGGTGGGGGCGTCACAAGGATGGTGAGGTAGAGGCCCGGCCCGCTCCCGCCCTCACGGGGAAGGGGAGGAAGGAGGACCCGCGCCCTGGCTCTGCCTCAGCCCTGGGCCTCCCCGCCTGAGCAGCCGGCAAGGGCACCCCGACCTCACAGGAGGAGGTCAAACAGCGGCCCGGCTGTCCAGGCCTCCTCAACCCCAGGGTGAGCCCGAGGCCGCTACGCGGACGCCTGTCCCAGCCTCCCCGCGGGCAGGGTCTGTGATTGTCAGGCCTCCAGCCTCGGGCAGGCGCTGATCGGGCTGGACAGCGCCCGTGCCCCGCAGCCCTCCCCGCGCCCGGCTCTGCAGCCCCAGAGCTACAAGCAGGAGTCCCAGTGCAGCTGCAGGTCGTGGCCATCAAGGAAGTCTGTGGAGAAGAGGCTGGAGGCCGCGGTGCCGAGTGGGGCCAGGCTGAGCACCGGCCCGCCCGAGGACAGCTCCAGCCAGTCCATGCTGTCCAGGTGGCCGTCAGTCAAGTCCAGGCCCACGCTGCCGGGCTCGGGCGCAAAGTGCAATTCCGAGGTGTCCATGGGGGAGGGGGGGTGGTCCAGGATGGCAGAGCTGCTCAGCATCTGGCTGTGGAGGTCATCGATGAGGGAGAGGGGCTCTGGCCCCTCGTGCCCGCCGGTCAGCAGGGGCAAGCCCGTGCTGCTCTCCAGGAAGTCTTCCAGGCGCCCGGGCAGGGCGGGCGAGCCCGACGGGGGCGGGGCGGCCTGAGGGAGCTCAGCCGGGGGCGAGGACTGGGCGGCCAGGGGTGCGCCGCCCGCTGCTGCTGGAGGGGCCTTCTCTCGTCCTGGCTCCTTGAAATCAGCCGAGATCTCTGCCAATCGACAAAGTGAGCGGGTGTCAGTCAGAAGCCAGACTGAACACACCCTGCGGCGGGAGCCCGCCTCGCACCAGCTACAGCAGTAACACGGGTCTGAGATCTAGACTCAGGAGCCCAGACTACAAAACCCTGTAACACGGAAGTCAGTAGTGATTTCTCGGTTACAACGCCAAAGGCATAGGCAGTGCAACTGGACTAATAAAACCATCATCACTGAGAGTGCGAAGACCAGCCATGGATGGGAGGAAGTATCTGCAAACCATGGAGGTGGTAAGTGACTCATTTCCAGACTGAAGAACTCAGACTGTTTCTCCAGAAGATAGACAAAAATATGGGAAAAGAGGGGTGATGCTGGTGGTCACTGAGAAGCCTAAGTGGACCCGCTGGAACCCTTATGTGGCACTTGTATGAGTGGAAATGGTTCCTGAAACAAGTGACATACAGACTGACTCTCGGATCCAGCGGTCCCCTCTGGGTACCTACTCAAGAACCGGTGGCACGGACTCCAGCAGCCGGCAGCACTGGTCATGACCGCCGGGAGAACGCACCACGTGTGCAGGGGACGCAAGGGTAAACCCAGCGTGGTGCCGACAGACGGCAGAGTCAGCCCCAGAAAGGCAGGCACTTCTGACACGAGCCGCGGTGCTCAGTGCAGCCAGCCAGCCGCAGCGGGACAAGCAGCGGGCGGCCGACTCGCACGGTCCCTCAGCAGGCAGCCCACGGGGGAGGGAGGGGAGCGCGCGCGTGGCGGCGGGACAGGCCCAGGAGCAGGCGGCAGCGGTGGCCGCGTGGTGACCTCGGTGCCGCTGAGCTGCGTCTTTCAAAGACAGTTACGATGGCGAACCCCGGTCCCTGCGTTTCACCACAATAAACAGCCCTGCAGCAGCCAGGCTTGCTCCGGCCCAGGTTCCCTCCAGCCGAGCGCCGGCCCCACCCTGCTGCCGCCTCTCCTCCAGGCCTCCCCACGTCCCGGTGGCCCTCTGGGGGCACAGCCCCCTGGCTCCCTCCCCCGCCATCTCTTCCTCTTGGCTTCTCGGGGCCTCTCTGCTGGCAACGCTGCCCTCCTGCAGCCTCAGCACCACCCACCCTGAGACACGCCTCAGGCCCCAGGGACTCTGGAATCCAAGGAGTCATCCTGAGATCAAACCAGTGACCTTAATTTTTCTGTCATTAAGATAAAATTCACCACTTTTAAAATGTCCAGGATCGTGAGGTCCTGCTGTGCCTGTCCTGTCTCGCGTCCCCTTCTTCCTACGGACAAATCCCTCAGGAGAGAACCTGCCCTTTTCTCTGCCACCTCGTCCCACTATCATGTAAACACGCTGCCCTTTCCGCACCCCACATCTTGGCAGAGGACCCCCGGCAGAGCGGTCTGCCCCAGCCCCAGCTGGTTTCAAGCAGGCTCCGGCCAGACCCACTGCCAATGCCCTGGCTGAGGTCACCAGCCGCCACCGTGGCACAGCCTCGGGCCAGGTCTTGGTCATCTTCCCTGCCTGCCCAGCAGCGGCCCTGGCCCACTGCCCCCACTTCAACCTCCCTGGGCACCAGACTCCCCACTGCTGCGTGCTTGCTGGGCGCCAGCAACCCTTGGACTCCTGCCTTCGCCTAGACCTCACCCAGCCTGGCCTTGGGGCCCCCCCACTCGGCTAGAGGGACGAGGTGCCCATGCACCCTGGCGCTCATGCTGCTGCACCTGGTCACACCGAGCCCCTCGCCTCCACCTCAGCTGCCCTGGTGTCCCCTGGTCACACCTAAACCGTAAGGGAACCGACTGGCCCTCTGCAGACACGCCAAGACTCAGCCCTCCTGCAGCCTCCCCCACGCCCCCACTCTTGCCTGGACGGCCGTGCCGCCTCCCCATCCTGCCCTTCCAGGGGGCGCAGTCCCGCAGCACTGTGCCGTGGCCTCCGGCGTTGCCCAGAGGCCCTGCGCCCAGCCTGTGCTCGCTCCACCGCGCCCGAGGATGCCCGCGGCTAAATGACCTGACCCCGACCGCCCTCACACCCTCCCTTGCCTCCCTGCTGTTCCTGACACTCTGACGGAGGACAGTGGGCTTCACCGTCGGTCACCACCCCCCACGAGGCTGCCGGCCCCGCAGAGGCGAGCACCGCCTCGACCGCCTCGCCGGGGCTGCGGGGAGCCAGCCACACAGCAGCTCCGGGTGAAACACACGTGTGGAGGACACGCCCCCCCATGGGGGCCTGCCCCGCTTCTGGGACGTATCTCACGCACATCCTAAGCGTTTACCAGGCCGGCCGGGCGTGGTGTTCAAGAACCAACTTAATCCCATCAACCAGCCAACCCCAGGCTGGAGACGCCTGCGCGAGACGGGGAGGGGCCGCGGGGCTGGACTCTACCTCCACTCTGGATCAGAATGTCGAACAGGTCGTCCATCTGCTGGCTCGAGGAACCATTTTCCTGTGGCACGAAGATAAAAAGTAGAAAATCTGCAACAGGAGCCCCAGTGGCTCGGCACAGACCCTCCCTTCTGGCCCCGAGCCAGCCGTCAGGCCCACAGAGCCGGGCGGCCCGGCCCGGCTCCCGCAGCCCGCCCTGCCTCCCGCCCCGACGCGCCCTCTCTGACCCGAGAGGCTGGCTCCTGCCGGACCCTGGGGCTCGGTGGCCGCCCACCCCGCTGGGCCCCGGTCCCCCTCTCTACCTGCTGTCTGGGCTGCTGGCTCACAGCTTCGTCATAGCCAGGTGGCTCCTTCTTCAGCTGAGAAGTGGGGGTCCCAAAAAGGGGCTGTGGCGGGGGCTCCAGGTTCATCTGGGATGGGGGGCCAGGAGCTGGAGAATCAGGCTGGGACAGGGGCTGGGGAAACAACCACAGCTGGGGTGAGGGCGGCAGCCCAGGGCCCCGCGCCAGGCGGGCAAGGTGGGCGCTGTCCACCCTCCACCAGAGCCAGCGGGTGTGACCTGCACTGGCTCTCGGAGCTTCCTGGAAGCCCCCCAAGAAGCAGCACTACGGGGTTGGGGGGCCCTGACCTCTGGACCTGCCGAGGGCGAGTGGCTCCCCAGGGTCCCGGGTCCTAGGCGGAGGCTCTGACCTGACCGCCCTCCCCTCCCCTGAGCGTCTGCCTCCGGCTACCGGGGCCCCCCAGCCCGCCGAGCTCCGCGGGGCTGAGGCCACACACAGCCTAGAGCAGGCTCGCTCTGGACCAGGCCGGGTGTGGGGTCTGGGCGGTGAGGGTGGCAGAAGGGAGCCAGCTGCCAGGGCCACTTTGGTGGGCAAGAGCTGGCCTCTCTCGGGCTGGCGGGGGGCTGGGGCTTGTTTCAGACCCGGCCGCGCAGCCTCCTCCCCGGCCCGCCCCACCCCAGCGGCCAGAGCGGGGCAGGCCCTCAGCTCCATCCGCAAGACTGGGGGCAGCACACGGGTGCCCCAACCTCCCCAGCTCTCCTCCTGGGTGACCCTGGATGGGGAGCCCTCGTGGGGGAGGGCTGAAGAGGGCGCTTCCAGGCAGCACGACCTGCCCACCGCGGGGCGCCTGGCCAACGGTCACTTAAAGCTCTCTCCCCTGCTGTGGCTCTGCCTCCACCCCGCCGGGTACCTGCTGGGGGCTCCGGCTGGCCAGGCTGGGGCTGTCTGTCTGCTTATTGGTCGTGGTGAGGACAAGCTGGGTCCCTGCAGAGTCAGTGCGGACGGGGGGCGGAGTGAGCCCCTTGGCGAGGCTGGGTCCCTGTGGGCCCAGAAGCAGCTGGCGGGCCGGCTCGGGCTCGGGCAGCACGGCTTCCTGCTTCACCACCACGGCCGGGGGCACCAGGGCACACGCGTCCACGTGGTGGGCAGCGGGGGCCACGAGGCTGGGGCTGAAGGGGTGATCCGGGCCGGGGGGCGGCCGGCTGAGCTGGCAGCTGGCGAAGCTGCTCTCCTGCTTCACTGCGGGGCCGAGGGTGACGAGGGCGGGGGCCGGCTCGGGCTCGGGCAGCACGGCTTCCTGCTTCACCACCACGGCCGGGGGCACCAGGGCGCACGCGTCCACGTGGTGGGCAGCGGGGGCCACGAGGCTGGGGCTGAAGGGGTGATCCGGGCCGGGGGGCGGCCGGCTGAGCTGGCAGCTGGCGAAGCTGCTCTCCTGCTTCACTGCGGGGCCGAGGGTGACGAGGGCGGGGGCCGGCTCGGGCTCGGGCAGCACGGCTTCCTGCTTCACCACCACGGCCGGGGGCACCAGGGCGCACGCGTCCACGTGGTGGGCAGCGGGGGCCACGAGGCCAGGGCTGAAGGGGTGATCCGGGCCGGGGGGCGGCCGGCTGAGCTGGCAGCTGGCGAGGCGGTTCTCCAGCTTCACTGTGGGGCCCAGCGGGGCCGGGGCCGGGTCTGGGGCGGGGGCCGGCTGCTGGGCCCGCTTCTCCTGCTCCAGCTGCAGCCGGAGCCACTCCACCAGCTGCTGCTTCTGCCGGAGCATGCGCGTCAGCTCCTCGATCTGCTTGTCCTTCTCCTGCAGCATCTGGTCCTTGTCCCGGCCCTCCAGCTCGGCCCGCGCCCCCGGGCTCCGGCAGCAGGGCCCGGCGCGGGGGCCCTCCTCCTTCACAAGGACCTGCAGGGGCGAGGCCTGCAGGGTGAGCTGGGTCACCGGTGACGTCACCATCTCGCCAAAGCTGTCCCCGGGCGTGGAGTTCTCGTCGCCTGTGCTGAGCAGTGACCGCTCTGAGGGGGTGGGAGACACGGGGGGCGTGGAGCCCGTGCTGCCGAACTTCACCACACCGTTGCTGGTCACCGTGGCCACCACCACCTCGGCCGGGGCCAGGCCCGCGGCCACCAGGGCAGGCCCCGCGCCGAGCCGGGCCGTGGGGAAGGCGACCACCACCTCGCCAGCCTTGGGCAGGAGGGCGGCGGTGGCGGCGGGGGCCTTGGGCGCTCCGGGCGGGGCAGGGTTGACTTGCTCCTGGTAGGCCCTCAGGCGCTCGATCAGGTCTGTCTTGGTGCCCGAGACGGGTAGTGACCGCAGCTTCAGCTCCTGCTTCAGCTCTGCCACCTGCAAGGGCACAAGCAGCAGGGACAGTGGGGACGGGGTCCGGGCAGGAGGAGTGAAGCACAAGAAAGACAAGCTCCTGCCTGCCAGGCCTCGTCTGTCTGAGCCACGCCCGGCCACTGCAGACCCGTGAAGCCTGCGTCTGCCGGGCCGGCCCCCACCCTTCCCCGTCCTCACACCAGGGGCCTGGCCCTCGGCGGGGGTGTCCTCAGCTGTCTCCACCTCCTGCCCGCGCTCAGTACACACGCCAGCGAACTGACTGGATCTCAGAGAAAACAGCGCACGGAAGTGACCTAATGCCTCCAGGACCACCCTGGGGACCTGGGGGTGGGCAGAGCGGGGAGGAAGGGCCGGGTCTTGTGGACTCCAAAGCCGGCGTCCAGCACCGCCTCTGCCCCCCTCTGC
The DNA here is from genome assembly GCA_022376925.1 of Tragulus kanchil. NCBI lineage: Eukaryota > Metazoa > Chordata > Mammalia > Artiodactyla > Tragulidae > Tragulus > Tragulus kanchil. The sequence continues at coordinate 177,697,885 of JAIOJX010000004.1, read as the reverse complement.
AGGCTGCGTCTTGCTGGGATCGGGGTCACGACTGGGGTGGGAGCAGGCTGGTTCAGGGAACAAATTCTCAAGGGAAAACGGGACCCACGTCCACTCCTGACCACGGTAGAGGGAGCAGGCCAGGCCCGGGGTGTCTCCCACCCCCAGTCCAAGTCCCGAGCAGAGTGTGCGCCCAAGCGTGGTGCTCTTTCAGGTGAACCAGCACCTGCAGAGCAGGCTCAGCGAGGCGGCGGGCAGTGAGGAGGGGGGGGGGCCTCCGTTACAGGCAGGGCGAGGCCTGCAGGGTGAGCTGGGTCACCGGTGACGTCACCATCTCGCCAAAGCTGTCCCCGGGCGTGGAGTTCTCGTCGCCTGTGCTGAGCAGTGACCGCTCTGAGGGGGTGGGAGACACGGGGGGCGTGGAGCCCGTGCTGCCGAACTTCACCACACCGTTGCTGGTCACCGTGGCCACCACCACCTCGGCCGGGGCCAGGCCCGCGGCCACCAGGGCAGGCCCCGCGCCGAGCCGGGCCGTGGGGAAGGCGACCACCACCTCGCCAGCCTTGGGCAGGAGGGCGGCGGTGGCGGCGGGGGCCTTGGGCGCTCCGGGCGGGGCAGGGTTGACTTGCTCCTGGTAGGCCCTCAGGCGCTCGATCAGGTCTGTCTTGGTGCCCGAGACGGGTAGTGACCGCAGCTTCAGCTCCTGCTTCAGCTCTGCCACCTGCAAGGGCACAAGCAGCAGGGACAGTGGGGACGGGGTCCGGGCAGGAGGAGTGAAGCACAAGAAAGACAAGCTCCTGCCTGCCAGGCCTCGTCTGTCTGAGCCACGCCGGCCACTGCAGACCCGTGAAGCCTGCGTCTGCCGGGCCGGCCCCCACCCTTCCCCGTCCTCACACCAGGGGCCTGGCCCTCGGCGGGGGTGTCCTCAGCTGTCTCCAGCTCCTGCCTGCGCTCAGTACACACGTCAGCGAACTGACTGGATCTCAGAGAAAACAGCGCACGGAAGTGACCTAATGCCTCCAGGACCACCCTGGGGACCTGGGGGTGGGCAGAGCGGGGAGGAAGGGCCGGGTCTTGTGGACTCCAAAGCCGGCGTCCAGCACCGCCTCTGCCCCCCTCTGCAGGCTGCGTCTTGCTGGGATCGGGGTCACGACTGGGGTGGGAGCAGGCTGGTTCAGGGAACAAATTCTCAAGGGAAAACGGGACCCACGTCCACTCCTGACCACGGTAGAGGGAGCAGGCCAGGCCCGGGGTGTCTCCCACCCCCAGTCCAAGTCCCGAGCAGAGTGTGCGCCCAAGCGTGGTGCTCTTTCAGGTGAACCAGCACCTGCAGAGCAGGCTCAGCGAGGCGGCGGGGCAGTGAGGAGAGGGTGGCGCTGTCCCGCCTGCTGGACCCGTGGCCTCGGGCACACCCGCCTGCCCCGCCGCCGCCACCTGCTCATCCTGAAGCCAGGGGAACACTCCCGTCCCTCACCCCGCACTGCAGGCTGGGAAATGAGAGGCCACTAGTGCTCAGGGAGCCCAAGGCCCTGGACAGACACTGTGCGATGTCTTTAATGATGACGACTGTGAGGACCAGGGCCAGGCGAGCCTCGAGGCAGGTCCCAGGCGTCTCCGCTGGGGGCCAGTCCAGAGCCCTGCTCTGCATCCTGTGGCCGTGGTCCCCAGCCGGCCGCCTTCCCTGCCTGAAGCCAAGCACCCGACACCCCACGAGAGGCCAGGGTGGCGGTGGTGGAGGCCCATGGTGCAGCCACCTACCTTCATGTCGTCCAGGTTGGCGGGTAGGGTCCCCGGCTTGCCAGTCAGCGAAGTGCTGTTCTGTCGCACCAGCCCACTGGGCCCAGGGGCGCCCGAGCTGGAGCTGCTGCTGGTAGTGGAAAGGCTGCGCGTTGCGGGGGCCCCAGCGCTTCCCAGAGCCTCCCCTGCTGGCCTGAGAGGAAGAAAGTGCAGGAATGAGCCAGTGCCAAGCATCGCCCTCAGACCCACTCTGACAGGACCCAGACCAAGGGTCCCTGTCGGGCCTGGGCCACCCACACGAGCAGCATCTCCCTGACCTAGAGCCTGTAGGTGGGGAGGGCAGGGGGTGCCTGCTGGGTGGGCGGGGCCTCCTGAGGCAGGGGCGGGGCCTCCCGGGGCGGGGCGGGGCCTACTTGGGCGGGGCCGGCAGGATGGTCTGGTAGTTGTAGTGCTGCTGCTGCTGCTGGTTGAGGATCTGGAGCTGCAGGAAGAGCTGCTGCTGCTGCAGGATCTTGGCGTAGGAGGAGTCCATGGGCGGCGCCCCCTTGTCCTGCTTTTGGTCCGGGGGGATGTACTGGTGGTACTTGAGCTTCTTCACCTTTGGCTTCAGCTCCTTGGCCTTCTTGCTGCGCTGCGACTTCTCACCGGCAGACTTGGGTTGGCTTTGCTGGGGGCGGGAGACACAGCGCGCCGTCAGGGCAGCCTGGGCTCGGGGAGGGGCCGGCCCGCGGCGGGCGCCTGGGCGGCTTCTGAGAAGGCCCTGCCTGCTCCTCCCGTCCGCTCTCCTGCCAGATGGCGCTCCTGCCAGAGCAGAGGCCCCCGCAGCGCCCGGGCGGGGATGAGGGCTGACGGGGCTCTGACCGGCCCTGCTCCTCACAAGTGCACAGGCCCGGCAGCCTCCTGTGACCCCGAGCCCAGCGGGAACAGGGCACGGGGTGAAAGGGCAGCCCTGGGGGCGCGGCGTCCACTCCACACGGGCGCAGAGTGGGAAGGGCCTCGCCTCGCCAGGAGCCAGCGCGTACACCGGAAGGCGAAGAAACCGCTCACGAGGTCACACAGTGACCGTGATCGTGCCCCGCGAAGGAGCCAAGGTCCAAACCCAGGACCCACGCACCAACAGCTGGCTACGGGGAGGCCCCTGCGCGGGGCCTCTGGGCTGAGGGAGGGTGCGGCGGGGTAGGGAGAGCGAGCTGGGCACCGGGCCAGGCAGGACCGAGGCAACCGCGCAGCTCCCGAGCCGAGGCCCGCAGCCGGAAGGGTGGAGACGCCACGCGGGTCCGCGGGGCCCGGGGAGGGGCCGTGGGGACAGGACGAGGGGGAGGTGACCGGGCAGCAGGGCCCGTGGCGGCCAGAGCACTCGGGAAGGAGGCCAGGAGCCCACGGAGAGGCTGAGAGCAGGAGGAAGAGGCCGGGAACGGCCCGGGGGCACCCCCCAAAAGCGAGGAAGGCAGGGAGCCCAGGGAAGCCGCCTGGAGAGGAGCGCCACCCGAGGCTCCTGGGCTCGCCCTGGGAGAGCTCACCGGGAGGGGGCGGGAGGCGAGGAGCAGAGGCCAGGCAAGGCGCAAATGAGGAAGTCAGATAAACACGCCCTGTGCTCACGGCCGGGGCCAGCGTGAGGCCAGGAGCAGACCACAGAGACAAGGGAGCCGCGGCTGCCCCGGGAGCGGCCAGGGGCCGGGAGGCGCAGGCCTGGGGCGGCAGCGCCGGAGGCACAGCGAGGGCCCGGCGAAGACTGTGAGCAGCGGGAGGGGAACGCGGGTGTCTAGAGGCGCCAGGCAGGGCCTGTGTGGAGGGCCTGGAGAATCAGCCAAGAGGCAAGCGGGCGGAGAGGACGGGCCCTGCCCGGCGGCGCGGCGCACAGGCTGCAGGGGGCAGTCAGGGTCAAGGTCCCACAGGCTGAGGCAGGAGGTGGCTGCACGGGGAGGACCGGACGTTGGCTCTTGTTGCTGAACTCAACTTCAGTGTCCAGCACCGTGTCCCCTTACACAGGTACCCACGGGTGTCTCAAGGGAACGTGCCCCCTTCAGCCATTTCAGGTCAGGACTTGGAGAAAGCGAATGAACCTGAACTCCCAGCACGGCTGCCGGTGAAGCTGGGCACCCCCCTCACTGTGCGGTCCCGTTACGGCCTCAGGAGGCTGTGGGTGCGGAGGGCGGGAGTCAGAGCCTGCCCACGGCGGTTCAGGACACGGGGGCCGTGCCCACAGCCAGCGGCCTGGAGGGAACCGGAGGCCGCTGGCAGCACCATGTCGACCTCTGCTGCTCCCTGAGCAGGAGGCCAGGGTGGGCACCCCACCGCCCACCCGGTCCCCACTGGAGGCCGGCGGGCACGGCCGCGGAGGGCCGGCGGGTTGCAGGGGGCCTGTACCTTGATGAGTGTCGGGGGGGGCCTGGCGGCAGGGACCGTGGTTCCGTTGGGGAGGCCGGGAGGCAGAGGCGGCTGCTCCGCCGGGAAGAGCGTTTCTCCGGACTCCGGGCCCACAGGGAGCTGAGACACGACCTGGGAGGGAGGAGGCAGGTGAGGGCGCCCTGCCCCTTCTCGCTCCCAGAGGCCGCACTGTCTCCGGGCTCCAGCTGGCACCGCGTGCCTGTCTGCCCACCCGGCGGTGGCCGTCCCCTCCTCCCCGCGGTCAGCGTTAGGGGCAGATGACCAGCAAGGCCAGGAGGGCTGCGACGAGCAGCCCCCACGGTCACGGGGGTCGGGGGGGCTAGACAAGGGGAGAGAGGTGGAGAAAGGCTCACAGACCTGCACGCTCTCAGGGGGAGAGGCTGTTCTGAGTGGGCGGGGGCAGCAGGGAGGCCGCCGCAGGTAACCCCGAGGGGCCCACCGCCCACGCCGCGGGCCCGCCTCCCAGGGCAGCACCTCCCGCCCGCCGCCCCCGCGGGCTGCCGTGAGGGGCCTCGCCGGTGACGCTCCAGCAGGTGGGGGCCCCTGGGAGCAGAGGAAGCTCACCTGCGTGGGGGACACAGAGGTGGCACTGGGCAGCGGCTCGCTGAGGCGGGCTTCCAGGGGCGACGGCTCCGAGCCCTGGGACTCGTGGCTGGCAGGCTGCTCGGGGGATAAGGCGTCGCTGCTGTCCTCGTCGAAGGAAGAGCTGTCCGCGACCTTCGGGTAGTTCACCTGGCCCACTGAAAGCCGCGCCCGGGTGAGACGCCGCCGGCAGAGCGCCCTGCCCCGCGGCCCCCGCGCCCGGCGGGCAGCGGGAGGTGGCAGCCAGCGGCGCCCCTGCCTCCCGCACCCGAACAAGCCGGGGAAAGCGTGTCCTCACAACCCCGGAGCAGGCTGGGAGACCCAGCCTGCCAGCTGTCACGCGCTCCCTTGGCGGGAACGGCCTGATCGCCGACGCCCTGCTTTACCGCCAGTGTCCCGTCTTCACCGTCAGGGTCTGCCCGCCCCCCGCAGCCTGCTGCCGCCCGCTCCCACCTCCCGGCTGGGGAAGGCACTGTGTGTCCACCCTGGGGCCCTGCGATCAGGGCTGAAGGAGTCTGGGGAACTGCGACTGAGCTCCTCCCCTGGGCTGTCTGACTCCCCGAAGACCAGGAACAGACAAGAGAGCCCCCAGGGAAGGGCCGACTGCGCGCCCGGGGAAGCAGTCCCTCACAGGCCTCCCGCACCTCGCGGCGGGCGCAGAGACGGCCTCCTCCGCCAGCAGCTGGCGGTTCCCAGAGCCCCGAGGCCTGGAGACAGCACTGTCACCGCCCTGCCCTCTCCATGTGAGGCCCAGGGGACCGGTGGGGGCCAGGTGGGGAGGGGGCGCGGGAGGAGCCGGGGCGGGCGTGGGAAGCCCGGACGCAGAGGGAAGGGAAGAGGGCAGGCGGAGCAGGAGGCCCCCAGGTAACCCCGAGGGGCCCACCGCCCACGCCGCGGGCCCGCCTCCCAGGGCAGCACCTCCCGCCCGCCGCCCCCGCGGGCTGCCGTGAGGGGCCTCGCCGGTGACGCTCCAGCAGGTGGGGGCCCCTGGGAGCAGAGGAAGCTCACCTGCGTGGGGGACACAGAGGTGGCACTGGGCAGCGGCTCGCTGAGGCGGGCTTCCAGGGGCGACGGCTCCGAGCCCTGGGACTCGTGGCTGGCAGGCTGCTCGGGGGATAAGGCGTCGCTGCTGTCCTCGTCGAAGGAAGAGCTGTCCGCGACCTTCGGGTAGTTCACCTGGCCCACTGAAAGCCGCGCCCGGGTGAGACGCCGCCGGCAGAGCGCCCTGCCCCGCGGCCCCCGCGCCCGGCGGGCAGCGGGAGGTGGCAGCCAGCGGCGCCCCTGCCTCCCGCACCCGAACAAGCCGGGGAAAGCGTGTCCTCACAACCCCGGAGCAGGCTGGGAGACCCAGCCTGCCAGCTGTCACGCGCTCCCTTGGCGGGAACGGCCTGATCGCCGACGCCCTGCTTTACCGCCAGTGTCCCGTCTTCACCGTCAGGGTCTGCCCGCCCCCCGCAGCCTGCTGCCGCCCGCTCCCACCTCCCGGCTGGGGAAGGCACTGTGTGTCCACCCTGGGGCCCTGCGATCAGGGCTGAAGGAGTCTGGGGAACTGCGACTGAGCTCCTCCCCTGGGCTGTCTGACTCCCCGAAGACCAGGAACAGACAAGAGAGCCCCCAGGGAAGGGCCGACTGCGCGCCCGGGGAAGCAGTCCCTCACAGGCCTCCCGCACCTCGCGGCGGGCGCAGAGACGGCCTCCTCCGCCAGCAGCTGGCGGTTCCCAGAGCCCCGAGGCCTGGAGACAGCACTGTCACCGCCCTGCCCTCTCCATGTGAGGCCCAGGGGACCGGTGGGGGCCAGGTGGGGAGGGGGCGCGGGAGGAGCCGGGGCGGGCGTGGGAAGCCCGGACGCAGAGGGAAGGGAAGAGGGGGCAGGGCGAGCAGGATGCTCCTGGCAGGAGCGACCCCGCGGCCAGCACGGTCAGGAGAGAAGTGAGGCACCAGCCGCCGGCCACGCAGGAGGAACAGGGCCAGAGCTGAGCGGGGGCGATGGGGGGACTCGCCGCCGCGGCGAGACCACAGATGAGGAACGGGGACCGTCTGGAGCCCTCCCCGTCCAGGGCCGTGACCCGAGGCCCAGGACCTGGCGGGACGCTCCTGACCTGTGCCCCCTCCGCCCAGCCCGGCTGCCCCTCCTGCTCCCCTCGCCTGCCCTCGAGTGACCACCGTGTGCCTCCAGCCGGCCACACGAGGTCCAGGCTTCTCCCCAGCCTCCTAATCCCAGAGAGGGCATCAGCAGGACCAAGGCACCTCGGGTCCACCCAACTCAGTCCCGTGCAGGAAGCTGCTGGGCCTGCGGGAGCACCCCAGGGCCCACCGCGCCAGGTCAGGCAGGGTCCCGCCCTCCGCGCGTTCACGGTCCAGGCACGCGGGGCACAGCCAAGGCCTTGCCCGGGGGAAGTCTGGATGCTGAGGGGACCTGGGCCAGGCTCAGGGCGACTTCCGGGGCCCTGACAGAGCTCTTCCAGGTCAGCTGGAGGAGGAGGTGTGCGTCTGGGGGAGTCTGTGGGTGAGCAAGGCCCCTGCCAGGCCCCTGCCAAGCCCCGCCCTCAGCAGGCCTCCCTACCCGACCCCGACCCAGGTGCGCCCAGCCCTGCCTCCTCCTCTGACTCGTCCTCTTTCTCAGCCTGGAAACCCTTCCTGGCCACCGTCCTGACCCCTCTCTCCTCCTGAACGCGGACTGCATCTGCTGTCCCCGCTTCCTTGCCCCTGGCCATCCTCCACCGGCACGACCCCTGCTGGCGCATGTGCCTTTCCCTCCAGCCACCAGCAATGACCTTGCTGCCAAACTCAACTGCTTCCCAGGCGTCCAGGCCGCCGCCCACACTGTCCCCTCCACTGGGGACGCCCCCAGTGCCTTTGCTACTTGGTGCACAGACTCGACCTCCAGGCTGACCCCAAATGAGCCACCTCGGTCATGCAACTTCCCCACCCTGGCGCCCCGGCCCCACCCCGCCGCCCTGCGTTGTCCACCACAGCAGGGCCAGCTGGTCTGTGATGAACGTGACCGCCGAGGGCAAGAGCCCTTCCCCGCGTCTCCCCAGCCGCCAGGACTGCGCCGGGCCCTCCAGAGCCGGCGTCACCCAGGAGCCTGCGAGCTCCTGAAGGCAGCGCGCTCAGTCCCCGTGCCACGAGGTCCTTTCTCACCGGGCAGCACCACCTGGGCCCAGGAGTGAGACTCAGAAGTCCCTGGGGTCCACCGCAGCCTTCTCCCATCAGGCTGACTCAGGGAGGGCGGCAGCGGCGTGCTCTGTGCATCTCTTGTGACGGCCGGGCTCATGCTGGCCTTGCATGCGGCTGCCACACGGCAAATATTTATCAGATCTAGACCGGCAGAAAGTCCCGGCTGTCCTTGGCCCAAACCCTGGCCGGTGACGAGCGGCTGCGGGGACCCTGGCCGGTGACGAGCGGCTGCGGGGACCCTGGCCGGTGACGAGGGGCTGCGGGGACCCTGGCCGGTGACGAGCGGCTGCGGGGACCCTGGCCGGTGACGAGGGGCTGTGGGGACCCTGGCTGGTGACGAGGGGCTGCGGGGACGCTGCTGGAGACCTGGGGAGGGTCACACTGACATGAGACAATGTGAACGTCTCACATTGGTGAGGGTGAGGGTGAAGCAGGGACTCGGGGAAGAGGGCAGTCAGGGCCCCCAGCCTGGCCGGCCTCCTGCGCCAGTGCCGAAGAGGCCCGAGCCCAGCCTCCTCGGACTCCTCCGCCCGCGTCTCCGCGCCCTGCCGGTGCTCACTCAGCCAGCGCCCCCGCCCGTGCTTGCGGCGGGAGCCCTCCAGCCTCCTGAAGGCACGGCCACCTCCCAGGGTGGGTCTTGGGCCCACAGCAGCTGCAGAAACACGTCTGTCCCAACCTCGCCAAAGTACAGGGATCACGTCTGCACGCCTGACGGCGGCCCCAGGGCCCTGCAGTGCACCCCCGTCACATCCTGACACCCTCCTCCGGCGCCGCGGGTAGGCTGCTGCTCCTCCCTACACGGACGCTTCAATTTCTACTCAGCTGGCACCCCCAGGCCCTCCCGCCTCCCCCAGCCGCCCTCGTTGTCCACCACAGCAGGGCCAGCTGGTCTGTGATGAACGTGACCGCCGAGGGCAAGAGCCCTTCCCCGCGTCTCCCCAGCCGCCAGGACTGCGCCGGGCCCTCCAGAGCCGGCGTCACCCAGGAGCCTGCGAGCTCCTGAAGGCAGCGCGCTCAGTCCCCGTGCCACGAGGTCCTTTCTCACCGGGCAGCACCACCTGGGCCCAGGAGTGAGACTCAGAAGTCCCTGGGGTCCACCGCAGCCTTCTCCCATCAGGCTGACTCAGGGAGGGCGGCAGCGGCGTGCTCTGTGCATCTCTTGTGACGGCCGGGCTCATGCTGGCCTTGCATGCGGCTGCCACACGGCAAATATTTATCAGATCTAGACCGGCAGAAAGTCCCGGCTGTCCTTGGCCCAAACCCTGGCCGGTGACGAGCGGCTGCGGGGACCCTGGCCGGTGACGAGCGGCTGCGGGGACCCTGGCCGGTGACGAGGGGCTGCGGGGACCCTGGCCGGTGACGAGCGGCTGCGGGGACCCTGGCCGGTGACGAGGGGCTGTGGGGACCCTGGCTGGTGACGAGGGGCTGCGGGGACGCTGCTGGAGACCTGGGGAGGGTCACACTGACATGAGACAATGTGAACGTCTCACATTGGTGAGGGTGAGGGTGAAGCAGGGACTCGGGGAAGAGGGCAGTCAGGGCCCCCAGCCTGGCCGGCCTCCTGCGCCAGTGCCGAAGAGGCCCGAGCCCAGCCTCCTCGGACTCCTCCGCCCGCGTCTCCGCGCCCTGCCGGTGCTCACTCAGCCAGCGCCCCCGCCCGTGCTTGCGGCGGGAGCCCTCCAGCCTCCTGAAGGCACGGCCACCTCCCAGGGTGGGTCTTGGGCCCACAGCAGCTGCAGAAACACGTCTGTCCCAACCTCGCCAAAGTACAGGGATCACGTCTGCACGCCTGACGGCGGCCCCAGGGCCCTGCAGTGCACCCCCGTCACATCCTGACACCCTCCTCCGGCGCCGCGGGTAGGCTGCTGCTCCTCCCTACACGGACGCTTCAATTTCTACTCAGCTGGCACCCCCATCCTGGCCTCGCCGCCTCTGACGCCGACCCCCACTGTTGGGGCCAGGCCGGGTGCCCCGTCCTGCTGGGGCCCACCTCCTCGCCGGGGTCTGCGCTTGGGCTTGAGCTCCCTAAGGACCAGGGGTGTGGCCTGCCTCGCGGGGCTGTGGTCCGAGCACCTAGCACACTGCGAGGGTCCAGCAGCCTTTACGGGTGAACTCTTCCGGCCAAGGAAGCAAGCCGCCCGGCGCCCCTCCCCCACGCTGGCCGCGCGTCCACACGGGGCGGCGGGCTCCTCACCAATGATGGCCTCCTTCAGGCTGGACTCCACGGGCAGGATATTCTTCTCCACCAGCTCCATGGGGCCAGGCCTCTGCGCAATCTTCTCATTGAGGTCATCCGCCAGCCTGGCTCTCTTCAGCTTCAGCTGCTTGGCCTGGAGGGAAGGCTCCGCCGAGGTCTCTGTCCACGGGAAAGGAGTGCGAGCAGGAGGAAACAGGCATGAGGGGCTCCGCCCTGGGACCCCAGAGCGACGCACCTCGCTTCCGGGGAAGGAGCAGGGACCAGAAGAGCCAGGCAGAGTGGGGGGCCCGGCGTGAAGAGGGCAGAGAGGGGCCCCCACTGAGGACAGTGTGTGGCTGCACACAGCCCTGTCACAGGCATGGAGGCCCCCGACGACGGGGCTTGCTGTGTGACAGGGACGGGGCCCTCCCTGCTCTGGGCCTCGGTGTCTCCATCTGCAAAGTGTGGGGCTCAGACTAGGAAAGCTTTCCTCTAACCCCAACGTCGATTCTAAACCAAACAAAAAATGGATAGACTCAAGCGCAAACCTTTCCTTCCCGAGAATGAGGAGAGGTGTGTGTGTGCGCGTGCGTGTTGGGGAGGAGGAGGCAGAGTTCATCGGGGATAACCTTGCTTGTACCTCACAGGTGCTCGAGGAAATCTACTGAGTAAATGGACGGAAGTAAGTGCATGTTAAAGACAGATGTGAAGAAGAGGATTTCATAGCAAGGTTTTGTGAGAAACGGAGGTGAGGAGGAGGAGTGGAGAAGACTATGAACGGTCCAGGGTGAGAACAGTGAGCGCGGGGGTTTGGATGAAGAACCATTCCCGATCTAACACACCTTCCAAAATGTGCATCCTGACCAGCTCCGATCTCTCTGGCCGGGAACGAATCTTCCGCTTCAGGTAGTCCTCTGTCTATGGAAAAAAAACCACAGCAGGCAGCTCTCAGATCCCGGTCACACACTTAAGGTCTGAACAACCAAAGGGCAGCCGTGGCTTTCGTGGGAAACCTTGGCCACCCCACGGTCTCGACCTGGAGACTGCAAGGTCCCAAGGCCCGGGAAGGGTTTGTCCAGTTTCACGCACCTGCCGAGGGCTGCATCCACCCGTGAGGACCATCTGTCTCTGAGGCTGAACTACTAATGCATGCTTTAATCTGCTACTTATACTATCATAAAAGTAATACACGTTCATCAAAGAAAATTTATAAAGTCAGAAAGTGAAACAACAGTAAAGAATGTGTAATTATCCACTGCTGGTCTGGGGCATGTGTTCCTAACCATTCTTTCACACAGAAGGTAAGTGTAACCTCACGAGCTCTAATCATACTGAATAGAACTGTATATCTTATTTCAAAACCTGTGGCACTGCCTGGCCATGAGCATTTTCTGTTCACGCTGGACTAATTTTGATACATGGTGTCATACTTCTAGTTCCTTAAAGTCTAATGTCCTCACTTCTAAGTTTATGAGACTCCAAGCAAATTTAACCGTTTACCCAATAGTCCCCGAGCCAGCCCACTGCCCACGCTCATGTCACAATGTGTATGTGACCTTGATCTGTCTGACTCTAGAGCCTGTGTTCTGGACCTTGGCGCCAGAATTTTCTAGACCATTGGGCACGCCCTCGCCTCTCCTATCCTCTATCCAGAGTGGGGTAGAGGAGAACAGGACAGAAGATTAAGGGTCAGAGCAGACTGCACGCCTGCACAAGGTCAAGACTTGCTCTGTGGCCTCGCCCTGGTGCTCTGAGTGGACAGCTCTGTGCCCGCCCCGCTCGTGCTGAGCTCCCAGGGGACAGCTCGCAGCAGCCCTGGGCTCGGGGCCCGTCACCCGTCTGTGGTGGGCCGATTTAGAAAAAGAACGGAGGTGAGGAGGAGGAGTGGAGAAGACTATGAACGGTCCAGGGTGAGAACAGTGAGCGCGGGGGTTTGGATGAAGAACCATTCCCGATCTAACACACCTTCCAAAATGTGCATCCTGACCAGCTCCGATCTCTCTGGCCGGGAACGAATCTTCCGCTTCAGGTAGTCCTCTGTCTATGGAAAAAAAACCACAGCAGGCAGCTCTCAGATCCCGGTCACACACTTAAGGTCTGAACAACCAAAGGGCAGCCGTGGCTTTCGTGGGAAACCTTGGCCACCCCACGGTCTCGACCTGGAGACTGCAAGGTCCCAAGGCCCGGGAAGGGTTTGTCCAGTTTCACGCACCTGCCGAGGGCTGCATCCACCCGTGAGGACCATCTGTCTCTGAGGCTGAACTACTAATGCATGCTTTAATCTGCTACTTATACTATCATAAAAGTAATACACGTTCATCAAAGAAAATTTATAAAGTCAGAAAGTGAAACAACAGTAAAGAATGTGTAATTATCCACTGCTGGTCTGGGGCATGTGTTCCTAACCATTCTTTCACACAGAAGGTAAGTGTAACCTCACGAGCTCTAATCATACTGAATAGAACTGTATATCTTATTTCAAAACCTGTGGCACTGCCTGGCCATGAGCATTTTCTGTTCACGCTGGACTAATTTTGATACATGGTGTCATACTTCTAGTTCCTTAAAGTCTAATGTCCTCACTTCTAAGTTTATGAGACTCCAAGCAAATTTAACCGTTTACCCAATAGTCCCCGAGCCAGCCCACTGCCCACGCTCATGTCACAATGTGTATGTGACCTTGATCTGTCTGACTCTAGAGCCTGTGTTCTGGACCTTGGCGCCAGAATTTTCTAGACCATTGGGCACGCCCTCGCCTCTCCTATCCTCTATCCAGAGTGGGGTAGAGGAGAACAGGACAGAAGATTAAGGGTCAGAGCAGACTGCACGCCTGCACAAGGTCAAGACTTGCTCTGTGGCCTCGCCCTGGTGCTCTGAGTGGACAGCTCTGTGCCCGCCCCGCTCGTGCTGAGCTCCCAGGGGACAGCTCGCAGCAGCCCTGGGCTCGGGGCCCGTCACCCGTCTGTGGTGGGCACGCTGCCATGACTCTGGAGAAGGCAGATGGGCAGGTGCTGGTCAGGCCAGTCTTCACAGACAGCAAGGGGAGGTCTAGGGACTGATGAAGAAACACCTGGAGTCCACAGACCGAGGTGGGACCCCAGGTTGCACTTGCCAGCTGGACGAGCTAGCTGCCCTCTCTTAGCCGCATCTATTAAGGTGAGGCTAAGCACATCTAATTCATAGGAGCTGCAGTGAGCATAAACAAGAAGGGTAGACTTCACATGTAAACTAGGAGCTGTTCTAATCAGTTCATGTTTACTCCTCGCCTTGGAGAAGTGGGCCAGGAATCGGCACCAAGTCTCCAGACTGGGCTGAGGGCGTAGCCAAGGCCTTCCCCTTCCCCCTCTGTATTCCCTCTTCCTCCCAGCAACTGAAATGGTACAGCTGGTCACTCCTCTCGTGCCCAGCATGCGTGACCTCATCCTGCTCACTCTAAGAATTCACCATCATTTTCCTTAGCTATTGGTTAAAAATAAAATAAAAACAGAAGACAGTCAGATGGGCCTTGGAGGTAAACATTTCAGAGCTCCTGTCAGAGCTGTGGGTCCTGGGGAGCCTGCGACCCTCCATCTGGGGAGGTTCTCCTCCCTCGTCATTTACATAAAAGAAAGAGAGCCAGGGCAGAGGGGGAAGCATGTTCTGGCCACTTCCCCATCTCCGCCCACCCCAGGCAGCAGATACCCCCAAGGCCCCGGAGGGAACTGAAACTGAGGCGGACAGGCCAACAAGCTAGGTGCTGCAGCGTGAGCGCGGCCGGGGCGCCCCGCTTCTGCTTCCACGACCTCCAGTGGACCCTGGCTGCCCAGGGACCAGTGAGGTATCCAGGCCCAGCCTGCACACATGCGGGCAGTGTTGCCACAGACACAGAGGGGCCGCCACCTGGCCAGCTTTTCCATGGCCGGTATTCAGGTCCTAGCAGCTCCGAAAGGTCAAGTGGAATCCTCGGCCTCCCCTGGTGCTCTGAGTGGACAGCTCTGTGCCCGCCCCGCTCGTGCTGAGCTCCCAGGGGACAGCTCGCAGCAGCCCTGGGCTCGGGGCCCGTCACCCGTCTGTGGTGGGCACGCTGCCATGACTCTGGAGAAGGCAGATGGGCAGGTGCTGGTCAGGCCAGTCTTCACAGACAGCAAGGGGAGGTCTAGGGACTGATGAAGAAACACCTGGAGTCCACAGACCGAGGTGGGACCCCAGGTTGCACTTGCCAGCTGGACGAGCTAGCTGCCCTCTCTTAGCCGCATCTATTAAGGTGAGGCTAAGCACATCTAATTCATAGGAGCTGCAGTGAGCATAAACAAGAAGGGTAGACTTCACATGTAAACTAGGAGCTGTTCTAATCAGTTCATGTTTACTCCTCGCCTTGGAGAAGTGGGCCAGGAATCGGCACCAAGTCTCCAGACTGGGCTGAGGGCGTAGCCAAGGCCTTCCCCTTCCCCCTCTGTATTCCCTCTTCCTCCCAGCAACTGAAATGGTACAGCTGGTCACTCCTCTCGTGCCCAGCATGCGTGACCTCATCCTGCTCACTCTAAGAATTCACCATCATTTTCCTTAGCTATTGGTTAAAAATAAAATAAAAACAGAAGACAGTCAGATGGGCCTTGGAGGTAAACATTTCAGAGCTCCTGTCAGAGCTGTGGGTCCTGGGGAGCCTGCGACCCTCCATCTGGGGAGGTTCTCCTCCCTCGTCATTTACATAAAAGAAAGAGAGCCAGGGCAGAGGGGGAAGCATGTTCTGGCCACTTCCCCATCTCCGCCCACCCCAGGCAGCAGATACCCCCAAGGCCCCGGAGGGAACTGAAACTGAGGCGGACAGGCCAACAAGCTAGGTGCTGCAGCGTGAGCGCGGCCGGGGCGCCCCGCTTCTGCTTCCACGACCTCCAGTGGACCCTGGCTGCCCAGGGACCAGTGAGGTATCCAGGCCCAGCCTGCACACATGCGGGCAGTGTTGCCACAGACACAGAGGGGCCGCCACCTGGCCAGCTTTTCCATGGCCGGTATTCAGGTCCTAGCAGCTCCGAAAGGTCAAGTGGAATTCAAGATGGGAGAACATCAGCGTCTCCAAGTCCAGAGGAGGGTGGTGCCCACAACCTACCCTTGAATGCACTAAAGGAAGACCCTCATTCTCATCACGGCCCCAACCCTCTCGCTGGGAGACGCGGGGGTGGGACGTGGCAAAAAAGGCAGAGCTGTCTGTCTAGAACCGGGAGGCCGGGGCTGAGCCCGGGCACCACGCGAGACCAGAGGGAGGATGACAGCCCACAGTGGGCTCCGATGGGGGCGCGTGGGTCTCTGGGGAGAAAGGCGCCTTACCCTGGCCCGCTCCAAGCTCCTTCTCTGCTCATGAAATGCAGCTGGACTTTTCAAAGCTGTTGGGAGAAGAACCGTAAAACAGTTACGTCACAGTGAAGCAACAGGGTCCACAGTGTACAGTGAGACACCAAGAGCCCGAGGTCCCCGCGGCAGTGCTGTTAACACAGCTGAGCTGAAGGGACAGTGGCTCCCGGGCAAGCATGTGGCGTCACGTTCAGCTGCCCTGTCACAACAATCCTGAAGACGTCGCTCCCGATGGGAATGGTCACTGCCTAAGCGGGCCTCTGGAAGGTGCGCCCACGGAACGGGACCCTGACATAACCCGTATGGAGCCGTCAACCCCCAGGAAAGCCCGCGGGGAGCACAGGGGCTCCGAGGACAGCTGAACGTCGGGTTCCTCCACTTCCTCCTCCAACTTCAGCAGGAATCACCCGCCACTAACTGGTGTGAATGAGGCAGCTAAGCCAAAAGGACACACGTCTATGTGGGTGCCGCTTCTTTCTTCAGTTCAGCTGGTATTAACAGTGCTGCTAAAACTAACCTGCATTTCATCCTGAAGGACCAAAACCTTCACCGTGATTCTATGGCTGACCCTGGTGCACGCAACCAGCAGCGAGCTAGAAGGCTCCCTGCAGCCCCCCACCCCGCTGGATCCCCAGCTCACTGCTCGGGGCTGGGGGAGGCCAAAGCCAGACCCTCTACAGATGCAGCCCCGTGAAGAGAGCTCAGCGGAGGCTGAGCGGGACACCCCGAGGATGTGCAGGGAAAGGCCTGGCGCAGGTCAAGGAGGGAACAGCAGCCGGAGGAGAGACACTCACAAGACCGGGTCAGTTTCACTTCTGCTGCCCTACAATTTCAGAGCAGCTGTGAAGCTGTGTGTGAAGGTAGCCCTGCAGGCCGGCTGCGGTGGAGTGCAGGGCGAGGGGAGGCTAAAAGTAGCCAGAGCGCTGACCTGACCCCATCCTGCCAGGGACCCTGTGCTCCCTCCCCCACACGCCGGGCCGAGGGCTTCAGCAGCTGCTGTCCCAGAAGAAAGCGCTAAAAGTTCCCACAGTATGGGTTTTTTTAAGGTTTTAAATCTTACAATAAAAAAGAAAGCAATCACTCCGAAGGATCGGCTGAGAGCACCACCGCCGCCTAACAGCAGGGGGAGCTCTAGATGTGACAGACAGTCTTGGAGGGAAACAAGCATAGGCTCCCTGGCCAGCCTGCCAAAGCTCCCAGGGCCCCACCCGGCCATTCCACTCCACTTTGAAGGTCTGGGCATCTCGGCAGGCCAGCGGGCACCCCTGCCTCTGCTCCTACTGAGCAAAGCTGCTCAAGGCCAACCTCAGACTCCAAAAGCCCTGCTGGGCGGGCTGTGACGGAGAGCAGGGTGGGCCCACGCCGCCCTGCCCTTGGGGGGCTTCTCACGGACAGGACCACAGGGACCAGGAATCAGAGAGAAGCTGGAGTGTGCGCCTCCCCACCCGTAGCTGCCCTCCGCCTTATTTTCCTCCACAGCAGTCACACCACCGATCTTTCTGATTTACTCTCAGCCAGCTTCCTTGAGGTCCAGCAGGGGGCCGCCTCCCTCCCTGAGAGTATCCCCAGGGCCACCAAGGGCACCCAGCACGTGATCCAGTCAAAGACGTCCTGGATGTTCCTATGGAGTGGCTACACAGTGCACCTGGTGACAGAAGCCCAGAGGACTGGGCGGGCTCTCCACTGGGTTCCGCCCTTCAGAGGTGCCCGAGAGAAAATGGAGATGCTGTTACTGAGGGCGTGGCAGGGGAACACCTGCTTCCTGGGCCTCGGCTTCTTCGGTGCATACGCTCCGCCCACCTCCTGAATCCCCGCCACAGCGAGGCACACCCGAGGATGTGCAGGGAAAGGCCTGGCGCAGGTCAAGGAGGGAACAGCAGCCGGAGGAGAGACACTCACAAGACCGGGTCAGTTTCACTTCTGCTGCCCTACAATTTCAGAGCAGCTGTGAAGCTGTGTGTGAAGGTAGCCCTGCAGGCCGGCTGCGGTGGAGTGCAGGGCGAGGGGAGGCTAAAAGTAGCCAGAGCGCTGACCTGACCCCATCCTGCCAGGGACCCTGTGCTCCCTCCCCCACACGCCGGGCCGAGGGCTTCAGCAGCTGCTGTCCCAGAAGAAAGCGCTAAAAGTTCCCACAGTATGGGTTTTTTTAAGGTTTTAAATCTTACAATAAAGAAAGCAATCACTCCGAAGGATCGGCTGAGAGCACCACCGCCGCCTAACAGCAGGGGGAGCTCTAGATGTGACAGACAGTCTTGGAGGGAAACAAGCATAGGCTCCCTGGCCAGCCTGCCAAAGCTCCCAGGGCCCCACCCGGCCATTCCACTCCACTTTGAAGGTCTGGGCATCTCGGCAGGCCAGCGGGCACCCCTGCCTCTGCTCCTACTGAGCAAAGCTGCTCAAGGCCAACCTCAGACTCCAAAAGCCCTGCTGGGCGGGCTGTGACGGAGAGCAGGGTGGGCCCACGCCGCCCTGCCCTTGGGGGGCTTCTCACGGACAGGACCACAGGGACCAGGAATCAGAGAGAAGCTGGAGTGTGCGCCTCCCCACCCGTAGCTGCCCTCCGCCTTATTTTCCTCCACAGCAGTCACACCACCGATCTTTCTGATTTACTCTCAGCCAGCTTCCTTGAGGTCCAGCAGGGGGCCGCCTCCCTCCCTGAGAGTATCCCCAGGGCCACCAAGGGCACCCAGCACGTGATCCAGTCAAAGACGTCCTGGATGTTCCTATGGAGTGGCTACACAGTGCACCTGGTGACAGAAGCCCAGAGGACTGGGCGGGCTCTCCACTGGGTTCCGCCCTTCAGAGGTGCCCGAGAGAAAATGGAGATGCTGTTACTGAGGGCGTGGCAGGGGAACACCTGCTTCCTGGGCCTCGGCTTCTTCGGTGCATACGCTCCGCCCACCTCCTGAATCCCCGCCACAGCTGATGGGGGACAGTGCCCTGGAGCCGGTGGCGCCCTCTCCGACCCGTGGAGGGAGCTGCTGGCATCCTGCGCGGTGATCTGGCTCAGCCCTGGGTTGGACTCCCACACGGGCCAGCGAGTCTCCACACAGGCTTGGAGCCGGCCGCTGCGGCAGCCTGCACTGCGGTCCACAGCAGGCAGCAAGACCCAGCCTCTGGAGTGCCAGCTCACACGGGCCAACCTTCTGGACAGAGCAGGAGCAGGCCATCTTCAGGCACACGGAGGCTGTTACCCAGGAGTGGGACATGTGTCGGCTGAACAGGCTGGGCCGCACCTGACTGCCTGCTTCCATCTGCATGCCAGCGAGGAGGCCTGCAGCTGTGGCGGGCGCCAGGCTAGACACTTTGACATGCTGTTAAATTGAATATTCCTAATGACTCTGCATGGTGTGCAATGTTCCGTTTTACAGGGGCGGGCCGGCTCAGAAACGGCAGGAAAGGAGCAAGGGCAGAGTTACTAGGCTCTCAAGCTGATCCTCTCTCACCCTCGGGTCAGCATTCTTTCCTTTCAGCTGGTTTCTTAACTTCTTCAAAAGGTGGAGAAGCAGGACCCTAGTGGATGGGGGCGGGAGGCTGAGACGCAGGGGAGAGGCGGCTGGCGTGGCGAGGCCGGAGACCACGGCGCTGAGCACAGGCGCGGAGGGAGCCTCAGGGAAGGGGTGCGGGGGCCGCAGCTCGCACACAGAGGCAGAGCCCCGGCTCACGCGAGGCTGGAGGCGCGGCCTTGCACTAAAGCCGGGAGCGGGACGAGCAGACAGCGCAGCTAGCTAGATGCTCAGCACGTGGGCCAAAGACCCAGAAATGAAGACCAAGAATTCAACAGTCATGACTGATCCCCAGGGACTGCTTCATTTTATGACATTTCCATCTCCTTGAAGCCTCTTCACCCACGAGGCAGGCGGCGTTCTTACAATTCTACACAGGAGGGAACGAGCACCGGGGAACCCGAGAGGCTGTGCCCAGCCCGGGCGGCAGGCGTGCAAGAGCCTGTCGGGCCCTGGAGAGCCCACTCGCTCTGCACTGCCCTCTCCCCGTGTCCAACTGCGCTCGCTGATCGCAAGTCCAGTGAATTCAAGAGACACTTCCAACAGGGGAGAGGAGGAGGGAGCAATGGCCGCTCCTGCGGGGCCTTGGTCGGGACTCCCGGAAGGTGCCTCCTGGGCCCGTGTGGGACGCCTGGAGCGTGACGGCCAGTGCCCTCGGGAGGCCAGGGCGCTCTGGCTCGGGTCTGGCCAGCTTCGCTAGAAGCCGCGGCTGTGGAGGGTTGCCTAGTGAGGAGCAGGTGGTAAAGCTCAGCCCTGGGCTTCCGTGACATGGAAGCAGGCGGTGGGCGGTGCCGAGTCAAGATCACCACACTCTCCCCGCCGAGGGAATGCGACACAAGGAAGCACAGCCACCCAGAAACGTGCGTCTGAGCAGGAGGGCCGCGCCACCCTGGACTTGCGTCTCCCCGCTCCACGCTGCCTGAGCGGCTGTGGCAGAGGAGCCCAGGTACTGCTCACTCGGAATTTTATTTTTCCAGAGACTCCGAGAAGGCCGTCTTAGAAGAAAAGTCCCTTCAAACCGATGTAAACCCAAGAACCGTGCACAGTCTACGAGAATGCACATTTTTGGTGAGAGACGCCGAAACTTGACCCTTTACTCCCAGCCTCTGGAAACTGATTTCCTGGGACACCTGCACATGGCTCTGCGTGATCACAGGCAGGTGTGCCAACACACACGGACAGGAAACAGCAGCACAGACACCACAGGAGCTGAGGGGCTGAGAGACAGCGCTCCGGATCACCAGATCACCGTCTGGGCGCAGCTGGCCGCCCCACCGGCTCGCACCCCCGAGCGTACTCTGCCCTCTCTCCTACGTCCATCTTCTTTCTCCCCAGAGAGAGGAAGGAAGCGAGGTCATTTGTGAACCAAAAGAGAAAAACCCTTTCAAGTTGTCCTTCTTGAAGGAAAGGAAATTTCCACTTCCAGAGGGGAGCTGGGTGCTATGCCGGGCGCCCGCCGCCCTCCGTGCAGGAACACGGACCGAGCGCATGGACGCGCGAGTGTGGGGAGCCTTCAAGACCCACGCGCCAGGGGAACGCACTGCCTTCCCGCCACCAGCCCTGGGGCAGGAAAGCGAACGCCCCCTGGGATCCACAGGGCACTTCTGGAAGCGCGTCTCAGCAAGAACGACACCAATGAAAGACCAAAACTTCCTTCCTCGTCACTGTCATTAAATAGCGTGTATCAGGTGCTTGGGTCTGAACGCCACTTTATTAGGCGCTAACATAATAAAAATGATGGTCCCCATTCTCAGTAAGGCACGATGCTGGGACTAAAGCTTACCACCGGTTCAGAGGAACGCAAAGCTACGGACACAGCACAGCTCGGCAAGGTCGAGAACTCAGGCAGCAAACCAGAACTCCCTCCCTCCATCCATCCAACAAAGAATCCTTAGGCAGCTACCGTGTTAGTTACTGAGGACAAGGATGGACAGGGTGGAGTCCCAGTTCTCCAAAAGAACGCAAGGTCAGGTCAGAAAAAGACAGCTACAGCTCAAGACAGAAGCACAGCTGCAGAGGTGACTGAAAGTGCTACATTAAGACAGAGGAGGCAACAGGCTGCCTGAGGAAGGGGTGTGTGGACCAGCGGGGCAGATGTTACAGAGAAAACTCCACATGAATGGAACAGGAGTACCACAGGCAGCTAGGGAAGGAGTGGGGAGATCACCTAAGAGCACAACAGGGTCGAGGGACGACGAAGGGCCTGATGTGGCGGGACCAGGCGTTCACGTGGCCATCACAAGGCGGGCAGGGCGGGCCCAGCCGTGGAGTCTAAGGCCCCAGGTGTGCCAACACACACGGACAGGAAACAGCAGCACAGACACCACAGGAGCTGAGGGGCTGAGAGACAGCGCTCCGGATCACCAGATCACCGTCTGGGCGCAGCTGGCCGCCCCACCGGCTCGCACCCCCGAGCGTACTCTGCCCTCTCTCCTACGTCCATCTTCTTTCTCCCCAGAGAGAGGAAGGAAGCGAGGTCATTTGTGAACCAAAAGAGAAAAACCCTTTCAAGTTGTCCTTCTTGAAGGAAAGGAAATTTCCACTTCCAGAGGGGAGCTGGGTGCTATGCCGGGCGCCCGCCGCCCTCCGTGCAGGAACACGGACCGAGCGCATGGACGCGCGAGTGTGGGGAGCCTTCAAGACCCACGCGCCAGGGGAACGCACTGCCTTCCCGCCACCAGCCCTGGGGCAGGAAAGCGAACGCCCCCTGGGATCCACAGGGCACTTCTGGAAGCGCGTCTCAGCAAGAACGACACCAATGAAAGACCAAAACTTCCTTCCTCGTCACTGTCATTAAATAGCGTGTATCAGGTGCTTGGGTCTGAACGCCACTTTATTAGGCGCTAACATAATAAAAATGATGGTCCCCATTCTCAGTAAGGCACGATGCTGGGACTAAAGCTTACCACCGGTTCAGAGGAACGCAAAGCTACGGACACAGCACAGCTCGGCAAGGTCGAGAACTCAGGCAGCAAACCAGAACTCCCTCCCTCCATCCATCCAACAAAGAATCCTTAGGCAGCTACCGTGTTAGTTACTGAGGACAAGGATGGACAGGGTGGAGTCCCAGTTCTCCAAAAGAACGCAAGGTCAGGTCAGAAAAAGACAGCTACAGCTCAAGACAGAAGCACAGCTGCAGAGGTGACTGAAAGTGCTACATTAAGACAGAGGAGGCAACAGGCTGCCTGAGGAAGGGGTGTGTGGACCAGCGGGGCAGATGTTACAGAGAAAACTCCACATGAATGGAACAGGAGTACCACAGGCAGCTAGGGAAGGAGTGGGGAGATCACCTAAGAGCACAACAGGGTCAAGGGACGACGAAGGGCCTGATGTGGCGGGACCAGGGCGTTCACGTGGCCATCACAAGGCGGGCAGGGCGGGCCCAGCCGTGACGAGTCTAAGGCGCTGTCGCAGGGCCTGCCTCAGGGGAGCCGAGAAGACCAGCTTCCCTCCCTTCCTCCCACTGAGCGCGACTCAACTCCCGGGACCTCACGTGATGGGTTCTAAAAGGTGGAGAGAAAGCGGCAGACTTCGGAACCTGAAGAATGACACAGCGGATGTCCCTTGAGTCTTCTTTTCGCCTTATACATCCAAGACACAGAGCGGAAGATGCTGGAAACCCGGAAATGCCGATGGAAGCGGACAAAAAAGCTCCAACGAAACCTCCTCTCACTAACCATGGGGCCACGAAAGGGCAGCCCAGCAAGAGAGAACTCAGACAATAAGGATTCTTCTCCAGGCAGACACCGCGGTGAAAGCCCCAGCCCTGCCAGGAAAGGCCCGAGTGGGAGTGCAGACCTCCACCCCGACAAGGCTGCAATGAAGCACCCCAACACCCCTGCCAGGTGGTGCTGAAGAAGGTCAGGCAGGAAGTGGCTGCCAACCCACGGGGTGAGTGCGTACCCAGGGGGGGCCTGGATGCATGGCCTCCTGTCCAGCAGAACGGAGACCACCTCCCCTCCGAGGTGACGTCCAGGGAGGCCTAGTGAGGAGTCAGGACTTTTGACCATTACGAGGTCACCTCCAACCCACAAAAACATCTAGCATCATGTCATCCAAGCTCTGGAAGGAGGGGAAAAGATGGGTAGGAAAGGTACTTAAAGAGATAAAGAGACTAAGGGATCATACATGGGGGCTACGTGACAGCCTAGACGGGTAGGTTAAGGGGGAATGGTATAGATACACATATGCCTAATCTGGAACTACACATGTCTGTAAACAACAAAACTCTGTCAAATCAAAAAAGCAAAATAAAAAAACTTGTGATTGTGGGGGGAAAAAAAAGAAAGGCTGAAAATTTCCCACATTTGGCAAGAGACCTAAGTCTACCAATTCAAGAAGCTGAGCAAACCCCAAAGCCGGGCTCAGGGTGGGAGACGGTGGGCCGTGCCGCCTGTGAGCTGCCTGTGAGACGTCCTCTCGAGAGGCGTGCAAGTGGTGCGTGCGTGCAGGCACACGTGTGCACAGGTATGTTTGAGTTAAACCCAAAGAAATACACGCCAGAACATATCATGACTAAACTTCTGAAAACTAAAAACACAGGAGAACACTTGAGAGCAGCCAGAGGAGAATACTTTGAATGACAGCAGCTTTCTCCCTCAGGAGAGAGCCTGGAGGCCAGAGCCTGCCGCTGTGGCGGCAAGCAGGCGCGGGGGGACCAGCCGCTCGCTCGGGGCGGGCAGGGCTCCTCACCTGCTGTTCTGGGAGAGGAAGTGGAGTGAGCAGAAGCACCCTGGCGACCAGTGCTCGCCTCCCTGTGCGGGTCTGCCTCGCGTGCCCGCTCTTCTCTGCACCCTCCTTTAACTCCGAACATTGAAACCCGCAGAACACGGACAGAGCCAGGAAGGCCAGCCTGTGCCCCGCCCGAGACTCACGCCACCTTCAGCCGCCTCTGGGCTCTGCCTCCGGTGCACACACGCGCACACCCACAGCTGAGCCTGTGCTGATGCCGGGCCGGGAAGGGAGCTGTGGATCAGCCGTCCCTCGGCATCCGCAGGGGCCTGGCTCCAGCATCCCCGTGGACACTCACGTTCCTTGCACGAAAGGCACGGAGCCCCCCAGTCTCCATTTACTCTAAGTCATCTCCACTTAGGACCCTAATACAACCCAAATGCTCTGTGAACACTCCCCAGTGTGTGGCAAATTCACGTTTTGCTTTTTGGAGCTTTCTATTTTTCCCCAACATTCTCAATCTGTGGCTGACTGAATCCCCACTTTGGGAACCTGCAGATACAGAGGGATGACTCTCGATCACATTTATCCCTAAATTCTACAATATGCATTCCTTAAGAATAGAGACATTCCCCTAAGTCACTAAAATACCTTGATCACACCTCAGAAAATTAACGTTAATAATAGAATCGAATGTACAGCCTGTGTATGAATTTTCTCACTGCCCCTCGAATGTCTTTTACAGCTGTCTGGATCTTCCCCTCAGTCCACGATGTAACCACGAATCGTGCACTACGTCAATCATCATCTCCTCAGACTCCGAAATGCTCCTCCTGTCTTCTTCCCTTTTCCTGACGCTGACTTAACGGTCCAAACCAGCCTGTCCTGTGCAAGGAATGCCATCTATTCTGAATTGGGCCGTCTCCCTCGATTAGATTTAGGTTAACATTTTTGGCAAGAAGACCGAAGAGCCAAGGGCTGCTTCTGAGCACTGGCAGCCCACGGTGCTGTGCCGAGCCGCCTGACCGTGGCAGTGCTGAGTGAGAGAGGCGGCCCCAGGCCACTCCACCCTGAGGGAAGCATTTGCAGCGGTGAGGCCTTGTGCACATTCTGTTCCCTAAGAACTATTTACCTCATGGTTTTAGCATCTGTTGATGATGCCTGTCTGGAATTAAGTGCTACATTGAAAATCGCGAAACAGAACTGCATTTTTACACGATCCCGCTAGTAGAGACCAAGAGGCCACTGAGGAGCAAACAATGGAGCGACCAGGTACACGGTCACACTATGGACACCCCCAGAGAGAGCAAACAGGAGGGGAAAGCCGGGCGCAAGGTGGGAGACGGTGCTTACTGTGGGTCGTGCTGAATGTGAGCTTACCATGAGACGTCCTCTTAAAAAAGAGATGTGCAAGTGGTGCGTGTGTGCATAGGTATGTATGCATGTGTGTGTGTGCGCATGCATACAGCATCATCCAGGGATGACGTGATATATGTCAGGGAGAGGTAAGAAAATACTTCCCAGGATGAATCTTAAGAGAATCTTGGAGTTTAAGCAGAGGTGATGGAGAGCGCGCAGTCAAAGAACCTGAGAAGTCTTGTGGGGTGAGAGAAGGCAGCGCAAAGCAGATGTAGACATGAAGCTTCAAGAAAAAGGGTGCAGGTACAAAGAGAGCACCCCAGGTGGGGCTAGAAGCAAAAGACCCGACCGCCAAAGCAGGAGACGTAAGATACACAGTTTCGATCCCTGGGTGGGTAAGATTCCCTGGGGTAGGAAATGGCAACCCACTCCAGTATTCCTGCCTGGAGAATCCCATGGACAGAGGAGCCTGGCGGGCTGCAGTCCTTGGGGTCACAAAGAGTTGAACATGACTGAATGACTTAGCACAGAAAGCAAAGAAAAATGTAGCCTCTGGATCTTCCCCTCAGTCCACGATGTAACCACGAATCGCACTACGTCAATCATCATCTCCTCAGACTCAAATGCTCCTCCTGTCTTCTTCCCTTTCCTGGCGCTGACTTAACGGTCCAAACCAGCCTGTCCTGTGCAAGGAATGCCATCTATTCTGAATTGGGCCGTCTCCCTCGATTAGATTTAGGTTAACATTTTTGGCAAGAAGACCGAAGAGCCAAGGGCTGCTTCTGAGCACTGGCAGCCCACGGTGCTGTGCCGAGCCGCCTGACCGTGGCAGTGCTGAGTGAGAGAGGCGGCCCCAGGCCACTCCACCCTGAGGGAAGCATTTGCAGCGGTGAGGCCTTGTGCACATTCTGTTCCCTAAGAACTATTTACCTCATGGTTTTAGCATCTGTTGATGATGCCTGTCTGGAATTAAGTGCTACATTGAAAATCGCGAAACAGAACTGCATTTTTACACGATCCCGCTAGTAGAGACCAAGAGGCCACTGAGGAGCAAACAATGGAGCGACCAGGTACACGGTCACACTATGGACACCCCCAGAGAGAGCAAACAGGAGGGGAAAGCCGGGCGCAAGGTGGGAGACGGTGCTTACTGTGGGTCGTGCTGAATGTGAGCTTACCATGAGACGTCCTCTTAAAAAAGAGATGTGCAAGTGGTGCGTGTGTGCATAGGTATGTATGCATGTGTGTGTGTCGATGCATACAGCATCATCCAGGGATGACGTGATATATGTCGGGGAGAGGTAAGAAAATACTTCCCAGGATGAATCTTAAGAGAATCTTGGAGTTTAAGCAGAGGTGATGGAGAGCGCGCAGTCAAAGAACCTGAGAAGTCTTGTGGGGTGAGAGAAGGCAGCGCAAAGCAGATGTAGACATGAAGCTTCAAGAAAAAGGGTGCAGGTACAAAGAGAGCACCCCAGGTGGGGCTAGAAGCAAAAGACCCGACCGCCAAAGCAGGAGACGTAAGATACACAGTTTCGATCCCTGGGTGGGTAAGATTCCCTGGGGTAGGAAATGGCAACCCACTCCAGTATTCCTGCCTGGAGAATCCCATGGACAGAGGAGCCTGGCGGGCTGCAGTCCTTGGGGTCACAAAGAGTTGAACATGACTGAATGACTTAGCACAGAAAGCAAGAAATGTTGATAGTGGGCAGGTCAGACAAAACAAGGCTTGCAAAGTTTCCAGAGGATCAAGATACTCAGGACATGGCCAGAGGTCTCAGAGCCAACGCCAGTGAGACGTGCTGGAAAAAGCTGATCTCACCAGGTGGAGGAGGAGGAGGCGAAGAGTGGCGTCCAGAGGTGCTGTCCCTAAGATGTCACGCCGTGCTAACACGCCCAGCACATGTGAACTGAGAGCCCGTGTGTCTGCTGGTGCTTCACGTGCCATGCTCTGGTGGCGCTTCCACTCCAGTGAAGATGATGCAACAGACACGCAAACGCCTACCACAGAGGAGGCGCTGCAGGCTCTGGAGGATACAGAGCAGAGCAGGGGTGGCAGAGTGACGGGGCAGGGTGATACGCTGCAGTCAGGGGAAGACTTGCTGTGTGATGTGAGAGCCGAGACCCAGAGGAAGGCGATGAGCCTGCAGGCAGGAGGGCAGCAAGTGCCAAGACCCAGGGCAGAACCCATGGAGGGGCCAGGCTGGCAGAGCTGACAGAACTGGGGAGAGTGGAAGGAGACACAGGGAGCGGGGAGCCACAGAGGGCCTGGGAGGACTCGGGACCTGGCTCTCCTCTTCAGTGGTAGTAGATGAAACAGAATAGGGAGAACTAAAGCAACATCGTACCCGGCACCCCTGCCATCAAAAAAACGGCTTCTGGGGGTAACCTGAACACAAAGACCTGTGCCGACGGTTTCTGTGCGCTTCCCCCTGCAATTGCACAGTGTCTTGGGCATGACCTGCCCAGAGCTCCTGGGTACCTGCTGTTTCCACACTTATAAAGGAGAACTGACTTGCCGGGGATCACATCCTGATCGACCGCAGAACAAAAACCAGACTCTGGTTCTCCTGATTCCCAAATCCAGATCTTTCTGTTTGTATCTATTTCAGCATAAGCTTGGTAAGAGGAAGGCAGGAGTGGGACAGGGAAAAGATACTTCTCTGACTTTTTTTTTAACTCATTTTACTTATTTGGCTGCACTGGGTCTTAGCTGTGGCATGCAAGATCTTTCAGTTGTGGTATGCAAACTCACAGTTGTGGCATGTGGGATCTAGTTCCCTGACCAGGGATCGAACCTGGGCCCCCTGCACTGGGAGCACAGAGTCTCAGCCACTGGACCACCAGGGAAGTCCCTCTGACTGTCTTTTTTTAAAAAAAGAATAGCTACAAAAAATCAGCAAACAGCAGTGATTTTAATTTGATTTTCTGTGTTTTGCTTTCCTGTCCCCACTCTTCTCTGGAAACAAATGCTGCCTGGTCACTGGCTTGGATACTGGCAATGGGTCAGAAAGGAGGACTCATGACCTCCGAAAATGTCATGGAGCACACAGTTTCCCATCCCATTTCCCATCAGCCCTCTCTCAGGGGGGTCAACAGAGCAGAAGAGGGAGTCACTGTATAATCAGATTCCCTCCAAAGTGAACTGTGCCACATCCCGAGGCCCAGCACGAAGCCCATCACACAGCTCCGGGCAGTGCAGGAACTCTGCCCAACTAACCACGGCCACGGGGCAAGGCCACTCAGGCGGCAGCAAGGCGGGCTGTCCCCAGCACTGGAGACAAGGGGCAACAGCTGTTTGCACTCAGCCACGTCACATGCAGCAGCCTCGCTGCCTTAGGATCCATCTCTGACTCCTGCCTCCCCTGGACGGGGCTACCCTCCCTCCAGGACGCTGGGAGAGAGGACAAGAAGAGTATCCACAGGGTTTCCCTGGTGGTCCAGTGGGTAAGGACACCGCCTTGCAGTGCAAGGGGCGCCGGTTCGATCCCTGGCCTGGGAAGATCCCACGTGTTGCGGAGCAGCTGGACTGATGTGTCCAACTACTGAGCCGGAGCTCTGGAGCGCATGCTCCCAGAGCCGGTGCTCTGCAGCGAGAGAGGCCACTGCGATGGGAGGCCCACAGAGGCCAAAGAACAAAGATAAATAAATGAAAGTTCAATAAGAGTATCTACGCCGTCAGGGGGAGTGAGGCTGACGGCCCTTGTCCAGTGCGTCTCCAAGTGGGGCTCCAGAACCACACTGGCATTAGGAACTCCCTGGAGGGCAAGGATCTCTCTGTAACACTGATTCCCGAGCTTTAAGACTTCCAATCTTTAGTAAGCTCTTCGAGGAGGCTAGTGCCAGTAAAATGTGAAAACCACGGTCCCTAGTCCAGAAGGCAGGAGAGAGGTGACCCTGCAGATAAGAAAGTAAGAAGTTTTATTTGCTCATTCTCCACCATCAGGGACTCTGTGGCTAAAAGGTATACCGAGTAAGGACTGAGTAACTTTTCTGAACAGTTAATTCAAAGCTGCATCTCTACTGGCAGTGCAGGTACCCACAGGTGTTAGCCACCAAGTACGTATTTCTGAGAGTCAATGGATCAGGCCCGTTTGCCGTTTTCCTCACACTCCGATGACAGCCTGCTTCCGCCAGGCTGGCCTCCACACACTGCCGCTGCGTCTGGCCTGGCAATCACACTCCAAGGGAGCAGCTCTAGAAATGTGGCTCCCGCTCCAACACAGGCGGGTGAGGAGCACGGAGGCCGCTGTGTCCCTGGGGCGAGGGTTCTCAACACCTTCAGGGACCAGTGTGTCCTGGGCACCATATCCAGGCAGAACAGAGGCCTTAACCTGGGGCACCCTGTGCCACCTGAGGCCATCTGCGAGTCCCTGGAAACTGCATGCTGGGTGTGGGTACTTGTTTGGGTAGCTGTCTAGCGCGAGGGTGTACACGGCATCAATGGCACCGAAGGACCCAGAGCCTCTGATTTCACTAAGAGTTATGGGGACGAAGAGGAGAGATGCCCACGGCCTCTGAGCCAGCAGACAGGAGCAGCAACTTGGAAGCAGTTTTAATAGCTTAGAAACGACGGAGCTACGGTCACACATACGCTGCCCACTAACTTTCACTTTTCCTCACCAACCCTGGTTCTTCATCTGACACTGCTTTCAGTTCTTAATATTTACGAACTTGACATTTTGGTGCAAGTACATCAGCTAGCATCATGAAATTCCTCTGTCAGTAAGAATCATTAGACGGTGACCTTCAGGAACCGGCGTGGAGTTTGGAGCCAGAGACCTGGACTGGATCCCCTCTGTCTCACGGGGGTGCTGTGACCCTGGGCAAGGCCTGGCCTCTCTGCGCCTCAGGACCCTCATCCAAAACACAGCAGTTATCTGAAGCACAGCAGCAGTGACTCTCAGCATTAAACTGAAAGGACTCCACCATCTTCTCGAAGTTCTGGCTAATACGCATCTGGCATTGTTACTGTTTTAAACTTATTATTTTTTTCCTGTGCCTTCCTCCTTCTGAAGAGAACAGTGTGGGTGTGGAGTCAAACGCTGAGAGCTAACTGGGGCTGACTTCCATTTTTCGTCTGTTTTTATCTGCCACGCCAAAATGCATACAAAAATAGCCAGCAGTAATGACATTACCCAAATAGCTGTGCCAACAGTGCAGGGACTGGCCATGACGATGAGAACCAGAACTGAGTCCATGTGATTCAAAGAAGGAGCTTGGGTGACGGGGTTCGGGGAAGGGACCACGCACTCCGGGGCCAGCAAGGACCCAAACGCACAGTGAGAGAGCGTGCCTCCTGCACATCCTGTTTGGGTGGCAGGCTGGCTACCACCCCTGCTTTGACACTTGGGCTGTCACCCCACCCAAACCAGCAGGGGAGCTAACTACCAAGAAGGCAGGTTAAAAATGGACGCTCATCTTTCCTTCTCAGAAGTGCAAGCTGCTCTTTCAACCTTGGCCCCCCTGATGGTGCAGAAGACTTGAGACTGGGAGACAGAAGCCATTGCACAACTCTGTGTGGCATGAATATCAACAGGGACAATGAGTTTCAAAAATTAAAATGTCAGGGGTCAAATATTTTGCCCTTGGCCTTCCAAGGTTCTCTCTGGCCTACATGGCAGCCCTGTGTGTATCCAGCTTTCACACCAGAGCCCAGCCTGATGCTCCAGATCAATCAGCATTTCAACACACACCCCTTGCTGTGGCATCCACATCCACACACACCTTTCTGAAGCCCCAGAACCAAAACTCCTAGGTCATCAGTTTAGACACAAGTTCCAAATCACCTCTGCTCCTCTGCAAATAACCTCCCACTAGGCTGAAGGATCATCACCATCATCAGCTATCTATCAGGGCTCCCTGTAGTGCATAACTCTGTACGACTTTATTGTTCAAGCAAAGTTAGTGGGTAGCTTCAACAAGTGATTTAACGCCTTTACTCCACTTACTATCCTGAAAAGATCTCTCAGATACTTCCAGAAATACTGAATGCAAGTGAATGTCCTAATCTACTTTTGAGATATTAACTTGTAGGAAGACTCCTTGTGATGGGCTGTTCAAGAGAGCTCCCTGTTGGATCGCTCTTCAGATTCAACAATGAACATTCTCAGAACACAGAGCTCATCCTAGAGTCTATTTTAGGATTTGTTAGCAACTGGGCAAGGAGGAGGTTCCACGTTAGTCACTGGCCCCTGACGTAGGAGCACACCCTGCTGGTGACTACAGCAGCAGGAAGAGAGGCGAGAAGGCTGACATCTTTCAGAAAGGCAACATCAAAAGCCCAGGAGGGAGATGCCCAGCTGGTCCTTCTCCTGAGATGAAAGAGAAGATTCCTGAGGCCATATACCTAACACAGTTTTCTCTTGGCTTCGAATCCAGGGATCCGGTGAGCCCCAATCCTAGAAGACGTTTGGCCATTTAAACCTGGGATCCAAATACAGTTAAATGGTCACACTCCTAAGCATCTCACATTTCAGATAGAGTTCTCTGCTTAAAAAAAAAAAAAAAATTACATTGTACATCTGAAACAGATATAACGTATGCCAACTGTATCTCGGGGCTTCCCTAGTGGCTCAGTTGGTAAAGAATCTGCCTGTGATTCAAGAGACCTAGGGTTCGACCTCTGGAGAAAAAAATGGCAACCCACTCCAACATCCGTGCCTGGAGAATCCTCATGGAAAGAGAAGCCGGGCAGGCGGGTCACAAAGAGTTGGACCAGACTGAACAACTTTCTTTTTTCACTTTCAACTTTATCTCAATTAAAAAGAAAAGGCAGAAATAAACTAGTTCTTTCACCCAATGATATCTATGTATCTGAAAGAGCCGCTAACAGCTGTGACAGTGTGCACCTGGGAGCAGCGCAGGCCCAGGCACCCTCTGGGCTGGAGCAGTGGGCAGACGGCAGGCTCTGGAGGAAGTCTTTCCTGAGCTCCGATAGGAAAGGGGCGCGGGTCAGGTCCTGCCGAAAGGTCTTCGGTTCGCAGGGACAGCTGTTCAGAGGTGACCACACCCAGCTTCCCCAACTCCCAAGGGACTGGAGCCCTGGAGGACGGGCCAAAGCCTAAGTTAGGGTCCGCCTTCGCCCAGCCCTCCCCAGTGCATCGTCTATACAAGACGCTCTGAGACAGAATGTCTTGGACAACTCTTCAAATCTAAGCAAATGACATTTCCATTCAGCCTATAATTCTGTCATCTTCAACCTTTACAAGCTTTTTAAAAAGGGAGCAATTCTGCCTCAAACAAGACCCTCATCTGTGCTGGAATCACCACTGTGTCCCTCTGGTGAACAGTTCAGTCTCGTGGAAAGTTGCCCAGAAATTTAAAAAAATATGTATTTCCAACTTATTTACTTACTTGCTTTGTTTTTAAGAGAGGTTTAAATACAGGAGAGGATGAGTTAATAAAAAGAGTAGTCCTGTTAATATACAACCAAAAGGGGAAAAATCTTAACAGACTACTATGTTGGGTAGTAGTTCTTTGACTCTTAATAATTTTCAGCAGTTGTTTTTACTTGTTTGGCTGTGCCTCGAGGCCTGTGGGATCTTAGTTTCCCAACCACGGATCAAACCTACATGCCAGCAGTGCAGAGGCTTAACCACCGGGCCATCAGGGAGCCCCTCAACAATTGTTCTGTAATCCAAGGGCTGAAAGGAAAGTGGGATTAAGAAGGATCTTATTTACCGAAAGATAGATAGCTCCTGTGCCCAGACACTGGTTTTCACAGAACTTAGTGAGTTATGTATATTCAAAGCTACCTTCAGATTCACAAGATGGTAGATCCAAGCTAATGCTCCTCTCACGACCCGTATCTCAAAAGTATCAACACTACATCATCTCATTTATCTCCAAAATCAACCGTGGGGTAGATAAGATTCATTTTTCATTTATTTTATTGAAGTCTACTTGATGTACAATGTTATGTTATCTTCTGGTGTACAGCAAAGTGAATCACTTGTGTGTGTGTGTGTGTGTGTGTGTGTGTGTGTGTGTATAAATAGTTTGCATCTGCTAATCCCAAACTCCCAATCCATCTGTCCCCCACTTCCCCTCCTTGGCAACCACAAGTCTCTTCTCCACGTCTGTGAGTTTGTTTCTGTTTCATCTGTGTCATACTTTAGATTCCACATAAAGTGATATCATATGGTATTTGTCTTTCTCTTTCTGACTTACTTCACTTAGTAAAATAATCTCTAAGTCCACTGGTGTTGTTACAAATGGCATTGTTTCATCCTTTTCATGGTTGAGTAGTATTCCTGTGTGTGCGTGGGGTTTTGGGGAGATATATGAACACATACACACACACACACATCTTCTTTATCCATATATCTGTTGATGGACATTTAGGTTGTTTCCATGTTAGATAAGAATTTCATAAAAGTAGAATTTGAATTCAGAAAAGCTGGCTGAGTTGCCCAATGTCACCTTGTTCCTAAGTGATAGAATAAAGACTAAACTCCTATTCTCTAATATAACAGCCATGACCCATATGTGCCTATTTAAATAAATTAAAATTCAACTTAAAAATTCAGCTCTTTACTCAAGCTAGCCGCATTTAAGCACTCAGGAGCACCTGCGGCTAGTGTCAAAGACTTTCTGCCGTCACTCAAAGTGCTATAGGACAGGGCTGGTGTAGAAGCCAGTTCTTTTATGTGTGTTTGTTCCAATAAAATTTTATTTATGGACACTGAATTCCATATTAGTCATGATATACTATCCTTAAACACATTTTTTTCAACCATCAGAAAAATGTAACAACCACTCTTAAAGGCTCTTAGGTCACAACAAAACTCTTATTTACCGAAAGATAGATAGCTCCTGTGCCCAGACACTGGTTTTCACAGAACTTAGTGAGTTATGTATATTCAAAGCTACCTTCAGATTCACAAGATGGTAGATCCAAGCTAATGCTCCTCTCACGACCCGTATCTCAAAAGTATCAACACTACATCATCTCATTTATCTCCAAAATCAACCGTGGGGTAGATAAGATTCATTTTTCATTTATTTTATTGAAGTCTACTTGATGTACAATGTTATGTTATCTTCTGGTGTACAGCAAAGTGAATCACTTGTGTGTGTGTGTGTGTGTGTGTGTGTGTGTGTGTGTATAAATAGTTTGCATCTGCTAATCCCAAACTCCCAATCCATCTGTCCCCCACTTCCCCTCCTTGGCAACCACAAGTCTCTTCTCCACGTCTGTGAGTTTGTTTCTGTTTCATCTGTGTCATACTTTAGATTCCACATAAAGTGATATCATATGGTATTTGTCTTTCTCTTTCTGACTTACTTCACTTAGTAAAATAATCTCTAAGTCCACTGGTGTTGTTACAAATGGCATTGTTTCATCCTTTTCATGGTTGAGTAGTATTCCTGTGTGTGCGTGGGGTTTTGGGGAGATATATGAACACATACACACACACACACATCTTCTTTATCCATATATCTGTTGATGGACATTTAGGTTGTTTCCATGTTAGATAAGAATTTCATAAAAGTAGAATTTGAATTCAGAAAAGCTGGCTGAGTTGCCCAATGTCACCTTGTTCCTAAGTGATAGAATAAAGACTAAACTCCTATTCTCTAATATAACAGCCATGACCCATATGTGCCTATTTAAATAAATTAAAATTCAACTTAAAAATTCAGCTCTTTACTCAAGCTAGCCGCATTTAAGCACTCAGGAGCACCTGCGGCTAGTGTCAAAGACTTTCTGCCGTCACTCAAAGTGCTATAGGACAGGGCTGGTGTAGAAGCCAGTTCTTTTATGTGTGTTTGTTCCAATAAAATTTTATTTATGGACACTGAATTCCATATTAGTCATGATATACTATCCTTAAACACATTTTTTTCAACCATCAGAAAAATGTAACAACCACTCTTAAAGGCTCTTAGGTCACACAAAAACAGGTGAGAAACCACAGTTTGCTGGCCCTGATAATACTGAGGAGCACATGCTTTGGGTTTTCCCAGTCACTCTCCAGGCTGTAGCAGAATCGCTCGGAGCACTAGTGCATGCGTGCATGCTAAATCGCTTCAGTCGCATCCCACTGTCTGTGACCTTATGGACTGCAGCCCACCAGGCTCCTCTGTCCAGGGGGCTTCCCAGGCAAGAATACTGGAGTGGGATGCCATTTCTTCCTTCAGGGGATCTCCCTGATCAAGGATCAAACCTGTGTCTCCTGCACTGGCAGGCAGGATCTTTGTCACTAGCACCCCGTGGGAAGGCTAGTTCTTTTAAATTCATGGAAACTTGGGGAAAAGGTCCTATGGATCTCAGGATTCATTAACGATGGACTGAGAGTGACAAAGTTAAATGATAGCTCTTTTCTCATTACAAGAATTCGGAGGCCTGAGGAGGCTGGTAATTATTATGGTATGGTCTTCTCAGAGATTATGAACACCAAGAGTTATTTTTAAAAGAGCTTCACCAAAATGGATTTTATTCACAGGTACTCAGGAAAGAGAATCTTGAAACTCAGTTTGTACCTTTAATGCAGATTAATATAGAGAATAATTCCCAAATTACAAATAAAAAAATATTGTTATTAAGAAATTCAGCCTCAGAGGAAGAGATCATAATAATCCTGACACTTCAAGCCACTAAATGATCTTTGTCAGAGCTTAGAAGAAATTTTTCAGAGGCCTGAGTCTAGAATAAAGACTAAACTCCTATTCTCTAATATAACAGCCATGACCCATATGTGCCTATTTAAATAAATTAAAATTCAACTTAAAAATTCAGCTCTTTACTCAAGCTAGCCGCATTTAAGCACTCAGGAGCACCTGCGGCTAGTGTCAAAGACTTTCTGCCGTCACTCAAAGTGCTATAGGACAGGGCTGGTGTAGAAGCCAGTTCTTTTATGTGTGTTTGTTCCAATAAAATTTTATTTATGGACACTGAATTCCATATTAGTCATGATATACTATCCTTAAACACATTTTTTTCAACCATCAGAAAAATGTAACAACCACTCTTAAAGGCTCTTAGGTCACACAAAAACAGGTGAGAAACCACAGTTTGCTGGCCCTGATAATACTGAGGAGCACATGCTTTGGGTTTTCCCAGTCACTCTCCAGGCTGTAGCAGAATCGCTCGGAGCACTAGTGCATGCGTGCATGCTAAATCGCTTCAGTCGCATCCCACTGTCTGTGACCTTATGGACTGCAGCCCACCAGGCTCCTCTGTCCAGGGGGCTTCCCAGGCAAGAATACTGGAGTGGGATGCCATTTCTTCCTTCAGGGGATCTCCCTGATCAAGGATCAAACCTGTGTCTCCTGCACTGGCAGGCAGGATCTTTGTCACTAGCACCCCGTGGGAAGGCTAGTTCTTTTAAATTCATGGAAACTTGGGGAAAAGGTCCTATGGATCTCAGGATTCATTAACGATGGACTGAGAGTGACAAAGTTAAATGATAGCTCTTTTCTCATTACAAGAATTCGGAGGCCTGAGGAGGCTGGTAATTATTATGGTATGGTCTTCTCAGAGATTATGAACACCAAGAGTTATTTTTAAAAGAGCTTCACCAAAATGGATTTTATTCACAGGTACTCAGGAAAGAGAATCTTGAAACTCAGTTTGTACCTTTAATGCAGATTAATATAGAGAATAATTCCCAAATTACAAATAAAAAAATATTGTTATTAAGAAATTCAGCCTCAGAGGAAGAGATCATAATAATCCTGACACTTCAAGCCACTAAATGATCTTTGTCAGAGCTTAGAAGAAATTTCCTCTTGGTACAGAGGCTCTGCAGTCATATGAACGGGAGCCTTTCAGCGGACGTGGGGCCCAGTAAAACGACAACTTAGACGAGCTACGAGGGCTGCAGCCAGGTCTCTGCGCAGCTCCTGACGCTGATGCTGGTGCTGAAGCATGGCAAAGGGATGCACCTGCCAACCCAAGGGTCAGGAGTCAAGATGTGGTAAAGCTTATAAAACAGAGCTGCAGGACTCCGTCACACGAGACCAGTTCTTTCCAGTTTCCATGTGAGAACACAGCGCCTACTAGCAGCTCCACAAACTGGTCGACTCACTGACCACAGGTTCCCCTGCTCACCCAGCAGCCTGAGCACCTCTCAGGGCCCAGGCTGACTGCGAGGCTTCTGGATCGACCCCGGCTGGGTGCACAGAAAAACCATTTAAAAGGAGAAAAACAAGCTCACTCAAGAAACGGAGGGAGGTCCTTAACCTATTGGACAAACAGATAATTTCCTCATGCGTTTGCCAAGGTACGGAGGTTTTCCTATTGCATGCCCATGGGGCAATAATGAACTGGGAAGGGGTGGCTCAAGTACTAGAAATATGCAATCTCTGCTTTTCCTCAAGGACTCACACAGAACAACAAGGGGGTGAGAGGGAAATGACAAACGAGGCTCTTCTCTCACATCCAGGAAGGCTACAGGAGACCTCTCACTGTTTGGGTCAGGAGAACATCCACATTTTCCTTTAAATGGTTATTCTTCTGAGCAGCTCTCACTGCCAGAATATTTTTCTTAATTTTCACCTTAACCCTGTACAACTTAAAATGTCAAAGAGAAAGGCTGTGAGGAAACCTCTGTTTGAGAACAAAGTGAACCACACACAACCCGCCTCTTCTACGACTCTTCCTCTGAGATACAGCAGCATTCCTTAAATTCTGGACTTGACCATCAGCTTCCTGTCTGTGCCATCTCTCCTCTCCCCTCAAGATACGAAGAGCTTCAGACCTCATGAAAGAGAGCTTACTAGGGCCTGGACTATGTAACACTTTGCTATCTGGCACTCTGTGTTTGGTAGGGTTTAAGTAGTGTTAAATTTGAGACATATGTTTATATGATGAGAATGAGGGATTCTGGGAAATGATCCTATTTCAAAACACATCAGAAACCAACTTTTTTTTTTTAAATTTTGGCCTCTTTTATTGGCCTTTTATTTACTTATTTTCATCCATCTTTAGTCTTTGGCCTGTGTGGGCCTCCCATTGCAGTGGCCTCTCTCGCTGCAGAGCACCGGCTCTGGATGCATGCACTCCAGAGCGCTGGCTCGTAACTGGACACACTGGTCCAGCCGCTCTGTGGCACGTGGGATCTTCCCAGGCCAGGAATCGAACTGGTGCCTCCTGCACTGCAAGGCGGACCATTTACCCACTGGACGACCAGGGAAGCCCCAGAAACCAACTTCTATATCCCACAATACAGATGCCACGAGCAGAGCCTATCACACAGCACGAAGAGCTGTATGGGAATGGAGAGGCTCTTTAACCCACTGAATTCTCTGGGAAGGCCACGGCCCAACATTGAACAACATGCAAAAAACATGAACAAGCCTGAAGGCAAGGCAGCCACTGGAAACACCGGGTCCTAGAGACCTCCTGTCGCCAGCCCCCTGTGGAGCTGCGTGAGTGTTTTGTGAAACAAGGTGGGTGAGCTCTTCTTCCCAGAGCGATGGAGAGATCAGGATGAGATGCACGGGGTAAAGGATGGAAACAGAAACGATGAGGCAGAGCACAGCCATGACTACGCTGCTCCTTTCCCCGAGATGGAGGGCCTTGAAAAGTGAAAGTGGTTTGGTTGTTTTCAGCTTGGTGACCCATGGACAAGCCATGGAATCCTCCAGGCAAGCATACTGGAGAGGGCAGCCTTTCTCTTTTCCAGGGGATCTTCCCAACCCCGGGATCAAACCCAGGTCTCCTGCTCTGCAAGTGGATTCTTTACCATCTGAGCCACCAAGGAAACCTTTGAGAGTCTTAATGACTTCCTAAGGTGTACAGTAAACTTAAACATAAAGGCACTTTCCATAAACTCCTCAGGCCAGCAAGATGGAATTGAAACAGACACATCAAACCAGATGTTATCTTTCCAGGTCTCCAAATCTTCAACAATCAACAAACTGCTGATCAGTTTTGATTTGCCCCCAGCACTAATACATATATATTTTTTAAGACATATATATATATATATATATATATATATATATATATTTGTTTTTTTTTTAAGGGAGTGAAGGGTGAGACATGGAACTGGTGGGGGTGCCAGGGAGGCAGAGAATGTCACAGATAATAGCAGGAGTTGGGGTGGTAGCAAGGAGCTGTGGTTGAGGAAGAGGGGTCGCTCAGGGTGGGGCTGGGAACAAAACAGCCTCACCTTTGGGAACTCTGGGCCCTGTCTCCACATCACCTGCTGTGCTGGTGGTGAGCAGGGCTCTTCACACCTGGAGCTCTTCCCAGGCCTCCACTCGCCCTCTCTCACACTCTAAGAGCTGGCTACCCACTTTCTTCACTAGAAAAGCTGAAAACCAAACTGTGTCCATCGTTGCAGGTGGCTTGTTGTCTAAGGGAAGATGCAACATTCTCACAGAAGCAGGGTGCTTCTATTCCTACAGGAAGGGCAGTCACTCTCACTTCACAGAGAACCACCCAAGGCATACAATTAGATATTCGGAATATTTTAGAGCCTGCGTTCCTGGGAGAATAGGGGTGCTGTTTCAAATTCCATACCCAGAGTTCCAAGTTTGCAGCTAAGTAATACCTGTTTCTGTCTATCATTCATTTTCTCTCTCTCTCTCACACACACACCACTTTACAAGTGGCTGCCTTCATTCATTCATTCGTTCAGTGCCAGATACTGGGGGAAGAAATATAAATAAGATACCTTCTCAAAGAGCTCACAGTCTAACTGGAGAGACAAACGTATAAACAGATAACCTCAATATTCAAGCATCGTTTGTCTTAATGGCACAGAATACTTCAAGAAATGTGACACAATAAATCCTACTTAAGAGTTATCTCCAGTAACCCTGGTATCAAATGAAAGGCTGCAAGAAGAACGCAAGGCCCTCATCCTCAGAGTGGCGTTTAGACCTTGAACGTTCTACAGGTTCTGAGAAGCAGCACCATGTTCTCAGAACTCATGCTATAATCAGAGTCTGCACCCCACGGGTCAGCACTGAGTGGCTCTTTGTGGCGGGGCAAATTTTCCTACCCATGCTGAATATTTCTTTAATCTCTGGCGCACCTAGGACTATTCTAGGCAAAAAGTAGACCCTAAACACTGGGTGTCCTTGGTGAAAGGGACAAGGAATTTGAGGCGGAGTGACCTTTTCTTCTATAAGATGTGTAGACTGGCGGATTTGGAGTGTTTTATAAAAGCACGACACTGCCTGACCTGGTCACACTAACTGATCCCCTTTTAAGGAGGTGGGTCCTCACTGGAAGGTCAGAGAAGGACACAGGATGTGGGTAAAGGGTTTGGTAGTTAATTGCAATGTTAAAAAAAGATAAATTTGAGACGTAAATATCCTGGCTGACACTCAGGACAGAAAACAAATCTCAGGCTCCTTACACTTGCTATGAGGTTCTAGCTCTTAGAAATGGACCTAGTAGCACCATGGCATAAAGAGATCCTGTCTTCGCTTGCCCGAAAGCCTTCAATGCCTCCCCACTGCAGTTAAAATAGAATCTACCTCCTCCGTGTGGCTGACAGGGCTCCAGCTCTGGCCACGCCCCTCCTGCCAATCTTCACTGGCCCCACTCTCCCCTCACTTACCAGGCCCAGCCTCAGTGGCTTCCCTGATGGTTTCAAATGTGCCAGGCTCTTAGCTGTGCCAGGCGCTCACACTTGCTTTCCTTCTTCCTGGGCTCCCTTCCTGACTTGTATTAACCTTCATATCTCCACTCAAACGTCTCCTCCTCAAGGAGGCCTTTCCCGACCAACTTCTTCAAAGTGATCCTCTCTCATTCCTATTATTTGTTCACATGCCAACCAGTTAATTCCCTTCAGAGCATTTACCGCATTCTGATGTAACAGCATTAGTTCATGTGCCCCCCTGTTTATTATATTATCAGCCTACTTTAGTGAGCACAAAACACATGAGAGCAGGAGCTGGCTTTATCTCCTGTATCAACAAGCACATACCAGCGACCCAGGTACTGTGAACGAACGAGAGCGTGAGAAGTAGGAGGACACAGCAGCAGCAGGCCAGCAGGCACCGAGTTCAGGTTTAAAACATCAGTCCTTCCACCAGGAAGCTGGCAGTTGTACAGTATATAAAGTTTTACTTCATTCAGCTGTGCCCAAGTGGCAGGAACACACAAAGCTAAAAGAAAGAGGAGGGAGAGCCTAAGCTCTCTGCAGATGACTTAAAAAGAAGCATCAAAAAGAGCCAAATTCTGCTGCCATCAGCTTCCGTCTATTTTATAAGGCTGCTGGTATTGAAGGCAAATTTTCTTACTTCTAACAGATTCCAAGGCTGGTTTTATTTCTCCCAAGTTATGCGGTTCTGCACTGAGCCCCGCCCTGCGGTACCCCATCACTGACTCCAGCCACGCCAGCCCAGGGTATCTGAGGCTCTCGTTCTGAATGAAACGGGGGGCCGACTTGGAACTCTAGGTTGGACAAGGGCCTTCTCTTCCCAAGCACCCAGGCACTCTCATAAAACACATACAAGAAACGCTCTTTCTCACAAAACCCCAGCTCAAGATCTGTTCCTCCTACAAAGGGAAGTCGCACAGGGCGGAGAAACCCATTTAAAGGTGCAGTTCAGAAGCGAGGGGTGATTCAATGGCACCTTTAAGCCTAACATCGTTCCTCTCACTGAACTTGATCAATGAGAGCAGTTCTCTTAACTATGGCTGGGCGAGAGGCCATGAATTTGGAAAAGCACGACAAAGAAAGGAGCGAAAAATGAACTCCGTTGGCCTTGTTTTCTGCTAGGTGTGTCCCGTGGCGTACTGGGTACACACACCGCGTCCCCAGAGCAACTCGGCCCAGGGCAGAGAGCGCGGTACTTACGTGTCCGGGCAGGGCTGAGAGAGGGGTACTTACGCGGCATGATCCCTTGGCTCACCAGCTCCTCCCGCGTCCGCCGCTGCTGGAGCTTCAACTGCAGCACTGCAGGGCAGCAAAGAGAGAGGAGAGATGAAGGCTCAGTCGGGCATCCCACCACAAAAGACACATTTTCAAATGCAAAGAAAGCCTCGACACAGAAGGGTGTAGTGTGAAAGAAGGGCGCCCAGTAATTGTGGCTGTAATTGCAGAAGTGGCCTGATACAGCAGGGCTTCCGTATTCTGCTGTGGGCGGCGAGAGGAAGTTGCGAAGGGTCTTGCAGGGCGATAACAATCCACAAAGTGCCAGGGCCTTGCCTCCTGCTCAAAACCTCTGACAACACTGCGTCCTCCTTCAGGACTGAAAAAACACCAACCCAGAGAAAACATACTGAGGACTACTGCCCTGCAGAAGGCAGAAGGCATTCAAACTGTTCTATGCCTTCGTCCTGGTGGTAAATGTTTACCACCAGTAAGTCTGGCGAGCGGCAGACCACCATTAATCAAGCATAGTGAACGGCAGATCAGTTCGTAAAACCTTTTCTTTTCTATCTAAAAATTACACTTATTTTCACCAAGCAATGCAGTTCCTTAGACCAGAAACTATTTTACCATGAAGACAGCCTCTTCCTCTTCCTTCGGCTAGTCTTCCTCTACTGACATGAAACAACAACGCTAGGTGATTCAAAGCATATCCAGGCTAGGAGATCCAGGTGAGGGGTCTCTCCTATTTCCACTCTGGCAACACCACTTGAGGTAACAAGTTGATAGGAATTTTTTTAAGTGAAAAGTCAATTATCTTTATTTCAACTGTGAATGAAACCTAAAGGATATTACCACTGCACACCATGCAGAATGACAAAGGCCTCCGTTCAGAGGCTGAGTGAGAACATGTTCAGAAAAGGAAGGTTAAGAGGGCCTCATGGGTCAAGGGAAGTTCCCTTCTTTCCCTTTTGTGATATCTTCAATTATGAGAAGGCAACCTGTCTCTATTAGCAGTCACGTTATCCTAATGTCTGCCTTTCCCACACAAAATGCAGTTTGTAAGAAGGTCTCCCAAAATGGCAAAACAGTAACCGGTCTCCTGACTCTCTGTCAAATTCAGCAGGTCCAAAATCTCCTGCTTCTGCCTAATCGCTCAGTTGTGTCTGCCTCTTTGCAGCCTCACAGACTGTAGTCCATCAGGCTCCTCGGAGATTAAACCCACATCTCCTGTATCTCCTGCACTACAGGTGGATTCTTCACCTGCTGAGCCGTCTCTCCTCACCCCCAATATCTCATCGACTTCCCATCTTTTCTCTCTTTAATAGCATCACCATCCTCCACCCAAGTACTAATACTAAAATTTTTAAGCCAACTTCAGCTCTAACACCTCCTTGCACTCCGATTTTATCCGGTTTACTCTGCTGTGCAGTAGTGAGAGCGCTGTCTCAATCGCCCTCCAGTCACCCCAATCAAGACTGTCCAGTTACTCACAACTCACTTCCCCTGGAAACGCCTGCCTCTTCACTCTTCACCTGACCTTCCCAACTCACTCCTGGCGTAACTGAGAGTTACTCCAGGTCTCCTATGTACTGCCTTTCATCTGTTATAAAAAGTATAGTGATCTTCTGCGTATCTGTATAATACTCACCCCCTGCATAAACATAAACTCCTAGAGGACAGGGAACATGTTTTACTAATCTATGATGCCCTCC
Organism: Tragulus kanchil; assembly: GCA_022376925.1. Lineage (NCBI taxonomy): Eukaryota > Metazoa > Chordata > Mammalia > Artiodactyla > Tragulidae > Tragulus > Tragulus kanchil. The sequence continues at coordinate 177,654,480 of JAIOJX010000004.1, read as the reverse complement.
CAACCAACAGCCCTTAACACACAATAGGCATTTAACAACTGTTTCGTAAGCTGAACTGCATCTCTAAATGATGATACATATAGTCAGAAAAATCTAGTCAGGAAGGCATTATTACTACTATTTACAAATTAACACTGTTAAAATTAAAGAAATCCTTGCAGAATAAAAGCTGAAAGTGCTAAGAGCCACATTAATGCTAATATTGATAGAACACGTGCTCTGTGCCAGACACTGACCTGCACCTTTTTCATGTTTTAACTCATTTAATCTTCCTAACTCTGCAATGGAGAGAAGAGGTATTACTATCCTACTTTACAGGTAAGGAAAAAGGAGGGCCTCATGGGTCAAGGGAAGTTCCCTTCTTTCCCTTTTGTGATATCTTCAATTATGAGAAGGCAACCTGTCTCTATTAGCAGTCACGTTATCCTAATGTCTGCCTTTCCCACACAAAATGCAGTTTGTAAGAAGGTCTCCCAAAATGGCAAAACAGTAACCGGTCTCCTGACTCTCTGTCAAATTCAGCAGGTCCAAAATCTCCTGCTTCTGCCTAATCGCTCAGTTGTGTCTGCCTCTTTGCAGCCTCACAGACTGTAGTCCATCAGGCTCCTCGGAGATTAAACCCACATCTCCTGTATCTCCTGCACTACAGGTGGATTCTTCACCTGCTGAGCCGTCTCTCCTCACCCCCAATATCTCATCGACTTCCCATCTTTTCTCTCTTTAATAGCATCACCATCCTCCACCCAAGTACTAATACTAAAATTTTTAAGCCAACTTCAGCTCTAACACCTCCTTGCACTCCGATTTTATCCGGTTTACTCTGCTGTGCAGTAGTGAGAGCGCTGTCTCAATCGCCCTCCAGTCACCCCAATCAAGACTGTCCAGTTACTCACAACTCACTTCCCCTGGAAACGCCTGCCTCTTCACTCTTCACCTGACCTTCCCAACTCACTCCTGGCGTAACTGAGAGTTACTCCAGGTCTCCTATGTACTGCCTTTCATCTGTTATAAAAAGTATAGTGATCTTCTGCGTATCTGTATAATACTCACCCCCTGCATAAACATAAACTCCTAGAGGACAGGGAACATGTTTTACTAATCTATGATGCCCTCCCAACCAACAGCCCTTAACACACAATAGGCATTTAACAACTGTTTCGTAAGCTGAACTGCATCTCTAAATGATGATACATATAGTCAGAAAAATCTAGTCAGGAAGGCATTATTACTACTATTTACAAATTAACACTGTTAAAATTAAAGAAATCCTTGCAGAATAAAAGCTGAAAGTGCTAAGAGCCACATTAATGCTAATATTGATAGAACACGTGCTCTGTGCCAGACACTGACCTGCACCTTTTTCATGTTTTAACTCATTTAATCTTCCTAACTCTGCAATGGAGAGAAGAGGTATTACTATCCTACTTTACAGGTAAGGAAAATGAGGCCTGGAGATAAAGCAATTTAGCTAAGATTATCCACTAATAAGAGGTACAGCCGATTCTAAACCCAAGCATTCTGATTCCAGAACCCGGGCTCCCACTTCTCTGTTTCTCCAGGGTCTCCTGGAAGCCACTGCTGCTGAGCTAACAGGCCTGGAATGTGATCGTCTGGGTTCTCTCTGTGCCAAGACAGACAAAAGGGGCTGAGGGACATGGATGGATCAGGCTAGAGTCAAACAAGTCTGAGCGACCAGCTTCAATAAAGTGAATTTAAATTAAGAACTTAATTTCAGAATAAGTTATAGATCAGCAGTAATGGTAGTAACAAACTTATAAGAGGAGTCATTGAGTGTTGCGATTTCTCAACCCTATGTTAACTGACTGATGTGTTTTATACTTTTTTAAAAAAAGTCCTGTGGGGACAGTACAGTTATTATCTCTATTTTTACAGATGAGAAAACCAATGATCAAACCTTTAAACATTTGCCTTAGGTCAGATGGCTCAAAAGTGCAGAATTCACACCAGGTCTCTGTGACTATAGTGAAGGTAAATACTTAATACTGTGCCATCTGCCTTCCTGCAAGAAAGAGGAGGGCCAGGCAGGATAAAGTTAGAGAGGAAAGGGGGATATACCTGTCACCTTTTACAGTGCTTCTAAGGCTTAGTGGAAGATGAGCTATTGGAAAATGATTAAATGTAACAAACTGATTTGATTTCAGAGAACAGAGAAACCTAATACAATTCAATAAAAAGTCTGAACACAGACTTCAAAAAACACAGTTAACTAATGAAAAATCTACTATCCAAGAATAATTCTGCAATATCAATTAGCACCTTTCCAAAAATCCATATACAGATAGGGCCATAAGGAATCCATTATGCAAACCTCTTGACTGGAAAACTTCTTGCTTCATGAAACTAAACAATTAAGTCTATGATTCAAGCATTTTATGGAGTTTAGTTTTGTTTTTTTAACAGGTCTAGTTCAAAAAGGAAGGTTCAACTATAAAACTTTTCCATCTCAAACTAAATGAAATTAAGGTTCAGTTATCTGAAAATTCCATCTTGTGCCTCTCAGCAGTTAATGCCAAACTCTAGCCTTATCTGAAATTTGACCAAGCTGCCCATTCATATAATAGAATTAACCCTGTATCAGTATATCCTGGATATTGCTAAAACGTGATTGTAGGTATGTATTATATCATACATTACATAACCCCTGCTAACCCTAGCAATGCTTATAAGGAGGAAAATAAAAGACCTAAGCAATAAATTCAGAATTATGGTATAACGTATCTGTTTGGCTGTGTATGTATATAACAATCCTCCTTCTGAGACATCTACCCAAAAGAAATGACGTTTATATGAATTTCCCTTTTCCTTAGTCTATCTTAATTCCTCTTAATTTTAAGCATTCTAAATAAAATGCCTGGGGCTTCCCCTGGTGGTCCAGTGGGTAAGGACACCGCCTTGCAGTGCAAGGGGCGCCAGTTCGATCCCTGGCCTGGGAAGATCCCACGTGCCACGGAGCGGCTGGACTGATGTGTCCAACTACTGAGCCAGAGCTCTGGAGCACATGCGCCCAGAGCCGGCACTCTGCAACAGACGCCACCGCAATGGGAGGCCCGCAGGAGCCAAAGAACAAAGATGGATGAAAAACAGAGAAATGAAAGACCAATAGAAGTGGCCCGCCCGCTCCCCTCCCTCCCCAACCCGACCGCATCCCCCCAAAAAACCTCTAAATAAATAAATAAAATGGCTTTATCTTTCTAGGCCTTGGGATTGTTTATTTTAGAATAAATCATTTAGCAATTTCAACACCTTAAAGGCCATATATTATGTATTCACTGCAAAAGGTACCCAAGCATAAGTTAATACACATCCACCTTCATGAAGAAATATCTAACACTAGGTTCATTATTTTCAGACATAGTGCTAAATTAAGGAGATTTTCAAAAGTGAAATGAAATATATGTTACTGTACACCACCATTTGGATTTCCTCTTCAGTCCCCAAGTCAATAAAAACTGAACAATAATACCTATTTGTGTATAAGCACGAGTCTTTATACTTTCACTATTATTGGATTCCACAAATTTAATATATCATCTGTTTCTAAATGGGTCTGTGCAAGCAGCCTATATATAGATCAACGGATGTATTTAAAGCTGAGGCATGGTTAAATCAACTGAGCTGCCTGCAAGAAAAGGACTGAAAGAAAAGAAACAAACCATAAAGTGGGGAACCCGAGATTCCCCATTCCCCAGGAAAATAATCAAATTTCCCATCTGGGCTTCCCTGGTGGTCCAGTGGGTAAGGACACTGCCTTGAAGTGCAAGGGGCCCTGGTTCGAGCCCGGGCCTGGGAAGATCCCACGTGCCGCGGAGCGGCTGGACTGATGTGTCCAATCACCGAGCCGGAGCTCTGGAGCGCATGCACCCAGAGCCAGTGCTCTGCAACGACAGATGCCACCGCGATGGGAGGCCCACAGGAGCCAAAGAACGGAGACGAATGAAAACAGAGAAATGAAAGACCAATAGAAGTGGCCCGCCCATTCCCCCCCCTCCCCACCCCCCACAAAAGATACGTAAATTAAAAAAAAAAAAAATTCCCATCTGTTTCAAACAATGGTGGTCAAGTGACGTCTGAATAACTAGCTTCTCAGGAAATCAGACCAAGGGGAGGAACCTGACTTGCTTCTGTCTTGTGACCATGGAGGTATGCTGACGGGATTCAGGGTTGGTGCCCAAGGACTGAACACATCAGTCAGGTCAACCGGGTCTGGAAAGAAAACTCCAAAAGAATTGGTGTGTTCTCGAGTCTGGCTCTGTGACTTCTACTGGTCACAAGTTCTGGACTTAACTGGAAAACCAGATGTGCAGCTCAGCAGGCCTTGGGATTGTTTATTTTAGAATAAATCATTTAGCAATTTCAACACCTTAAAGGCCATATATTATGTATTCACTGCAAAAGGTACCCAAGCATAAGTTAATACACATCCACCTTCATGAAGAAATATCTAACACTAGGTTCATTATTTTCAGACATAGTGCTAAATTAAGGAGATTTTCAAAAGTGAAATGAAATATATGTTACTGTACACCACCATTTGGATTTCCTCTTCAGTCCCCAAGTCAATAAAAACTGAACAATAATACCTATTTGTGTATAAGCACGAGTCTTTATACTTTCACTATTATTGGATTCCACAAATTTAATATATCATCTGTTTCTAAATGGGTCTGTGCAAGCAGCCTATATATAGATCAACGGATGTATTTAAAGCTGAGGCATGGTTAAATCAACTGAGCTGCCTGCAAGAAAAGGACTGAAAGAAAAGAAACAAACCATAAAGTGGGGAACCCGAGATTCCCCATTCCCCAGGAAAATAATCAAATTTCCCATCTGGGCTTCCCTGGTGGTCCAGTGGGTAAGGACACTGCCTTGAAGTGCAAGGGGCCCTGGTTCGAGCCCGGGCCTGGGAAGATCCCACGTGCCGCGGAGCGGCTGGACTGATGTGTCCAATCACCGAGCCGGAGCTCTGGAGCGCATGCACCCAGAGCCAGTGCTCTGCAACGACAGATGCCACCGCGATGGGAGGCCCACAGGAGCCAAAGAACGGAGACGAATGAAAACAGAGAAATGAAAGACCAATAGAAGTGGCCCGCCCATTCCCCTCCCTCCCCACCCCCCACAAAAGATACGTAAATTAAAAAAAAAAAAAATTCCCATCTGTTTCAAACAATGGTGGTCAAGTGACGTCTGAATAACTAGCTTCTCAGGAAATCAGACCAAGGGGAGGAACCTGACTTGCTTCTGTCTTGTGACCATGGAGGTATGCTGACGGGATTCAGGGTTGGTGCCCAAGGACTGAACACATCAGTCAGGTCAACCGGGTCTGGAAAGAAAACTCCAAAAGAATTGGTGTGTTCTCGAGTCTGGCTCTGTGACTTCTACTGGTCACAAGTTCTGGACTTAACTGGAAAACCAGATGTGCAGCTCAGCAGGCTGCCCTGCCTTAATCAAATTCACCCATCCCTGATTCCCAAGGCTTCTAGAATAGGGAGGGGAATGTGAGTGGTGAGGGAGGAGGAAGAGGAGAGCAAGGGCTCTGGAAGAATGGTTGGCAAGAGCAGGGCCCCGCCCCCTGAGCATGCTCCGAGGAGGATGGACAAAGACCTCTTCAGGGAAGATGCTGACTGCAGGAACAGTCCATTCACTCAGCTCTTTAAGACACCTGATCAATCTTTTCCTTAGTTCTTTAAATCTGGATATGAAACTTTAAGCCTAATCGGAAGACACTGGATCTGACTGCAGTTTTTCAGAATGTTTGTTATAAAGACTCCGAAATAAACTTGTTGATTTGGGGAAAAACGGAAATGCTCCTTGGCTAGAAATTACATGCTAGTCCAAACAGTAAGTGCTGTATTAGAAACTCAGTGAGGTTTACATGCTTGAGGAGAGCAAAAGGCAAACAAGCCTTCTCAAAAATCTCTTCTCCCCACCTCTATCTCCTACTAAGATAAGTGACTCTAAGCTGTGGAGGTTCTCATACTTCTGAGGAGGACACTGAAACCCAGAAATGCTCAACTGCAAGACTGGCCTGGTTGAAGTCAGGCCTGAGTTTTCATGAGAATGAACAGTGACCCCCACAGTAAGATACTACAACAAAAAGGACAAATACACTAGAAAATAAATTAGATGCCATTTCTGGTATTCCTAAGGTACAACTAATACAAGAAGATTTCTCAATTTTATTTTAATTCAGTTTCATAATACTTACTTAAATGATTTAGAGTAAGGAATGTTTTGACTTATCTACTCATGAATTATTACCAACCTCACTCTCAAAAAGGATGTCAGGACTTCAGCAATACACTCCAGCTAACAAGTGCAGAATATCTGCTTCTCAAGCACACAAGGGAGCCTTCTCTAGGACAGCTCATACAGTAGCTCATGAAACAAAGTATATCCTTTGACTGAAATGAAATTAAATTGGAAAAACAACAAAAGAGAACTTAGGAAATTCAAAATATGTAGAAATTAAATGAAAACCCCATTCAAAGGAAAATGATAGAGAAATTACTGGTCACAAGTTCTGGACTTAACTGGAAAACCAGATGTGCAGCTCAGCAGGCTGCCCTGCCTTAATCAAATTCACCCATCCCTGATTCCCAAGGCTTCTAGAATAGGGAGGGGAATGTGAGTGGTGAGGGAGGAGGAAGAGGAGAGCAAGGGCTCTGGAAGAATGGTTGGCAAGAGCAGGGCCCCGCCCCCTGAGCATGCTCCGAGGAGGATGGACAAAGACCTCTTCAGGGAAGATGCTGACTGCAGGAACAGTCCATTCACTCAGCTCTTTAAGACACCTGATCAATCTTTTCCTTAGTTCTTTAAATCTGGATATGAAACTTTAAGCCTAATCGGAAGACACTGGATCTGACTGCAGTTTTTCAGAATGTTTGTTATAAAGACTCCGAAATAAACTTGTTGATTTGGGGAAAAACGGAAATGCTCCTTGGCTAGAAATTACATGCTAGTCCAAACAGTAAGTGCTGTATTAGAAACTCAGTGAGGTTTACATGCTTGAGGAGAGCAAAAGGCAAACAAGCCTTCTCAAAAATCTCTTCTCCCCACCTCTATCTCCTACTAAGATAAGTGACTCTAAGCTGTGGAGGTTCTCATACTTCTGAGGAGGACACTGAAACCCAGAAATGCTCAACTGCAAGACTGGCCTGGTTGAAGTCAGGCCTGAGTTTTCATGAGAATGAACAGTGACCCCCACAGTAAGATACTACAACAAAAAGGACAAATACACTAGAAAATAAATTAGATGCCATTTCTGGTATTCCTAAGGTACAACTAATACAAGAAGATTTCTCAATTTTATTTTAATTCAGTTTCATAATACTTACTTAAATGATTTAGAGTAAGGAATGTTTTGACTTATCTACTCATGAATTATTACCAACCTCACTCTCAAAAAGGATGTCAGGACTTCAGCAATACACTCCAGCTAACAAGTGCAGAATATCTGCTTCTCAAGCACACAAGGGAGCCTTCTCTAGGACAGCTCATACAGTAGCTCATGAAACAAAGTATATCCTTTGACTGAAATGAAATTAAATTGGAAAAACAACAAAAGAGAACTTAGGAAATTCAAAAATATGTAGAAATTAAATGACATACTCCTAAATAGCCAATGGGTCAAAGGAAAAATGATAGAGAAATTAGAAAGCATCCTTAACTGAATACATTAAAATTTATGGAATATATCTAAAGTAATGCTTAAAGGGAAACTCATAGATTTAAATTCTTGTATGAAAACAAGAAAGATTTCAAATACATGCTATAAAGTGCTCACCTTAAGAAGCTAGGAAAAGAAGTGCAAACTAAACCCAAGGTGAGTGGAAGAATGAAAGCTAAAGTGCAAAGCAATTGTGTAGAAAATAGAAAAATAGAGGAAACCAACGGAACCAAAAATTTGTGGTTTAAAAAGATCAACCAAATTGACAAACCTTTAGTTAGGAATGACTGAGAAAAGAGAGAGGAAACAGATGCAAAACTCAGAAATCTAAAGGGAGGCATTACCACCAACTATAGCAATCAACAAAGTTAAAAAAAGAATACCATGGAGGCTTCCCTGGTGGTCCAGTGGGTAAAGAGCCCGCCTTGCAGTGCAAGGGGCACCAGTTCAATCCCTGGCCCAGGAAGATCCCACGTGCCGTCGAGCAGCTGGACCAGTGTGTCCAATTACGAGCCAGCGTTATGGAGCACATGTCCCCAGAGCCAGTGCTCTGCAGCGAGACAGGCCACTGCAATGGGAGGCCCACACAAGCCAAAGAATAAAGATGGATGAGAAAAAATAAATAAAAAACCAATAAAAGAGGCCAAAAATTAAAAAAAAAAAAGAATACCATTAGACTTAAAAATTCCTCGAGCTTGAAAACCAAGTATGTATTTCTAGCACCCAGCTCTAACTTTGAGAGTACAAAAAATGTTTGAATGTATGAATTGAATTGTGGGAACCAGCAAACCACTTGGTTGGGACGTGGTGTCTGAGTAATATGTTTTCTTTGAAAATACTCTTCACTCGTATACACCCTTACTTGATGGTTATTTCCCTCAAACAACCACTCTGAAGGCAGGGAGTCTGTCTGGTGACTGCTTTATCACCCCGCCCAGCAAGCTCAGTGTCTGGCAGTCGATCCTCAGATTGCTTAATTGAACGCCAAGGAAAGTTTTGACAAGAAACTGAGTACTAGTTGAATAAGATATGAATATGAGGTACATAGGCGTGCTGACCAACTAGTATATGAACCCTTGAGCCACTAGGCAAATATGTGGAAAAAAGGGGAAAAAAAAAAAGGGGGGGGAAAAGAAAAGGGAATCAAAGCGAATACTATTTCAGTGCTATGAGAAAGATATTGATTAGTACCTCTAATACAGATTTTTCCTTTAGTCACAGGAAAATGCACTTTAGCTAGCACACATGCTCTACTGCTAGGGCCCCTGACAAATTCTAGCCATCTGGTCTTGCGTGTGATACACGTGTGTGCCTGAACGATAAAAAATGTATTGATTTCTTAAAAATTCGAATAGTCATGTATTTTTAGGTGCTACTGATGCTATCCAACCCTGGAAGTCACAGAGAAAGAGAAACAAGAGCCTTTCTACAAGGGATAGGACAAGCTATCAATTGGGCCTTAAAAATATTTTATCCTCATGATCTGCTAGGACTAATGTTTCAAGTAATTTCCCAGTATCATTCACCCGAACGTACTCTCCTCTGGGCCCTATTTACTGTCATCTCTTATAAGTTTTTCCTGATAGAGACTAGAAAGATGTAAAAGGTGGCGGGGGAGGGGGTGTCTCTGGGTCCTTACTCCTCTCCCCTGCCTCTCCTGCTTCCTGGTTCCCAATTGCTGCCCTGTCCTACAGCATCCCTGGAATGTTTTCTTCTCCTGCTCCTTATACAGAATTTCTCAAGCTTTCTAGGTTCCAAGTTCCTCTAGACCTTTTCATGATGTTCTTCCTCCAACTTGGAAAACCAGCCTGAACAGTTAGCACAGTGTATGTGGTATTAAAAATGTATTTCTGGCCTGTGTTTTTAATGTAAACAACAGCACTTTAAAGGCCCAATGTATTCTATTGATGCAATGAGCCCTACTTTAACCAGAAAGTGTTCACCATCGACCTATGATTCTGGGGAATAAGGCAAACACTGCATGTTGAATTGGTTATATGGATATTTTGTAAGTCCCAACTGAATGCAATGCACTTAGAGGACTGACCTTGAAGGTAGACCAAAAATATGAAAGAATGGGAAGGCACGGGTTCCAGTCCCGGCCCTACTGCTACCTCATCAAGTCACTTGACTTCTTTTAGCCTCAGTTGACCAACTAGTATATGAACCCTTGAGCCACTAGGCAAATATGTGGAAAAAGGGAAAAAAGGGGAAAAGAAAAGGAATCAAAGCGAATACTATTTCAGTGCTATGAGAAAGATATTGATTAGTACCTCTAATACAGATTTTTCCTTTAGTCACAGGAAAATGCACTTTAGCTAGCACACATGCTCTACTGCTAGGGCCCCTGACAAATTCTAGCCATCTGGTCTTGCGTGTGATACACGTGTGTGCCTGAACGATAAAAAATGTATTGATTTCTTAAAAATTCGAATAGTCATGTATTTTTAGGTGCTACTGATGCTATCCAACCCTGGAAGTCACAGAGAAAGAGAAACAAGAGCCTTTCTACAAGGGATAGGACAAGCTATCAATTGGGCCTTAAAAATATTTTATCCTCATGATCTGCTAGGACTAATGTTTCAAGTAATTTCCCAGTATCATTCACCCGAACGTACTCTCCTCTGGGCCCTATTTACTGTCATCTCTTATAAGTTTTTCCTGATAGAGACTAGAAAGATGTAAAAGGTGGCGGGGGAGGGGGTGTCTCTGGGTCCTTACTCCTCTCCCCTGCCTCTCCTGCTTCCTGGTTCCCAATTGCTGCCCTGTCCTACAGCATCCCTGGAATGTTTTCTTCTCCTGCTCCTTATACAGAATTTCTCAAGCTTTCTAGGTTCCAAGTTCCTCTAGACCTTTTCATGATGTTCTTCCTCCAACTTGGAAAACCAGCCTGAACAGTTAGCACAGTGTATGTGGTATTAAAAATGTATTTCTGGCCTGTGTTTTTAATGTAAACAACAGCACTTTAAAGGCCCAATGTATTCTATTGATGCAATGAGCCCTACTTTAACCAGAAAGTGTTCACCATCGACCTATGATTCTGGGGAATAAGGCAAACACTGCATGTTGAATTGGTTATATGGATATTTTGTAAGTCCCAACTGAATGCAATGCACTTAGAGGACTGACCTTGAAGGTAGACCAAAAATATGAAAGAATGGGAAGGCACGGGTTCCAGTCCCGGCCCTACTGCTACCTCATCAAGTCACTTGACTTCTTTTAGCCTCAGTTTTTCTCATTTTAATACAATTTGGAAAAATAACCCCTGTCCTTTGAAGCTCAAAAAAAAACTCCTCACGTGTGGGAAAAAGTGCTTTGGAAAACTGTAACATAGACTATGAACGTCTCACTAGAGGCCTTTACATGAGACAGCTCTTCTCTTGGAGAGGAGCAAGAACTGCTTGTAGTGTAACCTGGTACCACACCCTCAATGAGAAGCTCTATTCTGCAGAGTAAAAGGGCCTTATATAAAAAACCTCCTTGTTTAAAATCGCATCCCAAGTTGTGTAGGGCAGGGGGAAGGGGTAGAGGTAAGGGGAGAGGAGAACTGCTTCCTGCTGGAAGGCAGTTCTGGGACACGCACTGAGAGAAAAAGCACACTCTGTTCCCAGACTCTAGACAACCTGGTATGTATAAAGAGCGAGCGACAGAGAAAGGTTATTAGAATCAGCCCACATTCATTAATAAAATTAAACATACAGTAAATGTTCAAAGCACACTCCTGAAATTCTGAGCTGTCCATACCAATATCGCATTTAAAAGATCCAGAAAGGTCTATTTATCTGTTGTCAGAGAGAGAAGGAGGCCCTGCTAAAAGTCAGATCCGGAGTTAAGACAAAAAAGGAGGAAGTGGAGGAGAGAGAAGGAAGGCTGATTTTCCCTGAGATCCTACTGATCCACCATCTAAAAGTCAGATGTTAAATGCACTGTGGTATCCTAGACTGGATCTTGGAACAGAAAAAGGACATCATGGGAAAACAAATGAAATCTAAACAAAGCTTGGAGTTTACTTAGTAGTGTAACCAATGTTAATCTCTTAGTTTTGACAAATGTACCACAGGTATGTAAGATGCTGACATTCAGGGCAACTGGTGAATGGTATACTAGAACTCTGTACCAGCTGTGCGACTTTTCTGCAAGTCTAGAATTAGTCCAAAATAAAGTTTATTTGAAAACCCATCTGACCTTGAAGCTTTTAGAAAAAGATATGAATCAATTACTAAAACATATCAAGAATCAGGTTTTTCAAACTGAAGTACTACCATGTGTTGGACAGGAATTACTAACTCCTATAAACGATTAGTTATGAACAATAAACTATAATGGTTTAGTAAGTTCAAATTATAAAATGATTTCTGTCATAAACACAAAAATGTTGCTGAAGACTTGAAGACAGGAATACCTAACTCTTTTTAAAATCATACATACCAAAATCATCTATGAGATTTCAAGTTTGACTATTTTACTGATATGCTCATTCAACCCTTTTACAATCCCATGTCTTTTTTATCTCTCTAAACAGTGTATAAACATGAGTTAAAAATATTTCTCAGATAATATGCTTTAGAAATCAGAAATAATATTAGCAAAAAAAAAAAAAAAAAAAAAAGATAAACATCTTCTTTTAATCTGACTACCAGCAGGGAGACAGGTAGTGATGCAGTTGGTAAACCTGATAATTTGCAAAAGATAAGCTTATGAAAATTTAACTTGAAGTACTAAAACATGAAATTAAAGGGGGTCCATATTGTGTAATAACACTTACAAAATGGTGAAAATATGCATGCATCATCTTATTTAATTCTTGAAACAAAGCTATGTAGAAAATGTTATTATTCTGCTATTTGTAGACAGGAAACTGAACATTAGGGAAATTAAGCAATTAGTCAAGGTTACAGGGTAGGTAAGGATGGAGAGCAGAAACGGGAACCCAGCTCCACCTCAATCGACAACCTGAGCTTTGAACCACTACTACACGTTGTGCTTCTCTTCTTCCACCAAACATATCAGTTCCGTGTTTAAAAATGACACCATATTAACCGTGTATATGCATGACATGGCTGGAAAAAACTACATTCCTATGAACCAAACGGTTGTGCCTTAGTAGTGTAACCAATGTTAATCTCTTAGTTTTGACAAATGTACCACAGGTATGTAAGATGCTGACATTCAGGGCAACTGGTGAATGGTATACTAGAACTCTGTACCAGCTGTGCGACTTTTCTGCAAGTCTAGAATTAGTCCAAAATAAAGTTTATTTGAAAACCCATCTGACCTTGAAGCTTTTAGAAAAAGATATGAATCAATTACTAAAACATATCAAGAATCAGGTTTTTCAAACTGAAGTACTACCATGTGTTGGACAGGAATTACTAACTCCTATAAACGATTAGTTATGAACAATAAACTATAATGGTTTAGTAAGTTCAAATTATAAAATGATTTCTGTCATAAACACAAAAATGTTGCTGAAGACTTGAAGACAGGAATACCTAACTCTTTTTAAAATCATACATACCAAAATCATCTATGAGATTTCAAGTTTGACTATTTTACTGATATGCTCATTCAACCCTTTTACAATCCCATGTCTTTTTTATCTCTCTAAACAGTGTATAAACATGAGTTAAAAATATTTCTCAGATAATATGCTTTAGAAATCAGAAATAATATTAGCAAAAAAAAAAAAAAAAAAAAAGATAAACATCTTCTTTTAATCTGACTACCAGCAGGGAGACAGGTAGTGATGCAGTTGGTAAACCTGATAATTTGCAAAAGATAAGCTTATGAAAATTTAACTTGAAGTACTAAAACATGAAATTAAAGGGGGTCCATATTGTGTAATAACACTTACAAAATGGTGAAAATATGCATGCATCATCTTATTTAATTCTTGAAACAAAGCTATGTAGAAAATGTTATTATTCTGCTATTTGTAGACAGGAAACTGAACATTAGGGAAATTAAGCAATTAGTCAAGGTTACAGGGTAGGTAAGGATGGAGAGCAGAAACGGGAACCCAGCTCCACCTCAATCGACAACCTGAGCTTTGAACCACTACTACACGTTGTGCTTCTCTTCTTCCACAAAACATATCAGTTCCGCGTGTTTAAAAATGACACCATATTAACCGTGTTATATGCATGACATGGCTGGAAAAAAACTACATTCCTATGAACCAGGGGAAAGTCCAGGTGCTTTCAGCAAATAGTATATGGCATTTCAGATTTCTAGAACTGAAAAGGCTCCCTCTATTCAAATTCCAGCAGAAACAGAGACTATAAGATGACAGGGGCCACTCATAACTAAAGGTGGTTCAGAGGGACTCCTGCTGGAGGCTGGAAGGACCCCAGGAGCTCCACAGGCCCACTGCCCACTTGGCACTCAGTGCAGGAACATCCACTCCAAACAGGCAGAGAGTGCCTGCTTCTTGGTACAATTGCCTCTCTGCAACCTGCCAGGGGGTCCTCCCTGGTACTATGGAGATTTGGGGTTGATTCATTCATTAATCAAACTAATATTTATCTTGCACCTGCTATATGCTAGGCATTGTGCCAGGTGACACATCAGCAATGGACAGACGACACCCCTGCCCTCACACAATACATGCTTTACTGTGGGAAACATAGTTATACATAATTTCCAGTGGTATATTATATGAAGAAAAGTACAGTGGATAAGAGGAGGGAGAGGCTGGGTGGTCATTTTGTACCCAGTTCACAGGGAAGGCCCTTCTGAGGAGAGAGACGACTCTTACACAGAAACCCAGATAATACAAGAAGCCATGAAAAGATCTAGAGAAAGTGTGTTCTAGGCAGCAGAACTAGCAAGTGCAAAGGCACCAAAGTTAGAAAAGACTTGTCCTGGGCTTTCCTGATGGTCCAGTGGGTAAAGAGTCCACCTTGCAGTGCAGGGTACACTGGTTCGATCCCTGGCCTAGGAAGATCCTGCATGCCGAGGAGTGGCTGGACCAGTGTGTCCAATTGCGAGTCAGCGCTCTGGAGTGCATGTGCCCAGGGCCAGTGTTCTGTGGCGAGAGGCCACTGTGATGGGAGGCCCACACATGCCAAAGAATAAAGACAGATGAAAAACAAACAATGGGGACCTCCCTGGTGGCTCAGCGGTGGAGCACTTGCCTGCCAGCGTAGGAGACACGGGTTCGATCCCTGATCCGGGAAGATCCCACAGGCTGCAGAGCAACAAAGTCCATGAGCCACAGCCATGGAGCCTGTGCTCTAGAGCCTTGGAGCCGCAACTATGGAGCCCATGTGCCCTAGAGCCCAAGTTCCACAAGAGAGGGCACCACAACAAGAAGCCTGCTCACCTTAGCTAGAGAGGAGCCCCCACTCCCTGCAACTAGAGAAGAGCCTGCAGCAGCAGTGAACACTCAGAATAACCAAAAATAAATAAATTAATTTTAAAAAAACAACGACGACAACTTACAGGCAAAAAAAAAAGAAGAAGAAAAGACTTGCCTTGAGAAAGAAATGGAGACATAAGAAATGAGAAATCAAACACACTGAACTCTACTCTGTGGTCACTAGTCTGGATACCCTTACAACAGTGACTCTTTCAATCTAGGCAGCTGTTTAAGGCATGTACTAACTATTTTGTAGATGAAGCAGAAGAGTTTCAAAGAGCTTAGGTAACAATTGACACAGCTAGTAAGAGGCAGAGCCAGAGTTCAAATACAGGTTGGTCTGACCCAACATCTGTACTTTTCATATTTAATGCCAGAGTCACAGCAAAACCTTAATAATCATACGAAGAAAAGTACAGTGGATAAGAGGAGGGAGAGGCTGGGTGGTCATTTTGTACCCAGTTCACAGGGAAGGCCCTTCTGAGGAGAGAGACGACTCTTACACAGAAACCCAGATAATACAAGAAGCCATGAAAAGATCTAGAGAAAGTGTGTTCTAGGCAGCAGAACTAGCAAGTGCAAAGGCACCAAAGTTAGAAAAGACTTGTCCTGGGCTTTCCTGATGGTCCAGTGGGTAAAGAGTCCACCTTGCAGTGCAGGGTACACTGGTTCGATCCCTGGCCTAGGAAGATCCTGCATGCCGAGGAGTGGCTGGACCAGTGTGTCCAATTGCGAGTCAGCGCTCTGGAGTGCATGTGCCCAGGGCCAGTGTTCTGTGGCGAGAGAGGCCACCGCGTGGGAGGCCCACACATGCCAAAGAATAAAGACAGATGAAAAACAAACAATGGGGACCTCCCTGGTGGCTCAGCGGTGGAGCACTTGCCTGCCAGCGTAGGAGACACGGGTTCGATCCCTGATCCGGGAAGATCCCACAGGCTGCAGAGCAACAAAGTCCATGAGCCACAGCCATGGAGCCTGTGCTCTAGAGCCTTGGAGCCGCAACTATGGAGCCCATGTGCCCTAGAGCCCAAGTTCCACAAGAGAGGGCACCACAACAAGAAGCCTGCTCACCTTAGCTAGAGAGGAGCCCCCACTCCCTGCAACTAGAGAAGAGCCTGCAGCAGCAGTGAACACTCAGAATAACCAAAAATAAATAAATTAATTTTAAAAAAACAACGACGACAACTTACAGGCAAAAAAAAAAGAAGAAGAAAAGACTTGCCTTGAGAAAGAAATGGAGACATAAGAAATGAGAAATCAAACACACTGAACTCTACTCTGTGGTCACTAGTCTGGATACCCTTACAACAGTGACTCTTTCAATCTAGGCAGCTGTTTAAGGCATGTACTAACTATTTTGTAGATGAAGCAGAAGAGTTTCAAAGAGCTTAGGTAACAATTGACACAGCTAGTAAGAGGCAGAGCCAGAGTTCAAATACAGGTTGGTCTGACCCAACATCTGTACTTTTCATATTTAATGCCAGAGTCACAGCAAAAACCTTAATAATCATACATAAATTAAGAAAATAAATCAAAACTCCCACGTCCTCAAAAGCCTGAGACTCACCAATTCATTTTCGGTAGTTCTCGCTTGAAGTGATCTTTTCTAACTGCAGAAGACAGATTGCAAACTGTAAATACTTGGAAATTTAGGGTTTTTTCCTATTAAAGTACTTCCTATTCAGCTTCTTGACATTTCTGAAATTAATTTTCACTGTTTGTATAATTAATGACCGTTCACGTAACCGACTTGGCGGGGGGAGGGGGGGAGGCAAATTCTGATTAAAATAATTTTTAAATGAAAAAAATTTAGGGGAAGAATTAGGAAGGACAGAGGTGATCAGAAATTAGAAATCTGGTAAAATGGGTTAAAAAATACACAAGCACAATCAGAAAATTCTAATGTTTGTGTAAAGTTCTCCATGATACTTAAGTAAACAGTAATTTCTCAACTCTTTTTTGCTGCCATTGTTCAATCGCTCAGTCGTGCTCGAACTCCGCACCCCATGGACCGCAGCACGCCGAGCCTGTCTGTCCTTCACTGTCTCTCTGAGTCTGCTCAGACTCACGTCCATCAAATCCTAGGTAAGATAAAGATTTGTCTCTTTTTCTAAATAAATTTTGGTAAGGGCTACTTTGCAAAATTCTTTTCTATAGAAGCATGAGATCGATAAAATTAAATCCCATGGAGTATATGAGGTGTGAAGCTGCCAAGTCTATCAGCTAAAACTGCTGGAAGGGTTAAAATCTCAAGAGCAGAAAAGACAGTCTGTTATAATTCAGGAGCCATTTAACTACCATAGGGCTTTCCCACACCCCATCCCCACGTTTAGTGAAGACATCCCCAAAGAAACGTGCGAGGAACTCCACGGGCAGTCAGGTTGTTAGGACAACTGCAACTCTGTATTTCCTGAAGCTTCCGTGGTCAGATTTGCAAGTGGAAATCACAAGTGTACTACTTTCAACAGTGACTCTTTCAATCTAGGCAGCTGTTTAAGGCATGTACTAACTATTTTGTAGATGAAGCAGAAGAGTTTCAAAGAGCTTAGGTAACAATTGACACAGCTAGTAAGAGGCAGAGCCAGAGTTCAAATACAGGTTGGTCTGACCCAACATCTGTACTTTTCATATTTAATGCCAGAGTCACAGCAAAAACCTTAATAATCATACATAAATTAAGAAAATAAATCAAAACTCCCGTCCTCAAAAGCCTGAGACTCACCAATTCATTTTCGGTAGTTCTCGCTTGAAGTGATCTTTTCTAACTGCAGAAGACAGATTGCAAACTGTAAATACTTGGAAATTTAGGGTTTTTTCCTATTAAAGTACTTCCTATTCAGCTTCTTGACATTTCTGAAATTAATTTTCACTGTTTGTATAATTAATGACCGTTCACGTAACCGACTTGGCGGGGGGAGGGGGGGAGGCAAATTCTGATTAAAATAATTTTTAAATGAAAAAAATTTAGGGGAAGAATTAGGAAGGACAGAGGTGATCAGAAATTAGAAATCTGGTAAAATGGGTTAAAAAATACACAAGCACAATCAGAAAATTCTAATGTTTGTGTAAAGTTCTCCATGATACTTAAGTAAACAGTAATTTCTCAACTCTTTTTTGCTGCCATTGTTCAATCGCTCAGTCGTGCTCGAACTCCGCACCCCATGGACCGCAGCACGCCGAGCCTGTCTGTCCTTCACTGTCTCTCTGAGTCTGCTCAGACTCACGTCCATCAAATCCTAGGTAAGATAAAGATTTGTCTCTTTTTCTAAATAAATTTTGGTAAGGGCTACTTTGCAAAATTCTTTTCTATAGAAGCATGAGATCGATAAAATTAAATCCCATGGAGTATATGAGGTGTGAAGCTGCCAAGTCTATCAGCTAAAACTGCTGGAAGGGTTAAAATCTCAAGAGCAGAAAAGACAGTCTGTTATAATTCAGGAGCCATTTAACTACCATAGGGCTTTCCCACACCCCATCCCCCACGTTTAGTGAAGACATCCCCAAAGAAACGTGCGAGGAACTCCACGGGCAGTCAGGTTGTTAGGACAACTGCAACTCTGTATTTCCTGAAGCTTCCGTGGTCAGATTTGCAAGTGGAACATTTCATGACTGCAGGTTTCACACAGAATTTTACGAAACAAACCAGCATTAAATGAAAACAGAACTGAAATCAATGCCTTCTAGCCACTTCAGGAATTATTTCTCTGCTTTCCCGTCACAGAAACCTCCTTTTTATTTAGACGCTTGGCTCTTCAACACACACCATGGATCAGAGGGGACAGTCCAGCTCCAAAGCTAAAATGGACGTAGAATGCTAAGTGACCAACCGATTACCCAGAGACCATATGCCGCATCTGCCTGAGTCTGAGTGATGTAGAGGGAGCCACGCCTTTCAGCAGAATGCTTATTTTTGTTTTTTCAGAATGCTTATTTTTAAAACATCCCAGATACCAGCTTATAGTTTCCTTCCTCCTACACTTTCAAATCATCCCAATATTAATAACACTCCTCCCTAAGAAGTCTCCCTGCAGCTGTTTCTGGGAAGTGCGTGAGACCTGGTTGACACGCTGTGCGAGACCACAGGCAGGACCCCTCTGGCTCTTCTGCCTCTCGCGGCCTGAAAGCAGCCAAACTATAGCAACAGCTGGGGATCATTAAACTGACAGAAATAGCTTCGGAGACTCCATTTGGTGAGTGAGTGGGGGGAGGAGAGGCTCAGTTATCAGACTAAATAAAAATCAAAAAGGGGAACAGGAAAAGGGCGGGGGTTGAGGAGTCCTTCACTGTCTCTCTGAGTCTGCTCAGACTCACGTCCATCAAATCCTAGGTAAGATAAAGATTTGTCTCTTTTTCTAAATAAATTTTGGTAAGGGCTACTTTGCAAAATTCTTTTCTATAGAAGCATGAGATCGATAAAATTAAATCCCATGGAGTATATGAGGTGTGAAGCTGCCAAGTCTATCAGCTAAAACTGCTGGAAGGGTTAAAATCTCAAGAGCAGAAAAGACAGTCTGTTATAATTCAGGAGCCATTTAACTACCATAGGGCTTTCCCACACCCCATCCCCACGTTTAGTGAAGACATCCCCAAAGAAACGTGCGAGGAACTCCACGGGCAGTCAGGTTGTTAGGACAACTGCAACTCTGTATTTCCTGAAGCTTCCGTGGTCAGATTTGCAAGTGGAACATTTCATGACTGCAGGTTTCACACAGAATTTTACGAAACAAACCAGCATTAAATGAAAACAGAACTGAAATCAATGCCTTCTAGCCACTTCAGGAATTATTTCTCTGTTTTCCCCGTCACAGAAACCTCCTTTTTATTTAGACGCTTGGCTCTTCAACACACACCATGGATCAGAGGGGACAGTCCAGCTCCAAAGCTAAAATGGACGTAGAATGCTAAGTGACCAACCGATTACCCAGAGACCATATGCCGCATCTGCCTGAGTCTGAGTGATGTAGAGGGAGCCACGCCTTTCAGCAGAATGCTTATTTTTGTTTTTTCAGAATGCTTATTTTTAAAACATCCCAGATACCAGCTTATAGTTTCCTTCCTCCTACACTTTCAAATCATCCCAATATTAATAACACTCCTCCCTAAGAAGTCTCCCTGCAGCTGTTTCTGGGAAGTGCGTGAGACCTGGTTGACACGCTGTGCGAGACCACAGGCAGGACCCCTCTGGCTCTTCTGCCTCTCCGCGGCCTGAAAGCAGCCAAACTATAGCAACAGCTGGGGATCATTAAACTGACAGAAATAGCTTCGGAGACTCCATTTGGTGAGTGAGTGGGGGGAGGAGAGGCTCAGTTATCAGATTAAAAAAAAAATCAAAAGGGCAACAGGAAAAGGGCGGGGGTGGAGGGAGAAGGGGGAAGGTGAAGCCCAAGTAGTGTATCACACCCAGACTTCCTCTGCACAGCCCAAGGGACGCACGGAAGCAAATAGATGAGGGCTGCAGCCTAAGCTGCAGCTCCCACCTTTTCCCAGATGGAAGGGTTAGTCAAACCTAGAAATGCGGGTCAATGACGACAGGCTGGGGGAAGAGTGGGAGAGGCGCCCTGGCATCTCAAAAGCCAGCCCTGGGTCATCCCCAGTCTGGAGGAATCTCTGAGAGGTAGTTCTGGGGTAGGACAAGGGGAAGGGGAGTCTGTGCCAGGCCCTAAGTGGACTCAGAGACCAAACCAAGTCCCATGGCGTCCCCTCCACGGGCAAGGACCAGACACTGGACAAACGGCAGGCCCTCAGGCTGTCCATGCCAGAGCAGAGCCGCGCCTCCAAGGCTAGCTTTGGAGCCTGGCAGGCCTCCGAAGGTTGGGGCAGGAATGTGCCATCTGCCTGGCCCAGGGCCGGGGTGAGCTCAGCACATATCTGAGTGCCCAGAGGAGCGGGCGTCAGGTGGCCCCATGGGAGTGGGCTTGGGGATCCTGATCTCTGCCTCAAAGCCTGGTTAGTCCCGGTTCCTGAGGCAGCCTCTCCAGCCCCCACTTGCTAGGCTGTCACTTCACATCACCAAGGCCTCGCCCCCAACAAGGCATGTTCTTTATAACCAACCTTACAGGAATGCAGCTTCAGACAGTTCCCCACCTGAAAGCCTGAACAGGAAATGATTCGACTGCTGACACTGGGGCTGCAATTCTCTTTAGCAAGAGTGTTTAGTAACTGCGAGATTGCAGGAACTTCAGCTGAGCATTTTATTTGATGCAGCTAATGATTTACTAGAAAGGTTCCAGGCTGACGGCTGCATCAGTAAAAGCAACCAGTATCTTACCCTCCCTTCTTCAGAATGGATGGATCCTTTTCTAACCCACAAACCTGCAAGACCATCTTCTAATGCTCTCCGGCCTGAAAGCAGCCAAACTATAGCAACAGCTGGGGATCATTAAACTGACAGAAATAGCTTCGGAGACTCCATTTGGTGAGTGAGTGGGGGGAGGAGAGGCTCAGTTATCAGATTAAAAAAAAAATCAAAAGGGCAACAGGAAAAGGGCGGGGGGGGGGGTTGAGGGAGAAGGGGGAAGGTGAAGCCCAAGTAGTGTATCACACCCAGACTTCCTCTGCACAGCCCAAGGGACGCACGGAAGCAAATAGATGAGGGCTGCAGCCTAAGCTGCAGCTCCCACCTTTTCCCAGATGGAAGGGTTAGTCAAACCTAGAAATGCGGGTCAATGACGACAGGCTGGGGGAAGAGTGGGAGAGGCGCCCTGGCATCTCAAAAGCCAGCCCTGGGTCATCCCCAGTCTGGAGGAATCTCTGAGAGGTAGTTCTGGGGTAGGACAAGGGGAAGGGGAGTCTGTGCCAGGCCCTAAGTGGACTCAGAGACCAAACCAAGTCCCATGGCGTCCCCTCCACGGGCAAGGACCAGACACTGGACAAACGGCAGGCCCTCAGGCTGTCCATGCCAGAGCAGAGCCGCGCCTCCAAGGCTAGCTTTGGAGCCTGGCAGGCCTCCGAAGGTTGGGGCAGGAATGTGCCATCTGCCTGGCCCAGGGCCGGGGTGAGCTCAGCACATATCTGAGTGCCCAGAGGAGCGGGCGTCAGGTGGCCCCATGGGAGTGGGCTTGGGGATCCTGATCTCTGCCTCAAAGCCTGGTTAGTCCCGGTTCCTGAGGCAGCCTCTCCAGCCCCCACTTGCTAGGCTGTCACTTCACATCACCAAGGCCTCGCCCCCAACAAGGCATGTTCTTTATAACCAACCTTACAGGAATGCAGCTTCAGACAGTTCCCCACCTGAAAGCCTGAACAGGAAATGATTCGACTGCTGACACTGGGGCTGCAATTCTCTTTAGCAAGAGTGTTTAGTAACTGCGAGATTGCAGGAACTTCAGCTGAGCATTTTATTTGATGCAGCTAATGATTTACTAGAGAAGGTTCCAGGCTGACGGCTGCATCAGTAAAAAGCAACCAGTATCTTACCCTCCCTTCTTCAGAATGGATGGATCCTTTTCTAACCCACAAACCTGCAAGACCATCTTCTAATGCATATTTTCAAAACCTAGTTTTCCATAATGAATTAAAAACCTCACAAGAGCTGACTCATTCTGAATATTTTAAGTATTAAGAAGGGTAGAAGACACACAAAGATAAATCCATTATAGATGACACTAAAAAAGAATTTAAGTTTTGGCCTCTTTTATTGATTTTTTATTTATTTATTTTCATACATCTTTATTCTTCGGCCTGTGTGGGCCTCCCCTTGCAATGGCTAAGAAAGAATTTAAACCATATGTATATAGTTCACACACACACATCACATTCAGCTAATTTTAAGGCTTGTTGTCGCTGTTGTTTAGTTGCTCAGTTGTGTCTGACTCTTTGTGACTCCACGGACTGTAGCCCACCAGGTTCTTCTGTTCATGGAATTTCCCAGGCAAAAACACTGGAGTGGGTTGCTACTTCTTTCTCCAGGGGATCTTCCCAACCCAGGGACTGAACCCTGGCCTCCTGCATTGGCAGTCTGATCCTTTACAGCCGAGCCACCAGGGAAACCCAATTTTAAGGCTGCGTAACATCAAAGGACAGGATATATTTTAACCCAACTACTGTGACTAAATCATTTCTCAGTGTGTGCATGCTAGGTTGGAGTAACTGTATCTCTCTCTCAGCCACCTTTAACAAAGTAGATGCTTCACCTAAATGTAAAAAACTGTCATAAATATAATCAATCTCTTACTATGTACATGTCTTGGTAAAAGGTAGGAATTAAGAAGGAAAATAACCCAACCCATTTATATAATAGTTTACAAAGTTACTCTCACACATACAATGTTATGAGTTAGGATACCAGATGGCAGACAAAAGAAACTGGTCTGCCAAGCTCAGAGCCTTAGCCAAGCTGCCCACTGGCAAGATCAAACCAAGAACTTCAGGTTCTTGACTACTGGCTCGGGGCTGAGCCCTAGCTGCCTACCACAAAAAGGCTTCTGCCCTCGAGGAAGTACTCTCTGATACCAGTGCCTTGGCCAGTGTTTCTCAGATGTGCTATAAGTCTCTTCCCAGTGAGAATCTCCCCAACCTCCTGGTTCAACATCACTGTTGTTGTTGTTTAGTTGTTAAGTCATATTTGACTCTTTGGTGACCCCATGGACTGTAATGTAGCCCACCAGGCTCTTCTGTCCATGGGATTTCCCAGGCAAGAATACTGGAGTGGGTTGGCCTTTCCTTCTCCAGGGGATCTTCCTGACATCATATTCTGAATCTAATTCAAGACAATTATGTGAAAAGGTTATTTCTTACTATCACTGACAAACATAAGATGTGAGTCCCTTTTGAAGGCTATAATTATTAACATGAGATGGAATCAAGCTGAATTAGGACAGAGTGCTCAAAATCTATCATTCTGGGACAAACACTCCATTTTGCCTAGGGGCATGATGCTGCCCTCTAGTGCACAGGAACTTTAATAGACTCAGCTACTACCTATCCATCACCTACTACAAATCAACCCTGGGCTTCCCAGATCGCTCAGTGATAAAGAACCTGTCAACGCAGGAGACGCAGGTTCAATCCTGAGTTGTGAAGATCCCTTGGAAAAGGAAATGGCAACCCACGCCAGTATTCTTGCCTGGAAAATTCCATGGACAGAGAAGCCTGGTGTGTTACAGTTCATGGGGCCACAAAAAGTTGGACACGACTGCGCACGAATACACATGTGCATGGATGCACTTTGCTAAGCATTTTGAAAGGAAAAAAAAAGAAAAGGTTAAGCCTATTGTCTACATACAATCTTAGGAACTATATAAGCCTCCCTCAAAGAATTTATAAATATAATGGAGAAAATAAAAAATGTAGGGCAGGGCTTCCCTGGTGGTCCACTGGGTAAGGACACCGTCTTGCAGTGCAAGGGGCGCTGGTTCGATCCCTGGCCTGGGAGACCCCATATGCCGCGGGGCGGCTGGACCGATGTGTCCAATTACCGAGCCAGAGCTCTGTAGCGCATGCGCCCGGAGCCGGTGCTCTGCAACAACAGAGGCCACTGTGATGGGAGGCCCACATGGGCCAAAGAACAAAGACAGATGAAAAAAGATAAATGAAAGACCAATAAAAGTGGCCCCCCCAAAAAATGTAGGACATTCCTGGTGGTCCAGTGGGTAAAGAGTCCGCCTTGCAGTGCAAGGGCCACTGGTTCAATTCCTGGCCTGGGAAGATTCCACGTGTTGCCACAGAGGGGCTGGGCAGGAGTATCCAATTACAAGCCAGCACTCTGGAGCACATGCACCCAGAGCCAGTGTTCTGCAGTGAGAGAGACCCTGCAATTGGCCTTTCCTTCTCCAGGGGATCTTCCTGACATCATATTCTGAATCTAATTCAAGACAATTATGTGAAAAGGTTATTTCTTACTATCACTGACAAACATAAGATGTGAGTCCCTTTTGAAGGCTATAATTATTAACATGAGATGGAATCAAGCTGAATTAGGACAGAGTGCTCAAAATCTATCATTCTGGGACAAACACTCCATTTTGCCTAGGGGCATGATGCTGCCCTCTAGTGCACAGGAACTTTAATAGACTCAGCTACTACCTATCCATCACCTACTACAAATCAACCCTGGGCTTCCCAGATCGCTCAGTGATAAAGAACCTGTCAACGCAGGAGACGCAGGTTCAATCCTGAGTTGTGAAGATCCCTTGGAAAAGGAAATGGCAACCCACGCCAGTATTCTTGCCTGGAAAATTCCATGGACAGAGAAGCCTGGTGTGTTACAGTTCATGGGGCCACAAAAAGTTGGACACGACTGCGCACGAATACACATGTGCATGGATGCACTTTGCTAAGCATTTTGAAAGGAAAAAAAAAGAAAAGGTTAAGCCTATTGTCTACATACAATCTTAGGAACTATATAAGCCTCCCTCAAAGAATTTATAAATATAATGGAGAAAATAAAAAATGTAGGGCAGGGCTTCCCTGGTGGTCCACTGGGTAAGGACACCGTCTTGCAGTGCAAGGGGCGCTGGTTCGATCCCTGGCCTGGGAGACCCCATATGCCGCGGGGCGGCTGGACCGATGTGTCCAATTACCGAGCCAGAGCTCTGTAGCGCATGCGCCCGGAGCCGGTGCTCTGCAACAACAGAGGCCACTGTGATGGGAGGCCCACATGGGCCAAAGAACAAAGACAGATGAAAAAAGATAAATGAAAGACCAATAAAAGTGGCCCCCCCAAAAAATGTAGGACATTCCTGGTGGTCCAGTGGGTAAAGAGTCCGCCTTGCAGTGCAAGGGCCACTGGTTCAATTCCTGGCCTGGGAAGATTCCACGTGTTGCGGAGCAGCTGGACTGGTGTATCCAATTACAAGCCAGCACTCTGGAGCACATGCACCCAGAGCCAGTGTTCTGCAGTGAGAGAGACCACTGCAATGGGAGTCCCACACATGCCAAAGAATAAAAAGATGGATGAAAATAAATATAAATAAAAGAGGCATAATGGAGGAAAGAAAATTAAAAATAAAAAAAAGAAATGTAAAACAAGATCACTGTCATCAAGGACAGTGTAAGTGCTTTAACAGTTTATGGATAGGGCTTCTCTGGTGGTCCAGTGGGTAAAGAGTCTGCCTTGCAGTGCAAGGGGTGCCAGTTCGATCCCTGGCCCAGGCAGATCCCACGTGCCATGGAACAGCTGGACGGGTGTGTCCAAATATGAGCCAGTACTCTGGAACCCATGCACCCAGAGCCGGTGATATGCGACAAGAGAGGCCACTGAGATGAGATGCCCACACAGGCCAAAGAAAAAAAAGATGGATGAAAATAAATGGATATAAGAGGCCAAAAAAATTTAAAAAAAAAAAAAAAAAGACCTTCTGGATAATAAACTGCTTGAGTACAAAAAGGATTAGGTAAGCTTTGTTGGAGCAGTGGCAGGTATAGTGTCTTTTAAGGACTACAAAACTAATGATAAACAGCATGAGCCAAGACCTGGCCTAGGAAGTGCTACAAGGCGAAACACAAGACCAATGCACTCCAGTCTGCCGGAGCACTCGGTCTGTGATCGGGAATGGTGGGAGGCAGCTGGAAATCTGGCTACAGTCAGAATGTGGAGGCTCTAGAACTATGCTACCCAATATGGCGGCCACTTGCCACAGATGCTATTTAAATTTAATTAAAATTAAATAAAACTGAAATTCATTTTCTGAGTCACTCAACCACATTTCAAGTTTCCACAGAGACACACTACACTGTGCGCAGTGGTACCACAGCGGGCAGAACAGCTACAGCGCTGCACGACACTGCACCAGAATGCTGCATTAAACTACAAGTACCAATCCTTCGAAGCTGATCAGTCTTTCAAAGCTCACCCTCTTCCACCCTACAAATGCAGATCTGATCCTTGCTAAAGTCTATTAATAAAGAAATCCACAGGTCCTAATGCCATAAAAGCTAAATAAAAAAGGTTGGGCTCTATCCTTCTAGGCATTTCCAATTGTTAGGTATAACATAGGAAAAGCATCACACACAGCCTCCTATAAATAATTACCTCCAAAAACATGTGCCAGCTTTAAGAATCTTTTTTCTTTTTAATTAGAAAAAAGAAAAGACAGAACTAAGAAAACTATGAAAGAAAAAATATATTGCTAGTGATTTATCTATAATAAAACACAAGAGTAGGAAGTTATTTCCACTGAGTTTATTTACAGGGAGAGCTATCTTTACTGTTCATATACCTGCTTCACCTAAGAAACAGACAGACTATAAAGAGTCTGCCGCAGTGCAAGGTGCCAGTTCGATCCCTGGCCCAGGCAGATGCATGAAATGCGGGTGTGTCCAAATATGAGCCAGTACTCTGGAACCCATGCACCCAGAGCCGGTGATATGCGACAAGAGAGGCCACTGAGATGAGATGCCCACACAGGCCAAAGAAAAAAAAGATGGATGAAAATAAATGGATATAAGAGGCCAAAAAAATTTAAAAAAAAAAAAAAAAAGACCTTCTGGATAATAAACTGCTTGAGTACAAAAAGGATTAGGTAAGCTTTGTTGGAGCAGTGGCAGGTATAGTGTCTTTTAAGGACTACAAAACTAATGATAAACAGCATGAGCCAAGACCTGGCCTAGGAAGTGCTACAAGGCGAAACACAAGACCAATGCACTCCAGTCTGCCGGAGCACTCGGTCTGTGATCGGGAATGGTGGGAGGCAGCTGGAAATCTGGCTACAGTCAGAATGTGGAGGCTCTAGAACTATGCTACCCAATATGGCGGCCACTTGCCACAGATGCTATTTAAATTTAATTAAAATTAAATAAAACTGAAATTCATTTTCTGAGTCACTCAACCACATTTCAAGTTTCCACAGAGACACACTACACTGTGCGCAGTGGTACCACAGCGGGCAGAACAGCTACAGCGCTGCACGACACTGCACCAGAATGCTGCATTAAACTACAAGTACCAATCCTTCGAAGCTGATCAGTCTTTCAAAGCTCACCCTCTTCCACCCTACAAATGCAGATCTGATCCTTGCTAAAGTCTATTAATAAAGAAATCCACAGGTCCTAATGCCATAAAAGCTAAATAAAAAAGGTTGGGCTCTATCCTTCTAGGCATTTCCAATTGTTAGGTATAACATAGGAAAAGCATCACACACAGCCTCCTATAAATAATTACCTCCAAAAACATGTGCCAGCTTTAAGAATCTTTTTTCTTTTTTTAATTAGAAAAAAGAAAAGACAGAACTAAGAAAACTATGAAAGAAAAAATATATTGCTAGTGATTTATCTATAATAAAACACAAGAGTAGGAAGTTATTTCCACTGAGTTTATTTACAGGGAGAGCTATCTTTACTGTTCATATACCTGCTTCACCTGAAGATTAACATCAAGCATCTTTTCCATCTAATGCACAACCTATTTCTTTTCTTCAGTTTACAAAATGATAATATTAAAAAGATGTGTATATATATTTGTAGAAAACATAATGCAAGCCTTCTCAAAATCCAGAGGACGTACAGAATTCTAAATACAAAGCTCCACGCATGATATAAAACCAGAAACACACACAGTCAATTGTTTCGGACAACTGTCTAAAACTATCGTTCTCACCCTACTTAGAACAAGAAGTCTGTATCTCTATTTCCTATACATTCCTGCACTTAAAGATATTCTTAATGATCAGACTGGGAATCTAAAACACCACAGTCCTCTGGAACATAAAAAGTCACAGAGCAGCCCAAAGCCTCAAGTCCTGAGTCATATTGTTTCCCCGCCTCTCAGTCTTCCTTCTAATGTTGCCATGGTGTTCCCTTGACATTAGTCCAGAACACTTCTAGATATTCAAAGAAAAAATCAACTGCCTCTCAACCAGTTTTTTAAAGTATTCTCTGCAAATCAGGCACCAATAAATGCTCAGGCCCTCTTCAATGAACTCATTCATTGAGTCTCCACATGCCCAAGTCATCTTGTCAAATGTTAGTCAAGTCCCAAAGAGACCTCACACTCAAAAGAAGTATCAAAGTTTTTAGAAACGCAACATTTATGTAACCAATACTAGAAACTGTATTTAAATTTTGATAAAGGATAATAGAGGACTTCCAAGCTAGGAGGGAGGAAATGTTAATAATTCTTTCCCATCCACATTTGATAAGATTTGGATAAAGTCCGTATTCTTCATTTTTTCATAACCCAGAACTCTTCTAAAGCAATTTTTTCTAGCAGTTTTAGTTTTGTTGTTGTTGTTTTGTTGTTAGAACTTTCAGGGATGGTCTCAAGGAAAACTCCTTTACAAGTGCTCCCTAATGAAGAGTTTCTTGCTATCTTCCATACACTTGGATGTAATTCTAATGTAATTTTGCAAGTACTAGAAAGATTGGTAATAAACTATTCATCCTAACCAAAACATGTAATACAAATAAAGCTTTCCCAGTGTTATTTTATTTAAAATTATGGTGTCTTAGTGTTAGGAACTCTTGCAGGTTATCTATTTGCTTTCAGTACTTGACAGAAAGAAGAAGCTGAAGTCATCATCAATAGCTCCCTACTGACTTGTATAGTGCCTATGGCCAGCATGTTTTATTAATAAAAACATTATGTTTGATCTACGTACTAGGGAAGAATCCCACCTTATTAGAGATTTTTCTTCCTTCTTCCATAATCTCAGTTTAATATGTGAGCTCTGCACAAGGAAGAAAAGGAGTAAGAAAGTGAAACATCCTAAGTATGGTCCCACCAGGTCATGAAATACAGCCTACAGCTATCTATCTGCTAAGCACTCAATCAGCTTCAATAAAATCCATCCAAAGTTGAGGCTTGGATGGCTATAGAAACAGGGACGAGATAAAAGACTGCAGTCAACAGAGGAGAAAACAAAAGCATGCAAATCCCCAAGGGACACATATGCCAACCTTCCCGTAAACTGTGATAAGGGGCCAGGCACATGGCTGAGCAGCTGTCCTTCCCCGGCTTCAGAACAATCCATGAGAGCGGCAAGATCCTGCAGGTGGGCTGATAAATCCTGGTCTTCTCCTGCAGCACGCTGGGGGAAAGGTGAGAGTCCAAAGGCCAGCGTTGCAACAAACTCATCCTCTGGCCCTCGCTCTTTAAAGAGGCCATTTATTATCTGCAGAAGATCTGATTAGCATGGCTCCTTTAGTTAAAGTGGGTACTTCATTTCTGCACCCCTCAGGGCTGCAAGAACAGCCAGATCCCAAATTTACTTTGGGAGTGTGGCATTAAAGGCAGTGACCGCAGAAGGTCAGAATCAGTAAGTCTCCTGGAAAACGTTTCTTCCTGTCAGCACTGGGCCTTGACAGAGACACCTCCCTCCTCTACCAAAATGCCAAAAGGCCACACTGGGATGGTTTCAACGTGTAGGGCTGGAAGACAGGAGGGTTCCCTGAAAGAAAACGCTCGTAGCAACTAACCAACCTCACTCACCCAAAATAGTAAACAGCTGGTTCCTCTGCTCAGAACCAGAAGGCTTCTGCCAGACAAGCTGCATCACATGACCAGGTTCTCTCCTCTCTCCTCCGCCTCCCTCCTTCCTTGTGCAAAGTCTGCACCCAAGGGGAACAAGGAGTTGTAATACTATTTTATTTCACTTGACTTTTGTTTTAAAAATATTTATTTTAGGTGAGAGATATCAAACTGGGAGAAGGGGAAGACACTAAGAGAAAAACTCAAGAGTTTACTCTGAAACAGGCCCCGTATCACAACATTAGAAGGGAACGACAGAGTGGTTGATTAGCAGATGTGCCCAATGAATGAAACGCATGAGTGAAGAGACAGACATTTCTTAGGAAAGCATTTTGCAGATAAAATCTATACAGCTCAGGAGATACTTGAAATGCTCATTTAAAAGAAAAAAATAAAGGCTCTTAAGAAGCTGGTTGGTGTCAGACAAAGCACTGAGATGGCAGCGGCAGCCCCCCTAGAATCTTACCTCATCGGTCTCAATTTCCTTCACTGATTTTACTCCTTAGATGTCACAGTCCCATCATGCAAGTTACCGAGGAGGCAGTAGGGGCGACTATACTAACAGAGGGAGCTGGAAACCTACCCAGCTTATGGTGGCAACAGCTGCCACGGGACTGGCATTCCCACCTACGCAGGTGGCAGTGGAAGGCAGCAGCACCACGTTCTTCTCCCCACCAGGGTCCTAAGCTCTTGCAAGCTGAGCCAGGCATACAGGGCAGAGGCAAAGAGGCAAAAGCCTCCCCACAAAACAATGTGTTCCAGCAGGGAAGCCAGGGGAAGCCTAAGAAACATTTAAGCATCAGCGGCATCACCATCCCCTGCATGGCCTCCCCTCCAGGGACCAACTGGAGGGCTCTGAGGGAACTCACTCAGCCTCATCCACCCCCCGCATGCTAAGACACTCAATAAATATTTGTAAAATGGCAGAAAATGGGAAATGAAAAATAAAAAATGGCAGATATCCTTCATTTAAGCAACATCTTTTCCCAACAAGATTACGCGAGGAGAATTATTTGACACCTAAAAAAATGCCAAACCACTGGGATGGTTTCAACGTGTAGGGCTGGAAGACAGGAGGGTTCCCTGAAAGAAAACGCTCGTAGCAACTAACCAACCTCACTCACCCAAAATAGTAAACAGCTGGTTCCTCTGCTCAGAACCAGAAGGCTTCTGCCAGACAAGCTGCATCACATGACCAGGTTCTCTCCTCTCTCCTCCGCCTCCCTCCTTCCTTGTGCAAAGTCTGCACCCAAGGGGAACAAGGAGTTGTAATACTATTTTATTTCACTTGACTTTTGTTTTAAAAATATTTATTTTAGGTGAGAGATATCAAACTGGGAGAAGGGGAAGACACTAAGAGAAAAACTCAAGAGTTTACTCTGAAACAGGCCCCGTATCACAACATTAGAAGGGAACGACAGAGTGGTTGATTAGCAGATGTGCCCAATGAATGAAACGCATGAGTGAAGAGACAGACATTTCTTAGGAAAGCATTTTGCAGATAAAATCTATACAGCTCAGGAGATACTTGAAATGCTCATTTAAAAGAAAAAAATAAAGGCTCTTAAGAAGCTGGTTGGTGTCAGACAAAGCACTGAGATGGCAGCGGCAGCCCCCCTAGAATCTTACCTCATCGGTCTCAATTTCCTTCACTGATTTTACTCCTTAGATGTCACAGTCCCATCATGCAAGTTACCGAGGAGGCAGTAGGGGCGACTATACTAACAGAGGGAGCTGGAAACCTACCCAGCTTATGGTGGCAACAGCTGCCACCGGGACTGGCATTCCCACCTAACGCAGGTGGCAGTGGAAGGCAGCAGCACCACGTTCTTCTCCCCACCAGGGTCCTAAGCTCTTGCAAGCTGAGCCAGGCATACAGGGCAGAGGCAAAGAGGCAAAAGCCTCCCCACAAAACAATGTGTTCCAGCAGGGAAGCCAGGGGAAGCCTAAGAAACATTTAAGCATCAGCGGCATCACCATCCCCTGCATGGCCTCCCCTCCAGGGACCAACTGGAGGGCTCTGAGGGAACTCACTCAGCCTCATCCACCCCCCGCATGCTAAGACACTCAATAAATATTTGTAAAATGGCAGAAAATGGGAAATGAAAAATAAAAAATGGCAGATATCCTTCATTTAAGCAACATCTTTTCCCAACAAGATTACGCGAGGAGAATTATTTGACTAATGAAAAAGTGAAAGTGCTAGGCGCTCAGTCATGTCTGACTCTGCGACCCCATGGACTATAGCCCACAATCGACTACCAATACTACTGAAAATCTGGGACTTTCAGGTATTAGTGGGTAAAATGCAAAATGATAATGCTACTTTGGAAAGTTAAACCTACACTTATACAACCCAGTAACCCCATTACTGAGTATTTAAACAAAGGGAAATGAAAACATATGACCACAGAGAGAGCTGTACATCAATATTCACAGCAGCTTTTTATTACTGCCTAAAACTAGGGGGAAAAAAATGTCCTTCAACTCATGAACAGGATAAAAATTGTGATCTATCCAGACAATGAAATTACTCAGTGATTTAAAAAAAACTCCCAAACTCCCAGTATAGACAACAGTATGTATGAACCTGAAAAGCACTATGCTAAGTGAAAGAAGACAAATACAAAAGGCTACACACTAAATGATGACACATTTATATGAAATTCAAGAAAAGGCAGAAATAAGATCACTGACTGCCAGAAGCTGGGATTACCAAGAGGAACAATGGACCTTTTGATGAAAATGGTCTACCTCTTGGCTGTAGTAGCTACCTGCCTTTTACTAAGATGTACTGAATAGTACTCCTAAAAACAGTGACTTATTGTATATACATTGATCTCAATAAAAAAATATTATGAAGTAATATGCATAGAGGCAGAATGAAATCACAGTTAAGAATATAAGCTCTAGAGGTAGACTGCTCGGGTTTATAACTTTTTTGCGGGGGGGCTAAGTCAGCATTTATTTTTCATTCATCTTTATGCTTTGGTATGTGTGGGCCTCACATTGCAGTGGCCTCTCATTGCAAAGTATGGGCTCTGGGCACATGCGCTCCAGAGCACTGGCTCGTAATTGGACATACTAGGCCGGCCGCTCCTTGGCATGTGGGATCTTCCCGGGCCAGGGATCAAACTGGTGCTCCTTGTACTGCAAGGCGGACTCTTTACCCACTGGACCACCGGGGAAGCCCCTGCCTGGGTTTAAATCTTGGCTCTCTTTACCACTTACTGTCTGTATGCGGACTCTTTACCCAACAAGATTACGCGAGGAGAATTATTTGACTAATGAAAAAGTGAAAGTGCTAGGCGCTCAGTCATGTCTGACTCTGCGACCCCATGGACTATAGCCCACAATCGACTACCAATACTACTGAAAATCTGGGACTTTCAGGTATTAGTGGGTAAAATGCAAAATGATAATGCTACTTTGGAAAGTTAAACCTACACTTATACAACCCAGTAACCCCATTACTGAGTATTTAAACAAAGGGAAATGAAAACATATGACCACAGAGAGAGCTGTACATCAATATTCACAGCAGCATTTTACTACTGCCTAAAACTAGGGGGAAAAAAATGTCCTTCAACTCATGAACAGGATAAAAATTGTGATCTATCCAGACAATGAAATTACTCAGTGATTTAAAAAAAACTCCCAAACTCCCAGTATAGACAACAGTATGTATGAACCTGAAAAGCACTATGCTAAGTGAAAGAAGACAAATACAAAAGGCTACACACTAAATGATGACACATTTATATGAAATTCAAGAAAAGGCAGAAATAAGATCACTGACTGCCAGAAGCTGGGATTACCAAGAGGAACAATGGACCTTTTGATGAAAATGGTCTACCTCTTGGCTGTAGTAGCTACCTGCCTTTTACTAAGATGTACTGAATAGTACTCCTAAAAACAGTGACTTATTGTATATACATTGATCTCAATAAAAAAATATTATGAAGTAATATGCATAGAGGCAGAATGAAATCACAGTTAAGAATATAAGCTCTAGAGGTAGACTGCTCGGGTTTATAACTTTTTTGCGGGGGGTCTAAGTCATCATTTATTTTTCATTCATCTTTATGCTTTGGTATGTGTGGGCCTCACATTGCAGTGGCCTCTCATTGCAAAGTATGGGCTCTGGGCACATGCGCTCCAGAGCACTGGCTCGTAATTGGACATACTAGGCCGGCCGCTCCTTGGCATGTGGGATCTTCCCGGGCCAGGGATCAAACTGGTGCTCCTTGTACTGCAAGGCGGACTCTTTACCCACTGGACCACCGGGGAAGCCCCTGCCTGGGTTTAAATCTTGGCTCTCTTTACCACTTACTGTCTGTATGACCTTGAGATACTTAGCATCTCTATACTTTCACTTCCTCATCTGGAAAACGGGGCTAACAGTATCCATCCCATGGGGCTGCTATCATAAATGATGTAATACGCACAAAGCACTGATGACAGTGCCTGTCCTAAGCGTAAGGTCTGGCAAATGTAAGCTGCCATCCCCACAGTTAGCAACACACAAACGAGCACATCTGGAGTGTGGCAGGATTCGGCTGCTTCTACCTTCACGTTTGCCCTTTTATCTACAGCTTCTAAATTTTCCACATTCAATAACTACTGCCTTTATAATAAGCAAAAAAAAAATTCTTTTTTAGAAAAACAATGAAAGAAAAGATCCTGGCCTAGAACTCGGGAGCCCTGTTTCTCAGCTGTGTGGCGACTTACTGACCACTTGGCTGTAGGACTACAGGGCACCATCCTCATCTCCAAGTGGGAGGGGGAGCGCCGACGGGCTCCATCTCTAAAATGCAACAGTTCTGTAAGACATATGGTGGGACTGGGAAAGCTACACCATGTATTTTATTTTTCACTGCATGTTACTGTCTGCCTATCACAAACCAGGCACCATGGTGCTGACACATAAAACATTCAAGTCGCTCCCCACATGGAGCTTACAACACAGGCTGTTCAAAGAAATAGAGCCGTGTTCCCCATCATATGATTGTCAGAATGGCAAGTGCTCTGAAGTAACGCAAAGAGGAGACTTACCTAGGTTCAAAGGAGTCAGAGGAGGCACCTGAGCCAAGATCTGATTTTTTTTTTTTTTTAAGTAAAAACGAAAAAAGATGGGGAAGGGCATTCCAGCCAAAAGGAGTGGGATGCACGAAAGCAAAGGTGTGATAAAAACAATTTCTTAGGCAATGGAGGAGAGAGAGGAAGAACGGGCCATCTGACAGCAGTGTGAAATGAGGAGAATCGAGCAGTGGGGAGGCTGGTTAGGAAGAGGGGAATGAGCGCTCAGGCTACTGACAACCTCCAGGAATCCTAAGAGAACTCTAATAAGAGTTTTATTCTCACTCAGGTATCTATATGTGCCACAAATAAACCTGATTATTATCAGTCTAAGATGTACTTTCCTATATTTACAAATATAGCCTATACTTGCAAACACTTTACAAACAAAAATGTCAGTTTACTTCCATTTTCCAGGGCTAACTGTACACACTTGTTCACTTAGTAAATATTTATTGAGGGCGCATTACACACATACTGGGTGCTGGGGAAGAGGGGAGATATGGTCAGTAAACAAAGGAACCACCAAAGCAGGCAGGAGAGCGAGGCTGCTCTTCCTCCCGTCCGTGACCTGCTGAGATCCTCGACCCTCTGAGGCAGGACAGAGGCTGCGTGACAGGAGGATGAGAGCTCTGCCCTGGGAACCCGGGGGATCTGTGTTCAGACTCTTGCTCTTACACCTACCACCAGTCTGGCTTTGAGTCACTGAACCTCTCTGAGCTTTCATCCCACCTGAAAATGGGGGTACCATCACCAAGTTCTTGTGGTTTTGGGGTGAAGGTAGAGAGACAATCAATCAATAGTCAGCATGTCACGGGTACAGAAAACGTTCAGCAAATGGTTCTTTTTGTTACCATTTAACTTTGGTCTTTAGGGCAGCTACGATCTCTCATTAGACAGACAAAATTACTCAGAGGAGAAAATACGGAGAACGAGGTATAAAAAGGATCTCTTTTACAGCACTAAATTCATATTTCAGTGAATTCACAACTGTTTTCTTGTAAAGGTGTCATGCTTGGAACTAACATTCCTTTAGGATTTCTCAAACTGTTAATATCTGCCTACATTACAAGACCTAGTAAATGAAAGAAAAACCACCACCCAAAAAAGGGAGCCCATCACAACCTCCCCTGGGATTCCTCGCTGGGACTCTGACTAACACTGAGTCATGTGAAGGCCAGGGACGAGGGAGAGCAGGGCTAAGGCGTCTGCACACTGGGTGCCACCAGGCGGACAGCGTCCTGCAGAGCTTAGCCGAGGTGGAAGAAGCGCTTTCATGCCTTGAGGAGAAGGAAGCATACCAGTTAACCTTTCTTGAGAAAAAAAATAAGAGGATGCTTCTTCCCTTTAATCACACACTTAGAAATGTTTTAACCGTCTTTTAAAAATGTTTAGTCTTTACAAACAACTTTGTACAACACAAAGAGAAACGGTCTTCCTTGGGACCTAGATTGTAAAGGCCCCAAGGATTTTATGGAAACTCTCCTCCTTAAATTTCATTGATACTTGAGCTCCAATAGAGGAATTTCAAGTACAGTTTACATTTTTTCTTAAACTGAAGTAAAAGTGTACATCTTAAAAGAGTGCCAGCTTCTACATCTCCCTCTCTCATCAGAGGTTTAGCCTCCTTTACCTAGACAGTCCCCTGTAGGTACCTGTCATCTTCCAGGAAGCCCAAGATGACGCCCACCTCCCCAGAGGACACCCTTTCCCCTGCTGGTCTCCTCCAGCCTCCTCCCTGTCATTCGTGCACGGGGAGCGGCAACTGGAGCAGCCTCTCAACACTGAGCATCCCCGCTGGGCTCCACTCAGCTTCAAGGTCTCCAGCCTGCGCTGTGTATTAGCAAGAAGAGCCTAAAGAAACCACAAGGGCAGGTTCTTGCCCTTAGGTACAGGAGCGCTGAGCTAATGAGGCAGAAACCCAAGAGTCTGTGCTTCCCCGTAACTGCCTGTGCTAGCCTATCGCACACCACCATCTGCTCTCCCTCGCTGGCCCAGATGCCACCCGCCAAACAAGCTGCCCACAGTATAAACTGGCAACTAAATTATTAGTGCACATTTTCGGGGCAAAAAAACTATCGCATGCTGTCAAACTACATTCCTGCAGGCTCCTTCACGTTACTTCACCGTCTTTGATTCTTCGTATCTTTCAAAGTCAAAAGGTGCCAGAACTCCTCCAGCACAAAGCCACCTCCCTTCACCTTTCTCCACTGAGGCATAAGTACACAGCATGTTAACTCTTCCACCAATCCAGACCTCTTCCCTGAACCTCCAGGCGCCCAGCAGCCACTCATCTACCAGCGTCACACGTTGTTTCACAGACATCAACCCTCTCGTCCACAAAGACACACACGGGCTCCAATCTGAGGACAGTACACACGGGGCAGCCACTGAACAACCTGGTGCCAGTAATTTGGGAGCTGGACGAAGTCTTAGTCCTTTAAGATACTAAGTTTGTTTTATTTCAGGCCATGCCCTGTAACATGGGGGATCTTAGTTCGTGACTAGGGATCAAACCTGTCCACCCCTGCACTGGGAGTTCAGTCTTATTAACCAGGGAAGTCCCTAAGATAGCGTTTATTGAGCTCCTTGTACACAAGAGTCCAATCCAATTTTGAATGCTTCATAATTTAAAAAAGAGTAGAGTCCCGCATCAAACATCTTAACCTATTCAACAACAACAAAATTTATCAAAATTGTACTGCAAAGAAGGTATCAACATTTCTCAGGATACTTCAAAACAAAACAAAACTGAAGCTCTAGAGGCCCACTGAAAAGATTCAGTTACAGTTAGATAAGAACTATTAATAAAGAACCCGCCTGAAATGCAGGAGATGAAAGAGATGTGGGTTCGATCCCTAGATTAGAAAGATTTCCTGGAACAAGAAATGCCAACTCACTCCAGTATTCTTGCCTAGAGAATCTCATGGACAGAGGAACCTGGTGGACAGTAGTCCATTGGGTCGCAAAGAGTGAGATATGACTAAGCAACTAAACACCAACAACACAGGAACATACAATGTAATACTATTCATACTTCAAACGACTAATTTAGAAATAAAGTTTTTTTAATTAGACCTTAAAATGAAACGGTAACTTTTCTGATTAGTAAAACTAGGTGAGTGGTAAAGAACAACTAAAATTACCTCTAAACCTTGTATTTTTATGAAAAGCAACAGAGAACTAAAAACTGTTTTCTGAATCCAGATATTATATAACTTCATCCCCTAATATTCAAGCAATCAAAATGGCAAGGGTAAGCATAACAAAGCAGTCATTTAACTAAGTGCAAAACTAGAAATGGATTCGATCAAACAGAATTCTCAATTTAGAATCTCAAGATGTATGACAAGGAACTCTTTAAAATTATGAAACATTCCAAGTTCAAATTGACTTTGAGTATACTATCTTTTAGGAAACTCATATCTGTCACCTGTTCACATCCATCATCTTAAAACCCTGGCTCAAAACTTAAATACTCCAAGAAACCTTCCTTCGTTGACCTCTAAAATCTCTGGTCACTTCACCTGGTGTACCTTCAGCATAACATCTTCTCTTATTCGGAAGTATAATGACCAAGTCTATCTTCAATGAAGGTTCAACTCTTTGAAGGAAAGGGTTAGCATCTTCTTCCTCCACCGTAAAATAAAACAGGCCTCTATCCAACAGATACTCAGTAAACATCATCAAATACCCACGGCGTCTAGCCCACTATCTTTCAACCAGATGCTCACTCATGACTGAACACTTACCAATGCTGTCATCCTCACCAGACCCCAGACAAAGAAAAGTGGTCAAAGGTCAAACTCAAATTAGCCCCTGGTTCTGATCAGGTTTAGACGGCAATGGTCTGTATTTATGGTAAAGTTTGAAAACGTATTCATGAGTCTTATCCAAGCTCTTTCACACTGTATCTAATCAAGATACTGAATAATTTTAATAGTCAGGTGCTCTGAAGTTGAAGGCATGAACCTTAGCTCTAGCATTTACCAGCTGAGTTCCAGTTCCTTTCAAGGCAAAATTTTACTTAACTTGAAGGACCGCTGTTGGAGTTGGCACTTGCCAGGTGGTGCAGTGGTAAATGCAGTGGTCAATGAGATGATTATTTAAAGTACCTACTCCTAGGGAAGCAGTCAATACATGGCACCTATCATTACTATCCAATGATTAATTAGAAAGCTAAAAACATTATTCACAACGAAAATTTTACTACATTATGGCATCAATTCCCTGATACAAGATGGCATATAAAATACAATTCCTCCTCAAATGTGACCTACTTACCACTACGCTAAACATTCCTAGAAAGGTAATCTCTGCTCTGAGGTAATCTGCCAGGGATGTGGGGAAGACAGACATACATCTCAGCAAAACTCAGTGTTACACAACATTTTCACATTAACACGTCTTAGTATCCAAAAGCCCAACTTTCTACTGTTAACAAACTACTGTATTCATCCCCTGGTCCCTTACAATCCATGTGTTACGGCATCTCAAGATGTGGCTTCAGTGTCCAAAGAAGTTGGGCATATTCAGCAAACTGTTAAGAATCCTAACCAAAGCCCTGATTGGAGAGAAATTAAGTTCAACAATCAAGGGCTTCCCCAGTGGTGCAGTGGTAAAGAATCCACCTGCCGGTGCAGGAGAAGTAAGGGACGTGGATTTGATCCCTGAGTCAGGAAGATCCCCTGGAAAAGAAAATAGCTACTCACTCTGGTATTTGTGCCAGGAGAATCCCATGGACAAAGAAGCCAGCTGGATAACAGTCTCCATGGGGTTGCAAAGAGTCGGACATGACTGAAATGACTTAGCAAGCAGGTACGAATTAACACATCATAACCATTAGACGAGTTAAAAATGTTTAAGAGCTTATACTGCCTATGTCTAGCAGAGAGGTGGGGAAAATGGTACTTTCATACAGGGCTAGCTGCATGTGAAGCATTACAGTCTTTTTTTTTTTAAAGATTTATTTATTTATTTATTTTGGGCGGGGGTCGGATTGGGGAGGGAGGGGGGCAGGCGGGCCACTTCTATTGGTCTTTCATTTCTCTGTTTTCGTCTGTCTTTGTTCTTTGGCTCCTGCGGGCCTCCTATCGCGGTGGCGTCTGTTGTTGCAGAGTGCCAGCTCCGGGTGCATGCACTCCAGAGCTCTGGCTCAGTAATTGGACACATCAGTCCAGCCACTCCGCGGCAGGTGGGATCTTCCCAGGCCAGGGATCGAACCAGCGCCCCTTGCACTGCAAGGCGGTGTCCTTATCCACTGGACCACCAGGGGAAGCCCTACAGTCTTTTAAAAAGCTATCTGGCAACGGTTTCCCTGGTGGACCAGTGGGTAAAGAGTCCACCTTGAAGTGCAAGGGGCGCTGGTTCAATCTCTGGCACGGGAAGATCCCACGTGCTGCGGAGCAGCTGGACCGGTGTGTCCAATTACGAGCCAATGCTCTGCAACAAGAGAGGCCACTGTGATGGGAGGCCCACACAGGCCAAAAGAATTAACATGGATGAAAATTTAAAAATTAAGGACCAATAAAAGAAGCCAAAAAAAAAAAAAAAAAGCAATCTGGCAAAGAATTAAGATGGATGAAAATAAAAAAACGAAGGATCAATAAAAGAGGCCAAAAAAGAAAAGCAATTTGGCTACTGCATTTATGGAACCTGAAAATATGTATTCTCTTTAACTCATCAGTCCCATTCCCAAGAACAGGCACCATACAAATAAAAACAAAATGTATGTAAAAAGGACATTTATTGCAACATGTTTCATAATGGCAAACAAACAAAAAGGCAAAATGAATACAATATTCTCTGACATGGGGAATGTCTGAATATGTTCAAGTACTGGGTTGGCCAAAAAGCTCCTTCAGTGTTTAAGTAAAACCTAGAAGATACATTTGTCATTTTCACCAAGAACTTGACTGAACAACATATTGACCATTTCATTCCACTACCTTCTGCCATTTTTCTGGCAACTTAATAGTTTCCTATTTCCAAAACTTTTTATCTGTTTGAGCAAAGAACTGTTTCAGGTGCCGTTTACAGGCTTTCAAGGGAATTGAAAGTTTTTCCATAAGGGAATTTTGTAAAGAAGGAAATATGTGGAAATCTGAAGGTGCAAAGTCTGGTGAACATGGCAGATGGATCAGAACTTCCCAGCCAAGCTGTGACAGTTTTTGCCTGGTCATCAGAGAAACATGTCATCTTGTGTTACACGATGAAAGATTATGGGTTTTCTGTTGACTAGTCCTGGATGCTGTTCATCACATGCTGCCTTCAGCTGGTCTCACTGGGAGCAGTACTCATGGGGTTAATTGTTTGGTTTTCCAGAAGGAGCTCTTAACAGAGGACCCCCTCCAACCCCACTATATACAAGACACCACCTTCTCTGGATGAAGATCAGCCTTGGGTGTGACTGGTAGTCATTCATTTCCCTTGCCCCATGATCTCTTCCATTCCACATTACTGTACAGTATCCACCTGGCGTCACCTGTCATAATTTGTTTTTAAAACAGAACATTTTTATTACACTTCAGTTGAGAATTGCATCCAGAAAGGCAGTCAAGGTTTTTCTCGCTTAACTTACGTGGAACCCAAATATCCACGCGATTAACACAGCCAACCTGGTGCACATGATTTTCAAAACTTGATTGGGATTTCATATAGTATGTCAGCTCTCTCCCTCATGGTATGATGTTGACTGTTTTCAATTAATGCTCTGATCTGACTGTTACCAACTTCAACTGGCCTACCCAGCAGTGGAGCATCGTCCAGTGAGACACCTCTAGCATGAAACTTCACAAACCACTTTGACATGTTTGATTAGTCACAGCACCTTCTCCATTGCTTTTTTCTGTTTGTTTCAGTTGCATTTTTACATTTTCAGTTCCGTTTTTACCTTACCTTTTACTCCCAATTCTTTTTTGTGTTTCAGTTGTGTTTTTACCTTTCTTGAAATAATAAAGCATGATATGCTGAAAAAGTCTTTCTTCAATCTTACAATGGTTACACAAAAATTTACCAGTTCTGATAAGTTCCCAGCAATGGTGTACGAGGATTCCCTTTTTGCCACATCCTCGCCAATGTGTCATTTGTGCCCTTTTTGATGACAGCCATTCTGACAGGTATAAAGTGATATCTCACTGTGGTTCTGATTTGCATTTCCCTGATGATTAGCAATGTTAACATCTTTTCACCTACCTGTTGGCCATCTTCATCTTTGGAAAAATGTCTATTTGGGTCTTCTGCCCATTTTTAAATCAGGTTTATTTATTTTTCGATGTTGAGTTGTATGAACTGTTTATAGAATTTAGGTACTAACCTCTTATCAGTTGTATCATTTGCAAATATTTTCTCTCATTCAGTTGGTTGTCTTTTTGTTTTGCCAATGGTTCCCTTTGCTGTACAAAAGTCTTTTAAGTCTAATTAGGTCCTATCTGTTTATTTTTGCTTTTATTTCCTTTGCTTTAGAAGACAGATCAAAAAAACATATTGCTATGATTTAGGTCAGAGTGGTCTACCTCTATTTTCTTCTAGGAGTTTTATGGCCTTCAGTTTTACATTTACGTTTTTATTCTGAGTTTATTTTTGTATATTATGTTATAGAATATCCTAATTCCACTCTTTCACATGAAGCTGCCCAGTTTTCCAGCATCCTGACTGAACAGACTGTCTCTTCTCCACCATACATTCTTGCCTCTTTGGCCACAGACAAGTGCGGGTGTTTATTTCTGGGCTTTCTATTCAGTTCCACTGATCTATGTGTCTGTTTCAGTGCACTGTAGCTTTGTAGTATATTCTGAAGTCAAGGAACATGCCTGTGACTCCTTCAGCTCTGCTCTTCTCACAAGACTGTTTTGCTCTTCAAGGTTTTTTGTGTTTCCATATAAATTTTTAAATTATTCATTCTAGTTCAGTGAAAATGTCCCTGATAATTTGATAGGGATTACATTGAACCTATAGAGTGCATTAGGTGGTATGGTCCTTTTAGCAATATTAATTCTTCCAGCCCAAGAACATGGTGTACCTTTCCATGTGTTTGTGCCGTCTTCAGTTTCTTCCAATGTGTCTTAAAGTTATTCTGAGTACAGGTCTTTTACCTCCTTAGGTAGGTTCATTCCTAAGTATGTCATTCTTTTGGATGTGATGGTAAAAATAATTGTTTCCTTCATTTCTCTTTCTGATAGTTCATTGTTAGTATATCTTGTATACAGATACAAGACTTCTGTATATTAATTTTGTATCCTAAAACTTTACCAAGTTCATTAATGAGCTCCTATAGTTTTCTGGTGGCATCTTCAGGATGTTCTATTTGGGTCTTCTGCCCATTTTTAAATCAGGTTTATTTATTTTTCGATGTTGAGTTGTATGAACTGTTTATAGAATTTAGGTACTAACCTCTTATCAGTTGTATCATTTGCAAATATTTTCTCTCATTCAGTTGGTTGTCTTTTTGTTTTGCCAATGGTTCCCTTTGCTGTACAAAAGTCTTTTAAGTCTAATTAGGTCCTATCTGTTTATTTTTGCTTTTATTTCCTTTGCTTTAGAAGACAGATCAAAAAAACATATTGCTATGATTTAGGTCAGAGTGGTCTACCTCTATTTTCTTCTAGGAGTTTTATGGCCTTCAGTTTTACATTTACGTTTTTATTCTGAGTTTATTTTTGTATATTATGTTATAGAATATCCTAATTCCACTCTTTCACATGAAGCTGCCCAGTTTTCCAGCATCCTGACTGAACAGACTGTCTCTTCTCCACCATACATTCTTGCCTCTTTGGCCACAGACAAGTGCGGGTGTTTATTTCTGGGCTTTCTATTCAGTTCCACTGATCTATGTGTCTGTTTCAGTGCACTGTAGCTTTGTAGTATATTCTGAAGTCAAGGAACATGCCTGTGACTCCTTCAGCTCTGCTCTTCTCACAAGACTGTTTTGCTCTTCAAGGTTTTTTGTGTTTCCATATAAATTTTTAAATTATTCATTCTAGTTCAGTGAAAATGTCCCTGATAATTTGATAGGGATTACATTGAACCTATAGAGTGCATTAGGTGGTATGGTCCTTTTAGCAATATTAATTCTTCCAGCCCAAGAACATGGTGTACCTTTCCATGTGTT
Organism: Tragulus kanchil; assembly: GCA_022376925.1. Classification (NCBI taxonomy): domain Eukaryota; kingdom Metazoa; phylum Chordata; class Mammalia; order Artiodactyla; family Tragulidae; genus Tragulus; species Tragulus kanchil. Next base: position 177,609,845 of record JAIOJX010000004.1, on the reverse strand, counting down.
TGTGCCGTCTTCAGTTTCTTCCAATGTGTCTTAAAGTTATTCTGAGTACAGGTCTTTTACCTCCTTAGGTAGGTTCATTCCTAAGTATGTCATTCTTTTGGATGTGATGGTAAAAATAATTGTTTCCTTCATTTCTCTTTCTGATAGTTCATTGTTAGTATATCTTGTATACAGATACAAGACTTCTGTATATTAATTTTGTATCCTAAAACTTTACCAAGTTCATTAATGAGCTCCTATAGTTTTCTGGTGGCATCTTCAGGATGTTCTATGTATAGTATCATGTCATTTGCAAACAGTGACAGTTTTACTTCCTTTCCAACTCAGATTCCTTTTCTTTCTTTTTCTTGTCTGATTACTGTGGCTAAGATCACCAATACTGTGTTGAATAAAGTACCAACAGGGGGCATCATCACCTTATTCCTGAATTTATGACTTCGAAAGATCTATTCAATTATCTCATTTTGACCGCCACATGCATCTGTTGATGTGTTTCTATAGCATGCTTCTAAAATGAATGATCCCCCACCATTTTATCACTGTCTTCATAGCTTCAGCAGAGTTAAGATACGCAGAGTTAAGATACACAGAAGGTAAACACTATCTACAGACAGCTAACCCAATGCACTTGCTCCAGCAAGCACAGATGATACACACACAAAACTGACTCCATAAAACACAACCCTGACTGCATCAGGAAAGCTACAGTGAACACCACTGCATGATACATGGGAGAGCTGATTCAAGAGAGTTATATCCTAAGAATTCTCATCACAATTAGAATTTTTTTCCTTTTTTCTTTTCATCTTATTTTTTACTGTATCTATGTAAGAAAGATGAATTTTTGCTGGACCTACTTTGGTAATCATATCAGAATGTGTGTAAATGATCAGGATATTTGCTTTAAACTTACACAGTGACAGATGTCTATTGTTTCTCAATGAATCTGGAAAAAAACTACAAGCCAAAAACATTCCTGAGCACACTATTATTTCCATCCTTCAACAGTCAAATACAATAAACACTGACCATGCTTATTATGGTTGGTGACTTGACTGGGACAGATGATGGTTTCCATCAGCAGCTCCTGAAAAACCACTGTATACTCAAATAGACATGTACACTAATCTTAGAAACCAAACTCTTACATTATAAAAAAAAAAAAAAAAAGTGGCCCCAGATTCCAGTTACTGGGTAAAGAACCTATTATTAACATTCCTCCACCTTAAATAAACTTCAAATTGAGATACACTTCTGGGCCAGAGGTTCCTGAAAAAACAGAAGGCATTCAATCCATACAAAGTGATAGTGTGTATAAACGAGTTTTATCAGAGATAGACAAACCCACTTTTAAACACTCCATCAGCATCTGTGCTTTGAAGCGTTTGTAATTTAGTCAAATGGGAGCCTGAGCAGAGAGGTATTCACTCGTCCCTAGATACGACTATGCTGACCTTATCACAGCACACATGCCAGGCAGTGTTCCAGATGCGTGACACACATCACCTCCTTTAATTATGTAAAACCCGAGGTTCTCAACTTGGGCAGATTTTTCTCAGGAGACAAACTTGTTCTCCTTTCCCAGAAGGAGACAAATGGAAATATCTAGAGATGTGTTTGCTTATTACAACTGCAGGGTGCTCCCGGCATCTAGTAGATGCAGCAGCCAGTCATGCAGCTAAAGACCCTAAGAGGCCCAGGATAGCCCCACAACACAGGACTGGTCAGCCCCAATGTCAACAGTGCGGAGGCTGAGAAGCTCCTGCCACGACCCCATGAGGTGGTACTACTGCTGTTCCCAGTTTTCAGATGAAAGAAACAGAGGCACCAAGAAGAGAAGTAATTTGCCTAAGGTCACACATCTAGCAGATGGCAAAGCCAGGATCTGAAGTCTAGCTCCAGAGCCCTTTCTCTTAATCTCTCATAAGAAAGGCACTAGCTGGGAAGCTTTCCTGCAACTTTCTCCCCTCTTCCTGGATCCCAGGCTTCTTTGGGAGAATGTGTCATTTATTTGTTCATTCCTTTGAAATCCCATCTACTCATCCACCCATCCATCATTCAACAGGTGTGTGAAAAGCACACACACCAGGTACTGCTAAAGGAAATTCTAAGTGAACAAGATCTCTGTCCTTGAGTTCCTTATTCCTCTACCAACTTGCTGGGGAACAGGCTAAGCACAATCACATTTACACATGGAGAGTTTTCCCCAGAAAAACCCTCCCTTTATTCAGGTCTCTGCTTAAATGTCAGTTCCTCAGAAAGGCCCTCCCTGACCATCATTTCTTTTCTTTTCTTTTTTTCCCCTAAGCCAAGTCCCACAGCTTGTGGGATCTTAGTTCCTCAATTAGCGACTGAACCCACACCCTGGGCAGTGAAAACGCCGAGTCCTAACCACTGGACTGCCAGGGAATTCCACGGCCACGGTTTCTAGATGAGCTACGAGCTCTTACGATTCTGTCCTCTTTCCCTATTTTCTGAAGCAGCTCCACATCCCGTGCTACACACCTTCTCACCGTCACTGCCTCCCTCTCCCCAACAGAAAAGAAACTCCACGAGAGACCTACCTCCAGAACTGAGAGGCCTACCTGGCTCACGGAACACATTTAGTTAAGTATCTGCTGAATGGCTGGATCAGCAAGTGCCTCCTCGATCGAATCATTTCCCCATGACCACCATCCTTCACCTGGCTTCTGTGCCGGCTCCTTATCTGGTCTGCCCACCATCTCTCTTGCACGCATGCTCAGTCGCTTCAGACTCCTTGCAACTCTAAGGACTGTAGCCTGCCAGGCTCCTCTGTCTATGGGATTCCCCAGGCAAGAATACTGGTGTGAGTTGCCATGCCCTCCTCCAGGGGATCTTCCCCACCCAGGGATGGAACCTGTGTCTCCTGCATTGGTAACTGGGTTCTTTCTTAGGCCCCTTCCATTCATTGTCTACACTGAAACCAGATGAACTTTTCTTAAATGCAAATCTGACATCACATTTTTCCTGAAAGCCCTTTCATGACTTCCTACTGCTCTCAGGATAAAGGCCAAACTCCTAACAGGACTTTTAAGGCCCCCCTGAATCTGCGAGTGACTCTTACCACTCATCGTTTTATGTTTCAGAGCTGTTGTCACAGCGACAGCAGGAACAGCTCACGGGTACGGAGCACTTGCTATGTTCCAGGCACTAATCTAAGGGCATTACAGGACAGAGATCATTTAGTCCTAACCTATGGGGTAGGAGTTCCTGCTATGCCTGTCTTCAGATGGGAAGCTGAGGCACAGCTAAATTATTGTGCAAGGGCAACTAGTAAGCAGGAAGGCCAGAACGTAAACCTGCACAGGGCCGGTCCCAGAGGTCTCTGCTTAAATGTCAGTTCCTCAGAAAGGCCCTCCTGACCATCCCTAAGCCAAGTCCCACAGCTTGTGGGATCTTAGTTCCTCAATTAGCGACTGAACCCACACCCTGGGCAGTGCGCCGAGTCCTAACCACTGGACTGCCAGGGAATTCCACGGCCACGGTTTCTAGATGAGCTCGAGCTCTTACGATTCTGTCCTCTTTCCTATTTTCTGAAGCAGCTCCACATCCCGTGCTACACACCTTCTCACCGTCACTGCCTCCCTCTCCCCAACAGAAAAGAAACTCCACGAGAGACCTACCTCCAGAACTGAGAGGCCTACCTGGCTCACGGAACACATTTAGTTAAGTATCTGCTGAATGGCTGGATCAGCAAGTGCCTCCTCGATCGAATCATTTCCCCATGACCACCATCCTTCACCTGGCTTCTGTGCCGGCTCCTTATCTGGTCTGCCCACCATCTCTCTTGCACGCATGCTCAGTCGCTTCAGACTCCTTGCAACTCTAAGGACTGTAGCCTGCCAGGCTCCTCTGTCTATGGGATTCCCCAGGCAAGAATACTGGTGTGAGTTGCCATGCCCTCCTCCAGGGGATCTTCCCCACCCAGGGATGGAACCTGTGTCTCCTGCATTGGTAACTGGGTTCTTTCTTAGGCCCCTTCCATTCATTGTCTACACTGAAACCAGATGAACTTTTCTTAAATGCAAATCTGACATCACATTTTTCCTGAAAGCCCTTTCATGACTTCCTACTGCTCTCAGGATAAAGGCCAAACTCCTAACAGGACTTTTAAGGCCCCCCTGAATCTGCGAGTGACTCTTACCACTCATCGTTTTATGTTTCAGAGCTGTTGTCACAGCGACAGCAGGAACAGCTCACGGGTACGGAGCACTTGCTATGTTCCAGGCACTAATCTAAGGGCATTACAGGACAGAGATCATTTAGTCCTAACCTATGGGGTAGGAGTTCCTGCTATGCCTGTCTTCAGATGGGGAAGCTGAGGCACAGCTAAATTATTGTGCAAGGGCAACTAGTAAGCAGGAAGGCCAGAACGTAAACCTGCACAGTCCGGTCCCAGAGCCCGCCCTCGAGTCTGTGGCACAGCACTGTCTCTACGCCGGCTGTAACAGAAGCCCGTCAGCTCCAGAAATGTGCTGCTCCACTTTCCACCTTTGGATCCTCACATTGTTCTTTCCGCTGGAACATCCCTCTCTGAGAGGCTGTCCTGCAGCGGACCCTAGAACTGTTTGAGTCCCTCTGCTCTGCTCTGCCCTGGCACTCTAAAGCTCCCATTATAGCTCCCATTCTCTTTAATTGTAATTACCTTCTGCTCCACCAGTAAATTTCAGGCTGCGTGAGGACAAGGGCCGTGTCTGCCATGTTCACCACTGTATCCGGGCCACCTGGCACCGCTCTGGATATACGAGGGGCTGAGCGAGTCATTTCACAGGGCATGGGCACCATGCCATCTTCCCCAGCCCCAACCCCCCGGCAATTCAGTTTCTCTAAGAGCCCTGGCTCACAGGACGCACATTAGATGCTTCATATTCTCTTAAATAGTGTCTACCGAAAAGGATTTGTATATGTATTCTTTTCCTACAGGCTGGTGAAAACCAGACACATCTTACATGTTCATGCTTGCTTTGAAGCAACTCTTAAACAAATTCAGTTCTTAAAAAGTAATTATTCTGTACAAAGGATCACTCTGTACAACTCTCTGTACAAGTTTGTGTCTTACAACTGCCTGTGAATCCTATAATTATCTCAACAAAAACTTCAATTTAAAAGATAATTATTAAAAGAAGTGCATGGATAAATAATCACTCAAAAGTTTAAAATGACTCCCCACTATCTATTTAAGGCCGAACTGTCCAGTTAAACATTCAGGATCTTCCACTATCCAGCTCCTTATTACCTATTCAGCCCAATCTTCTCTTCCAGCTCTCCCATACCTCCTGTGCTTAGCCACTCAGTCATGTCCGACACTTGGTGACCCCATGGACGGTAGCCTGCCATGCTCCTCTGTCCATGGGAATTCTCCAGGCAAGAAAACTGCAGCGGGTTGTCATGCCCTCCTCCAGGGGATCTTCCCAACCCAGGAATCAAATCCGGGTCTCCAGCATTGAAGGCAGGTTCTTTAAGCCACAAGGGAAGCCCATACTTCCCGTTCTTTTTTTTCAATTTCATTTTTTAATTGGAGAATAATTGCTGTACTCCTATTCTGAATAAGAAGAAACCTTATTCTTCCTTACATTCCAGCCTCATCTGCTTTCCAGCACTTGCCTTAGGCTGCTCCTCCTGTCTGAACACCATGGATCCGCCTTCCTGCCTCCAGCTCCTCGTCTGTCCTAGCAGCACTTCTCTAGGGCCCAGCGCTAATCTCCCCTCCACGGTGAGGTTTCCTGACCTCATTTCCTTCTTGTTCCTTAGGATTTTTTTTATTTTATTTTTTACTTTTACAGTGTTTTGTTGTTTACAGATATGTATAATCCCAGAGTAGTCATATGTATATCCCCGGCCCCCATCCCTCCTCCACCCCCTGCCCAGTCCCCCACACCTCACTCCTCTAGGCGGTCTCATAGCACCCCTGCAGGAGCCCCTATTCCCACAGCGCAATGACAATAGCTATCTTTTTCACATATGATAGTTTAGGTTTCCATGTTACTCCCTCTACGCCTCCTACCCTGTTCATTCCCCACAATGTCCATACGTCTGTTTTCCCACTGCTTCATTGCGTGTGTTATCATTATTCTTAGGATTTTATAATCCTCAATAACCACAGTATCTCCAACAAGAATGCAAATTTCTTGAGTCTCAGAATCATTCCTTTACTTTTCAGGAACCTCCATGGGTGCCTACCAGAGTGCTAAGTGTGTGTGTCTGTGCATACGCACCTGTGTGTAAAAGACACTTGCTACTTGGCAGAAAAGCTATGACAAACCTAGAGAGCATATTAAAAAGCAGAGACATCACTTTGCCGATAAAGGTCCATATAGCCAAAGCTATGGCTTTTCAGTAGTCACGTACAGATATGAGAGCTGGACAATAAAAAAGGCTCAGTGCCGAAGAATCGATGCCTTCGAACTGTGGTGCTGGAGAACTCCTGAGAGTCCCTTGGGCTGTAAGTAGATCAAGCCAGTTAATCCTAAAGGGAATCAACCCTGAATATTCACTAGAAAGACTAATCGGAAGCACCAATACTTGAGCCACTGGTGCTGGGAAAGAGGAGAATGGGAGACAGAGGCCCATACTTCCCGTTCTTTTAATTTCATTTTTTAATTGGAGAATAATTGCTGTACTCCTATTCTGAATAAGAAGAAACCTTATTCTTCCTTACATTCCAGCCTCATCTGCTTTCCAGCACTTGCCTTAGGCTGCTCCTCCTGTCTGAACACCATGGATCCGCCTTCCTGCCTCCAGCTCCTCGTCTGTCCTAGCAGCACTTCTCTAGGGCCCAGCGCTAATCTCCCCTCCACGGTGAGGTTTCCTGACCTCATTTCCTTCTTGTTCCTTAGGATTTTTTTTATTTTATTTTTTACTTTTACAGTGTTTTGTTGTTTACAGATATGTATAATCCCAGAGTAGTCATATGTATATCCCCGGCCCCCATCCCTCCTCCACCCCCTGCCCAGTCCCCCACACCTCACTCCTCTAGGCGGTCTCATAGCACCCCTGCAGGAGCCCCTATTCCCACAGCGCAATGACAATAGCTATCTTTTTCACATATGATAGTTTAGGTTTCCATGTTACTCCCTCTACGCCTCCTACCCTGTTCATTCCCCACAATGTCCATACGTCTGTTTTCCCACTGCTTCATTGCGTGTGTTATCATTATTCTTAGGATTTTATAATCCTCAATAACCACAGTATCTCCAACAAGAATGCAAATTTCTTGAGTCTCAGAATCATTCCTTTACTTTTCAGGAACCTCCGCAGGGTGCCTACCAGAGTGCTAAGTGTGTGTGTCTGTGCATACGCACCTGTGTGTAAAAGACACTTGCTACTTGGCAGAAAAGCTATGACAAACCTAGAGAGCATATTAAAAAGCAGAGACATCACTTTGCCGATAAAGGTCCATATAGCCAAAGCTATGGCTTTTCAGTAGTCACGTACAGATATGAGAGCTGGACAATAAAAAAGGCTCAGTGCCGAAGAATCGATGCCTTCGAACTGTGGTGCTGGAGAACTCCTGAGAGTCCCTTGGGCTGTAAGTAGATCAAGCCAGTTAATCCTAAAGGGAATCAACCCTGAATATTCAGTAGAAAGACTAATACGGAAGCACCAATACTTGAGCCACGTGATGAGAAGAGTCAACTCACTGGTGCTGGGAAAGAGGAGAAACTGGAGACAGAGGATAAGATAGTCAGATGGCATCACCAACTCAATGGACATGAGTTTGAGCGCATTCCAGAAGATGGTGAAGGACAGGGAAGCTTGGTGTGCTGCAGTCCATGGTGTCGCAGAGTCGGACATGACTGAGCGACTGAACAACAACATATATACATATATATGTCTGTGTGTGTGTGTGTGTGTATATAGTTGTGTGTGTGTGTAGATATATACTGATTATACAGAATAAATAACATATACTGATATAATCAGTAATAAATAAATACTTGTGGGTTAAGAGATATTGCATTAGTCCATACACATTATCAACCCTCATCACCCAGGCTAACAGAAGAGCCAGTGTCCAGAAAGAAAATCTGCTGGGCCAGGGATACCTATATTCTTATTAAGTACTGTGTAGCTGTTGTCTGTTTTTGCAGGAAGGCACAGAGTTGCTGCAAATGGTCTAACTGCCCAAGGCTTCCCTTGTCGGGGCCCAGGGCATGCTCAGCTTAGCCCTCCAAACTAGCAAATGAATATCTAACTTTTCCTCACTGGGGGCACAAAGATAAAAATAAACAGAAGCAGTCAAATTCTAAACAGCTGCTGGTTCACGCCTTCTCCTAACAGGAAGATCATTCTCTGGGCACAAAAGATCATCTACTTAAACTCTCACTGGGCAAATACCTTGTTTGTGTCAACAAAGTGCTTTTGTAAACAGAACAGAGTGACAGTATCAATAAGAATTTGGAAGAGAGGTTTGCCAAAGAAAATCCCTGGGATGATTTTTAGGCTAATCCAGAATTGATAAAGAGCCAGATTCTTCCCACAGTCTATAAAGATGTGCTTCAGCCTACGGCTATTTTCCCTCAGTGAAAGTTTCTAAACTCCTCAGACTCTCTCTGGTTAGCTTCTCTTTCTCATCCAACTGGTCCAAGTTTTCTTATAACAACATACCACACATCTGAAAAGCTAGGGTTTTCAGTCTGAACTCTTATTTATACCTGGTAGTAACTAGAGCTTGCTCCCAGGGGGTTTTCAAAATGCCTAAGCGTCTCTCCAAAAAACTCTTCAAATACTTTCAGTAAACTAATGGCAACAGCTTTGCTATTAAAAAAAAAGAATTTCCCAACATCTTTCTGTTTTGGCAGGCCCTGCTGATATTCCCCTCCCCATAACGAGGAATCTGAGTGAAAACACTACCAGTTCAAGTTCCCTTAGGCAAATTTCCAACCCCAATGCAAGGCCATGAGGTTAAACATTTCTCAATGACGCAGGCTCCCTCAGAGGGAGGAACAAGAAAAAAATAAATAAAAACTTATTCTTCCCAGCGCAATAAATCAAGACACAACAGCCAAGTTCTAAAAAATAAAGTGTGAGTGAAGTTAAACTATAGACTGTTTGTTTTGCCAAGGCCACTAGTAGAAGCACAGAATCAACCAAGATGAGAGCTGCAGGGTGGGAGAGAAGGCAACTGCAGAAGCAGTCCAGCCAAACAGACAGACATTCTCGGGGTCCTGGAGAGAATCTCTAGAATCCTAACACTGTGTCCATTTCCAGCCACTAGGTAATTCATGATAACTGGATCAACTAAAGCAAAGTCACTGAACTTGTGGCTGTAAAGAAATGAGTCACACAGGAAGCAAATCATTATTTAGGATTAAAAGGTCTTAGGTGGGGGCTTTCCTGGTCGCTCGGTGGAAAAGAGTTTGCCCGCCAATGCCTCCTAGGCATGGGTTCGATCCCTGATCCAGGAAGATCCCACACGCTGCGGAGCAGCTAAGCCCATGAGCCACAACTATGGAGCCTGTGCTCTAGAGCCTCAGAGCCGCAACTATGGAGCCCATGGGCCACAACTACTGAAGTCCATGTGCCCTAGAGCCCAAGCTCCACAACAAGAGAGGTCACTGCAACAAGAAGCCTGCTCACCTCAACTAGAGAGTAGCCCCCACTCTCTGCAACTAGAGAAGAGCCTGTGGAGCAGTGAAAATCCAGAATAGCCAAAAATAAACCAATAAAAAAAATATATGTGTATTAGGTGGAAGGCTGGGAAAACCGAAAGGAAGTATGCTCAATCAGCTTCTCTAGGGAAGAGTATCAGGCTGATCACAGAGAAGGCAAACTCACCTGAAAGACTGGGAGGACTCCTGGATACCTGGCCACGTGCAGATTAAGAAAGAGTGAACCAAAACCAGAATTGTCCCTTCAGACCTGATTCACAGATCGCAGAACTTCAGAGTTAGAAAGGGCCTAATCCTTACCAGAAAATGCTACTGATGAAAATATCACTACCTTTGTACAGTGCTTCCCTTCTCCAAGTGTTTTCATTCACTGAGTCCTTAAATAAAAACCATTATGCACCTGCTGTGTGACAGGAACTAGAGGCAGGGAAGTAAGATGCCACCCCTGCATTCAGGGAGCTTACACTGAGATCTGCTAGAAACAATAATATAAGAAAATTAACCCTCTGGTATGCTTATTCACTAAGTGTGTCTCTTTGTGACCCCATGGACTGTAACCCACCAGTCTCCTCTGTCCACGGGATTTTCCAGGCAAAAATACTGGTTGCCATACCCTTCTCCATCTTCCCAACCTAGGGACTGAAACCAGGTCTCCTGCACTGCAGGCGGATTCTTTACCATCTAGTGGTCTGTCCCAAGCAGAGGAAGAGCACAAGAGTGCAAAGTCTACCTGGAACCAACGACAGTGTGCATCTTAGAAGAGGGAGCCCTGGAGCTGAGACCTGGAAGCAGAAGTTAGTAGGCTGGCAAGTGGAGAGACATATAGTCGAGGCAGAGGGAAGAGTATATTCAAAGGAACAGAAAATTAAAAGACAACAGAATGTTCTGGAAACTAAAAGTACTTCCGCACTGCTGGAGACTGTGAAGTTAGAAGTGATAAGAGATGACCAAAATTTGAGTCAGAGGCCAAAGAGACAATAGTTTGAGATTAAAAGCTTGAATTTTACCCCTTAAGAAACTGAAGCATTCTGAGAAGAATAAAATGATTAGAGTTGATTGTCAGAAACCAAGTATCTCGGCAGCTGTATGAAGGGCAAATTAGAGAAGAGCCAAACAACAGGCAGAGAGACCAATAAGAAGACTGAGTGAAACCACCGTGAGAAATGAAGCCAGCGAGACAAAACATGAGAAGTCAAAGCAAAGGCAGAGCCTACAGAACTCAGAGCCCCAACAGATGTGAGGAACCTCGGCACGGAGGATCTGAGAATGAGTCCTGACTTCCTGGTGAGGCCCCTGCTCTTGAGTTAGGGAACAAAGGATTGTCACAGGACAGGTAACAGCGACGTTCAAATCTGTACAAGCCTGAAGTACACATGGCGGTCCCAACGTCCAGTGGGAAGAAATAGCAGATTACATGAAGCTAGAGCTCAGGAAACACAGTGGGGCTAGAGATACAGAGGCAGACATGCTGAAGAAGCAGGAGTTGAAGTCATGACAGAAAATGTGAAAACTGAGAAGAAAATGGGTCAAGGATTACCCCTGGGAAAACCTGACATTGTGGGGACAGGAAGAAGAAAAGACTGAAAAACAGACTGAATACTGGGCAGAGAGGTAGAAGGCATATTTAAGAAGGAATGGTGGGGCTTCCCTGGTGGTCCAGTGGGTAAGGACACCGCCTTGCAGTGCAAGGGGCGCCAGTTCGATCCCTGGCCTGGGAAGATCCCACGTGCTGTGGAGCGGCTGGACCAATGTGTCCAATCACCGAGCCGGCGCTCTGCGACAAGAGAGGCCACTGCGATGGAAGGCCCACACGGGCAAAGAACAAAGATGGATGAAAATAGATAAATGAAGACCAATAGAAGTGGCCCGCCCGCCCACTTCCCTCCCCAACCCACAACCCCCCCCAAAAAAAGAAGAAAAAAAAAAAAGAGGGAATGGTGTCTATAGCTCAGCTGCCCAGATCTGAATACCTTTCCTATCTGGGGGAAATTCCTAGATGGGGGAAGGCAGGCCTCCTTCCCACTCCAGAAGCTGCAGAGGAACACAGAGTCCCCGCCTTGGCACCCTGGCATCTGGCTCACAGACACAACGCCCATCCAGCCAATCAGATCCTCCCACCCAGGACTCTGAAAATTGGGGAATGACCCAATCAGAGACTGCACTATGGCAAGCCGGCCCCGCTCCCCTAGGCAAATTAGAGAAGAGCCAAACAACAGGCAGAGAGACCAATAAGAAGACTGAGTGAAACCACCGTGAGAAATGAAGCCAGCGAGACAAAACATGAGAAGTCAAAGCAAAGGCAGAGCCTACAGAACTCAGAGCCCCAACAGATGTGAGGAACCTCGGCACGGAGGATCTGAGAATGAGTCCTGACTTCCTGGTGAGGCCCCTGCTCTTGAGTTAGGGAACAAAGGATTGTCACAGGACAGGTAACAGCGACGTTCAAATCTGTACAAGCCTGAAGTACACATGGCGGTCCCAACGTCCAGTGGGAAGAAATAGCAGATTACATGAAGCTAGAGCTCAGGAAACACAGTGGGGCTAGAGATACAGAGGCAGACATGCTGAAGAAGCAGGAGTTGAAGTCATGACAGAAAATGTGAAAACTGAGAAGAAAATGGGTCAAGGATTACCCCTGGGAAAACCTGACATTGTGGGGACAGGAAGAAGAAAAGACTGAAAAACAGACTGAATACTGGGCAGAGAGGTAGAAGGCATATTTAAGAAGGAATGGTGGGGCTTCCCTGGTGGTCCAGTGGGTAAGGACACCGCCTTGCAGTGCAAGGGGCGCCAGTTCGATCCCTGGCCTGGGAAGATCCCACGTGCTGTGGAGCGGCTGGACCAATGTGTCCAATCACCGAGCCGGCGCTCTGCGACAAGAGAGGCCACTGCGATGGAAGGCCCACACGGGCAAAGAACAAAGATGGATGAAAATAGATAAATGAAGACCAATAGAAGTGGCCCGCCCGCCCACTTCCCTCCCCAACCCACCACCCCCCACAAAAAAAGAAGAAAAAAAAAAAAAAAAAAGAGGGAATGGTGTCTATAGCTCAGCTGCCCAGATCTGAATACCTTTCCTATCTGGGGGAAATTCCTAGATGGGGGAAGGCAGGCCTCCTTCCCACTCCAGAAGCTGCAGAGGAACACAGAGTCCCCGCCTTGGCACCCTGGCATCTGGCTCACAGACACAACGCCCATCCAGCCAATCAGATCCTCCCACCCAGGACTCTGAAAAATTGGGGGAATGACACAGAAGTGTAAAGTCTAATCAGAGACTCCCCGCGGCACTATGGCAAGCATCTACGGTGCCTGCCCACAGCTGCGGGCGCCCACTGGAGGCCAGGCCAGTGGCAGTGCCAGTCACGGGGTCCTTGGTAGACGAGCTCAGGGACAAGGTCTTCGCTACGTCTCGCCTCGCTCAGTTTCTGGTCACTTGCTGACCTTCTTATTGAGGCCATGCACTATCCGATAATAATAGCTATCCAATACTCTTCCAAAAACCCAATCTTCTGCTTAGGTTAACCGAGACTACACAAAGAACTCTCAGCAGTACAGAATGAGGACAGAACACTGAATAGGGTCAAATGGTGAACAAAGGAAGGCAAGTAAGAAGAGACCTAAAGCGGGCCCCTGGCAGAGAGTGACCAGTAGGTGAGTAGTGATCTTGGTGACATGGTTCATATCAGCAATCTCATTCCACCTTTACAACACCTTATGGGGAAAATAACCCAGCTATGGCATCTTTATCTTATGGTGAAAATATTGAGACTAAAGGAGATCAAGATCATACAGTTCTTCCCACTATCCACAGCTGCTCTCCAGAAGGTTAATTTATAGACACTCAGTAAAGGAGGAATTAGTCTACACTAATTCTTATATAGCACATCAACCGACACAGATAGTGAGCACATATGGCTCCCGACCCAGGACTTCCAGCTTCTTCGGTTTTGGCAGTATAAAGAGATCCCAACCAAAGCACTAGGATCCTTGTAGACAGCCACCCAGAAACACCCCTCAAGGAACACAAGGCTCCTTGCCATCACCCGTGCATGGCTCATCCAGGATGCCTTGGCCACTACTTGAAGACTACACCATCAGCTATAAGCACTCTTCAAGTGGAAGAAGGGACCTTCTATCCCTGCCCATGAGAACCACTGTGGGAATGAGAGGCCAAGAGCTTTCAGAAGAAGATGGTTATTTCTCAACTTCATTCCTTTGGGATATGTCACAGCCAGGAAGGAGAAATTGGAAATAGCAGCTTTCACAAGCTGCCAAGTCCATGTTCTTGTCCCAGGGGATAATTAGCCAATGGGGTTTTGCAGAGTTGATGTCATGTTGGCAAAGGCTAACGCTTTATGGCTGGACATGTAGCTTCTTGATACACAGCTAAAGGGCTAAAAGGGACGACACCCTGGAAAGCAAAGAACCAGTAACACCACCACTTAGCAATCTCCATCTTAAAAGTGATCTGTAAATGTTAACTCTCATCTGTCTTTACTAAGAATAGTTTACAAGAGCATGTGTTAAGCTATACATTTTCTAAATCTTATATTATGTAACTCCTTTACTAGGAAATTTCCAAACACCTCCAAAGAACAAAGATGCTTTAGAAACCCTCAAGTAACAAAAGAAAGAGAGTAGAAGGAGAGTTTTCCAAGGAGTAAAGTCTATTTGTGGCAATTGAGATCCACTACCAGCACACCAAACTTCAAGCTGTCTACTGTGGCTGTGAAGACAATCTTTGAAACTGAGACAACTGTTGAGTCCACTGAGACGAGAGCTCTCAGGAGCACCTTGTATCTCACAAAACTTATCAGTCTTCACTTTCAAAGTCCTCTGAGATGCAGGAGGGAAGAAATCAATAGGCAAGAAGTAGAAGTATTCAAACACTAAACTCTCGGTTTGAGCTTGAGCTTTTAAATTTCAAAATGAATCTTTGCCGTTTAATAAAGACTGTTAAGTCCTTACTTCTATTTTTCGCACAGTTTTGTTGTCTACTGCCATACAGCAACCCGAATCCTCCAAAGGTACGCACACGTCCCAACGTCTTCCCCACCTCCCTCTCCAGCCCACCCCTCCAGGTCGCCATAAAGCCCCTGTTTGAGATCCCCTAGTCCCACAGCACATTTCCCCCAGCTCACTTCAATGTGCATAAGACTGTTCTCCCCATGTCCACCTCTCCACTGCTGCTCTGCATATGCCTGTGTCAATATACAGTATTTATCTTTCTCTCTCTGACATATCTCACTCTGTACAATAGGTCCTGGGTTCACCTACCTAGTTAGAACAGATTCAAATGCATTCCTTTTTGTAGCTGAGTAATATTCGATTGTGTATATGTACCACAGCTTCTTTATCCATTCATCTGTCCATGGACACCTAGGTTGCTTCCATGTTCTAGCTACTGTACATAGTGCTGCAATAAACAATGGGGTATGTGTGTCTCTTTCAATTTTGATTTCCTCAGGGTATATGCCTAGTAGTAGATTGCTAGGTCATATGGTGGTTCTATTCCTAGTTTTTTGAGGAATCTCCATACTGTCTTTCATAGCAGCTGTATGTATCAGTTTACACTCCCACCAACAATGCAAGAGGGTTCCCTTTTCTCCATACCCTCTCCAGCATTTATTGTTTGTAGACTTTTTGATGATGGCCATTCTGACTGGTGTGAGGTTATCTCATTGTAGTTTTGATTTGCATTTCTCTAACAATGAGTGATGTTGAGCATCTTCTCATGTGTTTGTTGGCCATCTTTATATTCTCTTTGGAAAGATGTCTGTTTAGGTCTTTTTCCCATTTTTTTGATTGGGTTGCTTATTTTTTTGGTGTTGAGTTGTCTGAGCTGCTTGTATATTTTGAAATTAATTCTTTGTCAGTTGTTTCATGTGCTATTATTTTCTGCCATTCTGAAAGCTGTCTTTTCAAAAGACTGTTAAGTCTTTTGATTTAAATATGCCATAATTATCTCACAAGGCTTGAGATAAAATTAAGTATACCAAAAAGAAAAAAATTAAGTCCTCTAATCAACTAGCCCAAACATAATGCTCCCAAATATGTACTAGCTTGAAGCAAGAGACAATTTCTGGTTCATGCCGATGCAGAAGTGTATCAAGCTAAAGAGACACAAATACTCTACAGTTTTATGTATCTTAACAATTTCACAAAAACTGAGAATAACTGTTCTCAAAATGAATGATGGAGAAGTAAAAATAGTACAAAAAACCCTGACCCTCTTACATCTTATAAAGGAACTGGAGAGTCACCTTCAGCGTGTTACTAACGATGTACCTGCTCTCTGAGAAATAGCTGGCTTGGAGAACCTAATACCAAATGTTCCAAGAGTGGTTTCTACTTCTTTGTACCTAGTTAGAACAGATTCAAATGACGTAATATTCTATTTTGTACATGTATCACAGCTTCTTTATCCATTCATCAGCAGATGGATACCTAGGTTGCTTCCATGTTCTAGCTACTGTACATAGTGCTGCAATAAACAATGGGGTATGTGTGTCTCTTTCAATTTTGATTTCCTCAGGGTATATGCCTAGTAGTAGATTGCTAGGTCATATGGTGGTTCTATTCCTAGTTTTTTGAGGAATCTCCATACTGTCTTTCATAGCAGCTGTATGTATCAGTTTACACTCCCACCAACAATGCAAGAGGGTTCCCTTTTCTCCATACCCTCTCCAGCATTTATTGTTTGTAGACTTTTTGATGATGGCCATTCTGACTGGTGTGAGGTTATCTCATTGTAGTTTTGATTTGCATTTCTCTAACAATGAGTGATGTTGAGCATCTTCTCATGTGTTTGTTGGCCATCTTTATATTCTCTTTGGAAAGATGTCTGTTTAGGTCTTTTTCCCATTTTTTTGATTGGGTTGCTTATTTTTTTGGTGTTGAGTTGTCTGAGCTGCTTGTATATTTTGAAATTAATTCTTTGTCAGTTGTTTCATGTGCTATTATTTTCTGCCATTCTGAAAGCTGTCTTTTCAAAAGACTGTTAAGTCTTTTGATTTAAATATGCCATAATTATCTCACAAGGCTTGAGATAAAATTAAGTATACCAAAAAGAAAAAAATTAAGTCCTCTAATCAACTAGCCCAAACATAATGCTCCCAAATATGTACTAGCTTGAAGCAAGAGACAATTTCTGGTTCATGCCGATGCAGAAGTGTATCAAGCTAAAGAGACACAAATACTCTACAGTTTTATGTATCTTAACAATTTCACAAAAACTGAGAATAACTGTTCTCAAAATGAATGATGGAGAAGTAAAAATAGTACAAAAAACCCTGACCCTCTTACATCTTATAAAGGAACTGGAGAGTCACCTTCAGCGTGTTACTAACGATGTACCTGCTCTCTGAGAAATAGCTGGCTTGGAGAACCTAATACCAAATGTTCCAAGAGTGGTTTCTACTTCCCAGCATCCCCAGTATTTCACGTTCTCTTCATTCACTCAGTAGCGTGCATTTATGCAGCATCTACTACATATCAAACTAGGTATATGCCGGATACAAAGTGGATAAACAAAATGAACAATAGCAGGTAAGATAAAATTAACAGCAACAGGTAAGGACTTCATATAGTTGATAAGGTAGTGAGGGAACCACACATTAAACAATCAAAAACTCCCATAAGTAAACATATAACCTCCAAGTATAAATGTATGAAGAGAGAGAGAATGAGAAATAATGCAAATAACCGGAGGGGAGAGACATTCTCTGAAACATTAAGGAAGGAGAGAGGGGGAAAGCAAAAAAGAAAAAGAGCCAGAGGTGCATCTGGAGAAGTAGGCAGGGACAGATAAAATGAACCATGCACTTCACCCTCCCATGGCTCATCTTCGTGAGTACAAATACTGACTTCAGAACTAGGTATCCAAGCTCTTATTCTAAACTATCTAAGTTAGCATATGATCCCTATGGATGGGACACATGCTCTTCTATATTCTCAAACACTTCCCACATAACGCATAGGAAATTCTAAAACTACATCAAAATACATATTTCCTTCAAATTTATCAAGACTTTTCTAAAAACATCCATACTAACCACCTTAGCTGGGATTCAATATAATTTGAGTCAGCTGACCGAAAGCCAAGCTGCAAGGGGATCTTTCGCATAAAATTAATGGAAGACTACTTGCAAACATCTCATGGACTGACTTAGCTGATATAAAACTCAGCTGTTAAGATGTTTGGAAAGCTCTGTACTACAGAGTTTAGAAGAAAAAGGAAAGAGGCGAGGACCTTTTTCTTAACAGAGTCAGCAAGAACCTTCGCATGGAAAATGTTCCTACTCTAAAGATACACAGGTTTTTTAAATAGTACATCGGAAAATTTCAAGGAAGAGGCCTTTATACTTAAATTTCACAAAAACTGAGAATAACTGTTCTCAAAATGAATGATGGAGTAAATAGTACAAAAACCCTGACCCTCTTACATCTTATAAAGGAACTGGAGAGTCACCTTCAGCGTGTTACTAACGATGTACCTGCTCTCTGAGAAATAGCTGGCTTGGAGAACCTAATACCAAATGTTCCAAGAGTGGTTTCTACTTCCCAGCATCCCCAGTATTTCACGTTCTCTTCATTCACTCAGTAGCGTGCATTTATGCAGCATCTACTACATATCAAACTAGGTATATGCCGGATACAAAGTGGATAAACAAAATGAACAATAGCAGGTAAGATAAAATTAACAGCAACAGGTAAGGACTTCATATAGTTGATAAGGTAGTGAGGGAACCACACATTAAACAATCAAAAACTCCCATAAGTAAACATATAACCTCCAAGTATAAATGTATGAAGAGAGAGAGAATGAGAAATAATGCAAATAACCGGAGGGGAGAGACATTCTCTGAAACATTAAGGAAGGAGAGAGGGGGAAAGCAAAAAAGAAAAAGAGCCAGAGGTGCATCTGGAGAAGTAGGCAGGGACAGATAAAATGAACCATGCACTTCACCCTCCCATGGCTCATCTTCGTGAGTACAAATACTGACTTCAGAACTAGGTATCCAAGCTCTTATTCTAAACTATCTAAGTTAGCATATGATCCCTATGGATGGGACACATGCTCTTCTATATTCTCAAACACTTCCCACATAACGCATAGGAAATTCTAAAACTACATCAAAATACATATTTCCTTCAAATTTATCAAGACTTTTCTAAAAACATCCATACTAACCACCTTAGCTGGGATTCAATATAATTTGAGTCAGCTGACCGAAAGCCAAGCTGCAAGGGGATCTTTCGCATAAAATTAATGGAAGACTACTTGCAAACATCTCATGGACTGACTTAGCTGATATAAAACTCAGCTGTTAAGATGTTTGGAAAGCTCTGTACTACAGAGTTTAGAAGAAAAAGGGGAAAGAGGCGAGGGACCTTTTTTCTTAACAGAGTCAGCAAGAACCTTCGCATGGAAAATGTTCCTACTCTAAAGATACACAGGTTTAAATTTATTTCCTACTCACAGAAACTATTTGCTACATCGGAAAAAATTTCTAATGCACGTTTATGGCAAGACAGTCAAGAGGTTTTGCTTAGTTTCAAACCTATGATGTTAGTTTGGGTCATGGGTGTAGTCAGAAATCTTGCCACATTGCAATTCAAAATAGCAAATAGCATCCTTTCTAATCCTCGTGAACAAATACAAAAGGGAAACTTCTAGGCAAAGGTTAGGGCTTACATGAAGGGCTAAATGTAGGGGAAAAGCTCAATCCAATATAGAAAAGAGATTAAGGACAAGAGCATTTAATTCAGATTTTCAAAAAGAGCAAAAGGCAGAAATGTGTTTACTGATGATGCCACAGTGTTCTTGGGCTGGGTGGTGGAGGATACAGGCGGAGGGAAGAGGGTAAAGAGGCAGGAAGGCTGGCTGATGAAAGAACAGGGCAAGGGACCCAGGTGAGCTGGGCAGCTTGGCAAGAGCCACTACAGAGCCATCAGAGGCCAAAGTTCACAAGGAAAGCAGTATGACATAGTGGTGAAGAGCCTGGATTCTGAAGCCAGCCGTCAGGGTGCAGTCTTAGCGCTACCCCTTACATGTGTGTGGACACGTTCCTTACCTACTTCACCCTCAGTTTCACCATCTGTAAAGTGGGATAATAAGAGTTTCCATTTCATATAAGGAGCTTTGAACACTGTCTGGCACATGGTAAATCCCATTTAAGTGTTAGCCACTATTATTTTATTTTAAATATATTTCTGTATTTTTGCTGGAATTATTACAAAATCTACTTAGAGTTCTATGCTCTATATTAAGGATATATGCAAAAATTACAACACAGTGTTAAGAGTTTCAGGTCTATAGCAAAGTGATTCAGTTATGTGTGTGTGTGTACACATTTTCAGATTGTTTTTCATTATAGGTTATTATAAGATATTAAATATAGTTTCTGATCTCTAACAGTTTTTAATGATTTGTTTTTAAAATATAAGGCTGCCTTGCCTATGCTTAAGGGAAATAATAAAAAAATTTCTTCACCTGTGGAGAATTTTAAATGGGAAATACACTAGTCCTGGGTTTAGCATGGTCAGTCCCAAGAAATAAGCGCAGGTGAGGGAAGGAATCCTCAGGAAGAAGGCTCGGGAACCACCTACAGAGCTGGTTTTGCTACCTTAAGAGATTCTCTTCCACACCGGTTCTCAAACCACAGAGGTTTTTGTGGGATAAGGCACACTTGCTGACAAGAGAGGAGGGAGACAGAGGTGACGAGGAGGGAGACAGAGGTGACGTGGATGGGAAAGAAGTCCACACACTTGGGATTTGGTTGTGTTTCATCTGTGGTTTTAAGCACTCCCTAGCAGCGCTCCCTCCTTTTCTGCTTTTGGCTTACTTCCTTCAAGAGTAATTTTAGGCCGCCGGAACCCGCCCGCCGCGAGGAGCCGCCGGAACCCGCCCGCCGCGAGGAGCCGCGAGGCGGGGATGCACCTCTTGTTCCTCAGATGCTAGTGTGTGAACTAGTATCACAGAACACCATAGCAAACCAGACATAGAGCCTACACTCCCTGACCAATCATCAAACCAAGGATCCTCGAAGCGGAAGCCCGGATTCCAAGACCCCACACTGATTATCAAAGAACATACAACACTACAGATTATTCACCTGTAAACAAGGTCTATCACCACCCAAGACACAAGCCACTGAACCCTTCTACAAGGACAAAAACCCAAAGGAAGGGAGAATTCAACCAAGAAGCCTGGTGTGAATAAGAACTCCATACACACAGACACACACAAAGAAACAAAAATTAACCTAATAATGAAACGTCAGAGAAACACTGTACAAATGAAGGACCAAGCTAGAGAAACACCACTTCAAATGACAGAGGAGGAGATAGACAAGCTATCTGAAAGAGAATTCAGAAAAACTATACTAATGAGGATGCAAAACACGAAAACAGAATATTAGAGGAAATTAGTGCATTGAGAAAAGACATGCAGGAAATGAAAAATAAGCAAATAGAGATTTGTTAAGATTTAAAATATAAGTTTTTTCCTTTTTTTTCTAACAGTTTAATGATTTGTTTTAAAATATAAGGCTGCCTTGCCTATGCTTAAGGGAAATAATAAAAAAATTTCTTCACCTGTGGAGAATTTTAAATGGGAAATACACTAGTCCTGGGTTTAGCATGGTCAGTCCCAAGAAATAAGCGCAGGTGAGGGAAGGAATCCTCAGGAAGAAGGCTCGGGAACCACCTACAGAGCTGGTTTTGCTACCTTAAGAGATTCTCTTCCACACCGGTTCTCAAACCACAGAGGTTTTTGTGGGATAAGGCACACTTGCTGACAAGAGAGGAGGGAGACAGAGGTGACGAGGAGGGAGACAGAGGTGACGTGGATGGGAAAGAAGTCCACACACTTGGGATTTGGTTGTGTTTCATCTGTGGTTTTAAGCACTCCCTAGCAGCGCTCCCTCCTTTTCTGCTTTTGGCTTACTTCCTTCAAGAGTAATTTTAGGCCGCCGGAACCCGCCCGCCGCGAGGAGCCGCCGGAACCCGCCCGCCGCGAGGAGCCGCGAGGAGCCGCGGACGCCGCGAGGGGCGGGGATGCACCTCTTGTTCCTCAGATGCTAGTGTGTGAACTAGTATCACAGAACACCATAGCAAACCAGACATAGAGCCTACACTCCCTGACCAATCATCAAACCAAGGATCCTCGAAGCGGAAGCCCGGATTCCAAGACCCCACACTGATTATCAAAGAACATACAACACTACAGATTATTCACCTGTAAACAAGGTCTATCACCACCCAAGACACAAGCCACTGAACCCTTCTACAAGGACAAAAACCCAAAGGAAGGGAGAATTCAACCAAGAAGCCTGGTGTGAATAAGAACTCCATACACACAGACACACACAAAGAAACAAAAATTAACCTAATAATGAAACGTCAGAGAAACACTGTACAAATGAAGGACCAAGCTAGAGAAACACCACTTCAAATGACAGAGGAGGAGATAGACAAGCTATCTGAAAGAGAATTCAGAAAAACTATACTAATGAGGATGCAAAACACCGAATAGAGAATATTAGAGGAAATTAGTGCATTGAGAAAAGACATGCAGGAAATGAAAAATAAGCAAATAGAGACCACCAACTCAATTGCTGAACTCAAAAATACTATAGAAGGTCTCAACAGTAGAGTATCAGAGGCTGAAGAACGGATAAGTGAGCTGGAAGACAGAATGGTGGAAATAAGTGCTGAAGAACAGAACAAAGCCCAAAGAATTAAAAGAACTGAGGATAGCCTCAGAGACCTATGGGACAATATTAAACACACCAACATTAGAATTATAGGAGTTCCAGAAGAAGAAGAAGAGAAGAAAGACTATGAAAAAATTCTTGAAGAGGTTATAGTTGAAAACTTCCCCAGCATGGGAAAGGAGATAGTCAGCCAAGTCCAGGAAGCACAAAGAGTTCCATACAGGAGAAACCCCAGAAGAAACACACCAAGGCACATACTAATCAAACTAACGCAGACTAAATATAAAGACAGATTACTAAAAGCAGCTAGGAGCAAACAACAAATAACATATAAAGGAAACCCCATACGTTTAACTGCGGATCTCTCAACAGAAACCCTACAGGCCAGAAGAGAATGGCAAGATAGATTTAAACGGCTAAAAGAGAATAACCTGCAACCACGAATTCTCTACCCAGCAAGAATCTCATTCAAAATCGATGGTGAAGTCAAAAGCTTCACAGACAAGCAAAAACTAAAAGAATTCTGTACCACAAAACCAGCCCTACAACAAGTGTTAAAGGACCTGATATAGCCAATAAATACAAGAGTAGGAGAAGCCTTACAAATCAAACCCCAAATTTCTAAGAAGATGACAATAGGAACATTCGTATCAATAATTACTTTGAATGTAAATGGACTAAATGCTCCAACCAAACGACACAGGCTGGCTGAATGGATCCAGAAGCAAGACCCATATATATGCTGTTTACAAGAGACCCACTTCAGACCTAGAGACACTCATAGACTGAAAGTGAAAGGCTAGAAAAAGATATTTCATGCAAATGGAAATCAAAAGAAAGCTGGAGTAGCAATCCTTATATCAGACAAAATAGACTTTAAAGTAAAGAAGATTCTAAGAGACAAGGCAGGTCACTACATCATGATTAAGGGATCTATCCAAGAGGAAGACATAACAGTCATGAATATCTACGCACCCAACACAGGGGCACCTCAATACATAAGACAGGTACTTTCAGACATAAAAGAAGAAATCAACAATAACACAATAATAGTAGGAGACTTTAACACTCCTCTCACACCAATGGACAGATCAACAAAACAGAAAATTAATAAAGAAACACAAGCCTTAAATGCCACACTGGAAAAGATGGACCTCATCGATATCTTTAGGACGTTCCATCCAAAAGCAGAAGAATACACTTTCTTCTCAAGCGCTCACGGAACATTCTCCAGGATAGACCACATCTTGGGCCACAAATCTAACCTCAGTCAGTTCAAGAAAACCGAAATTATATCAACCATCTTCTCGGACCACAATGCAATGAGACTGGAGATCAACTACCAAAAAAAAAACCCTAAAAACAGAAACACATGGAGATTAAACAATACATACCTAAAAAACCAACTGATCGTTGAGGAAATCAAAGGAGAAATTAAACAATTCCTAGAAGAAAATGACAATGAACACATGACAGTGCAAAACCTATGGGATACAGCAAAAGCAGTTCTAAGAGGGAAATTTATAGCAATACAATCCCACCTCAAGAAACTAGGAAAATATGAAGCAGATGACCTAACCCTCCGCTTAAAACAGTTGGAGAAAGAAGAACAAAAACATCCCAAAGCCAGCAGAAGAAGAGAAATCATAAAGATCAGAGCAGAAATAAATGAGAAAGAAACAAAAGAAACAATAGTAAAGATAAATAAAACAAAAAGCTGGTTCTTTGAAAAGGTAAACAAAATTGACAAGCCACTGGCCAGACTCATTAAGAAAAAGAGAGAAGAACCAGATCAACAAAATCAAAAACGAAATAGGAGAGATTACAACAGATAATGCAGAAATCCAAAGGATTCTAAGAGACTATTATGAGCAACTCTATGGCAACAAACTGGACAACTTGGAAGAAATGGACAGTTTCTTGGACAGGATTAATCTCCCAAGACTGAGCCAGGAAGAAACAGAAACTTTGAACAACCCAATCACAAGCTCAGAAATCAACTTTGTGATTAAAAATCTACCCAAAAATAAAAGCCCAGGACCAGATGGCTTCACAGCCGAATTCTACCAAACATTTAAAGAAGAGCTAATGCCTGTCCTTCTAAAACTCTTTCAAAAAATTGCACAGGAAGGAAAACTCCCAAACACATTCTACGAGGCCACCATCACCCTGATACCCAAACCAGGCAAAGACAACACAAAAAAGGAAAACTATAGGCCAATTTCACTGATGAACTTAGATGCCAAGATCCTCAACAAAATCCTAGCAAACAGAATTCAACGACATGTCAAAAAATTCATACATCACGATCAAGTTGGGTTCATCCCAGGCATGCAAGGCTTCTTCAACATCCGCAAATCAATCAGTGTGATACACCATATCAACAAATTGAAAGACAAAAACCACATGATCATCTCAATAGACGCAGAAAAAGCCTAAAAACAGAAACACATGGAGATTAAACAATACATACCTAAAAAACCAACTGATCGTTGAGGAAATCAAAGGAGAAATTAAACAATTCCTAGAAGAAAATGACAATGAACACATGACAGTGCAAAACCTATGGGATACAGCAAAAGCAGTTCTAAGAGGGAAATTTATAGCAATACAATCCCACCTCAAGAAACTAGGAAAATATGAAGCAGATGACCTAACCCTCCGCTTAAAACAGTTGGAGAAAGAAGAACAAAAACATCCCAAAGCCAGCAGAAGAAGAGAAATCATAAAGATCAGAGCAGAAATAAATGAGAAAGAAACAAAAGAAACAATAGTAAAGATAAATAAAACAAAAAGCTGGTTCTTTGAAAAGGTAAACAAAATTGACAAGCCACTGGCCAGACTCATTAAGAAAAAGAGAGAAGAACCAGATCAACAAAATCAAAAGCGAAAAAGGAGAGATTACAACAGATAATGCAGAAATCCAAAGGATTCTAAGAGACTATTATGAGCAACTCTATGGCAACAAACTGGACAACTTGGAAGAAATGGACAGTTTCTTGGACAGGATTAATCTCCCAAGACTGAGCCAGGAAGAAACAGAAACTTTGAACAACCCAATCACAAGCTCAGAAATCAACTTTGTGATTAAAAATCTACCCAAAAATAAAAGCCCAGGACCAGATGGCTTCACAGCCGAATTCTACCAAACATTTAAAGAAGAGCTAATGCCTGTCCTTCTAAAACTCTTTCAAAAATTGCACAGGAAGGAAAACTCCCAAACACATTCTCGAGGCCACCATCACCCTGATACCCAAACCAGGCAAAGACAACACAAAAAAGGAAAACTATAGGCCAATTTCACTGATGAACTTAGATGCCAAGATCCTCAACAAAATCCTAGCAAACAGAATTCAACGACATGTCAAAAAATTCATACATCACGATCAAGTTGGGTTCATCCCAGGCATGCAAGGCTTCTTCAACATCCGCAAATCAATCAACGTGATACACCATATCAACAAGTTGAAAGACAAAAATCACATGATCATCTCAATAGATGCAGAAAAAGCCTTCGACAAAGTACAACATCCATTTATGATCAAAACTCTTCAGAAAATGGGCATAGAAGGAACCTATCTCAACATAATAAAAGCCATCTATGAGAAACCTACAGCGAACATTATTGTTAATGGTGAAAAACTGAAAGCATTCCCTCTAAGATCAGGAACAAGACAGGGGTGCCCACTTTCACCACTGCTATTCAACATAGTCCTGGAAGTCCTAGCAACAGCAATAAGACAAGAGAAAGAAATCAAAGGAATCCAGATTGGAAAGGAAGAAGTCAAGCTCTCTCCTTTGCAGGCGACATGATATTATACATAGAAAATCCCAAAGACACGGTTACAAAGCTACTAGAACTAATCAATGAATTCAGCAAAGTTGCAGGATATAAAGTCAACACACAGAAGTCACTGGCATTCCTATACACAAACAATGAAAAATCAGAAAATGAAATCAAAGAGGCAATCCCACTTCACCATTGCAACCAAAAGAATCAAATATCTAGGAATAAACCTACCCAAAGAAACAAAAGAATTGTACACAGAAAATTACAAGACACTCATGAGAGACATTAAAGAAGACTTAAACAGATGGAGAGATATTCCATGTTCCTGGATTGGAAGAATCAATATTGTGAAAATGACCATACTTCCAAATATCAGCTACAGATTCAATGCAATACCTATTCAACTACCTCTGACATTTTTCACAGAACTAGACCAAAGAATAACCCAGTTCATATGGAAACACAGAAGACCGCGAATAGCCAAAGCAATCCTGAGGAAGAAAAATGGAGTTGGAGGGATCAGCCTCCCTAACTTCAGACTCTACTACAAAGCAACAGTTATCAAGACAGTATGGTACTGGCACAAAAACAGAACTATAGATCAATGGAACAAGATTGAGAACCCAGAGATCAACCCACGCACCTATGGGTACCTTATTTTTCATAAAGGAGGAGAAACTATAAAATGGGACAAAGACAGCCTCTTCAACAAGTGGTGCTGGGAGAATTGGACAGCTACATGCAAAAAAATGAAACTGGAACATTCCCTGACGCCATACACTAAGATCAACTCAAAATGGATTAAAGACCTCAATGTAAGACCAGAAACCATCAAACTCTTAGAGGAGAATATAGGCAAAACCCTCAAGGACATCAATCAAAGCAAGATCTTCTCTGACCCACCAACTAAAATAGCAGAACTGAAAAGAAAAATGAACATATGGGACCTCATGAAACTTAAAAGCTTTTGTACAGCAAAAGAAATTACAAAAAAGTTCAACAGACACCCCACAGAGTGGGAGAAAATCATAGCAAATGAAACAACAGACAAAGAATTAATCTCCAAAATCTACAAGCAACTCAGACAACTCAGCACAGGGAAAATGAGCAGCCCAATCAAAAAATGGGAAAAAGATCTAAAGAGACGCCTCTCCAAAGAGGACATACAAATGGTCCAAAAGCACATGAAACGATGCTCAACCTCACTTATTATCAGAGAAATGCAAATTAAAACCACAATGAGATACCACCTCACACCTGTCAGAATGGCCATCATCAACAAATCGACAGACAACAAATGCTGGAGAGGGTGTGGAGAAAAGGGAACCCTCTTGCATTGCTGGTGGGAATGTAAATTAATACAACCTCTATGGAAGACAATATGGAGATTCCTTAAAAAACTAAAAATAGAAGCACCCTATGACCCAGCAATCCCACTATTAGGCCTATATCCTGATGAAATCAAAACTGAAAGAGGCCACCCAATGTTCATTGCAGCTCTCTAAAACCAACTAGCCAATCCCACTATTAAAGGCCTATATCCTGTTAAAAAATTCCCCAATAACCTATTCAACTACCACTGACATTTTCACAGAACTAGACCAAAGAATAACACAGTTCATATGGAAACACAGAAGACCTCGAATAGCCAAAGCAATCCTGAGGAAGAAAAATGGAGTTGGAGGATCAGCCCCCTAACTTCAGACTCTACTACAAAGCAACAGTTATCAAGACAGTATGGTACTGGCACAAAAACAGAACTATAGATCAATGGAACAAGATTGAGAACCCAGAGATCAACCCACGCACCTATGGGTACCTTATTTTTGATAAAGGAGGAGAAACTATAAAATGGGACAAAGACAGCCTCTTCAACAAGTGGTGCTGGGAGAATTGGACAGCTACATGCAAAAAAATGAAACTGGAACATTCCCTGACGCCATACACTAAGATCAACTCAAAATGGATTAAAGACCTCAATGTAAGACCAGAAACCATCAAACTCTTAGAGGAGAATATAGGCAAAACCCTCAAGGACATCAATCAAAGCAAGATCTTCTCTGACCCACCAACTAAAATAGCAGAACTGAAAAGAAAAATGAACATATGGGACCTCATGAAACTTAAAAGCTTTTGTACAGCAAAAGAAATTACAAAAAAGTTCAACAGACACCCCACAGAGTGGGAGAAAATCATAGCAAATGAAACAACAGACAAAGAATTAATCTCCAAAATCTACAAGCAACTCAGACAACTCAGCACAGGGAAAATGAGCAGCCCAATCAAAAAATGGGAAAAAGATCTAAAGAGACGCCTCTCCAAAGAGGACATACAAATGGTCCAAAAGCACATGAAACGATGCTCAACCTCACTTATTATCAGAGAAATGCAAATTAAAACCACAATGAGATACCACCTCACACCTGTCAGAATGGCCATCATCAACAAATCGACAGACAACAAATGCTGGAGAGGGTGTGGAGAAAAGGGAACCCTCTTGCATTGCTGGTGGGAATGTAAATTAATACAACCTCTATGGAAGACAATATGGAGATTCCTTAAAAAACTAAAAATAGAAGCACCCTATGACCCAGCAATCCCACTATTAGGCCTATATCCTGATGAAATCAAAACTGAAAGAGGCACCTGTACCCCAATGTTCATTGCAGCTCTCTATACAATAGCCAGAACATGGAAGCAACCTAGATGTCCATCGACAAATGAATGGATACAGAAGCTCTGGTACATATATACAATGGAATACTACTCAGCTGTTAAAAGAAATGCAGAAGACTCAGTCCTAATGAGGTGGCTGGCTTTAGAACCTATCATAAAAAGTGAAGTAAGTCAAAAAGAGAAAGACAAGTATAGTATACTAACTCATATATATGGGATCTAGTAAGATGGTCATGATAACACACACAGTGAACTCATGAAAAAACAGAGAATAGACATAAAGACATTGTGGAGACCGAACAATGGGAGGGAGTAACATGGGAACCTATACTGTCATGTGTAGAAAAGATAGCTATTGTCATTGTGCTAGGGGAATAGGAGTACCTACAACCACTTGGAGCAATGGTCTGGAGGGATGGTGGAGGGGGGAACCTGGGTGGGGGGAGGGCCAAGGGATATGCATCTGATTGATCTGGGAACATACATGTACAAAAATAAATAAATAAATAAATAAATAAATTTTAAAAAAAGAGTAATTTTAACTCCAACCTCCTGGTGACCAAATTAGCCTGGGGTACTCCAGCGTGTATGAAGGTGAAAGGCAATCAACCTGGTTTGTTATACCCAATGGAACATTTTTCTGTTGTACACAAAAGGAAAAAAGCAACAAAAGTCCATACGATGTTCCATAAACTTAAAAAAAATAGAATAATCACACCCACTCATAGATTTTAAAAACCACAGTAACAGAATCATGCGAGTTCAAAAGTTCACGAGCATAGTCTGAATGAAAATGATCAACCTAATTTCACTTGGTAATCTGGCTAGATGGAAAAGAGAGAGAGAAACCAGCAACAGAAGTCAGAGTCCCCAGGTTAAGGGTTTTTTTTAACAGTTGTTAGCCTTGAATTAAAAAAGAAAGTTTTAATGTAAAGGGGACTTTTTTTAAAAAATCAATTTTATGGCAGTTTAGATACAATAGGCTCACAATAGGCATTCAATAGAGTTCAGTGGCTTCTGACAAATGCACGCACCTGCATAACCTCTAGGACAATCAAGAAGCATCACTTCCCTCCCTGCCCCCAAGGGCCAAGTGCTCTTCTGTCCCTTTGCAGTTAACTCCTCATTCTAGCTCCAGTGCTGGAGAAAACGCCTGAGAGACCCCCAGACAGCAAGGATATCAAGTCAGTCAATCCTCAAGGAAATCAACCCTGAGTATGCATTGAAAGGACTGATGCTGAATCTCCAATATTTTTGCCACCTGAGGCGAAGATCCGACTCATTGGGAAAAGCCCCTGATACTGGGAAAGACTGAAGGCAGGAGAAGAAGGGGGCTACAGAGGAAGGGACGGTTGAGTGGCATCACCGACTCAATGGACACAAGTTTGAGCAAACTCCGAGAGATGAAGGACAGGGAAGCCTGGGGTGCTGCAGTCCATGGGGTCGCAAGAGTCGTACACAACTGACCAACTAAACCACCACCAGCATCACCCCATCTTATCCCCTCACAGCCGTCAATCTGTTCTCAGTAACTATAATTCTCTCATTTCAAGATGGCTATAGAAATGGAATCACATATGTAACCTTTGGGAGCAGCTATTTCACTCAGCACGATTCCCTAGAGATTTGTCCAGGGTGTTTTCTGTACCAATAGTTTGCTCCTTTAAAAAAAAAAATACACAAACAATTGTCTTTATCTTTCACCTGTTCACCTCTAAAACAGTCAATACAAATAAAACATGTGCTGGAACAACACTTCTCAACTTTAATAAGCACCTGAGGATCTTGTGAAAAGAAAGACCTGACTAAAAAAAATAAAATAAAATGAAGACCTGACTGCACGTCTGAGTTGGAGCCTGAGAGTGAGCATTCCTAATGAGTTCCCAGGTGACACAGACGATGCTGGCCCTCGGAACACACCTGGAGCAGTAGTAAGGTGTAAGAAGGTTAGCAAGCTTACAGCATCTGTTTGGATAGCCTAATTAATGTTCACACCATAAATTCTCAAAATCCTACGCAGCCAACTATTTTATAAATCAGTCTTATGGCACTGATTTGAGGAATATAACCTACTTGATTCTTGTAAGAAAATCAAGGTCAATTTAATTAACAGTTCTTCAACATAAGTGCTTCATTTCCTATCGACAAGGCGAAAAAGATGAGGCAATATGAGTTTGGGCTTTCTGACGAAGAGTAGATGGATTGTTAAGAGGATTCTCAAACTTACCCTAAAGTCAAAGAAAATACATTACAGAAATGTACTTTCAGATGGTTAAAACATTTCATACCAATACCACTATTTTATGGCTAAGAGAACTCAGTTTTCTTACACGTCAAAATCAAACAGAAAAATGTAGTGTCATTCCGACTCAATGACACCTGAGGCGAAGATCCGACTCATTGGGAAAAGCCCCTGATACTGGGAAAGACTGAAGGCAGGAGAAGAAGGGGGCTACAGAGGAAGGGACGGTTGAGTGGCATCACCGACTCAATGGACACAAGTTTGAGCAAACTCCGAGAGATGAAGGACAGGGAAGCCTGGGGTGCTGCAGTCCATGGGGTCGCAAGAGTCGTACACAACTGACCAACTAAACCACCACCAGCATCACCCCATCTTATCCCCTCACAGCCGTCAATCTGTTCTCAGTAACTATAATTCTCTCATTTCAAGATGGCTATAGAAATGGAATCACATATGTAACCTTTGGGAGCAGCTATTTCACTCAGCACGATTCCCTAGAGATTTGTCCAGGGTGTTTTCTGTACCAATAGTTTGCTCCTTTAAAAAAAAAAATACACAAACAATTGTCTTTATCTTTCACCTGTTCACCTCTAAAACAGTCAATACAAATAAAACATGTGCTGGAACAACACTTCTCAACTTTAATAAGCACCTGAGGATCTTGTGAAAAGAAAGACCTGACTAAAAAAAATAAAATAAAATGAAGACCTGACTGCACGTCTGAGTTGGAGCCTGAGAGTGAGCATTCCTAATGAGTTCCCAGGTGACACAGACGATGCTGGCCCTCGGAACACACCTGGAGCAGTAGTAAGGTGTAAGAAGGTTAGCAAGCTTACAGCATCTGTTTGGATAGCCTAATTAATGTTCACACCATAAATTCTCAAAATCCTACGCAGCCAACTATTTTATAAATCAGTCTTATGGCACTGATTTGAGGAATATAACCTACTTGATTCTTGTAAGAAAATCAAGGTCAATTTAATTAACAGTTCTTCAACATAAGTGCTTCATTTCCTATCGACAAGGCGAAAAAGATGAGGCAATATGAGTTTGGGCTTTCTGACGAAGAGTAGATGGATTGTTAAGAGGATTCTCAAACTTACCCTAAAGTCAAAGAAAATACATTACAGAAATGTACTTT
Organism: Tragulus kanchil; assembly: GCA_022376925.1. Classification (NCBI taxonomy): domain Eukaryota; kingdom Metazoa; phylum Chordata; class Mammalia; order Artiodactyla; family Tragulidae; genus Tragulus; species Tragulus kanchil. The sequence continues at coordinate 177,577,645 of JAIOJX010000004.1, read as the reverse complement.
CAGATGGTTAAAACATTTCATACCAATACCACTATTTTATGGCTAAGAGAACTCAGTTTTCTTACACGTCAAAATCAAACAGAAAAAATGTAGTGTCTTTTTAGTTCATAAAAGCTTCGGAAAGGTTCAGCAAATTGCGAGTAAGTTCGTGTGCAGAAGAAGGATCTACAGTTCTGCCAAGAATATGACCTAATACATACGCCAAAGATAAATTTCAACAAACCTTACAAAACAGAAACAAAGGCAAAGGATATAAAAGAAATTTACACAAACTAGACAGGTCAGACGGAATAGCCTAACGCTATGGAGTGCCTTATCACTCACTGCTTGGTCAGTCGAGTGCTTTGAAGGCAGAGTCAGAATCAGCACTTCTGATTCCTGACCCAAGACACTATACTACCAGCCATGCACTGCCTCCTTTAACTACCTACGTATATACACACACAATTTGCTCTGAGTTTTATTTTAATACAACAGAAGTGGACACGGAAGATGGAAAATTAGAAAGATACAGGAAAACACAAAGAAAAAAATTCCCTATAAAATCCCACTACCTGGGAACAGCTACAAATACTCTTATGTCTATCATCCCTATAGCCATTTCTTTAGGGTTATATGGATAAATGGCAAACATCTTCGCATGTCTTTGAAAAAACCCTTGACCAGGACCTCCCTGGTGGTCTAGTGGGTCAAGAGTCTGCCTTGCAAGTGCAAGGGGCACCAGTTCAATCCCAGGCGAGGGAAGATCCCACATGCCGCACAACGGCTGGACTGGTGTGTGCAATTACTGAGCTAGCACTCTGGAGCACACGCACCCAGAGCTGGTGCTCTGCAACGAGAGAGACCACTGCGATGGAGGCCCACACAGGCCAAAGACTAAAGATGGACAAAAATAAATTAATAAATAACCAATAAAAGAGGCCAAAAAAAAGGAAAAAAGCCTTTGACTATATTAGTACCAATTATGTGACTATATTGTAAAGAATACTGCTGACATATAGGTTGTTTCTATTTTTTCTATTATTAAGAATACTGCTTTGAGCGTGCTTATGTATCTTTTAAAATGTTCAGAACAAATTTCCTGAAGTACTTCACGGTTAAAGAAGGTTTTTTTTTTTTTTATGAGTTGCCAAATATCAAGGGAGTCATGGCATGTTGTCCATATCCAGGAATAAATAAAAACCTATCTGCACCTAATAGTATTCAAAATCCCAACAGGAGGAAAAAAAAACATTAACATAAAAAAATATATAGTATTTATTATGTACCAAGAACTGTTATAAGCATTTTACATATGTTAAACCATTTAACATTTATAGCAACTTCCTTGGGTTGGTACTAAGACTATTACCATTTAGAAAAAAAAAAAAAAAACAGATGCCACAACAGGCACAGAGAGGTTAAGTAGTTTGCCCAAGGTCACACAGCTTGTAGTAGTAAAACAGCTTAAAAAAAAAACTTGGCTTCCCAAGTCGATGTTCTTGAAAATTGTACTATTCTTTTTTTTTTTTAAGTTTTTTTTTTTTATTTTTTTGGCCACTTTTATTGGTCTTTCATTTATTTATTTTCATCCATCTTTGTTCTTTGGCCTGTGTGGATCCCCCATCGCAGTGGCCTCTCTTGCTGCAGAACACGGGCTCTGGAGCACATAGAGCCCTGGCTCGGTAGTTGGACACATCAGTCCTGCCACTCCACGGCACACAGGATCTTCCCAGGCCAGGGATTGAACTGGCACCCCTTGCACTGCAAGGCGGTGTCCTTACCCACTGGACCACCAGGGAAGCCCTGTACTATTCTTCTTAACCTTTTTTTTTTGACTTTTTATCCATTTATTTTCACCCATCTTTATTCTTTGGCTTATGTGGGCCTCCCATTGCAGTGGCCTCCCTCCAGAGCACTGGCTCGCAATTGGACACACTGGTCCAGCTGCTCCGTGACACATGGGATCCTCCCAAGCCAGGGATGGAACCGGTGCTCCTTGCACTGCAAGGCGGACTCTCCCCGCACTGCACCACCAGGGAAGCCCATCTTCTCAACCTTTTTAACATCAGGACTCTTTTACTCTCTTATTATTACTGATAATTTTGAAGAGCTTTTGTTTATATGTTATATATATTATTACTTATCATGTAAGAAATTAAAACTGAAAATATTTAAAATATTTATTTCTTTAAAAAATAGCAATAAACCCACTACCTGTTGACATATTTTTATGAAAAAATATAATTATTTTCCAAAACAAAAAATTGTATCATTCATTTTTTGCCAGTCTCTTTAATGCACAACTTACTAAGACAGCTGAGATTTTCCATTTGAGACTGCATTCAATCTGTTGAGATATCATGCCACTATGCAGCTCTGGAAAACAACACAGCACACTCATGAGACATCAAGAGTTAAAAAGGCAAATAACAGACTAGTATAAATACATAAAGAGCTTCCAGCTCGCATCCACTGAAAAGGCCACAGGCGTGCCCAGAGGTCCCCAGACCACACTCTGACACCACCACGCTCGCTCCTGCTCTGCATGCCACAAAGAACAGCTGAAAGGCATGGTCTCAGGAACATACTTGCCTAAAACAGACTCTAAAACCTTACTCCAAATATTTTTGTAAATCACCTGCTCAAGAATCATTAAATGCATACTATCCACTGGGTGGGCTTTCCTGGTGTCTCAGACGGTAAAGACTCTGCCTGCACTGTAAGAGACCCAGGTTCAATCCCTGTGTCAGGAAGATCCCTTGGAGAAGGGAATAGCCACCCACTCCAGTATTCTTGCCTGGAGAATCCCATGGACAGAGGAGCCTGGTGGGCTATAGCCCATGGGTTCACAAAGAGTTGGACATGGCCGAGCGACTAAGGTACTCGTCCACCAGGTACCTTTGTAGGCACTGGAAACATAGCAGAAAACAAAACAGGAAAATCCCCCACTTTGAGGTATTTATTTTCTAGTAGAGAAAGACAAGAAATAAAGAAGAAATGGAAACAATACAAGGAAGAACTGTACAAAAAAAACAACTGGGTTACTACAATGGTGTGGTCAGTCATCCAGAGCCAGACATTCTGGAGTGTGAAGTCAAGTGAAAGCACAGCTGTTAATAAAGCCAGTGTACGAAATGGAATTCCAGTAGAGTTATTCAAAGCCTAAAGGATGAGGCCATCAAGATGTTGCACTCAATATGTCAGCAAATCTGGAGGACTCTGCAGTGGCCACAAGACTGGAAAAGGTCAATCCTCATCCAATCCCAAGAAGGGTAGCGCAAAGAATGTGCTAACTATCGGACAGTTGTACTCATCTCCCATGCTAGTAATGCTGTGCTCAAAATCTTGCATGCTAAGGCTTTACATGAACCAAGAACTTCCAGATGTCCAAGCTGGGTTTAGAAAAGGCAAAAGAGGGCTTCCCCTGGTGGTCCAGTGGATAAGGACACCACCTTGCAGTGCAAGGGGCGCCGGTTCGATCCCTGGCCTGGGAAGATCCCACGTGCCGCGGAGCAGCTGGACCGATGTGTCCAATCACTGAGCTGGAGCTCTGGAGTGCATGCGCCCAGAGCTGGCGCTCTGCGACAACAGACGCCACTGCAATGAGAGGCCCGCAGGAGCCAAAGAACAAAGATGGATGAAAATAGAGAAATGAAAGACCAATAGAAGTGGCCCGCCAACCCCCTCCCTCCCCAACCCGACCCCCGCCCAAAATAAATAAATAAATAAATCTTTAAAAAAAAAAGAAGAAGAGGCAAAAGAACCCAAGATCAAATTGCTAACCTTCACTGGATCATAGTGAAACCAAGGGAACTCCCGAAAAACATCTACCTCTGCTTTACGGACTACACTAAAGCCGTTGACTGTGTGGATCGTAACAAATGGTGGAAAGTTCTTGAAGAGACTGAAATACCAGACCATCTTACCTGTCTCCTGAGGAACCTGTATGCAGGTCAAGAAACAACAGTAAGAACCCTATATGGAACAACTGGTTGGTTCAAGGCTGAGAAAGGAGTACGAAGGGCTGTCTGCCGTCACCCTGTTTGTTTAGCCTGTACACTGACCACATCATGAGAAACGCCGGGCTAGATGAGTTACAAGCTGGAATCAAGACAGGCAGGAGAAACATCAACAACTTCAGATATGTGATGATACCACTCTAATGGCAGAAAGTGAAGAGGAACTAAAGAGCCTCTTGATGAGGGTGAGGAAGAGAATGAAAGAGCCAGCTTAAAACTAAATTAAAAAAAAAACAAAAAACCACACCTTAAGATCATGGCATCCAGCCCATTACTTCACAGAAAACAGAAGGGGAAAAGGTGAAAGTAGCGACAGATTTCCTCTTCTTGGGCTCTAAAATCACTGAGGATGTTGACTGCAGCCACGAAATCAGAAGACAATTGCTTCTGGGCAGGAAAGCTATGACAGACCTAGACAGTGTGTGGAAAAGCAGAGACGTCACTCTGCCGACAAAGGTCCACATAGTCAGTGGTCACCTATGGTCCAACGACCATAAAGAAGGCAGAGCACCAAAGAATTGATGCCTTTGAACTGTGGTGCTGGAGAAGACTCCTGAGAGTCAAAAGAGATCAAACCAACAAATCTTAAGGGAAATCAACCCTGAATACTTGGAAGGACTGATGCTGAAGCTGACATTCCAGTATTCCGGTCATCTGATGCGAAGAGCCGACTCATTGGAAAAGTCCCTGATGCTGGGCAAGACTGAGAGCAGAAGGAGAAGAGGGTATTAAAGGATGAGAAGGCTGGAATGGCATCACTGACGCAATGGACATGAACTTGGGCAAACTTTGGGATACGGTGAGGGACAGGGAGGCCTGGCGTGCGGCAGTCCATGAGGCCACAAAGAGTTGGACACAACTGGGCAACTGAATAACAACCGGGAAAGACAGCAGTAACCAATAAATGAATAAACAAGTAAACTACATCAGTGAGTCCTCCATATCCACAGCCTCTGCATCCACAGATGCAACCAAACACATGTTGAAAATATTCGGGGGGAAGATTCAGAAAGTTCCAAACTAAAACTCTTAATTTGCTGCACAGGTCAGAAACAACAGTAAGAACCCTATATGGAACAACTGGAGCTAAAGGAGTCGAAGGGCTGTCTGCCGTCACCCTGTTTGTTTAGCCTGTACACTGACCACATCATGAGAAACGCCGGGCTAGATGAGTTACAAGCTGGAATCAAGACAGGCAGGAGAAACATCAACAACTTCAGATATGTGATGATACCACTCTAATGGCAGAAAGTGAAGAGGAACTAAAGAGCCTCTTGATGAGGGTGAGGAAGAGAATGAAAGAGCCAGCTTAAAACTAAATTAAAAAAAAAACAAAAAACCACACCTTAAGATCATGGCATCCAGCCCATTACTTCACAGAAAACAGAAGGGGAAAAGGTGAAAGTAGCGACAGATTTCCTCTTCTTGGGCTCTAAAATCACTGAGGATGTTGACTGCAGCCACGAAATCAGAAGACAATTGCTTCTGGGCAGGAAAGCTATGACAGACCTAGACAGTGTGTGGAAAAGCAGAGACGTCACTCTGCCGACAAAGGTCCACATAGTCAGTGGTCACCTATGGTCCAACGACCATAAAGAAGGCAGAGCACCAAAGAATTGATGCCTTTGAACTGTGGTGCTGGAGAAGACTCCTGAGAGTCAAAAGAGATCAAACCAACAAATCTTAAGGGAAATCAACCCTGAATACTTGGAAGGACTGATGCTGAAGCTGACATTCCAGTATTCCGGTCATCTGATGCGAAGAGCCGACTCATTGGAAAAGTCCCTGATGCTGGGCAAGACTGAGAGCAGAAGGAGAAGAGGGTATTAAAGGATGAGAAGGCTGGAATGGCATCACTGACGCAATGGACATGAACTTGGGCAAACTTTGGGATACGGTGAGGGACAGGGAGGCCTGGCGTGCGGCAGTCCATGAGGCCACAAAGAGTTGGACACAACTGGGCAACTGAATAACAACCGGGAAAGACAGCAGTAACCAATAAATGAATAAACAAGTAAACTACATCAGTGAGTCCTCCATATCCACAGCCTCTGCATCCACAGATGCAACCAAACACATGTTGAAAATATTCGGGGGGAAGATTTCAGAAAGTTCCAAAAACTAAAACTCTTAATTTGCTGCACAGGCACTTTTTTTTTTTACCCACTTCTATTGATCTTTCATTTATTTCCATCTTTGTTCTTTGGCCTGTGTGGGTCTCCCATCGCAGTGGCCTCTCCTGCTGCAGAGCACCGGCTCTGGGCGCAAGCGCTCCAGAGCCCCAGCTCGGTAGCTGAACACATCGGTCCAGCCACTCTGCAGCATGTGGGATCTCCCCAGGCCAGGGATCGAACTGGAACCCCCTGCACTGCAAGGCGGTGTCCTTATCCACTAGATCACCAGGGAAGCCTCACAGGCAACTTTTTATACAACATTAGCATTGTAATTGGTATTGTAAGTAATCAAGATATGATTCAAAATGTGTACAGGTTACATACAAATCCCCTGCTGTTTTATATAAGGGACTTGAGTATCCATGAATTTTGGTACTGGGGGTGGGCGGGTGAGCTGGAACCAATCCGGCAGAATCAAGAGATGACTGTATTCTATCAGATGGTAAGCAGTATGAAGAAAAAATAAAAGCAGAATTTTAAAAAACAGAGTAGAAGGGACACTGGAACAATGATCTGAAGAAGGTGAGGGAGCAGGCCATGAGGCCACCCAGCGGAGAGTGCTCCGAGCAGAAAGAATGCCCAGGAGGCAAGCCCGAAACAGGAGACTGCCCAAGGTGTGCAGGGACCGCTGAGAGGCTGGCACGGCTGGGACAGAACCAATACGGCTGGGCCCTGAAAGCACTGCAAGGACCAGGCCTGCTTCTGTGAATGAGGACCAGGCAGGTTCCCAGAGAGCAGGGATATGATCTGACTGTCATTTCAAATGGAACATACAAGTGAGCAGTGTTGCAAGGAAAACACCTACACCTGAACATACATTCCATCTCTTACTGTGTTTCCTGAAGCCTCTGAGAGCCTGTTTTCTACCCTACCAAACAGGAAGATGCAGATACCTCAAAGTGGTTGTGACGATCCAGTAAGATACTACACATAAAAATTTGAAAATATTCGGGGGGAAGATTTCAGAAAGTTCCAAAAACTAAAACTCTTAATTTGCTGCACAGGCACTTTTTTTTTTTACCCACTTCTATTGATCTTTCATTTATTTCCATCTTTGTTCTTTGGCCTGTGTGGGTCTCCCATCGCAGTGGCCTCTCCTGCTGCAGAGCACCGGCTCTGGGCGCAAGCGCTCCAGAGCCCCAGCTCGGTAGCTGAACACATCGGTCCAGCCACTCTGCAGCATGTGGGATCTCCCCAGGCCAGGGATCGAACTGGAACCCCCTGCACTGCAAGGCGGTGTCCTTATCCACTAGATCACCAGGGAAGCCTCACAGGCAACTTTTTATACAACATTAGCATTGTAATTGGTATTGTAAGTAATCAAGATATGATTCAAAATGTGTACAGGTTACATACAAATCCCCTGCTGTTTTATATAAGGGACTTGAGTATCCATGAATTTTGGTACTGGGGGTGGGCGGGTGAGCTGGAACCAATCCGGCAGAATCAAGAGATGACTGTATTCTATCAGATGGTAAGCAGTATGAAGAAAAAATAAAAGCAGAATTTTAAAAAACAGAGTAGAAGGGACACTGGAACAATGATCTGAAGAAGGTGAGGGAGCAGGCCATGAGGCCACCCAGCGGAGAGTGCTCCGAGCAGAAAGAATGCCCAGGAGGCAAGCCCGAAACAGGAGACTGCCCAAGGTGTGCAGGGACCGCTGAGAGGCTGGCACGGCTGGGACAGAACCAATACGGCTGGGCCCTGAAAGCACTGCAAGGACCAGGCCTGCTTCTGTGAATGAGGACCAGGCAGGTTCCCAGAGAGCAGGGATATGATCTGACTGTCATTTCAAATGGAACATACAAGTGAGCAGTGTTGCAAGGAAAACACCTACACCTGAACATACATTCCATCTCTTACTGTGTTTCCTGAAGCCTCTGAGAGCCTGTTTTCTACCCTACCAAACAGGAAGATGCAGATACCTCAAAGTGGTTGTGACGATCCAGTAAGATACTACACATAAAAACAGTTTAAAATTATGATACACTATAAACATTTCACTGCTGAGTTTATTTTCACTATATGATCGCCACAGACACTTCTTTCTGGGCCCTCTGTACTCACTAGACTGCTGCCGCACCCACGTGTGTGCCCGCCCTTAGATGAAGGGTGCCCCAGGGTCCAAACAACGTGAGCTCAGCCTGACACTGCCCTTTAGCTTGGCGAGAGCAAGGCAGAGAATCTTTTTTGTTGTTGATGGCAGAGCGGGAGGTTTCTAATTCCCCCGCCACCCCGTGTTATTATAAAGAAAATCCTTTCAAAAATAACGCATGTGGTAATCATTAAAGTGAAGTTCCAAAAAAAACAAGCCTGTATGAGACTCATCTTTATTGAATTTGGCACTGTTGTAATAAAGCTAAAACTGTGGTTCATGGTCCTGACAGCCTGCCTCATCCAAAAGGAAACAAAAGGGAAGAAGAAAAGATAGAGACAGACAGATGAATTCAAATTCCTTTGATCTAGGTCCTAACTCTAAGTGAACCCCAGATAAATTAATAACCCAGACAAAGGGCAGTAAGATGTAATCCAGAATACTGATGACAGCATCTGTCTGTCTGCCTACCTGTCTTCTGAGATCATCATCAAGGTATGAGATCATCACCCAGGGCAGAGAAGGCAAGGCAAGAGGGAGGTCCACCAGGGACCCACAGGGCCTGCCCGCAGCATCTGACTCGGCTTCCCAGGGGCAAGAGCCAGACACCCAGGCACTGGATAGTATCTCTGCCTCTTAAGATATGAGTTAATCTGAGTAGTGATAGAAACCTACAATGGAAAAACCCAAAGAAAACCAGGATCTCCGGTGAAAATTATAAACAATCTCATACATCAAAGGTCTCTGATGGTTTCTCTAAGTATGTTTTAGAAAGAGCACTGCTATGGGAGTAGGGAAATGAATTCTCCTTCCACGCCTGCCGCTAATTAATTATGTGACTTGAGGAGATAAATTAACTTCAAAGGCCAAGTTTCTCAATACAGGAAAGGACAAGAAAACACCTAAGGTTTTCAAGCACAAAATTCCTTAAATACAAACAAACAAAATATATATATATTTAAAGCCCACCTTAATATTTAGAGTATTAGTAGATCCAAAATGTAATTACTGCTGAAGGTTCTGGAGTTTTACACTAACTCTACAGCCCCCAGACTGATGTGAACCCAAGGGAGTTCCTTTAAGAACTGACATATCACCAAAACAGGCAAAAGGTGTCTGCCCACCATCTGCCTTTTACCTTATTTTATGAAGACGACTCCTCTCACTCTAACCCATACTATTATAATATAAAAAGGTCAGAAAAGCAAACTGACACTGCCCTTTAGCTTGGCGAGAGCAAGGCAGAGAATCTTTTTTGTTGTTGATGGCAGAGCGGGAGGTTTCTAATTCCCCCGCCACCCCGTGTTATTATAAAGAAAATCCTTTCAAAAATAACGCATGTGGTAATCATTAAAGTGAAGTTCCAAAAAAAACAAGCCTGTATGAGACTCATCTTTATTGAATTTGGCACTGTTGTAATAAAGCTAAAACTGTGGTTCATGGTCCTGACAGCCTGCCTCATCCAAAAGGAAACAAAAGGGAAGAAGAAAAGATAGAGACAGACAGATGAATTCAAATTCCTTTGATCTAGGTCCTAACTCTAAGTGAACCCCAGATAAATTAATAACCCAGACAAAGGGCAGTAAGATGTAATCCAGAATACTGATGACAGCATCTGTCTGTCTGCCTACCTGTCTTCTGAGATCATCATCAAGGTATGAGATCATCACCCAGGGCAGAGAAGGCAAGGCAAGAGGGAGGTCCACCAGGGACCCACAGGGCCTGCCCGCAGCATCTGACTCGGCTTCCCAGGGTCAAGAGCCAGACACCCAGGCACTGGATAGTATCTCTGCCTCTTAAGATATGAGTTAATCTGAGTAGTGATAGAAACCTACAATGGAAAAACCCAAAGAAAACCAGGATCTCCGGTGAAAATTATAAACAATCTCATACATCAAAGGTCTCTGATGGTTTCTCTAAGTATGTTTTAGAAAGAGCACTGCTATGGGAGTAGGGAAATGAATTCTCCTTCCACGCCTGCCGCTAATTAATTATGTGACTTGAGGAGATAAATTAACTTCAAAGGCCAAGTTTCTCAATACAGGAAAGGACAAGAAAACACCTAAGGTTTTCAAGCACAAAATTCCTTAAATACAAACAAACAAAATATATATATATTTAAAGCCCACCTTAATATTTAGAGTATTAGTAGATCCAAAATGTAATTACTGCTGAAGGTTCTGGAGTTTTACACTAACTCTACAGCCCCCAGACTGATGTGAACCCAAGGGAGTTCCTTTAAGAACTGACATATCACCAAAACAGGCAAAAGGTGTCTGCCCACCATCTGCCTTTTACCTTATTTTATGAAGTACGACTCCTCTCACTCTAACCCATACTATTATAATATACAGGTCAGAGGCAAACTGTAGCGATCAGGGAACTAGAAGTCAAGTAAATATGCAGGGATTAAGTGTACAGACATCAAGGGAATGAGAGAATAAATAGACCAAGGAAACATTTTTATGATAGCATGTATGCAGTACAAGGATAAAAAATTTTAAAGGTACGTAAAGTTAAAAGCAAACTAACAAAACAGTGTTCTAAGGGCCAAATTGGAGAGGGTACTAAGAGGACTTCAGTGTATACTATGTCGCATTTCTCCAGTTGGATACTATGTCCATGGGCCTGTGAGGAATATACTGCTGGAATATATACTCTATGTATTCTTTCATAATTATGGGGTATCCCAAACGGAGAAGCGGGCAGCAGAGGATGAGATGGTTAGACAGCATCACTGACTCAGTGGACATAAATTTAAGCAAACTCCAGGAGAGCGTGGAAGACAGAGAAAGCTGGCTTGCTACAGTCCATGGGGTCACAAGAAATCAGATACAACTTAGCAACATAATCATAAGAACATAATCATAACAAACTTAAAAGAGGACTCTATTGTTTTGTGGTGCAAAAAGTCTCTACCATCCCCATCTCCCCACTCTCCATCCCTTTTCTCTGAGAAGTCACTATTACCAGTTCCTTCCAATCCTTCCAGAGACAGCCCATGTGCAGACAAACAGATCCTTCCAGAGATATCCTCTGCTCAGACAGGAGAGGGGAGGCGACTGGGGTATGGAAGAGGTAGGGGGGTTTGGCCGTTCCAAATCCCGTAGACAAGAGGCCAATTTCAATACAGGAAAGGACAAGAAAACACCTAAGGTTTTCAAGCACAAAATTCCTTAAATACAAACAAACAAAATATATATATATTTAAAGCCCACCTTAATATTTAGAGTATTAGTAGATCCAAAATGTAATTACTGCTGAAGGTTCTGGAGTTTTACACTAACTCTACAGCCCCCAGACTGATGTGAACCCAAGGGAGTTCCTTTAAGAACTGACATATCACCAAAACAGGCAAAAGGTGTCTGCCCACCATCTGCCTTTTACCTTATTTTATGAAGTACGACTCCTCTCACTCTAACCCATACTATTATAATATACAGGTCAGAGGCAAACTGTAGCGATCAGGGAACTAGAAGTCAAGTAAATATGCAGGGATTAAGTGTACAGACATCAAGGGAATGAGAGAATAAATAGACCAAGGAAACATTTTTATGATAGCATGTATGCAGTACAAGGATAAAAAATTTTAAAGGTACGTAAAGTTAAAAGCAAACTAACAAAACAGTGTTCTAAGGGCCAAATTGGAGAGGGTACTAAGAGGACTTCAGTGTATACTATGTCGCATTTCTCCAGTTGGATACTATGTCCATGGGCCTGTGAGGAATATACTGCTGGAATATATACTCTATGTATTCTTTCATAATTATGGGGTATCCCAAACGGAGAAGCGGGCAGCAGAGGATGAGATGGTTAGACAGCATCACTGACTCAGTGGACATAAATTTAAGCAAACTCCAGGAGAGCGTGGAAGACAGAGAAAGCTGGCTTGCTACAGTCCATGGGGTCACAAGAAATCAGATACAACTTAGCAACATAATCATAAGAACATAATCATAACAAACTTAAAAGAGGACTCTATTGTTTTGTGGTGCAAAAAGTCTCTACCATCCCCATCTCCCCACTCTCCATCCCTTTTCTCTGAGAAGTCACTATTACCAGTTCCTTCCAATCCTTCCAGAGACAGCCCATGTGCAGACAAACAGATCCTTCCAGAGATATCCTCTGCTCAGACAGGAGAGGGGAGGCGACTGGGGTATGGAAGAGGTATGGGGTCTGTGTGCGTGAGTGGGCGGGATGTGCAGATATGCACACGAGAGAGACGGGAAAAGCAAAGAGACTCCCTAACTGTGCCTCACCAAGATCAAGTGAATGTCACGTGACCACACACACACTTAGGAAACCGCTTTAGTCCTTCTCTCCACAAGGGAACCGACCCCCTGTTGTAGAGTCATAAATGAAGGAGGAGACCGCACTGGCTGGGAGCAGGGACAGGGCCTGCCTGGCCAAAGCCTCACACAGCAGCTGTCAGGAGCCAAGCCCCAGCATTCCTTGGTCCTAAAACACACCAGGATCAACGCTGTGCCCCAATATTCCCTTAGTCTTAGCTCCTCAAATCCCAAATGTCCATCTCAGATCATTAGCTGTCTAACCACAATATTCTAAACAGGCTTCCACAGCAATGACAGGTGGTTTAATCCTCCAACTGTTTCTTGATGAGAACACCTGGATTTAGCAGGACACATCACAGGCTGATGACAGACAGGGCACACTGCGCATCCTGAGAGGCAGAAGAACTTCAGCTTTGGAAACTGTTTTCAAGAGCACGTGCTCTGGGCAAGGCTTGAATAAGACACCAGATGATGGTTAGAGAATTCACATCTTAATACGACAACAGATCTTAAAATACTTAGATAAAATCTTTTTTTTAATTTTTGGCTCTTTTTATTGATTGTTTATTTGTTTTTCATCCATCCCTATTCCACGGCCTGTGTGGGTCTCCCACTGCAGTGGCCTCTCTCGCCGCGGAGCACTGGTTCTGGGCTCACGCGCTCCAGTGCGCCAACTGGCAACTGGACACACTGGTCCAGCTGCTCTGCGGCAAGTGGGATCCTCCAGGGCCAGGGATCAAATCGGTGCCCCCTGCACTGCAAGGCGGACTCTTTACCCACTCAACCACCAGGGAAGCCCAAAATACTTAAAATCTTAATTTAAGAGGCTTACACCTATTTCCTAGGGGAAATACGCCAAACCAGAATTCCTCATTCATTCAAAAACATATATGTACTGAGTGACTACCATGTGCCAGTATCAGGAGCTAATACACAGACGAATATAGCGTATTGCCTTTGAGAAGCTAATACTCTAATTAGGCAGACATGAACATGATTAGTCGACATCGGAAAGGCGGTGCTGCAGGAACAGAGAGAAGGGAGGGCTGACTGAATGGAGGCTTCACAGAAATGCAGCAGCTGAACCAGGATCTCAGAGGTTCTGAAGGAGACCACCAGCAGTGAGGAGGATGAAAGTCTGTCTGTAGGAATGCCTCACCCAAACCTCCAAGCTCCAAACACCACATGAAAACTGATGCAATACACAGTGTTCCCTGGAACTTGGCTATAGCATTCAGCATCTTAAAGTTCAACTTAGGGCAAAAACCTTCCACGTGAATCTTATCTAAAGGGGTTTCATTACCTTAAGCATTTCATTAAACAGCAGTTTCACCTATAAAGCAAATATTCATGGAGATCCAAGTACTTTATTACTGGAAAATTCACGGCTCACACAGTTTTGATTTTTAGAGAAAAAAAAATTGCCTTTTTTTTTGTAATTAAAGCTTCATAAGAGATGGTTTTCATTTCCTACCACAACTATGCTTGTCACTGACTATGACAATCCAATGTAACGGTTATGGCATGAGAAAAAAACAGTAACGATTTTACAAAACAACACGGTGCTAAGGCTTATGAACATTTAGCAACCACAAGCACTAGAGATAGCAGTTTGCTATGACTCCTTTCTATCACTGGTTTCTCTATTCTTATGAACATACACGAGAGGCATTCATAGACACGCTGTTCTCTGCAAATCTTTCATTCTACTGGTATCCAACACCCTGTCAGTTTCACCTATACTTGTCTAACATACTACTAGCCTTTGAAAGTTTTATGAAGTAGCTGGTCCAACAGATGGGTAGCTAACCCTACCCAACATATGTCATAGGAAAAACAACTCTAGGGCAAGACAAGAAAACAGTAAGCAAGTCTTCCCTTACCCAGCTAGAACAGTGAGACCCCAGCTCAGATGAAAGCAAATAATCTGACTGAGATGGTCTGTAAGCAACAAGGTGATCCAAAAAGGGAGGGCGAGTCCAAAGGCTAACTTCTCCTCCCTAAAATAAAACATGCATTAGCCCATATAAAGCAGAGAATCAGGATATAGAGCAGGGGCAAGAAAATCTAAGTCACTTTAACTGGGAACTATTTCACCCAAGACAGATGGGAAATGTTCAGATAAACACACTATCTTATTTAGAACACAAAGCTCAACAGATATGTGGGAGGAAAAGGAAAGGAACCTGGAATGCACAGCCTATATGAACAGAAAGACAACTAAGAAATGACTCGATCATGGTCTTATTAGTAAAACCAGAAAGAACAGCACAGAAGCGGCGTCTTTCCTCTTTGTCCATGCCTCGTCCATAGAGCACAGCCTGACAGCACCTGGCTGGGTTTTCAGATGGCTGGTTGTCCCTGCGGCACACCACCCAAGCGCTTCCCACGGAGAGCCCCGCGACCAGCGCTGCCAGCAGCAAGGAGTCTCATTTTCCTTCGAGTGAAGGCCAGAGGATAGGAAGAGGTCCCCAATGCCACTTGTATGAATGTTGCAAGATAGTCTCTGAAACAGGAAAACACCACAGGCTACATTTTTAGTAGAAGACCAAAAATAACCAAAGAACATTTCCTATTTTTAGATATCTAACTTACAAGTTTAAGAACACTGAAAGTAAAAGAAGTCATTAAAAACAAAACAGAATTTTTACATGTTTTAAAAGATGCTTCTAAACTGGAAAAACTGACTTCAAGAGACAGAATTTCAAAAATCCTACATTCCTTCTATGGACTGCCTCCTTGCTCCAACTTCCCTCATCTTCAAAATTTAAGAGTCCCAATACTACATGTTAACAAGAGCATCCCCAAAGAAGCAAAACATGATACAGATGCAAGCTTTACCACAAAAGAGAAATTACAGCTAAGGACAAATGTTAAGACATGCTTTCACAGAGTCATTTCAAAGAGTCTAGATTAGTGATTAAAGACAGTACTGTACAAAACAGCAAAAGCAATTTAATTATCCTACATTAAAAGCAGCACCATGGACAATAACAAAACATTTGATGAAAGACAAGTAGTCTTCCCTCACATGTCTCCTCACAGAGCAATCTTAAGATCAATAAGCATCTAATCCCAAGCCATGTCTGAATATCTAGAATTTGCAATCAAAAGAAATTAATGTTTTACAATAAAAATCTGAAAATGAAGCACATCTGCTGGACAATTTGGTTCCCCTCCCTCTGTCTTCCTCCCCATCTCCATCCTCCCAGTACCAATCTGCCCAGTGCTTTTTAAGAAATCTATGGCAAACAGGATTTGCAGGAAACGTGGGAATTACCGGACTGTACAGCCATCATTAACATCTCAGGTTCCAGCAGCGTCATGACAGATTCTTCTCAGGAACTACAGCCCACAGATACCATGAAAAAAGCTCAGTCACAGAAGAAAGAGGGTGTCTTCAGAGGCTACCAAAGCTTTCATAAATCCAGTCTCCTGCCTTGTGCTCACATCAGACTGTGAGAACTCACTCCCCTTCTGAGTGTTGTTACCAGTTTATCCACCCTTCAGGCAAGTCAAGATGGCCCAGAGTTGATTTACTGTGGACAGGAAACCGAAAGGCACTCAAGTTAAGACATATGAAGTGTGGTTAGAAGAGTGAGCAAGCTCCTCCCCTTGCTATTCGGCTCTGGGGCGAGGGGAGGGAAGAGACGGACAGAAAGAGACCTTCAGAAAACAGATGAACTGCTTTTCTGCTTTCCTCTCTTTTCAAGACGAGGAGGTTTTTTTTGAAAACCTTAATGTAAGGGACTCTGATGCTAATGCAGTTTAGAACAACAGATTAAGCATAATCCAAACAACTCAATCTTGTGAAAGACACAGCCCAATTGCTGACCCATGAATGGGCGATGGGATGGGGATTAGGCACATATAAACACACACAAATAATATGTACTGTGAGTTATTGTCTGAAAAAGCATTCTAATGGCTTTCTCATCTGTGATATTTATAGATAACAGGCTAAGGAAGTTGAATATTTAACTAAAGAAGCACAAATATTTCTCCACTCTCTCCAATTAAAATATCTGTTTCAAAGTCATCTGAGTACATTCCGGAGCTGTAATTTGTTTCCCATAATCTGCTCACGTCCTCTGCCTAAAAAATGGACAATAACAAAACATTTGATGAAAGACAAGTCCCACATGTCTCCTCACAGAGCAATCTAATCGCCAAGCCATGTCTGAATATCTAGAATTTGCAATCAAAAGAAATTAATGTTTTACAATAAAAATCTGAAAATGAAGCACATCTGCTGGACAATTTGGTTCCCCTCCCTCTGTCTTCCTCCCCATCTCCATCCTCCCAGTACCAATCTGCCCAGTGCTTTTTAAGAAATCTATGGCAAACAGGATTTGCAGGAAACGTGGAATTACCGGACTGTACAGCCATCATTAACATCTCAGGTTCCAGCAGCGTCATGACAGATTCTTCTCAGGAACTACAGCCCACAGATACCATGAAAAAAGCTCAGTCACAGAAGAAAGAGGGTGTCTTCAGAGGCTACCAAAGCTTTCATAAATCCAGTCTCCTGCCTTGTGCTCACATCAGACTGTGAGAACTCACTCCCCTTCTGAGTGTTGTTACCAGTTTATCCACCCTTCAGGCAAGTCAAGATGGCCCAGAGTTGATTTACTGTGGACAGGAAACCGAAAGGCACTCAAGTTAAGACATATGAAGTGTGGTTAGAAGAGTGAGCAAGCTCCTCCCCTTGCTATTCGGCTCTGGGGCGAGGGGAGGGAAGAGACGGACAGAAAGAGACCTTCAGAAAACAGATGAACTGCTTTTCTGCTTTCCTCTCTTTTCAAGACGAGGAGGTTTTTTTTGAAAACCTTAATGTAAGGGACTCTGATGCTAATGCAGTTTAGAACAACAGATTAAGCATAATCCAAACAACTCAATCTTGTGAAAGACACAGCCCAATTGCTGACCCATGAATGGGCGATGGGATGGGGATTAGGCACATATAAACACACACAAATAATATGTACTGTGAGTTATTGTCTGAAAAAGCATTCTAATGGCTTTCTCATCTGTGATATTTATAGATAACAGGCTAAGGAAGTTGAATATTTAACTAAAGAAGCACAAATATTTCTCCACTCCTCTCCAATTAAAATATCTGTTTCAAAAAGTCATCTGAGTACATTCCGGAGCTGTAATTTGTTTCCCGATCTGCCAACCCCCAGAGGAGCTCCTTACTTGTGCTGTGTTAGACACGGGCTGTGTGAACAGACAGCTTTCTGATGCTATCTGACTCTTCTAAAAATGCTTTATGATCTAGCTGGATGTTTGAAACACATACAAAGAGAGAAGTGAGAACTTCCCTTTCTTCATAAAGAAACATCAATTCTTTTTCCAGGAGCACAGAGCAAGATCTTCTGAATCAAAACAAATGTGGGCATCTTAACCTTTCATCGAAAAATAAATAAATAAAGCAAAAATAAACTAAGATCCTCTCACATTATAGCCATTTTCATTTATCCAAAATCAAAAATTCATTCATTCTCTTTACAGTACTTTTTACTGATAGTCTTAATAAGGATATTAAGATGTCTTTTGGCTTATCTGACTGACTTTTAAATAGCTGAAAACTAGAAGTCCATTTTTGGTATGTTTAACTAGAAGGCCTCCGATTTTCTGGTTAAGTGGGGGAACGAAGTCCAGAAAGGGTCTTCATGCTCACATAGTCACACAAGTGATAAACTAAAGTGCCGAGGGGCCTTAAAAGAGAAAACAGTCCCAGAATGATTGAGGGCAATATTCTGTTACTAGAAGAGAGAGCGCAATGCAGATTTGGGGTGGGGGGGTTCTGTAGAGAAGAGAAAAAACAAAAACAAAAACCTTCCTTTCTTTCCACTCCAAGAACATCATGTTTAAAAGAAAAGGCCAGGAAAGATCTATATAGAGCTGTGGGGATGACTCAACAGCCAGCGGAGCGGCAGCCGGCGTGGGCTAAACGCTGCTCTGGGAAGAGATGCATTCCCACTGGCCCCTTCTCTCCACCAAGCTCTCAAACTGTGTTCTGGAAAATGGGTAAATTTCAACTCTCCGACAACACAACAATCTGGTCAGAGGTTACCAACTACAGGAAAAGAAGCCCTGATGGCTTGAGTCACCCCTTGGTCCCTATGTGGGCTGGATAATTTGCTGTGTGAGAGTTTTTTCAAATGACATAAGTTCTCACAGTTCAGTACTTACAGGAAAATAAATACAAATTTTATGACTCCTTCAGAGAAGATGGCAAGAGGGCAGAGGGCTATTTCCCTCCTGCCGAAACTTCTCTCAGAATGCGACAACTGTCCATATTCCAGGCCCACAGAGATTCAGTGCTGATGGAGTAACATCAACACATCACATTTCAGCCAATTTGTTAACGTTCCACAGCAACTCCACAGCCATTATTTCATCAGCACTTTGGGATAAATGGAGCTCAAGAAAAAGCTTTTAGAACAGAGATCAAAGAAATAATCTTAAAATAAAAAAAGAAACCAGTAAGCAACATCATCTTTGCCTACTGTTAGGATTTTGCATTCCCCCTGAAGAATATGAGCACATCAGACTCACTGTGAAAAGTGTCTAAAACAGGTCTCACCAGTCTTACACTCTGAAATCAGCTTCAGATAACACTAATTTGGGGGCAAATTAGCAAAATTTCACAGAAAGGGAGCTAAAGTAAACTTTGAAAAGGTTTCTGCACAAGTGAACATGATTTTCAAGTTGATGACCCCAAGGGAATGAAGGGCAATGATCTTAATTCCCAATAAAAGCTCTTCTGCTTTTAATCGTAACTCTTGAGCTATCAGCACAAATTTCACATGACCTACAGTCCCTGTTAATCTACTCTAACGGACCTTGAGAACTGCAGGACAGCAGATACAGTTTACTCACAGAGCTCTCCCACCCATCACCGGCTCCCCAGAGGCCTTTAATGCTCCAGTCAAGAGGAACTAGACACATTCTTATCCTACTTGACCTTCTGACTGTATCTGTCATGGCTTCCATACTCTTCCTAAACCTTCCTCGTGCCCTGACTGCCTTTAAAACTCCTATCTCCTGGGCCTCTCCTTTCAGAATTCTAACTGGCTCCTCTCTCTCCACTTCTCTCAGGGGCACCCCTTCCTTTCCTCCTGTACCCATTCTCCCAGGACAACCTCAACCTTTCTGGAAGGTTTACCACCACCTACACATGATGTGTATCTTGCTTTGTCTTTACCTGTAAGCTACCAACCGTGCATCTCTACCTGGCTTGGCTGTCCTACACTCAGTATGTACAAAAGCAAAGTTGCAGTATCACTGCTCCATGTCAGATCCTCAAGACACAATGCTTCCATGTGCCCTAATTTAGAGAACAGGGCTCAGGTTTAAACTCAGTTTAAGTGCTGCCTTCTCCAGAAAGCCTCCCAGATCACACCCTCCATGGAAATGCTAAATACCTCTCACTGGTGCTCCCTCGGAACCTGTGGCCAACCCTGTTACTGCTCTTTAACCACATGGCTTGATGTCTCTGTGTGAACAGAGCTCACACAGTATCCAGCCTGTGATAGCATTCATAAACGTACACCAAATGTTTAGGGCTAACATAAATAAGGACATCCACAATTTCAAAAACCTCAGAAACATTAAGTGCTAGTAACAATGAAAATGCCCAAACTGTAGGCCATGGATAGGGGAAACCAGAGAAACAGAGAGCCTGGCTCACCTAACAAACCAAGCAATCCTTTAAGCCTTGAAAGCTGTTAGCTTTACTGACCAGTGGTATCAGTTCCTATGATGGAATGTAGTATATACAGGTATACACAAAACTAAGAATGCCTTTCTGTGATCTCTGTGGGATTTCAGAACACAGAAATGTCATTTTGTTCCCATGTCCATTTCTCCTACCCAAGAATCAACCAGTCCTGACCCTGCCTAGCTTCCAAGGTAAGACAAGATCCCACATCTATTTCTGATTTGGGTTCTCACAAGTATCTGCAGTTTACTGAGGTTCACCTCTACAAAGATCTCGTCATCACAATTAATTTTTTACAGGTTCCAACCAATTAGGTCTCTCCCCCAGACACCTGGTATTGGGCAAAGTGAAAACACCCAAAAGATAACAAACTCAGACAAGTTGTCACAGGTCCTGGGCAGCAACCATTTCCTGTGATGACAACCAACTCCTGATGAAAAACCCAGTCAAGACCTGTCAACCTGGGAGGCCCACACATTACCATAGGTATGCTATTCCTCAGTCTCAGGACAGATGATGGCTCTACCTCCAGCTAATTTTTTAAAGGACAGTCAATGTTAAAGCGTATGACAGTCAGAAACATAAACAGCCAGCTCATTTATACGGCCTACCCACTCAGTATGTACAAAAGCAAAGTTGCAGTATCACTGCTCCATGTCAGATCCTCAAGACACAATGCTTCCATGTGCCCTAATTTAGAGAACAGGGCTCAGGTTTAAACTCAGTTTAAGTGCTGCCTTCTCCAGAAAGCCTCCCAGATCACACCCTCCATGGAAATGCTAAATACCTCTCACTGGTGCTCCCTCGGAACCTGTGGCCAACCCTGTTACTGCTCTTTAACCACATGGCTTGATGTCTCTGTGTGAACAGAGCTCACACAGTATCCAGCCTGTGATAGCATTCATAAACGTACACCAAATGTTTAGGGCTAACATAAATAAGGACATCCACAATTTCAAAAACCTCAGAAACATTAAGTGCTAGTAACAATGAAAATGCCCAAACTGTAGGCCATGGATAGGGGAAACCAGAGAAACAGAGAGCCTGGCTCACCTAACAAACCAAGCAATCCTTTAAGCCTTGAAAGCTGTTAGCTTTACTGACCAGTGGTATCAGTTCCTATGATGGAATGTAGTATATACAGGTATACACAAAACTAAGAATGCCTTTCTGTGATCTCTGTGGGATTTCAGAACACAGAAATGTCATTTTGTTCCCATGTCCATTTCTCCTACCCAAGAATCAACCAGTCCTGACCCTGCCTAGCTTCCAAGGTAAGACAAGATCCCACATCTATTTCTGATTTGGGTTCTCACAAGTATCTGCAGTTTACTGAGGTTCACCTCTACAAAGATCTCGTCATCACAATTAATTTTTTACAGGTTCCAACCAATTAGGTCTCTCCCCCAGACACCTGGTATTGGGCAAAGTGAAAACACCCAAAAGATAACAAACTCAGACAAGTTGTCACAGGTCCTGGGCAGCAACCATTTCCTGTGATGACAACCAACTCCTGATGAAAAACCCAGTCAAGACCTGTCAACCTGGGAGGCCCACACATTACCATAGGTATGCTATTCCTCAGTCTCAGGACAGATGATGGCTCTACCTCCAGCTAATTTTTTAAAGGACAGTCAATGTTAAAGCGTATGACAGTCAGAAACATAAACAGCCAGCTCATTTATACGGCATGTCTCAAATATCATCACTATGAATGGTGTCAACACCAGTGGGGGCACAAAGACAAGGATGAGCCAGATGCGACTGCCCTCAAGGACTCATAAATGAAGTGAGGTAGAGAATCTCTAACCAACAAATAGAAGAAGAAACAGTGCTGAGTAAGAGTGCAAACGATAAGCTAAACAAACACCAAAGTGGCAGCCACTGGTTCTGGTTACCAGAGACCTGGATTGCTTCTTAGGGGAAAGATGACGTGAGCTGGCTCTCAGAAAACAGTCACCAGAGTTTGTTTCTTTTCCAGAAACCCATGAACAATAAAATAACACAGCCACAAGAAACCCAGCCCTGACCAAACCCAGCTCCTTCTCCAGAGGACCAAAAGTGAGAGCCATGAAAGAAACTCTTTCTTTCAATTCCTGACAAGTGGTTCCCAGTCTGTCACTTGAGTACTTGTGCGAGAACCTTAAAAATGTTTTAGTGACAAAGGAAACAAACGGAATGGTCAGAAATGAGATTACTTCCACTAATCATCAAAAATACAAACTGAAATGAACATTTCAACAACCATATCAGCAAAGTCCTTTACAAATGAGACCATCATTGCCATTACGTGAGCTGGGCACTCAAACAGGGTTGACAGATGTGTACAAGGGTGGGCTACTGTGGAATGGAATAAGGTATTTCTCAAGAGCTTCAACTGTTAACAAGGTCTATCCTTGTCTATTTCACATCACTTTCTCTCTCTTGCTCTCCACTGGCAGACTGATACTCTTTTAGTTCTTCTGATCCAAGTCTTCCCCAGTGAACTCCTGCCTGTCCCAGGCCCCTTTCCCCACCTCTTCGTTGCCCCAAGTCTTAACACAGGCTAGGCCCTCTTTCCTTTGCTGGGCCAACCACTCACTATTTGTTCTTTGGTTATCAGTCTAAACATCTCTTCCTCAAAGAGGTCTTTCCTAACCATTCCCACCCCCACCTAAATTAAAAAACCATAGGTATGCTATTCCTCAGTCTCAGGACAGATGATGGCTCTACCTCCAGCTAATTTTTTAAAGGACAGTCAATGTTAAAGCGTATGACAGTCAGAAACATAAACAGCCAGCTCATTTATACGGCATGTCTCAAATATCATCACTATGAATGGTGTCAACACCAGTGGGGGCACAAAGACAAGGATGAGCCAGATGCGACTGCCCTCAAGGACTCATAAATGAAGTGAGGTAGAGAATCTCTAACCAACAAATAGAAGAAGAAACAGTGCTGAGTAAGAGTGCAAACGATAAGCTAAACAAACACCAAAGTGGCAGCCACTGGTTCTGGTTACCAGAGACCTGGATTGCTTCTTAGGGGAAAGATGACGTGAGCTGGCTCTCAGAAAACAGTCACCAGAGTTTGTTTCTTTTCCAGAAACCCATGAACAATAAAATAACACAGCCACAAGAAACCCAGCCCTGACCAAACCCAGCTCCTTCTCCAGAGGACCAAAAGTGAGAGCCATGAAAGAAACTCTTTCTTTCAATTCCTGACAAGTGGTTCCCAGTCTGTCACTTGAGTACTTGTCGAGAACCTTAAAAATGTTTTAGTGACAAAGGAAACAAACGGAATGGTCAGAAATGAGATTACTTCCACTAATCATCAAAAATACAAACTGAAATGAACATTTCAACAACCATATCAGCAAAGTCCTTTACAAATGAGACCATCATTGCCATTACGTGAGCTGGGCACTCAAACAGGGTTGACAGATGTGTACAAGGGTGGGCTACTGTGGAATGGAATAAGGTATTTCTCAAGAGCTTCAACTGTTAACAAGGTCTATCCTTGTCTATTTCACATCACTTTCTCTCTCTTGCTCTCCACTGGCAGACTGATACTCTTTTAGTTCTTCTGATCCAAGTCTTCCCCAGTGAACTCCTGCCTGTCCCAGGCCCCTTTCCCCACCTCTTCGTTGCCCCAAGTCTTAACACAGGCTAGGCCCTCTTTCCTTTGCTGGGCCAACCACTCACTATTTGTTCTTTGGTTATCAGTCTAAACATCTCTTCCTCAAAGAGGTCTTTCCTAACCATTCCCACCCCCACCTAAATTAGAACCATCACAATGGATTTGCTATTCTATATAACACCATGTACTTCCCCCCCCACCAAGTACTTACCAAAATTTGAACTATGAATTGGTTTGTATAATTCTTTGTTTAATCCTTCTCTTGTTCACTAACTACATGACAGTGAAAACCTTACCTGTCTTGTTTCTTACTTGCTGTCCAATACTGAGCATACAAGTGATGCTCAACAGTCACTAAGTAAATTTTTTCAATATTAAAATGGTCAAATTCTTTAAGCCAATATTTTCACTTCTAAAGAAATAACACAAAATGCAGAAAGGCTTTTAAAATGTTCATCCAAATATAAGTACAAAAGAGAGAAAGAAAATGATTCAAACATCCAATCAGTGGGGAAATTAACTAAATGATGGTACAGAACATAAGTTTTACACACAATGAAAAGCTCCTTATAAAAAATATTTCAACGACTGAAAAATCTTGAGCTACAATGCAAAGTGGACAAAAAGCAGATGAGTCTCTACAGTATTAGCTCAGTTATTTTTAAAACACACATTTACAAGACTAGAGAGAAATTAACCATGTGCTAAGAGGAATTTTCCCTGGGAGATGGGAGCTATTCTTGTGTGCACTTGATTGTTTTGAGGGAGATTCTACCTGTTATCTGTTCTCTAGGAGCCTAGCACAACATCTGATGAATGCGCAAGAATTGGAAATTGATTATCTCTTAGTACTGAGATGAAATCAGTTATGAAATTCTCTAAATCACATCACAAACAAAATTGCTTAATGAACTAATATGCTTAAGATTTGGGCATTTTTCACACTGGCTATTCTAAAAAATGCTTGACAACCAGGCTTCCTGAGGAACATAAGTAACAAATCCCCTTTCTCCAAGAAAATAATGTAATTTGGATCAGAAACTGCCCACTCAAAACTTTTTACTTCTCCCAGCAGTTAATTAGCACCTCCTGTGCAACACTAGAGCATGAAAGGGTACAGTGTACCCTTACCGGGAGAAAACTACATTCTCTGCCTTTCTTCCATAGACTACATGTATAGAAAACAAATGAGCATTTCCCAAGTTTTACACAAAAGAGAAAAACCTATGAAAGGAGAATGAATGTGTCCTTTTCACTCCCATTCTCTCCTGTTCATTTCTCTTTACATAATTCTTTGCATCCCACCCAGCAGAGCTGATAACAAAGACATACAAACTGCACCTATTATTTCTTTCAGAAAAACACATGAAATGAACAGAGTACTTAGAAAGAAAGAAAAAATTAAATAATACCACAACAGCATTAAAACATATAAAACCTCAGTAAAAATGAAACTAATAAAAGATGTATAAAACCACCACATAGAAAATTATAAAAAACCTCATTAGGAGATTGAGAAAATCTAAATAAATGATGAGGGAATTCCCTGGTGGTCCAGTGGTTGAAACTCTGGCCACAGGACTGGAAAAGCTAAGTTTTCATTCCAATCCCAACGGGCAATGTCAAAGAATGTTCAAACTACCCTACAGTTTTGCTTATTTACATGCTAGCAAGGTAATGCTCAAAACTCTTCAAGCTAGGTTTCAACAATTCATGAATAGAGAACTTCCAGATGTACAAGTTGAGTTTATTTATTTATTTTTTTATATCTTTTATTAAATAGTTAATCACGCAATCCCGTCTACTTCTATCAGTAGAGTTCGGGTGGTAATTCCATTTCGGGTTTGCCTCAGGAACAGCCCCATTCCCCATTCGGTGCACTGCATGATCCTGTCGGGCTCGGGCTGCCAGTTGATCGGCATGACCTCTGGCCACCAGTACTACACCCAATATTAGACCAGTATTACATCCTCAGGAGTGCAGGATTTTAGATGCTATCCCTGCCAAAGCAGTCTCCTAACCGGTTGTTAGTGCCCAAAAGTTGTCACAAAGAAAATGTACGGAAGACACTCCCAATGGTATTGACAATGAGCTGGAGCTGGTCTAGTGATAAGTTGGGAATGAAACGCCGGCACCAATGTCTGGACCCACTGAGGTTCAGGTTCTTCATGTCTCTTTGCAGAGAAGAATTCAGTGAGAGACAAAAAAAATTTGATAGGTAAGAAATGAGGCAAATTTACCCAAGCTGATTCAAAAGGGTACAGTGTCCTTCAGCTCCCCATTCTAAAAAATGAGCATTTCCCAAGTTTTACACAAAGAGAAAAACCTATGAAAGGAGAATGAATGTGTCCTTTTCACTCCCATTCTCTCCTGTTCATTTCTCTTTACATAATTCTTTGCATCCCACCCAGCAGAGCTGATAACAAAGACATACAAACTGCACCTATTATTTCTTTCAGAAAAACACATGAAATGAACAGAGTACTTAGAAAGAAAGAAAAAATTAAATAATACCACAACAGCATTAAAACATATAAAACCTCAGTAAAAATGAAACTAATAAAAGATGTATAAAACCACCACATAGAAAATTATAAAAAACCTCATTAGGAGATTGAGAAAATCTAAATAAATGATGAGGGAATTCCCTGGTGGTCCAGTGGTTGAAACTCTGGCCACAGGACTGGAAAAGCTAAGTTTTCATTCCAATCCCAACGGGCAATGTCAAAGAATGTTCAAACTACCCTACAGTTTTGCTTATTTACATGCTAGCAAGGTAATGCTCAAAACTCTTCAAGCTAGGTTTCAACAATTCATGAATAGAGAACTTCCAGATGTACAAGTTGAGTTTATTTATTTATTTTTTCATATCTTTTATTAAATAGTTAATCACGCAATCCCGTCTACTTCTATCAGTAGAGTTCGGCTGGTAATTCCATTTCGGGTTTGCCTCAGGAACAGCCCCATTCCCCATTCGGTGCACTGCATGATCCTGTCGGGCTCGGGCTGCCAGTTGATCGGCATGACCTCTGGCCACCAGTACTACACCCAATATTAGACCAGTATTACATCCTCAGGAGTGCAGGATTTTAGATGCTATCCCTGCCAAAGCAGTCTCCTAACCGGTTGTTAGTGCCCAAAAGTTGTCACAAAGAAAATGTACGGAAGACACTCCCAATGGTATTGACAATGAGCTGGAGCTGGTCTAGTGATAAGTTGGGAATGAAACGCCGGCACCAATGTCTGGACCCACTGAGGTTCAGGTTCTTCATGTCTCTTTGCAGAGAAGAATTCAGTGAGAGACAAAGTGATAGGTAAGAAATGGATTTATTCAGATTCAGAGAAAGCACACTCCATAGACAGAGTGTGGGCCATGGCAGAGCAAATCCAGTGACCCAAGCTGAGTTTCGAAAAGGCAGAAGAACCAGAGATCAAATTGCCAACAACTGTTGGATAATAGGAAAAACAAAGGAATTCCAGAAAAACATCTACTTTTGCTTCATTTACTACGCTAAAGCATATGACTGTGTGGATCACAACAAACTATGGAAAACTTTTAAAGGGATGGGAATACCAGACCATGTTATCTGTCTCCTGAGAAACCTGTGTGCGAGTCAACAAGCAACAGTTACAACCGGACACAGATCAACAGACTGGTTCCAAATTGGGAAAAGAATATGTCAAGGCTGTATATTGTCACCCTGCTTGTTCAACTTTTACACAGAGTACATCATGCAAAACGCCAGGCTGGACAAAGCACAAGCTGGGATCAAGATTGCCAGGAGAAATATCAACAACCTCAGAGATGCAGACGATACCACTCTAATGGATGAAAGTGAAGAGGAACTAAAGAGCCTCTTGATGGGGGTGGAAGAGGTGAGTGAAAAAGCTGGCTTAAAACTTAACATTCGGGCTTCCCTGGTGGTCCAGTGGGTAAGGACACCGCCTTGCAGTGCAAGGGCCACCAGTTCGATCCCTGGCCTGGCAAGATCCCACATGTCGCGGAGAGGCTGGACCAATGTGTCCAATTACCGAGCCGGAGCTCTGCAGCGCGTGCGCCCAGAGCCGGTGCTCTGCGACAACAGATGCCACCGCGATGGGAGGCCCACACGGGCTAAAGAACAAAGATGGATGAAACTAGACAAATGAAAGACCAGTGGAAGTGGCCCACCCACATCCCTCCCTCCCCACATCCACCTAAATAAATAAATGTTAAAAAAAAAAAAAAAACTTAACATTCAAACAACTAAGATCATGGGATTTAGGCCCATCACTTCATGGCAAACAGAAGGGGAAAAAGTGGAAACAGTGACAGATTTTATTTTTTCAAGCTCCAAAATCACTGCAGACGGTGACTGCAGTCATGACATTAAAAGATGCTTGCTCCTTGGAAGGAAAGCTATAGCGCACCTAGACAGCATATTAAAAAGCAGAGACGGGGGCTTCCCTGGTGGTCCAGCGAGTAAGGACACCGCCTTGCAGTGCAAGGGGCACCAGTTCGATCCTTGGCCTGGGAAGATCCCATGTGCCGCGGAGCGGCTGGACCAATGTGTCCAATTACCAAGCCAGAGCTTTGGAGTATATGTGCCCAGAGCTGGTGCTCTGCGACAACAGAGGCCACAGCGATGGGCGGCCCACACGGGCCAAAGAACAAAGATGGATGAAAATAGACAAATGAAAGACCAATAGAAGTAGCCCGCTTGCTCCCCTCCCTCCACACCCCCATAAATAAATAAATAAATCTTTAAAAAAAAAAAAAAAAGCAGAGACAACACTTTGCCAACAAACGTCTCTATAATCAATGCTATGGTTTTTCCAGTAGTCATGTACAGATGTGAGAATTGGATCATAAAGAAGGTAGTGTCAAAGAATTGATGCTTTCAAAGTGCAGTGCTAGAGGAGACTCTGGAGAGTCCCTTGGACAGCAGGGAGATCAAACCAGTCAATCCTAAAGGAAATCAATGCTGAATATTCATTAGAAAGACTAATACTGAAGCTGAAGCTCCAACACTTTGGCCACCTAATGTGAAGAGCCAACTCACTGGAAAAGACCCTGATGCTGGGAAAAACTTAGGGTAGGAGGAGAAAAGGGACAGAAAGGAGGAGATGGTTGGATGGCATCACCAACTCAATAAACATGAGTTTGAGCAAACTCTGGGAGATAGTGAAGGGCAGGGAAGCCTGGCACACTGCATTCCATGGGGTGCAAAGAGTTGGCCACAACTTAGTGATTAAACAATACCGAACAAAACAGAATTCACATAAACTTCAACTGAACTGTATTGTTTAGAAACATATTTATAGTGGATAAAACGATTTCCAAGGAGTCAGAACAGTGGTTACTCCTAGGAAGAAGGGACGGTGTTGTAGTCAGAGAAAAGCATATAGGAGACTTGTGTGGGGCTCACAATGAGCAACCATTGAGCTGAGGAATGGTTACACAGCTCTTTGCTTTATGGTTATTCTAAAAACTATCAGGATTTATATGCTTTTCTGTGTATATGTTATTCTCCTCTCCAAAAAAGAAAAAGACTTGCTTGGTAAAATATGTATCACCAATACAATGCTAAAGGAAGCAATTTGTTTAAGAAGTCTTTTAGCGTTTAACAAATGTATCACCATTGAAGGGCACCAGTTCGATCCTTGGCCTGGGAAGATCCCATGTGCCGCGGAGCGGCTGGACCAATGTGTCCAATTACCAAGCCAGAGCTTTGGAGTATATGTGCCCAGAGCTGGTGCTCTGCGACAACAGAGGCCACAGCGATGGGCGGCCCACACGGGCCAAAGAACAAAGATGGATGAAAATAGACAAATGAAAGACCAATAGAAGTAGCCCGCTTGCTCCCCTCCCTCCACACCCCCATAAATAAATAAATAAATCTTTAAAAAAAAAAAAAAAAGCAGAGACAACACTTTGCCAACAAACGTCTCTATAATCAATGCTATGGTTTTTCCAGTAGTCATGTACAGATGTGAGAATTGGATCATAAAGAAGGTAGTGTCAAAGAATTGATGCTTTCAAAGTGCAGTGCTAGAGGAGACTCTGGAGAGTCCCTTGGACAGCAGGGAGATCAAACCAGTCAATCCTAAAGGAAATCAATGCTGAATATTCATTAGAAAGACTAATACTGAAGCTGAAGCTCCAACACTTTGGCCACCTAATGTGAAGAGCCAACTCACTGGAAAAGACCCTGATGCTGGGAAAAACTTAGGGTAGGAGGAGAAAAGGGACAGAAAGGAGGAGATGGTTGGATGGCATCACCAACTCAATAAACATGAGTTTGAGCAAACTCTGGGAGATAGTGAAGGGCAGGGAAGCCTGGCACACTGCATTCCATGGGGTGCAAAGAGTTGGCCACAACTTAGTGATTAAACAATACCGAACAAAACAGAATTCACATAAACTTCAACTGAACTGTATTGTTTAGAAACATATTTATAGTGGATAAAACGATTTCCAAGGAGTCAGAACAGTGGTTACTCCTAGGAAGAAGGGACGGTGTTGTAGTCAGAGAAAAGCATATAGGAGACTTGTGTGGGGCTCACAATGAGCAACCATTGAGCTGAGGAATGGTTACACAGCTCTTTGCTTTATGGTTATTCTAAAAACTATCAGGATTTATATGCTTTTCTGTGTATATGTTATTCTCCTCTCTCCAAAAAAAAAGAAAAAAAGACTTGCTTGGTAAAATATGTATCACCAATACAATGCTAAAGGAAGCAATTTGTTTAAGAAGTCTTTTTAGCTACATAGATCTAACTATAAATGTTCCGTCCTACTGTTCTCTTAAGTGTATTAGTATCGACTGGATCATGAACCATCTGTGATTCAGAAATAAAGGTTCCTACAGGTATAGATAAAATTTCTTGTGGGTGATATTTCAAGTTTTTATTTACTCAGTCTTTGGTAGGTTGGAAAAAAGTACTTTCTCAATAATGAAAATGCAAAACACAAAAATTCAAGTCATACCAAGTTCTCATCAGTTTTAATAACCAAGCATGGATTTGTCAACTAGAACACAAGAAATGCAGATGAGCTACCAAGGGGGTGCTAGGGAGACCAAGCAGGAAAGGGGAAAGGTCAATCTCACCATATTCAAAACTGTGCTTGGTATTCAACCTCTACCAATGGCTCCCAAATTATCCCCCATACCCAGACTAGCCCCATATTTAGTTCTAGAACCTAAAATGGGAACGAAAAGGAAATTTGGTATTCTGTAGCTCTGCTAAAAGAGCTGATGGTCTGTTCGTTAAAGGAATAGGAGAGAGGACCTCCCTGGTGGTTCAGTGGTTAAGAAACCACCTTGCAATGCAGGGGATGAGAATTCAATCCCTGGTCAGGAAACTAAGATATCACATGCCAGGGAGCAACTAAGCCCGTGCCTCAGCTACTGAGCCCCACAACTAGAGAGTCCACATGCCGCAGCTACTGAGCCACAGAACCAGAGAGTCATGTGCCCAAACTACTGAGCCCACATGCCAAAACTAGGACCTAATGCAGTCAAATAACTAAATTTAAATTTAAAACAAAAAGGAAAAACTAGTAGCTGTGGTTCAACTTATTCTTCTGTATACCTTTCAAGGTCTTCCTTAGGCACTTTATAAACATTTGCTGAGTAATCATTTCCATACTGGTCACAGCAGTGAACAATAGCAGAACTGTAGGAAGGTACAAATGACTGTCCTGAAATAAAATGTACAAGTCAAGGATAAAACAAAAGGTTAACAATACAATCTTCAAAATACCAGCTTTCGCTTAAAAACATTGAACAATGAACAATGAACTTGTCATCCATTAAATTATCTAACTTTTGTCTGTAATGTCTTCCTAGTAAAGTAGTCCATGTAATTACTATTTATTTATTGTTTATTAAATCCCTAACTCCCAAGCTTCAAGAGGCACATCTCTTAGGATATAAGCAAGTCCCCAACTTATAAGTGGATTACATTCCAAAAGCTCATTTGTAACCTGATTGTCTGGAATATGGAATGTATTTTCCCACAAATGCTATGGATTATGGCAAAATTTCCAGGGTTGCCCACAAAACCTATAAGGTAACTGAAATGCAATATACTTGCAATGAGAAAAAGAAGCAAGTAAGTATTTTAGATCCCATCCTGGAAGCTGTTGAAAATAGGCCTTAGGCAGTCTCAGCCAGGTCTGAAACTCATTCAAGCTAGAAACACTGTCATCAGTTAGTACAAAGCAGGGATGGGTATGCAAGGAAGAGACAGCGAAGATCAGTGCCCCATATTTAGTTCTAGAACCTAAAATGGGAACGAAAAGGAAATTTGGTATTCTGTAGCTCTGCTAAAAGAGCTGATGGTCTGTTCGTTAAAGGAATAGGAGAGAGGACCTCCCTGGTGGTTCAGTGGTTAAGAAACCACCTTGCAATGCAGGGGATGAGAATTCAATCCCTGGTCAGGAAACTAAGATATCACATGCCAGGGAGCAACTAAGCCCGTGCCTCAGCTACTGAGCCCCACAACTAGAGAGTCCACATGCCGCAGCTACTGAGCCACAGAACCAGAGAGTCATGTGCCCAAACTACTGAGCCCACATGCCAAAACTAGGACCTAATGCAGTCAAATAACTAAATTTAAATTTAAAACAAAAAGGAAAAACTAGTAGCTGTGGTTCAACTTATTCTTCTGTATACCTTTCAAGGTCTTCCTTAGGCACTTTATAAACATTTGCTGAGTAATCATTTCCATACTGGTCACAGCAGTGAACAATAGCAGAACTGTAGGAAGGTACAAATGACTGTCCTGAAATAAAATGTACAAGTCAAGGATAAAACAAAAGGTTAACAATACAATCTTCAAAATACCAGCTTTCGCTTAAAAACATTGAACAATGAACAATGAACTTGTCATCCATTAAATTATCTAACTTTTGTCTGTAATGTCTTCCTAGTAAAGTAGTCCATGTAATTACTATTTATTTATTGTTTATTAAATCCCTAACTCCCAAGCTTCAAGAGGCACATCTCTTAGGATATAAGCAAGTCCCCAACTTATAAGTGGATTACATTCCAAAAGCTCATTTGTAACCTGATTGTCTGGAATATGGAATGTATTTTCCCACAAATGCTATGGATTATGGCAAAATTTCCAGGGTTGCCCACAAAACCTATAAGGTAACTGAAATGCAATATACTTGCAATGAGAAAAAGAAGCAAGTAAGTATTTTAGATCCCATCCTGGAAGCTGTTGAAAATAGGCCTTAGGCAGTCTCAGCCAGGTCTGAAACTCATTCAAGCTAGAAACACTGTCATCAGTTAGTACAAAGCAGGGATGGGTATGCAAGGAAGAGACAGCGAAGATCAGTGCGCCATTAAAGGAAGAAGCAAAGTAAAATTTAAATTTTCCATCATGACACATTCATTCAGTGCGTGCCAGAACTCCTGCAGCTAGAGCCAAAGGGGACGGGTTAGATCTTTGGAGACATTTTTCCAGGCTTTTCCAAGCCCAGGCTGGAGAGGATCCACAGGTTCGTCATGTTCATCTTTTAGACCCAAGTGCTCAGCCAGCAGACAACAGGTGACTAAAATACACCTTGAATTGTCTCTTCCAGCTTTTTCCAACTAGGTCAGTAAAGGTTGGGTTAACCGAAGGTACCTCCTCTCGGGAGAATTCCAACTTCTTCTGTTAAGGAAACCAAGGTATCAGGACTTTGACTGGCTACTCCATAAGGACCCTTGCTCAACCAACAACTTAGTGACTTGGTTGTTCTTATTCAATCAATCCATGTAAGATATGCTTCTAAATGAAAGACTTGAGCAGTGAAACTGCACCTTTTCAATACACAGTACAGGGCTTCCCTGGTGGTCCAGTGGGTAAGGACACTGCCTTGCAGTGCAAGGGGCGCTGGTTCGATCCCTGGCCTGGGAAGATCCCACGTGCCGCGGAGCGGCTGGACCAATGTGTCCAATTACTGAGTCGGAGCTCTGGAGCGCATGCGCCCAGAGCCAGAGCTCTGTGACAACAGATGTCACCACGATGGGAGGCCCACACGGGCCAAAGAACAAAGATGGATGAAACTAGACAAATGAAAGACCAGCGGAAGTGGCCCGCCCACCCCCGCTCCCTCCCCACCCCCGCCAAAATAAATAAATAAATAAATGTTTAAAAAAAAAAAAAATACGCAGTACATCATCCATGAAAAAGCACCTCCTCGGGCTTCCCTGGTGGTCCAGTAGGTAGAGTCTGCCTTGCTGTGTAAGGGGCATTGATTTAATCCCTGGCCTGGGAAAAGCCCATGTGCCATGAAGCTGCTGGGCTGGTGTGTCCAATTACAAGCCAGTGCTCTGGAGCACATGCGCCCAGAGTCAGTGCTCTGCAACGAGAGAGGCCACTGCAATGGGAGGTCCACACAGGCCAAAGACTAAAATAGATGGATGAGAATAAATAAATAAATAAAATAAGAGAGGCCAAAATTTTTTTAAAAATAACATATCATCAAAATATTAAAAAAAGAAAAAGTGGGCTTCCCTGGTGGTCCAGTGGGTAAGGACACCGCCTTGCAGTGCAAGGGACGCCAGTTCGATCCCTGGCCTGGGAAGATCCCACGTGCCGTGGAGTGGCTGGACCAATGTGTCCAATTACTGAGTCGGAGCTCTGGAGCACATGCGCCCAGAGCCGGTGCTCTGCGACAACAGAGGCCACCGTGATGGGAGGCCCACAAGAGCCAAAGAACAAAGACAGTTGAAAATAGACAAATGAAAGACCAATAGAAGTGGCCCGCCCACTCCTTCTCTCCCCAACCTGCCCCCCGCCCATAAATAAATAAATGTTTTTTAAAAAATATTAAAAAAAGAAAAAGTACCTCCTCTAACCCCAGAATCTATTCTGCTCTAGATTATACTTTCCAACTCCATTATCCCCTCAAGGGTTTTCCATTTCTGCTCTTGCCTTTACCACCCTACCAGTAACTATGCAAAACAGACCTAGAGTAAAATATAATCATGGTTTTCCCCTTTGGATAGAAAGAAGCACCACTAACGTGCACAAATAGAAAATCTAGCCACAGACAGCGACTAGGTGCTAACAACATCGCCCCCGTGCAGACATTCACCTGCTGGCTACTGGATGCAACGAAAAAGAAAACAGTAAGATCTTTCACCATGGACACAGCTCCTCTGTAACTTACTAATTTTCTCAATTTCTATTTTCCTCCGGTAATAATAGTTATTTTGATTTTGACAGTTATTTTAATGATTTCTGCTAAGTACTTCATATTCCTGGCCACTGATATACATTTCATAAGATGTTTTTATGTAGTCAAACTTCTTATAAATTATTTCTTTATTAAGCCCCTCCCTTCCTCTTCAGCATTACTCTATTACCAGCATCTGACCACTGTTTCCTTTCTAATGTCAAATACAACTTCACTTTGAGGAGTTTATCTTCTCCTGCCAAAACAATTATGCTGTACAGATTGTCATCTTTGCCTGTCAATTTTAAGTATCCATATTCTCTTATGAGCAGGACCACAATGAATGAATATGGTACTCCTGGCAGTTAGGAGACTATTCTAGCAACTAAAGAGGCTGGCTCAGACACAGCTCAAACTAACAGACAGATGAGATGACCTAGACCACAAATTTTCAACTTGTGCTCTTTCGAAAGCTGCCTGAAGGGCAGGGTGCCAAGTAAGCAGGGTGCTGGCTCCTCCACACAGGTTTCATCCAACCAAAAAAGCTGTTTTACCCACTGGACTTACATATATACAATTTCAAACTTACAGAGGTCTTCAACTTTAAAAAAGTAGTTAAGGGCTTCCCTGGTGGTCCAATGGGTAAAGAGTTTGCCTTGCAGTGCAAGGGGCGCTGGTTTGATCCCTGGCCTGGGAAGATTCCACATGCCATGCAGCAGCTGGACCAGTGTGTCCAATTACGAGCCAGAGCTCTGGAGCGCATGTGCCCAGAGCTGGTGCTCTGCCACGAGAGAGGCCACTGCAATGGGAGGCCCACACCGGCCAAAGAACAAAGATGGATGAAAACAAATAAATGAAAGACCAATAAAAGAGGCCAAAATTGAAAAGAAAAAAAAAGAAAAGTAGTGAAGATTTCTGGTCTAAATGTTTTAGCACTAATTAAGAGAATAAAAGAATGACTCCACCAAATACTTCACCTATAAAGAAATGGACTCAAAGTCTTTCTTTCAAATAATCTAAACCATAAATTAAACACGTTTTTCTTTTCTGTCTAGCAAGCGTCAGTAATCACTTCCTTAACTTCTGAGATCTAACAAATCAATGTTTCAGTGAGTTAATAGTTTCAGTTTCTCCACTGATTCATTTGCTCCCATGTTCAACAAACATTTATCAAACACTATACTCCAAAACCTTGACACTCTGATCAACAGCATTGGCACTGCCCATGGATGCTGGTTAGAAATACAGAATCTCTATGGATAAACAACAAGGGCCTACTGTAGCACAGGAGACTCTATTCAATACACTGTGATGAACCATGATGAAAGAGAGTATCTGTACATACATGCACAACTGAATCACTTTGCTGCACAGCAGAAATTAACACAACATTGTAATATAAACTATACTTCAATAAAAAGATTTTTTAATGCAGAATCTCAGGTCTCACCCAGATCTACAGAATGAGAACCTACATTTAACAACCATCCTTGCTGATTCATTAGCACATTACAGTTTTTGGCTAGGCACTAAGGATACCACAATAAATAAAAGAGACAACCCCCTCCTTTCACAAAGCTTCTAGTCTAGTCAAATATGTTAACAAACAAGGCGATAATTATGCAGGGTTCTTTGGAAGAACACAAAGGGTAAGCCCCTAACCTGAGAGTCTGAGGAAGAAGTCCTGAAGGAAGCAGCACTGAAGGAAGCAGCACCTCCCCCTGAATCCAGACTACAAAGAAACCTGAGCCAGAAGAGGAAGAGGAAGGTCCTTTTAGGAAGAAAAAGCAGGATGTGAAGTGGAACTGAGACAGGGAAATATCTCTTCTGGGAAACCCTAAATGTGTTATTGTGAGTGGGAAGAGAAGCGGGCAGGGCGGAAGTCGGTTGTGAAGGTCCGCCAGGATGAGGAGCACGAGGAGAGGAGACGGGAACCACTACGTGATTTCACACAGGAGAGCAGGAGCCTCATTTATGGCTTAGAAAGGTCATCCCAGGGGCCACGACAAGATCTGAACCAAGGAGACAAGGGACAAGATCTGAAACAAGGAGAGACCAGTTAGAAGGTCATTCTTGGAGCAGTCCAAAGGTACATTCTTAAGAGTCTGAACTCAGTGTCAGCCATCAAGACAGCAAGAAAAGAATGAACTCAGTAGATATGAGCATTGTGAAATGTACAAAAATATGTGACTGGTAGCTGGGAGGGAAGAAGAGACAGAAAGGAGACAGAATAAAAAATTACTTCCCAAAATAGCATGTAATAATCTTTCTGGAGGGCAATTTGGAAATAATGACTTTAAAATTAAAATCTCATACCCAAACATGTCACTTCTGCAACCAGAAGGACACAGTGTTCTTATGTCCTTATCTCTTCATCTGCCCCTGCGAGTTTGTCCTATAGTTACTGGCACCAAGATTTAGACACCAAGAAGTTTACTACAGTTTTATTTATAACATAAAAAAATAAAAACAAGGTAAGAGTTTCAAAGGAGACTGGCTAAATGCCCTACACATGGAATTCAAATATCAAGCAGAGAAAAATGTTTTCTAAGACAGCTGAATGATACAGCAAGATTCATAAAACAGTATTACGTGACAATAATTTACACAGAGTACATATGTGTATCAGGGCTTCCCCTGGTGGTCCAGTGGGTAAGGACACTGCCTTGAAATGCAAGGGGCGCTG
Organism: Tragulus kanchil; assembly: GCA_022376925.1. NCBI lineage: Eukaryota > Metazoa > Chordata > Mammalia > Artiodactyla > Tragulidae > Tragulus > Tragulus kanchil. The sequence goes on along the minus strand of JAIOJX010000004.1, from coordinate 177,539,892 downwards.
GTTCGATCCCTGGCCTGGGAAGATCCCACGTGCCACGGAGCGGCTGGACCTATATGTCCAATTACCGAGCCGGAGCTCTGGAGCGCATGCGCCCAGAGCCGGCGCTCTGCGACGACAGACACCACCGCGATGGGAGGCCCACAGGAGCCAAAGAACAAAGACGGATGAAAATAGACAAATGAAAGACCAATAGAAGTGGCCCGCCTGCTCCCCTCCCTCCCCAACCTGACCCCCGCTCCAAAAATAAATAAATAAATAAATAAATAAATCTTTATGTGTGTATCAGTAAACAAATAAATGAACAAACAAAAACTGACAATATATTAACTGTTCCCACTGGCCATCATGAATTGTAGAGTTACGAGGGAATTTTTCTTTTCTTTTTTCCTATCCTTTATCTAATTATCAAACAAATAAAATTCTTGAGGTTTTCATTCAGAAAGTGAACAAAACGACTCCCTGGTCTGAACATCTAGGTAAAGGTGGTCCCAATTCCTACAGTGAAGAATTCAGAAGGAGCGTCCGTAGCACATCCAGTGAAGACACGGGACAGCCAAGCATAAGAGTCTGGAGCTCTGGGCAGAGATGTGGCCTGGAGATAGAACATGGAGTCAATAGTATATGCTAGTAGTTAAAGCCAGGATTCTGGGGGAAACCACTCAAGATAAAGATACTGAGTATGAAGTAAGGAAGCCCTAGAGCTGAACACTGGAGAGTAATAAAATTAAAGAGGTGAGTAACTGTCATTCAGTCACTAAGTCATGTTCGGCTCTCTGTGACCCCATGGACTGCAGCACTCCAGTGCAGCACTCTTCTGCCCTTCACTGTCTTCTGGAGTTTGCTGTCTCCACTGAGTCGGTTATGCCATCTACCCATCTACCACGTCCAATGCACCTTGATTCACGGACTTTAACGTTCCAGGTTCCTACACAACGTTGTTCTTTACAGCATCGGACTTTAACCAGACACATCCACAACTGAGCGCTATTTCCGCGTTGGCCCCGCCACTTCATTCCTCCTGGAGCATTAGTAGCTGCCCTCCACTCTCCCCAGTACTGGACACCTTCTGACCCGGAGGACACATCTTCCAGTGTTGTATCTTTTTGCCTTTTCATACTTTCCATGGGGTTCTTGCGGCAAGAATACTGGTCTGCCATTTCCTCCTTCAGAGGACCCCGCTGTGTCAGAACTGACCTGCCTGTCCTGCGTGGCCCTGCACAGCATGGCTCACAGCTCCACTGAGTGACGCGAGCCCCTTCACCACAACAAGGCTGTGAGCCGCGAAGGGAGAGGTGAGTAGAGAAAGACAGTAAGAGATCTGAACAGAGAAGGGAGTAACTAGCAAGATCAAGTTTTAAAAGCCAATGAGGGCTTCCCCTGGTGGCCAAGTGGGTAAGGACACCGCCTTGCAGTGCAAGGGGCGCCGGTTCGATCCCTGGCCTGGGAAGATCCCACGTGCCGCGGAGCAGCTGGACCAATGTGTCCAATTACTAAGCCGGAGCTCTGGAGCGCATGCGCCCAGAGCCGGCGCTCTGCAACGACAGAGGCCACCGCGATGGGAGGCCCACGGGAGCCAGGGAACAAAGACGGATGAGAATAGATAAATGAAAGACCAATAGAAGTGGCCCGCCCGCTCCCCTCCCTCCCCAACCCGACCCCCACCCAAAATAAATAAATAAATCTTAAAAAAAAAAAAAAAAAAAAGCCAATGAACAGTAGTGTCTCAGACATCAGTGGAGAAGTTTCTGTGGGTGGAGGGTGCGGTGGCCAACCATATCAAATGCTGCAGAGAGGTCACACAGAAAACAAGAGTATCAATCTGATCTACAACAAAAAGAAAAATAATGACTCTGGCAATGGCAGCTCCTGAGGAGAGGCAGGGACAAAGGTCGGAATGCAGGAAAGCAGGGACAGGACCTGTGAACTCCTCTTTCAGGAGCTTCACTATAAAGGGAAGGGAATCGTTGTTCAAAATGGAAAAAAAAAAAAAAAATCAGCTGGTTTGTACAACAAAGAGCTGAGAGACAAAGGCTGAGGGCACACCGGCACCTCTGCTCAACAGCAACAGCTGCCTCCTGCTCCACGGAGACCATCAGGGCTGCTGGCGCCAACTTCCCCACTTCCTGCCCAAGACAGGAGAGTCTTGTGTTGTTCGCTGTCTGTCATGCCCTCCGCGGCCATTCCTCCCATCCCAGAGGAGTGCCGGTCCCGCGCACGCTCAGGGCAGCCAGCGCCTTGGGATCCCAGCCTCTCGCGCCTCCAGGAGCTTTCATCCTTTCTCTTTCTTGGACTCCAGGTTTTCCCTCTGGACTAACTCTTTCCACTTAGCATACAAATAAACTGAACTTTCTGCCATCTTGGGGGAAATAAGCAGAGATTAGACATGAGAAAAGAAGAAAAAACAATTGCTTAAGTGTCACTATTTCCCCAAATAACAAACACTTGGGCTTCCACTACATTTCCCACTACAGAGGTCAAACCCAGTTCTTGCCACAAATAAGTAAACCATTCATCCATTTATTCAACAAATGTTTTTTGGGTGCCCACTATGAGCGCCAGGAGTTGAATACACACCGTTAACAAAATAAGTTTCTAGCCTCATGAAATGTAAATACTATCAAAGAAGGGGAATATAGATAGTATACATACACATGTACCCATCCAAGTCCTAATAAGTGCTTAGAAGAGACACAAAGCAGGACAGAGTCACAGGAGTGCTATCTTAGAGAAGATAGGTGGAAAGGCCTCCCAGAGGAAACAACACTGTGCAGGAACTTCAGTGAGAGCACACGTCTCGAGGCCCTAAGGCAGGAGCACACTTGACATGTTCAAGAAACAGCGAGAGAGTAAGCATGGCTGGCACAGAGCAAGCTGAGGGCACTGGAGAGAAATCAGGCCGCAGGTGATACCAGGACCATGTTGTGAGAGCTAGGATTTTATCATAAGCCTCATGGAAAGACACTAAGAAGTTCTGAGAGGAGTGTAACAATGTCTGACTTAAACGTTCAGAGGCCCACCAAGTGGAGAATGCCAATTACCACACAAGACCAAGTATGATAACAAAGGGCAACTGGGAGAGCCCACAGAGGGACACCTAACACTGGATGTGAGTAAGGGAAGGCTTCTCCAAGGGAGTGATGTCTCAACATAATACCTAAGGACAAGTAAGAGTTAGCAAGAAGGCAGCAGAGAGTGAGGATGGGAGGGAAATAGAGGCTATAGACACAGAAAAGCCAGAGGTGTTCTGAAAAGGTTTGGTGTTTCTATCCCCCAGTATCAAACAGTCAAAACATATTTTATAAAAATGCACCACTGGGCTTCCCTGGTGGTCCAGTGGGTAAAGAGTCTGCCTTGCAGTACAAGGGGCACCAGTTTGATCCCTGGCCCAGGAAGACTCCATGTGCTACAGAGCACCTGGACCGGTGTGTCCAATTAGGAGCCAGAGCTCTGAAGCACATGCGCTCAGTGCCGGTGCTCTGCAACAAGAGAGGCCACTGCAAAGGGAGGCCCACACAGGCCAAAGAATAAACATGGATGAAAAAAAATAAAAGAAGCCAAAATTATAACAAAACAAAACAAAACAAACAAACAAATATATATATATACACAGACACACACACACACACACACCCACACCCACCCACTTATGTCTGCCCCAGAAAAAGAAACCAGGAAACAAACCTAATAAAGTGTTTCCATGCCCTTTATGAAAAAAATTATAATATACGTAAGTAAATATTAAATAAGGCCTATGTAAAGGAGAGATAAAACAGAACTTCCCTGGTGGTCCAGTGGTTAAGATTCTGAGCTCTCAATGCAGACTGCCTGGGTTCGATTCCTGGTTGGGGAACTAGATCCCACATACAACAAACTACAGCCAACTAAATAAATATTTAAAAAATAAAAAATTTAAAAATAAAGGAGAGATAAAGCTAACGAATGGATAGGAAGACCCAATATTTAAAATGTATTTTCTCTCCTTTAAAATCAAATCCCAAAATGTGCACCCAAAGACATGTACAAGAACTTCACAGCAGCATGATTCAGAACAGCCTCAAAACTAAAATGTGCCAAGTGGCCATCAAAAGTAAAAATGGACACCCAACAATCATGAAATGAACTGTTTATATAGGAATGAAGATACACTACAGCCACACACAATTCAACACAAATGAATTTCAAAAACATAAAAGGAGCCACCAACAGGACACCATACAGTCTGCTTCCATTTATATCAAGTCTGCATGCTAAATCGCTCGGTTGAGGGAAGAATGATGTCTAAAAAAGGACAAGAAATAAAAACACAGAGAGTGAGGATGGGAGAAATAGAGGCTATAGACACAGAAAAGCCAGAGGTGTTCTGAAAAGGTTTGGTGTTTCTATCCCCCAGTATCAAACAGTCAAAACATATTTTATAAAAATGCACCACTGGGCTTCCCTGGTGGTCCAGTGGGTAAAGAGTCTGCCTTGCAGTACAAGGGGCACCAGTTTGATCCCTGGCCCAGGAAGACTCCATGTGCTACAGAGCACCTGGACCGGTGTGTCCAATTAGGAGCCAGAGCTCTGAAGCACATGCGCTCAGTGCCGGTGCTCTGCAACAAGAGAGGCCACTGCAAAGGGAGGCCCACACAGGCCAAAGAATAAACATGGATGAAAAAAAATAAAAGAAGCCAAAATTATAACAAAACAAAACAAAACAAACAAACAAATATATATATATACACAGACACACACACACACACACACCCACACCCACCCACTTATGTCTGCCCCAGAAAAAGAAACCAGGAAACAAACCTAATAAAGTGTTTCCATGCCCTTTATGAAAAAAATTATAATATACGTAAGTAAATATTAAATAAGGCCTATGTAAAGGAGAGATAAAACAGAACTTCCCTGGTGGTCCAGTGGTTAAGATTCTGAGCTCTCAATGCAGACTGCCTGGGTTCGATTCCTGGTTGGGGAACTAGATCCCACATACAACAAACTACAGCCAACTAAATAAATATTTAAAAAATAAAAAATTTAAAAATAAAGGAGAGATAAAGCTAACGAATGGATAGGAAGACCCAATATTTAAAATGTATTTTCTCTCCTTTAAAATCAAATCCCAAAATGTGCACCCAAAGACATGTACAAGAACTTCACAGCAGCATGATTCAGAACAGCCTCAAAACTAAAATGTGCCAAGTGGCCATCAAAAGTAAAAATGGACACCCAACAATCATGAAATGAACTGTTTATATAGGAATGAAGATACACTACAGCCACACACAATTCAACACAAATGAATTTCAAAAACATAAAAGGAGCCACCAACAGGACACCATACAGTCTGCTTCCATTTATATCAAGTCTGCACGCATGCTAAATCGCTCGGTTGAGTCTGACTCTTTGTGACCCCATGGGCTGCAGCCCGCCAGGCTCCTCTGTTCATGGGATTCTCCAGGCAAGAATACTGGACTGGGTAGCCATTCCCTTCTCCAGGGGATCTTTCTGACCCAGGGATTGAACCTGGGTCTCCTGCACTGCTTGCAGATTCTTTACCCTCTGAGCTACCATGAAAGCCCCATGTTTAGAAATAAGCAAACTAACTATTATGTTAAAACTAACCTATTATGTTACAAGACAGCCGTCTTCTGTGGGCAGGAAGAGGGAATACTGATGGGGAAGAAGCACAAGGGGTGGTTCTGGGGTACTGGGAATGCTTCATTTCTTTGTGATGACACAACAACCAGGATGCTTACAATTTGTGTGTTATTCTGTATCAGTGTACTGATATCTGCAATTTACTTTCAAATGCATCCAAAAAATAAGGTGAACTGATGCACAGAGATATACGCAGATCCATCGTAAAAAACACATTATAAAATATTAATGGTAGAGTCCGAGTGATGGATATAAAGGTGTGTATTGTAAAACTCTCTACTTCATCGTATGTTTGAAATTTTTCATTTGAAAGATAAAAATCCCAGTGGGTTTTCTCACAGAACTTTCACAAGCTGATCCTAAAAGTGTGGAAAATTAAAAGGGCAAGATTAGCCAAAACAATCTGGCTCCCCAATTAATAAGTATTACATAAATGTATCTATGGTTTTACAAAATGAGAAATATGACATATAGGGAGAAGCAAAGAAGCAGGAATAAAATAGAGCACAATTATGGCAATCCAGGCAGGAAATGCCGGGCTTACAATGATCACCTAAACTTACTCTTTTTCTATTTTATAAGAAATATTAGGATTATAAGAAACTTCCAAGAGACATAAAATAAAGTAAGGATCTATAACACCATAAACACGAAGACCTTGGTTCAAATCACGCAATTCAGTAATTCCGAATCTACTCACCATTCTTCCGCTCACTCAGCGGAGGCAGATTGGGATTCCTGCCAGGGTGGAGGCCGAGGGTCAGCTCGGGCTGCAAGGAGAGCTCCTGCAGTTCATTGGCAACAGCCTCGCTCTGGGGGCTGGGAGCCGCGGACAGGGACACCAGCACAGGCTCGTCGTCATTCTCGCCAGCCCCTCCTCCGTCCAGCCCATTCACAGCAATGACGGAAGGGGGCAGGCACACTACACTGGAGAAATCCACCTTGGCTTTCGTGATGGCAGCCTGGAAATGGAAGGAGGAACACAAACTTCAGATGTGGAAAAGAGACGATTCCATTGAGTATACGCTGAATACTACTATCATAAATCACATTACTGGTGCACTACCACTACTCTTAAAAGCCTTTTGTAAAGCACCAAAAGTAAGCTAGCACCATTGTTAAATTAGGATTTACTATGCTCACAGACTGCCTGAAATTTGAACTCCATAACTGTCCTCAACTACATCACTCAGGAGGACAACATACGATTGAAATAAAACCAACATGCACACACACGTCTTACAGGACAAAAGGAAATAGTAAAGGAGGAGAAAGAGCTAAGAGATAATGGTTACCTTCTAGCTACTAAGGAAAAATATCTTGAGAAATAATACTTACTGAGGTCGAAAAGTATCATATTATACCAATATACTCTGGGGGAGAAAACTTCTTTTCTAAGAAGACAACTCCTAAACCACTTGATAATGGATAATTACCTAGTTTTTTTAAAAAATTTATACAACTTTTAAAGGGTACTTTTAATTTAAACATTGGCTATATGCCCCATTTTGTACAACACATTCTTGATCCTACCCGACACCCAACAGTTTGTACCTCCCACCCCTCTTCCATCCACACTGCCCCCCACCACCACCACCACGAGTGACCACGAGCTTGTGCCCTGTATCCGTGAGTACTGCCTCCCCTCACCTGCCACGACAGGTGACCACGAGCTTGTTCCCTGTATCTGTGAGTCTGCTTCTTTTCTGTTATATTCACTAGTTGGCTGTAGTTTTTAGATTCCTCATGTAAGTGATATTACACAGTATTAGACTTTCTCTGCCTATTTTGCTTAACATAATGCCCTTCAAAGTCCATCCGCGTTGCTGTAAATGGCATAAGTCTGTTCTTTTTTATGGCTGAATAGTGTTCCACCATGTCTTCTTTATCCACTCATCTGCTGATAGGCACTTAGACTGTCTCCAAATCTTTCTAATTGTAAATAATGCTGCTATGAACTCTGGAAAGTAGGGTTTTTGGGTTTTTTTAGCTCAAATATTTTAACCTACCTGAATATTTAATCATGGTATCCAGAAATGGGATACTAAAAGCAGAATATGTGGCAACAGAAGAACAAGATCTTTAAAAACGAAAAAGAATACAAATGAAAGCCAAACAGGGGAATTAAGACTATATTCACCCACCATATCCTGTGGAATTATTAAGAATAATTTTTTCAAAGCATTTAAAAAGGAGAAACTATTTATTTCATGTTTTAAATAGTATGGTATAAAAATGCACATTCATATACAAATATTACATGGGAAAAAGACCATAAGGAAGTTTTATCGTTGTTGTTTAGTCTCTCAGTCATGTCTGACCCTTTGTGACTCGATGGATTGTAGCCCGTGAGGCTCCTCTGTCCCTGGGATTTCCCAGGTAAGAATACTGGAGTGGGCTGCCATTTCCATTCTCAGGGAATCTTAGGGATCTAACCCACGTCTCCTGCATTGGCAAGTAGTTTCTTTACTGTCAAGCCACCAGGGAAGCCATGAGGAAATGTATCAAAGCACAAAATGAGTTTTGTTTGTTACTATGAAAATTTTTACTTTCTTTAGTTTCCACATTTTCTCTAAAACATATATTGCTTTTATAATGAAAAGGCTATAACCCTTCATCTAAAAAGGGGACCTAGAAATTCCCTGCAGACATTAGTGAAGACTTATGTCTAGTTTGGCTCAGATGAAGAAATCAACAAAATATTGGAAAGCCAGGAAATGAAGACAGTTACTGAAAACTAAAAGGACCATCACATCCTACACCTTTATGTAAAGCTATAACTGCGCCCAAACCTGACTATAGTTCTGGTGGATCCTCACAGAATATAAAACAGAGAAAAAAAGATCCATATAAGAGTAATTAAGGGAGGGTGACACTGAGAAGAAAGAAGGTATTAAGGACTCTTTACTCCAAAAAGGGTGAAAGAAAGTGAGTGACAGACATTCACAAGAACTCAACAGTCCAAGAGGCAGCATGGGCAACACTGGGAAAGGAACTGTCCAAGGGTTTGAAAATTTTAGGAATTATAAAATAACAAATGTCTACCAAGAAAAGACAGAAAGAATCTGATCTTCAGAGAATTTTTCCCATCTTGTCTATGATTTACCATCATTTAAGCCATGTCTCTACATGTACTAGGAAAAAACAATTGCTATACATGATTAATCCATCTGGCTTTTCTTTGCCACTGACCCTGAAAGAGCATGTTTGCTTTCCTTACCAGTAGCCTTTTCAGACTAAAGAATTCAATTTTATGATATTCAAAAATTCTCTGAAGGGAGAAGAGCTCTGGGGGTAGGGTGTGGCTCCCCCCACGGCTCTCAGTGTCCGTGTGTGACGGAGCTGCAGCCCTACCATGAGTGTGCCAGCCCCTCTGTGAGTGCCATCTGCCCCACTCTCTGCCACCCCTGCGTCCACAGCCCTTCACCCAAGCTCTGCGGGACAGAACCTGTGCTCTCCCTTCCCCACCACCTCCCCCAGACAGGCTCCTGGCGTGGGGTTAGGGTTGCCAAACATCAGTTGAGCTCAGGACCAAGCCACATCTTTCCTTATCCCCTGCAGGAGAGAGCAAGCAGTCAGGAGGCCCAGAGCCTCGGTCTAGGTGTTTCTCAAACATCCTGTGCAGCCTCAGGTCCCATCCTTGGGTTCCAGTCTATTCTGTCAAGTGCAGAAGCAGACTTTGATTTCTAGCAATAGAGCAGACCAGGTAGTCTGACTGTTTCCCAGCTATAAAACAACTATAAATGTTGTGTAAAATTAAGTAAGTATTGTTTTAAATGCACAGCTGAACTAACGACACAGTAGAGAAACCCCTGGCTCCAGGAATGAGGCAGGAACTAGGAACCTCAGCAATGAGATGAAAGCCGTCAGCGATGCTATGCAGTGCTGGGTCACCTCAGCGTGAGCTACTGGTCTTGGTGGCCACAAGGCTCCAGTTTCAGTGTCGACAGAAGACAGAAAAGGAAGTCTTGAATCCAACAGGGTAGGAGGCTCGACTGAAACTTCTCTATAAAGCTGGGTTCAATTTCACTTAAGTATAAATCAGTGAAATCCTGTGTAAAAAAAAAAACACCTACCAGGCTAGGGGCAGGGGAGAATCCTTTGAGACCCAAACTCCTTGGGACAGAACCCTCAATCACCCCAAAACACGTGAGCATGCTCACACACGTGTGCACAGGGATGATGGCACTGCGATGTGAGTTTAAGAAAAAACAACACTACTGGGCTTCCCTGGTGGTCCAGTGGGTAAAGAGTCCACCTTGCAATGCAAGGGATGCCGGTTTGATCCCTGGCCCGGGAAGATCCCATATCCCGGGGAGCGGCTGGGCCGGTGTGTCCAATTACAAGCCAGTGCTCTGGAGCGTATGAGCCCAGAGCCAGTGCTCTGCAACGAGAGAGGCCACTGCAATGCCAAAGAATAAAGATGGATGAGAATAAGTAAATAAATAAAATAAAAATGTTTAAAAAAAATAACACTCTTAAATGAGTCCTAAAGGAAAGCAGGGGGAGGATAGCACCAAAACTTCAACTTTAAGACCCAGGAAAATGAGTTTCACATACAGTAACAGGTTTTCAGTAAATAGTTGTTAACGTACAAGCGAATATTACTCAGCCACAAAAAAGAAAGGAAATAACGTCATTTGCAAAAACACGGACAGACCTTGAGGGCATTGAGCTAAGCTAAATAAATCAGAGAGGAAAAGACAAATACTGTAAGATTTCATTTATCTGGAATCTAAAAAACAAAACAAATATAAAAACACACTCATAAAAGAAGAGGTCAGGGGCTTCCCTGGTGGTCCAGTGGTACGGTAAGGACACCACCTTGCAGTGCAAGGGGCACCAGTTCGATCCCTGGCCTGGGAAGATGCCACGTGCCACCGAGCGGCTGGACCGATGTGTCCAATTACCAAGCCGGAGCTCTGGAGCGCATGCACCCAGAGCCGGTGCTCTGCAACAACAGAGGCCACCGTGATGGGAGGCCCACAGGAGCCAAAGATCAAAGACGGATGAAAATAGAGAAATGAAAGACCAATAGAAGTGGCCCGCCTGCTCCCCTCCCTCCCCAACCCGCCCCCCACCCCAAATAAATAAATGTTTAAAAAAAAAAAAGAAGAGGTCAGACTTGTAGTTACCAGTAGTGGCGGTGGGAGGTGGAGGAACTGATGAAGGTTGTCAAAAAATACAAACTTTCCATTATAAGTAGACCTAATACTCCTATATGATATAATTGAAAGTTTTTAAAGAACTATATCCTATAAACCATCATCACAAAGCAAAATTTTTTTTATTTATATGGATGATGAATGTTAACAAAACTTACTGTGGAAAACATTTCACAGTATATGTAAGCCAAGTCATTACTTATACCTTACACTTAAATAGTGCTATATATCGATCATACCTCAATAAAACTGGAAAAAGACATCTGCTAAATCGCTATAGATTATATGAGTTCATACCTCTCATGAGAAAATGGGGAAGCTTTTTTTTAAAAAAAAAAAACCTTTATTTATTTATTTTTGGCTAGTCTGGGTTTTCACTGCTGCTGCAGGCTCTTCTCTAGTTGCAGGGAGTAGGGGCTACTCTCTAGCTGAGGTGAGCAGGCCTCTTGTTGTGGTCACTTCTCTTGTTGGGAAACTCAGGCTCTAGGGCACATGGGCTTCAATAGTTGTGGCACAAGGGCTCGAACAGTTGCGGCTCTGAGGCTCTAGAGCATAGGCTCCATCGTCGTGGCTCACAGGCTTAGTTGCTCCACAGCAAGTGGGATCTTCTCAGATCAGGAATCAAAACCATGTCTCCAGTATTGGCAGGCGAACTCTTTACCACTGAGCTACCAGGGAAGCCCGAAAATGGAGAAGTTTGACTGAGATGGTAACAACTGTGTGTGTACACAGTAGATAGGCCCCACAAATAGTATTTGCACATTAAGAGCCACTGGATAGATAAATTCTTGTCTAAAGACACTTCAAGATAATCTGGGGACCAAGACAGGCAGGTTTGGAGGAAAATCTGACTGATATAAGACTGGATGAAAGACACAGAAAAACTAAGAATAACGTTATTAGGACAGGAACCAGCAAACCTCATTCCATTTAAGTACCGCAGTTTCAAATAAAAAGTTTGTAAGTGAAAGTGAAAGCGTTAGTTGCTCAGTTGTCTCCGACTCTCTCCGACCTCGTGGACTGTAGCCTGCCAGGCTCCTCTGTCCATAGAATTCTCCAGATAAGAATACAGGAGTGGGTTGCCACTCCCAGGGGATCTTCCTGATTCAGGGATCAAACCTGGGTCTCCTGTATTGCGGGCAGACTCTTTACCATCTGAGCCACCAGGAAAGCCCCACAAAGCCAAATAGTGGAATCCCACTATTTCAGACTTTACTGATAGCTGTGATTCTATACTGTAGTATTACCTTAAGAAAAATGTATGCTACTTGAAGGCAGGTTAGGAAAAGAAGTGTCAGCAATCGTGTTTACCAGATTAAGAGAAACTAAAATACTGTCTCATAATGTATAATTCTAAACACAATTACAAAGAGACCAACACGTGCCACAGCCAATGTTAAAATTTAAATATGTGTTTCTCATTTCAAATGAAATATTTTTGCATTAGAAATGGCCTGGAAATAGGGTCTACTTATTATGGAGTTTTAGCGTTGCAAGATGAAAAAGATCTAGAGATCTGTTGCACAACAATGTGAATATACTTAACGCTACTGAGCTATATACACTTAAAAATATTAAGATAGTAACCGTAAGATCACATGATTTTTACCACAATAATTTTGAAATGGCTTGGGAAGATCTCTGCTTAAGAAATAATTTACTAAACTAATTCATATTAGTCACTGAGTCTAAAAGAATAAATTGTTTATTTTTTAAAGTGCCCTTTATTTTTCAATAATTCAGAACAACCTTTCCCCTATTACTTTGAATTAGAAAATAATTATTGCTAAGATTCAGATATCTGACATTCACATGTGTTACTGCTTCCAAAAAAACAATAAAGATCCATCCATCACATGACAGGACTTTTTTAATAAAGCATGAAGTTAAATGGCATTGAGTCTGTAATTAATTGAGTCTGTATGTACTTAATGCACATAACCAGTACTTCTAAAAAAAGATATTCTTTAAAAGAAACTGGAATATGATCCCCCCCCAAAAAAGTCAATCCGAGTCATGTGCCATGCAGAAAAATATGAAGACATTTAGAAAGTAAGGTTTTTTAGAACTTACACATTCTTAACAGATTAAAAGAAAGGAATACCAAATTGGACCATGACTGCCTGCCACTACCTGGAATGAAAGAAAATGCAGTTTGAGAAACTATTTTACTGAGTGTTCCATTCTGAATTTAATAGCTTAATAACTGATTAAGTTCCATATTTATAAGGCCATTAAGGGCTTGAAGAAGTCACTTAAAATTTTTACATACCTATATAGTTTACCATACATTTTTACTGGGCTAATTAAATGCTATAATAGTATTTAATTTAAAGGTTTAGAAGTTTCAGGAAAGAAGCCTTTCAAAATGCTAACGTTAAATGGTATTACAATAAAATTCTTCCATAAAACATCATTATGGGCAGGAGGAACAGATAAAGCAAGAGTGGCAGAATACTGCCAATCGTGTTTACCAGATTAAGAGAAACTAAAATATTTTAAACAACAATTACAAAGAGACCAACACGTGCCACAGCCAATGTTAAAATTTAAATATGTGTTTCTCATTTCAAATGAAATATTTTGCATTAGAAATGGCCTGGAAATAGGGTCTACTTATTATGGAGTTTTAGCGTTGCAAGATGAAAAAGATCTAGAGATCTGTTGCACAACAATGTGAATATACTTAACGCTACTGAGCTATATACACTTAAAAATATTAAGATAGTAACCGTAAGATCACATGATTTTTACCACAATAATTTTGAAATGGCTTGGGAAGATCTCTGCTTAAGAAATAATTTACTAAACTAATTCATATTAGTCACTGAGTCTAAAAGAATAAATTGTTTATTTTTTAAAGTGCCCTTTATTTTTCAATAATTCAGAACAACCTTTCCCCTATTACTTTGAATTAGAAAATAATTATTGCTAAGATTCAGATATCTGACATTCACATGTGTTACTGCTTCCAAAAAAACAATAAAGATCCATCCATCACATGACAGGACTTTTTTAATAAAGCATGAAGTTAAATGGCATTGAGTCTGTAATTAATTGAGTCTGTATGTACTTAATGCACATAACCAGTACTTCTAAAAAAAGATATTCTTTAAAAGAAACTGGAATATGATCCCCCCCCAAAAAAGTCAATCCGAGTCATGTGCCATGCAGAAAAATATGAAGACATTTAGAAAGTAAGGTTTTTTAGAACTTACACATTCTTAACAGATTAAAAGAAAGGAATACCAAATTGGACCATGACTGCCTGCCACTACCTGGAATGAAAGAAAATGCAGTTTGAGAAACTATTTTACTGAGTGTTCCATTCTGAATTTAATAGCTTAATAACTGATTAAGTTCCATATTTATAAGGCCATTAAGGGCTTGAAGAAGTCACTTAAAATTTTTACATACCTATATAGTTTACCATACATTTTTACTGGGCTAATTAAATGCTATAATAGTATTTAATTTAAAGGTTTAGAAGTTTCAGGAAAGAAGCCTTTCAAAATGCTAACGTTAAATGGTATTACAATAAAATTCTTCCATAAAAACATCATTATGGGCAGGAGGAACAGATAAAGCAAGAGTGGCAGAATACTGCCAACTATTTTAGTATATGTGTCACCAAAGTAAGCATAGAATATTGGTAACTGTTGAAGCTTTATACCGGGTACATGGAGATCCACTGTAGTACCATTCTCTCTATACTGGTGTACATTTGCTATCATTCTTATAATTTTTTAAAATTCCTTTAAAACAAAAATTTTCCATAGAACTAAATAAAGACTTGGCAAGACATAAAGCAAGGTTTCCTTATAGCTTGACCTTAGAAAACAAGCAAAAGTCAAGTGTAAGCACTGAGAAAAAAAGGGAATATTCAGCATGAAATATACACATTGGGAAAATTTATTTCTCTAGCAAACATTCTACTTTCTACTCACTTTTAAATAGCCCCTGGAAGAAAGTCCTACTAAAAACAATCTAGAGATAAGATCCAAAAATGTTGAGGAATAGCCATGACGGATTAATTCTCCTCTACCAGTTCTTGGATACTCCTAAAATTTTACTTACTGTACAACTTTCATAAAAAAGAAAAGCTAAAAGAGTAATAGTCATCTCAGACTATATAATGTTACTTAGAAAAATTAAAGAGTTATGTCTCAAAATGCCTTCTAAATGTCTCAAACGAAAGATAATTAAAATAACCAAGACATCTGCATCATGTTTTAGTGGTGCAAATTTATACTTCTACAGAGTCCAAAATCAAACTCTGTTTCATCATAGGATCATCAACTCCAATTTCTTGGCTGCTGATTCATGTATGATCAGTAGCAGCCAGAACAAAAACAACATGGGGCAGGGTCATCTCCCACAAGCCATCTGTTTCCCTCTCCTGCTGGCCTGGTTCCGCCTCATCTTTTCTCCACCCCACACCCTTTCAGGGCTGCATGCCTTCTGCTGGTGCAGAGCAGCACATGTAACCAGAAGCAGCAGCACAAAATGTGTTAGAGAAATGGAAGAGCTCAGGCAGACAGCTGATAACTGAAAAAGTATCCACTATCATGATTTTTTATTATGACCCATGAAAAAGAGGTTCACACAGCCAAATAATATGGCTCTTCTTTAAAAACATTTTTTCTTTGTACAAAAAGTGGTGTTTAAAATCAATTCGTGAATCTTTTTTTTTTTTTAGCTATACAGATTTTTACTTTTATTCTCCTTGATTTACCTTCAGGAGTTAAACCAAGATCTTTAAAACTCTAAGCCCTGTACTCCCAGAAATCCAGCTACTCTGATGGACAGACCATAAAAAGAGTCTCACGACTACAATGAAAACAACAGGGATGTAGCCAAGACTAACCTTCCAGGCATCCCCACTAAGGTAGCAGGCAAGTATACTCTTGGACCCTCCTATGCAAGCCCAGTCACTTGCTGAATGCCACCATGTGGAGACCAAGTTAACACCATGTAGAGCAAAAGAATCCCCAGGCTAAACCCTGCCCATGCACCTTACCTACAACGTTGGGAGATACAATAAACAGCATCAGATTTCTTAACATCAACAGTGGAAACTGAGGATAGAGTATGTCTTCCAATTCTCAAAGTCTGAAAATCATTTTCCATGGGAATTGCTTATACAGAATATGAATCAAGTAGGAAGGCATTCCAAGTAACAAAAATTTTAACACCAAGTAATTCATTTCAGAAAGTTCCATGGAACTTCAGCCTTTGCTCACTTCCGATTTTCAGTTCCTCCCAATCTTATTCTATAGGTATCAGTTGTTCCACATTTTTCCTCTTATTCCAACATAACACATAAAAGGTACCAGTGCAGGACTGCGTCTTCAATAACCACAGTATAAGACCCCTCAGAGTACCTGCTTCCCTTCTCACTCCTTCCCTGCAAGCACCTGCTGCTCCCACTGCATGTCCATTATGTTGCTTTCTACTTGTGACTGCCTACAAGTGCCCCCACTTCTGCAACCTGCCCCCTTCTCCCGATTATCCATCCCCTTCCAAGAGGCTACACTTCCATAAGATCCCAGGCTTCCTTCTTACTGCTTACTTTTACTACTAAAATGGACTAATCTTCCACTAGGCATTTAAGTTCATCGAGGAGATTCTGTCCTATTGTACATTTCACTCAAGTACCTAGATGTTACTTGACACAGAACAGGGAATCAATAAACATTTGCTCATTTACTGACTATCAAGCAAATGATATACAAAACGCCAGCACTGATAACAGAAAAAATGAGAAAAAGGTTCTGTCATTGGTAGGTATTTATGTTTAAATAGAAATACACAGAAGATCAGAAAAGGCTTCCTAAGATATTAATGTCTGCAAACAGTCATAAAACAAATAGGCAGTATTACAAAATAGAATGGGGCTTCCCAGGTGGCACTAGTGGTAAAGACTCCACCTGCAAGTGCAGGAGACATAAGAGACATGGGTTTGATCCCTGGGTTGGGAAGATCCACTGGAAGAGGGTGTGGCAACCCACTCCAGTATTAGTGCCTGGAAAAATCTCTTGGACAAAGGAGCCTGGGGGGCTACAGTCCACAAGGTCACAAAGAGTTAGACACAACTGAAGCGACTTAGCGCACGCACACACACACACACACACACACACACACACACACACAACAGAAACAGGTTCACACACATAAATATCAGACTTGTGGTCGTCAATGGGGAGGGGTACTCAGGGGAGGCAGAATTGGGAGTTTGGGATTATATACAGAATGAATAAAGTACAAGGTCCTACTGTATAGCACAGGGAACACTTCAATATCCTGTGATAAACCATAAGGTAAAAGAATTTGTAAAATAATATGTATCAGTTGTTCCACATTTTTCCTCTTATTCCAACATAACACATAAAAGGTACCAGTGCAGGACTGCGTCTTCAATAACCACAGTATAAGACCCCTCAGAGTACCTGCTTCCCTTCTCACTCCTTCCCTGCAAGCACCTGCTGCTCCCACTGCATGTCCATTATGTTGCTTTCTACTTGTGACTGCCTACAAGTGCCCCCACTTCTGCAACCTGCCCCCTTCTCCCGATTATCCATCCCCTTCCAAGAGGCTACACTTCCATAAGATCCCAGGCTTCCTTCTTACTGCTTACTTTTACTACTAAAATGGACTAATCTTCCACTAGGCATTTAAGTTCATCGAGGAGATTCTGTCCTATTGTACATTTCACTCAAGTACCTAGATGTTACTTGACACAGAACAGGGAATCAATAAACATTTGCTCATTTACTGACTATCAAGCAAATGATATACAAAACGTCAGCACTGATAACAGAAAAAATGAGAAAAAGGTTCTGTCATTGGTAGGTATTTATGTTTAAATAGAAATACACAGAAGATCAGAAAAGGCTTCCTAAGATATTAATGTCTGCAAACAGTCATAAAACAAATAGGCAGTATTACAAAATAGAATGGGGCTTCCCAGGTGGCACTAGTGGTAAAGACTCCACCTGCAAGTGCAGGAGACATAAGAGACATGGGTTTGATCCCTGGGTTGGGAAGATCCACTGGAAGAGGGTGTGGCAACCCACTCCAGTATTAGTGCCTGGAAAAATCTCTTGGACAAAGGAGCCTGGGGGGCTACAGTCCACAAGGTCACAAAGAGTTAGACACAACTGAAGCGACTTAGCGCACGCACACACACACACACACACACACACACACACAACAGAAACAGGTTCACACACATAAATATCAGACTTGTGGTCGTCAATGGGGAGGGGTACTCAGGGGAGGCAGAATTGGGAGTTTGGGATTATATACAGAATGAATAAAGTACAAGGTCCTACTGTATAGCACAGGGAACACTTCAATATCCTGTGATAAACCATAAGGTAAAAGAATTTGTAAAATAATATGTATCACCTGAGTCACTTTGCTGTATAACAGAAATTAACACGTGACTGTAAACTGACTATATGTCAATAAAAAAATTTTAATGGACAGTATTGATAGATTCACTTATTTTTCATTCAGTTTTTCATTCATTCTTTCGTTAAATATCTACTGACTACCTACTACAGTGGGACGGACGCTACCGTGAATAAAACAAAGTGCCTGCCCTCAGGGAGTTTATATTCTTCCAGGAAACAGAACAGCCTGAACAAAACCGTAGGTGTGAGAAGGTGTGGAGGATGCTTTCAAAAGACAATTGCGCACAAATTATATGAGATGTGCCTGCAACAGCAAGCCAAGCTTCACTCTAACGAGCAGGAATATAACACAACGCTGTAAATTAACTACAGTCCAATATAAAATAAACAACATTTTTTAAAGTAGGGAACAACAGGACTTCCCTGGTAACTCAGTGGTAAGGAGTTCACCTGCCAATGCAGGAGACACGAGTGCCATCCCTGATCCAGGAAGATCCCACATGCTGCGGAGCAACGAAACTCATGAGTCACAACCACGGAGCCTGTGCTCTAGAGCCTCAGAGCTGCAACTATGGAGCCCATGTGCCGCAACTACTGAAGACCGTGTGCTCTGGAGCCCGAGTTCCACAACAAGAGAAGTTACTGCACCAAGAAGCCTGCTCATCTCAACTAGAGAGTAGTCCCCATTCCCTGCAATTAGAGAAGAGCGTGCAGCAGTGAAAACCCAGAATAACCAAAAATAAATAAATAAATATTAAAAAAAAAAAAAAGTAGAGAACAACATGACTAAACTATGTTTTGGAGGATTAATCTGGCAGTGGAATAAATACTAGAATGGAAAAAACGACTATGAGATCGGGAGAAAAGGTACAAAGCTACTTTCATTAGGTGAAGTATAACCTACAGAAATCCTGGACTGGGGCGGTAAATGTAGAAAGACAGTGAACTGTCACACACAACATGCAGCCATACCTGGCACAGAGCAGAAACTCCAATCTTTGCTGAGTTAACAGTGAATGAGGGAGAGAAAATATACAGGTGATAGAATCGGTCTGTGTTTGGTTATGGGGAAGATGAAGAAAGGAAGGCAGCAAAGATGGGACCATGGTTTTACGCCAGAGTGACTGCTAGAACACTGGCTCTGCTAACAGAAGCAGGGAAGAGAGGAGGAGGACCTTTATCTGAGGGGATGATGCATGTGATTTGGGGTATTGCATGCAGGAGCCATAGCCAGGTAACAGAAACATCATTTGAGTTCCCTGGTGGCTCAGACAGTAAAGAACCTGCTTGCAAGGAGGGAGACTAGGTTCGGTCCCCATGTTGGGAAGATCCCGTGGAGAAGGACAAGGCAGCCCCCTCCAGTATTCCTGCCTGGAGAATTCCATGGACAGGAGAGCCAGGCGGGCTACAGTTCATGGAATCACCAAGAGCTGGACACAACTGAGTGACTAACACTTCCACTTCTATACCTGAGAAGAAAACCATGGACATGAGTAGAATGGACCGAAACAAAAAGGAATCCAAGAACAGTTAGAAAACAAGAAGGAAAAAAAAGAGCAACAGGAGAAGGCAGAGGTATAGATCCAAGAGAGCGATAAATTGTTGCCCAGGAGACACGAGTGCCATCCCTGATCCAGGAAGATCCCACATGCTGCGGAGCAACGAAACTCATGAGTCACAACCACGGAGCCTGTGCTCTAGAGCCTCAGAGCTGCAACTATGGAGCCCATGTGCCGCAACTACTGAAGACCGTGTGCTCTGGAGCCCGAGTTCCACAACAAGAGAAGTTACTGCACCAAGAAGCCTGCTCATCTCAACTAGAGAGTAGTCCCCATTCCCTGCAATTAGAGAAGAGCGTGCAGCAGTGAAAACCCAGAATAACCAAAAATAAATAAATAAATATTAAAAAAAAAAAAAAGTAGAGAACAACATGACTAAACTATGTTTTGGAGGATTAATCTGGCAGTGGAATAAATACTAGAATGGAAAAAACGACTATGAGATCGGGAGAAAAGGTACAAAGCTACTTTCATTAGGTGAAGTATAACCTACAGAAATCCTGGACTGGGGCGGTAAATGTAGAAAGACAGTGAACTGTCACACACAACATGCAGCCATACCTGGCACAGAGCAGAAACTCCAATCTTTGCTGAGTTAACAGTGAATGAGGGAGAGAAAATATACAGGTGATAGAATCGGTCTGTGTTTGGTTATGGGGAAGATGAAGAAAGGAAGGCAGCAAAGATGGGACCATGGTTTTACGCCAGAGTGACTGCTAGAACACTGGCTCTGCTAACAGAAGCAGGGAAGAGAGGAGGAGGACCTTTATCTGAGGGGATGATGCATGTGATTTGGGGTATTGCATGCAGGAGCCATAGCCAGGTAACAGAAACATCATTTGAGTTCCCTGGTGGCTCAGACAGTAAAGAACCTGCTTGCAAGGAGGGAGACTAGGTTCGGTCCCCATGTTGGGAAGATCCCGTGGAGAAGGACAAGGCAGCCCCCTCCAGTATTCCTGCCTGGAGAATTCCATGGACAGGAGAGCCAGGCGGGCTACAGTTCATGGAATCACCAAGAGCTGGACACAACTGAGTGACTAACACTTCCACTTCTATACCTGAGAAGAAAACCATGGACATGAGTAGAATGGACCGAAACAAAAAGGAATCCAAGAACAGTTAGAAAACAAGAAGGAAAAAAAAGAGCAACAGGAGAAGGCAGAGGTATAGATCCAAGAGAGCGATAAATTGTTATCATACCTGACTTGTTGGTAACTCTGGAATGCCTAAGCTCAGATTGCCTATTTTGAGTTTGAGACCATCCCTGTGACTCCTAAAATTATCATATACAGCTGAGTATCTAATTACATATCGGTACTTTCTACTCACACTATTTTAGAAGAAGCTCAATAAAGCTGTAACTTTATAATGCTGAGGGGCAACCAGCTGTCCCCAAACTTAAAGACACAAGTAAGCTCAAGGGCTTATATGAAAGGACATGACTTGCCAGCTGGAAGCAGGAGAAATAAATAAAAACATTTAGAATAAAGAACAGTAAAATATGTGTTTTATCTGCAGATTCAACTCCTTTTCTTTGGATTACCTCTCCACAGCATTCTCTACAAGCCTCCACCAGACGCCCACAGGTTAGACCATCACCTAGTGGAGTTGGGAACTCATGGGAATACCCTTCATGGAGTGACACTAACTGCCTTCAGTCTTCATGTCACCTAAGAAGGCCTTCTGAGGTGGATCTGACTTCCATTAATACATTGATCAGGCACTGTTCCAGGCCCTAGGAGTGCAAGAGACAGAAAATATTCCTGCTTCCGTGAAGCTTACATTATAATGAGAGAGACACACAAAAAAGGAAATAAATACACAGTAAAATAATTCAGGTAACTGCAAGTATTACGGTGGGGATGATTAATTTAAATTAAATGTTCAAGAAAGGTCGGTCTCACTGAGGAGGTAGTATCTGAGCTGAGACCTGAACAACAGCCAACACTTCACAGGCACTCACTTTATGTGAGACACTTCATAAGTGTGTACTCAACCTCTCGCAACGCTAAAAGATATTTACTTATTTTATCCAGAATTTCTTACAGATGAGGAAACGAAGGCACTGAGTGGTTCAACAATAACTTAAATGCAGGCAATCAGGTTCAGAACCCACGCCTCGAGCCACCCTCAGTCTCCCGCTGCCTGAGCTCGACAAGCAGCAGCCGCCACGCGCAGACCACAGCATGCGCGAGTTCAGAGGCCAGGAGGTGGCAGTGAGCACGGCACCTTCAACTCAGCAGCCTGGGCAGAGGGCAGAGCAGGAGGGGAGAAGTACATTCCCTGAAAAACGGGATGCCCCCTGGGAGGTTTAGAGCAATGGAATGATACTGGTCTATGTTTTTAAAAGATGACTTCGGCAGCCGGGTAGAGAACAGACTCTAGGGAAAACTGTTCACAGCAGCCTGCTGCCTGACCGTTGAGTTTGGTACATTGTGCCTGCCCCCCTTGTGACAAGCGCAATAATGCTGTTCTAGGAGAAAGTTATAACATGTGATCTGTATCTTAATAAACCTTAAATCACTGAATTCGGTAATAGGATCTTGGACAAGTCATTCTGAATAAAAATTGTTACTCTCTGTCCTCTTCTCTTAAAGGATATTATGAGAAGTTATTCTTGAAAAGTACACACAGTTTAACTGCAAGGTGGCGTTTTGTTGCAGACCTTTAACAGAAATTTGACCATTTGCCTTAACCACTATCTCCAATCCTCCTTTTCCCCAACAAAGCAAGCGCTGCCTGAGATTTAAAGCACTATTCTGGCAAGATGACTTCATTACATTCCTCGAACTATACTCATGCCCACAAACACTACAGATATGCTTTCCTTATGATTCCTAATCCCTCTTCTGAGCTGCTCAAATGTGTTCTGACTTTTAACTGTGGAATTCTGTCTTTTAGAAGTTTCTTCTCTAAGAGAAGGAATGATGGATGCTTAGAAGTCCACATACTGTGTATAAAATACCTGAATAAATTTAAATATGATCTAAACATACATGTGAATTCAATGACAGAATTACATAATCCGTCATGAGACAATTCTCAAGCCCGGCACTCTTCTGTCATCTGCAGTCTGACACTAAAACCTTACAATCCAGTCAGTCAAGACACCCTGAAATGCTGCCAGGCCACAATATAGAAAATCTGTCCTTGCAATGCTGTTCAAGTATGAATACTATGAAAGAAAAAACGAGTTATTTTTGAACATACTAACTCTGGAATGAAAAACTTGTTGAGACAAACCTCGCCGAGGATGAAGACAGGCAGCAGCGGGGGAAGGGAAGACGTGTACAGTCCTGCGCTTTGTTCCCACACTACAATGGAGTGTCTGAGAACAAGTGCGGTTTCCCAGCCAGAGCTTCACGTCCTTAGGTTTCCCAATGAGCTCTCTCCCTGCATCTTAAGACTATGCTCCCTCTTTTATAAAATGAGCCATGAATACTTCCTGAATTCTTGATCAAACATTTCAAAACACTGAAAATGAAATACCTTGCCTATATAAAAAAGGAAAAAAATCTGCAAACTCTCACAATTTTATAGGACTACAGCAAACTCAAATCCAAATACAGCAACCCACTCTCAGAGAAAAAGTACACTGAAGACTAGAGTGTCTACGGGTCAAAGAGAAGAGGCCAGGCTACAGCTCCTAGGCACCTACAGGTGCTGCAACGAAGGACCCTCAGGACTGTGTACATCTGAGACAGCACCTGCCACATTTGCGATGAAACACCAAGGTATGTCACCAAGCGTGTGGGCACGCGTGCTCAGTCACTAAATCGTATCCAACTCTTTCTGACCCCATGGACGGCAGCCCACCGGCTCCTCTGTCCATGGGATGTTCCAGGCAAGCATGTTGCAGTGGGCTGCCCCTTCCTCCTCCAGGGATGGAACCCACGTCTCCTGCACTGAAGGCAGATTACTTACCACTGTGACACCTGAGAAGCCTATGTCATCATCACACTCATCCACTGTTCTTCTGATGACAATTTAACTATAAAAGCCACCTTATTAATTAAATCAATCTATTCTGGCAAGATCATTTACTTTCTTTAGCCAGAGCACTGGCTATTCTTTATGTTACCTTCACAGTAAACAGTGCAGAATTTGTGTTTAAAAAGCACTGTCAGCTCATGGTCATCAATGGTTTCAAACAAGGCAGAACCTCTGGAAACATAATAAATCTCAACTTAAATAAAAACAGCTCGTAAGTCACGATCCATTATTCTACCCCCCTGACAAACTTCTGCTTCAAATAGTATTATTCTCAGTTAACTAACATTTCTTAAAAGGCACTGAGAATTTCTGATGGAATAAAATGTAATAGACATCAGTAAATATGATTTTAACTTCAGTACACTTATATCTAAAGCTTTGAAATAAAGAGGAAAAAGAGTACAGGCAAAGAAATCCATTTCCCAAACAAACAAAAATACAACGAAAGCATTCTCCAGCCAGAGCTTCACGTCCTTAGGTTTCCCAATGAGCTCTCTCCCTGCATCTTAAGACTATGCTCCCTCTTTTATAAAATGAGCCATGAATACTTCCTGAATTCTTGATCAAACATTTCAAAACACTGAAAATGAAATACCTTGCCTATATAAAAAAGGAAAAAAATCTGCAAACTCTCACAATTTTATAGGACTACAGCAAACTCAAATCCAAATACAGCAACCCACTCTCAGAGAAAAAGTACACTGAAGACTAGAGTGTCTACGGGTCAAAGAGAAGAGGCCAGGCTACAGCTCCTAGGCACCTACAGGTGCTGCAACGAAGGACCCTCAGGACTGTGTACATCTGAGACAGCACCTGCCACATTTGCGATGAAACACCAAGGTATGTCACCAAGCGTGTGGGCACGCGTGCTCAGTCACTAAATCGTATCCAACTCTTTCTGACCCCATGGACGGCAGCCCACCGGCTCCTCTGTCCATGGGATGTTCCAGGCAAGCATGTTGCAGTGGGCTGCCCCTTCCTCCTCCAGGGATGGAACCCACGTCTCCTGCACTGAAGGCAGATTACTTACCACTGTGACACCTGAGAAGCCTATGTCATCATCACACTCATCCACTGTTCTTCTGATGACAATTTAACTATAAAAGCCACCTTATTAATTAAATCAATCTATTCTGGCAAGATCATTTACTTTCTTTAGCCAGAGCACTGGCTATTCTTTATGTTACCTTCACAGTAAACAGTGCAGAATTTGTGTTTAAAAAGCACTGTCAGCTCATGGTCATCAATGGTTTCAAACAAGGCAGAACCTCTGGAAACATAATAAATCTCAACTTAAATAAAAACAGCTCGTAAGTCACGATCCATTATTCTACCCCCCTGACAAACTTCTGCTTCAAATAGTATTATTCTCAGTTAACTAACATTTCTTAAAAGGCACTGAGAATTTCTGATGGAATAAAATGTAATAGACATCAGTAAATATGATTTTAACTTCAGTACACTTATATCTAAAGCTTTGAAATAAAGAGGAAAAAAAGAGTACAGGCAAAGAAATCCATTTCCCAAACAAACAAAAATACAACGAAAGCATTCTCCACAGCACTGAGGGACTCTCCTCTTCACAGCTACATCTAACAGCAGATAAAATTTGTAAAATTTGTAAAATGCTAAGACCCTCCAAAGCAGCCAGCAGCTAATGCAGTCCATTTTGTAGGCATCTGTGCAGATAATATAATGTGGACATCAAAAGAAAAGAAAAATTAAGTGCAAGCAGCATGGAAATCTTTTTTTGGGGGGGGGGGGCGGCTGGGGAAGGAGGGAGGCGGGCGGGCCACTTCTATTGGTCTTTCATTATCTATTTTCATCCATCTTTGTTCCTTGGCCCATGTGGGCCTCCCATCGCAGTGGCCTCTGTTGTCGCAGAGCACTGGCTCTGGGTGCATGCACTCCAGAGCTCTGGCTCAGTAACTGGACACATCGGTCCAGCCACTCCGCGGCACGCGGGATCTTCCCAGGCCAGGAATCGAACCGGCGCCCCCTGCACTGCAAGGCGGTGTCCTTACCCACTGGACCACCAGGGAAGCCCTGAGCATGGAAATCTTTTAATGTCTTGATGGCGTATCTTAAAATGGAAAGGTTCCAAATCAACTGGAAGGAAGTACATTCATGATCTAT
Source organism: Tragulus kanchil (assembly GCA_022376925.1). Classification (NCBI taxonomy): domain Eukaryota; kingdom Metazoa; phylum Chordata; class Mammalia; order Artiodactyla; family Tragulidae; genus Tragulus; species Tragulus kanchil. Next base: position 177,513,972 of record JAIOJX010000004.1, on the reverse strand, counting down.
ACTTAAAAGAGAAGAAAGCATCCAGAAGTTTTAGAAGCCATGAAAGAGAGGATACAACAGGAAGAGGTTTTTTGCGGGGCAGTGGGGGGGGGTGGGGAACACTTTTTTTTTTTTTTGGCCTTCTTGTATTGGTTTTTTATTTATTTATTTTCATCCATCTTTAGTCTTTGACCTGTGTGGGCCTCTCATCGCAGTGGCCTCTCTTGCTGCAGAGCACCAGCTCCGGGTGCAAGCACTCCAGAGCGCTGTCTTACAATTGGACACACTGGTCCAGCTGCTCCACGACATGTGGGATCCTCCTGGGCCAGGGATTGAACCCGTGCCCCTTGCACTGCAAGGCGGTGTCCTTACCCACTGGACCACCAGGGAAGCCCTGAGCATGGAAATCTTTTAATGTCTTGATGGCGTATCTTAAAATGGAAAGGTTCCAAATCAACTGGAAGGAAGTACATTCATGATCTATACTTAAAAGAGAAGAAAGCATCCAGAAGTTTTAGAAGCCATGAAAGAGAGGATACAACAGGAAGAGGTTTTTTGCGGGGCAGTGGGGGGGGGTGGGGAACACTTTTTTTTTTTTTTGGCCTTCTTGTATTGGTTTTTTATTTATTTATTTTCATCCATCTTTAGTCTTTGACCTGTGTGGGCCTCTCATCGCAGTGGCCTCTCTTGCTGCAGAGCACCAGCTCCGGGTGCAAGCACTCCAGAGCGCTGTCTTACAATTGGACACACTGGTCCAGCTGCTCCACGACATGTGGGATCCTCCTGGGCCAGGGATTGAACCCGTGCCCCTTTCACTGCAAGGCTGACTCTTTACCCACTGGATAACCAGGGAAGCTCCAGGAAAAGGTTTTAAATACCAGAGATGACCAATGAACAGAAAGGGAAAGAACTCATCTGGATCACTGCTGGAGGTACCAGAGGTTTTGTCGAATATCCACTTTCTCTTTCTTCCTTAGTAACAGAACACCTGAGCTTTAGCTAAGAGCATACCAGGACACAGATTGCATTTTCCAGCCTTTCATGCAACCAAGAGGGACCATGAGTTCAAGCCAATGGGACGTGAACACAAGCATACCTCGTAGTTGCCGCAGGTTGGGTTCCAGATCACAACACAAAGCCGATTATCATGACAAACTGAGTCATATCAATCTTTTATTTCCCAGTGGATACAACTTACATCTATACTCCACTATAGTTCATTAAGTCCACTATATATATATATATCCCTAATTTTAAAAGTTTATTGCAAAAAAATATGGTAACCATTATCTAAGCCTTCAGCGAGTCGCAGTAGTAAGTTGAGAGTCACTGATTGCAAACCTTCAATTTGTGAGAAACACAACATCTGTGAAGCAAAATAAAGCAAAGCACAGTAAAACAAGGTATGTCTGTAAAATATTAGGTGTGATTTCCAGGAAATGCCCTTAAAGCAACTGCGTACAGTGTTCCTCCTCCTCCTGGCTGGCTGGCACGTAGATGAGGTGCTACAGTGCAGGCAGCCGCCTCAGACTATGAGGAAGAAGCCACGTGCTGAGAATAGCAAGGCAACTAAAATGGGACCTGGTTCCAAAACTGCGGAGTACACCAGTCCTGGCTGGGTTACCCATCTCTGGACTTCTTTTCCATAAGATGACAATAAAATTATATCATGTTTAAAGTCACTATTATTTTGAGAAAAACTACAAGTGTTAGTTGCTCAGTCATATCCAATTCTTTGTGACCCCATGGACTGTAACATACCAGGCTCCTCTGTCCATGGAAGTCTCCAGGCAATAATACTGCAGTGGGTAGCCATTCCCTTCTCCAAGCACTCCAGAGCGCTGTCTTACAATTGGACACACTGGTCCAGCTGCTCCACGACATGTGGGATCCTCCTGGGCCAGGGATTGAACCCGTGCCCCTTTCACTGCAAGGCTGACTCTTTACCCACTGGATAACCAGGGAAGCTCCAGGAAAAGGTTTTAAATACCAGAGATGACCAATGAACAGAAAGGGAAAGAACTCATCTGGATCACTGCTGGAGGTACCAGAGGTTTTGTCGAATATCCACTTTCTCTTTCTTCCTTAGTAACAGAACACCTGAGCTTTAGCTAAGAGCATACCAGGACACAGATTGCATTTTCCAGCCTTTCATGCAACCAAGAGGGACCATGAGTTCAAGCCAATGGGACGTGAACACAAGCATACCTCGTAGTTGCCGCAGGTTGGGTTCCAGATCACAACACAAAGCCGATTATCATGACAAACTGAGTCATATCAATCTTTTATTTCCCAGTGGATACAACTTACATCTATACTCCACTATAGTTCATTAAGTCCACTATATATATATATATCCCTAATTTTAAAAGTTTATTGCAAAAAAATATGGTAACCATTATCTAAGCCTTCAGCGAGTCGCAGTAGTAAGTTGAGAGTCACTGATTGCAAACCTTCAATTTGTGAGAAACACAACATCTGTGAAGCAAAATAAAGCAAAGCACAGTAAAACAAGGTATGTCTGTAAAATATTAGGTGTGATTTCCAGGAAATGCCCTTAAAGCAACTGCGTACAGTGTTCCTCCTCCTCCTGGCTGGCTGGCACGTAGATGAGGTGCTACAGTGCAGGCAGCCGCCTCAGACTATGAGGAAGAAGCCACGTGCTGAGAATAGCAAGGCAACTAAAATGGGACCTGGTTCCAAAACTGCGGAGTACACCAGTCCTGGCTGGGTTACCCATCTCTGGACTTCTTTTCCATAAGATGACAATAAAATTATATCATGTTTAAAGTCACTATTATTTTGAGAAAAACTACAAGTGTTAGTTGCTCAGTCATATCCAATTCTTTGTGACCCCATGGACTGTAACATACCAGGCTCCTCTGTCCATGGAATTCTCCAGGCAAGAATACTGCAGTGGGTAGCCATTCCCTTCTCCAGGGGAGCTTCCCAACTGGGGATCCTGTGAATCCTGCACTGCAGGCAGATTCTTAATCATCTGAACCAGGGGGTCACAAATGGTTGAACATAACATTAATACATAATCTGGTGGCAGGAAGAGGATGCTTCACGCAAAAGAATATAACATTTGTGGTGAGCCTCCAGATACTGAAGACTGAAAAGCTAGTGATGATCGTTAGGCAGTGACAAAACATCTCATTAAAGCACTTCCTGATTATACTGGAATGCTTTAAAGGAAACAGTAGGAAACATTCACAGTGTTGTATGTGTTGGACGCTTCTTGCAACTTCCAACGATTTATATAAGAGAAACAGACAAAGCACAGAAATGAGTAAGGAAAAGACCAGAGCCATGAGACTGAAAAACAATGCTCCATCCAGAAATTCATTCTTCTGTCAGGACAGGAAGTCTTCAGATATCCTTCATAGTAATTGCTATATAAACTAGAGATTTTTATGTGACCAACTCTCCCTCTTTCTGAAACCACGTCTAAGGAAACCATGTCTAAAAATACTGAAGGAAATAGAAGAATCACATCTCACCAAATAAAGAATATCAACAAAAAGATAGAAATTTTCCAAATGGTAGTTGTTTAGTGCAGTCAACCTATTTCTATTAAACCTATTGTGTACTAACTGTTTGGGGGACAACTGTCTGGTCTTTTACTTTATAAGCCCTGAGCCATATCCACCAGGGAAGACTGTATTTTACTTAGACATCCTGGGCTTTGAGCTGAATATGGTAACTGAAGAAAACACAGGTAAGATGAAGTTAATGTGCTGTACATATGAAAAGAAGAGGGTGCATATATATTAGAATAACCAAAGAAGCAGACTATGGTTAAAAAAAACAAAAAAAAAATTAAAAGGGCTTTCCTGGTAGCTCAGTGGTAAAGAGTTTGCCTGCCAATGCAGGAGACTAGGGTTTGATTCCTGATCTGGGAAGATTCCACATGCTGCAGAGCAACTAAGCCCGTGAGCCACAACTAAGGAGCCTGTGCTATAGAACCTTGGAGCCACAACTATGAACTATGGAGCCCATGCGCCGCAACTACTGAAGCCTGCGTGCCCTGGAGCCCAACAAGAGAAGTTCACCTCGACGAGAGAGTAGCCCCCACTCCCTGCAACTAGAGAAAAGCCTGTGGCAGCAGTGAAAACCCAGAATAGCCAAAAACAAATAAATAAATAAATAAAATGCAACTCTTTAAAAAAAATTCCTACTTATATCCCAAATCCATTCTCCTTTTCTTAGTAATAAAAGATTCAGGCAAATGGAAGCCCAGATTAGTGATTACAATTCCCAGCCTCCCTTGAAACCAGCTGTAACATTCTGGTCAATGGTCTATAAGTAAAAATACCATCTAGAACTTACAGGAAGTATAAAGGGAATAAGCCTGTCTTCAGCCCTTTCTCCTTCCTGACAGCTGGAATACAGACTGTATAACTGGAGCCTGATCACTGTGGATGGTGCCTGCAGGCACAAAATGATGCTTTTGGGCAAGAAAGCTAAGATAAACCTAGACAGTGTGTTTGTTACAAAGCAAAGACATCACTTTGCCAACAAAGGTCCGTATAGTCAAGGTCATGGTCTTTCCAGTAGTCATGTATGGATGTGAAAGCTGGACATTAAAGAAGGTAGAGCACTGAAGAACTGATGCTTCCAAACTGTGGTGCGAGAGCAGACTCCTCAGAGTCCCTTGGAAAGCAAGGAGACCAAACCAGTCAATCTTACAGGAAATCGACCCTGAATACTCTTTGGAAGGACTGATGCTGAAGCTGAAGCTCCAATATGTTGACCACCTGATGAGAAGAGCTAACTCATTAGAAAAGACTCTGATGCTGGGAAAGACTGAAGGCAGAAGGAGAAGAGGGCAACAGAAGATGAGATAGTTGGATGGCATCATCAATTCAGTGGATGTAAAATCTTGGACAAACTCTGGGAGGTAGTGAGGGACAGGGAAGCTTGGTGTGCTGCAGTCTATGGCGTTGCAAAGAGCCAAACATGACTTGGCAAATGAACAACTCAAATATCTTAAACCAGCTGTTTCAGATATGTTCAGAGCTAAAGGAAACCATGCCCCCACCCCCCCCAAAAAAACTAAAGTATGAGAAAACTGTCTCACTAAATAGAGAGTATCAATAAAAAGTTAGAAATTATAAAAAAGAACCAAATTGAAATTCTAAAATAGCAGAATAACTGACATGAAATATTCATCAGAGGAAATAAAACAGCTGAACAACGTAAAAGAAAAAAAAATCAGTGAACGTGAAGATCAACTGAAGTTAATGGATATTAACTATAGAAATAATGGATGAAAACTTCTCAAATATGATGAAAGACCTTAATCCACACATTCAAGAAGGTCAATGAAAAAGTGACTCTTCATGAACAAGAGATCCTCAATACAAATAACAGCTGACTTCTCATCAGAAACCCAAGAAGCCAGAAAGCAGGAGGATGGCAAATCCAAAGTTCTGAAAACTAAAAAGCCTGGCAACCTTGGATTCTATATTAAGCAATACTTAATATAGGAAAAATTAAAGACATTCTCAGGGGAAAACAACTGAGGAAACTTTTTGCCAGCAGACCTGCCATACAATAAATACTGAAAGGAGTCCAGTGTGAAATGAGAAGACACCAGAGAGTAACTCAACTCCACACGAAGAAATATAGAACATCTATAGGGGCTTCCCTGGTGATCCAGTGGGTAAGGACACCGCCTTGCAGTGCAACGGGCGCCGGTTCGATGGAGCAGCTGGACTGATGTGTCCAATTACGGAGCCGGAGCTCTGGGGCGCATGCGCCCAGAGCCAGTGCTCTGCAACAACAGAGGCCACTGCGATGGGAGGCCCACACGGGCCAAAGAACAAAGATGAGTGAAAATAGACAAATGAAAAAGACCAATAGAAGTGGCCCGCCAGCCCTCCTCCGTCCCCAACCCACCCCTCCAACCACCAAAAAAAAAAGAACATCTATATAAAGACAGTTATATAGGTAAACATTAAAGACAATATAAATGCATTTTGTTTCTCTTTTTTTCTCCTGTCTCTGAAAAGACAAGTACATCAAGAATTATAACTTTAGGTTGTAATTCGTGACATTACACAGCAAACGGGAGGGGAGAGCAGAGCTATATAGAAGCAAAATTATACTAATGAAATTAAGTTGATATTAATCCCAACCAAAATGTAAATTCACATGGCCACTTCTGGAATCTTAGCATAAGGGGCCCCAAGGGCAAACTCCCATGAAAAATAAGCAAAGCCGGTGAAAACTACTAAAAAAAAAATAATTAAGTCCCTGGAAATGGTCCTGGAGGCAAACAGCAAATAAAGAAGTAGTTATTCAAGAGAATCTACGACTTGCTAACCGTGAACATCTGTGGCATCTGGGCTGGGATCCACTACATCACCGTCAGTGCGACGGAGTATCACTGCAGGGGTGTGTGGCTAAGAAGCCACTACTCCTCTCCTTAGCCCCAGCCACTCACCAGAAGGAGCAGGCCACAGGATTTTTCATCTTCTACAACTCTAACCTGCAGAGGCTAGATTCCTGGTGCGTGGGACCAGGAAGATAACGGGCTCTCTTCCTCCATCCAGCCTCTATCCATAGGACAGCAGCTCTCTCCAAGATGCAGCAGTCCAAGAATCCTGCGGCCTGAACTGCATTCTCCCCAGCTCATAAGGCAATGGTTCCATGTCAGGACAGGCAAGCCAATTAGACAAAAAGCTAGAGGGTTGACTAAGAAGTTCGTTTGGGGTTTTCCATAAGGAAAATACCCTAACTCAATACAATCCTGGCCAACATTCAGAGTAATGACTCGGAGATTCAGTCCAGAGGGAGAAGTAGGCCATAAGACAAGAAAGCTCCAAAGCTCTCCCCAAAGAAACTGGCTTTATCCGAAACAGACTGTGGGAAATTCAAGCCTAAAGAGGTTCTTGAAAAATAGTTCCTCTTAATCAGGAGCAACAAACTAAACCACAGGCCAGGTAACTCACTAGTGAGAACCATGGAAAGAAACAGCTAAGAAGAGCCTCTTTTGAGCCAAGACAAACCACAAAGACTGGGCCTAAAAAGTCACCCCAGTCTCAAATATAATTAGATCAGACTGATGAACAATTAATGCCATGTCAGTTCAATGAGGAAAAGAACACTCCTTTCATCAAATGGTGCTGGGATAACTGTATAGTCACATGAGAATGAAGCTGGACTCCTACTTCACACCATACATAGACGTTAACTCAAAATTCATCAAAGATCTAAAAGGTAAGAGGTTGTAAATAAAAAGGTTCTGAAATCAACTATGGTGATGACTGCACAGATCTGTGAATATACCAAAGAACACTGAACTTACACTTTAAACGGGTGAACTGTAGTATTTGAGTTTTATCTCATTAAAAGTTTAGAAAAGAAAAAGATCGAGCAATAGGTACTCCACAAATGAATCTTGAAAACACTGTTAAGTGAAAGAAGCCAGGTATAAAAGACAACATACATTCCATATAAATGGAATGAAAATGGCATAGGAAAATCCATACAGAAAGAAAGCAGATTAGCAGTTGCTTGCTGCTGGGTGTCAGGGAAGAATGGGGAGCCACTGCCAACAGGTACTGGCTTTCTCTAGGGGTAATGAAGATCTTCTGAAATTGGACAGTGGTAATAATTATACAGCCTTGTTAAAATACGAAAAAACAAGGAATTGTGCACTTACAAAAGGTGAGTTTTATGTGTCACTCATATCTCACTTTTTTTTTTACAGCAAAGCTATCGTTTTTTGTTTTTTTTTTTTAATTTTGGCCTCTTTTACTGGTTTTTTTATTTACTTATTTTCACTGACCTTTATTCTCTGGCCTGTGTGGGTCTCCCATGGCAGTGCCCTCTCTCATTGCAGAGCACCGGCTCTGGGCGCATGTACTCCAGAGCACTGACTCACAACTGAACACACCGGTCCAGTCGCTCTGCGGCACGTGGGATCTTCCCCGGCGAGGGATCAAACCCGTGCCCCTTGCACTGCAAGATGAACTCTCTAACCACTGGACCACCAGGGAAGTCCTGTATCTCACTTTAAAAAAAAATAATGTATATACACTATACTACAGAGTCCAAAATTAGCAAAAAATCATACTGCTGTTATCAAAGATATTTGTAAGTGAAACTACTTTTTTCTTTCACTGTTAGTGCAGAGCGGCTAAAAAAACTCACAACTCTGAGTACAGCTGGTGCCACACCCTCAATTCACGCTAAGGCACCAGCCCCCGTCTTTAACACTGCTATGGTTAAGGAAAACACTCCTTTCATCAAATGGTGCTGGGATAACTGTATAGTCACATGAGAATGAAGCTGGACTCCTACTTCACACCATACATAGACGTTAACTCAAAATTCATCAAAGATCTAAAAGGTAAGAGGTTGTAAATAAAAAGGTTCTGAAATCAACTATGGTGATGACTGCACAGATCTGTGAATATACCAAAGAACACTGAACTTACACTTTAAACGGGTGAACTGTAGTATTTGAGTTTTATCTCATTAAAAGTTTAGAAAAGAAAAAGATCGAGCAATAGGTACTCCACAAATGAATCTTGAAAACACTGTTAAGTGAAAGAAGCCAGGTATAAAAGACAACATACATTCCATATAAATGGAATGAAAATGGCATAGGAAAATCCATACAGAAAGAAAGCAGATTAGCAGTTGCTTGCTGCTGGGTGTCAGGGAAGAATGGGGAGCCACTGCCAACAGGTACTGGCTTTCTCTAGGGGTAATGAAGATCTTCTGAAATTGGACAGTGGTAATAATTATACAGCCTTGTTAAAATACGAAAAAACAAGGAATTGTGCACTTACAAAAGGTGAGTTTTATGTGTCACTCATATCTCACTTTTTTTTTTACAGCAAAGCTATCGTTTTTTGTTTTTTTTTTTTAATTTTGGCCTCTTTTACTGGTTTTTTTATTTACTTATTTTCACTGACCTTTATTCTCTGGCCTGTGTGGGTCTCCCATGGCAGTGCCCTCTCTCATTGCAGAGCACCGGCTCTGGGCGCATGTACTCCAGAGCACTGACTCACAACTGAACACACCGGTCCAGTCGCTCTGCGGCACGTGGGATCTTCCCCGGCGAGGGATCAAACCCGTGCCCCTTGCACTGCAAGATGAACTCTCTAACCACTGGACCACCAGGGAAGTCCTGTATCTCACTTTAAAAAAAAATAATGTATATACACTATACTACAGAGTCCAAAATTAGCAAAAAATCATACTGCTGTTATCAAAGATATTTGTAAGTGAAACTACTTTTTTCTTTCACTGTTAGTGCAGAGCGGCTAAAAAAACTCACAACTCTGAGTACAGCTGGTGCCACACCCTCAATTCACGCTAAGGCACCAGCAGTCTTACCCACCATGGCTTCTGCTTCATCAATGTAAATATCAACACAGTGAAATGAGAGGTAGCATCTTCACATTATTACAAAGACAGTTCTGAAAGTAAATCAGGAGTCCGCAGAAGTCCATTTGCAGGTTCCACTTTGCAAACTTCTGAACTAGCTAAGAAGCTCTTAGAAGCATATTCACACACAAGACAGCACGGTGAGTCAAAAAGGAGCACGGATCATTCTGCCAGGCAGACTTAAATTTCCAGTTTCAGAGCTGCCATTTAGGTTCTAAGAGCCTAAATTCCCTATGTCTCAGTCTCCTGTACTATAAAACGATGGTACTACCTACCTAAGAGGATACCTACCTAACAAGGTTACTACAAGGATTAATGAGACGAAGACCTAAAGACCAACTGGAATACAAGCGTACATTTCCCACCCAGCTAGTACAGGGCTTTGGGCAGAAGATGCTCAATGGCTCAGTGAAGTATTAGTGGAATGGTTTAATTAACTACCTCATACAGACCCACATAAGTCAAAGTTCTAGATTCAGATTCAAAACACTGAGATGTGTTCAGATATTTTTCACAAAAATATATTCACTTTAGGGTAAATTTTAAAGTGAAAAATAGTATTATTTAAAAATAGTCCATGGGCTTCCCTGATGGTTTGGTGGGTAAAGAGTCCTCCTTGCAGTGCAAGGGGCACTCGTTCGATCCCTGGCCCAGGAAGATTCCATGTGCCGCGGAGCAGCTGGACCAGTGTGTCCAATTATGAGCCAGCGCTCTGGAGCGCATGTGCCCAGAGCCAGTGCTTTGCAACAAGAGAGGTCACTGCAATGGGAGGCCCACACGTGCTAAAGAATAAAGATGGATGAAAAATGAATAAATAGACAAATAATTAATAAAAATAAATGTTAGAAACAGTCCAATATTTTTTTAAGAATTTGCTTCCCAGATTAGTAGTAATAAGAAGTAAAATGATTTGTTAAGTGCTAGACACAGTTCCACACCTCTGATTCAAAAACATGTTTATGGCCTGCATATGCAAGATCAAACCAGTCAATCCTAAAGGAAATCAATCCTGAATATTCACCGGAAGGACTGATGCTAAAATGCCAATACTATGGTCACCTGGTGTGAAGAGCCAACTCACTGGAAAAGACCCTGTGCTGGGGGTAAAATATAGAAGGCAAAAGGAGAAGAGGACAGCAGAGGATAAGATGGTTAAACAGCATCACCAACTTCATGGATATAAACTTAAGCAAACTCAAAGAAACAGTGAAGGACAGGGGAGTCTGATGTGCTCCAGTCCTCAGGGTCACAAAGAGTCGGTTATGACTTAGTGACTGAACAATAACAACAAAACTCTTTAGCTCAACTACTTGAAATTCAGTTGATACAAATTATCTATAGTGACTTAATTAAGCCAATATGATGATGAAGAACATGAGTATTTTAGTCACAGAGTCTGACTTTACATGCCTGCACTGCCACTTACTGGGCTGTGTGACCTTAGTCTAAGCAGTAATCCTTACGGAGATAATAATAAGGTGCACAGAGTTACCCCAAGACTAAGTAAGATAATACATGAGAAGTACCCAGAACAATGCTGACAGAGTAAGAACTCAGCAAATGCTATTTTATTATTTTTTTATTTTGGGGGGAGTGGGGTGGGAAGGGAGTAGGGCAGGTGGGCCACTTCTATTGGTCTTTCATTTCTCTATTTTCATCCATCTTTGTTCTTTGACCTGTGTGGGCCTCCCATCACAGTGGCCTCTGTTGTCGCAGAGCACCAGCTCTGGGGCGCATGCGCGCCAGAACTCCGGCTCGGTAATTGGACACATCGGTCCAGCCGCTTCACGGCACGTGGGATCTTCCCAGGCCAGGGATCAAACCGGCGCCCTTTGCACTGCAAGGCGGTATCCTTACCCACTGGACCACCAGGGAAGCCCAGCAAATGCTATTTTAAAGCATTATTGATCTCAGTTACTTCTGTGTGAATGCTGGTAAACCTTTTATGGCATACAAGTTTTCCACTTCTACCATAAACCTTACTCTTCCCACCTTTCAATGGAACAATCCAAGAGATCCTAAATCATGACAGAAATCCAGAATCCCCTAGAGAAACTATGCTTCCAAGTCAGGTTTTGGCTTAAACTTCTACTTTTCCTCAAAATGGAGTTTGTGGAGCTTATACAAATTTTCTTTGCACACCACCAGATTTCTACCTTCAATGAGTTAAGTATATCTTTAAAAACACAAAATTGTCTACTAGGAAAAAAACTCCAATATAACATTTAACTAAAGTAGTTTGTTTTCTGTCACCATTAAGATAATTAATGAAACAGAAGATGACAGCTGAGAAGCCCAAACATTCCTAACATGAGTGTGTTTCTAACTTGAAGGACCTCATTCTGGAGTGGGAGAGAGATTATCTTTAAAGAATGCTGTGTATAGAGTAGACATTAACCATTTAAGTTGATAATGACCAAATGCAACAAAATAAACAAAACACCATCTTGACCCCAAACATAGCATATGTATGTAAACACTTCCAAACATCTCCGGAGTACTGGCATGCCTTCGAAAGCTAGGCAGAAAAGGAAAGAGCAGAGATAGAGAAAACCATCCCTACTGAATCTAAATCTGATCTCTTTAAGATACTGTCTTGAGAAATTTCTCAGAGTTCATGCTCTTCTCAACAGTGCTGCTCTCCCGTATCCACAGACCCCAGCTCCAAGCACACCGCCCTCGAGGGCCCAAGAATGTGCCATGGGGAAAGGACAGTCTCTTAAAATAAATGCTAGGAAAACTGGACAGCAAGTCCAAAATAACAGAACTGGGCCACGTAGACCATATACAAAAAATCAATTCAAAATGGATTAAAGACTTGAAAATAAGAGTTGAAACCGTAAAACTCCTAGAAGAAAACACAGGTGGTAAGCTTCTTGACACTGGCCTTGGCAATTACATTTTTTCACCAAAAGAAAAGATAGCAAGGGCAAAAATCAATCCATGGAACTACACCAAATCTGAAAAGCATCCCAAAAGAAACCACCAGCAAATTAAAAAGGCAACCTACCTAATGGGAGGAAATGATTCCAAATCATGTACCTGATAAGGAGTTAATATTCAAAATATATGAAGAACTCATTCAACTCAACAGTTCAAAGAACATAGATTAAGAAGAGGGGGCATTATTGAAACAGACATTATTCCAAAGACATACAAATGGCGAACAGGTACATGAGAAGATGCTCAACATCACTAGTTATCAGGGAAAAGCAACTCAAAACCACAATGACATATCACTTCACACCTATTAGGACAGCTGTCACCAAAAAATTAAGAAACAACAAGTACTGGTGAAGATGTGGAGAAAAGGGAACCCTTGTGCTCTGCTGGTGGGAATGTACACTGGCACAGCCACTGTGGAAAACAGTATGGAGGGTCCCCTAAAAATTAAAAACAGAACTAATATATGACTGAGCAATTCCACTTCTGGGTATTTATCCCAAGAAAACAAAAGCACTAACTTGAAAAGATACATGCCTCCTCCTGTTCACCACAGCATGATTAAACAGCCAAGACATGGAAACACCTAAGTGCCCATCAATGGACTGATAAAGAAAATGTGGTAAAAATTAAACGATTGAGTATTACTCAGTCATAAAAAAAAGAATGAAATGTTGCCATATGTGACAACATGGATGAACCCTGAGGGCATTGTGCTAAGTGAAACAAATCAGACAGAGAAAGACATATAGCATATGATCTCATTTATACGTGTAATCTTAAAAAAAAAAAAAAAAAAAAACAGCACACAGATACAGAGAACAGACTGGTGAGTGCCAGAAGCAGGGTGAAAGGGTGGGCAAAATGAGTAAAGGGAGACAAGAAAGTATACACTTCCAGTTATGAGAAATAAGTCACAGAATATAATATACGGTCTGGTAACTAGTTAGTAGTAGTACTGTGGTGCATATTTGAAAGGTACTAAGAGTATAAATCTTAAAAGTCAGAAAAAATTAATTATGTATGGTGACAGATATTAACCAGACTTACTGAGGTGTTCATTTCACAAAATAAATAGATGAAAGTTAAAATGTTAGTCACTCAGTCGTGTCTGACTCTTTGCGACCCCATGGACTGAAGCCCATCAGGCTCCTCTTTCCATGGAATTCTCCAGGCCAGAATACTAGAGTGGGAGACCACTCCTTTCTCCAGGGGATCTTCCCAACCTGTGGGTCAAACCTCTGTCTCCCGCACGGCAGGCTGATGGTAATCTGGCCACAAGTACTTAGGGATGAGCTGGACATAGTGCCTTTCATCAGGCCCTGCAGTGTTAAGTGCCTCACTCGACTGAAGCAGCTCATAGATTTTAGGGAACATGTTCTATCTCTTTTACCAAATGAGGTAAAAAGCCTTTAATAGGGCTGTGAAAGAGCCCAAGGAGTCAAAGTGCCACCAAACAACTCTACTGCTTAAGACACCAGAATTTTGTTTTATCTAGTTGCACAGGACCTTAATGGCTGTCCACCAATCTTCCCAAAAACTTGAAAACAAATACAGTCACAGGACAGCTCACTAGTATCTCAGAAAAAGCTGCAATGTTTAATGGAAAACAAAAGGTGTAATAAGGAAACCTGAGCTTCCTGTGTGACACCAGGGCCCCGCTCACAAACAGGGCTGTCCTAACTCTGGCATCCTTAGCTTTCCTGGAGCCAAATTCTCCTGCAAAGCTGCCTCAGGATGAACGTGGAGGGTTTCCAACTCTCAAAGGAACGAATTCTCCAGCTTTACCTCTGGCTGAATTACATGCACTCCAGGCACAAAGCATAATACAAAGAGAATGGTGCAAAAAATTAGCCTTGCGATTCAAGGAACACAGTAAATTTGCTCAGTTGTGTCCGACTCTTTGTGACCCCATGGACAAACCATGGAATTCTGCAAGCAAGATTACTGGAGCGGGTAGCCTATCCCTCTTCAGAGGATCTTCCCAACCTAGGGATTGAACCCAGGTCTCCCACACTGGAGGCGGATTCTTTACCATCTGAGGCACCAGGGAGGCCCAATACATGAGAAAGGCAATGGGGGACTTCCCTGGTGGGGCAGTTGATAGGAACCCACCTGCCAATGCAGGGGACACAGGTTCAATCCCTGGCCCAAGAGGATTCCACATGCCACAAGCCAACTAAGTCTGTGCACAACTACTGAGCTAAACACAACAGAGCAGAGCCCAAAGGCTCTTTAAAGTGATCACACAATGGTGACCACAGAGCAGTTCACCAAAAGTGCATAAGAAGCAACTGCTTATCTACATGTTTCACCCCCAAGGGGGTGAAAAATATATAATTACTTGTCATCTGTTGTGTTTTATGGGTAATCCACAAGTACTTAGGGATGAGCTGGACATAGTGCCTTTCATCAGGCCCTGCAGTGTTAAGTGCCTCACTCGACTGAAGCAGCTCATAGATTTTAGGGAACATGTTCTATCTCTTTTACCAAATGAGGTAAAAAGCCTTTAATAGGGCTGTGAAAGAGCCCAAGGAGTCAAAGTGCCACCAAACAACTCTACTGCTTAAGACACCAGAATTTTGTTTTATCTAGTTGCACAGGACCTTAATGGCTGTCCACCAATCTTCCCAAAAACTTGAAAACAAATACAGTCACAGGACAGCTCACTAGTATCTCAGAAAAAGCTGCAATGTTTAATGGAAAACAAAAGGTGTAATAAGGAAACCTGAGCTTCCTGTGTGACACCAGGGCCCCGCTCACAAACAGGGCTGTCCTAACTCTGGCATCCTTAGCTTTCCTGGAGCCAAATTCTCCTGCAAAGCTGCCTCAGGATGAACGTGGAGGGTTTCCAACTCTCAAAGGAACGAATTCTCCAGCTTTACCTCTGGCTGAATTACATGCACTCCAGGCACAAAGCATAATACAAAGAGAATGGTGCAAAAAATTAGCCTTGCGATTCAAGGAACACAGTAAATTTGCTCAGTTGTGTCCGACTCTTTGTGACCCCATGGACAAACCATGGAATTCTGCAAGCAAGATTACTGGAGCGGGTAGCCTATCCCTCTTCAGAGGATCTTCCCAACCTAGGGATTGAACCCAGGTCTCCCACACTGGAGGCGGATTCTTTACCATCTGAGGCACCAGGGAGGCCCAATACATGAGAAAGGCAATGGGGGACTTCCCTGGTGGGGCAGTTGATAGGAACCCACCTGCCAATGCAGGGGACACAGGTTCAATCCCTGGCCCAAGAGGATTCCACATGCCACAAGCCAACTAAGTCTGTGCACAACTACTGAGCTAAACACAACAGAGCAGAGCCCAAAGGCTCTTTAAAGTGATCACACAATGGTGACCACAGAGCAGTTCACCAAAAGTGCATAAGAAGCAACTGCTTATCTACATGTTTCACCCCCAAGGGGGTGAAAAATATATAATTACTTGTCATCTGTTGTGTTTTATAGGTCCATACTATTTCATAACAACAACCTTGGAAATATTCCATAATAATCAAATGTGACATTAAAACTTATTTTCCTTCTTTGAGGCATTCACATTCAGGATGGCTGAGTAGAAAAAGAGACTCTTCATCTCAAAACCTTGTCAAGAGGCAGAATAATAAACTAATAAACAACCTTAAAAGGAAATTAAGAAAGAACCCCATTTACAAAAGCATCATAAAGAACACAACACTAAGGAACAAATTTAACTAAGGAAGTGAAAGACTATAAAACACTGACAAAAGAAATTAAAGACACAAACAAATGGAAAGATACCTCCTATTGATGATTTGGAAGACTTAATACTGTTTAAATATTCATACTACCCAAAGAGATCACAGATTCAATGCAATCCCTATCAAAGTCCCAATGGTATTTTTTTACAGAAAGAAGAAAAAACAATGCTAAAATTCATACTCAACTACAAAAGACACCAAACAGCCAGCTTTTAATATAAATTAAAAGGTGATATATATATATACAAGGGAATATTGTTCAACCTTAAAAAAAAAAAAAGACCTGTAATATTCAACATCATAGATGAACCCTGAAGACACTACGCTAAATGAAATCAGCCAGTCTCTGAAGCACAAGCAGCACATGATTCCACTCCTATGTGATACCAAGACTGTCAACCTTATAGAATAGAATGGTGCTTACCAGAGACTAGGGGGAGGCCAAAGTGGAAGGTGCTAACCCATGAGTGTAACAGTTCAATTCTGCATACAAGAGGAGTAAGTTCTACAGATACAACACTGTGCGTACAAATAACACTGTATTGTACACTTTAAAAATCTGTTGAGGGTAGGTCTCATTTTAAATGTTCTTACTGTAATAACTAAAATAAACTTTTTAAAGAAAATAAATAGGCAAAATTAGAAAATATTTTAAATCTTGGGTTACAATCTCATAACCACATATCATATTGCAAAAATTGTAATTTATAGACCAAAGTCACACAATGGTGACCACAGAGCAGTTCACCAAAAGTGCATAAGAAGCAACTGCTTATCTACATGTTTCACCCCCAAGGGGGTGAAAAATATATAATTACTTGTCATCTGTTGTGTTTTATAGGTCCATACTATTTCATAACAACAACCTTGGAAATATTCCATAATAATCAAATGTGACATTAAAACTTATTTTCCTTCTTTGAGGCATTCACATTCAGGATGGCTGAGTAGAAAAAGAGACTCTTCATCTCAAAACCTTGTCAAGAGGCAGAATAATAAACTAATAAACAACCTTAAAAGGAAATTAAGAAAGAACCCCATTTACAAAAGCATCATAAAGAACACAACACTAAGGAACAAATTTAACTAAGGAAGTGAAAGACTATAAAACACTGACAAAAGAAATTAAAGACACAAACAAATGGAAAGATACCTCCTATTGATGATTTGGAAGACTTAATACTGTTTAAATATTCATACTACCCAAAGAGATCACAGATTCAATGCAATCCCTATCAAAGTCCCAATGGTATTTTTTTACAGAAAGAAGAAAAAACAATGCTAAAATTCATACTCAACTACAAAAGACACCAAACAGCCAGCTTTTAATATAAATTAAAAGGTGATATATATATATACAAGGGAATATTGTTCAACCTTAAAAAAAAAAAAAGACCTGTAATATTCAACATCATAGATGAACCCTGAAGACACTACGCTAAATGAAATCAGCCAGTCTCTGAAGCACAAGCAGCACATGATTCCACTCCTATGTGATACCAAGACTGTCAACCTTATAGAATAGAATGGTGCTTACCAGAGACTAGGGGGAGGCCAAAGTGGAAGGTGCTAACCCATGAGTGTAACAGTTCAATTCTGCATACAAGAGGAGTAAGTTCTACAGATACAACACTGTGCGTACAAATAACACTGTATTGTACACTTTAAAAATCTGTTGAGGGTAGGTCTCATTTTAAATGTTCTTACTGTAATAACTAAAATAAACTTTTTAAAGAAAATAAATAGGCAAAATTAGAAAATATTTTAAATCTTGGGTTACAATCTCATAACCACATATCATATTGCAATTTGTAATACACTGGTCACAAAGTCAATTTAATAGACCAAAGTCAGCATTTTGAACTAAATAAATAGAAACTATCAGATTGTACCACATGTAGTAGCAGCATTATTCTAGGAAACTTTGCTTTCAGATATCCATATACTAATCATACAACTGGGTTCTAATATAAACTATGTCTCCAATGATGAGTCACAGTTCAAAAAAAATTTGTGAAACATTCCTCAGGAAGTTGAGAATACTTATCCTCCCTCAAATCTTTGTCAAAGTTCTACATTAGACTCAGTGAAACAAGCTACAACAAGTTCAAGTACGAACCTAATATAAATGTATTCATCTGCCAAAAAGATACATCATTTGGTCTTTTAAAAAAGAAAGAACAGCACAAGCAATATTCAAGCATCACTGGAATGCCTGGCACAAATTATGTTGTTTCTACTAACCACGGAGATACACAGATTACTAAAGGAATATAATGCTAATTTTCTTTAGCTACTATACCACTCTGACCATTCAACTGCTCCTAATTTTCAGAATTAAACACCACCAACATATATTCATAACGACAATGCTTTAATAAACTTTCAGGAAAATATCTCACTCTACTTCTTGAAGAATTCAGAGATCATATACTACAGCTCTGAAAGGTTCTTTCAGAAAACTTCCTGCCTTAAGCAATAAGCTTTTTTAAATAACTGATGTATAAAGTACATTATCTACCAACTTGCCAAGCCGTTTAGGTTCAATGAGCTCTCTCTCAACAGCTGCCCTATTGCTACTTCAGGTGGAAATTCTTTCTTTTGGACTATTATCTTGAAACCTCACCAAATGCAACTGGTACATCTCCTCCTTTCCCCAACAGTCACTGTGACAACCAAATGTGCCCCATACTTTTCCAAATGCCCTCTGCAGAAATGGTATCTCTCCACATGAGAACCACTGAAAACTTTCGATAAATCTCCTTAGTTAAAGCGAAGGCCACATAATGAACTGTGGCCTCTGACTCAGGGCAGAAACGTCAGGCAGAGTCCTGACTTTAATCCTTTTCACAGAAGCATAAAGATCATGTGGTCTGAGTGGGAAGAATATCTACCACCTTCTCCCTAGTGCTGGGCAGTTATTTTCAAAGTGGGATACAACAAATGTAGACAAGGTGGGGCGGGAAAGAAGGGTAATACAGATTCTATAAGTATTCTAAGTTTCCTCCAAGTCTCATAAAGGATGAAACAGAATTATAGAAGAAATGTCTAAGACTATTTCCTTGGACAAAGTCTACAGGTACATTTACATGCTTCTATGTGTGTGTGTGTAGTGTACAGACTTAAGAGAAAAGTCACCATAATGAGTCACTATAATGAGTAATATGTGACAAGTCTGATCAGAGTGAGAAAAATATTTAGTACCTATTAAACACCTGTGACCAGAAACAGTGCCAAAAAGCTTATTTAACACCTGCAGCAAGCTTATAAGAGGAGAAACTAAGGTATAGGAAGGTTAATTTGTTCAATATCATCTAGTGGCTGAGCCAGGACTCAGACCTAGGTCAACTCCAGGGCCCTCACCAAGAGCTGCACCATTTCAAGGCACAAATAAGAACACAAGAGGAGGGGATTTTAAGAGCAGGAAAGAATTTATCTAAAAACTATGAAAAATGCTGAATACATTAAAGTTAACTATGAAAAGGTTATCAGTAAAAATGCCTATGACCCAAAACCATTAGATTTTCACCACAAGGCTCTTAAGCAAATCATATTCAAACTCTAAATAACTGATGTATAAAGTACATTATCTACCAACTTGCCAAGCCGTTTAGGTTCAATGAGCTCTCTCTCAACAGCTGCCCTATTGCTACTTCAGGTGGAAATTCTTTCTTTTGGACTATTATCTTGAAACCTCACCAAATGCAACTGGTACATCTCCTCCTTTCCCCAACAGTCACTGTGACAACCAAATGTGCCCCATACTTTTCCAAATGCCCTCTGCAGAAATGGTATCTCTCCACATGAGAACCACTGAAAACTTTCGATAAATCTCCTTAGTTAAAGCGAAGGCCACATAATGAACTGTGGCCTCTGACTCAGGGCAGAAACGTCAGGCAGAGTCCTGACTTTAATCCTTTTCACAGAAGCATAAAGATCATGTGGTCTGAGTGGGAAGAATATCTACCACCTTCTCCCTAGTGCTGGGCAGTTATTTTCAAAGTGGGATACAACAAATGTAGACAAGGTGGGGCGGGAAAGAAGGGTAATACAGATTCTATAAGTATTCTAAGTTTCCTCCAAGTCTCATAAAGGATGAAACAGAATTATAGAAGAAATGTCTAAGACTATTTCCTTGGACAAAGTCTACAGGTACATTTACATGCTTCTATGTGTGTGTGTGTAGTGTACAGACTTAAGAGAAAAGTCACCATAATGAGTCACTATAATGAGTAATATGTGACAAGTCTGATCAGAGTGAGAAAAATATTTAGTACCTATTAAACACCTGTGACCAGAAACAGTGCCAAAAAGCTTATTTAACACCTGCAGCAAGCTTATAAGAGGAGAAACTAAGGTATAGGAAGGTTAATTTGTTCAATATCATCTAGTGGCTGAGCCAGGACTCAGACCTAGGTCAACTCCAGGGCCCTCACCAAGAGCTGCACCATTTCAAGGCACAAATAAGAACACAAGAGGAGGGGATTTTAAGAGCAGGAAAGAATTTATCTAAAAACTATGAAAAATGCTGAATACATTAAAGTTAACTATGAAAAGGTTATCAGTAAAAATGCCTATGACCCAAAACCATTAGATTTTCACCACAAGGCTCTTAAGCAAATCATATTCAAACTCTAAACTTAAAAAATCCAGCGACTTCTCTGGTGGCCCAGTGGCTAAGACTCCTGGCTTCCAATGCAGGAGGCCTGGATTCGAGCCCTGGTCAGGGAGCTAGATCCTACGTACTGCAACTAAGACCCAACACAGTCAAATAAATAAATATTAAAAAAAAAAAAAAAAAAATCCACATTTTTACAAAGAAGTTCAAATTAAAGGAATTCTGAACCCCATTTTGTACATGCTGCCTTGCACGTTTTTTAATACTGTTAGCCTGTTTACTGTGGCCTAAGAGACTTTTCTATTTTTAAAAAAATATGTATTTGGCTGCACCAGGTCCCAACTGCAGCACATGGGATCATCTAGTTGCAGCATGTGGGATCTAGTTCCCTGATCAGGGATCAAATTGGAGGCCCCTGCATTGGAAGCTTGGAGTCTTAGCCACTGGACAATCAGGGAAGTCCCAAGAGGCATTTCTATTTTAACAACCATATGGTACTTCCTTATTTCAAGAAATTTAAAAGGAAATAATTATCATTACCCTTACTGATTATACATTACAAAGCAGAAAAGGCAAATTTACAATGGCTATTATTTGGCACACAGAAACTTAACCAATAGTGAGATTAACATTACTGATAATGAAACTAACACTGTGGGCCACCTGATGCTAAACGCTAAGAAAGGAAAAACATCCTGCCTACAATATTTACCCTGAAGTTATTCAAAGGGGAACAGATAAATTCAATCTAAGAGATATTCTGCAAAATAACTGATTTCCCAAAATAATGTTGTTATGAAAGACACCTCTCCCTTCCTAAAAGAGAGCTAAGGAACTAGTTTAGGGTAAGGTATGACGGCGACTCATTGGGAAAGACCCTGATGCTGGGAAAATTGAAGGCAAAAGCAGAAGAGGGTGGCAAAGGATGACGAGGCTGAACAGCACTGCTGACTCAATGGACATGGATCTGAGCTGAGCAAACCCCAGGAGACAGCGTAGGAGAGAGGAGCTGGGCATGCTACAGTCTACGAGGCCACAAAGAATTGTACACGACTTAGCAACTGAACAACAAATATGACACCTACATGCAGTGTATTTCTTGATTAAATTATAGATATCAAAAAATTTTGTGGATTTCAAAAAATTTTAAGTAAGCTATAAAGAACAGTATTAAAACAACTGGGGAAACATACAATGTGAACTGACTAGAAGTTAGATAATAATATATGTCAATACTGTTTACCTAATGTGAACATCACCTAAAGGACTGAGATAGAATAACAGAACCATTCTCTATGGGAAAAGGAAAGAGAAATAAATCAAGCAGCACAAGTCAAGGAGTAAAACAGGAATTCAAGCCTCTGCAACTCAAACTTCCACCTACCTTTCTATATACTGGTGGCAGGAACCTCACACCACTGTCTCTCACGTAAGAGCCCTGCATCCAGACACAGTGAGCGTCCACTCAGCCACCACTATGTACTAAATACATGTGTGTGTCAGACTCCACGGCCACAACACACAACAACAGTAAGAGCGTAGGGCTTCCTTGGTGGTCCAGTGGGTGGAGAGTCCGCCTTGCAATGCAAGGGGCACCAGTTCGATCCCTGACTCGGGAAGATCCCACACGCCACGGAGCAACTGGACTAGTGTGTCCAATTATCAGCCAGAGCTCTGGCGCGCATGCACCCAGAGCCAGTGCTCTGCAACAACAGACCACTGCATTGGGAGGCCCACACAGGCCAAATAATAAAGATGGATGAAAATAAACAAATAAAAAACCAATAAAAGAGAGGCCAAAATTAAAAGTAAGAGCATAGATTCTGGAATCAGTGCCCAGGTCTGAATCCAGCTCTACTAATCCCAACTCCACTATGTCCTACCTGTGTAACTCTTAGCAAACTACTAAACCTCTTAGTGCTTTGACATCCTCATTTTTAAAGGGACGACTATAGCAGTACTTACTTCAAAGGGCTGTTGTGAAGGTCATTGGGAAAGACCCTGATGCTGGGAAAATTGAAGGCAAAAGCAGAAGAGGGTGGCAAAGGATGACGAGGCTGAACAGCACTGCTGACTCAATGGACATGGATCTGAGCTGAGCAAACCCCAGGAGACAGCGTAGGAGAGAGGAGCTGGGCATGCTACAGTCTACGAGGCCACAAAGAATTGTACACGACTTAGCAACTGAACAACAAATATGACACCTACATGCAGTGTATTTCTTGATTAAATTATAGATATCAAAAAATTTTGTGGATTTCAAAAAATTTTAAGTAAGCTATAAAGAACAGTATTAAAACAACTGGGGAAACATACAATGTGAACTGACTAGAAGTTAGATAATAATATATGTCAATACTGTTTACCTAATGTGAACATCACCTAAAGGACTGAGATAGAATAACAGAACCATTCTCTATGGGAAAAGGAAAGAGAAATAAATCAAGCAGCACAAGTCAAGGAGTAAAACAGGAATTCAAGCCTCTGCAACTCAAACTTCCACCTACCTTTCTATATACTGGTGGCAGGAACCTCACACCACTGTCTCTCACGTAAGAGCCCTGCATCCAGACACAGTGAGCGTCCACTCAGCCACCACTATGTACTAAATACATGTGTGTGTCAGACTCCACGGCCACAACACACAACAACAGTAAGAGCGTAGGGCTTCCTTGGTGGTCCAGTGGGTGGAGAGTCCGCCTTGCAATGCAAGGGCACCAGTTCGATCCCTGACTCGGGAAGATCCCACACGCCACGGAGCAACTGGACTAGTGTGTCCAATTATCAGCCAGAGCTCTGGCGCATGCACCCAGAGCCAGTGCTCTGCAACAACAGACCACTGCATTGGGAGGCCCACACAGGCCAAATAATAAAGATGGATGAAAATAAACAAATAAAAAACCAATAAAAGAGAGGCCAAAATTAAAAGTAAGAGCATAGATTCTGGAATCAGTGCCCAGGTCTGAATCCAGCTCTACTAATCCCAACTCCACTATGTCCTACCTGTGTAACTCTTAGCAAACTACTAAACCTCTTAGTGCTTTGACATCCTCATTTTTAAAGGGACGACTATAGCAGTACTTACTTCAAAGGGCTGTTGTGAAGGTTAAATGACACAATATATGTAAAATGCTAGAATACTGCCTAACATATATTAAACTACCTGGTAGACACTAGCTATTTTGTTGCTGTTATTATTAGGCACTGGAAACACAAAGTCAAAGAACATATGGTTCATTCCCTCAGAGATTTGCCTTCTACCTGGAGAAACAAACAAAAGAAACAATGTCCAAGCCACATGTAAATCAATGAAGTTAAAACACACCCTCACACCATACACAAAAATAAACTCAGAAGGGCTTGAAACCTTAAATATAAGACAGGACACCATATAACTCCTAAAGAGAACATAGGCAAAACATTCTCTTGCCTAGCACACAGAAGGTGCTCAACAAATACCCAATGAACCAATTAATATAAAGAAAGTATTCACTGATTTGGGATTTCCCTGGTGGCCTAGTGGGCTAAGACTCTGCACTTCCAAGGCAAGAGGCCTCGGTTCGATCGCTGGTCAGGGAACTAGATCCCACATGTCACAACTAAGAGTTGCTATGCTGCAACTAAAGATCCCATATGCTGCAATGAAGAAGGAAGATCCTATGTGCCGTAACTAAGACCCGTGGCAGCCAAATAAATATATTTTTTAATTAAAAAAGTAGTATTCACTGATTTGGCAATATGGAAAAAACAGTGACTAGAGACTTTAGTGAGACCACAGGGTACCTAAATGCAAATTCAATAAAAGCACCTTCTTTGGATGGGCACACTGATAAGCAGGGCTCAGGCTAGACTTCAGCACCACTGCCCCCAAAACACACACACACCCTAAGGCTGGCACCAATGTGCAGTGAACAACTGTGTGGGTTAAAAAGTGAACAGAGATGTGAAAGTGACAACAGCAAGTACAGATTCTACTCCTTCGTAACCTGTCTGAGAAGGAAACACACAAGCCTCTAGTCAACCAGGAAACTTCTCCAATTTTACAAGTGGTGAGAGGGCTTCCCTGGTGGTCCAGTGGGTAAAGAGTCTGCCTTGCAGTACAAGGGGCACCAGTTCAATCCCTGGCCCAGGAAGATCCCACATGTTCAGCAGTAGCTGGGCCGGTGTTTCCAATTATGAGCCAAGGCTCTGGAGCGTGTGCACCCAGAGCCAGTGCTCTGCAACGAGAGAGAGGTCATGCGATAGGAGGCCCACACAGGCCAAAGAATAAAGATGGATGAAAAATAAATGATGACTTAGAGGCACAAAAAAAGTGGTGAGAAAATGGACAAAATGACAAAAAGATGATTACGTTTGATGTGCAATAAGAAGCTCAAATAAAAGGGGGAAAGAACGCATGCGACAGAATATTGGAAAACTTAATATGAAGAAGATTAAATCTGATGCAGAACTTAACAAAATTTGCGGATGACTTTAAAGAAAGTTAAGAAGCGGTGTTTACCAGAGGTCTTTTGGGGGTGCTGGAAAAGTACCACTGCCATGTGATAATGATTACACAACTCCACAAATCTGCTCAAAATCATCGAATTGTTCACTTCAAAAAGGCAAATTTGGCAGTATATAAATTATGCCTCAATAAAGCTTTGTTTTTTAACACAGTATTTGTTACAGAAGCAAGGAGGGAAAATTATACTGTTAAAGAGTTTCTCTGACTAAAGAAAGGAAGTAGCCAAGAGAAAAAGTACAGTTATTCATTTGACAGGAAAATAAAAAGGAAATTTTTCATAGATTAAGAAATATTAATGTTTTCACTTCAATCCAATAAAGAACAGTATTGTGTTTCTGAGTAACTTTCTACAGACCTGGCTAGGACCAGAAAATCTTATATCTTAAGAGTAGAAAGACAATAGATTTGAAAATCTTAAATGTGGAATTAAGGAAAAGGAACACTCTGACTTACTTTCCTATCCCCAGAAGAGAGTAACAATTTATTCTGATCTTACATTATTGCATGTGTCTGAGATGTAGAGATAGTAACTCCTCTGAGAAGAATTTTAACAAGTTTAAAAGTAGGAAGTCAAACATATAATTGTTTTAAGAGAATCTGTTAATTTCTTTATAAGCCCGATCACAACAGTTAATTCCCTCAGTCAGTCAAAATATCCACATGGGGAATTTTTTGATATTTTTGGAGAAGATTAATTTGCATTGGCTCGGGGACTTTTGCAGAAGTTTCCCAAAACAGCAGTATTTTATTTACCCCATTTGTAACTACAAAGATCAAGCAAAGATGCACCTATAAACAACCATAATTCACATTTGCTTTGAGCTATGAAAATATTAACCTACTCTGACCTCCCCTGGCACCAACTCCAGCAAACCCCAGGTCAAGTCTCAGCTTCCAAAACAGCACAAGTGTCTCTAATTTCAGACCTGCACGTCTCCTTTCTGACTTTGGCTAAATCAGCAGCAAAGCCAGAAAATAAAAATCAAAAGCTCTACTAAGTCATGTAGGTATTTTCTCTCACAAATTTTTTCACAAATGAAATAACATTAATATATAATTCTATTTCCTCTAAGTGTATATAATAAAAATAGTTCAAGAAAGTGATATTCACAATGCTATCCATCCTAGACTTGAAAAACTGTAATATCAATAAACTTTAAAGTTTATGGTACTACGCCTAACCTTTAGTAGGCATTCAGTAAATGTTAGTTCCTTTCTTTACATTAATCCTTAGAGCATTTCCATAGAATAGGAAATACTGTTCCTTGTACATTAACTTTAAAAAAGCAGGGGAAAAAGAGGATAATTTCCTGACTGCACACTTAGATCAGACTCTGAAAATTCAGGCCACCAGACGATGATGAAGGGACTGATTTGCAAAAATTCCCCTTTACTCTCTCCACCTCCCTTCCTAGGCAGCAGTGGCCATTCCAAGGAACATGTTCCTTCTGATACAGAAGTGGCTCAACTGTTTTTCCCTGTAGCAACGTAGTAGCCATTCCTGCTCTTTGTGACTGGAAGCCAGTCTCAAGAACCTGTTCTGTTGCAGCAAGAGCCCAAAGACTGTCATCAGCCCACAGAACTCCATGGTCAAGTTCACAGGATTCCTGGTTGGAAGGTCGTGGGGAATATGGCCATTGGTTTTTTCGGTGACCCACTTCTCCTTCCAAATGGTAGATAAGCCGATTCACAACATATAATTGTTTTAAGAGAATCTGTTAATTTCTTTATAAGCCCGATCACAACAGTTAATTCCCTCAGTCAGTCAAAATATCCACATGGGGAATTTTTTGATATTTTTGGAGAAGATTAATTTGCATTGGCTCGGGGACTTTTGCAGAAGTTTCCCAAAACAGCAGTATTTTATTTACCCCATTTGTAACTACAAAGATCAAGCAAAGATGCACCTATAAACAACCATAATTCACATTTGCTTTGAGCTATGAAAATATTAACCTACTCTGACCTCCCCTGGCACCAACTCCAGCAAACCCCAGGTCAAGTCTCAGCTTCCAAAACAGCACAAGTGTCTCTAATTTCAGACCTGCACGTCTCCTTTCTGACTTTGGCTAAATCAGCAGCAAAGCCAGAAAATAAAAATCAAAAGCTCTACTAAGTCATGTAGGTATTTTCTCTCACAAATTTTTTCACAAATGAAATAACATTAATATATAATTCTATTTCCTCTAAGTGTATATAATAAAAATAGTTCAAGAAAGTGATATTCACAATGCTATCCATCCTAGACTTGAAAAACTGTAATATCAATAAACTTTAAAGTTTATGGTACTACGCCTAACCTTTAGTAGGCATTCAGTAAATGTTAGTTCCTTTCTTTACATTAATCCTTAGAGCATTTCCATAGAATAGGAAATACTGTTCCTTGTACATTAACTTTAAAAAAGCAGGGGAAAAAGAGGATAATTTCCTGACTGCACACTTAGATCAGACTCTGAAAATTCAGGCCACCAGACGATGATGAAGGGACTGATTTGCAAAATTCCCTTTACTCTCTCCACCTCCCTTCCTAGGCAGCAGTGGCCATTCCAAGGAACATGTTCCTTCTGATACAGAAGTGGCTCAACTGTTTTTCCCTGTAGCAACGTAGTAGCCATTCCTGCTCTTTGTGACTGGAAGCCAGTCTCAAGAACCTGTTCTGTTGCAGCAAGAGCCCAAAGACTGTCATCAGCCCACAGAACTCCATGGTCAAGTTCACAGGATTCCTGGTTGGAAGGTCGTGGGGAATATGGCCATTGGTTTTTTCGGTGACCCACTTCTCCTTCCAAATGGTTCAGGTTTCCTGCCCCAACGAGCAACGGAGGCTCCACACACCTACAGTGACGGGCAACTAAGACTGCATGCAACACCACTCGTCTCTACTCCAACAGGAAACATCTGCCAGAAACAGGCTTGCAGAGCTGCATGAAGCTGCCGTCTATAGCTCTTTCTTTGTGGGCATCTAATACAAGACAGATAAATGAGTCAAAGTCGTATCTGGTGTCTTCTGCTCAGGCTCCCGGGGCTTAAGACAGAACACAAGCATGCTGTGTCAGATCAAACTCTCGTGGCTACAGATGGACACAAGATTCTGTCATCAGCAACAACATTTATAGCTTGCAGCAAAAGCCTGGCTACTATCACGATAAGCCCTTTAACTGCATCTAGTCTACCATTCACATAGGCTACTGAATTTTAGTGACCAGAAGAAGTAGCTAGCCTGTCATCTCCCACTACCCCAAGCTAGTTTACATAATGGCTCCAATGCAAGAACTCTGGCCTCTCAGGAGTGGGTCATGGTGGGGTGTGTGTGAGTTCATGGTTCTGTCCTATGATCACCAGAATTTTAAATTAGTTGTGCTGTTTCTTAGCATTCACTACCCTCTGACAAGGCCTTAGATGTAGTCCACAGCACTAGATAAACCACCATAGGGCCATGATGAGCGTTTCCCTAAACAGTAACCAAATTCAATCAACCCAAGTTCAGAAGAACTGAAAATACTAACAAACACCTTAGAAAAAACTTGGACCTACCTCATTTATAATTCCCACAGGCAGATGAAATTCAATTCCATGCCAACCATACCCTTCGATCACTAAAAAAAAGAGTAAGCATTCGCAAAATTCCCTTTACTCTCTCCACCTCCTTCCTAGGCAGCAGTCTTCAAGGAACATGTTCCTTCTGATACAGAAGTGGCTCAACTGTTTTCCTGTAGCAACGTAGTAGCCATTCCTGCTCTTTGTGACTGGAAGCCAGTCTCAAGAACCTGTTCTGTTGCAGCAAGAGCCCAAAGACTGTCATCAGCCCACAGAACTCCATGGTCAAGTTCACAGGATTCCTGGTTGGAAGGTCGTGGGGAATATGGCCATTGGTTTTTTCGGTGACCCACTTCTCCTTCCAAATGGTTCAGGTTTCCTGCCCCAACGAGCAACGGAGGCTCCACACACCTACAGTGACGGGCAACTAAGACTGCATGCAACACCACTCGTCTCTACTCCAACAGGAAACATCTGCCAGAAACAGGCTTGCAGAGCTGCATGAAGCTGCCGTCTATAGCTCTTTCTTTGTGGGCATCTAATACAAGACAGATAAATGAGTCAAAGTCGTATCTGGTGTCTTCTGCTCAGGCTCCGGAGCTTAAGACAAGAACACAAGCATGCTGTGTCAGATCAAACTCTCGTGGCTACAGATGGACACAAGATTCTGTCATCAGCAACAACATTTATAGCTTGCAGCAAAAGCCTGGCTACTATCACGATAAGCCCTTTAACTGCATCTAGTCTACCATTCACATAGGCTACTGAATTTTAGTGACCAGAAGAAGTAGCTAGCCTGTCATCTCCCACTACCCCAAGCTAGTTTACATAATGGCTCCAATGCAAGAACTCTGGCCTCTCAGGAGTGGGTCATGGTGGGGTGTGTGTGAGTTCATGGTTCTGTCCTATGATCACCAGAATTTTAAATTAGTTGTGCTGTTTCTTAGCATTCACTACCCTCTGACAAGGCCTTAGATGTAGTCCACAGCACTAGATAAACCACCATAGGGCCATGATGAGCGTTTCCCTAAACAGTAACCAAATTCAATCAACCCAAGTTCAGAAGAACTGAAAATACTAACAAACACCTTAGAAAAAAAGGCAGGAAGGTGTAAATAAACCCAGGACCTACCTCATTTATAATTCCCACAGGCAGATGAAATTCAATTCCATGCCAACCATACCCTTCGATCACTAAAACACAAACAGAAAAATAAACGTTCGTGCCATATAAGCAGTTCTTCCAGTTCCCACAAGGTATTTGGTTTCAGAGGTAAGAAGCTATTTCTTATCTGCTTTCTATACTCTCCATGCTCACAAGAGCAGCTGAGTGTTACTGGCTGGCAAAAAGGCACAGATACATGGAGTCAGATAACAAGTAACACTGATTGAACACTAAGTTTATGCTAGGCATTATTCTAAATACTTAAATGTACTAATTAATCGTCACAACAACCCTATGAGATACTCTCATTAACTCATTTTACATGCAAATGACAACTGACCTGTACCTCTGAAAACTGCTCTTACTAGTGTTAAGAAATGCCTTTTAAAAATGTAGGCCAGGGTTTCTCTGGTGGTCCAGTGGGTAAAGAGTCTGCCTTGCAGTACAAGGGGCACCTGTTCAATCCCTGGCCTAGGAAGATCCCACCGGCAACAAAGCAGCTGGATGGTGTGTCCAATTACGAGCCAGCACTCTAGAGTGCATGCACCCAGAGCTGGTGCTCTGCCACTAGAGAGGCCACTGCGATGGAAAGTCCACACAGACCAAAGAATAAAGATGGATGAAAATAAGTAAATAAAAAATCAATAAAAGAGGCCAGAAAAAAAAAAAATGGAGGCAATCTCAACCAACGTGGCTGGGTTGCCTCAAGTCTATAAATATTCATCCACTCATTATATATTTCATTAAGTCCCTGTGGTGCGCTAAGCATGAATTAAGTCTTTGTCCTATAGGAGTTGAGAAACTACTTGGGGAGATCAGACTAAATCCAAGAAATGGTTCAAGAAATGGAATGCCCTATTATAATTTCTTTGTGCAATCATTCAATTAAAAAAAAAAAAAAACTCAATAACCTTTGGGAAGAGGAAGGGAAAGCTTCACAAAAGAGGTGCTCTAAAGTTGGACTTTAAAAAAAAAAAATGGCAGAGAAAAGAGAAAGGCTCCAGGCAAGGAAACAAGAAAAAAAACCATTGCGGCAGAGACAGACAATCCCGGCTCCTTCATCATCTGACCCCATCCAGGCCTACTAGCCTTTGCCCTTGTCCCTCCCTCTCTTTCCCCATTAACACGCCTGACTTCCTCCTTGTAGGACACACAACCTTTAATGGCTCTGTTGTCTCTCCTATTGCCTTGAAAGTTCCCTCCACACCCCAACTCCTCCCTGGTGAGTAATATTAACCAATCCTAGTACAGAGTAAGCACTCCATAAAATATAACCGCCACTGGAAATAACATTATTTAAGATTTCATTGAAACAATTTTCTATAACCTTTTCCAATTCTCCAAAGTTAATCTACTGGTCTCTTTGCCACATCTGCATGGAATGGCATTTGTCCATTTCTCCACTAGGATGATAAAACTATTCTCCTGCCCCTCAGGTTTCTTTTCTGCTTTTTCTCTTGTCTGAACAGGTAACATCTTTTACACAACTCTATATCCCCCAAGACCTAGGGCAATGTCTAGTGCATAATAGATGTCCATTATTGGCGTCCTTGCTGACCAAAGGCCCAACAGACTCAAATTTACAAAATAAATAATGAGAGGATTCTGTTAAAAAGGCAGGACTTCCTTGGTGGTCCAACGATTAAGACTCTGCACTTTCACTGTAAGGGGCATGGGTTCAATCTCTGGTCAGGGAAACTAAGATACTGCGTGTCCCAAAGGGCAGCTAAAAAATTAAAACGTTAAAAAGACTAAAAAGTCCACTCATTTAGTACATTTAAACAATTCACTTTGTCAGAAATCTAATGAACTTTTACACCTTCATGAACATGTCTGCCACATAATTAGACCAACAACTCATACACAAAAAAAGTCAAAGCAGGTTCACCAAACTACCAGCTGACTTAGCTTTTGCTTGACAACAAAATGAGGTCCCCATCCATGCCAATGGACACAGGAGAAATTAACTGAATTGACTACTGAGATATTGTGGATAGTGATCTTTCTCAATGAAGCAATGCAACTTTCTATGCATTTGTTGTTTAGGTGCTAAGTCATGTCTGACTCTTTGAGACCTCATGAACTGTAGCCTGTCAGGCTGCTCTGGCCATGTGATTCTCCAGACAAGAATACTGGAGCAGGTTGCCATTTCCTTCTGCTGGGGATCTGCCCAACCCAGGGATCGAACTCCCATCTCCTGCTCAGCAGGCGGAGTGTCTACCACTGAGCCACCTGGAGGGCCACATGTATGTTTAAACAGGTATTTATACTGGCTTTAGTCACAGATGGTAGAGGCTATAAATTTAGAAATCCAATCATAAATTCTAGGTTTATTTATAGAAACTTTCCATATGGTAAGAGTTTAAGAAGTAAAACAGCAGCCGTTTTCTCTGCCCAAAGCAGAGGGTAGCAGAGCAACAAAGGACCAGCCACTCTCTTGACTCTGCTCCTGGCACTCGCTAGCAGAGGAAGAAACACGCAGGCCAAGCAGGAGCCTCACTGGATATCAGTCACCCACGGCAATGTGCATTTTGAATCTCTGTGCGATTCAAGGCTTAAGTATTCACTTTATACAGATCTGTGTTCACTGAAAGCACAATTTCTGGCCTGGAACTTAAAAAATGTTCTAATGTGCTAGTTGGTCCACATATTAATCTAGTCAGCCAGGTTTGAACATGCAAAGCTTAAACTACTATCTAGATCATTGTGCAAAGGTATGAGCTCAATTCTTTATTTTCAACGAAAAAGAACTTAGGCAGGGAGGATGGCTAAGTAGTATTTCAATGAAAGCCATAGCAGAAAAAGTCAGCTAAATAGTTCTGAGTTACTATTTTTAAATATCATAATAGAAATAAGATATGAGCTAATGATAAATTTCTTACAATGATTAATTTCACTTAAAATGACATCCTGGTTTTTTAGTTCCAAGTTGTCAGAGAGAACATTTTAAAACTCATTTCTACATGAGACCATCTCATAAAAATGACTTAGCTTTTGCTTGACAACAAAATGAGGTCCCCATCCATGCCAATGGACACAGGAGAAATTAACTGAATTGACTACTGAGATATTGTGGATAGTGATCTTTCTCAATGAAGCAATGCAACTTTCTATGCATTTGTTGTTTAGGTGCTAAGTCATGTCTGACTCTTTGAGACCTCATGAACTGTAGCCTGTCAGGCTGCTCTGGCCATGTGATTCTCCAGACAAGAATACTGGAGCAGGTTGCCATTTCCTTCTGCTGGGGATCTGCCCAACCCAGGGATCGAACTCCCATCTCCTGCTCAGCAGGCGGAGTGTCTACCACTGAGCCACCTGGAGGGCCACATGTATGTTTAAACAGGTATTTATACTGGCTTTAGTCACAGATGGTAGAGGCTATAAATTTAGAAATCCAATCATAAATTCTAGGTTTATTTATAGAAACTTTCCATATGGTAAGAGTTTAAGAAGTAAAACAGCAGCCGTTTTCTCTGCCCAAAGCAGAGGGTAGCAGAGCAACAAAGGACCAGCCACTCTCTTGACTCTGCTCCTGGCACTCGCTAGCAGAGGAAGAAACACGCAGGCCAAGCAGGAGCCTCACTGGATATCAGTCACCCACGGCAATGTGCATTTTGAATCTCTGTGCGATTCAAGGCTTAAGTATTCACTTTATACAGATCTGTGTTCACTGAAAGCACAATTTCTGGCCTGGAACTTAAAAAATGTTCTAATGTGCTAGTTGGTCCACATATTAATCTAGTCAGCCAGGTTTGAACATGCAAAGCTTAAACTACTATCTAGATCATTGTGCAAAGGTATGAGCTCAATTCTTTATTTTCAACGAAAAAGAACTTAGGCAGGGAGGATGGCTAAGTAGTATTTCAATGAAAGCCATAGCAGAAAAAGTCAGCTAAATAGTTCTGAGTTACTATTTTTAAATATCATAATAGAAATAAGATATGAGCTAATGATAAATTTCTTACAATGATTAATTTCACTTAAAATGACATCCTGGTTTTTTAGTTCCAAGTTGTCAGAGAGAACATTTTAAAACTCATTTCTACATGAGACCATCTCATAAAAAGTTGTTTCAGTCATCCACTCACTAAACCCCTTCAAAATCCAAGACTAACTTACTTTATATTGAAATAAATTAAATGTTTGATATGAACAGTATTATAAGCAAAGCTTTTGTACTCTTTTATCAGCTTTAGAAAAATGCCAATAAAAATGGAGTGACTAGGGCTTCCCTGGTGGTCCAGTGGGTAAGGACACTGCCTTGTGGTGCAAGGGGTGCCAGTTCGATCCCTGGCTTGGGAAGATCCCACGTGCCGCGGAGCGGCTGGACCGATGTGTCCAATTACCGAGCCGGAGCGCTGG
This sequence comes from Tragulus kanchil, assembly GCA_022376925.1. Classification (NCBI taxonomy): domain Eukaryota; kingdom Metazoa; phylum Chordata; class Mammalia; order Artiodactyla; family Tragulidae; genus Tragulus; species Tragulus kanchil. The sequence continues at coordinate 177,479,720 of JAIOJX010000004.1, read as the reverse complement.
AGCACATGTGCCCAGAGACGGTGCTCTGCGACAACAGAGGCCACCGCGATGGGGGGTCCACACAGGCCAAAGAACAAAGATGGATGAAAACAGATAAATGAAAGATCAATAGAAGTGGCAAAAAAAGGGCTTCCCCTGGTGGTCCAGTGGATAAGGACACCGCCTTGCAGTGCAAGGGGCGCCGGTTCGATCCCTGGCCTGGGAAGATCCCACGTGCCGCGGAGCGGCTGGACCGATGTGTCCAATCACCGAGCCGGAGCTCTGGAGCGCATGCGCCCAGAGCCCGCGCTCTGCGACAACAGACGCCACCGCGATGGGAGGCCCGCAGGAGCCAAAGAACAAAGACGGATGAAAACGGAGAAATGAAAGACCAATAGAAGTGGCCCGCCCGCTCCCCTCCCTCCCCAACCCGACCCCCGCCCAAAATAAATAAATAAATAAATCTTTAAAAAAAAAAAAAAAAAAAAGAACTGGCAAAAAAAAAAATTATTAAAAAAAATGGAGTGACTGAATTTTTATAAATAAACCTCAGAAGCTCACACATCCACCCATTCCATTTCAGTTGGGGAACCAGAGTAGAAATGGTTTAATAGCTCAGTGAAAGTAAGACTGGGCCCAGAAGCTGATTACTGGTAAGTAATCTAGTCATTGTGCAAAGGTATGAAGGCTCAATTCTTTATTTTCAACGAAAAGAACTTAGGCAGGGAGGATGGCTAAGTAGTATTTCAATGAAAGCCATAGCAGAAAAAGTCAGCTAAATAGTTCTGAGTTACTATTTTTAAATATCATAATAGAAATAAGATATGAGCTAATGATAAATTTCTTACAATGATTAATTTCACTTAAAATGACATCCTGGTTTTTTAGTTCCAAGTTGTCAGAGAGAACATTTTAAAACTCATTTCTACATGAGACCATCTCATAAAAAGTTGTTTCAGTCATCCACTCACTAAACCCCTTCAAAATCCAAGACTAACTTACTTTATATTGAAATAAATTAAATGTTTGATATGAACAGTATTATAAGCAAAGCTTTTGTACTCTTTTATCAGCTTTAGAAAAATGCCAATAAAAATGGAGTGACTAGGGCTTCCCTGGTGGTCCAGTGGGTAAGGACACTGCCTTGTGGTGCAAGGGGTGCCAGTTCGATCCCTGGCTTGGGAAGATCCCACGTGCCGCGGAGCGGCTGGACCGATGTGTCCAATTACCGAGCCGGAGCGCTGGAGCACATGTGCCCAGAGACGGTGCTCTGCGACAACAGAGGCCACCGCGATGGGGGGTCCACACAGGCCAAAGAACAAAGATGGATGAAAACAGATAAATGAAAGATCAATAGAAGTGGCAAAAAAAGGGCTTCCCCTGGTGGTCCAGTGGATAAGGACACCGCCTTGCAGTGCAAGGGGCGCCGGTTCGATCCCTGGCCTGGGAAGATCCCACGTGCCGCGGAGCGGCTGGACCGATGTGTCCAATCACCGAGCCGGAGCGCTGGAGCGCATGCGCCCAGAGCCCGCGCTCTGCGACAACAGACGCCACCGCGATGGGAGGCCCGCAGGAGCCAAAGAACAAAGACGGATGAAAACGGAGAAATGAAAGACCAATAGAAGTGGCCCGCCCGCTCCCCTCCCTCCCCAACCCGACCCCCGCCCAAAATAAATAAATAAATAAATCTTTAAAAAAAAAAAAAAAAAAAAGAACTGGCAAAAAAAAAAATTATTAAAAAAAATGGAGTGACTGAATTTTTATAAATAAACCTCAGAAGCTCACACATCCACCCATTCCATTTCAGTTGGGGAACCAGAGTAGAAATGGTTTAATAGCTCAGTGAAAGTAAGACTGGGCCCAGAAGCTGATTACTGGTAAGTAATCTAACAAGTAACTCATTCTACTATATACTACTAAACACAACGTTTTAGTAAGACAGAAAATGTTTTGGAAATTACAGTAGAACTTTAAATACCTATACTCACTCCCTAATCGAAAAGAATTTAAAAATTCAAAGTGTGCCCTAAAGATGTAGAAATGCTGTTGCTTAACAACCTGGGCAGGAGGCTTCCCCGGTGGTCCGGTGGGTAAAGAGTTCGCCTTGCAGTGCAAGGGAAGCCGGTTTGATCCCTGGCCCAGGAAGATCCCACGTGCTGCGGAGCAGCTGGACTAGTGTGTCCAATTACAAGACAGTGCTCTGGAGTGCATGTGCCCAGAGCCAGTGCTCTGCAGAGAGAGGGGCCACTGCAGTGGGAGGTCCACACAGGCCAAAGAGTAAAGATGGATGAAAATAAATAAATAAAAAAACCAATAAAAGAGGCCCAAATTAAAAAACAACACCACCACCACCATGGAGATGAAATCAGCAAAATCCAGAACAGGGAAGACACTGTAGAATAAACAACATGGTTTATTAAAAAAAAAAAAAAAACCTGGGCAGGGAGACTTCCCTGGTGGTCCAGTGGTTAAGACTCTGTGTTCCCCATGGAGTGGGGCCCGAGTTGAATCCCTAGTCAGGGAACTAGATCCAGCATGCCACAACTAAGACCCAGAGCAGCCAAATAAATCATTTTAAAGGAAAAAAAAAAAAAAAAACTGGGCAGTAGAAAATTACAACAGTTATTTTCAATGCCTTTGGCTCAATAGCCACTTATATAGAATCTTGGCTAGGAGTTTAGTTTAAAAAGTTTTTCTCTTGGGCTTCCCTGGTGGTCCAGTGGGTAAGGACACCTCCTTGCAGTGCGAAGGGCGCCGGTTTGATCCCTGGCCTGGGAAGATCCCACGTGCCATGGAGCGGCTGGACCAATGTGTCCAATTACCGAGCTGGAGCTCTGGAGCGCATGTGCCCAGAGCTGGTGCTCTGCGACAACAGAGGCCACTGCGATGGGAGGCCCACACGGGCCAAAGAACAAAGACAGATGAAAAACAGATAAATGAAAGACCAATGGAAGTCGCCTGCCCGCCCCCCTCCCTCCCCACCCCATGTCCACCAAAATAAATAAATAAATAAATATTAAAAAGTTTCTCTCACATTCCAAAGGGTAAGGGGATAATTTTTACAATCTAAGATGACACTATCCTTATTTTTTAAAAATATAAACTTCCTAAAAAAAAAAAAGTAATTTCACCAAATTCAGGGTCTTATTTCAAACAAGTATCTTTTTGAAAGAATGTTCATTTAATTTGGGGGGAGAAAGATGGAAAAAATAAAAGGAAAGTAACAAAAATAAAATGGAAAGGAAAGAAGGAAAAGGAAGAAAGAGAGAAGAAAACCCAATAAAGCTTTGACTCTTGATATTAAAAAAGGAGAAAACAATTCCCAATTAAATAAACGACTTGTAGCTTTTACACAATCAGCCTCTACAAGGTGTGGTTACACATCTCCTCAAACTGAACACCTAAAAGAAAAATCTAAACCTCATTTTGCCCCATTCCTCTACCCTTTGTTTCATTTCCAAAGATAGAGCATTAAGTGGATTGTGCTCTTGGAACAAGTAAGGAAGTGAGACACATCAGCCCCTGCAGCCCCCTCAAAGTGCTGGTACGGGCTGAACCTATTAATACTAGAGAGCCTCAAAGGGAGAATCAAGAAAGAACACGGTTCCCAGAGTCTATAAACTCCTCTAGAAGAGACTAAAAACATGGAAGGAGCCATATACTCTGCAGCCTTCCACATGCACCAAAAGCCCTTTCTTTCCTATTATCAACTGAACTTAGATAGAAAATTTAAATAACAGTTAATGTAACATTTAATTAAGGTGACAAGAGGAAAAAGGAAGCACTGTTTATACATGTATACAATGGAGGGAGGAAGGGAGCAAGTAAGACTTCTGTAGCTCAGCTGTCAACTCAGCTGTAGCATTTAGCATTCAACTTAACATATACTTTTGAGTGTGTGCTCAGTCATATCCAACTCTTTGCGACCCTCTGGACTGAAACCTGCCAGGCTCCTCTGTCCACGGGATTTCCCACGCAAGAATACTGGAATGGGTTGCCACTTCCTTCTCCAGGGGATCTTCCCAACCCAGGGACGGAACGCACGTCTCTTGCATTGGCAGGTGCATTCTTTACCACTGAACCACCTGGGAAGGTTGTGGTAAAATATACACGCTTAAATTTCTGAAGAACCACATTGCACTCTGCTACATCAGTGATACACAGGGTTACAGTTTCTCCTCCTTGCAGTTTTTTGGTAATAGTTATCCTATAGGATGTGAAGTGGTATCTCCTTATGGTTTTCATTTGCATTCAAAGAAGAAGATGCTTACACCTATGGCCTCAAAACACTTTGCATTTGAAGGTGTTCCTGCGGCACTGGTCCATCTCCACCCACAAAGGAGCATCTTCCCTGGCTTTTTACCATGGTTCTCAAGAGCCTACCACTCACTCAGTGCACAGTCACTCCAAACCTTGCCCACTGTGACCACCACCGTCCTCCACTCTGCCTTCTCTGCATGTCTGAACAGCCTTCACCTATGCTTTTGGCTTTCTTCTCAAAAAATGTTGACCTATTTATAACTAGACGTTGCCAGTTTAATCAACAAGCTCCTTCAATTTCTGGCAGAAGTGAGCACTCGCAGTACTGCCGGCTCTCAAGTCCTCACAGGAACTGTCAACAAGGCTTGGAAGGTCTTTCTTTCTCGACTACCTAAGGCACTTGCTTTTCTTTTTCTTAATTTTGGGTTCAGAACTCTTCTGGATGCTTGGAAATGACCACAAGTTGATCTCTGGATAACCAAAGTTTTATCAGAGGCATTTCCATGCCTATTTCTACCTGCATTCAAGCAGAGCTTGCAGATAAACACTTTAAACCTCTCACTGCTCAAAAAAGAACACAACAAGGATGACAAAATTTAAAAGACTCAGGTTAGTATCCCATAATAAATTGTTACTTGGCTGCCAACAGTACCCAGAACATGGTAGGCACTTGACAAATATTTATTGACTGAATGGTTTAAGGAGATATAAAATGGCAGCAGAGAATGTAGGTTTTGGAGTCAGATCTGAATTTGTATATCAGCTCCAACCTTCATTAGCCATATGATCTTGGAATAAGTTGCTTAGCTTCTCTGAGGCTCAGAGATACTGGATTAAAAAAAAAATACATATACATATATATATATACACACACATGGATGGATAATACCACCTATCTTTCCAAATGACCATGAAGAGATGTTACTGGTGATACATTCAAATATATAAACTGCTTTGTTGGTTATCGGCCCCGGGTACGTCAAAAGCATGGATTTAAGCAAAAGAAGCAGTTATGTAGCTCACAGTTCATGTATTTATTCAACATTTAGTGAAGGCCTACTATGTACAGGCACATCAGTGAGCAAAAATGACATCGATCCTTGCTTTCCTAGAGCTTATATTCTAACAGGTAGAAACAGATAAAAAATAATAATAAATATAATAAGTAAACTGCATAGATCTGAAAATGTAATGAGTGCTTTCTGGAAGAAAAAGAGAATAAGGGAAATCAGGAGTGCTGGGGGAGGAGGAGCTACAATTTTTAATTAAGATGATCAGAGTAGGCATCGCTGACAGTGACGCAAGTAAAGATTCGACAGTCATGAGAGACTCTGACCTGCAGAAACGCAGAGGAAGAGCATTCCAGAAAGAGGGAGCAGCCAAGCAGAGGCCCTAAGACAGAAGCAGGACTGTCATGTTCAAGGAACAGCAAGAAAGGTCGTGTGGCTGCAGGAGAGAGAGCAAGAGGGACAGAGTGAGTGAGGCCAGAGAGATTACTGGAAGACCAGATAATCTAGACCTTATGGGCTTCAACTCACAGTGGAATTGGAGTTGGACTTCAAGTTCTTACTTGCTTTTCTTTTTCTTAATTTTGGGTTCAGAACTCTTCTGGATGCTTGGAAATGACCACAAGTTGATCTCTGGATAACCAAAGTTTTATCAGAGGCATTTCCATGCCTATTTCTACCTGCATTCAAGCAGAGCTTGCAGATAAACACTTTAAACCTCTCACTGCTCAAAAAAGAACACAACAAGGATGACAAAATTTAAAAGACTCAGGTTAGTATCCCATAATAAATTGTTACTTGGCTGCCAACAGTACCCAGAACATGGTAGGCACTTGACAAATATTTATTGACTGAATGGTTTAAGGAGATATAAAATGGCAGCAGAGAATGTAGGTTTTGGAGTCAGATCTGAATTTGTATATCAGCTCCAACCTTCATTAGCCATATGATCTTGGAATAAGTTGCTTAGCTTCTCTGAGGCTCAGAGATACTGGATTAAAAAAAAAATACATATACATATATATATATACACACACATGGATGGATAATACCACCTATCTTTCCAAATGACCATGAAGAGATGTTACTGGTGATACATTCAAATATATAAACTGCTTTGTTGGTTATCGGCCCCGGGTACGTCAAAAGCATGGATTTAAGCAAAAGAAGCAGTTATGTAGCTCACAGTTCATGTATTTATTCAACATTTAGTGAAGGCCTACTATGTACAGGCACATCAGTGAGCAAAAATGACATCGATCCTTGCTTTCCTAGAGCTTATATTCTAACAGGTAGAAACAGATAAAAAATAATAATAAATATAATAAGTAAACTGCATAGATCTGAAAATGTAATGAGTGCTTTCTGGAAGAAAAAGAGAATAAGGGAAATCAGGAGTGCTGGGGGAGGAGGAGCTACAATTTTTAATTAAGATGATCAGAGTAGGCATCGCTGACAGTGACGCAAGTAAAGATTCGACAGTCATGAGAGACTCTGACCTGCAGAAACGCAGAGGAAGAGCATTCCAGAAAGAGGGAGCAGCCAAGCAGAGGCCCTAAGACAGAAGCAGGACTGTCATGTTCAAGGAACAGCAAGAAAGGTCGTGTGGCTGCAGGAGAGAGAGCAAGAGGGACAGAGTGAGTGAGGCCAGAGAGATTACTGGAAGACCAGATAATCTAGACCTTATGGGCTTCAACTCACAGTGGAATTGGAGTTGGGGGTCAGGGCACTTCAGAGGAGCTGATGTTTTTGAACAGAGGAGTGACCTGATCTTAGGTCTAAAAAGAATGATTCAGGCTCCTGAGTTGAGAATAAAGAAAAGGGCAGAAGCTGGGAGATCAGTTAGGAGGCACTACAAGAAGCTGGGCAGGAGAGGACAGTGGCTTGGAATACAGTGGTGCCACCAGAGGTGGTGAGAAGTGGCTGATTTAGGATATATTTTGAGGATAGGCCCAGAAGGTTTTCATGTGGACTGCGTGTAGGGCATAAAAAAATGAGAGTCCAAAGGTTTGACCAGAGCAGCTAAAAGAGCAGAGCTGCCATCAAACAAAACAGGGAAAGCTGTGGGTGGAAGAAAATAAAGAAAAGGAAGCAGTTTACTGTGAGCTCTGTATATGCTGTTTGAGACCACTGGCTCTCCAACATTTCCTGCAGAGTCAGATTTATGAAATAATGGTTTTTAAAACATTTCCATTTTATTATCTTGTAACAGATGATAAGCTAATAGACAGTTTTGCCTAGATGCTACAGTTCCATAACAAATAAATTTTCACAGTTAAAATATACATGAAAAAAAACAAATACCCAGAGTTTGATGCTGCTTAATTCCCAGTGACTGACTGTATCCTTTAAATAAAGCTTGAAAATCAAGATTGAAATCTATTCCACACCACTGTTACAGGTATGGGGTCAAATCGCAGTAAATGAGAAAGAACGATAAATACAATGAGCTCCTGGCCTCTGAATTCTTCATCCAACACTGAGTTCTTCAGCCTGAAAATAAGAGGGAATAAGAAATCAGGAGTGCTGGGGAGGGAGGAGCTACAATTTTTAATTAAGATGATCAGAGTAGGCATCGCTGACAGTGACGCAAGTAAAGATTCGACAGTCATGAGAGACTCTGACCTGCAGAAACGCAGAGGAAGAGCATTCCAGAAAGAGGGAGCAGCCAAGCAGAGGCCCTAAGACAGAAGCAGGACTGTCATGTTCAAGGAACAGCAAGAAAGGTCGTGTGGCTGCAGGAGAGAGAGCAAGAGGGACAGAGTGAGTGAGGCCAGAGAGATTACTGGAAGACCAGATAATCTAGACCTTATGGGCTTCAACTCACAGTGGAATTGGAGTTGGGGGTCAGGGCACTTCAGAGGAGCTGATGTTTTTGAACAGAGGAGTGACCTGATCTTAGGTCTAAAAAGAATGATTCAGGCTCCTGAGTTGAGAATAAAGAAAAGGGCAGAAGCTGGGAGATCAGTTAGGAGGCACTACAAGAAGCTGGGCAGGAGAGGACAGTGGCTTGGAATACAGTGGTGCCACCAGAGGTGGTGAGAAGTGGCTGATTTAGGATATATTTTGAGGATAGGCCCAGAAGGTTTTCATGTGGACTGCGTGTAGGGCATAAAAAAATGAGAGTCCAAAGGTTTGACCAGAGCAGCTAAAAGAGCAGAGCTGCCATCAAACAAAACAGGGAAAGCTGTGGGTGGAAGAAAATAAAGAAAAGGAAGCAGTTTACTGTGAGCTCTGTATATGCTGTTTGAGACCACTGGCTCTCCAACATTTCCTGCAGAGTCAGATTTATGAAATAATGGTTTTTAAAACATTTCCATTTTATTATCTTGTAACAGATGATAAGCTAATAGACAGTTTTGCCTAGATGCTACAGTTCCATAACAAATAAATTTTCACAGTTAAAATATACATGAAAAAAAACAAATACCCAGAGTTTGATGCTGCTTAATTCCCAGTGACTGACTGTATCCTTTAAATAAAGCTTGAAAATCAAGATTGAAATCTATTCCACACCACTGTTACAGGTATGGGGTCAAATCGCAGTAAATGAGAAAGAACGATAAATACAATGAGCTCCTGGCCTCTGAATTCTTCATCCAACACTGAGTTCTTCAGCCTGAAGGCAGCTGGAGAAGCCCAGTGAAAGTGACATGTTCACCTTCAGTCTCACATGCTTCCCTTGTTCTAAACACAAATTGTTCTTTCCCTCTGTTCCCTAGAAGGTCCCTAAAGAAGAGGACAGATCACAGCCTGAGAACAAACGCACCCCAAACAGAACAATGGAGAGAGAAGCCTACAGTGGATGAGCCCAATTCCCACATTCTGAGTCAAAGCCATGACAGAAATTGAAAAATCACATCATCTCAGAGCTGGAAAGGGATCATCATGTGTCAACAAATATTTTCCAAGTGACCATGTGCTAAATGCTAAGGACACACAGATGATTATGACAAAATCCCTATTCAAGGCATTGTGTGCTACGTACTTTTATTAGAGAAATTTATTAAGGGTTATGGGAGTACAAAAGAAGGAACAAAAGAGCAAATCCTCAAAATAAATTGTCAGGAATCATCCTGGGGGCTTCCCCTGGTGGTCCAGTGGGTAAGGACACTGCCTTGCAGTGCAAGGGGCGCCGGTTGGATCCCTGGCCTGGGAAGATCCCACGTGCCGCGGAGTGGCTGGACCGATGTGTCCAATTACAGAGCCGGAGCTCTGGAGCACATGCGCCCAGAGCCAGCACTCTGCAACGACAGATGCCACTGCAATGGGAGGCCTACAGGAGCCAAAGAACAAAGACAGATGAAAATGGAGAAATGAAAGACCAATAGAAGTGGCCTGCCCGCTCCCCTCCCTCCCCAACCCGACTCCCCCGCCCAAAAATAAAATAAATTAAAAAAAAAAAAAGGAATCATCCTGGGATCACCACATCCACCATCTCCTACAATGCTACATACACAAGAATCACCTGCTGCTTCAGGCTAAGGAGAAAGCAAGGCTGTGGCCCTACCAGAATGGGATGCATAGCCTCTTAGAACCAGGGTCCTGGTCTCTTGTGTGGTTGGTTCAAGTAAGCAGTCAGGCTTCCCTGGTGGCTCAGTAGTAAAGAATTCCCTGGCAATGCAGGGGCACTCCAAGCCTAGGTCATGAAGATCCCCTGGAGAAGGAAATGGCAACCAACTCCAGTATTCTTGCCTGGAGAATTCCATGGACAGAGGAGCCTAGAGGGATATAGTCCATGGGGTCGCAAAGAGTTGAACATGATCCAGCAACTAAAACACCACCTAAAACACCAAAGAAAGTAGTTAAAGGTGGTTATGATCATTTACATTCCCCTTTCATTTCTTTTCCACCAAACACTGGAATCACAGGAAAACACCATTCCAGTCCAACCATTCACTCAGTGCCAATCTCTAAATTCTTAAAAGGTACTACTTAATCCTTTAAAATATTTGCTGAAAGAAAACAGTCCTCCTCTTTCTGTCCTAAAGGAAATTTTATTTCACCTAGGCTATTTACAGAGATCTAAGAGATCTATAACTTTAACCTCTATAATAAAACTATGACCACTCTAAGCCATGTGTCTTTTCTGTTGGCCCAAGTTCTAACCCTTCCGCCTCCCGCAGCGTAAGGGTCTTCCCAACTCTGAGTCTCCTGGCACTCTCACTTTCCATTCCATGGCCAACTGTGACTCTCAGGAATTCAGCCCCAAAGTCCTGTGGGAAATTATTAATCCACAAACCATATTTCATCTTCATTTTCCAGACAAAATTTCAAAGGCCTATAATGTACCATGTCAAAAATATCATGCCTTGGGCTTCCCCTGGTGGTCCAGTGGGTAAGGACACTGCCTTGCAGTGCAAGGGGTGCCGGTTCGATCCCTGGCCTGGGAAGATCCCACGTGCCACGGAGCAGCTGGACTGATGTGTCCAATTACCAAGCTGGAGCTCTGGGGCGCATGTGCCCAGAGCCGGTGCTCTGCGACGACAGAGGCCACCACGATGGGAGGCCCAGAGGAGCCAAAGAACAAAGACGGATGAAAATACAGAAATGAAAGACCAATAGAAGTGGCCCGCCCATCCCCTTCCCTCCCCACCTCACCCCCCAAAAAGATAAATAAATTTTAAAATATATATATATATATATATATATATATATATATATATCATGTCTTTATTCATCTCCAAAGGAAAACACAGAGACATCACTTTGCCAACAAAGGTCCACAGAGTCAAAGCTATGGTTTTTTCCCAAAAGTCATGTATGCATGTGAGAGTTGGACCATAAAGAAAGCTGAGCACTGAAGAAATGATGCTTTAGAATTGTGGTGTTAAAAAAGACTCTTGAGAGTTCCTTGGACAGCAAGGAGATTAAACCAGTCAATCCTAAAGGAAATCAACCCTGAATATTCACTGAAAGGACTGATACTAAAGCTGAAGCTCCAATACTTTGGCACCTGATGCAGAGTCGACTCATTGGGAAAAACTCTGACGCTAGGAAGGACTGACAAAAAAGGAGAAGGTGACAGCAGAGGAAAAGCTGGGAAGTGAAAAAGGGAGCCTGATGTCTACTTAATCCTTTAAAATATTTGCTGAAAGAAAACAGTCCTCCTCTTTCTGTCCTAAAGGAAATTTTATTTCACCTAGGCTATTTACAGAGATCTAAGAGATCTATAACTTTAACCTCTATAATAAAACTATGACCACTCTAAGCCATGTGTCTTTTCTGTTGGCCCAAGTTCTAACCCTTCCGCCTCCCGCAGCGTAAGGGTCTTCCCAACTCTGAGTCTCCTGGCACTCTCACTTTCCATTCCATGGCCAACTGTGACTCTCAGGAATTCAGCCCCAAAGTCCTGTGGGAAATTATTAATCCACAAACCATATTTCATCTTCATTTTCCAGACAAAATTTCAAAGGCCTATAATGTACCATGTCAAAAATATCATGCCTTGGGCTTCCCCTGGTGGTCCAGTGGGTAAGGACACTGCCTTGCAGTGCAAGGGGTGCCGGTTCGATCCCTGGCCTGGGAAGATCCCACGTGCCACGGAGCAGCTGGACTGATGTGTCCAATTACCAAGCTGGAGCTCTGGGGCGCATGTGCCCAGAGCCGGTGCTCTGCGACGACAGAGGCCACCACGATGGGAGGCCCAGAGGAGCCAAAGAACAAAGACGGATGAAAATACAGAAATGAAAGACCAATAGAAGTGGCCCGCCCATCCCCTTCCCTCCCCACCTCACCCCCCAAAAAGATAAATAAATTTTAAAATATATATATATATATATATATATATATATATATATATATCATGTCTTTATTCATCTCCAAAGGAAAACACAGAGACATCACTTTGCCAACAAAGGTCCACAGAGTCAAAGCTATGGTTTTTCCAACAGTCATGTATGCATGTGAGAGTTGGACCATAAAGAAAGCTGAGCACTGAAGAAATGATGCTTTAGAATTGTGGTGTTAAAAAAGACTCTTGAGAGTTCCTTGGACAGCAAGGAGATTAAACCAGTCAATCCTAAAGGAAATCAACCCTGAATATTCACTGAAAGGACTGATACTAAAGCTGAAGCTCCAATACTTTGGCACCTGATGCAGAGTCGACTCATTGGGAAAAACTCTGACGCTAGGAAGGACTGACGGCAAAAGGAGAAGGTGACAGCAGAGGATGAGATGGTTAGATAGCATCACCGACTCAATGGACATGAGTTTGAGCAAATGCTGGGAGATAGTGAAAAACAGGGGAGCCTGATGTGCTGCAGTTCATGGGGTAGTGGCTGAACACAACAGCAAAAGGAAAAAACTTGCCTCTGACTTATGAGTTTTCACTTATTGGTAATCTATCTATATCCAATAGAAACATACTTCACCACAATAACATATCTCAGCAAACTGCTGGTATCTCAGAATCACAATGGAGTATGTGCTTTCAATAGTGAGTCAAGCCTTGGGAGTGGTTTAGCACTTGCAATTTCACCAGCTGACATCTACAATTAGTTTCAAGGAGGCAAATGGAATTTTCCTGTCAGGTTTTTCCAAAAGTTAACTGGTTCTTAAATTGATTATACCCTTCTGACATATTTACAGATGAAATGATATAATGTCTGGGATTTGTTTTTAGATACTGAGGCAGAAGAGAGGGAATAAGGTTAAACAAGATTGGTCATGTGTTGATAATTGTTGAAGCTGGGTGGTAGGTCTATGGTGGTGGTTGATTTTATTAGTCTCTTTATGTATATGTGTGTTTGTAATAGCCCATTATAAAGATCTAATTTTAAAAAAACTTATGTCATTATCTGGAGAACCTGAGTAACAAAGTGATTCTTGGAACCAACAAGCCCCATAATCTACCAGAATAAACACTGTTCCTTAATATATGTATCTCAGTTTTAACACTTACTTTTCACTGAACAAATACTTATTGAGCACATCTAGCAGGTGCCAGGCACCTCCCAGAGCTCTGAGAACACAATGATAAAATCCAAAGGTAATCTGTTTTACAAAAGGAGCAAGCACACGGTATCACAGATCAAACAAGAAGAGCTAAGGCTTCCCTGGTGGTCCAGTGGGTAAAGAGTCCGCCTTGCAGTACAATGGGCACCGCTTCAATCCGTGGCCCAGGAGGATCCCATGTGCCGCAGAGCAGTTGGACCAGTATGTTCAATTATGAGCCAGCGCTCTGGAGTGCATGTGCCCGAGCTGGTGCTCTGCAGTGAGAGAGGCCACTGCAACGGGAGGCCCACACAGGCCAAAGAATAAAGATGGATGAAAATAAATAAATAAAAAACCAATAAAAGAGGCCAAAATTTAAAAAAAAAAAAAAAAAAAAGAGGAAGATCTGATCCAACTGTGGCCAGGAAAAGGCTCCAGGCACCATCTAGATTAATTCAGAAAAATGCAACTAGAGAAACAAAGAACCTGAAAAAGGTCCCATGTTGACTGTTATCATCTTACAGACTTGAGAGCAGCAAGAAGATGCCTATTTATTCATGAACTGAAATACCCATTTCCCTGTAATTGCCATTCACTCAACAAATATTTATTTAAAACCTACCATGAGCCAGCATGTGCTAGACCAAGATCGTGGTCTCTGCCCTTGTGAGGTTTATACTCTCAGAGCACAGAAAGACAGAAACAAGCAAGCAAGCCATCTAGCAAACTAATTACAAATTACAAATTTGCAAACTAATTACAAATTGTTTCCTAGTTATAAAACAAAGAAGGAACTCTGTCGGCAGAAAGGATCTACTTTTTAAATACAGTGATAAGTAAAGTTGAGCAACTGAAGTGAGACCAAGACCAAGGGACGAGCGTATGACTGACTGAAGGGAGCAGCCCCCGAGGCGAGAAGAGCACAGACAAGGCAAGCGTGTGACGCTGTCACAGGAGAAATCTCCACGTTACTCTAAGTGTAATGGGAAACAGATGGAGGTAGGGGTTGCAAGCAAAGAACTGATATGATTCAATTTACACTTTTAAGATCATTTTCTACTCTGGAGAGAATGGGTTGAAAGAGAACAAACATGTTTACCAAGAATTTTAGATGAGTAAAACCAAAACACCAAAATTGATGGGCCCAGTGAAAATCACCTCGGCAGTCCCATTATCAATCTAAAATCTTTTAAATGCCTCTACGGAGTTCAGGCTTCATGGACAGTTTTTGTTTTGTTTTGAGAGTTCACTACCCACAGGTCATGACCTCTGAGGAGCTCTCTGGGAAGCTGAAACAAGCCTAAATGCCCGGGGTTAGCATTTTTCTCATTCTCCAATTGCCAAAGTCAGATTCATTTTCTTTTACTCATCTCCTGATCCACAATCAGCTTCTTGACCACAAGGAAAGGAGCAGGAACTTCCGCCAGTCTTTTGGGCAACAATAAACTTACTAAACATCTGATAAGGAATGTGATTGCACAACCTTTCTTATTGCCAACTATGTTCCAGGCGGGAACTCCACTGTGAACGCAATTCTAACTCTTCTGTCCAAATTGGCTAGATCTCAGAGCAATGCCTAAAGCAAGCCCATTTCACTCTGCTTTTAAGAAACTTTCCTCATTCCAAAGACTAAACAAGAATAAATTTCTAATAGCATTTGTAATTGATAAGGAAAGAAAACTAATGAAATTTTCTCTCAAACCCAGTCAGACTGAGTCTAAATATCTGGGCCCATATTTGCTAAGAAAAACAGGAACACAGCCAGCAACACTACAAAAGTCAGACATCTTTCTCGTAAGTATGATTTTATTTCTTCCATCAGTCAGCAGCAGAGCAAATGGACAAAAAACTATCTTTAAAAGCATGTCCCTCCAAGAGTGCAGCACAATCCAGCAAAACCACCAAACTATTACTGCAAATCTACATTACAATCTGCATTCCTCTATTTCTTTTTTAATTTTTATTTTACTTTTTACTTTTACAGAGTTTTGTCGTTTACAGATATGTATGATCCCAGATTAGTCTTATGTATATCCCCCCCATCCCACCCCTCCAGGTCGTCGCACAGCACCCCTGCAAGATCCCCTGTTCCCAAAGCGCAATGAAAAAAAAAAAAACAGCTATTTTTTTCACACATGATAGTATAGGTTTTCATGCTACTTCCTTTACGCCTCCCACCCACTGTTCATTCCCCACAATGTCCATATGTCTACTGTCCATGTCTGTTTTTCCATTGTTTCTCTGCGTGCGCCATCATCACTATCCTGTTAGATTCCATATATGTGTGTTAGTATATTGTACTTGTCCTTCTCTTTTTGACTTACTTCACCTTTTTTCTTTTTTTTTAAACCTTTCATTTATTTATTTTTGGCTGTGCTGGGTCTTTGCTGATGTGTGGGTTTAGCTGCTCCGTGGTATGTAGGATCTTCCAGGGTCAGGGATCGAACCTATGTCTCCTGCATTGGCAGACAGGTTCTTATCCACTGAGCCACAAGGGAAGTCCCCAACTTCACCTTTTTTGATAGGTTCTAGATCCAGCCACCTCATTAGGACTGATTCTTTTGCATTTCTTTTTACCGCTGTGTAGTATTCCATTGTATATATGTACCAGGGCTCTTTTATCCATTCATTCGTCGATGGACATCTAGGTTGCTTCCATGTTCTAGCTATTGTATAGAAAGCTGCAATGAACACTGGGGTACAGGTGCTTCTTTCAGTTATGATTTCATCAGGGTATAAGCCTAATAGTGGGATTACTGCCAGAAGCTAGAAAAAGACCGGTAATTCCTGAATAGTCAGCAAATATCATTCCTCCATTTCTATGATCACTGAGTGGTCCTGCACAACCTGGCATATCAACTCATTACTAAACACCTCTCACCGGAGCAAATTATTCTTCAACTATTTTAATGGTTTAACTTTGAAATGGTATGATCTTCTCTATAAAATATTTTTTAAAATTAGTTCTATCATTTATATGCTTCTGAGACTCAGACTCTGAGATCAACAACCTCCTACTGTAATTAAAGTTGAGACAGTGTGAAATGGTAATGACTGCTAGAGTGAACATCATGACAAATGTAAGGATCAAATCAAAATCACAGAAGGGCCTTCTAGGGGTCCTCTAACTTAATGCTCTTACAGAGGAAAAACACTCAGACCAAAGAGGTTACAAAACTTGTCCAATATTACACACCTTATTAGTGGCACAATGAGTTTTGTTTTTTTTTTTTTTTTAAGATTTATTTATTTTTTATTTTGGGCAGGGGTCGGGTTGGGGAGGGAGGGGAGCGGGCGGGCCACTTCCATTGGTCTTTCATTTCTCCATTTTCATTCGTCTTTGTTCTTTGGCTCCTGCGGGCCTCCCATCGCGGTGGCGTCTGTTGTTGCAGAGCGCCAGCTCTGGGCGCATGCGCTCCAGAGCTCCGGCTCGGCGATTGGACACATCAGTCCAGCCGCTCCATGGCACGTGGGATCTTCCCAGGCCAGGGATCGAACCGGCGCCCCTTGCACTGCAAGGCGGTGTCCTTATCCACTGGACCACCAGGGGAAGCCCCACAATGAGTTTTTTTAAGCCCCAAGCTTACCGATGCCCTGCTGGGCAGCTGACTTCTCTCTAATAATAAGAGCTGCCACTTACCAGATAATTGCAACGTGCCAGGTGCTGTGCTAAGGGCTTTACTTATGTAATCTCATTTAATCTCACCACAATCCTATGAGGAAGGCATGATCAAAACCATTTTATAAATAAAGAAACCAGGATTCAAACCCAAGTCTGTCTGATGCCAAAGTCTTTGGTTTCAACCACTATACTATGCCTCTCTATTTGCTATTCATCAAATACTGGCTAAGCAAGTATAATGGAACAAGTACAGTCTCAGCCCTATATACTAGTGATGAAGACAATGTCCCTGGTGGTGGTAGTTTAGTTACTAAGTCGTGTCCAACTCTTGCAACACCATGGACTATAGCCCACCAGACCCCTCTGTCCATAAGATTTCCCAGGCAAGAATACCAGAGGGAGTTTCTCGAGGGGATCTTTCCAACCCAAGGATCGAACCCAGGTCTCCTGCAATGTAGGCTAATTCTTTACTGACAGAGCCAACAGGGAGGCCATTCTTAGAGTAACAAATTAAAAAAAAAAAAAAAAATTAAGCCCTGCAGGAATGACTGCTAAGCACTGTCATGGTATGGGGTGGGAATAGTGATGTGATAACTACAGAGGCAACATGAGGCCACCAATCATACACGAAAACACTAAATATGTAGAAAACCACCATCCCACACCCATTATCTACTAAGAAGAAAAAAAATAGAAAATAACAAGCACTGGTAGGGATGCAGAGAAAATGGAGTGCTTGTGAAATGTTGCTGGGAATGGGAAAAAAAGTAAATCGAATCTTAGATAGTGAAGTAGTTAAACAAGATTGTGTATCCTTCAAACATAACAGGGATTTGAAATAACACATTCTGAAAAACAGACAGACCACTGTCCTCTGTAATATGAGACTAATTCTAGTACAGGTGTAAGTAGACACAGCATAACAGACCTTTCCAAATTAAAATAAACTATAAAGATTACAGGGCTTCTCAGGTGGCTAATGGTAAAGAACCTGCCTACCAACGCAGGAGACAAAAGAGATACAGGTTCGATCTCTCCTGGAGGAGGGCATGGCAGCCCACTCCAGTATTCCTGCCTGGAGAATCCCACGGACAGAAGGGCCTGGAGGGCTACAGTCCATGGGGTCGCAAAGAGTTGGACATGACTGAGTGACTCAGCGCACATGCATCACATGCATCAAAACCATTTTATAAATAAAGAAACCAGGATTCAAACCCAAGTCTGTCTGATGCCAAAGTCTTTGGTTTCAACCACTATACTATGCCTCTCTATTTGCTATTCATCAAATACTGGCTAAGCAAGTATAATGGAACAAGTACAGTCTCAGCCCTATATACTAGTGATGAAGACAATGTCCCTGGTGGTGGTAGTTTAGTTACTAAGTCGTGTCCAACTCTTGCAACACCATGGACTATAGCCCACCAGACCCCTCTGTCCATAAGATTTCCCAGGCAAGAATACCAGAGGGAGTTTCTCGAGGGGATCTTTCCAACCCAAGGATCGAACCCAGGTCTCCTGCAATGTAGGCTAATTCTTTACTGACAGAGCCAACAGGGAGGCCATTCTTAGAGTAACAAATTAAAAAAAAAAAAAAAATTAAGCCCTGCAGGAATGACTGCTAAGCACTGTCATGGTATGGGGTGGGAATAGTGATGTGATAACTACAGAGGCAACATGAGGCCACCAATCATACACGAAAACACTAAATATGTAGAAAACCACCATCCCACACCCATTATCTACTAAGAAGAAAAAAAATAGAAAATAACAAGCACTGGTAGGGATGCAGAGAAAATGGAGTGCTTGTGAAATGTTGCTGGGAATGGGAAAAAAAGTAAATCGAATCTTAGATAGTGAAGTAGTTAAACAAGATTGTGTATCCTTCAAACATAACAGGGATTTGAAATAACACATTCTGAAAAACAGACAGACCACTGTCCTCTGTAATATGAGACTAATTCTAGTACAGGTGTAAGTAGACACAGCATAACAGACCTTTCCAAATTAAAATAAACTATAAAGATTACAGGGCTTCTCAGGTGGCTAATGGTAAAGAACCTGCCTACCAACGCAGGAGACAAAAGAGATACAGGTTCGATCTCTCCTGGAGGAGGGCATGGCAGCCCACTCCAGTATTCCTGCCTGGAGAATCCCACGGACAGAAGGGCCTGGAGGGCTACAGTCCATGGGGTCGCAAAGAGTTGGACATGACTGAGTGACTCAGCGCACATGCATCACATGCATCAAGATCACACACATATGCAATTCCAGTGCCCATTTCTTCCCTCTTTTTCATATTTCTATTAACTTTCTTTCCATCAGTTCCTTTGGTATCTCAGCACAGAGACAGACTGATGATTGTACAGGTACAGGCAGTTCATTAAGCTCTCCTACTGGACTCAGATTGCTGCTGGGGGAACTGCCTCCTCTTAAGTTTCTGGGCTATTATCAGATAGACGCAACTCTTAATCTCCCTGGCTTCCTTTCCAGGGGGTTGTGCCAAGAAAAGGTGGAGAAAAGACCAAGGTCCACAGTTATCTAAAGTGCTGTGCTTTTAACCATTATGGACTCTGAGCTGCATGTTACTTGCCTTCACAGTAGAACGTACCATCAAAATTCTGTATTTACTAAACCCGCTTGGTACAGATCTTGGATACACAGAGAAAATGGTACAGCTACTACCACTCACTCCCAGTGAATTATAACGTTATTAGGTAGGAAAGGTCTTAGCGGAAAAAAGAAAAGTTAAAAAAGAGAAATCAGAGAATTCCCGGGAGGTCCAGTAGTTAGGTCTCATTGCAAGGGGCATGAGTTCGATCCCTGACCAGAGAACTAATATCCTGCACGCCTCGTGGCTTGGCCAAAAGAGAGAGAGAATAAGAAGGTACCACAGGGAGAGGAGAGTCCAAAAACAAGTGTGAGGCTGTGTTGATCAAGGAAAGTTATTCTGTAAATGAGTTAAGCCTCAGGCTAGCTTTTTTTCAAAAAAATTTTATTTATTTATTTATTTATTTATTTTGGGCTGTTCTGGGTCTTCATTGCTGCACAAGGGCTTTTCTCTAGTTGCAGGAAGTGGGGGCTACTCTCTAATTGTAGTAAGCAGGCTTGTCTGTGCGGTAGCTTCGCTTCTTGTGAAACAAGGGCTCTAGGGCGCACAGGCTTCAGTAGTTGCATCATGTGGGCTCAGTGGCTGTGACTCCCAGGCTTAGTTGCTCAGCAGTATGTGGGATCTTCCCAGATCAGGGATCGAACCCGTGTCTCCTGCATTCGCAGGCAGATTCTTTACCACTGAGCTCCCAGGGGAGCCAGGCTAGCTTTTTAAATTGGCAAGGATATTCGTTAGGGAAGAGGAGGAAGGTTATTTGAAGAATTCAGAGCAGCAGTAAGGTAATAATTGTGAGAAGAGAATAACCAATGCTTTTTAAAGTTCTGGTTGAAAAAACACGTAATAATTCTGCTTTGTTTGGCCGTTCAATTGTATCTGACTCTTTCTTGACCCCATGGACTGTAGCCTGACAGACTCCCTCCGTCCATGGGATTTCCCAGGCAAGAATACTGTAGTGGGTTGCCATTCCCTTCTCCAGGGATCTTCCTGACCGAGGAATCGAACCTGTGATTCCTGCATCTCTTTCATGGCAGGCAGAGTATAAATGCTGGAGACAAGGAAAATGAAAAGCTAACTGTGCTTTTAACCATTATGGACTCTGAGCTGCATGTTACTTGCCTTCACAGTAGAACGTACCATCAAAATTCTGTATTTACTAAACCCGCTTGGTACAGATCTTGGATACACAGAGAAAATGGTACAGCTACTACCACTCACTCCCAGTGAATTATAACGTTATTAGGTAGGAAAGGTCTTAGCGGAAAAAAGAAAAGTTAAAAAAGAGAAATCAGAGAATTCCCGGGAGGTCCAGTAGTTAGGTCTCATTGCAAGGGGCATGAGTTCGATCCCTGACCAGAGAACTAATATCCTGCACGCCTCGTGGCTTGGCCAAAAGAGAGAGAGAATAAGAAGGTACCACAGGGAGAGGAGAGTCCAAAAACAAGTGTGAGGCTGTGTTGATCAAGGAAAGTTATTCTGTAAATGAGTTAAGCCTCAGGCTAGCTTTTTTTCAAAAAAATTTTATTTATTTATTTATTTATTTATTTTGGGCTGTTCTGGGTCTTCATTGCTGCACAAGGGCTTTTCTCTAGTTGCAGGAAGTGGGGGCTACTCTCTAATTGTAGTAAGCAGGCTTGTCTGTGCGGTAGCTTCGCTTCTTGTGAAACAAGGGCTCTAGGGCGCACAGGCTTCAGTAGTTGCATCATGTGGGCTCAGTGGCTGTGACTCCCAGGCTTAGTTGCTCAGCAGTATGTGGGATCTTCCCAGATCAGGGATCGAACCCGTGTCTCCTGCATTCGCAGGCAGATTCTTTACCACTGAGCTCCCAGGGGAGCCAGGCTAGCTTTTTAAATTGGCAAGGATATTCGTTAGGGAAGAGGAGGAAGGTTATTTGAAGAATTCAGAGCAGCAGTAAGGTAATAATTGTGAGAAGAGAATAACCAATGCTTTTTAAAGTTCTGGTTGAAAAAACACGTAATAATTCTGCTTTGTTTGGCCGTTCAATTGTATCTGACTCTTTCTTGACCCCATGGACTGTAGCCTGACAGACTCCCTCCGTCCATGGGATTTCCCAGGCAAGAATACTGTAGTGGGTTGCCATTCCCTTCTCCAGGGGATCTTCCTGACCGAGGAATCGAACCTGTGATTCCTGCATCTCTTTCATGGCAGGCAGAGTATAAATGCTGGAGACAAGGAAATAGAAGCTGAAACAGATTCTAAGCAAGAAGAGCTTACTCAGTCTCTGCTTTTATGACAAATGCAATTTTCATATATATATCCAACTGACAGCAAGTACTTTATTTGTGCAGGGTTTTATTTGTGGTAGATGTTCAGGTAACTATTTGAATGAATGAATGAATGGACCAATTTGTACTCAAGGTACTGTGAGCAGGAGAATCCAGATACTTAACTCCGTAACAATGACCGGAGTCAGAAAACTGCAGGAGGATGAAGGATGGGTATTTTCTTACAATGGAGCTGCAAGTCATTAAACAAAAATCTGAAGGCGTATCACAAGCCAGGCACTCTGGCAGTGCATGTGTAGGCAGGGGTATAGACTGGTTATTAGAAACTGGCTGACCTCAACCAAATTTGGCAAGCAAACATCTTTTGTCTAGTCCAGGCTGTTGAGCTGGAAAGTATTTTTAAAATCAACTCTGAGGTATAATTTACTCCCAATAAAATGCACACATCTGAAGTGTGCATTTCCAAGTTCAATGAGTTCTGACACATGCACACTATTGTGTAATCACCATGCCAAAGCAAGAAAAAGTTACTCATCCCTCACGTCATTCTGCAATCTCCACAGCCCCGCCCGGCCGACCACTGACCTAATTCCCATCACTATAAATTAGTTTCACCTGTTCTAAAACGTCAACGTAAATGGAACTATATGGTAAGTTCTCCTTTGTGTCTTATTTTCACTCAACACATTTTCGAGACTCATTCACATTGCTGCATACGCTGATAATTCGCTGCTGTCTGTAGGTTTATCTATTTGCCTTCTGAGGATAGCATTTGGACTGGAAGGTATTTTGGCTATTATGAATAAAGCTACTATGAAAATTACTGTGGTCTTTTGATGAATATGTTTTTGTTTCTCCTTAATAAACATCAAAGAGCAGGGTGGCTGGGGTGCATGGTTAAGTACGTGTTTAGGAGAAAATGATCAGTTGTTTTCCAAAGTGGTTGCACCATTTCACACTCCCACCAGCAATATACACTGATTCTAGTCATTTCAAATCCTCACCAGTACTTGGAATTATCTTTTTTTTTTTCTAAGTTTACTTATCCTTCTGAGTATGAAATGTTATTGCACTGTGGCTTTCTTATTTCCCTGGTGAATTAATGATGCTGGCCACCTATTCATATGCTTTTAGGCATTTAAATATGTTTTCTTCTGTGAAGGGTCTATTCAAACTTTTGCTCATTTTCAACTGGGCCATTTGTTGCATTACTGAATTTTAAAGTATCTTACATATTCTGGATTTAAATCATATGTGTGTGTATATATGCACATAGTATACATAGGCTTGTAAATAGTTCCTTCTAGTTTGTGATTTACCTTTTCCTTTTCTTACACTGCATTTTCTAGAACAGAAAGTTTTACTTTGATAAGGATCTGATTTATCAGTTTTTTCTTCCATGTTGGTTAGAGCTTTCTGGGTCCTAAAAAATTCTTTGCCGATTTCAAGGCCACAAAGATTTTCTCTTATAATTTTGCCTAGACATCTTACGGCTTCAGTTTGTATGTTTAGGTCTATGAGTCACTTCTAATCAATTTTTGTGTATAGTGTGAGACAGGGATTAAGATTCATATCTTTACATACAAATATCCATCCAACTGTTCTAGCAACATCTGTTGAAAAGACTACCCCTTCCCCACTGAATTATGTTTTGGACTTTGCTAAAAGAAAAAAAAAAATCAACTGATCATGTATGTCCCTTTCAACACTCTCTATTGTAGTTAATGATCAATTTTTTTTTTAATACCAATACCACAGTGTCTTGATTACTCCAGCTTTATAATAAGTCTTGAAGCCAGGTGATTTAATTCCTTTAAGTTTATTCTTCCACTTCTAAATTGTTTGTAAACTATAAAACAACTGTAAAATGTTTTTTACAATTTGTAAATTGTAAATTCTTTGCAGTTTGACATACTTTAGATTCAGCATGTCAATTTCCACACACACACAACAAGCCTGCAAGGATTTAGTTTGTAAACAGGCTACACATCTTTAGATTTGGGGACTACTGGACTGTTTAACAACAGTCTTTCAAACCATGAACATGGTACATCTCCACTTATTTGCGTCTTCTTTAATTTTTTCTCAATCATGTTTTGTGATTTTCAATGTAAAAGTTCTTTTTAATATTTTTCACTAAATTTATTCCTAAGCATAGAAATCTTTTAAATTTAAATTGGTTGTCAATATCCTAAAATACAGAAAATCCACAATTAAAAAAAAGAAATCCAGATTTCTGGCTCCCTTGGAAAAAAACAGAACATCAGCACTTCTGGACCTATCCTTCCACATGCCAACAATAAATCAAAACTGAGTAGTGGCTGCCCTCTCTAGACGGGGCACGTTCTCTCCAATCACTACAGTTCCTACCACTCCATGTAAAATCCCTGACCTACCCAATTCCATTCATGTAAGTTATCTGCATTTTCTAGAACAGAAAGTTTTACTTTGATAAGGATCTGATTTATCAGTTTTTTCTTCCATGTTGGTTAGAGCTTTCTGGGTCCTAAAAAATTCTTTGCCGATTTCAAGGCCACAAAGATTTTCTCTTATAATTTTGCCTAGACATCTTACGGCTTCAGTTTGTATGTTTAGGTCTATGAGTCACTTCTAATCAATTTTTGTGTATAGTGTGAGACAGGGATTAAGATTCATATCTTTACATACAAATATCCATCCAACTGTTCTAGCAACATCTGTTGAAAAGACTACCCCTTCCCCACTGAATTATGTTTTGGACTTTGCTAAAAGAAAAAAAAAAATCAACTGATCATGTATGTCCCTTTCAACACTCTCTATTGTAGTTAATGATCAATTTTTTTAATACCAATACCACAGTGTCTTGATTACTCCAGCTTTATAATAAGTCTTGAAGCCAGGTGATTTAATTCCTTTAAGTTTATTCTTCCACTTCTAAATTGTTTGTAAACTATAAAACAACTGTAAAATGTTTTTTACAATTTGTAAATTGTAAATTCTTTGCAGTTTGACATACTTTAGATTCAGCATGTCAATTTCCACACACACACAAAAAGCCTGCAAGGATTTAGTTTGTAAACAGGCTACACATCTTTAGATTTGGGGACTACTGGACTGTTTAACAACAGTCTTTCAAACCATGAACATGGTACATCTCCACTTATTTGCGTCTTCTTTAATTTTTTCTCAATCATGTTTTGTGATTTTTCAATGTAAAAGTTCTTTTTAATATTTTTCACTAAATTTATTCCTAAGCATAGAAATCTTTTAAATTTAAATTGGTTGTCAATATCCTAAAATACAGAAAATCCACAATTAAAAAAAAGAAATCCAGATTTCTGGCTCCCTTGGAAAAAAACAGAACATCAGCACTTCTGGACCTATCCTTCCACATGCCAACAATAAATCAAAACTGAGTAGTGGCTGCCCTCTCTAGACGGGGCACGTTCTCTCCAATCACTACAGTTCCTACCACTCCATGTAAAATCCCTGACCTACCCAATTCCATTCATGTAAGTTATCTGCTTGGAGCCTACAGACAGTGAAAGCTAGGGAAAGAGGACCCATGAGATGATTAGATTTGCATCTGAAACTAGGGCTTCAGTGTAGAGAAATAATGATGGTCAAATGGAAGCATGAGAAGCAGGAAAATTAGCTAAGAATTTATTGAAGTGGTCCTGGAGAGAGCACGTCTTGGACTAAAGTGGTTTCAGTAGAAGAAATGACAAGCTGACAAATGAGACAATATTTATGGAGTGATTATTAATAGAAATTAATGATGGAATGGATGTGAGGTCACAAGGACATGTCAAAGATGACCCTCCCAATTTCTGGCTTATCATAACCTATGTAGACAGAAGTGCCGGTCACAGAAATGGAGGACACAGAAATAGGAACAACTCTGACAGAGGAAATGAAGGTTAAAAGTTTAGTTTGAAATGTAAATATGAGATGTCTGCGAGATATGCAAGTAGAGGTGGCAAAGTGATTTGCCTTCAAAGAGATGGTCACATTTGGAAATCACTGGTATATACCTGGTATTTAACGCTCTGGAACTAGAAGAGATCTCCCACAGAGACAGTAAGAGGGTTCAAGCCAGAGCCCTGAGAAAACCCCACACTCAGGATAGGGTGACAAAGAACCAACAAGAGACTGAGAAACAATTCAGGAGAGGTAGAAGGAAGGGGTAACGTAATACGTGAAAAACTAGAAGCCCACCAGGCTCCTCTGTCCATGGGATTCGCCAGGCAATAGTGGAATGGGGGCTTTCCCTGGTGGTCCAGTGGGTAAGGACACCGCCTTGCGGTGCAAGGGGCGCCGGTTCGATCCCTGGCCTGGGAGGATACCATGTGCCACAGAGCGGCTGGACCAATGTGTCCAACTACCAAGCCGGAGCTCTGGAGCTCATGCGCCCAGAGCCAGTGCTCTGCGGCAAGCGAGGCCGCTGCGATGCAAGGCCCACACAAGCCAAAGAACAAAGATGGAAATAAATGAAAGACCAATAGAAGGAGCCAAAAAAATAAAAAGAATAGTGGAGTGGGTTGCCATTTCCTTCTCCAGGGTATCCTCTCTACCCAGGGGTCAAATCAGTGTCTCCTCCACTGGCAGGTGGATCCTTTATCACTGAGCCACCAGGGAAGCCTGAGTAATGTCACAGCAAGAATATAAAATGGAAATAAAAGTTAAAAAAAAAAAAAGAAAGAATATAAAATGGGTGCTTACTTCGGCAGCACATATACTAAAACTGGAATGATACACAGGAGATTAGCATGGCCCTTGCACAAGGATGATGAGGCAAATTCATGAAGCACTCCATATTTAAAAAAAAAAAAAGAATATAAAATGGTTAAAGAAAGAAAGTAGTCAACTACGTTAAATACCACATGAGAGGTAATATAAATAAAAATATCCATTCCTTCACTTAGTAATTCATTCAAAAAAAAAACTTACAAAGCACCTATTGCATGGCAGGTACTCATGGTGCTTAGGACACAACAATAAACAAAAAGTAGCTGTCCCTCTTAGGGACTATCATCTAGTGGTAGGAGAAAGACAACAGAGAGGTGTCATGGATGATCAGTACTGTGGAGAAAGCAAAGTAGGATAAGGAAAACCAGGAATCCCTGGGATTTGGGAGTAAAGTGGCTCTTTTTATATATATGATGGTCTAAAAGTGTAACATCCGAGCAAAGATCTGAAAAGAATAAGGAAGTAAACCATCTGAAGATCCAGGGACAGGGTATTTCAAGCAGAGGAAACAGCAAACACAAAAACCTGGTACAACCCAGTAACAAGGAATCCAGTGGGTTTGCCACACAGTTAGTAAGGGAGAGTGGAAGACCATGAAACAGACTCCGGAGAACAAATCTTAACACCTAGGATGTATGTGGGGAGTACATCATTGGAAGTCCAGGACAGAAGCAGGGAATCAAGTTCAAAGAAAGTTACTGCAATAATCCAGGCAAGAGATAATAATAGAGTGATGATCAGTTGTGTCTGGGGCTTCCCAGGTGGCTCAGTGGTAAAGAATCTGCCGGCCAATGCAGGAGACACAGGAGATACAGGTTCAATCCCTAGGTAGGGAAGATCCCTTAGAGAAGGAAATGGCAATCCACTTCAGTATTCTTGCCTGGAGAATCCCATAGATAGAGGAGCCTGGCAGGCTAGGGTCCATAGGGTCATAAAGAATCAAACGCGACTGAGCATGCACATAAGTATTTTGCAGAAGTAATCAACATTCATAACCAGTAGATTTTAAGTAAAGGAGATTATTCTAGATGATCCAGGTGGGCCTGAATCAATCAGATAAAAGGCCTCAAGAGCAGAACAGAGGTTTCTCAGAAGGACAAATTTCACCTGTGGATACCAACTTCCACTCCTGCTGAGAGTTCCAATCTATCCTCCTTGAGGCCTTACGATTGCCTAGCCAGCCCCTAAAGCGTGTAAGGAATAAATCAGTACAACAAATTTTGAACCCTGAATGATACAGATTTTGGTATCTTGAAGTAGGGTACTGCTATAACAAATTCTTTAAAATATGGAAATGACTTTGAAACTGGAAAACGCATGGAAGCTGGAAGGATTTTGAGAAGCGTAATTTGTTTTGAGAAGCATAATTTAAAGAGCCTCGACTGCCTTAAACAGATTGTTGGTAGAAACATGGATGCTGAAAGCACTCCTGGTAAGAGCTCAGAAAGAAGTGAGAAGCACAATAGATAAAGCGTATCTCATTTAAGAACACATATGTCGTCATAAACAGAAGGCTGGTTTAAAAAATGAATATAAAACGTGCTTCTGGGGCTTCCCCGGTAGCTCAGTGGTGAGGAGTTCGTCTGCCAATGCAGGAGACATGAGCTCAATCCCTGATCCAGGAAGATCCCACATGCTGCAGAGCAACTAAGCCCGCGAGCCACAACTATGGAGCCTGTGCTCTACAGCCTCAGAGTCACAACTATGGAGCCCATGTGCCGCAACTACTGAAGCCTGGGTGCCCTAGAGCCCAAGCTCCACAACAAGAAACCTGCTCATCTCAACTAGAGAGTAGCCCCCATTCCCTGCAACTAAAGAAGAGCCTGTTGCAGCAGTAAAAACCCAGAATAGCCAAAAATAAATAAAAATTAAAAAAGAAAAAAAAACGTGCTTCTGGTGAGAGCTCAAAAGGAAATGAAGAACATTATTATGAACTGAAGGGAAAACAATCCTTTTTAGATACAGTAAAAAAGAAAACAAACTTACCTGAATGTTGTCCAAGAGCTGTGTGAAAAGGAGAACTTGCATATTTAGAATGGATAAGCAAAGAACTTGGGTATTTAGCTAAGGAGATTTTCAAGCAGCAAGTTGAAGGTGTAACCTGGTTTTTTCTTGTTGCTTATGGCAAAATGCAAGATAAACAGATGGGCAAAATGTTAAAAGAAACCAGGACATGATGATTTAGGAAATTCTCATCATATCTAGATCACAAAAATGCTAAAATTAGGAGACAGACTATCAAGAAAGCAAAGCTGCGGAGAGAAAGCCTAGAGTGTGGCTGGACAGCCTTACGTTAGTACTAAAAGATTACACAGGTCACTCAGGGCCCCCCTCACCCAATCATCTAACTAGAAGCAAGGAAGAGACACGAGACTGGAGGATCTTCTTGTCTAATGACAAGAATCCCTGAGATATACACAGGAGACCCAAAAGGTTTCTGAGAAGGCTGTATCAGCAGAAACAGCGCCAGCCTGGCCTGAAAAGAACAGAAAGAAAGTAGAGGAAGACTGCTGGACCACCAGAACTCTACAGGCAATTTAACTACTAACAAAACTACTCAGTTGAAAACATGTGCTATTCTTCAAGAAAAAGTACTGAAAACTCCCATCCCTGAGCTCTGGGCCCAGAAGCCAGCATGACAGGCCCAGAGGGCAAAGGTCCTAGCCGCAGAAGATTATTCCCAGGCTCTGCAACCTAAGAAATAGTCTCTGCTGAATCCTGAAAACTGCCTGGGACCCAGGACACAGTTATTCCTTGTGTCTCCTCCTTTTGGGAATAGGAAAGTGACAGTTACAGTCTGTAGGTCCCACCACTGTATTTGGGGAACACATAACTTATTTTCTAGTCTCCCAGGCCCACAGACAAAGAAATTACACCCCAACATAGATCACACCCAGAGTCTCATCTCTACCTGACTTCCACGATGAGATTCTGGACTTCTGAGCTGATGACATCTAGATGAGGTCTTGGACTTGACAGTGCAATGCGCTGAGACTCTGAAATGCTGGAAGGGGATCAATGTACTCCGCTTGTAGGAAAGACTTTGGGGTTCAAAGGGAAGACTGTGGTAGACTGAAAAATACATCCACATCCTTCATCTCCTAACCCTGGAACCTGCAACTATTACCCTGTATGTCAGAAAAGGGGGTGATCTTTGCAGATGTGATTAAGCTAAGGATCTTGAGATGCAGTGATTATTCTGGATCATCTGGGTGAGCTTTAAATGCAATCACATGTCTTTATAAAGAGGCAGAGAGAGATGGGACAACCACAGAGGAGATGTGCAAAGAGACATTTGAAGATACTAGCCTTGAAGACTGAACAGACACCATCGCAAACCAAGGAATGCCAGCAGTCACCAGAAGCTGGAAGAGGTGAGGAAGAGACTCTCCTAAGACTTCTGGGAAGACCACCGCTCTGAGGCTGACACCTTGATTTCAGCCCAGTGAAACTGGTTTCAGACATTTGACCTGCAGAACTGTTAGAGAATGCATACATATCGCTTTAAGTCACCAAGTTTCTGGTAATTTGCTATAGCAGCCACTGGAAACTACTAGAGATGGCTTAGACAAGGGAGATGGTGAGAAGGGATCAGATCACACATATAGAAGAAGCTTACAGGATTTGTCAACGGAGTGAATGTGAAGTGGGAAAGAAAGAGAAGATGATGCCAGGCTCTCACCTGAGTAATTGTAAGAAGCATTACCACTTTGCTAAGCGAGAGACAATCCAATGGCTCCACAACACGCAAGTCAGCAGAGGCCTCACTGAAAACTGCTCTGGTAGAATACGGGTCTGGATACCAGATTAGAGAGTGTTAGAAAGCCCAGAGTGTATCATTTATTTTGAATATTGCTCTACTCTCTTTCTGGTTATTTATCTGTACATTGCCTTCCCCTTCCCCCAGTCCCTATCTTTAACAAACCAAAGTTTAAGCAACAAGTTAATTTTCAAATGGGCCAAAGACAGTAAGTTCAGGACATTGTCCTTTAAGGCAAGGGAGGACAGGTTAAGAAGAGGACGTGGGTCACTTTCATTCATTCAACAAACATTTATTGAGCATTTGTTATATGCCCTGCCAGGAACAGAGCCATGAAGAGACAGCCTCATAAAACTTCTGAGAAGAAAAACATAAAATAACTACAGAACTATTTAGCTGCAATTGTGGGTTGTGTTACAAAAGAAAAATTCTAGGTGATATGAAGCTTAGTATGAATTAAATGCAAATTATGTGTTAAATGTTTTACATGTAACTTTATTTACCCCCTACATCTATCCTACGAGGAAATATTCAGAAAGATTAACTCCCTTGCCCAGGATCACAGAGCCAATGAGCAGCAGAGCCACAAGTGAAAGCAGGTGCATTCAACTCCAAATCTCATCACCACTGTCTCCAGACAGAAGGGAAAATCTACTAGACTCTTTAAAAATAAAACAAAAAGAGTGGCCAGAAGGAGGAGAAACTGCCACACAGGTAAAGTTTTGAGAATTCCTGCTCTAGAAAGAGCTTTCTAAGTTCACTTGATGAAGGTGAATTTTGGAGGGTATTCAAAAATCCCTTAACACTCTCCAAATAGAACAAAAGGTTACACTATAATTAACTCAGTTTTATTTAGGCACCCAACAGGTTATTAAACACGTTGAAAACAAAATGTCATAAATAGCTTGTCCAAATTCTACAAGTCGTGCCCAGTTTTCACACATACTGTTTCTGCTAGGTTCACCTTTAGAATCAGCTTTCGGGTAAAAGCCAAAGTTGGGGGGCGGGGGGCGGGTATCAATTATGCTGCAGAGTGACTGGCTTATGAAAATGATTAAATGAGTCACTGAGTCAATGTATACAAAGATTCATGACAGATATCACACAAGTGAACCACACCATCTTATGAACTTCTACTAAGTAAAGGAAATATTTAAATGTATTTAATTTCAAATTCATAGCCTGTGATCTCATTATATTCTTGGTTCCCTATTATTCCCATTCCAGGACCGCAAAGCCCCCACACCCGCAGCCCAGAAAACAAAATCTGAAGAGAAAGGAGATGTCAACAAGATAACGTAAAATGATTTGCTGAATTTTATAAAACAGAATTTAAAATACCATGACATCTTTGCCATGACCTCAGGGCATTAACCTGAGGTCATAGCAATGAATTAAAGAATGGAATGCTCCTGAATGGAAGCTTCAGTTCAAGTGATTGTTCGTAGAAAGTCATCATAATATGTATCAAGGAAGAAAACAGTCCTAAGTTTTCATTTCTAAATTGCTTTCCCACCTCTACCTTTAAAAAAAAAAAAGCCAAGACAACATATATGTGGCAAAATCTAAAAGACTTTAAAGATATCCACCATTTAACAACATATAAAATCAACAGTAAAGCCAGTTTCAACCATGATAACACCATTCTAATACCAACATGCAATATGGAGTGCCCTAAAGTACGAGGAGAGGGCAAATTTCCAGGTGCCTGTCAATTTTGTGGTAGTGAAAATACGTACAAGTCTACTACAACTAAACACTGACCAAGAAATAATTTTGGATATTTTGGTATGCCCCTATTTAGTAAGTATTTATTGTGCAACTTAAGTGAAGTCACTATTATAACTCTCCCTTTGGCAGTAAGATATTGAATACATAAAAGGAATATTAGAAAGAATATTTTAAGAACTATAAAACCTTGATCACTACCATAAAAAACTTTCAGTAACTATGCAAAAGAAAGTGAACAGGAACAAGCATTTACTGGAGGCCCAGGACTTGGCCACTGAACAACAACAGAGAATGGTGGGGAGTCACCATCTTTTAATGCACAGACAGGCCTGCATTCAAATTCAGACTGTGATCTTCCTAACTGAGTTCTCACCAAGCTTCTCTACCCTCATCTGCAAAATGGTGCTATTATTTATTTCACTGAGCTGGTGTGGGGATTAATGAGGTAACACAATGACTAATAAGTACATGTCACTATTACTCCCCTTTACATTTTTCCACACTTATAACCTCATGTTGTAAGAATTATTAATTCCACTTTACGGATAAGGAAAATGACTCACGGACAGTTGGGTGCTGAGTCTAGGGTTACACAGCTGATAATTGTCCATACCTAGCTCTGCTCATGCCCTTCCACTTGATGTATTACTAATTATTTTACTCTCTAGCGAGGAAGTGTAGAACTTCTTTTTCTTTTAAATTATACCCACGATACTTTAAATTTTGATACCAACACAAAGATTTCTTTTTCCAGAAAACCAAACTGCCCCTTAACTCCCACAATTTCAGAGGTCAAAAACCTGAAAATAACCTACCTGTTTTCAAATTCAGCAACAAACAGAGGATACACTCCAGATTTCAAAATGAACTACCCAAATCACTCATTACTTGTACTCATTCATACAGGAAATGATTTCTAAATAAGTATTAACAAGAGTAAGTGACAAAGCAAATGAACCAGACATACCACAAAAGTAAAATAAAACTATGGTATCTGAAGAAAAGAAGAAATTTTCACAACACTGTCTTCCCAGGATTCTGCAGACCTTTGATTACTCTTGAGCCAGTCTTAAACAAAGGGTGAGAAACTGCTCTAGCTCAGCCACTAGACTGCTGTGGAACCTCAAACCATTTAATTTCTCAGAGCCTCCGTTCAACTAAACAAGGAGTGTTAGACCTAAGTCACTGAACTGCAGAACTGAAGGCAACTTAAGCAATTAGCTCCACCCAAGGCACCTCAGATGGCAAAGAATCTGCCTGCAATGCAGGAGAACCCAGGTTCAATCCCTGGGTCAGGGAAGATCCCCTGGAGGAGGGCATGGCAACCCACTCTAGTCTTCTTCCCTGGAGAATTCCATGGACAGAGAAGTCTAGCAGGCTACAGTTCCTAGGGTCACAAACAGCCACAACTGAGTAACTAACACTAGCAACTAACTAAGGTACCCTGGTAGTTCACTCAATTTCTGCTTCAACACCTGCAGTGACATGGAGTTCACTTACCTCTCTTCACAGAAGTGATAAGTTGATATTTTAAGAATTCTGCAGATTCTTTAGTGACTCAGTCAATGAGGTAACACAATGCTAATAAGACATGCTATTACTCCCTTTACATTTCCACACTTATAACCTCATGTTGTAAGAATTATTAATTCCACTTTACGGATAAGGAAAATGACTCACGGACAGTTGGGTGCTGAGTCTAGGGTTACACAGCTGATAATTGTCCATACCTAGCTCTGCTCATGCCCTTCCACTTGATGTATTACTAATTATTTTACTCTCTAGCGAGGAAGTGTAGAACTTCTTTTTCTTTTAAATTATACCCACGATACTTTAAATTTTGATACCAACACAAAGATTTCTTTTTCCAGAAAACCAAACTGCCCCTTAACTCCCACAATTTCAGAGGTCAAAAACCTGAAAATAACCTACCTGTTTTCAAATTCAGCAACAAACAGAGGATACACTCCAGATTTCAAAATGAACTACCCAAATCACTCATTACTTGTACTCATTCATACAGGAAATGATTTCTAAATAAGTATTAACAAGAGTAAGTGACAAAGCAAATGAACCAGACATACCACAAAAGTAAAATAAAACTATGGTATCTGAAGAAAAGAAGAAATTTTCACAACACTGTCTTCCCAGGATTCTGCAGACCTTTGATTACTCTTGAGCCAGTCTTAAACAAAGGGTGAGAAACTGCTCTAGCTCAGCCACTAGACTGCTGTGGAACCTCAAACCATTTAATTTCTCAGAGCCTCCGTTCAACTAAACAAGGAGTGTTAGACCTAAGTCACTGAACTGCAGAACTGAAGGCAACTTAAGCAATTAGCTCCACCCAAGGCACCTCAGATGGCAAAGAATCTGCCTGCAATGCAGGAGAACCCAGGTTCAATCCCTGGGTCAGGGAAGATCCCCTGGAGGAGGGCATGGCAACCCACTCTAGTCTTCTTCCCTGGAGAATTCCATGGACAGAGAAGTCTAGCAGGCTACAGTTCCTAGGGTCACAAACAGCCACAACTGAGTAACTAACACTAGCAACTAACTAAGGTACCCTGGTAGTTCACTCAATTTCTGCTTCAACACCTGCAGTGACATGGAGTTCACTTACCTCTCTTCACAGAAGTGATAAGTTGATATTTTTAAGAATTCTGCAGATTCTTTAGTGACTCAGTCACAAAAGTTCTCATTCAGGTATTTTTACTATGGGGCCTAGTTCCATCTCTGATCTCTTCTGAAACCTATGCAACTGCAAGGACTGCTGCTGGCTAAACCCATTCTGCAGACTGAGGGCCCAGGAATTCAGAGGGACAACAGGGCATGAGATACCTTACCACATTACTGACCGGAGACATATGGATACCACAGGCATTAGTTTCTGCAAAAATCCCCTGGTCAATAATGTGTTAAGAGGCAAACTGTTCACCTCCTGAGATCTTGTCTTAATTGTGGAGTTCAACTAATAAAAAACACTGCTTCACTCTAACTAGCGAAATAAAATATATCAGGATATAAGTACTTGAACTGGAAAAAGTGGTGTGGGAGCAGTCATGACTGACATCTAATTACTCGCATCATTTTACATCCATTCATCTCTGCCTCCAACCGCATTCACCTATGTCAGTTCTACGCTACTGCCAAAAATTAATCGTGACGACGACGATGATGATGCATGCAAAGCTGTTTCAAGGACTGGGCACATTTAAAGTGCTCAATCCTCAGAGCACCAGTATAAAGCAGACATCATTATTACCCCCATTTCACAGTGCGTCACTGAGAAGATAAAGCAGTGGAGGTCTCACAGTTCCAAACTCAAGGATAGAGCTGGCCAGTGGTGCAGCCAGGATCCAAACCCAGAGAGTCTGGTCTAGTATTTACTCTTTTGCCTACTGACACTTTAACTGCTTGTCTATCACTCTGATAAGTCGCTGTTTTTCTTCAACATCTGAAAAAAATGACTCCACCTTCACCTTACACATAAAGATCAAATATTTGTCCTTCATATCGATGCTGGTCTAGGCTACTTAAAACATTTCAGGCAGCCCAAATGCCGTGTCCATCTCCACAAATTGAGCCTACCATGTGAATTCAAAGAATTAAACCTAGCAGTCTTCCTAGGGTCACAAACAGCCACAACTGAGTAACTAACACTAGCAACTAACTAAGGTACCCTGGTAGTTCACTCAATTTCTGCTTCAACACCTGCAGTGACATGGAGTTCACTTACCTCTCTTCACAGAAGTGATAAGTTGATATTTTAAGAATTCTGCAGATTCTTTAGTGACTCAGTCACAAAAGTTCTCATTCAGGTATTTTTACTATGGGGCCTAGTTCCATCTCTGATCTCTTCTGAAACCTATGCAACTGCAAGGACTGCTGCTGGCTAAACCCATTCTGCAGACTGAGGGCCCAGGAATTCAGAGGGACAACAGGGCATGAGATACCTTACCACATTACTGACCGGAGACATATGGATACCACAGGCATTAGTTTCTGCAAAAATCCCCTGGTCAATAATGTGTTAAGAGGCAAACTGTTCACCTCCTGAGATCTTGTCTTAATTGTGGAGTTCAACTAATAAAAAACACTGCTTCACTCTAACTAGCGAAATAAAATATATCAGGATATAAGTACTTGAACTGGAAAAAGTGGTGTGGGAGCAGTCATGACTGACATCTAATTACTCGCATCATTTTACATCCATTCATCTCTGCCTCCAACCGCATTCACCTATGTCAGTTCTACGCTACTGCCAAAAATTAATCGTGACGACGACGATGATGATGCATGCAAAGCTGTTTCAAGGACTGGGCACATTTAAAGTGCTCAATCCTCAGAGCACCAGTATAAAGCAGACATCATTATTACCCCCATTTCACAGTGCGTCACTGAGAAGATAAAGCAGTGGAGGTCTCACAGTTCCAAACTCAAGGATAGAGCTGGCCAGTGGTGCAGCCAGGATCCAAACCCAGAGAGTCTGGTCTAGTATTTACTCTTTTGCCTACTGACACTTTAACTGCTTGTCTATCACTCTGATAAGTCGCTGTTTTTCTTCAACATCTGAAAAAAATGACTCCACCTTCACCTTACACATAAAGATCAAATATTTGTCCTTCATATCGATGCTGGTCTAGGCTACTTAAAACATTTCAGGCAGCCCAAATGCCGTGTCCATCTCCACAAATTGAGCCTACCATGTGAATTCAAAGAATTAAACCTTGCCCAGTTCCTTCAACCTTCATCATCCTAAAGGTAATCTCTCCCTCCTCCCTCCCCCTCCCCTCCCCCTTTTAAAACCCCTCCCCACGCCCAGCGCCCTGTGCTTTCTTCCAACACCTAGCTTTTCCTGTGCTTCCCACTACAGCAGCCACCCTCCAGGCTGGCCCCCAGGGGCCTACTTCCTGGTATTCACATCCCTGTGTAGTCCCTTCCTGCAACAAGGGGCCTACAGAGCACTGGAGAAGGGAGGGTCTGCGGCTTCTGACTACTGGACTACTCGCCCAGGGGGACGCCAGCGGCCACGCCAGGAGGGCAGGCAACTGTCCTGCTCCCTCATGTGGACAGAAACTGAGACCTCTCCTCATTGCTGGCACCAACTCTCCAGCCATGCGATTAGCCTCCCTGACAGAGGATCTGCCAGCCTCAGTCAAGCCTTCGGAGGAGTGCAACCCAGCTGACAAATATCACTGCAGTCTCTGGAGAGACCCTGAGCCTGAAACCACTCAGCCCATCTGCTTCTGAACTCCTGACTCACAGAACCTGTGAGCGGTAATCAATGTTTATTGCCATCTTTAAGCCCTACCTTTGGGGGTAATGGTTAATGGCAATAGACAGCAGGAGAGAGCTAATCACAGACACCTGCTCTCTAAAACTGGGCGCTCCTTAAGAGCATAGACTACTTCCCAGATTCTCAAAACTCCCTGAAGCCTCCGAAATACACAGTGCCTGTCTGTTGAATTGTGTCAGCAGACGCTTCCCTTTTGTCCACTGTTCCTTTTCTTCCAAAACATACCATTTATAAACTATTCCCTATGTCTAAAGCTCTTTTTCTGTACTCTATCAATGTCCTCCCTTTTCTGTTTCAAAGACCTTCTGAAATAAACTTCTGAGCATCTACTATGTCCCAGAACTGCTCCTGAAGCTGAGAATGAAAGAAACAGACACCCTTGCCTTTATGGAGTGTATAGTCCAGTATGTGCCCTGCCATCGTGGTCTCTCTAAATGTGACACAACAGTCTCTGCTAATGAGACTTGAAAATTCTAGTTTCCCCTCTGTAAAAATTAAGTATTCCAGAATGGCTTTATCCCTCTCACTGTGTCTATTCAATCAGCCATATATGCACATGTGCTTTTTTCTTTACATTTAAATAAACATTGAAGCTGCCGCCTCAAGAAAGCCCATACCTGTTTACTTTCTAAAGTGCCCCACGTAAGTCCATATGTCTCAATGTCCTCCGTTTTGACGGTATGTTTTCATAGGCCACAATTTTTAGCAAATATCATCACATTTTTAAGTGTAAAATAAACACTGTTTGATTTTTTAAAAGCCCGAATTTATTATACAAGCCCAAACAACTCTAAATCAAATATGAAACATTTATTTCACAGAAAGCAATTTGTAACAGAAGCATATTGTGTATTTAGTATTTCTACAAAACAGTGTTAGAAGAAAACACAGCTCACTACACTTGTGAGTCGGGGACTCCGGTCCCAGCTCTGTCACTCACTGTGTAACCTCAGACAAATTATTTAACACCCTGAGCCTCAGTTTCCATATCCTGATGGAGGTAAACTCTACCTCACTGAATTACCGTGAGGATTAAGCACTGCGTTAAAAGCCTGGCTTGTCATCAAGCCTGTTATGTCTGAGAATCAAAGAACACTTGCTTCTTTCCCCTTACCTAGGGCTTGTACTTATGGCCCAAATAGTTGCCAGGAAACCTTTTCAAGTTCAGTTACTCCTGTCCGGAATGATCTTCCTCTCTTCTATCTTATGAATTAAGATCCAGCTCAAAGGCCACCTTCCCCTTGAAGTCCAAAGGAAAAGTTCCCTTGACTCTCCCCCGTGGTCCTGGGTGTGTACCTGGAGCTCATGTCCCTGCGTCACAGTCCGCTGTCACCTTCTGTCTCTCCCACTGGACTGTGAGGTCCTCATGAGGAGGGAACATACACCTCATTTTCATAACCTCAGCTTTTACAAAAACACCCAGCACGTGACAGGCATGAAACCAAACCTGAACGAACAAATGAACTCCTTACTTAAGCAGTACCCATAGTCACTACTGGGTGACCGAACTTCATGCTTTTGCCCTTCGTGGTCTCTCTAAATGTGACACAACAGTCTCTGCTAATGAGACTTGAAAATTCTAGTTTCCTCTGTAAAAATTAAGTACTCCAGAATGGCTTTATCCCTCTCACTGTGTCTATTCAATCAGCCATATATGCACATGTGCTTTTTTCTTTACATTTAAATAAACATTGAAGCTGCCGCCTCAAGAAAGCCCATACCTGTTTACTTTCTAAAGTGCCCCACGTAAGTCCATATGTCTCAATGTCCTCCGTTTTGACGGTATGTTTTCATAGGCCACAATTTTTAGCAAATATCATCACATTTTTAAGTGTAAAATAAACACTGTTTGATTTTTTAAAAGCCGAATTTATTATACAAGCCCAAACAACTCTAAATCAAATATGAAACATTTATTTCACAGAAAGCAATTTGTAACAGAAGCATATTGTGTATTTAGTATTTCTACAAAACAGTGTTAGAAGAAAACACAGCTCACTACACTTGTGAGTCGGGGACTCCGGTCCCAGCTCTGTCACTCACTGTGTAACCTCAGACAAATTATTTAACACCCTGAGCCTCAGTTTCCATATCCTGATGGAGGTAAACTCTACCTCACTGAATTACCGTGAGGATTAAGCACTGCGTTAAAAGCCTGGCTTGTCATCAAGCCTGTTATGTCTGAGAATCAAAGAACACTTGCTTCTTTCCCCTTACCTAGGGCTTGTACTTATGGCCCAAATAGTTGCCAGGAAACCTTTTCAAGTTCAGTTACTCCTGTCCGGAATGATCTTCCTCTCTTCTATCTTATGAATTAAGATCCAGCTCAAAGGCCACCTTCCCCTTGAAGTCCAAAGGAAAAGTTCCCTTGACTCTCCCCCGTGGTCCTGGGTGTGTACCTGGAGCTCATGTCCCTGCGTCACAGTCCGCTGTCACCTTCTGTCTCTCCCACTGGACTGTGAGGTCCTCATGAGGAGGGAACATACACCTCATTTTCATAACCTCAGCTTTTACAAAAACACCCAGCACGTGACAGGCATGAAACCAAACCTGAACGAACAAATGAACTCCTTACTTAAGCAGTACCCATAGTCACTACTGGGTGACCGAACTTCATGCTTTTGCCCTTCGTGGAGCGAGATGCTGTTCTGCACGTCTTCTGAATCCCTTCCTCACAGCACTCGACAGAGCACTAGGGACACAGAAAGTCTGCAACAAGTACTTCTGGCTTATGGGATACATAATCCTCTCATGTGACTTCACTCTAAATGAAAAATGGTATCCTGGTGATTGTGACTTCTGGAAGCCTTTTTAAACAGGGGCTCCCCTTAACAGTTACTGCCAAAGAACTGAAGCAAATGCTAGAACTACGCGACAGACAGCCAGTTTTCCAATGCACGTGTTTTTGAAAAAAACTGTAATGGTTTGTGTCTTACTAAATCATTTAATTAAGAAACAGAGGATCATAAAGCCCTCTGGTTCGTTGTGAGAAATGCGAACACCA
Source organism: Tragulus kanchil (assembly GCA_022376925.1). NCBI lineage: Eukaryota > Metazoa > Chordata > Mammalia > Artiodactyla > Tragulidae > Tragulus > Tragulus kanchil. The sequence goes on along the minus strand of JAIOJX010000004.1, from coordinate 177,439,550 downwards.
CCAGGCAAAACTTAGTCCAGTAACTTGCAGCCAAAGGCTCCCCACCCCACAGTCACAGGGCCATGGGCCAGCTGGCTCTCACCTCAGCCCTGGGAGGTGGCTGCTTTTCACCAGTAAGACTGCATACATGAAATGTGGGGTTTAGGGGGATCTCCTAAAGACAGACACATAAATTTCACTTCTTATTTTAAATAGAGATTCTGTTTCAGAGCTTGGCTTCAGGTAGTAAAGACCTTGAAAAGAGCTCAAAAACTGGCAACTCGGGGGCATTTCAGGCATCTTATGGATTTTAAAGTATGTAAACTTCCAGGACGCTAGGTGTAATTTCACTGCTAGGGTTAAATGACTGTTTCACATTCCTGTCCACACACACTTCATGCCAAGAATAGGCTGGTAAGCAGTTAACTGTCCACCAAGCTGCCCTTTACTTATGCTGCATAACAGAGAGAAAACAGGAATCCTGACAAAGCCAAGTTGAGCTGGACCTTACACACACATGCTGGTCCATCGTGGTTCTCAATGTCATAAAAACATTTCTTGGGCCTTTACTAAGGCAGGCAAGCGCTGAGTCAAACACTTTATGTGAAGTTATTTCATTTAACACCTACAAGATTCCCTGATAGCAAGGCTTATTACCCCCAATGTTCAGATGAAGAAACTGAGGCCCCAAATTACAGAGCTGGCAAATGGCAGGTTTGAGCCTCTGACCGGAGAACTCCAGCTCTAGCCAAATCCAGGCGATCAATGCTCTTGCATTCTCGCCAGGGCTGGGGATAGAACCGAAGTGTCCTGACAAACATTTCGTTAGACGGAAAACTTTCAACCTGCCAGATCCCCTACACCTAGCAGCATTCATTTAGCTACACAGGCGTCAGCACGTCCAGGTGAGACTTCCTTGCCTGAGGGTCATGAGCTCGCACGTGAATCCTAAGGGTCTGCACGAGATCCAGGAGAAAGCGCCCGACACCTGGTCCCTGCAGTCACGAAACGCCCGGGACGCCGCGGGGGCGGGCACCTCCGCGCCTCCACACCCGCGCGGCCCGGCCCAGCGGCGCACAGGTGCACCTGACCGCCGAGCCCCGCGCCGCCGCCCCCGGCGGTGCGACCCCGGCCTGGGGGAGCGGCGCGGCGCTGGGAAGGGGGCCGAGGCGCGAGGCGGGCCCAGCCGGACCCCGGACGGCGCTCGCGGCGGGGTCGCCGAGAGAAAGGATGCTCCGGGGCGGGGCCGCGGTGGGGGAGGGGTCCCCTGCCCGGACTCTCACTCACCGCCTCGCTCTCCTCCCGGCCCGGGCTCCGCGGCGGTCCCGCTCCGGCTCTCACCGCGCGCGGTCTCCTCCCGAGGCTCAACGTCCAGCCGGGATTTCAGGCATCTTATGGATTTTAAAGTATGTAAACTTCCAGGACGCTAGGTGTAATTTCACTGCTAGGGTTAAATGACTGTTTCACATTCCTGTCCACACACACTTCATGCCAAGAATAGGCTGGTAAGCAGTTAACTGTCCACCAAGCTGCCCTTTACTTATGCTGCATAACAGAGAGAAAACAGGAATCCTGACAAAGCCAAGTTGAGCTGGACCTTACACACACATGCTGGTCCATCGTGGTTCTCAATGTCATAAAAACATTTCTTGGGCCTTTACTAAGGCAGGCAAGCGCTGAGTCAAACACTTTATGTGAAGTTATTTCATTTAACACCTACAAGATTCCCTGATAGCAAGGCTTATTACCCCCAATGTTCAGATGAAGAAACTGAGGCCCCAAATTACAGAGCTGGCAAATGGCAGGTTTGAGCCTCTGACCGGAGAACTCCAGCTCTAGCCAAATCCAGGCGATCAATGCTCTTGCATTCTCGCCAGGGCTGGGGATAGAACCGAAGTGTCCTGACAAACATTTCGTTAGACGGAAAACTTTCAACCTGCCAGATCCCCTACACCTAGCAGCATTCATTTAGCTACACAGGCGTCAGCACGTCCAGGTGAGACTTCCTTGCCTGAGGGTCATGAGCTCGCACGTGAATCCTAAGGGTCTGCACGAGATCCAGGAGAAAGCGCCCGACACCTGGTCCCTGCAGTCACGAAACGCCCGGGACGCCGCGGGGGCGGGCACCTCCGCGCCTCCACACCCGCGCGGCCCGGCCCAGCGGCGCACAGGTGCACCTGACCGCCGAGCCCCGCGCCGCCGCCCCCGGCGGTGCGACCCCGGCCTGGGGGAGCGGCGCGGCGCTGGGAAGGGGGCCGAGGCGCGAGGCGGGCCCAGCCGGACCCCGGACGGCGCTCGCGGCGGGGTCGCCGAGAGAAAGGATGCTCCGGGGCGGGGCCGCGGTGGGGGAGGGGTCCCCTGCCCGGACTCTCACTCACCGCCTCGCTCTCCTCCCGGCCCGGGCTCCGCGGCGGTCCCCGCTCCGGCTCTCACCGCGCGCGGTCTCCTCCCGAGGCTCAACGTCCAGCCGGGACGCGCGGAGCTGTGGAGAAGTCGGCGCGAGCGGAGGGCGTGCAGCGAGCGGAGCTGAGAGGGTGGGAAGGATGAGACGGTCGCTCTCGCCGCCGCCGCGGACACCACAGACACGGCCACGGCCGGCTCCTCTCAGCCACGGAAGCGGCGGGCCCTCCCACCACACCCGTCTCCCGCCCCCTCCACGCCCGCTGGGGGAGTGACAGCAGCATTGGCCAATCAGAGGCCTCATAGAGGCCGGGACTCGCGGACCAAAAGGAAGGCGGGGACTGGAGGGACTCCAGGGAGACGAGCATGGCGGCGGGACTTCCTGTGACTGACGGCCCAGCGCAGCCAATGGGCAGCGGGGAGATGACCTCATTGTCGAGGGAAGTCTGGAACTGGCGGAGTGGCAGTGAGGAGGTGGGAGGAGGTCGAGACGAGCCGGAGGCGGGGCGCTGGGGCCTTAAAGAGGCCGCCGCCCATTGGTCACCCAGTCCAGGGAAGGGCGGCGGACCCGGCCAGACCTGGCCAAGTTGCCAAGGGGTCAGTGCCGCGAGCGCTTAGTGCATTAATCCTCCAGACCTGATCGCAATCCTTCTAGGGGGCTGAAGGATCCCCGCCTGGGGCTCATAAATCGATTACTACTTTCGCGCTTTCCGAAAGGAGACACAATAAATTCCGCACTGGCCCGGAGCCCTGAATTCCCGTTACAGCCCCCGCCCCACCGAAGCCCGTCTCATTTCTCTGAGTCAGTTTCCACTACAGTAAAAGGGAGGATGTCGGCACCCACCTGTCCTGCCTTTACCTGCTCAAAATGTTGAGATCATTACTGGCAAAAAGTGCTTTGGGCTTCGAGAAGGAAAGACTGAATGAGTCCAAAAGCTTGTACCAGGAGACTTCAGCTGAAGAGCGTCTGTAAAAGGGAGGACTGTACTAGACGACTCTTGTAATCCTAAAATTATAAAATGCCGATTGATGTCCTCCTCTTTCCAGCATCCACTCTTGTAGCAAAGGGGTATGTGTGTGCGTGTGTGTGTGTGCGCGTGTGAGCGCGAGCAAGCATGCTCGGGTCTCCTGCGTTAGGCGTAGAGGCCATTCAGGGACTTGGTCCATGACTTCAATAAGGAGAAGGAATGCAAACTAAAAGGGAGAGAGAAACAAGAGAGTCAGGTCCGCTGCGGTAAGTGCCTCGGTGGAGGCAAGCCATTTGCCTCCCCTCCTCCAGCAATGGGAGAGAGCCCAGAAAAGGCGAAATAACTCCAACTTGGTGGGGTGGAAAGAGGGGGAAGTGCTTTCCCGAAAGCTTCCTGGGGTTGGTGTCACCGGAGTAAGGAGGGGGGAGTAACAGTAGCTACAGGAAAAAGGAGCTACAGTATTCTTCCAGGTTTAGGAAGAAGCAGCGTGAAGGCACAAAGACTGAAACGGAGGCAGGGCTTCCCTGGTGGTCCAGTGGGTAAGGACACCGCCTTGCAGTGCAAGGGGCGCTGGTTCAAGTCCTGGCCTAGGAAGATCCCACGTGCCGCGGAGCAGCTGGACCGATGTGTCCAATCACCGAGCCGGAGCTCTGGAGCGCATGTACCCAGAGCCGGCACTCTGCAACGACAGACGCCACCGCGATGGGAGGCCCCCAGGAGCCAAAGAACGAAGACGAATGAAAATAGAGAAATGAAAGACCAACAGAAGTGGCCCGCCCGCTCCCCTCCCTCCCCAACCCGACCCCCGCTCAAAGTAAATAAATAAATAAATCTTTAAAAAAAAAAAAAAAGGAGGCAGATCGTTTTTACATCCCAGAGTCATTCTTACCACACCTCCTGTGCTCCCCCCAGAGCCGCCTGAGACTGCCCATTGGTGTCATTCTCAGAGGAAAGGCAGGAGAGGGTGACTCTCCCCCTCCAACTGCTGCAAAAGCCGCAGGGGCCCTGGGTGTTCCCAATGATTCATCTATCCGTCAGCTTAAAATTCAGTATGGACCTAGAATCTTGTAGTCCTGGCAGGATCTCTGTGGTCCCTTAGTCCCATGAACCTTCCTCCAAGGCAAGAATTCCTCCATAAAAGTCCTGATTAAATTATTTATTCAATAAATATTTCTTGGGAGGGTAAGACAAATGAGGTCGTCACTGCCCTGCGGGTGCTCTCACAGAACTGGTGGACAGGAAGGCACACCCTGGGGTGATCAGGCAGAATATCCTCTTTCCAGCATCCACTCTTGTAGCAAAGGGGTATGTGTGTGCGTGTGTGTGTGTGCGCGTGTGAGCGCGAGCAAGCATGCTCGGGTCTCCTGCGTTAGGCGTAGAGGCCATTCAGGGACTTGGTCCATGACTTCAATAAGGAGAAGGAATGCAAACTAAAAGGGAGAGAGAAACAAGAGAGTCAGGTCCGCTGCGGTAAGTGCCTCGGTGGAGGCAAGCCATTTGCCTCCCCTCCTCCAGCAATGGGAGAGAGCCCAGAAAAGGCGAAATAACTCCAACTTGGTGGGGTGGAAAGAGGGGGAAGTGCTTTCCCGAAAGCTTCCTGGGGTTGGTGTCACCGGAGTAAGGAGGGGGGAGTAACAGTAGCTACAGGAAAAAGGAGCTACAGTATTCTTCCAGGTTTAGGAAGAAGCAGCGTGAAGGCACAAAGACTGAAACGGAGGCAGGGCTTCCCTGGTGGTCCAGTGGGTAAGGACACCGCCTTGCAGTGCAAGGGGCGCTGGTTCAAGTCCTGGCCTAGGAAGATCCCACGTGCCGCGGAGCAGCTGGACCGATGTGTCCAATCACCGAGCCGGAGCTCTGGAGCGCATGTACCCAGAGCCGGCACTCTGCAACGACAGACGCCTCCGCGATGGGAGGCCCCCAGGAGCCAAAGAACGAAGACGAATGAAAATAGAGAAATGAAAGACCAACAGAAGTGGCCCGCCCGCTCCCCTCCCTCCCCAACCCGACCCCCGCTCAAAGTAAATAAATAAATAAATCTTTAAAAAAAAAAAAAAAGGAGGCAGATCGTTTTTACATCCCAGAGTCATTCTTACCACACCTCCTGTGCTCCCCCCAGAGCCGCCTGAGACTGCCCATTGGTGTCATTCTCAGAGGAAAGGCAGGAGAGGGTGACTCTCCCCCTCCAACTGCTGCAAAAGCCGCAGGGGCCCTGGGTGTTCCCAATGATTCATCTATCCGTCAGCTTAAAATTCAGTATGGACCTAGAATCTTGTAGTCCTGGCAGGATCTCTGTGGTCCCTTAGTCCCATGAACCTTCCTCCAAGGCAAGAATTCCTCCATAAAAGTCCTGATTAAATTATTTATTCAATAAATATTTCTTGGGAGGGTAAGACAAATGAGGTCGTCACTGCCCTGCGGGTGCTCTCACAGAACTGGTGGACAGGAAGGCACACCCTGGGGTGATCAGGCAGAATATCCCAAGCTCCTCTGTGGCTGACTAGAAGGCCCAGAAACATGAGGTGAAAACATTGCCTGTGGGAATTTCTGGGGCGGGGCAGATTTCCCCAAGACAAGACCAGGCCGGAGCAGTCCACGCAGAGTCAACTACACACAGCATTCAGGAAATAGCCAGGATGAGAGGGAAACACAGTGTGTTTTGTTGGTTTTTTGTTTGTTTGTTTTCTGCTTTTTTTGGCCACACCCCGTGGCACAAGGGATCTTTGTTCCCCCACCAGGAATCGAACCCACACCACCAGCACTGAGGAGGAGACTCTTAACCACAGGATAGCTGGGGAAGTCCCACAACCGTATATTATTGGCCACAGGCAGGGTGACATCCCACTCAGCTTCCCAGACATGGCAAATTCACCCCCACTCAGGCATGTTCTTTTCTTAGATAACTTAAACTGTATACACATATTTTGTGTGTCTGTATGTGTGAGTGTGAATATCACATGTATGGTTGTCGCGGGCACCGTGCTGGAGCTTACTCTGACTACTGTTCGCACTAGTTCTCAGTAAGAGGCACTTATGTTAAATAGCCAGAGACTTTTTCGCAGACACGGCGTAGTCCCCTCAGAGTCGTGAGTCTCGGACTTCGACAATAAAATGTCGTGGTCTCGAGTACTGTCAAGCCAAGAGGGGTTTATTAATCATAAAACATATAACAGGGCATCCCTTGGTAGTCCAGTGGGTAAGGACACCACCTTGCAGTGCAAGGAACGCCGGTTCGAGCCCTGGCCTGGGAAGATCCCACGTGCCATGGAGCGGCTGGACCGATGTGTCCAATTACCGAGCCGGAGCTCTGGCACTCGTGCGACCAGAGCCGGTGCTCTGCAACGACAGACGCCACCGCGATGGGAGGCCCACAGGAGCCAAAGAACAAAGACGGATGAAAATAGATAAATGAAAGACCAATAGAAGTGGCCCGCCTGTCCCCCTCCCTGCCCACCCCACTCCTCAAAAAAGATAAATATATATATATATATATATGTATATATATATATATATATATATAAAATAATCAGAATCAGGATTCCATTAATCAAGATTCAAATAAAGGTAAGCACAAATAGTAAGAACTCAAGTAAAGTCAGAACTCAATCAAATGCAAACAGATGTTCTTACCCTAGAGCTGGAGAGTCTCTATCTCACATCGGGCGCAACTGATCTCCGTAAGCGAGCCTCCCGTACAATCTTCCTTTTCCCTTTTTATATTCTTTCCAACTAGAAATCTCAAGTTAATTAATAATCATGAAGAAGCTTTTTGTTTCTCTAGAGATGCAAAAGAGGTCATCACGGGAGCCCTTTCTCCCCAACCAACACCTTTGCTCTCGAGGGGAAACATTCTTAAAATTCTAAAGTTACAAAGGGGCCAAAGCCGGTAAGAAGAAGAACCTTTGTGCTCTGTATTGGTCTCAGAGAGGTGAGGCTTGCAGGCAGCGCATATCCTTAGTGTGAGGAGACATTTGTCTGCTCAGCCCGGATATCTTTTCTTAATCTTTCCTGTGAGAAGTGAATATGCCTTTACTTGCCCATGACATGGTGTTCGTATATGTTTCTTATGGATGATCTGCCTCCCTCTAATCTCTGACCGTAAATCCAATGTCATGCCCTGAAGATAACAGAGAACATGTCTAATCCCACTTTGTCATGACAACATTCCAAATATTTAATGATGACCAGTAAACTGCCTTTCCCACACCCTCCACCATCCCCCAAACAACAGGGAGTAAATCTCTTGCCGCCATTCCTCAGACAATGGTTTCCAGCAGCTGGATTATCCTAGTGACGTCGTGGGGACATTTTCAGTTAGTCACACTCTATCGGGGATATAAATATAAGTATAGAAATGGGTAATACATGCTCTGTGAGAAAAGGGGATCCTGCAGGGGTGCTGTGTGACGGTCTGGAGGGGTGGGATGGGGGGATATACATATGACTAATCTGGGAACATGCATATCTGTAAACAACAAAAAGTTGTTCTGTAAAAGTTGAACATAAAATAAAAGCTTTTTAAAAAAAATAAAAATAAAATAAAATAAAGAAGAAATGGGTAATGCAGTGCCGGAAGGTTTTCACAAAAAATAAGTAGGATCATTAATTAAACTTGTATCTAGAGCACTTAATGGTCTCTTCAATTTGACTCGATTTCATTCTTCTCTGGATTATATTGTGGGGCTTCCCAGGTGGTGAAAAGTGATAGTGTTAGTCACTCTGTTGTGTCCAACTCTTTTGCAACCCATGGACTGTAGCCCACTAGGCTCCTCTGTCCCTGGGATCTCCCGGGCAAGAATGTTGGAGTGGGTTGCCATTCCCTTCTCCAGAGGCTCTTCTTGACCCAGGATTGAACCTGAGTCTCCTGCACTGGCAGGCAGATTCTTTACTGTCTGAGCCACCAGGGTAGATCCATGGTAATGAACTCACCTGCCAATTCAGGAGCGCAAGAGACACGGGTTTAATCCTGGATGCGGAAGATGCCCTGGGTGGGAAATGCCTAAGAGGAAGAACCTTTGTGCTCTGTATTGGTCTCAGAGAGGCGAGGCTTGCAGGCAGCGTATATCCTTAGTGTGAGGAGACATTTGTCTGCTCAGCCCGGATATCTTTTCTTAATCTTTCCTGTGAGAAGTGAATATGCCTTTACTTGCCCATGACATGGTGTTCGTATATGTTTCTTATGGATGATCTGCCTCCCTCTAATCTCTGACCGTAAATCCAATGTCATGCCCTGAAGATAACAGAGAACATGTCTAATCCCACTTTGTCATGACAACATTCCAAATATTTAATGATGACCAGTAAACTGCCTTTCCCACACCCTCCACCATCCCCCAAACAACAGGGAGTAAATCTCTTGCCGCCATTCCTCAGACAATGGTTTCCAGCAGCTGGATTATCCTAGTGACGTCGTGGGGACATTTTCAGTTAGTCACACTCTATCGGGGATATAAATATAAGTATAGAAATGGGTAATACATGCTCTGTGAGAAAAGGGGATCCTGCAGGGGTGCTGTGTGACGGTCTGGAGGGGTGGGATGGGGGGATATACATATGACTAATCTGGGAACATGCATATCTGTAAACAACAAAAAGTTGTTCTGTAAAAGTTGAACATAAAATAAAAGCTTTTTAAAAAAAATAAAAATAAAATAAAATAAAGAAGAAATGGGTAATGCAGTGCCGGAAGGTTTTCACAAAAAATAAGTAGGATCATTAATTAAACTTGTATCTAGAGCACTTAATGGTCTCTTCAATTTGACTCGATTTCATTCTTCTCTGGATTATATTGTGGGGCTTCCCAGGTGGTGAAAAAGTGATAGTGTTAGTCACTCTGTTGTGTCCAACTCTTTTGCAACCCATGGACTGTAGCCCACTAGGCTCCTCTGTCCCTGGGATCTCCCGGGCAAGAATGTTGGAGTGGGTTGCCATTCCCTTCTCCAGAGGCTCTTCTTGACCCAGGGATTGAACCTGAGTCTCCTGCACTGGCAGGCAGATTCTTTACTGTCTGAGCCACCAGGGTAGATCCATGGTAATGAACTCACCTGCCAATTCAGGAGACGCAAGAGACACGGGTTTAATCCCTGGATGCGGAAGATGCCCTGGAGTGGGAAATGGCACCCCACTCTGGTATTCCTGCCTGGAGAATTTCATGGGCAGAGGAGTCTGAAGGACTACGGCCTAGTTGGACATACTGAGAGACTGAGCACATGCACATCGGGGACATGTGTTATTTTCATCCTTCCAACAAACATCCTCTCTTCTGGAAAGAGGACCCTAATTTCCTCCGGGGAACCACTCCTCCCGACACTTGGCTGCCATGGAGCTGACTTTGCTGCTTGCCTTTTCAGGGCCTTGTCCACAGCCCAGTCCTGATCAAAGCACTGTTCACCTCTCCCCACCACGACCACCTGGAGGGGCTGATTTAGAGAAAGGCAGGTAACCCACGGCGGTGCGGTCAGAATTCCTGAACCCCTTGTTAGGACTACTAGGAAGGAGAAGTCCCTGCAGTGAAGCTGTCCAACGGGCCAGCTCTGCACTGGCGGCAGACAGAGAGAGCACTGGAAGCAACGTGCTTGAGGATGAAGCCAATATGAGAACCAGTGAACTGTCAGAGCTGCGGCGCCAATAAAGACTACAGAGGGCGATGACTCTGTTGAAAAGCCTGGGTCCAGCCATCGTCTGGCTGATTTCACAGGTGTCTGAGGTCAAGGTCCTTAGAAGTTGCCTGTAAGAGTCAGTAAATGGGATTTATTGAGGGAAGAAAAACCTATAAGGGAGGAAGAGCAGGAAAGGAAAAGAAGTAAGCAAGACTCAAATCCCCCCCTGGGCTTCATCCACCCCAGAGAGCTCTGGGGCATAAACCAAACTGTGCGGCTATCCCCCCGTGAGACAGCTTTGTGTTCCCCAATATCATTCGGTCGTTGGCCATGGGCTCTGAAGGGGTCACCAAAGCTGCTCCCTTCAGCTGAGGGCAGTTCTCTGGAATTTGGGGGCATCTGGGAACCCTTTGCTGCCCATATCACAGCAGCTGGAAGTGGTCAACTGGCCTGTGAAAGAAATCTGGGGGAATTTCCCTAGTGGTCCAGTGGTTAAGAATCTGCCTTCCAATCCAGGGAATGCAGGTTCAATCTCTGGTCAGGGAACTAAGATCCCACATGCCACAAGCTGACTAAGCTCACATGCCTCAACTAAGACCCAGTGTAGCCAAATAAATAAATAAATATTAAAAAAAAAAAAAAAAAAGAAAAGAAATCTGGGACGGCCACCATTTGAATTTAACGCAGGGGGATCAATTCATTCCCTTCCCACTTGGGCTTCTGTTCCTTGCAGCCAAAACGTGACTACCGAAAACTCTCAGGTGTGATGAGACCACCACAGAGTAGAGCGAAGCCTTGGCCTTCCAGGGTCTGACCCCCTCCGTCCACGAGTGCACTGCGCGATGACGTTACCAAGTAGTGCGGCTGCCCTGATCTTTTGGCTCAAACTGACTTTGTAACCGACCCTTTGCAGCCTCTTTCCTTTAAACCTTCCCGACCCACCCAACCTGCTACGAAGCCAAATTCACTCTGTTTTATACATCTTTAGTTAGTTAACACAAACCTGGGATTTTAAACTTAGTCCTGCTAATGACTAGCAGTGTGGTCATTTTGTCCCTTTCCATCCTTTGCTACAAGTTGTAAACACAAGCGGACCCGATTCTGTCACCCGTCTAACTGGCCACTTCTAACTTTTATTGCTGTCACTGGAATGTACTAAATTGCTTCAGTCATGTCCAACTCTTACGACCCTGGGGACAATGGCCTGCCGGGTTCATCTGTCTATGGGAGCCTCCAGGCAAGGATCCTGGCTGAGAGGATTACCATTGCCTCCTCCAGGGGATCTTCCTGAGCTAGGGATCAAACCCATGTCTCCTGGAGCTCCTGCATTACAGGCGGAGCCACTGGGGAAGCCCTGTGGCTGAAATGAGCAAACCCAACGACAGAAACCTTCAGCAAGCTGCTAGAGACCAAGTTCCCCTCCTCCCAGTTTGCTAATCCACACTTCTGGAAGATTTATTCCACTTGTCCTTTTCCTCACTGTCTCTTCCTTGGGAATCTCTCCAGCAGTATTTCCCAGACCTTTGCAGGGGAGGGCATGCCACATGTTTTATCAGCTTCCCTGGTCAGATGGTAAAGAATCTGCCTGCAGTGCCGGAGACTGGGGTTCCATCCCTGCCTCGGAAAGATCCCCTGGAGAAGGGAATGGCAGCCCACTCCAGTATTCTTGCCTAGAGAATCCCAGGGATAGAGGAGCCTGGCGGGCTACAGTCATGGCGTCCCAGAGGGTCACACACGACTGAGCGACTAACACTCCCATGGTTTGCAGGGTGTTAGTTTCTGACCAGGGATTGAACCCGGACCGCCACACTGAAAGCATCAAGTCCTAAACACTGGACTGCCAGGGAACTCCTATTTCCCAGGTCTTGATCAGACCTATCCTCTGCACATCTTGCTTTTCCCTGTTTCTTCTTAAGTCTTTGTTCAGATTGGTTCCTCCCCCTGCCTGTCTTCTCTTTTATCTTTATATATTCATATCCCAGCTCACAGTCCACTTGCTCCAGGGAGCTCTCCACTCTTCCTCCAATCTAAATGGATCCTTCCCTTCTCTGGTAATCCACGGCTCTGGTGTGCCAGGCACACTGTTAAGCATTCTGAGCGCATTGTCTTCTTTCATTCTTGGGGTAGCCCTGAGGTGGGTGCTGTTATGATCCTCATTGTTTGACGAGGAAACCAAGAGAGAGGCGTTAATTCAGTAACTCGTTTCGATATCACACAGTTAAACACAACCAAAGCTAGGGTACAGATACTAAAATGAAAACTCTGGCTGAAAATCAATAAACATTTGTTGGCTACACACAGGGAACTAGAGGAGACATTAAAAAGTGAAAAAGACAATCCTTGCCTGCAATCAAGAACAGGGTCTGTGAATGACACTGATGTGAATAATGCTGTAAGGATGGTAGAAATGAAATAAGAGAAGGAAGCGCTCGTGTCTGGTGGAAAACCAGTAAGATCATGTGAAGGAGGGAGTGAGTGGGGCCCTCCAGCCTAGGAAATACTGTGAGTAAAGCGTGGAGGAAGGGCAACATGGGGCCTACCAGGGTGGAAAGCTTTCAAGCCTTGGCAGAGGTCCTGTTCTTCCTTGGGAATCTCTCCAGATATTTCCCAGACCTTGCAGGAGGGCATGCCACATGTTTTATCAGCTTCCCTGGTCAGATGGTAAAGAATCTGCCTGCAGTGCGGAGACTGGGGTTCCATCCCTGCCTCGGAAAGATCCCCTGGAGAAGGGAATGGCAGCCCACTCCAGTATTCTTGCCTAGAGAATCCCAGGGATAGAGGAGCCTGGCGGGCTACAGTCATGGCGTCCCAGAGGGTCACACACGACTGAGCGACTAACACTCCCATGGTTTGCAGGGTGTTAGTTTCTGACCAGGGATTGAACCCGGACCGCCACACTGAAAGCATCAAGTCCTAAACACTGGACTGCCAGGGAACTCCTATTTCCCAGGTCTTGATCAGACCTATCCTCTGCACATCTTGCTTTTCCCTGTTTCTTCTTAAGTCTTTGTTCAGATTGGTTCCTCCCCCTGCCTGTCTTCTCTTTTATCTTTATATATTCATATCCCAGCTCACAGTCCACTTGCTCCAGGGAGCTCTCCACTCTTCCTCCAATCTAAATGGATCCTTCCCTTCTCTGGTAATCCACGGCTCTGGTGTGCCAGGCACACTGTTAAGCATTCTGAGCGCATTGTCTTCTTTCATTCTTGGGGTAGCCCTGAGGTGGGTGCTGTTATGATCCTCATTGTTTGACGAGGAAACCAAGAGAGAGGCGTTAATTCAGTAACTCGTTTCGATATCACACAGTTAAACACAACCAAAGCTAGGGTACAGATACTAAAATGAAAACTCTGGCTGAAAATCAATAAACATTTGTTGGCTACACACAGGGAACTAGAGGAGACATTAAAAAGTGAAAAAGACAATCCTTGCCTGCAATCAAGAACAGGGTCTGTGAATGACACTGATGTGAATAATGCTGTAAGGATGGTAGAAATGAAATAAGAGAAGGAAGCGCTCGTGTCTGGTGGAAAACCAGTAAGATCATGTGAAGGAGGGAGTGAGTGGGGCCCTCCAGCCTAGGAAATACTGTGAGTAAAGCGTGGAGGAAGGGCAACATGGGGCCTATCTGAGCAAGAGAGTTGTCTGGTTTGTTTGAGAGAGAAGGCTTTCAAGCCTTGGCAGAGGTCCTGTTGCAAAAAGTAGAGAATGCCAAGACCGGGTGAGCACTGGGCTTTTGAAAACAGGACCCAAACTGCATCTTAAGAAGAGTTATCTGCCAGTTAGTTGACTGGATCGGAGGGGGACTGAGATGGGGTTGGGGTGATAAGTTAGGAGACCACGACTGTTTTCCAATCAAGAGGAAATTAGGATCCATGAAGGCACTGGATTTTTTTTTTTTTCCCTCTACTCTGTAACCACTCTGTCTTTCTTGTCTCCAGAGATCATAGCATCCTTAAGAAGTGTCAAGCATTTGAAAAAATGTGCCCATGACAGCTAAATAGCTAACCATTTCTTGATACTTAATAGGCACTTAGAAAATATTGTTGTAATTGAATCGAATGCATGAGCAGAGTGATAAAAACGCTGGGCTCTGTTTAAATGGCTTCATGAGAGCTCAGGCCAAGTTTGCAGCCCTCGGCAGTATTGTGTATGTGCTTAGTTGCTCAGTCGTGTCCAACTCTCTGCAACCCTTTGGACTGTAGTCCACCAGGCTCCTCAGTCTGTGGGCTTCTCCAGGCAAGAAGACTGGAGTGAGTTGCCATGCCTTCCTCCAAGGGCTCTTCCCGACCCGGAAATCGAACCTGGGTCTCCTGCGTTGTAGGCGGACTGTTTATCCACTGAGCCATCTGGGAAGCTCTCTGCACTATTCCTCGGTAACAGAATTAAACTAGCTTTTTTTTCAGACCCCACTAGGTACAGCAATCCCTCATTCAGTTCACCCAGTGGTAGATGCTGACATCATTCCATCCCACTGTTGTTTAGTCAATAAATTGTGTCTGACTTTTTGCAATCCCATGGACTATAGGCTCCTCTGTTCATGGGATCTCCAAGCAGGAATACTGGAGCCGGTTGCCATTTCCTCCTCCAGGGGATCTTCCCAATCCAGGGATCGAACCTGCGTCTCCTGCATTGTAAGCAGATTCTTTACTCACTGAGCCACCTGGGTAGCCCAAAGCCAGGACAGCCCCAGGCAAATCCAGAGGGTTGGTCACCTTATCAAGATACCTTGCCCCACATTACACAAGCCAGGATTTAAACTCAAGTCTGACCAGCTCAAACCCCAATGGGGATTGTGTTTTGGCTTTCTGATCATTGCAGCCAACATAAATATTCTTACTTGGGTATTTTGGAGACGGAATCCAAGTATATTCTTATATTGAATTTGGCTGATGCATCTGGAGCCTCCTGGAGACAGACCCATAGAGAGGGACAACGAATCACAAAATGGATGGGTTTTTGTCAGAGAAAAGGAATCCAGCCTGGGGAACGTCTTGCTTGGCTGACACCTCGAAAGTTCGGCGTTATAGACGGTTCTTTGGCGCCCCCTCGTGGTCAAAAGTTGTTAGTAACTCCTTTCTTTGTACACGAGAGAGCAAGTAAGGCAGGTAAATGGTGAAAGTGAAACCTATCTAAACGTCTTACAGCTTGGGGAGCATACAGATTTTGCTTTAAAAATTAAAAAGTAGCAGAGCTTTTTCCTTCTTTTTTTCTTTTTTTTGTTTTCAATTAGCAATAATCGCGCCTCGGATAAACCTCATTGGCTACGATACTGCCACTGCGCAAAGCTCCTTCTTTTTTTCTTAAATGCAGGCTGGCCAGGCTTTCATAGTCTAGGGTGAAGAGAATCAGACACAGACTTTAAAGGGACGCCAAGAAAACCCTCAATAATCAAGATAATAATGTTTTAAACATAAAACCGAGATTAATAACAAAAATTTGATGAGCAAAATTTCAAATACAGGACAGACAAGATCTGACCATGCACTTGCCCTGCCACACCCCGCTGGCTTCACCGCAATCCCACGAGCCCTGGCGCAGGAGCCCAGAACTCCAGCCCCTTGGAGAAGCTCTGGGTGGAGGGCTCCTGACGGGCTGGCCCTCAAAACCTCACCACCGGAAACAGAAGTGGAGCTTTCAGACTTTCCCGCCCCAGAACCTTCGCAGAAAAGAGACCATCCCCGGGTAGGAGGAGCCAGAAGGCCTTCAGCCAGAATGAAATTATCCTTAAGGCTCTTGTTTAGGCCCATTGTGAATTCGATGTCATAATCCATCCCACATTTGATGTTGTTCTGTTTCCTTTTATTGACATATACACACTTCAGAAGTGTTCCGAGAAGGGATACATCATAATCGTACAGCTCAAAGGATTTTCCCATACCAACGTGTTTAACCAGCAGCCACGTCAAGAAAGACAACATGACCCGGGCCTCCGGGTCCTCCTCCATCCACTGCCACCCCAAGGTACCTGCATCTTTGATGTCTGACAGCATAGGCTAGTTCTATTTTTTTCTATATATAAGTAAAATGATACAATCTACAGTGTTTTGAGTCTGGTTTATTTGACTCAGAACTATGTTAGTGAGGCCATAATCCGTGTGTGTGATTAGTTCGTTGATTCTCATTACATGGTATGAAGCTATTACAACTAATTACAACTTATTTATTTATTTATTAAATATGTTTATTTGTTAAATAAACATATTTATTTAATAATGATAATTTATTTAATAATTTGTTCATTACATAAATAATATTTATTTATTACAATAAATACAGCCATTCAGCTGACGTGGGTTGTTTCAGCGTGTTGTTTGAGCACGCAGTGCTGGTATGACTATTCGTACGGACCTCTTCTGTTTAACATTCACATGCCTACAACAGCCAAGTTCAGCAGAACTTCCTACCTGACCTATAGACCTTTGAACCAGTGAATTGTAGAGTGACTTGGTTTGTAGAATTACTGTAGCAATAACGAACTAATGTTACCCTTTTAAAGTCATAAAAATTAATTACTAG
The DNA here is from genome assembly GCA_022376925.1 of Tragulus kanchil. Taxonomy (NCBI): domain Eukaryota; kingdom Metazoa; phylum Chordata; class Mammalia; order Artiodactyla; family Tragulidae; genus Tragulus; species Tragulus kanchil. The sequence goes on along the minus strand of JAIOJX010000004.1, from coordinate 177,423,088 downwards.
CAAAACAGACATTAAAATGCAAAGATGACTCACCTTTATTGAAACAGGAAAAGCACACACAGGCCTGTGTTTCTGCTGGGAGTGCATTTGCTGGGCCGGAGGGCAGCTACGGCTTCAGCTTTAGTATCTTCTGCTAGTTAGCTTTCTAAAGTCATTGGAGCAGCTGTCACTCAGAGAGAGTTCTTGTGCCTTCAGATCTTTGCCTAGACTTTATCATTTTTATCCTTTATACTTTACCCAGTTAAGTGGAACAGGATCATCCTGTAGCTTATTTGCATTTCCCTGGAGAGTAATGAAGTTAAGGACCTTTCTGTGTGTTTATTTGGATAGCTTCTTTTCTGAAGCATCTATTTGAATCTTTGCCCATTTTTCTCTCGGGTTTTCAATCTTTTTATTGATTTGTGGTTCTTTTAAAATTCTGGCTTTGAGATCTTTCTCAGGACCAGAGGGAGAGAATATTTTAAGCTGTTTTGTGAGTTGTCTTTTTGCTCCCTTCACGGTGTCTTTGGGTGAGTAGTTTCTTAGTTTTCATAGAGTTAATTTAATATTTTTTCCATTCATGATTGAAATTTTTTTGTTTTGTCTTTGTGAGAGATCTGCCTATTCCAAAGTCAGAGGTGTTCATCTATGCTTTCTTCTAAAAGCGTGACTTATTTATTTATGTTAGCTTCAGATCTGCTTCTGGAACTTATCTTTGGTATGGTGTAAAGTAGGAGTCAGATATGGGCTTCCCAGGTGGCGTTAGTGGTAAAGAACCCACCTGTCAATGCAGGAGACATAAGAGAGCAGGTTCAGTCCCTGGATTGGGTTCGATCCCTGAGTTGGGAAGAGCCCCTGAAGAAGGGCATGGCAACCCACTCCAGTATTCTTGCCTGAAGAATCCCATGGACAGAGGAGCCTGGTGGGCCTATTCGTACGGACCTCTTCTGTTTAACATTCACATGCCTACAACAGCCAAGTTCAGCAGAACTTCCTACCTGACCTATAGACCTTTGAACCAGTGAATTGTAGAGTGACTTGGTTTGTAGAATTACTGTAGCAATAACGAACTAATGTTACCCTTTTAAAGTCATAAAAATTAATTACTAGCAAAACAGACATTAAAATGCAAAGATGACTCACCTTTATTGAAACAGGAAAAGCACACACAGGCCTGTGTTTCTGCTGGGAGTGCATTTGCTGGGCCGGAGGGCAGCTACGGCTTCAGCTTTAGTATCTTCTGCTAGTTAGCTTTCTAAAGTCATTGGAGCAGCTGTCACTCAGAGAGAGTTCTTGTGCCTTCAGATCTTTGCCTAGACTTTATCATTTTTATCCTTTATACTTTACCCAGTTAAGTGGAACAGGATCATCCTGTAGCTTATTTGCATTTCCCTGGAGAGTAATGAAGTTAAGGACCTTTCTGTGTGTTTATTTGGATAGCTTCTTTTCTGAAGCATCTATTTGAATCTTTGCCCATTTTTCTCTCGGGTTTTCAATCTTTTTATTGATTTGTGGTTCTTTTAAAATTCTGGCTTTGAGATCTTTCTCAGGACCAGAGGGAGAGAATATTTTAAGCTGTTTTGTGAGTTGTCTTTTTGCTCCCTTCACGGTGTCTTTGGGTGAGTAGTTTCTTAGTTTTCATAGAGTTAATTTAATATTTTTTCCATTCATGATTGAAATTTTTTTGTTTTGTCTTTGTGAGAGATCTGCCTATTCCAAAGTCAGAGGTGTTCATCTATGCTTTCTTCTAAAAACGTGACTTATTTATTTATGTTAGCTTCAGATCTGCTTCTGGAACTTATCTTTGGTATGGTGTAAAGTAGGAGTCAGATATGGGCTTCCCAGGTGGCGTTAGTGGTAAAGAACCCACCTGTCAATGCAGGAGACATAAGAGACGCAGGTTCAGTCCCTGGATTGGGTTCGATCCCTGAGTTGGGAAGAGCCCCTGAAGAAGGGCATGGCAACCCACTCCAGTATTCTTGCCTGAAGAATCCCATGGACAGAGGAGCCTGGTGGGCTACAGTCCATGCGGTCATGAAGAGTTTGCTCTCCACTGAGAACAAGCACATGACCTGGGGGAGGTCTTTTAAGGCACAAGGCAGAGGCCTAGTGGACACAGGAAGAGAGGGAGAACGACAGAAAGGGCAGAGAAAAATTTTGTTCAAAGTTTTCTTGTTTTGCCTTACAATATGCATTTTATTTCATCACCCTGAGCCTGTTTACTCTCAAAAGGCCTGCTTTTCCCAACTGCCCTGAAGCAAGTTCCCACCCATCTTTTAGGAAACTCTTGAGAGGCCTGTGCCCCCTCCCACCAGCAGCCCACACTTCTCCAAGTCTGAGTTGGTCCACTGTAGGTGCTCAGTAAATATCTGTTCAATGAATGAATAAATGACAAACAGGGGATTCCTTGGTGGTCCAGTGGTTAAGAATCTGCCTGTCAATGCAAGGGACGCAGGTTTAGCCCTGGTCCAGGAAGATTCCACATGTCTCGAAGGAACTAAGCCCATAATCCACAACTACTGAAGTCTCCACTCGAGAGCTCATACTGTCCAACAAGGGAAGCCAGCACAATGAGAAGCCCGTGCACCACAACTAGAGAGTAGCCCCTGCTTGCCGTAACTAGAGAGAGCCTGCATGCGGCAAGAAACACGAATACCCAGCGCACCCAAATTCAAATAAATTTTAAAAACACCTATTATAAGCCAAGCGCTGGTCTAGATACTTGGGTTTCATCAGTGAACAAAGAGAAAAGCCTCTGCTTCCTGGAGTTCACGTTTTATTTGGGGCAAAGTGGAAGATGGAGTAAGACAATAGATAATAAATGTTATACTTCTGGTCAGGTAGAAAATCATACCAACTAAAGATAACTTAAAACAATGGGCAAAGTATATAAATTAAGTAGGTTTGGAAAAGCATGAAAGAGCCAAGAAAGAAGTGAGGAATTACTGGGCCATGCTAAATCGAGGAGACGTGGTTCCTACCTGACCGATACTGACTTATCTAATCCTTTCCACTGTTCTCTGGATCATTCCAGGAAGGCAATAGTGCCTCTAGCTGGTCGGGGCTGCATCGGGGTCCGGAGCTTTATATGTGTTTATATCTGAGCCTCACAATATTTCTCTGAAATAGGTGCTACTGCTTACTATTGTTTTCTTAACATTACAGATGAGAAAACAGAGAGGTGAAGTGGCTTGCCCAGGGTCACACGGTGAGTCAAAGGCAAAACAGGCTTTGAACTGAAGTCTGGGTCCAGAGTCTGAAAATCAAACCACTGTCCATGTCTTGGTAAGCAGCCTCTACTGTTTTTCAATTAGCTTTCATAAAAAGGTAACTCCAATAGGGAGGTCCCTGTTCCTTTGTTTATGAAGAAATGAGTATGTTATCTTTATGGAAGTTTTGTTTTATACAAAGATGGTAAAAAATGCTTTGAAGAGGAAAATATGCAGCAGGTTTTCTTTTTTGATAAGATTGGGGGGGGGCAGTTCTATTGGTCTTTCATTTATTTCCATCTTTGTTCTTTGGCCTGTGTGGGCCTCCCATCACAGTGGCCTCTCTCGCTGCAGAGCACCAGCTCTGGGCGCATGAGCTCCAGAGTGCTGGCTCAGTAGTTGGACACATCGGTCCAGCCGCTCCGCGGCACATGGGATCTTGTCAGGCCAGGGACCGAACTGGAGCCCCCTGCACTGCAAGGTGGTGTCTTTACCCACTGGACCACCAGAGAAGCCCTTCAGCAGGTTTTTTTGTTGTTGTTATTTTATATATAGTCGTACATATACGTCCATCCTAATCTCCCAATTTGTCCCCACTCCCTTTCCCCTTGGTAACCATAGTCTGTTGTCTACATCTGTGACTCAATTTCTATTTTGTAAATAGGTTCATCTCTATCATTTTTTTTAGATTCCACATATAAGTGATAGTATATGATATGCATCTTTCTCTGTCTGACTTACTTCACTCAGTATGACGATCTCTAGGTCCATCCATTGAGCAAGTGACTTTGACAGCACTTTTGCAAAATATTCCATGTGGAGTGATAACATATTCCAATGGTTATAAGCTGAAACATTAAGAATTTTTTTAAAAAACACACCAATTGCCGGGGTGACAAAATGGACAAGTCATAAAGCAGTCATGCCAATTCTCCTGACCTGGAGATTCCTCTCATTTCTTCTGCGAGATAGGCAATTTTTACCAGTCAGGTTCTGTTGCTTGAAGTAAAGAAACTACCTGCAATGCAGGATATGCTGGTTCAATCCCTGGGTTGGGAAGATCCCCTGGAGAAGAAGACCCTCTTGCATTTCCTGCATTGACAGGCGGTTTCTTTTTTTTTTTTTACATTAAAATTTTAATTTTTATTTATTTATTTATTTATTTATTTTTTTTAGGATCTTTTTTTTTTTTTTTTATTCTTTAAAGGTTTTACAGAGTTTTGTTGTTCACATACATGTATGTTCCCAGATCAGTCATATGTGTATCCATGGTCCCCACCCACCCAGATCCCCCCATCCCACCCCTCCAGACCTTTGCCCCAAGCCATTGTAAGCACTCCTATTCCCTTAGCACTGTGACACTAGCTATCTTTTCCACACATAACACTATAGGTTTCCTTGTTACTTCCTCCATGCTTCCCCCTCCCCATTTATTCACCACGATGTCCCTATGTCTATGCTCTGTCTTTTTTTTTTTTTCATGAGTTCCCTGTGTGTGATATCAAGACCGTCCTACTAGATTCCATATATGTGTGTTAGTATACTGTATTTGTCTTTCTCTTTTTGACTTACTTCACTTTTTATGATAGGTTCTAGAGCCAGCCACTTCATTAGGATTGAGTCTTCTGCATTTCTTTTAACAGCTGAGTAGTATTCCATTGTATATATGTACCAGAGCTTCTGGATCCATTCATTCGTCGATGGACATCTAGGTTGCTTCCATGTTTTGGCTATTGTATAGAGAGCTGCAATGAACATTGGGGTACAGGTGCTTCTTTCAGTTTTTATTTCATCAGGATATAAGCCTAAGAGTGGGATTGCTGGGTCATAGGGTGCTTCTATTTTTCTTTTTTTTTTTAACCTTTATTTTACTTTTAACTTTTACAGAGTTTTGTTGTTTACAGATATGCATGTTCTCAGATTAGTCATATGTATATCCCCCCCTTCCCACCCCTCCCGATCATCACACAGCACCCCTGAAGGATCCCCTTTTCTCACAGAGTAATGACTAGAGCTATTTTCTTCACTTATGATAGTACAGGCCTTCATGCTACTTCCTTTACGCCTCCCACCAAAAGTCCTTGTATTAAAGCACCTTCAGGTATGGCTACATTCAGGACTCCAGGATAAAACCAGGAGTCAATTTCTCATTATTTCTCTCTATTTCTTCCAGAGGGATGGCTTCAGTCTCAGGCTTCCGTTGGTAGCAAGCTGGAGCCAGCACCTCTAATCCCACCATCCTCTCTGGGTTCAAGTCCAACTAAAGAAGTGAGCACCTTTGTCCCAGAATTTTGAACCCCAGTCTCAAGGCCTCTCATTGGCTCTGACAGGTCACCTGCTCAGCCGTGGACCAATCATCACGCATCTGAGCGCCTGCAGTTGCCTGCTAGAAGCCCAGGGGATGCTAGGTCTGCAGAGGGGAATGAGGAGGATGGATGCGGGGTAGGAAAAGCAATGCACGATTGACGGGGGGAGCTAGCTCAGATGAGCCATCCCAGGGCGAGCCTCCCCGGGGGGATGAGGCCCCTGCCCCTCCGCTCCGCGGAGAGCCGCCCGCTCTCTCTGAGTCAGCCTCGCGCGGCCTCCCTCCCGGGCCGCTGACACCGCACTGACTCAGCTGCTACGTGAGCTGGTTGCTGCCTAGAAAGTTAATAAGCCTGGGAGGCAAGACATTCCTCTGGTGACGGAAATGGTGCCGCGAGTGGGTGGAATGAACGGATAAGAACGGGAGCACGGCGGCTCCTAAAGCGTTTATGAAGCAAAGACGCTTGGAAAGCAGGCGAGGGGAAATCCAGAGCAGCCCTAGGAGCTGGTGCCCAACGGCTGGTACCGGGGCGGGCGCACAGCCGTCCCGCTCTCCATCTCTGCCTGCCTTTTTCCTTCAAATCTAAGGACCAAGGAGCAGGACTGAGGAATCTGTCACCTAGGGCGTCTGTCACTTGGTGGGTAGGGGAGGAAGGGAGGGGAGAGGCCTGGTTAGAAAGGGGTCCTGGAGGGCAGCAAATGGGAGAGACAGAGACAGGGAGACTGCTCAGAGACTGCGTGGAACTCACCCACCACGGAGCACCTGCTCTCTGCCAGGTCCCCAGCTAGGCAGTGAAGCCCCCAGATTAATAGGATTCTGTCCCTGCCTTCGGGGAGCACACAGTCTGGTCTGGACACTCTCCCAATGGAATGTGGTGGGGGGACCTGGGGTTTATTGAAGAAAGGTACCCTTGGGGAAAGGGTGAACGAGGTCACTGCCAGCCAGGAGGCTTCGGGTCACTCTAGTCTTGACCTTGACTGGGTCCAGAGGGATGGCCATCCAGGCTTCCGTTGGTAGCAAGCTGGAGCCAGCACCTCTAATCCCACCATCCTCTCTGGGTTCAAGTCCAACTAAAGAAGTGAGCACCTTTGTCCCAGAATTTTGAACCCCAGTCTCAAGGCCTCTCATTGGCTCTGACAGGTCACCTGCTCAGCCGTGGACCAATCATCACGCATCTGAGCGCCTGCAGTTGCCTGCTAGAAGCCCAGGGGATGCTAGGTCTGCAGAGGGGAATGAGGAGGATGGATGCGGGGTAGGAAAAGCAATGCACGATTGACGGGGGGAGCTAGCTCAGATGAGCCATCCCAGGGCGAGCCTCCCCGGGGGGATGAGGCCCCTGCCCCTCCGCTCCGCGGAGAGCCGCCCGCTCTCTCTGAGTCAGCCTCGCGCGGCCTCCCTCCCGGGCCGCTGACACCGCACTGACTCAGCTGCTACGTGAGCTGGTTGCTGCCTAGAAAGTTAATAAGCCTGGGAGGCAAGACATTCCTCTGGTGACGGAAATGGTGCCGCGAGTGGGTGGAATGAACGGATAAGAACGGGAGCACGGCGGCTCCTAAAGCGTTTATGAAGCAAAGACGCTTGGAAAGCAGGCGAGGGGAAATCCAGAGCAGCCCTAGGAGCTGGTGCCCAACGGCTGGTACCGGGGCGGGCGCACAGCCGTCCCGCTCTCCATCTCTGCCTGCCTTTTTCCTTCAAATCTAAGGACCAAGGAGCAGGACTGAGGAATCTGTCACCTAGGGCGTCTGTCACTTGGTGGGTAGGGGAGGAAGGGAGGGGAGAGGCCTGGTTAGAAAGGGGTCCTGGAGGGCAGCAAATGGGAGAGACAGAGACAGGGAGACTGCTCAGAGACTGCGTGGAACTCACCCACCACGGAGCACCTGCTCTCTGCCAGGTCCCCAGCTAGGCAGTGAAGCCCCCAGATTAATAGGATTCTGTCCCTGCCTTCGGGGAGCACACAGTCTGGTCTGGACACTCTCCCAATGGAATGTGGTGGGGGGACCTGGGGTTTATTGAAGAAAGGTACCCTTGGGGAAAGGGTGAACGAGGTCACTGCCAGCCAGGAGGCTTCGGGTCACTCTAGTCTTGACCTTGACTGGGTCCAGAGGCCGTGTCTGTGTGTGTGCGTGTGTGTGGGGGACAGAGTGGGCTCTGGACACAGCTGTGGAATAGTTACTCTTGAGTCAAAGGAACAGTCCCCAGGCTTTGGTTGCTGGCTCATGGGGTGGGGGACCTCCCTGGCCGGAGGCTCCTGTCAGCCGATGGCAGTCCTCCACACAAGGGGCCAGCTAAGGTGACCATGAGGCCTCGGGGCCCTCACTCTCAGTAGCTGGAGGACAGGCGCACGAGCCTGGTGGAGCGACCTGGGTGCAGGTGCCAGAGGCCTCTGCTATGGTGTTTCTCCGGCCAGGTGTTTGGTGGAGGATGGGGGAGGGAGCAGAGGAGGGTGGGGTGGGAGCTTCCTGGAAGAGAGGGTCATCCTGGGGCATCTTGTACAACAGCTGAGGAAGTGGACAAGCAAAGATCAAAGGGATCCATGTGTGCACAACTTACAGAAGCACGTGGCACTTTCTGGAAAGGCTAAGCTGTTCAGGTACAACACAGGGCTCGGGGGCAGGCGGAGGCCAGGTCATGAGGGCTCCTATGTGTCATAATAAAACACTGGGGATGAGAGGTCTTTTAAAAAGAGCTAGACTCTCATGTGGACGTAGAGAACTGATGTGTGGACACGGCGAGGGGCAGAGGCGGGGACGGAAGGGTGGGATGAATTGGGAGATTAGGCTTAACATAGATGCGCTGCCGTGGGTGAAACAGAAAGTGAGCGGCACCTGCTGTATTGCCCAGGGCGCTCAGCTCAGTGCTCTGTGATAGCCTAGGGGAGGTGGCGGAGAGGGGCAGGACGGGAGGGAGGCCCGGGAAGGAGGGGATTTATAGGAATATCTATTGTTGCTGTTGTTGTTCGGTCCTTAATCATGTCCAGCTCTTTTGAGACCCCATGGATTGTAAATGGCCAGAGGGCCACGGCCAGAGAGGAGAGAGGAGCTCTCTCCAGGGGCTGAAGAAAATGCCAAGTTGGGAGCAATTGGAAAGCTGTTTTCTTGACGCAGACATTTTAGAAATAGAAAGAAATATCATTACAGGGGAGTCCCATGGAGAGGATTTGGAGTCCAAAAAGTCAAAGGCCCAGGCATGGGCCCAGCGCCCTGGTGCCCGCTGGGAGAAGACCGCTCCGCTCGCCGAAGCTCCATTTCCACATCTGCACTGGGCTCGTATCTGTTCCATCAGGTCAGCTCAGATAACACCCGTGTGCAAAAAAGGTTGTGCAAATGTTCATCGCTGTATCATTTTACAAATAAATAAAGCCCACAGCAAGGAGAATCCCTCGGGCTCATTTAACCCCAGTTCCAACTTGGCACTGAGCTGGTTGGTCAGGGACTTACTGGATGAGACAGCGAGTCAGCCGCCAAGACAAGGTGTCAGCTCACCCAAGGACTGGCTCCAACATGGTCAGCAGAATTAGCTGAGACCCAGCTTCACTCTGCAGTTCAGATGGCAAGGTGTTCTCAGGAAGTCCCTTTCAGCAAATAACCTCTGAAAGGTTGACAAGATGTAGAAATAGCCGGAGGAGGTTCCCAGGAGGCAGGGCGAAGACGGAGCCAAAGAGGAGACATTTATCCTGGGGACGGAAGAAGAGACTGTGCATTTTCGAACCCTTCCTGTGGCCACAGCCCTCCGACCCATACTGAACTTTCCAAAATACTCGAATGTGTAGCCATTCCCTTCTCCAAGGCATCAAACCTGGGTCTCCTGCATTGCTGGTGGATGCCTTACCATCTGAGCCACTAGGGAAGATCTCGAAACAGATTTATTGAGATACAGTTTATATACCATAACATGTTCCTCTTGAATTGTACACTTCATTGGTTTTTTATTATATTCATAGAGTGGCACAACATCATCCCGATAAACTGTGGAATATTTTCATCACTCCATGGGACTCCTAGTCAAGAGCAGTCGATCCCTTCCCCTATCCCACCACCCTCCCAAATGTGGTGGTTTAACTGCTCAGTTGTATCTGATTCTTGTGACCCCATCAACTATTCTTCACCAGGGTCCTCTGTCCATGGAATTTTCTGGGAAAGAATACTGGAATGGGTTGCCATTTCTTTCTCCAGGGTATCTTCCTGACCCAGGGATTGAACCTGGGTCTCCTGCATTGGCAGGTGGATTCATGACCATCTGAGGCACCAGGGAATAGAGGCCAAAAAATCAGCTTCTCTCTTGAATAGCAGAATGCCCCAGTTCTCCACGTTACCTGATGTGTTGAAATCTCTGGGGCCCGGAGTGGTGATGGTGTTTGAGTTTTTCCAGGTTTATTAAGAAAAGATTTTTAACAATGTACAATGGAGCTGCACTCTATAATAATATAACATATATTCGGCATTTGAAATCTTATTAAAAGCTCTTGACTGAATTACTCTATGTGATACCAGTGCTTGAACTGTTTAACATTTTTTTATTTTAATTTTTGAAGAACAAGAGCTCCGCTTTATTTAAATTTAATCATTACTTGGATTTGAAGTACTCCTTGATGACATCCTTGGCTTGAAACTCTTTGACATAACCCTAAAAAACTAAAAGCAATTTTACTAATATTTGGAAACTTGGCTAAGCTGTTATAGCAAAACTTTAAAAAAAAAATTAGCCCATCTTATGACAATGTTTCCCATCACTAAAATGTCTTAGGGCCATTTTCAAGGACCTTAATGACTTAAGTGTTTTTAAGGCTCCTAACATGGCTTTCCTTTTGCATTTTCCAAATTTCTGCAGAAACACATTCAGGTAAGCAGACTCATTGATTGGGTTTGTTTAACATCTTTTTTAATTGTGGTTATAGAAAATTCACTCTGGGATTTCCCTGGTGGTCCAGTGGTTAAGACTCTGAATTTGACTCTATGAATCTGTCTCTGTGAACTTGACTGCTCCCAGGACCTCATGTGAGTGGAATCAAGCAATGTTTGGGTTTGGTTTTCTTGCTCTAGCTCCTTTCACTTCGCATAATGTCTTCCAGTTTCAGCCCTGTTGTTGCACTTTAGAACGTCATGAAGCTGCTTTCCCATGCTTCCTTGGGGTTTCCGTGAATTTTAGGATGAACCTCTACCCGTAGAGGTGACCTCATTTGTTTTTCTCCCAATCAGAAGGTGCCTGTGGTCTGTCCATGGAATTTTCTGGGAAAGAATACTGGAATGGGTTGCCATTTCTTTCTCCAGGGTATCTTCCTGACCCAGGGATTGAACCTGGGTCTCCTGCATTGGCAGGTGGATTCATGACCATCTGAGGCACCAGGGAATAGAGGCCAAAAAATCAGCTTCTCTCTTGAATAGCAGAATGCCCCAGTTCTCCACGTTACCTGATGTGTTGAAATCTCTGGGGCCCGGAGTGGTGATGGTGTTTGAGTTTTTCCAGGTTTATTAAGAAAAGATTTTTAACAATGTACAATGGAGCTGCACTCTATAATAATATAACATATATTCGGCATTTGAAATCTTATTAAAAGCTCTTGACTGAATTACTCTATGTGATACCAGTGCTTGAACTGTTTAACATTTTTTTATTTTAATTTTTGAAGAACAAGAGCTCCGTTTATTTAAATTTAATCATTACTTGGATTTGAAGTACTCCTTGATGACATCCTTGGCTTGAAACTCTTTGACATAACCCTAAAAAACTAAAAGCAATTTTACTAATATTTGGAAACTTGGCTAAGCTGTTATAGCAAAACTTTAAAAAAAAAATTAGCCCATCTTATGACAATGTTTCCCATCACTAAAATGTCTTAGGGCCATTTTCAAGGACCTTAATGACTTAAGTGTTTTTAAGGCTCCTAACATGGCTTTCCTTTTGCATTTTCCAAATTTCTGCAGAAACACATTCAGGTAAGCAGACTCATTGATTGGGTTTGTTTAACATCTTTTTTAATTGTGGTTATAGAAAATTCACTCTGGGATTTCCCTGGTGGTCCAGTGGTTAAGACTCTGAATTTGACTCTATGAATCTGTCTCTGTGAACTTGACTGCTCCCAGGACCTCATGTGAGTGGAATCAAGCAATGTTTGGGTTTGGTTTTCTTGCTCTAGCTCCTTTCACTTCGCATAATGTCTTCCAGTTTCAGCCCTGTTGTTGCACTTTAGAACGTCATGAAGCTGCTTTCCCATGCTTCCTTGGGGTTTCCGTGAATTTTAGGATGAACCTCTACCCGTAGAGGTGACCTCATTTGTTTTTCTCCCAATCAGAAGGTGCCTGTGGCCTCTGAGTTGCCTCAGAGCTGATGGGCACCCACTGCCTGCCCGCAGGCATGAAGGCCACGGCTACCAGGCTGGCGGGAAGCACTGGGGCTGAGCGGAGCCTCGGGGTCGGGAGCACGGCCAAGATTGCTTGTGCTCTAAATCTTTTTTTCCCTCTGTTACAAGAAAAAGAAAAAAAAAGGAGGGGGCTTCCCTGGTGGTCCAGTGTGTAGGGACACTGCCTTGCAGTGCAAGGGGCTCCGGTTCAATCCCTGGCCTGGGAGGATTCCATGTGCGGCAGAGCGGCCAGACCGATGTGTCCAATTACTGAGCCGGAGCTCTGGAGCGCATGCGCCCAGAGCCAGTGCTCTGCAACAACAGACACCACTGTGATGGGAGGCCCACACGGGCCAAATAACAAACAAGGATGATAAATAGATATATGAAAGACCAATAGAAGTAGCCCAGCCCCACCTCCCTCCCAACCCACCCCCACCTCCGCCGCCAAAAAAAAAGATGGTAATGAAATCTCAAGGCGAGATGGGGAAGGTGTGCTGATAACTCTGACAAATACAAGCAGGGTTTCGGATCTTTGCTGCCTCTTGCAATAGAGAAGACAGCATTTGCTAGATCAATAACTGCATCCCATGTGTCAGGGACTGTATTTATTTTCCCAGCAGTGATTCCACATCTGAAATAGCGGCTGCAATCGAGTCATCTCACAATTGCGTTTGCAGTAACCCACTGGCATCCTCTGACACACATCTGCCTTCTCCCCTGGCCACGCTGCGAGTGAAGTGAGAATGTGATAAAGTTACCACCAGCATCTTTAAAGGCCTTGATGACACCATGAATCTCTCCAGTCCCCCAGGGCTGCAGTATTGCTTTTGGCTTATAACCTCAGTGATGAGGGATTTGCATTTCACTTCTGTCCTCAGCAAATTCCTCACTCTGCCAATCCAGGAGCCAATAGCATAGTTCTGCCAATGGCCGGGGATACCTGTTCCAGCGCCAGATGCAGGGGCAGGGAAACAGAACGCGTGGGAGACCCACTGGGAGTGCATGAACCTCTACCCGTAGAGGTGACCTCATTTGTTTTTCTCCCAATCAGAAGGTGCCTGTGGCCTCTGAGTTGCCTCAGAGCTGATGGGCACCCACTGCCTGCCCGCAGGCATGAAGGCCACGGCTACCAGGCTGGCGGGAAGCACTGGGGCTGAGCGGAGCCTCGGGGTCGGGAGCACGGCCAAGATTGCTTGTGCTCTAAATCTTTTTTTCCCTCTGTTACAAGAAAAAGAAAAAAAAAGGAGGGGGCTTCCCTGGTGGTCCAGTGTGTAGGGACACTGCCTTGCAGTGCAAGGGGCTCCGGTTCAATCCCTGGCCTGGGAGGATTCCATGTGCGGCAGAGCGGCCAGACCGATGTGTCCAATTACTGAGCCGGAGCTCTGGAGCGCATGCGCCCAGAGCCAGTGCTCTGCAACAACAGACACCACTGTGATGGGAGGCCCACACGGGCCAAATAACAAACAAGGATGATAAATAGATATATGAAAGACCAATAGAAGTAGCCCAGCCCCACCTCCCTCCCAACCCACCCCCACCTCCGCCGCCAAAAAAAAAGATGGTAATGAAATCTCAAGGCGAGATGGGGAAGGTGTGCTGATAACTCTGACAAATACAAGCAGGGTTTCGGATCTTTGCTGCCTCTTGCAATAGAGAAGACAGCATTTGCTAGATCAATAACTGCATCCCATGTGTCAGGGACTGTATTTATTTTCCCAGCAGTGATTCCACATCTGAAATAGCGGCTGCAATCGAGTCATCTCACAATTGCGTTTGCAGTAACCCACTGGCATCCTCTGACACACATCTGCCTTCTCCCCTGGCCACGCTGCGAGTGAAGTGAGAATGTGATAAAGTTACCACCAGCATCTTTAAAGGCCTTGATGACACCATGAATCTCTCCAGTCCCCCAGGGCTGCAGTATTGCTTTTGGCTTATAACCTCAGTGATGAGGGATTTGCATTTCACTTCTGTCCTCAGCAAATTCCTCACTCTGCCAATCCAGGAGCCAATAGCATAGTTCTGCCAATGGCCGGGGATACCTGTTCCAGCGCCAGATGCAGGGGCAGGGAAACAGAACGCGTGGGAGACCCACTGGGAGTGCGGTGAAGTCATTCTAGTCAAACTCCATTTATTACCTGGAGAAGGATGTTCATTAGCAGCATCCCGTGATGTGCTGTGCTAAGTCATTTTATGTCATGTCCAAGTCTTTGCAACCTCTATGGACTGTAGCCTGCCAGGCTCCTCTGTCCGTGGGATTCTCCAGGCAAGAATACTGGAGTGGGTTATCATGCCCTTCTCCAGGGGAATCTTCCCAACCCAGGGATCAAAATCACATCTCTTATGTCTCCTGCATAGACAAGTGGGTTCTTTTTTCTTTTTTTTTTTGGCCTCTTTCTATTGATGTTTTATTTATTTATCTTCATCCATCTTTATTCTTCAGCCTGTGTGGGCCTCCCATTGCAGTGGCCTCTTACGTTGCAGAGCACCGGCTCTGGGCAGTCCAGCCGTTCCACGGCACATGGGATCCTTCCAGGCCAGGGATTGAACTGGTGCCCCTTGCACTGCAAGGCGGACTTTCCACCTACTGGACCACCAGGGAAGCCCGGCAAGTGGGTGCTTTACCACTAGTGCCAACTGGGAAACCCCTTGCAACAATCCATACCAAATGAACATGTGGGACCTAATGAAACTTAAAAGCTTTTGTACAGCAAAAGAAATTACAAAAAAGCTGAATAGACAGCCCACAGAATGGGAGAAAATCATAGCAAATGAAACAACAGACAAAGAATTAATCTCCAAAATCTACAAGCAACTCAGACAACTCAGCACTGGAAAAACAAACAACCCAATCAAAAAATGGGAAAAGGACCTAAACAGACACCTCTCCAACGATGACATACAGATGGCCCAAAAACACATGAAACAGGGCTTCCCTTGTGGCTCAGTGGATGAGAACCCATCTGCCAGTGCAGGAGACACGGGTTCAGTCCCTGATCCGGGAAGATCCCACATGCCGCAGAGCAGCTAAACCCACACATCAACAAAGACCCAGCACAGCCAAAAATAAATAAATAAAAGTTTTAAAAAAAAAAAAAACACATGAAACAATGCTCAACTTCACTAATAATTAGAGAAATGCAAATCAAAACTACAATGAGATATCACCTCACACCCGTCAGAATGGCCATCATCCACAAATCGACAGACAATAAATGCTGGAGAGGCTGCGGAGAAAAGGAAACACTCCTGCATTGCTGGTGGGAATGTAAATTGATACAGCCTCTATGGAAGACAGTCTGGAGATTTCTTAAAAAACTAAAAATAGAAGCACCATACGACCCAGCAATCCCACACTTAGGCTTATACCCTGATGAAATCAAATCTGAAAGAAGCACCTGTACCCCAATGTTCATTGCAGCTCTCTATACAATAGCTAGAACATGGAAGGAACCTAGATGCCCATTGACGAACGAATGGATCCAAAAGCTCTGGTACATATATACAATGGAATACTACATAGCTGTAAAGAGAAATGCAGAAGAATCAGCCCTAATGAGGTGGCTGGATCTAGAATGTATCATCAAAAGTGAAGTCAGTCAGAAAAAGAAGGACAAATACAGTATATTAACACATATATATGGAATCTAGTAGGATGGTGATGATGGCACACGCAGTGAAGCGACGGAAAGACAGACATGGACAGTGGACATATGGACATTGTGGGGAAGGAACAGAAGGTGGGAGGCGTAAAGGAAGTAGCATGAAGGCCTATACTATCATAAGTGAAGAAAATAGCTCTAGTCATTGCTCTGTGAGAAAAGGGGATCCTTCAGGGGTTCTGTGTGATGGTCGGGAGGGGTGGGAAGGGGGGGATATACATATGACTAATCTGGGAACATACATATCTGTAAATAACAAAACTCTGTAAAAGTTAAAAGCAAAATAAAGGTTTAAAAAAAATAAATAAATAACAGAACTGAGTCACTGACGTGTCCCTCAGTAGGGAGGTAGCTGACTAAACTCTGATATATAAGTATAATCCGATCCACTTAAAATTTGTGTTTTATTTATTTGACTGTGCTGGGTCTTAGTCGGGGCACACAGAGTCTTCCATCTTCGCTGTAGCATGTGGGATCTTCTTAGTTGTAGCATGTGGAAATTTTTTTTTTAATTGTGGCATGTGACTCTTAGTTTTGCTATGTGGGATCTAGTTCCCTGACCAGGGATCAAACCAGGGCCCCCTGCACTGGGAGCATAGAGTCTTAGCCACTGGGCCATCAGGGAAGTGCCCTGAAATTCCTATCTTAAAAAGAATACCCCTGCCATTTGGTGGGAGTACAGTGGAAGGGGTGAGGCAGGAATGAAGAGGGGAAGTGAGAGTCTGTTGCAGTGACCCCGGTAAGTCTTCAACACATGCAGGTGGCAATCAAGTCTGAAAGAAGCACCTGTACCCCAATGTTCATTGCAGCTCTCTATACAATAGCTAGAACATGGAAGGAACCTAGATGCCCATTGACGACGAATGGATCCAAAAGCTCTGGTACATATATACAATGGAATACTACATAGCTGTAAAGAGAAATGCAGAAGAATCAGCCCTAATGAGGTGGCTGGATCTAGAATGTATCATCAAAAGTGAAGTCAGTCAGAAAAAGAAGGACAAATACAGTATATTAACACATATATATGGAATCTAGTAGGATGGTGATGATGGCACACGCAGTGAAGCGACGGAAAGACAGACATGGACAGTGGACATATGGACATTGTGGGGAAGGAACAGAAGGTGGGAGGCGTAAAGGAAGTAGCATGAAGGCCTATACTATCATAAGTGAAGAAAATAGCTCTAGTCATTGCTCTGTGAGAAAAGGGGATCCTTCAGGGGTTCTGTGTGATGGTCGGGAGGGGTGGGAAGGGGGGGATATACATATGACTAATCTGGGAACATACATATCTGTAAATAACAAAACTCTGTAAAAGTTAAAAGCAAAATAAAGGTTTAAAAAAAATAAATAAATAACAGAACTGAGTCACTGACGTGTCCCTCAGTAGGGAGGTAGCTGACTAAACTCTGATATATAAGTATAATCCGATCCACTTAAAATTTGTGTTTTATTTATTTGACTGTGCTGGGTCTTAGTCGGGGCACACAGAGTCTTCCATCTTCGCTGTAGCATGTGGGATCTTCTTAGTTGTAGCATGTGGAAATTTTTTTTTTAATTGTGGCATGTGACTCTTAGTTTTGCTATGTGGGATCTAGTTCCCTGACCAGGGATCAAACCAGGGCCCCCTGCACTGGGAGCATAGAGTCTTAGCCACTGGGCCATCAGGGAAGTGCCCTGAAATTCCTATCTTAAAAAGAATACCCCTGCCATTTGGTGGGAGTACAGTGGAAGGGGTGAGGCAGGAATGAAGAGGGGAAGTGAGAGTCTGTTGCAGTGACCCCGGTAAGTCTTCAACACATGCAGGTGGCAATCAAGTCCTGAAAATACAGGGCAAGTGGCGTGTGACCGGAAGGGGTGGTCTGGGAGATATGGAGCACCCTGAATAGGGCCGATGGATGGGAGGGAAAGCGTCTGTTGCTGTAGGCAGTTTGATCTTCCTCATGACGGTGCCGGGCAGGGCTGCACAGCAGGTCAGGAGTCAGACGGCGTGGAGGAGAGTAGGTCAGAAGTTCCGTTCTCAGGAGGAGTTAGTGAGCAGTATGGGTTCATCCAGACTTCCCAGGTGGCACTAGTGGTAAAGACCCTGCCTGCCAATGCAGGAGACGTAAGAGAGGCAGGCTCCATCCCTGCATTGGGAAGATCTCCTGGAGAAGGGCGTGGCAACTCCTGCCGGTATTCTTGTCTGGAGAATCCCTTGGGCAGAGGAGCCTGGTGGGCTACAGTGCATAGGGCAACAAAGACTCAGACACAAACGAAGCAACTTAGCAGGCATGACCAGGTGGGCTTACCCACCATGATAAGTGACCAGATATTGCACTCCATGGGATTCCTGAGAAGGCATATGAAATCTGTCTCAGGAAAAGCATTTCTCCATGACTTCCAGGCCCCACTGGCTAAGGGCTCACCCTAAGGAGGGAATGCTCCCTGAACTTCCTGGTCCCTCCAGCACGGGCATTCCACGGGGCCCCCTCGTCCAAGTTGTGACAGTCACAGAGAGGATTGGGATGGGGGTAAAAAGTACACGGGGCAGGCCTGGACACAGCAAGGTCAAGTCATACCTGCACCTGCACCTGAAACTGGTTGGGGACTGTCAGAATAGGGTCACTGCAGCAGTGAATGGCATATAAGCTAGATGCAGCCGAGAGGATTTGGAGAGGTGCCGCGGGTGTCCATGAAGGATGCTCAGCCCTCAGTCACTGGCAAGGAGAATGAGATATGGCTTAAACGCAGCACCTGTGGTGGAGTGGACGCTGAGGTTTCTCCTGAATCCTCCTCAAGGAGGGCGTCCCTACCGCTCCTCTCTAGAGAACCCAAGCCGTTCCCATCATCCCGTTCATTGCCTACCGCGCGAGTCACCGGTCATTGTGAAAGAGTTTTACCTCGATTTGAGACTTAAACCCAGGTCCCAGACCTGATTGAATCCTGCTTGGGACTCGAACCCATGTGGCTAAGGCTTAACCCCAGCCAACACCCTGCTTGGGACTTGAACCCACACAGTCAGGATTCAATCCCAGTCAAAACCCTGTCTGGGACTCAAACCCACGGGGCTGGGACTTAATCCAGCACTCACCCAACGTCTGGACTCACTGAGGCTCAGGTTCTTCGTGCCTCAACGCAGAAGGAATTCAGTGAGAAGCAGAGTGATAGACAAGGATTTATCCTCTAAGAAAAGCATTTATTAGGATAGGATACTTATAAGTGGTGCAAGCAGGCAGGCAGGACAGCTCTGCTCTGCTCTCCTTCGATTGAGTGGGCAGCAATATATATAGGGTGGTAGAAGACCGCCCCCCTCAAGTAGACACAGATGCAAGGCATCCATCATCACCAGCTCCTCCTTCATCAGCTGTTTATACCCAGTCAAGCCTGCTTTACTGAACAAGGAGCAGCTCTCCTGAGTTATCATCTCACTGGCCTCCCAACCTTTCTCGGGTGTCTCCCTTCTACCTACCAATCCCTACTAGGACTCTACAACCACCTACCTATTCTACTCTGTCCCTATCAATTGTGGACTGACTGACTCGGTGTTCACCCTCTCCACTCCACCCCACCCCGAGCATGAAAGGCTGGGAAGCTAAAACCTCCCGTCCCAGGTTCCCTTGCTGCTCGGTCATGGTTTAAATTTCTCCAATCAGGCAGAGGCATTTTGTCTAGCATGATTCCAGAGCTGTGCTTTCATAAACAACTAAATCCCTTCATGATTAAGGTACCTGGACCTGTCTGGATTGAAGTCTGGAGCAAGATATGTACTGGTTTGTGCCTGTGTGCGAAGTTGCCTCAGTCATGTCTGACTCTGTGATTTATGACCGTAACCCACCAAGTCCCTCTGTCCATGGGATTCTCCAGGCAAGAATACCAGAGTGGTTGCCATGCCCTCCTCGTATTAGCTTACTTATTATTTGTCTCTCCCAACTCTGTTGTTGAAGCTCCTTGATACCAGGCGCTGGTTTTCACTGTGTCCACAGAGCCTAGCACAGTGCCCGGTATACAGGAGAGGCTCAAGAACAATTTGCTGGATGAAAGGATGGATGGATGAGTGAGTGGATGGCGGTGGGGAAACCATGGCAGGGAGAGGATGGAGGAAGCCGTAGGCGCTAAGGCTCATGTTCCCAGCCTGTGAACTCTGGCATATCCCAGGGCCAACTCCTCACAATTTTTTTCCAGTCGCCCTCACCCTAGATGAGCTCATCCAGTGCCGACCATTTAACTTCACAGCTCCAGGCGTGACCCTCCCTGGAACGTCTGACTCACATCCAATACTGCCCAACATTTTCACTCAGATGCTACTCGACATCTCAGATGTAATACATCTACCCAGAATGCTTCACTTCTCCAAATCTTCTTCTCTCACAGACTTCCCTGTCTCCACTCTGCCAGGTGTTTGGACCAAAAACCTAGGAGTCATCCTTGAGGTCCGTTTCTCCCGTATATTTCTGGTTCAAAGTTCAGCAAACCCTTGGGGCTCGAAGTCATGCACGGACACCCACCATTTCTCCCCACTCCCACCTCCCCGATCTAAGACACCATCTTATTTCAGCTGGACTATTGCAATAGTCTTCTTTTCTTAAAAAAATACTTTTTAAAGTTTATTTTTGGCTGTACTGGGGCTTCGTTGCTGCTTGGACTTTTCTCTGGTTACGGCGAGTGGGAGTTACTCTTTGTCCCAGTGAGCAGGCTTCTTACTGTAGAGGCTTCTCTTGTGGAACTTGGACTCTAGGGCACACAGGCTTCGGGAGTTGTGGCACATGGGATCAATAGCTGCTGCTCCGAGGCTCTAGAGCACAGGCTTAATAGTCGTGGCTCTCAAGCTTCGTTGCTCCACAGCATGTGGGATCTTCCTCGATCAGGGATCAAACCCATGCCTCCTGCATTGGCAGGTGGATTCTTTACCACTGAGCCACCTGGGAGGTCCTGTAATCTTCTTCTAGATGGGGTGCTTCTGTCCACCCATGTCACATCTCCCTCGGTCACCTGTGCCTCCAGCTCCAGCTGCAGCAGACAGATGTGTGTGGACGCATCTGATCTTGAGCTGAGACGTCTCGCCTCTGGCAGGCACCTTGCGTCTGTTTGCTTTTCTCCCAGAAGCCTCTTGGCTCCCGCACAGGACTCACTTTGCGCTGACAGCCTCTTGCCTCAAGTGTGAGCTGCACATCTCTTCGCTTTCTGCTGCATTGGGTGCTACAGGAATCTGCTCCTTCTGTGCACCCGCGAGTGCAGAGTTAACACCCCAGTGGCAACACTCAACCAGCGGGGTCGAGGCAACTGGGAACATGTTCCTGCATCCCATCCTTTGAGCATAAGATTCTGGGAAACAGTCCATACACTTTTCAAGGATAGAACAAGCTCCCCTTGTCCACAACAGTGATGTTGATAATTCACCTTCTCTTGGCTCTGCCTCCTTTCCTGTCTCATTGTCCTCACTCCCTCATGCCTGCTCCTTGAATTATCACTAGGAAAAGCCACGTACACACAAGTGCTTGTCCCGGAAAACAATGACTGAGGCCTGACAGAATCTGTCATGCTGCAGTTTCCTCCTGCTACCCTCCCCTTTGGGTTTCCCTGGTGGCCCAGTGGGTAAAGAGTCTGCCTTGCAGTGCAGTGGGGCACCGGTTCGATCTCTGGCCCGGGAGGATTCCACATGCCCTGGAGCTGCTGGACCGGTTTGTCCAGTGACAAGTCATTGCTCAGGAGCGCATGGGCCCAGAGCCAGTGCTCTGCAACGAGAGTGGAGGCCCACACAGGCCAAAGAATAAAGATGGATGAAAATAAATAAATTAAAAAACAAAACAACAAAAAAAACAATAAGAGGCCATTAAAAAAAAGAAGAAGAAGATCCTCTGGAGAAGGAAATGGCTACCCACTCCAGTATTCTCGCCTGGAGAATCCCATGAACAGGGGAGCCTGGTGGGCTACAATCCATAGGGTCGCAAAGAATTGAACATGAATGAAACGAGTTAGCACGCAAACAAGTGGTCAGCTTGAACCCCTGGCTCGAGTCTGGCAGCAGGTGTGGAGGTGGCTCTGGGCTGGCTGTGAGGGGCACCGGGGGGGGGGGGGGGGGTGGCAGCAGGAGAATTCCCCCAATGCTTTGCCCCCTTAGGCGGGGGGGCCTTTGCCCTGAAATTTGTCTCCAGGATTCCAGGTAAATTCTCAAGGGCCTCACA
Source organism: Tragulus kanchil (assembly GCA_022376925.1). Taxonomy (NCBI): domain Eukaryota; kingdom Metazoa; phylum Chordata; class Mammalia; order Artiodactyla; family Tragulidae; genus Tragulus; species Tragulus kanchil. The sequence goes on along the minus strand of JAIOJX010000004.1, from coordinate 177,401,426 downwards.
GCGTTTAGAGAACTAAAATATCTGTAAGCCTGCTCCCTGCTGATCCTGGGCAGAACGGAGTTCGTCCCTTTCTGGCCCCCAAGTCCCTGGCCACACGGTGACCTGAGTCACCTCTGATCAGCAGCCAGCAGCTCCTCAGCTTGAAATCCATCCGGGCGCTGTGATGGGGCCGAGGGTGTCCTGGACGCAGGCTCGCCATCAGGGGGCAACACTCAACCAGCGGTCGAGGAAATACATGTTCCTGCATCCCATCCTTTGAGCATAAGATTCTGGGAAACAGTCCATACACTTTTCAAGGATAGAACAAGCTCCCCTTGTCCACAACAGTGATGTTGATAATTCACCTTCTCTTGGCTCTGCCTCCTTTCCTGTCTCATTGTCCTCACTCCCTCATGCCTGCTCCTTGAATTATCACTAGGAAAAGCCACGTACACACAAGTGCTTGTCCCGAAAACAATGACTGAGGCCTGACAGAATCTGTCATGCTGCAGTTTCCTCCTGCTACCCTCCCCTTTGGGTTTCCCTGGTGGCCCAGTGGGTAAAGAGTCTGCCTTGCAGTGCAGTGGGGCACCGGTTCGATCTCTGGCCCGGGAGGATTCCACATGCCCTGGAGCTGCTGGACCGGTTTGTCCAGTGACAAGTCATTGCTCAGGAGCGCATGGGCCCAGAGCCAGTGCTCTGCAACGAGAGTGGAGGCCCACACAGGCCAAAGAATAAAGATGGATGAAAATAAATAAATTAAAAAACAAAACAACAAAAAAAACAATAAGAGGCCATTAAAAAAAAGAAGAAGAAGATCCTCTGGAGAAGGAAATGGCTACCCACTCCAGTATTCTCGCCTGGAGAATCCCATGAACAGGGGAGCCTGGTGGGCTACAATCCATAGGGTCGCAAAGAATTGAACATGAATGAAACGAGTTAGCACGCAAACAAGTGGTCAGCTTGAACCCCTGGCTCGAGTCTGGCAGCAGGTGTGGAGGTGGCTCTGGGCTGGCTGTGAGGGGCACCGGGGGGGGGGGGGGGGGGCTGGCAGCAGGAGAATTCCCTCAATGCTTTGCCCCCTTAGGCTGGGCGGCCTTTGCCCTGAAATTTGTCTCCAGGATTCCAGGTAAATTCTCAAGGGCCTCACAGCGTTTAGAGAACTAAAATATCTGTAAGCCTGCTCCCTGCTGATCCTGGGCAGAACGGAGTTCGTCCCTTTCTGGCCCCCAAGTCCCTGGCCACACGGTGACCTGAGTCACCTCTGATCAGCAGCCAGCAGCTCCTCAGCTTGGAATCCATCCGGGCGCTGTGATGGGGCCGAGGGTGTCCTGGACGCAGGCTCGCCATGGTCCAAGCCTTCCTTCCCCAAGCTCAGGGCACAGCCACCCCAGCCCCTGCCCCGCGGCCCAGGCACCGGTACAGGGGGTGAGGGGCTGGCCAGGCTCCCTTGCTCCTCCACAGGGAGGTAGCCCATCCGCCCTTGGAGAGACTTGTAGCCTCGTCTGCAGCCAGCAGCAGCCCTTGTGGCAAGGGAGACACAGCCCCGAGTGTAGGAGGGAAGGGAGCCCGGTCCCCTCAGGGTTGACCGGCCGGCAGGGCTCTGCAGGCAGTCGGAAGCGGGAGCTGCGGCGCAGGATGGAAGAGGTTAACGCGCATCTGCCTCCGAATGTTAATATGTCTAGGTGATGTCAGTGGGAGCCGCGGAAGGAGGGAGGGGAGAGCGGTGGGGATCAGAGCCGGCGGAGGCTGTCGAGTCGCCAGAGGAAGACCCCCTTCCGGACTGCGGGGCTCTGGGCGCCCGGGCTCGGGACCCGCGGGGGCGCGGGAGGCTGCTGCAGCCTGCGTGGGCGGACGGGCGAGCGGGCGCGGGCACCGGCGGGATGGACCTGGAAGCCTCGCTGCTGCCCACCGGCCCCAATGCCAGCAACACCTCGGATGGCGGGATAACCTCTCCTCGGCCGGTGAGACGGGGTGGAGCGGCGTCCTCCCTCCTCTGCGCCGCCGGGGCTGGGGAACAGGAAGGTTTCACCTCTGAGCTAAACTGCTTGCGAAACTTTATCCCAGTTCTTGGGGAAAAGATGTACAGTCGGCTCTGCCCCGAGAGGCAGGGGCGAAGGGGGCGGGGAGGAAGAGGCAGGGGCAGAGAAGAGGGCGAAGGCATGCTAAGAAGTGGCCGGGGCGGTGGCCGCCGCCAGCGAGGCAGGGGAGAGCTGCTGAGGAGTTCTAAAGATGCTTTGCAGGAAAAATCCCAGCCTAGAAAAGCAAGCAGGAGAAACTGGAGTGTTGTATGTAGGGAGATAGCTGGAGGCTCAGTCGTTCACTGATCTCCTTGGCTTTTCACTTGAACTAGGGATATGGGGTCACACCTCTGATCAGCAGCCAGCAGCTCCTCAGCTTGGAATCGGCTGTGATGGGGCCGAGGGTGTCCTGGACGCAGGCTCGCCATGGTCCAAGCCTTCCTTCCCAAGCCCAGGGCACAGCCACCCCAGCCCCTGCCCCGCGGCCCCGGCACCGGGACAGGGGGTGAGGGGCTGGCCAGGCTCCCTTGCTCCTCCACAGGGAGGGAGCCCAACCGCCCTTGGAGAGACTTGTAGCCTCGTCTGCAGCCAGCAGCAGCCCTTGTGGCAAGGGAGACACAGCCCCGAGTGTAGGAGGGAAGGGAGCCCGGTCCCCTCAGGGTTGACCGGCCGGCAGGGCTCTGCAGGCAGTCGGAAGCGGGAGCTGCGGCGCAGGATGGAAGAGGTTAACGCGCATCTGCCTCCGAATGTTAATATGTCTAGGTGATGTCAGTGGGAGCCGCGGAAGGAGGGAGGGGAGAGCGGTGGGGATCAGAGCCGGCGGAGGCTGTCGAGTCGCCAGAGGAAGACCCCCTTCCGGACTGCGGGGCTCTGGGCGCCCGGGCTCGGGACCCGCGGGGGCGCGGGAGGCTGCTGCAGCCTGCGTGGGCGGACGGGCGAGCGGGCGCGGGCACCGGCGGGATGGACCTGGAAGCCTCGCTGCTGCCCACCGGCCCCAATGCCAGCAACACCTCGGATGGCCGGGATAACCTCACCTCGGCCGGTGAGACGGGCTGGAGCGGCGTCCTCCCTCCTCTGCGCCGCCGGGGGTGGGGAACGGGAAGGTTTCACCTCTGAGCTAAACTGCTTGCGAAACTTTATCCCAGTTCTTGGGGAAAAGATGTACAGTCGGCTCTGCCCCGAGAGGCAGGGGCGAAGGGGGCGGGGAGGAAGAGGCAGGGGCAGAGAAGAGGGCGAAGGCATGCTAAGAAGTGGCCGGGGCGGTGGCCCGCCGCCAGCGAGGCAGGGGAGAGCTGCTGAGGAGTTCTAAAGATGCTTTGCAGGAAAAATCCCAGCCTAGAAAAGCAAGCAGGAGAAACTGGAGTGTTGTATGTAGGGAGATAGCTGGAGGCTCAGTCGTTCACTGATCTCCTTGGCTTTTCACTTGAACTAGGGGATATGGGGTCTGAAACATCCTTACTGTCTCCTCCGCCCGCGAGGCGTGGGAAGGGGTAACTCCCGGAGACGAGGGGATTAACTTTGCTGGTGAAGGAAGCTTCCTGACATTTTCAGCGCTGAAATTGCCCTGGAATTCTAGCTTTGAAGGAGAAGAGAAGGAAGAAAACAGAGGAAAGGTTTGTATGGAGAAAATTCTCCAGGTGGCTGGGCTGCAGCACACAGCTTCGACCTGGTCCCTGGGAAAGCCCAGTCTCTGAAGATAGGGACCCGGGAGAGGCGAGGACTGCGAGGCCTGATGGGCAAGAGCCTCCGCCAGACAGCCGCCCACAGAGATGCTCAGGAATCAGCGCACGGCTCCCAACCAGTGACTCCTAGTATGAAATGATCAGGGCTGCAAATAGGAAACGAGAAAACACATGCTCGCGCCCCCACATGCACGCACGGTCGTGTCCTGCTGGCTATTTTGATAATGTTCCCTGGCGAAGCCCAGAGGCCCGCAGAACAGTTCTCTGCCAACAGAAAACCGTGCTTCTTCACTCTGTGCCTTCTGAGAAAACGCAGGAGGCCAAGGACTGGTCCTTTCATGAACAGGTGGTGAGAGAGACTCTGGTGGGGTTGACCAGGGAGCTGCTGCAGGAGGACACGGGGTTAGGATTAGCAGCAGTGTGGATGGGGAGGATGGCAGGGAAGATTCCAGATGCATGATAGGCCCTGAGCTGAAACGGCAGGAGGATGGATAGGGGGCGGGCGCATGGCTGGAGGCCACGCACACCGGTAGTCCCGTCCCCGGAGAGCAGAGTCCATGTCAAATGGTCGACACTTGCTTCTTCTGTTCCCAGGGCTGCCTCCGCGCACCGGGGGCATCGCCTACATCAACATCATCATGCCCTCGGTGTTTGGTACCATCTGCCTCCTGGGCATTGTGGGGAACTCCACAGTTATCTTCGCTGTGGTGAAGAAGTCCAAGCTGCACTGGTTCAGCAACGTGCCTGACATCTTCATCATCAACCTGTCGGTGGTGGACCTCCTCTTTCTCCTGGGCATGCCCTTCATGATCCACCAGCTCATGGGCAACGGGGTCTGGCACTTCGGAGAGACCATGTGCACCCTCATCACAGCCATGGACGCCAACAGTCAGTTCACCAGCACCTACATCCTGACGGCCATGGCCATTGACCGCTATCTGGCCACCGTCCACCCTATCTCCTCCACCAAGTTCCGGAAACCCTCGGTGGCCACCCTGGTGATCTGCCTCCTGTGGGCCCTGTCCTTCATCAGCATCACCCCCGTGTGGCTCTACGCCAGGCTGATCCCCTTCCCGGGGGGCACCGTGGGCTGCGGCATCCGCCTGCCCAACCCGGACACCGACCTCTACTGGTTCACCCTGTACCAGTTTTTCCTGGCCTTTGCCCTCCCCTTCGTGGTCATCACAGCCGCCTACGTGCGGATCCTCCAGCGCATGACGTCCTCCGTGGCCCCCGCCTCTCAACGCAGCATCCGGCTGCGAACAAAGAGGGTGACCCGCACAGCCATCGCCATTTGCCTCGTCTTCTTTGTGTGCTGGGCGCCCTACTACGTGCTTCAGCTGACCCAGCTCTCCATCAGCCGCCCGACGCTCGCCTTCGTCTACCTGTACAATGCGGCCATCAGCTTGGGCTACGCCAACAGCTGCCTCAACCCCTTCGTGTAAATCGTACTCTGTGAGACCTTCCGGAAACGCCTGGTCCTGTCAGTGAAGCCTGCAGCCCAAGGGCAGCTTCCGAAACCCCCCGAGCCGTCAGACACCTGTGGATGGGGAGGATGGCAGGAGCCAGATGCATGATAGGCCCTGAGCTGAAACGGCAGGAGGATGGATAGGGGCGGGCGCATGGCTGGAGGCCACGCAACCGGTAGTCCCGTCCCGGAGAGCAGAGTCCATGTCAAATGGTCGACACTTGCTTCTTCTGTCCCGGGCTGCCTCCTGCGGCACCAGGGCATCGCCTACATCAACATCATCATGCCCTCGGTGTTTGGTACCATCTGCCTCCTGGGCATTGTGGGGAACTCCACAGTTATCTTCGCTGTGGTGAAGAAGTCCAAGCTGCACTGGTTCAGCAACGTGCCTGACATCTTCATCATCAACCTGTCGGTGGTGGACCTCCTCTTTCTCCTGGGCATGCCCTTCATGATCCACCAGCTCATGGGCAACGGGGTCTGGCACTTCGGAGAGACCATGTGCACCCTCATCACAGCCATGGACGCCAACAGTCAGTTCACCAGCACCTACATCCTGACGGCCATGGCCATTGACCGCTATCTGGCCACCGTCCACCCTATCTCCTCCACCAAGTTCCGGAAACCCTCGGTGGCCACCCTGGTGATCTGCCTCCTGTGGGCCCTGTCCTTCATCAGCATCACCCCCGTGTGGCTCTACGCCAGGCTGATCCCCTTCCCGGGGGGCACCGTGGGCTGCGGCATCCGCCTGCCCAACCCGGACACCGACCTCTACTGGTTCACCCTGTACCAGTTTTTCCTGGCCTTTGCCCTCCCCTTCGTGGTCATCACAGCCGCCTACGTGCGGATCCTCCAGCGCATGACGTCCTCCGTGGCCCCCGCCTCTCAACGCAGCATCCGGCTGCGAACAAAGAGGGTGACCCGCACAGCCATCGCCATTTGCCTCGTCTTCTTTGTGTGCTGGGCGCCCTACTACGTGCTTCAGCTGACCCAGCTCTCCATCAGCCGCCCGACGCTCGCCTTCGTCTACCTGTACAATGCGGCCATCAGCTTGGGCTACGCCAACAGCTGCCTCAACCCCTTCGTGTACATCGTACTCTGTGAGACCTTCCGGAAACGCCTGGTCCTGTCAGTGAAGCCTGCAGCCCAAGGGCAGCTTCGAGCCATCAGCAACACCCAGACGGCGGATGAGGAGAGGACAGAAAGCAGGGGCCCCTGACGCTGCCCCTGCCACCCTGGGCACGGCCGTGTCAGGACACCACAGCAGACCGTGGGGAGAGAGGCTGGGAGCAACCCAAGACTGCTCGGGGAGGATGTGGGGTGGTGAGGGGTGATCACAGACATCTGGGGAGGCTCAGCGCCAGGTTCAGAGGCTTCAAGCATCAGAAATCTCCTTCAGAGAGCCAGATAGACCCTTGGGGTGAACAGAAACTGAGCAGGAGGATTGGTTTAAATGTTCAGTTGAGCCCTATACCTGCTAGCTCCCAAATGTCTTTTTCCCTAACAGAAAAAGTAGAAAGTTTCTGGGCGGGTTTACTTAAAATTTGGCAGGGCTAGGGTGTGAGCAGCCATACAGCACAGAGCCCTAGGGCGATGGGAAATGTGATAGAGCCTCCACACCCTTTCCCGTCTCTCACGGATATGATGGAGGGTAGCCTTTTCCCTAAGCTGGAGGACGATGAAGAATAAAGCATGCGGTCTCTCTGTGTACCTGCATCCTGTGTCAATTTCCGTTTGTCTCTAGGTGAGGCATGTTTCTTTAGGGGTGGGGGTAGGGTTCTGAGCCCCTGCGGGGGAGGTAAAAGCCCAATTTGCTAGGAGATCTACTTCCTGAGAAAGAGGGGGCTCCCGGGGGTGGGTGAGGGTGGCGGCTTTGAAATGAAGAAAAATGGGAAGGGGCAAGGGCGCTTTTGCAGTTGTAGGAACATTGTCTTCATGGGATGATTTTGTCAGTCGCCAGATCCAGAGTGAGCACCCATCAGGGTCCACACGCACAGGGCCCATTCTGAGCTTGGAGCTTTAGGCATCCTCTTTTTGCTCCAGCCCTTTCTCTCCAACGTAAAAAATGATTAAAGGAAAATCTCCACCCACATCTCTCTGGATGCTCCTGAATAACTGCTTGGGCTTGGGGGTGGGTAGTGGTAGCAGGGAGGGTGGGTGGCCGAAAAGGGACGGAGGGGTCTCTTGGCTGTGGAATCCAGACCTTGGTTCAGGCTGCCTCGTAGGAAGCAAGAAGCAGGGGAGCTGCTTGTCTAAACCCACAGGGAAGATTCAGTGACACAAATGGAATTACTGTGAATTCATTAGATGGAACTCTGGCTGCCAGGCTTGTTCTTGGACTCAGCTTCCTGTCTTCTGCTCAGAAACACTTGGTTGTCTCCAGCGCTGGCGGCCCCGGGTCCCACCCACCACCTCCTCCGCTGAGTCACAAGTTGCGGGGCTGGCTTCTTGGGGCACCCTGAGCCCAAGTCTGCCCCTTACTTGCTGCGGCTGTGAAGATCTGCTGTGAGCCACGTTGAGCAGAAAGATTCCAGATGGGGCCGCTGGGCGGCAGCCAAGGCTGCTGCGTCTCAGGTTCTTAAAGTCCTGCACGAAGCTCTGGACAGACGTGGCTGAGACAGAGGGAGCCAACTGTGACTCCTGACTCACCCAGATGCGTCCTCAAAGCAGGTGCAGCAGCAGAGCCTCTTCTTGCCGGTTATTTTTCACTGCGGAGTTAGCCTGTTGAGCCAACTTCTGGGTGGCTTCTTTGGGTCCTGGGAAGCTCTTTTTAATCATCAGTATTGGTATTGGTATTTCCTGCTTGCATTCCATTCCACCCACTGCATGGCGAATTAGGGTGTGAGGGGCTGGGGATGAAGCTGATGGTTAGTTTTCCTTACCCTCTAACAGTGGAGTCTTTAGCTGTCACAGGTAAGCTCCAAATCTATTACAGATCTGCATTCAATGAAAGAAAAGCGATTCTTATGGGAGCCTTAAGGGAACTCCTACCCACTGGGTCTGGAAAAGGAGGTTTTCTTGGACCAGGTTTGCCTATGGAAGGCTCCCCTGGGTCTGTCTTTCCCACTCCTCCCCCTCCAAGGAGGAATCCAGGACAGAAAATAGGTGAACTGGTCTCTTTCAGGAAATTCAGGTGACCAAGGCTACAGGTGGGTGAATGGGTGGGTGAATGACCTGCTGAAGGCCCTAGAGACCCTCACCACCATGTTAAACATTGAAGTTGAAGCAAAGTGGGTTGAGACAGGAATGTGAGTGGGTGGTTATGTAGACAGAATGGAGGGTAGATGACTGGGGAGAGGGGAGCAGGGACAAGGAGACGATCATGGGAGTGGGGGCAGCTCTCACTGGCACATCTTTCCCTAGTCCGATCCAGCAGTCACTAGAATAGACTGGAATCTACAGCAGCTGTCCAGGCAATGGAAACAGCCTGGATTAGAGTGGTGGCCATGGAGAAGGAGGGACACACATAAGATTAATTTGTAAAGCAGAAGCCACAGTGCTTGGGAGGAGCTGGTTGTGGAGGATGGAGAAATAGAAACTTGGGAGTCACTGGCCTCTAGGGATGGTCTGAGAAGGGAGTGAGTTCAGAGTCAGAAGGAATGAGGATAGACTTTTCCATCCAGAGGTTGAACAGAAGAGGAATAGTCAAGCCTGCAGAGACATCTGTAAGAAATGGTCAGAGAAGTAGAAGGAAATCAGAAATTGTGGGATCATAGAAGCAAGCAAAGAGTCATTTAAGGAGCAGTGGGTGAGTGGACCAAAACGACCCAGGAGGTCAGATGGATGAGGCATGGAAGGGCTCGTTGAATGCAAGACCATGGTGGTCACTGGGGACCACAGCTGGCTGGGGCTGAGGGGTGACCCTCCCTTTTAGGGGAGCAAACACTCCCACATCTTTCGCAGTCCCCACCACTCCTCCCTACTGTGTAAAGCTTGGCCTGAGTCACGTTTGTTTCCCCTGGTTCCTGGAAGTATTTACACTTGCAACCCTTGTCCTAGAGCTGGAAGTGCTGTTTTGCAACATAGTTTAATTTATTTTTATTTTTTTGGCTGCACTGCGCAGCTTATAGGATCTTAGTTCCCCAACCAGGGATGGAACCTGGGCCATTGTCAATGAAAGCACTGGACCACCAGGGAATTCCCTGCAGCATATTTTAAAAGCGTGATTTTTATCTCTGGAACACAGGAATCTTAGCACTTAATAAATACTCTTTGTTAATTATATCACTTTTCCTGTCCAGTCCTCCATTATCCTCCATGGGTTGCTCCTGGCTCTATGCCTTCTTCTCTGATCAATTGCAAAAACTTAACAAGCCCTGCCTCTTCCCTGTGATTTGACCTTTTCTCCCCAGTGCCTGGGCTTCCCTGATGTTTCAGTGGTTAAGAATCCACCTGACAATGCAGCAAAACATGAGTTCAATACCTGGTCAGGAAGACCCCCCCAGAGAAGGAAATGGCAACCCACTTCAGTATTCTTGCCCAGGAAATCCCATAGACAGAGGAACCCCCAGGCTACAATCCAAAAAGTTGCAAAGAGTTGGACACAACTAAACAAATGAATGCATGCCTCGATGCCTTTCCTGAATCCTACCCACCTTCTATTCCAGCTTGTTCCTGTTTCCCCATGAAGCCTTCCCAGCCCTCCCCAGCCAGTGAGTCAGTCATTCTCTGGGATCCTATAAAACTTCCAAGCTACGCCACTTATTAGGTGATTAATCTTACTCTATGTCAACTTAAAACATTGCACAACTTGAGAATGGCGAGTCAAGTTTTATTGGGAGCAAAATGAAGACTGCAGCCTGAGACAGCATCTCAACTCTGAGAAACTGCTCCAGAGAGGCAGGTGGGAAGGTTAGTATATACGTGATGTTGGTGAAGGAGGAATACATGTAATCAAAACACGTATTTTTTGCAGGAGGTTTCTGCTAGTCATGAGAAGCAGTCGCCACCATGAAGGATTTTATTGCTTTTCTAGATATGAGGTTGGACTGTGAAGAAGGTTGCACACCAAAGGACTGATGCTTTTGAACTGTGGTGTTGGTGAAGACTCTTGAGAGTCCCTTTGACTGCAAGGAGATCAAACCAGTCCATCCTAAAGGAAATCAACCCTGAATATTCACTGGAAGGACTGATGCTGAAGCTAAAGTTCTAATATTTTTGTCCACCTGATATGAAGAGCCAACACATTGGAAAAGACTCTGATGCTGGGAAAGACTGCGGGCAGGAGGAGAAGATGACAGAGGAGGAGGTGCTTGCATGGCATCACTGACTCAATGAACGTGAGTTTGAGCAAACTTCGGGAGATAGTGAAAGCCATGGAAGCCTGGAGCGCTGCAGTCTGTGGGGTGGCAGAGTCGGACAAGACTTAGTGACTGAACAACAACAAAAGTATGAGGAGATACAAGAATTGGGCTCATAAAATCAGCTTCTGAAAATATCTAACTATCTGAAAACCCGTTCGGCCGCACCCTCCCCTAGCCCAGCAAAGAGTGCCTCATTTCTGCCCTCTACCTTGAACTCCTTTCAGGGGGTGTTGAAAATTAGCAGCTGTAGCTGCACAAGATTTAATCCTTGTAGAGGCAGATGGCAAATGCCCATTTGTAGCTGACATACTAAATTAAATTTGACTGGTAAAGGTAAAGTCATATATCCTTTTAAAAATGGAAATTCAAAAGTCTTAGAGTTCAGCAATGAGTCTTCAACATTATAAAACTATATATAACAGTAATTAAGGTAGTGGTCACATTTTATGCTTATGGAGAAAAAAAAAACCTTCCAGGGCTGGGCAGAATAAGAGGAAGCAGTAGAGGAACCAGTGGAGGATAGCCGGAGTGGCAAGAGGGCAACCTGGAGAGCTCGGCATCCTGGAAGCCAACGGAAAGGACAGTTTGCAAGGCAAAATGAGTAAGAGCCTGCTGCAGAATAGTCAAGTGGAGGACTGAACAGGATGTGTCCAGAGAGGCAGGTGGGAAGGTTAGTATACTGGGGAAATATGTAATCAAAACACGTATTTTGCAGGAGGTTTCTGCTAGTCATGAGAAGCAGTCGCCACCATGAAGGATTTTATTGCTTTTCTAGATATGAGGTTGGACTGTGAAGAAGGTTGCACACCAAAGGACTGATGCTTTTGAACTGTGGTGTTGGTGAAGACTCTTGAGAGTCCCTTTGACTGCAAGGAGATCAAACCAGTCCATCCTAAAGGAAATCAACCCTGAATATTCACTGGAAGGACTGATGCTGAAGCTAAAGTTCTAATATTTTTGTCCACCTGATATGAAGAGCCAACACATTGGAAAAGACTCTGATGCTGGGAAAGACTGCGGGCAGGAGGAGAAGATGACAGAGGAGGAGGTGCTTGCATGGCATCACTGACTCAATGAACGTGAGTTTGAGCAAACTTCGGGAGATAGTGAAAGCCATGGAAGCCTGGAGCGCTGCAGTCTGTGGGGTGGCAGAGTCGGACAAGACTTAGTGACTGAACAACAACAAAAGTATGAGGAGATACAAGAATTGGGCTCATAAAATCAGCTTCTGAAAATATCTAACTATCTGAAAACCCGTTCGGCCGCACCCTCCCCTAGCCCAGCAAAGAGTGCCTCATTTCTGCCCTCTACCTTGAACTCCTTTCAGGGGGTGTTGAAAATTAGCAGCTGTAGCTGCACAAGATTTAATCCTTGTAGAGGCAGATGGCAAATGCCCATTTGTAGCTGACATACTAAATTAAATTTGACTGGTAAAGGTAAAGTCATATATCCTTTTAAAAATGGAAATTCAAAAGTCTTAGAGTTCAGCAATGAGTCTTCAACATTATAAAACTATATATAACAGTAATTAAGGTAGTGGTCACATTTTATGCTTATGGAGAAAAAAAAAAAAAAACCTTCCAGGGCTGGGCAGAATAAGAGGAAGCAGTAGAGGAACCAGTGGAGGATAGCCGGAGTGGCAAGAGGGCAACCTGGAGAGCTCGGCATCCTGGAAGCCAACGGAAAGGACAGTTTGCAAGGCAAAATGAGTAAGAGCTCCAGATGCTGCAGAATAGTCAAGTGGAGGACCGAACAGGATGTGTCATGGGTTGAATGGTACCTTCCAAAAAAATATGTCCACGTCTTAACCCTCAACACCTGAGACTTCGACCTTTTCTGGAAATTGGGTCTTTGCAGATATAATTAATTTAAGGAACTTAGGATGAGATCATCCTGGGCATAGGGTGAGTCCTGAACCCTGTGACCGATGTCCTTGTTTTTTATTGATGTATTTTTAATGCTGCACTGGGTCTTCATTGCCATAATGGGTGTTCACTAGTTGCCGTGAGTGGAGATGCTCTCTAGTTGTGGCATGTGGCCTTCTCATTCTGATGGCTTCCCTTGTTGTGGAGGACAGGCTTTAGCACAGGAGCAGGCAGGATTTAGTAGTTGGGCTCTGGGGCTGGAGAATGAGGGCTCAGTAGTTGTGGCACATGAACTTTGTTGACCCGAGGCATGTGGGATCTTCCCAGACCAGGCATCAAACCCATATCTCCTGCACTGGTAGGTTAATTCTTATCCACTGGACCACCAGGGAAGTACTAAATTATGTTTTATAAAAATATCATTTGTTCTACAGATTCAATGAAATCCCTATTAAGTCGTTGTTTCAGTCGCTCAATCTTACCTGAATCTTTAGCAACTCCCTGAACTGTAGTCCGCCAGGCTCGTCTCCCACGGGATTTCCAAGCCAAGAATACTGGAGTGGGTTGCCATTTCGTTCTCCGTGTCCTTGGGTTTTTATTAAAAGAGAAGGAGATTTTAGACAGAGAGATACACCAAGGGCAAGCACGTGAAGCCTGAAGCAGAAACTGGAGTGATGTATCATGAGCCAAGAGACACCAGGAGTGGGAGAGAGGCATGGGATGGCCTCTCCCACTGAAGGTTCTAGAAGGAACCTATCCTGTCAAACAAATTAATTTCAAATGTTGGGCTACCAGAACGGTAAGAATAAATTTCTCTTAAACTACTTTTTGTTTGTTTTCTGCTTTTGAGTTTGTGGTACCTTGTCACAGCAGGCCTAGGAAACAAATCCTGAGCTTGGATTTAGAAATAGATTTTTGGTTGACCTTGGTGGGTTCTGACGCGGTAGGAACAACTCTCCAGGATATCTAGACTATAGCGGGGAGGACAGTGATGGCAGGAACAAAAGCAATGTCGTTTAAAGAAAAGGTCTTTGGAAAAAACAAAAGTGCTAATGCAAAAGTTGGTCTGAAATCAACAGGATTGAAAGGACAAAGCTCACAGAACTTCAGGGTGGGAGAACTTCAAATATGCCTCCTTATATAAGCAGGTAGACTGGGGGAAATGCCCGCTGAAAGACATCCAGGTGCTTTCTTGAGGAACCTCTCTCCTTTTCTGCCTGGAGAGGATTAGGAATGCAGAGGAAAAGGAAAGTGCTCAGCTATGAACCCCCCAAAATATTCCTGAGTGTAAAACAAGGGAATAACCTTGAAAACCAATCTGCCAAGAGAGAAAAGAATGTTCTATATAATTGAAGCAGCCATTCAGATGCCCAGAGCCAGGCCTGGTGGGTGAACTGGGTTGCCCAGAGTTCTGTCCCTAGACTGAAGAGAAGGAAGTCAGGGCATGATGTGGTGGGCATGGCCCCAAGACAGTCGTGCAGGAAGGCAGGGGCCAGGGACGCAGGAGGCCCCCAAGGGGTCTCAATTCTCCTTCTGGCCAAAGCCAGGAGTTGAGGGGATGGCTCAAAGCCCTTGTTCCTTGATCCTTTTTCCTCTCTGAATCCCTGAGAGAACACCCCTACTGGGCGAGACCTGGGTCCAGTAGGTCAGAGAGAGGAACCACACAGAGGTGGGGAAATGGCCAGATGAATAAGTCGCTCCCCATGGCTGCAGGGGATCCTGAAATAACTCGGGCCTGGTCAGGAGATGCGGAGGTGCTGAAGGGTCTGGGGCCCTTGGGGGTCTCAGAGCAGGAAAAAGAGACCAAAGAGACCACTCCTGGGGACCTCCCTGCTGGTTCAGTGGTTAAGACTCTGTGCTTCCCATGCAGGAGGTGAGGTTTTGATCCCTGATTGGAGAGCTGCGATCCCACATACTGGGTGACGTGGCCAATTTTTTTTCTTTAATTTATATATGTTTTAAAAAAGAGATCACTTGTGGGAGCCCTCATGCACGGGGTGCGATTCCAGCAGTAGGTGTCAGGGCACTCCAAAAGGCCCTCGCGGGACCACTCTGTGGACCCAGCGAGCACCATCATGGACAGTGGCAGCCGAAAAGGAGGAGAAACTCAAAGGACTGAGCGTGTACCCTAAGAGACTGAGTCATCCATGGGAGACAAATTAAGCTGGAAGATGCTGTGGCACCATGAATCGGCAAATTAGGGTTCCTTCAACTTCCCCACAGGAGGGCAGGGGCTCTTCAGCTCAGTCACAGGAAACTGGGAAGCTATGTAATCTGACATTATCTTCCTTGAATATTAACCTGTGCTCCTGCTCCCCAGGCCACAATCACCCAGTTACCGCTCTGAAGCCCAGGGAGCAACACTTCTGCAGCAGCCGGAGAGGGTAGGTCAGGGCTTGCAGCAGAGGATTCCTGGGAGCCTGAAGATACAATGTGTGTGAGTGGAGAAAGAGTCTCCAGGGGCTCTCCAGGGATGATTGCCTCGGGGAGAGGATGCAGAAAAGTCAAATTCACTCGTACAAATCAATACTGTCACATCCCCCGGAGGCTAAGGGGAAGCAGCACCCGGTAAGAGACCTGGACTGTTGGATTTTAACAGAAAAGTAGTAACAGACTGAGAGCCGGCCCCTCAGTCTGTTCAATCCTCCCCACAGCGCTACGTATTTGTATGAAACACAAACAAAACCCAGAGGCACCATTTTGCCATGTTCGTGTTTTGAGGCTGGGTTCAGTCCAGGTCAGGAGCCACAGCTGGTTTGGAGCAGAACCTCCGCATCCCATGTGCCCCCGCTTAGCCCACTGATTGATTAAAGGAAGAAGGGACAGGTGGTGCTGGTGGATCAAGTCCCCATAGACCCCTCTGCTTTGTTGTTGTTTAGTTGCTAAGCCATGTCCAACTCTTTTTGCGACCCCTTGGACTGTAGCCCACTAGGCTCCTCTGTCCGTGGGATTTTCCAGGCAAGAATCCTGGAGTGGGTTACCATATCCTTCTCCAGGGGATCTTCCCGACCCAGGGATGGAGCCCACGTCTCCGGGGTCTCCTGAATTGACAAGTGGATTCTTTACCATCTGAGCCTCCTGGGAAGCCGTGACCGCTTTGCTTTGAGGGAGATTAAAGGTGTCAGGGCACTCCAAAGGCCCTCGGGACCACTCTGTGGACCCAGCGAGCACCATCATGGACAGTGGCAGCCAAAGGAGGAGAAACTCAAAGGACTGAGCGTGTACCCTAAGAGACTGAGTCATCCATGGGAGACAAATTAAGCTGGAAGATGCTGTGGCACCATGAATCGGCAAATTAGGGTTCCTTCAACTTCCCCACAGGAGGGCAGGGGCTCTTCAGCTCAGTCACAGGAAACTGGGAAGCTATGTAATCTGACATTATCTTCCTTGAATATTAACCTGTGCTCCTGCTCCCCAGGCCACAATCACCCAGTTACCGCTCTGAAGCCCAGGGAGCAACACTTCTGCAGCAGCCGGAGAGGGTAGGTCAGGGCTTGCAGCAGAGGATTCCTGGGAGCCTGAAGATACAATGTGTGTGAGTGGAGAAAGAGTCTCCAGGGGCTCTCCAGGGATGATTGCCTCGGGGAGAGGATGCAGAAAAGTCAAATTCACTCGTACAAATCAATACTGTCACATCCCCCGGAGGCTAAGGGGAAGCAGCACCCGGTAAGAGACCTGGACTGTTGGATTTTAACAGAAAAGTAGTAACAGACTGAGACCCGGGCCCCCTCAGTCTGTTCAATCCTCCCCACAGCGCTACGTATTTGTATGAAACACAAACAAAACCCAGAGGCACCATTTTGCCATGTTCGTGTTTTGAGGC
Organism: Tragulus kanchil; assembly: GCA_022376925.1. NCBI lineage: Eukaryota > Metazoa > Chordata > Mammalia > Artiodactyla > Tragulidae > Tragulus > Tragulus kanchil. The sequence goes on along the minus strand of JAIOJX010000004.1, from coordinate 177,385,285 downwards.
TGGGTTCAGTCCAGGTCAGGAGCCACAGCTGGTTTGGAGCAGAACCTCCGCATCCCATGTGCCCCCGCTTAGCCCACTGATTGATTAAAGGAAGAAGGGACAGGTGGTGCTGGTGGATCAAGTCCCCATAGACCCCTCTGCTTTGTTGTTGTTTAGTTGCTAAGCCATGTCCAACTCTTTTTGCGACCCCTTGGACTGTAGCCCACTAGGCTCCTCTGTCCGTGGGATTTTCCAGGCAAGAATCCTGGAGTGGGTTACCATATCCTTCTCCAGGGGATCTTCCCGACCCAGGGATGGAGCCCACGTCTCCGGGGTCTCCTGAATTGACAAGTGGATTCTTTACCATCTGAGCCTCCTGGGAAGCCGTGACCGCTTTGCTTTGAGGGAGATTAAAGCTGGCTGCCATTCGTTCTGGAGGAACCAGCCCTCCACTGCCGGGTTCTCTTCTCTAAATTGTTTCCCGGGAGTGGAGGTGGGGAACATGAGCTGGAGACCCAGGCAGAGGCCCCTTCATACTCCTGCACGGAAATCTTGGGCAAAGCACTTAAGCTTTGGAGCCTTAAAGGGATGATAATTCCCACCTTCCTGAGTGGTTAAAAGGATCAGGCGAGGGCGTGTACACCATGTGTCTGGTACTGATGCAGGAACCGGTGAAAGTAATTTAACCCAATTCAGCCAGTATCTGCCGCCCCCCTCTCCCAGGTCTAACCCCATCAGCACTTTCAGGGTTAAATACCGGGCAGGAAGCCAAGCGAAATGACTTAGAACCGGAGACTGGTTTAAAAGGCCAGCTCAAGCAGGCTTCCCCTGACCTTGACCTTTGGAGTTCTTAAAGAAACAAAAGCCTGGAATAGCTTTTCTTATGAAGGGAAAAGAACAGTCTCCTTGGAGACTCAGCCCACCTGGCACCTTTAGGGGCCCCATTACATCAGGGTCCAGGGAGACATACCCAGGTCATCTGTCTACTGTGGGAACGGGGCTTGCCTGGAGAGGACCGCTGAGGATCACAGCGGGTCAGTGACAGAGGAGTCACTGTCAGAAGCTGCGCACTGACCTCAATAAAAGCACACCTAGGTCTGTCTTTCTGAACTAATGTTGAGGGGAGAGGCAATCCTGCCAAGTTCAGAAGAAAGAAGGAACCCCACCCCACCCCCACCCGACTCCTGGTAGCTGGGGAATGGGGTTGCCACAGCAACGAGCTGCTTCCCAAGTCCACTCATTATATGGTTTTTGAATTTGACTTCCTCCTGTGTGTACCGGTAGCAGCAGCTCGATTCCCCGTCTTGCCACCAACTCACCTGCTAGGCTTCTCTCCTCCCTTGGAGGCCTGTCCCTGGGGCTCCAAGAGCTGCTGGCGGAGGCGTAGGTGGGAAGGTAGAGTTTCACGTCTGGAGAATGACTGCACATCAGCATGAACGTACTTAACCTGACTGAACTGTCCACTTAAAAATGGTTAAGATGGGGGCTTCCCTGGTGGTCCAGTGGGTAAGGACACCACGTTGCAGTGCAAGGGGCGCCGGTTCCTTCCCTGGCCCGGGATGATCCCACAGGCGGAGGAGCGGAGCGGCTGGACCGGTGTGTCCAATTAGGAGCCAGCGCTCTGGAGCGCGTGCGCCCGGAGCCAGTGCTCTGCAACAGAGGCCACTGCGATGGGAGGCCCACACAGGCCGAAGAACAAAGATAGATGAAAAATAAGTGGAAAATCAATAAAAAGAGGCCAAAATTTTTAAAAAATGGTTAAGATGGTACATTTTACGGTATATGAATTTTACCACAATTTTAAAGAAAAGCATGTTGCCAAACATTTAATAGTTGTAGCATGATCTTATTAGTGTGGCTTTTAAAGGGTTCCACAGCATTCAGTTTAGCTCAGTCGTGTCTGACTCTTTGCAGCCCCACAGCCTGCAGCACACCAGGCTTCCCTGTCCTTCACCATCTCCCAGAGTTTGCTCAGACTCGTGTCCATTGGGTCAGTGATGCCATTCAACTATCTTGTCCTCTGTCAGCCCTTTTTTCCTTCTGCCTCCTACTTTTCCCAGCATCAGGTTTTTTTCTAATGAGTCATTTCTTTGCGTCAGGTTTGAAAGGCAACAAAATATAAACTATCAGTGGTTACCTTTTTTTTTTTTGGCTGCGCTGGGTCTTTGTTACTGTGGGCTCTAGAGCTCAGGGGCTTAGTAGTTGCCTTGTGTGGACTTGGTTGCCCTGTGGCATGGGGGATCTTAGTTGCTGGGCTAGGAATTGAACCCACATCCTATGCAATGGAGGGCAGATTCTCAACCACTGGACTGCCAGGGAAGTTCCTCTCTGGTTATTTTTGCACTTGGAAGGAACTGAGGAGGAAAAGGATGTTACTTTTCATTTATTCCTTTCTGCAGAGTTTCTGCAAAGTTTAAATATACATATATATATAATTAGGATCTATTATTTTTATAATTTCAGCAACACAATGTGATGGTGTTCAGGTGCGTGGTCTCTAGAAAGCAAGCATCAATTCAACAGACATGCATTGAAATCCTGTTCCAAGCACAACAGTCCAAGGGAGAATGAGCAGGTGAGATGGTCCCTGCCCTCGTGGGGTTTACACTCCTCTAGGGAGACAGTTCTGACCATGGTTGGTGACAGACATGAGCTGTGAGAAAGAGCAAAGGCATGCTTTCCCTATGCGGTCATTTCATTTCACGCCTCTTAGCAGGTGACATTTAAGCTGAGATATGAAGGATGAAAAGGAACCAGCTAGAAGGAAGGAGGAAAGGGCATCCAGGCACAGAAGACCCAGATGGACCAAGAGAGAAGGTCAATGTGTCAGAAGCAGGAAGCAGAGGAGGGTGGGTACAAGGATGTCAGAAGCAGGAAGATGGTACATTTTACGGTATATGAATTTTACCACAATTTTAAAGAAAAGCATGTTGCCAAACATTTAATAGTTGTAGCATGATCTTATTAGTGTGGCTTTTAAAGGGTTCCACAGCATTCAGTTTAGCTCAGTCGTGTCTGACTCTTTGCAGCCCCACAGCCTGCAGCACACCAGGCTTCCCTGTCCTTCACCATCTCCCAGAGTTTGCTCAGACTCGTGTCCATTGGGTCAGTGATGCCATTCAACTATCTTGTCCTCTGTCAGCCCTTTTTTCCTTCTGCCTCCTACTTTTCCCAGCATCAGGTTTTTTTCTAATGAGTCATTTCTTTGCGTCAGGTTTGAAAGGCAACAAAATATAAACTATCAGTGGTTACCTTTTTTTTTTTTTGGCTGCGCTGGGTCTTTGTTACTGTGGGCTCTAGAGCTCAGGGGCTTAGTAGTTGCCTTGTGTGGACTTGGTTGCCCTGTGGCATGGGGGATCTTAGTTGCTGGGCTAGGAATTGAACCCACATCCTATGCAATGGAGGGCAGATTCTCAACCACTGGACTGCCAGGGAAGTTCCTCTCTGGTTATTTTTGCACTTGGAAGGAACTGAGGAGGAAAAGGATGTTACTTTTCATTTATTCCTTTCTGCAGAGTTTCTGCAAAGTTTAAATATACATATATATATAATTAGGATCTATTATTTTTATAATTTCAGCAACACAATGTGATGGTGTTCAGGTGCGTGGTCTCTAGAAAGCAAGCATCAATTCAACAGACATGCATTGAAATCCTGTTCCAAGCACAACAGTCCAAGGGAGAATGAGCAGGTGAGATGGTCCCTGCCCTCGTGGGGTTTACACTCCTCTAGGGAGACAGTTCTGACCATGGTTGGTGACAGACATGAGCTGTGAGAAAGAGCAAAGGCATGCTTTCCCTATGCGGTCATTTCATTTCACGCCTCTTAGCAGGTGACATTTAAGCTGAGATATGAAGGATGAAAAGGAACCAGCTAGAAGGAAGGAGGAAAGGGCATCCAGGCACAGAAGACCCAGATGGACCAAGAGAGAAGGTCAATGTGTCAGAAGCAGGAAGCAGAGGAGGGTGGGGACAATGCTCCCAGGATGGTGGAAAGGCACCGCAGGCATCTTAGCAGGGGAGTGATGTGATCATCGGTTTATGTTTTAGAACCACCACCATGGCTTCTGGGGTTGGAGGTGGGGCAAGAGTGGCAGCCAACAGACAAGATAATGATGTCTTTATTAGCTTCCTGCTGAATGATGTTGAGGAGGGTTTTGGTTTTAGACGAAGCCTGAAAATTGCAGGTAATTTACTGGAAGAGGTTAGAAGAGTGTGCTTTTTAAAAGGCTCTCAAGGGCACACACAAATGGTGACATCGGGGTCTTAGCCGGGAGAGCGTAGAACAGGGCTGCAGCCGACTCTTCTCACTCTCAGGAGCCTGTGAGTCAGTGGGATCCGGTCAAAATGCAGGCTCCCATTTGGCGGGTCAAGCCGGGAGAGACCTGAGACTCTGCATTTCTGACCAGTTCCCAGGAGATGCCAAAGCAGGTGCCACACTTGGAAGTGCAGCTTATGAAGAACTTTCATTTTCAAAGTTGCCATCATGTTCAAATTCCTTTTTTTAAAAGTATTCATTTGCTTTGTGTTGGAAAATAATACCAGTTATCAAGATATATTTTTTAATTATTTAATTTTATTTTTTTTTAATTTTTACAGTTTTGTTGTTCACAGACGTGTATGTTCCCAGATCAGTCATATGCATATCCCTGGCACCCTCCCCTCTCCCAGTACCCCCCATCCCACCCCTCCAGGCACCCCACTCCTGTAGCATCTCCTGTTCCCTCAAGGCAATGACAATAGCTATCTTTTTCACATATGATAATATAGGTTTCCATGTTACTCCCTCTATGCCTCCCACCCACTGTTCATTCCCCACAATGTCCATATGTCTGTTCTCTATGTCTGTTTTTCCATCACTTCACTGCGTGTGTTACCATTACCCTCTGAACTAGATTCCACATATATGTGTTAGTATACTGTACATGTCTTTATCTTTTTGACTTACTTCACTTTTTATGATAGGTTCTAGATCCAGCCACCTCATTAGGGCTGATTCTTCTGCATTTCTTTGTACAGTTGAGAAGTACTCCATTATATATATGTAGCAAAGTTTTTTTATCCATTCATTCGTCAATGGACATCTAGGTTGCTTCCATGTTCTAGCTATTGTATAGAGATCTGCAAATGGGGAACCCCTTGGGGTATAAGCCTAAGAGGTGTGGTTCTGGGTGGAGGGGGGCAAGAGTGGCAGCCAACAGACAAGATAATGATGTCTTTATTAGCTTCCTGCTGAATGATGTTGAGGAGGGTTTTGGTTTTAGACGAAGCCTGAAAATTGCAGGTAATTTACTGGAAGAGGTTAGAAGAGTGTGCTTTTTAAAAGGCTCTCAAGGGCACACACAAATGGTGACATCGGGGTCTTAGCCGGGAGAGCGTAGAACAGGGCTGCAGCCGACTCTTCTCACTCTCAGGAGCCTGTGAGTCAGTGGGATCCGGTCAAAATGCAGGCTCCCATTTGGCGGGTCAAGCCGGGAGAGACCTGAGACTCTGCATTTCTGACCAGTTCCCAGGAGATGCCAAAGCAGGTGCCACACTTGGAAGTGCAGCTTATGAAGAACTTTCATTTTCAAAGTTGCCATCATGTTCAAATTCCTTTTTTTAAAAGTATTCATTTGCTTTGTGTTGGAAAATAATACCAGTTATCAAGATATATTTTTTAATTATTTAATTTTATTTTTTTTTAATTTTTACAGTTTTGTTGTTCACAGACGTGTATGTTCCCAGATCAGTCATATGCATATCCCTGGCACCCTCCCCTCTCCCAGTACCCCCCATCCCACCCCTCCAGGCACCCCACTCCTGTAGCATCTCCTGTTCCCTCAAGGCAATGACAATAGCTATCTTTTTCACATATGATAATATAGGTTTCCATGTTACTCCCTCTATGCCTCCCACCCACTGTTCATTCCCCACAATGTCCATATGTCTGTTCTCTATGTCTGTTTTTCCATCACTTCACTGCGTGTGTTACCATTACCCTCTGAACTAGATTCCACATATATGTGTTAGTATACTGTACATGTCTTTATCTTTTTGACTTACTTCACTTTTTATGATAGGTTCTAGATCCAGCCACCTCATTAGGGCTGATTCTTCTGCATTTCTTTGTACAGTTGAGAAGTACTCCATTATATATATGTAGCAAAGTTTTTTTATCCATTCATTCGTCAATGGACATCTAGGTTGCTTCCATGTTCTAGCTATTGTATAGAGATCTGCAATGAACATTGGGGTACAGGTGCCTCTTTCAGTTTTGATTTCATCAGGGTATAAGCCTAAGAGTGGGATTGCTGGGTCATATGGTACTTCTATGTTTTTAAGGAATCCCCATGCTGTCTTCCATAGCAGCTGTATCAATTTACATTCCCACAAGCAATGCAAGACTGTTCCCTTTTCTCCACACCCTCTCCAACATTTATTGTCTGTCAATTTGTGGATGATGGCCATTCTGACGGGTGTGAAGTAATATCTCATTGTAGTTTTGATTTGCACTTCTCTAATAATAAGCAAGATTGAGCATATCAAGATATTTTTTTAAAAGCCCTGAAAAACAACCTGCTTGACACGAGTACCAACAAGCAGAAGAGCTTAGAAAGGGCAATCTCTGGCTAGGCCACTAGGAGGAGGGCAAGGCCACCTAGCCATCAGTTCACCTCCTCCCTGATGACACTCTTGGCTCCAGTGCAAAACAAAGAAGAAAGAGCATTTAAGTAAACATTAAGTGCATATGCGTGCTTAATCATGTCGAACTATTGTGTGACCTCATGGACTGTAGCCTGCCAGGCTCCTCTGTCCACGGGATTTTGCAGGCAAGAAAACTGGGTGGGTTGCTGTGCCCTCCTCCAAGGGATCTTCCCGACCCAGGGATCAAACTCACATCTCTTGCACTGCCTGCAATGGCAGACAGTCTTTCACCACTGCGCCATCTGGAAGCCATAAGCAGACAGTAAGCACCTGTTATATACCAAGAACTATGTTAAGTGCTGGCCTGTGGGAGGGAAGAGTTGCCAGCAACCCCAGGTGCTAAGCACGTGGACAGGGGCAGCGCGGAGGCGCAACATGCTGGGGGAGCGGGCAGCCAAAAAAGCAGGAATCCTGCCTAGTTCAGATACCAGAACTATGTGTTATACTGTACTTGTCTTTATCTTTTTGACTTACTTCACTTTTTATGATAGGTTCTAGATCCAGCCACCTCATTAGGGCTGATTCTTCTGCATTTCTTTGTACAGTTGAGAAGTACTCCATTATATATATGTAGCAAAGTTTTTTTATCCATTCATTCGTCAATGGACATCTAGGTTGCTTCCATGTTCTAGCTATTGTATAGAGATCTGCAATGAACATTGGGGTACAGGTGCCTCTTTCAGTTTTGATTTCATCAGGGTATAAGCCTAAGAGTGGGATTGCTGGGTCATATGGTACTTCTATGTTTTTAAGGAATCCCCATGCTGTCTTCCATAGCAGCTGTATCAATTTACATTCCCACAAGCAATGCAAGACTGTTCCCTTTTCTCCACACCCTCTCCAACATTTATTGTCTGTCAATTTGTGGATGATGGCCATTCTGACGGGTGTGAAGTAATATCTCATTGTAGTTTTGATTTGCACTTCTCTAATAATAAGCAAGATTGAGCATATCAAGATATTTTTTTAAAAGCCCTGAAAAACAACCTGCTTGACACGAGTACCAACAAGCAGAAGAGCTTAGAAAGGGCAATCTCTGGCTAGGCCACTAGGAGGAGGGCAAGGCCACCTAGCCATCAGTTCACCTCCTCCCTGATGACACTCTTGGCTCCAGTGCAAAACAAAGAAGAAAGAGCATTTAAGTAAACATTAAGTGCATATGCGTGCTTAATCATGTCGAACTATTGTGTGACCTCATGGACTGTAGCCTGCCAGGCTCCTCTGTCCACGGGATTTTGCAGGCAAGAAAACTGGGTGGGTTGCTGTGCCCTCCTCCAAGGGATCTTCCCGACCCAGGGATCAAACTCACATCTCTTGCACTGCCTGCAATGGCAGACAGTCTTTCACCACTGCGCCATCTGGAAGCCATAAGCAGACAGTAAGCACCTGTTATATACCAAGAACTATGTTAAGTGCTGGCCTGTGGGAGGGAAGAGTTGCCAGCAACCCCAGGTGCTAAGCACGTGGACAGGGGCAGCGCCCGGAGGGCCGCAACAGTGACCTGGGGAAGGAGAGGGCGGGGCAGCCAGAGAATCACCTCTGCTGTCGCCTCCTCAGTGGAACCAGGAATCCTGCCTAGTGCCTCAGATATCAGAACATGGTCTACCTCTGATGCATGCCTCCCAGTGCCAGGCACCGCCCCAAGTCTTAGAACTCCAGTGCCTCAGGGCATAGACTCCGGGGCCAGACTGCATGTGTGCTCAGTGGTGTCTGACTCTTTGTGACCCCATGGACTGTAGACCACCAGGCTCCGTCCGTGGAATTTTTCGGTCAGGAATACTGGAGTGGGTTGCCTTTTTCTTCTCCAGGGGATCTTCCTGACCCAGGGATTGGACCCGTGTCTCCTGAATTGGCAGGCGGATTCTTTACCACCTAGTGCCACCTGGGAACCAGGTTACTTGGGCTAAATAACTGCTCTGTCCCTCTCCGGCTTTGTGAACTTGGACACCTTGCTTACGTTCTCTGAGCCTCAGTTTCCTACTCTGAAAAATGGGGATAATGATAACTAAGAGTGTTGTAAGGATTAAATGAGTTCTTGGGCTCACGGTGTCTTTACCTACAAAAAAGGCATTTAGTATTACTGGGCTCACAGAGTAATCAGGAAGATTAAATAATAATAGCCGGTGCTTTAATCATCTCATTTAGAATGACCAGCATGGAATGAGATGATTAAAACACCCCGCTATTATTAGTTGATCCTCCCAACAACTCTGTGAGCCCAGTAATATTAAATACCTATTTTGCTGGTAAAGTCACTGAGGTTGGCAAAGACGGCACCCAGCTCTGGGACAGGCCCAGCTCCCACTTCCCTGCTCTTCTGGTAGCTTTTCATCCCAGAAGAGGGACCCTGTGAGAGAGCAGCCATCCAGATGCACCTGATGCCGCCTGAATCCCATTTTCCATAGCACGGCTCAGGGGCCCCATGCCCACCCCAGGCACTGCAAACAGACCTGGTCCTCCCTCTCACTTAGAAGAGCTGCCCAGGCAGTAGCTGGATGTCACGGGGTAAAGGTTCATGGCGGGGCAGGGCTTCGGTGCGGGTGCTCAGCCTGCAACATTCCCAGTGTCTCTAAGGCAGACGGACCACAAACCCGAAACTCAGCCTGCAGGGGCCACAGTCAAACAAGACCGCTCTATCCGCCTTCTGCACAGCGGCCTCTCAAAGATAAAAGGGGTTTCTGAGATGAGAAGGCAGCCAGGCGGTCTCCATCTATCTTACTTAATCCTGCTGGTTGGATGCAAATTGCTTTCTCACACTGATGCAAAAGAACGTGTGTGGGTTGGAGGCAGCGACTGGGCTTGCAAAGCTGAAAGATGAGGGTGGGCAGCTGCCCTAACAGGACGCTGGGGCCTCGTGTAGGGCAGAGGGCAGTCACCAAGAATCCTCTCCTCCTCCCTGATTCTGCCTTCCCCTCCACCCCTGCTCCAGGAGAAGATCTTGGAGAGTGTAGGAGAGGGAGTCTGATATCTCCTCAGCCTTTGTTTGGGGCAGGAAGGCCTGGAAGCATTTTTGATGGACTAGAATACACACTAGAGCAAACGCAACGCTAGCTCCTAGGTCGCGAGAGGCTGAAGAGGGCCTGCTGCAAGGCGGGGATCCCATAAGAGGCTCAGAGACAGGGAGCCTGTGTATATTCCTGAATCGAGTGGGTTAAAGAGGGACTCTGTGTTCCTGAGTGCTAAGTCGCCTGAGTCATATCCAGCTCTGCGACCCTATGGACTGCAGCCTACCATACTCCTCTATTCATGGGATTCTCCAAGCAAGAATACTGAGTGGGTGCCATGCCCTTCTCCAGGGGATCTTCCCAACCCAGGGGCCGAACCCATGTCTCCTGCCTCTTCTGCATTCCAGGCAGATTCTTTACCGCTGAGCCACCAAGGAAGCCCTTGACTCTGGGTATAGGACTCAAATTTGTGTTTTACTTGTGTATGATGGATACGTTTATACAGGTGTTATGTTTATTGGTACTCTCTTCATTAGCCAAAGAACTTGGAATGGTTTAGTAAACGATGTGCAATATCAAGGAATAGAACAGCTTCAGGAACTGAAAGTAAAATAAAAGAAAGAATGGGGACTTCCCTGGTGGTCCAGTGGGTAAGGACACCGCCTTGTAGTGCAAGGGGCGCCGGTTCGATCCCTGGCCTGGGAGGATACCATGTGTCACGGAGTGGCTGAACCGATGTGTCCAACTACTGAGCCAGAGCTCTGGAGCACATGTGCCCACAGTCGGTGCTCTGCGACGAGAGGCCACTGTGATGAGAGGCCCACACAGGCCAAAGAACAAAGATGGATGAAAATAGATAAATGAAAGTCCAATAGAAGTGCCCCCCCCCCGCCTCAAAATAGAAAGGATGGGACTTCCCTGGTGGTTGAGTGGCTAAGCCTCTTCCCTCTCAATGCAGGGTGCCCGGGGTCAATCCCTGGTCAGGAAGCTAGACCCCACATGCTGCAACTAAGAGTTCACATGTGGCCACAAAGGCCCGATACAGACAAATAAATAAATGTTTTAAAAAAGAAAGAAAAGAAAGGGAGGTAAAATAACGAAGCTAGGAGTAAGATTAATATCTCCTCAGCCTTTGTTTGGGGCAGGAAGGCCTGGAAGCATTTTTGATGGACTAGAATACACACTAGAGCAAACGCAACGCTAGCTCCTAGGTCGCGAGAGGCTGAAGAGGGCCTGCTGCAAGGCGGGGATCCCATAAGAGGCTCAGAGACAGGGAGCCTGTGTATATTCCTGAATCGAGTGGGTTAAAGAGGGACTCTGTGTTCCTGAGTGCTAAGTCGCCTGAGTCATATCCAGCTCTGCGACCCTATGGACTGCAGCCTACCATACTCCTCTATTCATGGGATTCTCCAAGCAAGAATACTGAGTGGGTGCCATGCCCTTCTCCAGGGGATCTTCCCAACCCAGGGGCCGAACCCATGTCTCCTGCCTCTTCTGCATTCCAGGCAGATTCTTTACCGCTGAGCCACCAAGGAAGCCCTTGACTCTGGGTATAGGACTCAAATTTGTGTTTTACTTGTGTATGATGGATACGTTTATACAGGTGTTATGTTTATTGGTACTCTCTTCATTAGCCAAAGAACTTGGAATGGTTTAGTAAACGATGTGCAATATCAAGGAATAGAACAGCTTCAGGAACTGAAAGTAAAATAAAAGAAAGAATGGGGACTTCCCTGGTGGTCCAGTGGGTAAGGACACCGCCTTGTAGTGCAAGGGGCGCCGGTTCGATCCCTGGCCTGGGAGGATACCATGTGTCACGGAGTGGCTGAACCGATGTGTCCAACTACTGAGCCAGAGCTCTGGAGCACATGTGCCCACAGTCGGTGCTCTGCGACGAGAGGCCACTGTGATGAGAGGCCCACACAGGCCAAAGAACAAAGATGGATGAAAATAGATAAATGAAAGTCCAATAGAAGTGCCCCCCCCCCGCCTCAAAATAGAAAGGATGGGACTTCCCTGGTGGTTGAGTGGCTAAGCCTCTTCCCTCTCAATGCAGGGTGCCCGGGGTCAATCCCTGGTCAGGAAGCTAGACCCCACATGCTGCAACTAAGAGTTCACATGTGGCCACAAAGGCCCGATACAGACAAATAAATAAATGTTTTAAAAAAGAAAGAAAAGAAAGGGAGGTAAAATAACGAAGCTAGGAGTAAGATTAATATCGATAGATGTGTAATACATAGTCCTGTACTGTGGCTAACGAGGTGCCACAGCACAACTGGGTGCATAGGGAATAGCAGGTGTGGCGAGACATTAAGAAATACACACAGGCAGGGCTTCCCCTGGTGGTCCAGTGAATAAGGACACCGCCTTGCAGTGCAAGGGGCGCCGGTTCGATCCCTGGCCTGGGAGGATCCCACGTGCCATGGAGCAGCTGGACTGATGTGTTCAATTACCGAGCTGGAGCTCTGGAGCGCATGCGCCCAGAGCCGGCGCTCTGCAACAACAGAGGCCACCGTGATGGGAGGCCCACAGGAGCCAAAGAACAAAGATGGATGAAAATGGATAAGTGAAAGACCAATAGAAGTGGCCTGCCCGCTCCCCTCCCTTCCCAACCTGACCCCTGCCCAAAATAAATCAATAAATAAATCTTTAAAAAAAAAAAAAAGAAATACACACAGGCAGACAGAGAGACAGAGAGACGGGATGGGAATAGGGGGCTCAAGACCTCTTGGGTCAAGGCCCGGAACACGTTCACCAGTCTGCTTTTATTGAGCGCTTAAGCATCCAGGTGTTGACAGAGAATGATATTAACACGGGCTGGGATTCAGTCACAGCCCTGATCAATAATTACCTTCCTGACTCTAAGTTGCTTACGTTGTCTCCTTAATGGAAAGGGCGCACTATAGCTGGGGGGCAACTAGACTGGCAAGAAATTAAGGAGTCTGTTCTGGGTGCACATGCAGCGTTCCAGCATGCCCTGACTGGGCGCTCCAAAGGCCACAGCAGGTCTCCTACCTGTTGCTGATCAGTATGGCCCCAGTTAATGAGCCCATGTGAATCAAATCAACTTTGTTTTTCAATTCATTCTTTCAATTCCAAGACGTTTTTCTCCTGGCTCCGCCAAAGCTGTGAAAACCTTCACTGGTTTGTCTCCCGACAACCAGACCCATAAACTTCATTCTGAGAACCCTCACACCAAAGAGTGAACGACAACCCAGTACATGAACTATAGAGCCCATAAGATGAAAATAAACAAAACAAAACAGAACTTCCCAGGAGAAGTACCGCTTTAACCTTGGTACTCAAACGTAGGAAGGTTCCTCCGTTGGCCTACCTGGAGACGACCTCGAGACGTAGAGGCTGATGGAAGCTCCCAGTGGTACCAAAGTGTCATTCAAGAGTAACCCTAATATTCATTCTGCACTGTTTACAATATCAGAAATCATGGATAGCCTGAATGTCCACCGAGCACACTAAGGTACAATCAGCCAATGGAGCTATTAAGAAGAAAGAGGAGAGACTTCCCCGGTGGTCCAGTGGCTAAGACTCCACAATCCCAGGTTCAATCCTTGGTCAGGGAGCTAGATCCCACGTGCTACAGCTGAGAGTTCCCATGCTGCAATGAAGACTTGGTGCAGCCAAATAAATAAGTAAATATTTTTGAAAAAGAAACAAGAGCAAATTTAGGACTTATATGAAACAATCTCCAACATATACTGGGAAATGAAAAAAAGCAAGGGTTAGAACTATATCTATAGGTAAAAATGGGAGTATATGGACTTAACGCTTATAATAGTATAGCCTAGGTCCCAGCTGAAAAGAATCATAAGAAACTAGTAACAATGCTTCCTTTTGGGGGAGAGTAACTGGGTGGAGGGCAGTAGAAGTAAGAGTCTGACTTTTCATTATTTGACCTTTTGTACTTTTGAAATTGTACAGGAGTGTATCACCCAGTCAATATCATGAGATAGTCCATTAAAAACATGCAAGCAGGACTTCCCTGGTGGTCCAGTGGTTAAGAATCTGCCTTCCAATCCAAGGGGTGCAGGTTCGATCCCTGGTCAGGGGACTAAGATCCCACAAACCACAAGCTAAGCTCACATGCCTCAACTAAGACCCTGTGCAGGCGAATAAATAAATTAAAAAGAAAACAAAAGCATGCAGGCAAAAAAAAGTCTGAGGGGCTCTAACAGGGGCTCTAAATAGACATCCCTTTATGATCAAGCTCAGGGATGACACACGGATTACTGAGGAGAATGGAAGGCCTGCATATCCTCCCAGCTTCAGTCCTTCATGGAAGTCACTGACCCAGTGTGTTCTCTGCTGAGACTCCGGTGGGGAGAAGATCTGTAATCATTGCTTTCCTCTTCAACCAGAAAATTCAAAACCTTTACACACACATGAAAAGCCCTGTTAGAACTAATAAATATAATGAAGTCACACAGAATACAAAATCAACAGACTGCTTTTGGCCATGTGCACCTCAGCGTGAATGAACGTGTGAGGGAGCCGGGGGAGCGTGGAGAGGAGTGTGGCTTCAGGTGTGGACTGGTCACCAACCAGGTAATCAGATCATCGGAGGCAAAGATAGGGGGCGGAAGTGGGGGAGAATGTAGGAAGCCTTGTGGGAGTGGGCTGAAGGGGAGAGACAAGAAGGGCCTCAGGAGGCTATGTGAGCAGGCGCCACCATGAGGGGGTGGGGGGCACTGTACCAACACCTCTGGCTGGTCTATGTCCAGCCCTGTCTTTACCTCCATCACCAGCAACATGAGGGCCGGACCTGGCTGGCCTCCCACATCATGGAGGCAGCAGATACAGTGAGATCAGATGAACAAGCCAGCATCCAGGACCCCAGACCAGCCCTGAAGGAGCTCCGTAGTGGAGTCCACACAGTCTCCAGGGTCAGGCTCCCCAAGCGAATGTCCTGCTTTATGAACCAAAGCAAGTCTCCTCTGCTGTGTCCCCATACACTCGCCCCCCAACCCCACCGACCTGGCCACCAGCCAAGCAAGGGCTTCAGCCCTTGATTTTATCCTGGAATATAGAACCAAGGAAGGCTTTGTTCGTTTTGTTTGGTCTTGTTTTGCTGAGATAGAAGGACAGGAAAGTGGGGGAGGGCATCCCGTCACTTTGGAGACTCGACTGTGTGCCCCAAGCACCCCTTGCTCCTCCTGACTTATTAAGCAAACTTGCTCTCATTAATTGATCCTGATCTTAGGGTGTTTTGATGTTTAGTCAAACTTTGGTTTAAGTAATGAGTTTCGGAGGAAGAAGAAGTCAAAGGCCGTGTTGTTGTTCTTGGAATTTTTGTCCCTTTACAGCGGCTCTAAATAGACATCCCTTTATGATCAAGCTCAGGGATGACACACGGATTACTGAGGAGAATGGAAGGCCTGCATATCCTCCCAGCTTCAGTCCTTCATGGAAGTCACTGACCCAGTGTGTTCTCTGCTGAGACTCCGGTGGGGAGAAGATCTGTAATCATTGCTTTCCTCTTCAACCAGAAAATTCAAAACCTTTACACACACATGAAAAGCCCTGTTAGAACTAATAAATATAATGAAGTCACACAGAATACAAAATCAACAGACTGCTTTTGGCCATGTGCACCTCAGCGTGAATGAACGTGTGAGGGAGCCGGGGGAGCGTGGAGAGGAGTGTGGCTTCAGGTGTGGACTGGTCACCAACCAGGTAATCAGATCATCGGAGGCAAAGATAGGGGGCGGAAGTGGGGGAGAATGTAGGAAGCCTTGTGGGAGTGGGCTGAAGGGGAGAGACAAGAAGGGCCTCAGGAGGCTATGTGAGCAGGCGCCACCATGAGGGGGTGGGGGGCACTGTACCAACACCTCTGGCTGGTCTATGTCCAGCCCTGTCTTTACCTCCATCACCAGCAACATGAGGGCCGGACCTGGCTGGCCTCCCACATCATGGAGGCAGCAGATACAGTGAGATCAGATGAACAAGCCAGCATCCAGGACCCCAGACCAGCCCTGAAGGAGCTCCGTAGTGGAGTCCACACAGTCTCCAGGGTCAGGCTCCCCAAGCGAATGTCCTGCTTTATGAACCAAAGCAAGTCTCCTCTGCTGTGTCCCCATACACTCGCCCCCCAACCCCACCGACCTGGCCACCAGCCAAGCAAGGGCTTCAGCCCTTGATTTTATCCTGGAATATAGAACCAAGGAAGGCTTTGTTCGTTTTGTTTGGTCTTGTTTTGCTGAGATAGAAGGACAGGAAAGTGGGGGAGGGCATCCCGTCACTTTGGAGACTCGACTGTGTGCCCCAAGCACCCCTTGCTCCTCCTGACTTATTAAGCAAACTTGCTCTCATTAATTGATCCTGATCTTAGGGTGTTTTGATGTTTAGTCAAACTTTGGTTTAAGTAATGAGTTTCGGAGGAAGAAGAAGTCAAAGGCCGTGTTGTTGTTCTTGGAATGTTGATCATTAAACCATGACAAATTCTGCCAGCACCAACTTTTTTTTTATTCCTACGCCCTGTACTCCTCCAGAGTCACAGCAGTAGGAAGAAATCCTTGATGAACTTCTGGTTTGTCCTTCTCTGTCCGCTCCCCTACCCCACATCACCCCCATCCCCTCCCATCTTTAAGTGAACCGTGTGCAGATAGGAACAGCCTGAGCACGGCCAATCAGGGGCAGAGCCAGGAACTCCTTGACTCCCACATCCCAGCGCTGCAGGTGCTGACTGCTTGTGACCCACACTGATGCCCTCCTCCAAAGGCTCGCTTGGGCCGAGGAGATGCTAGGAGGCTGCAACCACCCTGAAACCCCTTGCCTTTGGGGGAGAACCACCTCTGTGGGACAGTTTATGCTCCAGGGCTCCCCATGGGGTCAGGCTGAGGCTAGATTTCTTTATTGTTATTATTAATTATTCATTCATTTATTTTTGCCTGTACTGGGTCTTCGTTGCTACATGGACTTTTCTCTAGTTGCGGCGAGTGGGGGCTACTCTCTAGCTGTGGTGTGAGGGCTTCTCATTGCTGTGGCTTCTCTTGTTGTGGAGCATGGGCTCTAGGCGAACAGGTTTCAGCAGTCGTGGTTCATAGGATTCATTGCCTCGTGGCCTGTGGAATCTTCCTGGAACGGGGGTCGAACCCGTGTCTCCTGCATTGGTAGGCAGA
This sequence comes from Tragulus kanchil, assembly GCA_022376925.1. Lineage (NCBI taxonomy): Eukaryota > Metazoa > Chordata > Mammalia > Artiodactyla > Tragulidae > Tragulus > Tragulus kanchil. The sequence continues at coordinate 177,368,539 of JAIOJX010000004.1, read as the reverse complement.
CTTTTCACCACTAGACCATCAGGGAAGCTTGAGGCTGGACTTCTGTACACTGCGTCTTTCCCCAGCATCTTGCCCTTAAAGGTTTCTCTTGAGATCCCTTCCTTGACAGATCCCTTCCATGAACACCACAATCCCAGGTCCTGCTTCTCCAGGGCCCAACTATGACACTTTCACCTCCTTGCTATCTTTATAAAAGCATGGTGTTTGCAGGGATAGGAACAACATAGGTGATTAGTTAACCCCACTAGGGGATCATAAGAAAAAGGATGGGAGACTCCTGTAAGTTAATAATCCCTTAAGAAAGTAGGTTCGCTTAACCACAAAACCAAACAGCCTTGCTCAGCAACAAAACCGTTCACCAGGAACATGAGCCATGCCCCCAACAATAAAACAATGGAGACATGAGACCCACCTCCAGCCCAGTGAGGTCAGTAAGCTAATGATCCCTAGGACATGCTCCTCTGTGTATACTAAAAACCAAAATATGAGGAAACAATGACATTAGACTGAAACCTGAGATGATTACTCTATGTTGCCACCTTTCTGCTTATTTCCTTTGTGCCACGACAGCCGCAGTTTGACCACGTAGGGACAAGAAAAGTCCCCCACCTGATGTGGAGGATGAGCTGAGGAGGAAAAGGTGGTCTTTTCCTTCCCCTAATCACTTTGCTTGTGACTGGAAAACTGTAGCTCCACCCCTCCCCTGCAGAAAAGAAAATAGCCAGCCCCAAAATGGTAGCCTGCTAAGGTCGCAGGGTGGCACTCCCTTGCCCATGGGCTTGTAAGCCTCACAAGCATCCAGTTTTAATGAATCACTTCTTATCTATCACTTAGGGTCTTGCTGAATTCTTTCTGCACTGAAACATCAAGAACCAGAGTACCTCAGAGCCCCGGGAGACACATTTCTGTAGTTTCAAAAGGGTTCCTGTGGGCTGGAGTTGGGCTGCTTTTCAACTGAAAAGTGTCAACTACTGATTGGCGCCAGCCATGACTGCTTGCCATCTACCTCTGTAGGGACTAAATCATGTGCTGCTGCAGCTGCTGATGTTCAACACCCCCGGAAAGTTCAGGGCAGAGAGCAGAAATAAGGCACTCTGTGCTTAGGGGAAAACTGACAGGACAGGTCTCTAGATAGTTACATGTTCTCAGAGGCTGATTGCATGAGCTCAATTCGTGTATCTCCTCATATCTACAGAAGCACTAAAATCGTTCATGGTGACGACTGTTTTTCATGGCCAGCAGAAAACTTTTGGAAAAACATGTCTTTGGTTACATGCACTCTCCCTTTATTCAAATCACATACATATAGCCCTTCCCCTCTGTCTCTTTGGAGCAGTTTCTCAGAGCTATCTGAGGTGCTGTCTCCTGGGCTGCAGTTCTTATTTTGCCCCCAAATAAAACAACTCATAGCTCTCACATTGTGCTTTTTTTTAAGTTGACAGTGTTGACCTTTCATCATGACCATGTCTCACGAGAGGGGTCTGGAGTGGGCATGCAGGTGTGGATGCCATGGATCTAAGCAGCCCGCGTGGCTCCCTCTGTGTCCTGGTAGCATGGATGGGAAGACCACACTCCCGTCTGCGTTAGTTTCCAGGGTGGCAAAGTACTGCAAACTGAGTCAATAACAGAGACGTACTGCCTCCTAGTTTTGAGAAGTCCAAAGTCAAGGGGTGGACAGCGGCGTGCTCCCTCTGACACCTGCAGGGGGGCATCCTCCCTGGCTCAGCTGGCCCCTGGTGTCCGCTGACCGTCCTTGGCCAGTAGATGCACTTGTCTAACCCACCTCCTTGTCACACAGCCTTCTTCCCTGTGTGTCTCTTCTCATAAGGACGCCGTTGTGTTTAAGGACTTACCCTAATCCAGTACGACCTCATCTTAACGAATGACCTCTGCCACAAGCAGAGGTGTTGGGGGGTCAAGGTCCAACCCATAATACCATCTATGCCATCTGTTAGCTGTGGGGTGCCACACGCCAGGTGACCCTCTCTGCTCCAGCTTCTTCCGCTGTAGGAATATGAACCCCAGGGAGCTGAGGCTGGAGTGAGGGACCGTGGGGGCCACAGATGACTCTCTTGGGTTCCCGCAGGCTGTTGTTACAGTCCTGTCCTAGCCCGACCCCCACCCCCTCGCAGCCCCCGCCTAGGAAAGCTTAGTTCTGCCTGGAGGTGTATTGCGTATCAATAAAAGATTATTGGAGCCTTTCAGGAAGGGCCGTTGTGAGTGTCACTGTCTGTGACTGCTCGGTGAGCAACAGGGGTGATGAGAACATATTAGGTGGGATGACCTGGGTGAGTCAAACACACACAAAAGCCCGCAAACAAAGCCCTCTCTGGTCTATTAAGACCCCAAGCAAATCCATCTTCCCCAGGCAATTTCCTGCTGCCAGGACTGAGCCGCCTCGTCTTCCTAGCCTCCTGCTGCTCCCCAGCCTTCACACTGAGCTCCGACAAAAGGGCAGTTCTCCTCCTTGTGGCAGGTCCTTTTGCTGACAGATTCTGGCATCTGTCTGCTTTATTCAGGGCAGTACAGTATCAATCTGAAACTGTCAGCTGCTTCCAGAAGAATCCGTTCTTTTCTTGCTCTAAACCTGAGTTTACAGTGATCGTAAAAAATGCAAACTGAGGACTTCCCTGGTGGTCCAGTGGTTAAGAATTCGCCTGCCAATGCAGGTGACGCGGGTTAGATCCCTGGTCTGAGAAGATTCCACGTGCTGCCAAGCGAAGAAGCCCATGTGCCACAACTACTGAGCCTGTGCTCAGAGCCTGGGAGCCACAACTGAGCCCATGTGCCCTAGAGTCCGTGCTCCGTAACAAGAGAAGCCGCGACCTTAGCTCCTACTCACAATAACTAGAGAAAGCCCACAGGCAGCAACAAGGATCCCGCGCGGCCACAACTACGTAAATGAACTATTTTTAAAAAAGTCTCCCTCTTTTAGGAAATCAGTTGTTACATACATCAAGGCTTCCAGCCACAACAAGCATAAAAGACTCCTCAGTTGGCAAATATGGTAAAGAAATTGGTTTGGGAAGCAGACATATCTGTCTTCTCCTTCCCCATTTCTGTGAAGGAGAGGCAGTGAAGGGGAAAGAAGGGCCGTCTGATCTTCAGATGAGCTGGCCCCGGCGACGGGCAGAGAGTTGGGGACACTCAGCTGCTAATGCCATGTGGGAGGAGCGCTCCGAAAGCGCAGCTGAACTAGTACATTAAACGCTGACACTGCCAGGGTCTGGATGAGGAACAATCATAAAAGCTGCTGTGCCCTTCTGAGCTAAGTGATTGCTAAGATAAGGCATACTTTTAAATTCCTTTGAAGCAAAGGAGACAATGATTACTTTAGAAACAAATGCTGAATTTAAATTTGGAAAACAGGATAGTCACAAGTTGCCTTGCACCTTGTAATCCCTCTCCCAGCATTGACCCCACCACAAGCAAATCCATCTTCCCCAGGCAATTTCCTGCTGCCAGGACTGAGCCGCCTCGTCTTCCTAGCCTCCTGCTGCTCCCCAGCCTTCACACTGAGCTCCGACAAAAGGGCAGTTCTCCTCCTTGTGGCAGGTCCTTTTGCTGACAGATTCTGGCATCTGTCTGCTTTATTCAGGGCAGTACAGTATCAATCTGAAACTGTCAGCTGCTTCCAGAAGAATCCGTTCTTTTCTTGCTCTAAACCTGAGTTTACAGTGATCGTAAAAAATGCAAACTGAGGACTTCCCTGGTGGTCCAGTGGTTAAGAATTCGCCTGCCAATGCAGGTGACGCGGGTTAGATCCCTGGTCTGAGAAGATTCCACGTGCTGCCAAGCGAAGAAGCCCATGTGCCACAACTACTGAGCCTGTGCTCAGAGCCTGGGAGCCACAACTGAGCCCATGTGCCCTAGAGTCCGTGCTCCGTAACAAGAGAAGCCGCGACCTTAGCTCCTACTCACAATAACTAGAGAAAGCCCACAGGCAGCAACAAGGATCCCGCGCGGCCACAACTACGTAAATGAACTATTTTTAAAAAAGTCTCCCTCTTTTAGGAAATCAGTTGTTACATACATCAAGGCTTCCAGCCACAACAAGCATAAAAGACTCCTCAGTTGGCAAATATGGTAAAGAAATTGGTTTGGGAAGCAGACATATCTGTCTTCTCCTTCCCCATTTCTGTGAAGGAGAGGCAGTGAAGGGGAAAGAAGGGCCGTCTGATCTTCAGATGAGCTGGCCCCGGCGACGGGCAGAGAGTTGGGGACACTCAGCTGCTAATGCCATGTGGGAGGAGCGCTCCGAAAGCGCAGCTGAACTAGTACATTAAACGCTGACACTGCCAGGGTCTGGATGAGGAACAATCATAAAAGCTGCTGTGCCCTTCTGAGCTAAGTGATTGCTAAGATAAGGCATACTTTTAAATTCCTTTGAAGCAAAGGAGACAATGATTACTTTAGAAACAAATGCTGAATTTAAATTTGGAAAACAGGATAGTCACAAGTTGCCTTGCACCTTGTAATCCCTCTCCCAGCATTGACCCCCACCACAAGCTGAACTAACATAGAAGCACCTGCCCAAAACAAGTCAATTATTCTGGAAATAAATTAAATTACTTATACCCTCTGAAATGCTTATTTCAAAGGGAAGTTAAGAGAAAGAGAGCAAGTCAATTAGGACCCACTGTGTGGAACAGCTTATTAGTTAAATCGGGCTCTTTGTCTTTCTGTTTTGCTCATGGTGTGATGGTTGACTTCTCTAATCATTAACTGTGGCTACTTAGTAAGACCTCACTGGGCTTGGTTTGTTCATACTTTTCTGAGTGACATTTCCCCCATTTTGATGACCTAGAAGCATAATGAGGTGAATGAATCACAAGTAATAATAATTTTAAAAATCGAAGCACAAACAAAGCTGTACTCATTACCATAAAGTAGCAGCATTCTGATGAGGAAGGGAAATCAGCCTAGAACAGGGAGACTACATAATGATCACCACTTTCATGTACTGCTGACTGCATGCCAGGCACGATTCTGAGCACTTACCCATTTAGTTCTACTAAAGACATCTGACAGAAGAGAAAACTGAGGCACAGAGAGGTGAAGTCATTTGCTGAAAGTCACACAGCTAGGAAGTCACCAAGTTGTTATGAAACCAAGGCAGCCTGGCTCAAGCTTGAATGTCTCAGCCCCTTTAAGGAAGGGCAACAGGAAGGACAAGGAAAGAAGTTAAATGTATGTAAAGAAAAGGAAATTAATACTTCTAAATGCACACTGGTCAGTGTATTTGTTTCTTAGGGCGGCTATACCAAATAACCATAGACTTGATGGTTTAAAACAACAGACATGGGACTTCCCTGGTGGTTGAGTCGTTAAGACTTCATCTTTCAATGCAAGGAATGTGGGTTCAATCCCTGGTCAGGGAGCTAAGATCTCACATGTCCTGTGGCAAAAAAAAGTCATAAAACAGAAGCAATATTGTAACACGTTCAATAGACTTTAAAAATGGTCTACATTTAAAAAAACTTTTAAAATTAAAAAAGATAAAACAAAAACATTTATTCTCCTACAGTTCTGGAGGCATGTTGGCAGGGTCATGCTCTCTTCTGGCTCCAGGGGAAGCATCCTTCCTACCTCTCCCAACTTCTGGTGGTTCCGGGGTGCTGTGATTCGGGGCTGCACACCTAATGCCGACCTCTGTGTCCTTCTCGACAGGGTCTCCACGGTCTCTCCTCTGTGTGTTTCTTTTTTTGGTCATTTCTATTGGCCTTTCATTTATTTCCATCTCTTTTCTTTGGTTCCTGTGGGCCTCCCATCGCGGTGGCCTCTCTCGTTGCAGAGCACCGGCTCTGGGCGCATGCACTCCAAAGCTCCGGCTCTGTAGTTGCACACATCAGTCCAGCCACTTACCGGCACGTGGGATCCTCCCAGGCCAGGGATCCAACCAGCACCCTTTGTACTGCAAGGCAGTGTCCTTACCCACTGGACCACCAGGGAAGGCTGAGTGTTTCTTATAAGAAGACTTATCATTGCGTTTAGGGTCCAGCTGGGTATTCCAGGATGCTCTCAACTAAGACCTTTAACTCAACGACATCTGCAAAGCTACATAATGACCCCTGCTCATGCCAGGCACGATTCTGAGCACTTACCCATTTAGTTCTACTAAAGACATCTGACAGAAGAGAAAACTGAGGCACAGAGAGGTGAAGTCATTTGCTGAAAGTCACACAGCTAGGAAGTCACCAAGTTGTTATGAAACCAAGGCAGCCTGGCTCAAGCTTGAATGTCTCAGCCCCTTTAAGGAAGGGCAACAGGAAGGACAAGGAAAGAAGTTAAATGTATGTAAAGAAAAGGAAATTAATACTTCTAAATGCACACTGGTCAGTGTATTTGTTTCTTAGGGCGGCTATACCAAATAACCATAGACTTGATGGTTTAAAACAACAGACATGGGACTTCCCTGGTGGTTGAGTCGTTAAGACTTCATCTTTCAATGCAAGGAATGTGGGTTCAATCCCTGGTCAGGGAGCTAAGATCTCACATGTCCTGTGGCAAAAAAAAGTCATAAAACAGAAGCAATATTGTAACACGTTCAATAGACTTTAAAAATGGTCTACATTTAAAAAAACTTTTAAAATTAAAAAAGATAAAACAAAAACATTTATTCTCCTACAGTTCTGGAGGCATGTTGGCAGGGTCATGCTCTCTTCTGGCTCCAGGGGAAGCATCCTTCCTACCTCTCCCAACTTCTGGTGGTTCCGGGGTGCTGTGATTCGGGGCTGCACACCTAATGCCGACCTCTGTGTCCTTCTCGACAGGGTCTCCACGGTCTCTCCTCTGTGTGTTTCTTTTTTTGGTCATTTCTATTGGCCTTTCATTTATTTCCATCTCTTTTCTTTGGTTCCTGTGGGCCTCCCATCGCGGTGGCCTCTCTCGTTGCAGAGCACCGGCTCTGGGCGCATGCACTCCAAAGCTCCGGCTCTGTAGTTGCACACATCAGTCCAGCCACTTACCGGCACGTGGGATCCTCCCAGGCCAGGGATCCAACCAGCACCCTTTGTACTGCAAGGCAGTGTCCTTACCCACTGGACCACCAGGGAAGGCTGAGTGTTTCTTATAAGAAGACTTATCATTGCGTTTAGGGTCCAGCTGGGTATTCCAGGATGCTCTCAACTAAGACCTTTAACTCAACGACATCTGCAAAGACCCTTTTTTCCAAATCAGGTGACATTAACAGTTTCTACAATATAAACAGTTCATTTGGGGGACCACCATTCTACCCATTACCACTGATTAGGACTGTGATGCTATAGGAAACAACACTTACGGTCCAGGCCAGCAAGGCTCCTGGTGAGGCCCTGGGGAGGGGCTCCACCCCGAGGCACGCTCTTCCTTTGTGGGCTGAAGGGCCATCAGCTGCTCCTGGGGTCACATGTTTCCCTGTTCAAGTTTACATGAATGAGAGAAGGGTTTCCTTCTTGAACCCCCCAGTCCGTGTGCCTTTGTCTCCCCTCAGCTCTAAGGCCCAGTAGTAACCGTCTACCTGTGACTAGAGGCAGGTGAGGTGATATTAGATTGGTCCTGAGCTGTTCAGGAACCATGTCTGGAGGTCCGCAGGGTACCTCCCTCTTTAGAATACACAGCTAAGAGTGGGGGAGTTCCCACCTCAAAATTAAGGTATAGCAAAGATGTACTGTACAACATTGTATTTATTTTTTTGTTTTCTTTTTTTTATATTTCTTATTTCTTCATAGTATTTTTTAAAAATAATATTTATGTATTTTTGGCTGTGCTGAGTCTTAGTTGCTGCTTGAGATTTTCTCTAGTTGTGCCAAGCAGGGGCTACTCTCTAGTTGTGGTGAGTGGCCTTCTCACTATATGTAGTAGCTTCTCTTGTTGCAGAGCATGGGCTCTAGGGTGCTTGGACTTCGGTAGTTGCAGCACACAGGCTCTGTAGCTGTCGTGCATGGGCTTAGTTGCTCCACAGCATGGGGGATCTTCCTGGACCAGGGATTGAACCCATGTCTCCTGAGCCTCCTGCACTAGCAGGCGGATTCTTTACCACTGAGTCACCAGGGAAGCCCAACACAGTATTTGTAATAACTGTAGATAGAATGTAACCTTTAAAAAATGTATTGAAAAATTTTAAAAAGCAATGGAAAAGTACAATCCAAACCTTGATCAAACATCTTATAAACACAAGTTGTTGCAAAATGAAAGAGACAAAATGAAGGTACTGTTGAGGGACCAACCCTGGGCTCTGAGTCTTTTCCTTTAACTTTTCCAGGAGGCATGGCTTTTCATCTTACAGATGTGGAAAGGGAGGGTGAGGAACTTGGCCAAAGTGGAGCAGAACCTGGCTTGAAATCTGCTGACTCCACAGCCCTTCTCAGGCTCGCGACCAGTCCTATGGTCCTGTCTCCTTTCTGTCCTATACATGAGCTGCAATACTCTCCTTGGAGTTATGCCATCATGGATGTGGGTCTGCTGAAAAGATGTTCAGGTAAATTACAACAACCCAATAGCTCTTTAGAGAACTAAGGAAAGGGTTGGAGATAAAAGATACCCATACGACCGAAACTGACTACCAAACCTTACACTCATTTTAATGGCCATTGATACTTTCATTCCAATGCTGTCTCCCGGTGTTCTGGAAAACTTGGTTGAAAAATAATATTCAGTATACTGACTTCTGCTTTCTCTGTTGTAAAAATCAGTGTAAAAGTTAATTCTCTTTAGGACCTCTGGATCCCTTCTCCCTTGTTATATGCCCAGAGGCAAGTCAAAAAATTTTGGTCTTGCTGGGAGAGTGAGTTGATGGTAGGATCCAGTGCTGGGGAGAGTGGAGTTCGCCAGCATCGAGAGGCTGTGATTTGAAAAAAAAAAAGAAGAAGCAGCAGCTGTGATCAGGTCCTCCTTGGTGGTCCAGTTAGGAGTCTGAGCTCCCAATCAGTATCGGATTCCCGATCAGGGAACTAGATCCTATGTGCTGCAGTTAAGAGTTGACATGTCACAACTAAAGATCCTGCATGCCACAACTGAAGTCCTTAGCAACCAAATGCACACAGGCTTAGTGCGTGCATGGGCTTAGTTGCTCCACAGCATGGGGGATCTTCCTGGACCAGGGATTGAACCCATGTCTCCTGAGCCTCCTGCACTAGCAGGCGGATTCTTTACCACTGAGTCACCAGGGAAGCCCAACACAGTATTTGTAATAACTGTAGATAGAATGTAACCTTTAAAAAATGTATTGAAAAATTTTAAAAAGCAATGGAAAAGTACAATCCAAACCTTGATCAAACATCTTATAAACACAAGTTGTTGCAAAATGAAAGAGACAAAATGAAGGTACTGTTGAGGGACCAACCCTGGGCTCTGAGTCTTTTCCTTTAACTTTTCCAGGAGGCATGGCTTTTCATCTTACAGATGTGGAAAGGGAGGGTGAGGAACTTGGCCAAAGTGGAGCAGAACCTGGCTTGAAATCTGCTGACTCCACAGCCCTTCTCAGGCTCGCGACCAGTCCTATGGTCCTGTCTCCTTTCTGTCCTATACATGAGCTGCAATACTCTCCTTGGAGTTATGCCATCATGGATGTGGGTCTGCTGAAAAGATGTTCAGGTAAATTACAACAACCCAATAGCTCTTTAGAGAACTAAGGAAAGGGTTGGAGATAAAAGATACCCATACGACCGAAACTGACTACCAAACCTTACACTCATTTTAATGGCCATTGATACTTTCATTCCAATGCTGTCTCCCGGTGTTCTGGAAAACTTGGTTGAAAAATAATATTCAGTATACTGACTTCTGCTTTCTCTGTTGTAAAAATCAGTGTAAAAGTTAATTCTCTTTAGGACCTCTGGATCCCTTCTCCCTTGTTATATGCCCAGAGGCAAGTCAAAAATTCTGGTCTTGCTGGGAGAGTGAGTTGATGGTAGGATCCAGTGCTGGGGAGAGTGGAGTTCGCCAGCATCGAGAGGCTGTGATTTGAAAAAAAAAAAGAAGAAGAAGCAGCTGTGATCAGGTCCTCCTTGGTGGTCCAGTTAGGAGTCTGAGCTCCCAATCAGTATCGGATTCCCGATCAGGGAACTAGATCCTATGTGCTGCAGTTAAGAGTTGACATGTCACAACTAAAGATCCTGCATGCCACAACTGAAGTCCTTAGCAACCAAATAAAAATTTTTGTATAAAAAAGCCTATTTGGGGGGGCTTCCCTGGTGGTCCAGTGGGTAGAGAGCCCGCCTTGCAGCACAAGGGGCGCTGGTTCGATCCCTGGCCCGGGAGGATCCCATATGCTGTGGAGTTCAATAAATAACTAAAAAACCAATAAAAAAGGCCAAAAAAAGAGAGGCCACTAAAAAAAAAAACAAACCTATTTTTTATAAAACCACACAGCCTATTTTTATAAAAGGAGCTTTATAGGTTTTTCAGTTCATCTCCTTACTTAATATAGGGACCCCTTTACTTCAGGGCTTTGGGCATTCCTTGATGACTCAGCAGGTAAAGAATCCACCTGCAACACAGGAGCTGTGGATTCCATCCCTGGGTGAGGAAGATCCCCTGGAGGAGGAAACAGCAACCCACTCCAGTATTCCTGTCTGAAAAATCCATGGACAAAGGAGCCTGGTGGGCTACAGGCCAAAGGGTTGCAGAATTGGACGCAACTGAGCACACATGCATGTTGCTACTTCAAGGCATGGACTATATTATTCCTGTTTGTTCTCTGAGCACCAAATAGGGTCTGGTCCTCGCGCAGGTGCTCAATGTCTGTCAAAGAAACGAGTGAGTGAAGAAAGAGACCTTTTCCAGTGTATACAAAAAAGATCAGGTTCTCAGGGACGGAGTCATCTGCTTCACATTTATCAAACTCACACTGAAATATATAAGGAATTTGTATATAAAGCAGAAAGTGCATTTTGTTTTGCATGAGGGAAGGAAGTTCTCACATACGCTACAACATGGATGATCCCTGAGGATATTATGCTCAGTGAAATAAGCCAGTCACAGGAAGATAATATTGTTTGATTCCTCTCGTGGGAGGTCCCAAATCCTCAGAGACAGAAAGTAGAATGGCAGTTGCCAGGGGCGGGGGAGGAGGGAGGGATGAGAGTTGGTGTTTAATGGGTATAGAGTTTCAGTTTTACTTAATGACAAGTTCTCCGCAGATAAATGGTGCTGATGGTTGCGCAACATTATGAATGTATTTAATATCACTGAACTTAAAATGGTCAAAAAGGGGCTTCCCTGGTGGTCCAGTGGGTAAAGAGTCCGACTTGCAGCGCAAGGGGCAACAGTTAGATCTCTGGCCAGGGAGGATCCCATGTGCCGCGGAGCACCGGGACCGATATGTCCAATCGCGAGCCAGAGCCGGTGCTCTGCAAGGAGAGAGGCCACTGCAACGGGAGGCCCACACAGGCCAAAGAATAACGATGGATGAAAATAAATAAATAAATAAATAAATAAATAACCAATAAAAGAGGCCAAAATTTAAAAAACAAAGTCAAAGAGATAAATTTTAAGTTATCCATATTTTACAAATTTTTAAAAAATTGGAAATATTTTTGGTAAAAATACTGTTTCTAGACCACAGCCTGAAAATTGCAAGCCTTCAGCAGACTGGAGAGTTTCAAAGTATCAGTTACATCAGACAGATGTTCCTGTGCACCTGTTGTCTAGGTGGGGAGACAGCCCTGGTACTTTCTACTCCACCCTCTGCCCCAAATCCTCCCACCTGAACTTTATATACCAGGATATTATAACAAGTTGTCCGGCCTCTTCTCAAAGCTGCCGAATTTCATCACTTGTCGAGGACAATACTTAACAAAGATGATTCAGCTTCTGATGAGTGAATTTCAAACATTAAAAAGAACACTGTGACATGTACACACTATTACATATCAAACAGAACTAAGCAGAAGGAATTCTATTCAACACTCTGCAATGACCAGTAGGAGAAAAGAATCTAAAAAGAAGTGGATATGTGTATATGCATAACTGATTCACTTTGCTGTACAGCAGAAACTAACACAATATTGCAAATCAACTATACTCCAATAAAATTTTTAAAAAAGAGAATAACTGTTAGAGGATATCTTTCCAGTGTCTTTCAACAGTTGCAAAATGTGTGGGGGGTGGAGGGGAATTGCAGGGGCAGGGAGATGGGTTAACAAGCAGGTTCATAAAGTAAACTCCATTTGTTCCCAAGTGATACTTGCATAAGGAAACCGTCAAACTCTCATAGATGTGTTTTTTTCCCAACTAATTCTAAGAGAAGTGTTTATTCCTACTCCACTCCTAAAAACTCAGAAAGGTCCTGGAGACTCCTGATTCCATCAACTCTTCTGTTATTCAACACTTTCCTGCAGGCAGGGCAGACTGTATACTTTGATGTGGTTGGTGACTCCCTATGGATTTTGAAAGACACCAGAAAATGACTTCCCTTGTGGTCCAGTGGCTAAGACTCCATGCTCCCAATTCAGGGGTCCCAGGACTAGATCCCTGGTCAGGGAACTAGATCCCACATGCTGCCACTAGAGAGTAACTAAAGAGTTCCCATGCCACAGCTAAGACCTGGTACAGCCAAATACATACATACATAAATAAAAATACATATAAAAAAGGACACAGGAAGGCATTCCTCAGCAGTTTTTCTACAGTTCCCATTTCTCATATTTTTATTCCACATGCTGGAATCAGAATGACTCTTAAATCAGATCCTGAAATTATATTTATTATTTATGCCATCACAAAAACCAAGGCACAGTATAAAGACATAATATTTCATTTTTCACTGATGCTCTTTTGATAAAATGTGAGATAAGTCAGAAGACCAGGTACCAGTCTCATCTAGTATAATTACTTCTCTGCAAGGTGACCTTAGATAGGAAACTTGGCCTCTCCGAGCCTTAGTTTTCTCAATAATAAAATGAAACTGTAATTTTGATAACATCATAGAGCACTTCAAGGTCTAAAAGCTTAAGATTTGATGACTTTGACTGGAAGTCCACAACTGGGCTTCCCTGGTGGTCCAGTGGGTAAGGACACCGCCTTGCAGTGCAAGTGGCACCGGTTCGATCCCTGGCTTGGGAAGATCCCACGTGCCATGGAGTGGCTGGACCAATGTGTCCAATTACCAAGCCAGAGCTCTGGAGTGCATGCGCCCAGAGTCGGTGCTCTGTGACAACAGAGACCACTGCAATGGAAGGCCCACACAGGCCAAAGAAGAAAGATGGATGAAAATAGATAAATGAAAAAGACCAATAGAAGTGGTCCGCCCGCAGCCTCCCTCCCCACGCCCTCCCACCCCCCAAAAAAGAAAGTCCACAACTTTCAGAATACTAATTCTCATGGATCTAACATAAGTCCCCATGTGAGACTGAAGGTTTTAGTTAAGGTTTCCAGAGAAACAGAACTGAAAGGATGTATTTATGTAGAGAGATTTATTTTTAAAAATTGGCTCATGCAGTTATGGGCGCTGACAACTTGGAAGTCTGCAGTGAAGGTCGGCAGGCTGGGAATTCTGGCAGAAATCAGTGTTGCAGTCTTGAGTCCTAAGACAGTCTAGTGGCAGAATTCCTTCCTTCTCTGGGACTTCAGTCTTTTCTCTATTTTTCTTCTCTCTCTCTCTTTAAAAAAAAGAATTTTCTTTTAATTTATTTATTTGGCTGCTCTGGGTATTAGTTTCAGCTCACAGGATCTTCAGTCTTCACTGCAGGATGCGAGATCTATAGTTTCAGCATATGAACTCTTAGTTGTGCCATGTGGGATCTAGTTCCCGGACCAGGAATGGAACCTGGGGCCCCTGCATTGGGAGCTTGGAGTCTTAGCCACTGGACCACCAGGGAAGTCCCCATTCTTTTTCTTAGATTTATTTATTTATTTATTTTGGGGTGGGGAGGGAGGAGAGCAGGCAGGCTACTTCTATTGGTCTTCCATTTGTCTATTTTCATCCATCTTTGTTCCTTGGCCCGTGTGGGTCTCCAGTGGCCTCTGTTGTCACAGAGCACCGGCTCTGGGCACACGTGCCCCAGAGCTCCGGCTCAGTAATGGACACATCAGTCCAGCCGCTCCGCGGCACATGGGATCTTCCCAGGCCAGGGATCGAACCAGCGCCCCTTGCACTGCAAGGTGGTGTCGTTATCCACTGGACCATCAGGGAAGCCCCCTCATTCTTTTTTCTTAAGGACTTCTACTAGCTGAATGAGGCCCACCCACATTATGGAGGATAGGCTGCTTTACTCAAAGTCTATTGATGGTAATGCTAATCGCATCTGAAAAATATCCTCATGGCAACATCTAGACTGGTGTTGGACCCTACAACTGTGTACCATAGCCTTGCCATGTTGACATACAATTAACTCCCATACCGACTAGCCCTCATGGAAGATCCCTGTTCCTTCTTTCCATCCTCATGAACGACACTGCTCCCACACGCCCAATAGAAGTGGTCCGCCCAGCCTCCCTCCCACGCCTCCACCCCCAAAAGAAAGTCCACAACTTTCAGAATACTAATTCTCATGGATCTAACATAAGTCCCCATGTGAGACTGAAGGTTTTAGTTAAGGTTTCCAGAGAAACAGAACTGAAAGGATGTATTTATGTAGAGAGATTTATTTTTAAAAATTGGCTCATGCAGTTATGGGCGCTGACAACTTGGAAGTCTGCAGTGAAGGTCGGCAGGCTGGGAATTCTGGCAGAAATCAGTGTTGCAGTCTTGAGTCCTAAGACAGTCTAGTGGCAGAATTCCTTCCTTCTCTGGGACTTCAGTCTTTTCTCTATTTTTCTTCTCTCTCTCTCTTTAAAAAAAAGAATTTTCTTTTAATTTATTTATTTGGCTGCTCTGGGTATTAGTTTCAGCTCACAGGATCTTCAGTCTTCACTGCAGGATGCGAGATCTATAGTTTCAGCATATGAACTCTTAGTTGTGCCATGTGGGATCTAGTTCCCGGACCAGGAATGGAACCTGGGGCCCCTGCATTGGGAGCTTGGAGTCTTAGCCACTGGACCACCAGGGAAGTCCCCATTCTTTTTCTTAGATTTATTTATTTATTTATTTTGGGGTGGGGAGGGAGGAGAGCAGGCAGGCTACTTCTATTGGTCTTCCATTTGTCTATTTTCATCCATCTTTGTTCCTTGGCCCGTGTGGGTCTCCAGTGGCCTCTGTTGTCACAGAGCACCGGCTCTGGGCACACGTGCCCCAGAGCTCCGGCTCAGTAATGGACACATCAGTCCAGCCGCTCCGCGGCACATGGGATCTTCCCAGGCCAGGGATCGAACCAGCGCCCCTTGCACTGCAAGGTGGTGTCGTTATCCACTGGACCATCAGGGAAGCCCCCTCATTCTTTTTTCTTAAGGACTTCTACTAGCTGAATGAGGCCCACCCACATTATGGAGGATAGGCTGCTTTACTCAAAGTCTATTGATGGTAATGCTAATCGCATCTGAAAAATATCCTCATGGCAACATCTAGACTGGTGTTGGACCCTACAACTGTGTACCATAGCCTTGCCATGTTGACATACAATTAACTCCCATACCGACTAGCCCTCATGGAAGATCCCTGTTCCCTTCTTTCCATCCTCATGAAGACCCTGCCCTTGCCCTTGGGGTCTCAGAGTCTCTGGCTGGATGAAGGCTCCCATGCTTCTGCCATGGAACAGAGGTGTGCGTCGGACAGTAGGGAAGCCTGATGAGGAGCCTTGGAAAGGTACAGCCTTCTCCTCTGCTCCCTTATTCTGGTCCCCCCAGTCCCAGGAAATGAGGAAAATGACTCCCTGGTTAACAGATTAGATCCCTGTGAATTTGCTCAGATGAGTCAGTCCTCAAGAGCCCAATTAATTTTGTGCTAAGCACAATGCTAAACATAGCCTAGAGTCAAAAAATGGTAAACTGGACAAACCAACCAACAATTTAATGCAGGGTTGTGGGATAACAGGTTTGGGGGGACAGGCGGAGTATCAGGAAAACTTTTCAGAGAGGATGACCTTTGCACTGGATTTGGAAGATCAGATGGGGGATTCTCCAGGTGGAGAAGGCGAGGCGTAGTATCTTCTGCAGGGTAGCAGCAGGTGCAAAGGAAGGGGCGTGGAGATGGGCCCAGCAGGTGTGTTCCCACGGTGCTCCGTCACCCCAGCCAAGCTCCTCAGAGCTGTCACTTCACATGTGTCCCCACTGAATCACAAACTACAGATGGAGGCCAGGTCCCATTTGTTTGTGTTTTCCCAGTACCTAGCATATGCCTGGCACATGGTTAGGATACCTAGCAAAGGCTGATTTGGCCACAGTGTGGGTTCACCCCTGACCCCAGCTAGCCTTTTGGCAAATCCTCACAGTTCTCGAGGAAGACTGGGTGAGAGAAAGGGAGACAAATCACCACAACCACTCTTACTGGGAAAGTGAAGTGTGTTTCCACTACTGATGAAGAAGCAAAACCAGTACAGAATGGAACCTGAAATCAGGTTTGGTAGATGTGGATGTTTATCAGTGCATCCACACTCATCTAAAAGCCATTCATTGTATCTGTGGTTTTAAATTTTTTAATTTATTTTTATTTATTTGGCTGTACCAGGTCTTAGTCGCAGCACATGGGATCTTCTTGGGATCTTCGTTGTAGCATGCAAACTCCGAGTTGCTGCTTGTGCGATCTAGTTCCCTGACTAAGGATTGAACCTGATCTCCCTGCATTGGCAGCGCAGAGTCACAGGCATGGGACCACCAGGAAATCCCTCAGTAAATGTTTTCTGACACAGAAATAACCAAATGCTGATTCTCACTAGGTGTGGGTACTGCGCTCAGTGGTGTAGCTCATTTGGGCACAAGGATATTAAAAACTGAAATTCTCTGCGTACTCTCTTCTTTCGTTTGACATCTAAGGAAAAAGACACAGCTGAGCTCCAAGGGCATCCGCTCTCAGTAATCTCACCAACAACCCTTGAGGATTCGGAGCCACAGTGAAGAAGAGAGAAATCAACAGAGTCAGCACTGCCCTTGCCTTATCCACACCGTGGGTCTGGATGAGGTTTTGGTTACTATAGCTATAAGCCTGTGTCTTAGGGAGCACACCACACAGTAGGTGCCCTAAGAAGGCCATGTTAGATGAGATGTAGACCTTTGCTTAAATAGAGATGGTTTCCTCTGGAACTTACAATGAATGAATGTGACAACAACTTCTGATTAAAAAAAATAATGGGTCTGCTTCCCTTGAATGGAAATAAACAGGCTGGCTCATTATGGGAGCCAAGAAAAAACACAAAGCTGGACATTGCAATTATCTCTTCATTGTGATGCCTCTTCAGCTATTGGACACAGCACACTTCCAGAAGGCACGCTCAGGAGACTCAGCAGAGAATGAAAAACAAAACCCCTTTCAGCTGGAGATCAGATCAGCAAGTTTATCTTATTCATTCTAATAATACAGATGTGGATAGTTTACTGGGTGAGAGAAAGGGAGACAAATCACCACAACCACTCTTACTGGGAAAGTGAAGTGTGTTTCCACTACTGATGAAGAAGCAAAACCAGTACAGAATGGAACCTGAAATCAGGTTTGGTAGATGTGGATGTTTATCAGTGCATCCACACTCATCTAAAAGCCATTCATTGTATCTGTGGTTTTAAATTTTTTAATTTATTTTTATTTATTTGGCTGTACCAGGTCTTAGTCGCAGCACATGGGATCTTCTTGGGATCTTCGTTGTAGCATGCAAACTCCGAGTTGCTGCTTGTGCGATCTAGTTCCCTGACTAAGGATTGAACCTGATCTCCCTGCATTGGCAGCGCAGAGTCACAGGCATGGGACCACCAGGGAAATCCCTCAGTAAATGTTTTCTGACACAGAAATAACCAAATGCTGATTCTCACTAGGTGTGGGTACTGCGCTCAGTGGTGTAGCTCATTTGGGCACAAGGATATTAAAAACTGAAATTCTCTGCGTACTCTCTTCTTTCGTTTGACATCTAAGGAAAAAGACACAGCTGAGCTCCAAGGGCATCCGCTCTCAGTAATCTCACCAACAACCCTTGAGGATTCGGAGCCACAGTGAAGAAGAGAGAAATCAACAGAGTCAGCACTGCCCTTGCCTTATCCACACCGTGGGTCTGGATGAGGTTTTGGTTACTATAGCTATAAGCCTGTGTCTTAGGGAGCACACCACACAGTAGGTGCCCTAAGAAGGCCATGTTAGATGAGATGTAGACCTTTGCTTAAATAGAGATGGTTTCCTCTGGAACTTACAATGAATGAATGTGACAACAACTTCTGATTAAAAAAAATAATGGGTCTGCTTCCCTTGAATGGAAATAAACAGGCTGGCTCATTATGGGAGCCAAGAAAAAACACAAAGCTGGACATTGCAATTATCTCTTCATTGTGATGCCTCTTCAGCTATTGGACACAGCACACTTCCAGAAGGCACGCTCAGGAGACTCAGCAGAGAATGAAAAAAACAAAACCCCTTTCAGCTGGAGATCAGATCAGCAAGTTTATCTTATTCATTCTAATAATAAGAATGACACAGCCACATGACACTTCTTAATTTTTACCAGACTCTCTTGCATATTATTGTATTTAATCTAATCTTCTAGTGTCCTTTCAAGGTTTTTCTGGACAAGACCCATTCCTACTTACAAAAGAGAAAACCAAGCTTCAGAGATGTCATATGATTTGCTAAAAGCCACCAAATCAATCAATCCTAGAGGAAATCAACCATGAATATTCATTGGAAGGACGGATGCTGAAGTTCCAATGCTTTGGCCACCTGATGTGAAGAGCTGACTCATTAGAAAAGACCTGGATGCTGGGAAAGATTGAGAGCAGGAAGAGAAGGGGACGACAGAGGATGAGATGGTTGGATGGCATCACTGACTCAACGGACATAAGTTTGAGCAAACTTCGGACATAATGTAGGACAGGGAAGCAGCTGGGACTTAAATCAGGAGACCCTACTATGTCCAGAGAGCTTGTTGTCATATTCATTGATGATTTAAAAAATAACTCACTTTTCCTTTCTGAGTTCTTGGAAAAGCAACTTACACGAGATGATTTTCAAGAAGCGAATGAGGGTGATCACAGAGCTCATGCAGAAGGCCATGCCAGAGGCTTTTACCAACCAGTATCTCAGAGCACTAGAAGCACTCTGCGGCATACTTACCAAGAGGAATCGGGCTTTGGGCATTTTTTGAGGGAAAAAATCATTAATGATATGCTAAATTTCTGAGAGCACTTTTTCCCTGGAATCTGTTTCCTTTCATTCTGAATTAAATTACATTCTAATATTCATACAGAAGCAACAACACATTTGTCCCTAAGTAAAATAGATCTCCTCTAAAACCACAAAAGTGATTAAATCACAGTAGAGGCATAGAAAATAAAAATACTACCAGATTCCCAATTTCACTCTAGGACCTCCAGCCATGGCTAAGAAAAAAAACAACCAACATTTATATAACACTTAGGACTTTCCAGGCACTGTTCCATGCAGTTTGCATATATTAGCTCATTTAATCCTTCTGAAAACCCTAGGAGGAAGGAGCTGTGCCATCCTGACTTCACAGATGGGAAAACTAAGGCAAAGCAGCATGCTTGGGGGCCTTCAGTCAGGTCTCCTTGGAGCTGAGACTGGCGCCTGAGCAGGCCTGGGGCCAGTCTGCATCTCAGCCATGAGGTGGAGTCTGAGAGGTCTCTGGCTCTTTTTCCTGGGGGAGTAGTCTGGATTTCTGGGTTTTCTCCCCAGCACCTCACTGGTTCCTAACTGGTGAGATGTGAATATCTCTACCACTTGTTGGTTTACAAGAACAATAGGGGTGGACTGTTAAAAATGACCAAACCATGACATAACAAGGGAACTACAGGAATCATCTGACAAACATAATGCGTAAAACTTGCCTTTTACACTATGATCTAAAGCTGTAGTCATGGGGAACTATATTCAATATCTTGTGATAAAGCAGAATGGAAAGAGTATGAAAAATACATGTATGTATAACCAAGTCACTTTGCTGTACAGCAGAAATGAACACAATGTTGTAAATCAATTTCGCTCAGTTGTGTCTGACTCTGTGACCCCATTGACTGCAGTATACCAGGCCCGTTTTTTTACTTAAGTGGGGCTGGGACTTCGGAAACTATGCAAGCTTTTTCATATTCATTGATGATTTAAAAATAACTCACTTTTCCTTTCTGAGTTCTTGGAAAAGCAACTTACGAGATGATTTTCAAGAAGCGAATGAGGGTGATCACAGAGCTCATGCAGAAGGCCATGCCAGAGGCTTTTACCAACCAGTATCTCAGAGCACTAGAAGCACTCTGCATACTTACCAAGAGGAATCGGGCTTTGGGCATTTTTGAGGGAAAAATCATTAATGATATGCTAAATTTCTGAGAGCACTTTTTCCCTGGAATCTGTTTCCTTTCATTCTGAATTAAATTACATTCTAATATTCATACAGAAGCAACAACACATTTGTCCCTAAGTAAAATAGATCTCCTCTAAAACCACAAAAGTGATTAAATCACAGTAGAGGCATAGAAAATAAAAATACTACCAGATTCCCAATTTCACTCTAGGACCTCCAGCCATGGCTAAGAAAAAAAACAACCAACATTTATATAACACTTAGGACTTTCCAGGCACTGTTCCATGCAGTTTGCATATATTAGCTCATTTAATCCTTCTGAAAACCCTAGGAGGAAGGAGCTGTGCCATCCTGACTTCACAGATGGGAAAACTAAGGCAAAGCAGCATGCTTGGGGGCCTTCAGTCAGGTCTCCTTGGAGCTGAGACTGGCGCCTGAGCAGGCCTGGGGCCAGTCTGCATCTCAGCCATGAGGTGGAGTCTGAGAGGTCTCTGGCTCTTTTTCCTGGGGGAGTAGTCTGGATTTCTGGGTTTTCTCCCCAGCACCTCACTGGTTCCTAACTGGTGAGATGTGAATATCTCTACCACTTGTTGGTTTACAAGAACAATAGGGGTGGACTGTTAAAAATGACCAAACCATGACATAACAAGGGAACTACAGGAATCATCTGACAAACATAATGCGTAAAACTTGCCTTTTACACTATGATCTAAAGCTGTAGTCATGGGGAACTATATTCAATATCTTGTGATAAAGCAGAATGGAAAGAGTATGAAAAATACATGTATGTATAACCAAGTCACTTTGCTGTACAGCAGAAATGAACACAATGTTGTAAATCAATTTCGCTCAGTTGTGTCTGACTCTGTGACCCCATTGACTGCAGTATACCAGGCTTCCCTGTCTTTCACCATCTCCTGGACTTTTCTCAAACTCATGCCCGCTGCATCTGTGATTCTATTCAACCATCTCATCCTCTGCTGCCCTTTTCCTTCTTTGCTTTTTTTTTTATATACTTTATTTATTTTCTTTTTGCGGGGAAGAGGTGGGTTGGGGAGGGAGGGGGGCGGGTAGGCCACTTCTATTGGTCTTTCATTTCTCTCTTTTCTTTTTTTTTTTTTTAAACATTTATTTTTTATTTATCTTTTGGGGGGTGAGGTGGGGAGGAAGGGGGACGGGGGCCCACTTCTATTGGTCTTTCATTTCTCTATTTTCATCCGTCTTTGTTCTTTGGCTCCTGTGGGCCTCCCATTGCGGTGGCCTCTGTTGTTGCAGAGCACTGGCTCTGGGCGCATGTGCCCCAGAGCTCCGGCTCGGTAATTGGACACATGGGTCCAGCCGCTCCACGGCATGTGGGATCTTCCCAGGCCAGGGATCGAACCGGCGTCCCTTGCACTGCAAGGCAGTGTCCTTACCCACTGGACCACCAGGGGAAGCCCAACAACACTAACTCTTAACAGTTGGTTTGAAGTAGTAGAACTCTGGGTGACTTTTTTTCTTCATCCATCTATCTAACTGGCCCTTCAGTGAGGAAATCTGTATAATGAGTTCAATCCCTTTAAGAGACAGGTTTAAACTTGGGAACATTATCATCTGTATAACTCAGTATCCCCTTTAACCCAAACTGAGAGCTTCCATGTTGGAATATGCAATGGAAAACAAGATACAATCTCTGTTCTGATGGAGTTCACAATTTATCTGCACTGATGGAGATACTGACATATGAAGAAATTACAATATTGGATGAGTGTAGATATTTCTTTCTTTTGGCTGTACCATGCAGGTTGTAGGACCTTATTTCCCTACCAGTGATTGAACCCAAGCCTTCAGCCGTGAGAACCTTGGGCACTAACCACTTGACTACTAGGGAAGTCCCTAAAGATACTACTTTTTTTAAAAAAATTAAAAAATTATTTATTTATTTGGCAGCACTGGGTCTTAGTTGTGGCATGTGGGATGTAGTTCCCTGACCAGGGATTGAACCCAGGGCCCCTGCATGGAGTCTTAGCTCCTAGGCCACCAAGAAGTCCCTCTAGATACTAATTTTTGTATAAAAGTAAACAATCTTGTATTGCTGGTGATCTTCCAAAATAAACTGCAAGCTTCCTGGGGGCTAAGATTGCCTCATATTTCTTCAACACCCCATGGTGTCTCTGCAATGCCTGTTTGGTTTTTTTTGGCTGCACCTCAGGGCATGTGGGATCTCAGTTCTCTGACCAAGGATTGAACCCTAATCACTAAACAGTCAGAGAATTCCCTATACAATTCCTTTAATACAGTAATGCTCTATATTTGGTAGATGTTTGGGACTGAAAATTATCCGTTGTCCTGCAATCTAGGCCTGTTGCCTATTTAGCCAGCAAGTGCCTCTATCCTAAGGACGGTGAAGTGCTTCCTCCTGAAGATAATACAGTCACAATGACCTCACTTTCACCTGGCTGCTAGAAGACTAAAGGAGAAAAATAGATTTTCACCATTCTTTGGAAAACAAGAACTCAAAATCAAGAGAGATGTGATTTAAGGTGAAAGGGGAGTACATTCCAAAAGGCTCTTCTAACTTAAAATTGCAGGATTTTTTTCCCTTAGAAAAAGACATATTTTTAAAAACATGCTTTGAAATACCCCAAATAAAAAAAGATGGGGTGAACATTACTGAGGAAATAAGGAATCAAAAGCACTGGATGACTAAGTAGAAAACAAACTGATTTAAATTCATAGAAGGGTATTGTTAGGTTGTATATCAAACTGCTGATGGCAATTACTTCTGGGTGGCGAGCAGGTCAAAAGTGTGCATTTGTATTGTTTGAAGTCTGTACACTTAGGATGTATTCATGGATAACTTTTGCCAATTAAGACAGATGAGGAGGAGAAGGGGTGGAGGGCACTGTCATCTGTACAGAAGGTTGGGAAATGTGTTATTTAACTGTGAACACAGTCACGATTCAACAAAATGAGGGTTTTGTTACTAATGAAGGAAGAGAAAGTGGTATTAATAAGCATCCGAGAAGTCTACTTCGGTGGAGAAAGAACACATGAGAGAAAGGAAGTCCAAAAACACTGAAGCAGGTGCCAGATGACAAGGTATAAGCTCCTAGGCCACCAAGAAGTCCCTCTAGATACTAATTTTTGTATAAAAGTAAACAATCTTGTATTGCTGGTGATCTTCCAAAATAAACTGCAAGCTTCCTGGGGGCTAAGATTGCCTCATATTTCTTCAACACCCCATGGTGTCTCTGCAATGCCTGTTTGGTTTTTTTTGGCTGCACCTCAGGGCATGTGGGATCTCAGTTCTCTGACCAAGGATTGAACCCTAATCACTAAACAGTCAGAGAATTCCCTATACAATTCCTTTAATACAGTAATGCTCTATATTTGGTAGATGTTTAGGACTGAAAATTATCCGTTGTCCTGCAATCTAGGCCTGTTGCCTATTTAGCCAGCAAGTGCCTCTATCCTAAGGACGGTGAAGTGCTTCCTCCTGAAGATAATACAGTCACAATGACCTCACTTTCACCTGGCTGCTAGAAGACTAAAGGAGAAAAATAGATTTTCACCATTCTTTGGAAAACAAGAACTCAAAATCAAGAGAGATGTGATTTAAGGTGAAAGGGGAGTACATTCCAAAAGGCTCTTCTAACTTAAAATTGCAGGATTTTTTTCCCTTAGAAAAAGACATATTTTTAAAAACATGCTTTGAAATACCGCAATTAAAAAAAAAGATGGGGTGAACATTACTGAGGAAATAAGGAATCAAAAGCACTGGATGACTAAGTAGAAAACAAACTGATTTAAATTCATAGAAGGGTATTGTTAGGTTGTATATCAAACTGCTGATGGCAATTACTTCTGGGTGGCGAGCAGGTCAAAAGTGTGCATTTGTATTGTTTGAAGTCTGTACACTTAGGATGTATTCATGGATAACTTTTGCCAATTAAGACAGATGAGGAGGAGAAGGGGTGGAGGGCACTGTCATCTGTACAGAAGGTTGGGAAATGTGTTATTTAACTGTGAACACAGTCACGATTCAACAAAATGAGGGTTTTGTTACTAATGAAGGAAGAGAAAGTGGTATTAATAAGCATCCGAGAAGTCTACTTCGGTGGAGAAAGAACACATGGAGAGAAAGGAAGTCACAAACAGCATGGTGCCACTGGAAGGCTAGGTGACACCAGAAGTGACATTTAGTTGTACTTATTTTTTCGCCATGTTGCACAGCATGAGGCATCTTAGTTCCCAGAACAAGGACGGATTCTGTGCCTTCTGCCGTGGAAGTGTGGAGTCCTGACCCCTAGACCACCAGGGAGTTCTCCAGAAATGATCTTTAGAAAGCCAGGGAGAGACTAGATCTAGGAAGTCTTTGGGTTTCTCACCTAGTCCAGCAAGTCCCTTGTACCTGTTGACCAGCCACTTTAGACCTATGTGCATGCTCAGTTGTGTCTGACTCTTTGGAATCTATGGGCCACAGATCCTCTGTCCATGGGATTCTCCAGGTAAGAATACTGGAGTGGATTACCATGGCTTCCTCCAGGGTTGAACCCATGTCTCTTATGTCCCCTACCCTAGCAGGTGGGTTCTTTACCGGTAGTGCCACCTGGGAAGCCCATACCTAAGCCTGAGGAATTCCGAACCTACAGGCTTCTGGTAAGTCTTCAGATTTGCTTGTTTTTCTTAAAGCTCTGCAGGTGAATCTGATTTACTGGTTGATTTACTCTTGTTTTACAAGAATTTCTAAATATTTTGTTTTTTTCTGGCAGACTCATCTTCAGATCCTCATCTGAATCCTAGGGGCTTCCCCTGGTGGTCCAGTAGGTGGAGAGTCTGCCTTACAGTGCAAGGGGCACCGGTTCGATCCCTGGCCTGGGAGGATCCCACATGCCCAGGAGCGGCTGGGCCAGTGTGTCCAATTACGAGCCAGTATCCAGTGCACATGTGTCTGGAGCCAGTGCTGTGCGGCGAGAGGGGCCGCTGTGATGGGAGGCCCACGTGGGACAAAGAACAAAGATCGATGAAAATAAATAAATAAATAAGTAAAAGAGGCCAAATTAAAAAAAAAAAAAAGGATCCTAATAAGAGTATACTTTCAGAGGCAGGCATAGCAAGGTCAGAAAAAGTATCAAAGGAACTAGTGGGACTTCCCTGGTGTTACAGTGGTTAAGACTCTGTGTTCCCAATGCAGTGAGGCCCGGGCTTGATCCCTGGTTAGGGAACTAGATCCCACATGCTGCAACTAGGACCAAGCACAGCCAAATTAAAAAAAAAGAAAAGGAAAAAAAGAACTAGGCACAGGAAAACCTGTATTTGTAGAAAGCAGATACAGAAATGCAAAATACATAGTAATTTGGACTGATTTTTTTTTTAAGAGAAACTACCTGATAATCTCCCAAAGGTATTCTCACATGATTAACCAGCACAGTAACATATCACAATGATGTCCAAGTTTTACAGCAATGTATTCTGTTTAAAGTAGCCAGGGATGTATTAGTATTTTGTAAAATTTCTGTATATAATAAAGAAAAAATAATAGAAAAGTGACTGATGAACTTGAGATTTTAGTTTGTTGCTGTTGTTCAGTCACTACATCATGTCCAACTCTGTGCGATCCCTTGGACTGCAACATGCCAGGCTCTCCTTTCTTTCACTGTCTCCCAGAGTTTGCTCAAACTCATGTCCATTGAGTTGATATGCTATCTCACCAGCTCATCCTCAGCTGTCTCTTTCTTCTTTTGCCTTCAGACTTTCCCAGCATCAGGGCCCCGACAAAGGTGGTAAAAGTTATCCTCAGTCCACCCAAGAGGAATTCAACCTACAGGCTTCTGGTAAGTCTTCATATTTGCTTGTTTTTCTTAAAGCTCTGCAGGTGAATCTGATTTACTGGTTGATTTACTCTTGTTTTACAAGAATTTCTAAATATTTTGTTTTTTTCTGGCAGACTCATCTTCAGATCCTCATCTGAATCCTAGGGGCTTCCCCTGGTGGTCCAGTAGGTGGAGAGTCTGCCTTACAGTGCAAGGGGCACCGGTTCGATCCCTGGCCTGGGAGGATCCCACATGCCCAGGAGCGGCTGGGCCAGTGTGTCCAATTACGAGCCAGTATCCAGTGCACATGTGTCTGGAGCCAGTGCTGTGCGGCGAGAGGGGCCGCTGTGATGGGAGGCCCACGTGGGACAAAGAACAAAGATCGATGAAAATAAATAAATAAATAAGTAAAAGAGGCCAAATTAAAAAAAAAAAAAAGGATCCTAATAAGAGTATACTTTCAGAGGCAGGCATAGCAAGGTCAGAAAAAGTATCAAAGGAACTAGTGGGACTTCCCTGGTGTTACAGTGGTTAAGACTCTGTGTTCCCAATGCAGTGAGGCCCGGGCTTGATCCCTGGTTAGGGAACTAGATCCCACATGCTGCAACTAGGACCAAGCACAGCCAAATTAAAAAAAAAGAAAAGGAAAAAAAGAACTAGGCACAGGAAAACCTGTATTTGTAGAAAGCAGATACAGAAATGCAAAATACATAGTAATTTGGACTGATTTTTTTTTTAAGAGAAACTACCTGATAATCTCCCAAAGGTATTCTCACATGATTAACCAGCACAGTAACATATCACAATGATGTCCAAGTTTTACAGCAATGTATTCTGTTTAAAGTAGCCAGGGATGTATTAGTATTTTGTAAAATTTCTGTATATAATAAAGAAAAAATAATAGAAAAGTGACTGATGAACTTGAGATTTTAGTTTGTTGCTGTTGTTCAGTCACTACATCATGTCCAACTCTGTGCGATCCCTTGGACTGCAACATGCCAGGCTCTCCTTTCTTTCACTGTCTCCCAGAGTTTGCTCAAACTCATGTCCATTGAGTTGATAAGACTATCTGACCATCTCATCCTCTGCTGCCTCCTTCTCCTTTTGCCTTCAATCTTTCCCAGCATCAGGGCCTTTTCCAATGAGTCAGTTCTTTGAATCAGGTGGTAAAAGTATTGGAGCTTCAGCATCAGTCCACCCAATGAACATTCAGGGTTGATTTCCTTTATGATTGACAGGTTTTAGTTGGTCATGCCTAAATTCAGTTATGAACCAAGTTCTCATTTGGTGGAATTTGCTACCTACTGGTGTAAGTGGGGGAAAGGGCACCATGTTCATGAATCATGGCAATCTGTAGACACTACGTGCTGGACCTAGAATCTGCCACGTAGATAAACACAAAGGCCCAAATCTGAGGAAAAAGTCTCAATTATGATAATAGTACACACAGGTACATGTGATATACAAAGTCTCTTAGTTGGTGACACTATACTGCATTTTATCTCTTTTCTATCTCTGCAGGGCTTCAGGTTCTCCTACTCTGATACTCTCCTACTTTGCTCACTTCAGCACTTGCACACATCATTTGTATACTCTCTCACACAGATGTTGGTAACTGAAATATCATTAGAGGACTTACCTGGTGGTCCAGTGGTTAAGAATCCACCTGTCAATGCAGAGAACATGGGTTTGATCCATGGTCCAGAAAGGTTTGAAATGCCACAGGGCAACAAAGCCCCTGTGCCACAACTACTGAAACGCTTGAGCTCTAAAGCCCATGCTCTGCAACAAGAGAAGCCACCACAAGGAGAAGCCCAGGCACTGCAACTAGAGAGTAGCCCCTACTCACTGTTATTAGAGAAAGCCCGAAGGCAGCAATGAAGACCCCCCACAGTCAAAAAAATTTTTTTCATTAGAGTATGTTAGATGGATATGCTTCCTACGTGATACTGTTTCCAGCACTTACCTGTATCTAAAATCCCCTCACTGGCTAATTGTCTACCTCCTTCCAAACCAAGTCCACGGGGGCAGGGACCTTGTGCATTCTACTCACAGTGTATCCCTACTGCCTAGCAGAAGGCTGACACATGGCACGTGCTCAAACATTTGTTGACTTCTTGATTAACAGAGTACCTTTGTTAAGACAATCATATTTATCCAGCACCATTAGTAAGACTCCTGTTAGGGTACTAGAGACGCAAAAATGAAAACTATACTCCAGGACGAGGAGCAGCAGATGACAAATAACAACACGTGATAAGGATAAGGCCAGCATTCTTGTTTTAATTACATAGTATTCTTCTTGTTTATATACTCCTAAGCTTGTGCATTTACTTCTCAGCTCCCTTCTGCCTGGACACATATCACACTTTATTCAGTTCAGGCTAAGGAGTACATGTACCATGTTGCACTTAATGCAGGGAAATTACTAAGATGCTAAACCTTGGGGTAGCCATGTCTTACTTTTGTCAACATATGTATTATCCCAGGGATTTCAACTTTAGGCACTCTGACTTTGACAAACCTAAATTCAACACTGTACCCCACTCCCTTAGTGTGTGTGTGTGTGTATGTATATATATATATATATATATATATACATACACACACACACACACACACACACTCAGTGGGCAAATTACACTTGGGACACAGTGATGGTGGTGAGGATTCTGAGCCCATACATCTATCCAGGGAGGTAGGTAAGTAAATAAAGAAACAGAACTTAATGCAGAAGTTACTTGATAGAGCTCTAGTCAGGGTATTGTGTTTCCCAAACTAACAAAAAAATCACACAAGAGAAAATGTTAGAGACAGAGCTTGACACTCAGATGAAGGCTCTGTTTTTTTTTTAACATGGGCATTACTGCATAAACCATACCTTAGAGAAAGATATCAAGACTCACAGACTTGAAAGCCTTAGTGAAAGCATTAGCTGTTCAGTCGTGTTTGACTCTCTGTGACCCCATGAACTATAGCCCACCAGGCTCCTCTGTTCATGGGATTCTCCAGGCTAGACTACTGGAGCGGGTTGCCATTTCCTTCTCCAAGATGCCAAACTGTTTTATAAACTACAAAGCAATATATAAAGACTATTATTCATATTTGTATGCCCCAGTACTTATCAAGTGTCCAGTATGAATTTATTAAAAAATATCTGTGAAACAAATTAGTATCTCAAATGCTCCTGGGGTACAGAGCTCTAGTTGGCTACAACTTAGAAGCCTCAATGCTTAGAAGACATAGTTCAAATTATGTGGGAAGATGAACCTGTTTATATATATTTTTAGAAATTAATACTTTAGTAAATTTTAAACTGATTTTTAAATTCATGGATTATCAGAATGCCTTTTATCTCATTTCCTCCTGCTCTGCCTTTTCATCATTTCCCTGCTTATCAGCATGTCTATCAGATGGTGAAACTAACAAGGGAGCTATTCTGCTGTGTATCAGTCCATTTGGCAAGGCTTTATTAGTGTCAATAGAGACCAGTAAAGCGAAGGGACGCTCCTGGACAAAACCTGTGCCCACTGTTTCTCTTCCTTCCATTCCTATTGAGACCAAGAGCTGCCAGCTTTAATATCTGGCCAAGAGAAGATTATACATTGTAGACGATGAATGAAAAGTTCAGGCATTGGTCTGAGGAAAGGAAAAAGCACAATAATATAATTTTAGCAAAAGACTACCTTCTTCATTCTTCACTTATAACCATAAAAACGTTCTTCAAGGTAGCGTTTTACCAAATTCAAGCCACAGGTCCTATGCTGACTGTTCACCAAGCCTGAGAATACAGCTCTTTTTGGCTTACTTGGGAACAAATTTCTCTCAGCATTTCTGATAGTTGTGGTTGATCAATTTACTTTTTTAAAAATGAATAAAATAATTAAATGAAAAAGCACGTAAAGTTTATTTTATTTCTAAAATAAACCAATAGAAGGATAAATGAAGGGAAATTCCAATAATGTGTTGGTTTCTGCCCTCATCAACATGGATCAGCCACAGTGACGGCAGGGATTCATGATGATCAAGGAGGCTGACTGCAATGCCCTCTGGTGGCCTAATTGTTCCCCATCGCTGCAACTGCATAAAACCATTGGGATTCTCCAGGCTAGACTACTGGAGCGGGTTGCCATTTCCTTCTCCAAGATGCCAAACTGTTTTATAAACTACAAAGCAATATATAAAGACTATTATTCATATTTGTATGCCCCAGTACTTATCAAGTGTCCAGTATGAATTTATTAAAAAATATCTGTGAAACAAATTAGTATCTCAAATGCTCCTGGGGTACAGAGCTCTAGTTGGCTACAACTTAGAAGCCTCAATGCT
Source organism: Tragulus kanchil (assembly GCA_022376925.1). Classification (NCBI taxonomy): domain Eukaryota; kingdom Metazoa; phylum Chordata; class Mammalia; order Artiodactyla; family Tragulidae; genus Tragulus; species Tragulus kanchil. The sequence continues at coordinate 177,338,109 of JAIOJX010000004.1, read as the reverse complement.
TAGAAGACATAGTTCAAATTATGTGGGAAGATGAACCTGTTTATATATATTTTTAGAAATTAATACTTTAGTAAATTTTAAACTGATTTTAAATTCATGGATTATCAGAATGCCTTTTATCTCATTTCCTCCTGCTCTGCCTTTTCATCATTTCCCTGCTTATCAGCATGTCTATCAGATGGTGAAACTAACAAGGGAGCTATTCTGCTGTGTATCAGTCCATTTGGCAAGGCTTTATTAGTGTCAATAGAGACCAGTAAAGCGAAGGGACGCTCCTGGACAAAACCTGTGCCCACTGTTTCTCTTCCTTCCATTCCTATTGAGACCAAGAGCTGCCAGCTTTAATATCTGGCCAAGAGAAGATTATACATTGTAGACGATGAATGAAAAGTTCAGGCATTGGTCTGAGGAAAGGAAAAAGCACAATAATATAATTTTAGCAAAAGACTACCTTCTTCATTCTTCACTTATAACCATAAAAACGTTCTTCAAGGTAGCGTTTTACCAAATTCAAGCCACAGGTCCTATGCTGACTGTTCACCAAGCCTGAGAATACAGCTCTTTTTGGCTTACTTGGGAACAAATTTCTCTCAGCATTTCTGATAGTTGTGGTTGATCAATTTACTTTTTTAAAAATGAATAAAATAATTAAATGAAAAAGCACGTAAAGTTTATTTTATTTCTAAAATAAACCAATAGAAGGATAAATGAAGGGAAATTCCAATAATGTGTTGGTTTCTGCCCTCATCAACATGGATCAGCCACAGTGACGGCAGGGATTCATGATGATCAAGGAGGCTGACTGCAATGCCCTCTGGTGGCCTAATTGTTCCCCATCGCTGCAACTGCATAAAACCACCAAAAAACAACCATTTTCTATCAAACGGCTTACTTACAAAGTCAACAACAGAAGTGGTAAGTCTTGGACTTTCGTAATGATCATCATGATAAAACCTTTCTACAGAGGCCTTGCCCAGTGAGACCCCATGATCACGGTGACTCAGAGAACAATTAACAGGAAGTCCCTGCCCTCCAGAACTTGCCACCTAAGAAAGGTTCAGGAGTGGGATGCAGACTCGGAACCAAAGCTTGAAGGGGAGAAGGGTGGAAAGTAGGCTGGCTTTGGCACATCTGTAGGAGGACGAACTAAGACAGTCTACATAAAGCACCTAGTATGACAACTGGAACATGGTGGGTGCTCAATAAATCAGCATGCGTTTGCGTGTGCTAGTCAATGATCCTGGTCATCTGCTGGAAGAAATCTAATTCTTGGCAAACTGAAACCCTGTAACAGTTACTTCTGATATCTATCACTGAACTCTGAATTTCATAAGATTGTTATGAGAATTAAATGAAAAAGCACATAAAACTTGGTCCTTGGCATACAACGCTTCCTCCCTGTCACACTGAGAATGGAATTTCTCCTGCTGCTTGTCAAAGTAGACGTGAAGAGAGTTTCTTTTTAAGGAAGGGAGAACTTTATTTTTTTTAATACCTATTTATTTATTTGGGTCTTAGTTGTAGCATGTGGGATTTTTAGTCGTAGCACATGACTTATAACCATAAAAACGTTCTTCAAGGTAGCGTTTTACCAAATTCAAGCCACAGGTCCTATGCTGACTGCTCACCAAGCCTGAGAATACAGCTCTTTTTGGCTTACTTGGGAACAAATTTCTCTCAGCATTTCTGATAGTTGTGGTTGATCAATTTACTTTTTTAAAAATGAATAAAATAATTAAATGAAAAAGCACGTAAAGTTTATTTTATTTCTAAAATAAACCAATAGAAGGATAAATGAAGGGAAATTCCAATAATGTGTTGGTTTCTGCCCTCATCAACATGGATCAGCCACAGTGACGGCAGGGATTCATGATGATCAAGGAGGCTGACTGCAATGCCCTCTGGTGGCCTAATTGTTCCCCATCGCTGCAACTGCATAAAACCACCAAAAAACAACCATTTTCTATCAAACGGCTTACTTACAAAGTCAACAACAGAAGTGGTAAGTCTTGGACTTTCGTAATGATCATCATGATAAAACCTTTCTACAGAGGCCTTGCCCAGTGAGACCCCATGATCACGGTGACTCAGAGAACAATTAACAGGAAGTCCCTGCCCTCCAGAACTTGCCACCTAAGAAAGGTTCAGGAGTGGGATGCAGACTCGGAACCAAAGCTTGAAGGGAGAAGGGTGGAAAGTAGGCTGGCTTTGGCACATCTGTAGGAGGACGAACTAAGACAGTCTACATAAAGCACCTAGTATGACAACTGGAACATGGTGGGTGCTCAATAAATCAGCATGCGTTTGCGTGTGCTAGTCAATGATCCTGGTCATCTGCTGGAAGAAATCTAATTCTTGGCAAACTGAAACCCTGTAACAGTTACTTCTGATATCTATCACTGAACTCTGAATTTCATAAGATTGTTATGAGAATTAAATGAAAAAGCACATAAAACTTGGTCCTTGGCATACAACGCTTCCTCCCTGTCACACTGAGAATGGAATTTCTCCTGCTGCTTGTCAAAGTAGACGTGAAGAGAGTTTCTTTTTAAGGAAGGGAGAACTTTATTTTTTTTAATACCTATTTATTTATTTGGGTCTTAGTTGTAGCATGTGGGATTTTTAGTCGTAGCACATGAGATCTTTAGTTGTAGCACATGAACTTAGTTGTGGTATGTGGGATCCAGTACCCTGACTGGGGATCGAACTGGGGGCCCATTCACTGGGAGCAAGGAATCCTAGGCACTGGACAACCAGGAAAGTTTCAGAAAGTATTTCTAAAGTGACAGTGAGCATAAAAAGATAGGTAGAAGTTTTAATTTAATAACATAGCCCACGGGTTTTCCTGGTGGTCCAGTGGGTAAGGACACCGCCATGCAGTACAAGGGGCGCCGGTTCGATCCCTGGCCTAGGAAGATCCCACGTGCCGCAGAGCGGCTGGACCGATGTGTCCAACTACTGAGCCAGAGCTCTGGAACACATGTGCCCAGAGCTGGTGCTCTGCAGCGAGAGAGGCCACTGCAATGGGAGGCTCACATGGGCCAAAAGAACAAAGATGGAAATAAATGAGACCAACAGAAGTGGCCAGACAATAAAAATAAATAAATAAATAAATAATAAGAAAATGACATACCCCACAATAGGCATAGCCTTTGACTCAGTAACTGGATTCCTGGAAATTATTCTTCTTTTTTTTTCTTTTTAATTCACACAATCCCCCTATGAGGTAGATTTATCACAATTTCCATTTTACAGTTGAGAAAACTAAGTTTTACCCCAGTTCAGCTATTGTCTTGTTTCCCTAGCTGGTAGAGAACAGGAACAGAGTTGAAGTTAGGTCTAATTCCAGATTCCATTCTCGTAATCATTTCACTAGACTACAGGAAACCCAACTAGAGTCCTAGCTCCAACAGGCAAGTCATTTGATAGCTCTGTATCAATTTCCTTACGAATTAAATGGGAGATATTGTTACTTGTCCCCTATTTCACAGAGGTATTGAGATTATAAAATGAGAAAGTAATACGCTTTAAGAAGGGAAGCTGCTATATAAATCTAGACTTGTTACAAGCTTCACTCGGATCTTCCTTCTCCCACGATGATAAAGGGATTTAGCGGACACCATGAGCTCTCAAACACCCTTGAGGTGGGTAGTATTATTACCTCCATTTATTCAAAAGCGGAAGCACAAGGAGATGATGTAACTTGTTAGTCAGTGGCAGAACTGAGAATAAAACCCAAAATTCTAACTCCCACTGCTATGTTCTTAGGGTAAATTCTGTTTCTGTGTTGCAAACTGAACAGTAAAAGACAGACAGAAGACAGTGGAAACATTAGTCCACTTAAAAGCACACATTAGGGATTTCCCTGGTGGTCCAGTGGTTTAGACTCTGTGTTCCCAATGCAAGGGATCTGGGTTCGATCCCTGGTCAGGGAACTAGATCCCACATGCCGCAACTAAAACCCAGTGGAGCCCCCACCCCCCCACCCAAAAGCACAGATTAAATACTTACAGATTCAATTTTCTACTGAGGTGACACTAACATCATCTCTACAGTTCTTAATCTTCACTTTCTAGAGAAAAAAAGAATAGAAATAAAAATTCCCATTCCCTTAGTATAGACTTCAGCTCCTCAGTTTCCTCAAGCAACTTATTAATACTCAAAGGTTATAAAAACTGAGTGAGTCATTAACTCATTTGAACTATGTAGTGAGTGAATTTAGCTTCCACAGGGAATATAAACCACACTGTGAAATTGTTCCCTCATAAAATCAGATAAAAAAGAAGCATCAGAAACATCCTTACATCTTAAACATCCAATATAACTAAATAATTTCTTTTTAATCACCAATCCCCTATGAGGTAGATTTATCACAATTTCCATTTTACAGTTGAGAAAACTAAGTTTTACCCCAGTTCAGCTATTGTCTTGTTTCCCTAGCTGGTAGAGAACAGGAACAGAGTTGAAGTTAGGTCTAATTCCAGATTCCATTCTCGTAATCATTTCACTAGACTACAGGAAACCCAACTCGAGTCCTAGCTCCAACAGGCAAGTCATTTGATAGCTCTGTATCAATTTCCTTACGAATTAAATGGGAGATATTGTTACTTGTCCCCTATTTCACAGAGGTATTGAGATTATAAAATGAGAAAGTAATACGCTTTAAGAAGGGAAGCTGCTATATAAATCTAGACTTGTTACAAGCTTCACTCGGATCTTCCTTCTCCCACGATGATAAAGGGATTTAGCGGACACCATGAGCTCTCAAACACCCTTGAGGTGGGTAGTATTATTACCTCCATTTATTCAAAAGCGGAAGCACAAGGAGATGATGTAACTTGTTAGTCAGTGGCAGAACTGAGAATAAAACCCAAAATTCTAACTCCCACTGCTATGTTCTTAGGGTAAATTCTGTTTCTGTGTTGCAAACTGAACAGTAAAAGACAGACAGAAGACAGTGGAAACATTAGTCCACTTAAAAGCACACATTAGGGATTTCCCTGGTGGTCCAGTGGTTTAGACTCTGTGTTCCCAATGCAAGGGATCTGGGTTCGATCCCTGGTCAGGGAACTAGATCCCACATGCCGCAACTAAAACCCAGTGGAGCCCCCACCCCCCCACCCAAAAGCACAGATTAAATACTTACAGATTCAATTTTCTACTGAGGTGACACTAACATCATCTCTACAGTTCTTAATCTTCACTTTCTAGAGAAAAAAAGAATAGAAATAAAAATTCCCATTCCCTTAGTATAGACTTCAGCTCCTCAGTTTCCTCAAGCAACTTATTAATACTCAAAGGTTATAAAAACTGAGTGAGTCATTAACTCATTTGAACTATGTAGTGAGTGAATTTAGCTTCCACAGGGAATATAAACCACACTGTGAAATTGTTCCCTCATAAAATCAGATAAAAAAGAAGCATCAGAAACATCCTTACATCTTAAACATCCAATATAACTAAATAATCTGACCTGGGAACTATTTTAACATACCAACAACTCATAATACCCTGAGCTTAAAATGCAAGTTCCAAAGAGAACATCAAAATTAAAATAGGGACTTCCCTGGTAATGCAAGGGGCCCGGGTTCGATCCCTGGTTGGGGAACTAGGTCCCACATGCTGCAACTAGAGAACTTGCATGCTGCAACAAAGACCAAAAAGACTGCATGCCACAACTAAGACCCAGCACAAATAAATAATTTTTTTTAATAAAATAATAACAAAAGTTATTGGTACCTTTATGGTCATTCTTTTTCCATGGTCCCCTCTTAAGCCTTGGCACAGACATACACCTTAGTATAAAATGAAAAGTAGTAAGGGGGCCAATTCTCTCGCTTAAATAGGGAAGTGTTCTGTCTAGTTCCCAGATTATCTGTCCCTTTTATTTCTTGTTTTCTAGAACACAAAGATCTTTCAGTTATTGCTAGTCTAATAATCATGTATTTTAAAATTACCACAGGGACTAGAGGGAAAATAAATTTCCATTCTCAAAATTGAACTTAAACATTGGCATCCACAGATATTTCATTACTACTTTCTCTGACTGAATTAGACTTACTAACAAAAAACCTGTCATTCTGCTACAGGGACTAAAATTAAGTCTAAAAAGGCTGTCGTTCTACTCACGTCATGAGAGTTTGAGTGCCTTGAGATGTCAACATTCATTGCTGTCAACATTCATTCATTCATGAGTCCGACCAACTCGAGCACATGTTGTAAGGAGAATGTAAATGATTACGCAGGACTCCCGGTCTCTTTAGAGGATGCTCTACTAGAATACACTGGTCTATCTTTTCCTTCTAGAACAATCTTTGTCTTGGTTTCCAGGATTGCAATCAACTGTAACTTCTAAAGAGTCAGGAGCTCTAAGTCTCTTGGACTTGGGTAAATACGAATCGTGTGAGTATCCTGTGAAAAGGCCGAAGACGATTCAGAAGGTTTGGGACTGCATGTCCAACAAGCTCCCAAGGTGATGTCAATGCTACTGCCTGAGGCCCACACTTTGAATAGCAAGACTCTAAGCAACGTTTTCAGACAGAAATATCCTCAACCAGAAGTTTATTCTCAAAATATACAGCCTTTACCAAGGGTTTATAAAAGAAGACAAGATTCCAGAGCCTAACAAGGTATCTGCTCCCTCTCCCTTCTCTGACTTCTACCAGCTGGCTGTAAACCCAAAGGAATACTGGAAAAGGGTGACTCTGAAGAAAGTCTTTCGTGCTGACAACATATGGGGATTCATATGGTTGAATATAACATCTCAAGTTTTGTAATGAAAAGGTTGATTCAAAATAAATATTTTTAATTATGTCAAGTACGAAAGAATAAGTGATGTTTACAAACAGCTTATAAGAGAATCATTTGGAATTATCATTTTCATTTCCCTCACAGAATAAATAGTTCACACACTAAAGAGATACCTTTCCTTAAGCAGGAGAAAAAAAGCTCAAGAAAAATAGTCGTGCCTATGGCATAGTCTTAACATTTTTAGTGAGGAGAATACTGAGATGAAGACATAAAAAAGTGTATGAGGGGAATGACACGGTATCAAGTTTGCTGCTAAACCTGGGGAAGGGTTCTCAGGGAAAGAGAAAGCCTGGTAAATTTAGAAAAAGACTTGAGCTGGAAAAGATTATATACAAGAGCAATAGCCAATTACACTCAAGAAAACCAAGAAACAACCATCAAGTTTCATTTTTAGGTTTTCAATCACGTTCTCCTTTCACAGGGCCATTGGTCCAGCCTCCCCCACAAAACTCAACCACTGTAAAAGTAAGTTCGTAATAAGCCAAGCTGGCTATAACCTTGCATGTGTACCCTAATCTGCATTTCGAGCCAATGAGGGTAGATTTCTCAGTGGAAGGAGTGAGTAGGGGAGACTTGCTTCCCTTTACGGAGAAGGAAGCCCCTGCCTGGAGCATCTCTGAGTGCTGAGCAGTGGATGGTGTCTCAGTGCTTGCGTGTGCTCTTCAGTCCCATGACCATGAAGGTAGCAGCTGTCAGTTTCTCATAAACGAGGAACATGAGAGCAGCAGTGAGGACTGTCTGCAGAAGCTTGGCTTCAAGGCCTTTGTAGAGTCCCATGATTCCAAAACGCCTAGAAGGAGAGAGGTGAGAGAAAAACAAAACAAATAGTTTTCAAAGAAACTGTTTTGCAAGGGTTTATTCTTAGGATCAAAAGAAGCAGTGGAAGTTTTAGATATTAACAGACTTCTGCTGTTAAAGTATTTCTTATCTTTGAAGGTGTCTGGGGATTGATAGAAGTTGATGATTTCTTCATAGCCACTATCAATTAGTAGAATGCTGACAATATCCCACAGAGAGGGTAGAGATCCTAAAAATCCTAAAACCATTTTCATGCCAGAACAGAAGATCTAAAAAGAACTTTTAGATCCTAACTTTAAGGCTCTTCCAAAGAAATTATTTCAACATACCAGTCTCTAAATATTAGGAGAGCTGCTAATTAGTTTAGATCATTGTAGACTCAACAGAACTAGAGACAGAGACAGAAATGAAAATCTCTCCAATCCTGAGTCTTTCCATATATCTGACTTTCTGAGTGGTTCTCAAATATAGTGTACATCACAATCACTGTCACTAGGAAGGAAGGCTTGGCAAATGACAGATTACTGGGTCCCATCGGTGGAGTTTCCGATTTATTAAGCCTGAGTTGGGAGAGAGAGAAAGACAAAAACGGTATCAAGTTTGCTGCTAAACCTGGGGAAGGGTTCTCAGGGAAAGAGAAAGCCTGGTAAATTTAGAAAAAGACTTGAGCTGGAAAAGATTATATACAAGAGCAATAGCCAATTACACTCAAGAAAACCAAGAAACAACCATCAAGTTTCATTTTTAGGTTTTCAATCACGTTCTCCTTTCACAGGGCCATTGGTCCAGCCTCCCCCACAAAACTCAACCACTGTAAAAGTAAGTTCGTAATAAGCCAAGCTGGCTATAACCTTGCATGTGTACCCTAATCTGCATTTCGAGCCAATGAGGGTAGATTTCTCAGTGGAAGGAGTGAGTAGGGAGACTTGCTTCCCTTTACGGAGAAGGAAGCCCTGCCTGGAGCATCTCTGAGTGCTGAGCAGTGGATGGTGTCTCAGTGCTTGCGTGTGCTCTTCAGTCCCATGACCATGAAGGTAGCAGCTGTCAGTTTCTCATAAACGAGGAACATGAGAGCAGCAGTGAGGACTGTCTGCAGAAGCTTGGCTTCAAGGCCTTTGTAGAGTCCCATGATTCCAAAACGCCTAGAAGGAGAGAGGTGAGAGAAAAACAAAACAAATAGTTTTCAAAGAAACTGTTTTGCAAGGGTTTATTCTTAGGATCAAAAGAAGCAGTGGAAGTTTTAGATATTAACAGACTTCTGCTGTTAAAGTATTTCTTATCTTTGAAGGTGTCTGGGGATTGATAGAAGTTGATGATTTCTTCATAGCCACTATCAATTAGTAGAATGCTGACAATATCCCACAGAGAGGGTAGAGATCCTAAAATCCTAAAACCATTTTCATGCCAGAACAGAAGATCTAAAAAGAACTTTTAGATCCTAACTTTAAGGCTCTTCCAAAGAAATTATTTCAACATACCAGTCTCTAAATATTAGGAGAGCTGCTAATTAGTTTAGATCATTGTAGACTCAACAGAACTAGAGACAGAGACAGAAATGAAAATCTCTCCAATCCTGAGTCTTTCCATATATCTGACTTTCTGAGTGGTTCTCAAATATAGTGTACATCACAATCACTGTCACTAGGAAGGAAGGCTTGGCAAATGACAGATTACTGGGTCCCATCGGTGGAGTTTCCGATTTATTAAGCCTGAGTTGGGACTCAAGAATCTGCATTTCTATTAAGTTCCCAGAAGATGTGGATGATAAGGCCCGCCTGAACATCAGCCCTTTAGAACCACTGCTCTAACCACAGAGAAGAACGCTTCAGCTGGAAACAGAAGTTCAGAGTAAATGATGTCCCAAAGCTACTTGTTGAGAGTGAATTAATCTCAGATACTAGTTCATCAGCAACTCCAAGGCTCTCTACAGTATGGATGCAGACTGAGATACTAAAGCTAGTCAAGTGCTCCATTTAGAAGCTATTCCACATTTTGTATGTTTGTTGTGTATGAAAATCTATTATTTGGAGCAAAATGATACATAGGAATGAAAAGCCTTGACCCATGAATCTCCATTTCATTGGCTACCTTGAATTATGTTCCCCTAAAAAACCCCACCTTGGTGTTTCTCAAGGTGAGGTCTGTTGGGAGACAACAGGCAAAGTACCTACTGGACTCTGTTCTCAGTTCTTGGCACAGAGCCCATAGAGCCCTTGCAATTTCCTAAGTGAAAAGAATTCTAGGGTATTTCTTATTCTAACACTTGGTCTTTGGTCCTAATTCCTGACAGAATTCCTAAAATCCCTTAAGACCCTGGGTGATGGTAGTGTCTTCTCTTCTAATGAGGTAAGACTCCCGGGTGGGGCTGGTCACCGGAAAGACCAAGCAATGATTCGAAGTCTGGAATACTCAGCACCACCTACTATTCTCCAGAGAGGAGAGGGGGCTGGACATGGAGTGAAAATGTATGTTTACAGTATTTTGAAAATACATGCTTTTGCAGAAGATCTAAAAGAACTTTTAGATCCTAACTTTAAGGCTCTTCCAAAGAAATTATTTCAACATACCAGTCTCTAAATATTAGGAGAGCTGCTAATTAGTTTAGATCATTGTAGACTCAACAGAACTAGAGACAGAGACAGAAATGAAAATCTCTCCAATCCTGAGTCTTTCCATATATCTGACTTTCTGAGTGGTTCTCAAATATAGTGTACATCACAATCACTGTCACTAGGAAGGAAGGCTTGGCAAATGACAGATTACTGGGTCCCATCGGTGGAGTTTCCGATTTATTAAGCCTGAGTTGGGACTCAAGAATCTGCATTTCTATTAAGTTCCCAGAAGATGTGGATGATAAGGCCCGCCTGAACATCAGCCCTTTAGAACCACTGCTCTAACCACAGAGAAGAACGCTTCAGCTGGAAACAGAAGTTCAGAGTAAATGATGTCCCAAAGCTACTTGTTGAGAGTGAATTAATCTCAGATACTAGTTCATCAGCAACTCCAAGGCTCTCTACAGTATGGATGCAGACTGAGATACTAAAGCTAGTCAAGTGCTCCATTTAGAAGCTATTCCACATTTTGTATGTTTGTTGTGTATGAAAATCTATTATTTGGAGCAAAATGATACATAGGAATGAAAAGCCTTGACCCATGAATCTCCATTTCATTGGCTACCTTGAATTATGTTCCCCTAAAAAACCCCACCTTGGTGTTTCTCAAGGTGAGGTCTGTTGGGAGACAACAGGCAAAGTACCTACTGGACTCTGTTCTCAGTTCTTGGCACAGAGCCCATAGAGCCCTTGCAATTTCCTAAGTGAAAAGAATTCTAGGGTATTTCTTATTCTAACACTTGGTCTTTGGTCCTAATTCCTGACAGAATTCCTAAAATCCCTTAAGACCCTGGGTGATGGTAGTGTCTTCTCTTCTAATGAGGTAAGACTCCCGGGTGGGGCTGGTCACCGGAAAGACCAAGCAATGATTCGAAGTCTGGAATACTCAGCACCACCTACTATTCTCCAGAGAGGAGAGGGGGCTGGACATGGAGTGAAAAATGTATGTTTTTTTATACAGTATTTTGAAAATACATGCTTTTTGTTAACAGTGATCTCTTGGAAAAGAAATAGGAGAAAGAGAAATGATGCAGATGTACATGTATTCATAGTTTTATTGAAATTTAAATGACGTCAGTTTGATGAGTTTTGACTGATGGTATATCCATGAACCATCACCATACTCAAGGGAGCAAACACATCTGTCACTCTGATGAGGATGTCGTCCTCACAGTTCTTTGCCATCCCTCCCTCCACCTGCTCTGGCTCCAAGCAACCACTCATGTTTTCTGTCACTGTAGATCATCTGTATTTTCTAAGTTTTATGTAAGTGGTGTGTGTGTGTGTTTCAGTCATGTCTGATTTTTCTGCAACCCCACAGACTGCAGCCTGCCAGACTCCCCTGTCTATGGAATTTCCCAGGCAAGAATTCTGGAGGGGATTACCACGCCTGCCTCCAGGGGATCTTCCTGACCCAGGGATTGAATCCACATCCCTTGTGTCTCCTGCATTGGCAGGCAGGTTCATATAAGTGGAATCACACAGTAGGAATTATTCTTGTCTGACCTCTTCTACTCAGCATAATTACTCTCAAGATCCATCACGTTTTTGCATGTATTAATAATTATTTCTTCTTCCTTTCCAAATAGTATTCCACTGTACAGGTAAATTACAACTTGTATCTACTCATTCAGTGATGGACATTTGGGATGCTTCCAGTTTTTGATTCTTACAAATGAAACAGTTATCAACGTTTATGCACAGGTCTTTCTGTAGACGTGTTTCATTGGTCTTGGGTGAACACCCTGAAGGGGAAAGGCTGGGTCTATGGCAGGTGTATGTTTAACATTGTAAGAAAATGCCACACTGAGTTCCAAAGAAGTGCTTGTGCCATTCTAAATGCCCACCAGCACAGGAACGTTCCAGTTTCCTAAGTGAAAAGAATTCTAGGGTATTTCTTATTCTAACACTTGGTCTTTGGTCCTAATTCCTGACAGAATTCCTAAAATCCCTTAAGACCCTGGGTGATGGTAGTGTCTTCTCTTCTAATGAGGTAAGACTCCCGGGTGGGGCTGGTCACCGGAAAGACCAAGCAATGATTCGAAGTCTGGAATACTCAGCACCACCTACTATTCTCCAGAGAGGAGAGGGGGCTGGACATGGAGTGAAAAATGTATGTTTTTTTATACAGTATTTTGAAAATACATGCTTTTTGTTAACAGTGATCTCTTGGAAAAGAAATAGGAGAAAGAGAAAATGATGCAGATGTACATGTATTCATAGTTTTATTGAAATTTAAATGACGTCAGTTTGATGAGTTTTGACTGATGGTATATCCATGAACCATCACCATACTCAAGGGAGCAAACACATCTGTCACTCTGATGAGGATGTCGTCCTCACAGTTCTTTGCCATCCCTCCCTCCACCTGCTCTGGCTCCAAGCAACCACTCATGTTTTCTGTCACTGTAGATCATCTGTATTTTCTAAGTTTTATGTAAGTGGTGTGTGTGTGTGTTTCAGTCATGTCTGATTTTTCTGCAACCCCACAGACTGCAGCCTGCCAGACTCCCCTGTCTATGGAATTTCCCAGGCAAGAATTCTGGAGGGGATTACCACGCCTGCCTCCAGGGGATCTTCCTGACCCAGGGATTGAATCCACATCCCTTGTGTCTCCTGCATTGGCAGGCAGGTTCATATAAGTGGAATCACACAGTAGGAATTATTCTTGTCTGACCTCTTCTACTCAGCATAATTACTCTCAAGATCCATCACGTTTTGCATGTATTAATAATTATTTCTTCTTCCTTTCCAAATAGTATTCCACTGTACAGGTAAATTACAACTTGTATCTACTCATTCAGTGATGGACATTTGGGATGCTTCCAGTTTTTGATTCTTACAAATGAAACAGTTATCAACGTTTATGCACAGGTCTTTCTGTAGACGTGTTTCATTGGTCTTGGGTGAACACCCTGAAGGGGAAAGGCTGGGTCTATGGCAGGTGTATGTTTAACATTGTAAGAAAATGCCACACTGAGTTCCAAAGAAGTGCTTGTGCCATTCTAAATGCCCACCAGCACAGGAACGTTCCAGCTGCTTCATATTCTGGTGGCTTCCCACTGATTCTTTAGCTTTGATTTAATTTTTGATCCAAAGCATATTCTACCTTTATAACAGATTAAGCTTAAAATATCTTAGGAATAGTAATAAAGTTATAGTAGCTTTTGTTTCAAAGGAGTTCATCTATTTGACTTCCCTAGGGGTCAGTTTCTTTAAATGAAATGTGGAGATGATGACAGTACTTGTCTCTCAGGGCTGCTGTTAGGATTAAGTGAGATTACCCAAGCAGAGTATCTGGCTCAGTGTCTGCCACATAACAGCTCAAAAATACTAGCTCCCTTCACCATCATCGCCACTGCTGCCATCATTGTGAGGATAACTGCTGTTCTTCTTCATCCTCTTCCTCCCTCTCCCATGAGGACTGTGGCTCTCTGACACCTGCTTATTTCTCTCTACAAAGGGTTGTGGGATTGGCATTGATGGAGGACTACTCAGCAGAGTGGTCTCTGTATTAGATTACAGGAGGTCTCTCCTGTGTTTCAGATGTACATTATTTGACACCTGTATACACAACACAGAGATCCCTACCACAGGTCTGGTGACCATCCATTACCATACAGTTAACTCCTTTCATCCATTTTGCCCATCCTCTTCCTCTCTGGTAACCACTAATCTGTTCTCAGCATCAATGAGTTTGTTGGCAGATTCCACACATGCGTGAAATCGCATGATATCTCTCTTTCTCAGCCTGACTTTTTTCACTCAATAGAGTACCTTCAAGGTCCATCCATGTTGTTCGAAGACCATGACTTCATTGGATGATTCCCTTTCTAAAGCAGTACTGAATATTTCTGACTAACGAAGAATAAGGATCTGAACTTTTCCATGATTTCCCCAAATGCTATCGTATCTTAACAAACTCCTAAAGTGAGAAATGTCTGAGCATAGCAGGCAAGGGAGAGGTTTTCAGGCTGTCGCTGCCAAGGCAAAAGCACAAGATAAGCCAATCCCATCATTTCTTGGCAGAGACAGCTGTTAAAAGAGAGGACAGAATGTGAACCATCTACAGAGCTCACCTTACTCGCTGGTGAAGGAGATAGAGAACGTTCCGAAGACTCCCCAGCGTTCTGTTTTCTGGGTTGAGTCTATGACGTCCAAACTAAGGAAGAAAAAAACAAAGATAAACAATTACTGTCTGTTACCATTTTCTTTATCTTAATTTCTGCTATGTTGGAGCAATGTCTTACAGCATGGTAATAAAAATATCCTTTTAGTATTTAGATTTCACTAATCCTCTTTTTTTTAACGGAAGAAATGAATATTTCGATGAAATAGGAGAAAATAAGAAAATTGTTTTTCAATGAAGCATGAGAATTTTCATTTTTACAGAGAGTCATGGGGAAAATGCTCCAAAGAAAAAACTATGCCCAGGATGAAGATTTAGATAATGATGGTAGAGCTTCCAGCCCTTGAAGAAGTTATAATAAACATCAATTAGTTAAAATCTCTGTATTCTGAGCTCTTCACATTATATATTTCCATTATAAAAATGTCAAAATATGTTTATTTGACTGCAAGTGAATTTCTTCATATTAGGTACCAATCTAAAAATAGCCTATTGATAAAAACACTTATAACAGAAAAGAATAATTCTTTCAAACTAATAATTTTTTCAAACTGCCTCCATTTTCGTCATCAGTAAGTCCTTTGAATTCTTCCTCCCAAACACGCCTTTAATCTCTCCCTCTCCATCACCCCAGTCCAGGTCACCCTTGCGCCTGACACCTATGACCGAAATAGTCCCTAACCTGACACCCGCTTTTCTCTTAGCCTTCTGACCAATCTGCCACTAAACAGTGGCAGTCTTCTCAAACTGTAAATCAAGTCACAACACTCTCCAGTCTAAAGCCTTGCAAAGGTTTCCTGCAGCAATGAGAATAAAATCCAGTCATCCCTCACAGTCACCCTGCCCCTTTTCTGATCTCCTGAGCCACCTCCAGCCACAGGCCTTCTTTCAGTTCCTAGGATTCACCAAGCTCTCAGTACATCGTGTTCTCTCTGCCTGGAATGTTCCTTCCTCTACTCTTTGCATGTCTGGGTCCTTGCCTTCCTTTAAGTCTTGATTTACACAGGGGCTTCTCAGAGGAACCATCCCTAGTCATGCCCTTTGAGAAGGCCTCCACCATGGTCTTGAGTGGACCTCCTCCCACTCAATCACAGAATGAGGCTTCCTTGATAGCTCTTTACTCAGTTTGTAGTTACCTATTTATTTTGCTGATTTACCTGTTCATTCTCTCATCTGTTACCTGCATAAGGGCAGGGACTATGGCTCTTATTCATCATGTGCACCCAGTTCCTCATAGAGTGGGTACTTAAACAAATATTTCAATGAATAAATAACTGAATGAATGAAAAACCAGAATTTTGAAAATCTTCAGAAAAGCTAAATCATTCATTCCTGAAGGAATCTCCTGATTTTTGTAAAAGGGAAATCTCCCCTGGCACCAAGACAATCAACATGAATGTGAAGGAAACAAACATATATTTCCCTTAAGAACTTCCTCCATACTTGGGCTTTCTCAGACAGTAGGTTGCCAAAGAAGCTGCAAGTGTAAACTCCGTTTCAACCAAATAAAGGAAACCTGACTGATACACTGGTTAGCAAACTATCAAACAATGGGAAACTGGCTGAGGAATACTCTGGCATACTTTATTGCTCTATTAACACTGCTTCAGAGAAACCATGTATTTTAGAATGCTGTTGTCTAAATGCAGGAGAACCCCCCCTTTTTCAAACTGCCTCCATTTTCGTCATCTAGTCCTTTGAATTCTTCCTCCCAAACACGCCTTTAATCTCTCCCTCTCCATCACCCCAGTCCAGGTCACCCTTGCGCCTGACACCTATGACCGAAATAGTCCCTAACCTGACACCCGCTTTTCTCTTAGCCTTCTGACCAATCTGCCACTAAACAGTGGCAGTCTTCTCAAACTGTAAATCAAGTCACAACACTCTCCAGTCTAAAGCCTTGCAAAGGTTTCCTGCAGCAATGAGAATAAAATCCAGTCATCCCTCACAGTCACCCTGCCCCTTTTCTGATCTCCTGAGCCACCTCCAGCCACAGGCCTTCTTTCAGTTCCTAGGATTCACCAAGCTCTCAGTACATCGTGTTCTCTCTGCCTGGAATGTTCCTTCCTCTACTCTTTGCATGTCTGGGTCCTTGCCTTCCTTTAAGTCTTGATTTACACAGGGGCTTCTCAGAGGAACCATCCCTAGTCATGCCCTTTGAGAAGGCCTCCACCATGGTCTTGAGTGGACCTCCTCCCACTCAATCACAGAATGAGGCTTCCTTGATAGCTCTTTACTCAGTTTGTAGTTACCTATTTATTTTGCTGATTTACCTGTTCATTCTCTCATCTGTTACCTGCATAAGGGCAGGGACTATGGCTCTTATTCATCATGTGCACCCAGTTCCTCATAGAGTGGGTACTTAAACAAATATTTCAATGAATAAATAACTGAATGAATGAAAAACCAGAATTTTGAAAATCTTCAGAAAAGCTAAATCATTCATTCCTGAAGGAATCTCCTGATTTTTGTAAAAGGGAAATCTCCCCTGGCACCAAGACAATCAACATGAATGTGAAGGAAACAAACATATATTTCCCTTAAGAACTTCCTCCATACTTGGGCTTTCTCAGACAGTAGGTTGCCAAAGAAGCTGCAAGTGTAAACTCCGTTTCAACCAAATAAAGGAAACCTGACTGATACACTGGTTAGCAAACTATCAAACAATGGGAAACTGGCTGAGGAATACTCTGGCATACTTTATTGCTCTATTAACACTGCTTCAGAGAAACCATGTATTTTAGAATGCTGTTGTCTAAATGCAGGAGAACCCCAGCTCTCACCCTCAGAATTGACTGCACTGTCTGCATAGGATAGGTGACCGTGGTGGCGATTGCTTTGGCTATTGCGCCAATGAGGAACACATCCAGGGAAGAAAGCTGCAAAGTAAAGAAAGAGAAAGAAATGCCATCAGTCAAAACAGAGAGAAGGTGTCAGTGATTGTTTGCAGCTTTCAAATTCAGGGCTTACCTTCATTCGTTTTTTCAGAAGCTGCCGTTTCAAACCTTCGTAGAACATGAACTGGATGGCAGGATTGAAGACCAGCAGCAGGGAGGGAAATGTGCCGTTCCATAAAGCCAGGATTCCTTCATCACGGATGATCTGGTGAAAAGCATCTAAGCGAGAAATCAAGGATCTTTGAGAACAGTCCTCTAATCTGGTGGGTAGCAGGTCAAGTTTTCCTCAGTACTGATCATCTCAACTACTGGGCACTCTATCACACAGAATGGTGAACGACAGCCTGTGTGTTTCACAATGAATATCAGGACAGGAAAAGATAAGGCAGCTCTCCAGAGTCCATTGTATAGGACTGCCTAGTATGAAAACCAATATTCTCATCACAAAGATGGGAAGATGGGAAAAGAGAACCTGGCAATGGGATACTATTAGACAGTAGAAGCTCAAGGGTATCAGACACCAACCTGGTATCTTTATTCAAAGACAACACTGGGGGAAAATAGCAGCAAATTATTCTTCAGAAATATTCATCCCCTCCCACCTAAGCTCCATGGGATACACTCCTATGGGCGTATTTCTCAACCCCTTGTTCTGAGGCTTGGCCATTGGTAGTGCTTTGGCTAAGAGGATGGAAATAGACAAGATGCAAATGGTGGCCTGAAATATGCTTGTATGATGGGGTGTATCCTCGTGTGCGTCTGCCATTGCCAAGAGAAGAATATGCAGGCTGGTTCCAGGAAACAGAAGAGAGACACATGGAGCTGAGACTCCTAGGGAGGAGTCAGCCCAGATGAAATAAATTCCTGTCAATCCACAGACACAGGAGCTAAACAAATGCTTCAGAGAAACCATGTATTTTAGAATGCTGTTGTCTAAATGCAGGAGAACCCCAGCTCTCACCCTCAGAATTGACTGCACTGTCTGCATAGGATAGGTGACCGTGGTGGCGATTGCTTTGGCTATTGCGCCAATGAGGAACACATCCAGGGAAGAAAGCTGCAAAGTAAAGAAAGAGAAAGAAATGCCATCAGTCAAAACAGAGAGAAGGTGTCAGTGATTGTTTGCAGCTTTCAAATTCAGGGCTTACCTTCATTCGTTTTTTCAGAAGCTGCCGTTTCAAACCTTCGTAGAACATGAACTGGATGGCAGGATTGAAGACCAGCAGCAGGGAGGGAAATGTGCCGTTCCATAAAGCCAGGATTCCTTCATCACGGATGATCTGGTGAAAAGCATCTAAGCGAGAAATCAAGGATCTTTGAGAACAGTCCTCTAATCTGGTGGGTAGCAGGTCAAGTTTTCCTCAGTACTGATCATCTCAACTACTGGGCACTCTATCACACAGAATGGTGAACGACAGCCTGTGTGTTTCACAATGAATATCAGGACAGGAAAAGATAAGGCAGCTCTCCAGAGTCCATTGTATAGGACTGCCTAGTATGAAAACCAATATTCTCATCACAAAGATGGGAAGATGGGAAAAGAGAACCTGGCAATGGGATACTATTAGACAGTAGAAGCTCAAGGGTATCAGACACCAACCTGGTATCTTTATTCAAAGACAACACTGGGGGAAAATAGCAGCAAATTATTCTTCAGAAATATTCATCCCCTCCCACCTAAGCTCCATGGGATACACTCCTATGGGCGTATTTCTCAACCCCTTGTTCTGAGGCTTGGCCATTGGTAGTGCTTTGGCTAAGAGGATGGAAATAGACAAGATGCAAATGGTGGCCTGAAATATGCTTGTATGATGGGGTGTATCCTCGTGTGCGTCTGCCATTGCCAAGAGAAGAATATGCAGGCTGGTTCCAGGAAACAGAAGAGAGACACATGGAGCTGAGACTCCTAGGGAGGAGTCAGCCCAGATGAAATAAATTCCTGTCAATCCACAGACACAGGAGCTAAACAAATGCTTACTGCTGGACGCTGAGATTTGAGGTTGTCCATTATGTAGCTTTATCGTGGTCATAAATTCCAGACAGAAAGAGAAAAGAGAACCTTTAAAAAGGAACTCACCCAAGAGACACTCACCAATAATACCACTGTAGTTGGTTGGTACAATGTCTTCATTCCTAAATTTTGCCCCTTGCAGCTTCAGTCTGGTGTTTACCACCCAGAGTGGAGTTGTCAGCAGTACATTCACCACTCCTGTAGAATGAAAGGGGCAGAAACAAGGGAAAACAAACTGTAACCTTTTAAGCTTCGCCGTCTTAATGTTAAAGCTGAACACAGCCACGTTCCAATTATATTTCTGCTGCTGAACTACTAGGAGACCTGGGGTGAGGTGTCCCTTTGTGCCAAGGTACAACACAAGCCACTGCTGTTAGAAGCAACTCAGATGCCTGGCTGAGAGCAGGCTGGCGGGCAGCAGTACCTCTCCATAAGAGGACAGTGCTGGGTTTCCTCCTTTGTACAACAGGAGGCAATCTGTCAATTTATAAGCATCCAAAGAAACAATTTTGATATAGTTTTAAATACATTCTTTAAAAACAGCTTTAAGATGGGGGAAATGGTTTATTGATCACATGCTAAATAAATCCATGACAATATCACAGAAAACACACAATTTACGGCTCTCATGTAAGTAGCTCACATGGCTTTAAGGGAGTATGGATCTAGTACAGTAAAAGACAGGTGGGAGGAAGTGTGATGTTTGAAAGGACTTGACCAGGGACCACAGGCTGACAGAGCAGTTCCTCATCACTTGGGGAATAGGATAGGCAGGCAGCAAGCAGTTGTTATGAACTGTCACAAAAACACCTGAAACAACTTCACAAGCATCATAATCCTTACAAACTTAAGGATGGGGATCTTGGCCACCCAAGGTGGCCCCAGAGTAGAACAATACACTGAGCCAGGTGCTTCTGATTTGAAAACACACGATCCCAATTTAACATCATCTTGAGATATTAAAACATTCCTTATCAGTCCTGAAATGATTAGAGAAAAATACCAGACACATCTGTAATAAAGTGCCTGACACACAGTATATACTTTATAAGTGTTTGTTAAATAAATCTTTAACAAGTAAATCAATGAACAAACTCAGCAAACAACCATCTATCAAGCTATCTGGCCACGCTCTGAAGAACCAAGAGGCACAATCATAAACAAGAGAAATCTCCTTTTAGTAAGTCATTTATATACAACAGAACGGGAAGGCTCTGGGGGCCAGTGGTTAGGATTTGTTGCTTCCACTGCAGGAGGCATGGGTTCAAACCCTAGTCCAGACACTAAGATCAGGCAGGCCATGAGGTGCAGCCAAAAAAGAAACAACAGCAAAACAGCAGATTAAGGGTGCTTGATTTGGGAAGATCCCCTGGAGGAGGAAATGGCAACACACTCCAGTATTCTTGCCTGGAGAATCCTATGCACAGAGGAGCCTAGCAGGCTACAGTCCAAAGGGTCGCAAAGAGTCAGACAGGATTGGAGTGACTTACACACACACAGACACACACCCCCCCCCCCCCCCCCACAAGAATGCTTGATTTGACAAATTTCAAAACACATTGTATGGGAAACACCAACGGCAAGCTTGGTGAAAACACCAGGAAATTCAAATTCTAAATTTTCACTAGCTGAATGCAAGACATTTTGGCACCTGTCTCTGAGAAACATTATGAAAACACACTTCTCCAAATAAAAGGCATCATCATTAATTTTATGAGTTGTAGTTGTTTACGCTCTCATGTAAGTAGCTCACATGGCTTTAAGGGAGTATGGATCTAGTACAGTAAAAGACAGGTGGGAGGAAGTGTGATGTTTGAAAGGACTTGACCAGGGACCACAGGCTGACAGAGCAGTTCCTCATCACTTGGGGAATAGGATAGGCAGGCAGCAAGCAGTTGTTATGACCTGTCACAAAAACACCTGAAACAACTTCACAAGCATCATAATCCTTACAAACTTAAGGATGGGGATCTTGGCCACCCAAGGTGGCCCCAGAGTAGAACAATACACTGAGCCAGGTGCTTCTGATTTGAAAACACACGATCCCAATTTAACATCATCTTGAGATATTAAAACATTCCTTATCAGTCCTGAAATGATTAGAGAAAAATACCAGACACATCTGTAATAAAGTGCCTGACACACAGTATATACTTTATAAGTGTTTGTTAAATAAATCTTTAACAAGTAAATCAATGAACAAACTCAGCAAACAACCATCTATCAAGCTATCTGGCCACGCTCTGAAGAACCAAGAGGCACAATCATAAACAAGAGAAATCTCCTTTTAGTAAGTCATTTATATACAACAGAACGGGAAGGCTCTGGGGGCCAGTGGTTAGGATTTGTTGCTTCCACTGCAGGAGGCATGGGTTCAAACCCTAGTCCAGACACTAAGATCAGGCAGGCCATGAGGTGCAGCCAAAAAAGAAACAACAGCAAAACAGCAGATTAAGGGTGCTTGATTTGGGAAGATCCCCTGGAGGAGGAAATGGCAACACACTCCAGTATTCTTGCCTGGAGAATCCTATGCACAGAGGAGCCTAGCAGGCTACAGTCCAAAGGGTCGCAAAGAGTCAGACAGGATTGGAGTGACTTACACACACACAGACACACACCCCCCCCCCCACAAGAATGCTTGATTTGACAAATTTCAAAACACATTGTATGGGAAACACCAACGGCAAGCTTGGTGAAAACACCAGGAAATTCAAATTCTAAATTTTCACTAGCTGAATGCAAGACATTTTGGCACCTGTCTCTGAGAAACATTATGAAAACACACTTCTCCAAATAAAAGGCATCATCATTAATTTTATGAGTTGTAGTTGTTTCAGTTTTCACATAACACCAAGGAGTCCTCTTTAGTTATGGCTCAGTGTACTAGGACACTGTCACTTAAGACTGGTCAGAATCTCAGAAAGTCTTAACTAGAGATGCTTGCAAGTCTTGTTTTAAAAAAAAGTGCCCAAGAGACCAAGATAGAAGAGTATCAATACACACTCATTTCCCCAGACTTTACAGTGCATTCCTATTCAACATAACGTACACATTACTTAACAAAGAAAACCAACAGTCAGAAAAATCAGACTAGAAAGTGCTCCTGAGCACTCTACAGCTTTTATTTTAAATGAAGACGGGAAAGCTCAGAAGCAGAGATCATAAGCATCTGTGGGTACTGTAGTGCAAATACCTTTCTAAACAAATGAAATAGGTTGCCCATTAAATACTTTGGAAATCAAAATTTCCTTCATGTTCTATTCAAGAGGTAGGCACACACAAAACACTTCAGAGGAAATGCTGCCAAGATGGAGATTTAGCCATTACTTAGAATTCTGCTTACATATCCCCATTATGAACATGACCTGAAAGACTGAGAGGATTCTAAGGACAATGTCAAGTACAAAAATGCGTCACATCATTTAAAGAAGGGAATATGAAGTCCTTGTAAGAACACTTTGTTCTTCTAAGCTTTTTATCTGAGAAGATCTTTGTTCATCCTCTAAGCCAAAATAGATGGAGAGGTTATTTTTTAACCACTTTCATTTCATGAGTTCTGAGAAAATACTTGAGGATCCAAACTTTCCTAAAAACTTGCAGCCTGTATAAGCAAGCAAAGGACAACATTTTTCTGTGGAGAAAAACCAGCTGCAGAAAAATATCATGAACAATTCCAACCTTACTAAGGCACAATGGGTATGGCTGCAGGCTAGGAAAGCTGTCTGCTTATTTATGTGTAGAAAACTCTGCCAGTTCCAAATTGTGGCCGTTATTTCAGCTCTCAGATGAGAATACTAATACTTCACATACTGAAGAACAGCAGATTGTTTTCCTTTCAATTCAAATGATTCTATTTTATTTCTTTTTTTCATAAAAAATCATTTAAAAGGAAACAGAACCAAAATGAAGAAAGAGATGAAGAATGCAACCGAACATGCTCACTAAAATCATTCACCGATTCAGTGAATAATTGGAACACTGGTACTTCTGAAGTCTTGAAAACAAAGTTTTACTAATAATGAGTCTCCTGATTTAAGGACAGAAAACAAAAATGGAGAATGCTAATTGGCTGCACTTCTGGGGAACGTGTTCAATGACCACTGAGACAAGAAAATGGCAGATCAAGGTCACCAATCCAAGAGTTTGGCTCTCTACAAAGGAATGCAACTTGATACCCTGCAGGAACAAACCTACCTTACCAGATTTAAGGCCTAAAGGCAGGAAATTAATTTCCACAGCCACAACAATGATAATACCATTGGTACTCAAAAAG
This sequence comes from Tragulus kanchil, assembly GCA_022376925.1. Lineage (NCBI taxonomy): Eukaryota > Metazoa > Chordata > Mammalia > Artiodactyla > Tragulidae > Tragulus > Tragulus kanchil. The sequence goes on along the minus strand of JAIOJX010000004.1, from coordinate 177,314,579 downwards.
AGTTCTTAATATTCCATGTTCATAAACAGGGCAAGTATCGTCTTCATCTACATTATCTGCACGGTTCTGTTCTCAAATTCTTCCCCAGGGCATTAAGCTACATGGGCTTTTTTCCTGTGAAAATACAATAAATAACAACAAATCTCTGCATTTCCAGCAGAACTGGAATAACAATAATACTGTTCCTAGTTCTCCCTAGAGATAACGACACTCATTCCTAGAGTGATTGTAATAAAATGACTGGGTTCCCTTGTAAGAACACTTTGTTCTTCTAAGCTTTTATCTGAGAAGATCTTTGTTCATCCTCTAAGCCAAAATAGATGGAGAGGTTATTTTTTAACCACTTTCATTTCATGAGTTCTGAGAAAATACTTGAGGATCCAAACTTTCCTAAAAACTTGCAGCCTGTATAAGCAAGCAAAGGACAACATTTTTCTGTGGAGAAAAACCAGCTGCAGAAAAATATCATGAACAATTCCAACCTTACTAAGGCACAATGGGTATGGCTGCAGGCTAGGAAAGCTGTCTGCTTATTTATGTGTAGAAAACTCTGCCAGTTCCAAATTGTGGCCGTTATTTCAGCTCTCAGATGAGAATACTAATACTTCACATACTGAAGAACAGCAGATTGTTTTCCTTTCAATTCAAATGATTCTATTTTATTTCTTTTTTTCATAAAAAATCATTTAAAAGGAAACAGAACCAAAATGAAGAAAGAGATGAAGAATGCAACCGAACATGCTCACTAAAATCATTCACCGATTCAGTGAATAATTGGAACACTGGTACTTCTGAAGTCTTGAAAACAAAGTTTTACTAATAATGAGTCTCCTGATTTAAGGACAGAAAACAAAATGGAGAATGCTAATTGGCTGCACTTCTGGGGAACGTGTTCAATGACCACTGAGACAAGAAAATGGCAGATCAAGGTCACCAATCCAAGAGTTTGGCTCTCTACAAAGGAATGCAACTTGATACCCTGCAGGAACAAACCTACCTTACCAGATTTAAGGCCTAAAGGCAGGAAATTAATTTCCACAGCCACAACAATGATAATACCATTGGTACTCAAAAAGAGTTCTTAATATTCCATGTTCATAAACAGGGCAAGTATCGTCTTCATCTACATTATCTGCACGGTTCTGTTCTCAAATTCTTCCCCAGGGCATTAAGCTACATGGGCTTTTTTCCTGTGAAAATACAATAAATAACAACAAATCTCTGCATTTCCAGCAGAACTGGAATAACAATAATACTGTTCCTAGTTCTCCCTAGAGATAACGACACTCATTCCTAGAGTGATTGTAATAAAATGACTGGGTTCACAACAGGAAGAGAAAAACCTGTTCTGATTGCCGTAAAAATGAGTAGGCACTGGGGAATTCCTTGGTGTTGCAGCGGCTTGGACTCTGTGCTGCCACTAGGACTCAATGCTGCCAGGAGAGTTCAGGGAGAAGAGGCCAATGTGGCTGCAGCAACCAGGATAGGTGGGCAGTAACACAAGGCTTTGGAGGACAGGTGAGAACTCTGGCTTTCATTCTGAGTGAGAAGGGAAGCAACTGGAGGCCTCTGAACAGAGGAATAATACAATCCTGTCTGTTTTAATGTGATCATACCACCTACTGTGTTGGGGATAAAGAAGGAAGCAGGTGATTCAGTTAGGAGACTCTGAGGATAATCCTGGCAAAATTCCATGGTGGTACGGACTCACGTGGTACTAGTTGGGGAAAGTGGCTAAATGCTAGATACCACATGAAGAAACAGGCAATAGGATTTGCTCTTGGACTGGAGGTGGGGTCAAAGAGAAAGAAGATGAATTCAAGACTTTCCATAGGGCAACCAGAAGACTAGATCTGCCACTTAGAAAAATGGGGAAGACTGCAGGAGGAGCAGTCCTTTGAACTGAATTAAACAACATTTACATTTAATTCATTCAACATTTAATCAGCACCTTCTGTGTATCACGCACTTCATTAAGATGCTAGAGATGTAGAGATTTTTTAAAAATGTAATTTCTGCCTTTAAGGAGGGTCTAGTAAAAGATAAAGACAGATATGCATACGACTGCTATCCAGCAGAGTAAGCACTGAGATAGAGGTATGCACTGAGAGGGAGCACAGAGGGTGGGTACCTAACCCAGAATGAAAGCGGGAGTGACGGGCATGAGAAACAGGGAGAGCTTCCTCAAGAGGAGGTGGCGTGAGCTGAGAATAAGAGGATGACTAGGAGCTAATAAGACAGAAAAAGCAGTACAACTGCTCCAGACTGACAACAGCAGCTGCAGAGAAATCAAGTGACTAACGGCCGTGTATACTCAAGGAATCAGTTCAGCCTGGGAGGACAGGCACAGGATGGCCAAGCTAAGGAGGGAAGCGATACCACAGCATGGTACGGTAGACGCTTCGCCTGCGTGTGCACGAGGCGTGCGTGTCTTCTCTGCTGAGGGTGCTGTGACAACATCCCAGAAGCATGCGGTAGGCCCCTAAGAGTTTGAAGTGGGGCCTACCAATCACATTCAGACCTCAGAACAGCAGTTCTCAACCGTTCCTCTGATGAGGTGTGGTAATGATAGGTAACTTATTTTTCAATCAGATCATTTTCATTTCAAATGGACATTTATATTGTTCAATTGTGTGGCTTCCAAATCAGTAATTTTTCAAAGAATATATCAGAAAGTGAGTCTACAATATACTAACACTGAACAGACAACATGTAAATAATTTAGATACAGACTAAATGGATAAGCACACACGCAAAAAAGAAATAGACCTACTATTCTTCCCATTTAATAAAACCCTGATTAATTCAACAAATATTTTATTTATTCAGCAAATATTTGAGCTCCTACTACATGCCAGGAATTGTTCATACTGAAACTGAGCAAGGGAGGGGGATATACATATATAACAATATATGTGTATATGAATATGTATGTGTATATTTAACAATTATACATAGATATTTAATTGCAATATATTATCTTACATATAATATACATCTTATACATATAAAGTATACATAAGATACTGCTGTGCATCTTATCTGTATCTTTGATATACCATATATAGATACAGATACCTGCCCTATAAAAGCTCATATTCCACTAAGCAGAAACACAGTACCTAAATATTCACAATATCAGGTTAATGGCTCCCCAGCTCTATTGAAGTCTCAGATGACAAGGATCCAAAGCCTTCTAAAATCGGGCTCCTACTCAACGCTCCAACTTTACTGTTCCTGTGCATATGCTCATTTCACTCACTCACTCAATTGTAGAACTCACTGTTCTAAAATACAGTCCTGTACTCTCTCAATTCCCTACCATTCCATCTGGAATCTGTCACCACTCATCTATAAGCGTTACTAATTCAGCCAAGGCTCAGTTCAAGAGCAGCTGCAGAAACCTCCCAGCCAAAAGTGACCCTCTTTCTCCTATGAACCCCTAAAGTATTAATGACTACAATGATACTGACTATATGGAGCCATGCACCAAAATCTCTTTGTCACATCTAACTAAATGCTTTCACACTCAGGGTGGGCTTCATGTGCGCAATCTGTCTTGTGCTTGGTTTAATACTTTAGTATCAACCATCTTGAAATGCTTAATATATTTTGAACAAGGAGTCTTGCATTTTTAGTTTATACTGGACCCTGCAAATTACGAAGCCAGTCCTATTCATGTTAAAATCCCATGTACTCCTCAGTTGAAAAAACAAAACAAACAAAACCCCCCAGAAACAGAAAGTAAGCAGGAGAGGTATTGTAATTTTCATTTTTAAAAAAAGAGATCCTAGAGAAGGAAATAGCAACCCACTCCAGTATTCTTCTCTTTTTTTTTTTTAATGATTTATTTATTTACTTTCATCTTTGGCTGCCTAGGTCTTGTCCATGGGCTTTCTCTAGTTGCAGAGAATGGGGGCTACTCTTCACTGCGGCGTCTGGGCTTCTCATAATGGCGGCTTCTCTTGTTGCAGAGCACAGGTTCTAGGCACATGGGCTCAATAGTTGTGGTGCACAGGCTTAGTTGCTCTGGTGCACATGGGATCTTCCTGGACCAGGGATCGAACCCATGTCCCCGGCACTGGCAGACAGATTCTTAACCACTAGGCCACCACAGAACCCCCTACTCCAGTATTCTTGCCTGGGAAACTCCATGGACAGAGGAGCCTGGCTGGCTATAGTCCATGGGCTCACGAAGAATCGGATACAACTGAACTACTGATCACGAGATTAAGAATGGGAATCATCACTAACTGTTAATTAGTACAAGGGCTCTTAGTGGGGTGATACAAATGTTATAGAACTTGATTATGGTGATAGCTGAACAACTAGGTAAATTTAATAAATGTCATTGAGGTGATCCCCAATTTCATTCCTGTTTAAGCATCTGGGTTCTCTGTCATAACATCTATTGCCACCCATATCTAGAATGAAGTGTTGTCTTGGAGCCTGTTGTACATTTAAGAATAAACGTGTGTGTGTGTTTTAAAAGGTCACTGAACTGTACAATTTAAATATGGAACCTAAATTATACCTCAAGAAAGTTGTGTATCTGTGTAGCCAGATCCCTTGTAGTGGCTCCTCTCAAGCCTGAATATGTATAAACTGTATCCTGCCTATCTAAGCCTGAATAGGAATAAACCTGATCATGCCTGGAATCCCTGCTTCTGTCTCTTTTCTCATAGTTCTCTTTTTAAAAAAACACACACACACACACACACATTTATTTATTTATTTATCTTTGGCAAGGGTGGGGAGGAAGGGGGACGGGCGGGCCACTTCCACTGGTCTTTCATTTATCTGTTTTCATCCATCTTTGTTCTTTGGCCTGTGTGGGCCTCCCATCGCAGTGGCCTCTGTTGTCGCAGAGCAACGGCTCTGGGCGCATGCGCTCCAGAGCTCCGGCTCGGTAATTGGACACATCGGTCCAGCCGCTCCGCGGCACGTGGGATCTTCCCAGGCCAGGGATTGAACCGGTGCCCCTTGCACTGCCAGGCGGTGTCCTTACCCACTGGACCACCAGGGAAGCCCTCTCATAGTTTTCTTACAACCTTAATGTCTACAGATTCTAGGTACAGGCTGGTATACAGGGATAAGTGACCTTCTCTGGATTAAGAAGATAAAAATTAGCCTAGTCTGCTCAGAAATAAAATTGTGTGTAGACAGTCAACTGATCTTCTCAGGGGTGCTAAGAACTCAGTGGGAGAATGGACAGTCTAGTCACATCAATAAAGGATGTTTAGAAGAACTGGATACTCACACACCAAAGAAAGAAGTTGGATCGTTATCTGACACCAGAGACAGAAATTAACTATAAATGGATTAAAGAACATTTCCTACATGGAATTTCATCTACACAATTCTGAGATGGAAACTAGGGGAAAAGCTTTCATGGCATTAAACTTAGCAATGATTTCTTGGACATGACACTAAGAGCACAAGTGAAAAAGGAAAAATAAGCAGAGGGCACGATATCAAACTTAAAAGCTTTTCAGCATCGACAAACATAATCAGCAGAGTAGAAGGGAACCTGTGGAGAAAATGTGCGCAAATCACACATCCACTCAGGGCTAGAATACTGCTAGCTCAACCACAAAAAGTCAAATTTAAATATGGAACCTAAATTATACCTCAAGAAAGTTGTGTATCTGTGTAGCCAGATCCCTTGTAGTGGCTCCTCTCAAGCCTGAATATGTATAAACTGTATCCTGCCTATCTAAGCCTGAATAGGAATAAACCTGATCATGCCTGGAATCCCTGCTTCTGTCTCTTTTCTCATAGTTCTCTTTTTAAAAACACACACACACACACACACATTTATTTATTTATTTATCTTTGGCAAGGGTGGGGAGGAAGGGGAGGCGGGACACTTCCACTGGTCTTTCATTTATCTGTTTTCATCCATCTTTGTTCTTTGGCCTGTGTGGGCCTCCCATCGCAGTGGCCTCTGTTGTCGCAGAGCAACGGCTCTGGGCGCATGCGCTCCAGAGCTCCGGCTCGGTAATTGGACACATCGGTCCAGCCGCTCCGCGGCACGTGGGATCTTCCCAGGCCAGGGATTGAACCGGTGCCCCTTGCACTGCCAGGCGGTGTCCTTACCCACTGGACCACCAGGGAAGCCCTCTCATAGTTTTCTTACAACCTTAATGTCTACAGATTCTAGGTACAGGCTGGTATACAGGGATAAGTGACCTTCTCTGGATTAAGAAGATAAAAATTAGCCTAGTCTGCTCAGAAATAAAATTGTGTGTAGACAGTCAACTGATCTTCTCAGGGGTGCTAAGAACTCAGTGGGAGAATGGACAGTCTAGTCACATCAATAAAGGATGTTTAGAAGAACTGGATACTCACACACCAAAGAAAGAAGTTGGATCGTTATCTGACACCAGAGACAGAAATTAACTATAAATGGATTAAAGAACATTTCCTACATGGAATTTCATCTACACAATTCTGAGATGGAAACTAGGGGAAAAGCTTTCATGGCATTAAACTTAGCAATGATTTCTTGGACATGACACTAAGAGCACAAGTGAAAAAGGAAAAATAAGCAGAGGGCACGATATCAAACTTAAAAGCTTTTCAGCATCGACAAACATAATCAGCAGAGTAGAAGGGAACCTGTGGAGAAAATGTGCGCAAATCACACATCCACTCAGGGGCTAGAATACTGCTAGCTCAACCACAAAAAGTCAAGCAACTCAAAAAATGGGCAAAAGATCTGAAGAAACATTTTTCCACAGATGTTCAACATCACTGATCATCAGGAAAATGCAAGTCAAAACCAAGGTGCAGCGCTTCCCTGATGGTCCAGTGGGTAAAGGGTCTGCCTTGCAGAGCAAGGGGCAATGATTCAATTCCTGGCCCGGGAAGATCCCACATACCGTGGAGCGGCAGGACTGGTGTGTCCAATTACCAGAGCCAGTGCTTTGCAATGAGAGAGGCCACTGCAATGGGAGGCCCTTTCAAGCCAAAGAATAAAAGATGGATGAAAATAAATAAATAAAAAAACAATAAAAGAGGCCAAAAAACCGACAAAACTACCCCAAGATGAACTATTCCTTCATTCCTATTAGGATGGCTACTATCAAAAAAACAGAAAATAACAAGTGTTGATGAGGATGTGGAGAAACTAGAACCACCTGCTGGTGGGATTATGAAATTGTGCAATCACTGTGGAAAACAGAACAGTAGTTCCTCTCAAAATTATAAAAAGAACTACCGTATAATCCAGCAATCTCACTTCTGGGAATATATGCAAAAGAATTAAAAACCAGGGACTCAGGGATTCATACAACCTATGCTCACAGCAGAAAACTACTGTCCATCAGTAGATGAATGGATAAACAAAATACAGTCTATACATACAGTAGACTATCATTCATCCTTATAAAACAAGGAAATCCTGTTACATCCTACAGTCTGAATGAACCTTGAGTACACATTATGCTGAGTGAACTAAACCACTTACAAAAAGACAAATTCTGTACGATTCCACTTATCTAAGGCATCTAAAGTAGTCAAATTCATAGAAAACAGAAAGCAGAATTGTGGTTACCAGGGGGTGGGGGGAGGGTGGAAAGGAGAGTTGTATAATGGGTACAGAGCTTCTTATCTGTAAGGTGAAAATGTTCTAGAAATCTGTTTCACAATAATATGAATAAACCTACTACTTAAAAATAAGCAGAGGGCACGATATCAAACTTAAAAGCTTTTCAGCATCGACAAACATAATCAGCAGAGTAGAAGGGAACCTGTGGAGAAAATGTGCGCAAATCACACATCCACTCAGGGGCTAGAATACTGCTAGCTCAACCACAAAAAGTCAAGCAACTCAAAAAATGGGCAAAAGATCTGAAGAAACATTTTTCCACAGATGTTCAACATCACTGATCATCAGGAAAATGCAAGTCAAAACCAAGGTGCAGCGCTTCCCTGATGGTCCAGTGGGTAAAGGGTCTGCCTTGCAGAGCAAGGGGCAATGATTCAATTCCTGGCCCGGGAAGATCCCACATACCGTGGAGCGGCAGGACTGGTGTGTCCAATTACCAGAGCCAGTGCTTTGCAATGAGAGAGGCCACTGCAATGGGAGGCCCTTTCAAGCCAAAGAATAAAAGATGGATGAAAATAAATAAATAAAAAAACAATAAAAGAGGCCAAAAAACCGACAAAACTACCCCAAGATGAACTATTCCTTCATTCCTATTAGGATGGCTACTATCAAAAAAACAGAAAATAACAAGTGTTGATGAGGATGTGGAGAAACTAGAACCACCTGCTGGTGGGATTATGAAATTGTGCAATCACTGTGGAAAACAGAACAGTAGTTCCTCTCAAAATTATAAAAAGAACTACCGTATAATCCAGCAATCTCACTTCTGGGAATATATGCAAAAGAATTAAAAACCAGGGACTCAGGGATTCATACAACCTATGCTCACAGCAGAAAACTACTGTCCATCAGTAGATGAATGGATAAACAAAATACAGTCTATACATACAGTAGACTATCATTCATCCTTATAAAACAAGGAAATCCTGTTACATCCTACAGTCTGAATGAACCTTGAGTACACATTATGCTGAGTGAACTAAACCACTTACAAAAAGACAAATTCTGTACGATTCCACTTATCTAAGGCATCTAAAGTAGTCAAATTCATAGAAAACAGAAAGCAGAATTGTGGTTACCAGGGGGTGGGGGGAGGGTGGAAAGGAGAGTTGTATAATGGGTACAGAGCTTCTTATCTGTAAGGTGAAAATGTTCTAGAAATCTGTTTCACAATAATATGAATAAACCTACTACTTAAAAAATTAACACGGTAAATTTTATGTTATGCATCTTTACTACACACACACTGTAGAGTCAAGTCAGAAAACTAATTACACTCTTTGTAGTATTATTTTATGTTAAAATAACCTTTTAGATGGTATGTGAAATATGATATAAACAATAAAACATAAAAATACCTTATATTCAGAAAACTTAATTACCTGCAACAAATCCAACTACCAGATCTTTTCCAGTAGTAGAATGCTGACCTTTGACCCAGACTGCTTTGAGGCTATTAAAAGTGTAGAAATATACAAAATTGGAGCAGCAGAGACTGGAGATAACTGGAAACCACCCTCGATATGGTGCCAGGCTAGGAGAAGAACACAGTAAGCCATGTAAAGAAAGGCTGCAAAGCCTAGAAAAGGCAGATCATCATTCACACATTCTCAAAGTTCATTCCTGTACTACAGTCTACTTCAAACTGTACCTACACATTACCGTCTGAGGGTGCCCAAGAAATCTCTTCTAGCATTAATGATTCCAAGGAAGCAACAGATTCAATGACTGATTTAATTATTCCCCCCACTCTTGATTTCCTTTAGGAAATTACTACGTAAAATCAGAGACAATTTCTTCATGGCTGTTAGTTAATATAGCATCATTCACATTGTATTACAATGCCAAGACCATTAAGTAAATATAGAAGTACAAAAAAAATGTGGTGGGGGAACATGACAAGGGCACAGGAACCAAATAGCAGGGGCTCATACTGGCTATGGCTGGGACAATCTGAGCACCAAAATAACTAAGTAGTCAATTGGAAACCACTAAATTTCTGAGTCTGTATGATGCTAAATTAAATATTTCCTCATAGACTGTTTATAGTTGCAAGAAAGGAAAAAGAAAATCACTCTGTGGCTAACTCAAATCTAAGGAATCATAATTAGCCAGTGAAAGGCAAGTGGACAATATGTGACTCTAGACGGGACATATCGAGAAGGGCACAATTTTACCTACAGGTTCTTATGCCTAAGAATTCAGACTCAATCTAATCATGAAGAAACACGAGGCAAACCTAAAATGAGAAACATTTTATTGAAGGAAAAATAAGCAGGGAAGGCCCACACTCAAAATGTCAGTCATAGGGGTAAGGGGCTCTGATGCAACTTCCTCTCAAATAACTCTGAAAAAAAACTGTGTGTGGTATGTATATGTGTAGTAAAGAAAGAAGGACGGGGCTTCCCTGGTGGCGCAGAGCGTAAGGACACTGCCTTGCAGTGCAAGGGGCGCCGATTTGATCCCTAGCCCAGGAAGATCCCATGTGCCGCAGAGCGGCTGGACCCATGTGTCCAACTACCGAGCCAGAGCTCTGGAGCGCGTGCGCCCAGAGCCAGTGCTCTGCAGCGAGAGAGGCCACTGTGATGGGAGGCTCACACAGGCTAAAGAACAAAGATGGAAACAAATGAAAGACCAATAGAAGTGGCCAAAAAAAGAGAAAGAAGGATGGGTAAGGAGGGAGACAGCATGAGCACAAATGGAAAAAAAAAAAAGGAAAGAAAATGTTAACAGGTCAATCTGGGTGAAGTACATACTGGTATTCTTTGTATTTATATTCTTTTAGTTTTGCAACTTTTTGTAAATTTGAAATTATTTCCAAAGTAAAAGTTTTTTTAAAAGTATACATGTCTGAATGCATCCGATAGGAATGAACTAAACAGGTATCACCCGCTTCAGTTTACTATACATAAAACAAAACATAGGTTTCACGTTAGTCTCTATGCTGACCTTAGAACTTTAAGGAAGTGAAAACAACTGTGTCGTTATAAGTCATGCAATTACATATTCACAACACAAGGAGGCTATGAGAAATGGATACAAGGTGAGTACAGGTATGACAGAGGCCCAGAAACTCTTCACGAGCTGCTCTGCCTAACAAAGATGAACGAGGTAGCAGTACTCACAGGCCTTCTTCTTTAATGATCTCCAGGAGCACCATGTGTCGTTTTGGACTTTCTTTTCGTCAACTATAAGACCAGAGAGTGTATGCTTAATAATTAATGATCCCGAATTTTTATTGAAAGGCAAGTGGACAATATGTACTTAGACGGGACATATCGAAGGGCACAATTTTACCTACAGGTTCTATGCCTAAGAATTCAGACTCAATCTAATCATGAAGAAACACGAGGCAAACCTAAAATGAGAAACATTTTATTGAAGGAAAAATAAGCAGGGAAGGCCCACACTCAAAATGTCAGTCATAGGGGTAAGGGGCTCTGATGCAACTTCCTCTCAAATAACTCTGAAAAAAAACTGTGTGTGGTATGTATATGTGTAGTAAAGAAAGAAGGACGGGGCTTCCCTGGTGGCGCAGAGCGTAAGGACACTGCCTTGCAGTGCAAGGGGCGCCGATTTGATCCCTAGCCCAGGAAGATCCCATGTGCCGCAGAGCGGCTGGACCCATGTGTCCAACTACCGAGCCAGAGCTCTGGAGCGCGTGCGCCCAGAGCCAGTGCTCTGCAGCGAGAGAGGCCACTGTGATGGGAGGCTCACACAGGCTAAAGAACAAAGATGGAAACAAATGAAAGACCAATAGAAGTGGCCAAAAAAAGAGAAAGAAGGATGGGTAAGGAGGGAGACAGCATGAGCACAAATGGAAAAAAAAAAAAGGAAAGAAAATGTTAACAGGTCAATCTGGGTGAAGTACATACTGGTATTCTTTGTATTTATATTCTTTTAGTTTTGCAACTTTTTGTAAATTTGAAATTATTTCCAAAGTAAAAGTTTTTTTAAAAGTATACATGTCTGAATGCATCCGATAGGAATGAACTAAACAGGTATCACCCGCTTCAGTTTACTATACATAAAACAAAACATAGGTTTCACGTTAGTCTCTATGCTGACCTTAGAACTTTAAGGAAGTGAAAACAACTGTGTCGTTATAAGTCATGCAATTACATATTCACAACACAAGGAGGCTATGAGAAATGGATACAAGGTGAGTACAGGTATGACAGAGGCCCAGAAACTCTTCACGAGCTGCTCTGCCTAACAAAGATGAACGAGGTAGCAGTACTCACAGGCCTTCTTCTTTAATGATCTCCAGGAGCACCATGTGTGTCGTTTTGGACTTTCTTTTCTCGTCAACTATAAGACCAGAGAGTGTATGCTTAAAAATAAATCCCTTGAGAATTGTTATCTTCAACAAATTTCACTGAAATGACCTCACCTGAGCAATCTCTTACCCTTACTCTTTGAACTCCCTAGTTTGCCTCAGAACTCAATGATTCTCCTGTGTTCCCATGGGCTAAATTCCTGACCACTGATTCCTTGGGTTGCATCTATTAATCATGAACCATAAAGCATCTTAATTCAGTATCCAATTTCCAAAGTAAAAGATGTAACAGGGGAAATTTATTTTTTGTATTTCATAAGGCTCTCCTGTTGTTTTTTTTCTTTCAAAGTTATAAAAGTAGAGAGAAAATAAATCACCATGTCCCTTTTAGAGAAGAGGTTACAGATACAAAGCTGTGAAGGACACCTGTGGTTAGCAGCAGAGCCAGGGTTAAAATTCAAGTTTCCAAAGTATTAGCTGTGGGCTCTGTTTCCTAACCTAAAAAAATAAAAGGTCTCAAAAGGAGGAGAACTCTGCCTTTTTCTGGCATTCTCAATGAAAACAAAACCCACCTTAATTAATTTCAAATTTCCTACCCACATCTGAAGAGTATTTTGAAAAACCTAAAAATGGGAAAATGGACCAATTCCTTAAGAAAGCTGGTATCTGTATGGCACAAGGCAAACTGACAATATCTGTCAAAAATTACAAATATTAAAAAAAATAATAAATAAAATAATTACAAATATTAGCCCTTTGATACAGAATCTCACTTCTGGGAATTTATCCTGTAGAACTTACAGAAATAAACTGGGACATGAACAAGTCTATTCAACAAAAGAGAAGAAAGAATCCAAGGGTGTGTAATAGGGGAGGGACGCAGGTTATGTTGCAGCCACACCATGGACCACTCTAAAGCCAGGAGAAAGAATGAAGAAGCTAACAATGCACTGGTTTGAAAGGTATCCAAAATACACTATTAAGTGAAAAAGCATGATATGGAAGAGTGTGGAAAATATGTTTTTTGAGTCAGAAAGAGAGAAAATTGAGAATATGTATCACTTGCTTATTACTCCATAAATAGACTCTCAAGGCTATTTGAGAAATAAAGACATTATCTACAGGGGAGAGGAAAGGAGGCAGACTAGTATGAGATATTTCATTGTACTGCCTATCTTTTATGTATTTTAGGTTTTGAGTGAGTCATGTAAAATTATGATCTATCCAAAATCTCTAAAATTAACTAAAAATAGTCATCATGAAGGGTTTTAACAAAGGAATTATTTTGAGTGTGCATACTCAGTAGCTTCAGTCTTGACCAACTCTTTGTGACCCTTTCGACTGTAGCCCACCAGGCTCCTCTGTCCATGGGATTCTCCAGGCAAGAATATTGGAGTAGGTTGCCATGCCCTCCTCCAGGGCATCTTCCCAACCAGGGATTGAACCCACATCTTTCATCTCTCCAGCATCGGCAGGCTAATCTTAGTCTTATCTCTTCATGTAAGTTTGGGCATAGGCTTATAATTTCAAGTTGAAAAATACTGAGGAAATGTGGGCAAACAAGCCAGTCGAGGTTTTCTCAGCCTTGGCAGAGCCAAGAGAAAAACATCTTGGAATGAGAAAAAACAACTAAGAAACATAACAGAAAGAACTAAGACAAAAACAAGTTGATTCGATTTACATGGGCTCATTAGCTGGGGTCATACTGGTCTGCAACAGGTGGGAGATCTGCTGTGGACTCAGGAAGCCAGGTCACGGCACGTTAGAACGCTGCATGCACTCACGAACAGACTCCTTAACTTCTTGCTGGTCTAGTTGCCCCCCAGCTACAATAGGCCCTTTCCCTTAAGGAAATAACATAAACAACCTAGAATCAGGAGGGTAATTACTGACCACGGTTGTGTGAGTCCCAGCTTTTGCTGATTGTATCATTTCCTGCAAACACCTGATGCTTAAGCTCTCCGTAAAAGTGGACTGTGGGAGTGTACGGGGCTCTTGACCCAAGAAGTCTTGAGCCCCCCGCCTCCTCGTTCCCACTCTTTCTGTCTGTCTATGTGTGTGTATTTCTTAAGGTCTTGCCGCACCCGCTATTCTCTATGCACCCAGCTGACGTGTTGCGGCAAGAAAAGAACAAGTAGGATTTATAGACATAAAGTGAAAGGGGAGACTAGAACTTCTTGCCTACAGGAGCAGAAAAGCTATCTGGGACATGTTTCCTATTCTCTGTTCTCGTTAAAAAGAAAAAAAATCTATTTTGTGCCTTTCAAAAGTATGAATATTTCATTGTACTGCCTATCTTTTATGTATTTTAGGTTTTGAGTGAGTCATGTAAAATTATGATCTATCCAAAATCTCTAAAATTAACTAAAATAGTCATCATGAAGGGTTTTAACAAAGGAATTATTTTGAGTGTGCATACTCAGTAGCTTCAGTCTTGACCAACTCTTTGTGACCCTTTCGACTGTAGCCCACCAGGCTCCTCTGTCCATGGGATTCTCCAGGCAAGAATATTGGAGTAGGTTGCCATGCCCTCCTCCAGGGCATCTTCCCAACCAGGGATTGAACCCACATCTTTCATCTCTCCAGCATCGGCAGGCTAATCTTAGTCTTATCTCTTCATGTAAGTTTGGGCATAGGCTTATAATTTCAAGTTGAAAAATACTGAGGAAATGTGGGCAAACAAGCCAGTCGAGGTTTTCTCAGCCTTGGCAGAGCCAAGAGAAAAACATCTTGGAATGAGAAAAAACAACTAAGAAACATAACAGAAAGAACTAAGACAAAAACAAGTTGATTCGATTTACATGGGCTCATTAGCTGGGGTCATACTGGTCTGCAACAGGTGGGAGATCTGCTGTGGACTCAGGAAGCCAGGTCACGGCACGTTAGAACGCTGCATGCACTCACGAACAGACTCCTTAACTTCTTGCTGGTCTAGTTGCCCCCCAGCTACAATAGGCCCTTTCCCTTAAGGAAATAACATAAACAACCTAGAATCAGGAGGGTAATTACTGACCACGGTTGTGTGAGTCCCAGCTTTTGCTGATTGTATCATTTCCTGCAAACACCTGATGCTTAAGCTCTCCGTAAAAGTGGACTGTGGGAGTGTACGGGGCTCTTGACCCAAGAAGTCTTGAGCCCCCCGCCTCCTCGTTCCCACTCTTTCTGTCTGTCTATGTGTGTGTATTTCTTAAGGTCTTGCCGCACCCGCTATTCTCTATGCACCCAGCTGACGTGTTGCGGCAAGAAAAGAACAAGTAGGATTTATAGACATAAAGTGAAAGGGGGAGACTAGAACTTCTTGCCTACAGGAGCAATGACAATGCTATCTGGGAACATGTTTCCTATTCTCTGTTCTCGTTAAAAAAGAAAAAAAATTCTATTTTGTGCCTTTCAAAAGTCATACTGTTTATCAGAATGAACAGTAATGATTAAAAGTGACTAATACAAGACCACTCAGGTCTCTCAGATTAGAAAATGGCTGAGGCTATGACTCACAAAACACCTCTCTGTTAATTAGGAAACAGCAATGATGACCAGTCTCTAAAGTCAGTGAAAACAGGTAACAGCAGATTTCTAATGAAACCGAATATCCTTATATTTAGAACTTAGTAGAGAAATATGTTTGATTCCTGACATCAAATGAACAGAAATATGATGACAATAAGATACTCACCTTGAAGTCGAAGTCGAGCTGTATCCAAGGGAAAAAATACTGTCATCGCTGTCATGCTGCCCTGAAAAGTTCAAAAAGCCTTTAGCCATTATGGTATCACAAAAAAAAATGAGCCACAACTTTTATTTCATTTTATTTTTTTGTGTGTTTGAAAAAAAAAGTGATTTTATTAGATTCTATAAAGCTATAGACAGAAATAATTTTATACTATCTTTACACTTTATTAGGTGTTTTTCTCCAAGAAGTATGACTTATCAATTCTTAGACTATACATCTACTAAACTTAACAAGCTAAGGAAATATTCTGTGAGAATGACAGCCAAGCTCATCCTAGGAAAAATAAGCTGTAGACAGGCAAAAAGGGGGGATCCAAATAATCCACGTCATTAGTTTCAGATTGGAGTTAGAGGTATCAACATGAACTCAGGATGGCCCAACTAGGTATATTTTAAACAACAAAATAAACAATAAAGAGTACTGCTAGGGTGATGGGGGGAGGGATATAGAGAGAACACATGTACATGCTGCTAAATTTAAAATGGATAACCAGGCAGGACTTACTGTAGGACAGGGAACTCTGCTCAATGTTACTTCACAACATAAATGGAAAAATAATTTGAAAAAGAACAGGTACATGTATATGTTTAACTCTGCTGTATATGAATACACTTTGCTGTATACCTGAAACTATCACAAGACTGTTAATCAACTATTCTGTTGTTTAGTAACTCAGTCATGTCCAAATCTTTGTGACCCCATGGACTGTAGCCTGTTAAGCATCTCTGCTCATGGGATTTCCCAGGCGAGAATACGAGCCACAACTTTTAAACAAACATAAGTTCATTGTTATCAATGGGTCAAATCAAATTTTTGAAGAACAAATATACAGAAAATTTTAATCTATTGGGATCATTACTGTTACTTCTGTTAGTTACATACTTGAACAAACATATTTAATTTTCTAGAAATCTCTCTGATATTGAAAACGAAAATGTAGTGGGTCCCTGGAGATGACAAACTTAGGGATTTACAACCTAGGACACAAGTCAAAAGATAGCAGGTAAATGAATTTTTAACCTTTTACTGGCCAGTTACTGCTCCTATACTCTCCTCTAATAACCCCAGAAACCAAAAAATTTAGCAATCAAATAGATATGTATCTTCTATACTCTGCGTAAACAATATATTCACTACAAAGTAAAAGGGTTTTAAGAATCATACTGTTCCTTAAAGTAGTTCTGTTTCCTTGTGTTTTAAATAAAAGAGGGCTGCAGTATCTTTGCTAAAAATTCTATAAAGAATTCATAAGATAATAGAAGGACAAAAATAATCAGTGGGGAAATAAAAAGAAGCCAAAAATCAGTCTTTTCATTCATAACACCCTATGACAGACAAAACCCAGAAGCAGACAGGCAGGGATAAAAATCATGTGCATGAAAACCCTAGGTGGGTTTACAGTTCTCAACCTAGATGCAGACCCACTGGTATATATTCTTGGGCATCAGATCAAGTTTTAGGCCAGGCTCCTCTGTCCATGGGACTCTCCAGGCAAGAACATTGAAGGCTGTCATTTTCATCTCCAGGGGATCTTCCTGAGCCAGGGATCAGACCCAGGGATTGATCTCATGTCTCCCGCATTTCAGGTAGATTCTTTACCTCTGAGCCACCAGGGGGATCAGAGAGTCACTCCTCCCAAAGCCAGACAACATAAATGGAAAAATAATTTGAAAAGAACAGGTACTATGTTTAATTCTGCTGTATATGAATACACTTTGCTGTATACCTGAAACTATCACAAGACTGTTAATCAACTATTCTGTTGTTTAGTAACTCAGTCATGTCCAAATCTTTGTGACCCCATGGACTGTAGCCTGTTAAGCATCTCTGCTCATGGGATTTCCCAGGCGAGAATACGAGCCACAACTTTTAAACAAACATAAGTTCATTGTTATCAATGGGTCAAATCAAATTTTTGAAGAACAAATATACAGAAAATTTTAATCTATTGGGATCATTACTGTTACTTCTGTTAGTTACATACTTGAACAAACATATTTAATTTTCTAGAAATCTCTCTGATATTGAAAACGAAAATGTAGTGGGTCCCTGGAGATGACAAACTTAGGGATTTACAACCTAGGACACAAGTCAAAAGATAGCAGGTAAATGAATTTTTAACCTTTTACTGGCCAGTTACTGCTCCTATACTCTCCTCTAATAACCCCAGAAACCAAAAAATTTAGCAATCAAATAGATATGTATCTTCTATACTCTGCGTAAACAATATATTCACTACAAAGTAAAAGGGTTTTAAGAATCATACTGTTCCTTAAAGTAGTTCTGTTTCCTTGTGTTTTAAATAAAAGAGGGCTGCAGTATCTTTGCTAAAAATTCTATAAAGAATTCATAAGATAATAGAAGGACAAAAATAATCAGTGGGGAAATAAAAAGAAGCCAAAAATCAGTCTTTTCATTCATAACACCCTATGACAGACAAAACCCAGAAGCAGACAGGCAGGGATAAAAATCATGTGCATGAAAACCCTAGGTGGGTTTACAGTTCTCAACCTAGATGCAGACCCACTGGTATATATTCTTGGGCATCAGATCAAGTTTTAGGCCAGGCTCCTCTGTCCATGGGACTCTCCAGGCAAGAACATTGAAGGCTGTCATTTTCATCTCCAGGGGATCTTCCTGAGCCAGGGATCAGACCCAGGGATTGATCTCATGTCTCCCGCATTTCAGGTAGATTCTTTACCTCTGAGCCACCAGGGGGATCAGAGAGTCACTCCTCCCAAAGCCAGAGGACCAGAGGCAGAGTCAGAACCCAGGTCTCCTGTGCACTGCTCTATATCAGTTCTTGACCTTTTTTTCAATCAAGATGCAAATTACTTTTCATTTTTTTCTTCTACTTATAAAAGTATGCACAATACTAACACACACACACACAATCCAGGAAACTCTTAACAGGGATAATATAGGATGAGGAAGGAATTAAAGGTGCCTGTCACTTCCCTTGTGATGCATCTCTGTATAATTACTAAATAACAAGCATGCGTTAGTTTTAGTTTTGAAATGAGAAAGCAAACTTAAAAAAAAAAAAAAAGATCAGAATACAAGAGAATAATAAGGTGCAGGGATTTTCAAAGTAACATCCTGGGGGTCCTTGAAAGTCCCTTAATCCTTTCCAGGGGTCTGCAGGACCAAAGCTATTTTCGTAAAAGTACTACAGCCTAATTTCTATGTTTTTTTCCTTTTTAATTCTCATTTTTCTCACAGTGTGTAGTGAGTTTTCCAGAGGTTCTGTGGTATGTGATACTGTAACAGAGTGAATGCAGAACAAATAAGAGCACCCAGCTTTCTGCTGTTAAGTCAGTTAGAGAGGTTTGCAAAGATACAAAATGATGCCACTCTTCTTACTAATGAGGGGAAAATACAGTTTTAAAAATTGTTGTGTGTTAACGTGTGACAGCTTTAATATTTTTAATAAATAATCTTAATGATTACTCAACTTTAATTTCTAGTACAGTAAATATTGAAAGTTTTTACCAAATAGCAAAACCTCTTCAGAGTCTGTAGTAACTTTTAAGAGTATAAGGAATTTATGAGACTAAACAGTTTTGAGAACTTGTTATAAACATGCCATTAAATATTAAAAACAGTACATTATTAACAAACTATTATTGAATACATCACTTCTAATATTCCTTTCAGTTGATGTTATACCCATGTAACCTAAGAAATTGAAAACATTCTATAATGTTTGGGTTGGACATTATTCTTTCCAGGAAACTCTTCAAAAGGAAATAACTCTAGGAAAAATACAGCCTATACTTAATATCTTCAGGGAATCATTTATTAGAGGCTTGGGTTTTTTCTTTTTTTTCAGTGACAAGGTTACTAGGCGGAAACAAAAATCTAATAGGATGCTGAAAGGAAAAGCAAATGCAAGTCTGGAAGATCCTGGGAATTCAAAGGCTATTATCATTAGCATACAGAAAGCACAACCAAGAAGGAGATGAAAGCCTCTAGGGGTAAGTAGAGGTCAAGTCAAAGGCTTTTTTTTAGGCACTGATTGGACAGACATGAAGAAAGAAATGGAACTTCAAGGATGACAACCAGGCTTCTGGCTTAAAAAATACAGTGAGAGTGTTGTCATGAATTGAGATGGTAAATACTGCAGGAGGAAAAACTTTGGGGCAAAAGATACTGAGGTTGGCTTTTGTACTAGTTGAATTTTAAGTGCCTCAGACTTCCACGTGAAGATGTTCAGCAGGTAGCAAGAGCCATCTGGAGTTCCCAAAATTGTGGGATAGAAATGTAGATTTGGAACTTACTGGATTATAGCATCTTTCTTCACTTTTAAGACAATAATGATCATAGTATGGCTTAACATATTTTTTGTTATGGGTGGGTGAGATCATTATTTTAGCAATATGTGATCATATATTATTTTCATAACCAAATTTTCAGTCAACAAATAACTGAAAACATAATCATATGGCAGGACATTTTATGTTTATAGTTTCTATTTTACTAATTTCCTCTGTTCATTACCTTCCTTTTCCTTTGTGTGACTTTATTTTTATATTCTTATCTTTTTTTTTTAAATTTTGTCCTCTTTTATCGGTTTTTTATATATTTATTTTCATCCATCTTTATTCTTTGGCCTGTGTGGGCCTCCCACTGCAGCGGCCTCTCTTTTTGCAGAGCACCGGCTCTGGGCTCATGCGCTTCCAGAGCACTGGCTCACTACTGGAGACACCAGATAGCTGCTCCGCAGCACGTGGGATCCTTTAGGGCCAGCGATCAAACTGGTGCCCCTTGCACTACAAGGCTGACTCTTTACCCACTGGACCACCAGGGAAGCCCCTTATCTAACTTCTTACTGATTTTAAGTCTTTCTTCTTTTCCAAACTTAATTTAAAAGCCACTCACTTCTCTCTAGGTATTTTAGCTGTATCCAAGTTTTTGTTTTTACAACTCAGTGGTTCTTTCAGATACTCAGAGTTGCACAATATTCACCACTATCTAACTCCAGAACATTTTTATCACCTTCAAAGAAAACCCACTCCCTAAACAGTCACTCTTCATTCTCTCCTCCTCCCACACCCTGCCAACCACTAACCTATCTTCTATCTCTATTTTGCCTATTAGGTACATTTCATGTCAATGGAACCAAATAACATATGATTTTCTTGTGACTGGTCTCTTTCAAGGCACCTCCATGTTACAGAATCAGAACTTCATTTCCTATTGTAGCTGAAAAATATTCTGTTATATGAATATATCACATTTTGTTTACCCTTTCATCAGCTAGTAGATTTGGGTTATTTCTACTTTTTGGCTTTATGAGTAATTCTGCTACATTCGCAGTATGGATAGGCTTTGTATGGATGTGTCTTCAATTCTCTAGGAGTGGAACTGCTGGCTCATATGGTAACTCTTTGACATCTTGAGGAACTACCAAACTATTTTCCACAGTGACTATACAACTTCCACCGAGAAAAACATGAGGTTTCCAGTTTCTCCATATCCTTGTAACACTTGTCATTATCTGTGCTTTTAATTATAGCCATCCTAGTGGGTGTGAAATAGAATGTCATTGTGGTTTTGATTCGTATTTCTCTGATAACTTGTGTTTTTTTCATGTATTGATTGACCACTTGTATATCTTCACAGGAAAAATGTCTATTCAAATCTTTTGTGCATTTTTAAAGAGTTATTAATTTTTACTTTTTGGCTGTGGTGGGTCTTTGTTGCTGCACATGGGCTTTCTCTAGGCGCAGCGAGTCCAGGCGTCTCATTGTCGTGGCTTCTCTTGTTGTGGAGTGTGAACTCTAGTCGTACAGGCTTCAGCAGTTGTAGTACACGGGCTCAGCAGATGTGGTGCACAGGCTTAGTTGTTCCTTGGCATGTGGGATTTTCCCAGACCAGAGATTAAACCAAGCCCCTTATCTAACTTCTTACTGATTTTAAGTCTTTCTTCTTTTCCAAACTTAATTTAAAAGCCACTCACTTCTCTCTAGGTATTTTAGCTGTATCCAAGTTTTTGTTTTTACAACTCAGTGGTTCTTTCAGATACTCAGAGTTGCACAATATTCACCACTATCTAACTCCAGAACATTTTTATCACCTTCAAAGAAAACCCACTCCCTAAACAGTCACTCTTCATTCTCTCCTCCTCTCACACCCTGCCAACCACTAACCTATCTTCTATCTCTATTTTGCCTATTAGGTACATTTCATGTCAATGGAACCAAATAACATATGATTTTCTTGTGACTGGTCTCTTTCAAGGCACCTCCATGTTACAGAATCAGAACTTCATTTCCTATTGTAGCTGAAAAATATTCTGTTATATGAATATATCACATTTTGTTTACCCTTTCATCAGCTAGTAGATTTGGGTTATTTCTACTTTTTGGCTTTATGAGTAATTCTGCTACATTCGCAGTATGGATAGGCTTTGTATGGATGTGTCTTCAATTCTCTAGGAGTGGAACTGCTGGCTCATATGGTAACTCTTTGACATCTTGAGGAACTACCAAACTATTTTCCACAGTGACTATACAACTTCCACCGAGAAAAACATGAGGTTTCCAGTTTCTCCATATCCTTGTAACACTTGTCATTATCTGTGCTTTTAATTATAGCCATCCTAGTGGGTGTGAAATAGAATGTCATTGTGGTTTTGATTCGTATTTCTCTGATAACTTGTGTTTTTTTCATGTATTGATTGACCACTTGTATATCTTCACAGGAAAAATGTCTATTCAAATCTTTTGTGCATTTTTAAAGAGTTATTAATTTTTACTTTTTGGCTGTGGTGGGTCTTTGTTGCTGCACATGGGCTTTCTCTAGGCGCAGCGAGTCCAGGCGTCTCATTGTCGTGGCTTCTCTTGTTGTGGAGTGTGAACTCTAGTCGTACAGGCTTCAGCAGTTGTAGTACACGGGCTCAGCAGATGTGGTGCACAGGCTTAGTTGTTCCTTGGCATGTGGGATTTTCCCAGACCAGGGATTAAACCAGTGTCCCCTGCATTGCAAGGTGGATTCTTAATCATTGAACTACCAGGGAAGCCCCATTTGTGCATTTTTAAAAACTGGGCTATTTGCTTTTCTATTATTGAGTTATAAACACTTTATCAGATATATGACTTACAAAAATGTTATCCATTTTGTTGTTTTTACTTTCTCGGTAGTATTTGAAGCACAAAGTCTTAATTTAGATCAACTCCAATGTATACATTTTTTATTACTTGTGCTTTCGGCATTATATGTAAGAAACCACTGCCTAATCAAGGTCATGAAGATTTATGTCAAGGTCTTCATCTAACTGTTTTGTAGTTATAGTTCTTACATTTAGGTCTGTGGATCCTTTTGAGTTAATTTTTGTGTACGGTGTGAAGCAGGGGTCCAACTTCACAGGGTCCATCCATTCTGTTGTGTGTGGATGTCCCTGCACAGTTTATAAAAGAGACTGTTCTTTCTCCATTTTCTTTGGTGTCCTTGCCAAAAGTCACCTGAACACAAATTTGTAGGCTTATTTTTTGGACTCTCAATGCTGTTCTGTTAACCTGCCTCTCTATCCTTGTACCAGTACCAGACTCTTGATTCCTGTACCTCTGTACTGAGTTTAAAATTGGGAAGATGCGAATGATCTGGGAACATACATGTAAAAAAATAAATTAATTAATTAATTAATTAATTAATTAAATAAATAAATAAAAAGAGGATCGAGAGTGGAAAAAAAAAAAATTGGGAGGATGCGTCCTCCAACTTTTTCTTCCCCAAATTATTTTGGCTACCATGGATCCCTGGCATTTTCATATAAACTTCAGGATCATCTTGTCAATTTCTGTAAAAAAAGCAAATTGGAATTTTGATAGGGAGTACACTGTATCTGGCAGATCCTTTTACGGAGCGCTGCTGTCTTAACAATATTATTCTCCAGCTCACTTATTCAGAAGATATCTTCCCACTTATTTAGATATTTAAGTTTTTTCAATAATGACTTATTTTTGTAGTACACGGGCTCAGCAGATGTGGTGCACAGGCTTAGTTGTTCCTTGGCATGTGGGATTTTCCCAGACCAGGGATTAAACCAGTGTCCCCTGCATTGCAAGGTGGATTCTTAATCATTGAACTACCAGGGAAGCCCCATTTGTGCATTTTTAAAAACTGGGCTATTTGCTTTTCTATTATTGAGTTATAAACACTTTATCAGATATATGACTTACAAAAATGTTATCCATTTTGTTGTTTTTACTTTCTCGGTAGTATTTGAAGCACAAAGTCTTAATTTAGATCAACTCCAATGTATACATTTTTTATTACTTGTGCTTTCGGCATTATATGTAAGAAACCACTGCCTAATCAAGGTCATGAAGATTTATGTCAAGGTCTTCATCTAACTGTTTTGTAGTTATAGTTCTTACATTTAGGTCTGTGGATCCTTTTCATTTAAATTTTTTGTGTACGGTGTGAAGCAGGGGTCCAACTTCACAGGGTCCATCCATTCTGTTGTGTGTGGATGTCCCTGCACAGTTTATAAAAGAGACTGTTCTTTCTCCATTTTCTTTGGTGTCCTTGCCAAAAGTCACCTGAACACAAATTTGTAGGCTTATTTTTTGGACTCTCAATGCTGTTCTGTTAACCTGCCTCTCTATCCTTGTACCAGTACCAGACTCTTGATTCCTGTACCTCTGTACTGAGTTTAAAATTGGGAAGATGCGAATGATCTGGGAACATACATGTAAAAAAATAAATAAATTAATTAATTAATTAATTAAATAAATAAATAAATAAAAAAAAAGAGGATCGAGAGTGGAAAAAAAAAAAAATTGGGAGGATGCGTCCTCCAACTTTTTCTTCCCCAAATTATTTTGGCTACCATGGATCCCTGGCATTTTCATATAAACTTCAGGATCATCTTGTCAATTTCTGTAAAAAAAGCAAATTGGAATTTTGATAGGGAGTACACTGTATCTGGCAGATCCTTTTACGGAGCGCTGCTGTCTTAACAATATTATTCTCCAGCTCACTTATTCAGAAGATATCTTCCCACTTATTTAGATATTTAAGTTTTTTCAATAATGACTTATTTTTGGTGTCCCTACCAGTTTTAGTATGTACCATCTGTTCCATCGTTTTTTGTTTTTTTTTTTTAATTTTTTTGACCTCTTTTATTGGTTTTCCATTCATTCATTTTCATCCATCCATCTTTATTCCAGAGCGCTGGCTCTTCATTGGACACACCAGTCCGGCCACTCTGTGGCATGTGGGATCTTCCCAGGCCAGGGATCGAACCAGCGCCCCATGCACTGCAAGACAGACTCTTCACCCACTGGACCACAAGGGAAGCCCTATCGTATTGTTTTGTTTTTTTTTTTAAATGGGAAGTCTGCACTAAGTAATTCTAGTCAGTCTTTTTTTTTTCCCTCTTTATTTTTTGTGGTTGCACCAGGCGGCCTGTGGGACCTTAGTTCAACCAAGGACTAACCTCTGCCCTCTGCAGTAAAAGCAAAAATTCCCTGTCACTCAGTCTCAAATGTTTTCTTATTTCCATTATGATTTCTTCTTTAACCCATAAATCATTCAGTAATGTGTGCTTAATTACCAAACATATACATTCACATTTTGAATCTACTACCTCATAGCATCTACCACCTCTCTTTCTATGTTCTTTGGATATTTAACAAGTGAACAAAGAAATTTATTCTTTTTTTTTTTTTAGGGTTTTTTTTGGGGGCGGGGTGGGTTGGGGAGGGAGTGGGGCGGGTGGGCCACTTCTATTGGTCTTTCATTTATCTGTTTTCATCCATCTTTGCTCTTTGGCCGGTATGGGCCTCCCATCACCGTGGCCTCTGTTTTCACAGAGTACCGGCTCTGGGCGCATGCGCTCAAGAGCTCCAGCTCGGTCATTGGACACATCGGTCCAGCCGCTCCGCAGCACGTGGGATCTTCCCAGGCCAGGGATTGAACCGGCGCCCCTTGCACTGCAAGGCGGTGTTCTTACCCACTGGACCACCAGGGAAGCCCAGAAATTTATCCTTAAATTAATCCCCCTACCTCCAAAAAATTTATAAAATATTGTACAGTAACAAACACCAAACAAAAGCAAATCAAAACAAACAAGATAACTACCACTTTACCCTGGATATGAAAATGAGGACAGTGACAAAATCAGGGGGGAAAAAACCCAGAAATGTGATGTTAGGCTCTCTGAATACAAGTATCTGATTAAAAGACACACCAGACTTTAAGGGCCATCCATATAGCCTCAAGAGCTTCAACCTGAAAGACCAGAGTACAAGTACAAATACTGCTTTAGCAAAGTATCAATACAACTGATTTAAAAATAGTAAGATCTTGAATCACTCTGAGTGATAGCTAGGAAAATACAGAAGGGATGTGTGCCAGGAGAACTCTAAAAGAATCAATAGTGCCTGCTGATTTATTGGATATGGATCACAAGAGAGAAGGGAGAGTCAGAGGAATGAAGACATCATAGGAAGAAATAAGAAATGAAAAGAGGGATATAGCTTTAAGAAATTACTAGTTCAATCTTGGACATAGTGAATTTCAGAAGATGAAAAATTAAGTGTGCTCTCATTTGAGTTCATTTAAGCAGTACTATGTGTCCCGTGTACAAACCCCGTTAACTATCGTAAAAGCAAAAATTCCCTGTCACTCATTAATGTTTTCTTATTTCCATTATGATTTCTTCTTTAACCCATAAATCATTCAGTAATGTGTGCTTAATTACCAAACATATACATTCACATTTTGAATCTACTACCTCATAGCATCTACCACCTCTCTTTCTATGTTCTTTGGATATTTAACAAGTGAACAAAGAAATTTATTCTTTTTTTTTTTTTAGGGTTTTTTTTGGGGGCGGGGGGGGTTGGGAGGGAGTGGGCGGGTGGGCCACTTCTATTGGTCTTTCATTTATCTGTTTTCATCCATCTTTGCTCTTTGGCCGGTATGGGCCTCCCATCACCGTGGCCTCTGTTTTCACAGAGCACCGGCTCTGGGCGCATGCACCCAAGAGCTCCAGCTCGGTCATTGGACACATCGGTCCAGCCGCTCCGCAGCACGTGGGATCTTCCCAGGCCAGGGATTGAACCGGCGCCCCTTGCACTGCAAGGCGGTGTTCTTACCCACTGGACCACCAGGGAAGCCCAGAAATTTATCCTTAAATTAATCCCCCTACCTCCAAAAAATTTATAAAATATTGTACAGTAACAAACACCAAACAAAAGCAAATCAAAACAAACAAGATAACTACCACTTTACCCTGGATATGAAAATGAGGACAGTGACAAAATCAGGGGGGAAAAAACCCAGAAATGTGATGTTAGGCTCTCTGAATACAAGTATCTGATTAAAAGACACACCAGACTTTAAGGGCCATCCATATAGCCTCAAGAGCTTCAACCTGAAAGACCAGAGTACAAGTACAAATACTGCTTTAGCAAAGTATCAATACAACTGATTTAAAAATAGTAAGATCTTGAATCACTCTGAGTGATAGCTAGGAAAATACAGAAGGGATGTGTGCCAGGAGAACTCTAAAAGAATCAATAGTGCCTGCTGATTTATTGGATATGGATCACAAGAGAGAAGGGAGAGTCAGAGGAATGAAGACATCATAGGAAGAAATAAGAAATGAAAAGAGGGATATAGCTTTAAGAAATTACTAGTTCAATCTCGGACATAGTGAATTTCAGAAGATGAAAAATTAAGCGTGCTCTCATTTGAGTTCATTTAAGCAGTACTATGTGTCCCGTGTACAAAATTCCACTACAGTTAAGTCCCCTACATACGAGCAAGTTCTGTTCCAAGAGCCTGTTCACAAGTCCAATTTGTTCATAAGTTCAACAAAGTTAGCCCAGGTACTCAACTAACACAACCAGCTGTATAGTACTGTACTGCAATAGGTTTATAATACTTTCCACACAAATATACATAAAAAACACAAAAAATAAAGAAAAAGTTTTTAATCTTACATTATTTTTAAACTTGAGAAGTATAGTAGTACAATACAACTGCTGGCACACAGGGTCTGGCATGCAGTGAAGAGGCGAGAATTACTGACTGGAGGAGGAAGAGACAAGAAATGGTGGAGCTCAAGGATCCACAGCAATAGCAGATGGAAGGCAAGCTGCAATTTCACTCACACCTGACAACAATGGCACACATACTTGCACTTTTGAAATTTCGCAATTTGAGTTTGTATGAAGGGGACTTACTGTATACATCGCAATCTCTACACTATACTGTATTTAAGTGTTAATGAGTTTATCTTCCTTATTAACACTATGGACTGGAACCTTTAACTAATTAGTGACTAAACAGAAAACAATCATTAGGTAGTTGGCAATATCATACTGCAGACTAGGAGACAGATCACAGCCAGAGATAAAATGGCAAGCAGAGTCATAAGGATCATTTTTAGCATAAGTTTCTGTGCTTTTCTGATTCTCTCTATTGTGAACAATCCCATAGTCAGCACCTGGATTCCTTAATAATGATCAGCATCTACATTTTAGGTTATATATCCAGAACAGTTTATTCATTTTCTGGGCAACATCTCTCCTGTTGCTCAATAAATATCCCATCTACCTTTTAATTTGGCTGACACCAATATACATAGAGTTGAGCTCAGGTACTTAACACCATCAAGAAGGAAACAGTGGGGTAAACTTGGCCAAGGCTTGGTTCCCTAAGCATGTGCAATCTTACAGAGTCAGAGGAATGAAGACATCATAGGAAGAAATAAGAAATGAAAAGAGGGATATAGCTTTAAGAAATTACTAGTTCAATCTTGGACATAGTGAATTTCAGAAGATGAAAAATTAAGTGTGCTCTCATTTGAGTTCATTTAAGCAGTACTATGTGTCCCGTGTACAAAATTCCACTACAGTTAAGTCCCCTACATACGAGCAAGTTCTGTTCCAAGAGCCTGTTCACAAGTCCAATTTGTTCATAAGTTCAACAAAGTTAGCCCAGGTACTCAACTAACACAACCAGCTGTATAGTACTGTACTGCAATAGGTTTATAATACTTTCCACACAAATATACATAAAAAACACAAAAAATAAAGAAAAAGTTTTTAATCTTACATTATTTTTAAACTTGAGAAGTATAGTAGTACAATACAACTGCTGGCACACAGGGTCTGGCATGCAGTGAAGAGGCGAGAATTACTGACTGGAGGAGGAAGAGACAAGAAATGGTGGAGCTCAAGGATCCACAGCAATAGCAGATGGAAGGCAAGCTGCAATTTCACTCACACCTGACAACAATGGCACACATACTTGCACTTTTGAAATTTCGCAATTTGAGTTTGTATGAAGGGGACTTACTGTATACATCGCAATCTCTACACTATACTGTATTTAAGTGTTAATGAGTTTATCTTCCTTATTAACACTATGGACTGGAACCTTTAACTAATTAGTGACTAAACAGAAAACAATCATTAGGTAGTTGGCAATATCATACTGCAGACTAGGAGACAGATCACAGCCAGAGATAAAATGGCAAGCAGTGTCTTCAGTATCGTTTTTAGCGTAAGTTTCTGTGCTTTTCTGATTCTCTCTATTGTGAACAATCCCATAGTCAGCACCTGGATTCCTTAATAATGATCAGCATCTACATTTTAGGTTATATATCCAGAACAGTTTATTCATTTTCTGGGCAACATCTCTCCTGTTGCTCAATAAATATCCCATCTACCTTTTAATTTGGCTGACACCAATATACATAGAGTTGAGCTCAGGTACTTAACACCATCAAGAAGGAAACAGTGGGGTAAACTTGGCCAAGGCTTGGTTCCCTAAGCATGTGCAATCTTACAGAAATAACAAGACAAGGCCACACATAAATACAGAAGCAGAGTATTATGCTCTTTTAGTATGAACAATGATGTTTGGGTTGGCCTACTGACCAAATTCAACCATTTCCAAAATGTTAATTCTCCTCGAAGGATGAAAAACAATCCCCCCAAACTGCAATGCTAGTTCCAAAGTCAATTTCCAGAGGAGTCCAGAGATGATAGCTGAGTCACAGGAGCACCCCTGGAAGCAGTGTAGAGCATCTCCCGATGCAATGCATGGCATTACTGGACAGGAAGATTATTTTAAAAGAAAAACAACTAAAATACACTGTCACTGGTAGATTTCAAGCTAACAAAATTCCAAAGATGAAAGCCATTTACTGTGGCCTTCGTATTAAAAAATGTTATTCGCCTAATAAGGGTTAATATAAATCCTTCCTCTGATATAACAATCACGCTAACTCCCATACGCTAAACACAGATAAGTTAAACAGAAGCCCTAATAGATAACACACCTGAGTGTCCAGCGGAAAAAGCATGGGCCTTGGAATAAAATGAGGTCCAGGTGCCAACCTGAGGTACATACTGTAAAATAAATTACTTCCTATAACTCAATTTTCCCATTAGTAATTTTGTGACCAAGAAAAATGTGGTGGTCCAGTGGGTAAGGACACCGCCTTGCAGTGCAAGGGGCACCAGTTCGACCCCTGGCCTGGGAGGATCCCACGTGCCATGGAGCGGCTGGACGGATGTGTCCAATTACAGAGCCAGAGCTCTTGAGCGCATGCGCCCAGAGCCAGTGCTCTGTGACAACAGAGGCCACTGCGATGGGAGGCCCACACAGGCCAAAGAACAAAGATGGATGAAAACAGATAAATGAAAGACCAATAGAAGTGGCCCACCCCTCCCCCATCCCCGCCCCACAAAAAACTGTGGAGGCTAGCATCGTATCAGGCACACAGCTGGCATTCAACAAATGTTGCTTTCTATGTGTACTTTTTACGGCATTTTTTAGCAGGAGGGCTCACTATTAATCAAGGCCCTAAAATTAGCAATGGTTACTTACATTCCTTTCAAAAGAGCAACTGTTATTTAGGGAAAAAAAAAAAAAAATATATATATATATATAAGAGTAACTGCTCTTCCAGAAGGAGCTTCAAGAAGGCAGGAAAAAAAAAAAAGCAACAGGAAAGAAGTGACAATGAATGGAGCAAAGTCCCAGAAGGTAACTGTGGGCGCTGCAAGAGGGAAGGATGAAGATCAAAGGTAGCAGAATCCAGCCACGTCTGTCTTTCCTGAGATCAGGACAATGTGGGAAATGCTGGAAACGACTGTAGCTGATTCTATAACTAGAAAAAATGTAAACCTTAGAAAATTCATCCCAAGTAGCCCCCATTTTATCTACAGCAAAAGGCGAGACCATCTGTCACAACTGAATGGATAGAGCTGACCACACAGATGAGAAAAAATTTCAATTCCACTGAATTTCTAAAATCGGGTACAAGTTCTGTATTTTCAAGAATATACCTGAAAAACAAACAAATGATTATGGGCTTACTACACTATTACAGGTATTGTGATAGGTATTCCACAAGTGTTAGCATATTTACTTCTCAGGAGGACACAGTATGTAGTTTCCATTATATAACTCAGAAAACTCAGGTTCAGAAAGAAAACATAAATGACCCAAGATAACATGGACAATCATGTCTTACTCAGAATTTAACCAAATAATCCCATAGTTTCTTCATAATGGGGTGGTGCGAGGTCACATTAACATTTACACTATTGACCACAGTGAAAAGTCAGAAACAATGCAAATATCCATAAATTATAGCATACTCATATGACAGAATATTTTATATTAAAGAGTCCATTATTTCTGATGACATGATATATGGGTATTTCATGTTTTGGACCACAGAGCAACATTCCCTATTTCTGTGGGTGGGCTGATTTTCTTTACCTCTTCCCAGTATGCACAATCTTGGTAATATGCCAACCTTGGGGGCTTCCCATCACCTTCACAGGGGCAGCCCGCCAGTTCTTCCTACGTACCACCAGCGGTCTTATCCACACCACCACCACACACCTAAGAACTTCATGAGGACAGGGACTTTTCCACTGACCTTTACGTCCAGAAGGCCAGAAAATCAAAAAGTTCTGCTTGGTTTCTACTTCTAAAGTCCACATAAATGAAAACTGATACAGCCTCTATGGAAGACAGTATGGAGATTTCTTAAAAAACTAAAAATAGAGGCACCATACGACCCAGCAATTCCATTTTTAGGCTTATACCCTGATGAAATCAAATCTGAAAGAAGCACCTGTACCCCAATGTTCATTGCAGCTCTCTATACAATAGCTAGACCATGGAAGCAACCTAGATGCCCATCGATGAACGAATGGATACAAAAGCTCTGGTACATATATACAATGGAACAGTACACAGCTGTAAAGAGAAATGCAGAAAAATCAGCCCTAATGAGGTGGCTGGATCTAGAACGTATCCTAAAAAGTGAAGTCAGTCAGAAAGAGGAGGACAAATACAGTATATTAACACATATATATGGAATCTAGTAGAATGGTGATGATGGCACATGCAGTAAAGCAACGGAAAGACAAACATGGACAGTGGACATATGGACACTGTGGGACAGGAACAGAAGGTGGGAGGTGTGAAGGAAGTAGCATGAAGGCCTGTACTATCATTAAGTGAAGAAAACAGCTATAGTCATTGCTCTGTGAGAAAAGGAGATCCTTCAGGGGTGCTGTGTGATGGTCGGGAGGGGTGGGAAGGGGGAGATATACATATGACTAATCTGGGAACATACATATCTGTAAACAACAAAACTCTGTGATATTTAAAAGTAAAATAAAAGTTAACAACAGTTCACTTGCTCCTTGGAAGAAAAGCTATGAAAAACCTAGGTAGCGTATTAAAAAAGCAGAGACATTACATTGTGACAAAAATCCGTATAGCCAAAGCTATGGTGGACCATACAGAAGGCTGAGTGCCGAAGAACTGATCATTAGAACTGTGTTGGAGAAGACTCTTGAGAGCTCCTTGGACTGCAAGGAGATCAAACCAGTCAATCCTAAAGGAAACTGATAGATGACAGTGGATAGGTTACTGTGAACAGTGTCGGATTCTTGATCTCCAAATGAGAAGAATTCACATTGGGATGAAAAAGACTTGGCGTTGGTCACTCAGAGCTTCGTGCAATGAAAAGTTTATTAAAGGAAGAGAGAGAGAGAAAGCTTCCAGCATAAACACTGGAAGGGGGATATAAGAATACCCCTAGAAGCCAACTTAGGCATGGCGTTTTATACTTTTTTAGTTGGTTATTAACAATAGTTCAAAAGAGTATCTTAAGGTGATAAAGGTCTTACCAGACCCACACCCACAACATAGCGCAGTGATCAAGGTGAAGGCACCTTGGCTAAAAATCTTTGTTCCTCCCCCTCCTCCTTCTTCATGGAACCCGCTGGCCTCCTTACCAAGTCTGCCCATTCATCCCTTTCAGAAATTAACCCTGAATATTCATAGGAAGGACTGATGCTAAAGCTCCATAAATTTAGCCACCTGATGCAAAGAGGTAACTTGTTGGAAAAGACCCTGATGCTGGGAAAAACAGAAGGCAGAAGGAGAAAGGGACAAAATTGGAAGAGATGGTTGGATGGCATCACTGACTCAATGGACATGAGTTTGAGCAAGCTCAAGAGATGGTGAAGGACAGAGAAGCCTAGCGTGCTACAGTCCATGGGGTGGCAAAGAGTCGGACAAGACGGAGCGACTGAACAATAATATGAGTCAGAGGGGAGTCAGAATCCCACATGCCTTGCAGCCAAAAAACCAAAATATAAAAACAGAAGCAAAATGTAAAAAATTCAATACTTAAAAAACATTTTTTTTTAAAATATATGAGTCAGGTGTGTGTGTGTGCTAAGTCACTTCAGTTGGACTCTCTGTGTTCCCATGGACTGTAGCCCACCAGGCTCCTGTTCATGGGATTCTCTCGGCAAGAATACTGTAGTGGCTGCCATGTCCTTCTCCAGGGCATCTTCCCAGTCCAGGGACTGAACTCGCATCTCTTATGTCTCCTGCATCGGCAAGTGGGTTTTTCACCACTAGCATCACCTGGGAAGCCCAAGAGTCAGATTGCTGTGTCTCATTTTCTCTTTTAATACCAACTAAAGAAAAGTGCTCTGAGAAAGCTCTTTTACACAGTTGTAAGGATGGCTATGTCTGAGCTTTGAGTCATAGAACATAACAGGTAGAGAGAGACAAAAAAAAGAACTCTTATCCTTCTGTATGACTTCAATTTTTTAACAGTCAGCATTTATCCAATGAAATGTAATTTCATTTATCCAATGAAACGTAATTATGCAGTTAATTTTTTTAAATTTTAAACAAACAACAGTGGGGAAAAAAGGCCCCTGAAAGATACTGATTAATTAGTATCATTACAATCCCAATGTTTGTTTCGGCATCTACAACCCCTAGAAAATTCAAACCAATATCACTTTTCAAAGTCTAGACTAATAAAATCTCTTTATTAAAGAAAGAAACAAAACTTTAAAATCTACCTGTGGAAGCTAATCTGAGAACCAAAAATATAAAATCATAAATCTGATTATAGTCAAAAATTTTAGAACTATTTACATATGAGGCCAGTAATTATATCAGACAACAGTCATCAACTGGCCATAAAGCATTCTCCTGAAACAGCACAATTCTGGTTTGCAAATACTTGAGATTATCTGCAAATTATACAAAATGCAAACTCAAAACAGAAGGCAGAAGGAGAAAGGGACAAAATTGGAAGAGATGGTTGGATGGCATCACTGACTCAATGGACATGAGTTTGAGCAAGCTCAAGAGATGGTGAAGGACAGAGAAGCCTAGCGTGCTACAGTCCATGGGGTGGCAAAGAGTCGGACAAGACGGAGCGACTGAACAATAATATGAGTCAGAGGGGAGGCAGAATCCCACATGCCTTGCAGCCAAAAAACCAAAATATAAAAACAGAAGCAAAATGTAAAAAATTCAATACTTAAAAAACATTTTTTTTTAAAATATATGAGTCAGGTGTGTGTGTGTGCTAAGTCACTTCAGTTGGACTCTCTGTGTTCCCATGGACTGTAGCCCACCAGGCTCCTGTTCATGGGATTCTCTCGGCAAGAATACTGTAGTGGCTGCCATGTCCTTCTCCAGGGCATCTTCCCAGTCCAGGGACTGAACTCGCATCTCTTATGTCTCCTGCATCGGCAAGTGGGTTTTTCACCACTAGCATCACCTGGGAAGCCCAAGAGTCAGATTGCTGTGTCTCATTTTCTTTTAATACCAACTAAAGAAAAGTGCTCTGAGAAAGCTCTTTTACACAGTTGTAAGGATGGCTATGTCTGAGCTTTGAGTCATAGAACATAACAGGTAGAGAGAGACAAAAAAAAGAACTCTTATCCTTCTGTATGACTTCAATTTTTTAACAGTCAGCATTTATCCAATGAAATGTAATTTCATTTATCCAATGAAACGTAATTATGCAGTTAATTTTTTTAAATTTTAAACAAACAACAGTGGGGAAAAAAGGCCCCTGAAAGATACTGATTAATTAGTATCATTACAATCCCAATGTTTGTTTCGGCATCTACAACCCCTAGAAAATTCAAACCAATATCACTTTTCAAAGTCTAGACTAATAAAATCTCTTTATTAAAGAAAGAAACAAAACTTTAAAATCTACCTGTGGAAGCTAATCTGAGAACCAAAAATATAAAATCATAAATCTGATTATAGTCAAAAATTTTAGAACTATTTACATATGAGGCCAGTAATTATATCAGACAACAGTCATCAACTGGCCATAAAGCATTCTCCTGAAACAGCACAATTCTGGTTTGCAAATACTTGAGATTATCTGCAAATTATACCAAAGTGTACCATAAAACACTCCAAATCACTAATCTGTTTAACTTTCAAAGTGCATGTGTATGTACCTAACACCACACTTGAGGTAAGTGAGTGTAGAACTTGGAAAGAAGTAAGGAAACATGAAACATATCAACTTCAAAAGGTTGTAAATCAACATCTGAAACAATGACTTAACAATCTTTTGGGGAGAATCAACAAGTACACGAGTCAGCCCTGAAGTTTATACCAAAGACCCAAAGCTGGTGTGGGAAACTGCCAGGATTATGACCCAGGCTGCCTGCTTCAAGGCACTCGGGCACTCAAGTGCTCTTAACCTCTATGTTCTCCTGGATCATCTCAGAACTTTGTACGGCCAAGGCATTTAATTAAACGTGAGCCAATTAAACCACAGTACTATACCATTCAAAGTAATGCTATTTTTCTCATCAAATGTAGTGCCATTTTGTGGTGAAACTGTTTTCCTTTGGTAGCAACCAGAAGAAAGCAGAGTTTGTGCTGTGTGGTTGGTTAATCCTTAACACAGAAATCTGCAAAAACAGTTAAGAGAACCACTCTCTGCTTGATACTTCAAAAGAGCAACAAACACAATGCAATTTCTCAATCAGACAAGTTCCAGCAACAGTATGCCCCAAGGGAAACAAGAGAAAAAGAAATTATTCTCACAAAAGTTTACCTAGTAGATAATCTAACATACTTTACGGAAGAAAAACTATTAAAAATTCAAAATTTAAAAAAATTTAAAAATTAAAAATTACATTTTCAGAGAAAAAAATAGGAATCTCTTTGCAGGTTAAATAGAGATACATCACCTCTACCCCCAATTACTCTCTGTAGCAGGGCTTAGAAAACTAGGAGCAAGAGTCAAGTTGATCCAATGACTGGCTTCGTAAACTAAGATTTTGAGCTCCGTCCATTTACTTATTGTCAATGGCTGCTTTCAAACTATCCTGACAGAGTTGAACAGCTTCACCAGAGACCATATGCCTAAAATATTTACCATCTGCCTCCTTAAAGAAAAAGTCTGATATACTTCTCTCATTTTTTTTTAATTTTTTTTTCTTTTAATATATTTATTTATTTGGCTGTACCAGGTCTTAGTAGCATGTGGGATCTAGTTCCCTGACCAGGGGTGGAACCCAGGCCCCCTGCATTGGGAGCTTGGCATCCTAGCCACTGAACCACCAGGGAATTCCCCCCTTCTCTCATTTTTAATATCTGATTTCCCCACTAGAACGCAAACTTTGTAAAGAAAATGACTCTGCTCTCACATCTAAAAGAGTGCACGGTACATAAAAAGCACTCAATAAAAGATGTTCTATTTATTGAGAGAAAGAAAGAAGAAACATTTCCTATCTTCCCAGTCTCACTCTCTCTTTGATGTGCTCCAACTAGTCACCCCACTAATCCACCAAAACAATTCCTCTCAATTAACCACTGGATTTATCATGTTAATCAACACACTGATAAAGCTGGTGGTTGATTCTCAGTCCTCATCTTATTTGACTTATGGGCAGCATCTGACCCAGCTGGTCTATACCCTTCTGCATGCAACTCTCAGAAACCACATTTTCTTCTTAACAGTTTTCCTCCTACCCCACGGAACCTGGCCTTAGTCTCCCCTTTGCTGATGCTCTCATCCCTCAGCCTCTTCATGCTGGCATGCTTCAAGGCTAAGTCGAGACTTTTCTTTCCTTCACAAAAACTCATTCCCTTGATGAGTTCATCTGGTCTCATAACTACTCTTTGGTATTTCAACCTTAACTATCAAAACTCAAAACTAGGGATTTCCCTGATGGTCCAGGACTCAGAGCTTCCAAAGGAGGGGGGCATGGGTTCACTCCCTGGTCGGGGAACTAAGTCCTGCATGCGGAGTGGCACAGCCAAGAAGTAAAAACAAATCAAAATCAAAACCATTCTCATCTTTCCCCCAAAAGCTGTTTCTTTATAGTCTTCACCATGTCAGTAAATAAGAATATAATCCTTCCAGTAGCTCAAGCCCAAAACACTTGGGAGTCAGCCAGCTCTTACTCTATTACACCCCACATCCAATCTACCATGAAACCCTGGAGGCTCTATCGCAGAAATACATTCCAGGTGAATGATATCTTCTCACTATCTCCACTGCTACCATCCTGGTCTGCTGCTGGCTTCTGGGCTTTCAGCCTTGCTCCTGTACCGTCTATTTGCAACAGAGCAGCCACGGTGATCATGCTTAAAACATAAATCAGCAAGTTGCTGCATGTTCAGAATAACTTGCTAATAGCTAGCTAGCTGTCTCTCACACTCAGGGTTAAACTCCTCACACGATGTGGTCTCCTGAAGCCAGTTTGCGTCTTTGTTCCCTCCGCTCCAACACAGGCCTCCATGCCTATCCTAGAGTGTATCAGCACGCCTCCATTTCAGCGGCTTTACACTGGCTGAAAGGCTCTTCTGGTGTGAAGGACCGGGACTCCTAAATCCGGCACTTCCATGAACTACTGTGTCATCTAATTCACCAAACAACTCTGTGAGGTAGGTGTCCATACCCCCACCTTACAGATTAGGAAAGGC
This sequence comes from Tragulus kanchil, assembly GCA_022376925.1. NCBI lineage: Eukaryota > Metazoa > Chordata > Mammalia > Artiodactyla > Tragulidae > Tragulus > Tragulus kanchil. Next base: position 177,276,683 of record JAIOJX010000004.1, on the reverse strand, counting down.
AAGTTTCCAGGCCACCTATCTAGCAGGGGATGAGCTGGGGTTCAGCCTGCATGAGTCTGCTCAGGACATGAGACCTCAGTGCAGTCTGGGGGGTTAGGAAGAGAGGACGGAATCGGTGATATTCCTCGGAAGTTCCAGTGATTTCAGCTGCATACTGACAGCTAGAAAAGGATGAGAAAACGCCGGCCGAGAGCCAGGACAAGAACCAGAGGGGAAGTTACCAGACCAAGAGTGGCAAGGTGCAAGGAAAAGGGAGTGGTGTCAGATGGAAGCAAGACATCCAAAACTCAAGAACCAAACACATTCCTCAGATTAAACCACACCTGCGGTGGAGAGCAACCCCGCTCTTAACTTAATTAAAAAAATGTTTTTTCTTCTCCTGCCAACACTACGGGCCAGAGATACTACTCCTGCTAGGTTCTGCCACTGGCCTGCAGCAAGTGCGTGGAAAGAGGCTAAAGTAAAGAACGTGACTGAGCAAAACAGCTTCACGCCTGTTTTCCTTTGACGCCCAGTCAAAGTTTGTAAGCCCGTTTGGTGGCATGGCGGAACCACTGCCCTTTAAATTTTAGAAGGCCAAGAAAACAGCCTCGTCTTCCGCCTGACTAGGCGAGTGGGGCACACGCCCCCCTACACCGGCCATTTGAAACCCTGGAGGCTCTATCGCAGAAATACATTCCAGGTGAATGATATCTTCTCACTATCTCCACTGCTACCATCCTGGTCTGCTGCTGGCTTCTGGGCTTTCAGCCTTGCTCCTGTACCGTCTATTTGCAACAGAGCAGCCACGGTGATCATGCTTAAAACATAAATCAGCAAGTTGCTGCATGTTCAGAATAACTTGCTAATAGCTAGCTAGCTGTCTCTCACACTCAGGGTTAAACTCCTCACACGATGTGGTCTCCTGAAGCCAGTTTGCGTCTTTGTTCCCTCCGCTCCAACACAGGCCTCCATGCCTATCCTAGAGTGTATCAGCACGCCTCCATTTCAGCGGCTTTACACTGGCTGAAAGGCTCTTCTGGTGTGAAGGACCGGGACTCCTAAATCCGGCACTTCCATGAACTACTGTGTCATCTAATTCACCAAACAACTCTGTGAGGTAGGTGTCCATACCCCCACCTTACAGATTAGGAAAGGCAAGTTTCCAGGCCACCTATCTAGCAGGGGATGAGCTGGGGTTCAGCCTGCATGAGTCTGCTCAGGACATGAGACCTCAGTGCAGTCTGGGGGGTTAGGAAGAGAGGACGGAATCGGTGATATTCCTCGGAAGTTCCAGTGATTTCAGCTGCATACTGACAGCTAGAAAAGGATGAGAAAACGCCGGCCGAGAGCCAGGACAAGAACCAGAGGGGAAGTTACCAGACCAAGAGTGGCAAGGTGCAAGGAAAAGGGAGTGGTGTCAGATGGAAGCAAGACATCCAAAACTCAAGAACCAAACACATTCCTCAGATTAAACCACACCTGCGGTGGAGAGCAACCCCGCTCTTAACTTAATTAAAAAAATGTTTTTTCTTCTCCTGCCAACACTACGGGCCAGAGATACTACTCCTGCTAGGTTCTGCCACTGGCCTGCAGCAAGTGCGTGGAAAGAGGCTAAAGTAAAGAACGTGACTGAGCAAAACAGCTTCACGCCTGTTTTCCTTTGACGCCCAGTCAAAGTTTGTAAGCCCGTTTGGTGGCATGGCGGAACCACTGCCCTTTAAATTTTAGAAGGCCAAGAAAACAGCCTCGTCTTCCGCCTGACTAGGCGAGTGGGGCACACGCCCCCCTACACCGCAGCTATTCCCTTCAGGGGCCCGAGCAACAGTCAGGGGCGGAGGGTGTGTCGGCTTTTACCTCAAATTCTTCCAGCAACATTTCGCCTGTGCCCCGCTCCTCTACGTTCCGTCAAGACACGGTCTCCTGCTCGTCCCCACCCCCCAGCCAAAGCCCGGTCTGGCCCCACACAAGCCCCACACCCCGCAGGGGCCCGGGCATGAAGACCCCGCCTCACCACGGCTCCCGCCACGGCGTGGACCAGGCTTTCGTAGGACAGCACTGAAGACATTGGTACGGTTCCTGCAAACCTGCCTACAGATTGCCAGCAGGAGCCGAAGCCACTCGAGCGACCAAAAGAAGCGCCAGAGTCCCGGGCCGGAGCGTCACAAGCTCCACCCCCTCAGGCCGCTGCCTGAGGAACAACCACTTCCGGGTCGCAGGGCGGCCCGTCTCCAGGCCCGACGCCGCCGCGGAGAGAAGAGGGAAATTCGGGCTTGGGAACGCCCCCTGGCTCTGATTGGTCCCCGGGCTTGCGCGGGGCGGGGCAGAGCGGCGCTGTCCCCACCCCGCGGAGCCGTACGTCTGGCGGAAACTGCGAATCCGGAGGTCAACTCTTAAGTTTCTTTGCGTTGCCGGGATCTGGCAGGTGGCACTTAACACTTACTCCAAGACTGGGGACTTCAGAAAGCCATTTTTTCCCTCCTCTTCATAAAACAAGCTAGAGACGAGCAAGATGCGGCATTCATCTTCGGTTAATCATATTCTTTTCTGGCCAGTATTTTTAGTCACGTTTTAGTTGAGAGGACGGACGTAAGTGTTGAATGGACAATGTTCTCCACTCTCCAAAACCCAGGTGGGGAGAGAACTTGAACTTCCGGAAATCAAAATGGATCAGATGGAGATAGGAACAAACTAGTTGGCATCTAGGGCAAATTTTTTTCCGGGGTAACCCGCTAGGTTCTGCCATGGCGGAAGTGCTCAAAGTAAAGAACGTGACTGAGCAAAACAGCTTCACGCCTGTTTTCCTTTGACGCCCAGTCAAAGTTTGTAAGCCGTTTGGTGGCATGGCGGAACCACTGCCCTTTAAATTTTAGAAGGCCAAGAAAACAGCCTCGTCTTCCGCCTGACTAGGCGAGTGGGGCACACGCCCCCCTACACCGCAGCTATTCCCTTCAGGGGCCCGAGCAACAGTCAGGGGCGGAGGGTGTGTCGGCTTTTACCTCAAATTCTTCCAGCAACATTTCGCCTGTGCCCCGCTCCTCTACGTTCCGTCAAGACACGGTCTCCTGCTCGTCCCCACCCCCCAGCCAAAGCCCGGTCTGGCCCCACACAAGCCCCACACCCCGCAGGGGCCCGGGCATGAAGACCCCGCCTCACCACGGCTCCCGCCACGGCGTGGACCAGGCTTTCGTAGGACAGCACTGAAGACATTGGTACGGTTCCTGCAAACCTGCCTACAGATTGCCAGCAGGAGCCGAAGCCACTCGAGCGACCAAAAGAAGCGCCAGAGTCCCGGGCCGGAGCGTCACAAGCTCCACCCCCTCAGGCCGCTGCCTGAGGAACAACCACTTCCGGGTCGCAGGGCGGCCCGTCTCCAGGCCCGACGCCGCCGCGGAGAGAAGAGGGAAATTCGGGCTTGGGAACGCCCCCTGGCTCTGATTGGTCCCCGGGCTTGCGCGGGGCGGGGCAGAGCGGCGCTGTCCCCACCCCGCGGAGCCGTACGTCTGGCGGAAACTGCGAATCCGGAGGTCAACTCTTAAGTTTCTTTGCGTTGCCGGGATCTGGCAGGTGGCACTTAACACTTACTCCAAGACTGGGGACTTCAGAAAGCCATTTTTTCCCTCCTCTTCATAAAACAAGCTAGAGACGAGCAAGATGCGGCATTCATCTTCGGTTAATCATATTCTTTTCTGGCCAGTATTTTTAGTCACGTTTTAGTTGAGAGGACGGACGTAAGTGTTGAATGGACAATGTTCTCCACTCTCCAAAACCCAGGTGGGGAGAGAACTTGAACTTCCGGAAATCAAAATGGATCAGATGGAGATAGGAACAAACTAGTTGGCATCTAGGGCAAAAAAAACTTTTTTTAATTAGGCCTTATACTTTTATTTATTTATTCTCATCCATCTTTATTCTTTGGCCTGTGTGGGCCTCCCATCCCAGTGGCCTCTTTCATTGCAGAGCACCGGCTCTGGGCGCGTGCGCTCCAGAGCACTGGAGCATAATCGGACACGCAGGCCCAGCCGCTCCACCGCACGTGGGATTTTCCCGGGCCAGGGATCGAACCGGTGCCCCTTGCAGTGCTTTACCCACTGGACCACCAAGGAAGCCCTAGGAAAAAAAATTTAACCTCTTGGTTTCCTCTTTTGTGAAATAACAGTGTTAATACTGTGAGGATTATACAAGGTAATTTATATAGACGTACTTTAGAAAATACTGAGAAAAACAATTCCATATTGCAAAGTGAAAACTAACTACACAAAATTAGAAAAACCACATTCCACTCCTCACCCGCAACATACTGTGAGACACCAAGTTTCATTACTTCAGCCTCAGTAACTTGGGCACCATCATTTACCTGTCTCTGAGAGTTTCAGTACCATCAAGTTTACTTTCATGATGCCCTGGCTGATTGATGGTCCTTGACTGCTTACTTCAGCCAGTCCCAGTGCTTTATGCCCTCTACCACATTTACTCCGAGGAGAAGGGCTTCCTTAACAGTGTTTACCTGGCCCTATTTTCACAAAATTTGCAGAAAATATTTTGTCAGGGTTAAGATCCCTTTCCACTTAAACTCCCTTTCATTGAGCGTTGCTACATGACCACAGCTGTTAAAGGCAAGTTGGGCCAACAGTTGGATTTAGAGATAGTTATTTACATGTATTATTACTGCTAGACCTCCTGTTTTAAGAACCCCTCCTAGGAATACTCTTATCACGTCCTAGGGTCATGACATGAAGGTGGAGGTCCAAAAGTCAAATGAAGGTAGGATTCACCACTGGAACATAGGACTCAGCCCTCATGGACTCCTGCTTAAACTGGAAGCTCTCTCAAGAAAAAACTGCTTTATATAGCATACAGATTTATAAATACACTTTATGAATGCTTTCCTTTTATAATGGTACTGAACACAACTTTTTAGATTTCACATTTACAGGGTATGAGCTAGAGTAGAGAGCATGTCCACCTGTGTGAAATCTTTTGAATGCCAGCTGTCAAAAAATAATTTCAGGGACTTCCCTGGTGGTCCAGTGGTTAAGACTCTGTGCTTCTAATGCAGGGGGCCCAGGTTTGATCCCTGGTCAGGGAACTAGATGCCACATGCCACAACTAAGACCCAATACAACCACATTAAGATAAATAAAGCAATAATTTAAAAAAATAATAACTTCACATCTCAGTATTCATAATTATGTACTACTTTCCTTAAAGAGGACTCCCTGAATTATGTAAGTATTAAGTCCCACACTACATAAACAGTATACTAAACCTTTAGCATCATTCTATTCACACCCGTATCATTGGTACAAAATTTAAAAACTTAGCCGTAACTGGCCGCCTTCCTGTTTGTCGTTTCTTTACTAGCATATGGTTAGGTTACTTACACAGCAACCTGAAAAACGTCCTAGTGATCTGAGTGAACTACCTGAGAACATCCTGATTATACAGCAGGATACCTAGAGTTTCACAGCATTTAGCCACACTTGTGCTAGTTCGTTACTACCTCACTACTGATTCCACCTGTTTACTTAGAATCCATAGTTTTAAAGCTTTCACCGCCTTACTGTTAAGATTTTATTTTGGGGGGGGAGGGCACTTCTGTTGGTCTTTCATGAATTAATTTTCATCCATCTTTGTTCTTTGGCCCGGGTGGGCCTCCCATCGCAGCGGACCTCTAACTGCAGAGCACTGGCTTTGGGCGCATGTGCTCCAAAGCTCCGGCTCAGTAGTTGGACACATTGGTCCAGTCGTTATGCGGCACGTGGGATCTTCCCAGGCCAGGGATCAAACCAGCACCCCTTGCACTGCAAGGTGGTGTCACCAGACCACCAGGGAAGCCCTCCGTTTAGATTTGGCTTGGAAGTTTACCAGCTATCCTTATGTTTGCCTACTTTAGGGAACCACCCTCCCACACACAACTATATCCACTCCATTTAGGGAATGTGTTCTTGGTTGTGAATAATGGTACATATTGAGTTTTTAAAATTACTGCACCATGCTTTTTAAAAACTAGTTTTTTCTTGTCCCTCTTACTGGGCCCACCACAAGTGGGACTAAGCCTAACACAACTTTTTAGATTTCACATTTACAGGGTATGAGCTAGAGTAGAGAGCATGTCCACCTGTGTGAAATCTTTTGAATGCCAGCTGTCAAAAAATAATTTCAGGGACTTCCCTGGTGGTCCAGTGGTTAAGACTCTGTGCTTCTAATGCAGGGGGCCCAGGTTTGATCCCTGGTCAGGGAACTAGATGCCACATGCCACAACTAAGACCCAATACAACCACATTAAGATAAATAAAGCAATAATTTAAAAAAATAATAACTTCACATCTCAGTATTCATAATTATGTACTACTTTCCTTAAAGAGGACTCCCTGAATTATGTAAGTATTAAGTCCCACACTACATAAACAGTATACTAAACCTTTAGCATCATTCTATTCACACCCGTATCATTGGTACAAAATTTAAAAACTTAGCCGTAACTGGCCGCCTTCCTGTTTGTCGTTTCTTTACTAGCATATGGTTAGGTTACTTACACAGCAACCTGAAAAACGTCCTAGTGATCTGAGTGAACTACCTGAGAACATCCTGATTATACAGCAGGATACCTAGAGTTTCACAGCATTTAGCCACACTTGTGCTAGTTCACTACCTCACTACTGATTCCACCTGTTTACTTAGAATCCATAGTTTTAAAGCTTTCACCGCCTTACTGTTAAGATTTTATTTTGGGGGGGGAGGGCACTTCTGTTGGTCTTTCATGAATTAATTTTCATCCATCTTTGTTCTTTGGCCCGGGTGGGCCTCCCATCGCAGCGGACCTCTAACTGCAGAGCACTGGCTTTGGGCGCATGTGCTCCAAAGCTCCGGCTCAGTAGTTGGACACATTGGTCCAGTCGTTATGCGGCACGTGGGATCTTCCCAGGCCAGGGATCAAACCAGCACCCCTTGCACTGCAAGGTGGTGTCACCAGACCACCAGGGAAGCCCTCCGTTTAGATTTGGCTTGGAAGTTTACCAGCTATCCTTATGTTTGCCTACTTTAGGGAACCACCCTCCCACACACAACTATATCCACTCCATTTAGGGAATGTGTTCTTGGTTGTGAATAATGGTACATATTGAGTTTTTAAAATTACTGCACCATGCTTTTTAAAAACTAGTTTTTTCTTGTCCCTCTTACTGGGCCCACCACAAGTGGGACTAAGAAGCACTTCAGCACACCCAATGATGTGATATTCCTTACTTACTCAATGCCTTCAAATGAACATTTAGCTTTCAATTTCTTAAAGAAACGAGCAATTCTGCAAGGAATCTTCTTCACAAAGGCAAGGGGTGGGGTGGCACAGCAGAACAGATTTTAATACCAAGGCATTTGAGGACACAATCCTGATGAGAATCAGCTTTTCGTGAAGTGCTTCAGCTTTCTCATCCATTTATAAAATCGGGATGAGCACTCATCCTTGTGGCCACTACCTGAATTGAGTCAATACTCGCATAACCAAAGTAACTTGGCAGATTAAGTATCACTACTACTACTTACCTGATACACGTGCCTACTTAGGGACATTAATTTTAAGTATGAGAAACCCTCTAAAACATTTATTTCTCCCTTACTCCAATTAGGCCAGCATTTCCTAATGTGGCAGGCCGTTAGTTGTTACTCGAGTCTTTTCCTCCATTTCTCTGCAGTGGTAATTATTTTTGTTGGGCATGTGACCACACAGCTATGGAATATTTTCTAGGGTTACTTGCAGCTAAATACCGTCTCAAGATCAATGGGATAGGAGGACAGAATGTTAACTCTCTGGATGAGCATTGATATCTCAGCAGAGGCTTCCCTGGTGCTCTCCCATTCCTCAGGCTAGACGAGCACCAGAGCAAGCTGGCATGCACGTGTGGACAGACATGGAAACCTCCCTTCTGAATGTGGCAGAACTGCTTACCTCTGAAATGGCACCTGAGGATACATAAAGCAGTTTTACTTCATATATAGAAATAGACAGATAAACACAAACACACAGACACACACACACACACATATATTAGGGGTCCTTGTTAACAAAACTATAAAGTCCACTGTGCTTAGAAAATACCTTAGGATGAATGACTGAGACAGATACAGAACATGTATTGAAAAAAAGGGGAGTGACAGTGATGGAAGTCAATTATCTTGTCTGAAGCCATACTTTATTTTTAACGTAGCTAGAAATAATTAGTAACTATGTATTTTTAAGCAGAGAAAAATTCCCTTACTTTTCCTTCTTATAGCATCACTGGTACAAGAAAAGGATATTTCTGGCTAGAAGTGATGTTATGATGTTGAGTTTCTAACGAAGAATGTACTTTGTATAAACTTTAAAGTCCAAAAGCAGGGGCTTCCCTGGTGGTCCAGTGGGTAAGGACACTGCCTTGTGTGAGAATCGCAGACACGGCGGACAGCAAGCTATTAGGGAAGAAGTTTAAGTTCCCGGGCGAGATCCACAGGTTCGAGAGATGGGCCAGGGAAATCGCGCCCCGGAGATGGGACGAGGAGGTTTTATTAGAGAGGAAAGGGGAGAAGGAAAAACGGGGAGGGGGATTCCTCAGAGCAGGTGCAGAAACGAAGTCTTTAAGTAAGATAGGAAATTAGTGATGAATCCGCTGTCCTTGAGTTGTCTGTGGACATGGGGGTGTGCAGTTCTTGTTACTTTTTGCACCTGGTGAAGAATCTTCATGGCCAGGTCAATCTCCTTATCGCAGGCCTTGAGAGTCTCAGGCACCAGCAGGCTAGCACCTGGCCCTTTGATGACTTTTTAGTGCTGGGAGTCTTGGGTTACCGTGTTACCCTTAGCAACTGGCCCTTTCTTAAGACTCTTTCAGGGCCAGGGAATCTCCAGCCGCTGTGTTAACCCTTTAATAGCCTACCAACCTAACACCTTGCAGTGTAAGGGGTGCCAGTTTGATCCCTAGCCTGGGAAGATCTACATGCCACGGAACAGCTAAACTGATGTGTCCAACTACCAAGCCGGAACACATGCGCCCAGAGCCAGTGCTCTGCCGTGAGAGGGACCGCTGCAATGGGAGGTCCACACAGGCCAAAGAACAAAGATAAATGCATGAAGATCAACGGAAGTGGCCAAAAAAAAAAAAAAGGTCCAAAAGCACAGGATATGTTTTCAGACCAATTTTACTTTTACCCACTTATATTAGAATGTATGTAAATAATATGTAAATCAAAGAAAAAATCCAGCAGTAGCTGGTCCTGAGGTATTCACAGCACACATTGATAATTTTGAGAACAGAAAACACACATTAACAAAAAGAACATCAGCAAGCTCGAACTCAGGTTTATATGCGGAATATTTTTCAAGGGTTTAGAACGCATGCTCAATCAGATACAGCTTTTTCTCACTTCACAGATGCATTTCTATTTGCTTGTGTACAGCAAAGGTGAGAACTTGATCAACTTATGATTTCAGAATGTGTTCCATGGAATTTATTTCACTGCTCGTACCATTGATTCCTCAAATAAGCAAAGTACAGGGGGGTGGGTGTCTCATCCCTTGGAACTGCTTTTAACACTAGTGCTTTGAATTCAAAGATAATATAAGCAGAAACCTAGCAATTCCTGTTACAGTGCTTGGACTTAGTCTCATTTAATATAAGAATTTGAGGTACAACAGAAAATCATTTTCTATATCCTTGGAGGAGAGAGAAGAGGGTGGTGAAGGGAAGTGGGGACTCTAACAGAATCTAAGAGCTGAATAAAACAATGAATCTTTCCCAATGCTGACAATTCCACAATGAAGAGCCACCGGGAATCTCTGCAGTTCTTTAGTTCACGCTAGACTAGGAAGTTAGGTTCCCCTCTTTGTATGTTAATTCTAACTTCTCCAAAGATTAATAGTACAAAGTAAATTCAAACTGCAGTAAGTATTTCCTAAGTAGGAGACCAAACACCAAAGGGAATCCCTTCTTCCAAAGTCTTTTGTTAAGATTTTACTGAATAGGAAATCTAACATTTAAATATGAAATCTCTTCAAGTAAGAAACTGTGGCTACTACAGGTATTACCTACACAGTCAGTTTATATTATATATTAAACCCAGCCTTAAACATGCTTGCATAATTACGCTATGAATGATGAGAGCAGTGATGATGTCAGTGAAAAAGAATCATCTTTAGTCCGGGAAGAGTAAGAGGAAAAAACTGAAAATGAGCAGAAACCAAAGAACTGGGCGTTTCCTGATCTGAAAAAGGACACTTTTAGACATTTTTAAACACAGAAATACAAAAAGAAAAACATGTCCTTACTCCCCCTATGTGGAAATATGAAACATTTTATTTGAGATATCAGACAAGAACAGAGCTAAGTAATCCAATTTTACTGCAGCATTATAAAAATCCTCACTCACCACAGTGTAAGATTTAAATGCATGTGCACAAGGGTACATGTGATAGAAAATGTAATAAGATGGTTGCTGCCCTGCCAAGTACTTCCAGTCCCTACCCAGGTCCTACTGCAATACTGGTGGTCCCAAGAGTTTTATAGCGTTATCATTAATAATAACAAAGCAATTAAAAAGACAAACCAAAATGCCTCAGTAACCATATATCCTACTCAAACTTTATCTATTTCAATGTTATATTTTGCCTCTCACTAATAAATCTTTATTCCACTCCAACTTGAATAATCAATCTTCCATACTGATATATCTTCCTTGCCTAATTAATTCAAAAGGAAAAAACCCAAATGACTAGTAAAGAAAATGGAGAGATTAACACACCTTTTAAATTTGTTTTAAATATTTTTAAGGTTTAAAAATTACTTAAAGTTTTTAATTTCTAGTAGGAAAACATTATCTGAATGAAAGCTCTAATGGAAAATCACTGTAAAATATTTTCAGCTGCATTTGGGGCAAAGGGGTAGGGATTATCTTCAAAGCACCCCAGCTTTCTTCATGAGAAGGTCAGAGGTACATTGGTTTGTATTATTGCAACATCCGTCTTTGTATGTTAATTCTAACTTCTCCAAAGATTAATAGTACAAAGTAAATTCAAACTGCAGTAAGTATTTCCTAAGTAGGAGACCAAACACCAAAGGGAATCCTTCTTCCAAAGTCTTTTGTTAAGATTTTACTGAATAGGAAATCTAACATTTAAATATGAAATCTCTTCAAGTAAGAAACTGTGGCTACTACAGGTATTACCTACACAGTCAGTTTATATTATATATTAAACCCAGCCTTAAACATGCTTGCATAATTACGCTATGAATGATGAGAGCAGTGATGATGTCAGTGAAAAAGAATCATCTTTAGTCCGGGAAGAGTAAGAGGAAAAAACTGAAAATGAGCAGAAACCAAAGAACTGGGCGTTTCCTGATCTGAAAAAGGACACTTTTAGACATTTTTAAACACAGAAATACAAAAAGAAAAACATGTCCTTACTCCCCCTATGTGGAAATATGAAACATTTTATTTGAGATATCAGACAAGAACAGAGCTAAGTAATCCAATTTTACTGCAGCATTATAAAAATCCTCACTCACCACAGTGTAAGATTTAAATGCATGTGCACAAGGGTACATGTGATAGAAAATGTAATAAGATGGTTGCTGCCCTGCCAAGTACTTCCAGTCCCTACCCAGGTCCTACTGCAATACTGGTGGTCCCAAGAGTTTTATAGCGTTATCATTAATAATAACAAAGCAATTAAAAAGACAAACCAAAATGCCTCAGTAACCATATATCCTACTCAAACTTTATCTATTTCAATGTTATATTTTGCCTCTCACTAATAAATCTTTATTCCACTCCAACTTGAATAATCAATCTTCCATACTGATATATCTTCCTTGCCTAATTAATTCAAAAGGAAAAAACCAAAATGATTAGTAAAGAAAATGGAGAGATTAACACACCTTTTAAATTTGTTTTAAATATTTTTAAGGTTTAAAAATTACTTAAAGTTTTTAATTTCTAGTAGGAAAACATTATCTGAATGAAAGCTCTAATGGAAAATCACTGTAAAATATTTTCAGCTGCATTTGGGGCAAAGGGGTAGGGATTATCTTCAAAGCACCCCAGCTTTCTTCATGAGAAGGTCAGAGGTACATTGGTTTGTATTATTGCAACATCCATTAGGTGATCTAGTTGCTTTTCCTCCAGCAGGGGCTTTATATGTCAGAAGGGCATTATGCTTGGCCTCCAAATTTGGCTGACAATTTACTGATGAGATTCATAACCTTTGGGTTGCTCTGGTATTTTGACATATTTGCTGGGTTCTGAGCCACATCCTGAAAGGCCACCATAACTTCTGGATCCTGCAAAGAAAGGTATACATATATATTTTTTTAGTATAAAAAAATGTTCTATGGATCATCAATTTTATGGTCCTAAATCCTCTCTCTCAGACCTAGAGTTCTGTAATGCTAAATCAACTCAGATTTGGACAAGCCCGTGACATGAATTATTATTAATATGCACTTCAAAGTCAAACTCAACTATGTCACTTTAGACTATGAAAAAAAAAGGTACAAAGAAAAGGACAACTGGATATAATTACCAACTACTGCAGAGTACTCCCTATGAACTGCTTAAAACTTAAACTACTCATTCTGAAAACAAGAAAATTAAAGTCAACGACTGCGTAATAAGGTATTTTGTAGTTCAGCTCAATAAACCATGGCTATCAACATAATCCTAATCTGTCCCTACGTAAGAATGAAAGAAATGCTTCAGTGACATCAAGTTCAACTTGGTTCTTCCAAGTCTTACCTGCATCGCTGCAAGGACCTCCGGATCACTAAGGATTTCATTGAGCCCAGGCATTCCTGGCATTCCAGGCATGCCGCCTCCCATTCCAGGCACTCCTCCAGGGAAATTACCAGGAAAGCCTCCTGCAAGAATAAATAAGAGATCTGTACAGACACCAACCATATTTCCAAGTCCTCTGAGAGTATACTATTTCCATTTAATCAAAACAACACATGCGCAAAGAACAAGGGTGCTACTCAACACTAAGTAGTCAGAACATTCAACTGGATGTTATGAGACATAATTTTTTTTTTTTAAGAAATTTTAAAAGATTTATTTATTTATTTATTTTGGGGGGGTGGGGTGGGGAGGGAGGGGAGCAGGCGGGCCACTTCTATTGGTCTTTCATTTGTCCATTTTCATCTATCTTTGTTCTTTGGCCCATGTGGGCCTCCCATCGCAGTGGCCTCTGTTGTTGCAGAGCACCGGCTCTGGGCGCATGCGCTCCAGAGCTCCGGCTTGGTCATTGGACACATTGGTCCAGCTGCTCCGCGGCATGTGGAATCTTCCCAGGCCAAGGATTGAACCGGCGCCCCTTGCACTGCAAGGCAGTGTCCTTACCCACTGGACCACCAGGGAAGCCCGAGACATAATTTTTAACATTAAATTTTCTCTTTAAAAATAAGGCTGTAAGTATTTTTTTCTTAGTTAACAAAACTTAAAAAGAAAACAAATCTTACCTTAGAGAGAAAGCTAACAGTCTTTTGGAATTAAAAAATCATGAAGTCTAATGTTGATATATGGCAGAAATCAACACAATATTGTAAAGCAATCATCCTCCAATTAAAAATAAATATTTCTTAAAAAAGAAAAATAACTAAAAAGTATAGCAAGTTATGGGGCTTCCCTTGTGGCTCAGTGGATAAGAACCCGTCTGCCAATGCAGGAAACACAGGTTCAATCCCTGATCCGGGAAGATCCCACATACCGCAGAGCAGTTAAATTCACACATCAACAAAGACCCAGCACAGCCAAAAATAAATAAATAAAGGATTTAAAAAAAAAAAAAAAAAAAAAGTATAGCAAGTTATCTTAGATCTTCTCAGTCTATTTGTCTGTTTCAATTTAAAGTTACTTCATACTTTTTTTTTTAAAAAAAGGATATTCCTCTAAGCAGTTATTCCTTCAAGAACTACCTTAAATACTTGTTACAAAATGTTGTGAATTTTTGAGAGTTCCCTGGTTATCTAGTGGTTAGGATTTGGTGTTTTCACGGCTGTGGCCTGGGTCTAATCCCTGGTCAGGGAACTGAGATCCTGCAAGTCATGCGATGTCATCAAAATGTTCTAAAAAAGAAAAAAAATCTGGAGTTTTAAAATTTTCACCCTAACTGCATTGTAATTTCTGAAAGTGAAAACAATGTTCTAGCAAAAAAAAAAAAAAAACTAATTCTTTTAGTATATTTTCAGATTACAGACCCAAACTTTTCTACTTGATTTTTCACCATAAGCCTTCATTTCCATTGGAGATATTCTAAAATCACAAATGACACACTAATATAGGGACATCCGGAAGAGAAATACAGGTAACATTAATGTATTCTACCAATCAAGGGTCATTACAAGTAAAGATATTATAAAAAAATATATATATATAACAAAGTGATTTCCATCTGACTTAACAATTCAAACATGCCCATGAATAACTAACAATCACAGATAAGGAGATCTAATTAGAGGCCTGAAGACAATTTCTAGCTCCTTATGCTGTTCTGACTTTTAAAAACTACTTTCCATAAAAATGGAAATGGGGCTTACTGACCCAAGGCAACAACAGTTAGCCAGTCTGCTTGTCAATCTATATAATCAAATCCACCTAATAAAAAATTATCTCTAGTACTAGTCCACATTAGAGGTCATTTTCTAAAGAAAAAACCTGATATGAGGTATTAGTTTATGAACAAAAAGCAAGCTATGAACTATAATTTATTTTCTTTTCTCCAAATCACCCCTTTTTAGTTTCTGGCACATGACCTTTCAGAATATAAACTACCTGTTCTAGCCTCTGATCAGATAAATTCTAAGTAGTAAAGCGGTGTGTAGCTGCCTCAATAACCCTTTACAAGAAAGCTAGGGGATTTCCCTGGTGGTACAGTGAGCAAGACTCTGCTTTTAAGGCAAGGTGCCTGGGTTCGATCCCTGGTCAAGGAACTAGATCCCACATGCCACAACTAAGACTCACTGCAGCCAAATTAAGATAAATAAAGCAATAATTAAAAAAAAAAAGCTAGTTAAAAAAAAAGAAAGAAAGCTAGTTACTTTGCGGCTTCTGATTTCCCATTACAATTAAAAACTCAAAAAAAAAAACACTCTCCTCCACTATGATTCAAGGTTTTGCGTCACTAGTAATTTCTGATGACATTTGCAATAATAGGAAAAAGTATATTAACTTCACACTGGATTCAAAACTTTCTGTGTTTAATGACACCATGCTTTTACTTAGTATCCTCATGAGTATCAATGTACAATAGAACACAATTCCATTAGGGCCATTTAGAAATACTTAATACTTATTTGTTTCTTTATAAAGTATACAGTTCAAATACGAGAAAAATATACTGTATTTTCAATATGAAAATTTTTACCAAGAATGAAACTTTCTTGAGGCTGGCATTCTAAAGAGTGTTCCATGGACTATGGTACTTAATACAATAAACATACCTGAGCCCCCAAATGAGAACATTCCCCAGTTACCTACAATATTAGGAGCTTTTATTTTTCTGTCAAAATACCTGGAAAAGAACCAAACTGAGATCCTGATTGTCGTCTGGCTTCTTCCTCCTTTAATGGGAAAAAGAAATGAATTACATAATAAGAAGGGGAAAGTTTGCTGTCTATGCCTACCTTATCCATAGAAAATCATGAAAAAATTGTAAAATAAACTAGCTAGAAGACTTACAAGAATGACTCACAAAGTTTCAAAACCTAATACTGGACTAAAGAAGATACCCCATCTCTCAAAAAAGCAATTTTCAAATGGATTCTCAATGAGTAAGTATTACTTGTGGTGGGCTTCAGAACCCACCTGCCAATGCAGGAGACATAAGAGGCATGGGTTCGATCCCTGGGGGTCAGGAAGATGCCCAGGAAGAGGGCATGGTAACCCACTCCAGGATTCTTGCCTGGAGAATTCCATGGACAGAGAAGCCTGGCAGGTTCCAGTCCATAGGGTCGCAGAGTCGGATATGACTGATGCGACTTAGCATTACTTTGGTAATGATTTCAAGTAATATTTTTAACTTGTAAGCAAACATAAACAGTAACCAGAGTCATTCTTAAATAGCTATGAATAAACTACTGAAACAGAAGGAATTATAAAACTTAATATAGCAGTGCACACATTCTGAAGAAAGTAAATAACACTGCCAAGTTTTAAATTAGTTATTGGGCCAGGAAGAAGTCTTGATTTTAGGAGAACACAAACAAGGATATAAATTGGCGCTATACAAACTCACTTAAGAATCTAAGCAGTGAAGGGAAGGAAAACCTCTTCTTTTTTTCTGCTTGCTTCATTATTTTATTTTATACAGTTTTGCTGTCTACTGCCACACATTTACCCGAATCCTCCATAGGTATACACATCTCCCCCCCCATCCCACCCCTCCAGGTCAGCACAGAGCCCTTATTTGAGATCCCCTAGTCACACAGCATAGTCCCCTCCCTCACCCCAGTGTCCATAAGACTTCTCCATGTCCACCTCTCCACTGCTGCTCTGCATATTCATTTATCAGGACCATCTTCTAGATTCCATATTTATGTGTCAGTGTACAAAGTTTATCTTTCTTTTTCTAACCTTTTTTGGGATTTTCTTTTTTTTTAAGGGGTGGGTTGGGGAGGGAGTGGGGCGGGCAGGTCACTTCTATTGGTCTTTCATTTATCTATTTACATCCATCTTTGTTCTCTGGCCCGTGTGGGCCTCCCATCGCAGCAGCCTCTGTTGCCGCAGAGCACTGGCTCTGGGCGAATGCGCTCCAGAGCTCCGGCTCGGTAGTTGGACACATGGGTCCAGCCGCTCTGCGGCACGTGGGATCCTCCCAGGCCAGGGATTGAACGGGCATCCCTTGTGCTGCAAGGCGGTGTCCTCACCCACTGGACCACCAGGGAAGCCCTCTAATCTTTTTCATAACTATTTTTATTTTATTTTTACAGAGTTCCATTGTCCACAGATTCATATGTATATCCCTGGTCCCCTCCCTCCTCCTCCCTCCTCCCAGTGCCCCCATCCCACCCCTCCAAGCCATTCTACAGCACGCCTTCAGGATCCCCTGTTCCCACAGTGCAATGATAATAGCTATCTTTTTCACACATCATAGAAGAGGTTTCCATGGAAAACCTCCTTTTAAGTAGCATCACTATCCTACACAACTGCAGCCAACTCTTAGAGCCAGGAGTTAGAAGGATATCCGAAAAAGTCTAATCTACTGTATTTCCATATCTTGGTTTAGGTACAGAAACCTTACCCTCTGGGCTCTCTCATGTTCTTCTCGAGCCTTCTTAACCCTTTCTAGTTTTTCTTTGATCTCACGCTCTTCACGTTTTCGCTCATACTTTCTCCGATGTTCAGCAATTTTCTGGGCCTAGGGAAGAGACAGACACAGAAAAATATCTTCTCTGAAAATGGAATAACGTGAATACAAATCAACAGTTTTGTTAAAGAATTATTTTCCTTTGGGGAATGATTTAACACACGGTTCCGAAAAATGAGTTAGATTTATCTTATCAAAAAAGACCTAACTCAGGCTTTAACAGTCTACTGTGACCCAGGGAAAAGAGGCTGGGATTTGAAGTTAGACAAGTGTTAAAAGTTCAAACAATTAACTAGTGCAAGGATCATGAGCAGATGTCAAATTACATGACAATTCTTCCCCGATACCTGCCATGAGAGGGAAGAGACTGGGAACACATATTTACTTTACATAGTCTAATTATACTTTTTTTTCTCATCAGTCAAATGAGTGGGCAATGAAGGGAAGAACATTAGTTTTAAATGTAAGAATCAAGAGAAAAGACATGTAACAGGCACTAGCACACAGTCCGTGTCAAATACGTGGAATCTAGTATTGATCCACAGAGTAACAGAAATGTAAGATTCATATTCAACTGCTACTTTAGCTTGTTCATAATTATTTAAGAACCTTGTGTTCTATAGTATTTCACTCAATAACCTTGTTGATTTAGCCCTGTTATAAAAAGAAAGTCAAATCTGACAGATTAAAGTCAGTAACACTTCCATTATCTTAAAGCCTTTGAGAATCAAGTCTTCATACTGCAACTTCCCACAAAGGCAGATTTAACATACATCCACTAAGTTATTTTAACCAACAATTTCTGACAGAAATAAAGACAGATCAGACTCAATCTTGGGTCACATTTTCTAGATTTTCTATTTTTTCCTTTGCTGTAAACTTGATGACTCCTTTTCCATTTCTAACTTTATGGTTATAATTTTGTGGGCCTGCAAACAGAGCTTGCTGTAAATAACTGCATGAGAAACTAAAAGCATGAAAACTCAATGAGAATTCCTGAATTCAACACAAATTTAAGTGACCACAGATTATAACTTCCAAAGGTTGTTTCTTTGCATCTGCAGGAAATACTGCCAGGGGGTTACGTGCTAGAGCCATGGAGTATGACAGGAATAACTCTGCCTTTTTCCATTTTAACATACCCTTGGTTGAACTTCCTTCAGCATTGCACTAGCATCTTCATCGTAATCCAGCTTACAGGCAAGGGCAAGATCATGGGCAGCTTCTTCCCAATGGCCCAGAAGTCTGAAACAAATTTAAAGTAATTTTTAGAGGCCTTTATCCATATTCATTTATGTAGCATGGTGTCTTTCTTCTTTATTATAAAAAGGGACTGTAATAGAATAGGTTTAAGTTAGATATTGAACTACAAATTTTCATAAGCCAATTCAATTACTATGTTCCACTTTATAGAGCAGTTTAAATTTCCTCTACAGTAACTGTGAAGCTGTTTAACTAAAAAATGTTTAAAAACTATTAAAAAAAAAGCCTTTTAATTCAGAATATATTTTAAAAATTTATGTAGAGCCACAACTTTCAACTCATCAGAAACAGAGGTAACATGATGTCTATTTAGCATGATACCTTCTATATAAGCTAGAAAACAACACATGGGAACACATTTTATTCAAAAAGGAGAGAGGGGATGGCTAAGAAACTAAAATTTGTTGGAGGAGATAGCAATGGAAATGAGACTTATCTGGGTATATCAATTAACTCAGTTTTGACTCTTCAAACATGCAAATGTTTTATATACTTATACAAGAAAATTAAATCAGAAAGGACAGAAATAAAACAAGCACTAACACTGAATTCAGAAATAAAAAAGGCTAATCATTTATCACATTGACAACACAAACCATACAGGAAAAATTAATTCAAGTAATTCTTAAAAAAATGTTGGCCTCTCTTACTGGTTTTTATTTATTTATTTTCATCCATCTTTATTCTTTGGCCTGTGTGGGCCTCCCAAGGCAACAGCCTCTCTCGTTGTAGAGCACTGGCTCTGGGCACATGTGCTCTTGAGCAATGGTTCATAATTGGACACACCGGTCCAACTATTCCGCAGCACGTGGGATCTTCCTGAGCCAGGGATTGAACCAGTGCCCCTTGCACTGCAAGGCGAACTCTTTAACCACTGGACCACCAGGGAAGCCCGAATTGAAATAATTTTTAAACTAGTACTTTGACTCTTATTTTAAGTGAAATGTAGTCTAAGGATAAGAAAAAAACTACAAAAAAATTTTTACTTAGAGGGTGTATTATTTTTCAAGGCATGATTCTTGGACAATACTGTCAAAAATACAAACGGGAAAATTTTATAAGTTGAATTTTACTTGAAAACATCAGCTTAAACTTAAAATTTCCAAACTTTTCCCCCATAAGATCATAATTTTTAGAGGCCTTTATCCATATTCATTTATGTAGCATGGTGTCTTTCTTCTTTATTATAAAAAGGGACTGTAATAGAATAGGTTTAAGTTAGATATTGAACTACAAATTTTCATAAGCCAATTCAATTACTATGTTCCACTTTATAGAGCAGTTTAAATTTCCTCTACAGTAACTGTGAAGCTGTTTAACTAAAAAATGTTTAAAAACTATTAAAAAAAAAGCCTTTTAATTCAGAATATATTTTAAAAATTTATGTAGAGCCACAACTTTCAACTCATCAGAAACAGAGGTAACATGATGTCTATTTAGCATGATACCTTCTATATAAGCTAGAAAACAACACATGGGAACACATTTTATTCAAAAAGGAGAGAGGGGATGGCTAAGAAACTAAAATTTGTTGGAGGAGATAGCAATGGAAATGAGACTTATCTGGGTATATCAATTAACTCAGTTTTGACTCTTCAAACATGCAAATGTTTTATATACTTATACAAGAAAATTAAATCAGAAAGGACAGAAATAAAACAAGCACTAACACTGAATTCAGAAATAAAAAAGGCTAATCATTTATCACATTGACAACACAAACCATACAGGAAAAATTAATTCAAGTAATTCTTAAAAAAATGTTGGCCTCTCTTACTGGTTTTTATTTATTTATTTTCATCCATCTTTATTCTTTGGCCTGTGTGGGCCTCCCAAGGCAACAGCCTCTCTCGTTGTAGAGCACTGGCTCTGGGCACATGTGCTCTTGAGCAATGGTTCATAATTGGACACACCGGTCCAACTATTCCGCAGCACGTGGGATCTTCCTGAGCCAGGGATTGAACCAGTGCCCCTTGCACTGCAAGGCGAACTCTTTAACCACTGGACCACCAGGGAAGCCCGAATTGAAATAATTTTTAAACTAGTACTTTGACTCTTATTTTAAGTGAAATGTAGTCTAAGGATAAGAAAAAAACTACAAAAAAATTTTTACTTAGAGGGTGTATTATTTTTCAAGGCATGATTCTTGGACAATACTGTCAAAAATACAAACGGGAAAATTTTATAAGTTGAATTTTACTTGAAAACATCAGCTTAAACTTAAAATTTCCAAACTTTTCCCCCATAAGATCATAATTTTAAAATGCTCTGTTAATTGAAATGACAGTGATGATATCCTGGAAACATACCTAGTGACCAAACCGCAGTTTCCACAAAATAGTCACCACTAAAACAAATCATGATTTCCTGGAGAAATGGTCTATTCCAAGTACAGGATGAGTTTTTTGCACCAGAAGGCAAAGAAATGCTCTTAACACTAATGGGGTCTCAAGACAATCACAGCAATGTATGACCTTTCATATATCCAGAGAGCATTAATAACAATTTTCCAGTCCTTTACCTGTATCTTTGACCCTGTCTTCATAATCACTAGAGGTACTTTACTGCGTCACCTAATACAGCTGGTCCCAAGCATGTTCATCTCCATCCATCCCTGAAGCATAGTACCTTTCCAATCCAGATAAGATGTAAATAGCACAGGACATGTCACCCCAAACTACAAACACTCATCTATGTAATGAGCTTTGCTTTCAGGTCTGATTACTAATCTGGTTACATTTCACCTCTTTATTTATTTTCTCCCTTATCTGATTGTTCATGTGACCTTAGCAGTGTCTGAAGTAGTTTCAAGCTAATGTATTCCTCTTCCATAATATATTGGTTGTTTAATGTTGAGTTACAATGACAAAGTCTGAAAATAAGAGAAAGTCTGAAAGACACTGATATAAAGCCACTCTCTTTTCTTAGAGACAACTTTGAGAAAAATCCCCTCACCTTACATTTGGCTCTATGTGGCCAAAAACTTTAACACATGTTCATTGAATGGAAAGAGTGAAATGAATCCTTATTTTCTTTCTTGTTCTTTAGGACATCCTCTCATATTCAGCATGTACTATATTAGGTCTTTTTAATTTTGGCCTCTTTTATTGTTTTTTTCTTTATTTATTTTCATCCATCTTTATTCTTTGGCCTGTGTGGGCCACCCATGGTAATGGCCTCTCTTGCTGCAGAGCACCGGCTCTGGGTGCATGCGCTCTAGAGCGCTGGCTCATAAATGGACATACTGGTGCAGCTGCTACACGGCATGTGGGATCTTTCCAGGTCGGGGATTGAATCAGTGCCCCTTGCACTGTAAGGCAGACTCTTTACCCACTGGACCACCAGGAAACCCCTAGGTCATTTTCTTTTTTAATAAAAAAGAAGGTATATTAAAGTTTAAATAGGGCTTCCCCAGTAGCTCAGTGGTAAAGAGTTCGCCTGTCAATGCAGAAGACACAGATTCAACCCTTGCTCCAGGGAAGACCCCACATGCTGCAGAGCAACTAAGCCCATGAGCCACAACTGAGCCTGTGCTCCAAAGTCCCAGAGCCACAACTATGGAGCCCATGTGCCGCAGCTACTGAAGCCCATGTGCCCTAGAGCCCGAGTTCCACAACAAGAGAAGTCACAAATCAACAAGAAGCCTGCTCACTCCAACTAGAGAGTATCCCCAACTCCCTGCAACTAGACCAGAGTGTACAGCAGCAGTAAAAACCCAGAATAGCCACACACACACACACACACAAAATTACATAGCTCTGAAAATTACTGAGTTCTATTACTTACCTGTGCGCTTTCCCTCGCCACTTGTATGGCTGAGCTGAATCAGGATTTATTTCAATAGCCCTGTCGCAGTCTCGGATGGCAGCATTTGGCTTCTGTAATTTGATGAAGACACTAAAAAATAATTTTGGTATTAAAAAGTATTCATTTTCACTTTTTTCCTTTTGGCTGCAACCGCCGTCTTCCAGTAATTTGCCAAAATGACCAACACAAAGGCAAAGAGGACAGGCACCCACTATATGTTCTTTAGGCCTTTTAGGAAACATGGACTTGTTCCTTTGGCCACATACATGCAAATATACAAGAAGGGTGATACGGTAGATATCGAGGGAATGGGTACTGTTCAAAAAGGAATGCCCCATAAACATTAACCATGGCAAAACTGAGAGTCTACAGTGTTACTCAGCATGCGGTGGGCATCATGGTAAAGTGAAAAAGGCAAGATTCTTGCCAAGAGAATTAATGTGCGAATCGAGTATATTAAGCACTCTAAGAGCCAAAACAGCTTCCTGAAATGTATGAAGGAAAATGATCAGAAAAAGAGAAAGGGCCTTGGGTTCAGCTGAAGCACCAGCCGGCTCCACCCAGGAAAGCACACTTTGTGAGGACCAACGGTAAGGAGCCTGAGCTGCTGGAGTCCATTCCCTGTGAATTCATGGCATGATGGGTGTAAAAATAAAGACTTGGACTTGAAAGAAAATTAAAATTAAAAAAAAAGTATTCATTTCAAACAATAACATCTCTGCTACAGAAGCAACTCTATCTAAACAAAGCAGCAGACATCAGTTCTTTACATCTCTCACCTGGCTCTCTTGGCATACAGAATGGCCAAACGAGGATTTAGCTTGATGGCATCTGTGAACAAGTCAATGGCTTTCTGTAGTTCACCTAAAGTGAAACAAGAGTTTATTTATAAATAGTGGATAAAAAATATCAGTAAAAACTACTTATCTCTTATATTAGCCTTTCACATTCCCCTTTTAGTCCAGTCGAAGATTAGTTTCTAAATAAATATACAAAACTGGCTCATCAAATTTTTACTGTACTTATGCTGTAAGTCACTCAAGACAGACATTTTGGGGAACATAACCACCCCCTCAGAAATATCATAATACCACATTTTGGTAAGACTCATTGATTATTTTTTGGCCTCTAAGTCATCATTTTATTTTCATCCGTCTTTATTCTTTGGCATGTGCGGGCTTCCCACTGCAGTGGCCTCTGTGTCACTGCAGAGCACCAGCTCTGGGTGCTGGCTTATAACTGGACACACCGGTCCAGCCGCTCCGCAGCACATGGGATCTTCCCAAACCAGGGATAGAACTGGTGTCCCTTGCACTGCAAGGTGGACTCTTTACCCACTGGAACACCAAGTAAGCCCTCATTCACTTTTTAAATTAAGAAACAATTAAAGGCTAAGTCAATTTTATTCCATCAATTAAATTTTCTTTTATCCACTAAGTTAACAGGATAAAATTAAACTTACAAAGTAAAAAGTACCCAAACTGAATTCACAGGGCTGATACTAAAATTCAAGAAAACTATACGCATCAGACCAATAAATTACAGCTAACAAGCTAAAAAAAAAGGAAAATGATCAGAAAAAGAGAAAGGGCCTTGGGTTCAGCTGAAGCACCAGCCGGCTCCACCCAGGAAAGCACACTTTGTGAGGACCAACGGTAAGGAGCCTGAGCTGCTGGAGTCCATTCCCTGTGAATTCATGGCATGATGGGTGTAAAAATAAAGACTTGGACTTGAAAGAAAATTAAAATTAAAAAAAAAGTATTCATTTCAAACAATAACATCTCTGCTACAGAAGCAACTCTATCTAAACAAAGCAGCAGACATCAGTTCTTTACATCTCTCACCTGGCTCTCTTGGCATACAGAATGGCCAAACGAGGATTTAGCTTGATGGCATCTGTGAACAAGTCAATGGCTTTCTGTAGTTCACCTAAAGTGAAACAAGAGTTTATTTATAAATAGTGGATAAAAAATATCAGTAAAACTACTTATCTCTTATATTAGCCTTTCACATTCCCCTTTTAGTCCAGTCGAAGATTAGTTTCTAAATAAATATACAAAACTGGCTCATCAAATTTTTACTGTACTTATGCTGTAAGTCACTCAAGACAGACATTTTGGGGAACATAACCACCCCCTCAGAAATATCATAATACCACATTTTGGTAAGACTCATTGATTATTTTTTGGCCTCTAAGTCATCATTTTATTTTCATCCGTCTTTATTCTTTGGCATGTGCGGGCTTCCCACTGCAGTGGCCTCTGTGTCACTGCAGAGCACCAGCTCTGGGTGCTGGCTTATAACTGGACACACCGGTCCAGCCGCTCCGCAGCACATGGGATCTTCCCAAACCAGGGATAGAACTGGTGTCCCTTGCACTGCAAGGTGGACTCTTTACCCACTGGAACACCAAGTAAGCCCTCATTCACTTTTTAAATTAAGAAACAATTAAAGGCTAAGTCAATTTTATTCCATCAATTAAATTTTCTTTTATCCACTAAGTTAACAGGATAAAATTAAACTTACAAAGTAAAAAGTACCCAAACTGAATTCACAGGGCTGATACTAAAATTCAAGAAAACTATACGCATCAGACCAATAAATCACAGCTAACAAGCTAAAAAAAAAGGAAAAAATACAAGAACTGATGAGAGACCATACACATACTTTAAATTCATTTTCAGTATTCCATTCTTCATAGCTTCTTTTATTAGTCCCTTCAGTAAAGTCAGTTAATAAATAAACAATACACAGGAAACTAGTGAGACAAAACAGTTTTAAAGTAAAGGCCACAATTCACTATGCAAAAGATTTACCAGTTAACTAATGAGTTAAGGACCTTAACAGAACTTTAATGAGCTTTAATAGAACCTTAACGAAACAATGCAAAAAAATGTTCTGTCTTATCAGTTACTACTACAAATCTCTATTAGAAGTTATTACATTTGGATGTCTAACAAGCAATCCACATCTACCATGTTCAAAATGGGAATTCCTACCCATTTTCAAACCTATTCTCCAATCCCACACTACCAACTAAACAATTTTATGTATATAGTAGGATAACTGGCTGCTCCATTCAGTTTAGTTCAGAGGCCAGCAAACATGTTCTAGAAAGGACCAACTGAGAATTACTTTAGGTTTTGCAGACTTTAACAATAGTAACTATTCAGCTCTGCTGTTTTAGCAGGAAAGCAGCCACCAACAAAACATAAACGAGTGTGGCTCTGTTCCACCAATTTTTTTTTTAAATAAAAACAGGACGTTGCAGTTTGGAAACTCCTGATGTATCCTCAAGCCCCAAACCTTGTTGTGAAGAATTCTTCACTGCCCAACCTGAAACTAAAACCCCTCTGTCTCTACTTTTAAAACATATCCAGAGTCTAACCACTCCTCATTCTGCTAGGTATAAACAGAAATCCTAGGTGGTAGGGAAATTAAGAAAAAAAATTAGTGTGGAAAAAGGAATGGTCAGAAAGAAAAGTGGCAGGGATGAATTGTTGGGTACAAATTAAAAGTTGAGATAGAAGAAGAGCTTTACACAAAAGCAGTAAAGCACAAGTAAAGAACATTCTAGGACAGTGAGAAATAAAAAGCTTAACTACTTTTCACATAATTCAAGTTAACAGGATAAAATTAAACTTACAAAGTAAAAAGTACCCAAACTGAATTCACAGGGCTGATACTAAAATTCAAGAAAACTATACGCATCAGACCAATAAATTACAGCTAACAAGCTAAAAAAAAAGGAAAAAATACAAGAACTGATGAGAGACCATACACATACTTTAAATTCATTTTCAGTATTCCATTCTTCATAGCTTCTTTTATTAGTCCCTTCAGTAAAGTCAGTTAATAAATAAACAATACACAGGAAACTAGTGAGACAAAACAGTTTTAAAGTAAAGGCCACAATTCACTATGCAAAAGATTTACCAGTTAACTAATGAGTTAAGGACCTTAACAGAACTTTAATGAGCTTTAATAGAACCTTAACGAAACAATGCAAAAAAATGTTCTGTCTTATCAGTTACTACTACAAATCTCTATTAGAAGTTATTACATTTGGATGTCTAACAAGCAATCCACATCTACCATGTTCAAAATGGGAATTCCTACCCATTTTCAAACCTATTCTCCAATCCCACACTACCAACTAAACAATTTTATGTATATAGTAGGATAACTGGCTGCTCCATTCAGTTTAGTTCAGAGGCCAGCAAACATGTTCTAGAAAGGACCAACTGAGAATTACTTTAGGTTTTGCAGACTTTAACAATAGTAACTATTCAGCTCTGCTGTTTTAGCAGGAAAGCAGCCACCAACAAAACATAAACGAGTGTGGCTCTGTTCCACCAATTTTTTTTTTAAATAAAAACAGGACGTTGCAGTTTGGAAACTCCTGATGTATCCTCAAGCCCCAAACCTTGTTGTGAAGAATTCTTCACTGCCCAACCTGAAACTAAAACCCCTCTGTCTCTACTTTTAAAACATATCCAGAGTCTAACCACTCCTCATTCTGCTAGGTATAAACAGAAATCCTAGGTGGTAGGGAAATTAAGAAAAAAAATTAGTGTGGAAAAAGGAATGGTCAGAAAGAAAAGTGGCAGGGATGAATTGTTGGGTACAAATTAAAAGTTGAGATAGGCGAAGAAGAGCTTTACACAAAAGCAGTAAAGCACAAGTGAAGAACATTCTAGGACAGTGAGAATGGAAGATTAATATTCAAAAAGAGAACAAGGCTGAGAAGGCAAATAAAGGATCTGACTCTAGCAGGTCTAATACTATAATGCTTCAAAATGCATGCAAAAGTTAACTGCAGATTACAAGCAAAAAAGTGTGTAACAATAAAAAGAAGTCCTAAGCAAGAATAATCCAAAAAAGTGAACAGAGAGCAATAGAGACATTTCAGGCAGACAAAGTATTAAGGTAATGGCAGTAAGTATAAACATAAAGGAACCTGAACAGCAGTCAATACTGAACTCATTCTAGGGGTTTCCCTAGTGGTGTGGAATAAAACTTTAAGGCTTCCCTGGTAGCTCAGTGGTAAAGAGTTTGCCTGCCAATGCAGGAGACATAGATTTGAACCCTGATCCAGAAGATCCCACATGCTGTGGAGCAACTAAGCCCATGAGCCACAACTACGGACAGCCTTGCTCTAGAGCCCCGGAGACGCAACTATTGAGCCCCTGTACTGCAACTACTGAAGTCTGTGAGCCCTAGAGCCCAAGTTCTACAACAAGAGAAATCACCGCAAAAAGAAGCCTGCTCACCTCAACTAAAGAGTAGCCCCAACTTTCCGCAACTAGCCAAAAATAAATAAATAAAATAAAACTTCAGTAATCTTCTAAATCTATGGAAGAAGTCCAAATACACAACAGCTTTATTCAATAGCATCTATTCAACAATGGCACTGTGACACACTACACCACATAGCTATGAAGGGGTCTTCTTAGTACCGAAGTTAACAATCTGTTGTTACAAATTTTAAATAAATAAACAATACACTTAATGCTATCAATACTCTTCCATTCTGACAGGACTGTTTGAAGAGGTTCTAACACGCACAGACTAGAAAAGACTGTTATGTTGATGGGACAGTATTTGTCAAGGGTGTTACTATGTAAAAAGTTGAGGCTCACTGATCTAATACACACTTTGGGGGAAAGTCGTCCACCTCTTAAAAGCCTCGTCAGCGGAAAAACACTGAACTATAATCAGGAAAGCAGTCTTGCAGTTATAGTCAGGATCTGTAGACACTCTTGAGGCATGATAACTCATATTTGAGTGACTTCAGCCACTCTATCAATGGGAAAGAGCTGAGTGGAGAACAGGATACATTCTTCTCGGTACCATATACTCAGTAAATTTAAATCTCCTTCCACTTTCCCATTATGAATAGTTAACTGCAGCAGAGAAGTAGAGAAGAAAACATTCAGACTACTACAGAAATGTAAAAGAGGAAAAAAATATCACTCACCATTATTTAGGGCATCAATGGCAGCCACTTTTTTATCATTCGCCTGATCCATCATCTCCTCAGTTATCTAAGGGGAAATTGAAGATCAACTTAGAATTAGTGGAACAGTAAAGAGGAGGGAGAAACGATTTGGATTTTCTTAAGGACGGGAGTCATAACTCCCATTTTCATTCATTCGTCTCTGGTCTCCAGGGAACAAAGAGTAGAATTATGATAAATGGTTAGGAGGAAATCATATAGGATGCATTTTAATCTTAAATACTAAACAATAAATTTAACTCCCTATACTATGCTCTAGACATGATTTTTGCTTCCTTTCATCCCAATCTGAGCAAATTTTTCTGCCCGAGATTTATCACATTCTTTCTAATCATTCATAAGCATAGGTGTAGCTTGTTTTATTGCACTTTGCAAAAAGCGATGCACACACACACAAAAGCAAAGCACCTTTTATAAACTGAGGGTTTCTGACAACCCCAGGAGTCTACTGGAGGCATTTTTCCAACAGCATTGCTTAAATCTTTTTTTTTGTATTTTGGAAAGAAAGACTGTATGTTGATGGGTACCAGTAAGTTAACAATCTGTTGTTACAAATTTTAAATAAATAAACAATACACTTAATGCTATCAATACTCTTCCATTCTGACAGGACTGTTTGAAGAGGTTCTAACACGCACAGACTAGAAAAGACTGTTATGTTGATGGGACAGTATTTGTCAAGGGTGTTACTATGTAAAAAGTTGAGGCTCACTGATCTAATACACACTTTGGGGGAAAGTCGTCCACCTCTTAAAAGCCTCGTCAGCGGAAAAACACTGAACTATAATCAGGAAAGCAGTCTTGCAGTTATAGTCAGGATCTGTAGACACTCTTGAGGCATGATAACTCATATTTGAGTGACTTCAGCCACTCTATCAATGGGAAAGAGCTGAGTGGAGAACAGGATACATTCTTCTCGGTACCATATACTCAGTAAATTTAAATCTCCTTCCACTTTCCCATTATGAATAGTTAACTGCAGCAGAGAAGTAGAGAAGAAAACATTCAGACTACTACAGAAATGTAAAAGAGGAAAAAAATATCACTCACCATTATTTAGGGCATCAATGGCAGCCACTTTTTTATCATTCGCCTGATCCATCATCTCCTCAGTTATCTAAGGGGAAATTGAAGATCAACTTAGAATTAGTGGAACAGTAAAGAGGAGGGAGAAACGATTTGGATTTTCTTAAGGACGGGAGTCATAACTCCCATTTTCATTCATTCGTCTCTGGTCTCCAGGGAACAAAGAGTAGAATTATGATAAATGGTTAGGAGGAAATCATATAGGATGCATTTTAATCTTAAATACTAAACAATAAATTTAACTCCCTATACTATGCTCTAGACATGATTTTTGCTTCCTTTCATCCCAATCTGAGCAAATTTTTCTGCCCGAGATTTATCACATTCTTTCTAATCATTCATAAGCATAGGTGTAGCTTGTTTTATTGCACTTTGCAAAAAGCGATGCACACACACACAAAAAGCAAAGCACCTTTTATAAACTGAGGGTTTCTGACAACCCCAGGAGTCTACTGGAGGCATTTTTCCAACAGCATTTGCTTACTTTGTGTTTTTGTGTCACATTTTGGCAATTCCTCTAGCATTTTAAATTTTTCATTATTGTATTTGGTATGGTGATCTGTGATGGTACTACTATGATCTGCTGAAGGCTCAAATGGTTAACATTTTTTTAGCAATAAAGTACTTTTAAATTAAGGAATGCACATTGCTTTTTAGATACAATGCTGTTAAGCACAAGACTAAAGTACAGTGTCAACATAACCTCTATGCACACAAAAATTTTGTGTGACTCACTTTATTGTAGTGGTCTGGAACCTGACTCATGCTATCTTTTGGAGGTATGCCTGTACTAAAATCCAGTCTCCTCACAAGTGAAAAAGCTAGTTCCCAAGAGGCTTGAATCTTCAGAAGAGAAATGTCTCCTTTGGTCCAATAACATCTATTGAGTACCTATACTAGACAGAACAAACACTGTACAAGATGCTCACAGAACAAAGATTAGTAACAAAAACATACAGCAAATGTCCTACAAGAAGCAATTTCTTCAACAAACAAAAATCCACTCTATCACCATCACGATAAAATATGCTAACTAATTCATTAAGAAAACGATTTGTTCAGATTTAAAAATCTGAAGGAAAATGCCAAGCTCTCTATACATACCTAGAAAATCCAACAGAATTGACAAGTTATTAGATTTGCTATGACAATTCAATAAAGTTCTCAGATACAAAAGAAACATAAACAATTAACCCAGAGTTCTTCCGCATCATCAAGTCAATTATAAAATATAATAGAAGATGATAGCCTTCTAACAGCAAACAAAACTTTCATGGGAGGGAAGGGGAAGAGAGAAAATTTTATTAAAGGACACAGATGCATACCATGCTTATGAAAAACTATCAGGTACATCAACCTAACCCCCAAGTTACTCAGTAAATTCAAAGCAATTCCAACAAACATTCTTACAAGTTTTGGACAAGCTAAAAAAATCTTTTTAAAAGAACAAAGGAAAACACATTTGCCAGATAGTAAGACATACAGAGCCGCAAGCAAAAAACTTTAGTTATGAAGACAGATCTGCTAAAAAAGCCCTTTCTGACAACCCCAGGAGTCTACGGGGTTTCAACATTTTTTTTTTAGGCAATTCCTCTAGCATTTTAAATTTTTCATTATTGTATTTGGTATGGTGATCTGTGATGGTACTACTATGATCTGCTGAAGGCTCAAATGGTTAACATTTTTTTAGCAATAAAGTACTTTTAAATTAAGGAATGCACATTGCTTTTTAGATACAATGCTGTTAAGCACAAGACTAAAGTACAGTGTCAACATAACCTCTATGCACACAAAAATTTTGTGTGACTCACTTTATTGTAGTGGTCTGGAACCTGACTCATGCTATCTTTTGGAGGTATGCCTGTACTAAAATCCAGTCTCCTCACAAGTGAAAAAGCTAGTTCCCAAGAGGCTTGAATCTTCAGAAGAGAAATGTCTCCTTTGGTCCAATAACATCTATTGAGTACCTATACTAGACAGAACAAACACTGTACAAGATGCTCACAGAACAAAGATTAGTAACAAAAACATACAGCAAATGTCCTACAAGAAGCAATTTCTTCAACAAACAAAAATCCACTCTATCACCATCACGATAAAATATGCTAACTAATTCATTAAGAAAACGATTTGTTCAGATTTAAAAATCTGAAGGAAAATGCCAAGCTCTCTATACATACCTAGAAAATCCAACAGAATTGACAAGTTATTAGATTTGCTATGACAATTCAATAAAGTTCTCAGATACAAAAGAAACATAAACAATTAACCCAGAGTTCTTCCGCATCATCAAGTCAATTATAAAATATAATAGAAGATGATAGCCTTCTAACAGCAAACAAAACTTTCATGGGAGGGAAGGGGAAGAGAGAAAATTTTATTAAAGGACACAGATGCATACCATGCTTATGAAAAAACTATCAGGTACATCAACCTAACCCCCAAGTTACTCAGTAAATTCAAAGCAATTCCAACAAACATTCTTACAAGTTTTGGACAAGCTAAAAAAATCTTTTTAAAAGAACAAAGGAAAACACATTTGCCAGATAGTAAGACATCCTACAGAGCCAGCAGAATTTGCAAAAACACTACTTCAGTTTATGGCAATAGTACATATGATACTCTGAACAGGTCTAAAACACACCTTTCAATAGCCATCTGTGACCTAGGGAAAGTAGAAATCCTCCAAGAACAAGATTAAATGAAGACTTGAAATCCAGCCAGATGCCAAGTGCTCCCATCTGCTTTCAACACTGTGGAAGGTGTCAAACCTGGTGATCTTGTAATTATTTTCTGGAGATCGTGCAGGACACATAAAATTCAGGTGACCACATGCATGCAATATAATCAGACAGCCTCTACAACCAATATGGAACCCCAAATGCCTATCCCGAAACTAAATTTGTGCCTAAGAAGGAAAGCTGTATAGAGCAAAGAAAAAGAAATCTCCCCTGAGAATTCATGACCACAAGTCTACCTTTCCACTGGAATTCACATTACTTGAGTAGTTAAACATGCAATGAGAAATCATGCTGAGAATTTAAAGTGGCCCTTGAGTTAGCAGACCAACTCAGAGTCTTAATGGAAGCAAACATGCTCCTCTCTAGAGGAACACTGCTTCTACTCAGACCTCAAAAACTTTCCACAGGTAAAGTTTATAGGAACTCATAGCCAACCCATTACAGTAAACAAAGTATCTCAATGAGCAAGACATCAGGAAAAATAACAGGAGAGTAAGACCAGTCTGAAAAAGAATTTAATATATTTTAAGAGTATTGAGGCAAGATGTGAAAATGAATATGGAGCAAGAGACTTATATATAACCAAGTGGTCTTTTAAAAAACTGAAAGCAGAAGTGTCATAAAAACCAACCCATTACATCAATAAATATAATAGAAGATGATAGCCTTCTAACAGCAAACAAAACTTTCATGGGAGGGAAGGGGAAGAGAGAAAATTTTATTAAAGGACACAGATGCATACCATGCTTATGAAAAAACTATCAGGTACATCAACCTAACCCCCAAGTTACTCAGTAAATTCAAAGCAATTCCAACAAACATTCTTACAAGTTTTGGACAAGCTAAAAAAATCTTTTTAAAAGAACAAAGGAAAACACATTTGCCAGATAGTAAGACATCCTACAGAGCCAGCAGAATTTGCAAAAACACTACTTCAGTTTATGGCAATAGTACATATGATACTCTGAACAGGTCTAAAACACACCTTTCAATAGCCATCTGTGACCTAGGAATGTAGAAATCCTCCAAGAACAAGATTAAATGAAGACTTGAAATCCAGCCAGATGCCAAGTGCTCCCATCTGCTTTCAACACTGTGGAAGGTGTCAAACCTGGTGATCTTGTAATTATTTTCTGGAGATCGTGCAGGACACATAAAATTCAGGTGACCACATGCATGCAATATAATCAGACAGCCTCTACAACCAATATGGAACCCCAAATGCCTATCCCGAAACTAAATTTGTGCCTAAGAAGGAAAGCTGTATAGAGCAAAGAAAAAGAAATCTCCCCTGAGAATTCATGACCACAAGTCTACCTTTCCACTGGAATTCACATTACTTGAGTAGTTAAACATGCAATGAGAAATCATGCTGAGAATTTAAAGTGGCCCTTGAGTTAGCAGACCAACTCAGAGTCTTAATGGAAGCAAACATGCTCCTCTCTAGAGGAACACTGCTTCTACTCAGACCTCAAAAACTTTCCACAGGTAAAGTTTATAGGAACTCATAGCCAACCCATTACAGTAAACAAAGTATCTCAATGAGCAAGACATCAGGAAAAATAACAGGAGAGTAAGACCAGTCTGAAAAAGAATTTAATATATTTTAAGAGTATTGAGGCAAGATGTGAAAATGAATATGGAGCAAGAGACTTATATATAACCAAGTGGTCTTTTAAAAAACTGAAAGCAGAAGTGTCAAAATGAAAACAAGCATTCAAGTTCCATTCCAACTTTGATGGAACAGCTCATTAGACAAAGAAAGCACACAGATTTGTCAGCGGTAAAGAGATTAGGGCTTGATGATGAAAAAGTCTAATGCGTTATCTAACTACGGTCCCAGAGTAAGAGTAGAGAGAATGGGAAAGAAGCCATTTCTGAAAGAGATACTAGCTGAAAATACTCCAAGCTGAAAATACTCCAGAGTTAAAAAAAAATAAATAAATAAAAATTAATCACTCTAGTATTTAAGATGCCTAGTAAATCCCAAGTAGGATAAACAAATAATATTATGAACCAAGACACACTGAGATGAACAACACCATTTTACATAGTAAGTCTGGCAATGATGAAATATGACAATATTAAGTAGTGGTGAGGACCTGGACCAATCTTTTAAGCTAAGATTAGTATATTACAGTGTTTCTTAAGCTTTGTTTCACTATCAACCCCCAAGAAAGTTTTTTGACATATTCCCCTTTCTTCTCACCTCTTTCATTTTAATTCTGCAGATATACAGCAAATATGTTAATGTGTTATGTTCTTTGGAGGAGCACTAACCATTATAACACCTAAACTTTTTTTCCCAAGTCCCTCCTTCCAAGAACCAATTTTTACCACCTTGAGAACGACACAGTCTGTTGTGACAAAATCATTTTAGAAAACAAATGGTATCAGGTATCTCATTAGCAGGCAATTCCACTTGAAGAAAGAAATGTTAGGTGAAATCTATCAAGGGCAGTTCAATGATATGCAAATGGAAATAGGTAACAGAAAATAAGTGTATTTCAGAGACTGTTAAGAGAATATGATTAAAAACAAAATGGAGGGCTTCCTGGTGGTCCAGTGGGTAAGGAACTCATAGCCAACCCATTACAGTAAACAAAGTATCTCAATGAGCAAGACATCAGGAAAAATAACAGGAGAGTAAGACCAGTCTGATAAAGAATTTAATATATTTTAAGAGTATTGAGGCAAGATGTGAAAATGAATATGGAGCAAGAGACTTATATATAACCAAGTGGTCTTTTAAAAAACTGAAAGCAGAAGTGTCAAAATGAAAACAAGCATTCAAGTTCCATTCCAACTTTGATGGAACAGCTCATTAGACAAAGAAAGCACACAGATTTGTCAGCGGTAAAGAGATTAGGGCTTGATGATGAAAAAGTCTAATGCGTTATCTAACTACGGTCCCAGAGTAAGAGTAGAGAGAATGGGAAAGAAGCCATTTCTGAAAGAGATACTAGCTGAAAATACTCCAAGCTGAAAATACTCCAGAGTTAAAAAAATAAATAAAAAAAAATTAATCACTCTAGTATTTAAGATGCCTAGTAAATCCCAAGTAGGATAAACAAATAATATTATGAACCAAGACACACTGAGATGAACAACACCATTTTACATAGTAAGTCTGGCAATGATGAAATATGACAATATTAAGTAGTGGTGAGGACCTGGACCAATCTTTTAAGCTAAGATTAGTATATTACAGTGTTTCTTAAGCTTTGTTTCACTATCAACCCCCAAGAAAGTTTTTTGACATATTCCCCTTTCTTCTCACCTCTTTCATTTTAATTCTGCAGATATACAGCAAATATGTTAATGTGTTATGTTCTTTGGAGGAGCACTAACCATTATAACACCTAAACTTTTTTTCCCAAGTCCCTCCTTCCAAGAACCAATTTTTACCACCTTGAGAACGACACAGTCTGTTGTGACAAAATCATTTTAGAAAACAAATGGTATCAGGTATCTCATTAGCAGGCAATTCCACTTGAAGAAAGAAATGTTAGGTGAAATCTATCAAGGGCAGTTCAATGATATGCAAATGGAAATAGGTAACAGAAAATAAGTGTATTTCAGAGACTGTTAAGAGAATATGATTAAAAACAAAATGGAGGGCTTCCCTGGTGGTCCAGTGGGTAAGGATACCGCCTTGCAGTGCAAGGGGCGCTGGTTCGATCCCTGGCCTGGGAAGATCCCACGTGCCATGGAGCGGCTGGACCCATGTGTCCAATTACCGAGCTGGAGCTCTGGAGCTGTGCACCCAGAGCCAGTACTCTGCAACAACAGAGGCCACTGCGATAGGAGGCCCACATGGGCCAAAGAACAAAAAAGATGGATAACAAAAGACAAATGAAAGACCAAGAGAAGTGGCCCATCCGCCCCCCTCCCTCCCCACCCCAACAAAAATAAAAATAAAAAAATAAAAGGGAATTTTCCCAAATATTTTAAGTAATAAAATGCTTTCCTAGATGCCGTAGGTCAAAGAAAGATTTAACATGCCCTATTCCTAGAAGAAACACGTCATAAAATAATTGCAAAAATTAAGCCTTCACATTCCTGACAACAAATAGAAAATAAGTCCTTCATCTTACCTCTACATTTTCATCTCCCATTTCTTGAGGGACGTCAGTATCTGGTTCAATCACACCTTCATTGTCAATTTCTGTCAAAATCAAGGAAATGACAGTAATAGCTGTGCTATCCAATACACACTGGTCACATGAGGCTATTAAAAATTAATTAACCTTGGCTACTATAACTGATGAATTGAATACTCTAACTTAAATATTCTGTTAGTTTTATTTAAACTGATATACTAAAATATTTCTTTGTAAAACACAATCTTATTATTTCAGAAAGACCACATTTCACTTTAACAGAGACACAATGTAAGGTATTTGTTACATTGTAGCAGGCACCCTACCAAGAGCATTATTTCTATTCCTAGGATCTATCACACATACACAAACCACTGATTTAATCAGTGTCAACAAAATGACTCAATTCAAATATTTTGTTCTACATACCAATACACTAGTTGCTTTAAAAAAAAATTTATGCATATGGCACAAGTTAACAGTGATACTCTGTCATAAATCATGATAAAATATATAACTTTACCATTTTGTCTTTGAAAATACAGTATGGATACGTTTTAAACTAAAGGTATACTAATGATGGGGATTCCCAGGTGGCACTAATGGTAAAGAACCCACCTACCAATGCAGGAGACACAAGAGACATGGGTTCAAACCCTGGGTTTGGAAGACCCCTTGGAGGAGGGCATAGAAACCCACGCCAAAAAGAATCCCATGGATAAAGGATCCTGGAGGGCTATGGTCCATAGGATAGCAAAGAGACAGACCAGGCTCCAGTGACTCAGCTCAGCACACACTACTGATACGGCACTGGCAAACATGTTTAGCAAAGAGAGAATCTGATAAAAAGCAGTTTTCGTTCAACAGTCAAAAAAGAATGAAATTAAAATTAGCTACCTGAAATCAAAATTCACATCCAACAACAAAAAAATTCATCAGCTTTAACCGGGCTTGTGTGTAGCACATGCTCAGTCATGTCCGACTTTTCATGACCCTATGAACTGTAGCCTGCCAGGCTCCTCTATAGATGGGATTTCCCAGGAAAGAATGCTGGAGTGGGTTACCATCTCCAGGGGATCATCCTGACCCAGGGGTTGAAGCCTTTTCTTCTGGGTTGCACATGGATTCTTAAACTGCTGAGCCACTAACTTTGCGTAATTATAAACCAGCTTGATTCATGCAGGGAATACTTGATTTTTAAAAAAATTACTATAGCCATGGCAACTGTCAGAAAATTGTACTACTAAAAAACATTTTACAAAAAGTAAAAGATCTGATTACACCCGGATCGACAAGCCCTTTCTAACATATCAAATATCAAATGATTCAAAATTTGAAAATTCTTAAGTTTTTTGTTTTTTTTTTTTTAGATTTTCTGTGTGCTAAGTTCCTTCAGTTGTGTCCAACTCTTTGCAACCCCATGAACTGTAGCCTGCCAGGCTTCTCTATCTATGGGGATTCTCCAGGCAAGAATACCAGAGTGGGTTGCCATGCCCTCCTCCAGGGTATCTTTCCAACCCAGGGATCAAACCTGTGTGTCTTATGCCTCCTGCACTGGCAGGTGGGTTCTTTACCACTAGTGCCACCTGGGAAGTCCAGTTTTTAGGTAAGTTCTGTGAATTAAGAGACTGCCCAATTAAAAAATGGAGTATAGATTTATAATCTCAAAGGACCTCCAAATTTATGAATAAACTGCTCAGTTTCTAGTCTAAAAAAACCAAACCAAATAAGATACCAAGCCCGTGACATAGATACCAATTCTTCTAAACTGAAACAGTATTACTAACACAGGTGAAGATAACAAAAGGAAAATAATTATTTGATACTTGATTCAGTTATTTGAAAACTTTTACATATATCTAGAAAAACTTAGGTATGTGACCCTGCTTTTTCAACTACAAGTTTCATGAAGTCTGAATAATGATCAAGTATTTCCAACAAAAACATAACATCTGCATTGAGACATGCCATAAACACTCTGAATTTAAAAACCTAATATGAAAAATGGAAAACAGCTTATTTTACGTATAAATTACTTGCTGAACTGTTAACATTTTACATATTAGTTTAAACACATTATTTGAATTTCAATTGTTTTTAATTTTTAAAAGTGGCTATTAGAAGATTTAAAGTTTCGCATGAAGCTTATGTTATACTTCTATGAGATAGCACTGATTTAGGCAATTTAGTAAAAATCAACACAGGAGCATATTAAGAGATTATAAATACACACTAACTACCATCTCCTCACCTAGATCACTTTCCTCACTTGATGGTTCGTCTGTCTTTATGTTTTCCTCCGCCTTCTCACTATCTGTTTTTGGTTCCTAGCAAAGGGAAATTTACTACTAAAAATTTCAAAAAGTAAAAGATCTGATACAGATCGCAAGCCCTTTCTAACATATCAAATATCAAATGATTCAAAATTTGAAAATTCTTAAGTTTTTTCTTTTTTTTTAGATTTTCTGTGTGCTAAGTTCCTTCAGTTGTGTCCAACTCTTTGCAACCCCATGAACTGTAGCCTGCCAGGCTTCTCTATCTATGGGGATTCTCCAGGCAAGAATACCAGAGTGGGTTGCCATGCCCTCCTCCAGGGTATCTTTCCAACCCAGGGATCAAACCTGTGTGTCTTATGCCTCCTGCACTGGCAGGTGGGTTCTTTACCACTAGTGCCACCTGGGAAGTCCAGTTTTTAGGTAAGTTCTGTGAATTAAGAGACTGCCCAATTAAAAAATGGAGTATAGATTTATAATCTCAAAGGACCTCCAAATTTATGAATAAACTGCTCAGTTTCTAGTCTAAAAAAACCAAACCAAATAAGATACCAAGCCCGTGACATAGATACCAATTCTTCTAAACTGAAACAGTATTACTAACACAGGTGAAGATAACAAAAGGAAAATAATTATTTGATACTTGATTCAGTTATTTGAAAACTTTTACATATATCTAGAAAAACTTAGGTATGTGACCCTGCTTTTTCAACTACAAGTTTCATGAAGTCTGAATAATGATCAAGTATTTCCAAAAAAAACATAACATCTGCATTGAGACATGCCATAAACACTCTGAATTTAAAAACCTAATATGAAAAATGGAAAACAGCTTATTTTACGTATAAATTACTTGCTGAACTGTTAACATTTTACATATTAGTTTAAACACATTATTTGAATTTCAATTGTTTTTAATTTTTAAAAGTGGCTATTAGAAGATTTAAAGTTTCGCATGAAGCTTATGTTATACTTCTATGAGATAGCACTGATTTAGGCAATTTAGTAAAAATCAACACAGGAGCATATTAAGAGATTATAAATACACACTAACTACCATCTCCTCACCTAGATCACTTTCCTCACTTGATGGTTCGTCTGTCTTTATGTTTTCCTCCGCCTTCTCACTATCTGTTTTTGGTTCCTAGCAAAGGGAAGGCAAATAATGCTATCAGCATTTAATAATACACCCAATATACATTCTATTAATCTGTACAAATTTATGTATAAACTATTCACATACACTGTATTTCAGTTACTAATGCTCTTTATTAATGTGTTTTGGTAAATTACTTTTAGTTTTCTATTCTTATTTCTCTTTTTAAATATATAGGTCTACTCCTTATCCAAACCGTTTAGACAATGAGTTTTAGAATTTTAAAAATGTTAGATTTTAGGAAGCTAAAAAAATGGATATACCACATAGTATGACTTAACAGGCACCACAGTCCACAATTCCCCATAATCAAACACATTACTCCTTTTGCAAAAAAAAAAAAAATTTTAGCAGAATATAATTATGTCTTCATACATACTTATCATATGGTAAAATAGCCTATCTAGGGCTCAAAATCTACCACACTTTGGCAAACGACTCATCTGGAAAGAAAAAAAAGAAACTACTTCTGAGCTTTTTACTCAACTTCTCTCATTTCACTGTTCAAAGATACATTAAATAATAAACAGCAAATTTTCTTATTAAGACAGCTAACCAGAAAATTCTGAGGTGGATAAAAGCCTCTCAGACATAAAGGCACAAAATAGGAGAAAAGAAATTCTGAAGGGAGCAGTCTTCTCCCACCCTCACCTCGAAACTTAAGGTACCAGCAAGCCCCCTGACTGTACACACCTTTTTGGCAAATACACTAAAGAACACCATGAATCAGACTCAGAAATACCCGCTAGGCAGTAGCGCAGGAAAAATAGAAAGTAACTAATTAGGGCTGTTTTTTTTTTTCATTTTCTTTCCAAATATTAATAGATTACCTACAAAAACACTATGCTATATAT
The DNA here is from genome assembly GCA_022376925.1 of Tragulus kanchil. Lineage (NCBI taxonomy): Eukaryota > Metazoa > Chordata > Mammalia > Artiodactyla > Tragulidae > Tragulus > Tragulus kanchil. The sequence continues at coordinate 177,236,076 of JAIOJX010000004.1, read as the reverse complement.
AAATATAATAATAAGAATGATGAGTGCAAATTCCCCAGAGGCCATCACCTTCATGGCAGAGGGCCCAGGATCGATCTCTGGTGGGGAACTACAATCCAGCAAGATGCAAGGTGCTGCCCTCTCCAACCCCAAATGACAAAGACTACAAATGAACACAAGCATAGAGCTTACCACTTACAGGTCATGCATATGACATGCATTCAGTATCTATTCTCCCTTAACTACATACACAGTGACCCTTCAACCCCACATTCCAAGTGTTAAATCAGATTCCAAAGATTTGATGGTAAACTAAAAACTGTGCTAAGATCTTATTTCCCAGTAATATCTTGGAAAACAGGGGTGGCAATTTGAGGGCAGCAGATGAAAAACAATCCTAAAAAATCTTCTAGTACTTTATCACTAAACATACAATTGAAATTCATCTTACCTTGGCATTTTCTTCCGATTTAGCTTTCTGAGCAGCAGGTGGTATTTTACCCCCCATGCTTGAGGAAGATTAAAAAAATATATTTAGAAAACTAAACTTAAATGTGCACCTTTCCCATTCTATTTAATATGAGAGTTAATCAAAAAGACTATTCAGAAAAAAAAAGACTATTCAGTTACTCACTATATTTGATAAGCAAAATTGGCTACCATGTGCCAATCACTAAATAAACAACCTAAAAGACCTAAACACACAATTCAGCAGAGTGAAGTGATTTAATAATAAGGAATAAGCATACAAACAGGACAAAATTCTTTAAAAGTCAACCAAGGGGGCTTCCTTGGTGGTCCAGTGGGTAGAGTCCGCCTTGGAGTACAAGAGGAATCAGTTTGGTCCAGTGGATAGAGTCCGCCTTGCAGTGCAAGGGGCACCAGTTCGACCCCTGGCCTGGGAAGATCCCACGTCCTCAGAACGGCTGGGTCAGTTGTGTCCAATTACCAGCCAGTGCTCTGGAGCGCACGCGCCCAGAGCTGGTGCTCTGCAGCGAGAGAGGCCACTGCCATGGGAGGCCCACACAGGCCAATGCTGTCCACACAGGACAGTGTTGAAAATAGTTCAGGGTCTTCAAGTTCTTTGTACTATATTTGCATTTTGTCTGCAAGCTAGAAACTGTTTCCAAAAAATTTTTTAATTGAAAACTTGGGAGGAATATCCAAGAAGGTTCATTCATAAACTAAATTTAGAGTTTCTCACACTCCAAATTCTAGCTAACTACCGGAAGGTAACACCAATTTATAGGTACAGAAGTTTCATCTTATGCTTCCAAGATTTAAAACAAGCTAGGTCCCTGCCAAGAATTGCAAATCGGACTTTGTCACCAACTACATACACAGTGACCCTTCAACCCCACATTCCAAGTGTTAAATCAGATTCCAAAGATTTGATGGTAAACTAAAAACTGTGCTAAGATCTTATTTCCCAGTAATATCTTGGAAAACAGGGGTGGCAATTTGAGGGCAGCAGATGAAAAACAATCCTAAAAAATCTTCTAGTACTTTATCACTAAACATACAATTGAAATTCATCTTACCTTGGCATTTTCTTCCGATTTAGCTTTCTGAGCAGCAGGTGGTATTTTACCCCCCATGCTTGAGGAAGATTAAAAAAATATATTTAGAAAACTAAACTTAAATGTGCACCTTTCCCATTCTATTTAATATGAGAGTTAATCAAAAAGACTATTCAGAAAAAAAAAGACTATTCAGTTACTCACTATATTTGATAAGCAAAATTGGCTACCATGTGCCAATCACTAAATAAACAACCTAAAAGACCTAAACACACAATTCAGCAGAGTGAAGTGATTTAATAATAAGGAATAAGCATACAAACAGGACAAAATTCTTTAAAAGTCAACCAAGGGGGCTTCCTTGGTGGTCCAGTGGGTAGAGTCCGCCTTGGAGTACAAGAGGAATCAGTTTGGTCCAGTGGATAGAGTCCGCCTTGCAGTGCAAGGGGCACCAGTTCGACCCCTGGCCTGGGAAGATCCCACGTCCTCAGAACGGCTGGGTCAGTTGTGTCCAATTACCAGCCAGTGCTCTGGAGCGCACGCGCCCAGAGCTGGTGCTCTGCAGCGAGAGGCCACTGCCATGGAGGCCCACACAGGCCAATGCTGTCCACACAGGACAGTGTTGAAAATAGTTCAGGGTCTTCAAGTTCTTTGTACTATATTTGCATTTTGTCTGCAAGCTAGAAACTGTTTCCAAAAAATTTTTTAATTGAAAACTTGGGAGGAATATCCAAGAAGGTTCATTCATAAACTAAATTTAGAGTTTCTCACACTCCAAATTCTAGCTAACTACCGGAAGGTAACACCAATTTATAGGTACAGAAGTTTCATCTTATGCTTCCAAGATTTAAAACAAGCTAGGTCCCTGCCAAGAATTGCAAATCGGACTTTGTCAACACAGGCGTTTATGTATAACTATCACAGAGATTTCTCATGTGGGATCACACAGGCTTTAGTCATAATTCTCTTAATTTGGTAACATTCAGTCTACTCTGTGCTATAGTCAGTTACAAACGACTGTACAAAAGACCAGGTGCTAAGTTCTAAATTCACTGACAGTACAAATGCATCCTGTTCACTTCATGTAAAATAACTGCTGAAACAAAGGTTTACTGTATAGCACAGGGAACTACATACAGTCTGTATCTTGTAATAACCTACAATGGAAAATAATTTGAAAATATATACGTATAACTGAATATATATATGTACACATTGTGTACCTGAAACATTGTAAGTCAACTATATTTCAGTAAAATAAATATATTAAAAAAAAAAATAGCGGCTTCTCTGGTGGTCTAGTGGCTAGTTTGCCTTGCAGTGCAAGGGGCATCGGTTCCATCTCTGGCCCAGGAAGATCCCATGTGCCGTGGAGCAGGTGGACCAGTGTGTCTAATTACAAGCCCTCGCTCTGGAGTGCATGCGCCCAGAGCTGGTGCTCTGCACCGAGAGGCCACCGCAAGGGGAGGCCCACACAGGCCAAAAAATAAAGAAGGATCAAAATAAGTAAATAGAAAACAAATAAAAGGGGCCAAAATTTAAAAAATAAACATTTGTTGAAGAGCCAATAGGCCATGCACTGTGCTGGAGACTAGAATACAAAGATTTGTATACTCCCTTTTATCTTAAATTACCATAAAATGAAAGGATAAAAGCACCTAAAGGATACAATGTAGACCAAGTTGTCAAATAGGAGAAAAGAGCATCAGAAAACACTTCTCCCCTCTAGCCAAATAAAAATATTCCAAAACATATTTCTGAGAAAGAAGGTATGCTCCCTGATCCCTTCTAACTACTAAGCCCCTATTTTTTTCTTCATATTTCTCTTTTTATAGTATATTAAACTTTTAAATTCTTAAAACCAAAAAAAATTTCAAGCTGTAAACAGTGGCAGAAATTAAAAGAAAGAGTAATCACAATAATAATAAAAAAAAATAGGGCTTCCCTGGTGGTCCTGTGGGTAAGGACACCACCTTGCAGTGCAAGGGGCTCCGTTTCGCACCCTGGCCCGGGAAGATCCCACGTGCCGCGGAGCAACTGGGCTGGTGTGTCCAATTATGAGCCAGCGCTCGGAAACCCGTGAGCCCAGAGCCGGCGCTCTGCAAGGAGAGAGACCACAGCAATGGTAGGCCCACACAGGCCAAAGAACAAAGATGGATGAAAATAAGTAAATAGAAAACAAATAAAAGGGGCCAAAATTTAAAAAATAAACATTTGTTGAAGAGCCAATAGGCCATGCACTGTGCTGGAGACTAGAATACAAAGATTTGTATACTCCCTTTTATCTTAAATTACCATAAAATGAAAGGATAAAAGCACCTAAAGGATACAATGTAGACCAAGTTGTCAAATAGGAGAAAAGAGCATCAGAAAACACTTCTCCCCTCTAGCCAAATAAAAATATTCCAAAACATATTTCTGAGAAAGAAGGTATGCTCCCTGATCCCTTCTAACTACTAAGCCCCTATTTTTTTCTTCATATTTCTCTTTTTATAGTATATTAAACTTTTAAATTCTTAAAACCAAAAAAAATTTCAAGCTGTAAACAGTGGCAGAAATTAAAAGAAAGAGTAATCACAATAATAATAAAAAAAAATAGGGCTTCCCTGGTGGTCCTGTGGGTAAGGACACCACCTTGCAGTGCAAGGGGCTCCGTTTCGCACCCTGGCCCGGGAAGATCCCACGTGCCGCGGAGCAACTGGGCTGGTGTGTCCAATTATGAGCCAGCGCTCGGAAACCCGTGAGCCCAGAGCCGGCGCTCTGCAAGGAGAGAGACCACAGCAATGGTAGGCCCACACAGGCCAAAGAATAAAGATGGAAGAAAACAAAATAAAATAATAATAGAGGCCAAAATAAAAGAGGCCAAAATTAAAAAAAACAAAAGACGATAGAAATTATGGCAAATAAGCAAATAGATTGTTCTTCCATGTCTAAGCCTGCGTATCCATGACTAATTTAGTAGGGAGCTGAGGAAAACCCAAGATGGTTTCTACTTGAGGAACCCTAAAAGTAGATTAGGTTTAGGAATATTCTTAGACCTAAAAATCTCCACATTCTGCCCAATTCCTATAACCATGAAGTGCTTTAAAAAAGACTGATATGAAGGCAAAAAGAGAGGAACTGATACACTTCAGAGACTACAAACATGTAAGCTTAAATTTAGACTGAAACAAATAACAAAAGCTTGTAGGTTAATACCTCAATTTAAAACTTCAGAATAACAGGTATGTACACTCACTAAGACCCTTCATTCCATCCTTAAGCCATCAAATTCAGGATATCAAAAGAAAAACAGAAATGGTACCATAAAGAAAAACTGGAATTACCTATGGCAAACATTAATATAAGATACAAAGCTTTGTTTTTTTAATCTTGGCCTCTTTTATTGGTTTTTATTTTTTTTTTTCTTTTTTTGGCCACTTCTGTTGGGTCTTTCATTTACTCATTTTCATCCATTCTTGTTCTTTGGGTTGTATGGGCCTCCCATCGCAGTGGCCTCTGTCGCTGCACAGCACTGGCTCTAGGCGCATGCGCTCCAGAGCTCTGGCTCGGTAGACACAGGGGTCCAGCCGCTCCGCAGAACGTGAGATCTTCCCAGGCCAGGGATCGAACTGGCGATTCCTGGCCTGGGTAAAGACACTGCAAGGCGGTGTCTTTACACACTGGACCACCAGGGAAGCCCCTTTTATTGGTTTTTTATTTATTTTCATCCATCTTTATTCTTTGGCATGTGAGGGCCTCCCATTGCTGTGGCCTCTCTCGTTGCAGAACACTGGCTCTGGGCGCATGCGCTCCAGAGTGATGCCACATAATTGGACACACTGGTCCAGAAGCTCCAGGGCATCTGGGATACTCTTGGGCCAGGGATCGAACCGGTGCCCCTTGCACTGCAAGGCGAACTCAACCCACTGGACCACCAGGGAAGCCCCCAGAGCTATTTTTTTAAACAATACCTGACAGTATTTTTCAGACCTTAAATCAGAGTTCTCTCAGGTAGCCATTCACTGCAACTCAAGTTACAACGCTGTTGTCAAATATGTTTTAACTTTTTCTTCCATGTCCTCTCTACCTGTCTAGGAATGGAACAAACCATGTATCCACAGTATAATGTTCACTCCTGAGGCCAGATATTTCTTCTTGCAGAATAGGCCCGCTTTACTTTGAATTTTAAGAACTTACTGATTATAGGCTCTTTCCTCTAATGAACCGACAGTAAGAGGAAAGCATACAAAATCTTAAGTGACACTTTCGGATCAAGTTACTACTCAACAGAGAAAACTAAAAATCTAGATCTCAATTCCTAGTCCTGGAAATCTAACAGCATCTCCAATGGGTCTTTTTCTGTCAAAAGGGAGAATCTGCAGAACGGTAACTGAGAACAATTGTTACTGGGTTATGACAGTAATTGCAAGCGTTCTCAGAATTTTACATAAATATCAGGAGCAGAAACCTTACGGTAGTTAGAAAACTGGTATTGGAAAAAAAGGACTTAGAAACTTAAACAGGAAAAAATGACTATCCCACCACAAGCAACATTATGGTTATGATCATGGATCTGAACTTAAAATTTTTTCGTTAGAACAAGCTCATTGGAAGAACTAGTCATATGTCAGCAAATCGTTGGTTCACCTTCTCCTATAAAAACATTACTGAAGAAAACAGATTCATGTTTAGCGTAGTACCTTTTTTAAGGGTCACGTTGCTTTGCGCTGTCGCTACATATCCCCGACAGATGCAATTTGTATGTCATCTGTTTCAAATTCCTTACCAGAGGTATTGATTTTTAAAAATCACCTCGGAGAAGCGTTCCCCTCCCAAACGCAGCATACTAATCTCTATATATCAAAACGAATTTCTGTATCTACTCATCTGTGTGCCTAAAAGGATTACTCTCATACCGTTTCCTAACTAGCATCTGGCACAAAGCCTGTTCAATTAACTCCACGCTCGCAGCGACGTACTCTGGAGTTAAAGAGACCGTGTTCACATGCGGGTGCTTGGAAAAACGTTTTTCTTACCATGTGTGAAGTGCTGCAACTGCCACTTAGGGAGATCGAGTAAGTAATTCCCAAAATAATTCTACGCACTTAAGAGTCGCTGTGATTGTAATCAAATACGGCTCTCGCTTGTAACTTATTAAATACGTTTGCATCATCACACCAGTTTTTAAGGGCACAGTGCGTAACGAGTTGCTTTGTGTTACGGCGACCTCAACAGGACACCAGAGATTTCAAGAAAAACAACTCCACGCGAACGAAAAGTCTCGCCGGCCTCCCCCAACCCCTCCCGTCTACGGCGCCCGGGTCCTCGGTACCCTCTGCACCTCCGTCTGTCGACGGAGACACACCCCTGGCGACCCGAGGATGCGGGGAACCCAGGTCTGCCTTTTCCTTGCCTGCCTTTGAACCTTCTAAGCGCTCCGATCCTCCATTCGCCCCTCGAGGAGGCCTCCGGGGAGCGAGCCCCGCGCCAGCTCGAGCCCCGCGACAGCTCGGGCCCAGCGCCGCTCGGGCCGTCCCCCTTCCCTCCCCCAACGGTCCTCGGGCCCCGGTCTCACCTCTCCACCCACTCCCTAAGGAAGCGCATTTCCTCGGTGTGCAGAACGCTCGGGTCCTGCTTACACATTTTCACGAAGGCTCGCAGCTCGCTCACTTTGCGGGGGTCCATGGTCTGGAGGCGGCGGGCGGCGGAGGCTGCGGCCCGATTCCCGGCCCGGGCGCTCCTTCAGCGTGACCGCGTCAAGGGGGGGGGGCTGCCGCGTTGGTTCACCTTCTCCTATAAAAACATTACTGAAGAAAACAGATTCATGTTTAGCGTAGTACCTTTTTTAAGGGTCACGTTGCTTTGCGCTGTCGCTACATATCCCCGACAGATGCAATTTGTATGTCATCTGTTTCAAATTCCTTACCAGAGGTATTGATTTTTAAAAATCACCTCGGAGAAGCGTTCCCCTCCCAAACGCAGCATACTAATCTCTATATATCAAAACGAATTTCTGTATCTACTCATCTGTGTGCCTAAAAGGATTACTCTCATACCGTTTCCTAACTAGCATCTGGCACAAAGCCTGTTCAATTAACTCCACGCTCGCAGCGACGTACTCTGGAGTTAAAGAGACCGTGTTCACATGCGGGTGCTTGGAAAAACGTTTTTCTTACCATGTGTGAAGTGCTGCAACTGTCACTTAGGGAGATCGAGTAAGTAATTCCCAAAATAATTCTACGCACTTAAGAGTCGCTGTGATTGTAATCAAATACGGCTCTCGCTTGTAACTTATTAAATACGTTTGCATCATCACACCAGTTTTTAAGGGCACAGTGCGTAACGAGTTGCTTTGTGTTACGGCGACCTCAACAGGACACCAGAGATTTCAAGAAAAACAACTCCACGCGAACGAAAAGTCTCGCCGGCCTCCCCCAACCCCTCCCGTCTACGGCGCCCGGGTCCTCGGTACCCTCTGCACCTCCGTCTGTCGACGGAGACACACCCCTGGCGACCCGAGGATGCGGGGAACCCAGGTCTGCCTTTTCCTTGCCTGCCTTTGAACCTTCTAAGCGCTCCGATCCTCCATTCGCCCCTCGAGGAGGCCTCCGGGGAGCGAGCCCCGCGCCAGCTCGAGCCCCGCGACAGCTCGGGCCCAGCGCCGCTCGGGCCGTCCCCCTTCCCTCCCCCAACGGTCCTCGGGCCCCGGTCTCACCTCTCCACCCACTCCCTAAGGAAGCGCATTTCCTCGGTGTGCAGAACGCTCGGGTCCTGCTTACACATTTTCACGAAGGCTCGCAGCTCGCTCACTTTGCGGGGGTCCATGGTCTGGAGGCGGCGGGCGGCGGAGGCTGCGGCCCGATTCCCGGCCCGGGCGCTCCTTCAGCGTGACCGCGTCAAGGGGGCGGCTGCCGCGAGGCAGAACAGACTAGAACCTCCCCGGCCGCTGGCTCCGCCCACCCAACGGTCTCGTGACCCCGGGTCCTTCGCCTGTGCATTCCTACTCCCTCTACTGCGGCCCTGCGCACTGGCTAGAACCTTCTAGAAGTGTGGCTGTTTGTGCTGTTGCCTGCCTTTCCATACACGCATTCTTTTTTTGGTTGTTCATACACGCATTCTTATATTCACTCAGAACCGGTCCTCGAGAGGGGTTAGCCTCCTCTCTGGTGCTTTCAAGAAGGCGAGACCGGTTAGTCCCTGGAGGGAGTTATTTGGCATAGAAAATCCTCTTGAGTGTGGCCATTAAGTGGAACGTGACGCCAAAAATGCCCCCGCCCCCAGCCGGAGGGGCGATCACCGCGCGGGGCGTGACGTTAGCATCCTGCGCCCCTAGGGGAGGAAAGCCCAGCGAGCCGTGCCGGCCGGAAGGGGCGGGGCGCAGTGCAGGAAGGGGCGGATCGCAGGGCCGGAAGAGGCGGGGCGCAGGGCCGGGTTTCCGGGCGACGGGGTCCTGCAGGCGGCCGCTTCTCCAAGGCAGTTTTCCTCCTGTACTTCCTGACGCATGAGCTTGGCAGTTATGCTTTGGCTCCTCTCGGCAACTAGGCTTGTTCCCGCGGTAGCAAGCGCCCGCAGCCTCACAGGTTAGACTCTCCTCCCCCAGGTTAGACTCTCCTCCGGGGCTTGCTCTGCGGAGCCCTAGGCCCACCACTGGATCCAAGTTGGTCTCAGGCGGCCCCTGCTTCGGCGGACCCGTCTGCTGGGGCTTCCGTTCCCAAAGCCTCTGTGCGCTCCTCTTGTTCCTGCCCCTGGGAGAGGGTGGGCCCGGGGATCTCCCTGCCGTTGAGGTATTCTGGCGGTTGCAAGGACTGCGGAGAGAGAAGTGTGCTGTGTTCCCGGAGGGGCTGAGTAGCTCGGACTCGTGCAGACTGTCAGTGACCACACTGGTTCAGGTGACAAGAGTGTCTTATGACACGTAGCACTTGTCAGGATAACCTAACAAGCGTAGGATTGCCTTAGGTTAGGATAACCTAAAGTCTTTTTTTGTGTTTTCAAACATTTGACGTGAGAGGTGGACACGAAACGTTATGTTTAATAACACACATGCTTTGAGTAGATCCTCTTGGAAGAGATAACGTTTAGAAATACGCCTGAGGCTCTTTATGTCTGAAAGCCTTGCTTGTAAAGGCAAGAGAGCTATTCCAGGAATATGAGGGGGGAACATATTTTTAGGGTGTATTCTGTCGCGAGGAGTTAATACAGTGAACATAAAACTTGATCGGTGAAAGCTGAATCGTCAGCCTTTCAGGCAGTCTGTCCTTGGATCCTAATTTCGTTTTGGAGGGCGATAGGTGAACAATGTGTGAACCATAGCATGTGGTGTATGACCTCAGAGTTATGTCTTGGCATGTATTTATGTTGCCATGCTTGAGTTTATTGACAATGGGATCGTAATTATATCAAGACTTACTCCTAACTCTAAAATATAAAAATAAAAAGTAATCATTGTCCAGTGCACAGAACTTGCTCTTTGCCTGTAATAGGCAGCAGAAGTCTCTCCCTCTCCATGGGAGTAGATGAATAGATATGTAGTCAGTAAGTCTGGAATACAGAGGCACAGTTTATGATTTAGAGCTGGAACCATTCTTTGCTTGTGCATTTTTTATTTACTTATTTATTTTTTGTATTTGTTGAGGCTTTGATTAATTTATAACTAGATTTATAACTAAGCACTGGATTATACAAACCAAGATCTCTGAAAAATGTGTCTATTAAGCTTCATTTTGCCATAGTGGAATAAGTAAGTGTCAGCACATCTTTTTTTTTTTTTTTAACATTTATTTTATTTACCTTTTGGGGGATGGGGTGGGGAGGGAGGGGGGTGGGCGGGCCACTTCTACTGGTCTTTCATTTGTCTTTTTTTATCCATCTTTTTTATTCTTTGGCTCCTGTGGGCCTCCCATCACGGTGGCCTCTGTTGTCGCAGAGTGCCGGCTCTGGGTGCATGCGCTCCAGAGCTGCAGCTCGGTAATTGGACACATCAGTCCAGCAGCTCCGCGGCACGTGGGATCTTCTGAAGCCAGGGATCGAACCGGCGCCCCTTGCACTGCAAGGTGGTGTTCTTACCCACTGGACCACCGGGGAAGCCCCACCACATCTTATATTAACATCTTACTATACATATATAGGCTTTCTGAATAAATGATCTCCTTGGGTCTTCACAAGTCCAGTAAGGCAGAGCTAATGTTTTACTGACAGGGAACTGAAATTAACACAGTATCACAAGTAGCAAGTCAAGAATGTTAGTTGTATAATTGCCATATAGAGTTTTTTTCTGTTATACCTGTGCTAAATCATACTCTGGCTTATTAGAGTCCTTTTGGAACTTTTTATTGAGCCAGAATAACTTCAGTCAATAACATTTTTTAAAAATTTTGGTCTCTTTCATTGTTTTTTTATTGATTGATTTTCACCAATCTTTACTCTTTGGCCTGGGCCTCCCATTGCAGTGGCCTCTCCCGTTGCAGAGCACCAGCTCTGGGCATTGGCTCCTAATTGGACACAGCAGTTCAGCTGTTCCACAGCACATGGGATTTTCCTGGGCCAGGAATCGAACTGGTGCCCCTAAGTACTGCCAGGCAGACTCTTTACCCACTGGACCACCAGGGAATCCCTCAATAACTTTTAAGTTAGGGGTCATTGTGGCTAAATCTCCACTTTGCTAGAGTTACAGTCTAGTCAGGTGATAGAGAAGCAACAGACAATGAGAATATATCTAAGGATGGGAATAGAGCCTTGACTCAAGTGGCATGGAAGCTCAAGAAGGCGGTGGTGGTGTTCAGTCTCCAAGACTCTGCAACGAATCTCAGTTCCCCAATTACCCCCAGCAGTAGAAGTGTGGAGTCTTATCCACTGGACCGCCAGGGAAGTCCCACTTACAGCTGCCAGAGTAGGCCTGTGTAAGTGTGTCGGATGATGTCATTCTTCTCTCAGAACCTTCAGTGTCTCATATTATACCATAGTTCACACTGTGATCTAGCAGTCCCTGTGTACTGTGGACTTCTGTTACCTTTCTTACTTCGTCTACTTGCTCTCAGAACCGGCCACACAGATCTCCATGTTCCTCACAAACCTTACACAGCCTGCCTTAGGGACATTTCACTTGCTAGTCCTGCTGCCTGGAATCCTCTTTGACCAGATATCCACATGGCTGACTGCTTCATTTCCTTGAGATCTTTTCTCAGATGTAACCATCATTTCACCCTGGCTACCATGGCTGAAATGTCAGTCCTCCTCCTCCAAAACTTCTGTCCCCTCCCCCTAATGTTTTTTCTTGCACCTGTGACTAATGTCATATTTTACTTACTGTTTATTGTCTCTCTCCAGTCTGTGACTGCTAGGAGTTTTTTTGTTTATTCATTATTGTATCCTAGGTACCTAGAATACTACCTCACAAACAGTGGGTACTGAGAAAATGCTGTTGAATGAGTGAAAGAATAAGAATAATAGGACCGGGGACTTCTCTGGTGGTCCAGAGGCTAAGCTAAAATAATTGTGTTGAAGTTAAATTCATTTCAAAGGAGCAAATGTATGCAAACATTGAGGTTAAACCATTTGCTCAATATCCTATGTATCTGTAACTTGTCTTTTTTTTTTTTCCACTGTAATCCTAAATTGTAATGGGATTTTCCTGGGCCAGGAATCGAACTGGTGCCCCTAAGTACTGCCAGGCAGACTCTTTACCCACTGGACCACCAGGGAATCCCTCAATAACTTTTAAGTTAGGGGTCATTGTGGCTAAATCTCCACTTTGCTAGAGTTACAGTCTAGTCAGGTGATAGAGAAGCAACAGACAATGAGAATATATCTAAGGATGGGAATAGAGCCTTGACTCAAGTGGCATGGAAGCTCAAGAAGGCGGTGGTGGTGTTCAGTCTCCAAGACTCTGCAACGAATCTCAGTTCCCCAATTACCCCCAGCAGTAGAAGTGTGGAGTCTTATCCACTGGACCGCCAGGGAAGTCCCACTTACAGCTGCCAGAGTAGGCCTGTGTAAGTGTGTCGGATGATGTCATTCTTCTCTCAGAACCTTCAGTGTCTCATATTATACCATAGTTCACACTGTGATCTAGCAGTCCCTGTGTACTGTGGACTTCTGTTACCTTTCTTACTTCGTCTACTTGCTCTCAGAACCGGCCACACAGATCTCCATGTTCCTCACAAACCTTACACAGCCTGCCTTAGGGACATTTCACTTGCTAGTCCTGCTGCCTGGAATCCTCTTTGACCAGATATCCACATGGCTGACTGCTTCATTTCCTTGAGATCTTTTCTCAGATGTAACCATCATTTCACCCTGGCTACCATGGCTGAAATGTCAGTCCTCCTCCTCCAAAACTTCTGTCCCCTCCCCCTAATGTTTTTTCTTGCACCTGTGACTAATGTCATATTTTACTTACTGTTTATTGTCTCTCTCCAGTCTGTGACTGCTAGGAGTTTTTTTGTTTATTCATTATTGTATCCTAGGTACCTAGAATACTACCTCACAAACAGTGGGTACTGAGAAAATGCTGTTGAATGAGTGAAAGAATAAGAATAATAGGACCGGGGACTTCTCTGGTGGTCCAGAGGCTAAGCTAAGAAGTAATTGTGTTGAAGTTAAATTCATTTCAAAGGAGCAAATGTATGCAAACATTGAGGTTAAACCATTTGCTCAATATCCTATGTATCTGTAACTTGTCTTTTTTTTTTTTTCCACTGTAATCCTAAATTGTAATGGTTAAAGGTAGTATTTTAGAGTAATGTATTTGCGTATCCTGTGTACATACTCAAAAAGAAAATAGAAAGTTTTCTATCTGCTGTGATTTACTGATGGCTACTGACACATGATATGGCCACATTGCTCTTGAGGAATCCAGAGTAAGTTTGGCTTTAAAATATATATATATGATTAAATACATGTAACATCGAATTTACCATGTTAATAATTTTTAAATAAACAGTTGTGAAAAAGATCTCCAGAACTTTTTCATCTTATAAGTCTAAAACTGTATCCACTAACCATGCTTTCTCTGCCTTCCTGCAGCCCCTGGTTACCGCGTTTCCACTTTCTGTTGCTATAAATTTGACTGTAGTTACCTCATATAAGTAGAATCATAATGTCCCAAGATACACCCATGTTGTAACATGTGACAAGATTTCCTTCCTTTTTTAAGGCTGAATAATATTCCACCATATGTGTATGCTTGTATGTATAAATATTCATCCATCTGTCAATTGACATTTGGATTGGCTTTACCTCTTGGCTGCTGTGAATAAGTGTGCTGTGAACATAGGCGTCCAAATATAAGCAATTTTTAACTTAAAACACTTTTATACTTCAATTTTTAATTTATAGTGTCTTTAAGTTGTGTGTGAAGTGCTCTTTTAATCTTGGGGAAAAGTCATCTCATGAATAACTGTGTAGACTGAATCTGTCTTGTCTTTATTTTTGTTAATCCTTTATGTATGTCAGAAGTTTGCATAGTAGTTTTAATTAGATCAAAGGAATAAAATAGATTATAGACTTGACTTCCCTGGTGGCTTTCCTTGACTTCCCTAGCTTCCCTGATGGCTCAGCTGGTAAAGAATCTGCCTGCAATGTGGCAGACCTGGGTTCAGTCCCTGGGCTGGGAAGATCCCCTAGAGAAGGCAACAGCTTGCTTGGCAAGTTCCATGGACAGAGGATCCTGGCAGGCTACAGTCTCTGGGGTCGCAAAGCATCGGACATGACTAAGCAACTTTGACTTTCATAGATGTATCTCAAAAACGTCTTAATAAAATAATCTTTGATGTTTTCTAAACTCTTAATATCACTCTTACAACAGTTCATCTCTTTCTAACATTTCTGATCCAAACAACCACTCATCATATGTCTGCAACCCTGCTGAGTATGTTAAAAACATAATCTTAGGTAGTATTAAATATTATCTATAAAAGTGATTAACGGAAACACACACAGAGTTGTGTTCAAATCTTATATGAACATAATGTGTCCGAAGAGTCAATTTAACGATTCCTTTTAGTTGACTTCTTCTTCTGTACTTTTTTATGCTTCTTTTTTTTCCTTTTACCACATTCTTTGAATCCTCCTGAGAAAATAGAGGGTTTCCAGTTGCTGGTGATCCAAGATATACGCTGCTCATCATTGTCAAAGGTACACTGAGGCACATGTTTGGGGCTGCAGGACTTTGGTGAATAATTGTTGAGTGACTGTCTACTCCAACTGCACTCTTCAGCAAAGCCCTCTTCATCTACCACACCATTTAAAGAAAAGACTTCAAGTCACCATCATCTTCATCTATTTCTTGGTCATCCTCAATAATTCTCTTTGTATTGGTATTTCTGCCATTAACAGTCTTACTTGAAGTTGTAACAGTAATGTAGTTGCCCACTCTGCTGTCATCAAATGCCAGGGAAGAGAATGAATGAAAGCCCTCACGGCCCAGTGAACCATGTGATATATAGCCTGTATCATATGAGGCACATCTCTCAAAAACCAGATACTCACAGGATGTAGAGAAGGACCTTGCACCTCTGTTTCTGCTTCCATAGGAGCTTCTTGAATTATTGAACGGGTCTTCAAGTGAGTCTTCAAAGAAATGAAATGAAAATGAGTCCCTTTCACCAAAAATGTCTTTAAATCCATCTGGCGTACAGAATGTGAAGCCATACTCAGAAGAATCATCAAAATGACTTCCACCTCCACCATTTAATCCTTCTTTGCCATATTTATTGTAAATGACCCATTTTTCATCATTTGATAACGCCTCATATGCCTCAGCTACTTCTTTGAATTTTCTCAGCTTCCTCCTTGTTTTCTGGATTTTTATCAGGATGCCATTTAAGTGCCACTTTTCGATAAGCCTTTTTAATGTCCTCAGGTGAGGCATGTTTTTGCAATCCTAGAACTTCGTAGTAATCCACCATGTTGTAACAGATGGTTGGAAAGGGGTATCCTGGGGAGTGAGAACTGTGGTTTCTTCTCAGCTCAGGCTCTGCTGCTGGTGGTGGTAGAGGCTGTAAATAAGCATTTTTACATTAAAGACCGTGTTAACTACCGTGGGCCACTGCTAGGAGACGTTAGGATGCGGATTATGTGGCGAGCAGGCTTAGAAGCTTGTGTCAGAGAGCTGCATTATGGTGTCATTCTGGGCTTGAGGTAGGGACCAGACCTAAATGGAGCTAGTCCAGAGTCAGACCAAACCATCGTAACCCTTGGACTATTTCCCTCTGTGTTTTCCTAGAAGCCTCAAACAGTGCCTCATAAACAGTGGGACCTGTTCATGGCCACAGCATGCTCCTTGTACAGCATGACCTCCTCTGGGTTGCTGAGCTTTAATAACACTTCTCACTTCTTCCATGTTTTAGTCTGGAAAAAAAAAATGTGAACCGTGAAAAAGTATTCAAGCAGTCGACAAACTTATTTCAACCTTAGTAAGTCATTGTATTGATTTCCTGAGACGAATTAACATGAATGTGTGTGCTTAAAACAACAGAGGGGTTTCTCTGGTAGCTCAGTGGTAAATAGTTCGCCTGCCAATGCAGGAGACATGGTTGGATCCCTGATCTGGGAAGATGCCACCTACTGCAGAGCAGCTAAGCCTGTGAGCCACAACTGTTGAGCCTGTGCTCTAGAGCCTCGGAGCTGCAACTACTGAAGCCCATGTGCCCCAGAGCCCAAGTTCCACAACAAGAGAAGTCACAGCAACAAGAAGCCTGCTCACCTCAACTAGAGAGTAGCCCCCACTCCCTACAACTAGAGAAGAGCCTGCAGCAGCAGTGAAAACCCAGCATAGCCAATAGATAAATAAATAAATAAATTTTTTTTAAAAAAACCAGAGTACTTTCCTGGTGGCCCAGTGCATAAGAATCCCCCTGCCCAAGTGCAGGCGCATGGGTTCGATCCCTGGCGTGGGAAGATTTCACATGCCACAGCAAGTAAGCCCATGCACCACAACTACTGAGCCCAAATGTTGCAACTACTAAAGCCTGTTCACCTAGAGTTGGTGGTCCACAACAAGAGAAACCACCCAATGAGAAGCCCATGCACCACAACAAAGAGTAGCCCTTGCTCTACACAACTAGAGAAAGCCCATGCACAGCAGCAAAGACCCAGTACAACCAAATTTTTTTTTTTTTACTTTAAAAGAAATACATTAACCACGACAAAAAATATTGAAATGTATTGTCTCACAGTTCTGCCTACCAGAAGCCTGAGCTTGTCAGCAGGGCTTCACTCCTTCCAAAGGCTCTAGGAGATTTATGTCTTTCACCTTCTGGTGGCGCTAGGTATTCCTTGGCTTGTGGCCTTGTCACTCCCATTTCTACCTCCATGGTTACATTGCTTCCTCTTCTGTCTCATTTCTCCCACTGCATATCTCTCGTAAGGACACAGATCATTGGATTTAGGACCAACCCAGATAATGCAGGATGATCTTTTTTTTTTTTTTCTTTTTTTGCCTCTAAGTCATCATTTATTTTTCATCCATCTTTATTCTATGGTATGTGTGGGCCTCCCATTGCAATGGCCTCTCTTGTTGCAGAACTCCGGCTCTGCAGCGCACTGGCTCATAGTTGGACACACTAGCCCAGCCGTTCCTTGGCATGTGGAATCTTCCTGGGTCAGGGATCGAACTGGTGCCCCTTGGACTGCAAGGTGGACTCTTTACCCACTGGACCACCAGGGAAGCCCCCAGGATGATCTTTTAATCTCAAGTTCCTTAATTGCACCTGCAGAAACCCTTCTTCCAAATTAACAGTCACAGGTTCTTGAGATCAGGCCGTGAGCATATCTTTTGGGGGGCCACCATGCAAAATATTGCAGTGATAAAACCATTTGAGTGCACTGAGACAAACTTTTTTTTCTAATGGAATAGAGTATAATAAAAATAACCGTCAGGGGCTTCCTTGGTGGTCCAGTGGGTAAAGAGTCCACCTTGCAGTGCAAGGGGTGCTGGTTTGATCCCTGGCCTGGGAAGATCCCACATGCCACAGAGCGGCTGGACAAGTGTGTCCAATTGCAGGCCAGTGCTCTGGAGCTCATGTGCCCAGAGCCGGTGCTCTGCTCCAAGAGGGGTAACTGCAATAGGAGGCCCACACAGGCCAAAGAACAAAGATGGATGAAAATAAATCAATGAAAGACCAATAAAAAAGAGCCCCCCCCCCAAAAAAAAACTGTCATAGGAAGAATAGTACTTAGTGAAATTTAAATACATACACTGTCATTCGTACTTTATAATTCTTACTAGAATCTAACTTGATCCAGGTTTACGATTTTGCTGCTGTAGTGATTGTATGTAAATTTTCTCCACAGTCGCCAAAGGTATTCGCATTCACCCTTCCAAAGGCTCTAGGAGATTTATGTCTTTCACCTTCTGGTGGCGCTAGGTATTCCTTGGCTTGTGGCCTTGTCACTCCCATTTCTACCTCCATGGTTACATTGCTTCCTCTTCTGTCTCATTTCTCCCACTGCATATCTCTCGTAAGGACACAGATCATTGGATTTAGGACCAACCCAGATAATGCAGGATGATCTTTTTTTTTTTTTTCTTTTTTTGCCTCTAAGTCATCATTTATTTTTCATCCATCTTTATTCTATGGTATGTGTGGGCCTCCCATTGCAATGGCCTCTCTTGTTGCAGAACTCCGGCTCTGCAGCGCACTGGCTCATAGTTGGACACACTAGCCCAGCCGTTCCTTGGCATGTGGAATCTTCCTGGGTCAGGGATCGAACTGGTGCCCCTTGGACTGCAAGGTGGACTCTTTACCCACTGGACCACCAGGGAAGCCCCCAGGATGATCTTTTAATCTCAAGTTCCTTAATTGCACCTGCAGAAACCCTTCTTCCAAATTAACAGTCACAGGTTCTTGAGATCAGGCCGTGAGCATATCTTTTGGGGGGCCACCATGCAAAATATTGCAGTGATAAAACCATTTGAGTGCACTGAGACAAACTTTTTTTTCTAATGGAATAGAGTATAATAAAAATAACCGTCAGGGGCTTCCTTGGTGGTCCAGTGGGTAAAGAGTCCACCTTGCAGTGCAAGGGGTGCTGGTTTGATCCCTGGCCTGGGAAGATCCCACATGCCACAGAGCGGCTGGACAAGTGTGTCCAATTGCAGGCCAGTGCTCTGGAGCTCATGTGCCCAGAGCCGGTGCTCTGCTCCAAGAGGGGTAACTGCAATAGGAGGCCCACACAGGCCAAAGAACAAAGATGGATGAAAATAAATCAATGAAAGACCAATAAAAAAGAGCCCCCCCCCCAAAAAAAAACTGTCATAGGAAGAATAGTACTTAGTGAAATTTAAATACATACACTGTCATTCGTACTTTATAATTCTTACTAGAATCTAACTTGATCCAGGTTTACGTATTTTGCTGCTGTAGTGATTGTATGTTCACAGGAAGATTGTGTGGCACTAATTGTGTTGTTGGGTTTTAGCAGAAAGGACCTACTGAGTGGCAGGTGGCAGAAGGACAAAGATTTTGAAGTTAAAGAAAACTGAGTTTGAATTCCAGCGTCCCCAGTACTGTGTAACATTACACAAATTACTTCTGAGTCCAATTCTTCATTTGTTTTTTTTTTAAAAAAAGCAATGATAGCACCTACCTCACGTGACAGTGAAAATCTAATTCCTTAGTTTGGTGTACACAGCCCTCAGTTGTCCAATCCTTACCTTGTGGATCTTTTCCAATCCCTCCTGCAGCAACACTGACCTGAAACCCTTTCTCTCTGTCCTCTACACACACACCCCTTGTAAATGCATGCCTTGTATGCCTTCCCTTTCATGATTCATGATACCTACTCTTCTTGTTTCCACTTGACTAATTCCTGCTCGCAGTAGGCCTCATTTATTTCTGCAGTCCCTCAGGA
This sequence comes from Tragulus kanchil, assembly GCA_022376925.1. NCBI lineage: Eukaryota > Metazoa > Chordata > Mammalia > Artiodactyla > Tragulidae > Tragulus > Tragulus kanchil. The sequence continues at coordinate 177,216,745 of JAIOJX010000004.1, read as the reverse complement.
GTGCCTTTTGTGCTTCTCTGTTCTCCAAAACTCTGCGTCTTGTCTTCGTCATTGTACCTGCACACAGCATCATTTTAGTTTTTGTGCTCTCAGAAACCTTGTGTATAAATCCACCACTGTGCTCACCCTGAAGTATCGCTCTCACATCCACTGCACTGTATTCTTTGAAGACCAGGACAAACAGTTTTCTGTTATTTGTGTGTCTTTCCCAGTCACGCACTTAGTAGATCTCATTGAGTGAATGCTGGTAATATTGCCTCTTGTGGGCTAACTATGATTAAGCATTTTTCATATATTATTTCATCTAGCGCTAACATTCCAAGGTTAAATAAGATAGTGTGTGCATATTTTCACAAACTTAACATATTCCCAGTGGAAACATTCACTTTTTCTGTTAGGACACAAGGTCACACTTACCTCGATGTAATGCTTCCTCCTCAATCCCCTGCCTGTGTTTGCTCCCTTCTGTTCTATAGCTCCTTATTCATATGCTAATCATATTGTAAGCGTAGATTCCTCTATTATGTAATAGGAGACCAAAGTCACTAAAGGTAAAAATTATCTTATTACTGTACCCCTGAGGCTCACCTCAGGCTCTGGCTGGCTGGAAGGGCCATGCACATATTGAAGGAGATACTAAGTTGCATTTTTCTAAAGCGTCCTCCTGCTGGAGACAGATAAATGTGTATATACTCTGAGGACTGGCTTAGATGCACCGTTCCACTTCATTGTTCTTGTTTCTCCTTCAGGATGTTTGTCATGTTCACAGCGGAGATACTCCCTGAAGCCCGTCCCAGAGAGGAGGATTCCAAACCGATACTTAGGCCAGCCTAGCCCCTTCACACACCCCCACCTCCTGAGACCAGGTAAGGCCTTATAACTAGAATGAGCATCTCTCTCTTTAGATACTTTGTCTCGAGCTGTGCTGTCCTGCACAGCAGCCATTATGCACACACGGCTAGTGAACACTTAAAATGTTGGGCTAGTGCAGCTGAGGAACTACGTTTTTTAAAATTTTATTTTAATTAATATAAATTTAAACAGTTGCATGTGTCTAGTAGTACTGTATAGACAGCACTACCTAGAGCAATAAATATAATTAGACGTAAAATTCAAAAGTGTTAGTGAAAAAAATACCTATTTCAAGATGTTTTTAAAGAAAAGTTGTTACTTTATAAAACATGATTTCCAGAACTGTGTTCTGACTATTGATTCATTGTAAACTACTGTGTTTAAGATAGTTTAGGAAACATTTTTGAAAGCATTAAATGTCCATTTCAGTATTAACAGAAATATTTCTATAGAGATTACAGAAGATTTCCAGATGTGATTGTCCCAGCTTTGAGAAGTGGTAACAATGATAAAAGGTTTACTTCACTAATTTTTGTGAATTGGTAAAGGTTTACCTCATCTTTTTTTCCACTTTAAAATTCCAGTGTTGCTGCTAGAAGATACGTCATCACTATTGTTCAGATTCATACCTAAGGTTTTTTGTTTTATTTTTTCAAAAAGATAGTTAAGGGATGAACTATGATGAATGAATATCATCCCAAAGGGGTAGATAGGATAAAACTAAATGCTTTGTAGAAAAAGCAGTCAGGTTTTCCCAGGCTTCTGCCATAGAAAGTTAAGTCTGTATTTACTGTGTAAGCATAGATTATTAATACATCAACTTGCCTTTGGAAATCTGTTGCTCTTTCACTATCTCCACTCAGTGAATGATACCAGTGTGTCTCTCAGTGAGGGCTTCCTATTGCTGATTCTTCATCAGACTGGAATTCCTGCTGGGAAGTCGGCTGAGACTCAGGAAATGCAGCTCACCACTGAAACACGCAAGAAATCAGAGTTTTTCAAAGCTGTAAGGTAAGCTTTATAGCAGTACAATTGGTGTTATTTCTGTATACAATCAACCTACCTGTAGCTTCAGTTGATACTAAGTTTTACCAGCTTTGAAAATTACTGATTTCTCGTGGTTAGATACTTCTACATGGTGAGCTGCATTTTCCAGGCCTTGAAACTAGTAATCATTGTTAAGATGATGGTTGTTGTATCTAGACTGTTAAATGTGTTACATGCATGGTAACTATATACAATGTTGAGTGTAAATAAATATACACATACATATTCAAATGGTTCATATCAACTCTGGGGGAAACGAATAGATGTCATCATCTTTATTCTCCTGGACAGTAAGGATTGGCATAAGTAAGAAGGGATAGAAGTAAGGACTTCCCTCGTGGTCCAGTGGGTAAGGACACCACCTTGCAGTGCAAGGGGCTCTGGTTCGATCCCTGGCTTGGGAAGATCCCACGAGAATTTTTCGTGTTTTAAAAACATTTTTGAAAGCATTAAATGTCCATTTCAGTATTAACAGAAATATTTCTATAGAGATTACAGAAGATTTCCAGATGTGATTGTCCCAGCTTTGAGAAGTGGTAACAATGATAAAAGGTTTACTTCACTAATTTTTGTGAATTGGTAAAGGTTTACCTCATCTTTTTTTCCACTTTAAAATTCCAGTGTTGCTGCTAGAAGATACGTCATCACTATTGTTCAGATTCATACCTAAGGTTTTTTGTTTTATTTTTTCAAAAAGATAGTTAAGGGATGAACTATGATGAATGAATATCATCCCAAAGGGGTAGATAGGATAAAACTAAATGCTTTGTAGAAAAAGCAGTCAGGTTTTCCCAGGCTTCTGCCATAGAAAGTTAAGTCTGTATTTACTGTGTAAGCATAGATTATTAATACATCAACTTGCCTTTGGAAATCTGTTGCTCTTTCACTATCTCCACTCAGTGAATGATACCAGTGTGTCTCTCAGTGAGGGCTTCCTATTGCTGATTCTTCATCAGACTGGAATTCCTGCTGGGAAGTCGGCTGAGACTCAGGAAATGCAGCTCACCACTGAAACACGCAAGAAATCAGAGTTTTTCAAAGCTGTAAGGTAAGCTTTATAGCAGTACAATTGGTGTTATTTCTGTATACAATCAACCTACCTGTAGCTTCAGTTGATACTAAGTTTTACCAGCTTTGAAAATTACTGATTTCTCGTGGTTAGATACTTCTACATGGTGAGCTGCATTTTCCAGGCCTTGAAACTAGTAATCATTGTTAAGATGATGGTTGTTGTATCTAGACTGTTAAATGTGTTACATGCATGGTAACTATATACAATGTTGAGTGTAAATAAATATACACATACATATTCAAATGGTTCATATCAACTCTGGGGGAAACGAATAGATGTCATCATCTTTATTCTCCTGGACAGTAAGGATTGGCATAAGTAAGAAGGGATAGAAGTAAGGACTTCCCTCGTGGTCCAGTGGGTAAGGACACCACCTTGCAGTGCAAGGGGCTCTGGTTCGATCCCTGGCTTGGGAAGATCCCACGTGGCGCGGAGCGGCTGGACCGATGTGTCCAATTGCTGAGCTGGAGCTCTGGAGCGCATGCACCCAGAGCCGGTGCTCTGTGACAACAGAGGCCACCGCGATGGGAGACCCACATGGGCCAGAGAACAAAGATGGATGAAATTAGACAAATGAAAGACCAGTGAAAGTGGCCCACTCACCCCCCTCCCTCCCTACCCCCGCCTAAATAAATAAATGTTTTGAAAAAAAAAAAAAAGAAGGGATAGAAGTAGATGGAATTTTTAAAGAGAATTATCAGTGTTAAACCATCAGGTATACAGTTTCCAAAGTACTAGTCACTTATCTTCTGTCATATAGAGATGCAGAACTTACAAAAGTGTTACAGTAATTGAGTGGAGGAAAAGTCAATTATTAAGAAAAATTAAAAGGCATGTAATCCATAAAAATTAAAAAAAAAAAAGGCCTGTAATCCTTTTTAAATCTCATTTATAGAACTAAAGTCAGTCTGTTAGTTTGGAGTATAAAATTATGTTTCTATTACGTGTTTTGCTCCCAAAGGTTTCATGTTTGGCATATTTTCCCAATACTTCTTAGTACTTTACACTTTTGGAAAATATCTCAGTCACTTTCTTAATTATTATACATGTTATTTACATATATTATAGGCAAATTAGAGGATACAGATAAGCATAATTTTAAAAAATTATTCATAATCTCACAATTTAGGGAAAACAACTGTTGAAATTTTAGTGCATTATTCTTAGACATATTTTAAAAATTATTCATTTATTAGCAATTAGATACTTTATTTATCCAGGCCTTGAAATTTAGTAATCATTGTTAAGAATGATGGTTGTTGTATCTAGACTGTTAAATGTGTTACATGCATGGTAACTATATACAATGTTGAGTGTAAATAAATATACACATACATATTCAAATGGTTCATATCAACTCTGGGGGAAACGAATAGATGTCATCATCTTTATTCTCCTGGACAGTAAGGATTGGCATAAGTAAGAAGGGATAGAAGTAAGGACTTCCCTCGTGGTCCAGTGGGTAAGGACACCACCTTGCAGTGCAAGGGGCTCTGGTTCGATCCCTGGCTTGGGAAGATCCCACGTGGCGCGGAGCGGCTGGACCGATGTGTCCAATTGCTGAGCTGGAGCTCTGGAGCGCATGCACCCAGAGCCGGTGCTCTGTGACAACAGAGGCCACCGCGATGGGAGACCCACATGGGCCAGAGAACAAAGATGGATGAAATTAGACAAATGAAAGACCAGTGAAAGTGGCCCACTCACCCCCCTCCCTCCCTACCCCCGCCTAAATAAATAAATGTTTTGAAAAAAAAAAAAAAGAAGGGATAGAAGTAGATGGAATTTTTAAAGAGAATTATCAGTGTTAAACCATCAGGTATACAGTTTCCAAAGTACTAGTCACTTATCTTCTGTCATATAGAGATGCAGAACTTACAAAAGTGTTACAGTAATTGAGTGGAGGAAAAGTCAATTATTAAGAAAAATTAAAAGGCATGTAATCCATAAAAATTAAAAAAAAAAAAGGCCTGTAATCCTTTTTTTAAATCTCATTTATAGAACTAAAGTCAGTCTGTTAGTTTGGAGTATAAAATTATGTTTCTATTACGTGTTTTGCTCCCAAAGGTTTCATGTTTGGCATATTTTCCCAATACTTCTTAGTACTTTACACTTTTGGAAAATATCTCAGTCACTTTCTTAATTATTATACATGTTATTTACATATATTATAGGCAAATTAGAGGATACAGATAAGCATAATTTTAAAAAATTATTCATAATCTCACAATTTAGGGAAAACAACTGTTGAAATTTTAGTGCATTATTCTTTTAGACTTATATAGAATTGTGACATGTATGCACACTATTATACTGATTAATTATTTCCTAAAAGTAAATTCTTAGTGGGACTTTCCCTGGCAGCCCAGTGATTAGGACTCACTAGTTTTCACTGTGGTGGCTCAGATTTAGTCCAGATCCCACAAGCAATATGGCCAAAAAATAAAACCCCCAAATTCTTAGAAGTGAAATTACTGGGTGAACACCTTCTGAATTTTGCATTTCCCTGGATTTCTTCTGGCCACACCTACCTAAGTTCCCTGAAACCACAGTAACTTGGAAGATAGCAGCGTAATGCCATGGGATGTGAGGGAGTTCTGTGCTGGCTGTGCTTGTTCCTGCTTTACATGGAAATAAAAAGTCAGATTCACTCCCTTGAATCCTCTTAGTGATTTTTAAAACTTGTTCTTTGCTTAAAGAAGTCTGAGCATTATAGAGTATTTCTCCTTTTTATGACATTGCCATCTCTGTGTTAAGGATCATGTCTGTAGAGACAGAAGTATCAGTTCATCGTCTTTGATCATTAACTTGCCTTCCACTTCTTAGCACTAGGAAGAAAAGTGATTCCATGTAGGAAGACAAGTGACATCCTGAGCTATATACTATTATAAACCACAAATCTACATTTGTAGTATCTGTACAGGGAATACACTTACATAGTTCCCTGACATTGCAAGGTATGCAACTTCATAAACAGTTCCCTTCCAGAGGATAAAGAAAATTAGCGCCTAATTAAGCATTATTTTCAAAAACCTGTATTGCTAACATTTTTATGTTTCTAAGAAAATAAACTTTGGAATATGTTATATAGTTTGGAGCTTAAAAAGGGGCTATTCGAAGAGCTGGGCTTACTAGGATGACTTGTCTGACCTATGCAGAACCACTTCTCAATTTTCTTTCAACTGCAGCAATAACTAAATTCCTTGGAAAATAATCCTAATACACCTGCATGGCCCAGAATTTGAGAGGATGCCTAAGATGAAAAGAAAGGTTCTAGAGTGAGTTATACATAATCATTCCCAAATCATATTCCCTTAAAAGTTTAAAAACCAGGCTTCCCTAGTGATCTAGTAGGTAAAGAATCTGCCTTGTAGTGCAAGGGGCACTGGTTCGATCCCTAGCCCGGGAAGATCCCACGTGCTGCAGAAGGATTGGACCGGGTGTGTCCAGATACGAGCCATTGCTCTGGAGTGCATGCGCCCAGAGCCGGTGCTTTGCGACGAGAGGCCACTCCTATGGGAGGCCCTCCCATGCCAAAGAATAAAGATGGATGAAAATAAATAAAAAAACCAATAAAAAGAGGCCAACATCTTTTGAAAAAAGTTTGAAAAGCAGTTAGGTATCATCTTTAGTTTAGTGATAGGTTAGCTGTAGTACTTCCTTAAGCAAGGAGTGTATTTTTTTTGTTTTAGGTTTTGTTACACAGTTGACTTTAATATATCTAAAAGATCAAGATGTATTTTGGTTGGGTGAGATTTTTATATTATTTAAAAAATTAAAATCAATGTTACAGAAACACCTTTGTGCATGTTTCTCATCCCCATCGAGAGGTAAAGATTAGCACAAATCTAACCCTGGGGCTTCTCAGGTGGCACGAGTGGGAAAGAATTAGCCTGCCCATGCAAGAGCCATGGGTTCAATCCCTGGATTAGAAAGATCCTGGCAGGAAGAAAAGTGATTCCATGTAGGAAGACAAGTGACATCCTGAGCTATATACTATTATAAACCACAAATCTACATTTGTAGTATCTGTACAGGGAATACACTTACATAGTTCCCTGACATTGCAAGGTATGCAACTTCATAAACAGTTCCCTTCCAGAGGATAAAGAAAATTAGCGCCTAATTAAGCATTATTTTCAAAAACCTGTATTGCTAACATTTTTATGTTTCTAAGAAAATAAACTTTGGAATATGTTATATAGTTTGGAGCTTAAAAAGGGGCTATTCGAAGAGCTGGGCTTACTAGGATGACTTGTCTGACCTATGCAGAACCACTTCTCAATTTTCTTTCAACTGCAGCAATAACTAAATTCCTTGGAAAATAATCCTAATACACCTGCATGGCCCAGAATTTGAGAGGATGCCTAAGATGAAAAGAAAGGTTCTAGAGTGAGTTATACATAATCATTCCCAAATCATATTCCCTTAAAAGTTTAAAAACCAGGCTTCCCTAGTGATCTAGTAGGTAAAGAATCTGCCTTGTAGTGCAAGGGGCACTGGTTCGATCCCTAGCCCGGGAAGATCCCACGTGCTGCAGAAGGATTGGACCGGGTGTGTCCAGATACGAGCCATTGCTCTGGAGTGCATGCGCCCAGAGCCGGTGCTTTGCGACGAGAGGCCACTCCTATGGGAGGCCCTCCCATGCCAAAGAATAAAGATGGATGAAAATAAATAAAAAAACCAATAAAAAGAGGCCAACATCTTTTGAAAAAAGTTTGAAAAGCAGTTAGGTATCATCTTTAGTTTAGTGATAGGTTAGCTGTAGTACTTCCTTAAGCAAGGAGTGTATTTTTTTTGTTTTAGGTTTTGTTACACAGTTGACTTTAATATATCTAAAAGATCAAGATGTATTTTGGTTGGGTGAGATTTTTATATTATTTAAAAAATTAAAATCAATGTTACAGAAACACCTTTGTGCATGTTTCTCATCCCCATCAAGAGGTAAAGATTAGCACAAATCTAACCCTGGGGCTTCTCAGGTGGCACGAGTGGGAAAGAATTAGCCTGCCCATGCAAGAGCCATGGGTTCAATCCCTGGATTAGAAAGATCCCCTGGCGAAGGAATGGCAAACCATTCAGTATTCTTGCCTGGAAAATTCCATGGACAGAGGAGCCTGCTGGGCTATGGTTCATGGTATCGCAGAGTTGGACACGACTGAAGCAACCTAGCAGCAAGCAACCCCAGGAAGAAGTCAGGAATCTTCTGAAGAATTGACTAATAGGTCTCCTGAATCACTTGAAATTCATTCTTGTCATTGTACAAAAAAGCCAGAAACTTGGGGATTTCATATAAATGATTACTTTTATAGGGATAATGGCCATCCCTATACATATATACAACAATCTAACCCATACCTCATTCAAGAGAGAACATTTTCATCACCCTAGAAGGTCCCCCTCATAGCCGTCTAGTCAATCCTGTCTCCATCCTTAAACACTGGTCTACTTTCTATCAGCATGATTATTTTGCCTGTTCTTGAGTTTTGTGTAAGTGGAATCATACAGCATGAACCCTTTTTCTCTGGCTTGTTTTGCTCGGTATATGCAAATAAAATCCATGTAGAGATTTTCTCAATTATTTATTTGGTCACTTCATGTTTTCAGAGATACCTGTTTTACGTTGTAAAGGAAACATTTTTTAGCTTCTTCTTTACCCCCATTTTCCAACTATATAGTAATAGATCATTTTATGCATTTCTTCCTTATTATACAATAAAATCTATCTAATATTAAATAGCATTCAAGGACATTTCCTCAAAATCAGACCATGTTAAAATCCTAACCTAGGAACTTCACTGACAATCCAGTGGTTAAGACTCCCCTTCCACTTCAGGGGGCATGAATTTGATTTCTGGTAGAGGAACTAAGAAACCCACATGCCACAAGGCACAGCCAGGAAAAAAAAAAATCCTAACCTAGTTAGTTTCAGGAAATAATTAAAATACATACCTCTCTTGTAACAAAGACTTGTATTTTTTCATCTATTTTCAGTCTTTATAAGACTTCCCTCTGAGTTTTCTGCCTGGCTGATAAAATATGAAGAACAAAATTCTTATTGTCTTGAAAGGCCCCAATCCTCGATGTCCTGGAAGAGCTTTTCTTCTTGGTAGCCGACTCTCAGGATTGATTGTGAGACTTTGCTATTTGCAGAGTCCAGATTGTGACATCTAGCCATTTGATTGGCTAAATAAGCTTGTTAGAGTAGCCCATCTACCTTTAATTGACTTCGCGTGATAAAATACTGACTGTGCCTCTTAATACATTACAATTTGATGAAGTTATCTATAAAGTCTATTCAGTTACAATTTTATCTGAAAAAATTCAGGCTAAGTTGACTATAATGGTTCCTTCTGTGATCAAAGGCCATAGTAACTGCCAGGTTTACTTCTAAAGTTAAAGTTCATTGCTTTATTACACCTTTTCTTCCTCCTTCAATTGATAAGAAAAGGTATGTGTTTCCTTGGATAATTTTTCTGTTGTGACCAAGAGTTCTTTGAAATTTCAGTTTAGAAGCATTTAGTTAAAGGTCACTCTAGAGTGTTTATAATTAGAAAGAAAAAGTTGGATAATCCACTTGTTATAACCAGCCTCTACTTTTAGAAAAGAATGTCTGCCATTTGTGGTAAATTGGGAAATTTCCAATATTGAGTAACAGTGGCAAGCTTAACATGAATACTTATCAGGGAGATAAGTAGTTAAGCTACTCTTAGGCTCTGGTACAAAGTTCAGTCTTCTGCCCTCAAGCCCTCGGGGACTCTTAACCAGCTTTTCCTGGAGAAAGAAATGTGATGTGAGCTCTCCCAGGACCAGCCCTGTTGCTTTGCCAATTCAAGTTGTCATGCAAGTCCCCCTCATTTATCTCTCTTGTTTCTTACCAATTGCATTAATATTAATAAAAGTTAAATGTTTCTATTGTAGGTACATAAAAGTTAAAAATTATTAATGGGATGCAACTACAGGTAAAATAACTAGACAGTTACCAAGTAATCAAAAGTAACTGAGTTATATGTGCTGGACATGAGTACTAAGAACCTTGATCCATCAGTTTCTCTCCTGTGACTATCCCACAGAAATGAAAAGTACCAGTACACATGACATGGAGGCACCCCGTGGATATTAGTATACAGATGTTTATTACTGTAGCAGAAAAGTGGAAATTATATGAATGCCCACCAGTATGGAAGTGAATTAGGAGGTTAGGATACAGTGCCCCAAGAAATAATATGGAGACATCAAGCAGAATGAGTTAAAGTTACACCACGAGTTGGTGGGAGGAATTTCTATGAGTTATTGTTGAGCTGGAAAAGCAGTGTAAAGAAAAGACTGTATGGGGACTTCCTTGGTGGTCCAGTGACTAAGACTACACACTCCCAATGCAGGGGGCCCATGTTCAGGCCCTGGTTGGGGAACTGGATCCCACTTGCTGCAACCAAGAGTTCTTATGCCACAACTAAGACCCAGTGCAGCCAAATAAATAAATATTAAAAAAAAAAAAAAAAAAAAAAGATTAAAAGGACTGTATGGTATCCCCAATTTTGTAAAACACTAGGAACTCATAAAACCCTAAATGGAAGTATATGTGGTTATATGAATATTGAGAAAAATAGGAAAGGATATGTCATTGTTGTTCAGCCACATATCTGACTCTTGATCCCCTGGACTGTAGCATTCCAGGTTCCCCTGTCCTCCACTATCTCCCAGAGTTTGCTGAGATTCCTGTCCATAATTGCCCTCCAGTCCTGTCCAGTAGCATACTGGATACCTTCCAACCTGGGTGGCTCATCTTCCAATGTTGTATCTTTTTGCCTTTTCATACTGTTCATGGGGTTCTCACAGCAAGAATACTGAATTGGGGCTTCCCCGGTGGTCCAGTGGGTAAGGACGCCACCTTGCAGTGCAGGGGGCACCGGTTCAATCCCTGGCCTAGGACGATCCCACGTGCCGCGGAGCAGCTGGACCAATGTGTCCAATTACCGAGCTGGAGCTCTGGGGCGCATGCACCCAGAACCGGTGCTCTGCAGCGAGAGAGGCCACTGCGATGGGAGGCCCACACAGGGGCAAAGGAACAAAGATAGATGAAAATAAATAAATGAAGACCAGTAGAAGTGGCCAAAAAAAAAAGAATACTGAAATGTTCCCTCTTCTGATGAACCTTGTTTTGTCAGAACTCTTCATAATGAGCCGTCTGTCTCTGGTAGCCCTGAACAGTGTGGCTCATAGCTCCATTGAGTACAAACATGGGGGTGGTTCTAATGTGTACAGAAGGAGGAAAGGAGAGTGAGAACTCAAATAACAAAGAAATGCGGGGGAGTGTTTAACTGTTAGAAAAGTATGGTGTGATAACATTTGTATAGAACTGTAAGATCTATATATGAAAATGAAATAGTATAAAGAGGGCCCAAGAAATAATATGGAGACATCAAGCAGAATGAGTTAAAGTTCCCCTGGGAAAGGGGCAAAGTGTAAAGAAAAGACTGTATGGGGACTTCCTTGGTGGTCCAGTGACTAAGACTACACACTCCCAATGCAGGGGGCCCATGTTCAGGCCCTGGTTGGGGAACTGGATCCCACTTGCTGCAACCAAGAGTTCTTATGCCACAACTAAGACCCAGTGCAGCCAAATAAATAAATATTAAAAAAAAAAAAAAAAAAAAGATTAAAAGGACTGTATGGTATCCCCAATTTTGTAAAACACTAGGAACTCATAAAACCCTAAATGGAAGTATATGTGGTTATATGAATATTGAGAAAAATAGGAAAGGATATGTCATTGTTGTTCAGCCACATATCTGACTCTTGATCCCCTGGACTGTAGCATTCCAGGTTCCCCTGTCCTCCACTATCTCCCAGAGTTTGCTGAGATTCCTGTCCATAATTGCCCTCCAGTCCTGTCCAGTAGCATACTGGATACCTTCCAACCTGGGTGGCTCATCTTCCAATGTTGTATCTTTTTGCCTTTTCATACTGTTCATGGGGTTCTCACAGCAAGAATACTGAATTGGGGCTTCCCCGGTGGTCCAGTGGGTAAGGACGCCACCTTGCAGTGCAGGGGGCACCGGTTCAATCCCTGGCCTAGGGACGATCCCACGTGCCGCGGAGCAGCTGGACCAATGTGTCCAATTACCGAGCTGGAGCTCTGGGGCGCATGCACCCAGAACCGGTGCTCTGCAGCGAGAGAGGCCACTGCGATGGGAGGCCCACACAGGGGCAAAGGAACAAAGATAGATGAAAATAAATAAATGAAGACCAGTAGAAGTGGCCAAAAAAAAAAGAATACTGAAATGTTCCCTCTTCTGATGAACCTTGTTTTGTCAGAACTCTTCATAATGAGCCGTCTGTCTCTGGTAGCCCTGAACAGTGTGGCTCATAGCTCCATTGAGTACAAACATGGGGGTGGTTCTAATGTGTACAGAAGGAGGAAAGGAGAGTGAGAACTCAAATAACAAAGAAATGCGGGGGAGTGTTTAACTGTTAGAAAAGTATGGTGTGATAACATTTGTATAGAACTGTAAGATCTATATATGAAAATGAAATAGTTAAAAAAATATAAAAAAAGTAGGGCTTCCCTGGTGGTCCAGTGGGTAAGGACACCGCCTTGCAGTGCAAGGGGCGCTGGTTGAATCCCTGGCCTGGTAAGATCCCACGTGCTGCGGAGCGGCTGGACCGATGTGTCCAACTACCGAGCCGGAGCTCTGGAGCGCATGCGCCCAGAGCCGGTGGCTCTGCAACAACAGAGGCCACTGCAATGGTAGGCCCACACGGGCCAAAGAACAAAGATGGGTGAAAAATAGATAAATGAAAGACCACTAGAAATGGCCTGCTCGCCCCCTCCCTTCCCCAACCTGCCCCCCCCCCCAAAAAAACTAACTTGGGCTTCTGTGGTGGTCCAGTGAGTAGAGTCTGCCTTGCAGTGCAGGGGCCACCGGTTTGATCCCTGGCCGAGGAAGATCCCACATGCCGCAGAGTGGTTAGACAGATGTGTTTGATTACGAGCCAGTGCTCTGGAGCACATGCACCCAGAACCAGTGCTCTGCAACGAGAGAGGCCACTGCACTGGGAGGCCCACACAGGCCAAAGAATAAAGATGGATGAAAGTAAATAAATAAAAAACAATAAAAGAGGCCAAAATTTAAGAAGACTATCTAAATATTATGTTTTTTTTTTTAAGTAGCTCAAAGGAACAAATAGCATGATCTGGACTAATCAAGAAAGCATTTTGAATGAAAAGGGTCTAAAAACAAACATATTGAGCTTCAAGTCTTGGAGAGAAATTGCTATGGAAGGAGTAAAAAAATTTAGAAAGGGGACACATTGTAAGCAAAGTGATAGGGAAAGAACAGGTTGGACTTAAGACTTAGAAGGAATCAGTTTGAGAATAATTGGAGAAGTACCAAGAAAAAAGTTGGTCAGGTCACCAAAGACCACATATTGTGTGACTTCGTTTATGTGAAATCTCTGTAATAGATAAATCCACAGAGACAGAAAATAGTGCTTGTCAAAGGCTGGGATAGATTCAGAGGAAACAGAGTGACCACTAATTGGTTTGGGGCTTCTTTTACGAGTAATAAAATATTCTCAAATTATTTTGGGTAATGCTTGCACAAATCTGTGAGGATACCAAAAACAATTGAAATGTATACTTTCTAAGTAGATGAATTGTATGGTATGAAAATATCTCAGAGTTGGATATGACTGAGCAGCTTACACATCATCATAGGTCACCACTATAAAAATTGTGATTCTTTTCTAGATTTACACTAAATTCTTTTTTTCTTTCCTTTTATTTTTCTTTTAACATATGGGAATATATTGTCCATCTTGATATTTCTTATATACAGCAGTGTTTCTTGACTGTTTTCTCATACTTGCGTATGGAGACTGGCTACCACAGGGAATCATAATAGTTCCCCACATTGCAGAGGCATTATAAAAGTTAAATAAGTTGATGTTGTTTAGTTCCTAAGTCACCTGTGACCCCATGGACTATAGCCCAACAGGCTCCTCTGTCTATGGGATTTTCCAAGCAAGAATACTGGAGTGGGTTGCCATTTCCTTCTCCATGGGATCTTCCAGACCCCGGAATCAAACCCATATCTCCTAACTTGGCAGGTGGATTCTTTACAACTGAGCCACCAGAGAAGCCCAAATAAGTTGATACATGTAAATAATGAGAATAGTACAAACACACAGTAAACATTCAGTAAGCATTAGATATTGTTTTAGTCTTATTATCGTTAAGTGGAGGCTTAGGGAAAAAGCTGTTGTAGTAGTTCCTTAGTTTGAGAACCTGAAGTGAAAGCAGGCATAATTTCCACTTCAGAAGTGAAGCGTTCCTTCAGACATCACTGGTCTAGCAGCCAGGAGGTCTGCTAGGTACTAGTATTAAGAATTAACACATAACCCTTCAAAACGAAGGTTCTGAAAATAGTTACTCTGGGTGAGCTTAAGGGAATCCGAGACTCTTGAAATTTTGTGTCAAAAGTTTGTATGTGCCTACATGTACTTCAGTAAACAGAATAAACCCATAGCTTTTAGAAGATTCTCTAGGGTGTCTTGAAATCTTTAAGAGCCACATGCTTTATCAAATTTGATTCTCATGACAGCCCCCAAGAGATGGATAATATTACTAGAGTTCAAAGGCCTACTCTATTCCAGTTGTTATTCTAGGCCCTGAGAATATAATATTGGGCAGACAGAATTCTGTGTCTTCAAGAAGCTCATTCTTTTGTGAAAGTCTTACACAGAAAATGTGATCTGTCTCCTCGCCTTGTAAATTGAAACTTCAGGGCAACTTGGATTGTTTGCCTAATAGTGCCTTCCACATAATTAGGTTTAATAAATACTTGATTTGAATGATAATAGGGAATATATTGTCCATCTTGATATTTCTTATATACAGCAGTGTTTCTTGACTGTTTTCTCATACTTGCGTATAGAGACTGGCTACCACAGGGAATCATAATAGTTCCCACATTGCAGAGGCATTATAAAAGTTAAATAAGTTGATGTTGTTTAGTTCCTAAGTCACCTGTGACCCCATGGACTATACCCCAAACAGGCTCCTCTGTCTATGGGATTTTCCAAGCAAGAATACTGGAGTGGGTTGCCATTTCCTTCTCCATGGGATCTTCCAGACCCCGGAATCAAACCCATATCTCCTAACTTGGCAGGTGGATTCTTTACAACTGAGCCACCAGAGAAGCCCAAATAAGTTGATACATGTAAATAATGAGAATAGTACAAACACACAGTAAACATTCAGTAAGCATTAGATATTGTTTTAGTCTTATTATCGTTAAGTGGAGGCTTGGGGAAAAAGCTGTTGTAGTAGTTCCTTAGTTTGAGAACCTGAAGTGAAAGCAGGCATAATTTCCACTTCAGAAGTGAAGCGTTCCTTCAGACATCACTGGTCTAGCAGCCAGGAGGTCTGCTAGGTACTAGTATTAAGAATTAACACATAACCCTTCAAAACGAAGGTTCTGAAAACAGTTACTCTGGGTGAGCTTAAGGGAATCCGAGACTCTTGAAATTTTGTGTCAAAAGTTTGTATGTGCCTACATGTACTTCAGTAAACAGAATAAACCCATAGCTTTTAGAAGATTCTCTAGGGTGTCTTGAAATCTTTAAGAGCCACATGCTTTATCAAATTTGATTCTCATGACAGCCCCCAAGAGATGGATAATATTACTAGAGTTCAAAGGCCTACTCTATTCCAGTTGTTATTCTAGGCCCTGAGAATATAATATTGGGCAGACAGAATTCTGTGTCTTCAAGAAGCTCATTCTTTTGTGAAAGTCTTACACAGAAAATGTGATCTGTCTCCTCGCCTTGTAAATTGAAACTTCAGGGCAACTTGGATTGTTTGTCTAATAGTGCCTTCCACATAATTAGGTTTAATAAATACTTGATTTGAATGAGTAAAAGAATGAAGAGAGCTGAAAGAGCTCTTAAGGGGTCATGACCCCAGTTTTCAGGCAGGACCACATTTAACTATCATTTCTTCCAAATTTTTGCAATGGAAGAGAAACTTGAAACCTGGGTAATCACCCTCATTTGGCCATGTGCTGTCAGGAGACTGGGCATAACCTGAAGAAAAGAACTTGAGTGTCTCAATCTAATATTAAGCTATCTTAAGACTCAATGCTCTGCCACTATAGAAATGCCAAGCATCACTGTTATTTGTCATTTCTAGGAGAGGTGACGCCAGGACTATCCCAGGTGGAATATGCCCTCCGCAGACACAAGCTAATGTCTCTGATCCACAAGGAAGCGCAAGGGCAGGGTAGCACAGACCACACAGCGGTGCTGCTCTCCAGCCCTACACACTACATGAGCAATGATATCCCCTACCCTTTCCACCAAGACAACAATTTCCTGTACCTGTGTGGATTCCAAGAGCCCGATAGCATTCTCGTCCTTCAGAGCCTCCCTGGCAAGCAGTTACCGGCACACAAGGCCATGCTTTTTGTGCCTCGGAGAGACCCCAGTCGGGAACTTTGGGATGGCCCCCGATCTGGCACTGATGGTGCAGCAGCTCTGACTGGTGTGGATGAAGCCTATACGCTGGAGGAATTCCAACATCTTGTACCAAAACTGAAAGGTAACAGATGGGAGCAAAAGTCAGATCACAGGCCAGGTTAGGACTAAGACCTTCTTGCCCGATTGTTCTTCATTTCCTAAAACGATTAGCATGGCAGCATTTTTATGGGCACCATGAAAAGAATATAAAGCTTTTCCATAAAACTTTAAGGATTTCATTTATTCATTTACTAAATCTTTATTAGATTATTCATTCATAGAGACTGTTATCTATTGTAGTATGAAATTCCAGAGAGAGGATTTTCTTTCTTTTTTTTTTTTTTTGGCCACTTTTGTTGGTCTTTCACTTATTTTCATCCATCTTTGTTCTTTGGCCTGTGTGGGCCTCCCATTGCAGTGGCCTCTCTCGTCGCAGAGCACCGGCTCTGGGCGCATGCGCTCCAGAGCTCCCTGCTCAGTAGTTGGACACATTGATCCAGCCACTCCACAGCACGTGGGATCTTACCAGGCCAGGGATCAAACCGGCACCCCTTGCACTGCAAGGCGGTGTCCTTACCCACTGGACCACCAGGGAAGCCCCCAGAGAGAGGATTTTAATGTGGAGGATGGACATGGGCCCCTCTTCAAGATTGCTGACCACTCTATTGACCTCTGCCTACTACTTATCTTACTGCTTTTGCCAACACTTCAGAAAAGGGCAGTGTTCTCAAAGAATAATCTGTCTGTCACCAGCTGCAGAATCACCTGGTGATGCTTTATAGAGTTACAAGTCCAGAACAGATACTGGAAATGTAAAATCTTCAGCCCCCACTCCAGACTTACTAAATCAGAATCTTCATTTTAACAAGATTCTCAGGTGGTTCATGTACACAGTTGAGTTCATGCCCCTTGAAATGGTCATTTTCTCTACGTTTATTCTGGTAAAATTGTGATCGCTCAGTGTTTTGTGATTCCTTTTCTAGAACTTTTCAGAATGTATACTACATTATAAACTATCCTTAGTGATTCCTACACATCTACAGCTCTAGGAAGCATTTTATTTTTTGAAGTGTCCAAAAGTTACTTAGAGCCAAATTTGGTAAATAAGATAGATGGTCAAGTTGAAAAATACTCATTTTAGACAAAATAATGATTGTAAAATTTTAGTCTGAATTTTTGTAAGATTTATAAACATTTCTGGTCAGTCTCTAAAAGAGAATTTCAAAATCTTTTTCAACAGTCCTGGATTGAAAGTTCAAAACCCTAAAATGATTGGTCTGTGATTTTATAGACTGACAGTAGTTATGATTGTTTTACTTTTTAAAAATTACAGGGCTTCCCTGGTGGTCCAGTGGGTAAGGACACCACCTTGCAGTGCAAGGGGCGCTGGTTCGATCCCTGGCCTGGGAAAATCCCACGTGCCATGGAGTGGCTGGACCGATGTGTCCAGTGACCGAGCCAGAGCTCTGGAGCACATGCGCCCAGAGCCGGTGCTCTGCGACAACAGAGGCCACTGCGATGGGAGGCCCACACGGACCAAGGAACAAAGATGGATGAGAATAGACAAATGAAGGGCCAATGGAAGTGGCCCGCCTGCTCCCCTCCCTCCCCACCCCACCCCCCCAAAATAAATAAATAAATAAATCTTTAATTATTAAAAAAAAAAAAATTACAGCTAAATTTCTGTTGAAAATAAGAGATGTTTACATGTAGGCTACATTTAAAAATCATTTTTATTTTAAAAGTAAAAATATTTGGGAGATTGTATCACTAATACACCCCTGATCAAATTTTTTAGGATTTTTCACCTTCTTCTGTCCCGAGTCCATTGTATGAAACATAGAAACCCTCAGATTTAAATTGTTGGAAATGCTACTTACAGGTTTTATGAGGAAAAAATAAGTAACAAGTAGAGACAACAGTATTTAAGTCGAAATTTTTTTTCATGATGCGCCTTATCTTATATCTCAGGCAAAAATTAACTATTTCCTTGGGTCTTTAAAGAGAAACAGGAACTGTGGTTATCTGTAGTAATGAGAACACTCAGCAGATGAAAGAGGACAGACTTCCTAGATGCATGTGAATTATCAGGTGTGCGAGATTCCCTTTCACCAGTACTGAGATTGTTTGAAACTAAGAGATAGAACACTTCTCACCATGAGGTTGAGAGTAAGCGGAGTACTTTCTCTGTACTTGTATGTTCAGTTAAACTGAATGTACAATTGTTTACATGAAAAATACTCATTTTAGACAAAATAATGATTGTAAAATTTTAGTCTGAATTTTTGTAAGATTTATAAACATTTCTGGTCTCTAAAAGAGAATTTCAAAATCTTTTTCAACAGTCCTGGATTGAAAGTTCAAAACCCTAAAATGATTGGTCTGTGATTTTATAGACTGACAGTAGTTATGATTGTTTTACTTTTTAAAAATTACAGGGCTTCCCTGGTGGTCCAGTGGGTAAGGACACCACCTTTCTGTACAAGGGGCGCTGGTTCGATCCCTGGCCTGGGAAGATCCCACGTGCCATGGAGTGGCTGGACCGATGTGTCCAGTGACCGAGCCAGAGCTCTGGAGCGCATGCGCCCAGAGCCGGTGCTCTGCGACAACAGAGGCCACTGCGATGGGAGGCCCACACGGACCAAGGAACAAAGATGGATGAGAATAGACAAATGAAGGGCCAATGGAAGTGGCCTGCCTGCTCCCCTCCCTCCCCAACCCGATCCCTGCTCAAAATAAATAAATAAATAAATCTTTAATTATTAAAAAAAAAAAAATTACAGCTAAATTTCTGTTGAAAATAAGAGATGTTTACATGTAGGCTACATTTAAAAATCATTTTTATTTTAAAAGTAAAAATATTTGGGAGATTGTATCACTAATACACCCCTGATCAAATTTTTTAGGATTTTTCACCTTCTTCTGTCCCGAGTCCATTGTATGAAACATAGAAACCCTCAGATTTAAATTGTTGGAAATGCTACTTACAGGTTTTATGAGGAAAAAATAAGTAACAAGTAGAGACAACAGTATTTAAGTCGAAAATTTTTTTCATGATGCGCCTTATCTTATATCTCAGGCAAAAATTAACTATTTCCTTGGGTCTTTAAAGAGAAACAGGAACTGTGGTTATCTGTAGTAATGAGAACACTCAGCATATGAAAGAGGACAGACTTCCTAGATGCATGTGAATTATCAGGTGTGCGAGATTCCCTTTCACCAGTACTGAGATTGTTTGAAACTAAGAGATAGAACACTTCTCACCATGAGGTTGAGAGTAAGCGGAGTACTTTCTCTGTACTTGTATGTTCAGTTAACGATGCTATTACTCGTGGCATGGAGAACAATTGTCACAATTGTTCTTTAACAGTTAAATAATCAAAGCTTGAGTAAAGCCTTAGTCTCATCTGTTGTCTTTATTAAAAAAAAAAAAAGCACTGAGGTTTGAGGGCAGAAAAGACTGTGTATCTAGTCTCAGAATATCTTGCTGTTTTTAGGGAAGGCCCTTTCCAATGACTTATTACCCAGTCCTTCAGTTTTTAATACTTCAGTCCTGAGAAAATGTGTTCAAACCCTTTAGAATTTACACTACACGTTTTATAGTATTGACTCTTCTTCAGGTCATTATAACAGGTGATATTTCTTGTTGCTGTCTTATTTTAATTCTGTTTTAAGCTGAGACACATACTCTGTGGTATGACTGGAGGAGGCCCGCCACGAGCAGCTCCACTGTGACCACCTGCAGCAGCTGGCAGAGGTCAAAGCCAGGAGTAAGAACAAGGTTCGGGATGTGCAGCAGCTGATACAACGCCTCAGGCTGATCAAATCTCCCTCAGAAATTGAACGAATGCAGGTTGCTGGAAAGCTGACATCACAGGTATAGTTTCTTTTGAAAAAAGTTTGTCCCATATTAAGAATTCCAGCTCTTAGGAGATAAGTGGGCACCTTGAGGTTGTGTACCCAATGCAGTAATCTCAGAGAACATGGACATTTAGCTTCTGCTTTGATGTTTACTGAATGTGTCTAGAGACTTGCACAGTGCCTAGAGCAGCCAAAAATAAATAAGTAATTTTCAAAAGAAAAAAAAGAAATGGTATCTCATTTTGGATTTGATTTACATTTTCCTAATCACTCATAATACTGAGCATCTTTTGTCTGCTTATTTATGATGTTTCATGAGAAAACTATTTCCTTGGGTCTTTAAAGAGAAACAGGAACTGTGGTTATCTGTAGTAATGAGAACACTCAGCATATGAAAGAGGACAGACTTCCTAGATGCATGTGAATTATCAGGTGTCGAGATTCCCTTTCACCAGTACTGAGATTGTTTGAAACTAAGAGATAGAACACTTCTCACCATGAGGTTGAGAGTAAGCGGAGTACTTTCTCTGTACTTGTATGTTCAGTTAACGATGCTGTTACTCGTGGCATGGAGAACAATTGTCACAATTGTTCTTTAACAGTTAAATAATCAAAACTTGAGTAAAGCCTTAGTCTCATCTGTTGTCTTTATTAAAAAAAAAAAAGCACTGAGGTTTGAGGGCAGAAAAGACTGTGTATCTAGTCTCAGAATATCTTGCTGTTTTTAGGGAAGGCCCTTTCCAATGACTTATTACCCAGTCCTTCAGTTTTTAATACTTCAGTCCTGAGAAAATGTGTTCAAACCCTTTAGAATTTACACTACACGTTTTATAGTATTGACTCTTCTTCAGGTCATTATAACAGGTGATATTTCTTGTTGCTGTCTTATTTTAATTCTGTTTTAAGCTGAGACACATACTCTGTGGTATGACTGGAGGAGGCCCGCTCACGAGCAGCTCCACTGTGACCACCTGCAGCAGCTGGCAGAGGTCAAAGCCAGGAGTAAGAACAAGGTTCGGGATGTGCAGCAGCTGATACAACGCCTCAGGCTGATCAAATCTCCCTCAGAAATTGAACGAATGCAGGTTGCTGGAAAGCTGACATCACAGGTATAGTTTCTTTTGAAAAAAGTTTGTCCCAAATTAAGAATTCCAGCTCTTAGGAGATAAGTGGGCACCTTGAGGTTGTGTACCCAATGCAGTAATCTCAGAGCACATGGACATTTAGCTTCTGCTTTGATGTTTACTGAATGTGTCTAGAGACTTGCACAGTGCCTAGAGCAGCCAAAAATAAATAAGTAATTTTCAAAAGAAAAAAAAGAAATGGTATCTCATTTTGGATTTGATTTACATTTTCCTAATCACTCATAATACTGAGCATCTTTTTGTCTGCTTATTGGACCCTTATGTATCTTCTTTGAAGAGATGTCCTTTCAGTTCTTTTGCCCATTTTGTAATGAAACTATTTGTGTTTTTGTTGGCTGCAAGAGTTCTTTATATAGATTCTGCATACTAAACCCTTATCAGATAAGGGCCTCTGATTTTTTTTGTCCTCTTATCAGTCAATTTGCCTTACTGGAATTATCTTAGTTGTAACGTGTCTCAGAAGTGTCACTGGTTTATTTTAACTTACAGTGGCTCAAGCTCCTTTGGATAGAGCTCCACTTGCTGCCCAAAGTAAGTGAGACTCATCTGAAGACGATTCTGAGCTTTCTTCGATCAAAGCCTCAACCACACACAGCTTTCCAATCCATTATGCTAGCTGCTAAAGTTCAGATTCTATCATTTTCAGATCCCACTGTTTTTAAAGCCAGTACTTCTTCAAACCAGCAGTGGTTTGGCAGTCACCCAAGCTCATAGTTTTATTTTCATCCCTTTTATCGGAATCATTCATTTTCTCTCAAATTAATGCCTTAAATGTGTATTTAGTTAAGAATAATTCAGGTATGCTGGAACAGCTGGTGGCCACATGCAAAATAATGTTGCTGGGCCATACCTCATACCATCTGTAAAGCAAACTCAAAATAGATCAAAGACCTAACCTCAAGAGTTACAACTGTATAAAACTCCTAGGAGAAAATACAGGGCTGGATCTTTATGACTTTTAGTTTTTTAGATATGACACCAAAATAAGCGACAAAAGAAAAACATAAATTGGATTTGATCAAAATTAAAAACAGTTGTGTGACAAAGGGCATCTTCAAGAGAATAAAAGGACACCCTTCAGAATGGGAGGAAATATTTGCAAGCCAAGTATCTGATAAGGGTCTAGTGTTCAGAATATGTGAAGAATTCTTGAAACACGAAAACAAAAAGGAAGGGAAATTTCTTTTTTTTTTTTTTAAACTTTTATTTATTTATTTTTGGCTGTGCTGGGTCTTTGTTGATGTGTGTGTTTAGCTGCTCTGCGGTATGTGGGATCTTCCCAGATCAGGGATCGAACCTGTGTCTCCTGCATTGGCAGACGGGTTCTTATCCACTGAGCCACAGGGGAAGCCCCAGAAAGGGAAATTTCATGGCAGTCCAGTGGTTAGGACTCCACACTTTGACTGCTGAAGGCAAAGGTACAAATCCCTGTCAGGGAACTAAGATCCTGAAAGCCTTGTGGCATGGCCAAAAGAAAAAAACGACAAACAGCCCAATTATAGAATGAGCACAGAGTTGAATAAACATCCCTCCAAAGAAGATATACAAATGACCTAAGCACCCGAAAAGATGCCACTTGGGAAATGCAAATCAAAATCAGTTACCATTTCATTACCCAATAATATACCTTATTAAAAAATAAGTAAACAAAATAACAGATGTTGGGGTTCCCTGGTGGCTCACTGATAAAGATGGATTCAAGACCATGGCATCCAGAGGGGGAAAGTGGAAACAGTGACACATTCTGTTTTCTTGGGCTCCAGAATCACTGCATATGGTAACTGCAAGCATGAAATATAAAAGACGCTTGCTGGGGCTTCCCCTGGTGGTCCAGTGGGTAAGGACACCGCCTTGCAGTGCAAGGGGCGCCAGTTCAATCCCTGGCCTGGGAAGATCCCACGTGCCACGGAGCGGCTGGACTGATGTGCCCAATTATGGAGCCGGAGCTCTGGAGCACGTGCGCCCAGAGCCGGCACTCTGCGACAAAAGACGCCACCGCGATGGGAGGCCCACAGGAGCCAAAGAACAAAGACGGGTGAAAATAGAGAAATGAAAGACCAACAGAAGTGACCCGCCCATCCCCCTCCCTCCCCACCCCACCCCCCAAAAGATAAATAAATAAATAAAAATAAATGTTTAAAAATAATAATAATAATAAAAGACGCTTGCTCCTTGGAAGGAAAGCTATGACAAACCTAGACAGTGTATTAAAAAGCAGAGACGTCTGTTTACCAACAAAGGTCTGTATAGTCCAGGCTATGGTTTTTCCAGTTGTCATGTATGGATGTGACAGAGTTGGGCCATAAGGAAGGCTGAGCGCTGAAGAACTGATGCTCTTGGATTGTGGTGTGGGAAAAGACTCTTGAGAGTTCCTAAAGGAAATCAACCCTGAATATTCATCAAAAGGACTGATGCTGAAGCTGAAGCCCCAATACTTTGGTGACCTGTTGTGAAGAGCCGATTCATTGGAGAAGACCCTGATGCTGGGAAAGATTGAAGGCAAAAGGAGAAGTGGGTAGCAGAGGATGAGATGGTTAGATAGCGTCACCAACTCAACAGACATGAATTTGAGCAAACTGTGGGAGATAGTGGAGGACAGGGGAGCATGGCATGCTGTAGTCCATGGGGTCACAAAGTGTCGGACATGACTTAGAGAGTGAATAACCCATCACAACTAGGTCCAGAGTATAGGTTCCTGTTGTCCTCCATCAGTAAGGATGTGGCCAGGTGCATTTTCTCTGAGGCTCTAGAATCACAGATACATGCATAGAATACTTTGGAACCAGAGAACCCCAGGAATCTCAGCTAGGGATCCTGGGGTTTTGGTCACATTGGTATATTCCTGCTATGAAACAGCTAAGTCCTTCAGGGAATCCAAGAACAAACCATTAATCTCACTGTTACTGGTACTGACAAGCTGATAACAAACTGCTTGGAAACTGCTCTCAGCAGTTTCTCTATTAACCAGCATGTTTCAGACCTTAGCCTGGTCAGTGCCAGGCGGGCACTTCAATGAAACAGCTCAGGCCAATTCCAGGCCTAATGGAGTTAACCTCACATCACAAGAGCACACAGACATTGGAAGGTGCTTTCCTGTATTTCCCTTGGCCTTCCCAAAGTGTGATGCATTCTTGTTTGCCTTAACTATCCTTCATTTGTTATATTTTCCCTTATTTTGGTCACTGTCCTCCATACTTTCTCTAGTTTGTCAGTGGCCCGTGTTCTTGCCACAGCCAGACCAGCAAAGACAACTATAACTAATTAACAGATGTGATAAGCACATGTCTTTGTTCTTTCTTCAGATCACTGATTTTTAAAATAAGGAAGAAAAGCTACAGCTAGATCTGTGGGATACTGTTAAGTGTTCCAGAGGAATTTGATGCCAGTCTAATGATCAGATGTATTTGAATGAGCTGTAAGATCAGTTTGAAGTTTAGCTAGGAGTCCTCTGATCCAGCCTTCTGTTACTTGTCCACATATAGTTATCCTGAGAGACTATTTTAAGTGCTGTCCCAAGATTTAGAAGTAGTAAGTCCATGGTATTCCTTTTATCTACCAGTTTAGTAATGATGACAGGCAGGGAGAATTTGCCCTTATTTTTCTTAATTAAAAACTAGCTGTCAGTGATTATGTTCCTTCAGGGTTCCCAACATTCTAATCTAGAATGTTTCTGTAAGACTTTTGAAAATTTGGGTAAAATAGTTTCCTTTAGAATAATTAAGCTAAGAAAAGGGGGAGGAAAGAATCTTACAAAAAAAAACCTAAACAGGGCTTCGCTGGTGGCTCAGTGGTTAAGAACCCATCTGCCAATGCAGTAGACACGGGTTCGATCCCTCATCCTGGAAGATCCCACGTGCCACGGAGTAACTTAAGACCACACATCAGCAAAGACCCAGCAAAGTCACAAATAAATAAAAGTTTAAAAACAAAAAACCTAAACAGACTTTGCCCAACCCAGTAACTGTCTGTGATAGCCACATTATTTGTGTGTCATATTTTCTATCTTTATAAACATACATGTTGTTAATGCACCACTGTACCTTGTTCCTGGTAGCTCAGTTGGTAAAGAGTCTGCCTGCAATGTAGGAGACCAAGGTTTGATCCCTGGGTCAGGAAGATCCTCTGGAGAGGGAAATGGCAGCCCATTCCAGTGTTCTTGCCTGGGAAACCTCATGGTCAGAGGAGCCTGGCAGGCTACAGTCCGTGGGGTCGCAGAGTCAGACACGACTTAATGACTAAACCACGACCACCACCTTATTCTGAAAAGGAAATGGAGCTGAAACAAAGCAAAACCAAAAAAAGGTACATTATATATTAAAGAAAAACCCAAACAAAATTATTGACCAACCCAATAACTAAAGTACTTATACTGTAGGCCTGTTGTTCTCAACTGGGGGTAGTTTTGTGTCCACCAGAGGACATATGGCAACATCTGATTATCACAGTTTGGGAATGCTGCTGTCATCCTACATTGATCAGAACAACCCTAAACAAAGAATAAGCTGGTCCAAAATGTTCATAGTGCTATAGTTGGGAGACCCAGCTGTAGGTTGAACCAGTCAGTCCATAATTGCATACATTCCAGGACTGTAGACACATTTTGAAACATAAATGACAAATGTGTTTCCATGTGGTTTATTCTAGCATAACAGTGTATATTCTAAGTCCTTTCATTTTCCCATTTTCTTAATTAAAACTAGCTGTCAGTGATTATGTTCCTTCAGGGTTCCCAACATTCTAATCTAGAATGTTTCTGTAAGACTTTTGAAAATTTGGGTAAAATAGTTTCCTTTAGAATAATTAAGCTAAGAAAAGGGGGAGGAAAGAATCTTACAAAAAAAAACCTAAACAGGGCTTCGCTGGTGGCTCAGTGGTTAAGAACCCATCTGCCAATGCAGTAGACACGGGTTCGATCCCTCATCCTGGAAGATCCCACGTGCCACGGAGTAACTAAGACCACACATCAGCAAAGACCCAGCAAAGTCACAAATAAATAAAAGTTTAAAAAAACAAAAAACCTAAACAGACTTTGCCCAACCCAGTAACTGTCTGTGATAGCCACATTATTTGTGTGTCATATTTTCTATCTTTATAAACATACATGTTGTTAATGCACCACTGTACCTTGTTCCTGGTAGCTCAGTTGGTAAAGAGTCTGCCTGCAATGTAGGAGACCAAGGTTTGATCCCTGGGTCAGGAAGATCCTCTGGAGAGGGAAATGGCAGCCCATTCCAGTGTTCTTGCCTGGGAAACCTCATGGTCAGAGGAGCCTGGCAGGCTACAGTCCGTGGGGTCGCAGAGTCAGACACGACTTAATGACTAAACCACGACCACCACCTTATTCTGAAAAGGAAATGGAGCTGAAACAAAGCAAAACCAAAAAAAGGTACATTATATATTAAAGAAAAACCCAAACAAAATTATTGACCAACCCAATAACTAAAGTACTTATACTGTAGGCCTGTTGTTCTCAACTGGGGGTAGTTTTGTGTCCACCAGAGGACATATGGCAACATCTGATTATCACAGTTTGGGAATGCTGCTGTCATCCTACATTGATCAGAACAACCCCTAAACAAAGAATAATCTGGTCCAAAATGTTCATAGTGCTATAGTTGGGAGACCCAGCTGTAGGTTGAACCAGTCAGTCCATAATTGCATACATTCCAGGACTGTAGACACATTTTGAAACATAAATGACAAATGTGTTTCCATGTGGTTTATTCTAGCATATAACAGTGTATATTCTAAGTAGAATGGTTGAATGCCCTTCCATTAAGTCTGTCATCAGCCAACCAGTCCTGAAAGCAGTATTTTCCCCTTTGGAAAGCTGTATTATTTGTGCCCACCAAGGCGTAACTTCAGCTCAACAAAATTGGGGAGAACTATGCTTTTCATTTGAGCTCCAGTATTTTGAATGTTTGAATAAGCAAGGTATTTAAAATGAGAATGTGTTCTTTTCATCCTTCATTCTCTTTGCAGGCTTTTATAGAGACCATGTTTGCCAGTAAAGCCCCTGTGGAGGAAGGCTTTCTTTATGCTAAGGTGAGTTTTAAATACCTGGCAAAGTGTTTTCAGAGGCAAACGTACTTTCATTGATTTGCATATGTCATCCAGTTGAATTTCAGCAAATTGATAACAAACTGACATATGCAAAAGTAACCAAGGTATCCTTAGAGAGTATTTTGTTCCTGAAAGTTACTGGTAGTTTATTAGATGAGTCTAAAATAGGTAGAGCTACAATTAAATGGAGAAAATTGCAAAGTAGAACAGATAAAGAAGGAAGGACTTTCACAAGTGGAAGATAAGAATTGTATTGTTTAGGTAAATGTGCAGGCAGAGAATCTAAGGTGGTGCTCATACGTTTGAAGATACAAACCAGCCTCCAGCTCCAGCCTCAGACATGATGAAATTAGAATTTACCGTTTGCCTGGCATCCTTTTTTGTATTTCTAGAGTATACAGGTTAGTAGCTATATGAAAGGCTGAAGTGGGTGATTTAGAGCTATTATTAAAAACGCAACATGTGTTTATCTAAATAAGATAAAAAAAACACTAACGTGAAGTATCTTACTATATCCATTCTCAGCCTGATCATAGGTTTTCTTTTTATTTTTTTTAAAGACTTATTTATTTATTTATTTTGGGTGGGGGTTGGGTTGGGGAGGGAGGGGAGCAATAGGGCCACTTCTATTGGTCTTTCATTTCTCTATTTTCATCCGTCTTTGTTCTTTGGCTCCTGTGGGCCTCCCATTGCAGTGGCCTCTGTTGTAGTACAACATTTTGAAACATAAATGACAAATGTGTTTCCATGTGGTTTATTCTAGCATAACAGTGTATATTCTAAGTAGAATGGTTGAATGCCCTTCCATTAAGTCTGTCATCAGCCAACCAGTCCTGAAAGCAGTATTTTCCCCTTTGGAAAGCTGTATTATTTGTGCCCACCAAGGCGTAACTTCAGCTCAACAAAATTGGGGAGAACTATGCTTTTCATTTGAGCTCCAGTATTTTGAATGTTTGAATAAGCAAGGTATTTAAAATGAGAATGTGTTCTTTTCATCCTTCATTCTCTTTGCAGGCTTTTATAGAGACCATGTTTGCCAGTAAAGCCCCTGTGGAGGAAGGCTTTCTTTATGCTAAGGTGAGTTTTAAATACCTGGCAAAGTGTTTTCAGAGGCAAACGTACTTTCATTGATTTGCATATGTCATCCAGTTGAATTTCAGCAAATTGATAACAAACTGACATATGCAAAAGTAACCAAGGTATCCTTAGAGAGTATTTTGTTCCTGAAAGTTACTGGTAGTTTATTAGATGAGTCTAAAATAGGTAGAGCTACAATTAAATGGAGAAAATTGCAAAGTAGAACAGATAAAGAAGGAAGGACTTTCACAAGTGGAAGATAAGAATTGTATTGTTTAGGTAAATGTGCAGGCAGAGAATCTAAGGTGGTGCTCAGACGTTTGAAGATACAAACCAGCCTCCAGCTCCAGCCTCAGACATGATGAAATTAGAATTTACCGTTTGCCTGGCATCCTTTTTTGTATTTCTAGAGTATACAGGTTAGTAGCTATATGAAAGGCTGAAGTGGGTGATTTAGAGCTATTATTAAAAACGCAACATGTGTTTATCTAAATAAGATAAAAAAAACACTAACGTGAAGTATCTTACTATATCCATTCTCAGCCTGATCATAGGTTTTCTTTTTATTTTTTTTAAAGACTTATTTATTTATTTATTTTGGGTGGGGGTTGGGTTGGGGAGGGAGGGGAGCGGGCGGGCCACTTCCATTGGTTTTTCATTTCTCCATTTTCATCCGTCTTTGCTCTCTGGCTCCCGTGGGCCTCCCATTGCAGTGGCCTCTGTTGTCTCGGAGTGCCAGCTCTGGGCGCATGCGCTCCAGAGCTCTGGCTCGGTGATTGGACACATCAGTCCAGCCGCTCTGCGGCACGTGGGATCTTCCCAGGCCAGGGATCGAACCGGCACCCCTTGCACTGCAAGGCGGTGTCCTTATCCACTGGACCACCAGGGGAAGCCCGATCATAGGTTTTCTATGCTCTCTCTGGGCTTAACAGTTTGAAAATCTTAGGGAAGTTAGAGCACTCCCGAGAAAAGAACAGATTTAGTAACAGAGTTGAAATTATAGCATGAATGTTTGGTTAAAAAGACATGATTTGGGGCTTCCTTGGTGGTCCAGTGAGTAAAGAGTCTGCCTTGTAGTGCAAGGGACACCAGTTCAATCCCTGGCCCAGGAAGATCCCATGTGCTGCGTTGCGGCTGGACTGGTGTGTCCAATTACAAGCCAGCGCTCTGGAGCGCATGTGCCCAGAGCCATTGCTCTGCACCAAGAGAGATCGCTGCGATGGGAGGCCCACACAAGCCAAAGAATGAGGATGGATGAAAATAAATAAATAACCAATAAAAGAGACCAGAATTTTAAAAAGGAAAAAAAGACGTGATAAAGAAAAAGACGTGATGAGTCGTTTTCCAGTATTAAGTACTTGAGTGGAGGTATGGGCTGTTGAAGAGAGACTAGGCTAGGGCAACCTTAAGGACAGCCTTTCTTCTGTCCTACTTTGTCAGACTTTGCTGCTATTTTTCAGTTTGAGTTTGAATGCCGGGCCCGTGGTGCAGACATCTTAGCTTACCCACCTGTGGTTGCTGGAGGTAACCGGTCAAACACTTTGCACTACGTGAAGAACAATCAGCTCATCAAGGTACAGAGATCCACTTCAGTGCTACTTCCTTTCGGTTCAGATGCCTTCGTAGGAAAAAGCTCACCTCACAGCCCCCTAACCTTCAGCATACAAGCCAACTGTTGTTTTTAAGTCTCTTTGTTTCTAAAATGCTTTTACAGACCTGCTCTCCTTTAATCCTCGCATTAGCACTGTGAGAGAGGAGCAGTTACTAACATGCCTGTTTAACAGATGAGGAAAATTATCTAACTCATTAGTGCAGAGCCAACTAATGCTAATCTAAAGCCTTGCTCTTTTCATGGGGTGGAACTCCTTTGCTGAGGACTTGTGCCAACAGTGGACCAAGCTTATTTGGGAGCAGACAGGTTTTACCAATATCTTAATACCACTGAAGGAATTTATTTTTTCTAATTATCTCCCCAAGTGATTTACAAGTAAAGAATCTTATATTCCTTTATAAAGTCTATTTTTTTTAAAGTTTTATTTTACTTTTAACTTTTACAGTTTTGTTGTTTACAGATATGTATGTTTCCAGATTAGTCATATGTATAAAATCTGTTTTTAATTATCTACTTTACAGTAAATTTTAAAAAGTGAATATAGCAAACATGTAAATTATACAACATACCTTTTTTTAATGAATACCTGTGAACGAATGACTCAACTCAAGAACATTGCCAGTATGTTCAGTCTGCTTACACACCCTTTAGTTCTGCCATCTCACAACCTCCCAAAGGTCACTAACCAAATATTCAAAGTTTTTTATGTCATTCTCTTGGGTTTTTTTAAAATAGTTTTATCACATAGACATGATTCCCCAAACAATACCCATTAGTTCTGTCTGTTTGTGAACTGTATAAAAGTTATATACTGCTATATGTAGTTTGGGGGGGCTCAACTTTTCTTTTTACTCAAGCATAATAAGAAAAAAAGTTTTTCCCAAGTATTTGTATCTGTTTACACTCCTTCCAGCACATATGTATAATTCTATTGACCACATACTCTCTACCCCCTGATATTATTAAACTTCTTAATTTCTACCATTTTAGTTGGAATAAGACATTACGATCTCATTGTGGTCTTTAATTTCCATTACCTTAATTACCAGTGAAGTTGAGCATCCTATCTTTGGCATGACTGGTTTCAATTTTCCTCATACTGTCTTTCTCTGGTTTTCATATCAAGGTCAAACTAAGTTTATTTTTTAATATTATTAAATGATTTGAATTGCTCTTCCTTGAAAATTGGGTAGAACTCTCCTGTGCAATTACTTGGGCTTGATATTCGTGGGCCTTTTAACTATGATTCAATTTCTGTAATATACTGAGACTTTGTATTTATTTTACATTGTAAAATTCAACTACTGGAAAAGTACTTAAACCATAAAGGAATAGTTTCATGGGTAATTATAAGGTACAGACCCATATAACTATTACCCAGGTCAAGAAATAAAACATATTGGCAAGCTATAGTCCTCTGGGCCAAATCCAACCTGCCATTTTGTATTTTAAATGAAGTGTTATTGAAACACAGTTGTTTTCATTATCTTTTTTACAATTTACAGTAAAATTTTACAAAAGTGAATTTTATTTTAGGCAGATATGTATGTTTCCAGATTAGTCATATGTATAAAATCTGTTTTAATTATCTACTTTACAGTAAATTTTAAAAGTGAATATAGCAAACATGTAAATTATACAACATACCTTTTTAATGAATACCTGTGAACGAATGACTCAACTCAAGAACATTGCCAGTATGTTCAGTCTGCTTACACAACCTTTAGTTCTGCCATCTCACAACCTCCCAAAGGTCACTAACCAAATATTCAAAGTTTTTTATGTCATTCTCTTGGGTTTTTTTAAAATAGTTTTATCACATAGACATGATTCCCCAAACAATACCCATTAGTTCTGTCTGTCTGTGAACTGTATAAAAGTTATATACTGCTATATGTAGTTTGGGGGGGCTCAACTTTTCTTTTTACTCAAGCATAATAAGAAAAAAAGTTTTTCCCAAGTATTTGTATCTGTTTACACTCCTTCCAGCACATATGTATAATTCTATTGACCACATACTCTCTACCCCCTGATATTATTAAACTTCTTAATTTCTACCATTTTAGTTGGAATAAGACATTACGATCTCATTGTGGTCTTTAATTTCCATTACCTTAATTACCAGTGAAGTTGAGCATCCTATCTTTGGCATGACTGGTTTCAATTTTCCTCATACTGTCTTTCTCTGGTTTTCATATCAAGGTCAAACTAAGTTTATTTTTTAATATTATTAAATGATTTGAATTGCTCTTCCTTGAAAATTGGGTAGAACTCTCCTGTGCAATTACTTGGGCTTGATATTCGTGGGCCTTTTAACTATGATTCAATTTCTGTAATATACTGAGACTTTGTATTTATTTTTACATTGTAAAATTCAACTACTGGAAAAGTACTTAAACCATAAAGGAATAGTTTCATGGGTAATTATAAGGTACAGACCCATATAACTATTACCCAGGTCAAGAAATAAAACATATTGGCAAGCTATAGTCCTCTGGGCCAAATCCAACCTGCCATTTTGTATTTTAAATGAAGTGTTATTGAAACACAGTTGTTTCTGCTCACCCACTCCCACCTCCTGGCTGAGCTGAGTAGCTGCACCAGAGGCAGTATGCTCCACAAAACAAACAGTAGCTAGCCCTTTACAGAAAAAGCTTGTCAACCCTGAAAGAGGGCATCGCTGTGTCCCCACCCCATGGAACTTCCTCCATGTGGTCTTTTCCCTCCCTGTGGTAACTCCTCTCCCAGTTTTTTGGTTTTCTGTTTATTTTTTTTATTCTCCCAGTTTTATGTCTTTGCTTTTCTTTTTATTTTACAATTGATAATGTAGTTTCACATAGTTTGGTTTTGCTTATGTTTGAACTTCATGTATTTGAAATATTATGTCTGTGTCTTCTTTCATACCACAGTATCTTCTTGTTGCATGCCACTGTTGTTTGTCCACTGTAATTGCTGAAGGGTAAACTAGCAGGTAAAGTGTGGTTTATGAAGCTAGATCTATTGTCATGAGAATGCTAAGATGGGGGGAAAAAAAAAAAAAGAATGCTAAGATGGGAACTTACCTGGTGATCCAGTGGTTAAGAATTTGCCTTCCAGTGCAGGGAACACAGGTTTGATCCCTGGCCAGGGACTAAGATCCCACATGCCAAGGGGAAACTAAGCCTGTGTGCTCTAGAGCCCATGGGCTGCTACTCGAGAAGCCCACTCTCTGCAGTGAAGACTTAGCACAGCCAAAAAATAAAAACAAAGAATGCTAAGATGTAATGTGCTCGTTTTCACTTATTTTCTCTCAACTGTACAGTGAAGTATTCCAGAGGTTTTACAACATGAATATCACACCAAATTGAATGCAAAAGCATGTATGAGGCTCTAGCTGTCTTCTATTTATCTATGCTAGAGATCTGCAAAAATATGAAACGTTGCCACTTTTCTAACTAAATATTTTTTTATTTAGAAAAAGTTATTTTCATTAAAACTGTTAGTCTAGTGCTTACTTCGGCAGCACATATACTAAAATTGGAACGATATAGAGAAGATTAGCATGGCCCCTGTGCAAGGATGACACGCAAATTCGTGAAGCATTCCATATTAAAAAAAAAAAAAAAAAACTGTTAGTCTAGCATGTAATGAATGGATTTACTATTATTTTAAAATGAATAAATATAAAATTTTCTGTTTTAGTTTCTTTATGTGATAAATATTCATAGATGGGCATTTATATATTTGGGGGGCTTTTACCATTATGAATAATGTTCTGTGAACGGTATATACGTTATCAAAGCTGCTTAGGGGACACCTAATAATTGAATTGCTGAGCCGCAAGGTATGCGTATTCGCAACTTTGATAGAAGATGCTGGGCCATCCCTGGCAGTCCGTCCAGTGGTTAGAACTCTGCGCATCCACTTCAAGCGGCGCAGGTTTGAGGAAGTTTTGCATGCCACGCAGTGAGGCAAAAAAAAAAGAAACTGCCAGACATTTCCAAAGTGATTTTTATCAATTTATATTTCCATTCCTCCTGGATATGTTTGGTAGATTATATTTTTCTAGTTTTTAAATTGCTCATAGTATATTAGCTTATGTTTTAATCTTTTGTGTTTAGAGTTATGTACCCTTTTACGTTCTTTTTTTTCCTTTTGTTTTTTTGCTTTCCCTTATGTACCTTTTTACATTCTTGATCTACTTCTGCCTTTTGTTTTTTTCTAATAAATCTTAATAGGCAGTTTCTTTAATAGTAAAGATACATATCCCCTATGAACCAACAATTTCTTTTATGGGTATTTTTCCAAGAAAAATTAAAACGTATGTCCCAAGAATGCCTTGTACAAGAATGTTGATAGCCAGTTTACTCTAATAAATAGTCTAGGGGTCTGTAACTAGGATATTCAATAAGGAAGTTGCCATGTGGTATATTCTTAAGAAACAGGAGCAAGCCACTGTACTGCCAACTGTCTTCTATTTATCTGAATGATGATCTCAAAAGAAAATTACAAACTATAGGATTCTACTTATATGGAGCTCTGGAACAAGCAAAACTCATCTATGGTGATAGAAATCAGATCAGTGGTTGCTTCTGATAGGGCATTGACTGGATAAGAGGAAGAGCCTGTGGTTACCTGAGTGTATACATTTGACAAAACTGACTTAACTCCATATATTTAATATTCGTGCAAAGAAATGTCAGCAGAAGTTTCTGGGTTTTATTAGTCTTTTATTAAAGTTGACTTCACACATCTTTAATGCTATTTGTCTTCACTATTGTCTCACACTATGCCCTGGCCTTTGTTAATTTCACTCTTCTGCTCTTGTTTTTTTTTTTTTTGGCCACTTCTATTGATCTTTTATTTTTTTTATCCTTTGGCCAGTGTGGGCCTACCATCACAGTGAACGGTATATACGTTATCAAAGCTGCTTAGGGGACACCTAATAATTGAATTGCTGAGCCGCAAGGTATGCGTATTCGCAACTTTGATAGAAGATGCTGGGCCATCCCTGGCAGTCCGTCCAGTGGTTAGAACTCTGCGCATCCACTTCAAGCGGCGCAGGTTTGAGGAAGTTTTGCATGCCACGCAGTGAGGCAAAAAAAAAAAAGAAACTGCCAGACATTTCCAAAGTGATTTTTATCAATTTATATTTCCATTCCTCCTGGATATGTCTGGTAGATTATATTTTTCTAGTTTTTAAATTGCTCATAGTATATTAGCTTATGTTTTAATCTTTTGTATTTAGAGTTATGTACCCTTTTACGTTCTTTTTTTTCCTTTTGTTTTTTTGCTTTCCCTTATGTACCTTTTTACGTTCTTGATCTACTTCTGCCTTTTGTTTTTTTCTAATAAATCTTAATAGGCAGTTTCTTTAATAGTAAAGATACATATCCCCTATGAACCAACAATTTCTTTTATGGGTATTTTTCCAAGAAAAATTAAAACGTATGTCCCAAGAATGCCTTGTACAAGAATGTTGATAGCCAGTTTACTCTAATAAATAGTCTAGGGGTCTGTAACTAGGATATTCAATAAGGAAGTTGCCATGTGGTATATTCTTAAGAAACAGGAGCAAGCCACTGTACTGCCAACTGTCTTCTATTTATCTGAATGATGATCTCAAAAGAAAATTACAAACTATAGGATTCTACTTATATGGAGCTCTGGAACAAGCAAAACTCATCTATGGTGATAGAAATCAGATCAGTGGTTGCTTCTGATAGGGCATTGACTGGATAAGAGGAAGAGCCTGTGGTTACCTGAGTGTATACATTTGACAAAACTGACTTAACTCCATATATTTAATATTCGTGCAAAGAAATGTCAGCAGAAGTTTCTGGGTTTTATTAGTCTTTTATTAAAGTTGACTTCACACATCTTTAATGCTATTTGTCTTCACTATTGTCTCACACTATGCCCTGGCCTTTGTTAATTTCACTCTTCTGCTCTTGTTTTTTTTTTTTTTTTTGGCCACTTCTATTGATCTTTTATTTATTTTATCCTTGTTCTTTGGCCAGTGTGGGCCTACCATCACAGTGGCCTTCCTTGTCGCAGAGCAGCAGCTCTGGGTGCATACGCCCCAGAGCTCCAGCTCGGTAATTGGACACATTAGTCCAGCCGCTCCGCGGCACATGGGATCCTCCCAGGCCAGGGATCGAACCAGTGCCCCTCACACTGCAAGGCGGTGTCCTTACCCACTGGACCACCAGGGAAGCCCCACTCTTCTGCTCTTAATGTTCATTATCATTGTTTTATTTTCTAGCTTCTTAAATTAGGTCCTAAACTCTTCCTTTTTTTTCTTTTTTGGCCACTGCACATGAATCAAACCCAGGTATTGAAAGCGCCTGGTCCTAACCACTAAACTACCTTTTCTTCTGTTCTAATTATGATTATTTTAAGGTTCATATTTTACTTTTCATTATATTCCATGCATTTTATTAAAGTTGTCAAATTTATATTTTATAAACAATAAATGTACTATTTAAAATAGTAACGATAAGATGAACAACCATGTATCCACCATCAAGAATAAGAATATTGCTCATACCTGAGGAGTGTCTAGGCAGTCTCATGCACGTCTCCCTGTCTCCTACCGTCTTGACTTTTATTTTGACCATTTTTTAGTCTTTCTTCATAACTTTAGCACCAGTGTACCTACTTTTAAACAACATAGTAATCATTCTACCTGAGGAGCCAATCTTTTTTTATGGAGCTCTTTGGAACAAGGCAAAACTCATCTATGGTGATAGAAATCAGATCAGTGGTTGCTTCTGATAGGGCATTGACTGGATAAGAGGAAGAGCCTGTGGTTACCTGAGTGTATACATTTGACAAAACTGACTTAACTCCATATATTTAATATTCGTGCAAAGAAATGTCAGCAGAAGTTTCTGGGTTTTATTAGTCTTTTATTAAAGTTGACTTCACACATCTTTAATGCTATTTGTCTTCACTATTGTCTCACACTATGCCCTGGCCTTTGTTAATTTCACTCTTCTGCTCTTGTTTTTTTTTTTTTTTTTGGCCACTTCTATTGATCTTTTATTTATTTTATCCTTGTTCTTTGGCCAGTGTGGGCCTACCATCACAGTGGCCTTCCTTGTCGCAGAGCAGCAGCTCTGGGTGCATACGCCCCAGAGCTCCAGCTCGGTAATTGGACACATTAGTCCAGCCGCTCCGCGGCACATGGGATCCTCCCAGGCCAGGGATCGAACCAGTGCCCCTCACACTGCAAGGCGGTGTCCTTACCCACTGGACCACCAGGGAAGCCCCACTCTTCTGCTCTTAATGTTCATTATCATTGTTTTATTTTCTAGCTTCTTAAATTAGGTCCTAAACTCTTCCTTTTTTTTCTTTTTTGGCCACTGCACATGAATCAAACCCAGGTATTGAAAGCGCCTGGTCCTAACCACTAAACTACCTTTTCTTCTGTTCTAATTATGATTATTTTAAGGTTCATATTTTACTTTTCATTATATTCCATGCATTTTATTAAAGTTGTCAAATTTATATTTTATAAACAATAAATGTACTATTTAAAATAGTAACGATAAGATGAACAACCATGTATCCACCATCAAGAATAAGAATATTGCTCATACCTGAGGAGTGTCTAGGCAGTCTCATGCACGTCTCCCTGTCTCCTACCGTCTTGACTTTTATTTTGACCATTTTTTAGTCTTTCTTCATAACTTTAGCACCAGTGTACCTACTTTTAAACAACATAGTAATCATTCTTGACCAACTAGAGAAGAAGCACAAATCTAGTTTATAAGGCAGGAAGACATATTGCCGTTGTGAGATCAAAGTGACCCAAATAAATAAGAGAAAACAGTTGGAAGCCTGTAGGTCATCGTCTAGCTTCGGTTATCTAAAAGTTGTCAAGGTAGCGGGAAAGATCATCGACAAGCCACGAGAAATGCAGGGTACTGCCGGGCAGCTGGAAGGGTTCGCTTGTGGACCTGCTCTTAGATATCTGGGAGAAATGTGGTCAGGGAGAGTAGGCTGCCCTGTGGTTTCTCCTTGGAGCTTACCACGGCGACATGCGGCTGTCAGGAATAGGCCACAGCAGAGCCCCCTCTGACAGGGTTTGTTTAGACTACCTGCATGTTCATCTTTCCTTTTTACATCTTAGATGGCCTTTCTGGGATCACCTTCCTCCCACCTGAAGAACATCCTTTAGAGGAAGGTGTGTAACTGATAATTGTTTCACTTTCATGTAGCCAAAACAGGTGTATTTCATTCTCATTCTTTTTTAAAAAAATTATTTATTTTTTAGTTATGTATTTATTTGGTTGCACTGGGTCTTAGTTGTGGCATGTGGGATCTAGTTCCCTGACCAGGGATCGAAGCTGGGCCCCCTGCATTGGGAACACAGTCTTAACCACTGGACCACCACGGAAATCCTCATTCTCATTCTTTTTTTTTTTTTAATATATATTTTATTTATATTTATTTGGCTACATTGGGTCTCAGTTGTAGCATGTGGGCTCTAGTTCCCTGACCAGGGATTGAACCCGGGCCCCCTGCGTTGGGAGCACGGAGTCTTAGCCACTGGACCACCAGGGAATTCCATCATTCTCATTCTTGAAAGACGGCTGTGCTGAGAAGACCATCCTAGATTGACAGTTGTTTTTTGTCCTCAATTTTAATATATTATTCCTCTTTCTTCTGTGTTGCTGATTTTGAAAAAGAAAATATGGCTTTCCTGGTGGTCCAGTGGGTAAAGACACCGCCTTGCATTGCAGGGGGCGCCGGTTCAATCCCTGGCCTGGGAGGATCCCACGTGCTGCGGAGTGGCTGGACTGATGTGTCCAACTACTGAGCCAGTGCTCTGCAACTAGAAAGGCCACTGCAAAAAAAAAAAAAGAAGGGCCACTGCAGTGGGAGGCCCACACAGGCCAAAGAACAAAGATGGAAATAAATGAAAGACCGATAGAAGTGGCCAAAAAAAATAAAGATCTAAAAAAGAAAATAATTATCATTTCGTTTTGGGAGATTTTGCTTTTGCTGCATTAGGATTTCTTTTTCTTTGGTATTTCTCAGTTTTATTATATCTTTAAGTACAAGTTAATTCTTACATGTCCTCATTATGATACCTTCTGCTTCCTGAATCTGTAGATTTGTGTCTTCATCAGTTCTAGGAAATTCTCAGACATTTCTTTAGATACCATCTCTCCTAGATTCTCTCTACTCACTCCTTCAAGGACTTCAGTTAGATGTATTGATATGTTAAACCTCCTTTCTGTTTTCAGTAAGCTAACTTTTCTTTCATGTTTACATCTGTCATAATATTCTAGGGGATTTTGTAGGCCTGTCTTATGGGAAACTAAACTTCCTCTTCATTTGTCCTACCTACTCCTTCAGCCATCCACCTAGTGTTTTATTTCAGCGGTTGTCTTTATCTCCATTTCCTTCAAATCCACATGATTACTTTTTTTTTTTTAACATTTATTTATTTATTTATTTTGGGGGGAGTGGGGAGGGAGGGGGTGGGCGGGCCACTTCTATTGGTCTTTCATTTGTCTATTTTTCATCCATCTTTGTTCTTTGGCCCGCATGGGCCTCCCATTGCAGTGGCCTCTGTTGTCGCAGAGCACCAGCTCTGGGCGCATGTGCCCCAGAGCTCCGGCTCAGTAATTGGACACATCGGTCCAGCTGCTCTTCGGCACATGGGATCTTCCCAGGCCAGGGATCGAACCGGCGCCCCTTGCACTGCAAGGAGGTGTCCTTACCCAGTGGACCACCAGGGAAGCCCCACATGATTACTTTTTAGTGGTCTCCTATTGCTTGTTAATTTTTGTGATTCCATTCTTTATCTCTTAATTTCCATAACAGCCATTCTGTTTCTGATAATTGCATTACCTGGAATTCTGCAAGGTTTGAATTTGGTATTCGTTGATCGTGCTGACTCTCTCTGACAGTGACCTACCATCTCGTGTGCTCGATAGTGACAGCCTTTGGGGGCTGTTTCCTGTAAATATTATTTGCATATGCTTTTGCCAGAAGTGAAGTAGATCCTAATAACCTGGGATCCTTGTGCCAGTCCTGAATTACTGAAGGAATCTCCTGCTCATCCTCCCCACTTCGCAAACACCTTCTTTCCTACATATTGTAAAAGTACCGCAGCACTGCTCCCAGCACCAGCTTCAGTTCTGGGCATGCTTTATTCAAGGGAAAAAAAGTCTTTAAGACATCTCTTATATGATGTAGTGTCAACATTTCTTGGAATATATTTTTATCCAGGACCGAGTTGTTTTCTAAAATTTATTCTCCATTTTTCCAGAAATAAAAAACACACTCACTCTTATTATTATTATAAATGTACTTATTTGACTATTCTACTATGTGCCAAGTTCTGTGCCTGTTTAGATATGGATAGAATATGACCTGTCGTCAAAGGCAAAAACAGAACGTTTCAGTATAATGTGAAATAGAGATGCACCTGAAGTGTTTTTTTGTTTGTTTTTTTTTTAGTGATGTCTCTGCTTTTTTGTTTGTTTTTGGACACTGCTATTGGTCTTTCATTTATGTATTTTCTTTGTTCTTTGGCCTGTGTGGGCCTCCCATTGTAGTGATTATCTCTCACTGCAGAGCAACCGCTCAGGGCACATGCACTTCAAAGCTCCGGCGCGGTAATTGGACCAGCCGCTCCACGGCACGTGGGATCTTCCCAGGCCAGGGATCGAACCAGCACCCTCTGCACTGCAAGGTGGTGTCCTTACCCACTGGACCACCATGGAAGCCCTTGAAGTGTTTTTATTCCCCCACATATGTTTTGATGGAGAGCAAAAGAGGAGGTGATATTCTAATGTTGAACAGATCAGGGTAATTATATGTGAATAAAGGCCTTGGATACCAACTTGCATAGGATTTTTTTTTTAATTAATAGTGACAGAGATAACATTTATAATGGGTTAATGTTTGCATCTAGTAATTCAAACTCAAGCACTGTGGTTCCAGAGCCTTTGCATGTACTACTCAGGAGTACTGTCTTTCTTGAGCCAGTGTGAATTCGTATGAAATACTTTTTAGACACTCTTTCTTGTGATAAGGTACCAGAGATTAATCTCCCTTAAATTGTAACTTTTTTTTTTTTAATGAAAGGCATAAAGAGCCTCAATTAGAAGAAGAAACAACTGGCAGTCTTGAAGGCACCTGCGTTCACCTGTCTTCCTTCTGTTCCAGGATGGAGAGATGGTGCTGCTGGATGGAGGCTGTGAATCCGCCTGCTACGTGAGTGACGTTACGCGCACCTGGCCTGTCAATGGCAGGTAAGGCTGTTACAGATCCTACTGCTTCTCAGGAGTATGAGGTGGAATGCAGACATAATTGCAATAAAGAGCTAAAGAAATACACAGATCCCCTCTAGCTCAAGTTAGCTGCCTATACAAAGATCTTGATTATTTTTTAAGGATTATTTTCTATGTTTTATTCATCATATCATAGATAAGGCACTTAAAAACACCTAGTTAACATGTGTACACACAGTTCTTTTTTAAATAAATTTAAAGTTTTTATTTTCTGATTGCAAAAATAATATTTAGGCTATTTTAGAATAGTCTGGCCAGATTAACCCTCCACAGATAATATTGATGGAATCTGGACAAAACATTAAAAACAGGTATTTGGGACTTCGCTGGTGGTACAGTGGATAAGACTCCACCTGCCAATGCAGGGCACATGGGTTTGGTCCCTGGTCCACATGCTGCAGAGCAACTAAACCCATGTGGCACAACTAGTGAGCTTGTGTGCTGCAACTGCTGAAGCCCGTGCATCTAGAGCCTGTGCTCCGCAAGAAGAGAAGCCACCCCACTGAGAAGCCTGACTAGAGAGTGCTGGCATGCAGCAGCAAAATCCCAGTGCAACCAAAAATAAATCAAGGTAAAAACAGGTATTTGAAGACACCAGAGAGCTTCCTAAAAGCTGGCAGAAACTAAGTCTGTCCTTGTAAGAAGAGCTGTAATGGGTAAGATGTAAGGGTTAGAGTTTTCTCCGTTATTGCTAAAGAAATGATTATTCTAAAGACAGGCAGAAACTAGTAAGTTACTAGTAGCCAAAGTATCAAATAGTTTATCCCATAACATCTGCTTTGCCTGTGAGAAATAGATCCTTAGACCCTTGGTTTTTTTGTTTGGTTGGTTGGCTGGTTGGTTTTTGTTTGTATTTGTGGTCTTTTCATGGTAAAAAAAAAAAAATAGAAAGGATCAAAGTTAAGCCTGATCTGGCCTTCTGACTGCTTTCATGACCAAATGAATCTTACCTCATCATGTCTATCTTCTGGCCATTGAGAAGTTTTCTAATCAAACCTGACTTTTTGAAACGCGTACTGTAATCCGTGAGTGACGCCGCACCTGGCCTGTCAATGGCAGGTAAGGCTGTTACAGATCCTACTGCTTCTCAGGAGTATGAGGTGGAATGCAGACATAATTGCAATAAAGAGCTAAAGAAATACACAGATCCCCTCTAGCTCAAGTTAGCTGCCTATACAAAGATCTTGATTATTTTTTAAGGATTATTTTCTATGTTTTATTCATCATATCATAGATAAGGCACTTAAAAACACCTAGTTAACATGTGTACACACAGTTCTTTTTTAAATAAATTTAAAGTTTTTATTTTCTGATTGCAAAAATAATATTTAGGCTATTTTAGAATAGTCTGGCCAGATTAACCCTCCACAGATAATATTGATGGAATCTGGACAAAACATTAAAAACAAGTATTTGGGACTTTGCTGGTGGTACAGTGGATAAGACTCCACCTGCCAATGCAGGGCACATGGGTTTGGTCCCTGGTCCACATGCTGCAGAGCAACTAAACCCATGTGGCACAACTAGTGAGCTTGTGTGCTGCAACTGCTGAAGCCCGTGCATCTAGAGCCTGTGCTCCGCAAGAAGAGAAGCCACCCCACTGAGAAGCCTGACTAGAGAGTGCTGGCATGCAGCAGCAAAATCCCAGTGCAACCAAAAATAAATCAAGGTAAAAACAGGTATTTGAAGACACCAGAGAGCTTCCTAAAAGCTGGCAGAAACTAAGTCTGTCCTTGTAAGAAGAGCTGTAATGGGTAAGATGTAAGGGGTTAGAGTTTTTCTCCGTTATTGCTAAAGAAATGATTATTCTAAAGACAGGCAGAAACTAGTAAGTTACTAGTAGCCAAAGTATCAAATAGTTTATCCCATAACATCTGCTTTGCCTGTGAGAAATAGATCCTTAGACCCTTGGTTTTTTTGTTTGGTTGGTTGGCTGGTTGGTTTTTGTTTGTATTTGTGGTCTTTTCATGGTAAAAAAAAAAAAATAGAAAGGATCAAAGTTAAGCCTGATCTGGCCTTCTGACTGCTTTCATGACCAAATGAATCTTACCTCATCATGTCTATCTTCTGGCCATTGAGAAGTTTTCTAATCAAACCTAGAAGCAAACTTCCTGCAATATCAGATAGTTCCAAATTCAAGTTCTTGGATTTTCGTGTCCCCAGGTTCACCGCACCTCAGGCAGAGCTCTATGAAGCTGTTCTCGAGGTCCAGAGAGAATGTCTAAGCCTCTGCTGCCCTGGAGCAAGCTTAGAGAACATCTACAGCACGATGCTGACCCTGATAGGACAGAAGCTTAAGGAGCTGGGCATCGCGCAGAACATTACGGAAAATAACCCCTTCAAGGTACTTCACTTCCTTTGACCCCAGTCCTTAAGAACACCTAAAGTGGGGCTTCCCTGGTGGCCCAGTGGGTAAGGACACCGCCTTGCAGTGCAAGGGGCGCCGGTGTGATCCCTGGCCTGGGAAGATCCCACGTGCCGCGGAGCAGCTGGACCGATGTGTCCAATGACCGAGCCGGAGCTCTGGAGCGCATGCACCCAGAGCCAGTGCTCTGCAACAACAGAGGCTGCTGCAATGGGAGGCC
The DNA here is from genome assembly GCA_022376925.1 of Tragulus kanchil. Lineage (NCBI taxonomy): Eukaryota > Metazoa > Chordata > Mammalia > Artiodactyla > Tragulidae > Tragulus > Tragulus kanchil. Next base: position 177,172,619 of record JAIOJX010000004.1, on the reverse strand, counting down.
CACACAGGCCAGAGAACAAAGATGGATGAAAATAGACAAATGAAAGACCAATAGAGGTAGCCCGCCTGCTCCCCTCCCTCCCCACCCCACCCCCCCAAAATAAATAAATAAGTAAATCTTGAAAAAAAAAAATAACACCTAAAGTGCTGCTTGGTTTTCATCCTGTGTAAAGCTAATTAGATTTAGAAATGGAGTTTGTGATTCTTCACTTATAAGAGGGACTTATAGATTCAAACAAAAAGGCGCGGTACTTATTTCTCCCAGAAGGTGGCAGCACATCCAGTCCATTGCATACTGTTTAACTAACTCAGTCTTCAGAAAACGCAAAATGAAGTCTGGTGCTGACAGGGTGAAAAAGGACAAGAAAGCAGAGGAGAGGTTAGCTCTTAATTCTTTTGTAATGATTTTGAAAAGGTAGGACCACCTGAGTGAAGAGCTGACTCATTGAAAAAGACCCTGTCGCTGGGAAAAACTGAGGGCAAGAGGAGGAGGAGTGACAGAGGATGGGATGGTTGGGTGGCATCACTGAGGAGTGGACATGAGTTTGAGCAAACTCAGATAGTGATGGACAGAGATGTGTGGCATCCTGCAGTTCATGGAGTCACAGAGAATCGGACATGACTTAGTGACTGAACAACAACGACATGGGATTGAAAGGTGAGGGTGTTTCTTGCTTCAGTAACATGGTTGAGAGTCAGCAGTGTCCACAGGGGCCAAGTCTCTAGTGAACTTTATCTAAGGTGGTGCTGTCCAAGAAACCTTACAGCCTTAGCCTTAAAGTAAGATGCCAGGGGGTCACACCAGACAGACCAGGAAGGCATCTCCTGTTTCCAAGTTAGACTGCCAGGGTTTTTCTTATCAGGAGGAAAGAAGCTATTCCTCCTGTTCGTGCCAGCAAATCTTTAATTAGCGGACAGAAGTACCCAAGTTGTAAATGCCTCATGATTAATGTGTTATATGACATTACCTACTAGTCCCCAAGTCGCCGTGAGATACTTAGGGTGGGCAGAGTAGGCTTCCGAGAGGGGTGCATGTACACTGGAAAAATAATTGTTCTAACACAGTTATCTCCCTTCCCCCAGAAAAGAGATTTTCATTTGCCATTGTCATTGCTGGGGTGATCCCACTTAGCATGTGTGCAGTATGAAATAGTAGGAACAGAAACATGAATTAGTTATTAATAGAAAGCTGTTGGCAGAATTCAAAAGGAGATGGCAGTCTTTAGTCTCTTTAAGCATGAGCCCCAGGATGGATGAAGCAGGAGTGTCGGAGCTGAGGGCAGCGGGCAGTGTTTACACGTATCTCCCAGGTTTACACAGGCCCAGCTTACCCCTTAAGGCTCATTGCTCTAATAATACTGTGGTCATATCTTTTCCAGGCTGCTCGAAAATACTGCCCACATCACGTTGGCCATTACTTGGGGATGGACGTCCATGACACTCCAGACATGCCCCGCTCCCTCCCTCTGCAGCCTGGTATGGTAGTCACCGTGGAGCCAGGTGAGGGGAGGTGCCCGCAGCCTCCAGTCCCTTGAGACACATCATTCTAGTATTAGATAGGAGGATAAACGCTTTCTTTCTACTTGAACCAACATAATTAAAATAGAAGAAATAGGAAAATTAATCTCTCCAGTGTAGAAGGGAACTTGATATTAGATCTTCCTTGAGCTTTTCTATTTAACATCACACAATTTGTTTGACTTTTCCATAAACAACAGATGGGGAGTACTTGCTATCAGTAGATATTAAGAAAGAAATCTTTGTTTTTGTTTTTTTTTTGAAATCTTTGTTTTTAACCCTGCCTTAGCCAGGGCCGGTTTGTAGTAGTCTTTCTCATCATCATGGTGAGCTACTGACACTTGTGAACCTCTGGTGCGTTCTTACAAAGACGCTCAGACTCCCCACGTTCTCAGTTGCAGCTCCTTTGCAAGCCGCGTGGAACTGCCTGCATTACTCCACTCTAGTCTCCAGACCCTTTCTCCTAGGCTTCGGAGAGAGCAGGCCGGAGGGTTCTCCAGCTTGAATGATGCTGGGCGTTGGGCAGGACTCAGGAGAGAAGTGGTGGCCAGGGTGGAGTGTGAAGATGGAGACTACAAGACAGTTTTAAACCCCGATGCTGTTTATGTCATGAAAGCAGATCTCAGTCTTAGATTTCGAGTGTTTTCACATCAACATTATGTAAGTTATAGCTGGGACGTGTCTTTTAAGTCACCCGTTGAGCCCAGGCATGTGTTGCTGTTGTGGCCTTATGTACCGTTTGGTCCGATCAGGTTGGCGCTTCCTGCATTATAGGCAGATTCTTTACCATCTGAGCCACCAGGGAAGCCCAAGTTGGTGCTTCCTTAGACTTTGACTACACTTTTCCTTTTCTGGTCTTTTTCTTATCACAGTGTCTGAGTGTAGAAAAGGATGTTTAGCTCTTTCAGCCATCTTGGACCCTGTGAAGGCCTGCTAGGAATAGGACTTGTAAAACGACAAATATGTCTGGAAGGCTGTGGTCCAAGGCCATTTTTGCTGGCTATAAGCGGGGTCTCTGGAACCAGAGGGAGCACACAGCTCTTCTGAAAATCGAAAGTGTATATGCTCAAGGTGAAACTGAGTTCTGTCTCGGCAAGAGATGTGCTTATTGTGTACAAAGCAAAGAACAACACAGTAACTCCTGGTGGAAAACCTAACAAACCAGAGTTAATCTGGGGAAAGATACCTCGAGCTCACAGAAGCAGTGGCATGGTTCGTGCCAAATTCTGAAGCAACCTTCCTGCTGAGGCCATTGGACACAGAATCCGGGTGATCTTGTACCCTTCAGGGATTTAAACTTACTGAAAAGTCAATAAAAATGTGAACTTGTGAAAAAAAAGAAGAAGAAGAAGAAAAGGATGTTTACAGTTTCTTAGAACAAAAAGACCTGGTGTCTCTCTGATTTCATGATTAGAAAGGGAACCTTGGTCTCTTAGCATTTTGCAGATGTCCATTAAGTCTTCCTTTTTTTTTTTTTTAAAGATTTATTTATTTTATTTATTTTGGGCAGGGGTCGGGTTGGGGAGGGAGGAGAGCAGGCGGGCCACTTCTGTTGGTCTTTCACTTCTCTATTTTCATCCGTCTTTGTTCCTTGGCTCCTGTGGGCCTCCCATCGCGGTGGCCTCTGCTGTCGCTGTAGAGCACCGGCTCTGGGCGCACGCGCGCCAGAGCTCCGGCTCGGTAATTGGACACATCAGTCCAGCCGCTCCACTGCACGTGGGATCTTCCCAGGCCAGGGATTGAACCGGCGTCCCTTGCACTACAAGGCGGTGTCCTTACCCACTGGACCACCAGGGGAAGCCCAAGTCTTCCTTTTTCCCTCTTTCCATCATGTACATTGGTTATATTTGCAACTTATTTGAGTATTTCTGCAGTTTCTGCTTGTTGAGACTAATAATCTCTAAGTGTTTTTTAAATACCTTTGATAAAGTTCCTTATGTCTATTTTTGCAAAATACCCTTCTTCCAGGGGACTGTTAGGCAGAGAAAGAATGCATTTATGTAATCTATTAGTTCCCAGCATGTATTGACATACTCATAATGTAACTTTAGTGGCTTGTTTGAGCCACTGGAACATGATAGAATCATGGTCAGCATTATTGTAGCTGTATAGATCTTGTAGAAAAAATAGGAACATTATTGAAAATCGAAAGTATGAACAACTGAGTTCTGTCTCGGCAAGAGATGTGCTTATTGTGTACAAAGCAAAGAACAACACAGTAACTCCTGGTGGAAAACCTAACAAACCAGAGTTAATCTGGGGAAAGATACCTCGAGCTCACAGAAGCAGTGGCATGGTTCGTGCCAAATTCTGAAGCAACCTTCCTGCTGAGGCCATTGGACACAGAATCCGGGTGATCTTGTACCCTTCAGGGATTTAAACTTACTGAAAAGTCAATAAAAATGTGAACTTGTGAAAAAAAGAAGAAGAAGAAAAGGATGTTTACAGTTTCTTAGAACAAAAAGACCTGGTGTCTCTCTGATTTCATGATTAGAAAGGGAACCTTGGTCTCTTAGCATTTTGCAGATGTCCATTAAGTCTTCCTTTTTTTTTTTTTTAAAGATTTATTTATTTTATTTATTTTGGGCAGGGGTCGGGTTGGGGAGGGAGGAGAGCAGGCGGGCCACTTCTGTTGGTCTTTCACTTCTCTATTTTCATCCGTCTTTGTTCCTTGGCTCCTGTGGGCCTCCCATCGCGGTGGCCTCTGCTGTCGCTGTAGAGCACCGGCTCTGGGCGCACGCGCGCCAGAGCTCCGGCTCGGTAATTGGACACATCAGTCCAGCCGCTCCACTGCACGTGGGATCTTCCCAGGCCAGGGATTGAACCGGCGTCCCTTGCACTACAAGGCGGTGTCCTTACCCACTGGACCACCAGGGGAAGCCCAAGTCTTCCTTTTTCCCTCTTTCCATCATGTACATTGGTTATATTTGCAACTTATTTGAGTATTTCTGCAGTTTCTGCTTGTTGAGACTAATAATCTCTAAGTGTTTTTTAAATACCTTTGATAAAGTTCCTTATGTCTATTTTTGCAAAATACCCTTCTTCCAGGGGACTGTTAGGCAGAGAAAGAATGCATTTATGTAATCTATTAGTTCCCAGCATGTATTGACATACTCATAATGTAACTTTAGTGGCTTGTTTGAGCCACTGGAACATGATAGAATCATGGTCAGCATTATTGTAGCTGTATAGATCTTGTAGACTAGTACCCACGATAACTATAGTAATAGTTATAGTAATGATAGGCAACATTTATTGACCATTTGTGTACCAGACATTTTTATATCTATTACCTCATTTAATCTCCACATTTTTGTTGCTAGGAACCATTAGGATCCTGGCTTTAAAGATGAATTGTAACACAGAGAGGTTATCATACTTGCTGCAAATCATCCAGTTACTGCCAGTTTTGAACAGAAGATTCTGCTTCCTTTTTCTCCTTCTCAGGTATTTATATTCCCGAGGATGACAAAGATGCCCCTGAGAGGTTTCGTGGTCTCGGTGTACGAATTGAGGATGATGTCGTGGTGACTGAGGACTCCCCTCTCGTCCTTTCTGCAGATTGTCCCAAAGAGATCCATGACATCGAACAGATATGCAGTAGGGCCTCTTGACCCTCACAGCCGCCCTGGTGGGTCTCAGGCTCAAGAAGGGTGGAAGCTGGCGTCCGTGCAGTGTGCTCTCTGGGGCCTCTCTGTGGACACTTGCACATGGGTTCCACTGGGGAGTGCTTGCAGTTGTGGATGTCATCCTTTTTGTTTTCTGTGGCAGGAAATCTGGAAAATTATATTTTTGGACTGTTTGTTACTGCCACTTTAGTAGCATTGATTCTGTAGAATTAATGACCCAGACAAGGTTAGTGTTCAGATGGACGATGTTGGTTACAAGTGTCCGTGCATTCCAGTTGGCACATGCAGAAAATTCTCTCCTCTCCAGGTCCTCCTTCTGTGCTTTTCCCGAGCTCCACCTAATACCATATTTTTGTGTAATGCTTATATTTCAGGCTAATCACTGTGGTCTTTGCCCACACTGAAAGTCACCCACCAGTGATAGTGGGTGGCCAGTATGTACCTTCCGTAATACCTGTCTTATCTGTTCAGGAGCCCACATGAGCCCTCAGGGCACTGGTGTCCTCCAGTCCCACCCTTCAGCCACAGTCGAGACTCCAGCAACACTAGCTACCAAACAGGACATTTTGGAGCTTTTCTGACTATTTGGTTCCTGGAAGGTTTTCAGATTGTTGTGATAGAGAAGGAAATGGGATAGAAAGGAAAGGATCTGTGTGTCTGCCGTAGATCCAGACCGCCATCTGTCTGTTCTCAATCTAAAGATGACTCCTTGCCCAGACATCCGTGCTGCCTTTATAGATCTTAACCACACTGATCCTCAGAGCTCAGCTTTGAAGCTGCTCCCTGGCCAAGTGCAGATCCTCTGCTAATAACCCCATTAAGAGTCAGGGGAACGGCACCCGGTTAACATGCTGTGGTTTCCTCTAGTCCTGATAAAAGCAAAATACGGATCCCAGCCCAGTAGTTCTGTATACCCTCAGATCCTTTCCTTTGTTGGACATTGGCCCTGGATTATCAATGGGAAGGACTCAGTTTCCCTCCGCACAGCATTGAATGCAATTATTAAAACTCACTTTGCTAAGTGAATGAGGCTAGACTACTTCAGATGGTTTCTGGGAGCTTCGGTCATAGAGAGAAGCTTTAAGAACTGGTGGGTTCACCTCCTTTAAACCTGACTATGAATCCAAGATGTATAAAACATGCTGATTGTTAGAACATAAATTAGAAGGTTTTTAAGAAATTACTTGCATTAAAGAAGAACAGGCTAGGAGATGAGCATGTCACTGCCTCTGCCACATGCTTTTGGGGCTGTATTTCAGGAATTACTGTTTCCCTGTGACCAAAAAGCTGGAACTTTTGTTTTTTTATTTGAAACACAGCAGTAAGAAATAGAATAATAACTCTCCTCTTCCCATGACTGAGGGAAAAGTAGGAAGGAAAAACTCTCACGATGACTTAAAGCTCTCTTTGTGTGTCTTCTTTCAAAATACTGTTACCTTTTCATTAACTTTTTAAGGTCAGAAAAGGCAGACTCCTACTATAGACACTGTATGTTCATTGGGTTTAAGAGCCATAAAATAAGTTAAATCCACAGATAAAGACATAGTAACTCATTAAAATAAAAAAATTGAGCTTTGTTACATTTTCCAAAACATACATGGCCAACATCCTCCTTAGCTTTCTTAATAACAGAAAGATTGCAGGTATGACGTGTGAGTACTGCCTCTCTTTGAGCTGTGTCTATGTCAGATCATTCGTGCAGCACAGTGGCTCTTCGCCAGCTCAGCTGTGACTTCAGGGTCCTTCCAGTAACTGCTCTCTCTAAAATAAGATTTGGGCTTTGAGTTAGACTCTGTCTACCATCCCTCCATTGGTATGTGATCAACGATCATGTAACTAACTTGTGTGTGTTTATTACCAGCTATGTAAGGGCCCAGGGTAGTGGCAGCATAAAGGACCTGCCTGGCTTGGCAGAGGTTTTCATGGTGTGGTTCATGTTTTTGTTTTTGTTTTTTAAATTTTAGTTTCCTGAAGTGGGATCTGTATCCAAGAACGTGTGCTAGTAAGGTAGAGTTTTAAGCCTGAACAAATATACTTCAAGCTGAAGTGTTTAATGATTCTAATAAGAGAAAGTGACTATGTCCTCACACCCAAGTGGTGGAGTAGAATTCCATTGTCACAAAGCACATGGGTCTTCCTGGCTGCTGTCACCTCTGCCTCCATGTCCCTGAAGAACTGGTGGGTTCACCTCCTTTAAACCTGACTATGAATCCAAGATGTATAAAACATGCTGATTGTTAGAACATAAATTAGAAGGTTTTTAAGAAATTACTTGCATTAAAGAAGAACAGGCTAGGAGATGAGCATGTCACTGCCTCTGCCACATGCTTTTGGGGCTGTATTTCAGGAATTACTGTTTCCCTGTGACCAAAAAGCTGGAACTTTTGTTTTTTTATTTGAAACACAGCAGTAAGAAATAGAATAATAACTCTCCTCTTCCCATGACTGAGGGAAAAGTAGGAAGGAAAAACTCTCACGATGACTTAAAGCTCTCTTTGTGTGTCTTCTTTCAAAATACTGTTACCTTTTCATTAACTTTTTAAGGTCAGAAAAGGCAGACTCCTACTATAGACACTGTATGTTCATTGGGTTTAAGAGCCATAAAATAAGTTAAATCCACAGATAAAGACATAGTAACTCATTAAAATAAAAAAATTGGGCTTTGTTACATTTTCCAAAACATACATGACCAACATCCTCCTTAGCTTTCTTAATAACAGAAAGATTGCAGGTATGACGTGTGAGTACTACCTCTCTTTGAGCTGTGTCTATGTCAGATCATTCGTGCAGCACAGTGGCTCTTCGCCAGCTCAGCTGTGACTTCAGGGTCCTTCCAGTAACTTCTCTCTCTAAAATAAGATTTGGGCTTTGAGTTAGACTCTGTCTACCATCCCTCCATTGGTATGTGATCAACGATCATGTAACTAACTTGTGTGTGTTTATTACCAGCTATGTAAGGGCCCAGGGTAGTGGCAGCATAAAGGACCTGCCTGGCTTGGCAGAGGTTTTCATGGTGTGGTTCATGTTTTTGTTTTTGTTTTTTAAATTTTAGTTTCCTGAAGTGGGATCTGTATCCAAGAACGTGTGCTAGTAAGGTAGAGTTTTAAGCCTGAACAAATATACTTCAAGCTGAAGTGTTTAATGATTCTAATAAGAGAAAGTGACTATGTCCTCACACCCAAGTGGTGGAGTAGAATTCCATTGTCACAAAGCACATGGGTCTTCCTGGCTGCTGTCACCTCTGCCTCCATGTCCCTGAAGAATTCAGGGTGAGAATCAGTATTATTCAACTCAGGGGTGTGCTTCATGAGGAGCTGAGGGAACTGCATCTTTGCAAGCATTTCTTAATGCTTTGTATGACTTTCGTGCAATGATACAAGTTCAGTTTGGACAAAATGCTGTTACTTTGTAAGGCGCCGTTGACTGAAAATAAATAACCTCCTTCCGTAACAAGTGAAGAGCATTTGTTACTGTCATTATAAAAATAAACTAAAACAACATAAGAATGTGTGTGTTTTTTTTTTTTTTTTTTTTTTTAGATTTATTTATTTATTTATTTTGGGCCGGGGTCGGGTTGGGGAGGGAGGGGAGCGGGCAGGCCACTTCTATTGGTCTTTCATTTCTCTGTTTTCATCTGTCTTTGTTCTTTGGCTCCTGTGGGCCTCCCATCATGGTGGCATCTGTCGTTGCAGAGCGCTGGCTCTGGGCGCATGCGCTCCAGAGCTCCGGCTCGGTGATTGGACACATCAGTCCAGCCGCTCCGCGGCACGTGGGATCTTCCCATGCCAGGGATCGAACCGGCGCCCCTTGCACTGCAAGGCGGTGTCCTTATCCACTGGACCACCAGGGGAAGCCCTGTGTGTTATTTTTTAATCTAAAGTTCATAACTTTAAAATGTGACGTTCTGTTTTTACAAAGTATTTTGTTTTACAAAGCATTCATTGCTGACTCACAAAATTATGTTAGCAAACTTGAAATAATCTTATCAGTCATAGAAGTGGGGAGCCAATGGATTAGATTGCCTTGAGGATGTAACGCAGACATGGTAACTGCTTGATAACGCTGTAAAGTTGACATTCTGTGGCACTTGAAATCTGCTGAGTAGAACCTGAATGTTCTCACCAAAAGAAGAAAAAAGAGAGAGAGAAATATGTGAATTGATGGACGTGTTAATTGACTCGATGGAGGACATCTTTTCACCGTATATACGTGTATCCAGTCATCAAGATGTACACTTTAAACTATTTGCTTTGTCAATTACAGCTTAAGAAAACTGGGAAGGCAAGGGTGGCTTCCCAGTCGACTATGTCCTCAAAATGTGAGTAGAATTCCATTGTCACAAAGCACATGGGTCTTCCTGGCTGCTGTCACCTCTGCCTCCATGTCCCTGAAGAATTCAGGGTGAGAATCAGTATTATTCAACTCAGGGGTGTGCTTCATGAGGAGCTGAGGGAACTGCATCTTTGCAAGCATTTCTTAATGCTTTGTATGACTTTCGTGCAATGATACAAGTTCAGTTTGGACAAAATGCTGTTACTTTGTAAGGCGCCGTTGACTGAAAATAAATAACCTCCTTCCCTAACAAGTGAAGAGCATTTGTTACTGTCATTATAAAAATAAACTAAAACAACATAAGAATGTGTGTGTTATTTTTTTTTTTTTGTTTAAGATTTATTTATTTATTTATTTTGGGCCGTGGTCGGGTTGGGGAGGGAGGGGAGCGGGCAGGCCACTTCTATTGGTCTTTCATTTCTCTGTTTTCATCTGTCTTTGTTCTTTGGCTCCTGTGGGCCTCCCATCATGGTGGCATCTGTCGTTGCAGAGCGCTGGCTCTGGGCGCATGCGCTCCAGAGCTCCGGCTCGGTGATTGGACACATCAGTCCAGCCGCTCCGCGGCACGTGGGATCTTCCCATGCCAGGGATCGAACCGGCGCCCCTTGCACTGCAAGGCGGTGTCCTTATCCACTGGACCACCAGGGGAAGCCCTGTGTGTTATTTTTTAATCTAAAGTTCATAACTTTAAAATGTGACGTTCTGTTTTACAAAGTATTTTGTTTTACAAAGCATTCATTGCTGACTCACAAAATTATGTTAGCAAACTTGAAATAATCTTATCAGTCATAGAAGTGGGGAGCCAATGGATTAGATTGCCTTGAGGATGTAACGCAGACATGGTAACTGCTTGATAACGCTGTAAAGTTGACATTCTGTGGCACTTGAAATCTGCTGAGTAGAACCTGAATGTTCTCACCAAAAGAAGAAAAAAGAGAGAGAGAAATATGTGAATTGATGGACGTGTTAATTGACTCGATGGAGGACATCTTTTCACCGTATATACGTGTATCCAGTCATCAAGATGTACACTTTAAACTATTTGCTTTGTCAATTACAGCTTAAGAAAACTGGGAAGGGGCAAGGGTGGCTTCCCAGCTCGCTCAGTGGTAAAGAATCTGCCTGCCCATCAGGAGACATAGGTTCGATCCCTGATCTGGGAAGATCTCACGTGCCTCAAGAAACTAAGCTCCCTCCCATCCATCCACCCCGCCCCCCAAAAAGAAAAACTAAGTCCAGGTGCCACAACTATTGGGTCTGGGAGCCACAACTACGGTGTCCACGTGCTGAAAGTACAGAAGCCTGAGGACCCTAGACCCTGTGTTCTGCAACAGGAGAAGCCACCGCTATGAGAAGCCCGCGCACTGCAGCTCAGGAGTAGCCCCCACTTGCTGCAACTAGAGAAAAGCCCATACAGCAACAGAGACTAGCACAACCAAAAATGAATGATTAAAAAAGAAGAGCTGGGGGAGGGGAGGAAAGATTGACTCACAAAACTGACACACAGGTCTGCAAACCCTGTAGCACTCGTAACAGTACACCAGCCATGAGGAGCTCAGGAAGAAGAATTTGGTAAAATAAGTGAACTTTCTCTTTTGACTGAAACTAAATTTTAAAGAATCTAATAACCTTTCATTGATAGATACAGTGTGAAATTTCTTATAATGTGGAATTGCCAGTCAAACTGAAATAATTTACATCAGGTTCCCAGGTGGTGCTAGTGGTAAAGAACCCGCCTGCCGATCCAGGAGACATAAGCGTCGATTGGGATCTATCCCTGGGCTTGAAAGATCCCCTGGAGGAGGAAATGACAACCCACTCCAGTGTTCTTGCTGGAGAATCCCAGACAGAGGAGCCTGGTGGGCTACAGTCCACAGGGTCGCAGAGTCAGACACGACTGAAGTGACTTTAAGACATTGTGCTGAGCGAAATAAACCAGATACAAAAGGACCAATGTTCTATGATTCCAGTTACATGAGGTCCCCAAAGGAGTCATTCACGGAGATAAAAAGTGGAATGGCACTTGCCAGGGTTCAGGGGAGGGAGGAATGGGGAGTCATTGTACAAAGGCAAGTTTTAATCTGGGAAAATGGTAACGTTCTGGAGAGGAATGGTTGTGCAACAATGTGAATGTCCTTAATGTCAGTGAACTACATCCTTTAAATGGTTAAAATGGCAATTAGACTTGTAGTGACTACTGTGTGGGGTACACAGATACCAAATCATAAGCTACACCGGTAACAAAAGTTTTTTTAAAAAGTGAAGCAAAAATTAAAAAGAAAAAAAGTGAAGCAAACCAAGCCCCCTCCCCATGGTTACAATAGTCAAAATTATGTGTATTTCACCAAAATAAAATTTTTCATTTATATTAACTTGTAGACAAGGGAAAGAGAAGGGCAACAGGCAGACTGAAGTGGATAGTATTTAAGTTCTTAAAACAAGAATTAGTAAAATGCTAAATCAGGGACTTCCCTGGCAGTCCAGCGGTTAAGACTCTGCACTTCCACTGCAGGGAGGTTCCCTAACTAGGGATCAAACGCCAGCCCTTGGGAGTGAAAATGTGAAGTCCCAGCTGCTGGGCCTCCAGGGATTTCCCTGTTGCTCCCTTTTGTAGTCACATTTCTTGAGTGAATAAACACTCTCTACAAAGCAGGTACCACTCTGAAACCAATCAGGGTGACAAAAAATACTATTCATGATCACAGTTCTTTACCTCTAAAGACCTAGGGACATATGTGTCTGTCAGAGTCCAGTCAGGAATACAAGCCACTCTAAATACTTGAAATAATCAAGAATTGGTGTATGTATTTCCCTGGTGGTCCAGTGGTTAGGAATCCACCTTGCAATGCAGGGGACAAGAGTTTGATCCCTGGTCTAGGAACTAAGATCCCACATGCTGTGGGGACAAATAAGCCCACACACCGCAACTACTGAGCCTGAGTACCACCATTAGAGAGTCAGGGGGCTGCAACAAAAGATCCCACATGCTGCAACTAGGACCCAATGCAGCCAATTAAATACGTAAATTTTTAAAATTTTTTTATTTATGTATTTGTTTTGGTTACTCTGGGTTTTCACTGCTGCCACAGGCTCTTCTCTAGTTGCAGGGAGTGGGAACTACTCTCTATTTGAAGTGAGCAGGCTTCTTGTGGTGACTTGTCATGTTGTGGAACTCAGGCTCTAGGGCACATGGGCTTCAGGTAGTTGCGGCACATGGGCTCAACAGTTGTGGCTCTGAGGCGCTAGAGCACAGGCTCAATAGTTGTGGCTCACAGGCTTAGTTGCTCCACAGTATGTGGGATCTTCCTGGCCCAGGGATCAAACCTGTGACTTGGGCATTAGCAGGCAAACTCTTTTTCCACTGAGCTACCAGGGGAGACCCCTTTTCTTTTTTAAAGAATTGGTTTCACAGGAACTGAAAGAGCAGCCGAATGGGATGCTGGACATCCTAGAGGTTAGCAACAGCAGGAAGACTCCATTTCAAGGCTGGAGGAGGAGAGCGGGAAGTAGAGCTTCTCAAGACCAGGAGCCAGGTCAACTGCAGAGGCTGGGCCACAAGAGGCCTGCCTGCTTGACGAGAGCTGATATATCAGACTCAGCTGCCTCCAGGCATGCTGCCGGAGATGGAGAGAGAAACGCCAGCCCTTGGGAGTGAAAATGAAGTCCCAGCTGCTGGGCCTCCAGGGATTTCCCTGTTGCTCCCTTTTGTAGTCACATTTCTTGAGTGAATAAACACTCTCTACAAAGCAGGTACCACTCTGAAACCAATCAGGGTGACAAAAAATACTATTCATGATCACAGTTCTTTACCTCTAAAGACCTAGGGACATATGTGTCTGTCAGAGTCCAGTCAGGAATACAAGCCACTCTAAATACTTGAAATAATCAAGAATTGGTGTATGTATTTCCCTGGTGGTCCAGTGGTTAGGAATCCACCTTGCAATGCAGGGGACAAGAGTTTGATCCCTGGTCTAGGAACTAAGATCCCACATGCTGTGGGGACAAATAAGCCCACGCACCGCAACTACGGAGCCTGAGTACCACCATTAGAGAGTCAGGGGGCTGCAACAAAAGATCCCACATGCTGCAACTAGGACCCAATGCAGCCAATTAAATACGTAAATTTTTAAAATTTTTTTATTTATGTATTTGTTTTGGTTACTCTGGGTTTTCACTGCTGCCACAGGCTCTTCTCTAGTTGCAGGGAGTGGGAACTACTCTCTATTTGAAGTGAGCAGGCTTCTTGTGGTGACTTGTCATGTTGTGGAACTCAGGCTCTAGGGCACATGGGCTTCAGGTAGTTGCGGCACATGGGCTCAACAGTTGTGGCTCTGAGGCGCTAGAGCACAGGCTCAATAGTTGTGGCTCACAGGCTTAGTTGCTCCACAGTATGTGGGATCTTCCTGGCCCAGGGATCAAACCTGTGACTTGGGCATTAGCAGGCAAACTCTTTTTCCACTGAGCTACCAGGGGAGACCCCTTTTCTTTTTTAAAGAATTGGTTTCACAGGAACTGAAAGAGCAGCCGAATGGGATGCTGGACATCCTAGAGGTTAGCAACAGCAGGAAGACTCCATTTCAAGGCTGGAGGAGGAGAGCGGGAAGTAGAGCTTCTCAAGACCAGGAGCCAGGTCAACTGCAGAGGCTGGGCCACAAGAGGCCTGCCTGCTTGACGAGAGCTGATATATCAGACTCAGCTGCCTCCAGGCATGCTGCCGGAGATGGAGAGAGGGAGAGAAAGCCCCTGACTGTCCCTTCCTGCCACCCTCTCCTCTCCAACCATTGCTCAAGCCAAAGGCCAGCTGACACTGACCTCCAGGTCAGCGCTGCCCCCACCTTATGACGTAAAGCAGTGCAGGGAACTGGCCAGGAACAGGCCTGAAGGCAAACAGATTTTGTGTCCAAATAGCTAACTTACACAGTGCATAAATCTTCCTCCAACAAAATGACAAGGTTTGATACCATTCAACTAAAACTGAACTTCTAAAACTTAACAGTTTTCCCACCATTTTATTGTTTTATATCATTGCAAATTGATACAACACATGTTGTAACTTGCAAAAGGTCACATGGAAAATGAAATACATTCTTTTTTTAAACACTTTATTTTCTTTAAGCTTTGTATCTAAATTTTGGCCTCTTTTTTTAATTTATTTATTCTCCATCCATCTTTATTCTTTGACCTGTGTGGGCCTCCCATTCCAGTGGCCTCTCTCACTGCAGAGCACCAGCTCTGGGCACATGCGCTCCAGAGCGCTGGCTGGTAATTGGACACACCGGTCCAGCCACTCCTTGGCATATGGGATCTTCCCATGCCAGGGATTGAACTGGTGCCCCTTGCACGGCAAAGCAGACTCTTTATCCACTGGACCACCAGGGAAGCCTGAAATACATTTTGGGGGGGGGGGTTTGAAATATGTTCTTGTTTTCCTTCTCTGGTTTCTTCCCAACTTTTGGTTCTGAACCATCTTTCATCTGACTCACATCTTGGGCAACTACTTTAACCATATTCGCCTAAAGTAATTTCTGGACAACCGAAGCATTCCCTGACACACAAATGTACAGCCAAAAGGCATCTTCTGAGAGACTTCAACTACTTATGTTTTAATATTTGCATGGACAGGAGTAAAAACAATCCTCAATTTATTTATTTTTTACTTTGGAATTTTTATGGCGTCATTTTATGTCAAGATTACATCCCAGGAAAACTCTAAGTTATAGGAAAAGGGGGAATTATCTTCATAGGAATTAATATAAAAAGTCTAGCTGCATTCCCAGCCAGCTCCCATCCAATATATTACTTATAAAAATTTTCCCCCTCAATTCTCCCCAGACTCTTTGAACGATATGCTCATTCTTAACTTTAGACATTTGTTCTGGGCTAGAGAGAAGATCATGCAGATGAACCTTCAGGAATTTTGCAATCTAGCTACTAAAGCTACAAATCAGTGCTTTATTTCCTTTTTTGAGAACTAGGGTTTGTTTTGGTTTTTTTGCCTCTGTTTTTTAATTTATTTTTTAATTTTTTAAAATATTTATTTATTTGGCTAAACAGGTCTCAATTGTGGCATGCAGGATCTTTAGTTGTGACATGCAAACTCTCAGTTGTGGCATGTGGGGTCCAGTTCACCAACCAGAAATTGAACCTGGGCGCCCTGCATTGAGAGCTCAGAGTCTTAGCCATTGGACCACCACAAAAGACTCAAGAGCTGGTTTTGTTTTTTATATATATATATTTACCAACATACCACCACATACAGTCCTGTTTGTCTGGCTCTCCTCCAATCTCAAACCATTTCCTCTAAAAGGACTTCCTTCACCCGCAGAGCACCAGCTCTGGGCACATGCGCTCAGAGCGCTGGCTGGTAATTGGACACACAGGTCCAGCCACTCCTTGGCATATGGGATCTTCCCATGCCAGGGATTGAACTGGTGCCCCTTGCACGGCAAAGCAGACTCTTTATCCACTGGACCACCAGGGAAGCCTGAAATACATTTTGGGGGGGGGGGGTTTGAAATATGTTCTTGTTTTCCTTCTCTGGTTTCTTCCCAACTTTTGGTTCTGAACCATCTTTCATCTGACTCACATCTTGGGCAACTACTTTAACCATATTCGCCTAAAGTAATTTCTGGACAACCGAAGCATTCCCTGACACACAAATGTACAGCCAAAAGGCATCTTCTGAGAGACTTCAACTACTTATGTTTTAATATTTGCATGGACAGGAGTAAAAACAATCCTCAATTTATTTATTTTTTACTTTGGAATTTTTATGGCGTCATTTTATGTCAAGATTACATCCCAGGAAAACTCTAAGTTATAGGAAAAGGGGGAATTATCTTCATAGGAATTAATATAAAAAGTCTAGCTGCATTCCCAGCCAGCTCCCATCCAATATATTACTTATAAAAATTTTCCCCCTCAATTCTCCCCAGACTCTTTGAACGATATGCTCATTCTTAACTTTAGACATTTGTTCTGGGCTAGAGAGAAGATCATGCAGATGAACCTTCAGGAATTTTGCAATCTAGCTACTAAAGCTACAAATCAGTGCTTTATTTCCTTTTTTGAGAACTAGGGTTTGTTTTGTTTTTTTTGCCTCTGTTTTTTAATTTATTTTTTAATTTTTTAAAATATTTATTTATTTGGCTAAACAGGTCTCAATTGTGGCATGCAGGATCTTTAGTTGTGACATGCAAACTCTCAGTTGTGGCATGTGGGGTCCAGTTCACCAACCAGAAATTGAACCTGGGCGCCCTGCATTGAGAGCTCAGAGTCTTAGCCATTGGACCACCACAAAAGACTCAAGAGCTGGTTTTGTTTTTTATATATATATATTTACCAGCATACCACCACATACAGTCCTGTTTGTCTGGCTCTCCTCCAATCTCAAACCATTTCCTCTAAAAGGACTTCCTTCACCCTCTAGACTGTCATTCTGCTTCAAGGCACCCTGTACTTCACCTTTCCTAAAATTAATTGGAATTATCATTAACCTCTCTTGCTACATATGGTAAATTCAATGAAGAAAGGGGACTTTTGCAAGTTCTTTAAAAAATCAGATACCTTTTTGTCTAGATCAGTACAGTACAGTTAACACACAGCAGATTCTTTGGATATTTCAGAAATATTTGTTGAATGAATGGACCGGTGGATCAACTGAATAGAACTAAAGTAAAATTACAACCTATCGCATTGTAAACTAAGTAAAATCATGAAGCATAAGAAACCATATAGAGTCTACAAAAAGTTGTTTTAGTTTACACAGCAGGAGCCATGGCCGATCATCACAACCAGAAAAATCTGTAAACGAGAGATCAGTACATAGGATCAATACATAGCTTCATGGAACAGTCCCACTGAAGCTCTTGGCAGAGCAGGCAGCTCGCAAACTGTTGCTGCTTCCTCTCCTGTATCTCTTCAATACCTTCTTCCTACAAAGTTGAAAAATTTTAATAAGATTACGTCACTGTTGGGCTTTCTGGGTGGCACAGTGGTAAAGAGTCCACCAGTCAGTGTAGCAGATTTGAGAGAGGCAGATTCAAATCCTCGGTCTGGAAGCTCCCCTGGAGGAGGAAATGGTAACCCACTCCAGTGTTCTTGCCTGGAGAATCCCATGGACAGAGGAGCCTGGCGGGCTGCAGTCGAGGGCTTGCAAAGAGTCGGCCACGACTGAGCACACACACACACACACACACACACACACACACACACCACCGTTAGCCCTCTCCCTTAACTGTGCCCCTCCAGTGCCTTCTTATAAGTATCTACAACAAAATCCCCACCTAATCTGGCCCCTACCCACCTAGCTGACCTCTCTTACCACAATCCTCTTGCTCAGTAAGCTTCAAACCTACTCATTCAACACCTACTGGGCACAGACAACAGACTGAGCACTGGTTCTAGTATTTGTTACCAATCAAAAAAAACAATAGGGAATTTCCAGGCTTTCCAGTGGTTAGGACACCGAGTTTTCACTGCTCAGGGTGCAGGTTCAAAGCCTAGTTGGGGACCTAAGATCCCACAAGCTCACAAGGCAGCCCTCCTTCCCCAAAAAGAATAATAAAATACCCCCCTCTCTTATCAGGACACACAAAAAACAATAAATTGGGCTTCCCCTTGTGGTCCAGTGGGTAAGGACACCGCCTTGCAGTGCAAGGGGCGCCAGTTAGATCCCTGGCCTGGGAAGATCCCACGTGCCGCTGAGCGGCTGGACCAATGTGTCCAATTACTGAGCCAGAGCTCTGGTGCGCATGCACCCAGAGCCGGCGCTCTTGGACGACAGAGGCCACCGCGATGGGAGGCCCACAGGAGCCAAAGAACAAAGACGGATGAAAATAGAGAAATGAAAGACCAATAGAAGTGGCCGCCCGCTCCCTCCCTCCACAACCCGACCCCGCCCAAAATAAATAAATAAAAGAGATCAGTACATAGGATCAATACATAGCTTCATGGAACAGTCCCACTGAAGCTCTTGGCAGAGCAGGCAGCTCGCAAACTGTTGCTGCTTCCTCTCCTGTATCTCTTCAATACCTTCTTCCTACAAAGTTGAAAAATTTTAATAAGATTACGTCACTGTTGGGCTTTCTGGGTGGCACAGTGGTAAAGAGTCCACCAGTCAGTGTAGCAGATTTGAGAGAGGCAGATTCAAATCCTCGGTCTGGAAGCTCCCCTGGAGGAGGAAATGGTAACCCACTCCAGTGTTCTTGCCTGGAGAATCCCATGGACAGAGGAGCCTGGCGGGCTGCAGTCGAGGGCTTGCAAAGAGTCGGCCACGACTGAGCACACACACACACACACACACACACACACACACACACCACCGTTAGCCCTCTCCCTTAACTGTGCCCCTCCAGTGCCTTCTTATAAGTATCTACAACAAAATCCCCACCTAATCTGGCCCCTACCCACCTAGCTGACCTCTCTTACCACAATCCTCTTGCTCAGTAAGCTTCAAACCTACTCATTCAACACCTACTGGGCACAGACAACAGACTGAGCACTGGTTCTAGTATTTGTTACCAATCAAAAAAAACAATAGGGAATTTCCAGGCTTTCCAGTGGTTAGGACACCGAGTTTTCACTGCTCAGGGTGCAGGTTCAAAGCCTAGTTGGGGACCTAAGATCCCACAAGCTCACAAGGCAGCCCTCCTTCCCCAAAAAGAATAATAAAATACCTCCCTCTCTTATCAGGACACACAAAAAACAATAAATTGGGCTTCCCCTTGTGGTCCAGTGGGTAAGGACACCGCCTTGCAGTGCAAGGGGCGCCAGTTCGATCCCTGGCCTGGGAAGATCCCACGTGCCGCAGAGCGGCTGGACCGATGTGTCCAATTACTGAGCCAGAGCTCTGGAGTGCATGCGCCCAGAGCCGGCACTCTGCGACGACAGAGGCCACCGCGATGGGAGGCCCACAGGAGCCAAAGAACAAAGACGGATGAAAATGGAGAAATGAAAGACCAATAGAAGTGGCCCGCCCGCTCCCCTCCCTCCACAACCCGACCCCCGCCCAAAATAAATAAATAAAAATAAATCTTTCTTAAAAAAAAAATAATAAATCTAATAAATGAGTAAACAAAAGAAAAAAAGTCCAGTGAAATAAATGGGAAGCATATCATAGATGATCTTTTAGGCCCTTGCAAGGACTTCAGCTGAAATGTTACTCCTCATAGGGGTCTCATCTAATCACCCACTTTTATATTGCCTCCATCTCCCCTCAGTCTCATGATCTTTTCTGACTTAATGACATCAGAGATTTTTCCGATGTGTTTGTTGACTTGTATATTTTTCCCCTACCAGAAGTTTGATTCCTTCATCGCTGTCTCTCCTATTTATAACAGGACTTGGTACATACTCAATGTATTTGTCGAATGAAGGCTTCATATTCCCTCAATACCTTAACTTACTCTGGGTTTCCAGTATTCCTGAAGGAACACAATAAATAACAGAATTCCTAACACGGAATCATTAATCAAACTTGCTTTGTCAGGTTCTGGCTCACACAATTTTTCTATAGTCTAGTCTGGTTAAAGCTGTGGTGGTGTTTTCACAGATTTTTTGTTTTTGTTTACGATAAAGACAAGGAAACAAATCCTACTTCTGGTTTAACAGTGGAGTTAACACAATCCATCAGTCTTCAATTTTCTGTTAAGAGAAAATATGAGACCTCAAATAAGTCAATACGAGATTTAAGAGTGATGGAGCAGGGCTTCCCCTGGTGGTCCAGTGAGTAAGGACACCGCCTTGCAGTGCAAGGGGCGCCGGTTTGAGCCCTGGCCTGGGAAGATCCCACGTGCCGCGGAGCGGCTGGACTGATGTGTCCAATCACCGAGCCGGAGCTCTGGAGCGCATGTGCCCAGAGCTGGTGCTCTGCGATGACAGACGCCACCACGATGGGAGGCCCACAGGAGCCAAAGAACGAAGACGAATGAACATAGAGAAATAAAAGACCAATGGAAGTGGCCCGCCCGCTCCCCTCCCTCCCAACCCGACCCCTGCCCAAAGTAAATAAATAAATAAATCTTTAAAAAAAAAAAAAAAAAAAGAGTGATGGAGCAGAGTCACACCTTTGCAGGGTTAGAGATGACAAAGTGAGGCCTGGTCTAGAGACGGGAGGGTGACAGAAAGCATGACCAGTAAGGATAACCGGCAAATGCCTCACACACACACACTTCAGAGACGGCAGATGCGATCACAGTGCAACCAGAGGAAACAGGGCATAAATTAAGGAGCAAGATGAGCAGTTGAGGAATTGGAAGTATGTGCTCAAGAGAGTGAAGGTGAAATCCTGCACTTTAACTAAAGGCCATTCCAGGGTGGAATGGTATATTTAGGGTAGGCTAGGGCCCGCACTTCCCATGCTCCTAAGCCCTCTCCGTCCACTTATTTCAGGTAGGCAGGTGAACCGCTCAGTTTGGTCCTGAGTTTGTTGCGCCGTTAACTTGGTCCCGGGGAGGACACTGGGGAGAAGGGGGAGACGGCCTCCCCATCAAATCCCATCTCCCGAATTGGAATCAGGACCTCAAACGGTGCCTCAGGCATTCCAGGCAGGGCAGCACCTCGGTCGGGCTCAGAAGCAGATTAGGATTTGGGAAAGCCAGTGTGAGATCTTGGGTTTCGGCAGCAGGAGGCTGGACGCCCACCCTCTCCCCGTCCCCGGAAGAAAGCGACGAGAACCGGCGGGCTGGGGAGTTGCGCGGCGCCAGGGAAGGCGAGGCGGGGCCGGTGCTGCAGGTGGCGGTCCAGGCGGAGGAAGCAGCCGCCGCCCCAGATGACTATGGCTGGGGGCTTCCCGGGGGAGGGCGACAAGAGCGAGTCCTTTCGAACGTTTCTACCCGGTTCGCTCGCCACGGCCCGGCTCCGCCCCGCCCCGCCCCAGCTGCTCCGACCACCGCCTCCTCTCGGTCGACGCGGTGTACGGGAGGCGGGTGGGGGAGAACCACCGCCAGCGCCTTTAAGGGGCGTGGCCACATGCTCCGCCCCCACCGGCCCCTAGCGCGCCAGCGAGGGGTGGGGTGAGGGAGGAGGTGCCAGGGTGGGAGGGGAAGCGAGGCGTGTGTTGACGCGCAGGCGCAGTAGCCGGCCGACGGACCGTGTGTTTCCAAAATGGCGGCAGCGATGGATGTGGATACCCCGAGCGGCACCAACAGCGGCGCGGGCAAGAAGCGCTTTGAAGTGAAAAAGGTTGGGTCTCGCCAGCGCCTTCCTCAGGGAAACTAGAGAGGCGCGGATCTGGCTGGCAGGCCCGAGGATGACCGAAGCGCGGAGGAAAGGGCTTCATTTCAGGGCGTTCCTGGGACAGGGTACTAGGAAAGGAAGCCGGGGGGCGGGCCTTAGGGTTGATCGGCGTGACTGCGGCCCACTGGCAGTGGCAGTGTTAATTTCGTTCCAGAGGCCGAGGAGCCAATCACGGAGGTGCTTATTGAAAGACGCGGGGTTGCGACTTGGCTGCAGGAGCCAAGCGCCTGAGCTGTCACTGGAGTGGTGGAGGGGTGGGGAAGAGGGCGGGTGGGGCGGTTGGACGGGGGAGTTGGAGCCGGGGCGGTACGCTGGGTGGAGGATGGGTCAGTGCGGCGAAAGTCGGGAACCCGAGGTCCTACCGCGTTGGAGGCCTCTGAGGACCCGGGCTGGAGATCTCCGTGCCCGCCCCATCCGAAGCCTGGAGTCCCTTTGAGGGACCACGACCTGGCCCTCGCCTCATCGAGGCCTCCTCTAGCCTTCTCAGGCCTCGCTCGCCCCTGCCGAGTTAAAGTGTCTCGAGTGTGACTCTTGGCTCTTTTGAGAGGTCTGTTGGTTTGTCACAAAGCTGCCCCAGCCCTGCGGTCATATCCAGAAAACCCTTGTCTCCCCTAAAGAGCAGGGTGTAATTTGTAAAAAAAAACACAAATGTATGTGAGCGCAAACCTTGTGTCATTTAGCGAAGGTTGAGTACAGTTGCAAACGAACTAGTAAAGAGTGGGAAGGCAGAAACGTGAACGTGTCTTTTTGTGTGAAATGTCTTACAGTTGTTGGGCAACAGTTTGGGAGAAAAGTGCCTTTTCCCACCTAAGGTAAAACAAATCTGTACGAAGTGAAGGTTGAAATAGGGAAGGTGTGATTCCTGGAAACATCTGGCTAAACCCTGACAAGTATTCCCCCTCCTGGTACTTTCTGTCGTTTCATTGTGGGCCCTGCATGCTCAGGGACAGCCAGCAGCCATATTGAAGAATAGAAGTAGGGTTTTTTTTTCCCTCCCAAGTTGAAGCTGTCGTGTGGAAAGTGCTAAAAAAGTTACTAGACACTGAGAATTAGGTTTGAAAGAGATGATTTGGGACGTGGCACCAAATTTGTGGGTGAAGAGGAGTTTGGGAATTTATATTGGCAGAAATCAGAAGGTAACTTAGATACCACTTTTAAATAAACTCATGGAAATTATCTTAATATAAGAGCCTACGCATGTACAAGTTGAGATCAGTTTATTTGCTAATAGGAATGAAACAAAATTCCAGTGAATTGTGAAGTTTGTTGTGCCGTTAACTTGTGAGATTTAAATGATGACCTTGTTCTGTGTTCTGACACTGGGTGAGTGGTTATCCGCTTATCCCACGATTACCAGTCTTATGATCCCATCATCATCTTGGTTCATTCTGTTCCTTGCTTTCCCCCATTCTTGCTTACAGAGTTGCCTTGAAGAGCAGATATTTATTTATGCAGAAATTGAGCTCTTCTGCACCTACCAGGAGAGCCTGCACAGTAATTCAGGCTTGTGATTATTAGCCCTAAAATGGACATTTATACATTATCCTTGATTTGGTTACATTGACATGGCCAGCTAAACTGTAGGGAAAATCTAAAAGATGACATTCATTTCTGTGCTCATATATTCAACTCTTGGGAGAATGGGTGAGCATACTTGTAGCATCCTTTTGCTCTCTGAAATAATAAATACAAGTAATGCGATAACTAGAACCCTTCTGTTCAGTGGTCCTGTGGCCAAATAGATGATAAGTGCGGCAATGAACCCTAGAGCACCCTTTTTTTGCGTGAATGAGTACAGTTGGAAGCGAAATAGTAAAGAGTGGGAAGGCAGAAACGTGAACGTGTCTTTTTGTGTGAAATGTCTTACAGTTGTTGGGCAACAGTTTGGGAGAAAAGTGCCTTTTCCCACCTAAGGTAAAACAAATCTGTACGAAGTGAAGGTTGAAATAGGGAAGGTGTGATTCCTGGAAACATCTGGCTAAACCCTGACAAGTATTCCCCCTCCTGGTACTTTCTGTCGTTTCATTGTGGGCCCTGCATGCTCAGGGACAGCCAGCAGCCATATTGAAGAATAGAAGTAGGGTTTTTTTTTCCCTCCCAAGTTGAAGCTGTCGTGTGGAAAGTGCTAAAAAAGTTACTAGACACTGAGAATTAGGTTTGAAAGAGATGATTTGGGACGTGGCACCAAATTTGTGGGTGAAGAGGAGTTTGGGAATTTATATTGGCAGAAATCAGAAGGTAACTTAGATACCACTTTTAAATAAACTCATGGAAATTATCTTAATATAAGAGCCTACGCATGTACAAGTTGAGATCAGTTTATTTGCTAATAGGAATGAAACAAAATTCCAGTGAATTGTGAAGTTTGTTGTGCCGTTAACTTGTGAGATTTAAATGATGACCTTGTTCTGTGTTCTGACACTGGGTGAGTGGTTATCCGCTTATCCCACGATTACCAGTCTTATGATCCCATCATCATCTTGGTTCATTCTGTTCCTTGCTTTCCCCCATTCTTGCTTACAGAGTTGCCTTGAAGAGCAGATATTTATTTATGCAGAAATTGAGCTCTTCTGCACCTACCAGGAGAGCCTGCACAGTAATTCAGGCTTGTGATTATTAGCCCTAAAATGGACATTTATACATTATCCTTGATTTGGTTACATTGACATGGCCAGCTAAACTGTAGGGAAAATCTAAAAGATGACATTCATTTCTGTGCTCATATATTCAACTCTTGGGAGAATGGGTGAGCATACTTGTAGCATCCTTTTGCTCTCTGAAATAATAAATACAAGTAATGCGATAACTAGAACCCTTCTGTTCAGTGGTCCTGTGGCCAAATAGATGATAAGTGCGGCATGAACTCCTAGAGAGCGTGAGTGTGTTCTGTGTAGTGTATGTGTCTGTTATGAGAGGTAGTGCATTGTTCCCCCTTTTTCTCTTTGCAGTGGAATGCAGTAGCCCTCTGGGCCTGGGATATCGTGGTTGATAACTGTGCCATCTGCAGGAACCACATTATGGATCTTTGTAAGTAATTGGAGGAGGATGGGAGGAAGTTGAGAAGGTTAAAGAGATTGCAGCTATCCCGATGTGACCAGTTTTCTTCATGAGGAGAAACAAGGCACTTGGGGCCTTCTGCATCTGGTCCATTGGCATGTTTGAACTAAAGTAGTTTTTTATGATATCCTACGGGCATAACCCAGCTTTCAGAATAGATTTAGTCAACTGAAAGATAGCAAGGCCACGTTTGAATGAATTGTGGACACAGAGGCCCTGTTGATGGTCTCCTGTCTATTTCCCGTCTTATAATCACACTCAAAGGCAAAACAGTGAAAGAAAGAAGACTAACTTGGAACTAAAGCATTCTATCAGCGCTGGTTTTTACTGGAAAAGCTGTATGAAGAAAAGAGGCCCGAGAGTGGATTTTCAGTGTTAGCTCCACGTGTAGTTACGAGGATGTCCCTGCCGACACCTAAGTAGTCAGTGAATTGCTCTGAATAAATTTCATTTCAGTTTCCACGTATTTCATTACACATAGTGGTCAATTCTTAGTAGGTTTCGTTCTACTCTCGATGGACTTAGTATCCTTATAGTGAATAGGGGCCAGAATGCTGATCACAGCAGGCACGGCCTCTTTTTCATCTAGATGTAGGATGGGTTGATAGTGCAATCAGAAGTAGTGCAAAACCAGTGCAGCTTTCTACAGTTGAAGTTACAACTTGTTTTTAAATGACTTACCTGCCTCTTGGGTCACTCTCCTGCATACTCCGGTATTTCCTCTGACTTTCTTCCCATTCTTGATGTGCCCATGCTCTCGTTCAGTACCCTTACATATCCTTTTCCCACTGCTGGTATCTTCTCCATCTCTTCCCCACCTCTTCCCCATCTTTTATCTGACTCAGGACGATCCAATCTAAGTGTAAGCCACAAATATGAGCACATATGTAATTTAAAGTTTTCTTGTACTCGTATTAATAAAGCTAATTTGTGTTTTGTGTATCCTATATCCAGGATATTTTTTTACTTTAACATGTAATCAGTATTTTAAAAGGAAATATTTTCCTTTTTTTTTTCTTCTGTACTGAGTCTTCAAAGTGTATTCACACTTGCAGTGCGTCTGATTTCAGACCAGCCACATTTCAGGTGCTCAGCTGCCACACGTGGCCAGTGACAACTTTACTGGGTCATGCAGAACTACCCCCTAGTTGGTCTCCAGCTCTCCCCTTGAACTTGCTCAGAGGTGTTTTCCCTGACCACACTTAAATGCACACAGACACAAGCTGCGACAGTTCTGTTCAGTATTTCCGAGACGTCCGGCAGTTTCCTTTGATAGCCTGTCGCTATCAGTTCAGTTGCTCAGTCGTGTCTGACTCTTGCGACCCCACTGTGGCACGCCAGGCTTCCAGGTCCTTCACCATCTCCCGGAACATGCTCACACTCCTGTCTGTGTTACTTACTGCCGTGTTCCTAGCATCTAGCTTAGTGTCTAGTACATACTAGGTTCTCCTTAGATAATTTGCTCCATGAGTAACAAAAACACAAAAGAAGGGACCAGTCTGTGCAACTTAGAAAGCACAAATCAAATATTTTTTGTTGGAAAGCGGTCATGGCACGGGTTTGTAGTTGCCCTGTTTCTTCAAGTTTTGACCTTTTCACACAACAGTCTTAAGATCAGTAGCTACCATGGTGTTTAATGGAGATAGAAAGGACCCATCACAGAAAAACACATGCACAGTTTTAAATGTGCTTGGGTGGGGTTTTTGATTACATGCTTGCCATCTTTATTGGCTGTGCATTTTCACAAGGAGTTATACCCCGACAAAACTTTACTTTCTTGGGTCTCTCTTCTGGAAATACTTAATGGTTTTATATAATCTTGATTTTTTTTTTTTTCAACTCTGTATTTAAATCATTGTGTGTCTCCAGTTTCAAGAGAATGCATTTCTTGGAAAGACAGTGACAGACAAAGGCCACTGATACCCTGTTTTCTCTTAGTGTTGAACACTTCAAGGGTTGAGGTGGGCTTTTAATTGGACACCTGCTTTATCATCTGTTTTAAATGTCAGATGCAGAAGGAGAGCATTGAACTCCTATAACAAAGTATTTTCAAATTGTGTGTTTTATTCATTCAGTGAATATTTATATCGTGGGCATTTTGCAAGGCTCCAGGATAAAACAGTGACTGGGCTCAGGTCTTTACCCTTATGAAATATACCCTTCTGTTTATTATAAACACTAAAGAGAAATCTAGTCACCACAACTGGGCTTTCAAAATGTAGATGAATTATGGTTGTTGTAAAAAGACTTTTCGTTAAAAGAATCTTGATTTAGCAGTGACCACTTTCTAACAAATTCTGGTCTGGCAGTAAATGAATAATTATATATATAGTTGTAAATAAATGAGTAATTATGGCTGAGCTCCAGTTGAACTCACCTACAAGCATTCTTGGTCTGAAGACATACTCTTTGGAATCCAGGTTAATACTATATGTCCTGT
This sequence comes from Tragulus kanchil, assembly GCA_022376925.1. Classification (NCBI taxonomy): domain Eukaryota; kingdom Metazoa; phylum Chordata; class Mammalia; order Artiodactyla; family Tragulidae; genus Tragulus; species Tragulus kanchil. Next base: position 177,145,407 of record JAIOJX010000004.1, on the reverse strand, counting down.
AACTTCTTTTTCCTGATTCTTCTAAAGAGTTGCTGAAATACGCAATCTGCTAGGTGTCATTTTCTCCATCGCCTCTGGTAATCTTATTCCAGATGAAGGGTTATTCAGAAGTGCTTAGATCCACCCTTTGCCCCTAAGTTAGTCTTTTCCTAAAACCACAAACACAGATCCATCAGTATTTTCAAATGGTGAAATCTCTTTACTTCAGGAAGAAGCTGTTGCTTCCTTAGCAGTCCTCTGATTGTAATGGCTCTTGTATTAAAGTCCTCAAGTTTTGTAAGACACATGAAATACACTTCTGCCTTTACTGGGGTATGAGAGGAACCTGGGGTGTGCTGCTTTTTTGTCTGCTTTAGGCTGACAGTGAACAATTCCCCTGTTTAAACAAACGACTAAACCTCTGTGCTCACTCTGAGCCTAAAACTTGAAAACATTTTGTTTATTTTATTTTTTTTATATTTATTTGGTTGCACCAGGTCCTAGTTGCAGCATGTGGGCTCTAGTTCCCCATCCAGGGATCGAACCCAGGCCCTGTGCATTGGGAGCTCAGAGTCTTAGCCACCGGACCACCAGGGAAGTCCCGAAAACATTCTGTCTTTGAGAACACTTTAGTAATTTTTCATGCCTTATCCCCTTTTATCTGACACTCAAGATTGTAATCCTATTTCTGATTTTTAAAATGATTATTAATGTGTATTATTAGTTTTGGGTGTACAACATAGGGATTGAACATATTTATAGAGGGTACTCCCTTTGAAGTTTTTTCTATGAATTTTTTTTTTTCTGACAAAGAATAGATTCAGTTTACCCTTTATGAAATATACCCTTCTGTTTATTATAAACACTAAAGAGAAATCTAGTCACCACAACTGGGCTTTCAAAATGTAGATGAATTATGGTTGTTGTAAAAAGACTTTTCGTTAAAAGAATCTTGATTTAGCAGTGACCACTTTCTAACAAATTCTGGTCTGGCAGTAAATGAATAATTATATATATAGTTGTAAATAAATGAGTAATTATGGCTGAGCTCCAGTTGAACTCACCTACAAGCATTCTTGGTCTGAAGACATACTCTTTGGAATCCAGGTTAATACTATATGTCCTGTAACTTCTTTTTCCTGATTCTTCTAAAGAGTTGCTGAAATACGCAATCTGCTAGGTGTCATTTTCTCCATCGCCTCTGGTAATCTTATTCCAGATGAAGGGTTATTCAGAAGTGCTTAGATCCACCCTTTGCCCCTAAGTTAGTCTTTTCCTAAAACCACAAACACAGATCCATCAGTATTTTCAAATGGTGAAATCTCTTTACTTCAGGAAGAAGCTGTTGCTTCCTTAGCAGTCCTCTGATTGTAATGGCTCTTGTATTAAAGTCCTCAAGTTTTGTAAGACACATGAAATACACTTCTGCCTTTACTGGGGTCTGAGAGGAACCTGGGGTGTGCTGCTTTTTTGTCTGCTTTAGGCTGACAGTGAACAATTCCCCTGTTTAAACAAACGACTAAACCTCTGTGCTCACTCTGAGCCTAAAACTTGAAAACATTTTGTTTATTTTATTTTTTTTATATTTATTTGGCTGCACCAGGTCCTAGTTGCAGCATGTGGGCTCTAGTTCCCCATCCAGGGATCGAACCCAGGCCCTGTGCATTGGGAGCTCAGAGTCTTAGCCACTGGACCACCAGGGAAGTCCCGAAAACATTCTGTCTTTGAGAACACTTTAGTAATTTTTCATGCCTTATCCCCTTTTATCTGACACTCAAGATTGTAATCCTATTTCTGATTTTTAAAATGATTATTAATGTGTATTATTAGTTTTGGGTGTACAACATAGGGATTGAACATATTTATAGAGGGTACTCCCTTTGAAGTTACTATGAATATTTACTGTATTCCCTGAGTCATACCGTATATTTTTGTTCTTTGTTAGGATTTTTCTGACAAAGAATAGATATGTATTTGGCCCTCATTCTCTCTAGTTATAGAAGTGTTCTTTCTTTGCTTGTTCAAGTACTGAGAACCTACTTTGCACTTGGTGTAGAAAGACAGCCCCCGGAAAGTATGTAGACTAGAGAAATTTAATCATGATAATATGCCTTAAAACAGTTTCATTGGGCTTCCCTGGCAGCTCAGAGGTAAAGAGTTCTCCTGCCAGTGCAGGAGACACAAGTTCGATCCCTGATCCAGGAAGATCCCACATGCTGTGGAGCAACTAAGCCCATGAGCGACACCTGTGGAGCCTGTGCTGTTAAGCCCATGTGCCCTAGAGCCCGAGTTCCACAAAAAGGGAAGTCATCGCAACAAAAAGCCTGCTCAGCTCAACTAGAGAGTAGCCTCCACTCCCTGCAACTAGAGAAGAGCCTGCAGCAGCAGTGAAAACCCAGAATAGCCAAAAATAATAAATGAAAATTTAAAAATTAAAAAAATAACTTAAAAAAATAGTTTCATTGTTTACTTAAATAATAATGCATGTGCCTTGGGGATGTCCCTAGTAGTCCAGTGGTTAAAAATTCACCTTCCAATGCAGGGGATGCAGGTTCATTCCCTGGTCAGGGAACTAAGATCCCACATACCACAAGGTGACTAAGCTTGCATGCCTCAACTAAGGCTTAGTGCAAGCAAATAAATAAATATGTTTTTTTTTTTTAATAAATAAATAAATAAATAATAGCTATGCCTCTTACTTAGCTAATTTCTTAGTACCTAGTCTTCATCTAAGTGAGAGAATCCCTCTTGAAGAACATCAGATTTTCCCTTCCCTGTCATCTCGTTTTGTTTTTTTTTTTAAGATTTATTTATTTATTTATTTTGGTGAGGGTGGGGTGGGGAGGGAGGGGAGCAGGCAGGCCACTTCTCTTGGTCTTTCATTTGTCCATTTTTCATCCATCTTTGTTCTTTGGCCTGTGTGGGCCTCCCATCGCAGTGGCCTCTCTCGCTGCAGAGCGCCAGCTCTGGGCGCATGCGCTCCAAAGCTCTGGCTCAGTGATTGGACACATCGGTCCAGCCGCTCTGCAGCACGTGGGATCTTCCCAGGCCAGGGATCGAACCGGCGCCCCCTGCACTGCAAGGCGGTGTCCTTACCCACTGGACCACCAGGGAAGCCCCCTGCCATCTCTTTGAATAGGGCACATTCACAACTCTCATACATTCTTTTTTTCTTTTTTAATATTTAAAATTTATTTATTTATTTATCTGGCTATGCCAGGTCTTAGTTGCAACATGTGGAATCTAGTTCCCTGACCAGGGATCAAACCCGGCCCCCTGCATTGGGGGCAAAGTCTTAGCCACTGGACCACCAGAGAAGCGGCCCCCCCATATATTCTTGAATATATGACATAGGCCCTAGATTATCTTCTTTTTCAGAAGGTAAGCCAGTTATCTCTTAAAATTTTGAATCTGGGTGGCAAAGAGAAGTTCTGTGATTTCAGATCCTTTGCCAAGGATTGGTAATTTTTATCTTACTCCTGCAACTAGAGAAGAGCCTGCAGCAGCAAAACCCAGAATAGCCAAAAATAATAAATGAAAATTTAAAATTAAAAAATAACTTAAAAATAGTTTCATTGTTTACTTAAATAATAATGCATGTGCCTTGGGGATGTCCCTAGTAGTCCAGTGGTTAAAAATTCACCTTCCAATGCAGGGGATGCAGGTTCATTCCCTGGTCAGGGAACTAAGATCCCACATACCACAAGGTGACTAAGCTTGCATGCCTCAACTAAGGCTTAGTGCAAGCAAATAAATAAATATGTTTTTTTTTTTTAATAAATAAATAAATAAATAATAGCTATGCCTCTTACTTAGCTAATTTCTTAGTACCTAGTCTTCATCTAAGTGAGAGAATCCTCTTGAAGAACATCAGATTTTCCCTTCCCTGTCATCTCGTTTTGTTTTTTTTTTTAAGATTTATTTATTTATTTATTTTGGTGAGGGTGGGGTGGGGAGGGAGGGGAGCAGGCAGGCCACTTCTCTTGGTCTTTCATTTGTCCATTTTTCATCCATCTTTGTTCTTTGGCCTGTGTGGGCCTCCCATCGCAGTGGCCTCTCTCGCTGCAGAGCGCCAGCTCTGGGCGCATGCGCTCCAAAGCTCTGGCTCAGTGATTGGACACATCGGTCCAGCCGCTCTGCAGCACGTGGGATCTTCCCAGGCCAGGGATCGAACCGGCGCCCCCTGCACTGCAAGGCGGTGTCCTTACCCACTGGACCACCAGGGAAGCCCCCTGCCATCTCTTTGAATAGGGCACATTCACAACTCTCATACATTCTTTTTTTCTTTTTTAATATTTAAAATTTATTTATTTATTTATCTGGCTATGCCAGGTCTTAGTTGCAACATGTGGAATCTAGTTCCCTGACCAGGGATCAAACCCGGCCCCCTGCATTGGGGGCAAAGTCTTAGCCACTGGACCACCAGAGAAGCGGCCCCCCCATATATTCTTGAATATATGACATAGGCCCTAGATTATCTTCTTTTTCAGAAGGTAAGCCAGTTATCTCTTAAAATTTTGAATCTGGGTGGCAAAGAGAAGTTCTGTGATTTCAGATCCTTTGCCATTTTTTTTTTTTAGTTTTGGCCTCTTATTGGTTATTTATTTATTTATTTTCATCCATCTTTAGTCTTCGGCCTGTGTGGGCCTCCCATTGCAGTGACCTCTCTCTGTGCAGAGCACTGACTCTGGGCACATGCACTTCAGAGGGCTGGCTCGTAATTGGACACACTGGTCCGGCTGCCCCATGGCACATGGGATCCTCCTGGGACAGGGGTCAAACTGGTGCCCCTTGCACTGCAAGGCAGACTCTTTACCCACTGGACCACCAGGGAAGGCCCCATTCATATTTTTGAAGGATGAAGGGAAAATGTGATCTGTCTCTTCCCAAGACCCAATTAACTCTCAGCATAACTTTCTTACAGTTTTACTATCTTCCACCTGTGAAAGTTTGAAGTAATTGCCTCATTAAATAGTCCTTCCTGAATCTTTTTATTCAACAGAAGGGAGACTCCATTTAGTTACCACCTTCAGAGAAAGCAAATGACACAATAGTAATTCTTGTTCTTGAAATATTTATCCCCAGTAGAGCTTTACTCATCCTTTCTTTTTTTTTTTTTTTTTTTAATATTTTTAAATTTTACTTATGTATCTGGCTGAATTGGGTCATAGTTGCAGCGTGTGAACTGTTAGTTGGGGCATGTGGGATCTAGTTCCCTGACCAGGGATTGAACCCAAGCCCCTTGCTTGGGAGCCAGAGTCTTAACCACTGGACTGCCAGGGAAGCCCCTACTCACCCTTTCTTGATCTCAGTCAATTTTCATTCCTTTTAAGTTCCCTCCCTTCCACCTCTGACATGGGTCTTTGGGCACGTGTGCAGTAATTTGCTCCATTCACAGGCCAGAATCGTCTCCGGGGCAATAAACATCTCAGGTGGTGGCCCCAAATCTCCAGCCTGTTGACCTGACAGACGGCGCTGTGAGGACCTGAGCCGCTGTGCTCACACAGAGCCTAGCCTTCCCCACAGCCCTCTTGACCACTTGTGGTTTGCTCCGTCCCAGCTCCATGTGTCTGCCGGACTCCTTCAGAGAGCGGAGCTCATCAGCGAAGCTTTCACGTGGCAAACCTGGGCGGTGTGAGGGCTGGAGAGTAAGCGTTCCCCAGCATAGTGGAGATGCCAGTTCTCAGGACACCAGGAGCGGCGAGGTGGCTTTAAGAATTTACTGAATTTACCAGATGAGGAGGAATCGCTGTCATGCGGACAAGTCTGGTCATGTTCAGAGTTCGAAAAGTGCCCTTTCCTTCCTTTCTCTGTTTTTGAACAGGGCGAGGAATTCTTCCGCAAAGCAGCTGTTAGGTCATAGCTCTGCCTTCTCTCTTCTTCACCCCTTTCCACGTTCATTAAAAAACAATTATGACTAATTAGCCACTTGAGATTTTGTTCGGTTCAGGCCCTCAGCGGCACCCCCTCCCCTGCCGTGTCTCCCGCAGGTAGGGCAACCGTAGGTGAAGGGTGGTGGCTCACGGGGTCCGGTGACGGTGTTGCTCTCCTTCCTGCAGGCATAGAATGTCAAGCCAACCAGGCGTCTGCGACTTCTGAAGAGTGCACCGTGGCGTGGGGCGTCTGTAACGTAAGGCAACATCTTTTCCTCTCAGCTTGGCTTGTAAGCTTGGTACCACTTTTCCTGCTTTGCCCATCTTGAAATTATAACTAGGAAAAAAATGACTAGATTCTCCCCAAAGGTATACAGATAGCAAAAAAGAAAAAAAGATTGTTTAAACCATTGTGCTAGTCACCTGTAAAAATGAGTAGTTATTACAGAGGCACTATTTTGTCCCCATTATAAAGAGTGCCAGTGTCTGGCAGCATCACTGTGGGGCATCGTCTTTGGAATTGCCTTTGGAGCCTGTGGCACTGGCATTGGGACATTCTGTTAGTGAAGATCTTCACTTTCTTAAAGGACTTTTAAAGCAGAATAAATCAAACATTCCTGTGTTGTTGGAGGGAAGGAGAGGTGCAGATATACCAAGTTAGGATGTGGATTTTTGGTTTTTTGCCAGAAATGTCTTGCGCAGCCTTGTTGGGCTGAATGCACGGCCTTGCAGCAAATGACAGCTGTGAAGGATAGCAGACATCAAATATGTTATTTCCAGCTCGTTAAATAAAAATCCGTCCTTACAGCCACATAGTCCCAGTCACACAAGCTAAAATTGTTCTGTCCGGTGTCCTGTGCTCAGGGGCCAGAGAGCTCCCAGTGCAACACGGGCCTCAGAAGCCAGACTGGAGTCTCCACCACTCCTTGTCTCTCTGCCTTACTTGCTAGGCAGCTGCGGGCAAGGTACTGGCCCCTCCAAGTCTCGTGAGAAATGCAGCTGATGGTAGGCTGCTTAGCCTCGCAATCAGGATGAGATGACTTTATGTTAAAACAGTGCTTAGAGGCGTCCAGGTTTTGGGCGGTCATGAGCTACCCATCTCCTTGCATGGCCCTGCAATAAACCTTTCTCTGCTCAAAACAAAAGTTCTTAGAAGAATAACCTGCATATGGTGAGCGTCATTGTCAACAAATATAAGTTCGGGAGGCTGTGGGCCCTGAGGAGACAGCAGTCAGTACTTTCCTCCCTCAGGCTGAGGCTCTGCCTGAGCTCACACCTTCTGAGGCGCCCTCTCCCTGCTGCCAAGGCCCTTTGGCCGTCTCAGAGTAGCCCCTGTTGGTCAAGGAACTGTGTTTGTTATTTACAGGGGTAAAGAATAAGGCCTATCAGGGCTTCCCCTGGTGGTCCAGTGGGTAAGGACACCGCCTTGCAGTGCAAGGGGCACCGGTTCGTGCCCTGGCCTGGGAAGATCCCACGTGCCGCGGAGCGGCTGGACCGATGTGTCCAGTTACCGAGCCGGAGCTCTGGAGCGCATACTTCCAGAGCCGGTGCTCTGCAACGACAGATGCCACCGCGATGGGAGGCCCACAGGAGCCAAAGAGCAAAGACGGATGAACATAGAGAAACGAAAGACCAATAGAAGTGGCCCGCCTGCTCCCCTCCCTCCCCAACCCGACCCCCGCCCAAAATAAATAAATAAATAAATCTTTAAAAAAAAAAAAAAAGAATAAGGCCTATCAGATAGCTTCCAGGTATGGTGTGAGAATGAGGTCACTTTGTGGTGGAAGGGAAAGGAGTGAGCTTCTCCTTACGTCTGACTCAGGAGAGTCGAGCCCAGAGAGCCTGCCACCAAGAAGAGCAGCAGGGATTCCTGAAACCTTTGGACTAGTCCTGGGTTCCGTTGCTAGGTCTCCTACGATCCTAACCAGCTCTGTGAAATTAAGCAAGTCACTCGTCTGGGTTTCAGTTTCCTGTCTGTAAAATGAAGATAATAATACCCGTCATGCTTGCTGGGTTGCTGGAGGTTCCGGGAAGGTAATAGGTGTTTACAGCCCTCCAGTGGAGGGTAAAGCGCTAGACAGTGTGTTTTGAGGCTACCGGGTGTGCTCGCCAGTAGGTCTTAGCCTGTTATCAGGAAGAAAGCTGGGATCGGGGGCCTTCAGGATGCTCTCCCGGCCCAGAGCCTCATTTGCAGCCCCTCTGGCCCTCCGTCTTCAGGAGGTTGGGGAGTACAAGGACCCTGAACTGCCACAAAGTGCCTAGTGAAGCATCTGCGAGGTGGAGAACGGTGTCCCAACTACCTATAGCTGAGCCTGTCCCCCCGCCCGGGGGCTGAAGAAAAATGCCTCCACTTTCTGTCTTTTGGAAATGTTGTTTTTTCTCTTTTCTGTCTTAAGTTGTGTGAGCATCAGGAGAAAAGGGATCTTGCAAAAGGCCATCACTCTGGGAGTCCCACAGAGTGACCCCCGTCCACAAGTGTGGCCTCTAGTCTTCATCACTGAATTCTGTTTGTGTCTTTGGGAAAAGTCAGTTCACAAATGGTAATCCACATTCAGATTCTTTAAGTCCCACGCGCGTTTGGGGAGGCACACTGACCGACGGCAAGGCCGTTAATAAGCCAGGCCTGCCCAAGCTTTCACTGGGTGCTGGAGTGTCAGCACTTCCCAGTCCCCACCTCACCGACCTGCCATGGCTCAGATGCAGGGACCCATGTGGCTCCATCCTGATGCTCCTCACACAGGCGAGGGCCTCTGGAGGATAAGGTGTCCATTTCTGAGGTGCTGTGATCAGCGTCTGCACGTGATTAACTCACACACAGACTTTCCTCTTCCCCAAATCTGAAGGCAACTCCTGGCTCCTTGGCAGCATCCTGTGTTCTTGGAACTTTTGCTCTTTTGCCTCCTGTCTTGAACATGGGACACGCCCTGCAGTGCTCCTTCAGCTGCTTGCATGCAGCATGCCGATCGCATATCTTCCTTTTACCCTAATTTTTTTTTATCTGATTCCTTTTTTAAGACAGAGTCCCTCACGTACCAAAGGCTTGTTGAGTCCCAAGTTTTTGTAATATCAATACCTCTATGAACAGATCTGGAAATAAAAGTCCTATCGACGGTGTGAGCTGGGTATGCAAGGTTGGGAAAGTGCCCATCTCAGCTCTGGGTAGCCGGCAGGCATGATACGCTACCGGGTGTGCTCACCAGTAGGTCTTAGCCTGTTATCAGGAAGAAAGCTGGGATCGGGGGCCTTCAGGATGCTCTCCCGGCCCAGAGCCTCATTTGCAGCCCCTCTGGCCCTCCGTCTTCAGGAGGTTGGGGAGTACAAGGACCCTGAACTGCCACAAAGTGCCTAGTGAAGCATCTGCGAGGTGGAGAACGGTGTCCCAACTACCTATAGCTGAGCCTGTCCCCCCGCCCGGGGGCTGAAGAAAAATGCCTCCACTTTCTGTCTTTTGGAAATGTTGTTTTTTCTCTTTTCTGTCTTAAGTTGTGTGAGCATCAGGAGAAAAGGGATCTTGCAAAAGGCCATCACTCTGGGAGTCCCACAGAGTGACCCCCGTCCACAAGTGTGGCCTCTAGTCTTCATCACTGAATTCTGTTTGTGTCTTTGGGAAAAGTCAGTTCACAAATGGTAATCCACATTCAGATTCTTTAAGTCCCACGCGCGTTTGGGGAGGCACACTGACCGACGGCAAGGCCGTTGATAAGCCAGGCCTGCCCAAGCTTTCACTGGGTGCTGGAGTGTCAGCACTTCCCAGTCCCCACCTCACCGACCTGCCATGGCTCAGATGCAGGGACCCATGTGGCTCCATCCTGATGCTCCTCACACAGGCGAGGGCCTCTGGAGGATAAGGTGTCCATTTCTGAGGTGCTGTGATCAGCGTCTGCACGTGATTAACTCACACACAGACTTTCCTCTTCCCCAAATCTGAAGGCAACTCCTGGCTCCTTGGCAGCATCCTGTGTTCTTGGAACTTTTGCTCTTTTGCCTCCTGTCTTGAACATGGGACACGCCCTGCAGTGCTCCTTCAGCTGCTTGCATGCAGCATGCCGATCGCATATCTTCCTTTTACCCTAATTTTTTTTTATCTGATTCCTTTTTTAAGACAGAGTCCCTCACGTACCAAAGGCTTGTTGAGTCCCAAGTTTTTGTAATATCAATACCTCTATGAACAGATCTGGAAATAAAAGTCCTATCGACGGTGTGAGCTGGGTATGCAAGGTTGGGAAAGTGCCCATCTCAGCTCTGGGTAGCCGGCAGGCATGATACGCTACCACACACCGAGGAGAACCCTCTGCTCCTGGGGTTCCCTTCTCTAAGGTGGGGAGGGATTTGGGGACCCGGAGTGGAAAATTTGAAATCCGCGGGTGATCCAGGGCTTCCTGTCTGTGTCTTAGGAAAGGAAGCCTCCCCTACAGGCTGACTAGAGCCAGGGAGCCTCACTCCATCTTGCCTTTGGAAAGGGGGAACAGACCTCACTGGGTGAACACCTGCCATGCTTCCTAAATGCCTCCTTCCTTTTGTAGGAATGATGTCTCTTAAGAAATGTTTGATCAGCCATGTCCCGCAACCTTCCTCCAGTGTAACCCCTTATTGACCTTTGTGTCCCATTGGGTGTTGCCTTCTGTGTTTCTTCTTCAGCCCTTGCGTGTCACCACCTCGCTGCCCTTGAGATGAATTGCCAGTAGACAACTGAGCCTGCACAGGATTTTTTTTAATAAAATGTATCTTTTCTTCCAGCATGCTTTTCACTTCCACTGCATCTCTCGTTGGCTCAAAACACGACAGGTGTGTCCGTTGGACAACAGAGAGTGGGAATTCCAAAAGTAGGTGTCCCTGTCTGTTTCGATGTCATGTGTAAAGTTGGGCTTTGTGGTTAAGCTGGAGGGATGGAACATACCGGGTTCATAAACTAGCTTTCAGTTAGTTAGAAAGGACTCATTTCTGGGGAAGACACATAGGTGAGCCCACGTTAGTAACCTGCCGCCTAGAGCTTCCCTACCATCTAGGGTCTGTGGCAGTAGAAAATAAGAGAATTTGGGGCTTCCCTGGTGGTCGAGCAGGTAAGGACACCGCCTTGCTGTGCAAGGGGTGCCGGTTTGATCCCTGACCTGGGAAGATCCCACGTGACGCGGAGCGGCTGGACCGATGTGTCCAATTACCAAGCCGGAGCTCCGGAGCGCATGCGCCCAGAGCCGGTGCTCTGCGACGAGAGGCCACTGCGATGGGAGGCCCACAGGAGCCAAAAAGCAAAGATGGATGAAAATAGATAAATGAAAGATCAAGATAAGTGGCCCGCCCGCCCCTCTCCCCTCCCCAACCCGCCCCTTCCCAAAAGAAAGACCAATAGAAGTGGCCAAAAAAAAAAAGAAAATAAGAGAATTTGCAAGCTATTAAATATTTATAAAATCATATCAGTAATAAGGCTCCAGGGGCTACCTAATGTCAGGTGTCTGCTTTGGGCTAGATTTATATACATCTGTCATGTCTCATTGGTTTATCTCATGGGATTCATTCTGATACAGCATTTATGGCTATCTCAGCTAGATCATTATTATTGTTGCTATTATTGTAGTAGTACGTAAATAAAACGTGGCATGGAAATTTTCAAAATTTCAAATGGTCAGCCTGTGGTAGTAATTCCTGAAAGAGGAATTTCTGGTTAAAGAGTATGTGTGTTTTTATTTTTGCTTGTGTCCGATTTTTCCTTTCCCAAGAATACGGCCTAATTCACAGCCCTACAGACAGTGAAGCAGGAGGTTCTATTCCCTATTTCTTGCCAGTGCTCTGTTATCAGGCTTTTCCATCCTAGCTACTGGCAGATGCAAATCAGCATTCAGTTGAGTTTTTTCACATTTTTGAGTGAAGTTGGGCTGTTTCTTATTTATTTTTACACCTCTTATATTTTTCTATGAAATGCTTTTTTATCTGTTGAGTTTTCAGTTATATTGTTTATCAAATTTTTAATGGAAAGGGGGATTTTTATTTCAATATGAGTTGACCTATAGAATATTCTTATGTTTAAAAATTAATAAATAGAGTTCTTTACTTTGAAATGTGTACAAATCCCTTATTGGTACAGTTACCTTGTTTTTAGACTTTAGTTTGATGACCAGTTTTGAAAATCTTGTCATATGCACATTCATTTTTTAAGAAATGCGCAAAATACTCAGTATCTTCATACCATTACATTTCATTTGGCAGAGGCGTGCTCAGGGATGTGTAAGATATAAAAATGTATGAGGCAGTCGTTCCCTGTCCTTGGGGAGCTTGCCTTCTGAGTGGGACTGTGACAAGTAACACATGTCAAGGCAGAAGCCCTTTTGTAGGTTCTCAAGAGGCCTTTGTAATTGGCCGTGCCCTGGAGCAGGCTCAAGGTACCATTTTGGACCAAAACTGTCTCACAGAGCCCATTACATGTGCCCAGGGCTAAGCCTGAGGAGGGGGTGTGTGACGAATCTTCCTGCGGGGCTTTGACTCTGTCACTGTACCCAGCTGATGACTTTTCTGGGCCATGGTGTTCAGTGCCCTGGGAAGACAGATTCATAAGAAGCAAATTTCAGCATCTTTTAATCTGATGGACAACTTCCCGGTGTATTCTCACCAATACACACGGGAGCTCCACCCTTTGAGAACTTTTTTAGAGACTGTTTAAGCGGGTTTCTTAAAAGAAGTGCTTAAAGAATCTAGCAGCCTTTCAGAATGATGGCAGCAGTGAGGCAGGGTCCGCGTGCCCCGCTTTCCATCCACACGGCAAAGTGTTTTCATCTGAGGCGAACTGCCCACAAAGAACCACAGCAAAAGATTAAGAAAGATAAGGATGGATTCGTGTTCAAGAAATCCATTTCTATGTGGAAATTTCCTGCCCTCGGTTATAATCTTGCTGGAGCCAAAATTTGGCCTCTGGGCAAGTCAGAGAGGACCTGAGATCCATACCTAGTTTCTCCACGGCTCTCCTGAAGTCCAGTGGACTCGGGGCCGTGTGGACCTGGTGATAGATTTCAACACTGAAGCCTGTTCAGTTACTGTCCTCTGTATGGGCCTTGCCCTGAACTTGTCCACAAGTGGGAGTGTCAGTTATATTGTTTATCAAATTTTTAATGGAAAGGGGGATTTTTATTTCAATATGAGTTGACCTATAGAATATTCTTATGTTTAAAAATTAATAAATAGAGTTCTTTACTTTGAAATGTGTACAAATCCCTTATTGGTACAGTTACCTTGTTTTTAGACTTTAGTTTGATGACCAGTTTTGAAAATCTTGTCATATGCACATTCATTTTTTAAGAAATGCGCAAAATACTCAGTATCTTCATACCATTACATTTCATTTGGCAGAGGCGTGCTCAGGGATGTGTAAGATATAAAAATGTATGAGGCAGTCGTTCCCTGTCCTTGGGGAGCTTGCCTTCTGAGTGGGACTGTGACAAGTAACACATGTCAAGGCAGAAGCCCTTTTGTAGGTTCTCAAGAGGCCTTTGTAATTGGCCGTGCCCTGGAGCAGGCTCAAGGTACCATTTTGGACCAAAACTGTCTCACAGAGCCCATTACATGTGCCCAGGGCTAAGCCTGAGGAGGGGGTGTGTGAATCTTCCTGCGGGGCTTTGACTCTGTCACTGTACCCAGCTGATGACTTTTCTGGGCCATGGTGTTCAGTGCCCTGGGAAGACAGATTCATAAGAAGCAAATTTCAGCATCTTTTAATCTGATGGACAACTTCCCGGTGTATTCTCACCAATACACACGGGAGCTCCACCCTTTGAGAACTTTTTTAGAGACTGTTTAAGCGGGTTTCTTAAAAGAAGTGCTTAAAGAATCTAGCAGCCTTTCAGAATGATGGCAGCAGTGAGGCAGGGTCCGCGTGCCCCGCTTTCCATCCACACGGCAAAGTGTTTTCATCTGAGGCGAACTGCCCACAAAGAACCACAGCAAAAGATTAAGAAAGATAAGGATGGATTCGTGTTCAAGAAATCCATTTCTATGTGGAAATTTCCTGCCCTCGGTTATAATCTTGCTGGAGCCAAAATTTGGCCTCTGGGCAAGTCAGAGAGGACCTGAGATCCATACCTAGTTTCTCCACGGCTCTCCTGAAGTCCAGTGGACTCGGGGCCGTAATTGGACCTGGTGATAGATTTCAACACTGAAGCCTGTTCAGTTACTGTCCTCTGTATGGGCCTTGCCCTGAACTTGTCCACAAGTGGGAGTGCGGTAAAGAGGTGGCCATGGGGAAGGGAGCCGGAGAGGTCAAGCTGAACTGCTGACTGACCGTCAGGTGCAGCTCCCTTTCACAACCGTCTGCTGTGACTTCTCCCTCCCACCTCCCTGTTACTCCCTGGCATCCGCCTGGCAACTGAAAGGAGTCAGGTGGGTTTGATTAAATCTCAGTGGGGCATCATTACAAGAAAGGGAAGGCAAGGAAGATGTTACAGTGGCCGGTAGGATGAAAAGGGCCGAGACCAGGGTTGCAACCTAGTCGTGGAGCACACTTGTGGTCGCTTACTTCTTTCCAAAGTTTAACCAGATTTACGGATATATTTAAGCTGGTCTCAAACAGAAAATCACTGTAAGGAATTAATTAATAATTTCCTTTGTCTTTCAGGTATGGTCACTAGAAAAAGAGAATTCTTCCATCAAGCTCAACTGTTTCATTATCCACTGAATGACTTGCCCTCCTGTTACTTAATTATATGTCTTCTTTGTCTTTTCAGTTTGCTATTCCAGCAGCCATATTGTATTCTGTGTTAAATAAAATCCAGTTGGATTCTAGAACAGATGCTGTCTCTTGCGTATGTGCAAAAAAGTCAACAGAAGTAAAGGGCCCCTTCTTTCTAGGGTGGAAAGCCAGCTTTTGCAAGTGAATTGTTTGTTCATCGGACCCAGAGCAGGATCATCCTGCCGGCACATCTCTTGATCTCAAGGAAGCGTAGTCCACAGCCTGGCTGCTGATGGCGATCTTGGGCAAGTGGCTTCTGCTCCAAGCTCTTCCTTCTCTGTAAAGTGGCTGCTAAGGACTAAATGGGATCATGTGGGCATAGAAAGAGGCCTTATAAACTGTGAGAACACTGTACAAATGTTAACTTTGTGTGTGACATGTTGCTTTCTCTTCTTAGTTTAGAAAAGTGAACTTGAAAAATCTAATACATCAGGTGGAACTTGGCATTAGAAAGAATCCCCCATCGGGATCGGGGCCGTATGGACCTGGTGATAGATTTCAACACTGAAGCCTGTTCAGTTACTGTCCTCTGTATGGGCCTTGCCCTGAACTTGTCCACAAGTGGGAGTGCGGTAAAGAGGTGGCCATGGGGAAGGGAGCCGAGAGGTCAAGCTGAACTGCTGACTGACCGTCAGGTGCAGCTCCCTTTCACAACCGTCTGCTGTGACTTCTCCCTCCCACCTCCCTGTTACTCCCTGGCATCCGCCTGGCAACTGAAAGGAGTCAGGTGGGTTTGATTAAATCTCAGTGGGGCATCATTACAAGAAAGGGAAGGCAAGGAAGATGTTACAGTGGCCGGTAGGATGAAAAGGGCCGAGACCAGGGTTGCAACCTAGTCGTGGAGCACACTTGTGGTCGCTTACTTCTTTCCAAAGTTTAACCAGATTTACGGATATATTTAAGCGGGTCTCAAACAGAAAATCACTGTAAGGAATTAATTAATAATTTCCTTTGTCTTTCAGGTATGGTCACTAGAAAAAGAGAATTCTTCCATCAAGCTCAACTGTTTCATTATCCACTGAATGACTTGCCCTCCTGTTACTTAATTATATGTCTTCTTTGTCTTTTCAGTTTGCTATTCCAGCAGCCATATTGTATTCTGTGTTAAATAAAATCCAGTTGGATTCTAGAACAGATGCTGTCTCTTGCGTATGTGCAAAAAAGTCAACAGAAGTAAAGGGCCCCTTCTTTCTAGGGTGGAAAGCCAGCTTTTGCAAGTGAATTGTTTGTTCATCGGACCCAGAGCAGGATCATCCTGCCGGCACATCTCTTGATCTCAAGGAAGCGTAGTCCACAGCCTGGCTGCTGATGGCGATCTTGGGCAAGTGGCTTCTGCTCCAAGCTCTTCCTTCTCTGTAAAGTGGCTGCTAAGGACTAAATGGGATCATGTGGGCATAGAAAGAGGCCTTATAAACTGTGAGAACACTGTACAAATGTTAACTTTGTGTGTGACATGTTGCTTTCTCTTCTTAGTTTAGAAAAGTGAACTTGAAAAAAATCTAATACATCATCTTGGCTGGTGACAGAGTAATCTGTGAACTCAAGTTGGAAATTGATGTCATTTAGAGTTAACAGAAGAATTGAAGTTTCCTTTCTCACCACCCCCCTTTACAATTTATTTAAAATGCCTTGGCTGTGGATGGAACTACCAGTTCTATTACTAATTCAGTGGCTAAATAGTCTTTAACTGAGAGGCAGGTTAATTTACTGCAGTGGGTCTCAAAGTATGTGCTGAGGACGTCCAGGGGTACCAGAAACTTTTTGGAGGTTCACGAAGTTCCTTTTCAGGCTGCATGACTGTACCAGGCCAACTGTTCTTTATTTCCTTCAACCAAAGCAACATATTGAATGAAGAAGCAGAGCTGAGCATTCAGCTGTCTTCTGTTAAGTCAGATAGAGATTTGCAAAAATGTAAAACAGTGCCACTCCTCTGATTTTTTTGTTTTGAAAGCTACTTTGAATAAAAATATTTATGTTAGCATGTGATGGGTATTTGTTCTTTTAAAATCTTACATTTCTCGGTTTGATTTCCACTCTGACAAATATCTATAGATCTAACCCCCACAGAAAGTCTTTGGCGTCTCCCATTTTTAAGATCAGAAAGGGATCCTGAGACTCAAAAGTTTGAGAACCTCTAGCCTTGTAATTAAGAACTTCAAAGTTGAACTTGAATGGAACCCAGCTTCCCCACTTGGCCACCAAGAGAGCAAGTGCTCAGGGCCAGGTGGCTGCTGCTGTCAGTTACTTCTAGCCTTGGTGAAAGTCACCTATAAACCCACTTCAGGTGGTCACTCACTGCACGAACACTTTAGCGATGCAGGATAGCACTTTTCACACAGATGGCATCATATACCTGCAGAGTTCTTCCTGGGTATTCATCAAGATGCTTGGTTGCAGAGTACCGAATCTAGCTTCTGCTTAGGTCACGGAACATTTCTTTGTAAGGTTTATGGGACTATCCTCTCATAGGAGAAAGGGACAAAGAAAGAGCTGGACCCAAGAATGAACGAGTAGAACCAGGGCATCACGGCTAGGATTCTCCCTGTCCCTCTTGCATAAAGACTAGCGCCTCTATCTCTCTTTTGGTCTACACCCTGCAGCTTGTGGGATCTTAATTCCTGACCAAGGATCAAACCTTTGCTGGTCACTGGTACTGCCAGTCATCCAGTTCCTGAAGCCAGAGGCATCAAAGTTTCCTTTCTCACCACCCCCCTTTACAATTTATTTAAAATGCCTTGGCTGTGGATGGAACTACCAGTTCTATTACTAATTCAGTGGCTAAATAGTCTTTAACTGAGAGGCAGGTTAATTTACTGCAGTGGGTCTCAAAGTATGTGCTGAGGACGTCCAGGGGTACCAGAAACTTTTTGGAGGTTCACGAAGTTCCTTTTCAGGCTGCATGACTGTACCAGGCCAACTGTTCTTTATTTCCTTCAACCAAAGCAACATATTGAATGAAGAAGCAGAGCTGAGCATTCAGCTGTCTTCTGTTAAGTCAGATAGAGATTTGCAAAAATGTAAAACAGTGCCACTCCTCTGATTTTTTTGTTTTGAAAGCTACTTTGAATAAAAATATTTATGTTAGCATGTGATGGGTATTTGTTCTTTTAAAATCTTACATTTCTCGGTTTGATTTCCACTCTGACAAATATCTATAGATCTAACCCCCACAGAAAGTCTTTGGCGTCTCCCATTTTTAAGATCAGAAAGGGATCCTGAGACTCAAAAGTTTGAGAACCTCTAGCCTTGTAATTAAGAACTTCAAAGTTGAACTTGAATGGAACCCAGCTTCCCCACTTGGCCACCAAGAGAGCAAGTGCTCAGGGCCAGGTGGCTGCTGCTGTCAGTTACTTCTAGCCTTGGTGAAAGTCACCTATAAACCCACTTCAGGTGGTCACTCACTGCACGAACACTTTAGCGATGCAGGATAGCACTTTTCACACAGATGGCATCATATACCTGCAGAGTTCTTCCTGGGTATTCATCAAGATGCTTGGTTGCAGAGTACCGAATCTAGCTTCTGCTTAGGTCACGGAACATTTCTTTGTAAGGTTTATGGGACTATCCTCTCATAGGAGAAAGGGACAAAGAAAGAGCTGGACCCAAGAATGAACGAGTAGAACCAGGGCATCACGGCTAGGATTCTCCCTGTCCCTCTTGCATAAAGACTAGCGTCTCTCTATCTCTCTCTTTTTTTGGTCTACACCCTGCAGCTTGTGGGATCTTAATTCCCTGACCAAGGATCAAACCTTTGCTGGTCACTGGTACTGCCAGTCATCCAGTTCCTGAAGCCAGAGGCATCTGAGATCCTCTCCTTTGCCTCTGCATCCATGTGGTCATCAAACTTAATTGATTCATCTGTTGTACTCACTGCGGTCCGCACCCTGTTCTCTGTTCCCGTCAGACCGCTGACAGAGCCCAAGCCTTCTTCATTTTCCTCTAAACCAGTCCCAGTTCTCTGGTCATGCTGACATTCGTCTCCTTGCTACAACCGAAACAAGTCTTACTTGTGATGCCCCACCTACTAGTTAAGAAATCTCCACCTTGATGAACAGAGCTCACTTCCCATTGCAGACACTGAGCACGCCTCATCCTGATTCTTCCCGCTTCCTAGCATCTGGAGTGGGGTAGGGTTCCCAACCTCCTTCAGAGACAAAGCCTGCCATCCTCTGGCTGGGGGCGTAGCACTGGCAGCGCCCCAGTGCCGTACAGCAGCCAAACGGGTGGTGACAGCCGGGGCCTCTCGTCCCTGCTGAGCTTCCTGCCCTGGCCTCTTACCTGCGCCTTTACCCCACGGCACACACAGCGCCACACAACCTGCAACTTCAAAGCATGTACCCATCTCTGTTCATCTCTTCCAACCCGGCACGAGCTCCTCTGATCTCACCCCAGTGCCACATGAAAACTTCAGCGGGACTTGCTTGAACCCTTGTCCTTCCACGAATATATCTTGCCCAATCCAGTCAACCCTGCTACTCCCTTATCTCAGGGCCGAGTTACCTGGGAGGCAGGCCCTCCTCCAAGCTCCTCTAAACAGAGAGGGGGCGTCTGCCTCCCACTAGGTCCTCCAGCATCATGGTGTCCTCTTTTCTCTGAACTTTTTGAAATCACCCCCAAAGTGAGTCCCTATTTCTAGCTAAACCCAGGCTATGAGCAAGTCTGAAGCAATGTGATCCCTTTCTCCAAAGTGTCCCCTTTGCTCTACTTTCTTCAGAGCAGCCTCAGAGTAGCAATTTTTCAAACTAATTGTGTCTATATTTTGCTTTCTGAGGCAAGAAACTAACCATTATACAAAAGCAGAACCTATCATCCTATACTTATTGAAGAATGGAACTATTTTTGGATGCCTTGATAATTATTCTATATTCTACCAAACAAACTCCTCCTCCTGGAATTGATACCCTTTAGCTTGCTCAGAGACACTGACATCCAGGCAAACAGTCTAGAAACGTAAAAGGGCTCTTTAATGCCATCTCAACCTCAACCCCAATGTCTGTGTGGTCACCATGTTACACTTCAATTTTGCATCACTCCAATCCACTCTCACTCAACTCCGTCTCCACTTTTCAGGGCTTGATCATCACCTGAATTGTTGAAATGGGTACATCACTCTCCTCATCTACAAGATTTAGGACCTCCACCTTGATGAACAGAGCTCACTTCCCATTGCAGACACTGAGCACGCCTCATCCTGATTCTTCCCGCTTCCTAGCATCTGGAGTGGGGTAGGGTTCCCAACCTCCTTCAGAGACAAAGCCTGCCATCCTCTGGCTGGGGGCGTAGCACTGGCAGCGCCCCAGTGCCGTACAGCAGCCAAACGGGTGGTGACAGCCGGGGCCTCTCGTCCCTGCTGAGCTTCCTGCCCTGGCCTCTTACCTGCGCCTTTACCCCACGGCACACACAGCGCCACACAACCTGCAACTTCAAAGCATGTACCCATCTCTGTTCATCTCTTCCAACCCGGCACGAGCTCCTCTGATCTCACCCCAGTGCCACATGAAAACTTCAGCGGGACTTGCTTGAACCCTTGTCCTTCCACGAATATATCTTGCCCAATCCAGTCAACCCTGCTACTCCCTTATCTCAGGGCCGAGTTACCTGGGAGGCAGGCCCTCCTCCAAGCTCCTCTAAACAGAGAGGGGGCGTCTGCCTCCCACTAGGTCCTCCAGCATCATGGTGTCCTCTTTTCTCTGAACTTTTTGAAATCACCCCCAAAGTGAGTCCCTATTTCTAGCTAAACCCAGGCTATGAGCAAGTCTGAAGCAATGTGATCCCTTTCTCCAAAGTGTCCCCTTTGCTCTACTTTCTTCAGAGCAGCCTCAGAGTAGCAATTTTTCAAACTAATTGTGTCTATATTTTGCTTTCTGAGGCAAGAAACTAACCATTATACAAAAGCAGAACCTATCATCCTATACTTATTGAAGAATGGAACTATTTTTGGATGCCTTGATAATTATTCTATATTCTACCAAACAAACTCCTCCTCCTGGAATTGATACCCTTTAGCTTGCTCAGAGACACTGACATCCAGGCAAACAGTCTAGAAACGTAAAAGGGCTCTTTAATGCCATCTCAACCCTCAACCCCAATGTCTGTGTGGTCACCATGTTACACTTCAATTTTGCATCACTCCAATCCACTCTCACTCAACTCCGTCTCCACTTTTCAGGGCTTGATCATCACCTGAATTGTTGAAATGGGTACATCACTCTCCTCATCTACAAGATTTAGGACCTCTTATAATAGGAAGTAGCTTCCCAGGTGCCGCTAGTGGGGAAGAACCTGCCTGCCAATGCAGGAGACTTAAAGAGATGTGGGCTCGGTCCCTGGGTCAGGAAGATCCCTTGGAAAAGGGCATGGCAACCCACTCCAGTATTCTTGCCTGGAGAATCCCTTGGACAGAGGAGCCTGGCGGGCTACAGTCCATACAGTCAAAAAGAGTCGGACACAACTGAAAGCGACTTAGCATGCATGCATGCACATAATAGAAAGTATCATGAAAGATTAATCCAGGGGCTTCCCAGCAGTCCAGTGGTTAAATCCTCACCTTCTAATGCAGACAGTGCAGGTTTGATCCCTTCAGGACAGAAAACCAAAATATAAAACAGAAACAGGGGCCTCCCCTGGTGGTCCAGTGGGTAAGGACACCGCCTTGCAGTGCAAGGGGCGCCGGTTCCATCCCTGGCCTGGGAAGATCCCACGTGCGGCGGAGCGGCTGGACAGATGTGTCCAATTGCCGAGCCAGAACTCTGGAGCGCATGCGCCTAGAACCGGCGCTCTGCAACAACAGACGCCACCGCGATGGAAGGCCCATAGGAGCCAAAGAACAAAGACGGATGGAAATAGAGAAATGAAGAACCAATAGAAGTGGCCCGCCTGCTCCCCTCCCTCCCCAACCCAACCCTCGCCCAAAAATGTAAAATAAATAAATCTTTAAAAAAAAAAAAAAAAAAACACAGAAACAGTAATGGAGCACATTCAATAATACTTAAAATGGCCCACATTTACAAAAAAAAAAAAAAATTTTTTTAAGAATAATCCATCCAGAAGTTCAGTTCTATAGATTGTCTAAAGATTCTGCCCCTTCAACAAACTCATGTTCTCTGACTCCTCTGAGCTATATTCTCAGCAGTCTGAAGAAGGCATCTCCATTCATTCAAAGCTGCTGGGAACATGGCAAAGATAAGGAATTTATGTTTGCCAATTACTTCTTTTTACACCACTCCAATCCACTCTCACTCAACTCCGTCTCCACTTTTCAGGGCTTGATCATCACCTGAATTGTTGAAATGGGTACATCACTCTCCTCATCTACAAGATTTAGGACCTCTTATAATAGGAAGTAGCTTCCCAGGTGCCGCTAGTGGGGAAGAACCTGCCTGCCAATGCAGGAGACTTAAAGAGATGTGGGCTCGGTCCCTGGGTCAGGAAGATCCCTTGGAAAAGGGCATGGCAACCCACTCCAGTATTCTTGCCTGGAGAATCCCTTGGACAGAGGAGCCTGGCGGGCTACAGTTCATACAGTCAAAAAGAGTCGGACACAACTGAAAGCGACTTAGCATGCATGCATGCACATAATAGAAAGTATCATGAAAGATTAATCCAGGGGCTTCCCAGCAGTCCAGTGGTTAAATCCTCACCTTCTAATGCAGACAGTGCAGGTTTGATCCCTTCAGGACAGAAAACCAAAATATAAAACAGAAACAGGGGCCTCCCCTGGTGGTCCAGTGGGTAAGGACACCGCCTTGCAGTGCAAGGGGCGCCGGTTCCATCCCTGGCCTGGGAAGATCCCACGTGCGGCGGAGCGGCTGGACAGATGTGTCCAATTGCCGAGCCAGAACTCTGGAGCGCATGCGCCTAGAACCGGCGCTCTGCAACAACAGACGCCACCGCGATGGAAGGCCCATAGGAGCCAAAGAACAAAGACGGATGGAAATAGAGAAATGAAGAACCAATAGAAGTGGCCCGCCTGCTCCCCTCCCTCCCCAACCCAACCCTCGCCCAAAAATGTAAAATAAATAAATCTTTAAAAAAAAAAAAAAAAAAACACAGAAACAGTAATGGAGCACATTCAATAATACTTAAAATGGCCCACATTTACAAAAAAAAAAAAAAATTTTTTTAAGAATAATCCATCCAGAAGTTCAGTTCTATAGATTGTCTAAAGATTCTGCCCCTTCAACAAACTCATGTTCTCTGACTCCTCTGAGCTATATTCTCAGCAGTCTGAAGAAGGCATCTCCATTCATTCAAAGCTGCTGGGAACATGGCAAAGATAAGGAATTTATGTTTGCCAATTACTTCTTTTTTTACACCACTAATGTTTAAATCTCACTGAATTTCTGAACCTCACAAGAATACAACTGCCTAAAAATAAACACATAGACAGGGCTTCCCCTGGTGGTCCAGTGGGTAAGGACACCGCCTTGCAGTGCAAGGGGTGCCGGTTCAATCCCTGGCCTGGGAAGATCCCACGTGCCGCGGAGCGGCTGGACTGATGTGTCCAATTACCGAGCCGGAGCTCTGGAGCGCATGCACCCAGAGCCGACGCTCTGCAACGACAGACGCCACCGTGATGGGAGGTCCACAGGAGCCAAAGAACAAAGACGGATGAACATAGAGAAATGAAAGACCAATAGAAGTGGCCCGCCTGCTCCCCTCCCTCCCCAACCCGACCCCCACCCGCCCAAAATAAATAAATAAATAAATCTTAAAAAAACAAAAACACATAGACATACCCTAGCACTAATCAAATAGAATAATAATTGTATGATGGAATTTTAATAGAGTAGAATATTTTATTTTAATTGTTCAAACTGATAAGAAACACAGAAAAGCATTTATTCTATGATGCCAAAAGGAAATAGAATTATTACGGGTATTGTGATTGTAACAATATAAAGAAATCTACAATATACTCCAGTAAAAAATATGGACAACATGCAAAATGAGATTGTGGTTAGGCAGATTAAATTGTGGGTCATTTATTTCCATGTTCCACTTTTTATTACTGTTTTTGTCTTGCATTTAAAATAAGAAAAAAGGGGGCTTCCCTGGTGACTCAGTGGTAAAAAGAAAAAAATCTGCCTGGCAAATGCAGGAGACACAGGTTTAGTCCCTAGTTCAGGAAGATCTCACATGCCTTGGAGCAGCTACTGAAGCCCACATGTCTAGAAGCTGTACTCCGCAACAAGAGAAGCCACTGCAACGAGAAGCCCGTGCACCACAACTAGAGACTAGCCTTCACCTGCCACAACTAGAGAAAAAGCCTGAGCAGCCACAAAGACCCAGCACAGCCAAAAATAAAATACATTAAAAAAAATTTTTTTTTAAAATAAGAATCCTCCCTACCCCCTAACCAAGATGCTAAATTGTCTTGAGACTCTGGAATGCTCCACTCATCAAGATCAGTGACTCAAACTATTGAAGGACAGTTCTCACAATTCACGACTTGCATTACCCTCTCATATACACAGTCTCATCGTATCTTCCTAATCGCTCCTTCTCTCAGATCTTTGCTTCTCAACAAGGTCAGAGGTGGGCTCCTCGCCTCCACTCCTAGCCCAGTGAGTCCTGGAGACAGCTGAGACTGTTCAGTCCTTTGTGTCACACTGACAACCCCACTTTTCTTTGCTTACCCGTCAGGTGCTGCCATAAAGAGGGCGGATGCTGCAAAGCTCAGGAGCCGCCTCTCTCCTTGCTTTACCTGAGTTGCCAAGCTCCTCTCTGCTGTCAATAATGTCTTCTTCTGTTACATCCTATCCTTCTGAGTATACAGCATTATCTGTATTTTCACACTCCTACTCAAGAGTCTCTCTAAGGCCTTCTTGATCTCCACTGTTTTCCCATGGCAAGGGGTCAAAACGAGTTTAGGTTAAAAGCCTGGCTCTGCTGTGGTGCACTGGCTCAGTTGCCTTGCTGAACGTGAGATACCCTAGCACTAATAAATAATTGATAGAATTTTAATAGAGTAGAATATTTTATTTTAATTGTTCAAACTGATAAGAAACACAGAAAAGCATTTATTCTATGATGCCAAAAGGAAATAGAATTATTACGGGTATTGTGATTGTAACAATATAAAGAAATCTACAATATACTCCAGTAAAAAATATGGACAACATGCAAAATGAGATTGTGGTTAGGCAGATTAAATTGTGGGTCATTTATTTCCATGTTCCACTTTTTATTACTGTTTTTGTCTTGCATTTAAAATAAGAAAAAGGGGCTTCCTGGTGACTCAGTGGTAAAAAGAAAAAAATCTGCCTGGCAAATGCAGGAGACACAGGTTTAGTCCCTAGTTCAGGAAGATCTCACATGCCTTGGAGCAGCTACTGAAGCCCACATGTCTAGAAGCTGTACTCCGCAACAAGAGAAGCCACTGCAACGAGAAGCCCGTGCACCACAACTAGAGACTAGCCTTCACCTGCCACAACTAGAAAAAAAGCCTGAGCAGCCACAAAGACCCAGCACAGCCAAAAATAAAATACATTAAAAAAAATTTTTTTTTAAAATAAGAATCCTCCCTACCCCCTAACCAAGATGCTAAATTGTCTTGAGACTCTGGAATGCTCCACTCATCAAGATCAGTGACTCAAACTATTGAAGGACAGTTCTCACAATTCACGACTTGCATTACCCTCTCATATACACAGTCTCATCGTATCTTCCTAATCGCTCCTTCTCTCAGATCTTTGCTTCTCAACAAGGTCAGAGGTGGGCTCCTCGCCTCCACTCCTAGCCCAGTGAGTCCTGGAGACAGCTGAGACTGTTCAGTCCTTTGTGTCACACTGACAACCCCACTTTTCTTTGCTTACCCGTCAGGTGCTGCCATAAAGAGGGCGGATGCTGCAAAGCTCAGGAGCCGCCTCTCTCCTTGCTTTACCTGAGTTGCCAAGCTCCTCTCTGCTGTCAATAATGTCTTCTTCTGTTACATCCTATCCTTCTGAGTATACAGCATTATCTGTATTTTCACACTCCTACTCAAGAGTCTCTCTAAGGCCTTCTTGATCTCCACTGTTTTCCCATGGCAAGGGGTCAAAACGAGTTTAGGTTAAAAGCCTGGCTCTGCTGTGGTGCACTGGCTCAGTTGCCTTGCTGAACGTGAGATCCTTCTAGACCAGGGATCAAACCCATGTCCCCCGCATTGGCAGGGAGACTCTTCACCACCAGACCACTAGGAAAGTCCTGCTTTAAATATCTGCATCATCTAACTAACTTTTAAACACCCTTCCTTGGCTTTGCATTGAACTTAAATCAATTGAAACTTCTTACCCAGGGCAACTCATCCTCAGGTGAGGTGACCCTTGCCTTCCTTCCATGGTCATCTAAGAATGTCATTCCCTCTGGTATTCACAGAGCTTCGACCACTGGCCCCACCCCAAGGGAGTCAGCATCTTAGTGCTTGGAGAAACAGCCGTGTTTTCTGTTCCACCTTAAGCGATTTTTTCTTCCTCCTCCTCCTCCTCCTTCTTTTTTTTTTAAAGTGGTTTATTTATCTATTATTTCTTTGGCTATGTCAAGTCTTAGTTGCCAGTGTGTGGGATCTAGTTCCCTGGCCAGGGAATTCCCCATGTTCCCTGATTGATAAGGAGGTTTGTGCAGCTCTTAAGCATTTATAAAGGGCTTTCATTCTGTTATTTTATATTTCCCTCACTCTAGACTTTCTGCGAAAGAAGCATTTTGGGAGAGTGGAGAGGAGGTGGCTTGGAAAGAGATAAACCTGGGTCTCCTCTCGGCCCACCACTGAAGAGTCATGAGACCTTGGCAGGTCACTTGATCTGAATTCCTTTATTAAAAATAAAATTATATATATAATATCTTATTGTAGTTTTGATTTACATTTCCCTAATGACTAATGATGTTGAGCACATTTTCATGTGCTTGTTTGCTATGTGTATATGGTTTCTTTGGTAAAATGTCAATTCAAATCTTTTACCTATTTTTTTTTTTAATTATGTATTTATTTTTGGTTGTGCTGGGCCTTTGCTGTTGCTTGGGTTTTTCTCCAGTCGTACTCTCTAGGTGTAGTGCACGGGCTTCTCTTGTCACAGAGCACCGGCTCTAGGGAATGTGGACTTCAGCAGTTGCGGTGCCCAGGGCTTAGCTGCTCTGTGGCATGTGGGATCCTCCCAGACCAGGGACGGAACAGTGTCTCCTGCATCAGCAGGCAGATTCTTTACCACCTGAGAAGCCCGATCTTCCGTTTCTGCTTTTCTCTTCTAGCGCTACTGTCTGAATTCACATCCCCCCAAAGGAGACCCTGAGACAAAACTCCATTGCTTATTTCAGAAGCACAGCAAGGGAAAGAGAAATGAGACAGAAAGTGAAAGGCAGAAGGAAGTGAGGAAGCCTCTGTGGGCAGCGGAGCTCAGCCTCACTGGGAGGAGCTTCGCGGAGCTCACTGCAGCGCTGCGCTTCTGGGGGTTTGGCCACCGACTCCCACCGCCCTAGAAGTTGCAAACCTCCAGCCCTTCCGGGCTGCCTGGCCGAAAGGGCTGAGCAAGTGCCCACAGCTCCAGAAAAAAAATAAAATAAATCTTTAGGCTGAGGTTGAGCCCTGAGAGTGCCGGAGGTAAAAACGTCATGCAGGGACTCTTTTCACTTAGCACATTTTCAAGGTTTATCCATGTTGTAGCACGTGTCAGTACTTACTTATTTTTTGAATAGCACGTGTCATATTGATAAGGAGGTTTGTGCAGCTCTTAAGCATTTATAAAGGGCTTTCATTCTGTTATTTTATATTTCCTCACTCTAGACTTTCTGAAAGAAGCATTTTGGGAGAGTGGAGGAGGTGGCTTGGAAAGAGATAAACCTGGGTCTCCTCTCGGCCCACCACTGAAGAGTCATGAGACCTTGGCAGGTCACTTGATCTGAATTCCTTTATTAAAAATAAAATTATATATATAATATCTTATTGTAGTTTTGATTTACATTTCCCTAATGACTAATGATGTTGAGCACATTTTCATGTGCTTGTTTGCTATGTGTATATGGTTTCTTTGGTAAAATGTCAATTCAAATCTTTTACCTATTTTTTTTTTTAATTATGTATTTATTTTTGGTTGTGCTGGGCCTTTGCTGTTGCTTGGGTTTTTCTCCAGTCGTACTCTCTAGGTGTAGTGCACGGGCTTCTCTTGTCACAGAGCACCGGCTCTAGGGAATGTGGACTTCAGCAGTTGCGGTGCCCAGGGCTTAGCTGCTCTGTGGCATGTGGGATCCTCCCAGACCAGGGACGGAACAGTGTCTCCTGCATCAGCAGGCAGATTCTTTACCACCTGAGAAGCCCGATCTTCCGTTTCTGCTTTTCTCTTCTAGCGCTACTGTCTGAATTCACATCCCCCCAAAGGAGACCCTGAGACAAAAACTCCATTGCTTATTTCAGAAGCACAGCAAGGGAAAGAGAAAATGAGACAGAAAGTGAAAGGCAGAAGGAAGTGAGGAAGCCTCTGTGGGCAGCGGAGCTCAGCCTCACTGGGAGGAGCTTCGCGGAGCTCACTGCAGCGCTGCGCTTCTGGGGGTTTGGCCACCGACTCCCACCGCCCTAGAAGTTGCAAACCTCCAGCCCTTCCGGGCTGCCTGGCCGAAAGGGCTGAGCAAGTGCCCACAGCTCCAGAAAAAAAATAAAATAAATCTTTAGGCTGAGGTTGAGCCCTGAGAGTGCCGGAGGTAAAAACGTCATGCAGGGACTCTTTTCACTTAGCACATTTTCAAGGTTTATCCATGTTGTAGCACGTGTCAGTACTTACTTCTTATGGTTGAATAATATTTCATTACATGAATAGACCACATGTTGTCCATACATTCATCCCTTGACAGACTTTCAAGTTGTTTCCTTTTTTTTTCTTTTTAACTTTTTGACCACATCCCAAAGCAGGTGGGATCTTAGCTCCACCTACAAGGGATGGAAACTGTGGCCCTTGTCTTGGAGGCACAATCTTAACCATTGGACCACCAGGGAAGTCCATAGGTGATTTTCTTGACCAAGAATCAGCTTTCCAAAGGACTACGTGGAGAGCAGAGGGCTGTTAAAACAAGAAGGAATTACAGAGCAATGTGGAGAAAAGACATGGCCCAAACAGCCGATATTCTGGGTGGTGTCTGAGGATAATGGGCATGGTGAAGGCGGGGCTGCTCCTGCAATGGTCCTGGTAGATACAGAAGGACAATCAGCACTATTCAATGAAAATAGATTATGAGCCACATATGTTATCAAACTACTGTGGGTTTTTTGTTTGTTTTTTAAGAATTTATTTTTATTTTATTTATTTATTTTTGGCTGCACTGAGTCTTCGTTGCTGGGCATGAACTTTCTCTAGTTGTAGTGCGTGGGGGCAACTCTCTAGCTGCGGTGGGCAGGCTTCTCATTGAGGTGGCTTCTCTTGTGGCTGAGAACAGGCTCTAGGGTGCATGGGCTTCAGTAGTTGCGGCTTGTGGGCTCTAAAGTGAGAGTTCAGTAGTTGAAGTACATGGGCTTAGTTGCATGTGGGACCTTACATGACCAGAGATCAAACTGGAGTCCTCTGCATTACAAGGGAGATTCTTAACCATTTATCTTTGCCAGTCCTTGAGTCTAAGTGGTATCTCACTGTAGTTTTAAGTGAGTTTAAGCATCTTTTCTGGGGTTTACCTAGTGGCTCAGTGGTT
The DNA here is from genome assembly GCA_022376925.1 of Tragulus kanchil. Classification (NCBI taxonomy): domain Eukaryota; kingdom Metazoa; phylum Chordata; class Mammalia; order Artiodactyla; family Tragulidae; genus Tragulus; species Tragulus kanchil. The sequence continues at coordinate 177,116,199 of JAIOJX010000004.1, read as the reverse complement.
AAAGAAAAAAAATCTGCCTACAACGCAGGAAATTCAGGAGATGTGAGATCGATCCCTGGGTCAGGAAGATCCCCTGGAGGAAGGCACGGCAAGTCACTGCAGTATTCTTGCCAGGAAAAGTCCCAAGGATGGGCCTGCAAAGTCAGACAGGACTGAAGCGACTGGGCACACAAGCATCTTTTTAATGTACTAAAGAATCATGTTAATTTCCATTTCTGTGAGCTCTTTGTTCATATCCTGGGATTATTCTCCTATGGAATCTTAGCCTTTTGTATTTTGATATATAGGAGTTGTTTTTATGTGACAGAAATGTGTCTGTTACATGTGTTGCATAAATTATTGCTTGGTTTGTCTTTTCTTATTTTTTCCATGGAAAATTTTGAAACTTTTATTGTGGTTAGAGTTGAGGCCTTCTGAGTTTTGTGTCCTGCTTAAGTAAGTCCATCTCACTGCAAGATTATAATTTTTTTTAATCTGCTACATTCATGGTTTCATTTTTTAGATTTATATCTTTGAGCGATTTGTAGCTTATTTTAGTGTAAGTAATGCCGGAAGGACACAAATGTATTTGTTTCCAAATGGCTACTCAACATTCCCAGGAAAAGGTAGTATATAAACTATGATTTCCTCTGTGTATGTGGACCTGTTTCAGGGGGCGTTCAATTCCTGGTGAGGGAACTACGAACTGGCCCCCCCAAAAAGTGTTTGATTATATTTTCAAACCAATCTTTTTTATGTCTAGTAAGGCTATTGGGTTTTGTATGTGAAGTTTGTACCTAGAAGCTTTACTGAATTCCCTCTGTGCTACATTTTTTTGGTTGAATTTTGTAGGTTTCCTAAAATATAGTTGCATCATGTCACCTGTAAATAATAATTGTATCACTTCTTGCATCTTTATAACTGTTTTTTTTTTAACTGTTTATTTAATTATGTTGTTAAGTGTCTCTGGCATTTAATAAGAGTGATGGTAGTGGATATACTAATTTTGTCCTGAATTTAATGAGAAGTCTTTTAGTATTTTATTCTTACACGTTGGCTTTTTGGCTTGAGATACATATGTATGTATTTGAATATGTGTGCATGTGTTGGGGAGTAGGGTGGGGGTGGGTAATTATACTTTAAGGCTACATCCTTCCTTTCCAATTGTTGTGGAATTTTCTTTTTTAAAAAAATAAAGCATGAATATTTGAACTTTTTCAAATACCTTTTTCAACACCTCTGTAATAATCAGGCAATTTTTCTCCAATGATTCATCAATATGGTGAATAATATCAATGGTACGCCTAATGTTGAACCATCCTCTATTCCTGGTATAACCTCCTCAGTTGTCATATATAATTTATGTCTGTGTTCCTGGATTTTATTTGCGAATATTGGGTTTACAATTTTCGCTGTTATATTCATAAATGAAATAATCTATAGTTTTACTCTCTTGTGCTATTATTGACAGATTTGGGTAATGATATGTAATATTTATCAAAGTAATTTGGAAAAGTAAAAAAGTAATTTGGAAGAGTTGAGAGTGACTTCTGGAACCAAACTCTACTAGGTTCAGATTTGGATCTGCCACTTTCTAGTGTGTCACCCTGAACTACTAACTTATTGACCCATTTTGCCTGAAATTTTTCTTCTCTAGAATGAGAACAACAATTTATCTTCTTAACAGGAATAACCCTTTAATGGGAGGATTAAATGACTACAGCACTCAGAACTGTGTCTGCCGTTTGGGGACTCCATAAAGGTAGCAGCTTTCTTACTATCATTTCTAGGGTCATGAACCAGTTTGAATGGCATTTTTATTCATCCCTCTGTAAAGTTTGTACCTAGAAGCTTTACTGAATTCCCTCTGTGCTACATTTTTTTGGTTGAATTTTGTAGGTTTCCTAAAATATAGTTGCATCATGTCACCTGTAAATAATAATTGTATCACTTCTTGCATCTTTATAACTGTTTTTTTTTTAACTGTTTATTTAATTATGTTGTTAAGTGTCTCTGGCATTTAATAAGAGTGATGGTAGTGGATATACTAATTTTGTCCTGAATTTAATGAGAAGTCTTTTAGTATTTTATTCTTACACGTTGGCTTTTTGGCTTGAGATACATATGTATGTATTTGAATATGTGTGCATGTGTTGGGGAGTAGGGTGGGGGTGGGTAATTATACTTTAAGGCTACATCCTTCCTTTCCAATTGTTGTGGAATTTTCTTTTTTAAAAAAATAAAGCATGAATATTTGAACTTTTTCAAATACCTTTTTCAACACCTCTGTAATAATCAGGCAATTTTTCTCCAATGATTCATCAATATGGTGAATAATATCAATGGTACGCCTAATGTTGAACCATCCTCTATTCCTGGTATAACCTCCTCAGTTGTCATATATAATTTATGTCTGTGTTCCTGGATTTTATTTGCGAATATTGGGTTTACAATTTTCGCTGTTATATTCATAAATGAAATAATCTATAGTTTTACTCTCTTGTGCTATTATTGACAGATTTGGGTAATGATATGTAATATTTATCAAAGTAATTTGGAAAAGTAAAAAAGTAATTTGGAAGAGTTGAGAGTGACTTCTGGAACCAAACTCTACTAGGTTCAGATTTGGATCTGCCACTTTCTAGTGTGTCACCCTGAACTACTAACTTATTGACCCATTTTGCCTGAAATTTTTCTTCTCTAGAATGAGAACAACAATTTATCTTCTTAACAGGAATAACCCTTTAATGGGAGGATTAAATGACTACAGCACTCAGAACTGTGTCTGCCGTTTGGGGACTCCATAAAGGTAGCAGCTTTCTTACTATCATTTCTAGGGTCATGAACCAGTTTGAATGGCATTTTTATTCATCCCTCTGTAAAGTTTTGGTTGAACTCACCTGAAGTCTTGTGTGGACTTAGTACTTTTTTTCTCCTTTATGTGTGAGAGAATAACTCTTTAATAAACATTTTCATTTTCTTACGTGATATTTGATCTGTTTTCAATTTAATGGTCTGCAGGGATTGATTTTTGTACTGTATGATTTCCTAGAAAACCACCCATTTAGTTCGGGCTTTCTCATTTACTTGCATAATAATCACATTTCTTTTAAGGTTCTTTGGAGCTGTGGTTCTTTCCTCATTCTCAGTTCTTATTTTGTTTAGAATGGCCTCAAGACGCCATTTTCTGTATTCCAAAAATTCCAAACCCTACAGGCATGCACTGCTTAATAAAAACTGTCAAGTTTCTGATCTGGGGTTAAACTGTTATCAGCCCCGCCAGGGAATGGTGGTTATCTCCTGTGGATGGGAAGTTCTGGAGGTAGCTCTGTAATGGTTGATGTGTAAAGAGCAAGGTTACAATTTTGTTACCATTTACAGGCAAGTGTCCTCCATAGATAGATACCATTATTTAAACGACGGGTCTGTGGTGAAGGTGGAGGTGGGGGGGCAGACACTGGGTCCTTGGTCAACAAGGACGGTCCAGAGCAATAAAGCTGTGTCAGGGAATCTCTCCTCCTTGCTGCTTTCTGTTAATCTTTGTAGGCTTGGACAGAAAAGCTGTAACTAGTGCAGCAAGAGATGAGTTCACTAGTTTTGGCCTGGATTGCCCGCAGCTGTTATTTCCAGAAGTTCGGTTACCATCGCAACCATGTCATAGCCCCAAGGATCTGTTAACTTTGATCAGGGTGAATCTGGTTTAGGTATGGGAGGCTGGAAAGAACTTGGTTCCTTCCTTCATTCCCTCAGTATTGGGGAGACACATGTGAACAAGATAGATAAAGGCCTAGCAAAAATTGTAGATGATGGGACTTCCCTGGTGGTCCAGTGGTTAAGAATCAGCATTCCTAGTACAGGGGGCCAGAGTTAGATCTCAGGCCAAGGAACTAGATCCCATATGCTGCAACTAAAAACAAACAAACAAACAAAAGGGATTTCGTATGCACCCCATTGATTCCGTGGACCGCAACTTGCAGCCAAACAAATAAAACTAAATATCTTTAAAGAGAAAAGAATTACAGATTATAAGAGTCAGGTGCACCTACATTCAACAGCCAGTCCTGCCTCTTAATCGCTGTGTGATGTCAGCCTGGAGCCTAAACCTCCCTGAACGTCCTCTGCAGTTGGAGCCGCTCACAGCCGCTTGGAGGAGACTCGGCGAGGCTCCTGGACTTGGAGTGGGTGCTATGTCCATGTTGGTTCCCTTCCTCCTCGTCCCAGCTCAGCCATTTACAGGCTGTGGGACTTGGGAGAAGGTATTTCTTTTTCTGGAGCTTCCATTTCCTCAGAGATGATCTGTAAAAATCCCTTCCACCTCAGGAGCCTTGACCCTGAAGGGTTAAAAAAGACAGCTCTGAGGAGCCTGATTGCTTGCACCTGTTCCTTCTTTCCCAATAGGAACAGACCCGGAAGTACAGGTTCCTTCAGCCAGCAACCCCCAGCAATAGGCTTTCCAGGGCAGGGCTGGTTTCAGATGGGAATTCCATGTTTGTCAGACCAGATTCCCTGGTTTGGAGTTTGGGAAGTCCTGTTGCCCTACTCTGGCCTTGAAGGGGATACTTCCCTTTGCCTCTCTGGGCTACTTTGCTCAGAAGGGGGATGGAGACCTGGTGAGAGCCCTTCACAAGCTTCAGGGAAGTCACCACATGGTGCAGGTGCCACAAGCCTGGCAATAGTTTCTTCATGGAGGGATGTTTTTAAATTGAGATAAAGTTCACAAAACATAATTTAACCACTTTAAAGTGTATAATCCAGTGGCATTTAGTACATTTCCAGTGCTGTACAACCATCACCCCATCAGTTTCAAAATATTTTCATCACTTCTAGAGGAGAACCTGTCCCCACTAAGTAATCACTCCTTATTTCCCCCTTTCCCCAACCTCTGGCAACCACTGATCTGCCCTCTGTCTTCACAGATTTAACTATTCTGGATATTTCATATCAAGAGACTCATAATACATAGTCTTGTAACTGGCTTCTTTCATTGAATATAATGTTGCGGAGGTCTATCCACCTCATAGTGTACATTGGTCCTTTACCCCTTTTTATGACTCAATACTATCCCATTGTATGGGTACCCCACATTGTACACGTCTATTCATCTATGATGGACAGGGGAGCTACCTCCACAGACTCTTGTGAATAGTGCCACTGTGAGCCTTCACGAACCAGTATCTGCTTGAATGAAAGTAAAAGTGAAAGTCAACCAGACTCTTTGGGATCCATGGAAGAGCCATGGAATTCTCCAGACAAGGACACTGGCGTGGGTTTCCTATCCCTTCTCCAGGGGATATTCCCGACCCAGGAATTGATCCAGGATCTCTTGCATTGCAGACAGATTCTTTACCAACTGAGCTACAAGGGAAGCCCATTTGCTTAAATAGCTTGTTTTGAATTCTTTGGGGTATATATTCTATAGAGTTTCCATTCTGTCCAGTTGGAGTAATAATCCTTGGCCTGCCTCCCTCATTGGCCGGTGTGAGGACTGGGTATGAAAGTGAAGGAAAACAGTTGTTGTGGTGCCAACTACTCTGCTTTGCATCTACATCCTGTTAGATGTCTTTGTGCATACGTCCACGTCCGACATCTAAATCTTAATACATCCGAAACAAAGTCTAAATCTCCTCCTCAACCTGCTTCCCTTGCAGACTCAACCATCTCAGTTGGTGGCAACTGATTCCTTCTGCTAGTTCAGGCTCAGCACCACCATTGTCCGAGTCTCCTCTCTCACACACACTCCAGATCTGAGCCCTCAGGAAACGAAGCAGGCCCCACTTTCAAGATACACCCAGAAGATACACACGCCTTCTCACCGCCACCGCTGCCCCATCGGGACCTCCGCACCCTTTCTCCTGGCCTCAGCCCTCAGCCCATTCAGTCTGCGTTCAACCTGGCTGCCCAGGTTATCCTTCTAAAATGTGAGTCAGATCATGTTCTTTTGCTCAAGACCTTGCAATGATTCCTCTCCAACTGGAGCAAAAGCCAAGTTCACCGTAGCCGGCACTGCCCTGCGGGATCTGGCTGCCTGACCTGTGACATCATCTCCCTGCTCACTTCTCCCGACCTACTCCCACCCCCAGCCCTCACAAGCACGGTTCACCTGGGGAGCTCTGCACGGGCATGTTCTTTCTGCGCAAATAGTCTTCCTCGAGATACCAGGATGTCTGTCTCCCTCACTTCCAGTCTTCATTCAAATGTCACCTCCTTTTTTTCTTTTAGTGGATTCATGTTTATTATTTTTCATGATAAACTTTCTTTGTGAGGGGGCATACTAAGGAGCACGTGGAACTTCCCTGACCAGGGATTGAACTCGCGCCCCTGCAGAGGAAGTGCAGGATCTTAACCACTGGACCACCAGGGCCATTCTCAAACACCACCTTCTGAACGAGGCTCACCACCATCGTGTTTAAAGCGACAGTCCAGCCCCATCCTGCCCTCCTCAGCCACCATAACTTTCCTGCCTTTTTTTTCCCTTGGTTTTTGTCACTTTCCAACATGCTGCTTCATTTTCTCACTTACTGTTTATTGTTTCTCTCCCTTCTGCCTGAATGTAAACCCTGTGAGGAGAAGGGTCTGTGTTTTGCCCAGTGATCTCCAAGTACCTAGAAAGTACTCGGAGCACATGGTAGATGCATATGTGTTGAATTAGTAAACAATACTAACAGCAATAGTGACCATTTTAAAACCTCTTACATGCCACCTACTCTATGAAAGTGAAAGTGTTAGTCACTCAATTGTGTCTGACTCTTCTCGACCCCATGAATTGTAGCCTGCCAGGCTCCTCTGCCCATGGAATTCTCCAGGCAAGAATACTGGAATGGGTTGCCCTTTCCTTCTTCAGGAATCTTCCTAATCCAGTGATTGAACCTAGGTCTCTTGCATTGCAGGTGGATTCTTTTTTTTTTAAAGATTTATTTATTTATTTTGGGCGGGGGTCGGGTTAGGGAGAGAGAGGAGCGGGCGGGCCACTTCTATTGGTCTTTCATTTCTCTATTTTCATTCGTCTTTGTTCTTTGACCCCTGTGGGCCTCCATGCGCGCATGCGCTCCAGAGCTCCGGCTCGGTAATTGGATACATCAGTCCAGCCGCTCCGTGGCACGTGGGATCTTCCCAGGCCAGGGCACGAACCGGCGCCCCTTGCACTGCAAGGCGGTGTCCTTACCCACTGGACCGCCAGGGGAAGCCCTGCAGGTGGATTCTTTACAAAGATGCTACAGAGATTTCTTAAATAGGGGCTTCCCTGGTGGCTCAGTGGTAAAGAATCTGCCTGCCAATTGAGGAGACACAGATTCAATCCCTGGCCTGGAAAGACCCCACATGTCACAGAGGTCCATGCACCACAACTATTGAGCCTGTGCGCTAGAGGCTGGGAGCCGAAACGAGGAAAGCCCGTGCGCCCTAAAGCCAGTGCTCCTCAACAAGAGAAGCCATCTCAACCAGAAGCCTGACCATCACAACTACAGAGGAGACCCCAGTCTTGGCCACAAGTGTAGCAAGGAAGACCCAGACAAATAAAAAGATTAAAAGAAAGAAGGCACAGTCTTAAATATTTTTTTATAAACGAGGTAGAATTTTTGCTTCCATTTTACAGGAACCTGGGGCTCAGAACTTTTTAGGCAACCTGCCCCAAGCCACAGTTAGTACTTGACAGAGAACAGCTTGGAACCAGGTCTTTTGCTTGACTTTCCAAGTCTCACTCTCTTCTACTTTACCCTGTGGGCACTGCAGTGTATTTGACATGGGTCACTCACTCATTCATTCATTCAGCGATTATTTCCCAAGCTTCCTCCAACCCCTCCGCTCCTGAAAAGCCAGGCCCGGTACTGTAGACTGAGGACCCCCACAGAGATGTGTCTGGATCCTGCCGGATGAGCTCAGGTCCTAAGTTCTGGGCAACATGTCCCCTGGGTTTCCTAAACTGACCAAGGGGGCTCCCTCTCCCCAGCAACTCATTAGCTCTACTAAAGGGGAGACCGTCTGAACTGATGTCCTTCCCTTACAGCAGAAACGCAACAGTCCCCCAGCCACAGCCCTGGCTGAGGAGCACACCCTACAGCATCCTGCACCTCTCCAGGTAAACAAGCCGGAAGGAGGGCCGTGGGTGTGGGTGTGGCCCCAGGGCGCATGGGCCGAGGGGCGGGAAGACTGGGAGGAAGTGTGGGCGAGGGGGAGAGCTGGCTCTGGAGCAATCGCGATTGCCACATGGGGAGAGGCCAGCCCCAGACAGCCTCCCGAGGCTTCCTCCGCTCCTTCTCGGCCGGCAGGGCCAGGAGACTCACTGAGCTCAGCGGTGGCGCGAGGGGGTGCCTGTCCTTCTGCTCCGGCTCGTCCCTCCCGCCCAGAACCCGAAGCCCTTCCTCCTCCGGGCTGCCCCGCTGCGATTCACCCCCTTTATCCTTCCTCCTGAGCCTCCCAAGGAAAGGGGGTACTAATCCTCAGCTGCCTGGCGCTTGATTTTATAAAGCGTCGCTGAGGAGTTGGTATCGCGGTTTGGGATTTGATTACAGACACACACTCTGGGTCCTGCACGCCCGATGGCTTTTCTTTCCTGTTTAGTCAACACACATTTTTATGAGCGCTTCCTCTGGGCGGGACCCTCTCTGCCCGAACCTGGGGGCCAGAGGAGCACGGGGTCCGGCGGAAGCTAGAAAGGCGACTGCAAACCACAAAGTAGCCACAGGCGGGGGAGGGGGCGGCTCTGGGATTCTGAAGGAGTGCCTGATGCAGCCTGGAAGGCAGGGACACTGCCCAGAAAAATATGTGAAGGACAGGAAGGTAGTGATAATCCAGTGAGGCCCCAGGCTCTGAAATGGAGCTCAGGAATATAATTAAGTCTCAAAAGCAGGGGACACTATCCTTCAGAGTCCTGGAGGCCAGTGAGATGGACCCTGGCGGTTGTTTCCTGCCGCAAGTTAAGTCTGGGTCTCCCTTACAAGGAAGGCCTGGGCAGCAGAGTGAGTATTCTGTCCTTGAAAGGGTACAGCTGGGAAGTGGAAAGGGGTGTGCCCATTACAGAGAGAGGCAAACTGAGTCACAGGGGTACATTTGCTCACTCCCATAGATCACAGGCTGCCTTGGAGGTGGAAAATCAGGCTGAACTCTGCATCTTCAGCACCCAAAGTGTAAGACTTAAAAATCATCTACTGGTAAGGTATTTACTGGTACAGCAATATATTAGAGAAGCAATAAACCATTTGCTAAAGGATTATATGTTGTATGATCCAAATTTTTATAAAATACATAGGCACATACATACTTTTTTTTTTTTAAATGTATATTTGGCCATGCCAGGTCTTAGCTGCAGCATGTGTGATCTAGTTTCCTGACCAGGGACTGAATCCCGGCCCCCTGCATTGGGAACCCCAAGTTTCAACCACTAGATCACCAGGAAAGTCCCACACTTCTATTTTTTAAATTGGCACTGGTAGACTACAAAATGTTATTAGTTGTTATCTCTAGGCTGTAGATTGCAGGTGTGTGTGTGTTTCAGAGTGAGAGGAAAGTATATTAGAGTCGGGGAAGGGAGAGTCGCTGCCAGAACAGCGGGCGGCTTAAGGGAGACTCCGTGTCGTTAAAGTGGAAGATGCTGCTAGAACAGGAGGTTGGCTCAAAGAAGAACTGACCTGCAGGTGTTTTTCTTTTCTTTTTCTTAATTTTGGCCTCTTTTATTGTTTTTATTTATTTATTTATTTTCATCCATTTTCACTCTTTGACCTGTGTGGGCCTCCCATTGCAGGGGCCTATCTCGTGCCAGAGTACCGGCTCTGGACGCATGCACTTCAGAGTGCTGGCTCGTAATTGGACACACCAGTCCAGCCACGCTGTAGCATGTGGGATCCTCCCAGGCCAGGGATCAAACTGGTGCCCCTTGCACTGCAAGGCGGACTGTTTACCCACTGGGCCACCAGGGAAACCCCTGCAGGTGTTTTTAAAAGACTTTTTATTTTGTAGCATATTGGACATTCACGGAAAAATAGAATAGGCTAGTGAATCGTTGTCGGTCCAATAACCAATAACCCATACCTGACCATGCTCTCTGTCCATCCCTCTGTGGGATATTTCATGGCAGTAAATCCTATAGAGCATACCATCTCTTCTCCAGTTTAATGTGTATCTCTCAAAATAAGCCCTTAATGCATATGTATATGCACATATATATGGCAACCACAATACCATTACATCTAAAAAGATATACAATTATTCCTTAATAGTATCAAGTGGCCAGTCTGGGTTCAAATTTCTAAGAGTGTCACATATGCCTAATTGTTTTCATTTTACAATTGCTTTACAAAATCAGGATGAAAATGAGGACTGCATTACGTAATTAGCTGATATATAGTTTAGGTTTTTTTTTTTTTGGTCACTTCTATTGGTTTTTCACTTTATTTTTATTTTCATCCATCTTTGTTCTTTGGCCTGTGTGGGCCTCCCATCACAGTGGCCTCTCTCGCCACAAAGTACTGGCTCTGGGCTTTTGCGCTCCAGAGCTCCAGCTCAGGAGTTAGACACATTGGTCCAGCCGCTCCGCAGCACATGGGATCTTCCCAGGCCAGGGATCGAACCAGTGCCCCTTGCACTGCAAGATGGTGTCCTTACTCACTGGACCACCAGGGAAGCCCTAGTTTAGGTATCTTTTATCCACAGTGTCCCCTCCATCTCTTTTTATTTTATTGGAAAACATTATTTATCCTAAAATACCCCACAGTTTACTGATTGCATCCCTGTGGTCTAATTTAACAAGTTTCTCTGTTCTTTGTATTTCTCATAAAGGGATAGGTTCATCTAGAACCTGAATCGATTCAAATTAGAGTTTTTTGACAAGACTAATTCAGAAGAGGTGCTGTGTGATTTCACAAGGAGGCAAATAACATCTGGCGGTTGTTCTTGGTGTGACATGAACAGCCTTGTTGTTCAATGTTTAGGTCCCTAAATTCATGAGGAGTTGCAAGACGGAAATCATCTAATTGATCATTCTCTCTTCTACTATCAGCTAGAAGACCTCTGTGAAGAAAAGATTCCTCTCATCATCTGTCTGACTCATCTGAGGTATAGATCTCAAAGGAAAGGTAGGAAACGTGTTTCATTCTCACATTCTCACCCTTTATTTATCAGTCTTTGAAATAGTGAGTTTGTTCACCAGCATCCACCAAAGGCCTGTGGAAATCTCAACTCAGGTCCTGAGTCCTTTGTTTTTTTTTTGTTTTTTTTTTTTAGCAAAAGTACACGTGTGTGTGTGTGTGTGTGTGTGTGTGTGTGTGTGTGTACACATACATATATTTAAGTATATAAATTTAAATCTATTTTTAAAATATTTCTTTACTTCCTTTTGCCTGTGCTGAGTCTTCGCTGCTTTGAAAGCTTTTCTCTAGTTCTGTTGATCAGGGATACTCTCTAGTTGCGGTCCACAGGTTTCTCGTTGAGATGGTTTCTCTTATGGTGGAGCACAGGCTGTCTGGTGCACGGGTTTCAGTAGTTGCAGCTCCTGGGCTCCAGAGCACAGGTTCAGTAGTTGGAGCACACGGGCTTAGCTGCTCCATGGCAAGTAGGATCTTCCCAGATCAGGGATCGAACTTGTGTCTCCTGCACTGGCAGGCGAACTCTTTACCTCTGAGCTGCCAGGGAAGCCCATGTATATATGTATGTTTTTGTTTGTTTTGACTTTCTGGCCATGCCCACGTGGGGTCAAACCCAACCAGGGACTGAACCCACACCCCCTGCATTGGAAGCACAGCGTCTTAAGCACTGGACCACCAAGGAAGTCCCACACCCTGGAAGTGTTGATGGTCTCTTTGCTAGCTGATGTTTCTAGATCTTCCAGAATCCTCTTGGGTTCAGATCTAGAATCAGCCATTCTCAAAGGAGCTCTGGTTCCTTTTGAGGGCAATCGTGTTTAGAAACCATAAGCTGGATGCTAGGGCTATAATTGGTTTCTTAATTTTTTTTCTCTTTTTACTTTTTATTTTGAAATAATTTTAGACTTACAGAAAAGTTGCAAAAATAGCACCGAGAGTTCCCATCTCTCCTCTTACCCAGCTTCCTCTCAGGTTAACATCTTACATAACTGCTGTACAATGATCAAAACCAAGAAAAATAACATGGGGACAAGACTTTTTTTTAATTGAAAGATAATTGCTTTAGAGAGTCGTGTTGTTTACCGCCAGACATCAACCTGAACCGGCCACAGGTATAAGTGGACAAGACTCTTTAGTTAAACAGCAGACTTTATTCAGCCTTCACCAGGGCGGCAGTAGGAGGGGGACAAATACATCAGGGTGTGGAAGCCTAGTGGGGGTCAGGGGGCTTCTCGGGAGAGAGAACCTCTGGCTCTGGAGGTTCTCTGGAGGTTCCAGTGAGGCGAATGGAGGCCTGTCAGGGAGAGGCTTTTAGGAAACAGGGGAGAGGGAGCAGGTCCCTCAGGGGGCATTGTGGGTGCCCCAGATGGCCAGCACAGGGACCCTCAGCACGCGTCCGTCCAGCGTCTCCTGTGTGGCAGGTCATGGAGGCAGTCGGGGTCCAGGGGGTGGGGGCGAGAGTGGCAAACAAAACCAAACGGTCCCTGGAGTCACCAGAGAGGCTAGAGGTAATTGAGTGAATGTGTAATTCCATACCAGGAAGTGCTAGAAAGCACAGAGAAGGATGTCACCAGAGGGCCCCTTTAAGGTGGGGATCGGGGTGAGGAAGAAGATGTGCCCTGACAACAAGCTGTCTGGGTCACAAGGGAACTCTCAGCTGAAAAAGCTAGGCAGCTGGACTTCTGGCCATGCCCACGTGGGTCAAACCCAACCAGGGACTGAACCCACACCCCCTGCATTGGAAGCACAGCGTCTTAAGCACTGGACCACCAAGGAAGTCCCACACCCTGGAAGTGTTGATGGTCTCTTTGCTAGCTGATGTTTCTAGATCTTCCAGAATCCTCTTGGGTTCAGATCTAGAATCAGCCATTCTCAAAGGAGCTCTGGTTCCTTTTGAGGGCAATCGTGTTTAGAAACCATAAGCTGGATGCTAGGGCTATAATTGGTTTCTTAATTTTTTTTCTCTTTTTACTTTTTATTTTGAAATAATTTTAGACTTACAGAAAAGTTGCAAAAATAGCACCGAGAGTTCCCATCTCTCCTCTTACCCAGCTTCCTCTCAGGTTAACATCTTACATAACTGCTGTACAATGATCAAAACCAAGAAAAATAACATGGGGACAAGACTTTTTTTTAATTGAAAGATAATTGCTTTAGAGAGTCGTGTTGTTTACCGCCAGACATCAACCTGAACCGGCCACAGGTATAAGTGGACAAGACTCTTTAGTTAAACAGCAGACTTTATTCAGCCTTCACCAGGGCGGCAGTAGGAGGGGGACAAATACATCAGGGTGTGGAAGCCTAGTGGGGGTCAGGGGGCTTCTCGGGAGAGAGAACCTCTGGCTCTGGAGGTTCTCTGGAGGTTCCAGTGAGGCGAATGGAGGCCTGTCAGGGAGAGGCTTTTAGGAAACAGGGGAGAGGGAGCAGGTCCCTCAGGGGGCATTGTGGGTGCCCCAGATGGCCAGCACAGGGACCCTCAGCACGCGTCCGTCCAGCGTCTCCTGTGTGGCAGGTCATGGAGGCAGTCGGGGTCCAGGGGGTGGGGGCGAGAGTGGCAAACAAAACCAAACGGTCCCTGGAGTCACCAGAGAGGCTAGAGGTAATTGAGTGAATGTGTAATTCCATACCAGGAAGTGCTAGAAAGCACAGAGAAGGATGTCACCAGAGAGGGCCCCTTTAAGGTGGGGATCGGGGGGTGTGAGGAAGGGAAGATGTGCCCTGACAACAAGCTGTCTGGGTCACAAGAATATACCTGGACCACTCTCAGCTGAAAAAAGCTAGGCAGCAAAAGCCAGACATCAGAGAGATGGAGGTGGGATGTGGGGCCCGATTTTGCTAGAAAACATGAACTTTGGTCTCAGAGCCACTGAGGCATTTTAAGCCTAGAGATGACAGCATGCAACTTGTGTTTTGGGGAAGATTCCATCCACTCTTTTCTGAAAAATGCATGGACTCCACCAGCAATGTCTACTTCACTTCTTTTTTTAATTAATTTATTTATTTACTTTGGGCGGGGGTCGGGTTGGGGAGGGAGGGGAGTGGGCGGGCCACTTCTATTGGTCTTTCATTTCTCTATTTTCATTCGTCTTCGTTCTTTGGCTCCTGTGGGCCTCCCATCGCGGTGGCGTCTGTTGTCGCAGAGCGCCGGCTCTGGGCGCATGCGCTCCAGAGCTCCGGCTCAGTGATTGGACACATCAGTCCAGCCGCTCCGCGGCACGTGGGATCTTCCCAGGCCAGGGATCGAACCGGCGCCCCTTGCACTGCAAGGCGGTGTCCTTACCCACTGGACCACCAGGGAAGCCCTACTTCACTTCTTTTAGCAACCTTTCTCCCTTCACCATGGAGTCTGCGCTTCTCTAATTCCTGTTCAAGAATTTTTGGTTATGATGTGGACCATTTTTAAAGTCTTAATTGAATTTGTTACAATATTGTTTCTGTTTTGGTTTCCTGGCCATAAGGCTTGTAGGATCTTTAGCTCTTGAACCAGGGATCGAACCCTGTACCCCCTGCATTGGAAGGTAAAGTCGTAATCATTGGACCACCGGGAAGTCCCTCCTTTTTCCTAATTCCCAAGTACAGAATACTTGTGACCTGTGTAGGGGCGGAGAAATTGCACCCTGTCCTTATTTTGCTGACTCGCACACATGTCCCTCAGGTCCATTATCTTGCTTTTCATTTATCATAATTAATAATTACATATTTATGTGAGTGTTTACTTGTTTATGGTCTTCCTTGGTGGCTCAGATGGTAAAGAATCTACTTGACTTTAAGGTGGGGATCGGGGGGTGTGAGGAAGGGAAGATGTGCCCTGACAACAAGCTGTCTGGGTCACAAGAATATACCTGGACCACTCTCAGCTGAAAAAAGCTAGGCAGCAAAAGCCAGACATCAGAGAGATGGAGGTGGGATGTGGGGCCCGATTTTGCTAGAAAACATGAACTTTGGTCTCAGAGCCACTGAGGCATTTTAAGCCTAGAGATGACAGCATGCAACTTGTGTTTTGGGGAAGATTCCATCCACTCTTTTCTGAAAAATGCATGGACTCCACCAGCAATGTCTACTTCACTTCTTTTTTTAATTAATTTATTTATTTACTTTGGGCGGGGGTCGGGTTGGGGAGGGAGGGGAGTGGGCGGGCCACTTCTATTGGCTTTCATTTCTCTATTTTCATTCGTCTTCGTTCTTTGGCTCCTGTGGGCCTCCCATCGCGGTGGCGTCTGTTGTCGCAGAGCGCCGGCTCTGGGCGCATGCGCTCCAGAGCTCCGGCTCAGTGATTGGACACATCAGTCCAGCCGCTCCGCGGCACGTGGGATCCTCCTAGGCCAGGGATCGAACCGGCGCCCCTTGCACTGCAAGGCGGTGTCCTTATCCACTGGACCACCAGGGGAAGCCCTACTTCACTTCTTTTTAGCAACCTTTCTCCCTTCACCATGGAGTCTGCGCTTCTCTAATTCCTGTTCAAGAATTTTTGGTTATGATGTGGACCATTTTTAAAGTCTTAATTGAATTTGTTACAATATTGTTTCTGTTTTGGTTTCCTGGCCATAAGGCTTGTAGGATCTTTAGCTCTTGAACCAGGGATCGAACCCTGTACCCCCTGCATTGGAAGGTAAAGTCGTAATCATTGGACCACCGGAAGTCCCTCCTTTTTCCTAATTCCCAAGTACAGAATACTTGTGACCTGTGTAGGGGCGGAGAAATTGCACCCTGTCCTTATTTTGCTGACTCCCACACATGTCCCTCAGGTCCATTATCTTGCTTTTCATTTATCATAATTAATAATTACATATTTATGTGAGTGTTTACTTGTTTATGGTCTTCCTTGGTGGCTCAGATGGTAAAGAATCTACTTGACACCTTTGCAGGAGACCTAGGTTCGATTCCTGGGTCGGGAAGATCCCTTGGTAAGTTCTGGGCCACCAGCCACTGTTTTGACTGTGGAGTACACACTCTCAGTGGTTTTGAATATAATTTTAAGGTGTTAGAATGCTGAAGGACTGGTGCTGAAGCTGAAGTTCCAATACTTTGACCACCTGATGCAAAGAGCCAACTCGCTGGAAAAGACCCTGATGCTGGGAAAGTTAGAGAGCAGAAGGAGAAGGAGACGACAGAGGACGAGAGGGTTGGATGGCATCACCGTCTCCTCTGCCCATGGAGTTTTTCCAGGCAAAAATACTGGAGTGGATTACCATTTCCTTCTCCAGAGTATCTTCCTGACCCAGGGAAGGAACCTACGTCTCCTGTATTGGCAGGTAGATTCCTTACTACTAGCTCCACTTGGGAAGCCCAGCGGGCTGGGGATGGGGTTTGTTAGGAGAAAGACAAGCCCAGATGGGAGAGGATTTGCAGAGCTTGAATCTAGATATTTGCTTTTTTGTTTACTGCTGTTGATTTTGATCATTTTTTTTCATTTCCCCATCATGCCTCTTTTTTTAAAAATTTTATATTCATTTTCATCCATCTTTTTATTTTTTTGGCATGTGTGGGCCTCCCATTGCAGTGGCCTCTCTTACTACAGAGCACCGGCTCTGGATGCATGCACTCAGAGCTGGCTGGTAACTGGACACACCGGTCCAGCTGTTCTGCGGTACGTGGGATCCTCCTGGGCCAGGGATGGGTGGAACCAGTGGCCCCTGCACTGCAAGGTGGACTCTTTAACCACTGGACCACCAGGGAAGCCCAATGTGGATCATTTTTAAAGTCTTAATGGTGAGAAAAGACATTATGGCCGGTCCACATCCTCTTGATTCCAGAGGGGTAAATCACGGCAGATTAGCTGGAGTCAGTGAAGGCTTTTGAATAGAGAAGCAATTGTTCCAAGTAGGCACTGTCCGGCATGTTTAGTATGTCAGGAGTTGTCTCAGTCTGACACAGTATAATAGGGCTCCACACATGAGTCCATTATCTTGCTTTTCATTTATCATAATTAATAATTACATATTTATGTGAGTGTTTACTTGTTTATGGTCTTCCTTGGTGGCTCAGATGGTAAAGAATCTACTTGACACCTTTGCAGGAGACCTAGGTTCGATTCCTGGGTCGGGAAGATCCCTTGGTAAGTTCTGGGCCACCAGCCACTGTTTTGACTGTGGAGTACACACTCGCAGGGGGTTTGAATATAATTTTAAGGTGTTGGAATGCTGAAGGACTGGTGCTGAAGCTGAAGTTCCAATACTTTGACCACCTGATGCAAAGAGCCAACTCGCTGGAAAAGACCCTGATGCTGGGAAAGTTAGAGAGCAGAAGGAGAAGGAGACGACAGAGGACGAGAGGGTTGGATGGCATCACCGTCTCCTCTGCCCATGGAGTTTTTCCAGGCAAAAATACTGGAGTGGATTACCATTTCCTTCTCCAGAGTATCTTCCTGACCCAGGGAAGGAACCTACGTCTCCTGTATTGGCAGGTAGATTCCTTACTACTAGCTCCACTTGGGAAGCCCAGCGGGCTGGGGATGGGGTTTGTTAGGAGAAAGACAAGCCCAGATGGGAGAGGATTTGCAGAGCTTGAATCTAGATATTTGCTTTTTTGTTTACTGCTGTTGATTTTGATCATTTTTTTTCATTTCCCCATCATGCCTCTTTTTTTAAAAATTTTATATTCATTTTCATCCATCTTTTTATTTTTTTGGCATGTGTGGGCCTCCCATTGCAGTGGCCTCTCTTACTACAGAGCACCGGCTCTGGATGCATGCACTCCAGAGCGCTGGCTGGTAACTGGACACACCGGTCCAGCTGTCCTGCGGTACGTGGGATCCTCCTGGGCCAGGGATGGGTGGAACCAGTGGCCCCTGCACTGCAAGGTGGACTCTTTAACCACTGGACCACCAGGGAAGCCCAATGTGGATCATTTTTAAAGTCTTAATGGTGAGAAAAGACATTATGGCCGGTCCACATCCTCTTGATTCCAGAGGGGTAAATCACGGCAGATTAGCTGGAGTCAGTGAAGGCTTTTGAATAGAGAAGCAATTGTTCCAAGTAGGCACTGTCCGGCATGTTTAGTATGTCAGAAGTTGTCTCAGTCTGACACAGTATAATAGGGCTCCTTACCCTGGGTGCACCCTCTGTGGCTGGCCTCACTCACTGCCCAGCAGGTGCAGCCACCGGAGTGCTGCCTGCTACATGTACTGGTATGGCTGATAGCCTGCCTGCAGCATCATGGTTGCTGTGACATGGCTGTTGCCATGGTAACAAGGCCATGTGTCTGCAGGTTCCCTCAGATTCTGCTTCGCAACAACACTGAGAGGGAAGCAAATCCAGTTAATCACCACGTAGCCCATGACCCTCAGCGAGCCAGTGAGCAGAGGAAGGCCCACCTGTTTATTCTAAATTCAAATCATAATGGAGAGAGACAACCTACCGTCAAACCCTGGGGCGGACACTTTGCCTGCTTACAAGTTACTGAACTTCTCTGGGCCTCACTTTCTCCACCGGACAAGGGCAAGGTGAAGAGTAAATGTAATATACATGGAAAGTCCTTTGCATATCGCTGGCAGGTGGTACATGTTAGCTAATCTTAAATCCCATTCCTCCCGTCCTCTGGAGAAAATTGACAGGAAGCCCAGAGGCCTCCTCCCACGGGCGTTGGGGTGAGGTGAGAGGCTGTGTTCTGGGGCCACACACAGACACGCACACACTGTGCGGGACGTGAGGGCGTTTGTGGCAGCCTTGCCCTCTAGGAGCTCCCAGTCCTTGCAGAGGAACCAGGAGAGCAAGCAGGCAGCTTCTGCCGGGCAGCGTCCAGACCACTGGGCGCTGCCTGGAGAGGCAGGTGTGGATGGTGGGAGACCAGGTGGAAGGCCCAGCTGCAGCAAGGCACGGAAGTGAGAGCGGTTTTGTTCTGCTGCATTGGAAAGCCTGCGGCAGGGTGGCTGGAGAAGAGGCTGAGCATAGGGCCCAGAGCCTCATTAACCCCCCTCCACAATGTGGCTCCCCGGGGCTTTAAGGATGGAATTTGCTTTTTCCAGATGATGCAAGGGTAGAGAAGTGTTCAAAGGGAGAACTGGCAGAGGAGAAGGGTGCTCTGAATGAGGATCTAGGGACTAGCGGCGAGACCTGGTTGGTCCGAGGGACATTCAGGGTTAAGAGTCACGAGGGCCTGGACCCCGGCTGAGCCAACTGTTGTCCAGAATGAGAGCACAGCCCCCCGAAGTGACTTCAGGCCCCGCACTGGGAATGCCAGGCCGCTCTGACACTGGAGTTGTGCAAGCCTGGCCAAACAGGCCGAGCAGCCCACTGCCTCCAGAATCCGTCCCATGCCAGCATCCAGCTTAGGCCCGGCTGAACTTCTCAGAGTCTACACCAACTATCTCACCACCGTCCAGAAGCACCGGCAAGATTCAGGTCCGTGGCCTCTCACAAACAAGCCAAGGAGCAAGTAAGTACTCCAAGTGGTTGGCACTACCTGGAGAGCCGCGGCTCTGGCGCACGGAAGGGGCCAGGGCAGTTCAGGGCCCTGGGCAGGCTGGCTTCTGGCAGCTTCAAGGGCCCACCTCCTGGCCGGAGGGAAAAGTCTCCTTTCCCGGCTTCTCCAGGCCCAGCCTGCCGCCTTCATCACTGCAGCCTCCACCCAGCACCGGCGCGGTGCCAGAAGCCTCAGAATATTTAATGGAAAGAAGGAGCGAAAACCTGTGTGACTGGGTCTGTCCCACATGGAAGCGTATTACGGCATCTTGGCTAGGTCTGTGCGCACGTTTCCCCGCGGGAGCCGAGGGGCGCTCTACCCCGCCCTGCAGGTGGCGCGCGCAAACGCCATTCCCATTACACAGACCAGGAAGCCGAGGCACAGAGAGCCAGCTTGCCGACGTCACACGAAGCCTGTGTGCACGCGCAGCCTGCCACTCGGGCCACCTCCCAGCCTGTCCCCAAGCCTTCGCGCACCCCCCCCCAGGCCCCCAATAATTGGGCGGCCGCCTCCGCGGGGTTTCCATCCCGGCACCCCGGGACCCGCCTGCCCGGCGCCGCGGCCTCGCTGTGGCCCCGGGCGGCGCACCTGCCTCGGCGGTGGGACCGGCCGGGGTCTCGGGCCGCCCCGCTTCCGGAGGCGCTCGGGCCGGGGCCGCGTCTACTTTTAAACGATGGAGGCTGCGGCGGCCTCCGCGGGCCCGGGGCCGGGGGGTGGGGGTGCGGGTCTGAAAAGGGAACTCGGACGCGAACACAAAGCGGCGGCGGTTTCGTTCGCCCAGATCCGGACACAAAGGCGCCCGTGGGCGGCTCGGCGCGGGCGGGCGGGCGGGGCGGAGGCCCTGCGGCTCGTCCCGCCCCCGCCGGCGTCCCCGGCGGCTCGGCGGAGCGGGGAGACCCGGGCTGCCGCGGCCCGCTCGGCCCGGCCACACCCTGACACCTGGGCCCGGGCGGAGGGGCCGCGCCCGCCCTCCAGCCCCCGGGCAGGCTGGGCCGCCGCGCCCTCGGGCTCCGCTCTTTCCAGCCTTTGTTCTGGTTTCAACTCTCGATCCCCTGGCGCCGCCACCCTCACCCCGGGGCTCCGTCGGGCCCTCGGCCCTTAACCTGCGCTGATCCGCGGGCCGTCCCTCGGGCTCAGTCCCACCCCGGCCCTGGGGCGGCGCGGCGCGTGCCCGCGGTGGGGGTGGGGGGCCGGCATGTGGGGTCCCCGCGGCGGCACGTGCCGGGCCTCTGCCGGGGCTGGGCCCCGTTTTCCCGCTGCTGCCGCGGTGTCCCGGCCGCCGGCGCCGAGACGGGGACGGGGGCTACGGACGGGAGCCCGCTGGAGAGCCCTGGACACCTGCCCTGGTGGGGCTAGGAACGGCCAGGGCCACGCTGACGGCCGTTAGGACAGCGAGCCCTCGCTATCAGGTTCAGAATCAGACCCGAAGAAGAGCCGGGTAAGAGTTCCTGTCCTTAAAGCACAGAAAAGTTCGTAATCTTGGATTTTTCTGCTTAACCATATTATGGAGGGGTTTTTTTGTTTGTTTTTTTGTTTTTTAAATCAGAAACGAAAGTCATGATGGTAAACTGACCCCCCAGGTGCATTTCACTCAGATGCAATTATCAACACATGACCATCTGGTTCTGCCTGGCCCTCTCTGTCCACCCCCTGCCCCTACCTGTCACTGTGAAACAGATCCTTGGCATCAGGTCAGATTTCAGTTGTGCCCCCTGAGACACTGGCTTTTGATGAAAAGCCCTTTGTTGGTTTAGAAAACATTTTAAAAAACTGAATAGATTAAAACGTTAAGGAGTGGAGTTGCACATGAAGCTAAAGGAGATTAAGCAGTGGAAAGACTGAAATGATGGGCCAAGACCCTGGCGCTGCTTTCGGGGACAGCAGGTTGCCCAGGTGAGGGCTTGAACAGAGAGGAGCCAGGGAGCTGGGGAGAAAGAGGGGTGACTCAGGACCAGATTTGCTGACGGATTAGACAGGGGTCTTGAGAGGGAGAGGCTTCAAGGACAGGAAGCTCAGTAAATGGCAGTTGCTTTTAACTACCATGAGGAAGACCAGGGGAAGATACCAGGAAAACCAGAATGGGGATTGGCCCTGTTACACCTCAGCTGCCATTGAGCTATCCAAGTGGAGATACCACAGAGGTAGTAGCTGTTTAAGGAAGATTCTCAGGGTTGCCAGCAGAGCTAGAGATTTAAATCTAAAACCTGTGGTGTCTTTAAAACCATGGGACCAGAATTGGTGTATATAGTGGCCAATGAAATTGGAGGGAAATCAGAACAGCAGACTATCAGGAGTCAAGGGAAGAAAGTGTTCCGAGAAAAAGGGAGCGATCAGGAGTGTGGAGTGTTACAGAGAGGTCAAGGAAGAGGAGAAAAAAAAAGATTCAAGGGACAATTGAGCCGAAAACAGGGACACCCTTGGCGACACTGGTGGGAGTAATTTCCAAGGAGCAACAGTTAAAAGCCAAACCAGAGAGAATAGGAGTGAGCGAGTGATTAATCTTTGGAGAAATTTTGATGCAAAGAAAAGCTTTCTTTAAAAATTCTTGGATTTTTCTGCTTAACCATATTATGGAGGTTTTTGTTTGTTTTTTTGTTTTTTAAATCAGAAACGAAAGTCATGATGGTAAACTGACCCCCCAGGTGCATTTCACTCAGATGCAATTATCAACACATGACCATCTGGTTCTGCCTGGCCCTCTCTGTCCACCCCCTGCCCCTACCTGTCACTGTGAAACAGATCCTTGGCATCAGGTCAGATTTCAGTTGTGCCCCCTGAGACACTGGCTTTTGATGAAAAGCCCTTTGTTGGTTTAGAAAACATTTTAAAAAACTGAATAGATTAAAACGTTAAGGAGTGGAGTTGCACATGAAGCTAAAGGAGATTAAGCAGTGGAAAGACTGAAATGATGGGCCAAGACCCTGGCGCTGCTTTCGGGGACAGCAGGTTGCCCAGGTGAGGGCTTGAACAGAGAGGAGCCGGGGAGCTGGGGAGAAAGAGGGGTGACTCAGGACCAGATTTGCTGACGGATTAGACAGGGGTCTTGAGAGGGAGAGGCTTCAAGGACAGGAAGCTCAGTAAATGGCAGTTGCTTTTAACTACCATGAGGAAGACCAGGGGAAGATACCAGGAAAACCAGAATGGGGATTGGCCCTGTTACACCTCAGCTGCCATTGAGCTATCCAAGTGGAGATACCACAGAGGTAGTAGCTGTTTAAGGAAGATTCTCAGGGTTGCCAGCAGAGCTAGAGATTTAAATCTAAAACCTGTGGTGTCTTTAAAACCATGGGACCAGAATTGGTGTATATAGTGGCCAATGAAATTGGAGGGAAATCAGAACAGCAGACTATCAGGAGTCAAGGGAAGAAAGTGTTCCGAGAAAAAGGGAGCGATCAGGAGTGTGGAGTGTTACAGAGAGGTCAAGGAAGAGGAGGACAAAAAAGAAAAAAGGGACCATTGAGCTGAAAACAGGGACACCCTTGGCGACACTGGTGGGAGTAATTTCCAAGGAGCAACAGTTAAAAGCCAAACCAGAGAGAATAGGAGTGAGCGAGTGATTAATCTTTGGAGAAATTTTGATGCAAAGAAAAATCTGTAAGATTTCTCTTTAATAGTTTAGGACATTGTTTTGTTTTTTTTTTTTTAACATAACTATAACATAGTTTTCAAAACCAAAAACAATTAACAGTAATTTCTTAATATCATCTAATATCCAGTCACCAATGTGCATACTTTCCTGATTGTCCCATAAGTGATTTTTCTAATACTTGGTGTATTATAATCAGGATCCAATAGGTTCATACATTGTACTTGATTGATTTGGCTCTTAAGCCTCTTCTAATCTGTAACATTTCCTCTCCTTTAAGTTTTTAAGAAACCAGGTAAGTTGTTTTTGAGAATTTCCCACATTCTGAGTTTGGCTGATGGCCTTGCTTCCCAGTGGCTCAGCAGTAGAGAATCCACTTGCCAATGCCGGGGGTGCAGGAGATGCAGGTTCCACCCCTGGGCTGGGAAGGGAATGACAGTGCGCTCCCGTTTCCTTGCCTGGAGATGGATGGAGGAGACTAGTGGGCTATCGTCCACGGGGTCACAAAAGAGTCGGACCTGACTGAGCGACTAAACAATAACGACATCCTTCTAATGGTACTGTGAACTTGCTAATGCATCATATAAAGCCTGATAGTCTCTTTGTGATTGATCAGGTGTTTTCAAGCTGATCCTTCCATTATTAAGTTCCCCAGCAGCCTGTCACCCCATGAGCATTATCACCCCAATCATGAGTGTCCTTGAAAAAGCAATAGTGAAGAGAAATCCTCCTAAGGGGCAAAACTTGGAGCAGCGTATTTCACTGTCCACATAGTCTAGACTTAGGGATGACCTGAAATTAGACATACGGGCTGTGGCTAACAAAGACTTGAAGGAATAGAACTGGAAGGTGTGGACGGGGTGCTTAGAACAGGCAGTGTGGGCATATTTGTGTCATTTGTGAATGCTCTTCAGAGGATATCTGTTGTAGAGGAGGTTCTCGGTGTTATCAAGTGGACAAAATGACACATTTGGTGGCTGCCAGTCAGCCTCTGTCCCTGACCACCCTGGTTCAAGTGGGCCCGTGTGTTCAAGATGAAGATAAGGCAGACGGCTAACAAGGCCATCCCCTCAACAAGCTGACCTGGCTTCTGCCGTTCTTGAGGATATAACCTTCCAAAGCAGAGACCAGCACTGACCACCCCCACCCCGCCTGCCATCGTTCCCCAGGGAACCAGCCAGCCCCCTGCTTGTAGGCTGGTCACACAGGACCCCTTTCATCATGAAGGCGGCAGCCGTTTTCCTAGAACAAACATGCATCCGTCAGCAGTGCTGCTCCCTGCATCACCGTTCCGAGTCTTTCAGAATCCCTTCTGCACTTTCACAGAGTTCCACACAATGCATCTGATCAAAGCACTGACTTCTGAGCAAGAGAACTGTAGCTGTGAGCATGCGTACATAGAATTCAGTACTATTACTACGTCCCCTGTCCCCTAGAAGTAGCTGGCCTGAAAGAATGGTGGAATGACCTACTGAAGGTTCTGTTCTGGTGCCGGTTGAGAAGAACACCCTGCAAGGATGGGTGTCTGTCTTACACGTGCTTTTTTGCACGTATGGTCAGGATGTGGTGCTTTTTGAAGGTCTGGAACAGGAGCAGCTCCTCTCGCTCTGACACCTACTTTCAGTTCCTTCTCCCAGACCTTTAAGTTGAAGGGGGATCTTAGTTCCCAAAGGAGGAATACATCCTAATCTTAGGGGACACAGTTGTGGTTTCATTCAGCTGAGATCTGGACATTAGGCACTTCCCAGCTGTTAAAGAAAGTGGTTACTCTACTGGCTGGAGTGATTCACCCCGGTTCTCAGAGCAAATTGTTACTTACAAATCTGTCACGTGCTCAGTCGTATCTGTTTTCAACCAACCCCATGGACTGTAGCCCGCCAGGGATTCTCCATGGCGTTCTCCAGGCAAGAATACTGGAGTGGGTTACCCTTTCCTTTGCCAGGGGATCTTCCTGATCCAGGAATCAAACCCTTGTCTCCTGCATTACAGGAGAATGCTTTGCTTCTGGAGCCATGGGGGAAGCCTTATTACTGACAAAGGGAGCTACAAACCTGTGTCTGGAACCCAAAGGATCCTTTCTTCACTTTCCCCCAGGGAAGGGAAGGGGCCAGTCCTGCTGTGCCAGAGGGCTACATTGAATCTGGGTGTTTAAGGTGTTCATAGGGCATCTACTCAAATGTCATATCTAGGCCTCAGAGCCCCACTCCTTCCCTTTCTAGTCTCTAGCAGAGGAGACTTGCTGGGGCTGTGAGTTCAGCAGTCTTTGTAATTCATAAATAAAATCTTGGGCCTGATCTCCAGCACTGTCTAGCCTCTGGCTACAGGAGATGAGGGTCTCTTTAGATGTCACCGTGGAGACTTTATCATGAAGGCGGCAGCCTTTTGAAAAACATCTCCGACCCCAAAGTCTTTCAGAATCCTTCTGCACTTTCACAGAGTTCCACACAATGCATCTGATCAAAGCACTGACTTCTGAGCAAGAGAACTGTAGCTGTGAGCATGCGTACATAGAATTCAGTACTATTACTACGTCCCCTGTCCCTAGAAGTAGCTGGCCTGAAAGAATGGTGGAATGACCTACTGAAGGTTCTGTTCTGGTCCCGGTTGAGAAGAACACCCTGCAAGGATGGGTGTCTGTCTTACACGTGCTTTTTTGCACGTATGGTCAGGATGTGGTGCTTTTTGAAGGTCTGGAACAGGAGCAGCTCCTCTCGCTCTGACACCTACTTTCAGTTCCTTCTCCCAGACCTTTAAGTTGAAGGGGGATCTTAGTTCCCAAAGGAGGAATACATCCTAATCTTAGGGGACACAGTTGTGGTTTCATTCAGCTGAGATCTGGACATTAGGCACTTCCCAGCTGTTAAAGAAAGTGGTTACTCTACTGGCTGGAGTGATTCACCCCGGTTCTCAGAGCAAATTGTTACTTACAAATCTGTCACGTGCTCAGTCGTATCTGTTTTCAACCAACCCCATGGACTGTAGCCCGCCAGGGATTCTCCATGGCGTTCTCCAGGCAAGAATACTGGAGTGGGTTACCCTTTCCTTTGCCAGGGGATCTTCCTGATCCAGGAATCAAACCCTTGTCTCCTGCATTACAGGAGAATGCTTTGCTTCTTGAGCCATGGGGGAAGCCTTATTACTGACAAAGGGAGCTACAAACCTGTGTCTGGAACCCAAAGGATCCTTTCTTCACTTTCCCCCAGGGAAGGGAAGGGGCCAGTCCTGCTGTGCCAGAGGGCTACATTGAATCTGGGTGTTTAAGGTGTTCATAGGGCATCTACTCAAATGTCATATCTAGGCCTCAGAGCCCCACTCCTTCCCTTTCTAGTCTCTAGCAGAGGAGACTTGCTGGGGCTGTGAGTTCAGCAGTCTTTGTAATTCATAAATAAAATCTTGGGCCTGATCTCCAGCACTGTCTAGCCTCTGGCTACAGGAGATGAGGGTCTCTTTAGATGTCACCGTGGAGACTTTTTGGCTTCCATATCATGCTCCGAGTTGATAACTGACTGGCTTGAACTTACTGTTTTCTTCCTTCTGGGCTTTTATGGCAGTTAAAACAGCCAACCAGGGACTTCCCTAGTGGTCCAGTGGCTAAGACTCCATGCTGCCAATACAGGGGCCCAGGTTTGATCCCTGCTCAGAGAACTAGATCTCACATGCTGCAACCAAAACCTGGTGCAGCCAAATATAGAAGTATTAAAACAAAAACAACCAACCAGCCCCCAAATCCTTATCCTGGTGTTTTTCATGCCACAGATGCTAAGGAAGCATCTTCCACCTGGACCCCATCCCCATCGACCAATGAGGAGAGGCTTAGTGTCACGCTGGTTCAGCATGTTTGGGGGCATCTCCATCCCACTCGTCATCTTAACAGGGTCTTTGTTGCCACCTGGCTGGCATATGATCCAATTCCAGAATCCCATTCAGAGAACTTACTTTCTGGAACCGCTTTTGGTAACATCTTGCCTTAGATTCTATCAGATGCAGATCCTTAGGCAAGCATCTGAGAGCAGGTAGCTTATTCTGAAAGTGAACCCAGTAAGAGAATGGAAAATAAGACAGAAAAGGTTAAGGAAGCTGATGCGCGGGATGTGGTAGATATACAGGGTACACTGATGATCGGTTACCGCTGGGGCTTCCCCAGGAGCTCGGATGTGAAAGAATCTGCCTGCAGTGTGGGAGACCTGGGTTTGATTCCTGAGTCAGGAAGATCCCCTAGAGAAGGGAATGGCTACCCATTCCAGTATTCTTGCTGCCTGGCGGACTACAGCCCATGGAGTCGCAAAGAGTTGGATACCACTGAGGCAATGGCTACATATCTGGGTGTTTAAGGTGTTCATAGGGCATCTACTCAAATGTCATATCTAGGCCTCAGAGCCCCACTCCTTCCCTTTCTAGTCTCTAGCAGAGGAGACTTGCTGGGGCTGTGAGTTCAGCAGTCTTTGTAATTCATAAATAAAATCTTGGGCCTGATCTCCAGCACTGTCTAGCCTCTGGCTACAGGAGATGAGGGTCTCTTTAGATGTCACCGTGGAGACTTTTTGGCTTCCATATCATGCTCCGAGTTGATAACTGACTGGCTTGAACTTACTGTTTTCTTCCTTCTGGGCTTTTATGGCAGTTAAAACAGCCAACCAGGGACTTCCCTAGTGGTCCAGTGGCTAAGACTCCATGCTGCCAATACAGGGGCCCAGGTTTGATCCCTGCTCAGAGAACTAGATCTCACATGCTGCAACCAAAACCTGGTGCAGCCAAATATAGAAGTATTAAAACAAAAACAACCAACCAGCCCCCAAATCCTTATCCTGGTGTTTTTCATGCCACAGATGCTAAGGAAGCATCTTCCACCTGGACCCCATCCCCATCGACCAATGAGGAGAGGCTTAGTCGTCACGCTGGTTCAGCATGTTTGGGGGCATCTCCATCCCACTCGTCATCTTAACAGGGTCTTTGTTGCCACCTGGCTGGCATATGATCCAATTCCAGAATCCCATTCAGAGAACTTACTTTCTGGAACCGCTTTTGGTAACATCTTGCCTTAGATTCTATCAGATGCAGATCCTTAGGCAAGCATCTGAGAGCAGGTAGCTTATTCTGAAAGTGAACCCAGTAAGAGAATGGAAAATAAGACAGAAAAGGTTAAGGAAGCTGATGCGCGGGATGTGGTAGATATACAGGGTACACTGATGATCGGTTACCGCTGGGGCTTCCCCAGGAGCTCGGATGTGAAAGAATCTGCCTGCAGTGTGGGAGACCTGGGTTTGATTCCTGAGTCAGGAAGATCCCCTAGAGAAGGGAATGGCTACCCATTCCAGTATTCTTGCTGCCTGGCGGACTACAGCCCATGGAGTCGCAAAGAGTTGGATACCACTGAGCAACTAACAGCATCACTGTGGCTAACTAGGGCTCATTACAGACTGCCTCTGGAAGGGGTGTAGAGCAGTCCTTGGGGTGGTGCTACTCTGGACTAGGGAAGCATGCTATTTATCCACTAACTTCTACCTCCCATCCTTTGAGGGCTGCTCCTGGGAGTGTGAATTTCCTGGCACTTCCATACTGCCCTCGTTCGGTTCTTCAGTAGAGAGTCTAGGCTGCTTGCACTGAGAAGCCTAGGGGTACAGAGGAATAATGGGTGCTTTGAGGAAATGGCAGAGAAGGGGGTGCAGCACGATGACCTCACTGGAGTCCAAGCTCCATGGCCCCTCCTCCAGGTGTGCAAATTCTCCAACCCCAGCCCTTGCCCTTGTCCTCCCAGGCACAGGGTACATGGGGTGGCTGCCACCTGCAGCTGCAATTTCTGTGTTACTTGTGTTCCAGCCTAGCCTCTTCAGTTCTTGACTATCTGTTTAGGACTTCCCTGGTGGTACAGTGGATAAGAATTTGCCTGCCAATGCCAAGGACAGGGATTGGATCTCTGGTTTGGGAAGTTTCCACATACCTCGGAACAACCAAGTCCATCAGTCACACAACTACTGAGGCCACACCCTAGAGCCCTCGAGCCTCAGACACTGCACCCTCGTGCTGAAACTACCCAAGCTCGTGCGCTTAGAGCCTGTGCTGTGCTACAAGAGAAGCCGCCACAGGGAGAAGCCTGGACACTGCAACACAGAGTAATTAACCCCTGCTCGCTGCAACTGGAAGACCCAGCACAGCCATTAAAAAATAAATAAATAAAAATAAAAATCTATATAACTGATTTCCTCCATTAATTTCTCCCTACAGCGAGTTTGGTCTCTGTTTTCTTGCCTGGAAGTGAACGAAGGAATTAATGAATGGAGAGAACAGAGCAGCGTGATCAAGAAGGAGAACAGAGTGAGGGAGGTAGCACTCATGAAGGTGGGGAGGGAGCCAAGGCCAGATCAGGATGAACCTGTGGGCCACGTAACAGCCTTGAAGCTGTATAAGTTCCCTACACACGAACCGGCAAGTTGCAGACTTCCAAAGATGCAAACCTGCGTGCCAGGCCCTGTGTGCCGGTTGTCATACTCTGTTACCCTACTTTCCCAGCTACTGTGCTGTAAGATTAAAATGTTTATTTTTTTGTGTTTGTTTTTATGTACATATTATTTGTGTGAAAAGTATGCAAGTACAATACCATATAGCCGATTGTGTGAGTTGAGTACTGGGCTAACTTAGTTGAACTGAAGAACAAGTTGAACTGGAACGCGCTCGTGGAACGGAACTCATCTGTGTGTAGCGGACTTACCGTAAGAAGGTTTTTGGGAAGCACCCAGGCAGCATCTCGGCTATGCCGGGCACCAGCCAGTTCCTGTTTCCCTTCCTGTCTGTTACATCTTCAGCTTTCTCCTGCAGACATTCTCCTTAGCAGGGCCATCCAAGACCTATGCTCGGAAGGGTCCGTGCAGGAATTCGAGTCTTCCCTCTGCCTCAAATGAACCCTGATCTGTTGTCTGGACTTTGGGGCTGGCTTTGTGGATGTCGATTTTTAGAATCTTGGCACATCCTCAGCTCTGTTGATTCTGAACTTCCCTTGAGCCTCAGATCTGCCCCCTTGATTCCATATTCCCTGGAGCCTCTGCCTGTGACGTTCCTTGCTCAGGAACGTGGTTTCCCCTGTTCCCTCTTCCTGTCCTGGAAAACTCCTGCCCCTCTCTTGAACTATTCCATGTTTTTTCTCTGACTTTCCTGTATAGGACTGTGGCTTTCTCTTTGAATTTACATATGCATACACACATCTATTATGGCCTGTGCTAAAAAACCTTTTCTAAAAAAATCTGTTTCTTCCCCTCAGAGTCTGACCTCCTTTCGGGCCTCATTCATCCCTGTATCTTCATTCATTCTCGCAACAATCTTTTTGAGTCTCTCCTATCCCCGGCGTGGGAGCCCTTTAGTCGATGTCTGTTGAAGGGATGAATGAATTGGTGAGCAGTTGCTACCCCACAGATGCTGGGTTGCTAGGTGACAAGCTCTAGTGATGATTAGAGAGGAGGGGGTGATGCTGTTGTGTGAGATGAGAGTCTACACATCTTCCCGCAGATTCAGGGAAACTTTGTGGGTGGAATTTCCACACTTCAGCGCTGCCAGCACAGCAGGGGTGAGGTTGGGCTTCTGACAGTGATCTTCATTGTGCGTGGGGCGAGGAAGGACAGGGGGAGGGAGTTGTGCTAAAATCTTTCCCATGTGTGAGAGGCTATCTTTCCTGCATCCTTCAATTTGAGAATCACTGAATTAAAAGCTTTCTAAAAAAGAGGAATGAGGAAACTGAGGAGAGCTGGTTCAGAGTCTACACAGCTGCCTTGGAGGACCAGACAGGAGAGGAAGAGCAGCTGACTGAAGGAGAATGATCCTCACGCTTGGAGGGAGCCACTGCTGCTCAGCACAGAGAGAGTCACCAAGAGAAACTGTGGGCCCTAGGTTACTAGATCCTCCAACTTTTCAGGAGAGGCCCTCAAGCCCAAGTTTTAATGTGGGATCTCCCAAGTTTTCAAGGTTAAAAGTAAATCTGAAATTCTCGAAGTTGGAGTTTTTCAGACTCAGTCTTCCCCTGTCCAATACAACTCTTTCCTGCAAGTCCCAGCCTGGAGAACATGTTCCCAGGGGACCCTTCCCTGGCATCTCTGACTCTTTTGTTCATGCAACACTAATTATACCCCAGCTGGGTGCCAGGAGCTGTGTTTGCTGCAGGGAATGCCTTGGTGGAGGAGCCTTCTTGCCCTCAAGGCATGTGGAATCATCCTGGACAGGAGATCAAACCCATGTCCTCTGCTTTGGCAGTTGGATTCTTATCCACTGTACCACCAGGGAAGTTCTAGAAAAAAATCTTTTAAAAAAGGAGGGGAGGACCACCACGAGGGTCACCCCTGAGCCTCTCTGGACACACCATGCCCTCCTTCCTACACAGGCCCTTCCCTCTGGTGACCTCTGTATTTGTCCAGTAGGTGAGGAGGAAGACGAAGGAGAAAGAACTGGACCTAGAAGTGTTAACCCAGATAGCCACTGGCCATTTCTATGGGCTTGTCTGAGGTAAAGAAAATTTAATGATAAAGTTTACAAAACATTAACTACAGCCCCAAACATCCACCACTTAAGCCAACCTAGGTGAATGAGTATCAGGAAACAACTGCTGCTGGTTGTCTGGGCAACCAAATTTGTTAGTGATAAAACATCAGAGCCACAGCACAGAGAAAGCTGCAGCCTACAACCTGTGTGCAGGTTGGAACAGTCATCTTCATTGTGCGTGGGGCGAGGAAGGACAGGGGGAGGGAGTTGTGCTAAAATCTTTCCCATGTGTGAGAGGCTATCTTTCCTGCATCCTTCAATTTGAGAATCACTGAATTAAAAGCTTTCTAAAAAAGAGGAATGAGGAAACTGAGGAGAGCTGGTTCAGAGTCTACACAGCTGCCTTGGAGGACCAGACAGGAGAGGAAGAGCAGCTGACTGAAGGAGAATGATCCTCACGCTTGGAGGGAGCCACTGCTGCTCAGCACAGAGAGAGTCACCAAGAGAAACTGTGGGCCCTAGGTTACTAGATCCTCCAACTTTTCAGGAGAGGCCCTCAAGCCCAAGTTTTAATGTGGGATCTCCCAAGTTTTCAAGGTTAAAAGTAAATCTGAAATTCTCGAAGTTGGAGTTTTTCAGACTCAGTCTTCCCCTGTCCAATACAACTCTTTCCTGCAAGTCCCAGCCTGGAGAACATGTTCCCAGGGGACCCTTCCCTGGCATCTCTGACTCTTTTGTTCATGCAACACTAATTATACCCCAGCTGGGTGCCAGGAGCTGTGTTTGCTGCAGGAATGCCTTGGTGGAGGAGCCTTCTTGCCCTCAAGGCATGTGGAATCATCCTGGACAGGAGATCAAACCCATGTCCTCTGCTTTGGCAGTTGGATTCTTATCCACTGTACCACCAGGGAAGTTCTAGAAAAAAATCTTTTAAAAAAGGAGGGGAGGACCACCACGAGGGTCACCCCTGAGCCTCTCTGGACACACCATGCCCTCCTTCCTACACAGGCCCTTCCCTCTGGTGACCTCTGTATTTGTCCAGTAGGTGAGGAGGAAGACGAAGGAGAAAGAACTGGACCTAGAAGTGTTAACCCAGATAGCCACTGGCCATTTCTATGGGCTTGTCTGAGGTAAAGAAAATTTAATGATAAAGTTTACAAAACATTAACTACAGCCCCAAACATCCACCACTTAAGCCAACCTAGGTGAATGAGTATCAGGAAACAACTGCTGCTGGTTGTCTGGGCAACCAAATTTGTTAGTGATAAAACATCAGAGCCACAGCACAGAGAAAGCTGCAGCCTACAACCTGTGTGCAGGTTGGAACAGTCAAGCGGTGTCCTGGGTGTTTAGGGTGGGAACCTCAGGGAAAGAGCTGGGTGATTTCCCTTAATAGGAGGACTGGGTGGTGGAGGCGGGCTGAGCCTCTATTCACCAGTGCAGCACAAAAATAATCCCATGTGCCAGCCTGGGCCCTTGCTCAGAGGGGCAGGTCGACTCACTCTGGGGTGCTTGGGACCGACAGAGTTCTGTCTGTCTTGGCTGAACCCATCCAAGTTTGTAGGCAAGAGTTCTGGCTTGCCTAAAAGCAGAATTCTTGCCTAAAAGCGACTCAGACGCCCTCGTGGGCTTGCTGTGTCAGGAGGACCAGAGCAACCTGCACTCTCTTGGTTGTCCCCTTCCCCCAGCCTCCCTACCCCTCCTTCCATTTTCTTCCTTAGAATTCTACTCCCCTCTGTCTCCCACCCTGGAAACTCCATCTCTCTGGTGGCTCTCCTCACTGCCCACTTCTTAACTACAAAATGCTCTGTAACACGGAGCAGGGAATCACCGATAATCACAACCAATGAATACAACAAGTTCGGAGTGGTACTGGCTTGCCTTGTCCCCATAAGTATTATTTTGGTGTCCGTCCATAGTGCAGATGAACCTTAATCAAGGTGGGAAGCTCCTTTCAGATCTGTCTCTGCCCACATTGGACCTCAGTTCTGCTCTGTTTTATTCCAGACCAAAAAGACCCTGCCTAGGCTGAACTCTGAGTTGGCTGTGTATGGGCAAAAGCAATCAGCCAAGGCCCTGCTATGTCGTTTAGGGCCTCCCCTGGCACCTCAGTGGTAAAGAATCTGCCTGCCAATGCAGAAGGCACAGGTTCCATCCCTAAGTCAGAAAGATCCCCTGGAGAAGGAAATGGCAATCCACTCCAGTATTCTTGCCTGGAGGATCCTGTGGACAGAGGAGTCTAGAGGGCTACAGTCCATGGGGCTGAAAAGTCAGACACAACTGAGCAACTGAGCACACATGCAAAGTAAGATTCACTGTAAGAATTTAATTTTTAACATAGATTTGAAGGGTGGAACAACTGCTGCGTGGTTGTCTGGAAAAAGGCCAATGCAGCCTACAACCTGTGTGCAGGTTGGAACAGTCAAGCGGTGTCCTGGGTGTTTAGGGTGGGAACCTCAGGAAAGAGCTGGGTGATTTCCCTTAATAGGAGGACTGGGTGGTGGAGGCGGGCTGAGCCTCTATTCACCAGTGCAGCACAAAAATAATCCCATGTGCCAGCCTGGGCCCTTGCTCAGAGGGGCAGGTCGACTCACTCTGGGGTGCTTGGGACCGACAGAGTTCTGTCTGTCTTGGCTGAACCCATCCAAGTTTGTAGGCAAGAGTTCTGGCTTGCCTAAAAGCAGAATTCTTGCCTAAAAGCGACTCAGACGCCCTCGTGGGCTTGCTGTGTCAGGAGGACCAGAGCAACCTGCACTCTCTTGGTTGTCCCCTTCCCCCAGCCTCCCTACCCCTCCTTCCATTTTCTTCCTTAGAATTCTACTCCCCTCTGTCTCCCACCCTGGAAACTCCATCTCTCTGGTGGCTCTCCTCACTGCCCACTTCTTAACTACAAAATGCTCTGTAACACGGAGCAGGGAATCACCGATAATCACAACCAATGAATACAACAAGTTCGGAGTGGTACTGGCTTGCCTTGTCCCCATAAGTATTATTTTGGTGTCCGTCCATAGTGCAGATGAACCTTAATCAAGGTGGGAAGCTCCTTTCAGATCTGTCTCTGCCCACATTGGACCTCAGTTCTGCTCTGTTTTATTCCAGCCCAAAAAAGACCCTGCCTAGGCTGAACTCTGAGTTGGCTGTGTATGGGCAAAAGCAATCAGCCAAGGCCCTGCTATGTCGTTTAGGGCCTCCCCTGGCACCTCAGTGGTAAAGAATCTGCCTGCCAATGCAGAAGGCACAGGTTCCATCCCTAAGTCAGAAAGATCCCCTGGAGAAGGAAATGGCAATCCACTCCAGTATTCTTGCCTGGAGGATCCTGTGGACAGAGGAGTCTAGAGGGCTACAGTCCATGGGGCTGAAAAAGTCAGACACAACTGAGCAACTGAGCACACATGCAAAGTAAGATTCACTGTAAGAATTTAATTTTTAACATAGATTTGAAGGGTTTCAATCAAATTTTAGGGCAATACATGCAACTGAAAGTTAACAAGAGACAGCTGATTCCATGACAGATAGCCACTATCGTGACAGCTTGCTAAGCAGCCATAGCGAATGAGACTCATAAAGGCAATGTCGCAACATGAAAAAATACTCCTGCTGCATTAAGTGAAAAAGCAGAACTAGAAATTTCACATACCCTTGTGATTGCTTAGTACAATGCCTGGCAACCAGGAAGTACTCATTAAATGGTTGTTGTTTAGTCACTAAGTCATGTTTGACTCTTTTGTGATCCCATGGACTGTAGCCAGCCAGACTCCTCTGTCTACGGGATTCTCCAGGCAAGAGTACTGGAGTGGGTTCCCATTCCCTTCTCCAGGGGATCTTCCCAACCCAGGGATCAAACCTGAGTCTCCTGCATTGGCAGGCAGATTTTTTTTTTTTTTTTTTTTTTACCACTGAGTCCCCTGTGAAGCCTTCACTAAAGAGTAGGTGTTATTAGTTAGTTGTAACAGTCTCAAAGTATGTATGCCCCTGGAAGAGACCGTGAAAGAACCACACCAAAAACAACTAATTTTTGTGCTGAATGGAAGTGATTTTTTCCCACTCTATAGATGATATCCTCTAAATAAAAATTTGATAATACAAAGCTAACAACTCAATTTAAAATGGAATAGAAAAATGGACAGAGGATATGGACAGATGGTCCTCATGGGGAAAAAACAAATGAAAAAATGTTCAGTCTGCCTCAGAATAAGAGAAATGTACATCGTGATCAGCCTGACATACCCTTTAGAATTTATCAGATCAGCACCATGCGAAGAATTTGAAAACACTGTGTCGCAAGAGTAGAGGGAAACAGGTACTCTGGTACCTTGTTTAGGAGACTGTAAGATGACACAATTTATGACTAGCAATTTGACTATATTTAGTAAAATTTTAAATGAATGCACCCTTGATCCACGAATACTGTCCTTAGGAATTTATCCTATGATCTATGTATACTTTTGCCAAATAACATGAAAAAGTCTATGTAGTGCAGCATCGATCCAATATCAAATGATTGGAAACAGTCTAAATGTTCACTAATAGGGACTTCCCTGGTGGTCCAGTGGCTAAGACTCTGGCTTCTAAGGCAGGAGGCCTGGGTTCAATCCCTGATCAGGGAACTAGATCCCACATGCTGCCACTAAGACCTGGTTCAGCCAAATAAATTAATAAAAGATATTTAAAGAAACAATAAATGTCCCTTTATAGGGGATTTGTTGAAGAAGTCCATACAGAGGAGCACTCTATAACCTTTTAAAGGGGCGAGGCT
This sequence comes from Tragulus kanchil, assembly GCA_022376925.1. Lineage (NCBI taxonomy): Eukaryota > Metazoa > Chordata > Mammalia > Artiodactyla > Tragulidae > Tragulus > Tragulus kanchil. Next base: position 177,079,946 of record JAIOJX010000004.1, on the reverse strand, counting down.
GGGCAGGGGCTAAGGATATCCAAACGATCGAGGTTCAATGTGAGTTTTGAAGTGATAGGAATGCGGTGTAGAACAGTGTGTCCAGCGTGTTCCTTTTATGTGAATAAGAAAAGTGTGTTAATCACACAAAGACTGTCTCCAGAAAGATGCCTGGAAATCTCCCCGGTGGCCCCTGGGCAGGGGTAGGGCAGAGTCCCAAAGAAAGAGAATGACACGTTGTATCATATACTTCTTTGGGTAACTTTTTAATTTGGTAGCTTTTGTATGTGTTGTTGTTGTTGTTCAGTTGCTCAGTCCTGTCCGACTCTTTGTGACCCCATGGACTGTCTGCAGTACACCAGGTTGCCTTGTCCTTCGTGGGGTACATAAAACCAATTGCAAAACTGAAGGAACACCATTGAAAATATTGTCCCTATTCTTTTTTTAAAAAATCATGGCCCTCTAAACATGTCTTAATCCAAGCCTGAAAAATGGACAGAGGATATGGACAGATGGTCCTCATGGGGAAAAAACAAATGAAAAAATGTTCAGTCTGCCTCAGAATAAGAGAAATGTACATCGTGATCAGCCTGACATACCCTTTAGAATTTATCAGATCAGCACCATGCGAAGAATTTGAAAACACTGTGTCGCAAGAGTAGAGGGAAACAGGTACTCTGGTACCTTGTTTAGGAGACTGTAAGATGACACAATTTATGACTAGCAATTTGACTATATTTAGTAAAATTTTAAATGAATGCACCCTTGATCCACGAATACTGTCCTTAGGAATTTATCCTATGATCTATGTATACTTTTGCCAAATAACATGAAAAAGTCTATGTAGTGCAGCATCGATCCAATATCAAATGATTGGAAACAGTCTAAATGTTCACTAATAGGGACTTCCCTGGTGGTCCAGTGGCTAAGACTCTGGCTTCTAAGGCAGGAGGCCTGGGTTCAATCCCTGATCAGGGAACTAGATCCCACATGCTGCCACTAAGACCTGGTTCAGCCAAATAAATTAATAAAAGATATTTAAAGAAACAATAAATGTCCCTTTATAGGGGATTTGTTGAAGAAGTCCATACAGAGGAGCACTCTATAACCTTTTAAAGGGGCGAGGCTGGGCAGGGGCTAAGGATATCCAAACGATCGAGGTTCAATGTGAGTTTTGAAGTGATAGGAATGCGGTGTAGAACAGTGTGTCCAGCGTGTTCCTTTTATGTGAATAAGAAAAGTGTGTTAATCACACAAAGACTGTCTCCAGAAAGATGCCTGGAAATCTCCCCGGTGGCCCCTGGGCAGGGGTAGGGCAGAGTCCCAAAGAAAGAGAATGACACGTTGTATCATATACTTCTTTGGGTAACTTTTTAATTTGGTAGCTTTTGTATGTGTTGTTGTTGTTGTTCAGTTGCTCAGTCCTGTCCGACTCTTTGTGACCCCATGGACTGTCTGCAGTACACCAGGTTGCCTTGTCCTTCGTGGGGTACATAAAACCAATTGCAAAACTGAAGGAACACCATTGAAAATATTGTCCCTATTCTTTTTTTAAAAAATCATGGCCCTCTAAACATGTCTTAATCCAGGCTTGCAGAGGTCCCCTGGTTTGGTGGGATAGAAGCAAGTGGCGGTACCACCTGTTTCTGGTTCAGACTGTGACTCAGTGGGTCTCTGTGACCCGTTTTGTTTTGAGTCTTCTTTTCTCAGCAGCACGCAGTGGAATTGGCTTCCATGTTGGCACTTTTCTTTCCAGTCTTTTCAAGATGTAAACAAACGGTGACCATTGCCAGGAGGTCATCGACAGCCTCGTGTGTTTCCACCACTTGCCAGTTCTTCACTCTGAGGAATCTAATGGCACATAATGGTTAACACTCTTCTCTCCGCTGCCTGTTACAATGTTGAAGGGAAAATGCCATTACAGACATTTCTAGACAAATCACACAGGAGCAAAGTAAACACGTGGATGAACGGTCTGGAATGCACTCTCATCAGATAATGGAAAAATCCAGGCTGTCTTCTGGTGCCCTGCACTAACATCGCCCGTGGCGTGTGTCCGAGTTCCCTGGGCAGTGGTCCCTCAGCCTTTGCCTGGTGGCCGTGGAGGGGAGCATATGTTTGGGGGCATTAGTGGAATCGTCGGGATTAGCTGGCTTCCTATGTGCCCCCAAGTTCACCACCAGGACACAAGCAAGATGCTCGGGGGCTCTGGCTGGAGACGTGTGGAGCCTCCTCTGGACGTCCACTCTGCTTCTGTTGTGCAGTGTCTATGGTGTCGAAGATCTCTGCCGATTTATGGAAGGTTGGCCCGGCAAGCCTACAAAGCCGCCACCCTGGGCTCGAATGGAATGGTGAGGTTTGGGGAGTGGCAGGGGGGGTGTTACTGAGCCCCTGCCTACGCCCCCACCCCCATCCCTGGCAGCCGCCCGCAGACCGCACTGGCTGGCTTGTGCCGTGGGTGATTTATGACCCGCGGGGCCCAGCTGTTGGCCTGCATGCGGCAGCTGCTCAAGGTTAAGGGGCCTTACTGAGGGACTCGTGTCACAGGATGGCCTCAGTGCAGTTGTTCCCTCTCGGGGTCAAGGCAGTGATCATGTTGCGGGTGTGGGAGCCAACCACAGAGAAGAAGAGGCGACTGTCCCCCCACAACCCCGCAGCATCAGGCACCCACCCGCCCACCTCCAGCTAAGGCCCAGCGCGCTGCCCTTGGTCCCAGTCTTCTCAGGGGCCCACGGATGCCAGGCTGGCCGAGCAGAGTGGTTGTCTGGGAACCGGGAGCCCGGCCCATCAGGAACGTGGTTAGTGGGAACTGCTCCTTGTTGACCCTGACTGCCACCTAGCCTGGGCACGCATCGGGGCACGGGCCAAGAGCAGAAGGGAACAGCCAGCTCTTCATGAAGGCCATACTGTATCTGGGCCCCCTGCCAAATGCTTTCCTTGCATTTTCTCATCTAACTCCTACAACAAGCCAAGTGAGGTAGATTTGACTCAGATGCCCCTGAACCTCTTGAAAACGGAGATTCAGAGAAGTTAAGGAAACTGGCCAAGATCACACAGCTAGCTGCCTGTCTCTGGAGCCCAGAGCTTTTAACAACCACAGTGTCCACTATGCGTCAGACTGTCTGAAAAGGGTACAGTATTTCATCTCCTCATCAACTCTGAACAGTCAGCAGTCCTAGCCCCATAAAATTAAAAGACACTTGCTCCTTGAAGGGAAAGCTATGACAAACCTATCTGTATAGTCAAAGCTATGGATTTTCCAGTAGTCATGTATGGATGTGAAAGTTGGTCCATAAGGAAGGCTGAGTGCTGAAGAACTGCTGCTTTCCAACTGTTGTGTTGGAGAAGACTCTTTTTGGTGTTGTTAATTTTTTGGACTCTCTTATTGGCTTTATTTATTTATTTATTTATTTTCTTCCATCTTTATTCTTTGCCATGTGTGGGCCTCCCATCACAGTAGCCTCTCTCGTTGCAGAACACCAGCTCTGGGCGCATGTGTTCCAGAGCGCTGGCTCGTAATTGGACATACCGGCCCAGCCGTTCCACGGGAAGAGGAATCTTCCCAGACCAGGGATTGAACTGGTGCCCCTTGCACTGCAAGGTGGACTCTTTACCCATTGGACCACCAGGGAAGCCCTGGAGAAGACTCTTGAGAGGCCCTTGGACACCAAGGAGATCAAACCAGTCAATCCTAAAGGAAATCAACCCGGAATATTAATTGGAAGGATTGATGTTGAGGATAAAGCTCCAGTACGTTGGCCACCTGATGTGAAGAGCTGACTCACTGGAAAAGACTCTGATGCTGGGAAAGATTGAAGGCAGGAGAAGAAGAGGGCAGCAGAGGATGAGAGGGTTAGATAGTATCACTGACTCAATGAACATGAATTTGAGCAAACTCCAGGAGATAGTGAAGGGCAGAGGAGCCTGGCATGCTGCAGCCCATGTGGTCACAAAGGGTCAGACAAGGTTTAGTGACTGAACAACAGCAACAACAGCTAGCCCCATTTGGGAGCTGAGGAAGCAGGTCTGGTGTCTTTCCTAAGGTCACAGAGGCAGTGGCAGTCAGGCTGGGATTGCCCCTGTTGTGGTGAACACCAAAATGCTGTGCTCTTTTTCCTACCCCTTTACCCAGCTCCACCCCCTGCTGCTTCCGGAAGGCTTCAGCGGGGGCCCACCAGTGGACTTTTTGCCAAAGGGGACAGTCTGGGGCACCCCGTTTCCTGTTTGCATTTTCCTGCCCAATCTGCTGCCTGGGACACACGTGGCTCTTCTTCTTGCACAAAACACTCCCCTCCATCAGCCCACCTCACGTGGGTACCTCCCACCCCATTGGCTGCTCCTATGTGGCCTGCTCTCTTGCTCTCCCCTCCTTTCCTCATTCCAGCCGGGAAAGGGCCCAGAACTCGATCCCAAATCCTCTTACCAACCTACTCATCTCTCCAGTTAGATCACTCCCATTCTCATCAGTGGCCCAATAACTTCCAATTTATTTCCCCAGCTCTAGCCTCTCTACTTAGGGGGTCACACCCGATTGTTTCCTTGCCATATTTTTTTAACAACTATATTGAAATATAATTCACATACCATACAATTCATCCACGTAGAGTGTACAATTCTATGAATTTCAGTGTATATCCATGGAATTGTGCAACCATCACCACTGTGGTCTTTTTTTTTTCGCTTCTGTTTTATGTTTTGCTTTCTTAGTGTGAGGCATGTGAGATCTGAGCTCCCCAACCAGGGATCGAACCTGCATCCCCTGCACTGGAAGACAAAGTCTTAACCACTGGACTGCCGGCAGGGGGGTCCCTAAAGTCAATTTTAGAGCGTTATTATCGGCCCTCAAAGAAACCCCATACCATTAAGCTACTCCCCACCGACCCCCAACTTCAACAGGCCCTGGAAACTAACTATCTGATTTCTGTCTCAATGAATCTGCTTATTTCTGCACATTTCACAAATTCATACAGGGAATTCTCTGACATCCAGTGGCTAGGACACCCTGCTTTCATTGCCAATGACCTGGTTTCAATCCCTGGTCAGGGAACTAAATTCCTGCAAGCCAGTGGGGCAGCCCCACCCCAACACACACACACAAGAGATCATATAATATGTGACCTTTTGTGACTGTAATGGTGATGTGTTAAGCTTTCAAGGTTTATCCATGTGGTAATATGTACTTTCTTCTTTTTAATGAAAGGAAGTGTAAGTGTTAGTTACTCGGTTGTGTCTGATTTTTCGTGATCCCATGGACTGTAGCCCGCCAGGCTCCTCTGTCTAAACTATTCTCCAGGCAAGAATCCTGGAGTGGGTAGCCATTCTCTTCTCCAGGGGATCCTCCCAACTCAGGGATTGAACCTGGGTCTCCTGCATTGCAGGCAGATTCTTTACTGTGTGAGCCACCAGGGAAGTCCTTCTTTTTTAAAAGCCAAATAATATTTCACACGTGGGCATATCATATTTTCTTTATCCATTCATCTACTGATGGACATTCATGTTGTTCCACTATGTTTGACTTTTTGAGGAACGATTAAACTGTTTTCCACAGAACTACACTATTTTACATTCCTACCAGCAGTGTATGAGGATTCTAATTTCTCCACATCCTCACCAACACGTGTCATTGTCTGTCTTTGACCATGGCCAACCTAGTGGAAGGACTGTTCATGGGAAGGACCGGTGCTAAAGTCAAAACTCCAATACTTTGGCCATTTGCTTTGAAGAAAGCGAAGAGCTGACTCATTGGAAAAGACCCTGATGTGGGGAAAGACTGAGGGCAGGAGAAGGGGTCAATAGAGGATGAGATGGTTGGATGGCATCACCAACTCAATGAACATGAGTTTGAACAAGCTCTGGGAGATAATAAAGAAGAGGGAAGCCTGGCACGGTACAGTGCGTGGGGTTGCAAAGAGTTGGACACAACCTTAGCAACTGAACAACCACAAGATACCATAATAAGTAGTATCTTTTGAAGTTATTTGTCCTTTTATTATATGGTTGTAAATGTTCTTTATGTATTCTGGATAAGGACATCTTTTCACTTTCTTGATAGTTTTCCATAGATCATCATACAGAATTCTCTGACATCCAGTGGCTAGGACACCCTGCTTTCATTGCCAATGCCCTGTTAACCGGTGGGACTAATCCTGCAAGCCAGTGGCACCCCACCCCAACACACACACACAAGAGATCATATGTGACCTTTTGTGACTGTAACGTGATGTGTTAAGCTTTCAAGGTTTATCCATGTGGTAATATGTACTTTCTTCTTTTTAATGAAAGGAAGTGTAAGTGTTAGTTACTCGGTTGTGTCTGATTTTTCGTGATCCCATGGACTGTAGCCCGCCAGGCTCCTCTGTCTAAACTATTCTCCAGGCAAGAATCCTGGAGTGGGTAGCCATTCTCTTCTCCAGGGGATCCTCCCAACTCAGGGATTGAACCTGGGTCTCCTGCATTGCAGGCAGATTCTTTACTGTGTGAGCCACCAGGGAAGTCCTTCTTTTTAACAGCCAAATAATATTTCACACGTGGGCATATCATATTTTCTTTATCCATTCATCTACTGATGGACATTCATGTTGTTCCACTATGTTTGACTTTTTGAGGAACGATTAAACTGTTTTCCACAGAACTACACTATTTTACATTCCTACCAGCAGTGTATGAGGATTCTAATTTCTCCACATCCTCACCAACACGTGTCATTGTCTGTCTTTGACCATGGCCAACCTAGTGGAAGGACTGTTCATGGGAAGGACCGGTGCTAAAGTCAAAACTCCAATACTTTGGCCATTTGCTTTGAAGAAAGCGAAGAGCTGACTCATTGGAAAAGACCCTGATGTGGGGAAAGACTGAGGGCAGGAGAAGGGGTCAATAGAGGATGAGATGGTTGGATGGCATCACCAACTCAATGAACATGAGTTTGAACAAGCTCTGGGAGATAATAAAGAAGAGGGAAGCCTGGCACGGTACAGTGCGTGGGGTTGCAAAGAGTTGGACACAACCTTAGCAACTGAACAACCACAAGATACCATAATAAGTAGTATCTTTTGAAGTTATTTGTCCTTTTATTATATGGTTGTAAATGTTCTTTATGTATTCTGGATAAGGACATCTTTTCACTTTCTTGATAGTTTTCCATAGTGACTGTACCAACTTACATTCCTACTAATGATGTAGGAGGCTTCCCTTTTCTCCACACCTTCTCCAGCTTACTTGTAGATTTTTTTCTTTTAGATATGTATTTTTAAAATTATTTATTTCATTTACTGATTTCACTTTGTCTGGTCTTAGTTGCAGAATGTGGGATCTTCAATGCAGCATGTGGGATCTAGATCCCTGAACCGGGATTGAACCCGGGCCCCCTGTGTTGAGAGCACAGAGTCTCAGCCACTGGGCCACCAGAGAAGTCCCTGTAGATTTTTTAATAGTGGCCATTCAGACCAGTATGAAGTGGCATCTCATCATTGTTTTGATTTGCATTTCTCTAATAATTAACAATATGTGGGCTTCATTGGTGGCTCACTGGTGAAGAATCTGCCTACCAATGCAGGAGGCACGAGTTCGATCCCTGATCCAGGGAGATCCCACATGTTGCAGAGCAACTAAAGCCCATGCGCCACACATATTGAGCCTGTGCTCTAGAGTCTGGGAGCTGAAACTACTGAGCCCTCTAGGTATAGATATTGAAGCCCAAGTGCTCTAGAGCCCATGCTGCACAACTAGAGAATCCACTGCAGTAAGAAGCCCTTGTACCACCAGAGAGAGGACCTTGTTCCCCGCAACTAGAGAAAAGCCCAAGCAGCTATGAAGAACCAGAACAGCCAAAGATAAAGAATTTGTAATGTTTCACAAATGTGTGTGTCATCCTTGCATCGGAGCCATGCAAATCTTCTCTGTATGCTTCCAAGTTTAGTATATGTACTGCTGAAATGAGCGCCTGGATGGAGTTTATTTCTTTTTCTTGCTTGATTACCTTGCTAGAACCTCCAAAACAATGTTAAACAGAAGAGATGACAGAGGAGTTTTTTGTCTTGTTCCTGATCTTAGAGGTATATCCTTCAGTCTTTCACAATTAAGTTTTACGGGTTTTTCATAGATTCTCTTTATCAGGCTGTGGAAGTTCCCGTCTATCCTTAATTTGCTGAGTATTTTTATTTTGAAACTGCATTGGATTTTGTCAGATGCTTTTTTTTTTTTTTGGCCACTTCTGTTGGTCTTTCATTTATTTATCTTTGTTCTTTGGCCTGTGTGGGCCTCCCGTCACAGTGGTCTCTCTCATTGTAGAGCACCAGCTCTGGGCGCCTGTGCTCTAGAGCTCTGGCTTAGTAGTTGGACACATTGGTCCAGCCACTTCGCAGCACGTGGGATCTTCCCAGGCCAGGGATCGAACCAGTGCCCCTTGCACTGCAAGGCAGTGTCCTTACCCACTGGACCACCAAGGAAGCCCTCAGATGCTTTTTTCTGCCTCTATCAAGATAATCATATGGTTTTTGTCTTTTATTCTATTGATGTGCTATATTACATTTGTCAATTTTCAAATCCCCAAGACCATCTTCAAGATCAGTGATTCACCATGGAGACTCACAGGATGCAGTAGGTAGTCATACTCACAACTAAGTTTGATTCTACTGGAAGGATACAGCGTAAAATCAGCAAGGAGAAACAGCACATGGGCCAAAGTCCAGAGGAAATACACACACACAAGCTTCCCTGAGTTCTCTCCCAGTGGAGACATGCCTCATCCCTCCAACTGCAAGTCCTGACAAAGCGTGAAATGCTGTCTACCACAGAAGCTCATTTGAAATTCACCATCCAAGGTCTTTCATAAAAACTAGTCATGTAGGCATCCTTTGCCTAGCGTGTACTAAAATTCCAGACTTTTAGAAAGAAAGCAGGTATTTAGTTAGCACAAACCACATTATTTGTATGCATAGTATAAGCACAGTGAGCTTCACTTACCAGTCCTGAAATTCCTGTCCCCAGGTGCCAGCCAAGGGCCCATCTTGCAAGCAGGTATTTCTCCCATCCAAGTACTAAGCAGACCTGACCCTGCTTAGCTTCTGAGACCAGACGAGATCGGGCACGTTCAGGATGGCATGGCCATAGATGCAAGCAGGTATTTCTAAGGAGATAAGTCTCAAACTCCACATGTTAACTCTTTTCTGCACAAGATATTAGACCAACCTTGTATTCCTGGGGTAAATCCCACTTAATCATGGTGTATAATCCTTGGTGTATATATTTTTATTTATCTACTTTTTAAATTTGGGATCTAGTTGATTTACAATGTTGTGCTAATTTCTGCTGTACAGCAAAATGATTCAGTAATATTCATGCATTCCTTCTTTCCTTTTTGTATATTGTTTGGTTCATTTTGCTAGCATGTTGTTCAGGATTTTTGTGTCTAAACTTGTGTGGGATACTGGTCTGGAGAATTCTTTTCTTGCAATGTCTTTGGTTTCAGTATCAGAGTGATGCTGGGTTCAGGCAGTGACTGGGAAGTTTTCTCTGCTTTTTTGTTTTTGGAAGGGTTTGCCCTTCCAACCTTTGGAAGATTGGTGTATTTGTTTTCCTTTTGCTGCTGTAATCTGTTATCACAAACTTGGTGACTTAAAATAACAAATATGTTATTTTACAATCCTGGAAATTAAACATCCAAAAATGAGTCTAAAGTGCAAAAATTGAGGGACTTCTCTGGTGGTCCAGTGGTTAAGACTTCCTGCTTCAAAAGCAGGGAGGCATGGGTTTGATCCCTGGTTGGGGGACTAAGATCCTACATGCTGCATGGCACGGCACAGCCAGAAAAGAAAAAACAAACAACAACAACAACAACAAAAAAAAGGTGGAAAAATTGAGGTATAATCGGGTTGCTTCCTCCTCAAGGCTTCAAGAAATGAATCTTTTTTTTTTTTTTTGCACAAATGTCTGCACTTTGCTTTATTTGTATTTTATTCATTTATCTTTGGCTTTGCTGACTCTGTGCTGCAAGCTGGGGCTACTCTTTGTTTCAGTGCTCGGGCTTCTCACTGAGATGGCTTCTCTTGCTGCAGAGCACAGGCTCAAGGGCACATGGTCTTCAGTAGCTGTGGCACATGGGGTCCAGAGCACAGATGCAGTAGTTGTGGTACCCCAGTTTAATTGCTCTGAAGGCATGTGGGATTCTCCCAGACCAGGGATCAAACCTGTGTCTTCTGCATTGGTTGACAGATTCTTTACCACTGAACCATCAGGGAAGTCCTCCACTTTCTATTGAGGTAGTTTTTGTTGTTGTTGTTAAAGATGTAAACCTTTACTGGGTAAATCCCACTTAATCATGTAACTTTATATTTTATTTATCTACTTTTTAAATTTGGGATCTAGTTGATTTACAATGTTGTGCTAATTTCTGCTGTACAGCAAAATGATTCAGTAATATTCATGCATTCCTTCTTTCCTTTTTGTATATTGTTTGGTTCATTTTGCTAGCATGTTGTTCAGGATTTTTGTGTCTAAACTTGTGTGGGATACTGGTCTGGAGAATTCTTTTCTTGCAATGTCTTTGGTTTCAGTATCAGAGTGATGCTGGGTTCAGGCAGTGACTGGGAAGTTTTCTCTGCTTTTTTGTTTTTGGAAGGGTTTGCCCTTCCAACCTTTGGAAGATTGGTGTATTTGTTTTCCTTTTGCTGCTGTAATCTGTTATCACAAACTTGGTGACTTAAAATAACAAATATGTTATTTTACAATCCTGGAAATTAAACATCCAAAAATGAGTCTAAAGTGCAAAAATTGAGGGACTTCTCTGGTGGTCCAGTGGTTAAGACTTCCTGCTTCAAAAGCAGGGAGGCATGGGTTTGATCCCTGGTTGGGGGACTAAGATCCTACATGCTGCATGGCACGGCACAGCCAGAAAAGAAAAAACAAACAACAACAACAACAACAAAAAAGGTGGAAAAATTGAGGTATAATCGGGTTGCTTCCTCCTCAAGGCTTCAAGAAATGAATCTTTTTTTTTTTTTTTTGCACAAATGTCTGCACTTTGCTTTATTTGTATTTTATTCATTTATCTTTGGCTTTGCTGACTCTGTGCTGCAAGCTGGGGCTACTCTTTGTTTCAGTGCTCGGGCTTCTCACTGAGATGGCTTCTCTTGCTGCAGAGCACAGGCTCAAGGGCACATGGTCTTCAGTAGCTGTGGCACATGGGGTCCAGAGCACAGATGCAGTAGTTGTGGTACCCCAGTTTAATTGCTCTGAAGGCATGTGGGATTCTCCCAGACCAGGGATCAAACCTGTGTCTTCTGCATTGGTTGACAGATTCTTTACCACTGAACCATCAGGGAAGTCCTCCACTTTCTATTGAGGTAGTTTTTGTTGTTGTTGTTAAAGATTTTATTTCTTTTAGGGGTCTTCGCCTTTGCATGCATGCTTTCTCTAGTTGAGGAGAGTGGGGAGTACTCTCTAGTTATGGTATGTGGGCTCCAGAGAGCAGGCTCAGTAGTTGCGGCAGTCAGGTTTAGTTGCTCTAGGGAATGTGGGATCTTAGATCTAGAACCAGGCATTGAACCCCTGTCCCCTGCATTGGCAGACAGATTCTTAACCACTGGACCATCAGGGAAGCCCTTGAGGTAATTTTGATAGTTGTGCTTTTGTAGAATTTGCCCTTTTTATCTAAATTATCTAAATTGTTGGAGTAGAGTTGTTCATAGTATTCTTTTCTTTTTTCCTTTTTTTCTTCAGCTTTATAGATGTATAATTGATAAATGAAATTGTATACATTAAAAGTGTACAATATGATGATTTAACCTATGCATTCTTTGTAAAATGATTACCGCACTCAGGTTAATTAACACATCCATTATCTCAGCTAGTTACTTTTTTTGCATGTGTGTGTGTGGTGACAACCAAAGAAAATTGGAAGTGTTAGTCACTCAGTCATGTCTGACTCTTTGCAACCTCATGGATTGTAGCCCCCCCAGCTCCTCTATCCCAGGAATTCTCCAAGCAAGAATACTGGAATGGGCAGCCATTCCCTTCTTCAGGGGATCTTCCCGACCCTGGGGTCAAGCCCAGGTCTCTTGCATTGCAGGTGAATTCTTTACCATCTGAGCCACCAGAGAAGCCCAGGTCTATCCTCTTAGAAAATTTCAAGTACACAGCATAGTATTATTGGGCATAGTTACCATTCTGTGCAAAACTGTAGGCTTGTACCCTTTGAGCAGCATCTGCCCATATGGCATCCTATTACAATCTTTCCTATTTCTATAAGTTTAGTATTAATCTCCCCTCTTTTAGTTCTGATTTTATTCATTTTCATCTTCTTTTTCTTTGGTCAGTCTAATGAAACATTTATCATTTTTGTCGGTATTTTCAAAAAACTTCAGGTCTTGTTGATGTTCGCTGTTGTCTCCCTGCTCTCTCATTCATTTGTTTTCTGCTCTCGTCTTTACGATTTCCTTCCTTCTCCTTGTACTGGATTTTATTTGCTCTTTTTTCTGCTCATTCCTTAAGGCAGAAGTTTAAGAACTTGATTTAAGATCTTTCTTTGTTTTAAAACTAGGCATTTGCAGTTAGAAATTTTGCCTTGAGCCCTGCTTTAGCTACATGTTGTGTAGCGGTCAAGGTCACAAGATCAGGACCCACTCCCTAGGATGAAATTCAGTTCTGCAACTTATTAACCACTTGGCCTTAGGCAAATGCCTCATTTGTAAAATGATATGATATGATAGTGACTAACTCATAGAATTATTATAAGGATTCTATGTATATTATACTACTCGAAGGACTTAGGACAATGCCCAGGAAATAGAAAGCACTCAATAAGTATAGCTAATATAATTTATTCAACAAATATGTATTGAATCCTCAGTATATAGCAGGTTCAGTTTTCATGCAGATGATAGACAGGACTAATATGCCACTCTCCTGGCATTTATTTATAATTGGGAGAGACAGACAGTAAATTAATTAATTAGTTAATTAATTTATTGACTAAGGTAAAGTGCTATATTGAGAAATAAAGCAGGATAATGTCCTAGAGATAAGTTGAGCGACTGATTCCTTTAGATTGGGAAAAAATGGGCTAGGGAAAGTCATGTCCACATGAACTCTGTCAAGGACAGAACTCTGCCACGCTGAGGAAAGAGCTCACATAGAGGTCCCGGAACAGGAATTAGAGTGGAATGTTTGAGACCCTCCGTAAGGCCGGACACAGGATAGAGGGAGACTAGTGCCAGAGGACGCCAGTCTGGGATTTTAAATGACTTTGTGGGATTCCAGAGTCTGGCTGGTGCATAATTAAAAAATATATATTTATTGAGATTATAGTTGATAAATAATGTGTGTAATTTCTGCAGTACAGTAAAGTGGCTTTGTTACATGTATATATGTTGTTTTCCTATTCATTTCCATTATGGTTGACCACAGGATAGTGGATATAATTCCCTGTGCTATATCATAGGACCATGTTGTTTATTCATCCTATGGATAATACTTTTCATCTGCTAATCCCAAACTCGCTATCCTTCCTTCTTCTTGCCCCCTTGGCAATCACAAGTCTGTTCTCTGTATCTATACGTCTTTCTGTGTCATAGATATGTGCTTTTCTGTCATATTTTAGGTTCCACATATAAATGATATCATATGGCATTTGGCTTTCTCTTTCTGACTTTTAAAATATTCTCAACGGTTGTTCCCTAATTTGTTACTATTGTAACAATGACAGCACACAAGGACATCTCTGTGCCCTCAGCAAATCTCTCTTTAAGATAGATTCCTGGGGTAAAATGATTGGGTTGTATTACTGTTTAATTGGAAACAATGTTATTAAAAAAATGAATAAATGAGGGATCATACAATGAGGAGTGGGACCTATTAGAAACACCACAGATACATTCTGGAAAACTCTCATGTGCAGAGAAGTTACGCCTTCAGGCAGCAAGGAGCTACTGAATAATGAATAGTTGTTGCTCATTTATTAAGAATTTATCAGGGCTTCCCTAGTGGTCCAGTGGGTAAGGACACCGCCTTGCAGTGCAAGGGGCGCCAGTTTGATCCCTGGCCTGGGAAGATCCCACGTGCCGCAGAGCGGCTGGCCTGATGTGTTCAATTACCGAGCCGGAGCTCCGGAGTGCATGTGCCCAGAGCCGGTGCTCTGTGACAACAGAGGCCACTGTGATGGGAGGCCCACAGGGGCCAAAGAACAAAGATGGATGAAAATAGATAAATGAAAGACCAATAGAAGTGGCCCACCCGCCCCCTCCCTCCCCAAGACGCCCCTCCCTCCACCGCAAAAAAAAAAAAAAAAAAAATTTATCATGGGCCTGGCTCTCTGCTTATTTACATGCAAATTCGTATTTCATCCTCACAAAAATATTCTGCTATTGGTATCCATCATTTTACAGCCAAGGAAACTGAGACTCGGTTAAAATAACTTGCCAACAAAAGTCACGCAGCTACTAAGTGAGGCCCTGGATTTAAAATTGACTCCACTTCTAAGTTTAAGCGCTTTAACTGGTGGTTGAAGAGTTGGGAATGGGTCAAAGGCAAACCAAATCAAAGCTGTATTCTTCTAGTTATATGAGTATAGCTCTGAGAGATTTGAAAGAAATCACTGGTTAAAAACAGAGAAATACTTGGTTACCACTCAGGATGCCTTGCGTCTACACATGAATCCTATTAGTTGTGGTATAATGAACATTCTCTATCCTTTTTTCCCATTGTAATATCACTAAAAGGACATGTAGTCACTGAGATGAAAATAACATCTCTCAGGACTTCCCTGGTGGTACAGTGCATGGGAATCCATCTGCCAGGGTAGGGGACACAGGTTCAATCCCTGGTCAGGGAAGATCCCACATACCACAGGCAACTAAGCTCGGGTGCCACAGCTACTGAGTCCATGCTCTCGAACCGTGTGAGCTACAGTTACTGAAGTCCATGTGCCTAGAGCCTAAAACTCTGCAGAGAAGTCACCACAGTGAGAAACCTGTGCACTGCAGCAAAGAGTAGCCCCTATTCGCCACAACTAGAGAAAGCCCTCAAGCAGCAACAAAGACTCAGTGCAACCAAAAATAAGAAAATAACATGTCTCACCCTCCTTGCACTAGATGTGACAATGTATCTAAACTCTTTTTTTTTCTTTTTCCCTATCATGCCTCTTTTGTTTATATTTATTTTCATTGATCTTTAAATTTATTTATTTATTTATTTTTGGGGGGTGGGGAGGGAGGGGAGCAGGTGGGCTACTTCTGTTGGTCTTTCATTTGTCTATTTTCATCCATCTTTGTTCTTTGGCCCTTGTGGGCCTCCCATCGCGGTGGCCTCTGCTGTCACAGAGCACCGGCTCTGGGCGCATGCGCTCCAGAGCTCTGGCTCGGTAATTGGACACGTGGGTCCAGCCGCTCTGCGGCACGTGGGATCTTCCCAGGCCAGGGATCAAACTGGCGCCCCTTGCACTGCAAGGCGGTGGATGTCCTTACCCACTGGACCACCAGGGAAGCCCTTCATTGCTCTTTTTATTCTGTGGCCTGTGTGGGCCTCCCATTGCAGTGGCTCCTCTCACTGCAGAGCACTGGCTCTGGGCGCTCAAGTAACTGGACACACAGGTCCAGCCACTTTGTGACACGTGGGATCTTCCCAGGCCAGGGATCGAACTGGTGCCCCTTGCACTGCAAGACAGACTCTTGACCCACTGGACCACCAGGGAAGCCCCTGTATCTAAACTCTTGCTGCTGAGCTACAAGCAGAAGTGTTATATGGCAGTTTCTAAGAACAGAAAATAAAACACTAGCAGTTGCACCCTTTGCCTGTTTCTCTCCCTTTCTGCAAGCTTCTACCTGGTCTGAAGATACTAAATTTGTGCTGAGATAGGAGACCTTTGGGCCTGACAACTGGTGTTTGTCAAGTGGAGTAAAACTGAGCCTTTGTTCTCACCCAAACATTCGAAGGACAAAGCTATGGCAAATGCTGGACTCTGCTAAAGTAAAGAGATAAGGTGCCCACTCCTGAGATCAAGGGAGACTTCCCTGTCTGCACGTGCACAGGAAGGCTTCTTGGGGGTTGAGAAGGGAGGGGGCCCCACCCAGTAATAAGTGTGGATATGCACCATAGGCCTCTGCAGTGGGATCCATGTTAGCAAAAAGTTACCCAGGCATCTTGGGGACAGTCCATGGACTAGTCAGGTGTGAAGAAAGAAATAAAATAATTGGCCAAAGGTAAACAAAAACCCCTTCACTTGTGTCTCAGATGGTAAAGAGTCTGCCTGCAATGTGGGAGACCCTGGTTCAATCCCTGGGTCAGAAAGATCCCCTGGAGAAGGAAATGCAACCTACTGCAGTATTCTTGCCTGGAAAATCCCATGGATGGAGGAGCCCGAAGGGCTACAGTCCATGGGATTGGAAAGAGTTGGACAAGACTGACCAACTAACACTCTAAACGAAGACCTGGAAGGACTGTCCTATATAAGTGATTTACATCACATCTTTACTCTGTTTCTCCTCATTAGAGAGGATGTCCATACCCTTTCTCTCTGGGTCTGTATCTCTGCCTTGCTTCTGATTTAGATAAACGAACAATTTTCCTGTGTGCTCTCCCATACATTGTGTTATATCTCTAATAATGAACTTTGTACTTTTTGCACAGGTTTTGCCTCCTTGAAACATTCTTACTTTCAAATGTGGGAAGAGCCAGGGCCATTTTGCTTCTGGCCTCTAGCTCCTCGTGGTTTAGTGGCTAGAATTCTAGTTTTCATCCAGACTACTCAGGTTCAAATTGCCAACAGCTGCTGGATCATAGAAAAGCAAAGGAATTCCAGAAAAGCATCTACTTCTGTTTGCACCAGACATTTGCCCGGGGGTTATCTAAACTCTTGCTGCTGAGCTACAAGCAGAAGTGTTATATGGCAGTTTCTAAGAACAGAAAATAAAACACTAGCAGTTGCACCTTTGCCTGTTTCTCTCCCTTTCTGCAAGCTTCTACCTGGTCTGAAGATACTAAATTTGTGCTGAGATAGGAGACCTTTGGGCCTGACAACTGGTGTTTGTCAAGTGGAGTAAAACTGAGCCTTTGTTCTCACCCAAACATTCGAAGGACAAAGCTATGGCAAATGCTGGACTCTGCTAAAGTAAAGAGATAAGGTGCCCACTCCTGAGATCAAGGGAGACTTCCCTGTCTGCACGTGCACAGGAAGGCTTCTTGGGGGTTGAGAAGGGAGGGGGCCCCACCCAGTAATAAGTGTGGATATGCACCATAGGCCTCTGCAGTGGGATCCATGTTAGCAAAAAGTTACCCAGGCATCTTGGGGACAGTCCATGGACTAGTCAGGTGTGAAGAAAGAAATAAAATAATTGGCCAAAGGTAAACAAAAACCCCTTCACTTGTGTCTCAGATGGTAAAGAGTCTGCCTGCAATGTGGGAGACCCTGGTTCAATCCCTGGGTCAGAAAGATCCCCTGGAGAAGGAAATGCAACCTACTGCAGTATTCTTGCCTGGAAAATCCCATGGATGGAGGAGCCCGAAGGGCTACAGTCCATGGGATTGGAAAGAGTTGGACAAGACTGACCAACTAACACTCTAAACGAAGACCTGGAAGGACTGTCCTATATAAGTGATTTACATCACATCTTTACTCTGTTTCTCCTCATTAGAGAGGATGTCCATACCCTTTCTCTCTGGGTCTGTATCTCTGCCTTGCTTCTGATTTAGATAAACGAACAATTTTCCTGTGTGCTCTCCCATACATTGTGTTATATCTCTAATAATGAACTTTGTACTTTTTGCACAGGTTTTGCCTCCTTGAAACATTCTTACTTTCAAATGTGGGAAAGAGCCAGGGCCATTTTGCTTCTGGCCTCTAGCTCCTCGTGGTTTAGTGGCTAGAATTCCTAGTTTTCATCCAGACTACTCAGGTTCAAATTGCCAACAGCTGCTGGATCATAGAAAAAGCAAAGGAATTCCAGAAAAGCATCTACTTCTGTTTCACTGACTATAAGAAAGCCTTTGACTGTGAACGTGTGTGCTCAGTCATTTCAGTCATGTTCCACTCTTTGCAACCCCATGGACTGTAGACAGTCAGACATGGACTACTAGGCTGTAGTCCCTCCGTCCGTGGGACTCTCCAGGACTGGAGTGGGTGGCCATGCCCTCCTCCAGGGGATCTTCCAGGCCCAGTGGATCACAACAAATTGTGGAAGATTCTTAAAGAGATGGGAATACCAGACCACTTTACCTGCCTCCTGAGAAACCTATATGCATGTCAAGAAGCAACAGTTAGAACTGGACAAGGAACAATGGAATGGCTCAAAATTAGGAAAGGAGTATGTTGAGGCTGAAAAAAAAGAAAAAGCTGACTTAAAACTCAACATTCAAAAAACTAAGATCATGGCATCTGGTCCCATCACTTCGTGGCAAATAGATGGGGAGAAAGTGAAAACAGTGACAGATTTTATTTTCTAGGTTCCAAAATCACTGCAGACGGTGACTGCAGCTATGAAATTAAAAGACTTGTTGGTCCTTGGAAGGAAAGCTATGACAAACCTAAACGGCATATTAAAAAGCAGAGACATCACATTGCCAACAAAGGTCCCTATAGTCAAAGCTATGGTTTTTCCAGTAGTCATGTACAGATGTGAGAACTGAACAATAAAGAAGGCTGAGTGCCAAAAAATTGTTGCTTTCAAATTGTGGTGCTGGAGAAGACTCTTGAATGTTACGTGGACTGCCAGGTCAAACCAGTCAATCCTAAAGGTAATCAACCCTGAATGTTCACTGGAAGGACTGATCTTTAAGTTGAAGCTCCAGTCGTTTGGCCACCTGTTGGGAAGAGCTGACTCATTGAAAAAGATCCTGATGCAGAGAAAAATAGAAGGCAAAAAGAGAAGGGGGCGACAGAGAATGAGATGATTGGATGGCATCAACGACCCTATGGACATGAGTTTGAGATGGTGAAGGACAGGGAAGCCTGGTGTGCTGCAGTCCATGGGGTCACAAAGACTCGGAGATGACTGAGCGACTGAACAGCAACAACCCAGGTTCAATTCCTGGGCAAGGAACCAAGATCTCTCGTTAAGACAGCTCACTGATCTCCTTCTGAAATCAATGCCTGAGGCTGAAGGCCACATACTAGCCGTGGAGGGTGAACTAGGGAGCTGGAAGCAGCTGAGCAGGGAATTTCGTGGAGAGGAGCTTCTATGATATTTTCTATTCTATTCTACCTCACACACACACACACACACGCAAAAGTTGGAGGTGGACCACTTGACTTCACAACATACTCATTGATCACAAATGCTGGCCGTTCTTGAAAGGCAAGTTCCTAACAGGGTAGGAATACTGGAGAACTGGTAAAGGAAGCTCAGTCATGCGGTGAGTTTGGCCCTGTTTGCTTTCAAGAGTCCACTGAGAGCTGGGCACAAACAGAAGCACTCCAGTCTTCAGCAGAGGTACAAAGGAATGTACCCTGCTGACGGCCCTCAATCCAAATTGTCCAAGAGTTCCATAACACAGGAACCGATTGGGGCTGAAAGAAGCCACCTGCTTTGGTATTTCAAACTTAAGCAATTACATGGCGTGGCTTAGGAGCAGCAGTGAAAGATAAGGCTAACTTTCCCCCAGAGGCCAGGAGCTCGAAGGCAAAAATGGGATTAAGGAATGTACCTCCCCACCCTGATTTAGAGGCTTTGAAAGTGGCTGTCATTAGGCTCACCACAGGGATTCATTTTTAGACCAAAGTGCGTGCATAGTTGCTCAGTAATGTTCGACTCTGCGACCCCATGGACTGTAGCCTGCCAGCCTCTTTGTCCATAGAAATCTCCAGGCAAGGAAACTAGAGTGGGTTGCTCTTTCCTTCTCCAGGGGCTCTTCTCCACCCAGGGATCAAACTCCTGTGTCTTGCATTGGCAGGCAGATTCTTTACCACTAAGCCATCTGGGAAGCCCATAGATGCAAGTATCCAGGTCTAAGAGTTATAGTAGGTGAGGTATTTGGCTACCGTCACTTGCACATGAAGCAAATAGGCTGGAAGGCTGCTAAGTGAAAGAATTAAACCAGTAGTCTCTGCTTATCCTACGTATTCCAGGACCCGCAATAGATGCCTGAACCTCAGATAGTAAGGAAAACTATACATACCGTTGTGTGTATTTCCAGCATCACTACTCTTGTTCTTTGGGATCATTACTATGTGAAATGCATTATCTGAACACAAGCACTAGGACATCAAAATAGTCGATCTTAGCACCCAGAAGGGTGCTAAATGTGTGCAGTATGGATGCTCAGGGCAAACGGATGATTCATGTCCCGGAGGGACAAAGGTGGACGGGGCAAGATTTCATGGCACTGCTCAGAATGCTGCACCATTTAAAACTTTTGAATCGTTTGTTTCTGAAGTTTTCCATTTTTCGCCCTTAATTTTTTAAATTGAAGTATAATTACTTTACAGGATTGTGTTGTTTTCTGCCAAACATCAACATCAGTCAGCCCCTTCCTCTTGAACTTCCCTCCCACCTCCCTCCCAGGAGATTTCCATTTAATATTGTCTGATAGCATTTGACCTTGGCTAACTGAAATGGGAGAAAGTATAAGTGAAACTGAAACTGGATAAGAGGGGACTACTGTGTTATCAAAGAAACCACCAATTTGAAAACATCTGTGACTACTCCACCGTAAAGCCATTCCCAGGCAAAACACCCTCACCAGCAATACCAATACCCACCTTCCCTGTGTCCTTGGAGAATAATAGACATTTCTTTCATTTTCAGAACATTCTTATTGTGATTATCTTGTTATTACTCCACTTGTGCGTGTTTGTGCTCAGTCGTGTCTGACTCTTTGCAGCCCCATGGACTGCCGCCCACTAAGCTCCTCTGCCTCGAAAGATCCATCTTCAAAATCCCACAAATGAGGCTTTGTGCAGGACAGCCTTGCAACATGGCCACTGGATTTTCCCAGAGTGAGCCATCCAAGAGAAAGAGAAAGCAGGCACACAAGACAGAACTTCCATCTTCTCAAGAGCTAATCTTGAAAGTAACATTCTACCACTTCTCCTGTATTATCATCTCTGTGTGCATATGTTCAGTCTAAGTGTCTGACTCTTTTGCGACCCCATGGACTGTAGCCTGCCAGGCTCCTCTGTCCATGGGATTTCCCAGGTAAGAATACTGGTGTGGGTTGCCATTCTCTTCTCCAAGGGATCTTTCTGATTCAGGGATTGAACCTGCATCTCCTGCGTTGGCAGGTGGATTCTTTACCACCGAGCTACTAGGGAAGCCCCACTTACTCCACTGGTATGTATTTAGAGATAGTTTGTCTTTTAGTTTATGGGTTGCACTTTTATCTGAATCCATTGCATAGTTACAGACTTAGGTTATAGAGTTTGAGCTGGATACAGTGTGATTTGTGAGTGTGTTGTGGTTTTTTTTTTTGGCAGAGGGGTGGGCGAGTTGGGGAGGGAGGGGGGCGGGCAGGCCACTTCTATTGGTCTTTCATTTATCTATTTTCATCCATCTTTGTTCTTTGGCCTGTGTGGGCCTCCTATCACAGTGGCCTCTGTTGTCACAGAGCACCAGCTCTGGGCGCATGCGCTCCAGAGCTCCGGCTCAGTAATTGGACACATTGGTCCAGTCGCTCCGCGCATGTGGAATCTTCACAGGCCGGGATCAAACCGCGTCCCTTGCACTGCAAGGCGGTGTCCTTACCCACTGGACCACCAGGAAGCCTGGGTGACGTCATCCAAACTGGACAATTTTTTTTAATTTTAATTTTACTTTTTACTTTTACAGAGTTTTGTTCTTTACAGATACATATTCCCAGGCAAAACACCCTCACCAGCAATACCAATACCCACCTTCCCTGTGTCCTTGGAGAATAATAGACATTTCTTTCATTTTCAGAACATTCTTATTGTGATTATCTTGTTATTACTCCACTGGGTTTGTGCTCAGTCGTGTCTGACTCTTTGCAGCCCCATGGACTGCCGCCCACTAAGCTCCTCTGCCTCGAAAGATCCATCTTCAAAATCCCACAAATGAGGCTTTGTGCAGGACAGCCTTGCAACATGGCCACTGGATTTTCCCAGAGTGAGCCATCCAAGAGAAAGAGAAAGCAGGCACACAAGACAGAACTTCCATCTTCTCAAGAGCTAATCTTGAAAGTAACATTCTACCACTTCTCCTGTATTATCATCTCTGTGTGCATATGTTCAGTCTAAGTGTCTGACTCTTTTGCGACCCCATGGACTGTAGCCTGCCAGGCTCCTCTGTCCATGGGATTTCCCAGGTAAGAATACTGGTGTGGGTTGCCATTCTCTTCTCCAAGGGATCTTTCTGATTCAGGGATTGAACCTGCATCTCCTGCGTTGGCAGGTGGATTCTTTTCCACCGAGCTACTAGGGGAGCCCCACTTACTCCACTGGTATGTATTTAGAGATAGTTTGTCTTTTAGTTTATGGGTTGCACTTTTATCTGAATCCATTGCATAGTTACAGACTTAGGTTATAGAGTTTGAGCTGGATACAGTGTGATTTGTGAGTGTGTTGTGGTTTTTTTTTTTGGCAGAGGGGTGGGCGAGTTGGGGAGGGAGGGGGGCGGGCAGGCCACTTCTATTGGTCTTTCATTTATCTATTTTCATCCATCTTTGTTCTTTGGCCTGTGTGGGCCTCCTATCACAGTGGCCTCTGTTGTCACAGAGCACCAGCTCTGGGCGCATGCGCTCCAGAGCTCCGGCTCAGTAATTGGACACATTGGTCCAGTCGCTCCGCGGCATGTGGAATCTTCACAGGCCGGGGATCAAACCGGCGTCCCTTGCACTGCAAGGCGGTGTCCTTACCCACTGGACCACCAGGGAAGCCTGTGAGTGTGTTTTATAAGTAGAGAGAAGAATATATATAGGGTGACAGTTTGTCATCCAAACTGGACAATTTTTTTTTTAATTTTAATTTTACTTTTTACTTTTACAGAGTTTTGTTCTTTACAGATACATATGATCTCAGATTAGTCATATGTATATCCCCCCCATCCCACCCCTCCAGGCCATCGCACAGCGCCCCTGCAGAATCCCCTTTTCTCACAGCACAATGGTGATAGCTATTTTTTTTCATATATGACAGTATAGGTTTTCATGCTACTTCCTTTATGCCTCCCACCCACTGTTCATTCCCCACAAGGTCCAAACTAGGACAATTTTTAAAAACTTTTTTTTGTTTTTGGTCGAGCCGTGCAGCACGCCAAGAACTCAGACGGAGTCAACTTAGCGTGCACGAAGCACCTGCTCCCTGGGACTCCCCGTCCCTCCTGATGTGAGGGGAGCCCTCCTGGCGTCACACTGCGGTTGGATGTCGGCGGCGCCTCTGGTGCTTGAGTATCTACCACTCTCCAAGGGGGTGCTGCAGGGCTGGAGGGGGTCACGGAGAGTTGGTCTGGACTCCTCAGCAGGGATGCAGAATCTCTGGCGTTCAGTTTAAACTCTCTATCAGCAGAAACTGGAGCTGTTTTCACTCCTCAGTTACCAAAAGGCAAACGCACCCTCCCACCACAGAATTCATTTCTACCAAGACATCCACACTGTCCCGACCAATGGAAAACCCAATTTCCTCCGACTGATATGATTTTGCCCTATTTCCTAAGATATGATAAAAATTCCTCAGGCTTTTTGTCCCCCAAATGCATTTGCTGTCCTCCTGGAATTTTTTTCTTAGTTATTATTATTTTTTTTTTGGTGCCGGGACCTGGGAATGATTTTTGTTTTTCATAAAACTATTATGTGGTAATGCTCTACCTGAGGTACTAGGGAAGGACAGCACATTCTGGCCTAGGTGTTCTCTGATTCTCAAATGTCTGCTCTAATCTAGAGAAGGTTTGGTTGCTTCTGCCGTAACTGTTGAAACCAGAGAAAGGGCAGGCACCAGACCTAAGGATGTGAATGAGTGTATTCTGATGCTTTATCTTTACCCTGAGAGATAGGAAGCAAGGCGATTTACTGAGAGTGAGAGCGGAAGGCGAAGGAGTACACAGTTTAGCAGAAAAAATAAAATAAAAAAAGATTAGCAGTAGTCTTATGGAGACCGGGAGAGAGAACTGATCAGAGATGCTCGGTAATCTTCTCAGGAATGTTCAAGGTCCAGGCTGATGGGTGACCCTGTGTTTTAAGCCAAACCAGTTAGCCTGTGCAGCCTTTGGCCTGGATGTGTCACTGCCTCCTCTCTGTGTCTCTTTTTCCTGGTTAATGACACTATTGTCCCCTACCCAGAAACCCCAGCCCCAGCCGGCCGTTCTACCACCAACCTTAAAGATTCAATTGCCTGAATAGTCCTCAACTCCACCCCCTCTGTATTTTCTTTCATCCTGTGACTTCATTGGGCTCCTGCTTCTCTCCTTCTACACTCCATCCAGTTATTACAGTGACTTTTCAGAAATGTGATGATGTCACTCTCCAACGTCAAGACCTCCCTGGTTTCCCTGTCACCTGTGGGCTTTGCTCTAAGAGCAGCGAAAACCGCTGTAGGGCTTTGAGCAGTGACGTGATTCAGTTCACCTGTTGGAAACCTCACTCTGGCTTTTGTGTGGAAGACAGCTTTGACAGAGGCCAGAGTAACCACAGAAGACCAGTGAAAACATCTGATGCAGGGTAAGCAGTGGCTTAGACTACCGTTGGGGGTAGGGATAGAGGAAAGGGGAGAGATTTTGAAACGGAGCCGGACTATACGATTCTTGTCCCCCCACGGTGTCCTGTGCCTGCCTTTTTGTCTGTGGAAAGCTTTCATCAAAGAATAAGTTTCATCAGAGAAGTGAGAAATGCTGAAATGAAGGAAAAGAAAGGAGACTAAATAATAATAAAGTCATTAAGTGTAGTCACAGACCTTTAGTTCTCTCTCAAGGACTGTAGATAATATTCTGAGCCTTGTCCCGTGAGCTGTCTTAGAGAGACCAATGCCAGGTGGATAAGTTAACTCCATGATGACCAGACTGTACCCAGGACACGAGCTGCCATGATTTGCCTGAGAACAAATGGACCCCAGAACTAAAGATGTGAATGAGTGTATTCTGATGCTTTATCTTTACCCTGAGAGATAGGAAGCAAGGCGATTTACTGAGAGTGAGAGCGGAAGGCGAAGGAGTACACAGTTTAGCAGAAAAAATAAAATAAAAAAAGATTAGCAGTAGTCTTATGGAGACCGGGAGAGAGAACTGATCAGAGATGCTCGGTAATCTTCTCAGGAATGTTCAAGGTCCAGGCTGATGGGTGACCCTGTGTTTTAAGCCAAACCAGTTAGCCTGTGCAGCCTTTGGCCTGGATGTGTCACTGCCTCCTCTCTGTGTCTCTTTTTCCTGGTTAATGACACTATTGTCCCCTACCCAGAAACCCCAGCCCCAGCCGGCCGTTCTACCACCAACCTTAAAGATTCAATTGCCTGAATAGTCCTCAACTCCACCCCCTCTGTATTTTCTTTCATCCTGTGACTTCATTGGGCTCCTGCTTCTCTCCTTCTACACTCCATCCAGTTATTACAGTGACTTTTCAGAAATGTGATGATGTCACTCTCCAACGTCAAGACCTCCCTGGTTTCCCTGTCACCTGTGGGCTTTGCTCTAAGAGCAGCGAAAACCGCTGTAGGGCTTTGAGCAGTGACGTGATTCAGTTCACCTGTTGGAAACCTCACTCTGGCTTTTGTGTGGAAGACAGCTTTGACAGAGGCCAGAGTAACCACAGAAGACCAGTGAAAACATCTGATGCAGGGTAAGCAGTGGCTTAGACTACCGTTGGGGGTAGGGATAGAGGAAAGGGGAGAGATTTTGAAACGGAGCCGGACTATACGATTCTTGTCCCCCCACGGTGTCCTGTGCCTGCCTTTTTGTCTGTGGAAAGCTTTCATCAAAGAATAAGTTTCATCAGAGAAGTGAGAAATGCTGAAATGAAGGAAAAGAAAGGAGACTAAATAATAATAAAGTCATTAAGTGTAGTCACAGACCTTTAGTTCTCTCTCAAGGACTGTAGATAATATTCTGAGCCTTGTCCCGTGAGCTGTCTTAGAGAGACCAATGCCAGGTGGATAAGTTAACTCCATGATGACCAGACTGTACCCAGGACACGAGCTGCCATGATTTTGAGAACTGACCACAAAGAAATGAGAACAAATGGACCCCAGAACTAAAGACAACTTGTACCTAAATCAAGGTGATGTCGGTCAGACCACTGATGACCAGTTTGAAGATGACTTAGAGACGGCTGTGTTGTGTCTGCATGTAAACCACCACACCCGCGTCTGTCTATAAAAGCTCTCACCCCCCTGCTTGTCAGGGGTGAGGGGTGGGGGGAGTCGGCCTTTGGATAGATGTCTGCCAGCCTCCCCTCCAGGTGCTGGCATCTGAAATAAAGCACTCTTTCCTTTCCACCAACCTGGCCTGCTTATTGGCTTTTGAGCAGCGAGTAGTAGGATCCCACACATTCTCTTTCAGTAACAATTTGAGAATTATTTTAAAAATAGAACTATTCAGGGAACTCCCTGGTGGGCCAGTGGTTAGGGTTGCATGCTTCCACCACTGCGGGCCCGGGATTCAATCCCTGCCTGGTCAGGGAAGTAGGAGCCCACAAGCTGTGCAGTGTGGCCAAAAAATAAATCAAATAAAATAGAATTGATCACATGGTGGCTCAGTGGTAAAGAAACTGCCTGCTAATGCAGGGGACTCGGGTTTGATCCCTGGGTCGGGAAGATCCCCTGAAGAAGAACATGACTACCCACTGCAATACTCTTGCCTGAGGATTCCATGGACAGAGGAGCAAGCAGGTTACAGTCCATGGGGCCACAAAGAGTTGGGCACAACTGAGCAACTAAGCATGTACTTTGGTCTAAGTATGCCAATAGATTGGGTATAGATTGTATGGGGGAAGGGACTGAGACCCTTCACTCCTGGAGACTCCCCACTCCTGTCTTCCACAGCACTTCTCCCTCCCCAAAGACGTGCCTCTCTGACTCGTCGCTGCTCCACAGCCGCCTCCCGTTCTTTAAAGGACGGGATTCTTCAAGGCCCATGACCCTCTTCTGCTCCAATTGTATCAGCTCTCTCTGCGGAAGCTTGTTTACCCTTGGCTTCCAGTCTTAACTGTATGCCGACATGTTCCAAGTCTGTGTCTTCATTCTTGTTTGTCCTGTTCCGTATCTGCCTTTCTGTCTGAGATAGACACCTCACTGAACATGTCCAAAATAGAACCTCTCTTTGACCCTCACTTATGCCCACTTTCTGGACGCTTGATCTCAATGATTTCACCTCTCTCCAAAGATTCCTCAGTCTACCAAGACATCATCATCATCTTTTTTCTCCACTAACCCCCATATGCTCTGAGCCAACAAATTCCTTCCATGATCTTCAAATATGTTTCTCATTCAGTGTTTCTATCCATTTCCAAAGTCACAGATTTATTTCCATTCTGCATTATCTCTTGCTACGTTCGATCCCTGGTCAGGAAACTGGATCCCACAGGCTGCAACTAAGACCCAGTACAGCCAAACAACAACAACGACAATATTAGAAGGATAACCCAACCTATAATTTTCATGTTCCATGAGCAAAAAATAAGGGTATGTGGCCACAGGCCGTGAGGGTGTTCTTTCTTTTTTTTTTTTTTTTTGGCCATGAGGTTTTAAAGTTGTTTGTTACGCAGTATAACTTAGAGAAAGCTGAGCAGCACAGCCCCCCAGGTTCCAGGCCTGACCATTCCTACCTGGATCCCTGCCGGCATTCCCCACTCCCACGGCAGCATCCCCCCCGCCATCCTCCTTGCTGGTGATCTGGCCTCCTCTTGCCGGTTCTCCACACTGCAGACACTAAAGGGCCTATCTGACCACACGACCTCCCGGCTCATCTCCAAAGTCACCACTCTTTTTTGGTTTTGTTTTATTTATTTGTTTTCATCCACCTTTACTCTGTGACCTGTGTGGGCCTCCCACTGCAGTGGCCTCTCTCGCTGCAGAGCACTGGCTGTGGGCCCAAAGTCACTACTCTTTTCAGATAAGATTCAATCTCCTGGTGGTCCAGTGGTGAAAACTCTGAGATTCCATTGCAAGGGGCACAGCTTTGATCCCTGGTCAGGGAAGTAAGATCCTGCAAATTGAGCAGCGCAGCAAAAGAAAGTTTAATTTACAAATTCAGTCTCTAAGTGTACCTCGGTTTTTCAGGAGCTTATTCAGATCTTCAAGCTTATCTCTTCCCCGCACAGGGACCCAGTCCCTGTCTAGGTGTTGTTTAGTTGTTCATCAACACCTAGACAAGCAGGAAGCAGAACTTGATAGGCAGAGTCAACAATGTAGGTGAAGGTACTGCAAACTTAAAATGTGTTCAGTAACTTCATGGGATTCAGTGAGACTGTGAGACTGGAGGGAATGTCTTCTTCGTCTTTTTTTTTTTTTGGCCATGACTCGTGGCTTGTGGGATCTCAGTTCCCTGATCAGGGATTGAACCTGGGCCACAGCAGTGAAAACACCAAATCCTAACCACCAGACCACCAGGGAACCATCAGCCATACCTTCGATGATGGAACCTCTAGCCCAGAGAGAATTAGGTCTACCCTCCCCGCTCTGTGCTCCCACTGCTTGCCCGGCCCATCTACTCCTCTTGTAACATGAAGCTCACTCATCTCATTCCTTTCTGGACCCATATCCTGGAAGGTCAAGGACAGGGTCTGGTTTGTCTCTTTGTTCTCAGGGCTGGGTGATCCCTGGCACAAAGTGTATGCTGATGCTCGGAAGATGACTCGATGAAAACACGAACACATATGTCGGATTTTCAACCACCTGTTTCTCCAAATCGGTCAACCTACGTTGCTGCCAGAGTTGAGTTCTTAGAAACAGAATTTGTCCATGTGACTTCCTTGCTCTAACTATACTGACTGGTCTTTGCTTTTACTTAGCTTGTCTCAGTCTAATTTCTTTTTTTTTTTTTTTTCTGGGTTTCCAGATGCATCTTTTTTTTTTTTTAAACCTTTATTTTGCTTTTAACTTTTACAGAGTTTTGTTATTTACAGATATGTATGTTCCCAGATTAGTCATATGTATATCCCCCCCTTCCCACCCCTCCTGACCATCACACAGCACCCCTGAAAGATCAGTCTAATTTCTTCCACTCTTTTGACCTGTTTGTCTCCTGATGATGCTCAAATGCCCAGCCCAGAACTTTCTCTGGTTTTATATATAAAACTGCCTATTGTATTTAACCTACTCAGGTAGGATCTTGCAGGGACCTTAAATTAGAAGAATCCAATACCCACTTTCTTTCTCAAACTCTTCCTCTCTTGTGCTTTCTCTCAATAAATAGCATCATTGACCAGCCCAAACCTGACATCTGGGAAAGAAATGGGTTAAGAGCATGAAATTGGGCTTCCCTGGTAGTCCAGTGGGTAAGGACACCGCCTTGCAGTGCAAGGCGCGAGGAAGTTTCAACAATGTAGGTGAAGGTACTGCAAACTTAAAATGTGTTCAGTAACTTCATGGGATTCAGTGAGACTGTGAGACTGGAGGGAATGTCTTCTTCGTCTTTTTTTTTTTTTGGCCATGACTCGTGGCTTGTGGGATCTCAGTTCCCTGATCAGGGATTGAACCTGGGCCACAGCAGTGAAAACACCAAATCCTAACCACCAGACCACCAGGGAACCATCAGCCATACCTTCGATGATGGAACCTCTAGCCCAGAGAGAATTAGGTCTACCCTCCCCGCTCTGTGCTCCCACTGCTTGCCCGGCCCATCTACTCCTCTTGTAACATGAAGCTCACTCATCTCATTCCTTTCTGGACCCATATCCTGGAAGGTCAAGGACAGGGTCTGGTTTGTCTCTTTGTTCTCAGGGCTGGGTGATCCCTGGCACAAAGTGTATGCTGATGCTCGGAAGATGACTCGATGAAAACACGAACACATATGTCGGATTTTCAACCACCTGTTTCTCCAAATCGGTCAACCTACGTTGCTGCCAGAGTTGAGTTCTTAGAAACAGAATTTGTCCATGTGACTTCCTTGCTCTAACTATACTGACTGGTCTTTGCTTTTACTTAGCTTGTCTCAGTCTAATTTCTTGTTTTTTTTTTTTCTTGGGTTTCCAGATGCGTCTTTTTTTTTTTTTAAACCTTTATTTTGCTTTTAACTTTTACAGAGTTTTGTTATTTACAGATATGTATGTTCCCAGATTAGTCATATGTATATCCCCCCCTTCCCACCCCTCCTGACCATCACACAGCACCCCTGAAAGATCAGTCTAATTTCTTCCACTCTTTTGACCTGTTTGTCTCCTGATGATGCTCAAATGCCCAGCCCAGAACTTTCTCTGGTTTTATATATAAAACTGCCTATTGTATTTAACCTACTCAGGTAGGATCTTGCAGGGACCTTAAATTAGAAGAATCCAATACCCACTTTCTTTCTCAAACTCTTCCTCTCTTGTGCTTTCTCTCAATAAATAGCATCATTGACCAGCCCAAACCTGACATCTGGGAAAGAAATGGGTTAAGAGCATGAAATTGGGCTTCCCTGGTAGTCCAGTGGGTAAGGACACCGCCTTGCAGTGCAAGGGGCGCCGGTTCGATCCCTGGCCTGGGAAGGTCCCACGTGTGGTGAAGCAGCTGGACCAATGTGTCCAACTACCGAGCTGGAGTTCTGTAGCGCATGCGCCCAGAGCTGGTGCTCTGCAGTGAGAGAGGCCACTGTGATGGGAGGGCCACACAGGCCAAAGAACAAAGATGGATGAAAATGGATAAATGAAAGACCAATAGAAGTGGCCAAAAAAAAAAAATTAATAAAAAAAAGAAAAACAAACATGAAATTGGCAACCAGATAAATGACTTCAAATGCTGGTTTTGCTACTTAGTATCTATGTGGCTTCCAGCAAGTTCCTTAACCCCTTTTAAATCTGTACATTCTCATCATGGCAGACCTAACCTCCCAGCACACTGAGACCACTGAATGACAGTCATACTAGGCAGGTATGACCTCATGGTAAATCCTTGCCAAATACTCGTTTTTATTATTATATTGATCCTCCCTCTCTTTCCCCTGTCATCTACCCAATAGGTCTGTAGATTCTATTTTCTCAAGATCTCTGGAATCTGCCCCATCCTTTCTTAGCTGCACTGCCACCTTCCCGGTCCAGCCACCTGTCTTCCATCATATGATGATGGTGGAGACTTCCGAGCGAGTCTTCTGGATCCTGCTCATGTCCCTTTTCAATCCTTTCCCCACACTTCTACTATGGTTTTTTCTGAAAACCAATTCAGTTCATGTCGACTTCCGGCTGAGCCAAACTTCTTTCAGTTCCTCAAATGGCCAGGGGGCTATGTGCTCTCCCTCCACAAATGCTGTTTCCTGTTCCGGGCCTGTGGTCCCCAGCACCGCAGCCCAACTCACAGTCTTTCTGCTGCTTGTGTAAACGTCAGGCTGCCCACCTGCAAGGCTCCCGTAGATGACCCTGGTCTGTGTCGCTGTCCTCCAGAGTGCCTCAGCATCCCCTATAGCACTCAACACATCTCACTTGGCTCCCCGGCCAGGGATTGAACCCCCAGGGCCCAGTAGTGGAAGCACTGGGTCCTAACCACTGCACGACCAGGGAACTCCCTATGTGTTCTTTCTTAATGTATTTTGAAAGATACACATTTTCAGCCTGTATAACATTAAAAAAAGAAAAAAGCCCTGCATGTTTCTTCCTAAAGATGTATCACAAATTACTGAAGCAGTCCCCAGTTACTAGCTGTTTGTTTTCCATCTGGTGCTGTTATAAATAATGTTGCCCTGCATATCTGTGAACATGTCATTTGACACAATTGAATGCATACCTTTCTCGGCCTTAAAATAGGGTTATGTCCCTAGAAACCCACCATAAGTAGAAACTATTGTAAGTCAAAAGTGCACGTAGAGCTTCTGTGGTGGCTCAGAATCCTCCTTCCCATGCAGGAGACATGGGTTTGGTCCCTGATCTGGGGAGATCCCACAGGCTAAGCAACTAAGCCTGTGTACCACAGCTACTTAGGCCACATGCAGCAGCTATGGGAGCCTGTGTGCCTGAGGCCGTGCTCAACCACTGGAGGCGCTGTTGCGGTGAGAAGCCTGCGTGCTGCAACTGGAATGGCCCCCACTTGCCACAACTGGAGAAGGCCAAACACAGCCCGGAAGACTCAGCACAGCCGCACCTAAGATCAATGCAACAAATAAATCTGTGAAACATGCATTTAATACCCCTCACCTAACGCACATCAAACTTAGCTGAGCCAACCTTAAACGTGCTCGGAACAATTACGTGAGTCTTCAGCTGGGCCACATTATCTAACACGAAAGCCTACTTGATAATTCAGAGTGGACTGTCTCATGCCATTTTTTGAATACTGTACTGAAAGTGGAAAACAGAATGGCTGTCAGAATGGTTGTAGGCATGTCGGTTGGTCACCCTCATGATCATGTGACACCAATTCAGGTCCCCGGCAGGATTGCCCCACAAATGCTGTTTCCCGGGCCTGTGGTCCCCAGCACCGCACCCCAAAAGTCTTTCTGCTGCTTGTGTAAACGTCAGGCTGCCCACCTGCAAGGCTCCGTAGATGACCCTGGTCTGTGTCGCTGTCCTCCAGAGTGCCTCAGCATCCCCTATAGCACTCAACACATCTCACTTGGCTCCCCGGCCAGGATTGAACCCCAGGGCCCAGTAGTGGAAGCACTGGGTCCTAACCACTGCACGACCAGGGAACTCCCTATGTGTTCTTTCTTAATGTATTTTGAAAGATACACATTTTCAGCCTGTATAACATTAAAAAAAGAAAAAAGCCCTGCATGTTTCTTCCTAAAGATGTATCACAAATTACTGAAGCAGTCCCCAGTTACTAGCTGTTTGTTTTCCATCTGGTGCTGTTATAAATAATGTTGCCCTGCATATCTGTGAACATGTCATTTGACACAATTGAATGCATACCTTTCTCGGCCTTAAAATAGGGTTATGTCCCTAGAAACCCACCATAAGTAGAAACTATTGTAAGTCAAAAGTGCACGTAGAGCTTCTGTGGTGGCTCAGAATCCTCCTTCCCATGCAGGAGACATGGGTTTGGTCCCTGATCTGGGGAGATCCCACAGGCTAAGCAACTAAGCCTGTGTACCACAGCTACTTAGGCCACATGCAGCAGCTATGGGAGCCTGTGTGCCTGAGGCCGTGCTCAACCACTGGAGGCGCTGTTGCGGTGAGAAGCCTGCGTGCTGCAACTGGAATGGCCCCCACTTGCCACAACTGGAGAAGGCCAAACACAGCCCGGAAGACTCAGCACAGCCGCACCTAAGATCAATGCAACAAATAAATCTGTGAAACATGCATTTAATACCCCTCACCTAACGCACATCAAACTTAGCTGAGCCAACCTTAAACGTGCTCGGAACAATTACGTGAGTCTTCAGCTGGGCCACATTATCTAACACGAAAGCCTACTTGATAATTCAGAGTGGACTGTCTCATGCCATTTTTTGAATACTGTACTGAAAGTGGAAAACAGAATGGCTGTCAGAATGGTTGTAGGCATGTCGGTTGGTCACCCTCATGATCATGTGACCGGATGGGCGCTGAGGCTGCTGCACTGCCCAGCAGCCTGTGACAGTTTTTTCCCAAATACCGCCAGCCTGGGAAAAGATCCAGATTCGAACCTGAGGTATGCTCTCTACTGGATAAATGTTGGTTTCCCACCATCCTAAAGCCAAAACATCATAAGTTGGGGACTGTCTGGATGTCATAGGATACATTCCTAGAAATGAAATGACTGAGTCAAACCACACCTGCATTTCACCATGTGTTAGATGTGCCAAGTAATCAAGTTCGCCAGTTTACACACCCGTTTGTAATGTACTGCTATGCTTTCTTCACATGCTTGCCAGTACAATATTATCAGACTCCTTGATCTCCGGCTAATCCAATCATTGCAAAAAGAACACTGTCATAGTTTTGTCCTCTCTTTTTATAACTGAGGGTGAGCATCCCATTTGCAAAGTTAAAAGACAAATAACAAAGTGGGAAATTACAAGTAAGTCCTCCATCAGACAAACAAATTGACAGGAAATTGAATGAAAACTTGAACTGGGGACTTCCCTGAAGCTCCGGTTGTTGGGACTCTCACACTTCCACGGTAGAGCACAGGTTCAATCCCTGATCGGGGAACTAGATCCCATATGCTGTGCAGTGCAGCAAAAAGAAAAAAAGAAAGAAAGAAAGAAAATACAAAGTATAGAAACAAACAAAACTTGAACTGGCACTTCCTTAAAGAAGATATCTAAGTGGGTATTAAGGGAAATATAAATTAAAATCACACGAAGACTACACTACATATCCACCAAAGTAGCTCAGCTTAAGAAGTCTGACAATACCAAATGTTCTCAATGACATGAAGCAATAAGGAAACTCATACACTTCTGGAAGGAATGTAAATTGCTCAGAAAAACTGAAGATCCAAGTGCTTTATATCCCAGAAATTCTACTCCTGATATCTATAGTCCTTGAAAAAGCCTTGGCCATGTGTACCAGGTAAGTTATATAAACGAATTTCAGGGAAGACCTGTTCCTATTAGAACAACAATACAAGATCTTAAATGTCCATCTATAGTAGAGTGGAAAAATATGTTGTGGTTTATTCATAACAGTGGAAAACCATATAGCAGTAGAATGAAGGAACCACAACTTCATGCATGCATAAAAACACAAGCTAAATAACTCACAAATGAAGAACATGATTCTCCTTATATAAAGGTCAAAAACAGGTGAAGCTAAACTTCTGTACAGTGTCTGAAGATGCAAACACAGGAGGAGAAACTATATACAAAGAGAGGGAAGGGTTTCCCTGGTGGCTTAGTGGTAAAGAATCTACCCGCCAATCCAGGAGACAGTTTCGATCCCTGATCTGGGAAGATCCCACATGCTGCAGAACTAAGCCCGAGCCCCACCGCTTCTGAGCCTGTGCGCTGGAGCCACAAGCCACAGTTACCAAATCCTTGGTCTCTAGAGCTGGTGCTCCACAACAAGAAGCCACTGCAATGAGAAGCCCAAGCACCATAACTAGAGAGTAGTCCTCGCTCACAGCAACTAGAGAATAGGCCTGCTAAGATACTGGTTTTATTTCATTTCATCACCCGGATGATGGTTCCAGAAGTTTTTGGCTTGGTCTTTAAAATGCACATAATATGCTTCATACACTTCTCTGTAGGTATGATATGTTTCACAATACAGAAATAAAAATGTTTGGAATGGCATGTGTATAATACCACTTAAATAAAAAGAAAAAACGTTTTCAAAATATAAAAGAAATAGACATTTATTTCCTTATCTATGCACTGATTAGCTCTAGGAGCTTATGGAAGAAACTAGTAACAAAGATCATCACTGGGGTGTGGCACTGTGGCACTGTGGGACAAGAATAGGAAGAAAAAAGATACTTCCCAACGGCTAAGACTGCACGATCCCAACGCAGGGGGCCCGGGTTTGATCCCTGATCAGGGAACTACATCCCATATGCCTCAACTAAGAACCTCGTACAGCCAAATAAATAAATAAATAAATATTTTTTAAAAGTAAGAAGAAAAAGATATTTCACAGTGTTAAGCCATGTTAATACACTACCTACTTAAAATACATTTGCATGAAAGATAATAACTCCTGTTGGTATTTTCTTTCCTGATCTATTGCTACATAACAAGTTACCACAAATTTAGTGGCTTTAAATAGTACATCCATTTATTATCTCAGTTTAGGTGGGTCAGGAGTTCAGGCAGAGCTTAGCTGAGCCCCTGAATCAGAGACTCCCGGGACAGCACAAGGTGTTGATAAAAACACAAGCTAAATAACTCACAAATGAAGAACATGATTCTCCTTATATAAAGGTCAAAACAGGTGAAGCTAAACTTCTGTACAGTGTCTGAAGATGCAAACACAGGAGGAGAAACTATATACAAAGAGAGGGAAGGGTTTCCCTGGTGGCTTAGTGGTAAAGAATCTACCCGCCAATCCAGGAGACAGTTTCGATCCCTGATCTGGGAAGATCCCACATGCTGCAGAACTAAGCCCGAGCCCCACCGCTTCTGAGCCTGTGCGCTGGAGCCACAAGCCACAGTTACCAAATCCTTGGTCTCTAGAGCTGGTGCTCCACAACAAGAAGCCACTGCAATGAGAAGCCCAAGCACCATAACTAGAGAGTAGTCCTCGCTCACAGCAACTAGAGAATAGGCCTGCTAAGATACTGGTTTTATTTCATTTCATCACCCGGATGATGGTTCCAGAAGTTTTTGGCTTGGTCTTTAAAATGCACATAATATGCTTCATACACTTCTCTGTAGGTATGATATGTTTCACAATACAGAAATAAAAATGTTTGGAATGGCATGTGTATAATACCACTTAAATAAAAAGAAAAAACGTTTTCAAAATATAAAAGAAATAGACATTTATTTCCTTATCTATGCACTGATTAGCTCTAGGAGCTTATGGAAGAAACTAGTAACAAAGATCATCACTGGGGTGTGGCACTGTGGCACTGTGGGACAAGAATAGGAAGAAAAAAGATACTTCCCAACGGCTAAGACTGCACGATCCCAACGCAGGGGGCCCGGGTTTGATCCCTGATCAGGGAACTACATCCCATATGCCTCAACTAAGAACCTCGTACAGCCAAATAAATAAATAAATAAATATTTTTTAAAAGTAAGAAGAAAAAGATATTTCACAGTGTTAAGCCATGTTAATACACTACCTACTTAAAATACATTTGCATGAAAGATAATAACTCCTGTTGGTATTTTCTTTCCTGATCTATTGCTACATAACAAGTTACCACAAATTTAGTGGCTTTAAATAGTACATCCATTTATTATCTCAGTTTAGGTGGGTCAGGAGTTCAGGCAGAGCTTAGCTGAGCCCCTGAATCAGAGACTCCCGGGACAGCACAAGGTGTTGATTGGGCTGCATTTTCATTGGAAGGTTCAAATGGGGAGTAATCGATTTTCACGTTCATTCCGATGATTGGCAGAGTTCATTTCTTTGTAGCTGTATGACTGAGGGGCCCAGCTTTTTGTTGACTGATGGCCTCTTGCAAGTCCTTGAGACCACCTTGCCAGGTGGGCTTCGTAACGGGGCTGCTCTGAATGCAGTCATCGGTAACACAGTAGGATCTGGGAGTGTCATCTCATTATCTTTGCTGTATTCTACTGGTTAGAAGTGAGTCACACATCTGCCCACACTTAAGGGGAAGGAATTACACAGAGGCTTGGACACCAGCAGGTGGGAATTATTGGGTGTCACCTTAGAGTTTGTTAGCCACAACTGTTTGTTGTTTGGGACGGGGTTTTTGCCCGCTATTTTTCTTTTTTTCCCCCTTTATCTATTTACAAGAGACCTGTGGGTACATTAACCCTTTGTGTGCCACATGAGGTGCCAATTCCAACAATTTTTGATAAATTAATATGTGACTTCATGAATCTCCTATTCATTGTTCTACAGCCTTTTAGATACAGCAACCATGACTTCATCAGGCCTTGGCAGAGTCTGTTTCCCTCACCTGGAATCCTGAACTGGGTCAAAGCACAGAATTTAATTCAGGTTCAAGGACAGGTGAGGTTGATTTGAACTGGACTTGGAATTTCTCTGACTTTTATTTATGCCAAGATGAGCCAAAGAAATAGTGCAAAGAGGGACTTCCCTGGTGGTCCAGTGGCTAAGACTCTATTACCAGTGCAGCGGGCCTGGGTTCCGGCTCTAGTCAACGAAGTAGAGCCCCCATGTGGAAACTCAAGATCCATTGTGCCACAACTAAGACCCAGTACAACAAAACATAAAGGAAACAAAAAAGAAAAAAAAGATAGCGCGAAGAATAAACCTGCTATATTTGCTGTATAACTCCTGTTGGTATTTTCTTTCCTGATCTATTGCTACATAACAAGTTACCACAAATTTAGTGGCTTTAAATAGTACATCCATTTATTATCTCAGTTTAGGTGGGTCAGGAGTTCAGGCAGAGCTTAGCTGAGCCCCTGAATCAGAGACTCCCGGGACAGCACAAGGTGTTGATTGGGCTGCATTTTCATTGGAAGGTTCAAATGGGGAGTAATCGATTTTCACGTTCATTCCGATGATTGGCAGAGTTCATTTCTTTGTAGCTGTATGACTGAGGGGCCCAGCTTTTTGTTGACTGATGGCCTCTTGCAAGTCCTTGAGACCACCTTGCCAGGTGGGCTTCGTAACGGGGCTGCTCTGAATGCAGTCATCGGTAACACAGTAGGATCTGGGAGTGTCATCTCATTATCTTTGCTGTATTCTACTGGTTAGAAGTGAGTCACACATCTGCCCACACTTAAGGGGAAGGAATTACACAGAGGCTTGGACACCAGCAGGTGGGAATTATTGGGTGTCACCTTAGAGTTTGTTAGCCACAACTGTTTGTTGTTTGGGACGGGGTTTTTGCCCGCTATTTTTCTTTTTTTCCCCCTTTATCTATTTACAAGAGACCTGTGGGTACATTAACCCTTTGTGTGCCACATGAGGTGCCAATTCCAACAATTTTTGATAAATTAATATGTGACTTCATGAATCTCCTATTCATTGTTCTACAGCCTTTTAGATACAGCAACCATGACTTCATCAGGCCTTGGCAGAGTCTGTTTCCCTCACCTGGAATCCTGAACTGGGTCAAAGCACAGAATTTAATTCAGGTTCAAGGACAGGTGAGGTTGATTTGAACTGGACTTGGAATTTCTCTGACTTTTATTTATGCCAAGATGAGCCAAAGAAATAGTGCAAAGAGGGACTTCCCTGGTGGTCCAGTGGCTAAGACTCTATTACCAGTGCAGCGGGCCTGGGTTCAGTCTCTAGTCAACGAAGTAGATCCCCCATGTGGCAACTCAAGATCCCTTGTGCCACAACTAAGACCCAGTACAACAAAACATAAAGGAAACAAAAAAGAAAAAAAAGATAGCGCGAAGAATAAACCTGCAATGAGGCTGCAAGTTGAAGGACAAGGTGAGTATTCCACCTGAGTCTTACGGGGATGTACCCAAAGTCCTGTAGAGTGAGATATGTCTATGCCTGTGTTGGCACAGTGGGGAACACCAGGCTTGCTATTTTATCCGCTTCTAATGACCTCAGCACCTCCAAACCTCTTGTCACCAGGTGATACATTCAGCTCCCCCATAACCCTCTTTACCAGTGGCCACTGTCCAGTTTCAAGCTTTATATTATGGGCTGAGCCAGCTCTGGGCACTCTTCCCTTACCTGTGCCTGGACTACAGGGCCAAAAAGGAACTGTTCAACTCTTTCACATAGGCCTCTCCTTAAAAAATAATAAATACATAAAACCAAGGATATGCACTCTGAATCATTCAAAATTCAGCTCCTAGGCTGTCCCCTAGAGACACATCACAGCTTACAGGCCAAGGAGGTCACACCATCAACTTTGTGAACCTCTGTGTTAGCCTTCACTACAGAATACTGTAATCAATGGATTATCAATGTTTACATTTCTGTTTCTTTCACTCAATAGCAAGACCCTCAAAGGCAGGACCCAGTTTGATGTTCCTCTAGGCTGTCCATGCACAATCTCCATATGGATGTCCCTCAGCAGGTCAGCTTGCCCAAAGTTGAACTTACCTGAAGCACCCCCACCCAGCCCCCAGTGTCCAGATAACACCCAAGCCTCTTTCATTGCATTTTTTAAAATGTATTTATTTAGTTTATTTATGTTTGGGTGTGCTGGGTCTTTGTTGGTGCTCGCAGGCTTTCTCTAATTGTGGCAAGCAGCGGCTACCTCTCGTGGTGGTGCCCAGGTTTCTCACTGCAGTGACATCTCCCATTGCAGGGCACAGGTTCTAGGTGCGGGCTTCAGTCATTTCAGCACGAAGACAACAATTATGACTTGCCGACTCTAGGGCGCTCTTGGGCTTCAGTAGTTACTGGCTCCCCAGCTCTAGAGTGCAGGCTCAATAGATGTGGTGCACGGGCTTAGTTTCTCCGTGGCACGTGGAATCTTCCCAGACCAAGGATCAAACCCGTGTCCCCTGGATTGGCAGGTGGATTCTTAGGCACTGTACCACCATGGAAGTCCTTTCATTGCATCTTGTTTGTGGATTGTAGTTTCCTGTTTATAAAACTATCTCTCCCATGAAAAAATGAGAGCAGAAACCATGTGAATTTTATATATCTTTGTATCCCTGGACCCCAACCCAGCCCCTCCCATATAGGAGCCATTCAATAAATGCCCACTGAACTGAACTAGATATCCGTATCTTCAAGGGCATGGAACTGTGCAGGCACCTCAGAAATGCTCAAGACATGTTTGTTCCATTAGATTCTAGGAGAGATGCTTCTCCCAGAGCCCTCTGCCTGCCCTGCTTCTCTAGCAGGCTTGGATTAACACTGAGAGCCAATAGTTCGTCACATAGCAACAATAGTAATGAATGAGCTACTGCCGAATAGAACAGAAGCTTGCCTGCTGCAGAGAGCAGAGCAGAGCTATTTTGAGATCCTTTAGGTATAGTCACAGTCTGATAGGCCCACGCGCTGTAGCAATAGTTACCCTCAGCTTAGGGGTGCAAGGCACTGAAAACTTCTTCTTTGCATGTCTGTCTCTTTTGCTGTCCTTTCGAGCACCCTTTTAGAATACAAGGCAACACATTTCAGGTCATGGTTTTTCTTATTTTGCAGGCAATCAGATTTTTATTTGTAATACTACTAACAAAGTTTACTACTCCACTGAATTACTGCACAGATGTGGTAATTTAGAGGTCAAATGGCCACAAGACCCAAACACAAAAGCAGGGCTTTGGTCTCAGCCCAAACTTCCCAGCATGACACACAGGGTCCTTCGTGGCCTGGCCAGGCCCACTTTCTCAGGATCTCCTGTCTGGCTGTTCTCAGTATGTTCCAGTCCTGGTGAGCAGCGTCGAGGCACCAATGTGACAAGTGCGTTCGCTTGTGAATGATCCATCTTTGTTTGCCTTAAGAGAGCCTCTATCACTCTGTCCAGGAACTATTTTCCTCAATGAGTTTCTTCCCAAATAGATAGTGTCTCCAGAGGACAGGAATAGTGGTTTTTCGCTTGTTGAAATCTGCAGTATCCAGCAAAGTGCTGGGCACAAAGAGGCTCAGGAAAGGCTGGTCCAGGTATAAAGAGTGCAAGTTCCTGAGTTACCTTCGTCTCTGCTGGTCCGCTTCAGTCCTGCTGGTGGGACACCATCCTAACGACATGGATGATGAGTACATGTTCTATGGCAGTTTTCGTGGTCTTGGCACTCCGTGTTCTTATTTCATAGAAAAGACACTGTGAGTGTTTATGTATACAGCTTTCTTCTTCCTTTATTTACTCATTCATTCAACAAACACTCACTGGCTGTGAATTCTGCCATAGTTCCTGTGAGAGACACTTCCTAGCCTAAGGGTTGAGTAAAAGGCCTGTTAGAAGATGTAAGTTCAAGCCTTGCCTTACCTCAGTTTAGGGGCTCATGCAGGACATTTCACTTGCTTTAGTCCTAGTTTCCTAGATCATTAATGAATACAAACACTTATTCGCCTTCTGTTGTAATCATAAATAATTTGGGTCAAGATTCCAGGAGACAGGAAGATTGATTGGCTCCTTGAAGGACAGGGGAAAAAAAAAGTCCTTTTCAGCCAGAAAGTCCTTGTTACTACATTAGTATAGATGAGGGTGGGCAGGGAGACCCACCCAGACCTGACTCACAAGTCAATGATATCCATTAATTTGTTCAAGAAATTTGAGTTGAGTTCTTACTTTGCATTAGGGCCTGAGTTAGGCGCTGGGGAGAGAGAGATGAACCGCATGGTCACTCTTCCCACTGCCATAGGCAAAGGCTGACAAGGCTGTAACAGTGTGAAATCTTGGGCACATTAGAAGTGTGGGATCCTGATCACTGAGGACATGGGAGGAGTCATTAACCTGGTCTCAAGGGACTGGGGAGGACTTTAGAGGAAACCTGTGAGCTGAGACCTGAAGGGTGACTGGGAACTAGGTGGGGAAAAGGGATGAGGGTGGTGAGGGTTTCAGACAGAGAGAATCTATGTGTGACTGTCCTGGGCACAGAGAAACCATGGCACAAACAAGACAGAAACAATTCCACTTGGCTGCAAGGAGGGAAGTTGAGAGGAATGAGACAGGTAGGCAAGAGTCATTTCTTCAATACGAAACTTTACCCTCACGGCAAAGAGGAACTATTGAAGGTTTTTGAAAAAACACTTTTTGGTTCTGATTTCACACACCACAAAGATTCATAATGCAGAATGAAAGCTCTCACTCTGACTTTGGTAACAGTTGGGTGCATATTCAGTCTGTTTCTAGCCCATTATTATTATTAAAAACATTTGTAACGATAGAGCCATTCTTTACCTGCTATCTCATAATAAAGGGATATCTTTCTATGGTGGTACATAGTATAGTTTGCTTTTATTTATTTATTTTCTTTGCTATTCTGGGTTTTCACTGCTGCCACAGGCTCTTCTCTAGTTGCAGGGAGTGCAAGCTACTCTCTAGTGGAGGTGAACAGGCTTCTTGTTGCAGTGACTTCTCTTGTTGTAGAACTCAGGCTCTAGGGCACATGGGCTCAACAGTTGTGGCTCTGGGGCCCTAGAGCACAGGCTCCACCGATTGTGGCTCACAGGCTTAGTGGCTCTGCAGCAGGTGAGATATTCCTGGATCAGGAGTCGAACCTGTGTCTCCTGCACTGACAGGCAAGCTCTCTACCACTGAGCCACCAGGGAAGCCCAGCTCTGGGCCTTTTAAACACTAACTCCCTATTCTTCCCAGCCCCTGGCAACCGCCATTCTACTTTCTGTCTCTATGCATTTGACTCCTCCAGGTACTTTATATAGGTGGAACCATATCTATAGTGTTTTGTTTTGCTTTTTAAACACTCGCATAGAGATAGGCAGTTGGTTTGTTTCCCCCTTTTGGGTAGGGTGTCAGAATGCTGTAGGAACCTTCTCATCTTTGAGTACTTGAAGAATACATCCTAGAGATACTGGAATTTTCAGAGTCTGTAAACATTTGGTGTGAATCTAAACATTTGCACCATGTTCCATTCCCACTAACAGTGTATGAAAGCCACGATTCTCCACATCCTTGCCAATTGTTGTTGTTTAGTTGCTAAGTCGTGTCTGCTTTTAGTTTGTGACCCTATGAACTATAGCCCACCAGACTCCTCTGTTCATGGGATTTCCCAGGCAAGAATACTAAAGTGGGTTGCCATTTCATCCTCCAGGGTATTTCCCTGATCCAGGGATCAAACCCACTTCTCCTGCGGCTCCTTGCATTGCAGGCAGATTCTTCACCACTGGGCCACCAGGGAAGCCCATCCTTGCCAATATCAGCTATCAAAAATCTTTTTTAAAGAAGAGATCTTATTAAGTGTGTGATATAAAAAATACGTTCTTGCAAATGTGGACATTTTACATATAGTGTATAAATCAATAATTCCTTGTGATGGATAGGCAGTCCCTTTCACCAGCCCATCCAAGTTCACATATGCAGGAGCAACCCAAGTTCATGAACTACTTTTCCCTTGATGACAAGTGCTTTGGGATATCTTCTAGGGTGGTACTTTTTTTTTTTTTCTTGTTTGGTTCACTGCTGCCACAGGCTCTTCTCTAGTTGCAGGAGTGCAAGCTACTCTCTAGTTGAGGTGAACAGGCTTCTTGTTGC
This sequence comes from Tragulus kanchil, assembly GCA_022376925.1. Lineage (NCBI taxonomy): Eukaryota > Metazoa > Chordata > Mammalia > Artiodactyla > Tragulidae > Tragulus > Tragulus kanchil. The sequence continues at coordinate 177,036,319 of JAIOJX010000004.1, read as the reverse complement.
AGTGACTTCTCTTGTTGTAGAACTCAGGCTCTAGGGCACATGGGCTCAACAGTTGTGGCTCTGGGGCCCTAGAGCACAGGCTCCACCGATTGTGGCTCACAGGCTTAGTGGCTCTGCAGCAGGTGAGATATTCCTGGATCAGGAGTCGAACCTGTGTCTCCTGCACTGACAGGCAAGCTCTCTACCACTGAGCCACCAGGGAAGCCCAGCTCTGGGCCTTTTAAACACTAACTCCCTATTCTTCCCAGCCCCTGGCAACCGCCATTCTACTTTCTGTCTCTATGCATTTGACTCCTCCAGGTACTTTATATAGGTGGAACCATATCTATAGTGTTTTGTTTTGCTTTTTAAACACTCGCATAGAGATAGGCAGTTGGTTTGTTTCCCCCTTTTGGGTAGGGTGTCAGAATGCTGTAGGAACCTTCTCATCTTTGAGTACTTGAAGAATACATCCTAGAGATACTGGAATTTTCAGAGTCTGTAAACATTTGGTGTGAATCTAAACATTTGCACCATGTTCCATTCCCACTAACAGTGTATGAAAGCCACGATTCTCCACATCCTTGCCAATTGTTGTTGTTTAGTTGCTAAGTCGTGTCTGCTTTTAGTTTGTGACCCTATGAACTATAGCCCACCAGACTCCTCTGTTCATGGGATTTCCCAGGCAAGAATACTAAAGTGGGTTGCCATTTCATCCTCCAGGGTATTTCCCTGATCCAGGGATCAAACCCACTTCTCCTGCGGCTCCTTGCATTGCAGGCAGATTCTTCACCACTGGGCCACCAGGGAAGCCCATCCTTGCCAATATCAGCTATCAAAAATCTTTTTTAAAGAAGAGATCTTATTAAGTGTGTGATATAAAAAATACGTTCTTGCAAATGTGGACATTTTACATATAGTGTATAAATCAATAATTCCTTGTGATGGATAGGCAGTCCCTTTCACCAGCCCATCCAAGTTCACATATGCAGGAGCAACCCAAGTTCATGAACTATTTTTCCCTTGATGACAAGTGCTTTGGAAAAATCTTTGTTGAGGCCACACCTCTATTTGGGAGATAATTCAGGAGTAGAATCCATGGGGCTGGGTTGACAACTGGTTGTGAGGAAGAAGGAACAAAGAAGGCTATGTAGATTCATGGATCATGCCCAGCTATCCCTCCACAAATAAAGGGATGGTGGGGTCATTCACAGGAATAAGAAACACAAAACAAAAGGCACAGATCCTGTGGAAAGGAGGCAGGGATGAACTAAGGCTACAGTGCCAGTGGGTGATACAGGTGGCATCTTGACCAGATGCAGCTGATGGATTCACCCTGGGATAATATCTATTTCCTCCTATTCTCTCTCTTTTTTTTTTTTTGTATTTATTTTGGGCAGGTGTCGGCTTGGGGAGGGAGAGGGGTGGACGGGCCACTTCTATTGGTCTTTCATTTATCTATTTTCATCCATCTTTGTTCTTTGGCCTGTGTGGGCCTCCCATCACAGTGGCCTCTGTTGTCACAGAGCACCGGCTCCGGGCGCATGTGCTCCAGAGCTCCGGCTCGGTAATTGGACACATCGGTCCAGCCACTCCGCGGCACATGGGATCTTCCCAGGCCAGGGATCGAACTGGCGCACCTTGCACTTCAAGGCGGTGTCCTTACCCACTGGACTACCCGAGAAGCCCCCTCCTTTTTAAAAAAATATTTATTTTAGGGCTTCCCGCGTGGTCCAGTGGGTAAGGACACTGCCTTGCAGCGCAAGGGACGCCGGCTCGATCCCTGGCCTGGGAAGATCCCACGTGCCGCGGAGCAGCTGGACCGATGTGTCCAGCTACCAAGCCCAAGCTCTGGAGTGCATGCGCCCAGAGCCAGTGCTCTGCAGCAAGGGAGGCCACTGCGATGGGAGGACCACACGGGCCAACAAAGATGGAAATAAATGAAAGACCAATATAGAAGTGGCCTAAAGCAAAAAAAAAAAATTATTTTATCTATTTGGCTACATCAGATCTTAGTTGTGACATGTGGCATCTAGTTCCCTGATCAGGGATGGAACCCTGGCCCTTTCTTTGGGAGCACAGAGTCTTAGCCACCAGACCATCAGGGAATCCCTATCTCCTCCTATTCTTGTTCCCACTATCTATGTGTGTGTGTGTTTGTGTTCATGGTCAGTCGTGTCCACCTCTTTGAGACCCCACAGACTATAGCCCACTAGACTCCTCTGTCCATTAAATTCTCCAGGGAAGATACTAGAGTGGGTTGCCATTTCCTTCTGCAGGGGATCTTCCTGACCCAGGGATCAAACCCAAGTCTCCTGCATCTCCTGCACTGGTGGGTGGATTCTTTACTACTGAGGCACCTGGGAATCCCCAATATCTAGATGTCTCTTTTTGGCAGTCAGGGCATCTGGAAGGCTGAACTAGTGATCAGAGGGTGTCAAGGTGAACAAAGAATGTCTTAAAGGAGTTGGAGACCCTGTGAGACATTTCCTTCAGACTATGGAGAAGCACGTGCGGTAGTCCAGGAGCAATCGCCAGGCCCTGGACACTGCTAATCACGTTACATGCAGCAATCTCATTTTTGTTCTCCTAACCACTCTCTGAATTACGTAAGACCTTTTCCCTTTTAGGAGGAATGACCAGAAACAACTAAGGTATATTGAGTAGTAACTATGCGAGAGCATTATTCATAAATCATCATGTTTATTCTGCACAACAGTAAAGTAGGTCTAATCAAGAAGTCCATTTTACCAATGAGCATCCAAGTCACACAGCTGCCAAGCTAGAGAGTCAGAATTTAAACCCAGTCCTGGTTGACTTCTTACCTGCCCGTCTCTACTGCCTAGGGTATGTCCCCCACTCTCCCACCACCCAGCTACCAGCAGGTAATTTCTTCCTCATGAATGTATTCTTCATCTACACATGGCACTCCACAAGTGACTAAAGTTTCATTTAATTAGGCTAGATATAATCCAAGTTGAAGATTCAATTCTGTGTTTTTCAATACATGTGCAGTTTCACCCTGACTGCATTTTGTGTGATAAAATTCCTCAAGCCACTCCCAACATGGCTGACTTCAGCTTCAGACTCAGGGTAAAGACCCTGAGGACCTGATCCCAGGAAGAAGGGCAGCGAATCAGAATTCCCCATTTACAGTGGAGCCTTCCCTTCAGGCAGGTCTATGGCCGCAGACTCCTTCAGGCAGGTCCATGGCCCCAGACTCCTCTCTGCAGAATTTTCTAGTGAGATGTTTCTCAGATCTTTGATGGGTTTTCTGTACCTGGTCCCATGGTATTTGGGCTACGTGGGCCAAGGATGTTTGAAAGCTGCTTAGCCTCAAGCTGCACCCTCTGGAAAACAAAGCACCTCTTTTCCCCCAAGTCAGGGATCAAACCCAAGTCTCCTGCATCTCCTGCACTGGTGGGTGGATTCTTTACTACTGAGGCACCTGGGAATCCCCAATATCTAGATGTCTCTTTTTGGCAGTCAGGGCATCTGGAAGGCTGAACTAGTGATCAGAGGGTGTCAAGGTGAACAAAGAATGTCTTAAAGGAGTTGGAGACCCTGTGAGACATTTCCTTCAGACTATGGAGAAGCACGTGCGGTAGTCCAGGAGCAATCGCCAGGCCCTGGACACTGCTAATCACGTTACATGCAGCAATCTCATTTTTGTTCTCCTAACCACTCTCTGAATTACGTAAGACCTTTTCCCTTTTAGGAGGAATGACCAGAAACAACTAAGGTATATTGAGTAGTAACTATGCGAGAGCATTATTCATAAATCATCATGTTTATTCTGCACAACAGTAAAGTAGGTCTAATCAAGAAGTCCATTTTACCAATGAGCATCCAAGTCACACAGCTGCCAAGCTAGAGAGTCAGAATTTAAACCCAGTCCTGGTTGACTTCTTACCTGCCCGTCTCTACTGCCTAGGGTATGTCCCCCACTCTCCCACCACCCAGCTACCAGCAGGTAATTTCTTCCTCATGAATGTATTCTTCATCTACACATGGCACTCCACAAGTGACTAAAGTTTCATTTAATTAGGCTAGATATAATCCAAGTTGAAGATTCAATTCTGTGTTTTTCAATACATGTGCAGTTTCACCCTGACTGCATTTTGTGTGATAAAATTCCTCAAGCCACTCCCAACATGGCTGACTTCAGCTTCAGACTCAGGGTAAAGACCCTGAGGACCTGATCCCAGGAAGAAGGGCAGCGAATCAGAATTCCCCATTTACAGTGGAGCCTTCCCTTCAGGCAGGTCTATGGCCGCAGACTCCTTCAGGCAGGTCCATGGCCCCAGACTCCTCTCTGCAGAATTTTCTAGTGAGATGTTTCTCAGATCTTTGATGGGTTTTCTGTACCTGGTCCCATGGTATTTGGGCTACGTGGGCCAAGGATGTTTGAAAGCTGCTTAGCCTCAAGCTGCACCCTCTGGAAAACAAAGCAAATCTTTTCCCCAAAGTCAGGAACTCTTCATAAAATCCAGATGAACTTCTCACGAGGAAATTATTGGAAGGTGTCATGCATATTTCTTTCCTCTGTCCTCTTTACTATGAATGCAGGTATAAACTACTAAAGAGAACTGAATTATTCCTAAAGACCAGTTCTGACTTTAGCCCAATAAGGTGAACTTTAAGGCAAGTCGGTACTGTCCTTTTCAATCTACCTGCCTTTCTACTGCAGAGTGGGGGTAAATGAGGCCTGAAATCACAGGACAGAATTCATCCTTGTTGGCAACTGGAGTTGCTTCATTAAGATTCTCACTCCTAGGTTCTTATTCTCCTAGTCATTCACGTAAAACACCACCTACAAAAACCAATGTGAATTTGACAGTAAGCAGACATTAACTAGGGAGCTTAAGATTTAAAATGTTTAATGGTGGTCCAGTGGGTAGAGTCCGCCTTTGCAGTGCAAGGGACACCGGTTTGATCCCTGGACCGGGGAAGTTGCCACATGCCACGGAACAACTCGACCGGTGTGTCCAATTACGAGCCAGCGCTCTGGAGCGCATGCGCCCAGAGCCGGTGCTCTGCAATGAGAGAGGCCACTGCAATGGGAGGCCCCCACAGGCCAAAGAATAAAGATGGATGAAAATAAATAAATAAAACAATAAAAGAGTCCAAAAAAAAAGTTTTTAACTATCTCCACAGATACAGCTTTGAGGTTTCCTTGGGGAGATCTTGCCACCAATTGACCCAAGGCAAACACTGAGGAATTCTGTAAAGTACGTGAAGGAATGCTGGTGCGGCCCTCCTCTGCAAAACCCGATGTCACACACACCACATTTGGTTTATATTCAAGGATTTTCCTCCACCATTTTTTCCCCATAATGCCATTATCTTTAAGGCATTGCCTAAACTTGGTCTTTTTTTGGTAAGCTGGTTTATTGAGAGCGGATTAAATGAGACACCCTAAAATGTCATCGGGTCCTGGATGTGTTCAGAAAAATAATTCAAGGCTCAGGTGGTGAGAGTGCTGCCTGGTAGGGGGCATGTAGACACGAGGTGGGCAAGAAACTAATTTAGATCTGGTCTTAAAACATCTTCCCACCGCTGTGATTTTTGTTTCCTGATTATCAAAATAAACTATGTTGTCAAAAAACTCTAAAAATTAGAGAAAAACGTAACAGTTCGTAGTTGATGTGACTTGGGGATGGGAGCGTTTCCCTCTAGGAAAGCGACGGAGAGGAACGCACCGACGTCTCCGGCCTGCAATACCGGGCGGCGGGATACCCCTGCCTGATAAATTCAACAGGGTTCGGATAAACTAGTTCTTTTCCTAGTCATTCCCCACGTGGGGTAAATGAGGCCTGAAATCACAGGACAGAATTCATCCTTGTTGGCAACTGGAGTTGCTTCATTAAGATTCTCACTCCTAGGTTCTTATTCTCCTAGTCATTCACGTAAAACACCACCTACAAAAACCAATGTGAATTTGACAGTAAGCAGACATTAACTAGGGAGCTTAAGATTTAAAATGTTTAATGGTGGTCCAGTGGGTAGAGTCCGCCTTTGCAGTGCAAGGGACACCGGTTTGATCCCTGGACCGGGGAAGTTGCCACATGCCACGGAACAACTCGACCGGTGTGTCCAATTACGAGCCAGCGCTCTGGAGCGCATGCGCCCAGAGCCGGTGCTCTGCAATGAGAGAGGCCACTGCAATGGGAGGCCCCCACAGGCCAAAGAATAAAGATGGATGAAAATAAATAAATAAAACAATAAAAGAGTCCAAAAAAAAAGTTTTTAACTATCTCCACAGATACAGCTTTGAGGTTTCCTTGGGGAGATCTTGCCACCAATTGACCCAAGGCAAACACTGAGGAATTCTGTAAAGTACGTGAAGGAATGCTGGTGCGGCCCTCCTCTGCAAAACCCGATGTCACACACACCACATTTGGTTTATATTCAAGGATTTTCCTCCACCATTTTTTCCCCATAATGCCATTATCTTTAAGGCATTGCCTAAACTTGGTCTTTTTTTGGTAAGCTGGTTTATTGAGAGCGGATTAAATGAGACACCCTAAAATGTCATCGGGTCCTGGATGTGTTCAGAAAAATAATTCAAGGCTCAGGTGGTGAGAGTGCTGCCTGGTAGGGGGCATGTAGACACGAGGTGGGCAAGAAACTAATTTAGATCTGGTCTTAAAACATCTTCCCACCGCTGTGATTTTTGTTTCCTGATTATCAAAATAAACTATGTTGTCAAAAAACTCTAAAAATTAGAGAAAAACGTAACAGTTCGTAGTTGATGTGACTTGGGGATGGGAGCGTTTCCCTCTAGGAAAGCGACGGAGAGGAACGCACCGACGTCTCCGGCCTGCAATACCGGGCGGCGGGATACCCCTGCCTGATAAATTCAACAGGGTTCGGAACGGAAGACTAGCTGTCCAAGGGCTCCGGGCGTAAAGGCTACCCCGACGGAGCTCCCATTCGGCCACCTGTGCGGCGACGTGTCGCCTTCCCGGAGCAGCTGCCCGCCCCGTCAGCCGCAGTTCCCACCGGTCTCCGACGCAGAGACCCAACCCAGGCACCTTCCCCTGTAAGTGTCCACCGACTGAAAATAGACCCCAAGCCCGCCCCTGACCCCCCCGCCTCCAAATCCTCCCCTTTAAAGGGAGCCACCGGGTGACGCCGGGGGAGTTTGCGGAAGCGCCGGCCGCGTTGGGGCCTTGGGCGGATCCCGTGACTGAGCCGGCCCCGCCCCCGGGTCCTCGTCCCCCATTGTGTGAGCGGCTCGGGCCCCCGGCCCGCCCCCCGCCCCCCCCCCCTTTTTTTCCCCCCCCCTTGGCTCATTTCCGGCCGCCGCTGCTACCGCTAGCCTGTAAGGAGGATTCGGCAGAGGGAAGAAACAACAGCCGCCATCTTGTTTGTGTGCTAGGCTGGGGGGGAGAGAGGGCGAGAGGGAGCGAGAGCGAGTGGGCAAGCGGGACGCCGGGCTGAGTGCGAATTGCGGGAGCGAGAGTGCGGCGGGGAGCTGGGCCGGGGAGAGGCGGCAGGGGCCGAGACAGTGGCAGGGGGCCCGGGGCGCACGGGCTGAGCCGACCCCCAGCCCCCTCCCGCCCGCACACACCCCCGCCGCGGCCCCGGAGCCGGGCCGGCGTCGACGCCTAGGGGGGACCATTACATAACCCCGCGCCCCGCGGCACCTTCGCCCGCCGTCGAGGGCGGCCCCGAGCGGAGCCCCGGGGGGCGGGCGCTCCCGGCACCTGGTCGCCGCGGGTGGGGGCCGTCGCGGCGGCCGTATTTATTTATTTGCCGCGGGAGGGGAGGGCGAAGGCGGCGAGCGCGGCGCGAGAGGAAGCCGCCTGCGCCGCCCGCCGGAGCGGGGCCTCCTCGGTGGGCTCGGCGTCGGCGCGGGCGGGCGGCGCTGCTCGGCCCGGCCCCCTCGGCCCTCGGGGCCGGCGAGCCCCGCTCCCGGCGTCCCGCCGCCCGGCGAGCGAAACGGAGAGGAACGCACCGACGTCTCCGGCCTGCAATACCGGGCGGCGGGATACCCCTGCCTGATAAATTCAACAGGGTTCGGAACGGAAGACTAGCTGTCCAAGGGCTCCGGGCGTAAAGGCTACCCCGACGGAGCTCCCATTCGGCCACCTGTGCGGCGACGTGTCGCCTTCCCGGAGCAGCTGCCCGCCCCGTCAGCCGCAGTTCCCACCGGTCTCCGACGCAGAGACCCAACCCAGGCACCTTCCCCTGTAAGTGTCCACCGACTGAAAATAGACCCCAAGCCCGCCCCTGACCCCCCCGCCTCCAAATCCTCCCCTTTAAAGGGAGCCACCGGGTGACGCCGGGGGAGTTTGCGGAAGCGCCGGCCGCGTTGGGGCCTTGGGCGGATCCCGTGACTGAGCCGGCCCCGCCCCCGGGTCCTCGTCCCCCATTGTGTGAGCGGCTCGGGCCCAGGCCCCGCCCCCGGCCACCTCCCCTTTTTTTCACCCCCCCCCTTGGCTCATTTCCGGCCGCCGCTGCTACCGCTAGCCTGTAAGGAGGATTCGGCAGAGGGAAGAAACAACAGCCGCCATCTTGTTTGTGTGCTAGGCTGGGGGGGAGAGAGGGCGAGAGGGAGCGAGAGCGAGTGGGCAAGCGGGACGCCGGGCTGAGTGCGAATTGCGGGAGCGAGAGTGCGGCGGGGAGCTGGGCCGGGGAGAGGCGGCAGGGGCCGAGACAGTGGCAGGGGGCCCGGGGCGCACGGGCTGAGCCGACCCCCAGCCCCCTCCCGCCCGCACACACCCCCGCCGCGGCCCCGGAGCCGGGCCGGCGTCGACGCCTAGGGGGGACCATTACATAACCCCGCGCCCCGCGGCACCTTCGCCCGCCGTCGAGGGCGGCCCCGAGCGGAGCCCCGGGGGGCGGGCGCTCCCGGCACCTGGTCGCCGCGGGTGGGGGCCGTCGCGGCGGCCGTATTTATTTATTTGCCGCGGGAGGGGAGGGCGAAGGCGGCGAGCGCGGCGCGAGAGGAAGCCGCCTGCGCCGCCCGCCGGAGCGGGGCCTCCTCGGTGGGCTCGGCGTCGGCGCGGGCGGGCGGCGCTGCTCGGCCCGGCCCCCTCGGCCCTCGGGGCCGGCGAGCCCCGCTCCCGGCGTCCCCGCCGCCCGGCGAGCGATGTGAGGCGGCGGCGCCAGCCTGGCTCTCGGCTCGGGCGAGCTCTCTGCGGCCATTAGGGGCCGGTGCGGCGGCGGCGCGGAGCGCGGCGGCAGGAGGAGGGCTCGGAGGGTGGGGGCTCAGGTCCGGGAGGGGGCACCGGGAGGAGGTGAGTGTCTCTCGTCGCCTCCTCCTCTCCCCGCTCTTCGCCCCCGCCTCCTTGTGGCGATGAGAAGGAGGAGGACAGCGCCGAGGAGGAAGAAGCTGATGGCGGCGGCGCTCCGAGAGACCTCGGCGGGGCAGGGGCCGGCCGCGGCGGGCCGGGGACTGCGCCTCTAGAGTCGCGAGTTCTCGGGGGTTCGCCGCAGCGGCCGCGCTCGGCGCGTTTGTGTGCCCGTGCCCTCCTCCGGGCTTGGGCCCAGGCCCGGCCCCTCGCACTTGCCCCTACCTCTTCTATCGAGTCCACATCCCTCTTCAGCCACCGCGATCCGGCGGAGAGAAAAAGGAACTTCCCCACCCCCCTCGGGGGCCGGCGGAGCCCCCGAAGCCCACCCCCGGGATCCGGGCGGGGACCCCGGGCTGAAGACGAGATTTCCCGAGGATTCTCCGTTTCCTCGCCCGTATCTCCGGAAGAATTAAAAATGGCCGAGAATGTCGTGGAACCGGGGCCGCCTTCAGCCAAGCGGCCTAAACTCTCCTCTCCGGCCCTCTCGGCGTCCGCCAGCGATGGCACAGGTTAGTCTCGGGAGCCCTGGCCTTCCACCTCTTCCTCAAATCTTGTCTGCCTGCGGCACCTTTCTTCGTCCATATTTTTTTCCACCTCTCTTCCTAGTTCTCGGCCTCTTGATTGCTTTTAAAGGTGTTTGAATGAGCTGATCGAAGCCGTCCGGTAGCCCAACCATTTTCTTTGCTTCCTAATACATTCATTGCAACATTGTGTCACCTCGATGTGTGTTCTGGAATGAGGGCTCTCGAGTGGTGCTGTAGAAATGGCCTTTATTGTTCGCATGCAGTTTAATTTTGGAAATGTCTCTGCACTTGAGTGTGAGCGATTTTTTTTTTTTTTTTTGCAGCTTTACTTGTAATTTGTGGTTAAGTGAGGAATTGTGAATCCTTTCTTCCTGATCGCACTTGTCTTGTTTCCTCTACTTTCTACTCTTCAAGAATGTCTCTTTGTATAAGATTTTCTGTTGAGAATGAGGGTGTAAAATTTCTTGGTTTTATTTCTATGTCTGTGTGTGATCCAGGATTTCAGGCTTGATGTGAAGTTAGACGTCAAACATGAAATTTGATGTGAATTCTTTTGCCTACCATTCCTAGTTCCCCCCGCCCCCTTATTTGCTTTAAAAATCAATATGGAGCGCAGTTCATTTTATATCTCTCATTGCTTCGGTGCCGGACCAAAATTTCTGAAATTCTGAGGTTTTAGGTTGAGAATAGAGCAGAGGCATTTTCTTCGCAGTTTTTAGTTACTTTCTCTTTGGGGCGAGTTGGTGGGGGTGATTGGTTCTGTAGAGTTGTGTACTAGAAATCAAGATTAGGTAAGAGAATCCCGACTAGTCAAGAACTGCAAGCAGGCACTGATCATACAAGAGTTTCAAACGGACATTAAGTTTTGTTTTTGTGTGTTTTGTCTTTTTACACTTTAAACAATATATGGAGATCCGGATTGCAATTTAAAACTTCAGGTTTTTTTTCACTTCACTCAGTTGTGGACCATCCCTTTTGCCAAGAGAAATTCGACGTCTTCTATCGTTCCCTTCTTAAGTTAGTTCGGTGCTCTCCTGATGGGTAGCCACCTTCTCTTTTGCTGTCATCGTTGTTTGCGGTGCCAGGATAATGAAGGCGAAGAATGGCTGGCCATCTGACAGTCTACAAGATGTTCCCCTTTACTACGAGCATCTCTTTAACACCCTGAGAAAACAGGCTCAACGTCATCCCTCCATCTGCCAGTGATAGTGCATAATGGAGTTAAATGTCCCCTTTGAGTTTGTAGGGAACTTGTAAAGCATGGTTCTGAAGTAGGCTGCGTTTCATTGGGTGAAAACGTAAGGATGTGGCCAATACTTTGGATCCTTTGCTTTTATAAGATGTGTCATGAGTTTAAGAGAACCTGCTAAGACTGAGGGTTTTTGCAGTTTCTCTGTTTGAGGCTTGTAACATTGACAATACATGAACTCCCTTCTGTCCTCACTCCTTGAAGTTTCTGTAGTCTTCAGGAATTTTTTTTTTTTTAACCTGTGTTTTTTTTTCTCAGATATTCCTTTACATTTTCCACCTGTAGATTTTTGTGTTGTTTATTAGGATTTTGTGTGCTGTAGTGGTTTTTGCGTTTTAATTTTTGTGTAATACGGTAGTAGATTTCACATTTGAGTTAGCCAGCGACTGGGGGCCTTGTGGAGAAAACTTTTTATCTCTACTATTTTGATGGTCCTTGATTTGAGCAGTTTAGTCTTGGAAGTAATGCAAGACTTGAAAGGGAGACTGCTCTGTTCAGACACCTCCGTTCAGGTGTACTGAGGCATTGTCATATTTGATCTATGGACTTGGTAACTAATTTATTTTGGTAGTGTTTCACCTGATTCACACACAGAAACTGACTCACTACCTGAAATACCTTTGAATAATTGTAAAAGTACTACTTGTATCAAGTAGGTTTTTATAATTGAAAACCCTCAACATTAAGATTTAACTCAGTACCGAGTTTATCTTTTTTACCTTTCTTTAAATTTTGTAGTGAAGGTTGATATTTTTACTGCCCCACCCCTAAGATTCTGCTAAAGAAATTGTTTGGTGTCCAATTTTCAATACCAGTATGGATTTTTTTAATTGGGTGGGGGGAGTGAGTATTAAAAACACTGTCAGCCTGTGGACTTGACATTGGGCACCGTTACATTTTGATTGATTGTTTTTGCATCCAACACTGTGTAGTATAAGTTTACAGGCAGCTTTTAATATAAACACTTCACTGTTAAAAAACCTTCACATTTTAAGCTTTTACAACTTCTACATTGTTAAAGTTGCCACCTAGGTATTTTGTAAATGTGAGTGTAAATTATTCCTCAGTACTTAATGATTGATTTTATCTAGAACTATTCACAATGATCCCCAAATTCTAGACTCCAGAAACTTATTTTTAAATGATTTGAGGCTTGCAGTTTTAGTAGTGTAAGTATACCTGCCAAGAGTGTTGGCGTGTGCCAGTTTTATATTAAAAGAATACGTGTCAGAATGGGGAGAAAGGATTACAGTTTTTGCATCTTTATGCTCCTGTTTTAGTATTTGCACTTGATCCATTGAAAATTTTATGTAACTTGGTATGGTTAGATCACAACCATTTGAGAGATCACATGATTGTGTCCTACCACCTCCATTGCCCCCCACCCCATCAGCAAAACCATTTGTAAGAATTTTTGGTAAAATTATTGACCGAAAAAGTTAATATATAGGTCCTGCAAATATTTCTCAAACCTGTTTCTTCAGAGATGTTTCTGAGTGATGGGAATGGTGGGGAAAATATGTTGCCTCTGGATATATTGCTCACTGGATATATTCTATCACTGCATTGTGAATATTTGATTCTGTATCAGCAGACTCTGGAAAGAGGCATGACAGCATTAGGATCTGGTATATTTAGTAGAATAAAAGCTCCTGCTGGTTTTGGTACAGTTCTGTGGCTCTGTGTACTGTGTGTCAGAATCGGCTTGCGTTTTATGCCTGTTTTCATTTCGAAGACACAGGGCAGATATGTCTACATTTTTGAACACTAGGCTAGGGTACGCAATAGGTTTTTTTGTGTGTGAGGCAAGGATTTTTTTTGTTGTTTTTTTTTTGACCACTTCTATTGGTCTTTCATTTATCTGTTTTCATTCATCTTTGTTCTTTGGCCCATTTGGGCCCCCCATCGCAGTGGCCTCTCTCGCTCCAGAGCTCCGGCTTGGTAGTTGGACACATCGGTCCAGCCGCTTCGTGGCACATGGGATCTTCCCAGGCTAGGGACCAAACCAGCGCCCCTTCACCAGGGAAGCCCTGTGGCAAGGATTTTTAAAGTGTCAGGTTTTTTCTCAGAACACCATTGTGTCTTAGTGGTTTATCATCTAAGGAGAATATTTCTGGTTGGAGGCTACTTTTTAGCTCTTACACCTGTGATACTATGTTTTAATTTTATTTTGGGAGCGTGAGTGTTTACTTGAGAGTTTTGCTTCTGAAGTTTTTGAGTTATGGCTGTTTGGTCCAACAGAATATTGCTGACCTTGTGTTAAATTAAATCGCAAAACATTAAGTGCCTTAAACTCTGGCAATTGCTTATTCTCCAAGCTTTGTAAATTCATTAATAGGGCTTCCAGAAAGCTGTCTGTGGTTGATAGTGAGATAAGGTGATGTTTGTTAAGTTGTAAATCTTATATGTATTACTGTAAGCATTCCCTTTCTCAGCTGGAGTTCATATTCTTTTGGGAAGGTAAGAAATGTATCCAGCGATTGGATGAAGGTGAGGGAGAAAAAGGGTTTCTGCCTTGGTTGCCTTTTGGCATTGGTTTCTCTTTTACTTTGCCTTTGCACCTTCTCCTGAGTCTCCTCTGTAAAATGGAGGGGGAATTAAAAGGTTGAAGATGAGTGCATAGTGGTGTTTGTAAGGACATCCAGTGGTAATAGGAAAGAAGAAGAGAGTAGGAAGAGTGTTGCACATACAAGTGGGAGTGTAAAATGCTTCTCTCTGGCATATTTACAAAAACAGTTGAAGAATTATTCTGCCAGTTATTACACCCAACAATTAATGGAAAAGTAAGACCACTTATTTGGTGTGATTTTGAAATAATAAGGTTTCCTCCTTTGAGACTTTTTGAAGTTGAATTTTTTTTTTTTAAGTGTGGTAGGCAATAGAGAAATTAATGAGCAAGTTGAAACGTAAATTATACCAAGTGTAAAATATTTAAAACATTGGCCATTGTAGATGTCTTTTTTAGTGAGTTGAATGATGGTTTTCTTCTGAAATTTTAATGGGAAAAATTTTTATTATTGTTTAGTTCTCAAAAAACGTTTAAGACAATAAATATTAAGGTTTTAAGGCCTAGTCTGAACAATTTGGGTATCATTTGTTTTTAAATGTAGATCTTTTAAGATAAATGCCCCCAAAAGACAATTAGGAATAATTTAGTTGAAAGTGTAACATTTAAACTTCGGAGAAAAGTGATTGGTTGAGAGACTGGGTTTGGGAGTCCAATTAGTAGAGTTCAGATCCCAGACCTGCCTTTATTAACTGAACCTTGGGCCAATTAATCTTATGTTTTAATTTTATTTTGGGAGCGTGAGTGTTTACTTGAGAGTTTTGCTTCTGAAGTTTTTGAGTTATGGCTGTTTGGTCCAACAGAATATTGCTGACCTTGTGTTAAATTAAATCGCAAAACATTAAGTGCCTTAAACTCTGGCAATTGCTTATTCTCCAAGCTTTGTAAATTCATTAATAGGGCTTCCAGAAAGCTGTCTGTGGTTGATAGTGAGATAAGGTGATGTTTGTTAAGTTGTAAATCTTATATGTATTACTGTAAGCATTCCCTTTCTCAGCTGGAGTTCATATTCTTTTGGGAAGGTAAGAAATGTATCCAGCGATTGGATGAAGGTGAGGGAGAAAAAGGGTTTCTGCCTTGGTTGCCTTTTGGCATTGGTTTCTCTTTTACTTTGCCTTTGCACCTTCTCCTGAGTCTCCTCTGTAAAATGGAGGGGGAATTAAAAGGTTGAAGATGAGTGCATAGTGGTGTTTGTAAGGACATCCAGTGGTAATAGGAAAGAAGAAGAGAGTAGGAAGAGTGTTGCACATACAAGTGGGAGTGTAAAATGCTTCTCTCTGGCATATTTACAAAAACAGTTGAAGAATTATTCTGCCAGTTATTACACCCAACAATTAATGGAAAAGTAAGACCACTTATTTGGTGTGATTTTGAAATAATAAGGTTTCCTCCTTTGAGACTTTTTGAAGTTGAATTTTTTTTTTTTAAGTGTGGTAGGCAATAGAGAAATTAATGAGCAAGTTGAAACGTAAATTATACCAAGTGTAAAATATTTAAAACATTGGCCATTGTAGATGTCTTTTTTAGTGAGTTGAATGATGGTTTTCTTCTGAAATTTTAATGGGAAAAATTTTTATTATTGTTTAGTTCTCAAAAAACGTTTAAGACAATAAATATTAAGGTTTTAAGGCCTAGTCTGAACAATTTGGGTATCATTTGTTTTTAAATGTAGATCTTTTAAGATAAATGCCCCCAAAAGACAATTAGGAATAATTTAGTTGAAAGTGTAACATTTAAACTTCGGAGAAAAGTGATTGGTTGAGAGACTGGGTTTGGGAGTCCAATTAGTAGAGTTCAGATCCCAGACCTGCCTTTATTAACTGAACCTTGGGCCAATTACTTAATCTTTCTGTCTCTTCTTCGTCACCTGTAGTACCCACTGTGTAGGCCTGTGGTGAAGAATAAATGAGAATTCTCTTTATTAAATGCTTAAGATAAGGATTTCCCTGGCGGACCAGTGGCTAAGACTTTGTGGTCCCAATACAGGGGGGCCTGGGTTCAGTACCGAGTTGGGGAACTAGATCCTGCATACTGCACAGAAGATCCCGCTTGCTGCAGCTAAGCAGACACAGCCAAATAACTAAAATGAAGTATTTTAAAAATGCCTAGGATAGTGCTTGCCGAAGCATAGTGTGAGCTCATTGAGTGTTAAATGTTTTTAACCTTAGTGCTCAATATATCCCCCCCAAAAGCAGTGATAGTTTGGTTTTTTTTTTTTTTTTTTTGCTATACATATAGATTGTGTAAAGAGAAAACCAAGTGCATGAAGTTCAGAGAGTAGTCTTAAAAGTAAGGCTTATGGTGCAGAGTTAGCCTGTATATCATCTACTCAAATAAGTTTTTTGAGAACGTAAAAATACGGCAGCAGAGATTGAAAGTACATGTACTGTCACATATTTAAGGCATAATGAGAAATAAGAAAGCAGATTTTTCTTACTGAAAACAGGTCAAGGTAAGAATGTCTTTCTTTCTAAAGAAGCATGAGGTTGAGCATAATTTTTTATTTATCTGAGTCTTAAAAGAAGACTTTCTTAAAGGAGGAGAAAGAAAAGTAGAAGGAGCCATGCACACAGCTTTTCAGTGTTTTGACCATATCCAAGTGAGAACTACGTTTCACGTGGAGAACCAGAGACCCTGTCTCAGCAAGTGAGCAAACAATGTTTGTCCTGCTTACCCTTACTTATAGTAATCTACTCTGGCATTTCCTGTTGCATTTTATCTTTTAAAAAAAAAGTGGTGATTGTGACCCACTACATTGATTTCATGACCCACTATGGCTTGTGGCTCACAATTTGAAAAATACTAGTTTAAAGGAGTTGATAGGCTGCCAGTTGTCCTGTGTTGGTACCAACATTTTCTGTGTGCTGGGCATTTATCCTCTAAACAGGGAATGCTGTGATAATCCACGGAGTCATGGACTCTTCCTTCTTGGGGTTTGCAGATAAGGGGAGGAGAACAGCATTCGGGTCTGATGGCCCCAGTGTTGTGTGGGAGAAGTACAGTGGGAGAAGCAGGGGACCTAACCTGTAGCTACTGTTGCTCTGGTGGCTGTCTTTGAAGAAATTGGAGTCTGAACTTGGGATTTGAAAGATAAACAGTTTCTAAGTGAGCCCAGGTTGAAGACTGGGAATCTATAAATTTCATCTAGTCGGGACATAGCAAGAAATATAACTGCATAGGTGAGCAAGGCGCCAGTCATACAGGACTTACTGGGGTTATTGCTTATTGGAGGTTAGACTTCCTATTTTAGCTCTTTTAAATGGATGGACAGAATTGTACCTTTCGAATCTAAGACTTAAATGATTGACTTAATGAAGAATGTTTGGAAAGGAGAAGGAGCAAATAGGGAAACCAGTGAGATGAAGATGACTGTTACAGAATTCCAGCTGTGACGAGGGCGTCCTGGATTAGTAGATGAAAAGAAGTGAGCAGGTTTGAGAGGGCCTGGGTGGTCAGCAGAGCTTCGTGATCAGCAGATGTCAGGATATTGCCACAGAGGAATCAAGGATGGTTCCAGGGTTCAGGTGTGGGCAGCAGGATTGGTGAGGCTGTCACCCATACAGAAATGTGTATGGGTATGGATGGGGGAAGGGCTTACAGTGAGTTAAATTTTGGACATTTTGAAGTTGTGTGATTTTCCTGAATTGAGCAGTCACTATTTTCGTTTGGAACACTTTTCATTTCGGCTAACAGACATTGACTGCCCACCAAGTTTCAAGTGTTCGGAATGTAAAGACGAAGCAAAGTGCAGTTTCTGCTCTTTCACCAGAGCCTTTAGGATCTGGTGGAGCTGGTATACATATCCACACAGTTTTCCCATAAGTTATACTCTGATGCCAGGTTTTAATGTGTGCTAGATGAAGGCAGAGGATAGGGATTATCTCTTTTTTGACATTACACACTGCTGTGTTTATTGTTAATTTTTGGCTGCACTGGGTCTTTGTTGCTGCACATGGGCTTTCTTTAGTTGCAGAAAGTGGAGGCTACTCTCTTGTTGAGGTCCACAGGCTCTGTAGTTTCAGCTTGCTCGCTCTGGGGTCAGTGGGCTTCAGTACTGTGGCGCATGGGCTTAGTTGCTCCAAGGCATGTGGAATGTTCCTGGACCAGAGATGGTACCTGTGTCCCCTGAAATGACAGGTGAATTCTTATCTACTGCGCTACCAGGGAAGTCCAGGAATTTGATTATTTCTGACAGAATGGGTTTGAAGTATTGGCGAAAAACTTTATAAAGGAAATGTATATTTGAATAGGGGTAGGAGAACATGACATACCTTTTCTTAGAAGTAGGGAAAGTTGGGAATTCCCTGGTGGTCCAGTGGTTAGGAGTCTGCACTGTCACAGCCAAGGGCCTGGGTTCAGTTTCTCATCAGGAAAGATCCTGCAAACCGCATGGGACAGTCAGAAAAAGAAGTAGGAAAAATTGAAGTGATACTTAAAGTGGAACAGATACAGGAAGTTTATAGTGGCTGGAGCGGAGACTCTATGGTGGATTGTTTTCATGGGTGACACATGGAAAAGGATGTTGGGGTCCTATTATGAAAAAGATAGAAGTAGTCTAAGGAATTTGACATTTATTCCCTATCAGGGTAAAAATTTTATAAGAGTGACATGATCAGGTAAAGTAATTCTGGTAATTCAGTCGCAGTGAGGGAACCTAATGGCAGGAAGACTTAGGGTTTGTGATTTGTCTCTTGAAATTACAGGTATCTTTTGTCTTTGAAGTTTTTGGTAAAATAATTACCAAAGTGAATGGTTTTTCTCGAGATTAAAGTTTTGTTTATGAGTTGTCTGCCATACATATAGAAAATATAGCAGATTTTAGAAATTCATGCTCCCCTTTTTGTTTACAGATACACAATTTCTAGACTTTTTTTTTTTTTTTATAAGAGCGGGTATGATAGCTTCTCTAAGCATTGGGCATTCCCTTGGAGCAAACTCCAGTTAGGCAAACAAATCTAGCCCTCACAGCAAAGTTTTTCAGATGTTGCTATATTCAAAGTCAAGAAATGATCAGTGGTAGTTAAGTTAGCATGCTGTTTTAGTCTTAATATAAACATGTAATTGAGTTGATTGGTTAAGTAGGTATTTATTGAAATATAAGTAATAGTGTCCTCATCTTTTTAATTTCACACCAAGAAATATAAATGTCTCGGGGTTGAGAATAAAACTTCAGGTCAATTGCTTCCCAAAGTATAGGTACACCTTTTGGTGTCATGGTTGTAAGATAGTGTTAAGAGTGCATTTGCCTTGTTGGCTTTTGAAATTCAGCAACAGCCAACATGCATGGCTGTGTGATACTGTAAAACTTAATATTGATTATCATCTTTGACCGAGCATATATAACTCACAAGTTGTTACCATTTGTCTTGGAAAATATTAGAAGTCTTAACTGTCTTTTCAACGAGGATATATTCTTTCTATTTAAAAACTTTTAAAAAAAATTTTTGGCCTCTTTCTGTTGGTTTTTTATTTGTATTTATTTTCACCCATCTTTATTCTTTGGCCTTTGTGGGCTTCCCATCGCAGTGGCCTCTCCTGTTGCAGAGCACCGGCTCTGGGCGCGTGCACTCCAGAGCTCTGACTCGTAATTGGACACGGCGGTCCAGCCACTCCCTGGCATGTGGGATCTTCCCAGGCCAGGGATCCAACCAAGCGGTGCCCCTTGCACTGCATGGCGGACTCTCTCCCACTGGACCACCAGGGAAGCCCTAGAAAATATTACTTATTTTTGGTTGTGCTTGGTCTTGATTGCTACAAGTTCTTTTCTCCAGTTGTGGTGCTCAGGCTTCTCACTGCTGTGGCTTCTCTTGTTGCTGAGCACAGGCTCTAAGGTGCACGAGTGGCCTTCAGAAGTTGTGCCTCTCGGGCTCAAGAGTGCAGGCTCAGTAGTTTTAGTGCTTGGGCTTAGTTTTGGGGTCTTCCATGTCAGGGATTGAACCCGTGCCTCCTGCATTTCAGGGAAGCTGGTGGATATTTCATTACATTTTGCAGTAGTCCTTTAAATTCAGTATTGCAGTTTTGAGAGTCTGTGATGCTCCTTTCCTTGACAGGTAGGTTTTTATGGTTAGATTAATTATGCTTCATCTACAGAGTAAATTAAAATAACTATTTCTGAAATACAGTACTGAATGGAAGTTATTTATCATGAATTTTATAAAATCACCTCATTTTAAATGCCAACATGATGCTTTTTGAAGCACCCCAAACAGCTGGGTTAAGGTAACAAGTGCCCCAAACCAATAAGGAGAAATCTTTGTGAGATTGGTAGTTTCATGTCTAGCCAAACTATTCTCAGAATTATTAAAGTTCTGTAGATTTGACTTTCATCTCCAATCTTTCTTTGTTGTTGTTATTCTCAAGTCTCTGCCCACTAATCACTCACCTGGTTCCCCCTACTTTGAATTACTTCAGTTGCCATGGCTCAGCTTGAGTTGGTCACATCTTGCCCCCCTGTCCAGTCTTCACTTGTCCAGTTCCTACTCATCCTGTGGGATAAAAAGAAAGGTTTTGAGATCTGGAATATTCGTATTTTTGTTGTTGTTGTTTTTCTTTTAAATTTTAGCCTCTTTCATTGATTTTTTTATCCGTTTATTTTCATCCATCTTTGTTCTCTGGTCTGTGTGGGCCTCCCATCGCAGTGGCCTCTCTCGTTATAGAGCACTGGCTCTGGGCACATGTGCTCCAGAGCGCTAGCTCATATTTGGACACGCCAATCCAGTTGCTCCGTGGCACGTGGGATCTTCCCAGGCCAGGGATCAAACTGGTGCCCCTTGCACTGCAAGGTGAACTCTGGGAATATTCTTTTATTTTCTTTTTTTTTAAGTATTCTTAATGCCACAAGAAAACTAACTTAAAGGAGGGGAGTTGTTGGATGGATTCTGTCTTTTAAGAGGATACGTGCGAGTTGACTAGTTTTAATTTGTTCCGGTGTTTTGCTTAATATGCACAGTTTAAGAGCAGAACTGAGTTTTTATCTGAATTCAGCATCCCTGAAGTACAAAAATAAGCCTGTTTATTCAAAAGCATTGCATAGTCCTTTAGGAAGCTGGTGGATATTTCATTACATTTTGCAGTAGTCCTTTAAATTCAGTATTGCAGTTTTGAGAGTCTGTGATGCTCCTTTCCTTGACAGGTAGGTTTTTATGGTTAGATTAATTATGCTTCATCTACAGAGTAAATTAAAATAACTATTTCTGAAATACAGTACTGAATGGAAGTTATTTATCATGAATTTTATAAAATCACCTCATTTTAAATGCCAACATGATGCTTTTTGAAGCACCCCAAACAGCTGGGTTAAGGTAACAAGTGCCCCAAACCAATAAGGAGAAATCTTTGTGAGATTGGTAGTTTCATGTCTAGCCAAACTATTCTCAGAATTATTAAAGTTCTGTAGATTTGACTTTCATCTCCAATCTTTCTTTGTTGTTGTTATTCTCAAGTCTCTGCCCACTAATCACTCACCGGGTTTCCCCCCTACTTTGAATTACTTCAGTTGCCATGGCTCAGCTTGAGTTGGTCACATCTTGCCCCCCTGTCCAGTCTTCACTTGTCCAGTTCCTACTCATCCTGTGGGATAAAAAGAAAGGTTTTGAGATCTGGAATATTCGTATTTTTGTTGTTGTTGTTTTTCTTTTAAATTTTAGCCTCTTTCATTGATTTTTTTATCCGTTTATTTTCATCCATCTTTGTTCTCTGGTCTGTGTGGGCCTCCCATCGCAGTGGCCTCTCTCGTTATAGAGCACTGGCTCTGGGCACATGTGCTCCAGAGCGCTAGCTCATATTTGGACACGCCAATCCAGTTGCTCCGTGGCACGTGGGATCTTCCCAGGCCAGGGATCAAACTGGTGCCCCTTGCACTGCAAGGTGAACTCTGGGAATATTCTTTTATTTTCTTTTTTTTTAAGTATTCTTAATGCCACAAGAAAACTAACTTAAAGGAGGGGAGTTGTTGGATGGATTCTGTCTTTTAAGAGGATACGTGCGAGTTGACTAGTTTTAATTTGTTCCGGTGTTTTGCTTAATATGCACAGTTTAAGAGCAGAACTGAGTTTTTATCTGAATTCAGCATCCCTGAAGTACAAAAATAAGCCTGTTTATTCAACAAATAATGTTTGAGCTTGCTGAATGGGAACAAAATAAGTGGAAAAGGTTCTCTTATGCAGTAGAGTCAAAATTATTTCTGTTTTGCACCACAGTTTGTAATTTTAAACTTTTGTTTATACTCAGACCATCTAGTGTTTGGGATTATATTGCCAGTAATCCTGATTTTGAAGGTTATGATTCATTTATATATTTCATGGTAGTGAATATTTGCCTAATTTTTCAGCTGAATATTTATTTCGCAGGAGATGATATAGCTAAATCTGCTGTGATATAGAAGACACCAAGGGTGATCTACAGAATGAGAGTGTAAGAACGAAAGGGCGTTTTGACTCAGTAGTTCCTCAGATGTTCAGCCCAAGTTCATTTTTGTTTAAAATGTCACTTTTTTTAATAACACGGTCCATTGTAAACCTAATGTATTATGCTTAACTTTTCAAATCAGATTTAAACCTGTCTGGTCAGCCACATTTTGTGTCAGCTTGTTTGGATGTAGACTCAGGTGAAGAAACCTTTTTTTTAACCATGCCACCTGGCATTTGAGATCTTAGTACCCAAGTTCAGTTCGGTTCAGTTGCTCAGTCGTGTCCAACTCTCTGCGACCCTATGGACTGCAGCACGCCAGGCTTCTCTGTCCTTCACCATCTCCCAGAGCCTGCTCAAACTCAGGTTCATTGACTGTGATGCCATCCAACCATCTCATCGCCTTCTTCTTTTGCCTTCTGTCTTTCAACATCAGGCTCTTTTCCAGTGAGTCATCTCTTTGCATCAGGTGGCCAGAGTATTGTAAGCTTCAGCTTCAACATCATTCCTTCCAATGAATACTCAGGGTTGACTTCCTTTAGGATTGACTTAGTTTCCTAACTGGGATCAGACCTAGCCCCCTGCAGTGGAAGTGCCGAGTCTTAACTATGGGCCCCAGGAAGTCCCAAAGAAGCATTTTACTCAAAGTCCTTTTGTATTTGAGCATCTGAGAGCTGTATATGGGAACTTGTCAATAAACTATTTTTGCTTTTAATATTCACAGTTTAAGAGAAGAACTGAGTTTTTATCTGAATTCAGCATCCCTGAAGTACAAAAATAAGCCTGTTTATTCAACAAATAATGTTTGAGCTTGCTGAATGGGAACAAAATAAGTGGAAAAGGTTCTCTTATGCAGTAGAGTCAAAATTATTTCTGTTTTGCACCACAGTTTGTAATTTTAAACTTTTGTTTATACTCAGACCATCTAGTGTTTGGGATTATATTGCCAGTAATCCTGATTTTGAAGGTTATGATTCATTTATATATTTCATGGTAGTGAATATTTGCCTAATTTTTCAGCTGAATATTTATTTCGCAGGAGATGATATAGCTAAATCTGCTGTGATATAGAAGACACCAAGGGTGATCTACAGAATGAGAGTGTAAGAACGAAAGGGCGTTTTGACTCAGTAGTTCCTCAGATGTTCAGCCCAAGTTCATTTTTGTTTAAAATGTCACTTTTTTTAATAACACGGTCCATTGTAAACCTAATGTATTATGCTTAACTTTTCAAATCAGATTTAAACCTGTCTGGTCAGCCACATTTTGTGTCAGCTTGTTTGGATGTAGACTCAGGTGAAGAAACCTTTTTTTTTTTTAACCATGCCACCTGGCATTTGAGATCTTAGTACCCAAGTTCAGTTCGGTTCAGTTGCTCAGTCGTGTCCAACTCTCTGCGACCCTATGGACTGCAGCACGCCAGGCTTCTCTGTCCTTCACCATCTCCCAGAGCCTGCTCAAACTCAGGTTCATTGACTGTGATGCCATCCAACCATCTCATCGCCTTCTTCTTTTGCCTTCTGTCTTTCAACATCAGGCTCTTTTCCAGTGAGTCATCTCTTTGCATCAGGTGGCCAGAGTATTGTAAGCTTCAGCTTCAACATCATTCCTTCCAATGAATACTCAGGGTTGACTTCCTTTAGGATTGACTTAGTTTCCTAACTGGGATCAGACCTAGCCCCCTGCAGTGGAAGTGCCGAGTCTTAACTATGGGCCCCCAGGGAAGTCCCAAAGAAGCATTTTACTCAAAGTCCTTTTGTATTTGAGCATCTGAGAGCTGTATATGGGAACTTGTCAATAAACTATTTGGTAGAAGTAGCCCGCTGATAATGCTGGACAGTTGGTATTTTGGGAAGTAAGCAGAAAATGTCTTGGAGATATTTTGAGTTTGTTCATTTCAAGTTGTTCCTGATACTGTTCTGCAGTGTTTGTCACAGGAAAGTTTAAAAATAATGGGATAGGGCTTCCCTAGTGGTCCAGTGGGTAAGGACACCGCCTTGCAGTGCAAGGGGCGCCGGTTCGATCCCTGGCCTGGGAAGATCCCACGTGCCGCAGAGCGGCTGGACTGATGTGTCCAATTACCGAGCCGGAGCTCTGGCGTGCATGCGCACAGAGCCGGTGCTCTGTGACAACAGAGGCCACCGCGATGGGAGGCCCACATGGGCCAGAGAACAAAGATGGATGAAAATAGATAAAGACCAATAGAAGTGGCCTGCCTGCCCCCCTCCCTCCCCAACCCACCCCCCCACCGAAAAAATAAATAAATAAAGATAATGGGATAAACTTCAGATATGTACATTTTTTTATATATATATATATTTAATTTTTATTTATTTATTTATTTATGGCTATTCTGGATTTTCACTGCTGCCGCAGGCTCTTCTCTAGTTGCAGGGAGTAGGGGCTACTATGAACAGGCTTCTTGTTGTGGTGACTTATCCTGTTGTGGAATTCAGGCTGTAAGGCAAATGGGTTTCAGTAGTTGTGGCACCGGGCTCAATACTTGCAACTCGGAGGCCCTAGAGCATGGGCTCCGCAGTTGTGACTCATGGGCTTAGTTGTTCTGCAGCAAGTGGGATCTTTCCGTATCAGGGATCGAACCTGTGTCTCCTGAGTTGGCAGGCGAACTCTTTACCACTGAGCTACCAGAGAAGCCCCCAGATTTATAAATTTCTAATCAAAAAGAAATGGGGAAGGGTCAGCAAATTAAGTATGTTAAGAACTTACCTTAATATCTGGAAGAAGTTCTCACTGTCATTTACCTCCTACTTCGTAGTCCACTGCAGTCTGGCTTTTGCTTTTTACAGCTCTTAACCTAGATAATTGTCTCCTGTTGTCTATAATCAGTGAATTCTCTCTCAAACATGGAACACCACTAATGTTGCCTTCTTGAAACCTGGTTTCCAGGATAGTATTCCTGGTGGATGGGCTTGGATAGAATGTTGAATTTTAGCATCTTTTGCTGGTAAGACCACTGTCCCATAAATACTGGTATATCCAGTGGTCTCTTTAATGTCCAATGGTGACTTCAGCTCCACGATTCTCTCTCACATTGCCATGTGTTCTTTTGAGTGCCCATTTGGATTTCTGTACTCTTGGGTTATCCAAGCCATTGACTATGGAGTCGTTCTTCTCTTTTTCCCTCCTGTAACCCCCTAACTATAGTCAAGAGTTCCTGTGATGGGCCTTTTAGATGCCCCTTTAGCAGCAGCCTCCTCACCAGCCTGCCTGCCTCTAGACTTTAATCATTTCATTCTTCAGCAGAGCAGTCTAGAGCATGCTAATTTGTTCATATCATATTTCTGCTTAAAATTCTTCAGTTCAATATTTTCTTTACAGTAAAAATCCCAGGTTACTATGTTATAGAACCCTCTAGGTTGCTACTTTTATTTGTTGAACACGTTAAGTTTTATTCAGCTGATCTGTACTAATCCCCATAAAGGGCAAGTTGAGATGAGGGCCTAAGAAACTGATTTATTTGAAAGTTATTTTTTCCCTTTCTTTGAAGGAAAAGCAAAAGCTGAGAGCTTAGTAAGCATCTTGGATTGAGGCTGGTTGGTATTAAAGCCCACTCTTCAGTATGTGTTTAAACCCTGGCATTTAAATTTCTAATTATCTTTCCTTGCACCTTCATACATACTACTTTTTCTTTGGGACTTGCTCTTCTACCTTCTACCTTAAACCGCTGGGTTTTATTTCTATTTATGACAAACTGGTTAAAGACATAATTTCTCTTCTTTTTTTAAATATTTATTTATTTATCTTTTGGGGGGTGAGATGGGGAGGGAGGGGAGTGGGCGGGCCACTTCTATTGGTCTTTCATTTCTCAGTTTTCATCTGTTCTCGTTCTTTGACTCTTGTGGGCCTCCCATCGCAGTGGCCTCTGTCGTCACAGAGCACTGGCTCTGGGCACATGTGCCCCAGAGCTCCGGCTTGGTAACTGGACACATCAGTCCAGCCGCTCTGCAGCACGTGGGATCCTCCCAGGCCAGGGACCGAACCAGTGCCTCCCACTGCCCCGGGGCCATCTTCATTTTTCCAGGATAGTATTCCTGGTGGATGGGCTTGGATAGAATGTTGAATTTTAGCATCTTTTGCTGGTAAGACCACTGTCCCATAAATACTGGTATATCCAGTGGTCTCTTTAATGTCCAATGGTGACTTCAGCTCCACGATTCTCTCTCACATTGCCATGTGTTCTTTTGAGTGCCCATTTGGATTTCTGTACTCTTGGGTTATCCAAGCCATTGACTATGGAGTCGTTCTTCTCTTTTTCCCTCCTGTAACCCCCTAACTATAGTCAAGAGTTCCTGTGATGGGCCTTTTAGATGCCCCTTTAGCAGCAGCCTCCTCACCAGCCTGCCTGCCTCTAGACTTTAATCATTTCATTCTTCAGCAGAGCAGTCTAGAGCATGCTAATTTGTTCATATCATATTTCTGCTTAAAATTCTTCAGTTCAATATTTTCTTTACAGTAAAAATCCCAGGTTACTATGTTATAGAACCCTCTAGGTTGCTACTTTTATTTGTTGAACACGTTAAGTTTTATTCAGCTGATCTGTACTAATCCCCATAAAGGGCAAGTTGAGATGAGGGCCTAAGAAACTGATTTATTTGAAAGTTATTTTTTCCCTTTCTTTGAAGGAAAAGCAAAAAGCTGAGAGCTTAGTAAGCATCTTGGATTGAGGCTGGTTGGTATTAAAGCCCACTCTTCAGTATGTGTTTAAACCCTGGCATTTAAATTTCTAATTATCTTTCCTTGCACCTTCATACATACTACTTTTTCTTTGGGACTTGCTCTTCTACCTTCTACCTTAAACCGCTGGGTTTTATTTCTATTTATGACAAACTGGTTAAAGACATAATTTCTCTTCTTTTTTTAAATATTTATTTATTTATCTTTTGGGGGGTGAGATGGGGAGGGAGGGGGACGGGCGGGCCACTTCTATTGGTCTTTCATTTCTCAGTTTTCATCTGTTCTCGTTCTTTGACTCTTGTGGGCCTCCCATCGCAGTGGCCTCTGTCGTCACAGAGCACTGGCTCTGGGCACATGTGCCCCAGAGCTCCGGCTTGGTAACTGGACACATCAGTCCAGCCGCTCTGCAGCACGTGGGATCCTCCCAGGCCAGGGACCGAACCAGTGCCCCCTGCACTGCAAGGCGGTGTCCTACCCACTGGACCACCAGGGGAAGCCCATCTCTCATTTTTTTTAGTAATCTTTTTCCTATATGCTGTTCATGAGCTTGCAGCGAGATTTTTTTCTAGGAAGCCCCTTGCAGAGGGATATAGTGTGGAAAGATTGGAAGTTTGATGGGTAAAATAAAATTTGCATGTTACATTTATTGAGCTCATGACCCTTTGGGGCTTCCCTGATGACTCAGTGGGAAGGAGTCTGCCTGCAGGGCAGGAGACACATGTTCGCGCCCTGGGTCCGGAGGATCCCCTGGAAAAGGAAATGGCAGCCCACCTCAGTATTACCTGAAAAATTCCATGGACAGAGGAACCTGGTGGGCTGTAGGCTGAAGGGTTGCAAAGAGTCTGTTGGCGAATGAGCGTAATTCTTTTTTTTTTTTTTCTTTTTAATTTATTGTTTGGGGGGTGGGCTGGGGAGGGAGGGGGGCGAGTGGGCCACTTCTATTGGTCTTTCATTTAAACCACTGGTAGATCAGTTAACTGTACCTGTAAAATGGAGAGAATCAGTAATTTTCAAACTTGGGCCCTCCCTGGTAGGGGCAGTGTTCTCTGAAAGGCCTGAGGAAAATGCATCTTCCTTCTCCTAAGTGCTCAGTCCCTTCAGTTGTGTCCAACTCTTTGCAACCCAGGCTCCTGTGTCCGTGGGATTCTCCATGCAAGAATACTGGAGTGAGTTTCCACGCTCTCCTCCAGGGGATCTTCCCGACCCAGGGATCAAACCCACCTGTTTTTTGTTCGTTTGTTTTTTTAATTTTGGGTGGGGGCGGATTGGGGAGGGAAGGGGGCAGGCGGGCCACTTCTATTGGTCTTTCATTTATCTATTTTCATCCGTCTTTGTTGTTTTGGCTCCTGTGGGCCTCCCATCGCGGTGGCCTCTGTTGTCGCAGAGCGCCGGCTCTGGGCGCATGTGCTCCAGAGCTCCGGTTCGGTAATTGGACACATCGGTCCAGCTGCTCCGTGGCACGTGGGATCTTCCCAGGCCAGGGATCGAACCGGCGCCCCTTGTACTGCAAGGCGGTGTCCTCACCTACTGGACCACCAGGGAAGCCCTCAAACCCACCTGTTTTGATTCTTCTGCATTTGCAGGCAGGTTCTTTACCACTAGCGCCACCTGGGAAGCCAGATATGGTTCTGGTTTTTATTTATATAGTCTGTTTCCAAATAAACTCTCTACTAGGTGATTGAAGGATCCTTTACTCTGTCCCACCTGGTATTTAACATTAAAGAAGAGGATTAATTACTCTACACATTTTTATGGACACGTGTGCTTTTGGAATCTTTTTTTTTTTTTTAATTTTTTTTTGACCTCTAAGTAATTTATTTTTCATCCATCTTTTATTCTTTGGCATGTGTGGACCTCCCATCACAGTGGCCTCTCTTGTTGAAGCGCACTGGCTTGTAACTGGACACACCAATTGTGTGTAATTGGTAATTGTGTAATTGGCTCAGCCGTTCCTTGGTATGTGGGTTCTTCCCAGGCCAGGAATCGAACCGGTGCCACTTGCACTGCAAGTCAGACTCTTTACCCAATGGACTGCCAGGGAATCCCGGAATCTTTTTTTTTTTTAAATATTTAAGAACCATCTCACTGGTTCTTAACTCCATGAAGAGGATAGAATAAATAGCCTTTTGATAAAAGAGGTAATATGAGCTCAGTTGAAAAGTAATTGGTAAATGAAGTCACTTTGAGAATTGAGTTTAAATCCAGTATTTGAACTCTTGAGCTGTACTAAGTTAGACACCAGTGGTGACTGATGGTGTTTAAGTATCCTAAATGTCCAGAAATTTTGAGGCACAGTCAGAATAGCTCAGGAGTAGAATGACAGTCAGTGGTAATCAAATGAAATACTGTGGTCTGTTCAGTCATGGGTCAGAACATCTGTGACTTTTTTCTGGCTGTGCTGAGTCTCCTCTGCTATGTGGCTTTTCTCTAGTTGCAGCGAGCAGGGGGCTACTCCAGTAGCAGCACACGGGCTTCTCATCATAGTGGCTTCTCTTGTTGCAGAGCACGGGCATAAAAGGTTTTAAGAAAAGATTAAGAGAGCTTTTATAAATTTATGATTACCCAGATAAAAATAACTACCATATGCAGTTGCAAAATTGCTGGAAATACTTATTCTCAAATTCATTTCCTGTGTAAATGCAAGGTGCTATGGGACATGTAAATATCTGTTAAATGAGACCCTTATCCTTCAAATGCTTATAATTTGATAAAGAAGATGCACAGAGATATTTAGCTATGGCAAAATATAGAAGATATGAAATCAAAGTTGAGGTTGTAACAAAGTGAGCCATCTTAGGAAATAGGAGTACTTGAATCAATCTTTGAGTTGAAACCTGAGTGCATCTTTTCTAGTCACTGAATTGAGTCTGTTGGAAATTCAGGATTGCATTAAAGAACAACCCTATAACCATTATTGTCAAGGTCTACCAATGTCAGCTTTCCTTTCTGCTTCATAGTGGAACCTAAGTTTATAATGAGATGTTGAATGTTTTGAAACAGTAGCCCAGTGCAGCAGATTTGGCTATAGTGCATGTTAAATTAAGTTTTCAAGACTAGGGCCTCAAGTAAGACTTCTGTATTACTGAGGTTGATTTCTCCTCAATGAACTCTCTATATGTGTCTTTTAACTACTTCTGAGATTTTTGGAGGATTAATGAAAGTAATGTAATTATCGAGAAGCCACAGACAATATATGACACACTGTAAGTGCCTGGTAAAAGTTTGTTTTCCTTATTACAAGGTAGTCTTATCTCCTAGAGTGATGATTCTACTGAATAATAATAGGTAAGATTTTCATAGTTCTTAATACATGCCAAACACTGTCACCTATGAAGTGGGTACTTACCTACTGTGAAAACTAGTTTCTTTTGTGTACACTTTAGAATAGTCTTGTCTGTTTTTTTGGAAAATTGTTAGTTTTTTTGGTTGGAGAATAGGGGGGTGGGGATGTTTGCTTGGCTTTTGGGGTCTTAGTTTCCCAACCAGGGACGGAACTGGTGTCCACTGCAGTGGACGCGTAGGGTCTTAACCAGCCCCTGTTAGAATTTTGCATTGGGCAACTTCCCTGGTGGTCCAGTGGCTAAGACCTTACTCTGTGCTCCTAATGGGATATGGGTTCAATCTCCGGTCTGGAAATTAAGATCCCACATGCTGAACTGAGGGGAGAAAAAAAAATTGCATTGATCCACAAATCAATTTTGGGGAAATCCTGATGTCTTTCTATAATATTGAGGATTTGTACCGAGATGTTTGTGATGTTATTCTGTTTATTTTGTTGTTCAGTCACTCAGCCATTTCTGGCTCTTTGCGACCCAGTGGACTACAGCGCGCCAGGTTTCCTTGTCCTTCACCATATCCTGGAGTTTGCGCAAACTCATGTCCAGCTACAATTGAATCTGTTGGAAATTCAAGGTTGAAACCTGAGTGCATCTTTTCTAGTCACTGAATTGAGTCTGTTGGAAATTCAGGATTGCATTAAAGAACAACCCTATAACCATTATTGTCAAGGTCTACCAATGTCAGCTTTCCTTTCTGCTTCATAGTGGAACCTAAGTTTATAATGAGATGTTGAATGTTTTGAAACAGTAGCCCAGTGCAGCAGATTTGGCTATAGTGCATGTTAAATTAAGTTTTCAAGACTAGGGCCTCAAGTAAGACTTCTGTATTACTGAGGTTGATTTCTCCTCAATGAACTCTCTATATGTGTCTTTTAACTACTTCTGAGATTTTTGGAGGATTAATGAAAGTAATGTAATTATCGAGAAGCCACAGACAATATATGACACACTGTAAGTGCCTGGTAAAAGTTTGTTTTCCTTATTACAAGGTAGTCTTATCTCCTAGAGTGATGATTCTACTGAATAATAATAGGTAAGATTTTCATAGTTCTTAATACATGCCAAACACTGTCACCTATGAAGTGGGTACTTACCTACTGTGAAAACTAGTTTCTTTTGTGTACACTTTAGAATAGTCTTGTCTGTTTTTTTGGAAAATTGTTAGTTTTTTTGGTTGGAGAATAGGGGGGTGGGGATGTTTGCTTGGCTTTTGGGGTCTTAGTTTCCCAACCAGGGACGGAACTGGTGTCCACTGCAGTGGACGCGTAGGGTCTTAACCAGCCCCTGTTAGAATTTTGCATTGGGCAACTTCCCTGGTGGTCCAGTGGCTAAGACCTTACTCTGTGCTCCTAATGGGATATGGGTTCAATCTCCGGTCTGGAAATTAAGATCCCACATGCTGAACTGAGGGGAGAAAAAAAAATTGCATTGATCCACAAATCAATTTTGGGGAAATCCTGATGTCTTTCTATAATATTGAGGATTTGTACCGAGATGTTTGTGATGTTATTCTGTTTATTTTGTTGTTCAGTCACTCAGCCATTTCTGGCTCTTTGCGACCCAGTGGACTACAGCGCGCCAGGTTTCCTTGTCCTTCACCATATCCTGGAGTTTGCGCAAACTCATGTCCATTGTGTTGATGATGCCATCCAACCATTTTGTCCTCTCTTGTCCCCTTCTCCTCCTGCCCTCAGTCTTTTCCAGCGTCAGGGTCTTTTCCAAATCTCTTCGCATCAGGTGGTCAAAGTACTGGAATTTAAGCGTCAGTCCTTCCAATGAATATTCAGGGTTGATTGCCTTTAGGATTGACTGGTTTGATCTCCTTGCTCTCCAGGGCACTCTGAAGCGTTTTCTCCAACACCACATTTCGGGAACATCAATTCTTTGGTGCTCAGCCTTCTTTGTGGTCCAGTTCTCACATCCATGCATGACTACTGGAAAAACCATAGCTTTGATCATACAGACCTTTGTCGGCAAAGTAATATCTCCGCTTTTTAGTACTGTCTAGGTTTGTCATAGCTTTTCTTACAAGGGGTAGACGTCTTTTAAATTCATGGCTATATTCACCATCTATGGTGATTTCTGAAGCCCAAGAAAATAGTCTGTTACTGGTTACATTGTTTGCCCATCTGTTTGCCATGAAGTGATGGGACCAGATGGCATGATGGGTTGTTTTTTTGAGGGGGGCCCGCTTTTATTGTTTTCGTTGTTGTTGATTTTTCTTTTTTATTTTTTTTTCTGGCCACTTCTATTGGTCTTTCATTTCCATCTTGTTCTTTGGCCTGTGTGGGCCTCCCATCGCAGTGGCCTCTTTTGCTGCAGAAAACTGGCTCTGGGGCATGCGCTCCGGAGGTCCAGCTCAGTAATTGGACACATAGATCCAGCCACTCCGCGGCACGTGGGACTTTGCCAGGCCAAGGATCGAACCGGCGCCCCTTACACTACAAGGCGGTGTCTTTACCCACTAGACCACCACGGAAGCCCACTGTTGTTGTTTATTTTTCAATCCATCTTTATTCTTTGACCTGTGTGAGCCTCCCATTTCAGTAGCCTGTCTCATTGCAGAGCACCGGCTCTGGGTGCATGTGCTCCAGAGTGCTGGCTAATAATTGGACACACGGGTCCAACTGCTCTGCGATATGTGGGGTCTTCCCGGGCCAGGGATTGAACCAGTGCGCCTTGCACTGCACTCTTTACCCACTGGACCACCAAGGAAGCCCGGCATGATGGTTTTTTGAATGTTGAGTTTTAAGCCAGCTTTTTCACTGTCCACTTTCACCCTCATTAAGAGGCTTTTTAGGGCTTCCCTGGTGGTCCAGTGGGTAAGGACACCGCCTTGCAGTGCAAGGGGCGCCAGTTCGATCCCTGGCCAGGGAAGATCCCACGTGCAGCGGAGCGGCTGGACTGATGTGTCCAATTACCGAGCCAGAGCTCTGGAGCACATGCCCCGGAGCCGGCGCTCTACAACGACAGAGGCCATTGCAACAGGAGGCCCACAGGAGCCAAAGAACAAAAACGGATGAAAATAGATAAATGAAAGACCAATGGAAGTGGCCCGCCCATCCCCCTCCCTCCCCACCCCACCCTACCCCCCCAAAAAAGATAAATAAATAAAATAAATGTTTAAAAAGAAAAAAAAGAGGCTTTTTAGTTCCTCTTCGCTCTCTGCTATAAGGGTGGTGTCATCTGTATATCTCAGGTTACTGATAATTTCTCCTGGCAATCTTGATTCCAGCTTGTGCTTCATCTAACCTGGCATTTCACATGGTGTACTCTGCATATAAATTAAATAAGCAGGGTGACAATATACAGCCTTGGCATACTTCTCCCAATTTTGAACCAATCGATTGTTCCATATCCACTTCCAACTATTGCTCCTTGATCTGCATACAGGTTTCTCAGGAGCCAGGTAAGGTGGTCTGGTATTTCCATCTCTTTCAGAATTTTCCAGTTTGTTGTGATCCACACAATCAAAGACTTTATTGTAGTCGGTGAAGCAGAAAAGTGTTAGTTGCTCAGTGGTCATGGACTCTGTGACCTTATAGATTATAGCCTGCCAGGCTCCTCTGTTCATGGTTTTCTCCAAGCAAAAATACTCAAATTCAGTCACCTGTGCTGGCTTTGTTCATAATGATACTGCCTAACTTGATTTTGCACTCCAGGATGTCTGGCTCTAGGACCGTGGTCACACCATCATGGTTATCCAGTATTAAGATCTTTTTTGGATAATTCTGTGTGTGTGGTTTTTTTTTTTTTTAAGGTGTTTCTGGCTCTGCTGGGTTTTTGTTGTGATGTGTGGGCTTCTCATTGTTGTGGCTTCTCTTATTATGGAGCATGGGTTCTAGAGCTTTCAGGCTTTAGTAGGTGCATCAAATGGGGTCAATAGTTGATACACTAGCTTAATTGCTGTGGCATATGGAATCTTCTCAGACCAGGGATCCAACTCATGTCCTCCGCACTGGTAGGTGAATTCTTAACTACTAGACCACTAGGGAAGTTCCAGTTCTGTGTATTCTTTTTTTTTTTTTTTATCATCTCTAGCTGATCTGAGCTGACCTCTTTTTTTTTTTTTTTTAATTTTATTTATTTATTTAACTTTTTGGAGGGTGCGGTGGGGTGGGAGGGGGATGGGCGGGCCACTTCTGTTGATCTTTCATTTCTCCGTTTTCATCCATCTTTGTTCTTTTGGCTCCTGTGGGCCTCCCATCGCAGTGGCCTCTGTTGTCACAGAGCACCAGCTCTGGGCGCATGCGCACCAGAGCTCCGGCTCCGTAGTTGGACACATCAGTCCAGCCACTCCGCGGCACGTGGGATCTTCCCAGGCCAGGGATCGAACCGGCGCCCCTTGCACTGCAAAGCGGTGTCTTTACCCACTGGACCACCAGGGAAGCCCCAGTTCTGTGTATTCTTGCCACCTCTTTTTATTATCCTATGCTTCTGCTAGGTCCATACCATTTTTGTCCTTTATTGTGCCCATCTTTGCATGGTCTTTAGTTTCATTGTTCACATATGTTTTCTAATACTATTGCCAGATTTCCAACTCAATTGTGTTAAATTCTTTCTTTCTTTCTTTCTTTTTTTTTTTTTTTTTTTGAAAATTTGACCTCTTTTATTGGTCCCTCATTTATTTATTTTCATCCATCTTAATTCCCTGGCCTGTGTGGGCCTCCCATCGCAGTGGCCTCTCTCATTGCAGAGCACTGGTTCTGGGTGCATGCGCTCCAGAGCACTGACTCGTAATTGGGCACATCGATCCAGCCGCCCCATGGCACATGAGATTCTCCCGTGCCATGGATCAAACCGGTGCCTCTTGCACTGCAAGGTGGACTGTCTACCCACTGGATCACCAGGGAATCCCATGTGTTAAATTATTTCTAATCCTTTTTTTTACTGATGCAGAGAAGTGCAGTTTAACTTGCTAAGCTCTTAATATTTCCATTTCTTTGCCTTGGAATTTCCATGTTGACAGTTACGTTGTTTGCATACAATAAGTTGTTTCTTTTTCAATCTTGACTCATGAATATTCCTTGTATTACTACTTTGACTAGAGACTCCTGTTCAGCATTGAATAGAAGTGGTGGTTATAGGTATCTTTGTCTTGTTCTGATGCTAAAGAGGCCGATTTTAAATTTACTTGTTATGGCTGTGTTGGGTCTTTATTGCTGCATGAGCTTTCTGTAGTTGCTGTGACCCAGAGCTACTATTTGTGGTTTGAGGGCTTCTCATTGCAGTGGCTTCTCTCGTGTTGTGGAGCATGGGCTCTAGGGAGCGTGGGCTTGAGTAGTTGTCGTGCACGGGGTTAGTTGCTCTGCAGCATGTGGAATCTTCCCAGACCAGGGGTAGAACCTGTGTCCCCTGCAGGCGGATTCTTAACCACTGTGCCACCAGGGGAGGCCAGGGAGGCTACTATTAGTTTTGGTGCATTATCCATAATTACTGTTTGTTTGTAAGTTTTCAAATAGCCCTTTTTTTCAATTTAAGGACGTTCCCATCATTTGTGTGTGTAGATGGGGGGAGGAGTTGTTGTTTTCTACTGGAGTGTAAGATAGATGAAAATAGACAAATGAAAGACCAATAGAAGTGGCCCACCCGCCTCCCCCCACCAAAAAAAAATAGTCAGGCACAACTACCAACTACAGATCAGAGCATAGTTGATTTACCCTGTTGTGTTAGTTTCTGATACACAGCGAAGTGATTCAGTTATACATATATCTATTTTTCCTATCAGGTTTTTGATTGCTGTAGTTTTATTTATTTTCATCCATCTTAATTCCCTGGCCTGTGTGGGCCTCCCATCGCAGTGGCCTCTCTCATTGCAGAGCACTGGTTCTGGGTGCATGCGCTCCAGAGCACTGACTCGTAATTGGGCACATCGATCCAGCCGCCCCATGGCACATGAGATTCTCCCGTGCCATGGATCAAACCGGTGCCTCTTGCACTGCAAGGTGGACTGTCTACCCACTGGATCACCAGGGAATCCCATGTGTTAAATTATTTCTAATCCTTTTTTTTACTGATGCAGAGAAGTGCAGTTTAACTTGCTAAGCTCTTAATATTTCCATTTCTTTGCCTTGGAATTTCCATGTTGACAGTTACGTTGTTTGCATACAATAAGTTGTTTCTTTTTCAATCTTGACTCATGAATATTCCTTGTATTACTACTTTGACTAGAGACTCCTGTTCAGCATTGAATAGAAGTGGTGGTTATAGGTATCTTTGTCTTGTTCTGATGCTAAAGAGGCCGATTTTTAAATTTACTTGTTATGGCTGTGTTGGGTCTTTATTGCTGCATGAGCTTTCTGTAGTTGCTGTGACCCAGAGCTACTATTTGTGGTTTGAGGGCTTCTCATTGCAGTGGCTTCTCTCGTGTTGTGGAGCATGGGCTCTAGGGAGCGTGGGCTTGAGTAGTTGTCGTGCACGGGGTTAGTTGCTCTGCAGCATGTGGAATCTTCCCAGACCAGGGGTAGAACCTGTGTCCCCTGCAGGCGGATTCTTAACCACTGTGCCACCAGGGGAGGCCAGGGAGGCTACTATTAGTTTTGGTGCATTATCCATAATTACTGTTTGTTTGTAAGTTTTCAAATAGCCCTTTTTTTCAATTTAAGGACGTTCCCATCATTTGTGTGTGTAGATGGGGGGAGGAGTTGTTGTTTTCTACTGGAGTGTAAGATAGATGAAAATAGACAAATGAAAGACCAATAGAAGTGGCCCACCCGCCTCCCCCCACCAAAAAAAAATAGTCAGGCACAACTACCAACTACAGATCAGAGCATAGTTGATTTACCCTGTTGTGTTAGTTTCTGATACACAGCGAAGTGATTCAGTTATACATATATCTATTTTTCCTATCAGGTTTTTGATTGCTGTAGTTTTATTTTTTAAATCGTGATTGAGCATTGACTTTTATCTGGTGCTTTTATTAAAGTCATTGAAATAAATCTGATGTTTTCTTTCTCCTTTGTTACTGAAGGAGAGGTGGATATGCAAGCCTCTTCTTGGATTCCTGAGATGACCCCTTGATCATGATACTACAATTTAAGACTCTGATACATTTGATTTGGTCTTTTTTAAGGATTCTTGGCTTTTGTGTTCATGACTTTTTAAAATTTATTTTCTGGAAGTATTTGTGTGAAGTTGAATTGTCTTTTCCTTGAAAGTAGGACATCCTGTGGAAGATCTGGTCTTTATGGAAAAAGTAACCAGTGATTCTTTAAAAGTAATAGCAGTATTCAGGCTATTAATGTCTCCTTTTAAACTTTTTTAAATTGGAGAATTTAGTTTAATAGAATAGTTGAAAGAATTCCCATTGCCTCTTACTTCAAATTACTGATAATTTTGTCCCCTCCCCCACCTCTTTTCCCTTCCCCCAGACTTCTTTGTTTCACTAGAAATACTTAAATATGCATCTCTTAGAATTTATGTTACGTATCCTGTTGTCATCCCTAACAAAAGTTGATGATTTCATTAATAATATCCACTACTCAGTATTTATATTATCCTGATTCTTTTCTTAAAATGTATTTCCACAGTTGCTTAGAATCAGGATCCAAATGAGGTATTGTTAAATCTCTTACTTGATAACTTCTCCCATTGATATGTTGGAGATGCTGGGACACATATCCCAAGTAATTTCTTTCTTTCTTTATTTTTTAAAGAACTTCTTTTTAGTTATTACTACTTATTTATTTGGCTGTGCTGGGTCTTAGTTGTGGCATGTGGGATCTAGTTCACTGACCAGGGATCGAACCTGGGCCCCCCTGCATTGGAAACACAGAGTCTTAACCACTGGACCACTAGGGAAGTCCCAAGTAATTTCTTTTTGATTGAGGTTTATTGAATATTTTATCAGGAATTCATTAACTTTTGTCTCTTTCCAGGTTTTTTTTTTTTTTTTTTTGCACGCAATTGATTAGTAGTGCCACTTTTCCCCTTAACTTTCCCATAAGTTTATCTTTTATAACTCTTGAGAGAACCATTTTCTGGTTTTGTTAATAACCTCTCAGTTGTCTTTCCCATTTTTCTCTTTTTTGAATAGTTGTTATATTTGATCACCATTTTCCTACCATTTTTCTCTTAATCTTGAATAGTTTTTATATTTGATACTCCCCTTGATCATGATACTACAATTTAAGACTCTGATACATTTGATTTGGTCTTTTTTAAGGATTCTTGGCTTTTGTGTTCATGACTTTTTAAAATTTATTTTCTGGAAGTATTTGTGTGAAGTTGAATTGTCTTTTCCTTGAAAGTAGGACATCCTGTGGAAGATCTGGTCTTTATGGAAAAAGTAACCAGTGATTCTTTAAAAGTAATAGCAGTATTCAGGCTATTAATGTCTCCTTTTAAACTTTTTTAAATTGGAGAATTTAGTTTAATAGAATAGTTGAAAGAATTCCCATTGCCTCTTACTTCAAATTACTGATAATTTTGTCCCCTCCCCCACCTCTTTTCCCTTCCCCCAGACTTCTTTGTTTCACTAGAAATACTTAAATATGCATCTCTTAGAATTTATGTTACGTATCCTGTTGTCATCCCTAACAAAAGTTGATGATTTCATTAATAATATCCACTACTCAGTATTTATATTATCCTGATTCTTTTCTTAAAATGTATTTCCACAGTTGCTTAGAATCAGGATCCAAATGAGGTATTGTTAAATCTCTTACTTGATAACTTCTCCCATTGATATGTTGGAGATGCTGGGACACATATCCCAAGTAATTTCTTTCTTTCTTTATTTTTTAAAGAACTTCTTTTTAGTTATTACTACTTATTTATTTGGCTGTGCTGGGTCTTAGTTGTGGCATGTGGGATCTAGTTCACTGACCAGGGATCGAACCTGGGCCCCCCTGCATTGGAAACACAGAGTCTTAACCACTGGACCACTAGGGAAGTCCCAAGTAATTTCTTTTTGATTGAGGTTTATTGAATATTTTATCAGGAATTCATTAACTTTTGTCTCTTTCCAGGTTTTTTTTTTTTTTTTTTTGCACGCAATTGATTAGTAGTGCCACTTTTCCCCTTAACTTTCCCATAAGTTTATCTTTTATAACTCTTGAGAGAACCATTTTCTGGTTTTGTTAATAACCTCTCAGTTGTCTTTCCCATTTTTCTCTTTTTTGAATAGTTTTTATATTTGATCACCATTTTCCTACTGTTTTTTTAACATAATAAATAACTTGAACGCTTGTTAATTTTAGGGTTTATTTTCTAATG
This sequence comes from Tragulus kanchil, assembly GCA_022376925.1. Classification (NCBI taxonomy): domain Eukaryota; kingdom Metazoa; phylum Chordata; class Mammalia; order Artiodactyla; family Tragulidae; genus Tragulus; species Tragulus kanchil. Next base: position 176,997,041 of record JAIOJX010000004.1, on the reverse strand, counting down.
TAAGTCTTGAAATTCTGAAAAGTATTTTTATTATTACTCAGTTTGTGATTTTTCCTTTAATTTGTCACTTACGTATATGTGTATTTTTTACTTTTTATATTTTTTAGCCTTATCATGAGGCTTCTGGGACCTTATTTCCCTAACCAGGGATTGAACCTGGCCAGTGAAAGCCTGAACTGCCAGAGAATTTTCCATGTGTATTTTTAAAATTTCTAAATTCGTAGAGATCATTTTTCCCTAAGTGTTTAACACTAAAAATATGCTGATGGTGGAATATTTCCCTGTATACTCCAGGGCAAAGTAGACTGCAAAGTGGTTTAAAAGTGTATATGATTTCAGTGATGTCAATTATGTAAATAGAAGGAAATTAAGGAAATGTATCCATTTATATTAAGCAGTTACCTTGAGTGGTGATGTCAGGTAAATTTTATTTGAGAGCTTCCCCTGGTGGTCCAGTGGGTAAGGACACTGCCTTGCAGTGCAAAGGGTGCCGGTTCGATCCCTGGTGTGGGAAGATCCCACCTGCCGCAGAGCAACTGGACCGATGTGTCCAGCTACCGAGCTGGAGCTCTGGAGCGCATGCGCCCAGAGCCGGCGCTCTGCAACAACAGATGCCACCTCAATGGGAGGCCCACAGGAGCCAAAGAACAAAGACGGATGAAAATAGAGAAATGAAAGACCAGTAGTATTGAAGTGGCCCGCCTGCTCCCCTCCCTCCCCAACCCAACCCCCGCCCAAAATAAATAAATAAATCTTTTAAAAAATGTTTTTATTTGAAACCTTATTTATATCATAAAACTATTCATGAGACACCTTATTTTTATGATAGAAGGCCACATGATTTTTCAAAAGGAAGGATAGGGCTTTCCTGGTGGTCCAGTGGGTAAGGACACCGCCTTGCAGTGCAGGGGGCGCCGGTTCAATCCCTGACCTGGGAAGATCCCACGCGCCTCAGAACGGCTGGCCTGATGTGTCCCCAACTACTGAGCCAGAGCTCTGGGGCGCATGCGCCCAGAGCTGGTGCTCTGCAGCGAGAGGCCACTGCAATGGGAGGCCCACAGAGGCCAAAGAACAAAGATGGATGGAAATAAATAAATGAATGATCAATGGAAGTGGCCTAAAAAAGTTTCTTTTAAATATACGGACTTCTCTGGCAGTGGTTAAATATATATATATATATATATGGAAATATAATAATTCTCTACTCTAAATCATGTCCTGAGATCCTGGGATACAATTCAGTTCAACTCAGATATCACCCTTTAAGGAACTGATATGTAAGTAACACAAGTCATTCCCAGAGCTCCAGTCTGGGTGCATAGGTGCGGTAAAGAGTGGTGGGGAGAAGATGGCAGAGGAGGAGGAGAGAGACAGACACATGTGCAATTTCAGTGTCACAACAGAAAGCAAAATAGGATGGACACGTAGCAGAAGAACTGTACTTATGAACTGAGTGTGATGGGACCAAGATCATTATTATTAAAGTGGTATCTTGTCTTTGGATGAATTATATTTAATAGGATTGTCAGTTGTAGATGCAAGTATATTTAGAAAACTGTACTTTGATGGTGATCAAAGGTGCCGTTCGATCCCTGGTGTGGGAAGATCCCACCTGCCGAGAGCAACTGGACCGATGTGTCCAGCTACCGAGCTGGAGCTCTGGAGCGATGCGCCCAGAGCCGCGCTCTGCAACAACAGATGCCACCTCAATGGGAGGCCCACAGGAGCCAAAGAACAAAGACGGATGAAAATAGAGAAATGAAAGACCAGTAGTATTGAAGTGGCCCGCCTGCTCCCCTCCCTCCCCAACCCAACCCCCGCCCAAAATAAATAAATAAATCTTTTAAAAAATGTTTTTATTTGAAACCTTATTTATATCATAAAACTATTCATGAGACACCTTATTTTTATGATAGAAGGCCACATGATTTTTCAAAAGGAAGGATAGGGCTTTCCTGGTGGTCCAGTGGGTAAGGACACCGCCTTGCAGTGCAGGGGGCGCCGGTTCAATCCCTGACCTGGGAAGATCCCACGCGCCTCAGAACGGCTGGCCTGATGTGTCCCCAACTACTGAGCCAGAGCTCTGGGGCGCATGCGCCCAGAGCTGGTGCTCTGCAGCGAGAGAGGCCACTGCAATGGGAGACCCACACAGGCCAAAGAACAAAGATGGATGGAAATAAATAAATGAATGATCAATGGAAGTGGCCTAAAAAAGTTTCTTTTAAATATACGGACTTCTCTGGCAGTGGTTAAATATATATATATATATATATGGAAATATAATAATTCTCTACTCTAAATCATGTCCTGAGATCCTGGGATACAATTCAGTTCAACTCAGATATCACCCTTTAAGGAACTGATATGTAAGTAACACAAGTCATTCCCAGAGCTCCAGTCTGGGTGCATAGGTGCGGTAAAGAGTGGTGGGGAGAAGATGGCAGAGGAGGAGGAGAGAGACAGACACATGTGCAATTTCAGTGTCACAACAGAAAGCAAAATAGGATGGACACGTAGCAGAAGAACTGTACTTATGAACTGAGTGTGATGGGACCAAGATCATTATTATTAAAGTGGTATCTTGTCTTTGGATGAATTATATTTAATAGGATTGTCAGTTGTAGATGCAAGTATATTTCATTTGTAAATATCCAGTAGTGCCTTTTTCTTTAAAATTAATTTATTCGGGTCTGCATTGGTTTTTCTTTCCTGCAAGCCCATGTCTCTAGTTGTGGTCTTGGGCTTCTCATTGCAGCACTTTCTCTCGTTGCTGTGCACAGGCTCTAGGATGCACGGGCTCATGAGTTGTGGCACATGTGCTTTGTTGTCTTCATGGCACGTGGAATCTTCCCAGACAGATTCTTAACCTCTGGACCACTAAGGAACTCTAGCAATGTCCTGTTAATGTTAAAACTGCTTGGAGAATTAAAATTCAGAACACCTCAAATAATCTATATAGTGAGTTAATAGGTCAAACAGGGACAATATTGCACTTCCAGGGAACATTTGGTGATATCTGGAGACATTTTTGATAGTCACAAATGGATTAGAGGTACTCCTGGCATTAAGAGGAGAGACTAGGGATTTGCTGAGTGTCTTAACAACGTACAGGACAATTTCCCCTTTCCTGCAAACAAAGAATTATCCAGCCAAGAATGTTTACCAGTGCCAAGGATGAGGAACCCTAGGTTAATCTGTAATATTTGCATCTTCCTTTTGGTGAGGGTAGGGCAGAGATGGAGTGGTAGTGGTTTGTGAAGGAACTAGAGGCATAGTTTTTGTATCTTGTTCAACTAGATTTTGGTTAAGGAAAACTAATCTGTTATCTGAAGCCAGGAGAATACAGATTGGTTCAGCTTTGTGGCAGGCACTGTGTAATAGAGGTAAGCAGCCCCTGTCTTCCTGAAGCTTAACTTAGACTGAGTGGGTTACAAGGGGCAGATCTTTTTTATCAGTTGTTTTTTATAATTATTAAATTTTTAATCTTGTTTCATTCTGAATTTAGTTTGTGTATAGATAAGTTATTTTAACCTCATTTAAGTAATTCTGGAATAGTATACAATTCTAATTGTGTATCTTTTTCATGACTGTCAGTACAAACCTTCAGCAACTCTTGTAATGCGTATTGCACTAAGGTATATTCCTTTTTTCTTTGGAAAGACCACAATTTATTTATTTATATTTTAAAAACTTTTATTTTACTTTTAACTTAGGTATGGTTTAAAAGCACTTATCCTTGTTGGCATGACAATACTCTTTATATATACACAGACATAACATAAAACAAAACTTTTTTAGTATAACGTGAAAAACTAATACAAACAGATAGTATTCCGTGGAGTGAGGTTTAGAAATCATATTTAATGCTTATCAAGAGTAAGTATAGGACTTCCCCTGGTGGTCCAGTGGTAAGGACACTGCCTTTCAGTGCAAGAGGCGCCAGTTCGAGCCTTGGCCTGGGAAGATCCCACGTGCCGCGGAGCGGCTGGACCGATGTGTCCAATTACCGAGCTGGAACTCTGGGTTTCATGCACCCAGAGACAGCGCTCTGCGACGACAGAGGCCACCGCGATGGGAGGCCCACAGGCGCCAAAGAACAAAGACGGATGGAAATAGAGAGATGAAAGACCAATAGAAGTGGCCTGCCTGCTCCCCTCCCTCCCCAACCCGACCCCCGTCCTAAATAAATAAATAAATAAATCTTAAAAAAAAAAGAGTAAGTATAGCGCTTCCCTGGTGATCCAGTGGGTGAAGAACGAGCCAGCCCGCCTTGCAGTGCAAGGGGCACCAGTTTGATCCCTGGCCTGGGAGGATCCCATGTGTGTGGAGCAACTGGACCAGTGTGTCCAATTATGAGCCAACACTCTGGAGAGTGCGCCCAGAGCCGGTGCTCTGCAATGAGAGAGGCCACTCCAGTTAAAGAATAAAAGATGGATGAAAATAAATATAAAAATAAAACTATAGAGGCATGATGGGGGAGAATAAGTATAGAGAAATTTATAATTTTAACTCATACTTTAACCTTTATCTTTCCTCTTTGTTTTTAGATTTTGGCTCTCTGTTTGACTTGGAGCACGACTTACCAGATGAACTAATCAGCTCTTCCGAATTGGGACTAACCAATGGTGGTGATATTAGTCAGCTTCAGACAAGTCTTGGCATGGTACAAGATGCAGCCTCTAAGCATAAACAGCTATCAGAATTGCTACGGTCTGGCAGTTCCCCTAACCTCAACATGGGGGTTGGTGGCCCAGGCCAAGGTATGGCCAACCAGGCCCAACAGAACAGTCCTGGGTTAAGTATGATAAATAGCATGGTCAAAAGCCCTATGGCCCAGGCTGGCTTGACTTCTCCCAACATGGGGATGGGCACCAGTGGACCAAATCAGGGTCCCACGCCATCTGCGACAGGTATGATGAACAGTCCAGTCAGTCAGCCTGCCATGGGAATGAACACAGGGATGAATGCTGGCATGAATCCTGGGATGTTGGCTGCAGGCAATGGACACTGCCTTTCAGTGCAAGAGGCGCCAGTTCGAGCCTTGGCCTGGGAAGATCCGACGTGCCGCGCAGCGGCTGGGCCGAGGTGGCCAATTTCCGAGCTGGCCGTCTGGGTTTCATGCACCCAGAGACAGCGCTCTGCGACGACAGAGGCCACCGCGATGGGAGGCCCACAGGCGCCAAAGAACAAAGACGGATGGAAATAGAGAGATGAAAGACCAATAGAAGTGGCCTGCCTGCTCCCCTCCCTCCCCAACCCGACCCCCGTCCTAAATAAATAAATAAATAAATCTTAAAAAAAAAAGAGTAAGTATAGCGCTTCCCTGGTGATCCAGTGGGTGAAGAACGAGCCAGCCCGCCTTGCAGTGCAAGGGGCACCAGTTTGATCCCTGGCCTGGGAGGATCCCATGTGTGTGGAGCAACTGGACCAGTGTGTCCAATTATGAGCCAACACTCTGGAGAGTGCGCCCAGAGCCGGTGCTCTGCAATGAGAGAGGCCACTCCAGTTAAAGAATAAAAGATGGATGAAAATAAATATAAAAATAAAACTATAGAGGCATGATGGGGGAGAATAAGTATAGAGAAATTTATAATTTTAACTCATACTTTAACCTTTATCTTTCCTCTTTGTTTTTAGATTTTGGCTCTCTGTTTGACTTGGAGCACGACTTACCAGATGAACTAATCAGCTCTTCCGAATTGGGACTAACCAATGGTGGTGATATTAGTCAGCTTCAGACAAGTCTTGGCATGGTACAAGATGCAGCCTCTAAGCATAAACAGCTATCAGAATTGCTACGGTCTGGCAGTTCCCCTAACCTCAACATGGGGGTTGGTGGCCCAGGCCAAGGTATGGCCAACCAGGCCCAACAGAACAGTCCTGGGTTAAGTATGATAAATAGCATGGTCAAAAGCCCTATGGCCCAGGCTGGCTTGACTTCTCCCAACATGGGGATGGGCACCAGTGGACCAAATCAGGGTCCCACGCCATCTGCGACAGGTATGATGAACAGTCCAGTCAGTCAGCCTGCCATGGGAATGAACACAGGGATGAATGCTGGCATGAATCCTGGGATGTTGGCTGCAGGCAATGGACAAGGGATGATGCCTAATCAAGTCATGAACGGTTCCATTGGAGCAGGCCGGGGGCGACCTAACATGCAGTACCCAAACCCAGGCATGGGAAATGCTGGCAGCCTAATGACTGAGCCACTGCAGCAAGGCTCTCCCCAGATGGGAGGACAGGCCGGACTGAGAGGCCCCCAGCCTCTAAAGGTGAGTACATTTGGGGTTTGTGTGCACCATCAGCTTATTATTTCAGTATTCTAATGATAGAGGAGGGCCTGAGGTCAGTTAACTCACTCTTTACTGTTCATGTTTGATCTTCTTTCGTAGCATTTCCCCCATATTATATGCCAGGAGTGATCTATTCAAAATTTTATGAAGTTCTTGTATTAAATGTAAGTAAGGTATTTATTTTAGAAAGTTTGTTCTACGTGATTGCCAGCTAATTTCTTATTCCCTGTGACACAGGTATTAGAATATTTTCATCTCATATCTAAATCATCTCATTTTAGCCTTCATAGCCTTCCTTAAAACACAGTTTTGAGGTAGCTAGCATTAAACTATCTTCAGATAGACTTCTTTGTTCCCATTATTTGGAATGTCCGTGGTTCTTAAGCGATGTTTTATCCTTATTGGTAGATGGAAATTAAGATGCATTGTTGTTTAGTCGCTGAGTCATTTCTGGCTTTCTTGGGACCTGTGTACTGTAACCTGCTAGGCTTCTCTGTCCATGGGATTTCCTAGGCAAGAATACTGGAGTGGGTTACCATTTCCTTCTCCAGGGTCTTCCAACCCACGGATCAAACCCCTATCTCCTGCATTGGCAGTTGGATTTACTCAGCCTCTAAGCATAAACAGCTATCAGAATTGCTACGGTCTGGCAGTTCCCCTAACCTCAACATGGGGGTTGGTGGCCCAGGCCAAGGTATGGCCAACCAGGCCCAACAGAACAGTCCTGGGTTAAGTATGATAAATAGCATGGTCAAAAGCCCTATGGCCCAGGCTGGCTTGACTTCTCCCAACATGGGGATGGGCACCAGTGGACCAAATCAGGGTCCCACGCCATCTGCGACAGGTATGATGAACAGTCCAGTCAGTCAGCCTGCCATGGGAATGAACACAGGGATGAATGCTGGCATGAATCCTGGGATGTTGGCTGCAGGCAATGGACAAGGGATGATGCCTAATCAAGTCATGAACGGTTCCATTGGAGCAGGCCGGGGGCGACCTAACATGCAGTACCCAAACCCAGGCATGGGAAATGCTGGCAGCCTAATGACTGAGCCACTGCAGCAAGGCTCTCCCCAGATGGGAGGACAGGCGGACTGAGAGGCCCCAGCCTCTAAAGGTGAGTACATTTGGGGTTTGTGTGCACCATCAGCTTATTATTTCAGTATTCTAATGATAGAGGAGGGCCTGAGGTCAGTTAACTCACTCTTTACTGTTCATGTTTGATCTTCTTTCGTAGCATTTCCCCCATATTATATGCCAGGAGTGATCTATTCAAAATTTTATGAAGTTCTTGTATTAAATGTAAGTAAGGTATTTATTTTAGAAAGTTTGTTCTACGTGATTGCCAGCTAATTTCTTATTCCCTGTGACACAGGTATTAGAATATTTTCATCTCATATCTAAATCATCTCATTTTAGCCTTCATAGCCTTCCTTAAAACACAGTTTTGAGGTAGCTAGCATTAAACTATCTTCAGATAGACTTCTTTGTTCCCATTATTTGGAATGTCCGTGGTTCTTAAGCGATGTTTTATCCTTATTGGTAGATGGAAATTAAGATGCATTGTTGTTTAGTCGCTGAGTCATTTCTGGCTTTCTTGGGACCTGTGTACTGTAACCTGCTAGGCTTCTCTGTCCATGGGATTTCCTAGGCAAGAATACTGGAGTGGGTTACCATTTCCTTCTCCAGGGGTCTTCCAACCCACGGATCAAACCCCTATCTCCTGCATTGGCAGTTGGATTCTTTACCACTGAGCCACCCAGGAAGCCTAAGATATATTAGTATAAAGCCTCAACCAACATTCCAGGTGTTCTAATTAACCTGGTTTTGGCTGTTATTTGAAAGGCTTTTCTTTTTTTTAAAGGCCTACTTTCTTAGCCTTATTGGGTAGAGAATGTTAACTACATTTTAAATACCATTCTATAAGAGTAATTAAAATGTTATCGGCACATGTTTGATGTTTGTTCCTCCATACTTTTCCTACACATTTTATTCCTTTTTCTTAAAGTGGCATCACACGATAGTTGCTAGTCCCTGGCATGTAATTATTCATAAATACTTGTTGAATGAAAGAGATGGCTTACTTGAAAGGTGCTACTAGAGATGAGAGATTTTCACATGGAGTCAGGAGCAAGTATGCTCTACAAGAGGAGTAATTAGAGCAGGCCTGAGGATTTGTGTCTTTCTGAGAATGATAGTGATGATGAAGAGCTCAGGAATGAAAGGAAGACCTGTGGGTGAATTGGGATTGGGGACACTGAGGTTATATGTAGATAAATTAAACCCCTTAATTTTTTTTTTCTTTTGCTACTGGATAAAGAATATTGACAACTTAGGAAAGGATTCTGTTTGGTATCACTACCTGCTCTGTAGCTTTTCCCTTTCTAGCACTTTGATGTTGCTGTGTTGATATGGTTTACTTAACATACTTGAAATGAGAACCAGAAACAAGAAGGTAGAATGTTTATTAGGTGCCTCTCCCAGATTCTAGGGATATGCCTATTAAGATCCTCTGCCCTCCTGATGTTTGTGTGGGGGTGAGGCAGGGCTGACAAACACTAAGCCTTCACTGATTGAGCAAATATTTACTGAGTCGTAGCTTTGATGCGGAAGCTAGAGCAGTGAGTAAACTCACTTCATAGAACTTACTTTCTAGGATACATGTTAAGATGTAAATTAAGTCATATTCCAGGTAGTGCTGTGAAGAAAAATGAAGTAAGGAATTGGAAGAATGCCTAGGTTGAGAGTGGTCACTCTACTGTTTATAATTTAATTTAAATCACACAAAGTTCTTTGTCAGCGTTGTTTCAAGGACTGGATATATGGCAGTAAATTAATCAGACAAAAAATCCTTGTCTCTGTGGCACTTAATTTTCATGGGGAAGGGAGATTCAAATGTAAAGACTATTACCAAAATATTTCCTTTTTTTTTTTTTTTAATCAGTAAGATCTCTTTATTTAGGGGGAGGGGTTAGGAAGGAAGTGGGGGGGCTTCCCTTGTGGCTCAGTGGATAAGAACCCGTCTGCCAATGCAGGAGACACAGGTTCGAACCCTGAACCAGGAAGATCCCACATACCACAGAGCAGCTAAACCCACACATCAACAAAGACCCAGCACAGCCAAAAATAAGTAAATAAAAGTTTAAAAAAAAAAAAAAAAAGGAAGGAAGTGGGGCAGGCAGGCCACTTCTATTGGTCTTTCATTTATCTACTTTGATCCATCTTTGTTCTTTGGCCCTTGTGGGCCTCCCATCACAGTGGCCCTTGTCGTCGCAGAGCACCGGCTCTGGGCGCATGCGCTCCAGAGCTCCGGCTCAGTAATTGGACACATGGGTCCAGCCGCTTCACGGCACATGGGATCGTCCCAGGCCAAGGATCTAAGCGGCGCGCCTTGCACTGAAAGGCGGTGTCCTCCTTACCCACTGGACCACCAGGGAAGCCCCTGTTTCCTTGTTTTAAGTGAGTCCCACCTATATGGGTATTGAACCCATAAAGTTTTAAAGTAAGAGCAATGAATTTTTTAAAAAGAACCAGAAACAAGAAGGTAGAATGTTTATTAGGTGCCTCTCCCAGATTCTAGGGATATGCCTATTAAGATCCTCTGCCCTCCTGATGTTTGTGTGGGGTGAGGCAGGGCTGACAAACACTAAGCCTTCACTGATTGAGCAAATATTTACTGAGTCGTAGCTTTGATGCGGAAGCTAGAGCAGTGAGTAAACTCACTTCATAGAACTTACTTTCTAGGATACATGTTAAGATGTAAATTAAGTCATATTCCAGGTAGTGCTGTGAAGAAAAATGAAGTAAGGAATTGGAAGAATGCCTAGGTTGAGAGTGGTCACTCTACTGTTTATAATTTAATTTAAATCACACAAAGTTCTTTGTCAGCGTTGTTTCAAGGACTGGATATATGGCAGTAAATTAATCAGACAAAAAATCCTTGTCTCTGTGGCACTTAATTTTCATGGGGAAGGGAGATTCAAATGTAAAGACTATTACCAAAATATTTCCTTTTTTTTTTTAATCAGTAAGATCTCTTTATTTAGGGGGAGGGGTTAGGAAGGAAGTGGGGGGGCTTCCCTTGTGGCTCAGTGGATAAGAACCCGTCTGCCAATGCAGGAGACACAGGTTCGAACCCTGAACCAGGAAGATCCCACATACCACAGAGCAGCTAAACCCACACATCAACAAAGACCCAGCACAGCCAAAAATAAGTAAATAAAAGTTTAAAAAAAAAAAAAAAAAGGAAGGAAGTGGGGCAGGCAGGCCACTTCTATTGGTCTTTCATTTATCTACTTTGATCCATCTTTGTTCTTTGGCCCTTGTGGGCCTCCCATCACAGTGGCCCTTGTCGTCGCAGAGCACCGGCTCTGGGCGCATGCGCTCCAGAGCTCCGGCTCAGTAATTGGACACATGGGTCCAGCCGCTTCACGGCACATGGGATCGTCCCAGGCCAAGGATCTAAGCGGCGCGCCTTGCACTGAAAGGCGGTGTCCTCCTTACCCACTGGACCACCAGGGAAGCCCCTGTTTCCTTGTTTTAAGTGAGTCCCACCTATATGGGTATTGAACCCATAAAGTTTTAAAGTAAGAGCAATGATTGATCTGTTGCATCTTTGTTTTAGAATTGGAGTGTTTTGGGATAGGCAAGGGGGGAAACAGGGAGGAAGAATCCATGCTGAGAGAGAAAAGGACAAGTCTTAATTGCCAAATCCTGATGGGTTTAAAAGAGGAGAATCTTATAGCCAAATTTACAATCTAGATGGATGTGGTTTTAGGTATGCTGTATCAGTTTGAGTAATAGTCCCGATGGTGTGATGAGGCTCCCTGAACCAAGACAGTGGTATATGAGCGACATAGGAATGACTATGGAAAATGATTAGGATTGCATATCAGTTTGGTTCTGAAAGATACCATCATACACATCACCCTTCCCCCCTTCCCCCCTTCCCCCCCATAGTTGACACAGTATCTAGGGGATGATTCAGTATAGACGTATTCATCAAATCCAGTAGGTAGACCAGGTCAGAATATAGTTTAATTTTGTTTTTATTATTTGGGGAATCATAGAGTCACATTTTCATGTTTAATACTGGTGTGCATTACTGTTGATATGTGGAAGTCTTACTAGGAATTTTGGCTCTATTAAATATCCCTGGACTATTAAAATTGTTGTATTTTGGGCACTACTGTTTCGTTGGTCAGTGTTTATAACCATCATGTGTTTTTATGTGTTCCCACGTTCCCTGAGTTTCTGCTTGTAATGTATTGGCCACTAAGAAACAGCCTGTCGAGTCAGATTTATTTTTAAAGAAAGAAAATTCTTCTACATGGTTCCTTTTGTTTTAGTTGCCTAGAACTGTCTGTGGGGTTCCTGATCCTCTCTCTTTTCAGTTCAGGTGGAGATCTGTATCTCTGTAGTCCAGGTAGGTGGTAGGTAGATGGACATCTGGAACACACTGGCTGTAGAGAAGGGAACAAGATCAGAGCACTGGGGCTTCCCCTGGTGGTCCAGTGGATAAGGACACCGCCTTGCAGTGCAAGGGGCGCCGGTTCGATCCCTGGCCTAGGAAGATCCCACGTGCCGCGGAGCGGCTGGACTGATGTGTTCAATCACCGAGCCGGAGCTCTGGAGCACATGCACCCAGAGCCGGTGCTCTGCGACAACAGAGGCCACCGCGATGGGAGCCCCACAGGGGCCAAAGAACAAAGACGGATGAAAATAGAGAAATGAAAGACCAATAGAAGTGGCCCGCCCGCTCCCCTCCCTCCCCAACCCGACCCCTGCCCAAAATAAATAAATAAATAAATCTTTAAAAAAAAAAAAAAAAGATCAGAGCACTAACAACAGTGTGCAGAAATTAAGTACAGTATATTGCCTTCCTGTTACATTTGGTGCAGGAGTAGAGAGTGTGGGTTGTGTATTATTTTCTAACACTGGCAGCAGAACTCTCAGGGAGATAGCCACACAGAAAGCCTGAAGGTCTCCCTTGGTCACAGTGACCAGAAGTGTCAGGAGTGAATTACTACTGCCTGATGACCGGCAATTAGTGCAGTCTGTATATTTGAGACCAGGGTCTGCCACAGAGTGAACTTGGAGTTTCTAGGTAATGCATTGTGATCAGGGGAACAAGCAGTGTCGGGAACTGGCTGAAACTTGGTGTAGACGTTCATGGTAAGGTCTGTTTGAACAAATCTGTGAAGGACCAGATTCTCCTAGGATGTGCTTGATAAAGACATTATGCCTATTAACAAGAGAAACGAAGGCATCTTAATATTCCAGCATTTTATTTATATACATTGTGAACCCTTAAATGACTTTCATTTTACATCTACCCTGAATTTCCATGCTAATAAGAAACGCAAGTAAAATATAACTCCCCCGAGTGTAGGCGAGTGCTGTTGGAACTGCTAGTGTAAATATCGGTACTTGAAAAGCAGTATGTAGCAGCAGCGCTCCCAGCCCCATTTGAAACTACCAGAAGAAACCTGAACTCTTCCTGTAAGCCTGTTTTTTATTTGATTGGCCCTAAAGTTTCACTGGTCAGATTCACATAGGAAATTGTAGTTAGTGGAGATGAAATAAATTACTCTGGATGCATCCCATTCAGGCTGCTTGTTTTTAAATGCTTTCACCCAAAGTGTGCCCCTTCCCTCAGCCCCGTTCCCTGTCATCAGCCCTCTGCCTCTTTTTGAATTTAGTATTTTATTTCCTTTTCAGGTTAGCATTCAGGAGGGGGTGTCACTCACTGCCTAGTTACAGGGAAAGGGAAAAGCTTAAGCAAATGTTGGAGATTCAAGAAGCATGATGCTCTCAGGTTTGCAAGTTAATGGGTAAGGGAGACAGGATGCCATGGGGAAGCAGTGAAGTTCTCATGAAGATATGAAAGATCTGGTATACCCTTATGAGTAGAAAAAAGTGAGGACAGATGGTATGAAAACATGGTAGATACAGTTCACAAAAGCTGTGGTCAGGGGCTTGAATTGAGACAGTGCCATTGAGCGTGGATACATCACAACGATGGAAACTCTGGGTGGCTAGAGGTCAAATTTGAAGGACGCTTTGATAGAATTGGATCTGTCTGAGAAGGATGAGAAATGTGGCATGACTCCTGTAGGGTCCTTAGTTTCTGTCCTGAGTACTTGCTGGTAGGCGGTTATTGACTTAAAGGGGTCTTTAAAAAGAATTGTGATCAGGGAACAAGCAGTGTCGGGAACTGGCTGAAACTTGGTGTAGACGTTCATGGTAAGGTCTGTTTGAACAAATCTGTGAAGGACCAGATTCTCCTAGGATGTGCTTGATAAAGACATTATGCCTATTAACAAGAGAAACGAAGGCATCTTAATATTCCAGCATTTTATTTATATACATTGTGAACCCTTAAATGACTTTCATTTTACATCTACCCTGAATTTCCATGCTAATAAGAAACGCAAGTAAAATATAACTCCCCCGAGTGTAGGCGAGTGCTGTTGGAACTGCTAGTGTAAATATCGGTACTTGAAAAGCAGTATGTAGCAGCAGCGCTCCCAGCCCCATTTGAAACTACCAGAAGAAACCTGAACTCTTCCTGTAAGCCTGTTTTTTATTTGATTGGCCCTAAAGTTTCACTGGTCAGATTCACATAGGAAATTGTAGTTAGTGGAGATGAAATAAATTACTCTGGATGCATCCCATTCAGGCTGCTTGTTTTTAAATGCTTTCACCCAAAGTGTGCCCCTTCCCTCAGCCCCGTTCCCTGTCATCAGCCCTCTGCCTCTTTTTGAATTTAGTATTTTATTTCCTTTTCAGGTTAGCATTCAGGAGGGGGTGTCACTCACTGCCTAGTTACAGGGAAAGGGAAAAGCTTAAGCAAATGTTGGAGATTCAAGAAGCATGATGCTCTCAGGTTTGCAAGTTAATGGGTAAGGGAGACAGGATGCCATGGGGAAGCAGTGAAGTTCTCATGAAGATATGAAAGATCTGGTATACCCTTATGAGTAGAAAAAAGTGAGGACAGATGGTATGAAAACATGGTAGATACAGTTCACAAAAGCTGTGGTCAGGGGCTTGAATTGAGACAGTGCCATTGAGCGTGGATACATCACAACGATGGAAACTCTGGGTGGCTAGAGGTCAAATTTGAAGGACGCTTTGATAGAATTGGATCTGTCTGAGAAGGATGAGAAATGTGGCATGACTCCTGTAGGGTCCTTAGTTTCTGTCCTGAGTACTTGCTGGTAGGCGGTTATTGACTTAAAGGGGTCTTGTGTGGAAGAATAGAATTGTGAGTTCCATCGTTGTTATCAGTAAAACATTTGACTTTTGAATAATTATACTCTTTTCTTTAAGCTACAGTAGGATAGTTCCACACGGGCTTACATAAAAATAGGAAGAAAACTTTTTTTTAAGCCGCACTGCACGTTATACGGGATGTTAGTTCTCCAGCCAGGGATCCAGCCTATGTCTCCGGCAGTGGTGGTGCAGATTCCTAACCGCTGGACTGCTGGGGAAGCACCCAAACTTGTCCAAGTACTTAGGTATTGTAGATATCCACTCATTACTTGAAGAGCCAAAGAGACTCTTTAATAAAGCAGCTGGGTAAAAGACAGCAAGAAACGGTGCAGGCTTTGAAGTCTGCATGCTTTATTTAGACAATTCAAATTCAAAAAAAATTTAAGTCACTGTTCTACTACAAGGACATATCCCCCAAACTACCTATTTTCTACCTTGTTTTGGTTTTGCCTTTTTTTTTAACCTAGCTGTGCCACACAGCCCAGAGGTTGCTAGTTCCCTGACTTCAGTGCCCCCTAAATTAGAAGCACAGTCTTAACCACTGGACCATAAGGGAAGTCCCCTACCTTTTTTTTTTTTTTTTTAAAGATTTATTTATTTATTTTGGGCGGGGGTCGGGTTGGGGGGGGGGGGGGGTGGGCGGGCCACTTCTATTGGTCTTCCATTTCTCTATTTTCATCCGTCTTTGTTCTTTGGCTCCTGCGGGCCTCCCATCGCGGTGGCGTCTGTTGTCGTACACCGGCTCTGGGCGCATGCGCCCAGAGCTGCGGCTCGGTGATTGGACACGTCAGTCCAGCCGCTCCGCGGCACGTGGGATCTTCCCAGGCCAGGGCTCGAACCGGCGCCCCTTGCACTGCAAGGCGGTGTCCTTACCCACTGGGCCACCAGGGGAAGCCCTACCTTTTATATTTTTAAAAAACAATGCTGGAATAAGCATTCATATGTTTTAGTATATCAAGTTCTCTAATGCATTTAAGGATTAGATGGTCTATTGAGTTGAATTTATTAAGTTATATTTCTGTCCTGAGTACTTGCTGGTAGGCGGTTATTGACTTAAAGGGGTCTTGTGTGGAAGAATAGAATTGTGAGTTCCATCGTTGTTATCAGTAAAACATTTGACTTTTGAATAATTATACTCTTTTCTTTAAGCTACAGTAGGATAGTTCCACACGGGCTTACATAAAAATAGGAAGAAAACTTTTTTTTAAGCCGCACTGCACGTTATACGGGATGTTAGTTCTCCAGCCAGGGATCCAGCCTATGTCTCCGGCAGTGGTGGTGCAGATTCCTAACCGCTGGACTGCTGGGGAAGCCCCCAAACTTGTCCAAGTACTTAGGTATTGTAGATATCCACTCATTACTTGAAGAGCCAAAGAGACTCTTTAATAAAGCAGCTGGGTAAAAGACAGCAAGAAACGGTGCAGGCTTTGAAGTCTGCATGCTTTATTTAGACAATTCAAATTCAAAAAAAATTTAAGTCACTGTTCTACTACAAGGACATATCCCCCAAACTACCTATTTTCTACCTTGTTTTGGTTTTGCCTTTTTTTTTAACCTAGCTGTGCCACACAGCCCAGAGGTTGCTAGTTCCCTGACTTCAGTGCCCCCTAAATTAGAAGCACAGTCTTAACCACTGGACCATAAGGGAAGTCCCCTACCTTTTTTTTTTTTTTTTTAAAGATTTATTTATTTATTTTGGGCGGGGGTCGGGTTGGGGAGGGAGGGGAGTGGGCGGGCCACTTCTATTGGTCTTCCATTTCTCTATTTTCATCCGTCTTTGTTCTTTGGCTCCTGTGGGCCTCCCATCGCGGTGGCGTCTGTTGTCGTACACCGGCTCTGGGCGCATGCGCTCCAGAGCTGCGGCTCGGTGATTGGACACGTCAGTCCAGCCGCTCCGCGGCACGTGGGATCTTCCCAGGCCAGGGCTCGAACCGGCGCCCCTTGCACTGCAAGGCGGTGTCCTTACCCACTGGGCCACCAGGGGAAGCCCTACCTTTTATATTTTTAAAAAACAATGCTGGAATAAGCATTCATATGTTTTAGTATATCAAGTTCTCTAATGCATTTAAGGATTAGATGGTCTATTGAGTTGAATTTATTAAGTTATATTTTGCAAATTAAATGAAAGTTATTTAATGCGTTAAAAGTGGGTATGTATGGGAGAACTTGCTTAGTAGATGTAGCTAAATGAAGGCACTTAAACGTTTTTTAAAGAAACATCTCATATTTACAGGAAATACCTCTAAATTACTGAACCTCAGGCCCTTGGATTATAGTCCGTTCATATATAGGGGAATTTTTTTTAAGTTGTCTTTGTAAATTAGGAAGTGAAAAAGGAAATGGTAATGTTCTGTTAGTGTAGAGAGTAAGGTGTAATTTCTCGTGTTTCTTGTTCTTAGATGGGAATGATGAACAACCCTAACCCTTACGGTTCCCCATACACTCAGAATTCCGGACAGCAGATGGGAGCCAGTGGCCTTGGTCTCCAGATTCCGACAAAGTCTGTACTACCAAATAGCTTATCTCCATTTGCAATGGACAAAAAGGCAGTCCCTGGTGGAGGAATGCCCAATATGGTGGGTAGTAATCTGTCTGTGGATTTGTTTGCCATTTGACGCTTTAATGAAAGAAATGTGTGTGGGACTTCACTGGTGGTCCAGTGGTTAAGACTCTGTGCCTCCAGTGCAGGGGGCATGGGTTCCATCACTGGTTGGGGAACTAAGATCCCACATGCTTTTATTTTTTTTTTTTAATTTTTTTTTTTTTTTGGCGGGCGGGGTGTGGGTTGGGGAGGGAGGGGTGTGGGCGGGCCACTTCTGTTGGTCTTTCATTTATCTGTTTTCATCCATCTTTGTTCTTCGACCCATGTGGGCCTCCCATCGCAGTGGCCTCTGTTGTCGCAGAGCACCGGCTCTGGGCACATGCACTCTAGAGCTCCGGCTTGGTAATTGAACACATCAGTCCAGCTGCTCCGTGGCACATGGGACCTTCCCAGGCCAGGGATCAAACCAGCGCCCCTTGCACTGCAAGGCGGTGTCCTTACCCACTGGACCATCAGGGAAGCCCCCCACATGCTTTTAAAAAAAAATAATTTTGTTAAACTTTGACATCGTCTTTTCTGCTGTACACACATGGATGTAATGGATGGTCCCTTGTCCCTGCCTTCCATTTCACGTGCTATTTTTTCCCTTGGGTATTGGTAAGGGTACTGGTCCTAGCCGGAGCAAGTAGAGCTGCTACAGGGAAAGGTTTGGGGTCCTGCCATGTTCAGCTCCTTGTAAGCGATTTTTTTATAGGATAGGAAAGTGGAACCTTTTTCCTCTTGGGTCAGTCACCTAGATACCTAATGATTAATATCTGATACTACTGCACAGGAGTATCTTCCCTCCCTCCCAAAGTTATACATAATTTTTAACAGTGATTTTTGTTATGGAAAAATCTCCAGCACTGCTAATATTGCTATTTTTCTAAAGTAAAACTATCGCTAGTTGTAAATGTGTCAAGTAGTCTGTGTTCGTCTTCAGCAAAAGTTGTCCTATAGGAATTTTATTTCCTTTTCAGATATTTTAGGTTTTTTTTGCTTTGTGTCCCATAGTCAGTGAATGCCTATATTTCAGATACTCTGAGTACTGGAGACAGAAAGATGAATAAGCACATGGCATGTCTCTCTCTAGAAATGTTTATTTTTCTAGAGGAGATAATGGCTTTCGTGTAGAGTTTACAAAAACCAGTTTTTTCACCCACCTGAAAGGCCCCTGCCCTTCACAACAGATTCCTTCCTTTTCCCCCTCACACTGAAGTTGGCCATGTCTCTCTTGTTCTTTTGCTCTGTGTATGTTGTGCATACTTTGATTATATTGCTGGCTAATGTAGTAATAGTATAAAGTGAGCTTCTTGATGATAGAAGCCACCATTTATCTTAAGAATCCTGTGTTTAGAAATTTGGGTCTGGCACATAGTAGACTGTCATTAAAGGTTTTCATTGAACATCTCCAGGTCCATGTTTATTCAGGGGGTAGCACACTGGGACACCCAACATTAAATGTATCTTCACTGTTGTATCCCTTAGGGCCAGCAGCAGGCCCCACAGGTCCAGCAGCCAGGCCTGGTGGCTCCGGTGGCCCAAGGGATGGGTTCTGGAGCACATACAGCTGATCCAGAGAAGCGCAAGCTCATCCAGCAGCAGCTTGTTCTCCTCTTGCATGCTCACAAGTGCCAGCGCCGGGAGCAGGCCAACGGGGAAGTGAGGCAGTGCAACCTTCCCCACTGCCGGACAATGAAGAACGTGCTTAACCACATGACACACTGCCAGTCGGGCAAGTCCTGCCAAGGTAAGTGGGCGTGAAGGGTTTTCTGTCCTCGGCTATCAGTATGTATTTAGTTAGAGATGATCACATTTTCTCTCCTCTGAGACTCCTTACTGATAATGCCTTATTCTTTGTTAAAGTTCTGCATTCTTTTGTGAATGACTGTAGAGATGTGGTAGAGGAAGTTGGTTTGTTTTTTTTTTTTTTAGATTTATTTATTTATTTATTTTTGGGTGGGGGTCGGGTTGGGGAGGAAGGGGACTGGGCGGGCCACTTCTATTGGTCTTTCATTTCTCTATTTTCATCCGTCTTTGTTCTTTGGCTCCTGTGGGCCTCCCATCACGGTGCCGTCTGTCGTTGCAGAGCGCCGGCTCTGGGCACATGTGCTCCAGAGCTCTGGCTCGGTAATTTGACACATCGGTCCAGCCGCTCTGCGGCACGTGGGATCTTCCCAGGCCAGGGGATCGAACCGGCAGCCCTTGCACTGCAAGGCGGTGTCCTTACCCACTGGACCACCAGGGGAAGCCCTAGAGGAAGTTTTAGAGACTTCTTTTTTTTGATGAGTCTTTTTATCTGCCCCAGCATAGCTTTAGGTATTATCGAGTGCATGCTGTCATGTAAGCAAATACTAAGAAGAATGTTACCCAACTTAATAGAATTATCAACCCATTAGAAATCTTTTTTTTTTTTTAATTTGAGTGTAGTTGCTTTACAGTGTTGTTTCTGCTATACTTCAAAGTGAAATCAGTTATACATATTCATGTATCTATTCTTCTCTAGATTCTTTTCACTTACAGGTCATTTCAGAGTTCCCTGCGCTATACAATAGATTCTTACTAGCTGTTTAGTAGAGTATAGTAACGATACATGTCCATCCCAGTCTCCCAATTTATCCACCTCCCCCACTTAGTAACCAGAAATTTTTTTTTTTTACATCATTGACTTTTACATTTTTATTTCTGTTTTGAAAATAAGTGTATTTTTTAAGCTGATAGAACCCCCCTTTTACCCGGCGCCGAGCAGGCCAACGGGGAAGTGAGGCAGTGCAACCTTCCCCACTGCCGGACAATGAAGAACGTGCTTAACCACATGACACACTGCCAGTCGGGCAAGTCCTGCCAAGGTAAGTGGGCGTGAAGGGTTTTCTGTCCTCGGCTATCAGTATGTATTTAGTTAGAGATGATCACATTTTCTCTCCTCTGAGACTCCTTACTGATAATGCCTTATTCTTTGTTAAAGTTCTGCATTCTTTTGTGAATGACTGTAGAGATGTGGTAGAGGAAGTTGGTTTGTTTTTTTTTTTTTTAGATTTATTTATTTATTTATTTTTGGGTGGGGGTCGGGTTGGGGAGGAAGGGGACTGGGCGGGCCACTTCTATTGGTCTTTCATTTCTCTATTTTCATCCGTCTTTGTTCTTTGGCTCCTGTGGGCCTCCCATCACGGTGCCGTCTGTCGTTGCAGAGCGCCGGCTCTGGGCACATGTGCTCCAGAGCTCTGGCTCGGTAATTTGACACATCGGTCCAGCCGCTCTGCGGCACGTGGGATCTTCCCAGGCCAGGGGATCGAACCGGCAGCCCTTGCACTGCAAGGCGGTGTCCTTACCCACTGGACCACCAGGGGAAGCCCTAGAGGAAGTTTTAGA
The DNA here is from genome assembly GCA_022376925.1 of Tragulus kanchil. NCBI lineage: Eukaryota > Metazoa > Chordata > Mammalia > Artiodactyla > Tragulidae > Tragulus > Tragulus kanchil. The sequence goes on along the minus strand of JAIOJX010000004.1, from coordinate 176,976,521 downwards.
GACTTCTTTTTTTTGATGAGTCTTTTTATCTGCCCCAGCATAGCTTTAGGTATTATCGAGTGCATGCTGTCATGTAAGCAAATACTAAGAAGAATGTTACCCAACTTAATAGAATTATCAACCCATTAGAAATCTTTTTTTTTTTTTAATTTGAGTGTAGTTGCTTTACAGTGTTGTTTCTGCTATACTTCAAAGTGAAATCAGTTATACATATTCATGTATCTATTCTTCTCTAGATTCTTTTCACTTACAGGTCATTTCAGAGTTCCCTGCGCTATACAATAGATTCTTACTAGCTGTTTAGTAGAGTATAGTAACGTATACATGTCCATCCCAGTCTCCCAATTTATCCACCTCCCCCACTTAGTAACCAGAAATTTTTTTTTTTTTACATCATTGACTTTTACATTTTTACATTTCTGTTTTGAAAATAAGTGTATTTGTAACTTTTTTTTTAATTCATTTTTATTTTTGACTGCACTGGGTCTTCATTGCTGCATTTGGGCCCTCTCTAGGTATCGGCAAGCAGGGCTACTCACTCTAGTGACTTCTCTTGTTGCAGAGCACAGGCTCCAGGCACTCAGGCTTCAGTAGTTGCGGTGCACAGGTTTCGTTACTGCATAACATGTGCGATCTTCCTGGACCAGGGAACACATGTCCCTTAATAGGCAGGTTTCCTATGCACTGCACCACCAGGGAAGTCCTGTACCTTTTTTATTATTACTATTTAAAGAGAAAGCTAGTGTTGTGGTGAAAAATACAGGCTGTGGAAACCAGACTGCTTGAGTTTGAATCCCACTTTGGGTGCTCTGTGACTTTACTTCACAAGTGAAATACTCAACAAGTTTTGCCTGTTTTCTCAACTATAAAATACGAGGATTGATACCTACCCTATAGGGGGTGTTAGGAAGATGCGTTAATAACATTTGTTGTATGATTGATAAGTCAGTGAAATAGTGATGTAAAACCATAACCTGCATTTGATAATAGAGTCACTCTCCTTCTCAGTGGCGCACTGTGCATCGTCTCGACAAATCATCTCACACTGGAAGAACTGTACGCGGCATGACTGTCCTGTGTGTCTGCCCCTTAAAAATGCTGGAGATAAGAGAAACCAACAGTGTAAGTGATGACGTCTTTCAAAGCTTCTCTGTCAAAGATGTTCTTAGATGCTCCCCAGGGCAGTGTGGTGAAATCCAGAGTAGGGCATTTCCCAACTTAATAGAATTATCAACCCATTAGAAATCTTTTTTTTTTTTTAATTTGAGTGTAGTTGCTTTACAGTGTTGTTTCTGCTATACTTCAAAGTGAAATCAGTTATACATATTCATGTATCTATTCTTCTCTAGATTCTTTTCACTTACAGGTCATTTCAGAGTTCCCTGCGCTATACAATAGATTCTTACTAGCTGTTTAGTAGAGTATAGTAACGTATACATGTCCATCCCAGTCTCCCAATTTATCCACCTCCCCCACTTAGTAACCAGAAATTTTTTTTTTTTTACATCATTGACTTTTACATTTTTTTACATTTCTGTTTTGAAAATAAGTGTATTTGTAACTTTTTTTTTAATTCATTTTTATTTTTGACTGCACTGGGTCTTCATTGCTGCATTTGGGCCCTCTCTAGGTACGGCAAGCAGGGCTACTCACTCTAGTGACTTCTCTTGTTGCAGAGCACAGGCTCCAGGCACTCAGGCTTCAGTAGTTGCGGTGCACAGGTTTCGTTACTGCATAACATGTGCGATCTTCCTGGACCAGGGAACACATGTCCCTTAATAGGCAGGTTTCCTATGCACTGCACCACCAGGGAAGTCCTGTACCTTTTTTATTATTACTATTTAAAGAGAAAGCTAGTGTTGTGGTGAAAAATACAGGCTGTGGAAACCAGACTGCTTGAGTTTGAATCCCACTTTGGGTGCTCTGTGACTTTACTTCACAAGTGAAATACTCAACAAGTTTTTGCCTGTTTTCTCAACTATAAAATACGAGGATTGATACCTACCCTATAGGGGGTGTTAGGAAGATGCGTTAATAACATTTGTTGTATGATTGATAAGTCAGTGAAATAGTGATGTAAAACCATAACCTGCATTTGATAATAGAGTCACTCTCCTTCTCAGTGGCGCACTGTGCATCGTCTCGACAAATCATCTCACACTGGAAGAACTGTACGCGGCATGACTGTCCTGTGTGTCTGCCCCTTAAAAATGCTGGAGATAAGAGAAACCAACAGTGTAAGTGATGACGTCTTTCAAAGCTTCTCTGTCAAAGATGTTCTTAGATGCTCCCCAGGGCAGTGTGGTGAAATCCAGAGTACTTCTGGATTATATGAAGCTCCTGTGACTGCCTGGGCTGTCATCCTTGATTATTTCCACTTACCACTAACTTCATAATAATAATGTTAGGATGGAAGTATTTATTTCTTAAGATCCAGAAAGATGATTGCTTTGACACTGGACACATGAGTACCCTTTCGTACCTGTAATCTAAATACTTAGATAATTTGAAATTAACATTAGAGAAAAGTTAGAGGTTATTTTTAGAAGCTGGGGTGATGAGCTTTTTCTTAGGGAAAAAACATGTCAAAAGTGGCAAGCGCAGCCACCACATCTTCAGAAACAGGACATTTAACAGGACTGCAAGATGAATTTGGAGCTGCACATAGAGCATATTTTAAAAAGTAAAATTCCATAAATTAATAAATCATAACTAGCTTTGTAGGAAATCAGGACTAGGAAGTAAATAGTTCACTAGAGGGAGGAAATACCCAAAAGTTCCCTATTAAATTAAGTCATGAAATAAAATACCATTTCTCTCTTGTTATATTGTTAACGTTGTATGACTCCTAGGCATTTGATGCACTCTAGGTGGGAACATGATAAGCCTGTGGGAAGGCATTTGGGTATTTTGGATCAAAACCTTTTCATGCCATTGATGCCCTTTGACCAATCATTTCTAGGTCTAGAAATTCAAGGAGATAATGAGAAATAAGACGCATGTATTTCATAATCACACAGCAGTATTTTTGTGTTTAAAATTCAGACTTCTTATTATTTTCTTTCTCAGTATCTGTAATTTCCTATTGTTTCTTTTCTTTTATCTAGCAATTCTGACTGGAGCACCAGTTGGACTTGGCAATACCAGCTCTCTTGGAGTGGGTCAACAGTCTACCCCAGCCTAAGTGCTGTCAGTCAGATTGATCCCAGCTCCATAGAAAGAGCCTATGCAGCCCTGGGGCTTCCCTATCAAGTCAATGTAAAACCATAACCTGCATTTGATAATAGAGTCACTCTCCTTCTCAGTGCACGCCGTCGACAAATCATCTCACACTGGAAGAACTGTACGCGCATGACTGTCCTGTGTGTCTGCCCCTTAAAAATGCTGGAGATAAGAGAAACCAACAGTGTAAGTGATGACGTCTTTCAAAGCTTCTCTGTCAAAGATGTTCTTAGATGCTCCCCAGGGCAGTGTGGTGAAATCCAGAGTACTTCTGGATTATATGAAGCTCCTGTGACTGCCTGGGCTGTCATCCTTGATTATTTCCACTTACCACTAACTTCATAATAATAATGTTAGGATGGAAGTATTTATTTCTTAAGATCCAGAAAGATGATTGCTTTGACACTGGACACATGAGTACCCTTTCGTACCTGTAATCTAAATACTTAGATAATTTGAAATTAACATTAGAGAAAAGTTAGAGGTTATTTTTAGAAGCTGGGGTGATGAGCTTTTTCTTAGGGAAAAAACATGTCAAAAGTGGCAAGCGCAGCCACCACATCTTCAGAAACAGGACATTTAACAGGACTGCAAGATGAATTTGGAGCTGCACATAGAGCATATTTTAAAAAGTAAAATTCCATAAATTAATAAATCATAACTAGCTTTGTAGGAAATCAGGACTAGGAAGTAAATAGTTCACTAGAGGGAGGAAATACCCAAAAGTTCCCTATTAAATTAAGTCATGAAATAAAATACCATTTCTCTCTTGTTATATTGTTAACGTTGTATGACTCCTAGGCATTTGATGCACTCTAGGTGGGAACATGATAAGCCTGTGGGAAGGCATTTGGGTATTTTGGATCAAAACCTTTTCATGCCATTGATGCCCTTTGACCAATCATTTCTAGGTCTAGAAATTCAAGGAGATAATGAGAAATAAGACGCATGTATTTCATAATCACACAGCAGTATTTTTGTGTTTAAAATTCAGACTTCTTATTATTTTCTTTCTCAGTATCTGTAATTTCCTATTGTTTCTTTTCTTTTATCTAGCAATTCTGACTGGAGCACCAGTTGGACTTGGCAATACCAGCTCTCTTGGAGTGGGTCAACAGTCTACCCCCAGCCTAAGTGCTGTCAGTCAGATTGATCCCAGCTCCATAGAAAGAGCCTATGCAGCCCTGGGGCTTCCCTATCAAGTCAATCAGATGCCGACCCAGCCGCAGGTGCCGGCAAAGAATCAGCAGAACCAGCAGTCAGGGCAATCTCCCCAAGGGATGCGGCCCATGAGCAACATGAGTAAGTCTGTGTCCTCCTAGAGACCGAGCTGACACCAGTGGTGTGTGTGAATACCGTGTAACACGCCAGGGTGACTTGTCTCTGTGTGTGTGTGTGTCGTTATGTCTCTGCCCCTGCCTGCCTCTTTTCTTTTGTCACATGATTAATTTTTTGAAGTAACTTTTTAAAAGATTATACTGTAAAAACCCCTTGGCAATCCGTATACCAGAGGCACCAGCTGTTAGTCTACATCCTTCTTGATTTTGTTATGCATTCTACTTCTAGAAATAGGACCTCATGTTATAACAGACTTATTTCTTTATACAATGTGGACATCGTTTCTGCTTCCATTCCTAATGTATCCTGTTTTTAATGCTTTATATTTTGTTGATAGGGCAGTCTGTTACAGGTGGATTTTTAAGTTTCTAAGCTTTGATATTTTAAACTGCACAGAGAAATGGTTGACGTTTGGCTTGAAGTATTGTTTGGGTTTGAAATGTTTGGTTGTTTCTTATGTAGATGTCCACATGTCTGGCATCAGGAGTAGTTTACCTTTGAAATAGTTTCTCAAATACCCTTGTTTGCCTAACCTCTTCCTATGAGAGAGGTGAGAAGCAAGGGGAAGAGTGAGTAGTGTTGTAGTATCCTAATTAGGGGGTGGGTTTTGTTCTCTTATTATATGGGAAACTGAAGGAAATTTGCCCCATGACTATCCCTTCACTGTCAAGCAGTTGGACATCTAAGCAGTTTTGTATAAATGGTTAAGTATCTAATACAGATAAGCCTGTGACTTAATACTTTGCCTCTTGTTCTGAGGTCATTCTTGGTGACAGAGTTCTCTGTAACTAGACAGCAGTCTGACTTGGAATAATTCACATGTTTTTTCCTATGAAATTTATTTTCACCCTTGTGTTGATAGATGCAGTAGATTTTAGTTTGAGTGCATTTTTCTTTCTACATGAGAACGTAAAGTTGGGTACACTGCTCATAAAAATGAGTCTTTTATTGTTATTAATTACTTTTGACTTAGGAAAATGTACACTATTTCATAGCAAGAATGCTAACTTGTTAAACAGTTATTGAGAGAGGAGTTTTTAAACCTGGACTGGAAACTGGAGTGAAGAAAATTTCTGCCTTTTCAGACTTGTTTCCCAGCTCTTGTGTATTGAAAGAGCATTGCATTTCCCCATTCTTCCTCTCTCTTGACTTATCACTGCTTTTTCTCTCTGTTTCCATGTTATGTAGAGTGCATCTACCTTGAGTTTTAGAATCTTCACCTAGTGCAGTTGTCTACCCTGGTCTAAATTTTCACTTTGAAATTGGTTATTTCCCATTATTTTTTCAAGTTTCTGTGTACGATTCCCGGCTTAGTTTTTGCTTATCTTCTGTGTCACCTGTGTACTTGTGTGTACGTTCATATGTACTCACAACATTATTTGAAAATTAGCTTTCCCCTTCCTCAGTCTTTTTTTTCTCTTTTTAAGTTTTTGATCGCTCCTTCTATTCTTTTCTTCATGGGTGTTGGGTTTTGTTGCTACATGCGGGCTTCCTCTAGTTGTGGCGAACAGAGGGCTACTCTTCATTGTGGTGGGGTGGCTCCTCTTGTTGCCAAGCACGGACACTCGGCTTGCAGGCTCAGGAGTTGTGCAGGGACGCAGTAGTTGCATGCCCCTACTTTTGAGACATCTCTAATCTGGATATGCACGTAAGTGAACAAATAGACGAAGCAGCAGGAGCTCTGCTACGTATTTCAGGTAGTGAGAGATTCTGCAGCAGAGAAGGGGAAAGGAATCCACTCTGGCAACCTCACATTAGAGCTTTTTACCGTAAGTCCCCCATGGCCTTATTTGACCACATTCTTAATCTTCTGATTACTATTGGATTCACTTAATATATAAAGGTTTTATTAGGGTTTAGAAAAAAATATGTGTTCTCCTGGGGCTTAAGATTCTCCCAAGGGCTTAAAATGCATGTGTTTTCTCACTGATTATTAGGTGTTTTTCTTTCTGACTTACTCTCTGTCAGTGCCAGGAGTGTCAGTCTTCCTCCATTTTTGTATTCTCAAGGGAATGCTCACTTTTAGAGTCTTAAATACAAATCTGTGTAAGGGATTGAGCCATTACTTGCAGTCAGTTCTAAAGACTAAATGGACCTGGATACTTTGGAATATCCAGGAATGTCTGGCTGTGTTTTCGTGTACCATCAGAAGGCAGTAAGGTAAGCAGATCAGTTTCACCTACATACTGTTGCCACCTTTGAAACAAATCTGTGTTAAGGATGTTTAATGTTTCTAAAAATGAGTACTTTGTAGTGACAAAACACTATCAGGAACTACATTTCTGAGGCTAGCCTGATGCTGTTAGGAGAATTACAAGCATTTGGGAAGCTTGATAAAGAGGAAAGGCAACAGGATTTTTCTTAGACATCCAGTTAATTATTTGTAATTCAAAGAAATTTTTTTAATTATTTGCATTTTAGAGGGGAGTTTTGTTTTCTTATTTTTAACTATCTTGATGGGTATATTAATAAAATTGTGCATAAAAATTTTTTTTTAACCACGTGAAAATCTGGCTTGGTATAAATATTGCTGTTGGTTACTTTCTTGTTTGTGAAAATCATTAATAGAAAAAGTGATCATACATAGTGCTATTCAAGCCAGTTTGAAGGAGTATTCAATTAAAGATGTTTAACCCAAACACTGTCATTCCCCTCTCTCTGTATATCATCATACTTGGGTTTCTTATGTTCTTACATAAATTGTGCTTGTGAAAACACATGCATGTGTTACTTCAGTTCCCTAAACACTTTTGTTTCTTGATTTTTGCTCCTTTTAGCACCCTTACTCTTGTGTCTATCTGTACTATTATATATGAGTATAACAGAATATCAAGAGGAAATCTAAGTCAGTGAATATGTGGGTACATTTTTTTTCACTTGTTTAATAGTTACCAAATAGCTTTCCCAAGCGTGGATCAGTTTACACACCTCTGAAGTTTCATAGATAATGCTTCTTTTCCCAAACCTTTCTCAATATTTTCTATTCTCATACTTAAGGAAATTCACAGGAATTCCCTGATGGTCCAGTGGGTAGGACTCCATGAGGAACTAAGATCCCACAAGCCACTAAAATCTTGCAAGCCCAGTAGCCAAAAAAGATTTGGGGATATACATGAAATATTTATCATTTTATTTTACTTTAAATGCAGTTGAGCATATTTGCATATGTTTAAGCTTTTTTTAATGTAAGTTGACTATTCCTTTCATCTTGGATTATTCGTCTTTTTCTTACTGAATTGTAAGGTACTTTGTGTGTGAGCCTTTATACATGTGTTGCTGATTACATTGCAAATGATTATTATATATAATCAGCATTTTTTTCCCCAGATTTGTCATCTGTCTGTTGACTTTATGGTGATTATTTTACTTACTGCTCACATTTCTAAATATCCTTAAAACTTATGTTTCGGGTGTTTTGAAAGGAGGAAAACTTTCCATGTTTTATTCTAGTACTTTCATAGTTTTTCCTCTTCCTTTCCTTTCCTTTCCTCTTCCCTAAAGATGAAGACATCCTTAATTTTTGTTGTTTTTGTTGTCGTTTTTCAGTACTTAAATTACCCTCTCTTGCTTTTTGTTTTGACCTAGGTGCTAGTCCTATGGGAGTAAATGGAGGAGTAGCGGTTCAAACGTCAAATCTTCTTTCTGACTCGATGTTGCATTCAGCCATAAATTCTCAAAAGTGAGTTTTAATCTTGGTTTGTGCACTTTGTCAGATTTCAGAAACTTGTTTAGAGCTTTATTTAAGATTTTTAGGGACTTCTCTGGTGGTCCAGCGGCTAAGACTCCAAGCTCCCAAGGCAGGGGGCCTGGGTTCAATCCCTGGTCAGGGAATTAGATCCCATATACCCCAACTGAGAATCTACATCTGCAACTCAAGATCCCATATGCCACAACTAAGACGCAGCACAGTCATATAAATAAATAGTAAAAAAATAAAAATAAAAATTCAACTATTTAAAAAAGGATTTTTAAATTGCCCTGATTTGTTGATTTTCACTTAAGCAAAGTTCCCAGTGGATCAGTTTACACACCTCTGAAGTTTCATAGATAATGCTTCTTTTCCCAAACCTTTCTCAATATTTTCTATTCTCATACTTAAGGAAATTCACAGGAATTCCCTGATGGTCCAGTGGGTAGGACTCCATGAGGAACTAAGATCCCACAAGCCACTAAAATCTTGCAAGCCCAGTAGCCAAAAAAGATTTGGGGATATACATGAAATATTTATCATTTTATTTTACTTTAAATGCAGTTGAGCATATTTGCATATGTTTAAGCTTTTTTTAATGTAAGTTGACTATTCCTTTCATCTTGGATTATTCGTCTTTTTCTTACTGAATTGTAAGGTACTTTGTGTGTGAGCCTTTATACATGTGTTGCTGATTACATTGCAAATGATTATTATATATAATCAGCATTTTTTTCCCCAGATTTGTCATCTGTCTGTTGACTTTATGGTGATTATTTTACTTACTGCTCACATTTCTAAATATCCTTAAAACTTATGTTTCGGGTGTTTTGAAAGGAGGAAAACTTTCCATGTTTTATTCTAGTACTTTCATAGTTTTTCCTCTTCCTTTCCTTTCCTTTCCTCTTCCCTAAAGATGAAGACATCCTTAATTTTTGTTGTTTTTGTTGTCGTTTTTCAGTACTTAAATTACCCTCTCTTGCTTTTTGTTTTGACCTAGGTGCTAGTCCTATGGGAGTAAATGGAGGAGTAGCGGTTCAAACGTCAAATCTTCTTTCTGACTCGATGTTGCATTCAGCCATAAATTCTCAAAAGTGAGTTTTAATCTTGGTTTGTGCACTTTGTCAGATTTCAGAAACTTGTTTAGAGCTTTATTTAAGATTTTTAGGGACTTCTCTGGTGGTCCAGCGGCTAAGACTCCAAGCTCCCAAGGCAGGGGGCCTGGGTTCAATCCCTGGTCAGGGAATTAGATCCCATATACCCCAACTGAGAATCTACATCTGCAACTCAAGATCCCATATGCCACAACTAAGACGCAGCACAGTCATATAAATAAATAGTAAAAAAATAAAAATAAAAATTCAACTATTTAAAAAAGGATTTTTAAATTGCCCTGATTTGTTGATACCCTCGTTCAAGCCTAGTTTGGATCCCTGAGTCGGAAAGATTTCCTAGATAAGGGCATGGCCACCCGCACCAGTGTTCTTGCCTGGAGAATCCCATGTGTGGAGGAGCCCAGTGGGCTATAGTCCATAGGGTTGCGGAGTGTCGGACACGACTGACGTGACTTAGCATGCGTGCGTGCACACACAACTTCATACATACATTCTGTGGGAAACCATAGGTGCAGCTGCCTAAAAAGCAAGTTTCCTTTATCCAGTGTCACTCATTAGTCCATTGCCCAGTGGATTCCTGGGGTAACCTGTGTCCCAATGGGAGCTTAATCTTACAACACAAGAGTTAGTTTTCTAAACACAAGGTATCATCCACCCCTCTACACAGTGAAATGTTACGGGTTTAACTATTTCCCCTCCCACCAGTACAAGTATATACACACCATTTCCCTCAGACTTCTTCATGTATAAATTAAATAGACTTTAGCATAATGCTTTGACCCTGTTGCAGTCACCACTGCTAGCTCTACTTAAATGAGACCTTTTTTCTCCTACCCTTGTTGACTAAAACTCTTTCACTCCTGTTTTAAAGCCCAATGATGAGTGACAGTGCCAGTGTGGCCTCCCTGGGCCCTATGCCAGCAGCAGCACAGCCATCCGGCGCTGTGATTCGGAAACCGTGGCATGAAGATATTACTCAGGATCTTCGAAATCATCTTGTCCACAAACTGTAAGCTTGTTGGCGTGGCTTGTTCATAAAAAGTTATCAGCACAGTATCAACGTAAAATTTCTTTCTGACTCGATGTTGCATTCAGCCATAAATTCTCAAAAGTGAGTTTTAATCTTGGTTTGTGCACTTTGTCAGATTTCAGAAACTTGTTTAGAGCTTTATTTAAGATTTTTAGGGACTTCTCTGGTGGTCCAGCGGCTAAGACTCCAAGCTCCCAAGGCAGGGGGCCTGGGTTCAATCCCTGGTCAGGGAATTAGATCCCATATACCCCAACTGAGAATCTACATCTGCAACTCAAGATCCCATATGCCACAACTAAGACGCAGCACAGTCATATAAATAAATAGTAAAAAAATAAAAATAAAAATTCAACTATTTAAAAAAGGATTTTTAAATTGCCCTGATTTGTTGATACCCTCGTTCAAGCCTAGTTTGGATCCCTGAGTCGGAAAGATTTCCTAGATAAGGGCATGGCCACCCGCACCAGTGTTCTTGCCTGGAGAATCCCATGTGTGGAGGAGCCCAGTGGGCTATAGTCCATAGGGTTGCGGAGTGTCGGACACGACTGACGTGACTTAGCATGCGTGCGTGCACACACAACTTCATACATACATTCTGTGGGAAACCATAGGTGCAGCTGCCTAAAAAGCAAGTTTCCTTTATCCAGTGTCACTCATTAGTCCATTGCCCAGTGGATTCCTGGGGTAACCTGTGTCCCAATGGGAGCTTAATCTTACAACACAAGAGTTAGTTTTCTAAACACAAGGTATCATCCACCCCTCTACACAGTGAAATGTTACGGGTTTAACTATTTCCCCTCCCACCAGTACAAGTATATACACACCATTTCCCTCAGACTTCTTCATGTATAAATTAAATAGACTTTAGCATAATGCTTTGACCCTGTTGCAGTCACCACTGCTAGCTCTACTTAAATGAGACCTTTTTTCTCCTACCCTTGTTGACTAAAACTCTTTCACTCCTGTTTTAAAGCCCAATGATGAGTGACAGTGCCAGTGTGGCCTCCCTGGGCCCTATGCCAGCAGCAGCACAGCCATCCGGCGCTGTGATTCGGAAACCGTGGCATGAAGATATTACTCAGGATCTTCGAAATCATCTTGTCCACAAACTGTAAGCTTGTTGGCGTGGCTTGTTCATAAAAAGTTATCAGCACAGTATCAACCTGCCAGGCACTGATGCACAAGAAACATTACTGATCTTTCTATGGCCTGGCTGCTGCTGAAACTTAGCCTGTTGCTTTCCTGCTTCTTATTCTCTGCATCTTAACTTTTTCTCCATCATTTCTTAAGAATCTTTTAGCTTTTAATGGTGGTGTGAATGATTCTGACTAGTGACAGTAATCAGTATATATTAGTTAAGGGTTATTCATTTTAATATCGTTGCCTTTACGAAACTCATGGAGTTTTTGTTGTTGTTTAAAAAAAAAGGGAAAAAAACCCAGGTCTTAGGTCATTAGAATGGTAGTGGCACTGTCTTCTGTTATCATCCTTGGTAAAACTTTTATTATCTTGGGCTTCCAAGGCAGTGGATAAAGAATCTGCCTTGCAGTGCACAGGGCATAGGTTTGATCCCTGGCCTGGGAGGATCCCACGTGCTGCGGAATAGTTGGACCAGTGTGTCCGATTAGGAGCCAGTGCTCTGGAGCGCATGCACCCAGAGCTAGTTCTCTGCAGCAAGAGAGGCCACTGCAGTGGGAGGCACACACATGCCAAAGAATAAAGATGGATGAAAATAAATAAATAGAAAACCAGAAAAAGAGGCCAAAATCTAAAGAAAACACCTTTTATTATCTTGACAAACTGAACACGTGTGGGTGGTCTCTCTGTTCCCTGAATGTGTACACAGTGGCAGTGCCTGTGGCTCTGTCTGTCTTGGAGTTCATGTACGCCAGACACCCTGCCTCCACCAGTACAAGTAATACACACCATTTCCCTCAGACTTCTTCATGTATAAATTAAATAGACTTTAGCATAATGCTTTGACCCTGTTGCAGTCACCACTGCTAGCTCTACTTAAATGAGACCTTTTTTCTCCTACCCTTGTTGACTAAAACTCTTTCACTCCTGTTTTAAAGCCCAATGATGAGTGACAGTGCCAGTGTGGCCTCCCTGGGCCCTATGCCAGCAGCAGCACAGCCATCCGGCGCTGTGATTCGGAAACCGTGGCATGAAGATATTACTCAGGATCTTCGAAATCATCTTGTCCACAAACTGTAAGCTTGTTGGCGTGGCTTGTTCATAAAAAGTTATCAGCACAGTATCAACCTGCCAGGCACTGATGCACAAGAAACATTACTGATCTTTCTATGGCCTGGCTGCTGCTGAAACTTAGCCTGTTGCTTTCCTGCTTCTTATTCTCTGCATCTTAACTTTTTCTCCATCATTTCTTAAGAATCTTTTAGCTTTTAATGGTGGTGTGAATGATTCTGACTAGTGACAGTAATCAGTATATATTAGTTAAGGGTTATTCATTTTAATATCGTTGCCTTTACGAAACTCATGGAGTTTTTGTTGTTGTTTAAAAAAAAAGGGAAAAAAACCCAGGTCTTAGGTCATTAGAATGGTAGTGGCACTGTCTTCTGTTATCATCCTTGGTAAAACTTTTATTATCTTGGGCTTCCAAGGCAGTGGATAAAGAATCTGCCTTGCAGTGCACAGGGCATAGGTTTGATCCCTGGCCTGGGAGGATCCCACGTGCTGCGGAATAGTTGGACCAGTGTGTCCGATTAGGAGCCAGTGCTCTGGAGCGCATGCACCCAGAGCTAGTTCTCTGCAGCAAGAGAGGCCACTGCAGTGGGAGGCACACACATGCCAAAGAATAAAGATGGATGAAAATAAATAAATAGAAAACCAGAAAAAGAGGCCAAAATCTAAAGAAAACACCTTTTATTATCTTGACAAACTGAACACGTGTGGGTGGTCTCTCTGTTCCCTGAATGTGTACACAGTGGCAGTGCCTGTGGCTCTGTCTGTCTTGGAGTTCATGTACGCCAGACACCCTGCCTCACAAGCACTGTCGTCTTGATGAAAGAGGTGGAATGTGTACAGAATGGTAAAATGTAGTGTGCCCGATTCCCTAAAGACAGAGCTTTGCCCTACTCATTATAGAGCTGTTACTTCAACAAAATGCAGCATTTATTTTTCTTGCAAGATCTGATTTTTTTTTCATTTCCCCTCCACTTAAATAGAGGAGTCTCCGTTTCATCCAATTTTTCATTAACTTAAAACGATGTGGTCTTTTAAGTTTATGTTAAACTAGTTTGTCAGTTATACTTGAACTTTATTTAGGAATTATCAAAATGGTAGCACCAGAAACGGAATTAGACACAAAACTGAGATTCTAGTACAATGAATTAATGAGGAATAACCAAAACAACTTAGCTTGTGATCAAATTATTTAGGAACTTTAATTGTTGAGGTTATGTGGGACTGCTCATGTAATTTTTTTTTTAAAACATTTATTTTTTATTTATTTATCTTTTGGGGGTGGAGTGGGGAGGGAGGGGGACGGGCGGGCCACTTCTATTGGTCTTTCATTTCTCTATTTTCATCCATCTTTGTTCTTTGGCTCCTGTGGGCCTCCCATCGCGGTGGCCTCTGTCGTCGCAGAGCACCGGCTCTGGGCGCATGCGCCCCAGAGCTCCGGCTCAATAATTGGACACATCGGTCCAGCCGCTCTGTGGCACGTGGGATTTTCCCAGGCCAGGGATCGAACCGGTACCCCTTGCACTGCAAGGTGGTGTCCTTACCCACTGGACCACCAGGGGAAGCCCTGCTCATGTAATTTGATGTTAAATGTTTATTATATGGCTTGAGAATTTTTAACTAATTCTGGTTTCCATTTATTCTTCACCCGGATCCTTCAGATACATGATATGTTCAGATGATAAAATTGCTGCTGAAATCAGCTTTGTCAGCCTTCAGGAAAGTTAGCACCAAGCATTTGGGAAATTGATAGAGAGCAAAAGACATTGTAAAATTTAGCAGGATTTTTATGCAGTTTTCCAGTTTTTGATCTTTTAAGATTTTGTAGAAATTATTAGGTTTTATTTTGCTAAGCTGAATAAGAAAGCAGAAGAGGGACTTCCCTGGTGGTCCAGTGGTTAAGACTGTTCCCAATGCAAGGGGCCTGGGTTCAATCCCTGGTCAGGGAACTGGATCCCACGTGCTGCAACTAAGACCCAGTGGAGCCAAATAAATAAATAATTTTAAAAAAAGAAATAGAGGATTCATCTCCAGGGAACTTTAAAAAAAAAAAAAGAAAGCAGAAGGATCTTAAGGCTGTTGTTACTTGGTGCTGTGGCAGAGGTCAAGTTTTCTCACTTCCCTTTACTCAGCACAGTGTCTAACTTTTTGTTTTGCTCAGCATTGGAGTGACAGGGACCAAAGAGTTTTTTGATTTTTTGTGGTTTTTTTGCTTTTACAGAGTTTTGTTGTTTACAGGTATGTATAATCCTGGATTAGTCATATGTATATCCCATCCCACTCCTCCAGGCCATTGCAGAGCCCCCATGTAAGATCCCTTAACCCACAGCACGTTGACAGTAGTTGTCTTTTACATATGTTAGCATAGGGCTCCATGTTACTCTTTCCATATCTCTCACCCACTCTTCCCTCTCCACAGTGTCCATAAGTCTGTTCTCTATGACGTTTTCCATCCAGAGAACATATTTATAGAGTCATTTCTTATATTCTGGTCAGGAAAACCCTTTCAGGGCTTCCCTGGTGATCCAGTGGGTAATGAGTCTGCCTTGCAGTGCAAGGGGCACTGGTTCGATTCCTGGCACAGGAAGATCCCACATATCATGGCGTGGCTGGACCAGTGTGTCCAATTAGGAGCCAGCGCTCTGGAGCGCATGCGCCCAGAGCCGGTGCTCTGCAGCGAGAGGAGCCACTACAGTAGGAGGTCCACACAGGCCAAAGAATAAAAATGGATGAAAATAAGTAAAATGAAAGCCCAATAAAAGAAGCCAAAATTAAAAATTAAAAAAAGAAAACCCTTTCATTACCACAGACAGACGCTTTCCTTTTGGTCAGTAATTTACATTTGAACACATCTCAAGCCTTACTTTTAAGTTTTAACTCAAAGTGTTCATCATATAAAAAGGAGAAAGTACTAACCAGGAAAATGTTTAAAATATTACGTATTTCTATGATGAGAAAAGAAAAAAAACTGACATGATATAATAACGGTTGGATTTTCTATTCCTAGTGTTCAAGCCATATTTCCCACTCCGGATCCTGCTGCTTTAAAAGACAGACGGATGGAAAACCTGGTTGCCTATGCCCGGAAAGTGGAAGGGGACATGTATGAATCTGCAAACAATCGAGTGAGCATCTGTTTTTCTATTTGAAGCAAAGTGGACCTCTTCTCATTGTTTATTCTGTTCCTCTTTGTTGCACATACACAGAATACTATCGCTCAGCATTGGAGTGACAGGGACCAAAAGTTTATTTTTGTGGTTTTTGATTTTTTGTGGTTTTTTTGCTTTTACAGAGTTTTGTTGTTTACAGGTATGTATAATCCTGGATTAGTCATATGTATATCCCATCCCACTCCTCCAGGCCATTGCAGAGCCCCCATGTAAGATCCCTTAACCCACAGCACGTTGACAGTAGTTGTCTTTTACATATGTTAGCATAGGGCTCCATGTTACTCTTTCCATATCTCTCACCCACTCTTCCCTCTCCACAGTGTCCATAAGTCTGTTCTCTATGACGTTTTCCATCCAGAGAACATATTTATAGAGTCATTTCTTATATTCTGGTCAGGAAAACCCTTTCAGGGCTTCCCTGGTGATCCAGTGGGTAATGAGTCTGCCTTGCAGTGCAAGGGGCACTGGTTCGATTCCTGGCACAGGAAGATCCCACATATCATGGCGTGGCTGGACCAGTGTGTCCAATTAGGAGCCAGCGCTCTGAGCGCATGCGCCCAGACCCGGGTGCTCTGCAGCGAGAGGAGCCACTACAGTAGGAGGCCCACACAGGCCAAAGAAAAAAAATGGATGAAAATAAGTAAAATGAAAGCCCAATAAAAGAAGCCAAAAACTTAAAAATTAAAAAAAGAAAACCCTTTCATTACCACAGACAGACGCTTTCCTTTTGGTCAGTAATTTACATTTGAACACATCTCAAGCCTTACTTTTAAGTTTTAACTCAAAGTGTTCATCATATAAAAAGGAGAAAGTACTAACCAGGAAAATGTTTAAAATATTACGTATTTCTATGATGAGAAAAGAAAAAAAACTGACATGATATAATAACGGTTGGATTTTCTATTCCTAGTGTTCAAGCCATATTTCCCACTCCGGATCCTGCTGCTTTAAAAGACAGACGGATGGAAAACCTGGTTGCCTATGCCCGGAAAGTGGAAGGGGACATGTATGAATCTGCAAACAATCGAGTGAGCATCTGTTTTTTCTATTTGAAGCAAAAGTGGACCTCTTCTCATTGTTTATTCTGTTCCTCTTTGTTGCACATACACAGAATACTATGCTACAGAAGACACATTTTAGCCATTCTGTCCTGTTTGCACTGTGGAGTCACGATAACAAAGCAGTTTTCTTTAAAGTGTATGTCAAGAATCTTACGTTTTTCCTCTTAATAATACAGCGCACTCATGTGGCACTTTATCTGGGCTGACCTTCTGTCAACTAAAAAGTGGTTGAGCTGTTACCAGCTCTGTGCTATTTTCACTGGAATATGGTGGTGAATCAGCTGCTTAGTGTTTTCATCTCAAGTAGTATTTCTGTATCAGTTGAACTTTCTTCTCTAAACTGACACTTCTTCAGATGTAGCATATTCTTTGCACATGCTGGAGTTGTAAATCCTGCCTTACTGTGTAGATTCATTATATAGCAGCTTTTCAGCCATGATTCCAAATGTGAGCTCGTATTTGAAATGATCTAAGAATGTAGATTGCTGCTTTTCCCTCTTCATTTTTGCCTACCTCTTTTAAATAAAGCTGATGTCGTCTCTTGGTTCATTTTCTTCTGTTACCTGATGGTAGTTCTCTTTTTTTCTCATCTCTTTTTGAAAGGCGGAATACTACCACCTGCTAGCAGAGAAGATCTATAAGATCCAGAAAGAACTAGAAGAAAAGCGAAGGACGAGACTGCAAAAACAGAACATGCTACCAAGTGCTGCAAGCATGGTGCCAGTTATGAACCCAGGGCCTAACATGGGGCAGCCCCAACCAGGAATGACATCTAGTAAGTGGTTTTTATGTGTTTTGGGGAGAAACCGAGATAAAAGGCTCCTAACCAAAATTCACTGATTTGCATTAGCTTGCGTGGCTATTCTAGAGCTTTCAAATGACTGTTTCCTTTTCAAAGAACATTCTCTAGTAAAAATGGTAACTGAGCAGTATATTGAAGATGCCTAAACTTGCTGCTTGACAGTGTCTTAACAATATGGCATCAGTTTCAGTGCCAGAGTACTCTGGTGACACCTAGGAACTGTTAGCCATGGGTTGTTACTGACGTGCATATGGAAGGAGCTTACATATCGAGTGAGCATCTGTTTTTTCTATTTGAAGCAAAAGTGGACCTCTTCTCATTGTTTATTCTGTTCCTCTTTGTTGCACATACACAGAATACTATGCTACAGAAGACACATTTTAGCCATTCTGTCCTGTTTGCACTGTGGAGTCACGATAACAAAGCAGTTTTCTTTAAAGTGTATGTCAAGAATCTTACGTTTTTCCTCTTAATAATACAGCGCACTCATGTGGCACTTTATCTGGGCTGACCTTCTGTCAACTAAAAAGTGGTTGAGCTGTTACCAGCTCTGTGCTATTTTCACTGGAATATGGTGGTGAATCAGCTGCTTAGTGTTTTCATCTCAAGTAGTATTTCTGTATCAGTTGAACTTTCTTCTCTAAACTGACACTTCTTCAGATGTAGCATATTCTTTGCACATGCTGGAGTTGTAAATCCTGCCTTACTGTGTAGATTCATTATATAGCAGCTTTTCAGCCATGATTCCAAATGTGAGCTCGTATTTGAAATGATCTAAGAATGTAGATTGCTGCTTTCCCCTCTTCATTTTTGCCTACCTCTTTTAAATAAAGCTGATGTCGTCTCTTGGTTCATTTTCTTCTGTTACCTGATGGTAGTTCTCTTTTTTTCTCATCTCTTTTTGAAAGGCGGAATACTACCACCTGCTAGCAGAGAAGATCTATAAGATCCAGAAAGAACTAGAAGAAAAGCGAAGGACGAGACTGCAAAAACAGAACATGCTACCAAGTGCTGCAAGCATGGTGCCAGTTATGAACCCAGGGCCTAACATGGGGCAGCCCCAACCAGGAATGACATCTAGTAAGTGGTTTTTATGTGTTTTGGGGAGAAACCGAGATAAAAGGCTCCTAACCAAAATTCACTGATTTGCATTAGCTTGCGTGGCTATTCTAGAGCTTTCAAATGACTGTTTCCTTTTCAAAGAACATTCTCTAGTAAAAATGGTAACTGAGCAGTATATTGAAGATGCCTAAACTTGCTGCTTGACAGTGTCTTAACAATATGGCATCAGTTTCAGTGCCAGAGTACTCTGGTGACACCTAGGAACTGTTAGCCATGGGTTTTTACTGACGTGCATATGGAAGGAGCCAGTTAAGGGAGACTCAGCAGGCAAAGGCCTCACTGACTTTGACACATCCTAAACAGTCACTACCAGATTGCTTGCCTTGTCACACTTGCTTCTTGACTCAGTATTTTCAAAGTCTAACAACTGTTTATCTTTTAGAAGCATCATTTAAAATTCATTGCAACAATTTCATTGTTCTGATTATAGTAGCCTTCTTGACATAGTGAATTAACTAGATAGCCAAAATGATTATGCATTTTGTTACTTACTGACTTTCTACTAGGTTCCAAGTAATGAAATATTGTGTATGTACACAACAGTGCAGGAAAGTGCAGGCCTTTAAAATGTGTGAACAGTTTTGATAAGGAAAACCTGTGTTTCTTGAATCAGGGAAATCTGGTGGCTACCTAAAGTAGTGCCAACTGAGCCAGCAGGTACCAGCTCTTTAGAAGATTGGTGGATGATAAGCGGTCTAGACGAGAAATTCACCTCCCACAGTCCTTGAAATAGGTGGAGAACTTTCAGAAGCTTCGTGTGGTAACTGCGGTGTGCTAGATACGTTTCTCATTGGGCCATGATGGTGAAAAGAATTGGAACAGCATTTCTGGCAGAGGGAACAGCATACACAGAGGCCCCTCTAGCAAGGGAAAATTCAAGGTTTTGTTTTTGTTTTTAATAAGTAGGGAGACAGTTGTTCCAAAACAGTCAAAACCAGAGATAAGTTCACTGCTTCATTGCTGATGGTTTGAATTAGAGCAGTGACTAAGATACAGAGAGAAGTGGACAAATTTGAGCTATTTGGGGGTACAATTTATTTGACTTCTTTAGAAATCTGAGTCAAGGTAAAAGTTTGTAAGGTATTAAATTTTAGTCTTATGTAAAAATAAAAACAATGGTTCTGATTCAGGTAGGAAAAAGTATTAGTGAACCTGAGTGGCCATAAGTACGTGTTTATTCAATGAAATTCCTGTCTGAATCCATGCACAGTAATTAATTGTAGTAAAACCTAAATTTTAAAACTTTAAACAAAAAAATAAAAAATATATACAAAATATTGAAGAAAATACAAAATGCAACGAGAAAGGTCTCTGGAAACTTTAAAGAACAAAAAAACAGAAGATACCATAAACATAGTAATTTTTTTTTTTTTAACCGTGAACATAATTAATGAACAAACCAGGGAAACCAAACAAACCAAGCCAAACCACCTTTCATATTAAAGGTGCTGATTCCTTAATATACATTTATGTAGATTTTGTAGAATATACATTTATGTAGATTATGTAGAATATATAGATTTTAATACTCAATTCTCTTTAATTACTCTTAATTCTGTTTTTGCATTTAAGAGGTACATGTTATATAATGCAGTATAATATGTATATTCTTTAAAGTCAGTGTTCGGAGCTTCCCTGGTAGTCTAGTCAATAAAGAGTCTGCCTTTCAGTGCAGGGGGCACTGGTTTGATCCTTGGCCTGAGAAGATCCTACGTGCTGCAGAGCAGCTGGACCGGTGTGTCCAATTAAGAGCCAGCGTTCTGGAGGGCATGCACCCAGAGCTGGTGCTCTTCAACAAGAGAGGACACTGCAATGGGAGGCCCACACAGGCTGGAGAATAAAGATGGATGAAAATGGATAAATGAAAGACCAATAGAAGTGGCCAAAAATTAAAAAAATATATATATATAAAGTCAGTGTTCAGAGTGGGTGTGTATACAAAAGGACCCTTTTTCAGGGGTCAATTCAGGCACAAAATCTGTGCCTCTTGTCTGTGAAGGTATTCTTTTTATCAATGAAATGATCAGGCTTAATCACCCGACAGCATATCAAATGCTATAGTAGTATTTTTAATATAACTTTTTTTTTTAAGATTTATTTATTTATTTATTTTGGGCGGGGGTCAGGTTGGGGAAGGAGGGGAGCAGGCGGGCCACTTCTATTGGTCTTTCGTTTTTATATGTTCATCCGTCTTTGTTCTTTGGCTCCTGTGGGCCTCCCATCGCGGTGGCGTCTGTCGTTGCAGAGCGCCGGCTCTGGGGGCATGCACTCCAGAGCTCCGGCTTGGCAATTGGGACACATCAGTCCAGCCGCTCCACGGCACGTGGGATCTTCCCAGGCCGGGGATCAAGCCGGCGCCCCTTGCACTGCAAGGCGGTGTCCTTACCCACTGGACCACCAGGGGAAGCCCAGTAGTATGTTTAAATACAAGATCTTAGATTATTTTCCTGTCAGTGCCAAGAACATCTCACTAGGAAATAGACTTGAAACCATTTAGAGGCATTTTTTTTTATTAGAGAAATAACATTCTCTTCAGGTACCTGTCTAGTTCAAAGCTTTATTCTTTTGATATTCAGACAATTCTGTAACTTACTACTCTTATTTAAAGGGAAACAGCTGTCTGAAAGTTGCATTTGTAACCATTTCTATGTTCCTTTCTAGATGGCCCTCTACCTGATCCATCTATGATCCGTGGCAGTGTGCCAAACCAGATGATGCCTCGAGTACCTCCACAAGCTGGTAAGTTATGAAAGGAATTAGCATATTTAACCATGGCAGTTGGTTTTTTTTTTTTTTTTTGGTAACAGACTTCCTAGTGTAAAGATTAAAACTGTCCCCTCCATTCCTGCTGCACGTTAGCAGCAGGTATTGTAATTATCTGCTTGAGAAATCACAAAGCCTTTTAGATTAGGAGCCCAGGGAAGGGAGGAAGGGTGAAGAGCAGGTTGGCCGGCAGGTCAAGGGACAAAAGATAACACAAGATACATAAGCATTCATGAAACAACTAGCCAAGAGGAGATGCATTCCATCCAGATTTGGTTGAGACCATACATTCATTAATACTGCCTTTCTGTGGCTACCATGAATGAAATAGATTCTTTCATGGTTGGAAGTAGGTTCCTTTAGTTGTCGTGGTAAAATGACATAGACTTGTAAAGAAGAACTCTTTTATTCTCCAATCACATGAAGGTGTTCATATTTAATGTTCTGTACTTATTCACAGGTTTGAATCAATTTGGCCAGATGAGTATGCCCCAGCCCCCTATTGGACCCCGGCAAACCTCTCCTCTTCAGCACCATGTACAGTTAGCTCAACCTGGAACTCTCAACCCGGTAAGTTTGATCTCTTGGTCATTTTTTTTGGCCTTCCCTTTACCTTTTTAAAGTCCCTTTTCTATGACACAGCAAATTCTAATGCCTGCTTAAATAGCTAACTATATGCAATTAGTTCCTAATGCTGTTTTTCTCCTTCTTTTTCTAGAATTCCGTTGTATTTGGCCCTTAACACAGACATGATTAAATGATTAAAACTAAACCATATACCACAATTAGGCAGTGAATACTTAAAGTCCTTCATTTTTCACTGCCTCTTTTACCTATGTGTATTTTTAGGAATCTATAGAAATAATTCCTGAGATACTAAAAGGATATAATATGAGGAAAATTCATGTTAGGGATGGTATATTATGTACTGTGTTTTAGAAAATGGCCATAGCCTGAATGTACATTAAGGGATTTATTTTGGTTAAGTTATGATATATCTGTAAATTGGAATGCTTCATAAGTGGTAATTTCAGAACTTACTTGGTGGCATGAAAACTGTTTACAGCTTTAATTGGGAAAAGCATGTGTCTAAAGTATATTTACTATAGGGTCCTATATAGTTAAGAACTCTCTGGATTGTAATTTATATATAAAATAAACACTGAAAGAAAGATTTGCCTCCAGATACTGTTTATACCTAGTTTATACTGTATATACTAGAAAGCTTGTAAGAGCAGCCAGTCACGACTGCCTGGAGTCTCAGTGTTGGGTATTCTGCACACTGACACGGACATCTGTCTTCCGTAATGCCTGTCTTCTCCAAACACAGAACCTACCCAGAGAGGAAACTGTCATAGTGATGGAGAGGCTGTTGTCTGGTTCTCAAGAGTGGACAGGAGGGACTCTGAGCGTCTCCCTGCTCCTTATGCAGATTCTAAACCTGTCCTTCACCTTTGCGTGTTGGCCCCCAGCCCTTAACCGTTCTTCTCAGTTGGTGCTGTTAGTCACTGAGCCTTTTTGGAGTAGTCAGCTGTGTTTAATGAGTGGCCTTTTACTTGTTTTCATCTGTGAGACAAATACCTTTTCTTAGAGTATGACATTTTGGGCCTTTGGTATCCATAATTACTCATTAGAATCTCATAGTTAGTGCTTTTATGATAACACCTACCAAGCAAAGACCTCATGGAACTATACTTTGACCTCCTCACTCATAAAATAGTGTATAGACAAGGTACCTCTGTACTCATTCTAGACGCATGAGTGTGATTTCTCTAGATTGAACTTTAGGTGAGCAGTGGGGCTGTTCTCTGCCACCTTGGCCTGAGTGTCTGCTTCTGTCACTCTACGTTCTCCTTTCTCTTCCCCACCCCTCCCCACAGCAAGGCCGGAGCAGTTCGCTGGTGATTCCAGCCATAGTAAAATAACTGAAAAGAAGCAACTTGGTGCTCTGTGTGTTTTTGTTTTTGTTTTTGTGTGTGTGTACAGCCTATGGGCTATGGGCCTCGCCTGCAGCAGCCTTCCAGCCAGAGTCAGTTCCTTCCTCAGACTCAGTTCTCAACGCAGGGAATGAATGTAACAAGTATGCCTTTGGCTCCGTCTGGCGGTCAAGCACCAGTGTCTCAAGTATGTCTCACAGATGGTTGTTCGTACTAAATTTATGCAATTCTTAAAGTTTCTCTTGATCTGTGTTTTTTCAGAGAAGGGGAGCAGCAAATGGTGGGTGAAAATAGACGGCAAAGCTTTTAATAAAAATAGTTATGGACGTGGTAGTCTGAATGTGAGAGATGACTCTAACATAGTAGTGGTATTCATTGCTTGCTAGTAAGAAAGATAAAATATTAAATAGTCATTCTAGCCAGTTTTTAAAACAGAACTCTTTAAAAATAGTATCTTACTGAGTATTACAACGCAGAAGGAAGAGCTCTGGCTAAAGAGAGCACTGGATGACCAGAAAACACCATGCTCGTTTGTCCCACGCCACTGCAATGGCTGAGACATCTATGTAACTAAGTACTATGTTGGTTAGATTGTCCAAAGATATGCTCCCAAGAAATTTTCCACACATTTTGAAATGGGAGGCATTCATTGCTGGTTTCTGTTAAATGTATAGCCTGCTTATGCAAATATTTCTTTAATTCTGTTCTGAATTGCATCCTGTTGTATTTTTCATTTCACCAGGCACAAATGTCCAGTTCTTCCTGTCCTGTGAACTCTCCTATAATGCCTCCTGGGTCTCAAGGGAGCCACAGCCACTGTCCCCCTCTTCCTCAGCCAGCTCTGCATCAGAACTCGCCCTCGCCTGCACCTAGTCGTACCCCCACCCCCCACCACACTCCCCCTAGCATAGGGGCTCAGCAGCCACCAGCAGCAGCGATCCCAGCCCCCGTTCCTACACCTCCAGCCATGCCTCCTGGTCCACAGGCCCCGGTTCTCCATCCGCCTCCAAGACAGACGCCCACGCCGCCACCAACGCAACTTCCTCCCCCAGTGCAGCCTTCGCTTCCTGCTGCTCCTTCAGTCGACCAGGCGCAGCAGCAGCCTCTGTCCCAGCAAAACACAGCGGCCCCCGTGCCCACCCCGACGGCGCCTCTGCTGCCTCCGCAGCCGGCCACTCCAGTAAGCAGAGCCCGCGCGCGAGGCCAGCTGTACGCTACCTCTGTGCTGGTTTTTTTTCTGCTTCTGTTTCTGCTCTCCGTTGTCTCCTGTTTGATTGTTGTCTCCCCAGTTAGACTAGAATCTCTTTGTGGTTACAGACTGTTTTGTCTTGCTGTTGTAGCTCACATAGAAGGAACATCTGTGTTTTTCAGAGAAGGGGAGCAGCAAATGGTGGGTGAAAATAGACGGCAAAGCTTTTAATAAAAATAGTTATGGACGTGGTAGTCTGAATGTGAGAGATGACTCTAACATAGTAGTGGTATTCATTGCTTGCTAGTAAGAAAGATAAAATATTAAATAGTCATTCTAGCCAGTTTTTAAAACAGAACTCTTTAAAAATAGTATCTTACTGAGTATTACAACGCAGAAGGAAGAGCTCTGGCTAAAGAGAGCACTGGATGACCAGAAAACACCATGCTCGTTTGTCCCACGCCACTGCAATGGCTGAGACATCTATGTAACTAAGTACTATGTTGGTTAGATTGTCCAAAGATATGCTCCCAAGAAATTTTCCACACATTTTGAAATGGGAGGCATTCATTGCTGGTTTCTGTTAAATGTATAGCCTGCTTATGCAAATATTTCTTTAATTCTGTTCTGAATTGCATCCTGTTGTATTTTTCATTTCACCAGGCACAAATGTCCAGTTCTTCCTGTCCTGTGAACTCTCCTATAATGCCTCCTGGGTCTCAAGGGAGCCACAGCCACTGTCCCCCTCTTCCTCAGCCAGCTCTGCATCAGAACTCGCCCTCGCCTGCACCTAGTCGTACCCCCACCCCCCACCACACTCCCCCTAGCATAGGGGCTCAGCAGCCACCAGCAGCAGCGATCCCAGCCCCCGTTCCTACACCTCCAGCCATGCCTCCTGGTCCACAGGCCCCGGTTCTCCATCCGCCTCCAAGACAGACGCCCACGCCGCCACCAACGCAACTTCCTCCCCCAGTGCAGCCTTCGCTTCCTGCTGCTCCTTCAGTCGACCAGGCGCAGCAGCAGCCTCTGTCCCAGCAAAACACAGCGGCCCCCGTGCCCACCCCGACGGCGCCTCTGCTGCCTCCGCAGCCGGCCACTCCAGTAAGCAGAGCCCGCGCGCGAGGCCAGCTGTACGCTACCTCTGTGCTGGTTTTTTTTCTGCTTCTGTTTCTGCTCTCCGTTGTCTCCTGTTTGATTGTTGTCTCCCCAGTTAGACTAGAATCTCTTTGTGGTTACAGACTGTTTTGTCTTGCTGTTGTAGCTCACATAGAAGGAACATTTTTGGATTTTTGTCTAAACCTTATGTTGACCATGTTGTATTGTATTCTGAGGCCTGAAAGAATATAGAGAGAAAATCGAAAATAAAGTATGTCATTGGAAGATTTAGGGAAAAAACAGGGATTGCTAGTTATCCCGTTAAAATGATGACTGACAACAGGTGCTCATTGTGGGAATTCATTATATTCTCCCAGCTTGTTCATGTGAAACTAGAAGTTAAAATGAAAAGATTGCCAGCCATTCTTATTTTCTTTCTGTTTTTCTATAAATGAACTCCTCCGAGGCAGTCCTCTCTGAAAGCCCCTCCCAGGCACTGTCACTAGGCCTCAAACAAAATTCACTTCAAGAGGGCAAAAGAGCTAGAGTAAGTGAAAGCACGACACATGGGCATGCCAGGTCACTGCAGTTGCGTCTGACCCTTTGGGACCCCAGGACTATAGCCTGCCAGGTTCCTCTGTCCATGGAATTGTCCAGGCAGGAATATTGGAGTGGGCTGCCATTTTCTTCCCCAGAGTGTCTTCCCAACTCAGGGATCAAACCCACTTCTCTTGCGTCTCCTGCATTGACAGGTAGATTTTTACTACTAGCGCCACCCATGGAGCCTGAAAGCACCATAAATAGGCATAAGAACTTTGGCTTTAGAAGTAGGGGGTTATTCCTACCGTCTTGTATATCCTAAATTGTGATTTTGTAATAGGCAAACTTCCCCCCTCTTCAGCTTTCCCAGCCAGCGGTCAGCATCGAAGGGCAGGTATCCAACCCTCCATCTACTAGTAGCACGGAAGTGAATCCCCAGACCATTCCTGAGAAGCAGCCTGCGCAGGAAGTGAAACAGGAGGCTGAAATGGAAGTGGAGGCTCCAGAGCCAGCAGACACTCAGCCGGAGGATATTCCAGAGGTGAGCGCAGGGCAGGTGCTGCTGCTTTAGGGCTAGGACCTCCGTCTAGGAACTCGAAACGTGTTACAGGAAAGGACCCTGCTAATTAGGTCTCGTTCTGTTGGTTTCCATGTGAGCTAGGGTCTTCAGCTCTGTCCGCAGGGGAGAGTGAGCGGTGATGAGGGTACTGCTTCTCAATTCCAAACCCTTAGGATACCAGAGGTTCCTCCCTTGCCTTTTAGACTAAAGCCGAAGACTGTAAAGTGGAGCCTGCAGAATCAGAAGAGAGAGGTGCTGAACTAAAAACCGAAGCAAAAGAGGAAGAAGACCAGCCGAGCACTTCAGCGACCCAGTCACCTCCAGCCCCGGGACAGTCAAAGCGCAAGAGTAAGTCTCTCAGGCTCTGGGTTCGTGGAGGCGGAGAGAAGACTAGAGACTGCAGTAGGGTGAGACTGGGCTTCTTAGGCCTTGGAATTGAACTTTAGTGTGATTTCATTAATCTTGAAGCCCTGGGCCTGGTCTCCTCATTATTACTAATGTTGAAGAAGGAATTTTCTTTTCTTTGTGTCTGTTTGCCTCCGAGGGCAAAAGAGCTAGAGTAAGTGAAAGCACGACACATGGGCATGCCAGGTCACTGCAGTTGCGTCTGACCCTTTGGGACCCCAGGACTATAGCCTGCCAGGTTCCTCTGTCCATGGAATTGTCCAGGCAGGAATATTGGAGTGGGCTGCCATTTTCTTCCCCAGAGTGTCTTCCCAACTCAGGGATCAAACCCACTTCTCTTGCGTCTCCTGCATTGACAGGTAGATTTTACTACTAGCGCCACCCATGGAGCCTGAAAGCACCATAAATAGGCATAAGAACTTTGGCTTTAGAAGTAGGGGGTTATTCCTACCGTCTTGTATATCCTAAATTGTGATTTTGTAATAGGCAAACTTCCCCCCTCTTCAGCTTTCCCAGCCAGCGGTCAGCATCGAAGGGCAGGTATCCAACCCTCCATCTACTAGTAGCACGGAAGTGAATCCCCAGACCATTCCTGAGAAGCAGCCTGCGCAGGAAGTGAAAAAGGAGGCTAAAATGGAAGTGGAGGCTCCAGAGCCAGCAGACACTCAGCCGGAGGATATTCCAGAGGTGAGCGCAGGGCAGGTGCTGCTGCTTTAGGGCTAGGACCTCCGTCTAGGAACTCGAAACGTGTTACAGGAAAGGACCCTGCTAATTAGGTCTCGTTCTGTTGGTTTCCATGTGAGCTAGGGTCTTCAGCTCTGTCCGCAGGGGAGAGTGAGCGGTGATGAGGGTACTGCTTCTCAATTCCAAACCCTTAGGATACCAGAGGTTCCTCCCTTGCCTTTTAGACTAAAGCCGAAGACTGTAAAGTGGAGCCTGCAGAATCAGAAGAGAGAGGTGCTGAACTAAAAACCGAAGCAAAAGAGGAAGAAGACCAGCCGAGCACTTCAGCGACCCAGTCACCTCCAGCCCCGGGACAGTCAAAGCGCAAGAGTAAGTCTCTCAGGCTCTGGGTTCGTGGAGGCGGAGAGAAGACTAGAGACTGCAGTAGGGTGAGACTGGGCTTCTTAGGCCTTGGAATTGAACTTTAGTGTGATTTCATTAATCTTGAAGCCCTGGGCCTGGTCTCCTCATTATTACTAATGTTGAAGAAGGAATTTTCTTTTCTTTGTGTCTGTTTGCCTCCCAACAGTTACTGGCTGGTGAACACCTTCTGAAAATTATCTTTGTCAGGGGACAGAATTTACTAAATAATTCCCTGAATCAAAATGCAGGAAATAGTAGCAGTAATAGTACTCCTTGTTAACCTGCTGTGCATCAGGCACTGTGCCATAAGCTACCTCTTGTGATCTGAGAACTTAACAGCCCCTCTCCAAGGTGCCTGACCCATTTCACAGGTGGGAAAACGGAGGCTGCACCAGGCAGGCGGATTCCGTCTCTGCTTGAACCACACTACTGAATGGCAGTGAGGCAAGCAAGCAGGCAAACATGCTTAGGAAGAGAGCGCTGAACAGTTCACACAGAAACAAGTTTACTAGAACTTAGAACTTCTTGTGGCTCTAGTGACCCCTTCAGTGTCACAGGTAGGACTTGGTGAGGGGAACTGTTGGCTCCTGAGGGTGCTCTGTATCAGAGTACTCCATGAATACGATACACTCTAACATGATGGGGCTAAAACAGTATTAAACTACAAAGTTGCTGGGCCTTCCCGGCGGGTCGGTGGTTAAGACGCCATGCTTCCTCTGCAGGGGAGATGGGTTCAATCCCTGGTCTGGGAACTAAGATCCTGCCAAAAAATAATACATTAATTTTTTATATATGGAGATGTATATAGAGGCTGCAGCAAGCCTAGTCTTACTATTAGGAATTTATATTTAAAACAACCAGTCTCACAGATACGCTCAAATTGTATTTTGAGCACAGCAACGTATTGATACAAGAGACAAACTTCTCCCTGTGTATATGTCTGATTTTTTTCATGGCAGCCCTCACCAGGTGGTGAAAAAATACTTAAGGTACTGACACATACACCCTCTTGAAGACGAAGGTAATTTGTAAATAGAAGGAATAATGAGGCCTCTCTCACAGAGTGATTAAAAGCTGGAACTGGACCCCTAATGGTCAGCTTCTTAAATGGTAGTTTAAGTTAATTCTATTCAGCATACACCAGCAAATCTTTCCTGACTTTTGGGAAACATTGAGAACACACTTGAGCATAATTTGATCAACTGAGTCCTTCCTTCTGGTAGTAATAATTTAGCTTTTTCTTTAGTTTTGCCATTAAAACAGTAAATATATCTTCTGCTGAAGCTCTAAAATGAAACATCAAATGTTTTAACAAAGGACTCTTGGCCTTCAATGGTTGTGATTCCTTTGGGGATAAGATGATACCGTTCTAATTCCTGACTGATTATACACTGATACCATGAAGGGGGACTTCTTTCTCTTGACAGCATCCCCCACCCATTCTGTCATTTGGAATATTCTGACAAGTCTTTTCAGAAAGTTTTAAAAGGCTTAGGATTCCTTTTTTGTCCCATGATTTCTGACTAAGTTGCTGAAAGCAAGCAGGCAAACATGCTTAGGAAGAGGCTGAACAGTTCACACAGAAACAAGTTTACTAGAACTTAGAACTTCTTGTGGCTCTAGTGACCCTTCAGTGTCACAGGTAGGACTTGGTGAGGGGAACTGTTGGCTCCTGAGGGTGCTCTGTATCAGAGTACTCCATGAATACGATACACTCTAACATGATGGGGCTAAAACAGTATTAAACTACAAAGTTGCTGGGCCTTCCCGGGGTCGGTGGTTAAGACGCCATGCTTCCTCTGCAGGAGATGGGTTCAATCCCTGGTCTGGGAACTAAGATCCTGCCAAAAAATAATACATTAATTTTTTATATATGGAGATGTATATAGAGGCTGCAGCAAGCCTAGTCTTACTATTAGGAATTTATATTTAAAACAACCAGTCTCACAGATACGCTCAAATTGTATTTTGAGCACAGCAACGTATTGATACAAGAGACAAACTTCTCCCTGTGTATATGTCTGATTTTTTTCATGGCAGCCCTCACCAGGTGGTGAAAAAATACTTAAGGTACTGACACATACACCCTCTTGAAGACGAAGGTAATTTGTAAATAGAAGGAATAATGAGGCCTCTCTCACAGAGTGATTAAAAGCTGGAACTGGACCCCTAATGGTCAGCTTCTTAAATGGTAGTTTAAGTTAATTCTATTCAGCATACACCAGCAAATCTTTCCTGACTTTTGGGAAACATTGAGAACACACTTGAGCATAATTTGATCAACTGAGTCCTTCCTTCTGGTAGTAATAATTTAGCTTTTTCTTTAGTTTTGCCATTAAAACAGTAAATATATCTTCTGCTGAAGCTCTAAAATGAAACATCAAATGTTTTAACAAAGGACTCTTGGCCTTCAATGGTTGTGATTCCTTTGGGGATAAGATGATACCGTTCTAATTCCTGACTGATTATACACTGATACCATGAAGGGGGACTTCTTTCTCTTGACAGCATCCCCCACCCATTCTGTCATTTGGAATATTCTGACAAGTCTTTTCAGAAAGTTTTAAAAGGCTTAGGATTCTGTTTCTCTTTGGTCAAGACCAAGTGGATTTCTGACTAAGGAATTAGCTGAACCATGAAGGGTATTTAAAGATGACGGACAGGTGTTTTGAAGGAGCTGTCTGAGCCAGGAACTAGAAGCACCCTTGGGGATCTTTCATGGGGACAGTGTAGGGAATTTTCTGTTTTCCGAGTCTAGAGCTACATTTACAGTTTTGGCTTGAACATATTGAATATATTTTTCTTAAGTTTTCAAACCTGAGGAGTTACGACAGGCACTGATGCCAACCTTGGAGGCACTTTACCGACAGGATCCAGAATCCCTCCCCTTTCGTCAGCCTGTGGACCCTCAGCTTCTAGGAATCCCTGTAAGTATGTGGTGGCACTTCTCCTGTCTCTTAACGTTTGTTAACAGCTTCAGTCAGATACAGTTGATAGACTGTACAACCCACCCGCTTACGTGTGCAACTTAATGGTCTCTGTGTGTTTAATAGAATTGTGCAGCCATCACCACAGTCAGTTCTGGATCATTTTTCATCACCCCACAAACAAACCCTGCCTCCACAAGCAGTCACGTCCATCTCTGCCCACAATCCCCCTGCTGCCAACCAGCTTCTGGTCTGCTTTCAGTCTCTGGGGGTTTGTCTGTTCTGGACATTCCATCAAATGGAGTCTTGTAGTATGTGGTTCTTTGGCAGGGTTCTATTCATTCGGCATAATGTTTTCTAGTCACATTTGTTCATATTGTAGCATATATCAGTACTTGACTCTTATGGTCCACCAGCGTTTCATTGTATGGATGTACGTACATTCTCTACCCATTTGTTAGATGATAAACATTTGGGTTGTTGATAGTTTTGACTTTTGAGGATAGCATGCCTGTGAATGTTTACATACAAACTTGAGTGTGGTGTGTATCTTTTCATTTCTCTTGGACTCAGTGTTACCTAGAAAATTTTAAATGATCATAGCAAGACATGCTATGATGTCAGGCCATGGATTTTGATACCAAATATCACCAAAACTCTCTTGAATATACTGAGTTTTGGTGATGTTTGGTATCGCTTGTCCCTCTAGGATTACTTTGATATTGTGAAGAGCCCTATGGATCTTTCCACCATCAAGAGGAAGTTAGACACTGGACAGTATCAGGAGCCCTGGCAGTATGTGGACGACATTTGGCTCATGTTCAACAATGCTTGGTTATATAATCGGAAAACATCACGGGTGTACAAGTACTGCTCCAAGCTGTCTGAGGTGTTCGAACAAGAGATTGACCCCGTCATGCAGAGCCTTGGATACTGTTGCGGCAGAAAGGTAAGAAATTTTTGCACAGATAAGAATTACAGGGCTTCCTTGGTGGTCCAGTGGGTAAGGACACCGCCTTGTAGTGCAAGCGGCGCCAGTTCGATCCCTGGCCTGGGAAGATCCCACGTGCCGCAGAGCAGCTGTAAATGTGTCCAATTACCGGGCCAGAGCTCTGAGGCGCATGCGCCCGGAGTCAGTGCTCTCCAGCGAGAGAGGCCACTGCAATGGGAGGCCCACATGGGCCAAAGAATAGAGATGGATGAAAACAGGTAAATGAAGCAGCCCCCAAAAAACAAACAAAGAGGAATTACATTGAAAAAACGTGACCAGGTGGAATCCAGAAATCATCAGATTTTAAGTTCGGTGCACCGTGCCTGGCATGTGCTGGTTTTCCAGTGTGTGCCAGTTCACACTGAGCTCCTCTTGTCCTTTTCAGTCCTTTGGTAACCGGTGGAGAGATACGACTACTGAGCTGACCTCAAAGTGGTGGAATGGTAGAGGAGTAGGCTAGAATGCTTTTAGACAGTGGCCTATCTTGGAAACTGAAACTGCCCGTCGTGAGAGACACAATGAGGACTGAGACTTAACTTCTGTTTCATATTTGCCAGTGCAAATCTTTTTGCTTGCCCTTCAGACTTTATTTACCAAATGGTTTCTTTTGCAGTTGGAGTTCTCTCCACAGACACTCTGTTGCTATGGGAAACAGTTATGTACAATCCTCGTGATGCTACTTACTACAGTTACCAGAACAGGTAAGTTCGAGCTGTGTGGCCATGGTCACAGTGTCATCCTCGTGTCTTACAAAACTCTCTTGAATATACTGAGTTTTGGTGATGTTTGCACGCTGCTAGGATTACTTTGATATTGTGAAGAGCCCTATGGATCTTTCCACCATCAAGAGGAAGTTAGACACTGGACAGTATCAGGAGCCCTGGCAGTATGTGGACGACATTTGGCTCATGTTCAACAATGCTTGGTTATATAATCGGAAAACATCACGGGTGTACAAGTACTGCTCCAAGCTGTCTGAGGTGTTCGAACAAGAGATTGACCCCGTCATGCAGAGCCTTGGATACTGTTGCGGCAGAAAGGTAAGAAATTTTTGCACAGATAAGAATTACAGGGCTTCCTTGGTGGTCCAGTGGGTAAGGACACCGCCTTGTAGTGCAAGCGGCGCCAGTTCGATCCCTGGCCTGGGAAGATCCCACGTGCCGCAGAGCAGCTGTAAATGTGTCCAATTACCGGGCCAGAGCTCTGAGGCGCATGCGCCCGGAGTCAGTGCTCTCCAGCGAGAGAGGCCACTGCAATGGGAGGCCCACATGGGCCAAAGAATAGAGATGGATGAAAACAGGTAAATGAAGCAGCCCCCAAAAAACAAACAAAGAGGAATTACATTGAAAAAACGTGACCAGGTGGAATCCAGAAATCATCAGATTTTAAGTTCGGTGCACCGTGCCTGGCATGTGCTGGTTTTCCAGTGTGTGCCAGTTCACACTGAGCTCCTCTTGTCCTTTTCAGTCCTTTGGTAACCGGTGGAGAGATACGACTACTGAGCTGACCTCAAAGTGGTGGAATGGTAGAGGAGTAGGCTAGAATGCTTTTAGACAGTGGCCTATCTTGGAAACTGAAACTGCCCGTCGTGAGAGACACAATGAGGACTGAGACTTAACTTCTGTTTCATATTTGCCAGTGCAAATCTTTTTGCTTGCCCTTCAGACTTTATTTACCAAATGGTTTCTTTTGCAGTTGGAGTTCTCTCCACAGACACTCTGTTGCTATGGGAAACAGTTATGTACAATCCCTCGTGATGCTACTTACTACAGTTACCAGAACAGGTAAGTTCGAGCTGTGTGGCCATGGTCACAGTGTCCGCACGTCCAGGGAGTGCATGCGGATGGACCAGCGCACATACAGTCATGGTTCATGTGTAACTTGCTTGAAAACAGCTGTACAGCACAAGTTCTGGTCTCAGCTTTCTGCTTTTGAAGAATTCCATGGTCTTCTAGTAGGAAGGAGCCTTGGGTCAGTTGTATGAGCCCTTAGGTTTGTAAGGCAGGAGGCTGAGGCATGGAGAAGTTAAGCAGCTGTGTGAGTTGGTGGCACATATGGGATTATGTCCCAGGCTCCGTGTTTTTTTACTCACCATCACCTCTGGCAAAACAGAAAATTTACAGACTAATAGATCTCTCCATGAAATTCCCAAAACTACCCAGAAAAATTTTAACCAGAAGTTTGTTAACTTTAGAAAATATTTCCTTTTTATGTGCGCCATTTCTCTTGGAGCATATAAAACCACAGAATCCCAGTGTACTTGCTTTGTCTCTATTAAGACCATCAAAAGGGGCCTCTCCAAAAGTAGCTCTGGGCCAGCCTTTGCCTTACAAAGATTTGCACAGGACAGTGGGTGGTGTGCTCTTACAGGTTACGACTTCTGCCCTGTTTTCTCCTGCTACAGTATGGGCTGTAATCAGATTGCACTGCCTAAAGTCTCTTAATCATTATTTGCCTCTTACTTTGTGTAACCAGCCAACAATATACCTGGCATGGGGTTGTTTCCTTGGGGCTCTTAAGACAGTATCATACTAAGGCTGGACAGTCAATACTTTGATAAAGCAACCCCATGGTGGTGGCTTTTTGCTGAACTTGTGTGCTACAGATGTATTTCTAGCTTTGAAACAGTCACTTAAACTTTTTGTTTTATTTACAAAAAGTTAGGTGCACTCTGCTAATGCTTTGTAGTCATAAGAATCCACAGTATGTTACTCACGGCAACCTAAGAAAAATGGGTCTCAAGTTGTTATTAGCACCTTATGTTCAAAAACGGCAAGTGACAGCTGGCATGCTATCATCCCATGCTAAGATCCCATTTCCGGATTTTAAACACCACAGGTCTTCCTCGTGATGCTACAAAGTTACCAGAACAGGTAAGTTCGAGCTGTGTGGCCATGGTCACAGTGTCCGCACGTCCAGGAGTGCATGCGGATGGACCAGCGCACATACAGTCATGGTTCATGTGTAACTTGCTTGAAAACAGCTGTACAGCACAAGTTCTGGTCTCAGCTTTCTGCTTTTGAAGAATTCCATGGTCTTCTAGTAGGAAGGAGCCTTGGGTCAGTTGTATGAGCCCTTAGGTTTGTAAGGCAGGAGGCTGAGGCATGGAGAAGTTAAGCAGCTGTGTGAGTTGGTGGCACATATGGGATTATGTCCCAGGCTCCGTGTTTTTTTACTCACCATCACCTCTGGCAAAACAGAAAATTTACAGACTAATAGATCTCTCCATGAAATTCCCAAAACTACCCAGAAAAATTTTAACCAGAAGTTTGTTAACTTTAGAAAATATTTCCTTTTTATGTGCGCCATTTCTCTTGGAGCATATAAAACCACAGAATCCCAGTGTACTTGCTTTGTCTCTATTAAGACCATCAAAAGGGGCCTCTCCAAAAGTAGCTCTGGGCCAGCCTTTGCCTTACAAAGATTTGCACAGGACAGTGGGTGGTGTGCTCTTACAGGTTACGCACTTCTGCCCTGTTTTCTCCTGCTACAGTATGGGCTGTAATCAGATTGCACTGCCTAAAGTCTCTTAATCATTATTTGCCTCTTACTTTGTGTAACCAGCCAACAATATACCTGGCATGGGGTTGTTTCCTTGGGGCTCTTAAGACAGTATCATACTAAGGCTGGACAGTCAATACTTTGATAAAGCAACCCCATGGTGGTGGCTTTTTGCTGAACTTGTGTGCTACAGATGTATTTCTAGCTTTGAAACAGTCACTTAAACTTTTTGTTTTATTTACAAAAAGTTAGGTGCACTCTGCTAATGCTTTGTAGTCATAAGAATCCACAGTATGTTACTCACGGCAACCTAAGAAAAATGGGTCTCAAGTTGTTATTAGCACCTTATGTTCAAAAACGGCAAGTGACAGCTGGCATGCTATCATCCCATGCTAAGATCTTGGCCGTTCTTATACCATTTCCGGATTTTAAACACCAATCTGCAGTGCTTGCGGTCTTTGTACCAAGGAGTATGTAATCGTGTGTCTGCACACACCACAGCCTTTCTTTTCCCGTGTAAACTAGGTGGCTGCAATCAGGATTGAACTGCTTGTGCAAACTTTTTATTGTGCTTCTGTGGTTTCCTTGGGTTCAAAGAGAAATTTTGAGGCTTTTCCCCAGACCAAAAGTGTTTCTAGATGATGATTTCCTAGAACTATGGTAATTGGAGGAAAGATATGACTATTGAATCCATAGTGGGTTTTTTTAATCCTACCTTTTATTATTTGCATCAAGTACTATTAATTATTCTAATGAAAGGGTGTAGGTCTGTGTGAAACTTGTTTATTTGCTATAATCAATTGCTACTTGTGATCCCATTGAGATATTTAATGCTAATCTGTGCTTTGCCTTGGCTTTCTGCTTTGTGTTGTCTTGTCTTGCTTTTATGTTTTTTGTTACCCTGCAATCCCTCATTTCTTCGTTTGTTTTGTGTTTTTTTTTTTCTCCCTCATGCTTGTCGTTGTCTGCACTTGGCTTTGATTGCAAAAACCAAAACCCAAACTGTGGTGCCCATAAATCTGCATCATTGAATGTCCTTGTCGCCGTTGATGACCTGCTCTCTGCTCCCGTCCCCCTCCTTGGCCTGCTGTGATTGGTGGCTTCGTTGCTTGGCTTGGGCTGTGTTGTGTGAACGGAATAGTTCACCCCAGTATGGCCTTCTTGCCGACAGGTATCATTTCTGTGAGAAGTGTTTCAATGAAATCCAAGGGGAGAGCGTTTCTTTGGGGGATGACCCTTCCCAACCTCAAACGTAAGTAACTATTATTTTGCAAAATACTGTCATCTTCGTTTGTGGTCAGGTGATCCTGCTCGGCTTCTAAGTGGTCGTGGGTTATGTTGTCTGGGTATGGCCACAGGTAGCTATTTTATATACACGTTAAAATAGGTAAGACGTAGAATTCCTAATGCCAGTTGACATGGGTGGCTCGTGACTGCCGTATTGGTCAGCACAGACTAGGACTTGCCGTCGTAGCAGACGTTCTCACAGTGTGGTCCAGGGAACATGTCAGTACTAGATGGTCGTAGGTTTCATCTACAAGGAAATGGCTTCTCCTGAAAAGTGAAAGTATGCAGTGCAAGGGATCTCCATCATTGACTGTTTGGTGTTTGAGGAGAATTCAGCAGATAACCATTACCTTATAGCCTTCTCATAAAAGGTTAACAATACCAGAATCCTTATGGAATCAGGAATATCATTTAATATCATTAGGGGTTTACGAGGCTGTGAGAATAGCTTCTTAGAAAGAGACTTGGTCGGACTTCGCCGTCTCACAAGCTCTTGTGGTTTGATATATGCCAAGAAAATATTTTAAGCATTGCCTAAACTGCCTCTAATCTCCAAGATTTAGGCTCAAATTTTTGACAAAAAAATCTTTTTTATCTTTTTTAATATTACAAAAGTATCTTTGTAATACTCATTCAGCTTCTCTTCTGTTTTAACCTGTAATAAACAAGCAATTCAGAACATTTCTGATAGCAATTCAAAATTGTTACATTACTAGTAAAATGGGACTGAGGAAAACTGGTGTTTTCAGATTGGGTTTTGAAGCTGTACTTTTCCCTTCAGTCACTATTAACATATAATATAGTGGGGTCTGGTACTGGTTTGGGTCTCCTTGCGCTTAAGATTTTCCAGCCCTTGGCTAAACCAGGGAAGTCAGGTCTAGCTAGGTTTCCCTGATGAAGGAAAGGGAGGCATGCTCACTCTGTGTTCTACATCTTAAGACAGCAGGTCTCTGGCTTAGAAGCTGTAGGAAAGTCTCCTGCAGTCCTGTAGGTCGCCAGTTAGCTGGAGTGCATGCAGTACTGGTGACGTCCTAGGTCGTCCTAGGCTGCTGGTCCTGCTGACTCAGCTGCAGGTAGCAGTACCTTAGGGCATGCAGTGATGAATCTGGAGTCTGTAACTAGTGGAAAGCAGTTTAAATGTGGAAATAGCTTTGATTCTGTAAGGAAGGATTAGAGTAGTCAGCCTGGGCCCCCTGAAGTTTTTTCTAGGTGGCCTCCTGTGCCTGTGAGCAGTGTAGTAGGCGAGATTTCAAAAAGGATAGGAGTGTGAAAGGGGCTCGTCTGCCATTGGTCAGCACAGACTAGGACTTGCCGTGAGCAGACGTTCTCACAGTGTGGTCCAGGGAACATGTCAGTACTAGATGGTCGTAGGTTTCATCTACAAGGAAATGGCTTCTCCTGAAAAGTGAAAGTATGCAGTGCAAGGGATCTCCATCATTGACTGTTTGGTGTTTGAGGAGAATTCAGCAGATAACCATTACCTTATAGCCTTCTCATAAAAGGTTAACAATACCAGAATCCTTATGGAATCAGGAATATCATTTAATATCATTAGGGGTTTACGAGGCTGTGAGAATAGCTTCTTAGAAAGAGACTTGGTCGGACTTCGCCGTCTCACAAGCTCTTGTGGTTTGATATATGCCAAGAAAATATTTTAAGCATTGCCTAAACTGCCTCTAATCTCCAAGATTTAGGCTCAAATTTTTGACAAAAAAATCTTTTTTATCTTTTTTAATATTACAAAAGTATCTTTGTAATACTCATTCAGCTTCTCTTCTGTTTTAACCTGTAATAAACAAGCAATTCAGAACATTTCTGATAGCAATTCAAAATTGTTACATTACTAGTAAAATGGGACTGAGGAAAACTGGTGTTTTCAGATTGGGTTTTGAAGCTGTACTTTTCCCTTCAGTCACTATTAACATATAATATAGTGGGGTCTGGTACTGGTTTGGGTCTCCTTGCGCTTAAGATTTTCCAGCCCTTGGCTAAACCAGGGAAGTCAGGTCTAGCTAGGTTTCCTGATGAAGGAAAGGGAGGCATGCTCACTCTGTGTTCTACATCTTAAGACAGCAGGTCTCTGGCTTAGAAGCTGTAGGAAAGTCTCCTGCAGTCCTGTAGGTCGCCAGTTAGCTGGAGTGCATGCAGTACTGGTGACGTCCTAGGTCGTCCTAGGCTGCTGGTCCTGCTGACTCAGCTGCAGGTAGCAGTACCTTAGGGCATGCAGTGATGAATCTGGAGTCTGTAACTAGTGGAAAGCAGTTTAAATGTGGAAATAGCTTTGATTCTGTAAGGAAGGATTAGAGTAGTCAGCCTGGGCCCCCTGAAGTTTTTTCTAGGTGGCCTCCTGTGCCTGTGAGCAGTGTAGTAGGCGAGATTTCAGGATAGGAGGCCATGTGAAAGCTTTTTAATGAATACCCTTTTTTGACTAACTCTAAACCCAAATGTATGACGTTTTTTATTAATACAAAAAGTTGTTGGACTAGACTGTCCAGAAAAAAGAATTTTTAAAAAATATAAATAGAAATTTAGCTTCCTCAATACATACACACTGTTATACTTTCCTATCCAGGAACTTTAAACGGTCAAAAGGTATAAACACCTAACACTAAGAGTAGTAGGTAAGATTTAAAAAGGAAAAGAAAGAAGTACAGATTCATTATTTTAGGTTTTACTGGGTTCACTTCTTCCTATAAGTGAGAATAGATTTACTGAGTCCTTTCCTAAAAAACATAGGCATGTAAACATGTATTATGTGGAAGCTGAGAATGTACCTGCTATATCCTTGGTATGTTCTTAGATTTAAATAGTCTACTTACAGGTTGGGATTTTTGTCATTTGGTAATTTCTCTGTGTGGCTTTTTCTCATTGTATCCCTCTTCTTTCCTTAGTACAATAAATAAAGAACAATTTTCAAAGAGAAAAAATGACACTCTGGATCCTGAATTGTAAGTAGTTCCCCTTGAGTAATACACTTTGGTTGTCCTTTCTCCTTTCGTTCTCGTGGTTTGTGGAACCAGTGTGGTGATGCTACGTTCTGGGGCTGAGTCTGTAGCCTCCATCTAGCAGAGGTGGTAGAAATGTTAAAATTTTACATAATAGAATGCACTTGCATTTCATTACGTCTCCCTGATATTTTGAAGCTGTATAGGCTCAGGTGAAGCATCAAGCTACCTCTGCTCAGTGCCATGATTCCAGCCTTGTCAGACTCTGTATTTTCAAACCAGCTAATAGCCCGCTCCTTTAGTGTGGCACCGTCAGCGGCACAGAGATGCACTAGGCCTTCCTGGACTGGACCAGGTGGCATGACGTCCAAGCGGCAGTCATCTTCATCTCTCACTTTTTATTTCCTGGCCACTTTGTATTCCATGGCTTAATGACTGAACTGCCTTTGAGATTTGGGTTTCCCTGGTGGCTTAGATGGTAATCTACAGGCAGTGCAGGAGACCAGGCATTGATCCCTGGGTCAGGAAGATGCCCTGACGAAGGTACTCAGTCCAGTGTTCGTCCCTGGAGAATTTCATGGGCAGAGGATCCTGGAGGGCCACAGTCCACGGGGTCTCAGAGGCGGACGCGACAGAGGGACTGACACACACTACACTAAAGAGCTCTTAAACACGCGTCAGTTCTTTGGACATGATCTCAGCTATCTTTTGAATTGTCAGAATCAGGAAATATTGGCAGTTTTGATTTGGTTAAAATTTTGGATTTAATCTCGCCATTCTGACTTTCCAGGTTTGTTGAATGTACAGAGTGTGGGAGAAAGATGCATCAGATCTGTGTCCTTCATCATGAGATCATTTGGCCGTCTGGGTGAGTGCGGCATCAGTGTTTTCCCCAGACTTTGTTGTGAATTTTGGCAAGTTTCTGTCTTCTTTGAAGTGATTATATTTTACCTTCAGAATTATTATCTCTTAGAATTATTCTTTGGATCAGGAAAAGATCATTAAAATCCAGATTTAAAACAGGTAACCCAGAATCCAAAAATACAGATCTGTCTATTCCTTGCATTGTGTTAATCTGTATATAAATACTTCATTCTGCTGGTTTGCTTTTTTAAATTCTTTGCTGGTCATTGTACATTAAAAGTAAATTCAGGGCTTCCCCTGGTGGTCCAGTGGGTAAGGACACCACCTTACAGTGCAAGGGGCGCCGGTTCGATCCCTGGCCTGGGAAGATCCCACGTGCGCGGCCGGCTGGACCCATGTGTCCAGTCATTGAGCCGGAGCTCTGAGCGCATGCGCCGAGCCGCTCTGCAGCGACAGATGCCACCACGATGGGAGGCCCACACGGGCCAAAAGAACAAAGATGGATGAAAATAGCCCGCTCCTCTAGTGTGGCACCGTCAGCGGCACAGAGATGCACTAGGCCTTCCTGGACTGGACCAGGTGGCATGACGTCCAAGCGGCAGTCATCTTCATCTCTCACTTTTTATTTCCTGGCCACTTTGTATTCCATGGCTTAATGACTGAACTGCCTTTGAGATTTGGGTTTCCCTGGTGGCTTAGATGGTAATCTACAGGCAGTGCAGGAGACCAGGCATTGATCCCTGGGTCAGGAAGATGCCCTGACGAAGGTACTCAGTCCAGTGTTCGTCCCTGGAGAATTTCATGGGCAGAGGATCCTGGAGGGCCACAGTCCACGGGGTCTCAGAGGCGGACGCGACAGAGGGACTGACACACACTACACTAAAGAGCTCTTAAACACGCGTCAGTTCTTTGGACATGATCTCAGCTATCTTTTGAATTGTCAGAATCAGGAAATATTGGCAGTTTTGATTTGGTTAAAATTTTGGATTTAATCTCGCCATTCTGACTTTCCAGGTTTGTTGAATGTACAGAGTGTGGGAGAAAGATGCATCAGATCTGTGTCCTTCATCATGAGATCATTTGGCCGTCTGGGTGAGTGCGGCATCAGTGTTTTCCCCAGACTTTGTTGTGAATTTTGGCAAGTTTCTGTCTTCTTTGAAGTGATTATATTTTACCTTCAGAATTATTATCTCTTAGAATTATTCTTTGGATCAGGAAAAGATCATTAAAATCCAGATTTAAAACAGGTAACCCAGAATCCAAAAATACAGATCTGTCTATTCCTTGCATTGTGTTAATCTGTATATAAATACTTCATTCTGCTGGTTTGCTTTTTTAAATTCTTTGCTGGTCATTGTACATTAAAAGTAAATTCAGGGCTTCCCCTGGTGGTCCAGTGGGTAAGGACACCACCTTACAGTGCAAGGGGCGCCGGTTCGATCCCTGGCCTGGGAAGATCCCACGTGCCGCGGCCGGCTGGACCCATGTGTCCAGTCATTGAGCCGGAGCTCTGGAGCGCATGCGCCCGGAGCCGGCGCTCTGCAGCGACAGATGCCACCACGATGGGAGGCCCACACGGGCCAAAAGAACAAAGATGGATGAAAATAGAGAAATGAAAGACCAATAGAAGTGGCCCACCTGCTCCCCTCCCTCCCCAACCCGACCCCTGCCCTAAATAAATAAATAAAAA
Organism: Tragulus kanchil; assembly: GCA_022376925.1. Taxonomy (NCBI): domain Eukaryota; kingdom Metazoa; phylum Chordata; class Mammalia; order Artiodactyla; family Tragulidae; genus Tragulus; species Tragulus kanchil. The sequence goes on along the minus strand of JAIOJX010000004.1, from coordinate 176,933,989 downwards.
TAAAAATAAATAAAAAGTAAATTCAGAGAAATTTATCAATAGAGGTAACAGGAAATGTGTAGCACCTAGAAACTAGCAAGGAAATTTTAGATGTGACTAAATTTGCCAGACTTTGAATGTTGCCGACCTTGAAGTAGAAAGACCAGACGATCCAGATAATGGTGGGCGCCAAGGTGACAACTCTTGTCTCTGCCTCTGAGAGAACATTGCACTGAGGTGTGTACTGAACTCTCACCCTGGTTAGTTTGAATGATTTAAAGTCCTCTGGGGAGTTGAATAAGAAGTAACATGGGTGTTGCCCACTAAAAGGCAGAGTTGAATGAAACTGATGAGATTCAGACTTCAGTGAACTAGGTATTCTCAGACCTCCTGGTGTGTTTCTGAGTATCCTCCACACGTCTGCCCGGGATGCAGACCCTCATGCCTTTCACAGCAATAAGTGAATTTTTGTCCATTGTGACACTTAGGGATTTACTGCCACCAGCTACCTCTCGCCCTCCAGGAAGGAGGCTGCTCCCAGCTCTGTTCAAGGGGAAGGGTTAGGAGTGTCTGTGCATTAAGTTGCCCATCAAGATGAGAGCTCATCTCTCTGCTCTCTTCTCGGACTGATATTGATGCTAGTTCGGAGGTCATGTGGAAATTAACAAATTTCCAGGAAAAAAAAAGAAACAGTAAGGAAAATTGTAGTAAATTGACTTGTGTTTAGGTGGGATTGCTCTGCTTAATTCCAGAGTCGGCGAGGATCACCAAGAGACTTGCAGTGATCCTTGCAGCTGAAGGTCCGCCAGCTGGTGGATGAGTGTTTACGTGGTGTCCAGTGTAACTGAAGGAAAGGGGACAATTTACATTTAAAATCTATTACTAATGGGCTTCCCTGGTGGTCCAGTGGGTAAAGAGTCCACCTTACAATCCAAGGGGCGCCGGTTCGATCCCTGGCCCAGGAGGACCCCTAGTGCCACAAAACAACTGGACCAGTGTGTCCAATTACAAGCCAGTGCTCTGGAGTGCGTGCACCCAGAGCCAGTGCTCTGCAGCAAGAGAGGCCACTTTGCAGTCAGAGGCCCACACAGGCCAAAGAATGAAGATGGATGAGTGTCAATGGTGCAGTTGGTTAGCATGCAGGAAATGTGTAGCACCTAGAAACTAGCAAGGAAATTTTAGATGTGACTAAATTTGCCAGACTTTGAATGTTGCCGACCTTGAAGTAGAAAGACCAGACGATCCAGATAATGGTGGGCGCCAAGGTGACAACTCTTGTCTCTGCCTCTGAGAGAACATTGCACTGAGGTGTGTACTGAACTCTCACCCTGGTTAGTTTGAATGATTTAAAGTCCTCTGGGGAGTTGAATAAGAAGTAACATGGGTGTTGCCCACTAAAAGGCAGAGTTGAATGAAACTGATGAGATTCAGACTTCAGTGAACTAGGTATTCTCAGACCTCCTGGTGTGTTTCTGAGTATCCTCCACACGTCTGCCCGGGATGCAGACCCTCATGCCTTTCACAGCAATAAGTGAATTTTTGTCCATTGTGACACTTAGGGATTTACTGCCACCAGCTACCTCTCGCCCTCCAGGAAGGAGGCTGCTCCCAGCTCTGTTCAAGGGGAAGGGTTAGGAGTGTCTGTGCATTAAGTTGCCCATCAAGATGAGAGCTCATCTCTCTGCTCTCTTCTCGGACTGATATTGATGCTAGTTCGGAGGTCATGTGGAAATTAACAAATTTCCAGGAAAAAAAAGAAACAGTAAGGAAAATTGTAGTAAATTGACTTGTGTTTAGGTGGGATTGCTCTGCTTAATTCCAGAGTCGGCGAGGATCACCAAGAGACTTGCAGTGATCCTTGCAGCTGAAGGTCCGCCAGCTGGTGGATGAGTGTTTACGTGGTGTCCAGTGTAACTGAAGGAAAGGGGACAATTTACATTTAAAATCTATTACTAATGGGCTTCCCTGGTGGTCCAGTGGGTAAAGAGTCCACCTTACAATCCAAGGGGCGCCGGTTCGATCCCTGGCCCAGGAGGACCCCTAGTGCCACAAAACAACTGGACCAGTGTGTCCAATTACAAGCCAGTGCTCTGGAGTGCGTGCACCCAGAGCCAGTGCTCTGCAGCAAGAGAGGCCACTTTGCAGTCAGAGGCCCACACAGGCCAAAGAATGAAGATGGATGAGTGTCAATGGTGCAGTTGGTTAGCATGCAGTACTAATACAAAATCTCTTAGTGCTGCTTTCAGAATGTCCTTGTTTACATTCCCACTAGTAGCATACAGACTTTTGCCATGTGATTGGCCAGCAAATAAAAGTTTCTGCTTTAATCTGTGATTTTCACCATCGTTGTTTGCGCATGTAAGATAAATTTTGTACTGTGCATTACTTTAAATCTTTCTCTAATAAGTTGGTTAAACAAGTCTTGGTTTACATTTTAGATTCGTCTGTGATGGTTGCTTAAAGAAGACTGCACGAACTAGAAAAGAAAATAAGTTTTCTGCTAAAAGTAAGTTTCATTCTTACAAGTAAATTTTGGGGAAACTTCACTGAAGCATAGTTAAAAGGATAACATCAAGAATGAATTATTTTTTGTTTCAACATTATTTAAATTTTTTAACCGAAGTAAAAACCAAATAATTATTCCATGGTGTACTTAAGGTTGAACTATAATATATTTTGGTGTGAAATTAATTATACCTAATGGTGTGTATGGGCTCCTGGTAGCTCAGGGGTAAAGAGTTCGCCTGCCAGTGCAGGAGACACAGGTTCGATCCCTGATCTGAGAAGATCCCCACATGGTGCGGAGCAACTAAGCCCGTGAGCCACAACGAGTAGCCCCCATTCCCTGCGACTAAAGAGCCTATGGCAGGGCTTCCCTGGTGGTCCAGTGGGCAAGGGGTGCCGGTTCAATCCCTGGCCTGGGAAGATCCCACGTGCCGCAGAGCGGCTGGACTGATGTGTCCAATTACCGACCTAGAGCTCTGGAGCGCATGTGCCCAGAGCCGGCACTCTGCGACAACAGAGGCCACCACGATGGGAGGCCCACAAGAGCCAAAGAATGAAGACGGATGAAAATAGACAAATGAAAGACCAATAGAAGTGGCCCGCCCACCCCCAAAATAAATAAATAAATGTTAAAAAAAAAAAAAAAAAGAGCCTATGGCAGCAGTGAAAACCCAGAATAGCAAAAAATTAATAAAATGAAGTACCACTTAACAAAAAATTATACCTAATGCTATGTAAAAAGGAGGATGAGTGAGTCCCTCAGTTCTGTGGAGGGACTTCATTTAGACCTCTCTTCAGTTGGGTGGGCTGACAGTCAGTTTTAGTTTTGTAGATGGATGCCTTTGCAGTTTTTTGCTGATCCATGTTATTATTCAGTCACTATGTCCAACTCTTAGCAAGCCCCTGGACCACAACATGTCAACCTCCCCTGTACTCCACTATCTCCTGGAGTTTGCTCAGATTAAACCAATCTCATCCTCTGCCACCCCTTTCTCCATTTGCCTTCAGTCTTGCCAAGCATCAGGGTCTTTTCCAGCGAGTCAGCTCTTTGCATCAGGTGGCCAGAGTTTTGGAGCTTCAGCTGTAGCAACAGTTCTTCCACCGAATATTCAGGGTGGATTTCCTTTAGGATTGACTGGTTTGGTCTCTTTGCAGTCCAGGGGACTTCAAGCGTCTTCTCCAGCACCATCCTTTGAAGGGATCAATTCTTTGGCAGTCAGCCTTCTGTGTTTGCTAATTTTTTGCTGACCTTTAGGTTGCTTTTAAATTTGTGTAAAGCTTATCAAAACACTCAGCAAGGCAAGGTACATATGGGTGTTCTGTTTTTTGACTCTTGAAAATGAAAAATTTTTCAAAATAAAAATTTGGAGAAAATAATAACATTTAATGATGACTGCCTGCTTGCTTTCACTGCACGTATACTGCAGTTGGAATGATACATAGATTAGTATGGTGCTGTATAAGAATGTGAAGTGTTCTACATTATTTTTTATTATTACTAAGTTTTGACTACATCGCTAACAAAATCCAGTAAGTAATCTTACTGGTATTGAAAAAGCAGGAACGATGTTTGGTGTTGAAACTTGACTGACAGTAATAAATGTGTAGCTTGGTTACTACTGAACTTGTAATGTGTGAATTCCTAGGACTGCCATCTACCAGGCTTGGGACCTTTCTGGAGAATCGTGTGAATGACTTTCTGAGGCGACAAAATCACCCTGAGTCGGGAGAGGTTACCGTTAGAGTAGTTCATGCTTCTGACAAAACTGTGGAAGTCAAACCAGGCATGAAAGCAAGGTATCATCTCGTAACTTCCTCTTCTCTGTGGATCCATAGTTGCTCACACACAGTTGCTGTTGATGATTCTAATCTGAATGAAATGTCGTGGTTTTTTTCCTCCATGATGAATTGGATAGATTTGTAGATAGTGGAGAGATGGCCGAATCCTTTCCATACCGAACCAAAGCCCTCTTTGCCTTCGAGGAGATCGATGGTGTAGACTTGTGCTTCTTCGGCATGCATGTTCAAGAGTATGGCCTTAGTCTCCTCTGGGCCAGATTAAACCAATCTCATCCTCTGCCACCCTTTCTCCATTTGCCTTCAGTCTTGCCAAGCATCAGGGTCTTTTCCAGCGAGTCAGCTCTTTGCATCAGGTGGCCAGAGTTTTGGAGCTTCAGCTGTAGCAACAGTTCTTCCACCGAATATTCAGGGTGGATTTCCTTTAGGATTGACTGGTTTGGTCTCTTTGCAGTCCAGGGGACTTCAAGCGTCTTCTCCAGCACCATCCTTTGAAGGGATCAATTCTTTGGCAGTCAGCCTTCTGTGTTTGCTAATTTTTTGCTGACCTTTAGGTTGCTTTTAAATTTGTGTAAAGCTTATCAAAACACTCAGCAAGGCAAGGTACATATGGGTGTTCTGTTTTTTGACTCTTGAAAATGAAAAATTTTTCAAAATAAAAATTTGGAGAAAATAATAACATTTAATGATGACTGCCTGCTTGCTTTCACTGCACGTATACTGCAGTTGGAATGATACATAGATTAGTATGGTGCTGTATAAGAATGTGAAGTGTTCTACATTATTTTTTATTATTACTAAGTTTTGACTACATCGCTAACAAAATCCAGTAAGTAATCTTACTGGTATTGAAAAAGCAGGAACGATGTTTGGTGTTGAAACTTGACTGACAGTAATAAATGTGTAGCTTGGTTACTACTGAACTTGTAATGTGTGAATTCCTAGGACTGCCATCTACCAGGCTTGGGACCTTTCTGGAGAATCGTGTGAATGACTTTCTGAGGCGACAAAATCACCCTGAGTCGGGAGAGGTTACCGTTAGAGTAGTTCATGCTTCTGACAAAACTGTGGAAGTCAAACCAGGCATGAAAGCAAGGTATCATCTCGTAACTTCCTCTTCTCTGTGGATCCATAGTTGCTCACACACAGTTGCTGTTGATGATTCTAATCTGAATGAAATGTCGTGGTTTTTTTCCTCCATGATGAATTGGATAGATTTGTAGATAGTGGAGAGATGGCCGAATCCTTTCCATACCGAACCAAAGCCCTCTTTGCCTTCGAGGAGATCGATGGTGTAGACTTGTGCTTCTTCGGCATGCATGTTCAAGAGTATGGCTCTGACTGCCCTCCGCCCAACCAGAGGTAGGCCTTCACTTCCAGTTTGCATGGGAGTTTGAAGTAACAGTAAGGTGAACAAGCATAGTGGATAAGAAAATGTTTGATGTGCTTCTTTTGGAAATACAAGTTCTCGAGAATGTAGTATTGCAGCGAAACAAGAAAATACTTCTGTTATTCTGTGTTCATAGTATCAGGGAAATAGGATAAGAAGAGCAGCCGAAAATGCAACTTCTCAGAAAACACACTTAAATATAGGTTGTGTCAAATACCTTATTGAGGTGGATGTAAAAGAATGTCACACAAATGAAGTAGAATATGCTGTGGGATTTTCCACTTTCAACATACATATAAAGGCAAGAATAAGAGTGCTCCCAGAATATATTTAGATCGCTAGACACTGACTGATTATGCTGTCACAGGCCCACAGAAGTCCCCAGACGGGCTCATGATCTAGTCATTTACGTAAATAACTGTAATACTGTGTGATAGGCGCTGAAAATGACAAGATGCGAAAGGGTGGAGAAAAGAGAGCTGTCTTTAGCCACCCTGGTAGGACTTCGTTGCAGGACTTGACCTGGCTTCTTTCTCCCCGTTTGATACAGGAGAGTATACATATCATACCTCGATAGTGTTCACTTCTTCCGTCCCAAATGCTTGAGGACTGCAGTCTACCATGAAATCCTAATTGGATATTTGGAATATGTCAAGAAATTAGGGTAAGCACAGAAACAAATGCTAGTTTTAAAAACAACTTGTTTAAGCTGGTTAGTAGCTGTTGGCTTTGCAGTGGGAAAGACATGGATATTGGGACTCTGGTTGCGCCCGCCCCAGGTTATATTCTTTTGTTCAGTTAAGCTGTTTGATACAGTTCAACTTGAAGAGCCAGAACTTAAACTACACTTGGTCCTTTTGTAGCTGAGTATCAAAACCCAAATCACACTAAGGTCTGGAGATACAGAACTTCTTGGACTGGTTCCTTACCTTCAAGGTGTATATGTGCTTGAGAACATTGAGCACCTCACCTTGCAGGTGTGCCTCTTAACAATTTGCGTTTCATTTAGCTGCATTGTAGCTTTTGTTTGGTCTTTAAATGCAAATTTAATGGTCTTTTGATGCAGGGTCCTAATTCTGGCCTTGACCACGCACTTTCTGTTATCTGGGGAATCGTAGGTTTCTGTACTAATTGCTCTTTGGTGGTTTACAGTGGCGCATTCTCTCCAGAATGGGTGACCTTTCTCTACTGTGTTCCTTTTCTCTGTGTTGTTAGGTACACAACAGGGCATATTTGGGCATGTCCGCCCAGTGAAGGGGACGACTACATCTTCCACTGCCACCCCCCCGACCAGAAGATCCCCAAGCCCAAGCGGCTGCAGGAGTGGTACAAGAAGATGCTGGACAAGGCCGTGGCCGAGCGCATCGTCCACGACCACAAGGTCAGGAGAGTCTGCAAGATGGCTCGACCAGTCCTGCCTCTGTGTATTCTGCTGGTTTAATTATCTTAACAGAAATCTGTGTTTCTTCTCCCTCTTCCATGTAACTTGTAAAATTAAGTTAATTTGATAGCAGGGTTGTTTTTCCCTGAACCATTAAAATGAAGTAGATTTGGCAAAATATTTAATAGCCATTTGTGACTATAAGGAAATCTTGAAATAAGAAACTTGAACTATTAAATTTCTTTTATTTTTACTCATGGGGAGTAAAACATGAATTGATGTTGTCCTAACCGGCCCAGAAAACCATTCTTAGCCATATGGTTTCCAGTATTTGTAACTCGATTGTTCTGAACACACTTCTCATTTGGAATTGGAATATGTCAGAAAGAAATTAGGGTAAGCACAGAAACAAATGCTAGTTTTAAAAACAACTTGTTTAAGCTGGTTAGTAGCTGTTGGCTTTGCAGTGGGAAAGACATGGATATTGGGACTCTGGTTGCGCCCGCCCCAGGTTATATTCTTTTGTTCAGTTAAGCTGTTTGATACAGTTCAACTTGAAGAGCCAGAACTTAAACTACACTTGGTCCTTTTGTAGCTGAGTATCAAAACCCAAATCACACTAAGGTCTGGAGATACAGAACTTCTTGGACTGGTTCCTTACCTTCAAGGTGTATATGTGCTTGAGAACATTGAGCACCTCACCTTGCAGGTGTGCCTCTTAACAATTTGCGTTTCATTTAGCTGCATTGTAGCTTTTGTTTGGTCTTTAAATGCAAATTTAATGGTCTTTTGATGCAGGGTCCTAATTCTGGCCTTGACCACGCACTTTCTGTTATCTGGGGAATCGTAGGTTTCTGTACTAATTGCTCTTTGGTGGTTTACAGTGGCGCATTCTCTCCAGAATGGGTGACCTTTCTCTACTGTGTTCCTTTTCTCTGTGTTGTTAGGTACACAACAGGGCATATTTGGGCATGTCCGCCCAGTGAAGGGGACGACTACATCTTCCACTGCCACCCCCCCGACCAGAAGATCCCCAAGCCCAAGCGGCTGCAGGAGTGGTACAAGAAGATGCTGGACAAGGCCGTGGCCGAGCGCATCGTCCACGACCACAAGGTCAGGAGAGTCTGCAAGATGGCTCGACCAGTCCTGCCTCTGTGTATTCTGCTGGTTTAATTATCTTAACAGAAATCTGTGTTTCTTCTCCCTCTTCCATGTAACTTGTAAAATTAAGTTAATTTGATAGCAGGGTTGTTTTTCCCTGAACCATTAAAATGAAGTAGATTTGGCAAAATATTTAATAGCCATTTGTGACTATAAGGAAATCTTGAAATAAGAAACTTGAACTATTAAATTTCTTTTATTTTTACTCATGGGGAGTAAAACATGAATTGATGTTGTCCTAACCGGCCCAGAAAACCATTCTTAGCCATATGGTTTCCAGTATTTGTAACTTCGATTGTTCTGAACACACTTCTCAGCAACGGCTGGAATCTAGGATTTGTGCAAGGCCACATGCCTCTCGTTGCGCTGCGTTCTGTCTCAGGAGTGTTGGAGGCCTCAGTGTGAATCCTGCTGCCTCTGCCATTGCTCGGGATAGACTCACTTGCCACTTCGTTACCTAACGGCAGATAATGTCCTGTGCTCATGGGCAGAGGAAAGAGGAAGCTAGAAATACTGATTTCAGACCAGACCTTCTCCCTGTTGGTGACCCTGAACATCTCCCTGGGCACCAGACCTCGGGTATAGAATGGCTGCTGCTGTATAGTAAGTGCTTTTTTCAAAACTAGAAATTGCTATTTGTCCATGGATATTTTCACAGGATATTTTGAAACAAGCTACTGAAGACCGATTGACAAGTGCGAAGGAATTGCCTTACTTTGAGGGTGACTTCTGGCCCAATGTCCTGGAGGAGAGCATTAAGGAGCTGGAGCAGGAGGAGGAAGAGAGGAAGCGCGAGGAGAACACCAGCAACGAGAGCACAGATGTGAGGGCTCTGCCTTGTCCTTCCAGCTTGCCTCTTCGCAGGCGTGCCCAGACGCCATGCTCTTAAAGCTCTCTGCCCTTGAAGCTGGGCAGAGAATATTGGCGTAGATGAGTTACTGTGGTTCTGGTTCATTCTTAGCCATACAAAAACAGATTTGAGCCAGAGTTTACTGCTCCCCCCGGCAGAATCTCTGTCATAGCAGGTCATCTGAGGAGCTTTTCCTTGTCATGTTTCCCTGTAGTTTATCTCCGTTGCCCTTGCTGAGTAACTACTGATGTTGCCCTTAGTCTAAGAACTTTGTACAGCCTGCTTTTTTAGAGTCCTTAATTAAAGTGTTTTTTCAAGGTTTTTTTTTTTTTTTTTTTTTTAAATACATGGCCCATAAAATTCTAGAAAGTACAGGGAAGGAAATGCAGCCACAGCCTTCGGCTTCCTGCTCCCATGCACCTTCACTGACTACAGCTCACTCCTCTTCCATCCTCACATCTCGTGGTCCACAGGGTCCTCTGGCCAAAGAGCTAAGGCTGCTGGCGTCTTGATGAAGAGACATCAGCAGAGAGAGTTCTCTTCACTGGGAGAAAACCAGTGCAAACACATGAGTAAACTTTAGTTTACTGTCTACAACAGCTTTAAAAAGAGAGAGGGGAAGAGAGACGGCCGCTGGTGAAAGGTTGATCTGATGCTCCAGTCACAACATTTTCTTGTCCTCTTGTGCTAACCTGCAGGTGACAAAGGGAGACAGCAAAAATGCTAAAAAGAAGAATAATAAGAAAACTAGCAAAAACAAGAGCAGCCTGAGTCGGGGCAATAAGAAGAAGCCGGGCATGCCCAATGTATCCAACGACCTCTCTCAGAAACTGTATGCCACCATGGAGAAGCACAAAGAGGTAAGATCCAGCCCTCAGAGTGGAAAAACCAAGATGGGATTCCTCTAAGACTGCCCACCATGGTTGGTGTGCATGATGTGAGCACCAGACCTTTGAAATCCAGAAGGAAGAAAATCGTTTGAGGAGGTAAAAAGGCAAAGAGGATGGCTAGAGTGGGTGGGGAGAATAGGCAATGATAAGGTGTCTTAGATTTGTCGCTGCTACAGAGCTAGGTGGTGGTGGGACAAGTGTAAGCACGGTTTGTCTGACCCTATGTTTATAATCCTTTTAGGTTTGTCTTTCTGTCCATTGTTGAGAGGATTGGCTTGTCGGGCGTCTTTGTGGTTTTGCTTTAAACCAAGCTCCTCAGGTCTCCATTTGGCCATTCAAGTTTCTAATGGAACTTCGGCAAAATGAATGAATGTTTGCCTTACTGAAAGGGTACTGGAAAATGGAGAGAATTGAAGAAAAGTGAAACTTTGATATATGCACTTGTAAATGCCTTCTCAGCAAAGTTAAAACTTTGAATTTTTTCAGTATTCATATTGCTTATTTATTATTTGGGAGTATAACTGAGTGTTGGATATTTTTCCCCTTCAACAGTATCATTGGTAAGATAAGGCATCTAGAAGGGTCCTGTTGGTTTGGTTTTTTTAAACATCTGTCTACCTGCTTCTTCCGACATCAGGTTCTTACAGGAAGAGGCAGTTAATGTGGAAAGGGAACTGAAGGCTTGGTTTGAGGTGTGGAATTCTGCAATAATGGCAGTTGGGAAAGACTCTTTTCTAAGTTGATGAAGAGACATCAGCAGAGAGAGTTCTCTTCACTGGGAGAAAACCAGTGCAAACACATGAGTAAACTTTAGTTTACTGTCTACAACAGCTTTAAAAAGAGAGAGGGGAAGAGAGACGGCCGCTGGTGAAAGGTTGATCTGATGCTCCAGTCACAACATTTTCTTGTCCTCTTGTGCTAACCTGCAGGTGACAAAGGGAGACAGCAAAAATGCTAAAAAGAAGAATAATAAGAAAACTAGCAAAAACAAGAGCAGCCTGAGTCGGGGCAATAAGAAGAAGCCGGGCATGCCCAATGTATCCAACGACCTCTCTCAGAAACTGTATGCCACCATGGAGAAGCACAAAGAGGTAAGATCCAGCCCTCAGAGTGGAAAAACCAAGATGGGATTCCTCTAAGACTGCCCACCATGGTTGGTGTGCATGATGTGAGCACCAGACCTTTGAAATCCAGAAGGAAGAAAATCGTTTGAGGAGGTAAAAAGGCAAAGAGGATGGCTAGAGTGGGTGGGGAGAATAGGCAATGATAAGGTGTCTTAGATTTGTCGCTGCTACAGAGCTAGGTGGTGGTGGGACAAGTGTAAGCACGGTTTGTCTGACCCTATGTTTATAATCCTTTTAGGTTTGTCTTTCTGTCCATTGTTGAGAGGATTGGCTTGTCGGGCGTCTTTGTGGTTTTGCTTTAAACCAAGCTCCTCAGGTCTCCATTTGGCCATTCAAGTTTCTAATGGAACTTCGGCAAAATGAATGAATGTTTGCCTTACTGAAAGGGTACTGGAAAATGGAGAGAATTGAAGAAAAGTGAAACTTTGATATATGCACTTGTAAATGCCTTCTCAGCAAAGTTAAAACTTTGAATTTTTTCAGTATTCATATTGCTTATTTATTATTTGGGAGTATAACTGAGTGTTGGATATTTTTCCCCTTCAACAGTATCATTGGTAAGATAAGGCATCTAGAAGGGTCCTGTTGGTTTGGTTTTTTTAAACATCTGTCTACCTGCTTCTTCCGACATCAGGTTCTTACAGGAAGAGGCAGTTAATGTGGAAAGGGAACTGAAGGCTTGGTTTGAGGTGTGGAATTCTGCAATAATGGCAGTTGGGAAAGACTCTTAAGAGTATATGTGACTTAAGTTGTGGATACATCATCTGAAGAATGTCCAGGTAGTAGTCTCCTGTTAGGAGTTAGAATCTAATGTCAGCTTTTTAAGTTTTAAGTTTTGTTTTAGCTTTAGGGTGACATTCAACAGAATCCAGTTGTGATGGCTGTTATTGGAGGTTGGCCTTACGGAAGTTTCCTAGGGAGTCACTCGGTGGCTGTCCCGACTTGTTAGATCCAGTACTTGTCTGTGTGTGATGACATTTTCAAAATGTTCTTCCTCACTTTGAGTGTTTGCTTTGAGCCACAGTAGTATATCCAGTATTACAAGGTCAAATACACATCACAGTCCTCCCTTGATGCTTTTCACTTTTGGCATCTGCTTTGTGTATGCTCTTATCTTTTTGTTTTCTCAATTGAACCATGTGCCACGGACAGTCTTAGTCCCCCACTGGCGGCCAAACCCATGCCCTACCTTGGAAGTGCAGAGTCTTAACCACTGTACCACCGGGGAAGTCACTGTTCTTTCTCTAGACTTTTTTTTTTTAAGATTTATTTATTTATTTATTTTGGGCGGGGGTCGGGTTGGGGAGGGAGGGGAGTAGGCAGGCCACTTCTATTGGTCTTTCATTTATCCATTTTCATCCGTCTTTGTTCTTCGGCTCCTGTGGGCCTCCCATCGCGGTGGCCTCTGTTGTCGCAGAGCACTGGCTCTGGGCGCATGCGCTTCAGAGCTCCAGCTCGGTGGTTGGACACATCGGTCCAGCCGCTCTGCGGCACGTGGGATCCTCCCAGGCCAGGGATCAAACCGGCGCCCCTTGCACTGCAAGGCGGTGTCCTTACCCACTGGACCACCAGGGGAAGCCCCTCTAGACTCTTGTTTTATGCCAGCATTGCTGCCCAGATATATAACATGTTACTGCAAGTTTGCACAGATTTTCAGCCTCCAAACTGACAGAATACAGTGGACAATGTTAGCAGTTACTCAGGTTCTTGGTCTCGTGAAGCTTCCATATTATTACGTATATAATAACAGCTTCCTCATGCAACCTTTATACTAGTGGTTATGGGAAACAGTGGCTTAGGGTGTGTTTTTAAACTTCAGCAAAGAAAAAATTTTGCTGTTTCTGTAGCAAAGACAAAAGTTTTGCTGTTTTTTTTTTTTTTTTTTTTTTAATTATTTATTTATTTTTGGCTGTTCTGGGTTTTCACTGTTGCTCCAGGCTCCTCTTTAGTTGCAGGGATTGGGGGCTACTGTCCATTTGAGGTGAGCAGGCTTCTTGTTGCAGTGACTTCTGCTGTGGAACCTGGGTTCCAGGGCTCACGGGCTTCAGTAGTTGCGGCACATGGGCCTCCATAATCTTCCCACTCCTACCAACTTTCTCTAAGTTACATAGATGATGCTCTCCCATTTCAGCAAATTCCTTCTAAAACAGAGGGCTTGCTCTGCGTAAGTGTGCTGTGGCCTCACACACAGGGAGCCTTGGCATGCTGCCGTCTCCTGTCTGCTCCTCTGCTCCACGTTGAGTTGCCGGGTCTTAGTTCCTAGCCTTATTGTCTTATTTTCTTTCATGATGTAGGCATTTTGTGCAAGACTCCAGGCCAGTTGTTTGGTAGAATGTCCCTCAATTTGGGTTTTTCTGATTTGTTTCCTTACGATTAAAGTCAGGTTAAACCATGGACTGTACCTTAAAAGTTGACCTCTTGGAGGCAAAATATCCACTGTACGGTCCTATACCCAACCGTCCTTCTTTTGAAGAATTATTAAATGAGGTAGAAAACAAAAATGTAGATTTGCTTTTAGGCCCATTGTAGTCAGTCTTGAGAGTCGAGAACAGAGGTGCATGAAGCAGGAGAATGTGAGGGCCTTACTGTGTGACCTTGCCAGTGGTCCCAGAACTAAGCAGGTGTCCCAGCCGCCGAGTGTGCGGCCTGGCCCAGCTGGCTGCAGTCCTGTGGTGCCCTAGCTCCAGAGTCCGGAGGAGACTGTCTGTTTTACAGGTCTTCTTTGTGATCCGTCTCATCGCTGGCCCTGCTGCCAACTCCCTGCCGCCCATCATTGACCCCGACCCCCTCATACCCTGCGACCTGATGGACGGACGGGACGCCTTTCTCACCCTCGCGAGGGACAAGCACCTGGAGTTCTCCTCACTGCGAAGAGCCCAGTGGTCCACCATGTGCATGCTGGTGGAGCTGCACACGCAGAGCCAGGACCGCTTTGTCTACACCTGCAATGAGTGCAAGCACCACGTGGAGACGCGCTGGCACTGCACCGTGTGCGAGGTAGGCGCGGGTCAGAACAGGCCAGGCGGGACCTGGTCTCAGGTTTTTGAGTGGCACGGCTACAGAAGCCTGCTCTAAAGCAAGGTTGTTAGCCCAAACCGGATATGTAAATACGTGTGAACGGCTTGAATCCTGGAGCACTGACCTGCGCTTTGTGTTTTCCCCAGGATTATGACTTGTGTATCACCTGCTACAACACTAAAAACCACGACCACAAGATGGAGAAGCTTGGGCTCGGGCTTGATGATGAGAGCAACAACCAGCAGGCCGCGGCTACCCAGAGCCCAGGGGACTCCCGCCCCGGCTGAGCATCCAACGCTGCATCCAGTCGCTGGTGCACGCCTGCCAGTGCCGCAACGCCAACTGCTCGCTGCCGTCCTGCCAGAAGATGAAGCGGGTGGTGCAGCACACCAAGGGCTGCAAGCGCAAGACCAACGGCGGCTGTCCCATCTGCAAGCAGCTCATCGCGCTCTGCTGCTATCACGCCAAGCACTGCCAGGAGAACAAGTGCCCCGTGCCCTTCTGCCTCAACATCAAGCAGAAGCTCCGGCAGCAGCAGCTGCAGCACCGGCTCCAGCAGGCCCAGATGCTGCGCCGGAGGATGGCCAGCATGCAGCGGACGGGCGTGGTGGGGCAGCAGCAGGGCCTGCCCTCCCCGACCCCTGCCACCCCGACCACGCCGACGGGCCAGCCTCCAACCACCCCGCAGACACCCCAGCCACAGCCGCCTCGCAGCCCCAGCCCACGCCTCCCAACAGCATGCCACCCTACTTGCCCAGGACTGGCCCTGCTGCCCTAACCTGTCTGTTTACAGGTCTTCTTTGTGATCCGTCTCATCGCTGGCCCTGCTGCCAACTCCCTGCCGCCCATCATTGACCCCGACCCCCTCATACCCTGCGACCTGATGGACGGACGGGACGCCTTTCTCACCCTCGCGAGGGACAAGCACCTGGAGTTCTCCTCACTGCGAAGAGCCCAGTGGTCCACCATGTGCATGCTGGTGGAGCTGCACACGCAGAGCCAGGACCGCTTTGTCTACACCTGCAATGAGTGCAAGCACCACGTGGAGACGCGCTGGCACTGCACCGTGTGCGAGGTAGGCGCGGGTCAGAACAGGCCAGGCGGGACCTGGTCTCAGGTTTTTGAGTGGCACGGCTACAGAAGCCTGCTCTAAAGCAAGGTTGTTAGCCCAAACCGGATATGTAAATACGTGTGAACGGCTTGAATCCTGGAGCACTGACCTGCGCTTTGTGTTTTCCCCAGGATTATGACTTGTGTATCACCTGCTACAACACTAAAAACCACGACCACAAGATGGAGAAGCTTGGGCTCGGGCTTGATGATGAGAGCAACAACCAGCAGGCCGCGGCTACCCAGAGCCCAGGGGACTCCCGCCGGCTGAGCATCCAACGCTGCATCCAGTCGCTGGTGCACGCCTGCCAGTGCCGCAACGCCAACTGCTCGCTGCCGTCCTGCCAGAAGATGAAGCGGGTGGTGCAGCACACCAAGGGCTGCAAGCGCAAGACCAACGGCGGCTGTCCCATCTGCAAGCAGCTCATCGCGCTCTGCTGCTATCACGCCAAGCACTGCCAGGAGAACAAGTGCCCCGTGCCCTTCTGCCTCAACATCAAGCAGAAGCTCCGGCAGCAGCAGCTGCAGCACCGGCTCCAGCAGGCCCAGATGCTGCGCCGGAGGATGGCCAGCATGCAGCGGACGGGCGTGGTGGGGCAGCAGCAGGGCCTGCCCTCCCCGACCCCTGCCACCCCGACCACGCCGACGGGCCAGCCTCCAACCACCCCGCAGACACCCCAGCCACAGCCGCCCTCGCAGCCCCAGCCCACGCCTCCCAACAGCATGCCACCCTACTTGCCCAGGACTCAAGCTGCCGGCCCAGTGTCCCAGGGCAAGGCGGCGGGCCAGGTGACTCCCCCGACCCCTCCTCAGACTGCTCAGCCCCCGCTTCCAGGCCCCCCACCTGCAGCGGTGGAGATGGCCATGCAGATACAGAGGGCAGCCGAGACGCAGCGCCAGATGGCCCATGTGCAAATTTTTCAGCGGCCGATCCAGCATCAGATGACTCCGATGGCCCCCATGGGTATGAACCCGCCCCCCATGGCCAGAGGGCCCGGCGGGCACTTGGAGCCAGGGATGGGGCCCACGGGGATGCAGCAGCAGCCCCCTTGGGCCCAGGGAGGACTGCCCCAGCCCCAGCAGCTGCAGTCGGGGATGCCCCGGCCCGCCATGATGTCGGTGTCACAGCACGGGCAGCCCCTGAACATGCCTCCCCAGCCGGGACTGGGCCAGGTGGGCGTGAGCCCTCTCAAGCCAGGCACTGTGTCTCAACAAGCCTTACAAAGTCTCCTGCGGACTCTCAGGTCTCCCAGCTCCCCTCTGCAGCAGCAACAGGTGCTCAGTATCCTTCATGCCAACCCCCAGCTGTTGGCTGCGTTCATCAAGCAGCGGGCTGCCAAGTACGCCAACTCCAATCCACAGCCGGGCCTGCAGCCCCCTGCCATGCCAGTTCAGCAGGGGGTCCACTCCAGCCCCGCCATGCAGAACTTGAACCCCATGCAGGCGGGCGTCCCGAGGGCCGGCCTGCCCCAGCAGCCTGCGCAGCAGCCGCAGCTCCCGCCGCCCATGGGAGGGATGAGCCCGCAGGCTCAGCAGATGAACATGAATCACAGCACCATGCCCTCGCAGTTCCGAGACATCTTGAGGCGACAGCAGATGATGCAGCAGCAGCAAGGCGCAGGCCCGGGAATGGGCCCAGGGCTGGCCAACCACAACCAGTTCCAGACCCCCCAGGGCGTGGGCTACCCTGCCCCCCAGCAGCAGCAGCCACAGCGGATGCAGCATCACATGCAGCAGATCCCGCAAGGGAACATGGGACAGATGGGCCAGCTCCGCAGGCCCCAGCCCACGCCTCCCAACAGCATGCCACCCTACTTGCCCAGGACTCAAGCTGCCGGCCCAGTGTCCCAGGGCAAGGCGGCGGGCCAGGTGACTCCCCCGACCCCTCCTCAGACTGCTCAGCCCCCGCTTCCAGGCCCCCCACCTGCAGCGGTGGAGATGGCCATGCAGATACAGAGGGCAGCCGAGACGCAGCGCCAGATGGCCCATGTGCAAATTTTTCAGCGGCCGATCCAGCATCAGATGACTCCGATGGCCCCCATGGGTATGAACCCGCCCCCCATGGCCAGAGGGCCCGGCGGGCACTTGGAGCCAGGGATGGGGCCCACGGGGATGCAGCAGCAGCCCCCTTGGGCCCAGGGAGGACTGCCCCAGCCCCAGCAGCTGCAGTCGGGGATGCCCCGGCCCGCCATGATGTCGGTGTCACAGCACGGGCAGCCCCTGAACATGCCTCCCCAGCCGGGACTGGGCCAGGTGGGCGTGAGCCCTCTCAAGCCAGGCACTGTGTCTCAACAAGCCTTACAAAGTCTCCTGCGGACTCTCAGGTCTCCCAGCTCCCCTCTGCAGCAGCAACAGGTGCTCAGTATCCTTCATGCCAACCCCCAGCTGTTGGCTGCGTTCATCAAGCAGCGGGCTGCCAAGTACGCCAACTCCAATCCACAGCCGGGCCTGCAGCCCCCTGCCATGCCAGTTCAGCAGGGGGTCCACTCCAGCCCCGCCATGCAGAACTTGAACCCCATGCAGGCGGGCGTCCCGAGGGCCGGCCTGCCCCAGCAGCCTGCGCAGCAGCCGCAGCTCCCGCCGCCCATGGGAGGGATGAGCCCGCAGGCTCAGCAGATGAACATGAATCACAGCACCATGCCCTCGCAGTTCCGAGACATCTTGAGGCGACAGCAGATGATGCAGCAGCAGCAGCAAGGCGCAGGCCCGGGAATGGGCCCAGGGCTGGCCAACCACAACCAGTTCCAGACCCCCCAGGGCGTGGGCTACCCTGCCCCCCAGCAGCAGCAGCCACAGCGGATGCAGCATCACATGCAGCAGATCCCGCAAGGGAACATGGGACAGATGGGCCAGCTCCCGCAGGCCCTGGGAGCAGAGGCCGGAGCCAGTCTGCAGGCCTATCAGCAGCGGCTCCTTCAGCAGCAGATGGGCTCACCAGCTCAGCCCAACCCCATGAGCCCCCAGCAGCATATGCTTCCGAGTCAGGCTCAGTCCCCACACCTCCAAGGCCAGCAGATCCCGTCTCTCTCCAGTCAAGTGCGATCTCCCCAGCCTGTCCCTTCTCCACGGCCACAGTCCCAGCCGCCCCACTCCAGCCCTTCCCCACGGATGCAGCCTCAGCCTTCTCCACACCACGTCTCCCCACAGACCAGTTCACCACATCCTGGACTGGTTGCTGCCCAGGGCAACCCCATGGAACAAGGGCATTTTGCCAGCCCGGACCAGAATTCAATGCTCTCTCAGCTCGCTAACAATCCAGGCATGGCAAACCTCCATGGTGCGAGCGCCACGGACCTGGGACTCGGCACCGACAACTCAGACTTGAATTCAAACCTCTCACAGAATACACTAGACATACACTAGAGACACCTTGTAGTATTTTGGGAGCAAAAAAATTATTTTCTCTTAAGACTTTTTGTACTGCAAACAATTTTTTTGAATCTTTCTTAGCCTAAGAGACAATTTTCCTTGGAACACATAAGAACTGTGCAGTAGCTGTTTGTGGTTTCAAGCAAACATGCAAGATGAACCTGAGGGGTGATAGAATACAAAGAATATATTTTTGTTATGGCTGGTGACCACCAGCCTGTTCGTTTCCCTTGTGTGTTTGGTTCAAGTGTGCACTGGGAGGAGGCTGAGGTCTGTGAAGCCAACCACATGCTCCTGCCTTGCACCTCCACTAGGTTTTATTATTTTTTTTAAATTAATGAAAATATGTAATATTAATAGTTATTATTTACTGGTGCAGATGGTTGACATTTTTCCCTATTTTCCTCACTTTATGAAAGAGTTAAAAAAGAACATTTCTAAAACCAGAGGACAAAAGGGGTTAATGTTACTTTAAAATTACATTCTATATATATAAATATATATAAATATATATTAAAATACCAATTTTTTTTTCTCTGGGTGCAAAGATGTTCATTCTTTTAAAAATGTTTAAGGAAAAAAAAATCCCCTTTCCTCCCCTCAAGTCAACTTTTGTGCTCCAGAATTTTCTATTCCGTAAGTCTGGTCGTAAAAACTTCAAGTATTAAAGTAATTTGTACATGTAGAAAGAAACATGACTTTTTTCAAAATATACAGGGGCAGCTGCCAAATTGATGTATTATATATTGTGGTTCTGTTTTCTTGAAAGAATTTTTTTCGTTATTTTTACATCTAACAAAGGAAAAAATTAAAAAGAGGGTAAGAAACGATTCCAGTGGGATGATTTTAACATGAAAATGTCCCTGGGGTTCTTCTGTGCTTGCTTTCTTCCTCCTTGCCCTGCCCCCACCCACCCACACACACTTTCTGTAAAACTTGAAAATAGAGAGCAAAAACCCTCAACTTGTAAATCATGCGATTAAAGTTGATTACTTATAAATATGAACTTTGGATCACTGTATAGACTGTTAATGATTTCTTATTACCTATTGTTAAATAAACTGTGTGAGACAGACCCTGACTTTGTTTTATTTCCTGCAGTTGCATCTTGGAATACGTAAAAAATCTGATAAAACAGATTTTTTAAAAATAGATTTTGGTAAATTTGGCCGAAATTTTGGGAAAAGACTTGTCAGAGAAAAGGACAAGCACCAGCTGTTAGTTTAAATGGATACTGATTAGCCTTCATCAGCTCAATGCCGCTCCTTCTACGTCCATTATGGATGACCTCATGGTCTTCACACAAGAGGTCCTGGCGGAGTGACGCTGTAGGAAAGGGCACTCTCGAAATAAAGCCCCCAGTGGGAAGATGAGTGAAAAGCCAGCACAAAGTCTGGTACTATGCTGGGCACTTGACGGAAAGGGCACTGGCCTGCCCACTGTGGAATACCGCCTCTGCTGTGGCCAGGTCTGCAAAGTCAGGATACTGGAGTGAACTACTCTGGCAGCATTTGGCAGGACTTTGTATTGGAGCTTTACACTGAGGATACTCAATCATCGGCTAAGGGCTGAAGAAAGAAGACCCTCTTGAAGAACCTTAATTCAAAGTCCTGTTTGTCCTTTCCACTAGTTTACTTTGTCTCAGCAAAAATAACCAGTAAGTCCATGTGAAGTGGACCTGCAGACTCGGCACCCACCCCAGAAAGTGTACCAAGTATCCACCTGCCTCAGCTCAGTGGTCCAGCAGACATCCACACAGCGCCTGTGTTCTGTGCCAGGCCAGACAACACGTGGATGGGGTGCATCTTTGCCCTCAGGCTAGCCAGCTCATGATCTAGAAGAAAAGAGGAGGTGGTCGGCCGAGAGTTGCCAGGCAACAGCTCCGGGTTACTTTGGTTTGGGGTCGCAGTCGTGGTTGGGGGCAGAAAATAAGAGTGGCTCTTTGGAGAAAGGTTCCGGGTTGTCCACCGCCCTGAAGTCAAAGAAGGAGAGGTGACTTGTACAAGACCAACAGTGAGGATTGATAATTGGATTATTTCAAAATGAGCTTCCTGTTACCCAAGCTGAGTAGCAAAAAAGAAGTAGACCAAGCCATAAAAAGTACTGCAGAGAAGGTGCTGGTTCTCAGGTTTGGGAGAGACGAGGATCCTGTCTGTCTACAACTAGATGATATTCTTTCTAAGACCTCTTCTGACTTAAGTAAAATGGCTGCTATCTATCTAGTAGATGTGGACCAAACCCCAGTTTATACACACTATTTTGACATCAGTTATATTCCATCTACTGTGTTTTTCTTCAATGGGCAGCATATGAAAGTGGATTATGGGTCTCCAGATCACACTAAGTTTGTGGGGAGTTTCAAAACCAAGCAAGACTTCATAGACTTGATTGAAGTAATTTATCGAGGAGCAATGAGGGGGAAACTTATTGTGCAAAGTCCTATTGATCCCAAGAATATTCCCAAATATGACCTCCTCTATCAAGACATTTAGCCCTTTCACTGCAGTCAGAGTTGAAGAGAAGGGCCCATCTTGAAACAGTCCCTGACTCCAGCTGCACGATTTTCCTGGAGTCCTTCGGAAACATGGTCAGCATCCCAGCGGAGGAAAGGTTTGACCTGAATAGAAAGTACCAGCCCCAAGCAGAAGACCACACTGGTGCTGGGATAGTCGGGATGCCCAAGCTGAAGAAAGAAGACCCTCTTAAAACTTCAAAGTCCTGTTTGTCCTTTCCACTAGTTTACTTTGTCTCAGCAAAAATAACCAGTAAGTCCATGTGAAGTGGACCTGCAGACTCGGCACCCACCCCAGAAAGTGTACCAAGTATCCACCTGCCTCAGCTCAGTGGTCCAGCAGACATCCACACAGCGCCTGTGTTCTGTGCCAGGCCAGACAACACGTGGATGGGGTGCATCTTTGCCCTCAGGCTAGCCAGCTCATGATCTAGAAGAAAGAGGAGGTGGTCGGCCGAGAGTTGCCAGGCAACAGCTCCGGGTTACTTTGGTTTGGGGTCGCAGTCGTGGTTGGGGGCAGAAAATAAGAGTGGCTCTTTGGAGAAAGGTTCCGGGTTGTCCACCGCCCTGAAGTCAAAGAAGGAGAGGTGACTTGTACAAGACCAACAGTGAGGATTGATAATTGGATTATTTCAAAATGAGCTTCCTGTTACCCAAGCTGAGTAGCAAAAAAGAAGTAGACCAAGCCATAAAAAGTACTGCAGAGAAGGTGCTGGTTCTCAGGTTTGGGAGAGACGAGGATCCTGTCTGTCTACAACTAGATGATATTCTTTCTAAGACCTCTTCTGACTTAAGTAAAATGGCTGCTATCTATCTAGTAGATGTGGACCAAACCCCAGTTTATACACACTATTTTGACATCAGTTATATTCCATCTACTGTGTTTTTCTTCAATGGGCAGCATATGAAAGTGGATTATGGGTCTCCAGATCACACTAAGTTTGTGGGGAGTTTCAAAACCAAGCAAGACTTCATAGACTTGATTGAAGTAATTTATCGAGGAGCAATGAGGGGGAAACTTATTGTGCAAAGTCCTATTGATCCCAAGAATATTCCCAAATATGACCTCCTCTATCAAGACATTTAGCCCTTTCACTGCAGTCAGAGTTGAAGAGAAGGGCCCATCTTGAAACAGTCCCTGACTCCAGCTGCACGATTTTCCTGGAGTCCTTCGGAAACATGGTCAGCATCCCAGCGGAGGAAAGGTTTGACCTGAATAGAAAGTACCAGCCCCAAGCAGAAGACCACACTGGTGCTGGGATAGTCGGGATGCCCAAGGGTCTACTCCCTGCAGACCTCAGAGAGGTGAAGCCAGCCATGGTTAATTTCCCCACTGTGGGTATTTTAATTTTTCTGTATGTTGTGCTTTCCTTTGTTTTTTAAGATAATACAGAATCCTTCTGAATTTTGGCTAGTACAGTTTGATTGAACTGTGTTTATTTGACACGCGAGTAAAAATCAAAGTCAGTTTACATAAGAGCAAAAACACTGATTTTCTACCTTAGAGGTACACACCCACCTCTTTCATCATCTTCAGGCTCACCGTCCCTCTGCTTACGTATTTATCTCATGCTCACCTGCTATCCCAGGTTTCCTTGGAATAAATCATTCTCTGCTGATAGCACCCAAGTCTGTTTTATCTTCGAGACTTTCTGGCTCAGACTTCTAAAGATATCCTGGCTTGTTCATTTTACCGGCTTTTATATTATTAAATTGCCCCAGAAGTGAGGGCTTGAACCTTCACCATCCAGCACCCAATTTGAGCTGAGCAAAAAGTAAACTACCCTTCATCAGTAGGAGCCAGTCTGTCTTGGGGCTCCATCTCTTTCTGAGGAGAAAACTGTACTTCAAGGACTCAAGACTGGAAAGAAATCTTAGAACTACTAGGAAGAAGGTGTCATCTTTATAGGCCTTACCTGTTTTACGAAGAACTCATGCTCTCCCAGGCCCCTGGCACAACCTTCACCACTTGGGCAAGTTCTTGCTCCTTTCAGGACTTCATGGGGCTAATGGTGCTGACTTTCTAGAATAAGAGAATGGATGCAGAGCCAAAAGCCAGTGCACCAGGCAGCACGTGACCTGCCGGGCAGCTGATGGCCTCCATGCAGGGTGACACTGTCACTGCACATCTGTCCCCCTTTGCTGAGTGCTGCTTTTCCAGGCTTTTGCTGATAAACATGGCCTAGAAGGAAGGCTACTGGGCACCTGTGTGGTCTTCATTGGTGAAGGAGAGAGCCACTCCAAGAATGAGACAACGAGGCGCTTTTATCACCACCTCCATTTTCTCCTGGCCCCAGGAGAAAGTACCGAAAGTACCAGCCCCAAGCAGAAGACCACACTGGTGCTGGGATAGTCGGGATGCCCAAGGGTCTACTCCCTGCAGACCTCAGAGAGGTGAAGCCAGCCATGGTTAATTTCCCCACTGTGGGTATTTTAATTTTTCTGTATGTTGTGCTTTCCTTTGTTTTTTAAGATAATACAGAATCCTTCTGAATTTTGGCTAGTACAGTTTGATTGAACTGTGTTTATTTGACACGCGAGTAAAAATCAAAGTCAGTTTACATAAGAGCAAAAACACTGATTTTCTACCTTAGAGGTACACACCCACCTCTTTCATCATCTTCAGGCTCACCGTCCCTCTGCTTACGTATTTATCTCATGCTCACCTGCTATCCCAGGTTTCCTTGGAATAAATCATTCTCTGCTGATAGCACCCAAGTCTGTTTTATCTTCGAGACTTTCTGGCTCAGACTTCTAAAGATATCCTGGCTTGTTCATTTTACCGGCTTTTATATTATTAAATTGCCCCAGAAGTGAGGGCTTGAACCTTCACCATCCAGCACCCAATTTGAGCTGAGCAAAAAGTAAACTACCCTTCATCAGTAGGAGCCAGTCTGTCTTGGGGCTCCATCTCTTTCTGAGGAGAAAACTGTACTTCAAGGACTCAAGACTGGAAAGAAATCTTAGAACTACTAGGAAGAAGGTGTCATCTTTATAGGCCTTACCTGTTTCTGAAGAACTCATGCTCTCCCAGGCCCCTGGCACAACCTTCACCACTTGGGCAAGTTCTTGCTCCTTTCAGGACTTCATGGGGCTAATGGTGCTGACTTTCTAGAATAAGAGAATGGATGCAGAGCCAAAAGCCAGTGCACCAGGCAGCACGTGACCTGCCGGGCAGCTGATGGCCTCCATGCAGGGTGACACTGTCACTGCACATCTGTCCCCCTTTGCTGAGTGCTGCTTTTCCAGGCTTTTGCTGATAAACATGGCCTAGAAGGAAGGCTACTGGGCACCTGTGTGGTCTTCATTGGTGAAGGAGAGAGCCACTCCAAGAATGAGACAACGAGGCGCTTTTATCACCACCTCCATTTTCTCCTGGCCCCCACTTCCTGCTTACGTGGTAGTTGTGATGCTTGGAACTGAAGCAGCCGTCTTAGGACCGTGGGTCAACCAGCACTGCAATGAAAAATAAACATGCTGAAAAGAATGATGGGAAGAGCTTGTGACCCTGATGACAATACCCAGCTACCAAGTGGACTCTAGACCTGCCTCCCTTCAGACTTCTGTGAAAGAATAAAACGTCTTCACCACCTGTCAAAAAAAAAAGAAAAGAGAATGAAGCTTAAACATGATCAAGAGGAAAATGCTAAGTGGTGTAGGCAGGGAACAGACAGGGTGAGGCAGAAGCTTCTGGCTATTGGGAATCGGGAGTTTCTGGGAAAGGTAAGCACTTAAACTGAACTTGTGGGGGAGATGAAGGGGAACAGTGACAGATGTAGAGAGCCTCTGCCTTGAAGAGTGAAGGGTCAGAGCCTACTGGAAAAAACAGCTTCTGGTCCACAGAACAGACCAGAGGATGGTGAGTGCCTGTACGGAAAGGCCTCCAGTGTGGTTCCCACAACCAGGGGTCCAGGGTAGATCTGAGCTCCTGACAGAGAAAACAACTCCAACCCATTTCCAAGCAGTCAATGCCCAGCCTTCATAACCCTAGCCTCTTCGGGCAAGGACAGCTGGATTGAAGTGGTAACCTTTTCATTACAATACTGCAAGGAGGAAGTGGGAACAAAAATAATGGGGAGAGGGAAACAAGCTGTCCTTGCCCAGGCAGAGGCAGTGCTAGAAAGCTGAAAGATGTGAATCCACAGTCAGGAATACAAGAAGACGACCCCAGTATTGCCGTGTGTATTTGAAAATCATCACAGTGGAAAGGTTGGAAGAGCTAAAAGGAGCCCCAAGATTCAGACTGGGTTGTTGCTCAGACATCAGTTTAGGAAATCAGCCCGACAGGTGCAGTAGTATCCAGGTGCTTTTTCATTCACTAGCTCACTCAATCCTCAAAACCAGCTCCAAAAGTTGACAAATGAGAAAATGGCAACTGTATGCATAGTCACACAGCCAGAGCAAGCCAAGGGCCTGCTGGACTCCACACCTTGCCTTCCCCGCATCCTCTCTCGCTGCAGACAAGCCCCTGTGATGGCTGCACAGTCACTGACAACTCAGGCCCCTCGTCCAAGCAAATCCACAATACACACTGAAAACTCAAGGGGGATAAAAATGAAGGAATCATAAAGGTAGCTACCAGGCTTCTCCAACTAGAGAACCTGATCTCTAGACAGATGGTTTCCCAAAGTGTTAGGTTCAAGACTTAGTCACCCTGTATAAGAAGCACACAGGCCAGCCTCAATAAAGATAAGGTGTTTATGAATAAATTTAACAGAAGTGCATGACTTGAAATTAAAGACCTAGATAAATAAAAGGACATTCTTGTTCATGGATCAGGAGACCACAAAGACCAAATACCATTAACAAAGTGCAGACAGGCATGTTTTACTGTGCTTCACTTTATTGCACTTTGCAGATACTTTTTTTTTTTTTTAATATTTATTTATTTGACTGTGTTGGGCCTTAGTTGCAGTATGTGGGATCTAGCTCCCTGACCAGGGCTCAAACCCAGGCCTCCTGCATTGGAAGCCAGGAGTCTTAGCCACTGGACCACCACAGAAGTCCCAGATACTGATTTTTTATAAACAAGGTTTGTCACCCCTACATCAAGCAACTCTACCACTGCCATTTTGTCCAACGGTATTTGCTCACTTCATTTGTGTGTGTCACATTTTGGTAATTCTCCCAATATTTCAAACTTTTTCGCTATTTTCTATGGCAAATAGAAGAGGAGAAAGTGGAAACAGTAACAGATTTTATTTTCGTGGGCTCCAAAATCACTGTGGACAATGACTGCAATCATGAAATTAAAAGATGCTTGCTCCTTGGAAGGAAAGCTATGACAAACCCAGAGAGTGTATTAAAAAGCAAAGACATCGCTTTGCCAACAAAGGCTCGTATGAAGCTATGGTTTTTCCAGTAGTCATGTACAGATAAGAGAGCTGGACCACAAAGAAAACTGAGCACCAAAGAATTGATGCTTTCAAACTGTAGTGCTGGAGAAGACTTTTGAGGGTCCCTTGGAATGCATGATCAAACTAGTCAATCCTAAAGGAAATCAACCCTGAATATTTATTGGAAGGACTGATGCTGAAGCTGAAGCTCCAATATTCTGGCCACCTGATGCAAAGAGCTGACTCAACTGGAAAAGACCCTGATGCTAGGAAAGATTGAAGGCAAAAGGAGAAGGCAGCAGAGGATGAGATGGTTAGATAGGATCGCTGACTCAATGAACATGAATTTGAGTTTTAGCAAACTCCAGAAGATAGTAAAGGACACAGGAGCCTGGTATCCTGCAGTCTATGGGATCGCAAAGAGTCGACACCACTTGAGACTAAACAACGAAATGGTGATCTGTGATCAGTGATCTTTGATGTTACTATTATCAGCTATCTTGGGAAACCAGGAACTGCACTAAGATGGCAAACTTAGTCGATAATGTGTGTGGACTGCTCCACTGACTGACCATTTCCCCATCTCTCTCCCTCTCTTCACGCCTTCCCATTCGTTGAGACAAAACAGTATTGAAATTAAGCCAGTTAATAACCCTATGGTGGCCTTTAAGTATTCAAGTGAAAGGAAGAGTCACACATCTCTTATTTTAAGTCAAAAACTGGAAATGATCAAGCTTAGTGAGGAAGACATGTCAAAAGCTAAGATTAGGCTGAAAGCTGGCCTCTTGCACCAAATAGATAAATTGTGAATGCAATTTAGGACAAATACTTGAAGGAACTTAAAATTGTTACTCCAATGAACACACAAATGATAAGACACCAAAAGAGCCTTACTGCTGATGCGGAAAACAAAGTTTTAGTGATCTGGAAAGAAGATCAAACCAGCCACAACATTCCCTTAAGACAAAGCCTTATCCAGAACAAGGCTGAGAGAGGAGAGGAAGCTGCAGAAGAAAAGTCTGAGGCTAGCAGAGATGGGTTCATGAGGTTTAACGAAAAGAAATCACCCCCATGACATAGAAGTACAGCGTGAAACACCAAGTGCTGATGCAATGGAAGTTTTGCAAAAGCAAAGTATGAGAGTTGGACCATAATGAAAACTGAGCACCAAAGAATTGATGCTTTCAAACTGTAGTGCTGGAGAAGACTTTTGAGGGTCCCTTGGAATGCATGATCAAACAAGTCAATCCTAAAGGAAATCAACCCTGAATACTTATTGGAAAGACTGATGCTGAAGCTGAAGCTCCAATATTCTGGCCACCTGATGCAAAGAGCTGACTCAACTGGAAAAGACCCTGATGCTAGGAAAGATTGAAGGCAAAAGGAGAAGGCAGCAGAGGATGAGATGGTTAGATAGGATCGCTGACTCAATGAACATGAATTTGAGTTTTAGCAAACTCCAGAAGATAGTAAAGGACACAGGAGCCTGGTATCCTGCAGTCTATGGGATCGCAAAGAGTCGACACCACTTGAGACTAAACAACGAAATGGTGATCTGTGATCAGTGATCTTTGATGTTACTATTATCAGCTATCTTGGGAAACCAGGAACTGCACTAAGATGGCAAACTTAGTCGATAATGTGTGGACTGCTCCACTGACTGACCATTTCCCCATCTCTCTCCCTCTCTTCACGCCTTCCCATTCGTTGAGACAAAACAGTATTGAAATTAAGCCAGTTAATAACCCTATGGTGGCCTTTAAGTATTCAAGTGAAAGGAAGAGTCACACATCTCTTATTTTAAGTCAAAAACTGGAAATGATCAAGCTTAGTGAGGAAGACATGTCAAAAGCTAAGATTAGGCTGAAAGCTGGCCTCTTGCACCAAATAGATAAATTGTGAATGCAATTTAGGACAAATACTTGAAGGAACTTAAAATTGTTACTCCAATGAACACACAAATGATAAGACACCAAAAGAGCCTTACTGCTGATGCGGAAAACAAAGTTTTAGTGATCTGGAAAGAAGATCAAACCAGCCACAACATTCCCTTAAGACAAAGCCTTATCCAGAACAAGGCTGAGAGAGGAGAGGAAGCTGCAGAAGAAAAGTCTGAGGCTAGCAGAGATGGGTTCATGAGGTTTAACGAAAAGAAATCACCCCCATGACATAGAAGTACAGCGTGAAACACCAAGTGCTGATGCAGAAGTTGCAGCAAGTTGTTATCTGGCTAAGATAATTAAGGAAGTGGCTACACCAAACATTTCCAAGTGCAGAGAAAACAGCCTTATATTAAATGAAAACACCACGCAGTTTTTTAATAACTAAAGAGAAGTCAATGCAATGCCTGGCTTCACATCTTCAAAGGACAGGCTGACTCCGTTGTTAGGAAATAAGGCAGCTGACAATCAAAATTGGAGCCAGGGCTCGTTTACCATTCTGAATATTCTGGGGCCCTTGAGAATTAGGCTAAGTCTACTCTGCCTGGGCTCTATAAATGGAAAAGCAAAGCCTGGATGATAGTACATCTGTATACAACATAGTTTACTGAATAGTTTAAGCCTACTCTTGACATACCACTCAGAAAAGATCTCTTTCAAAATAATGCTGCTCACTGGCAACGCACATGGGGGTGCAATAGGATGACTATTGTCCTCAGGCCTGCTCACACTCTGCAAGCTGGGGATTAAGGAGTCATGTCTACTTTCAAGGCTTATGCTTAGGAAACACATCTCATAAGTTTATAGCTTCCACAGATAATGATTCCTCTCTTGAACCCAGGCAAAGTAAACCAACAGCCTTCTGGAGAGGATTCACTACTCTAGACGCCAGTAAGTTTCAGGGCAAGAGGTCAAAATATCAACATTAACACAAGGTTGGAAGAGATGATTCCCACCCTCATGGATGACTGTGAGACACTCAAGACTTCAGTGGAGGGCTTCCCTGTTGGCTCAGTAGTGAAGACGCCAATGCAGGAGACCTGGGTTCAATCCCTGATCTGGGAAGATCCCACAACATGCCTCAGAGCAACTAAGCCTGTGCTATACAGCTCCTGAACCGGGGCACTAGAGCCCATGGTCCACAACAAGAGAAGCCAACACAATGAGAAGCCCGAGCACCACAACCGGAGAGTAGCCTCTGCTTGCCGCTACCTAGCGCAGCCAAAAGTAAAATAAATACGTTTTTTTTGTTTGTTTTTAAGATTTATTTATTTATTTATTTTGGGCAGATGTCGCGTTGGGGAGGGAGGGGAGTGGGCGGGCCAATTCTATTGGTCTTTCATTTCTCTATTTTCATCCATCTTTGTTCTTTGGCCCGTGTGGGCCTCCCATTGCAGTGGCCTCTCGTCGCAGAGCGGCGGCTCTGGGCGCATGCACTCCAGAGCTCCGGCTCGGTAATTGGACACATCAGTCCAGCCGCTCTGCGGCACGTGGGATCTTCCCAGGCCAGGGATCGAACTGGTGCCCCTTGCACTGCAAGGCGGTGTCCCTACCCACTGGACCACCAGGGGAAGCCCTAAATACGTTTTTTTAACTAAAAAAGAATCACTTCAGTGGAGGAAGTCACTGCAGATGTGGTGGAAATAGCAAGAGAATTACATGTGGAGCCTGAAGAAGTGGTTGAGTTGCTGCAATTTCATGATAAAATTTGACTGGGTGAGGCATTGCATCTCATGGATAAGCAAAGAAAGTGGTTTCTTGAGAAGGAATCTACTCTTGGTGAAGAGGCTGTGAGGATTGTTCAATGATCATTAGCATCTTACACACACCTAGGTGATAAAGCAGTGGCAGGGTTTGAGAGGACTGACTACAATTTTAAAAGAAATTCTGCTGCTGCTGTTTAGTCACTTCAGTCATGTCTGACTCTGTGTGACCCCACAGACTGCAGCCCACCAGGCTCCTCCACCCATGGGATTCTCCAGGCAAGAACACTGGAGTGGGTCACCATGCCCTCCTCTGGAGGAATCTTTCCAACTTAGGGTAGAACCCAGGTCTCCTGCACTGCAGGCAGACTCCTCACCACTGAGCCATCAGGGAAGCCCTGATGCACATACGTACACACACACACACACACACATTTGAGACCCCAAGGACTGCAGCTTGCCAGGCTTCTCCATCCATGGAACTCTCCAGGCAAGAATACTGGAGTGGGTTGCCATTGCCTTCTCTATAAAAAAACTCTACTGGAGGTAAAATGCTACCAAACACCAACAGCATGCTACAGAGAAATCCTCTGTGAAAGGAAGAGTCCTTTGATGTATCAGACTTCATTTTTGTCAATTTTAAGAAATTACCACTCGCCCCAAGCATCCTGATCAACATCAAGGCAAGACTCTCCACCAACAAAAAGATTACAACTCACTGACAGCTTAGATGGTTAGCATTGTTTAGCAATAGTATAATTGTATACAATCATATATTTAGCAATAATATTTTTAATTATCTACTCGTTCAGTTTTGACCATGCTAGGCCTTTCTTGCCCTGCATGGGCTTTCTCTAGCCATGAGTAGGGGCTGCTCTTTGTTGCAGAGCACAGGCTCTAGGTGGGCGGGCTGGAGCAGTTGCAATGCATGGGCTTTGCTGCTCCATGAGCTTTTACCAGACCGAGAAGCAAACCCGTCTCCAATTGGCAGTCAGGGTTTTAACCACTGGACCATCAGAGAAGTCCTGCAATGGTATTTTAAAATTAAGATCTGTGCACTGGTTTTTAGACATACTACTACTGCACACTTAGTACAGTGAAACCATAACTCTCACATGCACTAGGAAACCAAAATTTTCATGTAACTCACTTGATGGCATTACCTGCCTTTCTGCAGTGGTCAGAAACCAGACCTTCAGTGTTTTTGAGGTGTGCCTGCGCCACTCCCACACTGACCTACAGATTCAGTGTGATCTCTGTCGAAAATATCTACTGGCTTTTTTTTTTTTTTTTAGCAGAAGTTGGCATGCTGATCCTAAAATGCATATAGAAATGCAGGAACCAGGGACTTTTCTAGTGAGCCAGTGATGAAAACTCCACACTCCCAATGAAGGGGGCCCAAGTTCAGTCTAGTCAGGGGACTAGATCCCACAGTGCTGCAGCGATGGGTTGTATGCCACAACTAAGACCCAGGCAGTGAAACGAAATAATGACATGACATAAAATGTGAGCCACAACTATGGAGCCTGTGCTCTAGAGCCTCAGAGCCGCAGCTATTGAGCCCAGGTTCTGCAACTACTGAAGCCTGTGCGCCCTGGAGCCCAAGTTCCACAACAAGAAAAATCACTGTAACAGGAAGCCTGCTACCAAACACCAACAGCATGCTACAGAGAAATCCTCTGTGAAAGGAAGAGTCCTTTGATGTATCAGACTTCATTTTTGTCAATTTTAAGAAATTACCACTCGCCCCAAGCATCCTGATCAACATCAAGGCAAGACTCTCCACCAACAAAAAGATTACAACTCACTGACAGCTTAGATGGTTAGCATTGTTTAGCAATAGTATAATTGTATACAATCATATATTTAGCAATAATATTTTTAATTATCTACTCGTTCAGTTTTGACCATGCTAGGCCTTTCTTGCCCTGCATGGGCTTTCTCTAGCCATGAGTAGGGGCTGCTCTTTGTCGCAGAGCACAGGCTCTAGGTGGGCGGGCTGGAGCAGTTGCAATGCCTGGGCTTTGCTGCTCCCTGAGCGTTTAACAGACCGAGAAGCAAACCCGTCTCCAATTGGCAGTCAGGGTTTTAACCACTGGACCATCAGAGAAGTCCTGCAATGGTATTTTAAAATTAAGATCTGTGCACTGGTTTTTAGACATACTACTACTGCACACTTAGTACAGTGAAACCATAACTCTCACATGCACTAGGAAACCAAAATTTTCATGTAACTCACTTGATGGCATTACCTGCCTTTCTGCAGTGGTCAGAAACCAGACCTTCAGTGTTTTTGAGGTGTGCCTGCGCCACTCCCACACTGACCTACAGATTCAGTGTGATCTCTGTCGAAAATATCTACTGGCTTTTTTTTTTTTTTTTAGCAGAAGTTGGCATGCTGATCCTAAAATGCATATAGAAATGCAGGAACCAGGGACTTTTCTAGTGAGCCAGTGATGAAAACTCCACACTCCCAATGAAGGGGGCCCAAGTTCAGTCTAGTCAGGGGACTAGATCCCACAGTGCTGCAGCGATGGGTTGTATGCCACAACTAAGACCCAGGCAGTGAAACGAAATAATGACATGACATAAAATGTGAGCCACAACTATGGAGCCTGTGCTCTAGAGCCTCAGAGCCGCAGCTATTGAGCCCAGGTTCTGCAACTACTGAAGCCTGTGCGCCCTGGAGCCCAAGTTCCACAACAAGAAAAATCACTGTAACAGGAAGCCTGCTCACCTCAACGAGAGAGTAGTCCCCACTCCCTGCAACTAGAGAAGAGTCTATGGCAGCAGTGAAAGCCCAGGATAGTCACAGATAAATAAATAAATAAGAAAATGAACAGGCAGTCCCCAGACTGGGAGAAAATATTCATAATACATATACTTGATAACACTCAACAAAAGACCAGTATCTAGAATAAAGAACCCCTACACCTTAGTAAGAAGAAGACAAATAATCCAATTTAAAAATGGGCAAGGTTTAAACACGCACTTCACATAAAGAGATATGTGAATGATCAATAAGCAAATGAAAAATGCTTAACATCATTAGTCTTCAATGCAAATTAAAACCACAAGTTACCATTACACACCCACTGAAATGGCTCAGATTGAAAGGGTTGTGAGACCAAGTGTTGATGAAAATGCGAAGCACCTAAAATTCTCTGAGTGCCAGTGTATAAAATGCCAAACTTTGGAAGACAACTTGACAGTTTTTTGTAAGTTTAATCATATCCTTATCGAAGACCCCAGAATTGGGTGAAAATTCCTAGGTCCTCACCCCAAACACTTGTCAATGCAGAGAATTATACATCTATGGTCCCAGAAGCTTTATCCGTAACAGTGTCAAACTGAAAACAACCTCTTGTCTGTAGTGCCTGGTGGATGGATACCCACCCACTGGGACACTACCCAGCAACAGAAAGAAACAACCTAATTCATGCAGCAACAGGGGATGAATCTCAAAAAAAACATGATATGAGTGAAAAAAGCCAAATATAAAAGTATATACTGTATTACATTTTTATGAAATTCTAGAAAAAGCAAAGCTAGTCCATTAGTAGCAAAAATCAGAACAGTGGCTGTCAAGGGCCAGAACGGGAGCCAGAGTGGGGCCTGACTGCAGAGGCACCTATCCTTAAACCCTCTGGGACGGTAGAAATTCACTGAACTGGAGTCATGGCATCTCACCTCACCAAGGGAGAAGCCTTCTGGCCAGAGACCACCGCTTCCCTAGCCTTCCCACCACCAGGCCACCCAGGCCGGCAAACACTTAACCTTCATACTATGCAACGAGCTTGACACACATCATTTCCCTGAACTCTCTGGAAATGGCCTTCGGTGGCAGTGCAGACCTTGACCCTAACCCCAACCCCCAAATATAAATTGAATGTCCCACACGGAGCCGCTAGCTCCATGTGGCGACTGAGCCCTGGAAAGGTGAATCTTACCACCAGGAACAGAATTTGTTTCTTTTTAGTGAACTGAAATGGAAATGGCCATAAATGGCTACTGAGGGCAGCAAAGCTCCAGCTCTCCAGAAGTGAGGATGGTAATCCTCATTTTACAAATGAATAAACTGAGATTCTTGGGAAGTCCCTATGCCAGTATATGGGGAGAATGTTAAGCTTCTCCCAGTCACTCAGGGTGAAAAAGGAATGGTGAGCTTGATCTTTCTCTCATGGATCAGCTCAAAGACACATCATCATCACAAAGAAACAGCGCAATTCCCACGGCTCCGCCGCCATGCCCATCAAAAAGGCTGATCAGCGACAGCTCTGAGAAAAGACAGGTCTCTGGGACACACATCCCAGCCCTGGCAAAGGGTCAGCCCAGAGACCTCCAGGCTCAACGCCGAGCCCTTCCTGAAGCGTGGTCCCGGACCTGGGGCCACAGTCTGTGACTGTCTGGTCTCGCCCGACCCCCAGCCCCCAGCAGAGCGGCTCAACCACTCTTCCACTTCTCCATGTGAAAGCAGAAACTAGCGTGTGTCCATCAGCCCCACGGCCTTGCTAGGGGCACGCGGAGCCTGAGGATGGCAAGTGCCGCCTCGTGCCAAGTGGGTTTCTGAGCCTGCAGGCACAGGTCTGCAGGGACCAACAGGCTGGCCAAGGTGATGTGGGGTCCCCGCAGGATTCTGCTGGGGGAAGATGGCCTTTCCCGGGACGCCCAGCTCTTCTGCAAATCTCCTCCAGGGGACCACACCAGCCACAGAGCTCAGCACAGGAAGTGCTCAGTGGTGGCCCCCATTCCTCGCTGACCTTCCTTCGGGGTGAGTCAGCCCTGGCGACCTATTTAAGTCCTAGTTCCCACCCTGGTCAGTTGGACCTAAATTTAGCCATGGCATCTCACCCCCGGCCCAGAGACCCCCTTATCCCCCCCCCCCTTCCATACTATGCAACGAGCTTGACACACATCATTTCCCTGAACTCTCTGGAAATGGCCTTCGGTGGCAGTGCAGACCTTGACCCTAACCCCAACCCCCAAATATAAATTGAATGTCCCACACGGAGCCGCTAGCTCCATGTGGCGACTGAGCCCTGGAAAGGTGAATCTTACCACCAGGAACAGAATTTGTTTCTTTTTAGTGAACTGAAATGGAAATGGCCATAAATGGCTACTGAGGGCAGCAAAGCTCCAGCTCTCCAGAAGTGAGGATGGTAATCCTCATTTTACAAATGAATAAACTGAGATTCTTGGGAAGTCCCTATGCCAGTATATGGGGAGAATGTTAAGCTTCTCCCAGTCACTCAGGGTGAAAAAGGAATGGTGAGCTTGATCTTTCTCTCATGGATCAGCTCAAAGACACATCATCATCACAAAGAAACAGCGCAATTCCCACGGCTCCGCCGCCATGCCCATCAAAAAGGCTGATCAGCGACAGCTCTGAGAAAAGACAGGTCTCTGGGACACACATCCCAGCCCTGGCAAAGGGTCAGCCCAGAGACCTCCAGGCTCAACGCCGAGCCCTTCCTGAAGCGTGGTCCCGGACCTGGGGCCACAGTCTGTGACTGTCTGGTCTCGCCCGACCCCCAGCCCCCAGCAGAGCGGCTCAACCACTCTTCCACTTCTCCATGTGAAAGCAGAAACTAGCGTGTGTCCATCAGCCCCACGGCCTTGCTAGGGGCACGCGGAGCCTGAGGATGGCAAGTGCCGCCTCGTGCCAAGTGGGTTTCTGAGCCTGCAGGCACAGGTCTGCAGGGACCAACAGGCTGGCCAAGGTGATGTGGGGTCCCCGCAGGATTCTGCTGGGGGAAGATGGCCTTTCCCGGGGGACGCCCCAGCTCTTCTGCAAATCTCCTCTCCAGGGGACCACACCAGCCACAGAGCTCAGCACAGGAAGTGCTCAGTGGTGGCCCCCATTCCTCGCTGACCTGCCTTCTGGGTGAGTCAACCCTGGCGACCTATTTAAGTCCTAGTTCCCACTGGCTGGGTGCTTCTGGTCAGTTGGAACAGCTGCAGCCAAAAGTTCTTGAGAACTTTCCGTACATCACCTCAACTAATACTCACAAAATCCCACAGAAATTCAAATCAAAACCACAATGAGGTATCACCTCAAACCTGTTAGAATGACTATTATCAAAAAGGAAAAAACAACAAGTGTCAGTGAAAAATTAAACTACTACATGAACTGATCATCCCACTTTGTGGTGTGTATCTGAAGGAATAAATCCTAACTCAAAAAGGTATCCGTTAGGGCTTCCCTGGTGGTCCAGTGGGTAAGGACACCGCCTTGCAGTACAAGGGGCGCCGGTTCGATCCCTGGCCTGGGAAGATCCCACGTGCCACGGAGCAGCTGGACCCATGTGTCCAATTACCGAGCCGGAGCTCTGGAGCTCATGCGCCCAGAGCCGGCGCTCTGTGACAACAGAGGCCACTGTGATGGGAGGCCCACACAGGCCAAAGAACTAAGATGGATGAAAAAAGATAAATGAAAGACCAATAGAAGTGGCCCACCCGCCCCCCCTCCCTCCCCACCTCACCCTCCAAAAAAATAAATAAATAAATAAAATGTTAAAAAAAAACAAACAAACAAACACCAACTTAAAAAAAAAAATCTTCCTTTCCTGCTATGAAGTAAACTGAATATTATTCATTGGTCATGCACAGATGTTAAATAAAATTTAAGAATGATAAAGCTTTAAAATTAAAAAAAAAAAAAAAAGGGTATCCGTTAAAAAAAAAAAAAGATATCCTTGTGTTCACTGTAGCAGTATTTACGATAATGAAGATATGTTAACAACCTAGGAGTCCATTCATTGATGGATAAATGAATAAAGACCCTATGTTACATTTATACAACTGAATATCATCTAGTCACTAAAAAAATAATATCCTGCCATTTGTGACAACTGAACATTATACTAAATGAAATAGGTCAGGTTGAGACAGACAATAACTTTGTGGTCTCACTTACATGTGGAATCTAAAACAAACAAGCAAACACTCATAGATACAGACAACAGACTGGTGGTTGACAGAGTGGGGTATGGGTTTCAGTGAGAGGGATGAAGGTGGTCACAAGGTACAACTTCCTGCTATGAAATAAGTCAGTCCCCGGGGATGAAATGTATAATGTGGTGACTAGGGTTAATCATTCCGGATTGTATATTTAAAGTTATTAAGAGAACAGATCTTAAAGTTCTCATCACAAGAAAAAAATTTCTAACCATGTATGGTGATAGATGTTAATTAGAATTAGTGTGATTATTTCAAAATGTATACATTAAAAAAATGTACACATTATAGCAAATCCTTACATACCTAAAACTGATATAATATTACACATCAATTATATCACAAAATATATCCAGTATATAGAAAGGACTTCTATCTCAGAATTCAACAAAATGAGGCAAACAATCCAATTTTTCAAAATCAGTAACAGATATGAACCCTTCGCCAAAAAAGACACACAAATGGCAAATGACCACAGGAAAAGAGACATCACTGGTGCTTAGTTGCTCAGTTGCGTCTGACTCTTTGCAACCCCATGGACTGTAGCCCACAGGGTCCTCTGTCCATGGGGATCTTCCAGGCAAGAGCACTGGAGTGTGTTCCCTGCCTTCCTGAACATCACTGGACATTAGGAAATGCAAGTTTAAAATACAATGAGGGCTTCCCCTGGTGATCCAGTGGGTAAGGACACCGCCTTGCAGTGCAAGGGGCGCCGGTTCGATCCCTGGCCTGGGAAGATCCCACGTGCCGCGGAGCGGCTGGACTGATGTGTCCAATTACCGAGCCGGAGCTCTGGAGCGCATGCGCCCAGAGCCGGCGCTCTGCGACGATAGAGGCCACCGCGATGGGAGGCCCACGCGGGCCAAAGAACAAAGATGGATGAAAATAGAGAAATGAAAGACCAATAGAAGTGACCCGCCCATCCCCCCTCCCTCCCCACCCCACCTCCCAAAAGATAAATAAATAAAAATTTTAAAAAATAATAAAATAAAATACAATGAGATCATCACTCTGTACCTGTTAGAACAGGAGGGGAAAAGAAGCAACATGAAGTGCTGGTGAGAACAGGGAACAATCGGAACTTTCCCACACGAATGTGACAAAACGTACAACCACTAGGAAAGGCAGTTTGGCAAGTGTTTCATAAAGTTAAACTTGCTTTTATCTTGTGACTCAGCAATCCTACTTCGAGACATTGGCCCAGAGAGAGGAAAAGTTATGTTCACACAAAAAGCTGTAGGAGAATGTCTGCCGCCGCAGCAGCATTATTTACGATCACAAAAAACTGAGGGGCTTCCCTGGTGGTCCAGTGGGTAAGGACACCGCCTTGCAGTGCAAGGGGCACCAGTTCGATCCCTGGCCTGGGAAGATCCCACGTGCCGCAGAGCGGCTGGACCGCTGTGTCCAATTACCAAGTTGGAGCTCTGGAGCGCATGCGCCCAGAGCCGGTGCACTGTGACAGGCCACCGCGATGGGAGGCCCACACGGGCCAAAGAACAAAGATGGATGAAAATAGACAAATGAAAGACCAATAGAAGTGGCCCGCCCACCCCCCTCCCTCCCCCCCCCCACCAAAAAAAATAAATGAATAAATGTTTAAAAAAAAAAAAAACTGAAAACTGGAATTCGTGTACTTTTTTTGGGTGGGGTGGGGTAGGGAGGGGGATGAGCGGGACACTTCTATTGGTCTTTCATTTCTCTATTTTCATCTGTCTTTGTTCTTTAGCTGCTGTGGGTCTCCCATCGCGGTGGCCTCTGTTGTCACAGAGCGCCGGCTCTGGGCACACTCGCGCCAGAGCTCCGGTTCGGTAATTGGACACATCGGTCCAGCTGCTCCGTGGCACGTGGGATCTTCCCAGGCCAGGGATCGAACCGGCGCCCCTTGCACTGCAAGGCTGTGTCCTTACCCACTGGACCACCAGGGGAAGCCCTCGTGTACTTCTTTCTCTCTCAAATATTTTAAAAATGTGGTCAAATATGATAACTTAAAATAAAGCATCGTAACCATTTCTGTGTGTATCAGTCCATAGAGCATTAGATACATTCACATAGTCATGCAACCAGCCAGTGTGTCCAGAAGATACTTCATCTTGCAAACTGAGACCTCTCTTTTTTTTGAGGAACTGCCAAGCTGATAGCTGTCCCTTCCTACCTCATGAAGTGCTGGTGAGAACAGGGAACAATCGGAACTTTCCCACACGAATGTGACAAAACGTACAACCACTAGGAAAGGCAGTTTGGCAAGTGTTTCATAAAGTTAAACTTGCTTTTATCTTGTGACTCAGCAATCCTACTTCGAGACATTGGCCCAGAGAGAGGAAAAGTTATGTTCACACAAAAAGCTGTAGGAGAATGTCTGCCGCCGCAGCAGCATTATTTACGATCACAAAAAACTGAGGGGCTTCCCTGGTGGTCCAGTGGGTAAGGACACCGCCTTGCAGTGCAAGGGGCACCAGTTCGATCCCTGGCCTGGGAAGATCCCACGTGCCGCAGAGCGGCTGGACCGCTGTGTCCAATTACCAAGTTGGAGCTCTGGAGCGCATGCGCCCAGAGCCGGTGCACTGTGACAGGCCACCGCGATGGGAGGCCCACACGGGCCAAAGAACAAAGATGGATGAAAATAGACAAATGAAAGACCAATAGAAGTGGCCCGCCCACCCCCCTCCCTCCCCACCCCCACCAAAATAAATAAATGAATAAATGTTTAAAAAAAAAAAAAACTGAAAACTGGAATTCGTGTACTTTTTTTGGGTGGGGTGGGGTGGGAGGAGGGGATGAGCGACACTTCTATTGGTCTTTCATTTCTCTATTTTCATCTGTCTTTGTTCTTTAGCTGCTGTGGGTCTCCCATCGCGGTGGCCTCTGTTGTCACAGAGCGCCGGCTCTGGGCACACTCGCGCCAGAGCTCCGGTTCGGTAATTGGACACATCGGTCCAGCTGCTCCGTGGCACGTGGGATCTTCCCAGGCCAGGGATCGAACCGGCGCCCCTTGCACTGCAAGGCTGTGTCCTTACCCACTGGACCACCAGGGGAAGCCCTCGTGTACTTCTTTCTCTCTCAAATATTTTAAAAATGTGGTCAAATATGATAACTTAAAATAAAGCATCGTAACCATTTCTGTGTGTATCAGTCCATAGAGCATTAGATACATTCACATAGTCATGCAACCAGCCAGTGTGTCCAGAAGATACTTCATCTTGCAAACTGAGACCTCTCTTTTTTTTGAGGAACTGCCAAGCTGTTTTCCACAGTAGCTGTCTCCCCATTTCCTACTCCTACATAAGTCCCCAAAGGGCTTGAATTTCACCATGTTCTCCCCAACACCTGTTGTTTTCTCTTGTGGTTCTGACTTGCATTTCCCTAACAATGAGTGCTGAGTGCTCTTCGATGTGCCTGTGGTCATTCATATATTTTCCTTGAAGAAATACCTTTCCAAATCCTTTGTCTGTTTTTTAGATTACTTATTTATTTTACTTATTTTCTGGGGTGGGGAGGGAGTCTTCATTGCTTGGCTCCATCTTTCTCCAGTTGTGGCTACTCTTCCTTGCAGTGGTTTCATTGTGCACAGGCTCTGAGCACACGGGTTTCAATAGTTACTGCTCTTGGGCTTAGTTATTCCGAGGCATGTAGAATCCTCCTGGATGGGGACTGAACCCACGTCCCCTACACTGGCAGGCCGATTCTTTCGCACTGTGCCACCAGGGCAGTCCCTTTGCCAAGTTTTTAATTGGGCTATTTGAGTTCTTTTCTATTGAGTTGTAGAGGTTCTTCATATATTCTGAAATATTAATCCCTTTTCAGATACACGATTTGAAAAATATTTAAGGAAGCTGAAAATACCAACCTTAAACAAACTCCTTCAAAAGTGAAGAGACTACATAACTTGTTTCATGAGATCAGGATAACTCTGATACCAAAAACTAACATTACATAAAAAGAAAACTGCAGATACTATTCATGAACATAAACTCAAAATTAGCAAGTTAAAAAATATTACTACTGGGACTTCCCTGCTGGTCCAGTGACTAAGACTCCACACTCAATGCAGGGAGCCCAGGTTCAATCCCTGGTCGGGGAGCTAGATCCCACACGCTGCAGCTGAAGATTCTGAATGCCACCACAAAGACCAAGGATCCCACGTGCTGCAACGAAGACCCGGCACAGCCAAAATAAAAATAGATCAGTAAAGATTTTTAAAAATATTACTCTGAGTTGTAAAACAAAGCATCAGCAAATTGAACTGAACAAGATATAAAAAGTAATCATGTCCAAATACTTCATCTTGCAAACTGAGACCTCTCTTTTTTTTGAGGAACTGCCAAGCTGTTTTCCACAGTAGCTGTCTCCCCATTTCCTACTCCTACATAAGTCCCCAAAGGGCTTGAATTTCACCATGTTCTCCCCAACACCTGTTGTTTTCTCTTGTGGTTCTGACTTGCATTTCCCTAACAATGAGTGCTGAGTGCTCTTCGATGTGCCTGTGGTCATTCATATATTTTCCTTGAAGAAATACCTTTCCAAATCCTTTGTCTGTTTTTTAGATTACTTATTTATTTTACTTATTTTCTGGGGTGGGGAGGGAGTCTTCATTGCTTGGCTCCATCTTTCTCCAGTTGTGGCTACTCTTCCTTGCAGTGGTTTCATTGTGCACAGGCTCTGAGCACACGGGTTTCAATAGTTACTGCTCTTGGGCTTAGTTATTCCGAGGCATGTAGAATCCTCCTGGATGGGGACTGAACCCACGTCCCCTACACTGGCAGGCCGATTCTTTCGCACTGTGCCACCAGGGCAGTCCCTTTGCCAAGTTTTTAATTGGGCTATTTGAGTTCTTTTCTATTGAGTTGTAGAGGTTCTTCATATATTCTGAAATATTAATCCCTTTTCAGATACACGATTTGAAAAATATTTAAGGAAGCTGAAAATACCAACCTTAAACAAACTCCTTCAAAAGTGAAGAGACTACATAACTTGTTTCATGAGATCAGGATAACTCTGATACCAAAAACTAACATTACATAAAAAGAAAACTGCAGATACTATTCATGAACATAAACTCAAAATTAGCAAGTTAAAAAATATTACTACTGGGACTTCCCTGCTGGTCCAGTGACTAAGACTCCACACTCAATGCAGGGAGCCCAGGTTCAATCCCTGGTCGGGGAGCTAGATCCCACACGCTGCAGCTGAAGATTCTGAATGCCACCACAAAGACCAAGGATCCCACGTGCTGCAACGAAGACCCGGCACAGCCAAAATAAAAAATAGATCAGTAAAGATTTTTAAAAATATTACTCTGAGTTGTAAAACAAAGCATCAGCAAATTGAACTGAACAAGATATAAAAAAGTAATCATGTCCATATGGAGTTTATACTGTGGGGAAACAGACCACTGGAGGTTTTTGCAGCTTTGGCTGAGCCAGGAAAAAAACATCTTGGAAATGAAAGAACTAAGACAAAAACAAGTTGAGTTGATTCACATGGGCTCATTAGCTGGGGTCACACTGATCAACAACAGGTGGGAGATCCGCTGTGGCCTTTGGAATGCCGGGTCTGTGCAGACGCCTTCACTTCTTGCTGGTCTACTTGCCTCCCAGCTGCAGTGTGTGCTTTCTATTAAGAAGATAACATAAGCAACTTAAGAGTCAAGAGCTAATTATTGATCAGGGGTGTGACTGACTCCCATCCCACACTATCATTCCCTGCAAACACCTGGAGGCTTAAGCTCTCAATAAAGTGGATTGGTGAATGCATTCAGAGCCTTCACCCAAGAGGTCTTGAGCCCTATGTTCCCATACTTTCTCTCTGTCTCTCTGTATGTGTGTATTTCTTAATGTCTCGTCACACCCGCTATTCTCTATGCACCCGGCTGATGTGCTATGGTATATACAGTTATACAAAGTTAGTTCAACTTTGCAAACTTAAGATAGGCAAAAATGTCATAGAAAACAGAAAGCACTAATCATAAAAGAAAAACTTGATAAACTGGACTTAATTGAAATTAAAATTTTATGTCCATCAGATAAAAACGAAAATGTAAGTCTTACATTGGGAAGAAATATTCACAATACTGGGCTTCCCTGGTGGCTCAGACAGTAAAGAATCCGCCTGCAATGCACAAGACCCAAGTTCGATCCCTGGGTCAGGCAGATCCCCTGAGAATGCAATGGCAGCCCACTCCAGTATTCTTGCCTGGAGAATTCCTTGGACAGAGGAGCCTGGCAGGCTATGGTCCACGGGGTCACAAAGAGTTGGACATAACTAAGAGACTAACGCATTCACAATACATATATGTGACAAAGGACTTATATCCAGATTACAGTTTAAATTTCACAAAAAAATTTTAAAAAATATTACTCTGAGCTGGAAAACAAAGCATCAGCACATCGAACTAAACAAGATATAAAAAAGTAATCATGTCCATATGGAGTTTATACTGTGGGGAAACAGACACTGGGAGGTTTTTGCAGCTTTGGCTGAGCCAGGAAAAAAACATCTTGGAAATGAAAGAACTAAGACAAAAACAAGTTGAGTTGATTCACATGGGCTCATTAGCTGGGGTCACACTGATCAACAACAGGTGGGAGATCCGCTGTGGCCTTTGGAATGCCGGGTCTGTGCAGACGCCTTCACTTCTTGCTGGTCTACTTGCCTCCCAGCTGCAGTGTGTGCTTTCTATTAAGAAGATAACATAAGCAACTTAAGAGTCAAGAGCTAATTATTGATCAGGGGTGTGACTGACTCCCATCCCACACTATCATTCCCTGCAAACACCTGGAGGCTTAAGCTCTCAATAAAAGTGGATTGGTGAATGCATTCAGAGCCTTCACCCAAGAGGTCTTGAGCCCTATGTTCCCATACTTTCTCTCTGTCTCTCTGTATGTGTGTATTTCTTAATGTCTCGTCACACCCGCTATTCTCTATGCACCCGGCTGATGTGCTATGGTATATACAGTTATACAAAGTTAGTTCAACTTTGCAAACTTAAGATAGGCAAAAATGTCATAGAAAACAGAAAGCACTAATCATAAAAGAAAAACTTGATAAACTGGACTTAATTGAAATTAAAATTTTATGTCCATCAGATAAAAACGAAAATGTAAGTCTTACATTGGGAAGAAATATTCACAATACTGGGCTTCCCTGGTGGCTCAGACAGTAAAGAATCCGCCTGCAATGCACAAGACCCAAGTTCGATCCCTGGGTCAGGCAGATCCCCTGAGAATGCAATGGCAGCCCACTCCAGTATTCTTGCCTGGAGAATTCCTTGGACAGAGGAGCCTGGCAGGCTATGGTCCACGGGGTCACAAAGAGTTGGACATAACTAAGAGACTAACGCATTCACAATACATATATGTGACAAAGGACTTATATCCAGATTACAGTTTTAAAAATTCCTACAACTCACTAATTAAAGAGAAAAGCCAACAACCCATTATAAAAGTGGGCAAAAGACTTGGGCCCTTCACAAATGAAAGTACATAGATGGCCAATAAGTACATAATACTCAACATTAATAATTCTGAAAATTAGTAACAGTGTTTATTCTGAAAAGTAAAACCACTGTGAGATTCTGCTATACGTTCAGTAGAATGGGCAACATTAAAAGGAAGACTGGGGACTTCCCTGTGGTCGGGTGGTTAAGACTCTGTGCTCCCAATGCAGGCGGCCTGGGTTCGATCCCTGGTCAGAGAACTAGATCCCACGTGCTGCAACTAAAGATTCTAAGTGCCACAAGTACAAGCCAGTACAGTCAAATAAATAAA
Source organism: Tragulus kanchil (assembly GCA_022376925.1). Classification (NCBI taxonomy): domain Eukaryota; kingdom Metazoa; phylum Chordata; class Mammalia; order Artiodactyla; family Tragulidae; genus Tragulus; species Tragulus kanchil. Next base: position 176,889,204 of record JAIOJX010000004.1, on the reverse strand, counting down.
GAATATTTTTTTTAAAAAGGAGGATGACAGGGCTTCCCTGGTGGTCCAGTGGGTAAAGAGTTCACCTAGCAGTTTAGGGGGCACCCATTTGATCCCTGGCCCAGGGGGGATCCCATGCACTGAGCAGTGGCTGGACCAGTCTGGTTGCGAGCCAGCGCTCTGGAGCACATGTGCAGAGTCGGTGCTCTGCAATGAGAGAGGCCACTGCAATGGGAGGCCCATGCAGGCCAGAGAATAAAGATGGATGAAAATAAATAAATAAATAAATACCAATAAAAGGGGCTAAAATGAAAAAAAAAAAAAAAGGACTACACGTGACCAAGTATCGTCAAGGACACACAGAGCAAGGGGAGCGTGCACTCATAGCTGGTGGGAGTATAAAACGCTATAACCACGTTGGCAGTTTCTTTTTCTCAAATACACTTACCACACCACTCAGGACTCTCACTTCTTGATATTTACTCAAGAAAGAGAAACCTACAGCCACACAGAGGCCTCTGTATGAATGCTGATACCTTATTCATAATAGCCAAACCATGGAAATGGCCTGACAAGCGGTGAGTATATAACCAGTCTGTGGTCCATCCACGCAGTGCAGCACTACTCAGCAATCAAAAGAAACAAACAATGATAAACATGACATGGCTGGATCTCAAAAGCATTATGCTGGGGCTTCCCTGGTGGTCCAGTGGGTAAAGAGTCCACCTTGCAGTGCAAGGGGTACCGGTTCCATCCCTGGCCCAGGAAGATCCCACGCACCGCGAAGCAGCTGGGCCAATGTGTCCAACTACGAGCCAGTGCTCTGGAGTGCATGCGCCCAAAGCCAGTGCTCTGCAACAACAGAGACCACTGCGATGGGAGGCCCACATAGGTCGAAGAATAAAGATGGATGAAAATTAATAAAAATAAAAGAGGTCAAAATTAAAAAAAAAAAAAAAAGCATTATGCTGAAAGAAGCAAGATGCAAAAAACTAAATACCATATGAAATTTTAGAAAAGATCATGATATGGTGACAGAAAGACTAGTGATTTCCAGTGGGGGAGGGGTTGGAGAAGGGCCAGAGGCACAGAGAAGCTTCAAGGGTGATGGCAATTATTCTGGTGGGGGTTACACAACTGTATACACCTGGCAAAACTCACTGACATAGATTTTAAGTGGTTGAATTTTACTGTATATAAATTACACCTCAATTGAATCGAGTTTTTAAAATTCCACATGGGACACCAGTTAACACTCTCTAGAAAGGCTGAAATAAATAGACTAGCAATACCAAATGTCAGCAAGGACACAAAGCAACTGAAACACAACATCTAATGCTGCCAGGAAGTAAAATAACATAAACAAGGGTTTTTTTTTTTTTTTTTTTCCATCAAGTTGTGCAGTATGGGGGATCTCAGTCCCCTAACCAGGGATAGAATCCAGGCCCTTTCAGTGAAAATGCTAAGTCCTAACCCAGTGGACCACCAGGGAATCCCCTGATTGACTTGGCTATACAAATGTGCCTTTGAAACACAACAATACACTTACCACACCACTCAGGACTCTCACTTCTTGATATTTACTCAAGAAAGAGAACCTCAGCCCCTGTATGAATGCTGATACCTTATTCATAATAGCCAAACCATGGAAATGGCCTGACAAGCGGTGAGTATATAACCAGTCTGTGGTCCATCCACGCAGTGCAGCACTACTCAGCAATCAAAAGAAACAAACAATGATAAACATGACATGGCTGGATCTCAAAAGCATTATGCTGGGGCTTCCCTGGTGGTCCAGTGGGTAAAGAGTCCACCTTGCAGTGCAAGGGGTACCGGTTCCATCCCTGGCCCAGGAAGATCCCACGCACCGCGAAGCAGCTGGGCCAATGTGTCCAACTACGAGCCAGTGCTCTGGAGTGCATGCGCCCAAAGCCAGTGCTCTGCAACAACAGAGACCACTGCGATGGGAGGCCCACATAGGTCGAAGAATAAAGATGGATGAAAATTAATAAAAATAAAAGAGGTCAAAATTAAAAAAAAAAAAAAAGCATTATGCTGAAAGAAGCAAGATGCAAAAAACTAAATACCATATGAAATTTTAGAAAAGATCATGATATGGTGACAGAAAGACTAGTGATTTCCAGTGGGGGAGGGGTTGGAGAAGGGCCAGAGGCACAGAGAAGCTTCAAGGGTGATGGCAATTATTCTGGTGGGGGTTACACAACTGTATACACCTGGCAAAACTCACTGACATAGATTTTAAGTGGTTGAATTTTACTGTATATAAATTACACCTCAATTGAATCGAGTTTTTAAAATTCCACATGGGACACCAGTTAACACTCTCTAGAAAGGCTGAAATAAATAGACTAGCAATACCAAATGTCAGCAAGGACACAAAGCAACTGAAACACAACATCTAATGCTGCCAGGAAGTAAAATAACATAAACAAGGGTTTTTTTTTTTTTTTTTTTTCCATCAAGTTGTGCAGTATGGGGGATCTCAGTCCCCTAACCAGGGATAGAATCCAGGCCCTTTCAGTGAAAATGCTAAGTCCTAACCCAGTGGACCACCAGGGAATCCCCTGATTGACTTGGCTATACAAATGTGCCTTTCCAACAGCCAACAAGGACCTACTGTATAGCATAGGGAACCTTTTTTTTTTTAAAAAAAACTCAGTATCTTGTAATAAACTATAGTGCAAAAGAATCTAAAAAAGAATAGATACATATTTGTGTAAATGATCACTTTGCTATACACCTGAAACTAATACAACATTTTCAATCAGTTGTATTTCAATATTAAAAATTTTTAAAATACCCAGAGTCATTACTTCTTGGTTTTTTTGGCTAAGATCAAGTGTAAAAAACACCCAAAGTCTTCAATCCCATGTCCCGGCACCAAAAAGGGAAAAAAAATCACCCAAACTCTAGAATGAATAAAAGAAAAAAAAAACAGAGAACACAAATGTGCCTTTCCACTAAAGACAACAAAACAAACAACAAAAAATAATCTGATCAGATTTATACTTAGAAAAAAAAAACAACAGAAAAAACATGGAGTTGTGAAGGTTGGTTCTAGGGGAGTTGCCTCTGTCATGATTTCCCTCAATGCTCAGATTTAAACACTTGAAGGCAAAGATCTGTTAACAAAACAACCAGTCACCTTTCTACTGGCCATGCTGGAATCTCTACCAGATTTTTTATTTTCTTTCTTTTTTGGCATGTGGGATCCTCCCAGGCCAGGGATAGAACCAGCGCCCCTTGCACTGCAAGGCAGTGTCCTTACCCACTGGACCACCAGGGAAGCCCCAGATGTTTTTTCATAAGTAACACATAACTGGTCCAAGTGTCACACCAGTGGTTAGTCCCACTAATCAACACTGAGCTGCACTTACCACAGTGACACTTTGAGATTGAATTGTCTTCAGTGGAAGAATATGTTCCTGCTCTTCCATTTGCTACCTAAGGCCCACATCTCTGCTCTGCGCCTCCCTTTTTGAAATATCAGGATTGTACTAAAGGAACTCCTTCCTGCGTTTCCCCACAGACGCTTATCACATTTAGGAGAGGGGCTAGAACATCCCTGTGGGTTTATAAAATGCATACCTCCTGCACTGAAAGAGGGATGGGTTTTTTTTTTTCTTTTTTTAAGGCTTGCTAGTTGATTTCAAGGTGATCAGCTTAAATGAGCAAAAAGCATCACGGGTTGTCATGAAGATTAAATAAGCTACTCAAAGGCACCTGGCCTAAGGAGCTGTTTGTTAAATAAGTCACAGACTCTGAACCTGGACTGATCAACAATGGGAAAAGTGTAGCTTAGTGAAAAGTCTTTTTGAGCACCAACTAGGCTGGTTTACTTACCTTTCTTAAGCTCCACTCTCCTCATTTCTAAAAAGGATAAAAGTCCCTCCTGCCTCGTACGTTTGTTGTGGGGAAAAACAAAGGTACACCTGACACACATCATCTAAGTGATAACACCTAATGCACATCACAGACAGTAGAAAACACTTAGCCTCTCTTCCCTTTCACAGGCCGATGGAGACTGAAACACAAATAGCATCTCTCAGGGCCCCGGTCAGTGTCTGTGATGATAAACTGCCACCTGCACAGACCGTGCTACATGTATTAGTAAATACACTCCTCAAAAAACAAAAAATCTGATCAGATTTATACTTAAAAAAAAACAACAGAAACAACATGGAGTTGTGAAGGTTGGTTCTAGGGGAGTTGCCTCTGTCATGATTTCCCTCAATGCTCAGATTTAAACACTTGAAGGCAAAGATCTGTTAACAAAACAACCAGTCACCTTTCTACTGGCCATGCTGGAATCTCTACCAGATTTTTTATTTTCTTTCTTTTTTGGCATGTGGGATCTTCCCAGGCCAGGGATAGAACCAGTGCCCATTGTAGTGCAAGGCAGTGTCCTTTCCCACTGGACCACCAGGGAAGCCCCAGATGTTTTTTCATAAGTAACACATAACTGGTCCAAGTGTCACACCAGTGGTTAGTCCCACTAATCAACACTGAGCTGCACTTACCACAGTGACACTTTGAGATTGAATTGTCTTCAGTGGAAGAATATGTTCCTGCTCTTCCATTTGCTACCTAAGGCCCACATCTCTGCTCTGCGCCTCCCTTTTTGAAATATCAGGATTGTACTAAAGGAACTCCTTCCTGCGTTTCCCCACAGACGCTTATCACATTTAGGAGAGGGGCTAGAACATCCCTGTGGGTTTATAAAATGCATACCTCCTGCACTGAAAGAGGGATGGGTTTTTTTTTTTCTTTTTTTAAGGCTTGCTAGTTGATTTCAAGGTGATCAGCTTAAATGAGCAAAAAGCATCACGGGTTGTCATGAAGATTAAATAAGCTACTCAAAGGCACCTGGCCTAAGGAGCTGTTTGTTAAATAAGTCACAGACTCTGAACCTGGACTGATCAACAATGGGAAAAGTGTAGCTTAGTGAAAAGTCTTTTTGAGCACCAACTAGGCTGGTTTACTTACCTTTCTTAAGCTCCACTCTCCTCATTTCTAAAAAGGATAAAAGTCCCTCCTGCCTCGTACGTTTGTTGTGGGGAAAAACAAAGGTACACCTGACACACATCATCTAAGTGATAACACCTAATGCACATCACAGACAGTAGAAAACACTTAGCCTCTCTTCCCTTTCACAGGCCGATGGAGACTGAAACACAAATAGCATCTCTCAGGGCCCCGGTCAGTGTCTGTGATGATAAACTGCCACCTGCACAGACCGTGCTACATGTATTAGTAAATACACTCCTCAAAAATGGGCATTTAATAAGCACCCATCAATTAACTGTATACCTAGAAATGGTGTCACCAAACTGCCATTATCTATAAGAAACAATTTCAGTTTAAGACTGCATAGTTCCTACTTACATTTCTCATTTTCCTTCCAGTTATCTGCTAGGAGGTGAACCTGTCAACAGGAGGGACATAAATTATTATCTATCACCAATGCCCTCAAAAGAATGGTTACTTAGGGGACTTCCCTGGTGGTCCAGTGATTAAGAACCTGCTTTCCAATCCAGGGGATGCAGGTTTGATCCCAGGTCAGGAAACTAAAATCCCACATCCCACAAGCTGACTGATCTCCCTTGCCTCACCTAAGACCCAATGCAGCCAGATAAATAAATAAGCATAAAAAAGAGAGAGAGAGAGAGAATGGTTCCTTAGAAAACCCAAAATACTCAGTTGGAATTTTCAGAATTCAGTCAACCACTTCTCCAACTACCTCCCAGTTTTGACTTCACCTCAAGGACTCATAGTTGATCCAGCCTAACCCAGGAAACATTTTTTAAAAACAGAGAGTCAAAACTGCTGTGGTCTAGTGATCCAAGCTGTGGGATAGAGCTGTTGGGACTTGGGAGGGGCTAGCAGATTCACCAAAGTGCTGTTTTAAAATAACAGCTAGCAGCTCAGATGAGGTCACAGAAGGTCTGAGCTTCAGAGTGCTAAGCTCAGCCAAGGCAGTTACCCCACACGCTTCTGACTTATTCAACATTAATGCTCTCTGACCTGTTAAACGTGTGTAAGACACAATTTCTCCTTCTATACGGGGAGGCTAACAAATACGCTTCCTGGGTGGGTTGACTGTGAGGCATTATCTAGGACACTGTGTCTGAAAGTGCTTTACACTTTGCAAAGCACCACTCACCTATCAGCTATTCGTCTTCCTAAGACCAGCCGTTTTCCCGTCGGAGGAAAAGTGTGGCCCACAGAGATCTTCCCCAGGTCTCCCAGAGTACCAGGCCTGAGCAAGCTCACTTATTCCATAAACCCATCCAGCCCTTCTCAGTTTTCAAAACCTGTTCAAATACGGACGAGAAGAGCGACCGGGTTCGCATCGCAGCTCTGCCCCTTCCAAGCCTGGGGGACACCCGTGTGCCCGAGGGCCTCGGGAAGGAACGGGCGGCGACCCCTCCTGGCCAGCCTGGGTACCTGACCACGGCAGTTAGCCTCTGCCAGCCCTGGGAGCACTTCCTCTCCTGTCCTCGCCCCGCGCGGGGGCTGCAGGCAAGGCCGGGACCCTCGCTGCAGGCGAGGCACTGGGCTGACAGCTCTGGCCGACCGCGGCCCCCTCCCTAGTCCCAGACACATGGGGGTTGCACCGCCCGATCCTCCCCTTCACGCTGGCCGCAGCGCCGGGGCAGGCGGGCATTCCAGCAGTGGTAGCCCCCAACTTAGTAGTTCTCCCGTCTCGCTGCCCGGGACGACCCCAGCGCCCCTACCCTAAACGGCAGTCACGGAGCCCCCCGCTCAAACTGGCCCCCGCTGTCTAGCAGTCCCGGCGAGCCCGCGCCGCTGCTCCCCACTCGCGCTGGGCTCGCCTGGCAGGAGCTGCAGCCTTCCAGACTGCGGGCGGGCGGGGGCGGGGGCGGGGCGCGCGCCGGGGCGGGGCGGGCGGGGTCGGGCCGGGGCGGGGCGGGGCCGGGGCCGGGCCGCCAGCGGTTGGCGCTGGGAACGCGCGCGCGGGGCCGGGCCACGTGACCCACCGCCTGCCCCGCCCCCCGGGGACGGGTACTGCGAGCACCTGTGGCCGAGGCTGGCCTCCCCACCCCTTAACACCGGAGGACCGCCAGGGTCAGGACCTAGCCGTTATCATCCCATTCTGCAGACCAGGCGAACGGAGGCCTTGACAGAGTCACGGGGGACCGGCCGGGTGTCCAAGCGGTTTAGCAGCGTGCCGGCACGTTGTCTGAGAGGGAAAGCGTTGGTCTGACGTGCTTAGATTCACAACTTTGCAAAGCACCACTCACCTATCAGCTATTCGTCTTCCTAAGACCAGCCGTTTTCCCGTCGGAGGAAAAGTGTGGCCCACAGAGATCTTCCCCAGGTCTCCCAGAGTACCAGGCCTGAGCAAGCTCACTTATTCCATAAACCCATCCAGCCCTTCTCAGTTTTCAAAACCTGTTCAAATACGGACGAGAAGAGCGACCGGGTTCGCATCGCAGCTCTGCCCCTTCCAAGCCTGGGGGACACCCGTGTGCCCGAGGGCCTCGGGAAGGAACGGGCGGCGACCCCTCCTGGCCAGCCTGGGTACCTGACCACGGCAGTTAGCCTCTGCCAGCCCTGGGAGCACTTCCTCTCCTGTCCTCGCCCCGCGCGGGGGCTGCAGGCAAGGCCGGGACCCTCGCTGCAGGCGAGGCACTGGGCTGACAGCTCTGGCCGACCGCGGCCCCCTCCCTAGTCCCAGACACATGGGGGTTGCACCGCCCGATCCTCCCCTTCACGCTGGCCGCAGCGCCGGGGCAGGCGGGCATTCCAGCAGTGGTAGCCCCCAACTTAGTAGTTCTCCCGTCTCGCTGCCCGGGACGACCCCAGCGCCCCTACCCTAAACGGCAGTCACGGAGCCCCCCGCTCAAACTGGCCCCCGCTGTCTAGCAGTCCCGGCGAGCCCGCGCCGCTGCTCCCCACTCGCGCTGGGCTCGCCTGGCAGGAGCTGCAGCCTTCCAGACTGCGGGCGGGCGGGGGCGGGGGCGGGGCGCGCGCCGGGGCGGGGCGGGCGGGGTCGGGCCGGGGCGGGGCGGGGCCGGGGCCGGGCCGCCAGCGGTTGGCGCTGGGAACGCGCGCGCGGGGCCGGGCCACGTGACCCACCGCCTGCCCCGCCCCCCGGGGACGGGTACTGCGAGCACCTGTGGCCGAGGCTGGCCTCCCCACCCCTTAACACCGGAGGACCGCCAGGGTCAGGACCTAGCCGTTATCATCCCATTCTGCAGACCAGGCGAACGGAGGCCTTGACAGAGTCACGGGGGACCGGCCGGGTGTCCAAGCGGTTTAGCAGCGTGCCGGCACGTTGTCTGAGAGGGAAAGCGTTGGTCTCCATTCCTTTCCTTTGGATTATGTAGGAATGAAAGCCCGGAGAGGCTTCCCCAGGTGGTCCAGTGGGTAAGGACACCGCCTTGCAGTGCAAGGGGCGCCGGTTCGATCCCTGGCCTGGGAAGATCCCACGTGCCGCGGAGCGGCTGGACCGATGTGTCCAATTACCACATGCACATGCGCCCAGAGCCCGTGCTCCGCGGCGAGAGAGGCCACTGCGATGGAAGACCCACCACGGGCCAAAGAACGAAGATGGACGAAAATAAACAAATAAACCAATAAAATAGTCCAAAAAAATTCTTAAAAAAAAAGGATAATAATAATTGGAGAAAGTCCAGACAGGAGGGATATGATATGGAAGAGTCCCCAGTTCCCATCACGGGTGCAAAGGAATTAATCCAATTTACAAAAGAGGTGAAGAGAGACATCTAGGAGGCTTCAGTGAAATCCAGAGCAGGATGATGGTGGTCTGGACTTACGGTGGTGGCAGTAGGGTTAGAGAGAAGAGGAAATGTTTGAGAAATAGGTTCTGGAGAATTAAAGAGATTTCCTGAGGGATTGAAAGTAAGAGACAGAGACAGAGGAAACTAACAGGTAGTTCTTGAATGGCTGGTGGTGCTGGATATTGAAATGGGGAAAACTGAAGAGAAGTAGGTTTAGGTTAAGGGAACAAAGTGTTGTGTTTTGCTGTTTATGATGTAAGTTATCTGTACAGATGGACATGAGGCTGAAACTCAGAGGACAAATACACAGGCTGAAAATGGGATACAGCAGTAAGACATTGCTTATAGTGAGAAGCAAAGAGAAAAAAAGCTAGCAGGACAGAGCCCTGGAGATCACCTGTCCTTAGAGCTCAGGTAGAAGAGGGAGCCCCCGCCAAAGAGAGGGACTGGCCAGAGAGGCGGGAGGAAACTGAGAGGGACTCAGAAAGGACAGTGTTTCAGGAAGCATGGAGCCATCAGTTATGGCCACAGAGAAGAGAAAGATGGCTGCACATAAGAGAAGGTGTGCTCGAATGAGACTGCTTTTGGGAGTGTGGGGACAGAGAAGTGAGGAGACGCTGAAGTGGAGGCAGTGCACACAGACAACTCTTTTAAGACATGGAGGAGTGGAAGCCAACAGCCAGGGACCGAGGGGTGGTTTCAAGGATTTATTTGTATAGAATGGGTGACCCTGAGCAAGTGTGCTATTACTTCCAGTGGCCTGGGATGCACATGCGCCCCACGTGCCGCGGAGCGGCTGGACCGATGTGTCCAATTACCACATGCACATGCGCCCAGAGCCCGTGCTCCGCGGCGAGAGAGGCCACTGCGATGGAAGACCCACCACGGGCCAAAGAACGAAGATGGACGAAAATAAACAAATAAACCAATAAAATAGTCCAAAAAAATTCTTAAAAAAAAAGGATAATAATAATTGGAGAAAGTCCAGACAGGAGGGATATGATATGGAAGAGTCCCCAGTTCCCATCACGGGTGCAAAGGAATTAATCCAATTTACAAAAGAGGTGAAGAGAGACATCTAGGAGGCTTCAGTGAAATCCAGAGCAGGATGATGGTGGTCTGGACTTACGGTGGTGGCAGTAGGGTTAGAGAGAAGAGGAAATGTTTGAGAAATAGGTTCTGGAGAATTAAAGAGATTTCCTGAGGGATTGAAAGTAAGAGACAGAGACAGAGGAAACTAACAGGTAGTTCTTGAATGGCTGGTGGTGCTGGATATTGAAATGGGGAAAACTGAAGAGAAGTAGGTTTAGGTTAAGGGAACAAAGTGTTGTGTTTTGCTGTTTATGATGTAAGTTATCTGTACAGATGGACATGAGGCTGAAACTCAGAGGACAAATACACAGGCTGAAAATGGGATACAGCAGTAAGACATTGCTTATAGTGAGAAGCAAAGAGAAAAAAAGCTAGCAGGACAGAGCCCTGGAGATCACCTGTCCTTAGAGCTCAGGTAGAAGAGGGAGCCCCCGCCAAAGAGAGGGACTGGCCAGAGAGGCGGGAGGAAACTGAGAGGGACTCAGAAAGGACAGTGTTTCAGGAAGCATGGAGCCATCAGTTATGGCCACAGAGAAGAGAAAGATGGCTGCACATAAGAGAAGGTGTGCTCGAATGAGACTGCTTTTGGGAGTGTGGGGACAGAGAAGTGAGGAGACGCTGAAGTGGAGGCAGTGCACACAGACAACTCTTTTAAGACATGGAGGAGTGGAAGCGCTCAACAGCCAGGGACCGAGGGGGTGGTTTCAAGGGATTTATTTGTATAGAATGGGTGACCCCTGAGCAAGTGTGCTATTATCTGGGCAGAATCCAGCAGACAGCAAGAGATTTTTGATCCCAGAGAGACAGGGACAGTGACTCACAAAAGAAAGGCCCCGGAAAGAGGGGAGTATATAAGACTGTGTATAAAGGCATAGCTCAGACCAGCCCAAAACGTACCTTTGTGACTACTCAGACCAAAGGCCCAGGAGCTCCACTGCAGAAAGAACAGTCACACTATTCCAGGGTGGCCGCTGTTGCTTAGCAACCTGTGCTTCAGAAGATGTTTCAACTGAATTCCTCATTAACTGCCATTTCAACTTGGGCTAACAGTTCCTCTCGCTGGGACCTGCCTCAGCTTCCTTCCCTCCCCTAAAGGCGGGTACTGTTGTTGCTTTTGTGGACATACCAGGAAACTGGAAAGCTCAGGTTTCTACTTTCTTCTACTGAGGATGATGCGGTATCCACTGAGCTGTGAAAAATAATACATCAGAGAGAAGATGGATTTAGGGACTCTCGATCCATCTTAAGGTCTTCCCTGGTGGCTTAATCAGTAAAGAATCTGCCTGCAATGCAGGAGACGTGGGTTTGATCCCTGGGTTGGGAAGATGCCCTGGAGAAGGGAACGGCAACCTCCATCTTAAAGGGAGGTTGTCAAAAATGGCAGGGTTTAGAAACTTCCCTGCTGATCCAGTGATTAAGAACCCACTTTGTAATGCAGGGGATGCAGGTTCATTACCTGGTTGGAGAACTAAGATCACACCTGCCACAGAGGAACTAAGACTGCAGGCCCCAGCTACTGAACCAGTGCACTCTGGAGTCCGTGTACCACAATGAAAGATCCCAAGTGCTGCAGCTAAGACCCAATGCAGACAAATATATATATTTTTTTTTAATTTCAAGGTTTATATCTCTAACTCAGGGCTCTCTGATGAACTCCACTACCCTCTTGCCCCGTGATGGTATATCAGACAGCAGGATTCCTAGTTCCTTCTCTTCAACACCTGAGCCCCACTCCTGGTGCTGTATTTACACGCTGAAGTGAGGCAGTGCACACAGACAACTCTTTAAGACATGGAGGAGTGGAAGCGCTCAACAGCCAGGGACCGAGGGGGTGGTTTCAAGGGATTTATTTGTATAGAATGGGTGACCCCTGAGCAAGTGTGCTATTATCTGGGCAGAATCCAGCAGACAGCAAGAGATTTTTGATCCCAGAGAGACAGGGACAGTGACTCACAAAAGAAAGGCCCCGGAAAGAGGGGAGTATATAAGACTGTGTATAAAGGCATAGCTCAGACCAGCCCAAAACGTACCTTTGTGACTACTCAGACCAAAGGCCCAGGAGCTCCACTGCAGAAAGAACAGTCACACTATTCCAGGGTGGCCGCTGTTGCTTAGCAACCTGTGCTTCAGAAGATGTTTCAACTGAATTCCTCATTAACTGCCATTTCAACTTGGGCTAACAGTTCCTCTCGCTGGGACCTGCCTCAGCTTCCTTCCCTCCCCTAAAGGCGGGTACTGTTGTTGCTTTTGTGGACATACCAGGAAACTGGAAAGCTCAGGTTTCTACTTTCTTCTACTGAGGATGATGCGGTATCCACTGAGCTGTGAAAAATAATACATCAGAGAGAAGATGGATTTAGGGACTCTCGATCCATCTTAAGGTCTTCCCTGGTGGCTTAATCAGTAAAGAATCTGCCTGCAATGCAGGAGACGTGGGTTTGATCCCTGGGTTGGGAAGATGCCCTGGAGAAGGGAACGGCAACCTCCATCTTAAAGGGAGGTTGTCAAAAATGGCAGGGTTTAGAAACTTCCCTGCTGATCCAGTGATTAAGAACCCACTTTGTAATGCAGGGGATGCAGGTTCATTACCTGGTTGGAGAACTAAGATCACACCTGCCACAGAGGAACTAAGACTGCAGGCCCCAGCTACTGAACCAGTGCACTCTGGAGTCCGTGTACCACAATGAAAGATCCCAAGTGCTGCAGCTAAGACCCAATGCAGACAAATATATATATTTTTTTTTAATTTCAAGGTTTATATCTCTAACTCAGGGCTCTCTGATGAACTCCACTACCCTCTTGCCCCGTGATGGTATATCAGACAGCAGGATTCCTAGTTCCTTCTCTTCAACACCTGAGCTCACTCACTCCTGGTGCTGTATTTACCCACCACCCCTCTATCCATCTGACATGGTGACCCAAAGTCACTCTGAGTCCTCCCTCTTCCTAACCTGCAACCTAGGATTAATTACCACCTCCAGGACACTTCTCTAAGTCTTCTACTTTTCTGCATTCCCTCTAAGTTGGCCCTGGTCCAAGCTACCACCATCCTTTCCCAGGATCATTATAGGAGCCTACTATCTGGTTGCTCTGCTGCTTCTCTGGATCTATCTGCAATACATTTTCCACACACCATCCAGAGAGGGAGCTTCTGAAATCTAGTCTAAACATCTACTCCTCTCTCAAACACATGAAATGTTTCCTGTTACATTCTTCTGCCAACCGGAGCCCTTCACCTCCTTCTTTAAATCTTTTTGTTTTTTTAAATTTTGGCCTCTTTTATTGGTTTTTTATTTATTTATTTTCATCCATGTTTATTCTTTGGCCTGTGTGGACGTCCCACCACAGTGGCTTCTCTCAATGCAGGGCTCTGGGCACATTTGCTCCAGAGCACCAGCTCAACACCGGTCCAGCTGCTCTGTGGCATGTGGGTCTTTACAGGCTAGGGATCCAACAGGTGTCCCTTGCACTGAAAGGCAGACAGACTCTTTATCCACTGGACCACCAGGGAAGCCCCACCTCCTTCTTCAAAGTCTGTGTCTGGGAACTTCCCTGGTGGTCCAGTGCCAGGGGGCCCAGAGACTGATCCCTGGTTAGGGAACTAGATCCCACATGTCACAGTAAAGAACTTCAAGTGCTGCAACTAAAGCTCCTGCATGCCACAGCTAAAGATCTCCCATACTGCAACTATGACCTGTTTAGTCAAATAAAATAATAAATGTATTTTTTAAAAATACAGGATACATTTTGGCAGTAGAAGAACCAACAGTCGGGGGGTGGGGACCAGGGATATGCATATGACTGATCTGGAAACAAACATGTCTGTGAACAACAAAACTCTGTAAAACCTTTAAAATAAAGAATTAAAAAAAAAAAGAAAAAAAAGAACCAACAGTACTTGTGGATAGTGTGGATTTGTGGTTGGAGGTAGAAAGTTTGAAGAAAAAAAGTAATTAAGACTGTCACATGTATCAAGTGGATCTCAAATTTTAAAATATATTTAACATATGTTGAGGCCAACTTATTACATTTAGATTCATAATTAAGAGTATAGTATAGCATAGGGAAATAATTTGGACTAAATCTTATATATATATATATATATATATTTTTTTTTTTAAAGCTCTACTATAGCACCTAGAACTGTGAGTGTGTTAAGGACTGTTGTGGAAAATTCCAAAAGAATGAGGCAGAGAGAGCCTCTGAGTTTTTTTCAGGAGGTGGTGATGCAAGGTAGAATGTTGCGGGATTTTTCGGGGGTGGAGTGGGCCACTTCTATTGGTCTTTCATTTATCTATTTTCATCCATCTTTCCTTCTTCGGCCCATGTGGGCCCTCCCATCGCAGTGGCCTCTGTCGCTGCAGAACACCGGCTGTGGGCACATGAGCTCAAGAGCTCCGGCTTAGTGGTTGAACACATCGGTCCAGCCGCTCCGCGGCACGTGGGATCTTCCCAGACCAGGGATCGAACCGGCGTCCCTTGCACTACAAGGCGGTGTCCTTACCCACTGGACCACCAGAGAAGACCCCACCTTTGTCTTCTCATCAGGGAGAGGCGAGGTGATTCCTGGAGGGCGCCTAGACGGTACCTATCTTAGGTATTCAATCATTGTTTAATGAAGAATGGAGCTGGAGTGATAGCAAGAGGTTAACGTCCACGCCGGCCAGGGCAGGCCTGAGACAGGGTCGTTTTTCACGTCGCCATAGCAACGACTCCCTCCACGGCATCCCAGAGAGAACCACAAGTCCCATAAGCGCCCGCGGCTTCCCCGCCTCTAAGGGAGGCGGTGCGCAGGCGAGCGCGGAACCGGCTTGACCTCTTTCCTGCAGCGTGATTGGCCCTCGGCCCGGGGGAGGCGGCCAATGAGTACACTCGGGGAGAGCGGCGAGCACAATATGGCTTCCTGCACCTGGTGACGGTTGAGGAAACTGCGTTAGGTCTCATGGAGAATCCCGGGCGTCGAGGTGAGATGGAGAGGACTTCTCGAAACTGGGAAAGGGAGCCCCGAGAGCCTCGCTCGGTGGGCCCTTCGTTAGGCCTTCGAGCGACGCCTGGATGGTGGAGGATGGAAAGATGGATAAACAGGTAGTTACGCAGCGCAGGGCCAGAGGCGAAATTTTAAAATATATTTAACATATGTTGAGGCCAACTTATTACATTTAGATTCATAATTAAGAGTATAGTATAGCATAGGGAAATAATTTGGACTAAATCTTATATATATATATATATATATATATTTTTTTTTTTAAAGCTCTACTATAGCACCTAGAACTGTGAGTGTGTTAAGGACTGTTGTGGAAAATTCCAAAAGAATGAGGCAGAGAGAGCCTCTGAGTTTTTTTCAGGAGGTGGTGATGCAAGGTAGAATGTTGCGGGATTTTTCGGGGGTGGAGTGGGCCACTTCTATTGGTCTTTCATTTATCTATTTTCATCCATCTTTCCTTCTTCGGCCCATGTGGGCCCTCCCATCGCAGTGGCCTCTGTCGCTGCAGAACACCGGCTGTGGGCACATGAGCTCAAGAGCTCCGGCTTAGTGGTTGAACACATCGGTCCAGCCGCTCCGCGGCACGTGGGATCTTCCCAGACCAGGGATCGAACCGGCGTCCCTTGCACTACAAGGCGGTGTCCTTACCCACTGGACCACCAGAGAAGACCCCACCTTTGTCTTCTCATCAGGGAGAGAGCGAGGTGATTCCTGGAGGGCGCCTAGACGGTACCTATCTTAGGTATTCAATCATTGTTTAATGAAGAATGGAGCTGGAGTGATAGCAAGAGGTTAACGTCCACGCCGGCCAGGGCAGGCCTGAGACAGGGTCGTTTTTCACGTCGCCATAGCAACGACTCCCTCCACGGCATCCCAGAGAGAACCACAAGTCCCATAAGCGCCCGCGGCTTCCCCGCCTCTAAGGGAGGCGGTGCGCAGGCGAGCGCGGAACCGGCTTGACCTCTTTCCTGCAGCGTGATTGGCCCTCGGCCCGGGGGAGGCGGCCAATGAGTACACTCGGGGAGAGCGGCGAGCACAATATGGCTTCCTGCACCTGGTGACGGTTGAGGAAACTGCGTTAGGTCTCATGGAGAATCCCCGGGGCGTCGAGGTGAGATGGAGAGGACTTCTCGAAACTGGGAAAGGGAGCCCCGAGAGCCTCGCTCGGTGGGCCCTTCGTTAGGCCTTCGAGCGACGCCTGGATGGTGGAGGATGGAAAGATGGATAAACAGGTAGTTACGCAGCGCAGGGCCAGAGGCGATTGGAGTTGCCTTTTGCTCCCTTTCTTTTGGGCCGAATGGTTGAGGGAGGAACAGCTTCACTGGCCTGGGGGAAGAGGAATTGGGTTCAGGATCTGAGAGCCCCTGAATCTTTTTTCTCCCCCTTTTCTCGTCGTGGCGTTTTCTCCCCCGTTTCTCGTCGTGGCGTCTCTAGGGACTGTCACATCTCGGTGGGAGGTCCAGGAAGATTAAAGTTGAGCAAATGCTTCGCACCTGGAGGGTTCACGTGCTTGTCTCCCAGTGTACCCAACAGCCCTGGGTCACTGTCTTGTTTTCATGGATCAGGCATCTGCGGCTTGGAGGGGCGATGCTCCTCCCCGGGGAGCTCACGGCTGTAAAGTGAGGGAGATGGGCTCTGAATCTGTCAAGTAACGACACTCTTCCTGTTTTACTTTTTCCACTCTTCCACCACCCGTAAACCACTCATCCTTTAATCATTCGGCTTCTGGTCGTCTTATATTCCAGTTTCCTTTCTAGGACATTTGCGTGTGTGGTTGTAAATACAAACTGGAATCGCTCAAAAACTCTAGGAGGGTGCAGAAGAGGCAGCATCAGGGTCGAGTAAGATTAGTGGCTCCCAGTTTTCAAGCTGTCACTGACCGCTGGAAACAGAACTAGGCTTTACACAAGAAGGCCTGTTACAGCCATTGTACTGATGGAGAAACAGGGCAGGAAGATTAGATATCTTGCAGAAAATCACACAGGTCAGCAAGTAGGCGAGCCTGGATTCAAACTCAGGCACATCTGGCAAACTCAGGCACATCTGGCTTGAGAGCCCGTGCTTTTAACCAGTAACGGTCGCCAACATTTATTGAGCACTTGTATGCACGTCGCTATTCTGAGTGCTTGTGGTATTAACCCCTGCTTCTCCCCTGAAACCTATGAAATAGGTGGGATTGTTCTCATTCAGAAATGGGGAAACCAAGGCCCAGAGATTGATGTGCTGCAGGTCATAATAGGGATGGTAGTAAGTCGTAAGCAGTAGGAATGGTACTGGAGCCCTGGCCTTAGAGCCCGACTCTTCCATTACATGCCAGCTTGATTCACATACAATATCTCATTTACATTCCACATCCTTTGAGTCAAACATTTCTCTTGTTTTATAGATGAGAAAATTGAGACCCAGAGAGGTGAAATGACTTGCCCAAGGACCCACAACTAGTTAGGATCAGGGCTGAGTCCAAAGCTAGGTTATATACCACAGTGCTAGTGTGCCGTTTGCCTTAAATCCTCTTAAGGTCAGTTTGAGCCCCAGATTAACTTTTATCTGACTTAAATTGCTTCTGAATTGAAATTACTTTGATGCACATATGCTGAAGGGGGAAGAATGAGTTTCTGAAATACATCTTTTCCAAAAAGTCTTCATGAGGCATCATGTTTAAGGACATTTTCACATCGATGTATTCTGTTTGAACTGTGGCAAAACGCCATCATGTATAAATCCACAGAGGACCCTGGTTAATTCCCAGGACATCTTTTCTGTCTTGCTAAGGAGCTGAGAAAGGTATAAACAAGAGTGATGATTCTGGTGTTCACGGAAGGGCTGTTTGATTCTGCCCACCACTTGGCCAGAAAGTGTGGACTGAACCAAGGACTGGAAAGGGAGTCGATAACAGACCGCACCTTCCCTTCTCGTCTGCGAAGCCGACCGTGACACCTTCTGCCTGCTCGTGTCGTCCTTTCCTAGGAGATGCCGTCTTCGGAGCCAATGGAGGAGGAGGAGGAAGAGGAGGAGGAGGACCTGGAGCTCTTTGGTGGCTGCGACAGTTTCCGGGGCTACAACAGCAGCACGGGCAGCGAGAGCAGCCCCTGCCTCGAGGAGTCGAGTGACGCAGAGGATGAAGACCGGGAGGCGGGGGAGCTGCCCACCTCCCCACTGCCTCTGCTCAGCCCTGGGACGCCCCGCTCCTTGGACGGCAGTGGTTCCGAGCCAGGTGCCTTCAGAGCGTCCCCCGAAGATGGGAGGAGTCTCAGAGGCTGTGGGTGACGAGAGGGATGTAGGCCAGGTGGACAGAGCTGTCCCGGTGTAAAGGGCTCTTTGATCTGATGCCTGAGGAGCTGAGAGAGAGCCAGAGGCACCCTTAGAATCCCCAAGGGTCATTTCCTCAGCTGCAGTCTGATTTCAAGTTGTGATTTCATTCTTTCTTACAATTAGTATGCATTCAACACACGTTAGATGCCAGTCATTACCATGTTTTGTGTTTGTGTAAATATTACTAGTTGGTGGATACTCGATCTGGTTACTCTCTGGGGTGTTGTGAGCTGGACCCAGAGAGGTGAAATGACTTGCCCAAGGACCCACAACTAGTTAGGATCAGGGCTGAGTCCAAAGCTAGGTTATATACCACAGTGCTAGTGTGCCGTTTGCCTTAAATCCTCTTAAGGTCAGTTTGAGCCCCAGATTAACTTTTATCTGACTTAAATTGCTTCTGAATTGAAATTACTTTGATGCACATATGCTGAAGGGGGAAGAATGAGTTTCTGAAATACATCTTTTCCAAAAAGTCTTCATGAGGCATCATGTTTAAGGACATTTTCACATCGATGTATTCTGTTTGAACTGTGGCAAAACGCCATCATGTATAAATCCACAGAGGACCCTGGTTAATTCCCAGGACATCTTTTCTGTCTTGCTAAGGAGCTGAGAAAGGTATAAACAAGAGTGATGATTCTGGTGTTCACGGAAGGGCTGTTTGATTCTGCCCACCACTTGGCCAGAAAGTGTGGACTGAACCAAGGACTGGAAAGGGAGTCGATAACAGACCGCACCTTCCCTTCTCGTCTGCGAAGCCGACCGTGACACCTTCTGCCTGCTCGTGTCGTCCTTTCCTAGGAGATGCCGTCTTCGGAGCCAATGGAGGAGGAGGAGGAAGAGGAGGAGGAGGACCTGGAGCTCTTTGGTGGCTGCGACAGTTTCCGGGGCTACAACAGCAGCACGGGCAGCGAGAGCAGCCCCTGCCTCGAGGAGTCGAGTGACGCAGAGGATGAAGACCGGGAGGCGGGGGAGCTGCCCACCTCCCCACTGCCTCTGCTCAGCCCTGGGACGCCCCGCTCCTTGGACGGCAGTGGTTCCGAGCCAGGTGCCTTCAGAGCGTCCCCCGAAGATGGGAGGAGTCTCAGAGGCTGTGGGTGACGAGAGGGATGTAGGCCAGGTGGACAGAGCTGTCCCGGTGTAAAGGGCTCTTTGATCTGATGCCTGAGGAGCTGAGAGAGAGCCAGAGGCACCCTTAGAATCCCCAAGGGTCATTTCCTCAGCTGCAGTCTGATTTCAAGTTGTGATTTCATTCTTTCTTACAATTAGTATGCATTCAACACACGTTAGATGCCAGTCATTACCATGTTTTTGTGTTTGTGTAAATATTACTAGTTGGTGGATATCTCGATCTGGTTACTCTCTGGGAAGGGACAGGTCATAGCTTGTGAGCTGGAAGTGAGAGGGGAGGAAATACAGAATTATGTGACCTCCAGATAAGAGGATCAGGGCAGATGAAACTCCCCGAGGATCGAGGATCGTCTGGAACTTGTTTGCTTCCAGGGTGGGGTGCCGGCGTAGCCGCTGGCCTCTTGTGTCAGGGCCTCCAGGTGGCGCCTGCCTTTGCGGAG
Organism: Tragulus kanchil; assembly: GCA_022376925.1. Classification (NCBI taxonomy): domain Eukaryota; kingdom Metazoa; phylum Chordata; class Mammalia; order Artiodactyla; family Tragulidae; genus Tragulus; species Tragulus kanchil. The sequence continues at coordinate 176,869,474 of JAIOJX010000004.1, read as the reverse complement.
GCAGGCTAGGCGACCTGCGGTGACACCCTTGTCCCTGGTCCCGTTCTCTTTAGAAGAGGCGCAGCTGATGCTCTCTGCCGCTCACTTCCTTTCCATCCATTGTGTCTCCTCTTCCTCTCTCCCCTTTTATTTTGATTTATTTTTTATTTATGGTATTATTGTTACTGGTTGTGCTAGGTCTTAATTGCCACACGCGGGCTTTCTCTGGTAGCAAGCAGGGGCTACTCTTTGTTGTGGTCCACGGGCTTCTCATGGTAGTGGCTACTCTTACTGCAAAGGACAGGCTCTAGACGCCCAGGCTTCAGTAGTTGCAGCATGTGGGCTCCGTAGTTTTGGGGCACGGACATAGCTGCATCGTGGCCTGTATGATCTTCCTGGGCCAACGATCAGATCCATGTCCTCTGCATTGGCAGACAGAGTCTTGCTCACTGAGCCCCCAGGGAGGTCCTCTCTCCCCTTTCTTTTATTTTTCTCCCTTCTGTCTTCTTCCAACCATTCTCTCAGAACCTTAGAACTAGAATGAACTGCTAGAGACCATGAAGTCGGGGGGTGTTCATGCCTAGCCGCACATTTAAATCCCCTGGGGGGCTTCTGATTAACTATTGATGCCCGTGTTCCACCACAGGACAGGTTATTCCAATCAGGGCATTTTTAAACATCCCCCAGGTGATTCTAATGTGATATCAAGTTGTGATTTCATTCTTTCTTACAATTAGTATGCATTCAACACACGTTAGATGCCAGTCATTACCATGTTTTTGTGTTTGTGTAAATATTACTAGTTGGTGGATATCTCGATCTGGTTACTCTCTGGGAAGGGACAGGTCATAGCTTGTGAGCTGGAAGTGAGAGGGGAGGAAATACAGAATTATGTGACCTCCAGATAAGAGGATCAGGGCAGATGAAACTCCCCGAGGATCGAGGATCGTCTGGAACTTGTTTGCTTCCAGGGTGGGGTGCCGGCGTAGCCGCTGGCCTCTTGTGTCAGGGCCTCCAGGTGGCGCCTGCCTTTGCGGAGGCAGGCTAGGCGACCTGCGGTGACACCCTTGTCCCTGGTCCCGTTCTCTTTAGAAGAGGCGCAGCTGATGCTCTCTGCCGCTCACTTCCTTTCCATCCATTGTGTCTCCTCTTCCTCTCTCCCCTTTTATTTTGATTTATTTTTTATTTATGGTATTATTGTTACTGGTTGTGCTAGGTCTTAATTGCCACACGCGGGCTTTCTCTGGTAGCAAGCAGGGGCTACTCTTTGTTGTGGTCCACGGGCTTCTCATGGTAGTGGCTACTCTTACTGCAAAGGACAGGCTCTAGACGCCCAGGCTTCAGTAGTTGCAGCATGTGGGCTCCGTAGTTTTGGGGCACGGACATAGCTGCATCGTGGCCTGTATGATCTTCCTGGGCCAACGATCAGATCCATGTCCTCTGCATTGGCAGACAGAGTCTTGCTCACTGAGCCCCCAGGGAGGTCCTCTCTCCCCTTTCTTTTATTTTTCTCCCTTCTGTCTTCTTCCAACCATTCTCTCAGAACCTTAGAACTAGAATGAACTGCTAGAGACCATGAAGTCGGGGGGTGTTCATGCCTAGCCGCACATTTAAATCCCCTGGGGGGCTTCTGATTAACTATTGATGCCCGTGTTCCACCACAGGACAGGTTATTCCAATCAGGGCATTTTTAAACATCCCCCAGGTGATTCTAATGTGATATCAAGGGTAAGACACTGATCGAGTTCAGCCTCTTTAGAGATAAGAAGCAGACAAATGCACAGAAGTGACGTGGGTACATTTTTTTCTTCTTATTTTCTTTGCAAACATACCCCAGTCTCGCGCAGGAATCCTCCTCAGCCCCTCTGTGGACACACAGGATGGGGGGATGCCACGCGGCTGCAGGAGTCCACTCCTAAACCTCAGCCTCCTGCTTCAGTTCTGTCAGCCTTAGGGGCTTGGAGCTTCTGATTAATGCAGTGCCCCAGGGTTTGAAGGACCTTCATTCTGTTTGACTTGGGGTGACGATCAAGGGAGTCACATGCTAAGTTCTCTTCCCAGCTGTCTGTGAGATGTGTGGGATCGTGGGCACCAGGGAAGCCTTCTTTTCCAAGACCAAGAGGTTCTGCAGTGTTTCCTGTTCCAGGAGTTACTCTTCCAACTCCAAGAAAGCCAGCATCCTGGCCAGATTACAGGTAAGAGGCGGTCACTTGGAAGACCCTGGGACCCTAGGTGCCAAGACAGGAACACCAGCAGACTGCTGGCGAGGGGTCCAGGGGGCCTGGGCAGGACCATATTTGTGACGCTCTGAGATTGTAAACTTCCTGGTGTTTCTTAGGCACCCTTTTTTGGAGCTTGATAAGTTGCAGGTTCCTGGAGCTACCCTTCACCCCCTACCTTTACCCCCAGGGTCTGATGTGCCCTCAAGAAGTTTTTTTTTTTGGTTGTGCTGCATGGTGTGAGGGCTCTTAGCTTCCCGACCAGCAGTGGCACCAATGTCCCCTGCAGCGGAAGCAGAGCCCTAAGCACTGGACCCACGAGGAATGGCCTCCCTCAGTGTTAAACGAGAGCCTGGGGAGTCTGACACCCTGTCTTCCTGCTGCACTTTCACCAGTGCTCTGAAGGGAGGCTGGGAAACGAGGCGCAGCCGCTCCAGCCGTGGTGGCTTCGGGAAGATGGTGCTTTGTCTCTGATTGCATGTCACAGGCAGCCGCCTAGAGAGTCTTACCAGCCTCTAGATAACTTGCATTTGCAGAACAGAGAAGTGGGAGGGGTTTTGGAGATGGGTTGCCTGACCCATACACTAATTGACAAGTGTGCTCAGGTCCAGAGAGGAAGAAGGACTTACCTGGGGGCTCTGTGGGCTGGAGCCTCGTCTCAGGAGCCTGGCCTTGTGTCTTCACAACGCTGGTTCTCAAACCTGACCACATGTAAGGGTCACCTAGAAAGTTCCAAAAAATCTCCTTGTGAAGATTCTGGTTTAATTGGGATGGAGCATAGCCTGGATGTAGGGCTTTACTGGGCGCCCAGGTGATTGTCCTGCGAAGGCTGATATTGTTGATCATGGGTTTCAGCCCAGCTCTTGTGCTTAGAGCTTCACACACGTTCTCTCTCACTTTATGAGACAGTTACTGTTGTTTCCCTCGCTTGACAGATTTTAATCAGGACGTAGGAAAGTCCTTTGTCCTAATAATAATATTGTTACTAAGTACAGTGTGGGATACTTGATAAGAGCTTGACACTTTCGGTCTAAATGTCCATTCCTAAAAAATGAATTTTTTAAAATGAATTTTTAAATATTTCTGTGTCAAAGGCTTAAAATTTTTTAGTAACTTACTCAGAAGTACACAAATAAAACTGAAGAGCCAGGGTTTGGTCCCAGGTCTGTGTGGAACTTAAACCCACATTTAAAAAAAAAAAATGGGGCTACTTCCCCGGTGGTCCAGTGGGTAAAGAGTCCGCCTTGCAATGCAAGGGGCCCTGGTTCGATCCCTGGCCTGGGAGGATCCCACGTGCCCCGGAGCGGCTGGACCTGTGTGTCCAATTAGGAGCCAGAGCTCTGGAGCACATGTGCCCAGAGCTGGTGCTCTGCACTGGGAGAGCCCACTGCAATGGGAGACCCACATGTGCCAAAGAATAAAGATGGATGAAAATAAATAACATAGAAAACCAATAAAATATGCCAAAATTAAAAATATATATATTTGACTGTGTCACTTGACTTGCCAGGCTCTCTGTTCCCCAACCAGGGATTGAACCTGCATCCACGGCCGTGGAAGCACCAGATCCTAACCACTAGACTATCAGGGAAGTCCCTCAACCCACATTTCTATTTCATTACTTTCTCTCTCTTTTTTATTTTTTTAAAACTTTTTGTTTTGTATTAGGGTATCTTTCCTGGCGGCTCAGTGGTAAAGAATCCCCCTGCCAATGCAGGAGATGTGGGTTTGATCCCTGGGTCAGGAAGATCCCTTGGAGAAGGAAATGGCAACCCACTCCAGTATTCTTGCCTGGGAAATCCCATGGACTCAGGAGCCTGTGAGGCTACAGTCCATAGGGCGAGGCTACAGTCCATAGGGCCACATGGAGTCGGACACAACTGAGCGATCAAACAACATAGCTAATAATGTGATAGTTTCAGGTGAAGGTGAAGGGATGCAGCCATACATATGTGTGCATGCTTCTCCCCAGTCACTGATCTCTTTAATAAATTCTCTTGGCCTCATAAGTTACAAACTACCGACCAGGCCAGTGTCCTTTCACTGTGGGGGAGGATCCCTGTGGGCACCTGATAAGCTCTGTTCAGTTCAGGAGCCCTCCGAAGCCCTGTCTCTGCCATAAACCTATAGGAGCACCAGAGGAAGAAGGCTGAGAGCTGAGGCCACCTTTAAGAGGTTCCTGGCAGTAGCAGGGCTTCGAAGATGGAAAACTTGTCTCTCCCTGCCCTCAGGCTCTGCCAGCCCCCACCCCTCCAGGTGACCAATAGCTAAGTGCTTACTGAGCTCTCTGTACCTTAACCCTCAACCTTGCAACTCCCCCCAGCTAAGCATTCTTATTGTTATCATCTTGATTTACAAGTGAACTAACTGGATTCCCAGAGGTTGCCTGGGGGCAGTCCAAATCCAGAGCCTGGCCCTCGGCCTCTAGACTTCTTAGACAGGATCTCCTCCCTACAGAAACAGATCCCACGGACCGGGTGTGTCCAAAGACATAAAGACTGGTGCTCTGCACTGGGAGAGCCCACTGCAATGGGAGACCCACATGTGCCAAAGAATAAAGATGGATGAAAATAAATAACATAGAAAACCAATAAAATATGCCAAAATTAAAAATATATATATTTGACTGTGTCACTTGACTTGCCAGGCTCTCTGTTCCCCAACCAGGGATTGAACCTGCATCCACGGCCGTGGAAGCACCAGATCCTAACCACTAGACTATCAGGGAAGTCCCTCAACCCACATTTCTATTTCATTACTTTCTCTCTCTTTTTTATTTTTTTAAAACTTTTTGTTTTGTATTAGGGTATCTTTCCTGGCGGCTCAGTGGTAAAGAATCCCCCTGCCAATGCAGGAGATGTGGGTTTGATCCCTGGGTCAGGAAGATCCCTTGGAGAAGGAAATGGCAACCCACTCCAGTATTCTTGCCTGGGAAATCCCATGGACTCAGGAGCCTGTGAGGCTACAGTCCATAGGGCGAGGCTACAGTCCATAGGGCCACATGGAGTCGGACACAACTGAGCGATCAAACAACATAGCTAATAATGTGATAGTTTCAGGTGAAGGTGAAGGGATGCAGCCATACATATGTGTGCATGCGTTCTCCCCCAGTCACTGATCTCTTTAATAAATTCTCTTGGCCTCATAAGTTACAAACTACCGACCAGGCCAGTGTCCTTTCACTGTGGGGGAGGATCCCTGTGGGCACCTGATAAGCTCTGTTCAGTTCAGGAGCCCTCCGAAGCCCTGTCTCTGCCATAAACCTATAGGAGCACCAGAGGAAGAAGGCTGAGAGCTGAGGCCACCTTTAAGAGGTTCCTGGCAGTAGCAGGGCTTCGAAGATGGAAAACTTGTCTCTCCCTGCCCTCAGGCTCTGCCAGCCCCCACCCCTCCAGGTGACCAATAGCTAAGTGCTTACTGAGCTCTCTGTACCTTAACCCTCAACCTTGCAACTCCCCCCAGCTAAGCATTCTTATTGTTATCATCTTGATTTACAAGTGAACTAACTGGATTCCCAGAGGTTGCCTGGGGGCAGTCCAAATCCAGAGCCTGGCCCTCGGCCTCTAGACTTCTTAGACAGGATCTCCTCCCTACAGGGAAAGCCACCGACCAAGAAGGCCAAAGTCCTGCACAAAGCTGCCTGGTCTGCCAAAATTGGAGCCTTCCTCCACTCCCAGGGAACAGGACAGCTTGCTGATGGGACTCCAACCGGGCAGGACGGTAAGCCAGCGGGGGGCCGTGCTCAGGAAGCCGAAGGGGTGGGGTGCCAGGACTGGTGGGGCTTCCCTTGGAGCCAAGGTTGGCGAAGGGGGCCAACCCAGACTCACTGTGGATGGCGTCTTCCTCACCTGGGAGGACTTGTGAAATGGCCCAGATCCTCAATCACCCTTCTCTTGAGCATTTAGAAGCCAAGAGTTAGTTTTCCCCATTTAGCATTCCCTGGAGCCCTCTGGCTTTTGTTTCCCTGGGGCAGTGGATCCTAGATCTGATGTGAAGAAGGGTGAAGGGCTAAGGAAGGAACTTTCCTGACTGGAAGCTTTGCTAGGTGGTCTGAGTGACTGACACTCGGCTTCCAGACTCCAGAGCTGGAGGGGGTGCGGTGTGGACACCTCCCACCCACCTGGATTGGTCATGGCCAATGAGAGGTCGGGGGCGGGCTGAGGAATTTAAACCCAGGGGTCTTTGAATTTCTGTCCTCTTTGTGGGGAGGAAGATCAGACGTATTTCTCTGAGCTGGGAGTCTGAGAGTCTGGCAGCCTTGGACACGGCCCTCCCGTCCCCATGGCCACTGCTGGGGCAGGTATGGGGCGGGCTCGGCAGCTCGCGTGGAAGGGACCTCTGCTTTCTCTCCTGAGGCCTGGGCTGCTGCCGGTCTCCCAGCCTCCACCCCTTACCTCTCATCCTCTGCTCTGCAGCGCTGGTCTTGGGTTTTGACTGGGGGAAGTTCCTGAAGGATCACAGTTACAAGGCCGCTCCTGTCAGCTGCTTTAAACATGTGAGTGCCCTGGGCACGAGGGGAGGGAGGGCAGGGTGCCACCACCAGCTCAGCCACTTGCCTCACTGCCGCGGCGCTGGGAGGGAGCAGGGTGAAGTCTGGGTGCTCGAAGCCCAGCTTTGCCGCCCGCTCCAGTTCGCCTTTCTGCCCGCTTGGTCTTCACAGGGTCTTCCCCAGCCCCTCACCAGGAGCTTCGGGCACTGCCCTCAGAGGCCCCCTGGCTCGCTCACACCGTGAACACTTTGTGCTCTGGTCTCCAGAGCCAGCTGTGAGAATCCTTTCTCCCCACTTTTAGTGTTTGGTCATTGACAGCCTGGTGCTTGTGAACCACCCTCTGCCCCTTGGTTCTCAGGAGGCAGATGTGGGTGCCTCCTGGAACCCCCTTTGCTAGAGGCTCCCCGACTCCCTGTCACTGTGTGTGCTCAGTCGTGTCCAACTCTTTTCAGCCCCATGGACTGTAGCCCGCCAAGCTTTTCCATTCATGGGATTTCCCAGCCAGAAATACTGGAGTGGGTTGCCATTTCCTTCTCCAGGGGATCTTTCCAACCCAGGGACCGGAACCTGCCTTGGCAGGGAGATTGTTTACAACTGAGGCACCTGGGAATCTCCCCATCACAGAAATTGCAAAGGCTGAGGCTTGGAGGGCTGGGCTTGAGCACAGGCCTGACCAGTGGCCGCCTGCAGATGCAGAGAGACGCCAAGGGGGCTCTCTTGTCTTTCAAGCCGTTTTCTTGAACCCCAGGAAATCTGGAGGCTTGTGTATTTATTTTCTTTTAGCTGCCCTGGGTGTTTGGTGCTTAGTGGCCCCATGGGCATGTGGGCTTCAGTGCCCCACCAGGGATCAGACTTGCATTCCCCACGCTGGCAGGCAGATTCTTCTCCACTCTACCAAAAGTCCTGCCACCTGGGTTTGAGTGCTCTGTGTCTGAGAAGCGCCTGGCTCGTAGTGAGCACGGCCAACCGCTAGGTGTCTGCTGTCACACAGGCCGGCCCAGGTGTGATGTACCTGGAGGGTAACAACTAGGAGCCCAGCCTGCAGAGATTAGCACCCAGGGCTGTCTCCCACTCCCATCCCCTGGCTCTGCTCTTCACAGAGGCAGGCATGTTGGCTCAGCTCCTCCTTCCTAGGCCTGGGCCTGGCAGCCCACACACAGGGTGGGGGGAAACCGCGAGGGTAAAGAAGGACGCAGCACCTCCCGAGGCCCGGCGGCCAGCTGCTCTCTGCCCGCCCAGGGGGCTCACGGTCCCCTTGGGCCCTCTCACCGCTATGCAGGTCCCCCTCTATGACCAGTGGGAGGATGTGATAAAGGGGTGGAAGGTGGAGGTGCTCAACAGTGACGCCGTGCTCCCCAGCCGCGTGTACTGGATTGCCTCGGTCATCCAGGCCGCAGGTGAGTGCTCCTCCGACCGTGGCAGGCTTGGAGGTGACGTGTCCACATGGACAGGCAGTGTCAGGGCAGACACTGATTTCATAAAACAAAGTAACCCTCCTGCTGGAGTTTCTGCCTCCTTTCTCTTCGTGCTTGTATCTTGCCTCCCTTAGAAGGGACCACAGAGCTTGGAGAGTTTGGCAGCTCCCGTTTTTGAAGTTTATTCCAAGGTCGGTCAGGCCATAGAGATTTACGCTCCCTGCTGTGCTGTGCTGGCTTCCAAGTACACAGCAGGGGGCTGTGGAAAGGGGTTCCTGGAGCAGGTGGGGAAAGCCCGGCTTAGGATGGACAAGAGGGAAGGCCTGAGTCCGCCTGCCCTTCCTCCTGCTCAGGGTACAGGGTCCTGCTCCGCTATGAAGGCTTTGAAAGTGACGCCAGCCATGACTTCTGGCAAGGGGACTGTGGACCCTGCCAAGCTGTATTTATTTTCTTTAGCTGCCCTGGTGTTTGGTGCTTAGTGGCCCCATGGGCATGTGGGCTTCAGTGCCCCACCAGGGATCAGACTTGCATTCCCCACGCTGGCAGGCAGATTCTTCTCCACTCTACCAAAAGTCCTGCCACCTGGGTTTGAGTGCTCTGTGTCTGAGAAGCGCCTGGCTCGTAGTGAGCACGGCCAACCGCTAGGTGTCTGCTGTCACACAGGCCGGCCCAGGTGTGATGTACCTGGAGGGTAACAACTAGGAGCCCAGCCTGCAGAGATTAGCACCCAGGGCTGTCTCCCACTCCCATCCCCTGGCTCTGCTCTTCACAGAGGCAGGCATGTTGGCTCAGCTCCTCCTTCCTAGGCCTGGGCCTGGCAGCCCACACACAGGGTGGGGGGAAACCGCGAGGGTAAAGAAGGACGCAGCACCTCCCGAGGCCCGGCGGCCAGCTGCTCTCTGCCCGCCCAGGGGGCTCACGGTCCCCTTGGGCCCTCTCACCGCTATGCAGGTCCCCCTCTATGACCAGTGGGAGGATGTGATAAAGGGGATGAAGGTGGAGGTGCTCAACAGTGACGCCGTGCTCCCCAGCCGCGTGTACTGGATTGCCTCGGTCATCCAGGCCGCAGGTGAGTGCTCCTCCGACCGTGGCAGGCTTGGAGGTGACGTGTCCACATGGACAGGCAGTGTCAGGGCAGACACTGATTTCATAAAACAAAGTAACCCTCCTGCTGGAGTTTCTGCCTCCTTTCTCTTCGTGCTTGTATCTTGCCTCCCTTAGAAGGGACCACAGAGCTTGGAGAGTTTGGCAGCTCCCGTTTTTGAAGTTTATTCCAAGGTCGGTCAGGCCATAGAGATTTACGCTCCCTGCTGTGCTGTGCTGGCTTCCAAGTACACAGCAGGGGGCTGTGGAAAGGGGTTCCTGGAGCAGGTGGGGAAAGCCCGGCTTAGGATGGACAAGAGGGAAGGCCTGAGTCCGCCTGCCCTTCCTCCTGCTCAGGGTACAGGGTCCTGCTCCGCTATGAAGGCTTTGAAAGTGACGCCAGCCATGACTTCTGGTGCAACCTGGGGACTGTGGATGTCCACCCCATCGGCTGGTGTGCCATCAACAGCAAGATCCTGGTGCCCCCTCGGAGTGAGTTGATGAGCTGCTCCCTGTCCAGGTTCCTGTGGGCCCCGGGTGGGGGGACCCGCGCACAGCCCACCTGCCTCCTCGCCGCCTCTCCCCGCTGTCCGGAGGCCCCGGGGCAGGTCCGGGTTGGGGACTCTGGTTTTATAAGATGTGAACTGCCGGCCTGAAAAGGGAGGTGATTCAGGCCCCTCTGCTGCTCTCGGGGGCAGCGCTGGCACCCGTCAGCGGAGTGTGGGCAGTCTGTACTCAGGATTCTGCTCCGTCCCCCTAGCCATCCATGCCAAGTTCACCGACTGGAAGGGCTACCTCATGAAACGCCTGGTGGGCTCCAGGACGCTTCCCGTGGACTTCCACATCAAGGTCTGGCAGAGCCCTGGGGTCTCCTAACCTGTCTCCTTCCAGCCCCTCTCCTGTTCTGTCCTTCATGCTGTTCCCGGGAGTATTCTTTCTAAGTCCCCCTTGCTTTCGCTGTCTGAGCCGCTCCAGATGCCTAAGGGTGGCTGCCGTCTCCCCTCCTGGCTTACCGCCAGCCTCCTCCCTGCTCTGACCCAGCCCCGTGCGTCATGTCGCTTTGCCTGCCACACACTCTTCTGGATCCTTCCCTTGGCTCACAGCCCTTTCCAGGAGCATTCATTCAGCCGCGCTTCCCGGATGGTAAAAAGCCTGCCTGCAATGCAGGAGACAGCTATTTCTTCAACAGATTTGAGGAAGTACTTGTGTACAGGAGGGCCCTGGAAACAGAGTACAGACCCTGGCATTGTGGACTCTCCCCTTGCTGGTGGGGCTTGGAATTGCACTGCTTAGTCTGAAAAGTGATTTGCAATTCCTTTCACAATGACTTGCTGGCATTTTGGTACACACGTTGTAAACACTGTATCCTTAGTATCATCTGAGGGACTTGGGTGCCCAGCAGGACAGGGGGCTCTTCTGCCTCCTTCCTACCCGCCACCCGTCCTCTGGTTACGCCTAAGGGAGAGAACAGGCCGGTGGGTGGAAGGGCCCCTCGACCCCAGCAGGCCTGTGTTCCGATGTCTTGCAGATGGTGGAGAGCATGAAGTACCCCTTTCGGCAGGGCATGCGGCTGGAGGTGGTGGACAAGGGCCAGGTGTCCCGGACCCGCATGGCCGTGGTGGACACGGTCATCGGGGGCCGCCTGCGGCTCCTCTACGAGGATGGTGACAATGACGACGACTTCTGGTGCCACATGTGGAGCCCCCTGATCCACCCCGTGGGCTGGTCGAGGCGTGTCGGCCATGGCATCAAGCTCTCAGGTCCGCCACGCCCCTGGCCAGGGGGGCCAGGGCGGGGGCACGTCTGCACCCACAACCACGCCGTGCAGCAGGGGCAGTCATTTCTACCCTGAGGATGGCACGGCTGGACCAGGTGTCTCAAGGGATTGAGGGGCTTGACCAAGGACACTCAGCCTCCAGTGGTGAAAGTTAACTCGTATCTAGAGGCTACAGGCCGCATCCTCTCTGGGGGATGCGGGAGGAGCCTGGGTCCTCAGGGCTGAACAGTTCTGAGAGAGAGCTGCTTGTCTTGTCGTGGGGCAGGGGGCCTGGTGCTGGACAGCCCCGCCTTCTAGGGGAGGCGTGGAGATGGCCCTGTTAGCAGCTTCAGCTTCCTCCTCCCTCTGCTGTCTCCCTAAAAGAGAGGCGCGGTGACATGGCCCACCACCCCACCTTCCGGAAGATCTACTGTGACGCCGTTCCTTACCTGTTCAAGAAGGTGAGGAGCAGCCCCGGGCACGGCCCCTCGCCCCGCTTCCCTGCCAGGCTGATGGCAGCTGAGGCCTCTTCCCCACCCCTCCCTGGGCTAGCCCAGAGACTCCCCACCTGTCCTGTTCCTTTAAGGTTCGAGCTGTCTACACAGAAGGCGGCTGGTTTGAGGAGGGGATGAAGCTGGAGGCTGTTGACCCCCTGAATCTGGGCAGCATCTGCGTGGCGACCATTTGCAAGGTGAGCCGGACCCCTCCGGCCTCCAGCGCAGCTTCCTGCCGGCAGGGAGGTGGCAGGGCTCCCCATACTGGCTGCTCCTGAGCGGCCTGGATTTTGGGGGCACAGACTTGAGCTTCTTGCTCAGAATCTGCCTTCATTTCGGGCTCAAAGGCACGCAGGATGGGTGCTTACTGACCACCTGGCCTGAGCCTGGTCCTGGGCTATGTGCAGGCCTGCCCGCCGCCGCTCACTGTGTCCTCAGGGGCTGGCCTCGCCCCCCCGCAGCCCTCTGAGGACACGCGGATTTGTCCATCCAGCACACCTCCAGGCCGGGCCCCCGTGTTCACCCTGAGAACAAAGTGACAGAAACAGACGCGGTTCCTGCGGGCGCGGCAAATGCTGCTCAGCAGGGGAGTCGGGACGAGCCCTGGAGGAGGGCACGAGACCCACCCAGTGTTCCTGCCTGGAGAGTCCCGCTGTCGGAGGAGCCCGTGGCTGCAGTGCGGGGGGCCGCGGCGCCCTCCTCGTGGCCCGGTCCTCTGCCTCCCTCTGGGCCGGGGGGCAGCTGAGGACACAGTGTTCTGCCCGCCCCCGCTAGGTCCTCCTGGACGGCTACCTGATGCTCTGTGTGGACGGGGGGCCCTCCACGGACGGCGCTGACTGGTTCTGTTACCACGCCTCCTCCCACGCCATCTTCCCAGTCAACTTCTGCCAGAAGAATGACATCGAGCTCACACCCCCGAAAGGTAAGACTGGCCTCACCGTCAGAAGGAGCAGGGGGAGGCCACGGGCCCAGGTTCCTGGCCGAGCCCCCGCCCCCGGAGCTGGACGTCTGAGCGGACCGGAGAGGTGCAGCGCCCCCAGGGTCACCACTCGGCCCTCGCCGGCGCCGGCTCAGCCCCGGCTGGGATGTGGCCCAGCGAGTGGAGCACCTCTCCCGCCGGGCGCTTAGCAGCCGGAACGATGGGACCGGGGTCCTGCAGCAGGACCGGCCTGGGGAGCAGGGTTGGAGGCCGCTGGGGAGACCCTGGCCTGGGTCCCGACAGCTGCAGGCGCCCCTTGGGGCTGTCCCGGACTCCCTGTCGCCTCCGTCTCCTCATCTCCACCGTCCACCCGTCCAGGGTATGAGGCCCACACGTTCAGCTGGGAGGCCTACCTGGAGAAGACCAAGGCCAAGGCAGCTCCGGCGAGACTCTTCAACATGGTGAGGGGCCAGCCCTGCCTGCCGCCCGCGGCGGCGAGTCCCGCTGCTGCGCCGAGCCGCTCTGGGGCGCCGTCTTGGCGCACGGGCTCCACAGTCAGCCAGTCCCGCTCCCTGAGGGGCTGGTTCCTGGGACCACAGTGCAGTGGGCTTCCTGCTCGCAGCAGCCCCCGCCCCCAGGGCCGCCCCGCTGGGGCGAGGACTTGGCTGACGTGGCCTCCCTGCGCCTCCCAGGACTGCCCCAACCACGGCTTCAAGGTGGGCATGAAGCTGGAGGCCGTGGACCTCATGGAGCCCCGACTCATCTGCGTGGCCACCGTGAAGCGGGTGGTGCACCGGCTCCTCAGCATCCACTTTGACGGCTGGGACAGCGAGTACGACCAGTGGGTGGACTGCGAGTCCCCGGACATCTACCCCGTCGGCTGGTGTGAGCTCACCGGCTACCAGCTCCAGCCTCCCGTGGCCACAGGTCTGGACGCCCGCAGCCCTGACGGCTCTCGACTTTCCTCTCTCCTTCCTGCCGCCACCCCTCCCCCGGCCGCACGCCCACGGTTGGTCCTCTGGCGTGAGATGGAGCATCTCTTGGGCCACTTCTTAGGAAAGCGTGGCCCTGGTCTCCCTCTGGCCTGCAGAGCTCCTTCCTCGCCCTCGCCCTCTGTCATATGCTTGTGCCCTCGCGCACCAGCTGAGTCCCCCGGGCCCTCCCTGCAGCCCCACCCCCGTCCCTGCCCGGCCTTTGCCTTCGGTGGCGTCCCCTGCATCAGGGAGGCCGGTGAGGGGTGGGCAGGGTCTTGGGGTGGGCCCGCGGCCTGCGTCCTCTCACCCCGCGTCCGTGTCGTTCAACACCAGAGCCCGCCACACCTCTGAAAGCCAAAGAGGCCTCAAAGAAGAAAAAGAAACAGTTTGGGAAGAAAAGTAAGTGATGCTGGGACGCCGCCTGGCCGGGGCGGGACCTGCAGTCCGCTGAGCCTCTTGTCTCTGGGAGTGGAGTGCGGTCTCCACCCGGGTCGTGCTCTTTGTGGTCCCGCCTCCCCTCCTCCTTTTGCCCGACGGGCCATCCGTCACCCTGCCTTAGGGACCCAGAGCACAAGAAGGGGGTCTTCTGGTCTCTGGCAGTGGTCAGGACGCCCAGGAAGAGGGTGGGTTGGAGCCGGGGGCGGGGGGCACTGCCTCTGATGCCTTGGGCACCGGCGGTGCATGAAAGTAGGTGTAGGGACTTCTCTGGTGGTCCAGGGGCTAGGACTCCAGGCTTCCAGTGCAGGGGGCCTGGGTTCAATCCCTGGTCAGGGAGCGAGATCCCACATACTGCAACTAAGACCCAGCACAGCCAAATAAATAAATATTAAAAAAAAAAAAAAAGCAGGTGTAAGAACCAACAGACAGTCATTCTCCCATGATCCCCAGGGCGGGGGACTTCAGCAGGCCCTTAGGCTGAGCTGTGGTCAGGTGGGCTCCCTGACGTGGGGCCCACAGAGAAGAGGAAGTCCCAGAAGGGACCAGAGAGGGTACAGAGGCGGTCTCTGAACGGGATTAAGATCCTGTGAGGGTGCGGATGGATCGAGGGACGCGACCCCGCGCCATCCAGAACCAGGGCTGGGAGAGTCACACTGTGGACGCGAAGTAAGGGAGGATCCGAAACGGGCAGCTGAACAGCTGTGGCGGGCAGAGGGGATTGACACCTTACTGGAGAGGCGCTCGGGCCTCCGGCACACAGCCCCAGGGGTGAGGTCAGCGTTCGGGCCTTCATCCTCTGCTCGGTGCCTGACCGCTGCTTCGTGTGGATACAGCCGTCTCCTGGATTTAATTTCTGTTTTTATTCAAAGGAAAAAGAATACCGCCAGCCAAGACTCGGCCCCTCCGACAGGGGTCCAAGAAGCCCCTGCTGGAGAACGACCCGCAGGCAGCAGAGAAGGTCCCGTCGGAGCCTTTTCCCGATGAGAGTAAGAGCCGCCCGGGCGGGGCCGAGGCCGGTGGGCGGCTCCTGCTCAGAGGCCAGCCCTCTCCTTCCCCACCTGGGTACAGAAGAGCAGAGTTAAGTTTGAGGGACATTTCTGGGCCCCGAGCAACCCCTCTCAGATCGCTGGGCCTGGAGGGCTTCCCAGACACCCACCGCCAGCTCTGAGTGGAGCCCAGCACTGGCCTGGCCCCCCGCCCCCGCCCCAGCTGCGTGCCTGGCTGGGTGGGCTGCCCGCTGGGCTGGTGGCGCGGGGCCCTGGGCCCTCGCTGCCGCCTGCCCCACAGAGGAGAAAGCGGCTCTCTGCCACACCCCGGGGGCCCCTGTCTGTGGAAGGCGGGGTTCGCCTCCAGCTCCTGGGTTCCGAGCGCTCTGTCCTCCCCGCCCCTGCCTCTCTCGTCAGTCATCACGGTGCGAGTGAAGGAGGAGCACCTGGACGTGGCCACGCCCGACACGGCCCCGAGCCCGGAGCTGCCTGTGCCTGTGGAGAGTATCAAGCAGGAGACGGACGACTGAGCCGACTGAGCCTGCCTCGCCGCCGGCCGGGAGCTGGCCCAGGGCCCCTCGACTGCCCGCGCCTGCCACCCCACGTTCCTTTGGAAACTGAGCCTTTTCGCTCTAATTCTGCCTGGTGTCACGGGGGCCGGGCACCCAACGGATAGCCAGGGTCTCCTCAGACCCTCTCTGTGGCCTCTGCCCTCCTCTCCAGCAACGCCAGGTCCCAGGGCTGCCCGTGAGCAGCTTCCTCTCCAGCCAGTGTTCCCGAAGCCCCTCCACTCCCACCGCGTGGCTCCAGTGCCAGGGTGGGGCCGCACGCGGGACACAGGCTGCTCAGTGGCGTGCCTGTGCATCTGGACGTCCACTTACTCCTGAGCAGGTCTCTTGAGACAAAGGCCTGGAGCAGCGCTCGCGCGGGGAGACAGCCCAACACCAGGAGGAATGGCCTTTCCTGTCTCCTAGATTGGGGCTCTGTCTCAGAACCCTCAGAGGTTAGGGGGCCCCACGCCGGCCCCAGCTCTGGCAGGCCGCTGAGCAGCACTGCCCGGCAGGCCGCTCTCAGTGACTCATCAGGGGGCCTTGGCTGGCTTTCCCCTGGCGGCACGAGTGCCGACTCCGCTCTGAGCTGCAGCGCTGGGGGCGGCTCCCGGGGAAGAGCGTGGGGGGCCTCGTGGGGAGACCACAGGGCCCCCGTCCCACTGGAAGGGGTGTGTGAGCACATGCAGGCATCGCTGAGGGAGAAGGTGCTACTCGACCTGCCCTTTGCTCTTTGTTCAACCAGGAACAGATCTGGCCTTGCCAGAGAGTTTGGGGGGGCCTCGACAGACGGGGTGGCTCCCCCTGCTGGCTGAGGGGGCCCTGGAGGAACGCCTCACTGTCCACCTCCTTAACTCCATGATGTGTTTTGACTCTGCTGCTCCTCTGAAAGTACACTCTAGAGATTGACCTAGCCGAGGCCCCCGTGTCAGCTGCTCATTTTCCACACCGGTCTCCTTCCTCTGATCCACCCACTCTTCCTTAGGTCCGCTTCCTGGGATCTAAGTGGTAAGAAAGAAACAGCTGTCTTCAGCCCTTCTCTCTCCTTCCACACGTTTGAGTGCTTCCCTTTAATGGCTGCCAGGGTCCGTGTTCACCGAGTCGGGTGTGGACCTTTGCTCTGCTGAGGACTCAGCTGATAGTGTCACCCCGAGATGGGCGACCAGCCCAAGGGGAGCCTGTTTCTGTCAAGTTCAGGGAGAACTGGATCTTTTGTTCTTTTCTAAAGACATTCCGTAGGCCCATGTCGTACAGAGACTAGGCCTAGGAACCCCTCTCTTGCAGCCTGAATTCCCCCAAATGTGACAGAGGGGCTGTGCTCCCCCCATGGTGATGGGTGGTCAGTGTTCTAGAGGTGGCACACAGCGTGGCTTGTGCTTCCACAGCTTGCTCGCAGCGCCGGCCTTTGTTGCGGGTAACCTGCTCATCTGAGAACAATCACCGTCCCAGGTGCCCTTGCCATTAGAGGATCCAGTTCTGACTGAAGAGCTTCTGGGGAGACGAGACTTGTCTGGCACCTTGGCCTTGAATGGCTCCTCCTGAGTGAAGAAGCGATGCCCACCGTGCCATGGGCACAGCTGCTGTTCCAGCCCCAGGCTGGCCTCCCGTGGGATAATTAAACCTCTTGCTGCAGCCTGTCCATGCTCCTTGTGTTCTCATAGGCCACCCCACCGGGCTAGGTGCAGAAAGACTGGGCAAGTTCACACATGAAGCGTGCAGAACAGAACACACGTCCACGGCAGCAGCACGCTGTGCCAGCCACCCTGCCACTCCCGGGAACCCCGTGCGCCCCAGAAGCCACACCCGTGGTCCTGCGTGAGTGTGCGACCTGGTGCACACACATCGCCATGACCTAGAGGGTGGTCTGTCGCAGACGGAAGTGCTGACCTCCGGCACTGCCTGACGACCTGGGGGAGCCCCTCCTGCGCCCTCACCCTGTGTAGACAGTCTGCTGCTCGAGGGACGGGGACCTGCCTCGTGACGGCCTCAGGCCAGGCGCCCGTTCACAGGTGTTTACACCGCGTGCTTCATCCCAGTCATCCTGGGGACATACATGCTGGCTGACTGACATGTAAAAAAAGGCTGATTATTAAAGAAACAGCTGTCTTCAGCCCTTCTCTCTCCTTCCACACGTTTGAGTGCTTCCCTTTAATGGCTGCCAGGGTCCGTGTTCACCGAGTCGGGTGTGGACCTTTGCTCTGCTGAGGACTCAGCTGATAGTGTCACCCCGAGATGGGCGACCAGCCCAAGGGGAGCCTGTTTCTGTCAAGTTCAGGGAGAACTGGATCTTTTGTTCTTTTCTAAAGACATTCCGTAGGCCCATGTCGTACAGAGACTAGGCCTAGGAACCCCTCTCTTGCAGCCTGAATTCCCCCAAATGTGACAGAGGGGCTGTGCTCCCCCCATGGTGATGGGTGGTCAGTGTTCTAGAGGTGGCACACAGCGTGGCTTGTGCTTCCACAGCTTGCTCGCAGCGCCGGCCTTTGTTGCGGGTAACCTGCTCATCTGAGAACAATCACCGTCCCAGGTGCCCTTGCCATTAGAGGATCCAGTTCTGACTGAAGAGCTTCTGGGGAGACGAGACTTGTCTGGCACCTTGGCCTTGAATGGCTCCTCCTGAGTGAAGAAGCGATGCCCACCGTGCCATGGGCACAGCTGCTGTTCCAGCCCCAGGCTGGCCTCCCGTGGGATAATTAAACCTCTTGCTGCAGCCTGTCCATGCTCCTTGTGTTCTCATAGGCCACCCCACCGGGCTAGGTGCAGAAAGACTGGGCAAGTTCACACATGAAGCGTGCAGAACAGAACACACGTCCACGGCAGCAGCACGCTGTGCCAGCCACCCTGCCACTCCCGGGAACCCCGTGCGCCCCAGAAGCCACACCCGTGGTCCTGCGTGAGTGTGCGACCTGGTGCACACACATCGCCATGACCTAGAGGGTGGTCTGTCGCAGACGGAAGTGCTGACCTCCGGCACTGCCTGACGACCTGGGGGAGCCCCTCCTGCGCCCTCACCCTGTGTAGACAGTCTGCTGCTCGAGGGACGGGGACCTGCCTCGTGACGGCCTCAGGCCAGGCGCCCGTTCACAGGTGTTTACACCGCGTGCTTCATCCCAGTCATCCTGGGGGGACATACATGCTGGCTGACTGACATGTAAGAGGAAGAAGGCTGATTATTAAAGTAACTTGGTGGCTTAAGCTGACAACAAATGGCAGCCGTGGGATTAAACCCGGGCTTGTCTGCCAGGTCACAGCCAGGACTCTGGCTTCCATCTGGTGAGCACTCCAGCCCAGAATATCCTGCCAGGCCTCAGGGCCCATGTTCTTCAAGGGGGCCGGAGGCAGGGGCGTCTACCACACTCAGCAAAGTAGACACAAACCCTGGCGCTTCCCGGGTGGCTCAGGGGTGAAGAATCCACCTGCCACGGCAGGAGACACAGGTCTGACCCCTGGTTCAAGGAGATCCCACGTGCTGTGAGACAGCTACTGAGCCTGTGTTCCAGAACCCAGGAGCCAAAGCAACTACTGAGCCCACCTACTGAAGCCCAGGTGCCCCAGAGCCCATGCTCCACAGTAAGAGAAGCCACTGCAGTGAAGAGGCTCGAGCCTCACAAGGAGAGTAGCCCCCACTTGCCACAACTAGAGAAAAACCTACACAACAAGACCCAGCACAGCCATAAATATACAGCAACAAAACACCTAAGAGCTCCGGGGAAGAATATACCCATGTCCAAAGGGTTGGGTGGATGGATGTCCGAGAGGTCCCAGTCCCTGTCACTGCCACCATGCTCTGGGGTGCAGGTCGGTGGGGAGGGGAGTTTTAATGACAGCTGCTGCTCCTGAGTCAGGGCCCACCTGAGCTCCCTGGGGGCGGGTGCAGGCAGGAGGTGCGGATGTCGTTCATTCGCACAGCTCCTGGCAGAAAGGGCCCCCCAGGCGTCCACTGAGATGTGTGCGGCTCCTTAACCTGGGCGCCAGGTCTCCTGTCTGAAGGCTGAAATGCTCACCTTCAGCCTAAGGTCGTCTTAGTAATTCCTCACTCCAGGCCCACCTCCACAAAGAACACCTCAAGGTTGAATTATTTCCCCACAAAGAAGATACACCTCAGCATGAGACCTTGTTTAGACACAGGGTCTTCAACGAGGCGATCTAGTTAAAACGAGGTCAGCAGTGTGGGCCCTAATTGAACGACCTGCGTCCTTACAAAAGAGGGATGTGGACAGAGTGGGAACATGTTGTGAAGGGATACAAGGAGGCACCACGTGAGGACGGAGGCAGATACGGGAGTGGTGCTGTCAGCCATGGGCCGTCTGGGGCCACGGAAGCTGGAAGGGGCAGGAAGGTTCCTCCCCGGGGCCTTCAGAGGGAGCGGAGCCCAGCTGGGCGTGGGTGACAGACCTCTGCCGTCCACACCTGAGGCCACGCAGTTCTGTGGTTCCAAGCCACCCAGTCTGCGGGGCTTCGTTAGGGCAGCCCTAGGGAACTCACAAGCCCCATTGGGTGGTCCCGGTGTCCAGCTCGTGAAGCTGCAGGTCTGGAGGTGGGCAGGGCCCTCTCCCACCTTCCCAGAGCCCCCTGCTCTGATCACCACCTCCCTCTCAGGTCTGCCTGCCCTCAGCCTCCAGCGTGGGCCCCACGTTCAGGGGGCCCACATCCTGCTCGGTCTTCCCTGATGAGCTTTGAGATTCTGCTACACGCAAGCGTCCCAGAGTGAACGGGTTTGTCCCCACACTGAAGGTACTGTCAAGGGGATAATGGAGTCCGACCCTTGGTGCCAACAACACACCTGTACTCCTGCTCTTCCCACCCCAGCTGTAAGCAAGGCCCCTGAGATCAGGTGGGAGAGGGCTGAATAAGCAGCGAGCCAACAGTGACAGTCACTGGATCCTTCTGGATGCACAGGGTCCCGGGAGGCTGCAGCTTAATCAGAAAGGCCACTGTCCCAGGGGATAAAATAGCATACAGCCATATCCTGACAAGCCCACTCTGAGCGGAGGCCCCCAGAGCTGGAGGGGGTGGACATCACTGAACAGAAGCCACGGGGTCCCCGCCCAGACCTGCAACCTCATGAGACCGGGACCTGGACAAGTCGGACCCCTGCCACCGTAGGGGTTTTAAAACCTGACCCAGGGCTTCCCTGCTGGTCCAGTGGATAAAGAGTCCGCCCTGCAGTGCAAAGGGCGCGACCTGGGAAAATCCCACGTGCCACGGAGCGACTAGACCAATATGTCCAACTACCCAGCCAGAGCTCTGGAGCGCATACACCTGGAGCCGGTGCTCTGCAGCGAGAGAGGCCACTGCGATGGGAGGACCACATAGGCCAAGGAACAAAGATGGAAACAAATGAAGGACCAATAGAAATGGCAAAAAAAAAAAAAAACCTGCCCCATTTACCAAGGCCTCACCACACCTGTCCCCCTCCCCCGGCCAACCTTGTTTTCTCCCTGGCGTCTTCTCTTCATGGGGGTCCCCCAGGTACCAGGCCTGAGGGCCGGGGTCCGCTTGGCCTTCCTGGCAGCCTGGCCTGGGCAAGCTTCAAAGACAGCAGCTGCGGCCTTCACCCTCTGGCCTCGGGCACTGGGAGGGGCGGCACAAGTGGCCCCCACACGCAGGTTCAGGCCCGTGAGCCACCTGAGAAGGGAAGCAAGGTTGGGGAAGCTGCCGTGCTGATCTTTCCTGAGGAGAGGGAGGAGTTCTCAGGGATTTGGGGACAGTGGGTGCGGTGGGCGAGAGCAGATGATCACTGCAGCGACTCTGAGCAAGTCACTTCAGGGGGCCCACATCCTGCTCGGTCTTCCCTGATGAGCTTTGAGATTCTGCTACACGCAAGCGTCCCAGAGTGAACGGGTTTGTCCCCACACTGAAGGTACTGTCAAGGGGATAATGGAGTCCGACCCTTGGTGCCAACAACACACCTGTACTCCTGCTCTTCCCACCCCAGCTGTAAGCAAGGCCCCTGAGATCAGGTGGGAGAGGGCTGAATAAGCAGCGAGCCAACAGTGACAGTCACTGGATCCTTCTGGATGCACAGGGTCCCGGGAGGCTGCAGCTTAATCAGAAAGGCCACTGTCCCAGGGGATAAAATAGCATACAGCCATATCCTGACAAGCCCACTCTGAGCGGAGGCCCCCAGAGCTGGAGGGGGTGGACATCACTGAACAGAAGCCACGGGGTCCCCGCCCAGACCTGCAACCTCATGAGACCGGGACCTGGACAAGTCGGACCCCTGCCACCGTAGGGGTTTTAAAACCTGACCCAGGGCTTCCCTGCTGGTCCAGTGGATAAAGAGTCCGCCCTGCAGTGCAAAGGGCGCGACCTGGGAAGATCCCACGTGCCGCGGAGCGGCTGGACCCATATGTCCAACTACCGAGCCAGAGCTCTGGAGCGCATGCGCCCAGAGCCGGTGCTCTGCAGCGAGAGAGGCCACTGCGATGGGAGGCCCACATGGGCCAAAGAACAAAGATGGAAACAAATGAAGGACCAATAGAAATGGCAAAAAAAAAAAAAAACCTGCCCCATTTACCAAGGCCTCACCACACCTGTCCCCCTCCCCCGGCCAACCTTGTTTTCTCCCTGGCGTCTTCTCTTCATGGGGGTCCCCCAGGTACCAGGCCTGAGGGCCGGGGTCCGCTTGGCCTTCCTGGCAGCCTGGCCTGGGCAAGCTTCAAAGACAGCAGCTGCGGCCTTCACCCTCTGGCCTCGGGCACTGGGAGGGGCGGCACAAGTGGCCCCCACACGCAGGTTCAGGCCCGTGAGCCACCTGAGAAGGGAAGCAAGGTTGGGGAAGCTGCCGTGCTGATCTTTCCTGAGGAGAGGGAGGAGTTCTCAGGGATTTGGGGACAGTGGGTGCGGTGGGCGAGAGCAGATGATCACTGCAGCGACTCTGAGCAAGTCACTTCAGACAGCAGTCCCCTCCCTGTAAAAGGGAGCCAGTGATAAACAGCTGCAGAGGGCTGGCCACCCAGACCCTGTTCAAGCCAGTCTAGATAAGCTCTGTAATTTCACGTCATTAGCCACCCCCACGAGGTGGGCAGTCACCATCAGCCTCTTTACAGATGATGAAACAGCAGAGGCTGGCTCCGTACGAGACAATCACAGGTGTGGGCTAAGCCCCAGGTGGCTGGGCTCCAGGGCCCTTGTTGCTTTCTTGGGCAATGATGTAGTGTGTTACACACACTGACTAGGGCCCACGCCGCTCGGTTGGACAGATTTCACTCCCACTTTAAGGATAAGGGAACAGAGGCTCAGGGAAGCCCAGCCCAAGCCCTGTGGGGTAGCTCCCCTAGGAAGTTGGCCCTAGCCCGATCCTCGCCACCAAAGGGGCTCAGAGAGCACGAACCTGGTGCCCCAGAGAGATGGTGGGACCCCGGCCGGGGCAGGGGTTCCGTGAGGGGGCTCACCTGTGCAGCGGGAACAGCAGGCAGTCACAGCGGAAGGGGTTGCCGCTGAGGTCCATGAGCTCCAGCTGGCTGAGACTGGGCAGGGCGGGCAAGGTCTGCAGCTGGTTCTTCTGCAGGTGGAGGCTCCGGAGCCGGGGACCCAGGCCCGCGAAGGCCCCGGGAAAAATCTGCAAAAAGGCGCCAGGCCCTGGGGTGAGCTCCTGACAGGCTGATTTCAGCCCCAGGCCTGGGAGTGGAGAGCCCCATTCAGGAAGAGCAGTGCTGGGCGGAAACCGAGGCTGGTCCGATCGATGCCAAAGCGCCTGCCCTTAGCAAGTCGCCCAGAGCCCCAGTTCATGGTTCTTTCTGTGAAGCCACATCCCCACATAACAACAAAAGCCCTGCCCACAAAGCGAGTGACAGCTGGCAACCCACAGACCGACGATTCTCAGGCCGCCAGCCCTCCACCACGCCCCCGCCCCCGCAGGTGGCCTGGCCTGTGCCCACACCTGAGTTCCCTGGTGGGGCGGCGCAGGGCCGGCCCGTCTCAGGGACCCCGCCACGGCCTGCCAGTAGTGCTGGCTAAGTGGACACGAGTCGCGTAGGGCCTGGGCTGCCTCCCCTCGCCCCTCTGCCGCCTGCGCCCACCTGCTCCAGGCCACTGCCGTTCAGGAAGAGGTGCTGCAGCGAGCGGCCCACGGGCCGGAAGGCGCCGTCTCGCAGGGCCCGGAGGGGGTTCCCAGAGAGCTGCAGCTCCAGGAGGGCGGGCAGCGCCTCCAGGGCCCCAGTGGGCACCTCGCCCAGCTGGTTCCGGTCCAGGTGCAGCTTCTCCAGCTCCGGAGCCGGGCCCAGCGCCCCAGGCGCCACGTGGGTGATGCGGTTCCCACTCAGGTAAAGCCAGCGCAAAGCCCGCAGGCCGATCAGGTCGCCGGGTGACAGGCGGTTCAGGGCGTTGGCCTGCAGGTGCAGGGAGAAGAGGGTGGGCAGGGCGCGCAGGGCAGCCCCTGGCACCCGCAGGAAGCGGTTGCGCTCCAGGTACAGGTAGCCCAGGCGGGGGGCCCCTTCGAGGGCAGCAGCGCTGAGGCCGGAGAGCTGGTTGTCCGAGAGGTAGAGGTAGACCAGGCTGTCCAGTCCCGCCAGGGCGCCCGCCTCCAGCTCCATGATGGCGCAGTGCTGCAGGTGCAGCGACAGGAGGCGGGCCAGGCCGGGAAAGGCCGCTCGGGGCACCAAGGGGAAGTGGTTCCGCCTGAGGTCCAGGAGCTGGGTGTCGTTGGGGAAGCCGCGGGGCACGGCCCGCAGGCCCCGGCCCTCGCAGCCGCTGTGCCGGGACTCGCGGACGCACACGCAGGCGCGCGGGCAGGGCCCGGCCGCCGCGGCCTCCTCTTGGCGCGCGCCGGCAGGAGCCCGGGGCTGCGCGGCCGGCCGCTCCTCTTCCTCCTCCGCCCCGGCCCCGGGGCAGCGCGGGTCCGAGGGCCGCAGAGCGTCCAGGGCCTCGCCGCGCAGGCGCCGCGGCCCCCAGCACGCGCCGTCGGAGCGCACGCGCGCCCGCGCCAGCCACTCGAGCAGCGGCCGGGCCCCGCAGCCGCACCACAGCGGGTTTCCGTGCAGCCGCAGCCGGCGCAGCTGCCCCGGGCCCTGCAGGGGCGGCAGGGCGTCCAGCTGGTTCCCGCGGAGGTCCAGGGTGTGCAGGCGGGGGCAGTGGGCGAAGGCCCGGGCGTCCAGGGCCTGCAGGGCGCCGTGGTCCAGCCTCAGCTCCCGCAGGCCGGGCAGCGCCAGCCCGTCCTCCTCGCCCACGTAGGTGAAGGGGTTGTGGCCCAGCTCGAGGCGGGCCAGGCCGCGGGCCTGGGACAAGGCCGCCCCGGGCAGGGCCTGCAGCTCGTTGTGGTGCAGGCTGAGCCGGCGCAGGGCCGGCAGGCCGGCCAGGGCCTCGGGGGCCAGCACGCTGAGCGCGTTGTGCGACAGCTGCAGCCAGCGGACGCGCACCAGCCCCTGGAAGGCCATGGCGGGCAGGTAGACCAGGGCGTTGCGGGCCAGGTTCAGCGTGGCCAGCGCGCCCAGCGCCCCGAACGTCCCGGGCCGCAGCTCCTCCAGCAGGTTCTCCGGCAGCTCTAGCCGCCGCAGCGAGCCCAGCCCGTCCAGCGCCTCCTGGGGCAGCGTGCTCAGGCGGTTGGCGGCCAGGTTGAGGAGGAGGAGGCGGCCCAGGCCTCGGAAGGCACCCTCGGCCACCCGCTCCAGCTGGCAGTGCCGCAGGTCCAGGTGTGTCAGGTACGGCAGGTCCCGGAAGGCCGCAGGCGGGATCTCCTTCAGCACGTTGCCCTGGAGATCCAGGCGCTGGGTCAGCTGAGGGCGAGGGAGGGCGGCTGAGGGGCGCCAGGACCAGCTCTTGTTCTTCATCCTGCTCCCTGACGGCTCCTCCAGGAAGCCTTCCTCCACCGTCACCGGGGAGTCCCCCACTCTGGCACTTTTCACCTCGAATTGTCACCGCCCCTCTGCTTTCACTCTCCTCTCCTGCTTTGTTTTTTTAATTTTGGCCTTTTTTTTTTTTAATTGCACGCATCATTATTCTTTGGCCCACATGGGCCTCCCATTGCAGTGACCTCTTCTCCCGCTACAGGGCACTGGCTCTGGGCACATGCGCTCCAGAACACTGGCTCATAATTGGACACAGTGATCCAGCTGCCCCATGGCACCTGGCATCTTCCCGGGCCAGGGATCAAACCGGTGGCCCCTGCACTGCAAGGCAGACTCTTTACCCACTGGACCACCCAGGAAGCCCTCCTCTCCTGCTCTTGACTCAGAGACCAGACACCACACGTTACCCCTAGAGCCCCAGTCCGCTGCCACAGCGCCTGTAATTAGCTCAGTGTCTATGTAGGTCCTGTGACTTGTTGACTAGACTGTCTCCCTATGGTTGGCTAGTATCATTCCCATTTTACAGATGTGAAGACAGGCCCAGCGAGGAGAAGAGACTTGCCAGGGCCTCCCAGCCAGGCCGGGGCAGGGCCTCCAGGCCGGCCAGGGCCTCGGGGCCAGCACGCTGAGCGCCAGCGACAGCTGCAGCCAGCGGACGCGCACCAGCCCCTGGAAGGCCATGGCGGGCAGGTAGACCAGGGCGTTGCGGGCCAGGTTCAGCGTGGCCAGCGCGCCCAGCGCCCGAACGCCCCGGCCGCAGCTCCTCCAGCAGGTTCTCCGGCAGCTCTAGCCGCCGCAGCGAGCCCAGCCCGTCCAGCGCCTCCTGGGGCAGCGTGCTCAGGCGGTTGGCGGCCAGGTTGAGGAGGAGGAGGCGGCCCAGGCCTCGGAAGGCGCCCTCGGCCACCCGCTCCAGCTGGCAGTGCCGCAGGTCCAGGTGTGTCAGGTACGGCAGGTCCCGGAAGGCCGCAGGCGGGATCTCCTTCAGCACGTTGCCCTGGAGATCCAGGCGCTGGGTCAGCTGAGGGCGAGGGAGGGCGGCTGAGGGGCGCCAGGACCAGCTCTTGTTCTTCATCCTGCTCCCTGACGGCTCCTCCAGGAAGCCTTCCTCCACCGTCACCGGGGAGTCCCCCACTCTGGCACTTTTCACCTCGAATTGTCACCGCCCCTCTGCTTTCACTCTCCTCTCCTGCTTTGTTTTTTTAATTTTGGCCTTTTTTTTTTTTAATTGCACGCATCATTATTCTTTGGCCCACATGGGCCTCCCATTGCAGTGACCTCTTCTCCCGCTACAGGGCACTGGCTCTGGGCACATGCGCTCCAGAACACTGGCTCATAATTGGACACAGTGATCCAGCTGCCCCATGGCACCTGGCATCTTCCCGGGCCAGGGATCAAACCGGTGGCCCCTGCACTGCAAGGCAGACTCTTTACCCACTGGACCACCCAGGAAGCCCTCCTCTCCTGCTCTTGACTCAGAGACCAGACACCACACGTTACCCCTAGAGCCCCAGTCCGCTGCCACAGCGCCTGTAATTAGCTCAGTGTCTATGTAGGTCCTGTGACTTGTTGACTAGACTGTCTCCCTATGGTTGGCTAGTATCATTCCCATTTTACAGATGTGAAGACAGGCCCAGCGAGGAGAAGAGACTTGCCAGGGCCTCCCAGCCAGGCCGGGGCAGGGCCTCCAGTGCCAGCCAGGGCTGCTTCTGCTGTTCCCCCCACCCTGTCTGGCCCTGCTGACCTCAGGGACAGTGGTCGGCACCGCGGTGAGGTTCTGGTGCCGGCAGGCGACGTGCCGCCTGGGACTGTCGCAGACACAGGCCTGAGGGCAGCGCTGGGCCGCCGCGTGCCAACCTGGCCCCAATGGCAGCAGCAGAGAAAGTAGCACCAAGGAGACGCCCGGGGGCCTGGCAGAGAGAAGGAGGGCCAGTTGTTCGAGGAGCAAGAGCCCCGCACTGTGGGCTCCCTGAGCCCCAGTCCTGCCATCGGGGGGCCCTCAGTGTCTTCCTCTGGCGCTGGGGCCGCTGTCATCCCCCTGACCAGCCCCTCCACAAAGCTGGGATTCCGTTTCACACCAGAGGAAATGGGCTCCGCGAGAGGACCCGGTGATCCCCTTTGCCATCTGCCCAGTGCCTTGGCGAGCCTCGCCCGGTGCAGCTCAGAGGAGTGTCCAGGCTGTGCGGAGGCTCCCGGGTGGCTCCAGGGGAAGGCCTGTCCTCCCAAGGGGAGGTCGGTAACGGAGAGAGAATCCGCCATTCCTCAGACAGATGTGGATCAGCACCACGGGGCCAGGGAGCTGATGGCCACCTTGAGAAGACAGCCCAGCCGCTGGAGGCCCAGGCCCGGCCTGAGGGAGGCTAGACGTGGGGGACCAGGTGTCCGAGCGCCTTGAGGAGCCTTAAAGGCTGGTCAGAGCCACTCCGACAGGCAAGCTGCTGGGAGCCCGACTTCTCTGTTGTCCTCTTCACCTTAGCACCATCCAGCTGGCCTAGACTGGCCCTGGGGAAACTGAGGGTACAGCCTTGGGCTGTGCTCCGGGAAAGGTCTGTCCATGTGCCTGTCTGTCTACGCACCTTCCCTCCATTGCCCAGTGGAGCCCTCCACCTCCCAACTGCGTCCTGCCTCTCCACAGGGCCCACCGTGCCACAGTGGCACCCCGGCTTCCTCAGCCCCCCGCTCACCACCAACACCCAGAGGGAATTTCCTGAAACAGAGATGGGCCCTGACATCCCCAGCCAAAAACCCTCCAGCCTCTCCTCGCTGCCTTTGCTGCGAAGCCCAGACATGGGATTCCCTGCCAGGTGCCCGCGCCGTCCTTCAGCACCCACCTCGGCTCCCCCACCATAGGCAGGCACAGCCTCCTCCTCCCCGCCTGCCCGCTGACCTCACCAGCTCTCCCCTCGTCCTCCTCTGTCTGAGCAGCCCTCCCTGACCTCTGGGATGGCTCCTACCCTGAGCCTCACCCATTTCTGCTCACCGGGTTGTCGTCTATTTTCCCATCTCCTTGGGGTCCCAGGTCCAGCCCAGCTGTGGGGCTGGTGGCATCCTCTGCAGTCTCTAGGGAGACTGGGGCTCAGAGCAGGCTGGGGAGGGGTGCCTGGGGATAGATGCTGAAGGACGAGCGTCCAGGCCTTGGAGGGCTGTCGCACTCTCAGATGGGCTCCTGGACGACTAGCCCAGGGGAGCTCCCGTGAGCAGCTGCACGTGCCATCTTTCTTGGAACCCTCTTTCGAGACCCTGGGAGAATCTCTGTCCAGGCAGATCACAGACCCTCTATCCCCCCACCCTGAGGCACCCAGAGAGGGACAGGGGCTCGCTTGCAGCCACATAGCTTCTCTAACCCCCCTGGCACCCCGGGCCCAAAGACTCACCCCGCCATGCTGATCGCACGGCCAGTCTGGCCTGGAGGCACAGCACAGGGAAAGGCTGGCGACGGTCCCCCGCCTGGACGCCAGGGGAGCCCGCCCTCCCGGCCCACAGACCTGGCAGTGGGCACAGGGCTGAATGGGAGGCATTGTGAGGTGAGGGAGAGGCGGGTGCAGCGGAGCAGCGGCTGGAGTTACGGGGCCTCCTGCTCAGAATCCTGGCCCAGGCCCGAGACCCAAGTCTCTGGACCAGCCCAGCAAGGAGGGGCCTCAAGGGGCTGGGCTAGCCGGTGGGCCCCAAACCTAGACTTCCTCCAGCCCTGGGTCCCTGGGAAGAGCTGCACCTTGTCGAGCATCAGTCTCCTACTTTTTTTTTTTTGGTGTTACTCGTGTTTTATTAAGAACTACACCTCAGAAAAATGTAATTTAAAATTTTTCATTATAATGAAAAGATTGTATCTTTAAACACAGTTAGGTGCATATAAAATTAGTTGTTTTAATTCAAAAGGGGAGAATCTTGAATGGCTGCAGTCACCATCTGCAGTGATTTTAGAGCCCAAGAAAACAAAGTGTCACTTACTTACTTTGTTTGCTCATCTGTTTGCCATGAAGGGATGGGATCAGATGCCATGATCTTTGTTTTTTGAATGTTGACGTTTAGGCTATTGTTTTCACTATCCTCTTGCACCTTCATCAAGAGACTAGTTCTCTTTCACTTTCTGGTATAAGGGTGGTGTCATCTGTATACCTGAGGTTATTGATATTTCTCCAGGCAATCTTTACTTCAGCTTCTGCTTTATCCAGATCAGCATTTTGCATGATGTATTCTGCATATAAATTAAATAAGCAGGGTGACAATATACAGCCTTGACATACTCCTTTCCCAATCTGTAATCAGCCCATTGTTCCATGTCCAGTTCCTACGTGCCATCTTTCTTGGAACCCTCTTCGAGACCCTGGGAGAATCTCTGTCCAGGCAGATCACAGACCCTCTATCCCCCCACCCTGAGGCACCCAGAGAGGGACAGGGGCTCGCTTGCAGCCACATAGCTTCTCTAACCCCCCTGGCACCCCGGGCCCAAAGACTCACCCCGCCATGCTGATCGCACGGCCAGTCTGGCCTGGAGGCACAGCACAGGGAAAGGCTGGCGACGGTCCCCCGCCTGGACGCCAGGGGAGCCCGCCCTCCCGGCCCACAGACCTGGCAGTGGGCACAGGGCTGAATGGGAGGCATTGTGAGGTGAGGGAGAGGCGGGTGCAGCGGAGCAGCGGCTGGAGTTACGGGGCCTCCTGCTCAGAATCCTGGCCCAGGCCCGAGACCCAAGTCTCTGGACCAGCCCAGCAAGGAGGGGCCTCAAGGGGCTGGGCTAGCCGGTGGGCCCCAAACCTAGACTTCCTCCAGCCCTGGGTCCCTGGGAAGAGCTGCACCTTGTCGAGCATCAGTCTCCTACTTTTTTTTTTTTGGTGTTACTCGTGTTTTATTAAGAACTACACCTCAGAAAAATGTAATTTAAAATTTTTCATTATAATGAAAAGATTGTATCTTTAAACACAGTTAGGTGCATATAAAATTAGTTGTTTTAATTCAAAAGGGGAGAATCTTGAATGGCTGCAGTCACCATCTGCAGTGATTTTAGAGCCCAAGAAAACAAAGTGTCACTTACTTACTTTGTTTGCTCATCTGTTTGCCATGAAGGGATGGGATCAGATGCCATGATCTTTGTTTTTTGAATGTTGACGTTTAGGCTATTGTTTTCACTATCCTCTTGCACCTTCATCAAGAGACTAGTTCTCTTTCACTTTCTGGTATAAGGGTGGTGTCATCTGTATACCTGAGGTTATTGATATTTCTCCAGGCAATCTTTACTTCAGCTTCTGCTTTATCCAGATCAGCATTTTGCATGATGTATTCTGCATATAAATTAAATAAGCAGGGTGACAATATACAGCCTTGACATACTCCTTTCCCAATCTGTAATCAGCCCATTGTTCCATGTCCAGTTCTAACTGTAGCTTCCTGTCTTGCATTAGGTTTCACAGGACGCAGGTAAGGTGGTCTGGTATTCCCATTCCTTTCCGATTTTTCCACAGTTTGTCATGATCCACACCATCAAAGGCTTTCGTGTAGTCAGTGAAAGTCTCCTACTCTGTTAACAAATGTTAGGAACTAGCTCACAGGGCTGCTGTGGGGCTAAGGCATGCACCTGGCACACGGGAGCGGCTCAAGAAGAGTTAACCGCCCTGTGGATGCTCACAGTACATTTACATATGTTGTTCAACACTTTACATAGAATATTCTGCAAACTGGTTTTCTTCAGTCAACATCAGGGAACTAAGGTGATTACATAGTATTTTTGGATAGCCTTCCATTCTGTAAATGTATCAACCATTAATCTTAGATGTTTTGTTGTCTCCATTCTTTGCTGTTGTTGTTATTAGTGTTGCAAAGAAAACCCTAAATACTCATCTTCCTGGGGACATGTACATTTCCTTAAAAACATGAACTAGTTCATCTAGACCAGAGCAAACAGTCATGTATCCTATGAGGTTTTCACACCCTCTCCAGGAGATAGTGAGGGAGAGGGAGGCCTGGCATGCTTCACTCCATGGGGTCCCACAGAGTTGGACATGACTGAGCTGCTGAACAAAGGCTTTTTGCACATGCTCTGATATTTTAGATCTGTGTTTCTGGTGGAAATGCAGCTTTCATTACTCAGTTTTTTAACTTTTTTTTTTTAATCTTAGCCTCTTTTATTGGTCTTTCATTTTTCATCCATCTTTGCTCTTTGGCCTGTGTGGGCCTCCCACTGCAGCGGCCTCTGTCACACAGCACCAGCCCTGGGTGCTGGCTTGCAATTGGACACACCGGTCCAGCCGCTCTGTGGCATGTGGGATCTTCCCAGGCCAGGGATCCAATCAGCACCCCTTGCACTGCAAGGCAGACTGGACCACCAGGGAAGCCCCAGTTTTTTGACTTTTTTAAAGCAAGGAATAGTGTCACACCACACACAGACTTCCACATGCACTTTATCTCACGCAGCAAATCCTATCGACAGTATTCTAGTATGTATTCTTCTGTGTCATTTTTTTTTTCAATCAGAATTATGTTCGTAAGATTCACCTATGATGCATGTCTTTTAAATTTGTTCATTTTCATTTTTATCTAGCATTTCTTCCTGTAACTATTGCACGGCACCACCCTGGGACAGCGGCAGGAGCGCGATCCCCCCCCGATGCAGGTGATGAAGAGGTGGTCCCCTCATTCTCTCTCTTCCCTTTCTACCCAATGGCAGCCACCTTCATGAAGTAGTATAATTTTTATAGGGCATTACACTTTTTAAATGTAGCAAACAGTGAATACTATTTTTCAAACTTGCTTTCCTCAGTCAGGCTTTTGAAGGGTTATTCAGTAGCTTCTGCATCCGGCATGTTCATTCTAAGTGCTACATGTGATGTCACTGCTTGTGCCATAACTGAACTATTCCACAGATGGACACTGGGTGCTTTTTAAAAGTATTTATTATTTATTTGGGCTGTGTTGGGGTCTTGGTTGAGACGCGGGGGTTCTTTGTCGTGGCATGCATAATCTTTACAGGTGGCCCCGGGATCTAGTCCCCTGACCAGGGATCGACCCTGGGCATCCTACATCGAGAGCAGTCTTGGCCACTGGATCTCCAGGGAAGTCCCATTTGCTTGTTTCTTCATTTTCTGGTATTTCTCATGAAGATGCCCTTGTACCTGCCTCCTTGTACCCATGTACACCTCTCTCTCAAGCAGATCCTCAGAAATGGAATTTGGGCTCAGGGGTTATATGCATCTTCAGCTTTCTCAGTATCCGCCAAACCTAGCGTGGCTTTGCTTAGCTTGGCATCCCTCCGGCAGTTGTGATGTGCCAGGTCCACTTCTCCCCGTGTCACCTCTCTCAACCGTCCCAGTCTGGTCTGAAATGAATTTCCCTGAATTTGATGCACATTCTCAAAACAAATCCTTGTATGTATGCTGCAATATTTTTCTCTTTTCTCACCTTGTTTGTTAGTCAGTATGGCATTTGTGGTCACTGTTTTTCACTTTTATTATTACTTTCTTTTTTGGGGGGGGTGCAGGCGGGCCACTTCTATTGGTCTTTCATTGATCTATTTTCATCCATCTTTGTTCTTTGGCCTGTGTGGGCCTCCCATTGCAGTGGCCTCTCTCGCTGCAGAGCATTGGCTCTGGGCGCACGCACTCCAGAGCGCTGGCTCGGTAGTTGGACACATCGGTCCAGCCGCTCCGCGGCACGTGGGATCTTCCCAGGCCAGGGATGGAACCAGCGGCCCCTGCACTGCAAGGCGGTGTCCTTACCCACTGGACCGCCAGGGAAGATGCCCCTCCCCTCACATTTTATTTTGATGTAGGCAGATTTCCTTATGGCTTGTAATTTTTGTGTGTCAAAAATGCTCTCCCGTGTTCAATTTTTAAAAACCTCTGGCCGTCAGGCAGATGGGAGTTGGATCACTTTGAAACAATGCACGATGGTGGCCTGGGCCTCCACCCTGTCCTCGCCAGGCCAACTCCTGTCCTGAAACCTGGGTTTGTCACACACATGCATGCCGGCGTTTGGACCCAGGGTGCTGGCTGAGATTTCCTTCACTCAGTGTCGTTGGCGGTCTGTGGTGTGCACAGTGCACTCGCAGCTGCAGCGGCTGCATTTTCAGTGCTGTGTGACTTGGTGGCTTTGTTCTTGGTTCTGACGGGCCTGTGAGGCATTTCTAGGTTCCTGCTGTCAGAACAGTGTTGCCTGGGAAGCCCTCAGCCACATTTCCTGGGGACTTTGGAGTGGAGTCGATGGTTCGAGAGCTCCTGACCCACAGCTGAGCGCCTTTCCCTGGGAACAGCCTGGGGCTGAGCAGGCCGTGTGCAGATGGGGGTCACAGGCTGACCAGGCAGAGGCCACCTGTGACCTTGCAGACCCCAAGTCAAGGTGCTCGGGAGCCTGTGTAATCTTAGGGATGGCTGTAGTCCTCTGGCATCTCTCCCCAGACTCAAAATGCCCAAACTCTGCTCTCAGTAGGCAGCGAGCAGAAGCACCCAGCCCCTCCCCGCACCTGGAGCTGCTCTGAAGGATGAGCAGGGTGTGGGCAAGGAGCCCGGCACTGCCGACCCACCATCAGGAGGGCTGGATGAGGCCTGTGCTGCTCTCAGTCTGAGCTGAAGCAGGACCCGCAGCCGCTAGGGAGGAAAGAGGGCCAGCCCCACGTGGCCTGGAGGGAGGACCGCGCAGGCCAGAGAACCCTGACAGGCCCCCTCTCCTGTGGGAGGTCCTGTTTGAGCCTCAGGACTCGGCGCCTGCACCCCACACTCGCGAAGGCTTCTCTGGCCTCACTGCTTACCGGCCCAGCACTAGGTCCCAGGCACCAGGCTTGGAGCTCCCCAGAGGCGGCGTGTGCCTGCCCCAGAGCCCAAAACAGGGCCTGGCCGGGATCCCCGTCTGCCTCCTGCCTGGTCACCTGCGATGAGGTGAGGGAAGGGCTTGGGCACTGCTCTGCCACCCGGCCAAGAAGGATGTCGCCTGAATGGTTTGTGGCCAGTAGAGATACGCTGCCTCCCAAGCAACCGCGGAGGGACCGCTTCATCGCTAGGTCTGCTCTAGGATGGGCGGTCAGGAGAGAGGCAGGCCGTCCTCAGACCACAGGCGTGCCCCCGCTCGGCCCTGCGGCCACTTCCCATGTGGGCCCAGGGGCTCCGGCGGAGCCCCCAGCAGCGCCTGTGACCAAATCTGGCCCAAGTTCCGCTCACTCAGGCCCACAAATGGAACAAGAAAGGGGCCAGTGGAGCCCACAGATTAGAAGGGTGAAGTGGGGCCAGACTCAGATCCCCCCAGCTCGGAGCTGGAGCCTCCCTCCACCTCCCCGAGCCCCTCCTGGGTCCCACCCAGCCAGCTGTGGGAGGAGCGCTGAAAGGCCCACAGCAGAGGGGGCGTCCAGGCTTGCCAGGGGGTGACACAGGCTGGCATGGCAGCTCCTCAGCAAGGTGGACTGCCCCTTACAGACCTAGGTGGGGTCACAGGGGTCACATGAGGGGGAACCCCAGATACCAAGGCTTGAGAGGGGTCCACTTTAGGGGAAAAGGTGCTCAGTGTTCACTGCTGCCACACGACTTTATTTGTGAAGCCCTGGGCGCAGCCCAGCCACACACAGAGCACACTGGCAAAAGCACAGGGCGTCACAGGGACCTCCAGCCCCGCCCCGCCCCCACCCCACCCGGCCCCAGGTCCTCAGGCGTGAGCGGGCCCTGCCCCGACTGGAGCGCAGGCTTGGGCCTGCCCAGATGCCTCCTCCAGCGTGGCTCCCAGGCACCTCTGAGCCAGAGAAGGCCCCAGTGGCGGCAGAGCCAGCGCTGTCCAGCCACGGCCAGCTCCCAGACCTCATGTGTTTCCCCGCTCCCTCCTCTTCCCGTCCACAGGTGTGGGGGCCAGTCTTGCCCTCTGCTGCCCAGCCCATGGCCCCGTCCAGAGCAGTCTCTGCCCCTCAGGCTGAGGGGTCACGCGGCCGGGAGGGATGGTAGGGGCAGGGGTGGCCGCAGGAACAGGGCCCGGCGACAGGAAGCAGAGCAGCCGAGCGGGCAGCCCCGGCCACAGCACCGGGAGAGGACGGCACTCCGCCAGCCACTCCTCGGGCCTGGCGCAGCCCCGGCGGGTGAGGAAGGCGGGCCAGGAAGCCACCAGGGCCTGGCGCCTGCGGCACCGAGAAGCATCCTCAGAGGGCGGTGAGTTTAATGGGAGAGCAGCCTGCGGCCCTTCTGCCAGGGGCACAGCTCCACTCCAGCAGGCCCAGGGCCAGTCCGGCAAGGAGACACAAACCCTCAAGCCCCGACGAGAAGCACACACCTGCACACACGCCACATCGACACACACACTCAGGAGACACGACACGCGACGGAGACCCTCCCTGCTGCCAGCCGAGTCCTTCAGCTGAGTCCCTTCCCAAGTCACTGGTCCAGGCGAGGGGTGGGCGAGGCCAGCTTGGCATCTAGACCTTGTACAGCGTCTGCAGTAGATTGTGGCGGGCGAAGGAGCAGGATTCCAGGGCGCCATTGGGCCTGCGGGGAAAGAAGCGTCAGGGGGCGCGCCTATCTGGGCCCAGGAAGCTCCGGCTACATGGGGCCAGCTTCCCAGCCGAGACGGTGCTGGAACACAGCCACTCAGGTTTTCTCATTTTCACTTTGCAAGGGAGATGCCAGCTCCTGCCTCTGCAGATGGGGGCAGGTGAGGCACCCGAGGCCGCGCCACCCGGAGCTGGCCAGGATGCAGAGCCAGGAGGCAGGCCTCCACTCTAGCAGACAGGCTCTCCCAGGCCTCTCCAGTGGCCACAGGGCCAAGGGGCCCTCTGCAGCCATCAATGCCCTGTGAGATGGGCCCCTGAGGGTCACAGGCTACCAGCGAGATTGTTAGTTTCACTGCAGAGAAAGAAAACCAGTGACAGAAGCTCAGGAAGACGGGGGAGCCTGGGGTGCAGCCAGGACTGAAGCCCAGACACCTGACCTGGTGCAGGCCCAGCCTGGACCACTGAGCTGGGAGCTGAGGGAAGGGGGCATGCACGGCACTCCACAGTCACCTGGCAGCCCTGAGGACCCCCTCTTTTCAAGTGGAATACACTGAGGCCTGCACTGGAGGGCCAGCAACAAGCTGGAGGGAGGCAGTATGTCACTGACCAGCAGGGTGAGGGTGTCCTCTAGTGGGTCAGGGTTCACGCCCAACCCATGGGCCAGACAGGAAAGCAGAGGGAACAGTCCCAGCTCAGTGCTGAAAGGAGACACAGGCCGCCAGGGGTGGCAGGTGGGGCTGGGAACACGGTGTGGGGACACCCTAGACAGCCGGAGGGAAGGCCCACAGGCTCCTTAGCGAGGACTCACGCTGGACTGGCAGGGGAAAGGCTGGGGCAAGGGAGGTCGGGTGGGGCCCACCAAGTCACTCCTGCACACACGCCACATCGACACACACACTCAGGAGACACGACACGCGACGGAGACCCTCCCTGCTGCCAGCCGAGTCCTTCAGCTGAGTCCCTTCCCAAGTCACTGGTCCAGGCGAGGGGTGGGCGAGGCCAGCTTGGCATCTAGACCTTGTACAGCGTCTGCAGTAGATTGTGGCGGGCGAAGGAGCAGGATTCCAGGGCGCCATTGGGCCTGCGGGGAAAGAAGCGTCAGGGGGCGCGCCTATCTGGGCCCAGGAAGCTCCGGCTACATGGGGCCAGCTTCCCAGCCGAGACGGTGCTGGAACACAGCCACTCAGGTTTTCTCATTTTCACTTTGCAAGGGAGATGCCAGCTCCTGCCTCTGCAGATGGGGGCAGGTGAGGCACCCGAGGCCGCGCCACCCGGAGCTGGCCAGGATGCAGAGCCAGGAGGCAGGCCTCCACTCTAGCAGACAGGCTCTCCCAGGCCTCTCCAGTGGCCACAGGGCCAAGGGGCCCTCTGCAGCCATCAATGCCCTGTGAGATGGGCCCCTGAGGGTCACAGGCTACCAGCGAGATTGTTAGTTTCACTGCAGAGAAAGAAAACCAGTGACAGAAGCTCAGGAAGACGGGGGAGCCTGGGGTGCAGCCAGGACTGAAGCCCAGACACCTGACCTGGTGCAGGCCCAGCCTGGACCACTGAGCTGGGAGCTGAGGGAAGGGGGCATGCACGGCACTCCACAGTCACCTGGCAGCCCTGAGGACCCCCTCTTTTCAAGTGGAATACACTGAGGCCTGCACTGGAGGGCCAGCAACAAGCTGGAGGGAGGCAGTATGTCACTGACCAGCAGGGTGAGGGTGTCCTCTAGTGGGTCAGGGTTCACGCCCAACCCATGGGCCAGACAGGAAAGCAGAGGGAACAGTCCCAGCTCAGTGCTGAAAGGAGACACAGGCCGCCAGGGGTGGCAGGTGGGGCTGGGAACACGGTGTGGGGACACCCTAGACAGCCGGAGGGAAGGCCCACAGGCTCCTTAGCGAGGACTCACGCTGGACTGGCAGGGGAAAGGCTGCGGTGCAAGGGGAGGTCGGGTGGGGGCGCCCGACCAAGTGGCACTCCTGTGCACACGGACTTGAGAGACACCCGGTGGCAAAGAGGCCAAGGTGCCAACTGGGTCCTGGGGGCTGGCGCATGTTCCTCACCCCAACCCTGTACCGGCCACACCCCGACATGTCCTCACAAACTCTAAGCACCCTGACTGATGGCCTGGAGCCCACCGATGTCACGTGTCCCCCTAGGCGGGGGCACCTCCCTTCTCAGCCCCTTCCCACATGTCCCAAGGCCCTAAACACGGGGAAATGTGGTGGTCAGAGTCTCAGAGACGACCTCACCCGCTGCTCAGTGGCAGGTGGGGAGACAGGCCTGGGGAAGGCAGGGAGTCAGCTGGAGACCACATGGGACCTCGGTGAGGACACAGACAAGCTTCCCAACCTACTCCTAATGGGCCTTGAGGTCAGGAGGCGCCCTGTTCCTTGACTGTGGCCAGAGCCCCACCAGGCCAAGGACCCTCCAGGATGAGGCCTGGGCTTCCACGTGACGGGGCCCGTGGCTGTGGAGGGGACGGACACAGAGCTGCTCCCAGGCACAGGCCCTGGACTGGCAGCACAAGCGCGGGCAGGCGCCTCCTCTGAGCGGGCGCCTGCCTCCCCGTCTGCAGGGTGGAGCCCTGCAGGGAGGAACACTGCCCGAGCCTGTGTCCTCAGGTGGGCACGGGGCTGCTGAGATTCAGACACAGATGCCGAGAGCCTGGAATGCCCGAGGGCCTCTGGCACGCCCGAGTGAGCAGGCCAAGGATGCCTCGGCTCACCAGAAGCCTGAGCATGGACACGGGCACGTGAGCTGAGTGGACACTCACTTGGTCACGAACGCCAGCAGCAGGGGGGCAAGGGCCTTGGGGAAGTAGTCCTGCTGCACCACGTGGTTCAGTGCCATCAGGGGGCCGTACAGGTTGGCAATGGCCTTGATCTTGTCTTCACTCTGCAAGAGAAACACACGGCAGAAGGCTGGGTGAGCGTCACGGCCACTGTGGGGCACAGCCCCTGCTGAGAGCCCTCGCCAGGGTCGCGCTGAACCCCACATCCCGTCACAGAGGTCGAGGCTGCTTCAGCAGAGCCAGGCCTGGGGCCGTGGGGGCCGCGCAGCCCCGGCAGGACGCGAGGCCCAGGACGGGCGAAGTGCTCCCCAGCCCTCAGGGCCTGCGCTGCTTCCGGCGCACCTTGAGCAGCCCCATGTGGATGAGAAGTCGGGTGAGGAAGGTGTTGGAGTTGAAGGAGGATGAGCTGAAGGCCTTCTTCATCAAGGCATCTGCAAGGCAGAAGCAGCAGAGGCCTAAGGTCACGAGGCCCCGAGCACACAGGCTGGGCCCTGCCTCCTGCCTCCTCAGGAGGTGGACACAGGTGCCAGACTGAGGGGGCCGCCAGCCCAGGGGAAGGGCTCAACCCCCGGCAGGCCTCACAGGTAGATCTAGCTTGGGCAGAGAGGAGGTGCGGCAGGTCACCCAGGGGCGGTTTCGGATAGTCTGGAGTTGGGGATGGGGGCCTGCAGGGACCCGTGAGCCCTTGCCTCTGTGCGAGGCTGTGCTCGGAAAATGAATTCAGGGAACCTGTTCCCACAAATGCCCATGAGGGGCGGGGCGGGGCCCCCAGCAGCAGACGAGGAGACTCCACCTGGCCCTCCCCTCCCACCTCGGTGTCACCCATGGTGCACCAACCCAGGAGAAAGCATCACAGGCGGCTCCCCACCCTTCCAGCCGGTCCTCTCCTCTCTGCTGGGCCCGACTTGGCAGCTCAAACATCCACAAGGTGGACGGTGAGAGGTGCTGGTAAGGGAAGTAACTGAGAGGATGGGATGGCGAGAGTCCTGACAGGACCGGAGACCCTGGGGCACGCAGCACGGGGACCTGCAGGTGGCCGCGTGCGCGGAGGCTCAGAGGTGCGGACAAGGGCTCCGCTCTCGCCATCCCTCCTGAGAGGTCTGGCCTTCCTGCAGAGGGCGCCACCTGGCCCGAGGTCTCCCCGTACGGAACTGCATGGCTTTGGGAAGGGCCTCAGTTTTCCTGTCTGCAAAAAAAACAGAGGCAAGCACCCCGCCTCCTCCCTTTCACCGGCCACTGGCAATGGCCTTGATCTTGTCTTCACTCTGCAAGAGAAACACACGGCAGAAGGCTGGGTGAGCGTCACGGCCACTGTGGGGCACAGCCCCTGCTGAGAGCCCTCGCCAGGGTCGCGCTGAACCCCACATCCCGTCACAGAGGTCGAGGCTGCTTCAGCAGAGCCAGGCCTGGGGCCGTGGGGGCCGCGCAGCCCCGGCAGGACGCGAGGCCCAGGACGGGCGAAGTGCTCCCCAGCCCTCAGGGCCTGCGCTGCTTCCGGCGCACCTTGAGCAGCCCCATGTGGATGAGAAGTCGGGTGAGGAAGGTGTTGGAGTTGAAGGAGGATGAGCTGAAGGCCTTCTTCATCAAGGCATCTGCAAGGCAGAAGCAGCAGAGGCCTAAGGTCACGAGGCCCCGAGCACACAGGCTGGGCCCTGCCTCCTGCCTCCTCAGGAGGTGGACACAGGTGCCAGACTGAGGGGACAGCCAGCCCAGGGGAAGGGCTCAACCCCCGGCAGGCCTCACAGGTAGATCTAGCTTGGGCAGAGAGGAGGTGCGGCAGGTCACCCAGGGGCGGTTTCGGATAGTCTGGAGTTGGGGATGGGGGCCTGCAGGGACCCGTGAGCCCTTGCCTCTGTGCGAGGCTGTGCTCGGAAAATGAATTCAGGGAACCTGTTCCCACAAATGCCCATGAGGGGCGGGGCGGGGCCCCCAGCAGCAGACGAGGAGACTCCACCTGGCCCTCCCCTCCCACCTCGGTGTCACCCATGGTGCACCAACCCAGGAGAAAGCATCACAGGCGGCTCCCCACCCTTCCAGCCGGTCCTCTCCTCTCTGCTGGGCCCGACTTGGCAGCTCAAACATCCACAAGGTGGACGGTGAGAGGTGCTGGTAAGGGAAGTAACTGAGAGGATGGGATGGCGAGAGTCCTGACAGGACCGGAGACCCTGGGGCACGCAGCACGGGGACCTGCAGGTGGCCGCGTGCGCGGAGGCTCAGAGGTGCGGACAAGGGCTCCGCTCTCGCCATCCCTCCTGAGAGGTCTGGCCTTCCTGCAGAGGGCGCCACCTGGCCCGAGGTCTCCCCGTACGGAACTGCATGGCTTTGGGAAGGGCCTCAGTTTTCCTGTCTGCAAAAAAAACAGAGGCAAGCACCCCGCCTCCTCCACAGCGAGAACCTGGCAACAAAGGAGAGGAGAGCGAGCCCCCCAGAGCCCGGGGCGGGGAAGAGGCCACAGCTGCCCAGGCCCCACCCACGCACCTACTGCGTCCTGCACGGCCGTCCTCACTGTGGCTTCGTCCTTGAACACGGAGGACACCTTCAGAAAGGCAGAGACCACCTTCTCCGGGTCAGATGTGTCAGTCTGAGGACACAGGAGACGGCAGCCGGTCACCAGAGGCCAGCGCCTGGGGGCCTTGGCATGCTATGGACACCTGCCTTGGCAGGACACGGGCCTTCGGTGTCCTGGAGCCTGGCATGGGCCTGGCCACAGCAGGTGTGCGGCACGCAGAGAGAACACACGTGAAAGGTGACTATATTCAGCGATCCCTTCTTGCGGTCTAACCTGATGGAATCCTCCAGAATGCAAACACCACTTCCACGGAAGGAAATGCACCTCAGCTGAACTGACAACAGAGGAAAGCGGAAACAACGTGAAGCCACAGACGCCGTGGCGGTGTAAGCGCTGCCCCTGCTTGCCGGCAGAGAGGGCGTGCGGGGGGCCATCCTGACACAGGCGGACACTGAGCAGGGCTCAGTGAGGCGGCGGCCACGCAGCGGCCTGCAGCATTTAACCTCACTCATCACGGGGGAAAGACAGATGACAGGAAGAAAAAGATTACAGAAAAACCTAACAGGGAAACCAAACTATCAAGCCAGCGCTGCGAGCGGCTCCTTTCATTTCTCTATAAGGACGTGGGCCCGGCTCCAGACCACAGCAGTGAGGCTAGCCGGGTGGGCTCCCAGTGTGCGACTTCGCTCTGAAGTGTGCAGTAGCATCATGTCTACAAAACACACAGTCATAACCAAAGAACACTTCTCACTAAAAAATGCTGTCATCTGAGCCTTCAGCACATCATCATCTTTTTGTTGGTGAAAGTGTGGCATCTTGTGAGAATCACTGCAACGTGAGACAGACAAGACACCAAGTAAGCAAATGCCACCAGCACCACTGCGTCCATACTTGCACAACACGGCTGGCGGCCATAAACCTTCCACTTGCAAATAAAAAACCCAAGAACAAAAGGAAAACACCACAGCGCTGGGCAAGCACCCCGTTCACAGCGAGAACCTGGCAACAAAGGAGAGGAGAGCGAGCCCCCCAGAGCCCGGGGCGGGGAAGAGGCCACAGCTGCCCAGGCCCCACCCACGCACCTACTGCGTCCTGCACGGCCGTCCTCACTGTGGCTTCGTCCTTGAACACGGAGGACACCTTCAGAAAGGCAGAGACCACCTTCTCCGGGTCAGATGTGTCAGTCTGAGGACACAGGAGACGGCAGCCGGTCACCAGAGGCCAGCGCCTGGGGGCCTTGGCATGCTATGGACACCTGCCTTGGCAGGACACGGGCCTTCGGTGTCCTGGAGCCTGGCATGGGCCTGGCCACAGCAGGTGTGCGGCACGCAGAGAGAACACACGTGAAAGGTGACTATATTCAGCGATCCCTTCTTGCGGTCTAACCTGATGGAATCCTCCAGAATGCAAACACCACTTCCACGGAAGGAAATGCACCTCAGCTGAACTGACAACAGAGGAAAGCGGAAACAACGTGAAGCCACAGACGCCGTGGCGGTGTAAGCGCTGCCCCTGCTTGCCGGCAGAGAGGGCGTGCGGGGCCATCCTGACACAGGCGGACACTGAGCAGGGCTCAGTGAGGCGGCGGCCACGCAGCGGCCTGCAGCATTTAACCTCACTCATCACGGGGGAAAGACAGATGACAGGAAGAAAAAGATTACAGAAAAACCTAACAGGGAAACCAAACTATCAAGCCAGCGCTGCGAGCGGCTCCTTTCATTTCTCTATAAGGACGTGGGCCCGGCTCCAGACCACAGCAGTGAGGCTAGCCGGGTGGGCTCCCAGTGTGCGACTTCGCTCTGAAGTGTGCAGTAGCATCATGTCTACAAAACACACAGTCATAACCAAAGAACACTTCTCACTAAAAAATGCTGTCATCTGAGCCTTCAGCACATCATCATCTTTTTGTTGGTGAAAGTGTGGCATCTTGTGAGAATCACTGCAACGTGAGACAGACAAGACACCAAGTAAGCAAATGCCACCAGCACCACTGCGTCCATACTTGCACAACACGGCTGGCGGCCATAAACCTTCCACTTGCAAATAAAAAACCCAAGAACAAAAGGAAAACACCACAGTAACTACAGAGGACAGTAAAGAAAGATGCGTGCCTGCTTCACCTCTCTGAACAAGCTTTCTCATCCGTATAATGAGAGCTGGGTCTACACTCCAGGTTTCAAGAAGGTTCAATGAAATCGAGCCCAAGGACTCAGAGCGGAGGCAGGATGCACGCTCCAACAACCCGACCGCGAACAAGCGAGCGAGAGCACCGCCGCTGGGGCAGGAGAGCTGTTCCAGAAGCAGCTGGTCCTCCAGGACGCGCAGGGAAGCCTAGCTGCGTGCTCCCGCGACAGTCCTGGGAGCGCCCCCCAACTCCCCGCGGTGCCGCAGGCGTGCCTTCCTTGGCGCGCAGACCAAGTGTGTTGTGTGCGCAGATCTGTGCCACCACTGGTCACACCCGTTTCCACGAGTGTGTATTACAAACAACACGTGGCAGCCCCGCCCAGTCCTGAGCTTGGCTCGCGCGGCTCCAGGGGCAGGTTGAGCTGGTGTCCGTCCGCCGCACTCCTACCTGTTGGGCTATCAGCACGGAGCTCTTGGGCCCGAGGCGCAGCAGCTTCTCCGGGGAGGGGAAGGCGAGGAAGGTGGAGACGTCTGCGGGAGGCGGGGAGGACAGGACAGGAGCTGGTTCCTGGGGGACGGGCGGCACAGGTAGCTCTCAGAGGTCCAGCCCCAGACTCCTCGCCCCGAACGACAGCCTTCCTCAGGCCACTCAAGGCTTGGAGTCCCCGCAAGTTCCCTATAAGGGGGGTGTGTGCAGAGGCAGGCCCTGGTTGGCTCTTGGTGTGGGCGCCTCTGGGGGGGGCCATCACCTCCCGCAGATTCCAAGAGCCTGGTGCGGCCATGCGGATCGCCGCCATGACATGGGATACTGCAGAAATGCAGGGCTCAAGAGGTCCTGCCAGGAGCCAGAGGCTCAGCCGGGACAAGCACCGCCAGTGGGCACCAGAGGCTCCTGAAGAATTAAAGACACCTCGCTATCAAACTGGATAATAAGCCACACCTAACCCAGCAGGGCACTCCACGTCCAACCCCAAGTCCCCCAGA
The DNA here is from genome assembly GCA_022376925.1 of Tragulus kanchil. NCBI lineage: Eukaryota > Metazoa > Chordata > Mammalia > Artiodactyla > Tragulidae > Tragulus > Tragulus kanchil. The sequence continues at coordinate 176,825,543 of JAIOJX010000004.1, read as the reverse complement.
AGCTCTCTCTGGGAACCTGTGAGGCAGCAGGCCTGGCAGCCCTGATCCCACCAGCCTCCCCGCCAGGAAAGCGATACCAAGTGTCCAAGCGGTCATGACCCGGCACAGTCCCCAAACAGAGGCCAGCCGAAGGGTCACCAAGACGGGAGGAAAACGAATTTCCACTTACGCCTATGTTTTACCCTGTTCTGTCAGAAACGCCTGTAAGCCTCCAGCACAACTGAAACCCCGTGTGTAGCCGTGCGGGGGCGCTCTGGACCCGAGGCGCCCCACCTGCAGGTTCCGCCAGCTGCACATCAGGCAGCAGAGCTGCGGGTCACGGCTGCTGAAGCAGCCACCTGTCAGTGGACGCAGCCGTCCACCACACGCGATGCGGCAGCACTCCAGGTTACACACGAATAAACGCAGCTATCCTGAGGCTGAGGACAGACCCGTGCAGCTTCCCTGGAGACTGCCTCTTCTCCACAGCGGCGCAGGCCAAACAGATCTGCCGTCATTGTGCCCACGACACCCCCACACCCATCACCGCCGGGAGAGAGGTCTCAGGACGCCACGACCAGGCGACAGGGCTCTCACCCGCAGACACACAACTCACCCCACCGCTCGGGCCCAGAATCTTCCTGGAGGGTGTGCTCGACTCCTCCCCCGGCTCCCCCTGCTGTGGCTCCTCCTCCTCCTCCTCTTCCTCCTCCTCTTCATCTTCCTCCTCCTCCTCCTCCTCTTCCTCCTCCTCCTCCTCCTCGTCCTCCTCACCCTCGTCATCACTGCGGAGGGGAGGCTTGACTAAAGCAGACTCTTCCTGCCCAGTGGCCCACACTGGCCCTGAGAACCCACAGACTCCAGCCTGGCAGGAGCCCGCAGAGGGCCAGGGAGCAGCGGCCCCGGCCTGGAGACTCTGCAGTCACCAGGAAGCCCATCACAAGGGGAGGCCTGTGCTGCAGACAGACAGAGTTCGGTCGGGTCCCTGTCCCAAAGAACCCACAGTCCCATGGGGGAGACAGAAAAGGAAGAACACGGTCCGCCACAGCGGGGGCGCAGGGCCTGGCAGGAACACTGCCCAGCTGAGACGCCCAGGACAGTGCCACCCACATCTTGCTGACCACAGGAAGCTGTGGTTCAGGTGGAGGGAGGCGGCTGCCCTCTCTCCGAGGAGGGCTGCTCCAGTCCCTCTGCCCGGGGCTCCTCGAGCCTGTCCGGGGCTAGTTCCTGCAGCAGCACAGGGGCTGGCCCTGAGGCGGCACGCCCGAGGACCTGAGGGAATGCCGCCAGCCTAGAGACCAGCGAGGCAGGCGGAGACGCGTGCTGCCGGCTGAACCAACTCCCGCCAGACGGACCTCCCGCCCCTCCATCCAGACTCCTCAAACCCAGGGAGCCCCCTCTCCTGTATCAACCTCCTCCTTCTCTAGCCGGCCTCCGAGACTGGTTTCGGGAATGCCCGGCCACCCCACAGCTGCCCCGTCACTACACCCCTGCTGTCCTCCTACGTGGGCACGAGGCCAGAGCTCAGCCCTCTGGAGGCCTCACCGACGCTCCTGCTCTCCAGGGGGACTGTTCTCAGCCCGTCTGTCCCTGTCTTATTAACATGCGGTCACCTGATTATCCCGTCTCGCTCCCTGACCCCTCGTCCACGGCAACGAGGTCTCTCCTGAGTCAGGACCTTGACTGTCTTGCTTGCAAACCCTGGTGCCCGGCACAGTGATCGGCACATCGCGGGGGCTCAGTCCACGCTTTCTGGATGAATAAAGGGAGCAACAAGGGCGCTGCGCCCGGCCCTACCTGAGGGAGGCCAGCACGGCGGCCATGCTGAAGCTCTCCAGCACTTCCTGCAGCTGCTCACAGCCTTCTTCCCCCAGCATGTTGCCTGCTCACAGGGGAGGAAACGGAGGTCAGCCCGGGGCTGGGGCCTGCTGGGCCGGCCTGCGCCGAGGCCCGCCCCCCCTCACCATTGAGGTCCAGCTTCTCCAGCCCTGCCTTGTCTGCCACGGCCTCGGCGACAGACAGAGCAGCATCTCTCTTGATCTCACAGAATGACAAGTTCAGCTCCTAAAAGACAACAGGAAGGGGTAGAGGTGGGCAGACGGGGGGCTGGGGGCCAGAGGGCACAGGGGTCAGGGGACTCGGGGGCCAGGGAACACAGAGGCCAGGGGCCAGCTGCCACTCTGAAGCCTCTGCTTCCCCAGGTGAGGGTGGGAGGCGGGCTCTGTCCGGCCGGGCAGACCACCACCACCACCACCGCTCCCCGACGACAGGCCCGGCCCTGGAGGAGTTTACTCCACTAAACTGCAAGGACCTGCGTCCTGGCGGAGGGGGGAGGGGACTGAGGAAGAGCGGGGCTGTGAACCCAAGCCCACCACCCTGAAAGGCCTGAACCCTGGCCCCCACAGCCGCTCTGCCCCCCGCATAGCTGTCACCCCGAGTGGGGGGAGCCTGGACCCCGGGGGGAGGAGCAGGTGGTCCCAGCACCTTCAGCTTCGACAGGCCTCCGCGGACGGCGTCTGCAATGGCGAGGGCGCCCTTGGAGCGCACCAGGCAGTCCCCGAAGTTGATCACCTCCACCTGCCGCAAGGTCTTCAGCGTCTGCAGGACAGAGGTGGGCACTGGGGCGAGGCCCTCCTCAAGCCAGCGTCACAACCCATACACGACCACACCCTGCCCCTCTGCATCCGGTCCCGCCGCCTTGTCAGCTCTTCTTGTCCACGGGGGCCTCCTGGCCTCTGGTTAAGCCCCTCCATGCCTCCCTATTGCTCACAGGAGAGGGTCTCAAGGAGCCAACAAGGGCCCCCCCACCCCCCTGGCCCACAGACACAGCTTGAACCCTGCCTGCTCACGCCCGGCCCAGCGGAGAGGGCTCCCTCCTGTCTCTGCCTTCCCCGCAGGCTGCTGACCCCTTTGGCTGAAACACCCCTCCCGCCTGCCTTGTCCACACAAAGTTCAGCTGCCCTGGAGAACTTGGCCAAACTGTGACCTCTTCCAGGACGCCTGTCCTGCATCTGCTTGAGCTTCCTATGTGCTCCCCAACACGTGCACACACACCTCTGCTCAGGCAGCAGGCCTGCCAGGCTCGTGGGGGGTCCTGCAGGCCTGTGAGGCTGACGGGAGGGTGGAGGCTCCCACCCAGAGGCCCTGACGCCCAGCCAGCCACTGTGCTCCCGGCCAATTAGCCACTTCCTCCCCTGCTTGAATTCAGGGCTCCCAGAAGGCAGAGTCTGACTCAGCTCCACGCAGCCTGCACCTGGTACAGTGCTGGGCACTCGACAGGCGCTCGACAAACAGCCCAGGAGAGAATCCACCCAGAACAGTCACACTGAAGCCTCCGCACGGCCTCTGAGAACAAACCCAGCACCGACAGCCAGGACTGCTCAGGACAGGGCAGGAAGGACAGAGCTGCCCCCTAGGGCCCAGGCCACCTGGTGACGCACGCTCTGGTCTGGATATACTCACGTGGCTGAAGCCACACCAGGTGCGCGGGCCGGCGGGAGAGCAGCCACCGGCCAACAGGTCCACCACGATGGCAGCAGCAGACCCCTGGGCCTGGGCCTGCTGCACCCCCTCACCTTGGCCATGGCCGTGGCGCCCTTCTCAGTGAAGGTGTTGTCGTTCAGGTTGATGACCCGCAGCAGGGGGTTGATGGCGAAGGCCTGGGCCAGAGCAGTGATGCCGGGGTGATTGATCCCGTTCTGTGGCATGTGGACCTCCTCCAGAGTCCCGATGACCTGCGGGCAGGAGGCAGAGCAGTGGGCCCCCGAGGCCAGGGCACATCCTGCAGGCAGGAAGGCAGTGCCACCCACCGGGCCCGAGAGAGGCTTGTCCGTGAACAGATGACAAAGCACAGCTTTGGGGCACAACTGCACCTGATCCTCTCCAGCCTCCTGAGGGAGACCTACCTGGGATTAGGACTGCCTGAGATGGATGACTGGGCATCAGAGGGGCTAAGTAACTTGCCCAGCGCCACACAGCTCTGGGCTGTGTCTCTCCCTGGCACCTTCTGCACTGCGGGGGCCCTGGGTTCCAGCCTAGGGTCTGCTCTGTATCATGCAGGCCCGCCTCGCCTGTCTTTCTGGGGCCTACTGCCTTACTTACACAGCATGAATAGCACCCCGCATTCCATGAGGAGGGTCTTCCTTAACCTAGTCAGCCCTTCTAGAGTGATCCAGCCTTTAGACACCTCCTCTTCTCTGTCCGGAACACTCTGTCTCCTTTTCAGTTGGCATTTTCTTGACAGGCTGACTCCTGAAGCATTCCACAGCCCTCATTTTAGATGCCTCCTCCCCTAGGAAGACTCTCTGGATCCCCCATCCCAACACCCAGCCCAACCCAGCACTCTTCCTCCCTGACCCTGAGGGCTCATCTTTCCTTCATCAGGGTGTTAATCCCTGTGGAGAACCAAAGCCGCCTTCCTGTCTGCATCCCAACAGCCCCCCTGATCTCGGGGAGCGGCCCATGTCCCAGTCTCCCCTGCCGCCCTGGAGGAAGTGAGGACAGGCCTGGCCTAACTCTGCGCTCAGGCAGCTCGCTGTCTCAGACGCCCAGCTCAGCGTGGGGCTTCACAAATAAACACAGGCAGCACAACGGAGGCACATTTCAAGTCAGGGCTCTTAGTAACTTTTTCTGTGCCCCAGACCTCTCGGGCCATCCGGTCAAGTCCCAGGGCTCCCCCTCATGATGTTTTTAAATTTTAAGCTAAGTTACACAGAGCAACAAATCAATTCAACTGGAAGACAACTATCAAAATATTTAGGAAATTGCCCAAATGGTTGCTGCAGGTATACATGCACCTCTTAAGACAACAAATAAGACGATCTTGATCTACTATTAAGCTTAATGTTTGAGAAACAAATGCTGTCATCTGACATGAAAATATCTGTGATTTCTCCTGGTAAGAAAGCCACAGGAATTTCTAAAGCTGCTGAGGTTTACTGTATATGTTCACGTGGAAGGTAAATGCTGCATTTTAGCTCTGGTAATGGTAACAATCACTCGCTCTCCACCTGCCATGTTCAAAGATCCCCTGAATTCTATCCACAGACCCATTCCCGTGGTGTGCACGCTCAGTCGCGTCCAACTCTGTGTGACCACATGGACCGCGGCCCACCAGGCTCCTCTGTCCATGGACGTTTCCAGGCAAGAATGTTGGAGTGGGTTGCCATTTCCTACTCCAGGAAACTCTCCCGACCCAGGGATCAAACCCAAGCCTCCTGTGTCTCTCCTGCCTTAGTAGGCTGACTCTTTACCTCCCAAGTTAAGACGCCCTGCCCCGAAGGATACCTGAGAGTACCCGCTTCTGGCTGCTGCTCCTCCCCTCCTCCCTGGCTCCAGGGCAAGTCTGATGGGCTCCACTCCTGTGCCCTGCCCACTGGGGCCAGAGACTGTGACCCCACAGGCCAGGGTCAACACTCACACTGCCCAGCATCACCACCACTTCACCTGAGCTGGCAGGTCACGCCACCTTTCAGACACGAGTGAAGGGAATCCTGTCCCGCAAGGATGAGCAAGCCGTCTCGGAGAGGAAGGCGAGCCGCCGAGGTCAGGGCACGGGGTAGGGGTGGGGGCAGAAAGCACTCACCCCAAAAGCTTCTGCCAAGGCCGTGGCTCCATCGTTCTCCAGACGGTTTCTGCCTGCCACAAAGACCTTCAGCGCCAGCGGCCTGCCCTGGGCACTGGACTTCCGATGACACTCGGTCAGAGCTGCTGCCAGGATCTGGGGGAAGGCAGGAGGCCCTGGGCTTCGATGGGCCGCGCCGGCCACAGCCCGGGTGGACACGGACGAGGACCTGCTCAGCAGCATAGCACCCGCCCCCCGCCAGCTGGCACTCGCGGGAGCACGGGCTCGCCGTCCTCCTCTGAGTCCGCCTATCCTATTATCTCCACTCTCCAGCCGAAGAAACTCGGGCTCAGAAAGTGACAGAAACTTTCCTTCAGTCACCATGTAAGTGCCAGACTATGGACAGAACCCAAACCTCTGGCATCTCCTCCAGGCTCCGCAAGCCCTCAGGGGAGCCGGCCAGGAGGGGCCACCCCCCACCACAAACCGTCAGACGCCTGCTGGTGCTCAGACCAGCCACATGGCAGAGGCCCAGCTGCTGGGGGTGAAAACCTAAAACCTGGTTTGCCCTGACCCTGGGGTGGCTCCAAGAGGCAGCCTTTACCTAGTGATTCCAACAGAGCAAGAGGTTAAAAATACCAGCTGGTGGGTGGGCTGAAGAGGAGAGACGATGGTAAAGATGTGAGATTCACAGGCAGGGCAGCAGTAGAGATGTTTACACATACCTGCTGGGTCCTGAGCACTCCCGGCTAAGGTGCTCTCTCACCCCATTCAACCTCAGAACCAGCCTGGGGACCGGAGGGCCTGGCCTCGCTCTCCAACGAGGCAGACTGGCCAGGTCCCAGAGCAGACATGGCGGGGCGCGAGCAGCCACCGGTCAGCGTGGCTGCACCCCGCTGGGCTCCTGGGCGCACATGGGACCTGGGGCACCACCAGCCTGACTCTGTGGTGGCGGGGCCAGGCACGTGCTGGGGCAGAGACCCCCGAGGAAGCGGCAGAGGTGGTGGCTCTCCCAGCACCTCTCACTCTCAGGTGGGCTGGACGTTTTTGTCTTCACACACACAGCTTACTGCCCGTGGACCAGAGCAGCACCGGCCGAGACGGCCGAGCCTGAGCTGCCCTTCCTCCTGTGAAGCAGGAGGCAGCAGGCCATGCAGAGGGCAGGCCACTGTGGCTCTCTCTGGGCTCCTCCCCCCGGGCACATGCCAGGCCTCGTGGCTCTGGCAGCTGTTCCGAGGGCACAGCGGGTCGAGTGATGCCCAAGACCTGCGCACTACAGAGCCAGCAGGTTGGAGCACGTCTGCAATACTGCCTGTGGGTTGCCAAGGCAACACAGAACCAAGGATGGTTGCTTGGCAACCCCACCCTCTCAGATCCATCTCCTCTCCCCACTGGCCACAGGCTGCTGCCTTAGAGGCCTTTGTCCTTTGAAGAGAAAAACAAGAGGCGAACCAACCCGGCCGGTGGGTGGCCAAGGGTACATACTTCAGGCAGCTGCAGCTGTGGGATGCAGGGGACTGGCCAGGGTGGGAGACAGGGGACAACAGGGACGGGAGGGAGCCGCACACCCACCTTGCCACCTCCGATGCCCATGCCGCAGTTGTTGAGCTTGAGTTCGTGCAGCGTGAAGCAGGCGGAGCTCTTGAGCAGGGCCTCAAAGCCGCGCACGCCATCGGGTCCGAAGGCGTTGTCACTCAGGTCCAGCTCCACCAGCCGGGCCCCGGCCGTGATGAGCCCCTCCCCGAGAGAGATCTGGACGCAGGGGGAGCGTGTGTCAGTTTCACAGACACGGACCAGGCGCTGCGTCTATGCCAGGCCCTCCCTGCCCTCGGGGGGCACCTAAGCTGGTGGGACCCAGCAGAGACACAGACCCTTTCAGTACAGAGCTGACCTCATTACATCAAACTGAAAAACCTGTCGAGGGCTCTGAGTTCAGCTGTGACGGGGGCTTATACTTGGCACTGGGTGGGGGAGGTCATCAGGGAAAGCTTCCTGCAGGAGGCAGCATCTGAGCTCAGTGTGCATGAACGGCAGCCAATCATCAACCATGAGGCGACTCTGGCCAGTAGTAAACACAGCAGGAACTAGCATTCTGTGTGTCTGGGGACAAGCGGCTCCAGAAGGGGCAGGAGCCAGCTCTGGCAAGCACTCTGACAGCCAGACCCAGAGCTGTGAACCTGAGCCTAAGCACGGTGGGCTTCGAGGTGGGGGAGGGGTACAGGAGACACAGCCCCTAAACCTGCAGAGGGCAGACGGGCAGGCGGAGGGAGGCTGGAGGCTGAGTCCCACCCAGGAGTGTAAGAGACAGTGACTCAGGCAAAAGGAGAGGCTGTGGGGGTCAGTGTGACAGGAGGCAGTCGAGGGGAGACCAAGCCTTGGTGGGAGAAGGAGCGAGACCTGCAGGGGCTGGGGTTCACCAAACGTGGAGGAAGGGAGGTGCCACCAATGCCCTCGGGTTTCTGGTGGTGACTGAGGGCCCAGAGTGGGTGCTCGCCCTCACGCCTCAGCCCGGGACCAGACGTGGCCGTGAGATGCTGAGCTCTCCGGGAACCTAGCGGGCTGGGACACCTGCGGTTCCCAGGAGAAGTGGGCAGGGTGAGGCAGCCCTGCAGGGCTGGGCATGGAGGGGCGGGGCTTCAGAGTGGGAGGAGTGGGGAAGACACTGCCCTTGCTGGGCCACGGACAGGGTAGCTGAGGCAGTGTCCACGGCCCGCCCATCTGATCCTATCAGTAATGAAGGGCCACGCTCTGGCCCAACTGACCTCCAGCCCTGAAGCGGCCAGAGCCGCCCAAACCCTCCATGCCCGCTCCCCCGTTCCTCATTTCATGCCATTTCCTGACCCCGAGTTCTCACTCCTGCTTCTAAGACTTGCTCTCACCATAAGTAACATGGGGACTGTGTCTCCCGCAGAGCCTGAGAAGATCAGATGCTAAAATGGAGGTAAAACAACGGGGCAGAGGCCCACAGCTAGGACCTCACAAGTAAGTCTCCTTTGCCTCCTTTTCTAACTCAAAATCCTTTTACTTATAATCACCCACGTCAATCCACTCAGCCTGGGCTCTGAATCGTAGCCTCACCTGGTTCTTGTCCACCGTTGGGAGTTGCTATCCAGCTTGAGCAACTAACTCTGCAGGGTTCCCTCCATCCCCCACCCAGGGAGCCAGCCCTCCAGGGCTCCCACGGGTACACTTGTCCCATCCTGGCTGACCCCTGCTGTCTGCGGGACTGAGGTGCTTTAGACATGAAGCTGGTGCCAGGCCTCTCAGGAGCACTGGTGCTGGCTAACTGGAGGCCAGAGAAGGTAGTACCAGCACAACATGGACAGTGATGATGCCAACGACTCACGACGAACCTCCCCCGAGGGCACCCCGTGCTGGGAGGCTGCCTGATGTCAGCCCTGCCCTCTCTGCTGGAGCCCCCGCAAGCCTCGCTCCATCCTCTGCCTCTCCAACTGGGAGCTCCACCCAGGCCACGCTGAGGCCCCGGAACGGGGAACTGCAGAACAGGCCGAGGGAAGCCAGCCGTGACGAGAACCCAAGCAGACTGGTATCAGAGAAAGGGAGGGGCCGGAGGGCGTGGGGCAGCCTGTGTGCAGACTGAGGGCGCTCAGGCCGCAGACGAGGAGGGGCCGGGATGGGGGCTCATCTACGGGGGACTGGGAGCCATGCTGCTTGCAAGCGAAACCTCTAGGCTCAAGAGTGAAGCCTGGGGCTTCCCCTGGTGGTCCAGTGGGTAAGGACACCGCCTTGCAGTGCAAGGGGCGCCGGTTCGATCCCTGGCCTGGGAAGATCCCACGTGCCGCGAAGAGGCTGGACCGATGTGTCCAATTACCGAGCTGGAGCTCTGGGGTGCATGTGCCCAGAGCCGGCGCTCTGTGACAACAGACACCACCGCGATGGGAGGCCCACACGGGCCAGAGAACACAAAGATGGATGAGAATGGAGAAATGAAAAACCAATGGGGGTAGCCCGCCCGCTGCCTTCCCTCCCCAACCCGACCCCCGCCCAAAAAATAAAAAAATAAATAAATCTTAAAAAAAAAAAAAAAAAGAGTGAAGCCTGGGGAGTCTCTGCTGCACGTGCCATCACTGGACCTGCAGTCTCAGGGACCGAGGCTTTACTTCCTGCTCCCGGTCACCACCTGGACGGCCACCTGCTCATCGGGACACAGGCAGCGACCGCACGCCCTGGCTTCCACGGCAGGGTCTCGGGCACCCGGCATGCTGAGCCTCCAGAAAGAGGAGGCTGTGAGGGAGGTACTGGGAAGTGCCAAGGGCCCCCGCGGCCCCAGGCATGAGCGGAGGCCTCCTTCACTCACCAGGGCGGGCGGGATCTCCGACCGCAGCCTTCCCGTGAACATGTCGCTCCAGTGACATCGCTTTGAAAAGAAGAAGAAGAAAGTGAGCTGAAACCCTGGGAGGTGGCTTTCAGGCAGCCCCTCACCTCTGAGGACTTGGGACCCGCTCTGACCGAAGCTGACAGGACCTGGAGGTCCCCGAGGAAAGGACCATGGCAGATCAGCAGCAGTGTCAGGAAAACCCCCGGCTGTCCACCCCTCTGGTTCTCAGAGAGGAGCTCCACCCAGGCCACGCTGAGGCCCCGGAACGGGAACTGCAGAACAGGCCGAGGGAAGCCAGCCGTGACGAGAACCCAAGCAGACTGGTATCAGAGAAAGGGAGGGGCCGGAGGGCGTGGGGCAGCCTGTGTGCAGACTGAGGGCGCTCAGGCCGCAGACGAGGAGGGGCCGGGATGGGGGCTCATCTACGGGGGACTGGGAGCCATGCTGCTTGCAAGCGAAACCTCTAGGCTCAAGAGTGAAGCCTGGGGCTTCCCCTGGTGGTCCAGTGGGTAAGGACACCGCCTTGCAGTGCAAGGGGCGCCGGTTCGATCCCTGGCCTGGGAAGATCCCACGTGCCGCGAAGAGGCTGGACCGATGTGTCCAATTACCGAGCTGGAGCTCTGGGGTGCATGTGCCCAGAGCCGGCGCTCTGTGACAACAGACACCACCGCGATGGGAGGCCCACACGGGCCAGAGAACACAAAGATGGATGAGAATGGAGAAATGAAAAACCAATGGGGGTAGCCCGCCCGCTGCCTTCCCTCCCCAACCCGACCCCCGCCCAAAAAATAAAAAAATAAATAAATCTTAAAAAAAAAAAAAAAAAGAGTGAAGCCTGGGGAGTCTCTGCTGCACGTGCCATCACTGGACCTGCAGTCTCAGGGACCGAGGCTTTACTTCCTGCTCCCGGTCACCACCTGGACGGCCACCTGCTCATCGGGACACAGGCAGCGACCGCACGCCCTGGCTTCCACGGCAGGGTCTCGGGCACCCCCGGCATGCTGAGCCTCCAGAAAGAGGAGGCTGTGAGGGAGGTACTGGGAAGTGCCAAGGGCCCCCGCGGCCCCAGGCATGAGCGGAGGCCTCCTTCACTCACCAGGGCGGGCGGGATCTCCGACCGCAGCCTTCCCGTGAACATGTCGCTCCAGTGACATCGCTTTGAAAAGAAGAAGAAGAAAGTGAGCTGAAACCCTGGGAGGTGGCTTTCAGGCAGCCCCTCACCTCTGAGGACTTGGGACCCGCTCTGACCGAAGCTGACAGGACCTGGAGGTCCCCGAGGAAAGGACCATGGCAGATCAGCAGCAGTGTCAGGAAAACCCCCGGCTGTCCACCCCTCTGGTTCTCAGAGAGGAAAATCAGGCCAAGAGGGAGTTAAGGGGCTGGCCCAGGTCCTCCCCAAGGCAGCAGCAGGACCAGGACGCCAGACTCCTGGCCCAGTGCTCCCCAAGCTTCCCCCATGGTGTGGGCCACAGTGACACGGGACGTGACCTTGGATGGTGCAGGAACAGGAAAGCGGACACTACAGGATCCAGCAGCGAGGAAGTTTCTCTTTTTAATTTTCTTTCTTTCTTTCTTTGGCTGCACCAGGTCTTAGCTGCAGCATGTTCCCTGGCCAGGGATTAAACCCAGGCCCCCTTTCACTGGGAACACACAGTCAGAGTGTGGGCTACCAGGGAAGTCCAGAACTTAACTCTTTTCAAGTCTTTTTTTTAACTCTCCTGACCACTCCCAGAAGGTGGGCTCAGTCTGGGGAGGGTGGGTCTCACCCCATGTCCAGTTCATTGCCTTTTTAACAAAGGGAGGCAGGCTTCAGGCCCAGAGCCTGTAGACAGCAAAGACCTCGAACTAGAATTTAACACCACTTTGATTTCCTTTACAGTGAGAGAGGCCATTTTTTTGTTAGAGAGCATGTGTGCTTTTAAATTACTTGCAAGTGAGCTGATCTGAAGGAAGCACAGAGTAACTATCACAAAGGCAGTGGTGACGTGGCTGGGGAGCAGAGCTGAGGCTCCCCGCACACAGCACTACCTGTAACTCTGGCTCTGCGTCCACTCCAAATATCAACTCTGGCAGCTCCGGCCTTTCCTGGCCAAACCTGGGAATGATGGACACAGGAGAAGCAGCTCTCCCCTGAAGCCCAGGCCTTAACACATATGAGCTAGACCCAGCCTTAAGTAAAGAGAAGTCAGTGTCTGCAGAAGGACGCTCACACCCTCCAGTGAAGCAAATCATGAACACCCGCCTTGAAAGAAGAAGAAAGTGAGCTGAAACCCTGGGAGGTGGCTTTCAGGCAGCCCCTCACCTCTGAGGACTTGGGACCCGCTCTGACCGAAGCTGACAGGACCTGGAGGTCCCCGAGGAAAGGACCATGGCAGATCAGCAGCAGTGTCAGGAAAACCCCCGGCTGTCCACCCCTCTGGTTCTCAGAGAGGAAAATCAGGCCAAGAGGGAGTTAAGGGGCTGGCCCAGGTCCTCCCCAAGGCAGCAGCAGGACCAGGACGCCAGACTCCTGGCCCAGTGCTCCCCAAGCTTCCCCCATGGTGTGGGCCACAGTGACACGGGACGTGACCTTGGATGGTGCAGGAACAGGAAAGCGGACACTACAGGATCCAGCAGCGAGGAAGTTTCTCTTTTTAATTTTCTTTCTTTCTTTCTTTGGCTGCACCAGGTCTTAGCTGCAGCATGTTCCCTGGCCAGGGATTAAACCCAGGCCCCTTGCACTGGGAACACACAGTCAGAGTGTGGGCTACCAGGGAAGTCCAGAACTTAACTCTTTTCAAGTCTTTTTTTTAACTCTCCTGACCACTCCCAGAAGGTGGGCTCAGTCTGGGGAGGGTGGGTCTCACCCCATGTCCAGTTCATTGCCTTTTTAACAAAGGGAGGCAGGCTTCAGGCCCAGAGCCTGTAGACAGCAAAGACCTCGAACTAGAATTTAACACCACTTTGATTTCCTTTACAGTGAGAGAGGCCATTTTTTTGTTAGAGAGCATGTGTGCTTTTAAATTACTTGCAAGTGAGCTGATCTGAAGGAAGCACAGAGTAACTATCACAAAGGCAGTGGTGACGTGGCTGGGGAGCAGAGCTGAGGCTCCCCGCACACAGCACTACCTGTAACTCTGGCTCTGCGTCCACTCCAAATATCAACTCTGGCAGCTCCGGCCTTTCCTGGCCAAACCTGGGAATGATGGACACAGGAGAAGCAGCTCTCCCCTGAAGCCCAGGCCTTAACACATATGAGCTAGACCCAGCCTTAAGTAAAGAGAAGTCAGTGTCTGCAGAAGGACGCTCACACCCTCCAGTGAAGCAAATCATGAACACGCCTGCAGATGTTCTCCGCGGGTCGGCTTGGTGAGTTACACCTGCACGCCAGCGTCTGGGCTCAGAACCTGCAGCTGAAGCCTGAGTCCCTGCTTAGACAGGGCTTTCTCATCCGAGCTTCCCCAACCCAGCATGGGGCTCCAGGGCATACAGCTGCCTCCCAGTCCTGGCTCAGCTGACCCAGGCCCGCCACGCCCCATCTCTGACCTGCCACTCCTTGACTCTGTCCCCCTGCATCTTATCTCTGAAATAGGCTTTAGGCCTCACTCATCTCCACGTGGGCAGTGGAGCAGTCAACAGGTTGGGCTGCTGCCTGGGCCACACTTTCCTCACCTGGCAAGACCTAACTCGTGAGGGGCTACAGGAGGGGAGCTACCATCTTATCTCGCATCAGCGCTGTGCCCACAACAGCACTGGCGTCACGGGCACCTCTGCCCTGGCTGCTCCCCGCGCCCCTCTTCCTGCAGAGGCAGGCCCGAGGCGCTGCGGTGGGGCGCCGCAAGGGCTGGGGTCTGCCCCGGGGGATGAGGTGCAGGCAGCATCCCACAGCTCAGGTGCTCTCACTGCCGGCACACAGTCACCATGGCAACCTCTCAGGGAGGAAAGTTCCCTCTGCATCAAGGAGCCCAGACACCGCACAAGGCCAGGCAACGCAGCAAATAATGTGGCAGCCCTTGGGCTCAAAGCTGCCGTCTCCAGGCCCAGGCCCGTCTCATCCATTCCTGTCCTTCACAGATCACCCAGGAGAGTCGAGTTGTTAGGAAGACACCCCAGCTTATGCTCAGGAAAAGAACAGGTCCTGGGCAGGAGAGCAGAAACAGCCCTGCGCTGGCCGTCTGCTAACCTGCCCGTGATTCTCCTGAGGACGCGAACATCTGGGCCCACACTGTCGACCTCTTCAGGGTCTCCACTTCTTCTCCCGGCCCTGGCCTCAAACACCGTCCCTTCCAGAAAGCACTCAGTGCCACAGAACGCACGCAGGCCCGGAAACGTGAGCAGGCTCAGCCACTGGCCAGGATCGGGGAGGCTGACTCAGTCCCGTGAGCCTCAGCTCCCTTGACTCACGAAATAGAGCTTTATGACCCGCCTCACTCACAGAGCATGCTGAAGGACCAGCATTCAGAGGAACCCGCTCTGAAAAGCACCCGAATAGCGCATCGCTCTGTGTCGGCCAGATGTCTGACCTTCACGAAAGGACCGGCCACCCAGCGTGAGAAGAGCAGCTAGGGCCGCCTCCAGTGAGCGGCCCTCCAGCCACTGCAGTGCCTGAGCGGAGCTGAGACCATTTCTGCCCCAAACGCGCCTCCCCCTGGAGCAGTCTGCTCTGGAGCTCCCTGCTGGGCGGGCTGAGCGCCTGTCAGAAGGGCTTCTGAGCCCGAGGCGCCTGCGCTCCTCACGGGTCCCAGATCTGCTCTGTGAGCTGCAGGCTCTCGGTCCAGCTTGGCTCCTTCCTCTTTCCCTTCCACACGTGTCACCCGGCCAGCCTCTGACCCCCCGACGCCATCTCCAGGTATGTTACTGCCGGGCCCAAGCAGACACATCACGCAGGGAGAGGGGTCCCAGCCGGCACTGTGCTCTGGGGAGGCCAGAGTAAGAGCAGCTGACCGAGGTGACCACCCAGGGGGCCCAGGAGGCAGTGGACACAGGCACCTGCCGGGGCGGGCGAGAGGTATGTGTGTGGGTGGAGGCCTGTCCCCAACCAGGCTGGACCTGCTTGCCCGCGGCCTCACCTTCAACTCCGCCTTCTTCTCCAAGGCCTTGGCGATGACCCTTGGGCTCAAAGCTGCCGTCTCAGGCCCAGGCCCGTCTCATCCATTCCTGTCCTTCACAGATCACCCAGGAGAGTCGAGTTGTTAGGAAGACACCCCAGCTTATGCTCAGGAAAAGAACAGGTCCTGGGCAGGAGGCAGAAACAGCCCTGCGCTGGCCGTCTGCTAACCTGCCCGTGATTCTCCTGAGGACGCGAACATCTGGGCCCACACTGTCGACCTCTTCAGGGTCTCCACTTCTTCTCCCGGCCCTGGCCTCAAACACCGTCCCTTCCAGAAAGCACTCAGTGCCACAGAACGCACGCAGGCCCGGAAACGTGAGCAGGCTCAGCCACTGGCCAGGATCGGGGAGGCTGACTCAGTCCCGTGAGCCTCAGCTCCCTTGACTCACGAAATAGAGCTTTATGACCCGCCTCACTCACAGAGCATGCTGAAGGACCAGCATTCAGAGGAACCCGCTCTGAAAAGCACCCGAATAGCGCATCGCTCTGTGTCGGCCAGATGTCTGACCTTCACGAAAGGACCGGCCACCCAGCGTGAGAAGAGCAGCTAGGGCCGCCTCCAGTGAGCGGCCCTCCAGCCACTGCAGTGCCTGAGCGGAGCTGAGACCATTTCTGCCCCAAACGCGCCTCCCCCTGGAGCAGTCTGCTCTGGAGCTCCCTGCTGGGCGGGCTGAGCGCCTGTCAGAAGGGCTTCTGAGCCCGAGGCGCCTGCGCTCCTCACGGGTCCCAGATCTGCTCTGTGAGCTGCAGGCTCTCGGTCCAGCTTGGCTCCTTCCTCTTTCCCTTCCACACGTGTCACCCGGCCAGCCTCTGACCCCCCGACGCCATCTCCAGGTATGTTACTGCCGGGCCCAAGCAGACACATCACGCAGGGAGAGGGGTCCCAGCCGGCACTGTGCTCTGGGGAGGCCAGAGTAAGAGCAGCTGACCGAGGTGACCACCCAGGGGGCCCAGGAGGCAGTGGACACAGGCACCTGCCGGGGCGGGCGAGAGGTATGTGTGTGGGTGGAGGCCTGTCCCCAACCAGGCTGGACCTGCTTGCCCGCGGCCTCACCTTCAACTCCGCCTTCTTCTCCAAGGCCTTGGCGATGACCCTGGCTGCTTCCACGCCCACCGTGTTGCCCTCCAGGCGCAGGGCCTCTAAGCCGTCAAAATCTTCAATCTCCTTAATCACGTCTTTGGCTGCCCAGGAGCGAAAACACAGACCCTTAGACCTCTGGAGTCACAAACAACAGAGGCAGAAGCTGAGGCACAGTGACCACCCTGTCCTTCCTAACTCCAAGGGCTCCCGTGCCCCTCCTGGGTGCCAGACTCTGGCGCACCATGGGGACTTGGCCGGGCTCACAGAATAGCAGGGAACACGGCAACACAGACAATCCCTCTGTAATGAGTGTTAACACAAGGAACACAGGAAAGGCTTGGGAACCACGGAAACAGAGGAACCAGCTAGTGCAGATGAAGAAGGTACGCGGGGCACCCTGTGGGCTGTGTGGGTTGGGCCTGCCAAGAAGGGGCGCACACCCAGCAGAGAGACGGCACACATGCTTCCAGGGTGAAGTGACTCCTGTGTGGGGTGCTTGTCAGTGCGCTGTTTGATTATGATGAAAAACCTCATGCACCCTAAATGCTGGTCAACAGAGGCCAGGTTAATTCACTGGGATACGTGATGTAAGTAGTTAACACTGGATGGCACTATGAATGGGAACAGGGGTGTTTACCTGACTTGGAAAATAATCACGCTGTGGTGGTAAGTAAAAAATGAAATTACACAATGGTGTCTGGTCGGACTATGCATTTAAAACCTATGAATTCAGGGTTTCCCTGGTGGTCCAGTGGGTAAAGCAAGGGGCGCTGGCTCGATCCCTGGCCTGGGAAGACCCCACGTGCCACGGAGCGGCTGGACTGGTATGTCCAACTACTGAGCCGGAGCTCTGGAGCGCATGCGCCCAGAGCCGGTGCCCTGTGACAACAGAGGCAACTGCGATGGGAGGCCCACACAGGCCAAAGAACAAAGATGAATGAAAATAGATAAATGAAAGACCAATAGAAGTGGCCAAAAAATTAGAAAAAAACCACAAACCTATGAATTCATACACCCACAGAGCCCCCCACCCCAATTGCTCTAGCGTCTAGAAACCAGATGCTAAAGCAATTATCTCCAGGTGTTGGGATTCTGGCTCAATCAACATATACCAGCATCTATTCAATGTATTCTCAATGTGTCCGATTAGAAAACAGCTTCTAAAGTAACTGGAATTATGATCCCAATTATTTTAAGGAAAAAAAGAAGAGGAGCAACTATACGTTTAGGAAAAAAAAAAAAAACCCAAGACCTGGAAAAAATGCATCAAAATTAACAGCAGTTATACCCCTGGGCTGAGTCACAAACAACAGAGGCAGAAGCTGAGGCACAGTGACCACCCTGTCCTTCCTAACTCCAAGGGCTCCCGTGCCCTCCTGGGTGCCAGACTCTGGCGCACCATGGGGACTTGGCCGGGCTCACAGAATAGCAGGGAACACGGCAACACAGACAATCCCTCTGTAATGAGTGTTAACACAAGGAACACAGGAAAGGCTTGGGAACCACGGAAACAGAGGAACCAGCTAGTGCAGATGAAGAAGGTACGCGGGGCACCCTGTGGGCTGTGTGGGTTGGGCCTGCCAAGAAGGGGCGCACACCCAGCAGAGAGACGGCACACATGCTTCCAGGGTGAAGTGACTCCTGTGTGGGGTGCTTGTCAGTGCGCTGTTTGATTATGATGAAAAACCTCATGCACCCTAAATGCTGGTCAACAGAGGCCAGGTTAATTCACTGGGATACGTGATGTAAGTAGTTAACACTGGATGGCACTATGAATGGGAACAGGGGTGTTTACCTGACTTGGAAAATAATCACGCTGTGGTGGTAAGTAAAAAATGAAATTACACAATGGTGTCTGGTCGGACTATGCATTTAAAACCTATGAATTCAGGGTTTCCTGGTGGTCCAGTGGGTAAAGCAAGGGGCGCTGGCTCGATCCCTGGCCTGGGAAGACCCCACGTGCCACGGAGCGGCTGGACTGGTATGTCCAACTACTGAGCCGGAGCTCTGGAGCGCATGCGCCCAGAGCCGGTGCCCTGTGACAACAGAGGCAACTGCGATGGGAGGCCCACACAGGCCAAAGAACAAAGATGAATGAAAATAGATAAATGAAAGACCAATAGAAGTGGCCAAAAAATTAGAAAAAAACCACAAACCTATGAATTCATACACCCACAGAGCCCCCCACCCCAATTGCTCTAGCGTCTAGAAACCAGATGCTAAAGCAATTATCTCCAGGTGTTGGGATTCTGGCTCAATCAACATATACCAGCATCTATTCAATGTATTCTCAATGTGTCCGATTAGAAAACAGCTTCTAAAGTAACTGGAATTATGATCCCAATTATTTTAAGGAAAAAAAGAAGAGGAGCAACTATACGTTTAGGAAAAAAAAAAAAAACCCAAGACCTGGAAAAAATGCATCAAAATTAACAGCAGTTATACCCCTGGGCTGTGTGATAGTGAAGATGTGGTGTTTTTTCCCCTTCTTTCAATGCTTCTGTACTCTACAGTGAGCACATATCTATTTTACAATCTAAAAAAGCCACACAGGTTTCATGAAAGACAAATCTAGTCTGGCTGGGACAGGACGGAGCAGGTGGCATGGTGGGAAGGCAAGGAGAGAAGCACATGAGAGAGAAAACAGGAACGCGACCTTCTAGGTTATGACAACCACAAAGGGCTGTCAGAAAACCTGTGACGTGCTGGGATTTCCCCGATGGTCCAGTGGCTAAGTTAAGTACCTCCACGCTCCCACAGCAGGGGGCCCGGGCTCGATCCCTGGTTGGGGAACCAGATTCCACACGCCACACCAAAGACGCAGGGTCCTGCAGCCTCTAAGGGGCCCCGGAGAAGCCGTCAGAGCTGGAGGAGAGCTGGGGCCTCCCCATGTGCCTGTCTTCCTACCCTGACCCCCGAGATCAGCAGCTCCTGAGAAACCCTTGCTACCTCCCAAGCGGGTCACTTTTTCTTCTGGCTCGGTTGTGCAATATGCCGGATCTGAGTTGGGATCGACTGTGTGGAGTCTTAACCAACCACTAGACTGTCAGGGAAGTCCCTGAATGGTTACTTGATCATAATACAGAGACTTTAATAAATAGCAGCTTCCTCAGTGTGCCATGTGTTTGCAAAGAAAGGCACTGGCTTTGCCTCTGCTCCCTGCCACATCTCCTGAAGTCGTTCCTGTTAGGGCTGGTCTCCAGCTGGGTGACCTGAGACACAGAGGGTAAGAAGTGCCTGCTAAGGTCACATGGCTAGACAGTAGTGACCAGCATTCACTTCATGAGGGCTAGACCCGCAAAGATGACAAAATATGAATTCAATAGAAGTGGCCAAAAAATTAGAAAAAAACCACAAACCTATGAATTCATACACCCACAGAGCCCCCCACCCCAATTGCTCTAGCGTCTAGAAACCAGATGCTAAAGCAATTATCTCCAGGTGTTGGGATTCTGGCTCAATCAACATATACCAGCATCTATTCAATGTATTCTCAATGTGTCCGATTAGAAAACAGCTTCTAAAGTAACTGGAATTATGATCCCAATTATTTTAAGGAAAAAAAGAAGAGGAGCAACTATACGTTTAGGAAAAAAAAAAAAAACCCAAGACCTGGAAAAAATGCATCAAAATTAACAGCAGTTATACCCCTGGGCTGTGTGATAGTGAAGATGTGGTGTTTTTTCCCCTTCTTTCAATGCTTCTGTACTCTACAGTGAGCACATATCTATTTTACAATCTAAAAAAGCCACACAGGTTTCATGAAAGACAAATCTAGTCTGGCTGGGACAGGACGGAGCAGGTGGCATGGTGGGAAGGCAAGGAGAGAAGCACATGAGAGAGAAAACAGGAACGCGACCTTCTAGGTTATGACAACCACAAAGGGCTGTCAGAAAACCTGTGACGTGCTGGGATTTCCCCGATGGTCCAGTGGCTAAGTTAAGTACCTCCACGCTCCCACAGCAGGGGGCCCGGGCTCGATCCCTGGTTGGGGAACCAGATTCCACACGCCACACCAAAGACGCAGGGTCCTGCAGCCTCTAAGGGGCCCCGGAGAAGCCGTCAGAGCTGGAGGAGAGCTGGGGCCTCCCATGTGCCTGTCTTCCTACCCTGACCCCGAGATCAGCAGCTCCTGAGAAACCCTTGCTACCTCCCAAGCGGGTCACTTTTTCTTCTGGCTCGGTTGTGCAATATGCGGATCTGAGTTGGGATCGACTGTGTGGAGTCTTAACCAACCACTAGACTGTCAGGGAAGTCCCTGAATGGTTACTTGATCATAATACAGAGACTTTAATAAATAGCAGCTTCCTCAGTGTGCCATGTGTTTGCAAAGAAAGGCACTGGCTTTGCCTCTGCTCCCTGCCACATCTCCTGAAGTCGTTCCTGTTAGGGCTGGTCTCCAGCTGGGTGACCTGAGACACAGAGGGTAAAGAAGTGCCTGCTAAGGTCACATGGCTAGACAGTAGTGACCAGCATTCACTTCATGACAGGAAAGCTGCTCAGGTATGAGCCTCCCATTTTCTAGAAAGGTTGGTAAGCTAAGGCTTTAGGAACGAAGCCGCATTGCCCAGGAGTTCAGGGAAAATGGCAGCGCTGAGCTTCAGACTGGTTTTCCCAAACTGAACGTATGTGCTGTTCCCCAAAGGCTTGCTTCTGTGCACAACCACAGACTTCAGGGAGGGCCCTGGCAGAGCTCTCGAGCCCCTCTCCCAAAGCTGGAGCTGCAACTCCACAGGCCCAGGTGTCCAGGCCACCTATGCAGCTGGCATTCAGGGCCAGGCCTGGTGTGACCTCCCAGCCCTTGGGAAGACCTGCTCCCAGAGGGCATTCCCCTACCACCCAGGGAATGGCCGGGCCACTGAAAGAGAAGATGGCTGCTCATGGGAACGTTTACACTGTCCTTAGAAATGAGATGACGGAGATGCCAGGGCCCCAGGGGAAGCCAGGCAGGTGACGCAGGTACAGGGATGGGAAGGGACTGTGCGGCCACCCGCTTAGCCGGGGGGAATCACAGGGTGAGCGCACAAGGAGAAGCACCCAGCAGAACGAGTAGGGACAACGGAGGGTGGCGTCGAGCAGGGCTGCTTTCGCACCTGACAGAGAGATGGAGTCACACAGAACCCAGACAGGTGAGCAGTGGGCCCCACCGTCCCTGATGAACCACCGACAGTCGCCAGGCTGTGTGGAAGGGCGAGATCAGCAGCTCCTGAGAAACCCTTGCTACCTCCCAAGCGGGTCACTTTTTCTTCTGGCTCGGTTGTGCAATATGCCGGATCTGAGTTGGGATCGACTGTGTGGAGTCTTAACCAACCACTAGACTGTCAGGGAAGTCCCTGAATGGTTACTTGATCATAATACAGAGACTTTAATAAATAGCAGCTTCCTCAGTGTGCCATGTGTTTGCAAAGAAAGGCACTGGCTTTGCCTCTGCTCCCTGCCACATCTCCTGAAGTCGTTCCTGTTAGGGCTGGTCTCCAGCTGGGTGACCTGAGACACAGAGGGTAAAGAAGTGCCTGCTAAGGTCACATGGCTAGACAGTAGTGACCAGCATTCACTTCATGACAGGAAAGCTGCTCAGGTATGAGCCTCCCATTTTCTAGAAAGGTTGGTAAGCTAAGGCTTTGGGAAAGCGAAGCCGCATTGCCCAGGAGTTCAGGGAAAATGGCAGCGCTGAGCTTCAGACTGGTTTTCCCAAACTGAGCGTATGTGCTGTTCCCCAAAGGCTTGCTTCTGTGCACAACCACAGACTTCAGGAGGGCCCTGGCAGAGCTCTCGAGCCCCTCTCCCAAAGCTGGAGCTGCAACTCCACAGGCCCAGGTGTCCAGGCCACCTATGCAGCTGGCATTCAGGGCCAGGCCTGGTGTGACCTCCCAGCCCTTGGGAAGACCTGCTCCCAGAGGGCATTCCCCTACCACCCAGGGAATGGCCGGGCCACTGAAAGAGAAGATGGCTGCTCATGGGAACGTTTACACTGTCCTTAGAAATGAGATGACGGAGATGCCAGGGCCCCAGGGGAAGCCAGGCAGGTGACGCAGGTACAGGGATGGGAAGGGACTGTGCGGCCACCCGCTTAGCCGGGGGGAATCACAGGGTGAGCGCACAAGGAGAAGCACCCAGCAGAACGAGTAGGGACAACGGAGGGTGGCGTCGAGCAGGGCTGCTTCTCGCACCTGACAGAGAGATGGAGTCACACAGAACCCAGACAGGTGAGCAGTGGGCCCCACCGTCCCTGATGAACCACCGACAGTCGCCAGGCTGTGTGGAAGGGATGTCTCTCTCTAGCCTCGATTGCCTCACAAGGTGACGAGTCCCAGGTGCTCTGGCGCCTACAGCAGCCAGGCCTCACTCCGGATCTTAAATGACTCAGTGAGGAGAGAAAAGCGCCCCGTTCGTTTTTATTTTGTTTTCCACGTTGTTGGGCCTAGTTCTAATCACAGGCTTCATGGCCTCCCACACAGGCCCTTGGCCTTCCCCGAGCCTCGCCTGTTCACTTCCGGTCAAAACAGAGGCCTTTCCTGGGTCCATGATCAGGCCACCAGGCCCCTCAATGCAGCGCTCAAGGCTCTCTGCCCAGGGCTCCTCCTGGGATTCTGACTTCTTTTCTCTCAAGTCCAACCTGTGTGTCCCAGCTCCTGGGCCAACTCACGCAGTTCTCCTGCCCGCGGTGCCCGTTCTCCTTCAGGCAACCCCTCGTCCTTGGGGACTTTCGGAGCCCTCTTGAGCTGCAAGTGATCCTTGCCCCAGAGCTTTCTTCCCCGTCTCTCAGAGCGTGTCATCTCCTCCCTCCTGTTGGCTGTCTAAGGACCTCACGCCTATTTCAGGTCAGGAGCGCCTCACAGGCTTGGGCTCAAAGCCGGTCATCGCTGTGACCTCCAAATCAGGAGGCGGTACATCCAGCCTGAGCCAGTGAAGTGGTCATGTGCATGGATTTTAGGACTAGACAAACCTGAATTCTCTTCCCAGCTCCATTACTAACAGTCAGGCCTTAGGAAAATCCTATCACTTCCCTCAGTCTCAACGTCCCAATCTTCACAATGGGGTAAAACCTACCTCCAAACCTTTTGGCGGGGATCATTTGATACATTCCTTGTACGCCACTGACGACTACCTGACCAGCATTAAAGACCAGCATGTCACAGCAAATTCACACTCACTGAACTGACTGCCCACCGAGAAGCACCAGATCAGGGACTCAGCTGGACGTCGACAGAATCCTGGCTCTGATGCACTAGCTTAGGTAAGTCACTGAAGTCTCCCAAGTCCTCTCCTTTTTATTTACAAAATGGTAGCATGCTTACCTCCCTTCCCCAGGGATGATTCAAGGATCAAAAGTAACAAAGCACAGGGAGGAAGTCGAAAGGTGGCCCCTGAGAGATGTTAGGAACCAGTGCACCGCACTCGCCGCGCCCCCAGGACTCGAGCAGTCTCTGACCCAGCGGAGGGAAGCCAGCCTGCCTGCACACCTGGACAACCAGGCAAGTCCAGACCAGTTTCTCCGGTTGGGCCGGAACCTCAAGAGGCCCTGACGCAGGCGCCTTCACTTCCAGGAGTCCGGGGGTTCAGGGTGGATCCATGCCAGGCCTACTCTGGCCACGGAAGGAAAGACAGGGTCTGCATTCTGCCTCTAGTTTTCTCCAGTCCTGATGCCTGGACTCCACAGACAGGAGCAGCCATCTCTCCCCAAGGGGCATTCTCTGCATGGCCCAGACTTCCCAAGGGGGCCTGGAGTCTCCATTTTTCCGAGCTGCACTACCCAGCATGTGGGGTCTTAGTTCCTTGACCAAGGATTAAACGTTTGGCTCTCGCAGTAGAAATAGTCTTAACAACTGGACTGCCAGGGAAACCCCTGGATTATTGTTTCAAGGCCCGCCTGGCACGAAGGCCTCAGCCCTGGGGGGGCAATGACGATTCCCATAGCAGCTCTGGATCACGAAGATGGGGTGGATCTGAAGAAAGAAATCAGGACTGTGTCCTGGGCCTGCTGCTCACTGGGTCCCTGTACCCCGGGCCTCTACTGGGCCTGCATCATTCTGATACATTCCTCCTTTTTGCTCCATTACTAACAGTCAGGCCTTAGGAAAATCCTATCACTTCCCTCAGTCTCAACGTCCCAATCTTCACAATGGGGTAAAACCTACCTCCAAACCTTTTGGCGGGGATCATTTGATACATTCCTTGTACGCCACTGACGACTACCTGACCAGCATTAAAGACCAGCATGTCACAGCAAATTCACACTCACTGAACTGACTGCCCACCGAGAAGCACCAGATCAGGGACTCAGCTGGACGTCGACAGAATCCTGGCTCTGAACCACAAGCTCCCGTAAGTCACTGAAGTCTCCCAAGTCCTCGCCGTTTTCTTTACACACTGCCAGCATGCTGACCCCCCTTTCCCCCAGGGATGATTCAAGGATCAAAAGTAACAAAGCACAGGGAGGAAGTCGAAAGGTGGCCCCTGAGAGATGTTAGGAACCAGTGCACCGCACTCGCCGCGCCCCCAGGACTCGAGCAGTCTCTGACCCAGCGGAGGGAAGCCAGCCTGCCTGCACACCTGGACAACCAGGCAAGTCCAGACCAGTTTCTCCGGTTGGGCCGGAACCTCAAGAGGCCCTGACGCAGGCGCCTTCACTTCCAGGAGTCCGGGGGTTCAGGGTGGATCCATGCCAGGCCTACTCTGGCCACGGAAGGAAAGACAGGGTCTGCATTCTGCCTCTAGTTTTCTCCAGTCCTGATGCCTGGACTCCACAGACAGGAGCAGCCATCTCTCCCCAAGGGGCATTCTCTGCATGGCCCAGACTTCCCAAGGGGGCCTGGAGTCTCCATTTTTCCGAGCTGCACTACCCAGCATGTGGGGTCTTAGTTCCTTGACCAAGGATTAAACGTTTGGCTCTCGCAGTAGAAATAGTCTTAACAACTGGACTGCCAGGGAAACCCCTGGATTATTGTTTCAAGGCCCGCCTGGCACGAAGGCCTCAGCCCTGGGGGGGCAATGACGATTCCCATAGCAGCTCTGGATCACGAAGATGGGGGTGGATCTGAAGAAAGAAATCAGGACTGTGTCCTGGGCCTGCTGCTCACTGCGGTCCCTTACTGCCTACCATTCCCTCCAAGAGGCCCTTCCTACCTGCCGGCCTGAGCTGTCACTGGCAGGGACGCCTACCATGTGCTCACGAACAAATAATCTTCCAGGGCTTCCCTAGTGGTACAGTGGGTAAGAATTTGCCTGCCAGTACAGGGGACACGGGTTCGATCCTTGGTTTGGAAAGCTTCTACATACTGCAGGGCAACTAAGCCCATTTGCCACAATTACTGAGTCTGCTTTCTAGGGTCTGCAAGGTCCAACTCCTGAGCCTGTGTGCTGCAACTTCTGAAGCCCATGTGACTAGAACCTGTGCCCCACACCCAGGGAAGCCACCGCAATGAGAAGCCTGTGCTCCACACTGAAGAGAAGCCCCCACTTGCCACAACTAGAGAAAAGCCATGCACAACAAAGAAGACTCAGAGCAACCAAAACAAATAATCACCTTCAAGCCTCACTATGTTAGGACAGGTGTGCTACTGACACTAACCAGGCCCGACAAGCGGATAAGCACACACTGGTTTGCCCTCTTTCCTCCCTGGGCCAGTCAGCAAGGGAACTCACCATCTTCAGCAGTGTTGAGCTTGAGGCTCTTGCCCTTGAAACTCAGCTGTCCCCCGGCCACCTGGGTCTTGGCTAGAGTCTCTGCCAGCTTGGCAATGTCTTCAGAGGCCATGGTGGCAGTGCTGGTCAGCTCCCCTGGAAATCTGCAAACTGAGGAGGTCAGAGGTCATTAAGAGAGAGGATCGATCGCCAGGCACCTCCAGGTTGGGGAGGGCAGGGTAGGACATGAGCCATTTCTGCTGCCTGACTCTACCTCCCTGGATAAGGGAATCCATTGGAAGAAATGAAAACAACGTTGAGGAAGTAACAGTTCTAAAAAGGCGAACGTTCCAGCCTCTGCAGAGTTGCCATCTCACTACAAGTCCTCTCTGCCCAACTGCCCCAGCTAGGGTACCAAGAAAAGCCATGTACGTTCGCCACTGGGTCCCAGGGAATGGCAGTCGAGTCCCAGTCTGACAGCTATAGTCTCACCAGAGCACACGCCTGCAGGGTCATCTTGGCTGCTCTCTGTTTGAGGGTCCCATTCCTCAAACAGAGCGTGGGTGGCTACGGGGTCCAGGTTATCCATCCCAAAGAATGCCCCACCACCCTTGTTGGCATGACTCTGGGGCAGGGGACAGGGGCTGGCCCACTGCACGTCTGGTTTCAACCTTGGCCAGGAGCCTGGGTAGCCCATGGTGGCCAGACCTCAAAGGTTCCTAGGAGACCAAAGCTCATCACAGCAGCCACCATCACAATAGACCAAGGACAGAGATGATGGGAAAAAACAAGCAGCTTCTAGCCTGGAGTTCAGCAGACTGGCAGAAAGGATCACACATTTCCCCAAAGAGAAATGACAGGTGATCAGCAAAGAACAAGGATACTTAGTGTCTTAAGACAGTGATAAGAAAAAAAAAAAAAACCGGGAAAAGGGGTAAGAAGTTTTGCTGTTTTCCTTTGGTGGAGGAGGGGCTGCAATCTAAAATGGAATGGTTAGAGAAGGCATTACTTTAAAAAAAAAAACTTTTATTTTACTTTTAACTTTTACAGAGTTTTGCTGTTTACTACAGATATGTATGTTCCCAGATTAGTCATTTGTATATCCCCCCTCCCACCCCTCCAGACCGTCACACAGCACCCCTGTAGGATCCCCTTTTCTCACAGAGCAATGACTATAGCTATTTTCTTCACCTATGATAGCACAGGTTTTCATGCTACTTCCTTTACACCTCCCACCCACTGTTCCTTCCCCACAATGTCCATATGTCTACTGTCCATGTCTGTTTTTCCATCGCTTCACTGCATGTGTTATCATTACCATCCTACTAGATTCCATATATATGTGTTACAATATTATACTTGTCCTTAGAGAAGGCATTATTAAGAAAGAAACAAGGACATGAAGGATTTTCAGGACTGAGCCAGGCCGAAATCAAGGGAAAGAGCATTCTTGCAAAGATTCTTGTGGGGGAAGAGTGGGGGTGGTCAGGGGAAGTGCTAGGAGGCAGAGAGGGAGGGTGAAAAAAGGTAAGAGATGAAAAAGAGAACTAGCAAGAGGCCCGGGTCACGAAGGCCACTTTAAGAACTGAGGCTTTTACTCTGAGTGACAAAGAGAGCCACGAGAGGATTTCTAGCAGAAGAGCAACTGTGATGTGACGCAGGTTTGGACAGCATCGCTCCATCCACGGCCATGAGGCAGGGACTCTCGAAGCTGCTCCAAGAATGAATGGGGGGATAAAACTGAATGTCAAACAGCCTGCCCCTTCTACCACCGGCAGTTCTGCAATGGGACATTTTAAGGCTACAAAAATAGGGGTGAGGACTCCAGATGGAATAGGAACAAAGAACTTTTCAGCTGGAAAAGGGCTCATTCCTGGGTCCAGTATACACAAAACACACCATCCACTATAAAGATTAGGCGACTGCATCACCGAGAGTGATCGCTCCAAGGTCTGCAAAGGGCCAGCGACAAAGCAAACGCAAACGCCTCCCCTCCCTTCTGAGCAGGGGCCTAGCAGATCTGCCTAGGTGCACACCCACCGCTCCTGCCAAGCGTCGGCAGTGACTCAGGCTGCTCGGCGGGGGCTCCCAGGGGTCCCGGGGGCTGCTCGGCGAGCGTGGGCCTATGGCGAGGCGGCGGCGGCGGGAGAGCGACGCGCGAGTTCCGGCCGCAAATGACAGGCGGGCTCGCGGGAGACCCATCCGGGATCCCAGGAGGACGCGCACCGCCCCGGATGACAACGACGCGAACAGGAGACTTGTTGTTCCACCAGCCCCTGTAGGATCCTTTTCTCACAGAGCAATGACTATAGCTATTTTCTTCACCTATGATAGCACAGGTTTTCATGCTACTTCCTTTACACCTCCCACCCACTGTTCCTTCCCCACAATGTCCATATGTCTACTGTCCATGTCTGTTTTTCCATCGCTTCACTGCATGTGTTATCATTACCATCCTACTAGATTCCATATATATGTGTTACAATATTATACTTGTCCTTAGAGAAGGCATTATTAAGAAAGAAACAAGGACATGAAGGATTTTCAGGACTGAGCCAGGCCGAAATCAAGGGAAAGAGCATTCTTGCAAAGATTCTTGTGGGGGAAGAGTGGGGGTGGTCAGGGGAAGTGCTAGGAGGCAGAGAGGGAGGGTGAAAAAAGGTAAGAGATGAAAAAGAGAACTAGCAAGAGGCCCGGGTCACGAAGGCCACTTTAAGAACTGAGGCTTTTACTCTGAGTGACAAAGAGAGCCACGAGAGGATTTCTAGCAGAAGAGCAACTGTGATGTGACGCAGGTTTGGACAGCATCGCTCCATCCACGGCCATGAGGCAGGGACTCTCGAAGCTGCTCCAAGAATGAATGGGGGGATAAAACTGAATGTCAAACAGCCTGCCCCTTCTACCACCGGCAGTTCTGCAATGGGACATTTTAAGGCTACAAAAATAGGGGTGAGGACTCCAGATGGAATAGGAACAAAGAACTTTTCAGCTGGAAAAGGGCTCATTCCTGGGTCCAGTATACACAACACACACCATCCACTATAAAGATTAGGCGACTGCATCACCGAGAGTGATCGCTCCAAGGTCTGCAAAGGGCCAGCGACAAAGCAAACGCAAACGCCTCCCCTCCCTTCTGAGCAGGGGCCTAGCAGATCTGCCTAGGTGCACACCCACCGCTCCTGCCAAGCGTCGGCAGTGACTCAGGCTGCTCGGCGGGGGCTCCCAGGGGTCCCGGGGGCTGCTCGGCGAGCGTGGGCCTATGGCGAGGCGGCGGCGGCGGGAGAGCGACGCGCGAGTTCCGGCCGCAAATGACAGGCGGGCTGCGCGGGAGACCCATCCGGGATCCCAGGAGGACGCGCACCGCCCCCGGATGACAACGACGCGAACAGGAGACGCCGCTGCTGGCAGTTACCGGCCTGGCGACCGAGTGGGCCTGACGCCCTCTCTAAGCCTCAGTTTAGTCGCTTGTGAAAAGGGCCAGCGCCCTCCCGGCTCCCTCACTCCCACTGGCTCCGCGCTCGGCCGTCGAGGGCACCGGAGAGAGAGTGGAGGGGGCACGCAGCAAGCGCCACACCTTCCTCGCCCAGTTCCAGGGCCGCGCCACCCCCGCCTCCATCCCAGGCAGGTGACGAGGGACCCCGACCCTACCGTAAACTGGAGGCGCTGCCGCGTGGGGCAACCGAGGCGCGCGCGTCCGGCCGGCGAGCTGGGCCTGACTCAGGGTCCGGGTCGGGTCCGGTCAGGTCGGGGTCGCGGCCTCCCGTCCAGCACTCCCGAGGCCCAGCCCACTGGTCCGTCCCTTCTCCCAGCGCTTCTCGCCGCTCGCGCCTCCGACACCACCTGCTCGGCTCACGGCGGCGGATGATGGCGGAGGAGGTGGATTTTGAAAGCCGGCAGTTTCTTTCCTTCGATTTGATTTGTCGGAGGCCCAGTCCGGCCGCCCCCTTCCCCCCGTGCGCGCGGCCTACTGGGAGTGGTAGTCCGCTTTTCGCGCGGGGCGCGGCCTGACACTGCAGAGCCGCGCCCACGAACTACCACTCCCATCAACCCGCGCGGCGTCCCAGAGCGCCTCCGCGGCTTTTCAGCTGGAAAGGGCTCATTCCTGGGTCCAGTATACACAACACACCATCCACTATAAAGATTAGGCGACTGCATCACCGAGAGTGATCGCTCCAAGGTCTGCAAAGGGCCAGCGACAAAGCAAACGCAAACGCCTCCCCTCCCTTCTGAGCAGGGGCCTAGCAGATCTGCCTAGGTGCACACCCACCGCTCCTGCCAAGCGTCGGCAGTGACTCAGGCTGCTCGGCGGGGGCTCCCAGGGGTCCCGGGGGCTGCTCGGCGAGCGTGGGCCTATGGCGAGGCGGCGGCGGCGGGAGAGCGACGCGCGAGTTCCGGCCGCAAATGACAGGCGGGCTGCGCGGGAGACCCATCCGGGATCCCAGGAGGACGCGCACCGCCCCCGGATGACAACGACGCGAACAGGAGACGCCGCTGCTGGCAGTTACCGGCCTGGCGACCGAGTGGGCCTGACGCCCTCTCTAAGCCTCAGTTTAGTCGCTTGTGAAAAGGGCCAGCGCCCTCCCGGCTCCCTCACTCCCACTGGCTCCGCGCTCGGCCGTCGAGGGCACCGGAGAGAGAGTGGAGGGGGCACGCAGCAAGCGCCACACCTTCCTCGCCCAGTTCCAGGGCCGCGCCACCCCCGCCTCCATCCCAGGCAGGTGACGAGGGACCCCGACCCTACCGTAAACTGGAGGCGCTGCCGCGTGGGGCAACCGAGGCGCGCGCGTCCGGCCGGCGAGCTGGGCCTGACTCAGGGTCCGGGTCGGGTCCGGTCAGGTCGGGGTCGCGGCCTCCCGTCCAGCACTCCCGAGGCCCAGCCCACTGGTCCGTCCCTTCTCCCAGCGCTTCTCGCCGCTCGCGCCTCCGACACCACCTGCTCGGCTCACGGCGGCGGATGATGGCGGAGGAGGTGGATTTTGAAAGCCGGCAGTTTCTTTCCTTCGATTTGATTTGTCGGAGGCCCAGTCCGGCCGCCCCTTCCCCCCGTGCGCGCGGCCTACTGGGAGTGGTAGTCCGCTTTTCCCGCGCGGGGCGCGGCCTGACACTGCAGAGCCGCGCCCACGAACTACCACTCCCATCAACCCGCGCGGCGTCCCAGAGCGCCTCCGCGGCTTCCGCTTTGCCCTGCCGTTTTAGCTTCTGGCTCTTTCTCCGGGAGGCCGCTGGGCGGCGTCTAGCCGTGCGCTTTCAGGGCGACTGTCATTCCCTAAATGCTTTGCGACCGGACCAGCTCAGCTCTTCCAGAAAGCGTCACGTCACTTTAATGACAAAGGCTGGCACTGCCGAAGACCCCGCTGCTGCGTCTGTTCCGCTAGGTATAGGTATCCATCTCCGAAAGAGAGAGCCTCGCCGTTTTTATCCCATGAAACTGGAAGGGCGTTTGAGGACTTTCACATAAATAGCCACAAATTACTTGATAATTAAAAATGGGCGGGGGAAAAAAAAAATGGGCGGGGGGCGGAAATAGTACCTATAGTAGAGAAATACTGCCATCCCACCCTTAACCAAGTGGTACAGGTTAACATCGATAACAAAACAAACACATCCATCGCACACCTCCCGCAGTGAAGCACTGAGGATACAGTATCACCATCCAGTCCCCGCAACGCGTCAAATTAATCTAATCACGAGGAACCATCAGACATACCCAACCGAAGGATATGCTACCAAATAACCTGTCTTTGCTCTTCCAAAAATATCTGTGTCGTGAAAGAAATCTGAGGAACTGCTGCAGATTAAAAGACAATAATTACATGCCGTATTGTGGTCCTAGATAAATTTGGGGGGGTTCGGGATAGGGAGAATTACTATAAAGGGCAATATGGAGACAGCGGGGCTTCCCCTGGTGGTCCAGTGGGTAAGGACACCGCCTTGCAGTGCAAGGGTCGCCGGTTCGAGCCCTGGCCTGGGAAGATCCCACGTGCGGCTGGACCAATGTGTCCAATCACCGAGCCGGAGCTCTGGAGCGCATGCGCCCGGAGCCGGCGCTCTGCAGCGACAGAGGCCACCGCGATGGGAGGCCCACAGGAGCCCAAGAACAAAGACGGATGAAAATAGAGAAATGAAAGACCAATGGAAGTGGCCCGCCCGCTCCCCTCCCTCCCCAACCCAACCTCCGCCCAAAATAAATAAATAAATAAATCTTAAAAAAAAAAATATGGAGACAGCGACCTGTTAAACCTGTTGTTCTTAAAAAGGACAAGAATTGTACTAGGTTATGTAAGAGACTGCCCTTGTTCTTGGCAAATACGTGTTGAAATAATTACGGGCATGATGTTTGCAACCTACTTTCAAATGGTTCCAAAAATGTATGTATACAAATAGAGAGTGTGCAAGTGTGGTAAAATGTTAACAAGTGAATCTGGATGAAGGGTCTGTGGGAGTTCTTTGAACATTTTTGCTACTTTTTTCTAGGTTCAAATTTTTTAAAGTAACAGAACACAAGTAGCTTTTTTTTCTTTTCACAAAGAACTTTTTAACCATTATATAAATAACATGTGTTCATTATGAGCATCTTCAACCAATATAGAACAGAATAAAGGATACAGAGAAAATTAAACATTACCCAAGAAATTCTAGCTCCTGAAGATAATCACTGTCAACACATCCAGACTCCTTTTCCAAAGTTACCTCTCACAACTCCGCCCACACACCCACGTGTGCTTTTGCTTTACCTGCAATTCAGAGTTAAATATATTATGTGCCAGATCCTTCCGCGTACAACTAACTGCATCTTTACAACCACAAAGGAAAAGGGCATCACTGCTCCCGTTCCCAGCAGAGATGAGAAAACGGAAGCTCCAGACTCTCGTCCACACGACTGAGATGCGGGTGCGCTTTCCATTCCCCCTTTCTTCTCCCTGCAAGGCTGCTATCAGGCTATCAGATGCCACCTCCTCCAGGAGGCTTTCCTTTCCTGTGCAACTCCAGGAGCAGTTGGTCTGAGAGTTTTTTCCACAGAGTTAACAGTCTTCTTGGCAGCTTCCTCCTCGATGTGAAGAACCTCCAGGCACGTTCTGTTTCTATCTGGGCAGCATGCTCTGGTCTGTCAGGTGCTTCAGGTTTCCTCATTTGAACTGAATTTCAGTCAGGGTCACAAGAATGCTTCCTTAAAATGAATCATCATCTGAGAAGGCTGAGAAGCTTCAAATCAGCCTTGATGTTACTCCTGAACCCATTCCAGCCAAGACTGATGAGAGCAATTGAATTTTCCTTAGAGCGATCCCCAGCCTCCCGTTTCCAGTTTTACTTTCTGAGACTTTTCTCTGTTGGAGACCTCCCAAAGGGAGGAAGAGAGTGGGTGGCAGAACATCTCAGGTGATCTTCCCTTCCTCCTTGTCTGGCTGATGGACCATAGCGTTTTCACAACTGCAAGGGAATTCATATCAGAAGCTCAATCTCCTTCAAAACCCAGGGAAATAACAGGAAGTGACGGGGTCCAAGGGGGCCTGTGGAGAACAGTGGGTAGGTGTTCTGCCTGAGATGTTCACATTCAAAGCTAAAAGCAGAAATGCAAGCCCTTAGCCACACAGATTCTGTCTGTTACTCCTGAATCTAGATTCTCTCTCAAACCCTTTAAAATGGGGGAAGCTAGGGTTTAAAAGGGAAACGGGGGTTTGCACAGTGAGTTCAGAGTCCAGAAACATCAGTATTCCCACGCAACTTATTTGTGATCTTTCTTTCTCTCCCCTTCACTTTCTCAGAGAGATTAGTCTGTTTGCTTGACTCTAAGAAAAGAAATATAATGAATACACAGAACATTTTAGCCCATCCAGCCATCCATCCCTCTCCTCCTTTTTTTTTTTTGCCTCTAAGTCATCATTTATTTTTCATCCATCTTTATTCTTTTACAACCACAAAGGAAGAGGGCATCACTGCTCCCGTTCCCAGCAGAGATGAGAAAACGGAAGCTCCAGACTCTCGTCCACACGACTGAGATGCGGGTGCGCTTTCCATTCCCCCTTTCTTCTCCCTGCAAGGCTGCTATCAGGCTATCAGATGCCACCTCCTCCAGGAGGCTTTCCTTTCCTGTGCAACTCCAGGAGCAGTTGGTCTGAGAGTTTTTTCCACAGAGTTAACAGTCTTCTTGGCAGCTTCCTCCTCGATGTGAAGAACCTCCAGGCACGTTCTGTTTCTATCTGGGCAGCATGCTCTGGTCTGTCAGGTGCTTCAGGTTTCCTCATTTGAACTGAATTTCAGTCAGGGTCACAAGAATGCTTCCTTAAAATGAATCATCATCTGAGAAGGCTGAGAAGCTTCAAATCAGCCTTGATGTTACTCCTGAACCCATTCCAGCCAAGACTGATGAGAGCAATTGAATTTTCCTTAGAGCGATCCCCAGCCTCCCGTTTCCAGTTTTACTTTCTGAGACTTTTCTCTGTTGGAGACCTCCCAAAGGGAGGAAGAGAGGGGGTGGCAGAACATCTCAGGTGATCTTCCCTCCCTCCTTGTCTGGCTGATGGACCATAGCGTTTTCACAACTGCAAGGGAATTCATATCAGAAGCTCAATCTCCTTCAAAACCCAGGGAAATAACAGGAAGTGACGGGGTCCAAGGGGGCCTGTGGAGAACAGTGGGTAGGTGTTCTGCCTGAGATGTTCACATTCAAAGCTAAAAGCAGAAATGCAAGCCCTTAGCCACACAGATTCTGTCTGTTACTCCTGAATCTAGATTCTCTCTCAAACCCTTTAAAATGGGGGAAGCTAGGGTTTAAAAGGGAAACGGGGGTTTGCACAGTGAGTTCAGAGTCCAGAAACATCAGTATTCCCACGCAACTTATTTGTGATCTTTCTTTCTCTCCCCTTCACTTTCTCAGAGAGATTAGTCTGTTTGCTTGACTCTAAGAAAAGAAATATAATGAATACACAGAACATTTTAGCCCATCCAGCCATCCATCCCTCTCCTCCTTTTTTTTTTTTGCCTCTAAGTCATCATTTATTTTTCATCCATCTTTATTCTTTTGGCATATGTGGACCTCCCATTGCAGTGGCCTCTCTAGTTGCAGAGCAGTGGCTCTGGGCGCATGTGCTCCAGAGCGCTGGCCAGCAATTGGACACACTGGCCCAGCTGTTCCTTGGCATGTGGGATCTTCCCAGTGCATGTGGGATCAAACCAGTGCCCCCTGCACTGCAAGGTGGACTGCGTACCCACTGCACCACCAGGGAAGCCCCCCCACCACTTTAATATTTATTTATTTGACTGCACTGAGTCTTAGTTGCAGCATGCGAGATCTTTAGTTGGGGCGATGTGGACTTAGTTCCTTGACCAGGGATCGAACCTGGGCCCCCTGCATTAGAAGTGCAGCGTCTTAGCCACTGGACAACCAGGGAAGCCCTCCCTCTCCTTTTTTCAACAAATGCAGCATGGAAGCCCAGAGAGGTCAGATAACCTGCCTGAATTACAGTTATTTAGACAAGAAATAGTGGAACCCAGATCTCTGGGGTTCTTTTCAAAACACATGCAAAACAAGTCACTTTTTGAGTATGAGATGGAAGTAAGAGGAGAGTGAATGTTCCAGACCCCTCTCTCTATTGTGTGGCAGATTTTTTTGTTTGCCTTCTTTCTGTTTTTTAATGTTTTGAAGAGAAAAGCAGACTGCCTCTGATTAGTTTGGTTTACTTGAACTGAGTGTTTTAAATTCCATTCTGGTGCCTGAAAACAAACTTAACTGCCAATTTTGATGGAATAAATAACAATATTTATTCTGGTTTCCTGAAGAGCTCCCAAGGTTGCAGGCTTGCCATTTAGTTAGATCAAAAACAAATCCCTGAACTATGTCAGACACGTGAGGAATGCGGAGAGGAAGTCCCAGGAACCTCGGGATGCTGGCACTGGGCTCCTCCCTGAGACCAGTGCGCCTGACTTACCCACAGTGTTAGAGAGAACCTGCCCCCTCCCCTGGTAGGAGGGGCCTGCTTCATTATTTGTTAAAGATAACTAAAACCACATTCCCTCCTGGGTTCAAGCCCAGGGCTCCCTTGAAAAAAAAAAAAAATATATATATATATATATATACATATACATTTTTAAAATTTTTATTTATTTATTTTAGTCTATTCTACGTGATAAAGCAAATACAACAAAATGTCAACAATCATAGCCTAACATGGGCTTCCCAGGTGGTTCAGCAGGGAAGAATCTGCCTGCAATGCAGGAGACGCAGGAGACCCAGGAGAGCATGGGAACCCACGCCAGTATTCCTGCCAGGAAAATTTCATGGACAGAGTCGCAGAGTACAGTCCATGGGGTAGCAGAGTTGGACACAGCTGAAGGGACTGAGCACGCATAGCATATTATAGGGTTATATAGTTTTTTCAATTTTCTGTACGCGTGAACATTTTCAAGCATACTGGGGACAAATGTGAGCAGGTTTTATTACCTGAATTTCATCCACTGTGGTATAACCTATCTCAGCTTCTAGGCTCATGGGTCTACCCCTCTCTCTCCTTAAATTACCTTCACCTTTGAGAATCTGAATTCTGTGGACTGTTTCCCAAAAGAATGTATTATTTATTTATTGTTTATTGAATGCTTTGCATGCAAGCAGGAACTTACTTAATCCTCATAGTAACCCTACTGGGAACATACTCATTACCCTCAACCTAAGTCTAAAACTGGGCATTTTATCTTCATGATCTTTCCCTAAACCCCAAGTGAAGACCCCTTGCTGGAGGGCCAGGACCTGGGACTGTGCTGGAGCCATGGGGAAAGGGGTTTACTTACGCTCCCAGGACCTAGCGTGGGGCCTGGCGATGCATGTTTTGGAGTGAATGAATGAACAGTGTATATGGCTGCAATTAAGACTGCCACGCAGGGACTTCTCTCATAGTCTAGGGGTTAAGAATCTGCCTTCTAGTGTGGGGGACTTGGGTTCGATCCCTGACTGGAGAACTAAAAACTAAGAACTTAGTTGCCACAGGGCAACGAAGCCTGCGTGCATACCTAGAGAAGCCAGTGGGCCACTACAAAGATCCAGCATGGCCAAAAAAAAAGAAAGAAAAAAGGAAAAGATTGTCATGCCCTCAGGCTCTTCTCAGATGATAAGAAAGCATCCCTGAGGTCCAGGCCATGGCCCGCCTAAATTTGGAGTAGGAGATGCTCACTGGAGAAGGGATAACTGAATAATGTACCTGTCAGTTCCTCAAAGGTCAGAGCATGAGTATCCACCAGTATTCACCAGCAACTTTCTCCAGTGACAGGCCCTTGGGGGTAACCAGCAATGCATCCCAATTTAAGATATTCATGCCACGATGCTGTCATCTTACAGGTAGACAGGCTGGCATTGAATTCTGTACCTCTTTCTTACCTGTGTGACCTCAGCCAAGTCAATGAACTGTTTTGTGTCTTTCTTTTCCATGAAACAGGCAAAAACTGTTTGATAGCAAATTCAAGAGATGAGGGTATCCTGGGGGGGGGTGGGGGCTGGCGTCCAGCTGAATTCACCTTGAATGATGAATAGTTCTCTTTCAAGAATATGTGCTTTTCCATTGGTAGCCCGGGAAGGTAAAATCACCACATCATTTACCAGCTAGTTCATTTGAGGCAAGATGAAACAGTCCAACTGACCTCAACAGCTTCATTCATAAAACGGGAGTGATAGTAAATTGGATAAATTGTCAAGAGTGTTATTTAAATCTGAATTCTGTGGACTGTTTCCCAAAAGAATGTATTATTTATTTATTGTTTATTGAATGCTTTTCATGCAAGCAGGAACTTACTTAATCCTCATAGTAACCCTACTGGGAACATACTCATTACCCTCAACCTAAGTCTAAAACTGGGCATTTTATCTTCATGATCTTTCCCTAAACCCCAAGTGAAGACCCCTTGCTGGAGGGCCAGGACCTGGGACTGTGCTGGAGCCATGGGGAAAGGGGTTTACTTACGCTCCCAGGACCTAGCGTGGGGCCTGGCGATGCATGTTTTGGAGTGAATGAATGAACAGTGTATATGGCTGCAATTAAGACTGCCACGCAGGGACTTCTCTCATAGTCTAGGGGTTAAGAATCTGCCTTCTAGTGTGGGGGACTTGGGTTCGATCCCTGACTGGAGAACTAAAAACTAAGAACTTAGTTGCCACAGGGCAACGAAGCCTGCGTGCATACCTAGAGAAGCCAGTGGGCCACTACAAAGATCCAGCATGGCCAAAAAAAAAGAAAGAAAAAAGGAAAAGATTGTCATGCCCTCAGGCTCTTCTCAGATGATAAGAAAGCATCCCTGAGGTCCAGGCCATGGCCCGCCTAAATTTGGAGTAGGAGATGCTCACTGGAGAAGGGATAACTGAATAATGTACCTGTCAGTTCCTCAAAGGTCAGAGCATGAGTATCCACCAGTATTCACCAGCAACTTTCTCCAGTGACAGGCCCTTGGGGGTAACCAGCAATGCATCCCAATTTAAGATATTCATGCCACGATGCTGTCATCTTACAGGTAGACAGGCTGGCATTGAATTCTGTACCTCTTTCTTACCTGTGTGACCTCAGCCAAGTCAATGAACTGTTTTGTGTCTTTCTTTTCCATGAAACAGGCAAAAACTGTTTGATAGCAAATTCAAGAGATGAGGGTATCCTGGGGGGGGGTGGGGGCTGGCGTCCAGCTGAATTCACCTTGAATGATGAATAGTTCTCTTTCAAGAATATGTGCTTTTCCATTGGTAGCCCGGGAAGGTAAAATCACCACATCATTTACCAGCTAGTTCATTTGAGGCAAGATGAAACAGTCCAACTGACCTCAACAGCTTCATTCATAAAACGGGAGTGATAGTAAATTGGATAAATTGTCAAGAGTGTTTCACTGTGCATTGTACAGGGGTATGGGAACCAACATGGATTCATCCCTGTGGGCTAGGCACTGTTCTAGATTTTACAGGTATTATTTAATTGCAGTGCTTATAACAAACTTTATGTTGATTAGGTTTTCTTATCCTTATTTTACCAGAAGGAGCCTGATGCTTCAAGACTGCCTGGAGTGGGCTTCTCTGGTAGCTCAGTGATAGTCCAGGGAATTCCCTAGAGGTCTTCATTTTAAACAAGCCACAACCCCCTTCTCCCCACCACAGTGAGTCTGAGGACCAATGGACCTGGCTTTTCCTTTCTGGACATCCTCCTCAGGCCAGGAGGAGGCTGCCTTGCTGTTGTTAATCTTAGTGTAGTGAGGGGAGTGATGGCAGCCACAGAAGAGGGAGAAATTCCCATGGTGCAGGTGCATTTCTCTCAGCCCCTTTTCAGGGCTCCCTTAAGGTAGACAGTGGAAAGGGTAGAAGGCCATCTAAAGCCTCCAAACGCTGCAGTCAGAATTGCCACCTTGGCCAAGTCGCTTAGTCCTTGAGCCTCTGTTTTCCCTTTGTAAAACAGACATGCTAAACCCAATCTTGCAGGATTGTTGTGAGCATTAAGTGAACTGCACCAGTTTCTTGTCCCTTCCTGTATTTACCACATGTTTAAAAATTTGTCTCAGTGATGTACCTCCAGTTCCTAAGACTGGCACAAATGTGGAAAAGATAGCCTGTGTAGAGATAAAAATCTTTACAAATCTCACAGCTGACCCTCAATAAATCATCCTCTTTTCTGGCCACACTGCACAGTATGTACGATCTCACTTCCCTGTGTGCTTGGGTGATCAGTTGTGTCCGGCTCTTTGTGACCCCCAAGGATCGTAGCCTGCCAGGTTCCTCTGGGGGTGGGGGCTGGCGTCCAGCTGAATTCACCTTGAATGATGAATAGTTCTCTTTCAAGAATATGTGCTTTTCCATTGGTAGCCCGGGAAGGTAAAATCACCACATCATTTACCAGCTAGTTCATTTGAGGCAAGATGAAACAGTCCAACTGACCTCAACAGCTTCATTCATAAAACGGGAGTGATAGTAAATTGGATAAATTGTCAAGAGTGTTTCACTGTGCATTGTACAGGGGTATGGGAACCAACATGGATTCATCCCTGTGGGCTAGGCACTGTTCTAGATTTTACAGGTATTATTTAATTGCAGTGCTTATAACAAACTTTATGTTGATTAGGTTTTCTTATCCTTATTTTACCAGAAGGAGCCTGATGCTTCAAGACTGCCTGGAGTGGGCTTCTCTGGTAGCTCAGTGATAGTCCAGGGAATTCCCTAGAGGTCTTCATTTTAAACAAGCCACAACCCCCTTCTCCCCACCACAGTGAGTCTGAGGACCAATGGACCTGGCTTTTCCTTTCTGGACATCCTCCTCAGGCCAGGAGGAGGCTGCCTTGCTGTTGTTAATCTTAGTGTAGTGAGGGGAGTGATGGCAGCCACAGAAGAGGGAGAAATTCCCATGGTGCAGGTGCATTTCTCTCAGCCCCTTTTCAGGGCTCCCTTAAGGTAGACAGTGGAAAGGGTAGAAGGCCATCTAAAGCCTCCAAACGCTGCAGTCAGAATTGCCACCTTGGCCAAGTCGCTTAGTCCTTGAGCCTCTGTTTTCCCTTTGTAAAACAGACATGCTAAACCCAATCTTGCAGGATTGTTGTGAGCATTAAGTGAACTGCACCAGTTTCTTGTCCCTTCCTGTATTTACCACATGTTTAAAAATTTGTCTCAGTGATGTACCTCCAGTTCCTAAGACTGGCACAAATGTGGAAAAGATAGCCTGTGTAGAGATAAAAATCTTTACAAATCTCACAGCTGACCCTCAATAAATCATCCTCTTTTCTGGCCACACTGCACAGTATGTACGATCTCACTTCCCTGTGTGCTTGGGTGATCAGTTGTGTCCGGCTCTTTGTGACCCCCAAGGATCGTAGCCTGCCAGGTTCCTCTGCACGTGGGATTTTCCCCGCAGAAATACTGGAGCTGGTGGCCCTTTCCTTCTCCAGAGGATCTTCCTCATCAAGAGATAGAACCCACATCTCCTGTGTCTCCAGCACTGCAGACGGATCTGTACTGCTGAGCCACTGGGACAAGCGCTCAGTTGTGTCCGACTCTGTGATCCCATTGACTGTAGCCTGCCAGGCTCCTCTGTCCATGGATTTCTCCAGGCAAGAATACTGAAGTGGGTTGCCATTTCCTCTCCCAGGGGATCTTTTTTTTTTTTTTTTAATTTTACTTTTACTTTTACAGAATTTTGTTGTTTACAGGTATGTATGATCCAAGATTAGTCATATGTATATTCCCCCATTTCACCCCTCCAGGCCATCGCACAGCACCCCTGCAGGATCCAGGGTATCTTCTTAACTCAGGGATTGAACCCACATCTCCTGCATTACAGGTGGATTCTTTACTTCCAAGGAGTCCCTGGCAGATCATCTGGTAAAGAATCCGCCTGCAATGTGGGAGACCTGAGTCTGGGGTCACAAGCAGTCAGACAAAGGAAGCCCTTTAGTTCCCTGACCAGGGATCAAACCTGCACTCCTGCATTGGAAGTACAGAATCTTAACCACCGCACCACCAGCAAAGTTGCCCTCAGTAAATAAATGTATTTATGTGTATACACACACACACACACACGTACATATGTACACATATCTATGTGAAGAGGGGAGAGAACTCCCACGAATCAATGGGGCAGGTAGTGGTAGGGTGGGATGATACGGTATTTGGATCCGAAGCTCTGGATTCAAATCCAACCTGGACCCGGCCAGCTCTGAGGCAGGCGCAGGGTCTCTGACAGCCAGCTTCTCTTTCGGTCATCTCCCCTTACCTTTTGGGTCTTCTTTGTTCAGAGGCCGAGTGGTGTGCGACTCTCTGCGACCCCTTGCACCCAGTCTTCTAAGCAGCCTCACATTCTTTCGAGAAAGAGCCTATACAAACAACACCCGAGGGAGGTCCCGCTCCCTCTTTGAGCCTTGGGTCCTTATTCTTGAAAAGGGTACAAGACTCCTAGGGTTTGGAAGAGCCTTCATGGAAAACATCTGGAAACTCGGGAGCTCTGTACACGCGTAAGGAAGGGCGGAGGCGCTCAGTGAGACCAGCATCCGCCCAGAAAAGCAGAATTGCCAAAAGAAAAGCCTGAGGAGGGAAGACACTCAAAGAAAATAAAGGTGAATTCCAGGCATGAGCTCTTCGCGGGGAAGGGGGACTTCCCCGCCCCCTCCGCCCCCAGGTGCGCAGCCCGCGCCGCCCACCCCCGGCGCCCGGCGAGGAAAGCCGAGCTCTAGGACCCGAGGAGGAAGAACTGCGGGGAGACGGTGCCTCCAGCGGGTGCTGCCGCGAGCGGCCGGCCGAGGGGGCTGGAAATGAAAGTAAAGCGCTCGGGAGCCACATGGACGGAGCTGCCGGGGCGGCGGCGCCGGGAGCAGGATGCGGCTGCCCGTAATTAAATAGCATTTACTCTTATTATTACTACTAATAATAACGTAATCATACCTCTAGTCATAGCATACCATTTATCGGGCTCGGCGCAGGCCCGCGGGGAGCGCAGCCCGGCCGAGGTGAGTGCAGCGCGCGGCCGAGCCCCGCGGGGCCGAGGCCGGGGCCGACCGCGAACCGGCGGCGGGCGCGGGAGGAGGGCTCGGGGCGCCCGGGGGCCGCGCCGGGCCGGGCGGAGGCGCGGGAACCCCTGGCCGGGCCGGAGCTGCGCGGGGATACCTGGAGAGTGCGTTTTGCAAAAATAAAAGACATAGCGCCCCCCAACACCCCCGTGCCTTCTTTTGGGGGTCTCCCCTCCCGGCCCCCGCTCCCTGCCCCAAAGTTTCAAAGTTATTGTGCGGCCGGGGGCACCTGCCGCTGGGTGATCTGGACGCTTCTGGAAGCCCCGGGGGGTGTCTTGGAATTTCTTGCGTCGGGGGCTCATTCCTGGGAGTCCGGAGCTTTGGGGTGCGCGGATGCTTTTCCGGTCCCCGCGATGGGGTTCGAGGGGACTGGAGAGGGCGTCGCGGGCAGCGCGCCCCTTCCTTTTGTGTGCGCCTTGGCCCCGCAGCGTCGGGGGGAGGGGGGTCCGAGTGGTGTGCGACTCTCTGCGACCCCTTGCACCCAGTCTTCTAAGCAGCCTCACATTCTTTCGAGAAAGAGCCTATACAAACAACACCCGAGGGAGGTCCCGCTCCCTCTTTGAGCCTTGGGTCCTTATTCTTGAAAAGGGTACAAGACTCCTAGGGTTTGGAAGAGCCTTCATGGAAAACATCTGGAAACTCGGGAGCTCTGTACACGCGTAAGGAAGGGCGGAGGCGCTCAGTGAGACCAGCATCCGCCCAGAAAAGCAGAATTGCCAAAAGAAAAGCCTGAGGAGGGAAGACACTCAAAGAAAATAAAGGTGAATTCCAGGCATGAGCTCTTCGCGGGGAAGGGGGACTTCCCCGCCCCCTCCGCCCCCAGGTGCGCAGCCCGCGCCGCCCACCCCCGGCGCCCGGCGAGGAAAGCCGAGCTCTAGGACCCGAGGAGGAAGAACTGCGGGGAGACGGTGCCTCCAGCGGGTGCTGCCGCGAGCGGCCGGCCGAGGGGGCTGGAAATGAAAGTAAAGCGCTCGGGAGCCACATGGACGGAGCTGCCGGGGCGGCGGCGCCGGGAGCAGGATGCGGCTGCCCGTAATTAAATAGCATTTACTCTTATTATTACTACTAATAATAACGTAATCATACCTCTAGTCATAGCATACCATTTATCGGGCTCGGCGCAGGCCCGCGGGGAGCGCAGCCCGGCCGAGGTGAGTGCAGCGCGCGGCCGAGCCCCGCGGGGCCGAGGCCGGGGCCGACCGCGAACCGGCGGCGGGCGCGGGAGGAGGGCTCGGGGCGCCCGGGGGCCGCGCCGGGCCGGGCGGAGGCGCGGGAACCCCTGGCCGGGCCGGAGCTGCGCGGGGATACCTGGAGAGTGCGTTTTGCAAAAATAAAAGACATAGCGCCCCCCAACACCCCCGTGCCTTCTTTTGGGGGTCTCCCCTCCCGGCCCCCGCTCCCTGCCCCAAAGTTTCAAAGTTATTGTGCGGCCGGGGGCACCTGCCGCTGGGTGATCTGGACGCTTCTGGAAGCCCCGGGGGGTGTCTTGGAATTTCTTGCGTCGGGGGCTCATTCCTGGGAGTCCGGAGCTTTGGGGTGCGCGGATGCTTTTCCGGTCCCCGCGATGGGGTTCGAGGGGACTGGAGAGGGCGTCGCGGGCAGCGCGCCCCTTCCTTTTGTGTGCGCCTTGGCCCCGCAGCGTCGGGAGTTGGAGGGACTGCAGCGCGGGCTGAGGACCTCGGCCGCCAGCGGGCCGCCCCTGCGGGCTGCGGCGGCCACGCGAGCCCGGGGATCCGGGGCCTGCGGCCCGGCCGGGGGGTGGAGAGGGCGGCAGGAAAGAGGGGCGCGGTCTGGGTAGAGGGGCATTTCCGGTCGCGGAATGGGTCTTAGGACTC
This sequence comes from Tragulus kanchil, assembly GCA_022376925.1. Taxonomy (NCBI): domain Eukaryota; kingdom Metazoa; phylum Chordata; class Mammalia; order Artiodactyla; family Tragulidae; genus Tragulus; species Tragulus kanchil. The sequence goes on along the minus strand of JAIOJX010000004.1, from coordinate 176,781,530 downwards.
GGAGGCCTGCGAGGGGTCCGTCGTCTGACCGTCAGAGGACCAGGTGCGCGCAGGGGCTGCGGGGGACTGCTCCAGCGCCTGGGGGGCGCCCCCAGAATATGGTGCCCCGGAGCCACCCACCACGGCCTCGGACCCCCTCGGACCCTTCGCGGGCCTCCCGGCCTCCTCCTTTCTTTCCCTGATTTCTCTTTACAGTCTGTCCAGCTCAGATGTTTATATGGTGCCCGGTTGGTTTAGGGGTCTTTCGCAGAAACAAAGCAGCATTTCCAGGAGGAAAAAATCAGAATGGACGCTGATGGACTCTGATGGGGGTGAAGCCTCTATGCCGTCGGTGGGGAAGAGTGGGGGCTGGAGAAGGGGGCTGAACCCAGAATGGGGTCTGGGGCCCCCAGCAGCTTTGTCAGGAATTTCTTTTCCCTGGGGCTGCTTACTGGGACTTTGGCCCTGGGTACACGACTTTGAACCGCAACTTCTTTGTATTTTCCCTCAGTGCTTGCAATTCATCGTTTCATGAAAATAGCAGAATGCAGATCTTGAGTCTTCACACAAACGCGATAATTATAGTACATTTGGCAACTGTTGGACACAAAATTCCAGCAGAGTCGTTCATTCTACTACCAAGACTTCCCCTCCCCTCTCCCCACATACAAAACTATACCCACCTTGGTCATCTTTTCCGTTTTCACTTCCCCAGAAACTGGACTGCAAGCTCAAAATGATGCCCGGCCATCACAGTTATTTTTCGGGGGCTCATTCCTGGGAGTCCGGAGCTTTGGGGTGCGCGGATGCTTTTCCGGTCCCCGCGATGGGGTTCGAGGGGACTGGAGAGGGCGTCGCGGGCAGCGCGCCCCTTCCTTTTGTGTGCGCCTTGGCCCCGCAGCGTCGGGAGTTGGAGGGACTGCAGCGCGGGCTGAGGACCTCGGCCGCCAGCGGGCCGCCCCTGCGGGCTGCGGCGGCCACGCGAGCCCGGGGATCCGGGGCCTGCGGCCCGGCCGGGGGGTGGAGAGGGCGGCAGGAAAGAGGGGCGCGGTCTGGGTAGAGGGGCATTTCCGGTCGCGGAATGGGTCTTAGGACTCGGAGGCCTGCGAGGGGTCCGTCGTCTGACCGTCAGAGGACCAGGTGCGCGCAGGGGCTGCGGGGGACTGCTCCAGCGCCTGGGGGGCGCCCCCAGAATATGGTGCCCCGGAGCCACCCACCACGGCCTCGGACCCCCTCGGACCCTTCGCGGGCCTCCCGGCCTCCTCCTTTCTTTCCCTGATTTCTCTTTACAGTCTGTCCAGCTCAGATGTTTATATGGTGCCCGGTTGGTTTAGGGGTCTTTCGCAGAAACAAAGCAGCATTTCCAGGAGGAAAAAATCAGAATGGACGCTGATGGACTCTGATGGGGGTGAAGCCTCTATGCCGTCGGTGGGGAAGAGTGGGGGCTGGAGAAGGGGGCTGAACCCAGAATGGGGTCTGGGGCCCCCAGCAGCTTTGTCAGGAATTTCTTTTCCCTGGGGCTGCTTACTGGGACTTTGGCCCTGGGTACACGACTTTGAACCGCAACTTCTTTGTATTTTCCCTCAGTGCTTGCAATTCATCGTTTCATGAAAATAGCAGAATGCAGATCTTGAGTCTTCACACAAACGCGATAATTATAGTACATTTGGCAACTGTTGGACACAAAATTCCAGCAGAGTCGTTCATTCTACTACCAAGACTTCCCCTCCCCTCTCCCCACATACAAAACTATACCCACCTTGGTCATCTTTTTCCGTTTTCACTTCCCCCAGAAACTGGACTGCAAGCTCAAAATGATGCCCGGCCATCACAATCCGAGCAGGTTTGAGGTGTTGGGGTTCCTTAAGCTAGGAAGGAGAAACCTACATCCAGGAAGGATGAGAGAGAGGTTTTGTGATCCCTGAGCTGGGATGGGGGCTTCTCCAGTGGCTCAACAGTCAAGAATCCACCTGCAATGCAGGAGACGCGGGTTCGATTCCTGGGTTGGGAAGATCGCCTTGGAGAAGAGAATGGTGCCAGTATTCTTGCCTGGGGGAAATCCCTGGCAGACTACAGTCCATGGGGTCGGACACAGTTGAAGCATGCACGAGCTGGGATGAGGTTCCATGGAGGCTGTGAATTCTGGACTGTTGGCTTTTTCTTTAAGATGAACAATTAAGAATGTGGGTTTTGGTGGATTGTTTGGGGCTAAGGAGCTCTGTGGGATGATCTGGGCTCTTGAATCTTAAGCACAGGGCAGTTGAGGCATCGATAGGTTTGGATTTGAGCATCCAAACATAATAATCCCTTAAATAGCACTTTTTACTTTATAACAAAAGGGCTTTCACATATGTTCACTCATCTGTCCTCCATAGCAACCATGTCAGCTCGACATTTTTCAATCTTCACTTTCCAAATGAGAGGTCTGAAGCTAAGAGAGTTGAGGGTCTTCCTAGAAAGTCACGTTGACAGAGCTGGAGCTCCTGCCTGGGTTTCTGCCTTCAAATCTTCACCCTTTCCCAGAGCCTCGGCTACCTGAGCAAGTTACTCTTCAGTGTGATGCTGTGGGGTAGGCTTGGGTTGAGTTTGCCACTTAGAGGCTGGGTGGAAATAGAACGTTAACTCTAGTGAACCGATGAGAGAACAAGAAATGGTCAATACTGGAGTCCATGCGGTGGCAGTGGAGAGAAGAGAGCTCTCAGGGTAACGTGGAAAAGTTAGGGAAGGCTTCCTCCAGCAGGTGGATCTTGATCTTGAAAGGATGAAGAGGCTTGCCTGGGATGGAGAAAAAGCGGGGGATTCTGGGCTCAGTACCACTGCTTCTGTGCTGGGAGGTTGATGGACACTCTCTGTAATTATAACAGTGCCTCTGTGATAGGTAGGCATTATTATCCCCACTTCACAGATGAAGAAACTGAGAAATGTAGTTTCTGTGGCTGGCCCAAGGTCACTCGCCTGGATTTGAAGCGAGTCCTGTGTGACTGTTGAGGGGGCTACAAGGTGTCAGAATTGCACTGCCTCCATCCGCAAATTGTAGACAACTAGAGACCAAGACAGTGTGAACTGGCAGATGCTCCAGGGATGGGGACCTCAGCTGAAAGGTCAGCAGGCTCCCCAGTGCCAGGAAATCTTACTGAACCAGTCCTGTGTCCCATGGCCTCGTGGGGCTGACCCAGTGCATGTATTCTCAGGTGGCTTCTGGAAGCCTGACTGCGGAAGGCAGACTGGTGGTAGAAGAAGACTGAGTGTGGAGATCTGAGCTCAGTTCCCAGTGCCTGCTAGTACCTGACTTGATGCTGCCTAAGAGCTTGGAGCTTGCAGAAGAGAAAGATACAGATGATTAGCCTGAGTTTCCCAAGGACAGGAACTGGTTGTGATTCACCCTCTGTGTCCCAGACCCGCGTGGAGGTGCCAGGAGGACGTGATCAGCTATTGTGTTGTCAGATTGAAGTATGTTCCAGTGTAGAGGAAGAAGATTTATTTTGCCCCCGGGGGGTGGTGGAAGGTCTTCTGAGAAGTGCCATTTAAGCATTGGAAAGATGGATTGAGAAAGGGCATTCTAAGGAGAGGCGCTGAGCCAGACAAAGGCATGGCCGTGCAAAGTCGGAGCAGGCAGAGCGTCTGGAGCCACCTTCTGTGCAGGTGGCAGGTGAGTGTTCAGGTTCAAGTCAGGCTCTGCCAGCAAGGTCCCTTGGGCTCTCTGGGCTCACGTTTCCTTTTCTGAAAAGGAGCCCTGAGAGTTGATGAGGTTTGTGGTAACCTCTGGGAGAAGCCCAATGCCTGGGAATTGGGACGGGGGACTCAGATGAGAGGAACTTTGTTGTTCAGTCACTCAGTCATGTCTGACTCTTTGTGACCCTGTGGACTGCAGTGCGCCAGGCTCCCCTTGTCTTTCACATCTCCCAGAAAATTTACTCCCCAACTCGTTGTCCATTGATGGACACTCTCTGTAATTATAACAGTGCCTCTGTGATAGGTAGGCATTATTATCCCCACTTCACAGATGAAGAAACTGAGAAATGTAGTTTCTGTGGCTGGCCCAAGGTCACTCGCCTGGATTTGAAGCGAGTCCTGTGTGACTGTTGAGGGGGCTACAAGGTGTCAGAATTGCACTGCCTCCATCCGCAAATTGTAGACAACTAGAGACCAAGACAGTGTGAACTGGCAGATGCTCCAGGGATGGGGACCTCAGCTGAAAGGTCAGCAGGCTCCCCAGTGCCAGGAAATCTTACTGAACCAGTCCTGTGTCCCATGGCCTCGTGGGGCTGACCCAGTGCATGTATTCTCAGGTGGCTTCTGGAAGCCTGACTGCGGAAGGCAGACTGGTGGTAGAAGAAGACTGAGTGTGGAGATCTGAGCTCAGTTCCCAGTGCCTGCTAGTACCTGACTTGATGCTGCCTAAGAGCTTGGAGCTTGCAGAGAAAGATACAGATGATTAGCCTGAGTTTCCCAAGGACAGGAACTGGTTGTGATTCACCCTCTGTGTCCCAGACCCGCGTGGAGGTGCCAGGAGGACGTGATCAGCTATTGTGTTGTCAGATTGAAGTATGTTCCAGTGTAGAGGAAGAAGATTTATTTTGCCCCGGTGGTGGAAGGTCTTCTGAGAAGTGCCATTTAAGCATTGGAAAGATGGATTGAGAAAGGGCATTCTAAGGAGAGGCGCTGAGCCAGACAAAGGCATGGCCGTGCAAAGTCGGAGCAGGCAGAGCGTCTGGAGCCACCTTCTGTGCAGGTGGCAGGTGAGTGTTCAGGTTCAAGTCAGGCTCTGCCAGCAAGGTCCCTTGGGCTCTCTGGGCTCACGTTTCCTTTTCTGAAAAGGAGCCCTGAGAGTTGATGAGGTTTATGGTAACCTCTGGGAGAAGCCCAATGCCTGGGAATTGGGACGGGGGACTCAGATGAGAGGAACTTTGTTGTTCAGTCACTCAGTCATGTCTGACTCTTTGTGACCCTGTGGACTGCAGTGCGCCAGGCTCCCCTTGTCTTTCACATCTCCCAGAATTTACTCAAACTCGTGTCCATTGAATCAGTGATGCCATCCAACCATCTCATCATCTGTTGCCCCCTCTCCCCAGTCTTTCCCAGCATCTGGGTGTTTTCTGATGAGTCGGCTCTTTGCATCAGGTGGCCAAAGTATTGGAGCTTCAGCATCAGTCCTTCCAATGAATATTCAGGACTGATTTCCTTTAGAATTGACTGGTTTGATCTCCTTGCTGTCCAAGGTCTCTCAAGAGTCTTCTTCGGCACCACAGTTCAAAAGTATCAATTCTTCGGGGCTCAGCCTTCTTTATGAGAGGAACTAGCAGGGCTTAAAAATTTGTAGTGACCTCACAAACACCAATCTAGCCGTTAGCTTGTGGCCAGCTATTGTGAGGCTTTCTCCTGGATATCTGATTGAATCTTTACGGTAGCCATATAAGGGGGTGCTCTACTTATCCCCATTTTACAGATGAAGAAACTGGCACAGAGATGGGTAGTGTCATCCTGTAAATGGTAGAGCTGGAGGGCAAACCTGGGCAGTCGGATTCTTGAGTTGGCCCAGTGGGGGACCAGCTGAGGCTGGGTGGGAGGGAGGCAGGAGACCAGTGGGGCCGGAGGAGGGTCCAGTTGAGACAGCAGAAGGTGAAGGTGTCCTCCAAGGGGTCGGACTGCAGCCTCAGCTCGGGTTGATGACGAGACTGCTACGTGTCAGCTCCCACGAGCCTCCACGGAAGCGGGCTCCTTTCATCACGGTTAATGGCCCGTAAGAAAACAGGCTCGTTTTCCTCTCTGTCATCACCAGCCAAGGGGCTCCTTCCCACCTTATTTATTTCTCCTAGTAAGTCTGTTTCTTTGCAGGCGCCCTGATGGCTTCTGCAGGTGTGTTAGCGCCGTTTTTGCCATCAGGCCTTGGAGCCCCAGAGGGAAGAGGCGGCAGCATTTCTGCATCCAGGAGCCATCCATAGTTGACTTCAGTTCAGCAGCAGTTCCCGAGCCCCGGGACTCAAGCTTGATGGGGACAGTGGCTACAGCGACCACAGCCACCATGTCTGAACGTGGCTGTGTGCTCGTGCCCTGGACTTGTGCTTTCTGTGTGCCTTCTCTTTCTGAATCCGCTTAATCACGGATTTGAGGCAGGAGTGACTGTTAGCAGCCCCATTTTGCAGAAGAGGAGACTGAGGTTCTAAGATCATACAACTGAGGTAGAGCAGGGAGCAGGGGGAACCCGAGTCCGAGGTCTTAGCTGCTCTGCAGGAGGGATGCTGTCAAGCTGTTTTAGTTTCCATGGAGCTCATTTCTTTTTAAAATATTTATTTATTTCTTTGGCTGTGTTGGGTCTTAGTTGCAGTGTGCGGGATCTTTACTGTGTCACGTGGGATCTTTGACTGCAGCACACAGACTCTAGCTGTGGCCCACAGGCTCCAGAGTGCACGGTCTTGGTTGCCTCGCAGCATGTGGGATCTTAGTTCCCTTACCAGGGATCGAACCTGTGTCTCCTACATCACAAGGTGGATTCCTAACCACTGGGCCATAAGGAAAGTCCATTGAATTCTTTTCTTAGCTGTCTGGAAACCCTAGTTATCTAACGTTGGTGTCTAGCCTCTCATCCATCCTCATGATAATCCTTCATCATAAGAGAAGTCCCTGTTTTTCAGAAGAAACCAAGGGGGCACCCACCCTCCCAATTTTTCCTGCCCCGCCCCCACCGTGACTCAGAGGGAACCGGGTGTCAGATTCTGTGAGACCGAGAGCTGGGGTCAGCCAGCGAGCATCTGTTGAGCACCTTCCTGAGGGCTGCAAAGGTTGAGGCTGTGACCCTTCTGGACTTTCCAGAGGCTCATCTAAGCTCCAGAGCATTCCATGTTATACCCTGTCCCTCTACAGGCAGAGGAGTCCACAGTCCTGGCTTTCGTTCCCCGCTGCAGCACACGCTAGTTGTGTGAGGGGGGGCACCGTCCCCTCCTCAGTCTTGGCCTCAGTCGCCTGTTCTGTAAAATGACCTTGCTGATCCAGTCCCATCTGTCTCAGGTTTACTCTGACACTTAAATGAAGGAATGTTAAAAGCTAGAAAGACCACCCAGCGTGAGGGCATGGTGGTGATGGCCATGAATATTTAATAACCTCCAGAGTTTTGCTGAAATCTTCTCCACTGCTCACCTTGATCGGGCCTCAACCACCGAAGCAGCCTCCTGGCTTAGCTTCCACCTTCCCTCTTATGATCCATCTCCAACGCAGCAGCCAACGGGTCTTCTGGGAATCCGCTTAATCACGGATTTGAGGCAGGAGTGACTGTTAGCAGCCCCATTTTGCAGAAGAGGAGACTGAGGTTCTAAGATCATACAACTGAGGTAGAGCAGGGAGCAGGGGGAACCCGAGTCCGAGGTCTTAGCTGCTCTGCAGGAGGGATGCTGTCAAGCTGTTTTAGTTTCCATGGAGCTCATTTCTTTTTAAAATATTTATTTATTTCTTTGGCTGTGTTGGGTCTTAGTTGCAGTGTGCGGGATCTTTACTGTGTCACGTGGGATCTTTGACTGCAGCACACAGACTCTAGCTGTGGCCCACAGGCTCCAGAGTGCACGGTCTTGGTTGCCTCGCAGCATGTGGGATCTTAGTTCCCTTACCAGGGATCGAACCTGTGTCTCCTACATCACAAGGTGGATTCCTAACCACTGGGCCATAAGGAAAGTCCATTGAATTCTTTTCTTAGCTGTCTGGAAACCCTAGTTATCTAACGTTGGTGTCTAGCCTCTCATCCATCCTCATGATAATCCTTCATCATAAGAGAAGTCCCTGTTTTTCAGAAGAAACCAAGGGGGCACCCACCCTCCCAATTTTTCCTGCCCCGCCCCCACCGTGACTCAGAGGGAACCGGGTGTCAGATTCTGTGAGACCGAGAGCTGGGGTCAGCCAGCGAGCATCTGTTGAGCACCTTCCTGAGGGCTGCAAAGGTTGAGGCTGTGACCCTTCTGGACTTTCCAGAGGCTCATCTAAGCTCCAGAGCATTCCATGTTATACCCTGTCCCTCTACAGGCAGAGGAGTCCACAGTCCTGGCTTTCGTTCCCCGCTGCAGCACACGCTAGTTGTGTGAGGGGGGGCACCGTCCCCTCCTCAGTCTTGGCCTCAGTCGCCTGTTCTGTAAAATGACCTTGCTGATCCAGTCCCATCTGTCTCAGGTTTACTCTGACACTTAAATGAAGGAATGTTAAAAGCTAGAAAGACCACCCAGCGTGAGGGCATGGTGGTGATGGCCATGAATATTTAATAACCTCCAGAGTTTTGCTGAAATCTTCTCCACTGCTCACCTTGATCGGGGCCTCAACCACCGAAGCAGCCTCCTGGCTTAGCTTCCACCTTCCCCTCTTATGATCCATCTCCAACGCAGCAGCCAACGGGTCTTCTCAAGATTACAACAAGACCCTGCCAGGACTTTCCTGGTGGTCCAGTGGTTCAGACTTGCGCTTTCACTGCAGGGACCACGAGTTCGAGCCTTGCTCAGGGAACTAAGATCCCACATGCCACATGATCAAAATATAAAATAAAATAATAATAAATGTCATTTTAAAAAAATAAATGAGACCCTGTCACTCCTGTTGAAAACCTTCCAGTGGTTCCCGGGCACACGCGGAGCACAGAGCCGACTCTCCGACGTGGCCTTCGTGGAGCTGTCTGACCAGCCTCTGCCTGGCCCCGCTCCTGGCTTTCTGCTTGGCCCACTCTCACTCCAGCCCTACAGCCTCACTGGCCTTCTGTCTTTTTGTCAAACATGCTAAGCTTGTTCCCACCTCAGGTCTGTTGCCTGCGCTGCACCGGCAGCCAGGTGCACCCTCACCCACCTTCCATGTCGCCGTGACTGGCTCTTTGTCTCTCTTTTTTTTTTTTTAACATTTATTTTATTTATTTATCTTTTGGGGGGTGGGGTGGAGAGGGAGGGGGACAGGCGGGCCACTTCTATTGGTCTTTCATTTTTCTATTTTCATCCATCTTTGTTCTTTGGCCTGTGTGGGCCTCCCATTGCGGTGGCCTCTATCGTCGCAGAGCACCGGCTCTGGGCGCATGCGCCCCAGAGCTCCAGCTTGGTCATTGGACACATGGGTCCAACTGCTCCGCGGCACGTGGGATCTTCCCAGGCCAGGGCTCGAACCGGCGTCCCTTGCACTGCAAGGCGGTGTCCTTATCCACTGGACCACCAGGGAAGCCCTCCTTGTCTCTTAAATGCCACCTCCTAGGAAGGACCTTCTCTGAGCTCCCAGCCGCCCCCACTCTGGTCACTCCCTGCCACGTTTCCTATTTTAGTTTCTTTGTAACTGTTATCTGTTATCTCTTCTTGTGCATTTAACACTGACCTTTTTGTTTGTCTTTCCATGCCTGGACCACAGACTTGCCAAGGCCAGGGACATCATTAACCTCATTCCCCAGCATCTGGCAGAGCCCGCTGCGCACACAAGTTGTTTGTTGAGTAAATGAGTAATAGTAGCAGGGTGGTCCAGAACAGCCCTTGCCAAAAAAGTGTGACCTGAACAGGAAACGAGGGCTTCCCTGGTGTCTCAGTGGTTAGAGAACCCACCTGCAAATGCAGGAGACCCGGCTTCAGTCCCTGGCTCAGGGAGATCCCCAGGAGTAGGAAATGGCAACCCACTCCAGGACTCTTGCCTGGGAAATCCCATGGACAGAAGAGCCTGGCAGGCTGCAGTCCGTGGGATCATGAAAGTGTTGAGTATGACTTAGCAACTCAACAACAAGACAGAAACTACAAAGAAATTAGTGTTGACTGAAAAGTACTTACAGGATCATTTTGAAAGTTGCCAAGTATTCTCTGACAGTGCTCAGTTCAGCAGAAACATAGATTTCTGACCTCCTCTGGAAGGGGGAGGGGACTCTGTATGTGTGCAAATCAAACCCTGGGGTGAGAAGATCCCCTGGAGAAGGAATGGCAACCCACTCCATCGCGCCTGGAGAATCCCATGGACAGAGGAGCCTATAGTCAGTCAATAGTCCTGTTAGTTGCAAAGAGCTGGACACGACTGAGCACGCATGCATTATCAATAGTCTTACAAGGTGGATATCATTAGGTCCACCTTGTAAATGACAAAGCAGAGGCTCAGACCGATTCCCTGGAAGCTAGCGTGGGTCAGGGCTGTGATGGGAAGCCAGCTCAGGCCCTTTGCCCTGCTCCAGCCTCTCTTCAGGTCCTGAAGCAGGTTATAGATCTCAAGGATTTCTTCTCGTGAACAGGGGCAGTGACTTCAAATTGCAAAAAAAACAAAAAGAATAATAAGCAGTCATTCTAAGTTCTGGGACTCTGGGCGAGTTCTGGTGTTTTTTCTCTTAAATGCCACCTCCTAGGAAGGACCTTCTCTGAGCTCCCAGCTGCCCCCACTCTGGTCACTCCCTGCCACGTTTCCTATTTTAGTTTCTTTGTAACTGTTATCTGTTATCTCTTCTTGTGCATTTAACACTGACCTTTTTGTTTGTCTTTCCATGCCTGGACCACAGACTTGCCAAGGCCAGGGACATCATTAACCTCATTCCCCAGCATCTGGCAGAGCCCGCTGTGCACACAAGTTGTTTGTTGAGTAAATGAGTAATAGTAGCAGGGTGGTCCAGAACAGCCCTTGCCAAAAAAGTGTGACCTGAACAGGAAACGAGGGCTTCCCTGGTGTCTCAGTGGTTAGAGAACCCACCTGCAAATGCAGGAGACCCGGCTTCAGTCCCTGGCTCAGGGAGATCCCCAGGAGTAGGAAATGGCAACCCACTCCAGGACTCTTGCCTGGGAAATCCCATGGACAGAAGAGCCTGGCAGGCTGCAGTCCGTGGGATCATGAAAGTGTTGAGTATGACTTAGCAACTCAACAACAAGACAGAAACTACAAAGAAATTAGTGTTGACTGAAAAGTACTTACAGGATCATTTTGAAAGTTGCCAAGTATTCTCTGACAGTGCTCAGTTCAGCAGAAACATAGATTTCTGACCTCCTCTGGAAGGGGGAGGGGACTCTGTATGTGTGCAAATCAAACCCTGGGGTGAGAAGATCCCCTGGAGAAGGAATGGCAACCCACTCCATCGCGCCTGGAGAATCCCATGGACAGAGGAGCCTATAGTCAGTCAATAGTCCTGTTAGTTGCAAAGAGCTGGACACGACTGAGCACGCATGCATTATCAATAGTCTTACAAGGTGGATATCATTAGGTCCACCTTGTAAATGACAAAGCAGAGGCTCAGACCGATTCCCTGGAAGCTAGCGTGGGTCAGGGCTGTGATGGGAAGCCAGCTCAGGCCCTTTGCCCTGCTCCAGCCTCTCTTCAGGTCCTGAAGCAGGTGATAGATCTCAAGGATTTCTTCTCTCGTGAACAGGGGCAGTGACTTCAAATTGCAAAAAAAACAAAAAGAATAATAAGCAGTCATTCTAAGTTCTGGGACTCTGGGCGAGTTCTGGTGTTTTTTTCATTTTTCTTTTTATTAACATATACTTGCCCATAACTCCCAAGGGTTTTACAGTGAGCTTCTGTTACCTTTCTATTTAAAAAAAAAAAAATGAGTTATTGTTCTCTCACTTTAACAGCATAGCAGATGGGTCTTGATGGAGAAGCAGGAGCAGAGCCTGGGCCCCCAGAGAGAGATGTGGGTTTGAACCCTTCTGTGCAACTGGGCCCTAGGTTGTTGGGGCTGAGAAAGACAAGATGAAGAAAGTATTGAATGAAAGCCCTTTGGAGCCAGAACACTGCGGGGGCGGGGAGTTATGCTTTGCAGCCAACATTTCCTTTGGCTTAAGGAGGGGCAGTGCAGGGGGAGGCCTGCAGGAAATTTCTTGAACCTTGGTTTCTGTTCAAGGAGGCCACTTAAACAAACTGCAGGTTCCTGAGACCTGTGGGTATGCATTGCATATCCATTCCTGAGCATAGGTTCCTGGCTGAACCTGGCCAGTATCTGCAACCTGCTTACCGGCAACAGTGTGGCCTTGGGCACAAGGCTCCCACCAAGCCTCATTTTTTGTTTCTTTGGCCACTCCCATGTGGCACATGGGATCTTAGTTCCCCAACCAGGGATTGAACCTGTACCCCCTGCATTGGAAGCAGAGTCTTAACCACTGAACCACCAGGGAAGTCCCCAAGCCTCGTTTTTTTTTTTTTTTTTTTTAATAATTTTATTTATTTATTTATTTTTGGCTGTTCTGAGTGTTCATTGGCACACAAGGGCTTTTCTCTAGTTGCGGTGAAGCCATTTGCAGTGGCTTCTCTTGTTGCAGAGCCCAGGCTCTAGGGCACACGAGCTTCAGTAGTTGCAGCATGTGGGCTCAATAGTTGTGGCTTCTGGGCTTAGTTTCTCTGCATCATGCGGGATCTTCCCAGATCAGGGATCGAACCTGTGTCTCCTGCATTGGCAGGCAGATTCTTTACCACTGAGCTACAAGGGAAGCTGTTCATTTTTTTTTTGTTAAGTTTTTTCTTTTTTCCCCTTTGGCCACTTCTGTAGGTCTTTCATTTATTTCCATCTTTGTTCTTTGGCCTGTGTGGGCCTCCCATCGCAGTGGCCTCTCTCATTGCAGAGCACCGGCTCTGAGCACATGCGCTCCAGAGCGCTGGCTCAGTAGTTGGACACATCAGTCCAACCACTCCGCGGCACGTGGGATCTTCCCAGGCCAGGGATTGAACCGGGGCCCCTTGCACTGCAAGGTGGTGTCCTTACCCACTGGACCACCAAGGAAGCCCCCTTCATTTTTTTTTAAGATTTTATTTTTGCAAGGCTCAGATTTGGGTGGAGAGCAGGGATAATAACACCTACTTTGGGGACTATTGTAGGGGTAAATAACCTGATCCTGAGAGCAGGGCTTCACAATCACCTGTGTACCGCAGACCTATCAGGCAGCCTGGGGAAACCCATGAATGCCTTCTCAGAATACTGTGTTTTAAATGCATAAGTAAAATACACAGGATTACCAAGGAAATCAATGCTCTTGAACTACAACTTGGCGTGTTTTTTTTTTTTTTTTTTTTAACCAATGCACTAAAAAATAACTAGCAGTGAGTCTGTGTAACTACCATAATTCCGAAGTTGGGGTGAGCATGAACTAAGATTTTTTTTTTTTTACGAACTAAGATTTTATTGGGTCTGCTGTGGCTGAAATGTGACAGAGAAGGTGTGATGTCTATGCCAGCACTCCTGGGGTGTTTTGCCTGTGTTCGTAACTGAGAGAAATAGTATCAGGAAAGTTAGTGAAAGACGTTGTGTTTCCCCAGACCCCTGAAAAAAGGTCACAGACCCCAGAATTCACTCCTTGGGACCCAGGTTCAGAACCCCTGCCACAGAAGTGGCTTGACACCCAGCAGGTGATCTCCAGAAATTACTTCCTTGGAGTAGAGGGCTCCCCAGGGGACAGACAGTGCATGAGGATGCAGGGAAGGGACATGTGCAGGCCCAGGAAGCTGACGGGTGAGGTCTGGGCCTGCCATGAAAGCCTTTCCAGTCTCTCTGTGTCGCCGTCAAGGGTCTGGTGAGTCGGGAGGAGAGCCAGGCATGGAGATGACAGAGGTCAGGCCGTGTCTGTGTGGTGTGTAGCCTGTCTGCAGGCTGCAAGGGGTCAGGTGAGTGCTGGGAGCGAGGCATGCAGGTCTAGGCTGAAGGCAGCCTGTAGGGGGATGGGGAGCAGTTTTGACTGAGGAGGTGACACCGTGTGGGCTCCAGAGCCCCACTGCCAGAGTTCAAAACCCAGCTCCATGGACTTAGTAACTAACCCTGGCAGGTTGCTTCACCTCTTTGTGCCTTGGTTTCCTCCTCTGTAAAATGAGGATGAGAGTGGTACTTTCCTAAGGGGTATTACGAGGATTAAGCATTATACGTAAAGCTCTTAGAATATGGTAGATTAGTATATAGTCTCTTATATGGTATCTTAACCCTATTCGTGTATAGTATCTTAGTAGATAGCATTATGCGTAAAGCTCACTGGGGCTTCCCAGGTGGCTCAGTGGCATGCGTGCAGCCGAAGTGACCGCTAGGTGGCTCAGTGGTAAAGAACCCGCCCACCAGTACAAGAGATGCAGGTTCAGTCCCTGGGTCGGGAAGGTCCCCTGGAGAAGGAAATGGCAGCCCACTCCCATGGACAGAGGAGCCTAACAGGCTACAGTCCATGAGGTTGCAAAAGAGTCAGATACGACTTAGCAACTGAAACAAACAACTCGGTATCTGGTAAGAGAAAGTGTTCAGTAAAGAAAGACTGAAGGCTGCATCTTCATTTTGACTCGAGGACTCATGAGACTCCACTTCCTTGAGTGTGGTTCTCTGTGCTGCTCACGGATCACTCAGCTACAGCTTCTGCCTTCAAGGAGCGCCTTGTTGAGGGAGAGAATGGGGACATGAACAGAGACTTTCAGCTGACGCGGATCGCTGCAGTGCTCGTGTGCTCAGGGGGCCGTGCTAGGCTGGGCTTTGGGGCGGACCGCCTTCCTGGTAGAGGAACCACCTCAGCTGAGGTTCAAGAAGCGCCGGGCATTAGCGAGGGTCGTTCTGCAAAGAGCAGGCAGCTTGAACAGGAAGCTCTGCCATGGTCCAAAGTTGCTGGAATGTCACATTCCAGGCCGGGCCACAGGCTGTGTGCCTCAGGTGAACAGCCTGGCCTTTGTCCTTTTGGTAATGGGTGCCATGGACGGTTTTGTTTGTTTTTAACTTTTTATTCACAAGAAGTTGCGAAAATAACAAAGAGTTCCCTTCACCCTGCTTCCCTTGATGGTGATGCACAGCCAATACACATGATCAAAACCAGAAAAAGGGCATTGGTACGTTTCGGGACCACAAAGCTTATTTACTTTTCACCTTTTAAAAAAAAAATTAATTAATTTTACTGCTCTGGGCCTTAGTTGTATAGAGCTCAGTGCTCAGGAGCTGCGTTGTCCCATGTAGATTCTTAGTTGTGGCCTATGGGATCTAGTTCCCTAACCTGGGCACCCTGCATTGGGAGTGTCAAATCCTGGCCACTGGACCACCAGGGAAGTCCCCACTCTTTTCAGAACCTACACTCATGTATGTGTGCATGCACCTGGAAGGGTTTTGAGCAAGGAGTGAGGTTGGCGCCATGACCAGAGGTGATGGCAGTCTGCTTGTGGAGATGATGCACCTGGAAGCGGTTTTGAGCAGGAGATGCAGGTTCAGTCCCTGGGTCGAAGGTCCCCTGGAGAAGGAAATGGCAGCCCACTCCCATGGACAGAGGAGCCTAACAGGCTACAGTCCATGAGGTTGCAAAAGAGTCAGATACGACTTAGCAACTGAAACAAACAACTCGGTATCTGGTAAGAGAAAGTGTTCAGTAAAGAAAGACTGAAGGCTGCATCTTCATTTTGACTCGAGGACTCATGAGACTCCACTTCCTTGAGTGTGGTTCTCTGTGCTGCTCACGGATCACTCAGCTACAGCTTCTGCCTTCAAGGAGCGCCTTGTTGAGGGAGAGAATGGGGACATGAACAGAGACTTTCAGCTGACGCGGATCGCTGCAGTGCTCGTGTGCTCAGGGGGCCGTGCTAGGCTGGGCTTTGGGGCGGACCGCCTTCCTGGTAGAGGAACCACCTCAGCTGAGGTTCAAGAAGCGCCGGGCATTAGCGAGGGTCGTTCTGCAAAGAGCAGGCAGCTTGAACAGGAAGCTCTGCCATGGTCCAAAGTTGCTGGAATGTCACATTCCAGGCCGGGCCACAGGCTGTGTGCCTCGGGTGAACAGCCTGGCCTTTGTCCTTTTGGTAATGGGTGCCATGGACGGTTTTGTTTGTTTTTAACTTTTTATTCACAAGAAGTTGCGAAAATAACAAAGAGTTCCCTTCACCCTGCTTCCCTTGATGGTGATGCACAGCCAATACACATGATCAAAACCAGAAAAAGGGCATTGGTACGTTTCGGGACCACAAAGCTTATTTACTTTTCACCTTTTAAAAAAAAAATTAATTAATTTTACTGCTCTGGGCCTTAGTTGTATAGAGCTCAGTGCTCAGGAGCTGCGTTGTCCCATGTAGATTCTTAGTTGTGGCCTATGGGATCTAGTTCCCTAACCTGGGCACCCTGCATTGGGAGTGTCAAATCCTGGCCACTGGACCACCAGGGAAGTCCCCACTCTTTTCAGAACCTACACTCATGTATGTGTGTGCATGCACCTGGAAGGGTTTTGAGCAAGGGAGTGAGGTTGGCGCCATGACCAGAGGTGATGGCAGTCTGCTTGTGGAGATGATGAGAGAAGCTTTAGCTTTTCATAGAGAAAGCTGGAAGGAACTGGATATTGACTAAGAGCAGGATGATGGTTGCATCCATGACTAGAGTTGGAGAATAATGGAGGAGGAGCAGGATTAGGGGAGAAGCTACTGAGTTAAGTTTGAAATGTGTGGAGTTGGAGGAATACTCAGTCCTACTGGAATGGGCACCAGGGAGGACTTTCTGGACACAGAGGCATCCATGCTGGGTCTTAAGGAATGAGTAGGAGTTGGCTGGGGCTGTGGGTGGGGCGGGGGAGGGGCATTCTAGGTTGAGGGTTCAGGGTTAGGGAAGTCAGAGAAGCCATCAACAGCCTTGGGTATTGGGCATCTGGATAACATTTCCCAGAAAGTAAAAGATGTGAATCTGAAATATTGAGGAGAGGGTGAGCCTGGTGGGAGGACTAGATCTGTGAGTCATCATCATGAGTCATGAGATCATGAAATGCAAGCGCTCATCTGGGGGGAGTGTGTGGAGTGAGGAGAGCAGGAGCATTGTCCCTTAGGCGGAAGACCTGGGCAGCGGAGGAGGACCAGCAAGTGCAGCCAAGAGGCCTAGAAAAGGCCAATTAAAAACTGTCCCCTTCTGGACTCAGCAGGTAGGAGGTCCATGGGATGGGGAGGACCCTTGGCAAGCACCTGCAGTGGTGTGGACGTGGGCATGCCGTGAGGTGGGGAGTTGAGTGGGAAGTGTAGACACGGAGACAAGATAGACAACTCTTTCACAAAATGTGACCGAGAAAGGAAATCAGGATTGTGCTCGCCAGAGGGGATTCAGGATCTGAGGAGGGAATTATTTTGAGGGTTGGGGAGACTTCAGCGTGATGACAGACTGAGGTTCCCAGGGCTGGATCTGATTGCTTCATGGGCAACAGTAAGGGCAGTGGTGATGTGTGTGGGCGCTGAGGCCCGGTTGCTAGGGTTTGAATCCCAGCTCTACCTAGTTCCATCTGTGTGACCTTGGGTAACTCAGTTAACTTCTCTGTGCCTCTGTTTGAACCTACACTCATGTATGTGTGTGCATGCACCTGGAAGGGTTTTGAGCAAGGGAGTGAGGTTGGCGCCATGACCAGAGGTGATGGCAGTCTGCTTGTGGAGATGATGAGAGAAGCTTTAGCTTTTCATAGAGAAAGCTGGAAGGAACTGGATATTGACTAAGAGCAGGATGATGGTTGCATCCATGACTAGAGTTGGAGAATAATGGAGGAGGAGCAGGATTAGGGGAGAAGCTACTGAGTTAAGTTTGAAATGTGTGGAGTTGGAGGAATACTCAGTCCTACTGGAATGGGCACCAGGGAGGACTTTCTGGACACAGAGGCATCCATGCTGGGTCTTAAGGAATGAGTAGGAGTTGGCTGGGGCTGTGGGTGGGGCGGGGGAGGGGCATTCTAGGTTGAGGGTTCAGGGTTAGGGAAGTCAGAGAAGCCATCAACAGCCTTGGGTATTGGGCATCTGGATAACATTTCCCAGAAAGTAAAAGATGTGAATCTGAAATATTGAGGAGAGGGTGAGCCTGGTGGGAGGACTAGATCTGTGAGTCATCATCATGAGTCATGAGATCATGAAATGCAAGCGCTCATCTGGGGGGAGTGTGTGGAGTGAGGAGAGCAGGAGCATTGTCCCTTAGGCGGAAGACCTGGGCAGCGGAGGAGGACCAGCAAGTGCAGCCAAGAGGCCTAGAAAAGGCCAATTAAAAACTGTCCCCTTCTGGACTCAGCAGGTAGGAGGTCCATGGGATGGGGAGGACCCTTGGCAAGCACCTGCAGTGGTGTGGACGTGGGCATGCCGTGAGGTGGGGAGTTGAGTGGGAAGTGTAGACACGGAGACAAGATAGACAACTCTTTCACAAAATGTGACCGAGAAAGGAAATCAGGATTGTGCTCGCCAGAGGGGATTCAGGATCTGAGGAGGGAATTATTTTGAGGGTTGGGGAGACTTCAGCGTGATGACAGACTGAGGTTCCCAGGGCTGGATCTGATTGCTTCATGGGCAACAGTAAGGGCAGTGGTGATGTGTGTGGGCGCTGAGGCCCGGTTGCTAGGGTTTGAATCCCAGCTCTACCTAGTTCCATCTGTGTGGCCTTGGGTAACTCAGTTAACTTCTCTGTGCCTCTGTTTGCTCCTCCACAAAATGGGAATGATGGCAGTCCCTACGTCATCAGCTTGTTTGTGCAAGCCTTTAAAAAGCTATTATGTGGGTGGGAGGTGGGAGGAAGGTTCAAGCAAGAGGAGACACTTGTATACCTATGACTGATTGATGCTGATATATGGTAGAAACCAACACAGTATTATAAAGCAATTATCCTTCAATTAAAAATAAATACTACTAATAATAAATCCAGGGCTTCCCCGGTAGCTCAATGGTGAAGAATTCGCCTGCCAATGCAGGAGACACAGGTTCAATCCCTGATCCTAGAAGATCCCACATGCTGTGGAGCAACTAAGCCCATGAGCCACAACTATTGAACCTGTGCTCTAGAGCCTCGGGGCTGTAGCTGTTGAGTTCACGGGCCGCAACTATTGAAGCCCATGTGCCCGAGAGCCCGAGTTCCACAAGTCACCGCAGCAAGAAGCCTGCTCACCTCAACTAGAGAGTAGCCCCCACTCCCTACAACTAGAGAAGAGCCTATAGCAGCAGTGAAAACCCAGACTAGCCAAAAATAAATAAGTAAATTAAAAAAAAAAAAAGGAATAGAAGGGGCTTTCCTGGTGGTCCAGTGGGTAAAGATTTCACCTTACAGTGCTAGGGGTGCCAGTTTGATCCCTGGTCTGGGAGGATCCCGCGTACCACGGAGCGGCTGGCTGGGTGTGTCCAATTACGAGCCAGCACTCTGGAGTGCATGCGCCCAGAGCTGGTGCTCTGCAGCAAGAGAGGCCACTGCAGTAGGAGGCCCACACAGGCCAAAAAATGAAGATGGATGGAAATAAATTTTAAAAAGCAATAAAAGAGGCCAAATTTTTTAAAAAAGTAAAAAACATTCACTTAAAAAATCCCCCCTCTCCCCCCTGCAAAAGAAGAAAGGTACCATGTGTATAGGGTTCTTGACAGCCCTGGAACATGGTCGTCACTCATAAAATGTTAATCTTATTTCCTGGTTATGAATTTGTCTTTGTATTGGCTTTTTTCATTCATTTATTCAGCACTCATTCATTCTTATCTGTGTAATGCTTGGGTTGGATGAGGTGATACTCATTCATCCATGTCTTATTCATCTATTTCTTTTTCATCCAAACCACCATTTCCTGAGCACTTGCTCTGTGTCAAACACGGGCCAGACGTTGAGATTTTGGAGAGCCTGGCCCAGACCCTGCCTGGTCTGATGAAGATCTGAGCCTCTAAAATTATGTCATCTCCAAACCTTTCTCCAAAGTGGAAAAAATACTGTGCTTCCTTCGTGGTTCTCGGGTCAGTGGTTTGGTCTTTTTCTTGAGAAGAACAGTCCATGGACAGTTTGGCAATCCCAGAGCACTGGGTCTAAAATCAAGCTACTGGTTTCCATTTGGCCCGTGTCCTACTGTTGGCCTCGAGTCCGTCGTCTCATTTTTGTATTTTCGATTACAAGACAAATACTTGCTATCTGCAAAAAATCCAAACCCCGCTGAGGCATATAAAGCAGAAGGGATAAAGATCTGTGTGCTGTTGCCTCTTAGCGGATCCCAGTTCCCAGAAAGAACTAGTTAAACTGGAGAATATTCTCTCCGACTCCTTCTTTATATAAACACACATTGCACACAGATGCAATCATACAAGCCCAAATGTTCTGAAATCTGCTCCTTTGTTTCCTTTCTCAACCATGTACAGAGGCATCTCCACGATAGTCCATATAGAATTCAGTAGCTGGATTGTATTCCATAATGCAGTGGATTGATCAAGCTAATTCTTTACTGATGGGCATTAAGGTTGCTTCTAGTTTTTTACTCTTTAAACACATGTGCCCCTGTATAAATATAATTTGCAGGCTTGTACAAGGATTTTGGTAGGTTAAATTCTTGGAAGAGAAGTTTCTCCAAGGGGAAAGGACACTATCATTTGGAAGGTGTTTGGCGTCAAGGAACAGAATTCTTTCCTCAAAATGGAGTTTATTATCTTGTCAAATGACAAACGAAGTGGGGCAGTTCCAAGGTCAGTGAATTTCTTGAGTCAGACCTATCGTTAAACACCATTGCTCTGTCTTTCTGCTCCGCCATCTTCTTACCACACACTGGCCCACGGTAGCAGAGAAGGGGATTGTCACGCCTGTCCCATTTTAAGGGTGAAGGAAGCCTTTCCCAGAAGCCCTTGACTGATTTCCCACCTTTCTTTTGGCCAGGATGATTCACATGCCCTTGCCCAAGCCAGTCACTGACAAGAAAAAGAACCTTTCTTTAGCCCAGCGCGTGTTCACAAACTACTGTGCCACAGAGGAAGACGTGAAGCTGGCTGCTGGGTAGACAGCTTGCTCATTTGGTAGATGTTGCTGAGCACTGTGGCTGTGCTGAGTGCCCTTTTCTCCAGTTCATGGGCCAGGCTCTTTTCTCTCATTAGCCTCATTGGTGAAGAGTTGTTTCAACTTTTTTTTTTTTCTTTACATTGTATTTATTTATTGTGGCTGCACAGAATCTTTGTTGCAGTGCGTGGGCTTTCTGTAGTTGCAGTGAGCAGGCTTCTCATTGTGGTGGCTTCTCTTGTGGAGCACAGGCTCTAGGGCTCAGTACTTGTGACACGTGGGCTTGGTTGCCCCCCTCCCCCAGCATGTGGGATTTTCCTGGACCAGGGATTGAATTTGTGTGTCCCCTGCATGGGCATCTAGATTTTTCCATGGATCACCAGGAAAGCCCCTGGGTGTCTTTTCTTAATGAATTATGATCCTGTAAATTTCCTGTTTATGTCCTTTGCCCATCTTTCTATTTTCTAATCATTTAAAAGTAATCTTATTTGTTTATTTATTTATTTTTGGCTGTGCAAGGTCTTTGTTGCTACACAGGCTTTTCTCTAGTTGCAGTGAGCGGGGGCTACTCTGTAGTTACAGTGTGTGGGCTGCTTAGTGCCATGACTTCTCTTGTTGCGGAGCACGGGCTCTAGGACATGTAGGCTTCTGTAGTTGTGGTTCTCGGGCTTTGGTGGACAAGCTCAGTAGCTGTGGCGTACGGGCTTAGTAGCTCCGAGGAACATGGTATCTTCCCTGATCAGGGATGGAACCCTTGTGCTCTGCATTGGCAGGTGGATTCTTAACCACTGGACCACCAGGAAAGTTCCCTGAGTATCTTTCCTTAATGAATTATGTTTCCTGTGAATTTCCTGTTTATGTCTTTGCCCGTCTTTTTTTTTTTTTTAATTACTTTTTTTATCTTAACTTGGCTACACGGGGTCTTAGTTATGGCATGTGGGATCTAGTTCCCTGACCAGGGATCAAACCTGGGCCCCCTGCATTAGAAGCACAGAGTCTTAACCACTGGACCACCAGGGAAGTCCTCTTTGCCCATCTTTTAAAAGTAATTATAATGTTTATAAAACAAAAATAGTTGCTATTAAATGTTTATCGTGCGTCAAACACCTCATTGAACTTTCACAACCACCCCGGACCATAGGTACTATTTCTGTTTTAGAAGCGAGGGAAGTGAGGCACTGAGAAATTAAGCAGCTTATATGCAGTTAATAGGGAACAGATTTTGGATTTGAACCAGCATGCACTCGGGTTCAGTGAGGTCACCTATGGTACACTGAGGGAATGGTTTTCTGTTGACGCTTTCTTCACAGCTGTATTTTCGAGACAAGCCCATTGGAGGTAGGTCCAGCTTGGAATTCCTAAATTATAAGAGCCTTTACCCAGAGTTGGTGGTGGGATCTGGGGAAATCCGGCCTCAATTTTCTCCTTGGACTTTTTTCTTTAGAAGGAAGCAAGACTGATTCAGCTTACCCGCTCCTTGTTCTTCCACCAGGTGCCCTCTTAGAGTTGTGCCTGACCCTCCACTTGGAGGGACTCACCTCCCTCTTTAGCTGAGAACAGTAGCCACTGGCTTAGTCTGCTCTGGCTGCTATGACAAAATACCATAGACTGGGTGCCTTCAACAACACACATCTTACTTTCCCGCAGTTTCCTCGTGCAAACAACCCAGATCCAGGTGCCAACAGAGTTGGTTCCTGTTGAGAGCGCTCCTCCTTCTTGCAGGCGGCTGGCTGCCTTCTCATTGGCCTCATCTAGCCTTTCCTCGTGACGCCCGCCCACAGGGAGAGGGAGACCTCCCTGATGTCTCTTCTAATAAAGAAGCTAATCCTGTCAGATCAGGACCCTATCCCTGTAACCCCATTGAACCTTAATCACCTCTTCAGAGGCTCCTGTTTCCTAACAGCCACACTGGTGGTTAGGGCTTCCAGCATGTGCTTTGTGGGGAACACAAACATTCAGTCTATAAATTCTGCTCTTCCCACCCTACCCCCAAATTCATGTTTCTCATCACATGCCAAAGGAATTCATTCCATCCCAATAACCCCCAATTCTCAACTCGTTCCAGCATCAACTCTCAAGTCCAAAGTCTCATCTGAACAGATACAGTTGAGACTTAGAGGAATGATTCATCCTAAAGCAGAATCCCTCTCCAGCTGTGAATCTATGAAACCAGACAAGTTACAAGATTTCAGAATACAGTGACTGTGGCACAGGCCTGGGATCCACATTTGCCTTCTTGAAGGGATTCATGGGGAAGAAGAAAGCAGTCACAGGCTCTAAGCATGTACAAAGCCCAGTGGGACAAATTCCATTCGATTTTAAGGCTTGAGAGTCATCTTCTTTGGCGTGATGTGCCGCCTTCCTGGCCCCCTGGGCCACAGCATCACCCCTGCAGCTCTGCCAGCACTTGGCCCCCCGAGGCTCTGAGTTTGCAGGAAAGGAAGAACATGTTTGCAGCCAAATGGCGCTATGGTCCTGTCCTATACAACTCTAGAAGTCCTACAGCCTTCCTTCATTCTTTTTTTTTTTCAGCTCAAAAAGAAAAGTGATTTTTCTTTTTCTCCCCATACTTTAAGCTTTTTATTTTGTATTGGGATACAGCCACTTAACAATGTCGTGAGAATTTCAGGTGAACAGTGAAGGGACTCAGCCATACATATACATGTATCCATTCTCCCCCTCCTGTCCAAGTTGGTACATAACATTGAGCAGAGTTCCATGTGTTAGACAGTAGGTCCTTGTTGGTTATTCATTTCAAATTTAGTAGTGTGTACATGACCTTCCTAAAGTCCCTGACTATCTCTCCCCACCCCCACCCTGGCAACCGTAAGTTCGTTTTCGAAGTCTGTGAGTCTCTGTTTTGTAAGTAAGTTCATTTATATCATTTCTTTTATAGATTGCACATATAAGGATGTCATACAATATTTCTGCTTCTCTGTGTGACTTACATCACTCAGTATGACATTGTCTAGGCCCATGTATGTTGCCGAAAATGACATCATTTCATTCTTTTAAATGACAGCCTTCCTTCATTCTGTCATTCAGCTTTCTCTGTCCCCTTCCATTCAGACTGGCCTTATTTCTGCTGCCGTAGTCCCATCTCTGTTTCTGACTTCTGCTGATGGTGGATGGTGACTGGATCCAAGCTAATCACCTGGTTGTTCAGCCACAGCCTTGGTGTGCTCTTCAGAACACTCCTTGGTTTGTTTTTGTTTTTGTTTTTTTGAAATATGGATTGGTTGAGAGTGTGCTAATTCTTCAAGTTCTGGTTGCTTTCTTTATAAAAAAATTTTTGGCCTCCTCTTTTTATTGATTTTCTTTTAAATTTTGGCCTCTTTTATTGGTTTTTTATTTATTTATTTTCATCCATCTTTATTCTTTGGCCTGTGTGGGCCTTCCATCTCAGTGGCCTCTCTTGCTGCAGAGCACTGGCTCCAGGTGCACATACTCCAGAGCGCTGGCTCGTAATTGGACACACCAGTCCAACCGCTCTGCAGCGCGTGGGATCTTCCCAGGAGGCCAGGGATTGAACTGGTGCCCCCTGCACTGCAAGGCGGACTCCCTACCCACTGAACCACCAAGGAAGCCCTCTGGTTGCTTTTTATTAAACAGTTCCTTCTTCAGTTCATCTCATGTCAGTCACATTTTACCCTAAGTGGTGAGGAGGACCCTTACCACCACTTCCATACTTGGGTTGGAAAGCAACCTCTGCTAACTGTCCATTTTCCTAATTTGCCAAGTCTACCCGCCGTCAAACATAGAACACAATTCTACTGTTTAAAACACTATGATTGTTTATAAAAAGGATCAGCTCTCCTCCAGTTTCAGGTAACTTATTCTTCATTTTCACCTGAGATCTCACCAGAATTGCCTTATTGTCCATAGTTTTACCAACAATCCTTTCATGGCAGTCTAGGTGTTTTCTATACCTGCTCATAGTCTCTGTTTTGTAAGTAAGTTCATTTATATCATTTCTTTTTTAGATTGCACATATAAGGATGTCATACAATATTTCTGCTTCTCTGTGTGACTTACATCACTCAGTATGATATTCTCTAGGCCCATGTATGTTGCTGCAAATGGCATCATTTCATTCTTTTAAATGACAGCCTTCCTTCATTCTGTCATTCAGCTTTCTCTGTCCCCTTCCGTTCAGACTGGCCTTATTTCTGCTGCCGTAGTCCCATCTCTGTTTCTGACTTCTGCTGATGGTGGATGGTGATTGGATCCATACTAATCACCTGGTTGTTCAGCCACAGCCTTGGTGTGCTCTTCAGAACACTCCTTGGTTTGTTTTTGTTTTTGTTTTTTTGAAATATGGATTGGTTGAGAGTGGCTAATTCTTTAAGTTCTGATTGCTTTCTTTTTAAAAAAATTTTTGGCCTCCTCTTTTTATTGATTTTCTTTTAAATTTTGGCCTCTTTCATTGGTTTTTTATTTATTTATTTTCATCCATCTTTATTCTTTGGCCTGTGTGGGCCTTCCATCTCAGTGGCCTCTCTTGCTGCAGAGCACTGGCTCCAGGTGCACATACTCCAGAGCGCTGGCTCGTAATTGGACACACCAGTCCAACCACTCTGCAGCGCGTGGGATCTTCCCAGGAGGCCAGGGATTGAACTGGTGCCCCCTGCACTGCAAGGCGGACTCCCTACCCACTGAACCACCAGGGAAGCCCTCTGGTTGCTTTTTATTAAACAGTTCCTTCTTCAGTTCATCTCATGTCAGTCACATTTTACCCTAAATGGTGAGGAGGACCCTTACCACCACTTCCATACTTGGGTTGGAAAGCAACCTCTGCTAACTGTCCATTTTCCTAATTTGCCAAGTCTACCCGCCGTCAAACATAGAACACAATTCTGCTGTTTAAAACACTATGATTGTTTATAAAAAGGATCAGCTCTCCTCCAGTTTCAGGTAACTTATTCTTCATTTTCATCTGAGATCTCACCAGAATTGCCTTATTGTCCATAGTTTTACCAACAATCCTTTCATGGCAGTCTAGGGGTTTTTCTAACTTCAATAGTTGCGGTCCATGGCTCAGTAGTTGCAGCTCCAAGGCTCTAGAGCTCACGCTCAATGGTTGTGGCTCGTGGGCTTCACTGCTCTGTAGCATATGGGATCTTCCTGGATCAGGGATCGAACCTGTGTCTCCTGCATTGGCAGAAAATCTCTTTACCACTGTGCTACCAGGGAGGCCCTGTTCATTTTATTTTTAAAAGTATTTAAAAGTATTTATTGGGCATCCCTGGTGGTCTAGGGGATAGGAAGTCCACCTTTCAGTGCAGGGGGCACTGGTTCCATCCCTGGCCTGGGAAGATCCCACATGCCACGGAGTGGCTAGACTGCGCTCTGGAGCACATGCACCCAGAGCCAGTGCTCTGCAGTGAGAGAGGCCACTGCAATGAGAGGCCCACTCATGCCAAAGAATTAAAAAATTGGTGAAAATAAATATAAATAAAAGAGGCATGATGGGGAAAAAGAAAAAAGAGAGAGAAAAAAATAGAACACTATTTTTTTTTAAATGTATTTACTTGCTAATGTATTTGCTGCCCTGAGTCTTGGTTGCGTGTCGTATGCCGGATCTTCGAGCTTCCGTGTGACATGTGGGATCTCGTTCCCTGACCAGGGATTGAACCGGGCCCCCTGCATTGAGAATGTGGAGTCTTCGCCACTGTACCACCAAGTCCCTTAAATGTATATGTTGTGTCCCCTGTCCTCCAGAACATGTGTGCTAAAAGAGGGCAGACTTTGTCCCCTTGGTTCTTCTCTGCATCCTCAACAGGCCGACCACAAACCTTCCTTTTACTTGTCAGTCACATTTTACCCTAAGTGGTGAGGAGGACCCTTACCACCACTTCCATACTTGGGTTGGAAAGCAACCTCTGCTAACTGTCCATTTTCCTAATTTGCCAAGTCTACCGCCGTCAAACATAGAACACAATTCTACTGTTTAAAACACTATGATTGTTTATAAAAAGGATCAGCTCTCCTCCAGTTTCAGGTAACTTATTCTTCATTTTCATCTGAGATCTCACCAGAATTGCCTTATTGTCCATAGTTTTACCAACAATCCTTTCATGGCAGTCTAGGGGTTTTTCTAACTTCAATAGTTGCGGTCCATGGCTCAGTAGTTGCAGCTCCAAGGCTCTAGAGCTCACGCTCAATGGTTGTGGCTCGTGGGCTTCACTGCTCTGTAGCATATGGGATCTTCCTGGATCAGGGATCGAACCTGTGTCTCCTGCATTGGCAGAAAAACTCTTTACCACTGTGCTACCAGGGAGGCCCTGTTCATTTTATTTTTAAAAGTATTTAAAAGTATTTATTGGGCATCCCTGGTGGTCTAGGGGATAGGAAGTCCACCTTTCAGTGCAGGGGGCACTGGTTCCATCCCTGGCCTGGGAAGATCCCACATGCCACGGAGTGGCTAGACTGCGCTCTGGAGCACATGCACCCAGAGCCAGTGCTCTGTAGTGAGAGAGGCCACTGCAATGAGAGGCCCACTCATGCCAAAGAATTAAAAAATTGGTGAAAATAAATATAAATAAAAGAGGCATGATGGGGAAAAAGAAAAAAGAGAGAGAAAAAAATAGAACACTATTTTTTTTAAAATGTATTTACTTACTAATGTATTTTGCTGCCCTGAGTCTTGGTTGCGTGTCGTATGCCGGATCTTCGAGCTTCCGTGTGACATGTGGGATCTCGTTCCCTGACCAGGGATTGAACCGGGCCCCCTGCATTGAGAATGTGGAGTCTTCGCCACTGTACCACCAAGTCCCTTAAATGTATATGTTGTGTCCCCTGTCCTCCAGAACATGTGTGCTAAAAGAGGGCAGACTTTGTCCCCTTGGTTCTTCTCTGCATCCTCAACAGGCCGACCACGTGGGCCTTTCTCCAGCTCCTCACCTGTGGCTGGTGGGCTCTGCTGTCCTCCTGTTCTCATTTGCATGTAATGGACACACAGCAGCTATTGACTTGAATGTTCTTCATAAGAATTCTGATCTAATAGCCGTCATTCATTGTCTGCTATGTGCCCGGCCCTGAAATGAGTGCCTTCTCTCTGTGGATCCTGTCAGTGGGCACTGGTTGTAGTCTCCATGTTACACAGCAGGAAATTGCCACTCAGCGAGGATCTGGACCCCTCTGCCCAGCCCACGTGCACGGCTGCCCTGCTGCTTTGGGATTTGGGTTAGAGAGATGGACTCACACCCACCGGCTGAGGAGCCTTCATACGGCCTGAGTCAGAGAATGTTTATTCCCCGACACGGGATTCAGATCTATCAGGGATCACCACTGGGATGGTTGCAGGCAGCATTTGTTTCTGTTAAGTCTGCTTGGACCTCAGGGCCAAGAGGACAGGCTCAGAGACACCCCTCTGACCGCGGGGGCTTTCCAAGATGACTGTGGGCTGAACAGGGTCCGGGGGTTGGGGGCAGGAGAGTGACAGGACAGGTGTTCCCACGCGGTATGTGCCGGCGTGGGGAGCTACCATCAGAGGGAGAGCGGCTCGAGGCTGAGGAGGAAGAGGTCTGATCTGTGGTTTGTGAGACTCGTGTGATAGCCTTGAGGCACTGGGGCCAGGCCACACCCCCGATGGTGGGGACAGATGGAGGGGAGGCCAGGGGCATGGGGACCGCGGCAGGGTCCCTGTGGCCACGCCCGGTGCCGCTGGTGGTCCAGGCCTGCGGGGTGCCTGCTCCCACCCCAGGTCAAGTGCTGGGCTACCCTGTGTCTTTCCCACCCACAGAGCCTCTCTTCCAGGGAGAGGGTTGGGTCTGACTTCCCGGAAAGTGGGTGATAGTGTGGTGGTCCTGTTGCGGGGATCAGGACCGGCTCGGTGGAGGAGCCAAGCTTCGAGGGATGGGTGGAGCCTCTTTCATGGGATGGAGAGGAGCGTGGCAGCGGAGGCGAAAGGAATTGCTAAGGCAAAGGCCCAGAGCCGGAAACCCCAGCAGCCTCCGGCTGGAGGCCTGGCATGGGGCTTGGGTGTGAGGAGGACAAGAGCTTGCGTCCCTGACGGGGACATCGAGGACGAAGAGACAGACCAGGAGGCCTGGTCAGTGAGGCACAGGCTGCCTGGGGCCACGGCCGCCCGCTGCCTGCAGGAGAACAGGGGCTTAACGGTTGTGTCCATCCCAGGAAATACTTGCAGGGTTTCGGGCAAGAGGGAGGAGCCGTGTGCGCGTGGCGGACACAGACTCGTGTGGCTGTGGACTGCGGCTCCAGGCCAGGCCTCTGCACAGGTCACCTCCAGCCCTCATGACAGCCAGGGCATTGGGAGTGCCGTCAGCCCCGCTGTCCCTGTCAGTCAGGAAGACGACCAAGATCCAGAGTCACATGGTGGGCCAGTGTTGGCGCTGGCACTCTGGCCTGAGCCCCGAGCCTGGCCCCAGGCCCTGGCAGAGCAGACAGATGCATAGTGAGCCCTTGCCAGTGCGATGGCCCTGGTCCTGGCCGCGCTGGGGAGCTGGCAGCCAACCTCACAGGCATGCTTGCATTTTCTGGGTTTCTTCTCTCCAAACGGTGCTTGATGGGAGAAGAAGGTTTTTGCCTTGACCTCGAGGGTGTCCTTTGCTGTGCGGCAGCCCCACCCAGGGGTGGGAAACAGGGGTGGCCTCCATGTAGCCCTTGCCCGTTGAAGGTGCTGTCCAGACTCAGGGTCCAGTGGGATGTGGGTGTGTACCTGGTTCAGACGGTCTTTGTAGACCCTAAGACAGATCACCGCCCTCAGGGTCGCCTTGACAACCTGCGAGGTGGGGTGAGCAGGGAGGGAGGGAGCCTAGGGTGGGGAGGTGGGGTGGACGGCAGCCTACCCGCTGCCTCCTCACGGACTGTGTTCTCTCCCCAGAGACTGATGGAGAGGCAGAGACGGAAGGCGGACATCGAGAAGGGGCTGCAGTTCATTCAGTGAGTGCAGGGGCGGTGGGATGGGCTCCTCGGGGCATCCCTGGAGCTCATAGTCCCCCATGCTCCTGTTTCCCACCTGCTGAGCCTCGGCTGTTCAGGCTGCCCCGTGTGTTGGGGAGCAGGGAGGTTGGGCCGGCTTGGAAGGGGCTGGTGTGACGGGGTGCCCCTCACCCTGAGCCGTGAACCTGACACGCACGTGCACCCCCTGACTGGTCAGCCTTTGGTCTCGTCCAGCTGTCTTTCTCCCCTCCCCTCCACACTTGCTTTTAGCTCCCTGTTCATTCTCTTGTCTGTGCACATCCTATAATAGGTCAGGTATCTGCTTGCTGAGCACGTTTTTCCATTCTGTGCTGGGCCTTTCACATCCGTCATCTCTCTAATCTTTAAGCTCAACAGGTGGTTTTTTCTCCCATTTTGCCAGGCCTCTGCACAGGTCACCTCCAGCCCTCATGACAGCCAGGGCATTGGGAGTGCCGTCAGCCCCGCTGTCCCTGTCAGTCAGGAAGACGACCAAGATCCAGAGTCACATGGTGGGCCAGTGTTGGCGCTGGCACTCTGGCCTGAGCCCCGAGCCTGGCCCCAGGCCCTGGCAGAGCAGACAGATGCATAGTGAGCCCTTGCCAGTGCGATGGCCCTGGTCCTGGCCGCGCTGGGGAGCTGGCAGCCAACCTCACAGGCATGCTTGCATTTTCTGGGTTTCTTCTCTCCAAACGGTGCTTGATGGGAGAAGAAGGTTTTTGCCTTGACCTCGAGGGTGTCCTTTGCTGTGCGGCAGCCCCACCCAGGGGTGGGAAACGGGGGTGGCCTCCATGTAGCCCTTGCCCGTTGAAGGTGCTGTCCAGACTCAGGGTCCAGTGGGATGTGGGTGTGTACCTGGTTCAGACGGTCTTTGTAGACCCTAAGACAGATCACCGCCCTCAGGGTCGCCTTGACAACCTGCGAGGTGGGGTGAGCAGGGAGGGAGGGAGCCTAGGGTGGGGAGGTGGGGTGGACGGCAGCCTGCCCGCTGCCTCCTCACGGACTGTGTTCTCTCCCCAGAGACTGATGGAGAGGCAGAGACGGAAGGCGGACATCGAGAAGGGGCTGCAGTTCATTCAGTGAGTGCAGGGGCGGTGGGATGGGCTCCTCGGGGCATCCCTGGAGCTCATAGTCCCCCATGCTCCTGTTTCCCACCTGCTGAGCCTCGGCTGTTCAGGCTGCCCCGTGTGTTGGGGAGCAGGGAGGTTGGGCCGGCTTGGAAGGGGCTGGTGTGACGGGGTGCCCCTCACCCTGAGCCGTGAACCTGACACGCACGTGCACCCCCTGACTGGTCAGCCTTTGGTCTCGTCCAGCTGTCTTTCTCCCCTCCCCTCCACACTTGCTTTTAGCTCCCTGTTCATTCTCTTGTCTGTGCACATCCTATAATAGGTCAGGTATCTGCTTGCTGAGCACGTTTTTCCATTCTGTGCTGGGCCTTTCACATCCGTCATCTCTCTAATCTTCACCACAGCTCAGTCAAGCAGGTGGTTTTTTTCTCCCATTTTGCAGATGAGAAAGCTAAGGCTCAGAGAGGTTAAGAAACTGGTTTCCAGTCACGCAGCTATTAAGGGATGGAATTCTAACCTGGGTCTCGCTGACTGCAAAACCCAGATACCTTCCCATTATCTGCCTCCTCTACCCAACCTACTGTGTTTGTTTTTTCATCTTTTTCTTTACATACAAAAATTTTTTTGACACACAAGATCTTTTTATTAACTCTTTTCTTTCTCTGAAATGGACCCTCAGAGGCATGATTATCAGGTTTCTAATGAAGCGTAAGCTCCTGACCCCTTACTTGGAGGGGTTCTTTCCGCAGCCCTGAAAGACTGCCTAGAAAATTTTTGTTTCTCATTTTGTGTTTTTTCTCTTAATTAGGAGTCCCTACAGAACTGCAGCTTGCATCAGCAAACCCTCATTATTGTTGTTGTTGTTTAATAGCTCAGTTGTGTCCGATTCTTGCGACCCCACAGAGCATAGCCTGCCAGACTCCTGTCCAGGCAAGAGTGCTGGGGTGGGCTGCCATTTCCTGCTCCAGGGGGTCTTCCCAAGCCTGTGTGTCCTGTACTGCAGGTGGATTCTTCACCACTGTACCACTGGGGCTGCACCCACAAACCCTCATAGACTCCCCAGTTTTGTTCTCTCCCACAGCCCTGCAAAATGTGACCTGCCTTTTCAGCACAAGCTGGGTCCTTTCTCCCTCTCTGTCTCTGTCTCTGTCTCTCACGTACACACATAATCTGCTTTGTTTTTTGGGGTTTTTTTCCTGCTTTGGTTTATATTCTCACAACACACTCTCCTTCCTTCACCCAAACATGGCCGCTTTGCTGCCTGCAGCCAGCTCAGAGCTGTGGCCTGCCCTTCACAGGGGCTTGTCTTTCCTTTGGAGAAGAGCATTGATCTTTGGAGAGTGCCCAAGTCTTGCTCAGAGGCCAGTCTGGAGAACAAGGCAAACTTTGGGAATCTGTCTGTTGTAAGAATTCTGTCCTCAAGGCACTGATTTCTGTGGAGCTGGTCCTCGTAACCCCAGACCTCAACCCACATCCCAGTGCCCCGCGTCCTATGGACTCAGTGCCTGCAAAGCAGAGACCCTCCAGGGTCGTTGCGCTTGGGGTGAGTGTTAGCTCTGGGCCCTCCTTCCCTTCCCAGAGGGGAGTTCTGAGAAGGTTTAGCAGCAGGACAGCCTCCTGGCAGCCCCCATGTTGGTCTCCTGAGGGACTGCTGGATACACAGTCAGACCTGCTCCTTTAGAAATGTCTGTTGCCTCACATACTGATGTCGTGTGTTTTGCTGGGCACAGAGCACCGTAGGAGCCATGAAGGGATCAGGACAGGTGGGTAACTGGCTTGTGTAGAGCCTTAAACACCAGGATAACCTTAAACCAGGTGACCTTGAGGACAGGGTGACGGTAACTGGGGGTTGTCGGGGTGCAGCCCTATTTGTTTCTCATTTTGTGTTCTTTCTCTTAATTAGGAGTCCCTACAGAACTGCAGCTTGCATCAGCAAACCCTCATTATTGTTGTTGTTGTTTAATAGCTCAGTTGTGTCCGATTCTTGCGACCCCACAGAGCATAGCCTGCCAGACTCCTGTCCAGGCAAGAGTGCTGGGGTGGGCTGCCATTTCCTGCTCCAGGGGGTCTTTCCAAGCCTGTGTGTCCTGTACTGCAGGTGGATTCTTCACCACTGCACCACTGGGGCTGCACCCACAAACCCTCATAGACTCCCCAGTTTTGTTCTCTCCCACAGCCCTGCAAAATGTGACCTGCCTTTTCAGCACAAGCTGGGTCCTTTCTCCCTCTCTGTCTCTGTCTCTCTCTCTCACGTACACACATAATCTGCTTTGTTTTTGGGGTTTCTCCTGCTTTGGTTTATATTCTCACAACACACTCTCCTTCCTTCACCCAAACATGGCCGCTTTGCTGCCTGCAGCCAGCTCAGAGCTGTGGCCTGCCCTTCACAGGGGCTTGTCTTTCCTTTGGAGAAGAGCATTGATCTTTGGAGAGTGCCCAAGTCTTGCTCAGAGGCCAGTCTGGAGAACAAGGCAAACTTTGGGAATCTGTCTGTTGTAAGAATTCTGTCCTCAAGGCACTGATTTCTGTGGAGCTGGTCCTCGTAACCCCAGACCTCAACCCACATCCCAGTGCCCCGCGTCCTATGGACTCAGTGCCTGCAAAGCAGAGACCCTCCAGGGTCGTTGCGCTTGGGGTGAGTGTTAGCTCTGGGCCCTCCTTCCCTTCCCAGAGGGGAGTTCTGAGAAGGTTTAGCAGCAGGACAGCCTCCTGGCAGCCCCCATGTTGGTCTCCTGAGGGACTGCTGGATACACAGTCAGACCTGCTCCTTTAGAAATGTCTGTTGCCTCACATACTGATGTCGTGTGTTTTGCTGGGCACAGAGCACCGTAGGAGCCATGAAGGGATCAGGACAGGTGGGTAACTGGCTTGTGTAGAGCCTTAAACACCAGGATAACCTTAAACACCTCAAGGTGACCTTGAGGACAGGATGTGACCTACTGAAGATGAAGCTGATGCTGGAAGAAGAGAGGCTGGGGGTGGAAGATCGGTTAGGAGGAGAGCGGGGGGCTGGGGCAGGGGGACAGGGCCGGGCTTCTGGTGGAGGGAGGCACGTGAGAGGGTGGTGGCCCGCCCCACTGTAATAGTCAGGGATACCTCCCCCACCCTGGGGACCTACAGGGTGACACGTCACTCACTAGCTTAAGATGTTTTCTTTTTTTTTTCTTGGCTGTTCCACAACATGTGCGATCTTAATTGCCCAACAAGGGATCAAACCAGTGCCTCCTCCGTTAGAAGGATGGAGTCTTAACCACTGGGCCACCAGGGAAGACCCTGGGCTGCTCTTTTTTGCCCAGGTATTCGTGGTGGCTCCAGGCACTAGAAGGCACCCCAGCCCTGCACTCTGGCCCTGGCTCGGACCTGCTGTGTGGCCTTCAGGCTGTCACTGTCTCTCTCTGCATGTCTATTTTCCCGTGTGTGACCTGAGAGACCAGGAGACAGACCCCAGCGTCCCTTCCGGTGCCACCGTTTAGCCTCACAGGTGTGCCTCGGGACTCCTGGGCTGATGCTTTCTTCTGCTCTGAACTGACGCTTTCTTTTGCTCTGAGCTGTCACTGGTTCAGCAGCTCACGGGCAGGAGAGGCTGTCTAAGACCCCATCTGCTTTCCTGAGCCTGGCAGGAGGGGTTAGGTTCTGCGTGCCGGGCATAGGCAGGTGGAGGGGTTGTGTCTCGGGGCAGGGACAGGAGAAGTGCAGCGACTCGAACGACCCCCGAGGTGAACTTTGGCTGCCTGCAAAGTCTATAGTTGCAGGTTTGCCTTAGGGGGAGCATGGCCGTTCTCAGGGACGGCTTTCTTAGGCAAAGAACAGCCGGCTGGGGTTCCTTCTCTGCATCTGCACTTGGGAAAGGTCCCTACAGTCAAAGCTATGACTTCTCCAGTAGTCATGTCTGGATGTGAGAGTTGGACCATAAAGAAGGCAGAGAATCAAAGAACTGATGCTTTCAAACTGTGGTGCTGGAGAAGGCTCTTGAGAGTCCCTTGGACGGCAAGGGGATCAAACCAGTCATTGCCACAGGCAATCAACCCTGAATATTCATTGAAAAGACTGTTGCTGAAACTGAAGCTCCAGTGCTTTGGGCACCTGTTGTG
Organism: Tragulus kanchil; assembly: GCA_022376925.1. NCBI lineage: Eukaryota > Metazoa > Chordata > Mammalia > Artiodactyla > Tragulidae > Tragulus > Tragulus kanchil. Next base: position 176,746,848 of record JAIOJX010000004.1, on the reverse strand, counting down.
AAGAGCGGACTCATTGGAAAAGACCCTGATGCTGGGAAAGACTGACAGCAAAAGAAGAAGGAGGTGGCAGAGGATGAGATGGTTGGATGGCATCACCAACTCAGTGGACACGAGTTTGAGCAAACTCCAGAAGATAGTGAAGGACAGGGAACCCTGGCGTGCTGCAGTCCACGGGGTCGCAAGGAGTCAGACCTGACTTAGAAACTGAGTGGCAGCAGCACCTGGGAAAGGCTGGGGCAAACACAGGCCCTTCCGCCATCCTTCTGTAGGAAAGAGAAAGCCAACGTGGTGTGGGTTTAGGGAGAAAAGATACTGCTGTCCCCTCGTCCCAATCCACAAGGTGATGTCTGAGGTCTGAGCTGGGAGACCCGGCTCCTCCCATGGTCTCTAACCTACAGCTCTGGCTCCTGGGCCTCCAGGGGGCTGAGAGCCTGGGCTCACCCTGACTTTGTGTCTTCCTTCTTTCCCTGTAGGTCAACCCTACCCCTAAAGCAAGAAGAATATGAGGTGAGCTTCAGAGGCTGGGCCGGGGAAGGTGGAGGGCAGGGTGTGCCTGGGGCGGCTCAGGGCCCGGGAGGCAGGCCGCAGCTGGGGGAGACGGCCCCCGAGCTCCCCGTGCCCTGCCCGCAGGCCTTTCTGCTCAAGCTGGTGCAGAACCTGTTCGCTGAGGGCAATGACCTGTTCCGGGAGAAGGACTACAAGCAGGCGCTGGTGCAGTACATGGAGGGGCTGAACGTGGCCGACTACGCCGCCTCTGACCAGGTGGCCCTGCCACGGGAGCTGCTGTGCAAGCTGCACGTCAACCGGGCCGCCTGCTACTTCACCATGGTGAGCTCCGCCCACCCTGCCCGCATGTCCCCACACGTCCCTCTGCCCGCACTGTCCACTCGCAGAGCTCTCATCCCCAGCACACAACAGACTCACCTGGGGAGCTTTTCAAGGACTAATACATAATTAAAAAAAAAAGGTTTAATGATACTGGAGCCCAAGCCCTATCTGAGATGATTTAAGTTAGATTCTCAGGGTGGCCGGGGCCCTGGCACGAGTCTGTGGGCCCTCAGGGCCGAGGACCGCCGCCCTCATGACTGTCTCTCTCTGCAAACCCCTGAGCGCTCCTGCTCCTCCTCCTTGGGCTCCTCCCTCCTCCACATCCTCCACCGCCTTCCTCTTTTCTCCAGACTTCCAGCCTCCCCTCGTCCCTCATCCTTCAAGCTCTAGCCTCCTCCTCTTCCCTGTCCTCGCTCAGGGACTGTCATTCCCCAGATCCTGTGGGGGCTCTGCCGTGGGCTCTGTCGAGGATCCAGACGGGTCTGGTCTGGATACATGCATCTACCAGATGCCCGTTCTCAATGTGCTCTGTGTTCTGAGTGGCCTTCCTGATTTCTGCCTCTAGAGGTGCCTTTGTAACTCGAGTCCTTGATCTCCTGAGCGACCAGGCTCATCCCTAGAATCTGAAGGACCGTCCCCTCCCATGCTCATTGGCTGGACACACAGATGCTCTTGTCGGAGTCTGGACAGCAGAGCTGTTTCCTGGAACTCTCACCTCCCCTGTCCCCCTTCACCCCTGTCCACAGGAAGAGAGCTGGTCCTCTGTCCAGGTGAAGACAGGAGGCTGCGGGGAGGGAGGGTAGCAGGCTGATGGCAGCCGCCGGCTCCTCTCTGGCAGGGCCTGTACGAGAAGGCGCTGGAGGACAGCGAGAAGGCCCTGGGCCTGGACAGCGAGAACATCCGGGCGCTGTTCCGCAAGGCGCGGGCCCTGACCGAGCTGGGGCGCCACAAGGAGGCCTACGCGTGCAGCAGCCGGTGCTCCCTGGCTCTGCCCCACGTGAGTGCGGCCCCCGCAGGGCCCAGGCTCTCCGTCCCTGCTGGGGCCAAGCCCCATGGCCCGCTGAGCCTCTCTCTCAGATGCTGATATGAACACCAGGCATTGCTAAAAATATTGACTCAGACTCTATTATTGTCCCCATTTTAAAGATGAGAAGACAGAGGCCCAGAGAGAAAGGAACTTAGTGAAAATCCTACCTCGGGGGTAGCAGAGTCCAGACTTGAACACAGTCATCTTACTCCTTTTTAAAAAATATATTATTTAATTTATTTATATATTTTTGACTGCGCTGTGTCTTCATTGCTGAGTGGGGTTTCGCTCATTGCACCAAATGGAGGCTACTCAAGTTACGGACCCCATCTGGGTCCCAGACCCACCCACTCCTCTGTGCAGATCAGAGAGCCAGGCCCGCGAGGGCTGGTAACTCCCCAGAGGAAAGTACCCACACAAGGACTTCTGACTTTGAGTCAGAGAACTCCCCCCATCTTCCCGGGCAAGCACGAACTGGGCCCTGCTCTGGGCTGGGTGTCAGGACCAGAGGTGACCCAGACTCTGGGTGTGAGGTGGGGAGGTGGGTGAACGCTCGGCATCCCCTCTGCCCCTCTGAAGCCTGGAGTGCCGTTACCATTTCGGTTTCCTGACGGGCCTCCCCACTGGATGAAAGCCTCTGTGAGGTCTGGGCCCACCTGCCCTGTGACTGGTGTCCTCGGCCTCTAGCTGGTACCCCGCCTACAGACAGTACAGACTTGGAGGGAGCAGGGAGCACTGGGTGCCGTTCCTGAGCACGACCACAACCAGGTGCCTCCTGGACTCCACCGGCTTCAGTCCTTGGGGCCTGGGCTCCGTCTGTTTGTCCGCACGTGCAGAGAGTTCCAAGACATTGTTTGGCAAAAGAAGCAAGTTGTAGAACAAGCAATAGGTATACTATGATCTCACTTATATACGAAAAGACAGGGAAAATCCTCACAAAGCAGAAGTGAGCACCCTGTGTCATCCTGTGCGTGTGTGGGCATCCCTGGGTGAGATCTGTAGGGAGACACAGCAGCCTGGTCAGCTGGGCCCCCTCTGGGGGGTGTGGGGGTGCGGGCACGTCTAGGGTGAGGCTCCGAGGGAGTGCTCGCTCACTCTCTGACCTGTCTCCCTTCCACAGGGACACTTCCTTGGTGAATTGTGGAAACAAAAAGAAAATATTGAAATAAAACCCAAAACGTATTCCTTTCTGTTCCCCACAATAAAAGGAACAGCAGGGTCGGTTCGATCCCTGGGCTGGGAAGATCCCACGTGCCACGGAGCGGCTAGACTGATGTGTCCAGTTACCAAGCTGGAGCTCTGGAGCGCATGCGCCCAGAGCTGGTGCCCTGCGACAACACAGGCCACTGCGCTGGGGGGCCCACACGGGCCAAAGAACAAAAAGATGGATGAAAAATAGAGAAATGAAAGACTAATAGAAGTGGCCCGCCCGCCCCACTCCCTCCCCAATTGCCCTCCGCCCAAAAAAGAAACAGCAGGGGCATAGGTTCCTGGTCCTGGCCCCACGACGCCCTGGCTGTGTGACATGGGCAGCCAGCGTCCCCCCCAGGGTCTCGCTTCCTTATCTGTAACCTGGGGTAACAGGGACCCCACCCCGGCCCTTGCAGGTCTGCACAAGTGTTTGGAGCGCAGCTTCCCGCGTCAGGACAGACTGACCCGCTGTACCCTGTGTCTTGCTTTCTCAGGATGAAAGCGTAACTCAGCTGGGTCAGGAGCTGGCTCAGAAGCTTGGGCTGCGAGTTCGGAAGGCGTATAAGAGGCCCCAGGTAGGTGGGCCTTGGGTGCTGGGGCGTGGGTGGGGGTTGGGGTGGGGAGACCTCAAGAGGGGGCCATGCGTCTTTGAGGGACCATGCGTGAGAGGGGTTGGGGCCAGGCCGGGACAGAGGGGTGACGGCAGGTGATCTTCCCTGTCTGTTGGCTGCAAGCCCTGGAATGACTTCCAGAGCCTCTCGGAAGAGGTGAGAACAGCCAAAGCTGCCGCTCACCTTAGACACCAGCTGTTAAAGCCCGCTCCGTCTCCTGCCCTGGCAGACCTCAACACCCAGAGATGCCCTCGGCTGACACTGGTGTCCTTCAGCCTCCTGTTCTCAAATGACCCCCATGAGGTGCATATTTCCACTGTCGGTATCTGTTTGGCTCGTTCAGACCCACATATATTCATCTGGCTTCTACCATGGGCCAGGAAACCGCATGCAATAGAGGGTGCGGCTCGTCTCTGCTGTGTCCTGAAGCAAGATACCTCCTCTCTCCCCACCATCTTTTCTTATCTGGGATGTGGGGATGATTATGCCCCTCCCAGAGGGCTCAATGATGCTGAAGCTGAAGGTCCAATACTCTGGCCACCTGATGTGAAGAGCCAACTCATTGGAAAAGATCCTGATGCTGAGAAAGATTGAGGACAGGAGGAGAAGGGGGCACCAGAGGACGAGATGGTTGGATGGCATCAGTGACCCAATGGACATGAGTTTGAGCAAACTATGGGAGATGGTGAAGGACAGGGAAGCCTGGGGTGCTGCAGTTCATGGGGTCACAACACGTCAGACACAACTGAGTGAACAACAGCAATAGAGGGCTCATGGGAGGATCAGAGGAGAGTGTTGGAGGCTGTGCCCGGCACACGGGAAGTGTGTACATGGAAGGCCGCTGCCCTGGTCGTGGTTGCAGGAAGAAAACACCTGAATGCAACCCAGAGAGACAGGGCAGGCAACTCCCTGCAGGCTGGGGACAGGGGGCTTTGGGGACTGCACACCCCGCCTGCCTGGTTGGGGCTCCTCTGCACCCCCAGCTGGTGGGACCCTGAGCACCTTTGCAGAATCGTCATCTCTTCCCATGTCTCTCCAATCTCTGGCAGGAATTGGAAACCTTTTCTCTTCTCAGTAACGGCACTGCAGCTGGTGTAGCAGATCAGGTAGGATGGGCCAGGACCCCGCGCCTCCCCCACTGCCTATACCACCGTCTCCCCAACCCAGCACCCGCCTGTCTTAGTTCGTCCATCATGAGAGCTTTGGCTTTGTTCTCTGGAAGTGACCCCAAGCCGCGGGGCCAGAGGTATCACACCAAAGGGTTGGGCTCAATCTGTCCTCATTCCCACGGCTGCAGGCCAGGCCCCTGCCTCAGGAAGAGGGGTGTTGGCAGCCTGGGCCTGGGTCAGGCTCTGGAGGGCAGCCCTGGGACCCAGAACACCTCCGCCTTCTAAGAGCGGCCTCCTGGGACCCTGGGGCAGAGTGGGGGCGGGCTATGACTGCAATTCTGCAGGTTAGTCTGGGTTACGATAGGATTGGGTCACTGCAGGGGGACCCTTGGGGATACCTTCATTCATGAACCCCTGAGAAAGAAATCAATGGCAGCAGGAAGGGTGAGAGTAGGAGGGAGGAAGAAAGGCGGTCGAGACCTTGTCCTGGGGGCGTGGCAGGCCTGGTCCACACATCAGAGCCCCCACCGCCACACAGGAATCGCGTGGGTGGACGTGGAGGAGACGGGCTGTAAGAGCTGACGGGGCTGGTATCCCACCTCCTTACTGTACGTAAGGGGGATTGAGCACAAGAGCGACAAGGGGACTTGGCCGGTGTCACACAGCAGGTCCCCCTGCCCCCAGAGAAGGAGAACTCCTTCACTCCACTGACTCCTAGGAAAGCTTCTTGGCCCTGGGCCGCCACTCAGCCAGAGCTGAGGTGGGCATGTCCTTGCCCCTGGGGGCCTGCCAGGCTGCGAGGGAGGTAAATGTGAACCTGCCTGTATAGCATTCAGGATGGTTTGTAACCAAAATTGTAAAGCCTGGCACATACCAGGTCCTAAAAAAAACCCAAAACATTAAGTGAATGTCTTAGTCTGTTTAGGCCCCTGTAATAGAATGCCGGGAATTTCCTGGTGGTCTAGTGGCTAGGACTCAGCCCTCTCGTGGCTGGGGCCCTGGGTTTCATGCCTGGTTAGGGAACTAAGATCGTACTTAGGATCCACTTAGTATGGCCAAAAAAAAAAAAAAGAACAGGGCATGTACTGGGTGACTTATAAATAAATTTGTTACTCATTGTCCTGGAGGCTGGAGGGTCCTCTGCTGTCACGAGTGGCGTGACCTAGAGAAGGTGACGTCAGGTCCTGGCCTCAGGGCCCCTCTGTAAAATGGAGATGACACCAGGCCGGGTGGGTGTGTTGTGGGTGGAATGAGCCGCGCCTGAGGCGGGGCCGGGGCTCACAGGCCCGTCCAGGGCGGGAATCGAGAGCCTGCCTGCAGGGCCCCTCAGGCAGTGCAGGAGTGTGTCTGCTCATCCCAGCAAGCAGAGAGGCCCCGGGCACGCACAGCGGGCGCTCAGAAGATACTCATCGAATGACTGGATGACCATGGCCGAAGGGCCACAGCAAATATGGGCAGAACGCCCAGCTCCACAAGGGACAACCTGTGACGTTCACTGAGTCTGCAGCCAGGGGACCACAGATGGTGCCATGCGTGGCTGTGGGCACCCCAGCCCCTGCCCAACCGGTCACCCATCCCCGCATCCTCGCTGGGGCCCCCACTACAGCCTGGTCACAGGGCTGGGGGTCTGTGAGAAGCCCAGAGTGGACTCCGTGGTGGAGAGGGCCGGGTCAGACCCTGCCTCGGTGTGCTAGCCTGGCGCCATGTGCGTGTGTGTGTGCGCGTGTGCACACGCTCACACCCCTCCCACGTCCACCACACACGCCCACGCCCACGTCCGTCACACCCACATACCACCCATCACAGGCAGAGGCCTGCGGACACGTGGGGCAGGAGGACGGGGGCGTGTTCCAGCTGGACCCCTTCTGTAGATTCTGCTCAGACACTGCATGCGAGGATCCCCCCACATTCTCTGGTGTGGAGGTGCTAGCAAGGCTGTCCTTCCCCGTGTGCCTGGGAGTGGAAACTGAATGAGCTGTGCCCACAGGGCGCTCCCTCGGACCTGGAGACAGCAAGGCCCCGGGGCACGGCATCTGGGCCAGAGCTGCTCTTGGCGGCCTGGGGAGCCAGACGCAGGGAGGGCTGTGAGACCCAGAACCAGACAGAGCCGCGCCCGAGGCAGCGCTGGCCTCCTGCTCACCTTTGACCTCGCAGAGCCAGGTGGGCAGGACGCGCGGGTGGATGGAGAGGAGGGAGCAGCTCTCTCGAAGGCCTGGAAGCAGGTGGGGAAATGCAGGCCACAGCCCAGACCTGGACACGAGCCAGGCAAGTCCACTCGGGCCAGGCGTTTAGGCCGGTGATTGAGAACCCCGGGCTACACAGGCCAACCTCCTGCTGGCCTGGATTTAAAATTCGATGTTACGCATTCAGCAAACACATACAGCACTTCCTGTGTGTCGGGCACCCCTCTGAGCTCTAGAAACATCACCGTTTTAACAGTCCAAGGAGGTGGGTGACCGTGTTGTCCTCTTTCTGCAGAGGAGGGAGCCCGGAGAGGGTGGGGATGTGGCCAAGCTTGGGCCCGGCTTCCCGTCCAGCGGAAGGTCCACGAGTGGCAGTGGGGTCCCAGCTGGGCCAGCTGGCTCTGGGGCTGTAACAGGGAGGGGAGGGGACACTGGCCAGTCAGGAGTGACGCCTTTGGCTTTGAGCTGTGACCTGCCCGTGCCTGGCGTGTGGGTGGAGGGCTTGGTACAATACGTCCCCTGGGACAGGCGAGGACCAGCTCAGAAGGTGTCACCCCTCGCCTGAGAACACTCTGGTGAGAGGCAGACGTGAGGCCCCTGCCCTGCCAGCCTGGTGGTTAACGCCAGCAGTGGCCAGTCGGAGGGGGCCCTCCTGGCCCGTGTCTGTCTGACCTGCCCTGTCCCCCTCTCCACAGGGCACTTCCAATGGATTGGGCTCCATCGATGACATTGAAACAGGTAGTGTCCCTGACGCCAGGGAAACGGGGTAGAGATGGGCCCTGCGGAGAACTCGCCCCTCCCCCACGACCCCGGGAGGTCAGATGGGTCAAGCCCCTGCCATCCTTGGGCCTGTGGACAGGGCTCCTGGGGGGCTCCCTGCCCTGGGGACTGCCTGAAGTGTAAATGAAAACGGTGGGTGAAGGAGGCAGGCTCCTCCGCAGGATGAGCCTCCAGCGTGGGAGGTGGGGGGCCGCCTCGGTGGGGCAGCACCGGCCCTACCCGCCCCCGCTGGGGGTCCACCTTTGTCCAAGTCCTCTCCCTTTCTTTTCCTCACTGGCTTCCAGGAGGGGTCATGTTTACAAAGTGTCCTTGAGAGAGGGCGTTGCGTACCCCAGAGGTGGTTACTGACCTGGCCCGTCTGGCCAACACTGCAGGGCTGAAGGCTCCTCCCTTGCCATTTGGGGCCTGGCATCACTGCAGCGGGCGCCCGGATGGGGTCAGGCCACCGGGCAGGCAGGGGCTTCAGGCTCCCGGGAGCGAGCCGGGTGGAGGGCAGGCCCTGGGATGGTTACGATTCAGCAAACACATACAGCACTTCCTGTGTGTCGGGCCCCCTGACTAGTCACCGTTTTAACAGTCCAAGGAGGTGGGTGACCGTGTTGTCCTCTTTCTGCAGAGGAGGGAGCCCGGAGAGGGTGGGGATGTGGCCAAGCTTGGGCCCGGCTTCCCGTCCAGCGGAAGGTCCACGAGTGGCAGTGGGGTCCCAGCTGGGCCAGCTGGCTCTGGGGCTGTAACAGGGAGGGGAGGGGACACTGGCCAGTCAGGAGTGACGCCTTTGGCTTTGAGCTGTGACCTGCCCGTGCCTGGCGTGTGGGTGGAGGGCTTGGTACAATACGTCCCCTGGGACAGGCGAGGACCAGCTCAGAAGGTGTCACCCCTCGCCTGAGAACACTCTGGTGAGAGGCAGACGTGAGGCCCCTGCCCTGCCAGCCTGGTGGTTAACGCCAGCAGTGGCCAGTCGGAGGGGGCCCTCCTGGCCCGTGTCTGTCTGACCTGCCCTGTCCCCCTCTCCACAGGGCACTTCCAATGGATTGGGCTCCATCGATGACATTGAAACAGGTAGTGTCCCTGACGCCAGGGAACGGGGTAGAGATGGGCCCTGCGGAGAACTCGCCCCTCCCCCACGACCCCGGGAGGTCAGATGGGTCAAGCCCCTGCCATCCTTGGGCCTGTGGACAGGGCTCCTGGGGGGCTCCCTGCCCTGGGGACTGCCTGAAGTGTAAATGAAAACGGTGGGTGAAGGAGAGCAGGCTCCTCCGCAGGATGAGCCTCCAGCGTGGGAGGTGGGGGGCCGCCTCGGTGGGGCAGCACCGGCCCTACCCGCCCCCGCTGGGGGTCCACCTTTGTCCAAGTCCTCTCCCTTTCTTTTCCTCACTGGCTTCCAGGAGGGGTCATGTTTACAAAGTGTCCTTGAGAGAGGGCGTTGCGTACCCCAGAGGTGGTTACTGACCTGGCCCGTCTGGCCAACACTGCAGGGCTGAAGGCTCCTCCCTTGCCATTTGGGGCCTGGCATCACTGCAGCGGAGCGCCCCGGATGGGGTCAGGCCACCGGGCAGGCAGGGGCTTCAGGCTCCCGGGAGCGAGCCGGGGTGGGAGGGCAGGCCCCTGGGAAAATCCCCTCCTCCCACCAGGCAGGACCCCCTGCAGCTGCTGAGCCCCCACCCCCCCACCCGCAGACTGCTACGTGGACCTGCGAGGCTCCCCGGCTCCCCTTCCCTCCACCCCTACGATGCCCCTCTTCCCTCACGTTCTGGACCTGCTGGCCCCCCTGGACAGCGGCAACAGGGCTCTCCCTGGCACCGAGGGCCTGGACGACTTCTCTGATGGGGACGTGTTTGGTCCGGAGCTGGACACCCTCCTGGACTCGCTGGTGAGCAGGGCCACCCCCTCCTGTTCCCAGAACCCGTTTCCCACCCCAGCCGGGACCCCATCACATCCTCAGGTCCCACGTCGGGAAAGCCCTACATCCATGTCACGGTGGGGAAACTGAGGCCTAGTTTGGAGGGTGGCTTGCCCAGGATGGAACTCAGAAGTACAGAACATGCATCCGGGAAGGACTGAAGGTCCCTGGCTCCGCTGTGAGGGCAGGCCTGGGCACTCATCCTCACTCTGTTCTCCAATCCCTCCCTCTGTGCCCCCTCCCCCCCCCCGCTTGCAGTCCCTGGTGCAGAGTGGCCTGCCTGGCGGCAGTGTGGCCAGCGAGTTGCCCCAGCTGATCCCCGTGTTCCCCGGCGGGACCCCACTGCTGCCTCCCGTGGTGGGTGGCTCCATCCCCGTGTCCAGCCCGCTGCCCCCTGCCTCCTTTGGCCTTGTCGTGGACCCCTCCAAGAAGCTGGCGGCCTCCGTGCTGGATGCCCTGGACCCTCCGGGCTCGGCGCTGGACTCCCTGGACCTGCTGCCGTACTCAGAGAGCCGCCTGGACGCCCTCGACAGCTTCGGCCCGGCCCGTGGTTCTCTGGACAAGCCCAGCTCCTTCCTGGGTGAGGCCTGGGGTGGCGCGCTCACCGCCACCCGCTCCGAGTTGGCTGAGTGCTCTCTCTCCCGTCTTCTGACTGTGCCTCCAGCGGTGCTCAGCACAGCGAGGGGCTGGGTGACTTAAGATCAAGAGCAGGGCTGGAGAGTCCCGGGCTCCAGACTCAGTCTGGTGCTCTCTGCCCAGCCTCCCGGGACCCTGGGGGCACCAGACTGGCAGAATGATCCTGAGGCCGGGAGGGGGCAGGATGCAAGGCCACCACTCTGAGCTGGGACCCTGCAAAGAAACAGACCGGCCTGGGCCTTTGCAGGACCAGTATTCCAGCAGACCTAGCCCAGAGCGCCCACTGTTGATGGGGATTCGTGGGTTTTGGGGGGGGGCACAGATGGGCTTCACTGGAGGAGGTGACAGCCGAGCAGGATCATCTCGCAGCAAAGGGAGCGAAGCTACACAGGCCTAGTGATGGAGGGCCTGGTGGATGAGCCGAGGAGTCGGCCAGAGCCGGGGTGGGTTGGGGGCCTTGAAGGCCCTGAGGCTGGTCTCAGGACCATAAGCCAAGCTGGGAAGCTCAGGCTTTCTCCCAGGGGCCCTCGGTGCACAGAAGGTGTTAGCACAGGGTGGACATACCGTGGCAAGGAGGCTTCCCTGTCCCTAGGTGGTGGCCCACAGGGGATGTGTGACCTTCATGGCTTCTCCAGGTTAGAAAGAGACATGGGACAGTCCTTGGAGGGCCCCTCACACCCTTGAGAGCAGGGCAGGTGACTCCTGTGTCTTCTCGCCCAGAGGACGCCAACTCACAGGACCATCGTCCACCGAGCGGTACTCAGAAACCAGCCCCCTCGGTGAGTGACCCGGGCGGGATGGGTGCCCAGCCACCTTGTTCTCTCCCAGGGGTGGAGGGAAAGGGGCTGTGGGCTCCAGAGCGCGGGTGAGCCCTCCACATGGGAGATGGTGCAGCATCCCTCAAGAGCAGGGGGCCGGAGGTGGTCTCCTCCCAGCCCTCCTGGACCCTTCCTGGCCAGGCCGTGTGCTGGGAGCGAGTAGAGGGCACAGCCCTCCATTGTCTGACCAGAGAGGCCACTGAGGCTCTGAGGGCTGAGTGACCTCCAGAATCAGTTACATCCCTGATCTCAGGACTCAGCCAGTTTGAGTTGAGAGCACTTGACCGGGACTCAGGTGACCTTACTCTGGCCTCAGCCTAGGCACTAGCTATGTGGCCCTGGGGAAGCCACCTAACCTCGCTGAGTTTGGCCTTCTTCCTCGTGTGCTGATGCCTTAGGGGCTTAGGAGAGAAGAGCTTGGGAGTGGGGGCTGTGGTTAGACCCCGGGAGGGGCAGGATGCAAGGCCACCACTCTGAGCTGGGACCCTGCAAAGAAACAGACCGGCCTGGGCCTTTGCAGGACCAGTATTCCAGCAGACCTAGCCCAGAGCGCCCACTGTTGATGGGGATTCGTGGGTTTTGGGGGGGGGCACAGATGGGCTTCACTGGAGGAGGTGACAGCCGAGCAGGATCATCTCGCAGCAAAGGGAGCGAAGCTACACAGGCCTAGTGATGGAGGGCCTGGTGGATGAGCCGAGGAGTCGGCCAGAGCCGGGGTGGGTTGGGGGCCTTGAAGGCCCTGAGGCTGGTCTCAGGACCATAAGCCAAGCTGGGAAGCTCAGGCTTTCTCCCAGGGGCCCTCGGTGCACAGAAGGTGTTAGCACAGGGTGGACATACTGTGGCAAGGAGGCTTCCCTGTCCCTAGGTGGTGGCCCACAGGGGATGTGTGACCTTCATGGCTTCTCCAGGTTAGAAAGAGACATGGGACAGTCCTTGGAGGGCCCCTCACACCCTTGAGAGCAGGGCAGGTGACTCCTGTGTCTTCTCGCCCAGAGGACGCCAACTCACAGGACCATCGTCCACCGAGCGGTACTCAGAAACCAGCCCCCTCGGTGAGTGACCCGGGCGGGATGGGTGCCCAGCCACCTTGTCCTCTCCCAGGGGTGGAGGGAAAGGGGCTGTGGGCTCCAGAGCGCGGGTGAGCCCTCCACATGGGAGATGGTGCAGCATCCCTCAAGAGCAGGGGGCCGGAGGTGGTCTCCTCCCAGCCCTCCTGGACCCTTCCTGGCCAGGCCGTGTGCTGGGAGCGAGTAGAGGGCACAGCCCTCCATTGTCTGACCAGAGAGGCCACTGAGGCTCTGAGGGCTGAGTGACCTCCAGAATCAGTTACATCCCTGATCTCAGGACTCAGCCAGTTTGAGTTGAGAGCACTTGACCGGGACTCAGGTGACCTTACTCTGGCCTCAGCCTAGGCACTAGCTATGTGGCCCTGGGGAAGCCACCTAACCTCGCTGAGTTTGGCCTTCTTCCTCGTGTGCTGATGCCTTAGGGGCTTAGGAGAGAAGAGCTTGGGAGTGGGGGCTGTGGTTAGACCCCAGTCAAGGCTACTCTTGTTTCTCTACTATCGTGTTGGACTTTGACTCAACGAAAGTTCGGGGCCAAGGTCACTGTCACCAGGCACCTTGACTAGGCTGAAATAGCCCTGCTGGATTCTTGGATTGTGTTACAAGGACCTGCCTGTCCAGAGGATGGAGGAAGGAGGAGGGTCCTGGGCTGCGGTGCTGCTCTTGGGTGGAATTGGGGGTGTCACAGGGTGCCCCTACACTCCTCTGCTGCCCAGGCTGGCTCTGGGGGCTCTGGCCATCGTCCAGCACCCACAATGGCCAACCTCCTCCTGTCACAGCCAGAGCCTTCCATGCCCAACACCGCCTTGCTCATCAAGAACCCCTTGGCTGCCACCCATGAGTTCAAGCAGGCCTGCCAGCTCTGCTACCCCAAAACAGGTAAGGCCACACTGTTGTGCTCACCCCTCTGCCCAGAGATGCCAGGGGTCTCGGGAGCAGAGAACCCCCGAATGAGAGGAGCCCAGTCCACCCGTTAGAGCTGAGTCTGGGGAGAGAGAAGCCCTGTTGGCTCTTTAGAGCAGCCGGGGATGCCATGGGGGAGAGAACTTTCAAAACTGCCGAAAGGCTGGAGGAGCAGAAGCCAGGAGACACCATTGGGCCTGGAGGCTACTTCTCCACCAGCTGAGGCCCTGAAGCGGGTGGGACGCTACTGTCCCACAGCTCAGGGGGCTGCCAGGACTGCTGGCCAGTCTCACGGCCACCCCACAGCCAGAGGCGGGTGCCTGGCCATGGAAGGCAGCGTCCAGCTGACTGCTGCGGACACATCAGTGAAGGAGGTGCCGCCTGCCCCTCTGTCTCCGTCCACCACTCCATCCACCTCTCACTGGGTGAATTCAGATCCTGCCAGGGAGCCTGGGGAAGGTATTTCCTGGGCCCTCCACCCCCAAACCCAGTTGTGGGAGCAATTCCGAATAGGTGCCCAGCGTTGGTAGACAATTCTCAGCATACCTGGAATTTCAGACTTCTAACCTCGCTGAGTTTGGCCTTCTTCCTCGTGTGCTGATGCCTTAGGGGCTTAGGAGAGAAGAGCTTGGGAGTGGGGGCTGTGGTTAGACCCCAGTCAAGGCTACTCTTGTTTCTCTACTATCGTGTTGGACTTTGACTCAACGAAAGTTCGGGGCCAAGGTCACTGTCACCAGGCACCTTGACTAGGCTGAAATAGCCCTGCTGGATTCTTGGATTGTGTTACAAGGACCTGCCTGTCCAGAGGATGGAGGAAGGAGGAGGGTCCTGGGCTGCGGTGCTGCTCTTGGGTGGAATTGGGGGTGTCACAGGGTGCCCCTACACTCCTCTGCTGCCCAGGCTGGCTCTGGGGGCTCTGGCCATCGTCCAGCACCCACAATGGCCAACCTCCTCCTGTCACAGCCAGAGCCTTCCATGCCCAACACCGCCTTGCTCATCAAGAACCCCTTGGCTGCCACCCATGAGTTCAAGCAGGCCTGCCAGCTCTGCTACCCCAAAACAGGTAAGGCCACACTGTTGTGCTCACCCCTCTGCCCAGAGATGCCAGGGGTCTCGGGAGCAGAGAACCCCCGAATGAGAGGAGCCCAGTCCACCCGTTAGAGCTGAGTCTGGGGAGAGAGAAGCCCTGTTGGCTCTTTAGAGCAGCCGGGGATGCCATGGGGGAGAGAACTTTCAAAACTGCCGAAAGGCTGGAGGAGCAGAAGCCAGGAGACACCATTGGGCCTGGAGGCTACTTCTCCACCAGCTGAGGCCCTGAAGCGGGTGGGACGCTACTGTCCCACAGCTCAGGGGGCTGCCAGGACTGCTGGCCAGTCTCACGGCCACCCCACAGCCAGAGGCGGGTGCCTGGCCATGGAAGGCAGCGTCCAGCTGACTGCTGCGGACACATCAGTGAAGGAGGTGCCGCCTGCCCCTCTGTCTCCGTCCACCACTCCATCCACCTCTCACTGGGTGAATTCAGATCCTGCCAGGGAGCCTGGGGAAGGTATTTCCTGGGCCCTCCACCCCCAAACCCAGTTGTGGGAGCAATTCCGAATAGGTGCCCAGCGTTGGTAGACAATTCTCAGCACACCTGGAATTTCAGACTTCTAGACTCAGAGCGTTTCATTTGCCAGGACCCATCCAGTCCTGCGTTTTAGAATGACATTCTCGGGGCTTCCCTGGTGGTCCAGTGGGTAAGGACACCACATGGCAGTGCAAGGGGCGCCGGTTCGATCCCTGGCCTGGGAGGATCCCACATGCCACAGGGCGGCTGAACTTGTGTGTCCAGCTACCCAGCCGCAGCTCTGGGGTGCATGCGCCCAGAGCCAGTGGTCTGCGACAACAGAGGCCACCACGATGGGAGGCCCACAGGAGCCAAAGAACAAAGATGGATGGAAACAGATAAATGAAAGACCAATAGAAGCGGCCCACCTGCCCCATCCCTCCCCAACCCACCCCCTCCACCGCCCCACAAAAAAAGAATGACATTCTCCCAGTTGTCTCAGCCTACCAGTCTTCCCAAGGTAGAGTTCTCCATCTCAGAG
Source organism: Tragulus kanchil (assembly GCA_022376925.1). Taxonomy (NCBI): domain Eukaryota; kingdom Metazoa; phylum Chordata; class Mammalia; order Artiodactyla; family Tragulidae; genus Tragulus; species Tragulus kanchil. The sequence goes on along the minus strand of JAIOJX010000004.1, from coordinate 176,731,711 downwards.
GGGCTGGAGTTGGCAGGACCTCAGAGGTCATCTGTTGCCGTTGTCCACCCTTCTCCCCGTCCTGTGCTTGTCACACCCGCCCCTTGTCTGCAGGGAGCTTAGGCAGGAGCTGATGGGAGGCCCAGGGGAAGGAGAGGGGCTTCTAGGCCGCAGGGCCCGATCCGCCGTCACCCTTCATTCACCTTGCTCTGGAACCACCGTCCCCTCCTGCCTGCTCCCAGGCCCCAGGGCAGGCGACTACACCACCAGCTGAGGCCCTGAAGCGGGTGGGACGCTACTGTCCCACAGCTCAGGGGGCTGCCAGGACTGCTGGCCAGTCTCACGGCCACCCCACAGCCAGAGGCGGGTGCCTGGCCATGGAAGGCAGCGTCCAGCTGACTGCTGCGGACACATCAGTGAAGGAGGTGCCGCCTGCCCCTCTGTCTCCGTCCACCACTCCATCCACCTCTCACTGGGTGAATTCAGATCCTGCCAGGGAGCCTGGGGAAGGTATTTCCTGGGCCCTCCACCCCCAAACCCAGTTGTGGGAGCAATTCCGAATAGGTGCCCAGCGTTGGTAGACAATTCTCAGCATACCTGGAATTTCAGACTTCTAGACTCAGAGCGTTTCATTTGCCAGGACCCATCCAGTCCTGCGTTTTAGAATGACATTCTCGGGGCTTCCCTGGTGGTCCAGTGGGTAAGGACACCACATGGCAGTGCAAGGGGCGCCGGTTCGATCCCTGGCCTGGGAGGATCCCACATGCCACAGGGCGGCTGAACTGGTGTGTCCAGCTACCCAGCCGCAGCTCTGGGGTGCATGCGCCCAGAGCCAGTGGTCTGCGACAACAGAGGCCACCACGATGGGAGGCCCACAGGAGCCAAAGAACAAAGATGGATGGAAACAGATAAATGAAAGACCAATAGAAGTGACCCACCCGCCCCCCTCCCTCCCCAAACCCACCCCCTCCACCGCCCCACAAAAAAAGAATGACATTCTCCCAGTTGTCTCAGCCTACCAGTCTTCCCAAGGTAGAGTTCTCCATCTCAGAGGGGCTGGAGTTGGCAGGACCTCAGAGGTCATCTGTTGCCGTTGTCCACCCTTCTCCCCGTCCTGTGCTTGTCACACCCGCCCCTTGTCTGCAGGGAGCTTAGGCAGGAGCTGATGGGAGGCCCAGGGGAAGGAGAGGGGCTTCTAGGCCGCAGGGCCCGATCCGCCGTCACCCTTCATTCACCTTGCTCTGGAACCACCGTCCCCTCCTGCCTGCTCCCAGGCCCCAGGGCAGGCGACTACACCTACCGTGAGGGCCTTGAGCACAAGTGCAAGCGGGACATCCTGCTGGGCCGCCTCCGGAGCGCCGAGGACCAGACGTGGAAACGGATCCGGCCCCGGCCCACCAAGACCAGCTTCGTGGGCTCCTACTACCTGTGCAAAGGTGGGTGCACTGCCGCAAGGGTGGGCAGCACTGCCAGGGCCCAGCTGCCCACAGCCGGCCGCTGCTCTGCTCCTCATCAGTGGCAGGCAGATGGACGGACAGGGGTGGCCCGGAGAGGATGGAGCCCACGTGAGAACAAGCAGCTCCTGTCCTGAGCAGCTTCTCAGACAGGCGGGAGCCTTTGGGTGTTACACTCGAGCTGGGGCCTTCCCAGTAGCCCCTGATCCTGGGCGGGAGGGTCAGTCAGTTCTGCTATGTTCTGTTCTGTTATGTGGCCGTGTCCCAAAGGACCGTGGGGAAGGAAGGATGTGGAGAGAATCCCTGTAACATGCTGGGGACTGGCCCCTAGCAAGGGCTTGATAATACTAGCTCTTAAAAATCAGTGTGCTGGGCTTCCCTGGTGGTCCAGTGGGTAAGGACACTGCCTTATAGTGCAAGGGGCGCTGGTTCAATCCCTGGCCTGGGAAGATCTCACGTGCCACGGAACGGCTGGACCAATGTGTTCAATTACTGAGCCGGAGCTCTGGAGTGCATGCGCCCAGAGCTGGTGCTCTGTGACAACAGAGGCCACTGCGATGGGAGGCCCGCAGGAGCCAAAGAACAAAGACGGATGAAAATAGATAAATGAAAGACCAATAGAAGTGGCCGCCCACCGCCATCCCTCCCCAACCCACTCCCCCCGCCAAAAAAAAAATGAGTATGCTATCATTGTCCTCACTTCTGGCTGACGTCATTGGGTTAATGTTTCGTGGATGTTCGGCAGGTAGCTCAGTGCTTTCTTCTTCCCAGCCAAGCATCTCAGCGCCATCTGTGTGTAGGACGTGAACAGCCTCGTCTTGACCAGGGCTTCATAGTGGCGCCTGTCTGTTCCCACCCTCACACGCCCTCACACAGCTCTGAGTGAGGAAACTGAGGTTTTGGGAGTCTGCCCCAGGCTCCGCCTTTGTCCCCCAACCCACCCTGTGGCAGTAGCCAACCCAGGCGTTCTGGATCAGCTCGTTGTCTTCTAGCTGGATCTTTTAAGAGCTAACTTTATTTATTTATTAAATATTTACTTATTTATTTTTGGCTGTGTTGGGTCTTAGTTGTGGCCCCCGGGATCTTCCACTGCAGGGGGTGGGCTTTGCTCTCTAGTTGTGATGCACAGGCTCAGTTGCTCCACACCATATGGGACCTTAAGTTCCCCGACCAGGAATCAGACCTATGTCTCCTGCAGTGGAAGGCGGATTCTTTGCCTCTGGACCACCAGGGAAGTCCCCCAGTTGAATCTTAAGCCTTGTCATTTCTGAGCTCGAAGGTCTCAGTTGGCCATGTCCCAGCCATTGTGGGTGAAGTCCCAGTTCCATGAGGCCTACACGTCCCACACTGGCCTGGAGCAGTCCCCACCTACACGGAACCCTGACTCTTTTGCCCACACTGCTCCGGGAACCTGGTCATCCTCTGCTCCTCCTTCAAGCAGCGCCTGGATCTAGGGAACCCCTCCCCACAGGACTCCCCATTGGGTGCAGAGCTGGTTGCAGTGCAGAGCCGTCTGCGGGGCTGCCCAGCCACCTGGCCTGTTCATCCTTGTGTGCCTGCAAACCTGGCCAGGGATCGGGGCCAACGTGGAGTGAAAGAGAGGGAAGAGAAAGAAAAATTGTTCCCGGTTCTAGGAAATGGCCAATCTCTGGCTTGTAAACCTGCTGCCTCCCCTGCTCCTTGGCCCCAGGAGTTTTATTTATCATCATTATGTATTATTGTTGTTGTATCTATTTCACTTAATCCCACGACAACCGTATTCTCCGTTCATGGACAGCCAAGGCTTAGGAATAACCGGGAATCCCAGCCCTGCTACTGTGACGTCATTGGGTTAATGTTTCGTGGATGTTCGGCAGGTAGCTCAGTGCTTTCTTCTTCCCAGCCAAGCATCTCAGCGCCATCTGTGTGTAGGACGTGAACAGCCTCGTCTTGACCAGGGCTTCATAGTGGCGCCTGTCTGTTCCCACCCTCACACGCCCTCACACAGCTCTGAGTGAGGAAACTGAGGTTTTGGGAGTCTGCCCCAGGCTCCGCCTTTGTCCCCCAACCCACCCTGTGGCAGTAGCCAACCCAGGCGTTCTGGATCAGCTCGTTGTCTTCTAGCTGGATCTTTTAAGAGCTAACTTTATTTATTTATTAAATATTTACTTATTTATTTTTGGCTGTGTTGGGTCTTAGTTGTGGCCCCCGGGATCTTCCACTGCAGGGGGTGGGCTTTGCTCTCTAGTTGTGATGCACAGGCTCAGTTGCTCCACACCATATGGGACCTTAAGTTCCCCGACCAGGAATCAGACCTATGTCTCCTGCAGTGGAAGGCGGATTCTTTGCCTCTGGACCACCAGGAAGTCCCCCAGTTGAATCTTAAGCCTTGTCATTTCTGAGCTCGAAGGTCTCAGTTGGCCATGTCCCAGCCATTGTGGGTGAAGTCCCAGTTCCATGAGGCCTACACGTCCCACACTGGCCTGGAGCAGTCCCCACCTACACGGAACCCTGACTCTTTTGCCCACACTGCTCCGGGAACCTGGTCATCCTCTGCTCCTCCTTCAAGCAGCGCCTGGATCTAGGGAACCCCTCCCCACAGGACTCCCCATTGGGTGCAGAGCTGGTTGCAGTGCAGAGCCGTCTGCGGGGCTGCCCAGCCACCTGGCCTGTTCATCCTTGTGTGCCTGCAAACCTGGCCAGGGATCGGGGCCAACGTGGAGTGAAAGAGAGGGAAGAGAAAGAAAAATTGTTCCCGGTTCTAGGAAATGGCCAATCTCTGGCTTGTAAACCTGCTGCCTCCCCTGCTCCTTGGCCCCAGGAGTTTTATTTATCATCATTATGTATTATTGTTGTTGTATCTATTTCACTTAATCCCACGACAACCGTATTCTCCGTTCATGGACAGCCAAGGCTTAGGAATAACCGGGAATCCCAGCCCATGTCTACTGGACCCCAAAGCCATGCTTTCCTTAACCAGTAGTGTTTTCCTCTTGACTGCTACTACTAAAAGCCCTCGGGTTTATTTAGAGGCTTATATACTTCTGGGCTTCCCTGGTGGCTCAGACAGTAAAGAATCTGCCTGCGATGCAGGAGACCCAGCTTCAGTTCCTCTGTTAGAAAGATCCCTTGGGGGCTTCCCCTGGTGGTCCAGTGGGTGAGGACACTGCCTTGCAGTGCAAGGGGCGCCGGTTCGAGCCCTGGCCTGGGAAGATCCCACGTGCCGCGGAGCGGCTGGACTCATGTGTCCAATTACCGAGCCGGAGCTCTGGCGCACGTGCGCCCAGAGCCGGCGCTCTGCAACAACAGAGGCCACCGCGATGGGAGGCCCACAGGAGCCAAAGAACAAAGACGGATGAAAATAGATCAATGAAAGACCAATACAAGTGGCCCGCCCATTCCCCTCCCTCCCCACCTCACCCCCCAAAAGATAAATAAATAAAACAAAATAAAATTAAAAAAGAAAGATCCCTTGGAGGAGGGCATGGCAACCCACTCTAGTATTCTCGCCTGGAGAAACAGAGGAGCCTGGCAGGCTACCGTCCATGGGGTCTCAAAGAGTCAGACAGGATTGAGCGACTTCAACACTTTTACTTTCTATACCTCGGCAAAGCGCTTTCAATGCCTTTCGTCTGGCCTGGGCCATGCAAGGCAGCTCTTTGGGGTGGTAGAGTTGGGAAGACCACCATGCTTTGCGCATAAAGGTGCAGATGCCCCCGCCACGCCCAGGGGTAGAGCAGAGCAGAGGCCTGGCCTGGGAGGGGCTCTCCTGCCACGTCCTCTCGCTCAGCCAGCCCCTCTGCCGGGTGACACTCCCTGCCGGGTGGCTGCCGGTCCCTCCAGCCGCAGCGGTGGCCCCGCGGGCGCCGCAGTGCCGTCCGCCTGGCAGAACGCGTGTCCTGTTGCCTCTTTGCAGACATGATTAACAAGCAGGACTGTAAGTACGGGGATAACTGCACCTTCGCCTACCATCAGGAGGAGATCGACGTGTGGACCGAGGAGCGCAAGGGCACCCTCAACCGCGACCTGCTCTTCGACCCGCTGGGGGGCGTCAGGCGCGGCAGCCTCACCATCGCCAAGCTCCTCAAGGAGCACCAGGGCATCTTCACTTTCCTCTGTGAGGTACCGGTCCCCTCCTCAGTCCACGCACAGACGGGGCGCGGCAGGGGCTCCCGGCAGGCTCCACAGTGGACAGTCAGCCCTGGGACCCAAGGGCTCTGGAGGCGTGACCTGACAGCTAGCAGGTCCTGGGATTGTCAGAAGTTAAACCCGTAGGACCCTAGGGCCCCAGGGCCCAGATCCCGTCCAGGCCCTCATTTTGTGGAGGTGGAAACTGAGGCTGAAAAGAGAAAGAACCACACCTGCTCTTTACTTCCGGCCACGGTAGGCCAGACTCAGGTGCCCCAGGAACTCATGCCGAGCCCTCTGCTTCCTTGTCCAGCTGGGCTGGCATCAGTGTGCCTTCCTGCCCACGTCCCTGCCTGTGTCCAGGCCCTCTCCCTGGAGTGTCCTCCCCTTGTGTCTGCGTCTTGGACCCTCTGAGGCTTGGCGGCCATGCCAGCAGCGCCACCGAGCTGTTCATTTCCTCCCCAGAGCTGTCACAGGAGACCTTGCTGGGCCTCTGCCCTCCACCAGGCCCCATGGGGTGAGGGCAGGGACAGTCTCCGTCTCTGTGAAGTCAGAGTGCTGAGGCCGGGGTGCGGGCAGGATGTGATGCTCAGCCAGCCCCCATCCATCACACAGCCAGAGCAGCTGGGCTGCTCACTTCCTCCAGGGGATCACAGTACGCAGCCTGATGGCTGCCAAGACCTCACAAAGCACCTGCAGTTCCCTGAGATCCTGCTCTGGCTTCACAGTGAACCTGTGGGACAGAGGAGGTGTGGTTTTCCTCGGGTTACAGTGGAGGAAATGAAGGCTAAGCGATAGGGAGGAGCCCCTGCCCCAGGCGATTGGAATGGTGGGACGAGAGCGGTGGGGGCCGCAGACCTGCGGTTCCCTGCTCACCCCCCTGACTCAGGGCAGGGCTTGCAGGGACCCAGTCTGTCCCTCTGGGGTGGCCATGCCGGGTCCCAGCCCACCCTCTCCCCGGGCAGATCTGCTTTGACAGTAAACCCAGGATCATCAGCAAAGGCACCAAGGACTCTCCGTCCGTCTGCTCCAACCTGGCTGCCAAGCACAGCTTCTACAACAACAAGTGAGTGAGGCCCGCAGCGGTCCCACGACCGGGCCCTGGAGGGGGCAGGTGGAGAGTGCCCCTGGGGCAGCCACTGCAGCCAGAGGGTGGGCCAAGGGTATCCAGGCAAGGGGCAGGATGTGAGACTCAGGTCCTGCATCTGCCTGGAAGGACAGAAACACCTGTGTTGAGCATCTGCTCTATTCCAGGCATTTCCGTGATCTCTAGTCCAAAGAGGAGTGAGTAACTCTGATGTATAGATGAGAAAGCTGAGGCCCGGCAGTGGCTTACTTACTCATTACTCAGCCAGCAAGGCCCCCCGAGCCTCCGCTTCCTTGTCCAGCTGGGCTGGCATCAGTGTGCCTTCCTGCCCACGTCCCTGCCTGTGTCCAGGCCCTCTCCCTGGAGTGTCCTCCCCTTGTGTCTGCGTCTTGGACCCTCTGAGGCTTGGCGGCCATGCCAGCAGCGCCACCGAGCTGTTCATTTCCTCCCCAGAGCTGTCACAGGAGACCTTGCTGGGCCTCTGCCCTCCACCAGGCCCCATGGGGTGAGGGCAGGGACAGTCTCCGTCTCTGTGAAGTCAGAGTGCTGAGGCCGGGGTGCGGGCAGGATGTGATGCTCAGCCAGCCCCCATCCATCACACAGCCAGAGCAGCTGGGCTGCTCACTTCCTCCAGGGGATCACAGTACGCAGCCTGATGGCTGCCAAGACCTCACAAAGCACCTGCAGTTCCCTGAGATCCTGCTCTGGCTTCACAGTGAACCTGTGGGACAGAGGAGGTGTGGTTTTCCTCGGGTTACAGTGGAGGAAATGAAGGCTCAGCGATAGGGAGGAGCCCCTGCCCCAGGCGATTGGAATGGTGGGACGAGAGCGGTGGGGCAGAGACCTGCGGTTCCCTGCTCACCCCCCTGACTCAGGGCAGGGCTTGCAGGGACCCAGTCTGTCCCTCTGGGGTGGCCATGCCGGGTCCCAGCCCACCCTCTCCCCGGGCAGATCTGCTTTGACAGTAAACCCAGGATCATCAGCAAAGGCACCAAGGACTCTCCGTCCGTCTGCTCCAACCTGGCTGCCAAGCACAGCTTCTACAACAACAAGTGAGTGAGGCCCGCAGCGGTCCCACGACCGGGCCCTGGAGGGGGCAGGTGGAGAGTGCCCCTGGGGCAGCCACTGCAGCCAGAGGGTGGGCCAAGGGTATCCAGGCAAGGGGCAGGATGTGAGACTCAGGTCCTGCATCTGCCTGGAAGGACAGAAACACCTGTGTTGAGCATCTGCTCTATTCCAGGCATTTCCGTGATCTCTAGTCCAAAGAGGAGTGAGTAACTCTGATGTATAGATGAGAAAGCTGAGGCCCGGCAGTGGCTTACTTACTCATTACTCAGCCAGCAGGCGAGGGCCACCTCCCTCACTCCTGTGCAGCGCCCTCCGCTGTCCTGATGTCCACAGGCATCAGACAGCGTGTGGGAGCTGGGATGCCGCACCCACCTGTGCTCCGATTCCTCTCGGCCACGCCCTGGTGTGGCTGATGGAGCCACGGGGCCTGGAGTCAGACAATTGGGTCCAAACCCCAGCTCAGACACTGGTCTGTTTTATATCCTCTGGCCACCGTGACCCTTGGCTTCCTCATCTGTAAAGATGACCCTCATCTCCCCCAGGTGCTGAGAAGGTAAATTCCCAGCCTGGAGGAGGTGTTCAGTGCTCATCTCTCCGGGTACAGGGCAAGCTCTGGGGCATTGAACTGGGGAACCTGAGGGAGACAGCCCTTCTGGGGGTCTGGTGTCCCCTTCTGCTGGCAGCTCCGTCTCTGAGCCATCCCCAGGGTGAGGCCGCGGGAGGGGCGCACCGCTGGGGCTCACAGCTGACCTGCCTGAGCGTAGGACGCCCACCTCTTCCCTCCTGTGCCAGTAGTGGGTAGGGGGAGGCCCTCGGGCAGGAGACCCGTCAGGTGTACGGCACAGATGCTGGGGAGGGGCCCCGACCGGAAGCGGGGGCGTGGACTGCATCGTGCCCCCTGCCCGCCAGGTGCCTGGTGCACATCGTCCGCTCCACCTCCCTCAAGTACTCCAAGGTCCGCCAGTTCCAGGAGCACTTCCAGTTCGACGTGTGCCGCCACGAGGTGCGCTACGGCTGCCTGCGCGAGGACGGCTGCCACTTCGCCCACAGCTTCATCGAGCTCAAGGTCTGGCTGCTGCAGCAGTACTCAGGTGAGGGCTCGGTGAGGGGTCAGGTGAAGGGTCAGTGAGGGTTCAGGAGGAGGCTCGGGTGAGGCCCGGGGGCTGCAGGAGGGTGGAGGCCCTGGGGTGGAGGGTGCAGAGGCCCTACTGCTACCTGGACATCACGGGACTTGAAGGCTCTGCACTCGGGGACTTCTGGGCCCAGAAGACCTGGCTTATCCCTGTGTGGGCACGGCCAGGGGAGCCCGCATGGAGAAGAGCCAGGAAGCAGAGCTCCGTAGGCCCCCAGATGGTCTGGCCACGAGCGGCGCCTCACTGAGGGCCTCCCCAGCCCCGCTCCTCCGTGAGGTGGTGACGTCAGCTTGGCCTCAGCGATGGGGAGATCGAAAGCTTGCTGCCTCCCCTAACGGGATTCCTTGAGCACCTGCTCTGTCAGGGTCCTGAGTGAGCAGGTGAGGGCAAGGCAACCGGTCCAGCGGGAGGTAGTGAGCCCTACATCCTTCTGTTCCGGGAGGCACACTGTCTCCTGCTGCCTGTCGTCCTTCACTTAGCAACATTGTTGTATGTGTGGAACATCGAATAATGATGCATCTCACAATCCTTGTCTTCTTAGAGTTGATGGACTAGGGTGGTGTGATTTCAGATGTACATCAGGGACATTAGGAAAGGAAGGGAGAGCAGTAGGATGGAGAGGGACTTGGGCATTTGGGACAAGACAGTCTGGGAGGGCTTCTCAGAATAGGTGGCATTTGAGCAAGGAAGGGCAGAGACAGTGTTCTAGGCAGAGGGAACAGCAAGGCTGGAGGCCCTGAGAAAGGAGCAAGCTTGATACAGAAGGAAGGACGTCTTGGAGGGCAGAGTAGCTTTGTGCTGGGGCAGGGGCAGCGTCGGAGATGAGGCCAAACGTGAAAAAAATCTCTAGATCGTAAATAGAAATAGTTTCTTGCACGCATGCGTGATAAGTGGCTTCAGTCATGTCTGACTCTGTGACGCTATGGACCGTAGCCCTCCAGGGCTCCTCTGTCCATGGGATTCTCCAGGCATGAATACTAGAGTGGGTGGTCTGCCCTCCTCCAGGGGATCTTCCTAACACAGGGATCGAACCTGGGTCTCTTATGTCTCCTGCTTTGGCAGGTGGGTTCTTTATCACTAGCGCCACCTGGAATTGTTCTAAATACATTGTGCAGGGTTCAGGGGTGGGGTGTTGAACAGGTAGAGTTGCATCACCTGATCAGTGTTTTTTAATTATTCACTGTAGCTACTGGGTGGAGAACAGAGGGGCCAAGGGCAGGTAGAGGGGGACCCAGGGGTGTGGCTCAGGCCCAGATGGCCGCGGCAGAGGTGTTGGAGGTGATCAGATTCTGTGTGTGTGTTGAGGGTGGAGCCAACAGGAGCCGATGGACCAGACATGATGTATGAGACAGAGGGGGACAGCAGGTTGACCCCAGTGGGGTTGCCCTGTGCTGAGCCGGAGAGGCTGCGGGAGGAGCAGGTCAAGGGGCTCGTGTCAAGGCACACGTGGGATGTGAGCTGCCTGTGGGACTTCAAGTGGAGAGGGTGAGCAGGCAGCCAGGTACAGGGGCCTGGAAGACCCAGGAGAGGACTGGGCTGAGGACGCCTCCACAAGAAGATGAATGGCGAGCGCCGGCCTGGCCGAGGAAGGCCCTACTGGAGAGCAGTCGTGGGGGAGCAGCGTCCATAGGGCCAGGTTGAAAACAAAATCAGTTCTGGAGAAGAGACTAGAAGGCTGGAGCTGGGTTGGAAGGAGGACGGGCCTCATAGAAGAGGCTGGGAGGGCTTCCCCTGGTGGTCCAGTGGGTAAGGACACCGCCTTGCGGTGCAGAGGGCGCTGGTTCGATCCCTGGCCTGGGAAGATCCCACGTGCCGCGGAGCGGCTGGACTGATGTGTCCAATTACCGAGCCCGAGCTCTGGGGCGCGTGCGCCCAGAGCCGGTGTTCTGCGACAACAGAGGCCACCGCGATGGGAGGCCCACAGGAGCCAAAGAACAAAAGACGGATGAAAATAGAGAAATGAAAGACCAATAGAAGTGGCCCGCCCGTCCTCCTCCCTCCCCAGCCACCCCCCAAAAGATAAATAAATAAGAAATAAATGTTTAAAAAAAAAAAGAGTCACAGTATTTAAAAAAAAAAAAAAAAAGAGGCTGGGAGCTGCCCCTCAGCGCTGCGCTGTGTCCACAGTCAGATTGGGAGGGTCTGGGTCACCGGGCTTGCATATCTGCCCTTTGTTGACTGTCTGTGAAGTCCTGGCCCCTCAGTGGGCGGGGCAGCCGGGCCGGGCCGGGCATGGAGCCCTAAGAACCTGAAGGCTCGAGCCCACCAAGCGGGGGTCAGGCCTGAGGCCCCACCAAGGCAGGCGGGGGCCACAGGAGGGACAGGGACGCTGGTGTGGGGGAGAGGAGGCCCCTGTCATCCCGCAGAACCGCTGTCTGGCTCTTGCATCTTACTCTGTGGGGCCTGGAGCAGGCCTCCGTCCCCAGCTGCAGATGCACAACAGGCCAAGAGAACGAACATGGTGTCCTTGCGCCCCTCGTCTTTCCCCAGCGAACTGGGGAGTGGGACCTGGCGTGGCGCCAGCACCTCGCAGCCCCCCTGCCTTTGTCCTCCTGGAGCTCCAGGGACGCCATGTCTGTCCCCCCTCACCCTTCCCAGGCATGACCCACGAAGACATTGTCCAGGAATCCAAGAAATACTGGCAGCAGATGGAGGCTCACACAGGGAAGGCCAGCGGCAGCTTGGTAAGACCCCAGCTGGCGGTGAGGGGAGCAGCCCCCATGAGGGGCGTCCCGCATCTCTCTGGTTTATCTTTATATAACAGAGGGTCCCTCAGTCTATCTGACTCTTTGCAAGCTCATGGACTGCAGGCTCCCGGTCCATGCAATTCTCCAGGCAGGAATACTGGAGCAGGTTGCCATTCCCTTCTGCAAGGGATCTTCCTGACCCACGGCCTTCCTACCAGGCCTTGTCCCAGTTACAAAGGCATGATTTCATCTGGCTGTTGGGTATGTATTAATTCTGGAGCTGAACCAGGCTGCAAGTCTCCCAGCAATGGGATGAGTCCACACCCACCAGGGTCTCATCTGGTGTCTTATCTGGAGACATGGGTTCAATCCCTGGTCAGGAAACTAGGATCTCAAATGCTGGGTGGCATGGCCAAAAGAAAAGTCCCAACAAAGTAAGAGTCCCCTGCTGCTCAAGGGAGACCCAGGGCTAGGCAGTGCCGGGGTCAGAAGGTGCTCTCAAGGGCAGGGCAGGAAGGGGAGAGGGCTGCCCGGAGGGATGACCCCACATCTGAGACTCCAGGGAGTTTGGAGGCCAGCTGATAGGAGGGACGGCAAGGTGGCCAACACAGCTGGGTGAGGGGCTGCAGGAGACAAGGCTAGGGGAGCCTTTCTTCCACCTCTCGCCCCCAACCCTGCCCCAGGCAGGGGTGCAGAAGAGCAGGCCCTCCTGCCTACAAAGGAAAGGCTGAGGCAGAGAATGGGAAACACAGTGGGGCTTTAGAGAGTCCAGGGTTAGGACTTCCCTGGTGGTCCGGTGGCTAAGACTCCATGCTCCCAATCCAGGGATTCCTGTTTAGGGAACTAGATCCCACATGCCATAACTAAATGATCATGCAGGCCATAATGAAGATTGACGATCCACCTGCCACGACTAAGACCCAGTGCAAACAAATAAAAATAAATATTTTTAAAAGAAAGGGCCCGGGCTACTCAGAAGTCTGTCCCACCCTCCACCATCCCCACCCTCTCGGCTCTGCTCTCCCAGGCCCAGCCCTCATAACTAGACAGGTCAGTCAACATGAGGTGGTTCAGGTCGGGAGCCCATAGGGGGCCATCTGCCACTTAGGAGGGCTTCGCGGAAGGCTTCCTGAAGGAGGCGGTGCTTCAGCTGGGTTTCGAAGGTTCTCAGAACAAGGCTGATGGAAAAGGGCATTCCAGGCAGGGGAACAGCAAGTGCAGAAGCAGAGAGCCGTGAGGTCGCAAGCCGTGCTCCGGGACACACCAGCAGCTCCACAGCGCAGGCCCATGGGGACTAGCCAGGTAGAGCCCAGCACTCCGTGGGAGACCAGAGCCCGTCCAGGAGCCCGTAAAAGCCTGGCTCTCACGCTGGGTATGTATTAATTCTGGAGCTGAACCAGGCTGCAAGTCAATCACACCCACCAGGGTCTCATCTGGTGTCTTATCTGGAGACATGGGTTCAATCCCTGGTCAGGAAACTAGGATCTCAAATGCTGGGTGGCATGGCCAAAAGAAAAGTCCCAACAAAGTAAGAGTCCCCTGCTGCTCAAGGGAGACCCAGGGCTAGGCAGTGCCGGGGTCAGAAGGTGCTCTCAAGGGCAGGGCAGGAAGGGGAGAGGGCTGCCCGGAGGGATGACCCCACATCTGAGACTCCAGGGAGTTTGGAGGCCAGCTGATAGGAGGGACGGCAAGGTGGCCAACACAGCTGGGTGAGGGGCTGCAGGAGACAAGGCTAGGGGAGCCTTTCTTCCACCTCTCGCCCCCAACCCTGCCCCAGGCAGGGTGCAGAAGAGCAGGCCCTCCTGCCTACAAAGGAAAGGCTGAGGCAGAGAATGGGAAACACAGTGGGGCTTTAGAGAGTCCAGGGTTAGGACTTCCCTGGTGGTCCGGTGGCTAAGACTCCATGCTCCCAATCCAGGGATTCCTGTTTAGGGAACTAGATCCCACATGCCATAACTAAATGATCATGCAGGCCATAATGAAGATTGACGATCCACCTGCCACGACTAAGACCCAGTGCAAACAAATAAAAATAAATATTTTTAAAAGAAAGGGCCCGGGCTACTCAGAAGTCTGTCCCACCCTCCACCATCCCCACCCTCTCGGCTCTGCTCTCCCAGGCCCAGCCCTCATAACTAGACAGGTCAGTCAACATGAGGTGGTTCAGGTCGGGAGCCCATAGGGGGCCATCTGCCACTTAGGAGGGCTTCGCGGAAGGCTTCCTGAAGGAGGCGGTGCTTCAGCTGGGTTTCGAAGGTTCTCAGAACAAGGCTGATGGAAAAGGGCATTCCAGGCAGGGGAACAGCAAGTGCAGAAGCAGAGAGCCGTGAGGTCGCAAGCCGTGCTCCGGGACACACCAGCAGCTCCACAGCGCAGGCCCATGGGGACTAGCCAGGTAGAGCCCCAAGCACTCCGTGGGGAGACCAGAGCCCGTCCAAGGCCTGGCTCTCACGCTGAGAGGCCGTGAAGCACGGAGTTAGAGGGTCACTTCCCCCGAGTAAGTGATAATGGACCCGCCCCCTCCCAGGCTCCAGGCGGCCGTCATGCTCCCGGAGGTGGCCTGCGTGTCCGAGCCCAGGGCCTCAGTCGGGTCCTGTGCCTTCACCAGCCCCTCTCCCCGGCAGGGGGCCCCGCGGGCCCATGGGCCTAGCACCTTTGACCTGCAGATGAAGTTTGTGTGTGGCCAGTGCTGGAGGAACGGGCAGGTGGTGGAGCCCGACAAGGACCTCAAGTACTGCAGCGCCAAGGCCCGGCACTGGTGAGCCGGGCGGGGGCACGGGCAGGGGCGGGGCTGCCGAGCGCCGCGGGTGAGGAAGCCAGACTCTCCGTGGAGGTCACACAGCCCGCCCTGTCCTGCAGCTGGACCAAGGAGCGGCGGGTCCTCCTGGTGATGTCCAAGGCCAAGAGGAAGTGGGTGTCAGTGCGGCCGCTGCCGTCCATCCGCAACTTCCCACAGCAATACGACGTGAGCGCGGGGCAGGGGGCCGGGGGTGGCGGGGCCTCGGATGGGGCGCCGTGGGGCCCGGGAGGGCTTGCCCGCTGGCGGGGCAGTGAGGCTGCCCAGCGGGACTCAGCAGGCTCTCCCTGGCCCCCCGCTCTTCCGCAGCTCTGTATCCACGCACAGAACGGCCGCAAGTGCCAGTACGTGGGGAACTGCTCCTTCGCGCACAGCCCAGAGGAGAGAGACATGTGGACGTTCATGAAGGAGAACAAGAGTAAGTGGTCAGGGAGGGACGGACCAAGATGCCCCCGCTCTGCAGGCCCAGGGGCACCTGCTGAACCTCGCTTTGCCGCCAGGACCCCGCTGCAGCCGCGCCCCTGGCTGTGCGCTCCCTGGGTCTCTAGCTGACCAGGCAGCCCAGCAGCTAGGGTCTTGCAAGGGTCATGGGACAGAGTAAAGGGAGGATCCGCTCTCACCAGGCCCTCTGTCCCCTGTTGCCCACCAGTCCTGGACATGCAGCAGACCTACGACATGTGGTTGAAGAAACACAACCCCGGGAAGCCGGGGGAAGGCACGCCCATCAGTCCCCGGGAAGGGGAGAAGCAGATCCAGATGCCCACGGACTATGCTGACATCATGGTAACGCCTGCCGTCCACCCAGGCCCCTGGTCCCAGCCAGACCCCGAGGGGCCGCGAGGAGGGGCTCAGTCTACCGAGGGGAGTCGGTCGGGGCAGAGGGGCGCGGCGCCGGCACCCACGGTGGCCGTGTCCGCAGATGGGCTACCACTGCTGGCTCTGCGGCAAGAACAGCAACAGCAAGAAGCAGTGGCAGCAGCACATCCAGTCCGAGAAGCACAAGGAGAAGGTCTTCACGTCCGACAGCGATGCGAGCGGCTGGGCCTACCGCTTCCCCATGGGCGAGTTCCGGCTCTGCGACAGGTGCCCCCGGGGAGGGCCGGGCCGCGGGGTGGGGCGGCAGCGACGGGCGGGCTGCGGGGCGGCCAGCTCTGGCTCAGCGTGGCCTGGAGGTGGCAGTCGGGGATAGCTTGTCCAGAAACAGCGGCTCCTGGTGTGAGGACCACCGGGGCCCTGGAGGCCGGGGCCAGGCCCGCTTTGCTGGGACGGGCGCTGCTGGGGAGAGGCTTCTGGGATGGGGATGGGGAGTTCCAGCCCCAGGCTGGGCAGCCTCGGGGGGGCCAGGCGCGGGGCTCAGGCAGTGAGCCGCCTGCCGCCTGCAGGCTCCAGAAAGGCAAGGCCTGCCCGGACGGGGACAAGTGCCGCTGCGCTCACGGGCAGGAGGAGCTCAACGAGTGGCTGGACCGGCGTGAGGTGCTGAAGCAGAAGCTGGCCAAGGCCCGCAAGGACATGCTCCTGTGCCCGCGAGATGACGACTTTGGCAAATACAACTTCCTGCTGCAGGAGGACGGGAGCGCTGCTGGGGCCTCCCCGGAGGCCCCCGCTGCTGCCACCGTCACCGGGGAGTAGGCCAGCTCTGGGCCGTGGGTGAAGTCCTAGGATCAGGGGCAGGGGTGGGAACAGAGGGCCTGATAGGAGGGCGGGGGCCGGCCAGGGCTGGGGGTGGGGGGGTCCCTCATCAGGTAGCCCCTTCGGGGCCCTGTCCATCCTCTTCACCCCGCCGCCCCAGTGCATACCCAGGTGCAGGAGCTGCAGCCCGCCTCGCTCCCAGGGTCCTCATCCAGCTGAAGCCCTGGGCAGTGCCACCCCTCCCCAGCCCCAGCTCCCCTGGCTGTGGAGGGAGGGGCCTGGCTGACCCCTCCAGCTTCAGCCTACAGCTTTAACTTCTGTCTGCTCCTGAAGGGGGCCCATGCTCAGGGCCGGGGAGCCAGGGGTCCCCACTTGTATCTGCAGCAGGAGGGTCCTTCTCCTTGCCCCACCCCCGCCCCACCCCCACCTCCCCTGGGGGCAGATCAGGACACAACAGGGCAGGAGGCCCCGACTAGCTTTAAAATGCAGCCCCGGGACGGGACCAGGGACGCTGCAGAGGTCACCCACCCTCCGGGGCCTCCGTCTCCCCTCTGGTTGGAAGAATGGGAGCGGCCGGACTGCGTGTCTGTGCAGCCTTCAGAGATGACACAGCCCAGCCCCCCGCCTTGCAGATAGAAAGTAAACTGAGGCCTAGGAGGGGGCGTGGTCTGCCCAGCCTCCCCAGCGCATGGCACGGCGCAGCTGGGATGCACATGTGGTCACAGGACTCAGGGCCAGTTACCAGCTGGAGCCTCCAGGCCCTCGGCAGGGCTGTGACAGCCTCTGAATCAGCAGCTGGGATCCCGGGCAGCCCCACCCAGGGGCCGGTCGTGGCCACGCCCGGTAGAGGGGCGGACCCTCTGAGGAGGGTCTTAGGAGTGTGGCAGTGAGGGTCACTTCTCCGTGGCTGCTTGGGAGAGGCGGTGGCTGGCAGAGCTCCCGGGGGCTCAGGCTCTGCACGAGGTCCTGGGGAATAACGGGAGGTGGGCAGTCATGGGACGTGGGGAGAAGGCAGACTTGCTTGCAGGCACCATGGACTACTCCAGGATCGGCCACTGCCCCTCGTCCTCAGGGACTCCGTGGAGCCCTTGCCCCTTCTCCCTTGGACCCAGACAAACAGTTAGGACCACCGTCCATCCCAGCCCCTCCCTGATCCCTGCCCTGCCAGCTGCCTGGGACTCCAGCTGACCCCCGACTCCCACCCCACCCCCCAAGCCCTCTCCCATCCCTCTCGTCTGATGTGTCTGCGTGCACCCCCTCCTCTCCATCCCACCCCCCGTGGGCAGACCCAGCCTCGCCTGGTTCCACATTCCATGAGGCCCCACACCATTGGCACAAGGCGTGGGGCCGCCCCCCTGCAGGAGCCGAGGACCAAGGCTGGATTCGGTGGGGGTGGGGGTGAGACAGAGAGAACGGAATCCCCTCTATTTCTCCTCAAAAAAGAATCAGGAGTGTGTGATGGTATGACGACGGGAACCCCGTTCTCGCCGCCGCTGCCGACCTCTTCCTGATCATTGTGGCATGCATCCTTTCCTCTCCCTGCCCCTCCCCCCAGCAGGCCAGCCCTGCGGAGCCTGGGCGCTGGTGGCGCGGCGGGAGGGGAGACCCCAGGTGGGGGCTGTGGCCGTGGGTGTGGATGACACTTGTTCTCCCTGACCGTGCTGTTGCAGTCTGTCGTCACCAGCCTTGTTTTTAGTGTGTATATATGTCGCCCCCGTGATGCATATATACACAGGTATTAAATATATCGCTCTATATAATATTATATATGTGTGTGGTATCGGAGGAGTCACTTCTAATGATAAAGGAGGGCTAAAGATAAAGAATTTGGCCAGAAAACGCAGCCATCCTGGCATAACGAAGAGGGCTTTGGGGGGTCATCAGGCCATTTGTGAGGACTGAAGGACTAGAGTGAGAGGCAGGTGATTTGGGCAGCAGGGACAGAAGCAGTTCCTGCCTGGGCCCAGCTCTGCCTGAGAGTGTGCAGACCACCCCAGTCGAGTGGGGAGAGAGGGCGAGTGCTGAGGAAAAGAGAAGGACTGGTGTTTGTCTCCCACCCAAAGGAACAGGGTAAGAATCCAGGTTTTTCTCCTCCAAACTGTTATCCACGCAGGGGCCCCTGGGATGCGGGGCTCCTTGGCCTGGCCAGAGCTAGATTCTCCCATAGGGGTGGAAGAGAGCCAGGGCAGGCCGGGAGCAGGAGGTAGGGGTGGGAGACAGGCGTGCCCGCTTTGAATGAGGAGTGTGATGATTTAAGCTGTGACCCTGACTGAGCGGTTCAGAGTTGGATTAGGCCTGTGCTCCCCCATCCCCGGCTGGCAGGCAGGATGAGACGTGATGGCAGATGTGGTGAAGTGGGGGCCGGGCACCCCTGATGTGAGCGTCCCTGTGGGATGGGCCAAGAGGGATGCTGCGTTTCTCCGATGGGCAGTAATCAATTTAATGGTCCTTTAAAAATGTCTGTGTATTAAAAATTTAAGAATACCACACTTTAATATTAAATATTCATAAGGTCTAGTATCTTGATAATAATGTAGACGTTTTAATAACAATTTTTGTTCTTCTTAAAATAAAAGGAAAGAAACTTGCTTCTTTTAGCCTTTGTTCTAGAAAATAAACGCGTGCACTTTGACCTCTGTCCCCGAGGTGTCGCTCCTGTGCCTCCCTTCCTAGCCCTTGTGCCTGGGCGTGGGGGTGGGGGGAGCCTGGGTCACTCTTCCCTCGCAGGGCGGAGCTGCCTGGCACCGGGCGTGCCCCAAGGCAGACCTTCTGAGGGGTGAGGGGCAGAAGGCCCGTGTCCTCACGGAACCAGGGCAGCCTGACCCCAGCTCACCCCGAGCCTCACTGGCAGGGACAAGCCGTGCTCGGCACAAACGGCCCCAGGGGCCCCCCTTGGCAGATTCTTCTGCAGCCTGTCTGCCCGTGGCCTCCATGTGGGGATTCCAGCCGTGCCCACCCTTCCCTGCTTTTCTTTACCCTGTGTACCATCCTGGGTTCCAGAAGGCTGCCTCTGTGCCTGTTCTGAGCAATGACTTTTCCAGAAAGGAGGCTCTGGCCCCTTTGGATTGTGAGCCTGTCTGCCACCGGAACTCCTCTGGGGCAGAGAGAGCTGAGGAAAAGAGAAGGACTGGTGTTTGTCTCCCACCCAAAGGAACAGGGTAAGAATCCAGGTTTTTCTCCTCCAAACTGTTATCCACGCAGGGGCCCCTGGGATGCGGGGCTCCTTGGCCTGGCCAGAGCTAGATTCTCCCATAGGGGTGGAAGAGAGCCAGGGCAGGCCGGGAGCAGGAGGTAGGGGTGGGAGACAGGCGTGCCCGCTTTGAATGAGGAGTGTGATGATTTAAGCTGTGACCCTGACTGAGCGGTTCAGAGTTGGATTAGGCCTGTGCTCCCCCATCCCCGGCTGGCAGGCAGGATGAGACGTGATGGCAGATGTGGTGAAGTGGGGGCCGGGCACCCCTGATGTGAGCGTCCCTGTGGGATGGGCCAAGAGGGATGCTGCGTTTCTCCGATGGGCAGTAATCAATTTAATGGTCCTTTAAAAATGTCTGTGTATTAAAAATTTAAGAATACCACACTTTAATATTAAATATTCATAAGGTCTAGTATCTTGATAATAATGTAGACGTTTTAATAACAATTTTTGTTCTTCTTAAAATAAAAGGAAAGAAACTTGCTTCTTTTAGCCTTTGTTCTAGAAAATAAACGCGTGCACTTTGACCTCTGTCCCCGAGGTGTCGCTCCTGTGCCTCCCTTCCTAGCCCTTGTGCCTGGGCGTGGGGGTGGGGGGAGCCTGGGTCACTCTTCCCTCGCAGGGCGGAGCTGCCTGGCACCGGGCGTGCCCCAAGGCAGACCTTCTGAGGGGTGAGGGGCAGAAGGCCCGTGTCCTCACGGAACCAGGGCAGCCTGACCCCAGCTCACCCCGAGCCTCACTGGCAGGGACAAGCCGTGCTCGGCACAAACGGCCCCAGGGGCCCCCCTTGGCAGATTCTTCTGCAGCCTGTCTGCCCGTGGCCTCCATGTGGGGATTCCAGCCGTGCCCACCCTTCCCTGCTTTTCTTTACCCTGTGTACCATCCTGGGTTCCAGAAGGCTGCCTCTGTGCCTGTTCTGAGCAATGACTTTTCCAGAAAGGGAAGGGGCTCTGGCACACTTTGGATTGTGAGCCTGTCTGCCACCGGAACTCCTCTGGGGCAGAGAGAGCTCTGAGTTACATGGGACCAGCTTCCTCATCCTTAGACATCAGCCGATTAGATCAGGGACGCTCAGCCAGGGACACCTCGTCTGCTGGAGGCCCTTCTGCGAATCCCGTGGATTGTGTGTGGTGGCAGGTGATAGAGGGGGTCCTGATAGGACAGGCTGCACATGGTCAAGAGGAAGCTCTCACCAGACAATCTCAGACTACACTGTCCTAGGGAGGGCCCCAGGGACAGGTCGAAGGCCCGTGAATTCTCTGAGGACAGGGGATCATCTGGGCCAGGGATGCAGCAGGGGCTCAAATGCCTGATAAATGACCAGATGAGTAACAGGAGCAGCAGACTCGACTGAGCGCCTTCCTTGCGCCAGGCACTGGGGATGCAGCAAGTCTGTCTCCATAGCAGCCTGTACATTTGGTGTCCATGTCTCAGCCCACAGTGGTTCAGTGAAGGTTCTCAGGACCCTCAGAAAGGAGACCAAAATGATGGAGAACCATTGGGTGATCAACAAGGACCATTCAGCGCTGGCATTCTGGGGATCTCAGCACCCCTGACTGCACATGAAAAACCAGTGGGGTCTGGCCAGGTTCAGCTCGCAGAAGAAAATGCAGACCCATCCTCAGGCTGAAGAGATCATAAACCTGTATCGGGGTCTTGCTTAAACTTAGAAAAATCAAAGAATAAGATAAGCAGAACCAGTGAACCTAGTGGACTCAATTCTTAAATTCTCATACATTCACCTAGATAGTTCTTTTAGCTGAGGTTGGTAGGCATTCGCTGAACACCCATCCCGTCTCAGATCTTAAGGATACAGGATGACAGATCCAGCCCGGCCTTCCCTGAACCCAGTCCACTGGAGAGGCGGGCCTGCAGGAGGAGTGTGGGTAACGGGACAGGCAGAGTGATGGGAGGAGCTGTGAAGATAACCTCATCAAGCTGGGGAGCTGGGGAGGGCTTCCTGAGGGAGGCGAGCCTGGGTGTGAGCCAGGATAAAAAAAAAAGAAAAGGATCGTTGTAATCACTGGGTACTTCCTGTTCTGCACCTTGCCTTCTCGCAGTTGTATGTCACCGCACATGTGTGAAATGTTGCCTAGAAATGCCCCAGGGAAACCTGATGTCTAGGGTCAGTGACTTCGTTCATCAAGGCACCAGAGCTGGCTTGAGCTAACGAACCCAGTTATTGAATGTCGGCCCATTTCTGGTCTTTGGTCCTGGGATGAGGGCCTCCCACGAGTGCCACGGCTACAATGGCGCCCCAGCTCCTCCTCCCTCCCTCTGGGGGAGCTGCGTGTGAAAGGCCGCCTGGGCCCCTAGAGGGCTCTGCCCGGACTGCGTCCACACAGCCCCCACTGGCAGAGCCATCAGACCTCTGAGCCAGGGGAAGCCTGGCACAGAGAATCCCAGCACACCTGCCATGCAGGCCCCTCTGGATGTCCCCAGGCTTCTATGAGCCGCCCCTCTGCCGTCCCCAGCCGCTGTCCCACATCCTGCTGACGTGGCCCCTGGGTGAGCCATGGGTGATGTTGCCAGCTGGACACCCTGGCTGTGACGGGGTGCCACGTGGACTGGCGTTCCGTGGCATGAACATTCCCTAAGGGCAGGGCCTTGTTTGGCCGAGTCTGTTATTCAGCTCTGAATTCCTTGCAAGGTCCAGAATGGTGCCAGGTGGGCAGTGAGCCATCGTTCAGTCTTAGAGGCTTCGTACGTTTGTGCACTGGAAGGGTCTGACAGCAACGAGCCTCCGAGAATGAAATACTACGCAACAGGCGGAATACTTGAGACGCGTAGGGGGCTTCCTGCTGCCTCTCTAATCACACTCTGTGGGCACCTGCTCGCTCCACCATCGGGGAAAGCCAGACTGGCACACGAGAGTGTTCTTGGGCCAAGGGATGGTTAACACACTGTCTCAGCCCCAGCCAGGGAGTCACAGATCAGCTTTCAGACAACTTGAACACCAGGTCCTCTGCATTCGTCACCCCCAGCCCTCCAGGGTCACAGAGCCAGGGGGCACCGGAAGGATAAATAAGAAATTAAATCTGTTTTGCATAGAGGGAACGGGGAGGGGTGTGGGAGAGGGATGGAGATAGATGACATTTCTAAAACAGACCTTTACCAAAGTTTTGAGCTTTGAGTCACATACTGGTTCCATTATTGTATTCAATAATGGAAATAAATTTTTAACTTGGGGAAAGAACGTGGTTTGGGGAGGGCTATTAGAGCGGAAAGGGTGTCCCGGGTTGCTTCAGGGTAAAGAATCCTCTAGTGCAAGAGACACAGGTTCAATCCCTGGATCAGGAAGATGCTCTGGAGGAGGAAATGGCAACCCATGCCAGTATTCTTGCCCGGGAAATCTCATGGACAGAGGAGCCTGGTGGGCTGTAGGCCATGGGACCACAGAGAGTCAGACACAACTGAGCGCGCACACGCGCATTAGGGTGGAAGAGAGGGTAACTGGAAGATGAGCTGGGGGCTGTTGGGAAGAGGAGAGGCTGGAGGGCATCCGGAAGTAGCTGCTGTTTGTGCAAAATGGAGTTTTGGAAAGTGAGGAGCAGTGCGGGGAACTAAAGGCTTATCACACCCCACCTGGAGCCTCAGAGACAGAACCAGAGCTGAAAGGAAGCTGAAAGGAACCACTCAGTGGTTTGGGAGCTGAGACCCAGAAGAGCAGGGTAGCTTGTTTAGGAGGCCACCTCAGTGTGTGGCGAGGCGGAGCCTGACCCCCACCTCCCTCTCATCGGCCAAGGCCAGCATTGGTCTTTGTGGAGAACGAGGTAAAGACCGTGGTTTCAACCACACGTTCAGGTGAGCGGCCCAGGACCCCAGAGGCCAGTGTGCCCTGGGGAGAGAGCCGGGGAGGGGACACGGCACACAGCCAATTACTGCCGGCCCCCAGGCTGGCGAGCCGGCTGAGAAGCAGGACGATGTCCTGGAATAGCAGAGCCAGTCTGCAGGGCTGCTGCCCTTCCATGGCCCCTGCTCCGCCTGCCCTCCGGCACCCGTCCACTGGGCGCCTGCCTCTTCTCCCTCTCCCTGAAGGCCGAAGGAATCCCAAGCTCCAGGTCTGTCCGTGCCTTTAGGAGAGCAGACTTCAGGCTCTGCAGATGGTGTAAAGCCCCAATTATGCATGCCACATGCACACCGTGTGCCGGGCGGGGCACACGTGCGTACATTCAAGCCTGCCAACAACCCCTCGAGACTCACAAGCTCGAAGGTAAGTGCACGACACCCACTGTGTGCCATCCTTTGTGCCGAGCTGCCTGCTGCCGGGATATCGGTCCCGCCCAGGCTGCTGCCCTCGGGGCCCGGGGCTCCTCTGCCGAGTGGGCCTGAATGTGCGTCGCACGCACGCTGCGGGAGGGGAGCCAGCTCCCCGTTCTCACCTGGCAGGCCCGGCTCTGGCTCCCAGCCTGGGGGAGAACTTCCCTTTGCAAAGTTAGATAACACCAGGCTCTCTGTCAGAGGATTGGCGCGGTGGCTCCACGTGCTGAGGCTGGCGCAGGGCCAGGCCCGCCCTGCCAGGCAGCGGGAAGGGAAGGCCTGGCTGCAGCCGGAGCTGGCAAGTGGCCGAGCTGGGGGTGGACGGGCGGGCCAGGGCCCGTGCTGCCCATTGGCTGCCTCGGGCTCCCGCCCCGCCTGCCTCCGGAGCCTGCGGCTCCCCGGCCAGCTCCTGCCGCTCCAGCAGCTCTGAAACTCCCCCAGAGAGCACCTCCTGCCGGGCCATGTCAAGCTGCGACCGGATTGGAGTGGCCCCTGCCATGGACATGCCGGAGGTCCTCAAGTCCCTGCTGGAGCACTCTTTGCCTTGGCCAGAGAAGAAGACAGGTAGGAGCAGAGGTAGACTGCGGTGGCCGGCTGCCCAGGTGCCCCAGGGGTGGAGGCTGCTGCAGGCACCGTGGCCGGACAGGCATCTCCGGGCCAGAGAGGGTCCTCAGCAGGGATCAACCCTTGGCTTCCTCCTGGGCGAGGAAGGGCTGGGTGCAGAGAGGGTCACGGTGGGGAGTACCACGGCCACGCAGCGGCTGCCCCCCAGGTCTGCTGGCCCTGGGAAGCCGCGGCCAGTGCGTGCCCACTGACAGGTGCGGTGCTCAAACGGGACCAGGACTGGACCAGAGGGCCTTGCAGAGAGAACGCACTGGATGCTGAGGGCTTCTTGCGTTCCCTCCCTCCGCACGTGGGGGTGCAGGGGACTGGCGGAGGCTGTGGGCTCCGGTGGCCGCCTCTGTCCAGAGGAGCGGCTGTCCTCTGGACGCCTGCTTCAGCTCCCGCTCGCCGGAGGGCTGGACCTGGGGACGGGGTGGAAGCTGTTATGTAACAGGAGCACAGGCTGGAAGCCCCGGTTTCTAGGAAACCAGAGGCAAACACGGGCAGGGGAGCCTGTGGAGGAGGGCGGGGACCAGGGGCAGAGCCTGCCGCCAGCACCAGGTGTCTCCCGAGTCCCATCGGAGAAAGCCCAGGCCACCAGAACTCTGGGGCCAGCCTGCTCAGGGTGCTCCCCCCTGATAAATATTTCTCCAACTCTCTTCTGTTCTGCGATGTCGGGTCCTCACTGCTCAGACTCCACTGGCGCCTCGAAAGGATCCCAGCTATCCTCGGCTGCCAGCACCTGACAGGAGTGCCAGGTGGTCCCCTTACCCCTTAAAGGACCTTTCTCAGGCCTCTGTCTCACCTCACCTGCTTTGCTGGCACCTGATCCATTCCCGTCACCAGGCAACCTTGGCTGTACCAGTAGACCCTCCTTCCGTGGACCCTTCGCCCACTCCCAGATTCTGCAGCCCGAGGACATTTCACTACAGCCCCTGCCCCGCCACTTGGGGAGACGGGCTCAGGAAAGGAGGGTGGCAGGCTCGGGGCGTGGAGACACTGCCTGAGGGAGGAAGGTGGTGCCCAGAGCTTGGGGCAGGGGCCCCTGTGAGCTCTCTCAGAACTCCGGACCCTCCGGCCTCCCCTGTGGGCAATCTGTGCCCATCTGGCCCTCCGGGTCCCAGCTGGGTACGAGGAGAAGCCTGTGCCCACAGGAAACTCAGAGCTCAGCCTGTCTAAGAGCCATGGCTGACCTGTTCTTGCCATCACTGAACTTCCCACGTGGGTAGGTAGGCTGGATGTTTGGAGCTGAAGGGCTCCCTTCTTGATCCGGGCAACAGGGCAGGTAGGGTGTCCCCGTGGCCCAGGGCTGGCCCAGGGAGCAGCTGGGCTGCCGGCGGGTCTGTGGGGGCAGCTCAGCTGGGCAGGAAAGAGTTCTTGGGGCGGCTCGGGGCTGCTGTTCCTCAGACCAGGGTAACAAGGCCTACAAAATGTGGCAGCAGCTGCTGGTCACTGGCTCCCAGCTGGTCCCCAGAGTCCTGTGACAGCTGGAAAGTCCCCACCAGTCACTGTGGATGGCAGAGTCTGGGCCCAGCAGGGAGGAGACTCCCCAAGGCCTCAGAGAGAGCTTTGCTAAGAGCTGGCGACCGAGAGAGGACCGTGGTTCTGGTCCAGCTGGGCTGGGCCTGGGGGACGGGCCGGTCTCAGGCCTCCTCCTACCACTTCTCTGCGTGGTGTCTCAGCGAGGGTCCGAAGCACGAGACCTCGATAGACCTAGAGATGCCAATGGGTGGCTAAAATGAGGGATGAGGGGTGAAGACTCATGGAGCCAGTGCACCCCACAAAGACCTCACTTTTGTTACCGCCCCCCGCCGGACGTCACCACTTTGCAAAGCTCCCAGACTCTCCAAATCTTTCATGAAAGTCAAAGTCTCTGCCGGAAGGCAGCGTACCTTGGTGACCGGAGTGCACAGGCCACTGGAGCTGGACTCTCCAGCAGGCACGGGCAGAGCAAGCGTGCTTGGCCCTGCCACAGCTCCGGGGTGAGGGGCCCAACGCCCCTCGCAGTGGGAAACCTGCCTGTGACCTTAGAGTCGCCCCCAGATCCATGATTCCACATCTTCGGATTCAACTAACTGCAGATCAGGTAGTACTGTACATATTTAATGAAAAAAATTTAGGTATCAGTGGACCTGCGTAGTTCAAGCACGAGTTGTTCAAGGAACAACCATGCTTTAAAAATTTTTGGCGAAGGTTCTTCTCTCCCCGCGTGCGCCCCTCACTCTGGCTCCAGTCCTCCCGGGAGGGGGACCACAGAGGTCCAGCTGTCTCCCCTGCGCCACCGCTCACACGGGCGTCACGTGCAGAGCGCACCTTGGGTCCGGTAGGAGGGGACATCAGAGGAGAGCCGTGTGGAGAGTAAGAACTAGACAAAGACGCTCCTTGAGCCCCGACCTTGGGGCCTCGCACTCTCGCTCCCCGGGCCTGCCACCCCAGGCTGCGTAGACCCCCCCGCTCCTTCCTGGGTGTCCCCAACAGTGCGGACCAGGCTCCAGACTCCTTGGCTTCAGGCTACAATCACCACCCAGGGGCCCCTGACTCTGGGCCACCCAGGCAACCAGCTCTCTTGTGGGCATAGAAATCTATGTCCATAAAGAGAGTAGGTCTGTGCCCAATCTCAGTTTCCCCTCTGCCTCTGGCCTTGATCCCTGAGGACTGTGCTTCCTGCTCCCAGGCCTGCCTTCTCTCCCGAGGATCCTCTGCCAGGAGGCCATTCTGCTCCACACTGCTCACCCTCTCAGCCTCTTCTCCAGTTTCCAGAAAGACCCGGCTTCTCTAAACCACACGGTCAGCTCTTTCGCCCCATCCTTCCCTCACTCCTTGGCTGTGCTCAGAGCCTGCCACCTCATCCTTCTGCCAACTTTGGTCACTCGGGCCTCCTTTTCAGAAAATCAGGGAGTGTGAAGACGCAGCAGAGGTGGAACAAGGCCTTCCCTTTGAGCGGGGCAGGCGGCGTCCCCAGCTCAGGAGCTCCTGACTGGAGTCCCTGTGGGCCACCCGGCAGGTACCCTTGACATGCCTCTCTCCATCCCAGTCTGTGAAAAGAAGAGCTGTTTCACAGGCTTGTAGCCAGGCTTAAATGACACATCCCATATGAAAGCGTCTGCAAACTGGGAAGCACCACATGCTTTCTCTGCAAAAGACAAATAGCCGCTAGGCCTGGCATTACACTCCCTCCACAGATATCACATTTGCAGTCTGACCCTCACTCCTGCCTTCCTGCCCTCCTCTCTCTGGATATGCTCCTTGAAAGAAACGGATGTTGTAGTTTGTGGGTGCACACTCAGAGCTGTCTTCTTGGAAACACGTGCTGAGGCTCCTGGGGTCCGGTCATCAGCCCCACGCCAAGCGGAGAGCCTCTTTTCGAGTTGTTCAAGGAACAACCATGCTTTAAAATTTTGGCGAAGGTTCTTCTCTCCCGCGTCGCCTCACTCTGGCTCCAGTCCTCCCGGGAGGGGGACCACAGAGGTCCAGCTGTCTCCCCTGCGCCACCGCTCACACGGGCGTCACGTGCAGAGCGCACCTTGGGTCCGGTAGGAGGGGACATCAGAGGAGAGCCGTGTGGAGAGTAAGAACTAGACAAAGACGCTCCTTGAGCCCCGACCTTGGGGCCTCGCACTCTCGCTCCCCGGGCCTGCCACCCCAGGCTGCGTAGACCCCCCCGCTCCTTCCTGGGTGTCCCCAACAGTGCGGACCAGGCTCCAGACTCCTTGGCTTCAGGCTACAATCACCACCCAGGGGCCCCTGACTCTGGGCCACCCAGGCAACCAGCTCTCTTGTGGGCATAGAAATCTATGTCCATAAAGAGAGTAGGTCTGTGCCCAATCTCAGTTTCCCCTCTGCCTCTGGCCTTGATCCCTGAGGACTGTGCTTCCTGCTCCCAGGCCTGCCTTCTCTCCCGAGGATCCTCTGCCAGGAGGCCATTCTGCTCCACACTGCTCACCCTCTCAGCCTCTTCTCCAGTTTCCAGAAAGACCCGGCTTCTCTAAACCACAGGGTCAGCTCTTTCGCCCCATCCTTCCCTCACTCCTTGGCTGTGCTCAGAGCCTGCCACCTCATCCTTCTGCCAACTTTGGTCACTCGGGCCTCCTTTTCAGAAAATCAGGGAGTGTGAAGACGCAGCAGAGGTGGAACAAGGCCTTCCCTTTGAGCGGGGCAGGCGGCGTCCCCAGCTCAGGAGCTCCTGACTGGAGTCCCTGTGGGCCACCCGGCAGGTACCCTTGACATGCCTCTCTCCATCCCAGTCTGTGAAAAGAAGAGCTGTTTCACAGGCTTGTAGCCAGGCTTAAATGACACATCCCATATGAAAGCGTCTGCAAACTGGGAAGCACCACATGCTTTCTCTGCAAAAGACAAATAGCCGCTAGGCCTGGCATTACACTCCCTCCACAGATATCACATTTGCAGTCTGACCCTCACTCCTGCCTTCCTGCCCTCCTCTCTCTGGATATGCTCCTTGAAAGAAACGGATGTTGTAGTTTGTGGGTGCACACTCAGAGCTGTCTTCTTGGAAACACGTGCTGAGGCTCCTGGGGTCCTGGTGCCATCAGCCCCACGCCAAGCGGGAGAGCCCAGCCGAGTTGGCCAGAGAAAGGGCTGAATGATAACAGGCCAGATCTTGGTGGGACCTGCTGGGGCAGAAGAAGGGATCTGGATAAGCTCCTCTTGGGGAGCGGAGGTGAGCAGGGGAGAGGTTGGACTCAGCACAGGCTGGGCTGTCCCGGGCTTGGCCTCAGTAAAGGCCATGTGGTCACCTGCACTCCCAGTCTGAGGGAACTAGAGCAAGAAATCATGAAGTTTGCCTTCGTGGAGGAAGAGGGAGAAGGGGCCTTATAAATACTGGCCGTATTTATAATCTCTAATCCTCACTGTGCTGTGCTGAGTCGCTAAGTTTTATCCAACTCTTTGTGACCCTGTGGACTGTAGCTCGCCAGGCTCCTCTGACCATGGGATTTCCTAGGCGAGAATACTGGAATGGGTTGCCATTTCCTTCTGCAGGGGATCTTCCTGACCCAGGGCTCGAACTCACATCCCTTGTGTCTCCTGAATGGGCAGGCAGATTCTTTACCACTGCATCACTTGGGAAGCCCCTAATTCTCATTACCTTCTCCTGACTGGTAAGGAAACATGCATACAAACTGGCTAACCTCGAGGTCCAGCCTCTTCTTCACTCCCCGTGTCAGGGGCTCAGCCTTCTTCTCTGTCTCCCCACCTGATCCCCATCACTAATCAGAAAAATGTGAGAAATTCATTCTCACCAAGCACCAGCCCAGATGCCTTTTGTATCTTAACGGGCCACCCGGCAGGTACCCTTGACATGCCTCTCTCCATCCCAGTCTGTGAAAAGAAGAGCTGTTTCACAGGCTTGTAGCCAGGCTTAAATGACACATCCCATATGAAAGCGTCTGCAAACTGGGAAGCACCACATGCTTTCTCTGCAAAAGACAAATAGCCGCTAGGCCTGGCATTACACTCCCTCCACAGATATCACATTTGCAGTCTGACCCTCACTCCTGCCTTCCTGCCCTCCTCTCTCTGGATATGCTCCTTGAAAGAAACGGATGTTGTAGTTTGTGGGTGCACACTCAGAGCTGTCTTCTTGGAAACACGTGCTGAGGCTCCTGGGGTCCTGGTGCCATCAGCCCCACGCCAAGCGGGAGAGCCCAGCCGAGTTGGCCAGAGAAAGGGCTGAATGATAACAGGCCAGATCTTGGTGGGACCTGCTGGGGCAGAAGAAGGGATCTGGATAAGCTCCTCTTGGGGAGCGGAGGTGAGCAGGGGAGAGGTTGGACTCAGCACAGGCTGGGCTGTCCCGGGCTTGGCCTCAGTAAAGGCCATGTGGTCACCTGCACTCCCAGTCTGAGGGAACTAGAGCAAGAAATCATGAAGTTTGCCTTCGTGGAGGAAGAGGGAGAAGGGGCCTTATAAATACTGGCCGTATTTATAATCTCTAATCCTCACTGTGCTGTGCTGAGTCGCTAAGTTTTATCCAACTCTTTGTGACCCTGTGGACTGTAGCTCGCCAGGCTCCTCTGACCATGGGATTTCCTAGGCGAGAATACTGGAATGGGTTGCCATTTCCTTCTGCAGGGGATCTTCCTGACCCAGGGCTCGAACTCACATCCCTTGTGTCTCCTGAATGGGCAGGCAGATTCTTTACCACTGCATCACTTGGGAAGCCCCTAATTCTCATTACCTTCTCCTGACTGGTAAGGAAACATGCATACAAACTGGCTAACCTCGAGGTCCAGCCTCTTCTTCACTCCCCGTGTCAGGGGCTCAGCCTTCTTCTCTGTCTCCCCACCTGATCCCCATCACTAATCAGAAAAATGTGAGAAATTCATTCTCACCAAGCACCAGCCCAGATGCCTTTTGTATCTTAACGGGCCTGACCCAAGGCTGGGTCATTAAGGGAATGAATCCTGGTTCTAACGGCCCCCGTTTCCCAGCTGTGTCCTGCAAACTACGCTCAGTGCTTTCACACCACCATCTGTGAGATGGCTTTGCAGGACAGGTGTGATTATCCATTCCATAGGCCAGGAGACTGATGCTCAGAGCTGGGAAGGTCACACAGTTGCCGAGGGGCTCCAACCCAGCTTCTGCCCTGCTTCCAGGCTCCTCCCTACCCACGGGGCTCCTCAGGGTCTCCAGAACCACATCTCAGTGCAGCACCTCCCGTCGCCCAGACATCCATCCCGTCGAGTGCTTCCTAAACGTGTGGCCCAGGAGGGAGTGAGACAGTCATGGCCCTGCCCGCCTGCTGTGTGCATTCCAGTGGGGAGACAGACTGTCAGCAATCCCGAGCGTCAGGGCCAGCCTCTCGGACGGGGTGACATTTGAGCTAAGGCTTGGAGGGTGAGGAAGGGCCAGCTCTACCCGGAACTTTCAGGCTGGGCGAACAGCACCTGAGAAGGGCCTGTTCTGGGTCAAGAAAGGCACCTGTGTCTGAGAAATAAAAGACCACTGTGGCTGCAGAAGATGAAAAAGTGGGAAAGAAGGAAGAGTGACGTTAGAGGGACCCGCAAAGGGGAGAGCCTGCAGTGCCTTGAGGTCATAAAGAACAGTGAGGCCATCTTCTCCCCGCCTGCAAGTCCCCCACCCCCACCCCTGCCTGCCAACTATTCTCGGGAAATGGCTGGTTAGGAGGAATGAGATGTTTCCAGGACAGCCCAACGTGCAACTGTAGTAAGAGATAAACTTCAAGTGCACGTAGGCTCCCCTGACTGGTTACAGAATACTGGAATGGGTTGCCATTTCCTTCTGCAGGGGATCTTCCTGCCCCATACCACATCCCTTGTGTCTCCTGAATGGGCAGGCAGATTCTTTACCACTGCATCACTTGGGAAGCCCTAATTCTCATTACCTTCTCCTGACTGGTAAGGAAACATGCATACAAACTGGCTAACCTCGAGGTCCAGCCTCTTCTTCACTCCCCGTGTCAGGGGCTCAGCCTTCTTCTCTGTCTCCCCACCTGATCCCCATCACTAATCAGAAAAATGTGAGAAATTCATTCTCACCAAGCACCAGCCCAGATGCCTTTTGTATCTTAACGGGCCTGACCCAAGGCTGGGTCATTAAGGGAATGAATCCTGGTTCTAACGGCCCCCGTTTCCCAGCTGTGTCCTGCAAACTACGCTCAGTGCTTTCACACCACCATCTGTGAGATGGCTTTGCAGGACAGGTGTGATTATCCATTCCATAGGCCAGGAGACTGATGCTCAGAGCTGGGAAGGTCACACAGTTGCCGAGGGGCTCCAACCCAGCTTCTGCCCTGCTTCCAGGCTCCTCCCTACCCACGGGGCTCCTCAGGGTCTCCAGAACCACATCTCAGTGCAGCACCTCCCGTCGCCCAGACATCCATCCCGTCGAGTGCTTCCTAAACGTGTGGCCCAGGAGGGAGTGAGACAGTCATGGCCCTGCCCGCCTGCTGTGTGCATTCCAGTGGGGAGACAGACTGTCAGCAATCCCGAGCGTCAGGGCCAGCCTCTCGGACGGGGTGACATTTGAGCTAAGGCTTGGAGGGTGAGGAAGGGCCAGCTCTACCCGGAACTTTCAGGCTGGGCGAACAGCACCTGAGAAGGGCCTGTTCTGGGTCAAGAAAGGCACCTGTGTCTGAGAAATAAAAGACCACTGTGGCTGCAGAAGATGAAAAAGTGGGAAAGAAGGAAGAGTGACGTTAGAGGGACCCGCAAAGGGGAGAGCCTGCAGTGCCTTGAGGTCATAAAGAACAGTGAGGCCATCTTCTCCCCGCCTGCAAGTCCCCCACCCCCACCCCTGCCTGCCAACTATTCTCGGGAAATGGCTGGTTAGGAGGAATGAGATGTTTCCAGGACAGCCCAACGTGCAACTGTAGTAAGAGATAAACTTCAAGTGAGCACTTGTTAGGCTCCAAGTGCTCTTCTCAGCAGCGTGCCTGAATTGACTCCTTTATGTCTTGGGCTCAGAGAGATTAAGTAACTTGCCCAAGATCACACAGGAAGTAGTCAAAGAAAAAATGAGACCTAGATGTTCCAGCTCCAGAGCCCACGCACTACCACTGCACCAACACTGCCTCCGCCGAGAGCCCTGAGTGTCAGGAAGTGGCTGTTGAGACATGGCAGAGCCTGGAGGCAAGGACATCTCTCTGGAAATGGCACTCTCTGGGTGGCTTTTGTTCTATATGCCTAAGCTGGGCAGTGGACTCAACACAAGCCAAACAGGAAACTGAGTACTCTTCAGAGCACTGAGAGATGGGCAAGAGTTGGTGAAGGGCCTCCACCCACCACTTCTCCCCTAGAACACACGGAGACCAAGGTACACACCGTAGCCCAGAACTATGCAGCCACTGGTATGTGGCTCAGGAGGAGGCAGCCACTGACAAGGTCAACGGGGGGGGGCTCGCTGCAAGGGTGGCGCGTGTATATTAGTCTAGGTTTGATTATGAACCAAACATGACGACTGTTATTTAATAACGTTCCAAACGTATATGGCCTGGCTCTAGAAGGTTTTGTTAACCCTCCTACCAGCACCAAAGACAAAGCAAGCCAGCAAATGTTTACTGAGTTACTCCCCTGAACAAAGCTTTGTGCTCTCCTGCATTTGGGAACGCAAAGCACACAGATAACCGGGCTTTGTTAGCGCTCAGGGGACGCTTTCGCATCCTCCTGCTCTTATAGATAGAGGGCGCACGTCACATTTTGCTGTAAGTCAGAAGAGGGGCTCATGCTGTCTTGCTAGGTGCCGACCACGAGGCCAAAGAGGTCATGAGGGGGGTATCTGGCTAACGGCTTCCATGCTAGAGTTCTAGCTCTCTGAACTTTGGGTATAAATAATCCCAATTAGTATAATGGCTTCAAGAAAGGCCCTTGCTCTGCATACACTCGGTTGAATTAAGTCTTTAACTTGAGTAATAAATACAACCGAGACTCGGGCAGCAGAAGTCACTTGTCCAAGGACAAGTGGTTGGGCAGCCGCTGAGGGAGGCCTCTCCCCGGGCCTGCATCCCACCCCCACAAAGTCACTGCTGCTCCACGA
The DNA here is from genome assembly GCA_022376925.1 of Tragulus kanchil. Taxonomy (NCBI): domain Eukaryota; kingdom Metazoa; phylum Chordata; class Mammalia; order Artiodactyla; family Tragulidae; genus Tragulus; species Tragulus kanchil. The sequence continues at coordinate 176,698,201 of JAIOJX010000004.1, read as the reverse complement.
TCACACTGCCCTCAAGAAGCTGCTGCACTGAAATCGTAATACTTTAAAACTCTAAGGTATCCCTCCACAGCTTTCAAGTCTTAACCATGTAATAACATGTTCTTTATAAAAGTTTATTTCTTTGTCAGGGCTCACTATAGAAATTACATTATGGAACACTATGGAAATGAGCGAACTGCTTCTCAGCACATTTACTCCTCCACGGGGAGAAGGGGCGAGGCGGTACTGGTACCCCCACTTGATGGACAGGAGAAGAGGCAGAGAGAGGACGCCGTGGGTCTTCTCAGATCCACCGGACAGTAAGACAGGAACACGACGGTGCCCGCCTCCAGGAGGGTGCTGGAGAATGCTGCCAGTCGGCAGTGTAGCTAACCCCCAGTCTGCAAGTGAGCACGAGAGAGAACATGTCCATGCTGTTGCTGCGGTGTTTGTGACACACCATTTACCCTGGGGTTATCCAGGGGAGTGTCAGGACACGAAGAGCAGACTAAATCAAAACTAAGTTTTAAAGCCCTAACCTGCTTACCCAGCTTATCATCTGCTTACCAGTGCCCCTTGGCTGTGAGATCAGTTGCTCCAGGCTGGGTGGTAAGTGAAGTGGATATTATCTCTTTTGACTAACTGTCGATTTAAAAATTTTTTAACTTTTTACCTAAATCTTAAAAAAAAAATCTAACTCTAAAATCTCATACTACATACCACTTTTGTCATAAACAAACGTAACACTGTTACGTTACTATACATCCTCCTCTAACACCTTGAGAATGTTTTCCCTTTCAAAATGTTACATTATTTGGAATAAAAAAATTACTTAGGAAGATCCCCTGAAGGAGGGCATGACAATCTACTCCAGTATCCTTTTTTTTCCCTCTACTCCAGTATTCTTGCCTGGAGACAAGAATACTCATGACCATGGACAGAGGAGCCTGGTGGGCTTCAGTCTATGGGTCGCAAAGAATCAGACACGACTGAGCGACTAACACACACACACAATGTCACATGAGTCATGAAAATATACATTTCACAGTAATCCAGCAAGCCTCTCTCAGGCTGAAGTAGCCATTTTTTAAAAACTTCATACTTTGTTTTTGTCCATTTCCTTAAACTGTCCTATAAAATCTGTTTCTAAAAACTGCTAGGTCAATTTATCCTAAAGATATCTTAGTTCAGCATCGACCATTTCGACACCACAAAGTTCTGTACACGATATTTCTTTGTCAGGGCTCACTATAGAAATTACATTATGGAACACTATGGAAATGAGCGAACTGCTTCTCAGCACATTTACTCCTCCACGGGGAGAAGGGGCGAGGCGGTACTGGTACCCCCACTTGATGGACAGGAGAAGAGGCAGAGAGAGGACGCCGTGGGTCTTCTCAGATCCACCGGACAGTAAGACAGGAACACGACGGTGCCCGCCTCCAGGAGGGTGCTGGAGAATGCTGCCAGTCGGCAGTGTAGCTAACCCCAGTCTGCAAGTGAGCACAGAGAGAACATGTCCATGCTGTTGCTGCGGTGTTTGTGACACACCATTTACCCTGGGGTTATCCAGGGGAGTGTCAGGACACGAAGAGCAGACTAAATCAAAACTAAGTTTTAAAGCCCTAACCTGCTTACCCAGCTTATCATCTGCTTACCAGTGCCCCTTGGCTGTGAGATCAGTTGCTCCAGGCTGGGTGGTAAGTGAAGTGGATATTATCTCTTTTGACTAACTGTCGATTTAAAAATTTTTTAACTTTTTACCTAAATCTTAAAAAAATCTAACTCTAAAATCTCATACTACATACCACTTTTGTCATAAACAAACGTAACACTGTTACGTTACTATACATCCTCCTCTAACACCTTGAGAATGTTTTCCCTTTCAAAATGTTACATTATTTGGAATAAAAAAATTACTTAGGAAGATCCCCTGAAGGAGGGCATGACAATCTACTCCAGTATCCTTTTTTTTCCCTCTACTCCAGTATTCTTGCCTGGAGACAAGAATACTCATGACCATGGACAGAGGAGCCTGGTGGGCTTCAGTCTATGGGTCGCAAAGAATCAGACACGACTGAGCGACTAACACACACACACAATGTCACATGAGTCATGAAAATATACATTTCACAGTAATCCAGCAAGCCTCTCTCAGGCTGAAGTAGCCATTTTTTAAAAACTTCATACTTTGTTTTTGTCCATTTCCTTAAACTGTCCTATAAAATCTGTTTCTAAAAACTGCTAGGTCAATTTATCCTAAAGATATCTTAGTTCAGCCACATACAGAATTCCCACTAATAACCACTCCGCGACACCACAGATGTTCTGTACACGATTTAGTACTTTCACTAGAGAAGAGACCTTGACACTGTACCTGCCTCTTAGATAATGGATACACCAGGCAGTGGATCTGTACCCATCAGAGGTAGCAAAGCTGTGAAAACCGCTTGTTTACTGCTGGTTTATAACTGCATTCTGGGGCTTCCCTGGTGGCTCAGTGATAAAGAAGAGAGCGTGGTAACGGCCAGTGCAGGAGACACAGGAGAAGAGGGTTGGATTTGTGGGTCAGGAAGATCTCCTGGCGAAGGAAATGGCAACCCACTCCATTTCCCACTTGCCTGAGAAATCCCATGGACAGAGGAAATCCCTGACCGGCTAGGGTCCTGGGTGGCAGGAAAGTCAGATACCACCTGACCATTAAACAACAAAAGAAAAAATATTGTACATGAACTGGTTTATGGCAGCCTCACAAGGTCAATCCTGCCCCATCTCTCTCTGACATAGAATACAACATAAGGTGGCCTAGAGAGATGACGCCATAAGCTGGAGGTATATCAGATCCAGAAAGTGACTGAAGCCTAATAAGCGAGGCCATGAACACTTGAATTCTGGAGGCAGGCTGCGTCATCCGGCTTTCACCACCACCCAGATTACTTTAAACATCTTGCTTTCCAGGCTCTTCAGGGGCCCAACCTCTTTCTTCACCTCCCGTTTCACCGTATCAGCCGCACAACTGCTGGCTGGCCCCGTCACACCCCTACCCCATGAATCAAGGGCTGCACCCTGCCATTTCCCCAGCCCAGCTCCTGGAAAGCAAGACTCTCCGGCCTGGTAGGGACAAATAAGCCAAAGTCCCTGCCTGAGAGCCTAGTACTGTTTGGGTTCAAGGCAGGGTGTGACTCACACTATAAAGAGGGACAAAGTTCGGGTGACGTGTAGGCGCTGCCTCCTAGAAGGCCTCTGCACCTGCGTCCCCTCTCAGGCTTGCCATTTGTACGCAGAAACTCCTAGGAAGCATCCTATATATTTTGAAAGGGAAGAATTTGTTGTATTATTCTCCCCAGCAAAAGAAGGGAAGGTCCTAGAGAGGAACAGAATTTCAGAGCTGTTTAGGACTTTATGTACCCAGTCCTATCCCTAAACTCTACGGAAAAGGAAGCAGGCTCAAGTGAAGCCACTGGACTTTCCCAAGGTCACAGGCTAGTAAGTGCGAGGACGGAAGCGCGTACTCCAGGCCTGGCTCAGGGCCGGGTCGCCTCTCTCCACCCGCGGCCTCAAGAATGCGCCCTCCACGCTAGTGTTTATCTGGCGGCCACGCCCGCACCAGAACACCCGGGATCAGCGGGGAATCTGACACCACCTTCGGCGGCTGCCAAGCCTGCTCCGGCTGTCCCTACGGCTGGCAGGTCGCCGTCCCCGACCATGCCCTCGGCCAACCTGTACGTCGCGGGAGAGGCAGGGTGAATGCCGCGCTTTGCGTCCCTGTTCCACGATCCTGGGCAGAGTCCCCGAAACACACAAGCACGCCCCTACCCTCCCAGCCGCAGCCCCGCACGTGCTGCGCCTCGTGCACCGCCCCGGGCCCCGCCCCCACCCTCCATTGGCTGCTGTGCGCCTTCCCCTCTTCCCCTCCCCTCGCGACTGGACTCGGCTGTGGCTCCACGTGACCCGCGGGTAGGGAACGGCAGCGGGACCCCAGGGGTCTCTCTGATAGGCTCCCCCTGCCGGCATGGCCGCTCGCGGCCCCGCCTCCCTTCAGTGGCGCGTCCGGAAGGAGGCGAGATTGGGATGCAAGGGAAGGGAGCCCGGTTATGGCGGTCCGAGAGAAGGGCGCTATCGGGAATGCAAGGGGCCCAACCTCTTTCTTCACCTCCCGTTTCACCGTATCAGCCGCACAACTGCTGGCTGGCCCGTCACACCCTACCCCATGAATCAAGGGCTGCACCTGCCATTTCCCCAGCCCAGCTCCTGGAAAGCAAGACTCTCCGGCCTGGTAGGGACAAATAAGCCAAAGTCCCTGCCTGAGAGCCTAGTACTGTTTGGGTTCAAGGCAGGGTGTGACTCACACTATAAAGAGGGACAAAGTTCGGGTGACGTGTAGGCGCTGCCTCCTAGAAGGCCTCTGCACCTGCGTCCCCTCTCAGGCTTGCCATTTGTACGCAGAAACTCCTAGGAAGCATCCTATATATTTTGAAAGGGAAGAATTTGTTGTATTATTCTCCCTAGCAAAAAGAAGGGAAGGTCCTAGAGAGGAACAGAATTTCAGAGCTGTTTAGGACTTTATGTACCCAGTCCTATCCCTAAACTCTACGGAAAAGGAAGCAGGCTCAAGTGAAGCCACTGGACTTTCCCAAGGTCACAGGCTAGTAAGTGCGAGGACGGAAGCGCGTACTCCAGGCCTGGCTCAGGGCCGGGTCGCCTCTCTCCACCCGCGGCCTCAAGAATGCGCCCTCCACGCTAGTGTTTATCTGGCGGCCACGCCCGCACCAGAACACCCGGGATCAGCGGGGAATCTGACACCACCTTCGGCGGCTGCCAAGCCTGCTCCGGCTGTCCCTACGGCTGGCAGGTCGCCGTCCCCGACCATGCCCTCGGCCAACCTGTACGTCGCGGGAGAGGCAGGGTGAATGCCGCGCTTTGCGTCCCTGTTCCACGATCCTGGGCAGAGTCCCCGAAACACACAAGCACGCCCCTACCCTCCCAGCCGCAGCCCCGCACGTGCTGCGCCTCGTGCACCGCCCCGGGCCCCGCCCCCACCCTCCATTGGCTGCTGTGCGCCTTCCCCTCTTCCCCTCCCCTCGCGACTGGACTCGGCTGTGGCTCCACGTGACCCGCGGGTAGGGAACGGCAGCGGGACCCCAGGGGTCTCTCTGATAGGCTCCCCCTGCCGGCATGGCCGCTCGCGGCCCCGCCTCCCTTCAGTGGCGCGTCCGGAAGGAGGCGAGATTGGGATGCAAGGGAAGGGAGCCCGGTTATGGCGGTCCGAGAGAAGGGCGCTATGGCGAAGGTGAAACTGCTGGTTGAGGGGAAGGGGCTGTCTCCGAAAAGGGCCTTAAACTCAAGACTCCAGCAGGCACCAATCCGGTGACACAGAGGAGGACAGGGCGGGGCCTCCAGCCCTGCTTCTCACCTGCCCTCGCACGTGTCTCGTTTACCAGGGCGGCCTAACCAATCAAGCCCCGGAAGGCTGCGCCTGCCCCTCTCGCGGGGCGGGCCAATCCCAGGCCTCTATCCTCGGAAGCTGGCCTGGCCTTATGAATAATTAATATGCCAGAGCCTGTCCGCAGGCGGGGTAGGGATGGAGGGAGGCGGGGGTGCCGCTGGGCGCCTGCGCAGTAGCTGCCCGTGTCGGCAGCTGCGGCGGGTCGCACGGCTCCGTCCCATCTCGGGGGGCGGGCGGGGGAGGCGAGGCGCGCGAGCAGAGCGCGGGGCACGATGTCCGACGCGGGCGGTGGAAAGAAGCCGCCTGTAGAGCCGCAGGCGGGGCCGGGGCCGGGGCCGGGGCGCGCAGCCGGGGAAAGGGGCCTGCCGGGCTCCTTCCCTCTGGTCCTGAAGAAGCTGATGGAGAACCCCCCGCGCGAGGCGCGCCTCGGTGAGGTGGGGGGGTCCGCGCGCTCCTGGGGGCGGGGTTTCTGCAAGGGCGGGGCCTTGGGAGGGCGGGGCCGGAGAGGTCGGAGGTCTGGGTGGGGTGGTCCCCAGGAGGGGGAGGGGGCCTGGGGTGGCGAGGGGACTGGAGGGCGCGGCTGAAGGGGCAGGGAGAGGTCGAGGGCGAGTTGAGAGAGGCTGGGTCAAATGGGGGTTGGCGGGGACGGGCGGGGAGGGAGGCGGTAGGGTCGGGGTCAGAGTGAGGAGGTTCATTGGGGAGGGTCCAGAGCACGCGCAACGTGAAGGGGTTACCGAGGAGGCTGATGGGGGTCGCAGCAGCTACTTCAGAGCCGCTCTAGGGCGCCTTCCTTGGGGACACCTGCATCAGAATCACTTGGGATGCTTGTTTAAAGTGCGGATTTCTGGGCCCCACCCTTCACCCACTGGATCTGAGGCTTCAGAGACTGGAATCTGCATTTTCAAAAGGGGCACCACCCCACCCCACTTCCGTGACTCAAAAGTCCATTAAAGTTTGAGATGCCCCGATCAGCCGTAGTGAACGGCCTTCGTTTATGGCCATCCTACCCCCTGGGAGGAGGACCTGTCTTCCTCCCTGCCTGTGAGTATCTCCAGATTCTGGGTGCTCCCTGGAGAGCTTTTGGAATTGAGTTTCCGGGGCTGCTGCCGAGGTGGGGGAGGGGTGTCAGGGCCTTCTGAGGGGGAGGTTGGGATGAAGGTGGAGGCATGAGGGCCAGGACGAGGCCACTGGGGCCCTTTACCTGGTGGTTTGGGGCTGACCCTAGACCTTGAGGCTGCAGTGCCAGGGCTGGGCTTTGGCCTGTTTGCTGCTGTGTGTACTCAGTCCTGTCCCACTCTGCCACCCCATGGACTGTAGCCCGCCAGGCTCCTCTGTCCATGGGATTTCCAAGCAAGAATACTGGAGTGGGCTGCCATGTCCTTCTCCAGGGGATCTTCCTGATGTAGAGATCGAACCAGTGACTCCTGCCTCAGCAGGCAGGTTTTACCACCGCGCCGCCTGGAAAGCCCTTGTCTTCTAGACCACAAAAGGTCCCTGAGGCTTCTGTGGAAAGCAGGTTTGGCCTTGTTTCTGGTCTGAGAGCCTGGAGCTCAGGGAGCAGCCAGAGGACCACCTATATAGGGCCTTGGGAGGGCGGGGCCGGAGAGGTCGGAGGTCTGGGTGGGGTGGTCCCCAGGAGGGAGGGGCCTGGGGTGGCGAGGGACTGGAGGGCGCGGCTGAAGGGGCAGGGAGAGGTCGAGGCGAGTTGAGAGAGGCTGGGTCAAATGGGGTTGGCGGGGACGGGCGGGGAGGGAGGCGGTAGGGTCGGGGTCAGAGTGAGGAGGTTCATTGGGGAGGGTCCAGAGCACGCGCAACGTGAAGGGGTTACCGAGGAGGCTGATGGGGGTCGCAGCAGCTACTTCAGAGCCGCTCTAGGGCGCCTTCCTTGGGGACACCTGCATCAGAATCACTTGGGATGCTTGTTTAAAGTGCGGATTTCTGGGCCCCACCCTTCACCCACTGGATCTGAGGCTTCAGAGACTGGAATCTGCATTTTCAAAAGGGGCACCACCCCACCCCACTTCCGTGACTCAAAAGTCCATTAAAGTTTGAGATGCCCCGATCAGCCGTAGTGAACGGCCTTCGTTTATGGCCATCCTACCCCCTGGGAGGAGGACCTGTCTTCCTCCCTGCCTGTGAGTATCTCCAGATTCTGGGTGCTCCCTGGAGAGCTTTTGGAATTGAGTTTCCGGGGCTGCTGCCGAGGTGGGGGAGGGGTGTCAGGGCCTTCTGAGGGGGAGGTTGGGATGAAGGTGGAGGCATGAGGGCCAGGACGAGGCCACTGGGGCCCTTTACCTGGTGGTTTGGGGCTGACCCTAGACCTTGAGGCTGCAGTGCCAGGGCTGGGCTTTGGCCTGTTTGCTGCTGTGTGTACTCAGTCCTGTCCCACTCTGCCACCCCATGGACTGTAGCCCGCCAGGCTCCTCTGTCCATGGGATTTCCAAGCAAGAATACTGGAGTGGGCTGCCATGTCCTTCTCCAGGGGATCTTCCTGATGTAGAGATCGAACCAGTGACTCCTGCCTCAGCAGGCAGGTTTTACCACCGCGCCGCCTGGAAAGCCCTTGTCTTCTAGACCACAAAAGGTCCCTGAGGCTTCTGTGGAAAGCAGGTTTGGCCTTGTTTCTGGTCTGAGAGCCTGGAGCTCAGGGAGCAGCCAGAGGACCACCTATATAGGGGCGCTGGGGCATGCTTTCAATGTTGAGAGATCTGGATTTCCAAGAACCATTGGTGTCATTCGTGGATTTGGGAAGGAATGGGCCTTCTGTGAACTACCTGTCTTGAAAGCTGGTTTTCTTTTGAAAAATGCCATTTCTCTTCCTTTCTTGGGTGTGTTCTGAGGCTCCCGTTCTTATGGCTGTCATGGCTGGGTTATAAATAGCTTCAGCACATCAGGTGAGGCCAGGTTCTCTCCTCCCGCTTCAGGACCTCATAGGCACAAACCCTTTATTTTTAAGGCAAGGCTTTGTTCCAGATCTGGGACTGAGGCAAGTGGCCCCAGGACAGGTGTGCACATTTTCAGGTTCTGTCAGATAACCAGATAATAACCATCCATGACAATAATCCCACCTTACATTTGTAGAATGCTTCCAGAGTGCTTTGACATAGACTTAACTTGGTCATGCACGGCCGTCCTGTAGAGTATTACCCCACTTCTCAGATGGAGAAAGCTGAGGCTCAGAGAGGGGCAGATGCTTCCTTAAGGTCACATCACAGCCCTTACATACTCTTTCGTCTGTATCGCCAGTAATAGCTGGTGATCATCTCTTCCAGTAAAAGTCCATCTTATACAAACACTGATGAACAGTGTGCTTGATCACTTAGGGCAGACACAACTTGGACTTGTTACTAGTCCGCCAATGTGCCTTTTTTTCTATCTCCTCCCTTCTGCCTCCTTTCTCCCTGTGACCCCCACCCAGCATGGATCTCAGTCATTTATGAACAGAATGTAGAGTCAGTGTCTCAGGGAAGGAGAACAGGGAGGCCATCTGGCCCACCCAGCCCACCAAAGCTTGGCTTGCTTACTTCCTGTTTGCTTTTAAACCAAAGCCTCCTGGTACAAAAGGCACTTGCAAGAGTTTGAGGTAATTTGTATTAGTAGCCATGACCAAATTCTGTTTGTTAAAACCTCCACCTTCTTAATTCACTGGGTGTGTCCATTTTTATTGAATCAGCAGGCTGCTTTTTGGCCGTCTGTGGTCTAGGAGTCCATGCATGACTAGCTTACTTCCAACATAATCACATTTGATTTCTCTGTTTCATTTCAAAAGCCAGAATTCAAAGTTGTCACCCTCAATTCGGAAACCCATTATGAACTTGTCATGATCTTATCTCGCACTTCCCTGATTCGCCTTCCTGTCACTCTGATTTTCTTCCAACCTTGTCACATTTTTCTCTTGTCTTTTTTTCTTAATTTGCCCTTTCTTGGATATCCACGTGCATAACTTTTGGGCTGAGAGGTGGATTTGGGTCCTCACTGACTGATTAGTTTTGCATTAAATGGGAACATGCTTTCTTCTACAGCTCCCCACCTCTCTTTCTTCCCAGAAAACCTACCATAAGTCTTCTCTGCTTATTCAGGGGTAGAAGTCTCTGGAAATGGTTGTGCTGAAAAGACAGCTGTAGGCCCTGTCTGTTTAACATACCTGAAGGGTATCTGTTACAAACCCAGCCTTCTTCATTCAGCATGTTCATCTTCTTGTGTTCCACTGTCTGCCTTCTCTTGTATTGGTCCCTGAGATCTAGAAAGAGATCAGACACAAGCCCTTCCCTGAACAAGCTCACTGTGAGTGAATGCCTGGGGTGTGCCGCGATCTCCACAAGACACTTTCAGATGTTGCCTCTAGTCTTAACCAAGAGGCAGCTTCATCCTGACTCAGGAGACCTATCTGGGATGAACAGTGTGCTTGATCACTTAGGGCAGACACAACTTGGACTTGTTACTAGTCCGCCAATGTGCCTTTTTTTCTATCTCCTCCCTTCTGCCTCCTTTCTCCCTGTGACCCCCACCCAGCATGGATCTCAGTCATTTATGAACAGAATGTAGAGTCAGTGTCTCAGGGAAGGAGAACAGGGAGGCCATCTGGCCCACCCAGCCCACCAAAGCTTGGCTTGCTTACTTCCTGTTTGCTTTTAAACCAAAGCCTCCTGGTACAAAAGGCACTTGCAAGAGTTTGAGGTAATTTGTATTAGTAGCCATGACCAAATTCTGTTTGTTAAAACCTCCACCTTCTTAATTCACTGGGTGTGTCCATTTTTATTGAATCAGCAGGCTGCTTTTTGGCCGTCTGTGGTCTAGGAGTCCATGCATGACTAGCTTACTTCCAACATAATCACATTTGATTTCTCTGTTTCATTTCAAAAGCCAGAATTCAAAGTTGTCACCCTCAATTCGGAAACCCATTATGAACTTGTCATGATCTTATCTCGCACTTCCCTGATTCGCCTTCCTGTCACTCTGATTTTCTTCCAACCTTGTCACATTTTTCTCTTGTCTTTTTTTCTTAATTTGCCCTTTCTTGGATATCCACGTGCATAACTTTTGGGCTGAGAGGTGGATTTGGGTCCTCACTGACTGATTAGTTTTGCATTAAATGGGAACATGCTTTCTTCTACAGCTCCCCACCTCTCTTTCTTCCCAGAAAACCTACCATAAGTCTTCTCTGCTTATTCAGGGGTAGAAGTCTCTGGAAATGGTTGTGCTGAAAAGACAGCTGTAGGCCCTGTCTGTTTAACATACCTGAAGGGTATCTGTTACAAACCCAGCCTTCTTCATTCAGCATGTTCATCTTCTTGTGTTCCACTGTCTGCCTTCTCTTGTATTGGTCCCTGAGATCTAGAAAGAGATCAGACACAAGCCCTTCCCTGAACAAGCTCACTGTGAGAGTGAATGCCTGGGGTGTGCCGCGATCTCCACAAGACACTTTCAGATGTTGCCTCTAGTCTTAACCAAGAGGCAGCTTCATCCTGACTTACAGGGGAGGACACTGATGCTGGGAGGGGTTAAATAACATGGCTACGGTTGCACATCACTGCAGTGGGTGACAGAGCTGGGATGCAGGCCCCAGGCTGAGTGGGGACAGGCAGGAGAACCAGCAAGTTTTGGCCTGAGGAATCAGCCCTTTCCTAAGAGAGAAGGAAGGGTCAGAAACCCCATTTCCCCCCTGTAGCCTCTCTCTGGCAGATGCTAATCCCACAGCTCTTTCTGAATAAACCCTGCTACTGCATCAGGCCTCAGAAATAATGGAGAGCATCCTAGGAATCCCAGGCATGGATGAGGGTGTGCTGCCATCTCTAAAGGAGACCAGTGGTCTTGGTTCCAAGCACCAGGTTAGAAGTGGAGACTAGAGTGGGCTCTTGAAAGGCATGGACAGATCAGGACTCCGAGAGAGTCGGCCCTGTGAGGCTCACCAGTTGCCTCTTGGGGTTGAGTGACCCTCTCGAGAGAGATCTCATCACAGATTTTGTGTCTGCAGATAAGGAAAAGGGGAAAGAGAAGCTGGAGGAAGACGAGGCTGCAGCCGCCAGCACCATGGCCGTCTCGGCCTCCCTCATGCCGCCCATCTGGGACAAGACCATCCCGTACGATGGCGAGTCTTTCCACCTGGAGTACATGGACCTGGATGAGTTCCTGCTGGAGAACGGCATCCCCGCCAGCCCCACCCACCTGGTGCAGAACCTGCTGCTGCCTGTGGCTGAGCTAGAAGGGAAGGAGTCGGCCAGTTCCTCCACGGCGTCCCCACCGTCCTCCTCCACTGCCGTCTTTCAGACCTCGGAAACTGTGTCCAGCACAGGTTGGTGATGGGCCTTCAGGCAGGGCCACTTGCCTCATCCAAGAAATCTCCTGCCCAGTGGCCTCTGTGGTCCCGTTGGACCTACAGTGAGCAGAAGCCCTCTGCTCCTCACCCGTCATAGTCCCCAAGGCTGGAGATAAAAATAGCCGTCCCTCAGCGGCAGCCGGAGCCTTCCTGTTGGTTGGTTGCTGCAGATGGTCAGCCCAGCGGAGTGAGCCCTCCCAGTGGGAGGCTGCGCAGTGCATCCTGCCTCCCAGAGCTGCTCTCTACCCCATTGCACTTCCACACTGCACTGTCACTGCCACAGATTGTTAGGGAGCTCAGGCAGTAATGATAACAGAACTTACTTGCAGTGGGTGACAAGCTGGGATGCAGGCCCCAGGCTGAGTGGGGACAGGCAGGAGAACCAGCAAGTTTTGGCCTGAGGAATCAGCCCTTTCCTAAGAGAGAAGGAAGGGTCAGAAACCCCATTTCCCCCCTGTAGCCTCTCTCTGGCAGATGCTAATCCCACAGCTCTTTCTGAATAAACCCTGCTACTGCATCAGGCCTCAGAAATAATGGAGAGCATCCTAGGAATCCCAGGCATGGATGAGGGTGTGCTGCCATCTCTAAAGGAGACCAGTGGTCTTGGTTCCAAGCACCAGGTTAGAAGTGGAGACTAGAGTGGGCTCTTGAAAGGCATGGACAGATCAGGACTCCGAGAGAGTCGGCCCTGTGAGGCTCACCAGTTGCCTCTTGGGGTTGAGTGACCCTCTCGAGAGAGATCTCATCACAGATTTTGTGTCTGCAGATAAGGAAAAGGGGAAAGAGAAGCTGGAGGAAGACGAGGCTGCAGCCGCCAGCACCATGGCCGTCTCGGCCTCCCTCATGCCGCCCATCTGGGACAAGACCATCCCGTACGATGGCGAGTCTTTCCACCTGGAGTACATGGACCTGGATGAGTTCCTGCTGGAGAACGGCATCCCCGCCAGCCCCACCCACCTGGTGCAGAACCTGCTGCTGCCTGTGGCTGAGCTAGAAGGGAAGGAGTCGGCCAGTTCCTCCACGGCGTCCCCACCGTCCTCCTCCACTGCCGTCTTTCAGACCTCGGAAACTGTGTCCAGCACAGGTTGGTGATGGGCCTTCAGGCAGGGCCACTTGCCTCATCCAAGAAATCTCCTGCCCAGTGGCCTCTGTGGTCCCGTTGGACCTACAGTGAGCAGAAGCCCTCTGCTCCTCACCCGTCATAGTCCCCCAAGGCTGGAGATAAAAATAGCCGTCCCCTCAGCGGCAGCCGGAGCCTTCCTGTTGGTTGGTTGCTGCAGATGGTCAGCCCAGCGGAGTGAGCCCTCCCAGTGGGAGGCTGCGCAGTGCATCCTGCCTCTCCGCAGAGCTGCTCTCTACCCCATTGCACTTCCACACTGCACTGTCACTGCCACAGATTGTTAGGGAGCTCAGGCAGTAATGATAACAGCAGCTAACACTTACTTGTTAACACTTACCATTCTGTGCCAGGCATTAACACATACTCTTCACTAAACCTCCTTCTGAGATTGATACTATTATCCCCATTTTATTTTATTTTATTTTATTTAGCTGCACTGGGTCTTAGACGCAGCATGTGAGCTCTTTTAATTGCAGCATGTGGGATCTAGTTCCCTGACCAGGGATCAAACTCCCTATTTCATTGGGAGTGTGGAGTTTGGACCACCAGGGAAAGTCCCATAATATCCCCGCTTTATAGGTGAGGAAACTCAGAATGTAGGTCACTTGCCTAAGGTAACGCAGCTAATAGGAAGTGGAAACAGCATGTGACGCAGGAGGTCTGACGTTTTAGCCAGGTACTGCTCAGGCACTGGCAAGAAGAGGGTGTTGCCATGGCCAGGACCAGCGTCATCTTTGGGATTCCTCCTTCATCCTCCTGTGCTCTCTCTGTTTTGCCTCCAGTTGGTTGGTTTTCATGCCCTGGGTCATGAACTCACCCGCGTAGGCATGGCCCCTGATTCAGGGGCTCTGCAAAGCTTTGTGCAGGCTCCGTTCAAGGCATATAGGCTGATGTCTCCTGGGAGAGACCCCAGGAGCCGGTGTGGAACCCAGGGAACATGCACCCAAGGAATTCTCATGCTCTGTTTTTTTTTCTTTTTATTGTGGAAAAATGTTCAAATATGAAAGCAAAGGGCTGCTATAATGAACCTCCAGTAACTCACTCAGCTTCCATAATAATTAACTCGTAACCAGTCTCGCTTTCTATAGCCACCTCCATTTCCCTAACCTGATTATTTTCAATCAAATCCTATGTATTATGTCATTTCATCCATAAATACTTATGTGTGTGTGTATATATATATGTGTGTGTGTATGTAAATTATACGGGCTTCTTTTAAAAAACAGAACAGGGCTTCCTGAGTGGTTCAGTGGGTGGAAAGTTTGCCTTGCAGTGCAAGGGGCACTGGTTCGATCCCTGGCCCAGGAGGATCCCACGTGCCACGGAGTACCTGGACCAGTGTGTTCAAATACAATCCAGCGCTCTGGAGTGCATGCGCCCAGAGCCGGTGCTCTGCAACTAGAGAGGCCACTGCAATGGGAGGCCCGCACAGGCCAAAGAGTAAAGATGGATGAAAATAAGTAAATAAAAAACAATAGAAGAGACTAAAATAAAAAAAAAAAGGAGCAAAAATACCTATTTTACATCTGAAATTGACAATAAATCCACCAGCATTCAAATTTCCAAAAAGCTGTCTCATAGATGTTACTTTTTTACAGTTCACTTGAATTAGGAGCCAAATGAGACCCACACATAGTTACATGTCTTAAGTCTCTTGTAACCTATGGGGTCCCCTCTGCTTTTTTCTTTTTCAACAATTTTTTTTTTTGCCACTTCTATTGGTCTTCCATAATTTCCATCTTTGTTCTTTGGCCTGTGTGGGCCTCCCATTGCAGTGGCCTGTCTTGCTCTTGAGCACCGGCTCTAGACACACGGTCCAGAGCGCTGGATCGGTAGTTGGACACATCGGTTCAGCCTCTCTGCGGCCCGTGGGATCTTCCCAGGCCAGGGATTGAACCGGCGCCCCTTGCACTGCAAGGCGGTGTCCTTACCCACTGGACCACCAGGGAAGCCCTACCCTCTCCTTTTTTTTTTTTAAAGATTTATTTATTTATTTACTTTGGGCGGGTGTCGGGTTGGGGAGGGAGGGAGGGCGGCCACTTCTATTGGTCTTTCATTTCTCTGTTTTCATTCGCTTCGTCTTTGGCCCTGTGGAAAAATGTTCAAATATGAAAGCAAAGGGCTGCTATAATGAACCTCCAGTATCACTCAGCTTCCATAATAATTACCTCGTAACCAGTCTCGCTTTCTATAGCCACCTCCATTTCCCTAACCTGATTATTTTCAATCAAATCCTATGTATTATGTCATTTCATCCATAAATACTTATGTGTGTGTGTATATATATATGTGTGTGTGTATGTAAATTATACGGGCTTCTTTTAAAAAACAGAACAGGGCTTCCTGAGTGGTTCAGTGGGTGGAAAGTTTGCCTTGCAGTGCAAGGGGCACTGGTTCGATCCCTGGCCCAGGAGGATCCCACGTGCCACGGAGTACCTGGACCAGTGTGTTCAAATACAATCCAGCGCTCTGGAGTGCATGCGCCCAGAGCCGGTGCTCTGCGACAACAGAGGCCACTACAATGGGAGGCCCGCACAGGCCAAAGAGTAAAGATGGATGAAAATAAGTAAATAAAAAACAATAGAAGAGACTAAAATAAAAAAAAAAAGGAGCAAAAATACCTATTTTACATCTGAAATTGACAATAAATCCACCAGCATTCAAATTTCCAAAAAGCTGTCTCATAGATGTTACTTTTTTACAGTTCACTTGAATTAGGAGCCAAATGAGACCCACACATAGTTACATGTCTTAAGTCTCTTGTAACCTATGGGGTCCCCTCTGCTTTTTTCTTTTTCAACAATTTTTTTTTTTGCCACTTCTATTGGTCTTCCATAATTTCCATCTTTGTTCTTTGGCCTGTGTGGGCCTCCCATTGCAGTGGCCTGTCTTGCTCTTGAGCACCGGCTCTAGACACACGGTCCAGAGCGCTGGATCGGTAGTTGGACACATCGGTTCAGCCTCTCTGCGGCCCGTGGGATCTTCCCAGGCCAGGGATTGAACCGGCGCCCCTTGCACTGCAAGGCGGTGTCCTTACCCACTGGACCACCAGGGAAGCCCTACCCTCTCCTTTTTTTTTTTTAAAGATTTATTTATTTATTTACTTTGGGCGGGGGTCGGGTTTGGGAGGGAGGGGAGTGGGCGGGCCACTTCTATTGGTCTTTCATTTCTCTGTTTTCATTCGTCTTCGTTCTTTGGCTCCTGTGGGCCTCCCATCGCGGTGGCGTCTGTTGTTGCAGAGCACCGGTTCTGGGCGCATGCGCTCCAGAGCTCCGGCTCGGTGATTGGACACATCAGTCCAGCCGCTCCGCGGCACGTGGGATCTTCCCAGGCCAGGCATCGAACCGGCGCCCCTTGCACTGCAAGGCGGTGTCCTTACCCACTGGACCACCAGGGGAAGCCCCTGCCCTCTCCTTTTTATTTGTCTGCAGTTTATTTGTTGAGGAAACTGGATTGTTTGTCCTGTCTGCTTTCACACAGGCTGAATTTTCTGATTATATTCCTCTACTGCCTTTTACATGTTCCTCTGTCCCTCATTTCTTTGCTATAAACTGTTCAGCTTTAGAGGTTTCAGCTGCTTGCAGCCAAATTCTTGCTAGAAGGCAGCTCATTTTTGTGTAATAGTTCCATGTGTGGATCAGGGAAAGAGCTGAAAATGAACCCTCTTCTTAATGCCTGAGACCACCTAGGTGGCACTAGCCTCTGGTTTTGTGTTTAAGTAAATCTTCTTAATGAAGTATGGCATCCAGAGATGGCCGTCTCATAGGTGTGCCCCTGGATGAATCTTCACGGAGTGAGCCCACCCATGTGACTACCCCCCGGATCAGGACAGAGAACACTGTTGTCAGTGTCCTGGAGGTTTCTCCTGACCCGCTTGGTCTGTCACTGTCCTTATTTCCATCACCAGAAATTCATTTTGTTTATAGATGAATGTTCTGTAAATGAAACTGTATATTTTTCTTTTTACAACTGTATATTATGTTCTCTTTTAAACAATCACAAGTTGGGCTTCCCTGGTGGTCAAGTGGGTAAGGACGCTGCCTTGCAGCGCAAGAGGCGCCGGTTCAATCCCTGGCCTGGGAAGATCCCACGTGCTGCAGAGCAGCTGGACCGATGTGTCCAACTACCGAGCCAGCACTCTGGAACGCATGCCCCTGGAGCCGGTGCTCTGCAGTGAGACAGGCCACTGTGATGGGAGGCCCACACAGGCCAAAAAACAAAGATGAAAATAAGTGAAAGACCAATAGAAGTGGCCAAAAAAAAAAAATCACACGTTTATTATAGCATTCATATTTTCATATTTATAGCTTCTGATAGCTAGCTTTATAGCCGTATATATATCATGTGGGCATCAGTAACTAACAAAATAGATTTTACAGAACACACTTATGGAATATCCTGTGCCAGAGAGAGGAGTCCTGATACAGATACAATAAGATTTATATTGAAAAATTACACATGTGGTAGAAATGAAAGAGTTCGTTTTTCAGTTCCTGTGTAGAAAAGGCATAAGCAGCATGTACTCCTTTGTGTCTAGCTTCTTTCCCCAACTCTTGTGACAGTCGCCCACATTGTCGCCTGTAGTAGAGCTGTGTTCATTTTTGTGACTGAATGGTATTCCATGTTTGGCTTTGTTTTGCCGCACTGCCCAGCATATGAAATCTTAGTTCCCACACCAGAGATCGATCCTGTGCCCCCTGCAGTGGAAGCATGGAGTCTTAACCCCTGGGCAACCCGGGAAGTCCCTCCATGTTGTATTGCATGACCACACTGCAGTCTATCCACTCTTCAGCGGGTAGACACAGGAGATGTTTCTAGGTCAGGGTTATGCATCACAGTGCCATGAACATTTGTGTGCCAGTCCTTGGTAAATATCTGTATGCATTTCTGCCGGGCATTTCCCGATGAGTGGAGCGGCTGGGTCGTTGGACCTGCGCCCAGTCAGCTTTTCATAGATATTTCCAAATAGTGTACAAAGTGGCAGTTGCCATTTATACTCCCGCAGCTCAACAGGGAGGTCTAGGCCAGGCTTTGGTCCTTGGCTGTTCGTTGTTTATTCCTAGAGTTATAATTTCCTGGCCATTCACCCTCTTACACTTTTAAATCCTCTGAGTTGCCCCCTGGTGGTCCATTGGGTAAGGACACCGCCTTGCAGTGCAAGGGGCACTGGTTCAATCCCTGGCCTGGGAAGATCCCACGTGCTGCAGAGCAGCTGGACCGATGTGTCCAACTACTGAGCCGGAACTCTGGGGTGCGTGCACCTGGAGCCGGTGCTCTGCAGTGGGAGGGGCCACTGCAATGGGAGGCCCACAAGGGCCAAAGAACAAAGATAAATGAATGAAAGATCAGTAGAAGTGGCCAAAAAAAAAAAATCACACGTTTATTATAGCATTCATATTTTCATATTTATAGCTTCTGATAGCTAGCTTTATAGCCGTATATATATCATGTGGGCATCAGTAACTAACAAAATAGATTTTACAGAACACACTTATGGAATATCCTGTGCCAGAGAGAGGAGTCCTGATACAGATACAATAAGATTTATATTGAAAAATTACACATGTGGTAGAAATGAAAGAGTTCGTTTTTCAGTTCCTGTGTAGAAAAGGCATAAGCAGCATGTACTCCTTTGTGTCTAGCTTCTTTCCCCAACTCTTGTGACAGTCGCCCACATTGTCGCCTGTAGTAGAGCTGTGTTCATTTTTGTGACTGAATGGTATTCCATGTTTGGCTTTGTTTTGCCGCACTGCCCAGCATATGAAATCTTAGTTCCCACACCAGAGATCGATCCTGTGCCCCCTGCAGTGGAAGCATGGAGTCTTAACCCCTGGGCAACCCGGGAAGTCCCTCCATGTTGTATTGCATGACCACACTGCAGTCTATCCACTCTTCAGCGGGTAGACACAGGAGATGTTTCTAGGTCAGGGTTATGCATCACAGTGCCATGAACATTTGTGTGCCAGTCCTTGGTAAATATCTGTATGCATTTCTGCCGGGCATTTCCCGATGAGTGGAGCGGCTGGGTCGTTGGACCTGCGCCCAGTCAGCTTTTCATAGATATTTCCAAATAGTGTACAAAGTGGCAGTTGCCATTTATACTCCCGCAGCTCAACAGGGGAGGTCTAGGCCAGGCTTTGGTCCTTGGCTGTTCGTTGTTTATTCCTAGAGTTATAATCGGTCCCTGGCCATTCACCCCTCTTACACTGAGCCCTGTTTGTAATTAATCCCTCTGACAGGATACAAGTAGTTTATATGCGTGGTCCAGTTAAAACCTAAGTCTCCGGGGCTTCCCTGGTCTGGTGGCTAAGACTCTGCACTCCCAATGCAGGGGGCCTGGGTTTGATTCCTGGTCAGGGAACTAGTTCCCACATGCTGCAATTAAGACCTGGCACAACCAAATAAATACATAAAAATCAGAAAAATAATAAAAAGAAAAAACCCTAAGTCTCATGTCCCACGTCTGCTCAGAACGCTCCAGTGACTTCTTTCATCTCCGGGTAAAAGTCAAAACCAGTGGCTCTGTTGACCTCTGGACCAGAGAGTTTTCAGTTAGGACGGGGGGAGGACCGTCCGGTGCGCTGCAGCATGCTTAGCAGCGTCCTCGGCCTCGCCCCCCTGGAGGCCAGGGGAGCACACCCCTCCACCCTCACGCAGTCACATGGCCCCTGCAGACAGAACTGTCGCTGCCTGAGAGCCACTGCTTTACTGGGATTAGAGGCCTCTGCTTTCCGCTCTGCCCCCCACCCCCCACCCCGCCCCGTCGCTCCTCTCTCTTGCTCAGGCACTCCAGCCACACTGGCCGCCTCTGCTCCTCCGAATAGTGCGGTGCTTGCCTGTGCATAGACCGTGCACTTGGGGTTCACTCTTTTTTTTGAACTTTGGCTTCTTTTATTGGTGTTTTATTTGTGTATTTTCATCCATCTTTATTCTTTGGCATGTGTGGGCCTGTCATTGCAGTGGCTTGTCTCGCTGCAGAGCACCGGCTCTGGGTGCATGCGCTCCAGAATGCTGGCTTGTAATTGGACACACCGGTCCCGCTGCTCCAAGGCATGTGGGATCTTCCCAGGCCAGGGATCGAACCAGCGCCCCTTGCACTGCAAAGCGGACTCATTACGCACTGGATCACCAGGGAAGCCCTCTTTTTTAAAAAAATAATTTTATTTATTTATTCATTTTTGGCTACTTTGGGTTTTCACTGCTGCCACAGGCTCTTCTCTAGTTGTAGGGAGTAGGGGCTACTCTCTAGTTGAGGTGAGCAGGCTTCTTGTGGTGGTCACTTCTCTTGTTGTGGAACTCGGGCTTTAGGGCTCACAGGCTTCCGTAGTTGTGACACATGGGCTCCACAGTTGTGGCTCCGTGGTTCTTGGGCACAGGCTGAATAGTTGTGACTCCCGAGCTTAGTTGCTCCGCAGCATGTGGGATCTTCCCAGATCGGGGATCGAACTCATGTCTCCTGCATTGGCAGGCGAACTCTTTACCACTGAGCTACCAGTGAAGCCCCTTGGGTTCACTCTTGCTGAAATATTCTCCCAAATCTCCACATGACTCCCAACACTGTGTGTGAATACTTATAACTTGTCTTAGGAAATGTCAACCTTCCCGTAGAATAACATTCCACAAAGGCAAGGATTTTTATGTGTTCATTGCTTTGTCTTTGCCAGGACATTCCTTGGCATAGAGTAGATATTTAATAAATATCCATCTGACTGAATAATTGTTTTGTGTACTCCTGTCTGTAGCATTGAAGGGCAAAGATACAGATTTTAAAAAAATAAGTTATATCTAATAACTCATAACTTTTGAAAAGAGGTTTTTTTTCTTTTTTTTGGCCATTCCACACAACTTGTGGGATCTTAGTTCTCTGACCAGGGATCGAACCTGCGCCCCCTGCAGTGGTAGTGCGAAGTGCCTCTAACAGAAAGCTTTTGAATTCTGAAAGCTCCTTTCATCCATTGGCCACTCTAAAGCCACAGCCAGGTAGGATGGAGAAGAACAAGGATTCAGAGTCAGCCACATTGTAGTTTCTCTGCTGTCCATGTGACCCTGGGAGGCCTCGGCTTGTCTCTGTGTCTCGGCTTCCTCATCTGTAAAGTGAGGGTTAGCACCGTCTCCTTTCAGAGCTGCCCAGTGACTGAACGTGCATGGCCACTGACACTCAGAAGCGATTCAGAAATGGAAGCCCTTTCCCCCATCAGTCTGTGTCCCTAAACCACTGTAGTTCCTGGTGAGAGTCAGCTGTTTCTCATTACTTGAGAACTTGAAACCACAGGAAGTTAAGGGGTATAATGATTTAATGTTTTGCTTAACATTTCTGGGGGAGAAAAATAATCGGAAAATCTTGTCATTTCTGAGGGCCTCCGTTTCCTTTTGAGCATTTAGTTCCTAAAGGGAAGAACTCTTCCCATGTTTGTGTTGTTAAACTGAATCACATACGCCAGTCTGGCCTGGGGTGGGGCTGGTGCTGTGGTAGTTTTTCTTCCTCCAGTGGCTTGAGCAGCCTGGGGTGGGGGGGGGTCTTCCCAGATCGGGGATCGAACTCATGTCTCCTGCATTGGCAGGCGAACTCTTTACCACTGAGCTACCAGTGAAGCCCCTTGGGTTCACTCTTGCTGAAATATTCTCCCAAATCTCCACATGACTCCCAACACTGTGTGTGAATACTTATAACTTGTCTTAGGAAATGTCAACCTTCCCGAGAATAACATTCCACAAAGGCAAGGATTTTTATGTGTTCATTGCTTTGTCTTTGCCAGGACATTCCTTGGCATAGAGTAGATATTTAATAAATATCCATCTGACTGAATAATTGTTTTGTGTACTCCTGTCTGTAGCATTGAAGGGCAAAGATACAGATTTTAAAAAAATAAGTTATATCTAATAACTCATAACTTTTGAAAAGAGGTTTTTTTTCTTTTTTTTGGCCATTCCACACAACTTGTGGGATCTTAGTTCTCTGACCAGGGATCGAACCTGCGCCCCCTGCAGTGGTAGTGCGAAGTGCCTCTAACAGAAAGCTTTTGAATTCTGAAAGCTCCTTTCATCCATTGGCCACTCTAAAGCCACAGCCAGGTAGGATGGAGAAGAACAAGGATTCAGAGTCAGCCACATTGTAGTTTCTCTGCTGTCCATGTGACCCTGGGGAGGCCTCGGCTTGTCTCTGTGTCTCGGCTTCCTCATCTGTAAAGTGAGGGTTAGCACCCGTCTCCCTTTCAGAGCTGCCCAGTGACTGAACGTGCATGGCCACTGACACTCAGAAGCGATTCAGAAATGGAAGCCCTTTCCCTCATCAGTCTGTGTCCCTAAACCACTGTAGTTCCTGGTGAGAGTCAGCTGTTTCTCATTACTTGAGAACTTGAAACCACAGGAAGTTAAGGGGTATAATGATTTAATGTTTTGCTTAACATTTCTGGGGGAGAAAAATAATCGGAAAATCTTGTCATTTCTGAGGGCCTCCGTTTCCTTTTGAGCATTTAGTTCCTAAAGGGAAGAACTCTTCCCATGTTTGTGTTGTTAAACTGAATCACATACGCCAGTCTGGCCTGGGGGGTGGGGCTGGTGCTGTGGTAGTTTTTCTTCCCTCCAAGTGGCAGTGGCTTGAGCAGCCTTGAGAGGCAAGCAGGTGTCTGGGTATGTGGCAGGAGCCTTGGCTGTCCAGTGAGTCTCGGGGGTTTCAGGCCCGCCTGCCTCTGTGTCTTTCAGAATCCTCCCTGGAAAAGGAGAGGGAGACCCCCAGTCCCATCGACCCCAGCTGTGTGGAAGTTGATGTGAACTTCAATCCTGACCCTGCCGACCTGGTCTTGTCCAGTGTGCCCGGCGGGGAGCTCTTCAACCCTCGGAAGCATAAGTTTGCAGAGGAGGACCTGAAGCCCCAGCCCATGATCAAAAAGGCTAAGAAGGTCTTTGTTCCCGATGAGCAGAAGGTAACCTGGTATACCTGCTATAGTGGAGGTGCAGCGTTGGCTCAGGAGCCAAGGGGTTGTGCGTCCTCGTGTTTGATCTCACCAGGAGGACTCTCCGTCTTTGGGGACCCATTGAGAAAGGCATGCGTTCAGAGCTTAGAGCCACATCCCACAGGAGCTGAGAGAAAGAAGGGCAGTTGGGTGGCCTTTGGCCCCAACCTGACTCCCCACAGCTTCTCTTTCCCTTCCAGCCGCAGGCCACGCCTGTGCTCCCACTTCCCTGGCTTCAGCCCAGCCTTCGGGCAAGTGCTGGGCCACAGAAACCAGGGCTGAATAAGCCTTTGCTTTGAAGGACAAAAGATAGTTGTCCTTTTCCATTCCAAGGAAAAGAAAGCAGCCTTCAAGCCAGTGGTTTTGTAGTAGCTGGGATGGGGTTGTTCAGTCACTCAGTTGTGTCTGACTTTTTTGTGAGCCCGTGGACCGCAGCACGCTAGGCTTTCCTGTCCTTCACTATCTCCCAGAGTTTGCTCAAACTCATGTCCATTGAGTCAAAGATGCCATCCAGCCATCTCATCTACTGCCACCCCCTTCTCTTGCCCTCAGTCTTTCCTGGCATCAGGGTCTTTTCCAGTGAGTTGGTTCTTCACAAAGGAATGGGGAAGGAGGGGAGGATTTTGTAGTTTTTCCCTTCCCGTCTATAAAAAACTCAGAAGAGGGACTTTTCACCTAAGCCTTGAAGTCAGGCACACCTCAGGTTCCTTATCTGCAAAATGGTAATAACCATACCTGCCTCTTGAGAGGTTTCCGAGGCTTTAATAACAATAATGATGAAAATGGTAAACCTTTATGTAGTCCTTACTGTAAGCCAGGCACTGGTTTGAGCACCGTGTACACATTAACTCATCTAATCATCAAGCAACTGTGAGGTAGTTACTGGAATTACACCCCCCATCCTAGTTGTAAAGAGGAGGAGCGAGACATTGCAAAGTTAAGGAACTTACACTGCCTAGAAAGTGGCAGAACCGAGATGAGAGCTCAGGGGACTGGGGCCAGGTGTCAGCCCTTGGCCCCAGCCAGAGTGAAGCAGAGTGCAGCCTCTGCTGTGTGTTGGAGCAGCAGGGAGAGGCCACTGGCAAGAGGAGGGCCCAGCCTCCCTCCGGCAGTCCCGTTCAGACTCTGCCATCTGTGGGTGACTCTCGCATTCTCGTCCTGCCTCCCTGGGAAAGGGCGGGGCCCTCGGAGTCCCCGGGTCCCAGCTGCACCACATGGGTTATGAGAGGAGCTGGGTGGGGAGTGGAGTGCTGGCAGGAGGGGCAGGGTGGCTTCCCTCATGGGAAAGAGGAGAGACCCACCGAGGACCCTTCCCGGCAGGACGAGAAGTACTGGACGAGACGCAAGAAGAATAACGTGGCGGCCAAGCGGTCCCGGGACGCCCGGCGTCTGAAGGAGAACCAGATCACCATCCGGGCAGCCTTCCTGGAGAAGGAGAACACCGCCCTGCGGACGGAGGTGGCGGAGCTGCGCAAGGAGGTGGGCAAGTGCAAGACCATCGTGTCCAAGTATGAGACCAAGTATGGGCCCTTGTAACCCGCACCCCACCGGGGCGCTGCCTCACCTCAGACCTCTGCCCGGGGCCCCCGAAACCCACCCCCGCGTGGAGACTTAGGACTCGTCGTGGGCACATGGCGGCACACCTGCCCCCAAGCCTTCACGTTCAAGCTTCATTATCACACAGTCCGTGCGGCGACTTCCCTGGGGGCCGGCCTCCTCCCTGGCGGGACTCGAGAGAATCTGCGAGGCGGGGAATCAGCTGAGGCTGTCTTGGCTGTGGCAGCGGGCCTGGAAGGAAGAGGACTCCCGAGCAGAGGCTCTCCTCGCCCAGCGGGCCCAGGCCTCCCTGACTCTCCTCTTCTCCAGCCTGGGCCGTCCGGGCCCATCTCTGCAGAATGAGTGGTGGTGGCTGTCGCCCTCACATCCTCTCAGGTAGCAGGGCGCATTTCCAGGCAGGGCGTGTCTGTCATCCCCCCGAGAAAGTCTTAGAGAGAAGCCTCCGTTCCCATCTTCCTCAGAGGTAGAAAGACACGCTAGTTCCTCTGTCGTGTTTGTGTGGGTGCTGGGCCACTGCGACTCAGTCTCTACCCAGCCTGGGACGGCCTTTGCATCTGGGCCTGCGGCGGAAGGCCACCCAGCTGCCCCTGGCTTCCTCATTCCTTTTCTCTGTGGCTCCAAGGCCTGGAAGGAGGAGGCCCTGGTGAGGGGCTCCTCCTGTGTCCCTTCCACTGCTGGGGAGGCTCCCAGGGCGGTGGTCTCCACCCCTTGGACACCATGCACGTCTCTTCTCCTGGTCACTTGTGGAGGCCGCCTGAGTCTCATTTGTCCCACCAGACTGGGCCCCGGGGCCTGCTGTTTCTCTTCGCCCAGTGGCCAAGCTCAGACCTTGGATTTTAAAGGAAAAGCCCCCTCATCTGGGAAGCTTAACTTCCTGGAGCCAGGCCACACGCTCTGCATGGTGTTCAGAAAACCAGCCTCCACAGCCCACCACGCCGCGGGCGGGGAGCTGGGCTCCTAGAGAAGCTCCCGTGCTTTCTTGCTCTGCTTTCTAGTGCGGGCCACGCTCGAGCCCGCTCTCCCTGAAAAGCAGAAGAGGGCTTCCTGGTTCTTGCTTCAGGATCTACCGCACGCGAGCGACCTGGAGGGCGTCCCCAGACAAGGCCCTGGTCACCTGTTTGCGCCCAGCTCTTAGGGAAGAGCAGGCTCCTGGGACGTTGACATAGGCTAGAGCTCCCTCGATCTGGGTCCCAGGCGATGGCCGTGCACGCAAGCCAGGCTGTGGTGTGGGTGGAGCGGTCCACCTCGCCGCTGCTCCTTCCTCTTGTGGCCGGCTGGACTCGTCCTTTGGCTCTGCCGGAAGACTCATGATGGAAATCCATGAACTCTGCTCACTGTGGTCAGCCGGGCACCTGGAGATGGGTGTATTTATTTGCTCAGGGCAGGCAGCCTGTGGTAAGGAGGGTCAGAGGTGACAGGCACACTGGCGTGTTCACCACTGGCTTCCTGACTCCCCCCGTCCCAGAAATGAGTGGTGGTGGCTGTCGCCTCACATCCTCTCAGGTAGCAGGGCGCATTTCCAGGCAGGGCGTGTCTGTCATCCCCCCGAGAAAGTCTTAGAGAGAAGCCTCCGTTCCCATCTTCCTCAGAGGTAGAAAGACACGCTAGTTCCTCTGTCGTGTTTGTGTGGGTGCTGGGCCACTGCGACTCAGTCTCTACCCAGCCTGGGACGGCCTTTGCATCTGGGCCTGCGGCGGAAGGCCACCCAGCTGCCCCTGGCTTCCTCATTCCTTTTCTCTGTGGCTCCAAGGCCTGGAAGGAGGAGGCCCTGGTGAGGGGCTCCTCCTGTGTCCCTTCCACTGCTGGGGAGGCTCCCAGGGCGGTGGTCTCCACCCCTTGGACACCATGCACGTCTCTTCTCCTGGTCACTTGTGGAGGCCGCCTGAGTCTCATTTGTCCCACCAGACTGGGCCCCGGGGCCTGCTGTTTCTCTTCGCCCAGTGGCCAAGCTCAGACCTTGGATTTTAAAGGAAAAGCCCCCTCATCTGGGAAGCTTAACTTCCTGGAGCCAGGCCACACGCTCTGCATGGTGTTCAGAAAACCAGCCTCCACAGCCCACCACGCCGCGGGCGGGGAGCTGGGCTCCTAGAGAAGCTCCCGTGCTTTCTTGCTCTGCTTTCTAGTGCGGGCCACGCTCGAGCCCGCTCTCCCTGAAAAGCAGAAGAGGGCTTCCTGGTTCTTGCTTCAGGATCTACCGCACGCGAGCGACCTGGAGGGCGTCCCCAGACAAGGCCCTGGTCACCTGTTTGCGCCCAGCTCTTAGGGAAGAGCAGGCTCCTGGGACGTTGACATAGGCTAGAGCTCCCTCGATCTGGGTCCCAGGCGATGGCCGTGCACGCAAGCCAGGCTGTGGTGTGGGTGGAGCGGTCCACCTCGCCGCTGCTCCTTCCTCTTGTGGCCGGCTGGACTCGTCCTTTGGCTCTGCCGGGAAGACTCATGATGGAAATCCGCGGAACTCTGCTCACTGTGGTCAGCCGGGCACCTGGAGATGGGTGTATTTATTTGCTCAGGGCAGGCAGCCTGTGGTAAGGAGGGGTCAGAGGTGACAGGCACACTGGCGTGTTCACCACTGGCTTGATTTAAAGTGGTGGCTCCACGTCCTGGGCCTGGGCCCCTAAAGACTTTTCCTGACACATGTTTAGAGCAGGGGAAGCCCTCCACTGGCATGGACCACCCCCAGGGGAATACCACGGCCCTCTCGGGACCCGCACCCCCGCCTCTCTGGGGCACTTGACAAGGGTCTCTAAGGCCGAGGGGCATCAGCGCCCCCAGACTTTGACTTAGTGGTTCTATGAAAACCACGTTCACACTTTACACTCTCTTGTGACCACACAGGGCAGTTGCATCCAGCATGTCCGTGTCCTGCCCTGGGCAGCTCGCCCGCCTGGGCGCTTTCCCTCTGGTCTGGCCACCCACCAAGAGGGCACTTCTCATTTTGTTATTGGGAGAAGAGCCTCAAGCTTAAAAGCTCTTCATTTTTTTTGGCCGTAAAGTGTATGGTTTGTGTTTTCTCACTTTTTTAATTTCCTTAAGGGATGGATATTTAGTCTCTGGATGGTGTCCGCTCTCCGACCCCATAAGGTGGGATGGTGGCCTGCTATCTCTTCTGTTTGTCCCACCTCTGCCTGTCCGGTGCCCTCCTCTTCCGCCCCAGCCCCAGCCCCAGGCAGTGGGTGTCTGGTTCCTTCTCAAAGGGCTCACTTGGAAAGACTGGCTGCTGGCTCTTCTAGAAGAGCCTCTTTGAGGCAGGAGCCTGGCAGGGACAGGATGGAGATGTCCATGGAGATTGACGTTCTCTGGGGGAAAAGGGTGCTCAGGTAAGCGTGTCTTCTTAGTCCTTGCACAGGGAGAGGTGGTGCCCACTCGGAGTCTCCTTGACTCCCTGCCAGGCCCTCTCCATCTTAGGACTGATGGCCAAAGCCTTGAGGCTCCCGTGTTCACATCGTTGACATCCTCTGCAAAGCACCAGAGGCTAGAGATGCCAGCGTAAGTGGCTTTCTGCAGGCTTGCAGTGGGAGAGGACGGGCCATCCCTTCAGCCTCACTGCAACCTCCGAACAGACAAATCACGAGTGAGCTGGAATGTTGCAAGAATATGCATAAAATAGATGTATATTTATAGATATAGAAATATATATACATGTATATTTAGGGAGAGCTTTCATGCTGGCCAGCGGTCTTGTGGAGGACCTGGGTAACTCTTACCCTTGACTCAAGGCAAAGGGTTTGCCTGTCTGGGCCTGAGATTGGGAAGGCACGTAGCAGTGACCCTTGACCTGAGTAAGCATCGCCCTGGTGTGGGGACCTGCTGTGGCCCTGGCGGGCAGGGCCCGGAGTCCCTCCAGCCTGAGTTTGGGTGGCAGACGTGGGCCAGCCGAGAAGGGCACCTTTGTGCTGGGCAGCTCTCCATCCAGGACTCTGGGAGCAAAGGGCTGAGAGCCCCCAGTTTTCATGGCCCAGTCCTGCCCCAGAGCTCCTTTAACATCTGTTAATTAAGTGCAATAAATTTTTCTAGAAAATGGCAAAGATGACTTCCAGGTGGCTATTGCTGTCTTACAGTGTTGGGGATGCCAGAGCACCACTTGGTTTTATTTTTCTAAGTGCATGTGATGTGACAGAGTGTGTGGTTGCCCGGGATGCCAGAGGCCCTCTCCGACCCCATAAGGTGGGATGGTGGCCTGCTATCTCTTCTGTTTGTCCCACCTCTGCCTGTCCGGTGCCCTCCTCTTCCGCCCAGCCCCAGCCCCAGGCAGTGGGTGTCTGGTTCCTTCTCAAAGGGCTCACTTGGAAAGACTGGCTGCTGGCTCTTCTAGAAGAGCCTCTTTGAGGCAGGAGCCTGGCAGGGACAGGATGGAGATGTCCATGGAGATTGACGTTCTCTGGGGGAAAAGGGTGCTCAGGTAAGCGTGTCTTCTTAGTCCTTGCACAGGGAGAGGTGGTGCCCACTCGGAGTCTCCTTGACTCCCTGCCAGGCCCTCTCCATCTTAGGACTGATGGCCAAAGCCTTGAGGCTCCCGTGTTCACATCGTTGACATCCTCTGCAAAGCACCAGAGGCTAGAGATGCCAGCGTAAGTGGCTTTCTGCAGGCTTGCAGTGGGAGAGGACGGGCCATCCCTTCAGCCTCACTGCAACCTCCGAACAGACAAATCACGAGTGAGCTGGAATGTTGCAAGAATATGCATAAAATAGATGTATATTTATAGATATAGAAATATATATACATGTATATTTAGGGAGAGCTTTCATGCTGGCCAGCGGTCTTGTGGAGGACCTGGGTAACTCTTACCCTTGACTCAAGGCAAAGGGTTTGCCTGTCTGGGCCTGAGATTGGGAAGGCACGTAGCAGTGACCCTTGACCTGAGTAAGCATCGCCCTGGTGTGGGGACCTGCTGTGGCCCTGGCGGGCAGGGCCCGGAGTCCCTCCAGCCTGAGTTTGGGTGGCAGACGTGGGCCAGCCGAGAAGGGCACCTTTGTGCTGGGCAGCTCTCCATCCAGGACTCTGGGAGCAAAGGGCTGAGAGCCCCCAGTTTTCATGGCCCAGTCCTGCCCCAGAGCTCCTTTAACATCTGTTAATTAAGTGCAATAAATTTTTCTAGAAAATGGCAAAGATGACTTCCAGGTGGCTATTGCTGTCTTACAGTGTTGGGGATGCCAGAGCACCACTTGGTTTTATTTTTCTAAGTGCATGTGATGTGACAGAGTGTGTGGGCTCTGCGTCCTCCTCTGGGAGCTGGCATTCCAGCAGGCCCCTCTCTCCTTCACTTGTGTTGGGGAAGGAGGCACGGCGCAAACCCCCTTCTTCCCAGCCAGCGGGGACGGAAGCGGAGCGTAGCCCACTGGCCTTATGTGCGTGTGTGCGTGCGAGTGTGCCCCTGCTGGTGGGCCCGAGTGACAGGGCGGGAGGGCAGCTGGGAATGTATCCTTTTCAAACAAAATTAAATATTTTGAGACGAGAATCATGAGGCTGTCTTTTCTGTCCTTCCTACGTCAAGGCCAAGTCGCCTAGCCAGTCTGTGCCTCGGTTTCTGCATCTGTCATATGGAAGTCATTCCTGCCCTCTTCCTTACCTCACGGTTCACTGAGAAAGGCAAGATACCACGCCCCAAGCAGTTAGAACAAGTAAAAGTGCTGCACAGCTGGTGGAAAGCCAGGGAACTGCTCCTGAGAAGCGTCTCCAGACGGAACCCTCAACAGCCATGTGTGAACGGTGATCGTGGGGGATTCTAGAGGTTTTCCTTCTTTTGCCACATCTTCTGTCTAAAACTGTTGACGACAAGGTTATACACAGGGTGGAGCTCTCTGCTCGCCCCTGGAATCGCCCCAGCGAGCCACTCAGCATTGGCGTCCCCAGGTCCCCTCCCCAGGTCCCCTGCTCAGGACGGCCCGGGCTCCTGGGGGTAGAGGCCTAAGAGGGCTCCCCGCACCTTGGCATGCAGCTGCCAGCTCCACCCCGCCTCCTGCACCTCCACCGCTCCTTGCGCTGCATCTGCTCTGCGCGCGGGCTGGCGCTGCCTGTGTCCTCGGCGAGGCCCGAGGCAGCCTGTGTGCCCCCATGACTGTGCTCTTCTGCTTCCCGTGCTGCACGCTGCTGATACTCAGGGTTCCCGGGGTTTGAAGGACCAGTAACCATTTTGTTTCTAAGGAAAAACCTTCATTTGGAGTTTGGAGATGGGCTGGCAAGGTAAACTTTATTAAATGGCCATTTTACAATAAACACGGAAACTCAGAAAAGCAAAGTGATAGACCCCAAACCAAAGCGGCAGGGATAAAATCCAAGTCCAGAGGAGGTTTTATTTTTTTCTAAGTGCATGTGATGTGACAGAGTGTGTGGGCTCGTCCTCCTCTGGGAGCTGGCATTCCAGCAGGCCCCTCTCTCCTTCACTTGTGTTGGGGAAGGAGGCACGGCGCAAACCCCCTTCTTCCCAGCCAGCGGGGACGGAAGCGGAGCGTAGCCCACTGGCCTTATGTGCGTGTGTGCGTGCGAGTGTGCCCCTGCTGGTGGGCCCGAGTGACAGGGCGGGAGGGCAGCTGGGAATGTATCCTTTTCAAACAAAATTAAATATTTTGAGACGAGAATCATGAGGCTGTCTTTTCTGTCCTTCCTACGTCAAGGCCAAGTCGCCTAGCCAGTCTGTGCCTCGGTTTCTGCATCTGTCATATGGAAGTCATTCCTGCCCTCTTCCTTACCTCACGGTTCACTGAGAAAGGCAAGATACCACGCCCCAAGCAGTTAGAACAAGTAAAAGTGCTGCACAGCTGGTGGAAAGCCAGGGAACTGCTCCTGAGAAGCGTCTCCAGACGGAACCCTCAACAGCCATGTGTGAACGGTGATCGTGGGGGATTCTAGAGGTTTTCCTTCTTTTGCCACATCTTCTGTCTAAAACTGTTGACGACAAGGTTATACACAGGGTGGAGCTCTCTGCTCGCCCCTGGAATCGCCCCAGCGAGCCACTCAGCATTGGCGTCCCCAGGTCCCCTCCCCAGGTCCCCTGCTCAGGACGGCCCGGGCTCCTGGGGGTAGAGGCCTAAGAGGGCTCCCCGCACCTTGGCATGCAGCTGCCAGCTCCACCCCGCCTCCTGCACCTCCACCGCTCCTTGCGCTGCATCTGCTCTGCGCGCGGGCTGGCGCTGCCTGTGTCCTCGGCGAGGCCCGAGGCAGCCTGTGTGCCCCCATGACTGTGCTCTTCTGCTTCCCGTGCTGCACGCTGCTGATACTCAGGGTTCCCGGGGTTTGAAGGACCAGTAACCATTTTGTTTCTAAGGAAAAACCTTCATTTGGAGTTTGGAGATGGGCTGGCAAGGTAAACTTTATTAAATGGCCATTTTACAATAAACACGGAAACTCAGAAAAGCAAAGTGATAGACCCCAAACCAAAGCGGCAGGGATAAAATCCAAGTCCAGAGGAGGTCTCAACTTTTCAAATTCAAATCCCTAGACTGTTCTTGACCTTGGGCGCAGGGCACTTTCACGGGCTCCGTCTTTCCACCGGCTGTACCCTCGGATCTTCCCATTCCTAACACCTTCCAGAGCCTTCTGGCTTGGCCTCCTCCCCGCTCCCAGGATTGTGAGCCTGGGCTGGGTGCTCGAGGCAGTATTATTTAAACTTCACAGTGGGGATGCTGTTACCCTCTGCACAAATATGGAAACCAAAGTTAAGAGAAACTTCATTCAGCAATTTTGTTTTCATTCAAGTATTTAGTAAATGTCTATTTTGTGTCAGTCCTGCCTCCGGCCTTCACAATCTGCTTGAAAAGACAAACATAACATGGAAAAAAAAGGAGAGAATGATGGATCGTGGTAAGTGGAGTGGCGGAGAAAACGGGATCTAGGGGAGGCTGTGGACGGTGTTTAAGCTGAGACCAGAGGATGAAGGGATGTGACTTGGCCACAAGGCTGCAACACAAGCTGGGCACAAGACCAAGTCCTCAGGCAGCATCTGACCCCACCCATACACCTCAGTTCCTGGGGCAGACATGGCCCAACCAACTGGCCAAAGGTGGACACTAGCAAGCAGTTACAAGAGGACCCAGGGTGCGTGGAACCCCGACACCCCCGCCTCCTGTCACAGGTTGGGAGTCAGATGCCAAGAGGCCCAGGAAGGGAGCTGTAGCTCAAACAGAGCACATCTTTAGACAAGGCCTCGTGCAGGCCTGCCCAACCCATCGGCTACCTTGTGGTCTCCAGTGGCTGCCTACGTGGTGAGCTACCCAGGAGGCACCAGCAGTAAAGCATCCTGCCAGTGCAGGAGGCATAAGAGACTTGGGTTTGACCCGTGGGTTGGGAAGGAGGGCCCTAAAGGAGGGAACCCACTCCAGTATTCTTGGCTGGAGAAATCCCATGGACAGAGGAGCCTGGTGGGCTATGGCCCATAGGCTTGCGAAGAGTCAGAGACAACAGAAGCAAATTAGCACACAAGAACCCTGGGCACAGCTGATGGGTCAAGGAGTGAACATATGACCCAACTGGGCCTATGAGGCCTGTCCCTGAGGTCTGCGTCCTCGAGGTCTCCTCTGGAGAAGACCGTTGTGACCCGCTGTGTTCTCTACCCTGGCTGCAGAAGCTCTCAACCACAGCAGAGGTTCGTGTGGCCTCAGCAGGCACAGGGGCTGTGGGCTTAGAATATCTCACAGCTGGGAGGCCTCTGGCGAGCATGTGGAAGGTGAGAACACAGGCTTGGAGCTAATCCTGCGTCCAAGTCCACCTCCGTCACAATTTGGGGTGTGACCTGGGGTAAGTCCTTTCCCCTTGTCTGGGCTTGTGGTTTTCTATCTATGGTATGGTATGGAAAACTATAGTATAGTATAGTATAGTATAGTATGTTTTCCATCTATAGCATGGGCTCCAGTCTCATAGGCGCTGGCACGGGGTGGGTGCTGTGGCAGGCCAGCAGACGGCACTAGCTACGTGGAGATGAGCCCTCGGGGCTAGCAGTGGGCAGGTCGGGGTGGAGGTGTCCCCTGGATGGTGTGGGGTGCAACCAGGGTTCCCAGGCTCTGCCTCCCTGGGCTAGTTCCCTCTCTGCATGGCAAGGGGGCGCTGCATAGACAGCTGACCCACTGCTCCCACCCGCCCGCCTCCCTGGAGGACAGCTCTCCAAAGCCGGATACATGCTCCCTGTACCCAACGGCCAGACAGCCCCTCACACCTCCACGCCGGACCGGCTGGCAGCTCCTGACGCCAGACCCAGTTCAGGAAAACTGCCAGCCAGAGATGGGGCTGAGCAGCAGAGGAAGTTGGAAACAGGCTTGAAGGTGGGTGCCCCCAGCCCCCAGCCAGCCCTCCCTGTGCTCTCATCAGCCTCTCCCTTCAGCAGAGCTTCCCGACCAGGCAGGCTGACAGACCCTGGACCCAGGAGCAGGAGTTGCACGAGGCATCCTCTCCAGCCTCCTGCAGCTCCCAGTCTGCGGGCGTCTCCACGCTGGGGAGGGGCCGTCCACTCCCACCTAATTCCAGGCTGACTCCAAGTTCCTGAGGGCGGGGTGTCGGGGGCAGTGGGGAGCAAAGGGGCTGGAAGTCAACAGGGCCATGTTGCTTGGGGCTGAAGAACATGGCTGCTTTCCTGGGGTCTGAGTCCCAAACCGCTCTGACCCAGGTCTATCGCAAGGCTGGAGCATGTCCCCGACCCCAGGTCTCTTAGAAGCTCTGCTAGACTGAGCTCAGGTCTCCTTAGTAGTCTATCCTAGAGCCTTCCAAGGTTTCTGGGGATGTGACTAGAGCAAATGGAGGTGTCCAAAGACGGGGTCAGAGTCCTGAGCCAGGAGTGTTACCCAGCCCACCAGACTTGCTGGGTTCCTCCTTGTCTGGGGCCTCAGTTTCCCCATCTGCCCAAGAGCATCAGATTTGTGGATCTCCGTACTAATGTCCAGACTTGGGCACACCCCAGGCCTTTGTCTGTGTTTGGGCAAACCCAGCTTCTAAGAGGGTCAGGGCACGCTGCCACCCTCCATTGAAGCCCACCTTCTCAAGGTCACCCTTAAGACCACCTCGGGTGCCCCCGCTGTCCACCCTTTTCGACAGGACGGCACTAGCTAGGGGCCCTCGGGCAGCAGTGGGCAGGTCGGGGTGGAGGTGCCCAACCAGGGTTCCCAGGCTCTGCCTCCCTGGGCTAGTTCCCTCTCTGCATGGCAAGGGGGCGCTGCATAGACAGCTGACCCACTGCTCCCACCCGCCCGCCTCCCTGGAGGACAGCTCTCCAAAGCCGGATACATGCTCCCTGTACCCAACGGCCAGACAGCCCCTCACACCTCCACGCCGGACCGGCTGGCAGCTCCTGACGCCAGACCCAGTTCAGGAAAACTGCCAGCCAGAGATGGGGCTGAGCAGCAGAGGAAGTTGGAAACAGGCTTGAAGGTGGGTGCCCCCAGCCCCCAGCCAGCCCTCCCTGTGCTCTCATCAGCCTCTCCCTTCAGCAGAGCTTCCCGACCAGGCAGGCTGACAGACCCTGGACCCAGGAGCAGGAGTTGCACGAGGCATCCTCTCCAGCCTCCTGCAGCTCCCAGTCTGCGGGCGTCTCCACGCTGGGGAGGGGCCGTCCACTCCCACCTAATTCCAGGCTGACTCCAAGTTCCTGAGGGGCGGGGTGTCGGGGGCAGTGGGGAGCAAAGGGGCTGGAAGTCAACAGGGCCATGTTGCTTGGGGCTGAAGAACATGGCTGCTTTCCTGGGGTCTGAGTCCCAAACCGCTCTGACCCAGGTCTATCGCAAGGCTGGAGCATGTCCCCGACCCCAGGTCTCTTAGAAGCTCTGCTAGACTGAGCTCAGGTCTCCTTAGTAGTCTATCCTAGAGCCTTCCAAGGTTTCTGGGGATGTGACTAGAGCAAATGGAGGTGTCCAAAGACGGGGTCAGAGTCCTGAGCCAGGAGTGTTACCCAGCCCACCAGACTTGCTGGGTTCCTCCTTGTCTGGGGCCTCAGTTTCCCCATCTGCCCAAGAGCATCAGATTTGTGGATCTCCGTACTAATGTCCAGACTTGGGCACACCCCAGGCCTTTGTCTGTGTTTGGGCAAACCCAGCTTCTAAGAGGGGTCAGGGGCACGCTGCCACCCTCCATTGAAGCCCACCTTCTCAAGGTCACCCTTAAGACCACCTCGGGGTAGCCCCATCAGCCTGGGTCAGTCTCAAGCTCATCTTTCTCGACATCTGAGCGACACTAAGCCCAGTTGCTCACTCTGGCCTTCTTGAAACCTTCTCCCTTCCTGTCTGATCCTCTTGTCTCCCTGAACTCTAAATGTCGGAAGCCACAGGCTCAGCAGGTGCCCTGCTCCCCAGGCCGGTCACTTAGCTCCCGGCCTGGGGTGCCGTCTGTTGAGGTCGGAAAAGAATTTGGAGTTTATTAGAGTTGGGGAAGGGAGAGTTGCTGCCACAACAGCGGGCTGGCTCAGGGGAGAGCTGACATGAAGCAGGGGTCTTTGATCCATTTTATAGCTAGGGTCTAAGGAGTGGCCTACAGGTCTTAAGGATCATTGTTAGATCTCAGTTTTGTCTGGGTGCTTGTTAGACCTCAATAAACTTTTTTTAAGTTATAGTGAAAAAAAAAAAAAGGATCATTGTTGATTGGACAGTCTACTGGGTGGGGTGGAGTGATGACTACAATGGAAGCGAAAGACATTTTATAGCTAGGGTCCAAGGAGTGGTCTAGGGGTCTTAAGGAGGGGAGGGAAGCACAATAAGGGTCTGGTTTCTCTCTTCTTGCATTCTAAGACCCTCCTCGTGTGCCTTGTTCTTTGGTCCTCGGGACACCACACCATCCAGACCCTGGCAACTTCCTCCAGCCCCAGTCTTCCCCTGAGCTCTAGAGTCATCCCTCCCCCATCCCGATCCCTGCTCCTTTGCCACCTCCACCTTGACCTGCTAGACTGAGCTCAGGTCTCCTTAGTAGTCTATCCCTAGCGGGATGTGACTAGAGCAAATGGAGGTGTCCAAAGACGGGGTCAGAGTCCTGAGCCAGGAGTGTTACCCAGCCCACCAGACTTGCTGGGTTCCTCCTTGTCTGGGGCCTCAGTTTCCCCATCTGCCCAAGAGCATCAGATTTGTGGATCTCCGTACTAATGTCCAGACTTGGGCACACCCCAGGCCTTTGTCTGTGTTTGGGCAAACCCAGCTTCTAAGAGGGGTCAGGGGCACGCTGCCACCCTCCATTGAAGCCCACCTTCTCAAGGTCACCCTTAAGACCACCTCGGGGTAGCCCCATCAGCCTGGGTCAGTCTCAAGCTCATCTTTCTCGACATCTGAGCGACACTAAGCCCAGTTGCTCACTCTGGCCTTCTTGAAACCTTCTCCCTTCCTGTCTGATCCTCTTGTCTCCCTGAACTCTAAATGTCGGAAGCCACAGGCTCAGCAGGTGCCCTGCTCCCCAGGCCGGTCACTTAGCTCCCGGCCTGGGGTGCCGTCTGTTGAGGTCGGAAAAGAATTTGGAGTTTATTAGAGTTGGGGAAGGGAGAGTTGCTGCCACAACAGCGGGCTGGCTCAGGGGAGAGCTGACATGAAGCAGGGGTCTTTGATCCATTTTATAGCTAGGGTCTAAGGAGTGGCCTACAGGTCTTAAGGATCATTGTTAGATCTCAGTTTTGTCTGGGTGCTTGTTAGACCTCAATAAACTTTTTTTAAGTTATAGTGAAAAAAAAAAAAAGGATCATTGTTGATTGGACAGTCTACTGGGTGGGGTGGAGTGATGACTACAATGGAAGCGAAAGACATTTTATAGCTAGGGTCCAAGGAGTGGTCTAGGGGTCTTAAGGAGGGGAGGGAAGCACAATAAGGGTCTGGTTTCTCTCTTCTTGCATTCTAAGACCCTCCTCGTGTGCCTTGTTCTTTGGTCCTCGGGACACCACACCATCCAGACCCTGGCAACTTCCTCCAGCCCCAGTCTTCCCCTGAGCTCTAGAGTCATCCCTCCCCCATCCCGATCCCTGCTCCTTTGCCAGCTCCACCTTGACCTGTCCAAAGGCTCCTCGTCTCCCCACACCTGCTCCTCCTCAGTCTTTCCTTCAGAGTAAAGGTCCCCACCCTCCCTCAGGCGCTTAGAACAAAGCCTGGGGGTCCTCCTTGATCATCTGCTGTATTTCACAGCCCCATCCAATCTGTTCACAGTTCTGGAAAGCTAGAATCCAGCCACTTCTGCCCGCCCCTGTGGACACTCCGTGGTGTCTGAGCCCCACAGGTCTGCCTGGGTTAGGGCGGCCTCCCCCTGCTGTCCTGCTTTCCCCCTGCAGGCTGTCCTCCTCACAGCGGCCTACCACCACGTAGCCCAGGGCCCCCAGCACACTCAGAAACGAACCCAAACTTGCCACTACGGCCTAAAAAGCCCCTTGAGAAACTTGGCCACCTGCCCGGTCCTCTCCCTCTCCACTGTTTATGACCCTTTTGCTCCTCCAGGTCACGCCCAATCCCTTCCCATCTCGGAGTCCTTGCGTTTGCATTCTGTCTGCCTGGAATGCTGTCCACAGATCTTCTCAGCCGAACCCCATTCTCAGTGCCTCCTCGATGCCAGGACACAGTTGCTCAGTGACTAAGTTGTGTCCACCTCTTTGTGACCCATAGGCTGCACCACGCCTGGCTTCCCTGTCCTTCACCTTTCTCTGACTTGAGTCAGAGGTGCCATCCGTACATCATAGTAGCAGCTCACTTAAGTTTCTGCTGAACCCCCAGGAACAGGACCGGAGCACCAGAGCGGGTGTGGCAGGAGTGCCCTCGTCACCACCAGGGGGCGCTGCAGACACGTCCTTGGGCGGTGACCTCTGGTCCAGCCTCCAGATTTGTCCTCTCAGCAAAGCCTCGCAGGGCCCTTCCGTGCCAGGCGGTGCTGAGAGGCACCAGCTGCCCCGGCCCCGCCCGGCCACCCTCCAGCAGCCACCGGCTGACCAGGGTATCCAGAGAGCCTGGAAGCAAGGGAAAGCTGGCTGCCACCGGGGCCTGGACTTCCAGGCTCTCTCTGGGGAGGGAGTGGATGTGTAAACCTGAGAAGGTGGGGCAGGGAGAATGGCGGG
Source organism: Tragulus kanchil (assembly GCA_022376925.1). Classification (NCBI taxonomy): domain Eukaryota; kingdom Metazoa; phylum Chordata; class Mammalia; order Artiodactyla; family Tragulidae; genus Tragulus; species Tragulus kanchil. The sequence goes on along the minus strand of JAIOJX010000004.1, from coordinate 176,659,845 downwards.
CCCAGCCAGAGCCAGGCGTCTGGGACAGGAGCTCTGGGGAGTCTCTCCACCAAGCCTGGGTGTGCATCCCTCCTCTGTGCGACTTTAACAAGCCCCAAAGATGACATCAGCCCTTGCCCGGCCTACCAGGGCAGCTGTGAGGAGCATAGGCTGCCATTTTCAAATGGATTTTTCGAGTAGAATCTCGTTTTCAGTCAGTCTTCACCAGAAGGCCAACATGTGAAACGGATAAAAGAGGTGTTTATCGTCAGCATGTGTGTCCAGGCTCAGGGTGCTGACAGGTCCTTGGTGTAAAGTCACTTGAGAGGGTAAGTGTGTGATACGTGTAAAGGACACACACGCCCTGCCCAGGGTGCGGGTGAGGGCCATGGTGCCCCAGAGGGTGGCCCCAGCACCCGGTCTATTTCTGGAGCTTCTCTGAGCCGCATGGCATCAAGAAAACCTTGAGGCCTGCAGGCAATGAGCTGTTTTAAAAATGAACTCAGGGCTTCCCTGGTGGTCCAGTGGGTAAAGACACCGCCTTGCAGTGCAAGGGCACCGGTTCACTCCATAGGTGCCATCTCGTCAGTCACTATTTAGCCAGGACACAGTTGCTCAGTGACTAAGTTGTGTCCACCTCTTTGTGACCCATAGGCTGCACCACGCCTGGCTTCCCTGTCCTTCACCTTTCTCTGACTTGAGTCAGAGGTGCCATCCGTACATCATAGTAGCAGCTCACTTAAGTTTCTGCTGAACCCCCAGGAACAGGACCGGAGCACCAGAGCGGGTGTGGCAGGAGTGCCCTCGTCACCACCAGGGGGCGCTGCAGACACGTCCTTGGGCGGTGACCTCTGGTCCAGCCTCCAGATTTGTCCTCTCAGCAAAGCCTCGCAGGGCCCTTCCGTGCCAGGCGGTGCTGAGAGGCACCAGCTGCCCCGGCCCCGCCCGGCCACCCTCCAGCAGCCACCGGCTGACCAGGGTATCCAGAGAGCCTGGAAGCAAGGGAAAGCTGGCTGCCACCGGGGCCTGGACTTCCAGGCTCTCTCTGGGGAGGGAGTGGATGTGTAAACCTGAGAAGGTGGGGCAGGGAGAATGGCGGGCCCAGCCAGAGCCAGGCGTCTGGGACAGGAGCTCTGGGGAGTCTCTCCACCAAGCCTGGGTGTGCATCCCTCCTCTGTGCGACTTTAACAAGCCCCAAAGATGACATCAGCCCTTGCCCGGCCTACCAGGGCAGCTGTGAGGAGCATAGGCTGCCATTTTCAAATGGATTTTTCGAGTAGAATCTCGTTTTCAGTCAGTCTTCACCAGAAGGCCAACATGTGAAACGGATAAAAGAGGTGTTTATCGTCAGCATGTGTGTCCAGGCTCAGGGTGCTGACAGGTCCTTGGTGTAAAGTCACTTGAGAGGGTAAGTGTGTGATACGTGTAAAGGACACACACGCCCTGCCCAGGGTGCGGGTGAGGGGCCCTGGTGCCCCAGAGGGTGGCCCCAGCACCCGGTCTATTTCTGGAGCTTCTCTGAGCCGCATGGCATCAAGAAAACCTTGAGGCCTGCAGGCAATGAGCTGTTTTAAAAATGAACTCAGGGCTTCCCTGGTGGTCCAGTGGGTAAAGACACCGCCTTGCAGTGCAAGGGGCACCGGTTCGATCCCTGGCCTGGGATCGAACCCACGGAAGATCCCACGTGCTGCGGAGCGGCTGGACCAATGTATCCAATTGCTAGAGCTCTGGAGCGCGTGCGCCCAGAGCCAGTGCTCTGCAACAACAGAGGCCACTGCGATGGGAGGCCCACACGGGCCAAAGAACAAAGATGGATGAAAATAGATAAATGAAAGACCAGTAGAAGTTGCCCGTCTGCCCCTCCCCGCCAACCCCCGCCAACCTCCCCCCCACAACAAAAGAACTCAAATCAATCCTTGGTGACAACCCCAAGGCCCAGTCAAGGATTTTAGGTGTCCACAGAGCCTGTCTGATGACACGCCCTGAGCCCTGACTGTGGCACCCTGGCAAGCCCCTCACCCTCTCTGGGCTCCAGGAGGAGCAGGAGGCTGTGCTCCACCTCCAGGGGCCCACCTGTTGATCTGGCAGGTCTGTATTTGGTGGTCAGAGATATCTGGCCAATGGCCGGGCTCTCCGTGGCCCTCAGAAGCCTGGTGGATGCCGTCAAGCAGCAGAGCATGTGTGGAGAGAACCCTCAAGGAGGGGCTGGGGACTCAGAAGGGCTGTGGAAGACAGGGTAGGCAGGGTAAGGTGGGATGGGGTAGCAGGGGACAAGAGCTGACTAAGCCCTGAGAGTTTAAAAATAAACCCTGAGTGCTGTCGGGCACAGCCGGCCACAGCTCCCAGGGCCTGGTGACATCACTGGGGCACAGGATGTCCCTGGCAGGGGCTGGAGGTGGGGACATGGGAAGGGGCCTCATCTGCCCTTTCTGCACCTAGGACTGTGTGTCCAGGCTCAGGGTGCTGACAGGTCCTTGGTGTAAAGTCACTTGAGAGGGTAAGTGTGTGATACGTGTAAAGGACACACACGCCCTGCCCAGGGTGCGGGTGAGGGCCATGGTGCCCCAGAGGGTGGCCCCAGCACCCGGTCTATTTCTGGAGCTTCTCTGAGCCGCATGGCATCAAGAAAACCTTGAGGCCTGCAGGCAATGAGCTGTTTTAAAAATGAACTCAGGGCTTCCCTGGTGGTCCAGTGGGTAAAGACACCGCCTTGCAGTGCAAGGGGCACCGGTTCGATCCCTGGCCTGGGATCGAACCCACGGAAGATCCCACGTGCTGCGGAGCGGCTGGACCAATGTATCCAATTGCTAGAGCTCTGGAGCGCGTGCGCCCAGAGCCAGTGCTCTGCAACAACAGAGGCCACTGCGATGGGAGGCCCACACGGGCCAAAGAACAAAGATGGATGAAAATAGATAAATGAAAGACCAGTAGAAGTTGCCCGTCTGCCCCTCCCCGCCAACCCCCGCCAACCTCCCCCCCACAAAAAAAGAACTCAAATCAATCCTTGGTGACAACCCCAAGGCCCAGTCAAGGATTTTAGGTGTCCACAGAGCCTGTCTGATGACACGCCCTGAGCCCTGACTGTGGCACCCTGGCAAGCCCCTCACCCTCTCTGGGCTCCAGGAGGAGCAGGAGGCTGTGCTCCACCTCCAGGGGCCCACCTGTTGATCTGGCAGGTCTGTATTTGGTGGTCAGAGATATCTGGCCAATGGCCGGGCTCTCCGTGGCCCTCAGAAGCCTGGTGGATGCCGTCAAGCAGCAGAGCATGTGTGGAGAGAACCCTCAAGGAGGGGCTGGGGACTCAGAAGGGCTGTGGAAGACAGGGTAGGCAGGGTAAGGTGGGATGGGGTAGCAGGGGACAAGAGCTGACTAAGCCCTGAGAGTTTAAAAATAAACCCTGAGTGCTGTCGGGCACAGCCGGCCACAGCTCCCAGGGCCTGGTGACATCACTGGGGCACAGGATGTCCCTGGCAGGGGCTGGAGGTGGGGACATGGCAGGACGGAGGGGCCCTCATCTGCCCTTTCTGCACCTAGGACCTGTGCATGTGCCTGGGGAGAGCCAGCCTGCACAGCTGCCACCAGAGGGTCCGCCTCCTCCAACACTCAGGACTGTTTCATTTTGCACCGGAGAAACCTAGGGCCCAGGACACTTGTGACTTGCCTGAGGCCCCTCTTTTGAGCGATTTGACAGCTCCAGAACTGGAAGCTAGCATGCTGACCCTCAAGTTGTGATTCTTTTTTTTTTTTTTTTTAAGATTTATTTATTTATTTACTTTGGGCGGGGGTCGGGTTGGGGAGGGAGGGGAGTGGGCGGGCCACTTCTATTGGCTTTCATTTCTCTGTTTTTTTTTTTTTTTTTTTTTTTTTTAGATTTATTTATTTTTTTATTTTGGGTGGGGGTCAGGTTGGGGAGGGAGGGGAGCAGGCGGGCCACTTCAATTGGTCTTTCATTTCTCCATTTTCATCTGTCTTTGTTCTTTGGCTCCTGTGGGCCTCCCATCACGATGACATCTGTTGTCGCAGAGCACTGGCTTTGGGCGCATGTGCTCCAGAACTCCGGCTTGGTAATTGGACACATCGGTCCAGCCGCTCCGCGGCACGTGGGATCTTCCCAGGCCAGGGATCGAACCGGCGCCCCTTGCACTGCAAGGCGGTGTCCTTACCCACTGGACCACCAGGGGAAGCCCCATTTCTCTGTTTTCGTTCGTCTTCGTTCTTTGGCTCCTGTGGGCCTCCCATCGCGGTGGCGTCTGTTGTTGCAGAGCACCGGCTCTGGGCGCATGTGCTCTAGAGCTCCGGCTCGGTGATTGGACACATCAGTCCAGCCTTTCCGCGGCACGTGGGATCTTCCCAGGCCAGGGATCGAACCGGCGCCCATTGCACTGCAAGGCGGTGTCCTTATCCACTGGACCACCAGGGGAAGCCCTCAAGTTGTGATTCTTGAAGTCTGGTGGGCCAGGGCTGGGGGCCCGCTTGGGGAGAAGGCTCACTTGGATGAGGCCAGGGAGGAGGTGCCACGTGAACCAGGCCCTTGGACTCGCTCAGCATTGTTCAGACCGGATGAGCTCCTCGCTCTGAGCGACTGGCAGGGATTAGTGCTGCCTCCATTTTCCAGATGAGGAAAGTGAAACTCAGCAGCACAAAATCACCAGCTGTGGGCTTCACACCCACGCCCAGCTGGGATGGGGGCCAGTCTCCCCCAGCAGCCCCCAGCTTCAGGAGCGGGAGGGCGGGCGGGGAGGGCGGTGTAGACAGCTGCCGTGGGTACACAGGCAATACAGGGAGGAGGTGCAAGGGAGGCCCTGCCCTCTCTGCTGTCGGGATGTCCTGCTTGGCCCCCTTCCATCCGTCTTTCCTGGGCTCCAAGCCCCACTCGGGACCATGTCTGGCCTCCTGGCCTGGTCAGGGGCCTCCCTGCACATCCAGCCTCCTCTCTCACCGTGTTCCCGACGGTCAGACTCTCGAAACCGCTTACGGATTCCTACTGAGATTGCCACTTCAGGCCTCTGAGCAGCTGAACAAGATGTCCCGCTGCCTGGAGGGCCCCCTCCTGTATTCTGTCTTCCTGGGGACTCCTATTCATCCTTCGCAATTCTTTAAAAAAAAAAAAAATTTTTTTTTAATTTATTTCCATCCATCTTTATTCTTTGGCCCGAATAGGCCTCCCATCGCAGTGGCTGCTCTCACTACAAAGCACCGGCTCTGGGCGCATGTGCTCCAGAGTGCTGGCTCGTAATTGAGCATACCCGTCCAGCTGCTCCACGGTATGGGGCATCTTCCCAGGCCAGGGATCGAACTGGTGCCCTTTGCACTGCAAGGCGAACTCTTTACCCACTGGACCACCAGGAAAGCCCCATCCTTCATAATTCTTAAAAAAAATGAACTATTTATTTATTTCCATCCATCTTTATTCTTTGGCCTGAGTAGACCTCCCATCGCAGTGGCCGTTCTCGGTACAGAGCTCCGGCCGCTCTGCAGCACGTGGGATCTTCCCAGGCCAGGGATCGAACCGGTGCCCCTTGTGTTGCAAGGTAAACTCTTTACCCAGTGGACCACCGGGGAAGCCCCATCCTTCACAATTCTGCCCTGAGCTAACAGGGCTCCCTCCGACCACAATTCTCACTGTGACAGTAACTGCTGTGTCTGCTGCCCGCCTCTCTTCCTGGACTGACCACTCTGAGGGCAGCAGCAATACTCCAAGCCCAGGGCTTGGATGAAAGAATTAAGGGCCAGGCCCATTCAGCAGGAGAATGGCGGCATCTGTTGTATCCTTTAGTGGGATTAAAGGCCTTTCCTGATGGGGTTGGGAGTGTTGCTTGAAGGCCACAGTTCATTCTCTGGTCGAGTCTCCGTCTTCCCCGTCCCTCCACTGCTCTGCCCTAACCTTTCCCCTCTCTCCCCCCAACCCCCTCTTTCCATCTGCTCCATCAAATCCAAGCAGGGGCAGTCCCAACCTGCCACCTTCCTGCTGTCTGCTTTATCCCTCCCCCAAAAGCAACCACAGGACAGAGCATCCCCCCAATCTTAGAAAGCTCAGGCTTCTCCTAGGAAACCTGCTTCAAATGCAGAATCCCAGGCCTCATTCCAGGGAGGTCCACGCGAGAGACCTGGAGCCAGCGGTTCCCTGAAATTAGCATTGTAAGCAGCCTTCCAGAGGCCCTCAGGATCCTACTTGAGAAGCTTCCTAGGGTGCCATGACCAGGAAGAAGAGCCAGTGCCGTCAGACGGGCCTGGGAACTGGGGGCTGGAGAAGACCTCCCATCGCTGGCTCCACAAAGCACCGGCTCTGGGCGCATGTGCTCCAGAGTGCTGGCTCGTAATTGAGCATACCCGTCCAGCTGCTCCACGGTATGGGGCATCTTCCCAGGCCAGGGATCGAACTGGTGCCCTTTGCACTGCAAGGCGAACTCTTTACCCACTGGACCACCAGGAAAGCCCCATCCTTCATAATTCTTAAAAAAAATGAACTATTTATTTATTTCCATCCATCTTTATTCTTTGGCCTGAGTAGACCTCCCATCGCAGTGGCCGTTCTCGGTACAGAGCTCCGGCCGCTCTGCAGCACGTGGGATCTTCCCAGGCCAGGGATCGAACCGGTGCCCCTTGTGTTGCAAGGTAAACTCTTTACCCAGTGGACCACCGGGGAAGCCCCATCCTTCACAATTCTGCCCTGAGCTAACAGGGCTCCCTCCGACCACAATTCTCACTGTGACAGTAACTGCTGTGTCTGCTGCCCGCCTCTCTTCCTGGACTGACCACTCTGAGGGCAGCAGCAATACTCCAAGCCCAGGGCTTGGATGAAAGAATTAAGGGCCAGGCCCATTCAGCAGGAGAATGGCGGCATCTGTTGTATCCTTTAGTGGGATTAAAGGCCTTTCCTGATGGGGTTGGGAGTGTTGCTTGAAGGCCACAGTTCATTCTCTGGTCGAGTCTCCGTCTTCCCCGTCCCTCCACTGCTCTGCCCTAACCTTTCCCCTCTCTCCCCCCAACCCCCTCTTTCCATCTGCTCCATCAAATCCAAGCAGGGGCAGTCCCAACCTGCCACCTTCCTGCTGTCTGCTTTATCCCTCCCCCAAAAGCAACCACAGGACAGAGCATCCCCCCAATCTTAGAAAGCTCAGGCTTCTCCTAGGAAACCTGCTTCAAATGCAGAATCCCAGGCCTCATTCCAGGGAGGTCCACGCGAGAGACCTGGAGCCAGCGGTTCCCTGAAATTAGCATTGTAAGCAGCCTTCCAGAGGCCCTCAGGATCCTACTTGAGAAGCTTCCTAGGGTGCCATGACCAGGGAAGAAGAGCCAGTGCCGTCAGACGGGCCTGGGAACTGGGGGCTGGAGAAGACCTCCGATGATAGTTGCCTGGCTTCCTCGGTGTTCCGGCCAAAGGCGGGCCCAGCGGCCAGCATTTGTTGCACCAGGTGTGCCTGCAGGCCTCGGCGCCCGGCCTGCCGCCGCCTCGGCCTGCCGCCGCCTCCCCTCGGTGCTGGGGAGACAGACGGGGATATAAATAACAGCGAGGCGGCGCGGATGAAGTAAGTGCGAGCGGGGAGACAGGAACTGCCGCCGGGGAGCGGGGGAGGCAGAGGCGCTGGAGCACGGACCCTGCTGCGCGCGGCTGATGCGGCCGGGAGCTCCCTAGGGTCCCGGGTGACCTTCGGGGCGGTAGCGGGGGCGGCCTCCGGGCCTCGAGGCGGGGCCGCGGCGCTGCTGAGCTCCCAGCTAGGCCCAAGCTGGAGGTGTAACAAGGCCCGGGCAGGCGCTGGAGAGGAGGCCGCGGGGCGCCAAAGCCTGGCCCTGGGGAGCCAGCGAGGGGCTCTGAGCAAGTGACTCCCCCACGGTGAGCGGCCTCGGCCCCTCGGCACGCCCAGCGCCGGCCTCGGCGCCGGCCTCGGCGAGGTCGCCGAGTCCAGTCTGGGCCTTGGTCTCCCCAGATGAGGCCCGCCTGGTCTCCCAGCTTTGCGGGGCCGGGGACCAGGCTGCGGGCGGTGGAGAGGTGTGGGGGGCGGCGGGGGGCCGCCCTGGTGTCAAGAGGACGGAACAGCCAGGCTCCGCCCAGGAGCCGCTCTCCCCCTCCCCTCCCCCCGCGCCGCCGCTCGCCCCGCCCCGCGCCGCGCCGCCGGTTACGTAACCCCTCCCGCCCCCTTCCTCTCGCGCTTAGCCGGGGCTCTAGCGAAGGGTCGGCCCCCTGGTAGTCTCTCGGCGCCACTTTCCCTGGCCCAGCACGCTTCCCTTCTACCTAGCGCCAGAGGGATACTGAGGCGGCTGTCCAGCGGGGTACAGCGAGCTGGGCGATGCACGGGGTTATGGGGTGACCGCCCTGTCCTGGTTCCTGGGGCCCCCAGGGGAGCCTAGATTGCGCCGAGAGCCCCAGCTCCGGCTGGGGCCGCGGCTTCCTCCTCTGACCGAAAGTTCCCTCTCTGACCCTGCCTGACCTTGGGGTCTCTGGAAGTCCCCCGTGAGGAATCTTCCGCAGCCGCTTCTCCCATCCCACTGTGCCTGGGCCACCAGAATCTTGAATTCTGAAGTCAAGCAGTAAAGGCCAGTGGTGACGGATGTCGCTGTCTACCCTCTGGGTGACCTTGAGTAAACTGCCTCTCTGAGTCTGAGTGTCCCCACCTGGAAAATGGGGCTGCTCACAAGCCCTCCTCACGTCCTAGGGAAGAGCCCTGCATGTCAGCACCCGCTAAGCACTTAACAAGGTAACTATGCTCGGTCCTTACATTCCGTGCAACCCTCCCAAGATCTGGCACAGTGCAGGACCTGGGCCTGGCACTGGGCTGGTAGGTGGTGCCCCGCTGGGCCAGTCAGCTCCCTGTGGACCTTGGCTCTGTCCAGGGAGCACATGGTCCAATTCTGCCCTTTGGCCTCCTGGCAGCTGCAGGTGAGGCTGGTCCTGCAGGGGCAACTGGTGCAGCATACCAGACCCTGCCAGATTGCCCTCACACAAGACCCCTGGAACCCCTGGGGGTCCCCTGCAGTGCCACCCATGTTCTCACACTCTGAAGTAGCCCACCCAACATGTTTTGAGCACCTTCTATGAGCAGCTGTGGGATGAGGGTGATCTCTGCCCTGACCTCGGTGCTGCTTAAACGCAGGGGGAGCCTCAGTCACTTCATCTGCAAAATGGGGATAATCACACCTCCCTCTCCTCTTGTTTGGCCTCTGCCAGGATGAGATGATTTGCCTCTAGCCCTGCTCCCCATGATTGGACCTGGGGCGTGAACCCAGGGCTGTATGTTCATTTTACCTTCAAACAGCAACTTGAAGTGAAAACTAGCCTCCTTTTACAGCTGGGGACACCAAGGGGTGGAGTCACTCTACCAGGCAGGGTGATCAAAAGTCCTGGTTTGCCCAGGGACAAAGGAACTTTCAGTGGGAAAACTGAGGGTCAGCAGGCCACACACCTCCCAGGTGGCAGTGTCTGCATGCAAAGTCTGGCAGTCCGGCTCCAGAGGCCACGCACAACACAACCGAGTTGTCTCTTCCCCCGGTCAGTATTTGCTGAGTGAATCTCTTCCCTGACCTGCCCCAATCCTTGCTGAGCGCCTGGGCTCACATATTCGGGTCCAGTCTGTTCTCCACCGGGAGAGTCCTGTGGGTTCCGGGGACTGTCTGGGCCCCTCTCTTATTCATCTCTGGCGGGGGATCCCCCAGGGTTCGCCCATCAGCCCCTCCCCTTGCCCATGGGAATGAGTGGCTCCCCTGGGCAACCACCACCCCTTGACACGGTCTGAGCCCCGTCGCTCTACGGCTCAGTTTCCTCACCCGTAACATGGGGGTGATAAAGCCTGCATCCAGGAGGCCGTAACAGAAAAATTATTATTGTTGTTATAATGTGGTGACTATAGCAAGCTATTCCATCATGGGCTTCCTTTGTGAGGGTAAGGATCCTAAATACCTTGTGTGTGTGTGTGTGTGTGTGTGTGTACATGCACGTGTACCCTATTGTCCGACTCTTTGTGACCCCATGGATGGCAGCCTGTCAGGTTCATCTGACCATGGGATTCTCCAGGCAAGAACACTGAAGTGGGTTGCCATTTCTTCCTCCTGGAGATCTTCCTGACCCAGGGATCGAACCCTCGTGTCCTGCATCTCCTGCATTACTCAGTTATATAGCAAACCATTCCCTCAGGAGTTTCCTCTGTGCGTGCAGCTCTCCTGAATTCTTTCCAAGTACTGAAGCCCCAAGAAGCTGCCGCTATTTTCCAGGTGGAGTTCTGTGTCTCGGGGAGGTGGTGAACTGCCTCAGGCCACAGCAGGGAGGCACAGGGCCTTGGTGTTCAGGGTTCTGTACTCTTGGCGAGTACTCAAGTGACAGCACCTGCGGGTGATAAGGAGCAACGAAGGCCCAAGGTAGGAAGGGATTGCTGAGGTGCCCACAGGGAGCCTGGCCCCCTGCCTGCCTCCCGGACAAACCGGCCTGGTCCTTGCCCAAGGTGGCAGGACAGGTTCTGAGAACCAGCCTTTGCTCTCGCAGGCTGCTCTCCCACAGTGGGCTCGCTGCCAGAGTCCTCTGCCAGCCACTGTTCCCTGGAGGCCCGCCAAGCCGTGAGGCAGTCCAGGACATTGTGTCCAGAGAGAGGGCCAAGTGGGCCCCTCTACCCCCTGGCCCATGACCTCCTGCCCCGCCCCTCTGGGCCTCAGGCCAGCCTTGCCTTTCCCCGGGGCCTGGCACGCCTCAGTCCCTCCTGCCTCTCCACGAGTCCTGCTGAAGAGGGGTGCCGGCTCCTCCAGACCATGCCCTCTCCCCAGAAGACAACCCCAGGCCAGAGGGACAGGCACCCTGGTGTGCCTTTCAGAGGAGGCCAGCTGGGCTCCTGAGAAATGTGTTTTCCTGCGCCTGGCATGTGTGCTCTGCCCGTCCCTGTCCCCACATCCAGCCAGGCCCAAGTGATTGGCCCCCTTGGGCAGAGAACCAAGACAGGAGAGGGCACAGCCTTGTCTCCCCGCTGCTCAAGGCCCATAGCTAAGAAGGCTGAGCTGCAGAGAGAGGCCAGGGTTTGTGCAAAGCCCTACAGGGGCTGAGAGGAGAGTGGAGCCGGAAGGGGGCCACTGAGGGTGGAGTTGGGCACAGAGAGGAGAGGAACTGCCTCTGCTCAGAGGCTCCCGCCCTCAGGCCTTCTCTGCCGCCCCCCTCTGCCAGGTTCTTACCACCTGGCCAGGTTTTGCTTGCCTCAGGGTATTTTTCTCATTTGTCTCTCAAGTGTATTAGTTATTTAGCCCACTAGAACCTGAACCCGGTGAGGGCAGGGGCTTTGTCTTGCCAACAGCTTTATCGAGGAATAATTGATAAAACAGTAAGCTGCATCTGCTTAAAATTTCTTCTTGGGCTTCCCGGTGGTGAACTGCCTCAGGCCAAGGGGGCCTTGGTGTTCAGGGTTCTGTACTCTTGGCGAGTACTCAAGTGACAGCACCTGCGGGTGATAAGGAGCAACGAAGGCCCAAGGTAGGAAGGGATTGCTGAGGTGCCCACAGGGAGCCTGGCCCCCTGCCTGCCTCCCGGACAAACCGGCCTGGTCCTTGCCCAAGGTGGCAGGACAGGTTCTGAGAACCAGCCTTTGCTCTCGCAGGCTGCTCTCCCACAGTGGGCTCGCTGCCAGAGTCCTCTGCCAGCCACTGTTCCCTGGAGGCCCGCCAAGCCGTGAGGCAGTCCAGGACATTGTGTCCAGAGAGAGGGCCAAGTGGGCCCCTCTACCCCCTGGCCCATGACCTCCTGCCCCGCCCCTCTGGGCCTCAGGCCAGCCTTGCCTTTCCCCGGGGCCTGGCACGCCTCAGTCCCTCCTGCCTCTCCACGAGTCCTGCTGAAGAGGGGTGCCGGCTCCTCCAGACCATGCCCTCTCCCCAGAAGACAACCCCAGGCCAGAGGGACAGGCACCCTGGTGTGCCTTTCAGAGGAGGCCAGCTGGGCTCCTGAGAAATGTGTTTTCCTGCGCCTGGCATGTGTGCTCTGCCCGTCCCTGTCCCCACATCCAGCCAGGCCCAAGTGATTGGCCCCCTTGGGCAGAGAACCAAGACAGGAGAGGGCACAGCCTTGTCTCCCCGCTGCTCAAGGCCCATAGCTAAGAAGGCTGAGCTGCAGAGAGAGGCCAGGGTTTGTGCAAAGCCCTACAGGGGCTGAGAGGAGAGTGGAGCCGGAAGGGGGCCACTGAGGGTGGAGTTGGGCACAGAGAGGAGAGGAACTGCCTCTGCTCAGAGGCTCCCGCCCTCAGGCCTTCTCTGCCGCCCCCCTCTGCCAGGTTCTTACCACCTGGCCAGGTTTTGCTTGCCTCAGGGTATTTTTCTCATTTGTCTCTCAAGTGTATTAGTTATTTAGCCCACTAGAACCTGAACCCGGTGAGGGCAGGGGCTTTGTCTTGCCAACAGCTTTATCGAGGAATAATTGATAAAACAGTAAGCTGCATCTGCTTAAAAATTTCTTCTTGGGCTTCCCTGGTGGTCCAGTGGGTAAGGACACCGCCTTGCAGTGCAAGGGGCGCCAGTTTGATCCCTGGCCTGGGAAGATCCCATGTGCTGCGGAGTGGAGCGGCTGGGCCGATGTGTCCAATTACTGAGCCGGAGCTCTGGAACGCATGCGCCCAGAGCTGGTGCTCTGCAACAACAGAGGCCACTGCGATGGGAGGCCCACAGGGGCCAAAGAATAAAAGATGGATGAAAATAGATAAATGAAAGACCATTAAAAGTGGCCTGCCCAGCCCCTCCCTCCCCAACCCGCCCCCCCCAAAAAATAGTGAAAAAAAAAATCTTGTTTTGACATATTATATATCGTGAAACCATCACCACAATCAAGATGATGAACCCATCCATCGCTGCCAAAATTCCTGTGTTCCCGCCTTTAATCCCTCCCACCCACTCTCTCCCCTCCTCCTCTCCTGTCCCCAAGCAACCACTTAATCTGCTTTCTGTTGTTACCTGATTAGTTTACATTTTCTAGAATTTTCCATAAATGGATTTAAAGAGTATGTGTGTTTTTTTCTTTGCTCTTTCACTCAGCATTAGTATTTCAAGCTTCATTCCTGTATCAGTAGTTCATTTTTTTTGTTTTTAATTGCTGGGTAATTTTCCATAGTGTGGATGTCCTAGGATTTGTTCAGCCGTTGTTTAGAGTTTAAAGCTAACTCATCAAGCTTCTATGAACATTTGTATACAAGTCTTTGTATGGACATTTATATCCTTTTCTTATGGGTGAATTCCTATGGAATGGGGGCATCGAGTTGTAGATAGATATTTAACTTTTACACAACCTTCTGAATTATTTTCCAATTCTCGTTTTCCATTCCCACTAGCAGTGTATAAAAGTTACCAATTCCTTCACATCTATGGTAGCACTTCGTATGGTTTATTTTTTTAACATTAATTTTTTTTTTAACATTTAAAAATTTTTATTTATTTATTTATTTTCATCCATCTTTATTCGTCAGCCTATGTGGGTCTCCCATTGCAGTGGCCTCTCTCGGTGCAGAGCACCAGCTCTGGGTGCATGCACTCCTGAGCGCTGGCTCGTAATTGGACACACTGGCCCAGCTGCTTGCTCCCAGGCACGTGGGATCCTCCTGGGCCAAGGAGCCAATGGGTGCTCCCTGCACTGCAAGGTGGAATCTTTATCCACTGGACCACCAGGGAAGCTCAGTCTTTGTTTTGTTTTGTTTTGTTTTTGTTTTGTTGTCACGCCTTGCAACTTGCGGGACATTAGTTCCCTGGCCAAGGCTAGAGCCCGGCCCCATGTGGTGGAAGCACAGTCTTAACCACTGGACTCCCAGGAAGTTCCCCATCCCTTTTTTTAAATGACTAATGATGTTGAGCGTCTTTTCATGTGTTTATCTATCATTGATATATTTTCTTCAATATAGGCAAATCTTTCCCCTAATTTTGTACTCAGTTGTTTGTTTTCTTATTTTTTAATATAATTATTTTTATTTTACTTTTTACTTTTACAGAGTTTTGTTGTTTACAGACGTGTATAATCCCAGATGAGTCATATGTATTATCCCTGGTGTTTTCTTATAATTAATGGTTTTTTTGAAAATTGAGAAATAAGTGACTTTTTAATAACTATTTTTAAAATTTAGTTTTGGCTGCATGCAGGCTCTCTCTAGTTGCAGAGAGTGAGGTCTCCTCTTTAGGTGTGGTGCAAAGGCTTCTCATTGCCGTGGCTTATCTTGTGGCAGAGGACAGGCTGTAATGGGAGCGGGCTCAGTAGTTGTGGTAATGGGCTCAGAAGCCCTGCATCATGTGGGATTCTTAGTTCCCTAACTAGGGATAGAACCTGAGTTTTTCCTGTTTGGAGCCCAGTGTCATTTCCTTTTCTTATGGGTAATTCCATTTTGGGGGCATCGAGTTGTAGATAGATATTTAACTTTTACAAAATTGAATTATTTTCAATTTATTTCCATTCCACTAGCAGTGTATAAAAGTTACCAATTCCTTCACATCTATGGTAGCACTTCGTATGGTTTATTTTTAACATTAATTTTTTTTTTAACATTTAAAAATTTTTATTTATTTATTTATTTTCATCCATCTTTATTCGTCAGCCTATGTGGGTCTCCCATTGCAGTGGCCTCTCTCGGTGCAGAGCACCAGCTCTGGGTGCATGCACTCCTGAGCGCTGGCTCGTAATTGGACACACTGGCCCAGCTGCTTGCTCCCAGGCACGTGGGATCCTCCTGGGCCAAGGAGCCAATGGGTGCTCCCTGCACTGCAAGGTGGAATCTTTATCCACTGGACCACCAGGGAAGCTCAGTCTTTGTTTTGTTTTGTTTTGTTTTTGTTTTGTTGTCACGCCTTGCAACTTGCGGGACATTAGTTCCCTGGCCAAGGCTAGAGCCCGGCCCCATGTGGTGGAAGCACAGTCTTAACCACTGGACTCCCAGGAAGTTCCCCATCCCTTTTTTTAAATGACTAATGATGTTGAGCGTCTTTTCATGTGTTTATCTATCATTGATATATTTTCTTCAATATAGGCAAATCTTTCCCCTAATTTTGTACTCAGTTGTTTGTTTTCTTATTTTTTAATATAATTATTTTTATTTTACTTTTTACTTTTACAGAGTTTTGTTGTTTACAGACGTGTATAATCCCAGATGAGTCATATGTATTATCCCTGGTGTTTTCTTATAATTAATGGTTTTTTTGAAAATTGAGAAATAAGTGACTTTTTAATAACTATTTTTAAAATTTAGTTTTGGCTGCATGCAGGCTCTCTCTAGTTGCAGAGAGTGAGGTCTCCTCTTTAGGTGTGGTGCAAAGGCTTCTCATTGCCGTGGCTTATCTTGTGGCAGAGGACAGGCTGTAATGGGAGCGGGCTCAGTAGTTGTGGTAATGGGCTCAGAAGCCCTGCATCATGTGGGATTCTTAGTTCCCTAACTAGGGATAGAACCTGAGTCTCCTGTGCTGGCAGGCAGATGTTTAACCACTGACCCACCAGGCAGCCCCTAACTGACTTGTAACATTTTATTAGTTTCAGGTGTACAACATAATGATTCGATACTTGTATACACTGTGAAACAGTAAGATGGAGTTTTGAAAGTTCCTCATAGATTCTCTATAAAAGCTCTCATGAAGACTGTATTTCGCAAACGTTTTCTCCTGGTATGTAGCTTGTCTTTATTCTTTTAATAATATCTAAGGGAAGTTTTTTAGTCTGATAAAGCTCAATTTATCAGTCTTTTGGAATCATATCTAAGAAATTTTTGTAAAACTTGAGATCACCATGATTTTCTCTTCTCTCTCTCTTTTTTTTTTTTTTTTAAATTTTGGCTGCATGGGCTCTTCACTGTGGCACGCAGGCTTTCTCTAGTCGCAGTGCAAGGAGATTCTGTTGCAGTGAACAGGCTGCTCTTGCCGTGGGCACGGGCTCTGGAGCTTGAAGGCTCAGTTGCCCCGCGGCATGTGGGATTTCAGTTCCATGACCAGGGGTGGAACCCGAGTCCCCTGCATTGGAAGGCAGAGTCTCAACCACTGGCCTACCAAGGAAGTCTCTCTTCTGCTTCCTTTTGGATGTCTTGTACTGTTAGTTTTACATTTCTGTCCCCTGGATATCTCTGTGGCTTCTGGAAGGGGGTGATCTGCACTTGCTGGGCCCATGGCTCTATTCCTTCCCTCCTCTGGTTTCGAGTCTTGTTCTTTCCCTGCCTCCCTGTCCACTGCATGGGGCCCCTCGGTGCTGAGTACAGGGCTGTCGCACTTGGCATGTTGCTCCTACCCCATGACCTTCTATCAACACTCTGAAGAGCCTTCCTGGGTTGAATAGGAGCCTCCTGGGCTCTTACAGCTCCCTGAGCATCCTTCTGCCCTGTGACCGCAGGCTCTCTCTAGTTGCAGAGAGTGAGGTCTCCTCTTTAGGTGTGGTGCAAAGGCTTCTCATTGCCGTGGCTTATCTTGTGGCAGAGGACAGGCTGTAATGGGAGCGGGCTCAGTAGTTGTGGTAATGGGCTCAGAAGCCCTGCATCATGTGGGATTCTTAGTTCCCTAACTAGGGATAGAACCTGAGTCTCCTGTGCTGGCAGGCAGATGTTTAACCACTGACCCACCAGGCAGCCCCTAACTGACTTGTAACATTTTATTAGTTTCAGGTGTACAACATAATGATTCGATACTTGTATACACTGTGAAACAGTAAGATGGAGTTTTGAAAGTTCCTCATAGATTCTCTATAAAAGCTCTCATGAAGACTGTATTTCGCAAACGCTTTTCTCCTGGTATGTAGCTTGTCTTTATTCTTTTAATAATATCTAAGGGAAGTTTTTTAGTCTGATAAAGCTCAATTTATCAGTCTTTTGGAATCATATCTAAGAAATTTTTGTAAAACTTGAGATCACCATGATTTTCTCTTCTCTCTCTCTTTTTTTTTTTTTTTTAAATTTTGGCTGCATGGGCTCTTCACTGTGGCACGCAGGCTTTCTCTAGTCGCAGTGCAAGGAGATTCTGTTGCAGTGAACAGGCTGCTCTTGCCGTGGGCACGGGCTCTGGAGCTTGAAGGCTCAGTTGCCCCGCGGCATGTGGGATTTCAGTTCCATGACCAGGGGTGGAACCCGAGTCCCCTGCATTGGAAGGCAGAGTCTCAACCACTGGCCTACCAAGGAAGTCTCTCTTCTGCTTCCTTTTGGATGTCTTGTACTGTTAGTTTTACATTTCTGTCCCCTGGATATCTCTGTGGCTTCTGGAAGGGGGTGATCTGCACTTGCTGGGCCCATGGCTCTATTCCTTCCCTCCTCTGGTTTCGAGTCTTGTTCTTTCCCTGCCTCCCTGTCCACTGCATGGGGCCCCTCGGTGCTGAGTACAGGGGCTGTCGCACTTGGCATGTTGCTCCTACCCCATGACCTTCTATCAACACTCTGAAGAGCCTTCCTGGGTTGAATAGGAGCCTCCTGGGCTCTTACAGCTCCCTGAGCATCCTTCTGCCCTGGACCTGAGCCTGTAGTGAATATGCAGTGTCTTAACCACTGGAGTCCCAGGGAAGTGCCTTTACTCCACTCCTCCGGGAGGCCTGTACCCTGGGCCCAGATCAGGATCTGGCACAGAGGAGGCACTCTGGGAATGTTTGTTGACTGAAAGTGGGAAGAACCCTCCCTCTGCTTCTAGCCTGAGCAGATGGGGCAGCCTGGGGATGAGGGATTTAACTCTCACATTGGAGATTAGATCTGAGCTCGCCATCTGGGCTGGGGGGCCCACATGTCACCCGAGGACTTCTTCCACCTCATCTTGTGCTGCTTGTCTGTCTCTTGTTTGGTTGGTTGTTGTTTAGTCGCCAAGTTGTGTCCAAGTCTTTGGAACACGTGGACTGTAGCCCGCCAGGCTCCTCTGTCCATGGGATTCTTCAGGCAAGAACACTGGAGTGAGCTGCTGTGTCCTCCTCCAGGCTCTTCTTTACTGCTGGTCTTCTCATTCTCTGAGCATACCACGCTTGTGCCTGCCTCTACCCTGGATGTGGCTGACCCCTCTGTCGCTCTCTTTGCTTATACCCTTGTAATTCAGGTCACGGGTTGCAAATCCCTTCCTTGGGAAGGTTTGCCTTCCTCTGACCGCCCAGTCTCAAGGGGCCACTTGATCACCAGGTGCCATCACCGGTTTTGATTGTCTTTGTGGAGCATCCTCACCATCTGACCCATCCCTCTGAACCACTTGCGTGTGGTTCACAGTAAATCGCTTCAGGAAGACACTTGGGGGACATCCCTGGTGGTCCAGTGGTTATGACTCCTCGCTCCCAGTGCAGAAGGCATAGGGCTCTATCCCTGGTTGGGGAACTGCCCTCATGCTGCCCACCTGGAATAGTGTCCATCACTTAAGGGGACTTTGTGTCAAATGGTTAACACTGAATGTTGGGTGATTTGCTATTGTAGATGAGGGCAGAGCCAGCCTCAGGACCAGATGTCCAGGTGGCTGGGCCAGGCCTCTTCTCCGGCCTGGACTCACCCAGCCCTGCCATAGCGCAGCATCATTCTTTTCTATGTTTTATTTTTCAACTTTGTGCCACGAGCTCTTCTTTTATTTATCATTTTCTTCCATCTTTATTCTTTGGCTTGCATGGGCCTGCCATTGCAGTGGCCTCCTCATTGCAGAGCACCAGCTCTGGGCTCAAGTGCTCCAGAGCGCTGGCTGATAATTAGACACACTGGTCCAGCCGCTCTGTGGCATGTGGGATATTCCTGAGCCAGGGATCGAACCGGTTCCCCTTGCACTGCCAGGTGGAATCTTTACCCACTGGACCACCAGGGAAGCCCGAGAGCAGCAGTATTCTGATCAAGACCTCATGCCAGCGGGACTCTTAGCTCTGCTCCCTGGGGAAGGTGCCACAGCCCAGGGTCCTCCAGGGCCCCCGTCAGGGCTCTGGAGCCAGAGGGGCAGGAAGAGGTGTTGGTCCAGGGACCAGCCCCAGGGGCCTACCTGGACAGGGGTCAGGCCTCAGTGCCTCTTGTACAAGTGGGACAGAAGTCAGGAGGAGAGATATTTGAGATTACACAGCATTGGCATCCGTGAGAATCCGTTTCTCTCACTGACAGTGAAATTCCCTAAATTAAAACCCAGCACATCAGCAGGTTCCTGTTGCCCAGGGGCTTGGAGACTTTCTGACTCATCCCAGCTTGCCTTTAGGCCCTGCCCGCTCAGGATTTGGCCGAAGTGGCCAGACCCAGAGAAGGGAGAAGGGAGGGCAGGCATGTGCCCGTCCACCCCATGACTCACTGTGGGGGCGGCAGTGGGGGGGCCTGACAGCGGCATCCCCTTGGCCTCAGGATGGGCATTGACTCAAGCAGGCAGTGACGGAGGGAGCCTGCTTCTCCCGCCGCCGTGACTCACCCTCCCCACCCATCTGCTCTCCAGGGGGAAGCTCCCATGCAGCTTCAGGGCTCATGCTGAGGGTGACTGGGACGCTTCGCAGGACACTGCCTCGCTACGGGACAGTAGCTTCCCACCCCTGCAGAGGGCAGGCTGGGGGCCGGCCTCGCATCTTCCCTGAGAATGGAGTTTTCTTTGTCTGCTCCAGCCTGGTTCTGCTGTTGGCAGGGTTGGGTATCGGCCTGTTTGCTGAATCTAGGAAGCATCCTGGACTTGTTGGCTGGTCGTGTCAGGATGGATGATTATGGCCTTGGTGATGAAAGGATCCTAGTCATTTACTCTGGGCCAGCCACTGGCAGAGCACCAGCTCTGGGCTCAAGTGCTCCAGAGCTGGCTGATAATTAGACACACTGGTCCAGCCGCTCTGTGGCATGTGGGATATTCCTGAGCCAGGGATCGAACCGGTTCCCCTTTCACTGCCAGGTGGAATCTTTACCCACTGGACCACCAGGGAAGCCCGAGAGCAGCAGTATTCTGATCAAGACCTCATGCCAGCGGGACTCTTAGCTCTGCTCCTGGGGAAGGTGCCACAGCCCAGGGTCCTCCAGGGCCCCCGTCAGGGCTCTGGAGCCAGAGGGGCAGGAAGAGGTGTTGGTCCAGGGACCAGCCCCAGGGGCCTACCTGGACAGGGGTCAGGCCTCAGTGCCTCTTGTACAAGTGGGACAGAAGTCAGGAGGAGAGATATTTGAGATTACACAGCATTGGCATCCGTGAGAATCCGTTTCTCTCACTGACAGTGAAATTCCCTAAATTAAAACCCAGCACATCAGCAGGTTCCTGTTGCCCAGGGGCTTGGAGACTTTCTGACTCATCCCAGCTTGCCTTTAGGCCCTGCCCGCTCAGGATTTGGCCGAAGTGGCCAGACCCAGAGAAGGGAGAAGGGAGGGCAGGCATGTGCCCGTCCACCCCATGACTCACTGTGGGGGCGGCAGTGGGGGGGCCTGACAGCGGCATCCCCTTGGCCTCAGGATGGGCATTGACTCAAGCAGGCAGTGACGGAGGGAGCCTGCTTCTCCCGCCGCCGTGACTCACCCTCCCCACCCATCTGCTCTCCAGGGGGAAGCTCCCATGCAGCTTCAGGGCTCATGCTGAGGGTGACTGGGACGCTTCGCAGGACACTGCCTCGCTACGGGACAGTAGCTTCCCACCCCTGCAGAGGGCAGGCTGGGGGCCGGCCTCGCATCTTCCCTGAGAATGGAGTTTTCTTTGTCTGCTCCAGCCTGGTTCTGCTGTTGGCAGGGTTGGGTATCGGCCTGTTTGCTGAATCTAGGAAGCATCCTGGACTTGTTGGCTGGTCGTGTCAGGATGGATGATTATGGCCTTGGTGATGAAAGGATCCTAGTCATTTACTCTGGGCCAGCCACTGGGCTCAGCACTTCCCACTCACTGTTGTATTTAATTTTCACAAGTGGGTGTAATTATTAGTCCCATTTTAGAGGTGAGGGAACTGAGGCACCTGAGTAGGTAAAATGTATGGAGGTCACCCAGCCCGGGAGGGGTAGGGCTGGGATCAGAAGCCTCCTTCTGCTCAGGGAGCAGAGTCTAGACGCTTCCCTGATGGGTGCCCTCCTGACACCCTGCTGGAGGGGATGTCAGGTGGGGGATGGGGCCTCGCCCTTGCTTGGCTCCTTGCTGGCTCTTCTTTGTCTCCTGATCTGTGGCCCGCTGTGGACACTGTCCTGTAACGGCTGCCTCTTGGGCTTCCAGGGCAGTGGGTGCTCACGGACTGTCTGCGAATAAGTGAACATTTCTCCCAAGGAACTCTGAGTCTACCAGAATGTTCTTTTTCCCCTCACCCGCAGGTCTCCCCGCTGCTCCACTTCAGAGCCAGCAAGTGATGGAGGCCTGAACATATGAATGAGTCACGCCTGTGCCTGGGTTGTGGAGAATTTGAAGGTTTGTTTAAATCTGGAGTCTCTGTTCTTTTAAAAAAAAATAATAATTTTTTAAAATTTTTGGCTGTGCTGGGTCTTTGTTGTTGCTCAGGCTTTTCTCTAGTTGTGGGGAGCAGGGGCTACTCTAGCTGCAGTATGTGGGCTTCTCGTTGCAGCGGCTTTTCTTGTGGAGCACAGGTTCTAGGCACATGGGCTAGTAGTTGTACCTTCTGGGCTCTAGAGCACAGGCTCAATAGTGGCGGCACCTGGGATCTTCTCGGATCAGGGATTGAATCTGTCTCCTGTGTTGGCAGGCATATTCTTTACCACTGAGCCACCGGGAGCCCTGATGTCTGTTCTTTCAGTTGGAGGGGCTGGCCGGGAAGGCTATCTCAGCACCCGAGCTGGGAGCCCCACCTCCTGGCCTGTCAGCTGGTTGGCACATGCACAAGGAGTGGAAATGGGCAGGTGTGGGCCCCAGCTCTAGCAGGGCAGTGCTAGGTTTTTTATTTATAGTGACATAAATAGGCATGAGGATGCGAGGGGCAGCCTGTGCGCGGGGACACGGAGACTGGCTGGGCTTCCTCCCGGCCAGAGCCCAGGAAAGGAGGCCTCTGCCGAGGCCTGGCATCTTGGACAGGTTCCTCTCTCCTCAACAGACTGTTGGGGGAAGCAGCCCCTGGAGGGGCTGGACATCAAGGGCTCCTGGGACCGTGTGTGGATGTCGGGGGACCTGCCTGAGAGCGTCTAGACCCAGTTCACACACGTGGGTGGGCGGGGATTGGTGTCGGCCTGTTTGAGGGGCGAGGGCCCTGAGGAAACCCTCATCCTGCTCGTGCCCCAGAAGAACCACTGTCCCTTGCCCCAGCTTGGATGGAGGGTGCAAGGTCAGCCCTCCCCCGCCTCCAGTGTCACTTTTTCATAGCAGTTACCAGTCTTATGAAAAGGTCACACATTGGCCAGAATCTCGGCTTCCCCACTTACTAGTTTCATGAACTTTGCAGGTGGTCTAACTTGGAAGCCCTGTCTCCACTGTAGTGTGGAGATCATACCTATCATCAGGTTGCTGTGAGGGCAAAATAAGATGCAACAAATACCCAGCCTTCCTCTTCATCCTGTGGGCCTTGAGGGGCTGCTGTGCATCTCTGTTGGGGGGATCCGCCAGGTCGCGTGGAAGAGCAGGAGATGGCTGAGTTCCTATGGAAATCAGCAGATGGCAAGGCATGCAGTGGGCTCCTGCTCAGCCCTGGCTTCCACAGGCCATTTCAGCTCTGAAGCAGCTCAGAATTGCCCAGCCAAGAGAAGGGTGGAGAATCCAACCACCAGGTTTCAGGATAGAACCTGACTTGGCAGGTTCTTCGCATCCTTGACCACTTCTAGGAGTCTTGTGGTTTGAGGCGGTCAAGTACTGGATGGAGAGCAGGCTGGAGGCTGACCCGTCCCTGGGCAGCTGTCCCGGTGTGTCCCGTTCTCACCCCTGTCAGCAGAGGCAGGGGGCAGCTCCCAACCTCACGGAAACTGCTTCGAGCATAGAGAAGGCCCCGTGGGCTTGGGTTCCTTGAGGCGGCCTGTGCTGACGGGCTCGGTGATAAAAGGGGCCCAATCCCTGTGTGCGTCCGGGATCACACGAGGATGACCAGTCACGTCTCGAAGGGGTCACTCCAGGTCTCCGTCTTCCGAGAGGGGCCCCGGAAACAAAACAGTCAGGGAGCAGGCAGAAGGGTATTATATATCATGCTTTTAATACAAACTTAAAAAAATCTGGAACAATATAAACTGTACAGATTTGATCAATCTTTTTGTTTTGTTTTTAAACTAAATCTCTAAACACACCAATGTTCCATTCCAAAATATTGCACAACATTCTGAATACAAAACGCTTGATTGTATTCCTCCTTCACTAAAGAAAACAAGCTTGTCACCCTGCTCCCCCAGGTCCTCTGCGCGGTGCCCGTCCCCAGGGGTCACACTAGAGAACCTACAGCTCACTGCGTGGAGAAGAAGACATCGTTCTGGACTAAAAGTTTACATTCTTTACAAGACGATCCACCTTTTGATTTGTTCCTGGGAAAGAGGGGTAGACAGAGAGGATGGGGAAAGGGGAGAAATAGGTTTTATTCTCCTCTTTTTTTATTTTAAAATTTGTTTTTCCTGAAAAAATATCTTTCTCTCCTCTTTTTAAGAAAAAATCTTGAAAAGAAAAAAATTACGTTTTTTACGTTAGAAATATACATATATTATATATACCTCTTACATTTTACAAATGTAGCAAATTATTCAATACAAACGGACACCAAAAAATGTAAAAAATAAAAAAAACCATTTTCCTACGAAACCAGGTAAATTAGTGCAGATTTCTGTTTTGTTTTGTTTTCTTAAAAAAAATAAAGTTGAAGCAAAAATGCCTAGATTTGAGACAGACACACTGATGTGGGCCCAAGAGCCCTGCCCAGGAGTCATGCTCCTCAACACACATTTTTCTCCGTATTTCAAAAGACACTAAGGGGCTTGTCTCCCCCTCCCCGTTCGTGGCGGGAACAAGCAGAGTGGGTGTGGCAGGTGCCTGTGCGCGAGTGTGGGAGCAGGGGCTGGAGGGGCGTAAGGCAGCGTCCCACCCTTCCCAGAGAGCGGTCTGGGCCGGTGCGGGAGCCGAGGGCTAGGGAGAGGGTG
Source organism: Tragulus kanchil (assembly GCA_022376925.1). NCBI lineage: Eukaryota > Metazoa > Chordata > Mammalia > Artiodactyla > Tragulidae > Tragulus > Tragulus kanchil. The sequence goes on along the minus strand of JAIOJX010000004.1, from coordinate 176,635,993 downwards.
GCCCAGACTGGGCCGGCCCCTGAGACGTCAAGGGGGACAGGTGGTGCTGGGCCGAGGAGCCAGGGCACTGCCCTGCTCGGGGAGGTAGAGCTGGTGCCCACTGCAGGGAGAGGAGCTGCGCCGTGCCTGTCTGGGCCGGACCCACAGCCACAGCGGTTGCCCACGTGGGGTCCTTGGAGGGGAGGGGTGGGGTGCCAAGGGCTTTGGTACTTTCTGATGAGAGGGATCCTAGAGTCCACGCCCACTGGCCAAAGCGTCATGGCTCGGAAGCTAGCCCACTAGGGTCCGGTCAAAGAAAGAGCCTCACTCCAGCAGAGGCGGGGGTGGGCTCTTCGACAACCCAGACCCACCACCTGCTGTAGTCAAGGGCCTGTCCAGCCCATCCCTCACAGCACCAGGGCCCCGGGGCGCCGCGGCCGGGCAGTGAGGAGATGGCAGGAGGCACTAAGAGATTCTCTGGTAGACAGGGGAAGAAGTGTACTAAAACAACTACGACCCAAGCCCAAAGTCTCGGTTCAAGGCCTAGGACTGCCACCGTCGGTGCTGACCTGACTCCCATCCCTCCTCCCTGCGGGCTCAGGTGAGCAGTTCCCACCCTGGCCTAAGGTCACACATCAGGAGGGTCTGAGCTCAGGGAGTTCTCCTGGGTATCAGAGGCCGGGTGCTCCCTCATTCCCTCAAGGCTTTTTTTTTGGTCAAAAACAAAAGTGCAGATCCCTCCGCAGTCTGAAAACAACCAGTTCCTTCTGCAGTGCTTTTCCCCTGGGAGCGTCAGGCTCACCCACGACGCCCCCGCACGTGGACCATGCCACAGAAGGCCGAACAGTCCTCCCCAGCCCCTTCCCCAACCGCACACATACATTAAGCACTTGCTGCAACCTGGAACCACACCAGAGCGGAAGTTTCACCTGGCTTGGAATCCTATAAAACAGGACAGCAAACCACGCACACACGCACGCACGCAGCCCCCTCCCCCGGCCCCCACCTCAGGCCCAGGAAAGAGGGGGCTACAGGAGAGAGGCCGTATGTGCCAACGGCTGGGGCTCCAGGGCCTAGGTGATGAGCTGGGCCAGGTGGGAATGGTGGCGTGGGGCCACAGGGCAGAGATGAAAGGGACACCAGACAGAGTGCTAACCTCCCTGGAGTCACAGACATCAGCTCGGGGGGAGTGTCAGGTGGCCAGCTGGCAGCTCCCTAGGGCCCAGTCTGGAGAGAGGGTGGGGGCGGGAGTCAGACCTGTTTGGGTGGCAGGGCCCGAGAAGGCCTGCTGAGGTCGGATGGCTCTGAGCAAGAGGACAGCGGGGTAATGGCGGCAGGGACGAGGGGCAGCCTCTGCCCGTTCTGAGGAGGGCTAGGCCCCGGCTGCGGGTTTTCCTTCCCCATGAGCTTGGACACACCAGCCGGAAGCTAGGCATGTGAAGGAGGGAGGGAGGGAGCAGGGAGCAGCAATTCACTTCTGGACCATTCTTAGCAGAGGAAGCCACTAATTACAGATGTTGTATAGAAAACTACATGTAAAAAAGAAAAAAAGAAAAAAAAAGAAATATAAAACCCAAACCAACCAAATAAATCAGAGGCAGGCAGGAACACAGCAGGGGGGCTTCAGCAGCCCCCTTCCCCCACGCCATGCCTGGGCTGGATCTTGTTTCCAGAAGTTAGAGCGAGAAGACTGGAAATCTTGCTGTGTGTTTTTCTTTTTCCTCTTTTTTTGGCCTTTCCTTTCCTTTCTCTTTTCCGTGGTCTCGGGTGCTCCTGGCCCCGCGGGCGGGGGGCGGTCAGTTGGCCAGCACCACAGGCTGGAACGGCGGGCTGGGATACTGCATGGTGCTCAGGTTGTAGCTGAGGCCTTCCACGAAGGGCGTCTTCTCCAGGAAGCGGCTGTTGGCGCCACCGCCAAACACCTGGGCCACGTCGAAGCTGCTGCTGGTGCAGGTGCCAGCCGCACTGCCCCCGTAGGGGGCCGGGGTGCCGCTGCCCGGGCCGTCGGCCCCGTCGAAGAGGAGGCTGGGCGAGCCGCCGCTGTTGTACACGAACTCCTTGGCATTGGGCGAGAGCTGGGACTGCGGGGCCGGGCTCGTGAGGAAGTTCAGTGAGTGCAGGGACAGAGAGAGGCTCTTCTGCTTCAGCAGGTTGGTGGTGGGCGAGCGGGCCGGGCGAGGCTGCTGCTGTGAGGGCTGCGGGCCGCCGGCCCCCCCACCCCCAGCCGCGGCCCCGCCCCCCTTCTTCATCTTGGTGGAGCCGAACTTGGTGGCCGCGAAGGAGGCGGTGGTGAAGGTGATGGGCTGGGCGGAGCGGGGGATGAAGGTGGGGCTGGGGGACTGGCCAAAGGAGGGCGACGGGGAGTTGGACAGCGAACTGTCCTGGCTGCCGATGGGCACGAAGACCTGGGCGTCGGGGTTGAAGCTGCTCTTGATCTCCTTGTCCAGCTCTGAGGCGACACAGCCCTCGCTGTCGTCCAGGTAGAGCACTTTGACGGCCCCCTTCTCGCCGATCTGGTAGGACACCTCGAAAGGGTCGATCCAGACGCTCAGCTCCTCGGGCACGTTGGCCCGCACGTCCTCCACGGCGAGGCCGCTCCGCTTGGCGGCCAGCTCCACCACGGGGTCCACTATCTCCCCGATGTGGACACAGCGGAAGCCAGAGCCCTTCAGCGGCTTCTCAGGGTACCAGTGACCCTCGTATTTCTTTTTCAAGAGTCGCTCGAGCTCCTCACCGAACAGGTCTGCCCGGCGCCGGGGCAGCTTGTTGTACAGGTAGGAAATGATGAAGTTCAGGGCCACTTTGATCTCCAGCTGCATGGTCCTTTCCTCAGGAGACGCCGCGCAGGCACGTGGACAAGTCGAGGAGCGTGGTAGGAAACTGAAGGTGGGCAGCCTTGGGCTCCAGACAGCTCTGAGGAGTGAGAAAGAAGGGCTTCATGAGGAGAGATGCAGAAAGCCAGGGGGGTCAGTGCTGCAGGACAGACAGAAAAGCACCACCTCTGGAACGCAGAGACCCAGGCTCCTGTTTCTGCTCCTCTACAGGCTTGTATGCGTGACTGCGAGCAAGTCACTTTTTTCTGAGTCTTACTTTCATCAGTAACACGATATTCTTGCAGCCACTTGATACATATTTTTAAGTAATTCTACAGAAACAGGGATGCTGTGGTTTCCACTATTTTGAGAATTCAGGTCACTCTGAGTGACACCAGAAAAAATCGAGCTCCTAAATCAGAAGGGAAGGCTCTTGCTAACTGGTCGCTACCACGTCTCAGGAAGTCGCACTCCCGCAAACTGTCCCAGGTCGGGACAGGCAGAGAATCTTCAGTTCTCCCCCTTAAGTGAAGAGATACGGACCCCTGAGCCGGAAGCGGCGGTGCCCCTTTTCGCGAGGCTGGGACTCCAGGCACAGCGCATATGCTGTCCTGCGCGCCAGGGGTGGTGTGTGCTCTGGCTCACTTGGCATCTGCAGAACTGATTTTGCTTTTTGGCAGAACATTAACCAAGGCACGTGTTTCCATCCAGAACGCCTCCAAGAAAGGAGACTGGAGCACGATCACCTGCCTCCAATGCCAAAGTCAAGACGGATCACCATCAGACACACAGACCCACAAGGGAACCGCTGCCTGGGGGCTGCCCCGGGGAAGCAGAGGAGAGGAGAGGGGAGCGAGCCCTGGAGTCCAGCACGGCCTTCAGAGGGGTACTGGCGTGGCCTGAGGGAAATCTCTGCCGTTTCCGGCTGTGACGAGGGAGGCAGAGAGAAGAAATTTTCCATCACCCTCCAGCTGGGGACCCGTCATCACTCAGCCTCCTGGGGACTGTCTGACCACCTGTCCTGGGCACTGGACCAGATTTATCAAGTGTTTGGAGATCCCTGGGGAGGAGGCAGCCCAACATAAACACTCAGCTTGTTATTTTGGGATTCTCTCACAGCCAGGTCCATAGAGGTCAGAAGGTTTATTCCTGAGGTCTGGGCCAGCCTCCTCTCTCAGGAAGACAACCTGTGAGGTCCTGAGAGCCAGTGACGCTGATCTCCCCGCTTTCTCCCCAAGGGCAGACCCAGGCTCCTACCGTGGGAGACCTGCCCTGGAAAGGGCCATCTCTGAGGGTGACATGAGAGCCAGAGCATCTCTCCAAGCAGATCTCCAGGTGCGACTGTGCTGCTGAGCTCAGCACAGAGACAAGACTCACCCACGACCTGCCAAGGGTGTCTCTGGTCCCTGGAGGTGGATTTTGGATTTAAATCCCTTTGAAGTCCAGCATAGAGTACATGGAGTAGCAGGTGCTCATTCTTGGCTTGAGGATCTTGAGCTTTCTGAGCACCTGCCCCAGCTCACTCCACTGTAATTGTAAGGCCTGGGGCCATGGTTCCCCGGGGCATTGAAGGACTGAATCCCCCTCCAGCAAATCTCTCTGAGGTGAGTATCAGAGAAAACGCATGGGGTCAATCTGGGGTATCTGATGACATGGCTAAGTCTAGTCCCACCCTCATTTCAGGTCTGAGATGTCACGCGCAGCAAAGAAAGGAGGGCCGTGAGCGTGGGCGGGTGAGCCCTGTGGAGGGCTCAGGACTCAGGAGACCTCTGTCTTTCCCTCTATCCTGGCCTCCAGTACAGACTTCCTCTCTACGTGTCTTCAAATGTCTGTCATGGTCACTGAAGATCAACTTCAGGGTCCTTCTAGGTTTCAAGAGAAGAATGGTAACAATAAGGAGCTTTCTGTTTCTGAGGACTGATTTCATCAACAGAAGCAAAGCCAGCCACCAGGACCATGCCCTCCCCCCACCCCGCTTTAAGAATGGAGGTCTGTAAGGGCACAATAGCCCACTACCTATGTTCAACACAGAGGAAACTAACAAGTTGTTAAGAAAGTTGGTCCTGATTCCCAAGAACCGGTCTGGAGTTAGAGACAGTGTCTTCACCATTTTTTTGAAAAGCAGAACGTGAACGTTCACATGTGACACATCTCCCAAGGCACCAAACGGCCTCTTGTTACGCCAGGGTCCAAAGAGCTCCTGCACCCTTCTGTGCCTTCTCAAACTCTGCTGCCTAATTGCCTTCCAAGTCACCAACAGTGCAGCCTCAAAATGGAAGCATTTTAAATGCAGGCCAAAGTCACTGGGAAATAAGCCTCCCACCTCAACATACAATGGAACCACAGTCATCGGCCCTGCCTAGCCAGCTGGTTTCTGCAGCACAAGCAATTAAAGCTGCACACTACTTTATACCTCGCTGATGCTCCTGCACCAGGAAGGAAGTGTATGATGCCACCTTCGCTTCTTTAACTGGAGAACAGGGCAGGCCAGATGGCTGTGGGGTGGAACCTTCCAAAAATGTCAGACAACCAGAATGAGATTTTCTGTTTTATCAGCTCAGGCTCTAATTTTGACTTCAAGAAGCTTATGGACCAGGGGATTAAAACACTGGTGCTCTCTTTAACTTAAGACAGGAGTGACCACTCAGAGCATTTGTTCATTTTTTAAGGCTATTGGACAAGCTCTAACCTTTATATATTATTCATACCATGTGGTGAAATTATCAAGCTTAAAAATAACCACTTTACAATAAAAGGAACAAGTAGATTCAGGTTAAGCCACTGGAGAGGACTCAAAAGACTTTCTACAACTCTGACTCAGATGCAATAGACCAGAAATGTGGCAAAAAAGAAAAAAATGGCTAAGTGCATCGGGCCTTTTGTCATTAAAAATGTTGCAAATATGAGATCAAACTTACGTCTGTTTTCATTTAGAATTTTATTCTCTTTTCACTTGCTTTTATTTCCAGCAACAAAGTTAATCCTGAATTCAGATCCCTGTGGTGACTTGTATTTTAAGAGTTAAGTGCTCAAGAGAATGTCAAGGGGGAAGAAAGAAGCGTGAATGACAGCTGCAAGTCAATGACGTGGTGGTAATGGAGACGCCAGAGAGGTGACAAAAATGTGAAGGGCAGTTTTCGGAAGAAAAAGTTATGTTTTAAAGAAAAAACGAGATGGTGAGGGAACTCTCTGGGACCCCAAATCCTGAGTACCTGTAGAATATGAACGTTCACATGCCTCAAGCCCTAACATCCAAATCGTTTTCTAGATTCAAGTTAAGTATGGAAAGAGGGCTCGGCCTCCTCAATCTTGACAAGGTCAGTCGGTGTCACAAACCGGGGGCTGGGCAGTGGGAGCCTGGCGCCCGCAGGACAGGGGGCCACCCCATCCACTGGCCCGGAAGGCGGCGGCCCAGATAGGCGGGTGTGGTTGAAAGGCTTCCAGGACGAGTGCCGAGCGACCGCCCTACCCTGCCCAGGGTTTTACACCATCTCCTCCAAACGCTGGCTATGCCAGCGCTAGTCTGCCTACAAGGCTCCTTCCGACTAAGGTCCATCCTAAGCACTCTTGGTTTCCCCGAATCCGGGAAGACTGGACTGAGCCCCAACGTACGCAGGGCTGGCAGTGGCAGGCGAGAGCTCTGCTCCCTGGGAACGGTAGTCTTCAGAAACCTCGCCCTCGGGTTGGAGTAAGTGACCTACTTTCTCTGCACACTACACTTCCCTGCGTACTTTGCGAAGACTCAGCCAGCAAGCACGCATGCCCAGTAAGGAGAGCTGGCGGAGGGTGGGAGAATCCAGGAAAAGTTTCCGATGCACATGCGCGCTGGGGCGAACGGGCGGCCTCGCTCCCCCGCCCACCGCCTCGTAAATTTTATATCAATTCTACCCATAAAGCCTACTCCTCATATTGTATCGCCTCACCATATCCATGTCTTGACTTCTCAAGAAACTGAATTTTTCTTTCCTTCTCTCTCTTCACTGCCTCGCATGACTGCTGAATTAAGGGTCTGCTTCTAATGAGTTTTCTGGGTGAAGGCGGTAGGGCTGGGATAGCTAGGGCTTCAAAATGATTCTTTTATTTCCAGACGTTATGCTTAAAGAATGTCAAAGCGGGAAGAAAGAAGCGTGAATGACAGCTGCAAGTCAATGACGTGGTGGTAATGGAGACGCCAGAGAGGTGACAAAAATGTGAAGGGCAGTTTTCGGAAGAAAAAGTTATGTTTTAAAGAAAAAACGAGATGGTGAGGGAACTCTCTGGGACCCCAAATCCTGAGTACCTGTAGAATATGAACGTTCACATGCCTCAAGCCCTAACATCCAAATCGTTTTCTAGATTCAAGTTAAGTATGGAAAGAGGGCTCGGCCTCCTCAATCTTGACAAGGTCAGTCGGTGTCACAAACCGGGGGCTGGGCAGTGGGAGCCTGGCGCCCGCAGGACAGGGGGCCACCCCATCCACTGGCCCGGAAGGCGGCGGCCCAGATAGGCGGGTGTGGTTGAAAGGCTTCCAGGACGAGTGCCGAGCGACCGCCCTACCCTGCCCAGGGTTTTACACCATCTCCTCCAAACGCTGGCTATGCCAGCGCTAGTCTGCCTACAAGGCTCCTTCCGACTAAGGTCCATCCTAAGCACTTTTGGGTTTTCCCCTGAATCCGGGAAGACTGGACTGAGCCCCAACGTACGCAGGGCTGGCAGTGGCAGGCGAGAGCTCTGCTCCCTGGGAACGGTAGTCTTCAGAAACCTCGCCCTCGGGTTGGAGTAAGTGACCTACTTTCTCTGCACACTACACTTCCCTGCGTACTTTGCGAAGACTCAGCCAGCAAGCACGCATGCCCAGTAAGGAGAGCTGGCGGAGGGTGGGAGAATCCAGGAAAAGTTTCCGATGCACATGCGCGCTGGGGCGAACGGGCGGCCTCGCTCCCCCGCCCACCGCCTCGTAAATTTTATATCAATTCTACCCATAAAGCCTACTCCTCATATTGTATCGCCTCACCATATCCATGTCTTGACTTCTCAAGAAACTGAATTTTTCTTTCCTTCTCTCTCTTCACTGCCTCGCATGACTGCTGAATTAAGGGTCTGCTTCTAATGAGTTTTCTGGGTGAAGGCGGTAGGGCTGGGATAGCTAGGGTCACATTCTTCCCCTGCCCCAAACCCCTGCTACTGATCTGTGTTCTCTGGGCTGGGTGGTTTCCTTCTGGAGTTGCTGTAGGGACAGTGGATTCAAAGGGGGAAAAAAAGAGTCTTTTCCCTTAATGCCCAGCGGGCCCGCTGCAGCACCCTCACGGCCAGGAATGGTCAGGCAGGAATTCAACCAGTTCTGCCGTCCTCTCCAGTCAAAGAAATTCCCAGTTTTACACTGCGGGGAGGCGCGGGTCTGACAGTCAGAAGGCCTGACGCCAGCAGGCCCGAGCCTCACCCTCTTCTAATCCAAGTAACCGGAGCCGGCTCGGTAATGGGAAAGAGTTCCCAGGCAGGGAAGGAAAAACGGTACATCTGACACCCGAACATCGTCTTTTAATACTTAAAATTGTTGGTGAGTCTCCTCCCACTGCAAGGCCTGTGCTAGGGACCAGACTTACCAGATCCCAGGCGAAGCTCCCCTGCGGGGTGTTAAACCTCCCTAATCCTTCCTCCCACACAAGCTTCTTTCCCCCCTCCGCTTAAGAGGGGGATGGGGCAGGCACCCCTGGAAAGCAGCAGGGGTGTTTTTCGGCTGGTAAATCAAAGATGAGGGACCCACTCCCAGAAGAGAGTGGGTAGGAAGGAGAAGAAAACACGTTAGCCACCGAGCAGTCGCCCGAGAGTCCCTTGGGCTACTAGCCCCTACGTTGTCGCTGGCCGTGTGGCGGTCTGGCTCTTGTGGGGGGTGGAAAGGGCTGCCAGCTGTCCCTCCTCCCGCTCCCTTTCTGCTCAAGGGCACAGTCCATCCTCTGGACAGGAGCTTAGGAATAGGGCGCATCCTCCCAGGCGCCTCACTAGGGTCAACCAGAATCCACTCACTGCTACTGCTCCTAAGGGGACTTTTTTTCCGCCCGATCTTCCCTTGAAACCTTAAATCTTCCCTTTATCCCTTGAAGAGGATAAAGAGCTCAAGCCAAAATGGTGAATTGTGGCTCGGCGACCAGAGGACAGTCACCACTGACCAGTCCAAAAGGGAGGTGGTCCACTCTCCACCCCTCAGGCTCCACAGGGCCAAAAAGAGGCCCTATTCATTATTACCAGTCGCTTTCCCCCCCACACACGGGGAAAGGAGGCGAAAATCAAGAAGGGCCTGGATCCCCTTCCTTCCTCTGATTTATTTAATGGTGTTGGGGGTTATGTTTTCGGGGAGGGGGACGAGGAAATCCTAGCGACTCTAAGACATGAAGAACGGAGGGAGGAAACGCACCCCACCCAGGAGGTGCCCACACTTTGAACTGGGAGCGAGAGAGACTCTGGGATACCCCAGGATGGGAGCGAACGCGAGGGAAAGCGGAGCACGGGAAAGGTGGGGTCCTGGGGGGGGGGGGGGGGGGACAGGAAAATGCAGGCCAGGTGTAGCGGGGAGGCGGGGTGGGGGGGGGGTGCGACAGCAACGCGGAGCGTCCAGCAGAGCGAAGAGCCGGAGTGGAGCGGGGGTGGGGGAAGGCCGTCCGGCCTGCTGGGTCTCGGGGCCCCCCGCCCGCACGGCCCCCACGCACTCACTCGGGTCTCCGCGGCGGCGGGGCGGCTCCTCCCTCCAGAGTGGTCCTGGGAGCCGGGCGGAGGACGCTCTCCCTTCCCGGGCACCGCCGGGCCCGGGGCCGATGTGTCCTTTTCTTCGTTGAGGGTTGGGGGACGAGGGCGGGGTTATGGGTTGTGACTCTCAGTAAGAATTCTTTCAGCTTTTTGGAGGTCGGGCTCAGCAGCCGGGGACGCTGGGCGGGCGAGCCGGCGGCGACGGCGCAGGGATGGAGGGCCGGAGGGTGGCTCGTGTCGCGGGGCGGAGGACGGGCCGGACTGTGGCCGGCGGACGGTCTTGCTTTTCCGGCTGCGCGTCGCTCGACCACTCACTTCTTGGCGCCGACGACTCGCACCTTCCCGCGCCCCGGCCCGAAGTGAGCAAAGTCAATGAAAAGTTTCACCCTTAGCAACCCTGCGCACGGATCCGGCTTCCCCACCCCTGCGTGATGCGTCCCTCCGCCCTGCAGGGGCGGGGCCGGGCGCCGGGCGCCGGGCCGGGACTACTTCCCAGCCAGCGGGCGGCTTAACCCCGAGGTTTCGCGGGGACCCCAGGGTCCCCCGGCCATTGCCCTCGTCCCATCCGCTGGTGGCCGGCCAGGCAGCCAGATCCCTCAGATCCCTCCTCAGATGTCTGCAACGCTGTCTCTGCCCGACCTGTGCAACGCGGGCCGTCTCCCCTCCCCATCAACGACTCTGCATCCTAGTTATTTTCTTCATGCCCAAACCACTCAAATCATGCTCTTCGTGCGAGGTGTTTCCCCTAGGTAGCTAGACAGGGAAGTTCGGGAGGGCAGAGGGCCTGGCCTGGGGCTCGGTTGCCCACTTCTGGTGTGCTGGATGAATGGCGTCTCGCGCAAGGGAGTTTCCCCGCAGCGCCGTCAGTCCTGCACCTGCCCCGGCGCTGACGGTGCGTACACGCTCGGCCGAGCCGTCCCCGCAGGCCCCCTCGGCGAGTACGTCCAGCTCTGCGTCTCTGGCCGTCCGACCTTCCTCGCGGCGCTCGCACCGCCTTGGTTAACGGTCTCTTTGCTGGTGGGGGAGCTGAGGGGGCGACTCGAGCTCTAAAAAGGGTTCGGACGTTTACCACCTCGGGTCGGTCCGAATCTTTCCTTGCTCCTCATGCTTCGTCGGGTGAGGGCGAGGGGAAAACCTGGGCTCAGGCCGAGCGGGAGTAAGAGGGAATACGAGACCAGAAAAAAGAACCGAGCAACACATTAACCTTCCACTTGAAGCCAGGGGCGCCCGATAACCTCGTGTCTGGGGCAGCCCCAGCTCCGCGCAGGCGCGCGAGCGCGTCCGCTGCCCGTTCCCGGCTCGGCCCCTCCGCGGAAGCCCCCGTAGGTTCTCCCCAGCCGGTGACCCGGAGCCACATTGCTTGTAGAGATGGCCCCCGCCGGCGGGAGTGGCGCCTGCTAGAGCCAGAGGCGCGGGGCTTGCGCACCCGACAGCCCCTCGGACGGCGGACCCAGATTCGCCGAACCCGGGACCCGCGAGCTCGGGCCCCCCGCCCAGGCAGTGGCGGCGCGGGCCACTCGGCTGCTTTGTCGGTGTGCGAGGCACGGAGTTGGGGGTAGGAAGGCCTGTGCCCAGTGAAGTCACAGGCTGCCAGGTGGTGAAGCTCGGGGCCATTGGGAGCTTGTGCCTGAAGTCTTCCTTTCTCTTCTTTAATCGCCCATTCCCCAATTCTCTCCCCACCCCCGACCTTAGTTCTCATTCCAGACGTTTCCAGCCCAACGGCCGCCGCCAAACCCACGAGGGGTGGCGAGATCCGAAAGTTCCAGCTAGGAAGGGTTTGCAGTTTTTCTTTTTCCTTGATCACTCTTTTTGACAAGGGCAGAGAGCAACGGTAGCGTGGTGATGGTGGTGGGGAGTCAGATACTCTTCCACTGCTATAGATAATCGCTGGACTGGAGGGCGAACGCCAAGGGGCGAGCCTGAGTCCGAGAACCCCCATCCCCCACTCTCAGAGCGCTTCAGCCCCTAGGGCACCTCCAGGGACTACTTGCTTGTGCGTCAGCGAGTGCCAGAGCGTCACATACACGCCCCCTCCGCCTAGCCTACCCCACCCCTCCCCTTCTGATTCCTCCTCCACCTCCTCCCCCTTCTCTCCGCTGCCCCCACACCCTCTCTCCTCCCTTCCCTTCTCTCCCCGACTCCCTCCCCCGTCTCTAATCTCCCCTCACCCTTCTCCTCCCCTCTCCTCGCGAGTTCCACCCTGGCAGCGAGACCTGGAAGACTCTGGGTTTCAGAGCACTGGAGAGCTAAAAATATACCCGATACGTTAGCAACAGCCTTTCTATTGGTGAGAAACAGGGAGCGGCAGCATCTGATTGGGTGTTCGAGCCAACCTCTAGGACTGGGAAGTGGGGGCCGAGAGCCTAGGAGCCAGACCTTTGGGGAGAGTGCGGTTGCGTATTGGGGCATTGCAAAGGATGCTGGTGTTTGTAGTCCTTTGTTCGAGGCCGGAGTGGAAACAGGTGAGTTTGAACCCCAGTTCCGCCACCAACCGTTTTATCTTGATTTCATGGCAGTAAATGTCTTTACATCATCAAACCTTTTGTCATCTATGGAGATCGTGTGGGTTTAAATATAATACTGAATCTAAACTCCGTCTCAAACAGTTGGCGCGGGCCACTCGGCTGCTTTGTCGGTGTGCGAGGCACGGAGTTGGGGGTAGGAAGGCCTGTGCCCAGTGAAGTCACAGGCTGCCAGGTGGTGAAGCTCGGGGCCATTGGGAGCTTGTGCCTGAAGTCTTCCTTTCTCTTCTTTAATCGCCCATTCCCCAATTCTCTCCCCACCCCCGACCTTAGTTCTCATTCCAGACGTTTCCAGCCCAACGGCCGCCGCCAAACCCACGAGGGGTGGCGAGATCCGAAAGTTCCAGCTAGGAAGGGTTTGCAGTTTTTCTTTTTCCTTGATCACTCTTTTTGACAAGGGCAGAGAGCAACGGTAGCGTGGTGATGGTGGTGGGGAGTCAGATACTCTTCCACTGCTATAGATAATCGCTGGACTGGAGGGCGAACGCCAAGGGGCGAGCCTGAGTCCGAGAACCCCCATCCCCCACTCTCAGAGCGCTTCAGCCCCTAGGGCACCTCCAGGGACTACTTGCTTGTGCGTCAGCGAGTGCCAGAGCGTCACATACACGCCCCTCCGCCTAGCCTACCCCCCCCCTCCCCTTCTGATTCCTCCTCCACCTCCTCCCCCTTCTCTCCGCTGCCCCCACACCCTCTCTCCTCCCTTCCCTTCTCTCCCCGACTCCCTCCCCCGTCTCTAATCTCCCCTCACCCTTCTCCTCCCCTCTCCTCGCGAGTTCCACCCTGGCAGCGAGACCTGGAAGACTCTGGGTTTCAGAGCACTGGAGAGCTAAAAATATACCCGATACGTTAGCAACAGCCTTTCTATTGGTGAGAAACAGGGAGCGGCAGCATCTGATTGGGTGTTCGAGCCAACCTCTAGGACTGGGAAGTGGGGGCCGAGAGCCTAGGAGCCAGACCTTTGGGGAGAGTGCGGTTGCGTATTGGGGCATTGCAAAGGATGCTGGTGTTTGTAGTCCTTTGTTCGAGGCCGGAGTGGAAACAGGTGAGTTTGAACCCCAGTTCCGCCACCAACCGTTTTATCTTGATTTCATGGCAGTAAATGTCTTTACATCATCAAACCTTTTGTCATCTATGGAGATCGTGTGGGGTTTAAATATAATACTGAATCTAAACTCCGTCTCAAACAGTTGCTATTCTTAAAGGTCACCGTCCTGGTCATATTGTATCCTATACGAGGTGTGCTCAATTCGGTGTATATTCCCCAATAGGAAACCTTACAAGACAGAAGAGAGAAAGGGAAAGAGTGAGCTGAAACGAATTCTCCGAGGGTATCACAAGCAGGGATGGAGCCCATGCAAGCAGATAAAGGGTACATATTTTCTATCATTCAGTGCAGGCTGAGGGCAGAGTGAATCCTGGGAAGGAAGACGTTGAATTTCTGTTGAGTTCCTACTTTTATTCCAATCGCCCCTGCAGTGCTGAAAACACACCAGCGTGGAGCAATATCACTGAAACAAAACAGAACTCAGCCTCCCTGGCAAATGGGAGCGCTGGGTAAAGGGTTAGCATATAAAAACAGGAAAAAAAAAAAAAAAAAAACTTGAAAAAAGGTAACCATCATTCTTAACTGCTGAAGTCTCCACTTATCATGTGGTAAGGAGGACTTTTTTGCTCTCCCCAACGTGTGATTTCCTCTTGCCAGGGCTTAATTGTGAGCTGAGTTCCTACTCAGGCATTTCGGAGGCCCCTCCTATTTTGAATAATCACAGGTTGAAAGGCTTTGTTTTCAGAATGGTGACCTTCGGGAATAAGCATGTGCTGGGAGGGTGGAGGCAACTCCGCAGTCTGAGAGTAAGCAAGTTATGCCAGATGTTTTGTTGTGACAAGTCAGGCTGGTCATAATTAGCCCCAATTAACTCTCAGGGGTGAGTCACTCTCTCTCTCACACACACACATGTCCGGGTGAGAAATTCTGTAGTTTCTTTTAGGCTATCCAAGAAAATATAAAATTTGATTCTTCAGATCCCTGCTCCAATTGGGCAAGAACAAAGACAGCCACAGCAGAAATTAGCTTTGGAGAAGAATGACTGGATGGATGCTGAGGGCCAAAGGATGCTGGTGTTTGTAGTCCTTTGTTCGAGGCCGGAGTGGAAACAGGTGAGTTTGAACCCCAGTTCCGCCACCAACCGTTTTATCTTGATTTCATGGCAGTAAATGTCTTTACATCATCAAACCTTTTGTCATCTATGGAGATCGTGTGGGGTTTAAATATAATACTGAATCTAAACTCCGTCTCAAACAGTTGCTATTCTTAAAGGTCACCGTCCTGGTCATATTGTATCCTATACGAGGTGTGCTCAATTCGGTGTATATTCCCCAATAGGAAACCTTACAAGACAGAAGAGAGAAAGGGAAAGAGTGAGCTGAAACGAATTCTCCGAGGGTATCACAAGCAGGGATGGAGCCCATGCAAGCAGATAAAGGGTACATATTTTCTATCATTCAGTGCAGGCTGAGGGCAGAGTGAATCCTGGGAAGGAAGACGTTGAATTTCTGTTGAGTTCCTACTTTTATTCCAATCGCCCCTGCAGTGCTGAAAACACACCAGCGTGGAGCAATATCACTGAAACAAAACAGAACTCAGCCTCCCTGGCAAATGGGAGCGCTGGGTAAAGGGTTAGCATATAAAAACAGGAAAAAAAAAAAAAAAAAACTTGAAAAAAGGTAACCATCATTCTTAACTGCTGAAGTCTCCACTTATCATGTGGTAAGGAGGACTTTTTTGCTCTCCCCAACGTGTGATTTCCTCTTGCCAGGGCTTAATTGTGAGCTGAGTTCCTACTCAGGCATTTCGGAGGCCCCTCCTATTTTGAATAATCACAGGTTGAAAGGCTTTGTTTTCAGAATGGTGACCTTCGGGAATAAGCATGTGCTGGGAGGGTGGAGGCAACTCCGCAGTCTGAGAGTAAGCAAGTTATGCCAGATGTTTTGTTGTGACAAGTCAGGCTGGTCATAATTAGCCCCAATTAACTCTCAGGGGTGAGTCACTCTCTCTCTCACACACACACATGTCCGGGTGAGAAATTCTGTAGTTTCTTTTAGGCTATCCAAGTAAATATAAAATTTGATTCTTCAGATCCCCTGCTCCAATTGGGCAAGAACAAAGACAGCCACAGCAGAAATTAGCTTTGGAGAAGAATGACTGGATGGATGCTGAGGGCTAATGATATGCTGTTTGTTGACCTCATTTACCTCTAGGAAAGGAAGTAGGTGAACAACCAACCTGTCTTTGGCTAAGACACTAAAACTAGAGTGTCCAAAGAAAGTTATCATTTTAGCCTTGTTGATGGCAGGCAGGCCACTGGGGATAGAGTTGATAAAGAGCTGAATAACTGGAAAAGATGGGAAATGTAATTTTTTTTTTTTAGACAGAAAAATTCCAACCAAGGTAAAGAATCTTTCACCTTTATGTCTTTGGTTCAAACTCCTAAGAGCTACAGGTCAAAATGTAGTGATATACAATCTCTTCAAAATTTAGTCAGCTGAGTTTTTGATTCCTGTTTATTTTATATTTTTTTAAATTTTGGCCTCTTTGATTTTTTAATTTTCATCCATCTTCATTCTTCAGCCTGTGTGGGCCTCCCACCTCAGTGGCCTTCCTCCTTGAAGAGCAACGCATGCGCTCCAGAGCACTGGCACCTAATTGGACACAGGGGCCCAGCTGCTCTGCGACATGTGGGATCTTCACGGGCCAGGGATCGAACTGGTGCCCCTTGCATTGTAAGGCGAACTCTTTACCCACTGGAGCTCCAGGGAAGCCCTATTTTTTTTTTTTTAGACTTTTTTTTTTTTTTTTAAGATTTATTTATTTATTTACTTTGGGCAGGGGTCAGGTTGGGGAGGGAGGGGAGTGGGCAGGCCACTTCTATTGGTCTTTCATTTCTCTATTTTCATTCATCTTTGTTCTTTGGCTCCTGTGGGCCTCCCATCGGGGGCGTCTGTTTTCAGAATGGTGACCTTCGGGAATAAGCATGTGCTGGGACAAGTCTGAGAGCAAGTTATGCCAGATGTTTTGTTGTGACAAGTCAGGCTGGTCATAATTAGCCCCAATTAACTCTCAGGGGTGAGTCACTCTCTCTCTCACACACACACATGTCCGGGTGAGAAATTCTGTAGTTTCTTTTAGGCTATCCAAGAAAATATAAAATTTGATTCTTCAGATCCCCTGCTCCAATTGGGCAAGAACAAAGACAGCCACAGCAGAAATTAGCTTTGGAGAAGAATGACTGGATGGATGCTGAGGGCTAATGATATGCTGTTTGTTGACCTCATTTACCTCTAGGAAAGGAAGTAGGTGAACAACCAACCTGTCTTTGGCTAAGACACTAAAACTAGAGTGTCCAAAGAAAGTTATCATTTTAGCCTTGTTGATGGCAGGCAGGCCACTGGGGATAGAGTTGATAAAGAGCTGAATAACTGGAAAAGATGGGAAATGTAATTTTTTTTTTTTAGACAGAAAAATTCCAACCAAGGTAAAGAATCTTTCACCTTTATGTCTTTGGTTCAAACTCCTAAGAGCTACAGGTCAAAATGTAGTGATATACAATCTCTTCAAAATTTAGTCAGCTGAGTTTTTGATTCCTGTTTATTTTATATTTTTTTAAATTTTGGCCTCTTTGATTTTTTAATTTTCATCCATCTTCATTCTTCAGCCTGTGTGGGCCTCCCACCTCAGTGGCCTTCCTCCTTGAAGAGCAACGCATGCGCTCCAGAGCACTGGCACCTAATTGGACACAGGGGCCCAGCTGCTCTGCGACATGTGGGATCTTCACGGGCCAGGGATCGAACTGGTGCCCCTTGCATTGTAAGGCGAACTCTTTACCCACTGGAGCTCCAGGGAAGCCCTATTTTTTTTTTTTTAGACTTTTTTTTTTTTTTTTAAGATTTATTTATTTATTTACTTTGGGCAGGGGTCAGGTTGGGGAGGGAGGGGAGTGGGCAGGCCACTTCTATTGGTCTTTCATTTCTCTATTTTCATTCATCTTTGTTCTTTGGCTCCTGTGGGCCTCCCATCGCGGTGGCGTCTGTCGTTGCAGAGCACTGGCTCTGGGCGCATGTGCTCCAGAGCTCCGGCTCGGTGATTGGACACATCAGTCCAGCCGCTCCACGGCACGTGGGATCTTCCCAGGCCAGGGCTCGAACTGGCGGCCCTTGCACTGCAAGGCGGTGTCCTTACCCACTGGACCACCAGGGGAAGCCCAGGGAAGCCCTATTTTATTTTATTTTTTATTGGCTGCCCTGGGCCTTTGTTGTTGTGCTCCAGCTTTCTCTATACTCTATAGTTGTGGTGCTCAGACTTGTCATTGCATTGGCTTCTCATGTTGCAGAACATAAGCTCTAAGGAGCTTAGGCTTCGATAGTTGTGGCTCACCTGCTCTAGAGCTCAAATTCAGTAGTTGTGGCACACGGGGTTGGCTGTTCCCTGGGGAACAGAATGTGGGATCTTCCCAGACCAGAGATTGAACCCGTTTGCCCTGCATTGCAAGGTGGATTCTTAACCACTGGACCACCAGAGAAGTCCCTAAAATTTTTAAAATGAGCTGACAACACTTAAAAATTGAGAGTTTGTGCAAAAGTATCTTAATTTGATACGTGTTCAATTCAAAAGATATGGTAACACTGGGCATTCAACCTGGCAATTGTTTTGAGTTGAATAGCAGCTGTCTCCTCTATACAGGACCTGTCCTCTCTGGTCTCAAGGTCCCTGAACTCCCCTACCTCTTGTCCCAATGCCACAGAGCATTGTCATGTTTGGGCCGCTCCTCTCTGGTCCCTCCCGTATTTTTTTTGGAGGCACCATGAGGCTTGCAGGATGATTCCTGCTCAGGGGTTGAAGTGTGCCCTCTGCAGTGGAAGGGGAATCTTAACCATTGGACCACCAGCAGCAAGTCCCATCTCTCTCCTTTAAAAAAAAAATGATTTGGCTGCATCTGGTCTTGGCTATAGCACAAGGGATCTTTTGTTGTGGCACGCAGGCTCTCTAGGTGTGGCATGCAGGCTCAGTAGTTGTTGCCAAAGAGTTATGTGGGCTCTTAGCTCTCTGACCAGGGACCAAACCTGTGTCCTCTGCATTGAAAGGCAGATTCTTAATCATTGGACCACCAAGAAAGTCGTCCATCCTCTCCTTTTAATCACTTAGATTACTCGCCGGACTCCTGAATCCTTGGGTTCTTTTTCTGTTTTTTTTTTTTTAGAACATGATACATTGAAAAATACTGGAAAATACTATGCACACAATAAATATTTCATGAAATTTTTGTTCCCTTTATACATATGTACTAGCCATGAAAGTAGTCCAAGTGAGATTGTTGTAGGGTATGGTGGATCTGGCAGCATTCATGAGATGTTAGGAGCTTAGAAAGAAAAGGTACAGACTTGGCTAGATGATATGATAGTGAAATGGTATTTAAAACAAAGGAAATAGCCAAAAAGATGGGGTATGTGCAAGGAATTCCTTTCATGAATAGAGGAAAACCTGAGGGGTAAGGAAGAGGGAGAACCATATGGAAGAACTTCAGTGCTAGGATTTAAATGTTTATCCTAGTCCTTTGTAAAAGAACTACCATTTATAAAGTAAAGCCTTCCCAGGAAGGGTCAGGCACTTACCAGGTCAAATTTAATCCTTACAAACCTAAGAGGGAGGCATTAATAGATTTAATAGATAAGAAAAAAGGCTCTCAGAGCCTCACTAAAGATCAACAGCAGATCAGAATTCAAATACAGGACTGATTATAAAGCACACACATTTTTTTTTAAAATTTTTTTAAAAGATTTATTTATTTATTTATTTTGGGCAGGGGTCGGGTTGGGGAGGGAGGGGGGCGGGTGGGCCACTTCTATTGGTCTTTCTTTGGCTATTTTCATCCGTGTTGGTTATTTGGCCCGTGAGGGTCTCCCATGGCGGCGGCCTCTGTTGTCGCAGAGCACCAGCTCTGGGCGCATGCGCCCCAGAGCTCCGGCTTGGTAATTGGACACATTGGTCCAGCCACTCTGCAGCACATGGGATCTTCCCAGGCCAGGGATCAAACTGGCGCCCCTTG
This sequence comes from Tragulus kanchil, assembly GCA_022376925.1. Lineage (NCBI taxonomy): Eukaryota > Metazoa > Chordata > Mammalia > Artiodactyla > Tragulidae > Tragulus > Tragulus kanchil. The sequence goes on along the minus strand of JAIOJX010000004.1, from coordinate 176,616,859 downwards.
CACTGCAAGGTGGTGTCCTTACCCACTGGACCACCAGGGAAGCCCCTCTCATTACATTTTTTAATATTTTTTTTGAGCAAGAGCACATGTAATAAATGCGATGTTTCAAGATTAAATTACCGTGTGTGCACAGAGTGTATTTGAGAAGCTGGAAGCAAGACACTCATCCTTTTTAGATCCTAGAAGTGAATGTATCAAACACTGAATACTTAATAGTAATAATCATAAACCCAGGAAATGGAATGGCTTTCTTAGACTGACTATAATGAGTTATTTCAACTAGACCTGTGTAGGTAGTACTTATTTCAATAATTGAGGAAAACAATAATTTTTAAGACCATTCTAATTTTTTGTGGCCGTACAGAGTTGGCTGATTATTATTCCAGTTCTTTCCCCAATACATTGAGGAAAACTTTGCAATTCCGATCTGGCAGAATTCATGAGATGTTAGGAGCTTAGAAAGAAAAGGTACAGACTTGGCTAGATGATATGATAGTGAAATGGTATTTAAAACAAAGGAAATAGCCAAAAAGATGGGGTATGTGCAAGGAATTCCTTTCATGAATAGAGGAAAACCTGAGGGGTAAGGAAGAGGGAGAACCATATGGAAGAACTTCAGTGCTAGGATTTAAATGTTTATCCTAGTCCTTTGTAAAAGAACTACCATTTATAAAGTAAAGCCTTCCCAGGAAGGGTCAGGCACTTACCAGGTCAAATTTAATCCTTACAAACCTAAGAGGGAGGCATTAATAGATTTAATAGATAAGAAAAAAGGCTCTCAGAGCCTCACTAAAGATCAACAGCAGATCAGAATTCAAATACAGGACTGATTATAAAGCACACACATTTTTCATTACATTTTTTTTTTTTTAAGATTTATTTATTTGTTTATTTTGGGGGGGGGGGCGGGTGGGCCACTTCTATTGGTCTTTCTTTGGCTATTTTCATCCATCTTTGTTATTTGGCCCGTGAGGGTCTCCCATCGCGGTGGCCTCTGTTGTCGCAGAGCACCAGCTCTGGGCGCATGCGCCCCAGAGCTCCGGCTTGGTAATTGGACACATTGGTCCAGCCACTCTGCAGCACATGGGATCTTCCCAGGCCAGGGATCAAACTGGCGCCCCTTGCACTGCAAGGTGGTGTCCTTACCCACTGGACCACCAGGGAAGCCCCTCTCATTACATTTTTTAATATTTTTTTTGAGCAAGAGCACATGTAATAAATGCGATGTTTCAAGATTAAATTACCGTGTGTGCACAGAGTGTATTTGAGAAGCTGGAAGCAAGACACTCATCCTTTTTAGATCCTAGAAGTGAATGTATCAAACACTGAATACTTAATAGTAATAATCATAAACCCAGGAAATGGAATGGCTTTCTTAGACTGACTATAATGAGTTATTTCAACTAGACCTGTGTAGGTAGTACTTATTTCAATAATTGAGGAAAACAATAATTTTTAAGACCATTCTAATTTTTTGTGGCCGTACAGAGTTGGCTGATTATTATTCCAGTTCTTTCCACAGAACCATATACTATTAGAGGTTAAAATTCAGCTTGCAAGCAATGTATTTTCTTTTTCTTTTTTTTTAACGTTTTTGACATGTGGGATCTTAGTTCCCCGACCAGGGACTGAACCCACACCCCCTGCGCTGGAAGGCAGTCTTAGCCACTGGACCACTAGGGAAGTCCCCAGCAATATTTTCTCAGCAGAGAAATTAGTAGTGTCATTATTCTAATTTTTAAGACTGAAAAACTTATTCTAAAGTTCAAGGCAGACAGTAACTAAGAACTTGAACGACCTTTATCTAAGGTGTTCTTTTTTCTTTTTAATATATATTTTTTGGCTGCTCCAGGCTTCGTTGCAGCAGGACAGATTTTCAGTCTTCAGTGGCATTTGGGATCTAGTTCCCTGACCAGGGAAACCTGTGCCCCCTGCACTGGAAGCACAGAGTCTTAGCCACCAGTTAATTTACTGGTATCGTATTGTTCTCTTGGGTTCAGAAAGCAAACAAATAGAGGATGAGATTGTGAAATTAGGTGATAGGAACAGCGTAACAGCAGAATTAACTGGGCTGAGACTGAACTTGCCCTGTCACTGATCAGTATGGAGATTTTATTGGGTATTAAATTTTTTTTTTTTTTTTGGGGGGGAGTGTGGTGGGGAGGGAGGGGCCGGGTGGATGGGCTACTTCTATTGGTCTTTCATTTATCTATTTTCATCCATCTTTGTTCTTTGGGCCCCTGTGGGCCTCCCATCGCGGTGGCCTCTGTTGTCGCAGAGCACCGGCTCTGGGAGCATGCGCTCCAGAGCTCCGGCTCGGTAATTGGATACATCGGTCCAGCCGCTCCGCGGCACGTGGGATCTTCCCAGGCCAGGGATCGAACCAGCGCCCCCTGCACTGCAAGGCGGCGCCCTCACCCACTGGATCACCAGGAAGCCCCTGGGCATTAAATTTTAAGCTCCCTTGGGAAACCTTTTAGAGGCATACACACTGAGGCTCACAGAGTACAGTTAGGTTTGGCAGAAACTAAGCAGTAGCTTTTCAAACATTTGTAGATGCAAGGTATTATATGGACCAAGGTGATTAATATATTTTGGGGAGGGGGCGGGGTGGGGAAGATACCTCAAGGCATATGGGACCTTCACTACCTGATGAGGGATCAAACTGAAGTCCCCTGCATTGGAAGGGTGGAGTTTTAACTGCTGGACCGCCAGGGAAATCCCAAAAACAAATTTTAGAAATTGTTTAATAAAACATTATGACTTACATTACACATCAAAACTAGTTACTATAGAATCAACGACAGATCCTAGTAATAATCTTTATCTGGTCTCTGTAACTCTTGGTATACCATAACCCTCACGTGATGCTCAGTGCACCCCAAAACATCACCCTGTCCACTCTTTCCCCCACAATGTCCTTTTCAGCAGAACCCACCCCCTCAGCTGAGAGGTTTCAACGTGGCCTTCACGGCCCAGTTTATTACCTGTTTCTGACTTCAGTTATTCAATCAACACTGAGTATTTGCTACATGCTGGGCACAACAGACTTGCTTCCAGCCATCAAGGAACACAGCCTTATAAATGATAGTCAGTACTATAAATGATCGAAACAAAACACACATAGTGCTATGTGGAAGCGTGATAGGAGAGACTTGGATTGGGGGCTGGATGAAGCATTTTTAAGGGGATAATTAGTTAAGGTGTGAAAGATGAGGAGAAGGCTGAGCAGAACAGAGCTTCAGAAGGCTCAGAGGCAGGAGGGAAAGCAGCAGTCTGAGGAACTGAAAGGAGTCCTCGCGGCAGTCCTACAGCTGTGGTCTTCCCCTAGCCTTCCCCAGGTGCCCCATGCAAGGCCCAGGGCCCTTCCTTCGTGCATCCCCGGGGGCTGCACTGAGCTTTCTGTTGTGCTCAATTACTAAATTCCTGAAGGCTGAGATTATCTTAGTTCTATTTTTGATATTCAGTATATCACAAAAAAGTAAGTTATTGATCCAGGCAAAACCTGACAGAGGTCAGAAGACTCATCTCTTTCCTTGGCTCTGCTATTAAGTTGCAGTGTGACCTTGGGCCAGTTCCCTGGATCCTGCAGGACTCACAAACTTTTACAAATTCGTCTCAAAAGCCTACCTGACTGGGAGTCTCCAATTATGAATATGCCTCCTCAGGATAACTGCTTGTTGCCTCTAGCTAACAGAAAGTACAACAGTTGAGCACAGATAGTTACGTTAGGATAAAGGATAATCACACATTCCTTCATATCCCTTTTTCCTTTGGTGTACCTCCCGGCATGTGGGATCCTATTTCCCTGACCGAGGATTGAGCCCCCATCCCTTGCATCCAGCCAGAGGCTTAAACACTGGGACACCCGGGAAGTCCCTCTCCTTATATCCTTAATGAGAGTTAGGCACTTTATGAAAAATAACAACAGAAACATCATGAGTTCTCCTATCTCACATTACACATCAAAACTAGTTACTATAGAATCAACGACAGATCCTAGTAATAATTTTACTGTCTGGGTATCCATAACCCTCACGTGATGCCAGCACCCCCCCTGTTCCCCACAATGTCCTTTTCAGCAGAACCCACCCCCTCAGCTGAGAGGTTTCAACGTGGCCTTCACGGCCCAGTTTATTACCTGTTTCTGACTTCAGTTATTCAATCAACACTGAGTATTTGCTACATGCTGGGCACAACAGACTTGCTTCCAGCCATCAAGGAACACAGCCTTATAAATGATAGTCAGTACTATAAATGATCGAAACAAAACACACATAGTGCTATGTGGAAGCGTGATAGGAGAGACTTGGATTGGGGGCTGGATGAAGCATTTTTAAGGGAATACTTAGTTAAGGTGTGAAAGATGAGGAGAAGGCTGAGCAGAACAGAGCTTCAGAAGGCTCAGAGGCAGGAGGGAAAGCAGCAGTCTGAGGAACTGAAAGGAGTCCTCGCGGCAGTCCTACAGCTGTGGTCTTCCCCTAGCCTTCCCCAGGTGCCCCATGCAAGGCCCAGGGCCCTTCCTTCGTGCATCCCCGGGGGCTGCACTGAGCTTTCTGTTGTGCTCAATTACTAAATTCCTGAAGGCTGAGATTATCTTAGTTCTATTTTTGATATTCAGTATATCACAAAAAAGTAAGTTATTGATCCAGGCAAAACCTGACAGAGGTCAGAAGACTCATCTCTTTCCTTGGCTCTGCTATTAAGTTGCAGTGTGACCTTGGGCCAGTTCCCTGGATCCTGCAGGACTCACAAACTTTTACAAATTCGTCTCAAAAGCCTACCTGACTGGGAGTCTCCAATTATGAATATGCCTCCTCAGGATAACTGCTTGTTGCCTCTAGCTAACAGAAAGTACAACAGTTGAGCACAGATAGTTACGTTAGGATAAAGGATAATCACACATTCCTTCATATCCCTTTTTCCTTTGGTGTACCTCCCGGCATGTGGGATCCTATTTCCCTGACCGAGGATTGAGCCCCCATCCCTTGCATCCAGCCAGAGGCTTAAACACTGGGACACCCGGGAAGTCCCTCTCCTTATATCCTTAATGAGAGTTAGGCACTTTATGAAAAAATAACAACAGAAACATCATGAGTTCTCCTATCTCACTGATTTGAATATTTTGTCTCATCCCCTTCACCATTATTGGAAGCCACTTCTTCAGTTCAAAATTCAAGTTAGGTAGGAAGGAAAATAGCGATGTTTCTAAAAAGAACTTTGGTTTACTTATCATAAAAAGTATGGGTGGCTTTGAATTATAGTAGTAATAAGAGAACAGGTGTTTAGTGAATCCCAGTATCTCTATTTTGAATCACTAATTCCTGGGTGACTAAAATTCCTAGAGTTAAAATTAAATTGGGAAGGGGCTGACTACTACCAGAAAATAAACACCTACTTTATTAATGTAAGAGCAAGAGAGAGGGTTTCCAATTTTTTAGAAGAAAAATAACATGAACCAGCACCACCTGGTAAGAGTTTCATGCTGGAATGCCCACATTTATTGTTTTGCTGGCTCCTCTCCCCCGACCCCGCAGATGTTTCGAGGACCGCTGCCATCAGAGATGCTGCAAGAACACGCTTCTCACTGCAGGTGGCTTCATGGTCAACTCCTCCAACAGAAGATGGAAAGGACATGCTATTCCTGTTTTAGAAGCTTTTGGATGTGGACAACACATCCTTGCTTCTTGAATCTAAGGAAGGCCAAGAACTAATCTATCAATTTTTCTCTGATACAGTCTGCCAGAGTGGTCTGTGAAGAGTCTTTCTTCCATTCCTACCACGTCAGGGGGAGAGGAGAGGAGAGGAGATGGTGGGAAGGTGCCATGTATGAATGGGCAGCTCAGGTGATGCTCTGCGCTCCACTTCCTTTCTGCTGGCAGGAGTAGGCATTTCTTTTGGCAGCTGCAGCAGTTTGATGGGGGGAGGAAGAGGCAGCCCACCAATCACCTCTTCTTGAAGCCATATTTTTTGCGTTCATAGAAGAGATCGGTCTTAGAGCTTCCCAAATTGACAATCTTTGGGCAACCATCTCTCTGGAAAACAGAAAAAATTGTTAACAGTCTCTGAGCTTGAATTGAAAGGGATTTAAGATAAAAATAACTTTTGGATGAATGGTTTAACCATTCATCTTACCAGTTCAGTTACCCTGTTTGATCAATCAAGTATTTATCAAGCACTCCACCTGTGCTGGAAATGGCTGTGGACTGTCCATACTCTGATCTGTAATGACATGCCCCCCCCCTCCCCCGGCCATTTTTTGTGAGCTTCCCTGGTTCCAGAGAAGGCCCTGGAAACTGACTTTTTGCAGGGATACTGGCTCCACCAGTCCATCTGGCATGATGGGAGGAAAACTGGGGGAACTGGAAGAAACCTTTCTAGATTCAATGATTTCACTAAACGTACATGTCAAAAGGCAGCTGCTTTCTGTGACGCTGGGCTACAGAATGAATGAATGAGTCAAGTCCTTGGACATCTTTTTTTTTTTTAAATGTTGGTCTTTTTTATTTATTTATTTAGGGCGGGGGTCGGGTTGGGGAGGGAGGGGAGCGGGCGGGCCACTTCTATTGGTCTTTCATTTCTCTATTTTCATCCGTCTTTGTTCTTTGGCTCCTGCGGGCCTCCCATCACGGTGGCATCTGTCGTTGCAGAGCGTCGGCTCTGGGCACATGCGCTCCAGAGCTCTGGCTGGGTGATTGGACACATCAGTCCAGCTGCTCCGTGGCACGTTGGATCTTCCCAGGCCAGGGATCGAACCGGCACCCCCTGCACTGCAAGGCGGTGTCCTTATCCACTGGACCACCAGGGGAAGCCCCCTTGGACATCTTATTTCTAATTCAGCTGATTTCTCTTTGTGGGGGTACTGATATTGACACTGTATGAGAATCTCTGGGGGCTTCCCTGGTGGTCCACTGGGTAAAGACACTGCTTTGCAGTGCAAGGGGCGCGGGTTCGATCCCTGGCCTGGGAAGATCCCACGTGCCGCGGAGCAGCTGGACCAATGTGTCCAGTGACTGAGCCAGCGCTCTGGAGCGCATGTGCCCAGAGCCGGTGCTCTGCAACGAGAGAGGCCACTGCGAAGGGAGGCCTACACAGGCCAAAGAACAAAGATGGATGAAAACAAATAAATGAAAGACCAATAGAAGTGGCCAAAAACAAAACAAAACAAAAAAAAACACCTCTAAAAAGACACAAAAGTCAACACCAACATTTCATTTGTTTCTAGGACACATGTTTGGGTTGGCCAGAAAGTTCATTCAGGTTTTTCTGTAAAGACGTAACCACGGGACAGTTGTGGTTCAGTGGTTAAGAGCCCTCCTTGCCATGTAACAAACACTGCCTCAATCCCTGGTCTGAGAAGAACCCATATGCTGGGTGGCAACTACTGAGCCTGCACACCTAGAGCCTGTCCTCTGCAACAAGAGAAACCACTGCAATGAAAAGCCCGTGGACCACAACAAAGGGTAGCCCCACTTGTCACAACTAGATAAAGCCTGTGCACAGCTATGAAGACCCAGCAGTCAAAAATCAGTTAAAAATTAAAAAGGAATGGAAAAACCCAAGCTTTTTGATCAATCCAGTACCATGTATTAACACTGAGCTCAGTGTGTTGAGGGAGCCTGGTGGTGGGCTGAGCCCCACCCATGCCTTGCTAGGCGAAGTCAAGTAAACCAAATAATCTGTCCTGAGAATCTTGGTACAAATGTGGGTAGAGCTGCCTCTCCTGACCCAAGACAGCCTGCTATTAGACATGACAGTGCTCTAAGCCCTTTAGGGATGCTATGAAATTTTGTGGTATGATGACAGCCTGTTCAGGCTTACTATACCACACGGACCTGCATGACTGGGCAAACCACTTCTGTCTGGTTTCATATTCAACTATAAAACAAGATGACTGGATCAGGTCAGTGTTTACAAACTGTATTTATAGAGCCCGAAAGTCCTATAAGACGCCAGGTGACAACAGGCCTCATCTCTTGGTCTGTGCTACTCTGGTCTCACTCACACTAAGATTGCAGGCTCTGAATTTCGAGAAGTTATTAACCTCCTGTGTCATATATTAAATTATGAAAATGGTAGAACCTTACAAAATTAAGAATCAATAACCTGGCATATAGCCAGCCTGAATAAATTACAAGAAATTACCAAAAAACAAATAGCTGCAATTTTATAATGGTTCTACCTCACACACACACACACACACACACTTCTGTATAAGGCACTTTTTGAAGCTAGGACTCCACATATTACAAAGTTGGAAAGTGGAAACCGAATGCATTGGGTTATTAGCTCTTTGGCTTTTATGGCATTTTCTCTTATAAATACCCTATTTTTGTGCCTAAACTCTAGTGTTTATTTTCTACATATCTCCCGTGAGTCTTGCGGTTGTCTCCTAACTCTATCAGTGCTGTGAGAGGTAAGGATGTGTGAGCTGGTTTTTGTGATGTGTCTATGAATGGAGAGCATGAAAAGGAAGATGTTTAGGAAAACCTGACAGTAGGAGAGGTGGAGAGCTGAGCTAGGGAGTATACAGAAACCTGCAAATCTCTGCCTCGGGCAGTGGCTCTTCAGCAGCTATGAGTCTGAATACAAATTTCATCCTTTCCCAGTCCTTCCTGAGGGTGCAGATTTCCCTGTTCTGAGCACAGGGACCTTTCTTTAGGCAGCTACAGCTGAAATTGAATGTCCATGTTTTATGGTCACTTAATTTCTAAAGTTTCACACAGAGGTAGATAGGTGCTTATTTCCATTATACTAAATATGTCCAATAAAACACCCGTGTGTGTCTGTGCTAAGTTGGTTCAGTCGTGTCCAACTCTTTGCAACCCCATGGACTGTAGCCCACCAGGCTCCTCTGTCCCTGGGATTCTCCAGGCAAGGACACTGGAGTGGGTTGCAGGGCCCTCCTCCAGGGGATCTTCCCAACCCAGGGAGACCCAAGTCTCTTATGTCTCCTGCACTGGCAGGCAGTTTCTTTACCACTAGTGCCACCTGGGAAGCCCTGAGTGTCTGGGGCCTCATGTACACAGAAGCTCCTTCCCAGAGGCAAGAACCAAAACTTTCAGAAGGTATAGAAGTAAAGAACAGTAAACGGGAATTACCTTTGAAAAGTGTCAAATATCTTCTGCATATATCTAACTGCTCTGCGGTTCACTTAAATGGGGAAAAGGGAATGACAGAAGTAGTGTGAGACAGGAAGGCGCATCTTCAACCATCCTGGGAACAGCAATACAGTGAGGTGTTTAGGGCGGTTAAGTGCTCAGAGCTGGACCACGCATCCTCAACAGGGATAAGAACATCTCTGACGTTTCAGTGTTTGTGATCTGCAGCTCACCTTTACCAAACAAAATCTTACTCCTTAGAATTTAGTTCCTCTTGTTGTGGAGAAAATATAATTAATTTTGGGGAGCATTTGAGATCTCAGTTCCTCAACCAGGGATCAAACCTGTGTCCCACTGCCAGGGAGTTACCAAGAAAATTTCATTTGGATTTTAACTATTTTCCTTTATCGTGGGGGCACAGTAATGAAAACCAACCAAAAAAAAAAAATTGAGAAACTGAGTTAGAATAACCTGGGTTCTAATCGCACATCTGCCACTTATTCATCATGTGACCTTGCGCCTTAACAACATCTTTAAGCCATTCATTTCCTCATCTGTATTGCACAGAACTTTTAGAAAAGAATGTCCAGCACAGTACCTGAAGGGTGCAGATTTCCTGTTCTGAGCACAGGGACCTTTCTTTAGGCAGCTACAGCTGAAATTGAATGTCCATGTTTTATGGTCACTTAATTTCTAAAGTTTCACACAGAGGTAGATAGGTGCTTATTTCCATTATACTAAATATGTCCAATAAAACACCCGTGTGTGTCTGTGCTAAGTTGGTTCAGTCGTGTCCAACTCTTTGCAACCCCATGGACTGTAGCCCACCAGGCTCCCCCGTCCCTGGGATTCTCCAGGCAAGGACACTGGAGTGGGTTGCAGGGCCCTCCTCCAGGGGATCTTCCCAACCCAGGGAGACCCAAGTCTCTTATGTCTCCTGCACTGGCAGGCAGTTTCTTTACCACTAGTGCCACCTGGGAAGCCCTGAGTGTCTGGGGCCTCATGTACACAGAAGCTCCTTCCCAGAGGCAAGAACCAAAACTTTCAGAAGGTATAGAAGTAAAGAACAGTAAACGGGAATTACCTTTGAAAAGTGTCAAATATCTTCTGCATATATCTAACTGCTCTGCGGTTCACTTAAATGGGGAAAAGGGAATGACAGAAGTAGTGTGAGACAGGAAGGCGCATCTTCAACCATCCTGGGAACAGCAATACAGTGAGGTGTTTAGGGCGGTTAAGTGCTCAGAGCTGGACCACGCATCCTCAACAGGGATAAGAACATCTCTGACGTTTCAGTGTTTGTGATCTGCAGCTCACCTTTACCAAACAAAATCTTACTCCTTAGAATTTAGTTCCTCTTGTTGTGGAGAAAATATAATTAATTTTGGGGAGCATTTGAGATCTCAGTTCCTCAACCAGGGATCAAACCTGTGTCCCACTGCCAGGGAGTTACCAAGAAAATTTCATTTGGATTTTAACTATTTTCCTTTATCGTGGGGGCACAGTAATGAAAACCAACCAAAAAAAAAAAATTGAGAAACTGAGTTAGAATAACCTGGGTTCTAATCGCACATCTGCCACTTATTCATCATGTGACCTTGCGCCTTAACAACATCTTTAAGCCATTCATTTCCTCATCTGTATTGCACAGAACTTTTAGAAAAGAATGTCCAGCACAGTACCTGGCACAGAGCAAGAGCTCCCAAAATACTAGCTGTTACTTTCTTGTTTTCTGGTTGTCGAGGCTTTGAAAACTAGAGAACACTTGGCTTAGTTTACTGGGCTAATTCCCTTATAAATTATGGAAGTTGCTGAAAGAACAGTAAGAGGGGTTGCTTTGGTTTTAAGATTTGTTCATAGGAAAGTCTTGGGCATTTAATCTACATCATGATCTGTAAGTCTGAGAGGCTGGATCATGTCACTGGACTGTTTTGTGTTCCTTGGAAACCACTGCTGAGTAACCGTGAACTAGATGCCATCTCAAGTATCCTCAGAGCATTCCTGTATGATGCAAAGGGGGGAAGTGGTGACATCAAGCCTAATGCTCAAGGACAGAATGAGGCACAAGGATCCAGAGCGACCAGGTCACATACCACATGCAGGCGAATCAGACAGCAATTAACCTTTGTTAAACGCTCTCTGGTTGTAAGCATACTGGAAAAGAACTCTAGCTACAGTCATGGAACGGTTCAAGAAAATGTTTTCCTATAGCCTCTTTAGCTAGTATTAGCTAGTTTAAGAACTGCTTGTATTTTCTTTTCACTGAAAAGATGAAATACGTGTCTCGTCATGGTAGAGAAACTATAACCACCCAACACCTACTGTGTACCAGACATTCTCCAGGGGAAGCTCCTAGAGGTGACCCAGGAGAGCAACAAAACCATCGAGCACGCTTCTAATGTACCGGGACTACCAGAGCTGGGGCTCCCCAGGAGGCTTGGTGGTAACAAGAATCTGTCTGCCAAGCAGGAGACTTGGGTTTGATCCCTGGGTCGGGAAGATCCCCTGGAGGAGGAAATGGCAACCCTGAAAATATAATTAATTTTGGGGAGCTTTTCAGTTCCTCAACCAGGGATCAAACCTGTGTCCCACTGCCAGGGAGTTACCAAGAAAATTTCATTTGGATTTTAACTATTTTCCTTTATCGTGGGGGCACAGTAATGAAAACCAACCAAAAAAAAAAAATTGAGAAACTGAGTTAGAATAACCTGGGTTCTAATCGCACATCTGCCACTTATTCATCATGTGACCTTGCGCCTTAACAACATCTTTAAGCCATTCATTTCCTCATCTGTATTGCACAGAACTTTTAGAAAAGAATGTCCAGCACAGTACCTGGCACAGAGCAAGAGCTCCCAAAATACTAGCTGTTACTTTCTTGTTTTCTGGTTGTCGAGGCTTTGAAAAACTAGAGAACACTTGGCTTAGTTTACTGGGCTAATTCCCTTATAAATTATGGAAGTTGCTGAAAGAACAGTAAGAGGGGTTGCTTTGGTTTTAAGATTTGTTCATAGGAAAGTCTTGGGCATTTAATCTACATCATGATCTGTAAGTCTGAGAGGCTGGATCATGTCACTGGACTGTTTTGTGTTCCTTGGAAACCACTGCTGAGTAACCGTGAACTAGATGCCATCTCAAGTATCCTCAGAGCATTCCTGTATGATGCAAAGGGGGGAAGTGGTGACATCAAGCCTAATGCTCAAGGACAGAATGAGGCACAAGGATCCAGAGCGACCAGGTCACATACCACATGCAGGCGAATCAGACAGCAATTAACCTTTGTTAAACGCTCTCTGGTTGTAAGCATACTGGAAAAGAACTCTAGCTACAGTCATGGAACGGTTCAAGAAAATGTTTTCCTATAGCCTCTTTAGCTAGTATTAGCTAGTTTAAGAACTGCTTGTATTTTCTTTTCACTGAAAAGATGAAATACGTGTCTCGTCATGGTAGAGAAACTATAACCACCCAACACCTACTGTGTACCAGACATTCTCCAGGGGAAGCTCCTAGAGGTGACCCAGGAGAGCAACAAAAACATCGAGCACGCTTCTAATGTACGCCGGGACTACCAGAGCTGGGGCTCCCCAGGAGGCTTGGTGGTAACAAGAATCTGTCTGCCAAGCAGGAGACTTGGGTTTGATCCCTGGGTCGGGAAGATCCCCTGGAGGAGGAAATGGCAACCCACTCCATAGGATTTCCTGAGAAATCCTGAGGCCAGAGGAGCCTGGTGGGCTAATCAGTGGGGTTGCAGAAGAGTCAGAAAGAACTTAGTGAACTGAACAGCAAGAGCTTTTCAAGAGCTAGGGAAAAGGGGATACAGAGAAACCAAAGTCCTTTCTCTATAGGGAGTATAACCTAGCTGGTAGATCAGATCAAGCCAGGTATGATTTGACAATCAAAGACAAATGCAAATCAGACTTTAGGACAAGAGAATGTTCATATCAGGGACCTCCCTAGTGGCCCAGTGATTAAAACATGCCTTGCAAATTAAGAGACTTGGGTTTGATCCTGGTTAGGGAACTAAGATCCCACATGCTTTGCAGCCACTAATGCTGTATGCTACAAATGAAGACCCAGTGCAGCCAGAAAAGAGAGAGAGAGAATGTTTAAATCACCAGCTCAAATTATGTTTCTGGTACTTTATCTATGACCTTTCTCATCTCCCTAAATAACAGAAGACTTAATGGTGTAAGAAACAGGTTTATCTGGTCTGCTATATGCCACTTATTAGAGATAGACAGGATCTAAACGCAAAGATTGCTGAATCGGTTCTCTTCAACAAGGGCACATCCCATCAAGAGGACTTATAAAAGGACACCACGAGAGCTTCCCTGGTGGTCCAGTGGGTAAGGACACCGCCTTGCAGTGCAAGGGGCGCCGGTTCGAGCCCTGGCCTGGGAAGATCCCACGTGCTGCGGAGCGGCTGGACTAATGTGTCCAAGTACTGAGCAGGAGCTCTGAAGCGCATGCGCCCAGAGCCAGTGCTCTGCGACAACAGAGGCCACCGCGATGGGAGGCCCACACGGGCCAAAGAACAAAGACGGATGAAAATGGACAAATGAAAGACCAATAGAAGTGGCCCGCCTGCCCCCCCCCCCCCCCCCCCCCCCCCCCAAAAAAAAAAAAAAAAAAAAAAAAAGGACACCACGAGGCTTAGTCAGACAGCTTGAACTTGCCACTTATGAGCTGGGAGATGGGCTATCAATGGGGCTAACAATTACTCCTAATTAACAAAGCTATTGAAGAGTAAGGGAAATAAAATCTATCTACCTGTATGATTATCTACGCCTTGTAAAAGGAAATCTCAGGAATTATTTACCTTTTAGGAATTCCCTTACAGTTCAGTGGTTAGGACCCTGTTTCCACTGCAAGGGGCCTGGGTTCTATCACTAGTTGGGAAACTAAGATCCCCAAAACTGCCCAGCACAGCAAAAAAAAAAAGAAAATTTTTTTCCCTTTTGTGTCTAATGCCTTACACTACATTAGGGAGCCAGATAACCTCATACTAGCCTGCTGGTACTGTATCACACTTTCTTTTATTGTCATAAGAAGAGTAAAAGCTGATTTAAGGGTTGTCTTCCCCTCCTCCAAGGAGCCTACTTTTGGTATAGATCTATAGCTTGCTGCCCTGTCCTGGCATCTGGCTGAAGGAGTTAGAGCTAGCCACTGCCATCAGACAGCATCAGGGGCAGAAATGTCATGAGCAGAATCACAAACAATTCTGCAAAATCAAAGCAAAAGCACTCTCTAGCTACTCAGAGCTGACATCAGCTCGAATAGTCCCAAATTCAGAAGTCACCACATCTACCTGAACAGTCCTTAATGAGAGTAAAGAGAATTGCTGAGTGGCTATTGTACACATGGACTGTGCTAGGCCTTAAAAATGCAGGGTACTGGGAGTTCCCTGGTGGCCTAGTGGTTAGGATTCTGGGCTTTCACTGCCGTGGCTAGGGTTCAGTCACTGGTCAGGAAACTAAGACCCTGCAAGCTGCCTGCCACTCGTCCCCCCACCCCCCAAAGCAGAATACTGTTTGTGGATAAAAGTGAGCGAGGGGATTCCCCTCGTGGTCCAGTGGGTAAGGATACTGCCTTGCAGTGCAAGGGGCGCTGGTTCGATCCCAGGCCTGGGAAGATCCCACGTGCTGCGGAGTGGCTGGACTGATGTGTCCAATTACCGAGCCGGAGGTCTGGAGCGAATGCGCCCAGAGCCGGCGCTGTGCGACGACAGAGGCCACCGCGATGGGAGGCCCACAGAAGCCAAAGAACAAAGACGGATGAAAATAGAGAAATGAAAGACCAATAGAAGTGGCCCGTCCATCCCCCTCCCTCCCAACCCTCCGCACCAAAAAAAAAATAGCGAGACACCATAGGAACAGAGGGCTTTCCAAACTGCCTGAGTTGACCAAAATTTGCTTCTCTTGCACTTCTGTCCTCGATGCAAAATAACTGCCTTTTGTTGGGCTACACCCAGTTTGGCTCACAGATGTCGAAGAAATTATAACCTAGGAGACTAAACAAACACAGTCATCTACCGACCAACGGAGTTTGCTGTGGGTGGCCAAGTGTTACTACATACAAGAGAAGATCAAATGAGAAGCCTCCTCTACACACTCACATCCTTCTCCTGGATGGTGCATTCCTTACAATAGTAGGCGTCTGAAACTCCGGGGCCTCCGCAGATTACGCAGCGACCCTGGTAAGAGCCATAGTTACACTCGTCACATATGCGCACCAGGGTGCAAGGGCGCACGTAAGAGTCACAGATCACACACTTGCCGTCACCTGCAAGGAAAAGAGAATGGAGTTAGGCCCACCTGCAAGTACCTCGAGTCCTTTGGTCTCCTCCTGCTGCAGGGAATATACCCTACCTTCCTCTGATGCTGACTTAAAGGCTCGCCACTCTGGTATACCCAAACCTGGCTTACCTGGCTCAATGTCCACAATACTTAGAGTTAAGAGATAAGCTGAGTGGCTATTGTACACATGGACTGTGCTAGGCCTTAAAAATGCAGGGTACTGGGAGTTCCCTGGTGGCCTAGTGGTTAGGATTCTGGGCTTTCACTGCCGTGGCTAGGGTTCAGTCACTGGTCAGGAAACTAAGACCCTGCAAGCTGCCTGCCACTCGTCCCCCCACCCCCCAAAGCAGAATACTGTTTGTGGATAAAAGTGAGCGAGGGGATTCCCCTCGTGGTCCAGTGGGTAAGGATACTGCCTTGCAGTGCAAGGGGCGCTGGTTCGATCCCAGGCCTGGGAAGATCCCACGTGCTGCGGAGTGGCTGGACTGATGTGTCCAATTACCGAGCCGGAGGTCTGGAGCGAATGCGCCCAGAGCCGGCGCTGTGCGACGACAGAGGCCACCGCGATGGGAGGCCCACAGAAGCCAAAGAACAAAGACGGATGAAAATAGAGAAATGAAAGACCAATAGAAGTGGCCCGTCCATCCCCCTCCCTCCCAACCCTCCGCACCAAAAAAAAAAAATAGCGAGACACCATAGGAACAGAGGGCTTTCCAAACTGCCTGAGTTGACCAAAATTTGCTTCTCTTGCACTTCTGTCCTCGATGCAAAATAACTGCCTTTTGTTGGGCTACACCCAGTTTGGCTCACAGATGTCGAAGAAATTATAACCTAGGAGACTAAACAAACACAGTCATCTACCGACCAACGGAGTTTGCTGTGGGTGGCCAAGTGTTACTACATACAAGAGAAGATCAAATGAGAAGCCTCCTCTACACACTCACATCCTTCTCCTGGATGGTGCATTCCTTACAATAGTAGGCGTCTGAAACTCCGGGGCCTCCGCAGATTACGCAGCGACCCTGGTAAGAGCCATAGTTACACTCGTCACATATGCGCACCAGGGTGCAAGGGCGCACGTAAGAGTCACAGATCACACACTTGCCGTCACCTGCAAGGAAAAGAGAATGGAGTTAGGCCCACCTGCAAGTACCTCGAGTCCTTTGGTCTCCTCCTGCTGCAGGGAATATACCCTACCTTCCTCTGATGCTGACTTAAAGGCTCGCCACTCTGGTATACCCAA
Organism: Tragulus kanchil; assembly: GCA_022376925.1. NCBI lineage: Eukaryota > Metazoa > Chordata > Mammalia > Artiodactyla > Tragulidae > Tragulus > Tragulus kanchil. The sequence goes on along the minus strand of JAIOJX010000004.1, from coordinate 176,600,219 downwards.
ACCTGGCTTACCTGGCGTCCAGCTCAATGTCCACAATACTTAGGAAAAGTGAACCAACTGATGGGTAAAGAGCTTAGAACAGCACCTAGTAGATAAGCCTATAAATCAACTGCCAGAACCCAATGTGTTTTGGAGACCAGGTCATGCTACTTCCGGTCCATAGCTAGAGATTTTCTCAGAAGCTAGTGTCTAAAACGTGTCGGCTGGAGTGGGGGGGGGGCGGCCTTTGGCGGGAGCCTGGTATTGTGTCCACACGCGTCCAGTCTCGTTCGCTCAAAGCCCTTAGCGCCACCACTGGAAATGCCCGTCTGCTGGCGCCACAGAAAGACAGGTGGGCTGTTTGGGGAGGCGTGTTCCACTCACATTTTTCACACAGTCTTCCAATGGCTGCAGGGTGAAAGACGGTAAAAAGAACAATTAGGGTGACGGTTTTGACGAAGGACAGACTTTCTCAAGCGGGCGGTGGGGACAGGAGCAGGGACTGCGGTGAGCCCTAAGGGGGGTCTATCCATTTATCCTCTTAACCTTCAATCCGAACCAAGCCCAGAGCCTCCTGGAGCCCCTCCGAGGTGCTGGGCAAATCGAATTTCTTCCGACCCTATTCAGCGTCCCGCTCCCAGCTCGCCGGCCCCGCCCTCTTTGCAGAAGAGACCTCAAACCCGCGCGCTCCTCCACCACCGACCGAGCGGCGGGAAACGTGGCGCCTCCCGGGCCAGACCCTAAGGAAGTGATGGGAACCCCGCAGTCCTCGGGTCCCCACACCGTCCCCACCCGGACAGCCAGGGGCAGAAGACTGCCTCACCCACACCAGCCTGCTTGCGGCAAAAGATCAAGTCCGGGTGATGCTTAGCCATCGCTCCCTCTCAAGCCACCGGAAGCCTAAGGGCTTCCGCCTGACCTTTAACCCCAGTGTTCCTGCCTCCTAATCGCCGTGATTGGTTCCCTAGGCGTCCATCCGCGCGTTCTGAATCTTGGCGCCAAGTCCCGCTGGTTCTCGCGAGATCAAGTTCCAAAGGCACCCTGCTTGTTTGTCTCCTCCTGCTGCAGGGAATATACCCTACCTTCCTCTGATGCTGACTTAAAGGCTCGCCACTCTGGTATACCCAAACCTGGCTTACCTGGCGTCCAGCTCAATGTCCACAATACTTAGGAAAAGTGAACCAACTGATGGGTAAAGAGCTTAGAACAGCACCTAGTAGATAAGCCTATAAATCAACTGCCAGAACCCAATGTGTTTTGGAGACCAGGTCATGCTACTTCCGGTCCATAGCTAGAGATTTTCTCAGAAGCTAGTGTCTAAAACGTGTCGGCTGGAGTGGGGGGGGGGCGGCCTTTGGCGGGAGCCTGGTATTGTGTCCACACGCGTCCAGTCTCGTTCGCTCAAAGCCCTTAGCGCCACCACTGGAAATGCCCGTCTGCTGGCGCCACAGAAAGACAGGTGGGCTGTTTGGGGAGGCGTGTTCCACTCACATTTTTCACACAGTCTTCCAATGGCTGCAGGGTGAAAGACGGTAAAAAGAACAATTAGGGTGACGGTTTTGACGAAGGACAGACTTTCTCAAGCGGGCGGTGGGGACAGGAGCAGGGACTGCGGTGAGCCCTAAGGGGGGTCTATCCATTTATCCTCTTAACCTTCAATCCGAACCAAGCCCAGAGCCTCCTGGAGCCCCTCCGAGGTGCTGGGCAAATCGAATTTCTTCCGACCCTATTCAGCGTCCCGCTCCCAGCTCGCCGGCCCCGCCCTCTTTGCAGAAGAGACCTCAAACCCGCGCGCTCCTCCACCACCGACCGAGCGGCGGGAAACGTGGCGCCTCCCGGGCCAGACCCTAAGGAAGTGATGGGAACCCCGCAGTCCTCGGGTCCCCACACCGTCCCCACCCGGACAGCCAGGGGCAGAAGACTGCCTCACCCACACCAGCCTGCTTGCGGCAAAAGATCAAGTCCGGGTGATGCTTAGCCATCGCTCCCTCTCAAGCCACCGGAAGCCTAAGGGGGCTTCCGCCTGACCTTTAACCCCCAGTGTTCCTGCCTCCTAATCGCCGTGATTGGTTCCCTAGGCGTCCATCCGCGCGTTCTGAATCTTGGCGCCAAGTCCCGCTGGTTCTCGCGAGATCAAGTTCCAAAGGCAAGTTTCCGTCCTAACGCGGGCCAGGTCCTGGCAGGTACATAAAAGTTTTAAAAAGAATTCACAACTTCTTCAGGACTTTAATGGAATAGACAAAATTTCAAGTGCAAGAATAAAGTTTTCCCTTCGATTCGACAGACTTTTTCTCGGTATCTACTTCCTCAAGTATTTTTCTATAGCTGTTTTCCTCCCCCCTTTCGGGTCCTCAGACGGGAACTCCGCCCACGGCGCTCGCAGAAGAAAGCGCCTCGGCGGAGGCCCAGCTTTCTTGGTGCGTGTTTCTCTCCAGGCCACGCCCCCACCCGAAGCCTTTAAATAGGCTGAGTTGGACGTCACTTTCAAGCGACCTCATCTTTGTCAGTGCACAAAATGGCGCCTTACAGCTTACTGGTGTCCCGGCTGCAGGTGAGCGAACGAGGGCCCTCTGGGGTTCGCGGGGACAGGGTGCCTCCTCCAGTGCTTACGGCTGTGGGCGAGGCAAGACGATGCAGGCCCGGCCTCCGGCCGGCTTTTCGTGAGCCTGCCCCTGTCACAGGCCCAGCTCGTCCGGCGCCCGAGGTCAAGGCGTCCCCGACTCCTGCCAGCTCTCAGCGCTGTCACCGCCCCGCTGGAAGCGGGAACCTAAGAAGCGGCGGCCAGGTGAAGAGTGGAGGCGCCTCTTCCCATTTTTGTGAACCGCAGTTTCCCCCCAATAGGGTTTCGTTTTTTCTCTTCCTCAAGGTGAGGACAAGGTGACCGGGGGGCACGCTGGTGGTTGAGCCCGCTAGGCCCAGAACCCGAAGGCCTCACTTCGTGTCTGTCCGCCACAGAGACTTGCTAGCTAGGTGCAACCACGGTTGTCAGAACCGAAGCTTGGAGAAAATCACTGTGGTCTGTTGCATCTTGAGGGGATCCTGCGGGACATAGAGCCAAGAGGTCCTGGGGCTCCTCCTCCCTGGACGTAGAAGTTAATAATGCTCGTTTCTCCCCCTTGCACAAGGCTGCAAGATAGCCCTTCATCATATCATTTGATCCATACAGTCATTTGGTGAGATGATTCTTCTCAGTTGATAGGTGATGAAACGGCTAGAAAGTTGGTAAAAGTTTTTTCTGTCTCTGAGTGTTACCCAAGTGCCGTGACCTTAACATCTGCCCTACTACCCCGCTACTCTCCTTATGCAAGCCAGCCTGCCTCAGAGCTTCTTGAGACGGAGTGTGATCTTGGAGCTGACATTCGTGCTTGCGGGAGTAAGGCAGTGAGTTGTCTTGAGCTCACAGTTAGTCGCTTTTCAATTACTAGATGGGACGGTAAAAGAGAATCAACAGTTTGACCTTGACTCCTGTTATGAACCATCTAGAAAAATTCACTGTGACTGCCAGATGGCTTTTCCACTCTGAACTTGACCATTTTAGGAAGGATCCAAGAAAGGTGTTACACTCAAAGGTTCAATGTCAACACATGTATTTTGATAATAAAGCAAGCAAACACTTGCGGACAGAATGCTTTCTATATTTAACTTTGTGCATCGACTTTGGATCAAGTAGCACAACTGTAATTACAGAATTGAAAAAGATCTCCCCTCAAAAGTACTGTTATCAGAAGTTATTTTTTTAAGTCACATTGCTTAAATATAAACTATTTAAAGTGAAGTCATCATTTTTATCTTAGTTATACCCAAGTTCTTTCAGTTCTAGGCAAAAACACGGGATTTGTCCTAATTATCTTTTCGATTCTCTAGGTTAGCAGTATTAGCCTAGAGATAATCCTGGTATCCCATGATGTAGTGAAGTTAGGCACGATTATTTAAGGTAAACCTTGACAGATATATTGAGCTTGGAAGAGAGGACTGGTATCGTATTTTTGAACTGAAAAAGGATTTTGGAAAGTATGAGCACTAGACCTGTGTAGGAAGAGATCTGGATCATTGGGAACTGAAGCCTGGTTTCTAAATCTGTCATTTGGGGATTCTGCGGGACATAGAGCCAAGAGGTCCTGGGGCTCCTCCTCCCTGGACGTAGAAGTTAATAATGCTCGTTTCTCCCCCTTGCACAAGGCTGCAAGATAGCCCTTCATCATATCATTTGATCCATACAGTCATTTGGTGAGATGATTCTTCTCAGTTGATAGGTGATGAAACGGCTAGAAAGTTGGTAAAAGTTTTTTCTGTCTCTGAGTGTTACCCAAGTGCCGTGACCTTAACATCTGCCCTACTACCCCGCTACTCTCCTTATGCAAGCCAGCCTGCCTCAGAGCTTCTTGAGACGGAGTGTGATCTTGGAGCTGACATTCGTGCTTGCGGGAGTAAGGCAGTGAGTTGTCTTGAGCTCACAGTTAGTCGCTTTTCAATTACTAGATGGGACGGTAAAAGAGAATCAACAGTTTGACCTTGACTCCTGTTATGAACCATCTAGAAAAATTCACTGTGACTGCCAGATGGCTTTTCCACTCTGAACTTGACCATTTTAGGAAGGATCCAAGAAAGGTGTTACACTCAAAGGTTCAATGTCAACACATGTATTTTGATAATAAAGCAAGCAAACACTTGCGGACAGAATGCTTTCTATATTTAACTTTGTGCATCGACTTTGGATCAAGTAGCACAACTGTAATTACAGAATTGAAAAAGATCTCCCCTCAAAAGTACTGTTATCAGAAGTTATTTTTTTAAGTCACATTGCTTAAATATAAACTATTTAAAGTGAAGTCATCATTTTTATCTTAGTTATACCCAAGTTCTTTCAGTTCTAGGCAAAAACACGGGATTTGTCCTAATTATCTTTTCGATTCTCTAGGTTAGCAGTATTAGCCTAGAGATAATCCTGGTATCCCATGATGTAGTGAAGTTAGGCACGATTATTTAAGGTAAACCTTGACAGATATATTGAGCTTGGAAGAGAGGACTGGTATCGTATTTTTGAACTGAAAAAGGATTTTGGAAAGTATGAGCACTAGACCTGTGTAGGAAGAGATCTGGATCATTGGGAACTGAAGCCTGGTTTCTAAATCTGTCATTTGGGGATTCTTTTCATTGACAAATGTTTATTGAGTATTCAGGGGTCAGCTTCCATTCATGTTGTTATAATAATTGTTATAAAATAATAAGAAAGTAGAATATGTTTGTTTATGATCATCGTATCGTCTAACTTCCTCTTTTACAGATAGACAAGCCAAGAGCTTGAGTGCCTGGGTCTTCTTGTTTCTTCATTTAGCTAAGATGAGTGGACAGCATTACACCACACTGACTGCTACTAGCCCAGCTGTCTTAAGTAATGGCCAGCTACCACTGTCCTCTAAAAACCTTGTCAATTTACTCCTTTGGTGTGTAGCTGCCTTTGAGAAGGGATGCTACTACCTTAGCGGTCATGTGTCAGAAGCCGGTCCTTGCATTCAGTTTACTGCCTTATTTACCACATAGTAGCTGTGTACCCACTGCTTCCTCTGGATACAGTGAGAAGCAAAAAGGCAGACAGTTCCTGTTCTTGTGGAACTTCCACTAGATTCTGATGTATTCTACTGCAGAGGACTTTGGAGATCTTTTTCACCTTAAGCATTTGGGGCAGAAGACCTTGATTGGACCTTGGCTGGACCAGAGGTGATGGCAGTTACTCCTCCCTCTAAGAGTAGCTAACATTTACCTTGCGGTGACCAGCAGCCCCACGTGACCCTGTGAGAGACGGGAGATTTATTAACCCTGTGTTACAGGTGAAGAAATGGGATTAGAACAGAAACGTGGCCTAATTGCTAAGAGCATGGATTCTGGTATTGCATTGTCTTACTTGAAAGCTGACTGTGGTACTCACCAGCTGTGGCTTTGGGAAAGTTACTTCCCCTCTCTGTGCCTGTTTCCTCACCTGTTAGATATGGATAATAGTGTATCTAACTTATCTAATAATCATAGTTGCAAAGTATTTACAACCTTGCTGGCCTCTGAAAGAACTGTGTAAGTGTGCGTTCATTAACATCAATGTGTCGGGTCTCATCAGTAGTTGTTAGCGGATGTAGTTTAAGTCTGCTCCTTTCTGACTCACAAGCCTGAGGTCCAAGCACCTGCCCTATAGCACTGCCCCCCTTTGGTATCAAGAGTGAGCTTGTCACCTGGGTTACAATGAATGGTCCACAACCAGAGCAGTGCTCCTTAAAGTGTTGTATTTTTTTGATAAATAAGCAGAGTGAAGACAATAGAGTTGAAATTTTTGAAAAGCCACACACTCCAGTTTTTAAATTCGCTTTGTATAAAGAAAGTAGAATATGTTTGTTTATGATCATCGATCGCTAACTTCCTCTTTACAGATAGACAAGCCAAGAGCTTGAGTGCCTGGGTCTTCTTGTTTCTTCATTTAGCTAAGATGAGTGGACAGCATTACACCACACTGACTGCTACTAGCCCAGCTGTCTTAAGTAATGGCCAGCTACCACTGTCCTCTAAAAACCTTGTCAATTTACTCCTTTGGTGTGTAGCTGCCTTTGAGAAGGGATGCTACTACCTTAGCGGTCATGTGTCAGAAGCCGGTCCTTGCATTCAGTTTACTGCCTTATTTACCACATAGTAGCTGTGTACCCACTGCTTCCTCTGGATACAGTGAGAAGCAAAAAGGCAGACAGTTCCTGTTCTTGTGGAACTTCCACTAGATTCTGATGTATTCTACTGCAGAGGACTTTGGAGATCTTTTTCACCTTAAGCATTTGGGGCAGAAGACCTTGATTGGACCTTGGCTGGACCAGAGGTGATGGCAGTTACTCCTCCCTCTAAGAGTAGCTAACATTTACCTTGCGGTGACCAGCAGCCCCACGTGACCCTGTGAGAGACGGGAGATTTATTAACCCTGTGTTACAGGTGAAGAAATGGGATTAGAACAGAAACGTGGCCTAATTGCTAAGAGCATGGATTCTGGTATTGCATTGTCTTACTTGAAAGCTGACTGTGGTACTCACCAGCTGTGGCTTTGGGAAAGTTACTTCCCCTCTCTGTGCCTGTTTCCTCACCTGTTAGATATGGATAATAGTGTATCTAACTTATCTAATAATCATAGTTGCAAAGTATTTACAACCTTGCTGGCCTCTGAAAGAACTGTGTAAGTGTGCGTTCATTAACATCAATGTGTCGGGTCTCATCAGTAGTTGTTAGCGGATGTAGTTTAAGTCTGCTCCTTTCTGACTCACAAGCCTGAGGTCCAAGCACCTGCCCTATAGCACTGCCCCCCTTTGGTATCAAGAGTGAGCTTGTCACCTGGGTTACAATGAATGGTCCACAACCAGAGAGCAGTGCTCCTTAAAGTGTTGTATTGTTTGATAGTACTGGCTCCCAGGTAGGAAGATAGAAGCAGAGTGAAGACAATAGAGTTGAAATTTTTGAAAAGCCACACACTCCAGTTTTTAAATTCGCTTTTGTATAAATGACCATGGATGGTAAATAAAAGGGTTTTGGCACTTCCAGATGACATTTTAGGTCTTTGGTTTTGCCTTGAGATACTGGGATGCTGAGTTCTCATTATGTGACTGTGGGGAAGTCATGGAACTTCTTGCATATTAATCTGAAGTGGCTATTAACTATAAAGAAGTCTGACACATTTTTAGAAGTTAAAAGTACTTCTATAAAGTGCCATGTTTTTTTTTTAAAAAATCTTGCTTTGAATTGGGAAACACGTCATTCTGGTTCCCTGTTCACTGGGGTACATTCTCAGGTGTCCTATAGTTAGTTGTTGATTTGGATTGAGTGAGTGACTGACTGGATGAGGAAGCAAACTTCCAGTCTGAAATTTGGGCGGAGGGAGTAGAATCACCATCTTGAGGATGAAGGGAGCACACCATTGCCTTTTGAATCACCCGTTCCTGAAATGTTTATTGAAAGCTTCTAGACACTGAGATAGTAGTAATGACCAGGAAGAGCAGAGCGTGTATTGTAGTTCTGGGGAGACAACCAAGAGACAAGAACACCACAGCTGTGAAGCAGACCAGGGAAGTTACAACAAGATAGTATGTGTAGAGCAGGGGGGCACAGATGTAACTGGAGTGGTTGGGGAAGTTACTTCCCTCTCTGTGCCTGTTTCCTCACCTGTTAGATATGGATAATAGTGTATCTAACTTATCTAATAATCATAGTTGCAAAGTATTTACAACCTTGCTGGCCTCTGAAAGAACTGTGTAAGTGTGCGTTCATTAACATCAATGTGTCGGGTCTCATCAGTAGTTGTTAGCGGATGTAGTTTAAGTCTGCTCCTTTCTGACTCACAAGCCTGAGGTCCAAGCACCTGCCCTATAGCACTGCCCCCCTTTGGTATCAAGAGTGAGCTTGTCACCTGGGTTACAATGAATGGTCCACAACCAGAGAGCAGTGCTCCTTAAAGTGTTGTATTGTTTGATAGTACTGGCTCCCAGGTAGGAAGATAGAAGCAGAGTGAAGACAATAGAGTTGAAATTTTTGAAAAGCCACACACTCCAGTTTTTAAATTCGCTTTTGTATAAATGACCATGGATGGTAAATAAAAGGGTTTTGGCACTTCCAGATGACATTTTAGGTCTTTGGTTTTGCCTTGAGATACTGGGATGCTGAGTTCTCATTATGTGACTGTGGGGAAGTCATGGAACTTCTTGCATATTAATCTGAAGTGGCTATTAACTATAAAGAAGTCTGACACATTTTTAGAAGTTAAAAGTACTTCTATAAAGTGCCATGTTTTTAAAAAATCTTGCTTTGAATTGGGAAACACGTCATTCTGGTTCCCTGTTCACTGGGGTACATTCTCAGGTGTCCTATAGTTAGTTGTTGATTTGGATTGAGTGAGTGACTGACTGGATGAGGAAGCAAACTTCCAGTCTGAAATTTGGGCGGAGGGAGTAGAATCACCATCTTGAGGATGAAGGGAGCACACCATTGCCTTTTGAATCACCCGTTCCTGAAATGTTTATTGAAAGCTTCTAGACACTGAGATAGTAGTAATGACCAGGAAGAGCAGAGCGTGTATTGTAGTTCTGGGGAGACAACCAAGAGACAAGAACACCACAGCTGTGAAGCAGACCAGGGAAGTTACAACAAGATAGTATGTGTAGAGCAGGGGGGCACAGATGTAACTGGAGTGGTTGGGGGAAGCTTCTTAGAAGAGGTGACCTTGAGCTGATACTTAGATGATAGGAAAACAGCTCTTCAGCCATTTTGGGAAGGGCCCAAAGTAGGAGAGGGAGCAGTATGTGCAAAGCACCTGAGGTGGGTCTGAGGATGAGAAATAAAGCCAGCGTGGCTGAGGTGATGCGCGGCAGTTCTGAGCAAGAGGCAGGAGCCAGGGTCGTGTTGGATCTGGTAAGGACACTGGGCTTTACTCCACATGTAATGAAAATCCACTGGAAAGTGTTTTTTTTTTTTTTTTAAGCAGTGAAGTGATAGGATTTGATTTATGATCGAGAAGGATCATTCAGGCTGCCTGAGTACTGGTGCTTGAGCAGTCCGTCTTTGTTCGTTGGCTCTGGTGTTCTCTGACACACATTGTTTTCCCAGCACGTGGTTTGGAAGACTGTGGTGGGCTCTGGGCCCTCAGCGTAAAGGAAAGGAGGGATTGCAGGAAGGCTGCGTTGGGGAGGAGGGCAGGGAGGAACTGAATGAAATGTGTCTAAAGATACAGTCTTCCAGCTGTTAGATAACCAAGTATTAGGGGTGTAATGTACACATGATAAATATAATTAATACCGCTGTATGTTATATATGAAAGTTAAGAGTTGTTATGAACTCATAACAGAGTTATGAACTCATGAAAAAACAGAGAATAGACATAAAGACATTGTGGAGACCGAACAGTGGGAGGGAGGCATGGAGGGAGTAACATGGAAACCAATACTGTCATGTGTGGAAAAGATAGCTATTGTCATTGTGCTAGGGGAATAGGAGTACCTACAACCACTTGGGGCGATGGTCTGGAGGGATGGGATGGGGGAAACTGGGTGGGGAGAGGGTCCAGGGATATGCATATGAATGATCTGGGAACATACATGTAAAAAATAAAAAATAAAATAAAAAAAAGAGTTGTTATCACAAGGAAAAAAGATCTTCATTTATTTGATTTTTGTATCTATATGAGATGATAGATGTTCATTGAACTTAATGTGGTGATTATTTCATCATGTAAGTAAAATTATGCTGTACACCTTAAAATTTACACAACTATGTCAATTATATCTCAGTAAAGCCAGAAAAAAAGTGGTTTTTTTTTTTTAAATAAAAGTAAACTGAAGAGAAAAAAGGCAGCACACAATATCAGGAATCTCAGGAGACTTTCTCTAACACATTTTTGCCGTGTGGCTTCAAGCAAAGTCTCAACCTCTGTCTCTCAGGGTTCACATCTGCAGAATGGGAGAGTTCAAAGCTACACTGCAGCTGAGAACGGTCCCAAAGACCTAGTGATGTTTGGAAAGCTTTTTTAAACTCTTGGGCTCCCCGGGTAGTTCAGATGGTAAAGAATCTGCTTGCAATGCAAGAGACCCAGGTTCTATCCTTGGGTCAGCAGGATCCCCTTGAGAAGGGAATGGCTACCCACTCCAGTATTCTTGCCTGGAGAAGTCCGTGGACAGAGGAGATGGGTGGGTTACAGTCTATTTTCAGAATGGTCCTGAAGACCCACTAATACTTGGAAGGTTCTTTAAACGCACTGTCAACATTTGTGAATAGTTTCTAATGTTATTTTAGAAATAGGCCTTTCCTAATACTGAGACAAAGAACAGACCTTTTCTGTAGATTGTTCCAGAGTGGATCTGTAGAATCTCTTCTTTATTTAGGGATTCCAAATCCAGAGCCTCAGTTTCTTCATCTACAAAATGGATGCAGTATCTTCTGCTTCTCTGGGCGATCATGGGCATTAGGTGAGACTGTGTGTATAAAGGGCTTGGAGATCTGACGCAGGGTATGGGCACTTGGTGAGAGTCTGTGTCCTGCTCCTCCGAGATGGTCCACAGCCTCCACTGCCCAGCATTAACTTCAACTCACATGTTTAAAAAGAGACTGACTCTTGGGACTTTGCTCGCGGTCCAGTGGTTAAGACTTGTCTTTCACTGTGGTGGGCCCATATGCAATTCCTGGTTGGGAACTAAGGTCCTGCAAGCAGTGCAGTGCGGCTGAAAAAATAACAACTAAAAGAAAAAAGAGTGGTGTGGAAACTGCTTTTCCCTCCTCTAATGGCCCTGAATGGTGGGTTTGAGTCAACTTTCAAGGAAAAAGATCTTCACTTTTTTGATTTTTGTATCTATATGAGATGATAGATGTTCATTGAACTTAATGTGGTGATTATTTCATCATGTAAGTAAAATTATGCTGTACACCTTAAAATTTACACAACTATGTCAATTATATCTCAGTAAAGCCAGAAAAAAAGTGGTTTTTTTTTTTAAATAAAAGTAAACTGAAGAGAAAAAAGGCAGCACACAATATCAGGAATCTCAGGAGACTTTCTCTAACACATTTTTGCCGTGTGGCTTCAAGCAAAGTCTCAACCTCTGTCTCTCAGGGTTCACATCTGCAGAATGGGAGAGTTCAAAGCTACACTGCAGCTGAGAACGGTCCCAAAGACCTAGTGATGTTTGGAAAGCTTTTTTAAACTCTTGGGCTCCCCGGGTAGTTCAGATGGTAAAGAATCTGCTTGCAATGCAAGAGACCCAGGTTCTATCCTTGGGTCAGCAGGATCCCCTTGAGAAGGGAATGGCTACCCACTCCAGTATTCTTGCCTGGAGAAGTCCGTGGACAGAGGAGATGGGTGGGTTACAGTCTATTTTCAGAATGGTCCTGAAGACCCACTAATACTTGGAAGGTTCTTTAAACGCACTGTCAACATTTGTGAATAGTTTCTAATGTTATTTTAGAAATAGGCCTTTCCTAATACTGAGACAAAGAACAGACCTTTTCTGTAGATTGTTCCAGAGTGGATCTGTAGAATCTCTTCTTTATTTAGGGGATTCCAAATCCAGAGCCTCAGTTTCTTCATCTACAAAATGGATGCAGTATCTTCTGCTTCTCTGGGCGATCATGGGCATTAGGTGAGACTGTGTGTATAAAGGGCTTGGAGATCTGACGCAGGGTATGGGCACTTGGTGAGAGTCTGTGTCCTGCTCCTCCGAGATGGTCCACAGCCTCCACTGCCCAGCATTAACTTCAACTCACATGTTTAAAAAGAGACTGACTCTTGGGACTTTGCTCGCGGTCCAGTGGTTAAGACTTGTCTTTCACTGTGGTGGGCCCATATGCAATTCCTGGTTGGGAACTAAGGTCCTGCAAGCAGTGCAGTGCGGCTGAAAAAATAACAACTAAAAGAAAAAAGAGTGGTGTGGGGGAAACTGCTTTTCCCTCCTCTAATGGCCCTGAATGGTGGGTTTGTAGTCCTTGTCCAGGGAAGCCTTTTGGCTACGGCTCTAAGAGTTGAGAGAAAAGGAACAGATGAACCCGCTGACTTCCTGTTGTTTAATTCTCTGAGTTGAAGGGCAGCATTAGAAGGTGAGCTTTAGAGTAACATTTGCAGTATTTCCATTATTAAATATGAAGTTCCTTGGGATTAGGCCCAGATTGGCACGTTTCTACTTTCGCCCTGTAGAGGCTGAGACAGTTTGAATGCGAGCTTTTAGTTCTGTGGCCAGCCATCGTGCATACCAAATAAGTCTCAGGAGTTCCTTCAGGCCCTACACAGCCCCTTCTGCTGGACATGGTGTCACGGTTGTGCTGTCACTGCTCGCTGAGAGAACGCCAGGACTGATTTAAAGGGCCGGACCTGTGAAAGGGCTTCTGTGCTGGTGAGGGGGAGCCACATCTTAGTAACTCTGATACACTGGGCTGAAGTGAGGAGGGGGAGGGGGCGTGCTGGCTGGAGCCACGTTCAGGCCAGAAAGCATGGGCGGTGGCGTGTTCCGTTTGCCCCACTGCCCCCTTGGCGTTAGCTACTGATACTGAGCCGTCCGCCCCACTGTGCTCGTCACTGACTAGGTCTTGTTGGACAAGCACTCCTTCACTTGTTCTTCACAACAACTTAAGATGAAGGTGTGGTCAGCCTTGAGGAGTTTTGGAAATGAAATCTCTATGTGGCTGAGGAAAGGAGGGCTGGAGAAGTGAAACAGTTAAACCAGACCCTGATTGGTTAAATGGCCTACCCAAGGTCACGACCAGTTGAGCCAGATCTTGACCGTGGGCTTGTTTGACTGCAAAACTCAGACTTTTTACCCTTCAATCAAATTGTTTCCCCAGAGCGCTCCCCTGGGCATAGTAAGCAGAAACTGGGTCTCTGCAGAGTAGGCTAGATGAAGGGGACACAGTTCGGCTAGCTCCTTGCCCTGTTTGGATGTGGATGTGTTTGAGGCCGTGAGTGCCTCCTGCCCCAAATACCAGCAGAGCTCTAGAGGGAGGGGCCAGGGCTGGTCAGCCTCACAGGCTGCCTGTTGAGCTTGCAGAGGATGCTCTGTGTAAGTGTGTGGGTGCAGAGCTGCTGCTGGGGGTGGGCGGTGGGGGCCAGGCCAGGGCTCAGAATTTGTATGCAGTTCATGGGGTGCCTGGAGTCTGCTCCAGACGCCAGCAAAGGAGAATGAGGCAGATGAGTGAATCTATCAGCTGACTTCTTAAAGGAACCCCCTACTGCCTTGGAGCGCATTTAGAGGCTCTGTCTTGGATAGACATGGCTCCCTGCCCGCTTCCCAAGCCTCTGAAAAGGACTGCATCACTTTTGTGCCTGCCAGTTGCATAGCAACCAAGCTCACTGATTGCCTAGTGACAGGAGGGAGTTGTTTAGCTTTGGAGTCTTAGGAGAGTTGCCAGGCATTCTCCTACCAGGAGTGGGAGACGATTGTTAGAAGCAGAGATGTGGGAGGTGATGCTTCTTAAGGAAGCTGCTGACTGCATTGCTCAGCTAGACAGAGCCTCACCCGAGGCTTCCCTGCCAGGAAGAGCTAGGCCGGTAGTTGCTAAGAGCTGTGAGGCTGAAGGCCGTTGAGGGTCATGGTCCGAGGAACCAAGAGTCTTGCCCTTCCTGAGACCTTGAAGTCGCCTGGCGAGTGAAACGGGTGGCCCCGTGTGGTAGCGCGTTCCTCGCTGCTGGACAGGGTCTGCCGGGCACCCAGGCGCAGAATGAGTGGATAGGTGAGGCCTTCTCACTTCTGAGGTGTGATGCCCTGATGCTCGGGACCTGCTCGGGGCTCCAGGTCTTTGCCAGCTGGGAGAAGAGCAGCGGGCATGGTGGGGAGCTGCAGCTCTTGGTTCTCTCTGTAGCATGTAGGCAGGCGGGATGCGATCTCCTCTCAGGGGAGGTGAGTGACAGCGACTTACACGGACTGAATGCCTGTTAGGAGCCCAGCTCCCCGGCTGTTATTCATGCATTACAGTATGTTTATAGAGGGGCTCTTTCCTTCTAGTTTCTGTTCCCAGAGGCAGCCTCTGACAGGAATTTTGTACTTACATTTCACATTTTTTCCCTCTGTGTTTACAAACAATGCATTGTTTCTGGGCTTCCCAGGTGGTGTTAGTGGTAAAGGACCTGCCTGCCAGTGCAGGAGATGTGGGTTCAATCCCTCGGTAGGGAAGATCCCCTGGGGGAGGGCATGGCAGCCCGCTGTAGTATTCTTGCCTGGAGAATCCCATGGACAGAGGAGCCTGGTGGGCTACAGTCTGTAGGGTCACAAAGAGTGGGACGTGACTGAAGTGATTTAGCATGCACATTGTTTCTGATCCTCACAAAATCTCAGCTCTTTTGTGCCAGTTTTACACAGAAGGGAACTGAAGCTCAGAGAGGTGAAGAATCTGGTCTGAGGCCCCACGGCTAGGGCGCAGAGATTCTGCGCCAGATCCCTTCAGTTTGTGTAATGACTCTTGACCGGTCAGAATGGAGCTGGCAACTTCTCTGTCTCTTGCTGAAGCAACTGCCTCCAGAGACCAGGCTGCTCCAGGATCGCTGCCTGTTTGGACAGCTCAGCCACCTTCTCCTCCGCTTGCTTGAGCCCTAGAGCCAACTGGTAGGTGGTTTCTTAAGGCAGCGCTGGCGTTGCCATGCTTCACAGCATGGAAAGAGGTCAGACTGGCTCAGCCAAGCTCCCGTATGCTCTGGCTGTGTGAACAGGCCCTGATGGCTTAGCACAGCCTCTGCCAGAGGTGCTCACAGCCTGAATTTGAAAGATGGTTCTGCCTTCATCCGTCTGATCGTCAAGTACTGGTGTCCTGGGCTGTTTGAGTTCTAGGTTCTGAGTGTACAGTAGTGACCAGATTAGACAAGTTTTCTGCCCTCCTAGAGCTTACATTTTAGTGGAGCTTATTGTCTCACCTGTCTGAGTCTCTTGTTTTCTCAGTAAAACAGAACTTACAGGACTCATTAAAACAGAATAGGACTTACAGGACCCCCCACTTGGCCCAGTTGTTGGGAAGGTAATGGAAGAGAACCTTTGTGATCCTGCTTGGCACAGTTTTGTTGTTTCTTTTCGTTTTATTTCTTACCTGACTCCCTGGTGGGACCACTTTGGTTATAGTCCTTCCTTCAGAGTTTATTTTGTATTAATAAATGCAGGATCAGGAGAGCCGCCCTCACTCCTTGGGAGCCCTGGAGATTCATAGCCCAACCAGCAAAGGAGCGGGCTCGGTCAGACCTAGAAGCCAGATTCCACCAGAGACCCTGAGCAGCGGCAACTGAGCCCCCGTCGGAGGACGGAGCCCACCTGGCTGCTGGGCCTGAGTAGAGATTGGGAGACACTGTCGCACAGTGAGAAAGGCACAGCTCAGCAGGTTCCCAGTGCTGTGACGTTAGGCAGGCCACTTCCTGTCACTGAGCCTCTTCATTTTCAGGGCTGTTAGGGAGGCTGAGCTCTGTCCAGCCTTGAGGCTGCCCTTGACCTCCTAATTTCTAAGAAAATGGAAGGTGAGACCTTAGTGGCAGTGCCTGTTTTAGATAAAGGACTGGAATTTCACAAGGCGTGAGACTTAGGCTCCAAGTATGGGGGGAAGAATTCCCATTTCCTAGTTGTGACATCTTGGTGGATGGCCCATGGATGATTGCTGGAATCACCCTGGGGCCAGGTTGGACCAAGCATTGTGTTTTACTTTTGGACTTAGAAAATGAAAACAAAACCCCAGTAAAGGGTTCTTTTTTTTTTTTTTTTTTTTTGGTAGTACGCTCAAGTTATCATTCTTCTTTAAATGATACTGATCTGGACTGGTCTTATTCCAACCACAATGGTCAGATGTTATAAGACACAGTAATAGCTATTTTTTTTTTTCATTTTTTGTTGTTGTTTCTCTTTCTTTCTTTTTTTTTTTTTTTTACTTTTTATTATCTTTTAGTAATAGCTATTTTTAAGGTAGAATTTATTTCTTATTTATTCTTATTTATAAAGGTACCTATTGTAGGAAACTTAGAAAATACAGAAGTATAAAGAATGCCATAAAAATTACCTATAATTATTCATAATACCCAGAGATGTCCCATCCCCACCTAGAGACAGCTACTGTTAACATTTTGGTATGTTTCCTCTTAAAGTTCCTAAAGTTTTATAATCAAAAGAAAAATGTGTTTAACAATTATTTATAGTTTATATTTCCTTACATTTTCTTCTGATTATAAAATTAATGTATGGTTCAGATTACATAAATATAAAAAACTATCCCATCATTTCACCTTCCAGGGATAGCTACTGGTAACAATTTGGCATCTGTTCCACTTTTATTTGGTTTTATTTGATTTCTTTAATTCATTTGTGTCCAACTCAATACTTAAAGTTGCCAGGGTTCACTTGGCACTTGGCAGTTTCAGTGTTTAGGCTTAGAGCCAGGCTGTCTTTGAATGCTGGCATATCTGCAAGACCTTGGTTGAATTACTGTCCTCTAGCCCTCAGTTTCCTCATCTGTTACGTGGGGCTCATACACAGTAGGGCTGTTCATCCATGTAACCGTTACTGCTACTAGTAATTATTGCTATCATTGTCTTTGCTCAGACACCTCAGCTCTGACACCCGTTCGGTTTGGGTTCAGTGGGCGCCCTGGTGCCAGGGGCTGTGGGGAGGTGTGGACTCAGCATGGACTGGTGTTTAGTGCCCTTCTTGGAATCCCCGAGTATTGAATTCCACAGGGTACCTGGCGTCAGGCCAGGGAGTCTGGTGGAGGGGTGGCAGTGATGAGCTTTAGGGAGTTATTAAATTTTGTGTTTTCTAAATTTTCTCCATGAAACATACCCTATTTTTCTAATGGAAGGAAGAACTCTAATAAAGGCTATTTAAAAAATAGCCTTCAGTCTTTCCCAGCATCAGGGTCTTTTCCAGTGAGTCAGCTCATCACGTCATGTGGAGCTTCAGCTTCAGCATCAGTCCTTCCAATACATATTCAGGATTGATTTCCTTTAGGATGGACTGGTTTGATCTCCTTGCAGTCTAAGGGACTCTAAAGAGTCTTCTCCAGTACCACAGTTCAAAGGCATCGATTCTTCAGTGCTCAGCCCTCTCTATAGTCCAACGCTCACATTTGTGTATGACTACTACCCCAATAAAATTTTTAAAAAAGCAATTGGGTTCAAAGGTAAAACTGGCTTGATAGCACACAACTAGGGAATGGTAGAGCTGGGCTTTTGGACAATATCTAAGTTCTTTCCACTGTGTCGATAAGCGCAGGTCTTAATTCAGCCTCCTTTGCCCTGCTGAGTGTCTAGCCTGACCTTCCGGCACTCCCTGCTTTGTCTTTTCCTTTCCACCATTTTGCGTGATTTCTGGCTCCTGCACACCTCACTTGACGATTCTGGGTCTTATGTACTCTCTGTCCTCTTGTGTACTGTCTGTCTGTGTACCGCCTGACCTTGCAAACCCTTTTTTATCCTCCACGACCCCGCTCGGTGAAGTCCTGCCCCAGCAGCCAAGCAGAGTTCATTTGTTCCCTCTCCTGTACTCCTGCCCCTCAGGTGAGTTTCCTTCTTCCTGAAGGTTAGAGCCAGGCTGTCTTTGAATGCTGGCATATCTGCAAGACCTTGGTTGAATTACTGTCCTCTAGCCCTCAGTTTCCTCATCTGTTACGTGGGGCTCATACACAGTAGGGCTGTTCATCCATGTAACCGTTACTGCTACTAGTAATTATTGCTATCATTGTCTTTGCTCAGACACCTCAGCTCTGACACCCGTTCGGTTTGGGTTCAGTGGGCGCCCTGGTGCCAGGGGCTGTGGGGAGGTGTGGACTCAGCATGGACTGGTGTTTAGTGCCCTTCTTGGAATCCCCGAGTATTGAATTCCACAGGGTACCTGGCGTCAGGCCAGGGAGTCTGGTGGAGGGGTGGCAGTGATGAGCTTTAGGGAGTTATTAAATTTTGTGTTTTCTAAATTTTCTCCATGAAACATACCCTATTTTTCTAATGGAAGGAAGAACTCTAATAAAGGCTATTTAAAAAATAGCCTTCAGTCTTTCCCAGCATCAGGGTCTTTTCCAGTGAGTCAGCTCATCACGTCATGTGGAGCTTCAGCTTCAGCATCAGTCCTTCCAATACATATTCAGGATTGATTTCCTTTAGGATGGACTGGTTTGATCTCCTTGCAGTCTAAGGGACTCTAAAGAGTCTTCTCCAGTACCACAGTTCAAAGGCATCGATTCTTCAGTGCTCAGCCCTCTCTATAGTCCAACGCTCACATTTGTGTATGACTACTACCCCAATAAAATTTTTAAAAAAGCAATTGGGTTCAAAGGTAAAACTGGCTTGATAGCACACAACTAGGGAATGGTAGAGCTGGGCTTTTGGACAATATCTAAGTTCTTTCCACTGTGTCGATAAGCGCAGGTCTTAATTCAGCCTCCTTTGCCCTGCTGAGTGTCTAGCCTGACCTTCCGGCACTCCCTGCTTTGTCTTTTCCTTTCCACCATTTTGCGTGATTTCTGGCTCCTGCACACCTCACTTGACGATTCTGGGTCTTATGTACTCTCTGTCCTCTTGTGTACTGTCTGTCTGTGTACCGCCTGACCTTGCAAACCCTTTTTTATCCTCCACGACCCCGCTCGGTGAAGTCCTGCCCCAGCAGCCAAGCAGAGTTCATTTGTTCCCTCTCCTGTACTCCTGCCCCTCAGGTGAGTTTCCTTCTTCCTGAAGGTCACAGTGGCTGCTCTGAAGTGCTGATTGTGGCCAGACTAAGGTGTGCAAGTGTAGGGACTGTCTTACTCTTGCGTCTGTGTCCTGTTGACTGCCACAAGATAGGTGCTCAAGTGTGAAAATAAACCATCAGCCTGTCTGCTTTTGCCCCTCTTGAATGCATTATCTACATGGTGAGACACAGTGAGGTTTTTTTAATGCAGATATAATCCTACTTCAGTGGCTTCGCATTATTTTTAGGATCAAGTTAAACATTTAGCATGTCCTACTGTAAAGCTCATCCATACTTATATAAGAAAGGATCACGGCCTGACTCATCAGTAAAGGTGCACTTTCATATTCGGCCAGTTCATTGCTTAGATACACATTTGAGAAGAAGAATAAACCGAAGGTGCTAGCTCCTTGGGTCCTAGTCGCTGAAAAGGGCGACAGCGATATGACAGGAGCTGAGGACTGCACGGAAAGTTGTGGCGGCCCTGACACCACTGAGCAGGTGTGTGTTCTGCAGCTCTAGTCTGAAGAATCCAGAGCAGGAATCTCTGTAGTTCATCAAATCCTGGAGGGAGAAACTGTTTCATGACTCTCCCAGGGAGGTAAGGACGCAAGTGGGAGATGGCCTCATAGTTCCTTGAGAAGCCTTCTGGCCTCTGATGTTCTGAGATGTTCCACCAAGACACAGAGAAGTTACAGTTCAAGGTTGCTGGGGTGCTTTCCTCATACATCTGCAAGGCCCCTCACAATATCTGGCTCCACTTTACCTCTTAGCCTTATTTTCTTCCATTTCCGCTGACCTTTGCTCCAGCCAAGCTGGCTTTCTCTTCCGTCTTTCAACTATAGGTGCCTCCCTGCCACGGGGCCTTTGCATGTGCTGTTCTCTCCACCTGCCAGGTTCCCTGGAATCCTTCTCCTAAACCATACCTTATTTGCCTGGCTGACTCCTAGTAGTGTTTCATTTTTCAGATGAAAAATCACTTTCTTGGAAAAAGCCCTTCCCCTGTGTACATTATGGTCTCCAACTTTATGCTGTTAGAGTGGTGTAGCTGCTTAACCTTTCTTTCATAGCACTTATATCATTGCTGCCATAGTCTCTCTATTTAAAAAAATATGGATATTTATTTATTTATTTATTTTTGGCTTCTGGGTTTTCACGGTTGTCACAGGCTCTTCTCTAGTTGCACGGAGTGGGGGCTACTCTAGTTGAGGTGAGCAGGCTTCTTGTTGCAGTGACTTTTCTTGTTGTGGAACTCGGGCTCTGGGGCACACGGGCTTCAGTAGTTGTAACACGTGGGCTCAATAGTCGCAGCTCCGAGGCTCTAGAGCATAGGCTTAGTAGTTGTGGCTCACGGGCTTAGTTACTCCGCAGTATGTGGGGTATTCCCAGGTCAGGGATTGAACCCGTGTCTCCTGCATTGGCAGGCGAATTCTTCACCACTGAGCTACCAGGGAAGCCCTGCCATAGTCTCTCTTTTTTTTAAGATTTATTTATTTATTTATTTTGGGTAGGGGTTGGATTGGGGAGGGAGGGAAGTGGGTGGTCCACTTCTATTGGTCTTTCGTTTCTCTATTTTCATCCATCTTTGTTCTTTGGCTCCTGTGGGCCTCCCATCGCGGTGGCGTCTGCCGCTGCAGAGTGCCGGCTCTGGGCGCATGCGCTGCAGAGCTCCGGCTCTGTAATTGGACACATCGGTCCAGCTGCTCCGCGGCACGTGGGATCTTTCCAGGCCAGGGATCGAACCAGGGCCCCTTGCACTGCAAGGCGGTGTCCTTATCCACTGGACCACCAGGGGAAGCCCCTGCCATAGTCTCTTGAGTGATACTTAACTTGCTATCTGTCTTCTCCACCAAACTAAGCTTACCTGTGGGAGGGACTGTGTGTCTTGCTTATCTCAGTAATTCAAGCACTGGGGCTCAAAGTCTGGGGCTGGATACATACCTGTTTAGTGAATCAGTACCACTTCCGTCTTTCAACTATAGGTGCCTCCCTGCCACGGGCCTTTGCATGTGCTGTTCTCTCCACCTGCCAGGTTCCTGGAATCCTTCTCCTAAACCATACCTTATTTGCCTGGCTGACTCCTAGTAGTGTTTCATTTTTCAGATGAAAAATCACTTTCTTGGAAAAAGCCCTTCCCCTGTGTACATTATGGTCTCCAACTTTATGCTGTTAGAGTGGTGTAGCTGCTTAACCTTTCTTTCATAGCACTTATATCATTGCTGCCATAGTCTCTCTATTTAAAAAAATATGGATATTTATTTATTTATTTATTTTTGGCTTCTGGGTTTTCACGGTTGTCACAGGCTCTTCTCTAGTTGCACGGAGTGGGGGCTACTCTAGTTGAGGTGAGCAGGCTTCTTGTTGCAGTGACTTTTCTTGTTGTGGAACTCGGGCTCTGGGGCACACGGGCTTCAGTAGTTGTAACACGTGGGCTCAATAGTCGCAGCTCCGAGGCTCTAGAGCATAGGCTTAGTAGTTGTGGCTCACGGGCTTAGTTACTCCGCAGTATGTGGGGTATTCCCAGGTCAGGGATTGAACCCGTGTCTCCTGCATTGGCAGGCGAATTCTTCACCACTGAGCTACCAGGGAAGCCCTGCCATAGTCTCTCTTTTTTTTAAGATTTATTTATTTATTTATTTTGGGTAGGGGTTGGATTGGGGAGGGAGGGAAGTGGGTGGTCCACTTCTATTGGTCTTTCGTTTCTCTATTTTCATCCATCTTTGTTCTTTGGCTCCTGTGGGCCTCCCATCGCGGTGGCGTCTGCCGCTGCAGAGTGCCGGCTCTGGGCGCATGCGCTGCAGAGCTCCGGCTCTGTAATTGGACACATCGGTCCAGCTGCTCCGCGGCACGTGGGATCTTTCCAGGCCAGGGATCGAACCAGGGCCCCTTGCACTGCAAGGCGGTGTCCTTATCCACTGGACCACCAGGGGAAGCCCCTGCCATAGTCTCTTGAGTGATACTTAACTTGCTATCTGTCTTCTCCACCAAACTAAGCTTACCTGTGGGAGGGACTGTGTGTCTTGCTTATCTCAGTAATTCAAGCACTGGGGCTCAAAGTCTGGGGCTGGATACATACCTGTTTAGTGAATCAGTACCACTTCAGTTTTGTTTTTTTTTTTAAATATTTATTTATTTACTTGATTGCACTGGGTCTTAGTTGTAGCATATGGGCCCTTTAAGTTGCATGTGGGATCTAGTTCCCTGACTAGGGATTGAACCCAAGCCTCCTGCATTGGGAGCACGGAGTCTTACCCACTGGACCACCACGGAAGTCCCGCACTTCAGTTTTAATTAGGGAGGTAGTGTGGTGGCACAGTGTTGACCTGAGAATTGAGTGACTTGAGTTCTACTCCACACAGCTGGTTTGTGTGTGTGTGTCGTGTGTGTTGTGTGTGTGTTCGGCTGCGCCTCATGACTTGTAGGATCTTAGTTCCCCAACCAGGGATTGAACCCATGCCCCCTGCACTGAAAGCCGGAGTCTTAACCACTGGATTGTGAGAGTAGTGTCCAAACTGCTGTTAACTAGATAGTGACCTGGGGCACTCACTCTTCATCTGTCAAGTGAATAAGAGATGCTTGATGATCTGGGGTCACCTTGGCTTCTGATAATCTGTGCTTCCAGATGGACTGTTTATTAGCCACACTCTGGAGGGAGGGGGTGAGGATGAGAATCCAGCTCCTGCTTGTTGTCTGCACTCGGGTGTCAGACAGGCAAACTCCTAGGCTTGCCCCAAGCCTGCTGTTCCTGTTGCCCTCCAAGTTTCAGTTTATACCAGCTCCATTTTTCCAGTTACTCAGGCCCCAATCGTCAGTGGTATTCTTGACTTTTCTGTCATGCTTCTTGGCCAGTTTGTCAGCAGATCCTGTTGTTAGAATGTCACCTTCTGACTGAAGCCCTTCCCAGCCATCTACTTTCAGTTGCACTGCCCCCGCCCCAGACTTCCTTGACTCCCTGTCCCATTGCTTCTGCTTCATTCTCTCTTGTGACACTTATTAGTATCTGACAGGGTTTTACTTGTTTCTCTGTTTCTACTTGGCTGTCTCTCCCTTCCCCCTTAATCTCCCAGAATGTCAATTCCAAGAGAGAAGGGAGTATTGAACCGTTGTGTTCAGAGCTGTATCCTCAGTGCCTAGAACAGCCCCTGGCCCCCAGTGTCACGCAGTAACTGGTTGATAGACGGACAGAAAGAGTGAACAGATGGGTAAGGCTTGGTGGGAGGGGTAGGGGAGGAGACAGGGGGAATGACAGGGAAGATAGATGCTTTCCACCAGAGTCACCCCTGCTTATCATTCCTCACATTTCTGGCTGCTGCTGAGAAAATAACGGTAATAATAAAATCTAGCTTTTTCCTCCTCTTTGTATCTTACTTCTCCAGTGTCTGCTCCTGTCCCCCAAAGACACTTTTATTCTGGGAAAGTTGCATGATAGAGGGCACCAAAGTGTGCATATGGAATCAAGGCATCAACCAGAGGGCAAGGGCACCAAAACAAGAGCAAACCAAACCAAAACTCCACCAAGAACACGCTTTAATATCACCACTATTATTTTTTAAAAGGGCCTTTTTAGTATCGAAGATATAGGAAGATTGAGAACAAAGGACGTGTTGTAAATGTAATAAATTTGGCTTTAAAAAAAAGAAAAAGAAAAACTTGCTACATTGTCTTTATTTCCCCTATTTCCTGATGGAGAGCCCCTCCAGTGGGTGGCTGAGGTGGAGCCTCTAGTGCAGGAGGTAGGATGCTGAAGAGAGCCTGGCGATGCTCGGCAGACGCCCTCGGTGACTGTCTTTCCTTGTTTGGCTCTGTCGTTTGTTAGTGCTGGTTTAAAAATTGGAGTTACAGTTGACATACAACATTCTCTCAGTTTCGGGTATACAACATAATGATTATATATGTATTAAGATATAATGATTATCTATGTATTTCCAAATGACCACAATAAGTAGTTAACATTCATCAACATACATGTTATGTAAATGACATTTTTATTTGGAAGGGGTCCCTACCCTCCGGGATCTAATGGCTAATGATCTGAGTTGGAGCTGATGTAATAATAATAGAAAAAAGTGCACAATAAATATAATGCTCTTGAATCATCCTTGAATCATCCTTAGACTATCCTGTGGAAAAATTGTCTGCCGCATAACCAGTCTCTGGTGCCAAAAAGGCTGCGCTCAGGTAGTGTTTTCAGACAGCCTATGCTGACCTGTTACTGAGTCGTGAAATTAATGGGGTGCAAGTTGCTTTCAGAACAATAATACAGAATGCCGAGTGAAAAAAGCCTGACACAGAAGGCCACCTATTGTATGGTTTCATTTATATGAAATACCTGGAGTAGACAAATCCACAGAAGCAGAAAGGAGGTCAGTGACGGGCAGCTGCTGGGACCGGGAGGAGGAGCAGCCCTGTGGCTGGGCTGGCTGCGACCGATGGAGTCAGTTTGGAGGAGGTGGCGGTGATGGCTGCACTGCACAGTGAATGCTCCAAATTGTACGTTTAGTAGTGATTTTGAGCGAATCACTCATTCTGTCTGGCTTTTGCATCTGTAACCAGTGTGTTTGATTTAAGCCCAAACATGGCCTTGTTTGAGCCCTGAGAGGGTCTTAGCATCCTTTTCGCTTGACCACTCATAATTTCCTGCCTTCACTGACCCCTGAACCTAATGCATACAATGGCTCCTCGAGCACACTGCCAACACCGTGTGTTTTCATGTCTGTTGTATCCCACCAGCTTGTGGTCATGAGGGTAGGGAGAGCATGGTGGTGTTCCAGCACCCCGTGTGGTGCAACCAAGCTCTCGCCAGGTGTGTTGGAGCCGGTGGTTAGTAGGTGTGCAGAGGCAGCGACCCTCCCCACCTCCCGCAGCCGAGGCTGCCAGTCACCTCCGAGTAGCAGCCTGGTCCATTCGCCACAAAGAAGTTTGTGCCGGGGCCTTGAAGAAGTTTGGAAGCCATGTGGAAACATTTTTTGGCATCTAGGAACATGGTCATTGTTAGTTGAACGATAGGGATTATTCTCCCTGTTTTGTAATTACCGTAAGATAGTGTAGAAACAGTTTGACCAGGCCAGGGGCTGGGCATCAGTGGGTATGCGCTGAGGCTGGCGTGCTCTGTGGCGCTGTGCTGGGCTGCATTTGCCTTGCACATGCCACCAGCTCCACCCCTGTGTGTGAGGCCGTGGCTGCTCCACAGAGACCTGCGCTCTGGGCGTTTCGTCCTCGGTGCAGATATATCTGTTGTGACGTTGCCACGCTTTCCCATAGCCCTTTGGGGAGTAAGAGGGTTTATCTGAGAGCCCGCTTGCTGGGAAGGAATATTTATAGAATCTCTGAGCTGGGAAGAGCTTTGAGAACATCTGGTCCGGTGGTTCCCAGACGTGGCTGGGTCAGGGTAACCTGTCACCTCTGCCGTGGCTCAGGCGCCCCTCAGCTGATTCCAGTGGAGAGGTCTGGGAGCCGCAGGGCCTGGACACTGTTTCTGTGAAATCTCCCAGGTGCTTCTGATGCATCCAGAATGATCTGCTTCTCCCATTTTCTGGAAGTGGAAAAGAAGGCACAGAAAGTCTAGATTATTTGCACAGGGTACATTGTGACCCAGCTTGGAGGCCAGATCTCTGGATTCCCAGCCCCTAAATGTTCCTCCTTCTGGGCCCCCACCGCCTCCTGTCACCTGGGGGAGTCTCACTGCCCATCAGACTGCACACACGGAAGTGACCCATAGGGTGGCACTCTGAGCTTGGTACCTTCACCCAGTGTTGGATTTCAAAATTAGGGTTCAGTGACAAAAATACAGTGATACTAGGGAACTGTTTTTATCTCCACTGTCTGAAAACAGCTTGCTCTAAGTTTTCACACAGTACCACCTTGATGCAAATTTGGGGAATTATAGGATAAAATAATTTTTCATCTTATCCCAAACCGTTTTTTTATAATGTTTATTGCCTTTCCACATTTGGAATTTCTTGAGGATTGAGTCTCCGCTACAGGATCACTGGGTCAAGTGTATGGATGTTCCTGTGGACATCTTATTGACAGACTGCTTTATGAAAAGATTGAATTATCAATAGTTTGCCTGCAAGTAGTCTGTAAGAATATTTATCTTTGGGTCAGAGTATTTTTTTTTTTGGCCACTTCTATTGGTCTTCGTTTTATCAATTTTCATCCGTCTTTGTTCTTTGCCCTGTGTGGGCCTCCCATCGCAGTGGCCTCTCTTGTCGCAGAGCACCGGCTCTGGGCGCATGTGCTCCAGAGCTCTGGCTCAGTGCTTGGACACATCAGTCCAGTCGCTCCGTGGCATGTGGAATCTTCCCAGGCCAGGGATCAATCCAGTGCCCCTTGCACTGCAAGGCTACCCACTGGACCACCAGGGAAGCCCAGAGTATTTCATTTTTAATTAAAAACTATTGTTGGTTACAGTCTTTCTGATGATAAGGATTATAAAATGAGTCATTTATAGAAATGTTTGAAAATATAGAAAAATCAAGAAGGAAATTTAGGCCATTATATCTAGCACACGAATTTAACCTACTTGATGCCTACTTAAAAGATTTTTTGTCATGACTTTTTACACAAAAGGAAAAACAAAAAATAGTACAAAGAACACCTGTTTACCTACCGTCTAGCGTCAACAGTTACCAGCATTCTTCCTTGTTTCCCCACTTCTCCCCAAAATGTCTTTGGTTATTATCCATTTCCAAATCAAAATCTTAACAGGAATTCCCACGCTGCCTTGACTTGATGTCTGTGGTCTCTCAACCTGGAAGTGGAAAAGAAGGCACAGAAAGTCTAGATTATTTGCACAGGGTACATTGGCCCAGCTGGGGCCAGATCTCTGGATTCCCAGCCCCTAAATGTTCCTCCTTCTGGGCCCCACCGCCTCCTGTCACCTGGGGGAGTCTCACTGCCCATCAGACTGCACACACGGAAGTGACCCATAGGGTGGCACTCTGAGCTTGGTACCTTCACCCAGTGTTGGATTTCAAAATTAGGGTTCAGTGACAAAAATACAGTGATACTAGGGAACTGTTTTTATCTCCACTGTCTGAAAACAGCTTGCTCTAAGTTTTCACACAGTACCACCTTGATGCAAATTTGGGGAATTATAGGATAAAATAATTTTTCATCTTATCCCAAACCGTTTTTTTATAATGTTTATTGCCTTTCCACATTTGGAATTTCTTGAGGATTGAGTCTCCGCTACAGGATCACTGGGTCAAGTGTATGGATGTTCCTGTGGACATCTTATTGACAGACTGCTTTATGAAAAGATTGAATTATCAATAGTTTGCCTGCAAGTAGTCTGTAAGAATATTTATCTTTGGGTCAGAGTATTTTTTTTTTTGGCCACTTCTATTGGTCTTTCGTTTTATCAATTTTCATCCGTCTTTGTTCTTTGCCCTGTGTGGGCCTCCCATCGCAGTGGCCTCTCTTGTCGCAGAGCACCGGCTCTGGGCGCATGTGCTCCAGAGCTCTGGCTCAGTGCTTGGACACATCAGTCCAGTCGCTCCGTGGCATGTGGAATCTTCCCAGGCCAGGGATCAATCCAGTGCCCCTTGCACTGCAAGGCTACCCACTGGACCACCAGGGAAGCCCAGAGTATTTCATTTTTAATTAAAAACTATTGTTGGTTACAGTCTTTCTGATGATAAGGATTATAAAATGAGTCATTTATAGAAATGTTTGAAAATATAGAAAAATCAAGAAGGAAATTTAGGCCATTATATCTAGCACACGAATTTAACCTACTTGATGCCTACTTAAAAGATTTTTTGTCATGACTTTTTACACAAAAGGAAAAACAAAAAATAGTACAAAGAACACCTGTTTACCTACCGTCTAGCGTCAACAGTTACCAGCATTCTTCCTTGTTTCCCCACTTCTCCCCAAAATGTCTTTGGTTATTATCCATTTCCAAATCAAAATCTTAACAGGAATTCCCACGCTGCCTTGACTTGATGTCTGTGGTCTCTCAACCTAGAGCAGTCCCCCTCCCCCCATAACACTGACTTGGAAGACACAGGCCAGTTTCTTGTCAACTGTCCACTGGATGTAATTGATTCTTCCTTTTATTCCCTGCATTTCCCTTAAGGTCCCAAGCTTTCTATGATTCAATCAAACACCTTTGGACAAGAATTTTTCACAGGTGATGTTGTCTACCAGGATGCACGGATGTGAGGTGGTCTTGTTGTTGGTGCTGTTCTTTGAGCTCTGGGTTAAGGTGTTGGTAACCAGATCCCTCTAGTGTGAAGGTACATTTTTTCCGCCTTTTCCTTAGTAGTGACAAACTCCTGTAAGCTAACATGCTGAAACAAAGGCTTTGCACATTTTGAAAAGCGCGAATGCTTGTGATCCTAACTGATCCTGCTGTGGATGTTACACTATCGGGTTTTTGCATCAATTTGTCTGGTTCATTTTTTTCCCTGATTACGAAAGGAACTCACATATATCGTGCAGCATTTGGAAACACTTAGCCTAGAACGTAAAAGTGCCCATAATT
The DNA here is from genome assembly GCA_022376925.1 of Tragulus kanchil. Taxonomy (NCBI): domain Eukaryota; kingdom Metazoa; phylum Chordata; class Mammalia; order Artiodactyla; family Tragulidae; genus Tragulus; species Tragulus kanchil. Next base: position 176,571,581 of record JAIOJX010000004.1, on the reverse strand, counting down.
CTAATCTCTACAGATAATTGCTGGGAACAGTCTAAGCAGTTATATCAGTTGTCTAAGCTTGTTGACATTTGCTAATTACTATTACAGAAATGGGTCATACCATAGTACTATTTTGCTACTTATTTTCACTGAATGTCATGGAATTTTTTCTCCTGCCAATAAAGGTAGATTTACTTCTTTTTAAAAATTATGGTAAAATACATATAACAAAAAATTTGACATTTTTAAGCGTTCAGCGGCATTACCTACATTCACAGTGTTATAAGGCCACCACCACTATCTTACTCTTTTTTTAAAAAAAAAAATATATATATATTCATTTATTTATTTTGGCGGGGGTTGGGAGGAAGGGCGTGAGCGGGCCACTCCTATCCGTCTTTCATTTGTCTAGTTTCATCCGTCTTTGTTCTTTGACCCGTGTGGGCCTCCCATTGCGGTGGCCTCTGTTGTCACAGAGCACTGGCTCTGGGCGCACGCGTTCCAGAGCTCCGGCTCGGTAATTGCACATATCGGTCCAGCCACTCCGCGGCACGCGGGATCGTCCCAGGCCAGGGATCCAACTGTTGCCCCTTGCACTGCAAGGCAGTGTCCTTACCCACTGGACCACCAGGAAAGCCCTATCTTACTCTTTTTAAACAGCTGTAGGATGGCTTTCCTTTATGAATGAACCAGAATTTATTCAGTCAGTGCCCTATTTTTGTACAACTAAGTTGTTCTTTTAAAAACAGTGATGTGGAGAATGTCCCTGCCAGTCTTACACTCATTGAAATGAGAGTTTTTTTATGAGATAGCTTCCTGGAAGAGGAACAGCTAGTCATAAGATGGAAGCATTTCACATTTTAATAGGTATTGCCTAGTTTTCTTTCAGAAATGGTCAAACTGTTTACAGTCTAACCAAAGGCATCTAAGACTGGTTAATTATTAGTCTTGTTAACTGCTCTTCAAGGTTAACTGAACTTGCTCTGTATTTAACCTTGTTCAATGAGGAAGAAGTGGTTGGTAAAATAAGAACAACATTCATTGGTTTAACTAACTGATGTTTACATAGCACCACTTGTGTATCAGACCTGGTGTTCAGACGCAGGGAATTTTATTATGAATACGCAATACAGTCTCTCTCTTCGTGGGTCTTACAAGCTAGTGGAGACAGATACCATCTCACAGATGAATGACAGAAAGTAGTAAATGGGTGTATATCAGAGGAGGCTCTGCTTGGACTGAGAGTTAAGAAAATGAAATTAGTTTGGAACTTGAAGGATGGATGGGAATTACCTACACAAAGGGCAGATTGGAAAGGGGTGGAGAGAATGTTCTAAGTGGAAGAAACAGCATGTGCTAGGCCCCAGTGTCAGATCCCTTTAGGCGTTATACTGGCTAAGGAAGTCCAGTTTGTGTGGTGCCCTGGAGGAAGGCAAATTCTTAATTATTCAGAGACCAAACAGATGAGGTCTAACTGCCAGGACCACAGAATCCCTTAGTTTCTTTTCCCGTCTTTGTTCTTTGACCCGTGTGGGCCTCCCATTGCGGTGGCCTCTGTTGTCACAGAGCACTGGCTCTGGGCGCACGCGTTCCAGAGCTCCGGCTCGGTAATTGCACATATCGGTCCAGCCACTCCGCGGCACGCGGGATCGTCCCAGGCCAGGGATCCAACTGTTGCCCCTTGCACTGCAAGGCAGTGTCCTTACCCACTGGACCACCAGGAAAGCCCTATCTTACTCTTTTTAAACAGCTGTAGGATGGCTTTCCTTTATGAATGAACCAGAATTTATTCAGTCAGTGCCCTATTTTTGTACAACTAAGTTGTTCTTTTAAAAACAGTGATGTGGAGAATGTCCCTGCCAGTCTTACACTCATTGAAATGAGAGTTTTTTTATGAGATAGCTTCCTGGAAGAGGAACAGCTAGTCATAAGATGGAAGCATTTCACATTTTAATAGGTATTGCCTAGTTTTCTTTCAGAAATGGTCAAACTGTTTACAGTCTAACCAAAGGCATCTAAGACTGGTTAATTATTAGTCTTGTTAACTGCTCTTCAAGGTTAACTGAACTTGCTCTGTATTTAACCTTGTTCAATGAGGAAGAAGTGGTTGGTAAAATAAGAACAACATTCATTGGTTTAACTAACTGATGTTTACATAGCACCACTTGTGTATCAGACCTGGTGTTCAGACGCAGGGAATTTTATTATGAATACGCAATACAGTCTCTCTCTTCGTGGGTCTTACAAGCTAGTGGAGACAGATACCATCTCACAGATGAATGACAGAAAGTAGTAAATGGGTGTATATCAGAGGAGGCTCTGCTTGGACTGAGAGTTAAGAAAATGAAATTAGTTTGGAACTTGAAGGATGGATGGGAATTACCTACACAAAGGGCAGATTGGAAAGGGGTGGAGAGAATGTTCTAAGTGGAAGAAACAGCATGTGCTAGGCCCCAGTGTCAGATCCCTTTAGGCGTTATACTGGCTAAGGAAGTCCAGTTTGTGTGGTGCCCTGGAGGAAGGCAAATTCTTAATTATTCAGAGACCAAACAGATGAGGTCTCACTGCCAGGACCACAGAAGGAATTTCAGAAAAGTAGGAGGCTTTCCAAGGCAAATTCTCACAGATTGTAAGTTGTCTGAAGGAGAGACAGAAGAGACGCACCTATAGCCCTCGGCTTAGGTTAGCAGAATGTCTTGGCCGAAGTTGAAAGAAGGGCAGATCACTAGGCAGAAATACTATGGCAGCCGGGATACATCAGAGGAGGGTCAGGAATGTCAAAGGCCATGTGGACTAAGGCTTCTGAAAAATGCTCATCAGCCGAAAGCTGGGTTTGCAGCAAGCAAAGTAAGAGGCATGCCCCTCGGCCAGAATCCAAAAAAGGAACACAACTTTATCACGTCTAATCTTGTGTCTGTCTCTTTGTGAAGGAAGATAATACAAAGTAATACATATTGAACACATATTACATGAACACAATCTGTGCCAGACACCTAGAGTAGATTATTTCATTTAATGATAATGTCGATGTTTATCTCCATTTTCTCTACGGGAATCTCAGGCTTGTGGCCACAGAAGATTGGTGGTGCTGGAGTAGGCGATCTAACCACAGGTTTTCAATCTGAACCATCACATCAGGCTGCCTCCAGATGGGAAAGGATAGTCTTTGTGGGGTTAATGGGGCAGCATAGTCCAGGGAAATTGGCTCACCTTAAAAGAGTCAGGCCCGCGCTCGCGTCCTGGATTCACTGGTTATCACATGTAAGACTTGTGACTTAACCTCTTGGATCTTCAGTTTCCACATCTGTAAGATGGGAGTAACAATCACCCAGCACCATTAAGGGAATTCAGAACTAGGCACAGAAAATGCTTGGTGGCATAGAGCAGGAACTGAATAAGTAGTGACTTTTTTTTTCATTTCTTTTAATTTAGTTAATATACTTTTTTGGCCACTTCTATTGATCTTTCATTTATTTATCTTTGTGTTCTTTGGCCTGTGTGGGCCTCCGATCGCGGTGGCCTCTGTTGTTGCAGAGCACTGGCTCTGAGCACATGCGCTCCAGAGCTCCAGCTCGGTAGTGGGGACACATCGATCCAGCTGCTCTGCAGCATGTGGGATCTTCCCAGGCCAGCGATCGAAGCAGCGCCCCTTGCACTGCAGGGCGGTGTCCTTACCCACTGGACCACCAGGGAAGCCCTTCATTTCTTTTAATATTGATTTTTTTGCCTGTGCTGGGTCTTAGTTGTGGCATGTGATCTTTGTTCTTCATTGCAGCTTGTGAACTCTTACAGTTGCATCTAGTTCCATGACCAGGGATCAAACCCAGGTCCCCTGCATTGGGAGGCTGGAGTCTTAGCTGCTGGATCATCAGGGAAATCCCTGTTTTTATTTTTATTCTAAGAGCACACATAGCCTAGGTTTCATTTTAGATGTAAGCTGTATATGGTTCACAAATGAATGACACATGGTGTCTTTGCTCCTGAGGTCAGTCTCTTCAGTTATAGGTGACACTTCATACACTTCAGACCTCCCTCAGTTCGGCTCTGAAGTGGGGAGCAAGGTTGAGATTTCGCCCTTTGCAAGTGTGAGAACCTGAGACTGAGAAGAGCAAAGTGAGTTTCTTAAAGCCTCACAGCCAAGCTAACACTTTCTGCTTTTTTGTAGCATCTAGTAGATGAGCGAAACAGCAAGTGTTGATTTCTGTAGGGCAATTGACAGGTCACTGGGGCTGTCCCTAGCCAGAAAACAGCAGTGATGGCTTAGTGACATTTTAGTCAGGTGGTTATTGTTGTGGGCTGAAGACCTGGGGAGTGTCACTAGATAGGTTGGCCTGACCAAGCGTCCACTCTGGAGAACCTAACTTGGAATGGGTCACATTTGTATGGAGACTTGGACGCACAGCCTGAGAGTTGGACTTACTGTTTGTGGCTGACGTCCACTGGGAAGGCCAGCGGTCAGGCCCAGGGTGACTGACCTGGACTCCTGTAGACCACGAGGGATTGAAGGTGGACAAAACTGGTGCTGAAATTAAGTCAAGGAAGGTATTTTGATCTTTCATTTATTTATCTTTGTGTTCTTTGGCCTGTGTGGGCCTCCGATCGCGGTGGCCTCTGTTGTTGCAGAGCACTGGCTCTGAGCACATGCGCTCCAGAGCTCCAGCTCGGTAGTGGGGACACATCGATCCAGCTGCTCTGCAGCATGTGGGATCTTCCCAGGCCAGCGATCGAAGCAGCGCCCCTTGCACTGCAGGGCGGTGTCCTTACCCACTGGACCACCAGGGAAGCCCTTCATTTCTTTTAATATTGATTTTTTTGCCTGTGCTGGGTCTTAGTTGTGGCATGTGATCTTTGTTCTTCATTGCAGCTTGTGAACTCTTACAGTTGCATCTAGTTCCATGACCAGGGATCAAACCCAGGTCCCCTGCATTGGGAGGCTGGAGTCTTAGCTGCTGGATCATCAGGGAAATCCCTGTTTTTATTTTTATTCTAAGAGCACACATAGCCTAGGTTTCATTTTAGATGTAAGCTGTATATGGTTCACAAATGAATGACACATGGTGTCTTTGCTCCTGAGGTCAGTCTCTTCAGTTATAGGTGACACTTCATACACTTCAGACCTCCCTCAGTTCGGCTCTGAAGGGGGGAGCAAGGTTGAGATTTCGCCCTTTGCAAGTGTGAGAACCTGAGACTGAGAAGAGCAAAGTGAGTTTCTTAAAGCCTCACAGCCAAGCTAACACTTTCTGCTTTTTTGTAGCATCTAGTAGATGAGCGAAACAGCAAGTGTTGATTTCTGTAGGGCAATTGACAGGTCACTGGGGCTGTCCCTAGCCAGAAAACAGCAGTGATGGCTTAGTGACATTTTAGTCAGGTGGTTATTGTTGTGGGCTGAAGACCTGGGGAGTGTCACTAGATAGGTTGGCCTGACCAAGCGTCCACTCTGGAGAACCTAACTTGGAATGGGTCACATTTGTATGGAGACTTGGACGCACAGCCTGAGAGTTGGACTTACTGTGTGTGGCTGACGTCCACTGGGAAGGCCAGCGGGTCAGGCCCAGGGTGACTGACCTGGACTCCTGTAGACCACGAGGGATTGAAGGTGGACAAAAACTGGTGCTGAAATTAAGTCAAGGTTAAGGTATGTTTACAACACACCCAACAGGAATCTGGGTTATCGTGACAAGGGGCACAAAGCTTGTGACCTTCCTCTGAACTAACACCTGACACATGCCCCCTCTGTACTTCCACGTGGCTGCTGGGCAGGACCCGTGGGACAGGGCTCAGTACTGTGTGGAAAGCTGCAGTGCTTGGTGGGGAGCTTGCCACCTCAAGCCTGTCAGGTCCGTGCATGGACGGGCCATGAGTGGTCTTACAGATGTGAAGGCTTTGAAAAGGGAACTTTTCAAGGAAAAGAAGAAAAACAGATTGCAACTGTATACCACAATGGAAAAGGCAAAACTATGGAAACAGTATAAAGATCAATGGTTGCTAGGAGATGGGAGGAAAAGGGAAATGACTGCAGAGTACAGCAGTTTTTAGGTGCGGTGAAAATAACTTTGTATGCCAACATGATGGTGAATGGATGTCTTCTTGTTTTTGTCCAAACCCACAGAATGTACAGCACTGCCCACTTCATGAAGGTGGACCCTAGGATGGATTGGGGACTTGTTGTGCCAGTGCAGTTCACCCATGGTTAAAAGGGAAAACCTTTTTTTAAAAAACCAAACAGGATAGATGTTTTGGTAAAACTTTTGTTTCACTTTCATATATATATATATGTATACATATATATATATGCATGCATGTATTATATATGTTTGTATATTTGTTGGATGGTGATATAAAACATACTTTTTAAATCAAAAAAGTTTGCAGGACACTGTAGTTAAATTATACTGGCAAATAAAAGCACAAATTAATTTCAAGAAAAAAAAAAAAAAGATCAAGGTAGACCTCTAGACCAGAAACCAGGTTCGTAGTGCAGTGTGCTTTGAGTGACCAGTGAGGATGCTGGCTGGTGAGGTGTGAGGAGGTAGGAAATGACATGTGTGTCAGCCACGAGGTGGACTGTCACCATCTTAACAAAGGAGGTGCCTGTCCCTTTAGCCTCAGCACAAGGCCTGGTCGGGCTGTTGCAGCGTTGAGGAACACACAAACTCAGAAGATGCTGTTGCTTCAAAGGTCTGGGAAGCAGTGTCTTGAGGAAGAGAGGTTGGTTTTATTTCATGTCATCCAAGAGGGCAGACTCCCAACTGAAAAAGTAGACTGCAAGGAAACAAGAGTTTGGCTCAGTGTGAGGGAGAGTGTTTTGAAAATTCTCAGAATGGATTGGTAGTTGTGTGGGATGATGAATTCCTGGGGTGGGAAAGGGTCCAAATTTTAAAATATATAGAAGAAACAGCTTAATGAACAGGCTTTCGAAAACCTCTCCATCCGTACTAATGTATAAGCCTGAGTTGTCCGATGTGGCACTTTAAGTTAATTAAAGTTGAGTAACAAAACATTCCACTCCTCAGCCACAGTGGGCACACTTCGAGTGCCCCGCAGCCATGCGTTTGACAGTGAGGATCCAGACCGTGTCCGTCAGGGCAGGAGGTCCTCTTGGGCCGTGCTGGCTGTTGGGAACAGATGCTGGCCCATGGCTGGTCAGCAGAGCAGTATTGTGATTCAGGACTGAGCCTCTACGTGATTCGTTTGTTATTAACACTGCAGAGTTTATCTCCATTTTAGGGGCAGAGCTCAGGGGGCCTGGGGTGATAGTGGCAAGTGGGCCAGTCAGGCTGGACTGGGTCCTCGTTGCTGCTCTGTGTACTTGGTCACTCCACAAGGGCCTCAGGTGCCTTGCTTGAAAAATAGTGAATCATCGGCACCGCTTCACCTGGTGGCCGTGAGGACGAGGTGGATGTGGCGCATCCAGAGTGCTTAGCACAGTACTTGTCTCAGGCTAATACGTACTCTCTTCTTTTTATTCCAAAGTTATGTTCTGTATGAACATACTAGTTTGTCCTTTTTGTTTTCCATTCGGCATTATTATTAATATTTAAATCAATTTGTTCATTTATTTTTGCTACATTGGACCTTAGTCACAGCACATAGGGTCTTTTAGTTGTGGCGTGTGGGATTTAGTTCCCTAACCAGGGATCAAACTCAGGCCTCCTGCATTGAGACTGTAGTCTTAGCCACTGGACCAACCCCCAGGGAAGCCCCTTAAATCTGTTTTTAAGTATCGACATGTATACAGATTGCCTATCTATCCCCTTACTGTTAGGAATTGGGCACTTCACCTTTTCTCTATGTTATGATTAGGATGACAGTTACTTGTTTTGCTTACTGGGCCAGACACTAGGTATGTTGTACTCGTTTTTATTTCAAGGAAAGTTAATTACAAAAAGAAAGCGAGGGATCTGTGTATAGACATGGGAAAGATGTCAAAGATATGTGGATAAATGAAAAACACAAGTTGCAGAACAACTTGAATCTCCTCTCACTGTGTGAAAAGCACAGAGGAGGCTGAGCGTCTGCTGGTAAATGCACAGGGGTTTTGACAGCCGTGTGCCAAGTACTGTGTGTTCTAACACTCCCAAGTGTCACAGTAGCTTGGTGCAAAAATGAGCACGGAGTGACTTGTCCTAGGTGATGCAGGTGGTCAGTGGCGCCAGACTGAAGTCCAGGTCCCCCAGCTCTGCCACTGCGCACTGGCCCCCATAGCTGTAGCTGTGGGCTCCCACGTTCCTGCTCTGCACAGACTGTGGAAAGTTCTTTGGACTCCCCTGGCTGACCAATCATTAGGACTCCACGCTTCCACTGCAGGGACATGCTTTTCGCTCCGTGGTGAGGACTAAGATCCCACATGGCTGTGCAGCCAGAAAAAACAAAGGTTTTTTGATTGGAAGGTTCTTCACACCTACTCAGTAGGGCAGGGAGTGAGAGTCCTTTGGTGGATTTTGAGCTGGAGGGCAGGTCATCTCAGGTCTGCACCGGGAGGTCATCCTGCTCTGCTGGGTCAGGGTGGTGGCTGGGGATGCTGTTTCCTAATGGGGTCTGTGCTCCTCACCGGGTGACGTGAACAGAGAGCAGCCTCTCTGCACTTGTATTGGTTCGGATGGTGAAGTCGGCAGGGTTTGAGTCAAACATCCAGGTGACTTACAGAAGGGAGTCTGGGGCCGGGGCTTGAGTTTTGCCTTTTTCCTTGCTCAAGCTCCTAGACCTGGAGCATCACTAGAGAGTTCTTTCCCTCTGTCGCTTCTTTGAGTTCATTTATTCTTCCTCAGTCACAGTGCACCCTGTGAAGTTTGTCTTCTGCAGTTTATTATTTTTTTTAAAGATTTATTTATTTATTTATTTTGGGCGGGGGTCGGGTTGGGGAGGGAGGGGAGCGGGCGGGCCACTTCTATTGGTCTTCCATTTCTCTGTTTTCATCCGTCTTTGTTCTTTGGCTCCTGCGGGCCTCCCATCACGGTGGTGTCTGTCGTTGCAGAGCGCCGGCTCTGGGCGCATGCGCTCCAGAGCTCCGGCTCGGTGATTGGACACATCAGTCCAGCCGCTCCGCGGCACGTGGGATCTTCCCAGGCCAGGGCTCGAACCGGCGCCCCTTGCACTGCAAGGCGGTGTCCTTATCCACTGGACCACCAGGGGAAGCCCCTCTTCTGCAGTTTAGAAGGAACTAATGCAGACTCCGTGTTAGCCGTCATTCATCTGCTGCTGCATATCAAGTTGTTGCTCCCAAACTTGGAAGATTAAAACAGCAGTAAATATTTCTCGCGCACAGTTCTTGTGGGCCAGGAATTTGGGAGCATCTTGGCTGAGTGGTTCTGGCTCAGATTTGCTCAAAAAATTGCAGTCCACAGATTGTTGGCCAGGACCCTGGTTATCTGAGGCTTGAGCTTTAGCTGGAGCAGTTGCTTATAAGATGACTTGCTTACCTGCCTAACAAGGGGTTGCTGGTTTTTTGGCAAGAGGCCTCAGTTCATCTCTAGGTGAGCGTCTCTCAGTTCTGCCTTAATGTTTGAACAGCAGCCGTTCTTGCCTCAGAGCAGTCAGAAAGCCAGGCGAAAGTGATCCTCTTTATGACCAGGTCTCAGAAATCCCGTAGTGTCACTCAGCCACACTCTGTCCAGCACGAAGTCTGCTGGACGTCCCAGGGGAGCAGGGTCAGGCACCAGCTTTTCAAGCGATGGGGAGACATCCAAAGCTATGCCTAGATTTTCCTCACTAATTTTTCTATTTATCCAGCTGTTATTCAATCTCTCATGTGCCAGGTAGTCCAGATAGAGATAAATAAGACACATAAAGCTTGATCCCAGGCCTCCGGGGAATTACAGAGCGGGCAGAACAGCAGCTCCCGTTTGGGTGATGTTTAGAGCTTGGTGAGAGTCTCTACCTAGGTTCTCAGTCTGCCTTCCCAGTAGCAGCTCTGTGGCCACTTCAGCCAGTTGTGTCCCCTTTGCCCATCTCTGCCGGCCCTCAGATGATGGAGGATTTTCTCAAGTGGATAGAGCTTGACTTGGATCCCAGCAATTCTGCCTGTAAATCCCTTGCACTTTCTCCTACCACAGGCTGTGTTCCTTGGTGGCTGTTTTATCGTTCTGTGCCTCCGGTGAGGAAACTGAGGCTGCAGTCACTGAACAGCTCCTGACCCGTGAATTCCTTGCTCCTTTCACTGTCCTGTGCCTTCCCTTGGGATGGACTGCCCTGAGTACTCCTCGGACAGATGCCATTGTCTTCTTGCAGAAAGCCCTGGGTGTCGGCAGTACCATGTGGCCTCAGTCCTGTGCCAACGGGCCAAGGTGGCCATGAGCCACTTCGAACCCAATGAGTACATCCGCTATGACCTGCTGGAGAAGAACATTAACATTGTCCGCAAGCGGTAAGGCCGCGGGGCGAGCTCTGGAGACTGCAAAGAGGGGCTGGTGTTTCTGGTGCTCCCTGCCCCTCTCAGACCGTGCTGGACGGAGGAGGATGGTGGGAGGGTCTGGGCATTCAGGGTGCAGCAGTCCCTGCTGAGGAAAGGTGCTCCAGACCAGTGGTGGACCTTCTGCCCACTCTGCCAAGGAGAAACCTGTCCTCAGGAAGCCCGGCGATGTGATCCTCTTTATGACCAGGTCTCAGAAATCCCGTGTGTCACTCAGCCACTCTGTCCAGCACGAAGTCTGCTGGACGTCCCAGGGGAGCAGGGTCAGGCACCAGCTTTTCAAGCGATGGGGAGACATCCAAAGCTATGCCTAGATTTTCCTCACTAATTTTTCTATTTATCCAGCTGTTATTCAATCTCTCATGTGCCAGGTAGTCCAGATAGAGATAAATAAGACACATAAAGCTTGATCCCAGGCCTCCGGGGAATTACAGAGCGGGCAGAACAGCAGCTCCCGTTTGGGTGATGTTTAGAGCTTGGTGAGAGTCTCTACCTAGGTTCTCAGTCTGCCTTCCCAGTAGCAGCTCTGTGGCCACTTCAGCCAGTTGTGTCCCCTTTGCCCATCTCTGCCGGCCCTCAGATGATGGAGGATTTTCTCAAGTGGATAGAGCTTGACTTGGATCCCAGCAATTCTGCCTGTAAATCCCTTGCACTTTCTCCTACCACAGGCTGTGTTCCTTGGTGGCTGTTTTATCGTTCTGTGCCTCCGGTGAGGAAACTGAGGCTGCAGTCACTGAACAGCTCCTGACCCGTGAATTCCTTGCTCCTTTCACTGTCCTGTGCCTTCCCTTGGGATGGACTGCCCTGAGTACTCCTCTGACAGATGCCATTGTCTTCTTGCAGAAAGCCCTGGGTGTGCGGCAGTACCATGTGGCCTCAGTCCTGTGCCAACGGGCCAAGGTGGCCATGAGCCACTTCGAACCCAATGAGTACATCCGCTATGACCTGCTGGAGAAGAACATTAACATTGTCCGCAAGCGGTAAGGCCGCGGGGCGAGCTCTGGAGACTGCAAAGAGGGGCTGGTGTTTCTGGTGCTCCCTGCCCCTCTCAGACCGTGCTGGACGGAGGAGGATGGTGGGAGGGTCTGGGCATTCAGGGTGCAGCAGTCCCTGCTGAGGAAAGGTGCTCCAGACCAGTGGTGGACCTTCTGCCCACTCTGCCAAGGAGAAACCTGTCCTCAGGAAGCCCGGCGATGTGGACCCTTAGGATGATCTCAGGTACTCTTTGGTGCTGTGGCCTAAACGTCCCAGCTACCCTCTCCAGAACAGATGACTAGCCTTGGGCCATTCCTTTGGGACCTGCCAGGCCCAGGTACTTCAGGAATACATGTGTTTCCTCTTCAGTCCTCAGGTTGAGTCTGGGGGAGGGCTCAACCTTGAGACTCAGAAGGACACTCAGGTGGGATCTTTTTTTAGTAGTATTATTGGGGTATGTTTGTTTCACAGTGTTGCATCAGCATCAGGTGTACAGCGAAGTTATTGTTATACCTTTTTACAGAGTTTTCTTGTTTACAGATATACATTATCCCCAGACAGTCATAGGCACATCCCTGACCCTTCTCCCCTGAGCCCTCCCTCCCTTTTCCCCCTTCCCACAACTCCAGGTTGATGCTTAGTTCCCCTTTTAGGTTCCCTTAGTCTTACAGCGTAGTCACCTCGGTAGTCTCTGTTACTCAGGTGGGATCTTGGGCATACTTTCTTCGGACCTCTCTTTGCCCATGTGGTAAAGGGGCAGCCATCTTTGCTCTGCTGTTCCAAGTGCCAGGTTCTGGGCTGGATGCTGGTGCTGGGGACGACAGGATCCCACAAGAGGACGGGGATGGGGCTGGTCCTACCTGCACACCAGCCCTGCTCCCCGAGTTTGAGCTGCTGCAGAGCTGTGCGCCTGCCCGTCAGGTGACATGGCCTGGGAGGACGAGAGGACCCACATGAGGGCCCAGTGTCCCCGCCTCCCACTGACAAGTGGGCCCAGGTGGACGAGGGAGTGACGGGACCTCAGCCAGTGCTCTGGCCTCTGCCACACGTGCTCTCTGCTGCCACTTAGGTCTCTCCTTTCTGGCCTCACCTCAGTTTTAAGGGTACAGGTCTGCCGTACTGTTGCTGTCCAGCAGCATGGCATCAGCTCATTATCGGAAGGCCCTCTTCCTGCCCATCGGGAGTGTCCTCTGGCTGGGGTGGTGTGGGCCCTACTGCTCAGTCTGTTCGCGCATCTGCAGCATCGGCGTCAGCAGGCCGTCCTGGGAGCCGGTGGCTGGACCTTTGCCATTGGGAACCTGCCTAGGCCCATGGATAACTTCTTTGGTGCTGTGGCCTAAACGTCCCAGCTACCCTCTCCAGAACAGATGACTAGCCTTGGGCCATTCCTTTGGGACCTGCCAGGCCCAGGTACTTCAGGAATACATGTGTTTCCTCTTCAGTCCTCAGGTTGAGTCTGGGGGAGGGCTCAACCTTGAGACTCAGAAGGACACTCAGGTGGGATCTTTTTTTAGTAGTATTATTGGGGTATGTTTGTTTCACAGTGTTGCATCAGCATCAGGTGTACAGCGAAGTTATTGTTATACCTTTTTACAGAGTTTTCTTGTTTACAGATATACATTATCCCCAGACAGTCATAGGCACATCCCTGACCCTTCTCCCCTGAGCCCTCCCTCCCTTTTCCCCCTTCCCACCCCTCCAGGTTGATGCTTAGTTCCCTTGTAGGTTCCCTTAGTCTTACAGCGTAGTCACCTCGGTAGTCTCTGTTACTCAGGTGGGATCTTGGGCATACTTTCTTCGGACCTCTCTTTGCCCATGTGGTAAAGGGGCAGCCATCTTTGCTCTGCTGTTCCAAGTGCCAGGTTCTGGGCTGGATGCTGGTGCTGGGGACGACAGGATCCCACAAGAGGACGGGGATGGGGCTGGTCCTACCTGCACACCAGCCCTGCTCCCCGAGTTTGAGCTGCTGCAGAGCTGTGCGCCTGCCCGTCAGGTGACATGGCCTGGGAGGACGAGAGGACCCACATGAGGGCCCAGTGTCCCCGCCTCCCACTGACAAGTGGGCCCAGGTGGACGAGGGAGTGACGGGACCTCAGCCAGTGCTCTGGCCTCTGCCACACGTGCTCTCTGCTGCCACTTAGGTCTCTCCTTTCTGGCCTCACCTCAGTTTTAAGGGTACAGGTCTGCCGTACTGTTGCTGTCCAGCAGCATGGCATCAGCTCATTATCGGAAGGCCCTCTTCCTGCCCATCGGGAGTGTCCTCTGGCTGGGGTGGTGTGGGCCCTACTGCTCAGTCTGTTCGCGCATCTGCAGCATCGGCGTCAGCAGGCCGTCCTGGGAGCCGGTCGGTCGGAGATACAGGCCTCAGGCCCCGCCCCAGACCCACGGGGTTAGAATCTGCCGCTTTCACAGGGGGCCCAGGTGCCTGGGTGGACGTCAGACTGTGAGGAGCCCTGGCCAGGTCCCCAGTTGGCCCAAATGTGCCCTCAGGGTCGAAACCACGGGCCTCATCACTCCACCACCTTGTACAAATCCTTTTTCCCCAGAAAACACTTTTATTTATTCTTAGACCTCTCAGATCACAGCTCAGTGGAAAAAATAATAAATTTTCCTGTAGTCTGCAAGAACACTTCCCGCTGCTCTTCGTCGTGCCAGGGGAGTTAGTGCAGAGGCTTGCTTTGGCATGGCTTGACAAAAGAGCCTTCGCCATTTTTCTTTACTTCAAAAAACTAGTCAGAAAACTGCCCTTTGGTTCACATCTTTTTGGTTTTAATTATTATCGGTGAGGTTAACCCTCCCCCTAAAATTTTTCGTTGGCTCTTTTTTTCCAACCCTGCGCTTACCAGAAAAATTTAATCAGTAACTTTCATTGTTGCCATAGAGCAGTGATTCTCATTGAAGGGTGAGGGCACGGGATTGATTTTTGTCCCCCGGAGAAATGTAGCAATGTCTGGAGCCATTGTAGACTATAATCCGGGGTGGGGTGTTACTGTTCCCTAGTGGGTAGAAGCCGAGAGCACTGTCAGACCCCCTGCAGCGCAGAAGCCAGCCCCACGATGAAGTCACCTGGCCCAGACTGCCGGTGGTGCCGCAGTTGAGAAACCCTTCCACAGGGAAAGAAGGCAGCAGCGGGGCTGTTCTGGAGAGAGGCCAGTGGGCTGGAGTAGATGTAAGGGGGTTCTCAAGGGCCAGGGGACCCGCGGGGGGTGTGCGGTTCCTCTGCCCGGTGGGTGAGGGACTGATTCTGTTCCCGGGAGCTGAGTCTCTGTCGTTCAGTGAAGCAGAGGGGCAGATGGGCATCGAGAGCCCACTTTGCCATGCTCGCTTAATCCTCACGGAAACAGGATGACGAACTCGTCCTTAGGCTGTTGTCTTCATCAGGCTTTTTCATACAGCTTCAGGCATTTGCTGTCAAGGTCTTTGGTTTGAAAGCCCATGTGCTATTTTTCGTCTCCCCCGGGACGCAGGGAGAGGGGCTGTGCTCTGCGCAGTGAGTCACGGCCTGCTCACCCGCCCAGGAGATGCTCCACAAAAGGGGGCAGGCTGGACTCCAGGCAGGGCTATTTTTACTCAGGTTCTCATGACAGCAGAGCTGAGAGGTTTTCAGAGCTGCCAGTGGCTCTGCTCCTGCCCACGGAGCCAGCAGCCTCGGGAACTCTGGCTCTCAAGGGGTGGGGGCTGGAACCCAGGCGAGCAGAAGGGCCTGTCCGCTTCTCCAGCGTAGTTGTATTGATTACAATAATAATAGTAATGATAACTGAACAGTTACTGCAGGCAGGCCCGGCTCTGAGTTTCTGGATGTGATGGAGAGCCAGTGTAAGGCTGCGTGGCTCCTTGCCTTCCAGCTCCGCCCCTCGCCACCGCATGACCAGGGTCAAGGTCCTTCACCCCACTGGGCTTCTGCTTGCTCCTCTGCGTTGTGAGAATACAGTGACTCCTGGACATCCAGGTGCTGAGGGCAGTGCTGGGCTAAATGTACTTGGAAACAACAGTGACAGAAAGCGCCTCAGTGGTGGCCCAGGGATGGGGAGGAGGGAGGGATCATAAAGGGGCACTAGGAGACTTTCGGGGGCCGTGTGTTCCTTGTCTTGATTCTGGTGGTGATTTCACAGGTGTGTTCATATGTCTGAACTTGTCACCCGTAGGCTTTAAATAGGTGCAGTCTGTGACACCCCAGGCACACTCAGTGAAGCTGCTTAAAAAGGTGTGCTGTCTCTTACCTCTGTGCACTCTGAGCCCTGGAGGTCAGAGACAGCCGTGAGCTCCCTGGCTTATCTGCTGTAGAATGGGTTTAGTCATAGAGTGCAGTCTAAACCAGAGTCTCAGCTCCTGGTCCAGCTGTTTTTGTGTGTGGTTTGTTGAGTTCGAGTGGAACTCTGCCGCTCTGAGGAGGCCTCGGGTTTCTCCTGAGCCTTGTGAATGGTGAAAGGCGTGGAGTGCGAGGTTCAAGCAGACGACGGGCTGTGCGGCTATGGCATGGCTATGCGGAGCAGGCAGCAGCGGGAGCCTCCAGGTGGGGTGGGGATGAGAGGCGGCCTGCGCTGCGCCTCCCCAGGCGCTCTGACGAGGAAGGGAGGGATGGGACCTACTGGGGAACAGGGACTAGGAAGAGGACCTCCAGGGACCAGCGTCAGTTTCTTGTTGTGAGAGCTGACAGCCACGCCCATCTGAGTGGGGTGAGAGCTGGGGGGTGGGGGGCGGGGGCGACAGGGACGCTGGGGCGGATTCTGTGTGTCCTGGTGGGCCAGTCCACAAGGGAGGTAGCCGCGTCCAGAGAGACGTGGAGGGTCCAGAGTGAGGCTGCCTGTCAGCTTCAGCTGTGACCGTCACTCCGCTGAGTCTGTGTTACCTCTCGGTTGTTTTTCTAAATGACGAGGATACAGTAAGGATTAAACAATGAGACATACCTGGAAGAAGTAGGCATCAGATAGTAGAGATTTAACATGCTACAAAAGTAAATTCCCTTTAGGGAAAAAGAAAGCCCTCCCCACCTTATGGTAGTGTTGTGGTTCAAGTGATTTTGGACCTGATGAGTGCCAGGTGCTGTGCTGGGTCCTGGGGTGCTGCAGGGAGCAGTACCGGTTTGTGGAGCTCAGGGTCCCCCTTCCTGGCCGCTGTCAGGGCTGCCGTGTGCATGGCGAGGGCATGGCCGTGGGCGGACGGGAGCTCGTGCAGCCAGTAGCAGGCAGCCCTCCCTTCTCCCTCCAGACTGAACCGGCCTCTGACCCTCTCAGAGAAGATCGTGTACGGACACCTGGATGACCCGGCCAACCAGGAAATCGAGCGGGGCAAGACGTACCTGCGACTGCGGCCTGACCGCGTGGCCATGCAGGATGCCACAGCCCAGATGGCCATGCTGCAGTTCATCAGCAGTGGACTGCCCAAGGTGGCCGTGCCGTCCACCATCCACTGTGACCATCTGATCGAGGCCCAGCTCGGCGGGGAGAAAGACCTGCGTCGGGCCAAGGTGAGCTGAAGGTGGAGTTGAGGGGGCAGTGGGTGGGACGTGGGATGAGAGGCAAAGCCCGTGAACAAGGGCACTGTCCCCAGATTCCCAGGGACTTTGGTTTAGTCTTCTTGTTGTTGTCTCTCCTACCTCTAAAAATACCATTTGCTCTTTGTACAGATGTTAGAAGATACTGAGAAAACCTAAAGGAAACAACAGTCATCCCCAGTCTTACCATGCTAAAGGTGTTCTCTTCAGGCCCTTTTCCTGTAATAGAACAGAATTTAGGGACAGTGGTGCAGATGTCAGGCTCTGTTCCCATCAGAGCCCCTAGCTCTGGAGAGGGGATCCTTGCGCTCTCGCTGGGCCCGGGTGGCCCCGTCAGGGAGGCGGGTGAAGAGTGTGACTGTCGGGGAACTTGAGGCGGCCATGCTGTGTGCGATCCCCCAGCTTCACAGGGCGAGGCTGGGCCGGGCCCTTCTCCTCACCCCCGCTTACTGAGTAACCCCTCGTGGACTTTAGTTTTGCTTAACAAGGGGCTGGGCGCCGCACTGGAGACCTTGGATTCCCCCTTTCTCCCTTAGGAAACCAAATCCATGCGCCTCCCTCCAGGCTCTGCTGTGGTGCCTGTGTGTGTGCCTGTTCTTGGCAGCAGCCAGGTTCTCCCAGCTCTGTGCCTCCACCCTCTGCAGCCCCAGCCATGCAAGGGGGCCCCACTCTCGGGGGGCCGTTGGCAGGAGCTGAATGCTGGCAGGACTGCAGTCTGGCGGGGCGCAGAGCAGGGCACGCAATTGAAAGTGCTTCATCTCCCAGGAGCCGCGCAGCTCCAAGAGCCTCTCAGACCCATGGGAAGTGCCCTGGGAGGCTTTCCCATTTGACCCCTTCCTCCCACCCGCTTGTCTGTGTCCTGGTGACACAGTGGCTCCGCCCAGCTGAAGGCGCCCAGCCTGCAGGCCCACGGCCTCCATGTTAGCAGCTGCAGTGGACTTGGTACCATGACGGGATCCCGCGGGGCTGGGGACTGGATCCTCCTCACCCCAAGGGATGCGTGCCCGCCCACAGCGGGGCCACCGCCTTCAGAAGCCGGCCTTTCCCCAACTTTACGGATTAAAATCTGCCTTCCGGAGATGAGATTCACAGAATCATGGGGTTTCATTTAACCCAGGTTTTATTTAACCCGTGTATATCGAGTGTTGCTTTTAGGCCAGGCACTGTTGAGTGCGCACAGGATGGCCAGGGCTCTGCCTCCATGGATCCTCGAGTCCCTGGAGAGACAGAAGCCCAGCAGGCACACCGGCTGGTCACTGACGGCTTGCACCTGCGTTATGAGTGGAGAGTGTGTACTCTGAAGGATGGGGGTGGATGGGAGAGGATGTCACCTGTACACTGAGACCAGAACAGATAAGAACATTCTAGACAGAGCAGCGTTCCTTAAGGCCTTGAGGCAGGAAGCAAGCTGGTGTCTCTGCAGAGCTGGAGGGCCGTGGGCCTGGAGCGCCGAGCTGGACGGAGCGGGAGCCGGCGGGGCCGCGAGGACTGTGGGCGCCAGCCCGGGAGCCGCCGAGGGGTTCAAGCAGAAGGGGAGCTCTGGCTGGAGCTCCGAGAGGCACGGGGACCAGAGAGGCATCGAGGCCGAGCTCAGGGCCAGCCTCCGCTGCACACCCCGGGGCCGCGCTGCCGCTCCTCCCCCGCCTGCGTGTGACACACGAGCAAGCGCGTCCGCTCTGCCCCTTACCCCCTGCCCTCGGGGCCAGTTATATTAGTAACTGATTTACAAATGAAAAACCAATGCATTAATTATTAATCTTTGTCCCTGGGGTCTTAGCTGTCCAGGGACATGCCTGGTTGTCCAGATCAACCCTGGCCTCACATCCGTGTCCTGGGAAGCTCTCCCTTCCCCTGAGGAAGTGGCCTTTGAATCACAGGCGTGTTGGGTACCATCCTGCTGTTTGTGTGGCTGAAACCCACGGTTGAGAACATGGTCCCTCCGCTCTTTCCTCTGGGGCCCATCAAACCCACTACCAAGCGCCGAGCACCTACCCCGTGCCAGGCGGCGGTCTCGGTGTCCTGAGTGGCTGTATCTCCCCAAGGGCGGTGGCGCTGTTCTCACTACAGGGTCGCGACCGGCTCTGGGGGACTGGCCTGGGTTCCCGCTCTGGCTCCTCTGTGGACAGAGTTTCTGGTTCTGCACCTGTGCAGCGGGCTTGGGGACAGTGCCTCCTTCCCTGTGGGATGGGCTCTGAGGATGTTCAGCGTGGTGCCGCAGCCACAGTGGGCATTTACTAACGTCTGCCAGGGTTGCAGGCGACGCAGCGGAGGCTCTGGAGGAGAAGCAGCGCCCTGACTGGGGCGCGGTGGGACTGAGTGGTCCACTCCATCTCACTGCGTCCCTTTGACAGTTTGCTGCCCTCACTGTGCCCCAGCTTGTCCCATGGTGACCTGCTGCCCCTCAGTGCTGGCCTTGACCAAGGACTTGAGTGCCAGAGGGACCCTTCTGCAAACAGGGGAGCTGAGACCCACGGCAGGGAAGGGCCTTGTTCTGGACCTGCTCCCTGGCCGTGGGTCGCAGAGCCGGGCTCTGTCTCCGCTTGCTGGTCGTGCTGCTGGGCCTGCCGCTGAGAACGTAGGCCAGCAGCCAGGCCCTTTGGCACTGACTCGTAGAAGGCCTCTGGGAGAGGGCCTGGCTGTCCAGTGCCAGCATTTCAGAGGCGTGGGGGAGGGGAGCTGGAGGGAGAGGGCACAGGCAGACTGTGGTGCTAACGCCCTGGTTATTGATTTCTCTCAATAGGACATAAACCAGGAAGTGTATAATTTCCTGGCCACTGCAGGTGCCAAGTACGGCGTGGGCTTCTGGAGGCCTGGCTCTGGAATCATTCACCAGGTAAAGCAGGGCCCAGCCAGCTGTTGGGGGTAGGTAGGGAGCTGCCCTTAGGGAGCTGCCCAGCACCTCCAGGCCTGTGTGAGCGGGGGCCTCAGCGGGCAGTCGGATGGCATTTTCATCAGCCCTTAGCCTCCACTTTCATTTTAAAATTAATTTTCATTGTGTCAAGTTATACGTTCTCACTCTCTGTGTGAGGAATTAAAATAGTCCCTTCTGACCAGTGTTTTTAAGGTTGTTGTGGTTTGTGTTGTGCCTTCTTCACAAGCATTGCACCTTGTTGCGTGCGTAGCTAACGTTTGATGAGCACGTTCCATGTGCCAGACGCTCTGCAGGTAGTCACTCACTCTGCTCAGCGTGACCCCCTGTGAGGCTGGGTGGTGGTACTGTCCACACCTTCCAGGTGAGGAAGAAGCTAAGGAACGGAGAAGTTAATCTCCTTGCAGGGGTGGCTTGCACCTTCCTTGCACCCCGCTGGCCAGGGGTGGCTCCTGCGAACATCCCCGCAGTCTGACCCTGGGGCTCCAACCCGCTCTGCTGCTTATGGTCTCCTGTCACACCAGGCTCATTCCCTCTCAAGCACAGGGTGCCCCTTGAAGTCTTGAGCCGCCTGCTGGTGTTCTGGAAGATGGAGGCACCACAGGTCATGGCTGCATCTGCCAAGAGCCCTTCTGGGGTCTCCCGAGGTGAATACCCCCTTGATAGTTCTATCTAGTGCAAGCCCAGCTTGTCCCATGGTCGGGGGGCCCCCATGCGGGCCCCCCTTGTTCTGGACCTGCTCCCTGGCCGTGGGTCGCAGAGCCGGGCTCTGTCTCCGCTTGCTGGTCGTGCTGCTGGGCCTGCCGCTGAGAACGTAGGCCAGCAGCCAGGCCCTTTGGCACTGACTCGTAGAAGGCCTCTGGGAGAGGGCCTGGCTGTCCAGTGCCAGCATTTCAGAGGCGTGGGGGAGGGGAGCTGGAGGGAGAGGGCACAGGCAGACTGTGGTGCTAACGCCCTGGTTATTGATTTCTCTCAATAGGACATAAACCAGGAAGTGTATAATTTCCTGGCCACTGCAGGTGCCAAGTACGGCGTGGGCTTCTGGAGGCCTGGCTCTGGAATCATTCACCAGGTAAAGCAGGGCCCAGCCAGCTGTTGGGGGTAGGTAGGGAGCTGCCCTTAGGGAGCTGCCCAGCACCTCCAGGCCTGTGTGAGCGGGGGCCTCAGCGGGCAGTCGGATGGCATTTTCATCAGCCCTTAGCCTCCACTTTCATTTTAAAATTAATTTTCATTGTGTCAAGTTATACGTTCTCACTCTCTGTGTGAGGAATTAAAATAGTCCCTTCTGACCAGTGTTTTTAAGGTTGTTGTGGTTTGTGTTGTGCCTTCTTCACAAGCATTGCACCTTGTTGCGTGCGTAGCTAACGTTTGATGAGCACGTTCCATGTGCCAGACGCTCTGCAGGTAGTCACTCACTCTGCTCAGCGTGACCCCCTGTGAGGCTGGGTGGTGGTACTGTCCACACCTTCCAGGTGAGGAAGAAGCTAAGGAACGGAGAAGTTAATCTCCTTGCAGGGGTGGCTTGCACCTTCCTTGCACCCCGCTGGCCAGGGGTGGCTCCTGCGAACATCCCCGCAGTCTGACCCTGGGGCTCCAACCCGCTCTGCTGCTTATGGTCTCCTGTCACACCAGGCTCATTCCCTCTCAAGCACAGGGTGCCCCTTGAAGTCTTGAGCCGCCTGCTGGTG
The DNA here is from genome assembly GCA_022376925.1 of Tragulus kanchil. Classification (NCBI taxonomy): domain Eukaryota; kingdom Metazoa; phylum Chordata; class Mammalia; order Artiodactyla; family Tragulidae; genus Tragulus; species Tragulus kanchil. The sequence continues at coordinate 176,550,168 of JAIOJX010000004.1, read as the reverse complement.
TTCTGGAAGATGGAGGCACCACAGGTCATGGCTGCATCTGCCAAGAGCCCTTCTGGGGTCTCCCCGAGGGTGAATACCCTCTTGATAGTTCTATCTAGTGCAAGTGTATGCGTGTGTGTTTCTGGGGAGATAGTTGATTCACTTTCATGAGGTGTCTGTTCAGGACTTCTGGCGTGTGCGTTTGCCCCGTGTCCTGTGTGTGTGAAGCCTGCCTCTTTGTCCCTTCCCAGGGTGACCCTTCTCCCCACCTCCAGCCCAGACCTCGCTTCCCGACGCGCTGAGTCAGGCTGTAATCTGACGCTGCCTGGGTTCCCACACTACCCCACTCTGAAACCAGAGCCTGCAGGTCACCACTGTGCCCTTTCAAACCCTCGCCCATGCCAGGAAAGGACTCCTTGGGAACGGCAGGTCACACTGGTCTGCATAAGCCAGAAGGCTTCTCTCAGCGGCGGGGTAAGGGAGTCAGGTGGACCCGACCGTAGCTTTTTGTCATCAAGGGGACCCCAATCCAAGCATCCCCCATTCCACCTGAGTAGAGATGCTCAGGCCTTTTTGGCAACTTCTGAGCCAGGTTTGGGGATTGTGAGTTACAGCAGCTCACATATGCCACTGGCCACCGGCTCAGCAAACAGCCTGATATTGCTCTTTATAAAGAAAGTTCCCACGGACTGTGTGATCTCTGCAGCTCCCCCACCCATGTTAGGCAACTTTAATCCTCCATGTCCACAGCAGACCTTAGTCCCTTTCCCAGGCCTCGCATGTCCTGGCAGATCCCTCCTCCTCCACAGTGCTGCTTCCTGCTCCCCTCCTGAAGCCCTGGGCCTCCGGCACCCAGCACTGGGCATCTCCTGAGAGTGTGTCGTGCCCTGTGGCTTGTTTACTTCCCTCAGCTCTGGGCCTGCTGCCAGCTCAAGTCCTCAGTGTGCGTGGGTCATGCGAACATCCCCGCAGTCTGACCCTGGGGCTCCAACCCGCTCTGCTGCTTATGGTCTCCTGTCACACCAGGCTCATTCCCTCTCAAGCACAGGGTGCCCCTTGAAGTCTTGAGCCGCCTGCTGGTGTTCTGGAAGATGGAGGCACCACAGGTCATGGCTGCATCTGCCAAGAGCCCTTCTGGGGTCTCCCCGAGGGTGAATACCCTCTTGATAGTTCTATCTAGTGCAAGTGTATGCGTGTGTGTTTCTGGGGAGATAGTTGATTCACTTTCATGAGGTGTCTGTTCAGGACTTCTGGCGTGTGCGTTTGCCCCGTGTCCTGTGTGTGTGAAGCCTGCCTCTTTGTCCCTTCCCAGGGTGACCCTTCTCCCCACCTCCAGCCCAGACCTCGCTTCCCGACGCGCTGAGTCAGGCTGTAATCTGACGCTGCCTGGGTTCCCACACTACCCCACTCTGAAACCAGAGCCTGCAGGTCACCACTGTGCCCTTTCAAACCCTCGCCCATGCCAGGAAAGGACTCCTTGGGAACGGCAGGTCACACTGGTCTGCATAAGCCAGAAGGCTTCTCTCAGCGGCGGGGTAAGGGAGTCAGGTGGACCCGACCGTAGCTTTTTGTCATCAAGGGGACCCCAATCCAAGCATCCCCCATTCCACCTGAGTAGAGATGCTCAGGCCTTTTTGGCAACTTCTGAGCCAGGTTTGGGGATTGTGAGTTACAGCAGCTCACATATGCCACTGGCCACCGGCTCAGCAAACAGCCTGATATTGCTCTTTATAAAGAAAGTTCCCACGGACTGTGTGATCTCTGCAGCTCCCCCACCCATGTTAGGCAACTTTAATCCTCCATGTCCACAGCAGACCTTAGTCCCTTTCCCAGGCCTCGCATGTCCTGGCAGATCCCTCCTCCTCCACAGTGCTGCTTCCTGCTCCCCTCCTGAAGCCCTGGGCCTCCGGCACCCAGCACTGGGCATCTCCTGAGAGTGTGTCGTGTGCCCTGTGGCTTGTTTACTTCCCTCAGCTCTGGGCCTGCTGCCAGCTCAGTACAGAATAGGTCCTCAGTGTGCGTGGGTCATGCAAATAGATGCTGAATTTCTGGTTTTCTGTTCGCCATGTTAGTCCAGCCTAAAAATACACTTCTTCCCCACCACACCCCACCTGCCTAACCATGTGCGGCTGACCGCTGAGCTCGCTGTCACAAGCAGCTTCTTTGTGGTGCTTTCTGCGGTCCTCAGGTCTGCGCCTGCCGTTCCTTTCCAGGCGTGGACCCCATGCCCAGTCTGCACTGTGTGATCACACTGAATTCTGGCTGTCACAACCTGAGGAGTTTGGAGAATAGCTAGTCTTTTATCTTTGAGTGCGGCTGAGGGGAAGAGGACTGGAGAAGTGACGCACTTAGCCAGTGTTCTCTGCAGCAGTTGTTGCTGGCCAGGATGTCCTCTGTGCTGGCCTGTGCTCCCAGCCAGCGCCTCATCTCTGGGGAAGGAACCAGGTCTTCTGACTTTTCACATTCCCAAGAGGCAAGACCCCTCAAACCTTGTCCCATCTACTGAGCAAGTAACCTTGCCTGCCCCAGGGGCCCTGGGACTTCTGCAGTATTCCAGAGAGCCTGCCCACCTCAGTCGGTCCTGACAGTTCATAGAGCTGTTCGCCTCTCTGACCTTGTTTAGCCTCCCCGAAATCCTTACATGTGTGTGTTTGGGGGTCATTCCATCTGACAGTGAGCAGCAGAACCTCAGGTGAAGGCTCTTGGCTGCAGAATAATAGAAGTCCTGCCTCGCCCAGGCGTTCGCACAGCTTGATGGGCGTGTTTGCATCACGTCCTCGCTGCCATCCGGCGAGGAGAGCACCGCTGTCAGCTGCTCTTCACAGGCGGGAAGCGGAGGGCAGAGAGAAGTGCCCTGCCTGAGGCCACAGCTCCTGGGCAGCAGGACCGGAACGCAGGCCCGGATGTGGTTCCCTTGAGCTGCAGCTCTCTCCCTGACAGCCCTGCAGCCTGCGTGTGCCCCGCGCGTCCGATGGGCGGTGGTGGGTGGGCTGCTGTGGGGTTGCTGCCCTGTGCCTCCATCAGGCATTTTGAAGGGAATGCCCAGTGCCAGCTCCTCCTCCCCTGTGCTGAGCCAGGCCGTGGTGGTTGTGCCCCTCTGCAGAAGCCAGGTGAGCACACTCCACACGCCCGCCACTGGAGGCAGAGTGTTGTCTGTTGGAAGCACCTTTCAGTGGTCAGCCTTGACCCTGGGCCTGTCCCAGGATGGACTCTTGTATCCCAGTTCACCTGATTCTCACTACCATCTTGGCGTCAAGATGGTGCAGCCATTCTTATTATTTTTTTAGATTTTTTTTTCCAAGGCCACTTCTATTGATCTTTCTTTTTTTAAAAAAAAAAAAAAACATTTATTTTTTATTTATTTATCTTTTGAGGGGTGGGGTTGGGAGGGAGGGGGACGGGCGGGCCACTTCTATTGGTCTTTCTCTATTTTCATCCGTCTTTGTTCTTTGGCTCCTGTGGGCCTCCCATCGCGGTGGCGTCTGTCGCTGCAGAGCACAGGCTCTGGGCACGTGCGCCCCAGAGCTCCAGCTCGGTGATTGGACACATCAGTCCAGCCGCTCCGCGGCACGTGGGATCTTCCCAGGCCAGGGATTGAACCGGCGCCCCTTGCACTGCAAGGCGGTGTCCTTACCCACTGGACCACCAGGGGAAGCCCCCCTAAACTCGCTTTTAAGCACAAGATCTTGGATTCTTTTTCAGATTATTCTGGAAAATTACGCATACCCTGGGGTTCTTCTGATTGGCACTGATTCTCACACCCCCAATGGTGGTGGCTTGGGGGGTATCTGCATTGGAGTCGGGGGTGCTGACGCTGTGGACGTCATGGCTGGGATCCCCTGGGAGCTGAAGTGCCCCAAGGTGAGGGGTAGGGAGGGGCCTGTGTTGGGGTGGCAGCAGAGGGGTGGTTGGTGGGGTGGAGAGGAGATGTGGGACCCATAGGTCAGGCTCAGCTCTCTTTGGGAAGGAAGCATGAATAAATAAACCCGAGTGGGAATTCCAGCGGTAGATTCCTGGCTGGAAGGTGGCAGGGGACACATGGGCCTGTACCTCCTTTCTTGCCCCACCTATACAGGTGATCGGCGTGAAGCTGACGGGCTCCCTCTCTGGCTGGACCTCACCTAAAGATGTGATCCTGAAGGTGGCGGGTATCCTCACAGTGAAAGGCGGCACAGGGGCCATCGTGGAGTACCACGGGCCTGGCGTAGACTCCATCTCCTGCACCGGTGAGGACGGCGGCCGTGGGGTGTGCTCCCAGCCTGTACGGGCCAACGGGCCTCTGGTTGAGCCACAGAAGTAGCGGCTGGTCTGCCCCTGAGACTCGGGCCAGTCAATTTGCAAATTTGGGATGGACTCTTAGAGGGAAAATTGTCTCGTCCGGGCCCCTCGAGTACGGCAGGTCACTCTCCTGTGGCCATGTGGAGTCGGGCTGAGCCAGTGTGGGCATGGCCATGGTCCTGGGCAGCCTTGCGTGATCCAGAAGAAGAATCCACAGAGGGTGGAGGCGGGGTGGGGACTCGGAGCCCGGGCTTTGGTCACAGCGCAGCCCTGGTCTGGCACTTGCCCTGACCTGGAGTTGGAGCCTCACTCTCTTCCTTTGCGTTAGAGACCACCGCCTGTCCGTCTCCAGGAAAGGTGGGAGCCAGCCGTGTGTCTGGCTTCAGTGCCTGGGCTTTGCAAAAAGACTAGAAACGAGCCTTAGAGATAGTTCAGTCCAGACTTCCCTGGGGCCTGCCTCAGCACCACAGCACCCCAGGAGCTGCAGTTCGGCTGGCCCTTGTCTCCCTCCAGGGATACAGTGAAGAGCCCTTACTGCTGATGGACATTCAGTCAGGAAGTTGGGAACAAGCCCAGACCCGTGTCCAGCAAGGCCGTGGGACTGGAGTTCTGATGGCAGTTCTGTGGGCGGGTCTGTGGTCCAGGCGCGGGCGTCATTCCAGTCTTAGAGCTGGGGAACCCCAGGCGCCAGCGTTTCCACCGTGTTGCAGCTGAAAGCACACAGGCCTGCACCCCAGGCAGGCAGACCAGACTAGGTCTTGAGGGGCACGCTGGCATTTGCTCTGCGGCATGACTGGCGACCCTCTCTGGGCCAGGGGTTTCCTCGCTTTCCAGATGGTGACCATCTAGTCTATTGAGCAGGCCAGCCAGGCGGAAGCTGACGGGCTCCCTCTCTGGCTGGACCTCACCTAAAGATGTGATCCTGAAGGTGGCGGGTATCCTCACAGTGAAAGGCGGCACAGGGGCCATCGTGGAGTACCACGGGCCTGGCGTAGACTCCATCTCCTGCACCGGTGAGGACGGCGGCCGTGGGGTGTGCTCCCAGCCTGTACGGGCCAACGGGCCTCTGGTTGAGCCACAGAAGTAGCGGCTGGTCTGCCCCTGAGACTCGGGCCAGTCAATTTGCAAATTTGGGATGGACTCTTAGAGGAAAATTGTCTCGTCCGGGCCCCTCGAGTACGGCAGGTCACTCTCCTGTGGCCATGTGGAGTCGGGCTGAGCCAGTGTGGGCATGGCCATGGTCCTGGGCAGCCTTGCGTGATCCAGAAGAAGAATCCACAGAGGGTGGAGGCGGGGTGGGGACTCGGAGCCCGGGCTTTGGTCACAGCGCAGCCCTGGTCTGGCACTTGCCCTGACCTGGAGTTGGAGCCTCACTCTCTTCCTTTGCGTTAGAGACCACTGCCTGTCCGTCTCCAGGAAAGGTGGGAGCCAGCCGTGTGTCTGGCTTCAGTGCCTGGGCTTTGCAAAAAGACTAGAAACGAGCCTTAGAGATAGTTCAGTCCAGACTTCCCTGGGGCCTGCCTCAGCACCACAGCACCCCAGGAGCTGCAGTTCGGCTGGCCCTTGTCTCCCTCCAGGGATACAGTGAAGAGCCCTTACTGCTGATGGACATTCAGTCAGGAAGTTGGGAACAAGCCCAGACCCGTGTCCAGCAAGGCCGTGGGACTGGAGTTCTGATGGCAGTTCTGTGGGCGGGTCTGTGGTCCAGGCGCGGGCGTCATTCCAGTCTTAGAGCTGGGGAACCCCAGGCGCCAGCGTTTCCACCGTGTTGCAGCTGAAAGCACACAGGCCTGCACCCCAGGCAGGCAGACCAGACTAGGTCTTGAGGGGCACGCTGGCATTTGCTCTGCGGCATGACTGGCGACCTCTCTGGGCCAGTTCCCTCGCCTGCACATGGACACGGTAACATCTGGGTGGTCTGGCCAAGTCAGCTTTCGTCAGATGGTGACCATCTAGTCTATTGAGCAGGCCAGCCAGGCGGGGGACTGGAGCTCGGCTCGTAGGGGCAGAATCTTATGTTCTCACTGTACCCAGCGGCCACCCCGAGAGCCGGGACACTGAGCTCCAGCCCCGTGGCCTCTCTTCCCTGGACCTCATTTTAACCCAGGGCCACAAGGGCAGTGAGAGCAAGGGGAGGAAAGATGCCAGCTCCCTGGCGCAGACAGCTCTGGCAGGTGTGGGGGACCCTGTGTGTTCTCTTTCTCTGCAGGCATGGCGACAATCTGCAACATGGGCGCAGAAATTGGGGCCACCACTTCGGTGTTCCCTTACAACCACAGGATGAAGAAGTATCTGAACAAGACCGGCCGGGCAGGTGAGCCCTGGGGGTCCTAAGCCCGGTGTCTCTGAGCCTGCCTCGGGGCTCTGAGAAGCCCCTGCTGTTTGTGAGAGGTTCTGTGTGTGGCTGCTCCTGAGTGGGCTTCGGTAGCTTTCATTGGTTTCTCAAGACTGTGGCCTCAGTGTGAGACATCCCTGAATCAGGGATTTAGTTTCCCAAAAGGGCATCTGAATTCCTTTCTTCTTGGCCTGGTCCCTGGCGCCCTCTATGGGACGCTCTGGAAATGACATGGGTTTGCTTCTATTCATAGTTCCTGCTCTAGCTGGGGAGGAGGAAAAACATTTAGAGCAAGAACCACTTTCTCAGCCTCCCCAAACAACTTCCCTGAGGTTCCAGCTTAGCTTCTTTGAAACCCAGAGTTGGAAGTGGGGCCTGGGGAGGGCTTGCTGGGTCTTCTGAAGGGAGGTGATTGGTGGAGCCAGAGGTGGGGGCCTGGGGAGGGCTTGTCACTTGTTCTGAGCTCTCTGCACATGGGGTCCTACCGGAAAGGCCCTTCCCTCCCTTTTATTACCCAGTACCATCCTCCTCTAAGACTCAGTGCTCCTTGTCGCCCTGCCTCTGAAGCCCACTCAGTGCTTCCCCTCTGTGTTCCCACACCTCTGTCATGTTACATATCATACTGTGTTATAATTTCTGGCTTACTAATAGCCCTTTTGCTAGATGGTGAGCTCCTCGAGGGCAGGGACAGTGTCCTGTGCTGTTGTTTTGTTCCTTTGTTTGTCCAGCCAGTGCCCAGGGCCCAGTGTGTGGCAGGTGCCAGGTAACTGGTTCTCATGGATGGATGGGTGGGTGGAGTCTCGTGATCAATTTCTGTCTTACACATTTCAGTCTTCCTCCCTTGTTGATTTCAGACATTGCCAACCTTGCTGAGGAATTCAAAGATCACTTGGTACCTGACCCTGGCTGCCATTACGACCAACTGATTGAAATTAACCTCAGCGAGGTGAGGCAGGGAATTGGTTCAGAGGATTTTCTGGGGGTGGGGGGTTCAGGTCCTGTCTGGGAACTTGCGGGCCCTGGGGAGAGCCAGGGCATATCCCTGCTGCACACTTAGCAGGGCCTGTGGGCCTTTGGTCCCCCAGCTGGAGATTCAGAAACGTTCAGTTTGCCCTCACCTGAGCGCTAGGAGAAGCTGAGGTTTTTCCCTTGAGCTTGCTTTGTTGTGAGAGTTCAGAGGGCAGGGGCCAGGATTGCAAGCCCAAGCCTGGCACCCTGAGGCCTGTGGACGAGGGTGGCATTTGGAAGGCCAGAGCAAGGATGGACTGGAGGAGCCTAAGTAGCAGAGTGGCCAAGGGTTTGGGCCCTAAAGCCAGCCTGTGCGAGTTCAAACCCTGACTCTCACCTAATGCCTGTTGCCTTACTTAAGGTCACTGTGGGCCTCACTTCATCATATGTAAAACCCGAGACAGTCATGGGAACTGAATGAGCTAATGCACGTGGTGACAGTCGCTGACGTTTACCGAGGCCTTCCTGCGTGCCAGGCACTTCGCTCAGTGCTTCACATTGATGATAATTAGCGTCACGTATAAAGCTTCTGGCCTCCAGATTCCAGAAGCACCACAGCACGGGAGATAACGGCTGAGGCGCCAGCACCCTGGCTTCATCCCATGGTTCTGCTGTCCCCAAGCTCTGGGACCTTGGCAAGGCACGCAGCTCTGCCGTCTGCAGGCTGGAGATAACGACCTTGTGGGGCTGGAGGGGTCCAGGAGCGGGTGCACGGATGGTGCCCGCTGCTTGGGCCTTTCCTAGGATGGGGCTTTAGCTGTAAGAGTGGGAGCTGTCCTCCGAGGCCCACAGGACACAGGGTAGGCGGGAGCCAGGTGGCCTCTGAAGGAAAGAGGTGTCCAAGCACCAAGCTGTGTTCCCTCATCCTGCCTTTTTTGCTTCAGCTGAAGCCACACATCAACGGGCCCTTCACCCCCGACCTGGCTCACCCTGTGGCAGAAGTGGGCAGTGTGGCAGAGAAGGAAGGGTGGCCCCTGGACATCCGAGTAGGTGAGCACCCCGCACCCCATCCCCCCCAGCCCGGAGCCAGCTGGTCCGCTCAGGGCTGTGGACCTGCGCTTACTGCGGAGCCCGTCCTGAATGGACCCAGCACTTTCTGAAGTAGTTGGGGTTTTTTCTCCATGGCTTTTTAAAGAAAATACTTTTTCTTGAAAAAGAAGTATGTATCAGTGTAGAGACTACCGACAAGAATTTTAAAACACCCCTGATCTACACCCTCAGCCAGAACCAGCTATTTGTACATGTACCTACTGATGCTGTGAATATTCTATTTTACAATCATTTCCTCTTACCAACCTCCATGCCCAGTTTTACTTTATGTACTTACATTACGGTAGGCCCGCAGTCCCTCTTGTCATTGTTCGTGAAGCACGTGAACCCGGGTGGCCTGGGTGTCAGTCGGAATCTGACGCTTCGTAGCTGGGTGACCGTGAGCTCTTCGCGTCACTCGGTTCCCCAGCTGTGACAGGGGGATGACCCTGCAGTAATCTGTCAGAACCGCTGGGAGGAGGCAGAGCTTTGGATGATGCCTTGCATGAAGTGCTGTACAACGTGTGCAGCCTTACTAGATGAAGAAAATAAAAGGAAATCTCTGCTAGCTTAATAATTAGATAATAAGTCACTGAGCTGGCAAGAGAGACTCTCTCTCTCTGTAGACAGTGTGACACCATCGTCTTTATTGGTTTTTGAATAACTATGATTGACCTCTTTTCCCTCTGATTATAAACCAATAGAAAGCCAGAGAAAACTTCAGAGTGTAAAAGAAAACTGGCCTCTCGGCCCTCACCCAGCAGTGGTCACTGTCAGTGTTTAGTGGGTCCTCCATTGTGTGCCACATGCCACCTGTGTTCACAGGGAGAGCGGGCTATGCACTTGCACACACGTGCAGCGTCGTAGTCAGTGGCCACAGCTCCTCTTAGATGTCTGGGTTGAGAGGATAGACAGCGAGGTAGGTTACTTCCAGCGTTACCTCTGCTGGGAGCAGAGTCGGTGGCCCCTTGACTCGGTGTGGATAGGTTGCAGTCAGGTGGAGAGCTCTGGTCACTTTCCTGACCCCCACCTAACCACCCATGACGTGCCAGGTCTGATCGGCAGCTGTACCAACTCCAGCTATGAGGACATGGGGCGCTCCGCCGCTGTGGCTAAGCAGGCGCTGGCTCATGGACTAAAGTGCAAGTCCCAGTTCACCATCACACCAGGCTCGGAGCAGATCCGTGCCACCATCGAGAGGGATGGCTACGTGAGTGCCCGCGCCCCCTGCCCCGGCCCCCCGACCCCAACTGCTGAGTGACGTGGCTTCCAGGTGGTACTGGCCGGCAGGAGGGCTGGTACGGGTCCCAGGAGTCGCCCCGGGGTTCCCATCAGCACTTCACCCCTCAGGCTGCTGAACAACCCTTGCCCACCAGCCACCAGCCCCCCACCCCAACGTCTCTGTCCTCTCCCCTCTGCAGGCACAGATCCTGAGGGATGTGGGTGGCATCGTCCTGGCCAACGCCTGTGGCCCCTGCATTGGCCAGTGGGACAGGTGAGAATCAGTTTTATAGCACAGCCCCTTGTGTCCAGGGGTCCAGAGCCCCAGATGTTGCAAGGAGAAGCCCTAGGGGTGGAGCTTCCGGGGCTGTTGGACCTTAGGCTTGCCAGGCGGGACTGGGAAGTCGGGCTGGAGGTAAAGAGGGAGAGTCCCCTCGGCACTGAGTGGCCACCTGGCCGCGACCAAGGAGGTCTCGTCCCAGCGCACACAGCAGGGGTTTGGATGGAGCCCTGAAAGGAAGGCGTGGCCCTGGGGCGGGAGTCCCTGGCCTCGGCCTGGCCTCTGTCTTCCGTGTGGTCTCTAGAGAAGCTCAGGGAAGCCCAGCGATCCCCCTGCTCTGCCGAGTCCCGGGGGAGGGAGTGACTTTCAGGGTCTTTCCACTTCCCTCTCCTCTGCCATGAACTCTGGCAGGTTGGGCCAGGTGAACGAGGCCAGACGTCCCTAACTCTGTCCCCTCTGACCTGGCAGAAAGGACATCAAGAAAGGGGAGAAGAACACCATCGTTACCTCCTACAATAGGAACTTCACAGGCCGTAATGACGCGAACCCCGAGACCCACGCCTTTGTCACATCGCCAGAGGTGAGGCTCCGCCCTCACCCGGGATGGCCTCTGGAGGCCCTGCGCTGGCTGGTCAGAGGAGCAGGGGCGCTGGGGAAGGGCAACCGGCCCACAGTGCTTCTAAGGCAGGGTTGGCGTCACACGGCCAGGGACTGTCAGAGCAGAAGCCAGGAGCCACAGGCTTGGCCGAGCCCGGGCACTGAACTCCCAGGGTGCCCCCAGCCTGGCTCCCCTTGGTCCCAGGAGTCTAAGATCTTGTTAGATCACCACCACGGGCAGAAGGCAGCCTTGCCTCCACCCAGCTATGGGGGCTTGGATCCTCAGTGCCCCAGGGTGACCCGGGAACAAGGCAGGCGCTGGAGGACGGCCACGCTGTCAGGACGCGGTCACTGGGCCGTGTGCTCTGGGCACTTAGTGCTCATCCGTACACAGCCAGTCTTCTGTGGTTGGTTTCCCCCGTGCTGGGTTTTGTGGCAGTGCGCGGGCTCTTCTCTAGCCATGGTGAGCAGGGGCTCTCCTGTTGTTGCTTGCTGGGCTGCTCATTGCAGTCGCTGCTCGTGTTGTGGTAAAGGGCTCAGTAACTGGTGGCACGGGCTTAGTTGCCCCGCGGCACGTGGACTCTCCCAGGACTGGGATTGAGCCCGTGTCCCTGCGTTGGCAGGTGGATTCCTATCCACTGTACCACCTGGGAACTTTCCATGACTTGGTTTTAAACGAGCACTCCAGAAATGCTCCTGTGGGGCAGTGGCCCCTCGCACATTCTCAGCGCCCACTGAGGAGCATCTTCACTGCGGCAGCACTGCCGTGCCGGGGCCTCTCTGGGTCCGGCGCTGGTCCTGCCCAAGGCGGCGCTGAGGCCCAGGCCCCTGTGGGGGAGGTAGAGGTGGGTTCATGAGTGCCCCCCTGCAGCTTCTGGTCCCAGGGACATTCCTGCGGCTCCTGCCGGGGTTGTGGAGAATCTGGAAATTTCCTGGCTCCACCTCAGTTTCGATCTAGGCGTCTGCTGAGGTGGAGGGATGGGAGTGGAGTTTGGTGTTTGCGACAAACTGCCTGCCTCCATTTCAGATTGTCACAGCCTTGGCCATCGCTGGTACCCTCAAGTTCAACCCAGAGACTGACTTCCTGACGGGCAAGGATGGCAAGAAATTCAAGCTGGAGGCTCCAGACGCGGATGAGCTTCCCCAGGCGGTGAGCGGACACCACCTCTGCGGCTTGTCCTGCAGGCCCGCCCTGGCCCAGGGCTCGGGGCCGCTGAAGTGCTTTTCGCCCAGGAGGGGCCGCGCTGGCAGTGAAAGCAAGGCGGCGTGTGCCGGGAGGGCGAGCTTGGCGCACGGGAGCTTGCCTGCCGGGGAGCCCATCCGCGTGGAACAGAGGGCTTGGCCCCCAACGTGCCTGTCCCCTGCTGCAGGAGTTTGACCCTGGACAGGACACCTACCAGCACCCACCCAAGGACAGCAGTGGGCAGCGGGTGGACGTGAGTCCCACCAGCCAGCGCCTGCAGCTCCTGGAGCCTTTTGACAAGTGGGACGGCAAAGACCTGGAGGACCTGCAGATCCTCATCAAGGTCAGTGGCTCGGGGACGGGAGAACAGCCGCCTATGGGGCGCCCTCACTCGACGGGCAGGAAGGGCCCTGGAACCACAATTCTCCCACGGGCCCTACAGAGGACATGGTTGAGATTCGGGCAGGGAGGGAGAGAGCTATGTCTCCCTTTCCACCACCCTGCGCCGGGCAGAGCAGGGCCCGGGCAGCTGCTCAGGGGCCTCCAGGAGGTGGGCAGGGAGCTCAGTACCAGCAGGACAGGATGAGCACGCGTGACTCTCACACAGGTCTCCGCGCATCGAGCTTGACCCGACAGGCTTTGTTCCCACGGGTGAGCATCAGGTGGTCGGCCTGTGTCTGGGAGCTGAGCAGACCTCGCGGTGTGGCCAGAGGCCGCAGAGCCGTGTCACCCTGCACTGTGCTGTTCACTGCGGGGTCCCCAGGCAGTGACACAGCCTCCGTTAAGCCCTCATGGTAGACGAAATTGACGAGTCACCAGCCAGGACCCAGACTCTTCCCTGGGCTCCTGTGTGTCTGGCATGAATCTGGACTGGTCGTCCAGCCTGGCCGTCTCCTCCCTGGCAGCCTCGGCTGAAGGGCCAGTGAGCAGACACACGTCCTCTGAGCCCAGCCTCTGCCCGCTGTGAGGAGTGGGGGGCAGCCCTGCCTGAACCCTCGGCAAGACCATGGTGACTCCGAGACTACAGCCCCAGTGTGTGAGCCTGGCCTGCTCCTCAGGTCTCCGCCACCTACCTCCAGAGGCCTCTCCCTTCAGCCGCCACTCAGAGGCCACGCCCTGACCTCTTGTTTTTTGCTCACCCACACAAGGTCAAAGGGAAGTGCACCACGGACCACATCTCGGCTGCCGGCCCCTGGCTCAAGTTCCGTGGGCACCTTGACAACATCTCCAACAACCTGCTCATTGGCGCCATCAACGTGGAGAACGGCAAGGCGAACTCTGTGCGCAACGCCGTCACCCAGGAGTTTGGTCCTGTCCCTGACACTGCCCGCTACTACAAGGTGGGGCAGAGTTAGGGATAGGGTTGGGGATCTCTGGCTCTCCATGGAGGCTGGGTGGGGCGGTGTGAGGGGGCCCACACTCTTTGCTCTGCAGTGGAACGGTCCCAGCTCCGTGGGACCAGCCCTGGGTCCGTCGCCTCTGCTGCTTTGGGCTCTGCTTCGCCCTGAGCAGTGACGGGTAGGCCACGCCTTCCCACGGCCTGGCTGGGTTCAGATTCATTTCTAGCTTCACCTGTCCTTGGGGCGGCGGGGCCTCTGGGCTCTTGACCTGCGAGCCTTTGGAAGCCTGAGGGCTGAGCAGGAGGCGGCCTAGCGCCCTCCTCTTCCCTCATAAACTCACTCCTTATTCACCTGACAGAAACATGGCATCCGGTGGGTGGTGATCGGAGACGAGAACTATGGCGAGGGCTCAAGCCGGGAGCACGCAGCCCTGGAGCCTCGCCACCTCGGGGGCCGGGCCATCATCACCAAGAGCTTTGCTAGGATCCACGGTGAGCCAGAGCCCAAGCCCAGCGCGCCCACCACCCCTTGTGGTGGCCCAGGGTCGCCCAGCCTGCAGTGCCCCGCAGGGCCAGAGCTCCGAGCCTGGTCTCCAGGGTGTGTCCATGCTCTCTTCCGCCACAGCCCACGGCCTCCAGCCGCTGCCCCTTCAGACGTGTGTCAGTTCTGACACCACGGCTTCTGTCCCGGCATGTACTGGTCTCACGTCCAAACTTGAAGCAGTTGAGTCCAGGGCCTGTGGTCAGAGGATCATCTCTGATTGCCAGAGGCCTCGGGGAAACACAGGCACCCAAGCCTGCTTGCCTGGGGCCCCATGTCCCTGGGAGTGGCCAGCCTGGTCCTCGTGGTCGATGCCCCAGGTTTGTCCCCACGTGGCAAGACTAGCGGTGTCTCTTCCGGAGCCCTAGCTAGACGTGGCTGGTGAGGAGGGATGGGACCTGCCCCCGATGGACTGTTGCCCTCTGCCTTCTAGAAACCAACCTGAAGAAGCAGGGCCTGCTGCCCCTCACGTTTGCTGACCCAGCTGACTACAACAAGATTCACCCTGTGGACAAACTGACCATCCAGGGCTTGAAGGACTTTGCCCCTGGCAAGGTCAGGGGGCCAGGGAAGGAGGGTGGACCACCAGCCCGTTTCTCCTAGGGCCGCCTCGGAGGGGAGGGGAGGGGAGCCCTCCTTCTACACCTGCCCCTCCCATGAGCCTTTGTCCCAGCTAGAACAGGTAAGCCCAGGGAGAGAAGGAAGTGCCTTCCCAGAGATGAGGTAAAGCCCACTTGCCCTCCTAGCCGTCCACGCCTTCCCACGGCCTGGCTGGGTTCAGATTCATTTCTAGATCCTTGGGGGCGGGGCCTCTGGGCTCTTGACCTGCGAGCCTTTGGAAGCCTGAGGGCTGAGCAGGAGGCGGCCTAGCGCCCTCCTCTTCCCTCATAAACTCACTCCTTATTCACCTGACAGAAACATGGCATCCGGTGGGTGGTGATCGGAGACGAGAACTATGGCGAGGGCTCAAGCCGGGAGCACGCAGCCCTGGAGCCTCGCCACCTCGGGGGCCGGGCCATCATCACCAAGAGCTTTGCTAGGATCCACGGTGAGCCAGAGCCCAAGCCCAGCGCGCCCACCACCCCTTGTGGTGGCCCAGGGTCGCCCAGCCTGCAGTGCCCCGCAGGGCCAGAGCTCCGAGCCTGGTCTCCAGGGTGTGTCCATGCTCTCTTCCGCCACAGCCCACGGCCTCCAGCCGCTGCCCCTTCAGACGTGTGTCAGTTCTGACACCACGGCTTCTGTCCCGGCATGTACTGGTCTCACGTCCAAACTTGAAGCAGTTGAGTCCAGGGCCTGTGGTCAGAGGATCATCTCTGATTGCCAGAGGCCTCGGGGAAACACAGGCACCCAAGCCTGCTTGCCTGGGGCCCCATGTCCCTGGGAGTGGCCAGCCTGGTCCTCGTGGTCGATGCCCCAGGTTTGTCCCCACGTGGCAAGACTAGCGGTGTCTCTTCCGGAGCCCTAGCTAGACGTGGCTGGTGAGGAGGGATGGGACCTGCCCCCGATGGACTGTTGCCCTCTGCCTTCTAGAAACCAACCTGAAGAAGCAGGGCCTGCTGCCCCTCACGTTTGCTGACCCAGCTGACTACAACAAGATTCACCCTGTGGACAAACTGACCATCCAGGGCTTGAAGGACTTTGCCCCTGGCAAGGTCAGGGGGCCAGGGAAGGAGGGTGGACCACCAGCCCGTTTCTCCTAGGGCCGCCTCGGAGGGGAGGGGAGGGGAGCCCTCCTTCTACACCTGCCCCTCCCATGAGCCTTTGTCCCAGCTAGAACAGGTAAGCCCAGGGAGAGAAGGAAGTGCCTTCCCAGAGATGAGGGTAAAGCCCAGCTTGGCCCTCCTACCGTCCATTCTTACTGGCCTGGCCCTGTCACTCAGTCCACAGCCCACGTCCAGCAGGACTCGCGGGCACCAGGAGTTAGGGCATCCAGGTCTTCCCCTGGCCTCCGAGGCCCAGACCTGGCCCAGGACTTGGTTCCCCTGGCTGGCCCAGGCCCTGGCGCAGCGCCCACGCTCCCGACCCTCTAGCAGCAGCAAGGGCGGTCTCCGAGCCGGCCCGCCCACACGCGCTTCCTCCTCCCAGCCCCTGACCTGCGTCATCAAGCACCCCAACGGCACACAGGAGACCATCCTCCTGAACCACACCTTCAACGAGACCCAGATCGAGTGGTTCCGCGCCGGCAGCGCTCTCAACAGGATGAAGGAGCTGCAGCAGAAGTAAGGCCCTGCCGTGCCGCCGCCCGCTCCTCGGACCCAGCTCGTGTCACAAGTGCAGTTCTGCGTCACAGACCGGATCAGACTGATCCAGCCGTGGCTTCGCTCCGAGATGGGCTGACCAGGCCTCCTGCCCTCCCTCCCCTCGGCCCGGGGAGTGACCCCCAGCTGGGGGTGGGGAGGCTCTCACACGTCAGCTCCTGTCTTCCTGTGTTTAGTTGGATCCAGGTCTTGAGGAGCTTCGTGTAACTGTATTTATTTTTGATGACAGATGCCCATGTAAAGGTTTTCTCCTGCCTGATCATTTCATTGGTGGCTAAAGGATTTGAAACATCCTTTTGCTCTTACAAGGAAAATAAGAGTTCAGATTCCATGACGGCTCCTGCGTGAGTGGTGGTGTCTGTGTCGCCCGCTCCAGCACGGGGCTGGGGTCCTTCACAGCCGGCCAGTGCACGCCCCACAGCCACAGCCCAGCTGGGCCCAGCTCAGACTCACACGGGCAGCCTCCCCTTCCCACCCTCAGTCCAGCAGCTTCCGTGGTGGGCCTGGGGCTTGGACCCAACACAGAGCCTCCCCCTCTCCCTGGGCTTTGCAGTTGCCCTTCAGACACAGTGTTTTTCACAGACTGGCCGCCACGTCCCAGGTCACAGCTGGTCTGCACACGCCCTACCCCCTGTCCCTCAGCAGGGAGCAGCAGCCGGCACTGCTCCAAAGGGCTGTCCACTGGCACCGCCCACAGCGCCACACCTTTGTGTTCTTGGGAGCCAAAAGGCCAGGGCAGGAAGCAGGCTCCACGGAGACGCCTTCATCAGGACAAGACTCGTCTGATGGAAACAGGGCGTCCAATGGGGCCTACAGAGTGATGTCCTTGTCCTGAGAAATCTCTGGCAGAAATGAGTGGAGGGCCAGGAGGGATCTGGCACAGCCATTCTGTTGAGTAAATGGGGTGTTTGTCCTGTCTGCCTCCAGGATCTCTTAATTACAAGCAGACAGGCCCCCACGGTGATCCGGGCGTGGCTGAGGCTGCAGTGACAGCCGGCCCTCACTCCCTGTCAGACGAGCCCACGGCCGCCACTTCCTGCCGGAGCCGCTTGGCTGCGGCCAGGCCCCACCTTCCACAGGCCGGTGGGAAGGAAGGTGGTTTTTCCTTGAAGCTCAGGCTGATGAGCGCCTGGCAGCTCCCCCAGGCCAGCCTCTTGCTGTCCGTGTTATCGTGGAGCCGCCAAGCTCGGCTGGCCCAGAGCTTGGCCTGAGACGGCCTGGACCTCTCACCCCCAGGTCCAGCGACGGGGTCATCTCCAGCCGTGATCTGGGGTCAGGAAGGACGTGCTGTCCCAGGTGTGGCAACTCAGTGACCTTAGATCACTGAGACAAGGGCAGCGCTCCCAGCTGATGCTGCCCTCATTTATTAAATGTCTTTCGTGTCACCAGCAGGCAGGAGTCCACGGGGATCACGGGACTCGGGTAGCTCTGGACAGAGCAGGGGAGGTGACAACCTGGCAGCGCGCAGGTGGCTCCTCATCGACACAAGCCATGATTGTCTTCAGGACCAGCTTTGCCGCGTTCCCGAGGCTAGGCAGGGTCCACTGTCAGCAGCGCGGGGCTAGCTGCTGGTCCACCAGGAGAGAAGGCCCAGCCCTGGCTCACTGATGGATCCCTGCCAGGGGTGGAGAGAAGAGGCGCATTTCATTTATTGTTAAGCGTGGAGCCAATTCAGACAGGAAGCAAAGGAGGCCCTCCCTTTCAGATGCGCAGCAAAGGCCACTGGGAGGGTGGGGCACGCCCAGCCAGGCAGCTCTGGGGACACCCAGGAGCCGCACCAGCACCCCAGCCGATCCATACTCCCCTCTCGCCCCAACCTCCCCTTGGGCTTGCAAGAAAAGTGCAGCTTCACCAGGAACCTGGCCCCGGCCCCTCCCCTGGATGCCTGCCCTCCTGGGCCACCTGTGGTCTAGCCTCGCCAGAAAAGCCTAGTGACCTTGAGCCCCAGACTCCAGTTCATGCAAAGGGGACGCCCTAGGCCACCCACCTTCCTAACAGACAGCTGTCTTGAAAGTGAACAACCTGGGCCCTGTGGTATGCCAGGAAACCCTCCCCGCAGGACCCCGAGTGCCCGCTTTCGTCATGTGTTGCTGTCTGGATGCGTGAGGGTAAAAGACAAGGGGCCCGAGTCGGATCTGGCGGGTTCAGCTTCACTGGCCCCTCAGGCCATGTGGGTTTGTAAACGGGCACAGCCCTGAGGGCACCCCCACAGCCAGCTGATGCGCAGCCTCGTCCAGCGGGTGCTGCCCTCTCGTGGGCAGGGGTCTGACGCACCCTCACCCGCCCCTCAACAGCCAAGGCAGCTTTACGACCTTGCTGCGAGGACCACTGCTGCCCTGGCCTGCAGAAACGGGGCTCCCCAGGGAGAAGGGCCCACCCAGGACGCCACAGCAAGGACCTGCTGGGTCCTCCCGGCCCCTCAGGACAGCTCACCATGAGCATGTATGGAGCCTCCTTCTTTGGCAGCTCCTCACTGGAAGAGGTGGCCTCGGCCGAGCTGGGCCCCGTGGGGGACGTGTCCACGAAGCTCTCGTCCACCACGCGGAAGCGGATCTCCTCGCCGATGTCCATGTACAGGTCGTGCGCGCCTTCCTCCGTCTCGTACTCCCACACCCACACCTGCTCCGCCTCGTCGCTGGTGGGGCACACGGTCAAGGCAACAACCAGGCCAGGAGGAGCCCTGAGTCTGGGGCTCCCCCAGGAAGAGCCAATCTCAGGCGGAGCTGCTTTGTCCAGAAAGTCACAGGAAGAGCGGCCCTGACCCCACGTGCAAGAGGCAAGGTTGAGACCGAAGGGCTGGAGTGCCCGGGGACCCAGGACCCAGGCTGCAGACGCAGGACATCAGAGTGGAAGGAGGCTCGGAGGAGAGTGCTCGCTCCCCCTCCACACGGGAATGCCCACAGCCCTCGATGCCCGGGCTCGGACTCCCCTGCGTGTCCTCAGAGGCTGACTGCCAAGTTCACACCTCAGCTCCACCACCCACGAGGCCACGCCCAACTTCTCAGTGCCTCAGGGCCCCCACCTGTAAACCCGGCCTGAAGTGAGGCCGACCCTCCAGGGCTGTGGGGGAAGGTGAAACAGCACGCCTGGGAAGTGCGCTCCAAGGCCCATGGTCGACGGGCGTGCTGGCGGAGGCTGCCCGGGCTCTCCACACAGTGCAGCCAGCAAACAGGACTTGCCCAGTTTCCAAGAAGAGGCGACAGGATGTGAGGTTACCAGCCCCAGGGGGCGGCCAACCAGCCTGGGCCAGGTTTTCTGGCAAGTTCTGGAGTCACACACGGACCCTGCACAGGCCCCGCACATGCGCGCACACCCGCTGGGGGCCCTCCCTTAGCAGAGCCCACGCTGCACGGGCACACTGCCCTCAGTGGCAGCCCTGCACGTGGGTCCCGCCTCGGTGCCAGGTCCCATGCTGGGCCCTTAGGGCACAGGGACCAGATGGGGTGAGCAGCTCCAGGCAGCACCCACAGAACCAGCCACCCAGAGGAGCAGGGTGAGGGCGAGCCCAGGGACACGGGGAGCCAGCAAAGGCACTCAACCCGCCCAGGACCCGCCGAGCCGAGCCGAGGAGGGGAGGCAGGCAGTCCGGGGCCTCCGGAGGGAGGTGACCTTTGAGATGATTTCTAAGGGGACACCTGAGCAAAGGGAGCTGGAAGCAGGCCCGGCAGCCCTGAGGGAGGCACAGGTGGGGAGACCCCACAATCCATGTGGAAGCACACAGGTCGGTGCTTCTAGAGCGACAAACGCAGACTGCGGGGGTGGGCCGTGATCAGCAGCATCAGGACCCAGGCCACCCGAGGAGTGGGGACCTTCCTTGGAGGGGCCCGAGTTCCCCTGTGACCCCCCTAACCTTGAAGGATACAACTTGGCTGGCTGCTGCAGTGACTCCGGAGGGATGAGAACGTCATCAAAGAACCCGAGAGAGACTGGAAGACACCCAGGGGACAGCGTGAGGAGACGGGCCGGCCCCGCCCCCGCGCTGCCCCTGCACCCTCGGGCCCGCCCGCACCCTGGAGCCCGCCGCCCCTGCCCAGCCTGAGCCAAGCCCAAGGTGGACCCTGCATGGCTGCGGCCAGCAGAGGCTGATGGCCGAGTCACCTCGGCCAGCTCCAGCGCCTGCCCTGAGGTCCTCTTGGCCTCCTGATGAAGGCCCCGAGCTGGCTGAGGTCCTCACTGTTACAGGACAGGAGTTGAGCCCCCCCCTCAGGAAGGTTCTGCTCGTGACGCCCCCCTGACCATGCGGCCCAGCGCGGAGGCTGACGGGAGGAGGGCTGCCCGGCCACCTGCCCCCTGCGTGCTCCCTGGTCTCTTGTGAGGATGCAGAGCCAACATGCATTACCGTGCACACCCTCCGGGCTGCAGCCTTTGATCTTGCCAATCAGAATTTCGTCCAGGAACGGATGGAACACCACGTAGCGAAAGTGAACTGGAAATGGAGAAGGCACGCTGGGGACGGGCAGGCCGTGAGCAAGGGCTGCTCTGAGCGGGGCGGCCTGTGCTTTCCGGTGTCCACCTTCACTCACTGGCACGCTGACCGCCATGGCGGTGCCCAGAGCCCAGCCGGCAGTCCGCACCAGGTGCCCCTGTGGCCTAGACCTGCTACCTGGCCTGGAGGGACCCTTACCCCACCTCCTGCAGCGCCACTGCTTGGCCCCCACGAGAGGCCAGGAGCACCGGCCCTGGAGCACAGGCCCGCTCCCCATCCGTGCCCAGAGTCTGGCCCTCAGTGACGCCACAGTCGACTCCAACCTTCCTCCAGGCTCTCTCCTTGAAACGCCAACAAGGGCAGAAGGTGGGGAGACCCCACAATCCATGTGGAAGCACACAGGTCGGCGCTTCTAGAGCGACAAACGCAGACTGCGGGGGCGGGCCGTGATCAGCCGCATCAGGCCCCAGGCCACCCGCGGAGCGGGGACCTCCCTTGAGGGGCCCGAGTTCCCCTGTGACCCCCCTAACCTTGAAGGATACAACTTGGCTGGCTGCTGCAGTGACTCCGGAGGGATGAGAACGTCATCAAAGAACCCGAGAGAGACTGGAAGACACCCAGGGGACAGCGTGAGGAGACGGGCCGGCCCCGCCCCCGCGCTGCCCCTGCACCCTCGGGCCCGCCCGCACCCTGGAGCCCGCCGCCCCTGCCCAGCCTGAGCCAAGCCCAAGGTGGACCCTGCATGGCTGCGGCCAGCAGAGGCTGATGGCCGAGTCACCTCGGCCAGCTCCAGCGCCTGCCCTGAGGTCCTCTTGGCCTCCTGATGAAGGCCCCGAGCTGGCTGAGGTCCTCACTGTTACAGGACAGGAGTTGAGCCCCCCCCTCAGGAAGGTTCTGCTCGTGACGCCCCCCTGACCATGCGGCCCAGCGGGAGGCTGACGGGAGGAGGGCTGCCCGGCCACCTGCCCCCGCGTGCTCCCTGGTCTCTTGTGAGGATGCAGAGCCAACATGCATTACCGTGCACACCCTCCGGGCTGCAGCCTTTGATCTTGCCAATCAGAATTTCGTCCAGGAACGGATGGAACACCACGTAGCGAAAGTGAACTGGAAATGGAGAAGGCACGCTGGGGACGGGCAGGCCGTGAGCAAGGGCTGCTCTGAGCGGGGCGGCCTGTGCTTTCCGGTGTCCACCTTCACTCACTGGCACGCTGACCGCCATGGCGGTGCCCAGAGCCCAGCCGGCAGTCCGCACCAGGTGCCCCTGTGGCCTAGACCTGCTACCTGGCCTGGAGGGACCCTTACCCCACCTCCTGCAGCGCCACTGCTTGGCCCCCACGAGAGGCCAGGAGCACCGGCCCTGGAGCACAGGCCCGCTCCCCATCCGTGCCCAGAGTCTGGCCCTCAGTGACGCCACAGTCGACTCCAACCTTCCTCCAGGCTCTCTCCTTGAAACGCCAACAAGGGCAGAAGCAACTGGCAAAGAGAACCAGATTCGGAAACAAGTTCCTATCTCCCGCTGACCAGCAAAGTTTGCCCCAGGCACAGCTCTGACCTGGAACAAGATGCTAAAAATGCCCTGAAATGTGGGGGGTAGGGGATGCGAGGTTTGGAGGAGCCAATAATCCAGCATCAATGCCTCCGTGGGTTCTCAGGTTCTGCCCTGGGGGGCCCTGCTGACCCAACCCCAAGGGAAGTATCAGGTGAGGTCTGTGCCCACAGCAGGGACTCTGACTCCACAGCCGGACAGAAGCCCTCACTCCATCGCTGCTGCCCCCTGCGGAGCACCGCAAAGCGGGTGCCCCCCGAGCCCCAAAGGCAGCATCTAGGGCCTGAACGCCGCCAGGGCTAGAGAGAAACCATGAGGTTGCCCCTGCCAAGCTGCCCAGTGCCCATCACAATCCACCTGTGCAAATGTCATGCTTCCCCACTGGGAGCACGAGCAAGTGACTCAGAGATATCAAATAACCTGCTCACAGCCACACAGCCGTTCTGCCAGATGGAGACTCCCAAGTCTTTCTGAAATCATCACACAGAGCCACGGCGCTGAATATGCCTCCCCCGTTGAACCCCCAAACACGGGCTTCTGCCACCAGTGTCCTCAGCTGCCTGGTCTGCCAGCCTCATCCCAAGGCCAGCAGGGTCCACCCGGTTCCCCACCAGGCTGCTTTCCCATGGCTCCACCAGGCAGGAAAGCGTGGGGAAGGAAGAGGGGGCAGCTGGTGCCCCTCCCTCTCCATGAGGGGACAAACACAGCCGTCTGAGCCTTCATCGAGATGGGAGAGTCTCATGCTGGCCTCAGAGAGGGCAGCCGAGGGTAGCTGTCCCTCACGCACAGTCCAGAAAGAAACGCTGCTCCCTGGATGACCCAGTTCGATCAGTTCAGTTTAATACACCCCACGGAGCCTCCCCAGGGCCGTGCCAGGCCGGCTTGGCCACTGGGCTTGCTGGGGCAGGACATCACATGATCCTGTGCCCGGGGAGCTCAAGCCTGGAACAACCACGAGCCAAAGCACCTGGTGAGTGACCCAGGTGTCCAGCGACAGATGACTGGATAAACAGAGTGTGACATGTCCATACAATCCAAGACTGTTCAGCCTCAGGAAGAAACCTTGAGGATATTATGCTGCAGAAAGTAAGCCACAGGCTTCCCTGGTGGTCCAGTGAGTAAGGACACCGCCTTGCAGTGCAAGGGGTGCCGTTCGGTCCCTGGCCTGGGAAGATCCCATGTGCTGCAGAGCAGTTGGGCCCATGTGTCCAACGACCGAGCCGGAGCTCTGGAGCGCATGCGCCCAGAGCCGGTGCTCTGCGACGAGAGAGGCCAAAGAACAAAGATGGAAACAAATGAAAGACCACTAGAAGTGGCTGAAGGGAAAAAAAAAAGAAAGTAAGCCACTCCTGAAAGGCCATGTACTGTAGGATCCTATTCATAGGAAATGTCCAGAACAGGCAAATCCAGGGACAGAAAGCGGACGAATGGCTGTCAGGAGCCAGTGGAGAGGGAGTAACTGCTAGTGGGTGTGGTGTTCCTTTAGGGGGTGATGGAAATGTTCTGGAATTAGACAGAAGTGACAGTCACGCAGCTCTGTGAATATACAATTCAGAAAGCCCCTGAACTGTCCACCTTGAAAGGGTAAATTTCATGGTGTGTGAATTATAAAAACACAAGGAGGCCACAGACCAGGGGACGGCCAGTTGGGGTAATGCTGTGTTGGGGGCCACCTCCCAGAGCACCCCCTAAACACCTAGGGATGTTTAGCCTGCAGTCAGAAGCCTGGAAAGTCAAAAAGGATGGGCTTGAAGGACCAGTAAGAAGAGGAAGATCATTCTTAGTCGTAGGCCGAGGATAAGCAAGTTGCCTGAGATGTAGTGAGTTTCTACAAAGGACAGATACCCGATACCACTCACATGAGGTCCAGAGGGGCCAAATTCACAGAGACAGAAAGGAGAACGGTGGTGGGCTGGGGGAAGGGGAGCGGGATGGGAACTTGGTGCTCCTGGAGACAGAGATCTGGTGCTGGAAGACAGTGAAGTACCTTCTGGAGCTCAACTCCTCCTGGAGTTCCTTACCTCAGTGTGTTTAAAATGGGGATAATCATGCCTGCCCTGCGGGGGGAGGGGTGGACAGCTACGGCCTCAGAGCTGGAGAGTCCCTGATGGAGAGACCTGGAGAATCCCCTTGTCTACTTTCATTTACTTTTTTGGCTGTGCTGCAGGGCATGTGGGATCTTAGTTCCTGAATCAGGGATCAAACGATGCCTCTGGCAGTGGAAGCACAGAGTTTTAACCAGTGGCCCACTAGGGGAGTCCCTGCCTCTGTATTACAGATAAGAAACCGAGGCCCAGAAACAGGAGGATTCTGCCCAGGATCCCCCAGGGAATTCCCAGCAGAGTGAAGACGAGAACCCAGGTCTCCCAACCCCAGACCAGGACGTCCCCCACTGAAAACGGAGCCCCAAGAAGCCCGATGCCCAGAAGGAGAGGGTACCCACCTTTGGTGTGAGACGCACCGTCCCCCGGGAACACGTAGGCATCCTCCAGCCTGGTGATGTCAAACAGACAGATGCAGAGTCCCACGTTGTACACCACCTGCGTGTATCCGTGTAAATGCCCAGTGACTCTGAGGCCCAGCTCCCTGGGCAGACTCTCCTGAGGTCCACCCCACCCTCCACAGGGCAGATATGACTGTCCCCATTTTAAAGGCACCGGGGCACTGCCTGAGGTAGGGAACTCCAGCGGGAGTGGAGCTCTGGAAAGAACAAGGCCTCTGGTGACAAGACAGATTCGAGTTACAATGCCAGCTCCGCCACTCCACGGTCACTTCTCTGAGTCTGAGTTTCCTCATCTGCAAAAATGGACATACCAGGCCGTGGGGTGTTCACTCAGGAGAGAACAGATGGGAAGCGCCTAGCTCAGGAGCCGGCTCATGTGTTAGAAATAACCAGCTCAAATCAAGGATCATCATTACTAGTAATGACTGGGGTGGGGAACCTCCCTGGTTAAACCTCCACCTTACAAGGTCTCAGGTGCCATCCTAGAGCTGAAGATTCCAGAAAAGTCCTGCGGCCCCTGTATGGCCTGGCTCTCACCACCTTCCAGCCTGCCCTCCCCTCTCTCCCTCTGCCCTGGCCACACCAACCTCCTCCAAGCTAAGACCGGTGTGATATTCCCTCCTGCCACAGGCCCTTTGCACATGCTGTTTCTGCTTCCTGCTCAGCTCTACACTCTGCCTGGAATCCCCTTTGTGTGTTCTTCCTCGCCACCTGATCTCAGCTCAAAAACCACTCCCTAGCAAAGCCTCTTGGCTCCCTCATTGTAGGTGAAGTTCCTTCATTCCACGGGCTTGTGAACACCTGTTCTCATAATATTTACCTCAATTTGTCATCACACACTCAACTGTGGGAGTCTCTTGTTCGTATCTGCTTTTCCTACCACACTATGGAACATCTGCTCTGCGACAGACTCTATTGGGGTTACATGCAGAAGGAAAGAGAAAAACCGTAACCAAGTCAACAAGCAAGGAAAGAGTGTGGTAAAAGCTAAGAAGGGAAGAGTGATACAGCACACAGAAACTGAGAAAGGGTTGCTAGCAGTGGGGTAAAAGGACTATTTTTGCACTGCTAGACCTCGACGGCATCCTCCAGCCTGGTGATGTCAAACAGACAGATGCAGAGTCCCACGTTGTACACCACCTGCGTGTATCCGTGTAAATGCCCAGTGACTCTGAGGCCCAGCTCCCTGGGCAGACTCTCCTGAGGTCCACCCCACCCTCCACAGGGCAGATATGACTGTCCCCATTTTAAAGGCACCGGGGCACTGCCTGAGGTAGGGAACTCCAGCGGGAGTGGAGCTCTGGAAAGAACAAGGCCTCTGGTGACAAGACAGATTCGAGTTACAATGCCAGCTCCGCCACTCCACGGTCACTTCTCTGAGTCTGAGTTTCCTCAACTGCAAAAATGGACATACCAGGCCGTGGGGTGTTCACTCAGGAGAGAACAGATGGGAAGCGCCTAGCTCAGGAGCCGGCTCATGTGTTAGAAATAACCAGCTCAAATCAAGGATCATCATTACTAGTAATGACTGGGGTGGGGAACCTCCCTGGTTAAACCTCCACCTTACAAGGTCTCAGGTGCCATCCTAGAGCTGAAGATTCCAGAAAAGTCCTGCGGCCCCTGTATGGCCTGGCTCTCACCACCTTCCAGCCTGCCCTCCCCTCTCTCCCTCTGCCCTGGCCACACCAACCTCCTCCAAGCTAAGACCGGTGTGATATTCCCTCCTGCCACAGGCCCTTTGCACATGCTGTTTCTGCTTCCTGCTCAGCTCTACACTCTGCCTGGAATCCCCTTTGTGTGTTCTTCCTCGCCACCTGATCTCAGCTCAAAAACCACTCCCTAGCAAAGCCTCTTGGCTCCCTCATTGTAGGTGAAGTTCCTTCATTCCACGGGCTTGTGAACACCTGTTCTCATAATATTTACCTCAATTTGTCATCACACACTCAACTGTGGGAGTCTCTTGTTCGTATCTGCTTTTCCTACCACACTATGGAACATCTGCTCTGCGACAGACTCTATTGGGGTTACATGCAGAAGGAAAGAGAAAAACCGTAACCAAGTCAACAAGCAAGGAAAGAGTGTGGTAAAAGCTAAGAAGGGAAGAGTGATACAGCACACAGAAACTGAGAAGGTTGCTGCAGTGGGCAGCCTCTGGTCACTAAGGCAGGTGGGCCCAGCACATAAAAGGCACACAAATATTTTTTTTTGCAGGAACGAATGGCTAGACCTCCTGACAACTCAACTACCACCTACCTTCACAGAAACAATGCACAGCTGGACGACGATTACTATTTCAATTTTACAGATGGAAACTGAGGCCCAGCTCTAGAGGGTAAACGACTTGCTTTAGATTGCAGATGATCAATAATTTGGAAGTGGGGACGGAAGCACTTGCCAATTAAAATAGCTTTTTTCAAGCCCAATTTGTGATTCTCCCCCACATCCCAGTTGCGGGGAGGGGTTAAGGACAACTTCATCCCGTGCACAGGCGAAGAAACCGAGCTCTGAGAAGTTAAGCTACTTGTCCAAGCCAAGGCTTGGCATGGCGGGTACGCCGCGTTGGGCCCTCCCGTGCTAAGGGAGGCCTGCCTGCGACCCCGTGGACCCAGTACCTTGTTGGCCAACTTCTTGTTCAACTCTTCGGCAATGGAATCATTGAGCTTCCTCTCGAACTGCCACGGGGGGATCCGCACGGTGTCCACCATCTCCACGAGGACGAACATCCCGGCCTGCGCAGGGGGCCCTGGGAGGCTCCGTCACGCTCCCGGGCCAGGGCGGTGGGGATCCCGGAGCCCGCTCCGTCTCTTCCCAATCGCCGACACGCGCCGCCGGGCCGGCAGCGGGGGCTGCGCCGCAGGGCCTCGGGTGCCTCGCGCGGGGCGTGCTCCGCTACTACAAAGAGAGGAAACTGAGGCTCCGCAGCGGGGGCTCCTGGCCGAGCGGGAGGGGCGCGGCCGGCACACACTCCGCCGCTCCCCACGTGACGCCGCCACACGCCGCGCTCCTCAACGCCGCCGGCGGCCGCCAGACTCCGGGCGAGACTCCCCGTCGGGCAGCTTCCGGAGGGCCGACCAATAAGAAGCTTCCGCCCGCCCCCCGACGCGGGGCGGGGCTGCCTCCCGGCTCGCGCGCGGGGCGGGGCGAGGCGGGGCGGGGCCTTCCCTTCCGCCTGCGCGGAGCTGTCAACCCTCAGACGACGCTTTCTGGTTGCTAGGCGACCTCGGGGCAATCCCGTCATCGCTCGCCGAGCCTGTACGTGCTCGCCTTGCTGGTCTCAGCCTGTTTGTACTCTCCTTGCTGACTGATCTCCTTGCTGGTCTCGGGCTGTCCTCTGCGCTACTGCCAGAGTGATCCTTTCAGAACGCGAACACGATCTGCTTAGACCCTACTGTACTCTGGGAACGGGGAGAATGGACTGGAACGCGGCAGGCGGGACCTTTTTCGGATAGTAGAAATGTTCTGTATCTTCTTTTAGCTGGTGGTTACACAGATGTATATAATTGTCAAAACTCATCCAGCTCAACACTTAAGATATTTGCGGGGTGCGGGGAGACATATGTGTACCTATGGCTGAGTCAGGTCGATGTGTGACAGTAAACAACAAAACTATAAAATATAAAATTAAAATAAAAGATATTTGTATTTAATTGTTGACAGATTAAATCTCAATTGAAAAGCGATAACAGGGCTTCCCTGGTAGCTCAGTGGTGAAAAGAGTTGCCTGTTCAACTCTTCGGCAATGGAATCATTGAGCTTCCTCTCGAACTGCCACGGGGGGATCCGCACGGTGTCCACCATCTCCACGAGGACGAACATCCCGGCCTGCGCAGGGGGCCCTGGGAGGCTCCGTCACGCTCCCGGGCCAGGGCGGTGGGGATCCCGGAGCCCGCTCCGTCTCTTCCCAATCGCCGACACGCGCCGCCGGGCCGGCAGCGGGGGCTGCGCCGCAGGGCCTCGGGTGCCTCGCGCGGGGCGTGCTCCGCTACTACAAAGAGAGGAAACTGAGGCTCCGCAGCGGGGGCTCCTGGCCGAGCGGGAGGGGCGCGGCCGGCACACACTCCGCCGCTCCCCACGTGACGCCGCCACACGCCGCGCTCCTCAACGCCGCCGGCGGCCGCCAGACTCCGGGCGAGACTCCCCGTCGGGCAGCTTCCGGAGGGCCGACCAATAAGAAGCTTCCGCCCGCCCCCCGACGCGGGGCGGGGCTGCCTCCCGGCTCGCGCGCGGGGCGGGGCGAGGCGGGGCGGGGCCTTCCCTTCCGCCTGCGCGGAGCTGTCAACCCTCAGACGACGCTTTCTGGTTGCTAGGCGACCTCGGGGCAATCCCGTCATCGCTCGCCGAGCCTGTACGTGCTCGCCTTGCTGGTCTCAGCCTGTTTGTACTCTCCTTGCTGACTGATCTCCTTGCTGGTCTCGGGCTGTCCTCTGCGCTACTGCCAGAGTGATCCTTTCAGAACGCGAACACGATCTGCTTAGACCCTACTGTACTCTGGGAACGGGGAGAATGGACTGGAACGCGGCAGGCGGGACCTTTTTCGGATAGTAGAAATGTTCTGTATCTTCTTTTAGCTGGTGGTTACACAGATGTATATAATTGTCAAAACTCATCCAGCTCAACACTTAAGATATTTGCGGGGTGCGGGGAGACATATGTGTACCTATGGCTGAGTCAGGTCGATGTGTGACAGTAAACAACAAAACTATAAAATATAAAATTAAAATAAAAGATATTTGTATTTAATTGTTGACAGATTAAATCTCAATTGAAAAGCGATAACAGGGCTTCCCTGGTAGCTCAGTGGTGAAAAGAGTTGCCTGCCAATGCAGGAGACAGGGGTCCGATCCCTGATCCGGGAAGATCTCACATGCTGTGGAGCAACTAAGCCTATGAGCCACAACTACTGAGCCTGCGCTCTAGAGCCTCGGAGCAGCAACTATGGAGCGCCTGTGCCGCAACTACTGAAGCCCGAGAGCCCGAGAGCCGGAGTTCCACAACAGGAGACGTCACCGCAACAAGAAGCCTGCTCACCTCCACTAGAGAGTAGCCCCACTCCCTGCAACTAGAGAAGAGCCTGTGGCAGCAGTGAAAACCCAGAATAGCCAAAAATGAATAAATATTTTTTAAAAAGAAAAGCCGTAACAAATTGGAACAAAGGGAAAAAACAACCAACCCTTCAATGGCTTTTCATTGAACTAATAATAAAATCCAGAACCTTTCTGGTCGCTCGCAAGGCCCTGCAGGATCTTGACACTACCCAGGCCTCCAACCCCACTGTGTTCTCCCCTGACATTCCAGTCCCATTCATCTTGCTTTGGTAGTTAACATGAGCTTAGCCTAAAAGAAGTTAGTGATTTGTCGTAGATCATGGGTTTCTAAGTGGTAGAAGTGGGCTCCACCTGAGTTTCTACACTACATTATCTCTAAAAGTAAGTCCAGTGTGGGTTTTGTGTGAGTGTGTATTTCTTTATTTGGCTAGGTCATTTTAGCTACAGAACTCGAGATCTTCGTTGCAGGACCTTTCACCGTGGTGCACAGACTCCCCAGCGGCAGCCTGTGGACTCCGGGGTGCCAGGGCTCAGTAATGGCAGCCCACAGGCTTAGCTGCTCTGAGGCTGCTGGGATCTTAGTTCCCCTGCCAGGGATGGAACCTGTATCCCCTGCATTGGAAAACAGACTCTTAACCGTTGGATCACAAGAGAAGTCCGTGCAGTAGGCTTTAACCAAATAAAAATTTAAACTAATAGCAAGAGACCTGGAATTCGCGACGGAGGCACTCAGAAATGCATAGTGCTTCGATCTGCTGATTTTACACATATAGGGATCTCTCTGTGAGGTTAGCTGCAGGGACCAAATTTGGCCTTCTCTGCATCTGTATTATTTATAAGTCTGTCTGCCGCTGCTAGGATTTGAGCTATTTGAACACAGGGGGAAATGCTACTTCAGCTCTTTATCCCCACAATCGCCCAACATGATTTCTAAGATGCATTCGGTAGAAGTGTTTAGCAAATGACATCCTTCTCTCAAATATCCCTTGAAGTTTTCTTTCTTCATTCCATTCTCACACTTTACTGCCCAGAAGGCCTCTTCCTTGCTGCCCCGCAGCTTCGCCACCACACATTCAAGCTCCTAGGCTCTGTCTTTCGTGAAAGTGAACTGCACACTGTCACACGGAAAGTTCTGGACTAAACCCAACCTTCCTCTGCAGCCTGACTGCCCTTCTGTCCTCTGGGCACTGGGAGCTTCCAGCCCAAGGATGGAACAAGTCCTATTATAGCCCAGACTGGAACATCTGAAAAACTCCTACTCATTCATCAGAACCCAAGTGCAATGACTTTCTCATTCATTTATTCAACACACTACATGACAGCTGTTAGAGATCCAGTGGGGAAGGAGAGCTGGTTCCCAGGCCCAGCTTCAACTCAGAGAGGCCGAGGGAAGGAGAGAGAGGGCCGAGTCAGAGGATTTGAGGAAACTGAAAGTGTTTCAGATGAGATGAGGCATGTTCAGGGTGGCTACCCCTAGGCAGGGTCCAGATCACAAAGACCTTTTATTATTATTTTCATTAACTTTTTGACCATATCCCACAGCAATTGGGAATCTTAGTTCCCAGACCATGGATGGAACCCATGTCCCCTCCATTGCAAGGTGATTTCTTAACCACTGGTGACCACTTAACCACCAGGCGCATTAACAATAGTTGTGTAAGGGAGGTGTTATTATCATCATTGTCTAATTTATCTCATTATCATTTATCTCATCTCAGTTTGCCTCATTTAAGGCAAACAGCTTCCCAGGTTCACTAGTGGTATAGAACCCACCTGCCAATGCAGGAGATGTAAGAGATGCAGGCTCAATCCCTGTGTCGGGTAGATCCCTGGAGAAGGGCATGGCAACCCACTCCCCCCCAGGTACTGCTGATTTTACACATATCGGGATCTCTCTGTGAGGTTAGCTGCAGGGACCAAATTTGGCCTTCTCTGCATCTGTATTATTTATAAGTCTGTCTGCCGCTGCTAGGATTTGAGCTATTTGAACACAGGGGGAAATGCTACTTCAGCTCTTTATCCCCACAATCGCCCAACATGATTTCTAAGATGCATTCGGTAGAAGTGTTTAGCAAATGACATCCTTCTCTCAAATATCCCTTGAAGTTTTCTTTCTTCATTCCATTCTCACACTTTACTGCCCAGAAGGCCTCTTCCTTGCTGCCCCGCAGCTTCGCCACCACACATTCAAGCTCCTAGGCTCTGTCTTTCGTGAAAGTGAACTGCACACTGTCACACGGAAAGTTCTGGACTAAACCCAACCTTCCTCTGCAGCCTGACTGCCCTTCTGTCCTCTGGGCACTGGGAGCTTCCAGCCCAAGGATGGAACAAGTCCTATTATAGCCCAGACTGGAACATCTGAAAAACTCCTACTCATTCATCAGAACCCAAGTGCAATGACTTTCTCATTCATTTATTCAACACACTACATGACAGCTGTTAGAGATCCAGTGGGGAAGGAGAGCTGGTTCCCAGGCCCAGCTTCAACTCAGAGAGGCCGAGGGAAGGAGAGAGGGCCGAGTCAGAGGATTTGAGGAAACTGAAAGTGTTTCAGATGAGATGAGGCATGTTCAGGGTGGCTACCCCTAGGCAGGGTCCAGATCACAAAGACCTTTTATTATTATTTTCATTAACTTTTTGACCATATCCCACAGCAATTGGGAATCTTAGTTCCCAGACCATGGATGGAACCCATGTCCCCTCCATTGCAAGGTGATTTCTTAACCACTGGTGACCACTTAACCACCAGGCGCATTAACAATAGTTGTGTAAGGGAGGTGTTATTATCATCATTGTCTAATTTATCTCATTATCATTTATCTCATCTCAGTTTGCCTCATTTAAGGCAAACAGCTTCCCAGGTTCACTAGTGGTATAGAACCCACCTGCCAATGCAGGAGATGTAAGAGATGCAGGTTCAATCCCTGAGTCGGGTAGATCCCCTGGAGAAGGGCATGGCAACCCACTCCAGTATTCTTGCCCGGGAAAGAGGGGAGCCTGGCGGGCTACAGTCCATAGGGTCACAAAGAGTCAGATAGGACTGGAGCACCTGAGCACGCACGCATGCACAAGGCGGAGACATTAAGTGGGTCATCAAGGTCACAAAGCTAGTAAATGGCACAGCTGGAATTCAGACTCCATAGCCCAGGATCCTAATCACTGGGCCATGCCTCCACCACATTAGCCCAAGGGCAGCCAAGGGAAGCCTCGGAAGGTTAGAAGCAGGAAATGACACGGGGAGGCGTGAACTGGAGGAGCAGTGGGTGGGAAGAGGCTGATGGAGACAAGAACATCAGGGAGGAAATGACTGGGTGGCGCCTGTGACAGAAGGCCCAGGCGAGCTGGTAGTCATGGAGACCGACGCTGGGCGGGTCCGAGGTCTGTCAGGTCTGTCCTGGTGGCCTCAGAGATAGGGTGCAGGACCTGGGGGCGGAAGTGGGAGGAGCCAAGGCCTGAGGCCTTTCACTCAGATGGGAAACTGGAGGAGAGCCAGGCTGGGGAGATGAGGCCAGCATCGCTGCTTGCAGTGTTTTGGGTTCCCAGGCTTCTTTTACGGTATTCAGCTCACGGGGTGTAACAGGGGTTTGTTGGCACGGTTGGTTTCCTCATTAGTAAAAACAGGGACCAGGCTTCCTTATTAATTCTCTGCTTCATTCATGGAAGCTTTGAGGTGGCTCACAAAAACATACAAAGACTTAGTCTGCAAGCTCCTGGTCGGCTTGGGACTGCCTCTGCATCCTCCAGGCCTATCCCTGTGCCTGGCGCGAGGTCAGGGCTTGCAAATATGTGCTATGCGAATGAACAAGAAGATAGCAAAATAACTGCTAAGAATGTAGGAGTGAGGGAGAAATCGAGTTGGAAACTAATTCAGGAGGAGGAGGAGGAGAGCCCAGTGGGTGACTGGGGGCATGGAGTTCCCATACCACAGCACACGAGCTGAGCAGCTGCAGCCAGTGAACCTCTCCGGGCCTCCTGGCCTCCTGTAAAGTGGAGATAATAATAGAACTCATCTCAAGTGATTGTCCATCGGTGGAGGACTGGATGGAAAAAGAGACATGATGTACCATGGAGTGAAATAACACAAAGCCATAAGAAAAGATGATAATGCTCTCTGTATATGGACAAAATGACATTCAGAATAAGTTATTAAGTATAAAAGTACAAGGCACAGAGCGGTCTATACGGGACGTTACTATCTATGTCAAAAGGAGAAAAATAATACGTGTGTGTGTGTGTTTGCATAGGCGTGTGTGCTCTGGAACTGATCACGTTGGTTTCTCTAGGGCAAGGACCTGCATGCCTGAGGGATGTGGGAGAGGAACGGGGTAGGAGGGAGAATTTCTTTTCCCAAAGACTCTCCAGAATCTCTGATGTGTGGGATCCATCAGGGTCACCAATCAGGATCTCAGGCGTGGCCTGTTGGAATCTCTGGCTGGGAGGTGCAGACACTTGGAAGCCAGAGTCCTCACCACTGGACAGCCGGAGAATTCCCATGAACAGGAGTGCCCCGAGCCATGCGTGTCCTGGATCCCAGGTCAAGCCTCAGTCTGAGAGATTTCAGCCCTGTAATTTTGTGTTAGAGTCGCTCAGTGGTGTCCGACTCTTTGTGAACCCATGGAGTGTAGCCCTCCGGGCTCCTCTGTCCATGGAATTCTCCAGGCAAGAATGGTGGAGTGGGTAGTTATTCCCCTCTTCAGGAAATCTTCCCGCCCCACAGATCAAACCCAGGTCTCCTCCACTGTCCTTGGAAGCTTGGCGGCTCAGGCAGCAAAGACTCTTTCTGCAATGCAGGAGACCCGGGTTCGATCCCTGGGTCAGAAAGATCCCCCGGAGAAGGGAATGGCTACCCACTCCAGCAAAAAAAAAAAATTTTTTATTTATTTATCTTTTGTGGGGTGGGGAGGGAGGGGGACGGGTGGACCACTTCCATTGGTCTTTCATTTATCTGTTTTCATCCGTCTTTGTTCTTTGGCTCCTGTGGGCCTCCCATCGCGGTGGCCTCTGTTGTCGCAGAGCGCCAGCTCTGGGCGCATGCGCCCCAGAGCTCCAGCTCGTAATTGGACACATCAGTCCAGCCGCTCCGCGGCACGTGGGATCTTCCCAGGCCAAGGATCGAACCAGCGCCCCTTGCACTGCAAGGTGGTGTCCTTACCCACTGGACCACCAGGGGAAGCCCCACTCCAATATTCTTGCCTGGAGAATCCCATAGACAGAGGAGCCTACAGGCTACGGTACATGTGGCTGCCAAGAGTCGGGCACGACTGAGTGAATAACGTGGTTTTGTATTCTTGTGCATAATGTACGGTGACTGTTTTAACCTTATTATACTGTGTATCATGGGAACATATTACCTGTTCAGATTCAAAACTAAATAAAATTTAAATTAAAAAAGCAATTAACTTTTGTTCCCCGTTAAAAAAAAAATGCCGGCCCTCTTTCCCTCCAGCTACTGCCCCATTTTCTGCTCCCTTTTCTGGCAAAATCGCCTTAAGAAGCCATCTACATTTTCTGTTGCCAAACCCTCTCTTCTCTTCCGTCTTGCACCTGTTCCGGTCAGGTTCCCGGCCCTGCCTCTCAACCCATGCTGCTTTCTCACGGTCCACGGTGGCCTCCACATCGGCAAATCCCGTGCAATTCTCAGTCCTCAAGGGCGGCATTTATTTCAGCCAGTCACTCCCTCCCCCTCTCCTCCCACCTCTCAGGCTCCCCGCCTCACCTCCAAACAGGAGCAGCCTCAGGTCTCCCTGGTGGCAGTCTCTGTCCCTGATTGCTCCCATCCGTGTTTGGTGACTCGGGCTTTACCAGGGCCAAAATGGTGTCCAGTCATCTCGCTCCCCCAGACTACTGGACTTCCCAGCCTCTCAAGGGAGCTCATCCGGGACTTCCCTGGTGGTCTGATGGCTAAGATGCCTCTCTCCCAATACAGGCGGCCCAGGTTTGATCCCTGCCGAGGGAACTATATCTCACATGCGTCAACTAAGATTTGCATGGCGCAGCGAAAGGTCCCACATGCCACAACTAAGACCTGGCACAGCCAAATACATAAGTATTTTAATTTAAAAAAATAAATCAAATGTCACTCAGAAATTCTCAGTCCTCCTCTCCCGACCTGGCAAGGCTCCATCTCACTGGGTGGAAGAACCCGTCCTTGGGATGGCCTCCCTGAAGGGCGCATGATCCCTCTGACCGCAGGCCCCCATTCCTCTGCCTAGTGGCTTTACTGACACTCTGGGCATTCTCCCCACTCACGGCCTTTGCTCAATACGGTTTCCTGTCCCTAGAACATTCTCCCCCTCAACTCGCCCGTGTCTTCATCCCTCACCTCCTCTAGGCCCTTGCCTTAAGGTCATTTCAGTGATGTTTTCTCTGCCACAGCCCCTCCCACTTTAAATGGCAAACAGCCCAGCACTACACTCAACCCCATCCCTCGCCTCCCTGCTTAGTAGCTTTCTACAGCATTTATTGTTTCCTGACCTGTGACTTGTTATTTGTTAGACTCCTTTACTGCCTCTCTCCTTCTTCCTGACTTTAAGGGCCTCCAAGACAGGGATCTATGTCTGTTTGGTTCACTGTTGACGCCCCACTTCAGCCTCGAGAAAAGTGCCCAGGGAGCCCAGGACAAATATTAATTGGATGATTGAATCAAACGACCCAAAGACAACATTAGCCTGGAGATAACATGGTCCTGTAAATAAATTTGCTGTTGACAAACGAAGACTTTGGATCCAAGCTTTCTAGCACTCAAAGCAAAGAGAAAAACATTTCAACTATACAATTAGAAACTAACCAGCTCTCTGGCTTGTCTTATTCTGAGCCCTCGGAGGACTTTCTGCAGGTTCTCAAGGCATGGAGGCTGTGGGAACAGGAAAGCCTGTGCCTGGAAAGCCCAGAAATGACACCCCCGTTCCCCCTCAACCCCTGGAGGCAAAGGCACAGCTGGGGGACACTGGGAATGGTGGTCCTAGAAGGGACCTAAACACCGCTTCCCAGGATGTTACTCTCTGTTCTGGCTTGAGCCAAAAAGCAAAGGATGGAAAGTCAGTAGATGTTTGCTAGGATTGCTGTGCCTGAGGCCCTGCTCCAGGGACTCCCGCTCCAGCAAGGGGGACCCGCAGGAAACAGGGAAACAAACAGATGCTGGGCATCTCAGGCACTGCTCCTGAGAAAGGTCATAAGCATGACTTGACGGTGAGTGAGTGGGGACTGCCCCTCTGGGCACGGCGGTCAGGGACGGCCTCGTGCGGAAGGGGAGAGTCGAGGTGAGCGCTCAGGGCTGAGGATGCTGGAGGCCCATGGCCCAGGGTGTGCAGGGGTGAGCGCCTGTGGTCAGACGGCTCGCAGAGGCCTGCTGCACGGCCACCCCAGCCTGGGATTGCTGGGCTCAACCTGGCTGCTCCAGCCCCAGATCCTCGGCTAAGGGTGCAGCGAGGCGCACCCATCCGAGAGCGCCTCCTAGTGACTGGAGAGGATCCAGGCGGCTGCACCCCGAGGAGACCCTCACCCACAGCCCTAAGGGCAGGCTCCAGCCACTGGCAAGGCCAAGGGAGCCTTCTGTACCCCTGTCCTCCTGCCCGCCCTGACCATTATGCTAGACGGGGCTGCCAGCGACACCAGCTCCTTTCAGGTGAGGGGCAGGCCTCCTGCCAGCCCCCTCCTCCAGACCCTGCACAACACGGCCTCTGCCCTTCCATTCTTTCCACTCCGCTCCTCTGCCCTTCCGTTCTCCAGCCACCTTGGTGACCTTAAGCTCCTTGAACACGTGGAGCTCTTTCTTGGCTGCCTAGCAAGGCACGAGGAACTTCTCCAACCAGGGATCAAAGTTCCATCTCCTGCATTGGAAGCTTGGAATCTTAACCCCTGGGCCACCAAGGAAGTCCCGCAGAGTTCCTTCCTGCCTCTAGGAGTTCATCTGTACTGTTCTCTGTTTGGGAAACACTCTTCCCTGTTGTTGACAAGGCTGGCTCTTTCTCACCCCTTGGGTTCAGCGCACAAGGCCCCTTCCCTCTCGGGCGTCTCTTTCCGTCGGTTGACTTGGCCCTGTTCCCCTCCTTCGTCTCACCCTGCTTGTTTGTCGTCTTCATAACTTGTGATTAGACTTTTATTCGTTTGTGCACCGTCTCTTCCTAGAAGAGACACAAGCTTCGTCAGCTCAAGGCCCATATCCTTCACATTCACTGCAGCCGTCCAACCTGGATCATCTGGCACGTAGTAAGTAATCCCTAAATATTTGTCGAATGAATGAGTGAATGAAAAAATGATGGGGTCAGAGCTGCCAAAAAAAAACCCTTCTCTGCAGACGAGCAGGGGTGGAATTAGAGAAAATGACTGAGGCATAATCAGAGAGGAGGAAGGACCTCTCTGATTTACTGGGTAAAATCGTTAGTACAGGGACTCCCTTGGGGGTCTGGGGGTTGAGAATCCACCTTCCAGGGCTTCCCTGGTGGTTCAGTGGTAAAGAATCTGCTTGTTGCTGCAGGAGACGTAGGTTCGATCCCTGATCTGGGAAGATCCCACATGCCTCAGTGCTACTAAGCCTGTGAGCCACAACTATCGAGCCTGTGCTCTAGGACCCATGAGCCGCAGCTGCGGAAGCCCATGCACCTTAGGGGCCTGTGCTCCCCAGCAAAAGAGGTCACTACTGTGAGAAACCCCTGCGCTGCAACCAGAGAGTAGCGCCTACTCTCATTGCAGCTCTAGAAAAGCCCACGCGGCAACAAGGACCAGGATAGATAGAAATAAAATAAATACGTAAAAGTTAACAACAACAACAAAAAAGGAACCCACTTTCCAATGCGGGACAGGCAGTTTTGATCCCTGGTTGGGGAAATAAGATCCCACATGCCTGGGGCAACTGAGCCCACACACAGCGACTACTGAGCCCATGCGCCAGCAAATAAGAGCTCAGCCAAATTAATTAATTACCTAATTAAGAAGGAAACAAATAAATAGGATGCTGATGGAGGACTGCCACAAGCCAGTGACATTTAAAAAATAAATTAAAATGGTTAATACAGGCTAGAGATAAGTCCCACAGCAGAGGAGATGGGCGTCCAGGGAACTGTAGCAGGAAGAACAAGAATGTAATGAAGTCAGAATTTCTGGGCTTTAATTCCAAATCCATTACCAGCTGTGGCGCAAGGTAAGTCTCTTAACTTCTCTGTGCCTAAGTTAGCAGTGTAAGCACAACACTTAGGAGTGTCTGTATTTTGTCGTCTTCATAACTTGTGATTAGACTTTTATTCGTTTGTGCACCGTCTCTTCCTAGAAGAGACACAAGCTTCAGCTCAAGGCCCATATCCTTCACATTCACTGCAGCCGTCCAACCTGGATCATCTGGCAGGGTAAGTAATCCCTAAATATTTGTCGAATGAATGAGTGAATGAAAAAATGATGGGGTCAGAGCTGCCAAAAAAAAAACCCTTCTCTGCAGACGAGCAGGGGTGGAATTAGAGAAAATGACTGAGGCATAATCAGAGAGGAGGAAGGACCTCTCTGATTTACTGGGTAAAATCGTTAGTACAGGGACTCCCTTGGGGGTCTGGGGGTTGAGAATCCACCTTCCAGGGCT
Organism: Tragulus kanchil; assembly: GCA_022376925.1. NCBI lineage: Eukaryota > Metazoa > Chordata > Mammalia > Artiodactyla > Tragulidae > Tragulus > Tragulus kanchil. The sequence goes on along the minus strand of JAIOJX010000004.1, from coordinate 176,511,032 downwards.
TCCCTGGTGGTTCAGTGGTAAAGAATCTGCTTGTTGCTGCAGGAGACGTAGGTTCGATCCCTGATCTGGGAAGATCCCACATGCCTCAGTGCTACTAAGCCTGTGAGCCACAACTATCGAGCCTGTGCTCTAGGACCCATGAGCCGCAGCTGCGGAAGCCCATGCACCTTAGTGCCTGTGCTCCCCAGCAAAAGAGGTCACTACTGTGAGAAACCCCTGCGCTGCAACCAGAGAGTAGCGCCTACTCTCATTGCAGCTCTAGAAAAGCCCACGCGGCAACAAGGACCAGGATAGATAGAAATAAAATAAATACGTAAAAGTTAACAACAACAACAAAAAAGGAACCCACTTTCCAATGCGGGACAGGCAGTTTTGATCCCTGGTTGGGGAAATAAGATCCCACATGCCTGGGGCAACTGAGCCCACACACAGCGACTACTGAGCCCATGCGCCAGCAAATAAGAGCTCAGCCAAATTAATTAATTACCTAATTAAGAAGGAAACAAATAAATAGGATGCTGATGGAGGACTGCCACAAGCCAGTGACATTTTAAAAAAATAAATTAAAATGGTTAATACAGGCTAGAGATAAGTCCCACAGCAGAGGAGATGGGCGTCCAGGGAACTGTAGCAGGAAGAACAAGAATGTAATGAAGTCAGAATTTCTGGGCTTTAATTCCAAATCCATTACCAGCTGTGGCGCAAGGTAAGTCTCTTAACTTCTCTGTGCCTAAGTTACAGCAGCTGTCAAGCGGCATCAACACCTTAGGAGTGTCTGTACCTTAAAGGGTTTGTGGATTCAAGGCCACTAAGCCCAGGCCGGGCCCCTAGGGGTGGGCAGGTGGTCAATAACAAAATGGGGATTATAGTTCAGTTGGACTCAAGAGGATTAAGGGACTTCTCTATCCTGACCCACCTCTAGAGCCTCTCTAGGGGAGGGAGGATTTCTAGGAGCTGAGCTTTGGAATTCTTGGTTGTTCACAGAAATAGCCTGTGTGGCAGAGCCGTCGGATCTAAGCACATGATTTCTTTGTTGCTCAGCTGCTGGTGGGTGGGTGGGTGGTGCCACGGGCTGCTCATTTCCTGAATGAACAGCTGTGCCCTCTCCTCTTTGTCGAGAAAATCATAACACTACTTCAAACCTCAGCCCAGCCTCCTTCATTCATGGCTCCTGGCTGCCTGGCAGCCGCGGTACACGCTTGCCAGCCAGCAGGGCGGGGACGGCTGCAGAGAACGGAGGCTGGACCTGGCCTCAGCCACAACTGCCCAAGTCACAGGAGCCTCAGCCTCCTGAGAACTGGCCTTTGAGGTCCTGCCTCCCAGCCTCCAGGCTCCTGGCCTACCTCTCCCCTCCCTCACCCGCTGTGGCCACACCAACCTCCTTCTCGGTCCTCTGGCATGCCAACACTCACCCACCTGAGGGTCTTTGACAAACTGCCCGCTCTTCCCGCAGTTCTCAGCAAGCCTGGCTGCTTCTTGTCACTCAGGGCTCAGCTTAAATGTCACCACACCAGGGCTTCCCTGGTGGTCCAGTGGGTAAAGAGTCCGCCTTGCAGTGCAAGGGGCACCAGTTCGATTCCTGGCCTAGGGAGACCCCACGTGCTGCAGAGTGGCTGGACCGGTGTGTCCAATTACGAGCCAGCGCTCTGGAGCGCATGCGCCTGGAGCTAGTGCTCTGCAGCCAGAGAGGCCATTGCCATGGGAGGCCCACACAGGTCAAAGAATAAAGATGGATGAAAATAAATCAATAAGTAACCAATAAAATAAAAAGAGGCCAAAAAGTTTTAAAAATCTTCACACCAGGAAGGTCCTCTTTGCTGGCCTGAGATCCACCAGCCAGCTACCCAGACCCAAGGCCGGAACTCTACCAACTCAGAGCTTCTTTAATTCAAGTACTGCCCTTGGGACTTCCTGAGCAGTCCAGTAGCTGGGACTCAGTGCTCCCAACTCAGAGGGCCTGAGTCTGATCCCTGTTTGGGGAACTAGATCCCACATGCCAAAGCTAAGACCCAGCACAACTAAATTAAAAGATATTTTAAAAATATTTTTGAAAAGTCACTGCCCTTGTGCCAGAGAAGATCTTGTCCTGCAGTTCTGACCACATCATTTGCTCACTCCCTCATACATGCACCCCACCCATGGGGCGGCCCTCAATGCCTCTTATTAGCCATTCTTATTAGGTGGTTGTATCTTTCCTGACGGTCTTCCTGCTCCTTTTTATTTTAATAAGGCTTCTTGTGAAACTGCCAGGCTGCGTCAGCAGTACTAAAGGTATGTGAAGGACAGACTTCCTTTGATCCAAGCAGAGGCTCAGAAGGGATGGGAAGAGGGATCAGGAGCCAGTCTGGAGGGGTTCGTCCTCCTGCCAGGCTGGAGCATGTACACTGGCTGCCCTGGAGCCTCTCTGCTTTACAGAGCTTTCTGCTCTACAAGAGTCGAGACTCTCCCAAGGTCACCCAGCTTGGAAGGGCTTGTGGCTGAGACTCACACCCAGAGCCTCTGGAGAGCTTCCCTGGCTCACACGTGTGTGCGCGCATGCGCGTGAAGCCACCTTCACTCCTATAGGGCCCTCCTCGATTCAGTTCAGTCCATAGAAATAACTCGGGGCCTGCCGTGGGCCAGTCGGAGGAAGACACGGATTCCTGTGAGCAGACTTGCCCACGTGGGTTCACTCCAACACCATCTGATTCAGAACCCAGGGAGGGATGGACCCGGGAGGGCAGGGAGGCTCTGCTGAGGGGACAAAGAGGAGAGGGAGGTTTGAGAGTTCCTGGGACCCTGCTGTGGTCCATGGAGGCCACAGGTCAAAGAATAAAGATGGATGAAAATAAATCAATAAGTAACCAATAAAATAAAAAGAGGCCAAAAAGTTTTAAAAATCTTCACACCAGGAAGGTCCTCTTTGCTGGCCTGAGATCCACCAGCCAGCTACCCAGACCCAAGGCCGGAACTCTACCAACTCAGAGCTTCTTTAATTCAAGTACTGCCCTTGGGACTTCCTGAGCAGTCCAGTAGCTGGGACTCAGTGCTCCCAACTCAGAGGGCCTGAGTCTGATCCCTGTTTGGGGAACTAGATCCCACATGCCAAAGCTAAGACCCAGCACAACTAAATTAAAAGATATTTTAAAAATATTTTTGAAAAGTCACTGCCCTTGTGCCAGAGAAGATCTTGTCCTGCAGTTCTGACCACATCATTTGCTCACTCCCTCATACATGCACCCCACCCATGGGGCGGCCCTCAATGCCTCTTATTAGCCATTCTTATTAGGTGGTTGTATCTTTCCTGACGGTCTTCCTGCTCCTTTTTATTTTAATAAGGCTTCTTGTGAAACTGCCAGGCTGCGTCAGCAGTACTAAAGGTATGTGAAGGACAGACTTCCTTTGATCCAAGCAGAGGCTCAGAAGGGATGGGAAGAGGGATCAGGAGCCAGTCTGGAGGGGTTCGTCCTCCTGCCAGGCTGGAGCATGTACACTGGCTGCCCTGGAGCCTCTCTGCTTTACAGAGCTTTCTGCTCTACAAGAGTCGAGACTCTCCCAAGGTCACCCAGCTTGGAAGGGCTTGTGGCTGAGACTCACACCCAGAGCCTCTGGAGAGCTTCCCTGGCTCACACGTGTGTGCGCGCATGCGCGTGAAGCCACCTTCACTCCTATAGGGCCCTCCTCGATTCAGTTCAGTCCATAGAAATAGCTCGGGGCCTGCCGTGGGCCAGTCGGAGGAAGACACGGATTCCTGTGAGCAGACTTGCCCACGTGGGTTCACTCCAACACCATCTGATTCAGAACCCAGGGAGGGATGGACCCGGGGAGGGCAGGGGAGGCTCTGCTGAGGGGACAAAGAGGAGAGGGAGGTTTGAGAGTTCCTGGGACCCTGCTGTGGTCCCCACTCTCCCAGTCTCATCCTCACCCCAGGGCCTCCCGGCAGGCAGCACATACACACACACACACACACCCCACTTGCTGTCTAACTGCCAGGAATGCAGGCTGTCCCAGCTCTCCCCCCCGCATTCCTCAGCAGCTACTCCCACCTGGCAGGGCAGATTATACCCTGGCCCGGCCATAAAAGCCACTTTCCCGAAAAAGAAGCTACGGGGCCCCGAGAGACGCGGCCAGCTCTCTCGCACCGCCCGTGTCTGACTCAGGGGCCCCGTGTCCCTTTAAGCAGGGAGTACAAACTCCCATCCCAGTCCCTCCCTCCTGCTCTCCCTGACGTCAGGAGGAAGGCGTGTGTGAGTGAGTGAGGGGCCTGAGGTGCCGCATGCTCACACACACACACACACACGCACACGCATACACGCACACACGGAGGCAGACACACAGCACATCTCTCCGAGTCATCCCTGCTCATCAGCTCCCAAGCGCCCGAGAGAGGCCGGCCGGCGGCAGGAGGCTGTGGGGGGACCCAGCTGCCAGGGAGAGGTAAGGGGCTCCAGCTGGGGGCCCGGGGCCCCGGGGAGGCTGGCCGTGCTGAGGGGGCGGAGAGAGGTGCGACGTGGGGTCCTGGGAAGGCGGGCGCCTCCCCTGGGGCTGGCCCAGCCCAGTCCAGTTGCAGGTGACAGCAGATGAGCCCATCCTGGGGCCATCCCGCCCCGCCGCCTGCCTCTGCCTGGCCCCCAGGGGAAGCTGAGGCTGCTGGCCCCCGGGAGTGTGTGTGTGTGTCTGGGACTTGTGTCTGGTTTAAGAGGCAGAGAACAGCAGACACCTGCCAAGCCGCAGCCTCCCGTCTGGGAACTCGTGGGGAGAGAAATGACTGGAGAATAATTGTGTTCCGACCAGAGGCTGAGAGGAGAGTGCAGCAGGGAGCGACGCGGGTCTTTCCCCTGGCATCTGGGGCCGGGGAGGGACCCTCTGGGGCCGCAGACACTTGACCGAGAGCAGCTGGCTCATCCCGACTCTGTTTCCTCCACGATGTGATGGGGTAATTGTGTGAATTGGCTTGACGGGGTGGCTCCCTGCTGCTAGGTGCCCCTCTGCCTCGGAGCCACCCCCTCCCGGGGCTTGTGCCTCTCCCACGGCCACTCCTCTCCCTCGCCTGCTGACCTCCACCCTGGCCAGGGCGCAGTCCCTGGAGGGCAGGGGCGATAAGCTGGAGTCTGCCGGGTCCCCGGCCGTGCGAGGCCATGCGATTCAGCAGCCGTGGCTAGTGCCAAGTCCCCGAGTGGCCTGACCCCAGCACAGGGAGTCCGGGCGGAGATAAGGGGTGATGCTGGCACCCACAAGGGAGACAGCAGGTTCCTGCCCATCTGCCAGCCTGCAGGCTCTTCCCAGGGAGAGGGGCGGGGGACGCGGGGCGAGAACAATAATAAATTCAGAGTGTGAACTGCTGCATCCGCTGGGGCTGGGGGAGGGGAGGAGGAAGTGCGCCCGGGTGGGGGTGGGCAACCTCTGAGAACCTGGCAGCATGCCCGCCTGGAGGGGCCCCAGTGGCAGCCTCTCCCTGGGCAGGGGCTGTCTCCAGCCCCCTGGGGGTGGGGAGCCAGTCCCGCGGCGCTGACTCCATCCCAGAGGCCTCCAGGTCTTCCAAATTCTGAAGAGCTCCTCCCCTGAGCCTCTTACCCCCTCTAACCCTCCATTTCCTTGAAGTCTTTCCCAAAAACATATATTTCCCATATATGCCCCTCCCCTCTGGGTCTGCCTGTCCTGCCTCCCAAAAAAAATAGAAAGAAAGAAAGAAAAGACAGGTGCAAGCAGGATCCAGCTCACAAGGGCCTTGGAGAGCCCAGAGGCCAGTCTTGACCATAGCAGTCTCTCTCGGGCCTGGAGAGAGGTGGAGGGGAAATGGTCACAGCAGTCTGCTGGTCTTGGAGAGAGCCTCCCTATGGGACCTGGGGAGGGAACCCACACTGCTGGCTGGTGAGGCAGGGACACCTGCCGGCTGGCCTGGAGGCAAGTCCCCCAGAGTGGCGCCAGCAGAGGGCGCTCAGGGCCTGGCTGAACTGATCATGTCCACTGGTCACAACCAACTCAGCCAGGACGCAGAGCCTGGTGGGAAGAGGGCTTGAGGCAACTCAGACCTTTGTCCACGCAGAGCATTGAGGTGGGAGGTGAGAGGCAATGCCCCCAGCCAGTGAAGTGATGGTCACCAGGATGAGTGGCCAGGCCTGCTGGACATCTCAAGGCTCACATTGATTTGAGCTCTCCCAGGTGCCCTCTGCCTCGAGCCCCCCTCCGGGTTCCCCCCCTCGCCTGCTGACCTCCACCCTGGCCAGGGCGCAGTCCCTGGAGGGCAGGGGCGATAAGCTGGAGTCTGCCGGGTCCCCGGCCGTGCGAGGCCATGCGATTCAGCAGCCGTGGCTAGTGCCAAGTCCCCGAGTGGCCTGACCCCAGCACAGGGAGTCCGGGCGGAGATAAGGGGTGATGCTGGCACCCACAAGGGAGACAGCAGGTTCCTGCCCATCTGCCAGCCTGCAGGCTCTTCCCAGGGAGAGGGGCGGGGGACGCGGGGCGAGAACAATAATAAATTCAGAGTGTGAACTGCTGCATCCGCTGGGGCTGGGGGAGGGGAGGAGGAAGTGCGCCCGGGTGGGGGTGGGCAACCTCTGAGAACCTGGCAGCATGCCCGCCTGGAGGGGCCCCAGTGGCAGCCTCTCCCTGGGCAGGGGCTGTCTCCAGCCCCCTGGGGGTGGGGAGCCAGTCCCGCGGCGCTGACTCCATCCCAGAGGCCTCCAGGTCTTCCAAATTCTGAAGAGCTCCTCCCCTGAGCCTCTTACCCGCTCTAACCCTCCATTTCCTTGAAGTCTTTCCCAAAAACATATATTTCCCATATATGCCCCTCCCCTCTGGGTCTGCCTGTCCTGCCTCCCAAAAAAAATAGAAAGAAAGAAAGAAAAGACAGGTGCAAGCAGGATCCAGCTCACAAGGGCCTTGGAGAGCCCAGAGGCCAGTCTTGACCATAGCAGTCTCTCTCGGGCCTGGAGAGAGGTGGAGGGGAAATGGTCACAGCAGTCTGCTGGTCTTGGAGAGAGCCTCCCTATGGGACCTGGGGAGGGAACCCACACTGCTGGCTGGTGAGGCAGGGACACCTGCCGGCTGGCCTGGAGGCAAGTCCCCCAGAGTGGCGCCAGCAGAGGGCGCTCAGGGCCTGGCTGAACTGATCATGTCCACTGGTCACAACCAACTCAGCCAGGACGCAGAGCCTGGTGGGAAGAGGGCTTGAGGCAACTCAGACCTTTGTCCACGCAGAGCATTGAGGTGGGAGGTGAGAGGCAATGCCCCCAGCCAGTGAAGTGATGGTCACCAGGATGAGTGGCCAGGCCTGCTGGACATCTCAAGGCTCACATTGATTTGAGCCTAAGCTCAGCCACTCTAAACCAGTCCATTCCTCTTTCTAGAGGGGCTCAGGGTGGGAAAGCAACTCGCCCAGGGTCACACAGCCCAGCGGAGTTGGGATATGAGCGTGGCCCTTCTGGCTCCCATCCTGGGATCCCTACCCCCAAGAACACCAAGGAAGCCCAAAGACATTAATCATAGGCGTCCTCCCAGGCAGGCTGGGAACGTGACAAGGAGGAAAGTTAAAGGGTCTCCGGGAAGCTCACGTATTGGCTGGGGCAGCGCCCCACGCCCCCCAGCGCACACACACACACACACACACACACACTCGCGCCCGCGCTGGCTGTGGCAGAGGGAAAGAACCAGTTAATTAGGTCACCTCCAGCTGCTCCAGCAGCTCCGGCACTGATGTATTTTAAGGAGTGTCTGGGAGGCTGGGGGAGGGCAGGGGCGCTGGGGAGCAGCCAGCTGCTGGGGGTCCTGGGGCTGTCTCCTCACCCTCCTCAGGCCCATCCTGGATAAGACCTCGAAGTCCAGAGACCCTTACTCCCTCACCCCGCGTCCCTGCCTTTCCCCTTGCCAAGCCAGGGGGCATGCTTCCTATCTCTGCTCCTCGGCAAAGGGGGCTCGGGCTGGGATGCTCTTATGGAGAGAGCTGCTTTTACGCTTGCTGTAGTTGGCAAGTGACTCACCCAAGGTCACGGTCTGAGTCAGCACAAATCCAGAAATAGAACCCCGAGCCCCGCGTTTCCTTCTGCAGGGGAGGCGGGAGCTTGAAGGGACCCGCTGGTCCTCCCTCCCCACCTCCTGCCTGAAGGCTTTCTGCACTGCCCCCCAAACACCTCCAGGGTGCAGAAGGGCTGCCCCAACTGGCTGTGTGAGCCCAGCAAGACTCCTCACGTCTCTGGGCCTCAGTTTACTCCTCTGAAAAATGGGGTTAATAATGGCAATTACCTTGTAGGGTTGTGAGGAATCAATGAGGAAAGAGGGTAAGAGGCTTGCCACACCGCTTGGCACATGGTTACTGATCAAGCGATGGTGGCCATGATCTTGTCCTATCAGGACCAACCACCCTGTGATCTATTTGTCGGTCTGTTCCCTCCGGACCTGGCCTCTCCCAGGGCAGGGCTGGTTCCTCTCTTGTTGGTTGTCCCAGGGCCAGGCAATCACACTTAGTTACGCATGCTCTCAGAGGAGACATGGAGCAACCCTTGTCGTCATCTGCGATGGTCACACAGCCCAGCGGAGTTGGGATATGAGCGTGGCCCTTCTGGCTCCCATCCTGGGATCCCTACCCCCAAGAACACCAAGGAAGCCCAAAGACATTAATCATAGGCGTCCTCCCAGGCAGGCTGGGAACGTGACAAGGAGGAAAGTTAAAGGGTCTCCGGGAAGCTCACGTATTGGCTGGGGCAGCGCCCCACGCCCCCCAGCGCACACACACACACACACACACACACACACTCGCGCCCGCGCTGGCTGTGGCAGAGGGAAAGAACCAGTTAATTAGGTCACCTCCAGCTGCTCCAGCAGCTCCGGCACTGATGTATTTTAAGGAGTGTCTGGGAGGCTGGGGGAGGGCAGGGGCGCTGGGGAGCAGCCAGCTGCTGGGGGTCCTGGGGCTGTCTCCTCACCCTCCTCAGGCCCATCCTGGATAAGACCTCGAAGTCCAGAGACCCTTACTCCCTCACCCCGCGTCCCTGCCTTTCCCCTTGCCAAGCCAGGGGGCATGCTTCCTATCTCTGCTCCTCGGCAAAGGGGGCTCGGGCTGGGATGCTCTTATGGAGAGAGCTGCTTTTACGCTTGCTGTAGTTGGCAAGTGACTCACCCAAGGTCACGGTCTGAGTCAGCACAAATCCAGAAATAGAACCCCGAGCCCCGCGTTTCCTTCTGCAGGGGAGGCGGGAGCTTGAAGGGACCCGCTGGTCCTCCCTCCCCACCTCCTGCCTGAAGGCTTTCTGCACTGCCCCCCAAACACCTCCAGGGTGCAGAAGGGCTGCCCCAACTGGCTGTGTGAGCCCAGCAAGACTCCTCACGTCTCTGGGCCTCAGTTTACTCCTCTGAAAAATGGGGTTAATAATGGCAATTACCTTGTAGGGTTGTGAGGAATCAATGAGGAAAGAGGGTAAGAGGCTTGCCACACCGCTTGGCACATGGTTACTGATCAAGCGATGGTGGCCATGATCTTGTCCTATCAGGACCAACCACCCTGTGATCTATTTGTCGGTCTGTTCCCTCCGGACCTGGCCTCTCCCAGGGCAGGGCTGGTTCCTCTCTTGTTGGTTGTCCCAGGGCCAGGCAATCACACTTAGTTACGCATGCGACTTCTCAGAGGAGACATGGAGCAACCCTTGTGCGTCATCTGGATCAATGATGATTCGTGTAGCCGAGGAGAAAATTGAGGCCCAGAGAGGGGCAGCCGCTTGCGCCAGGTCACACAGCACTGGGTGCTTGAGCCAACTTGCTTTCCCTGACCTGCCCAGAAGGAGAGGGACTCACGGAGTCAACAGAGGACTCTGACAGCCATCTCCTGCCCAGTTCTCTTGGATGGAGCTGATCATTGGAGGAGTCCCAACATCAGGCTGATGGTCACCTGCTGATGTGGCTGAATCACCATTCACAGCCCCATGATGCCGTATCATGACCTTGCCTAGGATTATCTCCGAACAGCTCTGATGGTTTATTTTTACCTCCCCTGGCCTCTTGGTCTGCGGAGTCACTGGGGCTTGATCTTCATGCAAGGAAATGAAGAGGACCTTGGCTGGCAGGGTCAGAACCAAAACACTCAGAGGTGGACCATCGGCACGGCTCCTCAGCTCCTCTTGTAACCTGGTCAGGGTACTATGATTCACCCTGTTTGACAGATGGGAAGACTGAGGCTTAAAGTGGGAGGGTTAGGCTTTCCTGGTGGTCCAGTGGCTAAGACTCCAAGCTCCCAATGCAGGGGATCTGGGGTCTGACCCCTGGTTAGGGAACTAGGTCCTGCCTGGTGCAGCTAAAGATCCCTCACATTACAACTAACACACAGAACAGCCAAATGCATCAATAAATAAATTTTTTTCTTTAAAGGGAGCTCAGCTAGGATGCTCTAGAGCCAACAGTCAATCCTGGGCCATCTGGGTCCCAGGCTGTCCTCTTGCCCTTCAGCTGCTAGTTCTGAATGGCATTATTCCAGGTCAGAGACGCCCCCAGATGGGCACTCCAAGCCCCTTGGGGATAGGCTTTAGCTCTGATTGACTTGAACCAAATGTTCTACAAACATATTTATTTCTCTGCTCTCAGAGTTTATTTCCCTTTGCTTTCTCAGGACCAACCACCCTGTGATCTATTTGTCGGTCTGTTCCCTCCGGACCTGGCCTCTCCCAGGGCAGGGCTGGTTCCTCTCTTGTTGGTTGTCCCAGGGCCAGGCAATCACACTTAGTTACGCATGCGACTTCTCAGAGGAGACATGGAGCAACCCTTGTGCGTCATCTGGATCAATGATGATTCGTGTAGCCGAGGAGAAAATTGAGGCCCAGAGAGGGGCAGCCGCTTGCGCCAGGTCACACAGCACTGGGTGCTTGAGCCAACTTGCTTTCCCTGACCTGCCCAGAAGGAGAGGGACTCACGGAGTCAACAGAGGACTCTGACAGCCATCTCCTGCCCAGTTCTCTTGGATGGAGCTGATCATTGGAGGAGTCCCAACATCAGGCTGATGGTCACCTGCTGATGTGGCTGAATCACCATTCACAGCCCCATGATGCCGTATCATGACCTTGCCTAGGATTATCTCCGAACAGCTCTGATGGTTTATTTTTACCTCCCCTGGCCTCTTGGTCTGCGGAGTCACTGGGGCTTGATCTTCATGCAAGGAAATGAAGAGGACCTTGGCTGGCAGGGTCAGAACCAAAACACTCAGAGGTGGACCATCGGCACGGCTCCTCAGCTCCTCTTGTAACCTGGTCAGGGTACTATGATTCACCCTGTTTGACAGATGGGAAGACTGAGGCTTAAAGTGGGAGGGTTAGGCTTTCCTGGTGGTCCAGTGGCTAAGACTCCAAGCTCCCAATGCAGGGGATCTGGGGTCTGACCCCTGGTTAGGGAACTAGGTCCTGCCTGGTGCAGCTAAAGATCCCTCACATTACAACTAACACACAGAACAGCCAAATGCATCAATAAATAAATTTTTTTCTTTAAAGGGAGCTCAGCTAGGATGCTCTAGAGCCAACAGTCAATCCTGGGCCATCTGGGTCCCAGGCTGTCCTCTTGCCCTTCAGCTGCTAGTTCTGAATGGCATTATTCCAGGTCAGAGACGCCCCCAGATGGGCACTCCAAGCCCCTTGGGGATAGGCTTTAGCTCTGATTGACTTGAACCAAATGTTCTACAAACATATTTATTTCTCTGCTCTCAGAGTTTATTTCCCCTTTGCTTTCTCAAGGAAAATTCTTCTGGGAATTTATCCTTATAGGAGGACACCGTTTGCTTTCAGACACATCTAGCCTCTGTCACAGCAGGTGCTGTGTGACCTTGAGAAAGTCACTTAAACTCTCTGAGTTCCAGCTTCCTTGTTTGTAAAATGGAAACAACTGTAATTTCAATCTTTCAGGGCAACAGGGAGATTTAAAAATGAAAATAATTTCTGTAAAGATTCTTCATGAACTTCCCTGGTGGTCCAGCGGTCATGACTTGGCCTTCCAATGCAGGGGATGCCGTTCGATCCCTGGTTAGGGAGCTAAAATCGCACATGCCTCGTAGCCAAAAAATCAAAACTAAAACAGAAGCTGTATTGTAACAAGTTCAATAAAGACTTTAAAAAGGACCTTTTTTATAAAGACTGTATACAACATTCAGATGATAAAAGCCCTGTCTTCCCTTGCTTCCTTCTGCAGCGATATTCTGGAGAAAGAGTTTGAGCTGGAGACTCGCTCCTCATCCCCTTGTTGCATTCTCCCTGGTCTCCCAGGCTACCCTGCACTGTCAGCTTCTTCAAGTCTAGGGCTCTGGCAGGGGACAGAGACGGAAAGACTGTCCAAGGTCACACAGCAAATCAGTAGCAATACAGAACTGAACCCAGGACCCCTGATTCCCTACCCCAGGGCTCCAGAGTTCGGCTGCCCTGGTTCAATTCTGGCTCAGACATTAATTGCTAAGTGGCCTTGAGTGAATGACAGCCTCAGTTTACTCCTCTGCAAAATGGGGTCGGGACTCTTTTTTTTTTTTTTTGGCCACTTCTATTGGTCTTTCATTTATCTATTTTCATCCATCTTTGTTCTTTGGCCCGTGTGGGCCTCCCATCACAGTGGCCTCTGTCGCTGCAGAGCACTGGCTCTGGGTGCATGCGCTCCGAGCCGGCTCATAATTGGACACACCAGTCTAACGAGGGCCAGGCCCAGCCCTCTGGGCATCTTGCCGGCTGTCCTCTGCCCTTCAGCTGCTAGTTCTAATGTTATTCCAGGTCAGAGACGCCCCCAGATGGGCACTCCAAGCCCCTTGGGGATAGGCTTTAGCTCTGATTGACTTGAACCAAATGTTCTACAAACATATTTATTTCTCTGCTCTCAGAGTTTATTTCCCCTTTGCTTTCTCAAGGAAAATTCTTCTGGGAATTTATCCTTATAGGAGGACACCGTTTGCTTTCAGACACATCTAGCCTCTGTCACAGCAGGTGCTGTGTGACCTTGAGAAAGTCACTTAAACTCTCTGAGTTCCAGCTTCCTTGTTTGTAAAATGGAAACAACTGTAATTTCAATCTTTCAGGGCAACAGGGAGATTTAAAAATGAAAAATAATTTCTGTAAAGATTCTTCATGAACTTCCCTGGTGGTCCAGCGGTCATGACTTGGCCTTCCAATGCAGGGGATGCCGTTCGATCCCTGGTTAGGGAGCTAAAATCGCACATGCCTCGTAGCCAAAAAATCAAAACTAAAACAGAAGCTGTATTGTAACAAGTTCAATAAAGACTTTAAAAAGGACCTTTTTTATAAAGACTGTATACAACATTCAGATGATAAAAGCCCTGTCTTCCCTTGCTTCCTTCTGCAGCGATATTCTGGAGAAAGAGTTTGAGCTGGAGACTCGCTCCTCATCCCCTTGTTGCATTCTCCCTGGTCTCCCAGGCTACCCTGCACTGTCAGCTTCTTCAAGTCTAGGGCTCTGGCAGGGGACAGAGACGGAAAGACTGTCCAAGGTCACACAGCAAATCAGTAGCAATACAGAACTGAACCCAGGACCCCTGATTCCCTACCCCAGGGCTCCAGAGTTCGGCTGCCCTGGTTCAATTCTGGCTCAGACATTAATTGCTAAGTGGCCTTGAGTGAATGACAGCCTCAGTTTACTCCTCTGCAAAATGGGGTCGGGACTCTTTTTTTTTTTAATTTACGTCCTCGTTTATTGACTTTTTGTTTATTTATTTTCATCCATCTTTATTCTTTGGCCTGTGTGGGCCTCCCATTGCAGTGGCCTCTCTCCTTGCAGAGCACTGGCTCTGGGTGCATGCGCTCCGAGCCGGCTCATAATTGGACACACCAGTCTAACCGATTCCAACCGGTCCAGTCGCTCCGCTGCAAGTGGGATCTTCCTGGACCAGGGATCTAACTGGCGCCCCTTGCATTGCAAGGTTGACTCTTCACCCGCTGGACCACCAGGGAAGCCTGGGGTCAGGATTCTTAAAGGACTGTTGCAGAAACTAAATGAAAAGAGGGCAGGGCAGGGACCCAGTGGGGGGGCAAGTCCTTGGGGAAACAGAGAGATGAGAATGACGGGTGGGCTTAGCTGGAAGGTCTCTCCTCCACCCACTCCCTCCTCCCCCTGCCCCCCAGCCGCCCTGGCTGGAGGAGCACCCTCTCATGTAGCACCTAGCCAGCGCTCCCCATGCTCCGTCCCACATCGCCTCACTGCTGCCCTTGGAGGAGGGAGTCTTGCAGTCCTCATATTCCAGAGGACGAGGGAGAGAGGGGAGCTCCCACGTGTGCCCCTCCGGCCCCAACGCCTTCCCAGAGGCCAGCTCTCCACCTTCTCCCCAAGCCCCTCCACAGGCGGGGCTGGACGCCTGCCGGTTGCTGCTGGTGTTCTGTCCCCCCCCTCTGCTGCCTGGCCCCGGGGGAGGGGAAGGAGGGGCTGCCCTCCACCCTAACCTTGGATCCTCGGTGCCTCTTTCCCCTTCCCCACTGCCCACTTAGCTTGAGACCCGAGAGCCACGTTCATTCAGCATTGGGTCTGGAGGCCTGGCGGGTTGGTCAGAGAAGGGCCCAGCTCAGCTGCATCTCCCTGGTAACCGCTGTGGGCTGGCTCAGCGCCCCCTCCCCGCTCCTCCCCTCCCCTCCGCCCCCACGACCTCCCAGCACAGGCTGTCACCGCGGAGCACAATACCAGGCCTGGGGACACTGCCGCGGGCAGGCCAGGGCCGCCCTGCTTCCTGGATAAACGGAGGCCGGGTTCTCTGCCGGCCACCCGTCACCCTCACCCGGGTCAGGTAGGTGGCCGCCAGGAGCCTGCCACAGGGCACCTCCTGCTTCCTGGTGTCATCTTGGTAGCCTTGGTGCCTATCTTCCTTTTCCATAACAGTGTTATTGAGGTCTCATTCCCACACTGTGTAATTTATCTGCTTAAGATGGACAAGTCAGTGGCTTTCAGGGTATTTACAGAGTTATGCAACATTGCTGTCGTCAATTTAAGGACATGTTCAGCCCCCAAAAGAAAGTCTGCGCCCATTAGAAGTCACTCCTCATTTTCCTTCCCCGTCTCCAACCCCTGGAATCACTAATCCACTTCCTGTCTCTGTGGGTTTGCCTCTTCTGAGCATTTCACACGCGTGGAATCATGCAATATGTGGTCTTTTGTGGCTCGCTTCTTCCACCAAGCACCATGATTTCAAGGTTTCAACTTCAGCTGTCTTGTAGCTATATCAATACTTCATTTCTTTTTACGGCTGAATAATGTTCTCTTGCATGGTTGGAGGAGCACCTCATGTAGCACCTGCCCTCCATGCTCCGTCCCACATCGCCTCACTGCTGCCCTTGGAGGAGGGAGTCTTGCAGTCCTCATATTCCAGAGGACGAGGGAGAGAGGGGAGCTCCCACGTGTGCCCCTCCGGCCCCAACGCCTTCCCAGAGGCCAGCTCTCCACCTTCTCCCCAAGCCCCTCCACAGGCGGGGCTGGACGCCTGCCGGTTGCTGCTGGTGTTCTGTCCCCCCCCTCTGCTGCCTGGCCCCGGGGGAGGGGAAGGAGGGGCTGCCCTCCACCCTAACCTTGGATCCTCGGTGCCTCTTTCCCCTTCCCCACTGCCCACTTAGCTTGAGACCCGAGAGCCACGTTCATTCAGCATTGGGTCTGGAGGCCTGGCGGGTTGGTCAGAGAAGGGCCCAGCTCAGCTGCATCTCCCTGGTAACCGCTGTGGGCTGGCTCAGCGCCCCCTCCCCGCTCCTCCCCTCCCCTCCGCCCCCACGACCTCCCAGCACAGGCTGTCACCGCGGAGCACAATACCAGGCCTGGGGACACTGCCGCGGGCAGGCCAGGGCCGCCCTGCTTCCTGGATAAACGGAGGCCAGGTTCTCTGCCGGCCACCCGTCACCCTCACCCGGGTCAGGTAGGTGGCCGCCAGGAGCCTGCCACAGGGCACCTCCTGCTTCCTGGTGTCATCTTGGTAGCCTTGGTGCCTATCTTCCTTTTCCATAACAGTGTTATTGAGGTCTCATTCCCACACTGTGTAATTTATCTGCTTAAGATGGACAAGTCAGTGGCTTTCAGGGTATTTACAGAGTTATGCAACATTGCTGTCGTCAATTTAAGGACATGTTCAGCCCCCAAAAGAAAGTCTGCGCCCATTAGAAGTCACTCCTCATTTTCCTTCCCCGTCTCCAACCCCTGGAATCACTAATCCACTTCCTGTCTCTGTGGGTTTGCCTCTTCTGAGCATTTCACACGCGTGGAATCATGCAATATGTGGTCTTTTGTGGCTCGCTTCTTCCACCAAGCACCATGATTTCAAGGTTTCAACTTCAGCTGTCTTGTAGCTATATCAATACTTCATTTCTTTTTACGGCTGAATAATGTTCTCTTGCATGGTTAACCACATACAAGTATAAACCACATGTTTATCCATTTATCTGTTGATAGGCCTTTGGGTTCTCTCCACTTTGGGGCCTTTATGAATAACACTGCTGTGGACATTCGGGTGCAAGGTTTGTGTGACTGCTTCTCCTGTTGAAGCTTGCATTTTCTTTTCTCTAGAATGGAGATGGGGTTCTCTCGTGGGCCCGCGGTTAGGCCTCTGTGGTTTTACTGCCACGGGCGCATGTTCAGTTCCTGGCTGGGGAACTAAGACCCCACAAGCTTGAAGCCGTGCAGCCAAGCATTTTTTTTTTTTTTTAATTATTATTTATTTATTTGGCTGGTTTTGGTGTTAGTTGCAGCATATGGGATCTAGTTCCCTGACCAGGGATTGAACTCAGGACCTCAGCATTAGGAGCCCAGAGTCCTAACCATTAGACCATCAGGGAAGTCCCCAAGCATTTTTTTAAAGTTAATTCATTAATTTGTTGTCGTTCAGTCGCTAAGTTGTGTCCAATTCTGCAACCCCATGGACTGCAGCCCACTAGGCTCCTCTGTCCTTCACCGTCTCCCTGAATTTGCTCAAACTCATGTTTATTGAGTTGATAATGCCACCCAGCTATCTCGTCCTCTGTCATCCCCTTCTCCTCCTGCCCTCCATCTTGCCCAGCGTCAGGGTCTTTTCCAACGAGCCAGCTCTTCGCATCAGGTGGCCACATTATTGGTGCTTCAGCTTCAGCATCAGTCCTTCCGATGATTATTCAGGGTTGGTTGACTTAATTAATTCAAGTGATTGATTAAATGGGGACAGAATGCTAAACCTGGTCCATGCCTGCCTCTTCAAGTGGACTGAGAGAGGAAAAACTACACATCGGCATGAGGGGACCTGAGGGGTAATTCTGAGTCTCCCCGGCCTTGCCCCTAGTACCTCACCTAGCTGGCTGGGAAGTGTTGGGGGCCTGCTGAGGGGGAGGGAGGGTGCCTCTCCACGCCCTGGGGATGGCAGAGCCAGCGCATCACCTCGACCCAGAAAAGTCCCACTTGCTGTGTGATCTTGAACAGTGGCCAGGAGACCTGCTCCAATGATGGGTGTGCGGTGGGATGGCTCCTTGGTTCTTTAGTCCACGCGGGGCTCTGGAGTCGCAAGGGTTCTTAATCTCTTCCCCGGAAAGGACAGGTTTTCAGGGGGCGGGGCAGAGATGGAGGCCAGAAATAGACTCAGCTCAGGAATTCAAATCTAGCTCCAGGATCAGAGGGAGTGAGGGAATGGGAGTGAGGAGGTGGAGAACCAGTCACCCGCCCTCCTATGTGGTCCTGGGCAATGGCTCCTTCTTTATACGCCCCGTTAGCCGAGCCTCACCATGACCTGCGAGGCTGGGCTATTGGCTCAGTGGGACGGATGAGGAAGCTGAGACGGCTGCTCCCCAAGTCGGTAGTGCACACGCAGTGGATCTGGCGCTCTCCTGGCCCAGGCGTCCTTCCTGGCCGCACGGTGGCAGGCTGCCGGCTCCAGCCTCAACACACGGCCTAGCGTCTCTTGGAGCCCAAGACTTTCCAGTCCCAGGGGAGAGGAAAGGGTGGGCAGGTGTATGGGTGAGGCAACTACATTCTCTTCTTCTGCAGAGAAAAATCCAGGACGAGGGACTCCCCTGGTGGTCACGCGGTTAAGAATCAGCCTTCGGATGCAAGGGACACTGTTTTGATTCATGGTCTGGCAACTAAAATCCCACACGCTACAGGGCCACTAAGCCTGAGTGTCCAACAAAAGATCCTGAATGTCCACATAAGACCCCATGCAGCCAAAAAAAAAAAAAGGATGGCTCATCCGGGCGCTGAGCTGTTGTCAGGGAGATTTCTATTGATTTGCATTGCTAATAGCAATTTATTGGGTATTATAAGATGTGAGATGCCATCATACACACTAAATCATTGAAACCCTAGCCACCTTGCATGGTAAGCGTTCTCACCCCCAGTTTAGAGAAGAGGAAACTGGGGCTAAGAAAAAATCGCCAACATTCCAGAGAGCTCACCGTGCTGCTCTAAGCACACAGAAAGTCATTTCACCCTTGCAGCAACCTCTCTATGAACTAAGAACTAACACTAGTCCCGTTTTACAGAGCGGGAAACTGAGTCCAAGGCTATGAGTGTTGACCAAGGCTGCACAGCCAATAGGGAGAAGAGCCAAGAGTCAAACCCGGGTCACTGGGGTCTGGAGCCCACACTCCCACCTGCCGTGTTGGAACTGTTGAGGGGCTTGCTCGAGGTCACCAGGTTACAGGGGACAACGTTGAGATTCAGACCCAGGTCTGTGGATTGGACACTGCTGGCTATTGTGCTAAACTATATTCCAGAGCATTGGCCACTCTACTCAGTCCACCTCCTAGGCCCCCAAGGTAAAGAATTGAACTTCAAGCTGGAAGGACTTTGCGATTAGTCTCAGTCAGCTTGGACCACCATTATCAAAATACCACAGACTGCGGGGCTCAAAGGAGACATTTAGTTCTTCCTGTTCTGGAGACTAGAAGTCCAGGTTCTGTGTGCAGCCTGGTCTGGTTCCGGGGAGAGCTCTCGGCCTCGTGCGTCGACCGTCCTCTGCCAGGGTTTCTCAGGTGACTCAGCAGGAAAGCATTCGCCTGCCAACGCAGGAGAGGCCATAGATCCAGGTTAGATCCCTGGGTCAGGAAGATCCCCTGGAGGAGGGCATAGCAGCCCGCAGCAGGATTCTTGCCTGGAAAATTCCATGGACGAAGGAACCTGGTGGGCTACAGTCCATGGGGTCGCAAGGAGTCATTTGTAAGAGTGCATGCCAAGTCGCGCCCCCTGCCGGCCAGAGGAGAGAGGAGGCAAGCTCTTGGAGACGGGTGAGAAGGAGGGGAGTCCTTCTAAGGACACCAGTCACATAATGGGGACCCCACCCTCCTGACCTCATCCAAATAGTGTATTTATTCGGCTGCACTGGGTCTTATTTGCTGCAGGCAGGACCTTCATTGATACTTGTGGTAGCACTCTGGATCTTTAGCTGTATCACGCAAACTTAATTGCGGCATCTGGGATTTACTTCCCTGACCATGGCTCAGAGTCGGGCCGCTGCATTAGGAGTTTGGCGTCTTAGTCGCTAGACCCCCAGAGAAGTCACCTTCCTGACCTCATCTAGACCTGTTTTACCTCCCGAATGCCCCATCCCCAAATACCATCGCCTGGAGGGGTTCAGATTTCAACACGTGGATTTTAGGGCAACCCAGTTCAGCCCTCAGCAAGGTTCTAAGACCATTTCGTCTTTTTGGAGAGGACACTGCACCAGGCATGGGCCGTGAATGGCCTGAACTGATTCTTAGGAGCAGCAGGCAGGTCCTGCCCTCCAGACCTGTGTCCAGAAGCTGCCCACCCCAGACCACACTCACCAGTACCTCTCTCTCGCCCTTTCAGACGGAGCCCGTGGCTGGGGAGGCCGCCGAGCAGGGCCAGGCCGGGCCCTGCCCGCAAGGACGCCCAAGCCCTTCACCGGCCCGGGAGCCGGGGAGCCCGCCAGGCTCGCCCGCCGGCCCCGCCATGACCTCGGAGCCTACGCCGCCCCCGGTCGTGCCCCCGCTGACCTCGCCCAAGTCCCCCGTCTGGCCCACCTTCCCTTTCCACCGGGAGGGCAGCAGGGTCTGGGAGCGAGGCGGCGGCGTCTCATCTCGGGACCTGCCCAGTCCCCTGCCCACCAAACGGACCAGGACGTATTCAGCGTGAGTACCTGCCCCTCACCCAGGCTCCGCTGCGCTTTCCCAGGATGGGGCTCATCCTCCACCATCCCCCTGCTGTCCTCCGAGGCGAGGGCCAGAGCCCGCAGCAGGATTCTTGCCTGGAAAATTCCATGGACGAAGGAACCTGGTGGGCTACAGTCCATGGGGTCGCAAGGAGTCATTTGTAAGAGTGCATGCCAAGTCGCGCCCCCTGCCGGCCAGAGGAGAGAGGAGGCAAGCTCTTGGAGACGGGTGAGAAGGAGGGGAGTCCTTCTAAGGACACCAGTCACATAATGGGGACCCCACCCTCCTGACCTCATCCAAATAGTGTATTTATTCGGCTGCACTGGGTCTTATTTGCTGCAGGCAGGACCTTCATTGATACTTGTGGTAGCACTCTGGATCTTTAGCTGTATCACGCAAACTTAATTGCGGCATCTGGGATTTACTTCCCTGACCATGGCTCAGAGTCGGGCCGCTGCATTAGGAGTTTGGCGTCTTAGTCGCTAGACCCCCAGAGAAGTCACCTTCCTGACCTCATCTAGACCTGTTTTACCTCCCGAATGCCCCATCCCCAAATACCATCGCCTGGAGGGGTTCAGATTTCAACACGTGGATTTTAGGGCAACCCAGTTCAGCCCTCAGCAAGGTTCTAAGACCATTTCGTCTTTTTGGAGAGGACACTGCACCAGGCATGGGCCGTGAATGGCCTGAACTGATTCTTAGGAGCAGCAGGCAGGTCCTGCCCTCCAGACCTGTGTCCAGAAGCTGCCCACCCCAGACCACACTCACCAGTACCTCTCTCTCGCCCTTTCAGACGGAGCCCGTGGCTGGGGAGGCCGCCGAGCAGGGCCAGGCCGGGCCCTGCCCGCAAGGACGCCCAAGCCCTTCACCGGCCCGGGAGCCGGGGAGCCCGCCAGGCTCGCCCGCCGGCCCCGCCATGACCTCGGAGCCTACGCCGCCCCCGGTCGTGCCCCCGCTGACCTCGCCCAAGTCCCCCGTCTGGCCCACCTTCCCTTTCCACCGGGAGGGCAGCAGGGTCTGGGAGCGAGGCGGCGGCGTCTCATCTCGGGACCTGCCCAGTCCCCTGCCCACCAAACGGACCAGGACGTATTCAGCGTGAGTACCTGCCCCTCACCCAGGCTCCGCTGCGCTTTCCCAGGATGGGGCTCATCCTCCACCATCCCCCTGCTGTCCTCACCCGAGGACAGAGGAGCCGCGCCAGGACCTTCTAGTAACTACCGGCGTTCGTTCATTCGTTCCTTCCACAAAGCTGTACTGAGCTCCTGTCCAGGGTATCCAGCGACACACAAGGCAAAGCCTCAGTCCACAAGCTGCCTGCAGTCCAGAGGGGGTCTGTCCACCATCCACTGCAGCTGGCAGGTTTGGGGCTGAGGACCCAAAGGCAGGCTTCAGGGACAATGTCCCAGCTAGGTTTTGAAGATGTTTCAGGAGAGGAGGGCAGCTGGGTGCGCCTGCTGGATGAAACAGGCTGGGCAGGAGCCATGGCACGTGGCTGAGCTTTGGAGAGGGGTGGGCAGGCTGGATAGAGTCCAGTCCTGGACCTCTGGGGGAGTCAAATTGAGGAGGGGATTTGTGGGAGCCACAGGGAAGCTGATTTTGCTTGACCAAAGGAGGGTTCTGAAGGCAGGTGCTGCATGTCCCGTGTCCAAGCCAAGGCCAGGCACGGAGCAGAGGCTGCGCCAGTGATGCGTGAGTGGACAGGAGGAGGCTGCTTCTTCAGGAGAGGGAGCGCCCCGTCCTGGGAAGTATTCAAGCCTAGGCTGCACATTCTTCCCTCAGAAATCTTACAACAGGAATTCGTGTAAGCCGGACTAAGCTCAGGAGGGGAGCGTCCTGTGTACAGAGAGAAGGGCCCTGGCTGGCAGTCAGGCGACCCACTCGCTAGGCACCTGGAAGAACTGATCCCCCCACCTCACCCCGGCCTGTCTTCTTGTCCAGTGGGATGAAGCGATGCCTGGTCAAGGGCGGTTTCTGCTCCGGGGAGTTTTCCAGGCAGGCGCCGCAGCAGGGGGCAGGAGGGCTGTAGCGGTCCAGGGAGGGGAGGTCCAGGCCACAGTTTCAATATTCCTACCCTATCTTCAGGACAGCCCGCGCCTCGGCTGGCCCAGTGTTCAAAGGCGTCTGTAAGCAGTTCTCACGCTCGCAGGGCCACGGCTTCATCACCCCCGAGAATGGGTCGGAGGACATCTTTGTGCACGTGTCTGAGTGAGTCCCTCCCAGCTCCCTGTTCTTGGCGGGGGCCCGCTACAGGGTCCTGGCCGTGCCTCTCCAACCTCTGCTCTCGCTGGCTGAACTCTGTTCCTGGCAGCTCTCTCTGCTCCCAGGGCCTCGGGGGTCAGGGTGGAGGAGGGCTGGGCCCAAGCGGAGAGGGGGGATCCCAGAAGTCTTGGGAACCATGCCTGGGTCCTGGGATCCTGTTCCTGCATCAGGAGGGCTGAGAGGGTTGGGCCAGGCCCCGGGCCTTTCTGCCTTGAGGGAGGCTAGGAGAGGTGGGGGGTCTTGGCCTGGCCCCCAGCCCCCTTGCCAGGCGTGGCCTGGGGAGTACCGAGCCCTTTCACATCTCACTTTATAACAGTGGTCCCCAACCTTTGCGGCACCACTGGTTTCAAGGAAGACATGAATTTTTTCACGGTGAGGGTGGGGGGTGGGGGGTGATGGTTTCGGGATGATTCAGGCACGTCACACTTACTGTGAACTTGATTTCCATTACTATGACATCAGCTCCACTTTGGATCATCAGGCATTAGATCCTGGAGGTTGGGGACCCCTGCTTTATAGCCTAGAGGGGTTGTTTTCTTGTTAATTTGTTTCCTTTTTCCCCATCATGCCTCTTTTATTTATATTTGTTTTCATCAATTTTTAAAAAAATTCTTTGGCCTGTGTGGGCCTCCCATCACAGTGGCTTCTCTCATTGCAGAGCACCAGCTCTGGGCGCATGCGCTCCAGAGAGCTGGCTTGTAACTGGACACACCAGTCCAGCTGCTCTGTGGCACGTGAGCTCTTCCTAGGCCAGGGATCAAACCAGCGCCCCCTGCACTGCAAGGCAGACTCTTTATCCACTGGACCACCAGGGAAGCCCCTAGAGGGGCTCCTTTTATTTTCCTTAAAAACTTTTGGCCTCTTTTATTGGCTTTTTATTTACTTATTTATTATCCATCTTTATTCTTTGGCCTGTGTGGGCCTCCGATTGCAGTGGCCTCTCTCATTGCAGAGCACTGGCTCTGGTCACATATATTCCAGAGCGCTGGCTTGTAATTGGACACACAAACCCAGCTGCTCCGTGGCACCTGGGATCTTCCTGGGCCAGGGATTGAACCGGTGACCCTTGCATTGCAAGGCGGACTCTTTAGCCACTGGACCACCAGGGAAGCCCCTAGAGGGGCTGTTTTGATTCCCATTTTACAGATTAGAGAACTGAGGCTCTGAAAAGAGGCTGGCGCTGACTCCCTGGCCTAACTAGGCTCACAGTGAGGCTGTCCTCAGGCCAGACCACAGGTGCTGTCCAGGGAGGGGGCCTCTCCTGCGCTGACACCCCTCTCCCCTCCACCAGCATCGAAGGGGAGTACGTGCCGGTGGAAGGCGACGAGGTGACCTACAAGATGTGTCCGATTCCACCCAAGAACCAGAAGTTCCAAGCCGTGGAGGTGGTGCTCACCCAGCTGGCCCCACACACGCCCCATGAGACGTGGTCCGGCCAGGTTGTGGGCTCCTAGGCTGTGGGCCCCCGTGCAAGCCGCCGGGGCAGGGCGGGGAGCCCCACAGGGTAGACGGGCAGCAGCCAGCCCTGCGGCCCCTGCGCCGGCCGAGCCCGTCCCCGGGCGGCCTCGGTGTGCACATCTGTCTGTCTGTCTGTGCTTGTGGACGTGCGTGTGTGCCTCCATCCACCCCGTGACTCTGTGTGAGCTGGACCGAGGCGGAGGCCACCAGACCTGCCTTCTCTGCTTATCCTCTCTCCTTCCTCCCCTCCCCGCCACGTACACACAGGACCCTCTGCCCTCCGAGCACCCAGCGTCCACCGAGCTTCTGAGGGCCTGCGTCCGGCCTGGGGCTGGGAGTCGGGGCAGCTGTGGCCCTGCCCTATAAGCTTTCTTCCCTCGCCTCTGCCCCATGCCTGGCCGGCGGGGGGTGGGGAGGTGGACGCTTTCGCTACTCACACCTCCCGGCTCTGGGCTGGGGTCTCCCACTGGGACCTGGATCCCTCCCTAGGCCAGTGAGCACTTTGGGGGAGCCCCCTGGCCTCTCGCAGGGGAAAAGGGTGAAACCTGGAGGCAGTCAGCCAACTCCCGCCCACTGCCAAGGCCCCGCCTTCCCTCCTTCCTGCTCTCCCTCCGCACACTGGAGGCAGGAGAGAGGGGCCTGAAGGCAGCCGGTAGTCTGGGGGCTTCTGGCCAGCCCCTCTTCTTCAGCCTGGCAATGGCCGTGAACCCCAACTGAGGCCACATCCACTAACCCGGGAGCCATCCCCTTTGCCCTGACTCACAAAGCCCACTCGTGTCCATCCCGTGCCCACCCACCACGGCTGAGGACCCAGCGGTGGACGGACACACGTCTCCAGGCAGGGGCACCTACCAGAGCAGCCCCCAGCCTGCGAGCCCACCAGCCCTGCCCCGCCTTGCTGGCCCGTCCCCCAAGCCACAGGGCGGCAACTCCCACTTGTCCCCCGGCAGGCCAGCGTGGTCCCGGTGTGGCCCCATCTCGTTCACCCCTTAGATGTGTAACACCCTCTCCCCTCTGGTCAGGAGGTGCTTGTGTGCGTTCCCTCTTGGGCAGCGGGTTGGCCTAGCCTCGGAGGCCAGGATGGAGGCTCTACCTCGGCCTCCACCACCCCCGTTCCTACCACACTCCCTTCCAGAGCACACACCTTGATGGGGGAAGAAAAGGGTTCAATGGGGGGGCTTGTCAGGGAGCCACCCTTAGGAGATCCAGTCTGAGTGATAGAGGGGTTCGAATGCCCACGATGGGGGTGGTGTCAGAGACTGTCCAGATCTGCGGCCCTGTAGGTGTAGGCACTCTGCCCTCTCCCACACAGGACCCTCTGCCCTCCGAGCACCCAGCGTCCACCGAGCTTCTGAGGGCCTGCGTCCGGCCTGGGGCTGGGAGTCGGGGCAGCTGTGGCCCTGCCCTATAAGCTTTCTTCCCTCGCCTCTGCCCCATGCCTGGCCGGCGGGGGGTGGGGAGGTGGACGCTTTCGCTACTCACACCTCCCGGCTCTGGGCTGGGGTCTCCCACTGGGACCTGGATCCCTCCCTAGGCCAGTGAGCACTTTGGGGGAGCCCCCTGGCCTCTCGCAGGGGAAAAGGGTGAAACCTGGAGGCAGTCAGCCAACTCCCGCCCACTGCCAAGGCCCCGCCTTCCCTCCTTCCTGCTCTCCCTCCGCACACTGGAGGCAGGAGAGAGGGGCCTGAAGGCAGCCGGTAGTCTGGGGGCTTCTGGCCAGCCCCTCTTCTTCAGCCTGGCAATGGCCGTGAACCCCAACTGAGGCCACATCCACTAACCCCGGGAGCCATCCCCTTTGCCCTGACTCACAAAGCCCACTCGTGTCCATCCCGTGCCCACCCACCACGGCTGAGGACCCAGCGGTGGACGGACACACGTCTCCAGGCAGGGGCACCTACCAGAGCAGCCCCCAGCCTGCGAGCCCACCAGCCCTGCCCCGCCTTGCTGGCCCGTCCCCCAAGCCACAGGGCGGCAACTCCCACTTGTCCCCCGGCAGGCCAGCGTGGTCCCGGTGTGGCCCCATCTCGTTCACCCCTTAGATGTGTAACACCCTCTCCCCTCTGGTCAGGAGGTGCTTGTGTGCGTTCCCTCTTGGGCAGCGGGTTGGCCTAGCCTCGGAGGCCAGGATGGAGGCTCTACCTCGGCCTCCACCACCCCCGTTCCTACCACACTCCCTTCCAGAGCACACACCTTGATGGGGGAAGAAAAGGGTTCAATGGGGGGGCTTGTCAGGGAGCCACCCTTAGGAGATCCAGTCTGAGTGATAGAGGGGTTCGAATGCCCACGATGGGGGTGGTGTCAGAGACTGTCCAGATCTGCGGCCCTGTAGGTGTAGGCACTCTGCCCTCTCCCCACACAGGCTGGAAGACGAGCTGCCGAGATATACTGGCCAGTCCTCTAAGACTCAGAACGGCCCCAGCCTGACCCCCACTTTGAGCTGGCCTGGGCTCCCAGGCCTGGGGCTGCGTCGGAGTAGTGGGGGGCCCCGCCCTAAAAGCTTGCTCCCCTGAAGAGCAAGGCTCCCGGCTTCCCAGGCAGAAGGTTTATTGGTGCAGGTTAACTCCTGGGAACCCCTAAGACACCCCAACCCCCACCAGGAGTAGGCCCCCCTTTTAGGCACCAACCAGGAGGCAAGCTGTGGAACCAGCAGCCCTGGGGCTGCCTCACTCGTGGCCCCACAGTGTCCAGCCAGACCTCCTGAGACCCCAGCCACTTGGACGCCCATCCTTCCTGTCACTGGCAATAAACCCTCAACTGTGACTCAGCCTGGCCCAGAGCCGCCTGTCTGTCTGGGCTCCAGGGCCTGGGGTTGGGGGAGGACACCCTACACAGCCCTTGCCTGGGGCTCGGTGGCCCACCCTCCTGGACTGCACTGTGCTCCCCGGGTGACCTGGGCCAGGGGCCTGCCACCGGCTCCCGCCTCCTCATCTGCAAGGTGGGAGGCTGTAGTAGCATCTGACTGGGGCGGATCAGCCGTTCAGACGCCAAATCTCATTCCACGGAGTTTAATATCCATGAGATAAAGTTCTCACGGGTGTGCAGGGTCCCCGCGGCTCTGCACCCCCACGGAGGACGGGCAGGCAGGGCGGGCTCTATCTCGTACCAACACTCACACACACTTCCTGCGGAGACAGAAACCTGTTCTGTCCAGAGTCCAAGCAGCAGCTGCAGTCAGGCCCGCCGATCGCGCTGGAGGATGGGAGGTAGGCCCGCCAGGAGCTGACCAGCCGGGGTGGCCATTCACACAGACCCCAGGCCCACAGAACTGGGCCTTCGGCAGGTCACACGAGGCAGGGGTGCTGGGCCATAGTAGGGGCCCTGTGCCCCTAACACCAGGGCCAGGGGCTTTCTTCGGCCTGGGCGGAGCTCTCTGGAAGTCCTGAGGGGCAGGCGGGGCCCTGGTCACACCTCGTGGGCTGTCTCTGGGAAAAAGATCTCGCGACATCGCTGTACCGTGTCCTGAGGCGACACCACGCTGTGGCCCACGGTGCGGGGGTCTGTGAAGATCTCAAAGTCGTTCCCGCCCTGGACGCGGAGGGAGGGCGGAGAAGGCGGAGGTGCACATGCAGTGCCTGGGGGAGGCTCCCAGGGTTGGGGTGCAACACCCCGTCTCTGGTATGGGGCCCCCTCCCCACGCTGGCTCCTAAGCGCCTGCTCCTCCTGCCCCCACAGAACCGCCAGGAGGCCCATCTTCATCGGATCTGCCCTGACCTGCTGTGTGACATGGGGCACGTGTCCAGCCAGCTCTGGGCCCCAGCCTGTCAACGGGTTACAGCAGGGCTGGTGAGCACGGGCCGCCACCTGCGAGTTTAAGGCGCCCTGCTCCTCCTGTCACTGGCAATAAACCCTCAACTGTGACTCAGCCTGGCCCAGAGCCGCCTGTCTGTCTGGGCTCCAGGGCCTGGGGTTGGGGGAGGACACCCTACACAGCCCTTGCCTGGGGCTCGGTGGCCCACCCTCCTGGACTGCACTGTGCTCCCCGGGTGACCTGGGCCAGGGGCCTGCCACCGGCTCCCGCCTCCTCATCTGCAAGGTGGGAGGCTGTAATAGCATCTGACTGGGGCGGATCAGCCGTTCAGACGCCAAATCTCATTCCACGGAGTTTAATATCCATGAGATAAAGTTCTCACGGGTGTGCAGGGTCCCCGCGGCTCTGCACCCCCACGGAGGACGGGCAGGCAGGGCGGGCTCTATCTCGTACCAACACTCACACACACTTCCTGCGGAGACAGAAACCTGTTCTGTCCAGAGTCCAAGCAGCAGCTGCAGTCAGGCCCGCCGATCGCGCTGGAGGATGGGAGGTAGGCCCGCCAGGAGCTGACCAGCCGGGGTGGCCATTTATACAGACCCCAGGCCCACAGAACTGGGCCTTCGGCAGGTCACACGAGGCAGGGGTGCTGGGCCATAGTAGGGGCCCTGTGCCCCTAACACCAGGGCCTGGGGCTTTCTTCGGCCTAGGCGGAGCTCTCTGGAAGTCCTGAGGGGCAGGCGGGGCCCTGGTCACACCTCGTGGGCTGTCTCTGGGAAAAAGATCTCGCGACATCGCTGTACCGTGTCCTGAGGCGACACCACGCTGTGGCCCACGGTGCGGGGGTCTGTGAAGATCTCAAAGTCGTTCCCGCCCTGGACGCGGAGGGAGGGCGGAGAAGGCGGAGGTGCACATGCAGTGCCTGGGGGAGGCTCCCAGGGTTGGGGTGCAACACCCCGTCTCTGGTATGGGGCCCCCTCCCCACGCTGGCTCCTAAGCGCCTGCTCCTCCTGCCCCCACAGAACCGCCAGGAGGCCCATCTTCATCGGATCTGCCCTGACCTGCTGTGTGACATGGGGCACGTGTCCAGCCAGCTCTGGGCCCCAGCCTGTCAACGGGTTACAGCAGGGCTGGTGAGCACGGGCCGCCACCTGCGAGTTTCCCAGGAGGTCTGTCCTGTCCCCCCGTGTCCTGGCCACGGTCTGGGGGCACGAGTGCAGGGGGACCTGGGCTGAGCCTGAGCCTCACTTACGGGGCCGGTCTCGTTGCCAAAGAAGTGGATGGTGTCGAAGCAGTCCTGGTCCAGGCTGTCCAGGCAGCAGCGCTTGTCCCAGCCCTCGGGGAAGACGTCAAAGCTGATCATGCCTCCTGCAGGCGTGAGAGGCGTGGCGGGCGGGGTGAGCAGAGCGCTCGGGGGGGTCTCGGGCCAGACCCTTCCTTCCTTCCTTCCACAGTGCCTAAGCGCTTACAGAGCACCCGGCACAGGGCGCGGGCAGGCTCGGGAGCCTCACGACGGGGTATGGTCTGGGTGGGAGGAGGGGCAGTAAGGGACCAGACCACCTCTCAGCTCGTGGAAGCCGGGGCGGGGGAAGGGAAGCTCCGCAGCTGGTGTGGCTGGGGGGCCGCTCTCCAGGGAGGTGACACTGAGCGGAGACCTGAGCCGAGGGGCAGTCGCCTGGGAGTCACAGGATCCTCGGGGCAGAGCAGGGCGTAGGGGGTCCCAGTGACGGACGACGCTGGCTAAGGGCAGTGGCAGGGGCGTGCAGGGGGTGGGTCTAGATTTCATCAGGAGTGAGAGGGGAGGGCTGAAGGGCTCTGAGCAGGGGTGTCACAGGGGCTGTTTGTCCACAAGACCCCCTGGCCACTGCAGGGGATGGACTCTGGGGGAGGCGGCGGCGGGAGTTGCCTGGGTGGAAGGGAGGCCTTGGGGGCTGGGGTCCCTGTCTCTTCTGGCTCAGCCTGCCTCTGCTGTGCCTGGAGGGCTGGGAAAGGTTTCTGAAGATGCTCGGGGTGCAGCCTGGCCTGCAGTGAGGCTCCGGGGTGGGCGCCGGTGGCAGGCCGCACAGGCCCTCCGTGGGGTGGACGTACCTCGGGAGAACCTCAGTCCTTTGCCAGCAAACTCGGTTTTCAGAGCTTCCACAAACTTCTCCCGGATCTTCTCCTTCTGCAGAAGAGGAGGGAACAGACAGGGTCAGGGGCCTGCTGTGCCAGGCCCTGACTGAGCAGAGTGCCTGTGAGCTGGGGCTGCCAGGTGGGGCGCATGGCCCCCTACTTTAGAGAGGAGAAAAGAGGGGCGCACAGCAGTGAAGCTTTTCCAGGCTGCTAGGCAGGCAGAGCTTCCCAGGGGGCGCTGTGGTGAAGAACCCTCCTGCCAATGCAGGAGACAGAAGAGACACAGGTTTGATCCCTGTGTCGGGAAGGTCCCCTGGAGGGGGGCGTGGCAGACCACTCTAGCTTTTCTGCCTGGAAAATGCCATGGACTGAGTTAGCCTGGCAGGCTACAGTCCAAAGGGCTGCAAAGAGTCAGGCACGACGGAAGTGACTTAGTGCACATGCACGGGCAAGGAGGTGGAGCTGGGGTTGGAAACCTGGGTAGCCCGAGAAAGGGCCACCTCTCAGTATGCGTGTGGGAGGAGGCTCTCGGTCAGTGGTCACATCACTCCAATAGGAAAATCTCTGTGCCTGCGGGCACTGCCCACGTGAAGCTTAGGGCACCGGGCAGGAATGGGGAGGAGCTGGGAATTGTCATCAAGTCCCACCAAGCTGCAGGGAAACACAAGAGGGCAGCAGGCGGAGGCTGCGGGGTTCAGATCTTTGGGCTGCAACTCATTCCCTATGTAACCTTGGGCAAGGCACTTCCTTCCTCTGAGGCCCCATTTCCTCATTCATAAAGCGAGGTAAGATCATCTGTTTCATTCATTCCAAAAATACTTGTTGAGCGCTTGTGTCAGGCATGTGCTGGGCCCGTGGATCCAGCAGCCAACAGCCACAAAAATGCCAGCCCTTAAGGAGCTTACAGCTTTAGGCGGGGAGACAGACAATCACCAAGATTTAAAAATAGGTGAGGCACTGGATTAGAGGGAGGTGATAGCTGCCTGGGAAGAAACAACACTGAGAAGCAGGAAGTACTTGGGGGTGCTAGGTTACATGCCAGGCTTGGGGAAGGTGACACTTGAGCAGACGTGGGTGAGAAGGCACTGTCTGCTGAGTCTAGAGTCCTTTGCCAGCAAACTCGGTTTTCAGAGCTTCAAATTCCCGGATCTTCTCCTTCTGCAGAAGAGGAGGGAACAGACAGGTCAGGGGCCTGCTGTGCCAGGCCCTGACTGAGCAGAGTGCCTGTGAGCTGGGGCTGCCAGGTGGGGCGCATGGCCCCCTACTTTAGAGAGGAGAAAAGAGGGGCGCACAACAGTGAAGCTTTTCCAGGCTGCTAGGCAGGCAGAGCTTCCCAGGGGGCGCTGTGGTGAAGAACCCTCCTGCCAATGCAGGAGACAGAAGAGACACAGGTTTGATCCCTGTGTCGGGAAGGTCCCCTGGAGGGGGGCGTGGCAGACCACTCTAGCTTTTCTGCCTGGAAAATGCCATGGACTGAGTTAGCCTGGCAGGCTACAGTCCAAAGGGCTGCAAAGAGTCAGGCACGACGGAAGTGACTTAGTGCACATGCACGGGCAAGGAGGTGGAGCTGGGGTTGGAAACCTGGGTAGCCCGAGAAAGGGCCACCTCTCAGTATGCGTGTGGGAGGAGGCTCTCGGTCAGTGGTCACATCACTCCAATAGGAAAATCTCTGTGCCTGCGGGCACTGCCCACGTGAAGCTTAGGGCACCGGGCAGGAATGGGGAGGAGCTGGGAATTGTCATCAAGTCCCACCAAGCCGCAGGGAAACACAAGAGGGCAGCAGGCGGAGGCTGCGGGGTTCAGATCTTTGGGCTGCAACTCATTCCCTATGTAACCTTGGGCAAGGCACTTCCTTCCTCTGAGGCCCCATTTCCTCATTCATAAAGCGAGGTAAGATCATCTGTTTCATTCATTCCAAAAATACTTGTTGAGCGCTTGTGTCAGGCATGTGCTGGGCCCGTGGATCCAGCAGCCAACAGCCACAAAAATGCCAGCCCTTAAGGAGCTTACAGCTTTCGGCGGGGAGACAGACAATCACCAAGATTTAAAAATAGGTGAGGCACTGGATTAGAGGGAGGTGATAGCTGCCTGGGAAGAAACAACACTGAGAAGCAGGAAGTACTTGGGGGTGCTAGGTTACATGCCAGGCTTGGGGAAGGTGACACTTGAGCAGACGTGACGGAGGTGAGAAGGCACTGTCTGCTGAGTCTAGAGTCCGCAGGGAAGGCATGGCCAGCAAAGGGAGAGCAGAAGGGCAGGTCAGGGGACTTCCCCTCAAGAGTGTGCCTTGCAATGCAGGGGACATGGGTTCGATTCGTGGTCAGGGAACTAGATCCCCCATGTTGCAACTAAGACCCAAGGCAGCCAAATACATACATAAATACATACATATTTAGAAAGGGCAGCCGGTGGGAAGGACAGAGATGGGCTGGTGTGAAAAGGCCTGGGACACTGCCTCCATCCCTGAGAGCAGAGGGCAGGAGATGATGAGCAAAATGCAAGTCAGGGTCAGCGGGGCGGCGTGCCCAGAGTCGACAGGGATCTTGCTGTGTCCCCAGGACAGATGCATGGGGAGAAGGCTGAGGAGGTGGGCCTGGGCCAGGCAGACCCCTCGGGGCTCAGGAGACCACAGAGGGTGGCTGGGACCCATCCAGTGGGCAAGCGGGCCCATGGAAGGAGGGTAAGCAGGAGTGCTCGGGGGCAGACAGAGAGCTTCAGAAGGGTCTCCGTGGTACTGCTGGGGAACAGGCGGGCGGCGGGCAGAGGCGCACACACAGAGGTGAGGGGACTGGAGACCGACTCCGGAGGCTGAGACCCCAGGGATTCCTGTGGGACTCGATGGGGGTGGGAAGGTGGAGGAGACGCCCCGGGTATTGGCTCGGGGGAGAGGAGGGGGCTGGTGATGCTGGTCCCCGAGCCAGCCGTGCTGGGAAGACACAGAGGTGCCACGCCAGCCAGCAGGCACCCAGAAGGCTCCTGGTTGAATCGGAACACTTGCCGCCGCCAAACCTTTCCACTAAGGCTGAGAGAGGGTGGGTGACTGAGTCCCAGGGACCAAGGCTGCGCAGTGCGTGGCACCTTGTCCAGCTCGGAGAACTCGATGCGCTCCTCCAGGGTGCAGCTCCGGCCGATGGGCGAGATGTTCAGCATGCCGTTCCGGAACTCGATGAAGGTGCCACTGGGAAGGAGGGGCGGGGGGAGGGCGTTGACAGAGAGCCAGAGAGGAGGAGATGGGGTCCTGAATTCAAATCCAGTCCCACCGGCCCTCCCAGGGGCACACGAATCCACCCGTGGGCAAATCAGGGCTCATGTGACAGGCCTGCCCCAACCCCTGGGCCCAGGACGGGGGACACAGGTGGGGTGGGGACTCACCGCTTCTTGGGCAGCCTGAGCAGGGCCATGTAGCGGAGGCAGAAGTTGATCAAATCCTGCAGGAGTTCTTCCCCCAGGTGGTTCTGAATGGTCTGTGCAAAGGACACAGGGGTCTGAGGGTGGTGGGCACAGCATCCCTCCCCAGCTCAGGGCAGAAGGCAGCCAGGGACTGTCCCCAGTGGAAAAGGGTCCTAAGACCCCAGGGAGGGGGGCACTGACCTGCTTGGAGAGCAGTCGTCCGTGCTTGTACTGCACCGTCCCGTTCTCAGCAAACACATAATCAAACTTCTCGACAACTTCGGGGCCACGTGGGGGCCAGGGGGAAAGACAAGAGTGTGAGACCAGGTGCCCGGAGCCAAGCCCAGAGGTGAAACCCATACTCCTTGGTCTGGCATTCAAAGTACCCTTGTTCCATCCTGAACCTGCTTTTCCAGCCGCCTCGTCTTGGCAAGTTTGTGTTTTCCAAACATGTATCTCCGTGGTACTGCTGGGGAACAGGCGGGCGGCGGGCAGAGGCGCACACACAGAGGGGAGGGGACTGGAGACCGACTCCGGAGGCTGAGACCCCAGGGATTCCTGTGGGACTCGATGGGGGTGGGAAGGTGGAGGAGACGCCCCGGGTATTGGCTCGGGGGAGAGGAGGGGGCTGGTGATGCTGGTCCCCGAGCCAGCCGTGCTGGGAAGACACAGAGGTGCCACGCCAGCCAGCAGGCACCCAGAAGGCTCCTGGTTGAATCGGAACACTTGCCGCCGCCAAACCTTTCCACTAAGGCTGAGAGAGGGTGGGTGACTGAGTCCCAGGGACCAAGGCTGCGCAGTGCGTGGCACCTTGTCCAGCTCGGAGAACTCGATGCGCTCCTCCAGGGTGCAGCTCCGGCCGATGGGCGAGATGTTCAGCATGCCGTTCCGGAACTCGATGAAGGTGCCACTGGGAAGGAGGGGCGGGGGGAGGGCGTTGACAGAGAGCCAGAGAGGAGGAGATGGGGTCCTGAATTCAAATCCAGTCCCACCCGGACCTCCCAGGGGCACACGAATCCACCCGTGGGCAAATCAGGGCTCATGTGACAGGCCTGCCCCAACCCCTGGGCCCAGGACGGGGGACACAGGTGGGGTGGGGACTCACCGCTTCTTGGGCAGCCTGAGCAGGGCCATGTAGCGGAGGCAGAAGTTGATCAAATCCTGCAGGAGTTCTTCCCCCAGGTGGTTCTGAATGGTCTGTGCAAAGGACACAGGGGTCTGAGGGTGGTGGGCACAGCATCCCTCCCCAGCTCAGGGCAGAAGGCAGCCAGGGACTGTCCCCAGTGGAAAAGGGTCCTAAGACCCCAGGGAGGGGGGCACTGACCTGCTTGGAGAGCAGTCGTCCGTGCTTGTACTGCACCGTCCCGTTCTCAGCAAACACATAATCAAACTTCTCGACAACTTCGGGGCCACGTGGGGGCCAGGGGGAAAGACAAGAGTGTGAGACCAGGTGCCCGGAGCCAAGCCCAGAGGTGAAACCCATACTCCTTGGTCTGGCATTCAAAGTACCCTTGTTCCATCCTGAACCTGCTTTTCCAGCCGCCTCGTCTTGGCAAGTTTGTGTTTTCCAAACATGTATACAAGCCTGTCACACACCTGGGCCTTCCCTCCTGCAGCTCCTTCTGCCTCGAACACCCTCCTCCTTCCCTTCTCCCCCAGGATGCAGCAGCCTCCTCTGGAAGCCTTCCAGGACTTCCCGGCAGAGGACATCATTTCTGTCCTGCGCTCCCACAGGCCCTCTGCACAGCGACTTCCTTTTTGTTTTACAGCTCCCATCACTGCGCCATCACCTACATGAGGTGGTTTTCAGCTCTGACTGCCACTAAGAAGTGTCTGGAGCACAGCTGGGAGGCTGCTGCGGGGTCAGGTGGGAGGAGACCACGGGGACGATAGAGACGTGGACACGAGGAGACATTTCTGGACTTGCTGGCAAGAGAGACATAGGGCTGGGGGTGGGGCTTCCCTGGTGGCTCAGGCAAGAATCCGCCTGCAAAGCAGCACTCCTGGGTTCGATCCTTGTTGGGAAGATCCCCTGGAGGAGGGAAAGGCAACACACTCCAGTGTTCTTGCCTGGAGAATTCCATGGACAGGGGAGCCAGGCGGGTTACATTCTATAGAGTCGTAGAGTCAGACTCGACGGAGTGACTGACACTTTCAAACTTGGGGGAAAGGGAGAAGTTGAGGAAGTCTCTAGGTCCATACTTCAGGATGACTTTGGAACCCTTCTGTGTTAAATGGGATAAGTATACCCACCCCAAAGCATGGTTGTGAGATTAAATGAAAGGAAGTTAATACAAGGTCATTTTCAACAAATGGTAGCCATTATTGACGAGACTCGCTTTAAACATTTATTTATTTAGGGGGGATGGTTGGGAGGGGGGGGGCAGGTGGGCCGCTTCTATTGGTCTTTCATTCGTCTATTTTTCATCCATCTTTGTTCTTTGGCCCGTGTGGGCCTCCCATTACGGTGGCCTCTGTTGTCGCAGAGCACCAGCTCTGGGCGCATGCGCTCCAGAGCCCCGGCTCGGCAACTGGACACATCGGTCCAGCCACTCCACGGCACATGGGATCCTCCCAGGCCGGGGATCGAACCGGCGCCCCTTGCACTGCAAGGTGGTGTCCTTACCCACTGGACCACCAGGGAAGCCCCGAGGCCCACTTTAAAGATAAGGTAATCAAGACACAGCAGGGAAAACTGGGAATGCAGACTATGTAAGGGCAGGATTCTGTCTGCTTTGTTCCCTGCTGTTTAGCCAAAGTCAGCATGGTGCCCTGCACATACTAAGTGTTGACATGTTGGTCATTCGGTCATGTCTGACTCTTTGCAGCCCCATGGACTGTAGCCAGCCAGGATCCTCTGTCCATGGAATTCTCTAGACAATAATACTGGAGTGGATAGCCATTCCCTCCTCCATGGGATCTTCCCCATCCAGGGATCGAACCCCAATCTCCTGCATTTCAGGAGATTCTTTATCCTCTGAGTTACCAGGGAAGCCCGGCACACCACAGGTGTTCACCAAACGTTTGTTAAATCTCTCAAGGAAACACCTGCCTGCTTGCTCGGCTTCCTTTGTCCCACAGAAGCAGGACTGGGTCTTTGAAGACATGTTGCTCCAGGGGTCTCCAGAACTCTCCACACTCTGCCCCCAGGCCCCACTGGGCTGGCCATTCCTCTTACCTTCATCCCCCTCGCCCAGCTGCTCGGCAATTTTTGAGTAGTCAGAACCGCCCACCACACCGATCTGCACCCTACTTCGCAACTTCTGCAGGAAGGCAGCCACCTCAGGGTCGATTTTCTGCAGGGGGCAGGGAAGCACAGGCTTCTGTCAGCACCTCTGGGACCTCCACCCAGACCTCCCTCAGGGCCCAGAGTCCATGTGCCACCCAGATCTGAGGCCCGCCAGGGTTTAGAACCCAGGTCTCCAAATTAGATGTACTTGGGTGCAAACTCTGGCTCAAGCTCAATAGTAGTATGACCTGAGTGAATGGTTTTGCCCCTCTTTGCCTTAGCTGTCCCATCTATAACATGGGGATCACAGTGACAAACACCAGGAGAGGGTCACAGTTCAGGATTAAATGAGACAGTGCTTGGAAGAACAACTAGCAACTGGGGCTTTCCCGTAACCTGTGACAATGCAAGAGACCGTTTCGATCCCTGATCTGGGAAGATCTCACATACCATGGAGCCAATAAGTCCGTTTTCACAGCTGTAATCACAGCTATTGACCCAGTACTCTAGAGTCTGCATGCAACTCTAGAAATCTGTGCGCCCTACAGCCCATACTTTGCAATAAGAGAAGCCCCCTCAACGAGAAGCCCGAGCACCACAAGGAAGAGTAGTCCCTGCTTGCCACAACTAGAGAAAGCCCTAGCAACAGTGAAGACCCAGCACAGTGAAAATAATTAAAAAAAAAAAATCAACGAGTGACTAATCATTTGAAAAGATGCCCTACCAAGCAAATGTAAACTGAGTTACAGTGCATGCTTTCAAACATTCAGCTATTCAAAGCTGACAACATCCAGGGTGGACGGAGGGGAAAAAGGCACTCAGATGTTGGTGGTGAGTGTACATTAGTACGGCCACATGGAGGGTAATCTGGGAAAACTTTAAGTGTGACTGGGGGTCCAAACGTTGTTAAATCTCTCAAGAACCTGTGTTTGGCTTCCTTTGTCCCACAGAAGCAGGACTGGGTCTTTGAAGACATGTTGCTCCAGGGGTCTCCAGAACTCTCCACACTCTGCCCCCAGGCCCCACTGGGCTGGCCATTCCTCTTACCTTCATCCCCCTCGCCCAGCTGCTCGGCAATTTTTGAGTAGTCAGAACCGCCCACCACACCGATCTGCACCCTACTTCGCAACTTCTGCAGGAAGGCAGCCACCTCAGGGTCGATTTTCTGCAGGGGGCAGGGAAGCACAGGCTTCTGTCAGCACCTCTGGGACCTCCACCCAGACCTCCCTCAGGGCCCAGAGTCCATGTGCCACCCAGATCTGAGGCCCGCCAGGGTTTAGAACCCAGGTCTCCAAATTAGATGTACTTGGGTGCAAACTCTGGCTCAAGCTCAATAGTAGTATGACCTGAGTGAATGGTTTTGCCCCTCTTTGCCTTAGCTGTCCCATCTATAACATGGGGATCACAGTGACAAACACCAGGAGAGGGTCACAGTTCAGGATTAAATGAGACAGTGCTTGGAAGAACAACTAGCAACTGGGGCTTTCCCGTAACCTGTGACAATGCAAGAGACCGTTTCGATCCCTGATCTGGGAAGATCTCACATACCATGGAGCCAATAAGTCCGTTTTCACAGCTGTAATCACAGCTATTGACCCAGTACTCTAGAGTCTGCATGCAACTCTAGAAATCTGTGCGCCCTACAGCCCATACTTTGCAATAAGAGAAGCCCCCTCAACGAGAAGCCCGAGCACCACAAGGAAGAGTAGTCCCTGCTTGCCACAACTAGAGAAAGCCCTAGCAACAGTGAAGACCCAGCACAGTGAAAATAATTAAAAAAAAAAAATCAACGAGTGACTAATCATTTGAAAAGATGCCCTACCAAGCAAATGTAAACTGAGTTACAGTGCATGCTTTCAAACATTCAGCTATTCAAAGCTGACAACATCCAGGGTGGACGGAGGGGAAAAAGGCACTCAGATGTTGCTGGTGAGAGTGTACATTGGTACGGCCACATGGAGGGTAATCTGGGAAAACTTTAAGTGTCGTACCCTGTCATCCAGGAGTACATGTTCATTTGATGGTTTATCACAGTGAAAAGCTGCAAATACGCTGGGCACCGGAGAGTGGCACCCGCTGCCACTCCTATATGGTGGTTACACAGAATAAGGCAGGACTGTGTTTCCAATATTAGAGAATGCCAAGACATGCTATTAACTGTGAAAAGCAAGTTGCAGGGTCTTCCCTGTGGTCCAGGGGCTAAGACGCTGAGCTCCCAATGCAGGGGGCCCGGATTTGATCCCTGGTCGAGTGACCCAAAACCTGTATGCCACAACTAAAGATCCTGCCTGCTGCAATGAAGATCGAAGATCTCGTGTGCCGCAGCTAAGACCTGGTGCAACCAAATTAATTATTAAAAAAAATTATAATCTCGACTTTTTTTTTGGCCACTTCTATTGATCTTTCATCTATTTATCTTTGTTCTTTGGTCGATGTGGGCTTCCCATTGCTGTGGTCTCTCTCGTCGCAGAGCACCGGCTCTGGGCTCATGCGCTCCAGAGCGCTGGCTCAGTAGTTGGACACACCGGTCCTGCCACTCCACAGCACGTGGGATCCTCCCAGGCTAGGGATCGAACCGGTGCCCCTGCACTGCAAGGCGGTGTCCTTATCCACTGGACCAACAGGGAAGCCCAATTTTTTTTTTTTTTTAAGGAAGCTGCAGAAAGGCACACATAGTAAGATACCAGTTGCTAAAACACACACACACACAAAAACGCGCACATCTCTGCGACTGGGGCTGGGCCAGGATTCTGACTAGTCAGAAGGGACTTTACCCTTCACTGTTGTTTTAATTCTACAAAAGAATGTGTTTGTGAATTGTGTACAATTAAAAATTAACTTAAATAGTGCTAAGGACAGATTCAGGCGGGTGGATGGCACTGACTCTTCTCGTGCACCCTGAGGTCAGTGGTGCTAATGGTCAGAGGGAGGTGTCCAGGCTCGTCCTAGATCCTGCGACCCTCCCACCTGTCTCCTCTGTCCCAGCCCGGAGAAACCAGGGAGCTGGTGAGTGTACATTAGTACGGCCACATGGAGGGTAATCTGGGAAAACTTTAAGTGTCCCTGTCAGGAGTACATGTTCATTTGATGGTTTATCACAGTGAAAAGCTGCAAATACGCTGGGCACCGGAGAGTGGCACCCGCTGCCACTCCTATATGGTGGTTACACAGAATAAGGCAGGACTGTGTTTCCAATATTAGAGAATGCCAAGACATGCTATTAACTGTGAAAAGCAAGTTGCAGGGTCTTCCCTGTGGTCCAGGGGCTAAGACGCTGAGCTCCCAATGCAGGGGGCCCGGATTTGATCCCTGGTCGAGTGACCCAAAACCTGTATGCCACAACTAAAGATCCTGCCTGCTGCAATGAAGATCGAAGATCTCGTGTGCCGCAGCTAAGACCTGGTGCAACCAAATTAATTATTAAAAAAAATTATAATCTCGACTTTTTTTTTGGCCACTTCTATTGATCTTTCATCTATTTATCTTTGTTCTTTGGTCGATGTGGGCTTCCCATTGCTGTGGTCTCTCTCGTCGCAGAGCACCGGCTCTGGGCTCATGCGCTCCAGAGCGCTGGCTCAGTAGTTGGACACACCGGTCCTGCCACTCCACAGCACGTGGGATCCTCCCAGGCTAGGGATCGAACCGGTGCCCCTGCACTGCAAGGCGGTGTCCTTATCCACTGGACCAACAGGGAAGCCCAATTTTTTTTTTTTTTTAAGGAAGCTGCAGAAAGGCACACATAGTAAGATACCAGTTGCTAAAAACACACACACACACAAAAACGCGCACATCTCTGCGACTGGGGCTGGGCCGGGATTCTGACTAGTCAGAAGGGACTTTACCCTTCACTGTTGTTTTAATTCTACAAAAGAATGTGTTTGTGAATTGTGTACAATTAAAAATTAACTTAAATAGTGCTAAGGACAGATTCAGGCGGGTGGATGGCACTGACTCTTCTCGTGCACCCTGAGGTCAGTGGTGCTAATGGTCAGAGGGAGGTGTCCAGGCTCGTCCTAGATCCTGCGACCCTCCCACCTGTCTTCTCTGTCCCAGCCCGGAGAAACCAGGGAGCTGGGAGGCAAGGTGGCCCTGTGCCCTCAGGGTCCTCACTCAGGAGGGGAGGCCAAGACCAGGGTTTCTATCAGGCCCCGGCCTGACACCCAGAGCTGCTTACCGGCTTCTGCTCTAGGCGATCGCTCAGTAGACTCAGACTAGAGGGCAAGAAAGAGGCCTGCTTACCCAGGCCTCCAGCGGGTGAGGGTGGGTGTGGGGAGCTCATCCTGAATGAGATCCAAAGGGAGGAAGCAGAGGAGGCTGAAGCATCAACCCAGTGAGATGCTTTCAAAAAGAAAAC
Organism: Tragulus kanchil; assembly: GCA_022376925.1. NCBI lineage: Eukaryota > Metazoa > Chordata > Mammalia > Artiodactyla > Tragulidae > Tragulus > Tragulus kanchil. The sequence goes on along the minus strand of JAIOJX010000004.1, from coordinate 176,470,440 downwards.
TGCGCGTCCATCCACCCTGTACCACAACGTCCCCACGGAGACCAGACCTGCCGTCCTCCCCCTCCAAGTAGGAGCCCCCAGCTCAGCCTGAATGGTACAGAAGCCCTTCCGCCCTCCAAGAGGAAGAGGGTGGGGGTGGGAGGAAAAGTAGGCAAGGGGCTGAGAAACTACATGCAGGCCCCATCTTGCAAAGGGATGGCTCTGAGACCCCCGTGCGCTCCACCGATGGGGACTCGAACGCTTGGGTGTCTCCCCAGGAGGGAACGCTAGGTTCGGACACCAGCTTCTGACCACTTGTGCGTCCTAGGGCTGAACTGGGGGGTGGGAGCCAAAGCTGGGAAGGCGGGGGCGTCCCGGGGCCGGCCTGGAGGGGAAGGGATTAGGTCCCTGCTCGCAGCTTCATCCCTCTAAACTCCGACCCATCCTCCTCGCACTCGGGCAGAATGTGGGCGCGGACGCTGAGCGCTGTGACGTGGAGAGCCAGGCGCCCCACTCCCAGCGGGCGGCCCTGCGTGCCCGGGGTCCGGTGTTGGCGGCTTGAGGAACCGGAGCTCCCACGGGCAGCCCAGGGGTGTCAGGGGCCGGGTGTTACGGCTGCCCACTCACGGTCCCGGGAGATCTCGAATCACGTCGCTGCCAGTCCTACATAATCGGCCCCTGGGTGCCCGCTGGAGACCCCCGATGGGAGGTTCTGAACATCGGGACCCTACCTGGCGAGCCGGCGTGAGGGTCCCGTCCACGTCAAACAGGCAGAGGACGCGCTCCTTTCTGCGGGCGCGCTCAGCGGTGGCCGCCATGGTTGCAGCTCCGGGCGCCCAGCTCAGTGGAAAGACGCCGCCGCCGAAGCAGCTTAGGATAAGATAGACGGGGCGGGGCCTAAGGGGCGGGGCCTGTGGGCCGCTCTGGAAGCGCCAGTCGGAAAGGGGCGTGGTCAGGGCGTGACCTCGGCGGGAGGCGCGGCCCGGGCCTGCCGGCGCTGATTCTGATTGCACCACGCGGAGAAGGCCTGTGGTACAGGGAGGAGCAAAGTCTTGCAGGTTCCGTCGGATTGTACCAAACTGGACGGAGGCGGGCCTGGGCCTGAGCCCGGAAGTGAGAGAGCGAACTCGGAAGGGAGGGGCGGGGCCAGAGTTGGCCCTTGGCGGGTTGATTCCGTTGGCGTGTGGCCGAGGTGGGGCTGAATCAGGGCGGGGCTTCGAGCCTGCAGCGCAGAGGCCGGGGACGAGGGCGGGGCTCGGCGTCCCGCCTTCTCCGTCCAGCACTTCCCTCCTCGCCCAGTCCACAACACTCCGTTTGGGGCAATCAATCATTCTAGAGCTCACACCCTCCCAGCTAATGCCTTTGACCTACAGATCTAGAACTTTAAGTAATCTGATGGTTTTGCTCAAGGCTCTGAACTTTGCTAAACGGCCTTCCCTGACCCTTATTTCTCCAGCTGTCATTTTGTCCACTCCATAAGGCGTAGCTAACGGTTTACCTTCTTAAAGAAATGTTTCTGGACTGGTGTGTCCAACTACCGAGCAGGAGCTCGGGAGTGCATGTGCCCAGAGTTGGTGCTCCGCAATGAGTGAGGCCACTGCAATGGAAGGCCCACACAGGCCAAAGAACAAAGATAAATAAATGAAAGATCAATAGAAGTGACCAAAAAACACCACCATTTCTGAAGACTTCCCTGGCTGTCCAGTGGTTAAGACTCCAGGCTTCCACTGCAAGGGGTGGCTGGAAAACTAGGATTCTCTGCCTGCTGCACTGCGCATCCAAAAAAAAGAATAAGTGTATATACAAAAAGGTAACCTTCCTGGACCCCTCTCTATTCAACTATGTAACCATCACGTTGACTTTGGAGTCAGTTCTAGGTTGTCTTCCCAGTTTCACCAACCATGCCTGCGACTTTGGATGAGTTACTTGACCTCTCTGAGGCTTTGTGTTTCCATCTATAAAATGGGAAGAACACCACCTATTTTGTAGGAGTGAAAGTGTTCAACCTTAATCTGAGACTTAAACCCAAACCTGTTTGGGACTTGAACCCACGCGACTGGGACTCGAACCCAGCCTAGACCCTGTTCTGGGACTTGAACCCATGCGGCTGGGACTTGAACCCAGCCTAGACCCTGCTTGGGACTTCGGCTGGGACTCGAACCCAGCCTAGACTGTGGTAATTAAAATCACTCACCCTATGTCTGGACCCACTGAGGTTCAGGTTCTTCATGTCTCTTTGCAGAGAAGAATTCAGTGCGAGACAGAGTGATAGATAAGAAAGGGATTTATTCAGATTCAGAGAAAGCACATTCCACAGACAGAGTGTGGGCCATGGCAGAGCAAATCCAGAGGCCTGGAAAACGTGGCGTTCTTAGTTTTTATAGGCTGGGTAATTCCATATGCTAATGAGTGGGAGGATTATTCCAGTTCTTTTAGGGAAGGGGTGGAACTGTCATGGCATCTCTGGGTGTGTCATTTAGCTTGCTGACTCAGGATCAAGGTCTGGTCTGCCATCTTGGACCCATTTGATTCTAATGGGTTTATGTTGTGTCCTTGGGCTGTCATTTTTTTCAAAAATTGTGCCCTGCCCCTTTCCCTCCTAACCCTTACAGGTGTACTTTGCTCATGAAAAGAAATAATAAATCTAAAATAGCCCACAGAGCACTCCCTCTGTGGATGTTGGTGTTTCGGCAAATTTCAAAGTTCTTTCCTCTCTTGGAAGTGCATTGGCCCCAGCTTTCTTTTCTAAGATTGTCTATCTCTTCCTCCAGAAGCCAGAGCCAAAGGCCCACCTCCACGTCCCTCCGATTCCCATCGTCACCTCGTGGGCAGCTGTTTTGCTACACTTCCAGAAGCCAGTAGCCAAGCCCTCCACTGCAAGGGTGGCTGGAAATGTAACCATTTAAAAAAAACCCTTGGACCTTTTTTGACTTTGGAGTCAGTTCTAGGTTGTCTTCCCAGTTTCACCAACCATGCCTGCGACTTTGGATGAGTTACTTGACCTCTCTGAGGCTTTGTGTTTCCATCTATAAAATGGGAAGAACACCACCTATTTTGTAGGAGTGAAAGTGTTCAACCTTAATCTGAGACTTAAACCCAAACCTGTTTGGGACTTGAACCCACGCGACTGGGACTCGAACCCAGCCTAGACCCTGTTCTGGGACTTGAACCCATGCGGCTGGGACTTGAACCCAGCCTAGACCCTGCTTGGGACTTCGGCTGGGACTCGAACCCAGCCTAGACTGTGGTAATTAAAATCACTCACCCTATGTCTGGACCCACTGAGGTTCAGGTTCTTCATGTCTCTTTGCAGAGAAGAATTCAGTGCGAGACAGAGTGATAGATAAGAAAGGGATTTATTCAGATTCAGAGAAAGCACATTCCACAGACAGAGTGTGGGCCATGGCAGAGCAAATCCAGAGGCCTGGAAAACGTGGCGTTCTTAGTTTTTATAGGCTGGGTAATTCCATATGCTAATGAGTGGGAGGATTATTCCAGTTCTTTTAGGGAAGGGGTGGAACTGTCATGGCATCTCTGGGTGTGTCATTTAGCTTGCTGACTCAGGATCAAGGTCTGGTCTGCCATCTTGGACCCATTTGATTCTAATGGGTTTATGTTGTGTCCTTGGGCTGTCATTTTTTTCAAAAATTGTGCCCTGCCCCTTTCCCTCCTAACCCTTACAGGTGTACTTTGCTCATGAAAAGAAATAATAAATCTAAAATAGCCCACAGAGCACTCCCTCTGTGGATGTTGGTGTTTCGGCAAATTTCAAAGTTCTTTCCTCTCTTGGAAGTGCATTGGCCCCAGCTTTCTTTTCTCTAAGATTGTCTATCTCTTCCTCCAGAAGCCAGAGCCAAAGGCCCACCTCCACGTCCCTCCGTATTCCCATGCGTCACCTGCGTGGGCAGCTGTTTTTGCTACACTTTCCCCTGGTACCTGTGATCAACCCTGGCAGTTTTCGTTATAGTGAAGGTTGTTCAATCGTGTCCAATTCTTTGCGACCCTCGGACAAGCCATGGGCTTCTCCAGGTAAGAATACCGGAGTGGGGAGCCTTTCCCTTCTCCAGGGGATCTTCCCAATCCAGGGATCAAACCCAGTTCTCCCGCATTGCAGGTGGATTCTTTACCATCTGAGCCACTAGGGAAACCCTCATAGTGCCCTGAGACACACACACCTGTTGCTGGTCAAAATCTTGGCTTTTTCTGCTCACCAAAGCCAAATAAAACACACAGAGTTTGGAGGAAATAGAAAGGTGGTTTAATTCTCAGCCATCGGAGAGGGGAATAGAGTAGACTCACACCTCAAGAACTGTGCACCCCCTCTCCAGCCCGCATGAGGAGTCTAGGGGCTTATATAAGACAAGGGCTCACAGGCAGGAGTTGGTGATGAGGGACAAATGTGTTAGGATCTTGATTTCTTCCTCTTGCATTGTTTCAAAGACAGTCATAGACTGGGGTTAGTAACCGGGTGACTGAGTCTGGTTCTGTGGCCTTCTTTCTGATATGTAACTACAAAGGGAAGGCTATCATAAGGGTAAACACCAGACATAGGATGTATTTAGTAGAGTCAAAGGAAAAATAGATGTGAAGTGTAGCTGTTGCAGAGTTAGGGGACAGAAAAGCAAATTTAGTTACAGACAGTCAGAGTTAGGAGCAGTTAAAAAATTAAAAACGAATGTTTACCCATGGCTCAAATAAAAAAATCTGCTTGTAATGCAGGAGACCCTTTGAATTTGGGTTCGATGCCTGGGTTGGGAAGATCCCTGGAGGAGGAAATGGCAATCCACTCCAATATTTTTGCTCATGAAAAGAAATAATAAATCTAAAATAGCCCACAGAGCACTCCCTCTGTGGATGTTGGTGTTTCGGCAAATTTCAAAGTTCTTTCCTCTCTTGGAAGTGCATTGGCCCCAGCTTTCTTTTCTCTAAGATTGTCTATCTCTTCCTCCAGAAGCCAGAGCCAAAGGCCCACCTCCACGTCCCTCCGTATTCCCATGCGTCACCTGCGTGGGCAGCTGTTTTTGCTACACTTTCCCCTGGTACCTGTGATCAACCCTGGCAGTTTTCGTTATAGTGAAGGTTGTTCAATCGTGTCCAATTCTTTGCGACCCTCGGACAAGCCATGGGCTTCTCCAGGTAAGAATACCGGAGTGGGGAGCCTTTCCCTTCTCCAGGGATCTTCCCAATCCAGGGATCAAACCCAGTTCTCCCGCATTGCAGGTGGATTCTTTACCATCTGAGCCACTAGGGAAACCCTCATAGTGCCCTGAGACACACACACCTGTTGCTGGTCAAAATCTTGGCTTTTTCTGCTCACCAAAGCCAAATAAAACACACAGAGTTTGGAGGAAATAGAAAGGTGGTTTAATTCTCAGCCATCGGAGAGGGGAATAGAGTAGACTCACACCTCAAGAACTGTGCACCCCCTCTCCAGCCCGCATGAGGAGTCTAGGGGCTTATATAAGACAAGGGCTCACAGGCAGGAGTTGGTGATGAGGGACAAATGTGTTAGGATCTTGATTTCTTCCTCTTGCATTGTTTCAAAGACAGTCATAGACTGGGGTTAGTAACCGGGTGACTGAGTCTGGTTCTGTGGCCTTCTTTCTGATATGTAACTACAAAGGGAAGGCTATCATAAGGGTAAACACCAGACATAGGATGTATTTAGTAGAGTCAAAGGAAAAATAGATGTGAAGTGTAGCTGTTGCAGAGTTAGGGGACAGAAAAGCAAATTTAGTTACAGACAGTCAGAGTTAGGAGCAGTTAAAAAATTAAAAACGAATGTTTACCCATGGCTCAAACTAAAAAAAAAATCTGCTTGTAATGCAGGAGACCCTTTGAATTTGGGTTCGATGCCTGGGTTGGGAAGATCCCCTGGAGGAGGAAATGGCAATCCACTCCAATATTTTTGCCTGGAGGAGAATCCCATGGACAGAGGAGCCTCGAAGGCTATGTCCTTGGGGTAGCGAAGAGTCAGACACAACTGAAGTGACTGAACACAGGCACATAAAGTAAAAAAAAGAAAAAAAAAACTAGGAATGTTCAGACCGGCTCCCTGTTCTCTTTATTTTCTTCATTCTCAGGAAAGGGAAACAGAAAACTCATTCCTCTTTTTTGAGAATCACGGCAACAGATCTACACACCTCTGGGTAAACACTTCTGATAGGCCTGTTTTTTGCTTTCCTGTCTTGGTAGCTCTGGTACCCCGGGGAGACCACACTAGAGGCAGAACTGCAGTGAGATATCTGGTAATTCAGGGTCTTGGACAGCTCGCCTTCCTTTGCTGGGTCTCAGTTTCTTCATCTATGTAAATGAGGATGTGATCCCCGCCTGATAGGACCAGGAGACAGCTGTGATCAGGGCAGGCTGCCTGCCATCCTGTTGTAGAGAAGACCCAATCTGACTCCATGTTGAAACTGTTTCTTTTGACTTGCTTTTCCTTGCTGTTATTATAATCATTCATAATGGCCTGCTGGGAGAACCTGCCCCTCTGCCTGACTGTAAACTAAAGTGCCTTTGTTTAGCTCACAGAGAGATGACCTGACCCTGCCCACCTCCGAAAAGAAGAGATTAACCCATCCCTTCCAAAGGCTTTCCAAGTGCCAGTGCAGGAGGTACAGGTTCGATCCCTGCGTAGGAAGATCTGGAGAAGGAAATGGCAACCCAGTCCAGTGTTGCTGTCTGGGAAATCCCATGGACAGAGGAGCCCGGTGGGTCTGGTCCACGGGGTCGCAAAAGAGCCAGACACGACTTAGGAAGTTACCACTACTAACAAAGGAGCCGTGCTGGAGAGGCGAAAGGAATAATCTGTCTTTCTTTCCAGGCCCTGCGGCAGCATTTGGTTTAGTCATTAATCAGTGTGTTGGGCCAGACGCCATTTTGGGTCCCAGCAACACTGCAGGGAACAAAGCAAGGATTCTGCCTTTTTTTTTTTTTTGAGCTGCGCATGTGGGATCTTAGTTCCCTGACCAGAGAAGCCTTAACTGCAGGACAGCTGGGGAAGTCCCAGGAAGCTCCTGCTCTCTGTGGAGTCCAGATAGTGAGTGGAACTGTCTCCACGAGAGGGAAAACTGAACTCTTCTGCATTTCTTGTTCCTTCTAGATCTGGTCTCTGGGACTGTGGATGCTCACAGGGCCCAAGACCCCTCCCTGGATCCACCTAGTCTAGAGCCTGTGGGTGGGGTTGGAACTACCTAGAGAATTTCTAGTATCTCACAGTCAGTTGTTCCTTGGCTTAAGAATTTCTATAATACCCATCACCTGATCACTGGTGTCGGACTCTGTGACTCCATGGCCAGGCTCCTCTGTCCGTGGGATTCTCCAGGCAAGAATACTGGAGTGGGCTGCTATTTCCTCCTCCAAGGGATCTTCCTGACCCAGGGATTGAACCCGAGTCTCCAGGGTCTCTTGCATTGCAAGTGGATTCTTTACTGTTTGAGTCATTCGGGAAGCCATAGGGAGCTGGTTAAATGCAGATACCTGGGTCCCACCCCCAGCTCTGGGATCTGGAAGCTGTCGAGTGGTGCCCGAAGGGCAGGGCAGGGCAGGGCAGGGCAGGTTTTTCCCTCCTAGGGTTGGATCCATCTTTCCAAAGACCAACAAAGGTAAGTCAGTGCCTTAGATCTATAGGGAACCCTTGAGTGTCCTTTCAGTCTTTCCTTGGATGTTCGACCCATTTTATAAGGAGGCTTCTGAAACTCAGAGAGGGCTGGTGAATTGGCCTGAGGCATGAACACAGGAAGACCCAGTAGGATAGGCCTTCTAGCCTTGAGTATGTTCCTTTAAGAGGGAGGCTCATCCCTAGCAACTGGCTCTCAGGTGGGGCCCAGGGGAGGTCCCAGGGAGAGCCAGGAGCAGGGCGGGGCAACTGAGACCAGGAGGCCTGGCCAGAGGGTGTGTTCAGAGCGCCTGAGGAAGCCGAATCTGAAAGCGGGGAGGGGCCTGAGACCCCAACCTGGCAGGATCCTGCTCAGAAAGGGGGGCTCTCGGCTCCTCTGGGCCAGACAGCGGCTGCGGCTTGGAGGTCAGTGACTTCTGTGTTTGCTCTGGACAGTGTAGCTCCTTCCTTGCGTGTTTCAGTTACTTGTGTGAGAACCCTCTGGGGCCGGTTCCCTTGTTAGACTCAGACTCCAGAAGGAGACGCCGACCAAGTGGTTCTCCCAGCATAACAACAGAGGAGGATTCTCATTCAGCTCCCTAAAAGCTCACATTTTCCCTGACCCTGGCTGTTGGTAGAAAGTCACGCATTGCTGAGTTAATGAATATACATGGTGTTGACCCTCTTTTTCCCTCCCTGGAATGTGGCCTTCTGAGGGTAGGCAGTCCAGGCCCCAGGGACAGGCAACCTGGGTGTAGTGGGTGCACCGACAGACTGACGGGTCGCAGGGCTCCCCTGTCCCAGCCAGGTGACCTTAGATAGGCCCCTTCCACTCTGAGCCTCTTCCACCTTTATTTATTTATTTATTTATTTATGGGGAGGTGGGGTGGGGAGGGAGGGAAGCACGCGGGCCACTTCTATTGGTCTTTCATTTATTTATTTTCATCCTTTTTTGTTCTTTGGTCCGTGTGGGCCTCCCATCGCGGTGGCCTCTGTTGTCGCAGAGGGCCGGCTCTGGGTGCATGCGCTCCAGAGCTCCGGCTCGGTAATTGGACACATCGGTCCAGTCGTTCCGCGGCACGTGGGATCTTCCCAGGTCAAGGATCGAACCGGCGTCCCTTGCACTGCAAGGCGGTGTCTTTACCCACTGGACCACCAGGGAAGCCCCTGTTCCACCTTTATTAATGGGGCTGCCGCTGCCACCCTGTCTGGACTATTAGGAAGATGAGGAGTGCAGGGAAGAAGGGCTTAACGAGACTCAGAAGTGGTCAGGGCTGGTTGTTGGGTTTATTTTTTATTTTATTTTATTTATTTATTTTTTGGTCATTTCTGTTGATCTAATTTATTTATCTTTGTTCTTTGACCCGTGTGGGCCTCCCATTGCAGTGGCCTCTGTTGTTGCAGAGCACCGGCTCTGGGTGCATGCGCTCCAGAGCTCCGGCTCGGTAATTGGACACATCGGTCCAGTCGTTCCGCGGCACGTGGGATCTTCCCAGGTCAAGGATCGAACCGGCGTCCCTTGCACTGCAAGGCGGTGTCTTTACCCACTGGACCACCAGGGAAGCCCCTGTTCCACCTTTATTAATGGGGCTGCCGCTGCCACCCTGTCTGGACTATTAGGAAGATGAGGAGTGCAGGGAAGAAGGGCTTAACGAGACTCAGAAGTGGTCAGGGCTGGTTGTTGGGTTTATTTTTTATTTTATTTTATTTATTTATTTTTTGGTCATTTCTGTTGATCTAATTTATTTATCTTTGTTCTTTGACCCGTGTGGGCCTCCCATTGCAGTGGCCTCTTGTCACAGAACATGGTTCTGGGCGTGTGCACTGGACACTGGACATGGGTCCAGCCGCTCTGCGACAAGTGGGATCTTCCCAGGCCAGGGATCGAACTGGCGCCCCTTGCACTGCAAGGCGGTGTCCTTACCCACTGGACCACCAGGGAAGCCCTGGTTGTTGGTTTTAATTCCATTTCAGTTCAGGGTGAGCGGAAAGTTCAAGAGACTTATCACTATTGGCTGTTTTCTTTTTCCTCCATTTTCCAAAATGCCTGCAGTGCTGACATTGTTTTCACAATAAATAACTCCATTGAGCTTAAGCTGAATGCTCAAGTGTGGGGTCTGTGGAGGGGGTGGAGGCTGTTGCTGGGTTGTCAGAGGCCCCCTTGGGGCTCCCTTAGCCAACGCCAGCGGGGAACAGAGATGGCACTGCCCCACCTGGGGCTCCAAACCTGGTGCTAGTGATCTCTGGAGACCAGAGCTCAGCCCTAGGACTGGAGGTCCTGGGCAGCTCACTCCTCATCTTTCAAACTTCACCTGGGGGATGAGTCTGGGGATGGGGTAGTTGGCGGTGGCAGTGGGGAGTCCCCCAGGAGGGGCCTTAGAGGCTACGGGATCCAGAAACTATCCGATGCAGAAACAGACCCAGAGAAGGGAAGCCCTTGATTAAGGTCTCTGAGGCAGAGGCTCGATCCATGTCGGTCTGAGTCCAGGTTCAGGGTTTTCATGACCTGCTCTCCCCTGAAATGTCAGCTTTACCAGGACTGAACTGGTGGACTGATCATTCAGAGTCGGCTCTGTGCCAGGCCCTGTGCTGGGTATCAGGCATCAGACTTGCCCTTGGAGAGCCCATCTGGTGGGAGTATGCCTGCCTGGAGGTTCCTGTGGGAGGGAGACGTCTGCCCCGGATTAGGAGAGCACAGAAGGATCTGCGGAGGAAATGCGGCTGCTGGGCCTTTAGCGCTGAGCCAGGGTTGTTCTGAGAACAAGAGGCAGACCGAAGCTGGAGTCTGCAGTGATAGGGACCTGCATGTGCCGGTGGGGGTGTGGGGTGGAGGAGGGCTGGAGACAAATTTGGGAAGGGCTTTGATCCATGAGTACAAGGAGGCTTGCTGTTGCCTCTTGGACTCTAAGGGAGAAGTTGAGGTGTGTGTGGGGGGCCAGGGCAAGCTCAGGTGACCAGAGGCACCAAGACATTCCGGGGGTGGGTTGGGCCGCTCGAATCCACAGCGCCACCTGGTGTTCGTCTCCCCCACTGCAGCTTGACCTTACTGGGCTCGCTCTACGCAGGGGGGAAAAGGTGGGACAGAGCTCTGCGGAGGACTCTGGGCTCCCAGGGCAACATGTGAACCAGGACCAGCCCCAGAACCTCTGCCCCTTTTCAGACCAGCGCAGTCTTCATGGTCAAGAGCCCACATTCAGGGATGTGCCAGACCACTACCAGGTCCCTTGTCTGCCCCTCTCAGGCCAGGGTTCCCATGTGAGCATGAGACGTAGGTCTCATGGTCCAACAGGCCAGCCTGGATCGGAATCCTCCTACACCATCATCCCCTTCCCCACCTCCTGGCACACATCTGTGATGAGCGTTTCACTCTTTTTTAAAAAATTTTAATTTATTTATGTTGCTGTGCTGGGTCCTAGTTACAGCACGCAGGATCTTTAGTTGAGGAATGTGGGATCTCGTTCCTTGACCTGGGATGGAACCCCGGGCCCTCTGCCTTGGGAGGGTAGTCTTAACTGCTGGACCACCAGGGAAGTCCCAGGTCTCTGATCAAACCTTACCTCGTCATACAGGGCATCCCTGACCTCCTAAAACACCCCCTTCCCGCCACACACACAATCTTGCCACTTGTGTTTTTATTTCTTTTGTAGCACAGTGGTCACCTGAAGTCACTGAACTCATCCACCCTCTGTCTCCACGGTCCACCCCCAGAATCTAGCCCCTGCCAGGCAGGGGCCTTGTCACTGTGCCCCTAGCTCAGAGCCCAGTGCCACCTGACACTCAGGCTCCCCCGGGAAGGGACCGCCATGACGCCGGGTTGGGGGGAACGTGCCCCGGATTAGGAGAGCACAGAAGGATCTGCGGAGGAAATGCGGCTGCTGGGCCTTTAGCGCTGAGCCAGGGTTGTTCTGAGAACAAGAGGCAGACCGAAGCTGGAGTCTGCAGTGATAGGGACCTGCATGCGCCGGTGGGGGTGTGGGGTGGAGGAGGGCTGGAGACAAATTTGGGAAGGGCTTTGATCCATGAGTACAAGGAGGCTTGCTGTTGCCTCTTGGACTCTAAGGGAGAAGTTGAGGTGTGTGTGGGGGGCCAGGGCAAGCTCAGGTGACCAGAGGCACCAAGACATTCCGGGGTGGGTTGGGCCGCTCGAATCCACAGCGCCACCTGGTGTTCGTCTCTCCCACTGCAGCTTGATCTTACTGGGCTCGCTCTACGCAGGGGGGAAAAGGTGGGACAGAGCTCTGCGGAGGACTCTGGGCTCCCAGGGCAACATGTGAACCAGGACCAGCCCCAGAACCTCTGCCCCTTTTCAGACCAGCGCAGTCTTCATGGTCAAGAGCCCACATTCAGGGATGTGCCAGACCACTACCAGGTCCCTTGTCTGCCCCTCTCAGGCCAGGGTTCCCATGTGAGCATGAGACGTAGGTCTCATGGTCCAACAGGCCAGCCTGGATCGGAATCCTCCTACACCATCATCCCCCTCCCCACCTCCTGGCACACATCTGTGATGAGCGTTTCACTCTTTTTTAAAAAATTTTAATTTATTTATGTTGCTGTGCTGGGTCCTAGTTACAGCACACAGGATCTTTAGTTGAGGAATGTGGGATCTCGTTCCTTGACCTGGGATGGAACCCCGGGCCCTCTGCCTTGGGAGGGTAGTCTTAACTGCTGGACCACCAGGGAAGTCCCAGGTCTCTGATCAAACCTTACCTCGTCATACAGGGCATCCCTGACCTCCTAAAACACCCCCTTCCCGCCACACACACAATCTTGCCACTTGTGTTTTTATTTCTTTTGTAGCACAGTGGTCACCTGAAGTCACTGAACTCATCCACCCTCTGTCTCCACGGTCCACCCCCAGAATCTAGCCCCTGCCAGGCAGGGGCCTTGTCACTGTGCCCCTAGCTCAGAGCCCAGTGCCACCTGACACACTCCAGGCTCCCGGGGAAGCCTGCGGGGCTGAAGGAACTCACCTCTGATTGACTTCTCACGAGTCACAGAGGCTAAGAGTAAAACATCTACTTTCTGCCCTTCTCCCCAGATGCAGCCAGTGCAGGTCTGCAGAACCTTACCTCGTACACTGTCCTCAGCACAGGGCATTGCCTGGGGCCCCTGCACAGAGCTGACGGTAGGAGTCCGCAGCTGGGGGCTGTTTGCGTGGATTCTGCCCGCAGCCTGACGCCCACTGATCACTTCACCTGTGCCAGACTCTGGACAACCTGCTTTCTGTTTACTCTCTTCAAATCACCCTGTGAGGTAGGTACCATTCCCCCCCATTTTCCAGATGAGGGGATAAACCACAGACAGGCTCTTAAATGGCAAAGTGAGGACACACGCCTGGCTGAGTGATCTCATACCAGCAGCTTTTTTGGGGCCAGGCAGTGTGGCTTGCAGGATCTCAGTTCCCCAACCAGGGACTGAGCTCTGAACTCGGCCCAGGGCAGAGAAAACACCAAATTCTACCAGTTAGGCCAACCAGGGAATTCCCCTGACCAGGAGCTCTTAAAGAACTCGTGACCCTGAAAATGCCAGCTCTTGGGAAGCAAATATGCCCACCAAAGCCACCTGCCCTCTGTCTTCTGGAAAGACAGAACCTCTTTTTTAAAACTGAACTGGAGGATAATTGCTTTACAATATCGCACTGGTTTCTGCCATCCATCAGTGTGCATCAGCCATAGGTGTAGACGTGTCACCTCCCTCTCACCTCCCACCCCGTCTTGCTTTGTTTTGTTTTTTTTTTAATATTTATTTATTTATTTATTTAGCGGGGTGGGGTGGGGAGAGAGGGGAGCAGGAGGGCCACTTCTATTGGTCTTTCATTTGTCCATTTTCATCCATCTTTGTTCTTTGGCCCGTGTGGGCCTTCCCATCAGTGGCCTCTTTGTGCAGGATGGTCACCTGAAGTCACTGAACTCATCCACCCTCTGTCTCCACGGTCCACCCCCAGAATCTAGCCCCTGCCAGGCAGGGGCCTTGTCACTGTGCCCCTAGCTCAGAGCCCAGTGCCACCTGACACACTCCAGGCTCCCGGGGAAGCCTGCGGGGCTGAAGGAACTCACCTCTGATTGACTTCTCACGAGTCACAGAGGCTAAGAGTAAAACATCTACTTTCTGCCCTTCTCCCCAGATGCAGCCAGTGCAGGTCTGCAGAACCTTACCTCGTACACTGTCCTCAGCACAGGGCATTGCCTGGGGCCCCTGCACAGAGCTGATGGTAGGAGTCCGCAGCTGGGGGCTGTTTGCGTGGATTCTGCCCGCAGCCTGACGCCCACTGATCACTTCACCTGTGCCAGACTCTGGACAACCTGCTTTCTGTTTACTCTCTTCAAATCACCCTGTGAGGTAGGTACCATTCCCCCCCATTTTCCAGATGAGGGGATAAACCACAGACAGGCTCTTAAATGGCAAAGTGAGGACACACGCCTGGCTGAGTGATCTCATACCAGCAGCTTTTTTGGGGCCAGGCAGTGTGGCTTGCAGGATCTCAGTTCCCCAACCAGGGACTGAGCTCTGAACTCGGCCCAGGGCAGAGAAAACACCAAATTCTACCAGTTAGGCCAACCAGGGAATTCCCCTGACCAGGAGCTCTTAAAGAACTCGTGACCCTGAAAATGCCAGCTCTTGGGAAGCAAATATGCCCACCAAAGCCACCTGCCCTCTGTCTTCTGGAAAGACAGAACCTCTTTTTTAAAACTGAACTGGAGGATAATTGCTTTACAATATCGCACTGGTTTCTGCCATCCATCAGTGTGCATCAGCCATAGGTGTAGACGTGTCACCTCCCTCTCACCTCCCACCCCGTCTTGCTTTGTTTTGTTTTTTTTTTAATATTTATTTATTTATTTATTTTGGTGGGGGGTGGGGTGGGGAGGGAGGAGAGCAGGCGGGCCACTTCTATTGGTCTTTCATTTGTCCATTCTCATCCATCTTCGTTCTGTGGTCCATGTGGGCCTCCCATCACGGTGGCCTCTGTTGTTGCAGAGCACTGGCTCTGGGCGCATGCGCTCCAGAGCTCTGGCTAGGTAATTGGACACATCAGTCCAGCCACTCCGCAGCACGTGGGATCTTCCTAGGCCAGGGATCGAACCGGCGCCCCTTGCACTGCAAGGCAGTGTCCTCACCCACTGGACCACCAGAGAAGCCCCGTCTTGCTTTGTTTTTAAGCTAGGACTTTGGAAAGACGCAGTGCCTCAATAGGGAGGTCTGGGTGGTGGTGAGAGCAGGGCCTGGAGTCAAGAGCTCAGCCACTCGCCCCCTCTGCACCTGCTTCACCGTCTGTAAAATGGGGCCAGAGCTCACGTCTCACAGCCACTGTGAGTGGAAGGTGCTTGATGTGGTCTGAGTGAACCTGCTGACACCTGCGGCCAGCAGCTGTGCCTGGAGTACCAGGGCCTTCAGAGGGTTGTCCACACAGCCCAGCGCTTGTTGAGTGAGGTGATGGTGGCAAGCTGGGGAGAGATCCCAGGGGCCATAGCCCAGCCGAAAGCCAAACGGAACCAAGCGAACCCTGCCTGTGAGTGCGAGGTCCTCTGAGATCCCCGCAGACCAGGCTTCTGAGTCCTCACCCCCGCCCCATGGTGACCTTGGGCAACTGGGATTCTCTCTGGGCTCTTTCTCCACCTCTACTCTCCGGCGGTGAAAGTCACACATTCTTCTCTGCATCCGTCACTTCTTATCCACAAGGACAACCAGGCACAGGCGGCTGTGCTGACTCGGCAGGGAGACAGACAAAGCAGCAACCTGGAGCTGCTCGGTGTGGGCTGCAGACGCGGCCCCTCAAGCACCACACAAAAGCAGCAGGCAGAAGTGAGTTTATTGCATTAGAAAAAATACCAAAGAAAAACAGCGAACACCTCCGTACTAGACACAATTATTAGTTTGGTTTCAAGGGCGATAAGAAATCTCCAAGGTACAGACTTTACTTCTGGCAGCGGGTGACGCCTCACCCCCTCGCCTCCTGCCATCCCTCTAGACCAGTGGGCCTCGATGGAGGTGTCCTCCCGTGCGACACAATCACACCTCTCCTTTCTCATTCCGCGTGCCTGTGTGGCCCAAGTGGAGCGAGCCGGTCGTGATGAGCAGGCTCCTGAGGTTCTGGGATACAGAGAAATGTGAGGGTTGGGGCTGGGGGTCCTAGCCTGAGCCCGGGCTTCCAGTTAGTCGGTGGGACTGGGGCAGGGGAGGGAGGGTCTGCCTTCCTGCAGAGCTGAGGAGGCAGCTTACTAATCCCTCCTCGTCCCCGACGAGCCCTAAGGCATGGGCATTGGCACACATGGCCGTTGTGCATGGTGGGTGGCTTTCAATGAGCCGAGGGACTCAGAGCCTCCCAGGGGAGCCACTCAGGCTGCCTTGGTAAGCCCTGGGCCAGCAGGTGACAACAGAAGGAGAGAAATCAGCTGAGCCTGGAGGTGGGAAGGAGAGAGAAGAGGGGGTGCCTGTGAGACCCACGTGCTCTGGCCAGAGCAGAGCGCCCTGGCCAGAGGGGTCTGGAGCAGGAGCCTGGAAGAGACAGAGGGCTGGGCAAGGCGAGCTGAGAAAAGGAGAGCACCTGGCTGAGAAGCAGAGCCATGGCCTCTACCAGCACACTGCCCTCCCAGGAGAAACCAGCCTGAGTCCCATTCTCCACGGCCCAGCTCTGCCAGTCATCCAGCCTTCAACAGCAGTCCCTGCCAGTTTCTGCTCAGACGTATCATTACCACGCACACTGGCGCATCAGTGGGTCTTGAGGAGAATTAAAGTGCTCGCTGGTTTGGCTTCCAATTTTAAAAGTTCCAAAATGTCACTTGGCATTATAGCTCGTCCTCCAGGATGTGCCCTGCTCAGGTCACAGGCAAACACTAAGACAGAGCAACATCTCTTCCTCCGGCTGAGACCTGGCCATGCCAGCTGCCACAGTGACAGCAGAGACGGGCCATGAGGCCAGAGGTGAGCAGCAGTTCTTTGGAGGAAAGGCACCTGCTTCAGGCCAGACCCAGGAAAGAGAACATCATTCAAGTCTGAGAAATGGCAAGGGCCACGGCAGGAGGGGCCCATGGGGGCCAGGGCTGGGACTCAGGCACCGCGGAGCTCTGAGCTCTTTTCCACATCCACTCTCCCAACTTACGGGAGGCTCACAGGAAAAGAATCTGAAAGCCTCTCCAGATTAGAAACTTCCAGATTGTTCCCTGCTTAGATGCTCCTCGCAGCAGCTCTTTATGAAAATGCCTATTCACGCCCTCCATCTTGCTTCCTTAAAGTGAGAGGGGCACCAGAAATCACATGTGCCTCCAGAACACATTTAGGACACTGTAAAAATCCCTATCAGAAATAATCTACATTTTCTTGCCACCTTGATTCTGCATTATGATGCTTTCTACATCAGGGATATCTTCCAAGAGCAAGGCTTGTCTCCCCTTGGTCCCTTGCTGAATACTGCATATTGGTCTGGGTGGGGAGGGTTCAGTCACCGTCCATAACCTACACGATTACTTGCAGACGAAAGGCCTGGGTCTCTGCGGCTCCAGACCTTCATTAACCATGACAGGGCAGCTCTGTGAAGGAAGAGCAGCCTGTAGACAGCAAGGCAGGTTCTCCAAGGGTGGCGTCAGAAGACTGGCCATCAGTCTGGGTGAAAGGAGGAATGGCTTTATCCTGTTTCCTCTGGCCTGGCATTGGCTGTTACTTTACGCTCATCCTGAGGCTCTTGGTTGCTCTAGCCCAGGCCCCATGGCCTCGCTGGGGGGCGGGAGGGAAGGTGAGAGAGATCGTGGCTAAAGAGTTCACTTAGATTGGGTGAGCGACCCTGAACCTGGCCCCCTGCGCACCAATCCTTTGGTTCACTTACTGGTGGAGAGAAACCTCTTCCAGGAGAATGTGAAACTCACCTGGGTCCCACAGCTGGTGGCACCCTGGGTGGAGTGCAGGCCTTCTCTGGAAAGAGGTACTAGGCTGGGGCTCCCCCAAACGGTGCCTCTTGTTTAAACAAAGCCCCTCCCTTTCTCCAGTGGGGAGGACGCTTAGGAAGCAGCGTCAAAAGTGAACTCACAGACAAGAGAGCCTTAATAAATTAGTATAATACTATTAGAAGGGATGGCATTTTGTTCTGTTTCTTAGCAGCAGTGTCCTACATGCAGCCTGATGATCTCCTTCCCTGGGAAATTTAAAAAGCCGTCCTCTGGTTGTTAACTCTGATGTAAAATTATAAAATAGAAATCCGGTAGGGTTTGTTTTGTTTAAAAAGGAAAAGCCCTGGTGAGGCAGGGCGGTCCCATGCAGTCCGGTTAGCTCTGGCCATTGGGTCGGCCCACAGGGGTCCCTCCAGGAGGCTGGATCGGGATGGAGTCCAGGATGGGCCTCAGGGCCTGTCCGAAGGGCCTGCGGAGAGAACAGACCCGGGGGCTGGGGTGGGCTCTCGGATGCAGATGGACACAGCTGGCTGGCGCGCCCGGCTCTGCCGCCTGGGCCGCAGCACCGCCACGCCAGGGAGCGCTCTATTCCCCCATTTAACTTTCTCCTGATCCCACACTTCCTCTTCCCCAGAGAGGATCTCGACACAGTCGCTCGGCACTGTCACTCGTCAAGTCCCCTCCTCAGCAGATACCACCATCGTACTGCCTTTGCCTCTAAATCCTGGTTCGCTGTGGTCTGAACAAGTGGGTCACACACAGGGAACTAGAGCTTTCTGCACTTGTTTCTTTCTTATGGTACAAGAAGGTAAAAGTTTCAGTGAGAAAGCTGAGGTAAAAGGAAATGAAAAAGCCAGAAATGAGGATGGCGCACAGTTGGGACTCCTGAGAAACTGAAGTCTCCTGCAGAGGACCAGGAGTGTTCAGGAACAATTAATTCCAGGTGCAGCGGGTCAGGAGGTGTCGATGCCACTGCCCGGTGACTGAACCATCCCTGAATTCAGAGCACGTGAAATATTCTAAAGCATACACCACCAAGAAATATTGAGCCTATTTCAGATAAACCCAGGAACTCCATGCATCAAACAACAGTGAGAACACTCCAGCTACTCACGTTTGCTCAGAGCCCATAACCTAAATCCTTCTGTGGGGTTTAACACGCCCACTAAGGAGTGAGAGGGCAGGGCCAGGGACGTGGGCTCTCCTTGCTGACTGGACACTGACAGCAGCCTTGCTTCCCTGAGGGGTACCGGCCCACGCGTGGACAGCTTTCCCTGTAGAGCCTGCTAAACCGGCTGGGATCCCTGCTGGACAAGTCCTCTGTTCAGAGTAACTGAATCAAAGTCAGGAAACAGACCTGGTTCTACAGTGGGCGGGGGTGTGAGGGCACCCAGTGTGTGTCCCTTGAAAGGGCACTGCCAAGAGGACGGCCCACAGAGCTCAGACCACGTCAGGGAGGGAGGGGCTACAGGGTGTTTTTGAAGAAAACATCAACTGAGGGCTCACTGTGCGCTACGAGGTACAGGTTGCCTAGAAAGTTGTCTTTGAGGACATCGAAGAGCTCAAGGTGCAAGAGCAGACAGACAGACAACAGTTTCAAAGCAAGTCACCTGACTGATGCTCTAACCTACTGTCTAGTTGCCCATCTAAACTGCCTGTTCATCGGGCACTTCTGGGGAGAGGCATGCTTCATGTGCAGTGGGAAAGAGACATGCCAGGATTCTGTACGAACACTGGGGCCAGTGTCTGGTGGGTTTCTAAGTTCTGCAAGTTGCACTCAGGCCAGGGTGGAGTTGGTCCAACTGCAAGGAGGGTGAAGGTAACATAGGTGAGCACCTGAGAGCAGAAAGCATGGCGGCCTTCCATGGTAGAAGCTGCCTTCATGACACCCCGCCCAGCCTGGCAGGATTTTGCCGAGATGGGGCAATGAGGAAGGGGGCAGACGTGGGCCGAGGAAAGACCCTGTCTGTGAGCAGGGATTTTAAAGGCAGAGGCAGACACAGAGGCCACTTACGTGCAGCGGGTCAGGAGGTGTCGATGCCACTGCCCGGTGACTGAACCATCCCTGAATTCAGAGCACGTGAAATATTCTAAAGCATACACCACCAAGAAATATTGAGCCTACTTCAGATAAACCCAGGAACTCCATGCATCAAACAACAGTGAGAACACTCCAGCTACTCAGGTTTGCTCAGAGCCCATAACCTAAATCCTTCTGTGGGGTTTAACACGCCCACTAAGGAGTGAGAGGGCAGGGCCAGGCACGTGGGCTCTCCTTGCTGACTGGACACTGACAGCAGCCTTGCTTCCCTGAGGGGTTCCGGCCCACGTGTGGACAGCTTTCCCTGTAGAGCCTGCTAAACCGGCCGGGATCCCTGCTGGACAAGTCCTCTGTTCAGAGTAACTGAATCAAAGTCAGGAAACAGACCTGGTTCTACAGTGGGCGGGGGTGTGAGGGCACCCAGTGTGTGTCCCTTGAAAGGGCACTGCCAAGAGTACGGCCCACAGAGCTCGACCACGTCAGGGAGGGAGGGGCTACAGGGTGTTTTTGAAGAAAACATCAACTGAGGGCTCACTGTGCGCTACGAGGTACAGGTTGCCTAAAAAGTTGTCTTTGAGGACATCGAAGAGCTCAAGGTGCAAGAGCAGACAGACAGACAACAGTTTCAAAGCAAGTCACCTGACTGATGCTCTAACCTACTGTCTAGTTGCCCATCTAAACTGCCTGTTCATCGGGCACTTCTGGGGAGAGGCATGCTTCACGTGCAGTGGGAAAGAGACATGCCAGGATTCTGTACGAACACTGGGGCCAGTGTCTGGTGGGTTTCTAAGTTCTGCAAGTTGCACTCAGGCCAGGGTGGAGTTGGTCCAACTGCAAGGAGGGTGAAGGTAACATAGGTGAGCACCTGAGAGCAGAAAGCATGGCGGCCTTCCATGGTAGAAGCTGCCTTCATGACACCCCGCCCAGCCTGGCAGGATTTTGCCGAGATGGGGCAATGAGGAAGGGGGCAGACGTGGGCCGAGGAAAGACCCTGTCTGTGAGCAGGGATTTTAAAGGCAGAGGCAGACACAGAGGCCACTTACGTGGAGAGAATTTCAGAGGGAAGGTCGGTGATGTAAGAAGGGATCTTCCGCCCGGTCAGGAACTGTGCCACTTCGTTGCTGAAGGTGTTGCAGTTGTTCTCAAAGATGTTGTAGGCCTCACTTCTGTGCATGACGAGATAGGTTCGGGAAACAGATAGGAACGTCAGCAAGCGTGTACAGGAAGCAACTGAAACCAGGTGGCGCTAGTGGTAAAAACCTGCCTGCGGAGGCAGGAGACAGGAGACTCAGGTTCCACCCCTGGGTGGGGAACATCCTCTGGAGTAGGAAATGGCAACCCACTCCAGTGTTCTTTTTTTTTTTTCAATTTTTGGCCACTTCTGTCAGTCTTTCACTTATTTGTTTTCATCCATCTTTGTTCTTTGGCCCGTGCGGGCCTCCCATCACAGTGGCCTCTATCATGGCAGAGCACTGGCTCTGGGTGCATGCGCTCCAGAACTCTGGCTCGGTAGTTGGACACATGGGTCCAGCCGCTCCACGGCACGTGGGATCTTCCCAGGCCAGGGATCGAACCAGTGCCCCTTGCACTGCATGGCGGTGTCCTTACCCACTGGACCACCAGGGAAGCCCCACTCCAGTGTTCTTGCCTGGAGCTTCCCATGGACAGAGGAGCCTGGCGGGCTACAGTCCTTGGGGTCACAAAGAATCAGACACGACTGAAGAGACTTAGCACACACACAGTGGAGTGGTGAGCACAGCTGTCTAACCTACTGTCTAGTTGCCCATCTAAACTGCCTGTTCATCGGGCACTTCTGGGGAGAGGCATGCTTCACGTGCAGTGGGAAAGAGACATGCCAGGATTCTGTCGAACACTGGGGCCAGTGTCTGGTGGGTTTCTAAGTTCTGCAAGTTGCACTCAGGCCAGGGTGGAGTTGGTCCAACTGCAAGGAGGGTGAAGGTAACATAGGTGAGCACCTGAGAGCAGAAAGCATGGCGGCCTTCCATGGTAGAAGCTGCCTTCATGACACCCCGCCCAGCCTGGCAGGATTTTGCCGAGATGGGGCAATGAGGAAGGGGGCAGACGTGGGCCGAGGAAAGACCCTGTCTGTGAGCAGGGATTTTAAAGGCAGAGGCAGACACAGAGGCCACTTACGTGGAGAGAATTTCAGAGGGAAGGTCGGTGATGTAAGAAGGGATCTTCCGCCCGGTCAGGAACTGTGCCACTTCGTTGCTGAAGGTGTTGCAGTTGTTCTCAAAGATGTTGTAGGCCTCACTTCTGTGCATGACGAGATAGGTTCGGGAAACAGATAGGAACGTCAGCAAGCGTGTACAGGAAGCAACTGAAACCAGGTGGCGCTAGTGGTAAAAACCTGCCTGCGGAGGCAGGAGACAGGAGACTCAGGTTCCACCCCTGGGTGGGGAACATCCTCTGGAGTAGGAAATGGCAACCCACTCCAGTGTTCTTTTTTTTTTTTCAATTTTTGGCCACTTCTGTCAGTCTTTCACTTATTTGTTTTCATCCATCTTTGTTCTTTGGCCCGTGCGGGCCTCCCATCACAGTGGCCTCTATCATGGCAGAGCACTGGCTCTGGGTGCATGCGCTCCAGAGCTCTGGCTCGGTAGTTGGACACATGGGTCCAGCCGCTCCACGGCACGTGGGATCTTCCCAGGCCAGGGATCGAACCAGTGCCCCTTGCACTGCATGGCGGTGTCCTTACCCACTGGACCACCAGGGAAGCCCCACTCCAGTGTTCTTGCCTGGAGCTTCCCATGGACAGAGGAGCCTGGCGGGCTACAGTCCTTGGGGTCACAAAGAATCAGACACGACTGAAGAGACTTAGCACACACACAGTGGAGTGGTGAGCACAGCTGAACTTCGGGGTGGTGATTTCTGCTCTTAAATTCCAATACAGTGCTTGGTTTGCCACTCAGCATTTTAAGGGAAGGATGAAATAAAAACATATGACTCCTCTCTTTCAGGAGAATCTTCACATTCACAAAGCAGAGCTCCGGAGTTAGAGTTCAGCACTCGAAAGTGACTAAAGCTTCTGTAAGAGAAAACCTGCTCTAGTTTGCATTTCATCCCAACCTCTCGACAAACCCCATTTTTGATTTGGTTGAGAGCAAGCAGCCTGTGCTGAAACAGCAGCAGTTGATTTTAATCAGAAGGAATAAATACTCTTCCTCCCCTCACAGTTTTAGCAGTAGGTGTGCTGGATGAACAGCGGCCTTGGAGGGATGCTGAGCTCCCTTCACGGCATGGTAACTCCTTTCCCATCCTACTTACTCAGCAACTACTGGGCCAGCCTTGTGCTGAGTGCTCTGGGGGAAAGGACCTGGTGGCTGCCCTCTTGGAGCCTATTATCTAGTGGGGAGACAGATACAAGCAACCCCACCCTTGTTCTCCACTCACCGGAAAAGAGACTCCCCCAGGGAGGACAGATACTCCAGAAAGATTTCTTCTGTGACTTCTGTGTTCCCCACATCAACCACAGAGTCTGGGGGGCCCCAAACAAAGTCCTTCCCTACAAGAGCCAACCCAAAGACAGTCAGTAAATAACTCCCTCTGCTGAATTTTTCCCTTGCCATGGAAAACCACAAATGCTCTGCTCTAACAGCTTCTACGCCTCAGCACCCAGGGCAGAGGAAGACTCATTTCAGCTCTGCATCAAGGCTGCAGCTGCTCAGAGGCTCCAGGAGACTGTCTGTGGCTGCGGGCTGACACCACGGCTAAGAAGGCGGGTGTCCTGTTTCTGGTGGGGCCCCGGGAAGCTAACTCTTCTCTGCAGGTCAGACTCCTAACATGGTCCACTCATTTGATGGGTAAAGAGATAGAAACCGAGAATCTGAAGTCTCCCTTTGTCCCCAGCAGGCCTAGTCACGAGGGCAGAGCAGGCCGACTAGAAACGGCTGACACCTGGCAGCCGTCTTGCCATGCCTGCGTTCATCGTGGATGCAGCCAGCTGTTCCTATGATGCACCTGACACGCCCTGTGACACCGGGAACATGCGAAGAACTGAGAAAGCTGGCAAGTATTCCACGATTCAGTTTCTTTTTGATCTCTGAGGCTAATTTAACAGGGTGACAGGTTCCCCTGGCTTTTAAGGGAAGGATGAAATAAAACATATGACTCCTCTCTTTCAGGAGAATCTTCACATTCACAAAGCAGAGCTCCGGCGTTAGAGTTCAGCACTCGAAAGTGACTAAAGCTTCTGTAAGAAAACCTGCTCTAGTTTGCATTTCATCCCAACCTCTCGACAAACCCCATTTTTGATTTGGTTGAGAGCAAGCAGCCTGTGCTGAAACAGCAGCAGTTGATTTTAATCAGAAGGAATAAATACTCTTCCTCCCCTCACAGTTTTAGCAGTAGGTGTGCTGGATGAACAGCGGCCTTGGAGGGATGCTGAGCTCCCTTCACGGCATGGTAACTCCTTTCCCATCCTACTTACTCAGCAACTACTGGGCCAGCCTTGTGCTGAGTGCTCTGGGGGAAAGGACCTGGTGGCTGCCCTCTTGGAGCCTATTATCTAGTGGGGAGACAGATACAAGCAACCCCACCCTTGTTCTCCACTCACCGGAAAAGAGACTCCCCCAGGGAGGACAGATACTCCAGAAAGATTTCTTCTGTGACTTCTGTGTTCCCCACATCAACCACAGAGTCTGGGGGCCCAAGCAAAGTCCTTCCCTACAAGAGCCAACCCAAAGACAGTCAGTAAATAACTCCCTCTGCTGAATTTTTCCCTTGCCATGGAAAACCACAAATGCTCTGCTCTAACAGCTTCTACGCCTCAGCACCCAGGGCAGAGGAAGACTCATTTCAGCTCTGCATCAAGGCTGCAGCTGCTCAGAGGCTCCAGGAGACTGTCTGTGGCTGCGGGCTGACACCACGGCTAAGAAGGCGGGTGTCCTGTTTCTGGTGGGGCCCCGGGAAGCTAACTCTTCTCTGCAGGTCAGACTCCTAACATGGTCCACTCATTTGATGGGTAAAGAGATAGAAACCGAGAATCTGAAGTCTCCCTTTGTCCCCAGCAGGCCTAGTCACGAGGGCAGAGCAGGCCGACTAGAAACGGCTGACACCTGGCAGCCGTCTTGCCATGCCTGCGTTCATCGTGGATGCAGCCAGCTGTTCCTATGATGCACCTGACACGCCCTGTGACACCGGGAACATGCGAAGAACTGAGAAAGCTGGCAAGTATTCCCACGATTCAGTTTCTTTTTGATCTCTGAGGCTAATTTAACAGGGTGACAGGTTCCCCTGGCAAGGGAGTTAATGGCCCCAGAAAGGCCTACAGAAAACCCTCAGCTGTGGGTTAACAGGCTGCAGCAGCAGACGCAAGGAGAGACAGAGCCCTGGGGGATCAGTCAAGGGTTAAGCAATGGGACCAGGGGGGAGGAGAGGACTGGGGAGTGAGGGAGAGCACTCCAGAGCAGAGCTCCATGAAAAGATCATAAACTCACGAAACAGCTATTGAGCACCAACTGTGTGCCCACTATGGCTGGGGGGAAAGCATGGTGAGCACATCACTGTAGTCAGTGGTGCAAGAGACTAAAAGGTCACTATTCTGACCCCCTGCTCTTCACTCATATAACAAATACGTTATTGAGAACTTACTACGTGCCAGGCCTTACGCAAGGCAGGTGCTGGAGGTATGATGTGGACCAAACAGATGAGATTCTTGCCCACATGGAGCTTATAGTCTAGCAGTGAAGGCAGAAACCCAATGTATAATTATGAGCTGTGACAAGGGTGTTGTGGCAAAAAATACAGAAGGTCATTAGTACATAAAACAGGGGATCTTACTAGTCTTAAAGGTAAGAGAAGACTTGTCTAAGAAAGTGACAGTGAGCTCACCTGGAGGATGGAGAGGCTTAACCAGGTGAAGGGCCAGGAAGGTGGGCTGATGTCAAGGACAGGTTTAAACATCCCAGGTGTGTTCAAGGCGTGAGAAGGGGGACGCGGGGAGAAGGGCACACCTGCAAAGAGGCTATCCAGAGAGAGGCACCGGACCCAGATCGGATGGGGCCGTGGAGGCTATGCTGAGCTTTCTGGTTTTTACTCTGAGTGCAGAGGCTAGAGTTCTGGCAAGCAGGGAATGCCATGATCAGAGGTGCATTTTGGACAGATAGATTTACTGTCCAGAGAGCCGACTGAGAGGGAAGAGCAGCTGCGTGCTCCCCCACATGAGACCTGCGTTCATCGTGGATGCAGCCAGCTGTTCCTATGATGCACCTGACACGCCCTGTGACACCGGGAACATGCGAAGAACTGAGAAAGCTGGCAAGTATTCCCACGATTCAGTTTCTTTTTGATCTCTGAGGCTAATTTAACAGGGTGACAGGTTCCCCTGGCAAGGGAGTTAATGGCCCCAGAAAGGCCTACAGAAAACCCTCAGCTGTGGGTTAACAGGCTGCAGCAGCAGACGCAAGGAGAGACAGAGCCCTGGGGGATCAGTCAAGGGTTAAGCAATGGGACCAGGGGGGAGGAGAGGACTGGGGAGTGAGGGAGAGCACTCCAGAGCAGAGCTCCATGAAAAGATCATAAACTCACGAAACAGCTATTGAGCACCAACTGTGTGCCCACTATGGCTGGGGGGAAAGCATGGTGAGCACATCACTGTAGTCAGTGGTGCAAGAGACTAAAAGGTCACTATTCTGACCCCCTGCTCTTCACTCATATAACAAATACGTTATTGAGAACTTACTACGTGCCAGGCCTTACGCAAGGCAGGTGCTGGAGGTATGATGTGGACCAAACAGATGAGATTCTTGCCCACATGGAGCTTATAGTCTAGCAGTGAAGGCAGAAACCCAATGTATAATTATGAGCTGTGACAAGGGTGTTGTGGCAAAAAATACAGAAGGTCATTAGTACATAAAACAGGGGATCTTACTAGTCTTAAAGGTAAGAGAAGACTTGTCTAAGAAAGTGACAGTGAGCTCACCTGGAGGATGGAGAGGCTTAACCAGGTGAAGGGCCAGGAAGGTGGGCTGATGTCAAGGACAGGTTTAAACATCCCAGGTGTGTTCAAGGCGTGAGAAGGGGGACGCGGGGAGAAGGGCACACCTGCAAAGAGGCTATCCAGAGAGAGGCACCGGACCCAGATCGGATGGGGCCGTGGAGGCTATGCTGAGCTTTCTGGTTTTTACTCTGAGAGCAGAGGCTAGAGTTCTGACGCAAGCAGGGGAATGCCATGATCAGAGGTGCATTTTGGACAGATAGATTTGCACCTGTCCAGAGAGCCGACTGAGAGGGAAGAGCAGCTGCGTGCTGCGGCCCAGCTAGGATGAGGGTGGCTTGGCTTAAGGGGAAGGCTCTGGAGAAACGAGAAGAGATGAAGAGGGACTGGTTTAAGACAAGCTTATAAGGTAGAAATGACTTGAGCTTAACGAAGGGTTTGTTATAGGAGGTGGGGGTCAGTGGAAGGAAGAAATAAAAAATGATATCCTGTTTATGAGTATTAAGAAGAATGGTTTTATTTTGGTCTTTGCCTGACTACCTCTTGTACCTGACTACAACGCTTAGATAGCTCAGACAGAAACTTTCTGGAAAAGGACAGGGAATTTGGAGTCAGAGACACCTCAGTTTTAATCCTGGTGTTGTAACTGGCTATGTAACTGGGCACCTCACCTTCTCAGAGCCCTCATCATTCACACTGACTGAGCTTAGCTCACACCAGGAACGAGGCACTTGAGCTGGCGACGGATAGAGAAGAGTGAGGCAGTCTCAGCTTACAAGGAGCGGCCACGGGCTCCCTGTGGAGACCCAGCAACAGCCTGCTTCACCATCACATGCTCAGAGAGGCAGAGGGGCCACGTGGGCCATGGGAGCAGAGAGGAGGGCAGCTGGCTGGCAGATCTCGGAAGGGTGCTCTTGAGCCCCGAGGCTGTCAAGAAGAGCTATGCCACAGGCCCACCTCCACTGGGCTAGAGAACTACGGAGCTGAGCAAAGCTCCTGACTGTGGAACCCCGGGGATCCGGGGCAGCGGACAGGTTGGGGCAGACACTCACCGGCGGACAGCTGGAGATCCCACCACTGCCGAAGAAGAACTCATCCTTGTGCACGACTATGGACGTGTGCCTGCAGAGAAGAGGCAGAACAGGCCAGAGGGCTTAAAACCAGTTTCAGGAAAAGCAAACACCACATTGCAAAGAGAGTGATTTCTGCCTTAGGATATGACTTACAAGGTCAACAGCTTTATAATCCTAACTAAACAAAGGTAAGGGAAACATCACAGAGCAGCATGTCTCAGCCTTGGCAAAGGTGACATTTAGGGCTGGCGAATCCTCCGCTCAGGGGCTGTCCTGTGCATTCCAGTAGGTGTAGCAGGTCACGGTCTGTACTCACAGGATGGCACTAGCGTCCCCCAGGCCCTCGGAGGTGGAAAAGCCCATGTTTGTGGGCATGGCCAAAGGTCTTCTGAGGGCAGAAGTGTTCCTTGTTGAGAACCACTGCTGTGAGTCGTCTGAGCCGTGGGGAGTCCTGAGAGATTCACCCCAACATTAACAAATCAATTACTGAAATCAAGCTCTGAAGACCAAGATGTGTTCCCAGAGTTTTCAGATTAACCGGAGCAGTTAACCTGGACCATGCTGAGGGAAAGACCAGACGATGTTCAGTGTGGACCTATTGCAAATGAAGGTACCCATACTACTTCTTGGTTCCAGTTAAAAAAAAAAAAAAAAGCACAGGTCGTTTGGTCAACCAAAATGTCAGCAGACTCTAGGATCCAGTCAGAACTCTGACCTACGGTTTCCTCAGAAATGAAACAGAGCCCAGCCACCATCCTGTGTCTGACAGGGATGGATCTAAGAGACCCAAGCATATGTGTTTTAAGACAGATGTGAGGTCCTCGCGACTTCTATAGAAAACTTGGCCGGGTAGATGTGACATCATTCTGCTTTCTTTAGGACAGGGTTTTTATTCCTCAGCACCACTGATAATTCTGGCTGGATAGTTCTTTCTTGTGGAGGGTGTCTCGTGCAATGTGGGATGTTTATAGCAGCATCCCTGGCCTCCACGCCAAATGCCTCCAGGCATTGATAACTCCTGGCTGGGAACCCCTGCTGTGGAATGTGAAGGTTTGTGGCTCAGAGGGCTAGGTTTCCAATCAGAAGCCACAGGCTGGAACCAGAAATGCACGGGTGGCGCTCGGTTTCATAAACCAGCCAACGTAGGGAGTCCTACCCAACTTACCAGATGCCTTCCAGTTGTTTCCCTGTGGAGAAAAAAGGAAGAGATTTAGCCACTTGGGACTAGACTAACTGGCCTCCCAGCCAGAGCCAATTCACATCATTAGTCAGTCCCAGAGGAAGCCATTATAAACCTCTTGGGGGACTCTCTAGGAATACAGCTCTCCTCTGATAAGGTCCTTAGGTTGTGACACGGTATGCCGTGTTAAACAGGTTGAAAAATAATCTGAATCCTTTAGCAGAGATCAAGATAGAAACACTGGCGCTGATGTACTCAATTTTATGTCTGCTTTTCTTCCCCTTAGGGTCAGTTCAACTCTACCTTTATAATTTGTCTCATCTGTGGAGACAAAGTAAAACAATAGTATAGGAAAGCTATTATCTACTTCTTCATCAAGCATACATGAGGTGAAATCCTTTAGAAAATGGGACCAAACTCTGAAGACGCCATCCATTTGACTAGTCAAGGTGCATGGATTCTATACCTCTATGTGCCAGAAGTGATGAGAGGTAGGGAAATGCAAGTATGAAATTCAAGTCCCGCCTTTAAGGAGCCCAAAGAGACACATACATAACTAATGAACACACAATGCTGACAGCTTCCATAATAGAGGTAAACACAATCAAGTTGAAGAACCACCATCAGAGCTGCAACTCAACCATTGGCGGAGGGGTGGACATTTCTGCCACCAGTCAGAGCTGCAACAGGGATATGGTGTTTTAAGACAGATGTGAGGTCCTCGCGACTTCTATAGAAAACTTGGCCGGGTAGATGTGACATCATTCTGCTTTCTTTAGGACAGGGTTTTTATTCCTCAGCACCACTGATAATTCTGGCTGGATAGTTCTTTCTTGTGGAGGGTGTCTCGTGCAATGTGGGATGTTTATAGCAGCATCCCTGGCCTCCACGCCAAATGCCTCCAGGCATTGATAACTCCTGGCTGGGAACCCCTGCTGTGGAATGTGAAGGTTTGTGGCTCAGAGGGCTAGGTTTCCAATCAGAAGCCACAGGCTGGAACCAGAAATGCACGGGTGGCGCTCGGTTTCATAAACCAGCCAACGTAGGGAGTCCTACCCAACTTACCAGATGCCTTCCAGTTGTTTCCCTGTGGAGAAAAAAGGAAGAGATTTAGCCACTTGGGACTAGACTAACTGGCCTCCCAGCCAGAGCCAATTCACATCATTAGTCAGTCCCAGAGGAAGCCATTATAAACCTCTTGGGGGACTCTCTAGGAATACAGCTCTCCTCTGATAAGGTCCTTAGGTTGTGACACGGTATGCCGTGTTAAACAGGTTGAAAAATAATCTGAATCCTTTAGCAGAGATCAAGATAGAAACACTGGCGCTGATGTACTCAATTTTATGTCTGCTTTTCTTCCCCTTAGGGTCAGTTCAACTCTACCTTTATAATTTGTCTCATCTGTGGAGACAAAGTAAAACAATAGTATAGGAAAGCTATTATCTACTTCTTCATCAAGCATACATGAGGTGAAATCCTTTAGAAAATGGGACCAAACTCTGAAGACGCCATCCATTTGACTAGTCAAGGTGCATGGATTCTATACCTCTATGTGCCAGAAGTGATGAGAGGTAGGGAAATGCAAGTATGAAATTCAAGTCCCGCCTTTAAGGAGCCCAAAGAGACACATACATAACTAATGAACACACAATGCTGACAGCTTCCATAATAGAGGTAAACACAATCAAGTTGAAGAACCACCATCAGAGCTGCAACTCAACCATTGGCGGAGGGGTGGACATTTCTGCTGTGAAAAAGACTAAGGTCTTGCAGGGTAAAGCCAAGGATGCAGTGATGGTGGTGAGAAAGCAAATGACAGGGTGCCAGTCAAGAAGAGCAAACCTGCACTGGAGGCTGTCCCCACAGCGGGGCACGGGAGGCTGTTAGGCAGCATGTGCCTTGATCAGATCCATGCTTTTAAACAATTACTATATCTTCTGGGAGATAGCTGTAGGAACAGAAGATGTACTGGAGGGAAGAGAGCAGAGAGAGCAGACTAGAGCAAGGAGGTCTTTGCAGTAGGCCATGGGAGAGGCAGGAGTGCCCCGGATGAAGAGGAAGGACAGTGAAGGACGCGAGAACATGATCAAATGTCACTCACTCACCTTTGGTTAAAACTTTATGGGAGGACTTCCCTGGTGGTCCAGTGGGCAAGGACACCACCTTGCAGTGCAAGGGGCACCGGGTTGATCCCTGGCCTGGGAAGATCTCACGTGCTGCAACCAGTGCTCTGGGGTGCGTGTGCGCTAGTGCTCTGCGGTGACAGAGGCCACTGCGATCAGAGGCCCACAAAGGCCAAATAACAAAGATGGAAATGAAAGACCAATAGAAGTGGCCCCCCAAAAAGAAAAAGACCTTTATGGTAACTGCTCACTGAGTGCTAAGTAAGGAGTGCTTACTGTTACTTTCCATGCTTCAGTGTTCACCCCGTGACTTTCTTTTTTTGGGGGGGTGGTGGGGCGGGTTGGGGAGGGAGGGCAGGTGGGTGGGCCGCTTCTATTGGTCTTTCATTTATTTATTTTCATCCATCTTTGTTCTTTGGCCCGTGCGGGCCTCCCATCGCAGTGGCCTCTGTTGTCGCAGAGCACTGGCTCTGGGTGCATGCGCTCCAGAGCTCCGGTTAGGTAATTGGACACATCGGTCCAGCGGCTCCGTGGCACATGGGATCTTCCCAGGCCAGGGATCGAACCGGCGCCCCTTGTACTGCAAGGTGATGTCCTTACCCACTGGACCACCAGGGAAGCCCCACCCCGTGACTTTCTCAAGAATGAAACCCTAGGCCTTGTACTGAAGGAGAGGTGATAGGATTACACTTTTCCCTTTGCCTAAGTTGCACTATTTTGCTCCTTTAAGAAAACTTTTAAAAGAGGTAACATTTGCCCAGTTTTCTTCTTTTTTGGAAGATACAAAGGAAAGCATGGCTCATCCATGACAGCCGATTGATGACTCAGCACAGTGTCATTAGAAGCAGTTAAGAATATGGTATAAGGGGCTTCCCTGGTGGTCCAGTGGGTAAGGACACCACTTTGCAGTGCAAAGGGTGCCAGCTTGATCCCTGGCCTGGGAAGATCCCACGTGCCGCGGAGTGGCTGGACTGAGGTGTCCAACTACTGAGCTGGAGCTCTGGAGCGCATGCGCCTACAGCCAGTGCTCTACAGCGAGAGAGGCCGCTGCAATTGGAGACCCACACGGGCCAAAGAACAAAGATGGAAATAAATGAAAGCCCAATAGAAGTGGCCAAAAAAAAAAAACACTTATAAAAAAATTCCACTTCAGGGATGATGGGTAAGATCTAAGAACATATTTCAGTATCCATCAGATTAGTTTGAAATTCTGTATTACATGTAATCATTTTACCCTTTGTTGTTAGTGCTTTGAGGCTAAACGAAATAACAAAGGAAAATAAAACATAGCAGAGTTCTTCTGCCTCTCTACCAGTTCCAGAGACCAGTCTGCTGTTCACTAGGAGACCAGCTGCTTTGACTCACGAGATCATAGATGGACACAGAATGTATTCTGGCCTGGGATTTCTGGGGTAGCCTGTTAGAGGCTGTGGGCCAGGCTCTGCCTTTAACTAAACTGAGTCGGAATTCCAAAGAGGTGGATCAGAAACAGAATGGATGCAACAGGAAGTGATAATTCATTTAGGACAAGCACCTACAATGCTGAGTTTACTGGGCGACAAGATGAACTGGGTTGGATTCTCATCTCTTCCACCTGACTCTAGGAGACTTTGAAAGACTATTCTTTCTTTTACTATGTGTAAAATAGAGAGACTCTTTTAAATCAAGCTGATGTGATCTTCTGGACTGTCATGTGAAAAACAGCTTGTTGTCTAAATGATAGCAATCTGATGTTTATTTCCCTGGAGACATGCCATGATGTATGAAACTGTACAGACGGGATCCTAAAGCTTTCTCTTGGCTGATCCTGCTTTCGTCTACCTTAGGAAAAGCACTCTACTGGTAAGATGGAAGTACAGTGTAGTGAAGAAGAACGCACGTTCTGGGAATTCCCTGGTGGTCTGGTGGCTAGGACTCTGCACTTTCACTTCTGAGGCCCAGGGTTGGAGAACTAGGATCCTGCAAGCTGCACAGTACAGCTAAAAATTAAAAGAAAACAAAAACAAAAAAACACCGGTTCTAGTGTGGACAGGCCAGGTCTGAATCCTATCAGTTCAGTAAGTGAACCAACGTTTATTAAGTGACTGTTATACTTCAGGTGATGTTCTTGGCATTAGGGATATATCAGTATGCAAAGGAGACCAAAAAAAGAAGAAGAAAAAAAACTCCATTGTATTCACAGGGTGAATAAGACAGTCAATAAACAATACTAATAAACATAATTATAGTAGGTTGACAATGATGACTAATAAACAAAAATAAGGGTAGGGTAAGGGAGCTCAGGATGTTGCAGGAACAGCAAGGATGGGTAAGTTTAAAACATATTTCAGTATCCATCAGATTAGTTTGAAATTCTGTATTACATGTAATCATTTTACCCTTTGTTGTTAGTGCTTTGAGGCTAACGAAATAACAAAGGAAAATAAAACATAGCAGAGTTCTTCTGCCTCTCTACCAGTTCCAGAGACCAGTCTGCTGTTCACTAGGAGACCAGCTGCTTTGACTCACGAGATCATAGATGGACACAGAATGTATTCTGGCCTGGGATTTCTGGGGTAGCCTGTTAGAGGCTGTGGGCCAGGCTCTGCCTTTAACTAAACTGAGTCGGAATTCCAAAGAGGTGGATCAGAAACAGAATGGATGCAACAGGAAGTGATAATTCATTTAGGACAAGCACCTACAATGCTGAGTTTACTGGGCGACAAGATGAACTGGGTTGGATTCTCATCTCTTCCACCTGACTCTAGGAGACTTTGAAAGACTATTCTTTCTTTTACTATGTGTAAAATCTTCTGGACTGTCATGTGAAAAACAGCTTGTTGTCTAAATGATAGCAATCTGATGTTTATTTCCCTGGAGACATGCCATGATGTATGAAACTGTACAGACGGGATCCTAAAGCTTTCTCTTGGCTGATCCTGCTTTCGTCTACCTTAGGAAAAGCACTCTACTGGTAAGATGGAAGTACAGTGTAGTGAAGAAGAACGCACGTTCTGGGAATTCCCTGGTGGTCTGGTGGCTAGGACTCTGCACTTTCACTTCTGAGGCCCAGGGTTGGAGAACTAGGATCCTGCAAGCTGCACAGTACAGCAAAAAATTAAAAGAAAACAAAAACAAAAAAACACCGGTTCTAGTGTGGACAGGCCAGGTCTGAATCCTATCAGTTCAGTAAGTGAACCAACGTTTATTAAGTGACTGTTATACTTCAGGTGATGTTCTTGGCATTAGGGATATATCAGTATGCAAAGGAGACCAAAAAAAGAAGAAGAAAAAAAACTCCATTGTATTCACAGGGTGAATAAGACAGTCAATAAACAATACTAATAAACATAATTATAGTAGGTTGACAATGATGACTAATAAACA
This sequence comes from Tragulus kanchil, assembly GCA_022376925.1. Lineage (NCBI taxonomy): Eukaryota > Metazoa > Chordata > Mammalia > Artiodactyla > Tragulidae > Tragulus > Tragulus kanchil. The sequence goes on along the minus strand of JAIOJX010000004.1, from coordinate 176,436,242 downwards.
AAAATAAGGGTAGGGTAAGGGAGCTCAGGATGTTGCAGGAACAGCAAGGATGGGTCTGACTGAGAAGGTGACGTCTGAGCAAAGGCTTGAAGGAGGCAAAACAAGGAGCCATGCAGAGGCAGGACATGCTAAGTGCACCTGAGCAACCTTCAGGAGGCCAGTGTGGCTCGACTGGGTGAGTAGAAGCAAAGCAGGAGGTGAGCAGAGATCACGAAGAAGCAGAGTATGTAGGTCAACTTGCAGAAGTTGAGAACGTTTCTAAGCCTGAGCTGTCCAGCATGATACTCACTGACCGCAAGTGGCTACTGAAATTAAAAGAACAAATTCAGGACTGCATTTCAAGCACTCAGTAGCCACATGTGGCCAGCTGTTAGCTATGGGACAGTGCAGGTCTAGAACACTTCCACCACTGCAGGAAGTTCTACTGGATGGCACCATTTGAACCTTGGTTTTCTATTCTGTTAGGAAACAAAAAGGATAGTAATAGTGTCTACCTTACAACAGCTCCAAGATGAAAAGAGAGACACACAAAACAGGTCCAGCACAGTGCCTGGCACTTAAAATGAACCCCTACCCCCAACACCCCCCAATAAACCTAACTCTTATTTCTTTTAGGCTTTACAATTTGAAAGTTTTATGGCTGCTCTCAGAGGACCTTGGTATAGAAACTACCTACTTATAGGTCTATTCCTCCCACTAGACTATAATAGTCTCAAGGACAAGGGCAGTTGCTATGGGTCTTTGAGATTTTAGAGTTGAGATTTTAGAGTTGAGCAAAGAACTCTGGAAGAGATGCCACAAGCACAGTTGTTGTGGCTGACACAGAGCTAATAAGGCCAAAATTCTTAACCTCGATCTTGGCTGCACTGGTTTGTTATTCAAATGACTTTGCAACCCTGGCATGCTGCACCCTGCTTCCGCCTTCTCAAATGCCCACACTCAATGACCCAGGAGGACAGGTGGCAGGTACAGATGCACTGGTTCAAACCCAGCCTTACTAAAACACTGGGCTTTTGGAAGAGGCCTCAGAGATCTTCCCGCCACTTACTTTTATACCTGAAAACCAATGCAACGTTGTGCGATACAAACCCTACTTCATTCTCCTTGAGACCCTCTGTACTAATCATTGGATTGATCTGTAAGCGGGACATTATGCTTGTGTGCTAAGCTGCTTTGGTCATGCCTGACTCTTTGTGACCCTATGAACTGTAGCACGCCAGGCTCCTTTGTTCATGGGATTCTCCAGGCAAGAATACTGGAGTGGGCTGGCATGTCCTCTTCCAGGTGATCTTCCTGATAGGGATCAAACCTGTGTGGCTCCTGCATTGCCAGCAGGATTTTTTTTTTACTGCTGAGGCAATGCAGAAGCCTAAGCTGGACGTTATACTTTTTCCTTATTCAACTACATCAAAGGACGCTTAAGATCCCATCCATCCATAGAATGGTGACAGAAACTATAGACAAAAAAATCTTAATTCTTTCATTTATTAATCCACCTCCTAAACACCTGGAACCAAAAACATTTAAAATGATTGAGTGGATTCACATCCTTTTTTTTTTTTTTTTTCCAAATTTTACTCATTTATTTATTTATTTTTGGCTATTCTGGGTTTTCACTGCTGCCATAGGCTTTTCTCTAGTTGGAGGGAGCGGGGGCTACTCTAGTTGAGGTGAGCAGGCTTCTTGTTGCCGTGACTTCTCTTGTTGTGGCACTTGGGCTCTAGGGCACAGGGACTTCAGTACTTGCAGCACATGGGTTCAATAGCTGCGGTTCCACGGCTCTAGAGCATGGGCTCCATAGTTAGGGCTCCACGGGCTTACTTGCTCCGCAGCATGTGAGATCTTTCTGGATCAGGGATTGAACCCATGTCTCCTGCATTGGCAGGTGAACTCTTCACCACTGACCTGCCAGGGAAGCCTCCTTTCTTCTTTTTTTTTTTTTTAAAGATTTCTTTATTTCTTTATTTTGGTGGGGTGGGGTGGGGTGGGAGGGAGGGGAGCAGGCGGGCCACTTCTATTGGTCTTTCATTTGTCCACTTTCATCCATCTTTGTTCTTTGGCCTGTGTGGGCCTCCCATCACGGTGGCCTCTGTCGTTGCAGAGCACCGGCTCTGGGCGCAGGCACTCCAGAGCTCCGGCGCGGTAATTGGACACATTGGTCCAGCTGCTCTGCGGCACATGGGACCTTCCCAGGCCAGGGATTGAACCAGTGCCCCCTGCACTGCAAGGCGGTGTCCTTACCCACTGGACCACCAGAGAAGCCCCTCCTTTCTTAATTTAAAGTGTTTTCATAAAAAAAATAAATAAAGTGCTTCATAGTTACCCTTATTCTCACATCTTTACAGAGTAGAGTGGGGCAAATATTTACTAACATCATTTCAAACAGGTAAATAAAACATATTATTTGTCCACTGTAAAGGAAAAAAACACACAGGGAAATGACCATGTCCTTGTTAGAGCAGCTCAGGTAGAAATGGGACGTTAGCTGCCCCGTGGCCTGCTCTCATGAGGACAAGAGCCAGGGTCACGGCCTCCTCTGGGGTCCGCAGCATGGTCAAATGGGACTGAATTGATTTTTAAGCTTTTTTCTGCCAGACTGAATCCACCTCCTAAACACCTGGAACCAAAAACATTTAAAATGATTGAGTGGATTCACATCCTTTTTTTTTTTTTTTTTTCCAAATTTTACTCATTTATTTATTTTTTTTTGGCTATTCTTGGTTTTCTCTTCTGCCCTATGCTTTTCTCTGTTTGGGGGGGGCGGGGGCTACTCTAGTTGAGGTGAGCAGGCTTCTTGTTGCCGTGACTTCTCTTGTTGTGGCACTTGGGCTCTAGGGCACAGGGACTTCAGTACTTGCAGCACATGGGTTCAATAGCTGCGGTTCCACGGCTCTAGAGCATGGGCTCCATAGTTAGGGCTCCACGGGCTTACTTGCTCCGCAGCATGTGAGATCTTTCTGGATCAGGGATTGAACCCATGTCTCCTGCATTGGCAGGTGAACTCTTCACCACTGACCTGCCAGGGAAGCCTCCTTTCTTCTTTTTTTTTTTTTTAAAGATTTCTTTATTTCTTTATTTTGGTGGGGGTGGGGTGGGGAGGGAGGGGAGCAGGCGGGCCACTTCTATTGGTCTTTCATTTGTCCACTTTCATCCATCTTTGTTCTTTGGCCTGTGTGGGCCTCCCATCACGGTGGCCTCTGTCGTTGCAGAGCACCGGCTCTGGGCGCAGGCACTCCAGAGCTCCGGCGCGGTAATTGGACACATTGGTCCAGCTGCTCTGCGGCACATGGGACCTTCCCAGGCCAGGGATTGAACCAGTGCCCCCTGCACTGCAAGGCGGTGTCCTTACCCACTGGACCACCAGAGAAGCCCCTCCTTTCTTAATTTAAAGTGTTTTCATAAAAAAAATAAATAAAGTGCTTCATAGTTACCCTTATTCTCACATCTTTACAGAGTAGAGTGGGGCAAATATTTACTAACATCATTTCAAACAGGTAAATAAAACATATTATTTGTCCACTGTAAAGGAAAAAAAACACACAGGGAAATGACCATGTCCTTGTTAGAGCAGCTCAGGTAGAAATGGGACGTTAGCTGCCCCGTGGCCTGCTCTCATGAGGACAAGAGCCAGGGTCACGGCCTCCTCTGGGGTCCGCAGCATGGTCAAATGGGACTGAATTGATTTTTAAGCTTTTTTCTGCCAGACTGAGACACTGTAGTGAGTAGGTGGTGGGGGTTGAGAGTGAATCAGGGCACAAGGCCGTCGGGGATGTGAACTGGGCTCAGCGGCCACTAGCACACTGCAGAAGCAGACTGCTGCCCCCAGGACGGCCTCAGCAAGCCGCAGAGTGCATGGTCAGATGGCTGCGTGGCTCTAAGCTTGCTGGCACACCCACCACACTGATTTTGAAGCCTCTGAGATATGCCCATGAAAACAAATGCAAGATATGGATATTAGTCCTATTTTTCACTTTAAACAACAAAGAATGTAGAGTGAGGTCTTGATTATATGGGTACAGTCAACATATAAAAGTCAAGGATAAAATACTACATTTACCTCCTTACCAATTAAAGTAATGGAGTTTCTGTGTTTAGACATACATGCTGGCTATGGGACCTACTCAAGATTGACACCTCGTATACTGCCGGTGCTAAATAAATGTCTATTAATAAGCATAACGTGGGTGACAGTGATGGGACTCCTGGGGCAGGTAGCATTAGCTCATTGGTGGAAACTGAAACTAGCCCTAGCTCACTGCCTAGATCTCTTCCCAAAGTGATAAAGTGCTCTTTTTTTCTTTTAACTTTTATTTTACTTTTAACTTTTACAGAGTTTTGTTGTTTACTAAAGTGCTCTTAATTGGCAGTGTTTTAATCTGATTTTCCAGACTACCAGCAATGTGAAAGGGTTAACTAAAAAAATTAGTAAAAGCAGCTTATTCTCTAGAACCACTAGGTAAATGTTGAATCTATGTGGGAAGAGGTAAAAGGAAACATTTATATAAGTGGACCTCTGGGCCTACTTTGTTAAGAAAAAAAAAAGCCTATTAGCAGAGGCTTGCCTCCTTAAGGCAGGAAAGGTCCCCCAAACAAAAAAATCAAAATAAAGGTAGCCTTACATTGAGTAGATAAATTTTTTGGTAAATAAAACATATTATTTGTCCACTGTAAAGGAAAAACACACAGGGAAATGACCATGTCCTTGTTAGAGCAGCTCAGGTAGAAATGGGACGTTAGCTGCCCCGTGGCCTGCTCTCATGAGGACAAGAGCCAGGGTCACGGCCTCCTCTGGGGTCCGCAGCATGGTCAAATGGGACTGAATTGATTTTTAAGCTTTTTTCTGCCAGACTGAGACACTGTAGTGAGTAGGTGGTGGGGGTTGAGAGTGAATCAGGGCACAAGGCCGTCGGGGATGTGAACTGGGCTCAGCGGCCACTAGCACACTGCAGAAGCAGACTGCTGCCCCCAGGACGGCCTCAGCAAGCCGCAGAGTGCATGGTCAGATGGCTGCGTGGCTCTAAGCTTGCTGGCACACCCACCACACTGATTTTGAAGCCTCTGAGATATGCCCATGAAAACAAATGCAAGATATGGATATTAGTCCTATTTTTCACTTTAAACAACAAAGAATGTAGAGTGAGGTCTTGATTATATGGGTACAGTCAACATATAAAAGTCAAGGATAAAATACTACATTTACCTCCTTACCAATTAAAGTAATGGAGTTTCTGTGTTTAGACATACATGCTGGCTATGGGACCTACTCAAGATTGACACCTCGTATACTGCCGGTGCTAAATAAATGTCTATTAATAAGCATAACGTGGGTGACAGTGATGGGACTCCTGGGGCAGGTAGCATTAGCTCATTGGTGGAAACTGAAACTAGCCCTAGCTCACTGCCTAGATCTCTTCCCAAAGTGATAAAGTGCTCTTTTTTTCTTTTAACTTTTATTTTACTTTTAACTTTTACAGAGTTTTGTTGTTTACTAAAGTGCTCTTAATTGGCAGTGTTTTAATCTGATTTTCCAGACTACCAGCAATGTGAAAGGGTTAACTAAAAAAATTAGTAAAAGCAGCTTATTCTCTAGAACCACTAGGTAAATGTTGAATCTATGTGGGAAGAGGTAAAAGGAAACATTTATATAAGTGGACCTCTGGGCCTACTTTGTTAAGAAAAAAAAAAAGCCTATTAGCAGAGGGGCTTGCCCCTCCTTAAGGCAGGGAAAGGTCACCACAAAATCAAAATGCAAAGTATTGTTAAAAAGTAAGAGGTATTTTAATCCTCAAAGAAAAGGATTGATTTAAATCTACTTAATGCTCTAGAAGCCAGTACTGGATTCTTTCTCAGAATAAAATTAATTTGTGAGTTCTTTTCTTTCCATACTGAGCGGGTTCCCTCTTAATCATGGCTTGATGTTATTAGTCAGGCCTTGTAGCAATGCAACATTGCAGAGGTAGGTCTACAACATCCGGTCACTTACCCAGTTTGTATGATATCTACTGAATGCCAGGGTGTCCCAGGTGGTACTAGTAATAAGGACCCCACCTACCGATACAGGAGACATGAGAGGGTTCGATCCCTGGGTGGAGAAGATCCCCTGGAGAAGAAAATGGCAACCCTGTATTCCTGTCTGGAGAATCCCATGGACAGAGGAGACTGGTGGGATACAGTCCATAGGGTTGAAAAGAGTTAGGTACAACTGAGGTGACTTAGCACACACGCATAATCAGGAGTTCTTGCCCCTAGGGGATCTTCTGGTCCAGTTGGGGCTGGGGGAGTGGACACAGATGAGAAAACATACAATTATAAAACAGAAGAAATGCTATTAAAGGAGATCACAGGACATCATTATAGAGATACAGCACCAAGATTTGGGGGGCAGGGGATAGGGAAGGCTTCTTGGAGGAAGTAATATTTTAGTTGAGACCTCGAGCATAAGCTGAAGCTCTCGAGGCTGAGATGAAGAGAGAGAATGTATTCATAGCAAAGGGCACTACCTCTGAAAAGCCTGGAGGTTAAAAAAAACTGAACAGGTTCAGTCCTGATAGGATCTACAACCACCTTCTCCCCTGGGGTCTGTAGGAGAATTAGGACATAATACATTGAGGAATCTATTAGGAGACAAAGTTACTCAGGTCATTTTCCCCAGGGCTTCATTCTCCTGTGGTTCACAGTAGAGAAAGGCTTAAGTAGAGAGGGTTCAGGATGTGGGGACAGGTGAGGGTAGAGAGAAAAGCAGGAGAAGGATCATGAAGGGCCTGGTAAGTCACATTCTTTTTTTGCTTTGTGCCATAAAGAAACTGCATTATTACTAATTAACTCACTGGATGGATATAAAACTGCACACAATGAACAGTAAAAATCTAAAACAAAGCCCAATAGATGCCATTAAATAAAACCCTTCAGATTTAAATATTTTGTTTAAAGTCTGAGTTCATCTCAGTCATTCCTATAATCAGTACTTACTGACTGCGAGCTCTGAAAGACCACTGGGGAACGAACACACAGGCAAGACAGAGTCCCCGCCTTCCAGGAGCTCAAGGTTCTTGCTGAAGTCTTTCTGACACACCCAGCCCACCATGGCTTGTCCCATCTTTCAAGGCCTAAAATAACTGTCTTTTTGGCATCTTGTCATAGTCTGTTTTGGGCTGATATCTAATATCGCATACACACAACATTCTCTTTAACTAAATAAACTCCTCAAGGACATAGTCTGTGTCTTTTATTTTGTTACTATTTGTACTATAGAATTCAGCAAGGAATTGAACAGTGTAAAATCTCAAATATTCAGAGGTGACTTAGCACACACGCATAATCAGGAGTTCTTGCCCCTAGGGGATCTTCTGGTCCAGTTGGGGCTGGGGGAGTGGACACAGATGAGAAAACATACAATTATAAAACAGAAGAAATGCTATTAAAGGAGATCACAGGACATCATTATAGAGATACAGCACCAAGATTTGGGGGGCAGGGGATAGGGAAGGCTTCTTGGAGGAAGTAATATTTTAGTTGAGACCTCGAGCATAAGCTGAAGCTCTCGAGGCTGAGATGAAGAGAGAGAATGTATTCATAGCAAAGGGCACTACCTCTGAAAAGCCTGGAGGTTAAAAAAAACTGAACAGGTTCAGTCCTGATAGGATCTACAACCACCTTCTCCCCTGGGGTCTGTAGGAGAATTAGGACATAATACATTGAGGAATCTATTAGGAGACAAAGTTACTCAGGTCATTTTCCCCAGGGCTTCATTCTCCTGTGGTTCACAGTAGAGAAAGGCTTAAGTAGAGAGGGTTCAGGATGTGGGGACAGGTGAGGGTAGAGAGAAAAGCAGGAGAAGGATCATGAAGGGCCTGGTAAGTCACATTCTTTTTTTGCTTTGTGCCATAAAGAAACTGCATTATTACTAATTAACTCACTGGATGGATATAAAACTGCACACAATGAACAGTAAAAATCTAAAACAAAGCCCAATAGATGCCATTAAATAAAACCCTTCAGATTTAAATATTTTGTTTAAAGTCTGAGTTCATCTCAGTCATTCCTATAATCAGTACTTACTGACTGCGAGCTCTGAAAGACCACTGGGGAACGAACACACAGGCAAGACAGAGTCCCCGCCTTCCAGGAGCTCAAGGTTCTTGCTGAAGTCTTTCTGACACACCCAGCCCACCATGGCTTGTCCCATCTTTCAAGGCCTAAAATAACTGTCTTTTTGGCATCTTGTCATAGTCTGTTTTGGGCTGATATCTAATATCGCATACACACAACATTCTCTTTAACTAAATAAACTCCTCAAGGACATAGTCTGTGTCTTTTATTTTGTTACTATTTGTACTATAGAATTCAGCAAGGAATTGAACAGTGTAAAATCTCAAATATTCATTAGACTGCATTCTTCCAAGTGTGTGTATATATATATATATATATATATATATATATATATACACACACACACACACATATATATATGTGTATATATATATTCTATATGCCTAAGTCTTTAAACCTGAGAACAATTATGAGATAGGCTTATAAAGAAAAAAATAAATGTGATCTTAGAATATGTATATGCACACAAAACTTCAGATCAGAAACCAATTAAAAATATAAACTATCCTTTACTATAATTAAACAAATATGCAAACCTCTATATTTACCTTTGCATACTTTAGCACAGAAAGAGGTCAAGGAATTTAAACAGCAGCCAAAATTCTTAAAAGGACAAACTGAAGGACAATTGTAATAGCTAATTATCTTAGGCAAATAGTGACCATGAAAAAGGTACAATCAGGCCATCTGCTTGATTAGAAAATGATAAGGATATTTCTGGCGCCATGTTCATGGTGAGTGAGAGACTGTGGAGCAAGAATAGCTTCATGAGAATAATTCTAAAAGACTGAAAAGTGGACAGGGTGAAACTGTGGCGTCCACACTGTTTCAGGGGACACTGGAATTACACAGGGCTTTATCTGGTCTAGTCGTGACTGTTAATAGATTAGATGGGGTCTTAAAATGAGGAACTGTCACGAGAGTACTATAACTGGATTAAAGAGCCAGGCCACCCCACCTATAAAAGAGAATAAGAGGGTACCATTGATGAGGTCATACTAATTTGGTGACAATAACGAATGATGGCACACGTCATTCCTATAATCAGTACTTACTGACTGCGAGCTCTGAAAGACCACTGGGGAACGAACACACAGGCAAGACAGAGTCCGCCTTCCAGGAGCTCAAGGTTCTTGCTGAAGTCTTTCTGACACACCCAGCCCACCATGGCTTGTCCCATCTTTCAAGGCCTAAAATAACTGTCTTTTTGGCATCTTGTCATAGTCTGTTTTGGGCTGATATCTAATATCGCATACACACAACATTCTCTTTAACTAAATAAACTCCTCAAGGACATAGTCTGTGTCTTTTATTTTGTTACTATTTGTACTATAGAATTCAGCAAGGAATTGAACAGTGTAAAATCTCAAATATTCATTAGACTGCATTCTTCCAAGTGTGTGTATATATATATATATATATATATATATATATATACACACACACACACATATATATATGTGTATATATATATTCTATATGCCTAAGTCTTTAAACCTGAGAACAATTATGAGATAGGCTTATAAAGAAAAAAATAAATGTGATCTTAGAATATGTATATGCACACAAAACTTCAGATCAGAAACCAATTAAAAATATAAACTATCCTTTACTATAATTAAACAAATATGCAAACCTCTATATTTACCTTTGCATACTTTAGCACAGAAAGAGGTCAAGGAATTTAAACAGCAGCCAAAATTCTTAAAAGGACAAACTGAAGGACAATTGTAATAGCTAATTATCTTAGGCAAATAGTGACCATGAAAAAAAAGGTACAATCAGGCCATCTGCTTGATTAGAAAATGATAAGGATATTTCTGGCGCCATGTTCATGGTGAGTGAGAGACTGTGGAGCAAGAATAGCTTCATGAGAATAATTCTAAAAGACTGAAAAGTGGACAGGGTGAAACTGTGGCGTCCACACTGTTTCAGGGGACACTGGAATTACACAGGGCTTTATCTGGTCTAGTCGTGACTGTTAATAGATTAGATGGGGTCTTAAAATGAGGAACTGTCACGAGAGTACTATAACTGGATTAAAGAGCCAGGCCACCCCACCTATAAAAGAGAATAAGAGGGTACCATTGATGAGGTCATACTAATTTGGGACAATGAAGGCTAGGAGGGATGGTTGTAAATCTGTGATTATGAATGGCACACATATTGAATCCAACCTTTATAAACTTAAACAAGGTACCTCCTTTATATCAATTTTTTTTAAAAGATTTATTTATTTATTTTTGAGGTGGGGGGTGGTGGGGAGGGAGAGGAGCAGGCGGGCCACTTCTATTGGTCTTTCATTTCTCTATTTTCATCCATCTTTGTTCTTTGGCTCCTGTGGGCCTCCCATTGAGGTGGCCTCTGTCGTCGCAGAGCACCGGCTATGGGTGCATCCGCTCCAGAGCTCCGGCTCGGTAATTGGACACATCAGTCCAGTCGCTCTGCGGCACATGGGATCTTCCCAGGCCAGGGCTCGAACCAGCGCCCCTTGCACTGCAAGGCGGTGTCCTTACCCACTGGGCCATCAATTTTTACCCACTGGGCCATCAATTTTTTTTAAAAAATAATCTAACATTCCCCAAAAGCCTGCTGCTCTTTTCTCTGTTTATATATTAGAATTATAGATACTCTAGTTAGCTATATAGCTTTTTTTTTTTCCTTTATTTTAAAGATTTTACAGGGCTCCCCCTGGTGGTCCAGTGGGTAAGGACACCGCCTTGCAGTGCAAGGGGCGCCGGTTTGAGCCCTGGCCTGGGAAGATCCCACGAGCCGAGGAGCGGCTGGACTGATGTGTCCAATCACCGAGCCGGAGCTCTGGAGCGCATGCGCCCAGAGCCGGTGCTCTGCAACGACAGAAGCCACCGCGATGGGAGGCCCACAGGAGCCAAAGAACAAAGACGGATGAACATATAAAAACGAAAGACCAATAGAAGTGGCCCGCCCCCCCCCCTCCCTCCCCAACCCGACCACCGCCCAAAGTAAATAAATAAATAAAATCTTAAAAAAAAAAAAAAAAGATTTTACAGTTTTGTTGTTCACCAACTTGTTTGTTCCCAGATCATTCATATGCATATCCCCAGACCCTCCCCCCACCCAGTTCCCCTATATCAATTTTAAAGGAATACATTACACAGGAGAGGTGGTACAGCAAAATAACTGAGAACATGAACTCTGAAGTCGAGACTGCCTTGTTCATAATCCAGCTCAGCTGGTTACCAGTTGTTTGACCTAAGGACAAATTTCTTAATACCCTATGTCTCAGGCTCTTCAACTGAAAAATGGTGGCAATAACAGAACCTATCTCATGAAATTGTGGTGAAGAATTAACACATGAAAATACTCAGGAAAAAGAAGGCCCTGGCACACGGCAGTGCAGTTCAGTCCCTCAGTCATGTTCGACTCTTTGAGACCCCATGGACTGAAGCATGCCAGGCTTCCCTGTCCTTCACCACCTCCCAAGCTTGCTCAAACTCGTGTCCATTGAGTCCACATGGCAAGCACTCAGTAAATTCTAGCTATTAATAGAATTTATCACAAAAGCAGGAAACTAATTGATTTTACTGGGTGCATCCGCTCCAGAGCTCCGGCTCGGTAATTGGACACATCAGTCCAGTCGCTCTGCGGCACATGGGATCTTCCCAGGCCAGGGCTCGAACCGGCGCCTTGCACTGCAAGGCGGTGTCCTTACCCACTGGGCCATCAATTTTACCCACTGGGCCATCAATTTTTTTTAAAAAATAATCTAACATTCCCCAAAAGCCTGCTGCTCTTTTCTCTGTTTATATATTAGAATTATAGATACTCTAGTTAGCTATATAGCTTTTTTTTTTTCCTTTATTTTAAAGATTTTACAGGGCTCCCCCTGGTGGTCCAGTGGGTAAGGACACCGCCTTGCAGTGCAAGGGGCGCCGGTTTGAGCCCTGGCCTGGGAAGATCCCACGAGCCGAGGAGCGGCTGGACTGATGTGTCCAATCACCGAGCCGGAGCTCTGGAGCGCATGCGCCCAGAGCCGGTGCTCTGCAACGACAGAAGCCACCGCGATGGGAGGCCCACAGGAGCCAAAGAACAAAGACGGATGAACATATAAAAACGAAAGACCAATAGAAGTGGCCCGCCCACTCCCCTCCCTCCCCAACCCGACCACCGCCCAAAGTAAATAAATAAATAAAATCTTTAAAAAAAAAAAAAAAGATTTTACAGTTTTGTTGTTCACCAACTTGTTTGTTCCCAGATCATTCATATGCATATCCCCAGACCCTCCCCCCACCCAGTTCCCCTATATCAATTTTAAAGGAATACATTACACAGGAGAGGTGGTACAGCAAAATAACTGAGAACATGAACTCTGAAGTCGAGACTGCCTTGTTCATAATCCAGCTCAGCTGGTTACCAGTTGTTTGACCTAAGGACAAATTTCTTAATACCCTATGTCTCAGGCTCTTCAACTGAAAAATGGTGGCAATAACAGAACCTATCTCATGAAATTGTGGTGAAGAATTAACACATGAAAATACTCAGGAAAAAGAAGGCCCTGGCACACGGCAGTGCAGTTCAGTCCCTCAGTCATGTTCGACTCTTTGAGACCCCATGGACTGAAGCATGCCAGGCTTCCTTGTCCTTCACCACCTCCCGAAGCTTGCTCAAACTCGTGTCCATTGAGTCCACATGGCAAGCACTCAGTAAATTCTAGCTATTAATAGAATTTATCACAAAAAGCAGGAAACTAATTGATTTTTTGAACATTCAATATATTAATATTTAGGAATAGGAAATCAATAGGTGGCCACTCACAGAATTGGGACACACCCAACTTTAAGGCTAGTGATGTCCGGTTGGGATGAACCAGTAAGCCAATGCCCATTTTCCTTATTTCTAATTCTTGGAAGTAATGGTTATCAGCTCTGAAAACCCTTTCTTCAATACTTTTACAAAAGGAATAGAAGCAATATGAGAAAAGGGGATAGGGTAGAGGAAATTCGATTTGCAGGCAAGGTGATGTTCTCAGAAATACCACTGCAACCAAATGTGCCAAACTGATGAAGTTCCAATTTGGCTGAGGTCTTCTAGGATTTCACATCTACTAGAAAAGCTTTCGGGTGGGGGTGGGAAGGTGTCCAATACTCCACCTTTAGGTATGGCAATTTCTTCTTCACCCACTAAACTCCACAAAGGTCTTCTTCAGCACCAGGCCAGGCTCTTTGTGCCTAGGACGTTGGCAGGTTAATGCCCTGCTGCCTAGAACCCTGTGACTCTCTACCCACCCACCTTGGGAGTATTTCTTCCTCATCCTTAAATTCCCAACTTAAAAGTCACTACTCCTGATTCTTTTATTTCAAATAGGTCTCTCTTATTATTACTATTTTTTCGTCTTAGCACCTAGTTGGTTTCCTGCACAGCCTAGTACTTATCACAATTTGTAATTATTTTATTTGCTCGTTTAATTTTCTTTTAAATGTATTTATTTGGTTGCACTGGGTCTTAGTTATGGTATGTGGGATCTAGTTCCCTGACCAGGGATTGAACCCAGGTCCCCAGCAGTGGGAGCACAGAGTCTTAGCCACTGGAACACCAGGGAAATCTCTGCTTGTTTATTTTTACTGTCAACCCACGGTTGAGCCATGGAAGTCTTTAGGCAAGAATAATGGAGTGGGTAGCCTTTTCCTTCTCCAGGATATCTTCCCAAACCAGGGATCTAACCCAGATCTCTCGAATTGCAGGTGGATTCTTTACAGTCTGAGCCACCAAGAAAGCCCAGGGATAGTGGAGTGGGTAGCCTATCCCTTCTCCAGGGGGTGTTCCTGACCCAGGAATCAAATAGTGGTTTCCTGCATTACAGGCAGATTCTCTACCAGCTGAGATACAAGAGAAGCCCCAATTATTCCATTTGCTTATTTATTTTTACTGTCTTCCCCACTAAATAGCTCTATGATGGCAGAGAACATCTTTATTCATCTCAATATCTTCAGTTAAGCTTAACATAGACTAACACACCGTAGGCACTCAAAAGTATCTATTGAGTGAATCACAAACCATCATAGGTGTAAGGCCCCTTTCAGCAAAAATCAATAATTATGAGATAATAGAACAAAAAATATCCACTGTAAAGATGGAGAACTTTATTGATGGGCCTAAGTAGCATCTAACTATGACCAAGCTAACTGAGTGGCTCCATTCCAAGGTTAGCCAAGCCTGACTGATGTAACTTGCTAGTGACAAGCACCCTCCTCACACAGTGACTCTGTAAGTTTTGCTTTCAGATTTGCCTTACTCATTGTAACAACTGGAGAAGTAGGCCCTAACTTCTAAAACTGGGCTGGCTACTAAGATTTATCTGAAGAGCTTATTAAAAAGACAGATTTTTGAATGAAAACTTCAAAAGATTCTTATTTAGTACTTGTGTAATAAGGTTCCAGAATCCAGATATTGAAAACTTTGTGGGAATTTCCTGGCAGTCCAATGGTTAGGGCTCTGTGCTCTCACTGCTGAGGGAGCGTTCAGTCCCTGGCTAGGGAACTAAGACCCTGCAAGTCAGCGGTGGCCAAAACCACCTTGCTCATTTTGAATAGAGAATATTTGTATAGTATACAACCCAAAAGATACAAAAACGCTTACAGTCTTCCATTCCTATCTCCCAGGCTCAAGTTCCCCTTTTCATAAACTAATACCATTACCAATTTTCTTATGTTTACCTCCAGATTACTGTTCCCTGAGCAACACGGATCCTTTGCTTCAAACACCCAACTGCATATCGAAAGAACTGCTCCAATTTCATTTTTTCTAATCCCGTTTAACAACATATGCTGGAAAGGAAGGTATCTTCATTTTTAACAAGCCCCCTAGGTGATTCTATGTGAAGCCAAACAGGAATCACTCATTCCCAGCGTTAAGGGATTAAGGTTAACTCACTAAGAAACTCAAGGACACTCAAACTCAGGTAGCCTTGCTCACCTGCCCTCTGCCCTCTTGCCTCATGGACAAGGAACTAAAACTCCATAAAATCTCCATAGAAGCCAGGAAAAACTAGTCATTCAAATGCACGTGGCCATCTAGAATCCTTTCCTGCCCAGCATCATCCGAAATCACAAACCAGATGATCCCTTGGTTACCCAAGACATGTTGGGATCTGGGTTATAAAGAGGTTTGATGTCGGCTAAACTGGGGAGACTGATGTTTCTCTCCTGGTAGTTCAGCAGTTCAATGGAGCACAACCGAAATACGCCCCCCACGAATTCTTACTGATCCAACAGCGTCCAATCCTTCCCCAAAGAAGTGTCTTCGCACCGTGAGGGCAAGAGCACATTAACTTGGAAACGGCGGAGAAGACGCACGGTCAGGCCGAACGCGGTGCGTTCTCCAGTTCGGACGCCGGGAGACCCGACCTGATTCCGTCCGGGGCACCGGCCCGGGCGCCCTCGCCTCGCCGCCCCCCCTGCCCCCGAGACCGCAGCAAGAGCTCCCCGCCGGCGCGGAGGGCAGGCGCTCCCCGCAGCGCCCCTTTCTCCGCGAGGGGCACTGCGCGGCGGGCACCTCCGCCTCCCTGCGCGGCGCCCAGGCAGGAGGAGAGCAGGGGGCTCCCCGAGCGGGTCGGCGCACCCACCGGCACCAGCGCTGGCTTGCCCTCCTCCAGCGGAGGGTGCTCCGGAGGGCTCGGGGAGCAGGGCCCTGCATCCTCCTCCTGGATTCAAACGATGGCCAAGAGGGGCTGCGGGGCCCCAGCCTCAGACCCACACCGCCTCCCTCCATCCTCCGGGCCTTCCCCAGCCGAGACCCAGGCCTCCCGCCTCGGCCGGCCGTCCCAGCGTCCCTCGCCCATTTCATAAAAAAAAAAGTTTACCTCCAGATTACTGTTCCCTGAGCAACACGGATCCTTTGCTTCAAACACCCAACTGCATATCGAAAGAACTGCTCCAATTTCATTTCTAATCCCGTTTAACAACATATGCTGGAAAGGAAGGTATCTTCATTTTTAACAAGCCCCCTAGGTGATTCTATGTGAAGCCAAACAGGAATCACTCATTCCCAGCGTTAAGGGATTAAGGTTAACTCACTAAGAAACTCAAGGACACTCAAACTCAGGTAGCCTTGCTCACCTGCCCTCTGCCCTCTTGCCTCATGGACAAGGAACTAAAACTCCATAAAATCTCCATAGAAGCCAGGAAAAACTAGTCATTCAAATGCACGTGGCCATCTAGAATCCTTTCCTGCCCAGCATCATCCGAAATCACAAACCAGATGATCCCTTGGTTACCCAAGACATGTTGGGATCTGGGTTATAAAGAGGTTTGATGTCGGCTAAACTGGGGAGACTGATGTTTCTCTCCTGGTAGTTCAGCAGTTCAATGGAGCACAACCGAAATACGCCCCCCACGAATTCTTACTGATCCAACAGCGTCCAATCCTTCCCCAAAGAAGTGTCTTCGCACCGTGAGGGCAAGAGCACATTAACTTGGAAACGGCGGAGAAGACGCACGGTCAGGCCGAACGCGGTGCGTTCTCCAGTTCGGACGCCGGGAGACCCGACCTGATTCCGTCCGGGGCACCGGCCCGGGCGCCCTCGCCTCGCCGCCCCCCCTGCCCCCGAGACCGCAGCAAGAGCTCCCCGCCGGCGCGGAGGGCAGGCGCTCCCCGCAGCGCCCCTTTCTCCGCGAGGGGCACTGCGCGGCGGGCACCTCCGCCTCCCTGCGCGGCGCCCAGGCAGGAGGAGAGCAGGGGGCTCCCCGAGCGGGTCGGCGCACCCACCGGCACCAGCGCCGGCTTGCCCTCCTCCAGCGGAGGGTGCTCCGGAGGGCTCGGGGAGAGCGGGGCTCCTGCATCCCCTCCTCCTGGATTCAAACGATGGCCAAGAGGGGCTGCGGGGGCCCCAGCCTCAGACCCACACCGCCTCCCCTCCATCCTCCGGGCCTTCCCCCAGCCGAGACCCAGGCCTCCCCGCCTCGGCCGGCCGTCCCAGCGTCCCCTCGCCCAGATCCCGGCCGCTCCCGGCCCTCTCACCCAGCATGATGGGGCTGAGCCGCCGGGCCAGGCCCTTGGACAGGTCGTACACGTAGAGCTTCACCGGGTAGAGATTCGGCGGCTCCATCGGGACCCGTGGCAGCGGCGGCCACGAAGTCCCTCCGGCACCCGGCAGCGACTCGGACCTTCCCGTACCCGACCGGGGAGAGCAGCAGAGGGAGAGGGAGACCGAGCCCGGGCCCGGCCAGACGGGCGGGGGAGAGGCCGCCCTGCGCTGCTCGCACCCCCGCACCCGCCACCGGCAACGACTACTGTGAGGTGACAGAGCGGGGACAGGAAGGCTCCCCGTGAAAGACAGGGCGGGGGCGGGGACGCACTTTCGCGCATGTGCGTATTGTCCTGACGGGCGGTGAGGGGCGGGGCTTTGCAGCAGGGGGCGGGGCTTCCCAGACGGGGCGGTGGTATTTCGGCGGGCGTGGAAAGCGCTTTGTCGGAGTGGGCGTGTTTGCTGGACGGGACGGTGCGCGCTATGCGTGTGACGTAAGCGGCGTGGGTTGGGACTGGGAACAGGAACCAGCGCATGCGCGGCGTCCCGCCTTCTGCCCAGGTTGATCTCTGCCCCGCGCTCAAGGTAGGCGGGAAGGGGGACTGTTTCTTGCTGACCAGGGCTGGCTTCCTTCTGCTTTGCCGGCTCAGTCTGGAGAGGTCCCTGTAGCCTCCGCGGTAGGGCAGCGTCTGCCAAAAGTGTGCAAACCCGGGGGTGGAGACAGCCTCTGATCTCCTTCTGGGGAGAGGCGGCACTTGTCCTTGGAGGCCCGCTTCGTTTGAGACCTCACGGGGTAAAGCTGGCTGAGAAGCTGGGGGAGATTTCGGGGCAGGATGAGGACAAGTGGGTCTGTTAAAGACGGAGTGCTCTGGACTGGGAATCTTTCAAGTCCAGATGACGCTGGAGGCAGGGCTGGACCACCAGGTCAGGCTACCCAAGCACACCCATCAGAGGGGTCATTCCGGGCCACTGGCCCTGAGTCGTCCTTAAAGGGTAGCTCAGGAAGGCCTGCTTCAGGAATGGTCCCATGAGCGTTTGCCTCTGCATCTCAATTACCAAGCACTCCAGGCAGCAGGATCCAGCATCCACATTCCTCACAAGTGACCTATAGCCTTTAGTATGGATCTCAAAGGAGCCCTAGGAGTCAATACCTTTTAGGTTTAAATTTCCTTATTACTGATCTTCACTTTCTTTCACCTAGTGAGCAGTAACAACATGTCAGGGTGGGAGTCTTATTACAAAAATCAGGGTGATGAGGAAGAAGAAGAACAAGAGGAGGGCCATGAAGCAGGTGGTAAGTAACATACATTAACATGTACAGTTATGTGTGTGGAAGAAAGACTTTCCCTTCCTGTCTCTGCTGAGTGACTCTTGCTGTCTCTTGGTTCACCCTTCTCTCCCAGAGGATCTCCAATACTTTCCTCCCTTTGAACTTTACAGAGCTTCCCAACACACTTTTGTTCATGTCCTACTCTAGTCTACCGGCCGTTCCTTGCTGGGCACTGGTAGATTGAGCTCCAATAAATTACACTAAACACTGGTATTAAAGGTCACCTTAGGCAGCTCAGGTAAGACCTTCCTCACCCAGGAAAGTAGTTTTTTTCATTCTTGGACCTGAATATAAAAATACTTTCACCCTAAAGTAACCATAGCAACCAAAGACTAAATGCTAGCAAGTCAGTTAAAGAGCCATTTCCTCACCTTAGCCTGCTGGTTTGGGAGTATATGTTCAGACAGCACAGTAACACATAGGACCAGTACTGGAAGGAAGAGAAACAGGTAGCCTTTTCATTCTGTAGCGTCTGCCAAAAGTGTGCAAACCCGGGGTGGAGACAGCCTCTGATCTCCTTCTGGGAGAGGCGGCACTTGTCCTTGGAGGCCCGCTTCGTTTGAGACCTCACGGGGTAAAGCTGGCTGAGAAGCTGGGGGAGATTTCGGGGCAGGATGAGGACAAGTGGGTCTGTTAAAGACGGAGTGCTCTGGACTGGGAATCTTTCAAGTCCAGATGACGCTGGAGGCAGGGCTGGACCACCAGGTCAGGCTACCCAAGCACACCCATCAGAGGGGTCATTCCGGGCCACTGGCCCTGAGTCGTCCTTAAAGGGTAGCTCAGGAAGGCCTGCTTCAGGAATGGTCCCATGAGCGTTTGCCTCTGCATCTCAATTACCAAGCACTCCAGGCAGCAGGATCCAGCATCCACATTCCTCACAAGTGACCCATAGCCTTTAGTATGGATCTCAAAGGAGCCCTAGGAGTCAATACCTTTTAGGTTTAAATTTCCTTATTACTGATCTTCACTTTCTTTCACCTAGTGAGCAGTAACAACATGTCAGGGTGGGAGTCTTATTACAAAAATCAGGGTGATGAGGAAGAAGAAGAACAAGAGGAGGGCCATGAAGCAGGTGGTAAGTAACATACATTAACATGTACAGTTATGTGTGTGGAAGAAAGACTTTCCCTTCCTGTCTCTGCTGAGTGACTCTTGCTGTCTCTTGGTTCACCCTTCTCTCCCCAGAGGATCTCCAATACTTTCCTCCCTTTGAACTTTACAGAGCTTCCCAACACACTTTTGTTCATGTCCTACTCTAGTCTACCGGCCGTTCCTTGCTGGGCACTGGTAGATTGAGCTCCAATAAATTACACTAAACACTGGTATTAAAGGTCACCTTAGGCAGCTCAGGTAAGACCTTCCTCACCCAGGAAAGTAGTTTTTTTCATTCTTGGACCTGAATATAAAAATACTTTCACCCTAAAGTAACCATAGCAACCAAAGACTAAATGCTAGCAAGTCAGTTAAAAGAGCCATTTCCTCACCTTAGCCTGCTGGTTTGGGAGTATATGTTCAGACAGCACAGTAACACATAGGACCAGTACTGGAAGGAAGAGAAACAGGGGTGCATGTCTGTTCATTTGCTAAATTGTGTCCACCTGTTTGTGACCCTGTGAACAACAGTGTGCCAGCTCCCCAATCCTTCATGTCTCTCGGAGTTTGCTCAGATTCACGTCTACTAGCTCAGGGATGCTATCTAACCATCTCATCATCTGCCATCCCCTTCTCCTTTTGCCTCCAATCTTTCCCAGCATCAGGGTCTTTTCCAATGAGTTGGCTGTTTGCATCAAGTGGCCAAAGTATTGGAGCTTTAGCATCAATCCTTCCAGTGAATATTCAGGTACTCTACATACTAGTTAATTTAAATGCTGGATAGAAATTTTTCAAGTATTTTTATTAAAACTGAGAAATACAAAAAATACAAAAAATAAAAGAGAGGTTATTGGTGTACATAATCTACCACCTATATACAACCACTACTAGCATTTTGGCATTTAGCATATTTTCTTCATATGTGTTAAAACTTACGTATTTCCTAACTATATATGGTCTGTTTTTAATCTGATTTTTATATAATTGTAATCATAGTGCTTATATTTTTTCCATTTTAATTTATACTTTCAAAATTTATGTTTTTCAAAAAGAATTTTAAACATAACTGTCTTTTTTCTTTACTGTATTATAGATGTATCTTTCCATGTAACTGCAAATACAGCATCTAATGACTCATTTTACCTATAGATTTTATTTTATTTTATTTTTTGGCCACTTCTATTGGTTTTTCATTCATTTATCTTGTTCTTTGGCCTGTGTGGGCCTCCCATCGTAGTGGCCTCTCTGACTGCAGAGCGCCGGCCGTGGGCGCATGCACTCCAGAACTCTGACTCGGTAGTTGGACACATCGGTCCAGCTGCTCCACGGCATGTGGGATCTTTCCAGGCCAGGAATCGAACCGATGCCTCTTGCACCGCAAAGCTGTGTTCTTACCCACTGGACCACCAGGGAAGTCCCTAATGATTCATTTTAAATGTGCTATGATTTTTTTCAGCCTACCTTCTGTTGAACATTTTAGTTTGCAGTTTCTTACTTTAATGAACAACATTGTGGAAGTTTTTGCATAGGGTTTCTCCATATCTTATTTTCTTAAGATACATTCCTAAGAAGTAGAATTCACTGACTCAAGGTAGAATTTTTCTTTATGGCTCTTGACACATTTTGTTTTATTGCTTTAGAAAAGATGAGTAAATAAATTTATTGCATTAGGAAGTAGCATAGTCAAAAAGGGAGACATTGTATGCTTTTTTATGAAAAGCTCAGTTTCATCTATAATGTAATTATGCCAGAAAAAGAAAGAAAACCAAATCTGATGAGACCTCTCTAGGTCCTTTGTGGAAAAGACAGAACTGTGTTAATCTACCCCAGAAGAATGCAGTCAAGCAAAATCCAGAAGGTGGAAAACTATATGACATCATATCTGGGTTCTTCAGCAAATAAATTATGAGACAAAGGCAGAAGGGTATCTGTAGATTAAGAGGCTTTAAAACCTTTTTTTAAGTCAAAACCAGTGTGTTGGAATGTGGACTTGGATGATTAAACTATAAAGAAAAGTAATAAAGTGAGTACCAAGAGTCAGGATGGTGGTTACTCTTGGGAGGTAGGTGGGTGTTAAAACTGAAAGGAGACCTGGAGAGGGCTTCAGGGGTGACTGGTGAGATTTAGTTTCCTGATGTGGTGGTGATTTTCAGATGTTCACCTTTTTTTGTGTGTTGGGGGTGGGCGGGCCATTTCTATTGGTTTTTCATTTATCTGTTCTCATCCGTCTTTGTTCTTTGGCCCGTGTGGGCCTCCCATCGCAGTGGCCTCTGTTGTCGCAGAGCCCTGGCCCTGGGCACATGCGCTCCAGAGCTCCGGCTCGGTAATTGGACACATCAGTCCAGCCGCTCCATGGCACATGGGATCTTCCCAGGCCAGGGATCAAACCGGCGCCCCTTGCACTGCAAGGTGGTGTCCTTACCCACTGGACCACTAGGGAAGCCCACCATTTTTTTTTTTTTTTTGATTACACTGAATGAGTATGACTTTTTTTTTTTATTGGTGGGGGGTGAGATGGTGAGGGAGGGGAGCAGGCGGGCCACTTCTATTGGTTTTTCATTTATCTATTTTCATCCATCTTTGTTCTTTGGCCCGTGTGGGCCTCCCATCGCGATGGCCTCTGTTGTCACAGAGTACCAGCTCTGGGCGCATGCACTCCAGAGCTCCGGCTAGGTAATTGGACACATTGGTCCAGCCGCTCCGCGGCACGTGGGATCTTCCCAGGCCAGGGATCAAACTGGCGCCCCTTGCACTGCAAGGCGGTGTCCTTACCCACTGGACCACCAGGGAAGCCCGAGTATGACTTTTGAGATCTTAGTTCCCTAACCAGGGATTGAACTCGTGCCCTTGGCAGTGAAAACATGGAGTCCTAACCACTGGACTATCGGGAAATTCCCTAGGGGTGTTCATGTTGTAAGTTATGGTTATACTTTTGCTTAATGTGCTTTTCTTTACTTGTTGTACATGAATGATAGATACAATAAATGTGAAACAAAGGCAAACATCTTCCATTTTTTTCCCCATAGGAGATTATACATATTCAGGAAGAGATAGTTTGATTTTCTTGGTTGATGCTTCCAGGGCCATGTTTGAATCTCAGGATGAAGATGAGTTGACTCCTTTTGACATGACCATCCAGGTGAGACTGCCTTTTTATTTAATTAAACAAACACAGAAGTATTAACACCATATAAAAAATATGGACTCTTTGAAAAGTTTGTTTGGAATAATAAATGGTGGTTAGCCTCCTAGGATGGCTACCTGTACTAGCAGCTGAAAAAGAGTAGCACCGTTGGAGAGCAAGCCCATGTTATTTGGAGTTTAAACGTCTGACCCTGGGAATGCATTGGTCCCACCTTCTGCGTTAGCTCAGGTAGTAGCAGTGGGCTCTTCTTTGTATAGAGATATTTCTGTAAAGGAAGGAAAGAAGTTTCAGCAGTTTTGGTGTGAGATAAGTCCTTTTGTAAGTGATTATTTGGAAGTTGAGTATTGCTGGTGATTGCAAAAGATAATTCCAACAGAAAGACAGACAGCCTGATCTACGTGTTTTATTTTTGGTTGTGCTGGATCTTGCTGCGCTTGGGCTTTCTCTAGTTGCAACGAATGGAGGCTTCTCTCTCTGCGGTGTGAGGGCTTCTCATTGCGATGGCTTCTCTTGTTGTGGAGCAGGGGCTCTCCGTCACGCAGGCTCGGGACTTGTGGCTCCTGGGTTCTCGTGCCCGAGCTTGGTAGCTGTGATGCACGGGCTTCGTTGTTCCTTGGCATGTGGGCTCTTCGTCCGCCAGGGCTCGAACCCATGTCCCTGCATTGACAGGAGGATTCTCATCCACTGCACCACCAGCGAGGCCCAGGACAGCCTAATTATTTCCTCAGCTTTGCAGAATCAGAAACTTAATTTTGTCCGTGTCCCCAGAACTATAGGCGACAAGGACTGACCCACTTACGAGACACTGATTTACCAGATGCTGGCTTTTGTTTCAATGGATGGGTAGAACTTTCCTGGAATGCTAATGTCTTTAAATGTGTGATTAGACAAATTTTATTTCAAAACAGGATGTTAGCAGTTACAGATTTATTTCAGGTCACATATGCTTTTCTTTTCTTTTCTTTTCTTTTCTTTTTGGTAGGGTGGGAGGGAGAGGGGCAGGCGGGCCACTTCTATTGGTCTTTCATTTATCTATTTTCATCCACCTTTGTTCTCTGGCCCATGTGGGCCTCCCATCTCAGTGGCCTCTGTTATTGCGGAACACCGGCTCTGGGCGCATGCGCTCCAGAGCTCCGGCTCGGTAACTGGGCACATCAGTCCAGCCGCTCTGCAGCACGTGGGATCTTCCCAGGCCAGGGATCGAACTGGTGCCCTTTGCACTGCAAGGTGGTGTCCTTACCCACTGGACCACCAGGGAAGCCCTCACATATGCTTTTTTAAAAAACACGTTATTTTTGACTGCTCTGGGTCTTTGCTGCTGTGCAGGCTTTTCTCTAGGTGCAGGGAGTGGGGGCTTCTCTCTAGTTGTGGTGCATGGGCTTCTCATTGTGGGGGCTTCTCTTGTTGCAGAGCATGGGGTCTAGGCACGTGGGCTTCAGTAGTTGTGGGGCACAGGCTTAGTTGCCCCACAGCCTGTGGGATCTTCCCAGGCTAGGGATTGAACCCATGTCCCCTGTGCTGGTAGGCAGATTCTTAGCCACTGGTTGTTGTTCAGTCACTAAATCATTAACCACTGGACCACCAGGGAAGCCTGCAAGTCACATATACTTAATATTTGTTTAAATTTTATACATTTCGTTTCTTGTACTTGAGTAATGATCAGGTGGCCTGTCCAAACTCAGCCAGTTAAGTAAATGACTTCACTGGGACTCAAATTCAGGTTTTCTGATTCTGGTGCTGGATTTTTATTTATTTATTTTTATTTCCCTACAGCAGAGCCTCCTTCCTGGGTATAAACATGGTTTTAAGTCTCTGATTTCATTTTTTTTTTTTTTTATAATTTGATTTTTTTTTTCATCCATATTTATTCTTCTGCATGTGTGGGCCTCCCATTTCAGTGGCCTCTCTTGTTGCAGAGCGCCAGCTCTGGGCGCATGCGCTCCAGAGCGCTGGCTCGTAATTGGACACACCAGTCCAGCTGCTCTGCGGTATGTGAGATCTTCTTGGGCCAGGGATCGAACCATGCACCCTGCACTGCAAGGCGAACTCTTTACCTACTGGACCACCAGGGGAAACCCGAGTCTCTGATTTCTTATGGTAGGGATGACTTATACTTCTATGCTTATCACACTCTGCTTTCCTGTTATCATAATGTAAATGGCCAGCACTCTCACTGGTTTGTGATTTCCCTGAAGGTAGGGGTCACGCCTGACTCAAAGGCCACGTACAAATTCAGCAAATGTATGTTGAGTGCCCATCTATGTGTCAGGCACTTGTGGAGCTTACATTTAGTGGTAAATCATATGAATTGAAATTTTGTTTCTTCAGTGTATCCGGAGTGTGTACACCAATAAGATCATAAGCAGTGACCGAGATCTCCTGGCGGTGGTGTTCTACGGTACCAAGAAGGACAGAAATTCAGTGAATTTCAAAAATATTTACGTCTTACAGGAATTGGACAATCCAGGTCCGTAGCATTCTGTGAGCAGCATTGCCCTTTACATGAGAAGGTCACTGCTGTGCCCAAGGAGTGCTGTGGAGGAGGAGGCGGTGACATCTTGCCTGGGGTGCTTTCCTGCACCAGGAGCTCTTCCTGGGTGTGGACTTTCGTTTTGTCCCCTGTGCTGGTAGGCAGATTCTTAGCCACTGGTTGTTGTTCAGTCACTAAATCATTAACCACTGGACCACCAGGGAAGCCTGCAAGTCACATATACTTAATATTTGTTTAAATTTTATACATTTCGTTTCTTGTACTTGAGTAATGATCAGGTGGCCTGTCCAAACTCAGCCAGTTAAGTAAATGACTTCACTGGGACTCAAATTCAGGTTTTCTGATTCTGGTGCTGGATTTTTATTTATTTATTTTTATTTCCCTACAGCAGAGCCTCCTTCCTGGGTATAAACATGGTTTTAAGTCTCTGATTTCATTTTTTTTTTTTTTTATAATTTGATTTTTTTTTTCATCCATATTTATTCTTCTGCATGTGTGGGCCTCCCATTTCAGTGGCCTCTCTTGTTGCAGAGCGCCAGCTCTGGGCGCATGCGCTCCAGAGCGCTGGCTCGTAATTGGACACACCAGTCCAGCTGCTCTGCGGTATGTGAGATCTTCTTGGGCCAGGGATCGAACCATGCACCCTGCACTGCAAGGCGAACTCTTTACCTACTGGACCACCAGGGAAGCCCGAGTCTCTGATTTCTTATGGTAGGGATGACTTATACTTCTATGCTTATCACACTCTGCTTTCCTGTTATCATAATGTAAATGGCCAGCACTCTCACTGGTTTGTGATTTCCCTGAAGGTAGGGGTCACGCCTGACTCAAAGGCCACGTACAAATTCAGCAAATGTATGTTGAGTGCCCATCTATGTGTCAGGCACTTGTGGAGCTTACATTTAGTGGTAAATCATATGAATTGAAATTTTGTTTCTTCAGTGTATCCGGAGTGTGTACACCAATAAGATCATAAGCAGTGACCGAGATCTCCTGGCGGTGGTGTTCTACGGTACCAAGAAGGACAGAAATTCAGTGAATTTCAAAAATATTTACGTCTTACAGGAATTGGACAATCCAGGTCCGTAGCATTCTGTGAGCAGCATTGCCCTTTTACATGAGAAGGTCACTGCTGTGCCCAAGGAGTGCTGTGGAGGAGGAGGCGGTGACATCTTGCCTGGGAGTGTGCTTTCCTGCACCAGGGAGCTCTTCCTGGGATGTGGACTTTCGTTATATAAGTTGAACAGTGCTGGGTGGGAAAGAGACCCTAGGCCGCGTGTGAGCTCTGTCAGGGCGGCCCCTGATACTGTTCTGACGTTTCCGCCCCTTTGACTCCCTGTCTCTGATCAGGTGCTAAGCGCGTGCAGGAGCTTGACACGTTTAAGGGGCAGGAGGGGAAGAAACATTTCCAGGATCAGATTGGTCACGGATCTGATTACTCCTTAAGTGAAGTGCTGTGGGTCTGCGCCAACCTCTTCAGCGACGTCCAGGTCAAGATGAGCCATAAGAGGGTCATGCTTTTCACCAACGAGGATGACCCTCACGGCAGTGACAGTGCCAAAGCCAGCCGGGCCAGGACCAAAGCTGGGGACCTCCGTGACACAGGCCGGTATCCCCATTCCTTTATGTAATTTGTTTGGTTGCACTGTGTGGCGTATGGACTCTTAGTGCCTCAATCAGAGATCAAACCCATGCCCCCTGCAGTGGAAGCAGGGAGTCGTAACCACTGGACCACTGGGGAAGTCCCCTCCCTTTTTTTCTTTTTTTCCCTGCTGTTGTTTAATTGCTAGGTTGTGTTTTATTGCTTCTTTTTAGCTGATGTCAAATATTTGTTTTTCACCTTCCGAGTCAAATGAAAAAATAAAGGGAGGCTGGGGAGACCCTTATGTATCATGGCCAGTGAAAGCGGCTGGACCCTTCACTGTCTGAAGGACTCTACCAGAGCGAGCTTTTCTTGACTTTGGTGCCACCGTGAATGCCATGTCTGAAGTCGTCAGAGCAGCGGATCCCCTTAACCACTTTCTCTTAAGTCCTGAAAATGTTTATTACCAGCCTAGGTCTTTGGCAGCGTTTGACAGCATGTATGTGAACTTACCTGAAACACATTCCTCCTTGCCGGAAACTGTTGGTGTCCCCTCACTTTTGTCTCTCCTCACTCCAGGTATCTTCCTTGACTTGATGCACCTAAAGAAACGTGGGGGCTTCGACATAGCCTTGTTCTACAGAGATATTATCAGTGTAGCAGAGGATGAGGACATAGGGATTCACTTTGAGGAGTCAAGCAAGCTTGAAGACCTGCTGAGGAAGGTTCGCGCCAAGGAGGCTAGGAAGCGCGTGCTCAGCAGGTGGGCATTGAGCCTGGGTCAGCTGCTCACCGGGCCCCTAGCTGATCGCCAACCATGCCTGGCTCTGACCTTCCTGACTCCTTAGCTCTGGGTTATTTTACTGCCTCACTGTGTTCGTCTAAAAAACATGCTTTATTTCAGGGCAGCACAAGCTGTTTGCTCTTCTGTCTCTAGACAGAGTGGGTATGTTGTTTCTCCAAAGGGACACGACTCTTCACTCCTTTAGGGTAAACAGCTGTGGCCTTATGGTGTCCTCAGTTGCACTTAGTGGGGCATTGTCTGTTTTTTTCTGTGCAGACTGTGGGTAACAATAGTACCTGGTACAGAGCAAAAACTCAATATATATTAATTATTGTCATTGTTAAAAGTTGTATTATTCTAATTACTTATTTTAAAAAAAATGAAAGTTTTAGTCACTCAGTTGTATCTGACTCTTTGTGACCCTATGGACTGTAGCCCACCAGGCTCCTCTGTCCATAGGATTCTCCAGGCAAGAATTCTGGAGTGGGTGGCCATTCCCTTCTCCAGGGGATCTTCCCAACCCAGGAATCAAACCCAGGTCTCCTGCAAGGCAGGCAGATTCTTTACCATTTGAGCCATAGGAACCAGAGGGTTGGGTTATTTTTTAGAGAATTTAGGAGTAGATTCCTGAAGCCTCCTTGATGTTTCTCCCTGAAGAGCATCAGACTTTGATTTTCAACAGTTTTCTCAGTATAGAAGAACGAGACCATGGGTAGTTTTTGAGCTGTTTTCAAAAAATTACTGACAGTTCTTCTCGAAAGCCTGTGAAACTATTTCAAGGGGACCACGAAGCCGGTCTTTGTTACAGTTTTGTCGTTGTCCTCTTTTTCCCCCAAGAACTATTTCTCTTTCCTCAAACAAGCACCCTATCCCCTTTTCTCCTTCCTGGAGTGGTGGAATATTGTGACTACTACAGTTTGTAAATCTACACATGTTGGTGGAGAGGCAGGGAGGATAAAATAGTAGTTAAAAGTAGGTTCTGGAGCCAGATTGGCTTGGATTCTAGTCCTGGCCCCTCTGCTGTGTGGCCTGGAGTGAATCGTGTAACTTCCCCGGTGGCCCCATTGAGCCTGGGTCAGCTGCTCACCGGGCCCCTAGCTGATCGCCAACCATGCCTGGCTCTGACCTTCCTGACTCCTTAGCTCTGGGTTATTTTACTGCCTCACTGTGTTCGTCTAAAAAACATGCTTTATTTCAGGGCAGCACAAGCTGTTTGCTCTTCTGTCTCTAGACAGAGTGGGTATGTTGTTTCTCCAAAGGGACACGACTCTTCACTCCTTTAGGGTAAACAGCTGTGGCCTTATGGTGTCCTCAGTTGCACTTAGTGGGGCATTGTCTGTTTTTTTCTGTGCAGACTGTGGGTAACAATAGTACCTGGTACAGAGCAAAACTCAATATATATTAATTATTGTCATTGTTAAAAGTTGTATTATTCTAATTACTTATTTTAAAAAAAATGAAAGTTTTAGTCACTCAGTCGTGTCTGCCTCTTTGTGACCTTATGGACTGTAGCCCACCAGGCTCCTCTGTCCATAGGATTCTCCAGGCAAGAATACTGGAGTGGGTTGCCACTCCTTTCTCCAGGGGATCTTCCCAACCCAGGAATCAAACCCAGGTCTCCTGCAAGGCAGGCAGATTCTTTACCATTTGAGCCATAGGAACCAGAGGGTTGGGTTATTTTTTAGAGAATTTAGGAGTAGATTCCTGAAGCCTCCTTGATGTTTCTCCCTGAAGAGCATCAGACTTTGATTTTCAACAGTTTTCTCAGTATAGAAGAACGAGACCATGGGTAGTTTTTGAGCTGTTTTCAAAAAATTACTGACAGTTCTTCTCGAAAGCCTGTGAAACTATTTCAAGGGGACCACGAAGCCGGTCTTTGTTACAGTTTTGTCGTTGTCCTCTTTTTCCCCCAAGAACTATTTCTCTTTCCTCAAACAAGCACCCTATCCCCTTTTCTCCTTCCTGGAGTGGTGGAATATTGTGACTACTACAGTTTGGAAATCTACACATGTTGGTGGGAGAGGCAGGGAGGATAAAATAGTAGTTAAAAGTAGGTTCTGGAGCCAGATTGACTTGGATTCTAGTCCTGGCCCCTCTGCTGTGTGGCCTGGAGTGAATCGTGTAACTTCTCTGAGCCTCAGGAAAATGGGAGCAAAAGTGGTTCCTCCTTGTAGGACTGCAGGGACGCTTGAAAGAGGTAACATAATAATTATAAATGATAGCTAGTCTTCTTATTTTTTGAAAGCATCATTGACTATTGGATGTGAATAATAATAAATTGGAGCTGTTTGTGAACTAATTGCCTAAAGCTTAGAAAGTTACTACTTTAATTTTTATTCTAATACAATAACAGAATTATTTTATTGCAATAAATATTGCAATGCTTTGGCCACCTGGTGCAAAGACCCTAATGCTGGAAAAGATTGAGGGCAGGAGAAGGGGGTGACAGAGGATAAGGTGGTTGGATGGCATCACTGACTCAGTGGACTTGGGTTTGAAGAAACTCTGGGAGATGAAGATCAGGGAAGCCTGGTGTGCTGTAGTCTATGAGGTTGCAGTGAGTGGAACACGACCAAGGGACTGAACAACAACAGTCTATTGTGTGATTGTTGTGTGCCAGGCATGTCCTAAGTGCTTTGTCTTCAGACTCAGGCGAACAAATCTGATGGCTTGAGCCAGGACAAGGTATGGCTATCGTTTGGTCAGGGCAGGGCACGGTATCTTGCTGGACAGCTCCCCCAAACTGCAAAAGGTGTTTCCCCAAGAAAAACTGGGGCTTCATTGTTAAACAAAGAGGAAAGTTATACCAGGCAGAAACAGCAGATGATATAGTACTTACAGGGTTATGATGATGATTAAATGAAAGAATACCTGTGAAGTGATTTGATAAATTGTTAGCTGCAAAGTAAACAGTCATTGTTATTTTTATTACAATACATTCTTTATCATTATTTATATTCTGAAACTATTTTTTTTGTGGTACAGACCCTGAGATATATTATAGCAAACTGCATTGTATTATTAAAATGCTTTAAAATTCAGAGAACTTGGATTATTGGACAGAAGAAAACAAATCAGGTCTTGGGTACCATGAAGGAATTTTAGATAGAAAAGTATAATCTTAGTCCGAATTTAAAAATTTTTCTCTCCTTCAGGTTGAAGCTTAAACTCAACAAAGACATCGCGCTCACTGTCGGCGTTTATAACATGGTCCAGAAGGCCTACAGACCTTCTCCAGTGAGGCTTTATCGTGAAACCAATGAACCAGTGAAAACCAAGACTCGCACATTTAATGTAAATACAGGCAGTTTGCTTTTGCCCAGCGACACCAAGAGGTCGCAGGTAGGTCTGCCTTCTTACACAATGTTGTCCTATTGAAGAGCTGACCGGGAGGGAGACAGGATCAGCCCAACCACTTAAACAACTTGTGTGCATCTTTCTAGCCAAGCTGTTGTCATTACCCTTTGGAATATGGCATCTGGATTGGTAGTACCTCCAGGGCTAGAAAGTTAGAACCAGTATTTGGAAGACCTGTCAGTGAAGTCTTCAGCCCTCAATCACTCAGCACATGCTACACTGAGTCTTTTTTTTTTTTTAAAGATTTTATTTATTTATTTATTTATTGGAGAGGGCGGGTTGGGGAGGGAGGGGGCGGGCGGGCCACTTCTCTTGGTCTTTCATTTATCTAGTTTTCATCCATCTTTGTTCTTTGGCCCGTGTGGGCCTCCCATCGCGGTGGCCTCTGTTGTCACAGAGTACCAGCTCTGGGCGCATGCACTCCAGAGCTCCGGCTCAGTAATTGGACACATCGGTCCAGCCGCTCCGCGGCACGTGGGATCTTCCCAGGCCAGGGATGGAACTGGCGCCCCTTGCACTGCAAGGCAGTGTCCTTACCCACTGGACTACCAGGAAAGCCCTACACTGAGTCTTAACAGTCTAGTTCCTTGCTAGTACGTTGGCAGAAAGTGCTTTATAGTAAACTCGGTAGATGAGTCATGTCCAACTCTTTGTGAACCCTCAAACTGCAGCCCATCAGGCTCCTCTGTCCATAGCATTTTCCAGGCAAGATTCCTGGCGTGGGTTGCCATTTCCTATTCCAGCGAATCTTCCTGACCCAAGGATTGAATCCATGTCTCCTGCATCGGCAGGTGGGTTCTTTATTAGGGTCACTAGGAGAGCCCTATAGCAGAGTGGTAAAGAATCTGCCTGCCAGTACAGGAGATGTGGGTTTGATCCTTGGGTTGGGAAGATTTCCTGGAGAAGAAAATGGCCGCCACTGCAGTATTCTTTTCTTTTTTTTTGTCGGGGGGGGTGGGGAGGGAGGGGGGCGGGAAGGCCACTTCTGTTGGTCTTTCATTTATCTATTTTCATCCATCTTTGTTCTTTGGCCCGTGTGGGCCTCCTAATGCGGTGGCCTCTGTTGTCGCAGAGTGCCGGCTCTGGGC
Organism: Tragulus kanchil; assembly: GCA_022376925.1. Lineage (NCBI taxonomy): Eukaryota > Metazoa > Chordata > Mammalia > Artiodactyla > Tragulidae > Tragulus > Tragulus kanchil. Next base: position 176,404,263 of record JAIOJX010000004.1, on the reverse strand, counting down.
GCATGCGCTGCAGAGCTCCGGCTCAGTAACTGAACACATCGGTCCAGTCGCTGCACGGCACGTGGGATCTTCCCAGGCCATGGATCGAACCGGCGCCCCTTGCTCTGCAAGGCGGTGTCCCTACCCACTGGGCCACCAGGGAAGCCCCACTGCAGTATTCTTGCCTGGGAAATCCCATGGACAGAGGAGCTTGGTGGGCTACAGTCCATGAGGTCGCAAAGAGTCAAAAAAAGCAGCAGCAAAGGAGATGAGGTAGGGAAGGTGTGTTACGTGTGAAGTGCACTCTTTTTTTAGGGAGAGATTTTGTTTGTTTGTTTGTTTTTTTGCCAAACTACCCAGTTTTTCTTGTACCTTGAAGTGATACATACATGCCTTTCTTAATCTGAAAGACAGACTAAGAGTACAGAACCTTATTTCTGCTTATCCTCTCACCTTCATTGAATCTGTAGAAGGAATTTTAATCTATTTATTGGGCTGCAGTGGGTCTTAGCTGCAGAGCGCAGGATCTTCAGTCTTTAGTGTAGCTTGAGGGATCTTCTGGTTGTAGCATGCAGGATCTTCTTTCAGTTACAGCATTTGAACTATTAGATGTGGCATGCGTTAGCTAGTTTCCCAGCAGGGATTGAACCCAGGCCTCCTGCACTGGGAGTGTGGAGTCTTAGCCACTGGACCACCAGGGATGTTGTGTTAATTTCTGCTGTACAGCAATGTGATTCAATTGCATATATATGTATACATTTTTTATATTCTTTTTCATTATGGTTTATCGAGAGATGTTGAATATAATAGTTCTCTGTAGAAAGATTTGATATTTAAAATTAAAATGGAATGAGTCATCCTTCCTTTTTAAGTATGGGAAATGTGGAAAAGCAATTCTGCATAAATTCAGGATCTAGAAGGATCAACTAAATGACTAAAATTAAATATTATTTTGATTCAACTCTTGTTTTTTGGAGCACAAATTTCAGGCCAGAATGCCTTGTCCTACTTTTTAGAAGGAGAAGATGACAAGAAATTTCCCCTTCCATTTTGGAGGTAACTAGTGTTCCATGTTGGTTTACTCATAGGCAGTACCTCTTCAGGTTACTGAGTTTCTTTCTTGATTCACTGTGCCTCCAAAAAACCTTAAGAGCTCTGTGTTTATTTATAAAACTCAAATTTGATTATTAATAATTGCTGTTACTAATTGCATATTTAGGATTAAAATACAAATGCTGGGCTTCCTTGGTGGTCCAGTGGATAAAGAGTCCACCTTGCAGTACAGCGGGCACTAGTTCGAACCTTGGCCCGGGAAGATCTCAAATGCCTTGGAGCATCTGGACCAGTGTGTCCAATTACCAGCCAGTGCTCTGGAGCACATGCTCCCAGAGCCCATGCTCTGCAATGAGAGAGGCCACTGCAATGGGAGGCCCACACAGGCCAAAGAATAAAGATGGATGAAAATTGAAAAAAACAAAAACAATAAAAGAGGCCAAAATTTGAAAAAAAACAAATGGTAAAATCTGGAAATAATAGATACGTGTATGTGTGGTTCTGCCTGCGACACTGGTCTCTCTGTCACGGTACCTTATATAGGTCTTCTCAATGAATAGGGAAGGTTTGAGCATCCTTTGTGTGTCAGAAGTGGTGCCAAGAGTTCGTTAGTTGCTAAATGACATTTGACTCTTTGTGACCCCGTGGACTGAGAGCTTAGTAACATTAAGTAAATGTTTGAACTATTAGATGTGGCATGCGTTAGCTAGTTTCCCAGCGGGGATCGAACTCGGGCCTCCTGCACTGGGAGTGTGGAGTCTTAGCCACTGGACCACCAGGGATGTTGTGTTAATTTCTGCTGTACAGCAATGTGATTCAATTGCATATATATGTATACATTTTTTATATTCTTTTCATTATGGTTTATCGAGAGATGTTGAATATAATAGTTCTCTGTAGAAAGATTTGATATTTAAAATTAAAATGGAATGAGTCATCCTTCCTTTTTAAGTATGGGAAATGTGGAAAAGCAATTCTGCATAAATTCAGGATCTAGAAGGATCAACTAAATGACTAAAATTAAATATTATTTTGATTCAACTCTTGTTTTTTGGAGCACAAATTTCAGGCCAGAATGCCTTGTCCTACTTTTTAGAAGGAGAAGATGACAAGAAATTTCCCCTTCCATTTTGGAGGTAACTAGTGTTCCATGTTGGTTTACTCATAGGCAGTACCTCTTCAGGTTACTGAGTTTCTTTCTTGATTCACTGTGCCTCCAAAAAACCTTAAGAGCTCTGTGTTTATTTATAAAACTCAAATTTGATTATTAATAATTGCTGTTACTAATTGCATATTTAGGATTAAAATACAAATGCTGGGCTTCCTTGGTGGTCCAGTGGATAAAGAGTCCACCTTGCAGTACAGCGGGCACTAGTTCGAACCTTGGCCCGGGAAGATCTCAAATGCCTTGGAGCATCTGGACCAGTGTGTCCAATTACCAGCCAGTGCTCTGGAGCACATGCTCCCAGAGCCCATGCTCTGCAATGAGAGAGGCCACTGCAATGGGAGGCCCACACAGGCCAAAGAATAAAGATGGATGAAAATTGAAAAAAACAAAAACAATAAAAGAGGCCAAAATTTGAAAAAAAAAACAAATGGTAAAATCTGGAAATAATAGATACGTGTATGTGTGTGTCTGCCTCCCACACTGAGCTCTCTCTCACGGTACCTTATATAGGTCTTCTCAATGAATAGGGAAGGTTTGAGCATCCTTTGTGTGTCAGAAGTGGTGCCAAGAGTTCGTTAGTTGCTAAATGACATTTGACTCTTTGTGACCCCGTGGACTGAGAGCTTAGTAACATTAAATGAGGGGAAGAATAAATGTTTAAAGAGCATGGCCTTTACCAACAGACAGGTATGGTTTAGTTCAAGGCCCAATTCACCTGTATAATCTGGAGCAAGTTCCTATTGAGTTTCATTCACTCATCTGTTAAACAGAATTTTTAACATTTACCATCCAGGATTATGACAGATGATAAACTGGGAGGCAAAGGTCAAGTACCTGACTGGCATTCTGCCAGTTCCTGATGGCAGGAAGAATGTGCTCCTGGTGAGCCCTCTTCCCGCCCTTTAGAAGAAAGCTGGTTTTCACTTGCTCGGGCCGTATGGCAACTTGTTTGCATCCCTGTGTGGGCTCGTTACATGGCTCTCGTCCTTTCCCTTCCGTAGGTCTATGGGAGTCGCCAGATTGTACTAGAGAAAGAGGAAACAGAAGAGCTTAAGCGGTTTGATGAACCAGGTTTGATTCTCATGGGTTTCAAGCCCTTGATGATGCTGAAGAAGCACCATTACCTGAGGCCCGCCCTGTTCGTGTACCCTGAGGAGTCCGTGATAAACGGTAAGGGGCGTGGACCACGGGCAAACACGAAAGTGATGCAGAAGGCAGGTCACTGAGCAGTGTTCCCCAGGCGGGCGGCGGCTGCTGGAAGCTCTGTAGGTGGCATTACTGCCTATTTTTGAAAGTGTCTCATACCCAGATACATTTTAGAAACATGGAGCTAAACAAGGTTAAAGAGATTTCTTTAGGACCTACAATACATTGATAAGTATTGTGACTATCCAGGAGCAGGTGTGAAATCAGCATATTTAAAACTTACTTGCGGGACATCCCTGGTAGCACAGGGGTGACGAGTTCACCTGCCAATGCAGGAGACACGGGTTCGATCCCTGATCCGGGAAGATCCCACCTGCTGCGGAGCAACGAAGCCCGTGAGCCACAGCTATGGAACCTGTGCTCTGGAGCCTCAGAGCCGCAACTATGGAGCCCATGTGCCGCAACTAGTGAAGCCTGTGTGCCCTAGAGCCTGAGTTCCACAACGAGAGACATCACCACAACAAGAAGCCTGCTTACCTCCACTAGAGAGTAGCGCCTACTCCCTGCAACTAGACAAGAGCCTGTGGCAGCAGTGAAAACCCAGAAGAGCCAAAAATAAATAAATAAATGAAATTAAAAAAAAAAAAAGAAAAACTTACTTGCCATGAAATTCCTTCTTTGTGACATTGGATGGGGAGTTTGGAAAAAAACAAAAGACAAACCTGTCTTGTTCCTTAGTGCTGCAATTAGAGATGCTGTGAACTTGGCTACTCTGCTGTGCAGACCTGTTTTCCTCTGTCCCATAGCTGACAAGCCCCTGGCTCTCACCTGGCTGGTTTTCATTAGCGACTCGGGCTTATGTCACTAGCCTAATGATAGTAAAAGTGAACTGACATCAATAATTCACACTTCTGAATGGAGTAGTTGAGGCTCTCAGTCTCTTATTCCTTTCCTTTCTCTTCCTTTCTATGCCTCTGCTCCCTCATCCTTTTCCCTCTGCTCTGGGTCCATCACCCTTGACTTATTGAAATATCATGAGCCCTTTAAGAAAATGGAAGAGAGGAACTATAGGCTTATAACTTGGGTTAAGAGGGAGGAAAGGAGGAGACACCTTTAGGACGTAGAACCCGTCTGTTTCCCAGGGAGCTCAACGCTGTTCAGTGCTCTCCTCACCAAGTGCCTGGAGAAGGAGGTCATGGCCGTGTGCAGATACACACCCCGCAAGAACAGCCCCCCTTATTTCGTGACCTTGGTGCCACAAGAAGAAGAGCTGGACGACCAGAAAATTCAGGTGACTCCCCCAGGTATGTGGAGATCGTTTCCATGCTTCTGAAGCTGGCTCAGGCTTTGGAATCACTCATGAGGTACCAAGTCAGACCTGCTAAACCAGAGTCGCTGGGAGTGGGGCCTGGGAAATGTGTATTTATAAGGTTGCTGTTCTTGTTAGTCGCTCAATCATGTCCGATTCTTTTGCAACCCCATGGACTATAGCCTGCCAGGCTTGCCTGCGCATGGGATTCTCCAGGCAAGAACACTGGAGTGGGTTGCTGTGCCCTCCTCCAGGGGATTTTCCTGCCCCAGGGGCCCATGTCCCCTGAGTCTCCTGCATTGCAGGCAGGTTCTTTACCTACTGAGCCATCCGGGAAGCCTTTTGTAAGGTTACACAGGTGAATCTGAGGAACAGCCGGAGAAGGCTAGCATATGTGATTGTGCAGTGCACAGCATGTACAAACTGTACCAGGCAGCTCTGCAGCCAGCACTGAGAACGGATTCCCGACGGACTGTGAGTTATTGACAGAAGTTTGTAGGGTCTCACTGCTGACACATTCTTTTCTAAAAACCCTAGTTTGATACTCTTGCAAGGTTTAGTGGTTGGTTTATCTCCTGTGTACAGTGAGGGAGTGAGGTATAGTGGAGTGCCTGTGGGCTTTTTTTTTTTTGGCCACTTCTGTTGGTCTTTCGTTTATTTCCATCTTTGTTCTTTGGCCTGTGTGAGCCTCCCATTGCAGTGGCCTCTGTTGTCGCAGAGCGCAGGCTCTGGGCGCATGCGCTCCAGAGCTCCGGCTTGGTAGTTGGACACATGGGTCCAGCCGCTCCTCAGCACGTGGGATCTTCCTAGGCCAGGGATCAAACCTGTGCCCCTTGCACTGCAAGGCGGTGTCCTTACCCACTGGACCACCAGGGAAGCCTAAACGTGGGCTTTGAAGTCAGACTTTATCTGACACTTCAGTGCCTGAAATAAGACATAAGTGTCGTTTGTTTTAAGCCCTTCTCTGCCACCTGTTAGCTGGCCAGCTTGTGCAAGTAATTTAACCATTCTGTTTATGTTCCTTATCTTCAGAGACAGGAATTCTGGAACACCCTTCTCTTAAGGTCACTTAACATTTGAAATAAGTTAATAAATGTATGAGTGCCTAGCCCAAAGCAGCCAACAGATGGTAGTCATTGTTCTTCATTAGCTGTGCTAGTAAAAATGATAAAGTAACTCTTTGAGTGTGTTATTCCTAACCCTGGCCATCGGCTCGCTCAGTAAGAGCTTTTCTGTCCATTCTCAAGCTGTTGGCTTTCAGCTCTGTGCTGATGAAGCGGAGGCTCTCCACACCCGGTTTCTCCGTTGCCTGTTGGCTCTCCGTGAGGCTCTGTCAGTAGAGGGCGCTAGCGAGAGCCACTAGGGCTCCGGAGACCTAAGAGGCTTCTCTTTTCTCTTGGCTGGTCCTCTTGGTGTTGCCAGCAAGGGCTCTTCACCTGGCAGTAGCTGTGGGTTCCTGTCTCTAGATTTTTCAGTCTTTCTGCAACCCCTCAGTAACCAGAACAGGATCAGGCTGATAACCCTTACCTCGTCCCTTTAGCATGTGGTAGGGGCGGGGGAACAAAAGGGAGGGGTTACAGTGCAGAGGAGGGGCTGACGGTGGACGTAGCCCTCCAGGGAGGGGCACTGTCCACTGGCTCTGGGTGTACAGACAAAGCTGGAGGCTGGAAGCTGGCTCAGGCAACTCTGATCGTAACAGGAGGTACCTGAGAAGGAGCACTCCTGCTTCCAGGTCTCCCTCTGGAGAGGCCAAAGGGAGTCTGTTAGGCAGTTGCTGAGGGGGATCAGCTGATCAAGGAGAAACGGGGTTTGCAGAGTCTCAGCCCTAGCAGCCCAGGACACAGAGGGTGCACTGGGGCTGGGAGCAGAGCGATGACTCGGTGACTGAAGCCTTTTGTGGAGTCCAATCTCTGAAGACGTCTCTCTCTTCCTCAGGCTTCCAGCTCATCTTCTTGCCCTATGCTGATGACAAACGGCAGGTGCCCTTCACTGAAAAGGTCATGGCCAACCCAGAGCAGGTAGACAAGATGAAGGCTATTGTTCAGAAGCTCCGCTTCAAGTACAGGTGAGTGCGGCGTCATTCACAGGCTTGCTTCTGGAGCTGCCTC